>CM074858.1:44345000-49390000 GCA_037501455.1 Lantana camara
GAGTTTAGGAACTTTTGTATTAGTTAAATGACCTATGGCCTAATATGTGTTGATTTCTCCCTATATATGTGAATCTATCTTTTATAACTATTAAATATGGATGTTTAAGATATGATTTTGGTTTTGTGAAATACCTTTGGGAGTTTTGGGAAACTTGATATACGAATAGGCATATGTAAGCTTTGTTTTGAAAACCTTTTGTACTTTTTTTGGCTCGAGCGAGTTGTGCCCTGAAAGATGGGTAGTTGGTATGATTTGGATTTGTTGGGCCCTCGAAATTATGGGTTGGGAGCCCCGGTACGACAAGGGTCGTCGGGTTTGACCTGGGCATAATTCCATTTGAGGTGAGCACGTGCAACTCCGGAGGTTGGGAAGGCGTGTTTGCTTTGAGCCCTCGGTGAACAACCGGGGAAGGCATATTGTGGGTTCGCAACGCCTTATGTTTTTGTACTTATGGTAGTAAGGGTTTGATTCCCAAATGTCGAGGAGTTGAGGATGGATTAGTTTCTGATTTGGTATTTGTTTGCTGTGGAGTAGATGGTGGAGTCCGTACTCGCCGGACAGTGACTTATCTTTTGTTTCGATGAATTATGAATTGAGATAGGAATTTGGCTTATGTATTAGTATACTTTTGAAAATGTCTTGGTTTGTAAAACCCTAGCCTCGATTCATGATCATCATCTTGTTGTCTGCTCTGTTATATTTATTATTGGTGTGGGCGTGCGTAGGCCCCCCCCCCCATCACTCAGTCGAGTTGTAGACTCACCCTCTCCTTTTTCCCTTTTAGTGCAGGTTGGCTCGAGCTAGGGGGGGAAGTGCGTCTTGGAGTCGTACTTAGCAGTCTAGGTCGAGTCTGCATATCATATGTAGCACCCTAGACCCCGAGGCGCCACATCCCCCGCACTGTAGCCTCAATCCACGCATGAAATGGATAGTTCATACATAAACCAAGACCACAGCGAACGGGTGACAACAAAACGACGCTCTAGGCGGGACACTCTCCCCAACAATTCAACAATCAAACATGAATAGAAAAGCGGAAGCAGTAAAGTCATTCATATATATAGGTACCATATTTATTACATAGATACATATAGGTACCATTTACTATCAATACATTAGGATCTATTAACAATGTACATAACGATGTATCCAAAATACGAATATCAATCCATAACATGAGATGTTCCAAAAGTAATATACATGAAGGTATGAACTAGACCCGTGGAAATGCAAGACTCGACCAACTCCCGCTTAGCACAACCACGCTCAAAAGGTACCTGAAAAGTGGAGTATCAGTCTACCGAAGACTGAGTGAGGGGCAATAAATATATATAACACACGTCACATGCAAGTTGTAGCCTCGGGTAAAGACTTTTAGGAAACAATAATTATATAGTTCAAGAAATCTCATCCTTTGCCCGAGATTACAACTATCCATTTTAACCCGTTTATTTAATCATGCTTGTCAATATCATGAACATGTGGCCCCGGCGAGCAAGGGCAATCTCCAACCGAACTCCCAACCGTGAACAATACGTGAACATGCTTGCTTGCTTGATAAATACGTGATCATGCAATTCATTTAGTGCTCACATAGACAATTTCATTCTTGAAAACATGCAATAACCCGAGGATAACCCGACATTCCGGATTAATCCCCAGTCTCCTTCTTCCTCCGGGTGATAGCGAGTTTGCAAGGCTCGACTATCCACGACATGGTGTGTGTAGAGGACATGACCCTCTAGACACGGAACTCCTTCCACCACTAATCTCCTAGTGGCTTCGGGGGTGATCCCAACAATGTGAGGATAATTCAGGAGTTACCCGTCAGCCCTTGCTTTCCCGGTTGGCTCAAGAATTACCCTCGGGCCCACGTGCAATCATGTACTCGCCAAACATTCTTGAAAATCATGACAATCGATACATTCTTGCTTGAAATATTTATTACTTTGAAAACGTTTATAAATATAATAGGTTTTGGCCGAAAACTAGCACGTAAGGGTTATAGGGTTCGTTTTACCAAAACAAAACCTCACCTTTCTTGCAAAATATAATAAATAAGCGTTCTACGGAGCTTGCTCCCCGTCCACGCCCTCGTGACCTGTGTAAATACGATGTACAACCATGAGTCATGAACTAAAATGGCCAAAATATGACGAACGGCGAAAACGTGTCTAGACGACCATGAAAATGCAATGTGGTATTATAACTTTTGGTTTCACATCATATTAACACGTATTATAGCAATTCGGGGTCAAAGAAGTCGTTGGATCGAGGGGTCATTTTCGGAAATTTATGCAGTGAATTTTGTTCTGCAACACAGGTGGGAACGGCCGTTCCGTTCCCCTTTGAAAAGTGGGAACGGTCGTTCCCAAAGGTTCCCCAAAACGTGCTCGCGTCTTTTCCCTTTTGAAGCGCGCCTTTGAGCTGGGAACGGCCCTTCCGGCTCAAGGCCAAAAATGGGAACGGCCGTTCCCATGCTCGGCCGCTTATAATTTGAAAAGGAATGGGAACGCCCGTTCCCGCAATGCCTTGGGGCTGGGAACGGTCGTTCCCAGTTCTGCAACTGGAAAAAAACAGAGCAAACAGAGCATGCTCTCGGGAAGAAAGCAACAAGCAACAAAAAATCCATTTTTGAACCCCAAATACTATAATTTCTGGAAATATGATGCATATACACTTATAGCATAATAATAACACCCTTACACACATAAAACATGCAATACAACAAGATCTCCAAGGTTTCATGTTCATGGCCAACTTTGATCAATCTTGACAATTATTCAAGAATTCCTACCCTTGATCATCCTATAATCCACTATATGATCCTATAATCACACTTTGATCACCAACAAATCATTTAGCACATAAATCCTAAACCCTAGCTCATGAAAATATGACCAAGAATCACCAACTCATGCAACCAACCTTAAAGATGGAAAGAAATGAAGAAAGTGGATGATGATGATGATGATCTCCTAATTCCTTGCAAGCTTTCTTGAAATCTTGATGATTGATTGAAAAATTATCTTCTTCCCTTTTCTTCAATGAATACCGAGAGAGATGGATATGTTTGGCAATTTTGAGCTAGAAAATGATCAAGGAAGATGGGAGAAAAGATGATACGTAATGCATCATCTTGATTTTAGTGAGATTTGTCAAATTGCCAATTGAGCCTTGAAGTTTCTAAGTTATGCAATCAAGTATGTTACAATTGAATATATGCTCAATTTGGTCCTTTGAGATCATGCAATCAAGTCCCTAGCTTTTTAGAAAATATTTAATTAGGGACAATTTGGTAATTTTATCACTCTCGGTAATGGTTTTCATGCAAGAAATATTTTCCGTGTCAAGAAATAATATTTTCAATGATATGAATTCGTATAATTGTTATAAATTATGTTTCATGAATTTTACAAAAATATGAATGCCACGTATGAATATTATGAAATTAAAAGAAATAAAATAAAACCTACGCTCAAAACGCACACGTGGCGTGCTTACCTGTTCATCCGGAAACCGGGGCGTTACATCATATGTATTTACTTTTGCTACTTTAGGATACTTTATACTTTTGGGATACTTGTATTATTTTGGCCCCGTGGGCGTTGTGTATAATTGTGCTCTTGCCGAGCTTTGCATGATTGATCCTGTTTGTTGCTTTCGCTCTTTGTTTCTTTTCTTTTGCGCACTCTGTTGGTTTTAGCCCCGCTTAGCTTAGGGTGTGAGTATAGGTCTCCGTTCGCTTAAGCTTGGGTTCATGTATGGACTTCTATTTCATATGTGATCTCGGGTTTAGGTGCGGGGGATGTGGATCGCTCACGCTCGGGCATCACATCCTTGAAGTGGTATCAGAGCGTCCGGATGCAAAGCCTGAGTTCTAGTGTCGTGTTGGGTTGTCTAGGTCGTGCGGTCTAGGACAATGTGGTTATGTGCATATTAGTTAATCATTTATATATTTTATGTGAACATTTATGCGGTTATTTGTTCAATTTCTTATTAATCGTACACATGAACATGTACTAACCCTCACGCATGTATATTGGAATTTCTTAATTTTTCTTTTGTAGGATGCCGCCTAGAAGAGAATACCGCCGTGATAGATCTCCTGGTCGCTGACACCACAGGGATCATTCTCTACAACCGGAATAAAACCCCCAACCTCAAATGGGACCAGAAGGATTTATGGAGAGATTGTGTGCTTTTCTTGATACCTGTTATGGCCAAAACACTCCACCGGCCATGAATCAAGAAGGGGGCCAGGTCACGCAAGTCTTGTGGGAGTTTCGAAACCAAAACCCCCCGAGGTTCGAAGGAGGCGATGATATAAGGGCGGAGGAGTGGCTTATACAAGTGGAACGGATTTGGGAGCTCATTCCTTGTGGCTCCGTGGAGAAAGCAAGATGCACCATCACTATGGTGCAAGGACAAGCATACAATTGGTGGACTAGTGTTCGAACTCGTATGGATACCGTGGGAGAAGAGGTTACTTGGGAGGCCTTTACTAGGGAGTTCCGGGATAAGTTTATCCCTCAAGTGGCGAGAGATAGGAGGTTCCAGGAATTCATGGACCTCAAACAAGGAAGTAAGACGGTCACCGAGTATATTAATGAATTTGACCGCCTCTCTCGCTATGCCCCTCATATTGCCAATGTCGACCGTGGAAAAGCTCTACAATTTCTGCAAGGTTTAAGGAAGGATATGAAGGATGCACATGAAGCCGTGGAAACTCATACTTGGGCTCTTGTTACCGAGAAAACCTTGAAAGTAGAGGATAGAGTGGTAGCTCGAAGAAAGGTTTCTCACACCAGGCAAGGTTCTAGTTCGGGGTTCAACAAGTATGGGAAGAGGCCGGCACAACCATCTTTTACTCTGGCCAAGCCTCAATTTAAGCAACCCCGACCCGCGGGGCAAGCGCCACCTCTTGCACTTCCAGCACCCGGCCAATGCACCCATTGCCAAGGAGATCACCAGGTTGAGAATTGCTTCAAGTTGCACAAGCGGTGCTATCATTGTGGTTCGCCGGATCATATGGTGAACAATTGCCCGAAGAAGAAGCAAGCGCTCGCCGCGGGAGGAAATCAAAGGCCGGCTATACAAGCAAGAGCTTATGCCTTGGGAGGCGAGGAAGAAGAGGCCTTTGAGATCGACCCCAATGCTGTGGTGGAAGGTACAATTAGCATTCATGGCACTACATTTCATGCATTGTTCGACCCGGGGCTACGCATTCATTCATATCTCGTGATCTTGCTTCATCTATGTACAAGCCTATCACTTTATGTGCGCATGATTATGTGGTTAGCTCTTCCCTCGGTGGTAGTTGTGTGACTTGCAGGGTTTTTAAGGGTTGTCCGGTGAGTTTTAAAGATATGATTTTTCTTGCGGATTTGGTTGAGATACCAATGAAGATGTATGGGGTTATTCTCGGTATAGATTGGTTGTATGAGCATTGGGCCGTTATGGATTGTAGACAGAAGAAGGTTTCATTGGGATCGGTGGTTTTCGCGGGCAAGAGGTTGAAGTCAAGCCCTTTTATTTCATTTGTGGAGGCTAGAGAAATGGTCCGGGATGGTGCAACGGGTTTTGTGGCTTATCTCCTAAACAAGCCTAAAGATCAAGCCAAACTCTAAGAGACGGAGGTTGTGCATGAATATGCCTATGTTTTCCCTGAGAGTTTGGGTTCTTTGCCACCCGATAGGGACATCGAGTTTGTTATCGACCTCTATCCCGGATCTGAGCCTTTTTTGAAGACTCCCTATAGAATGGCTCCGGTGGAACTGAAGGAGTTAAAGACGCAGCTTGATGAGCTTCTCATGTGTGGGTATATCCGTCCGAGCAGTTCTCCGTGGGGTGCTCCCGTGTTATTTGTGAAGAAGAAGGACGGTACATTAAGGATGTGTATAGACTACCGTGAGTTGAATCGGATGACAGTCAGGAACAAATACCCTTTACCGCATATCGAGGAATTATTTGACCTCTTGCAAGGTTCCAAGGTATATTCCAAGTTAGATTTAAGGCAGGGTTATTACCAGTTGCGGATTAGGGAGGTGGATATTTCCAAGACCGGATTTAACACGCCTTATGGGCACTTTGAATTTGTGGCAATGCCGTTTGGGTTGACGAATGCTCCGGCCGTATTCATGGACATGATGCACCGGGTGTTTAGTCCATTCCTTGATCAGTTCGTGGTGATATTTATAGACGACATCTTGGTGTATTCGAGGTCTGTCGAAGAGCACGCAGAACATTTAAGGATAGTCTTGGAGACTTTGAGAGAGCACAAGCTTTATGCGAAGTTTAGTAAGTGTGGGTTTTGGATCGACAAAGTCACGTTCTTAGGCCATATAATTTCGGGTAAGGGAATTGAAGTCGATCCCTCCAAGATTGAGACGGTGAAGAGTTGGGAGAAATCGAAGAATGCTTCAGAGGTTAGGAGTTTTCTAGGGGGTGGCGGGATATTATCGAAGGTTCGTGCAAGATTTCTCTAAGATCGCCGCCCCGTTGATCCAATTAACGAAGAAGAAGGTACAATTTGAATGGGATAACAAGTGTGAAGAGAGTTTCCGGGTTCTGAAAGAGAATTTGACATCGGCACCGGTTCTTACCCTACCCAAGGGCACTGAGGGTTATGCGGTTTACACGGATGCTTCTAAGGAAGGTCTCGGGTGCGTATTAATGCAAAATGGTCGAGTGGTGGCTTATGATTCAAGGAAGTTGAAGGAGCATGATAAGAATTACCCGACACATGATCTCGAGTTGGCCGCCGTGGTATTTGCTTTGAAGAAGTGGAGGCACTACCTTTACGGGGGCAACATTCGAGGTGTTTACCGACCATAAGAGCCTCAAGTACTTATTTACTCAGAAGGAGTTAAATGTGAGACAGAGGCGTTGGATGGAATTCTTAGAGGATTATGATTGTAAGATCCAATACCACCCCGGAAAGGCCAATGTGGTAGCCGACGCTTTGAGTAGGAAGGTAGGCGTGGCTAACTTGGATGTGGGATTTTCGAGTTCGGATTCAGAGTTATTGGTTTCGGAGTGTTGGTTGAAGAATCTTACCGTGAAGCCGGATTTATTCCAACAATTGTTAGAAGCCCAGAAGATGGATCCTTGTATGCAAAAGTTGGTGGCTAAGTTGGAAAGGATTCCGAATCCTAAGTTCAAGTTTGATGAGTCTAGTTTGTTGAGGTTTAAAGAATATGTGTCCCGGAAGAGCTCAAGAGAATAATACTTGAGGAGGCACATTGTTCGAGGTATGTAATTCATCCGGGTGGTACAAAGCTTTATCGAGATTTGAAGGAGCGGTTTTGGTGGAATGGTATGAAGAGGGACGTCGCGAACTTCGTGAAGCGATGTCTAATGTGCCAAAGGGTGAAGGCAGAACACCAAAAACCGGGTGGAACTCTCCAACCAATTCCGATTCCCGAGTGGAAGTGGGAGCAAGTGGCTATGGACTTCGTGTCCGGCTTGCCTAGAGTGAAAGGAGGGTATGATGGAATATGGATGATTGTGGATAGATTGATGAAGTCGGCTCACTTTCTTAAGGTTCGAATGACGGACAAGGTACCTAAGTTGGCCAAATTATATTGTAAAGAGGTTGTCCGATTGCATGGGGTTCCGGCAAGTATTGTTTCCGATCGGGATCCGAGGTTCATGTCGATATTTTGGCAAAATCTTCAAAAGTGTCTGGATACCAAACTCAAATTTAGCACAGCATCGCTTCCTCAAACGGACGGGTAATCCGAAAGGTTAATTCAATATTTGGAAGATATGCTCCTGGCATATGCTTTGGACTTTCAAGATAAGTGGGATGAACATTTACCTTTGATCGAGTTTGTGTATAACAATAGCTATCAAGCCTTAATTAAGATGGCTCCGTATGAGGCTTTGTATGGGAGGAAGTGTAGATCATCGTTGTATTGGGAAATCGAGGATTGGAAATGGACTGAGGATGGTAAACTCATAAGAACAACGCCGGAAAATAATATTGAGGACACTATTGAGAAGTTCCGACAAATTAAACAACGGATGAAAGCGGCACAAGATCGGCAAAAGAGTTAGGCTGATAAGAGAAGGAGGCCTTTGGAGTTCGAAGTCGGAGATCGAGTCTTTCTGAAAGCATCTCCTAGGGACGGCTTCACTCGTATTGGTAAAGGTGGAAAACTTAATCCACGATACCTTGGGCCTTTTGAGATTTTGGAAAGAATTGGGGAAACGGCGTATAGATTGGATTTATCGCCTAACTTGACTGGGATACACAACGTGTTTCATGTCTCGCAACTCCATAAATTCTACCCCGATGAAGGTACTATTCTCCCAGTTGGAGATGTACAGTTGGAACCGGATTTGACTATTGTGAAACATCCTGTAGCAATCCAAGACCGGAAAGTTCAAGAGTTGAGGAATAAGAGGATTCCTTTGGTTAGGGTACTTTGGAGAGATCAGAAGTCCGAGGAATCGACTTGGGAAACCGAGGAGAAGATGCGAAGATTATATCCGGGTTTGTTTGAGGAGACGGTTCGGACTTGAGGACAAGTCCATTTTAAAGAGGGGAGGTTGTGACACCCCGTTCTACAGTTCGGCCAGGTAAACTATGTGATTTAATTCCTAACTGTGCTTAGAATAGAATTATTTCAATTATGTGACGTAGTCGCGTATTTGATTTTAAAATTCGTGTTTTGAGATTTTGGGGATTTTGGAATTGAACCGATACCTTTTGAACCGAAACCTTGAACCGAACCGAGCCAAATAAACCGGACCGAACCAACACCTTATATCCTTGAACCCTTTCTTCTCTTTTCATTTACCAACATTTCAAGTAAGAGGAAGAAACGAAGAGAGAAAGCTTCACAAGCCCTCCAATCTTCTCAAGTTCATATCTCTTTCGTTTCACCATTGTTTTTCGATCCCAAGTGAGTTTCAGAATCCCCACGATCTCTTCTAACTTTCTACCGATCGTTTTCTCTTGGTTTTGTGATTTTGTTTGAGTTTGGAGTATTGTATGAATAGTAAGGGTTTCATGCCAAGTTGTGATTTATGATTCTTGGGTTGATTAGCATGAGTTGTGACTTCATTTACATGCTGTAGATGACTAATGTGTTACATTTAATTCATGATTTTGGGTTGGAATTTCATTTAGTGCTTGGTGCCATTAATGAGCTTGAAATGTATTTTGGTGGGTTTGCATATTCTTGAGCTTTCATGCATGATTCTTGGTTGCTTGAGCATTCTTTGTTATTGGTATTGCATATGTTATTGATTGGTATTGGTTTTCTTGGACAAAAATTGGTGTTTTTGGAGTTGTGGTTCGAACCCCTGTTTTTCCAGTTTTTCGCTCCAGACACGATCCAAACGGGCGTTTGGTGCCTTAGTGCATTTTGCAAATGCCCGTTTGGGGTGCCAAAATTCGTCACAAAAGGGTTCAAAATAGGCGTTTGGCCATACCTTAAGAACACGAAACGGGCGTTTCGTAGGCCGTTGTAGGAAATGTGATTTTTCAACTTTTGGGGTTCGATTCTTTTGCTTCCGAAATACTTTTATATGTCCTTGTTTAGTATTAATATGCTACTTCCATGCTTTTCATTTGTTGTATGCTTTATTCGTATTTGAATTACATTTTGAGCATTTATTTGTTTGGTTTCGGATCATTTTGGGCATGTTTTGCATCTCATGCACACCTTGCATACCATTCGTCCTATTTGGTTCATTTTGAGTCTAAGTCTCGGGTGTTATATCATTTTTGTCTTTCAGAGCCGAGTCCGGATACCGTTGAGCCCGAGGTTTAGGTGCTCCTCTGTTCGTTCGTTTCTGTTTCCGCTCCCTTTTGTTGCCAGGTGAGGTTAGGAACTTTTGTATTAGTTAAATGACCTATGGCCTAATATGTGTTGATTTCTCCCCATGTATGTGAATCTATCTTTTATAACTATTAAATATGGATGTTTAAGATATGATTTTGGTTTTGTGAAATACCTTTGGGAGTTTTGGGAAACTTGATATACGAATAGGCATATGTAAGCTTTGTTTTGAAAAGCTTTTGTACTTTTGTTGGCTCAAGCGAGTTGTGCCCTGAAAGATGGGTAGTTGGTATGATTTGGATTTGTTGGGCCCTCGGAATTATGGGTTGGGAGCCCCGGTACAACAAGGGTCATCGGGCTTGACCTGGGCATAATTCCATTTGAGGTAAGCACGTGCGACTCTGGAGGTTGGGAAGGCGTGTTTGCTTTGAGCCCTCGGTGAACAACCGGAGAAGGTATATTGTGGGTTCGCAACCCCTTATGTTTTTATACTTATGGTAGTAAGGGTTTGATTCCCGAATGCTGAGGAGTTGAGGATGGATTGGTTTCTGATTTGGTATTTGTTTGCTGTGGAGTAGATGGTGGAGTCCGTACTCACCGGACAGTGACTTATCTTTTGTTTCGATGAATTATGAATTGAGATAGGAATTTGGTGTATGTATTAGTATACTTTTGAAAATATCTTGGTTTGTAAAACCCTAGCCTCGATTCATGATCATCGTCTTGTTGTCTGCTCTGTTATATTTATTATTGATATGGGCGTGCGTTAGCCCCCCCCCCCCCCCCCCCCTCACTCAGTCGAGTTGTAGACTGACCCTCTCCTTTTTCCCCCTTTAGTGCAGGTTGGCTCGAGCTAGGTAGGGACGTGCATCTTGGAGTCGTACATAGCAGTCTAGGTCGATTCTGCATATCATATGTATTTACTTTTGCTACTTTTGGATACTTTATACTTTTGGGATACTTGAATTATTTTGGCCCCATGGGCGTTGTGTATAATTGCGCTCTTGCCGAGCTTTGCATGATTGATCCTGTTTGTTGCTTCCGCTCTTTGTTTCTTTTCTTTTGCGCGCTCTGTTGGTTTTAGCCCCGCTTAGCTTAGGGTGTGAGTGTAGGTCTCCGTTCACTTAGGCTTGGGTTCATGTATGGACTTCTATTTCATATGTGATCTCGGGTTTAGGTGCGGGGGATGTGGATGGCTCACGCTCGGGGCGTCCCATGGGTTTTGCATAGATGGGTGTCTAAGGGGTTAAATTCCATCGCGTGGGAATATATATATATATATATAAATTAAGTTTTCTGAGGCATATGTAAGCTATTTTGGAAAATCCAGTGGTGTTATGATTCCGTAGCGAGATTGCCATGAAAGACTGGCGCATGTTCTGTTCTGTTATGTTTTGTTGTGGATCCGAGGAACTACGGGTAATGGGTCCCCAGGGACGGCTAGGGCCGTCAGGGTTTGAACCATGTGCGTATGTTCCATTTGAGATATCATTACGCGACTCAGGGAGATAGGGGAGGCATGATATGTTGAGCCTTCGGCTAAGGCCGGGGAAGACTCTTGTGGGATAGCTACCCCTTGAGGTTCTGGTATGTTCTGGATGGTTTGGGGACTGTACATCTCCTCCATCATTGGCGTAGAGGGGGGATTGATTTTGATTTATGTTCTGAGGAGTAAAGGTGGGAAGCGCGTACTCGCCGAGCATGTGATCTGTTCTGTCTGGGAATCATGAATCGAGATAGAGTTTCTGAAATGTTCTCTAAAACTTCTATATCTATCTTTTGGGTACTTTGGAAATGTTTTGGTATGTAACACCTATCTCCGGTTCATGAGCCCACCCTTCTGATATGTGTTGTGCTCTATATGTATATATATTGTGGGTTTGCGTTAGCCCCATCACTCGGTCAAGTTGACTGACCCCTCATTTAACTTTTAGTTGCAGGTCTGTTGGCGTTTGCTAGGCGGGAGTGAGTCCTTTGAGTTGCACTTTGTCGGTCTAGTCTTTCTTGTTGAATTTGTCTTTCATACATTTTACTTATGTCATGACTTGTAGACTTGAGATTATACTTTACCTTTCTGTAGCCCTGTGTGGTATTCGTATTCAGCCCTACGTGGCACTTGTTGGTTATTACGTTATGTTGATCGGATATTCGGGACTAGGTATCTATGCTAGTTGAACCCGTCACCTATTATGCTTTGTTGATATTCGGGACTAGGTATCTATGCTAGTTGAACCTGTCACTTGTTTTGAATGTTGATTTAAATGCTTCCGCTATCTTATCTGAATGTTTGTATTGCTTCCGCGCTCTGCGTTTGTCGAATTAGATCCGCCTAGCATAGTGTGTGTGTTTGTCTCCTGTTTGCTTTGATTCGGATTCGGGCATGGACTTCCATTTCATAACCGGGTCTGGGTCTCAGTGCGGGGGATGTGGCATCCTCCGTTTGGGGTGTTACATCCTTAAGTGGTATCAGAGCCGCTCGTCAGCCGCAGGAGCTAAGTCCTATACGGGGCAAAGTGCTACGCACATGGGAGCCACCTCTTGAGCCTGCGGGGCAAAGTGCTACTGTGTGGGAGCCACGTCTTGAGCCCGTAGAAGCCACCTCTAGAGTCCCAACGCAGATGAGTCGGTCATGGGCTATATGTCATGCCGCGATGAGGACGTCGCGATTCTAAAGGAGGGGTGATTGTGATACCCCTGTCCCACGTCGGGAAAGTATGAGAGTTAAGTTTAGTATATAAGTTAAACAGTCCAAGTATAACCAATGGATATCCCTTTTGGGCAGTGGTTTAGGCCCAAATTCAGGTTATACTCGGGGGGCTTGGAGGCTTGCGCTCGCGTCCAATGGGTCCGCGGACCCGGGGCATGACAATAAGCTTCCTTAAGCTTCGTTGATCATTATCATCAAAATTCACCCAATATATTTGCCTCCTTCATGCTCTCGGTTTCAAGAAGGAAAAGGAAAGAAGAGATTTTATCATCACCATCAAGTTTGCTCAAGAAATTCCAAGCTTTTAAGCTCAAATTTCCATCTTCATCTTCTTCCTTCACTTCTTTTCATTCAAGGTGGGTTTGATGCATAGATATGGTTCGTGATGATTATGTGTGGAAGCTAGGGTTTGTGATTTATCAGATATATGGATTATGTGTTAGTAGATGCATGAATATGTAAGTATAACTTGGATTGAGACATGAATTCTTGAAGAAGTTGTGGTTTTGTGATGAAATTATGTATGAGCTTGAAAGTGGGAAATTGTAATGATCAAGCATGGTTTAATGGTTTAATTGGTGTTTTATTGAACTTTGAACATGTATGCATATGAATTACTAGATTTCTTGCATTTAAATGTGGATTTGATGATATTTTGGGGTTGTTGAATTTGTCCCGAGAACCTCCCCTGTTCGCTCTGTTTCTGCAATTACAGAGGAACGGGAATGGCCCTTCCCGTCCCCACTTCATTCTGGGAACGGACGTTCCCACTCCTTTGAATTTAAAGAGGGCGCGCATGGGAACCGTCGTTCCCATTTTGGCCTGCGAGTTAGAAGGGTCGTTCCCAGCATAAGTCGCCCTTTTAAAAATAAAAGCGCAGGGGCGTTTTCTTGGGACTATGGGAACGGCCCTTCCCAGTTTACATTGAGGACCGGAACGGCCGTTCCCACCTCGTTGACAGAACAAAAGCTACTGTATAAAATTGGATTTTGGGATTTTAACCCAAACATTTATTTGATCCCAAATTGCTATTATATGATTGATTACATGTCAAAAGATGATATTCGCATGCCACATTGTGTATTGCACGTCATCTCATTGCATTTTCGCCATTCGTCCTGTTTGGTCCATTTTGAGTCATGTCTCACGTGTACACGTCTATCTTGCACAGACCAGCTTCACCGGGACGAGGAGCAAGCCCCGTAGGCCATATCCTACTCGTACTTTGTTGGTAAAGGTGAGGTTTAATTGCTAGTTATATAGAACCCGTATAACGATTATGTGGAATTTCAAGCCAAAAGGTATATATATTTATTTATAGTGATTTCTAAACTTATAACAATTGCAAACAAGCCATGTTCATGAAAAGCAAGTCGTGTATCGTGATTGATTGATCGTGTTTTGGCGAGTAAAGCATGTTCACGTTGGGCTCGAGGGTAGTGGTTTGAGCCAACTGGGAAAGCGTGGGCTGACGGGTAACTCGAACGCTATCCTCACCACATTGGGATGACCCCTGAATCCGCTAGGAGATTAGTGGAGGAAGGAGTTTCGGGCTTAGGGATTCATGTACCCTATGCTCAATGAGATTGGATGGTGGGGCCTTGCAATCCCACCATCACCTGGAGGAAGAAGGAGACTAGGGACGGGTCCGGCACCACGGATTGTCCTCGGGTTATTGTCATGATTGCACTTATTGATTATCTTGCTTGAATACAATATGCACGAATTCACGATAACTGAATTGCTTGATTACCTATTAATTAATAAAGCAAGCATATATTGTACACAGTCGGAGAAGGTTGGAGATTGCCCTCACTCGCCAGGCCACGTATTGCACGTATTGAATGCATGAAAGTATTAAGGTATTTAATATTGATAGTTGTAATCTCGGGCGAGTTCTATGTTATTATGAAATTATAATACTCGTAATTATAAAACCTTACCCGAGCTTATAACTTGCATGTTAATTGTGCTAATATATATTTATTGCCCCTCACTCTCTCTTCCATGGACTGACGCCCCACCTTTCAGGTTGTCGCGGTCGTGTTCTAGGAGGGAGTCAAAGTCGTGTCTTGTCGTCCAGCTAAGTCTAGCACTTCATACCCTTTCATATTATTGATATTGATATTTCGGAGTTAGTACATTATTGTTCTTGTTGGCATTGGAGACTTTTCTCTCTATGTTATATAGGAGATGATAATGTATTGATACATGTTGGTACCTATTAATATTTATAATCTTGATGTAAATATGGTGCTTCCGCTTTTAAGTTTTATATGTATTAGTTTCGTATTACTTTGGGGTATAGTCCCGCCTATCTAGCTTGTTTCTTTTACTTATCACCCGTTCGTTGTATGTTAGTTCATGTACGAATTATCCATTTCGTATGTGGATCGGCCTATGGTGTGGGGGTGTAGTATCTCTACGTATAGGGGTGCTACATCTTAGGTGGTATCAGAGCCCGGTTGCAAAACCGAGGTTCTAGTGTCGTGTCGTGTCAAGTCTAGGTCGAACGGCATAGGAATTAGTTGGTAATTTGAGAGTCTTGCATATTCTTTTAATATATTTGAATTCCTTGAATTAATTAGATTACTTGATAACCTATGCCTTGCATTGATTTCTGTTATCAATTGTTAATTAATTGATCTTGAATTTTTTGAAATTATGTGCTCAACGTGTTTTATTTTAAACATTGATAAAGTATTTGTTGCATTTTATATTAAATTCTTGTTGTGGGCATCAATTATGTGACAATTGTATGACATGAGCACGCCTCACCCACATGCATTTATTTTCAAAATAAGTTGTGAGTTACAGGTTAGGGAAATGATATCAACCCACGGCTAACTTGTATGACAACCTTAGCATATTACAAGTACTACTTCTTTAGCTTGGAAGGGTTAGGAAATAAGTCGGGGACACTATATGCGGATCTGAGGGTTATTAACTTCTTCCATCGGGGTAGGACTCAAAGGTTGAGATCCGGAATAAAAGAATCAACTATGGGAACTTGTGTTACCAAATGGGGTGTATCAACCGGGCAAGGAAGTTTATTCCATTTAAGGAAGAATTGAGGAAATTAATTATTCAGGATTCAGAAGTGTGGCCACGTAAGGAATTCAGTTAGTTGGAAGCAAAATTTAAGCAAGAGAAGGAAACAATTCCGAGAACTCAAATCGAGCTAGTAGAACCGAATAACCCATTCATGGGAAGACTAGGATGCTAGAGATTCTATAATCGGGTGGATTGAGCTCATTTTCCAGAATCAAGTCGAACTATCTTATAGAGTGCGCAAAGTGGGAAATGTGGAGCTAGTACAACAAATGAAAAGGTAAAGGATGATGAAAAACAAGGGAAAGGAAATTATATGTTCAAGCCGTAGGCAAGTAAGAAAAGTCCTACAATCTATTCAATTCATAAAGATTAGATTTAAAGAATTTCAGTCACGGTGGCAACTTGATGAATCGGGGTAATAAGTGGAGATTGATTTTTTTAAGGAAGTCCGAAAATCAATTCCATAAGTGGAGCAGAATTTAAATTCAGAGGTTCTGGTTTGGGAAATCATACAATTACACAAGTTAACGCAAGAAATTTTTATTAAGGAGGTAATTATGGTAAGAGGCAACAAAGCTTAACTTTCGTGAAAATGAAGCAAAAGGAAAATATGGGAAATAGCATGGTTTGGGACTTCGATTAAAGAAGGAATAAAGGAAGTTCAGCACTCCAAGAGATATAAAGTTGGAAGACAAAAATGCTAAAGGTTTTATTTAGTTGGGACATTTTCTAGATCCAAACTAAATTGTCGTGTTGTGAGGTTATGATAAAAGACGTGCAGCAACAAATGGAAACGATAAAGAAAGGCAAAGAGTTGCTGGGTAGATTTTGGGTGATCAAGTATAAATGATTGGAAGGTGAGTTCAGTTAATTATTCGAATTCCTAAAGAGTAAACCAAGGAAGTTTTGATCAAAGTAACAATCCTGAAGAAGACTTCGGGTTCAAGAAATCGTAATCTCAAGCCGTAGGAATGTCTAAGTTGAGGCTAGAAAATTCTGAAGATTAGAAGACCGTGGGGAAAACAAGAAATGATCAACCGTTCGAGACAAGCTTATAATTCAATAAAGAAGGAATTACGTGCCGAGATAAATCTTTCCATTACTACTGTGACAGGTTCAATGCATCCATAAGCACGTGCATCATACGCTACTTTAAATTTTTAAAATTTTTAAATTTCTATATTTATGTGTGCTTCCCGATTGAGCTTAATTGTTCCAATATGTTGAATTTTATTACTTCCAAGTGTGTTACGTGCATTGACATAATAATTCAACATGCAAATCTAGTGTCTTGATTACAGGATGTCTCAAGGTCGCCCTCATCGTGAACGATTACCTAGAGTTTCCTCACATTTACCCCCTCCGATCCAACCTCAAGATTTTTTCTATTCCTTGGTTTGTTTGGTTGATCACAAGATAAGAAAGTATATTTCCTCAGCGCCACTAGCTTCATCACCACGGCCGGGCCAAATTTCGATAGCCTTTAGGGAGTTTCAGAACCAATAACCCTCAAAGGTCTTTGAAGGAAATAATGTTCCAGTCGAGCCACAATTTAAGAAAGTTAAAAGAGTGTGGGAACTAACTCCAAGTGACTCCCAAGAAAAGGTCCGAGACACCACCTCGTTGGAGGCAAGAAGGTCTAATCCTCAACCCGGGCAGACCTTAGGTTCAAAATCAGGACAAACTCTCAACAAAGGAAAGCGGCCTATCTCTTATCATATCCCAACACCTCGAGAAAGGTCTCGAAAGAAAAAGAATCGATTATTTAAGTCAGGTTCAGGGACTTCAAGTACTCCAGCTTTAACAACATCTTCAAGGAAGCTTCTTTGCAACTATTGTGGACGTCACAACCATACTTACGAGGGTTGTAGAAGACGGTTAGGATTATGTCTATATTGTGGGAGCGATGAACATCAAATAAACACATGCTCCAAGCGACGAGGGAAGTCTACCAGGGATGATAGACGGCTTGTTCGGGCCCGGGAAGGTATTCTTGAGAGGGGGGTGCATATTGCAAGTGTGAATCTAGTCAGAGAAGAAGGAGGTACCAATTATATGCTTGACACAACCAACGGTGAACGGTACACCTAATCATGCATATCACGTGCATCACGAATCTTTTTGTCGTTATATTTAATTTCTCGTCAGTTGCAGATTAGTTAATTATAAATGGCACTTGTGTGATTAATATGACTCTACTTGCCTATGTGACATTATGTAATTGTTTCTGCAATCTGTTCCCTTGAATTGCTTTTGTGTGTTTGGAGAGATGGGGTTCTCTCATCCCTAGTTGAGAGACGGGGTTCTCTCATTTCTTGTTGAAAGACGGGGTCCTTTCATTTCTTGTTTAAAAGACGGGGTTCTCTTATGGCTTGTGCATCATTTTGAAACTTCACAGTGGACCTGGGGACCAGGTCCTTTTAAGGGAGGGGGGGGGGGGAGGGGAGAATTGTAACGCCCCGATTTTCATTTACTAAATTCTTATGTTTGTCATAATTATATAAATTATATTTTATCATACTTTCATGGAATTTTATGAATTCATATTAATCTTAGAATTTATTTCATGACATGAAAATATTTATTGCATGAAATAATTGCCAAATATAATTTAATTGTTAACTTGTCCTTAAATGCTCATTCTTTTAAATTGAGGGACCAAATTGCATTTTATTTCCTTGGACTTAACTGATCAATTTCCAAGCTTTTCATCCTTAATTGCATGATTTAAACTCTTGAGTGACTAAATTGTAAATTGATCATTTCATCAAAATCAAGGATGGTGATTCACATAATAAGCTTCTTTAAGCTTCCTTGATCATTATCATCAAAATTCACCCAACATATTTGCCTCCTTCATGCTCTCGGTTTCAAGAAGGAAAAGGAAAGAAGAGATTTTATCATCACCATCAAGTTTGCTCAAGAAATTCCAAGCTTTTAAGCTCAAATTTCCATCTTCATCTTCTTCCTTCATTTGTTTTCATTCAAGGTGGGTTTGATGCATAGATATGGTTCGTGATGATTATGTGTGGAAGCTAGGGTTTGTGATTTATGAGATATATGGGTTATGTTTTAGTAGATGCATGAATATGTGAGTATAACTTGGATTAAGACATGAATTCTTGAAGAAGTATTGAGCTTTTGTGATGAAATTATGTATGAGCTTGAAAGTGGGAAATTGTAATGATCAAGCATGGTTTAATGGTTTAATTGGTATTTTATTGTACTTTGAACATGTATGTATATGAATTACCAGATTTCTTGCATTTAAATGTGGATTTGATGATATTTTGGTGTTGTTGAATTTGTCCCGAGAGCCTCCCCTGTTCTACTCTGTTTTTGCAATTACAGAGGAACGGGAACGGCCCTTCCCGTCCCCACTTCATTCTGGGAACGGACGTTCCCACTCCTTTGAATTTAAAGCGGGCGCGCATTGGAACCGCAGTTCCCATTTTGGCCTGCGAGTCAGAAGGGTCGTTCCCAGCATAAGTTATCCTTTTAAAAATAAAAGCGCAGGGGCGTTTTCTTGGGACTATGGGAACGACCCTTCCCAGTTTACATTGAGGACCGGAACGGCCGTTCCCACCTCGCTGACAGAACAAAATCTACTACATAAAATTGGATTTTGGGATTTTAACCCAAACATTTATTTGATCCCAAATTGCTATTATATGATTGATTACATGTCAAAAGATGATATTCGCATGTCACATTACGTATTGCACGTCATCTCGTTGCATTTTCGCCATTCGTCCTGTTTGGTCCATTTTGAGTCATGTCTCACGTGTACACGTCTATCTTGCACAGACCAGCTTCACCGGGACGAGGAGCAAGCCCCGTAGGCCATATCCTACTCATATTTTGTCGGTAAAGGTTAGGTTTAATTGCTAGTTATATAGAACCCGTATAACCATTTTGTGGAATTTCAAGCTAAAAGGTATATATATTTATTTATAGTGATTTCTAAACTTATAACAATTGCAAACAAGCCATGTTCATGAAAAGCAAGTCGTGTATCGTGATTGATTGATCGTGTTTTGGCGAGTAAAGCATGTTCACTTTGGGCCCGAGGGTAGTGGTTTGAGCCAACCAGGAAAGCATGGGCTGATGGGTAACTCGAACGCTATCCTAACCACATTAGGATGACCCCTGAATCCGCTAGGAGATTAGTGGAGGAAGGAGTTCCGGGCTTAGGGATTCATGTAACCTATGCTCAATGAGATTGGATGGTGGGGCCTTGCAATCCCACCATCACCCGCAGGAAGAAGGAGACTGGGGACGGGTCCGGTACCACAGATTGTCCTCGGGTTATTGTCATGATTGGACTTATTGATTATCTTGCTTGAATACAATATGCACGAACGTTCGATAACTGAATTGCATGATCACCTATTAATTAATAAAGCAAGCATGTATTGTACACAGTCAGAGAAGGTTGGAGATTGCCCTCACTCGTCGGGCCACGTATTGCACGTATTGAATGCATAAAAGTGATTAAAGTATTTAATATTGATAGTTGTAATCTCGGGCGAGTTCTATGTTGTTATAAACTTATAATACTCGTAATTATAAAACCTTACTCGAGGTTATAACTTGCATGTTAATTGCGCTAATATATATTTATTGCCCCTCACTCAGTCTTCCATGGACTGACGCCCCACCTTTTAGGTTGTCACGGTCGTGTGCTAGGCGGGAGTCAGAGTCGTGTCTTGTCGTCCCGCTGAGTCTAGCACTTAATACACTTTCATATTATTGATATTGATATTTCGGAGTTAGTATGTTATTGTTCTTGTTGGCATTGGAGACTTTTCTATGTATGTTATTTAGGAGATGATAATGTATTGATATATGTTGCTACCTATTAATATTTATACTCTTGATGTAAATATGGTACTTATAAGTAAAGACGATCTTATGCTTCCGCTTTTAACTTTTATATGTATTGGTTTCGTATTACTTTGGGGTATCGTCCCGCCTAGCTAGCTTGTTTCTTTTACTTGTCACCCGTTCGCTATAGGTTAGTTCATGTACGAATTATCCATTTCGTATGTGGATCGGCCTATAGTGCGGGGGGTGTAGTATCTCTACGTATAGGGGTGCTACATTTCCGTATTCTAAAATGACGTATTTGTTTACTAATTTACGCGAATTAATTGTTTATACGTGATTTATATATTTAATTCTATATATTAAATGTTAATTATTTATATTTTAATTTTATTAGTGTTAACATTCAATGTAAATTGTGCACTTTAAATTTAAAGTATATTAAATACGTGCCTTTGACTTTAAATTAAATTAATTTGTACAATTATTATTAAATGTATAAATGTAATTCGTGCTTCTTGAATTTTATTTTATAAAGGACTTTAAATTTTGTTTTATTTCATGAATATATTTTGCATTAGTTTCGAATTTATTTTGTTCTTGGGATCCAAATCGGGGGCTAATGAGCAATTAGCTCACCCTTGGTTCCGTATGTGATATCTTGAGTTAGGAAACTCGGATTCGAGTTTTGTCAACTTCGCTGAACTCATAATGAAAATTCGAGTTTAATGAACTTAGCCTCATATTTTTCCAAAGTTATTTGAACCTCCGAAATTCAACCGAAAAGTGCTACGTTCGTAAAAACTGCCACATTTTACCAAAAGAGCCATAACTTTCTCAAACCTTGACCAAATTAACCATGGTTGGAGGCATTGGAACCCCAGTTAAGGACTCTATCTGTTCCTTATCTCCCTCAACCGAAACAACCCTCACACATAAGGAAAAATCAACCAAAAGCCCCTGCTCTCCAGAAAATCCCGTCACCATGCCCTACTTGGAGATTTCAAGCTCGAATCTAAGGGTTGTAATGTACACTTATTATGTGTCATTTTAAGCCATGTTTCCCTAAATTTGAGCTAGTATACTTGGAGATATGAGGATATACATGAATAGTTAGGTTTTAACATAAATTCTTGATCTCATGCATTCCTTGATGGTTTTGTTGATTTTAAAGCTTGAAAGTGATTATCTTAACTTCCTTATTTCAATTATGATCATGTATTTTGTGGTGGTTGGCTATTAAATGAGTTAACATTAATGAACTTGTTATGAAATGTATGAAAATGGAACTGATTCTTCCTCTCTCTCGATGTACTGCTACTACTGCGTTTTGGGCCTCATGTTACTGTCATTTGCTGCTCCTTTTTGCATTGTTTGTTGCACATATATAGTTGATCTTGTTGCATAAAGAGTGGATGGATTGTTACCCTGTTTTGCTTCATTTTGGCCTTGTTTTGCTGCGTTTTGTTGCTGTCATGCTTCTGTTCATTTCCATGCTTTGTTGTTGTACTTTTCCATTCGTTTTGTGGGAGTTTTGATGCCTTTTTGCTGCTGCATATGATGCCTTGATTGCTGCTATCTTCTGCTGAGTATTCATGAAGGTAAAACAGAGATTTAAGCCTTGAGCTGCTGCTGCCTCTGTAATGTAACTCCCCGGCCGGGGAGATTTTGTGCATGGAAAAGGCCCGGCCGGGTAGCTGTGTTGCAGAAGCTGCTGCTTCTTTCTTCCATTGGTGCCTGCATGTTATTAATGTTTATTGCATGGTTAACCATATATAAATGCATGAAGTACGTGCATGCATGAGATTGATTTTGGTTCATAAGTAATAAATAAATATAATTGCATGCATTTTTGTTCATTGGTTGTAAATGTTGCATGCATGGAATTAATTAGGCATGTGTAATATATATAACTTATTGGCATGCATATTTAATCTATTACCTTATTGCATACATGCTTTTGTGTTTAAATGTGAGTATTAATGTGTTATATTAGTAATATATGCATGCATGCGCATGTAACTATATATATATAAAGTATTTATGTATATTATATATATGTTTATGATATATTAAATATTGTTTGATTTAATGGAATTATGGAAATTAAATTGTTACCTATTTCATGTTCCTCTCTAATTTTCAATTTTAAATTGAAAGTAATTATTTGTCTATTTTCTAATTGTAAACGTGTCATAGTGCGTGATGTGTTCGTTGTTTGAATTCCTTGGATTAATTTGGTATGAAATATGGAAGTGATGAATTTTAACGAATTTGCATGGTTATTGAAATGAATGAGATGAATGTTTATATGTTTTTAAGACATTAATCGTGCACATGAACGTGTTCATTACATATTATCATATTCTTATGCACTCAGAACATGTTCATTGTATGTCGTGCGTCTTATATGGTTCATTTGGAGTCTTGAGTCTCACAAACACGTTACATTGTCCTTTGTACAGTTTATCTCTAGGGTGGAGAAATCTTGATCAATTCGGCACTCAGTAACTCGTATCCTTGTATCTCCATGTTCCAGGTGAGGGCGTTTTCGTTTTAGTTACATATTAAACCCTACAACCTTATGTGACAAGTTTGGCCAAAAACCTAATGTATATCTATATATGGTTTTCAAATGAGGTTATCGAGTATACATTTTTCAAGGAGTATGATAAATACTATGTTTCTTATGAATTAAATGTTTTGGCGAGATTATGCATGTATGTTATGTTCACGGGCCTAGGAATTTAGTACATGTGGCTATCCGGGGAGGCAAGGACCGACGGTGATCCCATATGTTAATTCCATCTATGTTTTACGACGGAACGGACCTCTTTTGGAGTTTTCACAAGGAAACGCTAACCGGGCTTTTGGGGCCTCATGAACCCCTCTAGCCATTATGTATGAGGTGGTCGGGTCTTGTAAACCCATCCACCACCCGGAGGAAGAAGGTTGGAATTATGTTATGATTATGATTATGTTATGATTGCTATGTACTGTAACGCCCCAACTTTCGGCAATTCAGGTATGAACGACACGTGTGGGTTTGAGAGTTGTAATTTAATTATTATTTGATCATTTCCTTAACTTTTCATGGCATGACATAATTTATAAACTTATATTCTTAGTATTTTCATTGAAATTCATATCATATTATAATTATCGCATAAATTGAACTTGATTGCATCGTCAATTGATTTCCCGAACGTGATTTAGTTTCTTTTATGGCCTTATTTGCTTATTTTCATGAATGTGGGGACTTAATTGCATCGGACCTAATTGAGCATTTGTTATGGAATTGAATCTAATTGCATGACTTAAATAATGGAAGGACTTAATAGCAAATTGGTCATTTTTCCCCTCTCTTTAGCTGCATATCACGTACCTTGGCTTCTCATTACATACAAACACATTACATACACTTTGTTCTTGCTCTCATTTCAACCGAGACCAAACCCTCATCAAGTGGAGTAGGAATTTCATCTTTCAAGCATCATTTTTGTGGGTTTTGTGGACATTGAAGCATCATCAACAGCATATCTTCATCTTAACATCCATTTCGTACATTTGAGGTATTTTTGGAGAATTGATGATTTCTTGAATATATGGTATAGATAGGGCTTTGCTATGTGTTGATTAAGTTGTGTAATTGTTGTTGGAAACTTATTTGAGAACTTTGAGCTTAAGTTGGATGCATTGAACTTGATAATTTTGGACTTGAAGCATGAATGAGTATATGGGTTTGGACTGAGTGATTTTTGATGATCTAATGTGGAATTAAGTGTTTTTAGGAATTGTTATTGATCTATTTATATGCTAGTAGGTGTATATCATGATATTTGAGCATTTAAACATGAGTTTGATCCATTTTTGTTGGTTGAGTTTTGGTACGTTGTTGATATGCTGCTACTGCTCTGTTTCTGCTGCATCTGCATATTGGGAACGGCCCTTCCCGTCCCAGTTCATTCTGGGAACGGCCGTTCCCAACCCTTGCCAGCTGTTCCGCGAGACTGGGAACGGCCCTTCCCAGTTTTGGCCTGTGGCCGGAACGGCCGTTCCCAGCCCCAAAATTTCCAAACCTTTACAGAAGCGTGGGATTTGGTTCGGGGAGCTGGGAACGGCCCTTCCCAGCCCCAGTTCAAAACTGGAACGGCCGTTCCCAGGCTCCAGAAAGTGTTCAAAATTCTCTGCATAAAATTTCATTTTTCAAACCCATATTTAATGCCTTAATCGATCGATACGTGTTATTATATGATTGAATACATGTCAAAACAAGATATTTTCATGGTACATTCCATCATACTCGTCATCTCGTTGCATTTTCGCCGTTCGTCCTATTTGGTGCATTTTGAGTCTTGTCTCACGGACAATTGTCTTTCTTGCACAGACCAGCTTCCTGGTGACGAGGAGCAGGCCCCGTGAGCTGTTTCCTTGTTTGTTTTGGGTCGTTCATATGAGGTTTAATTCTAGATACATAGGACCCGTATAACCCTATGTGAAGTTTTAAGCCAAAACCTATCTATATATCTATAGTTTTCAAATGAGATTGTTTTTCAAATGATTTACCGAACTATTGAAGGAATTGATTGATTGTTTTGGCGAGTATCGTATTGCACTGTGGGCCCGAGTGTAGTTACTCGAGCCAACCGGGAAAGCATGGCCTGACGGGTAACTCGAGAGCTACTCTCACCAAATTGGGATGACCCCTGAACCCCCCTAGGAGATTAGGGGAGGAAGCAGTTCTGGGCTTAGGGATTCATGTACCCTCTGCCCAGATTGATTGGATGGTGGGGCCTTGCAATCCCACCATCACCCGGAGGAAGAAGGTGTTATTGAAACTGCTAATTGTGCACCGTAATAAATTGCTTGATCACCTAATCACCTAATAATTGATTGATTGATTGTACACAGTCGGAGTAAGGTTGGAGAATTGCCCCACTCGCCGTGCCACAAATTGATTGTATTGAATTGAACAAATTGATAAATTGAATTAGTTGTAACCTCGGGCGATAGAATCTCATATTTTACTAAATTGTATTGTTATTTTCCAAATTTATTACCCGAGATTAAAACTTGCATGTATGTGCGCATATATTTATTTATAACCCCTCGCTCAGTTCATGTTGGACTGACACCTCAACGTTTCAGCTTTTGCAGGTGCGTGCTAGGCGGGAATTAGAGTCTAGTGTGTCTTTAATTTGGGTCTAGTACACTTCACCTCATCTTTTGTTCATGTATTGGTACTTTATATTTTTGTAGCTTGCCTTATTATCTATTTTGGAGATGATATTGTATTGATGATGTAAATGTTGGTACCTATAAGTATTGAATGAAATATTGCTTCCGCTTTTATCACTCTGAATTGATTGTTTGGTTTGGGGTTAGTCCCGCTTAGCCTTATGTCGTTTTTATTGTCTCCCGTTTGCTATAGTGTCGGTTCATGTATGGATTACCCATTTCCTATGTGGATTGAGACTATAGTGCGGGGGATGTGGCGCCTAGCGTTCCGGGTGCTACTTGTACCGTGCGGGAAGACCGGGATATGGATTGCCCAAACGACTATGTCTTATGTTATGATATATGACTTGTGTGTATTATAATATATTGCATGATCACATATTCAATGTATTAATGATATTTATCGTACACGGTCGGAGTTTGGTTGGAGATGATGCACGCTCACTCGCCGAGCCTTTATGTTTATGTATGAATTATGAACTTAATAAATTTAATATGATTAGTCGTAAAGTCCGAGCATTGCTTAGTTATTGTCTTGCCCTCTTGGGAACTAACTTTAAATAAAACTTTGCTCGGGATTTATGACTTGCATGTGCATGTTTTTATATATATGTATCGCTCCTGCTCACTCAGTCTTCTAGAGACTGACCCTCTTCCTCCCCAACCTTTTAGTGCGCAGGTTTGGCGTTGGAGTTTCGAGCTAGGCGGAGTTGTGTTGAGTCTTTGAGTCGGTCAAGTTAGATTAGAAGAGTCTCTGCACTCTCATATGTATTTAAATTGTGTATGATTCAACTTTGTAAGATTATGAATTTGAATCTTTATATATTTGCTAATGAATTACCCTTGTCGGGCTTTGTTATGAGTTAAAAAGAGGCCTGAGGAGCCAAGTCTGCTTGTGGTTCGTGTGTTTAATTTCCGCAGGCTTGTGGCCAATGCATGTGTTTGGATTTAGTTCACCACTGCATTATGTTTTGTTGATTGGTTATAATTGCAGGGTCTAAGTTCCGCCTAGCTTAGGAGGGTTGTTTTGTTTGTCTCCCGTTCGCTATGGTTTGATACGGGTGCGGACTTCCCATCTCGTTACTCGTGTTGAGCCACAGTGCGGGGGATGTGGTGCCTCACGTGCGGGGTGCTACAAAGTGGACGAGAAATGAAAGTTATCAATACTCGGGATTACGACGTCCAATTTATAGTTCAATACAATTTGTTAAGGTCAATCATTGAGCCTGGCGAGTGAGGGCGAGAATCTCCATCCTTACTCCCAACAGTGTGATCAATTTCATTATTTTAAACAATACCGATCAAGCAATTATTACAGTACAATACAGTAAAGTGCAATCAATCAATATATTAAATACCTCCTTCTCCAAGTGATGATCGGGTGATCGGCCTGAGCCATCCAATCAGGACCGGCATCAGGTTCATGACTCCCAATGCCTGGGTTTTTGTCCCCCCACTAACCTCCTAGCGGGTTTCGGTTAATACAACATGGGAATCTGTGCAAGAGTAGCCTTAGGCCCAAGCTTTCCAGGCATCTCAAGACACAGCCCGTATGGGGCCCAACAATATGATACAGTGCAATAACTCACCAAAACAAGAGGTGGGGGTTTAGTGGAAATCATTTTCAATACCTATCTATATACAGAAAACGGTTCGGTTTGAATATATTTGAAAATAGTTTACAATTCAAACACGTTGTGTAACATCCCGCTCGTCCGATTTATATGGTACTCCACGTTTTAACCTTTTTACGTGTTCAATTGTGTGATTTTATGTTTTGCGTGGACCTATTTTGAACTCTTTCAGAGTTTAGGGGCCCCTTTGTAATTTTCTCTTTTTAGGGGTTTTTCGGTCACTGCTCGTTTGATCGGGATTTTGACCTCTTTGACCCCTCCAATGCGTTCGGAGCATCGAAACAAGTCTGTAGACTCTGAGTTTGCTTAATTTTGACGTCGTTTGCCCCTTCTACCGTTCGTTTTTCGTGCGAGGACCCGTGATAAAACACCCGGACCCTCGTTTTTCGAGCAAACGGATCAGCTGCTCTCTCTCTCTTCTCCCGCTCTCTCTCTCCATGACATTCACTCGTTTCTCGACGGAATTCGACTAACCAATAGTCTAGTTGACGAGCGGAGGAGGCCCGTTTCAGTGATTTTCAATCGCGGCAGAAAAGGGGGCGGACCACCGCCACTTCGCCGCCCCTCGCGGTGGTTTCTGGTGGGATTCCGGTAACACGCGCCCCAGGCCCGGCAAGAAGGCTTCTTGGCGCAACTCAGGACGTTGGCGGAGCGGCCATTGGGGCCACGGTTGGGCCTCACGCGCCGCCTGAAGCTCGCGGCGGCAGTGACGCGACACTGTAGCGGCAGCGATTCCGCCGCTCCGGTGGTCTTTTTCGACGAAGGTTAGTGTTTTCCAAGGTTTTTCGATCCCCTGAGTTCATTTCCGGCATCGATTTCATCCAATTTTGGCCGTAGGTGGTGGTTCCGGCGATGGGAGTGGCGGCAGAAACTTCGACGGCCGACGGGGGCCTTTTCGGTCAATCTTTTGGCCTCGGGCTATTCACGAAAGTTGTTCGGAACGGCGAGAACTATCATCCACTGATCACGCAACTGCAGATTTGGTGGGTGGGTGGCAGTTCGCGGCGGCGCAGTGGTGGTTCAATGGCGGAGGTAGCTCCGGGGATTTTTTCCGGCATTTAGCTTGGGGCTTTTGAAGAGCTCGTCACAGATAAGATAATGCTTCTTTCGGATTCGAATTTGGTTCACCGGTTTGGAAGTAATTTGAGTTTGAAGATTTTAGGGTTTTTGTATTCTTGGATTTGAAATTGGAGACAATTGGATTGGATTTTTTCGGAAAGCTCCGGCGGAAGCCAAGCGGCGGCCCGCCATTGTTCCGGCGGCTCCGGTGGCGGCGTTCTGGCGGGTTTCGGACAGTTTATCCGCCTCTGTGACGCCCCGATAATTCGGCCGTACAGGTATGACGTAATTGTTTACCAAATTGTACGAGATAATTATTTATAAGTGTTTCAATATTTAATTTTATATATTAAATGTTAATTATTTTATTTAATGTTATTAATATTAATTACATTTATATAATATAAATATATATATATATATATATATGTATATTGTAATTGTGTACGTGTGCATGAATTTGTAATGCATGCATTTTACAAGTTTAAATTAATTATGCATACATGCATTATAAGTTATATATATATATATATATATATATATATATATATATGTATGCATGCATGTATTCATTATATATATATACGTATGCATGCATTTTCTATATAATACATTATATATGAATTTAATTGGCTATTATTGTAAATGTTATAAATTTTATTGTTTCATTGCGTATGAGTGCTATTTACGTGCTTCGTTTCTATGTAAATTGATACCGGAATGTTGTGCGAATTTAATATGTTGAACTTATACGTGTCTTGTATATGAGTATTTGTTCGTTTCGTATTTTCGAATTCATTTGCTTGTGTTTCGGATTTAATTTGAATTTTGGAATCCAAGTCGGGGGCTAACGAGCACTTAGCGCACCCTTGGTTCCGTATTTAATATCTTGAGCTCGGGAACTCGGATTTGAGTCCGTTAACTTCGCTGAACTCGTAACGAAAATTTGAGTTTAGTAAATTTAGCCTTATATTTTTCTAACGTCATTTGAACCTCCGAAATTCAACCGAAAAACGAAACGGCGACGAAACTGACCTTGTTACACTAAAATGGCCATAACTTATTCATTTGTTGACCAAATTAACCATGGTTTGATGTTATAGAACCCTAACTCAACCACCTAACCTTCTGTACCAAGCCCTAACGAAGCAACCCTCACACAATTCACAAATCTCAGCCAAAGTTACTGCTTTCCAGTGTTATCCCGTAACCTTGCATTCCTTGTAGATTTTGGAGCTCAAATCTCATCCAATCTTCATCCAATCAACAAGGTAAGTTTAGGGTTGTAATATATGTTCATTCCTGATCATTTTCATTCATTCATCCCCAAATTTGATCATGGTTTCATGAGTTTCTGGACTGATTTCGAAAATAAGGGGTTTAGAGCAAAGTTGTTGATCTCATTCAATTCTTGATGGATTTGATTGATTCCAAGCTTGAGAATGATTGTTTTGACATCCTCTTCTCATTTATGATCATTAATTGCATGGTAGTTGAAGTATTTAGGAGATATCATTTATGGTTCCTTGAGAAAATTTCATAAAATGGCCACGTATGACTGTCTTTCATGTTTGAACTGTTGTGGGACTGATTTATACGATAAAATGGTATTGTTTTGCTGCATATTTGATAGCTTAACTGGCCTGAACTTGTTGGGAATAAATGAGATCAGTTATGCCCTGTTTTTTGCGATCTATACCATGTTTTTTGGCCTGAAAGTTGCTGTCCAAACTGCTGCGTTTCCTCCTTGTGTTTGCTGTCAAATTTGTGCATTGTTAGAGCTGTGTTGTTGTTGCATTTTGTGCCTCATGTTGCTGCATCAGTTGCTTGGAGTGCTTCCTTCTTTTACTCTGTTTTGAGCAAGGAAAAAACAGGGGATAAACCTGCGTTTTTGGTTGAACTGCTGCGTCCGACACGGGGGTGTCTTTCTTCTCCTTTTCAGCATGAAACGGGGGTGCATCATGGGTTGTTTTCTCTGTACCGAGACACGGGGGTGTCTCGGTTTGTTCTATGAAGGTGACACGGGGGTGTCACCTTGTATTTTTCATGCATGACTGTTGCCGCGAAGCTGCTGCTGCTGCTTGTTTCTTTTCCTTTTCTTCTTGCATGAAATGTTGGTTGCATGCATGAGAAATTGGTTGATGCATGGATTGCATGCACTTTAATGATAGTTGCATGCATGTATTAGTTTTGCATGTTTTTCTTTAAGATATTTTGCATGCATGAAATACGTATGCATTATATTATATATATATATATATATATATATAATATATTATAGGTATATATTTATTATATATTTAACTAGCTTCCATGACATCATTGCAACATTATGGTCAAGATTTCAAACACCACGGTGAACGGTACACTAAACATTCATGGCACGAGTGTAACGCCCCGATTTTCACTCATGTGTTATGTTTCATTATATCAAATGTTCATAACATTATATGTAATATATTCTCATGCATTTATATGCATTAATTGATAATGTGACTAATTGTTCATATATGACCTTATTTGATCACTTCTTGAAATTGGTGGACTTAATTGCATAAATTCTTTGGACTTAATTAATTATATGCAATGGAATGAAACTTGATTGCATGCACTCAAATATTCCAAGGACTTAAATGCAAAATGTGTTGAGTCATGCATATAGTTGGAAGACTTCGATAAATATCTCATTCATCTCTCTCTCATTCCATTTTATTTCATTTCATCAAATTTCCCACACACACTCACACACTCACACACAAAATACCGATTTTTACACCATGGAAGAGAAGGAGGAGATTTCATCATTCCAAGGTAATTTCAAGAAGGAAATTGCATGAGTTTGAGGCATCATCATCATCATCCCTTCATATCATCCATTATATTTTCCATTTCAAGGTATAGTATGAAAGTATATGAATTTCTTGATCCATGCTTGGGTAGGGTTGATGATCTTGGTGGGATTCCTTAAATATATGAGTTTAGAAGCATGTTTAGGACCTTTATACTTGAAGCTTGCATGATTTCTTGAGTTTAAATTGGAGATTGGAAGCATGAATATACATAGGGTTTTCATGATTAATTCTTGATGATTTGGTGCATGTTTCATGGATTACTTGATGCCTAATTGATATATATGAGTTATATGCATGATATATGATAGTTTTAAGTTGATTCTTATCTTGGTTTTGTGTTGGGAAGGCTTGGGAGCCAATTCCCCATACCCATCCCCTGTTTTCCCCCTGTTTTTCGCCCAGAATGTTTCCAAACGCACGTTTGGGATTTCAGTTATAGCACCAAACAGCCGTTTGGGCCGTGTCTGTCATACCCGAGAGCTTCCAAACGCCCATTTATGCTTTCAGTTCATTTTTTAAATAGGCATTTGTCCCTCATGCGAATTCTGATTGACCTGATTTTTGAACAGTTGGAAATCTGTTGAAGTCTAGAACACCCTCAAATTGGAATCACCTCAATATCTTTTCTAGTTTGTGAGATATAATCCATTATTTTAGGTGTCGCTATTTTCCCGACAAACTGCACTCGCCTAACTTCAAGCTTACGCCATTTTCTCCTCACTTGGAACTAGAATACGAGTCATATATCATCAGAAAGGCCTTTGTGTCTAGTTTCATTCCCAATAAACAAAACTCAATTCCCACTTCTATAATTAAAGATATTCCAGTTTTCCCTCAGCATGTACATTTCCTAAAATTGTCGACTTTTGCCAAACTTCACCAAAACCTATCTTATTGCATTCCTTTCACTTCCTTGGCTCCCATATGTGACTTATATGAGTTATATACCTGGTTTATTGATTAATTGGACACGTTTATGATATCGATTGATTGTACATGCATGATTGATATTCTATGACTTTGTCGTGTGTCTTAAATAGTTCATGCGAGTCGTATCTCACGAACACTTATCCCTCTTTACACAGATTTCCTTCCGGATTGACGAGGAGCAAGATTCATAGTTATATTTCTGTTATTTTCAGGCACAGGTGAGGTTTAATTTCTAGATATATAGAACCTATATAACCCTATGTGACATTTTAAGCCAAAATGTATCTATATATCTATAGTTTTCCAAACTCTATTGATTTTCAATGGTTTCGCGGATCGAACAGATTGATTGATTGATTGATTGATTGTTTGGCGAGTAAAGCATGTTCACTTGGGCCCGAGGGTAGTGTATTGAGCCAACCGAGGAAGCAAGGACTGACGGGTAACTTTTGCACTATCCTCACAACTTTGGGATGCCCCCTGAACCTACTAGGAGATTAGTGGGGGAAGGAGCCCCGGGCATAGGGACTCATGAACCTTATGCTCGTCGTTATTGGCTGGTGGGACCTTGCAATCCCACCATCACCGGAGGAAGAAGGATGGACGAAAATTGCTTATTGTGCACTGTAATAACTTGCATGCTCACTTAGTCATTGATAATCTAAATATTGGTAATGTTCACTGTCGGAGTAAGGTTGGAGATTTGCCCTCACTCGCCAGGCCACGAATTGATTATATTGAATTGATTAAATTGATAAATTGAATTAGTTGTAACCTCGGGCGATATTATCTCTTATTTTACTAAATGGTATTGTTATGTTCCAAAATTGTTTCCCGAGATTATAACTTGCCTGTTTGTGCGCATACATTTATCTAAACCCCTCACTCAATCTTCGGTAGACTGACACCCTCACATTTTCAGTTTTGCAGGTTGAGTGCTAGGTGGGATCGAGTCAAGTCTTTAATTTTGGGTCTAGCATAATGTCATATATATTATTGATGCATGTGATTTATCTTGATACTCTTGTATATTATGATTTGTCTTTGGAAACTGATATTGTATATATGGAGATAATGGAAATGACCTTGAAAGATATTAAAGACATGAATGTATATTATGCTTCCGTTTTATTGATTATGCATGATCGTATTTAATTGAGGGTTAGTCCCCCTAGCTAGTGTGTCATTTTTTTTACTGTCACCCGTTCGCCATGAGTCCGGTTCATATATGGACTACCCATTTCATGTGTGAGCTAGACTTATGGTGTAGGGGTATGGCATCTCGGCGTTTCGAGTGCTACATCTTAGGTTATATCAGAGCCCGGTTGCAAAACCGCAGTTCTAGTGTCGTGTCTTGTGAGTCTAGGTCGAACGACATAGAATTGATAATTTGCAGGTCTTGCATCCTATTTGCAACTACTTGAACTTATTTGAATTTATTTGAACTTACTTGAATATCCTTAAGTTACTTGATAATTGTGCATTGCATTGATTCTTGTCACCAATTGTTGATTAATTGGTTCTAACTTACTTGAATTTTATATGATCAACATGGTTTAATTTAAATGTTGTTGAATTAATTGTTGCATTTTGCATCAAATCCATGTCTTTGGTGTCAATTATGTAACATAAGCATGTACTAACCGCATGCATTTAGCTTTGAATTAATTTTGAGTTATAGGTTATGAAGATTATATCAAACCACGGCCAATTTCTACGACAACCTCAAATTATCTCAAACTCCTTTCTCTAATAAGGAATGCACCGAGGAACTTCACCCAAGAATTCAAGAGTCATGGATTGCTCTAATTGGGTTATGATTCAAGTGGTAAGATCCGGAATAGAAGAATTAAGTTGGGAAGAAAGCAACTCCAGCGATTCAAGTTGGAGTAAGAATTTCAGAATTGTTGTTTTTTTTAACGGAGCTATGCTTCGAATTATGAGATCGGGAATAGAAGAAACAATCGGGAGAGTAGCTTACAAGTTCATTGGAAGTTGGTGGATACTTGATAAGATGATGTTATTTCATCCGGATTTCGTAGGACCATTTATTTAAGAGAAGAATGAAGAAAGTCTCGGAGATGTCTTAGGGTTAAGGTTTCTATAAACCAAGGAGGCTTCAACTAAAGTAATAATTATGGTGGAGACTAGGATACCATTTGGAAATTTATTTATTCGAGAAAATTCAAGACATTAACTTCATAGATGTGGAGGAATTTGAATTCAAGAAGCACCATTTTGGATTTTAAAGTTATGTAAATTTGTAACAGCCCGAAACAGGGGCAAGTTGAAAATTACGAAAATACCCCTACAGCTCAAAAATATTCCTACATTTCCCGAAACACTTTCACTACCCAATATTTTAACCAAAAGAATCCTCACATTATTTCGAGGATCGTGATACTCTCCGTAAACCATAATTCCCATCCTACCTCCCGTAGTATCAAAAACCGGCAAAAACCCCTAGCTTATGATTCGATCATCAATAAATCCTTACTCATCTACTTTTTGATATTCAAAATTATAACCAAAACGATCCTCAAATTATTTTATGAATTTTCATGCATTTACTAAAAAAACTCGATTTCACCATAGCATATTTTATAAATATTTTCCTTTCCAAAAATCATCATTTTATTTTGAACAAATTAGCTTTTATTCAATAGTCGAAATTATACTTGAAACGATCCTTGAATTTTTCTCTACATTATAATGATTTTTCCCATCTTTAAACTCTATCATAGCTTCGTTTATATAATTTTCCTAAGATTTTCATCATCTTTAATATTTATAATTTATAAACGAAAGCTCTAAATATTTCACATTTATAATCAAAACAAAGCTCATTTTTCACCCATTCTTTCATTAATTCACTACTTCAATCTTTTACCTCTCGACTCTTGAATAAATTTTATATTATTTTTACATTTATTTTTATTCAAAATGACATCATCCATGACCACATGGTCTTCTAGAAGGATTAAATAGATGAGCATAATTTCTCCACATTACCTAGTTAATTACCAAGCATTTGTTCATAATGTAATTTAACCACATCTCCTAATTTATTACCAAGCATTTGTTGAAATCATAAGCAACCACATCTTCCATAAACTTTCATTTATTGCTTAGAGACCCCTCATGACTACCTATAAATACCCCCCCTTAAGTCTCATTTATACCTCACAAATCAACACACAAAATCACTCTATTCTCTCTCAATTCTCACGCCATTCCCTCTCCCTCTCTCTAAGGTATGTTTTTCTTTTATTATTTCATGCTTTATATAATGTTCTTAGTATAAAAATAATAGTATCATGCCTAGGATTAATTAAATTATACTTTAGGAATTTATTTTATGAAATATATGCTATTTATGCTAGTTTAGGAAAAATGTGATAACATATATGCATTTTATTTAATTAAATGCATGAGTTATGATATGATATGATATGAATGTGTGTTTAAATAATTATGATCTTGTTTGATTAAATTCATGAAAAGAATAATTTATTTAGAATTATTTTTCATAGAGAATTAATATATTTTGCTATATTATGCTTCAAATTCTATGTTATAAATATGAATATGATCAAGTGTGTTACATACCTTCTTTGAATATTCAAATAGGCTCAAGAACATGTTCATGTTGTTCTTGAATAATTTTAAGTGCACTTGTGATAGTGTGTGAGTGTGTGTGTTCGATTTTGTGTTATAACGTGTTTAATTCATAAGAAATTGAATAGTAAATGTTTTCAATAGTAACTTTGACTTTTTGGTCAACCCATAAGCTGATAATTTCGAAAATATTATTAAAATAATTATAAAATTAGTTTTGGAATTTTTAAATAAAGATTTTATCCGAATTTTCCAAAAAATCGGTAAATTGTGAATTATTTTCAAAATATAACCTACATTGTCAAATTAAATTCTAAATTTCATTTCTAATGTTGTAATTAAGATTATAATGTGATTAATAAATATTCAAGTGGTTAAAGAATTCATGAAACCTGATTAATTACTTAATTTCCCTTAAACGGTTAAAATTAGAGTTTATCGGGAATTCTCTAACATGATATAGTTTATGTGTTTAATTGATTAGAGTATGTGTAATCCTTTTATGCATAAACATTATGTGTTTTATGTTCTTATTTGATTAAAATTAGGAACCTAGTTCTAAGCCTATAGTAGTTAATACTTTCAGGCGCACTGGAATCCACATTACAATGTCTGACTACCGGTATAGGTGAGGGTTAAAATGTTTTCAACTGGAATCATGCCTATGCATATGTATCTATATAAAAACTATTTTCAAGCCTACCCATCATATTGATTTACTGCCATATATATATATATATATATATATATATATTACTTTACTACACTATCCCTTTTAAGGGAAAAATACTTTCTTGCCGGAATCAACGTTTTTCTAGAACATTATATATTTCAAGTCCATTTTATCAAAACATTGATTCCGGATTATGCAAGCAAAATATTGTTCTCGATTCCTGTTATGGGCCCCGGCTGTAACCGTAGCGAGCAATTACCCGGAAGGTATCGGGCCGAGGGTATTGTTGGTGCTGCGGACTGCCACCACCTCTTGGTAGTGGTTTAACTGGAGGTTAGTTACTCCACGTCAAGGGATGAGGGAGAGATAGCTGCCTTCCGAATCTAGTTCGTGGTCTCTAGGGTTTGATTCCCTATTGACATCAAGGAGTAGCGGAGTTAATATTCTTGATTTTATTGAAGTATCGGAGCCTGATCAGCCCGATACTATTTTACCAACTATTCAAGGAGTTATGGGTGAAAAGGCCTAGCTTGCGGGCAATAATGTTCTTGTTACAAACGGTTCATATTTCTATAAAGATTCCAAACTACCCCATCCCTGTTTTACAATTATTATGAACCCTTTCCTATTTGCTATATCCTATTGTTAATATTATAGATCAAGATCTTCTTGATCATATAAATATAAATGTATATATATATACATATATCTATAAACCCTCATACCCCCTTCACTTAGTCACTTTGACTAACCCTCTCGCCTATTTTTAAAATGCATGATTTCAGGAATCAATGAACGACAACTAGAGGTATCTTGAAGCACTACAACCGTAGGTTGGATCCGATCCTAAGAGTACATTGTCTTGAGCCTACTCTCTGCAGAAACAAACCATCTCATACTTTGTCCTTGCATGTCAACCTGTTGTACTCTTCTGCAAACTACTTTGATCAATAATGATAATCCTTGCTCATTGTACGTTATCCTCCCCGTTCATTGGTAAAGTTGAATCTCTTTATCTTCCGCTGCACTGTGTCACATACTCCATTCATATTATCCTGACCGTTCGCCGTAGTATTTCCTGGGTGTTGGGTCTAACCTCCACTGAGGGAGTATTGCGGTGCGGGGTTGTAGTGTTGGGGAGGCGCTACAAAATTGGCACAAGGAAACTTTGATCAAGGAGATACTTATGGTGAAGATTCGGGCAATGGTTAAAGATCGATACTTGGGAAAGAAATAGTTTCAAGAAGTTCTACTTTCGAGCCATGGAGAGGTACAAGTTGATGTCAGAGAATTCTAAAGATTTAGAAGACCGTGGGTGCCAACAAATGATCAACAAATTCAAGGTAAGCTTGTAATTCAACAAACAAGGAACAAGTCTTAAGCTAAAGGATGCAACTACGGTGACAGGTTCAACGCATCATGGCGCGTGCATCATATGTTGTTTGAAATTATTTAAATTCCTTCATTTATGTGCGCATCCTTAATGTATATAAATGCTACTATGTGATGCGTCTTTGATTACTTATAAGTGTGATACGTGCATTGCCATGCTAATTCGACATGCATTGTTAAGTGTTTACTTGTTAGGAGCTCTCCCATTTCGTTTATCAAGTATTACTCCACCCGAGGCATAATTGAAGTATGAGAAAGAAAATAATTGGGTTGCAAAGTTGGATCAGAAAAAGGAAGAGCAATTAATAGGCCCGGAAAAGTAATCGGGAGTTGGATAGGTAGAAGTGGGTTTATTCCTACCAGTCGTTGCAAAATTAAAGTAAGAAAAGTTTCGGCCAAGTGGCATGGATAGAATCATTTGTACCTAGGAAGCAATAGAAAGAATTGAGATTCTTCAAATTAGGAACTGGTGCCACGAGCTCAACGAATAAGAATGGAAATTTTTAAGGGGAGAGTCGATTGGGATTAGTTGAAATTGGGAATTTTGCTTAAGTGGGCTATCTCATTAGGAGCAATACAATTTCAAGAGTCACAAACAATGGGAGTTCTTAGAAATGGAAACAAGGGATAGAATTATGAATTCAAAGAAAGCTTCGGAATTAACTTTACAGGATGAGGTGAAAGATAATTGAGAGCAACTTCGGTTACAAGATCAACGCCGTTAGTTCCTATTTCGGGAGCATACAAACTCAATCGTCTAAGGTTCCAAGGAAAGTATTTCATGAACGAGTTCCATGTCTCGAAAAATATCAAGAATTGATAATTAGAATATTGGGGGAGGAAACGTGATCGGGTCACCACATATTGGGATGGAAGTGAGTTCGTTTCATTAAGTGTTGGAAGTGTAGGATTTAGGGAGAAAATCAGACATTCAAGAATTAAACTTCCGAACGGTGGTGTTGGAAAGGATTTGATCGAGGGTGAAAGGCCGAGTAATCATAAAATATCGGTGCCTACATCCGACATCTCGGGGCATGATATTGTGTTCAGAAGATAGATCGTGGAATAGAGACCTAATGATTATCAAATTGTCGAATACATCAGGAAATGTAAAGGTAGGGCGCTATGGTTATACAAATCTCCAACAAGGAATCAAGTATCAAATTGGATCAATCTAATGAAAGAATTCCAACCAACGGTGAACGGTACATCTAATCATGCATATCACGTGCATCATGGATTTTATTGTTGTTGTACTTACTTTCTTGTTAGTTGTAACTTGGTTATATATGCGTGAGAATTATGTGATTAACGTGATTCTACATTCCTATGTGACATTTATGTGAATGTTTCTACAATCTGTCCTTTGAATTGCTTTCGTGTGTGTGTATGAGAGAGGGGGTTCTCTCATTTCTTGTTGAGAGATGGGGTTCTCTCATTTCTTGTTGAGAGACGGGGTTCTCTCATTTCTAGTTGAGAGACGGGGTTCTTTCATTTCTTGTTTGAGAGACGGGGCTCTCTTATTGCTTGTGCATCATTTTAAAACTCGGCACTGGACCTGAGGACCAGGTCCTTTTTAAGGGGGAGAGAATTGTAATGCCCCGATTTTCACTCATATGTTATGTTTCATTATATCAAATGTTCATAACATTATATGTAATATATTCTCATGCATTTATATGAATTAATTGATAATGTGACTAATTATTCATATATGACCTTATTTGATCACTTCTTGAAATTGGTGGACTTAATTGCATAAATTCTTTGGACTTAATTAATTATATGTTATGGAATGAAACTTGATTGCATGCACTCAAATATTCCAAGGACTTAAATGCAAAATGTGTTGAGTCATGCATGTAGTTGGAAGACTTTGATAAATATCTCATTCATCTCTCTCTCATTCCATTTTATTTCATGTCATCAAATTTCCCACACACTCACACACTAAATACCGATTTTTACACCATGGAAGAGAAGGAGGAGATTTCATCATTCCAAGGTAATTTCAAGAAGGAAATTGCATGAGTTTGAGGCATCATCATCATCATCCCTTCATATCATCCATTATATTTTCCATTTCAAGGTATAGTATGAAAGTATATGAATTTCTTGATCCATGCTTGGGTAGGGTTGATGATCTTGGTGGGATTCCTTAAATATATGAGTTTAGAAGCATGTTTAGGACCTTTATACTTGAAGCTTGCATGATTTCTTGAGTTTAAATTGGAGATTGGAAGCATGAATATACATAGGGTTTTCATGATTAATTCTCGATGATTTGGTGCATGTTTCATGGATTACTTGATGCCTAATTGATATATATGAGTTATATGCATGATATATGATAGTTTTAAGTTGATTCTTGTCTTGGTTTTGTGTTGGGAAGGCTTGGGAGCCAATTCCCCGTACCCATCCCCTGTTTTCCCCCTGTTTTTCGCCCAGAATGTTTCCAAACGCACGTTTGGGATTTCAGTTATAGCACCAGACGCCCGTTTGGGTCGTGTCTGTCACACCCGAGAGCTTCCAAACGCCCATTTCTGCTTTCAGTTCATTTTTCCAATTGACCTGATTTTTGAACCGTTGGAAACCTCTTGAAGTCTAGAACAACTGCAATTGTAATCACCTCAATATCTTTTCTAGTTTGTGAGATATAATACATTCTTTTAGGTGTCGCTATTTTCCCGACAAATTGCACTCGCCTAACTTCAAGCTTACGCCATTTTCTCCTCACTTGGAACTAGAATACGAGACATATATCATCAGAAAGGCCTTTGTGTCTAGTTTCATTCCCAATAAACAAAACTCAATTCCCGCTTCTATAATTAAAGATATTCTAGTTTTCCCTCAGCATGTACATATCCTAAAATTGTCGACTTTTGCCAAACTTCGCCAAAACCTCTCTTATTGCATTCCTTTCACTTCCTTGGCTCCCATATGTGACTGATATGAGTCATATACCTAGTTTATTGATTAATTGGATACGTTTATGATATTAATTGATTGTACATGCATGATTGATATTCCATGACTTTGTCGTGTGTCTTAAATGGTTCATGTGAGTCGTGTCTCACGAACACTTGTCCCTCTTTACACAGATTTCCTTCCAGATTGACGAGGAGCAAGATTCATAGTTATATTCTTGTTATTTTTCGGCACAGGTGAGGTTTAATTTCTTGATATATAGAACCCATATAACCCTATGTGACGTTTTAAGCCAAAATGTAACTATATATCTATAGTTTTCCAAACTCTATTGATTTTCAACTGGTTTCACGGATCGAAAAGATTGATTGATTGATTGTTTGGAGAGTAAAGCATGTTCACTTGGGACCGAGGGTAGTGTATTGAGCCAACCGAGGAAGCAAGGGCTGACGGGTAACTCTTGCACTATCCTCACAACTTTGGGATGCCGCCTGAACCCACTAGGAGATTAGTGGGGGAAGGAGTCCCAGGCATAGGGACTCATGAACCCTATGCTCGTCGTTATTGGGTGGTGGGGCCTTGCAATCCCACCATCACCGGAGGAAGAAGGATGGACGGAAATTACTTATTGTGCACTGTAATAACTTGCATGCTCACTTAATCATTGAAAATCTAAATATTGGTAATGTTCACAGTCGGAGTAAGGTTGGAGATTTGCCCTCACTCGCCGGGCCACGAATTGATTGTATTGAATTGATTAAATTGATAAATTGAATTAGTTGTAACCTCGGGCGATAGTATCTCTTATTTTACTAAATTGTATTGTTATGTTCCAAAATTATTACCCGATATTATAACTTGCATGTATGTGCGCATATATTTATCTAAACCCCTTACTCAGTCTTCGGTAGACTGACACCCTCACATTTTCAGTTTTGAAGGTTGAGTGCTAGGCGGGATCGAGTCAAGTCTTTAATTTCGGGTCTAGCATAATGTCATATATATTATTGATGCATATGAATTATCTTGATACTCTTATATATTATGATTTATCTTTGGAAACTGATATTGTATATATGGAGATAATGGAAATGACCTTGAAAGATGTTAAAGACATTAATGTATATTATGCTTTCGTTTTATTGATTATGCACGATCGTATTTAATTGAGGGTTAGTCCCGCCTAGCTAGTGTGTCGTTTTTTTTACTGTCACCCGTTCGCCATGAGTCCGGTTCATATATGGACTACCCATTTCATGTGTGAGCTAGACTTATGGTGCGGGGGTGTGGCATCTCGGCGTTCCGGGTGCTAGAACGAGCGTCCATGCATTCTTTATTTGATTCATTCTTGTTATTATGTGTTATACCTGTCAATGGTGATACGTGTTGACTGCTGTAATTTCTGACTCTGCCTATGTGCTTGAGTGAGAGAGATTTGATTCTCTCTATTTATGTGCTAGGGGGATGTTGATTCTTCCTACTTGTGTGTTAGAGAGATGCTGGATTCTCTCTATATTGTGTGACAGAAAGATGCTGGAGTCCTTCTGAGTTCTGTGCACGAGAGATGCTGGATTCTCTTGTACTTAGGTATTCGAGGGATGCTAGATTCCCTTGGATTTAGGGGTTTGAGAGATGTCAGATTTTCTCAAACTAGATTGTCTGGGAGGTGTGGAATCTGTCAGACTTAGGTTGAGAGACGGGGTTCTCTCTTTTGTATGCTGAGAAACGGGGTTTTCTCTTTTGTGTACTGAGAGACGGGGTTCTCTCACTTGAGTGTTGAGAGATGGGATTCTCTCTTGTTTGTCGCCATTGCGTTTTGGGTGACCTGGCAACAGCTAGCAAACGACTAGGACCCGACAGTATCGACCTTTGGTTGCAGGGGCCTAGTGGTGATCAAATGAGTTTGAAGTGACCAACGGTCAAGTGCTCAGTGGGACCTCAATGAGAACGAGTCACTATGTAGGGAATGGTGCCAACTAAGGGAGAAGTATCCTGCAGAGATTGCAGTTCGCCTGGATCAGAGTTGCGCAGAGGAAGCTTGAAGTGGAATTCGTTTTAGCGTCGTTCAGGATCCGACCATAGGACCTAAGGACAGGCCCTTTTGAAGGAGGGGAGTTCGTAACATCCCGCTCGTCCGATTTATAAGGTACGCCACGTTTCAACCTTTTTACGTGTTTAATTGTGTGATTTTGGGTTTTGAGTTGCCCTATTTTGAACTCTTTTAGAGTTTAGGGGCCCCTTTGTAATTTTCTCTTTTTAGGGGTTTTTCGGTCACTGCTCGTTCGATCGAGATTTTGACCTCTTTGACCCCTCCAACGCTTTCAGAGCATCGAAACGAGTCTGTAGACTCTGAGTTTGCTTAATTCTGACGTCGTTTTCCCTTCTACCATTCGTTTTTCGCACGAGGACCCAGGATAAAACACCCAGACCCTCGTTTTTCGAGCAAACGGATCAACTGCTCTCTCTCTTCTCCCGCTCTCTCTCTCTACGACATTCACACATACCCAAGGTGTGATTTCACGTAATACCCGGAACTCACTCGTTTCTCGACGGAATTTGACGAACCAATAATCCATTTCGGAGAGCTCGACGACGCGGTCACAATCATAGCAAGATCTCGACCAAACGATGAGAGGAGGAGGCCCGTTACAGTGATTTTCATTCGCGACAGAAAAATGGGCGGACCACCGCCACTTCGCCGCCCCTCGCGACAGTTTCCGATGGAATTCCGGCAACACGCGTCCCAGGCCCGACAAGAAGGCTTCCCGGCGTAACTCGGGACATTGGCGGTGCGGCCATTGGGGCCGAGGTGGGGCCTCACGCACCGCCTGAAGCTCACGGCGGCGGTGGGGCGACATTGTAGCGGCGGCGATTCCGCCGCTCCGACGGTCTTTTTCGATGAAGGTTAGTGTTTTCCAAGGTTTTCCGATCCCCTGAGTTCATTTTCGGCATCGATTTCATCCAATTTTGGCTGTAGGTGGTGGTTCCGACGATGGGAGTGGCGGCAGAAACTTCGACGACCAACGAGGGCCTTTTCCGTCGATCTTTTGGCCTCGGGCTATTCACGAAAGTTGTTCGGAACGGCGAGAACTATCATCCACTAATCACGCAACTCCAGATTTGGCCGGTGGGCGGCGGTTTACGGCGGCGCAGTGATGGCGCAACAGCGGAGGTAGCTCTAGGGATTTTTCCCGGCGTTTAGCTTGGGGCTTTTGAAGAGCTCGTCACGGGTAAGACAATGCTTCTTTCAGGTTCGATTTTGGTTCACCGGTTTGGAAGTAATTTGAGTTTGAAGATTTTAGGGTTTTCGTATTCTTGGATTTGAAATTGGAGACAATTGGCTTGGAATTTGAAAAAATTGGTTGAGGAATTGGAACGAGCACGAGGAGTACTTGCACGGACGATTTTTCGGGATTTTTTTGGCACGCTCCGGTGGCGGCGTTCCGGAGGGCTTCAGACAGTTTGTCCGCTTCGGTGTGGTGAGTCCAACGCCACTTTCCGTTCGTCAATCGGATGTCTGGTTGATTTGTTATGAATTTATTTATGTATTTGTGATTATTTGATTTAATTGTTTTAAATGAAAATTAATTGTCATATGCTTGAATTGTCGATCGAAATGAATTCCATTGTATATGAAATCATGTATGAAATGCAACGTGATATGTATGGACGTTTTGGTTTTCAAATTGAATCCCGACACATTGAAATTTCGCTATTTGCTTACCTTTAAGGGGTGTATGTGTAATTTTTATAAACATGTAAATTTGTATGATTTCTACTAACTAAACCTTAGTATTTGATAAACGATTATACCAACCTTGGCTAAGTAAAAGAGGAATTATTATGTCTATAATGACTTAATTAGAAACTATGAAAGTTAGAAATAATTTACCGTACTATGTATGAATTAATTGGCCACTCTTGGAAGTAAGAAATGATTTATTCGCATAAATATGAATTGGTTGTGCATTGTATGAATTATATTGGACTTTGTAGGGTTGAATGATTATGCTATCCTTTGTTTATGCATTTCATGACTTGAATGAGATTCGTTACATGTTTCATTGACTAATTTCATCCATTGAGAAATGTTGTAAGATATAGATTGATTTCTTGGGATAATTGGTTAAGTACATGACCCATTTGACCTGTAGCACCCCAACACGTAAAGATGCCACACCCCCGAACTACAGGTCGATCCACACACGAAATGGATAGTCTGTACATGAATCAACCTGCAACGAAGGGACTAACTCACAAATCACATATGATAATGTATAAAAGTAAAGCAGAAGAATGCTATGTCATTGTTCATTTATCAAGTAGTTCAAATGCGAATTTTACATGTCAATACATTATCATCTCCTAAGATAAATAACAAATAACATTAACAACATTTCCTTTGAAATGATAATTAAATAAATGCACCGTGCGGAGCTCGAATGCAAGGATTCGACTCAGCTTGATTCTCTTTTAGAGTATACCTGTAAGAACACTGTACATATATGGATTTCCCCAAATATCTCCATCACTCATATAAACTCCATCACTCCAATAAACACCATCACCCCAATAAACTCCATCACTCCATTAACAGGAAGGTTACGAGCCTTCACCATTCACGGTAACACTGTAATACGGTAATCACGATGCATGGGTTGCTTTGCATGAACATGACACTAATCAAACTACACGCATTACTTTGCATGAGCCTGAGTTGCTTGGAATCACTTGAACGGTGCAATCACGGTACGCGCATTGCTTTGCACGACTATGACATTAATCAAGCTACACGTATTGCTTTGCATGAGCCTGAATTGCTTGCTGACAGGTAACAAGACGATTCATGTGAACGTGGAGAACCACTTTGAAAGAAAGAGATGAGAGATGATGACGAAGAAGCTTCAAGCTTTCAAGTAATCAATTGGATGGAAGATAGCTTGATGATGATGATGAACCCCCACTTTCCCTTTTTCTTTGATGGAGGAACCGAGAGAGAGAGATGGAGGTGGATATGCTTGTGTGTATATGAAATGAAGAAATGAAAGAGATGCATATATTACGTGATGCTTCCAAGAGATGGGGTGACTCGCCATAATTTGCTATTAAGTCCCCAAGTTATCTAGTTCATGCAATCAAGTTCATACTCAGGAATAATGAGCAATTTAGTCCAAGAATATATTCATGAAATTTAGTCTACTAATTTAAAATAATGATCCATTTGATACTTATTTCATGTAATCAAATTGAAAGATAATTTATACGATTTATCATGAATTATAGGAATTTAATAAACGAGAGAATTAAAAATAATCCTGACTCTTGGAAAAATTGACACATGTCGTGCGTACCAAGAAAGCCGGAAATTGGGGCGTTACAATTCCCTCCCCCCTTAAGAGGATCCGTCCTCGGATTCACCCTTCTCTTGTGTAATAGAATTAAAGTCAACTAACAAGGAGTTAGATTTAACAACGATGAAGTAATGTAAGATGCAACAATTAATTTCACAAAGTTCAAGTAGGCACGTTGATCATATGATTTACCAAGTCATATAAAGTCACTTGGTGAGCAATTAATGTCAAGAATGAATGTAATGTACAAGTTATCAAATAATTCCTATGCCGATCGACCTAGACTTGACATAACACGGCACTAGAACCTCGATTTTGCAACCGGGCTCTGATACCACTTCAGATGTAGCAGCCCAACACGTAAGGATCCCACACCCCTGCACTATAGGTGGATCCACACACGAAATGGATAGTTCGTGCATGAATCAACCTGCACCGAGCGGGACTAACTCAGAAATCACATATCATAATGTATAAAAGTAAAGCGGAAGCATGCTATGTCATTATTGTGATACCTTATCCCACATCGGGAAAGTATAAGGATTAAGTTTAGTATATAAGTTAAAGAGTCCAAGTATAACCAATGGATATCCCTTTTGGGAAGTGGTTTAGGCCCAATTTCAGGTTATACTCGGTGGGCTTGGAGACTTGCGCTCGCGTCCAACGGGTCCGCGGACCCGGGACGTGACAAAGGGTATCAGAGCCGCTCGTCAGCCGCAGGAGCTAAGTGCTATACTGGGCAAAGTGCTACGCACATGGGAGCCACCTCTTGAGCCTGCGGGGCAAAGTGCTACATGTGTGGGAGCCACCTCTTGAGCCCGTAGGAGCCACCTCTAGAGTCCCAACGCGGACGAGTCGGTCATGGGCTATATGTCATGCCGCGATGAGGACGTCGCGATTCTGAAGGAGGGGTGATTGTGATACCCTGTCCCACATCGGGAAAGTATAAGGATTAAGTTTAGTATATAAGTTAAAGAGTCCAACTATAACCAATGGATATCCCATTTGGGCAGTGGTTTAGGCCCAATTTCAGGTTATACTCGGTGGGCTTGGAGACTTGCGTTCGCATCCAATGGGTCCGCGGACCCGGGACGTGACAATTGTTCATTTATCAAGTAGTTCACATGCGAATTTTACATGTCAATACATTATCATCTCCTAAGATAAATAACAAATGACATTAACAATAGTTCCTTTGAAATGTAATTAAATAAATGCACCGTGCGGAGCTCGAATGCAAGGACTCGACTCAGCTTGATTCTCTTTTAGAGTGTACCTGCAAGAACACTGTACATATATGGATTTCCCCAAATATCTCCATCACTCCTATAAACCCCATCAATCCAACAAACACCATCACCCCAATAAACTCCATCACTCCAATCATTCCATCACCCCATTAACAGGAAGGTTCCGAGCCTTCACCATTCACGGTAATACTATAACACGATAATCACAATGCATGCATTGCTTTGCATGAACATGACACTAATTAAACTATACGCATTGCTTTGCATGAGCCTGAGTTGTTTGTAATCACTTGAACGGTCCAGTCACGGTACGCACATTCCTTTGCATGACTATGACATTAATCAAGCTACACGCATTACTTTGCATGAGCCTGAATTGCTTGTTGACAGGTGACAAGACGATTCACGTGAACGTGCTCACTGATCCCAATCGCTGCTCTGGAGAACCACTTTGAAAGAAAGAGATGAGAGATGATGAAGAAGAAGCTTCAAGCTTTCAAGTAATGAATTGGATGGAAGATAGCTTGATGATGATGATGAACTCCCACTTTCCCTTCTTCTTTGATGGAGGAACCGAGAGAGAGATGGAGGTGGATATGCTTGTGTGTATATGAAATGAAGAAATGAAAGAGATGCATATATTACGTGATGCTTCCAAGAGATGGGGTGACTCACCATAATTTGCTATTAAGTCCGCAAGTTGTCTAGTTCATGCAATCAACTTCATACTCAGGAAGAATGAGCAATTTAGTCCAAGAATATATTCATGAAATTTAGTCTACTAATTTAAAATAATGATCCATTTGATACTTGTTTCATGTAATCACATTGAAAGATAATTTATACGATTTATCATGAATTATAGGAATTTAATAAACGAGAGAATTAAAAGTAATCCTGACTCTTGGAAAAATTCACACATGTCGTGCGTACCTGGAAAGCCGGAAATTGGGGCGCTACGATTCCCTCCCCCTTAAGAGAATCCGTCCTCGGATTCACCCTTCTGTTGTGTAATAAAATTAAAGTCAACTAACAAGGAGTTAGATGTAACAACGATGAAGTAATGTAAGATGCAACAATTAATTTCATAAAGTTCAAGTAGGCACGTTGATCATATGATTTACCAAGTCATATAAAGTCACTTGATGGGCAATTAATGTCAAGAATGAATGTAATGTACAAGTTATCAAATAATTCCTATGCCGATCGACCTAGACTTGACACAACATGACACTAGAACCTCGGTTTTGCACCCAGGCTCTGATACCACTTCAGATGTAGCACCCGAACACGTAAGGATACCACACCCCCGCACTACAGGTGGATCCACACACGAAATGGATAGTCCGTACATGAATCAACCTGCAGCGAACGGGACTAACTCACAAATCATATATCATAACGTATAAAAGTAAAGCGGAAGCATGCTATGTCATTGTTCATTTATCAAGTAGTTGACATGCGAATTTTACATGTCAATACATTATCATCTCCTAAGATAAATAAGAAATAACATTAACAACAGTTCCTTTGAAATGATAATTAAATAAATGCACCGTGCGGAGCTCGAATACAAGGACTCGACTCAGCTTGATCCCCTTTTAGAGTGTACCTGCAAGAACACTGTACATATATGCATTTCCCCAAATATCTCCATCACTCCAACAAACACCATCGCCCCAATAAACTCCATCACTCCAATCATTCCATCACTCCATTAACGGGAAGGTTGCGAGCCTTCACCATTCACGGTAACACTGTAACACGATAATCACGATGCATGAATTGCTCTGCATGAGCATGACACTAATCAAACTACATGCATTGCTTTGCATGAGCCTGAGTTGCTTGCAATCACTTGAACGGTCCAATCACGGTACGCGCATTGCTTTGCACGACTATGACATTAATCAAGCTACACGCATTGCTTTGCATGAGCCTGAATTGCTTGCTGACAGGTAACAAGACGATTCACGTGAACGTGCTCATTGATCCCAATCGCTGCTCTGGAGAACCACTTTGAAAGAAAGAGATGAGAGATGATTAAGAAGAAGCTTCAAGCTTTCAAGTAATCAATTTGATGGAAGATAGCTTGATGATGATGATGAACTCCCACTTTCCCTTCTTCTTTGATGGAGGAACCGAGAGAGAGATGGAGGTGGATATGTTTGTGTGTATATGAAATGAAGAAATGAAAGAGATGCATATATTACGTGATGCTTCCAAGAGATGGGGTGACTCACCATAATTTGCTATTAAGTCCCCAAGTTGTCTAGTTCATGCAATCAAGTTCATACTCAGGAAGAATGAGCAATTTAGTCCAAGAATATATTCATGAAATTTAGTCTACTAATTTAAAATAATGATCCATTTGATACTTATTTCATGTAATCACATTGAAAGAAAATTTATACGATTTATCATGAATTATAGGAATTTAATAAACGAGAGAATTAAAAATAATCCTGACTCTTGGAAACATTCACACATGTTGTGCGTACCTGGAATGCCGGAAATTGGGGCGTTGCAATTCCCTCCCCCTTAAGAGAATCCGTCCTCGGATACACCCTGCTCTTGTGTAATAAAATTAAAGTTAACTAACAAGGAGTTAGATGTAACAACGATGACGTAATTTAAGATGCAACAATTAATTTCACAAAGTTCAAGTAGGCACATTGATCATATGATTTACAAATTCATATAAAGTCACTTGATGAGCAATTAATGTCAAGAATGAATGTAATGTACAAGTTATCAAATAATTCCTATGCCGATCGACCTAGACTTGACACAACACGACACTAGAACCTCGGTTTTGCAACCGGGCTCTGATACCACTTCAGATGTAGCACCCTAACACCTAAGGATGCCACACCCCCCGCACTACAGGTCAATCCACACACGAAATGGGTAGTCCATACAAGAATCAACCAACAGCGAACTGGACTAACTCACAAATCACATATCATAATGTATAAAAGTAAAGCGGAAGCATGCTATGTTATTGTTCATTTATCAAGTAGTTCACATGCGAATTTTACATGTCAATACATTATCATCTCCTAAGATAAATAACAAATAACATTAACAACAGTTCCTTTGAAATGATAATTAAATAAATGCACCGTGCGGAGCTCGAATGCAAGGACTCGACTCAGCTTGATTCCGTTTTAGAGTGTACCTGCAAGAACACTGTACATATATGGATTTCCCCAAATATCTCCATCACTCCAACAAACACCATCACCCCAATAAACTCCATCACTCCAATCTTTCCATCACTCCATTAATGGGAAGGTTGCGAGCCTTCACCATTCACGGTAACACTGTAACACGATAATCACGATGCATACATTGCTTTGCATGAGCATGACACTAGTCAAACTACACGCAATGCTTTGCATGAGCCTGAGTTGCTTGCAATCACTTGAACGGTCCAATCACGGTACGCGCATTGCTTTGCACGACTATGACATTAATCAAGCTACACGCATTGCTTTGCATGAGCCTGAATTGCTTGCTGACAGGTAACAAGACGATTCACGTGAACGTGCTCATTGATCCCAATCGCTGCTCTGGAGAACCATTTTGAAAGAAAGAGATGAGAGATGATGAAGAAAAAGCTTCAAGCTTTCAAGTAATCAATTTGATGGAAGATAGCTTGATGATGATGATGAACTCTTACTTTCCCTTCTTCTTTGATGGAGTAATCGAGAGAGAGATGGAGGTGGATATGCTTGTGTGTATATGAAATGAAGAAATGAAAGAGATGCATATATTACGTGATGCTTCCAAGAGATGGGGTGACTCCCCATAATTTGCTATTAAGTCCCCAAGTTGTCTAGTTCATGCAATCAAGTTCACACTCAGGAAGAATGAGCAATTTAGTCCAAGAATATATTTATGAAATTTAGTCTACTGATTTAAAATAATGATCCATTTGATACTTATTTCATATAATCACATTGAAAGATAATTTATACGATTTATCATGAATTATAGGAATTTAATAAACGAGAGAATTAAAAATAATCCTGACTCTTGGAAACATTCACACATGTTGTGCGTACCTGGAAAGCCGGAAATTGGGGCGTTACAATTCCCTCCCCCTTAAGAGAATCCGTCCTCGGATTCACCCTTCTCTTGTGTAATAAAATTAAAGTTAACTAACAAGGAGTTAGATGTAACAACGATGACGTAATTTAAGATGCAACAATTAATTTCACAAAGTTCAAGTAGGCACGTTGATCATCTGATTTACCAATTCATATAAAGTCACTTGATGAGCAATTAATGTCAAGAATGAATGTAATGTACAAGTTATCAAATAATTCCTATGCCGATCGACGTAGACTTGACACAACACGACACTAGAACCTCGGTTTTGCAACCGGGCTCTGATACCACTTCAGATGTAGCACCCCAACACGTAAGGATGCCACACCCCCGCACTACAGGTCAATCCACACACGAAATGGATAGTCCATACATGAATCAACCTACAGCGAACTGGACTAACTCACAAATCACATATCATAATGTATAAAAGTAAAGCGGAAGCATGCTATGTCATTGTTCATTTATCAAGTAGTTCACATGCGAATTTTACATGTCAATACATTATCATCTCCAAAGATAAATAAAAAATAACATTAACAACAGTTCCTCTGAAATGATAATTAAATAAATGCACCGTGTGGAGCTCGAATGCAAGGACTCGACTCAGCTTGATTCCGTTTTATAGTGTACCTGCGAGAACACTGTACATATATGGATTTCCCCAAATATCTCCATCACTCCTATAAACCCCATCACTCCAATAAACACCATCACCCCAATAAACTCCATGACTCGAATAATTCCATCACTCCATTAACGGGAAGGTTGCGAGCCTTCACCATTCATGGTAACACTGTAACACGGTAATCACGATCTATGCATTGCTTTGCATGAACATGACACTAATCAAACTGCACACATTGCTTTGCATGAGCCTGAGTTGCTTGCAATCACTTGAACGGTCCAATCACGGTACGCGCATTGCTTTGCACGACTATGACATTTATCAAGCTACACGCATTGCTTTGGATGAGCCTGAATTGCTTGTTGACAGGTAACAAGACCATTCACGTGAACGTGCTCATTGATCCCAATCGCTCCTCTGGAGAACCACTTTGAAAGAAAGAGATGAGAGATGATGAAGAAGAAGCTTCAAGCTTTCAAGTAATCAATTGCATGGAAGATAGCTTGATGATGATGATGAACTCCCACTTTCCCTTCTTCTTTGATGGAGGAACCGAGAGAGAGATGGAGGTGGATGTGCTTGTGTGTATATGAAATGAAGAAATGAAAGAGATGCATATATTACGTGATGCTTCCCAGAGATGGGGTGACTCACCATAATTTGCTATTAAGTCCCCAAGTTGTCTAGTTCATGCAATCAAGGTCATACTCAGGAAGAATGAGCAATTTAGTCCAAGAATATATTCATGAAATTTAGTCTACTAATTTAAAATAATGATCCATTTGATACTTATTTCATGTAACCACATTGAAAGATAATTTATACGATTTATCATGAATTATAGGAATTTAATAAACGAGAGAATGAAAAATAATCCTGACTCTTGGAAAAATTCACACATGTCATGCGTACTTGGAAAGCCGGAAATTGGGGCGTTACAATTCCCTCCCCCTTAAGAGAATCCGTCCTCGGATTCACCCTTCTCTTGTGTAATAAAATTAAAGTCAACTAACAAGGAGTTAGATGTAACAACGATGACGTAATGTAAGATGCAATAATTAATTTCCCAAAGTTCAAGTAGGCACGTTGATCATATGATTTACCAAGTCATATAAAGTCACTTGATGAGCAATTAATGTCAAGAATGAATGTAATGTACAAGTTATCAAATAATTCCTATGCCGATCGACCTAGACTTGACACAACACGACACTAGAACCTTAGTTTTGCAACCGGGCTCTGATACCACTTCAGATGTAGTACCCCAACACATAAGGATGCCACACCCCCACATTACAGGTCGATCCACACACGAAATGGATAGTCCATACATGAATCAACCTGCAGCGAACGGGACTAACTCACAAATCACATATCATAATGTATAAAAGTAAAGCGGAAGCATGCTATGTCATTGTTCATTTATCAAGTAGTTCACATGCGAATTTTACATGTCAATACATTATCATCTCCTAAGATATATAACAAATAACATTAACAACAGTTCCTTTGAAATGATAATTAAATAAATGCACCGTGCGGAGCTCGAATGCAAGGACTTGACTCAGCTTGATTCCCTTTTAGAGTGTACCTACAAGAACACTGTACATATATGGATTTCCCCAAATATCTCCATCACTCCTATAAACCCCATCACTCCAATAAACACCATCACCCCAATAAACTCCATCACTCCAATAATTCCATCACTCCATTAACGGGAAGGTTGCGAGCCTTCACCATTCACGGTAACACTGTAACACGGTAATCACGATGCATGCATTGCTTTGCATGAACATGACACTAATCAAACTACACGCATTGCTTTGCATGAGCCTGAGTTTCTTGCAATCACTTGAACGGTCCAATCACGGTATGCGCGTTGCTTTGCACGACTATGACATTAATCAAGCTACACGCATTGCTTTGCATGAGCTTGAATTGCTTGCTGACAGGTAACAAAACGATTCGCGTGAACGTGCTCATTGATCCCAATCGCTGCTCTGGAGAACCACTTTGAAAGAAAGAGATGAGAGATGATGAAGAAGAAGCTTCAAGCTTTCAAGTAATCAATTAGATGTAAGATAGCTTGATGATGATGATGAACCCCCACTTTCCCTTCTTCTTTGATGGAGGAACCCAGAGAGAGATGGAGGTGGATATGCTTGTGTATATGAAATGAAGAAATGAAAGAGATGCATATATTGCGTGATGCTTCCAAGAGATGGGGTGACTCACCATAATTTGCTATTAACTCCCCAAGTTGTCTAGTTCATGCAATTAAGTTCATACTCAGGAAGAATGAGCAATTTAGTCCAAGAATATATTCATGAAATTTAGTCTACTAATTTAAAATAATGATCAATTTGATACTTATTTCATGTAATCACATTGAAAGATAATTTATATGATTTATCATGAATTATAGGAATTTAATAAACGAGAGAATTAAAAATAATCCTGACTCTTGGAAAAATTCACACATGTCGTGCGTACCTGGAAAGCCAGAAATTGTGGCGTTACATGACCTTGAAATGTGTGAATTTCGTATGAAGCATGGTATATGATTATAAATCGTTGTTTTGCTAATGTGTGCCATGTGCATTTTGTTCTGTGCATTCATGAGCATTGCCGTTCGTCTCTGTGTGGTTGTTTGAGTCTAAGTCTGAGTTTTGTGTTGTGTTTTGTGTGCTCAGTTGGTACAGGAGCACCCGGGGTGGTGAGAAGTGGGTCGTGCAGGTTCCGGGGTGGACCATTTGCTATGTCTTCAGCTTTGTCTGGTACTAGGTGAGGTTAGGATATAGTTATACCCTATTGAAATGTGCCGATTTTCGAATGCATGCGACTTTTAAGCCTTTATGTATATTTAGATATGTGTAAGATACGTATTTTGTTGGCTTTGCTATAAGTTTGAAAGTATGAAGCTATGTATAAGCCTATGTACGCTTAGCTTTGATTTCGTTATGATTTTGAGGTCGGCATGATACGTACGTACGATATGCATGTGCTTTGTATAAGTATAAGTCTAGCGGGTTTAAGCTTCCGATTTTCGTGATAAGGGTAAGTTTGGGCCTTGGAGTTGTGTGTAGTGGGAGACCCGGGGCAACCAGCGGGGTCGCCGGTTGTAACCCCTGTGCACTTCTCCATTTCGATAGGATCAACCCGAAACCCACTCGGAGGGAGGTGGGGGACCGAGTCCTTGGGAAGTGAGTGTCGCGAAACTCTCTGCCCTGACGTATCAGTGCGGATGGTTTGGGTATGTACAACCCACCCATCAACCGGAGTAAGTGGAGGTATGTGTATTTTTATTTCGTGTGCTTAAGTCTATGTGTGATAAGAAAGAGTTGGTTGGATGTGTGTTCGTTCCCGCCGAGCTTTCCGTTTATCTGTTATAAGTTCGTGAAACGGGGGGAGATTCTTAAATTAAGATAAAATTTGATATACTTTTAAGCTAATAAAAATACTCCGATATGTGTGCTAAGTCTGCATGAATCTAAGTTTATACTTTAAGAAACGTTTGAGTTAAGATTTGTTTGTTTGGTTTTAAGCCTCCCTATATGTATACTATCACGGGAAAATGTTTTGGCCTACAAAAAACTAACCCTGGGTTCACGAACATTGCTTCTACTTTGTGTTGTGCTCTATATATACGTATAGCGTGCGTGTGTTAACCCCTCACTCAGTCTTTGGACTGACCCATCCCTTTTATGTTTTTAGCTACAGGTTCAGGTGGTTGGAGCTCGTGCTAGGCGGTGGTGTGTCGTGTCTGTTGAGTCTGTGTCTGCTCGTTTAAGTTTGTTAAGCATTTTGTTCTGATTTATGATTCGTAAATTTTGTATAAGGTTTATTTTGTACATGTTTGCAATTTATGATTCAATGTTTGGAATTTCGGGAAAGGTTAGGACAGGTGCTTGGATTAGTTGAACCCGTCTTGATTGTATGATTATTCGGGACAGGTTTCTAGGGCCAGTTGAACCCATTTTATTGTGTAATTGTTCGGGACAGGATAGGACAGGTTTGTTGGATTAGTTGAACCCGTGTAGTTGATTTTATGCTTGTAATGCGCGGTACGTTTAAAGTATGAAAAGTTTTTGGAAAGTTGGCTTTTCGCATTGCTTCCGCTGTCATGTTTTGCATCTTTTCATTCGTACAGGGTTAGGTACCGCCTAGCTAGTGGGTGCGTTCTTTGTTTGTCACCCGTTCGCTATGACTTGTTGCGTGTGTGGACTCTCCATTCCGTACACGTGTCGGGTCATAGTGCGGGGGTGTGATGCCCCACCGCTTGGGGTGTTACATGTTGGTAGTACTCGCATGTGTCTAAGTATATATATAAGTATAATAAGCATGTGAGAGGAGCACATTTCAAATAAGACTATAGGTTGTATGTAACTAAGAAAAAAATCCCATCTAAACACGGCAGTCAGGAGAGAAAGGAAAGGAAGATCTAGACTCTAGCGTGCTTGATCACCCTGGTGCTCAACTATACAAGAAAGGTAACATGATACAATTGTGAGAGAATGAAACCACATAGACCACAACATATGTTTATGATACGTTATGGGATGATATGTTGTGTAAACATTATTACATAATATCATGAAAATGTTCATGTCCACAATTAATGTCTCTAAGTAACAAGCATCATACAATTTAAGTGTTAAGTGTGTTATGTGATCATCAATAACATATTAGAGTATAATTAAATTAATAAAACTCCTAATCCTATCATACTTGGCCAACAACCTCAATCATAAACATACAAGGCAATTACACGACTACGGACATGCCAAAGGTCCCTAAATAATTTATCTAAACAAGAATTTAACACCCACAAGTACATGTAATATTTAATTAACATATGAGCTACACAATTAACACCAATTAGGTGACATAGGCATACGAGAAAATAAACAAACTCAAGTTATAACTTACACATAACATTTAATTGAAACAAATGCAATTACTCATCATGTAATATGAATTCGTTCACCATCATATAATTAGGCATGCATAACAACTATATAAATAACATTCAGTCGAAGTTCAAGCAAATTACAAGTCATGGAACATAATTATATAGGCCATTTAGCAACTAAAAATGTTTATAAATCATATATAACACATACGGGAATCGAAAAAGAGAAAAAGGAAATAAGAAAACGAGCCTTGGGCAAGATCGGGCAAAAGTCGGGTAGTTTTGGAATTGCACAAGCTATAAAGAAATGCAAATATCTCTAGTTCTAGAAGTCGGAAAGAGGTTTCACTCGTTGAATATGAAAGTAGACAAATGGGGATTTCCAAACATATATGGCTAAACTTCTAGTTCAAAGTGTTATGAGGTAGGTTTTAGGTCCGAAGTTGGGTGAATGCAAATTCGTAACTTCTTGGCGACACAAAAATGAAATGGTCATATCTGACTCCTCGGAATTGATATTGATAAGTTGTAAAACAGAGAATGATTTAATCTTCAAGTACTTGAATGTAGTAAAATTTCAGACTAAACGGAGCAGGTTAGGATAGTCCCAATCAGTATTTAATCAGTCTCGGCCAGGATCCTGGAGCAGGGACTTTCGAAAGGCATCCCAGCCGGGGTTCAATAGCCTAAAATCATTCCTGGCCGGGATTGGGCAACAACAGGCAACAACAATAAGACGCTGAAATAGGGCAGTGGCGGGGGGAGTTTTCCTGCGGCGAAGCGGCGACCCAAACTCAACTTAAATTGCACAAAATATATCCCAAGTATCCAATAAACACATATATACACAATTTACACACCAGTTTCACCAATTAAGCACGATTTACACAAACCCACATATTATAATTATATATATAGATACACTCATATATGTATAATGAAAGAGGGGCTTACCAAGGAGGAGAAGGGAGGCGGAGAGGTGGTTGACGGCGATCTTAGTGGCCGAAACCTCGCCGGAAGTGGTAGTGGAATAGTGCAGCTCTTGCTACTCTTTTCTTCTCTTCTGAGTGAAGAATGGAGGTGAGGATGAGAGAAGAGATCGTGTCCGGAGCTTGGTCGGCCGGTGGTGGAAAGGTTGGTCGGTGATGATGTTGCCGGTGGGGAGGGTAGAGGAGCTAGCTCCTCACCTTTTCTTCTTCTTCTTTCTTCTTTTCATGAGAGAATGAGAGAATATATCAGTATTAAGGGGGGGGTGAGCGGATATATTTTTCTTTATCTGGTTCATATGTTATTCCGGTAGAATTAGACCGGTTTAAGAATAGAATAAAATACGGATTTGAGGGTTGTTGGTCTCCGAATCACGCAAAGTGGAAGTCAAAGGATTCGTAAAATTATGAGGAATACGGTTTAGGGGCTTGGGAATGCAAATGAGTGCTCGGGTGAAAGATTTGAATACAAGTCCCTTAGTTTACATTATTATCATTTTCACCCATAAATATTTAATTAAGTTGCAATTAAGCCCAAACCTTTATTAATCATTTTAGTCCCTAGATTTTAGAAAGTGATAAATAAGGAAAATAAAATAATTAGAGCACGTTACACACATAATTCACAATATCAAGCAATTAAATCATGCAATAAAATAAATAAAACACATAACTCTCAAGAAACACACTAGGTGGTGTCATCTTAAACCTCTGGGAAAAACGGGGCATCACAGATGCCACGTGTTGCCACATGGGCCATGAAAAGGCCACGTGGAAGCGCGACACTCCACCACGCGGTAGATTTATCCCCAGATCGGTATAAAAAGACCACAAGTTAGTTCCGCCCAAGATTGTGAGATCGATAGGCCTCAACTACTTGGTCTGGCCATTTGAGCGGGTCCAGAACGAGTCATACTGACCCTTAGTTCGATAACCAATAGGAATAGGTCGATCTCACGTGGACGTACTACTTTAACGATCGTACATCGATCCCTAGATTGATATGTGGGTCACCAGACAAGTCCATACCTAAAAGCATCCTTGTTGGGACACGTGCAACCATCTCATTCCCTAGGACAAGTTTACGAGGAGGCCATTAATGCCCCTTAGTACCTAAACTTACCTAAAAGGAAAAAAGTGGCTCTCACTGTACAACCTTGGTCATGTCGATTATAACTCACAGCCAGATCGAAATACGACGTCACTAATACTAGCTTTGTAGCACCCGGAACGCTAGGTAGCCACATCCTCCGCACTATAGTTCAATCCACATATGGAATGGACGATTCATACATGCATCAAGCCTATAGCGAACAGGAGACAGTAAAAAAATGACTCACTAGCTAGGGGGGACTAACCCTCAAATGAAAACAACATGCATAACAATAAAGCGGAAGCAAAAAGATATGCATTCATTCATTCATTATCATATTCGGGTCGATCAATTCACTATATACAACCATCTTCCATAACAAGTTATCATATACATAGGTACCAAAACAATTTATAATTCCTACAATTATTAACATAAAAAGGGAATGCTAGACTTAAAATGAAAGACCCAAATCCCGCCTAGCACTCAACCTGCAAAACCTGAAAATGTGAGGTGTCAGTCTATGAAAGACTGAGTGAGGGGTTTATAATTATAAGCGCAATTACCATGCAAGCCATAATTTCGGGTAAGATTTTATAAAGAAACAACATAAAATTGAAGAATAGAATATATTTTTGCCCGAGCTTACAACTAAGTCAATTTAACAATCAATCATTATCAATTCAGTCCGTAGCCCGGCGAGTGAGGGTAATCTCCAACCTTTCTCCCAAAAGTGAACAATCATGAATGTTTCAATTTATTAAGTGATCATGCAAGTCATTACGTGCAATCAACTAGCAGTTTCATGAACCCTTCTTCCTCCGGGTGATGGTGCGCTTGCAAGATCCAACCATCCAATCATGCTGTACGTCGGGAACACGACTCCCACGCACATGATTTCTTCCTCCACCAATCCTCCTGGTGGATTCAGATGTGATCCCAACAATGGCGAGGATAGTGCAAGAGTTACCCGGCAGCCCTTACTTTCCCGGTTGGCTCAATACACTACCCTCGGGCTCACAGTGTAATTCAATTTACCGCCCAATCAATCAATCAATCAATCGATCCGTTTCATGAAATCGATTGAAGATCATTAAAGTTTGAAAACTATAGATATATATACTTTTGGCCAAAACTTCACATAGGTTTGTAAGGGTTCTAAGTATCTATAATTAAACCTCACCTTTACCAACCAAATGGAAGTAAAGAAACACCGCTCCTCGCCATCGGGACCGTGATCTGTGTAACAAGGACAAGTGTATGTAAGACTCGACTCTTGTGAACCAATTATGACGAATGGTAAAGTCATGCAATGTCAATCATTCTCTTACAATCATTAAAGGTCATAAATGAGTCCAATTAATCAATTAAATATCAAGAAATAAGTATACAATACATAATTCAAGTTTCACAAAATTACACAAACCTCTTCTTGTCATAGAAAATCCCAAAACAACGAGTCATACATGGTGAATTATGAAATGTCATAAACATGATTGAAACAAGCATGATTTATCACAAATTTAGCAATTAAGAACACATGAGGTATAATAGAACTAATTGGAGAATGGATAATTTTTACACGAAAAACCACTGTTCACTCAGAGAGAGGTCCCGGCCGGGATTATTTTTCAGTTCTAAAGTTTCCCAGCCGGGACACAATTAACGAGAGCAACCTGATGGCCAGTCCCGATCGGGATGGCTTTTAGTGTAAAAAGGATCCCGGCCGGGATCTATTTCTCGAAAAACAGGGCAGCAGCAGGGGCAGTTTCAAACCATTCAAAAACCAACCTAAAACTAAATTTAATCCATACCAAATGCTCAAACACAATATATACACATAATGTCTCAATTATACAACAATCGAACCATGAAACATGTATCGAATCATCAAGAATCTATCCATAAAACCCCATAATATTTCATATATTCCAACTTTCATAGAACTCATGTTTTCATGCAAGGCTTGGAATAAAAAGACCCTAAACATGCTTCTAACCAAGAATGAGTAAGAAATCCTAACATAATCATCAAACCCTATATCATCACATATTCAAATGACCAAACAAATCTCATTTATACTTTGAAATGGAAGAAGGAAATGGATGCATAGATGAGATGATAATGATGTTTCAACTTGTGCGCTCTTCCTTGAATTAAAGATTGAAAATGAGATGTAATCTTCTTCCTTCTCCAAGGTGTTTTGATCGGTATTTAGTGTGTGAGTGTGTGTGACTTTTGATGAAAAATGAATGTATGAAATGTGGGAGAGATAGATATATTCATGCTTTTTTCAAGAATATGCATAAGTCACCCCTATTTGCATTTAAGTCCCTCCAATATTTAAACTAATGCAAAAAAGTTCACTCCATAGGAAAATGATCATTAAACTCCAAATCATGTTATGCAATTAAGTCCATAAACTTACACAAGGATCAATTAACGCAGATAGTATAATTAAGTCACTTACAGCAATTAGATCGTATAAATCATGTTAATGATAAATCATAGAAATTCATTGAAGTATAATGCATACGAGTGTAATTAAATTCAAAGATATATAAATAGAACAATTAAATTAAACCCCCAACTCCCGAGGACCCACACGTGGCGTGCTTACCTGAACTTCCGGAAATTGGGGCGTTACAACTCTCCCCCCCCCCCCCCCCCCTTTAGAAGAATCTGGTCCCCAGATTCACTGATTGGAAGAAAATAACTCCGGGTGGAACCTCTTCATTTTCTCTTCTGGCTCCCAAGTCATCTCTTCGTTCTTGTCACTTCTCCACCAAACTTCAACCATAGGAATACTCCGATTCCTCAACTCTTGATATTTTCTGTCCAAAATTCTAATCGGCTTGTAACGCCCCAGTTTTTAGGTAGTACAGCATGACGTATGTGTTTACCAAATTACGCGAAATAATTATTTATACGTGTTTTATATACTTAGTTTTATTTTATATGTATTAAATGTTAATTATTTTACTTTAATAACATTAATATAAAAAATATATTTAAATGTATATATATATAAATCGTGTACGTGTGCATGAAAATTTTAGTGCATGCATTCTACATTTCTAAATTATTTATGCATATATGTTTTATAAATTACATATATACATTTGCATGAACTCATGCAACTCATGATAGTTATTTAATGCATGCATTTATATTTATAAATTCTATATGTATTCATTTTATATTAATTGTAATATTATGCATTTTATTGTTTCATTTCGTTTAAGTGACAATTACGTGCTTCGTTTCTATTTAAGTTGATACCGAAATTTCATGAAAATTTAATATGTTGAACGTATACATGTTTTGTATATGAATATTTGTTCGTTTCTTATTTTCGGATTCATTTGCATGTGTTTCGGATTTAATTTGAATTTTGGAATCCAAGTCGGGGGCTAACGAGCACTTAGCGTACCCTTGGTTCCGTATTTAATATCTTGAGCTCGGGAACTCGGATTCGAGTTCCGTCAACTTCGCTGAACTCGTAACGAAAATTCGAGTTTAGTGAACTTAGCCTTATATTTTTCTAACGTCATTTGACACCCCGGAATTCAACCGAAAAACGAAACGGGAGCAAATCTGCCATATTTTACCAAAATATGCATATCTCACTCAAACCTTGACCAAATTAACCATGGCTGGAGGCTATGGAACCCTAGTTACACCCACTATCTTCCCATACCCATTTCCAACCGAGATACACTCAGAAAACAAGAGAAAAATCTGTCCCAAGCCCTGCTCCAGTTCATTCCCTTCACCATGCCCAACCTTGGAGATTCAAGCTCAAATCTCTTTCATCATTCATCCAATTCACAAGGTGAGCTAAGGATGATAATATACATTCATTAGGTGTCATTTTAAGCTATGCATCCCTAAATTTGAGCTTGTACGCATTGAGATATGAAGAGATACATGAATAGTTAGGTTCGGCACTATATTCTTGATTCCATTCATTCCTTGATGATTTAGATTGATTCCAAGCATGAGAATGATTATCTTGATCTCTTCTTTTCATTTATGGTGATGTATTATCTGGTGGTTGAAGGATTGGTTAGTTGCCATTAATGAAATTTTGAAGAAATGACATGAAATGATCTTATCTTTCCCCTGCTCGCGTTTGATGACTTTGGCTGCATGTTTGGTGGTTAATTGGGATTCAAATAATGCTCTTTTGCTGTGTTATAACATCTGAACATGTTGGTATTTTGTTGGTTCGAGATTGAATAGCTGCTGCTCTGTTTTTCGTTGAGTTGCTGCGTCAATTTTCTACTTTGCACAGGGTCGCGCCGGCGACCTGATTTGCCTATGATTCAGTCGTGCCCGCGACTCAAATTTCAGCTGCTCGCGTAGTCTGCTTAATTGGAAGGAAAATATGCTGAAAATAGGGTAGAGGCCGCTACCATTTCATGAAGAAAATGGGTCGCGGCCGCGACCTCTGCTCTTTCCGACAATTTCAGTTTTTAAAACTTAATGCATGACTTTGATTTTTGTTTTCTAATTTCCCCAGCTTTGCATGCATGCATGGCCACGTCCATATGCTCATTTGTCTGCATGAATACATATGTTGTGCATGATTTTATTTATTAAATGTATGGCTTTAGTCTAAATACATATATATATGTATAGATTGCATGCATAGTGTAATTAAATTCAACTGTTTGTATTAAATACATGCAATTCCATATTATATATATATATAATTAGATTGATATATATTATATATTAAATCCATGTTAATGTTATATATATATTTAATTATGATTAAATTTGTTTTAAATTTTAGAATTTAATTGTGATCTATTTTATGTTAATTAATTTCCGAACATGACTTGAATGTTTCTGTTTGCCTAATTTCTAAGTGTAAACATGTTATGCTACTATGTAATATATTCGCTATTTGAAATTCTTGAATCAAGTTGATTTAAATGTGAAGATTATGTATGTGAGTGATTTTAAATGATTCTTATAATGAAGGAAATGAACGTTTATATGTCTTTTAGATATTAATAGTGCACATGAACATGTTCATTACATGATGTACTCTTTTATGCATTCATATCATGATCATTACTTAGCCGTGCGTCTTTTATGGTTCATTTGGAGTCTTGAGTCTCACAAGTACACCTTGTTTCTCTTCTTGTACAGTTTATCTCCAGGGTGGAGATATTTTGACCAACTAGACATTCGGTGACTCGTATCCTTGTCTCGCCACACTCCAGGTGAAGGTGTTTTCGTTCTAGCTATGTACAAACCCTATAACCCTTATGTGACAAGTTTTGGCCTAAAACCTTATGTATATATATGTTATCTTTACAAAATGGGGTCATTGAGTAAATTCTTCTGAAATTATACGTATGGGCGTATATAAGCTTAAAATGGTTTTACAACGAGGCTATGCTCCAAACCGTGTGTCTTCAGGCTAGCTACGGATTAGGATGACACGGAGAGGTACGTGTATAGCATATGCCGAGTTGCACGGTAAGGTATATTTTCTTATAGTATGTATCCTAAGTATGAAGTAAATGTTTTGGCGAGATTATGCATGTATGATATGATCACGGGCCCAAGGACTTAGTACATGTGGCTATCCGGGGAGGCATGGGCCGACGGTGATCCCATGTGCTAGTTCCACTATGTTACGGCGATATCGGCCCTCGCTAGGAGGTTTAGTGGGGAATGGGAGCTGAGTGCCCTTGGGGAGGTCATGAAACCCCATTGGCCTATGTATGAGGTGGTCGGGTCTTGCAAACCCGTCCACCACCCGGAGGAAGAAGGTTGGAACTTGTTTTATGAATATGGTTATGTTATGATTGATATGTACCGTGTGGGAAGGCCGGGACACAGATTGCCCAAACGAATATGTTTTATGATATGGTATATGACCTGTGTGTATTATGATTTATTGCATGATCGCCCATTTAAAGTATTAATGATATTTGTCGTACACGGTCGGAGTTTGGTTGGAGATGATGCACGCTCACTCGCCGAGCCTTTTTATTTATGTATGAATTATGAACTAATGAATTTAATATGATTAGTCGTAAAGTCCGAGTATTACTTGGTCATTCTCTTACCCTTTTGGGAACTAATTTTAAATAAAACCTTGCTCGAGATTTATGACTTGCATGTGCATGTTTTATATATACGTATATCGCTCCTGCTCACTCAGTCTTCTAGAGACTGACTCTCTCCCTCCCCAATCTTTTAGTGCGCAGGTTTGGCTTTGGAGTTTTGAGCTAGGCGGATTTGTGTTGAGTCTTTGAGTCGGTCAGGTTAATCTAGAAGAGTCTTTGCACTCGCATGTGTATTTGAATTGTATATGATTCGGCTTTGTAAAATTTTGAACTTGAATCTTTATGTATTTGATATTAAATTGCCTTTCCGGACTTCGATTTGAACTAAAAGAGACCTGAGGTGCCCAATCCTGCGTGTGGTTGGTGTGTTTATTTTCTGTAGGCCCGTGGCCAATGCATGTGATCGGATTTTGTTTCCCGTTGCATTATATTTTGTTGATTGGTTATTATTGCAGGGTCTATGTTCCGCCTAGCTTAGAAAGGTTATTTTGTTTGTCTCCCGTTCGCTATGGTTTGATACGGGTGCGGACTTTCCATTTCGTTACTCGTGTTGAGCCATAGTGCGGGGGATGTGGTGCCTCACGTGCGGGGTGCTACATCCTTAAGTGGTATCAGAGCCCGGTTGCAAAACCGGTGTTCTGGAGTCGTGTTTGAGTCAGTCTAGGTCGTATGGCTTAGGAACTACGTGACAATGTGTGCATTGCATCGATTTTGAATATGGAATTTGGCTTTCTTTTTGAAATTTTTTTGAATTATCTGTTGCACTATTATATGGACCCTTGCTTTTTCGAGTCGAATATGTGCCATGAGCATGCACTGATCGCATGCATACATTCTCGAAATGAGTTATGATTTCTAGGTTATGAAGATAATATCAAACCACGGCCAAGTTCTTTCTGAGGCACGGAAAATAGGAAGAACCACCGCGGAAAAATATAGAGAATTTGGGATGCGTGGTCTTCATAGATGGAGTTAGAGTTAATGAATAAGAGTTGGGGATGGAAGATTGTTTTGGAGATGCAAAGGTAGAGAGGCATTTGAGGAGATAAGAGGTGCTCGGGGAATGTTGTCGATTCTGAAGATTGATATATGCAGCTCTCCAACATAAAATACGATAATCGGATTCAACGGGATCGTTCTACCTAAAGAATGAACCTTGAAGGTATTTTGGTCTAGGGCTCGGATTATTGAAGAGAGATAGATAATGAAGAAGAGTCGAGATAAAATGGGTCTGATGGGAGTCATGCACCAAGGGACATCAAGGAAGGGCTTCTAAATAATTTAGTAGTTAGAAATCGAGCTTGTAGAAGTCAAGATTGGGAAGAGTTTGGACTTGGGTACTCTGGATTTCGATTAAGATGGAAAACGAGCCGGAAGAGGATTAGAAGGAGTCAAATAACGTGGAAAATACAAAATTATGGAAGGTGACTATACCACGGACAGGATTTGAATTCATTTTCCAAATCCAAACTGAATTGTCATGTTGTGAGGTTGAATTGGAAGATATGGAGCAACAAATGGGAACGGTAGAGAAAGGCAAGGACTCCTTCCAAGGAAATCATGCGCTCAAGTATAAGCAATTGGAGGTGAATTAAATTCACAAAGGATAAGCGCGGGATTCTTGATCGAGGTGACGATTGGAAGTAAAGGTCAAATTTTGAGGAGAAGTTTGGATGCTAACTCCGTGGACGTGGAAGAATTAGGGATCAAGAAATTGCAATTTCGGATCGTGGAAGACGCAAGTGAAGCACCAAGATTCATGGAAATTTGAAGACCGTGGGAAAGACAAGGAATAATCAGCAGGTCAAAGTAACCTCGTGATTGGAGGAACTAGTAAAGCTACCGAACTAACAAGTTATCACACTGGTGACAGGTTCCAAAACATTCATAGCACGTGCATCATACTTCACCTCAATTATTTATTTTTCTTTGCTTATATTCGTGCGGGCATTTTTAATTGATTTCGTTGCCCTGATGTGCTGCGTATTTAATTGTTGTAAGTGTGCCACATGCATCATCATTTTAACCCGACATGCATTCTAGTGTTTAATTGATAGGAAATTCTTTCATGTCACTTATCAAGTATCTCTTCCATCGGACCACCTCGGAGTTAGGAGGAAAAGAAATAATGGGATGGTACGTTACAAGGAAGATGACTTTGGAAATCAAGAATTTCAGGTAAAGGGGTAGGTTGTTGGAACGGGAATTCGAATAGAGGAAGGAGTCCCGCACCTCAAGAGGATTAGAAGAGAAATGAAAGGCGAAACCATTGGGTCGTCATTTTTATTAAAACCCTTCCTAATGGAAATGGCTCATCAAGAATTTTAATGAAAGAAGGACTAATGGAATTTGACATGTAAGAGCAAAAATTTTTAAGGGGGAGAGCACGACCGAGAGATAAATTGGAGGATGGAAGTAGTGCTCGAATGAATATGCTAGTAGCAACAACGGGGATACGAATTGAGGAGAATTTGGAAATTTTAATGGTGGCAATTGGAAATGAATAAGACGGCTGTAATGGTTAAGCTGTAAGAGAAAAGTTACGTTACTAAATTCGGGTGAAGATTTTACGAGATATAAGAGAAATGGTTCATTGAACATTTCTATGTATGGAGTTCCGGTCTGGAGGTGATGGAATGATAAGGGAGTTTCTGTGAACTCCTAAGTTAGAATTAACAAGAGAAAATCGAATCAAGTTATCATATTATAGGGTGGTGTCAATCAAGATTAATTCAATGAAGTACGAAGGGGTCCGAGACAATATTATTAAGTTATTGGTTATATTAAAGGTAATCCAGAAGGAAACTTAAGAAGGGACCAAATAGAAAAGGATGATAATTGGAGGATTACATCAAACTTCAAGAATCATCAAGAGCAGTCTGTCTTCGATTCAAGAAATATGGGGCCGATTACTGAATATAACTTTAAAGGGGTTAAAGAGAATAAACGGATAACATGAGCAGAAGTTGGGAAAGAATTCGTGTTGAGAAAGGAATCATAATAACAAATATCTCAAGCTCGGTATTGAGCCGTCAGTGTTGCCAGGAGTAGCTATCTTCGAGAATACGTTAGGTATGAGTAAGGGTAGTAACTATGGATCGGATTTCGGGACGGACGATATAAGGGCATTCTGGGAGGTCAAGCTCGGTTAATTAAAAAGAATTGGTTGGGCGAATGAGGATTAAGGGAAATGGTGAAGACTGGAAGTAGTACAGGTCAGAAGGGATCTACGAGTATAATCCTTAAAGGATTCATTAATTGCTTTGTTGGGTATCCCGAAGAGTTTAAGAACAAATCAAGAACTGAACTCACTGTCGGGACAGATCATACACTGGACGATGATAACTCACAATTTTAAATTTCGCAACTACGGTGAACGGTACTTATAACATCCATGATACATACATTCATGCAAATTTAATGTAATAATTTCCTTGTTATGTGCATCGTTTTCCTATCAAGTTAAACTACGTGAAGTAATTGTTGATTAACGTGGCTGATGTCAACTATTTGTTTTGGGTGTCTTACGTGATTTTAATTATGGTTTCGCGTGTGTGGCTTGGGAGTATTGGAGACTTCCTTGCTCTTATTTTTGTTCGAGAGATGGGGTGCTCTCATTGTTTGTAAGAGACGGGGATGCTCTTATTTTTGTTCGAGAGACGGGGTGCTCTCGTTGTTTGTAAGAGACGGGGATGCTCTTATTTTCGTTCGAGAGACGGGGTACTCCCTTTGCTTGCGAGAGACGGGATTCTCTCATTGTTGTTGGAGAGACGGGGTTCTCTCATTGCTGCCCGAGAGACGGGGCTCTCTCCTTGTTGTTTCTGAGGAACGGGGTTCCTTCATTAATTGTTTCAAGCAGATAGTGAATCCGAGAACGGATTCTTTTAAGGGGGAGAGGTTGTAACGCCCCAGTTTTTAGGTAATACAACATGACGTATGTGTTTACCAAATTGCGCGAAATAATTATTTATACGTGTTTTATATACTTAGTTTTATTTTATATGTATTAAATGTTAATTATTTTACTTTAATAACATTAATATCAAAAATATATTTAAATGTATATATATATATAAATCGTGTACGTGTGCATGAAAATTTTAGTGCACGCATTCTACATTTCTAAATTATTTATGCATGTATGTTTTATAAATTACATATATACATTTGCATGAACTCATGCAACTCATGATAGCTATTTAATGCATGCATTTATATTTATAAATTCTATATGTATTCATTTTATATTAATTGTAATATTATGCATTTTATTGTTTCATTTCGTTTAAGTGACAATTACGTGCTTCGTTTCTATTTAAGTTGATACCGAAATTTCATGCAAATTTAATATGTTGAACGTATACGTGTTTTGTATATGAATATTTGTTCATTTCTTATTTTCGGATTCATTTGCATGTGTTTTGGATTTAATTTGAATTTTGGAATCCAAGTCGGGGGCTAACGAGCACTTAGCGTACCCTTAGTTCCGTATTTAATATCTTGAGCTCGGGAACTCGGATTCGAGTTCCGTCAACTTCACTGAACTCGTAACGAAAATTCGAGTTTATTGAACTTAGCCTTATATTTTTCTAACGTCATTTGAAACCCCGAAATTCAACCGAAAAACGAAACGGGAGCAAATCTGCCACATTTTACCAAAATATTCATATCTCACTCAAACCTTGACCAAATTAACCATGGTTGGAGGCTATGGAACCCTAGTTACACCCAATATCTTCCCATACCCTTTTCCAACCGAGATACACTCAGAAAACAAGATAAAAATCTGTCCCAAGCCCTGCTCCAGTTCATTCCCGTCAACATGCCCAACCTTGGAGATTCAAGCTCAAATCTCTTTCATATTTCATTCAATTCACAAGGTGAGCTAAGGATGATAATATACATTCATTAGGTGTCATTTTAAGCTATGCATCCCTAAATTTGAGCTTGTATACATTGAGATATGAAGAGATACATGAATAGTTAGGTTTGGCACCATATTCTTGATTCCATTCATTCCTTGATGATTTAGATTGATTCCAAGCATGAGAATGATTGTCCTGATCTCTTCTTTTCATTTATGGTGATGTATTATCTGGTGGTTGAAGGATTCGTTAGTTGCCATTAATGAAATTTTGAAGAAATGACATGAAATGATCTTATCTTTCCCCTGCTCGCGTTTGATGACTTTGGCTGCATGTTTGGTGGTTAATTGGGATTCAAATAATGCTCTTTTGCTGTGTTATAACATCTGAACATGTTGGTATTTTGTTGGTTCGAGATTGAATAGCTGCTGCTCTGTTTTTCATTGAGTTGCTACGTCAATTTTCTGCTTTGCACAGGGTCGCGCCGGCGACCTGATTTGCCTGTGATTCAGTCGCGCCCGCGACTCAAATTTCAGCTGCTCGCGTAGTCTGCTTAATTGGAAGGAAAATATGCTGAAAATAGGGTAGCGGCCGCTACCATTTCATGAAGAAAATGGGTCGCGGCCGCGACCCCTGCTCTTTCCGAAAATTTCAGTTTTTAAAACTTAATGCATGACTTTGATTTTTGTTTTCTAATTTCCCCAGCTTTGCATGCATGCATGGCCACGTCCATATGCTCATTTGTCTGCATGAATACATATGTTGTGCATGATTTTATTTATTAAATGCATGGCTTTAGTCTAAATATATATATATACGTATAGATTGCATGCATAGTGTAATTAAATTCAACTGTTTGTATTAAATGCATGCAATTCCATATTATATATATATATATATAATTAGATTGATATATATTATATATTAAATCCATGTTAATGTTATATATATATATTTAATTATGATTTAATTTGTTTTAAATTTTAGAATTTAATTGTGATCTATTTTATGTTAATTAATTTCCGAACATGACTTGAATGTTTCTATTTGCCTAATTTCTAAGTGTAAACATGTTATGCTACTATGTAATATATTCGCTATTTGAAATTCTAAAATCAAGTTGATTTAAATGTGAAGATTATATATGTGAGTGATTTTAAATGATTCTTATAATGAAGGAAATGAACGTTTATATGTCTTTAAGATATTAATAGTGCACATGAACATGTTCATTACATGATGTACTCTTTTATGCATTCATATCATGATCTTTACTTAGCCGTGCATCTTATATTGTTCATTTGGAGTCTTGAGTCTCACAAGTACACCTTGTTTCTCTTCTTGTACAGTTTATCTCCAGGGTGGAGATATTTTGACCAACTAGACATTCGGTGACTCGTATCCTTGTCTCGCCACGCTCCAGGTGAGGGTGTTTTCGTTCTAGTTATGCACAAACCCTATAACCCTTATGTGACAAGTTTTTGCCTAAAACCTTATGTATATATATGTTATCTTTACAAAGTGGGGTCATTGAGTAAATTCTTCTGAAATTATACGTATGGGCGTATATAAGCTAAAATGGTTTTGCAACGAGGCTATGCTCCAAACCGTGTGTCTTCAGGCTAGCTATGGAGTAGGATGACACGGAGAGGTACGTTTATAGCATATGCCGAGTTGCACGGTAAGGTATATTTTCTTATAGTATGTATCCTAAGTATGAAGTAAATGTTTTGGCGAGATTATGCATGTATGATATGATCACGGGCCCAGGGACTTAGTACATATGGCTATCCGGGGAGGCTGGGCCGACGGTGATCCCATGTGCTAGTTCCACTATGTTACGGCGATACCGGCCCTCGCTAGGAGGTTTAGCGGGGAATGGGAGCTGAGTGCCCTTGGGGAGGTCATGAAACCCCATTGGCCTATATATGAGGTGGTCGGGTCCTGCTAACCCGTCCACCACCCGGAGGAAGAAGGTTGGAACTTGTTTTATGAATATGGTTATGTTATGATTGATATGCACCATGCGGGAAGGCCGGGACACGGATTGCCCAAACGAATATGTTTTATGATATGATATATGACCTGTCTGTATTATGATATATTGCATGATCGCCTATTTAAAGTATTAATGATATTTGCCGTACACGGTCGGAGTTTGGTTGGAGATGATGCACGCTCACTCACCGAGCCTTTTTATTCATGTATGAATTATGAACTAATGAATTTAATATGATTAGTCGTAAAGTCCAAGTATTGCTCGGTCATTCTCTTGCCCTTTTGGGAACTAATTTTAAATAAAACCTTGCTCGGGATTTATGACTTGCATGTGCATGTTTTATATATACGTATATCGCTCCTTCTCACTCAGTCTTCTAGAGACTGACCCTCTCCCTCCCCAATCTTTTAGTGCGCAGGTTTGGCTTTGGAGTTTTGAGCTAGGCGGATTTGTGTTGAGTCTTTGAGTCGGTCAGGTTAATCTAGAAGAGTCTTTGCACTCGCATGTGTATTTGAATTGTATATGATTCGGCTTTGTAAAATTTGAACTTGAATCTTTATGTATTTGATATTAAATTGCCTTGCCGGACTTCGATATGAACTAAAAGAGGCCTGAGGTGCCCAAGCCTGCGTGTGGTTGGTGTGTTTAATTTTTGCAGGCCCGTGGCCAATGCATGTGATCGGATTTTGTTTCCCGTTGCATTATATTTTGTTGATTGGTTATTATTGCAGGGTCTAAGTTCCGCCTAGCTTAGAAAGGTTATTTTGTTTGTCTCCCGTTCGCTATGGTTTGATACGGGTACGGACTTTCCATTTCGTTACTCGTGTTGAGCCATAGTGCGGGGGATGTGGTGCCTCACGTGCGGGGTGCGACACGGCTTCCGAACAAATGACAAATTTGGTTCCAATTCCACTTCCTCAACGGGGTGAATTTCAGTTTCGTACGGTAAGATTAGGTGGTAAATCCAATTTGTAAGCTACTTCGCCAATCCTCTCGATAATTTCAAACGGACCCAAGTAACGAGTATTTAATTTACCTCCTTTGCCAATACAAGAAAACCCTTTCCGTGGAGATACCTTCAAGAAAACCCGATCCCCCACTTCAAATTTAAGATCCCTCCCGCGAATATCGGCATAACTTTTCTGTCTATCTTGTGCAGCTTTCATCCGTTGTTGTATCTGTTGGACTTTCTCGATCATAGCCTTCACGACTTTGGAGGGTTTCTCAAGTTTCTCACCCTTCTTCATACCTTCCTGCTTCATCCATTTCCACTCTTCTAATTCAAAGAATAACGGAGACCGACATTTTCGGCCATATAACAATTCATACGGAACCATACCAATCGATGCTTGATAAATGTTATCGTACGCGAATTCAACCAATGGAAGTTGCTCATGCCAAGAAGTTTGGAAATCAAAAGCACAAGCTCAAAGTAAATCCTCTAAATACCCTCTCAGACTGCCCATCTGTTTGGGGATGAAATGTTGTACTGAACTGAAGCCTCGTACCTAAAATTCCTTGTAATTCTTTCCACAACTTTGAAGTAAATCGGGGATCCCTATCAGAAACAATACTCACCGGAATCCCATGAAGTCGAATAATTTCTCTATTATAGATCTCGGCCAACTTACGGATCTTATATGTCATTCGGATCGGTAGAAAATACGCAGACTTCGTTAACCGATCCACAATCACCCAAATACCATCATATCCTCCCTTCACCTTTGGTAACCCAGATATAAAATCCATTATCATCTGTTCCCACTTCCACTAGGGAATAGGTAACGGCTATAGAAGTCCTCCAGGCTTTTGATGCTCGGCTTTAACCTTCTGACACATTAGGCAATGTTTCACAAACTCGGCCACATCCTTCTTTAATCCGTACCACCAATAATATTGCTTTAGATCCTTGTACATTTTATTCCCTCGGGGATGGACCGAATAAGCCGACTTGTGTGCTTCATCAAGCAATACTCTTTTCAATTCATCGGGTACTACCACTCGGTTCTTGAAACGAAGAAGACCAGTTTCGCCGAACCCAAATGGACTTTCCGGATCCTCTCTTGCTTTAGCAACCAACTTCTGAACTTCCGGATCCTTACCTTGAGCCTCAAACATTCTATGCGTCAATTCCGGTTGAATAGAGATATTGAAAACCCGAACTCTACTCACCATGGGCTCAACTCCATTACTTACACCAACTTCGAAATTCGAAACACCAACCTTCCTACTTAGAGCGTCGGCAACTACATTAGCCTTCCAAGGATGATACTTAATAACACAATCATAATCTTCTAGTCGCTCCATCGATCACCGTTGCCTCATATTAAGATCCTTCTGAGTAAATAAGTATTGAAGGCTCACACGGTCGGTGAAAATCTCGAAGGTCACCCCGTACAAATAATGTCTCCACTTCCCGAGTGCAAATACCACCACTGCGAGTTCAAGGTCATGTGTTGGGTATTTCTTTTCATATTCCTTCAACTTTCGGGAAGCATAGGCAATCACCTTTCCATTCTGAGTTAGAACACACCCCAAACCTTCCTTCGACGCGTCCGTACACATAGTATATCCTTTCGAACCCTCTGGAAGAGTTAAAACCGGAGCTGAAATGTAACGCCCCAGTTTTTCAGTAATAATAATGTGACGTAATTGTTTATAAATTGCGCAATTTAATTATTTAATTATATGATTAATTGTTTATAAAATGTTTATATTTGATTTAAACTATAAACTATTGCTATTTTAATTTATTTCATTTTATTCTACTTTGATACTTAGTGTTTAAATTCTCAATTAGGGTTTTATGTCACCTTAAGTATTTCAATAATTTCGTTAATTAATTTCAACATGTTATTAGTTGGTTTTAAATTAATTAATATGGAATTTAGGTTTAGTAAATTATTTATAACAATATGAATTCGTTCATGAGCATGAGTGTTCTGTTTGTGCTTCGTTCATATATGTAATGATGTCGGATTGGTATGGAAATTTAATATGTCGTAAATATGTGTGTTATGAACATGTCTATATGCTCGGTTTATGTTTTCAGATTCATTTGACGTGTTTACGAATTTATTTTGATTTTGGAACCAAGTCGGGGGCTAACGAGCAATTAGCGCACCCCTGGGTTCCGTGAGTGATATCTTGAGCTCGGGAATTCGGATTTGAATTCCGACACCTCCGTTGCCTTCGTATCGACGATCCGGAGACAATGGAATAAGCCTCATACCTTTTTCAGATCATTAAGACCTCCAAAATCCAACCGTAATGGACAACTCGTGCAAGAAGAGCCCTTATGTTGACTAGTCTTCGTGGTGGGACCCCATAACACCCCTTAACCAAACCATACCTTAACCATGACTTAATTACCTTGAGTTAAGCCCTTTCTCTTCCCTTTTAGCTGCAAAACCGAACCATATCTCCCTCACTTCTGCTGGGACTGATCGAGAAAGGAAGGAGGAAGAAAGGAGAAGAAACCCTAGGCCATCCTTGTGATTTTGAGCTCAAATCACCATTTTTCTTCACCAAATCTTCAAGGTATGAATATTGATGTCTTCTCTACTCTATTATACTTGATTTCATCTCCTTAATTCATGATTTGGGTCAGAAATGGTTAGGGTTTGAATGATGAGATTGGTATGAACTATTAGGGATTTTTGACCTAGTGACCTATTTGCTTGTGTGGCTGAATTCCTTGCTTAAACATGATCATATGAGCTTGTTTCTTGGCTTAATTCTTTCCTAACTGATAGTATATGATGTTAGGAGGATTTCTTCTCTTGCTTCTTTTATGAAATTATGAGATAAGGAGCTCCAAACTTGATGATCAAACTACTTCCCCTGTTTTTGCTACTGCTGTGTGAAATTTTGTGTTGATGCTTGATCAAATGGTCTCCATTTCGTGTGAAATTGCTTGGAGTTGATGTACACTCATTGTTATATATGTTAGCATTCATGTTTTAAGTATTTGGTTCCATTTGAAGCCTCAAAACCGAAATACATGACCTGTTTCTATGCATGCACCATGACAGATTTGTTGCTGTTGTGTTTGGTAAGTTGTTGGTCATCCTAATGTGCTTTAAATTGTACCATTTTGCATATATATGATGTATATAAGTTTTTTAGTATGTTAGCATGCATTCCCCAAAGTTTCAGATCCAAATTCAAGCCCTAAGTACTTGATCAATGCATGATAGAATCATTAGGGCTCATATGTCCGATTGTAGCGATCCAGTTTTGTTTCACGGTTTCGATGATCTTAACGTGTGATTTAGCCTTTGCACTCTAAATGAAAAATGTTCATAACATGCCAAATATGTTGTATATTAAGTTTCAGAGCATTTGGAGTTCATTTGGTATGCCTTTGGATTGAATTTGTGTGAGTCCAGTTTTGCCGGCAGAATTTTTACATGTGATTTGGTTCTGTACTGTGACACCCCCGTGTCTCATTTACTCATAAGAGTGAGACACGGGCGTGTCACACCTTCTGGGCAGCTCTGTACTGAGCCACGCCCGTGGCTCAGTTGGGCAAGGGTTGGTGACACCCCCGTGTCACTTCCCATGTGCAGTCCGGGTTGCTTCCTCTTCGGTTTTTGATTTGTTTCACCTCCTTAATGACTTTATCTCCTTTTGTGTTAAACTATGAACTTGTTTTGCTATGTGTTAGGAGTATTGTGGTTCAATTTCGTGGCATTTAGATGAGTTATAGGTATGCTTTTGCTTAATGCCGTTTATGTGTGTTTATACGTCGTTTATGAATTGCATAACTTATTTTCCATATCATATGGTTTCTTCTTGTTGTCAAACCTTGGATATATGCTATGTTATGTAATATGAAGTATGTAGTAGCATGTTGGGAGAGCTTGAATATGTTCTATGCTTCTATTTGAGTTCTTGAATAAATTGAATGGAGATATGAATTGAATGATCTATGATTGAACAAGTGAATGAATTGGTTATATGTTTTTCATGACTTAATATGATCTTTATGTCTTCATATCATGTGTGAGCATTGCCGTGCGTCATATATGGTTCATTTAGGGTCTTGAGTCTCACGAGCACGTCTTGTGGTCTTTTGTACAGTTTGTCTCCAGGGCGGAGAGCTTTCGATCGTCAGGCACTTGGTGCTCGATCCTTGTTTCTTCACGGTTAAGGTGAGGGTGGTTTATGTTTTAGCTATGTACAAACCCTATAACCCTTATGTGCAAAGCTTTGGCCAAAAACCTTATGATTATATATATATATGATTTCCAAGCGAAGCTATCGAGTAAATTCTTCTGAATTATACGTATGAGCATACATAAGCTTAAAAATGGTTTTGTAATGAGGCTATGCTCCAAACCGTGTGTCTTCATGCTAGCTATGGATTAGGATGACACGGAGAGGTACGTATATAGCATATGCCGAGTTACGCGGTAAGGTATGATTTCTTATAGTATGTATCATATGTATGTATTGATATGTTTTGGCGAGACACATTTATTACTTATTACAGAACGGGCCCCGGGACTTGGTATATGTGGCTAACCGAGGAAGCAATGGCTGACGGGGATCTCATATACTAGTCCCAATTTATTACAGCGGTACCGGACCTCGTCAGGAGATTGGCGGGGAAAGGGAGCTGAGTGCCATCTGGGGAGTCATGTAACCCCTTTTGGTCAAAGACAGGGTGGTCGGGCCTTGCAAACCCACCACCAACCCGGAGGAAGAAGGTTGGAACTTATTTATAATTGAAATGATTGATTGACTGATTGATTATTGATTGATAGGCACTGTGCGGGAAGGCCGGGAATCGGATTGCCCAAACAAATATATTTAGGATATGACATGATTTATGGTCTGCCTGTATTATGATATATTGCATGATCGCCTAATCAATATATTATTGATAATTGTCGTACACGGTCGGAGTTTGGATGGAGGTTGTGCACGCTCACTCGCCGAGCCTTATATTTATGTATGATTTATGAATGTAATGAATTTAATATGAATTAGTCGTAAAAGTCGAGCATTGTTTATCTATTTTCTTGCCCTTAGTGGGAACTAATTTCTAATAAAACCTTGCTCGGGATTTATGACTTGCATGTGCATGTTTTATATATATATATCGCTCCTGCTCACTCAGTCTTCTAGAGACTGACCCCTCTCCCTCCCCACTCTTTTAGTGTGCAGGTTTGATCTTTGGAGTTTCGGGCTAGGCGGAGGTGTTTGGAGTCCTTTTGTGGGTCGAGTTAGGTTAGGAGAGTCTCTGCACTCATTCATGTATTGGAATTATGTATGATTCGTGTTATTATATCATGAACTTGAATATTTATGTAATTGTCATTGAATTGTATTACTGGGTTTCGTTATTGTTTAAAAGAGGCCTGAAGAGCCCAAATTCTGCCTATGGTTTGTATGATTGAACTTTGGTTTTTCTATGCATTATATTTTATTGTATGGTTATCACTGCAGGGTCTAGCTCCGCCTGGCTTAGATAAGTTTTTATGTTTGTCTCCCGTTCGCTATGGTTGGATACGGGTGCGGAGTCACTGTTTCGTTACTCATGTCGAGCCATAGTGCGGGGGATGTGGTGCCTCACGTGCGGGGTGCTACATCCTTAAGTGGTATCAGAGCCCGGTTGCAAAACCGGTGTTCTCGTGTCGTGTGTGAGTCAGTCTAGGTCGTACGGCATAGGAACAACTTGTGAATGTGTACATTACATCGATCTTGGACATGAATTTGGCTTTCCTTTTGAATTTTGGCTAGACTATCTGTTGTATTTACACAAGGATCCTTGCGCTAATTGTTGAAATTGTGTCATGAGCATGCACTAACCGCATGCATCTATTCTTGAAGTAAGCTATGATTCATAGGTTATGGAGATAATATCAAACCACGGCCAAGTTCGACGATAAAGAAGATCGATTGCAAACTTTTCTGAGACAAGGAAGATGGGCAGGATACTCTGGGAAGAATGTAGAGAATTAGAGATGTGAGACTTCCCAAATGGAGCTAGAGTCAAGGAAGAGGATTCGGAATGAGAAGATTGAATCTTGAGATGCATGGGAATCTCGAAGACCGTGGGAAAGGCGAGGAATAATTACCAAGTCAAAGTAACCGCGGGACTTGGAGTAGCAAGGAAAAGCTGTCAAGCTAACTACTTACCCCATAGGTGACAGGTTCTGCATATTCATGGCATAAGCACCATGCATCAATTTAAATTAATTGGTTTCTGTATCTATATGTACGTTTATGTTTAATTATTATAATTCCTTCAACGTGTTGCATTGTTGCATCTTTGACTGTTTATTAAGTGCATTGGCATGTTAATCCAACATGCATGGCTTAGTGTTTAATTGATAGGAAATGACTCCACCTTGTTCATCAAGCTATTCATTAATCAAGGCTTACTCGAATTAAGATAAGAAGAATGGTTGGGTTATATTTTGGAGTTTCGGGCTAGGTGGAGGTGTTTGGAGTCCTTTTGTGGGTCGTGTTAGGTTAGGAGAGTCTCTGCACTCATTCATGTATTGGAATTATGTATGATTCGTGTTATTATATCATGAACTTGAATATTTATGTAATTGTCATTGAATTGTATTACTGGGTTTCGTTATTGTTTAAAAGAGGCCTGAAGAGCCCAAATTCTGCCTATGGTTTGTATGATTGAACTTTGGTTTTTCTATGCATTATATTTTATTGTATGGTTATCACTGCAGGGTCTAGCTCCGCCTGGCTTAGATAAGTTTTTATGTTTGTCTCCCGTTCGCTATGGTTGGATACGGGTGCGGAGTCACTGTTTCGTTACTCGTGTCGAGCCATAGTGCGGGGGATGTGGTGCCTCACGTGCGGGGTGCTACATGAAACCAACTTCTCTTTTAAGATATTGAAACTCTTTTCACATTCTTCATCCCACGCATACTTAACCTCCTTCTTTATTAACCGGATTAAAGGAGCAGCTATCTTAGAGAAGTCTTGCACGAATCTCCTATAATAACCCATCAATCCCAAGAAACTTCTAATCTCAGATGCATTCTTCGGCTTCCCCCACTTTAACACCGCCTCAATTTTAGAAAGATCGACCTCTAATCCATTACCCGAAATAATATGACCCAAGAAAGAAACTCGGTCGATCCAAAATTCGCATTTGTTAAACTTGGAAAATAATTGATGCTCCTTTAATGTTTTCAATACCAACTTAAGATGCCTTGTGTTCATCGGCCGACTTTGATAAAACCAAAATATCATCAATGAAAATCGTAACAAACTTATCAAGAAACGGGCGAAAAATTCATAATCATATCCATAAAAGCGGCGGGAGCATTAGTCAAACCAAAAGGCATAACCACAAATTCATAATGCCCATATCTAGTATTGAAACCCGTCTTCGGAATATCCTTGGTTTGGATCCTTAACTGATAATACCCTTGTCGTAGATCAATCTTCGAATAAACTTTAGACTCTTGGAGTATATCAAATAACTCTTCAATGTGTGGAAGTGGATATTTATTCTTGATGGTAATCCAGTTAAGCTCCCAGTAATCAATACACATTCTTAGGGTTCCATCTTTCTTCTTCACAAATAATACTGGAGCACCCCACGACAATGAACTAGGTCTAATATACCCGACTTCCAGAAGACCGTCAAGCTGCACCTTTAATTCTTTCAATTCTACCGGATCCATCTGATACGGTGTCTTAGAATACGGCTCTGCATTCAGATATAAATCAATAACAAACTCTATCTCCCTCTCCGGTGGCAACGAATCTAACCTCTCAGGAAACACTTCGGGAAATTCTTTAACTATTTCAATTTCTTCTAACTTCATTTGGTCCTTAGGCTGATTAAGAATATAGGCTATGAATCCCATAGCCCCATCACTGACCAATTTCTGAGTTTCAGAGAAGGATAATAAAGGCACCGTTTTAGAACTCCAGCCCGTAATAACTTCTGAACCCAACTGAACTCTCTTAGCCCGACAATCGACGGTGGCACAATGCTTGTAAAGACAGTTCATCCCCAAGATAGATCCATAACAAGACATTGGCAATTCGATGAAATCCGTTGAGAAAACCCGACCCTCAATAATCATCGACACCTCTCTAAAAACCCGATTAGTTTCTATATTATCACCAAAAGGAGTACTAACCACGTAACATGCAGAAGAATAAGTAACACGAAAAGGAAATTTCATAGAAAAATCACGAGAAATAAAGGAGAGGGTAGCTCCCGAATCAAATAAAGTATGTATGTTTGTGCCATGAATGCAAATGTTACCTTATGTATGTTTGTGCCATGAATGCAAATGGTACCTTCAACAACTGTAGTAGGGTCTACATCCGTATCTACTTCCTCTCCTTCTAGAGCATAAGCTCGAGCCCGGATAAGTGGCCTTTGACCCCCAGGTGGTGGATCCCGTCGATCTAGACATCCATCTACCATGTGATCTGTGACACCCCGCTCGTCCGACGTATAAGGTACGCCACGTTCCAACCTTTTTATGTGTTTAATTCTGTAATTTTGTGCGTTGCGTGGCCCTATTTTGAACTCTTTTAGAGTTTAGGGGTCTTTTTGTAATTTTCTCTTTTAAGGGGGTTTCCGTTCATTTCTCATTCGGTCGAGAGTTTAACCTTTTTGACCCCTGCTTTACGTTCGGGGCATCGAGACGAGTCCGTAGACTCTGAGTTTGCCCAATTCTGACATCGTTAACCCCTTCTTCTGACCGTTTTGCATACGAGGAACCTAGATATAATACCCCGAATCCTCGTATTTCGTGTAAACTAGCCAAGTTGTTTCTCTCTCCTTCTCCCGCGTCCCTCACCTCTCTCACACATATTCAAGGTGTAGAAACATGCATAAATCCGTTCTCGCTCGTTTCGAAGTGTGAGTAGTCGAAATTTATCAGCTCGACGAGCCCGTCACATTGGTACAAGAATCGTGTCCTGAAACCTAACGGTGGTGGCGCTACGGCAAGGTTCAGGCAGCGGGATTTACGCCCGCCATTTTTCTCAGATACGCACCCCAGCCTTGGTTAGATGACCTCCCGGCGCAACTCCAGTTTCAACGGACGGCGGCTCACGTGCCGACTGAAGACCGGCGGCGGTGGCGCATGCACTATAGCACTTTGCTCCACCGCGTTCCGACGGCTTTTCCGGAGGAGCTTGAACGGTTCCCTACCTTTTTTCGGCCCCTGATTCCATTTCCGGCGTTACTTTGGGCCAACGACGGCCAGAGGTGGCTGAACCGACGACGAGGCAGCGACGCGACTTGGGTGGCGGTTGGGGGCCATTTTCCGGCGGGTTTTGGTGGTCGTCCCTTTACAAAAGATGATCAGTGGATGGAAGTTGAAGGGAAGTTGCCTTCGATTTGCCGAATAAGCCGACCTTTTCACGTTGGCCCCAACTCGTGAACCGGCCTTTGGCGGCGGACCGATGGCAGACCGGCTGTCAACCGACGGCCCATTCTTCCGGTGATTTTTCCGACGTTTGGCTTGGGCCGTTCGAAGGCCTCGTTACGGGCTTTCCAACGGTATGTTCGGATTTCATTTTTGTTTTACGGTTTGCGTTTAATTTTAGTTTTCGTACTAGGGTTTTAGTTCGGTTTTCCGTCAACGAAATCCGGTGTGGTTGGTATTTTTTGAAATTGGTTGAGGGCTTTTGGCAAGCTGGCCGAGGCGCACGTTTTTGTCCTTTCGGGGATTTTTTCGACCACCGAAGGCGGTGTTCCGATGGCGGCAGGTGGCTGTTCGGCCGGCTACGGTGGCAGCATTCCTGTGACTTTCGGTCAGCAGGTTCCTTTCTCTATTGTGAGTCCAACGCCACTTTTCGTTCGTCAATCGGATATCCGGTTGATTTTATATGAATTTTTGAAGTTGTTGTATTTATTTTCGTTAATTTGTTTTAATTGTAAAATGTGATCATGTATGAACGATAAATGGAAATTATGAATTGTATGATACATGAAAATATGTTATGATATATGATAAGCTTGATTGTTGATTTATTTAATCTAATTGCCTCGTTTATGCCACTTCTGGTATATGATTATTATTTTATGGGGTGTTAATGTGATTTTAGAAACTAATTGATTATGAATCCTATATAATAAATTATAAAAAGGATACGTGGTGCTTTAATTTGAACAAATTGTTAAGTTTGTGAATTGATAGAAAAGTTGTAAGTTCTACAAATATGTAATTTTGAATAAATTGATATGAACTTGATGTTTTATTCTTGCAAGACTTGGTGCATGATTTGAATGGGATTCTTAATGTCCTAATTTATTTTATGTAATTAGTGTTATGAATTTTATAATCTATAAATCTCTTGACATGGAATATGGATTATAATATTCTCTGAACGACTTGATTGAATAGATATGGATTGTATGTTGCATCGTTTGTATTCGTGAGCATGGCTACGCGTCTTTGTGGTTGTGATTTGAGTCTGAGTCTTGGGTTCTATGTGTTCAGTCGATCAGGGTTTTTCCAGGGAGTGTCTGTCAGCTGTTTTGGTTCCGGTGGGACTTCTTGGCTCGTGCTTTCCGTTCTCGTTGGTGTAAGGTGAGGTTTAGGTTTGTTTCTTTTAGTTAATGCGACCTACAATCCTATGTGCTCGTTTTCAAGCCCGCATGCGAAAATATACTATATGTATATTAAATATATGACTTATGATATATTGTGAATCTTGTTAATTCGATTTGATATGAATTCTTCTGAAATTATACGTATGGGCGTATATAAGATTAAAATGGTTTTGGAACGAGGCTGTGCTCCAAACCGTGTAGTGTCAAGCGAATTATGGATCTCCCTCAGCTTATTATGAATTTGGAAGACACGGAGAGATACGTGTATAGCATATGCCGAGTTACACGGTAAGGTATGTTTCTTAAGTATGAATCATATGTTTCTAGATTTCTTGAGTTAGGTATGTTTCTTTATGAGTCTTATGAATCCATACGAATCTATTTGAATCCCTGGGCCCCGGAGGTGTGGGTAAGGGATACCCAGTGTGGCTGTTGGGGTCGCCGGTTATCACCCCTGTGCACACGCTCCTTTGAAGTATCTACGCGCAACTCTGAGGGAGATGGAGAAGGCGTGGTGCTTTGAGCCTTCGACTGAGGCCGGAGAAGGTACGTTGTGGGTTCACGACCCCACGTATATTGAGTTGCATGATGCGGGCCCGTAACCCGCGTGCAGACTTCCGGAGAAGGTTGGAATACAGGAATATGAATCTATGAATCTTATGAATTTATGAGTTTATGCTTCATTTTGAATCTTTTGAGTCTTTTGATTAAGGAGTAAGGTTGGAGACCCGTACTCGCCGGGTTTTTGAATTCTCTTGTTATGTTGATTATGAAACGGTATAGGAGAGTTTGATTTCAATATGAGATTTCTATGCTAAGTTATGAATCGGTCTGAATCTATTTGAATCCCTTTGAGTTTTAATTTGAATCCACATGCGTTTTTGGATCTATGAATCCTTACGAGTTTTCCAACTTAAGAAGACATGAATATAAGTATATGTATAAGTTCTTTTAGAAAATGGTTTTGGTATGTAAAACCCTATTCCCGGTTCATAGTCTTTTGTTTGATACGTGCTTTGCTCTATATGTATATATGTGTTGGTGTGTATTAGCCCCCTCCCCCCCACTCAGTCGAGTTGTAGACTGATCCTCTCCCTCCCCAATCTTTTAGTGTGCAGGTCTGCTTTGCAGTTTGGAGCTAGGCGGAATTGAGTCAAGTCGTTTGTGTCGGTCCATTTGATTTGTTAAGTACTTTGTTTCGATTTGTATAGGAAGCTATGTATATGATAAATATTATGCCGGTTGGTACTTATGATTTGTATGTTTGAGTTCGGGACAGGTTAGGAAAGGTTCGTGGAATTAGTTGAACCCGTTTTTGTTGTATAATTATTCGGGACAGGTTAGGATAGTATTACTTCATTAGTTGAACCTGTTTGATTATGTTTGTTAATTAAAGTTTTTGATAGTTCATATTTTGCATCGCTTCCGCATTCAGGTTTTACATATTTTTCTTGTACAGGGTTTAGGTACCGCCTAGCTTAGGTTGGTTTTTTTTTTTTTCATTTGTTACCCGTTCGCTGTGATTTGGTATGTGTGCGGACTTTTCTTTTCGTACACGTGTCGGGTCATAGTACGGGGGTGTGGTGCCCCATCGCTTGGGATGCTACATCTTAAGTGGTATCAGAGCTACCAGGTTCAGAACCGGTGCTCTGGAGTCGTGTCGTGTCGGTTTAAGTCGTACGGCATAGGAATACTTGTGCATTGCATTTGTCTGATGTGAAATTTTGACTTCTCTGCATGAATTTGTCTGAGCTTATTTGATTGTGTGCACACTAGGATTACGATTTTTTTGCAAAATTATCATTGTTATACTTTAAATTTTAGTAAATTATGTGTTGCATCTGCATTAATTAGGTGCTCTTAATTGCTTTCATTACTTGACATAACCACGTACTAACCACATGCATAGATAATTGTTCAATTTTTAAATTACAGGGTGCTACCTCGATGCCAAAAAATTGAAGTTGAATTACGGAGGAATGAACTTGTTCTTAAACTCCCTTAAGAAGACCTCCCAAGTGACTTCTTCTTCGGTGGCATAAAGAACAATTTTGTTGCTTTCCCACCATGAATAAGCCTCTCCTTGAATCAACATGAGGGTACATCCAGCCTTCTCTCTAGGCTAACAAGGAATAAGCTCCGACACTCTCTCAACCTCTTTAAACCATTGCTCGGCTTGCATGTCATTTCCCATGAAAAACCGTGGTGGAGGTTGATTTTGAAATTCCCGAAATATAGCCGAAATCGGTGCTACCTGTGGTGGAGGAGTTGGTGGTGCTGGAGGCACATAATCCCTCAATCTCTGATCGATGAGTTGCACCATAGAATTTAGAAATTCCTGAGGTTGAGCTTGAGGGGGTGGAGGTGGAGGAGAATGGTCATAATGATGGCGCCTATGACCGGGAAAATGCTCTCTACGAGGGCGACCACGTGGCATCCTAAAATTCAAACACTATACATGTATGTTTGATTAACAAGTGCAAATGAGTGCAACAAAATTCATAACACGCACAAATTGTGACGCCCGGAGCGGTGGGCCACCACATCCCCCGCACCTAAACCTGAACCCACACATGAAATGGATTTCCATACATGAGTCCAAGTCTAAGCGAATGGAACCAACACTCACTCCCTAGGCTAAGCGGGGTTGAAACTCGGACAGAGCGTGCAAAACAAACATATAAATGCGGAAGCAATAACATAAGGATCGAAAAGAGCTCTATAACTAACATTTACATCATATACAATAGCCTCACGGCCCAAAAGATTGAGTATTTACATCAAAAGTTCATACTTCTTCAGAATACAATTCTAGCATCAAATACATAATAAGAGTATCCAAAATGCAACGAGTATGAATGCAACTCGACCTAGACACACAAGTACAAGACCAAGACTTGCACTTCCCCGCCTAGCTCGAAACAACCTGCACTGAAGGTGGGAAAAGAGAGGGGTCAGTCAAAACTCGACTGAGTGAGGGGGCTAAATGCACACCCCCACCTAAATACATATAGAGCAGAGCATATTACAAAGGTGATAGTCATGAATCGAGGCTAGGGTTTTACATACCAAATCATTTTTCCAAAGATAGCATATAATATAAAGGAAAACCTATCTCGATCCATAATCTATCGAACATAACATAAACATAAGTCCGGCGAGAACGGACTATCCCTTACTCCATCAAACATAACATAAAATCGAATTGAAATCACATCCACCCCACATGCATGGTGCATCGGGAATCAAACCCTAAAACCTACACTACCAAACACATACGGGGTAGCTAACCCACGATATGCCTTCCCCGGTTATCCACCGAGGGCTCAAGATACCACGCCTTCCCAACCTCCATAGGTCGCACGTGAATATCTCAAATGAGAGCGTGTACAGGGGGTCATAACCACGTCTCCGGGGCCCAACAATACCAAATCAAACCAAACACCCATCTTTCAGGGTACAACTCGCTCATACATATCATATACGAATAACGAATTTCAAAACATAGCTTACTTATGCCAATACTTATACCAATTTCGAAAACATAAAGCTTATTTCACAAAATCATAACATAGCTTAAGCACTCGTATTTAATATATATATATATATATATATATATATATATATAAGATATATATTCGCCTACGTGGTAAGAAAACAACACGTAATAGGTCTTAGGTCGCTTATCCAATATAAAGGATCCTAACCTCACCTTAAACAAAATAACGGAAAACCGGGTCAAAAGAGCGAACAACCACCTAAACTCCGAGGTCTTGAACGTCCGGAAGAGGCTCTGAAACAAAAGAAGACAAGACCCGAGACTTAGACTCAATAATGTACCAATTAGACGCCCGACAATGCTCATGAGTGCAAAAGATGCAAATGAAATGCAAAATGCATCATTTAGGTCATCTAAATTCAAAACTCGTACAAAACGTATCAAATAAATTCATAAACATATTTCATAAAATATAACAAATAATGTAAATCATAAAATCACATTTAGATTACACATTTCATACATAAGAATTCATGTAATTCATGTAAAACTCTAGGATCACATTTAGTTTAAAATATCAAATTGAAAGCATTTAAATTTATTTAGTTAAACATATAACATAACATAAATATATATATATATATATTACATATATAATACACGTACATTCAGGCCCCCCTCAAACAGATTTAAAGTCATCAAATATGTAAGGAAAATCCATGCAAGGTTCACGTACAACATGAAGCAAAATTGTTTAACTAAAACCCCATGCATAATTGAATCACGTCAGGCCTTCTCGTCATCTCCCCACCCAGGGGAGATTTTATACATAGAAGTACCCTCCCGGGTACATTTGATGCAGAAAGCTTCTGCATAGCAAGTACCCGGCCGGGTACTTTCATGAGAAAAATCTCCCCGGCCGGGGTGACATTCCAGGGGCGAGAAATGGAGCTTTCCTCCCCTGTTCGGCCCTGCACTCCCAAACCAATCCCAAACCACTTCATCTAGGCAAGTTAAGGTAGCAATTTCAGCAGCAAATCAGGTCATATACACCCACAAACAAGGCTGAAAATGAACTGCAGCCGGAGGCAAGGAAAATAATGTAAAACTCATGCATATAACTTCCAAAACCTCATGAACATTAATGGTATCTCTCATATAACTCAACTACTACCAAACTCAGGTACATAAAACAACAAATGAAGCATAAGTGATCAAGTTTGTAGCCTCAATTCAAGAGAAACACCAAAAGAAGTCATGGAATTCAAATATGGAGCAAAACCTAACTATTCACTTCAAGGGTCAAAAACTCAATAAAAAATGGGTCAAATTCTGAATTTCTTGGATAAAAATGATCATATAAGCATGTACATATCAAATATAAGCTTAACCCTTGAAGATGTTGGAAGAAAATGGAGATTGGAGCTCAAAATCTCCTCTAGGGTGAAAGTGACGGGAATAACTGCTGCTGATCAAAAATTCAGATTTTCCTCCTTTCTCTTGTGTATGGATCGAGATGAAAAGGGTATGGGGTGATAATAGGCTGAGTTAGTGGAGTGTGGGTCCAGGTTTGAGGGCAATTGGAAAAGAATTGAGGGACTTATGTGCAAATTAGTGAAAGGTGGCCATATGAGCGCAAGACAAAGTTACGGGCTGATTTCGGGGTATCAAATGAGGTCGAAAAATTACAAGGCCTATTCCATTGCACTCGAATCTTCGAAACGAGTTCAGCGGAGGTGACGGACTTCGAATCTGAATTCCCGAGCTCAAGATATGCTACCTGGAACCCAAGGTGCGCTAAGTACACTTTAGCCCCCTTTAGGTCACCCAACGAAAACAACTCCCGAAAACCCGGAAAATAAACCCAAAAACACATAACGAGCACGTATTCAAGTGCACTACTCACAAAACTCCAACATATTAAAAATGCACAAAATTTCGATCTCAAATCAAACACGAACGCAGCTCATTTCAACAAATATGCATATTATTCTATTAATAAAATTTAAACTCACGAAATAATAAATAAAAATAAATAAAATAAAATTTTAAATGAATTAAAAATAATAAAATTTTATTAAAAAGTCTATTTTTCAATTAGGCCCAAAACTTTTAAAAAGCGTCAAATAAGTCCAATTCAAATTTTCAATTAAGTCCAATATTAAATGAAATCGCTCAATTAAGTCCTTAACTCATATAAATCACATAATTTACAAAATTAGCTTGCTCGGGAATTAAATTCACATATCATAAATTGATAAAATTCATATCATAAATCACTTGAGGCAAATTTTGACATATAATTCAAATATTTCATATAAATTCAAATAATTCATATAAAAATTAAAATTAAATAATTCAAATAAACAATTAGAATAAATATAAAATGCGTAAATAATAATTTTAAATGCACACGTACGTCATACCTGTACGGTCTGAAAGTCGGGGTGTCACAATCCTTCCCCCTAAAAAGGATTTGCCCTCAAGTCTGAACTGAGTCCTCAAATAACTCCGGATGTAAATTCCTCATTTTCTCCTCGGTTTCCCAAGTCGATTCCTCAGATTTCTGATCTCTCCAAAGTACCCTAACCAAAGGAATCTACCGGTTTCTCAATTCTTGCATCTTCCGGTCCTGAATTGCAACCGGATGCTTTTCTATTGTTAAATCCGGCTCTAACTGAACCTCTTCAGCTGGAAGGATAGTTGCCTCATCGGGATAGTACTTGCGGAGCTGAGAAACATGGAAAACGTTTTGTATCCCGGTCAAATTCGGTGGTAGATCCAATCTATACGTCGTTTCTCCAATTCTTTCCAAAATTTCAAATGGCCCTAGGTATCATGGACTGAACTTTCCACCTTTACCTATACGAGTGAAGCGTTTCCTTGGAGATGCCTTAAGAAAAACTCTATCTCCGACCTCAAACTCTAAGGGCCTTCTTCTCTTATCGGCGTAGCTCTTCTGTCGAGCCTGAGCTGCCCTCATTCTTTGCCTAATCTTATGAACCTTCTCAATAGTAGCAGCAATGTTTTCCTTAGGCTCGGCCCTCACGAGCTTATTCTCTTCGGTCCACCTCCAATCCTCGATATCCCAAAACAAAGGCGACCTACACTTTCTTCCGTAAAGTGCTTCATAAGGAGCCATCTTAATCGAACCCTGATAACTGCTGTTATAAGCAAATTCAACTAGAGCCAGATGCTCGTCCCACTTATCCTGGAAATCCAAAGCACACGACCGAAGCATATCCTCTAAGTACTGAATTAACCTTTCAGATTGATAGTCCGTTTGAGGATGCGAATCGGTGCTAAACCTGAGCCGGGTGCCCAACCATTTCTGAAGATTCTGCCAGAAAATCGAAGTAAATCGTGGATCCCAATCCGAAACGATACTAGCCGAAATTCCATGTAGTCTTACAATCTCTCGAACATATAACTCGGCTAGCTTTGGAACTTTTTCGGACATCCGAACCTTAAGGAAATGGGCAGACTTAGTTAATCTGTCGACAATTACCCAAATTCTATCAAACCCTCCTTTAACTCTAGGCAAGCCGGACACGAACTCCATCGTCACTTGCTCCCACTTCCACTCGGGAATAGGAAGTGGTTGGAGAGTTCCTCCCGGCTTTTGGTGTTCTGTCGTCACCTTTTGACACGTCAGACATCGCTTCACAAAGTTCGCGACGTCCCTTTTCATGCTATTCCACCAGAATTTCTCTTTCAGGTCCCCGATACATCTTAGTACCTCCCGGATGAATCGAGTACCTCGAGCGATGTGCCTCCTCAAGTACAAGCCTCTTGAGCTCTTCTGGGACACATATTCTCGCTTCGAACCTTAACAACCCAGAATCATCAATCCCAAACTTAGAATTCGGGTCATCCCTAGAACGAGCTACCAACTTTTGAATTTCCGCATCTGAATTCTGAGCTTCCAACAACTGTTCTTTCAAATCTGGTATAACTGTAAGATTGGCCAACCAAGTTCCTGAAACCAAGATCTCTGAACCCGAACTTGAAGAACCTGCTTCCAAATTAGCTACACTCGCCTTTTTACTCAAGGCATCGGCTACCACATTCGCTTTACCCGGATGGTACTGAATGGTGCAATCATAATCCTCCAATAACTCCATCCAGCGCCTCTGTCTGACATTTAAATCCTTTTGAGAAAAGAGGTACTTGAGGCTTTGGTGATCCGTAAACACCTCGAACGTGGTACCGTAGAGATAATGTCGTCACTTCATCAAAGCAAACACAACGGCAGCTAATTCAAGATTGTGGGTAGGGTAATTCTTCTCATGCTCCTTCAATTTCCTCGAAGCATAAGCTACCACTCTACCGTGCTGCATTAAAACACAACCGAGACCCTCTTTCGAAGCATCCGTGTACACTACATAACCTTCGGTACCCTTGGGTAGGGTAAGAATCGGTGCTGAAGTTAATTTCACCTTCAATGTCTAAAAACTCGCCTCACACTTATCATCCCATTCGAATTTCACTTCCTTCTTAGTCAGACGAGTTAACGGAGCGGCAATTTTAGAAAAATCCTTAACAAACCTTCGGTAGTAGCCGACCAACCTAATAAAGCTTGTAATCTCAGAGGCATTTCTAGGTCTCTCCCAACGAAGCACGGACTCAACCTTACATGGATCAACCTCAATCCCATCACCTGAAATTATATGACCCAAAAATACAACTCGGTCGATCCAGAATTTGCACTTGCTAAATTTCACATACAACTTGTGTTCCCTCAAAGTTTCGAAGACGATCCGAAGATGCTGAGCGTGCTTTTCAGTGGACTTAGAATACACCAGAATGTCGTCTATAAATATAACCACGAATTTGTCAAGAAACTGCCTGAACACTCGGTGCATCATATCCATAAATACGGCTGGAGCATTAGGTAATCCAAATGGCATAACAATGAATTCGAAGTGCCCATTTCTTGTATTAAAACCAGTCTTTGGAATATCTTCCTCCCAAATTCGCAGCTGATAGTAACCCTGCCTCAAATCTAACTTGGAATAGACTTTTGAGCCTTGCAAAATATCAAATAACTCCTCGATGTGAGGCAACGGGTATTTATTCTTCACGGTCATCCGATTCAACTCACGATAATCTATACACATCTGTAACGTCCCATCCTTCTTCTTTACAAATAGCATGGGAGCACCCCACGGAGAAGTGCTCGGACGGATGTACCCGCAAGCTAGAAGTTCATCGAGTTGTGCCTTTAACTCTTTTAACTCTGCAGGAGCCATTCTGTAGGGAGTCTTCGAGAAAGGCTCTGCTCCAGGATAAAGGTCGATTACGAACTTGATGTCCCTATCAGGCGGTAGAGAACCCAAAGTCTCAGGAAAAACATCGGTATACTCTCGCACGACCTCCGTCTCTTCAAGTTTAGCCTGATCCTTTGGTCTATTCAAAAGATAGGCAACAAAACTTGTCGCACCATCCCGGACCAGTTTACTCGCCTCAACAAAAGAAATAAACGGGCTTGAATTCACCTTCTCGCCCTTAAACACCACTAAACCGAAAGAAACTTCCTTCTCCCGGCAATCCATCTGAGCCCCATGTTTAGAAAACCAATCCATACCCAAGATTACATCATATCTCTGCATCGGCATTTCAATCAAATCTGCGAGGAAAACTCGGCCTTCCAAGCTAACCGGATAACCCCGAAAAACCCTGCAAGTTACTAATCTACCACCAAGAGGAGAGCTAACCACGTAATCATGCGCACACAAGGAGACAGGCAAGCACATAGAAGCAGCAATATCCCGGGAAATAAAGGAATGAGTGGCCCCGAGATCAAATAATGCGTGTAATGTAGCGCCATGAATGCTTATAGTACCTTCAATCACGGTATTTGGGTCGATTTCCATAGCTTGCTCTTCCTTAACACCCAATGCGTAAGCCCTAGCTTGAATTGCAGGCCTCGGGTTATCATTCTTCTTCGGGCCCGTGCTCACTATATGATCCGGTGCCCCACAAATGAAACAACTCTTGTGAAGCCTGAAGCAATTATCCACGTGATGAGGACCCTTGCAATAATTACATTGCACTTTAGGTGGAGCCGGAAGTGCTAAGGGTCGATTCGGTGGATTGGGTCCCGCGGGTCGAGGTTGCTTATTTTGAGGCTTGGCTTGTTGAAAAGTTAGAAATGCCGGCCTCTTTCCAAACTTGTTGAAATTCCCCGAACTAGACCCTTGTCCGGTGTGAGTACTCTTCCTCCTCATCACAACACGCTCTTCTACCCTTAGAGCTTTATCCGTGACCTTTGCCCAAGTGCTCGTGTTAGAAGCCTCTAAAGCATCTTTCATATCCTCCCGAAGTCCTTGGAGGAATTGAGAAGCCTTGCTTTCATCATCGTTGGCAATGTTTGGGGCATAACGAGAGAGCCTCTCAACTCATTGATATAATCGGTGATGGACATACCCCCTTGTTTAAGCTCCATAAATTCTCTCACCCTCCGATTCCTTGTAGCCTTGGGAATATATTTATTCTTGGATTCCCGGACGAACACCTCCCATGTGATCTCCTCCTCGGTAGCCTCTAATCTTCCTTGCAAGCTTGACCACCAACTATAAGCTTGGCCCTGGATCATGGTAAGTGTGCATTGTAGCTTCTCCATAGGCCCACACGGTACGAGATTCCATACCCTGTTGGTTTGCACGAGCCATTCCTCTCCTTGGACGTCATTTCCACCCACGAAGACCGGTGGGTTTTGGTTCTTCAACTCCTGGAGAGTAGCTGTAATTAGATTTCCTCCATGATTACTAGCTGGAGGTGCATTGTTTCTTTCCTGAGCCCTTTGTTCCAAATATACCGCTAATCTCTCCATGAAATTGCCCGGATCCATTTGGGGTGGTGGTGGTGGATTGTTATTTTCCGGGTGTGGAGAACGATCTCGGTGGTGACGGTGTTTCGGAGATCTATCCCGGCGGTGGTGTCTTCGGGGAGGTATATTTCTACAAAACAAAAGATTCCAATTCATATGCATGAGGGTTAGTACATGTTCATGTGCACGATTAACAAGAAGATAAACAAATAATCACATAAATGCATATAACCACGTTGTCCTAAGCCGTACGACCTAGACAAACCCGACTCGACTCTAGAGCTCCGATTTTGCAACCGACACCTCTGATACCACTTTAAGGATGTGACGCCCGGAGCGGTGGGCCACCACATCCCCGCACCTAAACCCGAACCCACATATTAAATGGATTTCCATACAAGAGTCCAAGTCTAAGCGAACGGAACCAACACTCACTCCCTAGGCTAAGCGGGGCTAAAACTTGGACAGAGCGCGCAAAACAAACATATAAATACGGAAGCAATAACATAAGGATCGAAAAGAGCTCTATAGCTAATATTTACATCATATACAATGGCCTGGCGGCCCAAAAGATTGAGTATTTACATCAAAAGTTCATACTTCTTCAAAATATAATTCTAGCATCAAATACATAATAAGAGTATCCAAAATGCAAGGAGTATGAATGCAACTCGACCTAGACACACAAGTACAAGACCAAGACTTGCACTTCGCCGCCTAGCTCGAAACAACCTGCACTGAAGGTGGGAAAAGAGAGGGGTCAGTCAAAACTCGACTGAGTGAGGGGGCTAAACGCACACCCACACCTAAATACATATAGAGCAGAGCATATTACAAAGGTGATAGTCATGAATCGAGGCTAGGGTTTTACATACCAAATCATTTTTCCAAAGATAGCATATAATATAAAGGAAAACCTATCTCGATCCATAATCTATCGAACATAACATAAACATAAGTCCGGCGAGAACGGACTATCCCTTACTCCGTAAAACATAACATAAAATCGAATTCAAATCACATCCACCCCACATCCATGGTGCATCGGGAATCAAACCCTAACACCTACACTACCAAACACATACGGGGTAGCTAACCCTCGATATGCCTTCCCAGGTTATCCACCGAGGGCTCAAGATACCACGCCTTCCCAACCTCTATAGGTCGCACGTGAATATCTCAAATGAGAGCGTGTACAGGGGTCATAACCGGTGACCCCGTGCTCGTCCCAGGTCTCCCTTACCCACGTCTCCGGGGTCCAACAATACCAAATCAAACCAAACACCCATCTTTAAGGGTACAACTCACTCATACATATCATATACGAATAACGAATTTCAAAACATAACTTACTTATGCCAATACTTATACCAATTTTGAAAACGTAAAGCTTATTTCACAAAATCATAACATAGCTTAAGCACTTGTATTTAATATATATATACAAGATATATATTCGCATACGGGGTAAGAAAATAACACGTAATAGGTCTTAGGTCGCTTATCCAACAAAAAGGATCCTAACCTCACCTTAAACAAAAGAGCGGAAAACCAGGTCAAAAGACCGAACAACCGCCTAAACTCCGGGGTCTTGAACCTCCGGAAGAGACTCTGAAACAAAAGAAGACAAGACCCGAGACTTAGACTCAATAATGTACCAATTAGACGCCCGACAATGCTCATGAGTGCAAAAGATGCAAATGAAATGCAAAATGAATCATTTAGGTCATCTCCCCGCCCAGGGGAGATTTTATACATAGAAGTACCCTCCCGGGTACATTTGATGCAGAAAGCTTTTGCATAGCAAGTACCCGGCCGGGTACTTTCATGAGAAAAATCTCCCAGGCCGGGGTGACATTCCAGGGGCGAGAAATGGAGCTTTCCTCCCCTGTTCGGCCCTGCACTCCCAAACCAATCCCAAACCACTTAATCTAGGCAAGTTAAGGTAGCAATTTCAGCAGCAAATCAGGTCATATACACCCACAAACAAGGCTGAAAATGAACTGCAGCCGGAGGCAAGGAAAATGATGTAAAACTCATGCATATAACTTCCAAAACCTCATGAACATTAATGGTATCTCTCATATAACTCAACTACAACCAAACGCAGGTACATAAAATAATAAATGAAGCATAAGTGATCAAGTTTGTAGCCTCAATTCAAGAGAAACACCAAAAGAAATCATGGAATTCAAATATGGAGCAAAACCTAACTATTCACTTCAAGGATCAAAAACTCAATAAAAAATGGGTCAAATTCTGAATTTCTTGGATGCAAATGATCATATAAGCATTTACATATCAAATATAAGCTTACCCCTTGAAGATGTTCGAAGAAAATGGAGATTGGAGCTCAAAATCTCCTCTAGGGTGAAAGTGACGGGAATAACTGCTGCTGCTCAAAAATTCAGATTTTCCTCCTTTCTCTTGTGTATGGATCGAGATGAAAAGGGTATGGGGTGATAATAGGCTGAGTTAGTGGAGTGTTGGTCCAGGTTTGAGGGCAATTGGCCAAGAATTGAGGGACTTATGTTCAAATTAGTGAAAGGTGGCCATATGAGCGCGAGACAAAGTTACGGGCTGATTTCGGGGTATCAAATGAGGTTGAAAAATTACAAGGCCTGTTCCATTGCACTCGATTCGTCGAAACGAGTTCAGCGGAGGTGACGGAATTCGAATCTAAATTCCCGAGCTCAAGATATGCTACTTGGAACCCAAGGTGCGATAAGTACACTTTAGCCCCCTTTAGGTCACCCAACGAAAATAACTCCCGAAAACCCGACAAATAAACCCGAAAACACATAACGAGCACGTATTCAAGTTCATGACTCACAAAAGTACAACATATTAAAAAGGCACAAAATTTCGATCTCAAATCAAACACGAACGCAGCTCATTTCAACAAATATGCATATTATTCTATAAATAAAATTTAAACTCACGAAATAATAAATAAAAATAAATAAAATAAAAATTTTAATGAATTAAAAATAATAAAATTTTATTAAAAAGTCTATTTTTCAATTAAGTCCAATATTAAATAAAATCGCTCAATTAAGTCCTTAACTCATATAAATCACATAATTTACGAAATTAGCTTGCTCGGGAATTAAATTCACATATCATAAATTGATAAAATTCATATCATAAATCAGTTGAGGTAAATTTTGACATATAATTCAAATATTTCATATAAATTGAAATAATTCATATAAAAATTAAAATTAAATAATTCAAATAAACAATTAGAATAAATATAAAATGTGTAAATAATAATTTTAAATACGCACATACGTCATACCTGTACGGTCTGAAAGTCGGGGTGTGACACAAATCACATAAATCAAGTAGTTCACGTAATTCAATTAAGTTAAAATAATTCAAATAAGTTGCAAGACTCTCACATAATCAAGTAATCCTAGGCCATGCGACTTAGACTCACAAGACACGACTCGAGATCCGCGGTTTTGCAACCGGGATCTGATACCACCTTGGGATGTAGCACCCGGAACGCTAGGTAGCCACATCCCCCGCACTATAGTTCAATCCACATATGGAATGGACGATCCATACATGAATCAAGCCTATAGCGAATGAGAGACAATAAAAAAACAACTCACTAGCTAGGCGGGACTAACCCTCAAATGAAAACAACATGCCTAGCAATAAAGCGGAAGCAGAAAGATATACATTCATTCATTCATTATCATATTCGGGTCGATCAATTCACTATATACAACCATCTTCCATAACAAGTTATCATATACATAGGTATCAAAACAATTCATAATTCCTACAATTATTAACATAAAAAGGGAATGCTAGACTCAACATGAAAGACCCAAATCCCGCCTAGCACTCAACCTGCAAAATCTGAAAATGTGAGGTGTCAGTCTATGAGAGACTGAGTGATGGGTTTATAATTATAAGAGCAATTACCATGCAAGCTATAATTTCGGGTAAGATTTTATAAAGAAACAACATAAAATTCAAGAATAGAATATATTTTCGCCCGAAATTACCACTAAGTCAATTTAGCAATCAATCATTATCAATTTAGTCCGTGGCCCAGCGAGTGAGGGCAATCTCCAACCTTTCTCCCAAAAGTGAACAATCATGAATGTTTCAATTTATTAAGTGATCATGCAAGTCATTACGTGCGATCAACTAGGAGTTTCATGAACCCTTCTTCCTCCGGGTGATGGTGGGCTTGCAAGACCCAACCATCCAATCATGGTGTACGTCGGGAACATGACTCCCACGCATGTGATTTCTTCCTCCACCAATCCTCCTGGTGGATTCAGATGTGATCCCAACAATGGCGAGGATAGTGCAAGAGTTACCCGTCAGCCCTTGCTTTCCCGGTTGGCTCAATACACTACCCTCGGGCCCACAGTGCAATTCAATTTACTCGCCCAATCAATCAATCAATCAATCGATCCGTTTCATGAAATCAATTGAAGATCATTAAAGTTTGAAAACTATAGATATATATAATTTTGACCAAAACTTCACATAGGTTTGTAAGGGTTCTAAGTATCTAGAATTATACCTCACCTTTAACAACCAAAAGGAAGAAAGGAAACACCCTAAGGTGCGTGCTCCTCACCTCCGGGACCGTGATCTGTGTAACAAGGACAAGCGTATGTAAGACTCGACTCTTATGAACCAATTATGACGATCGACAAAGTCATGCAATGTCAATCATGCTCTTACAATCATTAAAGGTCATAAACGAGTCCAATTAATCAATTAAATATCAAGAAATAAGTATATAATACATAATTCAAGTTTCACAAAATTAAACAAACCTCCCCTTGTTATAGAAAATCCCAAAACAACGAGTCATACATGGTGAATTATGAAATGTCATAAACATGATTGAAACAAGCATTATTTATCACAAATTTAGCAATTAAGAACACACGAGGCATAATAGAACTAATTGGAGAACGAATAATTTTTAACCGAAAAACCAGTGTTCACTCAGAGAGAGGTCCCGGCCGGGACACAATTAACGAGAGCAACCTACTGGCCAGTCCCCCCCGGGATGGTTTTTAGTGCAAAAAGGATCCCGACCGGGATCCATTTCCCAAAAAACAGGGCAGCGCAGGGGCAGTTTGAAACCATACAAAAACCAACCTAAAGCCAAATTTAATCCATAACACATGCTCAAACACAATATATACACATAATATCTCAATTATACAACAATCGAACCATGAAACATGTATCGAATCATCAAGAATCTATCCATAAAACCCCATAATATTTCATATATTCGAACTTTCATAGAACTCATGTTTTCATGCAAGGCTTGGAATAAAAAGACCCTAAACATGCTTCTAACCAAGAATGAGTAAGAAATCCTAACATAATCATCAAACCCTATATCACCACATATTCAAATGACCAAACAAATCTCATTTATACCTTGAAATGGAAGAAGGAAATGGATGCATGGATGAGATGATAATGATGCTTCAATGTAGCACCCCTATACGTAGAGATACCACACCCCCGCACTATAGGCCGATCCACATACGAAATGGAAAATCCGTACAAGAACTAACCTATAGCGAACGGGTGACAAATAAAAGAAAGGACGAGCTAGGCGGGACTATACCCCAAAGCAATACACAACCATGACATAAAAGTTAAAAGCGGAAGCATTAATTCATAAATATATATAGGTACCATATTTCCATCAACGATATAAATACTAATAGATACCAACAGATATCAATCCAGTATCATCTCCTATATATCATACAAGTAAAAGTCCCCAAATATACCAAGAACTATGATATACTAACTCAGGACATGACAAAAGCATGATCATGGAAATGTATGCAGTGCTAGACCCTACTGGATGACAAGACATGACTCAGACTCCCGCCTAACACACGACCGCGACAACCTGAAAGGTGGGGTGTCAGTCCATGGAAGACTGAGTGAGGGGCATAAATTTATAGTGCAATTGACATGCAAGTTATAACCTCGGGTAAGGTTTTATAATTAAGAGTAATATAAGTTCACAATCACATAAACTCGGCCGAGATTACAACTACCAATATTAAGTATTCTAATCGTTTTCATGTTGTAATGCGTGCAATACGTGGCCCGACGAGTGAGGGCAATCTCCAACCTTACTCCAACTGTGTACAATACATGCTTGCTTTATCTTTTAATAAGTGATCATGTAATTAAGATATCGTGCAGTCGTGCAGGTGTATTTAGGCAGAACAATCAATACATGCAATCCGTGGTGCCGGACCCGTCCCCGGTCTCCTTCTTCCTCCGGTGATGGTGGGATTGCAAGGCCCCACCATCCAATCTCATTGAGCAGAGGGTACATGAATCACTAAGCTCGGAGCTCCTTCCTCCACTAATCTCCTAGCGGATTCAGGGGTGACCCCAAATGTGGTGAGGATAATGTTCGAGTTACCCGTCAGCCCATGCTTTCCCGGTTGGCTCAAACCACTACCCTCGGGCCCAACGTGACATGCGTTACTCGCCAAAACACGATCAATCAATCAATCACGATACATGACTTGCTTGAAATTGTGCATAAGTTTAGAAATAAGTATATATATACCTTTTGGCCTGAAATCCACGTAAAGGTTATACAGGTTCTACATACTAATAATTAAACCTCACCTTTACCGACAAAAGACAAGTAGGGCACGGCCTACGGGGCTTGCTCCTCGTCCCTACGAAGCTGGTCTGTGCAAAATAGACGTGTACACGTGAGACTTGACTCTAAATAGACCAAATATGACAAACGACGAAAATGCAACGAGATGACGTGCAAATCACAATGTGGCATGAAAACATCTTGTTTCAGTACATATTCAATCATATAATAGCAATTCGGGGTTAAAGGAATCATCGGATCATGGGGCTAAAATTGTAATTTTATGCAGTCACATTTGTTCTGTCAGCGGCATGGGAACGGCCGTTCCGGTCCTCAGTGAAAATTGGGAAGGGCCGTTCCCATGGTCCTAAGAAACGCCCCTGCGCTTTTCATTTTAAAATGACGCTTTTATGCTGGGAACAGCCCTTCCGGCTCGCAGGCCAAAATGGGAACGGCCGTTCCCAGAATGAACTGGGGATGGGAAGGGCCGTTCCCGTTCCTCTGTAAACGCAGAACAGAGCAGAACAGGGGAGGCTCTCGGGATAAATTCAACAACACCAAAACTTGATCAAATTCATACTAAAATGCATGAATTCTGGAAATAAGCATGTATACATGATTAAGATACTATTGAGCTCCATATAAACACTTAATTTACTCAAGAACACCAAGAATTTCCACTTTCATGTTCACACACCAAATCCTCACCTAAGCTCAATTCCTTCAAGAATTCATGTCTCCAATCATAGTATGATCATGTATTTAAGCATCCCACAACATATAATCTATGTATCACATATAATCACTAACCCTAGCTTTCACATAAATGCTCAGGGGATCATATATATCCACTTACATGCTCTTGAAGGTAAAGAAACGGATGGAGAAGATGATGATGGCAACTAAACTTCAAAGCTTGGATTTTCCTGAATAAACTTGATAAAATTTGATAAAATCCTTTCTCTTTTTTCTCATGAAAGAACCGAAGCAAGAAGGAAGCAATATGGTGGTGAATTTTGGATGAAATGATCTTGGGAAGCTTGGAGATGCAATATACCGTGATTCACCATCCTTGATTTTGAGGAAATGATCAATTTGCCATTTAATCCCTCAAGAGTTTAAATCATGCAATTAAGGGTGAAAAGTTTAGGAATTGATCAATTGAGTCCAAAGAAATAAAGATGCAATTTGGTTCTTGAATTATAAAGAAAGATCATTTAAGGACAAGTTGACAATTAAATCGTATTTGGCACTTGTTTCATGAAATAAATATTTTCAAGTTATAAAATAAATTCTAACTTTAATATAAATTCATGGAATTTCATGAAAGTTTGGTAAAATATAATTTATAAAATTATAATAAACATCAGAATGTAATTAATGAAATTCGGGGCGTTACATTCAACTTGTGCACTCTTCCTTGAATTAAAGCTTGAAAATGAGATGAAATTTTCTTCCTTCTCCAAGTTGTTTTGATCGGTATTTAGTGTGTGAGTGTGTGTGACTTTTGATGAAAAATGAATGTATGAAATGTGGGAGAGATAGATATATTCGTGCTTCTTTCAAGAATATGCATACATCACCCCTATTTGAATTTAAGTCCCTCTACTATTTAAACTAATGCAAACAAGTTCACTCCATGGGAAAATGATCATTAAACTCCAAATCATGCTATGCAATTAAGTACATAAACTTACACAAGGATCAATTAAGGCACATAGTATAATTAAGTCACTTATAGCAATTAGATCATATGAATCACATTTATGATAAATCATAGAAATTCATAGAAGTATAATGCATGCGAGTGTAATGAAATTCAAAGATATATGAATAAAACAATTAAATTAATCCCCCAACTCCCAAGGACCCAGTGCTTACCTGAACTTTCAGAAATTTGGGCGTTACAAGCTCAAAATACACGCACTAGTGTGTTAATGACCCAAAGGCTATAAATGCCCCCAGTAATGAACAGTTGTGGGTAAGCATTCAAAGTTCATTTATTAAATTTATTCTCTCACTAAATAGTCCAATACTGGCTTGAGCATCGGAGGGACGTCACCGGCTAAAACTCCGGCTGTTTTACCCCTTCAATTGTTGAGTGTTTTGCAGATCGAGAAGAACCCACTTTACAAATTCTTCATTGATCGGTCTTGTAGCACCCCGCACATGGGACAATCCCCCACACTAAGACCCGAACCCGAATACGAAATGGGAAATCCATACCCAAGTCCAAGTCATAGAGAATAGGAGACCAACCCACACACTAGGCTAGGCGGAGCTAGAACAGACTCAGAGTGTGTGAAAATAAACATACACCACATAAAGCAACATAATAGCGGAAGCAAACATCAGTAAATAATTAAGTAAAAGACAAGAAATTAAGTATACACGAGATACAAATACAGGAAATTCAACACATAAGTTATAAAATATGCACATGAGACTAAAATGCATCCCAGCTCGACCCATACGACCAAGTGTGACTCAACATATGCACTTTCCCGCCTAGCACGAGCTCAAAAGAACCTGTTACCTGAAAAGTAAAGAGAGGGGTCAGTCCACCGACTGAGTGAGGGGGCTAACGCACACCCACACGCTATACATAATAAAGCAAAACACATATCAAAGGGAGGAATCATGAACTAAGAATAGGTTTTGCATACCAATGCATTTTCAAAAGAAAACAATACATATACTTCTACTTATTCAAAACATTTCATAAATACTATCCCCGTTTCACAATCCGAAGGCATAAATCATAATGGACGATCGAGTAACGAACTTCCAACCTTTCCTCTCAGAAATAACATAAAGGAAAACCGAAATCATACTTAACAATCCACCTAAGCTCCAGGATAGAAGGGCTACGTAGTCCCTAACTATACACAAGAAACATAACCTCGAGGGGTAGATATCCCACTATGAGTCTTTCTCGGCTTTTACACCACGAGCATCGAAGAGTATGCCTTCCCAACTCCCACGGGTCTCACGTGACACCTCGAATGGAGACTATGCTAAAGAGTGATGATCCCGACGGCCCGATACCATCCCGGGTGTCCTTGCTCATAGCTCCGGGGTCCAAACCTACGGAATAGTACATACATATACTAATCTTTCATTGCTTAACTCACTAACATAACATAACATAGTAAAAGGTTTCAAAACTCAAGCATATATACGCCCCGTATACATACTTTCGAAATTTGAAGGTGTTCATAACGTCATAAAATATCATACTTAAAACATATTTAACTATATATACAATATATAGTCACATGCGGGATAAAGGGCTATAAACACGACCACGTAGGGGTTATAGGTTGCTTAACTAAAAGAAAAGTTCCTAAACCTCACCTTGTGCTCACGACAAAAGATTAGAGCGTGCTGACCACCACAAACTAGATCTCAGGTTCAACACCGACAAAGGGAACCTCCTCTGTGATAAAGAAACACAAAACCCAAGGCTTAGACTCAATTATATACTAAATAGACGTACGACAATGCGAATGAATGGAAAGGAATGAAATGAGATGGCACAAGATGTCACTTAAACATTCATGTTGTCACTTCACTTTAACGCATAAATTTCATAGCATAAATTCCACAAGCATGTCATAACATAGCATCCAATAAGTAACTAACATATAAGAATTAAGTTGGAGGTGAGAGCATTCATTAAAACACATAAAGGGAGGCAAAAGATGCCAAGGACCGTCATACATAGCACTTAAATGTTTAAACATTGAAGTCACGTGTGCACCTTAAATTAATATCATAAAATTAAAATATACATCAAAACATTTCATACTACGAGTTATTAGCATGTTAGGGTCATGATAGGGGTGGAAAGTATCGAATAAAAGCACAAACAAAGCAAGAAAATCACATAATCTCAATTCTAGGGGCAACGGTTGCCTGCATGGGATTGGAACTGTAGCACCCGGAACGCTAGGCGCCACATCCACCGCACTATAGGCTCAATCCACATATGAAACGGGCAATTCATACATGAACCGAAACTATAGCGAACGGGAGACAATAAAAAAAAACACAAGGCTAGGCGGGTACCCTCAAATAAAACCAAAACAAACTCAGAGCAATAAAATAGCGGAAGCAAAAGCATTCAATACATATAGATACCATATTTACATATTTACTTATAGGTACCGACAAATCATACCATTACAATATCCATCCAATTATAATTCAAGATTTACTACAAAATAACAAGTATCAACACAAGTACAATGTATGAAGGTGCAGTGCTAGACCCGAATAAAAGACACGAGACCCTAATTCCCGCCTAGCACGAACCTGCAAAACTGAAAAGTTGAGGTGTCAGTCCAAACGGACTGAGCGAGGGGTATAAATAAATATATGCGCACATACATGCAAGTTATAATCTCGGGTAATAATTTTTTTGAAAATCAAACACAATTATTAGAGTAGAAGGTACTATCGCCCGAGGTTACAACTAATTCAATTTACCAATTAATTCAGTTCAATACAATCAATAGGTGGCCCGGCGAGTGAGGGCAATTCTCCAACCTTGCTCCGACCGTGTACAATCAATCAATTTGTTAGGTGATTAGGTGATCAAGCAATTATTTACTGTGCACAATTAGCAGTTTCAGTGACTCCTTCCTCCCCTAGTCTCCTAGGGGGTTCAGGGGTCATCCCAAACGGTGAGGATAGCACTTGAGTTACCCATCAGCCCATACTTTCCCGGTTAGCTCGAGCCACTATCCTCGGGCCCACAGTACAATTCAATGTCTCGCTAAAACAATCAATCCGTCAATCAATCAATCAATTTTATCAAATCATTTGAAAGTCATAAAGTTCTCAAACTATAGATATATATATATATATATACATTTTGGCCGAAATAGTCACATAGGGGTTGTAAGGGTTCTATTTATCTAGAATTTAAACCTCACCTGACCAAACCAACCAAAAAGAAGCAAGAGAGCACCCTACTGAGCGGGCTCCTCGAAACCGGGACCGTGATCTGTGCAACAAGGACAAGTGTGAAATAAGACTCGACTCGAATGAACCAATTATGACGAACGGCAAAGTCATGCACCAAATACGAGCATGATTGTCAATAAACCAAGTATATAACACATACACGTACATCCATGCATGCAAAGCAATATGCATGAAAACAAGGGGTGACACGCCCGTACCACCAAAACACACTAAGCCGTGACACCCCCGTGTCACGGTACAGCGGACCAAAAGTGGGAAAAGGAAGGTGACACGCCCGTGTCACCACAACAAGGCAAGCCGTGACACCCCCGTGTCACGGTACAGAAAAACCAAGCCAGCCAACATGCACCCCCGTGTTACCCAAAACAAAGCAAAGGTGACACGCCCGTGTCACCTGTGCGTGACAGAAAAACAGGGAGAAAACAGAGGTTTCCATGCAAAACCAACCCAAACACCGAATTCAATCCAATAAAAATGCTCAAACACAACATATACATAATATACTTCAACTATACAACAATCAAACCAATAAATATGCATCAAATCACCAAGAATTAAGCCCCAAAACCCCATAATTATTCATATACTCCAACTTTCACATAACTTCATGTTTCATGCAAGAAATGAAGGAAATATGAGCCACACATGCTTCTAATCATGGATACACATGAAAGCATCAAGCTAACATCAAACCCTACTCATATAATCAATCAAGAGATTCAATCCATTCTCATGTTATACCTTGAAATGAAAGAAGAAGGAGATGAGGATGAAGAGATGAAGATGTTGATGCTTCTAGCTTCAAAGTTCCTCAAAATAGCTTGGATTATGAGATGAAATCTTCTCCTTCTCTTGAGGTGTATATACCGATCCTTAGTGTGTGTGTGTGTGTGTGATGTTCTTATGTGTAAATGTATGTATGAGCAAGTGATGGAAAAGATGTATATACTAGATATATTATATCATCCACTATCATAACAATGCACCCAATTTGCAAACAAGTCCCTAGGTTATTTAAATGAATGCAATCAAGTAATATCCCTACCTAAAAGATCCATTAGCTCCAATCCAAGTTATGCAATTAAGTCCATAATTTCATGAAATGATCAATTAAGGTCACATAATACAATTAAGCACACTATCACTTAATTCATGAATTTCACATTAAAATCAATTCATATAAATACATAGGAATGTATAAGGCACACAATAATATAATGAAATCATAATAAGCAAGTAAATATATAAACTTAAACTCCCAACACCCGAAGACCCGCATGTGGCGTGCTTACCTGAACTTCCGGAATTTGGGGCGTTACAGGAACGGTCATTCAAAAGCACAGAAGTTGTGCATGGCTGCATGGGGGCTGTTCAGCCCCTCTCCTTTATCATCTCTGAATGGCCGTTCGGAGGCACAGATGCTACTGCCTCCACGAACGGTCGTTCTAGCTGCAAAGCTGCTGCGGGCAAACGGCCGCTCAATCACAACACAGATGTAACAATATGGAGCAAGGAAAGGGTTCTTGTCTTGCATCAAATAACCCATTTACTATTCATATCTTCAAGAAGCATTAATGGCAAGTCTTGACATACTCAACCACCAAGAAATTAATGCATATAGGCACCTTAAGGAAGGTTAAATGAACACAATAAAATCATCAAAGTGCAAGAAATCCGAGTCTTGGTCATGCTTTCAAAAATTAAATCAAAACCTAACTATTCATCCAATATTTCTCTCATGCATAAAAACTCAATTACAAGAACAAAATAGAGCTTAAATTGAAGCTTAGATCACGAGTAATATGGGGATTACCTTAGATCATTGAGGATCAAAGAGAAAGAGATGAAACTTGAGCTTTTATGTCTAAGAATGGAGTGAATAGTGACTTGGTTCTTGCTTCTGAAATTTTAAAGTTTCGGATCGAATTTTAAAATTTCGAAGGTTCAAACGGCTTCAGAAAAATATGAGGTTAATTCCATTGGATGTGAATCATTGAAACGAGTCCAACAGTGTAGACGAAATTTGAATCTGAATTCCCTAGCTCAAGTTAGCCGAAAAATGGCTTAAAATACCCTATTTGCAAATAGGTCCCTAAACTTTTTAAAAGAGTCAAATAGGCCCAAGCCTATTTTCAATTAAGCCCTAAAACATTTAAAATCATACGATCAACTCCAATTATCATATAATTCAATAAAATTCACATAATTCATATTCTTAGCACCGAATTCACATTAAAGCATTTACGATCATATAATTCACGTAATAATTTAAACAAGATAAACAATTTAAATCAATTAAATCACATAATTCACTGAAAGAGCATTTAAATAAATTAAAAGCACGTAAATAATTTAAAAAGGCATATAAATAAATTGAAAAACACGTAATTGCGTAAAATAAACTCACACGTGGCACAAACCTGCACGTACGAACGAAGTTTCACAAACCTAAACTTATCTTCCATTTTGACACGTATCGACCAAGTTTAAGCCAGATCATACAGGATATTAACTCATACTTTAAAGTCTTTCAAGGTACATATATGATAGAATTTTGGAAAATGGAGTACTGGAAGAACCCACTTTACCAATTCTTGATTGATCGACCTAAATATGTCATCCAGTTCGACACGTCGGATCGACCAAGTTTAAGTCGGATCATACAGGATATTAACTCATACTTTAAAGTCTTTCAAGTTACATATATGATAGAATTTTGAAAATTTGAGTATTAGAATTTTTTTATTCTTTCTCTCCTTTTATTTTTTTTATGTTTTTTCTTTTTGCGTGTTATTCACTTGATATATTTTTTAATAATTTAATTTAATTTTTAATGTTAATCATAAATGTCTCCATTAATATTATGAAATCTAAATAATTTAGATATTTAAAACTTTAGCAATTTATTTTAATTTAGTGAATATATTTATTTGTAATTGTAAATAACTTTAATTTAAAAATTAATATTTTTATAAATTTGGAATTTAATAGAACTCAATATTAATTAAACAAAAAAATATATATAATTTTTAATTTTTTTTTGTAATTTGAAAAATATTTGAAGAAATTATTTCTTTTTTCTTTTTAAAATATTAGTGATGATTTTAATTTACCTTAATATTTAACTAGAGAAAGGATATTAAACAATTTTTTTTATTAGTAAGAAATTTAGTCAATTTTCATATTTTTGTTGAAAATTATGAATAAAAATAACTCAAATGATAAATTCGAATAAAATTAAAAATATAAAAACTATTTCGACTTTTTAATGAAAACATTAGGATGAATTTGAATTTTTGTGAAAAAGGCTGCCACCAAATATTGCTACTGTAGCAAGAAATAAGAATTGAGGAATTTATTATCCATGGATAAATTTGATTCTTCTTCCTTTTTTTAAACTTAATCTTGATTCTTTGATACGTTTATTTACGAACTCGCCATCAGTTTACCAGTACACTAAGAATCCGATCGCTCCCCTGCTTCTAGCCCCTCCAGATAGCTTGATCTTCAGGTTGAATTTAATATTTCGATTATTATTGGGATCATTGGGTTTAGGTATGTAGTGGGGGAAGAGAAAGGAGAAATATAGGTGCTAACAATTGACTTTTTGCCATTTTATAATCAATTTTATAATTGAACTTTCCCTTTAGCACTACTTCATCATGTGACTCTTAACAAAATTGTTTCTTTTTTGCCTTTACATAGTGATCTTAGTTAATTTGGGTTCAATTTTGATGTAGAGGGTGACAAAATTCAATCTTTAACTTCAAACCACATTAATTTTATGTTCGCATTTCATACCTTACATATGCTATGGATGCATTTTTGGATCTTGCAAAGCACTGGCTTTTATAGTTAGAAAATGGCTCTGATAATTTGGTTGTTTTTATGTAGATCTGCTATAGCATTAATTTCAACAATAAGGCATCTCCAGCAGTCCTGAGGTTTCGGCAATTATGAAGATGGGGATGGATAGTTTACAAGATTTGATCGAAGAAGCTAAGCTTTGAACTTTATGGTGGATGCTCTGTATACTCTCAGTTACGTACTTCATGACATGTGGGGAAAAAGGAAGAGAAAGTAAAGAGAAAGAATAAAATTCTCTCTCTTTCATTTGTATTTTCTCTTTTCTGTATGATTTTGGTACTGTATTTTTTGGCAAATTGCTGTTTTGATTTGATTGCCTCGGGCAATAGCACGGTTTAACTTCACTTAAGCTTCACTATTTAGTTCCTAAAAGAATCTAACTTGTGCAATGAATTATAGGTTGACGACATCAGTTAGAAAAGGAGGGGTGGTGGAGTTCAAGTAGGAAAAAGAAGTTGATGGCACCATTCGTGAATGCTAAAGCTATATAGGCAAAGAAGGTTGATAAACGAGGTTATTGGTGAAGTAAGTTTGATTTCTTTTATTTAGTCTGTTTAGGAAGTTCAAATGTGCTTGTTCAATGGTTCCATTACTTTTAAAGCTTTTGAAAATCAATTTCATCAGAGGGGTATGTGGTTTCTTCAACTTTAGTTCTCTTTGCTTTTTTTTTTTTTTTTTTTGAATTTATATATTTGTATTTGATTGTTTATATAGAATTTCACTTTGGCCTACTTCACAGTTTTGCAAAAGAGACCACGAGGCAGGAAACAACCAAATCAGTTTTTTGGTTTTAGTGGAACTGTCAATTTTTTAATCTATTGATAAGATTGAATTATGTGACACCCCATCTACCCATACATACAGGTTCGTGCCACGTGTGAGTTTTTTTTTTCGTAATTGCATTTATTTTCATATTTATTTGATATCTAATTCTTTATTATATGAATTATATGAAATTATATGAATTATTTGTGTTACATCCCGATCGTTCGGACTTTCAGGTACGGCACAACGGGTGTGTTATTTGTGCATTTATTTATTTATTTATGCAATTATGTGATATTTTAATGTTTATTTGATTAAATGAATTTATTTGAAATTAATTGCTTAAGTATGAATTTGAAAATTTTGAACGTTTATACCCTTATGCCTTGTAATTTGCTCTATTTGCATCCGAATTTAATTCCTTTTCTTGTGAGTTTTTGATATACATGAATTATGTGAGTTATGAACTTGATATTATGCTTGTTTTATGTTTTGGAGTTCGTTTGGTTTAGTTTTGGCTCGTTTTTGTTTTACGGAACCTAAAGGAGGCTAAAGAGCATTTAGCGCACCTTGGGTTCCGGACGGCGTAACTTGAGCTCGAGAATTCGGATTTGAATTCCAGAAGAGGTGTTGAACTTGTAATGAAATTTTAAATCTTTGGAACCTAACCTCATATTTTTATAAGTTCATTCGGACCTCCGAAATTCCACTGACACACGCACCTCGCGACATAGAGCAACCTTTTGACTAGTCTTGAGCTTGTGGGCCTCTTTTAACCCCAATTTAAACCCAAACCATGACTTTTATGACTTGACTTAACCTCTCTCTATCTCTCACCTATCAGCCCATTCGAACCACACCCTCACCAAAGAACAAAAGTGCAGCTTCAAGAAGAAGAAAGAAAGAAGAAGAAGAAAAAACCTTTGTTATCCTTGTGATCCTTTGAGCTAAATCTCTTCCATACTTCATCATTTCTCAAAGGTAAGTGTATTTTGGTAATCCTCACTCTTCTTACTTCTTTTGATCCATGGAATTAATGTTTTATTGTTGGTTTGATATAAGCTTGGAGATATGCATGAATAGTAAGGGTTAGCATTACTTTTTTTTGAAATCTTGCCATAGCTTGAGTATGTTGGTGAATTAATGCATATATGTGGATCATATGAGCTTGTTAACTTAAATTCTTGGCACTTAACACTTGGTAGTTGTGTAATGAAGGATATGTCATTAATGAACTTGAGTTTTAAACTTGGAATTCTTGCCATATTCATGAACTTATGCAGGTTAGATTTGATGGTTGAAGTGTAGCTTGAATTCTTGGCTTTTTATGAGTTGTTTTGCTGCTGTTGTTGCCTCCTTTTTCTTCCTTTCTTACTGTTGCTGCTACTTGGAAAATGGAACAGGGGATGATCTCCATGGCTGCTGCTCGAGAAGAAAGCTGCAAGGGGTAACGGGCGTTACCCCATTTGTGCTATGGGAGAGTAACTCCCGTTACTCTCCAACTCTATGTGACTGCCTCCATTAACGAGGGTTAAGCTCCTTGAACTGGAGCTTGGTAACCCCCGCTACCTCCTGGATGTACTGCTGTTGTGAGCTTTAACGGGAGTCACTCCATTTGGCTTGGAGAGGAGTGACCCCCGTTACCCTCTTCTCTTGTGTGTAGTGTTTGTGTTGTGCTTTGTTGCTTATTATTTACACTTTTCATATGAATTATATGCTTCTCTTAAGTCTTAGTTACTTGTTAACATGTTAGATGATATGTTATAATTTATGTTTTAATCTATATGACCTAAGTTTGATTTCCTTGCATTTCATTTGCATCATTTACATTCATACACATTTGCCGAGCGTTTATTGGGTACATTTTGAGTTTAAGAGTGTCTTTTGTTGTTTGTTTGGTACAGCTAACCCTCCCATTGATGACGAGGTTGATCCTTAGGTGTCCGATTTGCACTTTTATCCCCACTACACGCGTATTCAAGGTGAGGTTTTGTTCTTTTAGATATAATGACCTAAAACCCTACTTGTTTTGAATCCCGCATGCGAGTTATATATATTATAGGTTAGATACATGTATGATATGTAAGATACATGTATGATATGTACTTTGAGGGCTTGTCCCATTTGTTATAAGTCTTGAAAATGATTTATATACGTATGTAAGATATTTTACGTTTGATTTGAAACCCTTTGATACGTGTTCGTGTCTAAGCAAGCTTTGAGCTTTGAAAGATAAGTTGTAACGCCTCTGTTTCTAATTATACCTTACGTGACATTTTGTGAGTGATATTCCTAAAGGCTTATATATAAATTATTATAACTTGAGAATTATTGCATGAGTTGCATTTATATGATATGTGAAATAATTGCCAAATACGACTTAATTACCTAATTGGTTAATTGTCCTTAAGTGATCATGTTTCTTAATTAGAGGACCAAATTGCATGAAATATTCTTGGACTTAAATGATCATTCTTCATGAGTGTGAACCTAATTGCATGACTTAGTAATTGGAGGGACTTAATAGCAATTTATGGTGAGTCATCTTATTCCTTGGAAGCATCACCTAAAATATATGCATCTCTTCATTCCATTTCAACATAAAAACATACAAACACATATATTTTACTTCCTTGTTCTCTTGATCAAGCCAAGAAGGAGGAAGAAGAGATTTTGCCATCTTCAAGTTATTTTTCCAGAAAATTAAGTACTTTGAAGCCAATCAATCATCTAATTCCATCTCCTTTCTTCTTCTTTTCATTGAAGGTAAAGATGAGCTATATGTGGGAATTATTGAATTCTAGATGGAAGCTAGGGTTAGTATTTAAGTGGATTAACTTGTGTAATTGTTGTTGGAAGCATGATTGTAGCCTTTGAACTTGAATTTCATGCATATATTATGAAGTTTGTGAAGTTAGATGAGGAGTTCATATATGGGTTTCAAAGTGGAGATTCGTGATGATTAATGAGTAATATGAGTGTTTATGTTAGATTTTATTATATATTAAGCATTTATACATGTTACTTCAAGTTCATGATGCATTTGGTGATTGAAATTATGGTTGTGTTGATGTTATGTTTTTGGTTCGAGCTTCTCCCCTGTTTCTTCTATGTTCTGCATCACCTGCATAACGAAACGACCCTTCCCATCCCAGTTCATTCTAGGAACGGCCGTTCCCACCTATTTGAATGAGACGGCACGAGACTGGGAACGGCCCTTCCCAGTTTTGGCCTGTGGTCGGAACGGTCATTCCCAGCCCTAAAATTTACCAAATTCTTACAGACGCGTGGGATCATTTCGGGGAGCCGGGAACGGCCGTTCCCATTTTGAACTAAAGCCCGAAATGGTCGTTCCCATTTTGAACTAAAGCCCGAAACGGCCGTTCCCATCCTCCAGTTCATGCAGTGTATTTTCTGCATAAAATTAACTTGTCCGGATCCATTTCTAAGCCCTTAATTGATCGATACATGTTATTATATGCTCATTTTATTCATGAATATGATCATATCATTCCATAATTGTCAATACACGTCATATTGTTCATGAATACGCCGTTCGTCCTAATTGGTTCATACGAGTCGTGTCTCATGTACACTTGTCTTTGTTGCATAGAGCAGCATCCCGGTGACAAAGAGCGGGCTCCTTAGACCGCGTCTTTGCTTGTATTTTGTCGGCACAGGTGAGGTTTAATTGCTAGCTACCTAGAACCCGTATAACCCTTACGTGGATTTTGGCCAAAACACATATATATATCTATAATCTTTCCAAAAACACTCAAATGATTTGGAAACAAGCCGTGTACCGTGTTACCGTGCTACCGTGTTGTACTGACCGTGTTTTGGCGAGTAGCCGTGTAATGTTCACTGTGGGCTCGAGGGCTAGTTTTGAGCCAACCGGGAAACATGGGCTGACGGGTAACTCTTACACTCCCCACATACCGTGGGGATGAACCCTGAATCCACCAGGAGGTTTGGTGGAGGAAGGAGTCCCACGGGGATTGATGTGTCTGACGTACACCGTGACCGTGGATGGTTCAAGCCTTGCAAACCTACCATCACCCGGAGGAAGAAGGAGTTCGTGTTATTGAACGTGCACACTATAACTACTTGTATGATAACCTAATTAATTGGAAATATAATCATTGTACACTATCGGAGTTTTGGTTGGAGATCGTGCACGCCCACTCGCCGGGCTACTGACTGATTGAAAGTGATTAAAGTGTTAAACTTCATAGTCGTAATCTCGGGCAATGTCTATTGTATTTTGAACTTATATTGGTTTCAGTTATAAAATCTTACCCGAGGTTATGACTTACATGTATCTACGCTTATATCTATTATTCCCCTCACTCAGTCTTTCATAGACTGACGCCTTCACCTTTCAGTGTTTTGCAGGTGTATGCTAGGCGGGAGTCAGAGTCGTGTCCTGTCTTTGTGTCGAGTGTAGCACACTACACTTTCATGTATTGTTATCTAAGGTTTTTATGACATGTTATGTATTTTGGAGATGATAATGTATTGATATATGGACATAGTTGGAGATGACATGCTTTTGATACTTGGTATCTGATATTGGACATATTGTGCTTCCCCTTTATTTTCTTATGCATTGTGATAATTGATTTCGGGTTAGTCCTGCCTAGCTAGATGGTCATTTTGTTTTCTTGTCTCCCATTCGCTATAGCTTAGTTCATGTATAGATTGTCCATTTCATATGTGGACTGAGCTATAGTGTGGGGGATGTGGCTACCCTGCGCATTGGGTGCTACATAAGCTTTGTTGGAAAATGTGATTTTGAACTATGATTTGGGCCCCAGAGAGTGGTATGGTATCTCGGGACGGCCGTGGGATCGTCGAGCTCTCCCATCAACACTTTCCTTTGAGAGTCTCGCCTAACCTTAGGAGGTTGAGGAAGGGCGTTTCTCTTGAGCCGGTGGAAGCAACCGTGGAAGGTTTCAAGGACGTAATTAAGCCTTGTCTCGTGTGAAATTTGATCAATAGTTAGGGTGGTCAACCTTTTTGTCACCCAGAGAAATGATGGTTTATGATTTGTATTTTGATTATGATTATGTTTTGATTAAGAGAAGTTGGAGGAATAACTCGTACTCGTCGAGTTGTGTGAATTCGTATGATCTATGAAATGGGAATGGATTCCTAAATACTTAAAACTTGTTATTTTAGCCTGTGGCCCTTATCTTCTTACAAGTATATATATCTATTATCATGGGAAATGTTTTAGTTTGCAAAAACCATCCCCGATTCATGGGTCTCTTTATGAATTTTGTTAAGTGCTTTGCTCTATACGTATTATGGGTGCGTGTGTTAGCCCCTCACTAGTCTTTAGGACTAACCCTCGTGTTCTTTCTCATTTTCCCCTTTCTTTTGAGCTACAGGTATAGTCTGGATCTAGGCAGCAAGTGTTCGTCGAGTCTTACTTATGGTTTAGCTCGAGTCGTATTTGCATTGTAGTAGTTATTAGCTTTGACACTTATGATCTATTCTGGAGATACGTATTATGAGTACTTCGCTATACTCTGTGTAACATCCCAATTCTTCGGCATTCCAGGTACGGCGGCACAAGAGAGTTTAATTCAGTAATTTTGTGATTTATGTGATTCGCATGCTTTAAATATCAACGTGTAATATATTTAAGTTATGCGCACTTTAGATTAATTAATATGTTTAGGCTCGAATGCCTAATAATTGAAAGATTTGGGACCTAATTGCAATTAGGGTGTTTTGGCCTTCGTGGCAATCTTAAGCTCGGGGATTCGAATTCAAATTTCGACCCCTTCATTGAGTTCATTTCGATGATTCGGATTCGATGAAATTAACTATGTATTTTTCTAAAGTCGTTTGATAGCCTTACCGTTTCAAAATCTAATCCGTTTGGATCGGATACCGTTTGACCCTACCCGTTTCCTTTCAACCCGACCCCTATATACCCTTGAATGAGCTGAAAATCAGCTCATTCTCTCTCCCTATTCACAAGATATAGCAGCCATGGAGAAAGGAGAAAAAAGAAGAGAAGAAACCTACCCCAATACTTAGAGCTCAAGAACCCCCGTCCCCGTTCATCCGATCAATGATCCAAGGTAAGATTTGTGACCCTCTCATTATGTTCTTCGATTTAATACCTCTTTTGTAGCTTAATAGCTTGTCTATGTGCCTATTTGGGGAGATGATAAATAGTATGGGTTTCGTATTTTGGGGAGTTCGGGCTCGTTTCGGAGTCCGATTTGTGCTCTAATGTGTTCTATATGTTTTATTTAATGTTATATGTTTGTTTTGTGCCGTTTCTTGGGGTTTGGGATGGTTTTTGGGAAGGTTCGAAACCTTCCCGCATTGCAGTCACCATGGCTGAAAGCTTGGTCATGCCCCCGACCGTTTTTTGGCATGAAAGTGTCACGGCCGTGATCGTCATGCCAAGAGAGGTTCTGTTTTGCCTTCGCTGCCACGACTGGTTTCCAGTGCAATTTTGTCACGGCCGCTATGCCCTCTTACGTGCTCTATTTTGCCTGATTTTTTAATGTAGAAACATCTTTGAGTTTTGAACATTCTCCAATTGGAATCACCTTAAAATTCATTATCGTTTGTGAGATATAACCGTTTGAATTTTGTGTCGCCACTTCGTCGAAATTCTGCTTTCGTTTAACTTCAAACCTATGTCATTTTCGCCTCGCTTTGAACGACGATTCAAGCCATATACCATTTGAAATATCTATATGTCTAGTTTCATTTTCAAGAAACAAAACTCAATCCCAATTTCTCAAACTCCAGTTATGATCATTTTCCTACAGCTTGTCCATTTTGGAAAATTTCCCGTTTTCGCTCGGATCCACTTTTCGTGTTCTTCTTCTGCTTTTCTTGCACTGTTTTACCTCCAAACTTTTTCTTATATGCATTTTTATGTTGCTTAAGTAATTTGAATTATTTGCACGAAGCACATATGCAACTTGTTATGTATCCCCACCTTGTGATATACATTAATTGTGCACTAGAACGTGATATATGATTATAAATAAATATGTTGAGCTATGTAATAACTTTCTTTGCATATAATTGGTGCGAATATATGTTATGCTTACGTGGCATATAATTGGTGCGAAAATATGTTATGCTTACGTGATTGCATCTCCTATATGTATGAACATATGTCGTGCTTCTATGTGGTTCATTCTTAAGTCTAAATCTTGTATTTGGACTCCAATTTGAACAGGTGCACCCGGGGTGGTGTTTTATCGGTCAAGTTGATTCCGGGGTGAATCAAGCGCTTTGTCTTCGGCTTCGTTTGGTACAAGGTGAGGTTAGGATATAGTTATACCCTAATGCAGCGTGCTCGTTTTGAATGCATGCGATTTATAAGCCTTATGTATATGTAAATATGTGCGGAATACGTATTTTAATGGTTTTGTTATACGTCTGAAAGTAAGAATGCTATGTATAAGCCTATGTATGCTTGTGTTGGATTTGGTACATTTGTGTGTGGTATGCGAGTTCGTATGTATGCAAGTTTGTATGTATGCATAGTGTGTATGCATGGAATACGTATGTATAGTGTGTATGCATGGAATACGTATGTTTGTCGCACACACGATATGTTTTGCTATGCACGTTTGTAGCGGGCTTAGGATTTGATATGCTTTGATCGTGATATGTTTTGTTTGATGGGGCCCCGACGTACGTTATATGCTAAGGATGTACCGAAAGCCACCCGGGAGTGGGTTGGGGGATGGAGTCCTGAGGGTTTGAGGAGCATTGAGCACTCTCCTCGTCCGTTTTGCATGGTTAGGGTCACGTAGCCCTTCCATCACTTTGATTCAAGGTTTGACATGTCTGCATTTGTTGGTATGTATTGTTTTGTATATTTTGTTGCTTTGCACATTTTGTTTGTGAGGTTTGCACTCGTGTCTGCCGAGTTTCGTTACGTTTGTCTTAAGTTCGTCAAACAGGGGTAGATTCATAAATTAAGATAAAATTTGGTATACTTTTAACTTAATAAAATATGTTTTGATAAGTTTGTTAAGCCTGCATGCATTTGAACGTACGCTTTGATATAAGTTTAGTTAAGTTTCGTTTGTTCCGTTTTGCTAAGTTACCCTACATATATTATCACAGGCAAATATTTTGGTGTGCAAAAGCTAATCCTGGATTCACGAACATTCAACTTTGAACATGCTTTGGTATGTATATATATATAGCGTACGCGTGTTAACCCATTGCTCTGTCAAGTGTGACTGACCCCTCCCTCTTTACGTTTTTATCTTTGCAGGTTTGCTTTGGAGTTCAAGCTAGGTGAGTCTTTCTTTTGTGGTGTCCGTTCGAGTCGGTCTTTCGTATAGTCTACATTTTACATTTTGTATTTCGTTTTGAATTATGTTTATACGATATGATCGCATGTTTGTATATATTATTTGTTTAACTATGATTTGAATTCGAGACAGGCTTCTAGGGACAGAATTGAACCCGTTTGCATGTATGATTTATGTTATGAATTCATTTTGGGATCAGGAATTATGCTAGTTTGAACCCGTCACCTGTTTGCATGGTTTTGATTTTTGTTTGGCATGTTCAGGCTTCCACATATTCTGTTAAGTACCGTTTTATGCAGGGTCTACGTTCCGCCTAGCTTATGGTTAGTTTTATTTTGTTTGTCTCCGTTCGCTATGGCTCGGCACGTGTGCGGAGGTCTGGTTTCGTTACACGTGTCAGGCTATAGTACGGGGGTGTGGTGCCCCCCGTTGGGGTGCTACACTTTGATACTTTGCTACTTGATCATTTTGGCCCCGGTTGGGCGTTGTACATTTGTATACGATTACAGCATGCTAGTATGGATTTATTTTGATGTATATATTGATCTTAGGATTTTTATTTAACTGTTTAATCGCTTCCGCTATATTATTGATTTGATATGCACTCTGAATGAGGGTTTAGGCCGCCTAGCTAGAGTGTATGTTTTGTTTATCACCCCGTTCGCTATTGTTTGATGCGTGTGCGGACTTTCCATTTCATTACACGTGTTGGACTCTAGTGCGGGGGATGTGGTGCCCTACGCTCGGGGTGCTACAATTTGATTTAAATGCCAAGAATATGCCCTAAGTGGATTTATGATATGCATTCTTGTGATTTATGAATTTATAAATATAAATTTGATTCCTAAGCATGCTAATTTCATGAATTATGTGTTATATATGATTTAACGGCTTATTTGTATGATTTTAATATGTTTTGGGCTTGTTTGAAACCTTAGAGGACACAATTGCACTTTTTCTTAAGTTTTAGGCCAATTTGCAATTTGGCTATTCTTGAGTCCTTGCTAGCAAAACACGAGCTCGGGAATTCGATTCAAATTCTGTTTTTGCCGTTGGACTCGTTTCGATGATTCGGATCTAAGGACAACCCTCATAATATTTTGATGTCGTTTGAACCTCCGATAAAATTAAATTCAATACTTATGACCCATTTTGCCCCTTAGACCCGTTTTTGCCCCCTTTAGATCCGTTTTGTAACATCCTGATTTTTCGGACTTGCAGGTATGACGTCATGGGTGTGATACGTGCGTAATTTATTTAGTTATTTATGCACTTATTTTTTAATATTGATTTTGTGATGTTATACGAACTTATTTGAATTAGGTTTTGAGCTTTGAATATGAGTTTTGAACATTTATGACTACGTGACATTGAACTTGAGCTATATGTATCCGAATTCAATTTCGATTTTTGTGAAATTTTGATATGCATGAAATACATGAGTTATGAACATACTTAGATGCTCATTATGTGATTTTGAATTTATTTGGTTTAGTTTTGGCTCGTTTTTGTTTTGCGCAACCAAAAGTAGGCTAAAGAGCATTTAGTGCACCTTGGGTTCCGGGCGGCGTAACTTGGGGTCGGGAATTCAGATTTGAATTTTTCCACCTCCATTGGACTCGTTTCGATGATTTGGAGCAATGGAACAAGCCTCATCATTTTCTAAGCCCGTTTGGACCTCCAAAATTTGCCCGAACTGAACACCTTATACTGGATTTGCCATCGTTGACTAAAATAGGTATAACTTTTTCAATTCAACACCTTTTTGAATAATTCTTAGGCCCACATTCCACTCACTTAGCTTTATATCTCCCTCTCTCATCTCCATTTCATTTCAACCATGAGAAAGAGGGAACAAGTTGCTAAAAATCGAGATCAAGAGGAGAAGAAGGAAGAAAGAAGAGAAACTATTCATCCTTGGTGATTTTGAGCCCTTATCACCTTCAAATCTCTTACAACTCAAGAGGTAAAATAATATTTGTGTTCTCCATCCCTTTGCGATCATTTTAAGTATAATTTTGCAAGATATCTCCATGATTTGAGCATTCTATGGCACATATGATGAATAGTAAGGGTTTAGAGCATTTTGAGGGTTCTAGCATGATTCCTTGTGAAATCTTTTGATATAAAGCATTTAATATGATCCTAAGACACCATTTATGACTTATATGAACTTTTTTTAAGTTTTAGCTAAGAATTCATGAGTTTGCCATTATTGAATTTTGAAGGTTTTGTAAGAGCTTGAACCCTTTTCACTTGTTTCTTGTGTTGCTTCATGTTTGGCCCAGAATTTGACCTTTAATGCATGAATTCTTGCTACCATAACTTACCATTATGTGTTTTGATGCTAGTGTGGTTTGCTTTGGGTTTCTTGGGAGTTTGAGGGCTGAAAATCGAACATTTCCAGCCCTGCGCAGCCTAACGCCCGTCAGGGCATTCCTACGCATGGAAGGGTAACGGGCGTTAGTCCCTTGGACCTTGTCTCAGACCCTCCTAATGGGGTTTAGGACCCCTTAGTGTTTTTTAGGGGTAAAGACCGTTAGTCCAGGTCTGAGCTTCTGACCTGGCTAACGGCCGTTAGGGCTAAGAATAAGAGTTGGGGCTAACGGCCTTGCGTGTATTTGTGTTGTTTGTTCGTTTCCTTGCTTTGATTACTTGTTTATTTGCCTTGTATGTGACTTATATGTATTATAAACATGTTTTATTATGTGTTATGAGCATTGTATTAAATTTATGGGTCATTTTGATATGAAACGTGCAAGATATGATCACTTAGGCCCTACTTGTTACCTTATTGCATTTCATACGTATCATTCACATTCATATGCATTTGACAACCTTCTAATTGGTTCATGTTGAGTCTAAGAGTGTCTTTTGTTGTTTGTTTTGTTCAGTGGACCTTCCCTTTGAAGACGAGGTTGCTCCTTAGGCATCCGATTCACACTCTTTTGTTATCACTACGCGTATTCAATGTGAGGTTTTGTTCTTTTAGTTATAATGACCTACAACCCTATGTTTTTTGAAGGCCGCATGCAAAATATGTATATTATATGATAGATACGTGTATGATATGTACTTTGATGGCTTGTCCCGTTTGCTATAAGACTTTGAAAACAATTTGTATACGTATATAAGCTATTTTTCGTTTGATTTGAAAACCTTTGGTAAGTGTGTGTGTGCAAGCGAGATATGAGCTTTGAAAGATAGACTTTGTTGGAATATGATTTTGAACTTTGATTTAGGCCCCAGAGGCAACTCGGGATGGCCGTAGTGTAGCACCCGGGACGAGAGCACCGCATCCCCCGCCCTATAAGTTCGGTCCACATATGAAATGGGCTTATCCATACATAAACCAAACTCACCCCGAACGGAAGACAATAAAAATAAAACAGTCCTGGCTAGGCGGAGTCTAACCCTGTACCAATCAAGTAGAGCATGCAAGATAGTAGTGCGTGGAAGAAATAAAGCAATAATAACCATATCAACAATTTGATCATCTAATAGCACACAACCTAACAACGGGTTCAGCTATGCAAGCAACCTGTCCCGATTTAGTACAATTCGATAAGTAAATGGTTTGCAGGTCCAATAATTAAACCAATATAATAGGTAACTACAATATGCAGTGAGCGTACAAGTGCAGGACTCGAACAAAGACATGACTCCTGCCTAGCAACAACCAGTACAAAACCTGAGGGACAAAAAGGGGAGGGGTCAGTCTCTAGAAGTCTGAGTGAATAAGGGCTTAAATAGATATATAAAGCGATAAACATGCAGGTCCTAATCCCGTAAAAGGTTTTAAAGGAATAATTTCAAAGGAAAAGGGATATTCACGGATTTACGACACTTCCAAATTTCAATTCATGACAATAGGCTATCAATGGCTCGGTGAGTGAGCAAATCTCCAACCTTACTCCCATTCGTGTAACAATGACATGCTTCTTATTAGGTGATCAAGCAATTATTAGGTTTTGATCATTACAATACAATCAATACAGTAACAGTGCATAATAAGTTCCATCCTTCTTCCTCCAGGTTATAGTCCAGGTAGCTAGCCCTCGCCATCCAATCAATATGGTCAATGGGTGCATGAATCCCTAACGACTGAGATTCCATCCTCCACTAACCTCCTAGTGCATTCCGGGTTCATCTCAACAATGTGGGAGAGTGCAAGAGGTCACCGTCGGCCCGATGCCTTCCCGGATTGCTCAATACACTCAACCCTGGGCCCCAATAGTGAAGAATATCTTGCCAAAACAGTAGGGTAAATACAGTTGGAAAACAGCAGAGTTCAAGCAGCGGAAGTTTAAAAATTTTTCCAAAAGGGATCGTGATCTTGCAATGTTCGTTTCAAAACTTATGGGATTACAAGAAACTTACAACAATTGAAGCTTTCTTGAAACGTTTTGAGCCGCCCTCAAACATTCTTCATGCGGCATGAATCCCTTCGTCTTGATCGATTCTTTCTTCGAGATTCCAAAGTAGAAATCCTCTAGAGTATTAATCCACACCAACCTAGATTCAAATCATGTTAGTGAGTATGCTAGTACTATAACATGCGTATTAAAGAAACATGAAACGAAAAAGAGAGCAAGAGAATTATCCCCAAAATTCCATGAAGGTTGGACGTGATCTCCAAATCACTTGTAAGCCAAAAACTTGAACCCTTAGTCCCTTTTCTAGGGTGGGGTTCGAACCCTAAAGTCTTGTAGGAGATGGTCTCCTACTTTGACTTTTTCTTCTACTCTTTCTTTCTCTCCAAGTAAACAATATCTTATCTAAAATAAGATGTTTATTTTATAGAAAAAGAGCTCCTAACTAATTTAGGAATATTTCATTATTCTAGTAATAATTAAATATCTTATCCCATTAATATTTATTCTAATCATATTAGAAATAATACTTTAGAATAATAAAATAGAAGATATTTACTTATTTATTTATTCTAATCAAATTAGAATAACTAAATAATTAAATACTTAGAATTAATTCTCCAATTAATTCCATTATGGGCTTTAGAATTAATTCACCGATTAACTCTAATGGGCTAAAATTAATTCTACAATTAATTATATTTAGGGATTTATAATTAATTCTCCAATTAATTATATTTGGGCTTTATAATTAATTCTCCAATTAATTATATTTGGACTTACTAATGTGTCCAAACGCGCTCTTGACTCCCACACGTGTACCATTCACATGTGGTCTCGTTTCGATCAATTATTTGATCTTTCTAACAATACCCTTTGAACCTGGTATTTGTGTGTGACCCTCTAGGTTCAATTTCAGTTAGCAGTGAGCCTAATTAATTAATACACTTTATTAATTAATTATCTCACAGATCAGACGACCATAGTCTAGCAACAGGTGTGTGACCCCTACCCGAAATGTTAATGTATGTTCGAAAGAACCTTTTAGTCAATGACATCATGTGGGATACGATCCTCCTACCATCCTATCTCTCGATTAAGATCTAGGGCATGGGAATATGGAGAGCCCTACTAATCTTAATCCTAAAACAAAGTTCCTTTCATATTCTATTTGATCTCAATCCAAGAAAACTCCATTTTCTTGATGTCTTGATCTAACCACCTTGCGCAAGGATTTTGGGATGGAACATGAATGACTTGTGTAATAAGAGATCATCTTGCCTACAACAAGTGTAGGTCATTTATTGATTCCAACAATTCTCATATGCCACTTGCGTAATCCCAACATAAGTCGTGGTTCAGGTGTCTATATGGCGACACCCTTTTGAGCCTATATCAAAGATTACAGAGTTAACTCATATGAGACAATGTGGAATCTCAAGTCTAAGGATTAATTCCTCACGTCATTGACATGTGAGATATTTCCTAATCCGGAAGTTCTAGTAACGTCCTTTCCCATTTAGAAATCTTCTCACGCGGGGCACCCTCAGTGAACTTGTTCTTACAACAAGCACCTTTGTATATTGTGTACGCATCAACTTATGCACTTTACACCCCATAAAACAGGATGATCCTTCTTAAGGACACAACTACACAAGCAATTCTCAACAGAGGCAAAGTCGACACTCCCACTGTCTCTTGGCCTCATTGGATTGGAGAAGTTTCTAATCCTCGCATATGGAATTAAGAACTTGTTTCATGTGTAATTCCCATAATGTCAAAGTTCTTAACGGCCTCATTAGATCAGGGGAGTTCTAGACATGCACACGTAATGGAAACATACAAAACACGTATTGGCACATAAGAAGTGTTCGCCTGTGAGACAATCATTCGTATATTATTCAAAGACTGTCTTTGATATAGGGAAAGTCCCAAAGCATACAAGCTTTCTAGGGCACTATTATTCCTAACATTTTCCCACTTGCCCGTAAAAGCCTTTTAGGTCCATTCTAGGTTCCATCTTCCCAAGATGTACTTCTAGAGCCATATTGACTTTGGGCGTTTCCTAAGTGGATCTGCTATATTCTCTGCTGATTCAATGTTTTTAATTTGCACATCATTAAGGAAACATGATTTCCTTATGCACGTGATCTATAATCAAGCATCTGGTCCCTTGGTGAGGTCTCGGTTCTCTTACTCGAGTAACCATCCATTTCATCATACCATATGTTAATGGTGTTGTTTCATGCTAGGAACTTCATCTACCCATTAGATGGAGTTTCTTACCCAAACACTTAACTTAGTGGTATTCAATACGACTAAGTATTCAACTTTGTGTCGAATCTATAGTGCCTCTCGATTGGAACTCTTTCTAAAGCACTGTTCTCCCTTCCAGTCAGAATGTGTATCCTCTCATAGATCAATAATTATCTATGTTTTGATGCAATGATTACATCAAATAATCCTTTAATGATAAGATCTTGCTGGACTCTTAAAATATATCCTCATTTCTTCTAAAGTACTTAGAGGGTATTTTTATAGCAATCCAGTGACCTTCTCTAAGGTTACATTCAGAATTGGCCCATTATGCTATGTGCTGCACCAAATATTGTCGCGTATATAATTTTACATACATTATGCTCCCTTTTCCATAAAAAGGTTTTGGACATTCTAACTTTCTAAGAGCTATTTTAGGATGCATCCTCCTCAAAAGAGATGTTCCATTGTCCATTGGAAAATCTGTAGGAATCTTCCATACTAAACCAATTTAGTACAACGTTTATGTACCTCGACTGTGATAATCCTATTATTCTCTTAAATCTATGTCCATAGATATTTGTCTTGAGAATGTAGGATCTATCACCAAGATCTTTCATCTCAAAATGGTTCCTAACCAGGCTTTGGTGACTTTTATGTCATCCTTCGCATTCCCAATGAGAAGGATGTCATCTTCACAAAGTACCAAAAGTTGAACTTTTAGTCTCTAACACTTTCTTGTACACGCTATGCTCGAATTTCAGGTCAAACGACTTTGACTATTTCACTAATTCGAATACTCTAATTCCTAGAAGCCTGATCCAATTTCGTAAATTGACCATTTGGAGTCCGCAAACCTTTTGCTTACTCCCACTAAATGTGAAATCCATGGATGTTACATATTTATGTCTTCATCAACCTCATATTGATAAGACAAGCTTGATCCTATCAAGTAGTTAACTAAGGTCCAAACTTAGTTTGAATATATGGAATCTATTTTAGATTTCATAATTTGTTTTTACTGCTCAGATTCCTAGTCTGACAGCGCCTCCTCATGGGTAAATGGATCAGTATCCACTTTAGAAGATTTCATGGTGAAAACTATATTATCTTATAGGCTATCAAGGAATGTGTTCTGAGCGCATCAAGGGAGGAGAGTTCACTCGTGTACTATCTCTTAAGATCGGCCAAGTTTTATCAGAACGGTCCGTTTCTTTCTATTTATGGCAAGGGTTTTTTCCTCAAACCTTTTGAAGTCTTTGGGCTTATCTTTCTTCTCTCTTAGGAACGATTCCTCAAGAAAGGTATACTCTTTAATACAAACAACATTTGTTCAAATGAATCGTAGAAATAATATTCTATATTGTTTGCATAGACTTGAACTAGTTTCTATCTTATCTCTCAATTTCTTCTTCAATTAAGAAGACTCAAGAGAGATACATTCTTTAGAACAAACAACATTTGTTCCAAAGAATTGCAAAGACAATACTATATATTGTTCATATAAACTTGAAATAGTTTCAAGTTTATCTCCCGTTGTCTTCTTCACTTAAGAAGACTCCCAATGTCCTCTTCATATAAGAAGACAACCCCAAAATTCTAAGATAAGAATTATTAGGGAATTTTGAAAGCCACAATTCATATTGCATTTAAGGGACTGATTTGGAATTTACAAGATTCAAAATCCTAACTGCGTTTTCTGAACCGTAAGTTTAGAATAAAGGTAAGTCAGTGAATCTCAACAAGGAATGAACCTCTTATGGAGTTATGTTCCTTCATTCAAAAATACTAAGTTATTCTTAAATGAGTTTACTGAGGGATAATCTTATTGTCTCTAAGATGACTAAGGAATTAGTCACTAAGATATCTTATATCTCGATCCGATTGAGCCACTTATATCTTATGACTACCAAGGTTCCTAACCTTCCTTATTTTGAAATTCTAATAATTTCACAAAAGTTTCAGATTTGTAGTTCAGTAAGTACGCACATTCATAATGATTAAACTAGTGATTTTGACTAGTGCTTACATTAAACAATCCAAAATCATTAGTATGGATCGAGATCCATATGAACTTTGGAGCGCGTTTCTCATTTCACATAAACGAGGTTTCGGGAACATTTCCCTCTAAATAGGATTCTTAGGAAGTTAAGTCTTTGAATTCATTATCGTAAAAGGATCCTAAGATGATTAACTTGCTAATATCATTTAGGATGTTCCAAAGTTATTTGACACTTTGTCATCTTACTTACTTATGTTATCTCGTTGTATGTTCGAAACATCAATGCTATGAGTTTTGCACAACAGTTTGTGTAAAATTAACTTAAGACTAGCGAATTCTGATCCTATCAGAATTACTACAACGAGAGACGTACGAAGTATCATTATATTGTTCTCAGTTCCTTTCCAAGGTCCTAGTTTGCTACTATGGAAGATAGAGTCTGATCTTTCTTTCTTTTAGCCTTTCCCTTCTCTCAACCCTCCATCGGGTTTTAAGGGTTTCTTCTTCTTTGGCCTAGATGCCTTTACCTCATTAGGTTTAGAAGAAGAACTAATCATCATTACCTTTTAATCCTTTATAAGGATGCTTTCTTATGTTATCAACTAATTTGATCAACTATGCTACAATAGCTTCATTTGAGCAAAAGGGTCTAAAATGATGATAGAAGCAATTCAAGCAGTCAGTGAAGTAAGAACTCGTTTCTTAGTGTATTGCGTGGCTGCAAGGTCCTCCTCAGTGACGACTTTCAACCCACGTTACACGTGTATTCCTTCATACAAATATGGAACAATTCCTTCGATGTGTTATAATATGCAACATGTTCGTAAGAGAGTACAATTGCTCTAAGTGTTCCTATAATGTGTTATACTTTGTAACACGTTTATGAGGGAGTACAATTGCTCTTAAGTGTTTGGAGAATTTCCTTTTACTTTTCAATTGCTTCTCTTAAGCCTAGGTCAAATTTTTCACAACAGATGAAAGGTTCACCTTTTAGAGAACAATTTTCTCCTTTGGAATCTTAAATCGGATTTTAAGATTCGAAGCCAATCAGAGTGGTCAGGACTTTAGTCAACTTGCTTGACTCAAGGATGGATACTAATGGGTCGCATTTCAACTTGTAGACAATCACAGAACTACAACCTAAATGCTAAGCAGAGAAAATGTAAGCATATTGAATAATAACGTAACACATAGGATTAGGTCTTTTATCGTATGTGGCTCTCACTGTTTTATAAGGTCTATAAATCCCAAACGAACTTAGAAAAAACTTGTTTTCTCAGTAGGTACTAGGATCCCAAGCATTCTTAGTTTTGGACCCACGACTTGTGAGACATCCAAAGGTCTAAGAATCTTTAGGTAGGTACGAAATTGCCAATCCCATCTCCATGGAATTCCTAGTAATGTTTTTGCATCACTGATCTTTCAATCATGGACCCACGACTCGTGAGACATCCATATCTACTTCAATGTTGAGTAGAACCCATCAATCATAAGATCTCAATCAAACTTAGTCCGGAACGACCCAAGACACGTGAGACATCGCCCATTCTAAAATAATCAAGAAATATCAATCACCTAAGGTGATCAATCAAGAAACTAAGATTTAATAGGCTGCACTAATTACCCACGACTCGTGAGACAGCAATTAGCTTACCTATTAACTCTTAAATCCTATTAATGGAATGCTAGGAATTTTATTACTGTAATAGAATACCTATTTATTCGAAAGTTGCTCAATATTTTATTTAGGGATTTTCGAATTAACCGGAGAGTTGTTCGGTTTTGACCTCACCAAAATGTACAGTTATCCATTTTAATTGTCTTGATTAATGCAGTTTCACATAAAATGCATCACAGAAGTAATTAGCAGATAACATGTCCTAGCATGACACTAATATGAGATGATCATAGGTATCCTATCTTATGTGCAATTATGGGAGCCACTCCATAATTGCTAGTTCTAACATGCAGCCCACATAAACAGATATTTCATATAAGGGTGCATAATTTAATGGAAACCCCTATTCTATTACATTAATAGAAACAACCCTCCCTAACATTTTGAGAGGTCTTCAATTATGGCGTCTTTTCTCCTTGATTTGTGGATCCATCTTGCTCCATGGGTGCTTGTCTCCAAAATGAAAGAAAAACTCACTTCCTAAGTTCTACTCTCTTTGCATAAATTAATATGGCTCAATCTTCATATTGACCATAGACAAATACATAAGGCGCCTAAAAACAATAATAATGAAAGCCACATAATAAATCAAGCAAAGCGCGCAGATAAGTAGGGCTCCAACCCCAATTGAAATAACGCAACTATGGGGCTCCGAAACCCAATTGAAATCATCCATGTGCATAAATTAAAACATTCACAAGACTAACCCATGATCACCTAAACTAGCATAATCCGCTTGAAATTTAAATTTACCGACTAAATTTAAAATTCCCTTAACTTCACAACTAACTTAAGTAATTTGAATATTAGTTCATTATTCAAGAATTTATTCAAAATCGAACCCGGATCAATTGACAAAATCTCAATTAATTCAAAATTAATTTTTTGTCAAAAAATATCATTCAAAGTGATATTTAATATTTTCTCAAAAAAATTAGAACTTAGCTTTAATTCATAAAAATCCCAAACTTTATGATTATTTCAAATAAATAATTTTATAAAATTAAAATCAAATTTTAAAATAAAATGAGATTTTACTAAACGGGATTTTACGAAACTTGGAAGACACGAAACGAAAACGAAGTCCCGGGACAGCACGCGCAAGGCTCGCGGGACAGCTCGCAAGCGGGCGCGAGCAGGCGGTCGCCGTGTACATCATCGCGGCTGTGCTAGGCAGACTGGGAGAGGATCTGCGCTGTTGCGCGAAAGGGCTACGCGTGCGCGCGGCAGGTGTACGGTCTCTCCCGCTGGGTGGCTGAACAGCGCGGCAACAACGCCTAGGTCTGCATGCGCGGGTTACGGTAAGGTGGGGCGGTGGCTTGCCGCCCCATGCGGATACATGTGCACCTAATCCTGTTCGCGTTAACCTGTTCCGATTCTCGTTTTGTAATTTTGATAAATTCAAGCAATCCAATTTCGAATTAAAACAGTTCAAAACAAATCCGATTAAACAGCTTAAAACCAGATTTTTCCGAAAACAGTTTTTCAAGATTTTCAAGAAACAGTTTTGTTCCGATAGACTCTTTTTTAAACAAAAACCAAGAATACATAGCCAATATGCAAATTCAAGAATTTTCTATCAAAATTCAAAACAGTAACGTTTCGAAATGAAAGTTACAAGGTGGCTCTGATACCATTTGTTGGAAAACAGCATAGTTAAAGAGCGGAAGTTTAAAAAATTTTCCAAAAGGGATCGTGATCTTGCAATGTTCGTCTGAAAACTTATGGGATAACAAGAAACTTACAACGATTGAAGCTTTCTTGAAACGTTCTGAGCCAACCTCAAACGTTCTTCATGCGGCATGAATCCCCACTTCTTGATCGATTCTTTCTTCGAGATTCCAAAGTAGAAATCCTCTAGAGTATTAATCCACACCAACCTAGATTCAAACCATGTTAGTGAGTATGCTAGTACTATAACATGCGTATTAAAGAAACATGAAATGAAAAAGATAGTAAGAGAATTATCCCCAAAATTCCATGAAGGTTGGACGTGATCTCCAAATCACGTGTAAGCCAAAAACTCGAACCCTAAGTCCCTTTTATAGGGTGGGGTTCGAACCCTAAAGTCTTGTAGGAGATGGTCTCCTACTTTGACTTTTTCTTCTACTATTTCTTTCTCTCTAAGTAAATAATATCTTATATAAAATAAGATATTTATTTTATAGAAAAGGAGCTCCTAACTAATTTAGGAATATTTAATTGTTCTAGTAATAATTAAATATCTTATCCCAATAATATTTATTCTAATCATATTAGAATTAATACTTTAGAATAATAAAATAGATGATATTTACTTATTTATTTATTCTTATCAAATTAGAATAACTAAATAATTAAATACTTAGAATTAATTCTCCAATTAATTCCATGATGGACTTTAGAATTAATTCACTAATTAACTCTAACGGGCTAAAATTAATTTCATTTGGCTATATAATTAATTCTCCAATTAATTATATTTAGGGATTATAATTAATTCCCCAATTAATTATATTTGGCTTTATAAATAATTCTCCAATTAATTATATTTGGCCTTAATAATTAATTCTCTAATTAATTAACACATGATCCAATTCCGTAATTGGAGCAACGTGTCCAAACGCGCTCTTGACTCCCACACGTGTACCATACACATGTGGTCTCGTTTCGATCAATTATTTGATCTTTCTAATAATACCCTTTGAACCCGGTATTTGTGTGTGACCATCTAGGTTCAATTTCAGTTAGCAATGAGCCTAATTAATTAATACACTTTATTAATTAATATCTCAGAGATCACACGACCATAGTCTAGCAACAGGTCTGTGACCCTACCCGAATTGTGTATGTATATTCGAAAGAACCTTTCAGTCAATGGCATCATGTGGGATACGATCTTCCTACCATCCTATCTCTTGATTAAGATCTAGGGTATGGGAATATGGAGAGCCCTACTAATTTTAATCTTAAAACAACGTTCCCTTCATATTCCTTTTGATCTCAATCCAAGAAAACCCGATTTTCTTGATGTCTTGATCTAACCACCTTGCGCAAGGATTTTAGGATGGAACATGAATGCCTTGTGTAATAGGAGATCATCTTGCCTATAGCAAGTGTAGCTCCTTTATTGATTCCAACAATTCTCATATGCTACTTGTGTAACCCCAACATAGGCCGTCGTTCAGGTGTCTATATGGCGACACCCTTTTAAGCCTATTTCAAAGATTACAGAGTTAACTCATAGGAGACAATGTGGAATCTCAAGTCTAAGGATTAATTCTCCACGTCATTGACATGTGAGATATTTCCTAATCTTGAAGTTCTAGTAACGTCCTTTCCCATTTAGGAATCTTCTCACGCGGGGCACTCTCAGTGAACTTGTTCTTACAACAGCCACCCTTGTATATTGTGTACGCATCAACTTATGCACTTTACACCCCATGAAACAGGATGATGCTTCTTAAGTACACAACTACACAAGTATGTCTCATCAGAGGCAAAGTCGACACTCCCACTGTCTGTCGGCCTCATTGACTTGGAGAAGTTTCTAATCCTCGCCTATGGAATTAAGAACTTATTTCATGTGTCATTCCCATAATGACAAAGTTCTTAACGGCCTCATCCGATTAGGGGAGTTCTAGACACACACACGTAATGGAAACACACAAAACACGTATTAGCACATAAGAAGTGTTCGCCTGTGATTACAGTCATTCGTATATTATTCAAAGACTGTCTGTGATATAGGGAAAGTCCCAATGCATACAAGCTTTCTAGGGTACTATTCCCAATAGATACAATGCAATAGGGTTTCATTTTAGAAAATAATTGATCGTTGAAAATGAATACAATAATATAGTTTACCTTTTAGCCGAAATAGTCAATTTAGGGTTATAGGGCTTGCATATAATAACCTATCAACTTCCTCACCTGAGAAGCGACTGTTAGGAATAGTGCCCTGAAAGCCGATGTAATAGTCTGCTTTCGTACTTTCATTTTGTAAATCACAGACAATCTTTGAATAATACGAATTAAGGCAACACTTCTTTATATACTCTTGTTTGATTGTGGGTTTACTTTTGACTGCGCATGTATAAGAACTGCCCTAATCAATATGACTTATAGGACTTAACCATTTAGGCGAAGTGGTTCATGAGAGGTGCCCTATATCACATAAGTCATGATTAGAAATCACTCCAAGCTGATGAGTCCTATAGACAGTGGGAGTGTCAACCTGACTTGTTTGAGGCTTGCTTGTGTGATCATGCCCTTAGGAAGGACCACCTTGTTTCATGGGGTGCAAAGTGTATAGTTGATACGTGCGTGATATATGGGGGTGCTTACTTATTCTATGTAAGTACACTGAGGTGTCCCGTGTGAGAAGATTCCTAAATGGGAAAGCAAGTTTCTATATCTAGAAATAGAAACTTCCAGATTAGGAAATATCTCACGAGTCATTGATGTGATTAAGTGATCCTTAGACTTGAGGTTCTATTGATACTTTATGAGCTAACTCTGGAGTCTTAGGTGTAAACTTTAAAGGGTGTCGCCTTAGACAACTGATTCAAGGCTTATGTTGGGGCTGCACAAGTGGCACATGAAAGTATATGAGAATCGATAAAGGACCTACACTTGCATTGGCAAGATGATGATCTCTTATTGTGTAAGTCATTCATATGCCATCTAGGTGTCCTTGCCCAAGGCAGTGGATCAAGATATCAAGAAATGAGTTTCTTGGATTGAGATCAAATGGATATGAAATACACTTAACGTTAAGATCAAGATTATTAGGGTTCTAATTGTTCCCTTGACTTAGATCTTGATTGAGAGATGGGACATAGGAGGATTGTATCTCATATATGTCAATGACTTAAAGGTTCTATCTAATCGATACATTCTTATTCAGCTAGAGGTCAAAGACCTGTTGCTAGACTATGGTCATTTGATCTGTGGAATTATTAATTAATTAGGGAATTAATTAATTAGGGTCACTGCTAATTGAATTAAGAACCTAGAGGGTCACACATAACAACCCAGTCAAAAGGAGACTTTTGGTCAAAGTAAGAGTGTTTCTCTCCATCACGAAGGGAAAAGCACAAAAGAAGAAACATGATCAGAAAGAGGACGTCTGCTTCCATTGTGGCAAACCGGGGCATTGGAGGAGAAACTGCCAAGAGTATAAGGCTACTCTAAAGAAAGGTATGTTTCTCGTTGAAGTAAATCTTTCTATTAATTTCAACTCTTAGGTACTTGATACCAGTAGTGGATCTCATATTTGTAATGATGTACAGATGCTAAGTGAGGTCCAGCAGCTGAAGGGAGGAGAATGTGTCTTGAAGATTGGGGACGGCTCAACGGTCGAAGCTCAAGTTTTAGGCACAATTAGATTAGATTTAGGTCATTCTGTTTTAGTTTTAAATAAAGTCCTTTATGTACCAGACATTATTCATAATATTATTTCAGTTCCAATACTTGATTGCGAAGGTTATGAAATTAATATTAAAAATGGTAACTTTTTCCTCAAAAAGAATAATTTTTCAATGAATCTTGGTACATTAAACAATGGACTTTATCTAACTCAAAATGGTAATATTTTGAATATACAACGAGAAACAAAATGTAAGAGAGATGACAAAGTCTCAGCATCTTTATGGCATGCTAGATTAGGACATATTTCTAAGAACAGAATTAGCAAGTTAACTACCTTAGGGACATTCTCTAAAAATGACCTTAAACAGTTAACTTCCTGTGAATCCTGTCTCAAAGGAAAGATGTCCAAAACTCCTTTCAAAGGGAGTGTGGAACGAGCCACAAAGACCTTCGATTTAGTCCATTCTGATGTTTGTGGAGCGCTTAGCGTAAGCAATCTAAACAATCATCAGTACTTCATAACATTTACTGACGACTTTAGTCGTTATGGTTATGTGTACTTAATGAAGTAAAAATCTAAGGTTTTTGAGAAGTTCTTAGAATTTCAAAAGGAGGTTGAGAACCAAACTGGTCACAAGATCAAGACACTTTGATCTGATCAAGGTGGCGAATATCTTAGTGAAGAATTCCTTAATCATCTCAGAGATAATGGTATTATCTGTCAGTGGACTCCTCCTGGAACTCCTCAGCTTAATGGAGTTTCAGAGAGAAGGAAACGAACCCTACTTGATATGGTTCATTCCATGATGAGTTTCACTGACTTACCACCTTCTTTCTGGGGTTATGCTTTAGAAACTGTAGCCAAGATTTTGAATCTTATTCCTTCCAAGTCAGTCGCTAAAACGCCCTATGAAATGTGGCACGGTAAAATCCCTAGTTATTCTTACTTAAGATTTTGGGGTTTTCCTGCTTGGGAGATAAGTTAGAAACTCGTTCTAACTTATGCTACTTTGTTGGCTATCCTAAGGAATCCATAGGATATTACTTCTATGATCAAACTGAGCAAAGGTGTTTGTTTCAAGAAATGCAACTTTTCTTGAGGAACCATTCCTAGAAGAAGAAAAAAGGCAAGATCACAGAACTCGAAGAAATTCGAGATACTCCCACGACACATTTAGAGGACATGTCCCATTCTGATATCCCACAACCAATCATAAACTTCGATACACGTGAAAATCCTCCTCTAAGGTATTCTAAACGCACTCCTAGACAGCCTAAGAGATGGTATGGTTTTCTCCATGAAAACTCTCAAGAGGATAATGATCCCCTAACATATAACGAGGCACTATCAAACTCTGATTCTTATCAGTGGAAACAAGCAATAAAGTCCAAAATGGATTCCATGTACTCCAACCAAGTTTAGACCTTAGTTGATTTGTCTGATGGGGTAAAACCCATAGGTTGCAAATGGATCTTTAAGAGAAAGCTCGGAGTAGATGGAAACATTGTAGCCTGTAAGGTAACGCTCGTTGCCAAAGGCTTCACTCAAAGGCCCGGTGTGGACAGGCTTCTAGGAACTGGAACATTCATTTTGATGAAGCGGTCAAAGCGTTTGGCTTCGTTCAAAATTCGAATGAGCCCTGCATGTATAGAAAGGAATTAGAGACTTCAGTTCAATTCATGGTGCTTTATGTTGATAACATCCTTCTTATTGAGAATTCGAAGCATGACATGAAAGCTACCAAGTCTTAGTTATCAAACCAATTCGAGATGAAAGATCTTGGTGATACGTCCTACATTCTCGATATTAAGATCTATAGGGATAGACTAAGAGATTGATAGGACTATCACAATCGATGTACATAGATCTATACGGAGAATACAAAAGTTCTCCCCATGAGTGTAGGAACTTCTCTTTCGAAGAAGATGTGTCCCAAGACGAACCTTGAGAAAGAAAGAATGACTCATGTACCTTATGCCTGGGCAATAGGTAGCATAATGTATGTAATGTTGTGTACTCAATTGGATGTGGCATATGCACTTAGTGTAACAAGCCATTTTCAATCAGACCCTAGATAAGGTCACTGGACTGCCGTGAAGAATATCCTAAAGTACTTGCGAAGCACTAAGGACTTATTCTTAGTATACGGCGGAAAGAAAGATCTAGTAATCGGAGGATACTACGATGCAAGCTTTGCATCTGACTTAGATGATTTTAAGTTAATGTCAAGATATATTTTCTACCTTAACGACGGAGCAGTGAGTTGGAAAAGTTCCAAGAAAACGACCACTGCAGATTCGACCACTGAGGCCGAATACTTAGCTGTAACTAATGCAGCTAAGGAAGGTGTTTGGATTAGAAACTACATTCAAGAATTGAATGTCGTTCCTAGCATGAAAGTCCCTATTAGTGTGTTTTGTGATAACACTGGGACGGTTGCTCAAGCAAGAGAACCAAGATCTCACCAACGGACCAAGCACATTATGAGGAAGTATCACCTAATCCGTGATATCATCAAAGAGGTGATGTGCAAATTGAGAGGGTCGCATCAGCAGAGAACGTGGCAGACACACTTACTAAACCCCTTAGTCGAGAAGCTTTTGAAGGTCATCTTGGGAAGATGGGACTTAGATTGGCTCCTGAATGTCTTTGACGGGTAAGTGCGAGATTGTTAGGAATAGTGCCCTGAAAGCCGATTTAATAGTCTGCTTTAGTACTTTCCTTTTGTAAATCACAGATAATATTTGAATAATACAAATTAAGGCAACACTTCCTTATATGCTTTTGTTTGATTGTGTGTTTACTTTTGACTACGCATGTATAAGAACTCCCCTAATCAATATGACTTATAGGACTCAACCATTTAGGCGAAGTGGTTCATGAGCTTATATCACATAAGTCATGATTAGAAATCACTCTAAGCCGATGAGTCCCATAGACAGTGGGAGTGTCGACCTGACTCGTTCGAGGCTTGCTCGTGTGATCACGCCCTTAGGTAGGACCACCTTGTTTCATGAGGTGCAAAGTGTATAGTTGATACGTGCATGACATATGGGGGTGCTTACTTATTCTAAGTATGTACACTGAGGTGTCCCGTGTGAGAAGATTCCTAAATGGGAAAGAAACTTTCTATATCCAGAAATAGAAACTACCAGATTAGGAAATATCTCACGAGTCATTGATGTGATTAAGTGATCCTTAGACTTGAGGTTCCATTGATATTTTATGAGCTAACTCTGGAGTCTTAGGTGAAAGCTTTAAAGGGTGTCGCCTTAGACTACTGATTCAAGGCTTATTTTGGGGCTGCACAAGTGGCACATGAAAGTATATGAGAATCAATAAAGGACCTACGCTTGCATTGGCAAGATGATGATCTCTTATTGTGTAAGTCATTCATATACCATCTAGGAGTCCTTGGCCAAGCAGTGGATCAAGATATCAAGAAATGAGTTTTTTGGATTGAGATCAAATGGATATGAAATGCACTTAACATTAAGACCAAGATTATTAGGGTTCTAATTATTCCCTTGCCCTAGATCTTGATTGAGAGATGGGACGTAGGAGGATTGTATCTCACATATGTCAATGACTTAAAGGTTCTGTCGAATCGAGACATTCTTATTCAGCTAGGCTTATTATGGTCATTTGATATGTGGACTGATTAATTAATTAGAGTCACTGCTAATCGAATTAAGAACCTAGAGGGTCACACACAACAACCCGGTTACGTGGGTTAAAGCTTGAATCGATTAAACGAGTCGATCAAACTATTAAGAGAATGGTGGGGCCCACACGTGTGAAGCACACGTGTGGGAGGCGTGTATGACACCTGTCCTTGGGGACACGTGTAGTCACGTGTTTTTATGTGTATATGTTAAATAATTAATGTGTCAATTATTTCATTAATTATTTAATGGACTTTGATTTAATTTTCAATTAATATTAAAGTCCTAATTTGGAGAATTAAAGTCTAATAAATAATTAATTATTAATCTTCAAGTTATTTATTATTCAATAAATAAAGAAAAATAATTAATTATTAATCTTCAAGTTATTTATTATTTAATAAATAAAGAAAAATAAAATATCTAGGAGAGTTAGAAATTATTCTTGCTTGACCAGTTTGTCAAAAGGAGACTTTTGGTCAAAATAAGAGTTTTTCTCTCCAAGCAAGCAATCAAATAGCAAAAGGGATAAGAATCCTATTCCCTTAAAGATTAGGGGTTCGAACCCCTTGTATATATAGCTAGGGGTTCGAACCCCGGGAAATAACTAGGAACGGGAAGGGTTGTTCCCGCTGTGCAGGAAGCTCAAAACAGAGCAAAAACAGGAGAAGCTCTCGGATCATATTCAAACATCACAAAACACACACAATTCAACCCCCAAATGCATTAAATCATGCAAGAAACATACTTAGGCACTTAAAATACAATTAAAATCAATATAAACACTCAATTCATGCCAAAAGTCATCAATCAACCCTACAAAGATACCATGATCAATCAAGCTTTAACCTTCATTAATTCAATTTATAAATGCATAAAACTAACTAAAAACCAACATACATACTTCATATTAAATCATGGAGTTCAAAGAATCATAACCCCTAACAAAGCTTCAAGAATTCATCAAGTTATATAAGCATGATCTTACCTTGAAGAAAAGAAAAGAAGGAGGGGATGAAGAGATGATGAAGGTAAGGAGCTTGATTCCTTGGTGAAAATGGATGGAAAGCTTGGGCCCTCCTTGCTTGCCTTAAACCGAGATTGAAATGGAGAAGAAGGAGAAAGGTGTGTGTCTTGCTTCAATGGAAGAATGAAGAAGAATTATGTATGTATGTATATGTGTATGTGTTATATCGTGAAAGGAAAGGAAAAGAAAAGGGAAATTTCACCCAAGACCTTGTCAAATTTAAAGTCATGCAATTGAATTCAAAATTTATAATGTAACGCCCCGATTTTCATTTATTAATATCTTATGTCAAAATATAATTTATAAAATTATTTTATAATACTTTCATGAAATTCATATTAAACTTATAATTTATCTCAAAACTTGGAAATGTTTATTTCGTGAATTAATTACCGAAAATGATTTAATTGTCAACTTGGCCCTATACGTCCATTCTTTTAAACTTAGGGACCAAATTGCATGAAAATCTTTGAGGGCTAAAGTGATCACTTTCCAAACTTGATATCCTTAATTGATTAACTTAAATAACTTGGAGGGTTTAATTGCAAATAATACATATTTCCCAAATATCACGGTATATTGCATCTCAAAGCTTCCTTCTTCATTTTATTCAAAATAATCGATCATTTGCTTCCTTTGTTTTACCGAACCAAAAACCTCAAGCATGGAAGGGGAGAATTAATCATCTCATCAAGATTTCCCCAAGAAATATTCAAGAAGTGAAGCTTCATCATCCATCCTCATCTTCTTCATCCATTTCTTTCATTCAAGGTAGGTATATGCTTGGTTTGTGATTCTTGTTCAAGTATGGTTTAGTTAGGGTTTGAAGATTATGTGCTAGATGAGTTAGTTGAAGTTGGAAGCATGATTATGTGATTATTTCATGAATTATGGCATGAGTTATAGTTTGAATTCTTAAGTAATTAGCTTGAATGATCAAGTGTGATCATGAGTGTGGAATCATGAATTCTTGATGATCTTGTGTGGTTTGAGTGTTTAAGTATTATGATATCACTTCTTGAACCTATATGTATCATATTTCCAGAAAAGCATGAATTGGTTGATTGAAAATGGAACTTTGGTTGCTTTGTTATGCATTCCCGTAGCCCTCCCCTGTTTTTCTCTGTTCTTCATATTTGCAGAAACAGGGAACGACCGTTCCCAGCCTTAAGGCATTGTGGGAACGGGCGTTCCCACCTTTTCAAATGGTTTGGGCGGCCGAGCATGGGAACGGCCGTTCCCATTTTGGCCTTACGCCGGAAGGGCCGTTCCCAGCTTGCGCGCGTTTTAAAGGGGGAAAACGCTGGTGCGTTTTTAGGAGGAATGGGAACGACCATTCCCATTTACAAAGGCAACCCGGAACGGCCGTTCCCACCACGCTGATAGAACAAATGTGACTGCATAAAATTACATTTTTAGCCCCTCGATCCAACGACTTCCTTGACCCCGAATTGCCGTAATATGCGCTAATATGATGTGAAACAACATGTTATCATACCACATTGCATTTTCGTGATCATCTCGATACATTTCCGCCGTTCATCACTTTTTGTGCATTTTAGGTCATGTCTCATGTATAAGTGTCGTGTTTGCACAGGTCACGAGGGTAGGGACGAGGAGCAAGCCCCGTAGGTCGTGCCTACTTGTCTTTGTCGGTATAGGTGAGGTTTTGTTTTGGTAAAACGAACCCTATAACCCTTATGTGCTAGTTTTCGGCCAAAATAGTATTTACATTATACTTTCTATAAATTATTGATCATTTCAAGCCAGGTTCAAGCAAGCAAGCAAGCAAGTCAGGTATTGTTTCATGCATGTTTAGGCGAGTAGCATGACGGTTACGTTTGGGCCCGAGGGTAGTGACCAGAGCCAACCGGGAAAGCAAGGGCTGACGGGTAACTCTGGCGCTATCCTCACCTGTTAGGGGTCACCCCTGAATCCACTAGGAGATTAGTGGAGGAAGGAGCTCCGGGCTTAGGGATTCATGTACCCTATGCTCAATGAGACTGGATGTTGGGGCCTTGCAATCCCTTCATCAAACCGGAGGGAAAAGGAGACTGGGGACGAGTCCGGCACCACGGATGCGCCTCGGGTTATTGCATGATTGTCATTTCATGAACGTGTTATATATGATTACACTATCGCACGATTGCACGTTAAATGAATTGCATGATCACCTATTGAATATTAAACAAGCAAGCATGTTCATGTACATTTGGAGTAAGGTTGGAGACCGCCCTCACTCGTCGGGGCCATGTATTGATTGATTGCATGAAACGATCCAGTAATTAATATTGATAGTTGTAATCTCGGGCGAGTTCTCTATTATTGTGAACGTATAATGTTTTTAATTATAAAACCTTACCCGAGGTTATAACTTGCATGTGATTGCGCTAATATATATTTATGGCCCTCACTCAGTATTCGGTAGACTGATACTTCACCTTTCAGGTACTTGAGAGCCGGTCGTGCTAGGCGGGAGTCCAGTCCAGTCTTGCATTGTCACGAGTCTATCGGTGTACCATCATGTATATATTTTACTACTTCTCATGTCATGTCTATTGTTATCACATTTTGAATACTTGATCATGTATAAGAGATGATAATGTATTAATAGTTAGTTTGGTATCTATACGTATCTATCTGACAAATATGGTACCTATATGTATTTATGGAATAATGCTTCCGCTTTTAATTGTTATGCATTGGTTTTGTATTGCTTTGGGGTTTAGTCCTGCCTAGCTCGTCTTTTCTTTTCTTGGTCACCCGTTCGCTATAGGTTAGTTCATGTACGGGTTGTCCATTTCGTATGTGGATCGACCTATAGTGCGGGGGTGTGGTACCTCCACGTGTCCGGGGTGCTACATCTAAGGTGGTATCAGAGCCCGGTTGCAAAACCGAGGTTCTCGTGTCGTGTCGTGTCAAGTCTAGGTCGAACGACGTAGGATTAATTGTTGATTGAGAGTCTTGCATATTATCTGAAGCTAATTGAATTCTTTGAATTACTTAGATTACTTGGCAACCTGTGCTCTGCATTGATTTTTGCAATTTATTGCTAATTCATTGATCTTGAATTATTTGAAGTTATGTGCTTAACGTGTTTTACTTTAAATACTGATAAATTGCTTGCTGCATTTATATTAAATTTCTCATCACAAGCATTAATTATGTGACTATTATGTGACATGAGCATGCCTCATCTGCATGCATTTATTTCAATAAAAGTTGCGAGTTACAGGTTGTAGAAAGAATATCAAACCACGGCCAATTGCTCGATAATTTTGGGCTACTACAGAATTTGAGAAGGGGGTGCAAGTTGAGGCTAAAATCAGGGCGAGGAAGGAAAGTCAATTAAGTATGTCCGATTGAAGTACAAGCTTGGGAATTACCTTTGGGTTTAAATCAGTCGGATTCAACTTTCTAACACGACAGCCAGAAAGATTAAACAACCAGTTGTGGAAATCAACATGTTTGGGATTCTACATTTGGTTAAGACAAGTTATTTTATGAGTCAAGATAAATTGTCGTGTCGAGGGAATACATTGACAGGTAGGGAACGGTAAAGGAAGGTACTCAAGAGAAGCAAAGTATTAATTAGAGGAAGAATAATCGGATTGCCATTAGCGAGTGGTTCAAGGGTTGGAAGGAAAAAGGAATTTGTAGATGTCTAACCGGGAGTATAATACTAGGGAAAAGAGGATTGTCGACCAGGATGTGGTTGAATTGGAAGATATGGAGCAACGGGTAGAAGCATCTCAAATTTAAGAATTTTTAACTTGGATCATCAAGTCACAGAAAGTGCTACCAAGGAATTTTAGACTAAGACTCAATTATGGAAAAGTTCGAAGGCAAGTTCATCGAGTTATGATTCAAGGAATGGGATTTGAAATAAAAGATTTCACTGTGGGAAAATTGTACTATCAAAGATGACGCGTCTACCGGGCCAGGAAGTCTACTTCATCCGAGGATAAGGTGAAGGAAGATTGGGTACTAATTACTCAAGATTCAAGTGTGATGTTAAACTGAGACTTAGTAGTTGGGAAGCAAATTCAAGTAAGAGAAGAAGATCATTTCGATAATTCAAATCGAGCTAGTAGCATTGGATGATCTATTTAGGAAATGTAAAGAACCCAGGACTCTATAACCGGGTGGAATGAGTTACTTTCTGGATTCAATTTGGAGGGTCGTGCAAGAGTGAGAATTGGGAGATTGGAGTATCAAATGAAAATGGCAACGAATGACAAAGAATTTGGAAGGAAATGATATGCTCACAAGTAGGTAAGTAAGAAGAGGAGTTTTATAACCGATTCAGAGTGAAAGAGTAGACTTGAAGGGTTTCAATCGTGGTGGCAACTTGGTGAATCGGGAGAATAATGGAGACTTAAGGTTCGAGAGGAGTCAGGGAATTAAGTCCATAAGTGGAACAGATATGGAATTCAAGAGTTCTTGTTTTGGGATCATATAGTTACCCCAGTTAACGCAAGGACAACTTTGGGATTTCAATTAAGGAAGGGATAAAGGAAGCTCAGCACTCCAGTGAATATGAAACTGAAAGACAATCATGTTGAAGATTTCGGTAATTGGGTAATTCAGATCCAAGCTGAATTGTCGTGTTGCGAGGTTACGTTAAAAGAAATGAAACCACAAATGGAAACGGTAAAGAAAGGCAAAGAGTTGCTGGGAGGTTGTCGAACAATCAAGTATAGACAAGGGGAGGTGGAGTTCAGTTATCTAATCGAACTCCTAACGAGTAAACAAGGGAGTTTGAATCAAAATGACAACCGTGAAGAAGATTCAAGCAACCATGTGGGAAGTAATTATTAAAGAGTAAACTAGATGCTAATTTCGGAAGAGTAGAAGACCGTGGGAAAATAAGAAATGATGACCAGGTTCAAGACAAGCTTAGGATTCAACAAGCAAGAAATTTCATGTCAAGATAAATTGTTCCATTACTCCGGTGACAGGTTCAATGCATACATAAGCACGTGCATCATACGATACTTTAATTTTAAATTTCTTTACATATATGTAATTTCCCTGATTGAACTTAATTGCTCCAATGTGCTGAATTATTATTATTTCTGAGTGTACTACCTGCATTGGCATATTAATTCAACATGCATGTTCAGTGTCTTGATTACAGGATGTCTCAAGGCCACCCTCCTCAGGAACAGGCACCTAGGGTTTCTTCACATTTACCCCCTCCGGCCCCGCCTCAGGAGTTTTTCGAGTCCTTAGTCCGTTTAGTGGATCAGAAGATAAAGGAGTATGTTTCCTCAGCGCCACAAGTCTTATCAACACAGCCGGGCCAAATTTCGATTGCATTTAGGGAATTTCAGAACCAACCATCCTCAGGACCCTTTGAAAGAAATGAGGATTCCACTGGATCACAGCTCAAGAAAATCAAAAGAGTGTGGGAACTAACTCCGAGTGACTCCCAAGAAAAGGTCCAAGGCACTACCTCGTTGGAGGCAAGAAGGTCTAATCCTCACCCCGGACAGGCTTCAGGTTCGAAGTCGGGACAACTTTCTAGCAAAGGAAAGCGGCCTATCTCTTATCATACCCCGGCACCTCAGGAAAGGTCTCGCAAGAAAAAGAAGCAACCACTTGGATCGAATTCGGGAACTTCGCGTAACCCAGTTTCAACAACATCTTCCGGGAAACTCCTTTGCAGTTATTGTGGACGTGATAACCACACTTATGACGGCTGTAGGAAACGGTTGGGATTATGTCTCTACTGCGGGAGTGACGAGCACCACATAGACACTTGCTCAAGGATACAAGGGAAATCGACCAGGGGTGGAAGATTACCAGGGCAAGCACGGGAAGGGGTTCGCGAGAGGGGAGTGCAAAATGTAAATGCGAATCGGGTCCGGGAAGAAGCAGGTACCGGTTATAGGCATAGTACAACCATCGGTGAGCGGTACATTTAGTCATGCATACCACGTGCAACACTTATCTTATTACTATTGTATTTAATTTCTTGTGCATTGCAAATTAGTTAATTATGAGTGATAAGTATGTGATTAAATGGTTTAATTGTCTATATGATACTTGTGAAAGTATTATGATTCTAATTGTCTACATAACATCCATGCCATTATTTTCGCTATCCGCTCCTGGTACGACTTCAGTGCATTTGAGAGATGGGGCTCTCTCTCCTTTTCTGTTGAGAGACAGGGCTCTCTCACTTCTTGTTGAGAAACGGGGTTTCTCACTTCTTGTGAAAGACGGGGTTCTTTCATTCCTTATTCAAGAGACGGGGTTCTCTTATAAATTGTGCATCGTTTTAAAACTTGACAGTGGACCTGGGGACCAGGTCCTTTTAAGGGGGGGAGAGTTGTAACGCCCCGATTTTCATTTATTAATATCTTATGTCAAAATATAATTTATAAAATTATTTTATAATACTTTCATGAAATTCATATTAAACTTATAATTTATCTCAAAACTTGGAAATGTTTATTTCGTGAATTAATTACCGAAAATGATTTAATTGTCAACTTGGCCCTATACGTCCATTCTTTTAAACTTAGGGACCAAATTGCATGAAAATCTTTGAGGGCTAAAGTGATCACTTTCCAAACTTGATATCCTTAATTGATTAACTTAAATAACTTGGAGGGTTTAATTGCAAATAATACATATTTCCCAAATATCACGGTATATTGCATCTCAAAGCTTCCTTCTTCATTTTATTCAAAATAATCGATCATTTGCTTCCTTTGTTTTACCGAACCAAAAACCTCAAGCATGGAAGGGGAGAATTAATCATCTCATCAAGATTTCCCCAAGAAATATTCAAGAAGTGAAGCTTCATCATCCATCCTCATCTTCTTCATCCATTTCTTTCATTCAAGGTGGGTATATGCTTGGTTTGTGATTCTTGTTCAAGTATGGTTTAGTTAGGGTTTGAAGATTATGTGCTAGATGAGTTAGTTGAAGTTGGAAGCATGATTATGTGATTATTTCATGAATTATGGCATGAGTTATAGTTTGAATTCTTGAGTAATTAGCTTGAATGATCAAGTGTGATCATGAGTGTGGAATCATGAATTCTTGATGATCTTGTGTGGTTTGAGTGTTTAAGTATTATGATATCACTTCTTGAACCTATATGTATCATATTTCCAGAAAAGCATGAATTGGTTGATTGAAAATGGAACTTTGGTTGCTTTGTTATGCATTCCCGTAGCCCTCCCCTGTTTTTCTCTGTTCTTCATATTTGCAGAAACAGGGAACGACCGTTCCCATCCTTAAGGCATTGTGGGAACGGGCGTTCCCACCTTTTCAAATGGTTTGGGCGGCCGAGCATGGGAACGGCCGTTCCCATTTTGGCCTTACGCCGGAAGGGCCGTTCCCAGCTTGCGCGCGTTTTAAAGGGGGAAAACGCTGGTGCGTTTTTGGGAGGAATGGGAACGACCGTTCCCATTTACAAAGGCAACCCGGAACGGCCGTTCCCACCACGCTGATAGAACAAATGTGACTACATAAAATTACATTTTTAGCCCCTCGATCCAACGACTTCCTTGACCCCGAATTGCCGTAATATGCGCTAATATGATGTGAAACAACATGTTATCATACCACATTGCATTTTCGTGATCATCTCGATACATTTCCGCCGTTCATCACTTTTTGTGCATTTTAGGTCATGTCTCATGTATAAGTGTCGTGTTTGCACAGGTCACGAGGGTAGGGACGAGGAGCAAGCCCCGTAGGTCGTGCCTACTTGTCTTTGTCGGTATAGGTGAGGTTTTGTTTTGGTAAAACGAACCCTATAACCCTTATGTGCTAGTTTTCGGCCAAAATAGTATTTACATTATACTTTCTATAAATTATTGATCATTTCAAGCCAGGTTCAAGCAAGCAAGCAAGCAAGCAAGTCAGGTATTGTTTCATGCATGTTTAGGCGAGTAGCATGACGGTTACGTTTGGGCCCGAGGGTAGTGACCAGAGCCAACCGGGAAAGCAAGGGCTGACGGGTAACTCTGGCGCTATCCTCACCTGTTAGGGGTCACCCCTGAATCCACTAGGAGATTAGTGGAGGAAGGAGCTCCGGGCTTAGGGATTCATGTACCCTATGCTCAATGAGACTGGATGTTGGGGCCTTGCAATCCCTTCATCAAACCGGAGGGAAAAGGAGACTGGGGACGAGTCCGGCACCACGGATGCGCCTCGGGTTATTGCATGATTGTCATTTCATGAACGTGTTATATATGATTACACTATCGCACGATTGCACGTTAAATGAATTGCATGATCACCTATTGAATATTAAACAAGCAAACATGTTCATGTACATTTGGAGTAAGGTTGGAGACCGCCCTCACTCGTCGGGGCCATGTATTGATTGATTGCATGAAACGATCCAGTAATTAATATTGATAGTTGTAATCTCGGGCGAGTTCTCTATTATTGTGAACGTATAATGTTTTTAATTATAAAACCTTACCCGAGGTTATAACTTGCATGTGATTGCGCTAATATATATTTATGGCCCTCACTCAGTATTCGGTAGACTGATACTTCACCTTTCAGGTACTTGAGAGCCGGTCGTGCTAGGCGGGAGTCCGGTCCAGTCTTGCATTGTCACGAGTCTATCGGTGTACCATCATGTATATATTTTACTACTTCTCATGTCATGTCTATTGTTATCACATTTTGAATACTTGATCATGTATAAGAGATGATAATGTATTAATAGTTAGTTTGGTATCTATACGTATCTATCTGACAAATATGGTACCTATATGTATTTATGGAATAATGCTTCCGCTTTTAATTGTTATGCATTGGTTTTGTATTGCTTTGGGGTTTAGTCCTGCCTAGCTCGTCTTTTCTTTTCTTGGTCACCCGTTCGCTATAGGTTAGTTCATGTACGGGTTGTCCATTTCGTATGTGGATCAACCTATAGTGCGGGGGTGTGGTACCTCCACGTGTCCGGGGTGCTACATCTAAATACTACAAATAGGTCCTCAAGAAATTATCAATTAAGTCCATAAATTTCTTAATGTTTCAATTAAGGACAATTAATCATAGAATCTCACAATTACATATAATTTAAGCACTTAGTCATGCTCGGTGAATTACATACACAACTCACGTAATTGACTTCACGAAGATTAGAGATTTAAATCATATAATTCACGAAAATTTACAAGTAATTAAATTAAATTGCGCAACTAAAATAACAAAAAGGAGTTAAATAAACCTTAAATCTCAAAACTCACACACGTGGCGCACATACCTAAACGGCTAGAAAAACTGGGGCGTTATAATCTCTCCCCCCTTAAGAGGACCTGGTCCCTAGATCCACAACCTTGAGTTCCGGACTTTTAAGCAAACTCTCTCGTATTCATCCCACACTGGCAGAAACTCCCCGTCAGGAATTAGTTTGGAAAAGGTCTTCCATTGCTGTTAAGTCATGACCCTTAACTCGTCGGGACCTAACCACTCGAAAATCTAAACTACCGCTAGAGCAATTAAACAAGTAGCAAGCGACAACGAGAGAACCCCGTATCTTAAACAAACAACGAGAGAACCCCATCTCTTAAACAAACAACGAGAGAACCCCGTCTCTCAAACAAACAAACAAACCAAGAGAATAATTAATTAACACTCACACAACAATCATACAATGAACAAGTAGGAAAATATCAAATACATCAATTATCATTCATACAAAAACAACTAACAACAAATAATAAGAAACCACATATGGCAATAATTAAAGATATGCGTGATGCACGTGATATGTATGTTCAAAAGTACCGTTCACAATTATTTTAGAAAACTTCCACAACCATGATCCCGTTTATCACTTGATTCTTGGTTGAAAATTCTTCTAACCATAGTGCCATGCCTCGAAATGTCCAATATATATATATATACTCCAATGGTCACTCGGTTTCCATCCCACGATCAACTCCTTTATCCTTTCGAACACCACGGTCTGAAGTTCCAAATCTTGAGTGTGTGCTTGGACTTAACCCAACTAACTCGTTCTTCTCCACAAATCATACTCAACCTTCTCGGATGCTCGGGCTAACCTTTAGTAGTTTAAATTCTAATCCCTACTCCTTTTTGCCTACCCTGTAGCGCCCGAGCGTGATACGCCACATCCCCCGCACCGAGACCCGGCCCCGTATATGAAATAAAAAGTCCATACACGTGCGAAGTCACAGCGAACGGGGACACAACTCACTTGCTATGCTAGGCGGGAGCTAAAACCTCGAAACCAATTAAACAATTCAACATGATAAAAGCATGTGCGGAAGAAAAACATATATTCAATCACAATGTAAAACATAATAGACAGGTTCCACTAGCATAAATGCCCAGTCCCGAAAATTCAATGTAAACATAATCATAATATTGTAATCATGACCTTCATACATTTATATAACTTTATACAATATACAATATGCGTGAAGTGACCCAACTTGACCACACGACTCGACCGACTCGAAATCCTGTCTAGAACTCCAACACCTGCAGAAGAAAACTGAAAACAAAGCCAAGTTCAGTCTATAGGAGACTGGTGGGTACAAAACAGGGCATAATATATTAATAATACAGAATTTAAGCACCCACACATGCAAGCTATAATCTCGTGCGAGGTTTCGAAACATTTCCCAAGTGGGTGAAATCAAAGAAAACAGCGCTCGGGATTACAACAATCAATTCATTTACTCATTCGGTCATTACGTGAGCCTGACGAGAGGGCAAAATTCGTTCATACTCATTCATTCATTCAGATTCGTTCATAATCATTCATTCATTAACGATCATTCGGAATCATTCATTGCATAAGTAATTGCTCCCTTTTTCCTCCAGTTGGAAACGCGTCTTTGGATAAGGTGTACCTTCCCACCCAATGATATTGTCCACCAGGCTGTCGTGTACCAACCCACCAGGGGTCTTATCCCCCATTGATGTGTACCATCCCACGGGACGCGTTCCCCCATTCATTATGGCTAGAGGGGTTCATGAAGCCCCAAAAAACCGGTTTCCATTCCTCGCTAATCTCCTAGCGAGGGCCAGTATCGCCGTCATTGTGTTGGGACTAGCACACGGGGATCATCGTCAGTCTATACTTCCCCGGATAGCCACCTACGCTTAGTCCCAGCGCCCCCATTCACTGTGATCAATCATGTCTCGCCAAAAATTAGGTGGGAATTCATTAAGAAAGGGCTTTAATGTTAAAATCATTGACTCCTTGAAAAGACTCTCTCTCTCTCTCTATATATATATATATACCTACTTCGGCTTAAAACTTTCACATTGGATATATTGGGTCAAATTTATAACTAATAGAAGAGAAACCCACCTGTTACACCTTACCAAATAATACCAAGAAGAAAAGAAGACTTGAAGATGGTTTATTAACCCGACACATCTCCACCCTGGAGAATACTGTACAAGCAATAACATGGTGTATTTGTGAGACTCAAGACTCCATATGAACCAGATGCACGGCAATGCAATGAACATGATATGAGGTACATACGAGGTAGAAATCATGTTATGAAGCCATATAACCAATTAGTTCATTCAACACGTTCCATACTTGAAGGTTTCAAGTTCAAAAGTTTCATAATTCATAGCAATTCAAGTCATGAATTTCATATAACAATTATCGCTCAAATATACCAAGTTTACAATTCTAAAATGAACAATTAAAGGCATTCAAATCATGAACGGAAACTAGATAATAATTAAATTCCAATTAAATTAAATTAAACAATACAATATATATATATATATATATATATATATATATATATATATATATATATATATATATATATATATAGGTACGTACACACATGCATTAATATATATGTATACACCTGCACAAACATATAATAATTACATATATTCACATATAATATAACACACACACACATGTATATACGTACATGCACAATATATATAACACATTACATGCACAAACACCTGAATATACATAAAAACACAATCACACAAGCACAAATTGAACTCAATTAAACATTCAAAAGGGAACACACCATCTCCCCTCCCGGGGAGATTCCTTCTTCAACACTCCCCGGCCGGGGGAAAAACTACTGAAAGTCTGTAGTGTAAGTCCCCGGCCGGGGACTTTTCAAGCTCAACTCTCCCCGCCCGGGGAGAGTGCCCAATCGCGAGAAGCAGTAGCAGTTCATGGCTTCGTTCCCCTGTTCCAGCTGCAGAAATACACAGCAACACACAAGGCACTCCAAGGCAGTAAACTTAGTAGCAAACACCACAATAACAACCTCTAATTCATGCGCAAACCAACCCAAACGTAGCAAAGTATCAATGAAGGGGAGAAGGGGAAAAGCTTGGGAAAAACCTTAACTCCATTAATGGTAACTCAACAACCACTCAAACAACACCTAATACCAGTTCACAAAATAATAAATGAGGTACAATGAGTTCATATAAAGCTTCATATCAAGATTTAAACCAAAGAATTCCAAGAAATCACATATTCTTCAAATGACCTAACTATTCATCTCAAGGATAAAAACTCAATCAAACATGGCTCGGTGCTTGACTTGTCTTCAATATCTTTAGTGTGCCCAATGGCAAGATGATAAACCCTCTAATGATTCTATTCTGACTTATACTGCTTCTAACCCTATTCGATCCCTCATCATTCACCTATAACCTTATTTCAGCAAGACCAACTCTTTTAAGCAACCGAGCTTTGACCTTCCAGTATACCTTTAGAACATCCATCCGGTGTCAGGTCTAAATCCACTATCTTTACCCATATCAGAGTCTACCATATTCTCGAAGGCAACTACCCTTGACAACCTTGAAAGTTCAATCCCGATCTTAAAATATCCGTCATTGTTGTGTGTAGAAATTGCATGATTTTAATCGTTAAATAGATGATATTCTGGAGCCCTTTGATGCGTTTGTGTGTTTATTTGACTCAGTTTAGGTGTCATTAGAGTTGGAGTTACAAAACGGCAAAGCAGAGAGATTTCACGCATTTTTTGGAGAAAAAGTGGTAACTCCCGTTACCGTTTAGCAGTACTAAAGGAGCAACTCCCGTTAATAGCCACAGGAGAACGGTTTTGGCGAGAACAGATGGGTAACGCCTGTTACCCCTACGCAGAAGGAATTAGGTAACGCCCGTTACCAGTAACAGCGTTAATACGATTTCAGGCCATTAACGGGCGTTAACGATGGCAAGGTAAAAAATTGGTAACGCCCGTTACCTAGGGCAGCGAGAATTCTCCTAGGGTTGTTATATATGTGCGTTTTGGAGTCTTTTTTAGAGAGATTTTCTTCGGTTCATGACCTAGATTGGAGTCTTCAAGGAGAAAAGAAGGAGAGATGCCAGAGAGAGTTAGACAGAGAAAAAGAGTTTCCCTACCAAGTCAAGACCTAGGGTTTGGAAGAAGACTTAGAGGTTCAGAAGATTTTTAGAGAATTTGAGAAGACGGTGGGATTGAATTCTGAGAACAATCTTTGGTTTTATTGTTGCTTTAATTCCTAAACTAATTCCTTTGATTTTTAGTTTTAGTTGTTATGCTAGTTTCGTTCTAGAGTTTTGCTGAATGTTCATGAGTTTAATTGTTAGACTTTATTTAGATTCGTTGACCATGATTTATGTTAATGCAGTTTCCTTTAGTTTTATGATTTTTGCTTCAAGTATGAGTAGCTAATTATCTAAGGCTAGGGGAAGTGATGATGATTGCATGATGGATGTGTGATGAGATACTTGAGTGACTTGTGTTAATTCTTAGTTTGAAAACTGGTTTGAATTGACTTGCGATGGAATGATCACCCGTAGCATGTGTCACAATTACCTATAAATCGAAAGAGTGATGGTAGTTTAGAGGTTTTTCAATACTTGTGAGTTGTAGGGTACAAAGAGATTTGGTCCTAGCTTATATAACAGTAATCTTATTCCATGCCGAGCCGCTAAAATACTGAATTACACTAGTCTTGTTCCTATGGTTTAATTAACTATTGGTGATTGCGAGAGCAACATTGACCACTAATTAAGCACTTGGTTACACCTCGAGAGAGGGTAATTCAAATATAAGTGATTAGGTTGTAGAATTACACTTGTCAAACAAGTATCACATGTAACACCCCGCACGTGAGGCGCCACATCCCCCGCACTATGACCCGACACGTGTACCAAATGGAGAGTCCGCACACGCACCAAGTCACAGCGAACGAGTGACAAACGAAAACGCACACACTAGCTATGTAACATCTCGCTCGTCCGTCCGTGCAGGTACGCGGTTCGAGAGTGCTATGTACGCATTTAAATTATTTTAATTATGAAAATATGTGTTATTTTAATGATTATGTGATTATTTGAAATTAATTGTAATTATTTGTTTAACCTTTAATTTATTATTAAACGTTTTTGTCAACGTGCCTGGGATTTTACCTTCTATTTGTCCGAATTTAATTCTGATTTTTGTGAATTCTTGGTATGCGTGAAATATGTGAGTTATGAACGTGTTTACATGCTCGTTACATTTTTTAGAGTTAGTTTTATTTGGTTCTTGGCTCGTTTTGTAAAGATGGGATTTATGAGGGACTCGAGGGCCTAACTAGCTTTAGAGCACCTTGGGTTCCGGACGCCATAACTTGAGCTCGGGAATTCGGATTCGAATTCCCGAAGAAGCGTCGGACTCGTAATGAAGAAAGGAAACTTTTCAACCTGATTTGGTATTTTTATAAGCCCATTTGGACCCCTGTTTTTCACCCGGAATGAGCAGCTTGCACCAAAGTGACCCCTTTTGACTAGTCTTGCACTTGTGGGCCCCATTTAACCCCAAATTAAACCCAACCCTTGACTTATATTAACCAAGGTAAGCCCTAAATCTCTCCCTCAGCCCTTATTTCGAACCAAACCCTCCTCAAAAGAAGAAAAGAGCAGCCAAGTTCAGCTCCAAGGAAGAAGAGAGAAGAAAGAAGGGTAACTATTCACATCTTCAAGAATTTGGACCCAATCTTCATCAAATCTCTTCCAAATTGAAAGGTAAGTTAATATTTTTGATCTGATTGCCTTTTTTATCATTTTACCTTCCACTTTGCAAGATTTCATCTATGTTTGATCATCCTTTGGCTTAGAGCATGAATAGGCATGAATAGTGAGGGTTTAATGCATTTTCTTGATTCTTGCATGATTCTTTGTGGATTATTTTGATTTAAAGCATGATTTATGATCCAATGACATCCTATATGACTTATATTAACTTGGTTTGAGATTTGGTTTAGGATTCTTGAGTGAGCCATTGTTGGTTTTTGCATAAACTTGAAGAACTTGAATTTGTTTGAGCATCTTTTTCTTCCTCATCATTTAGCTTCGATTTTGGCATGTTTTAGGGCATGAAACTTTGCATCTTTGATGCATATATCTGGTATTATGTGTTAGCTTGGTGGTTGTGTTGTTTGTTTGGAGTTTTTAGGGAGTTTTCAAGCTTTTCTCTCGAAAATTTGGCCCCTGACTCAAATCCACGGGGGTGGATTTTCTCTTTGAAAAAAATCCGCCGGGGTGGATTTGAGGCAGGCCCTCTTTGGAAATTTTTTTGAATTGAATCCGCCGGGGTGGATTTTCCCTTCGGGAAAAATCCAACGGGATGGATTTAGGTCTGTGGCTTCTTTAGCTCCAAACTTTGTTTTCTTGTTTCTTTTTGCTTGTTTCCTTAATTTGATCCCCATGCTTTACTAACATGTTATATTATATGTTATGTGGATATTAGTGAATTAATTACGTGAATTCGATGCTCATACGTGATATATATGGCCTAATATGTGTTATATGTTCTTTAACTTGCATGCATGAATCAATGTGACGTTTGATTGCCTCTTGTGATATTTTCTTATCTCGTTTGTGATATGCATGCAATATTAACGTGATGAACTATGTGTTATATGTTGTATTATGAATTTATTATGTGGATTGGTGCTCTTACGTGCAATACGTGCCCTAATATGCATTCTACCTTCTCCAACGTACATGTATGGCTTGATATTTTGTTTACGTGACTTTCATGTACTTGCATGGGATTTTTCTACTCTTTTTATGACATGTATACATTCCTAATGTGTTATATAACCTGTTATGTACGTTATGTGAAATTGGTGGAGTTATTTTACGTGAAATATGTGAATATGATTCATTATGAGCTTATGTGACCTTCCATGGGCATGCATGCATGAACATAACATTTTCCTTGTCTTGCATGATTTTTCCTTGTTTCGTTAAGAGTGTGCATGCATGTCTAACACGTTATGTGACGTGATGTGCTTGTTATGTAATTTCTATGAATTCGTTCAATGTGAAATATACGAGTTATGAATTAATATGATTCTTTATGGCTTCAAATGATCTAATTGATATCTTATTGCATTCCTTATGCATCGTTAGCATCCATATGCATTTGCCGAGCGTCTAATTGGTACATTTCGAGTCTAAGGTTGTCTTTTGTTCTTTGCTTTGTCTTTAGGTTCGTTTCGTGGTGTCAAGGAGGTCTCTTAGAGGTATTTTGGCCCGTTTCGTTCGGCTTGGTCGACAAGGTGAGGTTTCTTTCTTTTAGTTAAAACGACCTACAACCCTACTTGTATTTTGATCCCGCATGCGAATTACGTATATATATATATACTTAGATATGTGTATGATACGTACTTTGTGGGATTTTGCCCATTTGCTATGAAATCATTGAAAACGGTTTTATATATACGTAACGTATTTTATGTTTGTTTGATTTGAAAAGGGTTGGTGTGTGTAAACGATTTTGAAAATAGCGAGATTACGACTTTGAGTTTGAAGTCGAAAAATTCTGAAATTTCGAAATTAATAAGACTATGACTTTTGATCTTTGAAATGGGCCCGGGAAAGTGGTATGTGATTCTCGGGTCGACCACGGGGTCACCGAGCTCTCTCATTAACACAACCCCATTTTGGATGACTTGGCCTAACCTCGGGAGGTCGAGGGGATGGCGGGTCTCCTTTTGGCTGACGGTATCCCCGTCAGTGGAGCGGGTAGGATCCCCCGTATCCAAACTTTTGACAAGAGTACGAGGTTGAGGGAGCGCTTCCTCATCCCCAACCGGAGAAGGAGGATTGATTATGAATTTAGTATGTTTTCTGTTCGAATTCTGTAATGAAAGGAGTTAGGTGGGTTTGGAACTCGTTCTCGCCGAGTTATTTTGATTCCGATTATGAATATGGTTCGTGAAACGGGAGTGGACTTATAATTTCTAAAATGGGTTGATTTTGGCTTTCGGCCTTAAACCTTTTTATTTATATGTATTACTACGGGTTAAAATGTTTTAGATTGCAAAAACCACGCCCCGGTTCATGAACTTTCTAGCTTTGAATTTGGTTTGCTCTTACTTATATGTACGTGTGCCTGGGTTAGCCCCCTCACCAGTCTTTAGGACTGACCCCTCCTCGTTGTCTTCTTTTTCCCCTTTTGTTTCCTTTGAGTTGCAGGTTCCAGTTTGAGAAGTTTGTGTTTGGCGGAGGTCTTCTCTCGAGTTTTGGGTAGTATAGCGAGTCTCATGCATTTTGTGTTTGAGTTTATTCAGTACTTTGAGCTTATGAAGGCATGTATATGATTATGGATTTAAATTGGAAATATTTGTATATAATTTTGACTCGTTTCATTTTCGTATATTTGGTTCTTCTTCTGAGCATGTTTGTAATTATGTTTGAATCCTGGGCTTCCGTATGCAATGTTTGTTTATCTTTCGGACTCTGATTTAGGGTCTAGACCGCCTAGCCTAGGTGAGATTTTGTTTGTCTCCGGTTCGCCATAGTTTGGCACGTGTACGGAGTTCCCATTTCGTTACACGTGTTGAGTTAGGGTGCGGGGGATGTAGTGCTCTGCGCTCCGGGGTGCTACATCCTTAAGTGGTATCAAAGCTCCTGGTTGCAAAACCGGAGCTCTAGTGTCGTGTCGGGTCTGTCTAGGTCATTCGGCATAGGATTATATGTTTGTTTGCATTCATTCTTATCAATTATGTGAATTACCTGAATTATTTGGATTATCTGCGTTAATAGTTCACATGAACATGCACTAAAACACTGCATGCATCACTATTTCTTGAAAATTGTGCTTTTATCTCAGGATATAGTCTCAATATTGGTCAAAAATACCGGGAAAACAAAGGAAATGAGTGTCTTCGGTCTACATGAAGTTTTAGGGGTTTGATCTTTCGAAGTAATAAGAAAAGGGATGATGATGTCAAAATCAAGAAAAGTATATCCGAGGTGGAATGGGTTGGAAAACTGGTTCGGAAAGTTTCCAAGAAAAGATGAAATATATTTTTCCATTCAAATTTAAGGTTGAGCTTTGAGGTGGTTCAAGAAGTAGAGTTTGAAGGGCTTGAGAGGAGATCGCTTAGGAGACTTTACTCGAGAATCTTTTATCAGTCTGCTCGTTCCAATGCAACAGTGAGAAGCATTCCAAGAGTTCTTAAATCCTAAACAAGAACTGAAGAATATGGTCGAATTTATGATGGAGTTTGAGAGGTTGGAATTTGAGAAATTACCCTAAATCCGAAATTTCGACAAGGGAATGAGGAAGATGGAAGATGTTATATTAGAAACTTAAGAGACCCGTATCGAGAAAAGATCTCCTTAAAGTCCGGAATTACTACCAGTGAATAAGGATGGAATTCAAGAAGTTCACCAACTTCAGTTGTACCTACTTCATTCGAGGAACAAGGGATGCGGTTCTAATGGAGATGGACAAACAAAGGTTCTAATCTCACAGTTCTTATTCGGGATGTAGGTCCGGTTTGAGTTGGAGTACGAGGAAGAGATTTAAGCTTTGAGAAAAAATTCAAGGACTTCAAAGTGCCCTTAATGCCAAACAAAAAAAAAAAGAGTTGAAGTAGGTGGATGTTTTTTTTTAGTTGGGATTTCAAGATCGGCCGCCGAAGAAGTTGTCTTAAAGTTCGACATCTTACTTCCGTATACCGGAAACATACTCTGATTTCTTCAAGATTGAGAGATAAAGGTTCAGTCTAAGTTTCAAAATCAAGTGAGGAATTTGAATTTCAAGAGTTTTTAAGGAATTTCGAGACCTCAACAACATTATGAGAAGAACAAGATTCGATTCTCAAATGAGAGGTTTGATGTTCCTTTCACCGGAACCAATTCAATAACCCAATCGTCGAAGTCCAAAAGATGTGGATGGGAGTTCACAAAAGGGAGATCGAGGAAATGCTTCAAATGTGGAAAATTTTGATCTGTAGCAAGAGTTCGTCCGACGAACAACCAGAATTCGAATACTTCACAATACCGTGATTTCAAGATCCCGGTTCAAGCACAAGGTAACCCTTTCGAGAGATAAAAAGTGGACACCGAAATCAACAATACCACTACGGTGAACGGTACACTAAAACATTCATGGCACTTCATACATGCATTTTATTTAATTGGGGAAACCCGCTTACTTGTTACCTTTCTTTTCTCGTTGCCCCTGGTTTCTTACTTGTTGTTGGTTTGCTTCGTTGTGTGAACTCTCTTTTGAAGAGAGTTTGGTAAGGTGAGTGCTCGAGAGTGCCTGGTGAGTTGTGAGGGCCGAGCTCCTGGAGGTTCTTCTTGAAGGCGCCTAGTTAAGGTACGGTATTGCCATAGGCGTTGGGTGGTTGCGTTAGGAGGTCCTTTTTGAGGGCTCAATGATATTTTTGCGTACTAGATTGAAGGCTAGCCCATTTGTATCCTTCTTGGAGTGGCTGGTTATTCCGGGACGGTGCAACAAGCTTTGTGGCTTGCCTTTAGGGTAATCGAAGGGTCGAGCCAAGCTTGAGGAGACAAAGATCGGAGTAAGACCCTTTTTGATGTTCCTTGAGGGTTGTATTTCATCACCACTTGATAGGGACGTCGAAGTGGTCGTGATCTTTATCCCGGAGTTGGATCTTTCTTGAAGATTTCCTACCGGATAACTCTAGTGTGGGTATTGGAGTTCTTGAAGTAGTCAATAAGCTCTCAGAAGATAATTTCATCAGTTGAGTACTTCTTTGTGGAGTGCTTAGTCCTATCTAAGGAAGAAGATGGACTTTAAGATGAATATAAATTACTGTGAGCAACACGGGGTTAATCGTGGGAGAAGAATACCCTCTGCTAGCTTCGAAGAGTGGTGTCTTCGCGCTTCTTCAGAGTTTCGTTGGTGGCTCCGAGTGTGGTTTCTACAAGGGTATTACAGACTACGTGTTCCGGTAGAAGAACCGAGAATTGCCTCAGACTGTAAGCCTCTAGTGTTATCGGGATTCGACAGGAGATTCGTCTTTTATAGATGGCCATCCCGTGACATGAACAGCAAAGAAGAGGCACGGTTTTGAGTGGATGAGGCTTTTGAAGAGAGTCGCCTTCGGCATCGGCTTTGTTTCCGAGGTACTCAAAAATTTTCCGTTGCAATCGAGGTACAAAGAAAGACTTTGGTTGTGCGTGCTAATGGAGAGTTGGAGCCTATGTCCCTAGAAGTGCTCGGTACGAGACTAATTCCACTCTTGGTTCGAGACTTGAAGATCCGGTGATGATATGTTGGCATAAGAAAAGAGGTTGCAAACTTTGTGTAGCAATATCTAATATGCCATTGGTGGAAGACCGAATATCGGGAATCGGAAGGATTCTCCAACTACTTCTAAATTCTACTTGGAAGTGGGAGCAAACGACTAAGGGCTTCGTGTCCGGATTGCTAACCTTAAGGAGAACTTGTGCGAGAGTCGAGGGGTTGCTCGTTTAACGGGTTAACCTATTTTCTCTTAGCTTGGCGGTTCGATGACTTTCGAGTGCTTTGGGAGTCCGACGAGAAGATCTTTGGAGATGAACTTCATTCCCGGTTCGATCAACACTTTGCTTTAGGACCTGAGGACAGGTCCTTTTGAAGGAGGGGAGTTTGTAACATCTCGCTCGTCCATCCGTGCAGGTACGCGGTTCGAGAGTGCTATGTGCGCATTTAAATTATTTTAATTATGAAAATATGTGTTATTTTAATGATTATGTGATTATTTGAAACTAATTTTAATTATTTGTTTAACCTTTAATTTATTATTAAACGTTTTTGTCAACGTGCCTGGGATTTTACCTTCTATGTGTACGAATTTAATTCTGATTTTTGTGAATTCTTGGTATGCGTGAAATATGTAAGTTATGAACGTGTTTACATGCTCGTTACGTGTTTTAGAGTTAGTTTTATTTGGTTCTTGGCTCGTTTTGTAAAGACGGGATTTATGAGGGACTCGAGGGCCTAACTAGCTTTAGCGCACCTTGGGTTCCGGACGCCATAACTTGAGCTCGGGAATTCGGATTCGAATTCCGGAAGAAGCCTCGGACTCGTAACAAAGAAAGAAAACTTTTAAACCTGATTTGGTATTTTTATAAGCCCATTTGGACCCCCGTTTTTCACCCGGAATGAGCCGCTTGCACCAAAGTGACCCCTTTTGACTAGTCTTGCACTTGTGGGCCCCATTTAACCCCAAATTAAACCCAACCCCTGACTTATATTAACCAAGGTAAGCCCTAAATCTCTCCCTCAGCCCTTATTTCGAACCAAACCCTCCTCAAAAGAAGAAAAGAGCAGCCAAGTTCAGCTCCAAGGAAGAATAGAGAAGAAAGAAGGGTAACTATTCACATCTTCAAGAATTTGGACCCAATCTTCATCAAATCTCTTCCAAATTGAAAGGTAAGTTAATATTTGTGATCTAATTGACTTTTTGATCATTTTACCTTCCACTTTGCAAGATTTCATCTATGTTTGATCATCCTTTGGCTTATAGCATGAATAGGCATGAATAGTGAGGGTTTAATGCATTTTCTTGATTCTTGCATGATTCTTTGTGGATTCTTTTGATTTAAAGCATGATTTATGATCCTATGACATCCTATATGACTTATATGAACTTGGTTTGAGATTTGGTTTAGGATTCTTGAGTGAGCCATTGTTGGTTTTTGCATAAACTTGAAGAACTTGAATTTGTTTGAGCATTTTTTTCTTCCTCATCATTTAGCTTCGATTTTGGCATGTTTTAGGGCATGAAACTTTGCATCTTTGCTGCATATATCTTGTATTATGTGTTAGCTTGGTCGTTGTGTGGTTAGTTTGGAGTTTTTAGGGAGTTTTCAAGCTTTTCTCTCGAAAATTTGGCCCCTGACTCAAATCCACGGGAGTGGATTTTCTCTTTGAAAAAAATCCGCCGGGGTGGATTTGAGGCAGGCCCTCTTTGGAAAATTTTCTGAATTGAATCCGCCGGGGTGGATTTTCCCTTTGGAAAAAATCCACCGGGGTGGATTTAGGTCAGTGGCTTCTTTAGCTCCGAACTTTGTTTTCTTGTTTCTTTTTGCTTGTTTCCTTATTCTTCCATGCTTAATTTGATCCCCATGCTTTACTAACATGTTATATTATATGTTATGTGGATATTTGTGAATTAATTACGTGAATTCGATGCTCATACGTGATATATATGGCCTAATATGTGTTATATGTTCTTTAACTTGCATGCATGAATCAATGTGACGTTTGATTGCCTCTTGTGATATTTTCTTGTCTCGTTTGTGATATGCATGCGATATTAACGTGATGAACTATGTGTTATATGTTGTATTATAAATTTATTATGTGGATTGGTGCTCTTACGTGCAATACGTGCCCTAATATGCATTCTTCCTTCTCCAACGTACATGTATGGCTTGATATTTTGTTTACATGACTTTCATGTACTTGCATGGGATTTTTCTACTCTTTTTCTGGCTTGTATACATTCCTAATGTGTTATATAACATGTTATGTACGCTATGTGAAATTGGTGGAGTTATTTTACGTGAAATATGTGAATATGATTCATTATGAGCTTATGTGACCTTCTATGTGCATGCATACATGAACATGACATTTTCCTTATCTTGCATGATTTTTCCTTGTTTCGTTAAGAGTGTGCATGCATGTCTAACACGTTATGTGACGTGATGTGCTTGTTATGTAATTTCTATGAATTCGTTCAATGTGAAATATACGAGTTATGAATTAATATGATTATTTACGGCTTCAAATGATCTAATTGATATCTTATTGCATCCCTTATGCATCGTTAGCATCCATATGCATTTGCCGAGCGTCTAATTGGTACATTTCGAGTCTAAGGTTGTCTTTTGTTCTTTTCTTTGTCTTTAGGTTCGTTTCGTGGGTGTCGAGGAGGTCTCTTAGAGGTACTTTCGCCCGTTTCGTTCGGCTTGGTCGACAAGTTGAGGTTTCTTTCTTTTAGTTAAAACGACCTACAACCCTACCTATATTTTGATCCCGCATGCGAATTACGTATATATATATATACTTAGATATGTGTATGATATGTACTTTGTGGGATTTCTCCCATTTGCTATGAAATCATTGAAAATGCTTTTATATATACGTAACCTATTTTATGTTTGTTTGATTTGAAAAGGGTTGGTGTGTGTAAACGATTTTGAAAATTGCGAGATTACGACTTTGAGTTTGAAGTCGAAAAATTCTGAAATTTCGAAATTAATAAGACTATGACTTTTGATCTTTGAAATGGGCCCGGGGAAGTGGTATGTGATTCTCGGGTCGACCACGGGGTCGCCGAGCTCTCTCATCAACACAACCCCATTTTGGATGACTTGGCCTAACCTCGGGAGGTCGAGGGAATGGCGGGTCTCCTTTTGGCTGACGGTATCCCCATCAGTGGAGCGGGTAGGATCCCTCGTCTCTGAACTTTTGGCGAGAGTACGGGGTTGAGGGAGCGCTTCCTCATCCCCAACCGGAGAAGGAGGATTGATTATGAATTTGGTATGTTTTCTGTTCGAATTCTGTTATGAAAGGAGTTAGGTGGGTTTGGAACTCGTTCTCGCCGAGTTATTTTGATTCCGATTGTGAATATGGTTCGTAAAACGGGAGTGGACTTATAATTTCTAAAATTGGTTGATTTTGGCTTTCGGCCTTAAACCTTTTTATTTATATGTATTACTACGGGTTAAAATGTTTTAGATTGCAAAAACCACGCCCCGGTTCATGAACTTTCTAGCTTTGAATTTGCTTTGCTCTTACTTATATGTACGTGTGCATGGGTTAGCCCCCTCACCAGTCTTTAGGACTGACCCCTCCTCGTTGTCTTCTTTTTCCGCTTTTGTTTCCTTTGAGTTGCAGGTTCCAGTTTGAGAAGTTTGTGCTAGGCGGCGGTCTTCTCTCGAGTTTTGGGTAGTATAGCAAGTTTTATGCATTTTATGTTTGTGTTTATTCAGTACTTTGAGCTTATGAAGGCATGTATATGATTATGGATTTAAATTGGAAATATTTGTATATAATTTTGACTCGTTTCATTTTCGTATATTTGGTTCTTCTTCTGAGCATGTTTGTAATTATGTTTGAATCCTGGGCTTCCGTATGCAATGTTTGTTTATCTTTCGCACTCTGATTTAGGGTCTAGACCGCCTAGCCTAGGTGAGATTTTGTTTGTCTCCCGTTCGCCATAGTTTGGCACATGTACGGAGTTCCCATTTCGTTACACGTGTTGAGTTATGGTGCTGGGGATGTAGTGCTCTGCGCTCCGGGGTGCTACAAGCTAGGCGGTACCCAACCCTGTACAAAAGAAAATATACGAAGCATGACATCGGAAGTAGTACGAAATGTCAACTTTCAAAAACTTTTACACACCAAGCATACAACGTAGTACATACATTAAAATCAAATATGCGGGTTCAACTAGTTCAGCAAACCTGTCCTAACCTGTCCCGGATAATCACACATCAAAACGGGTTCAACTAATCCGAGCACCTGTCCTAACCTGTCCCGAATTTCAAACATTCAAATCATAAATGTAACATGTACATAACGTAGCTTGTACAAACTTTTGCAAACATAATTTGAAACAAAATGCTTAACCAACTTAAACGAACAGACACATACAAGGCAAACATGACACACTGCCGCCTAGCACGAACCCTACGACCTCCAAAGCAAAGCCTGCAAACTCAAAACATAAAAGGGGAGGGATCAGTCCAAAGACTGAGCGAGGGGCTACCCACACACACCTACATTTATATAGAGCACAACACGTAGTAAAAGTAACGTTCGTGAACCCGGGGTTAGTTTTTGCACGCCAAAACAGTTTCCCGTGATAATACATATATAGGGTGACTTATCAAAACAGAACTAACAAAACTTAGCTTATACAAAACTCAAAACATACGCACAGACCCAAGCAGACTTAGCATACATATTGGAACATAGCTTATTAGGTTAGTAGCAAATCCAATTTTTTATCTTACTTAAGAATCTATCCCCGTTTCACGAACTTGTAACCGACAGACATAACGAAACTCGACGGGTACGAGCACACAGACATACTAAACAAAACAAAACAAAACAAAACATACCAGATAGGTGTGATGGAAGGGTTGTGCGACCCTAGCCATCCTAAAGCGGAAGAGGGGAGTGCTCACTGCTGCTCAAACCCTCGGACTCCATCCCCGACTTCCTCAGGTGGGTTCCGGTACATCCCTTACACGGAAACTGGGGCCCCACACTTACACAGATCACGGAAATCGAAAGCTTAACCCGCAACAGACAGACATACTGACAGACAGACATATCTCATGCATATCGTACTTATCGTATTGTACGTACATATCACGCAGACTGACCTCGAAATCATAACGAAATCAAAGCTAAGCGTACATAGGCTTATACATAGCTTCATACTCTCAAACTGATAGCAAAGCCAACAAAATACGTATCTTACACATATCTATATATACATAAAGGCTTATAAGTCACATGCATACGAAAACCGGCACATTGTAATAGGGTATAACTATATCCTAACCTCACCTGGCACCAAACACAGCCGAAGACACAGCAGACGGTTCACCCCGGAACCTGCACGACTCACATGACACCACCCGGGTGCACCTGATCCACTGAACACACAAAACAGACCACAAAGCTCAGACTCAGACAGACAACAACACAGAGACGCACGGCAAATGCAATCACATAAGCAGGATTCAAATTCATATTAATTTCAAGCAAAACAAAACATTAAGGCATGTCCATAAGAACAATTAATGCAATTAAGGGAACTCGAAAGGCAATGGGATTCACATATAACATTTCATAAATTTATACGTATTACAAAGCCAAACAAATCATATAATAACATGCTACAAATTCTATTTAAAGATCACGAAGTTATATATCAAATTCCAATTTACGTGATTAACATATTTATTTACCAAGTGACAAATTAAAGTTCATTAATTCAAATCACGCAAGTTTACATATCACATTTTATACAAATTTGCACGTATTACAAAGCTAAACAAATCGTAATAGCAAGCTTCGAATTTTATATAAACCTCACGAGGCTACATATCAAATTCCAATCATACTAAGCTTATATATTTCCTACGTGGCCTGCCCAATTCATATGTTACATAATGGATTCAATTATCAAGGTTGAACTAATCAAATCAAACAAATTCATCCTGTTTCAAAAATTACACAAACACCCCCTCTAATCTAATTAATTAGCATAAATTCAATAAATCGGAATTCAAATTGCAAATTAGAAGTCCAAGCTTACCATATTTCATAACATGATTTCGTACACATAGGAGTACATTTCGATCGACAATTCAAACATATAGCAATTAATTCGCATTTAAACAATTAATTCAAATATACCCTAAATACACAAATAAATTCGTAGAAAATAAACCGAGTGTCCGATTGACGAACGGAAAGTGGTGTTGGACTCACCACGACGAAGCGGACAAGCTGTCCGAAGGTCGCCGAAGCGCCACCGTCGGAGCTGCCAGAACAGTGTTCGGCCGCCGCCGGAACGTGCCAGAAAAATCCCGAAAATTTACCCGTGCAAGCATTCCTCGTGCTCAATCCAATTCCTCGATCAATTTTTGGAAAATCCAAGCCAATCGTCACCAATTTCAGATCCAACAACAAGAAAACCCTAAAATCTTCAAACTCAAATTACTTTCAAACCGGTGAACCAAAATACGATCCGTAAAAGGCATTGTCTTACCCGAGACGAGCTCTTCGAAAGCCCTAAGGTAGCTCGCCAGAAAAATCCTCGGAGCTAGCGCTGCCACTGTGTAGGCACGATCCGCCGCCAATAGGCCAAATCTGGAGTCGCGTGATCAAAGGTCACTAGTTCTCGTTGTTCCGAATAACTTTCGTGAATGCCCCGAGACCAAAAGATCGCCGAAAAAGGGCCCCGTTGGCCGCCGAAGTTTCTGCCGCCGCTCCTATCACCGGAACCATCACCTACGGTCAAAACTGGATGAAAACGATGCCCGAAATGGACTCAAGGGACCGGAAAATGGTAGGAAGCACCAACCTTCGTCGAAAAAGATCGTCGGAGCGGCAGAATCGCCGCCGCTACAATGTACCGCGCCGCCTCCGCGTGCTTCAGGCGGCGCGTGAGGCGCCGTCGCGGCCCCAATGGTCGCGCCGCCAACGCCATCCGATGCGGCGAAGACCCTTCTTCCTGGGTGTGGGGCGCGTGTCGCCAGAAAATGGCTGGACGCCACCGCGAATGGGCGGCGAAGTGGCGGCTCCGCCACCCTCCACCTGTGGGACTGAAAATCGCCAATATCTCCATCGTCGGCTGCCGGTTGGTTGTGTTCTTGGTACGGTTGTGACCACGTCGTCGAGATAATCGAAATGGACTATTGGATCGTCGAATTCCGTCGAGAAACGGCCAAGTTTGAGTTGTGTGTGTTTTCACATCGTAAGTGTGTGTGAATGTCGTGGAGAGAGAGAGCGGGAGAAGAGAGAGAGAGCAACTGATTCATTTGCTCAAAAAACGAGGGTCCGGGTGTTTTATCCCCGGTCCTCGTGCAAAAAACGAACGGTAGAAGGGGCAAACGACGTCAGAATAGGGCAAACTCAGAGTCCACGGACTCGTCTCGATGCCCCGAACGGGTTGAAGGGGTCGAAAAGGTCGATAACTCGATCGAACGTGTAACAGCCCTACTCAGGGCCAAATCGAGAAAGGTAAGTAAAGGGTAACTCAGGAAGCGTTTATAACCTCGATCCTTATTAATTCTTTTCATGCATTGCATCTTATGTGACTTATGTGTTACAATTTAATTAAATGTTCGTAGATTTAATTCTTTTCTCTATTTACTCGTAACATTGAAACTCTTCTCATAAAATCCTAGAATTCTAGTATTCATTCTCTTCTAGCACCTAAAACCCTTTCATATGCTTCAAAACCCATTCCTACAGTTTTAGGTTAGAAATTACGAAAATACCCCTACAGCTCAAAAATATTCCTACAATCCCGAAAGCACTTTCACTACCCAAAATTATAACCAAAAGAATCCTCACATTATTTCGAGGATCGTGATACCCTCCGTGAACCACAATTCCCATCCTAACTCCCGTAGTATCAAAAACCGGCGAAAACCCTAGCTTATGATTCGATCATCAATAAATCCTTACTCATCTACTTTTTGATATTCAATATTATAACCAAAACGACCCTTAAATTATTTTATGAATTTTCATGCATTTACCAAAAACTCGATTTCATCATAGCATATTTTATAAATATTTTCCTTTCTAAAAACCACCAATTTATTTTAAACGATTAGCTTTTATTCAATAGTCGAAATTATACTTAAAACGATCCTTGAATTTTTCTCTACATTATAGTGATTTTTCCCAACTTTAAACTTTATCATGGCTTCGTTTACATAATTTTCCTATGATTTTCATCATCTTTAATATTCATAATTTATAAACGAAAACTCTAAATATTCCACATTTATAATCAAAACGGAGCTCGTTTCTCATCCATTCTTTCATTAATTCACTACTTCAATCTTTTACCTCTCGACTCTTGAATAAAATTTATATTATTTTACATTTATTTTTAATCAAAATGACATCATCCATGACCACATGGTCTTCTAGAAGGATTAAACAAATGAGCATAATTTCTCCACATTTCTTAGTTAATTACCTAGCATTTGTTCAACGTATAATTTAACCACATTTCCAAATTTATTACCAAGCATTTGTTGAAATATTAGGCAACCACATCTCCCATAAACTTTCCTAAATTTCTTAAAGACCCCTCATGACTACCTATAAATACCCCCCTCAAGCCTCATTTATACCTCACAAATCAACACACAAAAATCACTCTCTCCCTCTCCCAATTCTCACGCCAACCCTCTCTCTCTCTCTCTAAGGTATGTTTTTCTTTTATTATTCCATGCTTTATATAATGTTCATAGTATAATAATGATAGTAGCATGTCTAGGATTAGTTAAATTATGCTTTAGGAATTTATTTTATCAAATATGTGCATAGTTGTTAATTTAATTACAATGTGTGTACATTATGGAATTCTATTTAATTAAATACATGAATTATGATATGATATAATGTGGTTATGTATTTGAATGTTTATGATCTTGTTCATGCCTAGAGTAATTTATTTAGAATTAATTTTCATAGAAAGTTCATATATTTTGCTATATTATGCTTTAATCTTATGTTATGAATATGAATGTGATAGAACATGTTACACACCCTCTTTGAATATTCAAATAAGCTCAAGAACATGTTCATAATGTTCTTGGATGTGTATGTGTGCATGTGTGTACCGTGATCAATGTGTGTGTGTATGAATTTGATTTTGTGTTATAAAGTGTTTAATTCATATGAAAATTGAATAGTAAATGTTTTCAATAGTAATTTTGACTTTTTGGTCAAAATTAATCAATTAATTTCGAAATTATTTTAAAAATAATTATAAAATAGGTTTTGGAATTTTAAAGAAAGATTTTTCCCAAATTTTCCGAAGATCGATAAACTATGTAATATTTTTCAAAAAATAACCTACATTGTCAACTTAAACCTTGAATTTCATTTCAAATCTTACAATTAGAATTATAATATGGTTAATAAATATTTGATTAGTTAAAGATCCCATAAACCCTGAATTTATTAATTAAACGGGTAAATTTAGGGTTTACCGCGAAATCTTTAACACATGACATGATATGTACCTTCTATAATTACTTTGCTATGATATTATGTGCAATTAGTGAGTCAGGAACTAAGGATGTAGTTCTAAGTCAGTAGTAGTTACTCCTTACAGGCGACAATAGGATCGAAGAGTGGAATCCTCACAATTCCACTTAAACCTCGGTAGTCGGTGAGGGTTTTAAATCTTTTCAACTGAAATCATGATAAAATACTTTACTTTATTTTCTTAAATTCCCTTTCAAGTTATTTTTCCCTTTATGGGAAAATAATTCTTGTTAATTATTCCAAAACATATATTTACCCGAAAGTACTTAATACTTTCGTACCGGTAAATATTCTCGTCTTGCAAGTAAAATTATTGTTTTTCCTATGGGCCCGGTGGTCTTGGTAGAAGTAGTAGTCCGGGAGGCATGGGCCGAGGTCTACTATTATACCAACCGCCAACTAGATCTTGATGGTGGTCTAACTGGAGGTTAGTTATTCCACATCAAGTGACGGGAAAAGGTACGTCCCTCCCACAATCTTGTTCATCGTCACTAGGGCTTGCAACCCTACGTGACACCGAAGGAAGAAGGATGGTATTCTCGTATCTGTTTTATTAAGTACCGACACCTTGATCAGTGTCGTTACTATTTTTCTCGGATTTTAAGGAGTTAAGGTTGGAGAAGCCTAGCTTGTGGGCATCAAAATCATTTTCCCAAAACGGTTCATAAGTTTTCTAAAGTATAGCCTATATTCCCCCTACTCCTATTCCAAACAAATATGAACCGGATATTATTGTCATATATTTATTTGTTATTATATAGTATATATATTTCAAACCAAGACTTTCTTGGTCAAAACGTTTTCAAAATCTTACTTATAATCCTAAATCTCAAACCCCCGCCACTTAGTCATTTTGACTAACCCTCCTACTCTTTTAATTCATGATTTCAGGAACCTACACAGCGACGCCTTAGAGGTATCTTGAAGCTTTAAGGTGTCACATTTCAGCTATCTAGAGTGATCACGAGTGCATGTACATCTTTTAATAAGCACTCTTCTATGAAGATAAACCTATTATTGTAATTACTTATCCAACTTAGTAACATGTGTCTCGTTATATATTGTCCCCTTTTATTACTCTTGTTTGTTTTCCGTTGCGTTTAAATTTCATACTCTGGTATTGTATAGTCTTGTCCGTTCGCCGGAGTATTTCTCGAGTGCTAGGTCTCACATCCACTCGGGAAGTACAACGGTGCGGGGTTGTAGTGTTAAGGGGCGCTTCAGCTAAGGTGGTATCAGAGCATCAGGTTTAGTTAGAGAGAAGCATACTAACCTTGATGCATATATATATACGACACATTTTGATCATTTTACACCTGTTATTTCATGTTACTTTACATTTCTGCATCATGAGTCTTAGAGTTGCTTCAAGATACCAGCAGGACCGTGAGAACTAATGTTATTTCGTTTGATGATTGATGTTACTTGGTGATTATTGTTCTGTGATAATCTTTGAATCATTCTTAACCCCACATGCATTATATTTCCTATGTGATTGTGATTTCAGCATTCATCATGCCTCTACGAAAGACACTACGAAACAACTCTCCATCGCCACAAGATCCACCAGAACACCCAGAACTCGTAGAAGCCTTAAGGCAGTTCGTTCGAACATGTACACCTGGAAATAATCCTACCAACGAGCGATCCTTAGAAAGGTTTCTCCGAATGAATCCCCCAAAATTCTTTGGAGAACCTAATGACCTGAAGGCTGAGAACTGGATAGCCAGTTTAGAAAAAATTTATGAGGCCATGGATATATTTCCCGAGGAACGGGAACGAGTGCAGTATGCAGCCTTTCTCTTAGAAGGACCCGCTTTGAGTTGGTGGAAACACGTCAAGCTAACCTGGATAGAAGACCAGACTGATTACAGTTGGGAAGTATTTGTAAAGGAGTTTCAGAACAAATATATTCCTCAAGTGATAAGGGATACCCGAGAGGCTGAATTCATGAACTTAACTCAGGGTTATATGTCAGTGACTGAATACGAGGCAAAGTTTGTGAGATTAATTCAGTATGCTCCACACGTTTTGAATGATGAGCGACGAAAGACCAAGCGATTCATTGATGGACTCAAGCCAGATCTGCGATGGGCTTTAGCTTCATTGGATATTGAAACTTATAGTAAGGCAATAGATAAAGCTCTGAAAACCGAAGCAGCTCACAAGAATATTCGTCAGGCAGCTAATCGCACTAGCCCCCCTCAAAATAAACCTTCTCAAGGAATGAAACGTCCCGCTGGTCCATCCAGCCAGAAATTTGGGAAGAAACCCGCACCAGCCCAGCAAAAGCCTAAGTTAGTCCCGTCCAATTCACAAGAAGAGATCACTTGTGAATATTGTCACAAATCGGGACATACTGAACAAGACTGTCGAAAGAAAGCTGGCACTTGTTTATGGTGTGGAGACCCTAATCATCAATTTACTTCATGCCCAAAGAGACCGGGACCTAAGGGAAAGGAGAAGGTTATGGGAAAATCGGGAAAGCCACTTGTCAAAGGAAAAGCTTATGCATTGGGAGGAAACGAGGATCCAGACCCTTCGGATGTTGTCGAAGGTACGGTACACATTCTAAACACGCCAGTTAAGGTCTTATATGACCCTGGTGCCACGCATTCATTCATTGCATCAAATTTATGTGCGGGTTTAAATTTTCTGCTTGAATGTTCATCATATAATTTTGAAGTAAGTTCCCCTTTGGGAGCTTGTTTAATAACGGATCGAGTATATAAACGCTGCCCTATACAAATCGGTGATCATTACTACCCAATGGACCTCATCGAACTTCCAACAACAAGATATGGAATCATTCTGGGAATGGATTGGCTCTGCAAGTACCATGCTAAGTTGGATTATTTCAAGAAAGAAATCATCTTAGGACAAGATGAAAGTTGGATTTCTGATGATAAAAGATCGGTGGCAATGATTTCTATGATAGAAGCTAAGAAGTTGATTCAAAAGGGAGCTACAGGGTTCGTTGCCTATCTCCTAAATAGGCCAAAGGACCAACTCAAGGTTGAGGAGGTGGAAGTGGTAAATGAGTTTCTTGACGTATCCCCAGAACATTTAGATTCGCTACCTCCAGACCGTGAGTTAGAATTCGTAATCGATATAATTCCTGGGGCAGAGCCTTTCTCTAAGACCCCTTATCGGATGGCCCCAGCCGAACTTCAGGAGTTGAGAAAACAACTTGATGACTTGATTGAATCAAGGAATATCCGTCCCAGTACATCACCTTGGGGAGCACCAGTGTTGTTTGTAAAGAAGAAAGATGGGTCATTACGAATGTGCATCGACTACCGAGAACTTAACCGAATGACCATAAAGAACAAATACCCTCTACCCCATATAGAGGAGTTATTTTGTAACACCCCAAACGGAGGATGCCACATCCCCCGCACTAAGACCCAGACCCGGTCACGAAATGGAAAGTCCATGCCCGAATCCGAATCAAAGCGAACGGGAGACCAACTCACACACTAGGCTAGGCGGATCTAACTCGACAGACTCAGAGCGCGGAAGCAATTTAAACAATTATCATCAGGTAGCGGAAGCAATTAAATCAACGTACAAAATAAGTGACGGGTTCAACTAGCATAGATACCTAGTCCCGAATATCAGCATACATAACAGGTGACGGGTTCAACTAGCATAGATACCTAGTCCCGAATCTCAAATCATCGCAACGTAATAAACCAACATAAGTATCAGCAGAATAGCTAATTACATCCAAATGCTACCATACTAACCCCACCCGGGTATAAGTCTAAGTAGAGCATAAAACATAATCTCCAAAAGCGAAATAAGAATACATAACATAAATAGAGTATGTGATAAATGCATCTTAACACCAACTAAACCGACAAGTGTGACCCAGAAGACTCACATCCGCCTAGCTCAAGCCAAAAGAAACCTGCAACTAAAAGATAAAATGAGGTGTCAGTCAACTGACTGAGTGAAGGGGCTAACGCACACCCACTGTATATATATAGAGCATAGCACATATCAGAAGGGTGGACTCATGAACCGGAGATAGGTGTTGCATACCAAAGCCATTTCCAAAAGTACCCAAAAGATAGTTATAAGTATAAGCTTTAGAAAACATTTCAGAAACTCTATCTCGATTCATGATTCCCAGACAGAACAGAACACATGCTCGGCGAGTACGAGCTTCCAACCTTTACTCCTCAGAACATATCAAATCATAAACACAAAATACAATCCAACCATCACACCAACGATGGAGGGGATGTACCGTCCCTAAACCATCCAGAACAGACAAAACCTCAAGGGGTAATGAACCCACAAGAGTCCTCCCCGGCTGTACACCGAAGGCTCAAGATATCACGCCTCCCCTATCTCCCTGAGTCGCGCGATGATATCTCAAATGGAGACTATGCACAGGTCGAGCCCTGACGGCCCTATACCGTCCTAGGGATTCCATACCCATAGCTCCTCGGATCCATAACAGAATAGAACAGAACAGATACCATATATCATGGCTAACTCGCTACAGAACAGATCATAACGTAATATAACTTTTCAAAACAACTTACATATGCTTTCATATCTAATTTTCCAAAACAGAGCTGATTCACGAGGCCATAAACATATCATATCCAACACATACGTATTTATAATAGATATACTCGCATGCAAGTGTTGAAATTAGCATATTAAGACCATAGGTCGCATAACTATACAAAATCCTAAACCTCACCTCGTGAAAGTAGAGTCTGAGAGTGTGAAGGGGCAAACACCCTAAACCTCGGGCCCACCGGCACCACCAAACTCTGTGACAAGACATACAGAAACCCAGACTTAGACTCTATATGAACCAAACAAGACGCACGGCGTTGCTCAACATGATCGTGGTTATGCATAAGTGTTCATGTTGTGCTTGGATAAGGTGTCGTGGTCATTCAAGGCATATCAATGCTCAACAAGGTCATATTTACAAGCAACCGACACGTAATTCCATATCCAAAGATGCAAGATCAATTTAGGAAGTCAATATATTCACAAAATGCATATTAAATCATCCAATGTCACAGGGTTCAATTATAATATTAGAATTAAGCATCAAGTTTATGTCGAGTTATAAAGTGCATAAGTAAGAGCAACATGATCATATAAACATACAAAGTTGTTGTACGTAGATGGCATGCTTGATACAATTAAAGAGTGCATCTAATTCACTTAAGATCATACTTTACAACTTCACAACATGTTTGGTACACAAGCTCAAGTCACATTCATAGTTTCATAAATATTACACTTACATCCCCTAAGTTGATTACTAAGCATAATTATTCGTTTAAAGTGTTTATACAATTATTCAACTAGGAATTAATTACTTATAAGCATGACAATTATCAATTTATCATAATTCATAATATACCATTTTCAAGTAATAAGAGTAAATCAAAATATTAAAATTCTAACTCCTATTATGCATAAAGTCTCAAGTTGTTCAAACATCTTTCATGTATCTCAATTTAATATTGGAAACACAATTTACAACAAACATAACATTGAGAACGTCTCAAATCCATATAGAGAGATCACAACATGTTCGTTCTTCTAAAATATCATTCAAGTTCATTTAGTCACATAAAAGATTAGTTTCTAGATATTACACTAACACCCCTTCATATTTAAACACATAGTATAAATTCATCACATCGGCATTCAAATTGTCAATCGAAACATTCATGCATATCACAATCCATTCAACACATGTTTTCGTATATGATTGGAATACATCTCGATCAACAAACCAACAATAACCAATTTATTTGCACTTAAGACAATTAATTCAAATAATCACAATTACGCAAAATAATTCGTAATAAATAAACCGAGTGTCCGATTAATGAACGGAGAGTGGCGTTGAACTCACCACAATGAGACAAACATTCTGACCAAACGCCGCCAGAACGCCACCACTATAGCTACCGGAATTTGGCCGAACCGCCGTCTGGCCACCGCCGAAGGTCGCAGGAAAAATCCCAAAAATTCAGTCCTGAAAGAAGTCTTCGTGCCTGTTCCGAATCCTCGATCAATTTCTGGAAATTCCAAGTCAATCTCCTCCAATTTCAGATCTACAAACACGAAAACCCTAAATCTTCAAACTCAAATTACTTCCAAAACTGGTGAACCAAAATGTGATCCGTACAAGGCATTGTCTTACCCATGACGAGCTCTTCGAAAGCCCTAAGGTAGCTCGCTGGAAAAATCCTCAGAGCTAGCGCCGCCGTTGCACCGCCACTTTGCCGCCGCGATCCGCCGCCAAACCACAGAATCTGGAGTCGCCTGATCACAGGCCACTAGTTCTCGTCGTTCCGAACAACTTTCATAAAGAGCCCGAGACTAAAAGATGGCCGGAAAAGGCCCCCGTTGGCAGCCGAAGTTTCTTCCGCCGCCCACGTCGCCGGAACCACCACCTACGGCCAAGATCTGGTGAAATTGATGCCGGAAATGAACTCAGGGGGTCGAAAAACCTTGGAAACCATCAAGCCCCGTCGAAAACCACCGTCGGAAGCGGCGGAATTATGCCGCTACACTAACCCGCGCCGCCGCAACGAGCTTCAGGCGGCGCGTGCGGCTCCGTCGCTGGTCCGATGGCCGCACCGCCAACGTCAAGTGGTGCACTGGGACGTCTACTTCCTGGATCTGGGGTGCGTGCCTCAAATGGTGGCCGGAAACCGCCACGGGATGCTGGCGAAGTGGCGGCGGTCTGACAGCTCCGCCGCTGCTACTGAAATCCGGCCATAACTCCACCACCGTTCCTCGTTAGGCCATGAAATTGGTACTCTTGCGTACGTCTGGCCGAGATAATCGAAATGGACTATTCGTTTGTTGAATTCCGTCGACAAATGATCGAGTTATGGGCTCGTAACCGAAGCCGCGCATAGTGATCCCCGGGAGAAAGAGAGTGGGAGAGGAGAGAGAGAGAGAGAAAAGGGATTGGGAGAAATGTGTGTTGTGCACAAGCTATATACAACCGGGTATCCTTATCGCGTAGCAAAGAGAAATATCGCGTACAATTAATCGTAAATAAAATTGGTAAAGTTACGAATAAACATTCAAGCTCCGAATTAATTTTACAAATTAAAATCAAATAGAGATTTACCTATTAGAGTTTAATTCAATTTAATTTTAGAAACTTTTCGTATAATTTAACGACACTCGTAAACACATGATTGACAATTAATCTCAAGGAATTCAAGTAAACCGAAATTAAACAAGTTAAGCAACATGATGGATTTAAAAGCAACTTGACAATTATTTCATGGAATAAATTTGAATTAAATCAAATTAGACAGTTAGGGTTATATATACGCGTAATTAATCAAGTTGACAATTAATCTTAGAAAAATTCGAATGAACACATATTAAATTGGATTTACATTAAATCACATAATTCAAGAACTCTTAAATTAAACACATATAAGTGTAGAGACTTACTAGTTAATGTCGTCAAGACGCCCTTCGAGAATACGGGGCGTCACAACCTTCCCCCCTTAAGAGAACCTGGTCCCCAGGTTCCACTGCAAAAATGTAGATCCTCGAGTAGTAGTGCTCCAACCCTTCTCCGAAACTCACGTAAGAACATAACTCTAATGGTGAGGTTTACTCCTGTCATCTACACCGAACCTCCTTTAGGATGTCTTGTTATCGTCGAGGTCCGTGCGAGTACTTGATCGGTTAGTGGTTTAGAACTCGGTCGGTCATTCCCATGATCGGATAGCTGCAACTCTACCCAACCTCGATGTCGTCTCAGACTTACCATTGCAACCCGTAGTCAAAACAACGCGTAACGCAACCACAACAAACAAGAGAGAATCCCATCTCTCAACACATAAGAGAGAGAGCCCCGTCCCTCAGCACCCACAAGAGAGAACCCCGTCTCTCGAGCACATATAAAAGAGAGAACCCCATCTCTCAAGCACATAAATCCACTGATCAGTTATTCATACATACACACATCATAGTAACACTTGACGAAAAGTATGCGACGCATGTTTGGTGTACCTTATACAACTGATATCGGTGTCCCTTGAGTATAGATTCAACGCTCATACCTCAACTCAAGGGGGATATCGCGATGGAATCCCTATAAAACAAGGTTACAGTATGTATGTATGTTATATGGGAAGTTAGTGAGCAACCAAAAGAGTTTTAAATCACATAAGCATGAACAGTTCACATAAGTACATAACTCATTCATTTCAGCAACAGTTCATAATAAGTAGAAATTTCAATTTACAAATACTAGATCAGGTATCCAAGTTATCACAATTAAAATAGCAATAGTCATCACCCCCATTAAGCAAAACAAGGTAAGAGTATTTAAACGATGCATGCATGCAAATGCCATGAATGTTTGGCGTACCGTTAACCAAAGTGTAAAAATCTTGACAAGAAAGTCGAGATGAAGCAGTAGGAGTTGTTTAAGCCGACAATAATGCAACCCTCATCATCTAAACCTCTTGTCTTGAGTCTTTTCATAAAGTGGTAACTCAGCAAAGCTCGTTTATCACCAAAGCCCTTACTAGACTGTAATCCTTGCTCAACTAGAATCATCTTCAGTTTCTCCCAAGAATTCTCATTCATGTGTTAAATCTTAGCCTGCTCATCTTCAACGAGTTGTTCATGGTTTGTTTCTCAATTAGATATGTACCTCAGAGTTTCGTTGAGTGATCGTGGGGCTAAGCACTTCCCAAAGCAATCCATGGTATATGATCCTGAAACTTGGATAAAGTCTTTCGGCATCTAAGTGTTCTATTCCCATCTCAGTAGAATCTTCGATCTTAGCAGAATCTTCCACCTCAGCAGAAAAGAAGACACCCAGAGAGCTAGCAACCAATCTTATTTTGTCGTTTGTTAACTCTAAACGACACCAAATCCTTCAACACTCACCGATGGTTTGTAGCTCGTTGCTTATGTAACATGGTTACCTATCCACATCCCTTGAACTTGATCGGATCTTCTACATTAACTCGTTTCCATCAACAAGGTGACTACTCCTAAATAAATGAATCATCAAGGCTAAAGCTCATCAAACTCCTTCATCTACTTGATCAGATTCTCCTCCATTGACTCATTTCCTCAACAAGGTGACTACTTCCAAATGAACGAATCCTCAAGGTGAAAATTCATCAAACTCCATCTTTCAATTGACTTTAAGATAGTAAGTCAACATAGCAAATCTCATTCCTTCAACTCTGAACCTTTTCATGACCATTGATCTTGGTAAAGAATCCTTTCATCTTCGAATTATGGCGTGTTTTCGTTGTAGTGCTAATAAGTAGTGTTGACGGAGGGAAATCTTAGTGTTGACTCATAGGGCACCCTGAAATTCAAATACTAAATTCGATGCATGCGTATTAGGATGCAAATGAAATGTAACATGTATATCTCGTAAATGCAATAATTATTTGCAATTTATATAGCACATAAAATAAGATATTGCATAATCAAAGTCAAAATGTGCACACAATCATATAATCACGAAACATTTCATGCCGAAGGATCACAATATCAAGTCAAACAAATGCAATGTGCAGTTACTCCTATGCCGTACGACCTATACACACTCAACACAACTCAAGAGCTCGGTTTTGCAACCTAGAGCTCTGATACCACTTAAGGATGTAACACCCCAAACGGAGGATGCCACATCCCCCGCACTAAGACCCAGACCCGGTCACGAAATGAAAAGTCCATGCCCGAATCCGAATCAAAGCGAACGGGAGACCCACTCACACACTAGGCTAGGTGGATCTAACTCGACAGACTCAGAGCGCCGAAGCAATTTAAACAATTATCATCAGATAGCGGAAGCAATTAAATCAACATACAAAATAAGTGACGGGTTCAACTAGCATAGATACCTAGTCCCGAATATCAGCATACATAACGGGTGACGGGTTCAACTAGCATAGATACCTAGTCCCGAATCTCAAATCATCGCAACGTAATAAACCAACATAAGTATCAGCAGAATAGCTAATTACATCCAAATGCTAGCATACTAACCCCACCCGGGTATAAGTCTAAGTAGAGCATAAAACATAATCTCCAAAAGCGAAATAAGAATACATAACATAAATAGAGTATGTGACAAATGCATCTTAACACCAACTAAACCGACAAGTGTGACCCAGAAGACTCACATCCGCCTAGCTCAAGCCAAAAGAAACCTGCAACTAAAAGATAAAATGAGGTGTCAGTCAACTGACTGAGTGAGGGGGCTAACGCACACCCACTGTATATATATAGAGCATAGCACATATCAGAAGGGTGGACTCATGAACCGGAGATAGGTGTTGCATACCAAAGACATTTCCAAAAGTACCCAAAAGATAGTTATAAGTATAAGCTTTAGAAAACATTTCAGAAACTCTATCTCGATTCATGATTCCCAGACAGAACAGAACACATGCTCGGCGAGTACGAGCTTCCAACCTTTACTCCTCAGAACATATCAAATCATAAACACAAAATATAATCCAACCGTCACACCAACGATGGAGGGGATGTACCGTCCCCAAACCATCCAGAACAGACAAACCCTCAAGGGGTAACGAACCTACAAGAGTCCTCCCCGGCTGTACACCGAAGGCTCAAGATATCACGCCTCCCCTATCTCCCTGAGTCGTGTGATGATATCTCAAATGGAGACTATGCACAGGTCGAGCCCTGACGGCCCTATACCGTCCTAGGGATTCCTTACCCATAGCTCCTCGGATCCATAACAGAACAGAACAGAACAGATACCATATATCATGGCTAACTCGCTACAGAACAGATCATAACATAACATAACTTTTCAAAACAGCTTACGTATGCTTTCATATCTAATTTTCCAAAACAAAGCTGATTCACGAGGCCATAAACATATCATATCCAACACATACGTATTTATAATAGATATACTCGCATGCAAGTGTTGAAATCAGCATATTAAGACCATAGGTCGCATAACTATACAAAATCCTAAACCTCACCTCGTGAAAGTAGAGTCTGAGAGTGTGAAGGGCCAAACACCCTAAACCTCGGGCCCACCGGCACCACCAAACTCTGTGACAAGACATACAGAAACCCAGACTTAGACTCAATATGAACCAAACAAGACGCACGGCGTTGCTCAACATGATCGTGGTTATGCATAAGTGTTCATGTTGTGCTTGGATAAGGTGTCGTGGTCATTCAAGGCATATCAATGCTCAACAAGGTCATATTTACAAGCAACCGACACGTAATTCCATATCCAAAGATGCAAGATCAATTTAGGAAGTCAATATATTCACAAAATGCGTATTAAATCATCCAATGTCACAGGGTTCAATTATAATATTTGAATTAAGCATCAAGTTCATGTCGAGTTATAAAGTGCATAAGTAAGAGCAACATGATCATATAAACATACAAAGTTGTTGTACGTAGATGGCATGCTTGATACAATTAAAGAGTGCATCTAATTCACTTAAGATCATACTTTACAACTTCACAACATGTTTGGTACACAAGCTCAAGTCACATTCATAGTTTCATAAATATTACACTTACATCCCCTAAGTTGATTACTAAGCATAATTGTTCGTTTAAAGTGTTTATACAATTATTCAACTAGGAATTAATTACTTATAAGCATGACAATTATCAATTTATCATAATTCATAATATACCATTTTCAAGTAATAAGAGTAAATCAAGATATTACAATTCTAACTCCTATCATGCATAAAGTCTCAAGTTGTTCAAACATCTTTCATGTATCTCAATTTAATATTGGAAACACAATTTACAACAAACATAACATTGAGAACGTCTCAAATCCATATAGAGAAATCACAACATGTTCGTTCTTCTAAAATATCACTCAAGTTCATTTAGTCACATAAAAGATTAGTTTCTAGATATTACACTAACACCCCTTCATATCTAAACACATAGTATAAATTCATCACATCGGCATTCAAATTGTAAATCGAAACATTCATGGATATCACAATCCATTCAACACATGTTTTCGTATACGAATGGAATACATCTCGATCAACAAACCAACAATAACCAATTTATTTGCACTTAAAACAATTACTTCAAATAATCACAATTACGTAAAATAATTTGTAATAAATAAACCGAGTGTCCGATTAACGAACGGAAAGTGGCGTTGAACTCACCACAACGAGACAAACATTCTGACCAAACGCCGCCGGAACGCCACCACTGTAACTGCTGGAATTTGGCCCGACCGCCGTCGGGCCGCCGTCGAAGGTCGCCGGAAAAATCCCAAAAATTAAGTCCTGAATGAAGTCTTCGTGCCCGTTCCGAATCCTCAATCAATTTCTGGAAATTCCAAGTCAATCTCCTCGAATTTCAGATCTACGAACACGAAAACCCTAAATCTTCAAAGTCAAATTACTTCCAAACCGGTGAACCAAAATGCGATCCGTAAAAGGCATTGTCTTACCCATGACGAGCTCTTCGAAAGCCCTAAGGTAGCTCGCTGGAAAAATCCTCGGAGCTAGCGCCGCCGTTGCACCGCCACTTTGCCGCCGCGATCCACCTCCAAACCACAGAATCTGGAGTCGCCTGATCACAGGCCACTAGTTCTCGTCGTTCCGAACAACTTTCGTGCAGAGCCTGAGACCAAAAGATGGCCGGAAAAGGCCCCCGTTGGCCGCCGAAGTTTCTGCCGCCGCCCACATCGCCAGAACCACGACCTACGGCCAAGATCTGGTGAAATTGATGCCGAAAATGAACTCAGGGGGTCGAAAAACCTTGGAAACCATCAAGCCCCGTCGAAAACCACCGCCGGGAGCGACGGAATTGCGCCGCTACAGTAACCCGCGCCGTTGCCGCGAGCTTCATGCGGCGCGTGCGGCTCCGTCGCTGCTCCGATGGCCGCGCCACCGACGTCAAATGGTGCGCCGGGATGTCTACTTCCTGGATCTGGGGCGCGTGCCTCAAATGGTGGCCGGAAACCGCCACGGGATGCCGGCGAAGTGGCGGCGGTCTGACAGCTCCGCCGCTGCTACTGAAATCCGGCCATAACTCCACCACCGTTCCTCGTTAGGCCGTGAAATTGGTACTCTTGCGTACGTCATGCCAGGATAATCGAAATAGACTATTCGTTTGTTGAATTCCGTCGAGAAACGATCGAGTTATGGGCTCGTAACCGAAGCCGCGCATAGTGACCCCCGGGGAGAGAGAGAGTGGGAGAGGAGAGAGAGAGAGAAAAGGGATTGGGAGAAATATGTCTTGTGCACAAGCTATATACAACCGGGTATCCTTATCGCGTAGCAAAGAGAAATATCGCGTACAATTAATCGTAAATAAAATTGGTAAAGTTACGAATAAACATTCAAGCTCCGAATTAATTTTACAAATTAAAATGAAATAGAGATTTACCAATTAGAGTTTAATTCAATTTAATTTTAGAAACTTTTCGTATAATTTAACGACACTCGTAAACACATGATTGACAATTAATCTCAAGGAATTCAAGTAAACCGAAATTAAACAAGTTAAGCAACATGATGGATTTAAAAGCAACTTGACAATTATTTCATGGAATAAACTTGAATTAAATCAAATTAGACAGTTAGGGTTAAATATGCGCGTAATTAATCAAGTTGACAATTAATCTTAGAATAATTCGATTGAACACATATTAAATTGGATTTACATTAAATCACATAATTCAAGAACTCTTAAATTAAACACACATAAGTGTAGAGACTTACTTGTTAATTTCGTCAAGACGCCCTTCGAGAATACGGGGCGTCACATATTTGATGTCCTTCAAGGATCTCGAGTCTATTCCAAGTTAGATTTAAGGCAAGGGTGTTATCAATTAAAGATTAGGGAGGAGGATATCCCTAAAACAACTTTCAATACCGGCTATGGACATTTTGAGTTCATAGTAATGCCTTTTGGATTGACTAATGCACCTGCTGCATTCATGGACATGATGCATCGCATATTCCGACCATGTTTGGATAAATTCGTGGTCATTTTCATCGATGACATACTGGTATTTTCAAAAACGCCCGAGGAACATGCTGAACATCTTCGCAAAGTGCTAAGTACTTTGCGAGACCATAAGCTATATGCTAAGTTCAGTAAATGTGAGTTTTGGATAGAAAAGGTTGCATTCCTCAGACATATAATTTCGGGATCAGGTGTTGAAGTAGATCCTTCAAAGATTGAAGCAATTACAAACTGGAAAATACCAAGGAATCCCTCGGAGGTGAGAAGTTGCCTAGGACTTGCAGGCTATTATCGGAGGTTTGTAAAGGACTTCTCCAAGATAGCTGCACCTCTCACAAAATTAACAAAGAAAGAAAGAAAGTTTGAATGGACTGAACAATGTGAACAAAGTTTTCAAGAATTAAAGCAACGATTGACAAGAAGGTTATACGGTTTATACTGATGCCTCTAAGGAAGGGCTAGGCTGTGTATTGATGCAACAAGGAAAAGTTATAACTTATGCCTCGAGAAAGCTCAAACCTCACGAAGAGAATTATCCTACTCACGACTTGGAATTAGCGGCAATTGTATTTGCTCTCACCAAGTGGAGACATTATCTCTACGGGGTTACTTTTGAAATTTTCACTGATCACAAGAGCCTACGGTACCTTTTTACTCAAAAAGAGCTGAATATGAGGCAAAGGAGATGGATGGAATTTCTGGAAGATTATGACTGTGTAATCCAGTACCATCCAGGAAAGGCTAACGTGGTGGCTGATGCTTTGAGTCGAAAGTCAAGCTTAACATCACTCTCACGAAAACCTTCAGGTAACCTGCGAAAATCTGTGAAAGTAGTAGTCTCCAAAGCTCGATTAGCAAATTTAGTGGTATTACCACCACTAAAGGAGAAGATAAAAGAAGCTCAAGTTCAAGATGAATGGATTCGGAAATGTCTCAAATCCAAAGAAAGGGATCTCGAGGAAAAATTCAAAACCGATGATCAAGGGATTTTGAGATACAAGAATCTGGTCTGCGTGCCTAGTGTTATTCGAAAAGAAATATTGGACGAGGCACACAAAACTCGTTATTCGATACATCCTGGAGGAACTAAGATGTATCAAGACCTCAAGAAACATTTCTGGTGGAACGGTATGAAAAGAGACATAGCCAATTACATCAAGAAATGCCTAACTTGTCAACAGGTTAAAGCAGAACATCAGAAACCTGGACGATTGTTGCAACCACTACCTATCCCTACCTGGAAATGGGATCAGGTAACCATGGATTTTGTTTACGGATTGCCCAAGGTTAAAGGAGGAGTTGATGGCATTTGGGTGATCATCGATAGATTAATAAAATCTGCACATTTCTTACCTGTCAAAGCAACTGATAAAGTTAACTCGCTAGCTAAGCTTTATCAAAAGGAAATTATTCGGTTGGATGGAGTACCTATTGGAATAGTTTCAGACAGGGACCCAAAGTTCACCTCACAACTTTGGCAAAACATTCAAGAAATGATGGGTACCAAGCTAAACTTCATCCGATGCGCAGGAGACCCTTCTTCCTGGGTGTGGGGCGCGTGTCGCCAGAAAATGGCCGGACGCCACCGCGAATGGGCGGCGAAGTGGCGGCTCCGTCACCCTCCACCTGCGCGACTGAAAATCGCCAATATCTCCGTCGTCGGCTGCCGGTTGGTCGAGTTCTTGGTACGGTTGTGACCACGTCATCGAGATAATCGAAATGGACTATTGGATCATCGAATTCCGTCGAGAAACGGGCAAGTTTGAGTTGTGTGTGTTTTCACACCGTAAGTGTGTGTGAATGTCGTGGAGAGAGACAGAGGGAGAAGAGAGAGAGAGCAGCTGATTCATTTGCTCGAAAAACGAGGGTCCGGGTGTTTTATCCCGGGTCCTCACGCGAAAAATGAACGGTAGAAGGGGCAAACTACATCAGAATAGGGCAAACTCAGAGTCCACGGACTCGTCTCGATGCCCCGAACGCGTTGTAGGGGTCGAAAAGGTCGATAACTCGATCGAACGTGTAACAGCCCTACTCAGGGCTAAGTCGAGAAAGGTAAGTAAAGGGTAACTCAGGAAGCGTTTATAACCTCGATCCTTATTAATTCTCTTCATGTATTGCATCTTATGTGACTTATGTGTTTTTATGTGTTATACTTTAATTAAATGTTCGTAGATTTCATTCTTTTCTCTATTTACTCGTAACATTGAAACTCTTCTCATAAAATCCTAGAATTCTAGTATTCATTCTCTTCTAGCACCTAAAACCCTTTCATATGCTTCAAAACCCATTCCTACAGTTTTAGGTTAGAAATTACGAAAATACCCCTACAGCTCAAAAATATTCCTACAATCCCGAAAGCACTTTCACTACCCAAAATTATAACCAAAAGAATCCTCACATTATTTCGAGGATCGTGATACCCTCCGTGAACCACAATTCCCATCCTAACTCCCGTAATATCAAAAACCGGCGAAAACCCTAGCTTATGATTCGATTATCAATAAATCCCTACTCATCTACTTTTTGATATTCAATATTATAACCAAAACGACCCTTAAATTATTTTATGAATTTTCATGCATTTACCAAAAACTCGATTTCATCATAGCATATTTTATAAATATTTTCCTTTCTAAAAATCACCAATTTATTTTAAACGATTAGCTTTTATTCAATAGTCGAAATTATACTTAAAACGATCCTTGAATTTTTCTCTACATTATAGTGATTTTTCCCAACTTTAAACTTTATCATGGCTTCGTTTATATAATTTTCCTATGATTTTCATCATCTTTAATATTCATAATTTATAAACGAAAACTCTAAATATTCCACATTTATAATCAAAACGAAGCTCGTTTTTCATCCATTCTTTCATTAATTCACTACTTCAATCTTTTACCTCTCGACTCTTGAATAAATTTTATATTATTTTACATTTATTTTTAATCAAAATGACATCATCCATGACCACATGGTCTTCTAGAAGGATTAAACAAATGAGCATAATTTTTCCACATTTCTTAGTTAATTACCTAGCATTTGTTCAACATATAATTTAACCACATTTCCAAATTTATTACCAAGCATTTGTTGAAATATTAGGCAACCACATCTCCCATAAACTTTCCTAAATTGCTTAAAGACCCCTCATGACTACCTATAAATATCCCCCTCAAGCCTCATTTATACCTCACAAATCAACACACAAAAATCACTCTCTCCCTCTCCTAATTCTCACGCCAACCCTCTCTCTCTCTCTCTAAGGTATATTTTTCTTTTATTATTCCATGCTTTATATAATGTTCATAGTATAATAATGATAGTAGCATGTCTAGGATTAGTTAAATTATGCTTTAGGAATTTATTTTATCAAATATGTGCATAGTTGTTAATTTAATTACAATGTGTGTACATTATGGAATTCTATTTAATTAAATACATGAATTGTGATATGATATAATGTGGTTATGTATTTGGATGTTTATGATCTTGTTCATGCCTAGAGTAATTTATTTAGAATTATTTTTCATAGAAAGTTCATATATTTTGCTATATTATGCTTTAATCTTATGTTATGAATATGAATGTGATAGAACATGTTACACACCCTCTTTGAATATTCAAATAAGCTCAAGAACATGTTCATAATGTTCTTGGATGTGTATGTGTGCATGTGTGTGCCGTGATCAATGTGTGTGTGTGTATGAATTTGATTTTGTGTTATAAAGTGTTTAATTCATATGAAAATTGAATAGTAAATATTTGCAATAGTAATTTTGACTTTTTGGTCAAAATTAATCAATTAATTTCGAAATTATTTTAAAAATAATTATAAAATAGGTTTTGGAATTTTAAAGAAAGATTTTTCCCAAAATTTCCAAAGATCGATAAACTATGTAATATTTTTCAAAAGATAACCTACATTGTCAAATTAAACCTTGAATTTCATTTCAAATCTTACAATTAGAATTATAATATGGTTAATAAATATTTGATTAGTTAAAGATCCCATAAACCCTGAATTTATTAATTAAACGGGTAAATTTAGGGTTTACCCGGAAATCTTTAACACATGACATGATATGTACCTTCTATAATTACTTTGCTATGATATTATGTGCAATTAGTGAGTCAGGAACTAAGGATGTAGTTCTAATTCAGTAGTAGTTACTACTTACAGGCGACAATAGGATCGAAGAGTGGAATCCTCACAATTCCACTTAAACCTCGGTACTCGGTGAGGGTTTTAAATCTTTTCAACTGAAATCATGATAAAATACTTTACTTTATTTTCTTGAATTCCCTTTCAAGTTATTCTTCCCTTTATGGGAAAATAATTCTTGTTAATTATTCCAAAACATATATTTACCCGAAAGTACTTAATACTTTCGTACCGGTAAATATTCTCGTCTTGCAAGTAAAATTATTGTTTTTCCTATGGGCCCGGTGGTCTTGGTAGAAGTAGTAGTCCGGGAGGCATGGGCCGAGGTCTACTATTATACCAACCGCCAACTAGATCTTGATGGTGGTCTAACTGGAGGTTAGTTATTCCACATCAAGTGACGGGAAAAGGTACGTCCCTCCCACAATCTTGTTCATCGTCACTAGGGCTTGCAACCCTACGTGACACCGAAGGAAGAAGGATGGTATTCTCGTATCTGTTTTATTAAGTACCGACACCTTGATCAGTGTAGTTACTATTTTTCTCGGATTTTAAGGAGTTAAGGTTGGAGAAGCCTAGCTTGTGGGCATCAAAATCATTTTCCCAAAACGGTTCATAAGTTTTCTAAAGTATAGCCTATATTCCCCCTACTCCTATTCCAAACAAATATGAACCGGATATTATTGCCATATATTTATTTGTTATTATATAGTATATATATTTCAAACCAAGACTTTCTTGGTCAAAACGTTTTCAAAATCTTACTTATAATCCTAAATCTCAAACCCCCCGTCACTTAGTCATTTTGAGTAACCCTCCTACTCTTTTAATTCATGATTTCAGGAACCTACACAGCGACGCCTTAGAGGTATCTTGAAGCTTTAAGGTGTCACATTTCAGCTATCTAGAGTGATCACGAGTGCATGTACATCTTTTAATAAGCACTCTTCTGTGAAGATAAATCTATCGTTGTAATTACTTATCCAACTTAATAACATGTGTCTCGTTATATATTGTCCCCTTTTATTGCTCTTGTTTGTTTTCCGTTGCGTTTAAATTTCATACTCTGGTATTTTATAGTCTTGTCCGTTCGCCGGAGTATTTCTCGAGTGTTAGGTCTCCCATCCACTCGGGAAGTACAACGGTACGGGGTTGTAGTGTTAAGGGGCGCTTCAGAACGAGAAATGATCGAAAAACCCCTAGAAAGAGAAAATTACAAAGGGGCCCCTAAACTCTAAAAGAGTTCAAAATAGGGCCACACAAAACACAAAATCACATAATTAAACACGTAAAAAGGTTGAAATGAGGCGTACCTTATAAGTCGGACGAATAGGATGTTACATCACATTGGCTCTTGATTGTATGATTCAAAGCTTTTTCCCCTGCCTGTTTAGTTTACTGAAGTAAATTCACGTATTTAAATTGGTAATTGCAATTTTAGTTTCGTTACTTATTAATTTCCGCACCAGTAGATTAATAGAAATAACCTTGAATTCGTTAAGTCTTTATATTAGAGAGAAATAGAGAGTAGTGATTGATTTCTCTTCCCTGTGGGTTCGATCCTATTGTGCTACTCGTATGTTAGTGTACACTTGCACGATTAGTTTTTAATTGTGGTAAAATCTGATACAACAGTTTTTTGGCGCCGTTGCCGGGGAAGGCGTTTTAAGTCAATATTACTCAATTGTTTTGATCTAGTGCTTTAGACTATTTTTTACTTTATGTTTATTATCCGTGTTACTGCGGAATTAGACTGAGGAATTCTTTTTCTTTGTGCAGGTTTACAGTGCATGCGAAGATCTCAAGATCCTGACTTAGTTCCATACGATCCGGAAATTAAGAGAACACTGAGTGCTATTCGGAGAAGAAATAAAAAGGAGAAGAAACCGATTGCTTTACCGATGGCTGAAGCAGACCCACCACCACCACCAACTATAAGAGATTATAACGTACCGCAAGCTGGAGCAATTCAGATTGCAACTAGTCCACAGATTGCAGCAAACAATTTAGAGATTAAACCAGCTATCATAAATTTGTTACGGAATAACCCATTTTCAGGACTATCTTTGGAGGATCCAACTTCACACTTGGAGTATTTTTTGGAAGTTTGTGACACCTTCAAAATTCATAATGTCACTACTGATGCTACCCGAGTTAGGCTTTTCCCCTTTTCACTTAGGGATCGAGCTAAAGCATGGCTGAGTACTGTCCCAAACGTATCCTTTCAGACTTGGGCAGCATTATCTCAGGCTTTCCTAGCAAAGTTCTTTCCACTGAGCAAAACTACGAAGTACAGGAATGATATCCAAGGTTTCAGGCAGTTGGATGGAGAATCTTTCTATGAAGCTTGGGAAAGATTTAAGGATTTTGCAGAAGTAGTGTCCACATCATGGAATTCCCGGATGGTTATTGATTCAGACTTTTTACAATGGGATGTCCCCTACCTTTAGAGGAGCGATGGATGCCGCAGCTGGCGGAGCATTGCCAAATCTGAAGCAGTTACTACTGAGTTATTGGATAATATGTCGCAGAACGATGTTTTTGTGCATGAAAGGAGCCATTTCTAACCCGCGAAGGTGCAAACAGGAGTCATAGAGTTAGATGGTTTAACCGCCATCAATGCTAAATTTGAAGCACTTAACAAGAAACTGGACCAACTAACTGTCAATGCAGTTGGGATATAATCCCAACCAGTTTAGGTAACATGTGAAATATGTAGTGGTCCACATGATTTTAATATGTGTCCTCATACCAATGCAGGAGAACAGGTACAAGAGCAGGTGAATTACGCAAATAACTTCAAACCAGCAAATGATGCCTACTCAAACACCTACAATCCAGGATGGAAGAACCACCCCAATTTGTCGTGGTCTAATAATCAGAATGTTCAACAACCACCCCAACCTAGGCCACAGTTCCCACCTAGGCAGCAATTTCAACCACGACCTCTAGCCCAATTTAATGTTGCACCACCTCAGCAGGGGCAGAAGCAGGGTTGGGGGGTTGCACTTGAAAAGTTCATAACCGTATCTACAGGTCGACATCAGAAGTTGGAAGCCCAAGTAGATCAAGTGGTAAATCAGACCAAAACTTTGGAGATTCAGATTGGTCAGTTTACCCAATCTTTGAATCTGCGAGGCCCAGGAATGCTACCAAGCCAAACTAAAAACAATCCGGAGGAGCAATGCCAAGCCATAGTTGTAGGAGATAATAGAGATACAGAAGGACCGAACGAGTGTGCAAATTCAGATGCTAAGGATGTTGTGCTTGAGAAAGGACTATTTGAGAAGGCTGAAAAGAAAATTACTTTGTAAGAAGAGATGCAAGAAGTGATTCCAGGCAAGGAGAAGCAGAACATTGGAGGAAGAAGAGATGCAAGAAGTGATTCCAGGCAAGGAGAAGCCCGAGAACTTCACTACTGTGCTACTGACTGAGGAATGCAGTGCTGTTATTCAGCATAAGCTTCCTCCAAAGCTTAAAGATCCAGGGAGTTTTTCAATACCCCTTACCATTGGTTCTTTACAATTTCATAATGTTCTACGTGATTTAGGAGCTAGCATGAGTTTAATTCCATTATCTACTTACAGGAAATTAGGAGTGAAAGAGCTCACGCCGACAAATATGACACTCTAATTAGCAGATAGATCGGTGAAATATCCGACAGGAATTTTGGAAGACATTTTGGTAAAAGTTGGAAAATTTCATATTCCCACTGATTTTGTAGTTCTTGATATTGAGAGCGATGAGAGGATGCCATTGTTGGAAAACTGGAATCAGAAAGCAGCGGAAATTTAAAATTTTCCAACAAAATGATCGAATACTGGCAATCGTGAATCCAAATTCGTAGAGATTAGAAACTTACTTTTCAATAATCTTTCTTGAAGCGTTTGAAGCCAACCAAGAACGCTCTTCTCGAGGCTTGATCCCCCCTTCCTGGTAAAGTTCGAATCATCAAAACTTCTAACTTGAAGCTCTCTAGAGATAGTCCACCAACTTGACTACAATCTAACTAGTAAGGATGCTAGTGCTCTAGTCAGTGCTTAGGCTTAACCTAGGGTTTAATTTATCTTGGAGAAAGGATGGTGTTCAACACATGAACCAAAAGAATTCAATCACTCTCTAAGGGGAGCTTATGCTCCCCTATATATAGGAAAGGGAGGGGTGGCTGAAAATCCCTAGTCCTTATGGGCTAAGGATCCTATTACTTGATCATCAAGTAATTTTGACTTTGACTTTGAATTCTAATTCAAATCAACTTTTAAGAGAGCTAAAATATCCAAACCCTTTTGGATATTATTATACTTTATTTATTAATAAATAAATAACTTATTTTATCTAATTAATTAATTCATAATTAATTAACTAGATTAATTTTCTCCAAAAATAAGACTTTCTTTTTAATTCAAAATTAAACCAAAGTCTATTAAATAATTAACACATTTAATTATTTAATATATAATCAAACATACACGTGTGGCACACGTGTCCCAAGGACACGTGTCCAGTCACGTGACCCACACGTGTGGTTTCACACGTGTGGAACCCTCTTGGCTTGATTTACTCGTTTAATCATTTTAAAGCCTCAACTCATGTAACCAAGTTGTTGTGTGTGACCCTCTAGGTTCTCAATTCAATTGGTGACCCTAATTAATTAATTCACTACTTAATTAATCAGTCCACAGATTAAACGACCATAGTCTAGCAACAGGTGTTTAACCCCTAGCTGAATTGGAATGTTCGGTTCGACAGAACCTTTAAGTCGTTGATTGATGTGTGATACAATCCTCCTATTTACTATCTCTCAGCCAAGATCTAGGGTAAGGGAATAATCAGAACCCTAATAATCCGGTCTTAAAGCTAAGTGCATTTTATATCCATTTGATCTCAATCCAAGAAACCCTTTTCTTGATGTCTTGATCTACTGCCTCGGCCAAGGTCTCCATATGGCATATGAATGACTTACACAACAAGAGATCACCTTGCAAATGCAAGTGCAGGTCCTTTCTTGATTCTCATTCACTTTCATGAGTCACTTGTGCAGCCCCAACATAAGCCTTGAATCAGTTGTCTAAGGCGACACACTTTAAAGCTTATACCTAAGACTATAGAGTTAACTCATAAAGTGACATGGAACCTCAAGTCTAAGGATCAATTAATCACATCAATGACTCGTGAGATATTTCCTAATCTGGAAGTTTCCATTTCCTGAAATAGAAACTTCCTTTCCCATTTAGGAATCTTCTCACACGGGGCACTTCAGTGAACTTACTTATGAAAGTAAGCACCCTTATGTATCACGCACGTATCAACTATACACTTTGCACCTCCATGAAACAAGGTGGTCCTTATTAAGGGTGTAATCCCACAAGCAAGCCTTAGAGGAGTTAGGTTGACACTCCCACCGTCTGTAGGACTCATCGGCTTGGAGTATTTTACTAATCATGACTTATGTGATATAGGGCTCGTTTGATGAGCCATTTCACCTAAATGGTTGAGTCCTAAAGTCATCAGGATTAGGGGAGTTCTCATACATGCACAGCTAAAGTAAGCGCATACCAAACAAGAGCATATAAAGAAGTGTTGCCTCAATTCGTTATTTTATTCAAAGATTGTTTGTGATTACAATAAGGAAAAGCACAAAGCAGATATACAATCGGCTTTCTAGGGTACTATTCCTAGTAATCTCCCACTTGCCCGTCAAAGCCATTCTAAAGCTACTCTAAGTCCCATCTTCTGAAGATGACCTTAGAAAGCTTCTCGACTAAGGGGTTTAGTAAGTGGATCTGCCACGTTGTCTGCTAATGCGACCCTCTCAATTTGCACATCTCCTCTTTTGATAATATTACGGATTAGGTGATACTTCCTCATAATGTGCTTGGTCCGTTGGTGAGATCTTGGTTCTCTCGTTTGAGCAACCGCCCCAGTGTTGTCACAAAACACAGTAATGGGGTCTTTCATGCCAGGAACAACATTCAACTCTTGAATGAAGTTTCTAATCCAAACACCTTCCTTAGCTGCATCATTTGCAGCTAAGTATTCGGCCTCAGTGGTCGAATCTGAAATGGTGTTTTGCTTGGAACTCTTCCAACTCACTGCTTCGCCGTTTAGGCAGAAAGTGTTTCCTGACATTGACTTAAAATCATCTAAGTCAGATGCAAAGCTTGCATCGCAGTATCCTTCAACAGTAAGATCTTTCTAACCTCCATAAACTAAGAATAAATCTTTAGTACTTTTCAAGTACTTAAGAATATTCTTCACGGCAGCCCAGTGACCATCTCCAGGGTCAGATTGGAAACGACTTGTTACACTAAGTGCATAAGCCATATCCGGTCGAGTACATAACATTGCATGTATTATGCTTCCTATTGCTGATGCATAAGGTGTATGAGTCATTCTTTCCTTCTCAAGGTTAGTCTTAGGACACATCTTCTTGGAAAGACATGTTCCTACACTCATAGGAAGGTTCTTAACCTTTGCTGACTCCATATTGAATCTCTTCAATACTTTGTCAACGTACATCGACTGTGATAGTCCTATTAACCTTCTAGATCTATCTCGATAGATTTTAATTCCAAGGATATAGGATGCATCACCAAGATCTTTCATCTCGAATTGGTTCGATAACCATAACTTAGTTACTTTCATGTCATCCTTCGAATTCCCAATAAGAAGGATTTGATCAACATAAAGTACTAAGAATTGTACTAAGGTCTCCAATTCCTTTCTATACACACATGATTCATTCAAAATTTGAATGAAGCCAAACTCTTTGACTGATTCATCAAATCGAATGTTCCAATTCCTAGAAGCCTGTTTCAATCCATAGATTGATCTTTGGAGTTTGCAAACCTTTTGCTCACTTCCACTGAATGTGAAACCTATGGGTTGCTCCATATAAATGTCTTTATCAATGTCACCATTGAGAAAGGCAATTTTCACATCCATTTGCGATATCTCATGGTCATAATATGCAGCAATGGCAAGCATGATCCGAATAAACTTTTGCATTGCAACTGGTGAAAAAGTTTCATCAAAGTCCATGCCGGGTCTTTGAGTGAATCCTTTCGCAACCAGTCTTGCTTTGTAGGCTGCAATGCTTCCATCAACTCCAAGCTTTCTCTTAAAGATCCATTTGCAACCTATGGGTTTGACCCCATCAGGCAAATCTACCAAGGTCCAAACTTGGTTGGAGTTCATGGAATACATTTCGGATTTCATAGCTTCTATCCACTGTTCAGAGTCAAAATCTGAAAGTGCCTCCTCATATGATAAAAGGATCATTATCCTTTTGAGAGATCTCATGGAAGAATCCATACCATCTCTCCGTCTGTCTAGGAGTGCGTTCAGAACGCCTTAGAGGAGGATTTACGTGTGTATCGAAATTCGTGATTGGTTGTTGTTGATCAAAAGGGGACGTTTCTTCAGTGGGTAGTGGGATCACTTTGTACTTCCTCTAATTCTATTATCTTGCCTTTCTTTTCTTTAAGGAACGGTTCCTCAAGAAAAGTAGCATTTCTGGAAACAAACACCTTTTGCTCAGATTGATCATAGAAGTAGTATCCTATGGATTCCTTAGGATAACCTACAAAGTAGCTTAAGTTAGAACGAGATTCTAACTTATCTCCCACTGTCCTCTTCACGTAAGCAGGACAACCGCAAACTCTTAAGTAAGAATAACTAGGGATTTTACCATGGCACATTTCATAGGGCGTTTTAGGGACTGACTTAGAGGGAACTAGATTCAAAATCTTTGCTGCACTTTCTAAGGCATAACCCCAGAAAGAAGATGGTAAGTCAGTGAAACTCATCATGGAACGAACCATATTGAGTAGGGTTCGATTCCTTCTCTCAGAAACTCCATTGAGTTGCGGAGTTCCCGGAGGTGTCCACTGAGAGATAATCCCATTATCTTTGAGATGATTAAGGAATTCTTCACTAAGATACTCGCCTCCTCGATCAGATCGAAGTGCTTTGATCTTGTGACCAGTTTGATTCTCAACCTCCTTTTGAAATTCTAGGAATTTCTCAAAAGCTTCAGATTTATACTTCATTAAGTATACAAAACCATACCGACTAAAGTCATCAGTAAAGGTTATAAAATACTGATGATTGTTTCTTGTGCTTACACTAAGCGGTCCACAAACATCAGTATGGATCAAATCCAAGGCCTTAGTGGCACGTTCCACAGTCCATTTAAAAGGAATTTTGGACATCTTTCCCTTGAGACAGGATTCGCAAGAAGTCAACTCTTTGAGATCATTTTCAGAGAATGATCCTAAAGTGTTTATCTTGCTAATTATGTTCTGGGAAATGTGCCCTAATCTAGCGTGCCATAAGGGAGCTGAAACTTTGTCATCTCTCTTACGTTTAGTTTCTCATTGTATATTCATAATATTTATATTCTGAGTTAGATAAAGTCCATTACTTAGAGTACCGATGTGAACGAAAGAGTTGTTCTGTTTGATAAAGTATTTACCATTCTTAATATAAGTTTCATAACCTTCACAATCTAAAATTGGAACTGAAATTATATTACGAATAATGCTCGGTACATAAAGGACTTTATTTAAAACTAACTCAAAACTACCTAAATCTAATCTAATTGTGCCTAAAGCTCGAGCTTTAACATTTGAGCCATCGCCGATCTTCAAGACACATTCTCCTTCTTTGAGTTGTTGGACTTCACTTAGCATCAGTACATCATTATAGATATGAGTTCCACAACCGGTATCAAGTACCCAAGAACTAGAATTAATAGAAAGATTTATTTCAACGAGAAACATACCTTTCTTTAGAGTAGCCTTGTGCTCTGGGCAGTTTCTTCTCCAATGTCCCGCTTTGCCACAATGGAAGCAAACATCCTCTTTCTGATCACGCTTCTTCTTTTGGGCCTTCCCCCTTCGAAATGGCACCAGTGGGCCTAAGGGGTTTCTTCTTCTTCTTTTGGGCTTTCTTGCCCTTACCTTTAGAAAGCCCAGAAGAGGAAGATGGAGCATTCACCATCAGAACCATATTGTCCTTCTTGATCGTGCTTTCAGCAGTCATAAGCTGACTAATCAGCTCAGCTACAGTAGCACCAGCATGATTCATATTGAAATTTAGGACAAATGGGTTGAATGATGGTGGGAGTGAGGCTAGCAACAAGTCCACAGAAAGCTCATCTTTCAGTGGCATGTCCATGGAAGCAAGTTTCTCAGTAAGGGCGAGAAACTTGAGTCTATATTCTTGGACACTTGAACCTTCCCTCATTCTCAAGTGGAACAATTCCTTTGAAGTGTTATACCTTGTAACACGTTCATGAGGGCGGTAAAGTTACTCTAAGTGGTCGTAAATCTCCCAAGCGAATTCCATGGCCTCGTGTTGCCTTTGCAAGTCCGGAGACATGTTAGCCAACATAAGGCAACGGGCTTGGAGATTATCATCCTTCCACTTCTCGATCGCGTCCCGCTCGGCCCGAGTGGGAGCGTCCCCTTCGGGACTAGGCTCCCCTTCGAAGATAATCCAAAATGATTTTCAGATTCCTCAGCCAATCAGAATAGTTGGGACCAGTCAACTTGTTTGACTCGAGGATCGATACAAGAGGGTTTTTGGTTTTCATTTCAAAACACGTAGAGTATCAACGACCTAAATGGTAAAACAGAGAACTAATGAGCATGCTGAATTATAACAATATACAAAAGATAAGGTCTTTAATCTAATGTAGCTTCCACTGTTTTTCAAAGATCTACAATTCCCAACGATCTAAGAGGAACACGTTTCCCAATGGGTACTAAGGTCCAAGGCATTTTAACTCGAACCCACGACTCGCGGACATTCTAAGTAAGAACCCTAGGTAGGTACAACTTACCAATTCTAACACCTTTAGAACTCTTAGTAATTGTTTTTTTTTTTTGCATCACCTATCTTTCAATATGGACCCATGACTCGTGCGACATCCATATTTACTTAGGCGTTAAGCTAGACCCATCAATCATAAGATCATGATCAAAACTTAGTTCGAACGACCCACGACTCGCGAACATCACCCTTGCTAAAATTGATGCGTACTGTTATGTTATTTATTATGTGGCTTTCCATATTACTGTTTTTGAGGCCGGGGTATGCCACGTGTATTTGTCTAAGGCCAATATGAAGATTGAGCCTTATTACTTTTCAGTACTTTTCATTTTTTTGAGAGTAGAATAGGTGGTGAGGTTTTATTTTCATTTTGGAGACAATGCACCCATGGACTAAGATGGACCACATTCAATTAACAAGGAGGCCATAAGTGAAGACCCCTCAAAATGTTAGGGAGGGGAATCTCAATTGTAAAATGTAATAGAGACAGGCCTCGTATTTTGTTACCATTTTCCCTTATGTGATTTAAATTTTTTATGTGGCATGTATGTTAGAACTTGTGATTGTGGAGTGGCTCCCACATATCACGCATAAGATTGGTAGAACCCATGATCATCTCATGTTAGTATCATGCTAGGACATGTTATCTGTTTATGTGCTTGTTTGAAATGCATTTAAGTTGTACTTGCATTAACCAAGACTAATAAATTTGGATAACATATATGTTGGTAAGGTCGAACCGGATAACTCTCCGGTTGATTCGAAAATTCCCATTAAATATTAAGCTAATTTCGAACAAATAGGTGTTTAATTCGAGATGCAAATTTTGAATTAAATTCCTAGCATTCCATCAATGGGTTTTTAAGTTTAGTAAGTGAAGCTAGTTATTGTCCGCGAGTCGTGGGATAGCTAGTGGAGCTTGTTAGTTCTTAGTTACCTAATTGATCATTTCAAATGATCAATATTTCGTGGCAAGAAGGAACCCCCCTGACTCTAAAAAGAAAAGGATGGATGGCCCTGGTGAAAAATAAGTGAACACTTTGCTGAGGCTCTGACAAGACGTGGCTAGGATAGATGGATGGATTTATCTTTTTATTCATATATATTACTAAAAAAAAAATGGATTTCTGTTGTAGCGCATAAGTGAGGCTCCAACCTCAATTGAAAAACGTAACTATAGGGCACCAACCCCAATTTAAACTATCCATGTGCATAAATTAAAACCATACATAAGTCTAAACCCATGATCACCTAACATGCAACTTGCGAGAATTTAAATTTAGCCAATAAATTAAAATTCCCGTTTCAAGTCCTAATGACTTAAAACATGACTTGATGCGAGTCTTATTTATAAAAGCTTTCAATAAATCCCAAACAACTAAAACAAATAAAATTCCAATTAATTTCTGAAAATTAATAATTTTATTAAAGATGTATTTTCCCAAAATATAAACCATTTCTATTACTCGAAAATCCAAATTTTAAGCTTTATTCAAAATTAAAATAAATAAAATTAAATTTTAATAATAAAAGAAAATAAATTTAAAATCGGGACTGGATTGCACGAAACACGAAAAATCGGATTGCGGTGGAGAAAACGGGGCCCCATACGCGAAAGGGCTGCGCGCGTCACTCGCAGCAGACGCGCACAGCGCGCGGCCCTCTCAGCCAGTGCGGGTGACTGGGCGAGCAATCCCGCATGCCTTGCGGGATTCTCGCCTAGCGTGGGCGGAGGCGCGCCCGGGAGGCTCCCGCACAGCCATGCGGGAGGTGCTGGGCGGGACGCCCTGCGCGCCTGGGCAGGCGGGCGGTGCGCGCGAAGCCCGCGCACGCGACACCTTCGCGTGCGGGGTTTCGCTTGTTCGTCGTTATCCGGGTTTTCGTTTCGTGTTTTCGTTCAAAAGCAAAACCTAACCAAGAAATCTAAAGACAGTTTATACAGTTTCAAATCTAAAACAATTTTCAAAACGAATTTTACAAAACAGTTTTTAGAAACTTTCAGGAAAAATACAGTTTCTTAATTCAGGCTTTCTAAAACAATTACAAACACTCAATCGCATCAAGCCTAAGAATTTCTACCAAATTCAGTTTAATTGAGACGAATCAGAAACACGATTAACGAGGTGGCTCTGATACCACTTACTGGAAAACTGGAATCAGAAAGCAGCGAAAATTTAAAATTTTCCAACAAAAGGATCGAACTCGCAATCGTGAATCCAAATTCTTAGAGATTAGAAACTTACTTTTCAATAATCTTTCTTGAAGCGTTTGAAGCCACCCAAGAACGCTTTTCTCGCGGCTTGATCCCCTCTCCTTGGTAAAGCTCGAATCTTCAAAACTTCTAACTTGAAGCTCTCTAGAGATAGTCCACCAACTTGACTACAATCTAACTAGTAAGGAAGCTAGTTCTCTAGTTAGTGCTTGGGCTTAAGCTAGGGTTTAATTTATCTTGGAGAAATGATGGTGTTCAACACATGAACCAAAAGAATTCAATCACTAAGCTCCCCTATATATAGGAAAGAGAGGGGCGGCCGAAAATCCCTAGTCCTTATGGGGCTATGGATTTTGGTCCCTCTCTCCTATTACTTGATCATCAAGTAATTTTGACTTTGACTTTGAATTCTAATTCAAATCAACTTTTAAGAGAGCTAAAATATCCAAACCCTTTTGGATATTATTATACTTTATTTATTAATAAATAAATAACTTATTTTATCTAATTAATTAATTCATAATTAATTAACTAGATTAATTTTCTCCAAAAATAAGATTTTCTTTTTAATTCAAAATTAAACCAAAGTCTATTAAATAATTAACACATTTAATTATTTAATATATAATCAAACATACACGTGTGGCACACGTGTCCTTGCACACGTGTCCCAAGGACACGTGTCCAGTCACGTGACCCATACGTGTGGTTTCACACGTGTGGAACCCTCTTGGCTTGATTTACTCGTTTAATCATTTTAAAGCCTCAACTCATGTAACCAAGTTGTTGTGTGTGACCCTCTAGGTTCTCAATTCAATTAGTGACCCTAATTAATTAATTCACTAATTAATTAACCAGTCCACAGATTAAACGACCATAGTCTAGCAACAGGTGTTTCACCCCTAGCTGAATTGGAATGTTCGGATTCGATAAAACCTTTAAGTCATTGATTCATGTGAGATACAATCCTCCTACTGACTATCTCTCAACCAAGATCTAGGGTAAGGGAATAATCAGAACCCTAATAATCCGGTCTTAAAGCTAAGTATATTTCATATCTATTTGATCTCAATCCAAGAAACTCTTTTCTTGATGTCTTGATCTACTGCCTCGGCCAAGGACTCCATATGGCATATGAATGACTTACATAATAAGAGATCACCTTGCAAATGCAAGTGTAGGTCCTTTCTTGATTCTCATTCACTTTCATGAGTCACTTGTGTAGCCCCAACATAAGCCTTGAATCAGTTGTCTAAGGTGACACCCTTTAAAGCTTATACCTAAGACTACAGAGTTAACTCATAAAGTGACATGGAACCTTAAGTCTAGGGATCAATTAATCACATCAATGACTCGTGAGATATTTCTTAATCTGGAAGTTTCCATTTCCTGAAATAGAAACTTCCTTTCCCATTTACGAATCTTCTCACACGGGGTACCTCAGTGAACTTATTTATTAAAGTAAGCACCCTTATGTATCACGCACGTATAAACTATACACTTTGCCCCTCCATGAAACAAGGTGGTCCTTCTTAAGGGCGTGATCCCACAAGCAAGCCTTAGAGGAGTCAGGTTGACACTCCCACTGTCTGTAGGACTCATCGGTTTGGAGTATTTTACTAATCATGACTTATGTGATATAGGGCTCGTTTCATGAACCATTTCACCTAAATGGTAGAGTCCTAAAGTCATCAGAATTAGGGGAGTTCTCATACATGCACAGCTAAAGAAAACGCATACCAAACAAGAGCATATAAAGAAGTGCTACCTCAATTCGTTATTTTATTCAAAGATTGTCTGTGATTACAATAAGGAAAAGCACAAAGCGGATATAAAATTTGCTTTCTAGGGCACTATTCCTAACAGCCATTGATACTTGGAAGACCATTTCTGGCTACGGCCGGAGCAGATATTGATGTTTAGAATGGACGACTCACATTCAAAATAGGAGATGGAAGAATAGAGTTCAGAAACTTTGGTTCCAGGACACCATCCGCAAGTCCAGATAAGTGTTGCATGATTAAGGTTGTAAATAATATGCCCGAAGGAGAAACTCTGTATACGGAGCAAAGAGATGCAGTTGATTGGCAGAGAGGAACAAAGTTTCAGAGAGCGAGAATGAAGGATGATGTGGATTTAGATGCTGGGAGATCAAGCTCTGCGTTCGAGAGTAACAAGAACGAGGTCACTCCTTGTGACTCATTGCTTCGGAATTACTAATCCCAGATTGGTTTCTACAGTTAAGCTAACGACTATAACTTAGAACTAACTTTTCCCTTTTCCTTTTCTCTTGTTTTGTTTTTGTTTTCGTTGTTTTCGTTCCTGTAGTCCTTGTTTTCAAATTGTTAAAGGTAATTATGTGTTTATTTGAAAATGGTGCAATGTGATTTGATTGAATATTATGAGTTGATTTCAGTTGATTTCAGTGATTGAGCACCATTAGTTGTGTGTTTGTGTTTTACATAAGTTTTGGGCAGAGTCTTGAGTAACGGGCGTTACACCATTGCTAATAATTTTTGTAACGCCCGTTAATGAGATCAGACGTAACAGTTACTAAATGTAACGGGCCTTACGTCATTTCTTTAGATTCTTTGGTAACGCCCGTTAATGGACACAGGCGTGTTGGCCGACAGGGGTAACGCCCGTTACCCATTTGTCTTAGGAACACCGGTAACGCCCATTACCTGTCTGACTGGTAGAAATTGGATTTTAGGACCACGTTTTTAGGGTTAATTTAAGTCTTGCCCTACCCAATTTCGGTTTTCTTTCCCCAAACCTATAAATACACTTACACCCACTTATCCCACCTTACTAGAGATTCAATTGTTCCTTTGGGTCAATCATCTTCAACTAACTAGCAAGAAGCTTCCCCACCAAGTTACAATCTTTACTCTCTTGTGAATCAAAGTAAGTTACCACTCCTTTGTCTTAGAGTATTTTTTTTCTTGGAGCTAATTTTTCCTATCTAAGGGATGAGAATTAGGATTGAATTACTTGTTAGAGATCACCATGAGATTAAATTGATGAATTTTGAGAGGTTAACTATGCTAGAATTAGGATTGATGCTTTAAATTGAAGTTAACTTGAATTGGGTTAAAATTTTGAAGAATCCTAAAGTTCTAGGTAGCCTTGTTTTTGAATTTCGGAGTTGAAGGTAGAGAATTATGAGCTTGAATTGTATTAATTAAACTAGCGTGAATTTGAGATTGAATAGAGTGAATAATTTGAGTTAAGACTCACTCACTAGGCTTAAGCACACAAGGTGTTTGATGAATTGTCTATGTGACTTGTGATTGAATTCTTGGTACTTTACTTTGCTATTATTGTTTGATTCAGGTACAATGGGTCGCACTAAGCACTCTAAAGTCCCGGGACCTTTCACTACGTCACCCAGATTAAACCACCAATCTTTCGAGTGAGAGAACGTAACGGTTAATGTCTTCGAGAACCCTTTCCAAAGGAATCCAATAAGGAATATTGTGGGTACTAAATTCTTCGACCAGATGGATAGATTGGAGGTTTGGAATGAAGTACGGAGGCTTTTCAATAACATAGGTTAGTTGCCTTCTCTCGAAAGGAGGGATATGACTTATGGAAATATAACCGCTGCTTTCTTCCATACGATGAATTTTGATCCGATAGACAACACTTTGACCTTCACTCTTGATGATATGGAGACTCGGACTTGGAGTGTGAGCAGAATTTGAGAAATTCTTCGGTTTCCAGCCAATGTCACCACTTCTTTACCCAGATAGAGCGAGACTCGGCGAGAGGAGGCATGGAGATCCTTTCCCTTGAGGAAGGGTGTCCCTAGTTATTCCCCCGGAGCACGCATAACAACTATTTTGACTCGTTGACATGGATACTAGTCCATAGGGTTTTAGCCCTGGGATTCTGTGCCAGATACGGGAGATATAGCCATATTATAGAAACTGAGTTGGCCATCATGTATATGATGAAGGAAGGTATTAAGTTCGATGGTACGATCGAGTTTCTTTGGAAGCTGCAGGAAAGTGCGGGGAGTGTAACGGGCACCGTTGCTCATGGAGGCTTTGTGACGATTTTTGCTAGAGAGATGAACTGAACACCGAGAGGGGCTTTGCCTATCAGTTTTGGACATACTGGTCCAGAGTACTTAGAGACCGTAGGCTTAGCTATACCTTGGGAGAGTGGAGAGCTAAAGCATAGGGTTCTGCCATGGTGGCCTATCCGTGAGAGAGATCGTTTTTGGCAGATGTACAGTCGGGGGATAGCCCGGTTCGATGAGCTTTCTGCGAGGCAGAAGGAGCTCTTGGCTCGGATTCCTGACCGGCCTGATGATGAGTTTGCGGTTCTTCGCAATGCCGCCCCTGTTATTGCCGAGGCTAGTGACGACAATCCTGTGACTTTGAGAGGCGTACGTGCAGAGCTAGCAGGATTGAGGGCTGATTTAACCACCGTTATTGCTAGAGTTGAAGATTTGGCACATTATGTAGATGAGCGATTCAACGAGTGGACGGCCGAGTTGGAGGCCAAGTTTGACGGGTTCAGTGCTCCCTTGGATCAGTATTTTGGAGGACCCCCATCGCCCTGATTTTGTTATCTTGATATTTTTCCCCCAGAGTTCTAGACATTTGTTTCGTTTATGCTTTATTATGTTTGGATAGTTGTCTAGACTTAACTTTCTGCTATGTTCGGTTTTCTGACTGGGTTTATGCAATGGTGCTTTTATTTTCATGAATTTGTGACTATTATTATACTTGTTGGATGCATGTGATTATCAATTGCCTTTGCACTTGATCCGTGTTTTTAGTCACTTGTTCAGGTTCGGAAGCATAGCAAGCATGTTGCCGCTTCGTCAGTACTCAGGGAGTTTTCTAGTCCTTTAATTCTTTCAATTGCAAGAGGACATTGCAAAGTTTAAGTGTGGGGGAAGAATGTGAATTCTTGCTATGAGCTTTATTGAATAATTGCATCAGTAGATGTAATTTCACTGTTAAATTGTTAAAATTCGAGTAATTTTGAAAATTTTCCCTTATTTTCAACTTTTTCTTTGAAGTTTGATCGTTGAGCTTTTGCTAGAATAAGTTAGGCGTTTTGAATTGAAGAAAGTTGCATAAGATTTGATGATTTAGTGTGTTAGTAAGCCCTTATATTTTGAGCACTGTTTTACGAAATACTGTACTTAACTTAGAGAGATGAGTTGATAATTTCCGAATAAGTCTAAGAGTTGATTAGGATGCATTTTAGTCCTATCGAGGCGAAATTTTGAATTAATGAAGGACTAAGGAAGTGAAGTAGGCATTCGTTGTCGGAGGATTTTCAGCTTTTCTAGTTAGCCATTTTCATTAAATAACGCAAACCTATTGACCCCGCTGAGCCTAATTGTTGTGCAAAGATTTTTGTAGCCACAATATAAGCCAAGGCACAACATAGAAATACGTAACTTGATAGTTTAGTTCACTAAGGCTTGCTCATTTGATTCGGTATGACGAGGATCTATTCTTACACTTTTTTTTATTTGTTCTTGCGATTGATTGAGAATGAGGAGTTAGAGAAAAGAGGAAAAAAAAAGAAAACAAAAATAAAAAAAGAGTGAAAAGAAAAGATATGAAAAGAGAAAGAGTAACGAAGAAAAACAAAATAAGATTGTGCAAAGGGTGAATTTGAAAGTGTGGGATTCAATTGAAGACTGGGGCAAAATTCTTAATGTTAATGGTGAATAGAAGTGTCCATGTTTTGATTAGAGTAAATGATGTAAGCTTGGTGAGTAGTCACTTGATCCAAATTTCCATAACCTTACCCTAAGCCTACATTACAAGCCCGAAAGACCTACTGATCCGAGGTTTTGACATAATTCCATTAGTGGAGATAGGTACGAAGAGTGTATTCCGAAGTTGATGACTGGAGCTTAGGAGCAAATTGTGAAGTTGTCGTTCTAATTTTTATACATTGTATCTTTTGACTCACACACTACACAAGGGTTTACTATTCATATTAAATTTTGAGGATTTCCTGTTTGCGAGTATTTGATTTGATTGGCTAGACTTGTTTAGGCGAAGGTTGATGATTGCTTAGATGAGAAGGTTTGATGAGGATGTGTGTACTTAATTTTTGAATTACTCGGGGACAAGCAATGTTCAAGTGTCGGAGATTTTGTTGTGTGTAGAAATTGCATGATTTTAAGCGTTAAATAGATGATATTCTGGAGCCGTTTGATGCGTTTATGTGTTTATTTGACTCAGTTTAGGTGTCATTGGAGTTGGAGTTACGAAACGGCGAAGCAGAGCGTTTTCACGCATTTTTGGGAGAAAAAGTGGTAACTCCCGTTACCATTTAGCAGTACTAAAGGAGTAACTCCCGTTAATAGCCACAGGAGAACGGTTTTGGCAAGAACAGAGGGGTAACGCCCGTTACCCCTACGCAGAAGGAATTAGATAACGCCCGTTACCCGTAATAGCGTTAATGCGATTTTAGGCCATTAACGGGCGTTAACGATGGCAAGGCAAGAAATTGGTAATGCCCGTTACCTTGGGCGGCGAGAATTCTCCTAGGGTTGCTATATATGTGCGTTTTGGAGTCTTTTTGAGAGAGATTTTCTTTGGTTCATGACCTAGATTGGAGTCTTGAATGAGAAAAGAAAGAGAGACGCCGGAGAGAGTTAGACAAAGAAAAAGAGTTTCCCTTCCAAGTCAAGACCTAGGGTTTGGAAGAAGACTCAGAGGTTCAGAAGATTTTCAGCGAATTCGAGAAGACGACAGGATTGAATTCCGAGAACAATCTTTGGTTTTATTGTTGCTTTATTTCCTAAACTAATTCCTTTGATTTTTAGTTTTAGTTGTTATGCTAGTTTCGTTCTAGAGTTTTGCTGAATGTTCATGAGTTTAATTGTTAGACTTTATTTAGATTCGTTGACCATGATTTATGTTAATGCAATTTCCTTTAGTTTTACGATTTTTGCTTCAAGTATGAGTAGCTAATTATCTAAGGCTAGGGGGAAGGGATGATGATTTCATGATGGATATGAGATGAGATACTTGAGTGACTTGTGTTAATTCTTAGTTTGAAAACTGGTTTGAATTGACTTGCGATGGCCTGATCACTCGTAGCAAGTGTCACAATTACCTATAAATCGAAAGAGTGATGGTAGTTTAGAGGGTTTTCAATACTTGTGAGTTGTAGGGTACAAAGAGATTTGGTCCTAGCTTATACAACAGTAATCTTATTCCATGCCGAGCCACTAGAATACTGAATTACACTAGTCTTATTCCTATGGTTTAATTAACTATTGGTGATTGTGAGAGTAACATTGAACACTAATTAAGCACTTGGTTACACCTCGAGAGGGGGTAATTCAAATATAAGTGACTAGGTTGTAGAATTACACTTGTCAAACAAGTATCACATTGGCTCTTGATTGTATGACTCAAAGTTTTTTCCCCTGCCTGTTTAGTTTATTGAAGTAAATTCACGTATTTGAATTGTTAATTGCAATTTTAGTTTCGTTACTTGTTAATTTCCGCATCAATAGATTAATAGAAATAACCTTGAATTCGTTAAGTCTTTAGATTAGAGAGAAATAGAGAGTAGTGATTGATTTCCCTTCCCTGTGGGTTCGATCCTATTGTGCTACGCGTATGTTAGTGCACACTTGCACGATTGGTTTTTAACTGTAGTAAAATCTGATACAACAGTCATCATGGTTTATCTCAACACGAATTGCTTCCCATCTTCTTCTCAGGTTATCCCTTCATCCTCTTAAAACCTTTAAGGGTGCATTCGGTTTCCGGCCCATTCAATTCCCTAGTCGAAGATAAAACATTCTTAATGATTCTTGAAGTTTGATTCAAGTCCTTCGATGATCATCCTTTTTGATTCGTCTCTTCTCAAATTTCCTTCCAGATTATCATGGAAAAACAACCGGTGACTTACTAATATTTTCTTTGTTATGTGTCGTCCGAACCCCTTTAATACATAATTGAGTTAACCTTTATTGACACCATCCTATTATATGATAGCTTGATTCGGTTTCCTTTTGCCAACACTGATTTAGGGGTTCCCAGATGCCCCCTCAAAATTCAATCATCTTCAAAAATCCAAATCCCGTACTATGAATACCCCTTAGCAATCTTCAACCCAAATTACCCTCGATCATCTTGCACCTAATCCTATCGTTTCAATTCCCAAGCGTTCCTTGAATCCACATCCTCATCTCTTGAAGTACCTATTTCTTTCGATATTATTCTCAAAGATTCATCCGCATCGGTTTTGGAATTGCATCGAGCGCTAGATCTCCCATTTCATCTCTTGCCACTTTTGTAGAATTCTCGTTACTTGTTAACCCTTATGTTTCCATCGTTCCTTTTTAAGAGTGACCCATTCGAGCACAACAGTGATTTCAATTTATTTCCCGATCGAGCTCTCCCCCTTAAAAGTTCTATGCTCAATTCCTTGAACTTGTTCTATCGTTCATGGAATAAGAGATTCCCAACTTCTTCATCTTAGCTTCCCTGTAAAATAGTTCTAGGCATGCCACGTGTCCGGTGATCTCACATACATTCACTTTGAACGGTTTGGTAAGGATAGTAACCTACTTCCTTTGTTCCATCCTCCAGTTCTATTTTCCTCAGCCTTAGTATTTCCTCTTTCCTTTCTGATTTACAATGTGCAACCCAATTGTTTCTCCTTATCTTGGTCCAAATGTGGCTCGGTTAGTGTAGCGCCTCTAACACTACAACCCCGCACCATTGTACTTCCCGAGTGGATGTGGGACCTAGCACTCGAGAAATACTTCGGCGAATGGACAAGACTATACAATACCAGAGTATGAAATTTAAATACAACGGAGAAATAAATTTAAACAATTAGTAAGAAGCAATAACCAGAGTTAAACAGAGATATCTAAGATGTGACACCTTAAAGCTTCAAGATACCTCTAAGGCGTCGATCTGTGGATTCCTGAAATCATGAGTTAAAAGAGTAGGAGGGTTAGTCAAAATGACTAAGTGACGGTGGTTTGAGGTTTATAATTATAAGTAAAGTTTTGTAAAATCTTTTAACCAAGAAGGTCTTGGTTTGAAAATATACTAAATAATCACAAAGTACTATATGACAATAATAATCAGTTCATATTAGTTTGGAACAATAGGAGTAGGGGGAATATAAGTAATACTTTTAGGAAATATGAACCGTTTTGAAGAAATTGTTTGGTGCCCCCAAGCTAGGCTTCTCCAACCTTAACTCCTTAAATTCGAGAAAAAGAGTAACGACACTGATCAAGGTGTCGGTACTTAATAAAACAAATACGATAATACCAGCCTTCACCCCTTAATGTCACATAGGTGAGCAAACTATAGCACCCCGCACGTGAGGCACCACATCCCCCGCACTATGGGTCAACACGAGTAACGAAATGGGAAGTCCGCACACGTATCAAACCATAGCGAACGAGAGACAAATAAAATAACCTTCCTAAGCTAGGCGGAACTTAGACCCTGCAATTATAACCAAACCACAAAACATAATGCAACGGAGAACTAAATCCAAACACATGCAATGGCCACGGCCCTGCAGAAATTAAACACACGAACCGCAAGCATACTTGGGCTCCTCAGGCCTCTTTATAACTCATAACAAAGCCCAGCAAGAGCAGTTCAATAGCAAATATACATAATCTTACAAAGTTGAATCATACACAATTTAAATACATATGCGAGTGCAGAGACGCTTCCAACTTAACTTGACCGACTCAAAGACTCAATCAAAACTCTGCCTAGCTCGAAACTCCAACGCTAAACTTGCGCACTAAAAGGTTAGGGAGGGAGAGTGTAACGCCCCGGTTTCCGGAAGAACAGGTAAGCACGCCACGTGTGCGTTTTGAGCGTAGGTTTGATTTTATTTCTTTTAATTTCATAATATTCATACGTGGCATTCATATTTTTATAAAATTCATGAAACATTATTTATATTAATTCCTTAAATTCATATCATTCAAAATATTATTTCATGACACGAAAAATATTTATTGCATGGAATCAATTACCGAGAGTGATAGAATTACTAAATTGTCCCTAGTTAAATATTTTCTAAAATCTTAGGGACTTAATTGCATGATTTCTAAGGACCAAATTGAGCATATTTTAAATCATGGCATACTTAATTGTATAACTTAGAGATTTCAAGGATTAATTGGCAAATTAGCATGTTTCACCATTTTCAAAAAGAGATGAATCATGTATTATCATCTTCTAGCTCCATGAGATCATTTCACACAAAAATATTTCCCAACATATTCATCTCTCTCTCGGTTCCAAAAGGGAAGAAAGGAAGGAGTGATCTTTTGCATCAATCATCAAGATTTCAAGAAATCTTTCAAGGAAATTGAGGGTTCATTATCATCATCATCCATTTCTTCATTTCTTTCCATTTTCAAGGTTGGTGTGAGCTTGAATGGATGAGTTGATCATATTGGTATATGCTAGGGTTTAGGAATCTTAGGATATATGAGTTATGTGTTGTGCAAAGCATGATTGAATGATTATAACTTGAATTATTGCATGATTTCTAGCTTGAAACCTTGGATATTTGGCAAGATTGAGCTAGTGTGATCATGTCCATGAAACCTTGAAATCTTGTTGATATAGCATGTCCTATGTGTTTAAAGGTTATATTAGTGTCTATTGAACTTAGATGCATCATATTTCCAGAAATTATGGTATTTGGGATCAAAAATCAAAATTGTTGTTGCTTTGTTGTTTCTTCCCGAGAGCATGCTCTGCTTCTGCTCTGTTTCTTTCAGTTGCAGAAGCTGGGAACGACCGTTCCCAGCCTCAAGGCTTTATGGGAACGGGCGTTCCCCTTTCTTTTCAAAATATGGGCGGCCGAGCATGGGAACGGCCGTTCCCATTTTGGCCTTGCGCCGGAAGGGCCGTTCCCCAGCTCAAAGGCGCGCTTTAAAGGGAAAGAAACGCGGGCACGTTTTGGGGAACCTTGGGAACGACCGTTCCCATTTATGCAAAGGGGACCGGAACGGCCGTTCCCACCTGTGTTGCAGAACAAAATTCACTGCATAAATTTCCGAAAATGACCCCTCGACCCGACGACTTCTTTGACCCCGAATTGCTATAATATGTGTTAATATGATGTGAAACCAAAAGTTATAATACCACATTGCATTTTCATGGTCGTCTCGACACGTTTTCGCCGTTCGTCATATTTTGGCCATTTTAGTCCATGTCTCATGTTCATATGTCGTATTTGCTCAGGTCACGAGGGCGTGGACGGGGAGCAAGCTCCTTAGAACGCTTATTTATTATATTTTGCAAGAAAGGTGAGGTTTTGTTTTGGTAAAACGAACCCTACAACCCTTACGTGCTATTTTCGGCCAAAAACCTACTATAATTATAAACGTTTTCAAAGCTATAAACATTTCCAAGCAAGATTGTATCGATTGTCATGATTTTCAAGCATGTTTGGCGAGTACATGATTGCACGTGGGCCCGAGGGTAATTCTTGAGCCAACCGGGAAAGCAAGGGCTGACGGGTAACTCCTGAATTATCCTCACATTGTTGGGATCACCCCCGAAGCCACTAGGAGATTAGTGGTGGAAGGAGTTCCGTGTCTAGAGGGTCATGTCCTCTACACACACCATGTCGTGGATAGTCGAGCCTTGCAAACTCGCTATCACCCGGAGGAAGAAGGAGACTGGGGATTAATCCGGAATGTCGGGTTATCCTCGGGTTATTGCATGTTTTCAAGAATGAAATTGTCTATGTGAGCACTAAATTATATTGCATGATCACTTATTTATCAAGCAAGCAAGCATGATCACGTATTGTTCACGATTGGGAGTTCGGTTGGAGATTGCCCTTACTCGCCGGGGCCACATGTTCATGATATTGACAAGCATGATTAAATAAAAGTGTTAAAATGGTTGGTTGTAATCTCGGGCAAAGATTAAACTCATCGAATTATATATCTATCCTATTTTATACTAAAGTCTTCACCCGAGGCTACAACTTGCATGTGATGTGTGATATATATTCTATTGCCCCTCACTCAGTCTTCGGTAGACTGATACTTCACTTTTCAGGTACCTTTTGAGCGTGGTTGTGCTAGGCGGGCGTTGGTCGAGTCTTGCATTATCACGGGTCTAGTGTTGCACCTTTCATGTACATATTAGATCGGATATCATGTTATGTTCGCGATTGACAACTTTTGGATACCTATTGATGTATATTATTGAAGATATGATAACGCATTGATAGAAAATGGGTACCTATATGTATCTTTGTAATAAATATGGTACCTATAGATATGGATGAATAACTTTATTGCTTCCGCTTTTCTATTCATGTATGTTGATTATGTTGGGGAGGGTGTCCCGCCTAGAGCGTCATTTCTATTGTCACCCGTTCGCTGTGGTCTTGGTTTATGTATGAACTGTCCATTTCATACGTGGATCGAGGCTATAGTGCGGGGGATGTGGCGCCTTGGGGTTTAGGGTGCTACATCTACAGGTGGTATCAGAGCCCGGTTGCAAAACCGAGGTTCTCGAGTCGTGTCAAGTCAGTCTAGGTCGCACGGCATAGGATTATGTGGTATTTGGGAGTCTGCATTGGATTGATCTACTTGATTTACTCCCTTATTCGCATTAATTGCACTACTTGATCTTCCTTGAATATGTGTTACTTGATATTTTGGAAATTGTGTGCACACATTTGCATTTATTGACCGAACCACGCATGTTTAGTGATCTAATTTCAGGATGGAGCATGACAGACGTTCTAGTGACCGATCCTCGAGGCACAAGCATCACCATCGCCGACATCATCGCCGCGAGAGATCACCACCTCCTCCACCTGCCCAGGCACAGCCCCAGGACTTTATGAATGCAGTAGTGGGGCTTATCGATCAGAGGTTACAGGAACGGGTACCTCCACCACCACCACCAGCGCAGGTAGCACCTCCAGAGACTCCCATTTCTGCTATTTTGCGAGAGTTCCAGAATCAGCGTCCCCCGAAGTTCTATAAGGGAGACGATATACAGGCAGAGATGTGGTTAAAGGAGATTGAGAGGATTTGGCAGCTTATTCCTTGCGACAGTCAGGAGAAGGCTCGTTGCACCCTCACTCTTATTCAGGGCGAGGCCTACTCCTGGTGGGAGAGTACAGAGATTGTTCTGCAGGCAGCAGGGATCGAGTTTACCTGGGAGGTCTTTGTACAGGAATTCAGAAACAAGTATATTCCTTCAGCTTCCCGTACCCGCAGGTTGAGGGAGTTTACAGAGCTAAAACAGGGAGGCAGGTCCGTGGGCCAATACATCGCCGAGTTCGAGAGGCTTTCTCGCTATGCACCCAACATAGCGAACGATGATTTTCACAAAGCAATGCAGTTTGTTCAGGGGTTGAGACCGGACATTCAGGATGCACTGAAAGCTACTAATACCAGTACCTGGGCAAAGGCTACTGCAAAGGCCTTGAAGGTTGAAGATTCCGATAGTGCTAGAAGGGTTATTCAGCGGACAGGACAGGCTTCAGGCTCGAGATCAGGCCAGGGCTCGAGTTCAGGAAAAAGGCCGATGGTGTATTCTGCACCTCCAGCGCAGAGGGATACCGGGAAGAAACCTAAGTACACCGGGCCATTTCCGAAGGGTCCGAGAGCTCCAGCACCACCCCAGCCACCTCAGAGACAGCGATGTACATGGTGTGGACATCCTACACACACCTATGATAACTGCAGGCGTCGGTTAGGCCTATGTTTGATTTGCGGGAGTAACGAGCACCTGGTTGATGGTTGTCCGGATCGTCAGGATCCACCACCTGCAGGACCGAGACCACTGGTGAGAGCTCGGGCTTATGCACTCGCGGGAGAGGAGCAGGATGCGGATATTGACCCCGCTGCAGTAGTTGAAGGTATTATTTGCATCCATGGCACGAACATCCATACATTATTTGATCCAGGAGCTACACACTCCTTTCTTGCGCATTCTATTGCTATTACCTTGTCTTTGCCTGCTATGTGTACTTCTGTGCGCTATATAGTTAGTACTCCTTTCGGTAGTAGGCGAGAGACGGATCAGGTTTACAGGGATGTTCCAGTTGTGATTGAAGGCCGGGAGTTTCTGACTGATTTTATTGTTATGCCGATGGAGAGATACGGGGCTATTCTGGGAATGGAATGGTTATACAGGCATTGTGCTACGGTGGATTGTCGGGCCAAGAAGGTTCAGTTGGGTTCAGAGGTTGTTACGGGTTGTACTTCGAAGACCGTACCCCTACTTTCTTTTTCAGAGGCTCAGAGACTAGTCAGAGACGGGGCTACAGGGTTCATTGCTTACATTCTGAACAAGCCTAAGGATCAAGTGAAATTAGAGGATACCGAGGTAGTAAAAGAATTCCCGGAGGTATTTCCAGAGAAATTGGATTCATTGCCGCCTGAACGGGAGATTGAATTTGTGATTGATCTTTTCCCGAATGCCGAGCCGTATTCAAAGACTCCGTACCGGATGGCTCCAGCCGAATTAAAGGAACTAAAAGTTCAGCTTGAGGCTTTATTGGAAGTTGGGTATATTCGGCCGAGTTCTTCGCCGTGGGGAGCACCGGTGTTGTTTGTCAAGAAAAAGGACGGGACTTTAAGAATGTGCATCGATTACAGAGAGTTGAACAGGATGACTATTAAGAACAAGTATCCCCTCCCACATATCGAGGAATTGTTCGATATACTCCAGGGCTCTAAGGTGTATTCGAAATTGGATTTAAGACAGGGATACTATCAGCTGCGAATCTGAGCAGAGGATATTCCAAAGACAGGATTCAATACTCGTTACGGGCATTATGAGTTCGTGGTTATGCCTTTTGGATTAACTAACGCCCCTGCAGCTTTCATGGATATGATGCACCGGATATTCAGGCCTTTCCTTGACAAGTTTGTGGTAATTTTCATCGATGATATTCTGGTTTTCTCGAAATCACCCGAGGAGCACGCGAGACATCTCAGGCTCGTTCTTCAGACACTAAAAGAACATCAGTTATTTGCTAAGTTCAGCAAGTGTGAATTTTGGATCGATCGGGTTTCCTTCTTGGGGCACGTGATTTCAGGAAAAGGGTTGGAAGTCGATCCCTCGAAAATTGAGGCCGTGCTTAAGTGGGAGAAACCAAAGAACGCCTCAGAGATTAGAAGCTTCTTGGGATTGGCCGGTTATTACAGGAGATTCGTTCAGGACTTCTCCAAGATTGCGGCACCGTTAACCCGGTTGACAAAGAAGGATGTTAAGTTTGTCTGGGACGAGAAGTGTGATCAAAGCTTCAATTTTCTGAAAGAAAAGTTAGTCTCAGCTCCGGTGTTAACGCTTCCCGAGGGTTCAGAAGAGTATGCAGTGTATACAGATGCTTCTAAAGAAGGCTTAGGTTGTGTTTTGACTCAGAAAGGAAAAGTGATCGCTTATGCTTCTCGAAAGCTAAAGGAATATGAAAGGAATTATCCAACACACGACCTAGAGCTTGCAGCCGTGATCTTTGCGCTCGGGAAATGGAGACATTATCTTTATGGGACTTCCTTTGAGATTTTTACCGACCATAAGAGCCTCCAGTATTTATTCACACAGAAGGATTTGAATATGAGGCAACGGCGATGGATGGAAAAGTTGGAAGACTATGATTGTACAATTAAGTACCATCCCGGGAAAGCCAATGTGGTCGCCGATGCACTCAGCAGGAAGGCGAGTGTATCGAGTTTGGACATAAAGGAAAGTGAGGAAGTTGCCCCGATTGTATTACGGGCTCGGGTTTCTAATATCACAATTCAGCCGGAATTGAAGCATCAGCTGTTTGAGGCTCAGAATAGGGATCCGGAAGTACAGAAGCTTGCAGGTAAAGCTAAGGATGACCCGGAGAGTCCGTTTGGGTTTGATGAGACCGGGTTGCTTCGGTTTAAGAACAGAGTAGTAGTACCTGAAGAAGTGAGACGGGTCCTACTCGAAGAAGCTCACAAGTCAGCTTACTCGATCCACCCAGGAGGAAATAAAATGTATAAGGATTTGAAACAATTTTATTGGTGGAACGGGTTGAAGAAGGACGTGGCAGAGTATGTGAAACATTGCCTGACTTGTCAGAAAGTGAAAGCGGAGCACCAAAAACCCGCGGGACTTCTACAACCGTTACCTATTCCCGAGTGGAAGTGGGAACAAGTGACGATGGACTTTGTTTCCGGATTACCGAAGGTTAAAGGCGGGTTTGATGGAATTTGGGTGATCGTGGATAGATTTACGAAGTCTGCTCACTTTCTACCGGTCCGAATGTCTTATAAGATCCCGAAGTTGGCCGAGATCTATAACAGAGAGATTATTCGACTTCATGGTATTCCGGTGAGCATAGTATCTGATCGAGACCCGAGGTTCACTTCTAAGTTGTGGCAGGAGTTACAGGCCGTTTTGGGAACGAAACTTAAGTTCGGTACAGCATTTCACCCTCAAACAGACGGCCAGACTGAAAGGTTAATCAGGTATTTGAAAGATCTTCTTCGGGCTTGCGCGATGGATTTTCAGAACTCGTGGTCAGAACAGCTTCCCTTGATCGAGTTTGCTTATAATAATAGCTTTCAGGCTTCGATTGGAATGGCTCCTTACGAGTTGCTTTATGGAAGAAAGTGTCGATCTCCGTTGTTCTTCGACTTGGAGGAATGGAAGTGGTCGAAACAGGAAGGGGTAAAGAAAGGTGAAAGGTTCGAAAGGCCTTCCAAAGTCGTTCAGGCTATGATTGAGAAAGTTCAGATGGTTCAACAACGGATGAAAGCCGCGCAAGATAGGCAAAAGAGCTATGCCGATAAGCGCCGAAGGGATTTAGAATTTGAAGTTGGTGACCGGGTATTCTTCAAGGTGTCACCAAGGAAAGGTTTCACCCGGATCGGGAAAGGAGGAAAGCTTAATCCTCGCTACTTAGGTCCGTTCGAGATTTTGGAAAGAATAGGCGAGGTAGCCTATCGACTGGACCTACCACCGAGTCTTACGGGGATTCACAACGTGTTCCACGTATCTCAATTAAGGAAATATTACCCCGATGAGACTACGATTCTCCCCGTGGAGGAAGTTGAACTGGAACCGAACTTGACATTTGTTCAGAGGCCGGTTAAGATTCTGGATCGGAAATTTCAAGAGTTGAGAAACCGGAAAATTCCCATGGTTAAGGTGTTGTGGAGAAGTGACAAGACCGAGGAAGCCACGTGGGAAACAGAGGATAAAATGAAACGGTTCCACCCGGAGTTGTTCGAGCAGGACTAGAGAATCTGGGGACCAGATTCCTCTAAGGGGGGGAGAGTTGTAACGCCCCGGTTTCCGGAAGAACAGGTAAGCACGCCACGTGTGCGTTTTGAGCGTAGGTTTGATTTTATTTCTTTTAATTTCATAATATTCATACGTGGCATTCATATTTTTATAAAATTCATGAAACATTATTTATATTAATTCCTTAAATTCATATCATTCAAAATATTATTTCATGACACGAAAAATATTTATTGCATGGAATCAATTACCGAGAGTGATAGAATTACTAAATTGTCCCTAGTTAAATATTTTCTAAAATCTTAGGGACTTAATTGCATGATTTCTAAGGACCAAATTGAGCATATTTTAAATCATGGCATACTTAATTGTATAACTTAGAGATTTCAAGGATTAATTGGCAAATTAGCATGTTTCACCATTTTCAAAAAGAGATGAATCATGTATTATCATCTTCTATCTCCATAAGATCATTTCACACAAAAATATTTCCCAACATATTCATCTCTCTCTCGGTTCCAAAAGGGAAGAAAGGAAGGAGTGATCTTTTGCATCAATCATCAAGATTTCAAGAAATCTTTCAAGGAAATTGAGGGTTCATTATCATCATCATCCATTTCTTCATTTCTTTCCATTTTCAAGGTTGGTGTGAGCTTGAATGGATGAGTTGATCATATTGGTATATGCTAGGGTTTAGGAATCTTAGGATATATGAGTTATGTGTTGTGCAAAGCATGATTGAATGATTATAACTTGAATTATTGCATGATTTCTAGCTTGAAACCTTGGATATTTGGCAAGATTGAGCTAGTGTGATCATGTCCATGAAACCTTGAAATCTTGTTGATATAGCATGTCCTATGTGTTTAAAGGTTATATTAGTGTCTATTGAACTTAGATGCATCATATTTCCAGAAATTATGGTATTTGGGATCAAAAATCAAAATTGTTGTTGCTTTGTTGTTTCTTCCCGAGAGCATGCTCTGCTTCTGCTCTGTTTCTTTCAGTTGCAGAAGCTGGGAACGCCCGTTCCCAGCCTCAAGGCTTTATGGGAACGGGGCGTTCCCCTTTCTTTTCAAAATATGGGCGGCCGAGCATGGGAACGGCCGTTCCCATTTTGGCCTTGCGCCGGAAGGGCCGTTCCCCAGCTCAAAGGCGCGCTTTAAAGGGAAAGAAACGCGGGCACGTTTTGGGGAACCTTGGGAACGACCGTTCCCATTTATGCAAAGGGGACCGGAACGGCCGTTCCCACCTGTGTTGCAGAACAAAATTCACTGCATAAATTTCCGAAAATGACCCCTCGACCCGACGACTTCTTTGACCCCGAATTGCTATAATATGTGTTAATATGATGTGAAACCAAAAGTTATAATACCACATTGCATTTTCATGGTCGTCTCGACACGTTTTCGCCGTTCGTCATATTTTGGCCATTTTAGTCCATGTCTCATGTTCATATGTCGTATTTGCTCAGGTCACGAGGGCGTGGACGGGGAGCAAGCTCCTTAGAACGCTTATTTATTATATTTTGCAAGAAAGGTGAGGTTTTGTTTTGGTAAAACGAACCCTACAACCCTTACGTGCTATTTTCGGCCAAAAACCTACTATAATTATAAACGTTTTCAAAGCTATAAACATTTCCAAGCAAGATTGTATCGATTGTCATGATTTTCAAGCATGTTTGGCGAGTACATGATTGCACGTGGGCCCGAGGGTAATTCTTGAGCCAACCGGGAAAGCAAGGGCTGACGGGTAACTCCTGAATTATCCTCACATTGTTGGGATCACCCCCGAAGCCACTAGGAGATTAGTGGTGGAAGGAGTTCCGTGTCTAGAGGGTCATGTCCTCTACACACACCATGTCGTGGATAGTCGAGCCTTGCAAACTCGCTATCACCCGGAGGAAGAAGGAGACTGGGGATTAATCCGGAATGTCGGGTTATCCTCGGGTTATTGCATGTTTTCAAGAATGAAATTGTCTATGTGAGCACTAAATTATATTGCATGATCACTTATTTATCAAGCAAGCAAGCATGATCACGTATTGTTCACGATTGGGAGTTCGGTTGGAGATTGCCCTTACTCGCCGGGGCCACATGTTCATGATATTGACAAGCATGATTAAATAAAAGTGTTAAAATGGTTGGTTGTAATCTCGGGCAAAGATTAAACTCATCGAATTATATATCTATCCTATTTTATACTAAAGTCTTCACCCGAGGCTACAACTTGCATGTGATGTGTGATATATATTCTATTGCCCCTCACTCAGTCTTCGGTAGACTGATACTTCACTTTTCAGGTACCTTTTGAGCGTGGTTGTGCTAGGCGGGCGTTGGTCGAGTCTTGCATTATCACGGGTCTAGTGTTGCACCTTTCATGTACATATTAGATCGGATATCATGTTATGTTCGCGATTGACAACTTTTGGATACCTATTGATGTATATTATTGAAGATATGATAACGCATTGATAGAAAATGGGTACCTATATGTATCTTTGTAATAAATATGGTACCTATAGATATGGATGAATAACTTTATTGCTTCCGCTTTTCTATTCATGTATGTTGATTATGTTGGGGAGGGTGTCCCGCCTAGAGCGTCATTTCTATTGTCACCCGTTCGCTGTGGTCTTGGTTTATGTATGAACTGTCCATTTCATACGTGGATCGAGGATATAGTGCGGGGGATGTGGCGCCTTGGGGTTTAGGGTGCTACAGAGAGGGTCAGTCTCTAGAAGACTGAGTGAGCAGGAGCAATATAAGTATATATAAAAACATGTTACGACCAAACTCCGACCGTGCATCGTCTCCAATCAAGCAAGTTCATAAATCATACATAAACATTAAGGCTCGGCGAGTGAGCGTGCATCGTCTCCAACCAAACTCCGACCGTGTACGACAAATATCATTAATACATTAAATAGGTTATCATGCAATATATCATAATACACACGGATCCTATATCATATCATAAGACATAGTCGTTTGGGCAATCCGTGTCCCGGCCTTCCCGCACGGTGCATATCAATCATAACATAATCATAATCATAAAACAAGTTCCAACCTTCTTCCTCCGGGTGGTGAACGGGTTTGCAAGGCCTGACCACCTAAACATATCAATGTGGCAATTGAGGTTCATGAGTCCTTAAAGCCCGGTTAGCGTTTCCTCGTCAAAAACTCCTTAACGAGGTCCGTTTCACCGTAATCAATGTGGGACTAATGTACGGGATCACCGTCGGCCCGATGCCTCCCCGGATAACCACATACACTAAGTCCCTGGGCCCGTGTTCAATACATGTTCTCACCAACATATTCAATTCATGAGAAACACAATACATTTGTAACATAATTAATACATTTCATAACCCTTGAGAAAATATTTACTCGATGACTCCATTTGAAAACAATATATAGGTATATATTAGGTTTTTGGCCAAAACTTGTCATATAAGGTTGTAGGGCTCCATACGTAACTAGAACGAAACCACCCTCACCTGGAACATGGCGAAACAAGGATACGAGCTACCGAGTGCCTAGTTAATCAGGATTTCTCCACCCTGGAGATAACTGTACAAACAAGAAAGTAACGTCTTCGTGAGACTCAAGACTCCAAATGAACCATATAAGACGCATGGCAATGAAATGAATATGATATGAATGCGTGAAAGATGATATTATTTCATGAAAAGGTTCATGTGCACTATTAAGCCATTTAAGGCATATAACCAAGCCATTCATTCATTCATTCATTCATTCAAGTGCATAAATTCACATTTCATATAAATTTAATCTAAGAATTCATATAATAATCATAACATGTAATATTCATGTTTACAATTAGAAATAAGATAAATAAAATGTTCAAGCAATAATCGGTAAATAAAATACGTGAAATAGATATCAATTAAATTCTCAAAAAAAGATATTAAATCAAATAATACTTAATAATATTAATAAATATATATATATATATATATATATATATATATATATATATATATACACGTAACCATGCATGCATTTAACCTAAAGCCATGCACACACAATATTTAAATACATATATATATATATAATTCATGCATGCAAAAATTAGATATACATATAATACTTCCACACACATATATATATGTCATGCATGCATTATTAATTTAAAAAGGGCCATGCATGCAATTCAACAAAACACAGATTACATGCATACATAATTATATATATATATAAATATACATGCACACGTACATAGTAACATGCTTGCAAACAACTATACCAACCATACCTATATATATATATACACACACTGCACATGAGAGAAGAAGCAGCAGCAACATATATACATATATAGACGTACACACACACAGAGCGAACAAGGAAAAACAGAGCAGCATGAAAGAAGGAAAGAACAGCAACAACAAAAGGGAAAAGAAAGAGCAGAAGCTGCAAAGCAGGCTACCCATCCGGGTAGCTTCTCAACGTGCACTTCCCCGGCCGGGGAAAGAGGATGCAGAAGCTACTGCATCAGTGGTACCGGGCCGGGTACTATCATGAACAAACTCTCCCCACCCGGGGAGAGTATTACGGCAGCAGCAAGCAGTACAGCAGCAACACCGAAATAGGGGAAGGAAATGGAATGAAAAACCAGGCCAAGACAAGTTCAAACTTACAACCAATTCATGCCAACACTTAGTGAAATAAAAGGCACAACTGATCAGCAAAACAAGCTTGAAACCGTCTCACAACACGCAGCATCACTAAGGAAAATTGACAGCAGTTTATACGTAGAAAAACAGGGCAATATTGAATGAAAACAGAGCAAGCTCAATACATGATCAATCAGCCATCACTCCTTCAGCAAATAAGGGAAAAAGAAGCAGCATTTAACTTCAAAATGAATCCTAAAAGCTAGCAGCAGTTCAGTACGTGAGGGAAGAAAAATTTCAGTTTGAACTCATGTTTTTCATAGCAAACTCATTAATGAAAACACAATAGATACTCAACTACCACATAATCAATTATCATAAATGAGAAGAGAGAGTCAAGACAATCATTTTCATGCTTGGAATCAAACAAATCCATCAAGAAACGAATGGGATTAACATGAATGCTCAATACCTAACTATTCACTCAAACTAGCAAATCTCCAAGAAAACTGACTCAAATTTAGGGATGAATGGATGAAAATGACCAGGAATGAATGTATATTACAACCCTAAGCTTACCTTGTGGATTGGGTGAAGGCTAGAAGAGATTTGAGCTCCAAAATCTCCAAGGAAGGCAAGGTTACGGGATGAACTGGAAGTTAGTAGCTTTGGCTGAATTTTCTTGCTTGTGTGAGGGTGTGTTCGGTTAGGGATGAGTATGAGAAGATATTGGGCAAAACTAGGGTCACAAGGACTCCAACCATAGTTAATTTGGTTAAGGTATGAGCAAGTTAGAGCCATTTTAGTGAAATGTGACGGTTTTGGTGCCGTTTCGTTTTTCGGTTGGATTTCGGAGGTCCAAATGATTTCAGAAAAATATGAGGCTAAATTCATTAAAACCGAATCTTCGAAACGAGTTCAACGAAGTTGACGGAACTCGAATCCGAGTTCCCGAGCTCAAGATATCACGTACGGAAACAAGGGTGCACTAATTGCTCGTTAGCCCCCGATTTGGTTCCACAATTCAAATTAAATTCGTTAACATGCCAAACGAGTTCGAAAACATAAACCGGGCATATAAGCATGTTCATAACTCATAAATTTACGACATACTAAATTTCCACGACATTTCGATATCATTTCATATAAGAACGAAGCACAAATAAACATTCATGCGCATATTCTTAATAAATTCATGCATAATAAATTAAAACTAAAATTTAAATTCTATTATTAAATAAAATTCAAAGTCAACGGATTTTTAAAATTAATCCAAATAATTATGGTTATAACTTAATTAACACTAAACACTTAGTTAACAATTTAAAATAGTAAATTAACGAAATGCTATTAAATGAAATAAAATAAAATAAAATAAAATAATAACAATTTATAATAAAATTAAATATAAAACTCATATAAACAATTAATTCGCGCAATTTATAAACAAATACGACACATTAGTATAAATGAAAAACCGGGGCGTTACACAAACCCTAGTGACGAAGAACGATATTGTGGGAGGGACGTACCTTTTCCCGTCACTTGATGTGGAATAACTAACCTCCGATTAGACCATCATCAAGATCTAGTTGGCGGTTGGTATAATAGTAGACCTCGGTCCATGCCTCCCGGACTACTACTTCTACCAAGACCACCAGACCCAAAAGAAAACAATAATTTTACTTACAAGACGAGAATATTTACCGGGGAGAAAGTACTAAGTACTTTCGGGTAAATATATGAAGTTTAGATGATACTATAATTTAATATGAAACATTTTTCCCATAAAAGGGATAATAAGATTTGAAAAGAAATTCAATTAAAATAATTTTATCATGATTCCAGTTGAAAGGATTTAAACCCTCACCGAGTGTCTTGACGGATTAGGAAAAATCCTTAGGGTTCCACTCTTCGATTATATCCTTGTCTGAAAGTACTACTACCGGCTTAGGACTAAGTCTTACCACTTAAATAAACAATGTACAAGAAATTTTACTAAGCTAGAGTCATATTTTGGAATTCGTTATTTAATCCCCGATTTTTGAAAATTCTAGGTAAAAGTTTTTTTTTTTTTTTAAATTTCAAAATATTATTTTATATTAATATTTGAAATCTCTACAAGATTTTAGAAGTCAAAATCTTTATTTGAAATTAAAAGACAAAGTTACTATTAAAAACGGTTACTATTTAATCTTAGGTGATTAAACACTTTTAAACACAAAATCAAACACACACTTATACACACTTACACACGGTACACACACACTTCAAGAAAATCAAGAACATGTTCTTAAATCTATTTGAATATTCATAGAACATATTAGACATACTAGATCATGTTCATATTTATAACATAAAATTTGAGACATAACGTAGCAAATTATATAAATTTCTCATGAAAAAGAATTCCTAATTAATTTTCCTAAGCATGCATTTTATAAATTAAATTTCTACTTTAATTATTGAAATATAAATTCCTAATAAAATCTCCTATCATAAATTTCTAAACATAATATAAAGCATATAAAATATAAATTAAATTGCATAATTTAAATAAAACATAATTTAAAGCATAAATTAAATATAATTTAAAACATAAATTAAAGCATAAAAAAAACTAACCTTGAGAGTGGGTGTGTGTGTGTGTGGCATGAGGTTGAGGGAGAGAGAGAGGGGAGAGTTTTGTGTGTAGGAAATGAAGGAATTTGTTAGGTATAAATGGTCTCTTGAAGGGTATTTATAGGTAGGAATTAGGGGTCTCAGTACAATTTCTAAAAATATGTTAGAGATGTGGGAATTTCTAAATCACACAAGTGTTATGAAATTGTGGAGGAAATGTGGAAGAATTTAAATTTATACAAATGTGTGGGATTCTTGTAAAAGATGTGCAAGAATTAGATTCATATCTCTAAACTTTCTATTTTTAGAAGTTGCTATTTTTATAAGGTTATGTCATGAATGATGTCATAGTAAATAAAAATTAATATAAAATAATATAAAATTTATTCAAGATTCGAGAGACGCGAACTCAAAGTGGTAAATATAATGAAAGAATGAGTGAAAAATAAGCTTCGTTATGATTATAAATGTGGAATATTTAGGTTTTTCGTTTACAAGTCATGAACGTTAAAGATGATGAAAATCATGTTAAAATTATATAAACGAAACTATGACAAAGTTTAAAGGTTGGAAATATTATCATAGTTTAGAGAAAAATTCAAGAAACGTTTTGAGTATAATTTTGAATATTGAACGAAAGCTAATTATTTAAAATAAAATGATAATTTTTAAAAAGGAAAATATTTATAAAATATTCTACGGTTGGGATCAAGTTTTAATAAATGTACGAAAATTCATAAAATAATTCAAGGATCGTTTTGACTGAAATATTGAATATCAAAAACTGAATGGATAAAAAGTTGTTTTACAGTGTGAATAGTGACTAGGGTTTTTAGATGGTTTTTGATACTAGTCGAGTTAGGATGAGAATCATGGTTTACGAAAAATGTTAAAATCCTCGAAATAATGTGAGGATATATTTGATTATAATATCGAGTAGGAAAAAGTGTTCCAGGGAATAAATTAAAATTTAGGAAAGATCTAGGGCTTTAGGGGTATTTTTGTAAATTTCAACCTAAAATTGTAGGAATATATTTTGAAGCATATGAAGGGATTTTAGGTGGTGGAAAGGGATAAATACTAGATTTCTACGATTCTATGAGAAGAGTTTTGAGGTACATGCTTAATAAAGGAATGAATTAAATTACGAACATTTAATTAGAACTATAGCACATAAGAGCACATAAGTCACATAGAATGCAATGTATGAAGAGAATAAATAGCGATCGAGATTATAAACGCTTCTAGATCAACCCTTTACTTACCTCTCCCGACTCGGCCTTGAGTACGGTTGTTACAGTTAGAATGACGCTTGATGGGTGAGGTGAAAGAACTTCCTATCAAGTAAACAGTAAAATGCATGTCGGGTTAAGATGTCAATGCACGTGTTACAATTACAAACAATTAAATATGCAACCCATTGAAGTAATTATATCAATTAGAAATGTGCATATAAATAAGGGAATTTAAATAATTTAAAGCGACGTATGATGCACGTTCCATGAATGCATTACCCCTGTCACCGTAGTGGTAAGCTTTAGCTTGACAACTTGTTCTTCATTTCTCTAAGTACAACTTGCCTCAAATTGTCATTTGTTTCTTGTTTTACCACGGTCTTCAAAATTTTCAAATTTTCCTTGTATCAACTTGCATGTCTCCATGGTCCGAGATTGTATTTTCTTGAACACAATTCTTCTACGACCCTGGAATCGATGTTCTGACTTCTTACCAAGTATCAGCCTTCAAATATCGTCCGCATTTTGATCATTGTTGTCACCGTCATTGAAGTTCTTCCAATTACTCTCGCGAGTTCAAGTTGGTTGAAGGACTCATTCTCCAATTGTTCACACTTGATCACACAATTTCCTCTAAAAGCTCTTTGCCTTTCTTTATCGTTTCCATATCTCTCAATTTGACCTCATAACACGACAATTCATCTTGGATATGGAAATTAACTCCGATCCAATCGAAGACGGAACTTCTAGCCTCTTTATCTTCCATAGGTTGGTATTCACCGTGTTGATTGACTTTCTTTACTTCTTCTTGATTCAGTTCCTACCTTCCATTCCCAGCGAAGAGATCTCCTTTCCTGACTTTAAGCTTAGGAGTTGGCAATTCACGGCTTTCAACCTGAATAAAGCTACTACCATTAGAAATCCCACAAGAGCTAGGCATATGTTTTGCATCATAAGTGTTGATCTTCAAAGCATTTCTGAGAACTGACATCCTCCCTCGTGGTTTCTATCTTGACTTCTCCACAAATATCAAATCACTTCATTGTCTTGATGGGCTCGATTTCTTATCCATGCCGAGTCTACACCCATGGCTTAGTTCCCATCTTATAACCTTGTCGTAAGAATCACCAATTGCCCGAATTCCTCTAAATTCCCAGAGTCTTCTTTAAATCATCACACCTGAAAAAAGTGTTCGTGACGAGTTGTTGCGATCGTGAGAATTGGCTGTGGTTTGATGTTGTAAGAATATCCTAAAATCACAACGCATCTCAAATATAAATGCATGTCGGTTGGTAAGTGCATATGACACATAATTAGCACCTAGAGCATGTATTTGATGTAAAATGCAACACATAAGTCATCAAAATTTAAATTAAGCACATCTAACAATGTATTTTTGCATCAAGTTTCAATAAAAATGCTCATGATCAATGCGGTACACAAGTTGACAATTTGTTCCAATGCCGTACGACCTAGACTTGACACGACACGACGCTAGAAACCCCATTTTTGCAACATGGGGCTCTGATACCACTTAAGGATGTAGCACCAGAGCGCGATATGCCACATTCCCCGCTCCGAGACCCGACCCGTATATGAAATGGAAAGTCCATACACATGCCAAGTCACGGTGAACGGGGACACAACTCACTCGCTATGCTAGGTGGGAGCTAGAACCTCGAAACCAATTAAATAATTCAACAAAAAAAAAGCATGTGCGGAAGCAAAACATATATTCAATCACAATGTAAAACATAAAAGACGGGTTCCACTGGCATAAATGCCTAGTCCCGAAAATTCAATGTAAATATAATCATAATATTGTAATCATAACCTTCATACATTTATATAACTTTATACAATATACAATATGCGTGAAGTGACACAACTTGACTCGACCGACTCGAAATCCCGCCTAGCACTCCAGCACCTGCAGAAGAAAATTGAAAACAAAGCCGAGTTCAGTCTATAGGAGACTGGTGGGTATAAAAAAGGGCATAATATATTAACAATACAGAATTTAAACACCCACACATGCAAGCTATAATCCCGTGCGAGGTTTTGAAACATTTCCCAAATGGGTGAAATCAAAGAAAACAGCGTTCGGGATTACAACAACCAATTCATTTATTCATGCGGTCATGACATAAGCGCGATGAGAGGGCGAATTCTCCAACCTTCTCCTCGTGTGTGCATTATTCATTCTTTCATACATTAACGATCATGCAAAATTCGTTCATACTCATTCATTCATTAACATTCATTCATAATCACTCATTCATTAACAATCATTCGTAATCATTCATTGCATAAGCAATTGCTCCCTTTTTTCCTCCGTTGGAAACGAGTCTTTGGATGAGGTGTACCTTTCCACCTAATGATATTGTCCACCTAGCTGCCGTGTACCGACCCACTAGGGGTCTTGTCCCCGCTGATGTGTACCATCCCACGGGACGCGTTCCCCCATTCATTATGGCTAGAGGGGTTCATGAAGCCCCAAAAACCTGGTTCCCATTCCTCGCAAATCTCCTAGCGAGGGCCGGATCGCCGTCATTATGTTGGGACTAGCGCACGGGGATCACCGTCAGGCCATGCTTCCCCGAATAGCCATGTATGCTTAGTCCCAAGGCCCCCATACACTGTGATCAATCATGTCTCACCAAATATTAGGTGGGAATTCATTAAGAAAGGGCTTTAACGTTAAAATCATTGACTCCTTGAAAAGACTCAATATATATATATATATATATATATATATATATATATATATATACCTACTTAGGCTTAAAACGTTCACGTTGGATATATTGGGTAAAATTTATAACTAATAGAAGAGAAACCCACCTATTACACCTTACCAAACAATACCAAGAAGAAAAGAAGACTTGAAGATAGTCTATGAACACGGCATGTCTCCACCGTGGAGAAAATTGTACAAGAAATAACATGGTGCATTTGTGAGACTCAAGACTCCATATGAACCATATATGATAGACGGCAATGTAATGAACATGATATGAGGTACATACGAGGTAGAAATCTTATTATGAAGCCATATGACCAATTAATTCATTCAACATGTTCCATACTTGAAGGTTTCACGTTCAAAAGTTTCATAATTCATAGCAATTCAAGTCATGAATTTCATATAACAATTATAGCTCAAATATACCAAGTTTACAATTCTAAAATGAACAATTAAAGGCATTCAAATCATGAATGGAAACTAGATAATAATTAAATTCCAATTAAATTAAATTAAACAATACAATATATATATATATATATATATATATATATATAGGCACGTACACACATGCATTAATATATATGTATACACATGCACACACATATACTAATTACATATATTCACATATAATATAACACACACAGATATATATACGTACATACACAATATATATAATACATTACTTGCACAAAACCCTGCACATACACAAAAATGCAATCACACACGCACAAATTGAACTCAATTAAACATTCAAAAGGGAACACACCATCTCCCCTCCCGGGGAGATTCCTTCTTTAACACTCCCAAGCCGGGGAAAAAGCTATTGAAAGCCTGGAGTGTAAGTTCCCGGCCGGGGACTTTTCAAGCTCAACTCTCCCCGCCCGGAGAGAGTGTCCAGTCGCGAGAAGCAGCAGCAGTTCATGGCTTCGTTCCCCTGTTCCAACTACACAAATACAGAACAACACACAAGGCACTCCAAGGCAGTAAACTCATTATCAAACACCACAATAACAACCTCTAATTCATGCGCAAACCAACCCAAACGCAGCAAAGTATCAACGAAGGGGAGAAGGGGAAAAGCTTGGGAAAAACCTTAACTCCATTAATGGTAACTCAACAACCACTCAACCAACACCTAATACCAGTTCACACTATAATAAGTGAGGCACAATGAGTTCATATAAAGCTTCATATAAAGATTTAAACCAAAGAATTCCCAGAAATCAAATATTCTTCAAATGACCTAACTATTCATCTCAAGGATCAAAACTCAATCAAACGTAGCTTAGATTCTGAATTTCTTAGGTGAAAATGATCACGTAAGCATGTAGATATCAAATATGTACTTAGCCCTTTAATTTGGTTGAGTTTGGAAGAGATTGGAGCTCAAAATCTCTTATGTGTGAATAGTTATGGGAATAGTGATCAAGTCCCCAAGTTTGCAGTAATTTTTCCTCTTCTTCTTATCTTGGACGAAATGAGGGAGGTAGGGAGTGTTAGTGTATTGTATAAGGGAAAAACGGGGCCAAAATTTAGATGAAAAGCTTAAGTATTGAGGGAGATATAAGCAAAATGGTGAAGGGTGATCATTTAAGCGTGAGATCAGTTTTTCGGTGAAAGTTCGGAGGTTCAAACGTGCTTAGAAAAATATGAGACTTGTTCCATTAAACCCTAATCCTCGATACGAGTTCATCAGAGTGACGGAACTCGAATCCGAGTTCCCGAGCTCATATGCCTCCCGGAACCGAAGGTGCGCTAAATGCCCTTTAACCCCCATTTCCGTCCCGTCTCCAAAATAAAATTCGTTACCACATCAAACGAGATCAAAAACAAGAAACGAGCATAATGACATGTTCATAACACATAAATCTACAACATACTAAATTTTCACAAAATTTCGGAATCAAATCAGATAGGAACGACACTCGATCAAAACACTTAAATGCATAACATTCAAGAATCAATTTAAATTTCATAAATAAATTATAAAATTAGATTCCATTTTAAAAATATTCATTAAAGTATAGTGAAATAAATATAATTAAATTTATTAATTAAAAGTTATAATTATAATAAACAACTAATTACACAATTAAATAATTTAAACGCGCAATTACATAAACACATACGTCATACCTGTACGATCGAAAAGTCGGGGCGTTACATACCCTGTTCACCATGGACAGCGACTGACAAGATGGTAACCTATCTTGTTCACGTTGTATATTTTCTCCTAAATATTCCACCTCTAAAGCTCGGTTGAATTGACTCTCACGTTGTCCTCTACGGAATATGATGATCCAATCGGCTTTTATTATCTGGTACCCTTCCTACTGATTTTGTACATTCCTTTTCGACCCCGTCATACGAGACACGGTAAACCAACACGATCCTTTCACGCTTAGGAGATTGAGTTCACGCATGTCTTGTAGTAGGAATAGTAACGGTGTTGATTCTGCACTTCATTTTATTATGGATCACCCTTTACTCTATCTTGTTATTTTGATTCCCAAATACTTTTTAAATACATTTCTTCATTTCTTAGAGCACTTGTCCCTTCCGATATTATTCTCAAAGTTTTTCCCCACCTCGGTCTTGAATTTCATCAAGTGCTAAGTCTTCCAATTCATCTCTTAAAACCTTTGTAGAATTCTTGTTACTTGTGATTCTTGCATTTTCGTTGCTCGTAATGAAAGTGACCCGTTCGGCACAATCGTAAATTTTCGAAGTCATCTCCCGGTCAACTCTTCCCCTTAAGAAAAAAATTTTTTTTTTTTTCAAACTCCTTGAACTTACTCTACCGGTTCTTGGATCAAAGATTCTCGATTTCATCAACTTAGCTCCCTCAGTGTAAATGGTTCTAATCACGGCACTGGTTTGGTGATATTTGTCATAGTCACCTTGAAGCGATTAGTAGAGATAGCAACCCATTTTTTCCAAACTACCGACTCTACTTTTCCCGAACCTTAGTATTCTCTGCTCTGAATGAAGGAAGCAGGGAAATACACAAATGAAGAGTTCCTCTAATACCCTTGCGAACTCCAGAATAGACCAAAATCATGGATCAACAGGTAATCATGGATTCTTAGATTATCGTTGAACTTTGAGTAGAATCAGATGACCCAATTCCAAAAAATGCTGACTGATAACGAAGAAATATTCTTCTTCCCCTCGATTCGATAGGACCCGGTTGAGGCGGTAGTCGAAGCAAAAAATGGAGAGAGCATCCTAGTAATAAACACTAAATAATGCATGTCGGTTAAGAATTCTAATGCACGTAGGACATTTTCTAATAATTAATGATGCGACACGTTGGAGAAATTATATCAGTTAAAGGTGCGTATATACATAAAGAAATTTAAATAATTTAAAATGAGGTATGATGCACGTGCTTATGAATGCATTGAACCTGTCACCGTAGTAGGGGTAAGCTTCAACCAGTTACTTATTCCTTGTTTCTTGAATTACAACCTTGTCTCGAATTGTTAGTCATTTCTTGTTTTCCTACGGTCTTCCGATTCTTCAAAGTTTCCGTGTATCAACTTATGTATCCCCACGGTCCGAAATTGAATCCCCTAATCCTAAATTCTTCTACACCCAATGGAATCAATATCTTAATTTCTTTTCCAAGTACCGAGCTCTAAGTGTTAGCCGAACCTTCACCATGGTTATCGCCTTGATCAAAGTTCCCTCGGTTTATTCTTTATGAATTCGAATAGTTGAAGGAACTCAACATTCAATTGCTTACACTTGAGCACATAACTTCCCTCCATAAGTTCTTTGCTTTTCTTTATCGTTTCCATTTGTTGCTCTATATCTCCGAATTCAACCTCACAACACGACAATTCAGCTTGGATCTGGAAAATAAACTCCAACCCGTCCGAAGCTAGAACCTTTGGCATCTTGGCTTTCCATGGACTTGAAACCATCGGTTTGAAGTTCCCATGCTTATCTCTTCACCTCTGAAACTTTCAAACCAGTGGTTTATGTCACACTACGGTGTACACGAGTTGATAGTCTTTGGAATTTATGGAAATGATGAAGTTGGTGGAATTTCCTTGTGGATCGGGGCGTTCTATTACGGGCGTTTAGCGAGTGAAGATAACCTTTTATGGAAAGGCCTTGAACAATCCTCTCTCTCATTGAACCTTGATGCATTTTCTACCCAATCAACAACTAGGAGGAGGAAACTTAATGTCAAGGTTGAACGTAGTTTTGACGACATGGTATCAAACCTACAAAGCACCAATCAAGTCGAATATAGATGCATGAGGGTTAGTTTATGATTATGGCACATATTTAGAGCAACGAAGCATATATTTAATGCAAAATGCAACATATAATCAACAAAATTTAATTTAAACACATTCAACGAGTAAAATTTTCATCAATCAGTATCAATTAATCATAAGGATTGATGCAATGCACACGTTGACAAGTTGTCCCTATACCGTTCGATCTAGACTTGACACGACACGACACTAGAAACCCCGATTTTGCAACCTGGGGCTCTGATACCACTTTAAGATGTAGCACCCGGGACGAGAGCACCACATCCCCAGCACTATGAGTTCGGTCCACATATGAAATGGGCTAATTCATACATAAACCAAACTCACAGCGAACGGAAGATAATAACAATAAAACAGTCCTGGCTAGGCGGAGTCTAACCCTGTACCAATTAAGTAGAGCATGCAAGATAGTAGTGCGCGGAAGCAATAAAGCAATAATAACCATATCAACAATTTGATCATCTAATAGCACACAACCTAACAAGGGGTTCAGCTATGCAAGCAACCTATCCCGATTTAGTACAATTCGATAAGTAAATGGCTCGCAGGTCCAATAATTAAACCAATACAATAGGTAACTACAATATGCAGTGAGTGTACAAGTGTAGGACCCGAACAAAGATATGACTCCCGCCTAGCAACAACCTGTACAAAACCTGAGGGACAAAAAGGGGAGGGGTCAGTCTCTAGAAGACTGAGTGAATAAGGGCTTAAATAGATATATAAAGCGATAAACATGTAGGTCCTAATCTCATGAAAGTTTTTAAAGGAATAATTTTAAAGGAAAAGGGACATTCACGGAATTACGACACTTCCAAATTTTAATTCATGATAATAGGCTATCAGTTGCTCGGCGAGCGAGCAAATCTCCAACCTTACTCCCAATTGCGTAACAATGATATGCTTCTTATTAGGTGATCAAGAAATTATTAGGTTTCGATCATTACAATACAATCAATAGAGTAACAGTGCATAGTCAGTTCCATCCTTCTTCCTCCGGGTGATGGTCCGGGTAGCTAGCCCTCGCCATCCAATCAATATGGTAAATGGGTGCATGAATTCCCAAGGCCCGAGATTCCATCCTCCACTAACCTCCTAGTGGATTCCAAGTTTAGCTCAACAATGTGGGAGAGTGTAAGAGGTCAACGTCGGCCCAATGCCTCCCCGGATTGCTCAATACACTCAGCCTTGGGCCCCTATAGTAGTAGGGTAGATACAATGCAATAGGGTTTCATTTCAGAAAATAATTGATCGTTGAAAATGAATACAATAATATAATTTACCTTTTGGCCAAAATAGTCAATTTAGGGTTGTCGGGTTTGCATATAATAACCTATCAATTTCCTCACCTGAGATGCGACAAGACACGAGGAACTGACAAGACTTATGCAAACTCAATCGAGTTATCTCTGCCCAGGAGATCTCTGTACAAGAACAAGAATACGTTGTACTCGTAAGAAACGACTCAATATGAGACCAATTATGACGCACGGCATAATCATGAAATGATATGATGTGAATTGACAATTATGTAATGTCATAGACATATTCATGCATGAAATGAACATATAATACCAGGTATTGATCATATAAAGGCTTAGGAATGAAAATGGGATCAATAAAATCAAGCAGGAAATCACAGACATCTCTTGGACACTTGGAACGGCCGTTCCAGGTTAAAGACTAAAATGGGAACGGTCGTTCCCAGCTCCCCGAAATGATCTGGTGCGTCTGTATAAAAATCTCATTTGCTCATGCTTGGGAACGGTCGTTCCGGCAGTAGGCCAAACTGGGAAGGGTCGTTCCTAGCTTCGCACTCCAGATCATCCAAGGGAATGGGAATGGCCGTTCTGGGAAATAACTAGGAATGGGAAGGGCTGTTCCCGCTGTGCGGGAAGCTCAAAACAGAGCAAAAATAGGGGAAGCTCTCGGACCATATTCAAACATCACAAAACACACACAATTAAACCCCCAAATGCATTAAATCATGCAAGAAACATACTTAGGCACTTAAAATACAATTAAAATCAATATAAACACTCAATTCATGCCAAAATTCATCAAAAAACCCTACAAAGATACCATGATCAACCAAGCTCGAACCTTCATGAATTCAAGTTATAAATGCATAAAACTTACTAAAAACCAACATACATACTTCATATTAAATCATGGAGTTCAAAGAATCATAAACCCTAACAAAGCTTCAAGAATTCATCAAGTTATATAAGCATGATCTTACCTTGAAGAAATAAAAGATGGAGGGGATGAAGAGATAATGAAGGTAAGGAGTTTGATTCCTTAGTGAAAATGGATGGAAAGCTTGGGGTCTCCTTGCTTGCCTTAAACCGAGATTGAACGGGAGAAGAAGGAGAAAGGTGTGTGTCTTGCTTGTATGGAAGAATGAAGAAGAATTATGTATTTATGTATGTGTGTATGTGTTATGTCGTGAAAGAAAGGGAAAAGAAAAGGGAAATTGCACCCAAGACCTTATCAAATTTAAAGTCATGCAATTGAATTCAAAATTTATAAATACTACAAATAGATCCTCAAGAAATTATCAATTAAGTCCATAAATTTCATAATGTTTCAATTAAGGACAATTAATCATAGAATCTCACAATTACATATAATTTAAGCACTTATTCATGCTCGGTGAATTACATATACAACTCACGTAATTGAATTCATGAAGATTAGAGATTTAAATCATATAATTCATGAGAAGTTACAAGTAATTAAATTAAACCCTAAATCTAAAAACTCACACGCGTGGCGCGGGTACCTGAATGGCTGGAAAAACTGGGGCGTTACACATGGGGTCGCCGAGCTCTCCTATCAACACTTTCCTTTGAGAGTCTCGCCCAACCTTAGGAGGTTGAGGAAGGGTGTTTCTCTTGAGCCGGTGGAAGCAACCGCCGAAGGTTTCAAGGACGTAATTAAGCCTTGTCTTGTGTGAATTTGAACAATAAGTTAGGGTCGTCAACCCTTCTATCACCCGGAGAAAGGATAGTTTATGAATTCTGTTTTGATTATGAATCTGTCTTTGAATAAGAGAAGTTGGGAAGAAGGAGGACTCGTGCTCGCCGAGTTAGTGTGACTTTGAATGATTCTATGAAATGGGAATGGATTTCTAATTACCTAAAATTGGCTATTTTGGTCTATGGCCCTTAACTTCTTTTAGGTATATATATCTATTATCATTGGAAATGTTTTAGCCTGTAAAAACCATCCTCAGTTCATGGATCTTTATGAATTTGATAAATACTTTGCTCTATACGTATTATGGGTGTGTGTGTTTGCCCCCTCACCAGTCTTTAGGACTGACCCTCAGTGTTGTTTCTCTTTTATCCCTTTTTTGTTGGGTTGCAGATACAGTCAGAGTTTGAGCTAGGCTTCAAGTGGTCGTCGTGCCTTACTTGTGGTTTAGCTCGAGTCTCATTTGCATTGTAGTGGATTCTTAGCTTTGATACTTATGATCTATTTTGAGTTTTGTGATTACTTTGTTACTTAGATTATTATTTTGGCCCCGGATGGGCGTTGTATATTTGTATATGGAACTGATATGCTCACTTGACTTATTTTGGTGTATATGTTGATCTTGGGATTATGTTATGAACTGTTTAACATTTCCTCTATATTCTTGATATGTTTTGCACTCTGATTGAGGGTCTAGTCCGCCTAGCTTAGGTGTGTGTTTTGTTTGTCACCCGTTCACTATTGTTTGATGCGTGTGCGGACTTTCTATTCGTTACACGTGTTGGACTCTAGTGCAGGGACGCTAGTTGGTGAAGGCTGAGCATCAGAAACCAGGAGGAACTCTCCAACCACTTCCGATTCCTAAGTGGAAGTGGGAGCTTGTGACAATGGACTTCGTGTCCAGCTTGCCGAGGACTAAAGGAGATTTCAATGGGATTTGGGTCATAGTTGATCGGTTCTCGAAGTCGGCCCATTTTCTCAAAGTTCGGATGTCCGATAAGATGCCCAAGCTAGCCAACTTGTATCGCAAGGAGACCGTGAGGTTACATGGTGCACCGGTTAGCATTGTTTTAGACAGAGATCCTCGGTTTACAGTGAATTTTTCGAAAGAGTTGCAGAATTGTATGGGTACGAAGCTCCAGTTAGCACCGTATCTCACCCACAAATGGATGGTTAATCCGAAAAGTTGATAAATTATCTCGAGGACGTGTTTCGTGCTTGTGCCTTAGATTATCAAGATACGTGGGATGAGCATTTGGACTTGGTCGAGTTCACCTATAATAATAACTTTCAATCATCGATTGGTATGGCTCCGTATGAGGCATTATACAGGAGAAAGTGTTGGTCACCTCTCATTTGGGACATTGATGAATGGAGGTGGACCAAGGATGGTAAGCTTGACAGAGCTAAGAAACCAGCTAGGATCCAAGAGACCATCTAGAAGGTGAAAGTAATTCAGCAACGGTTGAAGGTAGCTCAGGACCGACAAAAAAGTTATGTGGATAAGAGAAGACGACCCCTAGAGTTTGAAGTGGGAGATATGGTTTTCTTGAAATTATCTCCTAGAAAGAGGTTTACTTGGATTGGTAAGGGCGGAAAGCTTAACCCGCGCTACATAGGCCCCTTTGAGATTCTTGAAAGAGTTGGGCAAGTAGCTTACGGATTGGAATTACCACCGAGTTTGATCGGGATTCACAATGTTTTCCATGTCTCACAACTAAGGAAGTTTTATCCCAATGAGACTTATATACTCCCAGTTGAAGAGGTACAACTTGAGCCAGATTTAACGATAACAAGGCACCCGGTTAAGATCTTGGACCGGAAGATGCAAGAGCTGAGAAACAGGCAGATTCCTTTGGTGAAAGTCTTGTGGCAAGATTAGAAGTCCGAAGAAGCCACTGGGTAGACTGAGGAAAAGATGAAATAGTTGAACCCAGAGTTATTCAAGACCCTGCTTCGGACCTGAGGATAGGTCCTTCTGAAGGGGGATAGGTTGTAATATCCCGGTTTTTTGGACTTGCAGGTATGACGTCATGGGTGTGATACATGCGCAATTTATTTATTTATATATGCACTTATTTGTTAATATTGATGTTTTGATTTTATATGAACTTATTTGAATTAGGTTTTGAGCTTTGAATATGAATTTTGAACGTTTATGACTACATGACTTAGAACTTGAGCTATATGTATCCGAATTCAATTCCGATTTTTGTGAAATTTTGATATGTCGGAAATACATGAGCTATGAACCTGATTATATACTCATTATGTGATTTTTAATTTATTTGGTTTAGTTTTGGCTCGTTTTTGTTTTGAGAAAACAAAAGGGGCTAAAGAGCATTTAGCACACCTTGGGTTCCAGGCGACGTAACTTGGGATCGAGAATTCGGATTCAAATTCTGTCATCTCCATTGGACTTGTTTCAATGATTCGGAGCTAATGGAACAAGTCTGATCATTTTGTAAGCCCGTTTGAACCTCCGAAATTTGCCCGAACCGATCACCTTGTACCGGATTTTCCATCTTTGGCTAAAATAGCCATAACCTTTACAATTCAACATTTTTTTTTACTTATTCATGGGCCCTCATTCCACCCACTTACCTCCCGACCTCCCTCTCTCAAATCCATTTCTTGTCAACCACAAGAAAGAGGGAAAAAGTTGCTGAAAATCGAGATCAAGAGGAGAAGAAGGAAGAAAGAAGAGAAACTATTCATCCTTAGTGATTTTGAGCCCTTGTCACCTTCAAATATCTTCCAACTGAAGAGGTAAGATAATATTTGTGTTCCTCATCCCTTTTTGAAAATTTTAAGTATAATTTTGCTAGATATCTCCATGATTTGAGCATTTTATGGCATATATGATGAATAGTGAGGATTTAGAGTATTTTGAGGGTTCTAGGATGATTCCTTGTGAAATATTTTGATGTGAAGCATGTGATATGATCCTAAGACACCATTTATAACTTTTATGAACTTTCTTTAAGTGGTAGTTGAGAATTCATGAGTTTGCCATTATTGAACTTTAAAGGTTTTGTAGGAGCTTTGTAGCACCCGTGACGATAGGCACCACATCCCCCGCACTACAAGTCTAGTCCACACGTGAAATGGATGATCCAGCATGAACCGGACTCATAGCGAACGGGTGACAAAATAAAAAGTTTCCTAGCTAGGCGGAACTAACCCTGAACCAATTAACTCAGTAACCAAAACGTGATACGGAAGCAATAAAGTTACATGAACGGATTCCATAATGGCTTCAAGCCGAATCATATCAAAACATAAATTAAATTCAACATGCACCTAACAACGGGTTCAACTACACATGCAACCTGTCCCGAATCAAAATTCAATAATAAATCATAAACATACGTTGGCACACAGGCCCATTTAATTACATGGTACCAATAAACATAATAAAGGTGAAATGTGACTCGAGTGTACGTGGAAGACTTGAACGAATACTACAACTTGACTCCCGCCTAGCACAACCTGCAAGAAGACTGAGAAGTGGGGAAAAGAGGGGTCAGTCTCTAGAAGACTGAGTGAGCAGGAGTTGTACGTATATATATATATATAAAAACAAGCACATGCAAGTCATAAATCCCAAGCAAGGTTTTGTAAAAGTTAGTTCCCACGAAGGGCATGAAATCATTTACCAATGCTTGGTCTTTACGACTAATCCATATTAAAATTCATTAAGTTCGTAATGCATGAATAATCGTTATGGCTCGACGAGTGAGCGCGCGTTATCTCCAACCAAACTCCGACCGTGTACAATGAACATGATTTAATACTTTTGAATACGTGATCATACAATACGTAATAATACATGCGGGCGTAAAACGTAGTCGTTTGGGAAATCCATGTCCCAGCCTTCCCGCACGGTGCATAACGTAAACATGAACATAATCGTAAAACATTCCAACCTTCTACCTCCGGGCGGTGGAAGGGTTTGCAAGGCCTTACCACCTCGTGACGTGACGTTTCGAGACGGGGGATCATGACTCCTTCCCGCTCCTTCGATGGATTAACCACCGGCTCAAGAATATCCTGCCTTCCTGCCACCAAAGTCGCGCGAGGATAATCTTAAAGGGTACTACATGATAAGGGATTGCCCGACGGCCCGATGTCGTGCCAGTATCCAAGACCACGTTTCCCCGGGCCCAATAACGTGAACATGACCTTCGTTATCTCGACAAAACATTCGTTACGTTAGAACATTCCAATACGTTTTATTATAATTGATTCATTCCTTAAAAAAACATTTACTCGATAAGAATTTACTCAATGACTTTACTTGAAAACAATACATAAATATACAATTAGGATTTTGGCCAAAACATATCACACAAGGGTTATAGGGTTGATAATTATTCTAGAACGAAAACACCCTCACCTGGAATACCACGAGACAATAAACATGATTGATACGGGTGCCTATTCAATCCGGAAGCCTCCGCCCTGGAGTTGAACTGTACAAGAGAAAGTAATATTGTGTACTCGTGAGAGATGAATCAATATGAAACCAATTAGGACGCACGCCATGCTTATGAGATGGTGTAACATGTCATGAGATAATTCAATATGGAATAAAGCATAAGTATGTCATGAAAGGGTATGATCATGTTCATATGCTCAACTACTCACACAAATTCAATTCATATATCAAGCACGAATTCAAACAATCAAACTAAAGCAAGAAAGAACCAAAGAGTGACAAATAATAGCATAATTATTAATTAATCAAGCATATAGTCTATATAAGTCACCTATGGGAGCCAAGGAAGTGAAAGGAATGCAATATGAGGGGTTTCGGCAAAGTTTGGCAAAAGTTGATAATTTTCGGAAATGTACAAGCTGTGGAAAAACAGGAATATCCTAAGTTATAGAAGTTCGAATGGATTTTGGTTTGTTGGATATGAAACTATACACAAATACCTTTCCGATGGTATATGGCTCGTTTTCTAGTTCAAATTGAGAAGAAAATGGCGTAAGCTTGAAGTTAGACGAGTGAAGTTTTTTGGGAAAGTGGCGACACCTAAAAGAATTGATTATAACTCAAAAATGCTAAAATATATTGAGATGATTCTAATTGGAGGTTATTCTACACTTGAAGAGGTTTCCAACGGTTCACAAATCAGGTCAATCAAAGTTCGTATGAGGGAGAACCGTCCGTTTGAAAAATGGTCTGAAAGTAGAAACAGGCGTGTGAAAACCTCCTATAACAGTGCCAAACGGGCGTTTGGTGCGTGAACTGGAAAGCCAAACGGGCGTTTGGGAAGCCGCTGGGCAAAAAAACAGGGGAAAGATAGGGCTAGGCTCGAAAATTGGCTCCCAATCCTTTCCAACACAAATCAACAACAATTAAACTTCTCAAAACCAACATATAACGTGCATATGAGTCATATATATCAATTAGGCATCAAAAGAACCATGATATCATACAATAATTCATCAAAATCTCCATATGAAACCCTTATGGACACAAGTGATCACCCAAGCTCAACTTCTTCTAACTCATGATTAAGATGCACAAAACCAACTCAGGATTATCACATATGATTCATATAATCTCATGGGATGCAAAGAATCACATACACCAAGATTTACCAATATATATAAACATGCTCTTACTTTATATAAGGAAAGGGGATGGAGGAAAATAAAGAGAAGAAGAAATGGAGCTTGATTCTTGGTGAAGATGGAAGAAAATCTTGGCTTCCTCCTTGTCTTGCTAACACCGAAATGGAAGGGAGAAAGAGATGGAGTTGGTCTTGCTACTCTTGGGTGAAGGAGATGAAATGAAATATGTATGCATATGTCTATATAATTAAAGTGGAGATATTATGTATATAATATTCTTAGTGCTCATATATATATATATATATAATGCATGTGTAAGTATTAGTGTAGGAAGAATTAGACATATATAAATATATATAATTACATGTCTCATGAATGAGTATAGTATATAAATATACTCTTATGAAATTATTTTGAGTTTAAGTAAGTATATATATATATATCGGAAAACATGTTATGAGATGAAATGAATAAATCATGCATATGCTAGAAAATGAATTGAAATGAAATTAAAATGAACACTTAGGCAATTAGACAATTAATCGCATAATCCAATTAGTCACACAATTCAATTATGCACGCTTAACAAATCTAACTCCCAAACTCACACGTGTGGCGCGCGTACCTGAATAATTTGAACATGCAGGAGTTACAACCTCTCCCCCTTAAAATGGACCTGTCCTCAGGTCCACCGCCTCAAGTTCTGGACTCTTAAGCAACTCTCCCGGGTTCATCCCACGCGGGTTAGCAACTCCCCATCAAGGATTAGTTCGGAAAAGGTCTTGAAGCAACAAGGGTCTTGAATATTGTTAAGTCACTACCCTAACTCACCGGAACTACCCACTCGAGAAACTAAACAAGTAGCAAGCAAGCGCGAGAGAACCCCGTCTCTTAAACAAGCAACGAGAGAACCCCGTCTCTCAACAAGCAACGAGAGAACCCCGTCTCTCAACAAGCAATGAGAGAACCCCGTCTCTCAACAAACAACGAGAGAACCCCGTCTCTCAAACACAAGGAAAGAGAACTCCAAACCCAACAAGAAAGGGCTCAACACCCCAAGGCACAAGGCAAGTACCAACACCCAAAAATACGGTCACGTTACACAACAAGCACACAAGAAGTAATTAATACAACAACGATCAAGGCACTTGTCATCATAAATTATTTAAAGTCAAGTTACATTTATGCATATGCCATGAATGTTTGATATACCGTTCACCGTTGATCGGGAATCTTCCATAATAGTAATCTAACTTAACATTTGGTTTATTCTTGGAGATCCCTCTACCTTTAGCATTATACTTCGAAATGCCCGATGTGATCTACACTTCAATATCCACCCAAGTTACTCCACAATCAACTTTTCTTTCCTTATGAATTCCACGGTCTGAAGTTCCCTCCTACTTGAGGCCTACTTGATCTTGATCCCATCCACTTATCCTTCACCATGGATTATACACAGTCTTCTCGAATGCTAGTGCTAGTCTTTAATAGCTTGAATTCTACTCTCAAATTCCAAAAGTACCACTGATTCATTATAAAAAGCATCTGACGAGCCTATAACTTGTCTTGTTTATATGGTGCATTGCCTAGTAGCTTCCACTTCCAACACTCGGCTGAGTTGAATCTTACTTTGTCCCTTCTGAACTATGATAACGTGATCAGCTTTTCTTACCCAAGATCTTCCTGACCCATCCTTGCCAATTTCTTCTCAATCCCATCAACTTCACAGTATAAAGTATGTTATACGAAGCACCATTCTTTTTAATCTTAAAAAATTAAGTTAGTAAATGTCCCAATATAAAAACTCACGGCATTGATCTTGTAGTCGAGGTTACCATCAATCATTCTTGTCTCCGTCTTGTCCTCCTTAGATCTCAACTTATCCATATATTCATCTCCTATAATACCTAAACCTTATTCTCGAAGTTTCATCCTCTTCTGGTTTGGGATTGTATCAAACCCCACAACTTTCCTCTCATCTCATACCACTTTTATCAAATCCTTATTACCTATTAGCTCGTAAATTTCCATCGTTCCGCCAAGGCGACCCGATTGAGCATGATCATGATTTAATTTATTCCCCTGACAGGCTCCCCCCTTAAAAGCTCTATTCTCAGTTCTTTGATCTTGCTTTATTATACTCGGCCCATCGTTTGCTTAAACCCCAAAATTCTCGATTTCTCCAACATCACTTTCCAATTCAATTCTTGACACCTCAAAGTCTCCATCACACTTGCTCGATTCTTTGCAACCAAAGATTCACTCTTGACCCAAACATGACTTGTTTAAAATGGCACGTGAAATATGAGGTGAAGAAGGTTTCCTACCAAGCAAACACTAAGCTATACATGTTGGGTAAGAATGCTCAATGCATGTCGCACATTTTGTGTAACGCCCCGGCTTTTCGTTTAAACTAATGTGTCGTATTTTTTTTATAAATTGCGCAATTAAATTAGCTAACTATGTGATTAATTGTTTATAAGTGTTTCGTATTTAATTTTATTATTTAATTTTATTATAAATTGTTACTTAAGTACTATGTTAATCAATTATGCATTAATCAATTGCCTTAATTTATTCAAATCTGTTGACCTTGGATTATATTTGAAATGGAATTTAAAGTTTAGTTTTAAATTATAATGCATGGATTTATTAAAGTTGTGCGCATGATTGTTTGTTATGCTTCGTTCTTATATGAAATGATTTCGAAATGTTATGGAAATTTAGTATGTCGTAAATATATGTGATATGAACATGTCTATATGCTCGGTTTATGTTTTTGAATTTATTTTGATTTGTGGAACCAAATCGGGGGACTAACGAGCAATTAGCGCACCCTTGGTTCCGCACGTGATATCTTGAGCTCGGGAATTCGGATTCGAATTCCGACACCTCCGTTGCCTTCGTATCGACGATTCGGAGATAATGGAACAAGCCTCATACCTTTTTGAGATAATTAAGACCTCCGAAATCCAACCGTAACGAACAACTTGAGCAAGAAGAACCCTTTTGTTGACTAGTTTTCATGGTGGGACCCCATAACACCTCTTAAACCTAACTATGCTTTAACCATGACTTGTGTACTTGAGTTAAACCCTTTCACCTCCCTTTTCATCAGCAAAAACGAGCCAAATACCCCCCCCCCCATTTGCTGCTGCTACTGATCGAGAAAGAGGGAGAGAAGAATGAGGAAGAACTTTGGCTATTTTTGTGATTTTGATCTCAAATCACCGTTTTTCTTCACCAAATCTTCAAGGTATCAATATTTATGTATCCTCTACTCTTCTATGCTTGATTTCATCCATTTATTTCTTGTTTTGCTTCAGATTTGATAAGGGTTTCATTTAGAACATGTTTAGAATTTTTGAGGGATTCTTGCCTCTTGGAGTAGCTTAGGTTTGGGGCTGATTTCTTGCATGAAACTTGGTTATATGAACTTGTTTCTCTTCCTTTTTGATACCTAAGCCATGCTAGATGATTTGTGGATGATTTTTCTTTAGAACCCTTGGATGAATTGAGAGTTTTTGAGCAAGAAACTTGAGGTTGGATCCCCTCCCCTGTTTTTCGAACTGCTGCTGCACATTTTGCCATTGTTGCTTGATTTCGTGCTTGAAAACTGATATTATGAGCTTGTTTCTTTGTCCATTCGATGCCTAAATGATAGTAGGTGATGTATGAATGATTTACTCTTTAGATTCTTTGGAGAAATTAAGAGATCTTAAGCTTGAAACTTGATTGCAAAACTGCCTCCCCTGTTTCGTGAATGCTGTGTGAAATTATGGTTTGTTGCTTGATCAAATGACCTTCTTTTCTTGTGAATTTGCATGGATATGATGTACACTCATTTCTTTATATGTTAGCATTCATGTTGAAAGCTTTTGGATCCATTTTAAGCCCCAAAACCGAAGTACATGACCTGTTCTTATGCATGATCCATTACAGACCTGCTGCTGTTGCGTGTTGTGACTTGTTGGTCATTCTAATGTGTTTCAATTCGTGCCATTTTGTATATATATGATGCATATTAGTTGTTTAGTATGTTATAATGCATTCCCCAAGGTTTTAGATTCAGATTCAACCCCTAAGTACTTGATCATGGCATGATTGAACAATTGAGCTCATATGTGCGGGTTTTGGCGCCCCAGGGTTGCTGTATCATTTTGGTGCTCTTAACGTGTGATTTGGACTTTTCACTCTAAATGAAAAATGCTCCTAACATGCTAAATATGTTGTATATCATGTTTCATAAGATTTGGAGTTGATTTGGTATGTTTTTGGGACTGATTTTGTATAGGGATTGTTTGTCGGTAAGCTTTGTTTGCATTTTTGAGTCTGTACTGTGACAACCCCGTGTCTCATTTGCCTTGTATTGTGTGACACCCCCGTGTCACACCCTTTTTACATTTCTGTACTGAGACACCCCCGTGTCTCAGTCTAGTTTAATTTAGGGACACGGGCGTGTCCCTCTCCCTGCGCATTTCTTGTCTTTTCCTTTCCAGTTTGTGATTGTTTCACCTTTTTAATGCCTTTATCTTCAATTGTGTTGAACTATGAACTTGTTTTGCTATGTGATAGGAGTATTGTGGTTTAATTTCATAACATTTGGATGAGATTTAGGCATGCTTTTGGTGAATTGCTCTGACGTGGCTTGAATGCTTCTATATGAAATGTTAAGTACCTTCTTGTATTCTTTTGATGTCTTAAGTGATACTCTTTGCCTTTTTATTTATTATATTCAATGTAAACATGTTGAAAGGTATAATGTGACTATAGCTTCAAGATTTTGTTAGATATTGCTATGAATTACGAAAGATATGAAAAGATTGAACTTGAATGAATATGAACGTTTATAATATCAAATGTGTAACGCCCCGATTTTCAGACAGTCAGGTACGCTCGACACGTGTGGGTTTCGAGCGTTAGGACTTTATTTTATTATTTTCGTTTAATTAAGTTATAAGTGTTATATTAAATTCTTATCAATTGTTTTCAACATGATTACGTGAAATTATATGATATTCCTTTCAATTTAACAATTTTTGTATGAGTGGAATTTAATTGCTACATGAATTAATTGTTCAAATTATATAATTTGCATGATTGTCCTTAATTGTTCATTTACATAAATTAGAGGACTACATTGCATGAAAACCTTTTGGGACCTAATTGCTCATTTCCAAACTTGATATATGTAATTGCATAACTTATAAACTTGGGGGATTAAATCATAAATATTACATATTTCCCCAAATATCACGTTATATGCATCTCTCTCAATCATCATCTTCACTTCATGCCAATCATCTCATATTTGCTTCCTTCACCACCGAACCATTACCATCCAAGGAAGAAAGGAGAATTCATCACTTTTATCAAAGAAACTTGAAGGATTAGGAGCTTGGGGCATCATCATCATCATCATCATCATCTTATATCACTCCATTTCTCTCTTTCAAGGTAGAGATGAAGATATATGATTTCTTGAATCAACATGTGAAGCTAGGGTTTATAATCCAAGCTTGATAATTCATGATTTAATGTTAGAAGCATGATTAGGAGACTTAGGCTTGAATTCCAAGTATGATTCTTGAAGAATATGAGATTATGGAATAAATTTATATATATACTCAAGTTGGTGATTATGATGATTAAAGCATGATTTATATGTTTTGATGGCATATTAAGGTATATTGAGCATGCATACATGCATATTTCCAGAATTCTTGCATGTTGGGATGATTTTGGAAAGATTGGGGATGCTTGGTTTTGTCCCGAGAGCATCCCCTGTTTTGTTCTGTTCTCCGTTCTTCCTGCGTAACGGGAACGGCCCTTCCCGTTCCCTTTGTAAGTAGGGAACGGCCGTTCCCATTGTTTGAATGATATGCTTGGCGGCGAGGGCGGGAACGACCGTTCCCATTTTGGCTTGCAAGCCGAAACGGCCGTTCCCATCTTCGGGGAGCCCGACAGCGGGAACGGCCCTTCCCACTTTGAACTGGAACCTGGAACGGCCGTTCCCAGCTCTCTGGTAGTGCAGAAATATTCTGCACAAAATTACAATTTTGGCCCCTCGTTCCAATGGCCTGTTTGATCCCGAATTGCTATTATATGATTGATTATATGTCGAAACAACATGTTATCATGCTACATTGTGTATTACTCGATGTCTCGTGTATGATCGCGCCGTGCGTCATTATATGGAATAATATGTTTGAATTATAATCTCATGCACGTACATTGTCCCGTTTCGTGTCCAGTTACTCTCCAGGGCGGAGATTGGGGATCATGAGCACGTTCACGCATTCACGAGTCGTGTGTCGCCTGTCAGGTGAGGTTTAATTTCTAGTTACATAGAACCCGTATATCCCTTATGTGATATTTCGGCCAAAAAGGTATTTATATTTATAATTTCCATAAACTATTGATCACGATTTATAGCTACATTTTATCAAGTCATGTTTCAAGCAAGCAAGCCATGATTGTCCATGTTCATGATTTCAAGCATGTTTAGGCGAGTAGCATGATCGTTCACGATGGGCCCGAGGGTAGTGACTAGAGCCAACCGGGAAAGCAAGGGCTGACGGGTAACTCTGGTGCTATCCTCACCACATTTGGGGTCACCCCTGAATCCACTAGGAGGTTAGTGGAGGAAGGAGCTCCGGGCTTAGGGATTCATGTACCCTCTGCTCACCATGTCGTGGATGGTGAAGGCTAGCTACCTTCCCATCATTGGAGGGAGAAGGAGACTGGGGACGAGTCCGGCACCACGGATGCGCCTCGGGTTATTTCATGATTGTTACTCCATGAATATGTTACCTGATTACACTATTGCACGATAGCACGATAATTGATTGCATGATCACCTCTTGATTAATAAACAAGCAAGCATGTCCATGTTCATTTGGAGTAAGGTTGGAGATCGCCCTCACTCGCCGGGGCCATGTATTGATTGATTGCATGATAAGGAACAAGTATTTAATATTGACAGTTGTATTCTCGGGCGAAGCTATGTTTTTATTGAACTTGTATAATTATCTTTTATAAACCTTTACCCGAGAATATAACTTGCATGTTATCTGCGCTAATATATATGTAAACCCCTCACTCGGTCTTCACAGACTGACGCCTCCACCTTTCAGGTATTGCAGGTGCACGCTAGGCGGGAGTAAGTAGAGTCGGGTCCAGTTCATGTAGTCGTGTCATCCGTGGTTCGTGCATTTAATTATTATTATTATTATTATTAGTGTTAATTCTGGAATTGTAGTTATTGTTATTCGTTAATGGAAGATGATAATGTATTGATATGATAGTCTAGATTATGCACTACTTGATAAATGAGATATGTCATGATTGAACTGAAGGAAATAATTGCTATTGTTGAAGTATGCTTCCGCTTTGTCATGTCGCATGTTTAAGTTTCCCGCCTAGCTTGTCGTGTATTGCATTGTCACCCGTTCGCTATAGGTTGGTTCATGTACGGATTGGCCGTTTCGTATGTGGATTGACCTATAGTGCGGGGGTGTGGCACCTCCACGTGTACCGGGGTGCTACATCTAAGGTGGTATCAGAGCCCGGTTGCAAAACCGAGGTTCTAGTGTCGTGTCTTGTCGAGTCTAGGTCGTACGGCATAGGAACTACTTGACAATGTGAGAGTCCTGCATTTTATTTGAAATCAATTGGCTATTTGGATTCTCTGAATTACCTGAAATACTTGATAACTTGTACTTTATATTGGTTCATGCTATTAATTGCCATTGAGTGATCTTGAATTATTTGGAATTTATATGGCCAACGTAATTATTTTAAATATTGACGAAATACCTATTTCAATTTATATTAAATTCTTGTTGTCAGCATCAACTATGTGACTATTAAGTGACTCGAACATGCTTCACCCACATGCATTTATTTGCAAAGCAAGTTGTGAGTGATAGGTTTTGGGAAATGTATTAATCAAGGCTGGAGGATTCTGAAGATTGAAGAGATCAATCAACCATTCGAGCCAAGCTTGCAATTTGGTCAACAAGGAAGGGACACCGGAATTGAGTTTAACATTTCTACGGTGCCAGGTTCTTCAATGCATTCATAAGCACGTGCATCGTAATTGTTGATTAAATTGTTTCTCACGTATAAGTGTTTTTTTAATTATATTTGAAACTTCCTATTTGATGCCTTGGATACATGTTTAAATTATCTACATTATCCACATTTCCTTACTCATACGTATATTGTCAAAATGATGTAATTGTTCTAATATGTTGCATTTTAAATTGATGGTAATATGAACATTGGCACTTTAATCATCATGCATTATTTAGTGGTTATTGTCAATAGGCTTTCGGATGCTCGACACAAATTTTGCTCCTATTTCTATCAATTTGAATGTAAAGAAGAGATTTCTGAATTATTGGGTATTCGGTTGGGAAGCGAGTTAACTGATGTTGTTTGGAGCTTAGAAATGTTTGGGATTGTGAGAAGTATTGGTTCGGAAGTTAGTAGGAGCCGGGGTATGAAGTAAATATTGGGAATTTTGGGAAACTGGAGAATGGTGATAAATTCAAGCAGATAAATGCTCCGTGAGTCTTTCAACCTTCAAGAATTGCTCAGCATTTGGAATTTCAGTATATATAGGAACATGAACTTTTCTATCTGGAGCTTTGGGTGTTACCCTTATAAAAATGTCAAGTCTCTGGAAGCATTAGGTGATTGTGGGATATTGGAAAATTTTAATATCAAAGCAGGATGGTGACAGTCGGGAAATTGCAAGTCGGGTGTGTCATTAACAGGAGAGATTAGCAAAGAACTACCAATCAAAATTTTGATCAACGACCAGTAGGACGAGGAAAAGGGTTACGGGAATTGAATTAGCAGAGAAGCTTGCAAGTGGGAAAGGATAGAAGGAACCCAAAGGATAAGAAAATTTCCATTTTCTTAAGGGGGAGAGCCGGTCTGGGAATGGATTAAATCGGAAGCTGGACAACATTCAGGAGAGTCGGGAATCCTCTATCAGAACCATGTGAAAGAAGTTTTCAATAAGTTAAGCTTCCTCCCTCTTACACGAAGAAAAGTCTCATCATCGACAGTACCTTTGTTTTATCATCATTTCCAGGAAAGTGGGTACACTGTCTGCAATCCTCCGACAAACTCAGGATAGCATTTGACTCAGTAAATGGAAAAAGGGATCCGATCCGGCTAAATTTGGATAGTAAATCTTGAATCTTGATCCCTCTTGCTATCCCGAGTGTTTATCATAAGTGGAATGGAAGAAAGTGGGAAGTAGAGGGCAAATGGATAACCAAGTTTAATCCGACAAGAGTTTTCTTACGAAGTTATTACTTATACCCTAGAGATGCCTGGGATGGTACACGGTGCTCTCATTCGTGCTGTTGTGGTCGCCTTCATAAATATATCAGTCTACTATAAACGCTTCAGAAAGATGGAGGACTGGGTGATCCTCTCTTTCAAGACATTTCGTGGAATTGTTGGGTATGTTACCAAATTTCAGGGATCAAATGGAAGACGTGTTACTAGGACTTGATTTTTTCGGTATCTATGCAAGTGTGCTTGCTGAATTACTCTCACGGGACGACGACCTTGATTCCTCTATTGCGAATATCCGCCGTATTGTTAACTAAGGGAGTAAGAGCTCAACTTTCAGATTACAAACAAGGAGTCAGGAAGGCTGCTTCGGGAAAAGGTTACTTTAAGTATTGAGATCGGAGAAATGGTAACACCTGTTTTCTCTGCTCGTTGGACAAGAGCTTGCTTGGAACACAAAGCCAGTCTTTTAAGTTTGAACGGGCAATTACACTCTAACTGGAATATCAGGGTGTTTTCAATTCTGGAATCGGGAAGTAAATGTGAGAATCAGTGCAAGAATGGTTCAACCGGCAAATCTGTAATTCAGACGGGTCTGAAGATGTGGTGATTAATGATGATTTACGGATTATGTTAGAAAATAGCACAATGGCAGAAATGGCTATCAAGAATGGGAATATCAAACCGTAGTGGTGCAAAGCAGGAAAATCTCAACTAAAGAATTAAGTATTCAACCGAATTCATTTAGTCCCAGAATTTCAGCCCTCGGTGAACGGTACACCTAATCATGCATATCACGTGCATCATTACCTAATTATTATTTTAATATTTTGATACGTGATTCCTTGTTTAGCAGTATTATTTCATTGTTCTCGGATACAATTCTTTGATTGTTATTACTTGTTTACGTGAACCATTATTTGTAGATTATAAATTTTATGTGAACCTTCTGTGTTAATTGCAATCAATTGTGTAAGTACTTGCTTGAATTTCATTTCGAGTGTGTGAGAGACGGGGATTCTCTCAGGGTTGTCAGGAGACGGGGTTCTCTTGTTACTTGCTCGAAAGACGGGGTTCTTTCATTGATTGTTTGAGAGGCGGGGCACTCTCAGTATTTTCAACTATTTGTCAATTTGTTATAGTGGAAGGCTAGATTTTCTTTCGAGTGATTAGACTCCGGAAGTTGAGGGTCGTGATCTCAACCATTGGAAGACATTGTGGAGTGAAGATCTCTTTCAAACTAATCCCTGACGGGGAGTAGCTAACCCGCGTGGGATGAACATGTAAGAGCCAATTAAAAAATTTCAGGAATTCAGGACATGGAATCCGAGGACGGATTCTCTTAAGGGGGAGAGAGTTGTAACGCCCCGATTTTCAGACAGTCAGGTACGCTCGACACGTGTGGGTTTCGAGCGTTAGGACTTTATTTTATTATTTTCGTTTAATTAAGTTATAAGTGTTATATTAAATTCTTATCAATTGTTTTCAACATGATTACGTGAAATTATATGATATTCCTTTCAATTTAACAATTTTTGTATGAGTGGAATTTAATTGCTACATGAATTAATTGTTCAAATTATATAATTTGCATGATTGTCCTTAATTGTTCATTTACATAAATTAGAGGCCTACATTGCATGAAAACCTTTTGGGACCTAATTGCTCATTTCCAAACTTGATATATGTAATTGCATAACTTATAAACTTGGGGGATTAAATCATAAATATTACATATTTCCCCAAATATCACGTTATATGCATCTCTCTCAATCATCATCTTCACTTCATGCCAATCATCTCATATTTGCTTCCTTCACCACCGAACCATTACCATCCAAGGAAGAAAGGAGAATTCATCACTTTTATCAAAGAAACTTGAAGGATTAGGAGCTTGGGGCATCATCATCATCATCATCATCATCTTATATCACTCCATTTCTCTCTTTCAAGGTAGAGATGAAGATATATGATTTCTTGAATCAACATGTGAAGCTAGGGTTTATAATCCAAGCTTGATAATTCATGATTTAATGTTAGAAGCATGATTAGGAGACTTAGGCTTGAATTCCAAGTATGATTCTTGAAGAATATGAGATTATGGAATAAATTTATATATATACTCAAGTTGGTGATTATGATGATTAAAGCATGATTTATATGTTTTGATGGCATATTAAGGTATATTGAGCATGTATACATGCATATTTCCAGAATTCTTGCATGTTGGGATGATTTTGGAAAGATTGGGGATGCTTGGTTTTGTCCCGAGAGCATCCCCTGTTTTGTTCTGTTCTCTGTTCTTCCTGCGTAACGGGAACGGCCCTTCCCGTTCCCTTTGTAAGTAGGGAACGGCCGTTCCCATTGTTTGAATGATATGCTTGGCGGCGAGGGCGGGAACGACCGTTCCCATTTTGGCTTGCAAGCCGGAACGGCCGTTCCCATCTTCGGGGAGCCCGACAGCGGGAACGGCCCTTCCCACTTTGAACTGGAACCTGGAACGGCCGTTCCCAGCTCTCTGGTAGTGCAGAAATATTCTGCACAAAATTACAATTTTGGCCCCTCGTTCCAATGGCCTGTTTGATCCCGAATTGCTATTATATGATTGATTATATGTCGAAACAACATGTTTTCATGCTACATTGTGTATTACTCGATGTCTCGTGTATGATCGCGCCGTGCGTCATTATATGGAATAATATGTTTGAATTATAATCTCATGCACGTACATTGTCCCGTTTCGTGTCCAGTTACTCTCCAGGGCGGAGATTGGGGATCATGAGCACGTTCACGCATTCACGAGTCGTGTGTCGCCTGTCAGGTGAGGTTTAATTTCTAGTTACATAGAACCCGTATATCCCTTATGTGATATTTCGGCCAAAAAGGTATTTATATTTATAATTTCCATAAACTATTGATCACGATTTATAGCTACATTTTATCAAGTCATGTTTCAAGCAAGCAAGCCATGATTGTCCATGTTCATGATTTCAAGCATGTTTAGGCGAGTAGCATGATCGTTCACGATGGGCCCGAGGGTAGTGACTAGAGCCAACCGGGAAAGCAAGGGCTGACGGGTAACTCTGGTGCTATCCTCACCACATTTGGGGTCACCCCTGAATCCACTAGGAGGTTAGTGGAGGAAGGAGCTCCGGGCTTAGGGATTCATGTACCCTCTGCTCACCATGTCGTGGATGGTGAAGGCTAGCTACCTTCCCATCATTGGAGGGAGAAGGAGACTGGGGACGAGTCCGGCACCACGGATGCGCCTCGGGTTATTTCATGATTGTTACTCCATGAATATGTTACCTGATTACACTATTGCACGATAGCACGATAATTGATTGCATGATCACCTCTTGATTAATAAACAAGCAAGCATGTCCATGTTCATTTGGAGTAAGGTTGGAGATCGCCCTCACTCGCCGGGGCCATGTATTGATTGATTGCATGATAAGGAACAAGTATTTAATATTGACAGTTGTATTCTCGGGCGAAGCTATGTTTTTATTGAACTTGTATAATTATCTTTTATAAACCTTTACCCGAGAATATAACTTGCATGTTATCTGCGCTAATATATATGTAAACCCCTCACTCGGTCTTCACAGACTGACGCCTCCACCTTTCAGGTATTGCAGGTGCACGCTAGGCGGGAGTAAGTAGAGTCGGGTCCAGTTCATGTAGTCGTGTCATCCGTGGTTCGTGCATTTAATTATTATTATTATTATTATTAGTGTTAATTCTGGAATTGTAGTTATTGTTATTCGTTAATGGAAGATGATAATGTATTGATATGATAGTCTAGATTATGCACTACTTGATAAATGAGATATGTCATGATTGAACTGAAGGAAATAATTGCTATTGTTGAAGTATGCTTCCGCTTTGTCATGTCGCATGTTTAAGTTTCCCGCCTAGCTTGTCGTGTATTGCATTGTCACCCGTTCGCTATAGGTTGGTTCATGTACGGATTGGCCGTTTCGTATGTGGATTGACCTATAGTGCGGGGGTGTGGCACCTCCACGTGTACCGGGGTGCTACAAAATGAATGGCTCGTCTATATGATTTAAAGACATTAATAGTGTACATGAACATGTTCATTACATAATATTATTTCTTATGCAATTATATCATGTTCATTGCATGTCGTGCGTCATAGTTGGTTCATTTAGAGTCTTGAGTCTCACGAACACGTTACGTTGTCTGTTGTACAGTTTATCTCCAGGGTGGAGAGATCTTCATCTTTCAGGCACTCGGTAACACGTATCCTTATATCATCATGTTTCAGGTGAGGGTGTTTTTGTTCTAGTTAGGTATAAAACCCTATAACCCTTATGTGACAAGTTTTGGCCTAAAACCTTATGTATATATATGTGTTATCTTTACAAAGTGGAGTCATTGAGTAAATTCTTCTGAAATTATACGTATGGACATGTATAAGCTTAAAATGGTTTTGCAACGAGGCTATGCTCCAAACCGTGTGTCTTCATGCTAGCTACGGATTAGGATAACACGGAGAGGTACGTATATAGCATAAGCCGAGTTGCACGGTAAGGTATGTTTTCTTATTGTATGTATCCTAAGTATGAAACAAATGTTTTGGCGAGATTATGTATGTATGTTATGATTGCACGGGCCCAGGGACTTAGTGCAAGTGGCTATCCGGGGAGGCAAGGGCCGACGGTGATCCCTTGTACTAGTCCCACCACATTTACGGTGATACCGGCCCTCGCTAGGAGGTTTAGTGGGGAATGGGAGCTGAGTGCCCTTGGGGGAGTCATGAAACCCCATTGGCCTATGTATGAGGTGGTCGGGTCTTCCTAACCCGTCCACCACCGGAGGAAGAAGGTTGGAACTTGTTTTATAAATATGATTATGTTATGTTATGATTATTATGCACCGTGCGGGAAGGCCGAGACACGGATCGCCCAAACGACTATGTTAAATGATTTGTGTGTATTATAATATACTGCATGATCACATACTCAATGTATTAATGATATTTGTCATACACGGTCGGAGTTTGGTTGGAGATGATGCACGCTCACTCGCCGAGCCTTATGTTTATGTATGATTTATGAACGTAATGAATTAATATGATTAGTTGTAAAATCTGAGTATTGCTTGGTCATTCTCTTGCCCTTTTTGGGAACTAACTTTAAATAAAACCTTTGCTCGGGATTTATGACTTGCATGTGCATATTTCTTATATATATGTATCGCCCCTGCTCACTCAGTCTTCTAGAGGCTGACCCTCTCCCTCCCCATCACTTTAGTGTGCAGGTTTGGCTTTGGAGTTTCGAACTAGGCGGAGTTATGTTGAGTTTGAGTCGGCCAAGTTAAGTTAGAAGCGTCTCTGCATTCACCTTATGTATTTAAATTGTGAATGATTCGACCTTGTAAGTTTATGGAGTTGAATCTTGTATAATTGCTTTTGTTGGGCTTTGATTATGAGTTTAAAAGAGGCCTGAAGAGCCCAAGTCTGCTTATGGTTTGTTTGTTTAAACTTTAGTTTTCGTTGCACTATATTTTGTTGATTGGTTGTTATTGTAGGGTCTAAGTTCCGCCTAGCTTAGGAGGGTTTTCTGTTTGTCTCCCGTTCGCTATTGTTTGATACGGGTGCGGATTTACCATTTCGTTACTCGTGTTGAGCCATAGTGCGGGGAATGTGGTGCCTCACGTGCGGGGTGCTACATCTTTAAGTGGTATCACAGCCCGGTTGCAAAACTGGTGTTCTCGTGTCGTGACTGAGTCAGTCTAGGTCGTACGGCTTAGGAACTATATGACAAGTGTGCATTGCATCGATCTTGAACGTGAAATTTGGCTTTCCTTTTGAATTTTATGGAACTATCTGCTGCATTATTATATAGATCCTTATCCTTAGTGTTGAATATGTGTCATGAGCATGCACTGATCGCATGCATATATATTCCCGAAAGGAGTTATGATTTCCAGGTTATAAAGATAATATCAAACCACGGCCAATTTCTGTGATCACAATAACCTATTGCAAATTCTTTCGGAGACACGGAAGATAGGAAGGATGCCCCAGGGAGGAATGTGGAGAATGCTAGATGCGTGGCTTCGTAGACTGAGTTGTAATTAACGGTTAGGATTCAGAATAGGAGGCTCGACTTTGGCGATGCGATGGCAGAGGGACATTTGGTGAAATAGGAATAGGAGTTAATCACTGGATGGTTGTAACTCAGAAGATCAACTTATGTGAATCCACTACTTGGAGTGCTTTACTTGGATTCAACGAGATCTTTCAACCTAAGGAGTGAAGTGAACAAAACCTTGAAGGTATTTTGGTCCCGGATTTGGATCATTGAAGAGGTATCAATAATTAAGAGGAGTAGAGATAAAAGGGGTCTGGTACGGGTTATGCACCAAGGGTCTACAAAGAAAGACTTCGAACTAAGCCTAGTGATTAGAAATCGAGTTTCTAGAAGGCAAGTATCTGGGTAAACACAAATAGAGGGAAGGTGGCGATATTGAGAACAGGATTTGAGTTCGTTTTTTTTTCAAATCCAAGCTGAATTGCCATGTTGTGAAGTTGAATTGGAAGATATGGAGCAACAAATGGAAACGGTAAAGAAAGGCAAACACTCCTTACATGGAGATCATGCGCTCAAGTATAAGCAATTGGAGGTGAATTGAATTCACAAAGGATAAGTGCGGGATTCTTGATTGAGGTGATGATTAGAAGCAAAGGACGAATTTCGAGGAGAAGTGTGGATACTAACCCCGTGGACGTGGAAGAATTAGGAATCAAGAAATTGTAATCTCGGATAGTGGAAAGCACTAGTGATTTACAAAGGTTCATGGAAATCTTGAAGACCGTGGGAAAGGCAAGGAATAATCACTAAGTCAAAGTAACCTCGGGATTTGGAGGAACGAGGAAAAGCTACCGAGCTAACAATTTACCACATTGGTGACAGGTTCCAAAACATTCATAGCACGTGCATCATGCTTAGCATCAATTATTTATTCTTCTTTATTTATGTTCGTGCGTACAGTTCTATTTGATTTCGTTGCTCTAATGTGTTGTATAAATGCTTGATGTAAACGTGACACATGCATTGACATCTTTACCCGACATGCATTTTAATGTTTACCTGATAGGAAGCTTTGACACCTCATTTGTCAAGTATATCTTCGCTTGAACCATATCTGAGTTAAGGGAAAGGAGCTCCGAAGGAAAGTGAGATTAGATTTAGCTTCGGGGTGTTCGGATCGAATAAGAATAGAGAAGAAAGATTGAGGGAGTTCGACATGAAAGAGTAAAAAAAAATTATAAGGGAGTTTCTGTGACCTCCTAAGTTGGAATTATTAAGGGAAAATTGAATCAAGCTATCATATAAGGGGATGGTGTCGATCAAGATTTATTCAATAAAGTATGAAGGGGTCCGAGACAATATTATTAAGATATCGGTTATATCAAAGGTGATCCAGAAGCAAACTTAAGAAGGGACCAAATAGAAAAGGATGATAATTGGAGGATTACATCAAGCTTTAGGAATCATTAAGAACATTTTGTCTTCGATTCAAGAAATATAGGGCCAATTACCGAATATAATTTTAAAGGGGTTAAAGAGAATAAATGCATGACATGAACAGAAGATGGGAAAGAAATCATAATAACAAATATCTCAAGATCGGTACTGAGCCGTCAGTGTTGCCAGGAGTAGCTATTTTGAGAATATGTTAGACTCCGATATGGGTAAAGGTAGTAACTATGGATCGGATTTCGGGACGGACAATTTAATGGCATTCAGGGAGTTCAAGCTCGGTTAATTAAAAAGAGTTGGTTGGGCGAATGAGGATTAAGGGGAAATGGTGGAAATTGAAAGTGGTACAATTCAGAAGGGATCTAAGAGTATAATCCTTAAAGAATTCATCAATCACTTCACCCGGGAACCCTGGAGAGGCTCAAGACAAGCTGACCACTAAGCTATCTTCAGGACAGATCATACACTGGACAACGACAACTCCCAATTCTAAATTTTGCAACTACGGTGAACGGTACATATAGCATCCATGATACATGCATCCATGCAAATTTAATTCAAATAATTTCTTTGTTATGTGTTCCGATTTCTTATCGTGTTAAATTACTTGGAGTAATTGATAATCAACGTGGGCGTTTTACGTGATTATAATTTTGGTTTTTGCGTGTGTTGCTTGGGAGTATTGGAGACTTCCTTGCTTTATTTTTGTTTGAGAGACGGGGTGCTCTCGTTGTTTCTAAGAGACGGGGATTCTCTTATTTTTGTTTGAGAGACGGGGTGCTCTCGTTGTTTCTAAGAGACGGGGGTTTCTCTCATTGTTACTCGAGAGACGGGGCTCTCTCCTTGTTGTTGTGAGAGACGGGGAATCTCTCATTGATTGTTTTCGGGCATGCTGTGAATCCGAGGATGGATTCTTTTTAAGGGGGAGAGATTGTAACGCCCCGGCTTTTCGTTTAAACTAATGTGTCGTATTTTTTTTATAAATTGTGCAATTAAATTAGCTAACTATGTGATTAATTGTTTATAAGTGTTTCGTATTTAATTTTATTATTTAATTTTATTATAAATTGTTACTTAAGTATTACGTTAATCAATTATGCATTAATCAATTGCATTAATTTATTCAAATCTGTTGACCTTGGATTATATTTGAAATGGAATTTAAAGTTTAGTTTTAAATTATAATGCATGAATTTATTAAAGTTGTGCGCATGATTGTTTGTTATGCTTCATTCTTATATGAAATGATTTCGAAATGTTATGGAAATTTAGTATGTCGTAAATATATGTGATATGAACATGTCTATATGCTCGGTTTATGTTTTCGAATTTATTTTGATTCGTGGAACCAAATCGGGGGCTAACGAGCAATTATCGCACCCTTGGTTCCGCACGTGATATCTTGAGCTCGGGAATTCGGATTCGAATTCCCACACCTCCGTTGCCTTCGTATCGATGATTCGGAGATAATGGAACAAGCCTCATACCTTTTTGAGATAATTAAGACCTCCGAAATCCAACCGTAACGAACAACTTGAGCAAGAAGAACCCTTTTGTTGACTAGTTTTCATGGTGGGACCCCATAACACCTCTTAAACCTAACCATGCTTTAACCATGACTTGTGTAGTTGAGTTAAACCCTTTCTCCTCCCTTTTCATTAGCAAAAACGAGCCAAACACCCCCCCATTTTCTGCTGCTACTGATCGAGAAAGAGGGAGAGAAGAATGAGGAAGAACTTTGGCCATTTTTGTGATTTTGAGCTCAAATCACCATTTTTCTTCACCAAATCTTCAAGGTATGAATATTTATGTATCCTCTACTCTTCTATGCTTGATTTAATCCATTTATTTCTTGTTTTGCTTCAGATTTGATAAGGGTTTCATTTAGAACATGTTTAGGATTTTTGAGGGATTCTTGCCTCTTGGAGTAGCTTAGGTTTTGGGCTGATTTCTTGCATGAAACTTGGTTATATAAACTTGTTTCTCTTCCTTTTTGATACCTAAGCCATGGTAGATGATTTATGGATGATTTTTCTTTAGAACCCTTGGATGAATTGAGAGTTTTTGAGCAAGAAACTTGAGGTTGGATCCCCTCCCCTGTTTTTCGAACTGCTGCTGCACATTTTGCCTTTGTTGCTTGATTTCGTGCTTGAAAACTGATATTATGAGCTTGTTTCTTTGTCCATTCGATGCCTAAATGATAGTAGGTGATGTATGAATGATTTACTCTTTAGATTCTTTGGAGAAATTATGAGATCTTAAGCTTGAAACTTGATTGCAAAACTGCCTCCCCTGTTTCGTGACTGCTGTGTGAAATTATGGTTTGTTGCTTGATCAAATGACCTTCTTTTCATGTGAATTTGCATGGATATGATGTAAACTCATTGCTTTATATGTTATCATTCATGTTTCAAGCTTTTGGATCCATTTTAAGCCCCAAAACCGAAGTACATGACCTGTTCTTATGCATGATCCATGATAGACTTGCTGCTGTTGCGTGTTGTGACTTGTTGGTCATTCTAATGTGTTTCAATTCATGCCATTTTGTATATATATGATGTATATTAGTTGTTTAGTATGTTATCATGCATTCCCCAAGGTTTTAGATTCAGATTCAACCCCTAAGTACTTGATCATGGCATGATTGAACAATTGAGCTCATATGTGCGGTTTTGGTGCCCCAGGGTTGCTATATGATTTTGGTGCTCTTAACGTGTGATTTGGACTTTCCACTCTAAATGAAAAATGCTCCTAACATGCTAAATATGTTGTATATCATGTTTCATAAGATTTGGAGTTGATTTGGTATGTTTTTGGGACTGATTTTGTATAGGGTTTGTTCGCTTGTAAGCTTTGTTTGCATTTTTGAGTCTGTACCGTGACACCCCCGTGTCTCATTTGCCTTGTATTGTGTGACACCCCCGTGTCACACCCTTTTTATAGTTCTGTACTGAGACACCCCCGTGTCTCAGTCTAGTTTAATTGAGGAACACGGGCATGTCCCTCCCCCTGCGCATTTCTTGTCTTTTCCTTTCCGGTTTGTGATTGTTTCACCTTTTTAATGCCTTTATCTTCAATTGTGTTGAACTATGAACTTGTTTTGCTATGTGATAGGAGTATTTTGGTTTAATTTCATAACATTTGGATTAGATTTAGGCATGCTTTTGGTGAATTGCTCTGACGTGGCTTGAATGCTTCTATATGAAATGTTAAGTACCTTCTTGTATTCTTTTGATGTCTTAAGTGATATTCTTTGCCTTTTTATTTATTATATTCAATGTAAACATGTTGAAAGGTATAATGTGACTATGGTTTCAAGATTTTGTTAGATATTGCTATGAATTACGAAAGATATGAAAAGATTGAAATTGAATGAATATGAACGTTTATAATATCAAATGAATGGCTCGTCTATATGATTTAAAGACATTAATAGTGCACATGAACATGTTCATTACATAATATTATTTCTTATGCAATTATATCATGTTCATTGCATGTCGTACGTCATAGTTGGTTCATTTAGAGTCTTGAGTCTCACGAACACGTTACGTTGTCTGTTGTACAGTTTATCTCCAGGGTGGAGAGATCTTGATCTTTCAGGCACTCGGTAACTCGTATCCTTGTATCGTCATGTTTCAGGTGAGGGTGTTTTTGTTCTAGTTATGTATAAAACTCTATAACCCTTATGTGACAAGTTTTGGCCTAAAACCTTATGTATATATATATGTTATCTTTACAAAGTGGAGTCATTGAGTAAATTCTTCTGAAATTATACGTATGGACTTGTATAAGCTTAAAATGGTTTTGCAACGAGGCTATGCTCCAAACCGTGTGTCTTCATGCTAGCTACGGATTAGGATGACACGGAGAGGTACGTATATAGCATAAGCCGAGTTGCACGGTAAGGTATGTTTTCTTATTGTATGTATCCTAAGTATGAAACAAATGTTTTGGCGAGATTATGTATGTATGTTATGATTGCACGGGCCCAAGGACTTAGTGCAAGTGGCTATCCGGGGAGGCAAGGGCCGACGGTGATCCCTTGTACTAGTCCCACCACATTTACGGTGATACCGGCCCTCGCTAGGAGGTTTAGAGGGGAATGGGAGTTGAGTGCCCTTGGGGGAGTCATGAAACCCCATTGGCCTACGTATGAGGTGGTCGGGTCTTGCTAACCCGTCCACCACCGGAGGAAGAAGGTTGGAACTTGTTTTATAAATATGATTATGTTATGTTATGATTGTTATGCACCGTACGGGAAGGCCGAGACACGGATCGCCCAAACGACTATGTTATATGATTTGTGTGTATTATAATATACTGCATGATCACATACTCAATGTATTAAGATATTTGTCGTACACGGTCGGAGTTTGGTTGGAGATGATGCACGCTCACTCGCCGAGCCTTATGTTTATGTATGATTTATGAACGTAATGAATTAATATGATTAGTTGTAAAATCCGAGTATTGCTTGGTCGTTCTCTTGCCCTTTTTGGGAACTAACTTTAAATAAAACCTTTGCTTGGGATTTATGACTTGCATGTGCATGTTTCTTATATATATGTATCGCCCCTGCTCACTCAGTCTTCTAGAGACTGACCCTCTCCCTCCCCATCACTTTAGTGTGCAGGTTTGGCTTTGGAGTTTCGAACTAGGCGGAGTTATGTTGAGTTTGAGTCGGTCAAGTTAAGTTAGAAGCGTCTCTGCATTCACCTTATGTATTTAAATTGTGAATGATTCGACCTTGTAAGTTTATGGAGTTGAATCTTGTATAATTGCTATTGAATTGCTTTTGTTGGGCTTTGATTATGAGTTTAAAAGAGGCCTGAAGAGCTCATGTCTGCTTATGGTTTATGTGTTTGAAACTTAGTTTCCGTTGCACTATATTTTGTTGATTGGTTGTTATTGCAGGGTCTAAGTTCCGCCTAGCTTAGGAGGGTTTTCTGTTTGTCTCCCGTTCGCTATGGTTTGATGCGGGTGCGGATTTACTATTTCGTTACTCGTGCTGAGCCATAGTGCGGGGGATGTGGTGCCTCACGTGCGGGGTGCTACATCTTGGGATAATTAAAGCATGCATCACTTTGGGGAAATTTCTTCATTTAAATAAATATAAAGCAGAATTAAAATTAACACGATGTATGATGCACGTGCCATGAATGCAAGTACCTTTCACCGTAATGGCAATCTTTAGCTCGGTAATTTGGTCCGTTATGCTCAAATTCATCAACCCCTTCTTGTATACCCAATGTTTCCCAAAATCCAAACGGTTTGTTGAATTTCAATTCTTCTATTCCCGAGCCTCTCAGTGCATTACTTCTTCCCAAAACCGATCCTAAATTCTTATGCTTCCTTGTACCTCTTGTGAGCTTCCAAGATCCAAGTTGTCAATTAGGTTATCTTGCCTCCCCATGGCTTCCAAATCTTTGAAGTTTCTTGAATTGAATTACACGTCTCCATGATCCGAAATCTCGTGATTCTTGAACCTAATTTCTTCTTGATCAAACCCCTTTAACTTTTCTCTTGTGAATTCAATTTAGTTGAATGACCCTTCCTTCTATAGTTTGCACTTGAGTACATAATTTCTCTACAAAAACTCTTTGTTCTTCTTTATCGTTCCTGTAAAATCCTGATCGTTCAGATTTCCAGGTACGCCGTAACGAGAGGGTTTTATGTGCATTAAATTATTTATTTATGTATTTGAGTGTTATTTTAATGCTTTTATCATTATTTGAATTTATATGAAATTAATTTCTCATATTATGAACTTTGAAATTTAACGTTTAAGTTTCGCATGCTCGTAATTTGCTCATTATGTGTCGGAATTCAATTTTGATTTTTGTGAAATTTTGATATACGTGATATATGTGAGTTATGAATATGTTTACATGCTCGTTTTAAGTTTTTGGGTTCGTTTATCGAGGTTTTAAACCCCAAGTATCTGACGAGGGACATGAGGGCCTAACTAGTTTTAGCGCCCCTCGTGTTCCGGAGGCCATAACTTGAGCTCAGGAATTTGGATTCGAATTCTGGAAGATGTGTCGGACTCGTAACGAAGAAAGGAAACTTTTGAACCTGGTTTGGCATTTTTCTAAGCCCATTTGGACTCCCGTTTTTTGCCTAGAACAAGCAGCTTGCACCAAAGCCACCTTCTTTGACTAGTCTTGTACTTGTGGGCCCAGTTTAACCTTACCTAAGCCTTAACCTTGGTTTATATGAACTAGACACACTCCTCTCTCTTCCTTATCAGCCCCATTTCGAGCCACACACCCCAAGAGAGAAGTAAAAGCTGCTGAAAATGGAGAAGAAGAAGGAAGAAAGAAACCTCCCTTTCCATGCCTTGTGATTTTGGAGCCAAATCTCTTCCATACTCCATCAACTCTTGAAGGTAAGTAGATTTTCGAATTCTCCATGATTTTGATCCATGAATTTTATGTTTTACTTGAGATTTAATTTGAGTTTGGGAGATGGCATGAATAGGAAGGGTTACCTCATATTTTGAATCCATGGTTTGTGGCTGATTTGAGGCTTCTTTGGTAATTATATGAACTTCTTTGCTTCCATTCTTGATCTATACTTCATGCTAGATGTGTTAGGGTTGATTCTCCATTGATAACATGAATGAAAGCTTGAATTTTTGGGCATGAAACTGGAAATTTCGAACTGCTACAAACTGCTCATTCTTACAGAACTGTTGTCACGTTTTTGAGATCCAATGATTGAATTCTTGCCTCCAATTTCGTGTGCTAATGCTTGGTTATGTAATATACATGTTGTTCTATGAATATTTTTTGTTTTTCCTTGATTTCATGCTTCATTTCAACCTTAAACGTGAGAATATGCTGTCAGAATTTTTCTTCGTTTGAAGTGCTGTCAGAATTTTACTTCGTTTGATGACTTCTAGAGCTCCATTTCGTGTGAAATTGTATGGACATGAAGTATAGGAGTTGTTCTACATGTGAGCTATGTGTTTACAAGCTCTTATACCCTGTTTTCATGCATGTTTTCAGCTGCAAATTTGAAGAGTATGGCCTGTTACATTCATTCCTTCTTTGTGACAGTTTTGGTGGTTAATCTTTAAACTTGATGCATGATATTTGCTCCTAGGACATCCTTTATGAGTTATATGAACTTATTTATGTGTTAGATAAGATTCCATGATTCCACCATTTTTGAATCATGAAGGTTTTTGAAGAACTTTAACTTGTTGATGCATTTCCTCCTTCTTCACACTTTAGCTTCGGGTTTGGCATGAATTAAGACATGAACCTTTGAATCTTTGATGCATGAACCTTGATTAATGTGTTAGTATGAGTATGAGATGATTTCTTGGGGGTTTTGAAGCTGAAACAGGGGCTGGAGTTCGAAATCTCCAGCCCTGCGTCGGTTGACGCCCGTTAAGGGCTTTTGCTTTGTTTGGGGGTAACGCCCGTTACCCCCAGCTGGGGAGGCCTCTCTGCCAAGTAACGGCCGTTACCTGGTGTGTGCTGGGGTGGGGTAACGGCCGTTACCTCCCCCTTCTTGCCCGTTTACTTATTTTCTTCGTTTCTTTGCTTGTTTCGCTCGTTTCCCTCCCCGATCTTGATCCCTATGTGATGTATGCTTAATTTTATATATGAAATGATGTGTTATGGTTTGTTAATGCATGAATTTGATGTGTTTCACGATTGAATAACATGTTATGAATGTTGTAATTAATTTATGGAATTGTTTGACATGAGTTGTGCATTATGTGACCGGATGTGCGTTATATGCTCTCCCATGTATGTGAACTATTTCATACTTAGTTTATAGGCCTTGAATGTGATTTCCTTGCTCCATACGCGAAGTGTATGCGTTACATGCCAACATATTATATTGAAGTACATCACTCGCATTCATATGCATTCGCCGAGCGTCAATATGGTTCATTTTGAGTCAAAGTTTGCCTCTTGCTCTTTATTTTGCTCTTAAGTTTGTTCCGTTGTTAAGGAGGAGGTTCTTTAGTTGGCTTCCAGTCCGTTTTGCTCGGTTTGGTCGACAAGGTGAGTTTTTCTTTCGTTTTAGTTATTATGACCTAAAACCCTATTTGTATTTCAAATCCGTATGCGACTTATATATGTATATATATAGATATGTACTTGATACATATTTTGTGGGATTTGTCCCGTTTGTTATGAGGCTTTGGAAAATGCTTTTATATGTATCTAAGAACTATTTTCATTTACTTTGCAAGCTTTGATAGGTGTGAGTTTATATAAGCGTGATATGGCTTGTGTTTAAGCTTCGTTTGATAAATATAAGTGTAAGTGTAAGTTTGGGCCCCGGAGAAGTAGTATGTGATCTCGGGTCGGCCATGGGGTCGCCGGGCTCTCTCATCAACACGACTCCATGGGCGGGAGGCTTAGTTCTCCTATGCGGACGGTGCGCTGAGTGGCAGGCCCGTCGAAGGAGTGGGCGGGATCCCCCGACTCAAGTTATGTATTTATGTGGGGATTGAGAGGGGCACCTCTCCTCCCCAAACGGCGTGGAGGTGGGATTGATTTATGATTCGTTTTGTTTTCGCTTCGCCTTTGTTTATGAAGTAAGTGGGTTGGATTTCGAGCTTTCGGTACGTTATGTTTCGTTTATGGTTGTGACACGGGAGCGGATTTCTAACTCTAAAACTTGAATGATTTTGGCCTTCGACCTCAAACTTCCTTCTTTATATATTTATTACCACGGGTTAAAATGTTTTAGAATGCAAAAACCGCGCCCGGTTCATTAACCCTTTCAGCTTTGTATATGCTTTGTCCTTATGTATATGGATGGGTGCGTGTGTTAGCCCCCTCACCAGTCTCTAGGACTGACCCTCGTTGTTTCTCTCTTTTTTCCCCTTTGATTTAAGTTTGCAGGTGCCATTTTGAGGTGTTGGAGCTAGGCGGTTGTCTTTGAGTCGAGGTTGAGGATAGCTCGTGTAGCACCTCGAAGAGGCCACAACCCCGCACCGTCGTAGCTCTCAAGTGGCTAGGAGACCTAGCACCCAAGAAGCACGCCGGCGAACGGACAAAACATTACAAGATTAGAGTACTAAAAGGGAACATTGCAGCGGAAATATGAGAAATTTAAAACTTTCAAAAACATATATCAGGAGACAAAAGAGGCTAGTAGCCAAGTACAAGGACTGTACAGGAATTGAGTATTGAAGGAGATATTTCGATAGAGTGTCAAGGAAAAATATGACTAGTGAAAACAAGTAACAAAGGACACCGGAGGCTACACTGATAAGTACCTAATTGAACACTACATGATCATCCAGGGGGTGGTGTCCAAGATGGTTCAAAAGAACCTGACCACAAGAGCACAACAAAGGGATTTCCTATACTTCAACATACCAGCCAACAAGCGATCACTGAACCTGAAACCATGAGGTCAGAAAACAGGGTGGAGGTATTAGTCAAAAGGACTAAGTGAGGCATGACTTTTGAAACAATATAAGTACTTAAAACTTTAGGTTTTCGAAAAAGGATTTACTTCGAAACTGTACTTTAAAACTGAATTTCAGAACTTTACTTTGACACTTTATTTTAGAATCGTACTTCAAAACATTACTTTGGAACAAGATTTCCAAGCAAGCACACACATGCACATATAGCAGAGGTTCTGGTTCATATATACTTTATAAACGGGGAATAGGATACGGGATATTTTCCAAAAATATGAACCAGACTTTAAAATCAAAGTTGCCCGCAAGGTAGGCCATACCATCCTTTACTCCTCAAAAACATTTACAAAGTTGGCATCGAGATCCATTAGGGCCCCAACACCCATATACACATGCACCACCCCCTTCTCCCCTTGTTGTCGCGCCCAGGGAGCTACCCCGCGGTGACGTGCGAAAAGGGAGAAATTTACCACCTCTCCCGACCTTCGATGTGGAGTAACCAACCTCCGATTAAACCATCACCAAGGTCAATACGGCGGCCAAGGCCCAACATAACAAAATTTCCAAAGCTTGCATTCAGAATAACAAAAGTGCATAACCACACAGAGTTCAGAAGACTGAACCTTTATTCCAAGCAGTATACCAGTGAACAGAATGTATATCAGAGATCATTGACTTTAAACTTGAAGCATTATCCCAAAACGGGAAAATGTTAAACTTGAAAGATAAGAGTCTTTGCACCCGAAGGCGTTGATTTTGAAATATTCATGGTTCCAGTTGAAATAGTTTAAACCTTACCTACCGAAACGGTATTAAGCAATAATACAAGAGCCACACTACATCCGGACTTCACCTGTGAGTGGTGAATGATTAAGTTTCTATCCAAAAACCATATAGTCACATAAGCAAGTAGGGACGATGTAACATCCCGACTGATCAGACTTTTCAGGTGATCTCTTATGTGCGCTATTTAATTATTTCTTTAAGTGATTATATGATATTAATTGCTAACGTGGATTATTTGAAGTTAATTGAACTTAATTGTGCTGGTTTGAATTTGTTTATTTTGGTCGTGTAATTTTCCTTCACTTTGTATTTCGCTCGTTTTAGATTTGTATTTATTTCTGATTTTTGTGAATTCATGATATGTGTTAAGTATATGCTTTATGGACTCGTTTAGGTGCTCGTTACATGTTTTGGTATTTGTTTTGATTGCCTTTTTGGGTTCGTTTTGGAGACGGGACCTAAAGGAGGCTAAAGAGCATTTAGCGCACCTTGGGTTCCGGGACCCGTATTTTGAGCTCGGGAATTCAGATTTGAATTCCGTCACCTCCATTGAACTCGTTTCGACGATTCGGGTTTAATGGGACAAGCCTCACTTTTTTCTAAGCTCGTTAAGGCCTTCGAATTTCATCCGTAACAAGCCCATTCACTTGAGAGCTACCTTTTGACCTAACTAAGTCTTTGTGGACCCCACTACACCTTAACCAAGCATTAACCTTGAGTTAGACCTTGAGTTGAGCTCTCCTCTCCCCCTTTTGTGCTGGAAAACCGAGCCAATTCCCCTCTCTCTCTCCCAAACCGATCGGTACTAGGAAGCAAGGAAGAAGAAGAAACCCATTTGTCCCTTTTCTTGATTTTGAGCTCAAATCTTCACCCAAGCTTCTCAAATTGGAAAGGTGAGTTCATGGTTGTCTTCTACTCTCACTCTTCTCTCTTTTATGTGCTTTTGAGTTCTTTTCCATGGTTGGTTGTTGAGATTGCGCAAGCATGTGAATAGTATATGTTGGAAGAATTTGATTGATTCTTGCTCCTTTCTTGTTTTCTTGAGTTTTGTTGTTGATAGTATGCTCCTAGGACTTGTTTCTTAGCATTTATTGCATTTCCTTGCTTGGTAGTTGGAGCATGAGTGTTGGGTTTTGATTTGGGGTTGTTGAGTTGCTGTTGACCCGTCTACGTTTTTCTGTACCGTGACACGGGGGTGTCACGGTTTGCCCTTTATTGGTGACACGGGCGTGTCACCTTTTGATTTGGTTTTCGTTTTTCTGTACCGAGACACGGGGGTGTCTCGGTTTGCCTTTTCTTGGTGACACGGGCGTGTCACCTCCAGGTTTCCGTTGTTTAGTTCTGTACTGAGACACGGGGGTGTCTCAGCTTGCCCTTCCAGGGGGACACGGGCGTGCCTCCTGGGAACTCTAGTTTTCATTCGTTTTTGCTTCCTTTCCGTTGCTTCTTGTTGTTTCTTCTTGCCTCGTTTTGGTGTGTATGCATGACCAACTTGTTATATTTTGTGTTATGAATTTGTGACTTGATTTACGTCCTCGTTTATGAGTTATGTCCGGATATGCATTGAATGCTCGTAAATGATTAAATGTGGATTCATTTCATATCATTTGCATCATAAACATACATACACATGTGCCGAGCATCAATGTGGTTCATATTGACTCTAAGAGTGTTCCTTGTTGCTTGTCTTGTTCAGAGGATCTTCCTGTTGTGGACGAGCTTGCTCCGTAGGTGGCCGGTTTCCTCTTTTTAACTCCACTACGTTCGTCGACAAGGTGAGGTTTTGTTCTTTTAGTTACTCGACCTACAACCCTATTTGATTTGAAACGTCGCGTGTGAATACATATAGTATATGGTAAATAAGTGTATGATACTTATGTTGCGGGATTTGCCCCATCTGTTATAAGAGTTTGAAAACGTTTTGTATAAGTATATAAGTTATTTTGCTTTCGTTTGAAAAGTTTAGTTTGGTGCAAGTGTGTGTGTGTGTGTAAGCGAGATGTGGCTTTGAAAGATAAGCTTTGAGATATGTTTATGTGACTTTTGTGATCTGTTTGGGCCCCGGAGTGTGGTATGGTAATCTCGGGACGACCGAGGGGTCGCCGAGCTCTTCCATCAACACCTCCATTTGAGAGTTTCACCCAACCTTGGGAGGTTGAGGAAGGGTGTTTCTCTTGAGCCGGCGGAGGCAACCACCGAAGGTTTCAAGGAAGTAATTAAACCTTGTCTCGTCTGTGTATGCGGATAGTTAGGGCCGATCAACCCTTCTATCAACCGGTGTGGGGATAGTTTCTGATTTGTTTTGTTTTGCTTTGTTCTTCGTATATGGAAGTTGGGATGTGTGTGACTCGTACTCGCCGAGTTGGTTTAGCTTCGTATGATCTATGGAACGAGAGCGGATTCTTAATTCACCTAAAACTTGGTTTAGTTTTGGCCTTTTTCCTTTCCTTTAACTTATGTATATCTATATCACGGGAATTAATTTGGCTTGCAAAAACCACTCTCGGTTCAAGGATCTTTCCGTTTGATTAAGTGCTTTGCTCTATATATATATATCGGGTGCGTGAGTTAGCCCCCTCACTAGTCGCTAGGACTAACCCTCGTTGTTGTTTTCCCCTTTTCCCTTTCTTTTGAGTTTGCAGGTCCTCCCGAGTCAAGCTAGGCGGCAAGTGTCTTTTGGGTTTACTTGTGGTATAGCTTGAGTCTTCATGCATCGTAGTGGATTTCCTCTTCTTTTGATTATGTATTTTAAGATTATGTAATCAATACACTTTCGCTTTTGGGCCATGATGGCATTGTATATTCTGTATATGAACTAGCATGAATGCTTGACCCTTCCCCACTTTTGAAATGTATATGTGATCTTGGGAGATATGTTTAGCTTGAGAATTGCTTTAATTGCTTCCGCTACTCTGATTTTATTTTGCGCAGTTCTTGAGGGTCTAGGCCGCCTAGCGAGGGTGTGAGTTTTGTGTGTCTCCCGTTCGCTATGGTCTGATACGGGTGCGAACTTCCATTTCGTTACTCGTGTTGGACCTTAGTGCGGGGCATGTGGCACCCTTCGCTTTGGGGGTGTTACAGACGACCTCAAGGCATTCAATAGCACATAATGATATCATATGTACAAGACGAAACATTATCAAAGCATATCATATCATGTGCCGAGATTTCGTGATAATTAATCAACAATCATCAAAGCATGAGGGCATAATTAGATTCATGTAACGCAGTACATAGGAGAGTAATACCATTTAATGTAGGAGAATCATTTAACTAAGAATGGAACATTGATTGGCAAGAGAACAAAAAAGCTTGAACAAGGAATACTCTTTTTTGAACAAAGGATTCGAGTAAACGATTAGTCTCAATTGAAAGCTCGTGTCAAGAACTTAAGGATATATTCTTAGAGTCTTAAAACAATCTCATTTAGGAAAGGAATGTGAACCTTGAAACCTGCTTTGATCCCCTGTTTTTGAGAATTTTCGAAAAAGGTTTCGACCGTTGAATTCGTCTCTTCAAAACGATCATTTAGGTTAAAAGTCAAAATTCTTGGTCAATGGTCAAAATCAATGGTCAACGGTCAATGGTCAAGGTCAATGGTCAATGGTCGCTATTCAAGTATACGGTATATATATTGTATGTATACGGTATTTATACTGCATGTATACATGTATTTAGACGGTATGTATACGGTATTTATACTGTATGCATACGGTATTTATACGGGGATACCTACCGTATTTCTACTGTATTTATACAGGGTACATACAGTATTTATACAAGAATACAGGCGGTACTTATACTAGAATACATACGGTATCTATACAAAAGTACATTCGTATTTATCTGAAAATACATTTAGTATTTATACGAAAGTATACACGTAGTTATACATATTGGAATCAAATACGTATACGTATATTATACATGTATACCATAACATATGTCAATTGGTCAAGTATAATTATGTAACAATTAATTAAACATGTAACATTTAAAACTATAGGTTATACTTTAATTATTTAACATTAAATAACATGCAACATTAAATTAAATTAGGTAACAAATTAAATTACCTAAGTATGATCATAAAATAAATAAAATGTAACATGTAACATGTCATAATAATTATCACATAATTAAATTGTAACATAATTAAATTATGTAACACATTTCATAATAAACTATACTATAGGAAACATAATTCATAAATTCATGAATATTTAAAGCATAAATTAAATCACATAATTCATGCATAAAATAAAACATATATTAAAACCTAAACCTAGCATAATTAATAAATAAATTAAAACATAAAATAAAACATATATTAAAACATAAATTAAACTAATTATAAGATAAAAAAAATAAGAAAACATACCTTACAAAGGGGGAGGGGTTCGGCCACTAGGGGGGAAAAAGGAGAATGGAATGAGCAAAAATGAGACCCCAACACACTTATTTATAGTTGTTGGGAAGGACCAAAGTGCAACAAATATTTACTCTAGGGACTTAAGTGGGGTATTTTATGAAATTTCCAAAAATAGGTTTCCTTCTTTACATAATTGTCACAGCAGGGGTATTCTGGTAATTTCACCTTTCTCCTGCATATTTTTGGAGTTGGAAAGGTGTCCAAGAGCTAGGAAATAAAATTAGCTTCGAAACGGTTACTCACGGGTCAAAATCGGACGTAGGGTTTAAAAGTTATAAGCTCCGGAAGATATGATTTTCTTGAATTTCGAAAATTAATTTAATTATGAAATAAATACTAGGATAAAATTTGAAGGGCCGAAAGACTTTCCAAAAATGTAGAAAAAATCGAGGAACGTTATGGCGATGATCACAAGGGTTAAATCATTCTATCGAAGGAAATATATTCTACCGACGGAAATTTTTATTTGAAAATAAATTCTTAAATTGCTCTAGACAGATAAACGAAACCTCAAAGCATTCGAAAGAGAGTTGAAAAATTCTAAGAAGATAGGTATAGGTTCTTTAGGGTTTCTCGAATAAAATGGCATAGTGCTGGTTCGGAAAATGAATAGTACTTTTGACAAAAATTTCCAAAATACCCCTAATGATCAAGAAAGGATTTCGAAGCTTGGAAAACATGTTCATATGACTTGGAAACATGAGTTATGAACCTCTAGGGTTCCAATGAGATGCTAGGACAAGGTAGGCTCGGGAAATGAATAGTAAATTTGGTTCGTGGTAAGGAAATCCCCCTTAAAACACAATACGACTAATGAATGCACATTGTTCACATAAGAATGCAATGCATGAACATTTGTAAAGGTGAACCAAGGTATATAAACGCATTCTTGTCCTCTTTGATTTATTGTTTCCAGCTAGGTCCCGATACGGGCTGTTACCGCTCGAGTCACATGCATTGTACTTTGTTTCCTTTATGCATTTTGTTAGTTTTGATATATGTATAAGTTATGATTTAAATTCAAAATTGTAAAGGTTGGTATAACTTGGATCGTTATTTTTGATATGTTTCGAGCATGTTTATTTGTTTTGTGCGATTCTGGTGCTTCCGCATTCATTATTTGTTTTTATTGCGCGCTCTGAGTAGGGTCTAGACCGCCTAGCTTAGGTTGGATTTTGTTTGTCACCCGTTCGCAGTGGCTTGATGCGTGGACGGAGTCCCCATTTCGTATCACGTGTTGGGCTATGGTGCGGGGGATGTGGCGCCCTTCGCTCCGGGGTGTTACAGTTCCTCTTCTTCGTATCTCTTGCGTCACATTACAAATCCCCGACTTCTTAATTCCTTTATCAATAAGGATTATCTTCTCACAACCCGGGGTTGTCATTTGATCCGAAGTCTTCTAGGTCCAAATGACTCAATTCTTTCCCCATCTACTCTAGAACAAATCTTCATTTGACCAAATTCCTTACCGTATTCATTACCCCGACTAATCTTCCTTATTCTAACCTTAAAGAATCCCAATGGTCAAGCAACTTCAACTTTCACCGAACCTTGAACTTAATTACCGATCCAAATATCTTGCTTGTCCCCTTCAGTAATCCAAAAGTTGAGTGGTCTCTCAGTTTACCTTGATCCGTCTTCCAATATCAAAAGTCTTTTATCCTTCATCCCAAACTGAATTCCTGATTATATCTTCAATCTCGAGAAATCCTCTTCTTTCTTGCCCCGAACCCTAATCTTGATCTCATCTCAACGCTAATTATCTTGACTTAGCTCTTCACTCCCACAACTTGACCTTAAATCAAACTACTTAAAGGCCTTCAACTTGATTATAAATTTGAACCTTGAATCTTAATATCTTCAAGGTCTTTCCTTAACTTCTTCTTCGAGTGAAACGGCCTCTTGAACCCAGTTGATCTACTCCGTTTGCGGGGTAAGAGGGTGTGTTTATTGGAGAGCTATCAAATCACACTCTCATACCATTACCTCAACCATAACCATCTTTTCACATGATTTAATTCTCACCTCGGTCTTGAATTCCTTAGCTAAAGCCCCGTCATAGGAATCACCAATTACCCGAATTCTTGTTAAGATCCGGAGCCTTCTTGAAATCACCCATATCCATAAGGAATACTTGTAGTATATGGCGATTACTTTGTAAATTTGGCCGTGGTTTGATGTTGTGATAGCAACCTATAAATCATAACTCAATTCAAATATAAATGCATGCTGGTTATTGAATGCATATGTTACATAATTAACACCGAAACACGTATGGATGCAAAATGCAACACAAAATTCAACAAAATTTAAATTTCAACATAAAATTCATCAAACTTTCCAATAATACATGTCCATGATCAATGCGGCGAACACTTTGACACGTTGTTCCTAAGCCATTCAACCTAAACTTGACATGACATGACACTAAAGAGCCCGGTTGCGATACCACCTACGGATGGAGCACCCGTGCACTACAAGTCCAGTCCACACGTGAAATGGATGATCCAGTTTGAACCGGACTCATAGCGAATGTGTGACAAAATAAAAAGTTTCCTAGCTAGGCGGAACTAACCCTGAACCAATTAACTCAGTAACTAAAACGTGATGCGGAAGCAATAAAGTTACATGAACGGATTCCATAATGGCTTCAAGCCGAATCATATCAAAACATAAATTAAATTCAGTATGCACCTAACAACGGGTTCAATTACACATGCAACCTGTCCCGAATCAAAATTCAATAATAAATCAATAAATCATAAACAAACGTTGGCACACAGGCCCATTTAATTACATGATACCAATAAACATAATAAAGGTGAAATGTGACTCAAGTGTACGTGGAAGACTTGAACGAATACTAAAACTTGACTCCCGCCTAGCACAACCTGCAAGAAGACTGAGAAGTGGGGAAAAGAGGGCTCAGTCTCTAGAAGACTGAGTGAGCAGGAGTTGTACGTATATATATAAAAACAAGCACATGTAAGTCATAAATCTTTATAAAAGTTAATTCCCACGAAGGGCATGGAATCATTTACCAATGCTCGGTCTTTACGACTAATCCATATTAAAATTCATTAAGTTCGTAATCCATGAATAATCGTTATGGCTCGGTGAGTGAGCGTATGTTATCTCCAACCAAACTCCGACCGTGTACAATGAACATGATTTAATACTTTTGAATACGTGATCATACAATACGTAATAATACATGCGGGCGTAAAACGTAGTCGTTTGGGCAATCCGTGTGTCGGCCTTCCCGCAAGGTGCATAACGTAAACATGAACATAATCGTAAAACATTCCAACCTTCTACCTCCGGGCGGTGGAAGGGTTTGCAAGGCCCTACCACCTCGTGACGTGACGATTCGAGACAGGGGATTATGACTCCTTCCTGCTCCTTCGGCGGATTAACCACCAGCTCAAGAATATCCCACCTTCCTGCCACCAAAGTCGCGCTAGGATAATCTCAAAGGGTACTACGTGGCCCTACCACCTCGTGACATCACGTTTCGAGACGAGGGATCATGACTCCTTCCCACTCCTTCAGCGGATTAACCACCGGCTCAAGAATATCCCGCCTTCCTACCACCAAAGTCGCGCGAGGATAATCTCAAAGGGTACAACGTGATAAGGGATTGCCCGATGGCCCGATGTCGTGCCGGTATCCAAGACCACGTTTCCCCGGGCCCAATAACGTGAACGTGACCTGCGTTATCTCGCCAAAACATTCGTTACGTTTGAACATTCCAATAAGTTTTACTGTAATTGATTCATTCCTTAAAAAAACATTTACTCGATAAGAATTTACTTAATGACTTTGCTTGAAAACAATACATAAATATATAATTACGATTTTGGCCAAAACATATCACATAAGGGTTATAGGGTCGATAATTATTCTAGAATGAAAACACCCTCACCTGGAATACCACAAGATAAGAAACATGATTGATACAGGTGCCTATTCAATCCGGAAGTCTCCGCCCTGTAGATGAACTGTATAAGAGAAAGTAATATTGTGTACTCGTCAGAGATTACTCAATATGAAACCAATTAGGATGCACGACATGCTTATGAGATGGTGTAACATGTCATGAGATAATTTAATATGGAATAAAGCATAAGTATGTCATGAAAAGGTGTGATCATGTTCATATGCTCAACTACTCACACGAATTCAATTCATATATCAAGCACGAATACAAACAATCAAACTTAAGCAAGTAAGAACCAAAGAGTGTCAAATAAGAGCATAATTATCAACTAATCAAGCATATAGTCCATATAAGTCACCTATGGGAGCCAAGGAAGTGAAAGGAATGAAATATGAGGGTTTTCGGCAAAGTTTGGCAAAAGTTGATAATTTTCGGAAATGTACAAGCTGTGGAAAAACAAGAATATCTTAAGTTATAGAAGTTGGAATGGAGTTTGGTTTGTTGGATATGAAATTATACACAAATACCTTTCTGATGGCATATGGCTCATTTTCTAGTTCAAATTGAGGAGAAAATGGCGTAAGATTGAAGTTAGACGAGTGCAGTTTTTTGGGAAAGTGGCGACACCTAAACGAATTGATTATAACTCACAAATGGGAAAAGATATTGAGATGATTCCAATTTCAGTTATTCTAGACTTCAAGGGGTTTCCAACGGTTTAAAAATCAGGTTAATTAGAGTTCGTATGAGGGAGAAATGCCCGTTTGAAAAATGGTCTGAAAGCAGAAATGGGCGTGTGAAAACCTCCTGTAACAGTGCCAAACCGGCGTTTGGTGCATGAACTGGAAAGCCAAATGGGCGTTTGGGAAGCTGTTGGGCATAAAAATAGGGGAAAAAATAGGGCTAGGCTTGGAAATTGGCTCCCAATCCTTTCCAACACAAATCAACAACAATTAAACATCTCAAAACCAACATATAACGTGCATATAAGTCATATATATCAATTAGGCATCAAAAGAACCAAGATATCATACAATAATTCGTCAAAATCTCCATGTGAAACCCTTATGTACACAAGTGATCACCCAAGCTCAACTTCTTCTAACTCATGATTAAGATGCACAAAACCAACTCAGGATTATCACATATGATTCATACAATCTCATGGGATGCAAAGAATCACATACACCAAGATTTACCAATATATATAAACATGCTCTTACCTTAAATGAGGAAAGGGGATGGAGGAAAATAAAGAGAAGAAGAAATGGAGCTTGATTCTTGGTGAAGATGGAAGAAAATCTTGGCTTCCTCCTTGTCTTGCTAACACCGAAATGGAAGGGAGAAAGAGATGGAGTTGGTCTTGCTACTCTTGGGTGAAGGAGATGAAATGAAATATGTATGCATATGTGTATATAATTAAAGTGCAGATATTTTGTATATTATATGTATATAATATTCTTAGTGCTCATAAATATATATAATGAATGTGTGAGTATTAGTGTAGGAAGAATTAGACATATATAAATATATATAATTACATGTCTCATGAATGAGTATAGTATATAAATATACTCTTATGAAATTATTTTGAGTTTAAGTATATATATATATATAGGAAAACATGTTATGAGATGAAATGAATAAATCATGCATATGCTAGAAAATGAATTGAAATGAAATTAAAATGAATTAGCAATTAAAATGAACACTTAGGCAATTAGACAATTAATCGCATAATCCAATTAGTCACACAATTCAATTATGCACGCTTAACAAATCTAACTCCCAAACTCACACGTGTGGCGCGCATACCTGAATAATTTAGTTACTTGTAGAGTGTATCGGGAGTGTCCGGTGAGTTTTGAGGGTCGTGTTTTCCTTGTCGAGCTGATCGAGATGCCGATGCAGAGGTATGGGGTAATCCTTGGTATAGATTGGTTGTTTGAGCATGGGAATATGATGGATTGTCGTGAGAAGAAGGTTACCTTTGGTTCAGTTGTGTTTATGGGCGAGAGGGTGAAGTCGAGCCCGTTTGTTTTCTTTATTGAGGCAAGTAAATTGGTCCGGGACGGTGCGACAAGTTTTGTGGCCTATCTCTTGAATAAGCCTAAGGATCAAGCCAAACTTGAGGAGACGGAAGGTTGTACGAGAGTATATCAATGTTTTCCCTGAGACGTTGGGTTCTCTACCACCCGATAGGGACATCGAGTTTGTAATAGACCTCCATCCCAGAGCAAACCTTTCTCGAAGACTCCCTACAGGATGGCTCTTGCTGAGTTAAAGGAGTTGAAGTTGCAGCTTGATGAGCTTCTAGTATGCGGGTACATCCGTCCAAGAACTTCTTCGTGGGGTGCTCCCGTTTTGTTTGTAAAGAAGAAGGATGGAACATTACGGATGTGCATTGATTACCGTGAGTTGAACCGGATGACCGTGAAGAACAAATACCCTTTGCATCACATCGAGGAGTTGTTCGATATTCTGCAAGGTTCTAAGGTACACTCCAAGTTAGATTTGAGGCAGGGTTATTTTCAACTGCGTATCGGTAGGAGGATATACCGAAGACCGGTTCAATACTCGGTATTGGCATTTTGAGTTCGTCGTGATGCCATTTGGGTTAACCAATACCCCAGCTGTGTTCATGGACATGATGCATTGAGTGTTCAGGCCGTTTCTTGATAAGTTTGTGGTGATCTTTATAGACGACATTCTAGGGTATTCAAAGTCCACTGAAGAGCATGCACAACATCTTTATATTGTCTTTGAAACACTAAGAGAACACAAGCTTTATGCTAAGTTTAGCAAGTGTGAGTTTTGGATCGACGGATTCATCTTCCTAGGCCATATCATTTCAGGCAATGGAATTGAGGTTGATCCATCCAAGATTGAAACCATGCTACAATGGGACAGACCGAGAAATCTAAGAGATCAGAAGTTTTCTCGGGTTAGCAGGCTATTATCGCAGGTTTGTTAAGGACTTCTCTAAGATTGCTGCCTCGTTGACCCGGTTAACTAAGAAAGAGGTAAGGTTTGAATGGGATGACAAGTGTTAAGCTAGTTTTCAGACTCTGAAGGTGAGATTGACTTCGGCACCGGTACTTACCCTACCCGAGGGTACTGAAGGTTATGCGGTTTATATGGATGCTTCCAAGGAAGGTCTCGGGTATGTTTTGATGCAGAATGGTAGAGGTAGCTTATACTTCAAGGAAGTTGAAGGACCATGAGAAGAATTACCCTACCGATGACAGAGAAGTTGGATGGAGTTGTTAGAGGATTACGATTGTACCATCCAGTACTACCCGGTAAGGCCAATGTGGTAGCCGAGGCCTTGAGTAGGAAGGCGAGTGTGGCTAATTTGGAAGCTGGTTCTTCGAGTTCGGGTTCAGAGGTTTTGGTTTCAGGGACTTGGTTGGCAAATCTCACAGTTAAGCCGGATTTGATACAACAGCTGTTGGAAGCTCAAGCTTCAGATGCAGAAATTCAGAAATTGGTTGCCCGTTCCAGAGATGATCCGAATTCTAAGTTCAGGGTTGATGATACAGGTTTGTTGAGATTTGAAGCAAGTGTATGTGTCCCAGAAGAGCTCAAGAGACTTATACTTGAGGAGGGACATCGCTCAGGGTACCTTATCTATCTGAGAGGTACCAAGATGTATCGGGATTTGAAAGAGAGATTCTGGTGGAATGGCATCAAAAGGGATATCGCGAACTTCGTGAAACGATGTCTAACATGTCAAAGGGTGAAGGCAAAACACCAAAAGCCGGGAGGAACTCTCCAAATACTTCCTATTCCCGAATGGAAGTGGGAGCAACTGATAATGGACTTGGTGTCCGACTTGTCTAGAGTTAAAGGAGGGTATGATGGAAAATGGGTAATTATGGACAGATTTACCAAGTCAGCCCATTTCCTCAAGGATCGGATGTCAAATAAGCTACCAAAACTAGCCGAGTTGTATTATCGAGAGATCGTCAGGTTACATGGGGTTCCGGCTAGTATTATTTTTGATCGAGATTCGAGGTTCACTTCGATCTTTTGGCAGAATCTTCAGAAGTGTTTGGGCACCCGGCTCAAGTTTAGCAATGTAGCTTCAGAATCTTCAAACAGACGGACAATCTGAAAGGTTAATTCAGTACTTAGAGGATAGGCTTAGTGCGTGTGCGTTGGATTCCAGGATCAGTGGGACGAGCACTTAGCGTTGATTAAGTTTACCCACAACAACAGCTTTCAGGCTTTGATCAAGATGGCTCCGTATGAGACACTTTATGGGAGGAAGTGCAGGTCTCCTCTGTTTTGGGATATTGAAGATTAGAGATAGACCGAGGAAGATAATCTCAAGAGAGCAAAGCCTAAGGAAAAGATTACCGAAACCATTGAGAAAGTTCACAAGATTCGGCAACGAACGAAGGTAGCTCAAGCTCGTCAGAAGAGTTACGCCGATAAGAGAAGAAGGTCGTTGGAGTTCGAAGTCGGAGATAGAGTCTTTAGGTTGGACCAACAGCCAAGTTTGACCGGGATACACAACGTGTTTAACGTTTCTCAGCTTCGCAAGTTTTATCCCGATGAGGCAACCGTTCTCCCTGTTGAAGAGGTACAGCTAGAGTCGGACTTGACAATAGTAAAGCACCCGATTGCAATTCAGGACCGGAAGATGCAAGAGTTAAGGAACTGGTAGATTCCCTTGGTCAGAGTTCTTTGGAGAGATCAGAAGTTTGAAGAGTCTACTTGGAAGACTGAGGAGAAGATGAGAAGCTTGTACCCCGAGTTGTTCGAGACCCCGAGTCGAACCTGAGAACAGGTCCTTTTTAAGGGGGAGAGATTGTGACACCCTGTCAGCTCACACGTACAGGTTTGTACCACATATGAGTTTAATTTCTGTATTCGCATTTATTTTCATATTAATTGACACATTTTATTTGAATCACATTTATTTATTCAATTCTTATATGAACTATGTGAATTATTTGCTAAGTATTCGCCCTATTTGAACGTTTGATATGGATTCTTTTGGAATTTGGAACCAGAGCATGCCTACTTCGTGTATCACGTGAATTATATGATTTATGGACTTAATTGTATGATTTATTTGTGTTTTGGACTTGCTTGAACTTGTTTGGACTCAATTGAACTTTTGTTCAAAGTTTTGGGCCTTTTTGCAAATTGGCCACCCTTGAGTCATTTCTTCGTAACTTTAGCTTGAGAACTCAGATTTGAGTTCTGTCTTTACCATTGGACTCGAATCGATAATTCGGAGTCAATGGAACAAGCCTTGTACTTTTTCCATGCCGTTTTGACCCTCCCTCCCCCCCCCCCCCCCCGATGCAGATTTTGACCTTACGTACCTAGAATGTACCCATGAGTCCACTTGAGAGCTACTAACCTAATTCTTGCACTAGCCTTACACCCAAAATCCATCTCTCTCCTCCCCTTGTCAACTGAAATTCAAACTCCAAGAGAGAGGAAGAAGAGAAGAGAAAGCTCCATAGCCATTTCCTCTATTTTTGAGACCTTAAGCTCAAGATTTGGTCATTTCTTGCTCCAATCCTTAAAGGTAAGTATTGATTTGAATTATCCATGATCTTGTGCTCAATATGCTCTGCTTGAACCTTGGTATATATTAGAAATTTCATGGATTTGGCTTGATTGATGACTAGTAATGGTTGTAGAGATTTTTGAAGCTCATGTGTATCTCTTGCCTTTATGGAGTTTATAACTTGTACGATTGATCCTTGGAACTTATTTATTGCATATCTTGGGCTTAAATACTTGGTAGTTGGATGAGATTTGATTCACCATTAATGCATCTCAGGGTTTGTGGAAGAATGGTTGCATCTAAGCCTAGTGGACTTTGTTTTCTTGCTCACTAATTAACTAATTTAATTATTAATTTGATTGGAACAATAAGTCATCAAATTATTCTCCAAGTCTTTGCAAGAACAACTTTCTCTCTCCTACAATAGGAAGTTGGACTTTTCAACTTTCCTAAAGTTAAATGTCAAGATTCAATAAATAATTTAATTCCTAATTAATTATTTATTAGGTTAAGTTTATTTGAGAATAGTCTTAACAATTAATTCAAAATTAATTAAAAGACTAAAATTAATTAATTACAATTTAATTAATTAATTCTAGAAAAGAATTCATGTGTAATATAATTACACGTTTGGAGCCACGTACGTACCACGTGTGCGTGATACGTGGAAGCCACGCAGGCTACGTGACACGTGGCAGTCACGTGTCTTTTGACATGTGGCAATGCCCACGTGTTCCAGCCCCATTTTCGATCAACAATTTGATCCTTCGTTAATCATATTAACATCCTACCATAACCCTCGTATTCTGGCATTTGTGTGTGACCCTCTAGGTTCATTATTCGATTAGCAGTGACAGTAATTAATTAATTCCCATAATTAATTAATCACTTCACAGATCACACTACCGTAATCTAGCAATGGGCGTATGACCCCTAACCGAATAACGAAATAAATCGAAGAACCTTTCAGTCAATGACAATCAGTGAAATACGATCCTCCTACAATTCCATCTCTCAATCAAGAACTAAGGCATGAGAATATTCTCAGAGCCTTAATATTCTTGATCTTTAAAGTTAAGTTTGTTTCATTTCCATTTTGATCTCAATCCTAGAAAACCCCATTTTTTAGATGTCTTGATCTTTTATCCACCTTGCCAAAGGGTTTAATATTTAATGGACTACGAACAACTCAATCAGTAAGAGATCATTCTTGTTCTTAATAGGTGTAGATCCTTTATCGATTCTACTAATTCTACATATGGTCGTGGTTCAGGTGGCTATATGGCGACACCCTTTTGAGCCTATATCAAAGATTACAGAGTTAGCTCATATGAGACATCACAGAATCTCAAGTCTAAGGATTATTAATCACATCATTGACCTGTGAGATATTTCCTAATCTAGAAGTTTCTAGGAGACTTCCTTTCCCATTTAGGAATATTCTCACGCGGGACATCTCAGTGATGAAGTTCTTGTAACAATCACCCTTATGTGTTATGAACGTATCAACGTATGCACTTATCATTCGATGAAACTGAATGATCCTTCAAAAGGACATAATCACATAAGCAAGTCTCAACAGAGTCAAGGTCGACACTCCCACTGTTTATCGGACTCATCGACTTGGAGAAGTTTCTAATCCTCGCCTATTGTAATATCCTGATTCTTCGGTAATCCAGGTACGATGTCACGAGAGAGTTTAATTTAGTATTTTCATGATTTATATGACTTCACATGCCTTACGTATCAATTTATATTTTATTTTAATTAATTGCGGTTTAGGATTTAACGAATTGTACTTGGACTCAATCGTCCAATATTTGCAATTAAGGACCTAATTGTAATTACGGTGTTTGAGCTTTCATGGCTATCTTGAGCTCGGGAATTTGAATTCGAATTCTGACTTCACTTTTGGGTTCATTTCAATGAATCGGGTCTAACAGGACCAGTCTTGGCTTTTTCTGAAACCGTTTGACCTCCCTACCAATTTAATTTCTAACCGTTTGAACCGAACCCGTCTTGAACCGAACCGAACCGGTATTCTTGGCCTTAGTAAACCAAACCACCCCATCTCTCTCCCTCATTCTTGCTTGTATCGATCCACAAGAGAAAGAAGAGAAGAAAAGAGGGTTTTTCCCATCTTCAACCTTTTAGCTCAAGCCCCGTCTCCATTTCTCGTCCGATCAACAATCCAAGGTAAGATTTGAACTCCTCTCATTACGTGCTTCAATTCTACCCGATTGAATCTTGTTTTCCTTGCTTGATTCCTTGAACTTGGAGAAGATGATGAATAGTAAGTTCTTACGTGATTTATTCGAGCTAAGATTAGAGTATGTTATTCCTATGAACTCCCTCGTTGCGTATTTGTAGGAATTTTGGGTGTTGGATGGTTATTACTTGAAACTCCATTAATGGAGCTTCAATATGCTTTAATGGTGGTTTGAATTCTTGAGCTTTTTGTGCCTATTTGATGATGGAATATGTTAGAGCATGTATATATGATCTTATGTGTAACACCCCGTCTTCTCGGCAATCCAGGTACGATGTCTCGGGAGAGTTTAATTCAGTAATTATGTGATTAGCATTCCTTACGTGTCAATTTGTAATTTTATTTAATCATGTGCGCTTTAGAATTTATTAAATGTACTTGGACTCAATCGTCCAATATTTGCCGATTAGGGACCTAATTTTAATTAGGGTGTTTTTAGCCTCGTGGCTACCTTGAGCTCAGGAATTCGAATTTGAATTCCGACCTTGTCATTGAGTTCGTTTCGAGGATTCGGATTCGATGAAATTAACCTTTTAATTTTCTAAAGCCGTTTGATACCCCTACCGTTTTAAAATCTGGTCCGAGTGGACCGGATCCTTTTTGACCCGACCCGTAAACCGACCCGTTTTAGCCCTTTATGGCTGAAAATATCTCCCCTTTTTTCCTCATTTTGGAACGATCAAAACAAGGCAAGGAAGGAGAAGAAGAAAACCTCCCCATTTGGCCCTTCAAGCTTTGGCTCAAGCTTGCGAGATCCGACCAACCGATCGAAGATTCAAGGTAAGATTTGTGATCCTCTCCTTACGTGGTTCGATTCTACCGATTGAATCTTGCTTTCCTTTCTTGATTCTATGAACTTGGAGAAGATGATGAATAGTATGCTTGTAAGAAAATTTGATCTCTTGCCTTCATACTTGAATTATATGATCTAAATTTGACATATGTTCTTCTTTTGAGTTCCCTTGTTGCATAAATGTTGGAATTTTCATTGTTGGGTGAGCATTGCATATAACTCCATTAATGGAGCTTGAAGAAGATGAAATGGCAACTTGGTTTCTTGTTTGTTTCATGCCTTAAGTTTAAGATATGTGTTAGAGCATGTTTCCATGAACTTATGCCTTGATTTTCATTGCATTTGGTTGAGTTTTGAGGTGGCTTTGATCATTTTTGGTTTCCTCCATGTTTAGCCCCTGTTTCTGCTTCTTTTTCTCATCCAGAAGGACTAACCGGGCGGGTAGTTTTGTGTGTTAAAAGTACCCGGGCGGGTAGATTTAGTGCAGAAAGTTTCTGCACTGTTGTTCCCTGGCCGGGTACCCCCTCATATGACCTCGGATTGAGCTGATTTTCGGATATGTTCAACATTATTGAGTCTAGAACAATATCCAATTGGAATCACCCCAAAATTCGTTCTATATTGTGAGTTATAATCGTTTTAATTTGGTGTCGCCACTTTGCCGAGATTCTGCATTCGTTCAACTTCAAACCTACACCATTTTCGCCTCGCTTTGAACCATGATTCGAGCCACCTACCATTTTAAAGATATATGTATCTAATTTCATTTCCAACAAACAAAACTTAATTCCCATTTCTCAAACTCAAGTTATGATCATTTTCCTACAGCTTGTGCATCTTAGAAAACTGTCAGCTTTAGTCCAATTTCACTCGGAACCCCCTTTTTGTGTTCTTATTCCATTTTTCTCGTATCTTTCCACCTCCAAACTTATTCCTAACTTGTTTTAGCATGTTTATGTATATGCATTTGCTCTTTTTATGCATTTTATGTTTCTTAAGTAATGTGAGTTGTTTACACGAATCGCTTATGCGCCTTGTTATGTTTTTCGATGCTTCATTATGCATTAGTTGTGCACATGAACATGCTTTAATGCATATTATGAATTGTTAAGCTATGATATGTGTGCTTTTGCATGTCTTGTATGAATTTGATACGTGTATGAGCTTTTGACTAAGTATCTACACCTCTTACGCTACTAAGCATATGTCGTACGTCTTTATGGTTCGTCCTCGAGTCTTAGTTTTGCATATTGTCTTCAGTTTGTCCAGGTGCACCCGGGGTGGTGTTTCGTGATTCGAGTTGATTCCGGGGTGAATCATTTGTCTCATTCTTGGCCACGTCGGTGTAAGGTGAGGGTTAGGATCTTTTCTTTTAGATAAGCGACCTATGGCCTTAATGTGATGTTTTCTCACCTCGCATGCGAATATATACTATATGTATATTAAATATGTGCCTTATGATATGTTATGAATCTTGTAAATTTGATTTAATATGAATTCTTCTGAAATTATACGTATAAGCATATATAAGCTTAAAAATGGTTTTGCAACGAGGTTATGCTCCAAACCGTGTATCGTCGAGCAAACTATGGATTTTCTCCAGCATATTATGAATTAGGAAGACATGGAGAGGTACGTGTATAGCATATGCCTAGTTGCAAGGTAAGGTATGTTTCTTATGGTATGCTTCTTAAGTATGAATCATATGTTGCTAGGTTTCACGAGTTAGGTATGTTTCCTTATGAATCTATTTGAATCTATACGAATCTATTTGAATCCCTGGGCCCCAAAGGTGTGGGTAAGGGAGACCCGGTGCGGCTGTTGAGGTCGCCGGTTATCACCCCTGTGCACACGCTCCTTTGAAGTACCTACGCGCGACTCTGAGGGAGATGGAGAAGGCGTGGTGCTTTGAGCCTTCGAGGCCGAAAGAGGTACGTTGTGGGTTCGCGACCCCACGTATATTGAGTTGCACGATGTGGGCCCGTAACCCGCGTGAAGACTTCCGGAGAAGGTTGGAATACGGGAATATGAATCTTTGAATTTATGAATCTTATGAATTTATGAGTTTATGCTTCTTTATGAGTCTTTTGAGTCTTTTGATTAAGGAGTAAGGTTGGAGGCCCGTACTCGCCGGGTATTTGAATTCTTTTGTTACGTTGATTATGACACGGGATAGGAGAGTTTGTTTTCAATATGAGATTTCTACGCTATGTTATGAATCGATCTGAATATAAGAATCCTTATGAGTTACAATATGAATCCCTATGAGTTTTTAATATGAATCCATATGCGTACTTGAATCTATGAATCCTTACGAGTTTTCAAACTTAAGAATATACGAATATATGAATAAGTATGAGTACTTTTGGAAAATGGCTTTGGTATGTAAAACCCTATTCCCGGTTCATAGTCTTTTCTTTAATATGTGCTTTGCTCTATATGTAGATACGTGTTGGGTGTACGTTAGCCCCCCTCACTAAGTCGAGTTGTAGACTGACCCCTCTCTTTCCCCCCTCAGTTGCAGGTGCTAGGTTTGGGTTCGTGCTAGGCGGCGGTCTTCTTTTGAGTCGTTCGGGTCGAGTCTTTACATTCTGCATCTTCATTGCTTTTGCCTTTTCATTCTGAGGTTATGTATAAGTTTGTAATTTGATTCAAATCTGATATATATATGATTAGAATTGCCCTTGCTGGGTGTTACCTTATGTCCCAAAACTTGGCCTGTGTGCCCAAGTTTGCATGTGGAGTGTACGCTTTAATATCTGCTGGCCCGTGGTCTTGCATGTGTGTATGTTGATCCTATGCTTCCGCTTTTGGTTTTCGATTTGTTGCGCACTCTGTTTCAGGGTCTAGACCGCCTAGCTTAGGTGTGTTTTATTTGTCACCCGTTCGCCATTGCTTGGTGAGTGAGCGGAGCTCCCATTCCGTCACACGTGTATGGCTAGGGTGCGGGGGATGTGGTGCTCCTCGCTCGGGGTGCTACATTATGTCTTGAATTTGAAGTGTTTTGGTTGAGGTTTGATGTGGTTTTGGGTGATTTTTGCTTCTCCCGCGTAAGTGCTTTGCTGCTGCTTCGAATTTAGCCTCTGAGCTTAATCTACGGGGGTGGATTTTCGTCCGCCCTAAATCCACTGGGGTGGATTTTCCTTTGAAAATAATCCATGGGGGTGGATTTGAGGCAGTGACTCCTTTTGCTCCGAACTTTGTTTTCTTGATTCTCTTCACTTATTTGACCACTAATATGATCCCTATGATTTGCTAACATGTATTATTATGTGTTAACTTACTTGTATTAGATTTTCGGATTTATTTAATATCGTGTGGTGTTTGAAATTGTTTCATTTTGTACGTTCGTTTTATACTTTTATCCCTCCTCGAGCATGATCCTAACGTGATTAATGATATGTTATGAATATGAATTTATGCATTTAGATATGTTTTGCAATTATATGATTCGATTTTGGGTAAAAACATGTTAAGTCCTCTTAAGTAATTAATTGCCACTATATGCATTTTGTTTGCCTTTATTTGTATTAATCGTACACATGAACATATCTTAATGTTAATTATGATTGTGTTAAGATATGAAATGTTGTCCTTTACATGAAATAAGTTTGAATATGAACCTTGCCTATGTATTTGCATCTCTTAAATGCCTATGCATACGTTGTACGTCTATGTGGTTCATTCTTGAGTCTAAGCTTTGTCTTTTGCTTCAGTTTGTCCAGGTGCACCCGGGCTGGTGTTTTGTTAGCTTTGTTGATTCCGAGGTGAATCAAGCGTTTGTTTTCGGCTTCGTTTGGTACAAGGTGAGGTTAGAATATAGTTATACCCGAATGCAACGTGCTCGTTTTGAATGCATGCGATTTATAAGCCCTATGTATATGTAAATATGTGTGGAATAAGTATTTTGATGGTTTTATTATACGTTTGAAACTAAGAACACTATGTATGAGCCTATGTATGCTTGTGTTGGATTTGGTACGTTTGTGTGTGGTATGCAAGTTCGTATGTATGCAAGTTCGTATGTATGTATAATATGTATGAATGGAATACATATGTATGTGTGTGTGTATATGATACGTATGTTTGTGGCACGCACTACATGTTATGGTATGCATGTTTGTAGCTGGCTTAGGATTTGATAAGTCTTATTTGTGATATGATTTGTTTGATGGGGCCCCGACGTACATTATATGTTAAGGATGTACCGGAACCCACTTGGGAGTAGGTTGGGGGATGGAGTCCTGAGGGTGGTTTGAGGAGTATTGAGCAATCCCCTCGTCCATTTTGCATGGCTAGGGTCGTGCAACCCTTCCATCACTTTGTTTTGAGGTTTGACACGTCCGCATCTGTTCGTATGTATTGTTTTGTTTATTTTGTTATTTTGCACATTCTGTTTGAGAGGTTTGTACTCGTGCCCGCCGAGTTTCGTTATGTTTGTTTTAAGTTCATGAAACAGGGGAAGATTCATAAATTAAGATTAAATTTGGTATACTTTTAACTTAATAAAAGATGTTTTGATAAGTTTGCTAAGTTTGCATGAATTCGAACATACGCTTTGATATATGTATAAGTTAGTTTCGTTTGTTCTGTTTTACTAAGTCACCCTATACATATATTATCACGGACAAATATTTTGGTGTGAAAAAACTAATCCCGGATTCAGGAACGTCTTCTTCTTTTGACGTGCTTTGCTATGTATATATGTATAGCGTGTGTGTGTCAACCCCTCGCTCAGTCAAGTGTGGCTGACCCCCTCCCTCTTTACGTTTTTAGCTTCGCAGGTTTGCTTTGGAGGTTCGTGCTATGCGGAGTCTGTCAGTTTGTGGAGTCTATTCGAGTCGGTCTTTTGTATAGTCTGCATTTCGCATTTTATATTTCGTTTTGAATTAAGTTTATCTGATATGATCGAACTTTTGTATAAATATGATATGTTTAATTATGATTTGAATTCGGGACAGGCTTCTAGGGCTAGTATGAACCCGTCACCTATTTGTTTGGTTTTGATTTTTGTTTGGCATGTTCACGCTTTCGCATATTCTGTTAAGTACCGTTTTGTGCAGGGTCTACGTTTCGCCTAGCTTAAGGTTGGTTTTGTTTTGTTTGTGTAACGCCCCGATTTTTCCATTTATGTATTATGTGATATCTTATAAATTTCTTAACGTTCAATACATTATATTACCATGAACTTATATGAAATTATGGTTAATGTGAGCATTTACGTGAAATAATTGTCGAAAGTGAATTAATTGCTAAATTATCTTCATATGATCATTCATTTAAATTTAAGAACTAAATTGCACAAATGTTTCTTGGACCAAAGTGATCAATTAGTTAGAGATGAAACTTGATTGCATGACTTATACTCTTGAGGCGCTTAGTTGCAAATTGTGGGGAAACACGCATATTCATGCAAGACTTTGGCGTATATCTTGTATCATCTCATTTCTTCCATCATATTCCATTCAATCCAAGAGATAAAAATCACACACACTTTCACACACTCAATATCGACATTTACACCAAGGAAGGGAAGGAGGATTTCATCATAATTCAAGCTAGACTTTGAGGAATTTTGGGGCTAGGATCATCATCATCATCATACTACCATTTCATCTCATATTTCCTTCATTTCAAGGTATAACTTGAGAATTGTATGACTTCTTGAAATTATGATTAAGTAGGGTTTATGGATTAAATGATGAATTCTTGCATGTTAGAACTAGAAGCATGTCTAGGATTAACAAGGAGTGAAGCTTGCATGAAAATATTGAGTTTTATGGAAGTTGGAAGCATGAATATATATGAGGGTTTGGAGATGTAATCTTGATGAGTTGATGCATGTTTCATTGTTAGTTTGATATATAAGTGAAGTATAATTTCATGGTTTTCTTGGTCCGTTTCCGGTATGAACACTTCATTGATATGTCATATAATGCATGATATTATGTGTATCAATTGTATTATGGGATTCTATATTTAAATTCCATAGGGGATGTCTGTGTAATATTTTCATACTTTGATTTATACCTTGAATACTTGATCATTGCTATGTTATTTGATGAAGTGAATATGTTCATGACAATTATTGATTATAATTGCATGATTGACATTATTTGAACATGTAGTTCGTCTTAAGTGGTCCATGTGAGTCGAGTCTCACGAACCTTATCCTTGTGCACAGATTTCCTTCCCGTTGACTAGGAGCACGCACCGTAGTTATATCCTAGTTTTGGTCGTCACAGGTGAGGTTTAATTCCTAGATACATAGAACCCTTATAACCCTATGGGATATTTGATCCAAAATGTATATATATATATATATATATATATATATATATATATCTATAATCTTTCTAAAAACCTCAAGTGATTGCAAAAGATTATCGTGACATATTGAATGATCGTGATATCGTGAATTGATCGTGTTTGGTGAGTAATCGTGAATCGTGCACTGTGGGCCCGAGGGTTAGTGTATGAGCCAACCGGGAAAGCATGGACTGACGGGTAACTCTGCACTCCCCTCACATCGTGGGGATGAACCCTGAATCCACCAGGAGGTTTGGTGGAGGAAGAAATCCCGTACGTGGGAGTCATGAACCTGACATATAACGTGATTGGGTGGTGGGGCCTTGCAATCCCACCATCACCGGAGGAAGAAGGAGTTTGTGAAACTGCTAAGTGTGCACTGTAATGATTGTATGATAATTATTGAAATAAAACCTAAAGATTTTATTGTTCACTATCGGTGTAAAGGTTGGAGATTACCCTCACTTGCCGGGCCACGGATTGAATTGAATTGAAATTGATTGTATTGTTAAAATTGGATTGTTGTAATCTCGGGCGAGAAGTTCTGTTTTACTATTTACTTATATTGCTTTCTTTTATAAAAACTTACCCGAGATTATAACTTGCATGATACGTGCGCTAATATTTATTTAAACCCCTCACTCAGTCTTCCATACTCTGACGCCTCCACCTTTCAGGTTTTCACCGCGGCGTGCTAGGTGGGAGTCGGGTGGTGTCGTCCAGACGAGTCTAGCACTTCATACATTTTCATGATATTGATAATTATGGATTAGTATGTTATGGTTATTGTTAGCATTTGGAGACTTATGTATGTATAGTATGTTGAAGATGATAATGTATTGATATGTTAGCTAAAATATGATGAGCTTTTGGATATTTGATGTATGTTGAAATGATAGGGTTATGCTCCGTTTTGAATTTTCACGTGTTGGATTTAATTCATTTTAGGTCTAGTCCCGCCTAGCAAGTTTGTTTCTTTTACTGTCCCCTGTTCGCTATAGGTTGGTTCATGTACGGACTATCCATTTCGTATGTAGATCGACTTATAGTGCGGGGGTGTGGCATCTCTACATATAGGGGTGCTACAGTTTGTCTCCGTTCGCTATAGCTCGGCACGTGTGCGGAGGTCTGGTTTCGTTACACATGTCAAGCTATAGTACGGGGGTGTGGTTCCCACCGTTGGGGTGCTACACCTATGGATTTAAGAACTTGTTTCATGTGCCATTCCCACAAGGGTAAAGTTCTTAACGGCCTCATCGGATTAGGGGAGTTCAAAATATGAAAAACACAGTCAACCCAAACAGACATAAATAAGCACATAAAGAAGTGATTGCCTATGAACAAAATCATCTCGTTTATTATTCAAAGACTGCTTGTGATTTTACAAGGAAATAGTAAAGCATAAAAAAGTGCTTTAAGGGCACTATTCCTAACATAAGCTATGTTTATGACCTTATGAATAAGCTTTACATTTATGAAATTTGTATAAGTATGACCATAAATAAGCTTATGTTTTGAATTCGTTTATGTGATGTATGAACAAGGTATGCCGTGAAAGATGGAAAATTGGTAAGATTTGGCATGTTAGGCCACGGGAATTGTGAGTAAGGACGCCCGGTACGGCAAGGGCCGTTGGGTTAAGCTTGTGCATGATTCCCCCTTGAAGTATACACACGCGACTCTGAAGGAGGTGGAGAAGGCGTGGTACTTTGAGCCCTCGGTGGATAACCGGGGAAGGCACATAGTGGGTTAGCTACCCCGTGTGTATTGGTTAAGTAGGTGGAGAGGGTTTGATTCCCAAAACACCAAGGTTGTTGGGGTTGGATTTGATTTATGATTTCTGTTTTTATGTTATGTTACGAGGAGTTAGGGGAGGTTCGTTCTCGCTGGACATATGTTTATGTTTTGTTTGATGGATCGTGAATTGAGTTAGGATTATTTATATATTATATGTTATGCTCTTGAAAATGTTTTGGTATGACAAACCTTAGCTCGATTCATAGCCATCACCTTTGATACTTGTTATGCTATATATGTATTTAGGTGTGGGTGTGCGTTTAGCCCCCTCACTCAATCGAGTTTAGACTGACCCTCCCTTTTTACCTTTAGTTGCAGGTTGGCTTGAGCTAGGCGGGGAAGTACGTCGTCTTTGGGTTGTACTTTCGAGTCTAGGTAGAGTTGCATACATATTTCCTACTTTTGAATACTTTTATTATGTAATTGACATGAATTTGTAATTTGGAGTTTATGAATACTTGATGTAAATATTTGCCCCTTTTTGGGCCATGAGGCCATGTATTTATTAATGTATGCATTTGGCTCTTTTAGATCCTGTATGTTTGTAGCACCCGAGCGCAAGGTACCACATCCCCTGCACCGAGACCCGACTCGTATATGAAATCAAAGTCCATTCACATACCAAATCGCGGTAAACGGGGACTCACACACACGCTATGCTAGGCGGGAACTAACCCTTAAACCATTCAATAACCAAACATAACTAAAATCAGAGTAATATGAAAGTGCGGAAGCAAAACAAACATATATATTATATACAACGAGCTATTAAGCTCCAAAATAGATATACAAGTGCCATTTAAGGAATCCATAGCCCGCACGGCCTAACAAAAACATAAACGCTCCATATACATAATCATAATACAAAATAGGATGAGTGTATGCAACCCCAAAAGAAAAGAGACATGAATACAAGACTCAAGAACATGACTCGAATTCCCGCCTAGCTCCTCCTATTACCTGCACAAAACAATTGAAGACAAATCGGGTTCAGTCCAAAGGAGACTGGTGGGTATAAAACAGGGCATATAATATAAATATCGCAGAATTTAAACACATTCATGCAAGCCCTAATCCCGCGTGAAGTTTGATAAGAATTTTCCAAGTGGGCAAAACAAAGAAGACATCAACGGGATTACGACTATCATATTCATTCATAATTATTCATAGGATCTCATGGCCCGGCGAGTGGGTGTGCATAATCTCCAACCAACACCTCGTGTAATCATAACATTAATTATTCATTATCACTCACATAAGACTTTCGTGCTCATACATAACATGGTCATAATCATACGTATAGAACTTTTTCCTCCGGGTGGTGGACGGGTTAGCAAGACCCGGCCACCTTATGCATGGTGGCTAGTGAGGTACATGAAGCCTCAAAAGCCCGATTCCCCTTCCTCGCTAAAACTCCTAGTGAGGTCGGTTTCGTCGTAGTTTGGTTGGAACTAGTGCATGGGATCACCGTCGGCCCTTACCTCCCCGGATAGCCACATGCACTAAGTCCCGGGGCCCGTGTTCATAACATGCTCTCGCCAAAAATAAGGTAGGAATTCATAAAAAAAGGGTTTACGTTTGAAATCATTTACTCAAGAAAAGACTCTATATACGTATAGTATACATTTTGGCTTAAAACTTTGTACATTTGATGTATATAAGGTCGTTTTAGCTAATAGAAGAGAAACCCACCTTTTTAAAATCAAAAGAGAGGCACAAGTAACTCAAGGCTCGCCTCCGTCTCCGATCGTACCCAAATCTGTGCAAAAGAAAATGTATGACTCAAAATGACTAATTATGACGCACGGCTTGCTATGTTCATGATATGTGGCGTATAAAAAGTAAAATGATGCCATGAAGTTATAAAATCGAGCAATTCAATCAACAAGTCCAAGTATAGGCATTACATGAAGATTTCATATTCATAGGAATTCATATCTCTCACATTTTATACCAAAACAAGTCATGAAGTTCATACAACGATCATATTACATACATTAACGTGTAAGTAATTCATATAAGCCATATAAGTAGAAAAGAATTTTCATTTAGGGTTTACAAGCCATGCAACAAAGTGTTCATGTACGTCATGGAGCAATAAAGTCACGTTCATGCACATCTCGGAAAATATTCAACCAAAAATCATGAAACTTCATAACACACAAGATAACACAATATATGATATGTTAATGAAGTGTATGGATCGAAAATAAGTCGAGAAATCCATGCAAAACAAGGTTGAATTTCGAAATCATGCATGCAAGAGGTGAGGGTCGCGGCAGCGACCCATTTCCTTCATGAAATGGTAGCGGTCGCTACCTCGAATATTTCAGGAATTTTTGCTGAATTTTCAAGATCTCAAAATAAGGCCAGATTTAGGTAGAGGCCGCGACTGAAAATGAACATGAAGAGGTCGCGGGCGCGACCCCATGTATGCAAAGAAAATCTGAGAGTGAGTCGTGGTCGCGACCAAGATTGCTCTTAGCACGTTTGCGGCCGCGACACACATTTTCAGTAACCATTTCACAGCCAAAACAGGGGAGAAATAAACCAAACTTCAACCAACTCAAAACCAACTAATTAAGGTAAGTTAAGGCAACGAAAAACTCAGCAAATACCCCTCAAATAAAGCATAAAACCGCAGCATCAAGATCGAACATGATCAAGGAAGAAAGAAGTTCAAAATCCTCCATTTTTCTTACAAGGTACATTAATGAAAGCCACTTAATTCCTCAACTACCAAGCTAAATCAGTCCATAAAAGTAATAATGGATACAAAAGGTTCATTTATGATGCATCAAACTCAAAGGAAACACATGAATTCATCCAAAACTCCAAAATTTAATCAAACCCTTACTATTCACATATATCATTAAAGCATGCTCTTCAATCATGAAATTCAGAGATTAAGCAGTCCAAGGAAAAAGGAGAAGGTGGAAAACATAATCATGGACTTACCTTTCTAGTATGGGAAGAAATGATGAAGGATTGAGCTCAAATGGTTGAGGATGAATAGTATTTTTCTTCTCCTTCAAGGATGTCTTGGTTTCCAGCAGATTTTAGGCTAAGTGTGGAGTGTGAGATGGAATGAAAGGCAACTTGGCTGAACAAGGGTTGATTTAGCTTCAAGTGGGTTCAAATTTCACCTAATTTGGTTAACTATAGTTCAAGTTATGGTTAAATAAGTGAAGGGTGGTCATTTTGGCGAGATTACATGTTTCGGGTGAAATTCGAAAGTCCAAACGAGGTTCGAAAAATATGGGGCTGGGTTTATTGAACTTGAATCGTTGATACGAGTCCAACGGAGTTGACAGAACTCGAATCCGAGTTCTCGAGCTTAAGATATCACACTCGGAACCAAGGGTACGCTAATTGCTCGTTAGCCCCCCAACTCGGTCCCGTCTCCAAAATAAAATTCAAAACCAAGCCAACCGACATTGAAAACATAAAACGAGCATATAATCACATTCATAACGCATAAATCTAACTCAAACTTAATTTACACGAAAATCGGAAATCAAATCATATAGAAACTGCACGCAATCAGGTCATGTAAAACCATAACGTTCAAGAATTCATAATATTCATTTCAAATAATTTCATATAATTAAAGAATTTAACAAATAAAAAAAATAAGAATAAAATATATAAATACATAATTAAATTAATTTAAATGCGTAAATAGTAACCACATAAGTCGTACCTGTACGACTGAAAAGTCAGGGCGTTACAAAGTTGCTTTCGCATCTTTATTTGATTGTGTTGCGCGCTCTGTCTGAGTCTTAGCCCCGCTTAGCTTAGAGTGTGTGTGTGTGTAGGTCCCCGTTCGCCTAGACTTGGGCTCATGTATGGAAGACCATTTCATATGTGGGTTAGGGTTTAGGTGCGGGGGATGTGGTAGCCTACCGCTCCGAGCGTCACATTTTCCCCATGGAATGATGGCTGGTTGATCGGACCGAACCATCCATGAACATGTTGAGACGGGGGCTCATGACTCCTACCCGCTCCTTCGATGGGTTTACCACCGGCTCAAGAATAACCCGCCTCACGTTCTCCTCATTCACGCGGGAAATTCTCAAAGGGTACTATGTGTAGAGGCACGCCCGACGGCCCGATGTCGTACCGGTTTCCAATTCCACATTACCCCGGGCCTAATAACATGAACATGATCGTGCATGATCTTTCCAAAACATTTTTAAGTCATGAAAATAATAATACATTTCAAATCCTTGAAATAATTTTCTCAATAAGAATTTACTCGATGACTCCACTTGAAAACAATATATATATATATATATATATATATACACATTAGGTTTTTGACCAAAACTTGTCACATAAGGTTATAGGGTTCGATACGTAACTAGAATAAAAACACCTCACCTAGAAACGACAATGTAAGAAAGACCAAGAGAGGAACCACGTGTCCCAATCATCTCCACCCTAGAGATTAACTGTGCAAGATTGACAATGTACTTGTGAGACAAGACTTAAATTATGGACCATATAGACACACGGAAAATGATCATGAAGTGGTGTGACATGTTATGAGATGATTGAATATACAATGAAAGCATAAAAGGCATGGAAATGTTGTGATCGTGTTCATGTGCACAATTAATGCCTCCACTTAACTAGCAATGAAATCATTTATGTCATATAAATACATAGAACAATACCAAAATCTCAATACATAACAACACCTTCATAATTAAATAAATTATCAAGAAAGTGACACTTAAACATGTATGACATTCAATTAACACATAAGAGATGCAATTAAGTCCGAGGAGGTCACATAAACATGCACTTCAATCATACAAATTCAATTCATATAAAACATGGAGTCAAACAATCAAGTTCAAGTAATTAAGGTCAACAAGTGTCAAATAGTAACATAATTATCACTTAATCAAGCATACAATTCATATGGATCACATACGAAAGTCAAGGAAGTGAAAGGAAAGCAAGGAGAGGGGTTTGGCAAGTCTTGGGTAAAAGCTGACAGCTTTTCGAATTGCGCAAGTTGTAGGGAAATGAGAACGTCTCGAGTTCTAGAAGTTGGAATTGGGTTTTGTTTACTGGGTATGAAACTAGACAAATAGGCCTTTCCAACGATATATGGCTCGAATCATGGTTAAAAGCGATGAGGAAATGGCGTAAGCTCGAAGTTGGATGAGTGCAGTGTTTTGGTAAAATGCGACATGAAATTGAAATGGTTATAACTCCCAAACCAAAAAGGATATTGATGTGATTCCAATTGGAGAATACTCTAGGCTCAAAAATGTTTCTACAATTAAAAGTTCAGGTCAATCAGAGCACGTTTGAGGGTGTCGCGGCAGTGACAAAATTGCACTGAAAAACAGTTGCGGCCGCGAAGGAAAAACAACATTGCGTCGGATTGTAGATCGCAGCCTGTAGCACCCCGCACGTGAGGCACCACATCCCCCGCACTATGGCTCAACACGAGTAACGAAATGGTAAATCCGCACCCGTATCAAACCATAGCGAACGGGAGACAAACAGAAAAACCCTCCTAAGCTAGGCGGAACTTAGACCCTGCAATTATAACCAATTAACAAGACACAATGCAACGGAGAACTAAATCCACACACATGCATTGGCCACGGGCCTGCAGAAATTAAACACTCGAACCACAGGCAGACTTGGGCTCCTCAGGCCTCTTTTAATTCATAACAAAACTCGACAAGGTAATTCAATAACAATTACATAAAGGTTCAATTTTATAATATTACGGAATCGGATCATACACAATTTAGATACATATATGCGTGTAGAGACTCTCCTAACCTAACTCAACCAACTCAAAGACTCAACCCAACTCCGCCTAGCTTGAAACTCCAAAGCCAAACCTGCGCACTAAAAGATTGGGGAGGGAGAGGGTCAGTCTCTAGAAGACTGAGTGAGCATGAGCGAAATACGTATATATAAAACATGCAGATGCACGTCATAAATCCCAAGCAAGGTTTTATTTAAAATTAATTCCAAAAAAAAAAATAAGAAAAGGCTAAGCAATGCTCGAACTTTACAACTAATCATATTAAATTTATTAAATTTATAATTCATAAATAGCATAAAGGCTCGGCGAGTGAGCGTGCATTATCTCCAACCAAACTCCGACCGTGTACGACAAATATCATTAATACATTAAATAGGTGATCATGCAATATATCATAATACACACAAATCATAAATCATATCCTAAACATATTCGTTTGGGCAATCCGTGTCCCGGCCTTCCCGCACGGTGCCTATCAATTATAACATAATCAATATCACGAAAATAAGTTCCAACCTTCTTCCTCCGGGTGGTGGACGGCTTTGCAAAGCCCGACCACCTAAACATATCAATGTGGCAATTGAGGTTCATGAGTCCTCAATGCCCGGTTAGCGTTTCCTCGTCAAAACTCCTTAACGAGGTCCATTTCGCCGTAATCAATGTGGGACTAATGTACGGGATCACCGTCGGCCCGATGCCTCCCCGGATAGCCACATATACTAAGTCCCTGGGCCCGTGTTCAATACATGTTCTCGCCAACATATTCAAGTCATGAGAAACATAATACATTTAGAAAAGGGTTTACTTGATCAATATTTACTCGATACCTTACTTTAAAAGTAACATATATATATACATAAGGTTTTTGGCCAAAGCTTGTCACATAAGGTTGTAGGGTTTAATATGTAACTAGAACGAAAACACCCTCACCTGGAGCATAGCGATACAAGGGTACGAGTTACCGAGTGCCTAGTTGATCAAGATTTCTCCGCCCTGGAGACAAACTGTGCAAAGGACAATGTAACGAATTTGTGAGACTCAGGACTCCAAATGTACCATATATGACGCACGGCATATTATGCACATGATATGAATGCATAAAAGATGATATTATGGAATGAGCATGTTCATGTGCACTATTAATGCACGTAAATCATATAAACAAGCCATTCATACGTTCAAGGAGCCGCTCATATTCATTAAGTTCATAAATTCCACATTTCATATCAATTCAATCCAATAATTTTCATATTTCGTATAAAACGTATCAAATAAATTCATAAACGTAATCCATACAAAATATAACAAATAATTTAAATCATAAAATTACATTTACAATTTGAGGATAGGCAAACAGTTACATTCAATCCAATAATGGAATTTAGAAAAGGACATGAAATAGGTAACAATTTAATTTCCATAATTTAATTAATCAACAATACTTAAAATATATCCTAGCATTTAAATATATATACATATATTGGTATATATATATATGGACATGCATGCAACTATATATCTACGTACACATGCATGTATATTACGTAGTATATATAGGTATATATATAACACTACACATGCATGCAATTACACACACACACAAAATAAAATTCCATGCATGCATAAATGTATAAATCATGCACAAGTAAAGTAATACCATGCATGCAAACATTCACAAACATAAACATGCATGCAATATATCTATCTATAATTACACACGTACACTCACTACACACGCATGCATGTATATTTAATATATTATATAAACAAGTCTGCATGCATACACATATATATATATAGCACCTACATGAAGAAAGAATGAAAGAAAAGAAGCAACAAGTTACTGAAAAAGGCTACCCGGCCGGGGAGAGGTAATACAGAAGCAACGCAGCAGCTCCTCACAAAGTTTTCCCCATGTTTCAAATGTAAGAAAATGCAGCAGCAAGTAGTAGGTACCTCAGGCCATAAATTAGCAGCAAACGGGCCATGAAATCCCATGAAAACAAGCTAGAAACTGACAGCAATGAAGCAAGAAAGGAGCAGCAGCAGACAGTAGCAGTTCACGGCCAAAACAGCGCACCAACGACAAGAAAACAGGGCATAAACTCACACACACAATCCGCCATCTCTCCAGCAACGAATAAGGCAAATTGGAGCAGCAAATGAGAGCAAGTTCAGTCCCAAAACACAGCAATAGCAGCACAACATGAGGGAGAAAGATTCAGTCCAAAATCTCATATTTTCAGTCCCGATTCCAAACTCCAAACATGATGAGATTCATATACTTACACATCAATCAAATTCAAGTACCATCAGGTATACAAGAAGCTAAACTGATCATGTTTCATGCCTCAAATCACATAGAATAGAATACATAACATGAATTCAAGAATTAAAGCTAAAACCTAACTAATCACTCATGCCTTCAAATCTCCAAGCACACAAGCTTAAAATTGGGGATGCATAGCTTAAAATGACACATATTGAATGCATATCACAACCCTAAACTCACCTTGTGAATTGGATGGAAGATGGAAGAGATTTGAGCTTGAAATCTCCAAGTAGGGCATGGTGACGGGATTTTCTGGAGAGCAGAAGCTTTTGGCTGATTTTTCTTGGTGTGAGGTCTGTGGTTCGGTTTGGGGCTGATATGGAGTGTTAGTGGGTTGAGTTAGGGTTTCATAGCCTCCAAGCATGGTTAATTTGGTCAAGAATTGCAAGTGTTATGACTCATTTAGTAAAACATGGCAGTTTAGGCGCCGATTCGTTTTTCGGTTGGATTTCGGAAGCTCAAATGATTTTAGAAAAATATATGGTTAAGTTTATTGAACCCGAATCTTCGATACAAGTTCAACGAAGTTGACGGAACTCGAATCCGAGTTCCCGAGCTCAAGATATCACGTACGGAACCAAGGGTGCGCTAATTGCTCGTTAGCCCCCAATTTGGTTCCACAATTCAAAATAAATTCGTTAACGTGTCAAATGAGTTCGAAAACATAAACCGAGCATATAGGCATGTTCATAACACATATATTTACGACATACTAAATTTCCACGACATTTCGATATCATTTCATATAAGAACGGAGCACGATAAAAACACTCATGCGCAAACGTAACAATTTCATAACGTTTCGAATTAAATAAACAAATTTAAATTCTATTTTAATTTAAATGAAAGTCAACGATAATATAAAAAATTAATTAATTAGCTTAATTAAAACATGATTAATTAACATTAATTCTCAATTATCAATTTAAATAAATTAACTAACGAAATAAAATTATAAAATAAAATAAAATAAACTAATAACAATTTATATTAAAATTAAATATTTAAAACACTTATAAACAATTAATCACATAATTAAATAATTTAATTACGCATTTTATAAACACATATGGCATATTCGTATAAATGAAAAATCGGGGCGTTACACGGCCGCGACACTTTCAAGGGTAAAACGGTCATGGGCGCGACCCTGTATCAGGCAAGAAATTTCTTGTTTCCATGGCAGAACGCAAATAAGCTCCCCGTTTGATCCGACAAAGCACCAGGACATTCAAAACAACTAAATGCAACATATATATGCATAAAACATCATCAATTCATCAATTAATCCACAATTTAACAAACCAACATTATATATATATATATACACACACATTCTTGCATCAACAATTAAAGATCCAAGCATAAAATTCATAGGTTATCACACAATCATGCATATACACACAAAGATTTAAGTCATTAAGCTTAAATCACAAAGCCCTACTCAAATTATTCGATCACACACAAACACACATATATATACACCCCTTGTAAGAAGAAATGGAGAAGAAAGAAGAGTGGAGGTGGAGATGTTGACGGTCCGGTGGTGCGGCGGCGGTGGCTGGAGACGGTAGTTACGGCGGCCCCTCTTCTCCTCTCTTCTCTTGCCAACCGAGGGGTGAGTGTGTGTAGAGTGTGTGTGTGTGTGTGTGTGTGTGTGTGTGTGTGTGTGTTGTTCTTGCATGAATTGTAACACCCCAAAAGGGAGGCGTCACATCCCCCGCACTCAGACCCGACCCGCATATGAAATGGAAAATCCATACACGCGCCCAATCAGAGTGAACGGGGACTCACTCACTCACTAGGCTTGACGGGAACTAAACCTTCGAAACCAATTAATAAAGTACAAAGAGAAATGACGAGTGCGGAAGCATAACATAAAATCAATTTCCAATATAAGCAATATAACGGGTTCAAGTAACCTAATTACCTAGTCCCGAAATTCAAAGATAAATATAAATCATACGTTCACAGGTTCAAACTATCCCTAGAAGTCTGTCCTGAATCAATAACATAAAATCAATACAATTCATGGAATTTAAATCAATTTACAATATGCAAAGGTGTGACACGGACTACACCACAAGACTCGACAGACTCGAACTCCCGCCTAGCGCTCCAAACCTGCAAAAGAACTGAAAACAAAGCCGGGCTTAGTCTATAGGAGATTGGTGGGTATAAAACATGGCATAATATAGTAATATCGCAGAATTTAAACACCCACGCATGCAAGCTATAATCCCGTGTGAGGTTTTTGAAATATTTCCCAAGTGGGTAAAAATAAAGAAAATAACGCCCGGGATTAGAACTATTAATCACGTTTATTCATTACAATCATGCGATCAATACGTGAGCCCGGCGAGAGGGCGAATTCTCCAACCTTTTTCTCGTGTGTGCATTTATCCATTCGTTCATTCAGTGTTTAGTGATCATGCAATATCCGTTCATTCATAATCATTCGTTCATTCAATCATTCATTCGTTCAATCATTCATTCATTCAATCATTAGTTCGTTCATTCATTTATTACACTTACACCTTTTTCCTCCGGTTGGTGGACGGACTCAGCCAAAGCACCGTCCACCCAATCATGGTGGCCAGAGAGGTTCATGACTCCCCAAATGCCCGGTTCCCATTCCTCGCTAAAACTCCTAACGAGGGCCGGTATCGCCGTCATTGTGTTGGGACTAGCACACGGGGATCACTGTCAGCCCATGCTTCCCCGGATAGCCACGTACACATAGTCCCGGGCCCCGTTAACAATGTGATCACTGATCTCGCCAAAACATTAGGTTAGGGGTTCAATAGATAAGAAAAGGGCTTAACGTGAAATCAATGACTCCTTTGAAATGACTCGATATAAACATATACATAATTTGCCTTAAAACTTACACGTTGAGGTATATCGGGTCATGATTTAATTAATAGAAGAGAAACCCACCTCTTACACCTTACCGAACAATACCAAGAAGAAAAGAAGACTTGAAGATAGTCTATGAACCCGGCTCGTCTCCGCCCTGGAGAAAACTGTACAAGAAATGACACGGTGCAATCATGAGACTCAAGACTCCAAATGAACCATATATGACGCACGGCCTTGAAATGAACATAATATGAATGCATAAGATATGATATTATGTCATAAACACGTTCATGTGCACCATTAAGCACTTAAGGCAAGTAAACAAGTCACTTATTCATAATAAGAAATGTTTATATTCATTCAAGTCCATAACTTTCACATTTCAAGTCAAATTAAACCATAAATTTCAAATAATAATCATAACACATACTATAACGCACTTATATTGGGAATTAGACAAAACAATGGCATTCAAATTATTTAAATAGGTAGGAATATGAAATAGGTAACAAATTAATTTCATAATTCATATACGACAACAATTCATGATGTATTATTCTCATCAACCCATTATCTCACATAAATTACAAATAAACATTCAAAAGATTTAATAACACACGTATACAATATATACCACTCATGCATGCATTAAATACTATATTTTTTATCATACATAGGTATACAATTCCAACAAAGTACATGTATAATTATATATATATATATATATATATATACACGTGAGCAGCAACAATGTAATACAATTACATGCGTGCATTAATTATAACATAATACATGATATAATACTTAATATATATGCATGCAATATATAAATTTACACCATGCACGCACTACACAAATTACACCATTCATGCATATAATATATATATATATATAACACAGCACTCCACAATACATGCATATATATAGCAGCACCCAAACAAAAATTTAAGAAATAAAATTAGCAGACTAACTCGAAACGCAGCAATTTCATGGTCGCGGGCGCGACAACAAATAATCAGGACAGAGGTCGCGGGCGCGACCTCAAAATTCGAAAGAAAATAAAATGGCAGTCGCGGCCCCAAGAATGGCCTTGGCGCGATCGTGGCCACGACCTCACGTTCTAGCAGCAATACGCAGCAAAAACACAGCAGCAACTATTCAAAACTTCAACCAACAAGATCAGGTAAGTAAGAGCAACAAAAGTACAAGATTTCAGCCCCCAAACAACACTTAAACATGCACAAAACCGTCCATACGTGAACAAGGTAGACAAGAGCTCATTTCAACCCATTTTCTCCAAGTTTTCATTAATGGCAACTCATTAAACCTTCAACTACCACAAAATACAAGTTTATAAATGAAATAAGGAAGTTAAGGTGATCACTTTCATGCCATAAAACAATCAAAAGCATCAAGAAATTCATGAGATCAAGAAATGATACCAAAACCTAACTATTCGATCATCTTCTCCAAACTCCATGAATATAAGCTCAAATTTAGGGATACATAGTTCAAAATGATCACAAATAAATGTATATTACAATCCTAAACTCACCTCTTGAATTGGTCGAAGGTTGGATGAGATTTGAGCCCAAAATCTTCAAGGTTGGCAAAGTGGCGAAATGGAACTGGAATTCTGGGACTTGGCTGGATTTTTCCTTTGTGTGATGAGTGTGGTTCGGTATGGGATGGTTAGGGGCTGACAGAGGGTTAACTTAGGTTTCCAAAAAGTCTAACCATGGTTAATTTGGTTAAGTATGGCGAGAGTTATGATAAAAATGGTAAGATGTAGCATTAGACGGATCACTTTTCGGTTAAATTTCGGGGGTCCAAATAGGCTTAGAAAAATATAAGGCTAGATTCATTAAACCCGAATCTTCGATACGAGTCCAACAAAGTTGACAGAACTCAATTTCGAGTTCCCGAGCTCAAGATATCACATACGGGACCAAGGGTGCGCTAATTGCTCATTAACCCCCGATTTGGTTCCACAATTCAAAATAAATTTAAAACTCAATCAAATGAATCCGAAAATGTAAAACGAGCATATAAACACGTTCATAACACATATCACCAACATATTAAATTTCCACGAAATTACGAATTCAAATCTTATAAAAACGACACGCAAACAAATCACACATGCTCAAGTAGTTCAAGTAATCGTATAAATTCTAATTCAAATATTTCATGTATTTCAATTAATCACATATTTAACAATTAAATAATAAAATTAATTATATAAACACTTATAAACAATTAATTTGTGCAAATTGACAAACACATACGGCATATTACACAACTGGAAAGCCGGGGTGTTACATGAATATTGCATGTGTGTGTGGGTATATAGATATTTTGTAACTTTCTAAATTATACAATTGATCCCTTTAGTTTAATTAATTGTAATCAAGTCCCAATTATTAATTAGATCAATTGAGTCCGAATTGAAATGCAATTAGATTGGAATTAGACACTTGGATCATGCTCGTAAATTAAATTACCAAGTACGTGCACATAGTGTAACATAAATCGAAGACAAGTTCATGTATTTGCAATTAATCACACAATTAAATAATTTAAACACATAAAATCAATTAAGTCAAATAGTTAAATAATTAAAACACGTAACACTCGGTCTAACCTCACTTGTGACGTCATTCCTGATTAGTCTTAAAAACAAGGGGCTTCACATTAATTGTTTTGCGCGCTCTGGTTCGTCTTTAGTCCTGCTTAGCCTAGTGTGTGTGTAGATCCCCATTCACTTAGACTTTGACTCACGTATGGACTTTCATTTCATATGTAGGTTCGGGTCTAGGTGCGGGGCATGTAGTGGCCCACCGCTCTGGGCTCTACAAATTATCACCTCTTAATTAAAGTTTTTGGACTTCAAAGAATCATAGGACACAATTTTTAAATTTAATTGAAGTTTTTTGAGGCACTTTTAGCTTGAGTAAGTTTTCCTCCAATAAACTTAAACCAAGTTTACTAGATTCCAAAATATAGTTCAAATGAATGCCTCAAATTATAAATCAAGTTTACTCTATTCCAAAATCTGGTACTATAGATTGACTCAATTTATATCAAACCATAAGCTTTCACTACAAGAAAATAGCGTTGTTCCGACAAAATGGACTTTGTCAGAATTCCGAGGGAACACTGACGATATTTTGACGGACTGGAAAAAAAATAAAAAAAAAAAAAGAAAAGAAAACAAATTCGTCGATAAACTGTCGAGAAAACTAAGGAAAATTTCAGAAAATGTTCCATCGGAAGTTTGTCGATAATGTGTAATTGAATTAAAAAAACAAAAAAAACTGGATTTTATAATGCAAAGCAAATTATAATTTCCTTTTATTACTAATTTATACCTTGATAATTTTTTTAAAAAAAACTTATAATTTTTCGACGAAAATATTCATCGGAATTCCGTCGGAAAATTTAGAACGTCTTTTTTAAAAAATAAAACAAATTTACCGATGGATACTCCCGTCGTTAAATCGAACTTATAATTTTGAAAAATAATTACTTTCCGACGGATTTCTCCGTGGCTATCATTACAGAAGGTTTAAATTCTTAAAAAAATAAAAAGAAAATATCTTCTCTCATTTAATTCGTCTCTCATTTGGAACTCGTTTACTTTTATTAAAAAGGTTGGTGGGATTTTATTTTATTTTTTTTTAGAAAAAAAGGAAATACTATTTCCCAAATAGTAAGGCATCTAGACCAAAATTATCATCCCCAAAATTATCTTTATCAAAATCCTCACTATCTTCATCTTTGTAAGTTAATGACCAATCGAAATAAACTTCATCTGATAAAGACTTCTTCAAAACTCTAGGTCTTTCACTAAAATTTTGTAAGGACGATGCATACTCCGTGATTTTATTGAGTGAGTTTGAACGTCTATAAAGTGCCATCTGCTTAATTGTTGCTAAATCATCTTCCATGACCTGCCTCTCCAAGTTTCTATTAATTTCTTCTAACGCATCTTCCTTCGTTTTCTCTTCCGGATAAACACACTTAATTGCATAAGTAGAACTCATCTTTGGGCTAACTTGAACCATCGTATTTTCTGCTGAATCCATCGAAGATTGTGGTTGCTCTAAACAATCTCCAATAACTGCTCCAATAACCGATTTAATCTTTGGCGGAGACCGCTCCGAGGTCAATGCTGTTGAGTTCTGCAAATGTACCGGGGTGCTTGCTTTCTTCTCAGACTTTGATCGGTTTCTTTTCTTCTTGGTTTTTTTATTTATTGGGAAAACACGGTCCACGATCTCATCGACAAATGCATCAATCCCAGCAACCCATTCCCTATTAACTTCTTCCTCATCCACTGAATCCTCCTCAACAAAACGTTGGTTTGCATGATTTTGTGCCTCTATTTCTAATTCTTCTCGCTTCTCTATTTCCCGGGTTTCACGAAGCATGCGTAAATCCCGGGATATGGCTGTCTCCATATTGAAAGGTGGCGCGACGGCGCTTAAACTCACCTGCTTTGTTGACGGTTTCTGGGTGGCCGGTATAAGGTGAGTCTCCGATGACTGTTGGAAGGATTGTTGGAAATATGCCTTGTATAAATTAATTAGTTGTTGGAGAATTAATTAATAAATATACAAATGCATATGAAGAGTTGTTTGGAAAATGTGCATTGGTGTTTGTCCCACATTGGAAGAATAACTGTAACGGCCCGGTTTCCGGATGAACAGGTAAGCACGCCACGTGTGCGTTTTGAGCGTAGGTTTATTTTATTTTTTTAATTTATAATATATTTTTACGTGGCATTCATATTTTTATAAATTTCACGAAACATTATTTATGTTAATTATTTGAATTCATATCATTGAAAATATGATTTCATGACACGAAAAATATTTATTGCATGAAACAATTGCCGAGAGTAGTTCAAATGGCCAAATTGTCCCTAGTTAAATATTTTCCAAAATTCTAGGGACTTAATTGCTAATCCTTTAAGGACTTAATTGATCTTATTTTAAAACCTCGTATACTCAATCGGATAGATTGAGTTCTTCAAGGATTAATTGGCAATTTGGCAAATTTCACAAAAATCAAGATGATGAATTACGTATCATCTCTTCTCCCACATTCCTTGATCATTTCTATCCAAAATTTGCCAAAACTTATTCATCTCTCTCTCGGTTCCAAAGAAGAGAAAAGGGAAGAGTGATTTTTCAATCAATCATCAAGATTTCAAGAGATCATCCAAGTTTTAGCAAATTGATCATCATCATCATCATCATCCTTCTTCATTTCTTTCACCTTCAAGGTTGGTAGCATGGAAGGGATGATTTTTTATTGTGTTTGACATGCTAGGGTTTAGGAATTTCATGTTATATGAATTATGTGTTGTGCAAAGCATGATTCTAGGATCATATCATGAATTATTGCATGATTTCTAGCTTGAATATGTGAATATTGGGCATGGATGATCAAGGTTGATCATAAGCTTGAAACCTTGAAAGCTTGAAGATATAGCATGTTTTATGGGTTTAAATGTCATATTAGTGTCTATTGAACATGTATGCATCATATTTCCAGAAATTATGGCTTTTGGAGATCAAAAATGGATTGTTGATGCTTTGTTTGTGCTTTGCCGAGAGCTTCCCCTGTTTCTGCTCTGTTTTTCAGTTGCAGAAACTGGGAACGACCGTTCCCAGCCTCAAGGCTTTGTGGGAACGGCCGTTCCCATTCCTTTTCAAAATTTAGGCGGCCGAGCATGGGAACGGCCGTTCCCATTTTTGGCCTTGCGCCGGAAGGGCCGTTCCCAGCTCAAAGGCGCGTTTTTAAGGGGAAAAACGCTGGCACGTTTTGGGGAACTCTTGGGAACGACCGTTCCCATTTTACAAAGGGACCCGGAACGGCCGTTCCCACCTGGACATGCAGAACAAAAGTTTCTGCATAAATTTACGAAAATAGCCCCTCGATCCAACGACTTCTTTAACCCCGAATTGCTATAATATGTGCTAATATGATGTGAAACGACATGTTATCATACCACATTGCATTTTCATGATCGTCTCGACACATTTCCGCCGTTCGTCATATTTTGGTCATTGTAGTTCATGTCTCACGTACGTACGTCGTATTTGCACAGGTCACGAGGGCGTGGACGGGGAGCAAGCTCCTTAGAACGCTTATTTATTATATTTTGCAAGAAAGGTGAGGTTTTGTTTTGGTAAAACGAACCCTATAACCCTTATGTGCTAGTTTTCGGCCAAAACGTATTATACTTATAAATGATTTTCAAACCATGAACATTTCCAAGCAAGAAAGTATTGATTATCATGATTTCAAGCATGTTTGGCGAGTACATGATTGCACGTGGGCCCGAGGGTAATTCTTGAGCCAACCGGGAAAGCAAGGACTGACGGGTAACTCCTGAATTATCCTCACATTGTTGGGATCACCCCCGAAGCCACTAGGAGATTAGTGGTGGAAGGAGTTCCGTGTCTAGAGGGTCATGTCCTCTACACACACCATGTCGTGGATAGTCGAGCCTTGCAAACTCGCTATCACCCGGAGGAAGAAGGAGACTGGGGATTAATCCGGCATGTCGGGTTATTGCATGATTTCAAGCATGAACTTGGTTATATGAGCACTAAATAAATTGCATGATCACGTATTTATCAAGCAAGCAAGCATGATCACGTATTGTTCACGATTGGGAGTTCGGTTGGAGATTGCCCTTGCTCGCCGGGGCCACATGTTCATGACATTGACAAGCATGATTAAATAAACGTGTTAAAATGATTGGTTGTAATCTCGGGCAAAGATTAACTTCTTGAATTACATATCTATTTTATGCTAAAGTCTTCACCCGAGGCTACAACTTGCATGTGACGTGTGTTATATATATTTATTGCCCCTCACTCAGTCTTCGGTAGACTGATACTTCACTTTTCAGGTACCTTTTGAGCGTGGTCGTGCTAGGCGGGCGTTGTTCGAGTCTTTTGCATCTTCACGAGTCTAGCACCTTTCATGTATAATACTTTGAGACATTTCATGTTATGCTCGTTATTGTCACATTTTGAATACTTACTGATGTATATTATCCAGATATGATAATGTATTGGTAGTTAATGGGTACCTATATGTATCTATGTAATAAATATGGTACCTATATATATGAATGACTTTATTGCTTCCGCTTTTCTATTCATGTTTGCATTGATTATGTTGGGGAGAGTGTCCCGCCTAGCTCGTCATTTTTATTGTCACCCGTTCGCTGTGGTCTTGGTTTATGTATGAACTGTCCATTTCATACGTGGATCGAGGCTATAGTGCGGGGGATGTGGCGCCTTGGGGTTTAGGGTGCTACATCTACATAAGGCAGACAGCTTTATATATTAAAATGTTGTGTATGTTGTTAAATTGTGGAACTCGGTTGAGTACTTGATTCTTTAGTTGAGATGTCTTTTCCACTTGCTGCCGCTACGGCTCGATATTCCCATTCTTGATAGCCATTTCTACCCTTGTGTTCATAAATCATTATTAATCACCACGTCTTTATAACCGTTTGAATCTCAGATTCACCGGTTGAACTATTCCTAGGCCGATTCCCACATTCACTTCCAGACTTTGAATATTGAAAGTAACCCTGAGTTTCTGGTCAAAGAGTGGTTGTATATTTAAGCTTAAGAGTCTGGCTTGGTGCTTCAAGCAACTTCTTATCCGACAAACAGAGAGAACCGGTTTTACCATTTTCTCGACCTTCGTAATCAAAATAAAACATCTTCCCGAAGCAAAGATCCTAACTCTTTTGTTTGAAACTCGAAAGTAGCACTTCTATTCCCTTAGAAGATAGCACGACAGATATTTAATACGGAAGAGAATCCAGGTTGTTATTCCATGAGTTTTACGCAAAAACCGAAGGAATCAGGTCCTAGTGAAACGTCTTCCTTTGATCCCTGAAATTTGATGACATACCTACCAACTCTGCGAAATATCTTTGAAAGAGAGGATCAATCAATCTTCCATTTTTCTGAAGTGTTCATGGTAAACTGGTATATTTATGGAGGCGACGGCGACAGCACGGATGAGAGCACGGTGTGCTATCACAGGCATCTCTAGGGTATAAGTAATAACTTCGTAAGAAAACTCTTGTCGGAGTTAACCTACCAAAACTTGAGATTGATTCCGGATATCACCCAAACTGAATCCTTTTCTATTTACTGAGTCAAATTATATCCTGAGGTTGTCGGAGGATTGCAGACAGTGTACCCACTTTCCTGAAGATGATAATAGAACAAAGGTACTGTCGATGATGGGACTTTTCTTTGTGTAAAAGGGAGAAAAGCTTAAATTATTGAAGACTTCTTTCACATGGTTCTGATAGAGGTTTCCAGGAAGAATTGATTCTCTGAAAATTCCCAACTTCCTCGAGTGCTATCTAACTTCAGACTTGAACTTATTTTCAGACCGGCTCTCCCCCTTTAAGAAAATAGAAATTTTCTTATCCTTTAGATTCCTTCTATCATTTCCCACTTGCAAGCTTCTCTGCTGACTCAATTCCCGTAACCTTTTCCTCGTCCTACTTGTTATTAATCAAGATTTTGATTGATGATCATTTTCCAATTCTTTCTGCTAGCAACATACTCAACTTGAAGCTCCCTGACTGTCACCACTTTGGTTTGATGTTAAAATTCTTCAACATCCTACACTCACCTAATGCTTTCCAGCGAATTGGCATTTACAAGTTCGGCACCATAGTCCGAACAAGAAAGTTACTTTCTTACTCCCAAATGCATCTCCAAAGTACTGATTAATTTCTGAAGGTTGAAGGACCCCCTGAACATTTATCTGCTTGGACTTATCAACCTTTCCCTGTTCCAAAATTTTCCAAATATTTATATCATACCCACTCCTACTAAATCCTGGATCAATAAATTCTCACAGTCCCAAATATTTTTAATCTTCAAGCAAAATCAAATGACCCGATTCCCAACACGATAACCAATGATTCAGAAATCTCCTCTTTAAAATTCAAGTTATAGAAATAGGGGCAAGGATTGTGCAGAGTATAGGAGAGCCTATTCACAATAAACACTAAATAATGCATGATGGTTAAGGTGCTAATGCACATATTGCCACCAATTGAAAATGCAAGATATTAGAACAATTATATCATTTTGAAGATACACGTATAGATAAGGAAATGCAAGTAATATAAATAATTTGAACATGTACTCAAGGTATCAAGTAGGAAAGTTCGAATACAATTAAAACAAGGTTTATAAATGAGAAGCAATTTAATTAACAATTATGATGCACGTGCTTATGAATGAATTGAAGAACCTGGCACCGTAGAAATATTGAGCTCGGTTCTGGTGTCCATTCTTGGTTGACCGAATTGCAACTTGGTTCAAACGGTTGACCAATCTCTTAAATCTTCAAAATTCCCAGGCCTTGATTTATATATTTCCCGAAACCTGTCACTCACAACTCAATTGAAACTAAATGCATGCGGATAAGACGTGCTCATGCCACATAGTTGTCACATAATTAGTATCGATAACTAGAATTTAATATAAAATGCGACAAGTAATTCATCAATACTTAAACTAAACACGTTGATCATATAAAATTCAAGTAAGTTGAAGCCAATTAATCAACAATAGCAAACAAGTATCGATAAGATGCTCAAGTTATTCAAGAATTCAAGAAATTCAAAGAATTCAAGTAGACAATTAATTTCAAATAAAATGCAAGACTCTTAATTTGTCAAGTAATTCCTATGCCGTACGACCTAGACTTGACACGACACGACACGAGAACCTCGGTTTTGCAACCGGGCTCTGATACCACCTTAGATGTAACACCCCGGACACGTGGAGGTGCCACACCCCCGCACTATAGATCAATCCACGCACGAAACGGCCAATCCGTACATGAACCAACCTATAGCGAACGGGTGACAATGCAATACACGACAAGCTAGGCGGGATCACTAATACATGCAACAAAATAAAGCGGAAGCATTAACTAGTTTCTATCAAATATTTCCATCTATCCAATCACGACATTTCTCATTTTCCAAATAAGATATATTCTAAAGTTACATATCAATACATTATCATCTTCAATTAAGCAATAACAATAACTACAATTCCATAACCAACAATAATAATTAAATACACGAACCACGGATGACATGACTACATGAACTGGACTCGACCGCCTAGCGTGCACCTGCAATAACCTGAAAGGTGGAGTCGTCAGTCTGTGAAGACCGAGTAAGGGGTTTATATACATATTAGCGCAGATAACATGCAAGTCATATTCTCGGGTAAAGATTTATAAAAGATAAATATACAAGCTCAATAATAATATAGCTTCGCCCGAGAATACAACTATCAATATTAAATACTTGTTCTTTCATGCAATCGATGAACATGCTTGCTTGCTTGTTAATCATTAGGTGATCATGCAATTCAATTATCGTGAAATCTTGCGATATTGTAATCAATTAGCACATTCATGGAATGGAAATCATGCAATCAATACATGGCTTGCTTGTAACACGATAGGGTTTGTTCCTCCTGTGGTTGGACGGACAACCACCAGCTCTAAGACTAGCCCAGCGCCCTCGCTAAGGAGAACCTGGCCAGGAGAACACAGGTACACGATAAGGCTTTGTTCTTCTTGTGGTTGGACGGACAACCACCAGCCCGAAGACCAGCCCAGCGCCCTCACTAAGGAGGACCTGGCCAAGAGAACACACGTACACGATAGGGTATTGTTCTTCCTGGGATTGGACGGACAACCACCGGCCCGAAGACCAACCCAGCACCCTCACTAAGGAGGACCTGGCCAGGAGAACACACGAACTTGCTGTCATGAACATGGCTTGCTTGATTCATGCACACTAACATAACCTACTTGCTTGATTCATGAACAATAACATAACTTCAAATGACAAGTGCATTCATGAAATTATAAATATAAATACCTTTGGCCAAAAATCACATAAAGGTTATACGGGTTCTATATAACTAGAAATTAAACCTCACCTGACAGGCGACACACGACTCGTGAATGCGTGAACGTGCTCATGCTTGATAATCTCCGCCCTGGAGAATAACTGGACAAGAAACGGGACAATGTACGTGCATGAGACCACAATTCAAGCATATTATCTCATATAATGACGCACAGCATGATCATGTACGAGGCATCGAGCAAAACACAATGTAGCATGTAAATATCACGTTTTGGCATGTAATCATTCATATAATAACAATTTGAGGACAAATAACCCATTAGAACGACGTCCCAAAATTTCATTTTTATACAGAAAGTTTCTGCACTACCAGAGAGCTGGGAACGGCCGTTCCAGGCTTTAGTGAAAAATGGGAAGGGCCGTTCCCCAGTCCCGAAATGCTCCCCGAAGATGGGAACGACCGTTCAGGCTCGCAAGCCAAAGTGGGAACGGTCGTTCCCGTCCTCGCCTCCACGCATCTCTTTCAAATAAATGGGAACGGTCGTTCCCCAATTGCAAAGGGAACGGGAAGGGATGTTCCCGTTACGCAGAAGGTTCAGAAAATAGGGGAGAAGAACAGAGCAAGCACGAAATGAACACCAAATCTCCACAAACACTCATAATTCAATTCCAAACATTAAAATTCGTGAAGGGAAATATATATACATGCTTAAAGTGCAATAAAACACAATACAAACATTTGTTTCATGCTTGATCATATCAAATCATCAATTTCAAGTTCATACACAAGTCCATCATATATCATCAAATTCTCCAAGAATTCATGCATGATTTCAAACTATGATCAAGTATTCATGCTTCTAACATCAAGTAGTCAAGCTATTGCATCCAAATCATAACCCTAGCTTCACACATAAATTTCAAGAAATCATGTAAGTGATCTTATATACCTTGAGATGAAAATAGATGGAAAAAGATGATGAATATGGGTGCTTGAGCTTGAATTCATGAAGTTTCCTAGCAAATTCTAGCTTGAACATGAAGAATTCTCTCCTTCCTCCTCCAAGGGTTTGGTTCGGTAGAGAGAAGAAAGAAGGGATGATGATTCTTGATGAAATGAAATGAAGAGCAAGGAAGAGATCCATATATCGTTATATTTGGGGAAAATTATAATATTTGCAATTAAACCCCTCAATTGTATAAGTTATGCAATTAATGATGCAAAGTTTGCACATGATCAATCCAGTCCCTTAATATTTCATGCAATTAGGTCCTTAAAGAAAGGGAAATGAGCAATCAAGGACAATTATACGAATTATACAATTTGGACAATTAATTCATGTAAAATTAAATTCTATTTGTACAAGAATTCTCAAATTGAAATGAATATCATATAATTTTCACGTAATCATGTTGAACATAATTTATAGAAATTAATATAACACATATAAATTAAATAAATGAAAATAATAAAATAAAGTCCTAACGCTCAAAACCCACACGTGTCGAGCGTACCTGACTGTCTAAAAATCGGGGCGTTACAACTCTCTCCCCCTTAAGAGAATCCGTCCTCGGATTCCTTGTCCTGAATTCCTGGAATTTAATTGGCTTTTACATGTTCATCCCACGCGGGTTAGCTACTCCCCGTCAGGGATTAGTTCGAAAGAGGCCTTCGATCCACCATATCCTCTCATGTGTGAATTCACGACCCTCAACTTTCCGGAACCTAACACTCAAAAGAAAAATCTAACTGTAACGCCCCAGCTTTCGGCATTTCAGGTATGATCAACACGTGTGCGTTTGAGAGTTAGGTTTTAATTATTAATTGTTCATTTCTTTACTTTTCCATAGCATGACATAATTTTATAAAATTATATTCTTGACATTTTATTGAAAACTCATATCATTTCATATTTATCGGATACATTGAACGTGATTGCAATGTGAATTATTTTCCCGAATGTGATTTAATTCTTTTATGTCCTTAGTTGCTCATTTTCATGACTTTGGGGATCTAATTGCCTTGGACTCGATTGATCATTTAATATTGGAAGTGGACTTGATTGCATAACTTACTAAATGGAAGGATTTAATTACAAATTGGCCATCTCTTCTTCTCTCTTTAGCAGCATCACGTACCAAACCTTTCTTTCTTCATACAAACATATCATCATGCTCCATTTCTTCTCCTTCTTCAACCGAGACCAACCCTAGCAAGATAAGAGGGAGATTTCATCATTCAAGCATCATAATTGTGGGTTTTGTGATATTTGAAGCATCATCAACATCACTTCTTCATCCTAGCTTCCATTTCTTGCATTTGAGGTATTTATGGAGAATGGATGATTTTCTTGAATATGTGGTATAGTAAGGGCTTTGTTATGTGTTAATTAAATTGTGTATTGGTTGTTGGAAATATGTATGTGAGCTTTGAGCTCAAGTTTGATGCATATAACTTGTGATTTATGGACTTGGGGCATGAGAGTTGATATGGGTTTGGATTGATGGATGATTGAGGATCTAACATGGATATATGTGTTTTATGAGTTGTTATTGATCTATATGTATGCTAGCATGTGTGTTGCATCAAATTTATGCATTTCGTCTTGGCTTGAAGCCATTTTTGTTGATTGTTGTTGTTACTTTGTTGCTGCTCTGTTCTATTCTTCATTTATTCAGCTGCTCACGTATTTTGGGAACGGCCCTTCCCAACCCCAGTTAAAAACTGGAACGGCCGTTCCCATGATTCTGAGACAGTAGGCCAGCGAGACTGGGAACGGCCGTTCCCATTTTGGCCTTTGAGCCGGAAGGGCCGTTCCCAGCTAAAACGTTTTTCCCTTTTAAGAAACGCTGGCGCGTTTCTGTAGGCCATGGGAACAGCCCTTCCCATTTTCAAAGGGAAGCCGGAACGGCCGTTCCCATAGTCCAGAAAGTGTCCAAAATTCACTGCATAAAATTGCATTTTTAGCACCTCGTTCCGACGGCTTCTTTGACCCCTAATTGCTGTTATATGACTGAATACATGTCGAAACGCAATATTTTCATGGTACATTGTATTTTTCCCGTCGTCTCGTTGCATTTCCGCCGTTCGTCATATTTGGTACATTTTGAGTCGTGTTTCACGGACATTTGTCTTTCTTGTACAGACCAGCTTCCTGGTGATGAGGAGCAGGCCCCGTGAGCTGTTTCCTTGGATATTTTTGGGTCGTTCAGGTGAGGTTTAATTTTAGATACATAGGACCCGTACAACCCTATGTGAAGTTTTAAGCCAAAACCTATCTTTATACTTATAGTTTTCAATTGAGATTGGTTTTCAAATGTTTTACCGAACTACTGAAGGGATTGATTGATTGATTGATTGTTTTGGCGAGTATTGTATTGCACTGTGGGCCCGAGGATAGTGACTCGAGCCAACCGGGAAAGCATGGGCTGACAGGTAACTCGAGAGCTATCCTCACCAAATTGGGATGACCCCTGAACCCCCTAGGAGATTAGGGGAGGAAGGAGTTCCAGGCTTAGGGATTCATGTACCCTCTGCCCAGACTGATTGGATGGTGGGGCCTTGCAATCCCACCATCACCCGGAGGAAGAAGGCGTTATTGAACTTGCTAATTGTGCACAGTAATAAATTGCTTGATCACCTAATCACCTAATAATTGATTGATTGATTGATTGTACACAGTCGGTGTAAGGTTGGAGAATTACCCCACTCACCGGGCCACAATTGATTGTATTGAATTGATTAAATTGCAATTGAATTAGTTGTAACCTCGGGCGATATAATCTTTTATTCTATTAAATCGTATTGTTTTCCCCAAAGTTATTACCCGAGATTATAACTTGCATGTATGTGCGCTTATAATTATTTATACCCCTCGCTCAGTCCGTGTTGGACTGACACCTCGACTTTTCAGTTGTTTTGCAGGGCGTGCTAGGCGGGAATTAGAGTCTAGAGGGTCTTTAATTCGGGTCTAGCACACTTCATTCTCACATTTTGTTCATGTATATATTTTGGGATATTTTGTATCTTGTCTTGTTACCTATTTTGGAGATGATAATGTACTGATAGTGTGAATGTTGGTACCTATTAGTAATTAAATAAATATGGTACCTATACATATCGAATGAATGATATTGCTTCCGCTTTTAATACTCTGACTTGTTGTTGGTTGGTTTTAATTGAGGGTACCCGCCTAGCCTTGAGTCGTTTTTATTGTCTCCCGTTCGCCATAGTGTCGATTCATATATGGATCATCCATTTCATAGGTGGATTGAGACTATAGTGCGGGGGATGTGGCGCCTAGCATTCCGGGTGCTACATCCTACGGTGGTATCAGAGCCCGGTTGCAAAACCGGGTCTCTAGTGTCGTGTCTTGTGAGTCTAGGTCGCACGGCATAGGAACTAATTGTCAATTTAAGAGTCTTGCATCGTTATTTGATATAGTTGAACCTACTTGACTTCTTTGAATTTACTTGATTTTGGGTGAATTGTTGAAGTTTTGAATTTATGTGCAATTTGTGAATTATTTGCACACATTTGCCCCTACTAATTGAACATGCATAATAGTGACTTGTTTCAGGATGGCTCGGGATAGACATCATTGTGATCGTTCTCCTAGACATCGACATCGTCGTCATCATCGCCGGGAGAGATCACCACCTCCTCCTCCACCTCCTCAGGCTCAGCCATAGGATTTTATGAACGCAGTGGTGGGTCTTATTGATCAGAGAGTCCGGGATTATGTTCCTCCAGCACCGCCAGTTCCACCACCACAGCCAGGGGCACAGATTTCAGCTGTTTTTAGGGAGTTCCAGAACCAGCATCCTCCCAAGTTTTACAAAGGGAATGATATTCAGGCCGAGCAGTGGCTCAGGGAGATTGAGAGGATATGGGAGCTCATTCCTTGTGAGTCCCAGGAGAGGGCCCTTTGTACTATTTCCTTGATTCAGGGTGAGGCCTATTCCTGGTGGGAGAGTGCCCGGATTGTGCTAGAGGCTGCAGGCGAGGAAGTAAATTGGGAAGTGTTTGTCAGAGAGTTCAGAAACAAGTTCATTCCTCCATCTTCTCGCACTAGAAGATTGAAGGAATTTACAGATCTTAAGCAAGGAAGTAGGTCGGTTTCAGAGTATATCGCCGAGTTTGAGAGATTGTCCCGCTATGCTCCTAATATAGCGAGTGATGATTTCCATAAGGCGATGCAGTTTGTTCAGGGCCTTAGACCGGATATCCTGGCAGCGATCGAGGCGGTCAACACGAGCACGTGGGTGAAGGCTACCAAGAAGGCCTTGTTAGTTGAGGATTCAGTGAATGCGAGGCGGTCTACTTACCGTTCAGGCTCAGGTTCGGGTTCAGGGTCTGGATCGGGATTCAGAGGTTCTGGATCGAGTTTCAGAGGTACCGGATCAGGGTATAAGGGTTCAGGTTCGGGTTCTGCTTCAGGCAAGAGGCCGTTGGTTTATTCCTTTCCACCACCAACTCCACAGGGCCCAGGGAAGAAGCCCCGACCAGTAGGACCAGTGATTCGAGCTCCAGTTGCTCCAGCTTTGCCACCACCACCCCGAGAGGCCTTCTTGTAGCTTCTGTGGACAGAGGACACACATCTATGATAACTGCAGGAGGCGTCTGGGTTTATGCCTACTTTGTGGGAGCGATGACCATATGGTAGACGGATGTCCGGATCGTAGGATGCCACCACCGGGAGCACCGAGACCACTGATCAGGGCTCGTGCTTATGCTTTGGAGGGTGAGCAGCAGGATGCTGATGTTGATCCAGCCGCGGTAGTTGAAGGTACCATTCGCATACATGGCACGAACATTCATACCTTGTTTGATCCGGGAGCTACTCACTCCTTTCTTTCGAGTGCTATATCTGTTTCTTTGCCTTTGCCTGTTACTCGCTCTTCTGCATGTTATGTGGTTAGTACTCCGTTTGGTGGTAGTTTAGAATCTGATCGGGTGTTTAGAGAGGTTCCGGTGAGCATCGAGGGCCGAGTTTTCTTGTCAGACTTCATTGAGCTGCCGATGACTTGCTATGGATCCATTTTGGGCCTGGATTGGTTGTACAGACATTCTGCCACAGTCGATTGCAGGGCGAAGAGGGTTCAGTTGGGATCAGATTTGGTAGTAGGTTGGAGTTCCAAGACCGTGCCTCTACTCTCTTTTTCAGAAGCTCATAAGTTGGTTCGAGAGGGAGCCACGGGTTTCATTGCTTATATTCTCAACAAACCCAAGGATCAAAGTAAGTTGGAAGAAACGGAAGTAGTGAAGGAGTTTCTCGAGGTCTTTCCTGAGGAATTGGATTCTTTACCTCCAGAATGGGAAATTGAGTTTGTGATCGACTTGTACCCTAATGCAGAGCCATACTCCAAGACTCCGTATCGTATGGCTTCGGCCGAGTTGAAAGAGTTGAAGACTCAACTTGATGCGTTGTTGGAGATTGGGTACATTAGACCGAGTTCTTCTCCCTGGGGTGCACCGGTTTTGTTCGTAAAGAAGAAGGACGGGACTTTAAGAATGTGCATAGACTATAGGGAGTTAAACCGGATGACGATCAAGATTAAGTATCCTCTTCCACATATCGAGGAGTTGTTTGATATACTTCAGGGATCAAAAGTTTACTCGAAGTTGGATTTGAGACAGGGGTACTACCAGCTGCGAATCCGAGCAGAGGATATTTCTAAGACAGGATTTAACACTCGGTACGGGCATTATGAGTTCGTTGTGATGCCGTTTGGTTTGACTAATGCCCCAGCAGCTTTTATGGATATGATGCACAGGATCTTCAGGCCTTTTCTGGATAAGTTTGTGGTCATCTTTATTGATGATATCCTGGTTTTCTCGAAGTCTGCCGAGGAGCATGCAAGACACCTTCAGCTGGTATTGAGGACTTTGAAGGAGCATCAGTTATTTGCCAAATTCAGCAAGTGTGAGTTTTGGATTGACAGGGTGCCTTTCTTGGGTCACGTGATTTCAGGTAATGGTTTGGAAGTTTACCCTTCTAAGATTGAGTCAGTTTTGAAGTGGGAGAAACCTAGGAATGCCTCAGAGATCAGGAGTTTCTTGGGATTGGTGGGTTATTACCGGAGGTTTGTTAAGGATTTCTCCAAGTTAGCGGTTCCTTTAACCTGGTTGACAAAGAAGAATGTGAAATTCGATTGGAATGAAGATTGTGAGAAGAGTTTCACTTTCTTAAAGGAAAAGTTAGTGTCTGCTCTAGTGCTAGCCCTTCCGGAAGGTTCTGAAGGATATGCTGTTTAAACGGATGCTTCTAAGGAAGGCTTGGGATGTGTATTGACTCACAAGGGTAAGGTAATTGCTTATGCATCCCGGAAGTTGAAAGAGCATGAGAAGAATTATCCTACACATGATCTTGAGCTCGCCGCCGTAATCTTTGCACTTGGAAAGTGGAGACATTGCTTGTACGGGGTGTCTTTCGAGATTTTCACCGACCACAAAAGACTCCAGTATCTATTCACTCAGAAGGATTTGAATATGAGGCAACGGCGTTGGATGGAAAGGTTGGAAGATTATGATTGCACAATTAAGTACCATCCTGGTAAAGCCAACGTGGTCGCCGATGCACTTAGTAGGAAGGCTAGTGTGTCGAGCTTGGAAGTGGGTGAAAGTAGTGGAATCGAGCCAATTGTTTTAAGGGCTCGAGTTTCTAATATTTCGGTTCAGCCGGATTTGAGGCACAGGTTGTTTGAGGCTCAGAGTACAAATTCAGAAGTTCAGAAACTGGTAGCTAAGGCAAGAGCTGATCCGGAGTGTCCATTCGGGTTCGATGAAACCGGTCTTCTTCGTTTCAAGAACAGAGTGGTTGTACCCGAAGAGTTGAAAGGGGTATTGCTTGAGGAAGCTCACAGATCGGCTTATTCTATCCACCCCGGAGGAAACAAGATGTATAAGGACTTAAGGCAATATTATTGGTGGCGTGGATTGAAGAAAGATGTGGCCGAGTTTGTGAAGCATTGTCTCACTTGTCAAAAAGTGAAAGCCGAGCATCAGAAACCGGGAGGTCTTCTTCAGCCGTTACCTATTCCAGAGTGGAAGTGGGAACAGGTGACGATGGATTTCGTGTCCGGATTACCTAAAGTAAAAGGTGGATTCGATGGAATTTGGGTGATTGTGGACCGTTTGACGAAGTCTGCACATTTTATGCCGGTTCGGATGTCGTATAAGATTCGTAAGCTAGCTGAGCTTTATAACCGGGAGATTGTTAGACATCACGGGATTTCGATTAGCATAGTTTCAGACAGAGATCCACGGTTCACTTCGAGGTTGTGGCGTGAATTGCAAGAGGTTTTGGGTACCAAGCTCCAGTTTAGTACAGCTTTTCATCCTCAGACGGATGGTCAGTCTGAGAGATTAATAAGATATCTCGAGGATTTACTTCGAGCTTGTTCTTTGGATTTTCAGTCTTCCTGGCATGACCAGCTACCTTTGATTGAGTTTGCGTACAACAACAGTTTTCAGGCTTCGATTGGAATGGCACTGTATGAGCTACTTTATGGTCGGAAGTGTCGTTCTCCGTTGTTCTTTGACCTGGAAGAGTGGAAATGGACTAAGCAAGAAGGTGTTAAGAAAGGTGAGAAATTGGAAAAATCTTCCAAGGCCGTTGAAGCTATGATTGAGAAAGTCCAACTAATAAAACAATGGATGAAATCAGCTCAGGACAGACAGAAGAGCTACGTCGATCGTCGTAGAAGGGATCTCGAGTTTGAGGTTGGAGACCGGGTATTCTTGAAAGCGTCTCCACGTAAAGGATTTGCTCGGATTGGGAAAGGAGGTAAACTTAAACCTCGTTATTTAGGTCCTTATGAGATTTTGGAAAGAATTGGAGAAGTTGCTTACAGATTGGACCTACCACCGAGTCTCACGGGGATTCATAACGTATTTCACGTGTCTCAGCTGAGGAAATACTACCCCGATGAAACCGAGATCATTCCTGTTGAAGAAGTGGAATTGGAACTGAGTCTTACCTTTGTTCAGAAACCGGTTAAGGTATTGGATAAGAAGTTTTAGGAATTAAGAAACCGGAAGATTCCCATGGTTAAAGTTCTTTGGAGAAGTGACAAAACCGAAGAAGCCACGTGCGAAACCGAAGACAAGATGAGACGGTTCCATCCCGAGTTGTTCCCTTCCGATCAGTGAATCTGGGGACCAGATTCTTTTAAGGAGGGAGGATTGTAACGCCCCAGCTTTCGGCATTTCAGGTATGATCGACACGTGTGCGTTTGAGAGTTAGGTTTTAATTATTAATTGTTCATTTCTTTACTTTTCCATAGCATGACATAATTTTATAAAATTATATTCTTGACATTTTATTGAAAACTCATATCATTTCATATTTATCGGATACATTGAACGTGATTGCAATGTGAATTATTTTCCCGAATGTGATTTAATTCTTTTATGTCCTTATTTGCTCATTTTCATGACTTTGGGGATCTAATTGCCTTGGACTCGATTGATCATTTAATATTGGAAGTGGACTTGATTGCATAACTTACTAAATGGAAGTATTTAATTGCAAATTGGCCATCTCTTCTTCTCTCTTTAGCAGCATCACGTACCAAACCTTTCTTTCTTCATACAAACATATCATCATGCTCCATTTCTTCTCCTTCTTCAACCGAGACCAACCCTAGCAAGATAAGAGGGAGATTTCATCATTCAAGCATCATAATTGTGGGTTTTGTGATATTTGAAGCATCATCAACATCACTTCTTCATCCTAGCTTCCATTTCTTGCATTTGAGGTATTTATGGAGAATGGATGATTTTCTTGAATATGTGGTATAGTAAGGGCTTTGTTATGTGTTAATTAAATTGTGTATTGGTTGTTGGAAATATGTATGTGAGCTTTGAGCTCAAGTTTGATGCATATAACTTGTGATTTATGGACTTGGGGCATGAGAGTTGATATGGGTTTGGATTGATGGATGATTGAGGATCTAACATGGATATATGTGTTTTATGAGTTGTTATTGATCTATATGTATGCTAGCATGTGTGTTGCATCAAATTTATGCATTTCGTCTTGGCTTGAAGCCATTTTTGTTGATTGTTGTTGTTACTTTGTTGCTGCTCTGTTCTATTCTTCATTTATTCAGCTGCTCACGTATTTTGGGAACGGCCCTTCCCAACCCCAGTTAAAAACTGGAACGGCCGTTCCCATGATTCTGAGACAGTAGGCCAGCGAGACTGGGAACGGCCGTTCCCATTTTGGCCTTTGAGCCGGAAGGGCCGTTCCCAGCTAAAACGTTTTTCCCTTTTAAGAAACGCTGGCGCGTTTCTGTAGGCCATGGGAACAGCCCTTCCCATTTTCAAAGGGAAGCCGGAACGGCCGTTCCCATAGTCCAGAAAGTGTCCAAAATTCACTGCATAAAATTGCATTTTTAGCACCTCGTTCCGACGGCTTCTTTGACCCCTAATTGCTGTTATATGACTGAATACATGTCGAAACGCAATATTTTCATGGTACATTGTATTTTTCCCGTCGTCTCGTTGCATTTCCGCCGTTCGTCATATTTGGTACATTTTGAGTCGTGTTTCACGGACATTTGTCTTTCTTGTACAGACCAGCTTCCTGGTGATGAGGAGCAGGCCCCGTGAGCTGTTTCCTTGGATATTTTTGGGTCGTTCAGGTGAGGTTTAATTTTAGATACATAGGACCCGTACAACCCTATGTGAAGTTTTAAGCCAAAACCTATCTTTATACTTATAGTTTTCAATTGAGATTGGTTTTCAAATGTTTTACCGAACTACTGAAGGGATTGATTGATTGATTGATTGTTTTGGCGAGTATTGTATTGCACTGTGGGCCCGAGGATAGTGACTCGAGCCAACCGGGAAAGCATGGGCTGACAGGTAACTCGAGAGCTATCCTCACCAAATTGGGATGACCCCTGAACCCCCTAGGAGATTAGGGGAGGAAGGAGTTCCAGGCTTAGGGATTCATGTACCCTCTGCCCAGACTGATTGGATGGTGGGGCCTTGCAATCCCACCATCACCCGGAGGAAGAAGGCGTTATTGAACTTGCTAATTGTGCACAGTAATAAATTGCTTGATCACCTAATCACCTAATAATTGATTGATTGATTGATTGTACACAGTCGGTGTAAGGTTGGAGAATTACCCCACTCGCCGGGCCACAATTGATTGTATTGAATTGATTAAATTGCAATTGAATTAGTTGTAACCTCGGGCGATATAATCTTTTATTCTATTAAATCGTATTGTTTTCCCCAAAGTTATTACCCGAGATTATAACTTGCATGTATGTGCGCTTATAATTATTTATACCCCTCGCTCAGTCCGTGTTGGACTGACACCTCGACTTTTCAGTTGTTTTGCAGGGCGTGCTAGGCGGGAATTAGAGTCTAGAGGGTCTTTAATTCGGGTCTAGCACACTTCATTCTCACATTTTGTTCATGTATATATTTTGGGATATTTTGTATCTTGTCTTGTTACCTATTTTGGAGATGATAATATACTGATAGTGTGAATGTTGGTACCTATTAGTAATTAAATAAATATGGTACCTATACATATCGAATGAATGATATTGCTTCCGCTTTTAATACTCTGACTTGTTGTTGGTTGGTTTTAATTGAGGGTACCCGCCTAGCCTTGAGTCGTTTTTATTGTCTCCCGTTCGCCATAGTGTCGATTCATATATGGATCATCCATTTCATAGGTGGATTGAGACTATAGTGCGGGGGATGTGGCGCCTAGCGTTCCGGGTGCTACACTAACCTTCCACTAAAACAAGTTGCCAAGTAATTAAAATAGCGAGAGTGCCCCGACCCTCAAACTATCAACGAGAGAACCCCGCCTCTCGAGCAAGTAACAAGAGAACCCCGTCTCTTGACAACCCTGAGAGAATCCCCGTCTCTCACGCACTCAAAATGAAATTCAAGCATGCACTTAGATAGACATTTATTGTAACACCCCGCACGTGAGGCGCCACATCCCCCGCACTATGACCCGACACGTGTACGAAATGGAAGGTCCGCACACGCGCCAAGTCACAGCGAACGGGTGACAAACAAAAACACACGCACTAGCTAGGCGGTATCTAACCCTGTACAAAAGAAAATATGCAAAACATGACAACGGAAGTAGCACGAAATGCCAACTTATAAAAACTTTTGCACACCAAGCATACAACGCAGTTCATACAATAGAATCAAATATACGGGTTCAACTAGATCAGCAAACCTGTCCTAACCTGTCCCGAATAATTACACATCAAAACGGGTTCAACTAATCCGAGCACCTGTCCTGACCTGTCCCAAATTCCAAACATTCAAAACATAGATTCCCAACCTGCACAGAACATATCTTATACAGAATTTACGAATCATAAACCAGAATAAAATACTTAACAAACTTAAACGAACAGACACAGACTCGACAGACATGACACACCGCCGCCTAGCACGAACTCCAACGACCAGAACCTGCAACTAAAAACATAAACGGGGAGGGGTCAGTCCAAAGACTGAGCGAGGGGCTGACACACGCACACTATACATATATATACAGAGCACAGCACGTTCAAAATCAAACTGTTCGTGAACCCGGGACTAGTTTTTACACACCAAAACCTTTATCTCGTGATAATATGTATACGGGGTGACTTATCAAAACAGAACGAACAAAGCTTAACTTATACATAACTCAAAGCATACGTACAAACCCAAGAAGACTTAGCACACATACCGGAACATAACTTATTAGGTTAATAGCGAATCAAATTTTATCTTAATTTAAGAATCTACCCCCGTTTCACGAACTTATGACAGACGGACAGACAGAACACTCTTACTCCAGAAACAAAGACGAAGCGAAACAAAAAACGAATCATAAATCAATCCCACCTCCACACCGTTTGGGGAAGAGAGGTGCCCCTCTCAACCCACCACAGAACGAAACATGTGAACCGGAGGATCTCCCCCGGTTCCTTCGACGGCCAGCCAAAATGCGCTCCGTCGGCATAGGAGAACTAAGTCTCCCGTTGGTGGAGAAGTGCACAGGGGTCGTAACCGGCGACTCCGATGGTCGTCCCGGGTCTCCCTTACCCACAACTCCGGGGCCCAAACAGATCAAAACCAACAGAAAATCGGAGACTTGCTTGAATCCGATACAAACGAAACAAAGCCTAAACTTATCACACTTACCAGACGAAACTTATACTCACACACACAGACAGATGAACATATCTCATGCATATCGTACTTATCATATCGTACGTACATATCACGCAGACTGACCTCGAAATCATAACAGAAGTGAGACAAAGCGTACATAGGCTTATACATAGCGATTCGTACTTTTCAAATCAAATCATATGACAAAACCAGCAAAATATGTACTTCGCACATATCTACATATACATAAGGCTTATAAACCACATGCATTCGAAAACGGGCACGTTGCAATAGGGTATAACTATATCCTAACCTCACCTGGTACCAAACACAGCCGAACACAAAGTAGAAGGTCCACCCCGGAACCTGCACGACTCACTTGTCACCACCCCGGGTGCACCTGAACCAACTGAACACACAAACACAACACAGGGCTCAGACTCAAACTCAGACAACTACACAGAGGCGCACGGCAATGCTCAAGCACTTACGAAATACAATCACATAAGCAGGTTTCAAATTTATATTAATTCTATGCAAAACAAAACATTAAGGCATGTTCATACGCACAATTAATGCAGATTAGGGAAACTCAAAGGCAAGACAAATCATATTATTCATTTCATGCAAATTCACGTAACACCTTTCATATCAATTGACACATATTAATAAATCAAATAAATCATAATAGCATGCTTCCTAATTCATACAAATTTCACGAGGTTACAAATCAAATTCTAACCCTACTCAATTCATACAATTCATATTTTACATATTCAATTCATGCACTACATATTAAATCCAAATTCAATTTAGGTAATTAAACTTTAATTGCAAAAGTCCCAAATTAATCATCCAAGGCATGCTAATTCAACTTTTACTTAAATCAAAATTAGCTTCATCGTTTTCAAATGATAAGGTTCAATTAATTCAAGTTATACAAATTTGTATTTCCTAAAATTACATAAACACCCCTTGTACAAGAATTATACATTCATAATTCATTACATATTTTCTAATACCAAGCAATGCATATTCATCAATTTATCGAACATACAAGTACGAATTACATTTTAAACAATTAACAACTAATACAATTTTGGCATAACGGGGTTCAATTTACAATTCAAAGCATCAATGCATATCACATTTCATTAAATGTAAGATTTCGTATACATCGGGGTTCATATAAATCGATAAGTCAAGCAAATCGCAATTAAATTACAATTAGAACAAATAATCAAATATTCACAATTATACAAATAAATTCACAGAAAATAAATCGAGTGTCCGATTAACGAACGGAAAGTGGTGTTGGACTCACCACGACGAAGCGGACAAGCTGTTCGAAGGTCGCCGGAGCGCCGCCGCCGGAGCTGCCAGAACAGTGGCCGGCCGCCGTTCGGCCGCCGCCGGAACGTGCCGGAAAAATCCCAAAAAAATCACCCGTGCAAGGATTCGTCGTGCTCAATCCAATTCCTCGATCAATTTCTGCAAATTCCAAGCCAATTGTCTCCAATTTAAAATCCAAGAACACGAAAACCCTAAAATCTTCAAACTTCAATTACTTTCAATCCGGTGAACCAAAATGCGATCCGTAAAAGGCATCAGCTTACCCGTGACGAGCTTTACGAAAGCCCTAAGCTTTCTCGCCGAAAAAATCCCCGGAGGTGGCGCCGCCGGTGCGCCGCCACTGTGCCTCCGCGAACCACCGCCAAACGGCAAAATCTGGAGTCGAGCAAATGGGGTTTATTAGTTCTCGTCGTTCCGAACAACTTTCGTGAAGGGCCCGAGGCCAAAAGATCACCGGAAAAGGCCCCCCGTTGGGCTCCGAAGTTTCTGTCGCCGCTCCCCTTGCCGGAACCACCACCTTCGGCCAAAATCTTATCAAACCGACTCCGGAAATGGACTCAGTGTTAGGAATAGTACCCTAGAAAGCCGATTAGTCATAATCCATTTTGGGACTTTCCTAGTATCACAGACAATCTTTGAATAATATACGATTGATTAATATCATAGGCAAACACTTCTTTATATGCTCTTGTTTGGTATGCGTTTACTTTAGCTGTGCATGTATGAGAACTCCCCTAATCCTGATGACTTTAGGACTCTACCATTTAGGTGAAATGGTTCATGAAACGAACCCTATATCATATAAGTCATGATTAGTAAAATACTCCAAGCCGATGAGTCCTACAGACAGTGGGAGTGTCAACCTGAATCCTCTAAGGCTTGCTTGTGGGATCACGCCCTTAAGAAGGACCACCTTGTTTCATGGAGGTGCAAAGTGTATAGTTGATACGTGCGTGATACATGAGGGTGCTTACTTTAATAAGTAAGTTCACTGAGGTGCCCCGTGTGAGAACATTCCTAAATGGGAAAGGAAGTTTCTATTTCAGGAAATGGAAACTTCCAGATTAGGAAATATCTCACGAGTCATTGATGTGATTAATTGATCCTTAGACTTGAGGTTCCATGTTACTTTATGAGTTAACTCTGTAGTCTTTGGTATAAGCTTTAAAGGGTGTCGCCTTAGACAACTGATTCAAGGCTTATGCTGGGGCTGCACAAGTGACTCATGAAAGTGAATGAGAATCAAGAAAGGACCTACACTTGCATATGCAAGGTGATCTCTTATTGTGTAAGTCATTCATATGCCATATGGAGTCCTTGGCCAAGGCAGTAGATCAAGACATCAAGAAAAGGGTTTCTTGGAATGAGATCAAATGGATATGAAATGCACTTAGCTTTAAGACCAGATTATTAGGGTTCTAATTATTCCCTTACCCTAGATCATGGTTGAGAGATAGTAAGTAGGAGGATTGTATCTCACATGAATCAATGACTTAAAGGTTCTGTCGAATCCGAACATTCCAATTCAGCTAGGGGTTAAACACCTGTTGCTAGACTATGGTCGTTTAATCTGTGGACTGATTAATTAATTAGTGAATTAATTAATTAGGGTCACTGCTAATTGAATTGAGAACCTAGAGGGTCACACACAACAACTTGGTTACATGAGTTGAGGCTTAAAAATGATTAAACGAGTTAATCGGGCCAAGAGGGTTCCACACGTGTGAAATCACACGTGTGAATATATATATATTGTATATATATGTATTAAATAATTAAATGTGTTAATTATTTAATAGACTTTGGTTTAATTTTGAATTAAAAAGAAAGTCTTATTTTGGAGAAAAATAATCTAGTTAATTAATTATGAATTAATTAATTAGATAAAATAAGTTATTTATTTTAAATAAATAAAGTATAAAATTATCCAAAAATAGTTTGGATATTTTTAGCTCTCTTGAAAGTTGATTTGAATTAGAATTCAAAGTCAAAGTCAAATTACTTGATCAAGTAATAGGAGAGAGAGAGACCAAAATCCTAGCCCACAAAGGACTAGGAATTTTCGGTCCTCCCCTCTTATAAATAGGGGAGCTCGAGCTCCCCTTAGAGCTAATTGGCAATTCTTTTGGTTCATGTGTTGAACACCTTCCTTTCTCCAAGATAAAATAAAACCCTAGGTTAAGCCTAAACACTAACTAGAGAACTAGCATCCTTACTAGTTAGATTGTAGCCAAGTTGGTGGACTATCTCTAGAGAGCTTCAAGTTAGAAGTTTTGAAGATTCGAGCTTTACCAAAAGGTGGGGATCAAGCAAAACGATCAGAAGGGATGATGTAACGATTCTGAACCCGACGTGAAGCGAATGAAAAAATCGAACCAAAGAAGATGGCGAAAACCGTTCGTCCATATCCTGAAGGATGAATTTTTTCACGAGGGTTTTGTGACTGGCAGTTTTCTACTTTCGTAAAACTGGTTTCGAAGGGAGTTTCAATCCTGCTTTTCTCGTTTCATGTTTCTTTCTTTATGTTATATTGTTAAGAACATCTCTGACATGAATTGAATCTAGGTTGGTGTGGATTGCTATCCCGACAATGGATTCTGAAGTAGAAAGAGACTTTCGAGGGACGGGTTGTCAAGCCGCGAGAAGAGCGTTCTTGGGTGGCTTGAAACGCTTCAAGAAAGAATAAAAGAAAAGTAAGTTTTCTATCTTTACGAATTTGGATACACGATTGCGAGTTCAAGATCCTTTTGTTGGAAAAATTTTTAAATTCCGCTGCTTACTGATTCGTGTTTTCCAACACTCAGGGGGTCGGAAAACCTAGGAAAACACTTACCTTGGTCGAAAAAAGCCGCCGGAACGCGGCGGAGCAACCTGCTACAGTAACGCCGCCGCTGCGGCGTCCGCTTCAAGCGGCGCGTGAGCCAACATCCGGTGGCCGTTGGCCGCGCCGCCAACGTCAGACGATGCGCAGGGACCTCTTCTAACTGGGTAGGTGGCGCGTGTCGATCGATGCCCGCCGGAAAACGCCGCGAATGGCCGCCAAAGTGGCGGCTCCGCCACCCTTCGCCTGCGCTACTGAAATCCGGCGATATCTCCGTTGTCGTCAGCCGGTTGGTCAAGTTCTTGGTACGGTTGTGACGGGCTCGTCGAGCTAATGAATTTCGACTACTCAAACGTCGAATTCCGTCGAGAAACGAGCGAGAACGGGCATGTGTGTGTAAACACACCGCGAGTGCATGAACACTGGCGGGAGAACGTTTGAATCGCGGGAGAGAGAGAGACCGAACTGGAGCTGGAGTTATGGCACGTAAAACGAGGATCCGGGGTATTTATCTCGGGTCCTCACGCGCAAAACGATCGGTAGGAGGAGCTAATGACGTCAGAATTGGGCAAACTTAGAGTCTACGGACTCGTTTCGATGCCCCGAACGCGTTGAAGGGGTCAAAGAGGTCGAAATCTCGATCAAACGAGGAAATGACCGTAAACCCCTAAAAAGAGAAAATTATAAACAAGCCCCTAAACTCTTAAAGAGTTCAAAATAGGGCCGAACAAAGTACAAAATCACATAATTAAACACATTAAAAGGTGATGAGCGGGATGTTACAAACTCCCCTCCTTCAAAAGGACCTGTCCTCAGGTCCTAAGGTCGGATCTTGAACGACGCTGAAACGAATTCCACTTCAAACTTCCGCTGCGCAACTCTGATCCAGGCGAACTGCAATCTCGCCAAGATACTTCTCCCTTAGTTGGCATCAACTCCCTTCATATCGATTCGTTGTCATAGAGGTCCCACTGAGCTCTTGACCGTTGGTCACTTCAAGCTCATTCGATCACCACTAGGCCAGTGCACCCGAAGGTTGATACGGTCACACTCTCGTTGCTTGCAAACTGCCGTCTGGCCAGAAGTAACGCAACCGCAACAAACAAGAGAGAGAATCCCATCTCTCGACACGCAAGCGAAGGAACCCCGTCCCTCGACACACAAAAGAGAAAACCCCGTTTCTCAACACACAAAAGAGAGAACCCCGTCTCTCAGGCACACAATTGAGAGAACCCCGTCTCTCAACCTAAGTCTGATTGATTCCCCACCTCTCAGACAATCTAGTTTGAGAAAATCCGGCATTTCTCAAACCCTAAATCCAAGGGAATCCAGCATCCCTCGAATACCTAAGAACAAGAGAATCCAGCATCTCTCGTGTACAGAACTATAGAAAGAATCCTGCATCTTTCTATCACACAAACAGGGAGAATCCACATCTTCCTGGCACGTAATCAGAGAGAATCAAATCTCCCTTTCACTCAAGCACATAAGCAAAGTAAAAGCAAAAGCAAAAGCAAAAAGTAGAAAGTTCAACGATCAACACATAACATACTCGGCAAGTATCTCACAAAATAACAAATTAATCAAATAATTTATGCATGTATGCTCGTGCCATGAATGCATAGTGTACCGTTCACCGTAGCAACAGAATCAAAGTTCCCATTTCCTTTGGTGGTAAATGTCCCCACTCGTAGTGATCAGAATCCTGACATCTAATTCAGAACTGCAGTGCTCCTCAATTCTTAAGTGTTCTCTTAGCCTTGCTTGGTCAATCCTGCTTTAGCGTACCATCCTTGCTAGCCAAGTCTGATAGAGGTTCCATAGCAGCTTTCACACCTATTTGAAGGATGTTATCTACCTACTTCCATCAAACCATTTATGAGGCTACGAACATCGCTTTGTACAAAGAAGTTGACCACAGCCCGACGTTCTATCTTACACGCATTCACCTACAAATCACAAATTGAACGAATATCTATGCATGTTGGTCAGTGAGTGGACGTGTCAAGTAAGGGAAATAATTAGGAGTACCTAATTAAATGCAACTGCAATACATAGCTGCTAGAATTTAAAAAGCATCAAGTATAATATTGCATAATCATAATCATAGCATACGCACACTCACATAAGTTCTAATCAATTCATACAAGGAAGCCAAATGTCACGTCAAAACGGATGCAATGCACACGTATTCCTATGCCGTACGACCTAGACTGACACGACAAGACTCCAGAGTACCGGTTCTGAACCTGGTAGCTCTGATACCACTTATAGATGTAACACCCCGCACGTGAGGCGCCACATCCCCCGCACTATGACCCGACACGTGTACGAAATGGAAGGTCCGCACACGCGCCAAGTCACAGCGAACGGGTGACAAACAAAAACACACGCACTAGCTAGGCGGTATCTAACCCTGTACAAAAGAAAATATGCAAAACATGACAACGGAAGTAGCACGAAATGCCAACTTATAAAAACTTTTGCACACCAAGCATACAACGCAGTTCATACAATAGAATCAAATATACGGGTTCAACTAGATCAGCAAACCTGTCCTAACCTGTCCCGAATAATTACACATCAAAACGGGTTCAACTAATCCGAGCACCTGTCCTGACCTGTCCCAAATTCCAAACATTCAAAACATAGATTCCCAACCTGCACAGAACATATCTTATACAGAATTTACGAATCATAAACCAGAATAAAATACTTAACAAACTTAAACGAACAGACACAGACTCGACAGACATGACACACCGCCGCCTAGCACGAACTCCAACGACCAGAACCTGCAACTAAAAACATAAACGGGGAGGGGTCAGTCCAAAGACTGAGCGAGGGGCTGACACACGCACACTATACATATATATACAGAGCACAGCACGTTCAAAATCAAACTGTTCGTGAACCCGGGACTAGTTTTTACACACCAAAACCTTTATCTCGTGATAATATGTATACGGGGTGACTTATCAAAACAGAACGAACAAAGCTTAACTTATACATAACTCAAAGCATACGTACAAACCCAAGAAGACTTAGCACACATACCGGAACATAACTTATTAGGTTAATAGCGAATCAAATTTTATCTTAATTTAAGAATCTACCCCCGTTTCACGAACTTATGACAGACGGACAGACAGAACACTCTTACTCCAGAAACAAAGACGAAGCGAAACACAAAACGAATCATAAATCAATCCCACCTCCACACCGTTTGGGGAAGAGAGGTACCCCTCTCAACCCACCACAGAACGAAACATGTGAACCGGAGGATCCCGCCCGGTTCCTTCGACGGCCAGCCAAAATGCGCTCCGTCGGCATAGGAGAACTAAGTCTCCCGTTGGTGGAGAAGTGCACAGGGGTCGTAACCGGCGACCCCGATGGTCGTCCCAGGTCTCCCTTACCCACAACTCCGGGGCCCAAACAGATCAAAGCCAACAGAAAATCGGAGACTTGCTTGAATCCGATACAAACGAAACAAAGCCTAAACTTATCACACTTACCAGACGAAACTTATACTCACACACACAGACAGATGAACATATCTCATGCATATCGTACTTATCATATCGTACGTACATATCACGCAGACTGACCTCGAAATCATAACAGAACTGAGACAAAGCGTACATAGGCTTATACATAGCGATTCGTACTTTTCAAATCAAATCATATGACAAAACCAGCAAAATATGTACTTCGCACATATCTACATATACATAAGGCTTATAAACCACATGCATTCGAAAACGGGCACGTTGCAATAGGGTATAACTATATCCTAACCTCACCTGGTACCAAACACAGCCGAACACAAAGCAGAAGGTCCACCCCGGAACCTGCACGACTCACTTGTCACCACCCCGGGTGCACCTGAACCAACTGAACACACAAACACAACACAGGGCTCAGACTCAAACTCAGACAACTACACAGAGGCGCACGGCAATGCTCAAGTACTTACGAAATACAATCACATAAGCAGGTTTCAAATTTATATTAATTCTATGCAAAACAAAACATTAAGGCATGTTCATACGCACAATTAATGCAGATTAGGGAAACTCAAAGGCAAGACAAATCATATTATTCATTTCATGCAAATTCACGTAACACCTTTCATATCAATTGACACATATTAATAAATCAAATAAATCATAATAGCATGCTTCCTAATTCATACAAATTTCACGAGGTTACAAATCAAATTCTAACCCTACTCAATTCATACAATTCATATTTTACATATTCAATTCATGCACTACATATTAAATCCAAATTCAATTTAGGTAATTAAACTTTAATTGCAAAAGTCCCAAATTAATCATCCAAGGCATGCTAATTCAATTTTTACTTAAATCAAAATTAGCTTCATCGTTTTCAAATGATAAGGTTCAATTAATTCAAGTTATACAAATTTGTATTTCCTAAAATTACATAAACACCCCTTGTACAAGAATTATACATTCATAATTCATTACATATTTTCTAATACCAAGCAATGCATATTCATCAATTTATCGAACATACAAGTACGAATTACATTTTAAACAATTAACAACTAATACAATTTTGGCATAACGGGGTTCAATTTACAATTCAAAGCATCAATGCATATCACATTTCATTAAATGTAAGATTTCGTATACATCGGGGTTCATATAAATCGATAAGTCAAGTAAATCGCAATTAAATTACAATTAGAACAAATAATTAAATATTCACAATTATACAAACAAATTCACAGAAAATAAACCGAGTGTCCGATTAACGAACGGAAAGTGGTGTTGGACTCACCACGACGAAGCGGACAAGCTGTTCGAAGGTCGCCGGAGCGCCGCCGCCGGAGCTGCCAGAACAGTGGCCGGCCGCCGTTCGGCCGCCGCCGGAACGTGCCGAAAAAATCCCGAAAAAATCACCCGTGCAAGGATTCATCGTGCTCAATCCAATTCCTCGATCAATTTCTGCAAATTCCAAGCCAATTGTCTCCAATTTAAAATCCAAGAACACGAAAACCCTAAAATCTTCAAACTTCAATTACTTTCAAACCGGTGAACCAAAATGCGATCCGTAAAAGGCATCGGCTTACCCGTGACGAGCTTTACGAAAGCCATAAGCTTTCTCGCCGAAAAAATCCCCGGAGGTGGCGCCGCCGGTGTGCCGCCACTGTGCCTCCGCGAACCGCCGCCAAACGGCAAAATCTGGAGTCGAGCAAATGAGGTTTATTAGTTTTCGTCGTTCCGAACAACTTTCGTAAAGGGCCCGAGGCCAAAAGATCGCCGGAAAAGGCCCCCGTTGGCTCCGAAGTTTCTGCCGCCGCTCCCCTTGCCGGAACCACCTCCTACGGCCAAAATCTTATCAAACCGACGCCGGAAATGGACTCAGGGGGTCGGAAAACCGGGAAAACACTTACCTTGGTCGGAAAAAGCCGCCGGAACGCGGCGGAGCAACCTGCTACAGTAACGCCGCCGCTGCGGTGTCCGCTTCAAGCGGTGCGTGAGCCAACATCCGGTGGCCGTTGGCCGCGCCGCCAACGTCAGACGATGCGCAGGGACCTCTTCTAACTGGGTAGGTGGCGCGTGTCGATCGATGCCCGCCGGAAAACGCCGCGAATGGCCACCAAAGTGGCGGCTCCGCCACCCTTCGCCTGCGCTACTGAAATCTGGCGATATCTCCACCATCGTCAGCCGGTTGGTCGAGTTCTTGGTACGGTTGTGACGGGCTCGTCGAGCTAATGAATTTCGACTACTCAAACGTCGAATTCCATCGAGAAACGAGTGAGAACGGGCATGTGTGTGTAAACACACCGCGAGTGCATGAACAGTGGCGGGAGAACGTTTGAATCGCGGGAGAGAGAGAGAGACCGAACTGGAGCTGGAGTTATGGCACGCAAAACGAGGATCCGGGGTATTTATCTCGGGTCCTCACGCGCAAAACGATCGGTAGGAGGAGCTAACGACGTCAGAATTGGGCAAACTTAGAGTCTACGGACTCGTTTCGATGCCCCGAACGCGTTGAAGGGGTCAAAGAGGTCGAAATCTCGATCAAACGAGGAAATGACCGTAAACCCCTAAAAAGAGAAAATTACAAACAAGCCCCTAAACTCTTAAAGAGTTCAAAATAGGGCCGAACAAAGTATAAAATCACATAATTAAACACATTAAAAGGTTGAAACATGACGTACCTTATAAATCGGATGAGCGGGATGTTACATTTATACTTAACATACAAGGATCAAGTAAGAGTATCATTTATGAAATTAATTGTTCACTTAAACAAGTAATAATAATCAAGGAATCATATACGGGAACAATGAATTAATAATAATAAACAAGGAATCAGGTACAAGAATATCAAAATAATAATTAAGTAATGGTGCACGTGGTATGCATGATTGAGTGTACCGTTCACCGAAGATTAAAGTTCTTGCGTGGAAATATTTCGGTTGAGTACTTGATTCTTTAGTTGAGATGTCTTTTCCACTTGCCGCCGCTACGGCTCGATATTCCCATTCTTGATAGCCATTTCTACCCTTGTGTTATTTTCTAGCATAATCCATAAATCATTATTAATCACCACGTCTTTATACCCATTTGAATCTCAGATTCACCGGTTGAACTATTCCTAGGCCGATTCCCACATTCACTTCCAGACTTTGAATATTGAAAGTAACCCTGAGTTTCTGGTCAAAGAGTGGTTGTATATTTAAGCTTAAGAGTCTGGCTTGGTGCTTCAAGCAACTTCTTATCCGACAAACAGAGAGAACCGGTTTTACCATTTTCTCGACCTTCGTAATCAAAATAAAACATCTTCCCGAAGCAAAGATCCTAACTCTTTTGTTTGAAACTCGAAAGTAGCACTTCTATTCCCTTAGAAGATAGCACGACAGATATTTAATACGGAAGAGAATCCAGGTTGTTATTCCATGAGTTTTACGCAAAAACCGAAGGAATCAGGTCCTAGTGAAACGTCTTCCTTTGATCCCTGAAATTTGATGACATACCTACCAACTCTGCGAAATATCTTTGAAAGAGAGGATCAATCAATCTTCCATCTTTCTGAAGTGTTCATGGTAAACTGGTATATTTATGGAGGCGACGACGACAGCAAGGATGAGAGCACGGTGTGCGATACAGGCATCTCTAGGGTATAAGTAATAACTTCGTAAGAAAACTCTTGTCGGAGTTAACCTACCAAAACTTGAGATTGATTCCGGATATCACCCAAACTGAATCCTTTTCTATTTACTGAGTCAAATTATATCCTGAGGTTGTCGGAGGATTGCAGACAGTGTACCCACTTTCCTGAAGATGATAATAGAACAAAGGTACTATCGATGATGGGACTTTTCTTTGTGTAAAAGGGAGAAAAGCTTAAATTATTGAAGACTTCTTTCACATGGTTCTGATAGAGGTTTCCAGGAAGAATTGATTCTCTGAAAATTCCCAACTTCCTCGAGTGCTATCTAACTTCAGACTTGAACTTATTTTCAGACCGGCTCTCCCCCTTTAAGAAAATAGAAATTTTCTTATCCTTTAGATTCCTTCTATCCTTTCCCACTTGCAAGCTTCTCTGCTGACTCAATTCCCGTAACCTTTTCCTCGTCCTACTTGTTATTAATCAAGATTTTGATTGATGATCATTTTCCAATTCTTTCTGCTAGCAACATACTCAACTTGAAGCTCCCTGACTGTCACCACTTTGGTTTGATGTTAAAATTCTTCAACATCCTACACTCACCTAATACTTTCCAGCGAATTGGCATTTACAAGTTCGGCACCATAGTCCGAACAAGAAAGTTACTTTCTTACTCCCAAATGCATCTCCAAAGTACTGATTAATTTCTGAAGGTTGAAGGACCCCCTGAACATTTATCTGCTTGGACTTATCAACCTTTCCCCGTTCCAAAATTTTCCAAATATTTATATCATACCCACTCCTACTAAATCCTGGATCAATAAATTCTCACAGTCCCAAATATTTTTAATCTTCAAGCAAAATCAAATGACCCGATTCCCAACACGATAACCAATGATTCAGAAATCTCCTCTTTAAAATTCAAGTTATAGAAACAGGGGCAAGGATTGTGCAGAGTATAGGAGAGCCTATTCACAATAAACACTAAATAATTCATGATGGTTAAGGTGCTAATGCACATATTGCCACCAATTGAAAATGCAACATATTAGAACAATTATATCATTTTGAAGATACACGTATAGATAAGGAAATGCAAGTAATATAAATAATTTGAACATGTACTCAAGGTATCAAGTAGGAAAGTTCGAATATAATTAAAACAAGGTTTATAAATGAGAAGCAATTTAATTAACAATTATGATGCACGTGCTTATGAATGCATTGAAGAACCTGGCACCGTAGAAATATTGAGCTCGGTTCCGGTGTCCATTCTTGGTTGACTGAATTGCAACTTGGTTCAAACGGTTGACCAATCTCTTAAATCTTCAAAATTCCCAGGCCTTGATTTATATATTTCCCAAAACCTGTCACTCACAACTCAATTGAAACTAAATGCATGCGGATAAGACGTGCTCATGTCACATAGTTGTCACATAATTAGTATCGATAACTAGAATTTAATATAAAATGTGACAAGTAATTCATCAATACTTAAACTAAACACGTTGATCATATAAAATTCAAGTAAGTTGAAGCCAAGTAATCAACAATAGCAAACAAGTATCGATAAGATGCTCAAGTTATTCAAGAATTCAAGAAATTCAAAGAATTCAAGTAGACAATTAATTTCAAATAAAATGCTAGACTCTCAATTTGTCAAGTAATTCCTATATCGTACGACCTAGACTTGACACGACACGACACGAGAACCTCGGTTTTGCAACCGGGCTCTGATACCACCTTAGATGTAACACCCCGGACACGTGGAGGTGCCACACCCCCGCACTATAGGTCAATCCACGCACGAAACGGCCAATCCGTACATGAACCAACCTATAGCGAATGGGTGACAATGCAATACACGACAAGCTAGGCGGGATCACTAATACATGCAACAAAATAAAGCGGAAGCATTAACTAGTTTCTATCAAATATTTCCATCTATCCAATCATGACATTTCTCATTTTCCAAATAAGATATATTCTAAAGTTACATATCAATACATTATCATCTTCAATTAAGCAATAACAATAACTACAATTCCATAACCAACAATAATAATTAAATACACGAACCACGGATGACACGACTACATGAACTGGACTCGACTCGACTCAACTCCCGCCTAGTGTGCACCTGCAATAACCTGAAAGGTGGAGGCGTCAGTCTGTGAAGACCGAGTGAGGGGTTTATATACATATTAGCGCAGATAACATGCAAGTCATATTCTCGGGTAAAGATTTATAAAAGATAAATATACAAGCTCAATAATAATATAGCTTCGCCCGAGAATACAATTATCAATATTAAATACTTGTTCTTTCATGCAATCGATGAACATGCTTGCTTGCTTGTTAATCATTAGGTGATCATGCAATTCAATTATCGTGCAATCGTGCGATATTGTAATCAATTAGCACATTCATGGAATGGAAATCATGCAATCAATACATGGCTTGCTTGTAACACGATAGGGTTTGTTCCTCCTGTGGTTGGACGGACAACCACCAGCTCTAAGATTAGCCCAGCGCCCTCGCTAAGGAGAACCTGGCCAGGAGAACACAGGTACACGATAAGGCTTTGTTCTTCTTGTGGTTGGACGGACAACCACCAGCCCGAAGACCAGCCCAGCGCCCTCACTAAGGAGGACCTGGCCAAGAGAACACACGTACACGATAGGGTATTGTTCTTCCTGGGATTGGACGGACAACCACCGGCCCGAAGACCAACCCAGCACCCTCACTAAGGAGGACCTGGCCAGGAGAACACACGAACTTGCTGTCATGAACATGGCTTGCTTGATTCATGCACACTAACATAACCTACTTGCTTGATTCATGAACAATAACATAACTTGAAATGATAAGTGCATTCATGAAATTATAAATATAAATACCTTTGGCCAAAAATCACGTAAAGGTTATACGGGTTCTATATAACTAGAAATTAAACCTCACCTGACAGGCGACACACGACTCGTGAATGCGTGAACGTGCTCATGCTTGATAATCTCCGCCCTGGAGAATAACTGGACAAGAAACGGGACAATGTACGTGCATGAGACCACAATTCAAGCATATTATCTCATATAATGACGCACGGCATGATCATGTACGAGGCATTGAGCAAAACACAATGTAGCATGTAAATATCACGTTTTGGCATGTAATCATTCATATAATAACAATTTGAGGACAAATAACCCGTTGGAACGACGTCCCAAAATTCCATTTTTATACATAAAGTTTCTGCACTACCAGAGAGCTGGGAACGGCCGTTCCAGGCTTTAGTGAAAAATGGGAAGGGTCGTTCCCCAGTCCCGAAATGCTCCCCGAAGATGGGAACGGCCGTTCCGGCTCGCAAGCCAAAGTGGGAACGGTCATTCCCGTCCTCGCCGCCACGCATCTCTTTCAAATAAATGGGAACGGCCGTTCCCCAATTGCAAAGGGAACGGGAAGGGACGTTCCCGTTACGCAGAAGGTTCAGAAAACAGGGGAGAAGAACAGAGCAAGCACGAAATGAACACCAAATCTCCACAAACACTCATAATTCAATTCCAAACTTTAAAATTCGTGAAGGGAAATATATATACATGCTTAAAGTGCAATAAAACACAATACAAACATTTGTTTCATGCTTGATCATCTCAAATCATCAATTTCAAGTTCATACACAAATCCATCATATATCATCAAATTCTCCAAGAATTCATGCATGATTTCAAACTATGATCAAGTATTCATGCTTCTAACATCAAGTAGTCAAGCTATTGCATCCAAATCATAACCCTAGCTTCACACATAAATTTCAAGAAATCATGTAAGTGATCTTATATACCTTGAGATGAAAATAGATGGAAAAAGATGATGAATATGGGTGCTTGAGCTTGAATTCATGAAGTTTCCTAGCAAATTCTAGCTTGAACATGAAGAATTCTCTCCTTCCTCCTCCAAGGGTTTGGTTCGGTAGAGAGAAGAAAGAAGGGATGATGATTCTTGATGAAATGAAATGAAGAGCAAGGAAGAGATCCATATATCGTTATATTTGGGGAAAATTATAATATTTGCAATTAAACCCCTCAATTGTATAAGTTATGCAATTAATGATGCAAAGTTTGCACATGATCAATCCAGTCCCTTAATATTTCATGCAATTAGGTCCTTAAAGAAAGGGAAATGAGCAATCAAGGACAATTATGCGAACTATACAATTTGGACAATTAATTCATGTAAAATTAAATTCTATTTGTACAAGAATTCTCAAATTGAAATGAATATCATATAATTTTCACGTAATCATGTTGAACACAATTTATAGAAATTAATATAACACATATAAATTAAATAAACGAAAATAATAAAATAAAGTCCTAACGCTCGAAATCCACACGTGTCGAGCGTACCTGACTGTCTGAAAATCGGGGCGTTACATTTGGGGCTTTGGCCCGATAGATAAAGTTGAATTGGATGGATTATATTACCTCTACAAAAAGTTTTTGCAAAATAGCATATTTCAGAAAATGGGAATTGACCATCTTGTCCAAAATACGCTCATAATTACTCTACAATCGATTTTGGTCCCAATATATATATATTTTTTTCCCGTAAAATTGAGATCTGACTTCTACCATAATAATAATCAAACAACTAGTTTGGATTAGAATAGGAAAAAAAAAAAAACACTAGTTTGGATTAGAGCAATGACCACCACCGTATGTCTTCTAAGTAAACAAAATCATTTTTAACTTTTGGGCTAATTTCTAAATTTTTCTATTTTTATAATCATAATCCATTCGTTTGGAACCGATTGAAGTAAACGAGTTCTTAATTCCTCACCAACGCATTATCGCCCACCGTCGCCGCCCTCCACTCCTCTTCTGCTAAGCCTCCACCATCGTTGCAGTTTCGTGGTTAATTTTTTGTGTGGTATTCGGTTGATGTCGTTGAAGGACTGAATACGACAGAGGAGTCAATACTCTCTCTCCGGAAGGGAGGTTGTTTCAAGTGGAGTATGCTGAGGCTATCAAGGTTGGTGTTATGCTGATTTGGTTGTTTAAAGATTGCTTCCAGTTTATGGGTTTTGGGGGGTTTCTGTTTTTATGTCATGTTTGTTGAAGTGGGGGTGTTAATTTGTGTTTTGGGGGGTGTTCGTGTTTTGTTTTAGCTGGGATCGACTGCGATTGGCCTGAAGACTAAGGAAGGATTTGCTCTTGCTGTTGAGAAGCCCATTACTTCTCCGTTGTTGGTATGTTTGCCGATTTTGATCCGTTTCTTGTTGGGATTTTAGATTGATTGAAGAGTTTGTTTTAGTTTCAAGGTTGAGATTATGTCCTAGTTTAGTTTTGCTAGAATTTTGTGCTTGTTTTGATCTTATATTAGCTTTTCATTAATTTATAGGACTGCGGTTAAGCTCATGCTTGAAGTGTAATTCATGTTCGTTGAAAATGTGAATATGGTCTATTCTGAATGTTTTCCATGTTTAAAGAGAAGTATTCTCTCATCATCTTGATTGTTGAACTGTAGAATGTCGTGAACTTATGTTATGCCGTGTAATATAAGGATATTCGATATACTACGATGTCTTGGGCGTTTTGAATCTTTATTCCTCCATTTGATTTTGCTCTACATCATTTATTCGAGCTTCCTAAGTGATCTTACACACAGACATAATGTTTTGATCTTTATATCCCTCTTGCCTATTTCACCGAAATCGATACTTCAAAGAAAATAAAAACTCAGAATTTTACATCGATATGCTTAAATTTCAGATTCAATGTGATATATCTTTCTTTTGTCTCATAATTTATGATTTCATATGGGCGAGGAAATGTTTAGGTTGCTAGAATCACAAGGAGCCTTGCCGAGAAGCAATTCGGTTTTGTTGCTGGCAGCTTGTTGTGGAACAAGGTCAGTTTAATTGTTTACGTGGATTCAATGTATGTTTTACGTTTGTTGTGATGGAGCAAAGTTTGTACATCCTGATGTTTCTTCAATGAAGGTTCATGATTGTGGTGCTATTGGATTATACAAGTGCTAGTTCGGTGGCGGCTGAGATTTCTTTGATATTTGTTACAAATAATTACAAATATTAACAGATTGAGTTCGTCTATTCCATTCGTTCATTCAATATCCTTAAAAATCTGTCATGTCAGAGTTGCTGAACTAAAAATAACACTTTCTTCTCTTCACACTAGTCTTTCAAAAGGACTTTTTCTGCTATAACTAATTTTTTTTTCAAAACCTTTGTTTCTCTTATCTCTTTCCCCTCCTGCCTTTACCTCATTGTCCTAGTAGTTTTAACTAGAACTTTTGATTGCATACTTATTAGAGTTAAGGTTGTCTTAAAGTTTTGTTTATTCTTCATATTGATTGAAATGTCTGAAGTTGTCTTATGATGAATATATTTTCTTTAACTGGATATTCAACTAAGATGGAATTATATGTGCAGATACATTTTGGGAAAAACAAAAAAAAAGCTGTAAATTTTGATCCTAGAAAAGGAGATTTATTTGTGAAATCACATACAAGAGAACTGGTTAATGGTCATGCTGATAATATTCAAACAATTTCACGTTAGGTGTGATGTATTGTTTGTCAGGCTTTATTAGATCAGTAATTGTGTTGCTGCAAATTAGTGTTAAGGTATAAATTAGTGATAAAAGGAAATTATAATTTGCTTTTGATAATTTTGTTACTGTAATTTTGATAAAAGGATATTATAGTTTGCTTTTATAAAATTATTAAGGCTCCTGAACTGTCCACAAGATCTTGACATTATTGCTTACTCTCTGTACCATATCTGTAACATATGCAGCTATTGTGTTGGGAAGATGAAATCTGGAAGACTCCAGGCGTAAAAGTCAGATTTTGCACTGTTTTATCCAGCTGTTGCGTTGTGTTGCACTGTTCCACTAACCAAAGGTCAGATTTTGACATCTTTTTTCCTGTTTTCTTTTAATTTATGTCGATATTAATCTTCTTTTTAGTTCATATTTTTGCTGTATGGCTGAGCCGAAATTTACGGCATATTTTTGCTATAATTGTTGTCTTACGTAAGCCACCAACATGTATAATTATTGTCTGAATGAATTTGGTCCTGAAGGGGAATGAACAGTTTATAATTACTAAAGTCAACTACCAAATTCAGCTGACTATGAGGATATTAGGGTGGCAAAGAAACTTTGCTTTTTTTTTTTTGTTTAATTTCGTTTTGATATCGCAATGATTTCTGTCGGCAATCCGTCGGTAAAATTTTCCGACAACTGTTTATGCAACAACAAGCACCGTCGCAAACCCGTCGGAAATTTCCTTTCCGACGGATTTCCGATGAATAGTGCCGTCGGAAAAATGCTGTTTTCTTGTAGTGTTTAGGTTTCTTGTATTAATTTCCTCTGGGAATGAACTCAATGGAGGAATTTAATTAGTTAAATACTATAATTTATATTATCCTTAATATATCTTTCTGCGCGAAAATGTGTGATGCATGGTATATGTCATTTTCCTTCATGCGCACCCAACATTTATTTATAAATATTGTCTTGAGGAAAAAGTGAGAAGGTACAAGTGTTTCCCTTTTAAAACCCAAAACTAACAAAATGTTTGTCTGCTTGTCAACCATTTCTGGTGCTCTCACCACTGTCAGATAGTATCTATGTAAATTAAACCGTTGGCTGAAATATTGTGTTCCATATTTGATATTTTGTGTTTGAACTTTAAGATATTTTGCTGCTTGTTGAATTGTTTTTCTACTGTTGTTACTTGTTATCTTTGTTGGTTTGGGATCTCTAGATAACTCGTTTATTCAGTTTATTTCTGAAATTTTATTTTTTATGTTATGAATTTCGATTAAACGTCCATTCTCTATTGTTGAGAAATGTAAACTAAAGGGCATTCAAGGGAATTCATTTATACAATGTCATGGTTTGTGTGCTTTGACTGTATTTTTGTGTGTGTGAAGAGATACTGTTTCCGTTCAGATAAATACTTCTAATTTTCAGGACTTTTGTGTATGTGAAAGAATGATAATTTTTTTTTTCTTTTCTGCTTGTGTTTGTTTTTTTGTGCTGAGTGTTGGGATATAACAGACAACAGTTTTTGTACAAAGGAGCGAGCTACCAACTTTCAAGAGGCACTACAAATTGCTGAAAATTTAAATGTTACTTTCTTGCTGTAACGGTGATGGATTTTCAGTAATGGAGAATGATAAAGGAAACCAAATACTAGTTAAATGTTTTGGGGTATGTTTCTTGGTTATGGGTAATCAATTACAATTTCATTACGTCAGATATCAATATAAAGTGATGCAGTTTTAAGGAGGGGATATATGGATATCATTTGTCCGGATTGGATTTTAATAAAGGGTGGTGTGTATATCATTATTTCCTTTTGGAATGTCTTTACGAGGAAGGGTGGTTTGCCTTTTGGAATGTCTTTGCGTGAAGAACATAATAGTTATGTTGTGGTGTACTATTACATTGTGATACTTCAATAGTTCAATTTATTTGGTTCATGAATACACCGTAAACGTGTGTGGTTTGTGGCTTGGCTGAAATGGGAAGGCATAAGGGCCTGGTTAGTTTCATTTTCGTGTCAATTTTCATTTTTCAGGTCTTTTAAATTTCCAAAAACTACTATATTAAGTCGTTGATTTTTCAGGTCTTTTGGAAATATTAAGTCCTTGTTCTTGATAAAGATATAAGTAATTCATTTTAGTGGTTTTTTCTTTAAAATTTTTAGACAAAAATGCAGCTGTTTGTCGGCCTTTACACCTAATTTATGCCAATTTAGCAGCTGTTATAATAGCTGTTGTAGGGCATAATTTTTTATTAAATTTTTGGACCATTTTTTCCGTTTATTTTGTAATACTAGCAGCATATACTATACGCCAAAAACAAATAATTATCTATTCACATGATAAATTTGTCTATCTTTTGAATTAATATTGTTTAATGTCCCCATTTTTTATTTTTTATTTGTATACAAATTGTTAATTTCTCCCTTGTGTGGATGTTTTTTTTTTTTTTTTTTTTGAAAGGGAATGAACAGTTTATAATTACTAACATAATGCTGTTAAAGGTTCTTACGTGCTAATTTTCATGATCCTTACTACCAGACAAGGGTATGGAAACAATATGTGCCATTGTCTTAATATATTATGATGGTGGTAACTATAGAGTTTAAGGGACACAGTCACACAGAGATGATGCTTAGTAGTTCTAACAGATGAAAATTGTTGAATTTTTTTGACTAAACATTAGATACAAAATGGTTTTTGTGTTTGGTAACATCTGGCACTGCTATGGTTTTGACATCTGAATCATTTATTTCATGAGGTTTTCGTAGTATTTTCATTGATTTTGTTTAATGGTGGTCTGTGGGCTGTGTGGTGCGTAGTGCTTGAAGGGTTTCCATAGCGTACACTTTTTCTCTATGAGATTTAATTCCTCAATCGCAACAGAATATTATATTAAGTCAGAATATGCTCGGAGTCAATGTTCTAGCTTGAAGAATCCTTTTTGACCAGAATATTGCGAAAGCACTGAACTGAAGAAATGATCTTGGGAAATTGTGATTTAAATATGTTACAACTTATTGTATCTGTCAATAACAAGTTCATCTGTTCTCCTGCTCCTGCCTTGACAGATGTGTTGGCTGTATTTTACCCATGTGATGATTTAAGCTTTAAATTATGAAATGTGCATTATTACTTCAAAGATATGAAAGATACATTTGTATAAGATGCTTGTTAAATTCATAAATTTTTTTTATCTATTTGTTTCCTCGTACCATTTAAAATACTGGAAGAATGTCTCATCTCAGGCAGTTAACGCCGCAGACACACTTCCGAATTGGACTACATTTGAGCTTGGTTTGGTTATGCTATATATTCTCTCATTATATTTCTTAACATTGTCTGACAGGTTGCTGCACTATCTGCTCGCTATCCTGGTTTAACTAGCATTGCATAATCCATTTGAGAACTATTAATTTCCCTGTGGAATTACTGATGGGAAGTGTTGATGGAGGGAAGCTTCGATTTTGCATTGATAGAGGAGGCACATTTACTGATGTCTACGCGGAAATTCCTGGTAGGTCTGAAGGCCGAGTATTGAAGCTGCTATCTGTTGACCCATCAAATTATGATGATGCACCAGTAGAAGGAATTAGGAGGCTTCTAGAAGAATTTACCGGGAAAGAGATTCCTCGAAGTTCAAAAGTCCCTACAGATAAGATTGAATGGATAAGGATGGGAACAACGGTGGCAACAAATGCATTACTAGAAAGGAAAGGTGAAAAAATTGCACTCTGTGTTACTGAAGGCTTCAGGGATCTGCTGCAGATTGGTAACCAGGCTCGCCCAAATATCTTTGATCTCACTGTATCAAAACCATCAAATCTTTATGAGGAGGTTGTGGAAGTTGATGAGAGAGTTGAGCTTGTTCTTGATGAGGAGAACTCAAAGTTAGAACCCTCTGAAACAATAGTTCAGGGCATGTCAGGTGAGCGTATAAGGGTTGTGAAGCCACTTAATGAGGAAGCTTTGAAGCCTTTGCTCAAAGGTCTATTGGAAAAAGGTATTAGCTGCTTAGCGGTTGTATTACTGCATTCTTACACTTACCCAGACCATGAAATATCAGTTGAAAAACTGGCGATGAGTTTGGGGTTCAAACATGTTTCATTGTCATCTGCATTGACTCCTATGGTTCGAGCTGTTCCTCGGGGATTCACAGCATGCGTGGACGCATACCTGACTCCTGTCATAAAAGAATATTTGAAAGGATTTATATCTAAGTTTGATCAGGGAACAAATACATTGAATGTTTTGTTCATGCAATCAGATGGAGGACTGGCGCCAGAAAGTAGATTTTCTGGCCACAAAGCTGTTTTATCTGGGCCTGCTGGTGGAGTAGTTGGATACTCACAGACGCTTTTTCGCGTTGAGACAGACAAGCCTCTTATTGGTTTTGACATGGGTGGTACATCTACTGATGTGAGCCGTTATGCTGGCAATTATGAGCACGTTATAGAAACCCAAATTTCTGGAGCAATAATTCAAGCACCTCAGCTTGAGATCAACACAGTGGCTGCTGGTGGTGGATCAAAGTTAAAGTTCCAATTTGGAGCTTTCAGGGTGGGTCCAGAATCAGTTGGCGCTCATCCAGGACCTGTTTGTTATCGGAAGGGAGGGGAACTGGCTGTCACAGATGCTAATCTTATCCTAGGATATGTCATTCCTGATTATTTCCCGTCAATATTTGGCCCAAGCGAGGATCAGCCATTAGATATAAACTCAACTAGAGAAGAATTTGAGAAACTTGCAAAACAAATTAATTTCTATAGGAAAAATCAGGATTCAGCAGCAAAGGATATGACAGTGGAGGAAATTGCTCAGGGATTTGTTAATGTTGCAAATGAAACCATGTGCCGCCCTATTCGACAATTGACTGAAATGAAGGGTCATGAGACAAAGAACCATGCCCTTGCTTGCTTTGGAGGTGCTGGGCCCCAACATGCCTGTGCCATTGCAAGATCTTTGGGCATGAAAGAAGTACTAATTCATAGGTTTTGTGGGATTTTAAGTGCATATGGTATGGGAATGGCGGATGTTGTTGAAGAAGAACAGGAACCTTATTCTACTGTTTATGGTCCTGAATCCATGTTGGAGGCCCGTAACAGAGAAGCGACTTTATCAAACCGTGTAAAACAGAAGCTGCAACTGCAAGGTTTTAGGGAGGAAAATATTACAACTGAAATTTATTTAAATCTGAGGTATGAGGGAACAGACACTGCAATTATGGTAAAGAGACCTATAAATATAGATGGATCTACTGGAGATTATGCCGTTGAATTTGAAAACTTATTTCAACAAGAATATGGGTTTAAACTTCGAAAAAGGAAAATCCTCATATGTGATGTAAGAGTTCGAGGTATTGGAGTCACTAATATACTTGAGCCACGAGCTCTACAGCCTGGTTTGGGGACCCCAAAGGTTGAATGTAGATACAATGTGTATTTTGGAAATGGATGGCACGATACCCCTCTATTCAAGCTTGAAGATCTGGCATATGGACATGTCATTTGTGGTCCTGCTCTAATCATGAACGGTAATAGCACTGTAATAGTAGAGCCGAGTTGTAAGGCTAGTATTACAAAATATGGCAACATTAAGATCGAGATTGAGTCAATCCATAATGCTGTGGAAGTGGGAAAAGATGTTGCAGACGTTGTTCAACTCTCGATATTCAACCATAGGTTTATGGGAATAGCTGAACAGATGGGACGAACCTTACAGCGAACTTCAATATCAACAAATATTAAAGAAAGACTGGATTTCTCTTGTGCTCTTTTTGGTCCTGATGGTGGTCTAGTGGCAAATGCCCCTCATGTTCCTGTTCACTTGGGAGCCATGTCCAGCACCGTCAGGTGGCAGCTGAATTACTGGGGTGACAATTTGAATGAAGGAGATGTTTTGGTCACAAACCATCCTTGCGCTGGAGGTAGCCATTTGCCAGATATAACTGTTATTACCCCTGTTTTCAACAAGGGAGAGCTAGTATTTTTTGTTGCAAGTAGAGGGCACCATGCAGAGATTGGAGGTATTACGCCTGGTAGCATGCCACCATTCTCAAAATCCATATGGGAGGAAGGAGCAGCAATAAAAGCATTCAAGCTCGTAGAAAAGGGGAATTTTCAAGAAGAAGGAATCAGCCATCTTCTCCTATTTCCATCTTCTCATGAGTCGGCTCATATCCCTGGAACACGCAGACTTGAAGATAATCTTTCAGATCTTCGCGCACAAATAGCTGCAAATCAAAGAGGAATTTCACTTATTAAGGAACTTATTGAGCAATATGGTTTGGAGATTGTCCAGTCATACATGAAATATGTGCAGGTTAATGCTGAGGGTGCAGTGAGGGAAATGCTCAAGTCTGTTGCTACTAAAGTTTCCTTAGAGTCTGCTAAAATTGAAGGAGATCATGTTATAATTGAAGAAGAAGATTCAATGGATGATGGGTCCGTTATACATTTGAAACTCACTATTGATACAAAGAGAGGAGAAGCATTTTTTGATTTTTCTGGTACGAGCCCAGAAGTTTATGGGAATTGGAATGCTCCAGAAGCAGTTACAGCTGCTGCTGTCATTTACTGTCTACGTTGTTTGGTGGACATTGATATTCCTCTTAATCAAGGATGCTTGGCTCCTGTAAAGATGTATATTCCTCCAGGTTCTTTTCTCTCTCCAAGTGATAAGGCTGCTGTCGTTGGTGGTAATGTTCTAACATCTCAGAGGATAACAGATGTGGTTCTTACAGCCTTTCAGGCTTGTGCTTGTTCACAGGGTTGCATGAATAATTTAACCTTCGGGGATAATACTTTTGGCTACTATGAGACGATTGGAGGTGGAAGTGGTGCTGGCCCCACCTGGGACGGTACTAGTGGGGTCCAGTGCCACATGACTAATACTCGTATGACCGATCCTGAGATTTTCGAGCAAAGATACCCAGTTATACTGCATAGATTTGGATTACGGAAAAATAGTGGAGGTGCTGGAATTCATAGGGGAGGTGATGGAATTGTTAGGGAGGTAGAATTCAGACGTACTGTTGTTGTTAGTATTCTTTCCGAAAGGCGTGTGCATGCCCCAAGGGGACTAATGGGAGCAAAAGATGGCGCTCGTGGAGCTAATTACCTCATTACAAGAGACAAGCGCAAGGTATACCTCGGCGGGAAAAACACACTCAAGGTGCAGGCCGGGGAAATTCTTCAGATTTTAACTCCCGGCGGTGGGGGATGGGGTTCTCCCTAATGTACTTGATATCTGAGTTTTATGCAAAAGGAATTTTTCTTTCTTTCTTTATTCTTCTTGAATTGGTGTCTAATAAGTCTTCGTATCAAGTGCCTGATTTAGCATGGATGGATAATAGTTCTTCTCTTGCTTGTTATCTTACTTCAAAAGTTTAAATCGCCAAGTTGTTTACTTTACTCATCTGTGCAAGTTATTTTATGTGAAATGTCAGTTTTACTTCTTTATCCTCGAAACTCCTATTCCTCGATCCAATTAGGCATGTTGCATCGTTATGAGGTAATTATGTAACCCACTGTTTTCATGAGCTCTCGCTTGCAGATGTGTTGAGGTTTTGAAGGTTTACTCTTTATTATGCTAATATCTTTTCATTTTCTTATATTTTTTTAAGAGAAAATTGTATTTTTAGTCCAGTAGGTTTTAAGTCAAAATTTTTTTGTCCCATACATTTTTAATGACTCCACTCGTTTGATTTTTTGACATATTTAATTCCAAACTCTAAAAGATTAAAGGAAGTTGTTAGGACATATTTGAATCTGATAATTAAAACTTAGAAAAAATTGTATTTTTGGTCCCATAAATTTATGGTGAAATTGTTTTTGTCTTACACTTTTTAAATGACCAACCCGTTCGTTTTTTTAACAATAGTCCCAAAACACAATTAATGAAATAATTTTTAACATAATTAATAAAATATTTTTTAGTACTATAATTTAAATTTCAAATATTATATTAAAATAATAAAATCAGAACATATTAAAAATTAATATAGTATAACATATTTTTTTCTTTTTTAAAAATTTTAATTTTACTTTTATATGAATTATATAATGTCTAAAAGTTCCAACGGTGACAAATATATATATATATATATATATATATATATATATATATATATATATTTGTGTGTGTGTGTGTATACATGCACTTTTTTTTTTTTTTTAATTTCATTTTAAGATTTTAATTTCTTTCTACGCCCACCCTTGATTTCAATTAAGTTGAAGTTAAAATTGTTAAACATAAAATATATTTGAGGTATATATAGTTACATACTATTTATAATTATAATAATTATAATATGTATATTTTAAATATGTTGGATAATATTTAGGGTTTCATCAATATTGATGGGGTCAAAATACGCTCTGTAACGCCCCGCTTCTCCATTGTTCGGATTTCGCCACGTGTCGACTTTCTTGTGTGCTTGATTATGTAATTATGTGATTTATGTGGCCTTATTTGCAGCTCCTTCCGAGTTTAGGGGCTTGTTTGTAATTTTCTCTTTCAAGGGTTTTTCGGTCATTTCTCAACCGATCGAGATTTTGACCTCTTTGATCCCTTCAACGCGTTCGGGGCATCGAGACAAGTCCGTAGACTCTGAGTTTGCCCAATTCTGACGTTGTTAGCCCTTCTTTCAATCGTTCCGTGCGTTGAGGACCCGGGATATAACACCCGGATCCTTGTTATTCGTGCCAAGAGCTGAGATTGCAGCTCTGTTCTCTCTCTCTCTCTCTCCCTCACGGCGAAAACACGCACCACACATACACACACACACAAATTCAATCTTCCTCGTTTCTACACGGATTTTGACGAACCAATAGTGTTTTTCGATGAGCTCGACGATGCGGTCACAACCGTACCAAGATCTTGGCCCGACGACAACCGACGGAGGAGATATTTCCGATTTTCAGTCGCGCCAGGTGGGTGGTGGCAGGCCGCGACTTCGTCGGCCGATTTCGGCCGTCTCCGGCGACGATTCTTCGACACGCGCCATTGACCCAGACAGGAGACTTCTCGGCGCAATTTTTCGTGTAGGCGGCGCAGCCAACGGACGCCGTGCGGCGGCACACGCGCCGATCAAAGGTGACGGCGGTGGCGCGTGTTACTGTAGCGCCACCAAACGCCGCCCTCCGGCGACTTTTCAGGCGAGGGTTAGCGGTTTCCAAGGTTCTTCAACCTCCTGAGTTCGTTTTCGGCACTGGTTTGGTGAGAAAGTGGCCGGAAATAGGATTTTCCGACGAGGGGCAGTGGCGGACTTTAGAGGCGGCGGTTCGGCCTTTTCCGGCGGGATTTTGGTGACGAGCCCTTCACGAAAATTACTCGTCTCGACGTGGACAAGCTCTCCGTGTTGGTGCCGGTGCGAAAACCGGCCGGTGGTGGTGAACCGGCGGCTGAAAGCCGGTCAACTCTCCGGTGATTTTTCCGGCAAATTGGCTAGGGGATTTCGAAGGCCTCATTACGTGCTTTCCAGCGGTATGTTCGGATTTTATTTTCGTTTTACGGTTTGAGTTTAATTGCAATTTCCATTCTAGGGAGTAAGTTCGGTTTTTCGTCAACGAAATCCGGTGTATTTGGCTTTTTCTGAAATTGTTTGAGGGCTTTTGTCGAGTAGGCCGAGGCGCACGTTCCTGTCCTTCCGGGGATTTTTCCGGCCACCGGAGGTGGTGGCTTGGCGGCTGTCAGTGGCAGTCGGGCAGGCTCCGGTGGCGGCATTCCGATGCCTTTCGGACAGTATGTTCCTTTCGTCGTGGTGAGTCTATCACCGCTTTCCGTTCATCAATCGGACACTTGGTTGATTTTATATAAATTTCTGAAGTTATTGTATATTATAGGTTAATTGTTTTAAATTGTAATTTAATCTTGTACGCTTAATTAATCGATGATTATGAATTGTATAATGTATGATAATATGATATGATATATGAAAACTCGAATTCTTAACTCATTGATTTTATGGGCCTCTTTTCATGTCGATTACTTGCCTTAATTGATTTAATTGTGAATTGTTTGAATATATATGAGTTGGCATAATTATTCCACATACTTATTTAATTTGAAATACGAACTTAACGTTCATGAATCATACATGTAGCTTTAATTGTATGTTTAATTGCTATTTGAATCCTGTAAATTGATATATGATTTGATAATTGATTATTGTTTAAACCTTATTGTTTGATTTTCTAAATGATAATAAATTGATGGGCTTCATGATTTAAAATAAATTGAATTCATTTAATTGGTTTACTTGTTTATATAAATTATTTGAGTGTATTATGTGACTAATTGCAACGTGAGACATTAATTGAGCATATGAGCACATTCACGGCACATCATAATTATTATTAATTTCATATGCATGCCATAATATGTCATTCTACTTCATGTCATCTCATTTCGTGTCGTGCGTCCTATTTGGTTCATATTGAGTCTCCTCTCACTGGTACACATTGTTCCTTCTCTTGTACAGTTCGTTTCCAGGGCGGAGACTTCCGAATTGAATAGGCACTCGTATTGCTCATGCTTTATGTCTCGTGGTATTCCAGGTGAGGGTGTTTTCGTTCTAGTTACATATTAAACCCTACAACCTTATGTGACAAGCTTTGGCCAAAAACCATATATATATATATATGTTACTTTTAAAGTAGACTTATCGAGTAAATATTGATCGAGTAAACCCTTTTCAAATGGATTATGAAATATGTTATGCTTCTTATGAATCAAATGTTTTGGCGAGAAAGAAAGAATGAATGTTATGCACATAATGGGGCCCAGGGACTTGGTGTGAGTGGTGACCCGAGGAGGCATGGGCTGACGGTGAACCCTCACACTAGTCCCACCAATGAACGGCGTAACCGGACCTCGTTAGGAGTTAGCGAGGAATGGACGCTGAGTGCCATCTGGGGAGTCATGTTCCCCTTTTGCTCAATGAATGGGTGGTCGGGCCTTGCAAACCCACCACTAACCCAGAGGAAGAAGGTGTAAATGTTATTGAAAGTGCACGAAAGAATGTTATGCATGAAAAGAAAGAAAGAATGAATGTTAATGAACTACACAAGGTGTTGGTTGGAAATAATGCACGCTCACTCGCCGAGCCTTAATGTTTAAGTATGACTTATGAACTTAATGAATTTAATATGATTAGTTGTAAAGTCCGAGCATTGCTTCGTTATTTTCTTGTCCTCTTGAGAACTAACTTTAAATAAAACTTTGCTCGGGGTTTATGACTTGCATGTGCATGTTTCTATATATATTTTTCGCTCCTGCTCGCTCAGTCTTCTAGAGACTGACCCCTCTTTCCCACTTTTCCAGTTTCTTTTGCAGGTGTTGGTTACTAGGCGGAGTTAGAATTGTCGAGTCATTGTTCTAGTCTTACTCACTTACACTCCTGCATACTACATTGTTTCTAAGTATTGTATTAACCTATTATTGTTGGCCGGTGTGCCATTTATTGAATTGATATTGTTTCGGGACAGGTTAGGACAGGTGTATTGATTAGTGGAACCCGTATTTATATTCTTGTTGGATTTCATTTATTTCTTTGGTATTACATGAATGATTTCCTTGCTTCCGCATTTTGGTTATTGTTGATTGTTCCAGGGTTAGCTTCCACCTAGTCAGGACTGTTGTTTTGTTTGTCACCCGTTCGCTGTGAGTCCGATTCATGTATGGACTGCCTATTTCATATGTGGATTAGACTCATAGTGCGGGGATGTGGTGCCTATCGTCCCGGGTGCTACACGCTCGACCCGCGTTTGGACACGTGGGGACACGAGAAAGTAACACGTGGCCTTTCTTGACTGGCACAGGTTATCAACGAGCGTTCAAGGCCCCCGAGCATCAAAATCCCTAAAGAACACGTGCGTCTCTGCTGTGCGCACGCGTGGTCATCCCTGCCGCTCTTTAACGAGCGCACTTCCCAAAACGGAACACAGTCCTAGCTTATCTTGGAAGACCTCTTCGAGCGTTATCATCCCTTGAAGAAGCTTCCACTCCCCCTCGTTACGCAGCCTTGGCCTCCATCCCCTAGCGGATTCTCTGGCCTCCAAGGCCCTTGGTTGACACGAGCGTGCTCTTAGCCCTCGTTACCAACCCCCTAAAACGGCTCTTTGACACCCGTACAAGCCCGCGCACCTGGCCCTGTTGCAAACACTCACTTTTACCAGCTTTTGCAGGAGATTCCTCCTAGGAAGCTCCTCGTTGAGACACGTGTTAGGGCAACATTAGGGCAGGACCACACGAGGCAAATTATCAAAGGGTCCCTGATCCTTAACTATAAATATGGAACTTCATCTCCATTTCTGTAAGTTTTTCTGACCACTGCAACTCCATACTTTAGCTTACATTTCCTCTTTCAGACCACCGTCTGACTTGAGCGTCGGAGAGCCAAACTGGGAATCACCCCCAATTCCCCCAACTTGGCCTTCTGACTTCTTTTGTGTTTGTCCTAGTAGGTAGAGCCCATAAGCTTTTCCTGTGACAGCCCGCTTGCTCGCACGTACAGGTACGGGTCACGTGTGAGTTTATTTTCCGTAACTTAGTTGATTCCTTATTTAATTGATGACTTTATAAGACGTATGTTCTCACATTTTATTTCTCATATTAACTACTTGAATTATTTGTTAAGAATTTTCCCTAATTGAGCTCCTAATGTGAATATATGCAATTTGTGAAATTTACGATTTATAAATTAGAATTCCGAGTATGTCAACTTTGTGAACTATGTGAATTAGATGATTTTAGGACTTATTTGTATGTATTAACTTGCCTTGGACTTAATTGATTTTAGTATTGGACTCAATTGCACTTTATTTGAATTTTTTGGGCCTTTTTGCAAATTGGCCACTCCTGAGTCCTTAATTCGTATCTTGAGCTAGGGAGCTCGGATTCGAGTTCCGTTACCTCCATTGGACTCGAATCGACGATTTGGAGCCAATGGAATAAGCCTTGTATCTTTTTGATGCCGTTTCGACCCCCAACGATGCAGATTTCGGCTCTATGTACCTATAACGCCCCTAAGAGCACTTGGAGCCTAGACCACTCATTACTTGTACTCTCCCTTGACTTATTCAACCAAAATATCAGCCATCTCTCTCCATTTTTCTGCTGAAATTCGAACCAAGAGGAGAAAGAAAAGAGAAAGAGGAACTCCCAAGTTTCTTCCACCATTGTTGCACCTTTAAGCTCAAGTTTTAGCCATTTCTTGCTCCAATCTTTTAAGGTAAGTTAGGATTCTTGATCTCCTTGTTCTTATGATTATTTTGCACTCCTTAAATCATGCTTTCATGGTAGAGATTCATGAATATGCTAGGGTTGATGAATAGTTAGGTTTTGAAGATCTTTGAGAACTTATGCATCTTTTGCCTTTCATGAGTATGAAGACTTGTATGTTGATCTCTATGGCTCATTTCTTGCTAATATTTGATCCTATTTGATGGTAGTTGGTTATTTTATGATTTTCCATTAATGCTCTTTTGAGTTCTTGGGAGGAATTTGATGAAACTCATGCCTATTTTGCTCTTTGAAACTTGCATGTTTGGAGCTGATTTAGTATGTTTTTCTTGCATGTATTTGTTGTATATTTGCACCATTTCATGCCTTGATGTTGTTACTTTGGTTTAGGATGGGTTTTCATGGATTTTGGAAGCTTTTTCCAGTTTTTTTTAGCCTCTGACCCAAATCCACCGCGGTGGATTTCTGCTTTGAAAATAATCCACCGGGGAGGATTTGAGGCAGAGAGCTATCTGCCCTAAATCCATGGGGGTGGATTTCCCCTTTCGAAAAAATCCACCGGGGTGGATTTAGGGCAGTGGCTCATTTTTGCTACGAACTTTGTTTTCTTGTATTCTTCGCTTGTTTGCTTCTCTCCCACCCCTAATATGACCCCTAAGCTTTACTAACATGAATTATTATGTGTTAATTTGCTTGTTTTGGAATTTTGAATTTATTTGATATGATTTGAACGAGTTATGATTTAATATGTCTTAAGTGATACGTGTAACTCTTTCTTGAATCGTTTATCTCCCTTATGCATTTTAAACTCATGAACACTTATATTATGCTATAATATGACACATTATGAGTTTATTTCATATGGTATGAGTTTAACTCTTGAATTCCTTATGTGATCTCTCGTTATTTGCTCCGATATGCCTAAGTATGAATCCATATGATATGCATTGCATCCATTTGCATTCATATGAGTCGCCGTGCGTCTAAGTGGTTCATGATCGAGTCTAAGTCATGAGTTTATGTTTGTATGTCTCAGATTTGAGTTCGGGAGGTGTTGGTTCCGCCATTTAGCCTCTTCTTGGCCGTCAACGCTCATCCATGAGCACTTTTGGTAAAAGGTGAGGCTTAGGTTTGTTTTCTTTTTAGTTAATGTGACCTACAACCCTACGTGCTCATTTTCAAGCCCGCATGTGACTATACTATTATATTTATATAATAGATACGTGTTTATAAGATACGTTTATGATCTTGTCATAAGATTAAATGTTTTGGACTATATGTATGAGCATATGTGAGCTTAACAATGATTTGCAACAAGGCTATGCTCCAAACCGTGTGTCTTCGTGCAAGCTTTGCTCTTCTTCAACTTGATATGTTTTCGGATGACACGGAGAGGTACGTTAAAAGCATAGGCCGAGTTGCACGGTAAGGTATGCTAAGGTATGTAAGTTTGTTACATTCTAATTATGTTAAGTTGCGAGTTTTGGTATGTTAAGTCTTGTTCAGATTTGTCGGGCCCAGGGAATTGTGGGTAAGGACGCCCGGGATGGCAAGGGCCGTCAGGTTAAGCCTGTGCACGATTCCCATTTGAAGTACTAACGCACGACTCTTGGAGGTTGAGGAGGCGTGGTGCTTCAAGCACAATGTGGGTTAGCTACCCCTTGTACATTGGTAAGAGTAGTGAGGGTTTGCTCCCCGAACTACATGTTGTTGGGGTTGGATTGGTTTATGATTTGTGTTTTCTGTTTTAATACGTATGTTAATAATTTGGGGAGTTACAGTAAGACCCGTACTCGCCGGGTATAAGAATTCGTTAAGATATGTTGATTATGAAACGGGATAGGACCTTTTTTGTAAGCTATGTCCGATTATGATATGAATATGTATAAGTTTGGTTCGAAAATGGTTTTTGGTATGCAAAATCCTATCCTGGTTCATAGTCTTTTATTTAATACGTGCTTTGCTCTATATGTATACGTTTGTGGGTGTACGTTAGCCCCCTCACTCAGTCGGTGGACTGACCCTCTCCTTTCAATTTTTCAGTTTGCAGGTTGGTTCGCGCTAGGCGGAGTCGTGAGTCGGTCGGGTTCTAGTCTCCTAGTTCGAGTTGCATTTCATTAGCTTTCGGTCACATTTGTATATGTTTTAGATTTGTTAATCGAATTGTATATGCATCTCTGGGATTTGATTTATGTATGCTCTTTGAATTATATTTATATATTTTCGGGACAGGCTCCTAGGGCTAGATGAACCCGTTTTTGTGGATTTCTCTTCTTGGATTTTGATGTATGCTTTCATTTTCTTAATATTATGCGTGCTCTGGTATTGTCTTAGCTCCGCCTGGCTTAGCGAGTGTGTGTAGGTTCCCGTTCGCTTAGTCTTGGGCTCATGTATGGATTTTTATTTCATATGTGGGTTCGGGGCTAGGTGCGGGGGATGTGGTGGCTCGTCGCTCCGGGCGCTACATTTCCGGCGACTCCCATGAGTTTAATCCCTGTTTCCCCACCTCCACAAAATAGAAAGTGATCGGTGTTTGACCCTTGCATAATCAGACACCATCATTTTTGGCTCCGTCTATGGGAAACCGTTCTCAGCTCATCTCTCTCTCTTTTGCTAGTTGAAAAACAAACACCCATCACTTTTGTTATCATGGTTTCTACCAGGTCTGGAGCAGTGGAGGGGAGGAGATGACCTTCCTCGTGATACCAATGTTACCACTATCCCGTCAACGGCGACTGGCGGAGCGCCACCAGCCGAAGGCGCACTTCCGCTAACAGAATCGCTCGCCCCACCACCAGTGCCTCCTGTGCTACCCTCTTCAACCGCCGTTGGAGGAACCTAGCTTCCAGCCCTTCCTCACCCTCTCCAGAACCAGTGGGTCAACGCTCACGCGAACCCAGGGGGCACCCCTGTATGGTGCCTCCGCCTGGGTATACTCTTACCCCCACCGTCATGATGCCAACGGTTCAGCCGTATCACGCCGGACAGATCCAGCTTCCGGTGGTGGTTCCGAGGGAGATTGAAGGGGTGGAGCTACCCCCCTTGTCTTCTCAACAGCTGTGTGCCATATATGCCCAATGCGAGGTTCAGGCGACCCAGAGCGCATGGGAAAAGTTCCATTCCTTGTATTTCCCCTCTGGGCAGGCCACTCAGGTTACCCCTCCTTTGGGGGGATTACAAGGTTGTCCGCTTAAGGAGGCCCAGGCCGTATTGAGAGCTCAACCGCCGCCCCCGCCGTCGAGAGGGAAAGAAATTCCAGACCAAGGGGGAAACGAGCGTCCCCAGACTGACAAGGGAAAAGAGCCCATGGAGGGAATCGATGTTGACGAAGAAGTCCATTCACGAGCGTTAAGAGGTAGGCCACAAGCCTCCCAACAAGGGAGCCAGGCGAAGAAGGGAAGTGCCAACGTCCTCGCAACTGTGCAAGACCAGCTGCAAGAGTTGCAAGACATGGTGGGACAGCTCTCTTGAGCGAGATCTCAGGTCCCCTATGCAGGGGATGAACGAGACAATGCCAGAGACGCTCATCGCTCAGCCCGCCAACAGCATGTTCCACGTCATGTGGATCAAGAAGGAGATTTTGGATGTTACAACCACCATCCACTCGCGAAAGGATCCCCGTCGTGGAGGAAGTACTACTGGCCCAAGCAGGCTTGGGCAAGGTTCCAACATCTGTCAACCGCTACGACGGGACCGCAGACCCTGCAAAACATCTAGATTATTTTTTGCACCTAATGCATCTGTATGAGCATTCTAGCCATTATTGGGCCAAGGTCTTTGTCACTTCCCTCGTAGGGATGACCCAAGAATGGTACAAACGTCTGCCATCCGGCTCGATACACTTGTACGAAGAACTCACTGACGCCTTCCTGAACCACTTCAACTCATTGAAAGCTCCTGTCACCACACCCACCGCCCTGTACAATTTGAGTCAGGGCGAGCATGAGTCCCTTCGAACGTTCTTTGCCCGCTTCAACAAGGAGGAACTATTGGTGGAGAGGCCCTCAATGGATTTTCTGATCCACGTTCTTTTCAAATCCTGCAACCACAAGCAGTATGTGAGTAAGAAATTCGCTGATTCCATTGTGAAGAAACGCCCCACATCTCTCATGGCGATGAGGGAGATAGCCGAGCCCTATTTCGTGCTCGAAGATATGTATGGGTCCAATGCTCCAAGGCATTCCGGACCCTCTAAAAGCGAACGAGGGCGAGAGGAGCCTCCCCACAGAGAACGCCGCAAGTCACCACCCCCCCCCTCCCCACGGAGATTCGAGCGTGTCCCCCTTAACAAGCCTATCTCAGAGGTTTACGCCTTATCTGATAAGAAGCTCTTCAAAAGGCCCATGAAGATGAAGGACACAGAGGCTTTGAGGCGCTCAAATAAATACTGTGCCTTCCACAAGCAAAAGGGACATGGCACAGATGAATGCCGATAATTGGAAGTTGAAATTCAGAGGCTCTTCGCGGGGGGCCATTTGAAGGAATTTGTAAAAATGTTGGAGCGCTACGATGAGCGGTGTAATGATCGTTCAAGGGAGAGAAGGAGGAGCCCATCGCGTTCAAGGAGCCCATGAGGGAGAGGCCCTCCTGAGAGTAGCCATCGCCACAAAGGAAAGGCTCCAGACCAAGAAAATACCCCTTTTGCGGTCATTAACATGATAGCAGGAGGTTCCTCTGGAGGAGATTCTAACGCTTCTCGGCGACGGTATATCCGGAGTTACAATCAACGCCCCTCGATACCCAAGTCAGTCTATGCCATCCGGGAATCCAAAGATGAACGCTCGAAGGAACATGATGTAATAGGATTTACAGATAAGGACTTGGAACATATTGTAACACCCCATGGGGTCAGTGAAACCTCTGACTGTCTCATGGTGGTTAGCTTAAATGTCCGCAACCAAATTGTAAAGAGGGTGTTAGTGGATAGTGGAAGCTCTGTTAATGTTTTTCCCTACGCTACATTCCAAAAGATGAATGTCTCTAATACGCCGCTCGAGCCACTTAAGACGGCCCTCATAGGCTTTGGGGGTTCTGAGGTTGTCCCACGAGGGCAAATCCGCTTGGCCACCTCATTTGGCCGTGCCCCAAAGCGGAAGACACTCATGGTCACTTACGCGGTAGTGGAAATTGAGATCCCTTATAACATCATAATTGGGAGACCAGCCCTCATGGATTTCAAAGCAATTATCTCCACTTACCACCAGAAAATCAAATTTCCTACCCCCGAGGGTGTCGGAAAAAATTTGTGCAATATACGTGAGGCATGGGAATGCTACATGTTATCCCTCAGGAAGCCCAAAATGGAGAAAGTGTTCCAAATGGGATCCACCAAGAAATTAGCGGATTTCCCCAATCTGGATGAGGACGGTCCTATGCGCAAGAGGGCCAAATTGAACAAAAAGAAGGATCTCAATGCCAAGAGTGTTAGGAATAGTGCCCTAGAAAGCCGATTGTATATCCGCTTTGTGCTTTTCCTTATTGTAATCACAGACAATCTTTGAATGAAATAACGAATTAAGGCAACACTTCTTTATATGATCTTGTTTGGTATGCGTTTACTTTAGCTGTGCATGTATGAGAACTCCCCTAATCCTGATGACTTTAGGACTCTACCATTTAGGTGAAATGGTTCATGAAACGAGCCCTATATCACATAAGTCATGATTAGTAAAATACTCCAAGTCGATGAGTCCTACAGACAATGGGAGTGTCAACCTGACTCCTCTAAGGCTTGCTTGTGGGATCACGCCCTTAAGAAGGACCACCTTGTTTCATGGAGGTGCAAAGTGTATAGTTGATACGTGCGTGATACATGAAGGTGCTTACTTTAATAAGTAAGTTCACTGAGGTGCCCCGTGTGAGAACATTCCTAAATGGGAAAGGAAGTTTCTATTTCAGGAAATAGAAACTTCCAGATTAGGAAATATCTCACGAGTCATTGATGTGATTAATTGATCCTTAAGACTTGAGGTTCCTTGTCACTTTATGAGTTAACTCTGTAGTCTTAGGTATAAGCTTTGAAGGGTGTCGCCTTAGACAACTGATTTAAGGCTTATGCTGGGGCTGCACAAGTGATTCATGAAAGTGAATGAGAATCAAGAAAGGACCTACACTTGCATTTGCAAGGTGATCTCTTATTGTGTAAGTCATTCATATGCCATATGGAGTCCTTGGCCAAGGCAGTAGATCAAGACATCAAGAAAAGGGTTTCTTGGATTGAGATCAAATGGATATGAAATGCACTTAGCTTTAAGACCAAATTATTAGGGTTCTGATTATTCCCTTGTCCTAGATCTTGGTTGAGAGATAGTAAGTAGGAGGATTGTATCTCACATGAATCAATGACTTAAAGGTTCTGTCGAATCCGAACATTCCAATTCAGCTAGGGGTTAAACACCTGTTGCTAGACTATGGTCGTTTAATCTGTGGACTGATTAATTAATTAGTGAATTAATTAATTAGGGTCACTGCTAATTGAATTGAGAACCTAGAGGGTCACACACAATAACTTGGTTACATGAGTTGAGGCTTTAAAATGATTAAACGAGTTAATCTGTGGCTCACGTGAGTGACACGTGTCCTTGTGACACGTGTCGCACACGTGTGTAAATATATGTGTATATTTATTTATGTGTTAAATAATTAATGTGATTAATTATTTAATAGACTTTGGTTTAATTTTGAATTAAAAAGAAAGTCTTATTTTGGAGAAAAAATAATCTAGTTAATTAATTATGAATTAATTAATTAGATAAGATAAGTTATTTATTTTAAATAAATAAAGTATAAAATTATCCAAAAATAGTTTGGATATTTTTAGCTCTCTTGAAAGTTGATTTGAATTTGAATTCAAAGTCAAAGTTAAAATTACTTGATGATCAAGTAATAGGAGAGAGAGACCAAAACCCTAGCCCATAAGGACTAGGATTTTCGGTCCTCCCTTTATTATAAATAGGGGAGCTCGAGCTCCCCTTAGAGCTAATTGGCAATTCTTTTGGTTCATGTGTTGAACACCATCCTTTCTCCAAGATAAACGAAACCCTAGGTTAAGCCTAAACACTAACTAGAGAACTAGCATCCTTACTAGTTAGATTGTAGTCAAGTTGGTGGACTATCTCTAGAGATCTTCAAGTTAGAAGTTTGAAGATTCGAGCTTTACCAAGGAGAGGGGATCAAGCCGCGAGAAGAGCGTTCTTGGGTGGCTTGAAACGCTTCAAGAAAGAATAAAAGAAAAGTAAGTTTCTTATCTCTACGAATTTGGTTACACGATTGCGAGTCTAGATCCTTTTGTTGGGAATTTTTTTTAAATTCCGCTGCTTTCTGATTCGTGTTTTCCAACAAGTGGTATCAGAGCCACCTCGTAAATCGTGTTTCTGATTCATCTCAATTATTCTGAATTTGTTAGAAATTCTTAGGCTTAGATGTGAATTAGGTATTCATGAGTTCTTTTAGAAAGCCTGAATTACGAAACTGTAATTTTTCTTGAATTTCTGAAACTGTTTTCTTGAATTGTGTTTTTGAAAACCATTTTGATTGAAATCTATTTAAATCGAATTTTTCTGATTATGGATTGAACCGGGTTTTGGAGAAACCCAAAAATACGAAACGAGACACGAAAAGAATGGGCCTGGGCGTGCTAGCACGTCGCACGCCCAAGCCCGTCACCGCCGCCCAGCCCTCCCGCATCCGTACGGGAGGCCTCCCGCCCGCCTAGGCGCCCCGCTCTCCTGTCCCGCAACCGCGCGGGAGCGCCCGCCCAGGGATGGGCGGGACTGCCTGCCCACGCCGCATGCCTGCGCGCAAGGGCGCGCGCTTGGTGTGCGCACGCCTAGCGCGCGTTCCTGTGCGGCGGGCGGGCGATCTCGTGTCGTCCCGGGCCCGTATTTTCGTGTTTCTCATGTTTCGTATTTTAGGTTCTTAAAAATCCCATTTAATTTTATTTTAATTTTATCTTTTAAAATCAGTTTTGCTAAAATAAAATTATTTTAAAATTTTGATTAAATTGGGATTTTTGAGAAGTTGATCGATTTAAATTTTGAGAAAAATTGCAAACTTTATTTTTTGAAAATATTGAAAGAATAAACTTATTAATTTTCAGAAATTAATTGGAATTTTATTGGTCTATTGTTTTTTGGGTTTTATTGAAAAGGCTCTTGAACAAGAATTGCATCTAAGTAGTGTTTTAAGCTATTAGAGCTTAAAGCGAGAATTTTAATTTATTGGTTAAATTTAAATTCTTGCAAATGCATGCTAGGTGATCATGGGTTTAGACTTATGTATGGTTTTAATTTATGCACATGGATGGTTTAAATTGGGGTTGGAGCCCTATAGTTGCGCTTTTCAATTGAGGTTGGAGCCTCACTTATGTGCGTACTGTTATGTGATTTATTATGTGGCTTTCCATATTACTGTTTTTGAGGCCGGGGTATGCCCCGTGTAATTGTCTAAGGCCAATATGAAGATTGAGCCTTATTACTTTATGTCTTTTTCTTTTTATTGTAATTTGAGAGTAGAGATAGGTGGTGAGGTTTTATTTTCATTTTGGAGACAATGCACCCATGGAGTAAGATGGACCACATTCAAATAACAAGGAGGCTATAAGTGAAGACCCCTCACAATGTTAGGGAGGGGAATCTCAATTGTAAAAATGTAATAGAGATAGGGCTCGTATTTTGTTACCGCTTTCCCTTATGTGATTTAAACTGTTTATGTGGCATGTATGTTAGAACTTGTGATTGTGGAGTGGCTCCCACATATCACGCATAAGATAGGTAGAACCCATGATCATTACATGTTAGTATCATGCTAGGACATGTTATTTGTTTATGTGCTTGTTTGAAATGCATTTAAGTGTACTTGCATTAATCAAGACTAATAAAATTGGATAACATATATGTTGGTGAGGTCGAACCGGACAACTCTCCGGTTGATTCGAAAATTCCCATTAAATATTAAGCTAATTTCGAACAAATAGGTGTTTAGTTTGAGATGCAAATTTTGAATTAAATTCCTAGCATTCCATCAATAGGTTTTAAGTTTAGTAAGTGAAACTAGTTATTGTCCGTGAGTCGTGGGATAACTAGTGGAGCTTATTAGTTCTTAGTTACCTAATTGATCATTTTAAATGATCAATATTTCATGATCAATTTTAGCAAGGGCGATGTCCGCGAGTCGTGGGTCGTTCGAACTAAGTTTTGATCATGATCTTATGATTGATGGGTCTAGCTTAACTCCTAAGTAAATATGGATGTCGCACGAGTCGTGGGTCCATATAGAAAGATAGGTGATGCAAAAACAATTACTAAGAGTTCTAAAGGTGTTAGAATTGATAAGTTGTACCTACCTAGGGTTTTACTTAGAATGTCCGCGAGTCGTGGGTTCGAGGTAAAATGCCTAGGATCTTAGTACCCATTGGGAAACGTGTTCCTCTTAGATCTTTGGGAATTATAGATCTTTGAAAAACAGTGGGAGCTACATTAGATTAAAGACCTTATCTTTTGTATATCGTTATAATTCAGCATGCTCACTAGTTCTCTGTTTTACCATTTAGGTCGTAGATTCTGTGATTCTCTACGTGTTTTGAAATGGCAACCAAAAACCCTCTTGTATCGATCCTCGAGTCAAACAAATTGACTGGTCCCAACTATTTTGATTGGCTGAGTAATCTAAAAATCATTTTAGATTCTGAGAAGAGAACTTATGTTCTCTTCGAAGGGGAGCCTAGTCCCGAAGGGGAGGCTCCCACTCGGGCCGAGCGGGATGCGATTCAGAAGTGAAAGGATGATAATCTCCAAGCCCGTTGCCTTATGTTGGCTAACATGTCTCCGGACTTGCAATGGCAACATGAGGCCATGGAATTCGCTTGGGAGATTTACGACCACTTAGAGCAACTTTACCTCCCTCATGAACGTGTTACAAGGTATAACACTTCAAAGGAATTGTTCCACTTAAGAATGAGAGAAGGTTCAAGTGTCCATGAATATGGACTCAAGTTTCTCGCCCTTACTGAGAAACTTGCTTCCATGGACATGCCACTGAAAGATGAGCTTTCAGTGGATTTGTTGCTAGCTTCGCTCCCACCATCATTCAACCTATTTGTCCTTAACTTCAATATGAATCATGCCGGTGCTACTGTAGCTGAGCTGATTAGTCAGCTTGTGACTGCTGAAAGCACGATCAAGAAGGACAATAAGGTTTTGCTGGTGAATGCTCCATCTTCCTCTTCTGGGCCTTCTAAAGGTAAGGGCAAGAAAGCCCAAAGGAAGAAGAAGAAACCCCTTAGAACCACTGGTGGCGTTTCGAAGGGGAAGGCCCAAAAGAAGAAGCGTGATCAGAAAGAGGATGTTTGCTTCCATTGTGGCAAAGCGGGACATTGGAGGAGAAACTGCCCAGAGTACAAGGCTACTCTAAAGAAAGGTATCTTTCTCGTTGAAGTAAATCTTTCTATTAATTCTAGTTCTTGGGTACTTGATACCGGTTGTGGAACTCATATCTGTAATGATGTACAGATGCTAAGTGAAGTCCAACAACTCAAAGAAGGAGAATGTGTCTTGAAGATCGGCGATGGCTCAAACGTTGAAGCTCGAGCTTTAGGCACAATTAGATTAGATTTAGGTAGTTTTGAGTTAGTCTTAAATAAAGTCCTTTATGTACCGAGCATTATTCGTAATATAATTTCAGTTCCAATTTTAGATTGTGAAGGTTATGAAACTTATATTAAGAATGGTAAATACTTTATCAAACGGAACAACTCTTCCGTTCACATCGGTACTCTAAGTAATGGACTTTATCTAACTCAGAATATCAATATTATGAATATACAACGAGAAACGAAGCGTAAGAGAGATGACAAAGTTTCAGCTCCCTTATGGCACGCTAGATTAGGACACATTTCCAAGAACAGAATTAGCAAGATAAACACTTTAGGATCATTCTCTGAAAATGATCTTAAGGAGTTAACTTCTTGCTAATCCTGTCTCAAAGGAAAAATGTCCAAAGTCCCTTTTAAAGGAACTGTGGAACGTGCCATTAAAATTTTGGATTTGATCCATACTGATGTTTGTGGACCGCTTAATGTAAGCACAAGAAACAATCATCAGTATTTCATAACCTTTATTGACGACTTTAGTCGGTATGGTTATGTATACTTAATGAAGTATAAATCTGAAGCTTTTGAGAAATTCTTAGAATTTCAAAAGGAGGTTGAGAACCAAACTGGTCACAAGATCAAAGCACTTCGATCTGATCGAGGAGGCGAGTATCTTAGTGAAGAATTCCTTAATCATCTCAAAGATAATGGGATTATCTCTCAGTGGACTCCTCCGGGAACTCAGCTTAATGGAGTTTCTGAGAGAAGGAATCGAACCCTACTAGATATGGTTCGTTCCATGATGAGTTTCACTAACTTACCACCTTCTTTCTGGGGTTATGCCCTAGAAAGTGCAGTAAAGATTTTGAATCTAGTTCCCTCTAAGTCAGTCCCTAAAACGCCCTATGAAATGTGGCATGGTAAAATCCTTAGTTATTCTTACTTAAGAATTTGGGGGTGTCCTGCTTACGTGAAGAGGACAGTGGGAGATAAGTTAGAATCTCGTTCTAACTTATGCTACTTTGTAGGTTATCCTAAGGAATCCATAGGATACTACTTCTATGATCAATCTGAGCAAAAAGTGTTTGTTTCCAGAAATGCCACTTTTCTAGAGGAACCGTTCCTTAATGAAAAGAAAGGCAAGATCATAGAATTAGAAGAAGTACAAAGTGATCCCACACCACCCACTGAAGAAACGTTCCCTTCTGACCAACCACAACTAATCACAAATTTCGATACACACGAAAATCCTCCTCTAAGGCGTTCTGAACGCACTCCTAGACAGCCGGAAAGATGGTATGGATTCTTCCATGAAATCTCTCAAAAGGATAATGATCCTTTAACATATGAGGAGGCACTTTCAGATTCTGACTCTGAACAGTGGATAGAAGCCATGAAATCCGAAATGGATTCCATGAACTCCAACCAAGTTTGGACCTTGGTAGATTTACCTGATGGGGTCAAACCCATAGGTTGCAAATGGATCTTTAAGAGAAAGCTTGGAGTTGATGGAAGTATTGCAGCCTATAAAGCAAGACTGGTTGCAAAAGGATTCACTCAAAGACCCGGCGTGGACTTTGATAAAACCTTTTCGCCAGTTGCAATGCAAAAGTCTATTCGGATCATGCTTGCCATTGTTGCGTATTATGACTGCGAGATATGGCAAATGGATGTGAAAACTGCCTTTCTCAATGGCGACATTGATAAAGACATTTATATGGAGCAACCCATAGGTTTCACATTCAGTGGGAGTGAGCAAAAGGTTTGCAAACTCCAAAGATCAATCTATGGATTGAAACAGGCTTCTAGGAATTGGAATATTTGATTTGATGAATCAGTCAAAGCGTTTTGGCTTCATTCAAATTTCGAATGAATCATGTGTGTATAGGAAGGAATTGGAGACCTCAGTGCAATTCTTAGTACTTTATGTTGATGACATCCTTCTTATTGGGAATTCGAAGGATGACATGAAAGTGACAAAGTTATGGTTATCGAACCAATTCGAGATGAAAGATCTGGGTGATGCGTCCTATATCCTTGGAATTAAAATCTATAGAGATAGATCTAGAAGGTTAATAGGACTATCACAGTCGATGTACATTGACAAAGTATTGAAGAGATTCAATATGGAGTCAGCAAAGGTTAAGAACCTTCCTATGAGTGTAGGAACATGTCTTTCAAAGAAGATGTGTCCTAAGACTAACCTTGAGAAGGAAAGAATGACTCATACACCTTATGCATCAGCAATAGGTAGCATAATGTATGCAATGTTATGTACTCGACTGGATGTGGCTTATGCACTTAGTGTAACAAGTCGTTTCCAATCTGACCCTGGAGATGGTCACTGGGCTGCCGTGAAGAATATTCTCAAGTACTTGAAAAGTGCTAAAGATTTATTCTTAGTTTACGGAGGTCAAAAAGATCTTACTGTCGAAGGATACTGCGATGCAAGCTTTGCATCTGACTTAGATGATTTTAAGTCAATGTCAGGATACATTTTCTGCCTAAACGGCGGAGCAGTGAGTTGGAAGAGTTCCAAGCAAACGACCACTGCAGATTCGACCACAAATGATGCAGCTAAGGAAGGTGTTTGGATTAGAACTAATGTTGTTCCTAGCATGAAAGACCCCATTTCTGTGTTTTATGACAACACTGGGGCGGTTGCTCAAGTAAGAGAACCAAGATCTCACCAACGGACCAAGCACATTATGAGGAAGTATCACCTAATCCGTGATATTATCAAAAGAGAAGATGTGCAAATTGAGAGGGTCACATCAGCAGAGAACGTGGCAGATCCACTTACTAAACCTCTTAGTCGAGAAGCTTTCCAAGGACATATTCAGAAGATGGGACTTAGAGTAGTTTTAGAATGGCTTTGACGGGCAAGTGGGAGATTGTTAGGAATAGTGCCCTAGAAACCCGATTGTATATTTGCTGTGTGCTTTTCCTTATTATAATCACAGACAATCTTTGAATGAAATAACAAATTGAGGAAACACTTCTTTATATGCTCTTGTTTGGTATGCGTTTACTTTAGCTATGCATGTATGAGAATTCCCCTAATCCTGATGACTTTAGGACTCTACCATTTAGGTGAAATGGTTCATGAATCAAGAAAGGACCTACACTTGCATTTGCAAGGTGATCTCTTATTGTGTAAGTCATTCATATGCCATATGGAGTCCTTGGCCAAGGCAGTAGATCAAGACATCAAGAAAAGGGTTTCTTGGATTGAGATCAAATGGATATGAAATGCACTTAGCTTTAAGACCGGATTATTAGGGTTCTGATTATTCCTTTGCCCTAGATCTTGGTTGAGAGATAGTAAGTAAGAGGATTGTATCTCACATGAATCAATGACTTAAAGGTTCTGTCGAATCCGAACATTCCAATTCAGCTAGGGGTTAAACACCTGTTGCTAGACTATGGTCGTTTAATCTGTGGACTGATTTATTAATTAGTGAATTAATTAATTAGGGTCACTGCTAATTGAATTGAGAACCTAGAGGGTCACACACAACAACTTGGTTACATGAGTTGAGGCTTTAAAATGATTAAACGAGTTAATCGGGCCAAGAGGGTTCCGCACCTGTGGCTCACGTGAGTGACACGTGTCTCACACATGTGTAAATATATGTGTATATTTATTTATGTGTTAAATAATTAATGTGATTAATTATTTAATAGACTTTGGTTTAATTTTAAATTAAAAAGAAAGTCTTATTTTGGAGAAAAAATAATCTAGTTAATTAATTATGATTTAATTAATTAGATAAGATAAGTTATTTATTTTAAATAAATAAAGTATAAAATTATCCAAAAATAGTTTGGATATTTTTAGCTCTCTTGAAAGTTGATTTGAATTTGAAGTCAAAGTCAAAGTCAAAATTACTTGATGATCAAGTAATAGGAGAGAGAGACCAAAACCCTAGCCCATAAGGACTAGGATTTTCGGTTCTCCCTTTATTATAAATAGGGGAGCTCGAGTTCCCCTTAGAGCTAATTGGCAATTCTTTTGGTTCATGTGTTGAACACCATCCTTTCTCCAAGATAAACGAAACCCTAGGTTAAGCCTAAACACTAACTAGAGAACTACCATCCTTACTAGTTAGATTGTATTCAAGTTGGTGGACTCTCTCTAGAGAGCTTCAAGTTAGAAGTTTGAAGATTCGAGATTTACTAAGGAAAGGGGATAAAGCCGCGAGAAGAGCGTTCTTGGGTGGCTTGAAACGCTTCAAGAAAGAATAAAAGAAAAGTAAGTTTCTTATCTCTACGAATTTGGTTACACGATTGCGAGTCCAGATCCTTTTGTTGGGAAAATTTTTTAAATTCCGCTGCTTTCTGATTCGTGTTTTCCAACAAAGAGCACCCTCGAAATGGCTCCGCCTGGAACGGTGGGGGAATCCTCTTCTGAGGAAGACGAGCGTGATCTGAGTGAGCCCGTTAATGATGGTCGTTTGACGGGGAAGAAGAGAGCGCTTGAGCTCCCTCGTCCAGAAATACGGATCGAGCCCACGAAGAAGTTTCTCACTATTGAGTTAGAGCCTAGAAACAAGGATAAAACCACTCAGATTGGGTCCAACCTTTCAGGACCCTCGCAGATTATGATGATCGACTTCCTCCGGGAAAATATCGATATTTTTAGGTGGAAAGCGTCCGACCTTACTGGGATTGATCCGAGCGTCATAGTCCACAGGCTCAACGTGGACCCCTCCTTCAAGCCTATAAAACAAAAGAAGCGGGATGTGTACGGCTTTCGAAAAAAGGTTATTGAGGAAGAAGTTAACAAGCTTCTCGAGGCTCAGTATATCGAGCCCATACTGTATTCAGAGTGGTTGTGCAATGTGGTTCTGGTACCCAAGAATGCGAATAAGTGGCGCATGTGCAACGACTTCACTGACCTTAACAAAGCCTGCCCCAAGGATCCTTACCCATTGCCCCGAATAGATCAGTTGGTAGATTCGACCGCCGGCTGTGAGCTCATGAGTATGATGGATGCCTTCCAAGGGTACTATCAAATCTTTATGGCCCTGAAAGACCGCCCCAAAACTTCGTTTGTTGTCCACTTGGGCGTATATTGCTTCTTAGTCATGCCTTTTGGACTCAAGAACGCTGGGGCCACCGACCAGCGCCTCGTTAACAAAATGTTTGAGAAAGAAATTGGAGGATCCATGGAAGTGTACGTCGATGATATGATAGTTAAGAGTGAGCGTCAAGGCTCACACCTAGAGGATCTCAAATGCACTTTTGCGATTCTACGCCAGTATGGGATGAAATTAAATCCTTCGAAATGTACTTTTGGAGTGCGAGGAGGAAAATTCTTAGGCTACATGGTCAGCCAGAGGGGGGTTGAGGCTAATCCGGAAAAAATCAAGGCTATTTTGGACATCCCGTCCCCTCGAAACCTCCAGGAAGTACAGGTGCTGGTAGGGAAAATCATTTCTTTAAACAGGTTTATCTCGTGCTCGGCAGACAGGAACCTTCCTTTCTTCAAAATTCTGCGCAATGCTCGAAATTTTGCTTGCACTGAGGAGTGTGAGAAAGCATTACAAGACATGAAGGCTTATCTTTCGAGCGCTCCACTCTTGACAAAGCCCCTTGAGGGCGAAAGGTTGTTTATGTACCTCTCCGTTTCCACAGAAGTAACGAGCGCAGTTCTAACAACCATACAGGAGCGTAGGCATTTGCCTGTTTATTATTTAAGCAAATCATTGTAAGGGGCCGAGAAAAAGTATTTAGAAATTAAAAAATTCGCATTCACCCTCATTAATGCGTCACGGCGGTTGAGGCCCTATTTCCAGGCGCACTCAATAACTGTCCTCACGGATCAGCGATTAAAGCAGGTGTTGTCCAAGCCAGATGTATCTGGAAGACTGATAGAGTGGGCCATTGAGTTGAGCCAATTTGACTTAAGTTTCGAGCCCAAAACTGCCATACAGTCGCAGGTTGTAGCGGATTTGCTGGTTGAACGCTTTGGTTTAGAACCTGCTGCTCCAGAAAACAACGGTCTATGGGTCCTGCACACGGATGGATCCTCAACCTCTAGGGGGGGGGGGGGAAGCAGGGGTAACCCTTAGGGACCCCAATGGAATTGAGATAGACTTTGCGATCAGGTTGGATTTCCAGGTTACCAATAACGAGGCAGAATATGAAGCCCTCATGCAAGGGCTGAAAATTACTTTTAAAAATGGAGCCTCTAGAATTACCGCCTATGTTGATTCACAATTTATTGCGAGCCAGATTGAAGGAACTTATGAGGCTCGAGAAACCACCATGGTGCAGTACTTGAGCAAGGCCAGACAAATCATTGGGAAATTCAAGGAATTCCATCTACTCCAGGTCCCACGGACGGAAAACGAGCGTGCTGACGCTCTATCGAAATTTACATCAGCATTGGAAGGTACCGGTGAGCGCTCTGTCACGTTCCTTAGAGCAGAGGAGCCATTGATAAAGGAGAGGGTCACCAAACAGGTGGTAGCCATGATCGATCCACACGAACCATGTCGGCTTGATGACATAGTGAGATTTATCAAGGATGGCGTTTGTCCCACTGACAAGGTGGAGGCACGAAAAGTCCGAAACAAGGCCCCTCGTTTCTCTTTGGATAGCGAAGGCAGGCTTTTCAAAAAGTCATTCCAGGACCCACCAATGAGGTGTTTGAGGCCCTCGCAAGCCAAAGAGACCCTTGAGCATGTACATGGAGGAAGTTGTGGGAATCACTCAGGAGGGCGCGTCCTTGCCAAGAAAATACTAAGGAGTGGATTCTATTGGCCTACTGTTCTACAGGATGCCCTCGAATTCTCCAAAAGATGTCCCAAATATCAATTCCATTCAAACATCCCTCAGTTGCCAACACCCCAGATGGTCCCCATAGACGTCTCGTGGCCCTTTGACCAGTGGGGTATAGACATTGTGGGTCCTTTGCCAATGGCGGTCGGGCAAAAGAAATTTGTCATATTGGCCGTAGATTACTTTACGAAGTGGGCAGAGGCTGAAGCCGTCGCGAAAATCACTTTCAGGGTTGTAAGGGATTTCATCTAGAAAAATATCATTTGCAGATACGGAATCCCGAGGGTGCTCATCTCAGACAATGGATCGCGGTTTACTGCAGCAGATACCAGAGAATGGTGTTTGGAATTGGGAATTGAGCAGCGCTTCAATTCTGTAGGCCACCCTCAGGCCAACGGTCAAGCTGAAGTCACCAACAGGACTATTCTCCGACATCTGAAAACCATGCTGGAAAGAAAGAAAAGTGAATGGGCTGAAGAATTACAAGGGGCTATATGGGCTTATCGCATGATCCCACGAGCGGCAACAGGTGAAACACCGTTTGCCCTCGTTTACGGGTCTGAAGCTATGATTCCCGCGAAAATCGCACACGAATCCTCTCGTGTAGCCTACTTCGAGCCTCAGGGCAACGAAGTCAGCAGAAGCCTAGAGCTGGACCATTTGGAGGAAAAAAGGGACAACGCGTGGGCAAAAATGCACAGATATAAAGCAGCCGTAGCGCGACAATACAACAAGCGTGTAAAAGAAAGAACTTTCCAGCTGGGAGACTTGGTCTTAAAGAAAGTGGAAGTCTCCAAGCATGTGGGAAAACTGGACCCCAACTGGGAAGGCCCATTCAAAATCATACAGGTCAGGGCCAACAACACTTACACACTGGAGACGCTCCAAGGCGAGCGCTTACCTCGCCCTTGGAACGCGTGTAACATCCGGCGGTTCTATGTTTAAACTCTCTAAAAAGAATGATGTAACAACCCTGCTAGTGGGCCCTATGTGTAACACCCTAAACGGAGGATGCCACATCCCCCGCACTAAGACCCAGACCCAGTCACAAAATGGAAAGTCCATGCCCGAATCCGAATCAAAGCGAACGGGAGACCAACTCACACACTAGGCTAGGCGGATCTAACTTGACCAAAACTCAGAGTGCAGAAGCAATTAAACTAACAACAATAGATAGCGGAAGCATTTAAAACAAAACATGCAAAGCAGGTGACGGGTTCAACTAGCATAGATACCTAATCCAGAATAATAGATCAACAATCATAACAAGTGACGGGTTCAACTAGCATAAATCCCTAGTCCCGAATATCAACATAAAGTAATAATCATCAAGTGCCACAAGGGGCCGAATGAGAGTGCCACGCAGGGCTACCGAATAGTAAAGTAAAATCTCAAGTCTACGAGTCAAAGCATAAGCAAAGTTTATGAAAAGACGAATGCAAATAGAAGGACTAGACCGACGAAGTGCAACTCAAAGGACTCACTTCCGCCTAGCAAACACCAACAACCTGCAACTAAAAGTGTAAATGAGGGGTCAGTCAACTGACTGAGTGAGGGGGCTAATGCACACCCACTGTATATATATATAGAGCATAGCACATATCAGAAGGGTGGACTCATGAATCGGAGATAGGTGTTGCATACCAAAGACATTTCCAAAAGTACCCAAAAGATAGTTATAAGTATAAGCCTTAGAAAACATTTCAGAAACTCTATCTCGATTCATGATTCCTAGACAGAACAGAACAAATGCTCGGCGAGTACGAGCTTCCAACCTTTACTCCTCAGAATAGATCAAAACATAAATACAAAATCAATCCAACCGTCACACCAATGATGGAGGGGATGTACCGTCCCCAAACCATCCATATCAGACATACCCTCAAGGGGTTGCGAACCCATAAGAGTCCTCCCCGGCTGTACACCGAAGGCTCAAGATATCACGCCTACCCTATCTCCCTGAGTCGCGCGACGATATCTCAAATGGAACTACGCACAGGTATATCCCCGACGGCCCTAACCGTCCCGTGGGCTCCTTAACCATAGCTCCTCGGATCCACATATATACATACATACAGATGCCAATATTTCATGGCCAACTCGCTACAGAACCATAACATAACTTTTTGAAACAACTTACATATGCTTTCATATCTAATTTTCCAAAACAGAGCTGATTCACAAGGTTATAAACATATCATATCCAACACATACGTATTATAATAGATATACTCGCATGCAAGGGTAGAATTCAGCATATAAAGGCCATAGGTCGCATAACTATACAAAATCCTAAACCTCACCTCGTAGTAGTAGAGTCTGAGAGTGTGAAGGGCCAAACACTCTAAACCTCGGGCCCACCGGCACCACCAAACTCTGTGACAAGACATACAGAAGCCCAGACTTAGACTCTATATGAACCAAATAAGACGCACGGCGTTGCTCAACATGATCGTGGTTATGCATAAGTGTTCATGTTGTGCTTGGATAAGGTGTCGTGGTTATTCAAGGCATATCAATGCTCAACAAGGTCATATTTACAAGCAACCAACACGCAATTCCATATCCAAAGATGCAAGATCAATTTAGGAAGTCAAAGTATTCACAAAATGCATATTAAATCATCTAATGTCACAGGGTTCAATTATAATATTAGAATTAAGCATCAAGTTCATGATGAATTGTAAAGTGCATAAGTAAGAGCAACTTGATCATATAAACATACAGTTGGTGTACGTAGATGGCATGTTTGATACAAATAAAGAGTACATTTAATTCACTTAAGATCATACTTTACAACTTCACAACATGTTTGGTATACAAGCTCAAGTCACATTCATAGTTTCATAAATATTACACTTACATCCCCTTAGTTGATTACTACGCATAATTGTTCGTTTAAAGTGTTTATACAATTATTCAACTAGGAATTAATTACTTACAAAGGATGACAATTATCAATTTATCGTAATTCATAATATACCATTTTCAAGTAATAAGAGTAAATCAAGATATTACAATTCTAACTCCTATCATGCATCAAGTCTTAAGTTGTTCAAGCATCCTTCATGTATCTAACTTTATATTTGAAACACAATTTACAACAAACATAACATTGAGAACGTCTCAAATCCATACAGAGAAATCACAACATGTTCGTTCTTCTAAAATATCATTCAAGTTCATTTAGTCACATAAGAGATTAGTTTCTATATATTACACTAACACCCCTTCAAATCTAACCACATAGCATAAATTCATCACATCGGGATTCAAATTGTAAATCGAAACATTCATGCATATCACAATCCATTCAATACATGTTTTCATATACGATTGGAATACATCTCGATCAACAAACCAACAATAACCAATTTATTTGCACTTAAAACAATTAATTCAAATAATCACAATTATGCAAAATAATTCGTAATAAATAGATCGAGTGTCCGATTAATGAACGGAAAGTGGCTTTGAACTCACCACAACGAGAAGAACATTCTGTCCGAAAGTTGCCGGAGTGCCGCCACCGGAGCCACCGGAAAGTCGCCGGGCCGCCACCGGGCCGCCGTCAAAAGTCACCGAAAAAATCCCAAAAAATCAGTCCTAAATGAAGTCTTCGTACCCGTTCCAAATCCTCGATCAATTTCTGGAAATTCCAAGCCGATTGTCCTAGATCTGAAATCTAAGAACACGAAAACCCTAAATCTTCAAACTCAAATTACTTCCAAATCGGTGAACCAAAATGCGATCCGAAAGAGGCGTTGTCTTACTCATGACGAGCTCTTCGAAAGCCCTAAGGTAGCTTTCCGGAAAAATCCTCGGAGCTAGTGCTGCCGTTCCATCGCCACTTTGCCGCCGCCGATCCACCGCCAAACCACCGAATCTGGAGTCGTCTGATCACAGATCACTAGTTCTCGTCGTTCCGAACAACTTTCGTGAAGAGCCCGAGACCAAAAGATGGCCGGAAAAGGCCCCCGTTGGCCGCCGAAGTTTCTGCCGCCGCCACTACAGTAACTCGCGCCACCGCCGCGAGCTTTGGGCGGCGCGTGCGGCTCCGTCTCTACTCCGATGGCCGCACCGTCGATGTCAAACGCTGCTCCGGGAAGTCCTCTTGCTGGGTCTTCGGCGTGTGTACCAAGGAAGTGGCCGGAAAACGCCACGAAACGCCGGCGAAGTGGCGACGGTCTGACAGCTCCGCCGCTGCTACTGAAATCCGGCCATAACTCCGCCACCGTTCGTCGTTAGGCCATGAAATTCGTACTCTTACGTCAGTCTCGCCGAGATAATCGAAATGGACTATTCTTTTGTTGAATTCCGTCGAGAAACGATCGAGTTATGGGCTCGTAACCGAAGCCGCGCATAGTGACACGCGGGAAAGAGAGAGTGGGAGAGGAAATATAGAGAGAGAAAAGGGATTGGGAGAAATGTGACTTGTGCACAAGCTATATACAACCGGGTATCCTTATCGCGTAACAAAGAGAAATATCGCGTACAAATAATCGTGAATAAAATTGGTAAAGTTACGAATAAACATTCAAGCTTCGAATTAATTTTACAAATTAATATGAAAATAGAGATTTACCAATTAGAGTTTAATTCAATTTAATTTTTAAAAAATCTTTCGTATAATTTAACGACACTTTGTAAACACATGATTGACAATTAATCTCAAGGAATTCAAGTAAACCGAAATTAAACAAGTTAAGTAACATGATGGATATAAAATCAACTTGACAATTAATTTCATGGAATAAATTTGAATTAAATCAAATTAGACAGTTAGGGTTACATATGTGCGTAATTAATCAAGTTGACAATTAATCTTAGAATAATTCGAATGATCACATATTAAATTGGATTTACATTTAATCACATAAGTCAAGAACTCTTAAATTAAACACACACAAGTGTAGAGATTTACTTGTTAATACCGTCAGGATGCCTTTCGAGAATACGGGGCGTCACACTATGTACCACTTCAAATCTCAAGTAAGTCATGATACATTCTCCTAAATACTTCTATGCGTTCGTTTTTAAATTATGCAAATGGATAAAACCCACGGCCCTCTTTCTTACGAGTGTGGTTGACAATGCACACGTCATTATTGCACATGAGTAAAAAAGGTTACACTTACCAGCGCTTTGCTCCACATGAGGGGATGCCCCCATAAGGAAAACCTGGTAAAGCTCACGACCAACATAGAAAATTCAAGAACAAATACGCTCGAGGGAAATCCTAGTAGGCCCGGGTTACTCACGTCAGCACCCCGCGTGGAAAAGCCCAACATCTGGAAGGAAGAGGAAGGGAAAACTTTTTGACAAGTTTTCAAGAACTCATGAGCGACACCCTTGAAGTGGGACCCTCGAATGCGTCCACAGAATGGTACAAGTTCATTACACACATGAATTTGCACAAGTCCTAATTATAAGGGTACCCTTAAGGAGGAAAACCCACGCTCAACATTGGGACAGCCAATCTTTACAGATTTTCATCGAACCTAAACTGGGGCTTGCTGTTAAAGGAACCCCCACGCTCGTTCAAAACTTGAATTGAATCCATACTTTGACAAAATTTTCACAGGTCTTGAAACGGGGCATGTGCAAAGTAAAACCCTCATACTTACTCAAAGACTTAGCAAAATTTTCCAAGTTCTCTTATGTCTTTTACTTGAGCTTAAAATTACTCAGTCTTATAAATATAAGATTCTGACAATAACAAGCGTGCAAACATGGAAACAAAGACACAATCACAAGGAAATGAGCTTTCATTTAAAGTGAAATAGTTACAATGATGCAAATCAAGGGCATCATGGCCCACAAAAAGTTCAGAAAGGAAATACAAATAGAAGCTTAAGCTGCAGCAACAACATCCTTTTCTAAGTTCACGATCTCCTGTTGAGCCGGAGCAGCAAGTTCTTGTTGTGGAGGGGCAGGCTCGTCGTTTTTTGGCTCTGGAGGAATTATAGGCTCATTGCCCTCAGCCGGTGGAACCAAAGCATTTTGGTTTGGTGGGACGGGAGCGTTGCCAATTGGCGCCACGGGCTCGTTTGTTGGAAGATTTTCGGGAACGGCGCTGGCATTATTAGTCCCCTCGTTTTGTTCCATCTGAGAGGCTCCCTCCGGAGGATGAGCAGCCATGTATTCGTCTTAGATGAGCATGACCAAAAAGTTATACTCCGGCTCGGAAAGACTTGACTCAGGGTCTTCGCGATCCTCATCCTCCTCGACACAACGCTCGTTGAACATGAGCCCCATATCTGACCTTCCATGAGCGGACGCGTCAGTCAGACCCTTGAAAATACCCTGCTCATTCGCCAAGTTAAAAGCTTTTTGGGCTTTATCAAGGCAATGCAGGGAGGCCGCAAAGTTGAACGCCTTTGAGTGGCAAAACTTGATGAGCGCTTCTTTATTGGCCTGCTCTATGTGATGGGGGATCTAGCTCATCATGTCTGCGTACTTCTTCTCTGAAGCGTTGAATTTGGCGACCCATCCGTCGTGGTCTTCCTTCAGCTTCTGGGTGCTCTCATTGAGGTTATTATACTGCGTGCGCCAGCTCCTCCGAGCGGTCTCGGCGTTCATAAAGTCCTCCTGCAGCTTCTTCATCTCTACCTCCAGCTTCTTATGCTCCGCTTTAAGGGAGATGAACTTGACCTTCTCCACCTGTAGTTCATCCTGGATTTGGGTGGGGCCATTCGAGTGTGCCATCTTCTTGTACTTAGCTTTTCGGTCAGCATAAATCGAGGCGCGCATTTGGATATTCTTCGCCCTCGGAAGAACTTGCTGCATGGGCTCAAAAGGGTGGGACTGAATGAAAATCTTGGAAAATAACATCTTCGAAAGACAAAGATTACAAGCATAAAAGTGACTCACAGAAATTATGGCGTGAATCATGTCGCCGGTCACCTTTTCCACGGGCTCGGAGTATAAATCCTTGTGGTCCCCTGTAAATTGGACCCTCTCATATAGGCTGCCACTGATGGCGCGCGAGGGTGGTCCATGATTCAATAAAACGGGGCCCCTTTCTGTGGAGCGCTTGTAGCTCCTATCCCCTTTGCGCTCGAATCCCCACAAATGTTCTTCCTCGGAGGAGGAAGTATCTCCATCACCCTTGGGGCCCTCAGCAACCTGCTTGCCCTTGTCGGTTATGGCAAAAGTGTCGGGCATTCTTTTCCTTTTTCGGGAAGCTTGATCATCGCTCCCCTGAGCCCCTCTGATCACCAAGCTCGTGGGGGGGGCCTTGTCTGATTGGCAGTATTGGGGTTGGCTACCCTTGTGTCCTCTGCAACTAGCGGCTGGGCCACTATCCTGTTTTCTGTGTTGGTCGCTCGATTATCTCCACTGCATTGAGAGATTTGAGCGGAGCTTGAGCTAGCCCCTTGGTGACCGCCTCGTCCATCACCCCTTGGTTATCTTGGGCATTTTGACGCTGCTGACGGTTACGAGCGTTGACGAATTGGGCAGCATTGCGGATTCCTCCTCCAGCCATGATAATGTTTGCTCCTGGGGCAAAAAGGAAAAAAAAACAACAAAACAACAAAAGTAAAAAACGTTTATGCAAGCTCTTTTAGAATACAAGTTACAAATACAAGTAAGCAGTTAGCATCCCTATCTAAAAGTTAGTGCCCTAAAATCTAACCGTCTCTCCAAATCTCGAGCGGGAGGGTTGCTGAGATAATGAGGGTCGTTGGTAAGCCCACAGAGGAACATGAGTTCCGCATCATCTATAAACTCCTTGGCTTGAATCATCCAGCCCTCGTCCCTCAATGCTCCAGCCAAATCTCTAGCCCAGTTCTCAGGGAAAGTGGGGTCTAGGCGATTCTTCACAAGGGAGCCTTTCCCGTGTGAAATCCACTCTCGTGCCACCCCGAAATCATCATCTGCTGGGGCTTTGACAAAGATAAACTTCTCCTTCCAATCTAGGCCGTAGGTGGATGAGGGGGAATTGATCAATTTCAGATGGGCCTTTGCTTGAACATAATAGAAGAAACCCGCCTCGGGGGACGAGCGCGGTGAGCTAACAACTTGGAGTAGAGCGTTGAAATTCTACATTGAGGGCTTGTGTCTAGTACACTTCATGAGGATCACGAAGCAGGTTATAAGAGCGAGTCCATTTGGCACAATTTGCGAGGGGCACAGTTTCAAGTTGTTCAGGATAGTAGCCACCGGAACCGGGATCGAAAACCTCAAGCCCCCAGAATTGACTGCATCCTTATAAACAGCCATCTCACCAGGGGGTGGGCGGTTGGCACGCTCGTGCTTAGCAGGGATTCGCCAGGAGAAACGCTCGTCCCAGTATATTGGCACAAGCATGGTCTTTATCTCTCCCAGAGTGATTGTACTGGGAGTCTCGTCAGGAGTGCGCTCGGTTGCCTGCATACCCGAGCCCTCACCCTCGTTTGAATCTTTAGATTTCTGGGCTTTTTTAGATTTCTTGGTCCTTCTCTTCGTGGGGGGTGCCTTCGAGGCCCAGCCTCCACATTCCCCTCCGGGGCCGGAGCAGGCATTGCCATCGTCACAGTATAGCGATGGGGATGTGTGGCCCTCTCCGCTATTGCGTAAACCTCCCCTTGCCTCATCGCCTCCAAAGTCATGTCCATCTCTTCGAAAAGGGGTTCCACACCCCCCGGATTCCTCTCTTCCATGGCGGAAACCGCCGCCTCCAACTCCTCAACGTGGTCTCCGGACATGATTTGAGAAAGGTTTTTTAAGGATTGGGAAGGGATGCAAAATTCAGAAATTTTGGGATTGAAAGGAATTCTAGAAAGGGAGTCCTAATCGACACTAGGGTTAGTCAGTTAGATGATTTTGCAGAAGTGGTTACCTTGAGTTTTCTGGAAAACTTAGAGAAGGTGGGAATTGCTTTAAAGATCACTCTGCAGATGTTCTTTCTCAAAAATGCTCTGGAGGTTCTGATTGCGTAAAGAGTAAAAGGGACACGGAATCCCTTATTTATAGGCATGGAAGTTGGTACGTTACTGGCAGAAAATTACGCACATCAGCATTAAATGCGTAAGTGTTTCAAGCGGTCAGATGAAAGGACCGCATTTATGGCACAGTCAGGAAGATAATTTCCCAACACGCTATGCCTTCCCCAAGCGCAACGCTCGAAGACTTACATTGGCAGAATTCTATAGCCCTTATCACTAAGGACTACAGAATTGGGGGGCAAAATGATGGGGTCAAAATACGCTCGACCCGCGTTTGGACACGTGGCGACACGAGAAAGTAACACGTGGCCTTTCTTGACTGGGGTAGGTTATCAACGAGCGTTCAAGGCCCCTGAGCGTCAAAATCCCTAAAGAACACGTGTCGTCTCTGCTGTGCACACGCGTGGTCATCCCTGCGGCTCTTTAACGAGCGCACTTCCCAAAACGGAACACAGTCCCAGCTTATCTTGGAAGACCTCTTCGAGCGTTATCATCCCTTGAAGAAGCTTCCACTCCCCCTCGTTACGCAGCCTTGGCCTCCATCCCCTAGCGGAGTCTCTGGCCTCCAAGGCCCTTGGTTGACACGAGCGTGCTCTTAGCCCTCGTTACCAACCCCCTAAAATGGCTCTCTGACGCCTGTACAAGCCCGCGCACCTGGCCCTGTTGCAAACACTCACTTTTACCAGCTTTTGCAGGAGATTTGTAGCACCCCGCACGTGAGGCACCACATCCCCCACACTAAGGCTCAACACGAGTAACGAAATAGTAAATCCGCACCCGTATCAAACCCTAGCGAACGGGAGACAAACATAAAAACCTTCCTAAGCTAGGCGGAACTAGACCCTGCAATGATAACCAAATCACAATATATAATGCATGGCAAAGCCCAAGTACAAACATACAAACCATAAACGGAATTTGGGCTCTTCAGGCCTCTTTTAAAACATAACAAAACCCAGTAAAAGCAATTCAATAACGATTACATAAATATTCAAGTCCAAGATACTACAGAATCGAATCAAACATAAATCCAATACATGAATGAGTGCAGGGACTCTCCTAACCTAACTCGACCCACTTAAAGACTCCAAACACCTCCGCCTAGATCGAAACTCCAAAGCCAAACCTGCACACTAAAGTGTTGGGGAGGGAGAGGGTCAGTCTCTAGAAGACTGAGTGAGCAGGAGCGATATATATATATAAAAACATGCACATGCAAGTCATAAATTCCGAACAAGGTTTTATTCGAAATTAGTTCCCTAAAAGGGCAAGAGAATGATTAATCAATGCTCGGATTTTATGACTACTCATATTAATTCATTACATTTATAAATCATACATAAACATAAGGCTCGGCGAGTGAGCGTGCACAATCTCCAACCAAACTCCGACCGTGTACGACAAATATCATTAATAAGTTGATTAGGTGTTCATGCGATATATCATAATACATGCAGACCATAAATAATATCATAAATATATTCGTTTGGGCAATCCGTGTCCCGGCTTTCCCGTACGGTGCATAATCATATCATAACATATACATAAGCATAAGTATAAATCATAACCAACCTTCTTCCTCCGGGTGGTGGACGGGCTTGCAAGACTCGGCCACCGATTCATACATAGGCCAATGGGGGTACATGAATCCCCCAAAGGCACTCAGCTCCCATTCCCCGCTAAACCTCCTAGCGAGGGCCGGTATCACCGTATATAAGGTGGGACTAGTACAAGGGATCACCGTCGGCCCTTGCCTCCCCGGATAGCCACTTGCACTAAGTCCCTGGGCCCGTGAACATATCATAAAGGCATAATCTCGCCAAAACATTTACTTTCACACTTAGGATACATACTATAAGAAAACATACCTTATCGTGCAACTCGGCATATGCTATACACGTACCTCTCCGTGTCATCCTAATCCGTAGCTAGCATGAAGACACACGGTTTGGAGCATAGCCTCGTTACAAAACCATTTTTAAGCTTATATACGCCCATACGTATAATTCAGAAGAATTTACTCGATAACTTCATTTGAAAACCATATATATATAATCACAAGGTTTTTGGCCAAAGCTTTTCACATAAGGGTTGTAGGGTTTGTTACATAGCTAAAACAAAACCACCCTCACCTGAACCGTGACGAAACAAGGAACGAGCTACCAAGTGCCCGAAGGATCAAGATCTCTCCACCCTGGAGATAAACTGTACAAAAGACCACAAGACGTGTTCGTGAGACTCAAGACTCTTAATGAACCATATATGACGCACGGCAATGCTCAAGCATGATATGAAGGCATAAAGATCATATTAAGTCATGAAAATGTTCGTGTGCATTATTAAGGCATTTAAATCATATAACCAAGTCATTCACTCATTCATTCATTTTCATTCAAATTCTTCAATTCAAATCTCCAATCAAATTAATTCAAGAATTCAAATAGGAGCATAGAACATATTCAAGCTCTGCCATAATGCTACCACATACTTCATATTACATAAGATAGCATATTTCCAAGGTTTGACAACAAGAAGGAAGCATCTGAAAAAGAAAATGAATTACGCGATTCATAAACGAATATAATCACACATAAACGGCAATAAGCAAAAGCATGCCTATAACCCATCCAAATGCCATGAAATTAAACCACAATGCTCCCAACATATAGCAAAACAAGTTCATAGTTCAACACAAAAGGAGATAAAGTCATTCAAGAGGTGAAATAAATCAAAAACCGAAAAGGAAGCAACAAGGACTGCGCAAGGGAAGGGACAAGGGGGTGTCACCCTCCTTAGCCAAACTGAGCCACGACCGTGGATCAGTACAGACCTGCCCAGAAGGTGTGACACGCCCGTGTCTCACACTTATGTGTAAATGAGACACGGGGGTGTCACGGTACAGAACTTAACCGCTCACAAAGTTTTACCGGCAAAACTGAACCCATACCAAATCAATCCAAAAGCATACCAAATCAACTCCAAATGCTATGAAACTTAATATACAACATATTTAGCATGTTAGGAACATTTTTTGATTTAGAGTTCAAAGACTAAATCACACGTTAAGATCATCTAAATCATGCAGCAAAACTGGGTCGCCAAAATCGCACATAAAAGCCCTATTGTTTCAATCAGCCATGATCAAGTACTTAGGGGTTGAATTTGGATCTGAAACTTTGGGGAATGCATGCTAACATACTAAACAACTAATATACATCATATATATGCAAAATGGCACAATTTAAAGCACATTAGAATGACCAATCAAGTTACAAAATGCAACAGCAACAAGTCTGTCATGAAGCATGCATAAAAACAGGCCATGTCTTTCGGTTTTGAGGCTTAAAATGGATCCAAATACTTGAAACATGAATGTTAACATATAGAGAAATGAGTTTACATAATATCCATGCAAATTCACATGAAAAGGAGACCATTTGATCAATCAACAACACAAAATTTCACACAGCAGTTCGAAAAACAGGGGGTAACAGTTTGATCATCAAGTTTGGAGCTCCATAACTCATAATTTCACCAAAGGGTCAAGAGATAAAATCCTCCTAATATCATATGCTATCAGTTAGGAAAGAAATAGGTCAAGAAACAAGCTCATATGATCATGTATAAGCAAGAAAATCAGCTACACAAGCAAATAGGTCACAAGAGCAAAAATCCCTAAAAGTTCATATCAAACTCATCCCTCAAACCCTAATCAAATCTGATCCAAATCAAGCATTTAATGGATGAAATCAAGCATAATAGAGTATAGAAGACATAAATATTCATACCTTGAAGATTAGAAGAAGAAGAGAGGTGATTTGAGCTCAAAATCTCAAGAATGGCCAAGGGTTTTCTTCTCCTTTTCTCTCTTCCTCTCTCTCGATCAGCAGCAGCAGCTATGGGAGATGTTTGGTTCGGTTTTCAGAGTTAAAGGGGTAGGAGAAAGGCTTAACCCAAGGTACAAAATTCATGGTTAAGGTATGGTTAGGTTAGGTTAAGTAAAAAAAGGGTCCCACCATGAGGACTAGTCAACAAAAGGAGTTCTTCTTGCACGAGTTGTCCGTTACGGTTGGATTTCGGAGGTCTTAATGATTTCAAAAAGGTATGAGGCTTGTTCCATTGTCTCCGAATCGTCGATACGAAGGCAACGGAGGTGTCGGAATTCGAATCCGAATTCCCGAGCTCAAGATATCACGTACGGAACCAAGGGTGCGCTAATTGCTCGTTAGCCCCCGATTTGGTTCCACAATCAAAATTAAATTCGTTAACGCGTCAAATGAATCCGAAAACATAAACCGAGCATATAGGCATGTTCAAATCACACATATTTACGACATACTAAATTTCCATACCAATCCGATATCATTACATATATGAACGAAGCACAAATAGAACACTCATGCGCATGAACGAATTCATATTGTTATAAATGAATTACTAAAACTTAAATTCCATTTTAATTAAATTACAACCAACTAGCAACATGTTGAAATTAATTAAAGAAATTACCGAAATAGTTAAGGTAATACGAAACCTTAATTAAGAAATTAAACACTAAATATCAAAGTAAAATAAAATGAATTACTTAGAATAACCATAGTCTATAGTTTAAATCAAATATAAACACTTATAAACAATTAATCATATAATTAAATAATTAATTTTCGCAATTTATAAACAAATACGCCACATTATTAAAAACTGAAAAACTGGGGCGTTACAATCTCTCCCCCTTAAAAAGAATCCGTCCTCGGATTCACAACACGCTTGAAAACAAACAACGAGAGATTCCCCGTCTCTCACAAGCAACAAGGAGAGAGCCCCGTCTCTCGAACAACAATGAGAGAACCCCGTCTCTCGAACAGCAATGAGAGAACCCCGTCTCTCGCAAGTAAAGAGAGTACCCCGTCTCTCAAACAAAAATAAGAGAATCCCCGTCTCTTACAAACAAAGAGAGCACCCCGTCTCTCAACCGAAAATAAAGCAAGGAGTCTCCAATACTCCCAAGCAACTCACGTAAAACCAAATTTAAAATCACGAAAGGCACCCAAAGCAAGTAATAAATGTCGTTCACATTGATCTTCAATTACTCCAAGTAATTTAACACAGTAGGAGATCAAAGCACTTAACATAAAATTTATGTAGGTTAAATTTGCATGGATGCATGTATCATGAATGCTATAAGTACCGTTCACCGTAGTTGCAAAAATTCAGATTTGTGAATTGTCGTTGTCCAAGGTATGATCTGTCCTGAATGTAACTCAGTGCCCAGCTTGTCTTGAACCTCTTCAGGGTTCCCTGGTGAAGCGATTAAGGAATTCTTTAAGGAGTATATTCTTAGATCCTTTCTAACTTGTACTGCTACCCAACATCTTCAATCCTTATCCAAATCGGTGCCCAACATATTCCCGAGGATAACCACTCTGGGCGAACTTGATAATTCGATCCCAACCTTACGACGTTTATTCTTATAGTCTCTCTCATCACAAGTCTTTTCCCACCTTCCGTTCCAATGGTCCGTTCATTCCCTTGTTACCCCCTCTGTAACGCCCCATTTTTCAGTCATGCATTATGTTACCTTATATTAAATTTCATCACATTATATGCCTTATATTCTCATGTGTTTATATGAACTTCCATTAACGTGGAAATTTCGTGAACTAATTGATAACGTGCTTAATTGTATGAATTCAGTGATCTAATTGAATTAAATGTCCTTAATTGCTCTCTAGTGTGAATTCTTGGATTTAATTGTATTTCATGACTTGGAGCTAAATGAATTAATTGTTAGAGTTTATCCTTGAGTGCATTATATAAATAAATATATGGACTTAATTGCATTGCATAATTTGGGACTTTGAAGATCATATCCCATGGAATGATATTTGATTGAATGAATTTAATTAACTTGAGGACCTAATTGCAAAATTTGATGATTCATCCATTTTGTTGGAAGACTTTGGATTATATGTATATCTCTCTTTTCATCTACACATTTCATCATCAAACCACACACACACACACACTAATACACGGTTTTTACACCATAGAAGAGAAGAAGGAAAGATTTCTTTATAATTCAAGCTAAAGTTGAGGAATTGAAGAGTTAGGATCATCATCAACATCATATCATCATCTCATCAACCATCTCTTTGATTCAAGGTAGAAATTGGAAATTCTATGAAATTCTTGAATATGTGATCAAGTATGAGTTTAGGGATTTGTTGTTGAATTCTTGCATGATTGAAGTTGAGAGCATGATCTTGATCTTAAGGAGTAAGGATTGCATGAAAATCTTGAAATTATTGAAGGTTGGGAGCATGTATAATATGGGGTTTTAATGAGAAATTCTTGATGTTGGGATGTTTATTTCTTGGTTGAATTGATGAATATTGGAAGTATGATGCATATATGAGGTGTTTGAAGCATAAGTTATGGTTGGAGTTTGGTATATTTTGGTTTGGGGTTGGTTTTGCATGGAAACCCCTGTTTCTCCCCTGTTTTTTCGGTCACGCACAGTTGACACGGGGGTGTCAACTTTGCTTTGTGCTGGCGACACGGGGGTGCACGTTGGTTTGATTTTCTGTACCGTGACACGGGGGTGTCACGGTTTGCCTTATATTGACGACACGGGCGTGTCACTTTCCTGCATTTTGCCCAACTTCGGACGAACGCCATTTTCACCTCGGTTTGAATTAGAAAGCGTGCCATATAGCGTTGGAAAGGTCTATGTGTCTACTTTCATACCCAATAAACAAAACTCGATTCCCACTTCTAGAATTTAAGATATTTCAGTTTTCCCACAACATGTACATTTCCAAAAATTGTCGGTTTTGGCCAAACTTCACCAAAACCTTTCTTATTGCTTTCCTTTCACTCTCTTGGCTCCCATATGTGAATTATATGTTGTATATACTTGATTAATTGATAAGCATGCTCTTACTTGACACTTCTTGGTACGTAATTGCTCAAACTTGATTGTGTAATTCCATGCACTATATGAATTGAACTTGAAATGATTGAATATGTGACTCCTTGAGATTTATTTCATCTTTTAAGTGTTAATTGGTTCTCATATATGATTAAGTGCCACTTAATTGTTAATATGTTTGGTTATTAAAGTGTTAGGATGGTTATTTATTTACACGAGCGTTGCCGTGCGTCATACTTGGTCTCATTATTGAGTCATGTCTCACGAGTTCCCACATTTCCTTTCTTGTTCAGTTTCTCCAGGGAGGAGATCATTGATCGTTTGGCACTTTCTTGTATCCTTGTCTTGTTCCGTCGCTCGTCAGGTGAGGTTATTTCTATTTGTAAAAGAACCCTACGACCCTATGTGGCTTTGGACCAAAACAAATAATTATATCTATAGTTTTCCGAAAATTGAATTGTTCCTTTATTGATCGATTGATATTATACCGAGTAATTGTCACTGACTATTGAATTGAATTGATTGAATGTTTTGGCGAGTAAATCATGTTCACAGAGGGCCCGAGGGTAGTGTATTGAGCTAACCGGGAAGGCAAGGGCCGACGGGTAACTCTTGCACTATCCTCACCAAATTGCGGGATGACCCCTGAATCCACTAGGAGATTAGTGGAGGAAGGAGTTCCGGGTATAGGGAATCATGAACCCTATACTCAATGAGATTGGATGGCGGGGCCTTGCAATCCCCCATCACCCGGAGGGAGAAGGATGGATTGATTGAAACTGTCTATTTGTGCACTGAATTGATTGCCTGATCACTTAATTGATAAAATGGAATTAATGTACACTGTCGGAGATTGGTTGGAGATTTGCCCTCACTCGCCGGGCCACTGATTATTGAATTGTATTGAAATAACTGAATTGAAAATGGAATGATTGTAACCTCGGGCGAGCCTTGTTTATTTATTAAACTAATATTGTTTATGAAAATCTTACCCGAGTTTACAATTTGCATGGTATTTGCGCTTTTAAATTATAAACCCCTCACTCAGTCTGTGGTAGACTGACACCTCACACTTTTCAGGTACTGTCAGTGGCGTGCTAGGCGGGAGTCCGAGTCGTGTCCAGTTGCCGAGTTGAGTCTAGCATTGCATTTTCATGTTCTTGGTATTTTCGGCTCATCATGTTAGTGGTTTTGGGTTATTTATACATGTATAATGTATTGATAAGTGTTGGTACCTACTATTATATAAATGTTGGTATCTATAAGTAAATATGTAAATATGGTACCTATAAGTATTGATTGCTATTGCTTCCGCTTTTATTGTTCTGAATTGTTTATTGGTAGTATTCGAGGGTACCCGCCTAGCTCTTGAGTTTTTTTTATTGTCACCCGTTCGCCATGAGTCCGGTTCATATATGGGCTACCCATTTCATGTGTGAGCTAGACTTATGGTGCGGGGGTGTGGCATCTCGGCGTTCCGGGTGCTACATCTAAGGTGGTATCAGAGCCCTGTTGCAAAACCGCGGTTCTAGCGTCGAGTCGTGTCATGTCTAGGTCGAACGGCATAGGATTATTTGATAATTGCGAGTCTTGCATCTTATTTGGAACTACTTGAACTTATTTGAATTTATTTGAACTTACCTGAACATTCTTGAGCTACCTGATAACTTGCTCGTTTTATTAATACATGTCACTACATGAGGATTAATTGATCTTCTATGACTTGGAATTTATATGTTTGATGTGTTTTCTTTAATTTAGTTGAATTAATTATTGCGTTTTGCATCAAATATATGGTTAAATGCTAATTATGTGACATGAGCATGTACTAACCGCATGCATTTAGCTTTGAATTAATTTTGAGTTATAGGTTATGAAGATTATATCAAACCACGACCAATTTCTACGACAACCTCAAGTTATCGCAAGCTCCTTTTTCTAGTAAGGAATGCACCGGGAAACTTCACACAAGAAAATCAAGAGTCATGAATTGCTCTAGTTGGGTTATACTTCAAGTGTTAAGATTCGGGAATTGAAGGACCAAAGGCGGGAGTAACTTTCAAGCTCTAATGAAGTTGGTAGATATTTAGCGGGATAGTGGTAGGGCGTGATGCCTACAACTTGCAAGATTAACACTCACACGCCTATATTGCAAAAGTCTTTTCAACGGGAATCCGTAGGATCATTTCATTCAAGAGCAAAACTGAAGAAAAACCTCTAAAGTGTTTTAAGTTTCAAGGTCTCAATCACCGAGGAGGCCTCGAGGGTACTAGGGACTTAGGGTTCGGAGTTGAAAGTAAGTTGAGGATTTTCCACCATTGGAATCGAAAGTCAAGTTGTGGGATGATCTACGAGCTCTAGGTAAGTTGAAGAAGTTCAAAGAGGTGGAGTTGGGGTAGATGATGCTAGGTTATCATAAGACTAATACATACACCATGCCACATCAAAAGTTAAGTTAGTTAACCAAACTCAATGAGGTTGTGCAAACCGAGGGATGGAACGAAGGGAATCTTGGAGGAGGTTAGATCGATGAAGAAGAATGAAGAGATTAAGAAAAAGGGGAATTGAAGTCACTACGGATTTTGAGTAAGGAAGAAGTTGAATTGGAAGATATGGAGCAAAAATAGAAACGGTGAAAGAAGGTAACGAGATTATAGAAGGAAACTATATGCTTGAGTGTAAGCAATTGGAGGGTGAGTTCGTTCGACTATTTAAACTCATACAAATTAAATCGAGGATTTCGATTGAGGTGATAACTAGGTGAAGACTTCGGATAACAATTAGAGACTACTTTTCGAAAGAGGGCTAGTTATCAATTTCACGGAAGTAGAAGCATTGGAGTTCAAGAATCATAATTTGAGTACCAAGTTATACGAGTCGAGATAAGGAAGCTTTGAACGAGAAGATATTCAAGGTGGAGGTTCGAACCACACTTAGAATCTATAAATTGAAAGGAATACTTGGGGACAGAATTGAGTTCAAGAAATTTCAATCTTCGAGTGATGGAAACGTACGGGTTGATGTTGGGGATTTTGAAGAAAATTGGAAGACCGTAGGTAACAAGGAATAACCAACAAATTTGAGGCAAGCTCGTAATTCAACAAAACAAAGAACAAGTGCTAAGTTAAAGGATGCAGCTACGGTGACAGGTTCAAAGCATTCATGGCACGTGCATCATACATTGTTTAAATTATTTAAATTTCTTTAACTATATATGCATTACTAGTTGAGCGTAAATTTTCCAACTTGTGTATTTATTATTTATAAGTGTAATACGTGCATCGACATCTTAACCCAACATGCACTTTAAGTGTTTTCTTGATAGAAAATCTTTCCACCTCATCTATCAAGCATTACTTCAACTGAGACACAACCGAAGCATGATACGGAAAGAATTGGGTTGCAAAGTGAGGAACAAAAAGGAGAAAGAACAATTGAAAGGCCGGGAAAAGTAGTTAGGAGTTGGATGGAAGAAGTTGTCACTTCAAAAATAAACGTGAGATGAAATGTCCGAACAAGTGGCGAAATTTAAGATTTCTGATATCAAGGAAGTTGAGTCGACTGGGGAAATGACTTCAAATTTGTGGTTTTGCTCAAAGGAATTACATTTGTTAGAAGTAACAAAAGTGTAAGGGTTACAAATGATGGGGGTTACTTGAGAGCAACAACAAGGGATGAATTAGGAGATTGAGATGCTTGATGACCTCGAAGGTCAGGATGAGGATATGTAGGAAATGATTTTTGGAAAGGGTGAGAGCTTCAAGAAATGAAATAGATATTCAAGAATGAGGAAGGATTCAGTGTTCGTTGGATTTCCAATTGAGATAGAGAAATATTTCGGGAACGAGATCGAGAGTTAGAGGTATTTCAAGAGAATCAGAAAGAAGAGGAGCTTGGATTTGAAAAAGGGTAGAACTAGTTCTAGAAGTTAGACAGAAAATATTCCTATGTTCTTAAGGGGGAGAGCCGGTCGGGGAACAACTTAAAATCGATGTTTGGATCTCACTTGGGAGAGTTGAAACTCCAAGGAAAATGGTTCTTTCGGGAACTCTCTATCAGAACTAGGTGAATGAAGTTTTCAATAATTTAAATCTCGTGCGCCTAGAGTTCTCAAATGGAGATTTTAAAAGCCATAAGGAGGATATCTTGAGCCGAGTTGAAATTGAAACAAATTTGATGAGAAATGGGAGAGATCATGATTTTTATAAGTTGAGTAAGTATACTTTGATCAAAGGTAAGAATTTTTCAAGGAAAGCGACTGTCATTCAAGATTTGCACGAAGTGACCAAAGAGGTGCGATACTATTACCATATTACAAGATAAAAACAACTCGACGGGAACATTCTCTATCGCAAGGGTTCACATGAGAGTTACTTGAACCGGGGGTATTATGAAGGATAAAAGGTAGACCTCGAGTCATCAAATAATTAGTCCGGGCATCGGAGGAGGTCAACTATAACTGGTAAGAAGAATGGGTGGTCGGATTACTACCAAGTGCATATTCAAGAATTGAATCTTCGAACCGTGGTGGTAGAAAGGTTAGAAAATTTGATCGCGGGATGGAGATTGAGTAATTATTGGGGTACATACTGGCATCAGGCATCCGAGGAATAGCATTTTGGTTAGAAGGGATTCTGATCAAAGAATCAAGTATTAAATCAAGTTGCTGCCATTGAAGTTTCTAAGACCATGGTGAATGGTACACCTAATCATGCATATCATGTGTAATATACATTTTATTATCAACCGTATGGTTCTTTGTCTTTATTAATTGCTTTTGTAAAACTAGATGGTATATTTGATTTCCTCCACTTGTTCATTACGTGAAGTTCGGTATGAATGTTTAATTAAGTGTTCTCTTGGAATTCTTGCTTGTGTGAGAGTCGGGGTACTCTCCCTAGTTGTTTGAGAGACGGGGAGCTCTCACTACGTGTTAGAGAGACGGGGTTCTCTCATTTCTTGTTCGAGAGACGGGGTTCTCTCATTTCTTGTTCGAGAGACGGGGTTCTCTCATTTCTTGAGGAGAGACGGGGCTCTCTCGTTACTTGTTTGAGAGACGGGGCTCTCTTGTTGCTTGTGCATCATTTTAAAACTCGGCAGTGGACCTGGGGACCAGGTCCTATTAAGGGGGAGAGAATTGTAACGCCCCATTTTTCAGTCATGCATTATGTTACCTTATATTAAATTTCATCACATTATATGCCTTATATTCTCATGTGTTTATATGAACTTCCATTAACGTGGAAATTTCGTGAACTAATTGATAACGTGCTTAATTGTATGAATTCAGTGATCTAATTGAATTAAATGTCCTTAATTGCTCTCTAGTGTGAATTCTTGGATTTAATTGTATTTCATGACTTGGAGCTAAATGAATTAATTGTTAGAGTTTATCCTTGAGTGCATTATATAAATAAATATATGGACTTAATTGCATTGCATAATTTGGGACTTTGAAGATCATATCCCATGGAATGATATTTGATTGAATGAATTTAATTAACTTGAGGACCTAATTGCAAAATTTGATGATTCATCCATTTTGTTGGAAGACTTTGGATTATATGTATATCTCTCTTTTCATCTACACATTTCATCATCAAACCACACACACACACACACTAATACACGGTTTTTACACCATAGAAGAGAAGAAGGAAAGATTTCTTTATAATTCAAGCTAAAGTTGAGGAATTGAAGAGTTAGGATCATCATCAACATCATATCATCATCTCATCAACCATCTCTTTGATTCAAGGTAGAAATTGGAAATTCTATGAAATTCTTGAATATGTGATCAAGTATGAGTTTAGGGATTTGTTGTTGAATTCTTGCATGATTGAAGTTGAGAGCATGATCTTGATCTTAAGGAGTAAGGATTGCATGAAAATCTTGAAATTATTGAAGGTTGGGAGCATGTATAATATGGGGTTTTAATGAGAAATTCTTGATGTTGGGATGTTTATTTCTTAGTTGAATTGATGAATATTGGAAGTATGATGCATATATGAGGTGTTTGAAGCATAAGTTATGGTTGGAGTTTGGTATATTTTGGTTTGGGGTTGGTTTTGCATGGAAACCCCTGTTTCTCCCCTGTTTTTTCGGTCACGCACAGTTGACACCGGGGTGTCAACTTTGCTTTGTGCTGGCGACACGGGGGTGCACGTTGGTTTGATTTTCTGTACCGTGACACGGGGGTGTCACGGTTTGCCTTATATTGACGACACGGGCGTGTCACTTTCCTGCATTTTGCCCAACTTCGGACGAACGCCATTTTCACCTCGGTTTGAATTAGAAAGCGTGCCATATAGCGTTGGAAAGGTCTATGTGTCTACTTTCATACCCAATAAACAAAACTCGATTCCCACTTCTAGAATTTAAGATATTTCAGTTTTCCCACAACATGTACATTTCCAAAAATTGTCGGTTTTGGCCAAACTTCACCAAAACCTTTCTTATTGCTTTCCTTTCACTCTCTTGGCTCCCATATGTGAATTATATGTTGTATATACTTGATTAATTGATAAGCATGCTCTTACTTGACACTTCTTGGTACGTAATTGCTCAAACTTGATTGTGTAATTCCATGCACTATATGAATTGAACTTGAAATGATTGAATATGTGACTCCTTGAGATTTATTTCATCTTTTAAGTGTTAATTGGTTCTCATATATGATTAAGTGCCACTTAATTGTTAATATGTTTGGTTATTAAAGTGTTAGGATGGTTATTTATTTACACGAGCGTTGCCGTGCGTCATACTTGGTCTCATTATTGAGTCATGTCTCACGAGTTCCCACATTTCCTTTCTTGTTCAGTTTCTCCAGGGAGGAGATCATTGATCGTTTGGCACTTTCTTGTATCCTTGTCTTGTTCCGTCGCTCGTCAGGTGAGGTTATTTCTATTTGTAAAAGAACCCTACGACCCTATGTGGCTTTGGACCAAAACAAATAATTATATCTATAGTTTTCCGAAAATTGAATTGTTCCTTTATTGATCGATTGATATTATACCGAGTAATTGTCACTGACTATTGAATTGAATTGATTGAATGTTTTGGCGAGTAAATCATGTTCACAGAGGGCCCGAGGGTAGTGTATTGAGCTAACCGGGAAGGCAAGGGCCGACGGGTAACTCTTGCACTATCCTCACCAAATTGCGGGATGACCCCTGAATCCACTAGGAGATTAGTGGAGGAAGGAGTTCCGGGTATAGGGAATCATGAACCCTATACTCAATGAGATTGGATGGCGGGGCCTTGCAATCCCCCATCACCCGGAGGGAGAAGGATGGATTGATTGAAACTGTCTATTTGTGCACTGAATTGATTGCCTGATCACTTAATTGATAAAATGGAATTAATGTACACTGTCGGAGATTGGTTGGAGATTTGCCCTCACTCGCCGGGCCACTGATTATTGAATTGTATTGAAATAACTGAATTGAAAATGGAATGATTGTAACCTCGGGCGAGCCTTGTTTATTTATTAAACTAATATTGTTTATGAAAATCTTACCCGAGTTTACAATTTGCATGGTATTTGCGCTTTTAAATTATAAACCCCTCACTCAGTCTGTGGTAGACTGACACCTCACACTTTTCAGGTACTGTCAGTGGCGTGCTAGGCGGGAGTCCGAGTCGTGTCCAGTTGCCGAGTTGAGTCTAGCATTGCATTTTCATGTTCTTGGTATTTTCGGCTCATCATGTTAGTGGTTTTGGGTTATTTATACATGTATAATGTATTGATAAGTGTTGGTACCTACTATTATATAAATGTTGGTATCTATAAGTAAATATGTAAATATGGTACCTATAAGTATTGATTGCTATTGCTTCCGCTTTTATTGTTCTGAATTGTTTATTGGTAGTATTCGAGGGTACCCGCCTAGCTCTTGAGTTTTTTTTATTGTCACCCGTTCGCCATGAGTCCGGTTCATATATGGGCTACCCATTTCATGTGTGAGCTAGACTTATGGTGCGGGGGTGTGGCATCTCGGCGTTCCGGGTGCTACACCCTCAATGTTATATTCGATAACTGGTCCCATATTTCCTTACCCGAAGACAGAAGGTTCTTGATGAATCTTGAAGTTTGAGACCAATCCTTCAATTATCACCCTTTTTATTTGGTCTCTACTTAAGGTTCCTTCTGGATTATCGTTGATATAACTAATAACTCGATAATATTGTCTTGGACTCCTTCGTACTTCATTGATTAAGTCTTGATCGACACCATCCCCTTATAGGATAGCTTGATTCGGTTTTCCCCTTGTTAATTCCAACTTAGAAGTTCATAGAAACTCTCTTATGATTCCATCACCTCCAGATCAGAATTCCGTAGGTAGCTTCTCTCTTAACAGCTTAACCATAACCGCCATCTTATTCATTCCTAATCACCACCCTTAGGACTTCCAGATTCTCCTTAATTTGCATCCCCGTCATTACTCCTAACATATTCATTCGAGCACCACCCTCATTCTCCAATTCACCTCTCGGTCGTGCTCTCCCCCTTAAAATTTTTCGCTCTTACATGTCAAACTCCATGAATCCTTCTTTCATAGAATTTTTTTTTTTGCTGAGCCACTTTTGTTTCTTTAATTCACTCCTAAGGTTCAATTCAAACCCTTCAATAATTAATTCCTTCTAATCCCCAACTTTTCTCTTTCTCGTTCTTCTTGAAATCTAGACTAATTTGATCCCTTCTTGTATTTCCATTCTTCAACTAAAGGTAATCCTTTCAAGGATCGAAAAGGACTTACATTATTTCCTAACCAATGCTCCATTATTTGGAAGTTTAGTTGAATTCGTTACTACGCCTCTGAGAATAAGGTTTCTCCAAAACTCTTCAACTTAGTTTCTTCGGTGAAGATTGTGCTAGCTAAGCTATATACCCGGAACTCCCAAGATATAACCCAACTATTCTTCTCGTCTTGATTCGAGCAAGCCTTAATCAAAGAATCGATTGATGAACAAGGTGGAGCCATTCCCTATCAGTTAAACACTAAGCCATGCATGTTGGATTAACATGCCAATGCACATAGTAAACAATTAAAGATGCAACGATGCAACGATGCAACACGTTGGAGCAATTATATTAATTAAACATAAACGTACATATAGATAAAGAAAGCAATTAATTTAAATCGATGCATGATAGTAGCCTATATAAGAAAGATCAACTCAAATATGGGTGCATGAGGATTAGTGTATGCTCATGGCACGTAGTTGAATGAATCAATGCCCATAGAATGCAAAATGCAACATTTAAAGCAACTAAATAAGAGAGTAGATTGTATACTTGTATTAAGCAATTTCCAACAATTAGTATCATATATTCATGCCAAATCGATGCAATGTACACATTAACAAGTTGTTCCTATGCCGTGTGACCTAACTGACTCAAACACGACACGAGAACACCGGTTTTGCAACTGGGCTCTGATACCACTTAAGGATGTAGCACCCCGCACGTGAGGCACCACATCCCCCGCACTAAGGCTCAACACGAGTAACGAAATAGTAAATCCGCACCCGTATCAAACCCTAGCGAACGGGAGACAAACATAAAAACCTTTCTAAGCTAGGCGGAACTAGACCCGGCAATGATATCCAAATCACAATATATAATGCATGGCAAAGCCCAAGTACAAACATACAAACCATAAACGGAATTTGGGCTCTTCAGGCCTCTTTTAAAACATAACAAAACCCAGTAAAAGCAATTCAATAACGATTACATAAATATTCAAGTCCAAGATACTACAGAATCGAATCAAACATAAATCCAATACATGAATGAGTGCAGGGACTCTCCTAACCTAACTCGACCCACTTAAAGACTCCAAACACCTCCGCCTAGATCGAAACTCCAAAGCCAAACCTGCACACTAAAGTGTTGGGGAGGGAGAGGGTCAGTCTCTAGAAGACTGAGTGAGCAGGAGCGATATATATATATAAAAACATGCACATGCAAGTCATAAATTCCGAACAAGGTTTTATTCGAAATTAGTTCCCTAAAAGGGCAAGAGAATGATTAATCAATGCTCGGATTTTATGACTACTCATATTAATTCATTACATTTATAAATCATACATAAACATAAGGCTCGGCGAGTGAGCGTGCACAATCTCCAACCAAACTCCGACCGTGTACGACAAATATCATTAATAAGTTGATTAGGTGTTCATGCGATATATCATAATACATGCAGACCATAAATCATATCATAAATATATTCGTTTGGGCAATCCGTGTCCCGACTTTCCCGTACGGTGCATAATCATATCATAACATATACATAAGCATAAGTATAAATCATAACCAACCTTCTTCCTCCGGGTGGTGGACGGGCTTGCAAGACTCGGCCACCGATTCATACATAGGCCAATGGGGGTACATGAATCCCCCAAAGGCACTCAGCTCCCATTCTCCGCTAAACCTCCTAGCGAGGGCCGGTATCACCGTATATAAGGTGGGACTAGTACAAGGGATCACCGTCGGCCCTTGCCTCCCCGGATAGCCACTTGCACTAAGTCCCTGGGCCCGTGAACATATCATAAAGGCATAATCTCGCCAAAACATTTACTTTCACACTTAGGATACATACTATAAGAAAACATACCTTACCGTGCAACTCGGCATATGTTATACACGTACCTCTCCGTGTCATCCTAATCCGTAGCTAGCATGAAGACACACAGTTTGGAGCATAGCCTCGTTGCAAAACCATTTTTAAGCTTATATACGCCCATACGTATAATTCAGAAGAATTTACTCGATAACTTCATTTGAAAACCATATATATATAATCATAAGGTTTTTGGCCAAAGCTTTTCACATAAGGGTTGTAGGGTTTGTTACATAGCTAAAACAAAACCACCCTCACCTGAACCGTGACGAAATAAGGAACGAGCTACCAAGTGCCCGAAGGATCAAGATCTCTCCACCCTGGAGATAAACTGTACAAAAGACCACAAGACGTGTTCGTGAGACTCAAGACTCTTAATGAACCATATATGACGCACAGCAATGCTCAAGCATGATATGAAGGCATAAAGATCATAAGTCATGAAAATGTTCGTGTGTATTATTAAGGCATTTAAATCATATAACCAAGTCATTCACTCATTCATTCATTTTCATTCAAATTCTTCAATTCAAATCTCCAATCAAATTAATTCAAGAATTCAAATAGGAGCATAGAACATATTCAAGCTCTCCCATAATGCTACCACATACTTCATATTACATAAGATAGCATATTTCCAAGGTTTGACAACAAGAAGGAAGCATCTGAAAAAGAAAATGAATTACGCGATTCATAAACGACATATAATCACACATAAACGGCAATAAGCAAAAGCATGCCTATAACCCATCCAAATGCCATGAAATTAAACCACAATGCTCCCAAAATATAGCAAAACAAGTTCATAGTTCAACACAAAAGGAGATAAAGTCATTCAAGAGGTGAAATAAATCAAAAACCGAAAAGGAAGCAATAAGGACTGCGCAAGGGAAGGGACACGGGGGTGTCACCCTCCTTAGCCAAACTGAGCCACGACCGTGGATCAGTACAGACCTGCCCAGAAGGTGTGACACGCCCGTGTCTCACACTTATGTGTAAATGAGACACGGGGGTGTCACGGTACAGAACTTAACCGCTCACAAAGTTTTACCAGCAAAACTGAACCCATACCAAATCAATCCAAAAGCATACCAAATCAACTCCAAATGCTATGAAACTTAATATAAAATATATTTAGCATGTTAGTAACATTTTTCATTTAGAGTTCAAAGAATAAATCACACGTTAAGATCATCTAAATCATGCAGCAAAACTGGGTCGCCAAAATCGCACATAAAAGCCCTATTGTTTCAATCAGCCATGATCAAGTACTTAGGGGTTGAATTTGGATCTGAAACTTTGGGGAATGCATGCTAACATACTAAACAACTAATATACATCATATATATGCAAAATGGCACAATTTAAAGCACATTAGAATGACCAATCAAGTTACAAAACGCAACAGCAACAAGTCTGTCATGAAGCATGCATAAAAACAGCCCATGTCTTTCGGTTTTGAGGCTTAAAATAGATCCAAATACTTGAAACATGAATGTTAACATATAGAGCAATGAGTTTACATAATATCCATGCAAATTCACATGAGAAGGAGACCATTTGATCAAGCAACAACACAAAATTTCACACAGCAGTTCGAAAAACAGGGGAAACAGTTTGATCATCAAGTTTGGAGCTCCATAACTCATAATTTCACCAAAGGGTCAAGAGATAAAATCCTCCTAATATCATATACTATCAGTTAGGAAAGAAATAGGTCAAGAAACAAGCTCATATGATCATGTATAAGCAAGAAAATCAGCTACACAAGCAAATAGGTCACAAGAGCAAAAATCCCTAAAAGTTCATATCAAACTCATCCCTCAAACCCTAATCAAATCTAATCCAAATCAAGCATTTAATGGATGAAATCAAGCATAATAGAGTAGAGAAGACATAAATATTCATACCTTGAAGATTAGAAGAAGAAGAGAGGTGATTTGAGCTCAAAATCTCAAGAATGGCCAAGGGTTTTCTTCTCCTTTTCTCTCTTCCTCTCTCTCGATCAGCAGCAGCAGCTATGGGAGATGTTTTGTTCGGTTTTCAGAGTTAAAGGGGTAGGAGAAAGGCTTAACCCAAGGTACAAAAGTCATGGTTAAGGTATGGTTAGGTTAGGTTAAGTAAAAAAAGGGTCCCACCATGAGGACTAGTCAACAAAAGGAGTTCTTCTTGCACGAGTTGTCCGTTACGGTTGGATTTCGGAGGTCTTAATGATTTCAAAAAGGTATGAGGCTTGTTCCATTGTCTCCGAATCGTCGATACGAAGGCAACGGAGGTGTCGGAATTCGAATCTGAATTCCCGAGCTCAAGATATCACATACGGAACCAAGGGTGCGCTAATTGCTCGTTAGCCCCCGATTTGGTTCTACAATCAAAATTAAATTCGTTAACGCGTCAAATGAATCCGAAAACATAAACCGAGCATGTAGACATGTTCAAATCACACATATTTACGACATACTAAATTTCCATACCAATCCGATATCATTACATATATGAACGAAGCATAAATAGAACACTCATGCGCATGAACGAATTCATATTGTCATAAATGAATTACTAAAACTTAAATTCCATTTTAATTAAATTACAACCAACTAGCAACATGTTGAAATTAATTAACGAAATTACCGAAATAGTTAAGGTAACACGAAACCTTAATTAAGAAATTAAACACTAAATATCAAAGTAAAATAAAATGAATTACTTAGAATAACCATAGTCTATAGTTTAAATCAAATATAAACACTTATAAACAATTAATCATATAATTAAATAATTAATTTGCGCAATTTATAAACAAATACGCCACATTATTAAAAACTGAAAAACTGGGGCGTTACAAGATTCCTCCTAGGAAGCTCCTCGTTGCGATACATGTTAGGGCAACATTAGGGCAGGGCCACACGAGGAAAATTACCAAAGGGTCCCTGACCCTGAACTATAAATATGGAACTTCATCTCCATTTCTGTATGTTTTTCGGACCACTGCAACTCCATACTTTAGCTTACATTTCCTCTTTCAGACCACCGTCTGACTTGAGCGTCGGAGAGCCAAACTGGGAATCACCCCCCAGTTCCCCCAGCTTGGCCTTCTGACTTTGTTTATGTTTGTCCTAGCAGGTAGAGCCCAGAAGCTTTTCCGGCGACTCCCTTGAGCTTAATCCCTGTTTCCCCACCTCCACAAAATAGAAAGTGATCGGAGTTTGATCCTTGCATAATCAGACACCATCAAATATAATATTTAATTAGAAATAAAAAGTAATTATAATTTTAATATATTATTTTTTATTTTAAAATATGATAATTAATTATTTATTATTAAAATAAAATTTATATTTAATATTTAATACGTATAAAAATATATTTCATAAAATAAGAGAGAGAAAATTACATTTTTGGGTTAATTAGTGCTATTCTTCCACTTATATATATATATATATATATATATATATACTAACGGATTTAGCACCATTTGAGACAAAAACTGAAAATTTTAACATTAGGGACTAAATGTGTCGAAAAATCACAAGTATGGGATGGCTAAAAAAGTATCGGCCAAAAAAAAAAAATTTGACCTAAAACTTACGGAATCCAAAATATAATTTTTTATATTTTTTTTATTTCGAGCAGTTTTATTGTTCATCCTGCCAAATCAATTTGAATTCAATTGTCACTTTTGTGATGCACTACTCAACGGGTACTAGAGACTTGGATAGGGGTGTGTATAATTCGGCATAATCGGCCGAACCGACCGAAATCGAAGTTTTGGTTTATACCGTTTATCGGTATTTCGATACGGTATACTTTATTGTACTGAATACCGAACTTTTACATATATTAATATTAAAATATAATTTTATATATATAATATAAAGAGGAAATTGTTGTTTTAGTCCCATAAATTACCCACTTTTTAATTTTGGTCTCAACCATTAGGGATTTCGCAATTTCAGTCCCGTATTGTCTTATTTTTTGCAAATTTCATCCCACTAAGCATATTCTGTTAAATATTCCGTCTCAAATGGCATATTCCGTTAAAGCTATTATCATTTTCCCCCTCTACAAATATTTTATTTTCAACTAAACCCCACAAATATTACATACATATACATTAACCCCATAAATTTAGAAAAACAAACAAAAATGACATCTTCCCTACACATCCCACCCCCAACCAACCACCACCGGCGACCTACACACACTGCCGCCTACGCCACCATTACCACCACACTCCCAACAAATCTCATCGCCACCATGACCGGTACACGAATATCACAATAAGTCGCTGCCTCCGCCGCCACTACCACCACACTTTCAACCAATCGCCGCCTCCGCCGCCACATCCTCAGCAAATCGCCGCCACCACCATCACAACAAGTCCCTGCCGCCACCACCACACCACCACCACCACACAATCGTCTTCTTCAAGCTCTGCCAATGGGGGCAGCAATAGGTGGGCTAGCCGTGGCTCTTGGTGGGATTCGCTTACTGCATTTGAACGTGACACGGATAATGGTGGCGCTACTTTTCTTCCAATTCAGAAATGGAAAGAAGGAAGATTGAAGGGGGGATGGGGTGGAGGTTGGGGGGGGGGGGGATTGAGGGGTAGGGGTGATGTTTTTTTTTTTTTTTTTTTTTTGGTTTTAATTATATATATATATATATATATATATGTGTGTGTGTGTGTGTGTGTGTATTTATGCAAATAAATTATATATATTTTGTGTGGTTCTTTTATTTATTTATTTATTTATAATTTTATTTTTAGATATACATAAATGTGTGTATTTGTTATTATATAATGTTTTCATTATAAATTTTAAAAAAAATAATCATATGGATATATTTTATATTTTTTACTATTGTTTTCTTTTTATAAATTAAAATTTTTATTTATTTATTTGTAATGTTGATAAAAATATGTATACATAATAGATTAGTATAGTTAAATAATTTTTTATATAAATTAATATATTATTTGGTTTCAAATGTAAAATGATTAATATATTAATTTTTAGGGGCTTAAGTGAGAATAAACAAATTTCATAAGGGTTATACTGCAATTATTTTTATTTATAATTGACGGTGGGATGAAATTTGCAAAAAATAAGACAATGCGGGACTGAAATTGCCAAATCCCTAATGGTTGGGACCAAAATTAAAAAGTGGGTAATTTACGGGACTAAAACAATAATTTCCACTAATATAAATATATAAATTAACTTTTTATTCATTATTTTTCTTCTACGTTTTTCAACAACGTTATTCTGCAAAATGTTATGAATTCACATATTTCATTTCCGATTTTAAAGAATACACCTTCAAACGAAATAAAACCTAGCCCCCCCAGTGCTTGCGGGTACGTGCCTGCGTCTTCCTAGATCCACACCTTCCCGCCGTGACGACGGTGTTGCGTTGCTGTTTGCTCGCACCTTCAGCAATTTCCACTAATATAAATATATAAATTAACTTTTTATTCATTATTTTTCTTCTACGTTTTTCAACCATGTTATTCTGCAAAATGTTATGAATTCACATATTTCATTTCCGATTTTACAGAATACACCTTCAAACGAAATAAAACCTAGCCCCCCAGTGCTTGCGGGTACGTGTCAGCGTCTTCCTAGATCCACACCTTCCCGCCGTGACGACGGTGCTGCGTTGCTGTCTGCTCGCACCTTCAGCCCTTCACCGTCTCCAAAAATCCAAGATTCCGACGTAGCTCGCGCAACTCTCATATTTCTTAAAAAATAGATTTGTATGCTTGCTACTCTTCAATAGATTATGAAATCTTATGAGTTTTGTGAACCTGGAGTCTGAACTATTGTAATGGTTGAAAACTATTTTCTGTAGGATAGTCATGGTTAAATTTGTAGGTTTTTTGGGAGTAAGCCTCACCATTAGAGTTATGATCTCACCATTAGAGTTATGATCTCACGCGAGTTCGGGAGAAGGGTTGGAGTTATGATCTCACGCGAGTTCGGGAGAAGGGTTGGAGCACTACAACTCGAGGATCTACATTTTTGCAACGGAACCTGGGGACCAGGTTCTCTTAAGGGGGGAAGATTGTGACGCCCAGTATTCTCAAAGGGCGTCCTGACGATATTAACAAGTAAGTCTCTACAGTCGTGTGTGTTTAATTTAAGAGTTCTTGAATTATGTGATTTAATGTAAATCCAATTTAATATGTGATCATTCGGATTATTCTAAAATTTATGGTTAAGTTGATTTTAAATCCATCATGTTACTTAACTTGTTTAATTTCGGTTTACTTGAATTCCTTGAGATTAATTATCAATCATGTGTTTACAAAGTGTCGTTAAATTGTACGAAAGGTTTCTAAAATTAAATTGAATTAAACTCTAATTGGTAAATCTCTCTCTTTCATTTTAATTTATAAAATTACTTCGGAGCTTGAATGTTTATTCGTAACTTTACCAATTTTATTTATGATTATTTGTACGCGATATGTCTCTTTGCTACGCGATAAGGATACCCGGTTGTATTTAGCTTGTGCACAAGACACATTTCTCCCAATCTCTTCTCTCTCTCTCTCTCTCTCTCTCTCTCTCTTCTCTGTCTCTCCCGAGGGTACTATGCACGGCTTTGGTTACGAGCCTATAACTCGATCGTTTCTCGACGGAATTCAACAAACGAATAGTCCATTTCGATTATCTCGGTGAGACGTACGCAAGAGTACCAATTTCACGGCCTAACGACGAACGGTGGTAGAGTTATGGCTGGATTTCAGTAGCAGCGGCGGAGGTGCCAAACCGCCGCCACTTCGCCGGCCCGATGCATGCGCCGGAGACCCAGAAAGTAGACATCCCGGCGCTTCGGTTGACGACGGCAGCGCGCCCATCCGGGCCGCGACGGCGCCGCACGCGCCGCCTGAAGCTCGCGGCGGCGGCGCCGGTTCCTGTAGCGGCACGATTCCGCCGCTTCCGGCGGTGGTTTTCGACGGGGCTTGATGGTTTCCAAGGTTTTTCGACCCCCTGAGTTCATTTCCGGCATTAATTTCACCAGATCTTGGCCGTAGGTGGTGGTTCCGGCGACGTGTGCAGTGGAAGATTATTCGGCGGCCAACGGGGGCCTTTTTCGGCCATCTTTTGGCCTCGGGCTCTTCACGAAAGTTGTTCAGAACGATGAGAACTAGTGGCTTGTGATCAGGCGACTCCAGATTCTGTGGTTTAGCGGCGGATCGTGGCGGCAAAGTGGCTGTGCAACGGCGGCGCTAGCTCTGAGGATTTTTCCGGCGAGCTACCTTAGGGCTTTCGAAGAGCTCGTCATGGGTAAGACAATGGCTTTTACGGATCGCATTTTGGTTCACTGGTTTGGAAGTAATTTGAGTTTGAAGATTTAGGGTTTTCGTGTTCGTAGATCTGAAATTGGAGGAGATTGACTTGGAATTTCCAGAAATTAATCGAGGATTCGGAACGGGCACGAAGACTTCATTCAGGACTGGTTTTTTGGGATTTTTCCGGCGACCTTCGGCGGCGGCCCGGCTAAATTCCGGCAGCTACAGTGGTGGCGTTCCGGCGACGTCTGGTCAGAATGTTCGTCTCGTTGTGGTGAGTTCAACGCCACCTACCGTTCGTTAATCAGACACTCGATCTATTTATTACGAATTATTTTGCGTAATTGTGATTATTTGAATTAATTGTTTTAAGTGCAAATAAATTGGTTATTGTTGGTTTGTTGATCGAGATGTATTCCAATCGTATACGAAAACATGTATTGAATGGATTGTGATATGCATGAATGTTTCGATTTACAATTTGAATCCGATGTGATGAATTTACGCTAATTATTAAGTACGAAGGGGTGTTAGTGTAATATTTAGAAACTAATCTTTTATGTGACTAAATGAACTTGAATGATATTTTAGAAGAACGAACATGTTGTCATTTCTCCGTATGGATTTGAGACGTTCTCAATGTTATGTTTGTTGTAAATTGTGTTTCAAATATAAATTTAGATACATGAAGGATGCTTGAACAACTTAAGACTTGATGCATGATAGGAGTTAGAATTGTAATATCTTGATTTACTCTTACTACCTGAAAATGGTATATTATGAATTACAATAAATTGATAATTGTTATGTTTGTAAGTAATTAATTCCTAGTTGATTAATTGTATAAACACTTTAAACGAACAATTATGCTTAGTAATCAACTAAGGGGATGTATGTGTAATAATTCTAAACTTTTTATAAATAACTTAGGGGATGTAAGGGTTATTTTGATGTGCGTATGTTTGAATGCTGAGTAAGTGAACTTGTGTGCTAGAGAGTTGTTGAGATCTCTCTATTTACATGTTAGAGGGATGTGGGATTCTCCCTATTTATGTGATAGAAAGATGTTGGATTCTTTCTAATTATGTGAGAAAGAGATGCTGGATTCTCTTGGAGTTAGATGTTTGGGAGATGTTGGATTCTCTCGAATCTAGGGTTTGAGAAATGCTGGATTTTCTCAAACTAGAATGTTTGGAAGATGTGGAAGTCTGCCAGACTTAGGTTGAGAGACGGGGCTCTCTCGATTACGTGGTTGAGAGACGGGGTTCTCTCAATTCTGTGCCTAAGGGACGGGGTTCTCTCTTTTGATGTGCTGGGAGACGGGGCTCTCTCGCTTGCGTGCTGAGAGATGGGATTCTCTCTTGGTTGTTGCGGCTGAGTTGAGTGTGCCCTGGTGCTGGTTTGCAGTCGACGAGGAAGCGTCGGTATTGAGCTTTGGGTGCAGTGTCCTAGTAAGGATCGAACGAGTTGAAGTGACCAACAGTCAAGTGTTTGGATAAACCTCTGTGGCTACGGAACTCTGCAGGGAGTTAATGCAATCAGTGGGAGTAAACTTCACAGCCAGGGCTATGACTCTACACGATTTGAGGAGATGGATTGAAGTATTCCAGTTCGAAGCTTTACGACTCAGTAATAGGACCTGAGGACAGGTCCTTTTGAAGGAGGGGAGTTTGTGACATCCCGCTCGTCCGATTTATAAGGTACGCCACGTTTCAACCTTTTAATGTGTTTAATTATGTGATTTTATATTTTGCGTGGCCCTATTTTGAACTCTTTTAGAGTTTAGGGGCTTGTTTGCAATTTCTCTTTTAGGGGTTATTCGGTCATTTCTCGTTCGGTCGAGAGTTCGACCTTTTTGACCCTTGCTTTGCGTTCGGGGCATCGAGACGAGTCCGTAGACTCTGAGTTTGCCCAATTCTGACTTCGTTAACCCCTTCTTCCGTCCGTTTTTGCGTACGAGGACCCGAGATATAATACCCCGGATCCTCGTAATTCGTGCCAAAGATCAGACCTCAGCCTTCATCGTCTTCTCCCACGATCGACACTATTCACACACAGTGAAGGTGTGATTTCACACACATCACCAAACTTGATCGTTTCTCGACGGAATTCGACGAACCTTTAGTCGAAATTCATCAGCTCGACGAGCCCGTCACAACCGTACCAAGATTGTGGCCAACCGATGACCCACGGCGGCGCAACGGTGGCCTGAAAGTGGCGGGTGGCGCCACCACTTCGTCGCCGACGATCCGGCGACTTTCGCCGGCCAACCACCACGTTACCCTACATTTTTTACCCTTCCCGTTCCATTTCCGGCCTCCTTTTTGAGCGAATCGCGGCGAATATGGCGGAATCGGCGGTGGCGCGGTGGCAGTCCTTCGGCGGCGGCGTAGGGCCCTTTTTCGGCCGGTTTTGGTGGTGGAGCCTTTACAAAAGTTGCTTAGAACGACGGAAACTAGCGGATGGCGTTGGCCCCGACTCGAGAACCGACCGGCGGCGGCGAACCGGTGGCGGACCGGCTCTGGACTGGCGGTCCGATTTTCCGGTGACTTTTTCGGCAGTTTGGTTAGGGGCTTTCGTAGGGCTCGTTACGGGCTTTCCAGCGGTATGTCCGGATTTTATTTTCGTTTAGCGGTTTGTATTTAATTTCAGTTTTCGTACTAGGATTTTAGTTCAGTTTTTTGTGAACGAAGTCCGGTGTGTTTGGTATTTTCTGAAATTGGTTGAGGGATTTTGTCAAGCAGGCCGAGGCGTACGTTTCTGTCCTTCCGGGGATTTTTCCGACCACCGGAGACGGTGTTCCGGTGGCGGCCGGTGGCTGTTCGGCCGGCTACGGTGGCGGCATTCCGGTGACTTTCAGACAGTAGGTCCGTTTCGTTGTGGTGAGTCCAACACCATTTTCCGTTCGTCAATCGGATGTCCAGTTGATTTTATATGAATTTTTGAAGTGGTTATATTTACTTTTGTTAATTGTTTGTAATTGTCAATTAATTACTGTAAGCTTGAATTACTGATTGAATTGTGCTCCAATGTGTATGAAAACTTGTATGAATTATAATCTGAAATATTTGGATAATTTGATTTGTAAATTGAACCCCCGACTTGTTGATTTTGCTACTTGGTTAGTCTAGAGGGGGTGTTTGTGTAATTTTTGAAAAAAGTAGGAATTTGTTTAATTTGAATTAATAGACCTTAGTAATGAAATCTAAAATGTAATGTATGAATTGAATATGTAACGTATGAATTTAATGAACTTAGTTTGATTAGAATTTGACTTATATGAAATATGAAACATGCTATTATGATTTATTTGATTTGTGTGCTACGTGAATTTGTATGAATTGTTTTGTGTGAGGAATGAAATAATATGAAATGCATTGCGTGAATTTGCATGAAATGAATTATATGAACCTTGAATGATTAAACTTGCTTTGAATTTCTATAAGACTTCGTGAGGTTAAAATAAATTAGAAGCATGCTACAGTGATTTGCTTGACTTATTAATACTTGGAAATTTGTATGAAATGCGATATGAATTGTCTGAACTTTGTTAATTGAATTTGTTAGGTATTAAATGAATTGATATGAAATGATATGAAGTGCTTTGCCTTTAATTTTGTTATTTGCATTAATTATGCACATGAACATGCCTTAATGTTTTGTTTCGCATATAATTTATATGAATTTGAACTTTTCTGATGTGATTGCATTTATTAAGTGTTTGAGCATATGCCGTGCGTCCCTATGTGGTTGTCTGCTTGAGTCTGAGTTCCGTGCTGTGTTTGTGTGTTCAGTTGGTACAGGTGCACCCGGGGTGGTGCCTTGAGGTCGTGCAGGTTCCGGGGTGGACCTTCTGCTTTGTATTTGGCTCCGTTTGGTGTAAGGTGAGGTTTTAGGATTTTTGTTTTAGTTACAGCGACCTACAACCCTCTGTGCTCGTTTTCAAGCCTGCATGCGATTATTCTATTATATTTATATAATAGATATGTGTTTATATGATATGTTTATGAATTTATCATACGATTAAAGGTTTTCGAACTGTATATGTACGAGCATATGTAAGCTTGAAATGTTTTGCAACAAGGCTATGCTCCAAACCGTGTGTCTTCATACCAGCTGCGGATTAGGATGACACGGAGAGGTACGTTTATAGCATATGCTAAGTTGCAAGGTATGGTATGCTCCGATAAGGTACGTAAGTATGATTTTGATACGATATGATAAGTTTGATATGTAGCGAGTTATGGTATGATCTGTTCTGATATGCTCTGTTCTGTTGTGTTGGGCCCTGAGACGTGGGTAAGGGAGACCCGGGACGACCATGGGGTCGCCGGTTATGACCCCTGTGCACGTTCTCATTTGAGATATTCACGGGCGACCTAGGGAGGTTGGGAAGGCGTGGTATCTTGAGCCCTCGGTGGATAACCGGGGAAGGCACAGTGTGGGTTCGCTACCCCGTGTGTGTTTGTATCTGTATGAGTAGTGAGGGTTTGCTCCCCGAACTACATGGTGTTGGGGTTGGATTGTTTATGATATTTGTTTGTTTTCTGTTATGATACGTTTGATTCGATATGGAAGTAAGGTGGGAGACCCGTACTCGCCGGGTATATGATTATGATCTGTTATGTTGATTATGAAACGGGATAGGAGCTTTCTCTTTTATTATGATATGAGTATGCTCAGTTTGTTAAGTTATGAATAAGTTAAGATATGTATAAGTTTGATTTGGAAATGGTTTTGGTATGCAAAACCCTACTCCCGGTTCATAATCTTTCTTTTGATACGTGCTCTGCTCCTTATTATGTATAGTGTGTGTGAGTTCAGCCCCCTCGCTCAGTCAGTGGACTGACCCTCGCCCCACCTATGTTTTTAGTTTGCAGGTGCAAGTTGTTGGAGTTCGAGCTAGGCGGCTTTGAGTCGGGTCTGTCGAGTCTGTGTCAGTCCGTTTGATTTTTTTTGGTTAAGTACTTTGTTCCGAATTATGTATTTAGTATGTTCTGTACAAGATGATGTTTATGCTTTGATTATATGAATTTTCGGGATAGGTTAGGACAGGGCTTGGATTAGTTGAACCTGTCTTTGTTGCATGTTTGAATTCAGGGCAGGTTAGGACAGGTTCGTGGAATTAGTGGAACCCGTTTACTTATGTTTGTTGATTAAAGTTTTTGTTAGTTCATATTTTCATTTGCTTCCGCATACAAGTTTTTGCATATTTTATTTGTACAGGGTTTAGGTACCGCCTAGCTTAGGTTGGATTTTTCGTTCGTCACCCGTTCGCTGTGACTTGGTGCGTGTGCGGACTTTTCATTTCGTACCACGTGTTGGGTCATAGTGCGGGGGTGTGGTGCCCCACCACTTGGGGTGCTGCATCTTAAGTGGTATCAGAGCTACCAGGTTCAGAACCGGTGCTCTGGAGTCGTGTCGTGTCAGTTTAGGTCGTACGGCATAGGAATACTTGTGCATTGCATTCGTCTGATGTGAAATTTTGACTTCTCTGTATGAATTTGTCTGAGCTTATGTGATTGTGTGCACACTATGATTACGATTTTTGCAAAATTATCACTATTATGCTTTAAATTTTATTAAATTACGTATTGCATCTGCATTACTTAAGTGATCTTAATTGCTTTTATTACTTGACATATCCACGTACTAACCCGCATGCATAGATATTTATTCCATTTGTGAATTGCAGAGCGTTACTTCGACATCAAATTGTAAATGATCGTGACAATTCTTTCCACTTTTATCAATCTTTGACAGGAGATTCCAAAGCAGCCATGCTCTAATGAGAGACAATGGACCTCTACAAGAATTCAAAACAAGGAATCAATGCTATCGTTATGAAAACGGGTATTATGCATTCATGGCACGTGCATCATGCATTGGAGTAAATTTTAAATATTCCGAACATTTGTTCTACGTGCTTGACTGTTTTCTTTGCTGGACACGAGTACATGCCATTTACATCGCTAATCTCGCATGCATTAGTTTCGTGGTTATATTTAGGTGATTTCCTTACCTGATCAACTAAGTGCTGTCTTGGTCGAAGCAACATTGGAATTTGAACAGGGGATGACCACAAGATATATGATCGAGCTAACACGGTCAGGGTATTGGGCGGATAAAAGAAGATACTCGAATGTGAGAGAAACAAGAGACCTTTTAACTAATGAGGTGCCTTCAGGATATATACTTAATTACTTGGAGGTACTCGGGGGCAGCAAATTTTATAAGAAAGTCAGAATTTCTAATTCTAGATGGCGTGAGGTGACAATGAAGAGATTAAGGCACTTATACCATTCAGAGAATTCCAAGCAGGAAATCGAGTTACTATTATAAAGACACCCACCAGAGAGAGAGAAAAAAAAAAAAAAAAAAAAAAAAGGAAAATTGTGCAAGTTATGGAATTTTGCGCCGAGGTCATTGATGATCAACTCCACCAAATATTGAGGATAAGGACATCTTTTACAACGACGGTGTGTGAAGCAGGATTGTTTGAAGATTCTCCGCTTATCTTTCCTTGATTGTTCTGAGAGATTCCATCGTTGGAAGATATAACAACTCCCGATTATTGAGGATTTTATTGGGACTTCAAGAGGTCCCACGGATCACTATACTCCGAGAATCAAGTGAGACGGTATAAGACCACCTGGGTACCTGAGAATCTGAGGGAATACTAAAGAATGCAAGTTGGAACGAAGGGTTGGAACCACTGCCAGTCAAGGAGTCGACTATCCTTTCAAGTTAAAGAGATTTTCCACCTCGACTCCACTACTACGGTGAACGGTACATTGAGCATTCATGGCATTTGCACATATGCATTTCATAAGTAATTATATTTTAATTTTGCTTGACGTGCGCGACGACGTGTAATACGTGATGCTGCCTTGATTGTAATAACGTGGCTAACTGATTTAATTTCCATAACTTGAGAGTTATTGTTGTTGTGAATTCTTGTAAACTGAATGGATTACATGCCTATGTGTTTAAAATTTCCTAATTGCTCACTAACCCTTCATGCACATACAAGTACATTGCCATCTTATTTTACAGAGATTCCATCGCGATATCCCCCTTGAATTGAGCATGGATGAGGAGTCTATACTCTAGGGACACCGATATCAGTCGTGTAAAGGTACACTTTACATGCATCCCATGTTTTGCATACCAGGGTTATTTTGATGTGCGTATGTTTGAATGCTGAGTAAGTGAACTTGTGTGCTAGAGAGTTGTTGAGATCTCTCTATTTACGTGTTAGGGGGATGTGGGATTCTCCCTATTTATGTGATAGAAAGATGTTGGATTCTTTCTAATTATGTGAGCAAGAGATGCTGGATTCTCTTGGAGTTAGATGCTTGGGAGATGTTGGATTCTCTCGAATCTAGGGTTTGAGAAATGTTGGATTTTCTCAAACTAGAATGTTTGGAAGATGTGGAAGTCTGCCAGACTTAGGTTGAGAGACGGGGCTCTCTCGATTACGTGGTTGAGAGACGGGGTTCTCTCAATTCTGTGCCTGAGGGACGGGGTTCTCTCTTTTGATGTGCTGGGAGACGGGGCTCTCTCGCTTGCGTGCTGAGAGATGGGATTCTCTCTTGGTTGTTGCGACTGAGTTGAGTGTGGCCTGGTGCTGGTTTGCAGTCGACGAGGAAGCGTTGGTATTGAGCTTTGGGTGCAGTGGCCTAGTAAGGATCGAACGAGTTGAAGCGACCAACGGTCAAGTGTTTGGATAAACCTCTGTGGCTACGGAACTCTGCAGGGAGTTAATGCAATCAGTGGGAGTAAACTTCACAACTAGGGCTATGACTCTACACGATTTCAGGAGATGGATTGAAGTATTCCAGTTCGAAGCTTTACGACTCAGTAATAGGACCTGAGGACAGGTCCTTTTGAAGGAGGGGAGTTTGTGACATCCCGCTCGTCCGATTTATAAGGTACGCCACGTTTCAACCTTTTAATGTGTTTAATTATGTGATTTTATATTTTGCGTGGCCCTATTTTGAACTCTTTTAGAGTTTAGGGGCTTGTTTGCAATTTCTCTTTTAGGGGTTATTCGGTCATTTCCCGTTCGGTCGAGAGTTCGACCTTTTTGACCCTTGCTTTGCGTTCGGGGCATCGAGACGAGTCCGTAGACTCTGAGTTTGCCCAATTCTGACTTCGTTAACCCCTTCTTCCGTCCGTTTTTGCGTATGAGGACCCGAGATATAGTACCCCAGATCCTCGTAATTCGTGCCAAAGATCAGACCTCAGCCTTCATCGTCTTCTCCCGCGATCGACACTATTCACACACAGTGAAGGTGTGATTTCACACACATCACCAAACTTGATCGTTTCTCGACGGAATTCGACGAACCTTTAGTCGAAATTCATCAGCTCGACGAGCCCGTCACAACCGTACCAAGATTGTGGCCAACCGATGACCCACGGCGGCGCAACGGCGGCCTGAAAGTGGCGGGTGGCGCCACCACTTCGTCGCCGACGATCCGGCGACTTTCGCCGGCCAACCACCACCTTACCCTACATTTTTTACCCTTCCCGTTCCATTTCCGGCCTCCTTTTTGAGCGAATCGCGGCGAAGATGGTGGAATCGGCGGTGGCACGGCGGCAGTCCTTCGGCGGCGGCGTAGGGCCCTTTTCCGGCCGGTTTTGGTGGTGGAGCCTTTACAAAAGTTGCTTAGAACGACGGAAACTAGCGGATGGCGTTGGCCCCGACTCGAGAACCGACCGGCGGCGGCGAACCGGTGGCGGACCGGCTCTGGACTGGCGGTCCGATTTTCCGGCGACTTTTTTGGCAGTTTGGTTAGGGGCTTTCGTAGGGCTCGTTACGGGCTTTCCAGCGGTATGTCCGGATTTTATTTTCGTTTAGTGGTTTGTATTTAATTTCAGTTTTCGTACTAGGATTTTAGTTCAGTTTTTTGTCAACGAAGTCCGGTGTGTTTGGTATTTTCTGAAATTGGTTGAGGGATTTTGTCAAGCAGGCCGAGGCGTACGTTTCTGTCCTTCCGGGGATTTTTCCGACCACCGAAGACGGTGTTCCGGTGGCGGCCGGTGGCTGTTCGGCCGGCTACGGTGGCGGCATTCCGGCGACTTTCGGACAGTAGGTCCGTTTCGTTGTGGTGAGTCCAACGCCATTTTCCGTTCGTCAATCGGATGTCCGGTTGATTTTATATGAATTTTTGAAGTGGTTATATTTACTTTTGTTAATTGTTTGTAATTGTCAATTAATTACTGTAAGCTTGAATAACTGATTGAATTGTGCTCCAATGTGTATGAAAACTTGTATGAATTATAATCTGAAATATTTGGATAATTTGATTTGTAAATTGAACCCCCGACTTGTTGATTTTGCTACTTGGTTAGTCTAGAGGGGGTGTTTGTGTAATTTTTGAAAAAAGTAGGAATTTGTTTAATTTGAATTAATAGACCTTAGTAATGAAATCTAAAATGTAATGTATGAATTGAATATGTAACGTATGAATTTAATGAACTTAGTTTGATTAGAATTTGACTTATATGAAATATGAAACATGCTATTATGATTTATTTGATTTGTGTGCTACGTGAATTTGTATGAATTGTTTTGTGTGAGGAATGAAATAATATGAAATGCATTGCGTGAATTTGCATGAAATGAATTATATGAACCTTGAATGATTAAACTTGCTTTGAATTTCTATAAGACTTCGTGAGGTTAAAATAAATTAGAAGCATGCTACAGTGATTTGCTTGACTTATTAATACTTGGAAATTTGTATGAAATGCGATATGAATTATCTGAACTTTGTTAATTGAATTTGTTAGGTATTAAATGAATTGATATGAAATGATATGAAGTGCTTTGCCTTTAATTTTGTTATTTGCATTAATTATGCACATGAACATGCCTTAATGTTTTGTTTCGCATATAATTTATATGAATTTGAACTTTGCTGATGTGATTGCATTTATTAAGTGTTTGAGCATATGCCGTGCGTCCCTATGTGGTTGTCTGCTTGAGTCTGAGTTCCGTGTTGTGTTTGTGTGTTCAGTTGGTATAGGTGCACCCGGGGTGGTGCCTTGAGGTCATGCAGGTTCCGGGGTGGACCTTCTGCTTTGTATTTGGCTCCGTTTGGTGTAAGGTGAGGTTTTAGGATTTTTGTTTTAGTTACAGCGACCTACAACCCTCTGTGCTCTTTTTCAAGCCTGCATGCGATTATTCTATTATATTTATATAATAGATATGTGTTTATATGATATATTTATGAATTTGTCATACGATTAAAGGTTTTCGAACTGTATATGTACGAGCATATGTAAGCTTGAAATGTTTTGCAACAAGGCTATGCTCCAAACCGTGTGTCTTCATACCAGCTGCGGATTAGGATGACACGGAGAGGTACGTTTATAGCATATGCTAAGTTGCAAGGTATGGTATGCTCCGATAAGGTACGTAAGTATGATTTTGATACGATATGATAAGTTTGATATGTAGCGAGTTATGGTATGATCTGTTCTGATATGCTCTGTTCTGTTGTGTTGGGCCCTGAGACGTGGGTAAGGGAGACCCGGGACGACAATGGGATCGCCGGTTATGACCCCTGTGCACGTTCTCATTTGAGATATTCACGGGCGACCTAGGGAGGTTGGGAAGGCGTTGTATCTTAAGCCCTCGGTGGATAACCGGGGAAGGCACAGTGTGGGTTCGCTACCCCGTGTGTGTTTGTATCTGTATGAGTAGTGAGGGTTTGCTCCCCGAACTACATGGTGTTGGGGTTGGATTGTTTATGATATTTGTTTGTTTTCTGTTATGATACGTTTGATTCGATATGGAAGTAAGGTGGGAGACCCGTACTCGCCGGGTATATGATTATGATCTGTTATGTTGATTATGAAACGGGATAGGAGCTTTCTCTTTTATTATGATATGAGTATGCTCAGTTTGTTAAGTTATGAATAAGTTAAGATATGTATAAGTTTGATTTGGAAATGGTTTTGGTATGCAAAACCCTACTCCCGGTTCATAATCTTTCTTTTGATACGTGCTCTGCTCCTTATTATGTATAGTGTGTGTGAGTTCAGCCCCCTCGCTCAGTCAGTGGACTGACCCTCGCCCCACCTATGTTTTTAGTTTGCAGGTGCAAGTTGTTGGAGTTCGAGCTAGGCGGCTTTGAGTCGGGTCTGTCGAGTCTGTGTCAGTCCGTTTGATTTTTTTTGGTTAAGTACTTTGTTCCGAATTATGTATTTAGTATGTTCTGTACAAGATGATGTTTATGCTTTGATTATATGAATTTTCGGGATAGGTTAGGACAGGGCTTGGATTAGTCGAACCCGTCTTTGTTGCATGTTTGAATTCAGGGCAGGTTAGGACAGGTTCGTGGAATTAGTGGAACCCGTTTACTTATGTTTGTTGATTAAAGTTTTTGTTAGTTCATATTTTCATTTGCTTCCGCATACAAGTTTTTGCGTATTTTATTTGTATAGGGTTTAGGTACCGCCTAGCTTAGGTTGGATTTTTTGTTCGTCACCCGTTCGCTGTGACTTGATGCGTGTGCGGACTTTACATTTCGTACCACGTGTCGGGTCATAGTGCGGGGGTGTGGTGCCCCACCGCTTGGGGTGCTACATGGAAGCTCGTACTCGCCGAGGATATGATATGTTATGTTATGGAATTATGAACCGGGATAGAGTCTTTCTGAAAAATGGTTTCTAAGCTTATATCTATATTTATTTGGGTTATTTCGAAATGTCTTTGGTATGCAACACCTGTCGCCGATTCATGAGTCCATCCTTTTTATTCTATGCTATGCTCCTTATATATATATATTGTGGCTGTGCGTTAGCCCCCTCACTCGGTCAAGTTGACTGACCCCTCATTTACACTTTTAGTTGCAGGTTGTTGGCGTTGCTAGGTGGAAGTGAGTCCTTTGAGTTGCACTTCGTCAGTCTAGTCTTTCTATTTGCATTTGTCGTTTCACACACTTTACTTATGCTTTGATTTGTAGACTTGAGATTATACTTTACTATTCTGTAGCCCTGCGTGGCACTCTCATTCGGCCCTTGTGGCACTTGATGATTATTACTTTATGTTGATATTCGGGATTAGGTATCTATGCTAGTTGAACCCGTCACCTGCTTTGCATGTTTTGTTTTAAATGCTTCCGTTATCTATTGTTGTTGGTTTTAATTGCTTCCGCACTCTGAGTTTTGGTCAAGTTAGATCCGCCTAGCCTAGTGTGTGAGTAGGTCTCCCGTTCGCTCTGATTCGGATTCAGGCATGGACTTTCATTTCATGTTCCGGGTCTGGGTCATAGTGCGGGGGATGTGGCACTTCTCCGTTTGGGGTGTTACAAAGATTGAAAGTCATACGTGGGATGATGGTTCAGACTTTAGTGATGATGAAGAGTTTATAAACAAAGAAGATGCCATTATGAAATTCAACCTAGTTGCATGTAAGAGAAACTTCTAATTCCGAACGATAAAATCTATAAAAGTCCCTTATTGTTCTGGGATGTTATTCTAAGGATTGCAAGTGGCGGGTTCGGTGTGTTAAATATCCCAATTCTGACAAATTTATCCTCCGAAAGTATAATCGGATTCACAGTTGTGGGTTGGATCAGACAACTTCCATCATCAACAGGCAACCGCAAAAATGATTGGGGAGTTAGTGAAGCCATTGTTTATTGACGGGAAAGGTCCCATACCACACGAAATTAAAAACAAGATCGAAGCTCAATTGGGGTTGAAGCTTAGTTACTGGAAGTGTTGGATGGACAGAATACATGCAAAGAATATTGCCAGAGGATCACCTGAGCATGGATATGTAATTATAGATGCATATCGTTATATGCTCACATGTAGGAATCAAGGAAGCATCGCTGAATTGGTCCTTGACAACGAAAACAGGTTTCTTCATTTTTTTGTAGCGTTTGGCCCTTGCATACGGGGTTTTACATACATGCGGAAGGTGTTAGCCGTAAACGGTTGCTTTTTGACCGGTAGATATGATGGTACTATGCTATTGGCTACTGCACAAGATAGCGAGAACCGTACGTATCCTATTGCATGGGCAATGGTCGATTCAGAAAATAATGCATCGTGGGAATAGTTTTTTATCAATTTAAAAGGGATAGCACCTGATAGTGATGATCTCTGTTTCATATCGGATAGACATGTTTCCATTAAAAATGCAATTGCTAAGGTTTATCCTAAGGCTCATCATGGATTTTGTTCGAAGCACTTATCGGAGAACTTGAGACAACATTTTAAAAAAAGTACGATCCTTGAGCCATTTTTTAGGGCAGTAAAAGCATACACTGTCGAAGATTTCATGGACCACTACAAAGAGATCGAACGTATTCACAAACGTGCAGCAGAGTACTCGGAGGATGAGGTTGGTTTTGAGTTATGGAGCAGGGTACATTCTAAATCAAACAGGTATGATGTTCTGACCAGCAACATCGCCGAGTCTGTTAATTCTAGGATTCGATTTGAAAGAGAGTATCCTATCCCTGCTCTGTTTGAGTCTATCATATGAATCTTGGCTGATTGGTTCCACACCCGGCGAACGGACATGATCAATTGCAGTACAATCTTTGTGCCATCAAAAGAGAATCTTTTGCGGAGTAATTTGGAGAAATCTAAAGGATGCAAAGCACAATAGTTCAATGCTCATGAATTTTCTGTTCGCGGAATTGGAGCAGAGGTTATGGTTGATTTGAACAATATGACGTGCACATGTGGTGTCTTCCAGATGGATAGATCCCCTGCCCCCATGCATTATCGGCGTTAAGGGAGCAAAACAGAGACGGGTTTGGACAAAGAATATAGTCCTTATGCTCCCAATTTTACACTGTTGAGTATTACATACTTGCATATTCGGAGATAATATTTCCTACACCTCCTGAAGGTGCAGCCACCACCCCTGAAGGTGTGTGTTGGAAGAAAAAGGATGACGCGATTCCGGGCACCTTCTGAGGGAAGAAAAAGATACAATGCCTGTTCAAAGTGTGGAAGAAAGGGGCACAAAAAGACTACATGTGATCAGGGTGTCGAAGAATCGAATAGCTAATCGAGAGTTCCTCATATTTTATTTCAATTTAGTTTGTATGTTTTTGCTAATTTGTCATGTAAATAAATAAATTGTATAATACAACTTTATTGTGTTTTGTGATTCAATTTCCCTAACACTCGATTTAGTTAGGGAGAAAAACTAATGAATCGCGCACTCGGTTTAATGAATTGCTCACTCGACTCTCCAGCCAAATTGGATTATTTAACTTTTTTAACAAATCGCGCACACGATTTAATTAATCGCTCAAGCGATTCTTCAGCTAAGTGGGATTATTTATTTTTTAATTAATCGCGCACTCCATCTAATGAATCGCGCACTCGATTAAAAGAATCGCTCACTCGATTCTTCATGTAAGTGATTAATTATATTTAATCAATCGCAAACTCGATTAAATGAATCGCTCACGCGATTTTTCATTTAAGTAGGATTAATTAATTTTTTTTAGTGAATTGCGTACTCGATTTAATTAATCACGAGCTAGATTCTTCAACTAAATACGAATTATTAATTTTTTTAGTGAATCGCGCACTCGATTTAATTAGTCGCGCGCTAGGTTCTTCAACTAAATAGATGCTTCAATTGTGTATAAAATTAATTGATTGTCTGTCTTCCTCCTTAATTACAAATCTGCCGTATTTGATTGAAATGTTCATGAAAATCGTCATTTCCGAAGGACTTGTTGCCAAACAGTAACAATCAATAGATTTCTTTGTTTGGCCTTGCACTAGATCGTTAGACATTGTAAAAATGCAAACAAACCCTCAAAAACGCGATTGAAGATTTATTATAAAAATTAAATCTATATTAAATCTTCAATCGCGTTTTCCAGGGTTTCTTTGCATTATTATACAAAAGCTGCACAAAGCATCTCAAAACTCTCTTATGTACTGCCCATCGTATAGTTCATCTACAACGAGTAACGAGTACATGGACCAAATAAAGAAACATCTATTGATTCATACTATTTGGCGGAAATCATACAGCAAACATGATAATTTTCAAGAGCAATTCAAACTAATATGGCAGACTCTTATGGATCTGCGAAGGATTGTTCCCTTGGATTAGCGACGACGGCAGAAAAATTCAAGATAAGAGGATGGAAGAGAAAAAAGTGAATTAGGGTTAGGCAATGTTAAACATATTTATACTTGAGGAGTGTGGAGTGGAGTGCAGTGGAGTGTGTAAATTTGTGAGTTTGCAAAAGAGCCACTGAAAGATGATAATATTACAAAATATTATAGCCGTTATATAATGGTAGTTATACACTGTATATCCGTATTATAGCCGTTGGTGGGGATCACTATATAAGTCTTCTGATGATCATTAAGGAATTTAAAGATCATGGCAAGTTCAAATAGCTCAACTTTTACATGAAAAAGGTCTCTTATATATAGAAAATAGAAATGCAGGTATTGCGATCAATGGGCTACAATCAAGGTGGTTGATAGAGATACATGTAACAGGGGAAGATTATTTTATTGTTGCCATGATCATGGCTTTTCTCATTGGTGTAGTCCAATAGAAGAGCAGCACTCACAAAACGATGAAGGTGAAGTCTCAAGCAGGAGGACACCACTCATTACAGCAGGAGGAGAGCAAAATATTTTGTACAAGTTGATAATCGTCAATTTGTGTCTTTTAACAGTAATTTTGTCGATTTGTATTTCGAAATCCATAATGTAACTTGTCTTAATGATTTTTATTTATGTTATAAACCCACACAAAGCTTAAGAACAACTTTGGATTAGGGAATCGCTCAATCGCTAATTCGAATCTTGAGTTACTAAATCACCCACTCGATTCAATTAGATTTGGCTTAAGGGAGTTTGCTCTTATTGCCGGGCTTTATTGTGGTGCTGGTACGATGCCCGATAGAGCTGATGAAGTGAGGGTTATAAATAATGCCGAGGATTTTCTTAAGAGGATCCTCTGTAAGAAATGGAAATCCAAAGTGAATGATGCGGATTTGGAGAAGTTATTATTCAATAAGAAGATTGTTGTGGAAGATCGGCTGAAGATAGCTCATGTGCTTTTTGTACAAAATATTTTGCTTGGTATTGAAAAGGGAAGAGTTGTAAATAGGGACTATATTTGTTTTGCAAGTGGATTTGGATTTTTTTTATTCATATCCATGGGGACTATTGTCATACTATGTGACAATGGAATCAATAAAAAAAAGGGAAAAGGATATTGCTCAATGGCTGCCTCCTACAGAAGAGGACTCTAAAGCGAAGACCTATCATGTTTCAAGTTTTCCCTGGGCCTTGTAGGTGAGTATGGTCAGCATATTTCATTGCAATTCATTTTTTTTTAATGAATCGCGCACTCAATTTAATGAATCGATCATGTGATTCTTCAGCTAAATCGCTCAAGCGATTTTATTAATCGCTCACGCGATTCTTCAGCTCAATAAATTGTATAGTACATCTCTTTTGTTGTTTGTGACTTATAGGCGTGGGCATACGAAATGTGCCCAACAATTGCAAGTTATGGTGATGGCCTAGTACCTGAAGATTCCCACATGTCCAAACTGCCACTCCCCCGGATGTTCAGATGGCTGCACACAAGAGGGATCACAATTGATATTGAAGAACTACGACAAAAGATAAATAACCATGGACCTGAGGTTTGAACAAAATTTATATTGTTTTCTTTGGCATGGATCATTCAGTAAAGACGTTTTTTGTTAATTGTTTAAAAGGAATGGATCACTAAATATCTTTAACATCTATTATTTTTTGATATAACAGGATCAGGTACGTCGATTTTTGTTTCCCTCCAGCAGTGAAAAGAAGATGAGTTATATCAGGGACCTTTATGAACAAACCCTTTTAGAACCTGAGGATGAACCTATTGATTATCTACATCAATGTTTAAAAGGGTGCACCCTTTTGATCATTAGGGATGAATTGCCCCCAAGAACAAATGCCCATCCAGTCCAAGAAGATGATAATCTCAGGGATTCTAACATTGATTGGTTCCCCTCACCATCACATCCAACGACAGCACCACCTGCCGCAGAATTTGATTGGGGAACCGCACCCCCAACTGCCACAACACTTTGGCACCGCACCAACAAATGCTACATCACCTGCCACAACACCCGCAAATGCCACGTCACCTGTCACAGGACCCGCAAATGCACCAATTGCTACATTTCAATTACCTTCTGAAATTCAACAGTTTATCTAGAAAATGGCAGCTGATTATGAATCGGTGAAGGTATATTTTCAGAAAATATGGCTGCATTTGGAGAAGGAAAAACAAGACCATGCAGGCGGTAGTGTATTGGTGCAGGAGGTTGAAGGGACTAAATGTAACGCCCCGGTTTTTCATTTTTAGTAATGTGACGTATGTGTTTACTAAATTACGCGAATTAATTGTTTTTACGTATTTTCTATTTAATTTTATTATATTATTTTAAAATATTACGTTATTTTAAGTATTTATTTTAAATTTATTGTTAATTTAATGATTAATGTTAATTAAGTGATTTATGTTAATTATGTTGTTAATTAAGTGTTATGCTAATTAATCATGCTTTAATCATATTTACTAATTAATTATTTTGATAATTCGTTGACCTTGAATTTATTTAATTTTAGAATTTCATATGTTAGTTATAACTTGTCATGTGTATAATTTTATGAATATGTGTATCGTTCTTATATGAAATGATATCGAAATGTCGTGAAATTGAAGTATGTCGTAAATATATGTGTTATGAACATGTCTATATGCTTGTTTTGTGTTTTCGAACTCGTTTGATGCATTAACGAATTTAATTTGATTTGTGGAACCAAATCGGGGGCTAACGAGCAATTAGCGCACCCTTGGTTCTGTATGTGATATCTTGAGCTCGGGAACTCGGATACGAGTTCCGTCAACTTCGTTGAACTCGTATCGAAGATTCGAGTTTAATAAACTTAGCCTTATATTTTTCTGAAATTATTTGAACCTCCGAAATCTAACCGGAAAAATGAAACGGCACCAAAAACTACCACATTTCACTAAAATGGCCCTAACTTGTTCATACCTTGACAAAATTAACTATGGTTGGATGCTTTAGAACCCTAACTCAACCCTCTAACCAGGATTAAACACCCCAAACCGAGATAACCTTCATCACATAAAGAAAACTCAGCCAAAACATTATGTTCTCCAGTTTTCCCGTAACCCTTGTGCACCTTGGAGATTCAAAGCTCAAATCTCCTCCAAACCTCCATTAATCCACAAGGTAAGCTTAGGGTTGTAATATACATTCAATATGTGTCATTTTAAGCTATGCATCCCCAATTTTGATCATGGTTTCATGAGTTTTTGGCTGAATTTGAAAAATAATAGGTTTTGAGCAATTGTGTTGATCTCTTCCAATTCTTGATGAATTTGATCGTTTCCAAGCATGAAAATGGTTGTTTTAACTCCCTCTTCTCAATTATGATCATTGATTATGTGGTAGTGGAAGATTTAATGAGATACCATTAATGAACCTTGTATGAAAATGACTTCGTTTCCTCCTTGCTTTTGTGCTGCTGCTGCTGCGTGACTTGGGGCTGTTATGGGGCCTGAATTACTGTTGTTTCTTGCTCTTTCATGAATCTTTATGTGTCTAAATGTTGGTTGAAATCTTGTATGTTCTCTTGCTCTGTTTTGCATTCATTCGCCCCTGTTTTATTTCGTGAACTGCTGCTGTTCATTTTACCTTGTTGCGTGGGTTGGTTTGCGCATAGATTAAAGGTTGTTATGGTGGTGTTTGCTGCTGTGGTTGCTGCCTTGGAGTGCCTTGAGTGTTGCTGTATAATTATGTAAGGAAAACAGGGGATGAGCTTCGCCTAAACTGGTGCCCGTGTCTGTAATATAACTCCCCGGCCGGGGAGATTTTGTGCATGGAAAAGGCCCGGCCGGGTAGCTGTGTTGCAGAAGCTCTGCTGCTCTGCTGTTGCATTTCATCCCTTCTTCTTTTAATTTTTTAAATGTTTAATTGTTTCCCTATTGCATCGTTGGTAGCATGATTCATGATCCTACAGATTGTTAATTATAAAATGTTTAAAACAATATATGATGAATGATTCAGAATGAATTTAAGTGCTGTGAGTGCATGCACGAGTTTTATATCTATATTATATCCAAATATATATATATATATACACATGCACGCAAGGGTGTGTTTGTGTAATTAAACATTGCCATGCATGAAATGATAGAAATGGAATTGAAAATGCATGCATGTGTACGTCTATATAATGTGTGCATGCATGATTAATTGTAATATTTGCATGCATGTTTTATTATTTGTTAAATTGTGCATGCATGAAATTCAATACCATTTTGCATGTTAATGCATGCAAAGCATGATACGTATATTTAATTATATATATATGTATATATATATATATTTATTATATATTAAATATTATTTGATTTAATTAAATTATGGAAATTAAATTGTTATCTAATTCATGTTATTTAATTTTCGAATGATATGAATGTAACTAAATGTTTATTTTCTAAGTATTAACGTGTTATAGTACGTGATATGATCGTATTTTAGTTGTTATAAAATGTGAAATATATGATTTATGAACTATGGATTTAATTCATGGAATGGTTGAATGCCTAATTCGTTTAAGTTATAAATTGTTGTTTGGAATCCTTGACTTAAAGTATTATGAATTACGAGTGGAAAGAATGGGAAACCTTCGTTTATTGATTAAAATTGTTTGATTGACTCGATTTGGCATGATTCATGAAAGGATATGAAACAAATGAGTATGATACCTTCATTTCTTGAAAGTGCTTGAATGAATGGCTTGTTTATATGCCTTAAATTCATTAATAGTGCACATGAACGTGTTCATGACATAATATCATCTTTTATTCATTCATATCATGTGCATAACATGCCGTGCGTCATATATGGTATATTTGGAGTCCTGATCACAAATTCATTGTATTGTCCTTTGCATAGTTTGTCTCCAGGGCGGAGAAATCTTGATCAACTAGGCACTCGGTAACTCGTATCCTTGTATCGCAATGTTCCAGGTGAGGGTGTTTTTGTTCTAGTTACGTATCAATCCCTACAACCCTTATGTGATAAGATTTGGCCCAAAACTATACATATACCTATGTATATTTATGTTACTTTCAAGCGGAGTCATCGAGTAAATATTGATCGAGTAAACCTTTTTCTAATGAATTATGAAATATGTTATGTTTCTTATGAATTGATATGTTTTGGCAAGATTATACATGTATGTTATGTTCACGGGCCCAGGAATTTAGTACATGTGGCTATCCGGGGAGGCAAGGGCCGACGGTGATCCCATGTGCTGATTCCATTTATGTTTAACGGCGGTACCGGACCTCGCCAGGAGATTGGCGGGGAAAGGGAGCTGAGTGCCATCTGGGGAGTCATGTAACCCCTTTTGGTCAATGTACGAGGTGGCCGGGTCTTGCAAGCCCGTCCACCACCCGGAGGAAGAAGGTTGGAACTTGTTTTATGAATATGATTGTATTATGATTGTTATGCACCGTGCGGGAAGGCCGGGACACGGATCGCCCAAACGACTATGTTATATGATTTGTGTGTATTATAATATACTGCATGATCACATATTCAATATATTAATGATATTTGTCATACACGGTCGGAGTTTGGTTGGAGATGATGCACGCTCACTCGCCGAGCCTTATGTTTATGTATGAATTATGAACGTAAGGAATTAATATGGTTAGTCGAAAAATCCGAGTATTGCTTGGTTATTCTCTTGCCCTTTTTGGGAACTAATTTCAAATAAAACCTTGCTCGGGATTTATGACGTGCATATGCATGTTATATATATATATATATATATATATATATATATATATATATTGCTCCTGCTCACTCAGTCTTCTTGAGACTGACCCTCTCCCTCCCCAACCTTTTAGTGCGCAGGTTTGGCTTTGGAGTTTCGAGCTAGGCGGAGTGTGTTGAGTCTTGGAGTTGGTCAAGTTAAGTTACAAGAGTCTCTGCACTCGCATATGTATCTAAGTTATGTATGATCCAATTCCGTAATATTATGAACTTGCATCTTATGTATTTGTTATTGAATTGCCTTGTCGGGCTTGGTTATGAATTAAAAGAGGCCTAAGGAGCCCAAGTCTGCTTGCGGTTTGTGTGTTTAAATTTTGCAGGCCCGTGACCAATGCATGTGTTTGGATCTAGCTCTCCGTTGCATTATGTCTTGTTGATTGGTTTTAATTGCAGGGTCTAAGTTCCGCCTAGCTTAGGTGAGTTATTTTATTTGTCTCCCGTTCGCTATGGTTTGATACGGGTGCGGACTTCCCATTTCGTTACTCGTGTTAAGCCATAGTGCGGGGGATGTAGAGCCTCACGTGCGGGGTGCTACGTCCTTAAGTGGTATCAGAGTCCGGTTGCAAAACCGGTGTTCTCGAGTCGTGTTTGAGTCAGTCTAGGTCGTACGGCTTAGGAACTATATGACAACGTGTAAATTGCATTGATCTTGAACCTAAAAATGTATTTCTTTTTAATCTTGTTGAATCATGTGTTACATTCTCGCATCGAATCCGTGTCTTTTGTGCTAAATACGTTACATGAGCATGCTCTAATCGCATGCATATATTGTCGAAATGAGTTATGATTTCCAGGTTATAAAGATGATATCAAACCATGGCCAAGTTCTATGATGACAACAATCTATTACAAATTCTTTCTGGGACACGGAAGATAGGAATGATGCCCCGAGGAGGAATGTGGGGAATGCTAGTTGTGTGGCTTCATAGACAGAGTTAGACTTAATGGTTAAGATTAGGAATGGGAGGTTTGACTTTGAAGATGCGAGGGTAAAGGGACATTTGATGAGATAGGAGTTAATCGCTGGATGGTTGTGACTCCGAAGATCAATCTATGTGAATCCATTACTTAGGGTGCTTTAATTAGATTCAAAGGATTGCTCAACCCAAGGAATGGAGTATATGAACCTTGAAGGTATTTTAGTTCAGGGTTCAGGTAAATTGGATCTGGTGAGAATTAAGTTAAGGATTGTCAAGGGCTTCTAAATAAACCTGGTAATTAGAAATCGAGTTTTAGAAGTTAAGATCGGGAAGAGGTTGGATACGGCTGTTCGGGATTTTGATTTAGATTGGAAGCAAGTTGAGAAGGAGTTAAAGAAAGATAAGTAATATAATAAATACAATTCATGAAGGGTGAAAATGCTAAGGACAGGGTTAGAATTCATTCTCCAAATCCAAGCTGAATTGGCATGTTATAAGGTCGTCTTGGGAAAAAATAGAGCAACAAATGGAAACGGTAAAGAAAGGCAAAGACTCTTTGCAAGGAAATCATGCGCTCAAGTATAAGCAAGTAGAGGTGAATCAAACTCATAAAGGATGAGTACGGGATTCTTGATCGAGGTGACGACTAGAAGTAGAGGTCGAAATTCGAGGAAAAGTTTGAATACTAACTCCTTGGACGTGGAAGAATTAGGGATCAAGAAATTGCAATCTCAGATAGTCGAAGATATAAGTTGATTTACAACGATTCATGGGAATCTCGAAGACCGTGGGAAATGCAAGGAGTAATCACCAAGTCAAAGTAACCTCGGGATTGGAGGAATGAGGAAAAGCTACCGAGCTAGCAACTTACCACTTTGGTGACAGGTTCCAAAACATTCATAACACGTACATCATACTTCGCATCAATTATTTATTCTTCTGGACTTATATTTATATGTACCTTTCTATTTGATTTCGTTGCTCTAATGTGCTGCATAGTTGCTTGTTGTAAGAGTGACACACTCATTGAAATCTTAACCCGACATGCATTTTAGTGTTTACTTGATAGGAAGTTCTATCATCTCATGTATCAAGTATCTCTTCACTCGAGCCATATCTGAGTTAAGAGAAAGGAAATAACGAGATGGCAAATGACAAGAAAGATGATTCGGGAAATAAAGAACTTCAGGTAAGGCATAGATTGGTGGAAAAAATAAAATAAAATTCAGAAGGAAAGTGAAATGGGAGTTGGCTTAGGGCTGTTTAGATCAAACAAGAATAGAGAAGGGAGTTTCAATTATCCAGAGAATTGGGGATGGAGTTGAAAGGCCAAATCTTTGATTTCTATGTCAGTTAAAACTTCTCCTAATGGAAATGATTCGTCAAGAATTTCGATGAAAGAAGGACTGAGGGAGTTTGATATGTAAGAGCAAAATTTTTTTTTTATGGGGGAGAGCACCACCGAGAGATAAATTGGAAGATTGAAATAGTGCTCGAAGAAATATGTTAGTGGGAACAACGGGGATGCTAAATTTAAAGAAGACCCGGAAATCCTAATGGTGGCGAGCAAATAAGAAGACTTTAAAGGTTAAACCTTAAGGTGAGGATCGAGTCACTAAATTTGGGTTGAAGATTATCATAAGGTCTAGAGAAAATAGCTGTCGAATATTTCTATATAGGTCAGGTTGACTTGGAAATAAGGGATTTATGAGGGAGTTAAGGAAACTCTTTAGTCAAGTTGTCTAGAGGGAACCGATTCGAGTTATTATAGGAAGGGATACTGTCAATGAAGCTTGATTCAGTGAGTTTTGAAAGAGATTCGAGAAGAGACAAAACCGGCAAGGAGGAACATTGGGAAACCTGAATCAAATTTCAAGAATCATCAAGAACATCCTATCTCCGATTAAAGAATTGTAGGAGCCGAATACAAAATTTCACTCTGACGGTTTAAAGAGAGTAAGAAGGGGTCAATCGAACGGGAAAAATAAGGAAAGATTTGGATGATATATTAAAGTCAAGAACGAAATTTTAAGGAAGCCAAGAGTAGTTATTTTTGATGGTATGTTAGGTTTTGATTTGGGTAAGGAAATTGCTATGGATTCAATTCTGGGGATAGATGATCTAATAGTATTCGGGGAGGTTAAGCTCGGTTAATTAAAAATAATTGGTTGATCGAATGAAGATTATGGGAAATGGTGAAGGAGCGAAGAAGACTGGAAGTAATACAAATCAGAAGGGAATAAAGAACAAAATCCTTAGAAGATCAATTAATTGCTTTGTTGGGGTATCCTGAACAGTTTAAGAACAAATCGAGAACTGAACTCACTTTCGGGACACATCATACACTGGACAACGATAACTCACAATTCTAAATTTCGCAACTACGGTGAACGGTACTTATAGCATCCATGATACATACATTCATGCAAATTCAATTTAAATAATTTCTTTGTTATGTGCATCGTTTTCTTATCAAGATAAACTACGTGAAGTAATTGTTAATCTACGTGGATGATAGCTATAACCTGCTTCGGATGTCTTACGTGATTTTAATTATGGTTTTGCGTGTGTTGCTTGGGAGTATTGGAGACTTCCTTGCTTTACTTTTGGTTGAGAGACGGGGCGCTCTCGTTGTTTGTAAGAGACGGGGATTCTCTTATTTTGTTCGAGAGACGGGGTGCTCTCTTTGCTTGCGAGAGACGGGGTTCTCTCATTGTTGTTGGAGAGACGAGGTTCTCTCATTGGTACTCGAGAGACGGGGCTCTCTCCTTGTTGTTTGTGAGAGACGGGGAATCTCTCATTGATTGTTTTAGGCGTGCTGCGAATCCGAGGACGGATTCTTTTTAAGGGGGAGAGATTGTAACGCCCCGGTTTTTCATTTTTACTAATGTGATGTATGTGTTTACTAAATTGTGTGAATTAATTGTTTTTACGTATTTTCTATTTAATTTTATTATAAATTTTTATTATTTTATTTTATTATATTTTATTTTAATTTAATATTATTTTAAAATATTACGTTATTTTAAGTATTTATTTTAAATTTATTGTTAATTTAATGATTAATGTTAATTAAGTGGTTTATGTTAATTATGTTGTTAATTAAGTGTTTTGCTAATTAATCATGCTTTAATCATATTTACTAATTAATTATTATGATAATCCGTTGACCTTGAATGTATTTAATTTTAGAATTTCATATGTTAGTTATAACTTGTCATGTGTATAATTTTATGAATATGTGTATCGTTCTTATATGAAATGATATCGAAATGTCGTGAAATTGAAGTATGTCGTAAATCTATGTGTTATGAACATGTATATATGCTCGTTTTGTGTTTTCGAACTCGTTTGAAGCATTAACGAATTTAATTTGATTTGTGGAACCAAATCGGGGGCTAACGAGCAATTAGCGCACCCTTGGTTCCGTATGTGATATCTTGAGCTCGGGAACTCGGATTCGAGTTCCGTCAACTTCTTTGAACTCGTATTGAAGATTCGAGTTTAATAAACTTAGCCTTATATTTTTCCGAAATTATTTGAACCTCCGAAATCTAACCGGAAAAATGAAACGGCACCAAAAACTACCACATTTCACTAAAATGGCCCTAACTTGTTCATACCTTGACCAAATTAACTATGGTTGGATGCTTTAGAACCATAACTCAACCCTCTAACCAGGATTAAACACCCCAAACCGAGATAACCTTCATCACATAAAGAAAACTCAGCCAAAACATTATGTTCTCCAGTTTTCCCGTAACCCTTGTGCACCTTGGAGATTCAAAGCTCAAATCTCCTCCAAACCTCCATTAATCCACAAGGTAAGCTTAGGGTTGTAATATACATTCAATATGTGTCATTTTAAGCTATGCATCCCCAATTTTGATCATGGTTTCATGAGTTTTTGGCTGAATTTGAAAAATAATAGGTTTTGAGCAATTGTGTTGATCTCTTCCAATTCTTGATGAATTTGATCGTTTCCAAGCATGAAAATGGTTGTTTTAACTCCCTCTTCTCAATTATGATCATTGATTATGTGGTAGTGGAAGATTTAATGAGATACCATTAATGAACCTTGTATGAAAATGACTTCGTTTCCTCCTTGCTTTTGTGCTGATGCTGCGTGACTTGGGGCTGTTATGGGGCCTGAATTACTGTTGTTTCTTGCTCTTTCATGAATCTTTATGTGTCTAAATGTTGGTTGAAATCTTGTATGTTCTCTTGCTCTGTTTTGCATTCATTCGCCCCTGTTTTATTTCGTGAACTGCTGCTGTTCATTTTACCTTGTTGCGTGGGTTGGTTTGCGCATGGATTAAAGGTTGTTATGGTGGTGTTTGCTGCTGTGGTTGCTGCCTTGGAGTGCCTTGAGTGTTGCTGTATAATTATGTAAGGAAAACAGGGGATGAGCTTCGCCTAAACTGGTGCCCGCGTCTGTAATATAACTCCCCGGCCGGGGAGATTTTGTGCATGGAAAAGGCCCAGCCGGGTAGCTGTGTTGCGGAAGCTCTGCTGCTCTACTGTTGCATTTCATCCCTTCTTCTTTTAATTTGTTAAATGTTTAATTGTTTCCCTATTGCATCGTTGGTAGCATGATTCATGATCCTATAGATTGTTAATTGTAAAATGTTTAAAACAATATATGATGAATGATTCAGAATGAATTTAAGTGCTGTGAGTGCATGCACGAGTTTTATATCTATATTATGTCCAAATATATATATATATATACACATGCACGCAAGGGTGTGTTTGTGTAATTAAACATTGCATGCATGAAATGATAGAAATGGAATTGAAAATGCATGCATGTGTACGTCTATATAATGTGTGCATGCATGATTAATTGTAATATTTGCATGCATGTTTTATTATTTGTTAAATTGTTCATGCATGAAATTCAATACCTTTTTGCATGTTAATGCATGCAAAGCATGATACGTATATTTAATTATATATATATGTATATATATATATTGTAACGCCCTGTTTTCCATTATGCATTATGGGATATATTAAATTTCCTAGCATTATATGCCTTATATTCTCATGTATTTATATGAACTTCCATTAACGTGAAATTTACGTGAATTAATTGATAACGTGCCTAATTGCTATTATGTGATTCTAATTGATTATTTCATAAAAATGTGAACTTAATTGCATAAATTCTTTGGAGTTACTTGATCATATTCCATGAGACAATACTTGGTTGCATGAATTCATATTATAGAGGGACTTGTTTGCAAAGTTTGATGATTCATCCATTTTGTTGGAAGGCTTTGGAATATATGTATATCTCTTATTTCATTCATTCATCATTTTTAACAAAACCCCACACACACACACACACACTAATACACGATCAAAACACCATAGGAGAGAAGAAGGAGATTTCATCATTTCAAGCTTGAATCAAGGAAGTTAATTGCATAAGTGGAAGCATCATCTTCATCTCATCCTTTCATCCATTTCTTCTTCCATCTTGAGGTATAGGGAGAATTTGAATGAATTTCTTGATTGAGTGATGAGTAGGGTTTGATGATTGATTGATGCTTTCATGTTTATTCATAACTAGAAGCATGTTTAGGTCTTTTTCCCTTCAAGACCTGCATGAAACATGAAGTTACATGAAAGTTGGATTACATGAAATATTATGGGGTTTTGATGTCAAATTCTTGATGGTCAATGCATGATATGAGTAGATATGTTAGATTTTATTGTGTTTCAAGTATGGATACATGTTTCTTCAAGTTTTGATTGCATTTGATGATTGAAAATTGGTGTTTTGGTTGGTTATTGTTGTTGTTGCGTTACTGCCCTGTTTTGCCCTGTTTTTTTCTGCTGCGTAGAGTTGACATGGGGGTGTCAACTTTGCCTTGTTCAGCGTGACAAGGGGGTGCATGTTGGTTTGATTTTCTGTACCGTGACACGGGGGTGTCACGGTTTGCCTTGTAATGGTGACACGGGCGTGTCACCTTTTATTTTCCTGCATTTTGTCCAACTTCGGACGAACGCCATTTTCACCTCGCTTTGAATTAGAAAACGTGCCATATACCGTCGGAAAGGTCTTTGTGTCTACTTTCATACCCAACAAACAAAACTCGATTCCCACTTCTAGAATTTAAGATATTCCAGAATTCCCACAACATGTACATTTCCAAAAATTGTCTGTCTTGGCCAAACTTCACCAAAACCTTTCTTATTGCATTTCTTTCACTTCCTTGGCTCCCATATGTGAGTTATGTGATATATATACTTGCTTAATTGATAATCATGCTCCTACTTGACACTCCTTGATTGTTATTGCATAATATCTTGATTATGACTTCGCCGTGCGTCTTAATTGGTTCATTCGAGTCGAGTCTTATTTCATACTTGTCCTTGTTGCACAGATCTCGGTACCGAAGACGAGGAGCACGGTCCGTAGGGTGCTTCCTTGCTTCTTTTGGTTGGTAGAGGTGAGGTTTAATTACTAGATATATAGAACCCTTACAACCCTACGTGATGTTTTCAGCCAAAATGTATATATATATATATGTATATATCTTTCCCAAAAATATCTACCGATTGCAAATGATTTCATGATCTATTGAATAATCGTGTCCTCGTGATTGATCGTGTTTTGGCGAGTAAGCATGTCGTGTTCACATGGGCCCGAGGGTAGTGTATTGAGCCAACCGGGGAAGCAAGGGCTGACGGGTAACTCTTGCACTACCCTCACCAATTTTGGGATCACCTCTGAATCCACCAGGAGGTTTGGTGGAGGAAGAAATCCCATGCGTGGGAGTCATGTTCCCGACGTACACCGTTCATGGATGGTTGGGCCTTGCAATCCCACCATCACCGGAGGAAGAAGGAGTTCATGAAAATGCTAAGTGTGCACTAATGATTGTATGATAATTATTGAAATAAAACCTAAAGATGGTATTGTTCACTAATTTGAGTAAGGTTGGAGATTGCCCTCACTCGCCGAGCCACTGAGTGAATTGAATTGAATTGATAACGTTTATATTGATTGAATGGATTAGTTGTAATCTCGGGCGAGATCTATTTTAATATTGAACTTATATTGCTTCCTTTATTAAAAACCTTACCCGAGATTAGAACTTGCATGTTAATTGCGCTAATATTTATTTATACCCCTCGCTCAGTCCGTGTTGGACTGACACCTCAACCTTTCAGTGTTTTGCAGGTTCGTGCTAGGCGGGAGTCAGAGTCCTGTTCTGTTTTCAGTCGAGTCTAGCACTACACATTCATGTATTGTATCTATTACTTTTGGATATGTTATGTAGTTTGGGAGATGATAATGTTTTGATATATGGAGTTAGAAGATAGTATAACTTGAATACTCGGAAATTAATATTGAAAATTATTATGCTTCCGCTCGTTTTATTGCATTATGGTTTTCCGGTTAAGGTTAGTCCTGCCTAGCTAGCTTGGTTCTTTTTCTTTGTCACCCGTTCGCTATAGTTTGGTTCATGTACGGATTACCCATTTCGTATGTGGCCTAAGCTATAGTGCGGGGGTGTGGCATCTTGGCGTTCCGGGTGCTACATATATATATATATTTATTATATATTAAATATTATTTGATTTAATTAAATTATGGAAATTAAATTGTTATCTATTTCATGTTATTTAATTTCCGATTATGATATGAATGTAACTAAATGTTTATTTTCTAAGTATTAACGTGTTATAGTACGTGATATGATCGTATTTGAGTTGTTATAAAATGTGAAATATATGATTTATGAATTATGGATTTAATTCATGGAATGATTGAATGCCTAATTCGTTTAAGTTATAAATTGTTGTTTGGAATCCTTGACTTAAAGTATTATGAATCACGAGTGGAAAGAATGGGAAACCTTCGTTTATTGATTAAAATTGTTTGATTGACTCGACTTGGCATGATTCATGAAAGGATATGAAACAAATGAGTATGATACCTTCATTTCTTTAAAGTACTTGAATGAATGGCTTGTTTATATGCCTTAAATGCATTAATAGTGCACATGAACGTGTTCATGACATAATATCATCTTTTATTCATTCATATCATGTGCATAACATGCCGTGCGTCATATATGGTATATTTGGAGTCCTGAGTCTCACAAATTCATTGTATTGTCCTTTGCATAGTTTGTCTCCAGGGCGGAGAAATCTTGATCAACTAGGCACTCGGTAACTCGTATCCTTGTATCGCAATGTTCCAGGTGAGGGTGTTTTCGTTCTAGTTACGTATCAATCCCTACCACCCTTATGTGATAAGATTTGGCCCAAAACTATACATACACCTATGTATATTTATGTTACTTTCAAGCGGAGTCATCGAGTAAATATTGATCGAGGGTATCTAATGAATTATGAAATATGTTATGTTTCTTATGAATTGATATGTTTTGGCAAGATTATACATGTATGTTATGTTCACGGGCCCAGGAATTTAGTACATGTGGCTATCCGGGGAGGCAAGGGCCGACGGTGATCCCATGTGCTGATTCCATTTATGTTTAACGGCGGTACCGGACCTCGCCAAGAGATTGGCGGGGAAAGGGAGCTGAGTGCCATCTGGGGAGTCATGTAACCCCTTTTGGTCAATGTACGAGGTGGCCGGGTCTTGCAAGCCCGTCCACAACCCGGAGGAAGAAGGTTGGAACTTGTTTTATGAATATGATTGTATTATGATTGTTATGCACCGTGCGGGAAGGCCGAGACACGGATCGCCCAAACGACTATGTTATATGATTTGTGTGTATTATAATATACTGCATGATCACATATTCAATATATTAATGATATTTGTCATACACGGTCGGAGTTTGGTTGGAGATGATGCACGCTCACTCGCCGAGCCTTATGTTTATGTATGAATTATGAACGTAAGGAATTAATATGGTTAGTCGAAAAATCCGAGTATTGCTTGGTTATTCTCTTGCCCTTTTTGGGAAATAATTTCAAATAAAACCTTGCTCGGGATTTATGACGTGCATGTGCATGTTTTATATATATATATATATATATATATATATTGCTCCTGCTCACTCAGTCTTCTAGAGACTGACCCTCTCCCTCCCCAACCTTTTAGTGCGCAGGTTTGGCTTTGGAGTTTCGAGCTAGGCGGAGTGTGTTGAGTCTTGGAGTTGGTCAAGTTAAGTTACAAGAGTCTCTGCACTCGCATATGTATCTAAGTTATGTATGATCCAATTCCGTAATATTATGAACTTGCATCTTATGTATTTGTTATTGAATTGCCTTGTCGGGCTTGCTTATGAATTAAAAGAGGCCTAAGGAGCCCAAGTCTGCTTGTGGTTTGTGTGTTTAAATTCTGCAGGCCCGTGACCAATGCATGTGTTTGGATCTAGCTCTCCGTTGCATTATGTCTTGTTGATTGGTTTTAATTGCAGGGTCTGAGTTCCGTCTAGCTTAGGTGAGTTATTTTATTTGTCTCCCGTTCGCTATGGTTTGATACGGGTGCGGACTTCCCATTTCGTTACTCGTGTTGAGCCATAGTGCGGGGGATGTGATGCCTCACGTGCGGGGTGCTACGTCCTTAAGTGGTATCAGAGCCCGGTTGCAAAACCGGTGTTCTCGAGTCGTGTTTGAGTCAGTCTAGGTCGTACGGCTTAGGAACTATATGACAACGTGTAAATTCCATCAACCTGAAAATGTATTTCTTTTTAATCTTGTTGAATCATGTGTTACATTCTCGCATCGAATCCGTGTCTTTTGTGATAAATACGTGACATGAGCATGCTCTAATCGCATGCATATATTCTCGAAATGAGTTATGATTTCCAGATTATAAAGATGATATCAAACCATGGCTAAGTTCTATGATGACAACAATCTATTATAAATTCTTTCTGGGACACGGAAGATAGGAATGATGCACCGAGGAGGAATGTGGGGAATGCTAGTTGTGTGGCTTCATAGACAGAGTTAGACTTAATGGTTAAGATTAGGAATGGGAGGTTTGACTTTGAAGTTGCGAGGGTAAAGGGACATTTGATGAGATAGGAGTTAATCGCTGGATGGTTGTGACTCCGAAGATCAATCTATGTGAATCCATTACTTAGGGTGCTTTAATTAGATTCAAAGGATTGCTCAACCCAAGGAATGGAGTATATGAACCTTGAAGGTATTTTAGTTCAGGGTTCAGGTAAATTGGATCTGGTGAGAATTAAGTTAAGGATTGTCAAGGGCTTCTAAATAAACCTGGTAATTAGAAATCGAGTTTTAGAAGTTAAGATCGGGAAGAGGTTGGATACGGCTGTTCGGGATTTTGATTTAGATGGGAAGCAAGTTGAGAAGGAGTTAAAGAAAGATAAGTAATATAATAAATATAATTCATGAAGGGTGAAAATGCTAAGGACAGGGTTAGAATTCATTCTCCAAATCCAAGCTGAATTGGCATGTTATAAGGTCGTCTTGGGAAAAAATAGAGCAACAAATGGAAACGGTAAAGAAAGGCAAAGACTCTTTGCAAGGAAATCATGCGCTCAAGTATAAGCAAGTGGAGGTGAATCAAACTCATAAAGGATGAGTACGGGATTCTTGATCGAGGTGACGACTAGAAGTAGAGGTCGAAATTCGAGGAAAAGTTTGAATACTAACTCCTTGGACGTGGAAGAATTAGGGATCAAGAAATTGCAATCTCAGATAGTCGAAGATATAAGTTGATTTACAACGATTCATGGGAATCTCGAAGACCGTGGGAAATGCAAGGAGTAATCACCAAGTCAAAGTAACCTCGGGATTGGAGGAATGAGGAAAAGCTACCAAGCTAGCAACTTACCACATTGGTGACAGGTTCCAAAACATTCATAACACGTACATCATACTTCGCATCAATTATTTATTCTTCTGGACTTATATTTATATGTACCTTTCTATTTGATTTCGTTGCTCTAATGTGTTGCATAGTTGCTTGTTGTAAGAGTGACACACTCATTGACATCTTAACCCGACATGCATTTTAGTGTTTACTTGATAGGAAGTTCTATCATCTCATGTATCAAGTATCTCTTCACTCGAGCCATATCTGAGTTAAGAGAAAGGAAATAACGAGATGGTAAATGACAAGAAAGATGATTCGGGAAATAAAGAACTTCAGGTAAGGCATAGATTGGTGGAAAAAATAAAATAAAATTCAGAAGGAAAGTGAAATGGGAGTTGGCTTAGGGCTGTTTAGATCAAACAAGAATAGAGAAGGGAGTTTCAATTATCCAGAGAATTGGGGATGGAGTTGAAAGGCCAAATCTTTGATTTCTATGTCAGTTAAAACTTCTCCTAATGGAAATGATTCATCAAGAATTTTGATGAAAGAAGGACTGAGGGAGTTTGATATGTAAGAGCAAAATTTTTTTTTAAGGGGGAGAGCACCACCGAGAGATAAATTGGAAGATTGAAATAGTGCTCGAAGAAATATGTTAGTGGGAACAACGGGGATGCTAAATTTAAAGAAGACCCATAAATCCTAATGGTGGCGAGCAAATAAGAAGACTTTAAAGGTTAAACCTTAAGGTGAGGATCGAGTCACTAAATTTGGGTTGAAGATTATCATAAGGTCTAGAGAAAATAGTTGTCGAATATTTCTATATAGGTCAGCTTGACTTGGAAATAAGGGATTTATGAGGGAGTTAAGGAAACTCCTTAGTCAAGTTGTCTCGAGGGAACCGATTCGAGTTATTATAGGAAGGGATACTGTCAATGAAGCTTGATTCAGTGAGTTTGGAAAGAGATTCGAGAAGAGACAAAACCGGCAAGGAGGAACATTGGGAAACCTGAATCAAATTTCAAGAATCATCAAGAACATCCTATCTCCGATTAAAGAATTGTAGGAGCCGAATACAAAATTTCACTCTGACGGTTTAAAGAGAGTAAGAAGGGGTCAATCGAACGGGAAAAATAAGGAAAGATTTGGATGATATATTAAAGTCAAGAACGAAATTTTAAGGAAGCCAAGAGTAGTTATTTTTGATGGTATGTTAGGTTTTGATTTGGGTAAGGAAATTGCTATGGATCCAATTCTGGGGATGGATGATCTAATAGTATTCGGTGAGGTTAAGCTCGGTTAATTAAAAATAATTGGTTGATCGAATGAAGATTATGGGAAATGGTGAAGGAGCGAAGAAGACTGGAAGTAATACAAATCAGAAGGGAATAAAGAACAAAATCCTTAGAAGATCAATTAATTGCTTTGTTGGGGTATCCTGAAGAGTTTAAGAACAAATCGAGAACTGAACTCACTTTCGGGACAGATCATACACTGGACAACGATAACTCACAATTCTAAATTTCGCAACTACGGTGAACGGTACTTATAGCATCCATGATACATACATTCATGCAAATTCAATTTAAATAATTTCTTTGTTATGTGCGTCGTTTTCTTATCAAGATAAACTACGTGAAGTAATTGTTAATCTACGTGGATGATAGCTATAACCTGCTTCGGATGTCTTACATGATTTTAATTATGGTTTTGCGTGTGTTGCTTGGGAGTATTGGAGACTTCCTTGCTTTACTTTTGGTTGAGAGACGGGGTGCTCTCGTTGTTTGTAAGAGACGGGGATTCTCTTATTTTGTTCGAGAGACGGGGTGCTCTCTTTGCTTGCGAGAGACGGGGTTCTCTCATTATTGTTGGAGAGACGGGGTTCTCTCATTGGTACTCAAGAGACGGGGCTCTCTCCTTGTTGTTTGTGAGAGACGGGGAATCTCTCATTGATTGTTTTAGGCGTGCTGCGAATCCGAGGACGGATTCTTTTTAAGGGGGAGAGATTGTAACGCCCCGGTTTTTCATTTTTACTAATGTGATGTATGTGTTTACTAAATTGCGTGAATTAATTGTTTTTACCTATTTTCTATTTAATTTTATTATAAATTGTTATTATTTTATTTTATTATATTTTATTTTAATTTAATATTATTTTAAAATATTACGTTATTTTAAGTATTTATTTTAAATTTATTGTTAATTTAATGATTAATGTTAATTAAGTGGTTTATGTTAATTATGTTGTTAATTAAGTGTTATGCTAATTAATCATGCTTTAATCATATTTACTAATTAATTATTATGATAATCCGTTGACCTTGAATGTATTTAATTTTAGAATTTCATATGTTAGTTATAACTTGTCATGTGTATAATTTTATGAATATGTGTATCGTTCTTATATGAAATGATATCGAAATGTCGTGAAATTGAAGTATGTCGTAAATATATGTGTTATGAACATGTCTATATGCTCGTTTTGTGTTTTCGAACTCGTTTGAAGCATTAACGAATTTAATTTGATTTGTGGAACCAAATCGGGGGCTAACGAGCAATTAGCGCACCCTTGGTTCCGTATGTGATATCTTGAGCTCGGGAACTCGGATTCGAGTTCCGGCAACTTCGTTGAACTCGTATTGAAGATTCGAGTTTAATAAACTTAGCCTTATATTTTTCCGAAATTATTTGAACCTCCGAAATTTAACCGGAAAAATGAAACGGCACCAAAAACTACCACATTTCACTAAAATGGCCCTAACTTGTTCATACCTTGACCAAATTAACTATGGTTGGATGCTTTAGAACCATAACTCAACCCTCTAACCAGGATTCAACACCCCAAACCGAGATAACCTTCATCACATAAAGAAAACTCAGCCAAAACATTATGTTCTCCAGTTTTCCCGTAACCCTTGTGCACCTTGGAGATTCAAAGCTCAAATCTCCTCCAAACCTCCATTAATCCACAAGGTAAGCTTAGGGTTGTAATATACATTCAATATGTGTCATTTTAAGCTATGCATCCCCAATTTTGATCATGGTTTCATAAGTTTTTGGCTGAATTTGAAAAATAATAGGTTTTGAGCAATTGTGTTGATCTCTTCCAATTCTTGATGAATTTGATCGTTTCAAAGCATGAAAATGGTTGTTTTAACTCCCTCTTCTCAATTATGATCATTGATTATGTGGTAGTGGAAGATTTAATGAGATACCATTAATGAACCTTGTATGAAAATGACTTCGTTTCCTCCTTGCTTTTGTGCTGCTGCTGCTGCGTGACTTGGGGCTGTTATGGGGCCTGAATTACTGTTGTTTCTTGCTCTTTCATGAATCTTTATGTGTCTAAATGTTGGTTGAAATCTTGTATGTTCTCTTGCTCTGTTTTGCATTCATTCGCCCCTGTTTTATTTCGTGAACTGCTGCTGTTCATTTTACCTTGTTGCGTGGGTTGGTTTGCGCATGGATTAAAGGTTGTTATGGTGGTGTTTGCTGTTGTGGTTGCTGCCTTGGAGTGCCTTGAGTGTTGCTGTATAATTATGTAAGGAAAACAGGGGATGAGCTTCGCCTAAACTGGTGCCCGCATCTGTAATATAACTCCCCGGCCGGGGAGATTTTGTGCATGGAAAAGGCCCAGCCGGGTAGCTGTGTTGCAGAAGCTCTGCTGCTCTACTGTTGCATTTCATCCCTTCTTCTTTTAATTTGTTAAATGTTTAATTGTTTCCCTATTGCATCGTTGGTAGCATGATTCATGATCCTACAGATTGTTAATTGTAAAATGTTTAAAACAATATATGATGAATGATTCAGAATGAATTTAAGTGCTGTGAGTGCATGCACGAGTTTTATATCTATATTATGTCCAAATATATATATATATATACACATGCACGCAAGGGTGTGTTTGTGTAATTAAACATTGCATGCATGAAATGATAGAAATGGAATTGAAAATGCATGCATGTGTACGTCTATATAATGTGTGCATGCATGATTAATTGTAATATTTGCATGCATGTTTTATTATTTGTTAAATTGTGCATGCATGAAATTCAATACCTTTTTGCATGTTAATGCATGCAAAGCATGATACGTATATTTAATTATATATATATGTATATATATATATTGTAACGCCCCGTTTTCCATTATGCATTATGGGATATATTAAATTTCGTAGCATTATATGCCTTATATTCTCATGTATTTATATGAACTTCCATTAACGTGAAATTTACGTGAATTAATTGATAACGTGCCTAATTGCTATTATGTGATTCTAATTGATTATTTCATAAAAATGTGAACTTAATTGCATAAATTCTTTGGAGTTACTTGATCATATTCCATGAGACAATACTTGGTTGCATGAATTCATATTATAGAGGGACTTGTTTGCAAAGTTTGATGATTCATCCATTTTGTTGGAAGACTTTGGAATATATGTATATCTCTTATTTCATTCATTCATCATTTTTAACAAAACCCCACACACACACACACACTAATACACGATCAAAACACCATGGGAGAGAAGAAGGAGATTTCATCATTTCAAGCTTGAATCAAGGAAGTTAATTGCATAAGTGGAAGCATCATCTTCATCTCATCCTTTCATCCATTTCTTCTTCCATCTTGAGGTATAGGGAGAATTTGAATGAATTTCTTGATTGAGTGATGAGTAGGGTTTGATGATTGATTGATGCTTTCATGTTTATTCATGACTAGAAGCATGTTTAGGTCTTTTTCCCTTCAAGACCTGCATGAAACATGAAGTTACATGAAAGTTGGATTACATGAAATATTACGGGGTTTTGATGTCAAATTCTTGATGGTCAATGCATGATATGAGTAGATATGTTAGATTTTATTGTGTTTCAAGTATGGATACAAGTTTCTTCAAGTTTTGATTGCATTTGATGATTGAAAATTAGTGTTTTGGTTGGTTATTGTTGTTGTTGCGTTACTGCCTTGTTTTGCCCAGTTTTTTTCTGCTGCGTAGAGTTGACACGGGGGTGTCAAATTTGCCTTGTTCAGCGTGACAAGGGGGTGCATGTTGGTTTGATTTTCTGTACCGTGACACGGGGGTGTCATGGTTTGCCTTGTAATGGTGACACGGGCTTGTCACCTTTTATTTTCCTGCATTTTGTCCAACTTCGGACGAACGCCATTTTCACCTCGCTTTGAATTAGAAAACGTGCCATATACCGTCGGAAAGGTCTTTGTGTCTACTTTCATACCCAACAAACAAAACTCGATTCCCTCTTCTAGAATTTAAGATATTCCAGTTTTCCCACAACATGTACATTTCCAAAAATTGTCGGTCTTGGCCAAACTTCACCAAAACCTTTCTTATTGCATTTCTTTCACTTCCTTGGCTCCCATATGTGAGTTATGTGATATATATACTTGCTTAATTGATAATCATGCTCCTACTTGACACTCCTTGATTGTTATTGCATAATATCTTGATTATGACTTCGTCGTGCGTCTTAATTGGTTCATTCGAGTCGAGTCTTATTTCACACTTGTCCTTGTTGCACAGATCTCGGTCCCGGAGACGAGGAGCACGGTCCGTAGGGTGCTTCCTTGCTTCTTTCGGTTGGTAGAGGTGAGGTTTAATTACTAGATATATAGAACCCTTACAGCCTTACGTGATGTTTTCAGCCAAAATGTATATATGTATATGTATATATCTTTCCCAAAAATATCTACCGATTGCAAATGATTTCATGATCTATTGAATAATCGTGTTCTCATGATTGATCGTGTTTTGGCGAGTAAGCATGTCGTGTTCACATGGGCCCGAAGGTAGTGTATTGAGCCAACCGGGGAAGCAAGGGCTGACGGGTAACTCTTGCACTACCCTCACCAATTTTGGGATCACCTCTGAATCCACCAGGAGGTTTGGTGGAGGAAGAAATCCCGTGCGTGGGAGTCATGTTCCCGACGTACACTGTTCATGGATGGTTGGGCCTTGCAATCCCACCATCACCGGAGGAAGAAGGAGTTCATGAAAATGCTAAGTGTGCACTAATGATTGTATGATAATTATTGAAATAAAACCTAAAGATGGTATTGTTCACTAATTGGAGTAAGGTTGGAGATTGCCCTCACTCGCCGGGCCACTGAGTGAATTGAATTGAATTGATAACGTTTATATTGATTGAATGGATTAGTTGTAATCTCGGGCGAGATCTATTTTAATATTGAACTTATATTGCTTCCTTTATTAAAAACCTTACCCGAGATTAGAACTTGCATGTTAATTGCGCTAATATTTATTTATACCCCTCGCTCAGTCCGTGTTGGACTGACACCTCAACCTTTCAGTGTTTTGCAGGTTCGTGCTAGGCGGGAGTCAGAGTCCTGTTCTGTTTTCAGTCGAGTCTAGCACTACACGTTCATGTATTGTATCTATTACTTTTGGATATGTTATGTAGTTTGGGAGATGATAATGTTTTGATATATGGAGTTAGAAGATAGTATAACTTGAATACTCGGAAATTAATATTGAAAATTATTATGCTTCCGCTCGTTTTATTGCATTGTGGTTTTCCGGTTAAGGTTAGTCCCGCCTAGCTAGCTTGGTTCTTTTTCTTTGTCACCCGTTCGCTATAGTTTGGTTCATGTACGGATTACCCATTTCGTATGTGGCCTAAGCTATAGTGCGGGGGTGTGGCATCTCGGCGTTCCGGGTGCTACATATATATATATATTTATTATATATTAAATATTATTTGATTTAATTAAATTATGGAAATTAAATTGTTATCTATTTCATGTTATTTAATTTCCGATTATGATATGAATGTAACTAAATGTTTATTTTCTAAGTATTAACGTGTTGTAGTACGTGATATGATCGTATTTGAGTTGTTATAAAATGTGAAATATATGATTTATGAATTATGGATTTAATTCATGGAATGATTGAATGCCTAATTCGTTTAAGTTATAAATTGTTGTTTGGAATCCTTGACTTAAAGTATTATGAATTACGAGTGGAAAGAATGGGAAACCTTCGTTTATTGATTAAAATTGTTTGATTGACTCGACTTGGCATGATTCATGAAAGGATATGAAACAAATGAGTATGATACCTTCATTTCTTGAAAGTACTTGAATGAATGGCTTGTTTATATGCCTTAAATGCATTAATAGTGCATATGAACGTGTTCATGACATAATATCATCTTTTATTCATTCATATCATGTGCATAACATGCCGTGCGTCATATATGGTATATTTGGAGTCCTGAGTCTCACAAATTCATTGTATTGTCCTTTGCATAGTTTATCTCCAGGGCGGAGAAATCTTGATCAACTAGGCACTCGGTAACTCGTATCCTTGTATCGCAATGTTCCAGGTGAGGGTGTTTTCGTTCTAGTTACGTATCAATCCCTACCACCCTTATGTGATAAGATTTGGCCCAAAACTATACATATACCTATGTATATTTATGTTACTTTCAAGCGGAGTCATCGAGTAAATATTGATCGAGTAAACCCTTTTCTAATGAATTATGAAATATGTTATGTTTCTTATGAATTGATATGTTTTGGCAAGATTATACATGTATGTTATGTTCACGGGCCCAGGAATTTAGTACATGTGGCTATCCGGGGAGGCAAGGGCCGACGGTGATCCCATGTGCTGATTCCATTTATGTTTAACGGCGGTACCGGACCTCGCCAGGAGATTGGCGGGGAAAGGGAGCTGAGTGCCATCTGGGGAGTCATGTAACCCCTTTTGGTCAATGTACGAGGTGGTCGGGTCTTGCAAGCCCGTCCACCACCCGGAGGAAGAAGGTTTGAACTTGTTTTGTGAATATGATTGTATTATGATTGTTATGCACCGTGCGGGAAGGCCGGGACACGGATCGCCCAAACGACTATGTTATATGATTTGTGTGTATTATAATATACTGCATGATCACATATTCAATATATTAATGATATTTGTCGTACACGGTCGGAGTTTGGTTGGAGATGATGTACGCTCACTCGCCGAGCCTTATGTTTATGTATGAATTATGAACGTAAGGAATTAATATGGTTAGTCGAAAAATCCGAGTATTGCTTGGTTATTCTCTTGCCCTTTTTGGGAACTAATTTCAAATAAAACCTTGCTCGGGATTTATGACGTGCATGTGCATGTTTTATATATATATATATATATATATATATATATATATATATTGCTCCTGCTCACTCAGTCTTCTAGAGACTGACCCTCTCCCTCCCCAACCTTTTAGTGCGCAGGTTTGGCTTTGGAGTTTCGAGCTAGGCGGAGTGTGTTGAGTCTTGGAGTTGGTCAAGTTAAGTTACAAGAGTCTCTGCACTCGCATATGTATCTAAGTTATGTATGATCCAATTCCGTAATATTATGAACTTGCATCTTATGTATTTGTTATTGAATTGCCTTGTCGGGCTTGCTTATGAATTAAAAGAGGCCTAAGGAGCCCAAGTCTGCTTGCGGTTTGTGTGTTTAAATTCTGCAGGCCCGTGACCAATGCATGTGTTTGGATCTAGCTCTCCGTTGTATTATGTCTTGTTGATTGGTTTTAATTGCAGGGTCTAAGTTCCTCCTAGCTTAGGTGAGTTATTTTATTTGTCTCCCGTTCGCTATGGTTTGATACGGGTGCGGACTTCCCATTTCGTTACTCGTGTTGAGCCATAGTGCGGGGGATGTGATGCCTCACTTACGGGGTGCTACACTAAACGTCAAAGACCAAAGAGAAATAAAAGAAGGCCAACATACCTCTTGTCGTTGTATACTGAGCATTTAAAAAGGATATGCATAGCTAGAGCCAGAGCTAGAGCCAAGGCTAAAGAAGCAACACCCTCTTTAACGGCTCAGCCCCAACCGCCTTTTCCTGAAACCGAAGAAACTTCCATTAGCATCTATCTCTCTCTCAACAAATGGTTAACCAAAAAAGGGGAGAAATCAAATTCCAGTTACTTATACGACTGGGTGTTCAGTGCTAAGCCAGGAGATCGAGTTTCTGGAAAAAGTCAAGATTTCGACAAGAAATTCTTCGAAGTCCTCCTCACAGATGGGGCATGGTTACAATCCGAGGTAAAATAGTTACTTAATGTTAATCAATACATGTATGGTACTTGTTTTATTCTAGCTCTTTGAGTTTTACGATTTTTAATTTGTTTCACTTTTCTTGCAGCATTTGCAAGAGTGTTTGGCCAATTTAAGGCTTAAGCAAAATACACACCAAGATCAATATGCTCAGGATTGTGTGGTCCTAGATGAGACTTTCTTCCAATATCTTAAAATCAATTATTACATTGTAAGGGGGATCGTTAGAGAGAAAGAATCAGTGGCTATTGGTGCATATGGCAATATCATAGTTACCAATAGGCTAGATACTGCTACCAAAGGTGCGAAGGGTAGGCATGGTGCCAAAACTGGCAGGGGTGCAAAGAATGTGAAGGCAAGTGTGCCTGAACCCATCAATCTCGAGGCTGTCCCGCATTCATGGGATGTGATGAAAAGAATCTGGAATGATCCCATCAAGTGGCGTGATGATGTTCTGGGGTATATCACTGGAATTCTTCCATTTTTGTATGGTCGGGCATGGGAAGGAGCAAATAAATTTTATGGCGTAGTCAACGTAGGAAACCAACATTGGGTGGCCATTGAGATTTTGCCTAAAGAGGAAGTCATCAAAGTTTACAACAGCGGTGGTGGAACACTTGACTTAAGGAATTACCAAATTGCTTTGAACCATCTGTGTGTTTACTTTCCTAAGCTGTTGGCCCACACAGGAAAATTCAGCTATTTAGGTAACAGCCTCAACCGCATGTGGAAGTTAGAGCTTGCTCCGTGTCCAAAAAAAAAAAACGAAGGTACATTTACATTTACTAACTTAAAAATTTTGTATTGCATTTTGATTTAATTTCTATTATTTATTTATTTATTTTTTGTAGTGGCGATTGTCGACTCTATTCGTTATAATACGTTGAGCTTCTCATGCGTGGGGATTCACTGGAAATTCTGGATGACAATAATACCTCTTTTTTAAGGTTACGTTTAGCATCTGAAATATTTTTTGGAGTTGATAAATACAATATTTAATTTCTACAGAATGTATTCATAACAACTATGGTTTATACTTGTAATTTATTTTGAATATTAGCTATTATAATTTATTGTATTTTCATTGGATCACGCACTCGATTTAGTGAATCGCTCACGCGATTCTTCATCAAATCTGTGTATTTATTTTTTAATTAATCGCGCGATTCATTCTTCTTCTAAATCGAAATATTTATTTTCTTTATTTAATCGCGCACGCGATTTAATGAATCGCACGCTCGATTCTGCAGCTAGTAAGAATTTTTAATTTTTTTTTTAATATTATTGAACATTGCCAACCAATTTAATTTAATGCATGTAGCCCAATTTATTCAATAAATAGTGGCAAAGCAAAACCCCAACCCTAGCCGCTTTCTCTCCTCCTTTCTTTCTTCCTTTTCCCTTTCTTTGTTCTGGCTCAACCCTATTTCTATCAAATACGTCTGATTAAATAGGTGCAAACGACAAAAACAAACCACTGGTTTGGATCTTGGAGTGAGCTGATAAGGGTTGGGGTTCATGCAGCTCAATAAGGAAGGAAGTACCTTATTATTGTTAATAGATTTATCATTCATTCTTGCTCATGAAGCCCAATCCTTATCAGCTCAACTTCAAGCCCCAATCCTGTGGTATGGTTCAACTTGAAATACGTCTGATGGTGATGTTGATCAGTACTAGAAAAAAAAAACGAAAAAAAATGTTGAAATTTGTATTTATGTGTTTATTATTTTAATTAATTTACAGAAACGAATAAAAATGTTGAAATTTGATTTAATGACTCGCACACTCGATTACACTTAATTCTGCAGCTAAATCCAATTATTTAGTTTTTTAACGAATCGCGCACTCGATTTAAACGAATCCCTAGCTGACTGCACTCTATATTCTATAGAATATATAAATGAGTTATAATATAGTTTGTATTTTGATCCTTTGCAATATTTATTTGATATATTTTCACCCTAAACCCTAAATTGTATAATTCATGTGCCAATCAACTAATTAAATGCATGTAGCCCTGATTTTTCCTATAAATAGTCTAATTCCCAAATGAATCGCGTACTCAATTCTGCAGCTAAATCAAATTAATTATTTTTTTTACGAATCACGCAATCGATTTCATGAATTACGCTCTAGATTGAATGCATTTCCAACCAATCGTCATAGTATTACATGCATTGCCAACCAATCGTCATAGTATTGAATGCATTGCCAACCAACTTAATTGAATGCATGCAACCCTAATTCTTTCTATAAAGAGTCCAATTACCAAGCTCATCCTCACCAAAAACTGGGCAATAACGTATATCTTATGGTAGATTATTTTTATTGATTTATATGTGCTTTAGCTCTCACGAATCTGTGCATTCCCAATATGTCCCTTCCATGGGCAGACTTGAGACTTTCTATGTACAGGTCTGTGTGAGCTATAACACACTTAAATGAATCTAATCACAGATATAATAGGCTAAGGTGCTTGTCCCACATCCGTTGGAGAGGGGAACAAAGCCTCCTTTATAAGGGGTGGATACCTTTCCCTTGTTGAGGCCTTTTCCCGGATGGTGATCTTAGCCATTGGGAGGAACAAAACCGTGAGGGTGGTGTCGCTTAGCCCACCAAAGCGGACAATATCGACAGGCGGGTTTTCGGGCTGTTACAAATGGTATCAGAGCTGGGGCCCGGGCCGGTGTGCTAGCGAGGACGCTGGGCCCTCTTAGGGGGTGGACTGTAATAGCCTAAGGTGCTTGTCCCACATCGGTTGGAGAGGGGAACAAAACCTCCTTTATAAGGGGTGGATACCTTTCCCTTGTTGAGGCCTTTTCCCGGATGGTGATCTTAGCCATTGGGAGGAACAAAACCGTGAGGGTGGTGTCGCTTAGCCCACCAAAGCGGATAATATTGACAGGCGGGTTTTCGGGTTGTTACAACAGATCTGTGTAAGCTGAATCAAAAGGGCATGAAATGTCTGCTTTTAAGGGTGTGAAACCCACACAAAGCTTAGCAACTTGGATTTTGCAGAAAAAATAAAAAAAATCGAGTGTTCGATTTAAGAAATCCCGTGTTACATTCTTCATTTAAATCGTGTTATTTATTTCGTTTTTGTTTTTTTGCTTGTGAAAATGGTATTGAGCACGTGATATAGTGCTAGAAAGATTTTATCAATAAGTTGAATTGTGTTATTTATTTTGTTATTTTGTTCGTGTTATTTATTTTGTTATTTTGAATCGTGTTATTTATTTTGTTATTTTGTTCGTGTTATAGTGCTAAAAAGATTTTATCAATAAGTTGAATCGCCTGCTCGATTGATGGAATCGCGCACTCGAATTTACTCTTGAAACTGATCTACATTGTAAATTTCGTTAAATAATAGATTGCAATCTGATTTTGTCGGTTCAATTTCAATTTCTGCGACTTCCTCTATCTGTTATTGTTGTCTTCAAACTCGACTAAATAATACAGTTGATATTGATAATTCTGTGTTATGATACAAACACAGAACCATCAATACCAACATTATTATTTAAAGTTTGGCAAGATCATTTAAATGCTTTCCAAAGCAGCGGTGGCGGCGAGGAGAAGAGAAAGAAAAGAAAACATTCAGATGGGGCGAACAAAGACAGATTTGGGGGATGTTGGCGAAGAAGAACGGGATAAGAGAGGAAAGGAAAAATGATGATAGATTTAGGGTTTTTGTTATAACTTATAAATTTATTTTATTTGCAAAATAGCCCCTAAAGCTTCTCCCTTTTACAAAATAAGTTAATTGCAACTTTGATTAGTATGTTAAGATGTCACATCAGAAAATATTGGGGAAATAAAAAGGGAAAAGAAATTGAGGGCTATATCCCTAAGAAACAACTTGGGCGTCCCCTGGGACCTAATTCTCACCAACTAAGCTTGTTGGGGGAGTTGACTCAATAACCCCCCCCCCCCCCCCAAGTCTTTTTTTGGTTATGTAACCCCTAGTTTCTAAAGAATTGGGTATATAACCCTCGGCTTCATTAGGGTATAATTAGCGCTTAGTTAATTACTCAGCCTAATCAAACATTGCCATGTCGTTTTTTGAGAGTTTCATTTTGACCCCAATATTTATACAAAATCAGAATCTGACCCCAAATCACATTCAACCTAATTCTTCTTCGCTGCTGGCTCTGTGACGAAAAACCCAAGCCCCAATTTTTCTGTAATTTCTTCTCCGATCTGTGCCGTTCGTTTGATTATTCGAAGAACCCTAAAGTATCAACACCTCTATCTGATTACACGGACAATGGCAAACGACGATAATCAAAGGTAAGAAAGATTTCTGTTCGTTCGAAGTGTTTTCGGAACCCTATTATGTGTTTTCAATGAGAAATCAAGAATCATTCTTTACCTTCCTGGGTTTGGCTGTGTTATCTTTCTGGGTTTAATACAGAACAACTTCTAACCTGTTTTGGACGCCAATACGACATGTCCATATGGTATTTCAACTCATCTTTGATTGATTTGCCATAAAAACATGATCTTGGGCTTTCTTCATTCTCGTAATAGTGGTCGATTACTAGATTAAAGGTATCTATTGGTAGATCATATATCTATTGATAGATCATACTCTGTCGAGTGATAGATCTTTTTTTTTTTTTACTGCATGCATGGTTTATTTTTCCCATGCAACGTGTTTCTATAGGGTTTTCTTAATTCAATAGCCCATGATTCATTTGATCGCATGCTGGATTGATATATATCTAGTGCTCGACCATGATATTCTAGTGCTAGATCATGTATCATGCACTAGAATATATATATATATATCTAGCACTCGATCTATTTTTTTTTAAGTTCTTATGCATGTATGGATAATTAAATATTCTTTCTGACTGTGTACAGGACATTTGTTGTTGGAGTTGAATTTGGAGTGTGGCAAGAAGAATCCACTCGTTGGAATTAGGTTGCGAACAAAAAGCAAACGACTGCTCTTATTGTCAACAATCAGACTATATTTTGAATGTTAATAAGTGATGTTCTTGAACAATCAGGACTTGCTTGCTCCCATGATGATGTATATGCGAAATATTTTCTTACAAGTGCACCTCCAACCAGTCATCCAACTGAAATAAAGTCTGATCGAGGCCTTCAAATTTACTTCGCAGATATCCATCCGCAGGGCTGGAGGCTGATCTTGAATGTTTCTTTTGATAGGAGGGAGAGTCAAATAGAATTCGTACAGGTTGGGACAACAGTGTTCACTACTGAGGATGATAATGATCAATACGAACATAATTATGAGGATTTCACCCTTCCTAATAATAACGATGAAGACTGGACCCCAGCTCTTCGTGATAACAACGATGAAGACTGGACCCCAGCTCTTCTTGATAACAATGACGAAGACGTCTCTCATCCTGATGGTGTAAACGAAGAAATTGTAAATTGTGGGACCGAAGCAGATCTTCAACATCCCTCTGAAGAAGAAGTGCCCACCCCAATCAATATATTAATGGGGAAGACCATCGTCTGTTATTATAATCCAAAGGTCGGGATTGAAAGTTATACGTGGGATGATGGTTCAGGTTTTAAGGATGAAGAAGAGTTTAAAAACAAATAAGAAGCCGTTAAGAAATTCAACATTGTTGCATGTAAGGGAAGCTTCCAATTCCAAACGCTAAAATAAACAAAGTCCCTTCTTGTTCTACGATGTTGTTGCAATGATTGCAAATGGTGGGTTCGGTGTGTTAAATATCACAATTCTGACAGATTTTTGCTCCGAAAGTATATTTGGATTCACAATTGTGGGTTAGAGGAGATAAGTAATCATCATCATCAGGCAACCGCAAAAATGATAGGGGAGTTAGTGCAGCATATGTTTCTTGACGGGAAAGACCCCACACCAGGCGATATTAAAAAGTATATCGAACTTCAATTGGGGGTGAAGGTTAGCTACTGGAAATGTTGGATGGGCAGAAATCATGCTAAGAATATTGTCAGAGGCTCACCGGAGCATGAATATGATAACAAGAACGAATGAAGGAAGCATCACTGATTTCGTTCTTGACACCGAAGGTAGGTTTCTGCATTTTTTTGTTGCATTTGGCCCTTGCATACGGGGTTTTAAATACATGCGCAAGGTGTTAGCCGTTGACGGTTGCTTCTTGAAGGATAAATATGACGGTACATTGCTTGTGCTACTGCACAAGATAGTGAGAACCATACGTTTCCTCTTGCATGGCAGTGGTCGATTCAGAGAATAATGCATCATGGGTATGGTTTTTTAACAATATAAAAAGCATTGTACCTGATAGTGACGATCTCTGTATAATATCCGATAGACATCTTTCCATAAAAAATGCGATTGCTAAGGTTTATCCTACTGCGCACCATGGATTTTGTGCAAAGCACTTGTCGGAGAACTTGAAACAACGGTTTAAAAAAAGTGCGATCATTGAGCCATTTTTTAGGGCAGCTAAAGCATACACTGTCGGAGATTTCATGGAGCACTACAAAGAGATAGAACGTCTTGACAAACGTGCAGCGGAATACTTGAAGGATGAGGTTGGTTTTGAGTTATGGAGCCGGGTACATTCTAAATCAAACAGGTTTGATGTCCTGACTAACAACATCGCCGAGTCTATTAATTCTAGGCTTCGTTCTGAAAGAGGGTATCCTATCCATTCTTTGATTGAGTCTATCATACGAATTTTGAGAAAATGGTTCCACGACCGGCGAACGGATATGTTAAAGAGCAGTACAATCCTGGTGCCATCAAAAGAGAAAGTTCTGCGGATTAATTTAGACAAATCTAAAGGTTGTGTTGCACAACAGTTCAATGCTCATGTATTTTCTGTCCGCGGCCTTGGAGATCCGGTTATGGTTGACTTGAACAATATGACATGCACATGTGGTGTCTTCCAGGCGGAGAAGATCCCTTGTCCCCATGCATTATCGGCATTAAAGAAGTGGAACGAAGAACAGTTTGGACAAAGAATATATGACGTATGCTCCAAATTTTACACAGTTGATTATTACATACTTGCATATTCTGAGACAATATTCCCTACACCTCCAGAGTTCGAGTGGGATTTACCTGAAGACACAGGGATAAGACAAGTAAAACCACCACCACTGAAGTCTCGCGTCGGAAGAAAAAGGATGACTCGATTCCTGGCTGCTTATGAGGGAAGGAAAAGATACAATACTTGTTCAAAGTGTGGAGGAAAGGGACATAAAAGAACTACATGTGACCAGGGTGTCGAGGAAACGAATAATTAATCACAAGTAACAGGGTGTCGGATATATTTTTTGTGTTTTCTTGTAAATAAAGAAAATTGATTATGTAAGATACTGATAGATTATTTAAATCAAGTACACGAACTTATTGATCCAGCACTAGAGTTTAAGGATCTATCACTAGATCAAGGATTGGACGCCAGAATCCATCACACGATTAAAGGATCTAGCACTAGATTCAAAGGATCTATCAGTAGATCAAGCACTGCACGCCAGGATCTATCACTCGATTTATGCAATCTAGTACTAGAAACTAGGCTGCAAAAATGGTTTCTTTTTTCCTTGTAATATGTAGATCTCCAAGAGCTATATACAATGTTACTAAATAGCTCTTTGGATTTTTTCCAATTAATTTTTTCATGTCTTACTTTCTTTCCTCGTAATACGTAGATCCCAACATATTGAAATGATCCAGTAGTAGATTTAAAGGATCTAGCACTAGATTCAAAGTATCTATCAGTAGATCAAGCACTGCACGCCAGGATCTATCACTCGATTTATGTGATCTAGTACGAGAAACCAGGATGCAAAAAGGTTTCTTTTTTGCCCTAGATACTAAATTGCGCTATATAAAATGTTACTAAATTGCGCTATGGATTTTTTCCAATTAATTTTTTCATGTCTTGCTTTCTTTCCTTGTAATACGTAGATCCCAAGATATTTAAATGATCCAACAGTAGATTGGAAGGATCTAGCACTAGATCCAAATGATCTAGCACTAGATTCAAAAGATCTATCAGTAGATCAAGCACTGCACCCCATGATCTATCACTCGATTTATGTGATCTAGTACGAGAAACCATGTAACGCCCCATTTTCCAACTATGCATTATGTTACATTATATTAAATTTCATAACATTATGTGTAATATATTCCTATGCATTTATATGAATTGTTTTTAACATGAATTATATGAACTAATTGATATAAGTGACTTAAATGTATTAAATGTGCCTAATTGCTCCTTTGTGAAAATTTGTATACTTAATTGTATAGCATGAAATGGGGTTAAGTGATCTTTTGTGTAGAGATATAACTTGATTGCATTCATTTAAATAACTTAGGGACTTAAATACAATTAGTGGTGGTTTCATGCTTATAGTGGGAGATATAATATATATCTTGTACCTCATTTCTCTCACATTACATACACTACATTGCATACAAGAATTCTACACACATACACACACTCAATATCAATTTTTACACCAAGAGAAGAGAAGGAAGGGATTTCTTCAATCCAAGCTTAAATTCTAGGAAGATGATTGCATAAATTGGAGCATCATCACCATATCATCCTATCATCCTTCCTTTCTTCTATTTGAAGGTATAAATGGGGATTTTGATGAAGTCTTAAAGTGTTGATTGAGTAGGGTTTGATGCTCTTGACAAGATTTCTTGTTTATATATGATTAGAAGCATGATTATGACCCTTAAGCTTGGAAACTTGCATGAATCCTTGAATAATATGAAGGTGGGATGCCATGTATATATATGGGGTTTGGATGATTGTTTCTTGATAAATCAAAGCATGTTCCTTGGTTTATATGATATCTAATTGATGTATTTAAGTCTTATACATGTTATATGTTAGTTTTAGGTTGTTTTCTTGCATTGATTTGGTGTTTATATGCCTTGGGAGCCAAATCCCGTGCCTATGCCCTGTTTTCCCTTCGGTTTGCTGCTGGAGAAGGTATCTACGGCCGTGGATTTGTGTCCAGAGACTCGGAAGTCTTCCCACGGGCGTGGATTTTTGACCCACGGCCGTGGATCCACCTCTGTTTTCTGTCCGAGTTTGTTTTGCTTCGTTCTCCCTCATATGAACTCGAATTTACCTGATTTTTGAATCCACGGAAAGGTCTTGAAGTCTAGAACAACCTCAAATTGGAATCACCTCAATATATTTTCCAATTTTTTAGATCATATCAATTATTTTTGGTGTCGCTGCTTTACCGACAAATTGCAATCACCCAACTTCAAGCTTACGCCATTTTCTCCTCACTTTGAACTAAATTATGAGCCATATATCCTCGAAAAGGTCTTTGTGTCTAGTTTCATACCCAACAAGATAAACTTAATTCCAACTTCTATATCTCCAGATATTCCATTTTTCCTACAGCGTGTGCATTTTCGAAAATTGCCCGTTTTTGTCATACTTCAACAAAACCTTCCTTATTGCATTTCTTTCACTCTCTTGGCTCCCATATGTGAATTCTATGATATTTATACTTGGTGAATTGATAAGTATACTCCTACTTGATACTTCTTGGTACTTAATTGCTCAAACGTGATTGTGTGATTCCATGCCTTATATGAATTGAACTTGGAATAATTGAATAATATGAATACATGATTGCTTGATATTAATTTCACCTCTTAGGTGTTAATTGGTGTTTATACATGCTAGGTGTTAATTGATAGCTTGGTTTTATTTATTTACATGAGCATGGCCGTGAGTCATACTTAGTCTCATATTGAGTCTCGTCTCACGAGTTTCCACTATTCCCTTTCTTGTCCAGTTTTTCTCCAGGGCGGAGATCACTAATCGGTTGGGCCTTTCTTTTATCTTTGTCTTGTTCCGTCGCTCGTTAGGTGAGGTCTAATTCTAGATATATAGAACCCATATAACCCTATGTGATGATTTAAGCCAAAATGTATCTATATATCTATAGTTTTCCAAACTCTCTTGATTTTCAACTGATTTCACGGAACGGATTGATTGATTGATTGATTAATTGTTTTGGAGAGTAAACATGTTCACTTTGGGCCCGAGGGTAGTGTATTGAGCCAACCGAGGAAGCAAGGGCTGACGGGTAACTCTTGCACTATCCTCACCATTTTTTGGGTTACCCCTGAATCCACTTGGAGATTAGTGAAGGAAGGAGCTCCGGGCATAGGGACTCATGAACCCTATGCCTCGTTGGATTGGATGGCGGGGCCTTGAAATCCCCCATCACCCGGAGGAAGAAGGATGGATGAAAATTGCTAATTGTGCACTAATTTGTATTGCTTGATCACTTAATCAATTACAACTGAATTATTGTACACTGTAGGAGAAAGGTTGGAGATTTGTCCTCACTCGCCGAGCCACTGATTGAATTGAATTGAATTGATTGTATTGTTAAATTGATTAGTTGTAATCTCGGGCGAGTTATCTTTTACTATTAAACTTATATTGCTTCTCTTTTATAAACCCTTACCGAGATTATGGCTTGCATGGTAATTGCGCTAATATTTATTTATAAACCCCTCGCTCAGTCCGTGTTGGACTGACACCTCAACTTTTCAGTTTTGCAGGATCGTGCTAGGCGGGAATTAGAGTCTAGCTTGTCTTTTATTCGGGTCTAGCACTTCACCTCATGTTTTGATTCATGTATTGATACTTCTTATATTTTATATTATGCCTTAGCCATGTTGGATACGATATTGTATTGATATGTAAATGTTGGTATCTATTAGTAAATATATATAAATATGGTACCTATAAGTATTGAATGTTATTGCTTCCACTTTTATTGCTCCGTATTGTTTATTGGTATTAATTAAGAGTACCCGCCTAGCTTTTGAGTTTTATTGTCGCCCGTTCGCTATAGTCTTAGTTCATGTACGGATCATCCATTTCGTATGTGGACTGAGCTATAGTGCGGGGGTGTGGCATCTCGGCATTCCGGGTGCTACATCTTAGGTGGTATCAGAGCCCGGTTGCAAAATCGCGGATCTAGTGTCGTGTCTCGTAAGTCTAGGTCAAACGGCATAGGATTATTTGATAATTGCGAGTCTTGCATCTTATTTGGAACTACTTGAACTTATTTGAAATTATTTGAACTTACCTGAACATCTTTGAATTACTTGATGATTTGTGCATGACCTTAATTTGTGTTACTGCTTGAGGATTAATTAACCTTCTATGGTTTGGGAATTTATATGTTTAATGTGTTTTCTTTAATTTAGTCGAATTAATTATTGCATTTTGCATCAAATATGTGTTTAAGTGCTAATTATGTGGCATAAGCATGCACTGACCACATGCATTTAGCTTTGAATTGATTTCTGACTTATAGATTATAAAGCTCATATCAAACCACGGTCAATTTCTCCGATAATCTCAATCTACCGCAAGTTCCTCCCTCTAGCTTTGGAGTTGTAAGGAATGCACCGGGGAATTTCATATAAGAATTCAAGAGCCATGACCCTCCTTATTCGGGTTATAATTTAAGTGATAAGATCTGGGTTAGAAGAAGGAATTGTGGGAATAGTTCACAAGCTTTACGAAGTTAGAAGAATAGAACATTGAGGTAATCAATGTAGTTCTACAAAGAATTGAGATATTTTGGATTTCGGGTTAAGAAAGAAGTTAGATGGGAAGAGTAAAGGGAACGACTAATATGGTGAATTCAAGTTCATGATGTGGAGCAACAAATGAAAACGGTAAAGAACGACAAGGAACTTTTGGAGGGAATTATCTGCTCAAGACGTAGGCAAGTAAGAGGAGAAGTCATATAACCAATTCAATTTCACAAAGAGAAGATTTAGAGGATTTCAATCGAGGTGGCGACTAGATGAAATCGGGACCATAATTAGTGCCTAGCCTTCAAGAGAAGTAGGATATTAATTTCATTGGTACATAAGGATTTAAGTTCAAGAGCTATCATTTCGGTTTATAAGGTTATATTAAGGAGACTTTGATCAAGGAGATACTTAGGGGAAAGATTCGGGCAATGCTTAAAGATCGATAATTGGGAAAGAATCGAGTTCAAGAAATTTCAAGTCTCGAGTTATGGAGATGCACAAGTTGATGTCAGAGAATTCTAAAGATTTAGAAAACCGTGGGTAACAAGAAATGACCAACAAATTCAAGGGAAGCCTATAATTCAAAAACAAGGAACAAGTGCCAAGCCAAAGGATGTAACTACGGTGACAGGTTCAACGTATACATGAGCACGTGCATCATACATTGTTTAAATTATTTAAATTTCTTTAATTATATATGCATTCTTAATTGAGCTTAATTTTTCCAACTTGTGTATTTTATTACTTACAAGTGTGACACAGGCATTGGCATATTAACCCGACATGCATTGTTAAGTGTTTACTTGATAGGAACTCTCCCCACCTCACGTATCAAGTATTACTTCAACTGAGACACAACTGAATTATGAGAAGGAAAATAATTGGATTGCAAAGTCTGGACCAAAAAGGAAAAGAGCTATTGAGAGGCCGGGAAAAGTAGCCAGAAGTTGGAATGGAGGAAGTGGGTCCCTAATCTTACCAATCGCTTCAAAGGTAAACATGGAAAATTTTCCAGACAGGAGGCATGATTAGAATTATTTATACCAAGGAAGCTAAATTTAAGGAATTGAGAATTTTCCATTTAAGAAGTGATGTTACGAGCCAACGGGTAAGAATAGGCATTCTTAAGGGGGAGAGTCGACCGGGGAAATGACTTCAAAGTTATTGATGGGCTCAAACGGACTACTTTTAATAGAGCAACAAAAATACAAGAGTTAACCACAATGGGATTTCTCGAAAGTGGACAAAGGGAAAGAATTAGATGATTATGATATTTGATGACCTTTAAGTTTGGGGTGAGAAAATTTTGAGAATAATTTCATAAAGGAGAAGCACTTCAAGAACTAGAAATGGGTATTCAAGAAATGGTGAGAGAATTAGCACTCGGAGAAATTTCAAGATCGAGGTGAGAAAGACTTCGGGAATAATATTAAAAGAGACGAGGGCCTCAAGAGATGAAGATACGGATTCAAAGAGAGTTGAAAAGTTAATGGATAAGACGGGGAAAAATTTTCGGAATAATATCGGAAGAGGTAAGTGCTTCAAGAGTGGAAGTTGAGTATTCAAGAAGTGTTTGGGAATTGAAATGACAAGGTAGAGTAAGGAATGATCGATGACGACTTGGGTTGAAGTATTAACATCATTGGACTCTTACCACCGGACACGTATGAATTCAAGTCTTCCAAGGTTGAACGGATTGAGTTCTCTATATAACGTGGTTCTTATCTTGGAAAGGATGGGGCATTAAGAGAACTTCGAGGAAAACTTTGGTAAGGAAGGTACCGGATGGGAGAATACGGGTTGTCGGTTGTTTTCCATAAGAAACCGGAGATACTTTTAGGTGGAGGACTATGGTTCGAGTTATTAAAGATTAGATCGAGTAGTTGAAGAACCGGGTACAATTGGTGATGAGAAGCCGGCCTAATTATCACATTTCGTGACGGACGGAGTCAAAGTAATTTAACCAAGATTGGGACTTCGGACCGTGGTACTAGTTAGGTTAAGAGAATTCATCATGGAAGCAGGATTAAATTGTCATTTAAGTATTGGATATCGAGGATTTCAATGTTCGATGCTTTGGGTGGATGAATCTCTAACATCAAATCGAGTGTTGGAACGGATCACTCCTATGGAAGATTCCCAAACAACGGTGAACGGTACATCAAGCATCCATGACACATGCATACAATCAAATTAAATTCGAATAATTTCCTGATACTAAGCGAATTGATCGTTAGTTATGTTAATTATTTTTATATGAACGATAATTGGCGTATTTGCTATCTTCTACTTGTTCTTTACGTGAAAACTTGTGTGAGAGTTTATTCATTTTAGCTTAGGTTGTTCATTATCTGTTTGAGAGACGGGGTTCTCTCATAGCTTGTTTGAGAGACGGGGTTCTCTCATTATCTGTTTGAGAGATGGGGTTCTCTCATAGCTTGTTTGAGAGATGGGGTTCTCTCATTATCTGTTTGAGAGACGGGGTTCTCTCGTTGCTTGTTTGAGAGACGGGGTTCTCTCGTGGTTTGTTTGAGAGACGGGGCTCTCTCATCGCTTGTTTTAAAGTTTCGAACTCGAAAGTGGACCTGGGGACCAGGTCCTCTTAAGGGGGAGAGAATTGTAACTCCCCATTTTCCAACTATGCATTATGTTACATTATATTAAATTTCATAACATTATATGTAAAATATTCCTATGCATTTATATGAATTGTTTTTAACATGAATTATATGAACTAATTGATATAAGTGACTTAAATGTATTAAATGTGCCTAATTGCTCCTTTGTGAAAATTTGTATACTTAATTGTATAGCATGAAATGGAGTTAAGTGATCTTTTGTGTAGAGATATAACTTGATTGCATTCATTTAAATAACTTAGGGACTTAAATGCAATTAGTGGTGGTTTCATGCTTAAAGTGGGAGATATAATATATATCTTATACCTCCTTTCTCTCACATTACATACACTACATTGCATATAAGAATTCTACAGATATACACACACTCAATATCGGTTTTTACACCAAGAGAAGAGAAGGAAGGGATTTCTTCAATCCAAGCTTAAATTCTAGGAAGATGATTACATAAATTGGAGCATCATCACCATATCATCCTGTCATCCTTCCTTTCTTCTATTTGAAGGTATAAATGGGGATTTTGACGAAGTCTTAAAGTGTTGATTGAGTAGGGTTTGATGCTCTTGACAAGATTTCTTGTTTATATATGATTAGAAGCATGATTATGACCCTTAAGCTTGGAAACTTGCATGAATCCTTGAATAATATGAAGGTGGGATGCCATGTATATATATGGGGTTTGGATGATTGTTTCTTGATAAATCAAAGCATGTTCCTTGGTTTATATGATATCTAATTGATGTATTTAAGTCTTATACATGTTATATGTTAGTTTTAGGTTGTTTTCTTACATTGATTTGGTGTTTATATGCCTTGGGAGCCAAATCCCGTGCCTATGCCCTGTTTTCCCTTCGGTTTGCTGCTGGAGAAGGTATCTACGGCCGTGGATTTGTGTCCAGAGACTCGGAAGTCTTCCCACGGGCGTGGATTTTTGACCCACGGCCGTGGATCCTCCTATGTTTTCTGTCCGAGTTTGTTTTGCTTCGTTCTCCCTCATATGAACTCCGATTAACCTGAGTTTTAAACCCACGGAAAGGTCTTGAAGTCTAGAACAACCTCCAACTGGAATTACCTCAATATATTTTCCCATTTGTTAGATAATATCAATTATTTTTGGTGTCACTGCTTTACCGACAAATTGCAATCATCCAACTTCAAGCTTATGCCATTTTCTCCTCACTTTGAAATAAATTATGAGCCATATATCCTCGAAAAGGTCTTTGTGTCTAGTTTCATACCCAACAAGAAAAACTTAATTCCAACTTCTATATCTCCAGATATTCCAGTTTTCTGACAGCCTATGCATTTTCCGAAATTACCCGTTTTTGTCATACTTCAACAAAACCTTCCTTATTGCATTTCTTTCACTCTCTTGGCTCCCATATGTGAATCGTATGGTATTTATACTTGGTGAATTGATAATTATGCTCCTACTTGACACTTCTTGGTACTTAATTGCTCAAACGTGATTATGTGATTCCATGCCTTATATGAATTGAACTTGGAATAATTGAATAATATGAATACATGATTGCTTGATATTAATTTCACCTCTTAGGTGTTAATTGGTGTTTATACATGCTAGGTGTTAATTGATAGCTTGGTTTTATTTATTTACATGAGCATGGCCGTGCGTCATACTTGGTCTCATATTGAGTCTCGTCTCACGAGTTTCCACTATTCCCTTTCTTATCCAGTTTTTCTCCAGGGAGGAGATCACTGATCGGTTGGGCCTTTCTTTTATCCTTGTCTTGTTCCGTCGCTCGCCAGGTGAGGTTTAATTCTAGATATATAGAACCCATATAACCCTATGTGATGATTTAAGCCAAAATGTATCTATATATCTATAGTTTTCCAAACTCTCTGGATTTTCAACTGATTTCACGGAACGGATTGATTGATTGATTGATTGTTTTGGCGAGTAAACATGTTCACTTTGGGCCCGAGGGTAGTGTATTGAGCCAACCGAGGAAGCAAGGGCTGATGGGTAACTCTTGCACTATCCTCACCATTTTTGGGGTTACCCCTGAATCCACTAGGAGATTAATGGAAGAAGGAGCTCTGGGCATAGGGACTCATGAACCCTATGCCCCGTTGGATTGGATGGCGGGGCTTTGCAATCCCCCATCACCCGGAGGAAGAAGGATGGATGAAAATTGCTAATTGTGCACTAATTTGTATTGCTTGATCACTTAATTAATTACAACTGAATTATTGTACACTGTCGGAGAAAGGTTGGAGATTTGCCCTCACTCGTCGGGCCACTGATTGAATTGAATTAACTTGATTGTATTGTTAAATTGATTAGTTGTAATCTCGGGCGAGTTGTCTTTTACTATTAAACTTATATTGCTTCTCTTTTATAAACTCTTACCCGAGATTATCGCTTGCATGGTAATTGCGCTAATATTTATTTATAAACCCCTCGCTCAGTCCGTGTTGCACTGACACCTCAACTTTTCAGTTTTGCAGGATCGTGCTAGGCGGGAATTAGAGTCTAGCTTGTCTTTTATTGGGATCTAGCACTTCACCTCATATTTTGGTTCATGTATTGATACTTCTTATATTTTATATTACGCCTTAGTCATGTTGGATACGATATTGTATTGATATGTAAATGTTGGTATCTATTAGTAAATATATATAAATATGGTACCTATAAGTATTGAATGTTATTGCTTCCGCTTTTATTGCTCCGAATTGTTTATTAGTATTAATTGAGGGTACCCGCCTAGCTTTTGAGTTTTATTGTCACCCGTTCTCTATAGTCGTAGTTCATGTACGGATCATCCATTTCGTATGTGGACTGAGCTGTAGTGCGGGGATGTGGTATCTCGGCGTTCTGGGTGCTACAAACCAGTCTGCAAAAAAGGTTTGTTTTTTGCGCTAGATACTAAATTGGGCTATATAAAATGTTACTAAATTGCGCTATGGATTTTTTTCAATTAATTTTTTCATGTCTTGCTTTCTTTCCTTGTAATACGTAGATCCCAAGATATTTAAATGATCCAGCAGTAGATTTAAATGATCTAACACTAGATTCAAAGGATCTATCAGTAGATCAACCACTGCACGCCATGATCTATCACTCGATTTATGTGATCTAGTACGAGAAACAAGGCTGCAAAAAGGTTTCTTTTTGCACTAGATACTAAATTGCGCTATATAAAATGTTACTAAATTGCGCTATGGATTTTTTCCAATTAATTTTTTCATGTCTTGCTTTCTTTCCTTGTAATACGTAGATCCCAAGATATTTAAATGATCCAGTAGTAGATTTAAAGGATCTAGCACTAGATCCAAATGATTTATTAACATATAATTTCGAATAAAATAAAATATTAACAAAAGAAAATATTAAATATAAAATATTAACAGATCTGTCTTTCTCCTTAATCACAAAATCTGCCGTATTTGATTGAAATGTTCATGAAAATCGTCATTTCCGTTGGACTTGTTGTCAAACAGTAACATTCAATAGATTTCTTTGTTTGGCCTTGCAATAGATCGTTAGACATTGTAGAAGAACTATGCAATGTGCAATACAGGAGAGAGCTTTGTGCAACCTTTACATTGCAAACAATGGAAAGAAACCCTGGAAAATGCAATTGAAGATTTATTATAGATTTATTATACATGTATAATAAATCTTCAATTGCATTTTCAAGGGTTTCTTTCCATTGTTATGCAAAGGTTGCACAAAGCATCTCAAAACTCTCTCCTGTACTGCCCATCGTATAGTTCATCTACAACGAGTAAACACTACATGGACCAAATAAAGAAACACCTATTGATTCCTACTGTATGGCGGAAATCATATAGCAAACATGATAATTTTCAAGAGCAATTCAAACTAATAGGGCAGACTCTTACAGATTTGCGCAGGATTTTTCTCTTAAGCAGGGGAGGAAGAGAGAGGATGAGGAGGAGAGGCAGAGGAGGGGGGAGCGAAAGGAATGCCGACGGCTACGACAGAGGAAAAAAAATGGAATTGAAAGGAATTTAAGGCTTAGTGGGGTTTAAATACTTAAATTTTTTGATGTTTACAAAAGCGCCCCTGAAAGTTCTTAATATTACAAAATATTTATAACTGTTAATATAGTAGCCATTATTATAGCCATTGGTGGGTTCCTTGGATTTATATAGGTCATTTGATTATCATTTAACGAATTTAAAGATCATGGCAAGTTTAGCTAACTCAACTTATACCCAGAAAAAAACACTGAGATATAGAAAGGAGAAGTGCAGGGAATGCGATCAGTGGACTACAATAAAGGTGGTCGAGAGAGATAATTTGAATCGGGGAAGACTATTTTATTGGTGCAATCAGCATGGCTTTTCTCATTGGTGTAACCCCGTAGTCGAAGATCAATACCCATATAACGACGAAGGTGGTGACACTACGAGCCGGAGGACACCATTCGTTACAGCTGGAGGAGAACAGAATATGGTGTACAAGTTGGTAGTAGGCTAGATGCTTCTTTTAACAGTAATTCTGGTTATTTGGATTGTAAAACTCATAATGTAACTGGTGTTGTATTGTGTAATAGGATCCAATCTATCAATCAATCTAGGTGATCTATCACTAGATCTATGCCGCTTTTTAATTTTTTTAATATTTTCCCCAACAACCCCACACCATTTATAATCATATGGGAAAAAAGACTATTATTTATAAAGTGCAACATTGGGGTGTAACCCCAAAACACAAGCTATAATCATATACTAGTTACTTGAGAATTAGGAGGAATATCACCCTTGGGTTCGCCAGGATTACACACAACCGCCCAAACGTGTCGGAACAGGCTCCCCAAGGATGTAGAACACGATAAGCGACTCTGATCTTCAGTTTGGGCCAAAGGGCGGGGCATATCTATCGCTCGATCATGGGGATCTATCACTAGATCTTCCATCAGAATGGCCGCTTTTAAAATTTTTAATATTTTTCCAAGCTTCCACACCCCATCTGTTGGCTTTCCATACAACTGCATGATGATCTTGAAAATGTTGGATTTTTTTGCTGCAACATTGGGGTGTAACTCCAAAACACAAGCTATAATCATAGACTAGTTACTTGAGAATTGGGAGGAACCTCACCCTTGGGTTCGCCAGGATTACACACAACCGCCCAAATGTGATGGAACAGGCTCCCCAAGGATTTAGAACACGATAAGTGACTCTGATCTTCAGTTTGGGCCAAAGGGCGGGGCATATCTATCGCTCGATCGTGGGGATCTATCACTAGATCCTCCATCAGAATGACCGCTTTTAATTGTTTTAATATTTTTCCAAGCTTCCACACCCCATCTGTTGGCTTTCCGTACAACTGCATCATGATCTTGAAAATGTTGGATTTTTTTTGTGCGACATTGGGGTGTAACCCCAAAACAAAAGCTATAATCATAGACTAGTTACTTGAGAATTGGGAGGAACCTCACCCTTGGGTTCGCCAGGATTACACACAACCGCCCAAACGTGATGGAACAGGCTCCCCAAGGATGTAGAACACGATAAGCGACTCTGATCTCCAGTTTGGGCCAAAAGGGGGGGGGGGAATATCTATCGCTCGATCGTGGGGATCTATCACTAGATCCTCCATCAGAATGGCCGCTTTTAATTTTTTTAATATTTTTCGAAGCTTCCACACCCCATCTGTTGGCTTTCCATACAACTGCATGATGATCTTGAAAACGTTGGATTTTTTTGGTGCAACATTGGGGTGTAACCCCAAAACACAAACTATAATCATAGACTAGTTACTTGAGAATTGGGAGGAACCTCACCCTTGGGTTCGCCGGGATTACACACAACCGCCCAAACGTGATGGAACAGGCTCCACAGGACTCCCCAAAAGTTGTATGACTGGGACATTCAAAAAAAGGCGGAAAGCTTTAAATGAATTAGTGCTTTTGTCTGACAGTAGCGATTTTTTATTATTTTACCGTCATTTGGTCAATCCAATCGCCATCATTTACTTATTTATGTAAGAGGGAAAAAGAGAAAAAAGACTGTTCATCATCTCATACTTTTCTGTTCATCGTCTTCATCTTCTTCAGAGATCATTTCAAAAAAAAAAACTAGGGTTTTCTCCATTACTGTCCAAGTTGACCGTTCACGCCTTTTTATCAAATTTTCCAAAAAGTAGACATGGCATCAGAGGAAGCAAATGTTAACCCCGTCGTAGACGCAGAAAAAACTACAGCGCCCATGCAAGATTCCCATGCGCCTGATGATAATCACAGTACCAGTAACAATTATGAAGATGAAGCGGCGAGATGTTTTATTTAAGAAAATAGGAGTAAGCGAGGCCAAGATTCTGAGAATGTTATGACCATGACGGCATATATAGAGGCGGCAGGGAACGAATCTTATATGGAGTCGGAGGTTACCCGCGGCATCGATTTCTCAAAATTCCATTTGCTCCCTCTCTGTGACCGTTGCTTCTTCTCTTCAAAAGTGAGGATCACAATTCGTGCTTCATGGGAACGCATTACCCCCATTAGAAAATTCCTTACGAAAAACCGTATAAGGTTCAAAAGAGTGTTTAGAAAATATACGGAGAAGCTGCCTCTAGGTTGGAATAAAGCTTTCTCAGGTATCCTCTTCCAGTTTCTCATGATGTACTCCCTTCCAGAGAAACAAAATGAACTTTGGATCTTGATAGGAGGAAAGCCTGTCAGATTTGGCTTAAGGGAGTTTGCTCTTGTTATCGGGCTTAATTGTGGTTCTGGTGTAATCCCAGAAGGAATTGACGTAGAAAACGTTATAAAGGCTTCAGAGGATTTTCGTAAGAGGGTGCTCGGAAGTAAATGGGATAAGAAGGTCAAGGATACGGAGTTGGAGCCTCTATTAAAAAATAGGAATATTGATGTGAGCGATCGTCAGAAAATTGCTCTTGTGCTCTTTGTTCAATATATTTTGCTTGGGGTTGAGAAGGGAAAAGTTGTGAAAATGGAGTATATTTGTTTTGCCAGTGATTTGAAGTTTTTTTACAGATACCCATGGGGTCTATTGCTATTCAAAGCGACAATAGACACAATAAAAAAGAGGTTAAGTGATATTGCTAAATGGGATCCTGTGGATGTGCCTAAACAGAGGACCTATCATCTTAGTGGTTTTCCTTGGGCGTTACAGGTGAGCCTTCGACTTTTCATGATAATAATTTGCATTTGTTAATTTTCTGAGTTGTTTTGTGTTTTTTGAATTAGGCTTGGGCTTACGAAATGTTCCCAACTATAGCAAGTTATGGGAGTGGACTACAACCTCAAGATGAAACGTCCATGCTGTCACTCCCCAGGCTATTTAGATTAATGCAGTCGAAAGGTCTGCCCTTGGAAATGGAGGATCTGTGTGCCAAAATAGATAATCATAGGCTCGAGGTTTGATCTCACAAACTAATGAAATTTATATACAAAAATAATCTAGTAATTGAACACTTCAATCGCGTGCTAGATTAGTTGCAAAAATCGTTTTTACAATAGAACTTTAGTACTAGAATACCTCAATCGCGTGCTAGATTATTTAGTAAAAACTTTTTTACAAATGTAATCTAGTACTAGAACATCCCAATCGCTTGGTAGATTACGATATCTAGTACTAGAACATCCCATTCGCTTACTCGATCTATTTGTTTTTTGACATCCATTTTTTATTTTTAAATTATGTATCAGAATCAGGTAGTCGTCCGTCCATTCTTGTTTCCATCCACCAGGGAGAAGACAATGAGTTATATTTCTAGATTGCAAGAACCTAAGGATGTTGATGATGCACCCATTGATGATCTGAAACAAATTTTGGAAGGGTGCACCAGGTTGATCATTGGAAATGAATTGCCCCCCCCCCCCCCCCCCCCGCCAATGTATTCAAAGGAGCCAGATCATGATGATGGCAATGATTGGTGCCCATCAGTATCTCTATCACTCGCTCCAGAACATGACAATTGGGGCAATGATTGGTGCACACCACCCCCACCAGACACAACAACCAACCACCGGGACCAACAACACCCCCAACTGTCACAACACCTCCCACAACACCCTCAGGAGCTACTGCATTTAAACTTCCTCCAGAAATTCAACAGTTTCTCTCCAAAACAGATGCTAAATATGAATCTATAAAGGTATTTATGGGTAAAGTATTGCATCATTTGGAAAAAGAGGAGCAAGACAAGGCATGTGGTAATGTATTGGCGCAGTAGGAGTTGGAGGCCCCTAAAAGTAAAAGTAAAACAAGACCAAAGAGAAGTAAAAGAAGGGCCGCGTACCTCCTGTCTCTGTATACTGCAGACCATATAAACGGATTTGCACGGCTAGAGCCAAAGCCAGAGCCAGAGCTACACAGCTAACCACCTTGGCGGCTCAGCCACAGGTTGTCCAATAGCCTTTTCCGGAAAGGGAAGAAAATGCCGCTAACATTTCTTTCACTCTCAACAAATGGTTTTCCAAAATATGAGAGAATTCAAGTTCCAGCTCCTTATACAACTGGGCACTCAGTGCCACCCCAAAGGAGCGAATTCGAGGAAAATCTCATGATTTTGGCAATGAAGAACTCCTAGTCCTCCTCGCAATGGGAAAATGGTTGCAGTCCGAGGTAAACAAATTTATAATAACAAATATAGCAAAACATAAATGTGTCGAGTACTAGATTTCCCCTATCTATCACTAAATCCTCATCTATCTAGTACTAGATTTCCCCTATCTATCACTAGATCCTTATCTATATGGTACTAGATTGCCCCTGTATATCAATCGATCCCTTTATTTATTATTTTTTTGTTTTGGCCTAACAAATTATTTTTGCTCACACCATTTCAGCATGTGGTAGAGTGTTTGGTCAATTTAAGGATTAAACAGAAGACACACGTGAATCAATATGCTCAGGATTGTAGGGTCCTTGATGAGACTTTCTTCCAAGATCTTAAGATGAATTACTACGTGGCAAAGGGGCTCATTGATGAGGATGATTCTGTAGGTATTGGTGAGGATGGCAATATCGTGATTCTCAGAAAGGCAAATAAGACGAAGGGTGGCAGGGGTGTTGCCAAGGTTGGCAAGGCTGGTAGGGGTATGAAGAATACAGAGAACATGGACCTCCAAACTGCGGATCATTCAATGGAGGCGATGAAGGGCATTTGGAATGTTCCCTTCAAATGGAATTCCAATGTTCTGGATTACACAAGACCTGCTGCATCATCATCATTGCATTACCAGCCATGGGACGGAGCAAATAAGTTTTACGGTGCAGTAAATGTTGGAAACTCTCACTGGTGTGCCGTGGAGATTCTGATTAATGAGGAAACGATCAGAGTATATAACAACACCTCTGCACCACTTGATGCAAGGAACTACCAAATTGCCTTGAATCATCTATGTGTCTTCTTCCCAAGACTATTGGCACAGATTGGAAAGTTCCAACATTTGGGCAACAAGCTCAACAGCATCTGGAAGCTGAAACTTGTGGAGAACATCCCAAAAAATACACGAAGGTACATAAAGAATATTTATTAACTGAAAATAATATAGAAAAAAGTTCCATATCTAGTACTAGAATTTCCTTATCTAGTACTAGATCTCACCTATCTATCACTAGATTGAACCTATCTAGTACTAGATTGGGCATATCTATAACTCGATCACACTGTTCTCGTAGTAGATTGCCCTTATCGAGCAAGCAATCCTTGAACTTTGATTTAATTTCATTTGCTACTTTTTAGTGGAGATTGTGGAATCTACACGTTTTGTTGCATTGAACTTCTTATGCGGGGGGAGTCACTAGATCTGCTGAAGGACGATCATATCTCCTTTTTCAGGTTCCGTTTTGCTTCCGAGATATATTTTGGATTAGATAATTTTAAATACTAGAATATTTCTTTTTATTATTGTTAATTATGAGGTTTACATCTTGATTTAGATAAATGTAAATATACAAAATCAATAATAATTCTACAATCTGATAACTTTTATTACAAATAAAATAAAAGTATGCATTGTACAAACAACATAAATTATGGGGGAGGAGGAGGAAACTGATTCACTTCATCCGGATCATAATGAGGGTTGTTGGAATTAACACTCTCCTCGCCGGCAATTCCAACGGTGTCCGAGTTCCTATCCTCAATGTGGTCTGCATGGAGGTGGTCCTCTTCACCTTCCAACAGGTGTGCCTCACGCACCTTGAAGATAAACCGAAGTTCGTCGTAGAAAGGGCATCCACGCACCCTGATCTCCGAATGCGATCGAATTACCTATGTAAATATGTTACATTAGTACAGTCAAAAAATGAAAAACATCTAAACAAAATGATTGAGTATGATTTCGCCTTACATCCATAGTATTCCCATTCTTATATGCATCGAAAACAATTCGGCCATTTTTGCGATCCTCAGCCAAGTAAACTCCAGGACAAGCCAAGTAACTACGGAAGTTGTAAAAATTTATCAGCTTTGCTTTCACCGACGCTATAACATCTTTGGGCCAATACCTTCGTTTGAATCGATCTGACAATTCAATCGACACGAGAACAAGGCCTGAATAGAAGACTTCTAGTTGCGAAACTTGGTTATCTGCAGCATACTGCCGAAGACGTTCAACCATGTACACTTCAACTTCTCCCTCAATGGGTGCTACCATGAATTTGATTCTGTTTATCAAGTATATGAAATATGGGAGAGAGTGAGAAGAAGGCAACATTTATTTATACAGGTAAAAGGCAGAAAGAAAATGGAACCCTATCGTCGCGCCCCTTGGTATTCAATATTAGTCAGCCAAACTACGGGAAAATGTGATGGTAGCTTTTTATGCAATGTAGGCGCCCTTTCTGGGAACTTCACAATCTAACGTATAAAAATCAACCGATTCTTCAGTATTTGAACTAATGAAAAGGCGCCAACTTAGTAAATATTTACTTTATTTTATGCCTTCTAAATTTTTAATTTATTATTCAACAAAGGACACTTAGTCCAGTGATAGAGTTAACCCTTCTATCACGCGATCTTCTATGTCCTTTTTACAAATTACTGAGACTACAAACATCAAAACTTAAGGGGGAGGATTAATCTAATTAACTTCATCATTATCATTCTGAGGGATGTTTGAATTAGCACTATCCTCAGAGTCCTCGGGTTGATCGTCACCCTCAAGGGATTGGGACTCGGGGTCCGAGTTCCTACCGCCAATGTTGTCCGAGTGGAGGTGGTGCTCTTCGCCTTCCAACAGGTGTACTTGCCGCACTTTGAAGATAAACCTAAGGTGATCGTAATGACGGCATCCCTGAAACCTGGGTTCATCATCCCTGCGAACGACCTACGGAATTGTAATTGTATATTAAATTATGAACATAAATTAAAAAGAACATGATTTCAGTATTAGTTTGACTTACAGCTATGGGATCGGATCTATAATATACCACGGAGTCCCATTTGGCGCGAAAACCATCATCTGACATTCCTTCAACCCTAGGATACCCCAAGAATCTATGAAAGTTGTCAAATTTTATCCGCAGACCTCTCACCGCTTCTATAACATCTTGGGGCAAGTATGGTCGTTGGAATCGCTGTGACAATTCAACCGACACGTTAAGCAGGCCTGTCTGGAAGACTTCTAGTTGTGAAATTTGGTTTTCTGAGGCATATTGCCGAAGACGTTCAACCATGTAGGCTTCAACCTCGCCCTGAATGGGTGCTGCTGCCATGATTTATGTTTATCAATCAAGTATATGAAATATGAGAGAGATTGAGAACAAGGCAAGATATAAATACAGATGGAAAGTAGAAACATATCGTCGCAACCCTTCGTTGTGGCCTTTTCAATATTGGTCGGTCAAACTACGGGAAGGGTGCAAGCATCTTTTTAATTAATTCAGTGGCACCTTAGGGTTTAAGGTTTATGGTTTAGGGTTTATGGTTTAAGATTTAGGGTTCTTTAGAACCAGCTTGTCCAAAGCCCCCAACTGAAATATCCAGTGATAATAATAAATATTTGAAATACTGAAAAGGCGCTAACTGACTCCACCATGCATGGTAGAAAGGCGCCATCTGGTATTATTAGATATGCATCTGCCACCTAATTGAATTTAATGCCTCTGCCAACCAACTGAATTTAATGCATTTAGGAAACAAACTAAACCTTATTTTTGCTTATAAATACTTCAATTCAACAACAAGTATTGTGGTAAACCTCAACCCTATCCGCTTTCTCCTTCTTTCTTTCTTTTCTCCTTCTTCTTCAAGATAGGCAAACGAACGTGAAGGTGACGCCAGGTTTAGAGTGGATCTTGGAGATAGATATCCAAGGTTGGTGTTCATGATGCTCAATAAGTCACCTTATTGTTGTTGATAAGATCATTCGTGAACCCCAATCCTGGATATTTCATCTTCAAGCTCCATTCCTCTTCTGGCTAATTGAATGCATGTACCAAACCCTAGCCGCTTTCTCTCTCCTTCTTTCTTTCTTTCTTCTTCTTCTTCTTCAAGAAAGGCAGACGAAAGCGAAAACAAGCTAGTTTCGGACTGGAGCTTGGAGATGGATGTCGAGGATTGGGGTTCATGAATCTCAATAAGTCACCTTATTGTTGTCAATAAGATCATTCATCTATTTCAATCCTCAACATTTCATCTTCAAGCTCTACTCCTTTTCTGGCCCAACCATATTTCAATAAAATCCGGCTGATTAAAGAGGTGTAGACGACGAAAACAATCCACCGGCTTGGAGCTTGGATTCGGCATTTAAGTATTGGGCTTCATGAATTTCAATAAATCACCTTACTGTTATTAAAGAGATGGATAATGAATCTCTGCATTCATGAATATAGTACTAGATTCAAAAAAATATGTGAAATTCTTTTCAACTGATTAATCTAGTACTAGATTATTGAATCTAGTACTAGATTATTCGTTACAAAAGACCGTTCTAGATCTAGTACTAGATTATTTGTTAATGACTTAAAATATGGATTTTAAAAGGTAAAACAATTAATATCAATGCTAGGTTACATAAATTACGTACGCCAACGAATAATGAGTTCAAAAAATAAGGGAAAATTGTTTCAAGTGATTGATCTAGTACTAGATTATTTGAATCTAGTATTAGATTATTCCTCACAAGTAACTGATCTAGTACTATATTATTCATTACTGGAATGGAATAAGGATTTTAAAAGGTAAACAAGAAATAACACTGCTACATTACACTTATTACTTACCCCAACAAATAATGGGTTGAAAAAAATAAGTGAAATTCGTTTCAAGTGACTGATCTAGTACTAGATTATTATAATCTAGTACTAGACTCACAAGGATCGAGTATTAGATTACATGAATCTAGAACTCGATTCCAGTAGGGTTTCGATTTCTAGATCTTGGACCAGGATTTCGATTTCGCCACAATGTTTGCAGATTGGCCACAGGCGAGGCACTACGTTTTCAGAATGGCCACAGGGGAGGCATTTGCAGATTGGTTCAAACTTGGCTAAATAATCACTTTTCGTCAACACAAACACAAAACCATCAATATCAGCATTATTATTTAAGGTTTCACAGATTATTCCAAACATTTTTCAAAGCAGCAGCGGCGACGACGAGAGACCAGAATTTTGTCATTTCTCTAGAAAGTAAAATGCATTTCGTAATTTTTGATCAAAATTTGTGTGGAATTGTGTGCAAAAATTACGAAGTAGTATGTTACTATCTAGAGATAAGACACACTGGCAGTCGGAGAGGAGATCTGGTGGAATAAGGTAGAGGGCGGTAGCGAGAAGTATGAAGAAGAAAGAGAAATTAGGGATTCATTTTGTTGTTGGATCATGGCTATGGTGGAGTTATAAATAAAGTAAATGAAACTTACTAAATTTTACAGCAGCGGAGATGAAGAAGGAGAGAAGAGAGGAAAATGAAGAGAATTAGGATTTTTGTATACAACTTATACCATTTATTATATTTTGCAAATTGGCCCCAAAGGTTTCTTCTTTTATAAATCGAGCTAATTACATTTGGTTTATGATTTAAGCTTGCCACGTCAGATAATAGGCGACAAAGAAAAGGGGAAAAGAAATTGAGGGTTATATCCCTAAAAAAAGAGTTTGGCGTCCCTTGGGACCAAATTCCCTCAAGCTTGTTTGGACTAACAAATATATTAACTCTAATTTCAGTTCTTTCCCATATTAAAAACGAAGAAGGCTCTAAAACCAGAACATTTGGTTAAAAGGGGCGCCCAAGTCTTTTTTTAGTTATGTAACCCCTAGTTTCAAAAGAATTGGATATATAACCCTTTTTTTTAATTTTATCTAATAAAATAAATGTTAAATATAATTACTTTCCACGTGTACAAATCGAGTGAGCGATCTCAGAAATCGCGTACTCGATTTTTTTTCTTTTCTTTTTTTCTTTTATTTTCTTTTATTTTCTTTATTTTCTTTAATTATTTTTATTCATCACGATCTTTATTAAATCTACTTTTAAATTTTTTCTTTATTTTCATTTATCACTTTTTCTTTTTATTTATTTTCTTTTATTTTTCAAGATCCAGATTTGATTTATTCATTTTTTTCTCAAGAAATCGCGTGCGCGATCACAGAAATCGAGTGAGCGATTGTAGAAATCGCGCACGCGATTTCAAAAATCGCTCACTCGATTCAAGAAATCGCGTGCGCGATTACAGAAATCGCGTGCGCGATCGTACGCGATTTCTTCATTCGCCTGCGCGATTTTCATGAATTGAGTGAGCGATTTTTGAAATCGCGTGCGCGATTTCTGCAATCGCTCACTCTATTCATGAAATCGCTCACTCGATTCATGGAATCGAACGATTGCAGAAATCGCGTACTTGATTTCTTGAAGAAATCTAAAAAAAAAATGCGGAAGAGTAGAAGAAGAAGACGATAAGATTTCTGATTTTCAATTGCAGAAACCGTTGTAAGATGAAAATAATACAGTCAGAAATAGTTACAAAAGACAAATATACGACGATTGCAGAAGACGAATTCGATGGAGGCCATTGCAGAAGACGAATCCATGACGAAAAGACAACTATGGAGACGATTGCAGGAGACGTCGGCGGCGAGAGAAGGTGAGAAGGAGAGAAGACGAATCGCGATGAGAGCATGTGAGAAGGAGAGATGCAGGCGAGAAGACCATCTTTGTTTTTCATTGTTAAAGTAGAGAAGAAGAAGAAGAAGAAGAAGAAGAAGAAGAAGAAGAAGAAGAAGAAGAAGAAGAAGAAGAAGAAGAAGAAAATCACGGTTGGAAGAGAAAAAGAGAAGGAGAGAAGAAGTAACGGCGAAGAAGAAAATAGGATTTGATTTGGATGGTAGATCTGAATTTGAAAGATATGACGTGATCAATATAACAATAAAAAAATCAGAAAATAAATAGCCACGTCAGATAATAGAGTAACACGTCAGATAATAGAGAATAAAAAAAAGGGAAAAGAAATTGAGGGTTACATCCCTAAAAAATAAACTTGGGCGTCCCTTGTAACGCCCCAAATTCCGGAAGTTCAGGTAAGCACGCCACGTCCGGGTCTTCGGGAGTTGGGGGTTTAATTTTATATATTTACTTGCTTATTATAATTTCAATATATTACTAAGTGCATTATACATTCCTATGAATTTATATGAATTAACTGTTAATGTGAAATTGTGAATTAAGTGATAATGTGCTTAATTGTCTCATACGACTTTAATTGATCATCTCATAAATTTATGGACTTAATGGCATAACTTGGATTGGAGCTAATCGATCTTTTGGGTAGGAATATTACTTGATTGCATTCATTTAAATAACCTAGGGACTTGCTTGCAAATTGGGTGCATTTGTCATGATAGTGGGTGATATAATATATCAAGTATATGCATCTCTTCCATCACTCTCATACAATACATTACATACAAGAACATCACCCACACACACACTAAGGATCGATTTTCACACCTCAAGAGAAGGAGAAGAATTCATCTCTTAATCCAAGCTATTTTTGAGGAACTTTGAAGCTAGAAGCATCAACATCTTCATCCTCATCTCATTCTTCTTTCATTTCAAGGTATAACATGAGAATTGCTTGAGCTTTTGATTATTTGGTTGAGTAGGGTTTGATGATTGATTAATGCTTTCATGCTTTTTCATGATTAGAAGCATGTTTAGCTCACATTTCCCTTCTTCAGCATGACACGGGGGTGCATAGTGGTTTGGGTTACTTTTCTGTACCGTGACACGGGGGTTTCACGGATTGCTTTGTATTGGTGACACGGGCGTGTCACCTTCTGTTCGCATGCATGTTGTCCGCTGTACCGTGACACGGGGGTGTCACGGCTTAGTGTATTTTGGTGACACGGGCGTATCACCCCCCTGTTTCATGCATCTTTGTTTTGCATGCATGGCTGTGCTTGCATGTGTTTTATACTCGGTTTATGGATAATCATGCTTTTATTTGACATTCATTAAATTGTTATTGCATGACCTATTGGTGCATGACTTTGCCATTCGTCATAATTGGTTCATTCGAGTCGAGTCTTATTTCACACTTGTCCTTGTTGCACAGATCACGGTCCCGGTTTCGTGGAGCCCGCTCCGTAGGGTGTTCTCTTGCTTTCTTTTGGTCGTTTGGTCAGGTGAGGTTTAAATTCTAGATAAATAGAACCCTTACAACCCCTATGTGACTATTTCGGCCAAAATGTATATATATATCTATAGTTTGCGAACTTTATGATTTTCAAATGATTTGACAAATTTGATTGATTGATTGATGGATTGATTGTATTGGCGAGTCATTGATTTGCACTGTGGGCCCGAGGGTAGTGGCTCGAGCCAACCGGGAAAGCATGGGCTGACGGGTAACTCGAGTGCTATCCTCACCATTTGGGATGACCCCTGAACCCCCTAGGAGATTAGGGGAGGAAGGAGTTCCGGGCTTAGGGATTCATGTACCCTCTGCCCAGACTGATTGGATGGTGGGGCCTTGCAATCCCACCATCACCCGGAGGAAGAAGGATGGACTGAAACTGCTAATTGTGCACCGTAATGAATTGCATGATCACCTAACTATTAAATAATTGATTGATTGATTGTACGCAGTTGGAGTAAGGTTGGAGAATTGCCCTCACTCGTCGGGCCACAATTGATTGTATTGAATTGATTAATTAATAAACTGAATTAGTTGTAACCTCGGGCGATTATATTTTTTGCTTATTAAATTGTATGGTTGTTTCCCGAAATTATTACCCGAGATTATAACCTGCATGTATGTGCGCTTATATTTATTTATAACCCCTCGCTCAGTCCATGTTAGACTGACACCTCGACTTTTCAGTTGTTTTGCAGGGCGTGCTAGGCGAGAATTAGGGTCTAGAGTGTCTTTAATTCGGGTCTAGCACACTTCATCTCACATTTTGTTCATGTACAGATACTCGACCTATTTTGTAGCTTGCCTTGTTATTTATTTTTGAGATGATATTGTATTGATATGGAACGTTGGTATCTATTAGTAAATAAATAAATATGGTACCTATAAGTATTGAATGAATTATTGCTTCCGCTTCTATCTACTCTGCATTGTTGGTTTTGGTTTTACTTGAGGGTACCCGCCTAGCCTTGTGTTGTGTTTTTTTTTGTTGTCTCCCGTTCGCTATAACTTTGGTTCATGTATGGATTAACCATTTCATATGTGGATCGGGGCTATAGTGCGGGGGATGTGTCGCCTAGCATTCCGGGTGCTACATCCCTTGGGGCCTAACTGTCTCCTAACCCTGGGACATTTGGTTAAAAGGGACGTCCAAGTCTTTTTTTAGTTATGTAACCTCTAGTTTCAAAAGAATTGGGTATATAACCCTTTTTTTAATTTTATCTAATAAAATAAATGTTAAATTTAATTACTTTCCACGAGTACAATCGAGTGAACGATCTCAGAAATCGCGCACTCGATTTTTTTCTTTTCTTTTTTTCTTTTATTTTCTTTTATTTTCTTTATTATTTTTATTCATCACGATCTTTATTAAATCTACTTTTAAATTTTTTCTTTATTTTCATTTATCACTTTTTCTTTTTTATTTATTTTCTTTTATTTTTCAAGATCCAGATTTGATTTATTCATTTTTTTTCTCAAGAAATCGCGTGCCCTGTAGCACTCGGAACGCCGAGATGCCACACCCCCGCACCATAAGTCTAGCTCACACACGAAATGGGTAGTCCATATATGAACCGGACTCATGGGGAACGGGTGACAGTAAAAAAAAAATGACACACTAACTAGGCGGGACTAACCCTCAATTAAATACGATCATGCATAATCAATAAAACGAAAGCATAATATACATTCATGTCTTTAACATAATCCTTCCATCATTTACATAAATCCAATTCCAAAGATATCCAAATAGGTCATACTTAATACATAGGTACCAAGAGACATAACAATACATATATGCATAAATAATGTACAACAAAATGAGGAAGACAAGTGCTAGACCCAAAGAACAAAAGACCTGACTCGATCCCGCCTAGCATGCAACCCCTGAAAAGTGTGAGGTGTCAGTCAACCAAAGACTGAGTGAGGGTTATAGATAAATATATGCGCACATACATGCAAGTTATAATATCGGGTAATAATTTTGGAAAATAACAATACAATTTAGTAAAATAAGAGATACTATCGCCCGAGGTTACAACTAATTCAATTTATCAATTTAATCAATTCAATACAATCAATTCGTGGCCCGGCGAGTGAGGGCATTCTCCAACCTTACTCCAATTAGTGAACAATACCATCTTTAGGTTTTATTCCAATAATTATCATACGATCATTAGTGCACACTTAGCATTTCATGAACTCCTTCTTCCTCCGGTGATGGTGGGATTGCAAGGCCCAACCATCCACGAACGGTGTACGTCGGGAACATGACTCCCACGCACGGGATTTCTTCCTCCACCAAACCTCTTGGTGGATTCAGAGGTGATCCCAAAATTGGTGAGGATAGTGCAAGAGTTACCCGTCAGCCCTTGCTTCCCCGGTTGGCTCAATACACTACCCTCGGGCCCATGTGAACACGACATGCTTACTCGCTAAAACACGATCAATCACGATAACACAATTATTCAATAGATCACGAAATCATTTGCAATCGGTAGAGATTTTGGGAAAGATATATACATATATATATATATATACATTTTGGCTGAAAACATCACGTAGGGTTGTAAGGGTTCTATATATCTAGTAATTAAACCTCACCTCTACCAAACAAAAGAAGCAAGGAAGCACCCTACGGAGCGTGTTCCTCGTCACCGGGACCGTGATCTGTGTACAAAGACAAGTGTACATGAAACTTGACTCTTATGAACCACTTAAGACGAACGGCAAAGTCATGGATCAGTATATCATGCAATAACAATCAAGGAATGTCAATTAGGAGCATAATCATCAATAAACCAAGTATATATATCATATAATTCACATATGGGAGCCAAGAGAGTGAAAGGAAAGCAATAAGAAGGGTTTTGGTGAAGTTTGGCCAAAACCGACAATTCCCGAAAATGCACATGATGTGGAAAAATGGGAATATCTAAAGTTCTAGAAATTGGAATTGGGTTTTATTGGGAATGAAACTAGACAAGTAGACCTTTAAAATGGTATATGGCTCGTTTTCTAGTTCAAAGCGAGGAGAAAATGGCTTAAGCTTGAAGTTGGATGATTGTAGTTTGTCGGTAAAGAAGTGACACCAAAAAGAATTGATTATATCTCACAAATGGGAAAATATATTGAGGTGATTCCAATTGGATGTTATTCTAGACTTCAAGAGCTTTCCAACTAATCAAAAATCAGGTCATTTGGAGTTCGGATGAGGGAGTACCCGGCCGGGGAAAACTTGTGCAGAAACTTTCTGCACAAGCTCTACCCGCCCGGGGAGTTTTTCTTCATGAATTTACCGCCCGAGTAGAGGGTTTTCAGCTAAAAACTGAGAAGAAACAGGGGAAAACAGGGGAGAGAAGGAAAATGAAGCAAAGGCCACAACAAAACTTACCCAAAACACTCCAAAACAATCATATAACATGCATATAACTCATATATATCAATTAGGCACCATTTAATCCATAGAAACATACATAGATCATCAAGAAATCATCATGAAAACCCTATATATATACACATGCTTCCAACTTACATATGCATCAAGATATTCATGCAAGCTTCCACTCTCATCATCCTAATCATGCTCCTAACTCAAATATTGCAAGAATCCAACATCTAATCCATGAACCCTACTTCTATTCCAATCAAAAGAGTCAAACAAGTACATGTTATACCTTAAGATGAACTAGAAATGGGATGAAATGGCAAGATGATGAAGATGATGATGCTCCTCAATTCCTTCAAAATATGTCTTGAAATGAGATGCAAATTCCTTCCTTCCCTTGGTGTTTTTACCGTTTCTTAGTGTGTGTGTGTGTGTGTAGTTCTTGTATGTAATGTAAGGAATGAAATGTATGAGATACAATGTATATGATATAATATAAGATATCTCCCACTAACCATGATGAATCACCACTAATTGCACTTGAGTCCCCAAGTTATTTAAGTGAATGCAATCAAGTTTCATTCTATAAAATATGAGTAATTAACTCCAATTCATGTTATACAATTAAGTCATCAAATTTATGAAGTGATCAATTAAGGCATATAAGAGCAATTAGTCACATTAGTAATTAGTTCACGTAATTTTCACGTTGAAAAAGATTTCACATAAATTTATGAAAATAAAATGAATATAATGATATGAAAGTTATAATAATAACACATAATGCATAAACGGAAAAGAGGGGCGTTACATGCGCGATTGCAGAAATCTCGTGCGCGATCACAGAAATTGAGTGAGCGATTTCATGAATCGAGTGAGCGATTGCAGAAATCGCGCACGCGATTTCAAAAATCGCTCACTCTGTAACACCCTTCACGTATGGGTGCCACACCCCCGCACTATAGCTTAGTCCACATACGAAATGAGTAATCCGTACATGAACCAAACTATAGCGAACGGGTGACAAAGAAAAAGAACCAAGCTAGCTAGGCGGGACTAACCTCAACCGGAAAACCACAATGCAATAAAACGAGCGAAAGCTTAATAATTTTCAATATTAATTCAAAGTATTCAAGTCATACTATCTTCTAACTCCACATATCAAAACATTATCATCTTCCAAAATACATAACATGTCCAAAAGTAATAGATACAATACATGAACGTGTAGTGCTAGACTCGATTGACAACAGAACAGGACTCTGACTCCCGCCTAGCACGAACCTGCAAAACACTGAAAGGTTGAGGTGTCAGTCCAACACGGACTGAGCGAGGGGCATAAATAAATATTAACACAATTAACATGCAAGTTCTAATCCCGGGTAAGGTTTTTAATAAAGGAAACAATATAAGTTCAATATTAGAATAGATCTCGCCCGAGATTACAACTAGTCCATTTAATCAATACAAATGTTATCAATTCAATTCAATTCAATCAGTGGCCCGGTGAGTGAGGGCAATCTCCAACCTTACTTCAATTAGTGAACAATACCATCTTTAGGTTTTATTTCGATAATTATCATACGATCATTAGTGCACACTTAGCATTTTTACGAACTCCTTCTTCCTCCGGTGATGGTGGGATTGCAAGGCCCAACCATCCATGAACGGTGTGCGTCAGGAACATGACTCCCACGCACGGGATTTCTTCCTCCACCAAACCTCCTGGTGGATTCAGAGGTGATCCCAAAATTGGTGAGGATAGCGCAAGAGTTACCCGTCAGCCCTTGCTTCCCCGGTTGGCTCAATACACTACCCTCGGGCCCATGTGAACACGACATGCTTACTCGCCAAAACACGATCAATCACGATAACACGAATATTCAATAGATCACGAAATCATTTACAATCGGTAGAGATTTTGAGAAAGATATATACATATATATATATCTATATACATTTTGGCTGAAAACATCACGTAGGGTTGTAAGGGTTCTATATATCTAGTAATTAAACCTCACCTTTACCGAACAACCAAAAAGCAAGAGGAAACCCTAAGGAGCGTGCTCCTCGTCTCCCGGACCGTGATCTGTGCAACAAGGGACAAGTGTACATAAGATTCATCTCGTACGAACCATTTAAGACGAACAGCATGTTCAATTAGTGTCAATCATGCAATAATAACTAAGGAATGCTAATTAAAAGAATAATTATCAATAACCATGTTTGTAACTCATACAAGTCACATACGGAAGCCAAAGAAGTGAAAAGAATGCAATATGAAAGGTTTTGGTGAAGTTTAGGAAAACTTGACAATTTTGGGAAAATGCACATGTTCTGGGAAAACTGTAATATCTTAAATTCTAGAAGTGGGAATTGAGTTTTGCTTGTTGGGTATGAAACTAGACACAAAGACCTCTCCAACGGTATATGACACGTTTTCTAATTCAAACCGAGGTGAAAATGGCGTAGGTTCGAAGTTGGATAAAATGCAGCTTCTGGAGGGTGGTCGCGGGCGCAACCAAAATTGTAACGCCCCGGTTCCGGATGAACAGGTAAGCACACCACGTGTGCGTTTTGAGCGTAGGATTTATTTAATTCTTTAATTTCATAATATATTCTTACGTGGCATTCACATTTTTATAAAATTCATTAAACATCCTTTATGTAAATTATTTGAATTCGTATCATTGAAAATATTATTTCATGACACGGAAAATATTTATTGCATGAAACAATTACCAAATTGTCCCTAGTTGAATATTTCTTTAAATTCTAGGGACTTAATTGCATAATCTTTAAGGTCTTAATTGAGTATAATTTAAATTGTGGCAAATTTGATTTTATGACTTCATAAAACAAAGGATCAAATTGCAATTTAAACATTTCACACAAATCAATGTTGGTGAATCACGTAATATACATTCCATGAGCTTCCTTGATCATTTCTATCAAAAAATTTCCCAACAACTTTGCTTCCTCATTCTCGGTTCTTCAAAAAAAAAAAGGGAAGAAGTGATTTTCATCTATTTTGTCAAGAATCTCAAGAAATTTGCCAAGCTTTGGGAGTTAATCATCATCATCATCTATATTCTCCATTTCTTTCCATTTTAAGGTTGGTTTGGCATGAATCCATGATCTTTGATCATATATGTATAAGTTAGGGTTTGCGTTTGATGTGCTAGATGAATTAGTTGGGGTTGGAAGCATGGTTGGGTGATCATATCATGAATTATGGCATGAGTTATAGCATGAATTCTTGAATTTTTAGCATGAATGATCTAGTTTGATCATAAACATGAATCTTAGAATCTTGATGATATATTGTGTTTTAAGTGTTTAAGTGTTAGTTTATCATCTTATGAACCTATATGCATGCATATTCCCAGAAAACTTTGGCTTTGATGATCAAAATGGAGTTTTGGGTGCTTGTTTGTTGCTTCCCGTAACCTTCCCCTGTTCTGCTCTGTTTTTCTTCAGTTGCAGAACTGGGAACGACCGTTCCCAGCCTCAAGGCATTGTGGGAACGGGCGTTCCCCTCTTTTAAACTAAAACAAGGCGGCCGAGCGTGGGAACGGCCGTTCCCATTTTGGCCGTGGTGCCGAAAGGGCCGTTCCCAGCTAAGGCGCGTTTTTGAAAAAGAAATCGTTGGTGCGCTTTTGGGGATTACGGGAACGACCGTTCCCATTTTTCAAAGGGGACCGGAACGGTCGTTCCCACCTGACTTGCAGAACATAATTCACTGCATAAAATTACGAAAATGACCCCTCGATCCGATGACTTCTTTGACCCCGAATTGCTATAATATGTGTTATTATGAAGTGAAACAATATGTTATCATGCCACATTGCATTTTCATCGTCATCTCGATACATTTCCGCCGTTCGTCATATTTGGTCCATTTTAGGTCTTGTCTCATGTATACACGTCGTGTTTGCACAGGTCACGAAGGCTTGGACGAGGAGCAGGCTCAATAGAGTATATCCTTGTCATATTTTGCAAGAAAAGGTGAGGTTTTAGGTTATGTTTATAGAACCCTACCACCCTTATGTGCTATTTTCGGCCAAAACCTATTATAATTATAAACGTTTTCAAAGTTATAAACATTTCAAGAAAGAAAGTATTGATTGTCATGATTTCAAGCAAGTTTGGCGAGTACATGATTGTACGTGGGCCCGAGGGTAATTCTTGAGCCAACCGGGAAAGCAAGGGCTGACGGGTAACTCCTGAATTATCCTCACATTGTTGGGATCACCCCCGAAGCCACTAGGAGATTAGTGGTGGAAGGAGTTCCGTGTCTAGAGGGTCATGTCCTCTACACACAACATGTCGTGGATAGTCGAGCTTTGCAAACTCGCTATCAACCGGAGGAAGAAGGAGACTGGGCATTAATCCGGCATGTCGGGTTATCCTCGGGTTATCGCATGATTTCAAGCATGAAATTGTCTATGTGAGCACTAAATGGAATTGCATGATCATGTATTGAATTGATAAAGCAAGCACGTATTGTCACGTTTGGTGTAAAGGTTGGAGAATCGCCCATGCTCGCCGGGGTCACATGGTCATGAAATGTTAAGCTAAAATGTTAAAGTGATTGGTTGTAATCTCGGGCAAAGATTAAGTTTCTTGAATTATATTCCTTTTCATTTCCAAAGTCTTCACCCAAGGCTACACCTTGCATGCGATGTGTGTTATATATATTTATTGCCCCTCACTCAGTCTTCGGTAGACTGATACTTCACTTTTCAGGTACTTGAGCGCGTGGTCGTGCTTGGAGGGTGTCCAGTCGAGTTTTGCATTTTCACGAGTCTAGTACCGTACCTTCATGTATAGCACTTTTAGTATCTTTTGTTATGATTAGTATTGTCACGTTTTGGATACTTAAGCATGTATAGATTATTAAGAAATGATAATGTATTGATAGTTAAGTTGGTATCTATACATATCTATTCGGTAAATATGGTACCTATATGTATGAATGATTTTATTGCTTCCGCTTTCATTACCATGTTTGCTCTGGTTTTGTTGGGGAGAGTGTCCCGCCTAGCTCGTCATTTTTATTGTCACCCGTTCGCTATAGTTTTGGTTTATGTATGGACTTTCCATTTCATACGTGGATCGAGGCTATAGTGCGGGGGATGTGGTGCCCTGGGGATTAGGGTGCTACATCTACAGGTGGTATCAGAGCCCGGTTGCAAAACCGAGGTTCTCGAGTCATGTCACGTCAGTCTAGGTCGCACGGCATAGGATTATATGATACTTGAGAGTCTGCATTTCACTAAATTACTTGATTACTTGAATTTTTCTGCCTTATTTGAGTTATTTGATTTCTCTTGAGGGTGTGTTTATTAACATTGTTGAATTATATGCACACATTTGCATTTTTTAATCAAGCCGTGCACGTGTAGTGATCTGATTTCAGGATGGAGCACGACAGACACTCCAGTGACCGAGCCTCGAGACATAGGCAACATCATCCTCGCTGGCATCATCGTCGGGAGAGGTCACCACCACCTCCTCCACCTGCCCAGGCACAGCCCCAGGATTTCATGAACGTGGTAGTGGGGCTAATTGATCAGAGGCTACAGGACAGGGTTCCTCCACCACCTCTAGCACTGGTAGCACCTCAGGAGAACCCCATTTCTGCCATATTGCGAGAATTTCAGAACCAGTGTCCCCCGAAGTTCTACAAGGGCGACGATATTCAGGCAGAGATGTGGCTGAAGGAGATCGAGAGGATCTGGCAGCTTATCCCTTGTGACACTCAGGAGAAGGCTCGCTGTACACTTACTCTTATTCAGGGCGAGGCCTATTCTTGGTGGGAGAGCACTCAGATTGTTTTGGAGGCAGCCGGGACAGATATTACTTGGGAGGTCTTCGTACGGGAGTTCAGAAACAAGTATATTCCTCCAGCTTCCCGTACTCGCAGGTTGAGGGAGTTCACCGAGTTGAAACAGGGAGGCAGATCTGTGGGGCAGTATATCGCTGAGTTCGAGAGACTTTCTCGCTATGCACCCAACATAGCGAATGATGACTTTCACAAGGCGATGCAGTTCGTCCAGGGACTCAGGCCAGATATTCAGGAGGCGCTGAAAGCAGCCAATACCAGCACTTGGGCCAAAGCTACCGCCAAAGCTCTAAAAGTTGAGGATTCAGATATTGCTAGGAGAGCTACTCAGCGGACTGGACAGGCTTCGGGCTCGAGAGCAGGTCAGGGATCGAGCTCGGGAAAGAGGCCGATGATTTTCTCTGCACCTCCAGTACAGAAGGACTCCGGGAAGAAGTTTAAGGTGACAGGACCGTTACCGAGAGGTCCTAGAGCTCCAGCACCACCACAGCCACCTCAGAGACCGGGCTGTAGATATTGTGGGCTTCCTACACACAACTATGATAACTGCAGACGCAGGTTAGGCTTATGTTTGATCTGCGGGAGCGACGAGCACTTGGTTGACGGTTGTCCGGATCGTCGGGATCCGCCACCTGCAGGTCCGAGCCCATTTGTGAGAGCCCGGGCTTATGCACTCGCTGGGGAGGAGCAGGATGCTGAGATAGACCCCGCCGCGGTAGTTGAAGGTATTATTTGCATCCATGGCACGAACATCCATACATTATTTGATCCAGGAGCTACACACTCCTTTCTTGCGGACTCTATTGCTATTACTTTATCTTTGCCTGCTATGTGTACTTTTGTGCGCTATCTAGTTAGTACTCCTTTCGGTAGTAGGCGAGAGACGGATCAGGTTTACAGGGATGTTCCAGTGGTGATTGAAGGCCGGGAGTTTCTGACAGATTTCATTGTTATGCCGATGGAGAGATACGGGGCTATATTGGGGATGGAATGGTTATACCGGCATTGTGCTACAGTTGATTGTCGGGCTAAGAAGGTTCAGTTGGGTTCAGAGGTTACCACGGGTTGTACTTTGAAGACCGTACCCCTACTTTCTTTTTCAGAAGCTCGGAAATTAGTCAGAGAAGGGGCTACAGGGTTTATTGCTTATATTCTGAACAAGCCCAAGGATCAGGTGAAATTAGAGGACACCGAAGTGGTAAAGGAATTTCCCGAGGTATTTCCAGAAAAGTTGGATTCTTTGCCTCCTGAGCGAGAGATCGAATTTGTGGTCGATCTTTTCCCGAATGCTGAGCCATATTCAAAGACTCCATACCGGATGGCTCCAGCGGAATTAAAGGAATTAAAAGTTCAGCTTGAGGCACTATTGGAAGTTGGGTACATTCGGCCGAGTTCTTCGCCTTGGGGAGCATCGGTTTTATTTGTAAAGAAAAATAACGGAACTTTAAGGATGTGCATCGATTACCGGGAGCTGAACCGGATGACTATTAAAAACAAGTATCCCCTCCCACATATCGAGGAGTTATTCGATATACTTCAGGGTTCCAAAGTTTATTCAAAATTGGATTTAAGACAGGGATACTATCAGCTGCGAATCCGAGCAGAGGATATTCCTAAGACAGGATTCAATACTCGGTACCGGCACTACGAGTTTGTGGTTATGCCGTTTGGATTAACTAACGCCCCTGCAGCTTTTATGGATGTGATGCACCGGATATTCAGGCCTTTCCTCGACAAGTTTGTGGTGATTTTTATTGATGACATTCTGGTTTTCTCAAAATCAACCGAGGAGCACGCGAGACATCTCAAGCTCATTCTACAGACTTTGAAAGAGCATCAGTTGTTTGCTAAGTTTAGCAAGTGTGAATTCTGGATTGATCGGGTTTTTTTCTTGGGACATGTAATTTCAGGGAAAGGGCTGGAAGTCGATCCCTCGAAAATCGAGGCCGTGCTCAAGTGGGAGAAACCAAAGAACGCCTCGAAAATTAGAAGCTCTTGGGATTGGCCGGCTATTATAGAAGATTTGTTCAGGACTTCTCCAAGATTGCTGCACCGTTAACCCGATTAACAAAGAAGGATGTTAAGTTTGTCTGGGACGAGAAGTGTGATCAAAGCTTTAACTTTTTGAAAGAAAAGTTAGTCTCAGCTCCGGTGTTAACTTTACCCGAGGGTTCAGAGGAGTATGCAGTGTACACAGATGCTTCTAAAGAAGGCTTAGGTTGTGTTCTGACTCAGAAAGGAAAAGTGATCGCTTATGCTTCCCGAAAGCTAAAGGAATATGAGAGGAATTATCCGACACACGACCTAGAGCTTGCAGCCGTGATCTTTGCTCTCGGGAAATGGAGACATTATCTTTACGGGACTTACTTTGAGATTTTCACCGACCACAAGAGCCTCCAGTATTTGTTTACACAGAAAGAGTTGAACATGAGGCAACGGCGATGGATGGAAAAGCTAGAGGATTATGATTGTACAATTAAATACCATCCCGGGAAAGCAAACGTGGTCGCCGATGCACTTAGTAGGAAGGCGAGTGTATCGAGTTTGGAAATAAAGGAAAGTGATGAAGTTGTTCCAATTGTGTTAAAAGCTCGGGTTTCTAATATCACCATTCAACCGGAACTGAAGTATCAGTTATTTGAGGCTCAGAATAAGGATCCGGAAGTTCAGAAGCTTGTAAGTAAGGCTAAGGGTGACCCGGAGAGTCCGTTTGGGTTTGATGAGACCGGGTTGCTTCGGTTTAAAAACAGAGTAGTAGTACCTGAAGAATTGAAACGGGTCCTACTTGAAGAAGCTCATAAGTCAACCTACTCGATCCACCCGGGAGGAAACAAAATGTATAAGGATTTGAAGCAATACTATTGGTGGAACGGGATGAAGAGGGACTTGGCTGAATATGTGAAGCATTGCTTGACTTGTCAGAAAGTGAAAGCTGAGCACCAAAAGCCTGCAGGACTTCTACAACCGTTACCTATTCCCGAGTGGAAGTGGGAACAAGTAACGATGGACTTTGTTTCCGGATTACCGAAGGTTAAAGGCGGGTTTGATGGAATTTGGGTAATAGTGGATAGATTTACAAAGTCTGCTCATTTTCTACCGGTCCGGATGTCTTATAAGATCCCGAAGTTAGCTGAAATTTATAACAGAGAGATTATCCGACTTCATGGCATTCCGGTGAGTATAGTTTCAGACCGAGACCCGAAGTTTACTTCTAAGTTGTGGCAGGAGTTACAGGCCGTTTTGGGGACAAAACTTAAGTTCAGTACAACATTTCACCCTCAAATAGACGGTCAATCTGAAAGGTTAATCAGATATTTGGAAGATCTTCTTCGGGTTTACGCGATGGATTTTCAGAACTCGTGGGCAGAACAGCTTCCTTTGATCGAGTTTGCTTATAACAATAGCTTTCAGGCTTCGATCGGGATGGCTCCTTATGAACTTCTTTATGGAAGAAAGTGCCGATCTCCGTTGTTCTTCGACTTGGAGGAATGGAAATGGTCGAAACAGGAAGGGGTGAAGAAAGGTGAAAGATTCGAAAGGCCTTCCAAAGTTGTTCAGGCTATGATTGAGAAAGTACAAATAATTCAACAACGGATGAAAGCCGCGCAAGATAGGCAAAAGAGCTATGCCGATAAGCGCCGAAGAGATCTAGAATTCGAAGTTGGTGACCGGGTTTTCTTGAAGGTGTCACCAAGGAAAGGTTTCACCCGGATCGGGAAAGGAGGAAAACTTAATCCTCGCTACTTAGGTCCGTTCGAGATTCTTGAAAGAATAGGCGAGGTAGCCTATCGACTGGACCTACCACCGAGTCTTACAGGGATTCACAACGTGTTTCATGTTTCACAATTAAGGAAATATTACCCCGATGAGACCACAATTCTCCCCGTGGAAGAAGTTGAGCTGGAACCGAATTTGACTTTTGTTCAGAGGCCGATTAGAATCTTGGATCGGAAATTTCAGGAATTGAGAAACTGGAGGATTCCCATAGTTAAGGTTTTGTGGAGAAGCGATAAAACCGAGGAAGCTACGTGGGAAACGGAAGATAAGATGAAACGGTTCCATCCAGAGTTGTTCAGGCAAGACTAGGGAATCTGGGGACCAGATTCTTCTAAGGGGGGGAGAGTTGTAACGCCCCGGTTCCGGATGAACAGGTAAGCACGCCACGTGTGCGTTTTGAGCGTAGGATTTATTTAATTCTTTAATTTCATAATATATTCTTACGTGGCATTCACATTTTTATAAAATTCATTAAACATCCTTTATGTAAATTATTTGAATTCGTATCATTGAAAATATTATTTCATGACACGAAAAATATTTATTGCATGAAACAATTACCAAATTGTCCCTAGTTGAATATTTCTTTAAATTTTAGGGACTTAATTGCATAATCTTTAAGGACTTAATTGAGTATAATTTAAATTGTGGCATACTTGATTTCATGACTTCATAAAACCAAGGATCAAATTGCAATTTAAACATTTCACACAAATCAATGTTGGTGAATCACGTAATATACATTCCATGAGCTTCCTTTATCATTTCTATCAAAAAATTTCCCAACAACTTTGCTTCCTCATTCTCGGTTCTTCAAAAAAAAAAGGGAAGAAGTGATTTTCATCTATTTTGTCAAGAATCTCAAGAAATTTGCCAAGCTTTGGGAGTTAATCATCATCATCATCTATATTCTCCATTTCTTTCCATTTTAAGGTTGGTTTGGCATAAATCCATGATCTTTGATCATATATGTATAAGTTAGGGTTTGAGTTTGATGTGCTAGATGAATTAGTTGGGGTTGGAAGCATGGTTGGGTGATCATATCATGAATTATGGCATGAGTTATAGCTTGAATTCTTGAATTTTTGGCATGAATGATCAAGTTTGATCATAAACATGAATCTTAGAATCTTGATGATATATTGTGTTTTAAGTGTTTAAGTGTTAGTTTATCATCTTATGAACCTATATGCATGCATATTCCCAGAAAACTTTAGCTTTGATGATCAAAATGGAGTTTTGGGTGCTTGTTTGTTGCTTCCCGTAACCTTCCCCTGTTCTGCTCTGTTTTTCTTCAGTTGCAGAACTGGGAACGATCGTTCCCAGCCTCAAGGCATTGTGGGAACGGGCGTTCCCCTCTTTTAAACTAAAACAAGGTGGCCGAGCGTGGGAACGACCGTTCCTATTTTGGCCGTGGTGCCGGAAGGGCCGTTCCCAGCTAAGGCGCGTTTTTGAAAAAGAAATCGTTGGTGCACTTTTGGGGATTACGGGAACGACCGTTCCCATTTTTCAAAGGGGACCGGAACGGCCGTTCCCACCTGACTTGCAGAACAAAATTCACTGCATAAAATTACGAAAATGACCCCTCGATCCGACGGTTTCTTTGACCCCGAATTGCTATAATATGTGTTATTATGAAGTGAAACAACATGTTATCATGCCACATTGCATTTTCATCGTCATCTCGATACATTTCCGCCGTTCGTCATATTTGGTCCATTTTAGGTCTTGTCTCATGTATACCCGTCGTGTTTGCACAGGTCACGAAGGCTTGGACGAGGAGCAGGCTCAATAGAGTATATCCTTGTCATATTTTGCAAGAAAAGGTGAGGTTTTAGGTTATGTTTATAGAACCCTACCACCCTTATGTGCTATTTTCGGCCAAAACCTATTGTAATTATAAACGTTTTCAAAGTTATAAACATTTCAAGAAAGAAAGTATTGATTGTCATGATTTCAAGCAAGTTTGGCGAGTACATGATTGCACGTGGGCCCGAGGGTAATTCTTGAGCCAACCGGGAAAGCAAGGGCTGACGGGTAACTCTTGAATTATCCTCACATTGTTGGGATCACCCCCGAAGCCACTAGGAGATTAGTGGTGGAAGGAGTTCCGTGTCTAGAGGGTCATGTCCTCTACACACAACATGTCGTGGATAGTCGAGCTTTGCAAACTCGCTATCAACCGGAGGAAGAAGGAGACTGGGGATTAATCCGGCATGTCAGGTTATCCTCGGGTTATCGCATGATTTCAAGCATGAAATTGTCTATGTGAGCACTAAATGGAATTGTATGATCATGTATTGAATTGATAAAGCAAGCACGTATTGTCACGTTTGGTGTAAAGGTTGGAGAATCACCCCTGCTCGCCGGGGTCACATGTTCATGAAATGTTAAGCTAAAATGTTAAAGTGATTGGTTGTAATCTCGGGCAAAGATTAAGTTTCTTGAATTATATTTCTTTTCATTTCCAAAGTCTTCACCCGAGGCTACACCTTGCATGCGATGTGTGTTATATATATTTATTGCCCCTCACTCAGTCTTCGGTAGACTGATACTTCACTTTTCAGGTACTTGAGCGCGTGGTCGTGCTAGGCGGGTGTCCAGTCGAGTTTTGCATTTTCACGAGTCTAGTACCGTACCTTCATGTATAGCACTTTTAGTATCTTTTGTTATGATTATTATTGTCACGTTTTGGATACTTAAGCATGTATAGATTATTAAGAAATGATAATGTATTGATAGTTAAGTTGGTATCTATACATATCTATTCGGTAAATATGGTACCTATATGTATGAATGATTTTATTGCTTCCGCTTTCATTACCATGTTTTCTCTGGTTTTGTTGGGGAGAGTGTCCCGCCTAGCTCGTCATTTTTATTGTCACCCGTTCGCTATAGTTTTGGTTTATGTATGGACTTTCCATTTCATACGTGGATCGAGGCTATAGTGCGGGGGATGTGGTGCCCTGGGGATTAGGGTGCTACAAAAATCCTTCACAAAATGGTTGCAGTATTTTTCCGAATTTTTGTCCAATTTTTCCAAAAGTCGAAAGTTGGCCAAAATGGGGTCGCGGACGCGACCATTTTTACACTAAAACAAGTCGCGGGTGCGACCATATACGCAGCAGCAACAAAACAGGGGAAAACAGGGCATTTTCATGCCAAAAATCACCAAAACATCCACAAATTCATGATCACTTCATAACAAATATCAAAACACATCAAATATACATTATACTTCAATTTTCTATCATTCCACCAAAGAAATATACATCAAATTCCCAAGAATTTGTCTCCAAAACCCATATATATACATGCTTCCCAACTTCCATAAAACTTAATATTTTCATGCCAACTTCAATTCCTTTTTACTCCTAAGCATGCATCTAGCTCCCAACATGCAAGAATTCATCAACAAATTCATAAATCCATGCTTGATCAAATATTCAAGAATTTCTCAAACTTTCCAATTCCTACCTTGAATCAAAAGGGATGGTGATGAGATGATGATATGAGGTTGATGATGCTCCTAACTCTTCAATTCCTCACTTAGGGATTGAATTATGGATGAAATCTTCTTCCCTCCTCAAGGTGTAAATGTCGGTATATACTAGGTGCAAGTGTGTGTAACTTATGTTCTTGGATGAAATGGAATATATGAGAAGAAAGTGGAAGAAATGTAATGATATATGATATATACAAAGTCTTGTAAGAGAATGGATGAATCATCACTTTTTGCAAATGAGTCCCTAAGCTATTTGAATTCATGCACACAAGTTTCTTCTCTAGACAATTAATCAAATAACTCCAATGCATATTATGCAATCAAGTCCATAAATTTATAAAATGATCAATTAGAGTCACATAATAGCAATTAAGCACGTTATCAATTAATTCGCATAAATTCCACGTTAATGATAATTCATATAAATACATAAGAATATATTACATATAATGTTATGAAATTTAATATAATGTAACATAACGTATAAATGAAAAATGGGGCGTTGATTGCAGAAATCGCGTGCACGATCACAAAAATCTAGAATTCGCGTGCGCGATTTTCATGAATCGACTGAGCGATTTTTGAAATCGCATGTGCGATTTCTGCAATCGCTCACTCGATTCATGAAATCGCTCACTCGATTCATGGAATCGCACGATCGCAGAAATCGCGTACTTGATTTCTTGAAGAAATCTGGAAAAAAAATGCAGAAGAGTAGAAGAAGAAGACGATAAGATTTCTGATTTTCAATTGCAGAAACCGTTGTAAGATGAAAATAATACAGTCAGAAATAGTTGCAAAAGACAAATATACGACGATTGCAGAAGACGAATTCGATGGAGGCCATTGCAGAAGACGAATTCGATGGAGGCTATTGCAGAAGACGAATCCACGACGAAAAGACAACTATGGCGACGATTGCAGGAGACGTCGGCGGCGAGAGAAGGTGAGAAGGAGAGAAGACGAATCACGATGAGAGAATCTGAGAAGGAGAGATGCAGGCGAGAAGACCGTATTTGTTTTTCATTGTTGAAGTAGAGAAGAAGAAAACGAAGAAGAAAATCACGGTTGAAAGAGAAAAAGAGAAGGAGAGAAGAAGTAACGGCGAAGAAGAAAATGGGGTTTGATTTGGGTGGTAGATCTGAATTTGAAAAATATGACGTAATCAATATAACAATAAGAAAATCAAAAAATAAATAACCACGTCAGATAATAGAGAATTTTAACCATGTCAGATAATAGAGAATTTTAACCACGTCAGATAATAGAATAACACGTCACATAATAGAGAATAGAAAAAAGGAAAAAGAAATTGAGGGTTACATCCCTAAAAAAAAATAAAAATTGGGCGTCCCTTGGGGCCTAATTGTCTCCCTAAAACCCTTGGGCCTTGGAAGTTGGAAGCTCCAGTAGCTTGTATACAGGTTGATTTCTCAGTGTTGGTGGTGGGTGAATCTGGGCGACCATGACGACCCGAATAGCGCCTGGTGTCGGTGCGAATCTGCTCGGCCAACACTCCGCGGAGCGCAACCAAGACGCCACCGTCTATGTCGGCAATCTCGAAACCAAGGTACTTCTTCTTTTCCCCTTTCTGTCTTTCGCTAGGGCTTCGTCAGTGTATGGAATTTCTTGTAAATATGTGATTGTGGATTAGGGTTCTGTTGTGCTGCATTTGTTGATGAAACGGTTGGTTTTTGTTGCCAGATTTCTTTTGAAAATTGTGTGTTTTAATCTAATGAGAAAGTGGTTGACGGTTCGGTGAACTTTTTCGCTTGCTATTCAATCGTGTTTTCTTTTTGTTTGTGAATTGTGATGGTTGCAGTTTCATTCAGTTTTCGTTTTACTTTTTTTTTTCCTTTTCTTTTCTAATAAAAGAACAAATGGGTGGAAGTAATTTACATGGGTAGTAAGGTCAGAGAAAGAGTTTTGCAGAAAACATGCGGTGAAAAGAGAATGGTAAATGTGTTTTGCATAAATATTTCACCTTCCCGTTGGTTGAGATTTGAGCAATTTTCTAAGGTTTCTTGTGGTACGTACATACGAGGGCTGCTAATAAATCAGGTAATTCAAATGGCCTGTGATTGGGAATGAGTGTGAATCTAAGGCTGCTAGTATCTGTCCTAGTTGGTGCTCATAATTGATAAGTTCCTTGCTAGGGTCTATATATATAGAGAGAGAAAAGTAATACTATTTATCATGTAAGTTTGTCTTACAGTATTATTGTGTTTACTGTATGTTTTTTGAACCATTTTCTCTTAATGTGCTAACGCCTCCTAACGCATAATACAACGCACAAATGAAAAATCTGTGGTGTTACTGGCTGCCTGGATACATAGTTGTGGCTGTAAGATCTTAAGGGAATCTCGGTCCTTTTTGGTTTTTTTTGTGGCCTACAGGTTGGTGAAGAGTTATTATGGGAGCTGTTTGTGCAAGCAGGTCCAGTAGGTATGCCTGGAATAATTGTTATTTCATATCTTTTCCTCATAATATGCGTCATTCGAGTTATCTTGGTAAATCTGAATAATTTTAGATGCATCTTATTAGATTTTTTGTTTCTTAGAAATAGTTTACATGGGTAGAAAAGGGGATCTTATTATTTAAGAAAAGGGGATGTTAGTTATTTAACACCCCTTAATTGGTGTTTACCTCATTAGATGGGTGAAGCCTAAGCCTTAGATTAGATTAGAAAAGAATACGGTATTTAGCAACTCTTGGGAGGAGTTGCTAAATAAAGGATTTTGGTTTACATGGAAATTATATATTTGCCCTCACCTTTCTTCACAAAATTACATTAATTTGTCCTTGGTTTCTTTTTTTTGGGACATCTCTAATATATATTGGGATACATATATATAATACAAAAGCTATATAATCTAATAATTTATATACGTATATACATAATATATATAGCCTTTGTATAATATATGCAGTTTATATATACAATAAGATATATATATACACACATTTATATATAATTATATAAATATTATTTTATACATATATATATGTATTATATATATAATAAAATATATGTATTATTATTTTTCTCTCTTTTCTTGTGCAGCTGCCATTTTTATTTTATTTTTATCGCTTTTTTTTTTTTTTGACAAATTACAATGAGATGCCATTTTTATTTTTTTTCTTTTGCTTTTCCGAATTATGTTTATTTTGTTTTCCATAATTTTCCATCATTTCATTTAATTTGTTCAATACTTAATTCATTGAAAAAATTAAGTATGCTCATTTTCGAAACAATTGCCAAGGGCACACAGGATTAACACACTTTATATGGATTAACAAAAATGATAGTATTATGCAAACCTCATGCGTCGGAAATTTTTTTTAAAAATAAATTAATGAATTATGGAAAAATGCAAAAATTTAAAATTAATTTGGGGTTAGGTTATAGGGGTATGTCCTGAAAATAGTAATTAAAAGACATAGTTATAAATAGAGAAGTAAACAAGATAAAAAAATAAATTATGTAACAATTATGCAAACATTTTCTAGTGGCAATAGATAGTTAAATGGTGAAGTAAACACTCTCTTAATTTAGTCCCTTCATTACGATTTGTATGATGGTATGGGTCTTTCCTATTGCAGTCAATGTGTATGTTCCCAAAGACCGAGTCACTAATGCGCATCAAGGTTATGGTTTTGTGGAGTTCAGAAGTGAAGAAGATGCTGATTACGTAAGTTTGGCATTCGCTTTCTTAAGTTTTAAAGTCCAGTTCTTTTTTTTTTTCCTGAGTTCCTCCTTTTGACTGCCATGGATTTGATCTGGCCCAATTCTGCAGGCAATTAAGGTGTTAAATATGATTAAACTGTACGGGAAGGCAATACGAGTGAATAAGGTGTGTTTGTGCTTCAAATTCATCTTTCTCAGAGTAATATCTGCTTGTTTTTCTCTGCTTTAGTAACTAATTTGGTGATTGCTATTGTGTGAATCTGTGCTACAATATGTATGAATCCTAAGAAGTCTGATTATTCTTTTTTGGTGACAGGCATCCCAAGATAAGAAAAGTGTGGATGTGGGAGCTAACCTTTTCATTGGGAATCTTGATCCTGTAAGAAATTCAGATTTGTTCTTTTCCATTTGTTTTCATTGCCCGATTTAGCAAACATATCACTATCATGTGAATATCGCATTCTACTATTAATCTTGGACTTAATTGCATCAGACTTGGAGTTAGCTTAATAACCTTTTCTTGTATTTGCAGGATGTAGATGAAAAACTCCTGTACGACACTTTCAGTGCTTTTGGTGTCATTGTCACAAATCCAAAGGTCATACTTTTCTCAGTTATCTGAGTTATGTTGTTAATTTTGCATATTTCTCGGCAAAATAATGGGACACCTCTTGATTTTTAACAATATCTGTAGGAGGCTTCTTAGGAGTCGTTTACATTGGACGTAATGGCGTGTTTAAAGATTTAATCTCCCAATTACATGTGTTTACTTTTAAAAGAATGAGGCCTGCATTAAAAACCTTGGCCCGTGAGATTCTCATGTAATGGCGTGTGCCGTATCACACGCCTCTCGGTCGTGTAATGCATCACATGCCACTAAACATGAGAACAAAATTTCAATTTGGCGAAAATTTCACTTTATTTTACTGAACATTGTCACCACTTTTTCTGTCTAAATTACCTGCTCTCATTTCTTTTTGTCTTTTTGTTTTTTACTTTATCTCTCTTCTTTTTTAATTTTCTTTTCTTTTCTTTCTTTTGGTTTTTGTTTTCAATATTTTATTTAAAGAATACACATTTTTTGCCTTCTGTTATTTACTTAATTAATAATATTTTGCTATCATTGTAATTTTAATAAATCTATTAATATAATATGTTTTTCATTAAATATTATAATATAATTTATGAATGCAATATATAAAACATGCATAAATCGGATATTATATCAAAATATTTTGTCTTGTTGATGTTTTTGTATTTTCTTTTATCAAAATATTCTAAAATTTACTATTATGATTTTTCTTGTTCATGCTGCAGTAATTGGCATTCTCATTTATATTGTACAGTGAAGGCTTTCAACAAGATCTCAAAGACTACATTCTCATTGTATTTGTTCAGGGATGGTTTGGGGATTACAATATAACATGATTATTCAGTAAGAAAAGTGCAACACATTTTCTAGCTTAACACGAGCCAGAAACAAGAAAAGTAAAGGCATGTTTGATTGCTATCACAAACTTGCAATAACACAACCATACATTAACACGACATGATAAGTAAATGCCCTCTTAGGTATAAAATTATTTAAGGGACACTTTTGCTTTATATGTCCTTGCTTGTGCTAATTTTGGTGCATCTAATTGTATGTTTTGTCCATTGACAGATCAGATTTGCTTATTCTTTAAGTTCAGTTCTATATTTGAATTTCTCAGTACTTCTGTGATCTGTCGCAATGAATGTCTTTATGGGTGTGGTTGCGTTCTCGTTGTCTTTTGCTTTCTCTTCCACCTGCCGTATCATGTGGGTGCATTGAGGGTATCAAAAGTCCTCAGGATCCCTTGAAATACTAGCTGTTTAGTGCACTAGTATATGACTTGAAACTTTAAACAAATTTTAAGTCGAAGGGAAAGAGAGGAAATAGTATTCATATGGATTCATCACAAGAATATAGGTAAAAGCTGTGTCACAGATCAAATTCGATCTCCTTCTGTATTGAGTTGGGACAATATAGAAACAGAAAATTAGCTCATTTTTTCCAAGTTGTGGAGCAAAATAAGAAAGTTTTGTCCTTAATAAATCTCTACTTTCTTTCTCTTTCTTTTCTTGTTTGCGTTCGTCCTTTCTCTCTTTCTCTCAGTAGGGGTTTATTTACCACTATTTTACTATGGTAAGATTCTTGATCGGCAATTATAATTGATACACCATGTCTTTCTAGAACATTTGTAACAGTTTTTTTCTGTTTGTGTTGGAAATATTAAGTGTGTGTTATTCTCATCTTTTGCTTGTTCCATTAATCTTGTAAATATTTGTATGGTTATGTCTCTTGGAATTGCAACTTTTGAGTTGCACGCTTAAATCTCAATCACATTGTGATCCTACTCTCAATGATTTCAATGTTTTTTCATGCTTCCATTCTCCAGTGTCCTATATTACTGATTTTTGACAATTGATATATGCCTGCACTGATTAATCACATTTAAAACTCATAATCCTGTTTACTTACTGCTGGTTGTGCTCCCTGCAGATCATGAGAGATCCAGAGACTGGGAATTCACGTGGTTTTGGATTTATCAGCTACGATTCCTTCGAAGCTTCTGATGCTGCTATTGAGGTTAGGTTTTTTTGTTTGATGATGTCTGCTGGCTAAAATCATTGAAAATAATTGAAATGCACCCAAAATGTCACCCTTGAAATTTCATAAACAACATTGAGAATAAGCCAGAGTTTATTTTATCCGACCTGGCGGTCTCCTACTCTCATCTCTGCTATTTACTCACGTGCAACAATTTTTTACAATTTAAGAAAAAATTATCTTTGTAACTTTTACCTTCGGAATTGGTTGTTGATTTGTCTAACTAATAGTTTGTATCTGTGCAGACGATGAATGGCCAATATCTTTGCAATCGTCAGATTACAGTGTCTTATGCATACAAGAAAGACACCAAGGGAGAACGTCATGGCACACCTGCAGGTAACCTTTTTTGGTCACTCTCTCAAGTTTGGGTATACAAAGTCTTCTCAAGTTTTAGCTGCTGCTAATGTCTACTGGACTGAACCCCCAAGTGACATCTTTTTGAAATAATTACAGTGATATACCCTGTGGTTCGGCACAAACCTCCCCTGAGGTTTGAGATATTACAAAAACTTCCCCTATGAAAGAATTTAGATTACATTGCTCCTCTATTTTTTCTTGAATACACGATTTTGCCGTTTATACTTGATGATGTATATTGGAATTTAAATTTATGATCCTAATAGCATGCATTAGGCCAACCCACAGGGTATGTATGGGGAAGTTTTTGTAATTTCTCAAACGGTAGGGCGCAGGGTAAGTTTGTGGAATTACTAATCAGGCCAAACATAGAATAGTAATCCTTTTTTTGTTTTTTGTGATGGATGTATCCAAGTGATATAATCTGCCAAATATTTCCCTCTCTTGTTTACAGGTTTTAATTTGTCATTATTTTTCTTTATATTTACTATATAATTAAAACTACTTAGTGGTGATGAATTGCAGAAAGAGTATTGGCTGCTAGTAATCCAACAACCCAGAAGAATCGGCCTCACACCATGTTTGCAAGTGGGCCCCCATCTCTGCCACCTCAGCCAAACGGTGCTGTCACCGCTCCAGCACCACCACGGCCCTTTGCAAATGGTACTATTCCTCCTCCAGCTCCTATCCCAGCTCTAAGGCCACCACCCCCACCACCACAGCCGCAGAATATGTACCCACCAATGCAGCAGATATCTGCACCACCGTCTTGGCCGGGTCAGCAACCGACTCAACCCGGTATTCCCCCACCAATGCAGCAGTTCAGAGGGATGCCGCCGCCACCTCCACAAGCCACTCCACCTTTGGCAAGGCCACCACCACCTCCATCTGGACTTGCTCCTCCACCTATGTGGCGGCCGCCGCCTCCACCACAGCAGCTGACAGGCGGACAACATCAGATGCAACATATGTCAATGCCACCACCTCATAACATGCTTCCGCCTCCACCTCCACAGTAATCGTCGAACTTTGTGGAGGGTTATTTAGTTGCTGGCTTCTGAGAAGTGTCCTTTTTTTCCCCTCTCCTTTGATGTATTGTGATATTCTATTATTATAAGTCTTGTAAAATCTAAATGAGGAATTTATTTTTGATGTTTGTCTGCATATACTTTTAGTCTTCAGGTAGGCAATTGCTTCAATGTTTCTTGGAATTAATGTGGTTAGAAGAGTGTAGTAAATAATAGTTTTAGCCTGGCTAAAAATTTATTTTCTAAAGTCAACCAAAGAGAGCCTTTCAAATAAGTAAATTTGTACAATCGGTTCAAGAAGTATATAATTAATTTCATTATCCTGATTCAACCAGCCAAATCATAAGATAATAATTATGTTATCTGTGCTTTTTGGTGGCAGGAGAATGGTGAAAAAATTTTGTGTGAAAATGAATCATGACTGCAAAATTAAAAAGAGGTGGACAAAGCTGCTTTGCTATAACAATGGTGTTGATCATGCTTGCGGGTACTACTAGACCTCCAATGGGTATTACTGTAAGCTTTTCTCTTCTAATTATTTTTGGAGGAAGGTCAGATTTAATGGAAACTAGTAATTTTGCACACCATAATACAATTAATTAATTAATTAATTATATATAATTTTATAATAATTATAATTTTATATATATAATTATAATTATATATATATTAATTATATAATTTTATAATTAATTTTATATATAATTGTAATTAATTATATAATAATTATATTAATTTTATAAAATTAATTAATTATATATATGAAAAGAAGATTGGATCAATGAGGTACTTCTATATTAGGTGGGAAGCATCTCTATATGAAATGTATTGGCCACATTGTTCAACTTCTTATGAAAGATGACTTAAGAGATGAATTTATCTGTTGAGAGAGATGAATTTATCTGTTGAGCGGGTTCGTACAATGGTTAGATATGTTAAACAACCACCAACTAAATTAAGAAAATTCAATACATATCTGATGGAGGAAAAGTCAGAGAGCAAAAAATCTTTGTCTTGATGTTCCACCTTGATGGAATACGGTTTACATGATGTTGGAGACGGACATTACCTTTCAAGGTGTTTCTGAGAGATATAAGTTATGTGATGCTGATTTTCGGGCTGATTTTGTACATGGTGGGAGTTATGGAGAATTAGGGATGCCTACTAAAAATGATTGGATGGTGGTGAAGAGATTGGTTAGGGTGTTGCAACATTTTTTTGAGCATACTCTTCGTGTTTTTGGCTCTTTGTTTGTGACTTCCAATACTTTTCTTGATAAAATTAGTGATGTAGATGATTTATTGAGAGAAAGGTTGAGTGGTGATGATAGTGGTTTAGCAGCCATGGCACAAAAAATGAAAGTGAAGTTTGACAAATATTAGGGAAATGTAACAAAAGTGAATATGATGTTGTTTGTTATTGTTATGCTTAACCTCGCCATAAGTTTGTGTACATTGACTATATGTTCAAGAATATGTATGGGGATTTATGAAGTTAGCGTCGGAGTTGGCCAAACCAGCTCTAAGTGAGGTTTACAAAATATAAAGAGCTTTACTCACAAGATGTTTCATCATTTGTTCTTCAAGTCCTCAAAGTAGTCCTACATCATCTGATTCATCCGATTCGTCCGAGGCGAAGAAAGAAAGAGAGGCAACAAGGGCAAAGAGCAAAAATTATAAAAAATGATACTTGAGATTGGAAGCCTCGACAAATCAGAATTGAAACTTTATCTGCAAGAGGCTATTGAAAAGATACTAATGATATTGATAACATTGATTGGTGGAAAATGCACAACCTTAGATTTCTCATTTTGTCACAATTGGCTCGTGATTTGTTTGTCATGCCTGTTTCTACTGTGGCCTCGGAATCGGTGTTTAGCACAGGAGGGCACATCATTGATGACTTTTGAGCTTCATTGACTCCCTAAAGGGCACAAGCTTTGATTTGCTATCAAGATTGGTTCAGTCAAAGTCCAATCAAAACTTATGAAGAAGATTATGAGGTTCTTCAAAAAAAATTAAGGAACGTAATAATTAATATTTTATCTATATAACCAAATAAGTTAATATTAATTCTTATATCATTTATTGATTTGTTTTATGATCTTGTAGATATGATCTCAATTGTTGGGATGGAGTCGAACATTATTGGCTTGTGATTTCATAAGCAATAACCATGTTGGTAAATTTATTTTCACTTCTTATTGTTCTTACATATTCATAAAGCAATAACCATGATCTCAATTTTGTCTTTGTAGGTTGTTTGGAACATTGGACTTTGGTGTTTGGAGATTGGAGCACTGCATTGTTTTTAATTTATATTTGGGATGTTGTGCTTGTAATGAGTACTGACTTTAGTTAAATGTTTGTGTTATATTGTTGTTTGTTGGTATCATAAGACATTTCCTATTGCTTAGCTTATGCTTACGCCTAGACTGTAATGCTTAAGTAATAATGTTGTAGTTTTAGTTTAAGTGTGGACGTTGGAGTAGATTACTGGACTGTGTCTGTAATGCTTTAGTTTTAACTTTTAAGTGAGGGTGGTCAAAAAAAACTTTTAAGTGTGGACTTTATCAATTCCATACATACTAATTTAAACCAATTTCTAATTATCTCTCTCTTGAGAGTCCTCTTTCTCTCGTATGAGGGCTTCATCTTTCAGTGTTATCACTGTCTTCAACTTTCAATGTGTGTTTAGATCAAACAGCACGATGGATCGACTGCAAAACCCTTTCATAATTAGCGCTCAATTCTCTCTTTCTCTGTTATTCTGTTTTCTGTTTTGCACTTTGTTTCTTTCTTCAGTGCATGGCGCCAGGGTCATATGACCAGAACTGGCGTGTTAAGAATATGTATCCTACTTCTGGTCATTGGTGAGATCCAGGGTACCATTTCCTCCAAAAATGTTAGTTATTCTTACAAAGAATTGCATAGGAAGATATAATGCATGGGGTTAAGAATGATTCATAGATTGTCTTAGAATCAACAAATTTCAAGTATAGTGCTAGAATTACTAGCACATAGAATATACATTGGAATAGCATGGAACAATAACGGCCCTATAGGTATCTTGAAGCGATTCTAAGACTCAAGACGTGAACATGCTGGAAAATGGGAATAAAAGGTTCTCACAACTTGAAGGTATCAATTTTGAAAGCACTTTGAAATGATATATTTTTAGAAAAGTAAAGATTTTCAAGAAAGAGCACCAAGGATACTGAGGCAACCTGATGCTCTGATACCACCTTAGCTGTAGCGCCCCCAAATACGCTACAACCCCGCACCGTCGCACTTCCCAGGCGGATGTGAGGCCTAGCACCTGAGAGATACGCCGACGAAAGGACGATGTTATACGATATCAGAGTAAGAAAACATGGCAGCGGAATTTGAAACATTTAAATCAACAACTTATGTTTGGGGCAGTAAATAAAAGAATTTGAAATAATTTAAAACTTATGAAAACTTAGAGACAATAAAGCAGGAATTAGTGTCGATCATGGTTTAATAGCGAGTTACTAAAGCAATATAATAATTACACGAGGTTATAGTCTAATTTGTCACGGACTAGAGAACCTGGTCTACTATGCACAGGATAATGGACTCTCTATGCTTCAAGATAACATCTAATGAGCGATGACAATACCTGAAATCATGAATTTGAAAAGAGCGAGGGATTAGTCAAAATGACTAAGTTAGGGGGTGGTTGAAACTATATATGTATATAGAACTTTAGGGTTTTGACCAAAATACTTTTATTCAAAAGATCTTTATTAGAAAAGTGAACAAGACTGAAGTAATAATTTTGAGAGTAATGTTTAAATAAATGTACATAATGGGGTTAACCAAGAAACTCCTTGGTTAGTACCCGATAATAGGAAAATATTATATCAATAACAATATTGAGTTCATTTTTATTGTAAAATAACGGGATAGGGGGTTATATGCTATAGTTTGAGAAAACATGAACCCTTTTTAGAACAATATGATGGCCGCAAGTTAGGCGTTCTCCAACCATTACTCCTTAAAACTGAGAATATTCGTAACGACATTGATCAAGATGTCGTTACCAATGAAATAAACAATATAATCCCTTTTTCCTCCGATGTCACCTCAGGGAGCTACCCCTAGTGACGATATACATGAGTTTGGGAGGGACGTACCTTTTCCAATCACTTGATGTGGAATAACTAACCTCCAGTTAGACCATCACCAAGATCTAGTTGGCGGCTGATATGATAATAGCCATCGGCGCTCGCATCCTGGTCTATTACTTCTACCGATACCACGGGGGCCCACAATAAGAAAAAATATTTTACTTGCATTTAACGGCACTAGATAGATGGTAATGTAGTATCGGAACATTATAACGTGAAATAATTTAATCTTTATAAGAAGACAGGGCAATATGAATACTTTAAAATGATTGATTTTGTATACTAGAATAATATAAGTTGATATTAAAGTATTTTCCCAAAAGGGGTAGTATCATTTATAAAGGGGTAAGACTTGAACTGTATTAGCATAGGACATAAAATGTTTTATATGTATATTGACTCATGATCCCAGTTGGAAACATTTAACCTCACCTACAGTAACCAGGTATTTATGAATACTGTAGGTATTATGTAATAAAACCGGAGTCTTAGTTAGTCCAAATCTTCACCTATGAGTGGTGATCAACTATAAGTTTCTATTCCTTAACCAAAACTAATCACATAGACAATTTACCATACTAAAGCATGTCATAACACGAAAAAAGGTCAAATAATATTCCGGTAAAATACAACTTTAACATTCAAACAAAGTTTATAAAATAAGGTCCATTATTATATCAAGTAATTATTAATCAAATTAGGAATCTTAATAAGCTTCTATGTTATAAAAGAAGTCCATAAAGAAATCTCATTTTGAAAATGATATTTTAAAATATCCGATTTTAAAATCCTAAATAAATATCTTTATTTGAAATTCCTATTTTAGTTTAATAAAAGTCAAAACTTGGATTTCTTTTAAAATAGAAATCCTAATTCTTTAATGTTTGAAACCTTGAATGTTTTTGAATCTCAAAAAGATATTTGAAATATGAAAGGTTTAAATGATTCTTGAAACTTTAATCCCCTATTTTATTTAATTTTAAATATTAATCAAGAATTATTATTTAAAATCCCAATTTATTTTTATTTATTTTGAAATTATTTGAAAACAACTACTATTTATGTGTGGGGGATTAGACACACACTTAAACACCTAATCTTTCACACACTAACACACACTACACACAACGACACACACACTTCACACACTACTCAAGAACACTAAGAACATGTTCTTGATCATACTTGAATATTCATAAGATGTTCTAGGCATTCTTGATTAAATTCATATTCATAACATAAGATTAAAGAATAAATGAGCATAATATATAAAATTTTCATGAAAAATAATTCCTAATTAAATTTCCTAAACATGCATTCCTTCTAATATTCAAGAACATAATTATGAATATTCAAACATGTATTTTTAATAAATTCACATAATAAACATGCATTTTCCTAATTTAAATTCCTAACTTTAATTTATGAAATATAAATTCCTAAATCATAATTTCCTAAGGAAAGCATAAATATTTAACATAATTTGAAGCATACAAAATATAATAATTAAATTACCTAGATTAAACATGAAATTAAAACATAAATTAGAGCATATAACTAACCTTGTGAGAGAGAGGGGCTGTGGCGTGGGGTTTTTGGGAGGGAGGAGTGATTTTGTATGTTGGAGTTAAGAGAAATTTGTGAGTTAGAATGAATCTCTTGAAGGGTATTTATAGGTAGGAATTAAGGACCTAAGAGCAAATTTTAAAAATATGTAGGAAAGGTGGAGAATTCCAAATCACAAAATTATATGAAAATTATGTAGGAAATGTGGAGAATTTTATGTCACACGCCTATCATTTCTATTTTAAAAAATAAATGTGGAGAATTTTGAATCACAAAAACATGTAGAGTATATGAAGGAAATGTGGAGGATTTTATATCATACATCTAGCCTTTCTATTTTAGGAAGGTGATGTCATGGATGATGTCATATAAAATAAATATAAAATAATATAAAATTTATTTAAGAGACGAGAAACGAGAGCTTGAAGTGGTAAAAGTAGTGAAAGAATGAGCAAAAAATGAGCTTCGTCATGATTATAAATGTGTGACGTTTAGGTTTTTCGTTTGAAAGTTTGTAAAACGTTAGAGATTATGAAAATCATAATAAATTTTATAAACGAAGCTATGAGGAAGTTTAAAGGTTGAAAAAATTATCATAGTTAGAGAAAAATTCAAGAAACGTTTTAAGTATAATTTTGAATTTTAAATGAAAGTTAAACTTTTATGGTTAAAATAATGATTTTTAATAGGAAAAATATTTATGAAATAAACTACGGTTGGAATTAAGTTTTGGTATGAGTATGGAAATTCATAAAATAATTCAAGGATCGTTTTAACTATAATATTGAATATCAAAAAGTGAATGAATAAAAAAATTGTTTACGGTAAGAATAGTAACTAGGGTTTTGAAGTGATTTTCGATACTACTGGAGTTAGAATAGGAATTAGGGTTTGTGGACGATATCAAAATTCTCAAAATGATTTAAGAATTCAATTGAGTATAATATTTGAAAAGAAAAAGTGTTCCGAGTAAATTTCTAATCTTATGGAATGAGTAGTGTAAGAGACCGAATGGTAATTTTGATCAACAATTTTTGTAAGGAGTTTCGGGTCATGGAAAGCACATGTAAGCGATAGAAAAATAATAGTTTCATGCCTCTAAGGTTTTACGAATGAGATAAGAGGATATGGCTTAGTGGATAAACAGTGACATGGGGATAAAATCGTAAGTTTGATCTAAAATTTTCGGAAATGATTTTAGAACAAGAGATGTGAGTTATGGTATTCAAGAGATACAAATTTGAGGCTTTAGGATTCTATTGAGGGAATGAAGGCTCGAAAAATGAACAATAATCTGTCGTTTTAAATGAGATTTCTCCCATAGTCACACAATAGCACGTAAGAACAAGTTAAAACACATAGAAATGTGATGCATGAAGAACATTTGACGGATCAAAGTCTATAAACGCTTTCACTTTCTATCAAGATTTACCAATTCCAACTAGGCCCTGTTTAGGGCTGTTACATACAAGAACCCAATTTCCAGCTAAAGAACGATCACCACAGAACGCCCAACCCGCCACCACGCACATAATCAGATTCACAGCTTTTGACATTAATACCGAGAAATAAACCACTAGAAAACTCAAAACCAAACCTAATCACTCTCGATGTAAACGTAAAAACCTTGTTATCTCTCCCTCTCGAAAAGAAAACCTTGATCCCAATAACCTCTTCCATAGTGATATGCTGATGGATAATCCTGTGAGAACAGAGGATTCTATGTCTTACAATGGTAAGAGATCATTGTTTATTGTTTCTGAAGCATCATAGGACACTCACCCTTTGAAGAAATCTCATTCTTCATTGACGGGGAATGCTGGATTGCTTAGCCAGGCGGAGGTTGCATCGTTGCAACCCCGTCCCTCGCCATGAGCCTACTATCTTGGAATTATCGGGGGTTTGGGTCGAGCCTGGGTAATTCGTGAGCTAGAGGCACTACTCCGGAAATACTACCCACTCTTAGTTTTTCTATCCGAAACTAAGTGTCGCAACAGACGGATAGAAGATTTGAAAAATATGTTCGGATTCTATGGCTTAAGTGTGGATGTGGTTGGACACAGTGGAGGATTAGCTCTTTTATGGAAGAAGGATCTCATGGTAGATCTTTTGAGTTATTCTCGGTATCATTTCAACGTGATGGTTGGGTTATCGAATTCTTCCAAAGTCTAGCACCTTACCTGCATCTATGGAAACCCAAATAATGCTCTTCGACATCTCACGTAGAATTTAATAAGGGAATTACAAAGTGAACCCTGAAATCCGTGGTTAGTGGTTGATGATTTTAACGAAATCTTGAGCAACGATGAGAAGATCGATGGTAATAGGAGAGCTCCTAACCTGATTAGGGCCTTTCGTAAGTGTCTAGATGACTGCAGTTTGGTAGATTTAGGCCTTCAAAGTTATCAGTATACTTGGTTCAATAATCAGAAGGACGACGACACTATTCGAGAGAGAATCGATCGAGCAGCGGTGGGGAATGGATCGTGGAAGAAGTTATTTCCAACTTGTGATGTAAAACATATTGATGCCCTTTCATCGGATCATATGGCTTTGCTTATTTCTTTAACTGAAGAAGTGGCGGAATATCGGACAAATTGAGTTAGGCTTAGCTTCCGTTTTGAGATCGCTTGGCTTAGGGATCCAGAATGTGAAGGTGTTGTGAAAGAGAATTGGGCCCTAGGGATGGGCAGTAATAATAGCTCACATGCTTGGAGAAAAGTGGAATCTTGTTAAGAGGGCCTCGTAACATGGAAAAATGAAAACTTTGATACCCTGCGATTGAAAATAAAGAATTTAGAGGATGAGCTTGCCGATTTGAGAAAAGGGACGATTACAGTGGAGACAAAAGAAAGGGATAGGGCTATTCGAAGTGAGCTTGCCGAGTGGTATGTGCAGGAAGAATTATGGTGGAGTCAAAGAGCAAAAGCACTGTAGCACCCGATACGTCAGGATGCCACATCCCCCGTACTATAGTTCAGTCCATATACAAAATGGAGAATCCGTACATAAACCAAACATATAGCAGACGGGAGATAATAAAAAAAAACAATTCTAGGTAGGCGGGACTAACCCCAAACCAAGTAAATCAATACGTAACAATTTAAGCGAAAACATAATATATACATATCATCGATCCATAAGTAGATGATCCACATAATTTACAATCCATAGCCAATCATGTAATCTCCAAAAGTATCATCATCAAGTCATAAATATTCCATATGCATCAATAATATGAAGGTGTACTATGCTAGACACACATTAAAGACTCCACAAGACTCTAATTCCTGCCTAGCACGCACCTGGAAAACACTGAAAGATGGAGGCGTCAGTCTATGGAAGACTGAGTGAGAGGTTTAATAGTTCTAAGCGCAATTATCATGCAAGTTATAACCTCGGGTAAAGTTTTATAAAAGGGACAATATAAGTTCAATAATAATATAAACATCACCTGAGATTACAACTATCAAGTTTAACAATTAATTCAATTTCAGTCAATCAGTGATTTCTGAAAATGGGCGAGTGAGGGCAAGTCTCCAACCTTCACTCCGACAGTGTAAAATAATTACGTTATCAATTGGTTAAGTGATCATGCAAGTAGTTATGGTGCAATCAATCAATAGCAATTACAATAACCCTTTTTCCTCCGGGTGATGGTTGGGTTTGCAAGGCCCAAACCATCTAATCATGGTGAGCATCGGGTAAATGAATCCCATGCCCGGGAATCCTTCCTCTACAAACCTCCTGGTGGATTCAGGGTTCATCCCAAAATGGTGAGGGTAGTGCAAGAGTTGCCCGTCAGCCCTTGCTTCCTCGGTTGGCTCAATACACTAACCCTTGGGCCCATAGTGCAGTACAATATACTCACCAAAACAAGGTTGGTTCAATGCAAGAACACGGTTCGTTTTCAATCATTTGAGGTTTTGGAGAAATATTTATAAATATGTACATTTTGGCCGAAAATCCACATAGAGGTTGTAAGGGTTCTAGGTATCTAGAAATTAAACCTCACCTGTAGAGACAAAATAAGAACAAAGATACGGCCTACGGTTCCTGCTCCTTGTCACCAGGAAGCTGCTTTGTGCAACAAAGACAAGTGTACGTGAGACACGACTCTTATGAACCAATTAAGACGAACGACGTAATCATGAAGTAATATATCATGCATTGATAATTATGGAATATCATGAGCATATTTATGCGTAAAATGAGCATATAATAGCATATATCGATCATTTAAAGGCTTTGAAATGGAATAGAAACATGTAAGTTTGAGCAGAATATTCACAGAACCTCCAGGAGCATGGGAACGGCCATTCCGGGTTTCAGTGTAAAATGGGAAGGGCCGTTGCCAGCTCTCCCCGAAAAATCCCGCTGCGTCTGTAAAGATTTTGTAATTTGTTCAGGGCGTGGGAACGGCCGTTCCAGCTGTAAGCCAAAACTGGGAAGGGCCGTTCCCAGTTTCGCGCGTCAGATCATTCAACAGGGACGGGAAGGGCCGTTCCGGGAAACAACTGGGACGGGAAGGGCAGTTCCCGCTGTGCAGAAGATGTGAAAATAGAACAGCAGACAGGGGAAAGCTCGAACCATAATCAAAACACCAAAAACAACCATAATTCAACTCCCAATTGCATGTAAAACATGAAGTGTAACGCCCCAAATTTCATTAATTATATTCTTATGTTTATTATAATTTTATAAATTATATTTTATCATATTTCATGGAATTTTATGAGTTCATATTAATTGAGAATTTATTTCATGACTTGAAAATGTTTATTACGTGAAATAATTGCCGAATATGATTTAATTGTGAACATGTCCTTAAATGATCTTTCTTTATAAATCAAGGACCAAATTGCATTTATTTACTTGGACTTAATTGATCAATCTTCAAAGCTTTTCATCCTTAATTGCATGATTTGAATACTTGAAGGATTAAATAGCAATTTAGCCATTTTCACAAAATTCAAAATGGTGATTCACGTACCATTTCTTCCACTCTCTTCCAAGATCAATTTCATCAAAATTCTCCTAACCTATTTACTCCTTCTTGCTCTCAGTTCTTCAAGAAGAAGAGGAAGAGATTACACCATAATCATCAAGATTTTCAAGAATTATTTCAAGCTTTGAAGCTTGATCATCATCATCATCTTTCTTCTTCATTTCTTTAGCTTCAAGGTAGGTTCATGCATGATTTCTTGATTCTTGATGAATTTCATGATAGCTAGGGTTTGAGAAATCATGGATTATATGGATTACTTATTGGGTGATGCAGGAATATATGATTCTTCCATAATTTAGAGCATGAATTCTTGATGAAATTGGATTTATATGATGATATGTGCATAAACTTGAAACTCTTGATCCTTGGTAAATTTTCATGGTTTGAAGGTTTAAATGAGATATTATGGTACTATGATCATATATGCATCTTATTGCCCAGAATTCTTGCATTTTTGGTGGTTTAACACTTGTTGGTTGAAGCTTTGTTGTTATGCCGTGAGCTTCCCCTGCTTCTGCTCTATTTTAAAAACTTGCAGAAGCTGGGAACGGCCCTTCCCGCCATAAGGCATTATGGGAACGTTCGTTCCAATGCTTCTGAATCAGGATAGGCCAGCGAGCCTGGGAACGGCCGTTCCCATTTTGGCCTGTGTGCCGGAAGGGCCGTTCCCAGCAAAGAGGCACGCTTTTATTTTAAAAACGCTGGCACGCTTTGTAGGGGCACGGGAACGGCCCTTCCCATTTTCAAAGGGAAGCTGGAACGGCCGTTCCCCTTCGTCCGGCAGAAGCAAACCTACTGCATAAAAATGAGAGTTTGGGATTTTAATCCAATGACTTCTTTGATCCCAAATTGCTATTATATGATTGATTACATGCTAAAACATGATATTTTCATGCCACATTGTGTATCGTATGTCATCTCGTTGTATTTTCACCGTTCGTCATATTTGGTCCATTTAGAGTCAAGTCTCACGTGTACATGTCTATCTTGCACAGACTAGCTTCACGAGGACGAGGAGAAAGCTTTGTAGGCCGTGCCCTACTTGTCTTTTATCGGTAAAGGTGAGGTTTAATTACTAGTTATATAGAACCCCGTATAACCGTTATGTGGATTTCAAGCCAAAAGGTATATATATTTATTTATAGTGATTTCTAAACTTATAACAATTGCAAGCAAGCCATGTTCATGAAAAACAAGTCATGTATCGTGATTGATTGATTGATCGTGTTTGGCGAGTAAAGCATGTCACGTTGGGCCCGATGATAGTGATTTGAGCCAACCGGGAAAGCATGGGCTGACGGGTAACTCGAATGCTATCCTCACCACATTGGGATGACCCCTGAATCCGCTAGGAGATTAGTGGAGGAAGGAGTTCCGGGCTTAGGGATTCGTGTACCCTATGCTCAATGAGATTGGATGGTGGGGTCTTGCAATCCCACCATCACCCGGAGGAAGAAGGAGACTGGAGATGGGTCCGGCACCACGGATTGTCCTCGGGTTATTATCATGATTGCACTTATTAATTATCTTGTTTGAATACAATATGCACGAACGCACGATAACTGAATTGCATGATCACCTATTACTTAATAAAGCAAGCATGTATTGTACACAGTCGGAGAAGGTTGGAGATTGCCCTCACTCGTCGGGCCACGTATTGCACGTATTGAATGCATGAAAGTGATTAAAGTATTTAATATTGATAGTTGTAATCTCGGGCGAGTTCTATTTTATTATGAACTTATAATACTTTTAATTATAAAACCTCACCCGAGGTTATAACTTGCATGTTATTTGCGCTAATATATATTTATTGCCCTCACTCAGTCCTCCGTGGACTGACGCCCCACCTTTCAGGTTGTCGCGGTCGTGTGCTAGGCGGGAGTCAGAGTCGTGTCTTGTCGTCCAACTAAGTCTAGCACTTCATACACTTTCATGTTATTGTTCTTGATATTTCGGAGTTAGTATGTTATGGTTATTGTTAGTGTCTGGAGACTTTTACAGGAAATGATAATGTATTGATTCATGATGGTACCTAATAGTATCTATGCTTTTGATGTAAATATGGTACCTATATGTATTAACGAGTTAATGACTCCGCTTTTAAATTTTATGTCTTGGTTTTGTATTGCTTTGGGGTATAGTCCCGCCTAGCTAGCCTGTTTCTTTTACTTGTCACCCGTTCGCTATAGGTTAGTTCGTGTACGGATTTTCCATTTCGTATGTGGATCGGCCTATAGTGCGGGGGTGTGGTATCTCTACATATAGGGGTGCTACATGAAGTAACAAGCTTAGATACTTAATGTACAATAAAATCCAACATAAATATCCATCTCATGCTTTGATCATCAAGAAATATCAATATCAAACTCACATATCAATTCATCAACCAACATCGTAAACTTCAAGAATTCAGGCATAAATTTAGGTTGAAAGCACGTAATCAAGGTTCTAACAACTAATTCACAAATTATTCATTCCAAATCATAACCCTAGCTTCATCAATTAATTCAAAAATTCACACCTGTATCCCATATATACCTTGAATGAAAGGAAGAAGAAAAGAGATGAAGTGAGATAGTTGATTAAAGCTTCAAAGATCAATAATTATCCAAATTATCGCTTGAAAATTGAAAATCTCCTTCTTCTTCCTTCTTGGGGTTTGATCGAGATATGGAGAGAGCAAAGTGTATGTGTGTTGTGTGTGCATATGTTACGTGAATGCATCTCTTAAAAGAGATAAAATACCAAAAATTACAATTAAATCCCCAAGCTATTAAAGTAATGCAATTAGCTTCTAAGCTTATGAAATGTTATCAATTAAGTCCAATTCAATTTCATGCAATTAGGTCCTCCAATTTATAGAAGTGATCAATTAAGGACATATAGGCAATTAAGTTATTTTTGGTAAATAATTCACGTGTCAAGCAATTACGAATCATGCGATAATTCTCAAGTTGATAGAGATTTCATATAATCATTTAGCAATATAATTCATAAAATATCATGTAATAAATAATTTAAGGAATAGAAGAATTAAATAAATCCTCTCTTAAAAACTCACACTCGTGGCGCGTATACTTGATTGGCCGGAAAACTGGGGCGTTACAATCCTCCCCCCTCAGAAGAATCTGGTCCCCAGATTGTTCGGGAGGAAACAACTCTTGGTGGAACCGTTTCATGTTGTCTTCGGTTTCCCACGTGACTTCTTCAGCCTTATCACTCCTCCAATGAACCTTAACCATTGGAATTCATCGATTTCTCAATTCTTGAGACTTCTTATCCAAAATCTTAACTGGCTTCTGAATCAAAGTTAAATTCGGTTTCAATTTCACTTCTTCAACGGGGTAGGATCTCGGTTTTATCGGGGTAGTATTTCCTTAGTTGAGACACATGAAATATATTATGAATCCTCGTGAGGCTCGGTGGTAGGTCCAACCGATAGGCTACTTCACCAATTCTTTCAAGAATCTCAAAAGGACCTAAATAATGAGGATTAAGTTCTCCTCCTTTCCCAATCCGAGCAAATCCTTTACGTGGAGACGCCTTCAAGAACACCCGGTCTCCAACTTCAAATGTGAGATCTCTCCGGCGAAGGTCGGCATAGCTCTTTGTCTATCCTGAGCTGTTTTCATCCGTTTTTGAATTTGTTGGACTTTCTCAATCATATCCTGTATGACTTTAGAAGGTTTCTCCAACTTCTCACCCTTCTTAACGCCTTCTTGTTTAGTCCATTTCCACTCATCTAAATCGAAGAACAACAGAGATCGACATTTCCGCCCATAAAGTAACTCATACGGAGCCATACCGATTGAGGCTTGAAAACCGTTATTATATGCAAACTCAATCAACGGTAGTTGCTCATGCCATGAAGTGTGAAAATCCAAAGCACAAGCTCGAAGCAAGTCCTCGAGATACCTGATTACTCTCTCGGATTGGACATCCGTTTGAGGGTGTGAAGTAATGCTAAACTAGAGCTTCGTGCCCAAAATGCCTTGTAATTCTTGCCACAGCCTCGAAGTAAAACTCGGATCTCTGTCCGACATGACGCTAATCGGAATCCCATGAAGTCGAATGATCTCCCTATTGTACAACTCGGCTAGCTTGCTGATCTTGTAAGACATCCGAACCGGCAGAAAATGCAAAGACTTGGTCAACCGATTTACCATCACCCAAATACCATCATGCCCACCTTTCACTTTTGGTAACCCGGATACAAAATCCATTGTCACCTGTTCCCACTTCCACTTTGGAATAGGCAATGGCTGTAGGAGACCTCCAGGTTTCTGGTGCTCAGCTGTAACTTTCTGACAAGTTATGCAATGTCTCACATATTTGGATACATCTTTCTTCAATCCATTCCACCAATAATATTGTTTCAGATCCTTTTACATTTTATTTCCTCTCAGATGGATTGAGTAAGCCGATTTATGAGCCTCTTCGAGCAACACCCATTTTAATTCATCGGGTAAAACCACTCGGTTCTCGAAATGAAGGAGACCGGTTTCATCGAACCCGAATAGACATTCCGGATCAGCTCTTGCCTTAGCTACCAATCTCTGAACTTTCGGATCACTAGTCTGTGCCTCAAATAATCGATGCTTCAAATCAGTTGTATGGAAATATTAGCAACTCGAGCCCTCACAACAATTGGCTCAATTTCACTACTTTTACCCACTGCAAATTCGATACACTAGCCTTCCTACTAAGTGCATCGGCGACCATGTTAGCTTTATCTGGATGGTACTTGATAGTGCATTCATAATCTTCAAGAAGTTCCATCCAATGCCTTTTGCCTCATATTCAAATCTTTTTGAGTAAATAATTATTGGAGGCTTTTGTGGTCGGTAAAAATCCCAAAAGACACCCCGTACAAGTAATGTCTCCATTTTCCATGTGCAAAGACCACGACTGCGAGTTCAAGATCGTGTGTAGGGTAATTCCTTTCATGCTCTTTTAGCTTCCGAGAGGCGTAAACAATTACTTTCCCTTTTTTTGTTAGCACACAACCCAAACCTTCCTTTGAGGCATCCGTATAAATAGCATAACCCTCGGAGCCTTCAGGAAGTGTCAACAGCGGATCAGAAACCAATTTCTCTTTTAAGAAGTTGAAGCTTTTATCACAAGCTTTATCCCACATAAATTTTACCTCTTTCTTTGTTAATCGGGTTAAAGGAGCAGCGATCCTTGAGAAGTCCTTCATAAATCTTCTATAGTATCCCGCTAAACCCAAGAAACTTCTAACTTCCGAGGCATTCTTTAGTTTCTCCCATTTAAACACGACTTCAATTTTCGAAGGATAAACTTTTAAACTATTTCCCGAAATAACATGTCCCAAGAAAGAAACTCTGTTAATCCAAAATTCACATTTACTGAACTTGGCAAATAGCTGATGCTCCTTTAAAGTTTGCAACACGAGTTTAAGATGTCTCGCGTGCTCTTCGGACGTCTTTGAGAATACCAAAATATTATCGATGAAAATTACCACAAATTTATCAAGAAAAGGCCGAAAGATCCTGTTCATCATGTCCATAAAAGCTACAGGGGCATTAGTTAACCCAAACGGCACCACTACGAACTCATAAAGCCCATACCGAGTATTGAATCCCATCTTTGGAATATCCTCTGCTCGGATTCACAGGTGATAGTATCCCTGTCGTAGATCAAATTTCGAGTAAACCTTTGATCCCTAAAGTATATCGAATAACTCCTCGATATGTGGAAGGGGATACTTGTTCTTGATCGTCATCCAATTCAACTCCCTATAGTCGATACACATTCTCAAAGTTTCGGCCTTCTTCTTTACGAACAAAACCGGCGGCCCCAGGGAGAAGAACTCGGTCTAATGTACCCAATCTCTAACAACGCATCAAGTTGAGTCTTCAACTCTTTCAACTCAGCTGGAGCCATAAGATATGGAGTCTTCGAGAATGGCTCTGCATTCGGGTACAAATCGATCAGTAATTCAATTTCTCTATCCAGAGGTAAAGAATCCAATTTCTCAGGGGAAACCTAGGGAACTCCTTCACTACCTCTATTTCTTCTAAATTTATTTGATCTTTAGGCCTATTGAGAATATAAGCAATAAAGCCCGTAGCTCCATCCCGGACTAGTTTCTGATCTTCAGTGAAAGAAAGTAGAGGTACAATCTTTGAACTCTAACCCACGGTAACCTCTGAACCCAACTGGACTCCCTTTGCCTGACAATCAATAGTAGCACAGTGTCTGTATAGCCAATCCATACCCAGAATAGATCCCTATCGAGTCATCGGCATCTCAATAAAATCTGTCAGAAAAATTCGACCCTCTATACTCACCGGAACCTCTCTGTACACACGATCTATTTCTATGCTACTACCAAAAGGAGAACTAACCACATAGCAGGCAGAAGAACAAATAGCAGGCAAAGACAAAGTAACTATAGCACCCACACGTAGGGCCACATCCCCCGCACCAAGATCCAAACCCGTTTATGAAATGGAAGGTCCATACCCGAATTCGAACCTTAGCGAACGGGAGACCAACTCACTCACTAAGCCAGGCGGAGCTAAAACTGACTCAGAGTGCGCGGAAACAATAAACAAACAAGAGATGCATCAAATAATTACTTATAGGTACCATCACATAATCACATATTATATTTACATATAGGTACCAACATCCAAAACCTATGCAAAATATCCAATGACCAAACCGGCCTCATTTATAAATATAACAATTCCAAGTGAAGTATTCATAAGTATACAAAAATATAAGAGAATATATGTCAATATGCAACTAACATGACCTAGACTGACAAATGTACAAACAGACACACTTCTCCGCCTAGCTCGGGTCAAAAGAAGTACCTGAAACTGAAAGAGAAAAGAGGGGTCAGTCAACTAACTGAGTGAGGTGGCTAACGCACACCCGCACCCTATATATATATATATATATATATATATATATATATATATATATATATATAGTAAAACACATATCAAAATTAGATCTATGAACCGGAATAGGTTTTGCAGACCAAATCATTTTAAAACAACTTACATATACTTAGAATCATTTTTAAAACACTACTTCGATTCTTATATCCCATAATAGATCAAAACACATGCTCGGCGAGAACGAGCTTCCAACCTTACTTCTCATAACAGAACAGAAACAGAAATCATAAATAAATCCATCCTCTCCTCCGATGATGGAAGAACCACGCGCGTAGTTCAAACCATCTAACTTAACTTAAACAAACCCATGCGGGGTAGCTAACCCACAACGTGTCCTCCCCGGATTTCACCCCAGAGGCATCAAAATATCACACCTTCCCTATCTCCCGAGGTCGCGTATGATATCTCAGATGGAGACTATGCACAGGCTTTACCTCGACAGCCCAACACCGTACCGAGGGCTCCTTACCCATGTCTCCTTGGATCCACAACCACATATACAGAAACAAACATACTAATCTTTTATGGCAAAACTCGCTACAGAACTTAAACAAACAAGTTTTGCAAACTAGCTTACATATGCCTTCAAAATGCCATTTTCAAAACAAGATTGGTTCACAAGGTCATAAACATATTATGTACAACACTTATTTACATATATATATAATATACGCGCATGCATGGTATGAAAACATCACATAAAGGCTTTAGGTCGATATCTATACAAATCCTAAACCTTACCTTATGCTTGGCAAAAGTAGGAATGTGGAAAGACAAGCTTAGATCTCGGGCTCGTCAACGGGAACCTCCTCTGAAAAGAAAACACCAAAAGCCCAAGACTTATATGGACTAAAACGACGTACGGCAAAAGAAAAGAATGCACGAGATGTAATGAATGTCACATATTCCAGCAAAATTCACATTAATCTAAAGAAATCAAACCGAGAAAGTTAGAAAACCCAAAAACGGACAGTGGCCTATGAAACGGCCTTTTGGATTCCAAGAAAAAAGTCCAAACGGGCGTTTCAAAAGCTACTGCAACGAAAAAGTAGTTCCCAAACGGGCGTTTGCAAAAACAAAGCAAACACCAAACGTCCGTGTGAAAAGCTACTTCCTCAACTCTGCTTCTCGAAATAGGCATTTGAAAAACTAGTTCAAACACCACACGCCCGTTTTCGAGACTCAAATTGAATTTTCCCGCTAATGCAAACGGCCGTTTGGGATTTTCAAAAGAGGACCAAATGGGTGTTTGCCCTGGATTTGCAGAGCAGAAATGGCTCGGGAAAGCAGGTGAATGAAGCAAACACCTAAAAATTCAACCAAAACTCAACCAAAACAAGCTAAACTCATACACAAACATAAGGATAATGCAAGAATCACAAATACATGCAAAAACTTCAAGAAAAACGAGAATTAAAAGCATATTGATCAAATCCCATTTTGAAGGAATTCAAGCTCAAAGTTGAAATCATGCATTCAATTCATCCAACCGCCAAACTCATGCAATAAATGTAACAAAGGCAACATAGGTAGCTCATAAATGAAATCAAGTACTCAAAGAATCCAACCAAAGTCACATAATCATCAAAATGGGTCAAACCCTTACTATTCATGAAGATGGATCAAATTCAAATGAAATCACTAAAAGAGAAGCAGATTAGGGTATGAAATCAAAGAGCATAATGTGAGGTTTTCGAAACTTACTCAAGTTCGAAGTTTGGCGAAGAAATGAGGAAGATATTGGTGATTGAAGCTTTAATCTAAGAAATGGAGAGTTGGCCTTAGCTTTCTTCTTCCTTGGCTTGAGATGAAATAACTTAAAATGAGGAAGAAAGGAGATTGGTTCAGCCTTTATGGGCTGGACTGGGTTCGGTTCACGGGTTCGGTTCAAGGTTTTTTCTGTTCGGTTTAATTTAGTTTGAATGGTTAAGGGTCCAACGAGCTAAAATCACATAATTCACGTAATTCACACAATTGAAATAATTCAAATAGATTCAAATAAGTTCAAATAATTAAATTAAAGCGCAATTAGCAATCAAATCACACATTTACTTGTACCAACTGTATACCAGGGTGTCACAGTAACAACAATAGCACTTGAAAGAAAGGAGTGTGTAGCTCCCGGATCAAACAATATATGTATGTTTGTGCCATGTATGCATATTATACCTTCTACTACCGTAGTCGGGTCTACATCAGCATCCTGCTCCTCTCCGTCCAGAGCATAAGCACGAGCTCTAATAAGTGCTAATAAGTGGCCTCTGACCCCCAACAGGCTGGTCTCGTCGATCCGGACACCTATCAACCATATGCTCAGTGTTCCCACAATTAGGCATAAGCCCAATCAACGTCTACAACCCTTGTAGGTATACGTGTTGTGCCCACAAAAGGTACATCTAGGCTTCTCTGTAGATGGTGGCAAAGTAGGTGCAGAGGAAATTTTTTGAACCTGTCCCGCTGGTCGAGACTTCTTCTAAGGCCCTTTTGCATGTGGTGGAGCGATGTAAGAAACAGGCCTCTTGCCGGCACTAGAGCCTGATCCTGAACTTGAACCCGAAGCTTATCCGGAACGGTAAGTAGATCTCGTGGCATTTATGGAATCCTCAACCTGTAGAGCCTTTGAAGTAACTTTTACCTACGTGCTCGTGTTAACCACTTCAATGGCTGCCTAAAAATTCGGTCTGAGACCCTGGACAAATTGCATCACCTTATGGAAATCATCACTCGCTATATTAGGTGCATAGCAAGACAACCTCTCGAACTTGGATATATACTCAGAAACAGACCTCCCTCCTTGGTTTAATTCGGTGAACTCCTTCAACCTGTGGGTGCGTGATGATGGAGGAATATACTTGTTCTTAAATTCCCGAATAAATACATCCTAAGTGATCTCCTCACCGGCGGCATCCAGTATAATTCTAACACTTTCCCACCAAGACTAAGCCTCGTCTTGGATCAATGAAATAGTGCAAGGGGCCTTCTCTTGAGGGCTACATGGAATAAGCTCCCAAATCTTCTCAACTTCCTTTAACCATTGCTCCGCCTGTATATCATTGCCTTTGAAAAATTTTGAAGTGTGCTGGTTTTGGAATTACCTGAATACAGCGGAAATTTGTGCTCCCGGTCGTACTGGTGGTACTTGTGATGCCCCGATAATTCGGCCGTACAGGTATGACGTAAGTGTTTACCAAATTGCGCGAAATAATTATTTATATGTGATTTACATATTTAATTTTATTGTTTAATTATATAAATATGTATATATGTTGATTATGTTAACGATTATATCCTAAATTATTTAATATTAAGTATTTTTTTGTGGATTCATATCAATGGATATTTATTGCATAAATCGAACGTGATTGCAACGTGAATTAACTTTCCGAACTTGATTTAATTTCTTCTATGGCCTTACTTGCTCATTTTTATAGATTTTGGGACTTAATTGCATTGGACTTAATTGCTCATTTGTTATGGAATTGTGGCTAATTGCATGACTTAGTAAATGGAAGGACTTAATAGCAAATTGGCCATTTCGTTCTCCTTCATAGCAGCTATCACGTACCATTTGCTTCTCATTTTCATATAAACATCATATACCTTTGTTCTTGCTTCCCTTGCCAACCGAGCAAAACCCTTACCAAAGTGTGGGGAGATTTCATCTTTCAAGCATCATTTTTGTGGGATTTATGATCATTTAAGCATCATCAACATCATCTCTTCATCTTAGCTTCCATTTTTTTCGCATTTGAGGTAATTTTTGGAGCATGGATGATTTTCTTGAATTTATGGGATGAATAGGGCTTTGCATTTATTTTGTTAATGTGTGTATTTGTTATTGGAAATATGTTTAGGAACTTTAAGCTAAAGATTGATGCATGTCACTTGTTGATTATGGACTTCGAGCATGATTGATGATATGGGTTTCATTTGATGAATTCTTGATGATCTATTGTGGAAATATGTGTTTTTATGAATTGTTATTGATCTATTTGTATGCTAGTAGGTGTATATCATGATATTTGGGCATTTAAATGTGAGTTTGATCCATTTTGACTGCTTGAGTTTTGGTATGTTCTTGTCCTGCTGTTATACTCTGTTATTTTTTTTCTGCTACGTATTGTTGACACGGGCGTGTCAACTTTACCTTGTTCAGCGTGACATGGGGGTGCACGATGGTCTGGTTTTGTTGTACCGAGACATGGGGGTGTCATGGTTTGCCTTGTAATGGTGACACGGGCGTGTCACCTTCTGATTTCCTACTCCGTTGTACCGAGACACGAGTCAAGGGTTGCTTTGTAATGGTGACACGGGCGTGTCACCTTCTGCTTTCATGCATATTGTAGTTGCATGTTACTGTACGTGCATGTGTTATATATATATATATGTATTGGTTATATATTAATTGTTATTTGACTTAATTGAATGTATTTAATTGTTATTCCCTAATTTTTAATTGCGATTGAATATGTGCTATGCTCCTATTTGAATTCTTGAATTAATTTGATTGAAAATGTGGGATTCTGAACTCGAATGATTGGTCGAATGACTTGATTATATGATTTAATTCCTTAATAATGCACCTGAACATTTTCATAACATACTCTTATCTTTTACATATTCATATCATGATCATTGCACTGCCGAGCATCTTATTTGGTCATTTTGAGTCTCACTTTGCCTTTCTTGCACATATTTTGATCCCGTTGGAGACGAGGCCGGTCAGTGAGGCTTTCGTGTCTTCTTTTGTTGGTTTAAGGTGGGTTTCTCTTCTATTTAGATAAAACGACCCAATATATCTCTCTATGTGAAAGGTTTTAAGCCAAAGTAATATGATTATATATATATATTGAGTCTTTTCTCGAGTAAATGATTACAAACGTATAACCTTTCTTTTATGAATCCTACCTTATGTTTTGGCGAGATATGATTGATATGATTTTTATGAATTCACGGGCCCTGGAACTTAATACATGTGGCTATCCGGGGAGGCAAGGGTCGATGGTGATCCCATGTGTTAGTTCCAACCAATTACGGTGATACCGGACCTCGCTAGGAGATTAGTGGGGAATGGGAGCTGAGTGCCTTTGGGGGATTCATGTACCCCCTCTGACCTATGTATGGACCGGTGGTCGGGTCCTGCAAACCTGTCCACCACTTGGAGGGAGAAGGTGTATATGTATGATTATGAATCATATGACTGTGCACTAATATGATATGTATGATAACCAATGAAACTACGAATATGAATACACAAGGTGTTGGTTCGAGATTATGCACGCTCACTCACCGAGCTTGAAACCCTATGATTAATTATGAATGAATAGGATCGTTATAAACCCGTAGATGTCTTTCCTTGTCTCACCCACTTGGGAAATCTTCTAAAAACTTCTTATGGGTTTATAGCTTGCATGTACATGTTTAAATTCTGCCATAATTATATACTATGCCTGTTTTATACCCACCAGTCCCTTTTGGACTGAACCCGTTTCGTTTTCAGTGGTTTTTGTGCAGGTTAAGGAGTGCTAGGCGGGAATACAAGTCGTCTAGGTCTTGCATTAGTGTTTAGCACTCTTATTTTGTTACACTCGCACTCATAATTCCCTTTTTGTATATGAGTATAGTTATGGAGCGTTATGTTGTCAGAACTTGAAATACTTGGCTGGATTATGTATATGAATGCTATTTTTGGAGCTTGAATGCTCATGGTACATATATATATATGATTGTTATTACTTCCGCTTTCTTGGTGTTGCTCTGATTTATGGTTTAAGGGTTAGTCCCGCCTAGCCTAGAGTGTGCGTGTGTGTCCCCGTTCGTCGTGACTTAGCTCGTGTGTGGATCATCCATTTCATATGCGGGTCGGGTCTCGGTGCGGGGGATGTATCACCTTGTGCTCGGGTGTTACATCCTTAAGTGGTATCAGAGCTTCGGGTTGCAAACCCGGGCTTTCGTGTCGTGTGTGTCAGTCTAGGTCGTTCGGCTTTAGGAACAACATGACAATGTGATTGCATATGCATTTTCTATGTGTTTATGTGCTCTAATTTTTGAATTTTGATTGAATTACTTGCACTCTCATGCATAGACTAAAGATAGTATGCATTTCAGTGTTTCTTTAACAGAATGCCTCCGCGTAGACATCGTGAGAGATCATCGGGGCGACGCCGACATCATGGTCGTTACCCTACACCACAAGAACAACAACCACAACCGCCTCCGATGGATATGGAAAATTTTATGGAAGCGGTCTTTAATTATGTGGAACATCGACGGGCTCAAGCGCCACCACCACAACCCGTTGAGCAACCGGCTCCACCGAACAATAATAGGGATTCGCATGGGGTGTTTCTGAGCTATAATCCCCCTCGGTTCTCAGGCTCTATTGATGATGCAGTTTCAGAAGGGTGGTTGACTCGTTTAGAAAGGATTTATGGAGTTCGGCAGTTTACCACACAAGAAAGGGCTCAATTCGCCATATTTCAGCTTGATGGTGAAGCATATGATTGGTGGGAAAGAACGAGGGAGAAATTAGAAGTGGAAGGGGAAGAAGTCACTTGGGAAGTTTTCAAAAGAGAGTTTCGAGAGTGTTTCGGGCCGGAAGTGGTTCGGGAAAGAAAAGAGCAAGAATTTATGGAGCTGAAGCAGGCTAATCGTTCTGTGGCTCAATATATTGCAGCTTTTAACAGACTTGGGAAGTATGCTCCACATATTACTCGGGATGAGAAGCGGAAGGCGAAAAAGTTTATTGCCGGGCTGAGACAGGATTTGAGGCATGGTCAGGCGGGGTATAATTTTATATCTTTCTCAGACACAGTACAAAGGGCTTTGGAGCAAGAAGAGGAATATAGGAAAAAGGATTCGATTTTCAAAGCACCAATGGGACAAGGTAGAGGCTCTGCATCGGGATCAAGTATGAGATACAATCCGGGCAAGAGGCCTATGACTTCAGCAGCTCCTCCTCAGAATGAATATTTCAAGAAGCCGCGAACTGGAGGTCAGAATGCTCCTCAGGTTACTCGAGCACCTCAGGCTTTGCCAGCTCCTACGGGAAATCGCCGAGATGTACCTCCATGTACTCATTGCGGGGGACCAACTCATACCTATAAAAATTGCCGAAGGAGGTTGGGTTTATGCCTCATTTGTGGGAAAAATAACCATTTGGCGGATATTTGTCCCGACAAAGCTCCAGGGTTTCGAGGAGGTATTCCAAGACCTATGATTCAGGCACGTGATTATGCCCTTGAGGGCGAGGAGCAGGATGCTGAGGTGGATCCGACAGCCGTGGTGGAAGGTACCATATACATTCACACCACGAACATTCATGAATTATTTGATCCGGGTGCTACCCATTCTTTCATATCTAGCGATCTATGTGCTTCTCTGTGCCTACCTGTTTTATGTGCCAATTCTTGTTATTTTGTGAGTTCTCCTCTTGGAGGAAATTTGCAGACGGATCAAGTGGTCCGGGGTTGTTCGGTTTTGATAGAAGGGAAAGATTATCCGGCGGATTTCATTGTGATGCCTATGAAGAGATATGGGATAATCTTTGGTATGGATTGGTTATACCGGCACCGGGCCGAGGTTGATTGCTTTACGAAGAAGATTAAGTTGGGGAAAGAGTTAATTGGAGAAGTGGGATCAAAGAATGTACCTCTCTTATCTTTTATGGAAGCTCGTAAGCTAATGAGAGAAGGGGCTATGGGATTCGTTGCTTATCTTCTTAATCAGCCGAAGGATCAAATTAAGTTTGAGGAGACAGCCGTGGTTAAGGATTTTCCCGACGTGTTTCCGGAGAATTTGGGTTCGTTGCCACCGGATCGTGAGATTGAGTTCGTTATAGACTTGTATCCGGGATCAGAACCGTATTCTAAGACTCCGTATAGAATGGCTCCTGCGGAGTTGAAGGAATTGAAAGTTCAGCTTGAAGAATTACTTAAGATTGGATATATTCGGCCGAGTTCATCTCCGTGGGGTGCTCTGGTTCTCTTTGTTAAGAAGAAAGATGGAACGCTGAGGATGTGCATAGATTACCGAGAGCTTAACCGGAGGACTGTCAAGAATAAATATCCGTTGCCCCACATCGAGGACTTGTTTGATATGTTGCAAGGTTCAGGGGTTTATTCGAAATTGGATCTCAGGCAAGGCTACTATCAGTTGAAAATCCCGGAAGAGGACATACCTAAGACAGGATTCAATACCCGGTATGGACACTACGAGTTCATAGTAATGCCTTTCGGTTTAACTAATGCTCCTGCAGCATTCATGGATATGATGCATCGGACTTTTCGGCCTTATTTGGATAAATTCAAAGTGATCTTCATCGATGATATTCTGGTTTATTCGAGGAATTCGGAAGATCATGCCAGGCATCTCAGATTGGTCTTGGAGACATTGAGTGAGCACCGGTTGTATGCGAAGTTTAGTTAGTGTGAGTTCTGGATCGACCAGGTCGCTTTTCTAGGTCATATTATCTCGAGTAAGGGCTTGGAAGTTGATCCTTCAAAGATAGAGACGGTTATTCAGTGGCAGAGTCCAAAGAATGCTTCCGAAGTTAGAAGTTTCTTGGGTTTGGCTGGGTATTACCGAAGATTTGTCAAGGATTTCTCTAAGATTGCCGCTCCTTTAACTCGGTTGACAAAGAAGGAAGTCAAGTTTGAATGGGACGAGGCACGTGAGGCAAGTTTTCAACTCTTGAAGGAGAAGTTGACCATTGCACCGGTATTAGCACTTCCTGAAGGCACTGAAGGATACATGGTTTATACGGACGCCTCGAAGGAAGGATTGAGGTGTGTTTTGATGCAGAATGGTAGGGTGATAGCCTATGCCTTGAGGAAATTGAAGGATCATGAGCAGAATTATCCCACTCACGATCTCGAGCTAGCTGCAGTGATCTTTGCTTTGGGAAAGTGGAGACACTACTTATATGGAATTCCTTTCGAGATCTTTTCGGACCACAAGAGTCTTCAATATTTGTTTTCTCAGAAGGAGTTGAACAAGAGACAGAGGCGTTGGATGGAGACTTTAGCGGATTATGAGTGTACAATCCGATACCATCCCGGGAAAGCTAATGTGGTCGCGGATGCGTTTAGCAGGAAGGCGAGTGTGTCTAATGTGAAAGTGGAAGTTGGAGAGGAATCTGAGTCTTTCAAGCTAAGAGCAAGTATTCGGAATATTACGGTACAACCAGATCTTCAACAGAGGTTATTTGAGGCTCAGAGAAACGATTCCGAGGTTCAGAAGTTAGCTGAGAAAGCTAGAGTGGATTCCGAATGCCCGTTTGGATTTGATGATACCGGACTCTTAAGGTTTAAGAACAGGATTGTGGTTCCGAATGAATTGAAGAGGATTATCTTGGAAGAAGCTCACCGTTCAGGTTATTCGATACATCCCGGAGGTAATATGATGTACAAGGATTTGAAGCAGTTCTATTGGTGGAATGGACTTAAAAGAGATGTAATCAATTTTGTGAGACATTTTCTGACTTGCCAAACTGTGAAAGCTGAGCATCAGAAGCCATCGGGGCTACTTCAACCGCTACCTATTCCGGAATGGAAATAGCAACAAGTGGCGATGGATTTCGTTTCGGGTCTTCCTAGAGTGAAAGGTGGTTTTGATGGGATTTGGGTAATCGTGGATAAATTAACGAAATTGGCTCATTTTCTGGCTATTCGGATGTCGGATAAGGTACCTAAGTTGGCAAAGAAGTATGTTGAGGAAATTGTCCGACTTCATGGAGTACCGGTTAGCATTGTTTCAGATCGGGATTCGAGGTTTACTTCTAGGTTTTGGCAAGAATTACAAAGGAATCTGGGAACAAGGCTTCAATTCAGCACAGCTTTCCATCCTCAGACAGACGATCAGTCGGAGAGATTAATCAAATATTTGGAGGATATGCTGAGAGCATGTGCATTGGATTTCTCAAGTTCATGGAATGAACAGTTGCCCTTGATCGAATTCGCTTATAATAACAGTTTTCAAGCTTCAGTAGGGATGGCGCCTTATGAAGCTCTCTACGGACGAAAGTGTAGATCTCCCCTATTCTTCGACCTTGAGGAATGGAATTGGACAAAACAGGAGGGAGTGAAACGAGGGGAGCGGAAAGAGAAGCCTTCTAAGGCTGTACAAGCGGCGATTGATAAGGTTCAGATAATTCAACAAAGAATGAAAGCAGCTCAAGATAGACAGAAGAGTTATGCGGATCGACGAAGAAAGGATCTTAAGTTTGAGGTTGGTGATAGGGTATTGCTGAAAGCTTCGTCGCGAAAAGGATTTTCGAGGATTGGAAAAGGAGGTAAGTTGAATCCTCGCTATCTGGGTCCATATGAGATTCTTGAGAAAATTGGAGACACGGCTTATCGTTTGAATCTACCTCCGAGTTTGACGAGAATCCACAATGTATTTCATGTCTCACAACTTCGGAAATATTATCCGGATGAATCGGAAGTTATACCCGTTGAAAAAGTGCAGTTAGAACTGAATCTCACCTTCGTTCAGAAGCCGATTAAGATATTGGATCGTAAATTTCAAGAGCTTCGAAATCGGCAAATCCCACTAGTTAAAGTCTTATGGAGGAGTGATAAAACGGAAGAGGCTACGTGGGAGACAGAGGAAAAGATGAAAAGATTTCATCCCGAATTGTTTCCGGGTGATCAATGAATCCGAGGACGGATTCTTTTAAGGGGGAGAGGTTGTGATGCCTCGATAATTCGGCCGTACAGGTATGACGTAAGTGTTTACCAAGTTGCGCGAAATAATTATTTATACGTGCTTTACATATTTAATTTTATTGTTTAATTATATAAATATGTATATATGTTGATTATGTTAACAATTATATCCTAAATTATTTAATACTAAGTATTTTTTTCTGGATTCATATCAATAGATATTTATTGCATAAATCGAACCTGATTGCAACGTGAATTAACTTTCCGAACTTGATTGAATTTCTTCTATGGCCTTACTTGCTCATTTTTATAGATTTTGGGACTTAATTGCATTGGACTTAATTTCTCATTTGTTATGGAATTGTGGCTAATTGCATGACTTAATAAATGGAAGGACTTAATAGCAAATTGGCCATTTCTTTCTCCTTCATAGCAGCTATCACGTACCATTTGCTTCTCATTTTCATATAAACATCATATACATTTGCTCTTGCTTCCCTTGCCAACCGAGCCAAACCCTTACCAAAGTGTGGGGAGATTTCATCTTTCAAGTATCATTTTTGTGGGATTTGTGATCATTCAAGCATCATCAACATCATCTCTTCATCTTAGCTTCCATTTTTTTTGCCTTTGAGGTAATTTTTGGAGCATGGATGATTTTCTTGAATTTATAGGATGAATAGGGCTTTGCATTGAATTGGTTAATGTGTGTATTTGTTATTGGAAATATGTTTAGGAACTTTAAGCTAAAAATTGATGCATGTCACTTGTTGATTATGGACTTGGAGCATGATTGATGATATGGGTTTCATTCGATGAATTCTTGATGATCTATTGTGGAAATATGTGTTTTTATGAATTGTTATTGATCAATTTGTATGCTAGTAGGTGTATATCATGATATTTGGGCATTTAAATGTGAGTTTGATTCATTTTAAGTGCTTGAGTTTTGGTATGTTCTTGTCCTGCTGTCATACTCTGTTTTTTTTTTTTTTTTCTGCTGCGTACTGTTGACACGGGCGTGTCAACTTTGCCTTGTTTAGCGTGACACGGGGGTGCACGATGGTCTGGTTTTGCTGTACCGAGACACGGGGGTGTTACGGTTTGCCTTGTAATGGTGACACGGGTGTGTCACCTTCTGATTTCCTACTCTGTTGTACCGAGACACGGGGGTGTCAAGGGTTGTTTGTAATGGTGACACGGGCGTGTCACCTTCTTCTTTCATGCATATTGTGGTTGCATGTTACTGTACGTGCATGTGTTATATATATATATATATATATATATATATATATATATATATATATATGTGTGTGTGTTGGTTATATATTAATTGTTATTTGACTTAATTGAATGTATTTAATTGTTATTCCCTAATTTTTAATTGTGATTGAATATGTACTATGCTCCTATTTGAATTCTTGAATTAATTTGATTGAAAATGTGGGATTATGAATTCGAATGATTGGTCGAATGACTTGATTATATGATTGAATTCCTTAATAGTACACATGAACATTTTCATAACATACTCTTATCTTTTACATATTCATATCATGATCATTGCATTGTCGAGTGTCTTATTTGGTCATTTTGAGTCTCACTTTGCCTTTCTTGCACAGATTTTGATCCCGTTGGAGACGAGGCCGGTCAGTGAGGCTTCCGTGTCTTCTTTTGTTGGTTTAAGGTGGGTTTCTCTTCTATTTAGATAAAACGACCCGATATATCTCTCTATGTGAAAGGTTTTAAGCCAAAGTAATATGATTATATATATATATATATATGGAGTATTTTCTCGAGTAAATGATTACAAATGTATAACCTTTCTTTTATGAATCCTACCTTATGTTTTGGCGAGATATGATTGATATGATTGTTATGAATTCACGGGCCCTGGAACTTAATACATGTGGCTATCCGGGGAGGCAAGGGCCGACGGTGATCCCATGTGTTAGTTCCAATCAATGACGGTGATACCGGACCTCGCTAGGTGATTAGTGGGGAATGGGAGCTGAGTGCCTTTGGGGGATTCATGTACCCCCTCTGACCTATGTATGGACCGGTGGTGGGGTCCTGCAAACCTGTCCACCACTTGGAGGGAGAAGGTGTATATGTATGATTATGAATCGTATGACTGTGCACAAATATGATATGTATGATAACCAATGAAACTACAAATATAAATACACAAGGTGTTGGTTGGAGATTATGCACGCTCACTCGCCGAGCTTGAAACCCTATGATTAATTATGAATTAATATGATCGTTATAAACCCGTAGATGTCTTTCCTTGTCTCACCCACTTAGGAAATCTTCTAAAAACTTCTTATGGGTTTATAGCTTGCATGTTTATGTTTAAATTCTGCCATAATTATATACTATGCCTGTTTTATACCCACCAGTCCCTTCTGGATTGAACCCGTTTCGTTTTCAGTGGTTTTTGTGCAGGTTAAGGAGTGCTAGGCGGGAATACAAGTCGTCTAGGTCTTGCATTAGTGTTTAGCACTCTTATTTTGTTACACTCGCACTCATAATTCCCTTTTTGTATATGAGTATAGTTATGGAGCGTTATGTTGTCAGAACTAGAAATACTTGGTTGGATTATGTATATGAATGCTATTTTTGGAGCTTGAATGCTCATGGTACATATATATATATGATTGTTATTACTTCCGCTTTCTTGGTGTTGCTCTGATTTATGGTTTAAGGGTTAGTCCCGCCTAGCCTAGAGTGTGCATGTGTGTCCCCGTTCGTCGTGACTTAGCTCGTGTGTGGATCATCCATTTCATATGCGGGTCGGGCCTCGGTGCGGGGGATGTTGCACCATGCGCTCGGGTGTTACAGTACTGGAGGAACATAATCCCTCAATCTATAATCAATTTGGTGAACCACTGCATTAAGAAAGTCCTGAGATTGAGCTTGAGAGGGTGGAGGTGGAGGAGAACGGTCACGGTTGATGGCGCTTGTGACCCGGAGAATGCTCACGACGAGGTCTACCACGAGGCATCCTGTAGACAATACACTGAATATACATGTTGGATTAGTAGGCGCAAATGAGTGCAATTAAAATTCCATAATACAATTAAAGCACATAATTCAAATAATGTCAAGTTAAATACAAGACTCTCACATTGGAAAATAATTTCCTATGCCATACGACCTAGACTCACAAGACACAACACTAGAACCCGGGTTTTGCAATCGGGCTCTAATCTTCAATATTGCATTTAGTTAAAAATATATAAAATAAAAAATTGAAAATAATTAATATATATGGCTACTAATTGAAAATAAAATATTGATGTTATTTTTGAATTCTCATTATATATATATGGCTATTAATTACTTTTTAATTTTTTAATTAATATCATATTACTGAATAAAATATATATAAATTTTATGTTATTTTCAATTTTAACTAATGTAGCACCCCAAACGGAAGGCGCCACATCCCCGCACTCAGACCCGAACCGCATATGAAATGGAAAATCCATACACGTGCCAGATCAGAGCGAACGGGGACTCACTCACTCACTATGCTAGGTGGGAACTAAACTTTCGAAACCAATTAATAAAGTACAAGGAGAAAAGACAACTGCGAAGCAAAGCATGTAATCAATTCCCAATATAAGCAATATATGGGTTCAACTAACATAATTACCTAGTCCCGAAATTCTAGCATATACCTAAATCATAAATACAATCATAAATACGGGTTCAAACTATCCCTAGAAGCCTGTCCCGAATCAATATCATAATAATTCATACGTTCATGGAAACATAACCAAATTACAATATGCATATGAACAGACTCCAACTCGATCAGGAGACTCGACAGACTCGACTTCCCGCCTAGAGCTTCAAAACCTGCAAAAATCTGAAAACAAAGCCAGGTTTAGTCTATAGGAGACTGGTGGGTATAAAACAGGGTATATTCTAGTAATATCGCAGAAGTGAAACACCCACGCATGCAAGCTATAATCCCGTGCGAGGTTTTAAAAACATTTCCCAAGTGGATGAAAACAAAGAAAACAACGCCCAGGATTACAACCATTAATCTTATTCAATCATTACTTTCATATGGTCATTACGTGAGCCCGGCGAGAGGGTAAATTCTCCAACCTCCACCTCGTGTGTGCAATTATTCATTTATTCATTCATTAGTGATCATACAATCATTCATTCAGTCACAATCATGTGTTCATTCAATCGTTCGTTCAATCAATCATTCATTCCACTTACACCTTTTTCCTCCGGGCGGTGGACGGGTTAGCAAGACCTGATCACCTCAATCATTGACAAGTGGGGTTTCATGAGTTCCCCAAAGGCGCTCAGCCCCCTTTTCTCACTAATCTCCTAGCGAGTTTCGGAATCTGTAATTTGGTTGGGACTAGCACATAGGATCACCGTCGGCCCTTGCCTCCCCGGATAGCCATATGTACCAAGCCCCGGGCCCCAATATGTGTAATCAATCATTACTCGCCAAAACTTTAGGTAAGGTGTTCAGTAAAGAGAAGGGCTTAACGTTAAAATCATTGACTCCCCAAAAGACTCGATATATACATATAATAGTTTGGCTTAAAACATTACACATTGGGAATATATCGGGTCGTTTAACTAATAGAAGAGAAACCCACCTGTTACACCTTACCGAATCAATATCATAATAATTCATACGTTCATGGAAACATAACCAAATTACAATATGCATATGAACAGACTCCAACTCGATCAAGAGACTCGACAGACTCGACTTCCCGCCTAGAGCTTCAAAACCTGCAAAAATCTGAAAACAAAGCCAGGTTCAGTCTATAGGAGACTGGTGGGTATCAAACAGGGTATATTCTAGTAATATCGCAGAAGTGAAACACCCACGCATGCAAGCTATAATCCGGTGCGAGGTTTTAAAAACATTTCCCAAGTGGATGAAAACAAAGAAAACAACGACCAGGATTACAACCATTAATCTTATTCAATCATTACTTTCATATGGTCATTACGTGAGCCCGGCAAGAGGGTAAATTCTCCAACCTCCACCTCGTGTGTGCAATTATTCATTTATTCATTCATTAGTGATCATACAATCATTCATTCAGTCACAATCATGTGTTCATTCAATCGTTCGTTCAATCAATCATTCATTACACTTACACCTTTTTCCTCCGGGCGGTGGACGAGTTAGCAAGACCTGACCACCTCAATCATTGACAAGTGGGGTTTCATGAGTTCCCCAAAGGCGCTCAGCCCCCTTTTCTCGCTAATCTCCTAGCGAGTTTCGGAATCTGTAATTTGGTTGGGACTAGCACATAGGATCACCGTCGGCCCTTACCTCCCCGGATAGCCATATGTACCAAGCCCCGGGCCCCAATATGTGTAATCAATCATTACTCGCCAAAACTTTAGGTAAGGTGTTCAGTAAAGAGAAGGGCTTAACGTTAAAATCATTGACTCCCCAAAAGACTCGATATATACATATAATAGTTTGGCTTAAAACATTACACATTGGGAATATATCGGGTCGTTTAACTAATAGAAGAGAAACCCACCTGTTACACCTTACCGAACGATACCAAGAGAAAAAGAATACTTGAAAAAGGTCTAAGAGCCCGGCAAGTCTCCGCCCTGGAGAAAACTGTACAAAAGACAACACGGTGCAGTCGTGAGACTCAAGACTCCAAATGAACCATATATGACGCACGACAATGCATTAAATTGATGTAAGATGCATAAAAAGTATAAGTTATGTTATGAGGTCATATAATCAAGTAATTCATTCAAAACGTTCAATACAAGGTGGTTTCATATTCACACGTTTCATATCTTTCATATTTTGCATCAATTCGAGCCATAAGCTTTAAACAATAATTATAACACATGTTATAACATGTTTTCAATACATTCAAGTCATAACGAAGCAAGAAGTTATCATATTAAGGAAACAATTAGGGCAACAGTTCATGCATCCACGTAGGGGAGCAATTGGAGCATATCTTGTCATATAAGCGTATAAAATCACCGAAATTACACAACCTTAATGAAACATGTAACACATAATTCATGAAGTTAACAATACATTCATATCATATAATGAGCAAAGAAATATCAAACAAGGTATACAATAATTTAATCCTCAAATTTCATACAAAATCAATGCACATCATAAATCATATTTATAAATTAGAATTAACAATTTAAACATTTAGTATGCATATATACGTACACAAAATAAATTCTTGCATGCATATAATATATATATACACATACAATATCCAATATATATATATATAACATGCAAACACGTACATAGTATATATATATATATATATTCCTACATATATTAAACATCAATATACAATATATATATATATACGTATTCATGAATATATTAAATATACACACATATATGTAATGTTTAATACATATATACACACACTACATGCATATTACATAATAAATATAAATATACTTCCAATTACTAGAATAACAAAACCATGCATTCATGCACAAAGAGATTGAATTAAACACACAACTCAAGCACAAAACCGGAGTGGGTAACGGGGTTTACTCATTCCAAAGCAAGAAGAGGTAACCCCCATTAAGGGGGTCAGTAGCTCCAGCCTTAAGGCAGCCATGGAGGTAACGGGCGTTACCTCCACAAGGCAATTCCGCGGTAACACCCATTACCGGGCACAACCCCATCTCCCTCGGAAAGGTTGCCCTGTTCTTCTTCCTCCATTCCATGGCAGCAGCAGCAGCTCTTCCAGGACACAAAGCAGCAGCAAACAACAAGGAAAAGGGTAGCAAAACACGTAGAAATTCAACCATAAACAAGCAACCATCACGTGATCAAGCAAGGAGTGTAAGAAGGTTGAGGATTAAAATCATTCTTTCAAGCTTTCATGGAGGTTTCAGCAATGGAGACCAAGTTCAAGAAAAATCCATGAAAATCATACATATATATGAAGCAATCAAGTCATATAGATCATCTAAAACTCATCAATTCAAGAAACAAAGCAAGAATGGCATGAATTCATCAAGAAATGTGATTTAACCTAACTATTCAACTCATGAATCAAAACATGCTCAAACCACTATGAAAATCTGAGATTAAACACTCAAAAGGAAGAGGAGAAGATGGACATCACAATTTCGGACTTACCTCTCGAGTTTGAGGCTAAACGGAAGTGTATGGAGCAACAATGGCCAAGTGAATAGTGTTCCTCCCATTCTCTCTTGGACTTGCGAGACTGCAGCAACTCTACCTCTCTCTCTTCTTGGTTGGACGAAATGAGGAGGGTTAAGGGTGAAAGAGCAATAAACCATGGTTACATAGGCTCAAACTTGGGTTAATTTGGTCAAAGAATGAGGGAGTTACATCGAAAACCGTGAAAGGTGGTAGTTCCATGTAAGCTGTTTGTTCCGGGTGAAATACAGGATTTCAAACGAGCTTAGAAAAATATGGATCTCGGTTCCTTAGTTTCCTTTCTTCGTTACGAGTTCAACGCCTCTTCCGGAATTCGAATCCGAATTCCCTAGCTCAAGATACTCCGTCCGGAACCAGAGGAGCGCTGAATGCTCTTAATCTCCCAACTTGGTCTCGTTCCCAAAATAAAATTTGTTAACACACCAAACAAGATCGAAAACATGAAACGAGTACATAGACATGTTCATAACACATAAATCTGCAACGTACTAAAATTTCACAAAATTCCCAAATCAAAACAATTAAGAACGACACGCGATCAAAACATATAAGTGCATAACATTCAAGAATTCAATTAAAATTCATAATTCAATCATACTATTAAATTCCATTTTAAATTATATTCATTAAAATATAACGAAATAAAAATAATTAAAAAGATTAATTAAAACTATAATTATAATAAACAATTAATTACATGATTAAATAATTTAAACGCACAATTACGTAAACACATACGTCATACTATACGACTGAAAAATCGGGACGTTACAACTAAACCCAACGTTAATTATTTTAAATAAATACAATGTTATATATATAAGAAATATTTAAGTATTATAAATATTAATTATTTTCAATTTTTTATTTTACATATTTTTAACTAAATGCAATATTGAAGATTATTTTATTAATTATATTATTATGTATATATTTTTATTTTTTTATTTTATAATTTTAAAGTAATACTTATATTTTAAAATGTAATAATTTATTATTTATTATAAAAATAAAATGCATATCATGTGGTTTGTATTCTTTTAAAATTTTCCTAATATTTCATATGTATTTTTTAATTATGAAAAAATATTATAAATATATATTTCTAAATTTTTTTGGTACTAATATTGAATTTTTTTTACTTTGGTACATTTGTCGAAAAACTAAAAGTACGGGACGATTTAAAAACTATGGGATCAAAAAAAATTAACCTATTTCCTATGGGACCAAAAATGCAATTTTCTCTTTAATTAATTTTAGAGTGCAACAATATTTATTTAGTGGAATTAAATATTGTCCAACGGTAATTAATTATTATCATGAGTTGATAATATATTAATCCGTTTGGAGCTAAAATTAATTAGTCTTGCAGGTCCCCCTGCAAGCCCCAATTGAAAACCCGAAGAGAAAATATTAAAAGGAGAGAGAGAAATGAATTTTCAAAGTATTTGAAAATAGCCAAGGGATTTATTTTAAGAAATAAATCAAAATTCCAAAGAGTCGGAAATGCCCGAAATTTCATTTTGGAGAAAAAGAAAAATTTTAAAATTTTTTTAAAAAAAAAAAAAAATAAAAATAATTAATTGCTGACATGGCAGGTGCTGACGTGGCACCTGATGTGTCAGGCCACGTCAGCAGGTTGGGCCCAGTTGGCGCTGACGCAGCGTCCGCGTGGCGAGCCAAATGGACGACTGAGATGGCGCCACGTCATCTCAAATCAACGGTCCATATTGGATCTGGACCGGGCCGATCAACGGGTCAAGATTCGGGTTAACGGGTTGGGTCAAAGGATAGTGTCGGGTCAAACCGGACACGTGGCAGAACCGAGATTGGCCACGTGTCGAACCGGACCGAACCGGGTTCGGTCGGACCGGTTCAAGCCCTTGAAACCCTAGTCGCGTGTGTGACACATGCGCCACCTTCAGGTGGCGCCTGAGGGCGCGTGCGGTGTCTGATGGGTGCGTTCTCGGCGGCGTTGGACTTGTGGTGATAAGGGCTACAACGTAGTCACCTCGGAATTTGTGTCCAAGTTGGCTACGCAAGTGGGGGTGTGAAATTACTTTTTTAACCCTCGGTTTTTCCCTTATAAATAGGGGCTTTGGGTCCTCATTTTTTCTCACAACTTTGGGAGAGGTTTTGGCTGAACTTTTGGCTTTGAAACCATATCCCTTTTCTCCTAGTTAATTTCGATTTATTTTGGAATTAATTTTAATTAGGTATTTGTATATAAAACGCCTAATTTCGGGAGATGAAACCCTGAAAAGGGTTTTCTAGTTTAAAGTTTTATTTTCTCTAAGTATTTAGAGAAATACTTTCGGAGCCCACACTCCGAGGGTTTCTCTGGGGTTATTCCAGGGAAGCTCTGCCGGTTTCACGAGGAGTGATCGTGTATCGGGTTCCCGAGAGGTGAACGCGGTAACCATCTTCTGTGAAAGCAAAGGAGCTGGAAAAATGCCGTTAAATAGCCATGTTTGCAGTACGGTAATATTTTACAGTTATATTATTTTAAGCATGATAAATTATATGCTATTAAGTGTTAATTGCATGTTAGATATTTATCTGCTTAAGTGATTTAAAATTTATTATCAATTGCATGTATATATTTGAGTAGATCCGGCTAGTCTTCCGCTTTGTATTAAATTGTTTTAGAAATATTTTAATACGTATATTATAAATAAAATTTTAAAATGTGGTCCAGGACCGCTACTGTTCTGGGCCCACCACCCAGCAGATCCACCTGATGGGATCAGGCCCATAGGGTGTAAATAGATATATAAGCGTAAGCTTGGAGTAGATGGAAGCATGACAGCCTTTAAAGCAAGATTAGTTGCTAAAGGTTTCACTAAAAGACCAGGTGTAGACTTTGATGAAACCTTCTCCCCGGTTACAATTCAAAAATCCATTAGGATATTGCTTGTCATTGCAGCGTAGTATGACTACGAAATTTGGCAAATGGATGTGAAAACTACCTTTCTCAATGGAGACATTGGCAAAGACATTTACATGGAGCAACCCATGAGTTTCATATTCAGTGGGAGCGAACAAAATGTTTGTAAGCTCCAACGTTCAATCTATGGATTGAAACAAGCGTCTAGGAATTAGAATATTAGGTTTGATGAGGCAGTCAAATCGTTTGGTTTTATTCAAAATCCGAATGAATCCTGCATGTACAAGAAAGAATTGGAAACCTCAGTTCAATTTCTGATACTTTATGTAGATGGCATCTCTGACGCCCCGAGTTTTCAAAACTAATCAGGTATGACCTCACGAGTGAGGTCAAACCGAGAGTTAAATGTTTAATTATGATTTAATTGATAAATTCTCACTTTAATTATTTAATTATGAGTGATTTAATTACAATTTAAGTTGTTAACTATATGTTTAAATTTATTTAGTTGCATTAATTAATTGTTATTACATGCTCTAATTGTTTAACTGTCCCTATCTGCAATCAATTGAATTATGTGGATTTAATTGAAATAAGTGATATACCCTAATTGCTCTTTGGGTTATTTTATAATTATTAGAAATTAGGTGCCAAATTGATCTCTCTCCCTCTCCCCGATTAAACCCACCAGAGAACTCCATTTCCTACTCATTTCTTCTCCCTCAACCATACCTCTTCCTCTCCACCGAGAACCACCATGCCCTCCACATCACCGCCGCACCACCTTCAGCTGCTACTCTCGCCGATATTGATGCTTCGCTGGCTAGCTCCGATCCGCCCCTGTCACCACATCACCATCTTCTCGATCTCTCTATCTCCCAACCCTTCGCCTGACTTTCCCCTGCTCCGGGGAACCCCTCTCACCGCCGATCACCATAGCTTACCACTCCGGCAAAATCCCTTAATTCTCGCTCCGATCTGAAGAATAAAGAGGGCAAAAGCCGACAACCACTCGACGACGAAGTCATATCCGGCCGCAGCTCCACCACTTACCACCTGTTAGAGTAGTGCCCTAGAAGAGCCAAATAGTTTAGGCCTCTTTTGTAAACTACTCTTATTAGCAGCAATTTGTGACATTAATGAAATAATAAATGTAACGTTTCATAGTCGTTTAATTCTATGTGGCCAATTCATCATGTCTCATTCAAGTTTATTAATTACATATTATAACTGTTTGTGTATGGATGAAACCCCAAGGTCACATTAAGCTACGGGACTTGACCTCGCATAGGGATGGAGGTTATGAAACAAGTCTCTATGGCGTGACCTAAACCAACTCCAAGTCGAAGAGTCTAATAAGCACGGGGATGTTGACTTGACTCGTTTGAGACTTGCTCATACGACGTGCCTTTTAGAAAGGTTACTTTGTTTCATAAGTATTGAATGTAGAGACATTCACACGCGTATGGGGGTGCTTGTTAGGGAACAAGTACACTGAGGATCCCGACAGGAACACCTCAATGGGGTAAGGCTTTTACGCCTTAATGATGAGGTTGGTTCCCTAGTTATGGTAGTGTCTAAATGGTCCTTAGACTTGAGGCTCCATTGATGCTCTGTGCATGACAAGGGCAATGTTTGATATGCGCCTAGAGATTCATGGGTTCCATGAATCTCGTTATGGTTGTATGTTGGCGTTGTTCGAATCATGTATGGGGGCATATGAGAGGCCAACATAGAATCTATCGCTCGTCTAGAAGAACGAGTGAATCACCCATGAGTTCTATTGTAGCACATTCCACTTAAATCCTTGCGCAAGGTAGTGAGATCTAAATTAGGAAATGGGTTTCCTAGAGTGTTAGATCAAATGGAATTGCTATTAGAATTAATTCATAGCATTAGGACTAATAGGGTTCTATTATTCCCATGCCCTAGGTCCTAATCGGGGATTAGACGATAGAAGGATCTTATCTCACGGTATCCATGAGACTGAAAGGTTCACAGCATAAACTTCACCTGTTGGATGGGTGGTCATGAGCTTGTCACTAGACATCGATCATGATCTGTAGGTACTGATTAATTAAAAGGAGTTTTAATTAAACAGTGATTAATTGAAAGAGTTCAATTAAATCAATAAGATAAAAGATTATCTGAAATACCACATTAAGAATGTGGGCCTACTACTATTCATTGGTGAACCTAAGGGGTCACACAATGACTCTAATTGAACAACAAGATTATCTAAAGATCAATAGAGATTGATTGATGAATTAAAAGAGTTTAATTTATGAGAGAGTAATTAATTAATAATTGTATTAATTAATTTATGCTTAATTGTTAAGCTATTGAGAATAGATGTTAAAGACTTAACATTAATTTAAATAAGTGTATTTAAATTAATTGGACTTGAAATTTAATTAGGAGTAATTAATTTTTTTAAGTCCACAAATTTAATTAGATGTTGGACTTTTGATTTAATTATTGTAATTAAATTAAGTCCACTAATTAAATAAATATTGGGCCTTTTAATTTAATTAGTAGTAATTTAATTAAAGCCCATTATATCAACTAGCTTAGCCCATAAGGTTTTTGACCTAGGGTTAAGCATATAAACAGATTTGTGAGAAGAAAGAAATGATCGTTGTTTTTCTTCTTTTCTGCTTTCTCTCCAAGTCTCTCTCTTCTCTCTCTTTTCTCAATACAGTATTGAGAATACTATTAGATAATCAATATCTAATTAGTGTTCTAGTGTGCTAATTGATTAGTTATTCAATTACGAGTCGTGGACTACCTTAGAGGAATTCCGCGTGGGATTCTTGGAAGAAGATCTGATAGAAGAGAAGCGGGTAGGTTTTGGAAAACCTTCTAGTCATCGTCATCAATAGGAAGCGAAAGAGGTATTCGATTCTTCTTCCGCTTAAATCGTAAATTTGAATCAAAGGCTGATCTTAATTGGAATTCCGATAAAACTTGTTTTATAATCCCTAAAAATTTTAACTTCCGCTGCGTTAGGGTTGACGAATTCCAACAGTGGTATCAAAGCCATACTTTGATTGATTTACGATTTTTTAGTTCCTTGTATTAATTTGATTAATATTTTGATGCGTGTCATGCTTGTTTTAATTTGAGATTCGTTTGGGCATGAGTTTTAAAATTTGAAGAAAAGTTCTTGTTTTAAAACTATATGAAAATTATGAGATTTTGTGAAAATCGAAAAACTGTTTTTCATAATTTCATAAAATTATAATTTATCTATATTTTATTTTAAAATAAGATTTTAAAATGAATCTGTACAGAATTGGCGAAACTGTACAGTGTGTGTGTGTGGTTTGCTGCTTTAGGGCAGCAGATTGGGCTTGCTTGCAGTCCAAGTCGCAGCCCCTTGCAGATTAGGGCAGCAGTGGGTTGGGCCTCCAACAGCAGTAAGCTGGGCTCCTCCGGACCGTCACTGGGCCGCCTTGTGCAATCCCGGAGATGGGCCGCGAAGCAGGCTGGGCCTCGGCCCACTGCCTGGTGCTCCAGCAGCCCATGTGTTGCACATGGCACCCCTTTCTTTTTGCAAAAATGTTTCATAAAATTGGGGTAGCTGGGTGTCGAACCTGCGACACCCAGTAGTGCAACTGCTCCTTCAACCCGCTAGGCTAACTCAACTTGTTGAGTTAATTTTGATAAGTTTCGATCTTATTTTTAAAGCCATAGTTTTTAAAATTGTTTTAAAACTAAATTTTTGTAATTAATTTTGTAAAATTGTTTTACTTGAAAATTAATTATTTTTGCCCAAAATAGAATTGTTAAAACAGAAGCATAATATATTAGATAGAGATCTAATTGGAATTAAATTGGATTAGAGAATTCAATTTAATTAAAATTGAAGGATTAATTTAATTAGTGAATTAAAAGATAATCCTTGGTCAATAAATAATTTTAGAAATTATTTAAAGACTTTAAATCGCATAATGACTATTTACTTGGTAAATTTATTTTATGCAATGCATTGGATGTATGTTTGGATCAATCATGGGCTTTATTTGCGCTATGTATGGTTTTATTTTATTTTATTTATGCATTTTGATGTTGGTTTTAAACGAGAGCCTGCGAGCCTCTTATTCAATTGTTGTAAGCATTGTTTTTTATTTTCTCCCCCTTAAAATGTAATCCCCCTTTATTTTGTAAAGAGAGTAGTTTTAGGGTGAGATCTCTAATTAGATTAGGAGATGGAGAAACAAGACGGAGTAAGCAACGGAATAAGAAGTCCATCAAGGCCCCAAAAGTGTTTGGGTGCATTTATTTTGATGTAATAGAATAGGGTTCTATTTGAGTGCTCTCTGTGTGTTTAATTCCGCTTGATGCATGAATAGAACCATGGTCCATAAAATGGCTATTATGGACCATGCATAGGAAGCCCATGATTATCCATTTTTGTAGGAGCATGCTAGGTTTTTATTATCTTGTTATGAATGTTATCTTTATGTGCATAAATGTGTTCATGCATTAAATAAGATAAAATAAGATAATAATTACAATTGATGAGTCTTGGTGGAATTTTCGAAATTCTCAAACCCCGAACCGTCTTAGATAGTCTCAGACAAAATAAATATTAAATCCAAATGGAAATTGAAGGATAAAATTCGATTTTATAAATTTCCAAGCATTCCGTCAATAGAATTATTTGTTTTCGAATTAATCGAATCATTAAGTATTGGCCACGAGGCGTGGGATACGAAATGACGAAATTAATTGAACTAAAATAATTCTTTGCATAAAAGATGCAATTTTTCAAAGTCAAAATTATGGTATTGGCCACGAGGAGTGGGATATTCATAATGGCGATGGAGAAATCTTATGGATTGATGGGTCGGATTTAAATACTAATTAGTATAGATGTCGCACGAGTCGTGGGTCTATATGAAAGGTAATGCAAAATAATATTAGGAGTTGTATAGAGATACAATTGATGATAAGATCGTCTACCTTAAGACTTAAAGTCGGATGTCTCACGAGTCATGGGTCCGATGATAAGTGCTTGAGGATCTTAATACCCACTATTTGAAAAATATGATTTTTCTAAATTCTATAAGGGGGTCAAAGGAGTTTGATTAATATAGTGGGAGACAACATTTGATAAAAGTCCATATCATTTGTAATTGTTATTATTTCATATCAGTCACTCATACTACGTTTTCTGCTTACATGTAGATTTTCTGCTAAAATCGTGATGTCTAAAAATCCACTTAGTGCTATCCTTGAGGCCAATAAATTGACTGGCTCAAATTATGCTGATTGGCTTCGCAATCTCAAGATTGTCTTGGATTCTGAAAAGAGGACCTATGTATTGACACAGTCTCCTCCCGATGTCATACCTGATGACATGGCAGATGATGAGAGGGAAACAGCTCTCAAGTGGCAAGAAGATGATCTACAGGCTAGATGTCTAATGCTTGCCACTATGTCTCCCGAGTTGCAGAGGCAGCATGCTGAGATGCGCAACTCGTCAGAGATCCATCTTCACTTGGAACAGATTTACAAGCCCATCAATAGGATTGATCGATTTGCGGCATCTAACGAGTTATTCTCACTCAAGATGGCTGAGGGATCAAGTGTTCATGAACACTGCATTAAGGCTTTAGGCCTTATTGAAAAGCTTGCAAGTCTCGAGGTGATCATGGATAATGAGCTTTACATAGATTTGATCTTAACCTCTCTGCCACCTTCGTTCAAACAGTTCATAATAAACTTCAATATGAATGGAGCTAAAGTTTCAGTTGAGGGACTGATGAACATGCTCGTAACTGCCGAGCGAACTATGAAGAAGGACAAAGCTGTTTTCTTAGTAGGTTCATCTTCATCCCAGACTAAGGCTGCAAAGCTTAAGAAGGGCAAAGGAAAGAGTTTCCAAAAGAAGAAAAAGACCCTTAAGCCCACCGGTGGGGTTAAGAAAGTGAACACTAAGAAAAAGACCAATCAAGCTGAGGATCAGTGCTTCCATTGCAAGAAACTAGGGCATTGGAAAAGGAACTGTAAGGAGTACTTAGCTACCCTTACAAAAGGTATAAATCTCATCGAAATTAACCTTTCATTCAATTCTAATAATTAGCTATTAGACTCTGGATGCGCTTCTCACATCTGTAATACGTTACAGGGAATGAGCAACGTCCGTGAGGTTGATGAAAGAGAACATGTTCTTCGAGTGGGCAATGGAGCAAGAGTTGCAGCAAAGGCCATAGGACATGTTAGGTTAATGTTAGGAGATGGTTTTATTTTAGTATTGAACAATGTTTTATTTGTTCCAGAGTTAGTTAAAAACATTATTTCCATTCCTGTACTAGACTTGGAAGGTTTTTCCTTCTCTATTACTAATGCTATGTTTTACATTTTGAAGAATGGTTCTTCACATGCATTAGGGTCTTTACAAAATGGTTTGTATTTAACTAATACTAATTTAAATCTCCTAAATGTCGAACGAGAAAACAAACGAAAATCAAATGACCAAACTTCAGCAAAGATTTGACATGCTAGACTTGGACATATCTCCAAGAATAGGCTTCTAAAGGTGGGAAAACTTAGGATCATTCAGTACGGATGATCTAAACGAGTTAACCACTTGTGAATCCTGTTTGAAGGGAAAGATGACTAAGTCCCCTTTTAAAGGGCATGTAGAGCGAAGCCAAAATCTTTTGGATTTGATCCATACAGATGTTTGCGGACCACTAAAATGTTAGTACCCGAAACGGCTGTAATTACTTCATCACATTTACTGATGATTTCAGTAGATATGGGTATGTGTACCTGATGAAGCATAAGTCTGAGGCCTTTGAAAAGTTCATAGAGTATAAAACAGAGGTTGAGAACCAGACAGAACGCAAAATTAAGGCTCTTCGATCAGATCGAGGGGGCGAGTATTTAAGTGATCTCTTTCTTGGTTATTTGAAAGATAATGGGATTATCTTACAATGGACTCCGCCCGGGACTCCTCAGTTAAATGGGGTGTCCGAGCGACGAAATCGGACTTTATTGGATATGGTCCGATCCATGATGAGTTTCACGGATCTTCCAATATCGTTTTGGGGTTATGCCCTTGAAACGGCTGCGAAGATAATTAATTTAGTTCCTTCCAAATCTGTGCCCGAAATACCATATAAGATGTGGTTTTCAAAACCCCCTACTTATTCATACCTTAGAGTTTGGGGATGTCCTGCATACGTCAAGAGACTAGTGGGAGATAAATTGGATTCCAGATCCAGTTTGTGTAAATTTGTAGGATACCCTAGAGAGTCTGTGGGTTACTATTTTTATGATCCCTCGGAACCAAAGGTGTTTGTTTTGAGGAATGCCACTTTTCTAGAAAAGGAGTTTCTAGTTGAAAAGTCAGGCAAGATAGCAGAACTTAGTGAAGTTCAAGATGAACCTACAAATGATCAAGTAATGGAACCTACCTCTTTCCCACAACGAGAAGTAAACACAAGCCCTAGCAGATCCGCGAGGACGATTGGATTGCCTACATCCATTTGGATACTTTAGCCATAGTTGCGTACTATGATTACGAAATATGGCAAATGGATGTGAAAATGGCTTTTTTTAATGGAGATTTAGACAAAGACATTTATATGGAACAACCGGAAGGTTTCATATCCAGTGGGAGCGAACAGAAAGTCTGCAAACTCCAGAGATCCATATATGGACTCAAACAGGCGTCTAGAAGTTGGAACATCCGTTTTGATGAGACAGTCAAATCGTTTGGCTTTATCAAGAACGAGTATGAACCATGTGTTTACAAGAAAATCAGTGGGCGAGTCATACAATTTTTGGTGTTGTATGTAGATGATATCTTACTCATTAGGAATGAGAAAGATGTGCTACAAAAAACAAAGACTTGGTTGTCTACTCAGTTTTCCATGAAGGACTTGGGAGAAGCTTCATTTATTCTCGGTATAAAAATCTATAGAGATAGATCAAAGAGATTAATAGGTATGTCCCAAGTTCAGTACATAGACAAAGTACTGAAACGATTCAGTACGGAGGAATCTAAGAGAGGATTCCTACCAATGAGACATGGGTTGATCCTCTCTAAATCAATGTGTCCTAACACTGAAGAAGAGAAGGATAGGATGTCTCCTATACCCTATGCATCTGCAATAGGGAGCATAATGTATGCTATGTTATGTACTAGACCTGATGTCGCATACACTTTGAGCGTTACAAGTCGATTTCAGTCAAACTTTGGTGAGAGTCACTGGTCTGCCATGAAATCCATCCTTGAGTACTTGAAAAGGACTAAGGAATTATTTCTTGTATACGGTGGAAAGGGAGAACTGAAATTAGAAGGATACACCGACTCAAGCTTCCAGTCGGATGTAGACGACTTTAAATCCATGTCCGGGTTCATATTCCGGTGAAATGGTGGTGCAGTAAGTTGGAAAAGTTCCAAACAGGAAACTACTGCCGACTCCACTTGTGAAGCGGAGTATATAGCTGCATCAGAGGCAGCGAAAGAAGGTGTGTGGATGAAAAACTTCATCCAAGAGTTGGATGTAGCGCCTAGCATTGCTGACCCGATCGTTGTCTTATGTGACAATAACGGAGCGATTGCATAATCAAAGGAACCAAGAGCTCATCAACGGTCAAAGCACATCCTAAGAAGATTTCATCTAATTAGAGAAATCATAGAAAGAGGCGACGTTATTGTGGAACGTGTACCCTCGGCAGAAAACGTAGCAGACCCACTTACTAAGCCTCTTAGCCAAAAGGTCTTTGAAGGACATCTCCAGGAGATGGGTCTTAAGGCTATGGGCAATTGGCTCTGAGGGCAAGTGGGAGATTGTTAGAGTAGTGCCCTAGAAGAGCCAAATAGTTTAGGCCTCTTTTTGTAAACTACTCTTATTAGCAGCAATTTGTGACATTAATGAAATAATAAATGTAACGTTTCATAGTCGTTTAATTCTATGTGGCCAATTCATCATGTCTCATTCAAGTTTATTAATTACATATTATAACTGTTTGTGTATGGATGAAACCCCAAGGTCACATTAAGCTACGGGACTTGACCTCGCATAGGGATGGAGGTTATGAAACAAGTCTCTATGGCGTGACCTAAACCAACTCCAAGTCGAAGAGTCTAATAAGCACGGGGATGTTGACTTGACTCGTTTGAGACTTGCTCATACGACGTGCCTTTTAGAAAGGTTACTTTGTTTCATAAGTATTGAATGTAGAGACATTCACACGCGTATGGGGGTGCTTGTTAGGGAACAAGTACACTGAGGATCCCGACAGGAACACCTCAATGGGGTAAGGCTTTTACGCCTTAATGATGAGGTTGGTTCCCTAGTTATGGTAGTGTCTAAATGGTCCTTAGACTTGAGGCTCCATTGATGCTCTGTGCATGACAAGGGCAATGTTTGATATGCGCCTAGAGATTCATGGGTTCCATGAATCTCGTTATGGTTGTATGTTGGCGTTGTTCGAATCATGTATGGGGGCATATGAGAGGCCAACATAGAATCTATCGCTCGTCTAGAAGAACGAGTGAATCACCCATGAGTTCTATTGTAGCACATTCCACTTAAATCCTTGCGCAAGGTAGTGATATCTAAATTAGGAAATGGGTTTCCTAGAGTGTTAGATCAAATGGAATTGCTATTAGAATTAATTCATAGCATTAGGACTAATAGGGTTCTATTATTCCCATGCCCTAGGTCCTAATCGGGGATTAGACGATAGAAGGATCTTATCTCACGGTATCCATGAGACTGAAAGGTTCACAGCATAAACTTCACCTGTTGGATGGGTGGTCATGAGCTTGTCACTAGACATCGATCATGATCTGTAGGTACTGATTAATTAAAAGGAGTTTTAATTAAACAGTGATTAATTGAAAGAGTTCAATTAAATCAATAAGATAAAAGATTATCTGAAATACCACATTAAGAATGTGGGCCTACTACTATTCATTGGTGAACCTAAGGGGTCACACAATGACTCTAATTGAACAACAAGATTATCTAAAGATCAATAGAGATTGATTGATGAATTAAAAGAGTTTAATTTATGAGAGAGTAATTAATTAATAATTGTATTAATTAATTTATGCTTAATTGTTTAGCTATTGAGAATAGATGTTAAAGAGTTAACATTAATTTAAATAAGTGTATTTAAATTAATTGGACTTGAAATTTAATTAGGAGTAATTAATTTTTTTAAGTCCACAAATTTAATTAGATGTTGGACTTTTGATTTAATTATTGTAATTAAATTAAGTCCACTAATTAAATAAATATTGGGCCTTTTAATTTAATTAGTAGTAATTTAATTAAAGCCCATTATATCAACTAGCTTAGCCCATAAGGTTTTTGACCTAGGGTTAAGCATATAAACAGATTTGTGAGAAGAAAGAAATGATCGTTGTTTTTCTTCTTTTCTGCTTTCTCTCCAAGTCTCTCTCTTCTCTCTCTTTTCTCAATACAGTATTGAGAATACTATTAGATAATCAATATCTAATTAGTGTTCTAGTGTGCTAATTGATTAGTTATTCAATTACGAGTCGTGGACTACCTTAGAGGAATTCCGCGTGGGATTCTTGGAAGAAGATCGGATAGAAGAGAAGCGGGTAGGTTTTGGAAAACCTTCTAGTCATCGTCATCAATAGGAAGCGAAAGAGGTATTCGATTCTTCTTCCGCTTAAATCGTAAATTTGAATCAAAGGCTGATCTTAATTGGAATTCCGATAAAACTTGTTTTATAATCCCTAAAAATTTTAACTTCCGCTGCGTTAGGGTTGACGAATTCCAACACCACCGTCATCTGCTTCTTTCTCTCTCGCCGTTTCTCAGCTCGAAAAGGTTGCAGAAACAGTAATCGTTGGCAGCCCTGTTCGCTCTTTCTCACCTTCAAGAATTGGGACCAGCTCCACCATTTCCAGTCGCCCTTGCCACCTATCCTTGCAGCAACTTCGCCCTAGGAAGCAACCTTCTCCAGTTCTCCTCACTTTACTGTCTCAGCATCACGTCGTTGCCCCGCCACCACCGGACTTTGGCCTCAGCACCACCTCATCTCGACAGATCCGACACCACCGCCAACTCTTCTTGCTGCTAATTGGAAACCCCACTCTCTGCATCAATTAATTTCATAATCTGAGTGTATTATGTTAATGAAATTTAGTTCACTCATTTAATTGATTATAGAATAGCTTAATTTCAGTTTGTATCATAAGGTTGTATACTTTAAAATTGGAATTTGTATCTCTGTATGAATTTATATTTAAGGAAGTTAAACAATTGTGGTATATACTTTGCTAACTGAATCTTGGGGGGCTTTGTTTTAATCCAAATTAATTATTTTGAGGGTTGTGGGTGTACGTACTGTGTGGACATGGAGGTGTGTTATATATATATATACGCTAGAATATTAGTTTTAATTAATTTGAATCTTGAGATAATTAATATATTTGTACTACTTAGCTTAGCTTGCAAATTGATGCGTGTGTGTGGTTGCATTATTCAATTTAATGAATTAAATGTGATTGTTGGGGTGTGGCCTTCTGTGTTGTATATATGTGTAAATATGCATGTGTAATTCTTATATGTATATTAAATAATTAGGCCTTAAGTGGGTATATATATATATATATATATATATATATATATATATATATACCTTAAGTGGGTATGTTTGTGTAATCGAATGTTGAGATTATATTATGATAATATGTAGGAATATATGTATACATATTTTATGTGTTATGCAGAATGTATATACAAATGTATTGTGTGCTGCTAATTCTGAACTCGTTATCTTTTGAAAATGGGTTTAATTGAATTAATGAGTTATTGCATTCAGTAATTGAGTGTTTGTGAATGTGGATATAGTGTGCGTTACTGTATACATATATTAAATATATATTTATATATAATTATAGTTGTCTAATTTAATTAAGCTACTTGGTGGATTAATGATAATATACGAACACATACATGGAATATTACATCATTTTACAATTTCTGTATACATGTCGTAGCATTCCACATCACCTCATTCGTCTTACTTGGTCTGATACTGAGTTTTCTTATGAGTACACATTATTTTCCTTCTTGTACAGTTCCTCTCCAGGGTGGAGGTTTCCGGATCAAATAGGCACCCGTATTGTTCATGTTCTTGTCTCGTGGTATTCCAGGTGAGGGTGTTTTTCGTTCTAGTTATGTATTAACTATAAAACTTGCATGAATGAGCTTTGGCCTAAAACCATAGTTATATTTATATTGATTTCAAGCTTTTATCGAGTAAATATTTATGAAAATTGAACCTATTTTTATTGTTACCTACTGATCCTTCCTGTTTTGGCGAGATATTGTACTACCCACTGATTGGGGCCTAGGGTGAGTGTATTGAGTAATCCCGGGGAGGTATCAGGCCGACGGTGATCTCTTGCACTCCCCACATTGTGAGATGAACCCGGAATCCACTAGGAGGTTAGTGGAGGATGGAGTTTCGGTCCTTGAGGATTCATGCACCCATTGACCTACTGATTGGATGGCGAGGGCTAGCTACCCAGACCATCACTGGAGGGAAAAGGAGATCGGGCTGTGAGTCCGGCACCACGGGCTGCCCTCGGGTTACTGATTGATTGCACTGATTGACTGTACTGATTGATTACACTATTGCACTGATTGCACTTTGTAATATCGGTTGCATTGCATGATCACCCTTAAAACTAAAACCTAATTATTGTACACTGTCGGAGTTTGGTTGGAGATTGTACACGCTCACTCGTCGAGCTACTGATAGCCTGAAATTGTAATTAATTGTAAACTGATAATTGTAAAGTCCGAGCATGGAGTAACTGAATTCTTGCCGTTCACGGGAACTGCTTTATCTAAAATCTTGCTCGGGATTTACAACTTGCATATGCATGTTTCTATATATATGTATACCTCCTGCTAACTCAGTCTTCTAGAGACTGACCCCTCTTTCCCTTTCCTCCAGTTCCTTTTGCATGTGTTGAGTACTAGGCGGAGTTAGAGTGATCGTGTCCTTGTTCGAGTCCTTCACATGTACACTCACTGCATATTATATTTCTTCTCGTATTGTATTGATTAAATTATTGGGCCGAGGTGCCACTTATTAAATTGATATTATTTCGGGGAAAGGTTATGACAGGATTCTGGATCTAGTTGAACCCGTTGTTATATCATTGCATTGTATGGATTCGGGACAGGTTATTGAATTAGTGGAACCCGTGTTTAAATTCTTGTTGAAATGCATCTTTTGTTGATTGGTTCAGGGTTAGATTCCGCCCAGTCAGTTCTTTTTATTGTCTTCCGTTCGCTATGAGTTTGGTTCATGTATGGATTAGTCCATTTCATATGTGGATCGAGCTCATAGTGCGGGGATGCGATGCCCGCGTTCAGGGTGCTACAACATCCTTCTCATTGGGAATGCGAAGGATGACATGAAAGTAACAAAGTCTTGGTTATCGAACCAATTTAAGATGAAGGATCTTGGTGATGCATCCTACATTCTCGGGATGAAGATCTATTAGGATAGATCTAGAAGATTGTTAGGATTATCACAGTCGATTTACATAGATAAAATAGTAAAGAGGTTTAGTATGGAAGAATCCAAACGTGGAAAACTTCCAATGGGCCCGAGAACAGTTCTTTCGAAGAAGCTGTGTCCCAAGACTGAACTTGAAAAGTTCAGGATGTCCAGAATTCCTTATGCATCAGCTATAGGAAGTATAATGTATGCGATGCTATGTACTCGACCGGATGTAGCTTATGCACTTAGCGTGACTAGTCGATTCCAACTGACCCTGGTGAAGGTCACTGGACTGCTGTAAAGAACATCCTTAAGTATTTGCGAAGAACTAAGGATTTGTTCTTGGTTTACGGAGGCTAGTAGGATCTTGTCATTAGAGGATACTGTGGTGCAAGCTTTGCATCAGACATGGATGACTTTAAATCCATGTCAGGATATTCTGCCTGAACAGTGGAGCAGTGAGTTGGAAAAGTTCCAAGCAATAGACCACTGCACATTCGATCACTGTGGCCGAATACTTAGCTCCAAATGACGCAGCTAAGGAAGGTGATTAGGTAAGAAACTTCATCCAAGAGTTGGGTGCAGTTCCTAGCATTAAAGACCCCGTTACAGTGTTTTGTGAAAACACCGGGACGGTTGCTCAAGCAAGACAACACATATCTCACCAAAGGACTAAACAGATTTTGAGGAAGCATCACTTGATTCGTGATATCGTTAAGAGAGGAGATGTGCAAATTGAAAGGGTCACATCGCCAGAGAACATCGCAGATCCACTTACAAAAGCCCTTAGTCAATAGGCTTTCGAAGGACATTTTCAGAAGATGGGACTTAGATTAGCACCTGAGTGGTTTTGATGGGCAAGTGGGAGATTATTAGGAATAGTGCCCTTAAAGCAGATGTTTGCTTTACTAATTCCTTGTAAAATCACAAACAGTCTTTGTGTAACGTCCCAACTTTTCACTATTTTAAAATGACATATGTGTTTACGAATTTGCGCGAATTTATTGGTTATATGTGTTGTCTATATCTAAATTTCAATGTTTAATTTCTAAATATGTGATTAACTGAAATATATGTAATATTTGAATTGGAATGAATTCGATTACTTGAACCACTTGTGCATGAATAATTATGTATTTCCTAATTATAAGTTTAAATTATTTAATTTCGTAATTAACCGTTTTGATAATTCTTATTTCAATTTTAATAAATTTTCTATATATATATATATTACGTTATATTTATTTTAAATATTTAAAAATAGATTCTTTATTTTATTTGAATTTTGGAAATATATGAATTCTTGGTCGATTTGCATTTACGTGACAAGTTGCGCGCCATTAATATGTGAAATGAATCCGGAATTTTGTGAAAATTTAATATGTTGTAGATATATGTGTCATGAATGTGTACGTATGTTCGTTTCATGTTTTCGGATTCGTTTGATTGCGTTTTTAATTTATTTGGTATGATTGGAACCAAACGGGGGGCTAACGAGCACTTAGCGCACCCTTGGTTCCGTATGTGATATCTTGCGCTATGGAACTCGGAATCGAGTTCCGTCAACTTCGTTGAACTCGTAACGAAAATTCAGGTTCAATAAACTTAACCTCATATTTTTCTAAGATCATTTGAACCCCCCGAAATTCAATCGAAAACCGAATCGAATGCAAAACTGCCACATTTTACTAAAAGAGCCATAACTTGTCCAAACCTTGACCAAATTAACCATGGTTAGAGTCTATGGAACCCTAGTTAAGCCCACTATCTGAACTTATTCCACTAAACTGAACTAACCCTCACAAACAAGAGAAATATCAGTCCCAAATCTCTGCTCCAGTTCCAATCCCGTAACCATGCCCAACCTTGGAGATTCAATCTCAAATCTCTTCCATCTTCCATCTAATCCACAAGGTGAGTTTAGGGTTGTGATATACATTCAATATGTGTCATTTTAAGTTATGCATCCCCAATTTTGAGCTAGTTTTCATGGGTTTATGGCTGTTTTGGTTTAATAGCTAGGTTATGAGCATATTTGTTGATCTCTTCCATTTCTTGATGAATTTGATTGATTCCAAACATGATTATGATTGTCTTGATCTCTTCTTTGCATTCATGGTGATGTATTAGGTGGTAATTGAGGCATTCATGAGCTACCATTAATGAAACCTTGAAGATATATCATGAAAAGAGCACCCTTGCCTTCATCTCACGTTTCCTCACTTTAGGAGCTTGTTTGATTGATGTTTTAGAGTGGTTTCCTTTCATATTTGAGTTCATAACATACCTGGAATTGTTGGTTCAAGATTGAGATACTGCTGCTCTGTTTTTCGTTAGTATGCTGCGTCATTTGCTACTGTTGCGTGGAGGTCGCGCCCGCGACTTGATTTGCCTTTAATTCAGTCGCGGCCGTGACTCCATATTTAGCTGCTCTCGTATTCTGCAAAAATTGGAGGAAATCTGTTGAAAAATAGGGTAGCGGCCGCTACCATTTCATGAAGAAAATGGGTCGCGTCCGCGACCCCTGAGCTGCAGAAAGTTTCAGTTTTAAAAATCATTTGCATGGTTTGTATTTGCTTTCCTTTCTCCTTCTTTGCATGCATGGCTGCGAATAGGTATGTATATATATAAATGTTTGCATACAAAGTGTGTTAATTTCATTTGTTTTATAGTAAGTGCATATACTATATGAATTTGGTTAAATGCATGCATAGTTGTTCCATTTTATTTTAAATTTGCATGAATGTTACGTACACTTATATATAAATGTATATTGATATGATTTTGTATATTTAATTAAAGATTTGTTTAATTTATTTAAATTTTAGAATTTAATTGTTATCTATTTTGTGTTATTTAATTTCGAATATGACGTGAATGTGTATATTTACCTAATTCCTAATTGTAAACATGTTATACTACGTGTGATGATCGTTATTTGAAATTCTAGGATCAATTTGATTTAAATGTGAAAGTTATGAACTTAAACGAATTTAAATGTTATAAGTATGCTCTGGGTGCTCTATATTCGACCCTTAAGTGAACTCTTACTTCCTCTTAATAACTTATATGAATTGTATACATGGTATAATATGTATTATGTGTATCATTTGAATTCCTTGAATTAAATTGGTAGGATTCATGAAAGTGATGAACCTAAATGATGTGGAATGAGTCTTGATATGAATGCGTTGAACGTTTATATGTCCTTGAAGTATTAATCATACACATGAACGTTTGCATGAATTACTTGATTATATGACCTCACAACATGATTCATGCTCTTTATGCGTTTCATATCATGTGCATAGCATGCCGTGCGTCTATGTGGTCACATATTAAGTCAATTCTCACGAGTACACATTGCTCCTTCCTTTGTACAGTTCGTTTCCAGGGCGGAGACTTCCGATTTGACTAGGCACCCGCATAATTATGCTTTATGTCCCGTGGTCTTCTAGGTGAGGGTGTTTTCGTTCTAGTCACATATTAAACCCTACAACCGTGCGTGACAAGTCTGGCCAAAACCTAATATATAATTATGCATGGTTTTCAAATGAATTTATCGAGTTAACATTTTCACAAGGTTTATGAAATATATTATGCTTCTTATGAATCAAATGTTTTGGCGAGATTATGCATGTATGTTATGTTCACGGGCCCAGGAATTTAGTACATGTGGCTATCCGGGGAGGCAAGGGCCGACGGTGATCCCATGTGCTGATTCCATTTATGTTCAACGACGAAACGGATCTCGTTAGGAGTTTTGACGAGAAAATGCTAGTCGGGCAATGAGGACTCATGAATCTCATTGCCATTATGTATGAGGTGGTCGGGTCTTGCAAGCCCGTCCACCGCCGGAGGAAGAAGGTTGGAACTTATTTTATGACTATGATTATGTTATAATTGTTATGCACCGTGCGGGAAGGCCGGGATACGGATTGCCCAAACGACTATGTCTTATGTTATGTTATATGATTTGTATGTATTATAATATATTGCATGATCACATATTTCAAGTATTAATGATATTTGTCGTACACGGTCGGAGTTTGGTTGGAAATGATGCACGCTCACTCGCCGAGCCTTTATGTTTATGTATGAATTGTGAACGTAATGAATTTAATATGATTAATCGTAAAGTCCGAGTATTGCTCAGCTATTCTCTTGCCCTTTTGGGAACTAACTCTAAATAAAATTTTGCTCGGGATTTATGATTTGCATGTGCATGTTTTATATATACGTATATCGCTCCTGCTCACTCAATCTTCTAGAGACTGACCCTCTCCCTCCCCAATCTTTTAGTGCGCAGGTTTGGCGTTGAAGTTTTGGGCTAGGCGGATTGGTGTTGAGTCTTTGAGTCGGTCAGGTTATGTTAGAAGGGTCTTTGCACTCGCATATGTATTTAAATTGTGTATGATTCGACTTTGTAAGCTTATGAAGTTAAATCTTTATGTATTTGTTACTGAATTGCCTTGCTGGGCTTGTTATGAGTTAAAAAGAGGCCTGAGGAGCCCAAGTCTGCTTGTGGTTTGTGTGTTTAATTTATGCAGGACCGTGGCCAATGCATGTGTTTGGTTTTAATTCTTCCACTGTATTATGTTTTGTTGGTTGGTTATAATTACAGGGTCTAAGTTCAGCCTAGCTTAGGAGGTTTGTTTTGTTTGTCTCCCCGTTCGCTATGGTTTGATACGGGTGCGGATTTCCCATTTCGTTACCTGTGTTGAGTCATAGTGCAGGGGATGTGGTGCCTCACGTGTGGGGTGCTACACTTTGGATAATGAACGAAATGATTTTATTCATAGGCAATCACTTTTTTATGTGCTTATTTAAGTCTGGTTGGTTTGACTGTATTTTGTATGTACTGAACTCCCCTAATCCGATGAGGACATTAAGAACTTTGTCGTTATGGGAATGACAAATGAAACAATTTCTTAACTCCATAGGTGAGGATTAGAAACTTCTCCAAGTCAATGAGTCTGATAAACAGTAGGAGTGTCGACCTTGAATCTGTTGAGACTTGCTTATGTGATTATGTCTTTTTGAAGGATCACTCAGTTTCATGGAGTGATAAGTGCATACGTTGATGCGTTCATAACACATACGGGTGATTATTACAAGAACTTCATCACTGAGATGTCCCGTGTGAGAACATTCCTAAATGGGAAAGGAAGTTTCCAGAAACTTCCGGATTAGAAAATATCTCACAGGTCAATGAGGTGATTTATTAATCCTTAAACTTGAGGTTCTGTAATGGCTTATATGAGCTAACTCTGTAATCTTTGATATAGGCTCAAAAGGGTGCCGTCATATAGACACCTGAACCACGACCTATATTGGGATTACACAAGTGGCATATGAAGAATTATTAGAATCGATAAAGGATCTACAGTTGTTAAGAACAAGAATGATCTCTTACTGATTAAGTTGTTCGTAGTCCATTAAACATTAAACCCTTAGCCAAGGTCGATAAAAGATCAAGACATCTAGAAAATGGGGTTTTCTAGGATTGAGATCGAAATGGATATGAAACTAACTTAACTTTAAAGATCAAGAATATTTAGACCCTGAGAATATTCCCATACCTTACTTCTTGATTAAGAGATGGAGTTGTAGGAGGATCGTATTTCATTGATTGTCATTGACTGAAAGGTTCTTCGATTCATTTCGTTATTCGGCTAGGGGTCACACACCCATTGCTAGATTACGGTAGTGTGATATCTGAAGTGATTAATTAATTAGGGAATTAATTAATTACTATCACTGCTAATCGAATAATGAACCTAAAGGGTCACACACAAATGCCAGAATACGAGAGTTATGGTAGGACGTTAATATGATTAACGAAAGATCACAATAGTTGATCGAAACGAGGCATAAAACGTGACTGCTGCCACGTGTCATGCACATGTGGCTTCACGCATGGCCTCGTGCGTGTGGTTTATTCCACACGCGAATTCTTTTTCTAGAATTAATTAATTTTAATTTTTTAATTAATTTTAAATTAATTGTTAAGACTATTCTCAAATAAACTTAACCCAATAAATAATTAATTAGGAATTAAATTATTTATTGAATCTTGACTTTTAACTTTAGGAAAGTTAAAAAGTCCAACTTCCTATTGTAGGAGAGAAAATGTTGTTCTTGCAAAGACTTGGAGAATAAGTTGATGACTTATTATTCCAATTCAATTAATAATTAAATGAGTTAATTAGTGAGCAAGAAAACAAAACCACTAGGTTTAGGAAACCCTAAGTGGCTGAACCACCTTGTATAAATACAAGGGGTGGTGCTTCTCTTATTCTTTAGACCAACACTCAAGAAGTGTTAAGTTTTTTGAGAAAATCCAAAAGAAAAGTTTTCAAAGAAAATCCTAACCTAACATAAGCCATAGAACTAGTATTCTAACTCGCTTGATCATGTTCTAGGACTGGTGTGGATACGCTTTGGAGGGCTTCTAATTTGGAGTCTAATTCGAAGGTCATTCGAGGGATTTCGCTTGAAGGGTGTTCGTTAGGCGGGAACGACATCAGTAGAAAGCTTCTACCTTTTTAAGTTTCTAAAACAACCTACGATACGATACGGAAATTGTAAGATAACGATTACAGTATTGGAAAATTTTAAACTTCCGCTGCTCAACTCTTTCATGTTTTCCAACAGAAAGAATGGGCAATCTCAAACATCTCGTAAGTTGAGTTCGATCGTGTTTTACAGTCATCGATCAACTTCTTTCCAGGCAGCTTCAACTGTTTTACAAGGTCAGCAAACAATAGCACTCTACTTTTTGACTTTCGAATATCGATACTATCTCGAACAATAGTGATTATGCTCTTGATCTCATTCAGACCGTCTTGTGCTATGAGATTTAAAACATGCGCCGTGCACCTAACATGAAAGAGCTTCCCATCACAGAGTCGACTGTTTCTATTGAAAGAATCCTTTATTATAGTAATAGCAACTTCGTTGGCACTAGTATTGTCAACTAAAACGGTCAAGATTTTTTTTTCTATTTCCCATTCATTTGCACACCTTAAGACCGCATCTGCAATTAATAAGCCATTGTGAGGAGGTGGAAGTCGATAAAGTTGAGAACTCGTTTGTTTAACTTCCAGCTTGAATCAACCTAATGGACTGTGATCACCATGTACTCAAGCTTTTGACTTTTGGATTTCCATAAGTCCGTTGTCGAGCATATCTTTTCCACACTTTTTAATGCATTCTTCAAGATACCCTTCTCCATTTCATATACCATAAAATAATTTTTCTTTCCTGTTGTTCTGTATATACCTTTCCATTCCGGCATCCCCCGCTTGCAAAATATATTAAACCCCTCAAACTCCACAAATGTGAAAGGAATATTATGCATCATCAACATAATGGCTGCTGCTTCTTTCATCTTCTCCATATCAAATTTACCATCTTGTAATGGAGGTCATGTGGTGTTTGCAGGACCAAACCCTAAACGCATTTGCTTGGCATCTTTTGCACTTTTCTTCCTTTCCATGTCCAAGTATTTTTCACACACTTTGAGCTGTCTGGTCATGTGCCATGTAGTACTTATCTTTGTTTTAACAAAAGTTTTACCGCAATACTTGCATTTATACCTCTCCACCTCTTTGTCATCTTTTATCACCTCCATAACAGACCACACAAGATATTTTTTTGTTCTCTTTGGCTGTTCAAAAGGGTTTTCGCTAGTTGTATCTCCAGTTTGAGTGTCCTCTTGGACCTTCTTCATTTTTTCTTCAGGTTCAGGATCAGTTGTATTTCCTTCCCCTTCTTCAGAAAATGTGATAGGAGTCATGGGAGTTGTTGATTCAATTTCTGAACCCGAGGTAGACATTTTTTGACAGACTACAAATTATTAAGAAGAAAAAAATTATTAACAGAATATAAACTCATTTACAAAAACTCATACAAGAATGCAGTCTTAAATGCAAAAGATGCAACTTATCCTCCAATAGCATAATATGATATTGTAAATTCAGAACAAATTATATATATAAATGCACAAATTATTTTACAAACTAAGTCGGCTGAGTGGTTTTGGAAGTTTTTCTAGATAAGATTTGATAAAGATGCAAAAACAATAGATGAATGAACCATAAGAACAATGAGTTTTAGAAGAACAAAGTATGTTTATGGGATAATTAATTTATGAATATTTAGACTAGTGGTCTGATAGTAGACAAAATTGATTTGAATTTAAAGCTCATTCATCTACTTCTCTCCCCAGTAAGAGAGTGGCAAGGATTCTAAAATAAAAGAGTAGTTGATTCTTGCAACTAGCATCCTGAAACATAGTACTGTTATCATACTATAGTTTATTGCTATCCAACACAGATTACACTCCAGCATCTCATGAAAAATTCAAAACTACCATCTTTCTATATAACACCACGCATCATGAACAACATTACAACACTTTACTCATCTTAAACGAACGTTTGAAACTTGGCTACAACATATAAATTAAAGAAAATAAATGCGAAAAAATGAAAATATTACCTGGAGCTGGTGGCTTAAACAACGATGGTAGGGCGTGAGGGCGGCGAGGCGCGGGTGGCCGTTGAGGAGAGGGTTGTGGTCTTTACGGTACCGGTGGTGGTCGTGGAGGCGGAATAACTACTATGTAGGTGAGATTCGCGATGAAAGATGTTGGGCGACGCAGTAACAGTCGCGATGGTGGATAGTTGAAACGGTAGTGCACCTGCGGTGGACGGTGACGACACTGCTATAGCTGGTGGTGGATCTGCTATGGATGGTGGTGGCTGAGAGAGAGGGACGATTTGGGGGCGGCTAGGGTTCTTCGCAAAAAGGGAAGAATGTGTTTGGAAATGCGAAAGTATGTCTGATTGATTTTCATTCAGATATAAAATTCATTTTTCTATTTTTTTATTCTATTATATAGTATAAATAATATATTATATAAAGTATAATATATTATAAAAGTAAAAATAAAAATAAATAAATAATAATTTCATAATTAATAATAATATATATATATATTTAATATATATAATTTTTAATTAAAATATTAGAAAGAATGGGTTCGAGTTCGATTCGTGAATGCTACGAACCGAGCCAGGGTTCGATTCTGGTTCGTTTACCCCGAACTCAAGCCCGAGCCTTCATTGATTCGGCTTGTCAGGCTCGCAAACGGGCTCATCTTGTTTACATCCCTACTCCTATGTACTGCCTTACATGAATTCAAGTATGTCTTTATGTCTGGATGATTGTTGAATAATTGTCATGAAATTTCGCTACATGTTATGATATGATTTAACAATATTTTGTCTTGTTCATATGATATCGTTATATGTTATTAAGTTCGTTGAGGTAGTTTCAACTTGCTTAGGTGACTATATGGTTTATGGATAGAAACTTATAGTTATTGACCACTTACGGATGAAGTTTGGATTAACTGAGGCTCTCGTATTATTACATAATACCATTTTATGTAGGTGAGGTTTAATTCTATTTTCAACTGGAACTATGAAATTACGTATGTGCTCAAATGTTTCAAAGCTAACTCCTAAAGGTTTTAAAGATCTTTGTTTTTAAAAGTTAAAACCCTCCCTTATTAGGGTAGTGTTTTCGGTTTTAAAATATTCTATTTTGTTTGATATTTTGATTACTTAAGAATATTCAGTTTCGCTCAAAGATGTATTATTTTGCCAAAAGATACTGTTTTTTGCTTTCTGTACTGTTTACAGTTATACTGTTCTGGTTAAAGTATTATTTTCTTATTCTTGTGTGTGCTTTAACGCACTTCTTAAATTCTGTAAAATGCAAGATTTGGGCATTCTGTTCTGTTGGGCCCTGACGGTATAGTTGAGTGGTAGATCGGGAGGCGTGCGCCAATGGCTACTATGATATTGGCCGTCCCTATTCGTCATGATGATGGTTATAATCGAAGGTTGGTTATACCATACCATGATCGGGAGAGGTGGATGTAATTCCTCCCATTCCTATTTACCTCACCGCAGGGTAGCTCCCTAGGCGCGACAAGCGGAGGGAAAAGGATGATGCATGTTGTAGCGCCCAAGCGCGAGACGCCACATCCCCCGCACCAAGACCCGACCCGTATATGATATGGGAAGTCCATACACGTGCCAAGTCTAGGCGAACGGGGACGCAACACACTTGCTATGCTAGGTGGGAGCTAACCCTTAAAACCAATCAAGTGCTAGAGAATAAAATCAAAGAAATTCACGAAAGCAGAAGCAAAACGGTAACGCCCCGACGAGGGCATCCACGCTTATCCCATGCTACGAACCTAGCTTGTATATAGAATTGCTATCCATATACCCATCAAGACCGAAGCAAGCAATGACAAATGGACATCCTAGCTAGGCGGTGCTAGACTCACAAAGCGAGTAAATCAAACACAAGTATGCGAAAGCTTAAATTAAAACATAACAAGTGCATAAAATTCATTCATTCATCAAATAAAGTGACCAACACGGTCCAACACAAAATGCTCAAAGTACGGAATGTAAAACCAACCTAATGACCAACACGGTCCAAACTAACATAATAAAATATCAAACATACTAAACCCATAAATCCCTAAATATAACATAAAACGTAAAGTATACTACAAGCATAACGAGTACAAACTAGACTAAAAGACAAGACTCTGAACAAGATCCCACCTAGCTTGACTCCAAAATACAACCTGCGGACATGAAGGTAAATGAGGTCAGTTCAAAAGGAACCGGTGAGGAGAAGTTACATAATATAAGTGATATAAGAGTTCAATGCATGCTCAAAACAAAGACGTTCATGATCCAACTTATAAATAAATGCAAGTTTTATAAAACGAATCATGAACCAAAGCACCGGCTCGGCGAATACGAGCATTCCATCCTTACTTCTCAAACTAATCGAAATCAAACCAATCCATCCTTACACCATTGATATCGTGGGTGTACGGCTCCCGAACATCCTTACCATATGAAGAGACGGGTCCATGAAACCGGCCTCTCCCTTGCAAACCTTAACCCGAAACCTCCTCGGAGTTTTAGTTAACAAGTTCTTACATGTGAAAACTTTGAATGAGGACATCTGTCGGCCCTTGCCTTCCCGGAATATCACTCGCCTTGGTCCCCGAGTGCTAGAACATCAAACCAAGCAAGCGTCCTTGCTTGGGGCAACAAACCTCGCTACACAACTCTTACGTACATAATATTCAAGGAAAGTTCCAAAAGCGTTTTGGGTACTTATCCCATATACCAACTCAAGTTTTATTTGCAAACTATTTTCCATATACAATAACCGTAATACGAGCAATGTAGACAAAACTTGGCTTATAAAACCTACATATACGCTTTGAAAACGGAAGTTTAAAACCATCAAACATGATAGGCTATAGGTGTCCACAGTTTTGAAAACATTTTATATCATAACTCCAAAGGCCGACCATGAGCAAACAAGCTACTCGTCCGGAGACTCACCACCTAAATAAGACAAATGTACCGACAAGGGTGAGACACGAATCAAAACCAATTAAGATGATGTAGGGCTTCAAGATAAATGTAGATATGCTCATGATGTTCAATGAATGTCCAAGGATGGCATAACTTTAGCAATTACAATCACACAACACCATATGAGACACGTATCAAACTTCCAAGTTATGAGGCATGCAATTAACAACATGTGAATCACACTTAGCACATTCTTACACATAATCGAAAGTGTTCAAGACATTACAATTCACATAAACATGACTTCAAGTCTAATATATCATGCTAGGGCTGGGAGAAGTGTAAAGAAAGTGAAAACGAAGCAAAACGATTAAGATCACAAAAACTCAAATTTTGGACCCGAGAGTCACCAAACGGTCGTTTGGCCTTATAAAGCCATTTCCAAATGCCCGTTTGGACTTAAAAATCGGTATAGTAGCTTTCTACACAAGCGTTTGGGGTTTTAGTTCAAATTCTAAACCCCCGTTTGGAATGTTACTGTTGCAAAATTCAATTATGAACACAAGTTTAAACATGGTGAAAAATCGTAACACCCCTCATGGTGGGGCACCACATCCCCCGCACTAAGACCCGACACGTGTACGAAATGGAAAGTCCACACACGCACCAAGTCAAAGCGAACGGGTGACAAAGAAAAACCTAACCTAAGCTAGGCACTACCTAAACCCCGTATAGATGAAAATATGCAAAACCTGAATGCGGAAGCGGTAACACTTAAACGGGTTCAACTAGCATAGATACCTAATCCCGAAATCCAACAGAAATCATAAATCAACTACTCGGGTTCAACTAATAAAGGAAACCTATCCTAACCTGTCCCGAATAGCATACAATAGTAACGGGTTCAACTAATCCAAGCCCTGTCCTAACCTGTCCCGAAAATTCATACATTCAAAGCCTAACCATAAACTTGTACATAATAACATAACATAACTAATAAATTAAACTTATACGTTAAAGAACTTATATCAAATTCAAAAGAATACAAAAACGTGTACAAATACAAAGACTGAACTCAACTCGGACAAGTGTTCATGTTGTGCTTCTAATGTGGTGTCGTGATCAAATTAGGCATATTAATGCTCAAGTATTGCATACAATCTTAGTTTCTTAAATATTACACAAACACCCCTTAGGCAAATTGATGAAGGTTTAGAAAAATTACATAAACATCCCCTAAGCAATTCTTTATGTTTGAAAACATTACACAAATATCCCTTCGTCAAATAACCAAGCAAATCTATATAACTATTCATTTTAAGCACATACCAATTCAAAGATTACGTGATTTCATCATATTACACCCTCACTTGATCGTTCTTTGGCACTTATACAAGTATGCAAGTAAGAAACAAGTTTAACATTTATTTCATGAGCATAAAGACTCCTAACCATGAATTTAACAACATACATTGAGTCTACTACCTTCACGATTAAGAAGTTACATATTCAATTCTCGCTAAGTCATAAAATGCATAACCAATTCTTATATCACATAATGGATTCGAATTCAATTAAAGAGATTAGACTTTAATTATAAAGCTTCAAGTTTAGGCATAATAACTTCTCTTAACATATCATGATTAGCATATTTATTTATCGATTGATAAAGTTTAATTAATCGAAGTCATACAATTTATATATTTAGGGAAATTACACATGCACCCCTTCTAACTTAAGTAAATAGCACAAATACGATATATCGGAATTAAAATCAAAATTCAAAGCGTCAATACATATCTTTATTCATTTAATACATGATTTTGTATACATTGGAATACATTTCGATCGAGGAATCAAGAAATTAGCAATTAAAATACATTTAAGCAATTGGAATAATCTCAATTACACAAAACAATTCATAACAAATAAACCGAGCGTCTGATTAACGAACAAAAAGTGGTGTTGGACTAACCACGATGGGGCGGACAAACTATCCGAAGGTCGCCGGATTGCCGCTGGAGCTACCGGAATAGTGGAGTTCAGCGGCCGCCGGAACGTGTAGGAAAAATCACTCGTGCAAGTAATCCTCGTCCTCGTTCCAGTTCCTCGATAAATTTCTGAAAATTCCAAGCCAATCATCCCCAATCTCAGATCCAATAATACGAAAACCCCAAAATCATCAAAATCAAATTAGTTCCAAACCGGTGAACGAAAATCGAATCCGTAAAAGACATTGTCTTACCCGTGACGAGGCCTTCGAAATGCCCAAGGTAATGGCCTGAAAATATCGCCGGAGCTGACTTAGGCCTTTCAACCACCGTTGTGCCGCCACCAAATGGCCAAATACAGGGAAAGAAAGGTCTCGTCGTGCCGAACAACTTTCGTGAAGGGCCCCTGGCCAAAAGATCGACGAAAAGGACCCCCGATGCCTGCCGAAAATCCTGCGGCCACCAAAAATGCGGAAACCACCACCTACGGCCAAAATCTGATCAAAACGATATCGAAAATGAACTCAAGAGGTCGGAAAAGGGTAGGAAACACCAACCTTCGTCGAAAAAAGTCGCTGGATCACTGCCGTGCTACTGTTCATGCACTGCCACCGCGAGGGGGCGGCGAGGTCGCGGTGGTCGGCCCCTCCTCCAGCCGCGACTGAAAATTGCGGATATCTCCACCTCCGCTTATCGTTAGGCTACGATCTTGGTACGGTGGTGCTCTCATCGTCGAGCTCTTCGAAATGGACTACTTATTCCTCGAATTCCGTCGAGAAACGACAGAGTTCCAAAGTAAGTGTGTGTTACGGTGTGGGGTGTGTGTTTTGTCCTGGGGAGCAGGAGAGGGAACGAGAGAGGGAGAGAGCTGGAGTTTGGCATGTTCAACGAGGATCTGAGTATTTTATCCCGGGTCCTCAACACACAGAAAGGCCGGAAGGAAGGGTTAACGACATCAGAATTGGGCAAACTTTAGAGTCTACGAACTCGTTTCGATGCCCCGAACACGTTAAAGGGGTCCAATAGGTCGAAATCTCGATCGGACGAGGAATGAACGAAAAACCCCTAAACAGAGAAAATTACAAACAGGCCCCTAAACTCTTAAATAGTTCAAAATAGGGTCACGTAAAACACAAAATCACACAATTAAACACATAAGAAAGTTGAAACGTGGCGTACCTTATATCTTGAACGAACGGTATGTTACAAACTCCCCTCCTTCAAAAGGACCTGTCCTCACGTCTGGAAGTAGGATTTTGAACGACTATGAGACAAACTCCACTTCACGCTTCAACTGCGCTACTCTGATCTCGGCAAACTGCAGACTCCTCGGATACTACTCCCATTGTTTGCGTCAACTCCCTTCGTAGTGTCTCGTTGTCACTGAGGTCCATCTGAGCACTTGACTGTTGGTCACTTCAATCTCATACGATCACCACTAGGCCACAACACCCAAAGATCGATACCGTTGCATCCTCCTCGCTTGCAAACTTTCGTCAGGCCAAGCGTAACGTAACTGCAACAAACAAGAGAGAATCCCATTTCTCAGCACGTAAGTGAGAGAACCCCGTCCCTCGGCACGCACAAGAGAGAGAACCCCGCCTCTCAGGCACACACAAAAGAGAGAACCCCATCTCTCAACCTATGTCTGAAAGATTCCACACCTCCCAGACATCTTAGTTTGAGAAAATCCATCATTTCTCAAACCCTTAAATTCTAGAGAATCCCATATCCCTCGAATGCCTAAGTACAAGAGAATCCAACATCTCTAGTGGACAAATCTCAGAAATAATCCAACATCTTTCTGTCACACCAATAGGGAGAATCCACATCTCCCTAGTACGTAAACAGAGAGAATTAAATCTCCCTCTCACTTAAATAGAGAGACGGTAACATCTCTCTAGCACATAAGTGCAAGTAGTTAAGCACGTAGTGCAATTAACAATCATAACAATCAACGCGTCACAGTGGGCAAGTATGTCACATAATAACAAGAATTAATTAAGTAAATGACGTATGTATGCTCGTGGCATGAATGCTTAGTGTACCGTTCACCGTGGTAAGGAAGTTAAGATTGCTAATTTCATTAACTTGAGAGATAATCAGATCCTTGATCGGTTGGGGTTAGAACTTCCTGTTCAAATTTGCATCCTTGGTATCTCTTTGAAATACTCTGTCATCAATCTGGTAGAAGGGAGAAGTACTATCATGTCAACTATGATTTTAGTATCGTGGTGACACCTTGCAATTCACAAATTGAACAGATATCTATGCATGCAGGTTAGTACGTGAATATGTCAAATAATGAAAGTAAATAAGAGCACCGAGTTAATATAGATGCAACACGAAATTTCTAAAATTGATAGCGCATCAATAAAAATATTACGAAAATCATAGTCATAGCATGGACACATTCACATAAGCTCAAACAAATTCATGCAGGGAAGTCAAAATTTCACGTCAAACAAAAGCAATGCACAAGTATTCCAATGCCGTACGACCTAGACTGACACGACACGACTCCAGAGCACCGGTTCTGAACCTTGTAGCTCTGATACCACTTTTACATGTAACACCCTATGATGCACGGACACTTCTAAAAATATCATTTTGTCGTGTCGTGTCATGTCGTGTCGTGTCGGACACTCGTGTCCGACACTCCTTACGTGGGAAATTCAAGAAAAAATCCGTGTCGTCGTATCCGTGTCGTGTCGTGTCCGTGTCGCCGTGTCCGTGTCCGTGTCCGTGTCCGTGCATCATAGGTAACACCCCACATGGTGGGGCACCACATCCCCCACAATAAGACCCCACACGTGTACGAAATGGAAAGTCTACACACGCACCAAGTCAAAGAGAACGGGTGACAAACAAAAACCCAACCTAAGCTGGGTGGTACCTAAACCCCGTACAGATGAAAATATGCAAAACCTGAATGCGGAAGTGGTAACACTTAAATCAAATTAAATCATGCAAGAACAGTTAACGGGTTCAACTAGCATAGATACCTAATCCCGAAATCCAACATAAATCATAAATCAAATACATGGGTTCAACTAATAAAGGAAACCTGTCCTAACCTGTCCCGAATAGCATACAATAGTAACGGGTTCAACTAATCCAAGCCCTGTCCTAACCTGTCCCAAAAATTCATACATTCAAAGCCTAACCATAAACCTGTACAGAATAACATAACTGTAACATCCCGATCGTTCGGATTTCCAGGTACGTCGTAACGAGAGGGTTTTATGTGCTTTAAAACATTTAATTACGTATTTGAGTGTTATTTTAATGCTTTTTTTATTATTTGAATTATATGAAATTAATTGTTTATATTATGAACTTTGAAAGTTAAACGTTTAAGTTTGCATGCTCGTAATTTGCTCGTTATGTGTCGGAATTCAATTCCGATTTTTGTGGAATTTTGGTATGTGCGATATATGTGAGTTATGAATATGTTTACATGCTCGTTTTAAGTTTTCGTGTTCGTTTGTCGAGGTTTTAAACCTTAAGTATTTGACGAGGGACATGAGGGCCTAACTAGTTTTAGCGCGCCTCGTGTTCCGGAGGCCATAACTTGAGCTCGAGAATTAGGATTCGAATTTCGGAAGAAGAGTCGGACTCGTAACGAAGAGATGAAACCAAAGAACCTAGTTTGGTATTTTTCTAAGCTCATTTAGACCCTCGTTTTTCGCTCGGAATGAACAGCTTGCGCTAAAGCCACCTTCTTTGACTAGTCCTATACTTGTGGGGCCAATTTAACTCAACCTAAGCCTAACCCTTGATATCTTGACTTGAGTTAAGCCTTACTTGCTCCTTTCAGCTATATATATGAGAATATATTCTGCTCTTCCCGGTTTGAATTTACTGTCAGAATTTTGCTTCGTTTAGTGACTTCTTGAGCTCCATTTCGTGTGAAATTTCACGGGCATGAAGTATATGAGTTGCTCTACATGTTGGCTAAGTGTTTCCATGCTTTTATCCCCGGTTTCAGCCCCATATTTGAAAGGAATGACCTGTTTGCAATCATGCTACTTCTTGACCGATTTTCTTGTTTGTTTTGAATCATCTTTGTTGCTGCTGTGTATGGCCTGATAGCATGATGAATTGGTGGTGCTTTCTTGTTGATTTCATGCTTGTTATGTGTGCTTTATGACCTAAGAAAATCCTCCCAAGCTGCTGCACAAAATGCCCTGTTTTGCCATGGAAAAAAAACATTTCTGCGCCAACACTTTTGCATCGAAAATTTGAACTGGACACAGCCGTGTCCAGGTTGTGCTGATTAGTGACACGGCCGTGTCAAGGCCTCGACTTGGGCATATGATTTATTTAAATTCGGACACGGCCGTGTCCGTTTCCTTTGTGTTTTGGACATGGCCGTGTCATGTGTCACGGTGGTGCCTCGGGGGAGTTTCTTTCGTCGTTTCGTCGCTTTTAATTGCTTTCTCTTGTCCCGTTTGTGGCTTATATGCATTATTAGCTTAATGTATTATGTGTTAACTTGTGTAATACGAATTTATGGCTTGATTGGTTTGCTCGTTTTTGAATTATGACTTCATATGTGCGATATGCTCCTCAAACGTGTGTTTATGACTTCATGCCTCGTTTATATGCCTTGCATGATCATTCTTTGCTCCTTCTATGCTATGAATGCTTTGATAACATGTTGTATAGTACGATATGATCGTTATATGAAATCTGTGAATCCGTTCGATATGATTTATGAGACTTATGAATTAATATGAACTCGTATGCATTATATGTCAATTTGTTAAGCTTCATACGTATCACTTGCATTCATATGCATTCGCCGAGCGTCAATATGGTTCATTTTGAGTCTAAGTTTGCCTCTTGCTCTTTGCTTTGCTCTTAGGTTCGTTCTGATGTGAGGAAGTGGTTCGTTTGACTCCTTTTGGCCCGTTTTGTTGGGTTTGGTACAAGGTGAGGTTTTCTTTCCTTTTAGATATGATGACCTAAAACCTTAATTGAATTTCTAGCCTGCATGCGACTTATATATGTATATATATGGATATGTGTTTGGATACGTATTTTGTGGGATTTATCCCGTTTGTTTTGAGAATTTGAAAACGCTTTTATAAGTATATAAGCTCTATTTTCGTTTCTTTTGACAAGCTTTGATAAGAGTGTTTGTGTGTAAGCGTGATAAGATTTGTGGATATGTTTCGTATGGTAAGTTTGATAAGTATGATCAGCGGAAGTATATGTGTTTGTGTGATGGGCCCCGGAGTTGTGGGTAAGGGAGACCCGGGACGACCATGGGGTCGCCGGTTACGACCCCTGTGCACTTCTCCACAAAAGGGAGACTTAGCTCATCCTCGGGAGGTCGAGGGGAAAGCAGGTCTTCTTGAGCCGACGGCGTGCTTCGTGACCCGTCGAAGGAGCGGGTGGATCCCCCGTCTCATTTCGTATATATGTGGGGGTTGAGAGGGGCACCTCTCTTCCCCAAACGGTGTTGGGGTGGGAATGATTTATGATTTGTTTTGTAATTCGCTTCGCCTTTGCTTCTGGAGTAAGTGGGATGGATTTAAGCTTTCGGTTCGTTATGTTTTGTTTATGGTTGTGAAACGGGGGCGAATTTCTAAACTCTAAAACTTGTCTTGATTTGGCCTTCGGCCCCAAACTTCTTTCTTTATATATATAACGACGGGTTAAATGTTTTAGAATGCAAAAATCGTGCCTGGTTCATGAATCCTTTCAGCTTTGTTTATGCTTTGCTCTTATGTATATATATATGGGTGCGTGTGTTAGCCCCCTCACCAGTCTCTAGGACTGACCCTCGTTATTTCTATCTTTTTCCCCCTTTGATTTGAATTTGCAGGTTTTCGTTCTGAGGAGTTGGAGCTAGGCGGTTGTCTTTGAGTCTTTATTTTGGGAGAGCTTGAGTCACATGCATTGTATTTTGTTTATTTATGCATTTGGCTGAGTTATGATATATGTATAAGTTTTGACGTTAAATTCGAAATTGTAAAGGCTGTATAACTTGAATCGTTAATTTCGATTTGTCTCGAGTTTATTTATTTATTTTGTGAGATTCTGGTGCTTCCATATTCGTTAGTTGTTTTGTTGCGCACTCTGAGTAGGGTCTAGACCGCCTAGCTTAGGTTGGATTTTGTTTGTCACCCGTTCGCTATGGCTTAATGCGTAGACGGAGTCTCCATTTCGTTTCATGTGTTGGGTTACGGTGCGGGGGATGTGGCGCCCTTCGCTCCGGGGTGTTACATCCTTAAGTTGTATCAGAGCTCTGGGTTGCAAAACCGGAGCTCTCGTGTCATGTCGGGTTTGTCTAGGTCGTTCGGCTTAGGATTTCGTGTTTGTTGGCATTCACTACATCACTTGTGTGAATTATGTGATATTAATTGATATTATTTGCATTAATAGTTCACATGAACATGCACTAAAAACCCCGCATGCATCGATATCTCTTGGTATTGTATTTTATTTCAAGATATTGCTTCGACATCAACAAGTATTATCGGGAAAAGAATAAGAGAGAGACGGGTATATTCGGGCTACGAGGAGCTTAGAGATTTTGATCATTGGAAGTGATTTGAAATGTGGATATTAAGGCCAAGTTCTAGGTGATCCAGAGAATAGAGTGGAGATTTGAGGAGTCCGAGAAGAATTCTCATGAGGGAGTTTTATTAGAGACCTTTGTACAAGTACCTCTCTTCCGAGTTCGATGATAGAAAGATTTCAAATTGAAGAATGAAAGAAGATGGATGATTTCGCATAAGGGTGTAAAAGATTTTGGTACTTTCAAGGACCATGCTAGGATTCGGAATTATTTTCAAGTAAGTAGGTAAGGAATTCGATTGAATTTTCAAATTCTAAGAATATGTACATGATCCGAGGATGCAAGATACTTGGGGCTATGAAGGAATGGGTGATCAATGGATTGAATCTCATACATCACTTATATAAAGAAAAGATCGGTTTGGGGTTAGAAGATCAAGCAAGGAATCCAAACTTCAAGAAATTCTTAGGAGGATTCAAGATACCAATAACGTCAAGAAAAAAGAGATTTCAATGCCGAGTGGAAGCATCAAATTAAGAGGGATTAGGAAAGTGTTTCAAGTCCCGTTGGACTGGAGAATACTTTAAGATTAAATAATTGGAAGACAAGGCGAGGAAACCAAGAGACAAGAGAAATATTTGAAAACTTAAGACTTCAAAGTTGCTGACTATAAGAAGATTCAAATAGCCAAGATGGATTTTATACATCTTCTCACCGGAAACAAGTCAGTGTTCATATTGTATAGATTCGAGGCACAAGAAAAAGGAAATTCAAGAATCTCATGAGGTCACCAATATTAAACAAGGAAGGATTCCAATACTGAAGGTGAGAGAATGATTCAAGTATCGAGGAATTAAAGGCATGATGAAAGTTAACCGAACAACAAGGAGTTGAGGTCTTCAAAGAAATGCCATGACTTCAAGATCCCGATTCAAGCATAAGATGATCCTCCCGGAAAACAAGAAGATGGCACCACACTCAACGCTACTCCTATGGTGAACGGTACATAAAGCATTTATGGCATCCCATTGCACACATGTTTTATTATCGGGGAAACCCACGTGCTTACTGCTTTATTCCTTGTTCTTCGGTGGTTCTTGATTACAATTGTTGTGTAATTGCTTTCCTTCTTGTTCTTGTCCATTATGTGATTCTTTCCCTTTTTGGCTCTTATTTGTATTATGCTTCCTTCCCTTCTCAGTTTTGCTCGTTGTGTGTTTCTTTTCCCTTCTAGCTCTTGTTTGAAGTGTACTTCATTTTCTTCTTAGCTTTGCTTGTTGTGTATTTCTTTCCCTTCTTAGTTCCTGCTTATTGTGTGCTTTATTTTCTTTTGTGTTAACTTTCTTGTGGAGAGAGCTTGTGGTGTGGAGTGTTTGGTGAGTTGTGAGGGTTGATTTGCTTTTGGTCAGCTTGTCTGAAGGTGTTGAAGTTAGCGGTTACTTTTAGATAGAAGGCTAACCCGTTGGTATTCATCGCGGAAGAACTGAGTATTGCCTCAGAGTAAGAGGTATGGTTTTGAGTGGGAGGAGGCGGTTGAAGAGAGTTACCTTCGGTATCGATTTTTGCCTAACCGGAGGTACGAAAGGCTACCTTGTTTCCAAACGAGGCATAAAGGAAGGCCTTTGTTGTGTGTTGCTCGTAGAAGAACGGTAGCCTACTCCTTAAGGAGTGCAAGGTCATGAGTTAATCCCACTCAGGGTTGAAGTTGTTCAGAGTTTTAGGAAACCGGTTGTTATGGCATAAGAAAGACGTTATGGACTTTGTGTATTAATGTCTATGTGCCATAGGTTGAGAATTCTCCTACTACTCCCGAATTTTATTTGGAAGTGGGGGCAAACGACTAGGACTTTGTGTCCAGTTCGCCATCTAAGGAGTTAGGGTCTCGAGAGGTATGGGATCAGAGTAGCGCAGCGGAAGTGTGGAGTTGGGTTTGTCTTCGGAGCCGTTCAAGACTCCTTAGGACCTGAGGACAGGTCCTTTTGAAGGAGGGGAGTTTGTAACATCCCGATCATTCGGATTTCCAGGTACGTCGTAACGAGAGGGTTTTATGTGCTTTAAACCATTTAATTACGTATTTGAGTGTTATTTTAATGCTTTTATGATTATTTGAATTATATGAAATTAATTGTTTATATTATGAACTTTGAAAGTTAAACGTTTAAGTTTGCACGCTCGTAATTTGCTCGTTATGTGTCGGAATTCAATTCCAATTTTTGTGAAATTTTGGTATGTGCGATATATGTGAGTTATGAATATGTTTACATGCTCGTTTTAAGTTTTCGTGTTCGTTTGTCGAGGTTTTAAACCTTAAGTATTTGACGAGGGACATGAGGGCCTAACTAGTTTTAGCGCGCCTCGTGTTCCGGAGGCCATAACTTGAGCTCGGGAATTCGGATTCGAATTCAGGAAGAAGCGTCGGACTTGTAACGAAGAGATGAAACCAAGGAACCTAGTTTGGTATTTTTCTAAGCTCGTTTAGACCCTCTTTTTTCGCCCGGAATGAACAGCTTGCACTAAAGCCACCTTCTTTGACTAGTCCTGTACTTGTGGGGCCAATTTAACTCAACCTAAGCCTAACCCTTGATATCTTGACTTGAGTTAAGCCTTCCTTGCTCCTTTTATCTCTGAAAACCGATCCAAAATCCCCCATTTTGAGCAGCAACAGATCGAGCCAAGAGAGGAGAGGAGAAGAGAAGAGAAACTTTGGCCCTTTTGTGGATTTTGAGCTCAAATCACCATCTTTCTTCTCCAAATCTTCAACGTATGTATATTCTTGTATTATCTACACTTTTATACAATTTTTGATCCATTTAATACTCGTTTTGTATCAGATTTAATTAGGGTGTGGGTAGGAGCTTGAAGAGGGACTTTTGGGGATTTTGCTCTTATGTGCTAGCTTGCTTTGTGGCTGATTTCCTTGCTTTAAAATGAAGTATATGGACTTGTTTCTTTGATAATTTGATGCTTAACTGATAGTATATGATGTTTGGATGATTTTCTCTTGAGATCCTTTGATGAAATTTTGAGTTTTTGAGCTTCAAACCTAAGCTAGAAATCTGCTCCCCTGTTTTGGAACTGCTGTGACGTTTTGTGCCTTGTTGCTTGAGTTAATGGCTCCCATTTCGTGTGAATTTTCATGGAGATGCTGGGTACTAATTTCTTTACATGTTAGCCCTGCTCTTGCAAGCCTTTAGATCCATTTTCAGCTCCTAAACTGAAACATGAAGCCTATTTGTATGTTATGTGCGAACTGAACTGCTGTCACGTTTTTGAGTTCCAATGATTGAATTCTTGCCTCCAATTTCTTGTGCTAATGCTTGGTTATATAATATACATGTTGTTCTATGAATGTGCTTCGTTTTTCCCTGATTTCATGCTTTATTTTGGCCACAAACTTGATTTCTTGCACCTTAGAAATTGCTACTGCAAATCTGCTCATTTTCACCAAGTTGCCGTCATGTTTTTGAGGTTTGCTTGATGGATTCTTACATCCAATTTCGTGTATTAATACATGGTTATGTGTTACACATGTTGCTCTATGTATATGCTCGGTTTTAGCTTGATTTCAAGCTTCATTTCAGCTATATTTATGAGAATATATTCTGCTCTTCCCGATTTGAATTTGCTGTCAGAAATTTTCTTCGTTTAGTGACTTCTTGAGCTCCATTTCGTGTGAAATTTCATGGACATGAAATATATGAGTTTCTCTACATGTTGGCTAAGTGTTTCCATGCTTTTATCCCCGGTTTCACCCCCATATTTGAAAGGAATGACCTGTTTGCAATCATGCTACTTCTTGACCGATTTTCTTGTTTGTTTTGAATCATCTTTGTTGCTGCTGTGTATGGCCTGATAGCATGATGAATTGGTGGTGCTTTCTTTTTGATTTCATGCTTGTTATGTGTGCTTTATGACCTAAGAAAATCCTCCCAAGCTGCTGCACAAAATGCCCTGTTTTGCCATGGAAAAAAAACGTTGTTGCGCTAACACTTTTGCTTCGAAAATTTGAACTGGACACGGCCGTGTCCAGTTTGTGCTGATTAGTGACACGGCCGTGTCAAGGCCTCGACTTGGGCATATGATTTATTTAAATTCGGACACGGCCGTGTCCGTTTCCTTTGTGTTTTGGACATGGCCATGTCATGTATCACGGTGGTGCCTCGGGGAAGTTTGTTTCGTCGTTTCGTCGCTTTTAATTGCTTTCTCCTGTCCCGTTTGTGGCTTATATGCATTATTAGCTTAATGTATTATGTGTTAACTTGTTTAATATGAATTTATGGCTTGATTGGTTTGCTCGTTTTTGAATTATGACTTCATATGTGCGATATGCTCCTCTAACGTGTGTTTATGACTTCATGCCTCGTTTATATGCCTTGCATGATCATTCTTTGCTCCTTCTATGCTATGAATGCTTTGATAACATGTTGTATAGTACGACATGATCGTTATATGAAATCTGTGAATCCGTTCGATATGATTTATGAGACTTATGAATTAATATGAACTCGTATACATTATATGTCAATTTGTTAAGCTTCATACGCATCACTTGCATTCATATGCATTCGCCGAGCGTCAATATGGTTCATTTTGAGTCTAAGTTTGCCTCTAGCTCTTTTCTTTGCTCTTAGGATCGTTCCGATGTGAGGAAGTGGTTCGTTTGACTCCTTTTGGCCCGTTTTGTTGGGTTTGGTCGACAAGGTGAGGTTTTTTTTCCTTTTAGATATGATGACCTCAAACCTTAATTGAATTTCGAACCCGCATGCGACTTATATATGTATATATATAGATATGTGTTTGGATATGTATTTTGTGGGATTTATCCCGTTTGTTTTGAGAATTTGAAAACGCTTTTATAAGTATATAAGCTCTATTTTCGTTTGTTTTGACAAGCTTTGATAAGAGTGTGTGTGTGTGTAAGCGTGATAAGATTTGTGGATAAGTTTCGTATGGTAAGTTTGATAAGTATGATCAGCGGAAGTATATGTGTTTGTGTGATGGGCCCCGGAGTTGTGGGTAAGGGAGACCCGGGACGACCATAGGGTCGCCGGTTACGGCCCCTGTGCACTTCTCCACAAAAGGGAGACTTAGCTCATCCTCGGGAGGTCGAAGGGAAAGCAGGTCTTCTTGAGCCAACGGCGTGCTTCGTGACCCGTCGAAGGCGCGGGTGGATCCCCCGTTTCATTTTGTGTATATGTGGGGGTTGAGAGGGGCACCACTCTTCCCCAAACGGTGTTGGGGTGGGAATGATTTATGATTTGTTTTGTAATTCGCTTCGCCTTTGCTTCTGGAGTAAGTGTGATGGATTTAAGCTTTCGGTTCGTTATGTTTCGTTTATGGTTGTGAAACGGGGGCGAATTTCTAAACTCTAAAACTTGTCTTGATTTGGCCTTCGGCCCCAAACTTCTTTCTTTATTTATATTACCACGGGTTATGTAGCACCCCTTACACGTGGAGGTGCCACACCCCCGCACTATAGGTCAATTCACACACGAAACGGCCAATCCGTACATAAACTAACCTATAGCGAACAGGTAACAATGCAATAACTGACAAGCTAGGCTGGATTAATTTATACATGCAACAGAATTAAGCGGAAACATAAAGTAATCACTATCAAATATTTCCATTTATCATGTCAGGTCATTTCTCGTTTACCAAATAAAATATATTCTAACTATACCTATCAATACGTTATCATCTCTAACATAAAACAATAACATTAACCATAATTTCATAAGTAACACTAATTAAACAAATACACGAACCATGGTTGACTCGACTACATGAACTGGACTCGACTCGACTCAACTCCCGCCTAGCGTGCACCTGCAATAACTTGAAAGGTGGAGGCGTCAGTCTATGAAGACCGAGTGAGGGGTTTAAATACATATTAGCGCAGATAACATGCAAGTTATATTCTCGGGTAAAGGTTATAAAAGATAATATATATATAAGTTGAATAATAATGTAGCTTCGCCCGAGAATACAACTATTAATATTAAACACTTGTTCCTTTTCATGCAATCAATACATGGCCCCGGCGAGTGAGGGCGGTCTCCAACCTTACTCCAAATGAACATGAAACATGCTTGCTTGATTATTAAACATTAGGTGATCATGCAATTCAATTTACCGTACAATCGTGCGATAGTGTAATCATATAACACATTCATGGAATGGAAATCATGCAATAACCCGAGGACAATCCGTGGTGCCGGACCCATCCCCAGTCTCCTTCTCCCACCAATGATGGGAAGGTAGCTAGCCTTCGCCATCCACGACGTGTTGAGCATAGGGTACATGAATCCCTAAGCCCGGAACTCCTTCCTCCACTAATCTCCTAGCGGATTCAGGGGTCATCCCAAATGTGGTGAGGATAGTGCCAGAGTTACCCGTCAGCCCTTGCTTTCCCGGTTGGCTCTAGTCACTACCCTCGGGCCCAACGTGAACGGTCATGATACTCGCCTAAACATGCACGAAACATGGCTTGCTTGCTTGCTTTTCATGAACATGACTTGAAATGATAAATGATTTCTTGGAAATTATAGATTTAATTACCTTTGGCCGAAAGATCACGTAAAGGTTATACGGGTTCTATATAACTAGCAATTAAACCTCACCTGACAGGCGACACACGACTCGTGAATGCGTGAACATGCTTATGCTTGACAATCTCCGCCCTGGAGAATAACTGGACAAGAAACGGAACAATATACGTGCATGAGACCACAATTCAAGGACATTACTTCATAGAAGACGCACAGCGTGATCAAATATGAGACATCATGCAATAAACAATGTTGCATGTAAATATCATGATTTGACATGTAATTAATCATATAATAACAATTTGGAGTCAAATAAACCATTGGAATTAAGATCCAAAATTACAGTTTTATGCAGAAACTTTTGCACTTCCAGAAGCCTGGGAACGGCCGTTCCAGGTGTTAGTGTAAAAATGGGAAGGGCCGTTCCGCACTCCCGAAGCTGCTCCCGAAGATGGGAACAGCCGTTCCTGCTTGCAAGTTGAAATGGGAACGGTCATTCCCGTCCTCACCGCCATGCACACTGTTCACATTATGGGAACGACCGTTCCCCATTTACAAAGGGAACGGGAAGGGCCGTTCCCGTTATGCAGAAGATGCAGAAAATAGAGCATAAGAACAGGGGAGCTACGAACCACTCCCAATTCTCACCTTAATCATCATAATTCAATCTCTTATGCTATAATTCATGAAAAGGAACATATATGCATGCTTGTGGTACACTAAGACTCAATATAAACACACAATCCATGCTTCAATCTCCATAATTACCAACTTGAGCTCATATATAACCTCATCATAATATCTCATAATTCTCAAGATTTATGCAAGGAATTTAAGCCTAAAGCTCAGAATACTGCTTCTAACATCATATAGACAAGTTATTATATCAAAATCATAACCCTAGCTTCATGAATTGTTACCAATAAATCACATATCTCAACTTACATGTACTTGAAGGAAGAGAGATGGATGATTACGGATGCTTGAGCTTGAATCATGAAATTTCCTAATAAATTCTAGCTTGAAGATGATGATTTTCCCAATTTTCTTCCTCCTTGGATGAAAGAACCGAGAGAGAGCAATGGAGATGAATGATTGTATGATATATGATCAAATGAAGGTTGTGGAAGAGATGCATATATATACCGATATATTTGGGGAAATATTGTAATATTTGCAATTAAATCCCTCAATTGTGTAAGTTATGCAATTAGGTATATAAAGTGTAGGAAAAGATCAATTAGGTCCCCTAATATTTTCATGCAATTGGGTCCTTAAAGAAAAGGAAATGGGCAATTAAGGACAATTATGCAATTAATACAAATTGGACAATTAATTCATGTGACAATTAAATTCCATTTATACAAGAATTCTCAAAGTGAAATGAATTTCATACAATTTCCACGTAATCATGTTGAAACAATTTATAAAATTAATATAACACGTATAAATTAAATAAACGAAAATAATAAAATAAAATCCTAACGCTCGAAACCCACACGTGTCGAGCGTACCTGACTGTTTGAAATTCGGGGCGTTCCAATTCTCTCCCCCTTAAGAGAATCCGTCCTCGGATTCCATGTCCTGAATTTCTGGAATCTAATCGGCTCTTACGTGTTTATCCCACGCGGGTTAGCTACTCCCCGTCAGGGATTAGTTTGAAAGAGATCTTCGATCCACCAAGTCCTCCAATGTGTGAATCACGACCCTCAACTTTCCGGAGCCTAAACACTGGTAAAAAAAATCTAACCTTCCACTATAACAAATTGACAAGTAGTTGAACATATTGAGAGTGCCCCGTCTCTCAAACAATTAATGAGAGAACCCCGTCTCTCGAACAAGTAACAAGAGAACCCCGTCTCTTATGCACACGAAATAAATTCAAGCGAGTACTTAAATAAACATTTACAATTTATAACACACAAGGAACAAGTAAAATTATCAGTTATGCACTTATTATTCACATAAAACAATTAATAATAAGAAAAGAATCATATATGAGAATAACAAATAATAATAATAAACAAATAACAATAAAATATTGGTGCCCGTGATATACATGATTAAGTGTACCGTTCACCGAGGATTGAAGTTCTCGTATTGTAGTAATTCGGGAAAATACTTGGTTCTTTAGTTGAAGTTTCTTCTTGTCTTGTACCACGATAGTTCGAATTTTCTATTCTTGATAGCCATCTCTGCCCTTGTGCTATTTTCTAACATAATCCTTAAATCATCATTAATCACCAAATCCTCAGACCCCTTTAATCCCAGATTTGCCGGTTGAACCCTTCTTGCACTGATTCTCGCATTTACTTTCCGATTTCTGAATTGAGAATAACCCTGGTTTTCTGGTTAGGGAGTGCTTGTATATTCAAGCTTAAAAGACTGACTTTGTGTTCCAAGCAAGCTCTTATCCGACCAACAGAGAGAACAGGTTCTACCATTTTCTCGACCTTCGTAATCAACGTAAAACATTTTTCCGAAGCTAATATCTTAAACTCTTTATTTGAAATTCGGAAGTTGAGCTCCTATTTCCTTAGTCAAGAACACGGCGGATATTTAATTCAGAAAAAAATAAAGGTCGTCATTCTATGAGAGTGCCTCAGCAAGTCCCCCTCTTTTTTTTTTTCACAGAAACCGAAGGAATCAGGTCCTAGTGAAGAGTCTTCCATTTGATCCCTGAAATTTAGTGACATACCCAACAACTCTGCAAAAGATCTTGGAAGAAATGATCAATTAGCTCCAATTTTCTCAAACTTGTTCACGGTAATTGGTATGTTCATGGGAGCGACGCCCACAGCATGGATAGAAGGCGGTGTGCATTTACAGGCTTTTCTAGAGTATAAGTAATAACTTTGTAAGAAAACTCTTATCGGAGTTAACCTACTAAAACTTGAAATTGATTCCGAGTATTACCCAAATTGAATCCATTTCCTATTTACTGAGTCAAATGATATCCTGAGATTACCAGAAGACCATAGACGATGCACTCACGTCCTTAAAACGGTGATTGAGCAAGGTACTATCGATGATCGGACTTTCTTGGTGTAAGAGGGAGGGAAGGTTTACATTATTGAAAACTTCTTTCACATGGTTCTGATAGAGGATTCCATGAAGATTCGATTTTCTTAAATTCCAACTCTCCCGGGTGTTATCTAACTTCAGGCTTCAATTTACTTTCAGGCCGACTCTCCCCCTTAAGAAAATAGGGATTTTCTAATTCTTTGAATTTGTTTTGTCCTTTCCCACTTGCATGCTTCTCTGTTGATTCAATTCCCGTAATATTTTCCTCGTCCTACTTATTATTAATCAAGATTTTGATTAATAGTTCTTTTCTAATCTTTTCGGTTACTGGCATGCTCAACTTGAAGCTCACAGACTGTCACCCCTTTAATCTGATACCAAAATTTTCCAACATCCTACAATCACCTAATGCTTTCCAGAGAGTTGACATTTACAAGATTGACACCACAATCTGAAGCAAGAAAAGTTCATTCTTCTACCCACATTACATCCCCAAAATAATGATTAATTTCTGAAGGTTAAAGAACCCCTTGAACATTTGTCTGCTTGAACTTATCATCATTTTCCGGTTCCCAAAATTTTCCAATATTTATTTCATACCCCTGCTCCTACTAAATCCTGGATCAATAAATTCTCACAACCTCCAAGTACTGCTAAACTTCAAACAGAATCGAATAACCCGGTTACCAACATGATGTCCAATGATTCAGAAGTCTCTTCTTTAAATTCAAGTTGGTAGGAATAGAAGCAAGGATTGTGCAGAGCATAGGAAGAGCCTATTAACAATGAACACTGAATAATGCATGATGGTTAAAGTGTCAATGCACATCACATACCTATCAACGATTTAAAATGCAACACGTTGGAACATTTTTAACAACTTAAATACGTATAGATAAGGAAATGTAAGTAATATAAGTAATTTGAACATGTACTCAAGGTATCAAGTAGGAAAGTTCCAATACAATTAAAGTAACGTTTATAAATGAGAAGCGATTTACTTAACAGTTATGATGCACGTGTCTATGAATGTATTGAAGAATCTGTCACCGTAGAAAGGTTAAGGTCGACGCCGGTGTCCATTCCTCGTTGACCAAATTGCAAACTTGGTTCGAATAGTTGATCAGTTCCTAGTTTCCTACAGCCTCTGAAATCTTCAAAATCCTCCGGCCTTGATTCATACATTTCCCAAAACCTGTCACTCACAGCTCATTTGAAACTAAATGCATGTGGATAAGGCGTGCTCATGTCATATAATTGCCACGTAGTCGATGCCGATAACAAGGATCTACTATAAAACGCAACAGGTAATTCATCAATGTATAGATTAAAACACATCAATCACATAAATTTCAAACAATTCAAAATCAGTCAATTGACATTTAATAGCACGAATCAAGGTAAAACACAAATTATCAAGTATTTCAGGTAATTCAAAGAATTCAAGTAGCTCAAGACATTCAAATAACATGCAAGACTCTCAAATTGTCAAGCAATTCCTATGCCGTACGACCTAAACTTGACTCGACACGACACTAGAATCTCGGTTTTGCAACCGGGCTCTGATACCACCTTAGATGTAGCACCCCGTACACGTGGAGGTGCCACACCCCCGCACTATAGGTCAATTCACACACGACACGACCAATCCGTACATGAACTAACCTATAGCGAACGCGTGACAATGCAATAACTGACAAGCTAGGTGGGATTAATTTATACATGCAATAAAATTAAGTGGAAGCATAAAGTAATCACTATCAAATATTTCCATTTATCATGTCAGGTCATTTCTCGTTTACCAAATAAAATATATTCTAACTATACCTATCAATACATTATCATCTCTAACATAAAACAATAACATTAACCATAATTTCATAAGTAACACTAATTAAACAAATACACGAACCAGGGTTGACTCGACTACATGAACTGGACTCGACTCGACTCAACTCCCGCCTTGCGTGCACCTGCAACAACCTGAAAGGTAGAGGCGTCAGTCTGTGAAGACCGAGTGAGGGGTTTAAATAGATATTAGCGCAGATAACATGCAAGTTATATTCTCGGGTAAAAGATATAAAAGATAATATATATATAAGTTCAATAATAATGTAGCTTCGCTTAAGAATACAACTATCAATATTAAACACTTATTCCTGTTCATGCAATCAATACATGGCCCCGGCGAGTGAGGGCGGTCTCCAACCTTACTCCAAATGAACATGAAACATGCTTGCTTGATTATTAAACATTAGGTGATCATGCAATTCAATTTACCATGCAATCGTGCGATAGTGTAATCATATAACACATTCATGGAATGGAAATCATGCAATAACCCGAGGACAATCCGTGGTGCCGGACCCGTCCCTAGTCTCCTTCTCCCTCCAATGATGGGAAGGTAGCTAGCCTTCGCCATCCACGACGTGTTGATCATAGGGTACGTGAATCCCTAAGCTCGGAACTCCTTCCTCCACTAATCTCCTAGCGGATTCAGGGGTCATCCCAAATGTGGTGAGGATAGTGCCAAAGTTACCCGTCAGCCCTTGCTTTGCTGGTTGGCTCTAGTCACTACCCTCGGGCCCAACGTGAACGGTCATGCTACTCGCCTAAACATGCACGAAACATGGCTTGCTTGCTTGCTTTTCATGAACATGACTTGAAATGATAAATGATTTCATGGACAAGAAATGGAACAATATACGTGCATGAGACCACAATTCAAGGACATTACTTCTTAGAAGATGCACGGCGTGATCAAGTACGAGACATCATGTAATAAACAATGTAGCATGTAAATATCATGATTTGACATGTAATTAATCATATAATAACAATTTGGGATCAAATAAACCATTGCAATTAAGATCCAAAATTACAGTTTTATGCAGAAACTTTTGCAATTCCAGAAGCCTGGGAACGGCCGTTCCAGGTGTTAGTGTAAAAATGGGAAGGGCCATTCCCCACTCCCGAAGCTGCTCCCGAAGATGGGAATGGCCGTTCTGGCTTACAAGCTGAAATGGGAACGGTCGTTCCCGTCCTCGCCGCCATGCACACTATTCACATTATGGGAACGGCCGTTCCCCATTTACAAAGGGAACGGGAAGGGCCGTTCCCGTTACGCAGAAGATGCAGAAAACAGAGCATAAGAATAGGGGAGCTACGAACCACTCCCAATTCTCACCTTAATCATCATAATTCAATCTCTTATGCTATAATTCATGAAAAGGAACATATATGCATGGTTGTGGTACACTAAGACTCAATATAAACACACAATCCGTGCTTCAATCTCCATAATTACCAACTTGAGCTCATATATAACCTCATCATAATATCTCATAATTCTCAAGATTTATGCAAGGAATTCAAGTCTAAAGCTCAGAATACTGCTTCTAACATCATATAGACAAGTTATTATATCAAAATCATAACCCTAGCTTCATGAATTGTTACCAAGAAATCATATATCTCAACTTACATGTACTTGAAGGAAGAGAGATGGATGATTATGGATGCTTGAGCTTGAATCATGAAATTTCCTAATAAATTCTAGCTTGAAGATGATGATTTTCCCAATTTTCTTCCTCCTTGGATGAAAGAACCGAGAGAGAGCAATGGAGATGAATGATTGTATGATATATGATCAAATGAAGGTTTTGGAAGAGATGCATATCATATACCAATATATTTGGGGAAATATTGTAATATTTGCAATTAAATCCCTCAATTGTGTAAGTTATGCAATTAGGTATATAAAGTGTAGGAAAAGATCAATTAGGTCCCCTAATATTTTCATGCAATTGGGTCCTTAAATAAAAGGAAATGGAAAATTAAGGACAATTATGCAATTAATACAAATTGGACAATTAATTCATGTGACAATTAAATTCCATTTATACAAGAATTCTCAAAGTGAAATGAATTTCATACAATTTCCATGTAATCATGTTGAAACAATTTATAAAATTAATATAACACTTATAAATTAAATAAACAAAAATAATAAAATAAAATCCTAACGCTCGAAACCCACACGTGTCGAGCGTACCTGACTGTTTGAAATTCGGGGCGTTACAGGTTAAATGTTTTAGAATGCAAAAATCGTGTCCGGTTCATGAATCCTTTCAGCTTTGTTTATGCTTTGCTCTTATGTATATATATATGGGTGCGTGTGTTAGCGCCCTCACCAGTCTCTAGGACTGACCCTCGTTATTTCTATCTTTTTCCCCCTTTGATTTGAATTTGCAGGTTTTCGTTCAGAGGAGTTGGAGCTAGGCGGTTGTCTTTGAGTCTTTATTTTGGGAGAGCTTGAGTCACATGCATTGTATTTTGTTTATTTATGCATTTTGCAGAGTTATGATATATGTATAAGTTTTGACGTTAAATTCGAAATTGTAAAGGTTGTAAAACTTGAATCGTTAATTTCTATTTGTCTCGAGTTTATTTATTTATTTTGTGAGATTCTGGTGCTTCCGCATTCGTTCGTCTAGACCGCCAAGCTTAGGTTGGATTTTGCTGGTCACCCGTTCACCATGGCTTAAAGCGTGGACGGAGTCTCCATTTCATTTCACGTGTTGGGTTACGGTGCGGGGGATATGGCGCCCTTCGCTCCGTGGTGTTACAATAACATAGCCTACAAATTAAACTTATACGTTAAACAACTTATATCAAATTCAAATGAATACAAAAACATGTACAAATAAAGAGACTGAACTCAACTCGGACAAAAAAAAGACTTGACTCAACAGCCTAGCTTCAATGGGAGCCAAAGCTAAACCTGCACACTAAAAACATAAAGGGGGAGGGGTCAGTCCAAAGACTGAGCGAGGGGTTAACGCACGCGCACTATACATATATACGAGCACAGCACATAGAGTGTTTAAAGTTTATGAACCGGGGCGTGGTTTTTGCAATCTAAAACATTTTCACGTGATAATAGATGTATAGGGAGATTTGAAGCCTAACTGTAAAATAACAAATTTTAATTATTTATAAATCCACTCCGTTTCAAAAATCATTACAAACTTAACAAAACTCGGCAGGTACGAGTGCAAACCAACCAAACTCCTCATATTACACATAGGCATACCCAAACGAAATCAAAACAAGCGTACCTCCTCTACTCCGGGGGATGGAAGGGTTGTACATACCCTAAGCATCCAAGCATATATGTCAGGGTCGTGAGTTTCATGACACTCACGCCCAAGGATTCCATCCCCCACTTACCTCCTAGTGGGTTCCGGGGTGATCCTAAGTGTAGAGACCGCACTCGGGAGTAACCCGACGGCCTAACGCCGTCCCGAGGCTCCTTTGCACCAATCTCCGGGGCCCAAGGCAAAGTCCAAAATGCGAAATGCAAAACCCGCTACACACAAACAGACATAACTCATGCATATCGTACTTATCACATTGTACGTACATCATACACATACTGACTTCAAAATCATAATGAACTGAAACCAAACATACATAGGCTCATACATAGCGTTTATACTTTTCAAACCAAATCATATGACAAAACCAGCAGAATACGTACTTCGCACATATCTACATGTACATAAGGCTTATAAACAGCATGCATTCGAAAACGAGCACGTTGCAGTAGGGTATAACTGTATCCTAACCTCACCTGGTACTAAACAAAACCGAACAGAAAGCAGATGGTCCACCCTGGACCTGCACGACTCAAACAACAACCACATAGACGCACGACAATGCTCAACATGATAGTGGTATGCATAAGTGTTCATGTTGTGCTTCTAATGTGGTGTCGTGATCAAATTAGGTATATTAATGCTTAAGTATTGCATACAATCTTAGTTTCTTAAAGATTACACAAACAACCCTTAGGCAAATTCATGAAGGTTTAGAAAAATTACATAAACATCCCCTAAGCAATTCTTTATGTTTGAAAACATTACACAAATATCCCTTCGTCAAATAACCAAGCAAATCTATATAACTATTCATTTTAAGCACATACAAATTCAAAGATTACGAGATTTCATCATATTACACCCTCACTTGATCGTTCTTTGGCACTTATACAAGTATGCAAGTAAGAAACAAGTTCAACATTTATTTCATGAGCATAAAGACTCCTAACCACGAATTTAACAACATACATTGAGACTGCTACCTTCACGATCAAGAAGTTACATATTCAATTCTCGCTAAGTCATAAAATGCATAACCAATTCTTATATCACATAATGGATTCGAATTCAATTAAAGAGATTAGACTTTAATTACAAAGCTTCAAGTTTAGGCATAATAACTTCTCTTAACTTATCATGATTAGCATATTTATTTATCGATTGATAAAGTTTAATTAATCGAAGTCATACAATTTTTATATTTAGGGAAATTACACATGCACCCCTTCTAACTTAAGTAAATAGCACAAATACGATATATCGGAATTAAAATCAAAATTCAAAGCGTCAATACATATTACAATTCATTTAATACATGATTTCGTATACATTGGAATACATTTCGATTGAGGAATCAAGCAATTAGCAATTAAAATACATTTAAGCAATTAAATCAAATAACCTCAATTACACAAAATAATTCATAACAAATTAACTGAGTGTACAATTAACGAACGGAAAGTGGTGTTAGACTCACCACGACAGGGCGGACAAACTGTCTGAAGGTCGTCGGAGCACCACCGTCGGAGCTGTCGGAACAGTGGCCGGCCGTCGATCGGCCGCCGCTTGAACGTGTCGGAAAAATCCCGAAAAATCACCCATGCAAGTAATCCTCGTGCTCGTTCCAATTCCTCGATCAATTTCTGAAAATTCCATGCCAATCGTCCCCAATTTTAGATCCAATAATACGAAAACCCCAAAATCTTCAAATTCAAATTACTTCCAAATCGGTAAACGAAAATCGAATCCGTAAAAGGTATTGTCTTACCTGTGACGAGGCCTTCGAAATTCCCAAGGTAATAGCCGAAAAATATCGCCGGAGTTGACCACCGCCATTGAACCGCCGCTGTGCCACCACACACTGCTACCAAACGGCCAAATCTCGAGTCGTTCGAATTTGAAAAGAAAGGTCTCGTCGTGCCGAACAACTTTCGTGAAGGGCCCCTGGCCAAAAGATCGACGAAAAAGGCCCCCGATGCCTGCCAAAAATCCCGCCACCACCAAAAACGCCGAAACCACCACCTACGGCCAAAAGCTAATCAAAACGATACCGAAAATGAACTTAAGGGGTCGGAAAAGGGTAGGAAATACCAGCCTTCATAAAAAAAAGTCGCCGGATCGCCGCCGTGCTACTGTTCACGTGCCACCACCGTGAGCTTCAGGTAGCGCGTGAGCCGCCGTCCGGTGGCCGTTGACTAAACCGTCAACATAGAAAGGACCGCCGAGAAGTCTTCTTTCAGACCCTGGAGGTCGTGTCGAGAAAGGGCCGCCGGAAACCGCCGCGAGGGGGCGGCGAAGTTGCGGTGGTCCGCTCCTCCTCCATCCGCGACTGAAAATCAGGGATATTTCGGCCACCGCTTGTCGTCGGGCCACAATCTTGGTACGATGGAGCTCGCGTCATCGAGCTCTTCGAAATGGACTACTTATTCGTCGAATTCCGTCGAGAAACGACCGAGTTCCAAAGTGTGTGTGTGTTATGGTGTGGGGTGTGTGTTTCTCCTGGAGAGCAGGAGAGGGAACGGGAGAGGGGAGCTGGAGTTTGGCATGTTTAACAAGGATCCAGGTATTTTATCTCGGGTCCTTAACGCACGAAACAGCCGGAAGGAAGGGTTAACGACGTCAGAATTGGGCAAACTTAGAGTCTACAAACTCGTTTCGATGCCCCGAACGCATTAAAGGGGTCCAAGAGGTCGAAATCTCGATCGATCGAAGAATGATCGAAAAACCCCTAAAGAGAGAAAACTACAAATAGGACCCTAAACTCTTAAAGTGTTCAAAATAGGGCCATGCAAAACATAAAGTCACACAATTAAACACATATGAAAGTTGAAACGTGGCGTACCTTATACGTCGAACGAACGGGATCTTACAAAAATGCACTCCAAATTCTCCAAAATCATGCTCCAAAGTTCTTACAACATGTATAAATATAAATGAATATCAAATTTCATAACAAGAGCATCTAGAAGCGAATATGCATCAAGAAATCCAACAATTTACACGTATGGACTTCATCTCAAGTAGTCAATGCTTCAAGCTCAACAATGGTGAAATCCTCAATCATGTAAGAAACTTAATGATATTAATTACATTCTTCATGAAATTGCTCAAGGAACAAGAATTCAACACAAAATCAAACTAAAACATACAAGAACATGAACATGCAAGAATTCTTCCAAAAGTTTCAAGGTGCTTCAATGTTGGATTTCACATAATAATATAAAAGCAAGAAATTCTTATATCAAATCGTTGCTAGCAACGAAATAAACACATTTCCAATAAGAAATTCGAGTTCAATCCGACAAATAAGAGCCCTACTTCAAATCTTAACTCAAAACCTTCAAGAACATAAACCCAACAAAAGAGCACATAAACCTTACCTTGAGAGCTAAAAATCGAAGAGAAAGGCGTGTTCTTTAGTCTTGAATTCCCAGCTTCAATCTTCAATCTTGTCTCTTGAATGGCTTGAAGTGTTCTTGGGTGTTCTTGAGAGAATATGAATGGGTTTTTAGAGAATTTGTTTGAATCTTGTAAAATAACGTAATATGAGTTTTGGGATGTTAAAATCTGATTTGGTTAATTGGGTCAGCTATTTGGGTCACAAACCGGTCAATTGGAGCGGGTTAAAATTGAAATTGGGTCTCAAATTGGGTTAAATCCGAAATTGGGTCGTAGGTCTACAATGGGGCTTAAAAGGTTGACTTTTCGTAAAATGGCCATAACTTCTTCGTCCGAACTCCGAATTGAGCGATTCAAGAAACCACAAACTCGTAATCCAATTATCTACCTAAATTCATTAAGTTCTAACCAGTTCCAGGCTCAAAAATATAAATTTACCAATTTGTCCCTAATTATACTTTAAATGTCCAAATAAACACATAGTTTCGATTAATCGCGAAGCATGCTATCAAAGCTCAATAAGAACAATACGAGCAAACAATTAACACATCAAATACCCACATATATCATGAAAATCATATATTTCACATAATCACAAATATGGCAATCAAATTAAGGCATAATTTCACATAATTCATGTATTAAAAGGTAAATCGTTCACTCTCGTGACAAAACTTACCTTGATCGAGAAACGGGGCATCACAAAAACAAATACCCATAACATATAAAATGAGTTTCCAAGCTCCAAAATATAATATTTACAAGTATCCAAGGCCATCACGGCTTATACTAACAAAATGCGCCCAAAGTATTCATAATCATAATACAAATCAATATAAGAGTGTGTATGAGTGTAAAAGAATGCTAGACTCAAACATAAGACCCACAAGACTTGGCTTCCCGCTTAGCACCCCCAAAACCTGCAAGAAGAAACGGAAGACAAAATGAATTAAACCCCAACATAAACCTCAGGCCAGAACTTTCAATAATTAAACTACTCCAACTTTATCCTGAAAACGAATCACACTCGACCACTACACTTAAAAAAAAAAAACCAAAACCAACAGATTCAACATGAACCAAAAAACAAATTGCGAGCATAGATAAAAAAAAATAACACAATCAGAGCAGGATCAAATAGCCAACCTTAACCATAGGATGTCCACGACAATCGAAGATCTGTCGGGCCTTGACGGACTGGATAGTTGCTATTGAAGAAAGGGAGATCAGATCTGGAGAGAAAATTCAAGTGCGAAGACGAAAGTGTAAAGAAAAGAGGAACGTTGTTGGTATTGCAGAAGTAGATGGCAAGTGGGAGTGAGCCACGTATTTGTAGCTGAGACTAGGTTAATCACAGCTGTCGATTGATATCGTAATCTAATGCTGGTAGGTTGGTAGCCAAAATCATCAACGCCTGTGCCTTTGTAACTCCCTTTCAGAAAACATTTGTGAAATTACATTAACCTCCTAAAATAGAGCTATTTCCTTTTACAAATTTAATTAAAATCAACGATCTTTTCTAGCTAAAAAAATTTGGCTACAGGGAGGCTAGATTCTGGCACAAGACAAAAGAGATGAGTGTAGCATTTGGAACTTCTGTAAGGAAACCACCCAAACCATAAATTCCCAATAGTTGTAACTTAAGGTAACCTCATTTCAACTTCATCAATAATGTGATCTACACCTGCTCGAGAACCCTTTATCTACAAATATACCACCATTTTCAAGAATTACTTACATGGCAAAGCTAAAGAATTATATAATCATGACTTCTTTGACATCCATTTAGTTTTCTAAAACCTTTAAGAAATCCATACCTGCCAGTTTGCTTAACCATGTTAGTCTAAAAAAACTTGGTCCACGGCCTCAACACTGACTCCAGTCCCACCTTGTGGCATCGCAAAAAGGTCCACCACACGCACTGTATACTTATCCATAAATTCACCCAGCATTAGACCCATCACTTCCAATTGGCACCCCAACCCTACCAGCAATAAAATCAATTAACACACCGTTGAATCAGTAATTCCAGTAATAAACATAGAAAAAACTTAACATACGAGAAAATTTTTTCTTATAAAATATAAGGAAAACAAACCCTAGATTTACCATGTTCGTGAATCTTGAGCAGAGCAAGGGATGAGTGTGGGGGTGACGGCTAAATAATGGTGCTTGAGGAGAGACGAGAAGAGGGTGGCGAAGAACGGCGGTGGTGCTAGTAGAGGGTGTGTGTAAGCGAGGCGGAGAAGGAGACGTCATCCCAGCAGATGGGGCGTGGCTGAGAAAAAGGTAGGAACGACTGGTGGCGCTTCATCCGATGGCGAAGAGGGGGGTAGAGTCTCGTCGACGCTGCAATGTGGGGGAGAAAGGGTAAAATAAAGGAAGAAAAGGGTGTAGGTATTAGGCCGATCGAAGGGAAGAAAAAGGGGATCATCCCAATTTCTAAAAATTGTAATTAAGACCCTTAAATGTTCAGTTATGCGATGTAGTCCCCCAATTTCTAAACAAGTTCAATTATAGCCAATAAAAATACACTAAAAAATAAAAATAAAAACTACGTCGTTTTATGAAACTTTTTACTACGAAGAAATAAATCTTAGTAAATGATTGTCATTTACTACGTTATTTACTACGGTCAATAAATTGTAGTAAATAATTATCTTTTACTACGATAAAATGATCGTAGTAAAAAAATTCGAGGTAACAGGCCATTTTTCTTGTAGTGCAAAACGGGTTCAGTTTAAAGGAGACTGGTGGGTATCCATTAAAAGACTTTACGTTGGAAATCATTTACTCTTCAAAAGACTCAATATATAAGTATAATTGTTTAGCTTAAAACTTGTACATTGGATAGACATCGGGTTAATTTAACTAATAAAAGAGAAACCCACTTCTAAAAGCAAAAGAAGGAATTGTACAAGAACCTCAAGGACCGGTCTCGCCTCAGTCCGTTCTAAAAACTGTGTAAAAGAGGTGAAGTGAGACTCAAAATGACCATATGCGATGCACGACAATGAAATAAGGGACCAAGAGTGATCAATATTCATGCTTCAATCCAACAAATAACTCAAGAAATGCATATGATCAAGAATTCATTCAAAAACCTATACTATTCATTCAACTCGTCAAAACATGCTCAAATCTTCAAGAAAATAAGCAAACTATAGCTCAATATGATCACAAGGGAGAGGATATCACAAATATATGCTTACCTTTCAGATTGGATGAAGTTTGAAGAAGTTATGAGCTCAAACTTGTTGGGTGGTGAATAGTGATGAGGGGAGGGTTTGTTCTTGGCTTTGGCTGAGTTTTTCCTTCTCGTGTGTGTAATGAATGAGATGTGAGGCTAGGCATTAGATAGGGGATAAAATTGGGGTCTTGTGGGGCCAAACTTTGAGTTATTTGGTGAAATATTGGATGAGGTATGATAAAAATGGTTAAAGGTGGCAGTTTAGCTGTAACGCCCCGACTTTTCGGACGTAAAGGTAGGGCGTATGTGTTTACCTATTTGCGCGAATTAATTGTTTTTACGTGTTTTATATTTAATTTTATTATAATTGTTATTATTTTATTTTATTATATTATATTATATTATTTTATTTTAATATTATTAATTTTATATATATATATGTTTCGTATTATATATATATATATATATATATATGTTTTATTATTATTATTATTAATTTAATGATTATGCTAATTATATGTTATGTTAATTAATCATGTTTAAGCTAATTAATTACGTGACCAATTTAATTTATGTAATATTAGAACTTATTTATTTATTTGATTTATGCATGAACCTTGATTTAATATAATTATGCATGAAAATCATAATCTTGCATGGGAATTATTTATGCATGGTTTATTTCATTTTTGCATGGGAATTTTAATATATGTATGGGATTTATGTTGAATTGCATGTATGAGCTTGTTCGTTTATTTTGTGCTCCGTTCTTATATGATATGATATCAAATTGCCACGATTTTGTAATATGTTGTACATATATGTGTTATGGACATGATTTTATGCTCAATTTACGTTTTTGAATTCATTTGATAGGTTAACGAATTTAATTTGTTTTGAGGAACCAAAACGGGAGCTAACGAGCACTTAGCGTACCCTTGGTTCCGAATTTAATATCTTGAGCTCGGGAACTCGGATTCGAGTTCCGTCAACTCCGCTGAACTCGTAACGAAAATTCGAGTTTAGTAAACTTAGCCTTACATTTTTCCTAAGTTGTTTGAAACTCCGAAATCCAACCGAAAAACGAAACGGAGACCAAATTGACCTTGTTGTACAAATTGAGCCACATCTCATCCAAACCATAACCAAACTAACCATGGTTTGATTCCTTAGATCCCTAACTCAACCACCTATCATTACATATCAAGCCCTAACCAAGATAACCCTCACACAATCCCCAAACATCAGCCAAAGCTACTGCTCTACAGTCCAGTCCCGAAACCCTTCATCCCTTGGAGATTTTGGAGCTCAAATCTCCTCCAAACTTCAACCAATCATCAAGGTAAATTAAGGGTTGTATTATATGATTAATTCTGAGCATTTTCATCTTTTCATTCATGAATTTGAGCATGGTTTCATCCATTCTGGGCATTTTTCCGAAAATAAAGGATTTTGGGCAAAATGTTGATCTTCTTTGATTCTCAATGATTTTGATTGATTCCAAGCCTGAGATTAATTGTTTTGACTTCCTAATAACATTTATGATCTTTGATTTCGTGATTGTTGATATATTTATGAGATTTCATTTATGATCTTTTGAGAAAATCCCACATGTATGTCACGTACGGTTGATGACTTGTTTGAGCTTGTTTGGGACTGAATTACTTGTTGAAATTATGATGTTTTGCTGCGTATTTGATGACCTTTTGGACCTGATCTGAGTCGTATGAGCTGAGAGCAAGCATGCTCTGTTTTTCCTCCAGTTTTGATCGGTTTTGGCTTGAGGATTGCTGTCAAAAACTGCTGTCATTTCCTTCCTTCTTTTGCTGTCAGTTCGTGGTTGTGTGGTGTGTGTTTTAGTTATGTTCTTGCTGCTTTTCTTGCTTAGTTTAGCTGCCTTTGTTGCCTTCTTTCTTGCTGGAAATGGGCTGCCCTGTTTCTGCGTTTTGCTGTCCGAAACAGGGGGTTGCTGCTGTGCGACACGGTGGTGTCGTTTTTGGCCGTTCCGGCGAAGCACGGGGGTGCAGTCTGGGCCTAGGAATTCTGTACCGAGACACGGGGGTGTCTCTGTCTAGGTTTGGAGGGTGACACGGGGGTGTCACCCCATTTTCTCTGAACTGTTTTGCCGCGTTACGGGGCCTGTTGCTGCTGCTGTTTTGCTGCGTTTTTCCTGGAGTTGCTGCTGTGTATGTGTGTGCTTGGTTGTTATTTGTATTGCATGCATGTATATTTACCTTATATATATATGCATGGTTTGTATAAGGTGTGTGCGTGTGTATGCATGGCTGTGTATATATATATATATGTAGGGTGTGTGTTTGTGTTTATAATGCATACATGGTTAGGGTATAGTATATGTTGCATGCATGTTTGTGTATAATATATAGTATATATATTTATGCATGTAATATATAATATATATATGCATGCATGGGTAGGTTTGTGTGTGTGTACGTGTAGATATGTATATATTATATATATATTGTATATTATTATATATGATTATATATATATATATTATGTTATATATATTTATTATATATTTTTTTAAATATTATTTGATTTAATCTAATTTCTGAAATTAATTGATTTCCATTTCGCGTATTTATTCTACTGACTATTGTTTGAACGTTTCCAATTATTTATTTTATTCCTCAATGTGAATTTGAATAATATGTGTTATGCTTCTTAAATGAATTTTAGATTAATTGATATGCATTATGAATTTATGAATTTATGAATATTATGAATATTGTAAATTTATGAAATTTATATGAATTTATGAAATTATGAAATTGAATGAAATATATGAACGAATGATTTGATTATATGATTTAAATTCTTTAATCGTGCACATGAACATTTTTATGATATAACATGATCATTTATGCATTCATGTCATATTCACTTCATTGCCGAGCGTCATATGTGGTCATTGCGTCTCATACCTTTTCTTTTGCACAAATTCGGGTTTGGTCGGAGACGAGGGCGAGCATTGAGACGCTTGTGCCTTTATTTTGCTTTGGTAAAGGTGGGTTTTTCTGCTACTAGTTAAATAACCCTATAAATCCCTTATGTGCAAAGTTTTAAGCCAAAATAATATATTTATATAAATCGAGTCATTTTGGGTAAATGATTTCAAACGTATGACCCCTTTTATTTATGAAACCCTACCTTATGTTTTGGCGAGATTGTATGTATGTTATGTTCACGGGCCCCGGGACTTAGTATGTGTGGCTAACCGAGGAAGCAAGGGCTGACGGGGATCCCATATACTAGTTCCAACCAAATTTACGACGATACGGACCTCGTTAGGAGTTTTGACGAGGAAACGCAGGTCGGGCTTTTGAGGATTCATGTACCTCACTAGCCATTATGTATGATCCGGTGGTCAGGTCTAGCTAACTTGTCCACCACCCGGAGGAAGAAGGTGTATATGTATGATTATGATCATTTTTGTATGTGCACGAAAGATATGTATGACAACCAATAATTATGATATGATTACACGAGGAGAAGGTTGGAGATTGTGCACGCTCACTCGCCGAGCTTAAACCCTTATGAACAATTATGAATGAATATGAACGTCGTAATCCCGTTGATGTTTTCTATTGTTTTAACCACTTGGTAAATTCTTGTCAAACTTCACACGGGATTAGGGCTTGCATGTATGTGTTTAATTTATGCGATATTATATTTCTTATGCCCCGTTTTTATACCCACCAGTCTCTTTTAGACTGAACTCGGTTGTTTTCAGCTGTTTTGTGCAGGTATAGGAGTGCTAGGCGGGAATACAAGTCGTCTAGGTCTTGCATTTGTGTTTAGCACTTCTTTTCAGTCTCATATTCATACTCTGGTTGCTACTTTTGTATTTGATCCTAATATAGATTGGAGCGTTATGATTTTGTAGGCCGTGAGTGCCGTTGCATATTAGAATGCTCTTGTATATCTATTTTTGGAGCTTGGTGGCTCACTGTATATATGCTATGTAGTTCTTGCTTCCGCATTCTATTTTACTCTGATTTTATGTTTCTTGAGTTGATTGGTTTAAGGGTTAGTCCCGCCTAGCATTGCGTGTGTGTTGTGTCCCCGTTCGCCGTAGATTTGGCACGTGTATGGACTTCCATTTCATATACGGGTCGGGTCTCGGTGCGGGGGATGTGGTACCTTACGCTCGGGTGCTACATCCTTAAGTGGTATCAGAGCTTAGGGTTGCAAAACCCGGGCTCTAGTGTCGTGTTGAGTCAGTTAGGTCGTTCGGCTTTAGGAACAACTTGTCAATGTGTTGCATATGCATTGTTTACGTGCTTGTGTGCCCTAAATCTTGAATTTTGATCGAATTAATTGCACTTGCATGCATGGACTAAAAATAGCATGCATTTTAGTGTTTCTTGAACAGGATGCCTCCACGTAGACATCGTGAGAGATCTTCCGGACATCGTCGTCATCATGATAGATCCCCTACGCCTCCACCTCAACCACAAGCACCACCGATAGATATGGGGAATTTCATGGAAGCAGTTTTCAACTATGTAGAGCTTAGAAGGGCTCAAGCTCCCCCACCACAACCAGCAGGACAACAAGCTCCTCCACTAAACCATAACCATAGAGACCCTCATGGGGTGTTTCTGAGCTACAACCCCCCTCGATTTTCTGGTCCTATCGATGATGTGGTCTCGGAGGGTTGGTTGATTCGAGTAGAGAGGATATCTGGAGTCCGACAGTCTACTACGTAAGGGGAGGAAATCAAAAAGAAGGATCCGGTTTTTAGAGCTCCAATGGGAAGAGGTTCCGGATCGAATTCGGGAAAGAGGCCGATGATGCAAGCTAGTCCCCCTCCTAAGGTTCCGTTTAAGAAGCCAAGAATGGGAGGACCAACTCCACCGGCTCTCAAAGCTCTGCCTACACCTACGAAAGATCGACAAGGTCCGAGCGTGGCGAGATTGGCTCAAGCTCCCTGTACACATTGTGAAGGACCAACTCATAATTACTATAACTGTCGGAGGAGGTTGAATTTGTGCCTCATATGTGGAAAAGGCGACCATATGGCGGATGCTTTTCCCTATAAAGACCCCGGATATCAAAGACGAGTTCAAAGGCCAATGATCCCGGCTCGTGCTTACGCTATCGAAGGTGAAGAGCAAGATGCCGAGATTGATCCCACAGCTGCGGTAGAAGGTACCCTATGCATACATAACATGAGCATTCATGCACTCTTTGATTCGGGTGCCACGCATTCCTTTATTTCTTGTGACTTAGTTGCTATTCTGTGCTTGCCTGTTATTTGCTTTTTCTTCTTGTTGTTTGGTGAGTTCGCCACTTGGTGGGAGTCTTCAGACAGATCAGTTGGTTCGGGAGTGTTCAGTTCTGATGGAAGGATAAGTTGTGGTAATCTTCATCGATGACATCTTAGTTTATTCGAGAATTCCGGAGGATCATGCCAGGCACCTCAGGATTGTGTTGGATACCTTAAGAGAGCATCGGTTGTATGCTAAGTTTAGCAAAGACGAGTTTTGGATTGATCAGGTAGCATTTCTGGGTCATATTATTTCAAGGAAAGGTTTGGAGGTAGACCCTTCTAAGATTGAGACGGTTATTCAATGGCAAAGCCCGAAAAATACATCAGAAGTAAGGAGGTTCTGGGGTTTGGCAGACTACTATCGAAGATTTGTACAGGATTTTCGAAGATTACGGCTCCTTTAACCCGATTGACTAAGAAAGCGGTTAAGTTTGAGTGGGACGAGGCATGTGAGGATAGCTTTCAACTTGTAAAGGAAAGTTGACCACCGCTCCTGTATTAGCACTTCCCGAAGGTACAGAAAGATATACAGTTTATACGGACGCCTCAAAAGGAAGGTTTGGGATGTGTGTCGATGCAAAATGGAAGAGTAATCGCTTATGCCTCAAGGAAATTAAAAGAGCATGAACAGAACTACCCACTCATGATTTGGAATTAGTGACAGTGATCTTTGCTTTGGGTAAGTGGAGACACTATCTGCATGGAATTTCGTTCGAGGTCTTCTCCGTTCACAAGAATCTCTAATACTTATTCTCACATAAGGAAGTGAACAAGAGACAACGGCGTTGGATGGAACTTTTGGCGGATTATGAGTGTACCATCCGATACCATCCCGACAAAGCTAATTTGGTCGTGGATGCACTTAGTAGGAAAACTAGTGTGTCCGAAGTGAAAGTGGAAAGTGGAGATGAGAATGAGTTGTTCAGACTGAGGGCTAGTATTCGGAATATTGCGGTTCAACCAGATCTTAGACAGAGATTGTTTGATGCTCAGAGGATTGATCCCGAGGTTCAGAAATTAGTTGGGAAAGCTCGAGCTGATTCAGAGTGTCCGTTTGGGTTCAATGATACGGGACTTCTAAGATTTAAGAATAGAGTTGTTGTCCCGGAAGAGTTAAAAAGGATTATTCTTGAGGAAGCGCATCGGTCAGGGTATTCGTTACATCCCGGAGGAACAAAAGGTATAAGGATCTTAAGCAATTCTATTGGTGGAATGGATTGAGAACGGGATGTTATCAACTTTGTGAAACACTGCATGACTTGTCAAGTGATTAAGGCAGAACATCAAAAGCCATCGGGGCTACTTCGTTCATTGCCTATCCCGGAGTGGAAATGGGAACAGATAGCTATGGATTTTGTTTTAGGATTACCAAAAGTGAGAGTAGGTTTTGATGGAATTTGGGTTACCGTGGACAGGTTGACGAAGTCAGCTCATTTTCTTACTATCAGGATGTCCGATAAAGTGAGTAAGTTGGCCAAGAGATACAATGATGAGATTGTCAGGCTTCATGGTGTACCTGTTAGTATTGTCTCGGATCGGGATCCCAGTTTTACTTCAAGGTTATGGCAAGAATTGCAGAAGTGTTTGGGAACAAGGCTTCAATTCAGCACAGCTTCCCATCCTCAGACCGACGGACAATCAGAAAGGTTAAGTAAGTATCTGGAGGAATTTTTGAGAGCATGTGCATTGGACTTTCAAAGCTCGTGGAATGAGCAGTTGCCGTTAATCGAGTTTTCTTACAGCAATAGCTATCAAGCCTCGATTGAAATGGCCCCTTATGAAGCTCTTTATGGACGTAAATGTCGATCACCGTTGTTCTTTAACTTGGAGGAATGGAATTGGACCAAGCAAGAAGGGATTAAAAGAGGGAAAAAGAAGGAAAAACCCTCTAAGGCTGTACAAGAGGCCATTGATAAGGTCCAGATAATTAGACAACGGATGAAGGCCGCACAGGATCGACAAAAGAGTTATGCAGATCTTCGGAGGAAGAAATTGGAGGTTGAGATTGGAGATAAGGTTTTTTTTTTAAAGGCTTTTCCACGAAAAGGATCCTCAAGGATTGGACGAGGAGGAAAATTAAACACTTGGTATATGGGACCATATGAGATTTTAGAGAAGACTGGGGATACGGGTTATCGATTGGACTTGCCTCCGAATCTAACTGGAATTCATAACGTGTTTCATGTTTCACAGCTCCGAAAGTATTATTGAGACGAGTCCGAGGTTCTACCAGTTGAAGAAGTGGAATTAGAACCGGATCTCACCTTCGTTCAGAAGCCGATTAAGATATTGGATCGAAAACTTCAGGGACTTGAGATCGGCGTATTCCACTAGTCAAGATTCTTTGGAGAAGTGATAAAACCGAAGAGGCTATGTGCGAGACGGAGGATAAGATGAGAAGGTTTCACCCCGAGTTGTTTCCGAGCGAGCAATGAATCGGAGGACGGATTCTTTTAAGGGGGAGAGATTGTAACGCCCCGACTTTTCGGACGTAAAGGTAGGGCGTATGTGTTTACCTATTTGCGCGAATTAATTGTTTTTACGTGTTTTATATTTAATTTTATTATAATTGTTATTATTTTATTATATTATATTATATTATATTATTTTATTTTAATATTATTAATTTTATATATATATATGTTTCGTATTATATATATATATATATATATATATATATATATGTTTAATTATTATTATTATTAATTTAAGGATTATGCTAATTATATGTTATGTTAATTAACCATGTTTAAGCTAATTAATTACGTGACCAATTTAATTTATGTAATATTAGAACTTATTTATTTATTTGATTTATGCATGAACCTTGATTTAATATAATTATACATGAAAATCATAATCTTGCATGGGAATTATTTATGCATGGTTTTATTTCATTTTTGCATGGGAATTTTAATATATGTATGGGATTTATGTTGAATTGCATGTATGAGCTTGTTCGTTTATTTTGTGCTCCGTTCTTATATGATATGATATCAAATTGCCACGATTTTGTAATATGTTGTACATATATGTGTTATGGACATGATTTTATGCTCAATTTATGTTTTTGAATTCATTTGATAGGTTAACGAATTTAATTTGTTTTGAGGAACCAAAATGGGAGCTAACGAGCACTTAGCGTACCCTTGGTTCCGAATTTAATATCTTGAGCTTGGGAACTCGGATTCGAGTTCCGTCAACTCCGCTGAACTCGTAACGAAAATTCGAGTTTAGTAAACTTAGCCTTACATTTTTCCTAAGTTGTTTGAAACTCCGAAATCCAACCGAAAAACGAAACGGAGACCAAATTGACCTTGTTGTACAAATTGAGCCATATCTCATCCAAACCATAACCAAACTAACCATGGTTTGATTCCTTAGATCCCTAACTCAACCACCTATCATTACATATCAAGCCCTAACCAAGATAACCCTCACACAATCCCCAAACATCAGCCAAAGCTACTGCTCTACAGTCCAGTCCCGAAACCCTTCATCCCTTGGAGATTTTGGAGCTCAAATCTCCTCCAAACTTCAACCAATCATCAAGGTAAGTTAAGGGTTGTATTATATGATTACTTCTGAGCATTTTCATCTTTTCATTCATGAATTTGAGCATGGTTTCATCCATTCTGGGCATTTTTCCGAAAATAAAGTATTTTGGGCAAAATGTTGATCTTCTTTGATTCTCAATGATTTTGATTGATTCCAAGCCTGAGATTAATTGTTTTGACTTCCTAATAACATTTATGATCTTTGATTTCGTGATTGTTGATATATTTATGAGATTTCATTTATGATCTTTTGAGAAAATCCCACAGGTATGTCACGTACGGTTGATGACTTGTTTGAGCTTGTTTGGGACTGAATTACTTGTTGAAATTATGATGTTTTGCTGCGTATTTGATGACCTTTTGGACCTGATCTGAGTCGTATGAGCTGAGAGCAAGCATGCTCTGTTTTTCCTCCAGTTTTGATCAGTTTTGGCTTGAGGATTACTGTCAAAAACTGCTGTCATTTCCTTCCTTCTTTTGCTGTCAGTTCGTGGTTGTGTGGTGTGTGTTTTAGTTATGTTCTTGCTGCTTTTCTTGCTTAGTTTAGCTGCCTTTGTTGCCTTCTTTCTTGCTGGAAATGGGCTGCTCTGTTTCTGTGTTTTGCTGTCCGAAACAGGGGGTTGCTGCTGTGCAACACGGTGGTGTCGTTTTTGGCCGTTCCGGCGAAGCACGGGGGTGCAGTCTGGGCCTAGGAATTCTGTACCGAGACACGGGGGTGTCTCGGTCTAGGTTTGGAGGGTGACACGGGGGTGTCACCCCATTTTCTCTGAACTGTTTTGCCGCGTTACGGGGCCTGTTGCTGCTGCTGTTTTGCTGCGTTTTTCCTGGAGTTGCTGCTGTGTATGTGTGTGCTTGGTTGTTATTTGTATTGCATGCATGTATATTTACCTTATATATATATGCATGGTTTGTATAAGGTGTGTGCGTGTGTATGCATGGCTGTGTATATATATATATATGTAGGGTGTGTGTTTGTGTTTATAATGCATGCATGGTTAGGGTATAGTATATGTTGCATGCATGTTTGTGTATAATATATAGTATATATATTTATGCATGTAATATATAATATATATATGCATGCATGGGTAGGTTTGTGTGTGTGTACGTGTAGATATGTATATATTATATATATATTGTATATTATTATATATGATTATATATATATATATTATGTTATATATATTTATTATATATTTTTTTAAATATTATTTGATTTAATCTAATTTCTGAAATTAATTGATTTCCATTTCGCGTATTTATTCTACTGACTATTGTTTGAACGTTTCCAATTATTTATTTTATTCCTCAATGTGAATTTGAATAATATGTGTTATGCTTCTTAAATGAATTTTAGATTAATTGATATGCATTATGAATTTATGAATTTATGAATATTATGAATATTGTAAATTTATGAAATTTATATGAATTTATGAAATTATGAAATTGAATGAAATATATGAACGAATGATTTGATTATATGATTTAAATTCTTTAATCGTGCACATGAACATTTTTATGATATAACATGATCATTTATGCATTCATGTCATATTCACTTCATTGCCGAGCGTCATATGTGGTCATTGCGTCTCATACCTTTTCTTTTGCACAGATTCGGGTTTGGTCGGAGACGAGGGCGAGCATTGAGACGCTTGTGCCTTTATTTTGCTTTGGTAAAGGTGGGTTTTTCTGCTACTAGTTAAATAACCCTATAAATCCCTTATGTGCAAAGTTTTAAGCCAAAATAATATATTTATATAAATCGAGTCATTTTGGGTAAATGATTTCAAACGTATGACCCCTTTTATTTATGAAACCCTACCTTATGTTTTGGCGAGATTGTATGTATGTTATGTTCACGGGCCCCGGGACTTAGTATGTGTGGCTAACCGAGGAAGCAAGGGCTGACGGGGATCCCATATACTAGTTCCAACCAAATTTACGACGATACGGACCTCGTTAGGAGTTTTGACGAGGAAACGCAGGTCGGGCTTTTGAGGATTCATGTACCTCACTAGCCATTATGTATGATCCGGTGGTCAGGTCTAGCTAACTTGTCCACCACCCGGAGGAAGAAGGTGTATATGTATGATTATGATCATTTTTGTATGTGCACGAAAGATATGTATGACAACCAATAATTATGATATGATTACACGAGGAGAAGGTTGGAGATTGTGCACGCTCACTCGCCGAGCTTAAACCCTTATGAACAATTATGAATGAATATGAACGTCGTAATCCCGTTGATGTTTTCTATTGTTTTAACCACTTGGTAAATTCTTGTCAAACTTCACACGGGATTAGGGCTTGCATGTATGTGTTTAATTTATGCGATATTATATTTCTTATGCCCCGTTTTTATACCCACCAGTCTCTTTTAGACTGAACCCGGTTGTTTTCAGCTGTTTTGTGCAGGTATAGGAGTGCTAGGCGGGAATACAAGTCGTCTAGGTCTTGCATTTGTGTTTAGCACTTCTTTTCAGTCTCATATTCATACTCTGGTTGCTACTTTTGTATTTGATCCTAATATAGATTGGAGCGTTATGATTTTGTAGGCCGTGAGTGCCGTTGCATATTAGAATGCTCTTGTATATCTATTTTTGGAGCTTGGTGGCTCACTGTATATATGCTATGTAGTTCTTGCTTCCGCATTCTATTTTACTCTGATTTTATGTTTCTTGAGTTGATTGGTTTAAGGGTTAGTCCCGCCTAGCATTGCGTGTGTGTTGTGTCCCCGTTCGCCGTAGATTTGACACGTGTATGGACTTCCATTTCATATACGGGTCGGGTCTCGGTGCGGGGGATGTGGTACCTTACGCTCGGGTGCTACATTGGCGGATGAGGCTTGTTTTGGTGGAATTTCAGAGGTTCAAATAGGCTTATAAAAATATAAAGCTTATTCCATTGAACCCGAATCGTCGATACTAGTCCAATGGTGGTGACGGAATTCAAATCTGAATTCCCAAGCTCAAGTTATGTCACCCGGAACCCAAGGTGAGCTAAATGCTCTTTAGCCCCCTTTTTGGTTATGTTACTCAAAATAAATCCGAAACCAAATCAAACAAATTCGAAATCATGCAACGATTATACCGACATGTTCATAACACTTATATCTCATGCATACCAAGTTTTGAGGAAAATAAAAAATCAAATCGGATGTAAACGACACATATTCATAATCATATAAACAATACTTTCAATAATTCGAATATAATTCATAACAAATATTTCATATAAATTCAAAGAATAAAAAAAATTTATAATAAACATATAATAACATAAATAAATAATTAAATAAAATGCATAAATAATAAACACATACGCCATAATTGTACAGACGAAAAGTCAGGGAATGACAACCTCTTCCCCTTAAAAGAATCCTTCCTCGGATTCACTGCTCGCCCGGAAACAACTCTGGAAGGAACTTCTTCATCTTATCCTTCGTTTCCCACGTAGCCTCTTTCGTCTTATCACTTCTCCATAAAACTTTTACTAATGGAATACGCCGATTTCCGAGTTCCTGAAACTTCCTATCCAATATCTTAACCGGCTTCTAAACGAAGGTGAGATTTGGCTCGAGTTCCACTTCTTCAACAGAAAGAATCACTGAATCATCCGGGTAGTACTTTCGGAGTTGGAAAACATGAAACATGTTGTGAATCCCAGTCAATCTCGGAGGCAAATCCTATAATGTCCCACATCGGAGGAAGAGGAGAACTAAGCCTTCCTTATAAGGGGGTGGATACCTCTTCCCTGTAGAGGCCTTTTCCTGGGTGGGCGCCTTTGGCTTAAATTCCACCTGGAAGAACAAAACCGTGAGGCTATGCCGACTTATGGATAGCAAAGCGGATAATATCTACAGGCGGGTTTTCGGGGCTGTTACAAATGGTATCAGAGCCGGGGCCCGGGCCGGTGTGCTAGCGAGGACTCTAGGCTCCCTTGGGGGGGTGGATGTAATGTCCCACATCGGAGGAAGAGGAGAACTAAGTCTTCCTTATAAGGGGGTGGATACCTCTTCCCTGTAGAGGCCTTTTCCTGGGTGGCCGCCTTTGGCTTAAATTCCACCGGGAAGAACAAAACCGTGAGGCTATGCCCACTTATGGATAGCAAAGCGGACAATATTTACAGGCAGGTTTTCGGTCTATTACAAATCCAAACGGTAGGCTGTATCCCCGATATTTTCCAAAATCTCAAACAGACCCAAGTACCGAGGGTTTAACTTCCCTCCTCAACCAATCCTTGCAAATCCATTCCTTGGAGAAGCCTTCAAAAACACTCTATCTCCAACCTTGAACTCAAGATTCTTTCTTTGTTGGTCAGCATAACTCTTTTGTAGATCTTGAGCCACCTTCATCCGTTGTCTAATCAATTGGACCTTATTAATAGCATCTCGAACGACTTTAAAGGGTTTTTCCTTTTTCTTCCCTCTTTTTACGCCTTCTTGCTTGGTCCAATTCTACTCTTCCAAGTCAAAAAACAACGAAGACCTACACTTTCTGTGTAGCACCCTGGACACGTGGAGGTGCCACACCCCCGCACTATAGTCTCGATCCACGTATGAAACGGCCAATCCATACATGAACTAACCTATAGCGAACGGGTGACAATAAAAGAAAAGACGAGCTAGGCGGGTCTAAACCCCCAAGCAATACAACACCAATACATAAAAGTTAAAAGCGGAAGCATTAATTCGTAGATACATATAGGTACCATATTCACATCAACGATATAGATACTAATAGATATCAATACATTATCATCTCTTATATATCTATACATGATCAAGTATTCAGAATGTGATAATAACGGACATAACATGAGAAGTAGCAAAATAGAGACATGATGGTACACTGCTAGATTCGTGACAATGCAAGACTGGACCAGACTCCCGCCTAGCACAACCGGCTCTCAAGTACCTGAAAAGTGAAGTATCAGTCTACCGAAGACTGAGTGAGGGGCAATACATATATATTTGCGCAGTTAACATGCAAGCTGTACTCTCGGGTAAAGGTTTACAAAAGATAAATATAAGTTCAAGAATAAAGTACCCTTCACCCGAGAATACAACTGTCAATATTAAATACTTATTCATTTTCATGCAATCAATCAATACATGGCCCCGGCGAGTGAGGGCGGTCACCAACCGAACTCCAAATGAACATGTACATGCTTGCTTGATTATTAATAAATAGGTGATCATGCAATTCTATTATCGTGCAATCGTGCAATAGTGTAATCACATAACACGTTCATGGAATGGAAATCATGCAATAACCCGAGGCGCATCCGTGGTGCCGGACTCGTCCCCAGTCTCCTTCTTCCTCCGTTTTGATGATGGGATTGCAAGGCCCCAATATCCAATCTCATTGAGCAGAGGGTATATGAATCCCTAAGCCCGGAGCTCCTTCCTCCACTAACCTCCTAGTGGATTCAGGGGTGACCCCAAACATGGTGAGGATAGCGCCAGAGTTACCCGTCAGCCCTTGCTTTCCCGGTTGGCTCTAGTCACTACCCTCGGGCCCAAACGTAACCGGTCATGCTACTCGCCTAAACATGCACGAAACAATACATGGCTTGCTTGCTTGCTTGAACATGACTTGAAATGATCAATGATTTATAAAGATTATAATTATAAATACCTTTTTGGCCGAAATAGCACATAAGGGATATATGGGTTCTATATACCTAACAATTAAACCTCACCTTTACCGACAAAAGACAAGTAGGGCACGGCCTACGGAGCATGCTCCTCGTCCCTACGAAGCTGGTCTGTGCAAAACAGACGTGTACATGTGAGACTTGACTCTAAAATGAACCAAATATGACGAACGGCGAAAATGCAACGAGATGACGTGCAAATCACAATGTGGCATGAAAACATGTCGTTTCAGTACATATGAGATCATATAAGAGCAATTCGGGGTCGAGGAGGTCGTTGGATCGAGGGGCTAAAATTGTAATTTTGTGCAGAATATTTTGTTCTGTAATCCAGGTGGGAACGGCCGTTCCGAACCCCTTTGTAAAATGGGAACGGTCGTTCCCGTAGTCCCCAAAAGCGCGCCAACGATTTCCAGTTTAAAAATGCACTGAAGCTGGGAACGGCCCTTCCGGTACAAGGCCAAAATGGGAACGGCCGTTCCCATGCTCGGCCAGCTTATTTTAGTTTAAAAGAGGGGAACGCCCGTTCCCTCAATGCCTTGGGGCTGGGAACGGTCGTTCCCTGTTTCTGCAACTTACAGAAACAGAGCAAAACAGGGGAGGGCTACCGGAATGCATAACAACAACACCAAAATTCCATTTTCAATCAACCAAGTTATGTTTTTCTGGAAATATGATGCATACACACTTAAAAGACAGTGATATATCATTTAACCACATAAATCATGAAGTTTCATCAAGTAATCAAGGTTTCCAACTCAAGTTCATATTGATCATTCAAGCTTGATTTTCCATTAAATTCATGCACAAATCATGCCATAATTCATGATATAATCACATAATCATGCTTCCAACTTCAATTAACTCATCTAATATATAATTCCCAAACCCTAGTTCAATCAAATATGCTCAAGAATCAAGAGTTCATGCACAACCAACCTTGAATGAAAGAAATGAATGAAGAAGATGAAGATGGATGATTTGGAGTTGAAAAGCTTGGAGTTTCTTGAGAAACTTGATGGTGATGATAAATCTCTTCTTCCCTTTTCTTCTTGAAGAACCGAGCAAGCAAGGAACAAATATGTTGGTGATTTTTGGGATAAAAGTGATTGAAGAAGCTTGGGGAAGCTATGTACGTGAATCACCATCCTTGATTTAAGTGAAATGTAGAAATTGCACTTTAGTCCCTCAACTCTTTAAGTCAAGCAACTAAGGACGGAAAGCTTTGGGAATTAATCAATTGAATCCTTGAAAATGTTATGCAATTTGGTCCCGAAATTTAAAAGAATGAACATATAGGCCAAGTTTGATAATTAAATCATTTTCGGTAATTATATCACGAAATAAATATTTTCAAGTCTTGAAAGGAATTCTCAATTTGATATAAATTCATAAACTTTCATGAAAGTATTATAAATATAATTTATAAAATTATTTTGAACATAAAATATTAATAAATAAAATTCGGGGCGTTACAATTCTACCCCCCTTAAAAGAACCTGGTCCCCAGGTCCACCGTCAAGTTTTAAAATAACGCACAAGCCATAAGAGAACCCCGTCTCTTGGACACGAATGAAAGAACCCCGTCTTTCACAAGAAGTGAGAAACCCCGTTTCTCAGCAAGGAGTGAGAGAGCCCCGTCTCTCAACAGAAAAGGAGAGAGCCCCATCTCTCAACAGAAAAGGAGAGAGCCCCGTCTCTCATAAGCACTGAAGTCGTACCAGGAGTAAATAGCGAAAATGATGGCATGAATCTTACATAGACAACTAGATTCATATTAATTCCATAAATAACATACAGACAATTAAAAATCACTTTAATCACATATTTATCACTCATAAATAATTAGTTTGCAATGCACAAGAAATTAAATACAATAACAATAAGATTAGTGATGTACATGGTATGCATGGTTAAATGTACCGTTCACCGATGGTTGTACCATGCATATAATTGGTACCTTCTTCTTCCCGGACCAGATTCACATTTACATTTTGCACTCCCCACTCATGAACACCTTCCCGTGCTTGACTGGTAATCTTCCACCCCCGGGAGATTTCCCTCGTAGCCTTGAGCAAGTGTCGATGTGATGCTCGTCACTCCCACAGTAGAGACATAATCCCAACCGTTTCCTACAACCATCATAAGTGTGGTTATCACGTCCACAATAACTGCAAAGGAGTTTCCCAGAAGGTGTTGTTGAAACTGGGTTACGCGAAGTTCTCGAACTCGGTCCAAGTGATTGCTTCTTTTTCTTGCGAGATCTTTCCTGAGGTGCCGGGGTATGATAAGAGATAGGCCGCTTTCCTTTGCTAGAACGCTGTCCCGACTTTGAACCTGAAGCCTGCCCGGGGTGAGGATTAGACCTTCTTGCCTCCAACGAGGTGGTGCCTCAGACCTTTTCTTGGGAGCCACTTGGGGTTAGTTTCCACACTCTTTTAATTTTCTTGAATTGTGACCCGGTGGAATCCTTATTTCCTTCAAAGGATCTTGAAGATGGTTGGTTCTGAAATTCCCTAAATGCCATCGAAATTTGGCCCGGCTGTGATGATAAGACTTGTGGCGCTGAGGAAACATACTCTTTTATTTTCTGATCCACTAACCGAACCAAAGACTCGAAAAACTCCTGAGGCTGAGCCGGAGGGGATAAATGCGAAGAAACCCTAGGTACTTGTTCCTGAGGAGGGTGACCTTGAGACATCCTGTAATTCAAACACTAGTTATGCATGTTGAATCAATATGCCAATGCAGGTAGCACACTTGGAAATGATAAGGTTCAACATATTGGAATAATTAAACTCAACAAGAAAACATGTATACGAATAGAAATTTAAAATTTTAATTGGCGTATGATGCACGTGCTTATGGATGCATTGAACCTATCACCGAGGTGATGGAAAAATTTATCTCGACATGAAATTCCTTGTTTGTTGACTTATAAGCTTGTCTTGAACTTGGTAATCATTTCTTGTTTTCCCACGGTCTTCCATTCTTCAGATTTATCTAACATCCACTTGAACATTCCCACAGCTCAGTATTATGATTTCTGAAACCCGAAGTCTTTTATGCTCACGGAGTTAACATCTAGCTTACTCTTTAATAGTTACTCCCCAATTATTGCCCGAATCCTCTTCATGGTTGTCATTTTGATCCAAACTCCCTTGTTTACTCGTTAGGAGTTCGATTAGTTAACTGAACTCTACCTCCACTTGTCTATACTTGATCGTTCGACAACCTCCCAGCAACTCTTTGCCTTTCTTTACCGTTTCCATTTGTTGCTTCATTTCTTTTAACGTAACCTCGTAACACGACAATTCAGCTTAGATCTGGAAATGCCCACTACTGAAATCTTTAACATGATTGTCTTTCAATTTCATATTCACTGGAGTGCTGAGCTTCCTTTATCCCTTTCTTAATTGAAATCCCAAAATTGTCCTTGCGTTAACTTGGGTAACTATATGATCCCCCAAACAAGAACTCTGGAATTCAATGTCTGTCCCACTTATGGAATTGATTTCCCGACCCCTCTCGAACCATAAGTCTCCAGCTATTATCCTGATTCACCAAGTTGCCACCGTGATTGAAGTCCTTCAAGTTTACTCTTTCAATTTGAATCGGTTATAAACTCCCTTCCTTACCTATTTTTAAGCATGTAATTTCCTTCCAAAATTCTTTATCATGCGTTGCCATTTTCATTTGTTACTCCCAATTCGCACTCCTGCACGGCCACCCCAATTGAATCCGGAAAATAAACTCGTTCCACCCGATTATAGAGTCCTAGGATCTTTACCTTTCATGAATACATCATCCAAAGCTACTAGCTCGATTGAAATGATCTTCCTCTCCTACTTGAATTTGCTTTCCAATTAACTAAGTCTCAATTTAACAACACCCTGAATCTTGAATAATTAGCATCCCAATCTCCTTCACCTTATCGTCGAATGATCTAGATTTCCTTGCCCGGTAGACGCGTCATCTTTGGTAGTACAAATTTCCCACGGTGAATTCTTTTATTCCGGATCTCATCCTTTGAATCATAACTTAATGAACTTGTCTTCGAACTTCTCCGTACTTGATCCTTAGTCTAAAATTCCTTGGTAGCACTTTTAGTGAATTAATGATTCAAGTTGCTAATTCTCAAATTTAAGTGCTTCTACTCGTAGTTCCCATATCTTCCAATTCAACCACATCATAGTCGACAATCCTCTTCGTTTTATCTCTTTTTTTTTTTTTTTTTTTTTCAACCTCTGGAATTAATCTCCAACGGCAATCCTGGTATTCTTCCACTAATTAATACTTTGCCTCTCATGAGTACTTTCCTTTACCGTTCCCTATCTGTCGATGTATTCCCTCAACCTGACGATTTTTCTTGAATCAGAAAAATAAACTCGTCTTACCTAATTGTAGAATCCCAAACCTGTTGGTTTTCCATAACTGATTATTTGATTCTTTCTGGCTGTCGTGTTAGAAATTTGAATCCAATTGATTCGAACCCAAATGTAATTCCCAAGCTTGTACTTCGATCGGAAATACTTAATTGACTTTCCTCCACGCCCTAATTTTAGCCTCAACTTGCACACCCTTCTGAAATCCTGTAGTAGCCCAAAATTATCGAGTAATTGGCCGTTCTTTGATATTCTTTCTACATCCTGTAACTCACAACTTTCTTCGAAATAAATGCATGTGGGTAAGGCATGCTCATGTCACATAATAGTCACATAATTGATACTCGCAACGATAATTTAATATAAATGCAACAAGTAGTGTATCGATGTTTATAATAAAACACGTTAGACACATAATTTCAAAAAAATTCAAGATCAGATACTTAACAATAAATTGCAAAAATCAATGCAGAGTACAGGTTGTCAAGTAATCTAAGTAATTCAGAGACTTCAAATAATTCAAATAATGTGCAAGACTCTCAATCAACAATTAATCCTATGTCGTTCGACCTAGACATGACACGACGCGACACTAGAACCTCGGTTTTCCAACCGGGCTCTGATACCACCTTAGATGTAGCACCCCGGACATGTGGAGGTGCCACACCCCCGCACTATAGTCTCGATCCACGTATGAAACGGCCAATCCATACATGAACTAACCTATAGCGAACGGGTGACAATAAAAGAAAAGACGAGCTAGGCGGGACTAAACCCCAAAGCAATACAACACCAATACATAAAAGTTAAAAGCGGAAGCATTAATTCGTAGATACATATAGGTACCATATTCACATCAACGATATAGATACTAATAGATATCAATACATTATCATCTCTTATATATCTATACATGATCAAGTATTCAGAATGTGATAATAACGGACATAACATGAGAAGTAGCAAAATAGAGACATGATGGTACACTGCTAGATTCGTGACAATGCAAGACTGGACCAGACTCCCGCCTAGCACAACCGGCTCTCAAGTACCTAAAAAGTGAAGTATCAGTCTACCGAAGACTGAGTGAGGGGCAATACATATATATTTGCGCAGTTAACATGCAAGCTGTACTCTCGGGTAAAGGTTTACAAAAGATAAATATAAGTACAAGAATAAAGTACCCTTCACCCGAGAATACAACTGTCAATATTAAATACTTATTCATTTTCATGCAATCAATCAATACATGGCCCCGGCGAGTGAGGGCGGTCTCCAACCGAACTCCAAATGAACATGTACATGCTTGCTTGATTATTAATAAATAGGTGATCATGCAATTCTATTATCGTGCAATCGTGCAATAGTGTAATCACATAACACGTTCATGGAATGGAAATCATGCAATAACCCGAGGCGCATCCGTGGTGCCGGACTCGTCCCCAGTCTCCTTCTTCCTCCGGTTTGATGATGGGATTGCAAGGCCCCAACATCCAATCTCATTGAGCAGAGGGTACATGAATCCCTAAGCCCGGAGCTCCTTCCTCCACTAACCTCCTAGTGGATTCAGGGGTGACCCCAAACATGGTGAGGATAGCGCCAGAGTTACCCATCAGCCCTTGCTTTCCCGGTTGGCTCTAGTCACTACCCTCGGGCCCAAACGTAACCGGTCATGCTACTCGCCTAAACATGCACGAAACAATACATGGCTTGCTTGCTTGCTTGAACATGACTTGAAATGATCAATGATTTATAAAGATTATAATTATTAATACCTTTTTGGCCGAAATAGCACATAAGGGATATATGGGTTCTATATACCTAACAATTAAACCTCACCTTTACCGACAAAAGACAAGTAGGGCACGGCCTACAGAGCTTGCTCCTCGTCCCTACGAAGCTGGTCTGTGCAAAACAGACGTGTACACGTGAGACTTGACTCTAAAATGAACCAAATATGACGAACGGCGAAAATGCAACGAGATGACGTGCTAATCACAATGTGGCATGAAAACATGTTGTTTCAGTACATATGAGATCATATAAGAGCAATTCGGGGTCGAGGAGGTCGTTGGATCGAGGGGCTAAAATTGTAATTTTGTGCAGAATATTTTGTTTTGTAATCCAGGTGGGAACGGCCGTTCCGGACCCCTTTGTAAAATGGGAACGGTCGTTCCCATAGTCCCCAAAAGCGCGCCAACGATTTCCAGTTTAAAAATGCGCTGAAGCTGGGAACGGCCCTTCCGGCACAAGGCCAAAATGGGAACGGCCGTTCCCATGCTCGGCCAGCTTGTTTTAGTTTAAAAGAGGGGAACGCCCGTTCCCTCAATGCCTTGGGGCTGGGAACGGTCGTTCCCTGTTTCTGCAACTTACAGAAACAGAGCAAAACAGGGGAGGGCTACCGGAATGCATAACAACAACACCAAAATTCCATTTTCAATCAACCAAGTTATGTTTTTCTGGAAATATGATGCATACACACTTAAAAGACAGTGATATATCATTTAACCACATAAATCATGAAGTTTCATCAAGTAATCAAGGTTTCCAACTCAAGTTCATATTGATCATTCAAGCTTGATTTTCCATTAAATTCATGCACAAATCATGCCATAATTCATGATATAATCACATAATCATGCTTCCAACTTCAATTAACTCATCTAATATATAATTCCCAAACCCTAGTTCAATCAAATATGCTCAAGAATCAAGAGTTCATGCACAACCAACCTTGAATGAAAGAAATGAATGAAGAAGATGAAGATGGATGGTTTGGAGCTGAAAAGCTTGGAGTTTCTTGAGAAACTTGATGGTGATGATAAATCTCTTCTTCCCTTTTCTTCTTGAAGAACCGAGCAAGCAAGGAACAAATATGTTGGTGATTTTTGGGATAAAAGTGATTGAAGAAGCTTGGGGAAGCTATGTACGTGAATCACCATCCTTGATTTAAGTGAAATGTAGAAATTACACTTTAGTCCCTCAACTCTTTAAGTCAAGCAACTAAGGACGGAAAGCTTTGGGAATTAATCAATTGAATCCTTGAAAATGTTATGCAATTTGGTCCCGAAATTTAAAAGAATGAACATATAGGCCAAGTTTGACAATTAAATCATTTTCGGTAATTATATCACGAAATAAATATTTTCAAGTCTTGAAAGGAATTCTCAATTTGATATAAATTCATAAACTTTCATGAAAGTATTATAAAATATAATTTATAAAATTATTTTGAGCATAAAATATTAATAAATAAAATTCTGGGCGTTACATTCTGCCATAAAAGACTTCATACGGGGCCATACCTATCGAGGCTTGGTAGCTATTGTTATAAGCAAACTCGATTAATGGCAACTGGTCATTCCACAAGTTCTGGAAGTCCAAAGCACACGCTCTCAACATATCCTCTAAGTACGTGATCAAGCTCTCTGACTGCCATCTGTCTGAGGATGGAAAGCTGTGTTGAAATGAAGTCTCGGCCCAAATCCCTCTGAAACTCTTGCCAAAACCTTAGAGTAAACCTTGGATCTGTGTAACGCCCCGAATTTCAAACAGTCAGGTACGCTCGACACGTGTGGGTTTCGAGCGTTAGGATTTTATTTTATTATTTTCGTTTAGTCAATTTATACGTGTTATATTAATTTTATAAATTGTTTTCAACATGATTACGTGGAAATTGTATGAAATTCATTTCACTTTGAGAATTCATGTATAAAGGGAATTTAATTGTCACATGAATTAATTGTCCAATTTGTATTAATTGCATAATTGTCCTTAATTGTCCATTTCCTTTTCTTTAAGGACCCAATTGCATGGAAATATTAGGGGACCTAATTGATCTTTTCCCACAATTTATATACTTAATTGTATAACTTACACAATTGAGGGATTTAATTGCAAATATTACAATATTTCCCCAAATATACCGGTATATGATATGCATCTCTTCCACAACCTTCATTTGATCATATATCATACAATCATTCATCTCCATTGCTCTCTCTCGGTTCTTTCATCCAAGGAGGAAGAAAATTGGGAAAATCATCATCTTCAAGCTAGAATTTATTAGGAAATTTCATGATTCAAGCTCAAGCATCCATAATCATCCATCTCTCTTCCTTCAAGTACATGTAAGTTGAGATATGTGATTTCTTGGTAACAATTCATGAAGCTAGGGTTATGATTTTGATATAATAACTTGTCTATATGATGTTAGAAGCAGTATTCTGAGCTTTAGGCTTGAATTCCTTGCATAAATCTTGAGAATTATGAGATATTACGATGAGGTTATATATGAGCTCAAGTTGGTAAATATGGAGACTGAAGCATGGATTGTGTGTTTATATTGAGTCTTTGTGTACCACAAGCATGCATATATGTTCCTTTTCATGAATTATAACATAAGAGATTGAATTATGATGATTAAGGTGAGAATTGGGAGTGGTTCGTAGCTCCCCTGTTCTTCTGCTCTATTTTCTGCATCTTCTGAGTAACGGGAACGGCCCTTCCCGTTCCCTTTGTAAATGGGGAACGGCCGTTCCCATGATGTAAACAGTGTGCATGGCGGCGAGGACGGGAACGACCGTTCCCATTTCAGCTTGCAAGCCGGAACGACCATTCCCATCTTCGGGAGCAGCTTCGGGAGTGGGGAACGGCCCTTCCTATTTTTACACTAACACCTGGAACGGCCGTTCCCAGGCTTCTGGAAGTGCAAAAGTTTCTGCATAAAACTGTAATTTTGGATCTTAATTCCAATGGTTTATTTGACCCCAAAATTTTATTATATGATTAATTACATGTAAAATCATGATATTTACATGCTACATTGTTTATTGGATGATGTCTCGTACTTGATCACGCCGTGCGTCGTCTATGAAGTAATGTTCTTGAATTGTGGTCTCATGCACGTATATTGTTCCGTTTCTTGTCCAGTTATTCTCCAGGGCGGAGATTGTCGAGCATGAGCATGTTCACGCATTCACGAGTCGTGTGTCGCCTATCAGGTGAGGTTTAATTGCTAGTTATATAGAACCCATATAACCTTTACGTGATCTTTCGGCCAAAGGTAATTATATCTATAATTTCCGTGAAATCATTTATCATTTCAAGTCATGTTCATGAAAAGCAAGCAAGCAAGCCACGTTTCGTACATGTTTAGGCGAGTAGCATGACCGTTCACGTTGGGCCCGAGGGTAGTGACTAGAGCCAAGCGGGAAAGCAAGGGCTGACGGGTAACTCGGGCACTATCCTCACCACATTTGGGATGACCCCTGAATCCGCTAGGAGATTAGTGGAGGAAGGAGTTCTGGGCTTAGGGATTCATGTACCCTATGCTCAACACGTCGTGGATGGTGAAGGCTAGCTACCTTCCCATCATTGGAGGGAGAAGGAGACTGGGGACGGGGCCGGCACCACGGATTGTCCTCGGGTTATTGCATGATTTCCATTCCATGAATGTGTTATATGATTACACTATCGCACCATTGCACGGTAAATTGAATTGCATGATCACCTAATGTTTAATAATCAAGCAAGCTTGTTTCATGTTCATTTGGAGTAAGGTTGGAGACCGCCCTCACTCGCCGGGGCCATGTATTGATTGCATGAAAAGGAACAAGTGTTTAATATTGATAGTTGTATTCTCGGGCGAAGCTACATTATTATTGAACTCATATATATACTATCTTTTATAAACCTTTACCCGAGAATATAACTTGCATGTTATCTGCGCTAATATGTATTTAAACCCCTCACTCGGTCTTCACAGACTGACGCCTCCACCTTTCAGGTTATTGCAGGTGCACGCTAGATGGGAGTTGAGTCGAGTCGAGTCCCGTTCATGTAGTCGAGTCAACCATGGTTCGTGTATTTGATTATTTATTGTTAATTATGAAATTTATAGTTATTGTTATTGTTTTATTTGAAGATGATAATGTATTGATATGTAAAATCTGAATATATTTTATTTGTTAACTGAGAAATGATGTGACCTGATAAATGGAAATATTTGATACTGATTATTGTATGCTTCCGCTTAATTTCATTGCATGTATAAATTAATCCCGCCTAGCTTGTTAGTTATTGCATTGTCACCCGTCCGCTATAGGTTAGTTCATGTATGGATTGGTCGTTTCGTGTGTGAATTGACCTATAGTGCGGGGGTGTGGCACCTCCACGTGTACGGGGTGCTACATCTAAGGTGGTATCAGAGCCCGATTGCAAAACCGAGGTTCTAGTGTCGTGTCGAGTCAAGTTTAGGTCGTACGGCATAGGAATTACTTGACAATTTGAGAGTCTTGTATGTTATTTGAATGTCTTGAGCTCCTTGAATTCTTTGAATTACCTGAAATACTTGATAATTTGTGTTTTACCTTGATTCGTGCTATTAAATGTCAATTGACTGATTTTGAATTGTTTGAAATTTATGTGATTGGTGTGTTTTAATCTATACATTGATGAATTACCTGTTGCGTTTTATAGTAGATCCTTGTTATCGACATCGACTACGTGGCAATTATGTGACATGAGCACGCCTTATCCACATGCATTTAGTTTCAAATGAGCTGTGAGTGACAGGTTTTGGGAAATGTATGAATCAAGGTCGGAGGATTTTGAAGTTTTAAGAGGCTGTAGGAAACTAGGAACTGATCAACTATTCGAACCAAGTTTGCAATTTGGTCAACGAGGAATGGACACCGGCATCGAGCTTAACCTTTCTACGGTGACAGGTTCTTCAATGCATTCATAGACACGTGCATCATAACTGTTAATTAAATTGCTTCTCATTTATAAACGTTACTTTAATTGTATTCGGACTTTCCTACTTGATACCTTGAGTACATGTTCAAATTATTTATATTACTTACATTTCCTTATTTATACGTATTTAAGTTGTTATAAATGTTCCAACGTGTTGCATTTTAAATTGTTGGTAGGTATGTGATGTGCATTGACACTTTAACCATCATGCATTATTCAGTGTTCAATGTTAATAGACTCTTCCTATGCTCTGCACAATCCTTGCTTCTATTCCTACCAACTTGAATTTAAAGAAGAGACTCCTGAATCATTGGACATCAAGTTGGTAACCGGGTTATTCGATTCTGTTTGAAGTTTTGCAATGCTTGGAGGTTGTGAGAATTTATTGATCCAGGATTTAGTAGGAGCAGGGGTATGAAATAAATATTGGAAAATTTTGGGAACGGGAAAATGATGATAAGTTCAAGCAGACAAATATTCAGGGGGTTCTTTAACCTTCAGAAATGAATCAGTATTTTGGGGATGTAATGTGGGTAGAAGAATGAACTTTTCTTGCTTCAGATTGTGGTGTCAATCTTGTAAATGTCAACTCTCTGGAAAGCATTAGGTGATTGTGGGATGTTGAAAATTTTAGTATCAGATTAGAGTGATGACAGTTGGTGAGCTTCAAGTTGAGCATGTCATTAACAGAAAAGATTATAAAGGAACCATTAATCAAAATCATGATTAATAACAAGTAGGACGAGGAAAATATTCCGGGAATTGAATCAGCAGAGAAGCTTGCAAGTGGGAAAGGACAAAACAAATTCAAAGAATTAGAAAATCCCTATTTTCTTAAGGGGGAGAGTCGGCCTGAAGTTAGATAACACCCGGGAGAGTTGGAATTTAAGAAAACCGAATCTTCATGGAATCCTCTATCAGAACCATGTGAAAGAAGTTTTCAATAATGTAAACCTTCCCTCCCTCTTACACCAAGAAAGTCCGATCATCGACAGTGTAGCACCCCTTACACGTGGAGGTGCCACACCCCCGCACTATAGATCAATCCACATACGAAACGGCCAATCCGTACATGAACCAACCTATAGCGAACGGGTGACAATGCAATACACAACAAGCTAGGCGGGAAACTTAAACATGCGACATAAAAAAAAATGGAAGCATACTTCAACAATAGTAATTATTTCCTTCAGTTCAATCATGACATATCTCATTTAGTAAGTAGTGCATAATCTAGACTATCATATCAATACATTATCATCTTCCATTAAAGAATAACAATAACTACAATTCCAGAATTAACACTAATAATTAAATGCACGAACCACGGATGACACGACTACATGAACTTGACCCGACTCGACTCACTCCCGCCTAGCGTGCACCTGCAAAACCTGAAAGGTGGAGGCGTCAGTCTGTGAAGACCGAGTGAGGGGTTTACATATATATTAGTACAGATAACATGCAAGTTATATTCTCGGGTAAAGGTTTATAAAAGATAATTATACAAGTTCAATAAAAACATAGCTTCGCCCGAGAATACAACTGTCAATATTAAATACTTGTTCCTTATCATGCAATCAATCAATACATGGCCCCGGCGAGTGAGGGCGGTCTCCAACCTTACTCCAAATGAACATGGACATGCTTGCTTGTTTATTAATCAAGAGGTGATCATGCAATCAATTATCGTGCTATCGTGCAATAGTGTAATCAGGTAACATATTCATGGAGTAACAATCATGAAATAACCCGAGGCGCATCCGTGGTGCCGGACTCGTCCCCAGTCTCCTTCTCCCTCCAATGATGGGAAGGTAGCTAGCCTTCACCATCCACGACATGTTGAGCAGAGGGTACATGAATCCCTAAGCCCGGAGCTCCTTCCTCCACTAACCTCCTAGTGGATTCAGGGGTGACCCCAAATGTGGTGAGGATAGCACCAGAGTTACCCGTCAGCCCTTGCTTTCCCGGTTGGCTCTAGTCACTACCCTCGGGCCCATCGTGAACGATCATGCTACTCGCCTAAACATGCTTGAAATCATGAACATGGACAATCATGGCTTGCTTGCTTGAAACATGACTTGCGTGAAATAATATATGACTTGATAAAATGTAACTATAAATCGTGGTCAATAGTTTATGGAAATTATCAATATAAATACCTTTTGGCCGAAATATCACATAAGGGATATACGGGTTCTATGTAACTAGAAATTAAACCTCACCTGACAGGCGACACACGACTCGTGAATGCGTGAACGTGCTCATGATCCATAATCTCCGCCCTGGAGAGTAACTGGGCACGAAACGGGACAATGTACGTGCATGAGACTATAATTCAAGCATGTTATACCATAAAACGACGCACGGCATAATCTTACACGAGACATCGAACACTACACAATGTAGCATGAAAACATGTTGTTTCGACATATAATCAATCATATAATAGCAATTCGGGATCAATTAAGCCATTGGAACGAAGGGTCAAAATTGTAATTTTGTGCAGAATATTTCTACACTACCAGAGGGCTGGGAACGGCCGTTCCTGGTTTCAGTGCAAAGTGGGAAGGGCCGTTCCCGCGGTCGGGCTCCCCGAAGATGGGAACGGCCGTTCCCGTCTGTAAGACAAAGTGGGAACGGGCGTTCCCGTCCTCGCCGCCTGACATATAATTCAAACTATGGGAACGGCTGTTCCCCAATTGCAAAGGGGACGGGAACGGCCGTTCCCGTTACGCAGAAGAACAAAGAACAGAGCAAAACAGGGGATGCTCTCGGGACAAAACCAAGCATCCCCAAACCTACCAAATTCATCACAACATGCAAGGATTCTTGGAAATATGCAAGTATACATGTTCAATATACATTAGTATGCAACCAAAACACATAAATCATGCTTTAATCTCCATAATTACCAACTTTAGCATATATACAATTTCATCATATTATCTCATCTTCTTCAAGAATCACACATGGAATTCAAGCCTAAGGCTCTTGATCATGTTTCTAACATCATATAGCCAAGTTACCCTATCAAAATCATAACCCTAGCTTCATGCATAATTATCAAGAGATCATATATATGCTCATATATACCTTGAGACGAAAATAAATGGAAGAAGATGATGAAGCTAGATGATTGAGCTCCTAAGCATGCAATTTCCTTGAAAAACCTTGATGAATTGATGAAATCTTCCTCTTCCTTCATGGAGGTTTTGGTTCGGTGGAAAAGAGAGGAAAAAGGGATGATAATCTTGATGAATGAAGGATGATTGTAGAAGAGATGCATATAACGTGATATTTGGGAAAATATGTAGTAATTATAATTAAGTCCTTAAAGTTCTATAAGTCATGCAATGGAGGGCACAAAGTTTGGAAATGATCAATTAAGTCCAAAAGGTTTTCATGCAATTAGGTCCCTCAATTGAAAGAAAGGAGCATTTAAGGGCAATTTGGTAATTACGTCAAATTGGGCAATTAGTTCATGTAATAATTAAATTCCAATGATACAATAATTCTCAAGTTGACACATATTTCATATATTTCCACATATTCATGTTGCACGCAATTTATAAAAATTAATGTAACACGTTGAAATTAACTAAGCGAAAATAATAAAATAAAATCCTAACGCTCGAAACTCACACGTGTCGAGCGTACTTGAAATTGGGGCGTTACAACTCTCTCCCCCTTAAGAGAATCCGTCCTCGGATTCCTTGTCCTGAATTCCTGGAATTTAATTGACTCTTACATGTTCATCCCACGCGGGTTAGCTACTCCCCGTCAGGGATTAGTTTGAAAGAGGTCTTTATTCCAAAAGTTTCTCCAATGTGTGAAATCACGGCCCTCAACTTTCCGAAGTCTAATCACTCGAGAGAAAATCTAACCTTCCACTAAAACAAGTTAACAAGTAGTTGAAAACACTGAGAGTGCCCCGTCTCTCAAACAATTAACGAGAGAACCCCGCCTCTCGAGCAAGTAACAAGAGAGCCCCGTCTCTTGACAACTCTGAGAGAATCCCCGTCTCTCACGCACACGAAATAAAATTCAAGCGAGCACTTAGGTACATATTTACAACTAATACACAAGGATCAGATAAAATTATCATTTACGCAGGTAATTGTTCACGTAACAATTATTAATAAACAATGAATCATATACAAGACTAGCAAATTGATAATAAACAATTAATAACAACAAGGAATCATATATAGAATTAACAAAGTAATGATAATGATAAATAATGATGCACGTGGTATGCATGATTAGGTGTACCGTTCACCGAGAATTGACGTTCCGGAACGGAGTTAATTCGGTTGAAAACTTGATTCCTTTAGTTGAGATTTTCCCCCTACGGGATACCGTTACGGTTCGCTGTTCCCAGTTCTGATAATCATCTCTGCCCTTGCGCTATTTTCTAACATAATGCGTAAATCATCATTAATCACCTCATATTCAGACCCGTCTGAATTACAGATTTGCCGATTGAACCATTCTTGCACTGAGTCTCACATTTATTTTCCGATTCCTGAATTTAGAACACCCTGATATTTTTGTTAGAGTGTAATTGCCCGTTCAAACTTAAAAGACTGACTTTGTGTTCCAAGCAAGCTCTTGTCCAACGAGCAGAGAAAACAGGTGTTACCATTTCTCCGATCTCAATACTTAAAGTAACCTTTTCCCGAAGCAGCATTCCTGACTCCTTATTTGCAATCTGAAAGTTGAGCTCTTACTCCCTTAGTTAACAATACGGCGGATATTCGCACTAGAGGAATCAGGGTCGTCGTCCCGTGAGAGTAATTCAGCAAGCACACTTGCATGGATACCGAAGAAATCAAGTCCTAGTAACACGTCTTCCATTTGATTCCTGAAATTTGATAACATACCCAACAATTCCACGAAATGTCTTGAAAGAGAGGATCACCCAGTCCTCCATCTTTCTGAAGCGTTTATAGTAGACTGATATATTTATGAAGGCGACCACAACAGCACGAATGAGGCCACCGTGTACCATCCAAGGCATCTCTAGGGTATAAGTAATAACTTCGTAAGAAAACTCTTGTCGGATTAAACTTGGTTATCCATTTGCCCTCTACTTCCCACTTTCTTCCATTCCACTTATGATAAACACTCTGGATAGCAAGAGGGATCAAGATTCAAGATTTACTATCCAAATTTAGCCGGATCGGATCCCTTTTTCCATTTACCGAGTCAAATGCTATCCTGAGTTTGTCGGAGGATTGCAGACAGTGTACCCACTTTCCTGGAAATGATGATAAAACAATGGTACTGTCGATGATGAGACTTTTCTTTGTGTAAGAGGGAGGAAGCTTAACTTATTGAAAACTTCTTTCACATGGTTCTGATAGAGGATTCCCGACTCTCCTGAATGTTGTCCAGCTTCCGATTTAATCCATTCCCAGACCGGCTCTCCCCCTTAAGAAAATGGAAATTTTCTTATCCTTTGGGTTCCTTCTGTCCTTTCCCACTTGCAAGCTTCTCTGCTAATTCAATTCCCGTAACCCTTTTCCTCGTCCTACTGGTCGTTGATCAAGATTTTGATTGGTAGTTCTTTGCTAATCTCTCCTGTTAATGACACACCCGACTTGCAATTTCCCGACTGTCACCATCCTGCTTTGATATTAAAATTTTTTTTTTCCAATATCCCACAATCACCTAATGCTTCCAGAGACTTGACATTTTTATAAGGGTAACACCCAAAACCCCAGATAGAAAAGTTCATGCTCCTATATATACTGAAATTCCAAATGCTGAGCAATTCTTGAAGGTTGAAAGACTCACGGAGCATTTATCTGCTTGAATTTATCACCATTCTCCAGTTTCCCAAAATTCCCAATATTTACTTCATACCCCAGCTCCTACTAACTTCCGAACCAATACTTCTCACAATCCCAAACATCTCTAAGCTCCAAACAACATCAATTAACTCGTTTCCTAACCTGATACCCAATACTTCCAAACCCCTTCTTTAAATTCAAGCTGTAGAAATAGGAGCAAAGATTGTGCAGAGCATCCGAAAGCTTATTGACAATGACCACTAAATAATGCATGATGATTAAAGTGCCAATGTTCATATTACCATCAATTTAAAATACAACATATTAGAGCAATTATATCAACTTGAACCTATACTTATAAGTAAGGCAAGGTAAATAATGTAAATAATTTGAACATACATCCAAGACATCAAGTAGGAAGTCTTAAATACAATTAAAACAACATTTACAAATGAGAAATAATTAATTAATAGCTTTGATGCACGTGCTTATGAATGCATTGAAGAACCTGACACCGTAGAAATGTTGGGCTCGGTTCCGGTATCCATTCCTAGCTTGTCCAAATTGCAACTTGGTCCTAGTGGTTGATCGGTCTCTTAAGTCTTCAAATCCTCCGGCCTTGATTTATGTATTTCTCGAAACCTGTCACTCACAACTTGCTTTGCAAATAAATGCATGTGGGTGAAGCGTGTTCATGTCGCGTAATTGTCACATAATTAATGCCAGCAAAATTTAATATATAATGCAACAATTAATTTACCAATGCTTGAAATATAACACGTCGAGCAAATAATTGATGCCGCTAACAAGAATTTAATATAAATTGAAGCAAGTATTTCATCAATATTTAAAATAACACGTTGTCACATAAATTTCCAAACAATTCAAGATCACTCAATGGAAATTAATAGCATGAATTAATACAAAGTACAAACTATCAAGTATTTCAAGTAATTCAAAGAATCCAAGTAGCCAAGAAATTTTCAAATAAAATGCAAGACTCTCAGATTATCAAGTAATTCCTATGCCGTACGACCTAAACTCGACACGACACGACACTAGAACCTCGGTTTTGCAAACCGGGCTCTGATACCACCTCAGATGTAGCACCCCTTACACGTGGAGGTGCCACACCCCCGCACTATAGATCAATCCACATACGAAACGGCCAATCCGTACATGAACCAACCTATAGCGAACGGGTGACAATGCAATACACAACAAGCTAGGCGGGAAACTTAAACATGCGACATAAAAAAAAATGGAAGCATACTTCAACAATAGTAATTATTTCCTTCAGTTCAATCATGACATATCTCATTTAGTAAGTAGTGCATAATCTAGACTATCATATCAATACATTATCATCTTCCATTAAAGAATAACAATAACTACAATTCCAGAATTAACACTAATAATTAAATGCACGAACCACGGATGACACGACTACATGAACTTGACCCGACTCGACTCACTCCCGCCTAGCGTGCACCTGCAAAACCTGAAAGGTGGAGGCGTCAGTCTGTGAAGACCGAGTGAGGGGTTTACATATATATTAGCGCAGATAACATGCAAGTTATATTCTCGGGTAAAGGTTTATAAAAGATAATTATACAAGTTCAATAAAAACATAGCTTCGCCCGAGAATACAACTGTCAATATTAAATACTTGTTCCTTATCATGCAATCAATCAATACATGGCCCCGGCGAGTGAGGGCGGTCTCCAACCTTACTCCAAATGAACATGGACATGCTTGCTTGTTTATTAATCAAGAGGTGATCATGCAATCAATTATCGTGCTATCGTGCAATAGTGTAATCAGGTAACATATTCATGGAGTAACAATCATGAAATAACCCGAGGCGCATCCGTGGTGCCGGACTCGTCCCCAGTCTCCTTCTCCCTCCAATGATGGGAAGGTAGCTAGCCTTCACCATCCACGACATGTTGAGCAGAGGGTACATGAATCCCTAAGCCCGGAGCTCCTTCCTCCACTAACCTCCTAGTGGATTCAGGGGTGACCCCAAATGTGGTGAGGATAGCACCAGAGTTACCCGTCAGCCCTTGCTTTCCCGGTTGGCTCTAGTCACTACCCTCGGGCCCATCGTGAACGATCATGCTACTCGCCTAAACATGCTTGAAATCATGAACATGGACAATCATGGCTTGCTTGCTTGAAACATGACTTGCGTGAAATAATATATGACTTGATAAAATGTAACTATAAATCGTGGTCAATAGTTTATGGAAATTATCAATATAAATACCTTTTGGCCGAAATATCACATAAGGGATATACGGGTTCTATGTAACTAGAAATTAAACCTCACCTGACAGGCGACACACGACTCGTGAATGCGTGAACGTGCTCATGATCCATAATCTCCGCCCTGGAGAGTAACTGGACACGAAACGGGACAATGTACGTGCATGAGACTATAATTCAAGCATGTTATACCATAAAACGACGCACGGCATAATCTTACACGAGACATCGAACACTACACAATGTAGCATGAAAACATGTTGTTTCGACATATAATCAATCATATAATAGCAATTCGGGATCAATTAAGCCATTGGAACGAAGGGTCAAAATTGTAATTTTGTGCAGAATATTTCTGCACTACCAGAGGGCTGGGAACGGCCGTTCCTGGTTTCAGTGCAAAGTGGGAAGGGCCGTTCCCGCGGTCGGGCTCCCCGAAGATGGGAACGGCCGTTCCCGTCTGTAAGACAAAGTGGGAACGGGCGTTCCCATCCTCGCCGCCTGACATATAATTCAAACTATGGGAACGGCTGTTCCCCAATTGCAAAGGGGACGGGAACGGCCGTTCCCGTTACGCAGAAGAACAAAGAACAGAGCAAAACAGGGGATGCTCTCGGGACAAAACCAAGCATCCCCAAACCTACCAAATTCATCACAACATGCAAGGATTCTTGGAAATATGCAAGTATACATGTTCAATATACATTAGTATGCAACCAAAACACATAAATCATGCTTTAATCTCCATAATTACCAACTTTAGCATATATACAATTTCATCATATTATCTCATCTTCTTCAAGAATCACACATGGAATTCAAGCCTAAGGCTCTTGATCATGTTTCTAACATCATATAGCCAAGTTACCCTATCAAAATCATAACCCTAGCTTCATGCATAATTATCAAGAGATCATATATATGCTCATATATACCTTGAGACGAAAATAAATGGAAGAAGATGATGAAGCTAGATGATTGAGCTCCTAAGCATGCAATTTCCTTGAAAAACCTTGATGAATTGATGAAATCTTCCTCTTCCTTCATGGAGGTTTTGGTTCGGTGGAAAAGAGAGGAAAAAGGGATGATAATCTTGATGAATGAAGGATGATTGTAGAAGAGATGCATATAACGTGATATTTGGGAAAATATGTAGTAATTATAATTAAGTCCTTAAAGTTCTATAAGTCATGCAATGGAGGGCACAAAGTTTGGAAATGATCAATTAAGTCCAAAAGGTTTTCATGCAATTAGGTCCCTCAATTGAAAGAAAGGAGCATTTAAGGGCAATTTGGTAATTACGTCAAATTGGGCAATTAGTTCATGTAATAATTAAATTCCAATGATACAATAATTCTCAAGTTGACACATATTTCATATATTTCCACATATTCATGTTGCACGCAATTTATAAAAATTAATGTAACACGTTGAAATTAACTAAGCGAAAATAATAAAATAAAATCCTAACGCTCGAAACTCACACGTGTCGAGCGTACCTGAAATTGGGGCGTTACAGACAGTACCTTGCTTAATCACCGTTTTAAGGACGTGAGTACATCGTCTATGGTCTTCTGGTAATCCCAGGATATCATTTGACTCAGTAAATAGGAAATGGATTCAATTTGGGTAATACTCGGAATCAATCTCAAGTTTTAGTAGGTTAACTCCGACAAGAGTTTTCTTACGAAGTTATTACTTATACTCTAGAAAAGCTTGTAAATGCACACCGCCTTCTATCCATGCTGTGGGCATCGCTCCCATGAACATACCAGTTACCGTGAACATGTTTGAGAAAATTGGAGCCAATTGATCATTTCTTCCAAGATCTTTCGCAGAGTTGTTGGGTATGTCACTAAATTTCAGGGATCAAATGGAAGACTCTTCACTTGGACCTGATTCCTTCGGTTTCTGTGAAAAAAAAAAAAAAGGGGGGGGGGGGGGGGGACTTGCTGAGGTACTCTGTAACAGCCCTACTCAGGGCCAAGTCGAGAAAAGTAAGAAAAGGGTAACTCAGGAAACGTTTATAGCCTCGATCCTTACTAATTCTCTTCATGCATTGCATATTATGTTTTTATGTGTTACACTATAATTAAATGTTCGTAGATTTAATTCTTTTCTCTATTTACCCGTAACTTGAAACTCTTCTCTTAAAATCCTAGAATTCTAGTATTCATTCCCTTCTAGCACGTAACGCCCCGACTTTTCGGCTATACAGGTATGAAGTCACGAGTGGGTTTAGACTGAGAGTTATGTGACATTTATGTGTTTTAATTGTTAAGTGATCGTTTAACATATTAATTTCGTGAACTAAATTGCTATCATGTGACTAATATGACTTAGATGATTTATTTGATTATGCTATTTGAATTTGCTTATAACATGCTTACTTGCCAATTAAATATTTATTTCACTTATGCACTTATTTGAAATTATATGAAATCCTTGGACTCAATCGAACTTTTAATTGGACCTCAATTATTCACCTACCAAACCTTGGGGTCCTAATTGAATCACTTAAATTCTCAAAGGACCAAAGTGCAAATTCTTCTCTTCTCCCTCTCCATTTACACGATCCAAACCCCCTCCACAATCTCATTCTTCTTTCATTTCTTCTAGCAAAAACAAGGGCTCCCAACTTCTTCTCTCTTTTCCTTTTGATCGATCCAAGCTAACAAACAAGGAGACAAGAGAATTTCATCAAGTTTTATCCAAGAATTCAAGCTTCAACCATTTTCTTCCTCTTCTTCTTCCTTTCCAAGGTATATGTGTGTATATATATATATGTATATGTTGGGTGATAACTAGGGTTTTATGATTCTTGCTTTATAACTTGAATTCTTGTGTGAAAATACATGAATACATGTTAATCCATGAGTTTTATGTTTGGTTGTTTCAATTCTTGGAGCAAGAGTATGTGTATGTATATATGTGTACATAGGTGTATGTATATGTATTTATAATTGTTGAGTTTGTGAATTAATGTGTTCTTAATTGTCCTAAACTTGTATTTGATGTTCCTACGTGGTATACTACATGTTTTAAGTGATTGGGTTGAGTTTTGAGGTGTTTTGGTGATTTTTGGTCTTCTCCCGCGTTTGTGCCCCGTTTTCTTCGTTTTTTTGGCCCCTGACCTGAATCCGCGAGGGTGGATTTGAGGCAGAAACTTTGGACCTCCCCTGTTTCGGCCTGAGATTATTTTGCTTCGTTCTCCCTCATACGAACTCGGATTGACCTGATTTTTGAACCCAAGGAAACCTATTGAAGTCTAGAACATCCTCAAATTGGAATCATCTTAATATCTTTTCCCATTTATGAGATATGATCAATTAATTTGGTGTCGCCACTTCTTCGACAATCTGCGTTTGTCCAACTTCAAACTATGCCATTTTCACCTCGCTTTGAACCATGATTCGTGCCACATATCCTTGAAAACATCTATGTGTATAGTTTCACCTCCAACAAGAAAAACTTAATTCCAATTTCTCAAACTCAAGATATACCCATTTTTGTACAGCTTGCACTTTTCCAAAAATTGTCAACTTTTCCTAACTTTTGCAAAACTTTGCCAAAACTCGTTCTATCGCCTTCCTTGCACCTCCTTGACTCCTTATGTGACTTATTTGCATTATAGACATGTCTAATTGATTCATATGCATTGTTAACATGTATTGTAATATATTATGAATTGAATGATTGAATCATTTATGTGTGTAAATGGCTTTATTGGTGTGTATGAACATGATTACATCAACTCATGACATTTATGATCCCTTGCATATTGAATCATGACATAGCATTTCACGAACACCTCATGTTAATGCCGTGCGTTTTAATTGGTTTCATATTGAGTCATTTCTCATGAGTTCACATTATGTCTTTCTCTTATACAGTTCATCTCCAGGGAGGAGATATCGTGATCAATAGGCACACGGCCTAGTTTGTATCCTTATATCGTCATGTTCCAGGTGAGGGTGTTTTCGTTCTAGTTACATATTAAACCCTACAACCTTATGTGACAAGCTTTGGGCAAAACCTTATGTATATATATAAGTTACTTTTGAAGTAGAGTCATCGAGTAAACTTTGATCGAGTAAACCCTTTTCTAATAAATTATGAAATATGTTATGTTTTTATGAATGGGAACGTTTTGGCGAGAACATGAATGAATGCACGGGCCCGGGATCTAGCACATGTGGCTACCCAGGGAGGCAAGGGCCGACGGTGATCCCATGTGCTAGTCCCAACCATTTAACAGAGACCGGACCTCGCTAGGAGATTAGCGTGGAATGGTAGCTGAGCGCCCTTGGGGGATTCATGTACCCCCCTGGGTCAATGCATGGTGGTCGGGTCTTGCAAGCTCGTCTACCACCCGGAGGAAGAAGGTTGGAACTTATTTTATGTCAATGTTTATGTTATGATTGTTATGCACCGTACGGGAAGGCCGGTACACGGATCGCCCAAACGCCTATATCTTATGTTATATGGCTTGCATATATTATAAGATATTGCATGATCACGTATTCAATGTATTAATGATATTTGTCGTACACGGTCGGAGTTTGGTTGGAGATTATGCACGCTCACTCGCCTAGCCTTTATGATTATGTATGAATTATGAACATAACGAATTTAATATGAATTAGTCATAAAGTCCGAGCATTACTTGTTAATTTCTTGCCCTTCGTGGGAACTATCTTTGAATAAAATCTTGCTCGGGATTTATGGCTTGCATGCGCATGTTTCTATAGTATATGTATCGCTCCTGCTCACTCAGTCTTCTAGAGACTGACCCCTCTTTCCCACTTCTCAGTTTCTTGCAGGTTTTGCTAGGTGGAGGTCAAGTTTTACTTCTTTTGTTAGATCACTTGTACACTCGAGTCACATCTTACATTATTATGTTCTAATTGGATATTCCTATGTAATTGGGCCTTTGTGCTAGTTATGAAACTATTGGATATTGATTCGGGACAGGTTGTGTGCTTAGTTGAACCCGTTGTTAGGATGCTTGATGGATTTAATTTTATGTATTGGAAATTGGGGCTTGTAACCTTTGTTGAAATCTATGAATTTCACATTAATGCTTCCGCACAGCCTTTTGATTATATGGTACGGGGTTAGTTTCCGCCTAACAAGGTTGTTTTTGTTTTGTCACCCGTTCGCTATGGGTCCGGTTCATGCTGAACTATCCATTTCATGTGTGGACTAGACTTATAGTGCGGGGGAGGTGGCGCCTATCGTCCCGGGTGTTACATAGCACCTAAAACCCTTTCATATGCTTCAAAACCCATTCCTACAGTTTTAGGTTGGAAACTACGAAAATACCCCTACAGCTCCAAAAAATATTCCTACGATTCCCGAAACACTTTCACTACCCAATATTGTAACCAAAAGAATCCTCACATTATTTCAAGGATCGTGATACCCTCCGTGAACCATAATTCCCATCCTAACTCCCGTAGTATCAAAAACCGGCGAAAACCCTAGCTTATGATTCGATCATCAATAAATCCCTACTCATCTACTTTTTGATATTCAATATTATAACCAAAACGACCCTTAAATTATTTTATGAATTTTCATGCATTTACCAAAAACTCGATTTCACCATAGCATATTTTATAAATATTTTCCTTTCTAAAAATCACCATTTTATTTTACACGATTAGCTTTTATTCAATAGTCGAAATTATACTTAAAACGATCCTTGAATTTTTGTCTACATTATAGTGATTTTTCCCAACTTTAAACTTTATCATGGTTTCGTTTATATAATTTTCCTATGATTTTTTAATCATCTTTAATATTCATAATCTATAAACAAAAACTCTAAATATTCCACATTTCTAATCAAAACGGAGCTCGTTTTTCACCCATTCTTTCATTAATTCACTACTTCAATCCTTTACCTCTCGACTCTTGAATAAATTTTATATTATTTTACATTTATTTTTATCCAAAATGACATCATCCATGACCACATGGTCTTCTAGAAGGATTAAACAAATGAGCATAATTTCTCCACATTTCTTAGTTAATTACCTAGCATTTGTTCAACATATTATTTAATCACATCTTCAAATTTATTACCAAGCATTTGTTGAAATGTTAAGAAACCACATCTCCCATAAACTTTCATTTATTGCTTAGAAACCCCTCATGACTACCTATAAATACCCCCCTCAAGCCTCATTTATACCTCACAAATCAACACACAAAATCACTCTCTTCTCTCCCCAACCTCACGCCAACCCTCTCCCTCTCTCTCTAAGGTATGTTTTTCTTTTATTATTTCATGCTTTATATAATGTTCTTAGCATAATAATAATAGTAGCATGTCTAGGATTAATTAAATTATGCTTTAGGAATTTATTTTATGAAATATGTGCATAGTTGTTAGTTTAAATAAAATGTGAGTACATTATGGAATTTTATTTAATTAAATGCATGAATTATGATATGATATAATGTGGTTATGTATTTGAATGTTTATGATCTTGTTCATGCTTAGAGTAATTTATTTAGAATTATTTTTCATAGAAAGTTCATATATTTTGCTATATTATGCTTTAATCTTATGTTATGAATATGAATGTGATAGAACATGTTACACACCCTCTTTGAATATTCACATAAGCTCAAGAACATGTTCATAATGTTCTTGGATGTGTGTGTGTGCATGTGTGTGCCGTGACTAGTGTTTGTATGTGAGTGAGTTTGATTTTGTGTTATAAAGTGTTTAATTCACATGAAATTGAATAGTAAATGTTTTTAATAGTAATTTTGACTTTTTGGTCAACCAAAATCCAATTAATTTCGAAATTATTCTTAAAATAATTATAAAATAGGTTTTGGAATTTTTAAAGAAATATTTTTCCCAAATTTTCCAAAATGGGTAAACTATGTAATACTTTTCAAAAGATAACATACATTGTCAAATTAAACCTTGAATTTCATTTCAAATCTTACGATTAGAATTATAGTATGGTTAATAAATATTTGATTAGCTAAAGGTCCCATAAACCCTGAATTTATTAATTAATCGGGTGAATTTAGGGTTTACCGGGAAATCTTTAACGCATTATATAATGTGTACCTTCTATAATTATTTCATTATGATATTGTGTGCAATTAGTTAGTTAGGAACTAAGAACCTAGTTCTAAGTCAGTAGTAGTTATTACTTTCAGGCGAACATAGGATTGAAGAGTGGAATCCTCACAATTCCACTTAAATCTCGGTACCGGTGAGGGTTAAATCTTTTCAACTGAAATCATGATAAAATACTTTACTTTATTTTCTTGAATTTCCTTTCAAGTTATTCTTCCCTTTATGGGAAAATAATTCCTGTTAATTATTCGAAAACATATATTTACCCGAAAGTACTTAATACTTTCTTACCGGTAAATATTCTCGTCTTGCAAGTAAAATTATTGTTTTCCTATGGGCCCAGTGGTCTTGGTAGAAGTAGTAGTCCGGGAGGCACGGGCCGAGGTCTACTATTATACCAGCCGCCAACTAGATCTTGGTGGTGGTCTAACTGGAGGTTAGTTATTCCACACCAAGTGACGGGAAAAGGTACGTCCCTCCCAAATTCATGTATATCGTCACTAGGGGTAGCTCCCTGAGGTGACACCGGAGGAAGAAGGATGGTATTGTTGTATTTCTTTTATTGAGTGACGACATCTTGATCAATGTCATTACGAATAATCCCGGTTTTTAAGGAGTTAAGGTTGGAGACACCTAGCTTGAGGGCATCAAAATCATTTTCAAAACGGTTCATAAGTTTTCTAAAGTATAGCCTATATTCCCCCTACTCCTATTCCAAACAAATATGAGCGGAATATTATTGTCATATATTTATTTGTTATTATATAGTATATATATTTCAAACCAAAACTTTCTTGGTCAAAACATTTTCAAAACCTTACTTATAATACTAAAATTTCAAACCCCCGTCACTTAGTCATTTTGACTAACCCTCCTACTCTTTTAATTCATGATTTCAGGAATCTACACAGCGACGCCTTAGAGGTATCTTGAAGCTTTAAGGTGTCACATTCCAATCATTTAGAGTGATCATGAGTGCATGTACATCTTTCAATAAGTACTCTCCTGTGAAATAGTCCTATGGCTGTAATTATTTATCCAGCTTAATAATATGCGTTCCGTGATATATTATCCCCTTTTTATTTGCTCAAGTTTATTTTCCGTTGCATTTAAATTTCATAATCTGATATTGTATAGTCGTGTTCGTTCGCCGGAGTATTTCTCGAGTGCTAGGTCTCACATCCACTCGGGAAGCACAACGGTGCGGGGTTGTAGTGTTAAGGGGCGCTACATACTCTTATAGAATGACGACCTTGATTCTTTTCTGTATTAAATATCCGCCGTGTTCTTGACTAAGGAAATAGGAGCTCAACTTTCGGATTTCAAATAAAGAGTTTGAGATATTAGCTTCGGGAAAATGTTTTACGTTGATTACGAAGGTCGAGGAAATGGTAAAACCTGTTCTCTCTGTTGGTCGGATAAGAGCTTGCTTGGAACACAAAGTCAGTCTTTTAAGCTTGAATGTACAATCACTCCCTAACCAGAAAACCAGGGTTATTCTCAATTCAGAAATCAGAAAGTAAATGTGAGAATCAGTGCAAGAAGGGTTCAACCGGCCAATCTAGGATTAAAAGGGTCTGAGGATATGGTGATTAATGATGATTTACGGATTATGTTAGAAAATAGCACAAGGGCAGAGATGGCTATCAAGAATAGAAAATTCGAACTATCGTGGTACAAGACAAGAAGAAACGTCAACTAAAGAACCAAGTATTTCCTCGAATTACTACAATACGAGAACTTCAATCCTCGATGAACGGTACACTTAATCATGCATATCACGGGCACCATTATTTTATTGTTATTTATTTATTATTATTATTTGTTATTCTCATATATGATTCTTTTCTTATTATTAATTGTTTTATGTAAATAATAAGTGCATAATTGATAATTTTACTTGTTCCTTGTGTGTTATAAATTGTAAATGTTTATTTAAGTACTCGCTTGAATTTATTTCGTGTGCGTAAGAGACGGGGTTCTCTTGTTACTTGTTCGAGAGACGGGGTTCTCTCATTAATTGTTTGAGAGACGGGGCACTCTCAATATGTTCAACTACTTGTCAATTTGTTCTAGTGGAAGGTTAGATTTTTTTTACCTGTGTTTAGGCTCCGGAAAGTTGAGGGTCGTGATTCACACATTGGAGGACTTGGTGGATCGAAGATCTCTTTCGAACTAATCCCTAACGGGGAGTAGCTAACCCGCGTGGGAGGAACACGTAAGAGCCGATTAGATTCCAGAAATTCAGGACATGGAATCCGAGGACGGATTCTCTTAAGGGGGAGAGAATTGTAACGCCCCGAATTTCAAACAGTCAGGTACGCTCGACACGTGTGGGTTTCGAGCGTTAGGATTTTATTTTATTATTTTCGTTTATTCAATTTATACGTGTTATATTAATTTTATAAATTGTTTTCAACATGATTACGTGGAAATTGTATGAAATTCATTTCACTTTGAGAATTCATGTATAAAGGGAATTTAATTGTCACATGAATTAATTGTCCAATTTGTATTAATTACATAATTGTCCTTAATTGTCCATTTCCTTTTCTTTAAGGACCCAATTGCATGGAAATATTAGGGGACCTAATTGATCTTTTCCCACACTTTATTTACTTAATTGTATAACTTACACAATTGAGGGATTTAATTGCAAATATTACAATATTTTCCCAAATATATCGGTATATGATATGCATCTCTTCCACAACCTTCATTTGATCATATATCATACAATCATTCATCTCCATTGCTCTCTCTCGGTTCTTTCATCCAATGAGGAAGAAAATTGGGAAAATCATCATCTTCAAGTTAGAATTTATTAGGAAATTTCATGATTCAAGCTCAAGCATCCATAATCATCCATCTCTCTTCCTTCAAGTACATGTAAGTTGAGATATGTGATTTCTTGGTAACAATTCATGAAGCTAGGGTTATGATTTTGATATAATAACTTGTCTATATGATGTTAGAAGAAGTATTCTAAGCTTTAGGCTTGAATTCCTTGCATAAATCTTGAGAATTATGAGATATTACGATGAGGTTATATATGAGCTCAACTTGGTAATTATGGAGACTGAAGCATGGATTGTGTGTTTATATTGAGTCTTAGTGTACCACAAGCATGCATATATGTTCCTTTTCAGGAATTATAGCATAAGAGAATGAATTATGATGATTAAGGTGAGAATTGGTAGTGGTTCGTAGCTCCCCTGTTCTTCTGCTCTGTTTTCTGCATCTTCTGAGTAACGGGAGCGGCCCTTCCCGTTCCCTTTGTAAATGGGGAACGGCCGTTCCCATGATGTGAACAGTGTGCATGGAGGCGAGGACGGGAACGATCGTTCCCATTTCAGCTTGCAAGCCGGAACGGCCGTTCCCATCTTCGGGAGCAGCCTCGGGGAGTGGGGAACGGTCCTTCCCATTTTTACACTAACACCTGGAATGGCCGTTCCCAGGCTTCTGGAAGTGCAAAAGTTTCTGCGTAACACTGTAATTTTGGATCTTAATTCCAATGGTTTATTCGACCCCAAATTGTTATTATATGATTAATTGCATGTAAAATCATGATATTTACATGCTACATTGTTTATTGCATGATGTCTCGTACTTGATCACGCCGTACGTCGTCTATGAAGTAATGTCCTTGAATTGTGGTCTCATGCACGTATATTGTTCCGTTTCTTGTCCAGTTATTCTCCAGGGTGGAGATTGTCGAGCATGAGCATGTTCAAGCATTCACGAGTCGTGTGTCGCCTGTCAGGTGAGGTTTAATTGCTAGTTATATAGAACCCGTATAACCTTTACGTGATCTTTCGGCCAAAGGTAATTATATCTATAATTTCCATGAAATCATTTATCATTTCAAGTCATGTTCATGAAAAGCAAGCAAGCAAGCCATGTTTCGTACATGTTTAGGTGAGTAGCATGACCGTTCACGTTGGGCCCGAGGGTAGTGACTAGAGCCAACCGGGAAAGCAAGGGCTGACGGGTAACTCTGGCACTATCCTCACCACATTTGGGATGACCCCTGAATCCGCTAGGAGATTAGTGGAGGAAGGAGTTCTGGGCTTAGGGATTCATGTACCCTATGCTCAACACGTCGTGGATGGTGAAGGCTAGCTACCTTCCCATCATTGGAGGGAGAAGGAGACTGGGGACGGGGCCGGCCCCAGGGATTGTCCTCGGGTTATTGCATGATTTCCATTCCATGAATGTGTTATATGATTACACTATCGCACGATTGCACTGTAAATTGAATTGCATGATCACCTAATGTTTAATAATCAAGCAAGCATGTTTCATGTTCATTTGGAGTAAGGTTGGAGACCGCCCTCACTCGCCGGGGCCATGTATTGATTGCATGAAAATGAACAAGTGTTTAATATTGATAGTTGTATTCTCGGGCGAAGCTACATTATTATTGAACTCATATATATATTATCTTTTATAAACCTTTACCCGAGAATATAACTTGCATGTTATCTGCGCTAATATGTATTTAAACCCCTCACTCGGTCTTCACAGACTGACGCCTCCACCTTTCAGGTTATTGCAGGTGCATGCTAGGCGGGAGTTGAGTCGAGTCGAATCCCGTTCATGTAGTCGAGTCAACCATGGTTCGTGTATTTGATTATTTACTATTAATTATGAAATTTATAGTTATTGTTATTGTTTTATTTGAAGATGATAATGTATTGATATGTAAAATCTGAATATATTTTATTTGGTAACTGAGAAATGATGTGACCTGATAAATGGAAATATTTGATACTGATTATTGTATGCTTCCGCTTAATTTTGTTGCATGTATAAATTAATCCCTCCTAGCTTGTTAGTTATTGCATTGTCACCCGTTCGCTATAGGTTAGTTCATGTACGGATTGGCCGTTTCGTGTGTGAATTGATCTATAGTGCGGGTGTGGCACCTCCACGTGTACGGGGTGCTACAATCTGGATCTGACATAATACTAACCGGTACTCTATGAAGTCTAACAATCTCATCACAGTACTTCTTAGCTAGCTTGCTCACTTTGTCGGACATCCGGATGGTAAGAAAATGAGCCGACTACGTCAACCGATCCACAATTACCCAAATCCCATCAAGACCACCTTTCACTCTTGGTAGTCCCGAAACAAAGTTCATTGCTATCTGCTGCCACTTCCACTCCGGAAAAGGCAATGGTTGGAGTAGCCCAGACTATTTCTGATGTTCTGCTGTCACCACCTGGCAAGTCAAGAAATGTCTCAAGAAGTTAACCACAATCCTTTTTAGTCAATTCAACCAATAGTACTATTTTAGATCATTATACATCTTGTTCCCTCCGGGATGTATCGAATAAGCCGACCGGTAAGCCTCTTCAAGGATAACCCGTTTCAACTCTTTGGGCACGACAACTCTGTTCTTGAACCTTTGAAGCATCATCAAACACGAACGGACACTCTGGATCAGTCCGATCTTTCTCTGTTAACTTTTGAACCTCTGGATCAATTCTCTGATTCTCAAACAATCGCTGCCGAAGATCTGGTTAAACCGAAATATTGCAGACACTAGCCTTTAACTTAGTTGGCTCTACTCCATCTCCAATGTCCCCTTCCATATAAGACAATCTAGCCTTCCTACTAAGCGCATCTACAACCACATTGGCTTTTTCGCGATGGTATCTGATTGTATATTCATAATCTTCAAGGAATTCCATCCAACGTCGTTGTCTCATGTTCAACTCCTTCTGAGAGAACAAATACTGGAGACTCTTATGGTCCGAAAAGATCTCGAAGAAAACTTCATACAGGTAATGTCTCCACTTACCCAAAGCAAAGATCACCACTGCTAGTTCAAGATCATGCGTGGGATAGTTATGTTCGTACTCCTTCAACTTCCTGGAGCCGTGGGCGATCACTTTTCCATTCTGCCTCAACATAAAACCTAAACCCTCATTCGAGGCATCTGTGTACACTGCATACCCTTCGGTACCTCCGGGAAGTGCTAATACTGGTGCAGATGTCAACTTCTCCTTCAATAGTTGGAAGCTCACCTCACACGCCTCATCCCGCTCAAATTTAGCCTCTTTCGTAGTCAATCAGGTCAGAGGGGGCAGCAATCTTCGAGAAGTCCTGTACAAATCTTCGATATGGGGAAAAGGATACTTGTCCTTCACAATCATCTGATTCAACTCTCGGTAATCGATGCACATTCTCAGAGTCTCATCCTTTTTCTTGATAAAGAGAACTGGTACACCCCACGGTGAAGAACTCGATCGAATATACCCAATCTTGAGAAGTTCCTCGAGCTGAATATTCAACTCTTTCAGCTCGGCTGGAGCCGTACGGTAGGGAGTCTTAGAATAGGACTCTGCTCCCGGATACAAATCTATCACGAACTCGATCTCCGGATCTGGTGGTAAGGAACCCAGATTCTTAGGGAAAACATCGGGATATTCGTTCAGGACTGCTGTCTCCTCGAACCATGCTTGGTCCTTTGGTTTATTAAGGAGGTAAGCAATGTATCTTGTGGCTCCATCTCTCACCAACTTATGAGCTTCTGAAAAAGACAAGAGTGGTACGATCTTCGAACCAATACCCATTATCACTTCTTCACCCAACTGAACCTTCTTAGCAAAACAATCAACCACGACCTGGTGCTTGAACAATCAATCCATTCCCAGAATAACTCCATAATTCCTCATCGGTATCACAATGAAGTCTGCAGGGTAGTCCTTGCCATCCAAACCCACCAAACAACCTCGGACCATACGATCTGTTTCAAGACTCCCCCCGAGAGGGGAACTGTAACGCCCCGACTTTTCGGACGTAAAGGTACGACGTATGTGTTTACCAATTTACGCGAATTAATTGTTTTTACGTGTTTTATATTTAATTTTATTATAAATTGTTATTATTTTATTTTATTATATTCTATTTTAATTTATTATTAATTTTAATTATTTTCGTAATATAAGTATATATATGTATATGTTTATTTATTTTATTATTAATTTAATGATTATGCTAATTATATGTTATGTTAATTAATCATGTTTTAACTAATTAATTACGTGACCTAATTTAATTTATTTAATATTAGAATTAATTTATTTATTTAAATTTTATGCATGGGAATTATAATTTGTGCATGGAATTTATGATTTATGCATGAATTGCATGAAATGTGCATGTTGTTCATCTTGTGCATCGTTCTTATATGAAATGATCTCGAATTGCTATGAATTTGTAGTATGTCGTAAATATATGTGTTATGAACATGCTTATATGCCCGATTTATATTTTCAAATTCATTTGATATGTTAACGAATTTAATTTGATTCGAGGAACCAAATCGGGGGCTAACGAGCAATTAGCGTACCCTTGGTTCCGAATTTAATATCTTGAGCTCGGGAACTCGGATTCGAGTTCCGTCAACTCCGCTGAACTCGTAACGAAAATTCGAGTTTAGTAAACTTAGCCTTATATTTTTCCTAAGTCATTTGAACCTCCGAAATCCAACCGAAAAACGAATCGGCGACCAATTTGACCTTGTTGTACAAAATCAGCCATATCTTGTCCAAACTTTAACCAAATTAACCATGGTTTGATTCTTTTGAACCCTAAATCAACCACCTATCATGACATATCAAGCCCTAACCAAGATAACCCTCACACAATCCCCAAAACTCAGCCAAAGCTAATGCCTTTAAGTCCAATCCCGTAACCCTTCCTTCCTTAGAGATTTTGGAGCTCAAATCTCATCCAAACTTCTTCCAATCAACTAGGTAAGTTTAGGTTTGTCATATATGTTTATTTCTGATCATTTTCATCCTTTCATTAATGAATTTGAGCATGGTTTCATCATTCTGGGCTGTTTTTCCGAAATGAAGAGAATTTTGGGCATTTTCTTGATCTCATTCGATTCTTGTTGGTTTTGATTGATTCCAAGCTTGAGATTGATTGTTTTGACATCCTTATATCATTTATGGTCATTGATTTCATGGTGATTGAGATATTTATGAGATGTCATTTATGACATTTTGAGAAAATTCCACATGAATGTCACGTACGGTTGCTGTCTTGTTTGAGCTTGTTTGGAACTGAATTATGTGTTGAATTTATGATGTTTTGCTGCACATTTGATGGCCTTATGGACCTTAAATGAGTCGGATTAATTGAGAGTAAGCATACCCTGTTTTTCTTCGAGTTTTTTTGTCCTGTTTTTCACGCTGTTTTGGTTGCTGTCAACGGCTGTAATTCCTTCCTTCTTTTGCTGCCATGTTCGTGGCTTTGTGGTGTGCGTTGTGACTGAGTTTTTGCTACAATTCATACCTTGTTTTGTTGCTCGTGTTGCCTGCTTTTCCTGCGTACATGGCTGCCCTTTTTTCTGCTCCAGGTTGCTGTAAATAGGGGAGGTTGCTGTTGCTGCTGCTATATTATATGTATGCATGGCTGCTGTAGTTGTGTGCTGCATGTGTTTGTTGTTCTTGCATGCATGTGTGTGTGGCTGTGTAGTTGTATATATATATATTATGTATTTGTGTTTTGTGTGTTTACGTGTATGCATGTATTTGTATGATATAAATTGCATGCATAAGTATATATTATATATGTTCATGCATGTGTACGTGTGTGTATATATATATATTATATATTTAAATGTTAATTGATTATATATTATATATATTTATTATATATTCTAAATATTATTTGATTTAATTCAATTATTGAAATTAATTGATTTCTATTTCGCGTATTTAATTTACCGATTATTGATTGAACGTTTTATTTCTTTTATTCCTAATTGTGAATATGAATTCTTGGATTAATTGATATGCATTATGAATGTTATGAATTTATGAAATTTATATGAATTTATGAATTTAGGAATTTATGAAATTGAATGAAATATATGAACGAATGATTTGATTATATGTTTTAAATTTATTAATAGTGCAAATGAACATTTTTATGATATAACATGATCATTTATGCATTCATGTCATACTCACTTCATTGCCGAGCGTCATATGTGGTCATTGAGTCTCATACCTTTTCTTTTGCACAGATTCGGGTTTGGTCGGAGATGAGGGCGAGCCTTGAGACGCTTGTGCCTTTCTTTTGCTTTGGTAAAGGTGGGTTTTTCTTCTACTAGTTAAAACAACCCGATATATCCCTTATGTGAAAGGTTTTAAGCCAAAATAGTATATTTATATAAATCGAGTCGTTTTGGGTAAATGATTTCAAACGTATGACCCCTTTTTAATTATGAAACGCTACCTTATGTTTGGCGAGATATTTATGATTTATGATTGCACGGGCCCCGGGACTTAGTATATGTGGCTAACCGAGGAAGCAAGGGCTGACGGGGATCCCATATACTAGTCCCAACCAAACTACGGCGATATCGGCCCTCGCTAGGAGGTTTAGCGAGGAATGGGAGCTGAGTGCCCTTGGGGGATTCATGTACCCCCATTGGCCTATGTATGAACCGGTGGCAGGGTCTTGCAAGCCTGTCCACCACCCGGAGGAAGAAGGAGTATATGAATGATTATGATCATGTATTTATGAGCACAAAAGATTTATGTATGATAATGAATGATTGAATAATTGATTATGATTACACGAGGAGTAGGTTGGAGATTGTGCACGCCCACTCGCCGGGCCATAAACCCTTATGAACAATTATGAATGAATATGAACGTCGTAATCCCTTTGATGTTTTCTTTTGTTTTAACCACTTGGTAAATTCTTATCAAACTTCACACGGGATTAGGGCTTGCATGTATGTGTTTAATTTATGCGATATTATATATCTTATGCCCCGTTTGTATACCCACCAGTCTCTTTTAGACTGAACCCGGTTGTTTTCAGTTGTTTTGTGCAGGTATAGGAGTGCTAGGCGGGAATACAAGTCGTCTAGGTCTTGCATTTATGTTTAGCACTTCTTTTCAGTCTCATATTTTCATACTCTTATTGGTATTTTGTATATGATCATAGTTTATTCTTGGAGCGTTATGATTTTATAGGCCGTGAGTGCCGTTGAATATTTGAATGCTTTTGTATATCTATTTTTGGAGCTTGGTGGCTCATTGTTTATATGCTATGTCTTTCTTGCTTCCTCGTTTTACCTTAACTCTGATTTTATGTTTTCTTGAGTTAATTGGTTTAAGGGTTAGTCCCGCCTAGCATAGCGTGTGTGTTGTGTCCCCGTTCACCTTGGATTTGGCACGTGTATGGACTTCCATTTCATATATTGGCGGGTCTCGGTGCGGGGGATGTGGTACCTTATGCTCGGGTGCTACATCCTTATGTGGTATCAGAGCCTAGGGTTGCAAAACCCGGGCTCTAGTGTCGTGTTGAGTCAGTTAGGTCGTTCGGCTTTAGGAACAACTTGTCAATGTGTTGCATATGCATTGTTTACGTGCTTGTGTGCTTTAAATCTTGAATTTTGATCGAATTAATTGCACTTGCATGCATGGACTAAAAATAGCATGCATTTCAGTATTTCTTGAACAGGATGCCTCCACGTAGACATCGTGAGAGATCTCCAGTACACCGTCGTCATCATGACCGATCTCCTACGCCTCCACCCCAACCACAAGCACCACCAATGGATATGGGGAATTTCATGGAAGCGGTTTTTAACTATGTTGAGCATAGGAGGGCTCAAGCTCCCCCACCACAACAGGCAGAACAACAAGCTCCTCCACCAAACCATAATAATAGAGACCCTCATGGGGTGTTTCTGAGCTACAACCCCCCTCGGTTTTCGGGTTCTATTGACGATGCAGTCTCGGAGGGTTGGTTGATTCGATTAGAGAGGATATCTGGAGTCCGACAGTTTACTACGCAAGAGGAGGAATTCAAGAAGAAGGATTCGACTTTTAGAGCTCCAATGGGAAGAGGTTTCGGATCGAATTCGGGAAAGAGGCCGATGATTCAAGCTAGTCCCCCTCCTAAAGGTCCTTTTAAGAAGCCTCGGTTTGGAGGACAAGGTTCTCAGGCCGCACCGATTCGACCAAAGGCTCTACCTATGGCACCGGCATCTACAAATTCACGCTCAGATGTACCTCCATGTACTTATTGCGGGGGACCGACCCATACCTACAATAATTGTCGAAGAAGGTTGAAATTGTGCCTCATATGTGGAAAAGGCGACCATATGGCGAAGACATGTCCCTACAAGAACCCCGGATTTCAAAGACGAGTTCAAAGGCCAATGATTCAGGCTCGTGCTTACGCCCTCGAAGGTGAAGAGCAAGATGCAGAGATTGATCCCACAGCTGTGGTAGAAGGTACCCTATGCATACATAACATGAACATTCATGCACTCTTTGATCCGGGTGCCACGCATTCCTTTATTTCTTGTGATATAGTTGCTACTCTGTGCTTGCCTGTTATTTGTCTTTCTTCTTGTTATTTGGTGAGTTCGCCACTTGGTGGTAATCTTCAGACAGATCAGTTGGTTCGGGAGTGTTCAGTTCTGATTGAAGGGAAAGAGTATCAGGCTGATTTAATTGTTATGCCCATGAAGAGGTATGGAGTTATCTTGGGTATGGACTGGTTGTCCAGGCATCGGGCCAATGTTGATTGTTTTGCGAAGAAAGTGATTTTGGGGAAAGAATTGGTGATTGGTAGTGGATCAAGAACGGTATCTCTCTTGTCTTATATGGAAGCTCACAAGTTGATGAGAGAAGGAGCAATGGGATTTATTGCTTACCTTCTTAATAGGCCGAAAGATCAAGTTAAGTTGGAGGATACCGCGGGTTGTTAAGGATTTCTCCGATGTGTTTCCGGAGAATTTGAGTTCTTTACCACCCGACCGTGAGATCGAATTTGTTATTGACTTACATCCAGGATCCACACAGTATTCTAAGACTCCGTATCGGATGGCACCGGCCGAATTGAAAGAGTTAAAGATTCAATTAGAAGAATTGCTCAAAGTTGGATATATACGGCCAAGTTCGTCACCTTGGGGTGCTCCGGTTCTCTTTGTTAAAAAAAAGGATGGAACCTTAAGAATGTGTATAGATTACCGGGAGCTTAATCGGATGACCGTAAAGAATAAGTATCCTTTGCCCCATATTGAGGATTTATTCGACATGTTACAAGGTTCGGGGTATACTCAAAATTGGACTTGAGACAAGGATACTATCAATTGAAGATCCGGGAAGAGGACATTCCGAAGACGGGATTTAACACCCGGTATGGACATTACGAGTTCGTAGTGATGACTTTTGGATCGACTAATGCTCCGGCTGCATTTATGGATATGATGCATCGAATTTTCCGGCCCTATTTGGATAAGTTTGTGGTAATATTCATCGATGACATCTTGGTTTACTCGAGAACTCCAGAGGATCATGCAAGGCACCTCAGAATCGTGTTGGACACCTTAAGGGAACATCGGTTGTATGCTAAGTTTAGCAAATGCGAGTTTTGGATTGATCGGGTAGCATTTATGGGCCGTATTATTTCAAGGAAAGGTTTGGAAGTAGACCCTTCTAAGATTGAGACGGTTATTCAATGGCAAAGCCTGAAAAATGCTTCAGAAGTAAGGAGTTTCTTGGGTTTGGCAGGCTACTATCGGAGATTCGTTCAGGATTTTTCGAAGATTGCGGCTCCTTTAACCCGATTAACTAAGAAGGCGGTTAAGTTTGAGTGGGACGAGGCATGTGAGGCTAGCTTTCAACTTTTAAAGGAGAAGTTGACCACCGCTCCTGTATTAGCACTTCCCGAAGGTACAAAAGGTTATACAGTTTATACGGACGCCTCAAAGGAAGGTTTGGGATGTGTGTTGATGCAAAATGGAAGAGTAATCGCCTATGCCTCAAGGAAATTAAAAGAGCATGAACAGAACTACCCCACTCACGATTTGGAATTAGCGGCTGTGATCTTTGCTTTGGGTAAGTGGAGACACTATCTTTATGGAATTTCGTTCGAGGTCTTTTCCGATCACAAGAGTCACCAATACTTATTCTCACAAAAGGAATTGAATAAGAGACAACGGCGTTGGATGGAACTTTTGGCGGATTATGAGTGTACAATCCGATACCATCCTGGCAAAGCCAATTCGCGGATGCGCTTAGTCGGAAAGCTAGCGTGTCCAATGTGAAAGTGGAAATTGGAGATGAGAATGAGTTGTTCAGACTGAGGGCTAGTATTCGGAATATTACGGTTCAACCAGATCTTAAACAGAGATTATTTGATGCTCAGAGGATTGATCCCGAGGTTCAGAAATTAGCTGAGAAAGCTCAAGCTGATTCAGAATGTCCGTTTGGGTTTGATGATACGGGACTTCTAAGATTCAAGAATAGAGTTGTTGTCCCGGAAGAGTTAAAAAGGATTATTCTTGAGGAAGCCCATCGGTCAGGGTATTCGATACATCCCGGAGGGAACAAAATGTATAAGGATTGTAACACCCCAGCGCAAGGCGTCACATCCCCCGCACCGAGACCCGACCCGAATATGAAATGGACGATCCATACCCGAGCCAAATCACGGCGAACGGGGACACACACACACACTCTAAGCTAGCAGGCTAACCCTTAAAACCATATAACAACATAAGACATTAAAGCGGAAGCAATGAACGAACATATACCATATATACATGTACTATGAGCATCCAAGCTCCAAAAATCAACCATATACATCATCAATTGCCATCACGGCCCAAAACAGGGTATAAAACGCGAGAAACAGGGTAAGAAATGATCTCCTTTAATCCCAACACATTCATATAAGTTAGGCTAACAAATATGCTTCAAAACACCACAAATTCAACCTATAAATCAGTCCCACAACAGTTCAAACATGGAAGGCTGTCACACGTGACTTTACATGAAGTTTTCTCAATGTTTCAAAGTTGATATCTCATAAATACTTCAACTACCATGCAATTAATGATCATAAATGAAAAGAAGATATCAAAAAAATCATCCTCAAGCTTGGAATCAAACAAATCCATCAAGAATCGAAGAAGATCAATAAAATGCCCAAAATCCCCTCTATTACAAAATCAGCCAAAAATGCATGAAACCATGATCAGATTTGGGGATGAATGAATGAAAATGATCAGGAATGAACATATAATACAACCCTAAGCTTACCTTGTTGATTGGATGAGGTTTGGATGAGATTTGAGCTTTGAATCTCCAAGGTGATCAAGGGTTGCGGGAAGAAACTGGAAGGCAGTGACTTTAGCTGAGATTTGTGAATTGTGAGAGGGTTGGTTCGGTTAGGGCAAGGTACAGAAGATTAGGTGGTTGAGTTAGGGTTCTATAGCCTCAAACCATGGTTAATTTGGTCAACAATTGAATAAGTTATGGCCATTTTAGTGTAACAAGGTCAGTTTCGTCGCCGCTTCGTATTTCGGTTGAATTTCGGAGGTTCAATTGATGTTAGAAAAATATAAGGCTAAGTTTACTAAACTCGAATTTTCGTTACGAGTTCAGCGAAGTTAACGGAACTCGAATCCGAGTTCCCGAGCTCAAGATATTAAATACGGAACCAAGGGTGCGCTAAGTGCTCGTTAGCCCCCGACTTGGATTCCAAAATACAAATTAAATCCGAAATACAAGCAAATGAATTCGAAAATACGAAACGAACAAATATTCATGTACAAGACACGTATAAGTTCAATATATTAAATTCGTACAAAATTCCGGTATCAATTCAAATAGAAACGAAGCACTCATACGCAATGAAACAATAAAAGCCATAACATTAACTTAAATAAACAACTAAATTCATTCATAATATATTATATATAATATGCATGCATACGTATATAATATATAATAATTACATGCATGCAATACATATGAGTTATAAATATAAAATGCATGCAAATATGATATATAAGTATGAAATGCATGCCTAATTAAATCTATGCACACACGTACACAAATATATATATATATATATATATATATATATATATATATTATATAAATGTAATTAATATTAATAACATTAAATTAAGGGAAAATCTTTGAATAGTACCAAAAAGTTGAAAAAATTCCTTTTAGGTCCCCAATTTTGAAAAAGTTCCCATTCAATCCCCAATTGAAAAACAAAATTCCTTTTAGGTCCCCACAAATAGTACATGTTCGTACATTGTCTTTAGGAATTGCGTACAATTTTTAAGGAATTGCGTATAAAAATCCCGGAATCTCGTATATACGAGATTCCGGGATTTATATACGCAATTCCCTAAAAATTGTACGCAATTCCTGAATTATTATACAACCTTGGGGAGTGAAAAGAAATTTTGTTTTTCAATTGGGGAGTGAACATGAACTTTTTCAAAATGGGGGAGTGAAAAGGAAATTCAGTTTACACTTGGGGATTTTTGAGGAATTGTCCGTTAAATAAATTAAATAATTAACATTGAATATAATTAAAATAAAATTTAAATACATAAAACACGTATAATTAATTATTTCGCGTATTTTGGTAAACAATTACGTCATACCTGTACGGCCGAAATATCGGGGCGTCACAACCTCTCCCCCTTAAAAGAATCCGTCCTCGGATTCATTGTTCACTCGAAAACAATTCGGGATGAAATCTCTTCATCTTATCCTCCGTCTCCCACGTAGCCTCTTCCGTTTTATCACTTCTCCATAAGACTTTAACTAGTGGAATCTGCCGATTTCGAAGTTCTTGTAATTTACGATCCAAAATCTTAATCGGCTTCTGAACGAAGGTGAGATTCGGTTCTAACTCCACTTCCTCGACCGGTATGACTTCGGCTTCATCCGGATAATATTTTCGAAGCTGCGACACATGAAATACATTATGGATTCCGGTCAAACTCGGGGGTAGGTCCAACCGATAGGCCGTATCTCCAATTTTTTCCAAAATCTCATACGGTCCTAGATGCCGAGGATTCAATTTCCCTCATTTTCCAATCCGCGAAAATCCCTTACGAGGTGAGGCTTTCAAGAATACCCTATCACCAGCTTCAAACTGAAGATCTTTCCTTTGGTGATCGGCATAGCTTTTCTGTCTGTCCTGGGCTGCTTTCATCCGTTGTCTGATTATTTGAACCTTATCGATTGCCTCTTGTACGGCCTTAGAGGGTTTTTCCTTATTCTCTCCTCGTTTCACACCCTCTTGCTTCGTCCAATTCCATTCTTCCAAATCAAAGAACAACGGTGACCTACATTTCCGTCCGTAGAGAGCCTCATATGGAGCCATTTCTATCGATGCTTGAAAGCTGTTATTATAGGCGAATTCAATCAAAGGCAATTGTTCGTTCCACGAACTCGAAAAATCCAACGCACATGCTCTCAACATATCCTCCAAATATTTAATTAATCTCTCTTATTGTCCGTCCGTCTGAGGATGGAAAGCTGTGCTGAATTGAAGCCTTGTGCCCAGATTCTTTTGCAATTCTTGCCAAAATCTAGAAGTGAACCTCGGATCCCGATCTGATACAATGCTAACGGGTACTCCATGAAGTCGGACAATTTCATCCACATACTTCTTAGCCAATTTAGGTACCTTATCCGACATTCGAATAGCAAGAAAATGTGCCAATTTCCTCAGTCGATCCACTATTACCCAAATTCCATCTAAACCACCTTTCACTTGTGGAAGACCCGAAACGAAATCCATCGCCACTTGCTGCCATTTCCATTCTGGAATAGGTAACGGTTGAAGTAGCCCAAATGGCTTCTGATGCTCTGCTTTCACCACTTGGCAAGTCAAGCAATGTCTCACGAAGTCGATCACATCCCGCTTAAGTCCATTCCACCAATAAGATTTCCTTAAGTCCTTCTACATCTTATTTCCCCTGGGATGTATCGAATACCCTGATCGATGAGCTTCTTCCAATATCAACCGTCTTAACTCTTCCGGAACCACCACTCTATTCTTAAACCTTAGAAGCCCGTTGTCATCGAATCCGAATGGACTCTCTGAATCATTTCTAGCTTTCTGCACTAACCTCTGAACCTCGGAATCCACTTTCTGAGCTTCAAACAATCTCTGCTGAAGGTCCGGTTGAACGGTAATATTCCGAATACTAGCTCTTAGCTTGAAGGACTCAGATTCATCCATAGTTTCCACTTTAAAACTTGACACGCTAGATTTCCTACTAAGCGCATCCGCGACCACGTTGGCCTTTCCTGGATGGTATCGAATCGTACACTCATAATCCGCCAACATCTCCATCCAACGTCTCTGTCTCTTGTTTAATTCCTTCTGAGAAAACAAATACTGGAGGCTCTTGTGGTCGAAAAAGATCTCAAAAGAAACTCCGTAGAGATAGTGTCTCCACTTTCCCAAAGCGAAGATCACTGCTGCAAGCTCGAGATCGTGAGTGGGATAATTCTGTTCATGATCCTTCAATTTCCTCGAGGCATAAGCTATCACCTTACCATTCTGCATCAAAACACATCCCAACCCTTCTTTCGAGGCATCCGTATAAACCACGTATCCTTCAGTGCCCTCGGGAAGTGCTAATACCGGTGCAGTGGTCAATTTTTCCTTCAAGAGTTGAAAACTCGCCTCGCATGCCTCGTCCCACTCAAATTTAGCTTCCTTCTTAGTTAATCGAGTTAAAGGACCGGCTATCTTTGAAAAATCCTTTACAAACCTTCGGTAATAACCTGCTAATCCCAAGAAACTTCTAACCTCGGAAGCATTTTTCGGACTCTGCCACTGAATAACCGTCTCGATCTTTGAAGGATCCACTTCCAAACCTTTACTTGAAATAATATGGCCTAGAAAAGCAACCCGGTCTATCCAAAACTCACACTTACTAAACTTCGCATACAACCGGTGCTCTCTCAACATCTCCAATACCAAATTGAGATGCTTAGCATGATCTTCCGGAGTCTTTGTATACACGAGAATATCATCAATGAAGATTACGACAATTTATCCAAATAAGGCCGAAAAATCCGATGCATCATATCCATGAATGCTACAGGGGCATTTGTCAAACCAAAAGGCATCACTACAAACTCATAATGCCCATACCGGGTATTAAATCCTGTCTTTGGTATATCCTCTTCCCGGATTTTCAACTGGTAGTAGCCCTGCCTTAAATCCAATTTCGAATAAACCTTTGAGCCTTGCAACATATCAAATAAATCCTCGATGTGGGGCAGCGGGTACTTATTCTTGATAGTCATCCTATTAAGCTCCCGGTAATCTATACGCATCCTCAATGTTCCATCTTTCTTCTTGACAAAGAGAACCGGAGCACCCCACGGAGATGAACTCGGTCGAATATATCCACTCTTAAGTAATTCCTCGAGTTGAATCTTCAACTCTTTCAACTCCGCCGGAGCCATTCTATAAGGAGTCTTGGAGTAAGGTTCTGATCCCGGATATAAATCAATAACAAATTCAATTTCCCGATCCGGTGGTAGAGAACCTAAATTTTCTGGAAATACGTCGGGATATTCCTTTACCACGGCCGTCTCCTTAAAACTCGATTTATCCTTTGGTTTATTAAGGAGATAGGCAATAAATCCCGTGGCTCCATCATTTACCAACTTGCGAGCTTCCATAAATGACAAAAGAGGTACATTCTTCGACCCAACTTCTCCAATCAACTCTTCACCCAATTTAATCTTCTTCTTAAAACAATCAACTTCGGCCCGGTGCCGATACAACCAATCCATCCCGAAGATTACCCCATACTTCTTCATAGGCATAACAATGAAATCTGCCGGATAATCTTTCCCCTCTATCAAAACTGAACAACCCCTGACAACCCGTTCTGTCTGCAAACTACCTCCAAGAGGCGAACTCACAAAATAACAAGAATTTGAGCAAATAACAGGTAGGCACAGAGAGGCACATAGATCAGAAGATATAAAAGTATGCGTAGCACCCGGATCGAATAATGCATGAATGCTCGTGTTATGAATGCAAACGGTACCTTCCACCACGGCATTTGGATCAGCTTCAACTTTCTGCTCCTCACCCTCAAGGGCATAAGCTCGTGCCTGAATCATTGGTCTTTGAGCTCCAGCTTGATATCCTGGAATCTTATCCGGGCATGCAAAAGCCATATGATCTCCTTTCCCACAAATCAAGTACAACTTCAATCTTTTTCGGCAGTTGTTATATGAATGAGTTGGCCATCCACAATAAGTACATGGAGGCTGATCATTGCGAGACCCTTTAGGAGCCGGTGGAGCCTGAGGTGGTCGTGGAACGGGTGCAATCGGACCTCCTACTCTAGGCTTCTTGAAAGGCCCTCTTTGTGGTGGAGTTGGTACATTCATCGGCCTCTTTCCTTTGTTAAATCCCGATCCGAATCCTGATCCTTGTCCTTGGCGATAAGCTGGCCTCCTAGCATTCACCGAATCTTCAACCTTTAAGGCTTTTGAAGTAGCCTTTGCCCAAGTGCTCGTATTAACTGCCTCTAAAGCTGTCTGGATGTTCGGTCAAAGCCCTTGAACAAACTGTATAGCCTTATGAAGTCATCGCCTGCTATATTTGGTGCATAGCGGGATAACCTCTCATACTCTGAAATATACTCGGCCACAGACCTCGATCCTTGCTTTAGTTCGGTAAATTCTCTCAACCTTCGAGTACGGGATGAGGGAGGGATGAACTTGTTCTTAAATTCTCTTGTAAATATTTCCCAATTAATCTCCTCTCCAGTTGCCTCCAATACAATCCGCGTGCTTTCCCACCAAGAGTAGGCTTCCCCTTGTATTAAAGTGATAGTGCATCGAGCCTTCTCTCGGGACTCACATGGAATGAGCTCCCATATCCTCTCTACCTCTTTCAGCCACATTTCCGCCTGTATATCATTTCCCTTGAAGAACTTGGGAGGTCTTTGATTCTGAAACTCCCTAAGTATAACAGAAAGTGGTGCCTCAGGCTGTACAACAGGTGCAGGTGGTGCTGGAGGTGCCGGTGGTACATAATCTCGTAGCCTTTGATCTATAATATTGATAACTGAGTTAACAAAGGCCTCTGCCGGCGGTGGTTGTGGAGGTGGAGGAACATGCTCATGATGGTGATGCCTGTCTCCCGGAGAATGCTCTCTACGAGGCCTCCCACGTGGCATGCTGAAATAAACACTGAAAATGATGCTATTTTTAGTTTATGCATGATAATGCAATCAATTCAATCAAAATTCGAAATTTAAATCAATTAAGCACAAAAGAGATGAATATGCAACACATTGTCAAGTAGTCTCTAAGCCGAACGACCTAAACTGACTCACACGACACGAGAGCCCGGGTTTTGCAACCCTAAGCTCTGATACCACTTAAGGATGTAACACCCGAGCGCAAGGCGTCACATCCCCCGCACCGAGACCCGACCCGAATATGAAACGGACGATCCATACCCGAGCCAAATCACGACGAACGGGGACACACACACACACTCTAAGCTAGGCGGGCTAACCCTTAAAACCATATAACAACATAAGACATTAAAGCGGAAGCAATGAACGAACATATACCATATATACATGTACCATGAGCATCCAAGGTCCAAAAATCAACCATATACATCATCAATTGCCATCACGGCCCAAAACAGGGTATAAAACGCGAGAAACAGGGCAAGAAATGATCTCCTTTAATCCCAACACATTCATATAAGTTAGGCTAACAAATATGCAGCAAAACACCACATATTCAACCTATAAATCAGTCCCACAACAGTTCAAACATGGCAGGCTGTCACACGTGACTTTACATGAAGTTTTCTCAATGTTTCAAAGTTGATATGTCATAAATACTTCAACTACCATGAAATTAATGATCATAAATGAAAAGAAGATATCAAAACAATCATCCTCAAGCTTGGAATCAAACAAATCCATCAAGAATCGAAGAAGATCAATAAAATGCCTAAAATCGCCTCTATTGCAAAATCAGCCAAAAATGCATGAAACCATGATCAAATTTGGGGATGAATGAATGAAAATGATCAGGAATGAACATATAATACAACCCTAAGCTTACCTTGTTGATTGGATGAGGTTTGGATGAGATTTGAGCTTTGAATCTCCAAGGTGATCAAGGGTTGCGGGAAGAAACTGGAAGGCAGTGACTTTAGCTGAGATTTGTGAATTGCGAGAGGGTTGGTTCGGTTAGGGCAAGGTACAGAAGATTAGGTGGTTGAGTTAGGGTTCTATAGCCTCAAACCATGATTAATTTGGTCAACAATTGAATAAGTTATGGCCATTTTAGTGTAACAAGGTCAGTTTCGTCGCCGCTTCGTATTTCGGTTGAATTTCGGAGGTTCAATTGACGTTAGAAAAATATAAGGCTAAGTTTACTAAACTCGAATTTTCGTTACGAGTTCAGCGAAGTTGACGGAACTCGAATCCGAGTTCCCGAGCTCAAGATATTAAATACGGAACCAACGGTGCGCTAAGTGCTCGTTAGCCCCCGACTTGGATTCCAAAATACAAATTAAATCCGAAACACAAGCAAATGAATTCGAAAATACGAAACGAACAAATATTCATGTACAAGACACCTATAAGTTCAACATATTAAATTCGCACAAAATTTCGGTATCAATTCAAATAGAAACGAAGTACTCATACGCAATGAAACAATAAAAGCCATAACATTAACTTAAATAAACAACTAAATTCATTCATAATATATTATATATAATATGCATGCATACGTATATAATATATATAATAATTACATGCATGCAATATATATGAGTTATAAATATAAAATGCATGCAAATATGATATATAAGTATGAAATGCATGCCTAATTAAATCCATGCACACACGTACACAAATATATATATATATATATATATATATATATATATATATATATATATATATATATATATATATATATATATTATATAAATGTAATTAATATTAATAACATTAAATTAAATAATTAACATTTAATATAATTAAAATAAAATTTAAATACATAAAACACGTATAATTAATTATTTCGCGCATTTTGGTAAACAATTACGTCATACCTGTACGGCCGAAATATCGGGGCGTCACAAGGATCTTAAGCAATTCTATTGGTGGAATGGATTGAAACGGGATGTTATCAACTTCGTGAAGCATTGTATGACTTGTCAAGTAGTAAAGGCAGAACATCAAAAGCCATCGGGGCTACTTCAACCATTGCCTATTCCGGAATGGAAATGTGAACAAATAGCCATGGATTTTGTTTCGGGATTACCAAAAGGGAGAGGAGGTTTCGATGGAATTTGGGTTATTGTGGACAGATTGACAAAATCAGCTCATTTTCTTGCTATCAGGATGTCCGATAAAGTGAGTAAGTTGGCTAAAAGATACAACGATGAGATTATCAGGCTTCATGGTGTACCTGTTAGTATTGTCTCGGATCGGGATCCCAGATTTACTTCAAGGTTATGGCAAGAATTACAGAAGTGTTTGGGAACAAGGCTTTAATTCAGCACAGCTTTCCATCCTCAGACCGACGGACAATTAGAAAGGTTAATTAAGTATCTGGAGGATCTGTTGAGAGCATGTGCATTGGAATTTCAAAGCTCGTGGAATGAACAGTTGCCGTTAATCGAGTTTGCTTACAACAATAGCTATCAAGCCTCGATTGAAATGGCCCCTTATGAAGTTCTTTATGGACGTAAATGTACATCACCGTTGTTCTTTGACTTGGAGGAATGGAATTGGACCAAGCAAGAAGGGATGAAAAGAGGGGAAAAGAAGGAAAAACCCTCTAAGGCTGTACAAGAGGCTATTGATAAGGTCCAAATAATTAGACAGCGGATGAAGGCCGCTCAGGATCGACAAAAGAGTTATGCAGATCTTCGGAGGAAGAATTTGGAGTTTGAGATCGGAGATAGGGTTTTCTTAAAGGCTTCTCCACGAAAAGGGTTCTCAAGGATTGGACGAGGAGGAAAATTAAACCCTCGGTATATGGGACCATATGAGATTCTAGAGAAGATTGGGGATACGACCTATCGATTGGACTTGCCTCCGAGTTTGATTGGAATTCATAACGTGTTTCATGTTTCACAGCTCCGAAAGTATTATCGAGACGAGTCCGAGGTTCTACCGGTTGAAGAAGTGGAATTAGAACCGGATCTCACCTTCGTTCAGAAGCCGATTAAGATATTGGATCGAAAATTTCAGGAACTTCGAAATCGGCGTATTCCACTAGTCAAGGTTCTTTGGCGAAGTGATAAAACCGAAGAGGCTACGTGGGAGACGAAGGATAAGATGAAAAGATTTCACCCCGAGTTATTTCCGAGCGAGCAATGAATTCGAGGACGGATTCTTTTAAGGGGGAGAGATTGTAACGCCCCGACTTTTCGGACGTAAAGGTACGACGTATGTGTTTACCAATTTGCACGAATTAATTGTTTTTACGTGTTTTACATTTAATTTTATTATAAATTGTTATTATTTTATTTTATTATATTCTATTTTAATTTATTATTAATTTTAATTATTTTCGTAATATAAGTATATATATGTATATGTTTATTTATTTTATTATTAATTTAATGATTATGCTAATTATATGTTATGTTAATTAATCATGTTTTAACTAATTAATTACGTGACCTAATTTAATTTATTTAATATTAGAATTAATTTATTTATTTAAATTTTATGCATGGGAATTATAATTTGTGCATGGAATTTATGATTTATGCATGAATTGCATGAAATGTGCATGTTGTTCATCTTGTGCATCGTTCTTATATGAAATGATCTCGAATTGCTATGAATTTGTAGTATGTCGTAAATATATGTGTTATGAACATGCTTATATGCCCGATTTATATTTTCAAATTCATTTGATATGTTAACGAATTTAATTTGATTCGAGGAACCAAATCGGGGGCTAACGAGCACTTAGCGTACCTTTGGTTCCGAATTTAATATCTTGAGCTCGGGAACTCTGATTCGAGTTCCGTCAACTCCGCTGAACTCGTAACGAAAATTCGAGTTTAGTAAACTTAGCCTTATATTTTTCCTAAGTCATTTGAACCTCCGAAATCCAACCGAAAAACGAATCGGCGACCAATTTGACCTTGTTGTACAAAATCAGCCATATCTTGTCCAAACTTTAACCAAATTAACCATGGTTTGATTCTTTTGAACCCTAACTCAACCACCTATCATGACATATCAAGCCCTAACCAAGATAACCCTCACACAATCCCCAAAACGTAGCCAAAGCTACTGCCTTTCAGTCCAGTCCCGTAACCCTTCCTTCCTTAGAGATTTTGGAGCTCAAATCTCATCCAAATTTCTTCCAATCAACTAGGTAAGTTTAGATTTGTCATATATGTTTATTTCTGATCATTTTCATCCTTTCATTCATGAATTTGAGCATGGTTTCATCATTCTGGGCTGTTTTTCCGAAATGAAGAGAATTTTGGGCATTTTCTTGATCTCATTCGATTCTTGTTGGTTTTGATTGATTCCAAGCTTGAGATTGATTGTTTTGACATCCTTATATCATTTATGATCATTGATTTCATGGTGGTTGAGATATTTATGAGATATCATTGATGACATTTTGAGAAAATTCCACATGAATGTCACGTACGGTTGCTGTCTTGCTTGAGCTTGTTGGGAACTGAATTATGTGTTGAATTTATGATGTTTTGCTGAACATTTGATGGCCTTATGGACCTGAACTGAGTCAGATTAATTGAGAGTAAGCATACCCTGTTTTTCTTCGAGTTTTTTTGCCCTGTTTTTCACGCTGTTTTGGTTGCTGTCAACGGCTGTAATTCCTTCCTTCTTTTGCTGCCATGTTTGTGGCTTTGTGGTGCGTGTTGTGACTGAGTTTTTGCTGCAATTCATACCTTGTTTTGTTGCTCGTGTTGCCTGCTTTTCCTGCGTACATGGCTGCCCTTTTTTCTGCTCCAGGTTGCTGTAAACAGGGGAGGTTGCGCAGGCAAGGCACGGGGGTGCCATTTCTAGCCGTTCCAGCAAGGAACGGGGGTGCAGTCTCGGCCTGGGATTTCTGTACCGAGACACGGGGGTGTCTCGGTCTAGGCTTGAGAGGTGACACGGGGGTGTCACCCCGTTTTTCCCGACTGTTTTGCTGCTTTTCCATGGACTGTTGCTGTTGCTATATTATATGTATGCATGGCTGCTGTGGTTGTGTGCTGCATGTATTTGTTGTTCTTGCATGCATGTGTGTGTGGCTGTGTAGTTGTATATATATATATTATGTATTTGTGTTTTGTGTGTGTACGTGTATGCATGTATTTGTATGATATAAAATGCATGCATAAGTATATATTATATATGTTCATGCATGTGTACGTGTGTGTATATATATATATATATTATATATTTAAATGTTAATTGATTATATATTATATATATTTATTATATATTCTAAATATTATTTGATTTAATTCAATTATTGAAATTAATTGATTTTTATTTCGCGTATTTAATTTACCGATTATTGATTGAACGTTTTATTTCTTTTATTCCTAATTGTGAATATGAATTCTTGGATTAATTGATATGCATTATGAATGTTATGAATTTATGAAATTTATATGAATTTAGGAATTTATGAAATTGAATGAAATATATAAACGAATGATTTGATTATATGTTTTAAATTTATTAATAGTGCAAATGAACATTTTTATGATATAACATGATCATTTATGCATTCATGTCATACTCACTTCATTGCCGAGCGTCATATGTGGTCATTGAGTCTCATACCTTTTCTTTTGCACAGATTCGGGTTTGGTCGGAGACGAGGGCGAGCCTTGAGACGCTTGTGCCTTTATTTTGCTTTGGTAAATGTGGGTTTTTCTTCTACTAGTTAAAACAACCCGATATATCCCTTATGTGAAAGGTTTTAAGCCAAAATAGTATATTTATATAAATCGAGTCATTTTGGGTAAATGATTTCAAACGTATGACCCCTTTTTAATTATGAAACCCTACCTTATGTTTGGCGAGATATTTATGATTTATGATTGCACGGGCCCCGGGACTTAGTATATGTGGCTAACAGAGGAAGCATGGGCTGACGGGGATCCCATATACTAGTCCCAACCAAACTACGGCGATACCGGCCCTCGCTAGGAGGTTTAGCGAGGAATGGGAGCTGAGTGCCCTTGGGGGATTCATGTACCCCCATTGGCCTATGTATGAACCGGTGGCCGGGTCTTGCAAGCCTGTCCACCACCCGGAGGAAGAAGGAGTATATGAATGATTATGATCATGTATTTATGAGCACAAAAGATTTATGTATGATAATGAATGATTGAATAATTGATTATGATTACACGAGGAGTAGGTTGGAGATTGTGCACGCCCACTCGCCGGGCCATAAACCCTTATGAACAATTATGAATGAATATGAACGTCGTAATCCCGTTGATGTTTTCTTTTGTTTGAACCACTTGGTAAATTCTTATCAAACTTCACACTGGATTAGGGCTTGCATTTATGTGTTTAATTTATGCGATATTATATATCTTATGCCCCGTTTTTATACCCACCAGTCTCTTTTAGACTGAACCCGGTTGTTTTCAATTGTTTTGTGCAGGTATAGGAGTGCTAGGCGGGAATACAAGCCGTCTAGGTCTTGCATTTATGTTTAGCACTTCTTTTCAGTCTCATATTTTCATACTCTTATTGGTATTTTGTATATGATCAAGGTTTATTCTTGGAGCGTTATGATTTTATAGGCCGTGAGTGCCGTTGAATATTTGAATGCTTTTGTATATCTATTTTTGGAGCTTGGTGGCTCATTGTTTATATGCTATGTCTTTCTTGCTTCCGTGTTTTACCTTAACTCCGATTTTATGTTTTCTTGAGTTGATTGGTTTAAGGGTTAGTCCCGCCTAGCATAGCGTGTGTGTTGTGTCCTCGTTCGCCGTGGATTTGGCACGTGTATGGACTTCCATTTCATATACGGGTCGGGTCTCGGTGCGGGGGATGTGGTACCTTACGCTCGGGTGCTACAGGAACTAACCACATAACAAGAATCTATGCAAGTAACAGGCAAGCACAGAGTAGCAGGAAGTCCACACGAAATAAAAAAATGAGTGGCACCAAGATCAAAGAATACATGTATGTTCATGTTATGAATGCATATGGTACCTGCCACGACCGCGGTGGGATCGGCCTCAACATCCTACTCCTTGCCCTCAAGGGCATAGGCTCGTGCTTGAATCATATGCCTCGGTGCTCCAGCTTGATAACCTGGATTCTTACCAGGGCAAGCATTTGCTATATGATTCCCTTTCCTGCATATAAGGCACAACCCCAACCTCTTTCTGTAATTGAGATATGTATGAGTAGGTCCTCCATAATGAGTACATGGGGGTTTGTCCAGTCGTGTCCCGGTCGGAGCTGGTAATGTTGGTGGAGCTTGTGGAAACAGTCCTGTATTACAAGGCTTCTTGAACGGACCCTTGGTTGGTGGAGTAACATGAGTGATAGGTCACTTGCCTGATCCCGATCCAGACCCTTATCCCACATGTGTATGAGGAACCGGATCCTTTTTCTTGTACTCCTCTTCTTGAATCATAGCTTTCTGTACGGTATCCGCGAAGGACTCAAAATTGTGTTCGGCATACCCTGCCTCAAATCCTCCCTCAGTCCGGCAATGAATTTCCTCACCTTTCTCTTTTCTTCTCGGGTGATATGAGCAACATATTTTTCGAGCCGGTTCAACATAACAAGATATTGGTCCACGGTGCATGTCCCTTGCTTTAGATCCATGAATTCCTTCTCTTTTCTCTCCCTTACAACCTCGGGCACAAAGGATTCCCAAAACTCCCTCTTGAATACCTCCCAAGTCACCTCTTCCCCATATACCTCAAGCTTCTCCCTGGTTCTTTCCCATCAGTCATAAGCTTCGCCATCTAATTGAAATATGGCGAATTGGGCCTTCTGCTGTGTGGTAAACTGTCGGACACTAAAGATTCTCTCGATTTTGGTCAACCACCCCTCAAAAACTGCATCGTCAATAGAGCCCGAAAACCTAGGGGGATTGTAGTTCAAGAATACCCCATGAGAATCCCTTTGCATAGGTGGAGGTGGTGCTTGTTGCTCAGTTGGTTGTTGTGGTGGTGGTGGGGCTTGAGCTCTTCGGTGCTCAACATAGTTAAAGACCGAATCCATAAAGTTTTCCATATTCATTAGAGGCAGTTGTGGTTATTGCTGTAGCAGATGTGGAGTATGCGAACGGTCACGGTGATGACGCCAGTCAGGAGATTGATCTCTATGTCTCTTTGGAAGCGTCCTGAAATAGAAACACTAAAATGCGTGCTACTTTTAGTTCATGCATGAGAGTGCAAATAATTCAATTAAGAATCAAGAATTAAACACATAATTCACATAAGAAATGCATATGAAGCACAATAGCAAGTAGTTCCTAAAACCGTACGACTTAGACTGACTCAACACAACGCGAGAGCCCAGGTTTTGCAACCCAATGCTCTGATACCGAATAAGACCCACAAGACCCGACCAGTATATGAAATGGGAAGTCCATACACGTTCCAAGTCAAGGTGAATGGGGACACAACACACTCACTATGCTAGGCGAGAGCAAACCCTTAAAACCAATCAAGTGCTAGAGAATAAAATCTGAGCAATTCATGAAAGCGGAAGCAAAATAAATACCCATAAAATACATAATGAGCTTCCAAGCTCCAAAATACAATATTTACAAGTATCCAAGGCCATCACGACTTATACTAACAAAATGCACCCAAAGTATTCAATATAAGAGTTCGTATGAGTGTAAAAGAATGCTAGAGATGTAGCGCCCGAGCGTGTGACGCTACAGCCGCCGCACTAAGACCTGACCTGCATATGAAATGGGCAATCCATACACGTGCCAGATCAGAGCGAATGGGGACTCACTCACTCACTATGCTAGGCTGGAGCTAACCTTCAAAACCAAATAAGCAATAAAAGAACTAAATGCAAAGTAATAAAACATAAGCGGAAGCATTTACAATCACTAACATAATCAATGAGCACAGGCTCGAATTAAATAACATTCATGGCTCTCACAAGCGTTAATAATCATAAACAACCTGTAAATGAAGTTACTGTAACTAAAAGAAAAACTGTACATGACTCGAAGACTCTACGAACTTGGGCTCCCGCCTAGCACTCCAAGACCTGCAAGAAAACTGAAAACAATCCGAGTTAATTCTTTAAGAGACTGGTGGGTATAAAACAGAGCTTATATATTAATCATATGAAATTTAAACACTCACACATGCAAGCTATAAACCCGTGCGAGGTTTTGAAACAATTCCCAAGTGGGTGAAAAGAAAGAAAACAACACTCGGGATTACAACAATCAATTTCATTCATTCATTCATTAGGTCATTACATGAGCCCGATGAGTGGGAGAATTCTCCAACCTTCTCCTCATGTGTGCATTAACCAATTATTCATTTCTTAACGATCACATAACATTCATTTATAATCGTTCATAATCATTCATTCAGGCATAATCATTTACTCATTTTTCCTCCGGTTAGCGAACAAACTCGGGCAAAGACCCGTCCACTCATTCGTTATGGCTAGTACGGTCCATGAAGCCCCAAAAACCCGATTCCCATTCCTTGCTAATCTCCTAGCGAGGGCCGGGAATATCGTCATTGTGTTGGAACTAGTTCACGGGGATCATCGTCAGCCCATGCTTCCCTAGATAGCCCCGTACACTTAGTCCCAGGGCCACCATTATTTATTGTGATCACTGATCTCGCAAAAACATTGGTTAAGGATTCCTTAAGAAAAGGGCTTTAACATTAAGTCATTGACTCTTTAAAAAGTCTCACATATATATATATATATATATATATATATAATACTTTGGACAAAATCTTTCCCGTTGGGATATATCGGGTCAGAGTTTACCTATTAGAAGAGAAACCCACCTGGCTACACCTTACCGAACCAGACCAAGAAGAAAAGAAAACTTGAAGATAGCCTATGAACCCAACACGTCTCCGCCCTGGATAAAACTGTACAAAAAGACAATGCATATGAACCATATATGATGCACGATAATGCATTATCGTGATGTGATATGCATAAGAAATAACAATGTGCTTTGAAGATGTTCATGTGCACAATTAATGCCACTTAGATATGTAAATGAGTCATTCATTCATTACACGAATAAATCGCGTCCATTCATTATCATTCTTTCATTCAATATCAATCTTTCATTCAATATTTAATATTCAATTCATAATACATTATAATACATGTTAAATATTTATACGAATTAATTAGAGGTGAAACGGATTCATTAAACACATAAAGAATGCTATCATTGCAAACAAGGTTATATTGTAGCGTTTAAACATTTATACATGAAAGCCATGTTCATACCTCGTATATCAAGACATAAAATTCATAAAAATATCATAAAAAATCATTAAGTAAGCTATTAGTATCATTGATACATGTTTGAAGCAAACCAGATCAATTTAAACGCATACGGAAGTCAAAGAAGTGAAAGGAATGCAAGGAAATGGATTTCGATAAAAGCTGACAGTTTTTGGAAACGCGCAAGCTGTAGAAAAATGGGAATATCTAAAGTTATAGAAGCTGGAATTAAGTTTTGTTTATTGGATATGAAACTAGACAAATAGGTCTTTCTAATGACATATGGATTGAATTTTAGTTCAAAGCGACATGAAAGTGGCGTAAGCTTGAAGTGGAACGAAAGTAGATTTTTGGTGAAGTGGCGACACCAAAATGGATCGTTTATGTCTCCCAAACCAGGACGGATTTTAATGTGATTCCAATTGTAGAATGTTTTAGATTTCAAAAGGTTTCAGTGGTCCAAATTTCAGGTCGATCGGAGCTCGTTTGAATAGGTAACGAAGAGCAAAACAGTACATACATGCAGGCAGGGGGAGACATGGGCGTGTCTCCTTCCAAGAAGAAAAGGTGACACGGGGGGTGTCGGAGGTCAGTAGCTAAACTCAAGAGAGACACAAGGGTGTCATAATTTAAGGTAAAAAGGAGACATGGACATGTCTGGGGTCAGAAACTTGGCTTCGAGATAACCGTGTCCTCCTTTAGATATGGGCGTGTCTAGTCTTAATTCATCATCTTCTCCACGAAGCTATTGCAGATATCCCTTTTTTTCATGGCATCACATAGAAGCAACAAAGTAGCAACAAAGGAAGCAAGGTACACACCCAAAACTTACGAAAAACAACACACATGGCAACCGGCAACTTGGAGACATCGAATAGGGTGCAAAAGCTCAACATATCAGTTTTCTTCAAGCTTTAAACTAAGCTCATTAATCGTAACTTATTGAATATCTAACTACCAACAAATTGGAGCATGTAAATGGAATAAAGGAGCTTCAAGGAACAGTATACAAGTTACAAATCTCAACTTGGAGCAAAGATGAGCAAGTTATCAAGAATTGAATGAAACCCTCACTATTCATCACATTTCTTATACTCCATGAATTCTTAACTCAAGATATGATTTATATGGAAGAAAAGATGCACAAGATAAAGGAGAATCCAAAACTTATCTCACCTTCAAGAAAGGATCAAGTTTGATCACCTTGAGCTCAAGAAATTGAGAAAATGGTTGTGGTTTCTTGTTCTTTCGTTCTTTTCTTGTGCTGCTGCTACTGTTGTCACGATGCTATAGGGAAAGAAAAGAGAAAGATCCAGCCTTAAAGTTTAAGAACGGGTCAAGAAGCATGAAAACGGGTAGGGTTATGATTGTGGATCATTAGGACTGAAATTTGCTTTGTCAGAGGTTCAAACAACATCTAAATGTTATGAGGTAACTCCAATGGGTCTGAATCATCGTTTCAAGTCTAACACCAAAGACGGAACTCGAATCTGAGCTCTCGAGCTCAAGTTACGAATAAAAGACTCAAGGTTGGCCAATTTGCAAAAAGACCTAAAACTTTGAACAAAAGTTCAATTGAGTCCACTCAAGTTCAAACAAGCCCAAATCAAGTTAAAAACATACAATTAAGTCCTAAAATCATATAATTCACATAATTTGCGAATTTAACATGCTCGGGGAGATAAATTCCACGTTCACAGATTTCACATAACGAAGAGTTCTTATCATTAGTTCAAATAGGATAAATTCTCATCAAATATTTCAAATAAGAATCAAATAAGGAAATATAATTCATATAAAGCATCAATTAAATTATGAAATTAAATACAAATACGGAAATTAAACTCACAAGTGCCACAAACCTGTACGTACGAAGACGCGGGGCATTACAACCTCTCCCCCTTAAGAATGACATGTCCTGAGGTCCACTACCTCGATTTCTGGACTCTCAGCAAAGCTTTCTCGTGTTCATCCCATGCGGGGTTAGCAACTCCCCGACAGGAATTAGTTCGGGCTAAGTCTTCAAGCATCAAAGGGGATCTTCAATGCATCAAGATCACAATTCGATGTTGGCGCTCGAACCATCCTCAAGAAGCATCAAAAATTTTTGTAAACGTTTCGCGAAGAATATTATCTAGTCATGACCCTCGACTCACCGAAAAACCTAATCACCCGAGATTCTAAGCTGACGCCAGAGGCAAGCTAAGCAGGTAACAAACAACGACGAAAAAACCCCGTCTTTCGAGCAATAATGAGAAAACCCCATCTGTCACAAGCAATGAGAGAACCCCGTCTCTCACAAGCAACGAGAGAACACCTTCTCTCGAACAACAATGCACAATGTAGTTACTAAGGAAGCATAGCAAATAGAAGTGCCAACGAGTCGAGCGGTGACTCCACCTTAGTATCTGTAGGGCAGTTAATGCACAATCTCTTCTAGGTAACCTGGTTTAGTTCTTCATTGAAAACATGGTCCACTGGAATTCATTAATATCATCTTTAAACACGATAACTTGATCAAACTTCCTTTTTGAAGTTAATTTAGAGATCCATCAAAAGTTCCTTAATAATACCATCATCTTCGGTATCTGAATTTTGTACGCATGAATGCCCAACGAACCAATACCTTCAATACCCTCGTAGCAATCTTCAACCCGAGTATAATAGCTTAACTTTCAGTTTGACGGTCTAGCCACTTAGGCCGTCTCATTCTTTTTCTATCACCATCATTAGGACTTTCATGTCTTCCACGGTTTACATTTTTGTTGTTCCTACTAAAAGCATCTTCTTCGAGCATCACCTTGAATTCAAGTTTGTCTCTTGGTCGTGCTCTCCCCCCTTAAGAATTTCGCCTTCTCACCTTTTGGACACTATCCATCATCTTTCATCCGTTGAGCTCGATCAATTACTTCTTAATTGAAACCTCCCTTATGATTCCTTCGATCTTCTTAGAATAGTAACCCAAATTCTTTGCTTTCCCTTTCCTCTCCTTTAATCCTCTTGAAATCTGAATCCCATTTTCTTTTCTTGTCTGATCCTAACAAACCGAAGTCGTTTCAAACCAATTTTAAATTGTAAAATTCCATTCCCATCTTTATCTTACCCTATCACACATAACATTCTTCTTCAACTTGGTTCGGTAGGACGTTGATTGAAGTGGTAGTTGGCGTCCTAACGAGTAAACACTGAAACGATGTGTGTTGGGTTAAGAAGCTAAATATATGTAGCACATATTCTCGGCAAAGGAGATGCAACATCAAATCATCAATTATAGCATCAAAGCACATAAATCAACAAAGGAATATGCCATAACAAATTAACAACTGTAGCACCCCGCACGTGAGGCGCCACATCCCCAGCACTAAGGCTCAACACGAGTAACGAAATTGTAAATCCGCACCCGTATCAAACCCTAGCGAACGGGAGACAAACATAAAAACCTTCCTATGCCAGGCGGAGCTAGACCCTGCAACGAATACCAATCCACAATATATAATGCATGGCCAAGCCCAACCACAATCATACAAACCATAAACGGAATTTGGGCTCTTCAGGCCTCTTTCAAAGTCATAGTAAACTCAGAAAATCCAATTTCAGAATAAATACATAGGTATCAAATTTCTCGATATAACGTAAACGAGTCATACATAATTCCAATACATGAATGAGTGGAGAGACTCTCCTAACCTAACTCGATCAACTTAAAAACTCCAAAAACCTCCGCCTAGCTCGAACTCCAAAGATCAAGCCTGCACACTAAAAGATTGGGGAGGGAGAGGGGTCAGTCTCTAGAAGACTGAGTGAGCAGGAGCGATATAAATATAAAACATGCACATGCAAATCATAAATCCCGAGCAAGATTTTGTTTGCAATTAGTTCCCTAAAAGGGCAAGAGAATGATTAATCATTGCTCGGATTTTATGACTAATTCATATTAAATTCATTCCGTTCATAAATCATACATAAATATAAGGCTCGGCGAGTGAGCGTGCACAACCTCCATCCAAACTCCGACCGTGTACGACAAATATCAATAATATATTGATTAGACGATCATGCAACATATTATAATACACACAGACCATAAATCATATCATAAAACCTATTCGTTTGGGCGATCCGGATCCCGGCATTCCCGCACGGTGCGTAATCATATCATAACATATTCATAAACATAATCATATCAATACCAACCTTCTTCCTCCGGGTGGTGGACAAGTTAGCTAGACCTGACCACCGATAAATACATAGGCCAATGGGGGTACATGAATCCCCCAAGGGCACGCAGCTCCCATTCCTCGCTAAACCTCCTAGCGAGGGCCGGTATCACCGTAGTTTGGTTGGGACTAGTATATGGGATCCCCGTCAGCCCTTGCTTCCTCGGTTAGCCACATATACTAAGTCCCTGGGCCCGTGAACATAACAGCTTAGCATAATCTCGCCAAAACATATCAGTACATACATATGATACATACTATAAGAAATCATACCTTACCGTGTAATTCGGCACATGCTATGTACGTACCTCTCCGTGTCATCCTAATCCATAGCTAGCATGAAGACACACGGTTTGGAGCATAGCCTCATTACAAAACCATTTTTAAGCTTATATATGCTCGTACGTATAATTCAGAAGAATTTACTCGATAACTTCATTTGAAAATCATATATATATAATCATAAGGTTTTGGCCAAAGCTTTTCACATAAGGGTTGTAGGGTTTGTTACATAGCTAAAACAAAAACCACCCTCACCTTAACCGTGAAGAAACAAGGATCGAACACCAAGTGCCTGAACGATCAAAAGCTCTCCACCCTGGAGACAAACTGTACAAAAGACCACAAGACGTGTTCGTGAGACTCAAGACCCTAAATGGACCATATATGACGCACGGCAATGCTCAAGCATGATATGAAGACATTTAACTCATATGTTCAAGTCATTCATTATCATTCAATTCATATTCCCAATCAATTTATTTCAAGAATTCAAATAGGAGCATAAAACATGTTCAAGCTCTTCCATAATGCTACCACATACTTCATATTACATAACATAGCATATATCCAAGGTTTGACAACAAGAAGAAGTCATATGATATAGAAAATAAGTGATGCGATTCATAAACGACATATAAACATACATAAACGGCAATAAGCAAAAGCATACCTATAACTCAACCAAATGCCACGAAATTAAACCAAAATACTCCTAACACATAGTACAACAAGTTCATAGTTCAACATAAAGGGAGATAAAGTCATTAAGGAGGGGAAACAAATCAAAAACCGAAGAGGAAGTAACGAAGACTGCGCATGGGAAGTGACACGGGGGTGTCACCAACCCTTGCCCAACTGAGCCACGGGCGTGGCTCAGGACAGAGCTGCCCAGAGAGTGTGACACGCCCGTGTCTCACTCTTATGAGTAAATGAGACACGGGGGTGTCACGGTACAGAACTTAATCACCCGTAAAATTTTACTGGCAAAACTGAACTCATACAAATTCAATCCAAAGGCATACCAAATGAACTCCAAATGCTCTGAAACTTAATATGCAACATATTTGGCATGTTATGAACATTTTTCATTTAGAGTGCAAAGGCTAAATCACACGTTAAGATCATCGAAACCGTGAAATAAAACTGGGTCGCTACAATCGGACATATGAGCCCTAATGATTCTATCATGCCTTGATCAAGTACTTAGGGCTTGAATTTGGATCTGAAACTTTGGGGAATGCATGCTAACATACCAAACAACTTATATACATCATATATATGCAAAATGGCACCATTTAAAGCACATTAGAATGACCAACAACCTCATATAGGCAACAGCAACAAATCTGTCAATGATCATGCATAAGAATAGGCCATGTATTTCGGTTTTGAGGCTTCAAATGGAACCAAATACTTAAAGCATGAATGCTAACATACATAACAATGAGTGTACATCAACTCCATGCATTTTCACACGAAATGGAGGCCATATGATCATGCAACAACACCAAATTTCACACAGCAGTTCGAAAACAGGGGAAATAGTTTGATCACCAAGTTTGGAGCTCCATATCTCATAATTTCATAAAAGGAGCAAGAGATGAAATCCTCATAACATCATATACTATCAGTTGGGAAAGAAATAGGTCAAGAAACAAGTTCATATGATCATATATAAGCAAGAAATTCAGCCACACAAACATATAGGTCACAAGAGCAAAAATCCCTAAAAGTTCATACCAATCTCATCATTCAAACCCTAACCAATTCTGACCCAAATCATGTTGTAAGGAGATGAAATCAAGTATAATAGAGTAGAGAAGACATAATTATTCATACCTTGAAGATTTGGTGAAGAAAAATGGTGATTTGAGCTCAAAATCACAAAGGATGACCTAGGGTTTTCTCTCCTTCTTCTCTTCTCCCTTCTCTCGATCAGTTGCAGCTGGAAATGGAGGTATATGGTTCGGTTTTTGCAGCTTAAGGGGAAGAGAAAGGGTTAACTCAAGGTACAAGAGTCAAGGTTAAGGTTTGGTTAGGTTAAGGAGTGTTATGGGGTCCCACCATGAAGACTAGTCAACCAAAGGAGCTCTTCTTGCACGAGTTGTCCGTTACGGTTGGATTTCGGAGGTCTTAATGATTTCAAAAAGGTATGAGGCTTGTTCCATTGTCTCCGAATCGTCGATACGAAGGCAACGGAGTTGACGGAATTCTAATCCGAATTCCCGAGCTCAAGATATCACGCACGGAACCAAGGGTGCGCTAATTGCTCGTTAGCCCCCGACTTGGTTCCAAAAATCAAAATAAATTCATAAACACGCCAAATGAATCCGAAAACACAAACCGAGCATATAGGCATGTTCATAACTCACATATATACGACATACTAAATTTTCACGCCAATCTGATATCATTACATATAAGAATGGAGCACAAGTAAAACACTCACGCGCAAGAACGAATTCATATTGTTATAAATGAATTACTAAAACTTAAATTCCATTTTAAATAAATTAAACAAACTAATAACATGTTGTAATTAATTAAAGAAATTACTGACATAGTTAAGGTAACATGAAACCCTAATTGAGAAATTAACACTAGATATCAAAGTAGAATAGAATGAATTAAATTATAATAGAAATAGTTTATAGTTTGAATCAAATATAAACGTTTATGAACAAGTAATCATATAATTAAATAATTGAATCGCGCAATTTACAAACAAATACGTCACATTATTTAAACTGAAAAACGGGGGCGTTACAATCTCTCCCCCTTAAAAAGAATCCGTCCTCGGATTCAAAACACGCTTGAAATCAAACAATGAGAGATTCCCCGTCTCTCACAAACAACAAGGAGAGAGCCCCGTCTCTCGAGCAACAATGAGAGAACCCCGTCTCTCCAACAACAATGAGAGAACCCCGTCTCTCGCAAGCAAAGAGAGTACCCCGTCTCTCAAACAGAAATAAGAGAATCCCCGTCTCTTAACCGAAAATAAAGCAAGGAAGTCTCCAATACTCCCAAGCAACTCACGCAAAACCAAATTTAAAATCACGTAAGGCATCCAAAGCAAGTAATAAATGTCACCCATATTGGTTACCAATTAATCCAAGTAATTTTAACACCGTGCAGATCAAAACACTTAACATAAGAAAAATATATAAGTTAAATTTGCATGGATGCATGTATGATGAATGCTATAAGTACCGTTCACCGTAGTAGTAAAATTCAGATTGGTGAGTTGTCATGGTCCACGGTATGATCTGTCCCAAATGTAACTCGGTGCCCCACTTGTCTTGAACCTCGTCTTTGTACCCTATGGGATTACTCGTGATCGCCATCATTCCATCATATGCCAACTTGATTCGACACTCTCTCTTGTCAATTCTGACTTAGGAGTTTCCAGACGCTCCTTTATAATTCTATTATCCCTAGATCCATGTTCCATACATAGGAATATTCTCCAAGACATTTCCCTTATACCTAATGAGGGACTCTAACCCGACTTGAGTAACTTAACTCTCCTCTTCACGGCTTAACCATTCACGCCGTCTTATTTATTTCTGATCATCACTAATAGGACTTCCAGGTCTTCCTAAATTTGTAATTTCGTCATTCCCACTAAAGCATTTCTTCGAGCACCTTTTCAATCGTCCAATTTGTTCTTCGGTTGTGCTCTCCCCCTTAAATTTCTGTTGTCCCGGGTTGAACTCCATTGATTCTTCTTTTATCGAACTCTTGATGGGTAAATCCCATGAGGTGGAATTTAACTGATGTAGAAATCAAAAAATGTGGCCCTTCAACTCCTTCCCTAGTTCTCTTGATGTCCGAACTCCTTTCTTAATCTTGTCCAGAACTCTAGTCTCACTTCTCCTCCTCATAACTCAGATGCGGCTCGGTTGAACTGATACTTGATAGTTGAGGCAAAAGGCTTCCTATCAAGTAAACACTAAAATGCATGGTGGGTTAAATTGACAATGCATGGGTCACGTTTACATCAAGCAATTATACCATACATTAGCGCAACGAAACTAATTAGAAATGCACGGATAAACATAAGGTCAAAAGAATAAGTAATTAATGCAAAATATGATGCAAGTGCTATGAATGTTTTGGAACCTGTCACCAAAGTGGTAAGCTATTAGCTCGGTAGCTTTTCCTCGTTCCTCCAATCCCAAGGTTACTTTGACTTGGTGATGATCCCTTGCCTTTCCCACGGTCTTCGAGATTCCCATGCATCTTTGTAAATCAACGTGTATCCTCCACTGTCCGAGATTGTAATTTCTTGATCCCTAATTCTTTCACGTCCACTGAGTTAGCATCCAACTTCTCTTTGAAATTCGACCTTTACTTCTAATCGTCACCTTAATCAAAAATCCTGTGCCTATCCTTTGTGAATTCAATTCACCTCCAATTGCTTATATTTGAGCGCATGATTTCCTTTCTTTACCATTTCCATTTGTTGCTCCATATCTTCCAATTTAACCTCACAACATGACAATTCAGCTTGGATTTGGAAAATTGAACTCAAGTCCTGTCCTTAGCATTATCACCCTCCATGAATTGTAGTTATCCTATTACTTATCTTTCTCTAACCCCTTCTGGACTTGTTTCCGATCTTACCTCGCCTCCTCTTAATTATTAGTACCTCTTTCATGATCCAAATCCGGGACCAAAATGTCTTCAAGGTTTTGTTCCCTTCATTTCTTAAGTTGCGAGATCCTGTTGAATCCAATTAATGCACTTCAGGTAGTGGATTCATATAAGTTATTCTTCTGAGTCACAACCATCCATTGATTAACTCCTATTCCTATTACCCCAAATGTTTCTCTGCCATCGCATCGCCAAAGTCGAACCTCCCATTCTAAATCCTAACCGTAAATTGCAACTCCGTCTGTAATGCCACGCGGCTAGCATTCTCCACATTCCTCCTCGGGCATCCTTCCTATCTTCCATGCCTCCGAAGGAATTTGCACTAGGTTGTTGTGATCATAAAATTTGGCCGTGGTTTGATATCATCTTTATAACCTGGGAACCATAACTTATTTCAAGAATAGATGCATGCGATTAGTGCATGCTCATGGCACATATTCAATACGAAAGACAAGAACCCATATAAAATGCAACAAGTAATTCAACGAAATTCTTAAGGAAACCAAATTCCAAATTCAAGATCGATGCAATGCACATAATATCACATAGTCCCTATGCCGTTCGACTTAAACTGACTCCGACACGACTCAAGAACACCGGTTTTGCAACCGGGCTCTGATACCACTTAAGGATGTAGCACCCCGCACGTGAGGCGCCACATCCCCCGCACTAAGGCTCAACACGAGTAACGAAATTGTAAATCCGCACCCGTATCAAACCCTAGCGAACGGGAGACAAACATAAAAACCTTCCTATGCCAGGCGGAGCTAGACCCTGCAACGAATACCAATCCACAATATATAATGCATGGCCAAGCCCAACCACAATCATACAAACCATAAACGGAATTTGGGCTCTTCAGGCCTCTTTCAAAGTCATAGTAAACTCAGAAAATCCAATTTCAGAATAAATACATAGGTATCAAATTTCTCGATATAACGTAAACGAGTCATACATAATTCCAATACATGAATGAGTGGAGAGACTCTCCTAACCTAACTCGATCAACTTAAAAACTCCAAAAACCTCCGCCTAGCTCGAACTCCAAAGATCAAGCCTGCACACTAAAAGATTGGGGAGGGAGAGGGGTCAGTCTCTAGAAGACTGAGTGAGCAGGAGCGATATATATATAAAACATGCACATGCAAATCATAAATCCCGAGCAAGGTTTTGTTTGCAATTAGTTCCCTAAAAGGGCAAGAGAATGATTAATCATTGCTCGGATTTTATGACTAATTCATATTAAATTCATTCCGTTCATAAATCATACATAAATATAAGGCTCGGCGAGTGAGCGTGCACAACCTCCATCCAAACTCCGACCGTGTACGACAAATATCAATAATATATTGATTAGACGATCATGCAATATATTATAATACACACAGACCATAAATCATATCATAAAACCTATTCGTTTGGGCGATCCGGATCCCGGCATTCCCGCACGGTGCGTAATCATATCATAACATATTCATAAACATAATCATATCAATACCAACCTTCTTCCTCCGGGTGGTGGACAAGTTAGCTAGACCTGACCACCGATAAATACATAGGCCAATGGGGGTACATGAATCCCCCAAGGGCACGCAGCTCCCATTCCTCGCTAAACCTCCTAGCGAGGGCCGGTATCACCGTAGTTTGGTTGGGACTAGTATATGGGATCCCCGTCAGCCCTTGCTTCCTCGGTTAGCCACATATACTAAGTCCCTGGGCCCGTGAACATAACAGCTTAGCATAATCTCGCCAAAACATATCAGTACATACATATGATACATACTATAAGAAATCATACCTTACCGTGTAATTCGGCACATGCTATGTACGTACCTCTCCGTGTCATCCTAATCCATAGCTAGCATGAAGACACACGGTTTGGAGCATAGCCTCATTACAAAACCATTTTTAAGCTTATATATGCTCGTACGTATAATTCAGAAGAATTTACTCGATAACTTCATTTGAAAATCATATATATATAATCATAAGGTTTTGGCCAAAGCTTTTCACATAAGGGTTGTAGGGTTTGTTACATAGCTAAAACAAAAACCACCCTCACCTTAACCGTGAAGAAACAAGGATCGAACACCAAGTGCCTGAACGATCAAAAGCTCTCCACCCTGGAGACAAACTGTACAAAAGACCACAAGACGTGTTCGTGAGACTCAAGACCCTAAATGGACCATATATGACGCACGGCAATGCTCAAGCATGATATGAAGACATTTAACTCATATGTTCAAGTCATTCATTATCATTCAATTCATATTCCCAATCAATTTATTTCAAGAATTCAAATAGGAGCATAAAACATGTTCAAGCTCTTCCATAATGCTACCACATACTTCATATTACATAACATAGCATATATCCAAGGTTTGACAACAAGAAGAAGTCATATGATATAGAAAATAAGTGATGCGATTCATAAACGACATATAAACATACATAAACGGCAATAAGCAAAAGCATACCTATAACTCAACCAAATGCCACGAAATTAAACCAAAATACTCCTAACACATAGTACAACAAGTTCATAGTTCAACATAAAGGGAGATAAAGTCATTAAGGAGGGGAAACAAATCAAAAACCGAAGAGGAAGTAACGAAGACTGCGCATGGGAAGTGACACGGGGGTGTCACCAACCCTTGCCCAACTGAGCCACGGGCGTGGCTCAGTACAGAGCTGCCCAGAGAGTGTGACACGCCCGTGTCTCACTCTTATGAGTAAATGAGACACGGGGGTGTCACGGTACAGAACTTAATCACCCGTAAAATTTTACCGGCAAAACCGAACTCATACAAATTCAATCCAAAGGCATACCAAATGAACTCCAAATGCTCTGAAACTTAATATGAAACATATTTGGCATGTTATGAACATTTTTCATTTAGAGTGCAAAGGCTAAATCACACGTTAAGATCATCGAAACCGTGAAATAAAACTGGGTCGCTACAATCGGACATATGAGCCCTAATGATTCTATCATGCCTTGATCAAGTACTTAGGGCTTGAATTTGGATCTGAAACTTTGGGGAATGCATGCTAACATACCAAACAACTTATATACATCATATATATGCAAAATGGCACCATTTAAAGCACATTAGAATGACCAACAACCTCACATAGGCAACAGCAACAAATCTGTCAATGATCATGCATAAGAATAGGCCATGTATTTCGGTTTTGAGGCTTCAAATGGAACCAAATACTTAAAGCATGAATGCTAACATACATAACAATGAGTGTACATCAACTCCATGCATTTTCACACGAAATGGAGGCCATATGATCATGCAACAACACCAAATTTCACACAGCAGTTCGAAAACAGGGGAAATAGTTTGATCACCAAGTTTGGAGCTCCATATCTCATAATTTCATAAAAGGAGCAAGAGATGAAATCCTCATAACATCATATACTATCAGTTGGGAAAGAAATAGGTCAAGAAACAAGTTCATATGATCATATATAAGCAAGAAATTCAGCCACACAAACATATAGGTCACAAGAGCAAAAATCCCTAAAAGTTCATACCAATCTCATCATTCAAACCCTAACCAATTCTGACCCAAATCATGTTGTAAGGAGATGAAATCAAGTATAATAGAGTAGAGAAGACATAATTATTCATACCTTGAAGATTTGGTGAAGAAAAATGGTGATTTGAGCTCAAAATCACAAAGGATGACCTAGGGTTTTCTCTCCTTCTTCTCTTCTCCCTTCTCTCGATCAGTTGCAGCTGGAAATGGAGGTATATGGTTCGGTTTTTGCAGCTTAAGGGGAAGAGAAAGGGTTAACTCAAGGTACAAGAGTCAAGGTTAAGGTTTGGTTAGGTTAAGGAGTGTTATGGGGTCCCACCATGAAGACTAGTCAACCAAAGGAGCTCTTCTTGCACGAGTTGTCCGTTACGGTTGGATTTCGGAGGTCTTAATGATTTCAAAAAGGTATGAGGCTTGTTCCATTGTCTCCGAATCGTCGATACGAAGGCAACGGAGTTGACGGAATTCGAATCCGAATTCCCGAGCTCAAGATATCACGCACGGAACCAAGGGTGCGCTAATTGCTCGTTAGCCCCCGACTTGGTTCCAAAAATCAAAATAAATTCATAAACACGCCAAATGAATCCGAAAACATAAACCGAGCATATAGGCATGTTCATAACTCACATATATACGACATACTAAATTTTCACGCCAATCTGATATCATTACATATAAGAATGGAGCACAAGTAAAACACTCACGCGCAAGAACGAATTCATATTGTTATAAATGAATTACTAAAACTTAAATTCCATTTTAAATAAATTAAACAAACTAATAACATGTTGTAATTAATTAAAGAAATTACTGACATAGTTAAGGTAACATGAAACCCTAATTGAGAAATTAACACTAGATATCAAAGTAGAATAGAATGAATTAAATTACAATAGAAATAGTTTATAGTTTGAATCAAATATAAACGTTTATGAACAAGTAATCATATAATTAAATAATTGAATCGCGCAATTTACAAACAAATACGTCACATTATTTAAACTGAAAAACGGGGGCGTTACAACAACTATAATATTAAAGTGCATAAGATAAGAATTTAAATAATTCAATGCGATATATGATGCACATGCCATGAATGCAATGAACCTGTCATCGTAACAGTGGTTTTAGAACGACATCTTGTCCTTTGATTTCGATGTTGCAGCATAGGTTGTAAGGTTGAGGATTGTTCGATCATTGGTGATGCGTTCCAATCCTTTCTTGCTTCCTTGTATTGTCGTGTATCCCGAAGTCCCGAGAAGATGATATAGCTCGAATTATTACAACTCCCTTTTATATCTTTAGTTTATGTCCACTCGTTGGTCCACGGTAGTTGTCGTATCACCTAAGCTTCCATGCTTGGACCCATTGTGAATCCACATGATTGACAATTCTCCATTCCATACATCTTAGTTGTGAAGCTTTTAACAATTCCTGGATCTGATCCCGAACCTGATATAATCCTCAAAACTTTTGATTTGGCCTTCTATTTTGCTTACTTACTTCAACTCAAAGGTCCCGGCTGTGATCTTTAAATGATTTGATCATACATTAAGGATCTTTATATCTTGATGATGAGGAGTTCCACGACTATCCCATTGCCTCACGTATCATTCAAGTTGGTGGTTTGGGTCCCCCACAATGCACCTTTATTGATTATCTTTAAGATTTATAGAGAAGATGAAATTGATAACTTTATCGGGGTCAGAGCCTCCTATCTCGGTGTTGAGGAGCGAGGTGTAGTTCTATTTTGTAGGCCATGAAATTCAACACCCTGTTAAGAAACAAACAGTGTTATACAGCGAAAGTTTAATTTTTTTTCCAAAAGCAGATCTAAAAACTTGCAATGTTCCTATTGTATCGTAGGGTGTATCAAGAAACTCACATTAATTGAAGCTTTCTTGTGATGTCGTTACCGCCTAACGAACATCCTTCAAGCGGAAAGTCCCTCGAACAGCCTTCGATTAGATCCCAAAGTAGGCAATCCTCCAAAGCGTATCGACACCAGTCCTAGAACACGATCAAGAGAGTGAAAATGCTAGTTCTATGGCTTCTGTTAGGCTAGGATTTTTACTTTGATAACTTTTCTTTTATTTTTCTCAAAAACATAACACTTCTTGAGTGTTGGTCTAATGAATAAGAGAAACATCTCCACTAGTATTTATACTAGTGGGGTTCAAACCTACTAGGGCTTCTCTAAGCCTAGTGGACTTTGTTTTCTTGCTCACTAATTAACTAATTTAATTATTAATTTAATTGGAATAATAACTTATCAACTTTTTCTCCAAGTCTTTGCAAGAACAACTTTCTCTCTCTTACAATAGGAAGTTGGACTTTTCAACTTTCCTAAAGTTAAAAGTCAAGATTCAATAAATAATTTAATTCCTAATTAATTATTTATTGGGTTAAGTTTATTTGAGAATAATCTTAACAATTAATTCAAAAGTAATTAAAAGACTAAAATTAATTAATTATAATTTAATTAATTAATTCTAAAAACGAATTCACGTGTAATATAATTACACGTTTGGAGCCACGTAGGTGCCACGTGTGCATGACACGTGGCAGCCACGCAGGCTATTGCCACGTGTTCCAGCCCCATTTTCGATCAACAATTTGATCCTTCGTTAATCATATTAACATCCTACCACAACCCTCGTATTCTGGCATTTGTGTGTGCCCCTTTAGGTTCATTATTTGATTAGCAGTGACAGTAATTAATTAATTCCCATAATTAATTAATCACTTCACAAATCAAACTATCGTAATCTAGCAATGGGTGTGTGACCCCTAGCCGAATAACGAAATAAATCGAAGAACCTTTCAGTCAATGACAATCAGTGAAATACGATCCTCCTATAATTCCTTCTCTCAATCAAGAACTAAGGCATGAGAATATTCTTAGAGCCTCAATATTCTTGATCTTTAAAGTTAAAGTTCGTTTCATATCCATTTAGATCTCAATCCAAGAAAACCCCATTTTCTTGAAGTCTTGATCTTTTATCCACCTTGGCCAAGGGTTTAATATTTAATGGACTACGAACAATCAATCAGTAAGAGACCATTCTTGTTCTTGACACGTGTAGGTCCTTTATCGATTCTACTAGTTCTACATATGCCACTTGTATAATCCCAACATAGGCCGTGGTTCAGGTGTCTATATGGCGACGCCCTATTGAGCCTATATCAAAGATTACAGAGTTAGATCATATGAGACATTACAGAATCTCAAGTCTAAGGATTATTAATCATGTCATTGACCTGTGAGATATTTCCTAATCTTGAAGTTTCTAGGAGACTTCTTTTCCTATTTAGGAATGTTCTCACGCGGGACATGTCAGTGATGAAGTTCTGGTAACAATCACCCTTATGTATTATGAACTCATCAACATATGCACTTATCATTCCATGAAACTGAATGATCCTTCAAAAGGACATAATCACATAAGCACCTCTCAACGGAGTCAAGGTCGACACTCCCATTGTCTGTCGGACTCATCGACTTGGAGAATTTTCTAATCCTCGCCTATGGAATTAAGAACTTGTTTCATGTGCCGTTCCCATAAGGGCAAAGTTCTTAACGGCCTCATCTGTGACACCCCGTCTCTCCGACGAGCCAGGTATGAAGTCACGAGAGGCTTTTCCGACGTTTTAATTCTTCTTTTGATTTAATTTATACGTTGAATTAATTGTTTAAGTGATTTATATGCTCTAATTGTTTAATTTTCATGTTTTAACTTTCGTATTTAATTTTCCTATTTTGAATTTTATTTCCCAAGTATGCTAATTTCGTGAATTATGTGATATACGTGATTTAAGTATGTAATTATTTGACTTTAAAATTTTTGGACTTAATTGAAAACTTGGCTTTGGACTTAATTGCAACTTTTTGAAAGTTTTGGACCTAATTGAAAAATAGCCATTTTAATAAAATTTTATTTATTTAATTCGTTTAATTTAATTTAATTTAATTTATTATTTCTGGAAATTTAATTTTTATTATTTGAATAATATGCTCATTTGTTGAAATGTGTTGCGTTTGTGTTCGATTTGAGATCGAAATTTTGTGCTTTTCTGATATGTTGGAGATTTGTGAGTTATGAATTCGTTTATGTGTTCATTTTAAATTTTTGGACTTGTTCAAAATGGTAACGCACCATTTTAATTGTTTTGGGGACTCGAGGGCCTAACTAGTTTTAGCACGCCTTGTGTTCCGGAATTTATATCTTGAGCTTGGGAATTTGGATTCGAATTCTGGAAGTGGCAACGGACTCGTAACAAGATTTTCAAGCTAAGGAACCTATTCTCACATTTTTCTAAGCCATTTGATACTCCGAAATTTGCCCGAAAAAACTGACTCGCGCACATATGACCACCTTTCACTAATTTGCACATAAGTCCCTCATCTTTTAACTTTTTCATATGAAACCTGGGCCCACAATCCACTAACTCAATTTTCTATAAGCATTTGCTTCCTTAATACCAATCCACGAACAAGAAAGAAGAGGAAAAATCAGAGTTTGGAGCAGCAGCAGTCCATTCCCGTCACCTTCACCCCAAGGCCATATTTGAGCTTCAAACTTCATTTTCTTCCATCATCTTCAAGAGGTAAGTACATATTTTTTTATCTCCATACTTATGTGGTCTTTTCCATCTATAAATTCCAGATTTTGAGGCATGTTTGGTAGGGTTTTGCTCTATGACATGAATAGTTAGGTTTATGTTCTTATTTGAATTCCATGACTTCCTTAGTGTTTCTTCTTGATTTGAGGATGGAATCTTGATCACTTATGCTTCAATTATTGTTGTATATACCTGACTTTGATGGTGGTTGAAGTATGGAGAAGTTACCATTAATGTTCTTGAGAATATGGTAGTGTTATGCATGAGTTTGGCACGAATTTCATTCCTTCCAGCCTGCTATTCATTTTTGCCTTGATTGCTGGAGTTTATGACCTGATTTGCTCCCTTCTTTCATGCTTTATCATGTCTAGATGGAGTGGTATTTTGCATCTCCTTAGCGACTGAAATCGTCTCCCCGGGCGGGGAGATTTTGAGCAAGAAAGTACCCGACTGGGTCCTTCTAATGCAGATTGATTCTGTATAATATGTACCTGGGAGGGTACTTTTATGAGCAAAATCTTCCCCGGGCGGGGAGATGGGGTGATGAATGGCTGCAGTTTATTTCATTCCTTTTCGCATGATGTACCTGAACTTTGCATGGATTTCTTTTGTCCCTTTTTGTATGGTTGTTACGTGAGAATGCTTGAATGGTTGAGAATCATTCATGATTTGAATCATTGACAACTTTGTTTGGAATTTCTTTATGCTATTCATGGCGTTATTTGTGATAAAGGCTGCTAGTACGTGTGATATGTATATATGTAAAATATGTAATAAATGTTATAAGATGATTTGCAGCAGCCATGTATCTTTAATGCATGACATTAATTAATGTTTGATTTGCATGCATGTACGCATATACTATATGTTATATGTTATTTATTTAATTTATTTGATTTAGTTTATGTGATTTAATCTTTATTCGATCTCGCACGCATGACTTTCGTGTTCCGTTTTGTGTTATCTAATGCTCTCTTTTTATTCTGTTATGACTTATATGCTATGTGAACATGTTATACCATATGTTAAATGGCTTGAATGAATTTTATAAATTTATTTGATACAAGTTTTACGTGATTTGAACTTGAACGCCTTAAATGGCATCTTCTAGCATTTCATTTGCATCCATTTGCATTCTTTTGCATCGCCGTGCGTCTTATTGGTTCATGACTGAGTCTAAGTCGTAAGTTTGTATTTGTTTGTCTCAGAGTTTGGTTTGGGAGGTGTCGGTTCCACCATTTAGTTCCTTCTTGACCATCATTGCTCATCCTTTGGTACTTTCGGTAAAGGTGAGGTTTAGCTTTATTTTCTTTTAGTTAATGTGACCTACGACCCTATATGCTCGTTTTTAAGCCCGCATGTGAATATATATACTATGTGTATATTAAATATGTGTCTTATAATATGTTATGAATCTTGTTAATTTGATTTAATACGAATTCTTCTGAAATTATACGTATGGGCGTATACAGGCTTAAAATGGTTTTGCAACGAGGCTATGCTCCAAACTGTGTAGTGTCAAGCGAACTATGGATCTCCCTCAGCATACTATGAATTTGGAAGATACGGAGAGGTACGTGTATAGCATATGCCGAGTTACACGGTAAGGTATGTTTCTTAAGTATGAATCGTATGTTTCTAGGTTTCGCGAGTTAGGTATGTTTCTTATGAGTCTTATGTTTCTTACGAATCTTATGAATCCCTGGGCCCCGGAGGTGTGGGTAAGGGAGACCCGGTGTAGTTGTTGGGGTCGCCGGTTATCACCCCTGTGCACACGCTCCTTTGAAGTACCTACGCACGACTCTAAGGGAGATGGAGAAGGCGTGGTGCTTTGAGTCTTCGGCTGAGGCTAGAGAAGGTACGTTGTGAGTTCGCGACCTCACGTATATTGAGTTGCACGATGTGGGCCCGTAACTCGTGTGCAGACTTCCGGAGAACGTTGGAATACGGGAATATGAATCTTTGAATTTATGAATCTTATGAATTTATGAGTTTATGCTTCCTTATGAATCTTTTGAGTGTTTTGATTAAGGAGTAAGGTTGGAGACCCGTACTCGCCAGGTATTTGAATTCTTTTGTTATGTTGATTATGAAACGGGATAGGAGAGTTTGTTTACAATATGAGACTTCTACGCTAAGTTATGAATCGGTCTGAATCTATTTGAATCCCTATGAGTTTTAATATGAATCTCTATGCGTTTTCGAAATCTATAAATCCTAACGAATATATGAATAAGTATGAGTTCTTTTGGAAAAATGGCTTTGGTGTGTAAAACCCTATTCCCGGTTTATAGTCTTTCATTTAATACGTGCTTTGCTCTATATATATATGTGTGTGAGTGTGCGTTAGCCCCCCTCACTCAGTCGGTGGACTGACCCTCGCCTTTCAACTTTCAGTTTGCAGGTTGGGCTTGCTAGGCGGAGTCTTGAGTCGGTCGGGTTAAAGTCTTCTAGTTCGAGTTGCATTTTTATTTGCATTCAGTCATGCTTTTGTATATGGTTCGATTGTGGAAATTGATGTATGTATATGTTATCATATGGTTAATGAATTTCTATTTTGTTTATTTTTGTGGAATTATCTTCTTGGATTTCGTTACATGCTTCCGTTTTTCTTGTTGTTTTGTGCGCTCTTGTCCTGTCTTAGCTCCGCCTGGCTTAGCGTGTGCTTATAGGTTCCCGTTCGCTTAGTCTTCGGCTCATGTATGGATTTCTATTTCATAAGTGGGTTCGGGGCTAGGTACGGGGGATGTGGTGGCTCGCCGCTCCGGGCGCTACATCTTAAAGTGGTATCAGAGCTCCGGGTTGCAAAATCGAAGTTCTAGTGTCGTGTTGTGTCAAGTATAGGTCGTACGGCGTAGGAACAACGTGTTAATGTGTGCATTACATTAAGATATGTGACTTTCTTGAATTATGTGTCTTAAAATTTCTACCTTCTTTTCATTATTGTTGTTGTTGCATACTTTATGTGCGCTAGTTGTTCCATCTACGTGCCATAATCACTCACTAACCTCATGCATCGTAGTTTTGCCTCCCTTATGTGTTGTCGGTTAATATCTCAAAATGGTCAACCCCTCAACTCAACGGCCATGGCACTGAGTTGAAATTGGGATAAAGTAGAGATAAAGACTCTTCATAATCGTGTAGTTCTCACAAAGATAACCAATCCACAAAGGTGATGGGCAAGATAGCTCGATTTGAAGGAAGAGATCTTATGTTCTTGTCGAGCACATCATTTTCGAAGAGCAAATCCCATGCACCATTGTGGAGGACCTAATACTAGCAATAAGAAGTGTTGAAAAAAAAAGGAGTTGGGGGTATAATTAAAAGGAGAAGATTGGTACCACATTACGTAAATCTCCTCTGTACCTACTTGAGGTATCGGCTTGGAATTTGAGATGGAAGGTCTTTTCAATGATGAAAAATCAAGAAAAGTATTGAAGCGAGAAGTGGAACCCGAAATAAGTATGAACCCAATTCTTAGGAGGTGAAGCGATTGATTTGCTATTCAACCTAAATATCAAGGTCGGGTGGATGGTGGTGCACTAAAGAAGGATCAATAACTCTTCCTTCCTCGAGTGTATAATATTCAAAGGAAGAAAATATTGTTGGGGAAAACTTAAAATGAAATAATTTAAGGGAAATCAAAGGTCCTCTTCTTTCTCTATAATTTCCGAGAGTTGCTTCGGCTAGAGCATTTTCTTCAACAAGAAACTTACCATAGATACAATTTAGTGAAGGAAGGAATGGGAATCGTTGAGAAATTAGGAAGTTGGAAGTTTAAATCTTCTGAGGGAATAAAAAGGTCGACTCATGTTGTTAGAATACTCGAAAGTAATTGAAGGAGTCCAAAGAATTAGTTCAAATCTTGGAGGGGATTAGAGAAGATTTTCAAGAAATGGAAACCGGGATCGAGTTTAGAGCTTGGAGCAAGAGTATTCGGGAAGCTCTTCAGGTCGAATCTAAGAAATTGAAAGGAAGGAGCCGAGTAAGAAGAATGGAATCAGGAGGTAATTGCATTCATTGCACGAACATCCATCCCCATTGTATTTTTATATTTATTTGTTATGTATCGCCATTACTTGTTGCTTCCTTGTTTGAATTGTTGACCAACGTGACGCATAGCATAAGCAAACCTAACTCGACATGCATGAGCTTAATGTTTCCTTGATAACTTGCAATTGAGGGAAGTCTTCCTTCGTGATGGTAAAAACCGGGGTAAGAAGGAAATAGTGACTCCGAAGTTTCGGTTGAAGTTATAACAAAAAGTTAAGGGACACTACGTAATGGGAAGGATTCTCTAAGGATGGGTATTCAAGGAAGTGTTAAAGGGAAAAACTAAAACTACGATTTGGGAACAAGTATTCGGACCCAATTTTTAGAGGGTAAACAAAAAACCCTAGGTTCTAGCGTAATTTTAATCAAGCTCCACAAGACCGTCTAACCCGAGTAAAGAGCAAAAGGAAAATCTTGAAAATGCCTTAACGCGAGGTCCAGACTAATGATAAATCGATGGGATTCGTACGAACCTAGGTAAACTAAGTTCTGTAAGGGATAAGCAATGAAGGTCGACAAAAACGGTTCGAATATAATAGGGGGTAGTGGATTATGGGCAATACGGACCATCAAGGAAGAATTCTAATTAAACCAATCCATTGGGAGTCAAACTCGGGCAATATGAAGGAGAAGAAGAAAAATTGGGACACCTTGGATTCCGGGGATTGGAGTTCACTTTCCAGATCCAATCTGGATTGTCGGGCTGTGAAGTTGAATTAGGAGATATGAAGCAACAAATGGTATCAGATCCGGGGCTTGGGCCGGTGTGCCAGCGAGGACCCTGGGCTCCCATAGGGGGGTGGATGTAATGTCCCACATCGGAGGAAGAGGAGAACTAAGCCTTCCTTATAAGGGGGTGGATACCTCTTCCCTGTAGAGGCCTTTTCCTGGGTGGGCGCCTTTGGCTTAAATTCCACCGGGAAGAAAAAAACCGTGAGGCTATGCCCACTTATGGATAGCAAAGCGGACAATATCTACAGGTGGGTTTTCGGACTGTTACATCATCGGATTAGGGGACTTCAAAACATGCATAACACAGTCAACCTAAACAGACATAAATAAGCACATAAAGAAGTGATTGCCTATGAACAAAATCATCTCGTTTATTATTCAAAGACTGTTTGTGATTTTACAAGGAAATAGTAAAGCATAAAAAGACTGCTTTAAGGGCACTATTTCTAACAATCTCCCACTTGCCCGTCAAAGCCATTCAGATGCTAATCTAAGTCCCATCTTCTGAAGATGTCCTTCGAAAGCCTGTTGACTAAGGGCTTTTGTAAGTGGATCTGCCATGTTATCTGTCGGTGTGACCCTTTTAATTTGCACATCTCCCTCTTGATTATATCACAGATTAAGTGATACTTCCTCAAAATGTGCTTGGTCCTTTGGTGAGATCTTGGTTCTCTTGATTGAGCAACCGCCCCTGTGTTGTCACAAAACACTGTCAAGGGGTTTTTAATGCTAGGAACTACACCCAACTCGTAGATGAAGTTTCTTACCCAAACACCTTCCTTAGTTGCATCGTTTGCAGCTAAGTATTTGGCCTCAGTGGTCAAATCTGTGTTGGTCGCTTGCTTGGAACTTTTCTAACTCACTGCTCCGTCATTCAGGCAGAATATGTATCCTGATATGGATTTAAAGTCATCCATGTCCGATACAAAGCTTGCATCACAATATCCTCTAATGACAAGATCTTACTGGCCTCCGTAATCTGAGAACAAATCCTTAGTTCTTCTTAAGTACTTAAGGATGTTCTTTATAGCAGTCCAGTGACCTTCACCAAGGTCAGATTGGAATCGGCTTGTTATACTGAGTGCATAAGCCACATCCAGTGGAGTACATAACATTGCATACATTATGCTTCCTATTGCTGATGCATAAGGAACTTTGGACATCCTGGACTTTTCAAGTTCAGTCTTGGGACATAGATTCTTCAAAAGAACTGTTCCCGGGCCTATTGGAAGTTTCCCTCCTTTGAAATCTTCCATACTAAACCTCTTTAGTATTTTGTCTACGTAAACCGACTGTGATAATCCTAATAATCTCCTAGATCTATCCAGATACATCTTTATCCCGAGAATGTAGGATGCATCACCAAGATCCTTCATCTTAAATTGGTTCGATAACCAAGACTTTGTTACCTTCATGTCATCCTTCGCATTCCCAATGAGGAGGATGTTATCTACATAAAGTATCAGAAATTGAACCGAGGTTTCCAATACTTTCTTGTACACGCAGGACTTATTCGGATTTTGAATAAAGCCAAACGATTTGACCGCTTCATCTAATTGAATGTTCCAATTCCTAGAAGCTTGTTTCAATCCATAGATTGATCTTTGAAGCTTACAAACCTTTTGTTCGCTCCCACTGAATGTGAAACCCATAGGTTGCTCCATGTAAATGTCTTTGTCAATATCTCCATTGAGAAAGGCAGTTTTCACATCCATTTACCATATCTCATAGTCATAATATGCAGTAATGACAACTAAGATCCGAATGGATTTTTGCATTGCAACTGGTGAGAAGGTTTCATCAAAGTCTACACCTGGTCTTTGAGTGAAACCTTTATCAACTAATCTTGCTTTAAATCCTGCCATGCTTCCATCTACTCCAAGCTTGTGCTTATATATCTATTTGCATCCTATGTGCCTGATCCCATCGGGTGGATCAACCAAGGTCCAAACTTGATTAGAGTACATGGAATCCATTTCGGATTTCATTGCTTCTTTCCACTGTTTAGAGTCCGAATCTAATAGTGCCTCCTCATAAGTTAATGGATCATTATCCATTTGAGATGTTTGGTGGAGAAAACCTTACAATCTCTTTGGTTGTCTAGGAATGGGTTCAGAACGTCTTACTAGAGGAGGATTTATGAGTGTATCACTCTCTTGGATTGGCTGAGGGACGTTAGTCTCCAAACTTGGCGTGGGACCTTGGTCTCGAACCTCTTCGAGTTCTGTGATCTTGCCTTTCTTTTCTTTAAGGAACGAGTCCTCAAGGAAAGTAACATTTCTTGACACAAAGACCTTTTGTTCAAGAGGGTCGTAGAAATAATATCCTATTGACTCTTTAGAATATCCTACGAAGTTGCACAAGCTTGATATAGCTTCAAGCTTATCTCCCACTATCCTCTTCACGTAAGCAGGACAACCCCAAATTCTTAGGTAAGAATAATTAGGGATTTTGCCAAACCACATTTCAAATGGGGTCTTGGGTACAGATTTGGAGGGAACAAGATTCAGAATCTTAACAGGTGCTTCTAAGGCATAACCCCAAAATGAAGGTGGTAATTCAATGAAGCTCATCTTGCAACGAACCATATCAAGTAGGGTTCTGTTCCTTCTTTCCAAAACTCCATTTAATTAAGGAGTTCCCGGAGGAGTCCATTGAGAGATAATTCCATTATCTCTGAGATGACTAAGGAATTCGTCACTTAGATACTCGCCACCTTGATCAGATCGAAGTGTCTTAATCTTGTGAACGGTTTAGTTCTCAACCTCCTTTTGAGATTCTAAGAATTTCTTAAAGGCTTCAAATTTATACTTCATTAAGTACACATAACCAAAACGACTAAAGTCGTCTATAAAGGTTATGAAATAATGATGATTGATTCTCGTACTTACACTTAGTGGTCCACAGACATCAGTATGGATTAAATCTAATACTGTAGTGATTGATTCTCGTACTTACACTTAGTGGTCCACAGACATCAGTATAGATTAAATCTAATACTATAGTGGAACGTTCCACTTTACCATTAAAGGGAGTTTTGGCCATTTTTCCTTTTAGACATGATTCATAATGAGTTAACTCTTTGATTTCATTATCATCGAATGATCCAAAATCAGCTAACTTAGCAATCCTATCTTTAGAAATATACCCTAAACGCGCGTGCCATAAAGAAGCCGAGATCTTGTCATCTCTTTTGCGTTTGTTTAATTGTTGTTTATTCAAAATATTAGTGTCTTTAGTTGTATAAAGTCCATTAGATAATGTACCAAGTAAAACAGAAGTTTTATTCTTCTTAAGATAAAAGTTTCCATTTCTAGAAAAAGTCTTAAAACCTTCGCAATCAAGTATTGGAATGGAAATGATATTACGAATTGTTGACCTCTTTATTACTTAAATGGTAAGTTTTGATGCTTCCAAGATATTTGATATATTTGTGCATCTTTCCATATATTTTTGTATCACATGTTTTATTCTAGCATGGAAAGATTATTTGAATTGCAAAAAATCATTCCTTAATTACCTTGATTGTAAATCACGATTTTATGGATCCTTTGATTGATTTTTTCCATACATATATTTGTCACATGCTTAGAATCTTTATTAGTATGGAAAGTGATGACCTGGTACTTTTGAAATTATTCTGGAATTTCGCTGAAAATCTTTTCTTTTGTACTAGAATCAATCCCAAACGGCTCCTACCTTATTTTACAAATTATAATCGTTGTATTACTTGTATTTAAGAGAGAAATCTTGTGAGAAATCAAAAGGGAGAAAAAGTGTGCTAAACCAACATAGTGAAAACGAGAATATTGAGTTTCATATACGGTTTGGTGATTTCTTCTAATTCTTATTTCTTGTTTGTTGTCTCGAGGGACTTTGGAGGTGAAGAGAGAAAACTTAAGCTCAAGAATCACTTGGGGCAAGTTGAGTTGTGCAGGGTTACTGGGTCGTGGAAGTAGTTGGTCGATAGCTAGTTCCAGCTACGTGTGAGTGACGTTAAGCATACTACACTGAGGTCGTGGAAGCTGAGTGGTCACGATACTATCGCCAAAATGAGTCACGCTATGTTGTTGTCAAGATTGGTGATCGGTTATATTGTATCAACTCTCATAGGGAGTTTTCTAACTCTCTGGTTCTTACTGCTGGAACTTTATTTTACTTGTGCTAATTTATTTGAGTGAAACAGGTTTTAAATCCTAAATGAAAACTTGGGGACAGGACGTAGGTCTTCGGACTGAACCTGGATAAATTACCGTGTCATTTACTTGCTTTATATATTTTTATTATTGTACTGTCTGCTACTTCGTTATTTTATACAAGTAATTATTTCAAGCAAAGCATGCGCTTAACTCTGATAAACGGTTTTCTTAAAACCTTAATAATTTTTTTGCGCTTTATAAAGTTTTACAAAATTTTTAAAAGGGTTTTGAGGCCTAATTCAACCCCGCCCCCCTTCTTAGGCAAAGTCACATTCATCAGTTGGTACCAGAGCCTCGTGCTCTATATATTTGGTTTAACAACCTTGAATTAAATATCTAATGGCTTCTTCAAGTTTTGGTGTATTTGCAGAAGGAATGTCCAATACCAGACCGCCACTCTTTGATGGAACCAACTATGCATCATGGAAACGTCGAATGCAGGAGTTCATCATATTATTGGATTATGCTATATGGATGATTGTGGAAGATGAACCGTTAGTTCCAATAAAAGGAGAGGGTGATAAGTAAGTACCAAAGACGAAAAATGAGTATACCACTGAGGATATGAAATCTCTCACCATAAATGCCAAAGCAAAGAACGTGATAGCATGTGTATTGGTGCAAGAGGAATACAATTGAGTAAGTACTTGTGAATCGGCTAAAGATATGTGGGACACATTACAAGTCACCCACGAAGGTACCAGTCAGGTCTGTGAGGAATGGATTGCTTTGTTGCTGCACCAACTCGAATTGTTCACCATGAAACCTGATGAAAATATCAGCTAAATGAATTCAAGATTCATGGAGATTGTGAACACGCTTCATGCTCTTGGGCAACTGATTTCGGATAAAGAAAAGGTGAGGAAGATCCTTAGATCACTTCCTCAAGAGTGGACACCAAAGGTGATTGCCATCCATGAAGCGAAAGATATCAACAACATGAACATGGGAGAACTCATTGGTTCTCTCACTGCCCACGAGCTGGTACTTCTCAACAAACAGGTTACTTCCGGATCAAAAACCAGACAGGATATTGCATTTAGTTCTAATCAAGAAGAGGACGATGATGATTTGGATGAACATGAGATTGATGATGAGATGGCCATAATGGTTCGTAGAATGAAAAAACTTGCTGGTTTCAAAATGAAGTTCCAGAGAAATAAAAACCAATGAAAAACCAGTCAAGAATCTGAAACAAGTAACTAAATCATATGCTTTGAATGTGGTGAGATTGGACACAAAAAACCAGACTGTCCTAAACTAAAAAATGCATCCAAATCCACCAAATCCACAAAGATCAAAGGCTTGAAGGTCAGTTTTGAAGACTCCGACAGCAACCCCTTTGATGAAGAGGAGCTATGTCTAATGGCAAAATAATGAGGTACATTTAAATTCTGATATTTATTCTGATAATGATGATGTTTATGAATTGTTAGATAAATGCCATAAAGACATAGAGATACTTATGTGTTCCAATACTTCATTGAAAAATGAATTAAGTAAAGTTCTTGATGAAAAGAAAAAATTGGAAGAAGAAATAAACTTTTTGAAGGAATTAAGTAAAAGGGATTAAATTGCTTTTAAGAACAAAATTGAAAACCTTCAAAATGAAAAGGCCAATTGTTGAAGAGGAAAAGATAGCCTGTGAAAAGGAAGTTTTTAATTTGAAAAGGCAAGTCAAAGGCAAACATACTATAAATGATTCTTCAACTAGTAGAAAATCTGTTTCTGGTATTAAGAATTCCAAACTGGAATTTCGTCCCCCTTTCTAAAAACTAGTCACTGGAACTGCACCAAAGAACACTGAAATTTTCATAAAACGTGTTTCTTGTGTGGTAGATCTTGTCATATAAATAAGAAATGCCCTATTAAGAAACATATTGGTGCAAAGTTTATTTGGGTGCTTAAATCTCTTGTCACTAACCATGAAGGACCCAATAAAAGTTGGGTACCTAGGTCAAACTGACAATTTTTACAGGAAATGCATAAGGAACAGTCCCAAAATCAGAAGTGGTACTTGAACATCGGATGTTCCAGGCACATACAGGTGGTATAAAATCTGGTACTACCATTGAAAATATTTGGCTTGTGGAAGAGAATGATTTTGTTAGAGTTATACCAAAATTGAGTTACTTGAAAGACAAATTTGTGATGCATGCCAAAACGGCGAGCAAATGAGATCTTCATTCAAATCAAAGAACTAACTCACAAGTTCCAGCCCGCTAGAACTTCTACATGTTGACCTCTTTGTTTCAATGAGAACCACTATCTTGGGAGGTAACAAAGTTTATTGCATTATCTACTATTGAAGCTGAATACATGTCACTTGGAACTTGTTGCACTCAGTTATTGTGGATGAAAAGCGTTTTATGTGATTTTGGTAATACATTGCATGAAATTCCAATTCTATGTGACAATATAAGTGTCATTTGCATTACGAAAAATCCAGTACACCATTCACGCACAAAGCACATAGAAATTAAGCATCATTTCATTCGTGATCATGTGCAAAAAGGCGATGTGTGCAATGCATTCATTGATACCGAGCATTAATTAGCTGATATTTTTACTAAAGCATTAAGTGAAGAACGGTTTTGGATGCTTAGAACTGCATTAGGGATAATTGAATGTCCTATACTTGCAAAAAGTTAGTTTTTCAGCATGATGCAAGAGTTTTTGGCTTCTGGTATTTACCCTCTTTGATGATGAAGGGGGAGAGGTAAAGATTTGATATGCTTATGTGATAAACTTACGTGATTCTTGATTTTATGCATACCTTATCCATGAGTATGTATTGTTTTGATAAACTAGAAGTTATCTTGGAATTTCAGAATTAATCCTCTATGTTCAAGAGGAAGCACTTAATGAGGAGTAGAACTTCAAAAATCTCCATCACACATTCAGGGGGAGCTCAGGTAAGTTCTGTAGCACCCCGCACGTGAGGCACCACATCCCCCTTCACTATGGCTCAACACGAGTAACGAAATAGTAAATCCGCACCCGTATCAAACCATAGCGAACGGGAGACAAACATAAAAACCTTCCTAAGCCAGGCGGAGCTAGACCCTGAAATGATAACCACTCCACAAAGTATAATGCATCGTAAAGCTAAAGTTCAAACATAACAACCATAACCAGAATTTGGGCTCTTCAGGCCTCTTTTAAAACATAACAAAACCCAGTAAAAACAATTCACTAACAATTACATAAATATTCAAGTTCAGGATACTAAAGGATCTAAACATACATAATCCCAATACATGAGTGAGTGCAGAGACTCTCCTAACCTAACTTGACCAACTTAAAGACTCCACACCCCTCCGCCTAGCTCGAAACTCCAAAGTCAAACCTGCACACTAAAATGTTGGGGAGGGAGAGGGTCAGTCTCTAGAAAACTGAGTGAGCAGGAGCAATACATATATATAAAACATGCACATGCAAGTCATAATTTCCGAACAAGGTTTTATTTGAAATTAGTTCCCTAAAAGGGCAAGAGAATGATTAATCAATGCTCGGATTTTATGACTAATCATATTAATTCATTACTTTCATAAGTCATACATAAACATAAGGCTCGGCGAGTGAGCGTGCACAATCTCCAACCAAACTCCGACCGTGTACGACAAATATCAATAATATGTTGATTAGGCGATCATGCAATAGATCATAATACACACAGACCATAAATCATATCATAAACATATTCGTTTGGGCAATCCGTGTCCTGGCTTTCCCGCACGGTGCATAATCATATCATAAACATATTCATAAGCATAAGCATAAATCATAACCAACCTTCTTCCTCCGGGTGGTGGACGGGCTTGCAAGACCCGGCCACCAGTTCATACATAGGCCAATCGGGGTACATGAATCCCCCAAGGGCACTCAGGTCCCATTCCCCGCTAAACCTCCTAGCGAGGGCCGGTATCACCGTAGTTTGGTTGGGACTAGTATATGGGATCCCCGTCAGCCCTTGCTTCCTCGGTTAGCCACATATATTAAGTCCCGGGGCCCGAACAAACATAAATATAAATGTGTCTCGCCAAACATATCAATTCATACATAGGATACATACTATAAGAAATCATACTTTACCGTGTAACTCGGCATATGCTATATACGTACCTCTCCGTGTCATCCGAATCCGTAGCTAGCATGAAGACACACGGTTTGGAGCATAGCCTCATTACAAAACCATTTTTAAGCTTATATACGCTCATACGTATAATTCAGAAGAATTTACTCGATAACTTCATTTGAAAACCATATATATATAATCATAAGGTTTTGGCCAAAGCTTTTCACATAAGGGTTGTAGGGTTTGTTACATAGCTAAAACAAAACCACCCTCACCTGAACCGTGACCAAACAAGGAACGAGTTACCAAGTGCCCGAAGGATCAAGATCTGTCCACCCTGGAGATAAACTGTACAAAAGACAACATGACGTGATCGTGAGACTCAAGACTCTAAATGAACCACATATGACGCACGGCAATGCTCAAGCATGATATGAATGCACAAAGATGATATTATGTCATGAAAGTGTTCATGTGCACTATTAAGGCATTTAAATCGTATAACCAAGTCATTCACTCATTCATTCATTTTCATTCAAATTCATCAATTCATATCTCCAATCAAATTAATTCAAGAATTCAAATAGGAGGATAGAACATATTCAAGCTCTCCCATAATGCTACCACATACTTCATATTACATAAGATAGCATATTTCCAAGGTTTGACAACAAGAAGGAATCATATGATATAGAAAATGAGTTAAGCGATTCATAAACGACATATAAACACACATAAACGGCATTAAGGAAAAGCATGCCTAAAACTCATCCAAATGCCATGAAATTACACCATAATGCTCCCAACATATAGAAAAAAAAGTTCATAGTTCAACACAAAAGGAGATAAAGTCATTCAAGAGGTGAAACAAATCAAAAACCGAAAAGGAAGCAACAAGGACTGCGCAGGGAAGGGACACCGGGGTGTCACCTTCCTTAGCTAAACTGAGCCACGACCGTGGCTCAGTACAGACCTGCCCAGAAGGTGTGACACGCCCGTGTCTCACACTTAAGTGTAAATGAGACACGGGGGTGTCACGGTACAGAACTTAAAACGTTCACAGAGTTAAACCGGCAAAACTGATCCCTTACAAACTCAATCCAAAAGCATACCAAAACAACTCCAAATGCTATGAAACTTAATATAAAACATATTTGGCATGTAAGGAACATATTTCATTTAGAGTGCAAAGGCTAAATCACACATTATGAGCATCTAAATCATGCAGCAAAACTGGATCGCCAAAATCGCACATAAGAACCCTATTGTTTAATCATGCCATGATCAAGTACTTAGGGGTTGAATTTGGATCTGGAACCTTGGGGAATGCATGCTAACATACTAAAAGACTAATATACTTCTTATATATGCAAAATGGCACAATTTAAAGCACACTAGGGTGACCAACAACCACACAATTGCAACAGCAACAAGTCTGTCATAGATCATGCATAAGAACAGGCCATGTCTTTCGGTTTTGAGGCTTAAAATGGATCCAAATACTTGAAACATGAATGTTAACATATAGATCAATGAGTGTACATAAGATCCATGCAATTTCACATGAAAAGAAGATCATTTGATCAAGCAACAAAGCAAAATGAACAGCAGCAGTTCGAAAAACAGGGGAAGCAGTTTGATCATCAAGTTTGGAGCTCCATATCTCATAATTTCATCAAAGGGTCAAGAGATAAAATCCTCCTAATATCATATAATATCAGTTAGGAAAGAAATAGGTCAAGAAACAAGTTCATATGATCATGTATAAGCAAGAAAATCAGCTACACAAGCAAATAGGTCACAAGAGCAAAAATCCCTAGAAGTTCATACCAAACTCATCACCCAAACCCTAATCAAATCTTATCCAAATCATGATGTAAGTAGATAAAATCAAGCATATTAGAGTATAGAAGACATAAATATTCATACCTTGAAGATTAGAAGAAGAAGGGAGGTGATTTGAGCTCCATAATCACAGGAATGGCCAAGGGTTTTCTCTCCTTTCTTCTCTCTTTCTCTCTCGATCAGTTCCAGCTGAAAAGGGGCAAGTTTGGATCGATTTTTGCTGCTAAAAGGGAGAGAAAGGGATTAACTCAAGGTAAAAAAGTCATGGTTAAGCTTTGGTTAGGTTAGAGGAGTGTTAAGGGTCCCACCATGAAGACTAGTCAATATAAGGAGCTCTTCTTGCACGAGTTGTCCGTTACGGTTGGATTTCGAAGGTCGTAATGATTTCAAAAAGGTATGAGGCTTGTTCCATTGTCTCCGAATCGTTGATACGAAGGTAACGGAGGTGTCAGAATTCGAATCCGAATTCCCGAGCTCAAGATATCACGTACGGAACCAAGGGTGCGCTAATTGCTCGTTAGCCCCCTTTTTGATTCCACAATCAAAATTAAATTCGTTAACACGTCAAATGAATCCGAAAACATAAACCGAGCATATAGGCATGTTCATAACACACATATTTACGACATACTAAATTTTCATACCATTCCGATATCATTACATATAAGAACGAAGTACAAATAGAACACTCATGCGCATGAATGAATTCATATCGTTATAAATTAATTACTAAAACATAAATCCCATTTTAAATAAATTTAAAGCCAACTAATAACATGTTGAAATTAATTAACAGAATTACCGAAATAGTTAAGGTAACATGAAACCTTAATTAAGAAATTAAACACTAAATATCAAGTTGAAATAGAACGGATTAAATTAAAGTAACAATAGTTTATAGTTTAAATCAAATATAAACATTTATAAACAATTAATCATATAATTAAATAATTAAATTGCGCAATTTATAAACAACTACGCCACATTATTATAACTGAAAAACTGGGGCGTTACAATCTCTCCCCATTAAAAAGAATCCGTCCTCGGATTCACAACACGCTTGAAAACAAACAATGAGAGATTCGCCGTCTCTCACAAGCAACAAGGAGAGAGCCCCGTCTCTCGAGCAGCAATGAGAGAACCCCATCTCTCGCAAGCAACAAGGAGAGAACCCCGTCTCTCGCAAGCAAAGAGAGTGCCCCGTCTCTCGAACAAAAATAAGAGAATCCCCGTCTCTTATAAACAAAAGAGAGCACCCCGTCTCTCAACCGAAAATAAAGCAAGGAAGTCTCCAATACTCCCAAGCAACTCACGCAAAACTAAATTTAAAATCACGCAAGGCACCCAAAGCAAGTAATAGATTTGTCCCACAATGGTTTCAATTACTCCAAATAATTTACCACAGTACAAGATCAAAGCACCTAATATATAAAAAAAAAATTGTAGGTTAAATTTGCATGGATGCATGTATCATGAATGCTATAAGTACCGTTCACCATAGTTGCAAAATTCAGATTTGTGAGTTGTCGTTGTCCAAGGTATGATCTGTCTCGAATGTAACTCAATGCCCAGCTTGTTTTGTACCTCTTCAAGGTTCCCCGGTGAAACGATTGATGAATTCTTTAAGAGTATATTCTTAGATCCTTTCTAACTTGTACTGCTACCCAACTTCTTCAATCCTTATCCAAATCGGTGCTCAACATATCCCGAGGATAACCACTCCGGGAAAACTTGATGATTCGATCCTGACCTTACGATGTTTATTTTTATGGTCTCTCTCTCTACACAAATCTTTTCCCACCTTCCGTTCCTATTGTCCGTTCATTCCCTTTGACCCCCTCAATGTTATATTCGATAACTGGTCCCATATTTCTTTAATCAAAGACAGAAGATTCTTGATGATTCTCGAAATTTGAGGCCAATCCTCCAATTATCGTCCTTTTCTATTTGGTCTCTACTTAAGCTTCCTTCAGGATTACTGTTGATATAACTAATAACTCGATAATATTGTATTGGACCCCTTCATACTTCATTGAATAAATCTTGATCGACACCATCCCCTTATATGATAGCTTGATTCGGTTTCCTTTGATAATTCCAACTTAGAAGTTCATAGAAACTCTCTTATGATTCCATCACCTCCAGATCAGAATTCCATACGTAGCTTCTCTCTTAACAGCTTAACCATAACCGCCGTCTTATTCATTCCTAATCACCACCCTCAGGCCTCCCAGATTCTCCTTAATTTGCATCCTCGTCATTACTCCTAACATATTCATTCGAGCACCACTCCCATCCTCCAATTCACCTCTCGGTCGTGCTCTTCCCCTTAAAATTTTTCGCTCTTACATGTCCAACTCCATGAATCCTTCTTTCATTAAAATTTTTGATGAGCCACTTCCGTTTCTTTAATTCACTCCTAAGGTTCAATTCAAACCCTTCAATAATTACTTCCTTCCAATCACCAACTTTTCTCTTTCTTACTCTTCTTGAAATCTAGACCAATTTAATCCCCTCTTGTATTTCCATTCTTCAACTAAAGGTAATCCTTTCAAGGATAAAAAAGGACTTACATTATTTCCTAATCAATGCTCCCTTATTTGGAAATTTTAGTTGAACTCGTTACTTCACCTCTGAGATTAAGGTTTCTCCAAAACTATTCAACTTAGTTTCTTCAGTGTAGATTGTGCTAGCTAAGTTATATGCCCGGAACTCCCAAAATATAATCCAACTATTCTTCTCGTCTTGATTCGAGTAAGCCTTGATCAAAGAATCGCTTGATGGACAAGGTGTAGCCATTCCCTATCAATTAAACACTAAGTCATGCATGTTGGATTAACATTCTAATGCACATAGTAAACAATTAAAGATGCAACATGCAACACGTTGGAGCAATTACATTAATTAAACATAAACGTACATATAGATAAAGAAAGCAATTAATTTAAATCGATGCATGATGCTCATGCCATGAATATGCAGAACCTGTGACCGAGGTGGTAAGCTTTTAGCTTGATGACGTGTTCCTCATTCCCATAATTGTAACTTTCTTTGGAGACATTGATAACTCCTTAGCTTTCCATGGTTTTCGAATCTCCCTAATCTTCTTCATGCATTTGTATATCCCATGGCCCGAACGTGCTATTCTTGAACCCAAGGTCTTCTTTGTCAATGGAGTTTACACCTCAACGTACTTCCAAGCATCGACCTCCAAAGGTCGTCCGAATCTTCATCTTGATGCCCTCTCCGGTTAAAGTTCCTTTAGCTTATCCTTTGTTTCCGATCTACGCGCATAATTCACCCATGATAACGCTTTCCATTCTTGCTTACTTCTTGATGTCTTCATGTTCCAAGGTTCTAAGAAGACGACGCGATTTGTATTCCTCGATGCTCATAAGTCTCTTTGCCTTGCGTCCATCGGTGGTCTCACGCTTATATTCGTATCAAGTGAGCTTCCATATTTGACCTCATAGTGAGCTTTATGATTAACGGCTCCCAATCCTTGCATCTGAGTTGAGTCGAATCCCTTTTTAACACATCTTGCATCCGATCCCTTGAAGCTTCCCAATTTGGTCTTCCAATCACCCAACCATTTCAAACTCGAAGCTTCAACGGTGAACCTTAGAGCATTTAATCTTGTATTAAATGTCTTCAAAATTGGGGTGGTGAAGAGTTCCACACTCCTCTCGTTGTCTCACGCATCCCTCAAGTTAGAACTTGAGTCCTTGCAATTCTTGTATGTTGAGAACCTTCAAGTTTTGTAGGTAGGGCATGTTTGATGAACCTTCCCGTGATCTAAGCTCCCTCCCATGATGTGGCCCATAATAGGTAGTTCCCTTGTGCAAGCCATAGAATTTGAACACTCGGCCTTCAAGTTACTTTGTCAATTGTAGTTGGTGTGAATTATAGCTTTGTTTGCATGATAGTAGCCTATATAAGAAAGATCAACTCAAATATGGATGCATGAAGATTAGCGTATGCTTATGGCACGTAGTTAAATGAATCAATGCACATAGAATGCAAAATGCAACATTTAAAGCAACTAAATGAAAGCGTAAATTGTATACATGTATTAAGCAATTTCCAACAATTAGTATCAAATATTCATGCCAAATCGATGCAATGTACACATTAACAAGTTGTTCCTATGCCGTGCGACCTAACTGACTCAAACATGACTCAAGAACACCGGTTTTGCAACAGGGCTCTGATACCACTTAAGGATGTAGCTCCCCGCACGTGAGGCACCACATTTCCCGCACTATGGCTCAACACGAGTAACAAAACAGTAAATCCGCACCCGTATCAAACCATAGCGAACGGGAGACAAACATAAAAACCTTCCTAAGCCAGGCGGAGCTAGACCCTGCAATGATAACCACTCCACAAAGTATAATGCATCGTAAAGCTAAAGTTCAAACATAACAACCATAACTAGAATTTTGGCTCTTCAGGCCTCTTTTAAAACATAACAAATCCCAGTAAAAACAATTCACTAACGATTACATAAATATTCAAGTTCAGGATACTAAAGGATCTAAACATACATAATTCCAATACATGAGTGAGTGCAGAGACTCTCCTAACCTAACTTGACCAACTTAAAGACTCCACACCCCTCCGCCTAGCTCGAAACTCCAAAGTCAAACCTGCACACTAAAATGTTGGGGAGGGAGAGGGTCAGTCTCTAGAAGACTGAGTGAGCAGGAGCAATACATATATATAAAACATGCACATGCAAGTCATAATTTCCGAACAAGGTTTTATTTGAAATTAGTTCCCTAAAAGGGCAAGAGAATGATTAATCAATGCTCGGATTTTATGACTAATCATATCATTACTTTCATAAGTCATATATAAACATAAGGCTCGACGAGTGAGTGTGCACAATCTCCAACCAAACTCCGACCGTGTACGACAAATATCAATAATATGTTGATTAGGCGATCATGCAATAGATCATAATACACACACACCATAAATCATATCATAAACATATTCGTTTGGGCAATCCGTGTCCCGGCTTTCCCGCACGGTGCATAATAATATCATAAACATATTCATAAGCATAAGCATAAATCATAACCAACCTTCTTCCTCCGGGTGGTGGACGGGCTTGCAAGACCCGGCCACCGGTTCATACATAGGCCAATGGGGGTACATGAATCCCCCAAGGGCACTCAGCTCCCATTCCCCGCTAAACCTCCTGGCGAGGGCCGGTATCACCGTAGTTTGGTTGGGACTAGTATATGGGATCTCCGTCAGCCCTTGCTTCCTCGGTTAGCCACATATACTAAGTCCCGGGGCCCGAACAAACATAAATATAAATGTGTCTCGCCAAACATATCAATTCATACATAGGATACATACTATAAGAAATCATACTTTACCGTGTAACTCGGCATATGCTACATATGTACCTCTCCGTGTCATCCGAATCCGTAGATAGCATGAAGACACACGGTTTGGAGCATAGCCTCATTACAAAACCATTTTTAAGTTTATATATGCTCATACGTATAATTCAGAAGAATTACTCGATAACTTCATTTGAAAACCATATATATATAATCATAAGGTTTTGGCCAAAGCTTTTCACATAAGGGTTGTAGGGTTTGTTACATAGCTAAAACAAAACCACCCTCACCTGAACCGTGACGAAACAAGGAATGAGTTACCAAGTGCCCGAAGGATCAAGATCTCTCCACCCTGGAGATAAACTGTACAAAAGACAACATGACGTGATCGTGAGACTCAAGACTCTAAATGAACCACATATGACGCACGACAATGCTCAAGCATGATATGAATGCACAAAGATGATATTATGTCATGAAAGTGTTCATGTGCACTATTAAGGCATTTAAATCGTATAACCAAGTCATTCACTCATTCATTCGTTTTCATTCAAATTCATCAATTCATATCTCCAATCAAATTAATTCAAGAATTCAAATAGGAGCATAGAACATATTCAAGCTCTCCCATAATGCTACCACATACTTCATATTACATAAGATAGCATATTTCCAAGGTTTGACAACAAGAAGGAATCATATGATATAGAAAATGAGTTACGCTATTCATAAACGACATATAAACACACATAAACGGCATTAAGCAAAAGAATGCCTACAACTCATCCAAATGCCATGAAATTACGCCATAATGCTCCCAACATATAGAAAAACAAGTTCATAGTTCAACACAAAAGGAGATAAAGTCATTCAAGAGGTGAAACAAATCAAAAACCGAAAAGGAAGCAACAAGGACTGCGCAGGGGAAGGGACACGGGGGTGTCACCTTCCTTAGCTAAACTGAGCCACGACCGTGGCTCAGTACAGACCTGCCCAGAAGTTGTGACACGCCCGTGTCTCACACTTAAGTGTAAATGAGACACGGGGGTATCACGGTACAGAACTTAAAACGTTCACAGAGTTAAACAGGCAAAACTGATCCCTTACAAACTCAATCCAAAAGCATACCAAACCAACTCCAAATGCTATGAAACTTAATATACAACATATTTGGCATGTAAGGAACATATTTCATTTAGAGTGAAAAGGCTAAATCACACATTATGGGCATCTAAATCATGCAGCAAAACTGGATCGCCAAAATCGCACATAAGAACCCTATTGTTTAATCATGCCATGATCAAGTACTTAGGGGTTGAATTTGGATCTGAAACCTTGGGGAATGCACGCTAACATACTAAAAAACTAATATACTTCATATATATGCAAAATGGCACAATTTAAAGCACATTAGGGTGACCAACAACCACACAATTGCAACAGCAACAAGTCTGTCATAGATCATGCATAAGAACAGGCCATGTCTTTCGGTTTTGAGGCTGAAAATGGATCCAAATACTTGAAACATGAATGTTAACATATAGAGCAATGAGTGTACATAGGATCCATGCAATTTCACATGAAAAGAAGATCATTTGATCAAGCAACAAAGCAAAATGAACAGCAGCAGTTCAAAAAACAGGGGAAGCAGTTTGATCATCAAGTTTGGAGCTCCATATCTCATAATTTCATCAAAGAGTCAAGAGATAAAATCCTCCTCATATCATATAATATCATTTAGGAAAGAAATAGGTCAAGAAACAAGTTCATATGATCATGTATAAGCAAGAAAATCAGCTACACAAGCAAATAGGTCACAAGAGCAAAAATCCCTAGAAGTTCATACCAAACACATCACCCAAACCCTAATCAAATCTGATCCAAATCATGATGTAAGTAGATAAAATCAAGCATAATAGAGTAGAGAAGACATAAATATTCATACCTTGAAGATTAGAAGAAGAAGGGAGGTGATTTGAGCTCCATAATCACAAGAATGGCCAAGGGTTTTCTCTCCTTCCTTCTCTCTTTCTCTCTCGATCAGTTCCAGCTGAAAAGGGGCAAGTTTGGATTGGTTTTTGCTGCTAAAAGGGAGAGAAAGGGGTTAAATCAAGGTACAAAAGTCATGGTTAAGCTTTGGTTAGGTTAGAGGAGTGTTAAGGGTCCCACCATGAAGACTAGTCAACATAAGGAGCTCTTCTTGCACGAGTTGTCCGTTACGGTTGGATTTCGAAGGTCGTAATGATTTCAAAAAGGTATGAGGCTTGTTCCATTGTCTTCGAATCGTCGATACGAAGGCAACGGAGGTGTCGGAATTCGAATCCGAATCCGAATTCCCGAGCTCAAGATATCACGTACGGAACCAAGGGTGCGCTAATTGCTCGTTAGCCCCCGATTTGGTTCCACAATCAAAATTAAATTCGTTAACACGTCAAATGAATCCGAAAACATAAACCGAGCATATAGGCATGTTCATAACACACATATTTATGACATACTAAATTTTCATACCATTCCGATATCATTACATATAAGAACGAAGTACAAATAGAACACTCATGCGCATGAATGAATTCATATCGTTATAAATTAATTACTAAAAATTAAATCCCATTTTAAATAAATTTAAAGCCAACTAATAACATGTTGAAGTTAATTAACAGAATTACCGAAATAGTTAAGGTAACACGAAACCTTAATTAAGAAATTAAACACTAAATATCAAGTTGAAATAGAATGGATAAATTAAAGTAACAATAGTTTATAGTTTAAATCAAATATAAACATTTATAAACAATTAATCATATAATTAAATAATTAAATCGCGCAATTTATAAACAACTACGCCACATTATTATAACTGAAAAACTGGGGCGTTACAAGTTCTCTTTTTCAAATATCGCATCAAATCTCTTATCATCATAAAAAAGGGGGGGAGATTGTTGACCTCTTTGGTACTTCAATGGTAAGTTTTGATGCTTCCAAAATATTTGATATATTTGTGCATCTTTCCATATATTTTTGTATCACATGTTTTATTCTAGCATGAAAAGATTATTTGAAAAGCATAAAATCATTCCTTAATTACCTTGATTGTAAATCACAATTTTATGGATCCTTTGATTGATTTTTTCCATACATATTGTGACACCCCGACTGTTCAACCGTACTGGTATGATATACGTGCGCGATTTAAATTCATTAATTATGTAATATATGATTTAACTGTCGTTTTATTTCTTATAATTTTCTTACTTGTCTTATTTGAATCTATTTGAACTTATGTGAAATTTTGATTATATCGAAATTTATGATTTGAGATTTGGAGTTTGAACACGAGCATGCCTAATTTGTGTATAACGTTGAATATTTGATTCTTGGACTTAATTGTATGATTTATTTGTGTTTTGGACTTGTTTGGTTTGGTTTGGACTCGATTGAATTTTATTTCAAATTTTTGGGCCAATTTGCAATTTGGCCACTCTTGAGTCATTTTCTCGTAACTTGAGCTCGGGGACTCGGATTTGAGTTCCGTCTTAGCCATTGTACTTGAATCGATGATTTGGATAGAATGGAATAAGCCTTGAACATTTCCGATGCCGTTTCGACTCTCAATGACGCAAATTTCGGCCCTATGTACCTAGATCGCACCTATAAGCCTACTTGGAGACTATTAGACCTACCCATACCCCTACCCTTGACTTTTAATCAAAATCAGCTCTCTCCTCCCCTTTGTGCTGAGAATTTCGAACCAAAGCAAGGAGAAAGGAAGAAAAAGAGTCCCAAGCCATTTTCCTCCATTGTTGTGACCTTAAAGCTCAAGTTTTAGCTTTTCTTACTCCATTTCTTCAAGGTAAGTTGGGGAATGTGATCTCCTTGATAATGTGAGCATTTTACACTTCTTATATCATGCTTTACTGTTGGAGTTCATGAGATATGCTTGGAGTCATGAATAGTTAGGTTTTGAAGAATTTTTGGAAGAACTAGTGCATCTCTTGCTTTCTTTGAGTTTGAAGCTTTATATGTTGATTCACTTGGCCTATTTATTGCTTTTATATGCTCCTTTTTCATGGTAGGTGAAAGTATTATGATTTTCCATTATTGCTCTTTTGAGAACTTGGGAGGAACTTGATGAAACTTTAGCTTCTTTGCTTCTTTTCATTTCCGGTTTGTAGTATGCATGAGTGGAGATAATTTGGGATGTTTTTCTTGCTTAATTTTGTGGTATATTTGCACCATTTCATGTCTTGTTGTTGATGCTTTGGTTTGGAAGGAGTTCTCAAGGAGTTTGCAAGCCCTTTTTTCGAATTTTAGCCTCTAACCCAAATCCACCGGGGTGGATTTTTGCTTTGAAAAAAATCCACCGGGGTGGATTTGAGGCAGAAAGCTGACTGCCTCGAATCCATGGGGGTGGATTCCTCCTTTGAAAAAAATCCACCGGGGTGGATTTAGGGCAGTGACTTTTTTTTTACTCCGAACTTTATTTTCTTGATTTTCTTCGCTTGTTTGCTTCTCTCCCACACCGAACATGATCCCTAAGCTTTGGTAACATATATTATTATGTGTTAATTCGATTATATTAGATTTTTTAATCTATTTGATATGATTTGAACGAGTTATGATTTGATATACGTTAAGTAGTACTTTTATGCACTTCATTTGCATTCATTTCATTCATGAGCATTGTCGGGCGTCTAATTGGTTCATATTTGAGTCTAAGTCTCGGGTCTTATGTTCTTTTGTTTCAGAGCCTCTTCCGGATGCCCACGAACCCGAAGTTTAGGCGGTTGTCGCTTCTTTTGACCTAGTTTCTACTCCTTTTTGCTATAAGATGAGGTTTAGGATTTTTATCTTCTAGTTAAGCGACCTATGGCCTAATATGTGTTGATTTCTCATCCCGCATGCGACTATATATCTTATGTATAGTTAAATATGTGTGCTTAAGATATGTTTATGATCTTATGAATAAGCCTCAAGTTTATGAAATTGGTATAAGTACGAGCGTATGTAAGCTTATGATTTGAATCCGTTTATTCGTTTATGTTATCTCTTGAGCGAGGTAAGCCCTGAAATATGGGAATTGGTATTGGTAAGGTATCTTGGGCCCAGGAATTGTGGGTAAGGACGCCCGGGACGGCAAGGGCCGTCGGATTAACCCTGTGCATGATTCTCATTCGTAGTGTTACGCACGATTCTTGGAGGTTGTTGAGGCGTGATGCTCCGAGTACGTTGTGGGTTAGCTACCCCTCGTACATAAGTAAGTAGGTGGAGAGGGTTTGATTCCTGACCACCTAGTTGTTGGGGTTGGATTGATTTATAATTTCAGTTTTATGTTACGTTTGATGGAGTAAGGGATAGTCCGTTCTCGCAGGACTTGTGTTTATGTTTTGTTCGATGGATTGTGAATCGAGTTAGGATTTCTTTATGTATTATATACTATGATTTAAAATGTTTTGGTATGAAAAACCTTAACTCGGTTCATGGCCATCACCTTTGATATTTTCTATGCTCTATTTATGTATTTAGGTGTGGGTGTGCGTTTAGCCCCCTCACTCAGTCGAGCTGTGATTGACCCTCCCTTTTCCCTACCCAGTTGCAGGTTGTCTTGAGCTAGGCGGGGAAGTGCTTCGAGTCTTGTCGTACTTTCGAGTCTAGGTCGAGTTGCATACATACTTTCCTGCTTTTGGATACTCTTATTATTTATTTGATATTTGGGTTGTATATTTGGGAATTATGATTACTTGTTGGATAGACTCTATCTTTTGGGCCATGAGGCCATGTAAATGTTAATGTTTGTTATATGATGAGCTCTTTTGATCCTGTTTGATGCTTCCGCATATTTTTATGTTTGTTTTGCGCGCTCTGTTCTAGTTTTAGCCCCGCTTAGCCTAGCGTGTGAGTGTAGGTTCCCGTTCGCTTAGACTTGGGCTCATGTATGGAAATCCATTTCATATGTGGGTTCGGGTTTAGGTGCGCGGGATGTGGTGGCCCACCGTTCCGGGCGCTACATCTTAAAGTGGTATCAGAGCTCTCGATTGCAAAACCGGAGCTCTAGAGTCGAGTTGCGTCTGTCTAGGTCGTACGGCTTTGGACAACGTGGTTATGTGCATTTATATGATTATTTGCTTATTTTCTTGTTAATAGTGCACATGAACATGTACTGACCCTCATGCATATGAATTGTAATTTCTTAATTTTATAGAATATGCCTCCACGAAGACACCACCATCGAGATAGATCTCCGGAACACCGTCACCACCGGGATCATTCTCCACAACATGAAAATAACAATCCGCCACCACCACCCCAAATGGATCCGGGCAATTTCATGGAGAGGTTAGCGGTATATTTGGAACAAAGAGCTCAAGAACGAAACAATGCACCTCCTGCTGGCAATCATGGAGGAAACCCCATTACTGCTATTCTCCGGGAATTCAAGAACCAAAATCCACCGGTTTTCGTAGGTGGTAACGATATCCAAGCGGAAGAGTGGCTCGTGCAAACAAATAGGGTATGGAATCTCATACCTTGCGAGCCTATGGAGAAATTACAATGCACTCTTACCATGATCCAAGGCCAAGCTTATAATTGGTGGACTAGTGTGCAAGGTAAGTTGGAGGCCTCCGGAGAGGATATCACTTGGGAGGTATTTGTTCAGGAATTCAAGAACAAATATATTCCCAAAGCTACAAGGAACCGGCGTTTAAGGGAATTTATGGACCTTAAGCAAGGGAGCATGTCCGTGATGGAGTATATCAACGAATTTGAGAGACTCTCCCGTTATGCCCCGAATGTTGCTAATGATGATGAAGCAAAGGCCTCACAATTCCTTCAGGGCCTTCGAGAGGATATGAAGGATGCGTTGGAGGCTTCAAACACAAGCACATGGGGAAAAGTGACCGATAAGGCTTTGAGGGTTGAAGAAAGAGTGATCTTGAGAAGAAAGACTTCACATACCGGGCAAGGGTCTGGCTCGGGGAATTTCAATAAATTTGGAAAGAGGCCGACATTTCAAACTTTTCAGCAAGCCAAGCCTCAAAATAAGAAACCTCGACCCGTGGGACCTAATCAACAAAATCTACCCTTGGCACTTCCGGCTCCGCCTAAAGTGCAATGCTCTCATTGTCAAGGTAATCACCGGGTGGAAAACTGTTTCAAATTACACAAGAGGTGTTATGGTTGTGGGGCAACGGATCACATGTTGAGTACTTGTCCGAAGAAGAGACCGGGACATGCTACGGGAGGCAATCAGAGGCCCGCTGTTCAAGCTAGGGCTTATGCACTCGGGGTTGAAGAGGAGGAAGCCGACGATATTGATCCCAATGCCGTGATTGAAGGTACCATTAGCATTCATGGCACTACATTGCATGCATTGTTTGATCCCGGGGCTACTCATTCCTTTATTTCCCGGGATATTGCTGCTTCTTTGTCCTTGCCTGTTTTTTTATGTGCGCATGATTATGTGGTTAGCTCTCCTCTTGGTGGTAGTTTGATTACTTGCAGGGTATTTCGGGGTTGGCCGGTAATCTTTGAAGATCAGGTTTTCCTTGCTGATTTGATTGAGATGCCGATGCAAAGATATGATGTAATCCTTGGAATGGATTGGTTGTATGATCATGGGGCTCAGATGGATTGTCGAGAGAAGAAAGTTTCCTTTGGTTCAGTGGTTTTTAAGGGCGAGAAGGTTAAGTTAAGCCCGTTTGTTTCTTTTGTTGAGGCGAGTAAACTGATCCGGGACGGTGCAACAGGTTTTGTGGCCTATCTTTTGAATAGACCTAAGGATCAGGCCAAACTTGAGGAGACGGAGGTCGTGCAAGAGTATACCGATGTTTTCCCTGAGACATTGAGTTCTTTACCACCTGATAGGGACATCGAGTTCGTAATCGACATTCATCCCGGAGCAGAGCCTTTTTCGAAGACTCCCTATAGAATGGCTCCTGCTGAGTTAAAGGAGTTAAAGGCGCAGCTTGATGAACTTTTGGCTTGTGGGTACATTCGTCCGAGCACTTCTCCGTCGGGTGCTCCCGTTCTATTTGTAAAGAAGAAAGATGGAACGCTACGGATGTGCATAGATTATCGTGAGTTGAATAGGATGACCGTGAAGAACAGATACCCTTTGCCTCACATCGAGGAGTTGTTCGATATTCTGCAGGGTTCTAAAGTTTACTCCAAGTTGGATTTGAGGCAGGGTTACTATCAACTGTGAATTAGGGAGGTGGATATTCCGAAGACTGGGTTTAATACGAGGTATGGGCATTTTGAATTCGTTGTTATGCCTTTTGGATTAACTAATGCCCCAGCTACGTTTATGGATTTGATGCACCGAGTGTTCAGGCCTTTTCTTGACAAGTTCGTGGTAATATTTATAGACGACATTCTGGTGTACTCTAAGTCGGATGAAGAGCATGCACAACATCTTAGGATCGTCTTGGAAACTTTGAGGGAACACAAGTTGTATGCAAAGTTCAGTAAGTGCGAATTCTGGATTGACCGAGTTATGTTTTTGGGATATATAATTTCAGGTGATGGGATTGAGGTTGATCCATCTAAGGTTGAGTCCGTGCTTCATTGGGAGAGACCAAGAAATGCCTCCGAGATCAGGAGTTTATTGGGTTGACAGGGTATTACCGAAGGTTTGTTCAGGATTTCTCTAAAATTACTGCCCCGTTGACTCGTTTAACTAAGAAGGAAGTGAAATTCGGATGGGATGATAACTGTGAAGCAAGTTTTCAGACTTTGAAAGTGAAGTTGACTTCGGCACCGGTTTTAACCCTACCCGAGCGTACCGAGGGTTATGCCGTTTATACGGATGCTTCAAAAGAGGGTCTCGAGTGTGTTTTGATGCAGCACGGTAGAGTGGTAGCTTATGCTTCAAGGAAGTTGAAGGAGCATGAGAAGAATTACCCTACCCATGATCTCGAATTAGCTGCAGTTGTGTTTGCTTTGATGAAGTGGCGACATTTTCTCTACGGTGCAACCTTCGAGGTGTTTACGGATCACCAAAGCCTCAAGTATCTCTTTTCTCAGAAAGATCTGAATGTAAGACAGAGGCGTTGGATGGAGTTATTAGAGGATTACGATTGTACCATTCAGTACCATCCAGGCAAAGCAAACGTGGTCGCCGATGCCTTGAGTAGAAAGGCGAATGTGGCTAATTTCGAAGCGGGTTCTTCAAGCTCAGGTTCAGAGATCTTAGTTTCAAGAACTTGGTTGGCGAATCTCACGATAATACCGGATTTGAAACAGCAGTTGTTAGAAGCTCAAGCTACGGATGTCGAAATTCAGAAGTTGGTAACTCGTGCTAGAGATGATCCGAATTCTAAGTTTGGATTCGATGATTTCGGTTTGTTAAGGTTCGAAGCGAGAATATGTGTCCCAGAAGAGCTCAAGAGGATTGTACTTGAGGAGGCACATCGCTCGAGGTACTCTATTCATCCGGGAGGTACTAAGATGTATCGGGACCTGAGAGAGAAATTCTGGTGGAATGGCATGAAAAGGGACATCGCGAACTTTGTGAAGCGATGTCTAACGTGTCAAAAGGTGAAGGCAGAACACCAGAAGCCGGGAGGAACTCTCCAACCGCTTCCTATTCCCGAGTGGAAGTGGGAGCAAGTGACTATGGACTTCGTGTCCGGCTTGCCTAGAGTTAAAGGAGGGTTTGATGGAATATGGGTAATTGTTGACAGATTAACTAAGTCTGCCCATTTCCTCAAGATTCGGATGTCTGAGAAAGTTCCAAAGCTAGCCGAGTTGTACGTTCGGGAGATTATAAGGTTACATGGAGTTCCGGCTAGTATTGTTTCGGATAGAGATCCGCGGTTTACTTCGATTTTTTGGCAGAATCTTCAGAGGTGTTTGGGCACCAGGCTCAAGTTTAGCACCGCTTCGCATCCTCAGACGGACGGCCAATCTGAAAGGTTGATTCAGTACTTGGAAGATATGCTTAGAGCGTGTGTTTTGGATTTCCAGGATAAGTGGGACGAGCACTTGGCTTTAGTTGAGTTTGCTTATAACAATAGTTATCAAGGTTCGATTAAGATGGCTCCTTACGAGGCACTTTATGGAAGGAAGTGCAGGTCTCCTCTATTTTGGGATATTGAGGATTGGAGATGGACTGAAGAGGATAAACTTGAGAGAGCCGAGCCTAAGGAGAATATTGCTGCTACTATTGAGAAGGTTCATATGATTCGACAAAGGATGAGAGCAGCTCAGGCTCGTCAGAAGAGCTACGCCGATAAGAGAAGAAGACCCTTAGAGTTTGAGGTCGGAGATAGAGTTTTTCTGAAAGCATCTCCTAGAAAGGGCTTCACTCGAATAGGTAGAGGTGGAAAGCTTAGTCCACGCTACCTTGGGCCGTTTGAGATCTTAGAAAGAATTGGAGCCACAGCGTACAGATTGGATTTACCTCCAAGTTTAACCGGGATACACAACGTGTTTCACGTTTCACAGCTTAGGAAGTATTATCCCGATGAGGCAACTATCCTTCCTGTTGAAGAAGTTCACTTAGAGCCGGACTTGACAATAGAAAAGCATCCTGTTGCCATTCAAGACCGAAAGTTGCAAGAATTAAGGAATAAGCAAATTCCATTGGTCAGGGTGCTTTGGAGAGATCAAAAGTCCGAGGAGTCGACTTGGGAAACCGAGGAAAGGATGAGAAGGTTATACCCGGGTTTGTTTGAGGAGGCGGAACGGACTTGAGGACAAGTCCTTTTTAAGGGGGGAAGATTGTGACACCCCGACTGTTCAACCTTACAGGTATGATATACGTGCGCGATTTAAATTCATTAATTATGTAATATATGATTTAACTGTCGTTTTATTTCTTATAATTTTCTTACTTATCTTATTTGAATCTATTTGAACTTATGTGAAATTTTGATTATATCGGAATTTATGATTTGAGATTTGGAGTTTGAACCCGAGCATGCCTAATTTTTGTATAACGTTGATTATTTGATTCTTGGACTTAATTGTATGATTTATTTGTGTTTTGGACTTGTTTGGTTTGGTTTGGACTCAATTGAATTTTATTTCAAATTTTTGGGCCAATTTGCAATTTGGCCACTCTTGAGTCATTTTCTCGTAACTTGAGCTCGGGGACTCGGATTCGAGTTCCGTCTTGGCCATTGTACTTGAATTGATGATTTGGATGCAATGGAATAAGGCTTGAACTTTTTCGATGCCGTTTCGACCCCCAATGATGCAAATTTCGGCCCTACGTACCTAGATCGCACCTATAAGCCTACTTGGAGACTATTAGACCTACCCATACCCCTACCCTTGACTTTTAATCATCAAAATCAGCTCTCTCCTCCCCTTTGTGCTGAGAATTTCGAACCAAAGCAAGGAGAAAGGAAGAAAAAGAGTCCCAAGCCATTTTCCTCCATTGTTGTGACCTTAAAGCTCAAGTTTTAGCTTTTCTTGCTCCATTTCTTCAAGGTAAGTTGGGGAATGTGATCTCCTTGATCTTGTGAGCATTTTACACTTCTTATATCATGCTTTAATGTTGGAGTTCATGAGATATGCTTGGAGTCATGAATAGTTAGGCTTTGAAGAATTTTTGGAAGAACTAGTGCATCTCTTGCTTTCTTTGAGTTTGAAGCTTTATATGTTGATTCACTTGGCTTATTTATTGCTTTTATATGCTCCTTTTTCATGGTAGGTGAAAGTATTATGATTTTCCATTACTGCTCTTTTGAGAACTTGGGAGGAACTTGATGAAACTCTAGCTTCTTTGCTTCTTTTCATTTCCGGTTTGTAGTATGCATGAGTGGAGATGATTTGGGATGTTTTTCTTGCTTAATTTTGTGGTATATTTGCACCATTTCATGTCTTGTTGTTGATGCTTTGGTTTGGAAGGAGTTTTCATGGAGTTTGCAAGCCCTGTTTTCGAATTTTAGCCTATGACCCAAATCCACCGGGGTGGAGTTTTGCTTTGAAAAAAATCCACCGGGGTGGATTTGAGGCAGAAAGCTGACTGCCTTGAATCCATGGGGGTGGATTCCTCCTTTGAAAAAAATCCACCGGGGTGGATTTAGGGCAGTGACTTTTTTTTTACTCCGAACTTTATTTTCTTGATTTTCTTCGCTTGTTTGCTTCTCTCCCACGCCGAACGTGATCCCTAAACTTTGGTAACATGTATTATTATGTGTTAATTCGATTATATTAGATTTTTGAATCTATTTGATATGATTTGAACAAGTTATGATTTGATATACGTTAAGTAGTACGTTTATGCACTTCATTTGCATTCATTTCATTCATGAGCATTGTCGGGCATCTAATTGGTTCATATTTAAGTCTAAGTCTCGGGTCTTATGTTCTTTTGTTTCAGAGCCTCTTCCGGACGCCCACGAACCCGAAGTTTGGGCCTGTTGTCGCTTCTTTTGAACCAGTTTCTACTCCTTTTTGCTATAAGGTGAGGTTTAGGATTTTTATCTTCTAGTTAAGCAACCTATGGCCTAATATGTGTTGATTTCTCGTCCCGCATGCGACTATATACCTTATGTATAGTTAAATATGTGTGCTTAAGATATGTTTATGATCTTATGAATAAGCTTCAAGTTTATGAAATTGGTATAAGTACGAGCATATGTAAGCTTATGATTTGAATCCGTTTATTCGTTTATGTTATCTTTTGAGCGAGGTAAGCCCTGAAATATGGGAATTGGTATTGGTAAGGTATCTTGGGCCCGGGAATTGTGGGTAAGGACGCCCGGGACAGCAAGGGCCGTCAGGTTAAGCCTGTGCATGATTCTCAATCGTAGTGTTACGCACGATTCTTGGAGGTTGATGAGGCGTGATGCTCCGAGTACGTTGTGGGTTAGCTACCCCTCGTACATAAGTAAGTAGGTGGAGAGGGTTTGATTCCTGACCACCTTGTTGTTGGGGTTGGATTGATTTATAATTTCAGCTTTATGTTACGTTTGATGGAGTAAGGGATAGTCCGTTCTCGCCGGACTTGTGTTTATGTCTTGTTCGATGGATTGTGAATCGAGTTAGGATTTTTTTATGTATTATATACTATGATTTAAAATGTTTTGGTATGAAAAACCTTAACTCGGTTCATGGCCATCACCTTTGATATTTGCTATGCTCTATTTATGTATTTAGGTGTGGGTGTGCGTTTAGCCCCCTCACTCAGTCGAGTTGTGATTGACCCTCCCTTTTCCCTACCCAGTTGCAGGTTGTCTTGAGCTAGGCGGGGAAGTGCTTCGAGTCTTGTCATACTTTCGAGTCTAGGTCGAGTTGCATACATACTTTCCTGCTTTTGGATACTCTTATTATTTATTTGATATTTGGGTTGTATATTTGGGAATTATGATTACTTGTTGGATAGACTCGATCTTTTGGGCCATGAGGCCATGTAAATGTTAATGTTGGTTATATGATGAGCTCTTTTGATCCTGTTTGATGCTTCCGCATATTTGTATGTTTGTTTTGCGCGCTCTGTTCTAGTTTTAGCCCCGCTTAGCCTAGCGTGTGAGTGTAGGTTCCCGTTCGCTTAGACTTGGGCTCATGTATGGAAATCCATTTCATATGTGGGTTCGGGTTTAGGTGCGGGGGATGTGGTGGCCCACCGTTCCGGGCGCTACACATATATTTGTCACATGCTTAGAATCTTTATTAGTATGGAAAGTATTGACCTGGTACCTTTGAAATTATTTTGGAATTTCGATGAAAATCTTTTCTTTTGTACCAGAATCAATCCCAAACGGCTTCTACCTTATTTTACACATTATAATCGTTGTATTACTTATATTTAAGAGAGAAATCTCGTGAGAAATCAAAAGGGAGAAAAAGTGTCCTAAACCAACATAGTGAAAACGAAAATATTGAGTTTTATATACTGTTTGGTGACTTCTTCTAATTCCTGGTTGCTTGTTTGTTGTCTCGAGGGACTTTGGAGGTGAAGAGAGCAAACTTAAGCTCAAGAATCACTTGGAGCAAGTTGAGTTGTGCAGGGTTTCCAGGTCGTGGAAGTAGTCAGTCGATAGCTAGTTCCAGCTTGGCGTGAGTAACGTTAAGCGTACTACACTGAGGTTGTGGAAGCTGAGTGGTCGCGATACTACCGCCAGAACGAGTCACGCTAGCTTCTTTCCAAGATTGGTGATCGGTTATATTGTATCAACTCTTATAGGGAGTTTTCTAACTTCTGGTTTGTGCTGTTTTACTCTTGTAACTTTATTGTACTTGTGCTAATTTATTTGAGTGAAACAGGTTTTAAATCCTAAGTGAAAACTTGTGGACAGGGTTTTAAATTACCGTGTCATTTACTTGCTTTGCATATTTTTATTATTGCATTATCTGGTACTTCATTATTTTGTACCAGTAATTATTTGAAGCAAAGAATGCGCTATACTCTGATAAACGGTTTTCTTAAAACCTTAATAATTCCGCTGCGCTTTATAATGTTTTATAAAATTCTTAAAAAGGTTTTGAGGCCTAATTCAACCCTCCCCTCCCCCCTCCCCCCCCCCCCCCAGGTAAACTCACATTCTCACGAATAATAAAAGGTACATAAAGGACTTTGTTCAAAACTAAAGTAAAGACACCTAAATCTAAGCTACACGTCCCAATGACTTGAGCTTGAACACTTGATCCATTCCCAACCTTCAAGACGTATTCTCCTTCTTCAAGCTACCAAACCTCATTTGGCATGTGTACATCATTACAGATATAAGCTCCACAGCCGGTATCAAGTACCCAAGAATTAGAATCAATAGATAGATTTACTTCAACAATAAACGCACCTTACTTCAGCCGACAGTTCCTCTTGAAATGCCCTTTCTTGCCACAATGGTGGTAAACGTCCTCTCTCTGATCTCTTTTCTTCTTGGTCTTTCTCTTTTTAACCCCTCCTTCGGGATTAAGAGATCCCTTCTTCTTGGGAACTTTCTTCCCTTTGCCTTTGGAAGGCTTAGAAGAGGAAGTGACCATCATTACTTTGTGATCCTTCTTAATCGTGTCTTTAGTAGTCACAAGTTAACTAATCAGCTCAGCTACAGTAGCATGAGTATGATTCATTTTGAAGTTTAGCACAAAAGGATTGAATGATGGTGGAAGCGATGCGAGCAACAAGTCCATAACGAGTACTTCACTTAGTGGAATTTCCATGGAGGTCAGTTTCTCATTCGAAGCAAGAAACTTGAGACCGTGCTCAAGGACACTTGTACCTTCTTTCATTCTGATATGAAAGAGCTCCTTAGAGGTGTTGTACCTTAAAACACGCTCTTTGGGGCGGTACAATTGCTCGAGATGGTCATAAATCTCCAAGCGTTTTCCATTGACTCGTGTTGCCTTTGCATGTTCGGAGACATGTTGGCCAACATGAGGCAACAGGCTTGAAGATTGTCTTCAGACCATTTCACAATCGCCTCTCTTTCGGCCCGAGTCGGAGCCTCGCCGTCAGCAACAGGCTCTCCCTCGAAGAGAACATATCTTCTCTTTTCATAATCTAAAACAATCTTTAGATTTCGAAGCCAATCAGAGTAATTGGGCCCCGTCAACTTTTTTGATTCGAGGATGGATACTAGAGGGTTTTTAGTTGCCATTTCAGTTGTAGAGAATCATAGAACTACAACCTAAATGAAAAACAGAGAAATCATGTGCTTGCTGAATAATAAAGATTATACATATTATCAAGGTCTTTAGAAATATGTTCTCCCACTGTTTTTAGAAGGCCTATAAATCCCTACGACCTTAGAAGAAATTTATTTTCTCAATGGGTACTAGGATCCTAAGCATTCTTAGTTTTGGACCCACGACTCGTGAGACATCCAAAGGCCTAAGAATCTATAGGTAGGTACGAATTACCGATTCCATCCCCAAGGAATTCCTAGTAATATTTTTGTATCACTAATCTTTCAATCATGGACTCACGACTCGTGAGGCATCCATATCTACTTTAGTCTTAAGCAAGACCCATCAATCATAAGATCTCAACCAAACTTAGTCTGGAACGACCCACGACTCGTGAGAGATGGCCCATTCTAAAATGGTCAAGAAATATTAATTACTTAAAGTGATTAATCAGGAAACTAGAATTAATAAGCTACACTAATTACCCCACGACTCATGAGACAGCAATTAGTTTCACTTATTAAGTCCTAAATCCTATTGATGGAATGCTAGGAATTTTATTACCGTAATAAAATACCTATTTATTCGAATTACTCAATATTTAAGTGGGATTTTTGAATTTCCAGAGGGTTTTCCAGAATGACCTCACCAACATATAATGTTATCCAAATTTTAATTGTCTTGTTTAATGCAGTTTCACATAAAGTGCATCACAAAAGCAATTAACAGATAACATGTCCTAGCATGATACTAATTATGAGATGATCATGGGTATCCTATCTTATATGTGATTATGGGAGCCACTCCATAATCACTAGTTCTAACATTCATGCCACATAAGACAGTTCATATCACATAGGGGTATATAATTTAATGGAAAGCCCTATCTTTTACATTAATAGAAACCCTCCTAAACGTTTTGAGGGGTCTTCACTTATGGCTATCGTTCTTTAAGTGTTCCTTGTGGATCCTTCTTGCTCCTTGGGTGTTTGTCTCCAAAATGAAAAGAAGAAACCTCACTTCCTAAGTTCTACTATCTTAACATAAAGTAATATGTCTCAATCTTCATATTGACCCTAGACAAATACACGGGGCATACCCCGGCCCAAAAACAATAATAAGGAAAGCCACATAATAATCGCATAACAGTACGCACATAAGTAGGGCTCCAGCCCCAATTGAAAACTCGCAACTATGGGGCACCGACCCCAATTGAAATCATCCATGTGCAGAATTTAATACATACATAAGGCTAACCCATGATCACCTAAACTAGCATGCTTTCAAAGTGATATTTATTATTTTCTCAAAAATTAGAACTTGACTTTAATTCATAAAAATCCCAATTTTATAATTATATCAAAATAAATAATTTTAAAATTAAAATCTAATTTTAAATAAAAATAGATTTTACAAAATGGGGTTTTAATGAAACCGAAAACACGAAACGAAAACCGGGCCCAGGAAAGTCCTCACGAGGCGGGAGGCAGTTGTTAGGAATAGTGCCCTAGAAAGCCGATTCGACGAAATCTTCTTTGGGACTTTCCTTGTATCACAGACAATCTTTGAATAATATACGATTGATTATTAGCATAGGCAAACACTTCTTTTTATGCCAATACGTGTTTTATGTGTTTCCATGACGTGCGCATGTATTAGAACTCCCCTAATCCATAAAGCTGTTAGGGACTTTGTCTTTAGGTGAATGACACATGAAACAAGCCCTAACTTAAGACAGGATTAGAAACTACGCCAAGTCGATGAGCCCAACAAACAGTGGGAGTGTTAATATGGGTCGATTGAGACTTGCTCGTGGGATTGCGTCCTTAAGAAGGATTATCCTGTTTCATGGGGTGTAAAGTGCATAGTTGATGCCTACGCAATACATGAGGGTGCTCATTATTAAAACGGGTACACTGAGGTATCCCGCGTGAGAAGATTCCTAAATGGGAAAGGAAGTTTCTATACCTAAAAATAGAAACTTCCAGACTAGGAAATATCTCACAGGTCAATGGCGTGAGTAAATTAATCCTTTGACTTGAGATTCCATTCATGCTTTGTGGGTAGCTCTGTAGTATTAGGTATAAGCTTTAAAGGGTGTCGCCTTAGACAACTGATTCAAGGCTTATGCTGGGGCTACACAAGTGGCACATGGACGCATATGAGAATCAACAAAGGACGTACACTTGCTGTAAATCAAGAAGAACTCTTATTGCATAAGTCGTTCATATGCCATCCTAAACCCTCGGCCGAGGTAGTGGATCAAGACATCAAGAAGGGTTTCTTGGATTGAGTTCAAATGGATATGAAATGAACTTAGCTTTAAGATTGAGATTAGTAGGGCTCTCATTATTCCCATGCCCTAGATCTTAATCGAGAGATGGGTTGGTAGGAGGACCGTACCTCATAACTGTCATTGACTGAAAGGTTCTTTCGAATATATATTCATTGTTCGGGTAGGGGTCATACACCTGTTGCTAGATTATAGTCGTATGATCTGTGAACTAATAAAGCGTATTAGTCTCACTGCTAACTGAAAATGAACCTAAAGGGTCACACACAAATGCCGAATTCAAAGGGTAATGAAGGAAAGATCAAATAGTTGATCAAAACGAGACCACATGTGTAAAGTACACGTGTGGCATGTGAGCATGGTTTTGGGCGTGTGGTCCGATTGAATAATTGGACCATATGTTAATTAATTGGAGAATTAATTATAAAGCCCAAATATAATTAATTAGGAGAATTAATTATAAATCCCTAATATAATTAATTACGAGAATTAATTATGAAGCCAAATAAAATTAATTAGAGAATTGATTTTAGCCCGTTAGAATTAATTAAGAATTAATTCTAAAGCCCTTCATGGAATTAATTGAGAGAATTAATTCTAAGTATTTAAGTATTTAAGTGTTTAATTATTTAGTTGTTTTAATTTGATTAGAATAAATAAATAAATAAATACTAAATATCTTCTATTTATTATTCTAGTAAATATTAATTCTAATATGATTAGAATAAATGTTATTAGAATAAGATATTTAATTATTGTTAGAATAATTAAATATTCCTAATTTGATCTGGAGCTCTTTTCTAGAAGGAATAGATATCTTATTTTGAATAAAGACTTCTATTACTTGGAGAGAAAGAAAATAGAAGAAAAAGTCAAAGTTGGAATCCAATTAAAATTAGAATAAGGGGTTCGAAACCCTAGCCCCTATTTATAGGCTAAGGTGTTCGAATTTTTCTCTTCACGCGTGAACAAAGGGATCACGTAATCCACGATGACTTCAATAATTTGGGAGAATTCTCTTGCTCTCTTTCTTCTCGTTTTATGTTTCTTTCTTTACACATGTTATATCGCTAGCACTTCCCTAACATGATTTGAATCTAGATTGGTGTGGATTATTACTCTAGAGGAAACCTACTTTGGAATCTGAAGTAGAAAGAATCTTTCAAGGGACAAGGGTTTCCATTACCGCATGAAGCGCGTTTGAGGGCGGCTCAAAACGTGTCAAGAAAGCGACAATTCTTGTAAGTTCTTGAATCCCTAAGATTAGAAATAGAAATTGTAAGTCCGGTCTTGCTTTTTGGGAAAATTTTTATATTCCGCTGCGCTTTCTGATCGTGTATTTCCTAACAAGTGGCATCAGAACCACCTTGCAAGGTCTATTTCTAATCTGTCTTTTAATTGAATTTTGAGAAATTCTTGAATCTAAGTTACAGTTAGGTATTCTTGAGTTAGTTTCATAATCTGAGCTTTTGAATCTAAGATGTTTCCTGAAAGATTAAGAAAAACGTTTTCTAGAAATTTTATTAAAATTGTTTTATTTCAGATTTATTAAAATCGCGATTTTGATTCCCGAATATTTTGCATCGAAATCGGTGCGGGTCGACGAGGACCAAGCGAGTTAGTCGCTCATCGTCGCTGCACGCGGACGGGTCGGGATGTGGCCGGAAACCTCACGTCGGGAGTCATCGGGACTGCCCGCATGCGTCCGCGCGGGACTGTGCGGGATCACCCGCACACCTATGTGTGGGACTGCCCGCACGCATCCGCCCAGCCCTGTGCGGGCACTCGTCCGCCCAGCCCTGTGCGGGATCGCCCGCAAGCGTCCGCCCAGTCTGTGCGGGATCTCCCGCACGCATGCGGGCAGATGTGACACGACGCGACTTTTCGTGTTTTTGGCCCAAATTTTATTTTAAAATTATTTTTTACTAAAAATATATATTTTTTGAAATAAAAATTATAATTAGGAATTTCAGGAATTAAAATCAATTTTAATTTTTGGGGAAAATAAATATTATTATTTTTGAAATAATAATTTTATGAAATTGTTAATTTTTGAATTAACTTGAATTTTATCATATTCGAGCTTTCGATTTTGAAATTATTCTTGAACAAGGAACTGTTTTCAGATTACTTTGACTTAGTCGAACTTAAAGTTAAAGGAATTTTAAATTTATTGGTAAATTTAAATTCTTGCAATTTTAGAATATTAGGTGATCATGGGTTAGTCTTGTGGATGTTTTAATTTATGCACATGGATGGTTTAAATTGGGGTTGGAGCCCCATAATTGCGTTTTTCAATTGGGGTCAGTGCCCCACTTATGTGCGTACTGTTATGTGTTTATTATGTGGCTTTCGATATTACTGTTTTTTAGGCCGGGGTATGCCCAGCGTATTTGTCTATGGCCAATATGAAGATTGAGCCATATTATTTTATGCAAAGAGTATAGATATTAGAAAGTGAGGTTTTTATTTTACTTTGGAGATTTGTACCCATGGAGTAAGATGTATCCATACAATAAAGTAACAAGGAGGCGATAAAGTGAAGACCCCTCAAAATTTTAGGAGGGTTTCTATTATTGTAATAGATAAGGCATCGTTTTATTTCCAATTCCCTTATGTGATTTAAACTGTTTTATGTGGCATGTATGTTAGAACATGTGGTTGTTGAGTGGCTCCCACATATCACTCATAAGATAGGAAAACCCATGATCATCTCATATTAGTATCATGCTAGGACATGTTATCTGCTAATTGCTTGTGTGTAATGAATTTATGTGAAACTGCATTAAACAAGATTAATTAAAATGGATAACTGTACATGTTGGTGAGGTCAACACAGTATTCTTGAGTTAGTTTCATAATCTGAGCATTTGAATCTAAGATGTTTCCTGAAAGATTAAGAAAAACATTTTCTAGAAATTTTATTAAAATTGTTTTATTTTAGATTTATTAAAATCGCGATTTTGATTCCCGAATCGACACGGAAATTTTCTGAAAATTTTGCATCGAAATCGGTGCGGGTCGACGAGGACCAAGCGAGTTCTTCGCTCGTCGTCGCTGCACGCGGACGGGTCGGGATGAGGCCGGAAACCTCACGTCGGGAGTCATCGGGACTACCCGCATGCGTCCAAGCGGGACTGTGCGGGATCACCCGCACACCTATGTGTGGGACTACGGGCACGCGTCCGGCCAGCCCTGTGCGGGATCGCCCGCAAGCGTCCGCCCAGTCTGTGCGGGATCTCCCGCACGCATGCCGGCAGATGTGACGCGACGCGACTTTTCGTGTTTTTGGCCCAAATTTTGTTTTAAAATTATTTTTTACTAAAAATATATTTTTTTTGAAAAAAAAATTATAATTAGGAATTTCGGGAATTAAAATCAATTTTAATTTTTGGGGAAAATAAATATTATTATTTTTGAAATAATAATTTTCTGAAATTGTTAATTTTTGAATTAACTTGAATTTTATCATATTCGAGCTTTTGATTTTGAAATTATTCTTGAACAAGGAACTGTTTTCAGATTACTTTGACTTAGTCGAACTTAAAGTTAAAGGAATTTTAAATTTATTGGTAAATTTAAATTCTTGCAATTTTAGAATATTAGGTGATCATGGGTTAGTCTTGTGGATGTTTTAATTTATGCACATGGATGGTTTAAATTGGGGTTGGAGCCCCATAATTGTGTTTTTCAATTGGGGTCAGTGCCCCACTTATGTGCGTACTGTTATGTGTTTATTATGTGGCTTTCGATATTACTGTTTTTTAGGCCGGGGTATGCCCCGCGTATTTGTCTATGGCCAATATGAAGATTGAGCCATATTATTTTATGCAAAGAGTATAGATATTAGAAAGTGAGGTTTTTATTTTACTTTGGAGATTTGTACCCATGGAGTAAGATGTATCGACACAATAAAGTAACAAGGATGTGATAAAGTGAAGACCCCCCAAAATTTTAGAAGGGTTTCTACTATTGTAATAGATAGGGCATCGTTTTATTTCCAATTCCCTTATGTGATTTAAACTGTTTTATGTGGCATGTATGTTACAACTTGTGGTTGTGGAGTGGCTCCCACATATCACTCATAAGATAGGAAAACCGATGATCATCTCATATTAGTATCATGTTAGGACATGTTATCTGCTAATTGCTTGTGTGTAATGAATTTATGTGAAACTGCATTAAACAAGACTAATTAAAATGGATAACTGTACATGTTGGTGAGGTCAACACAGTATTCTTGAGTTAGTTTCATAATCTGAGCTTTTGAATCTAAGATGTTTCCTGAAAGATTAAGAAAAACATTTTCTAGAAATTTTATTAAAATTATTTTATTTTAGATTTATTAAAATCGCGATTTTGATTCCCGAATAGACACGGAAATTTTCTGAAAATTTTGCATCGAAATAGGTGCGGGTCGACAAGGACCAAGCGAGTTCGTCACTCGTCGTCGCTGCACGCGGACGGGTCGGGATGAGGCCGGAAACCTCACGTCGGGAGTCATCGGGACTGCCCGCATGCGTCCAAGCGGGACTGTGCGGGATCACCCGCACACCTATGTGTGGGACTACGGGCACGCGTCCGGCCAGCCCTGTGCGGGATCGCCCGCAAGCGTCCACCCAGTCTGTGCGGGATCTCCCGCACGCATGCGGGCAGATGTGACGCGACGCGACTTTTGGTGTTTTTGGCCCAAATTTTATTTTAAAATTATTTTTTACTAAAAATATATTTTTTTTGAAAAAAAAATTATAATTAGGAATTTCGGGAATTAAAATCAATTTTAATTTTTGGGGAAAATAAATATTATTATTTTTGAAATAATAATTTTCTGAAATTGTTAATTTTTGAATTAACTTGAATTTTATCATATTCGAGCTTTTGATTTTGAAATTATTCTTGAACAAGGAACTGTTTTCAGATTACTTTGACTTAGTCGAACTTAAAGTTAAAGGAATTTTAAATTTATTGGTAAATTTAAATTCTTGCAATTTTAGAATATTAGGTGATCATGGGTTAGTCTTGTGGATGTTTTAATTTATGCACATGGATGGTTTAAAATTGGGGTTGGAGTCCCATAATTGCGTTTTTCAATTGGGGTCAGTGCCCCACTTATGTGCGTACTGTTATGTGTTTATTATGTGGCTTTCGATATTACTGTTTTTTAGGCCAGGGTATGCCCCGCGTATTTGTCTATGGCCAATATGAAGATTGAGCCATATTATTTTATGCAAAGAGTATAGATATTAGAAAGTTAGGTTTTTATTTTACTTTGGAGATTTGTACCCATGGAGTAAGATGTATCGACACAATAAAGTAACAAGGATGTGATAAAGTGAAGACCCCCCAAAATTTTAGGAGGGTTTCTACTATTGTAATAGATAGGGCATCGTTTTATTTCCAATTCCCTTATGTGATTTAAACTGTTTTATGTGGCATGTATGTTACAACTTGTGGTTGTGGAGTGGCTCCCACATATCACTCATAAGATAGGAAAACCGATGATCATCTCATATTAGTATCATGTTAGGACATGTTATCTGCTAATTGCTTGTGTGTAATGAATTTATGTGAAACTGCATTAAACAAGACTAATTAAAATGGATAACTGTACATGTTGGTGAGGTCAACACAGTATTCTTGAGTTAGTTTCATAATCTGAGCTTTTGAATCTAAGATGTTTCCTGAAAGATTAAGAAAAACATTTTCTAGAAATTTTATTAAAATTATTTTATTTTAGATTTATTAAAATCGCGATTTTGATTCCCGAATAGACACGGAAATTTTCTGAAAATTTTGCATCGAAATAGGTGCGGGTCGACGAGGACCAAGCGAGTTCGTCACTCGTCGTCGCTGCACGCGGACGGGTCGGGATGAGGCCGGAAACCTCACGTCGGGAGTCATCGGGACTGTCCGCATGCGTCCGCGCGGGACTGTGCGGGATCACCCGCACACCTATGTGTGGGACTGCGGGCACGCGTCCACCCAGCCCTGTGCGGGATCGCCCGCAAGCGTCCGCCCAGTCTGTGCGGGATCTCCCGCACGCATGCGGGCAGATGTGACGCGACGCGACTTTTCGTGTTTTTGGCCTAAATTTTATTTTAAAATTATTTTTTACTAAAATATATTTTGTTTGAAATAAAAATTATAATTAGGAATTTTGGGAATTAAAATCAATTTTAATTTTTGGGGAAAATAAATATTATTATTTTTGAAATAATAATTTTATGAAATTGTTAATTTTTGAATTAACTTGAATTTTATCATATTCGAGCTTTTGATTTTGAAATTATTCTTGAACAAGGAATTGTTTTCAGATTACTCTGACTTAGTCGAACTTAAAGTTAAAGGAATTTTAAATTTATTGGTAAATTTAAATTCTTGCAATTTTAGAATATTAGGTGATCATGGGTTAGTCTTGTGGATGTTTTAATTTATGCACATGGATGGTTTAAACTGGGGTTGGAGCCCCATAATTGTGTTTTTCAATTGGGGTCAGTGCCCCACTTATGTGCGTACGGTTATGTGTTTATTATGTGGCTTTCGATATTACTGTTTTTTAGGCCGGGGTATGCCCCGCGTATTTGTCTATGGCCAATATGAAGATTGAGCCATATTATTTTATGCAAAGAGTATAGATATTAGAAAGTGAGGTTTTTATTTTACTTTGGAGATTTGTACCCATGGAGTAAGATGTATCGACACAATAAAGTAACAAGGATGTGATAAAGTGAAGACCCCCCAAAATTTTAGGAGGGTTTCTACTATTGTAATAGATAGGGCATCGTTTTATTTCCAATTCCCTTATGTGATTTAAACTGTTTTATGTGGCATGTATGTTACAACTTGTGGTTGTGGAGTGGCTCCCACATATCACTCATAAGATAGGAAAACCGATGATCATCTCATATTAGTATCATGTTAGGACATGTTATCTGCTAATTGCTTGTGTGTAATGAATTTATGTGAAACTGCATTAAACAAGACTAATTAAAATGGATAACTGTACATGTTGGTGAGGTCAACACAGTATTCTTGAGTTAGTTTCATAATCTGAGCTTTTGAATCTAAGATGTTTCCTGAAAGATTAAGAAAAACATTTTCTAGAAATTTTATTAAAATTATTTTATTTTAGATTTATTAAAATCGCGATTTTGATTCCCGAATAGACACGGAAATTTTCTGAAAATTTTGCATCGAAATAGGTGCGGGTCGACGAGGACCAAGCGAGTTCGTCACTCGTCGTCGCTGCACGCGGACGGGTCGGGATGAGGCCGGAAACCTCACGTCGGGAGTCATCGGGACTGTCCGCATGCGTCCGCGCGGGACTGTGCGGGATCACCCGCACACCTATGTGTGGGACTGCGGGCACGCGTCCACCCAGCCCTGTGCGGGATCGCCCGCAAGCGTCCGCCCAGTCTGTGCGGGATCTCCCGCACGCATGCGGGCAGATGTGACGCGACGCGACTTTTCGTGTTTTTGGCCCAAATTTTGTTTTAAAATTATTTTTTACTAAAATATATTTTTTTTGAAAAAAAAATTATAATTAGGAATTTCGGGAATTAAAATCAATTTTAATTTTTGGGGAAAATAAATATTATTATTTTTGAAATAATAATTTTCTGAAATTGTTAATTTTTGAATTAACTTGAATTTTATCATATTCGAGCTTTTGATTTTGAAATTATTCTTGAACAAGGAACTGTTTTCAGATTACTTTGACTTAGTCGAACTTAAAGTTAAAGGAATTTTAAATTTATTGGTAAATTTAAATTCTTGCAATTTTAGAATATTAGGTGATCATGGGTTAGTCTTGTGGATGTTTTAATTTATGCACATGGATGGTTTAAATTGGGGTTGGAGCCCCATAATTGTGTTTTTCAATTGGGGTCAGTGCCCCACTTATGTGCGTACTGTTATGTGTTTATTTTGTGGCTTTCGATATTACTGTTTTTTAGGCCGGGGTATGCCCCGCGTATTTGTCTATGGCCAATATGAAGATTGAGCCATATTATTTTATGCAAAGAGTATAGATATTAGAAAGTGAGGTTTTTATTTTACTTTGGAGATTTGTACCCATGGAGTAAGATGTATCGACACAATAAAGTAACAAGGATGTGATAAAGTGAAGACCCCCCAAAATTTTAGGAGGGTTTCTACTATTGTAATAGATAGGGCATCGTTTTATTTCCAATTCCCTTATGTGATTTAAACTGTTTTATGTGGCATGTATGTTACAACTTGTGGTTGTGGAGTGGCTCCCACATATCACTCATAAGATAGGAAAACCGATGATCATCTCATATTAGTATCATGTTAGGACATGTTATCTGCTAATTGCTTGTGTGTAATGAATTTATGTGAAACTGCATTAAACAAGACTAATTAAAATGGATAACTGTACATGTTGGTGAGGTCAACACAGTATTCTTGAGTTAGTTTCATAATCTGAGCTTTTGAATCTAAGATGTTTCCTGAAAGATTAAGAAAAACATTTTCTAGAAATTTTATTAAAATTATTTTATTTTAGATTTATTAAAATCGCGATTTTGATTCCCGAATAGACACGGAAATTTTCTGAAAATTTTGCATCGAAATAGGTGCGGGTCGACGAGGACCAAGCGAGTTCGTCACTCGTCGTCGCTGCACGCGGACGGGTCGGGATGAGGCCGGAAACCTCACGTCGGGAGTCATCGGGACTGTCCGCATGCGTCCGCGCGGGACTGTGCGGGATCACCCGCACACCTATGTGTGGGACTGCGGGCACGCGTCCACCCAGCCCTGTGCGGGATCGCCCGCAAGCGTCCGCCCAGTCTGTGCGGGATCTCCCGCACGCATGCGGGCAGATGTGACGCGACGCGACTTTTCGTGTTTTTGGCCCAAATTTTGTTTTAAAATTATTTTTTACTAAAATATATTTTTTTTGAAAAAAAAATTATAATTAGGAATTTCGGGAATTAAAATCAATTTTAATTTTTGGGGAAAATAAATATTATTATTTTTGAAATAATAATTTTCTGAAATTGTTAATTTTTGAATTAACTTGAATTTTATCATATTCGAGCTTTTGATTTTGAAATTATTCTTGAACAAGGAACTGTTTTCAGATTACTTTGACTTAGTCGAACTTAAAGTTAAAGGAATTTTAAATTTATTGGTAAATTTAAATTCTTGCAATTTTAGAATATTAGGTGATCATGGGTTAGTCTTGTGGATGTTTTAATTTATGCACATGGATGGTTTAAATTGGGGTTGGAGCCCCATAATTGTGTTTTTCAATTGGGGTCAGTGCCCCACTTATGTGCGTACTGTTATGTGTTTATTTTGTGGCTTTCGATATTACTGTTTTTTAGGCCGGGGTATGCCCCGCGTATTTGTCTATGGCCAATATGAAGATTGAGCCATATTATTTTATGCAAAGAGTATAGATATTAGAAAGTGAGGTTTTTATTTTACTTTGGAGATTTGTACCCATGGAGTAAGATGTATCGACACAATAAAGTAACAAGGATGTGATAAAGTGAAGACCCCCCAAAATTTTAGGAGGGTTTCTACTATTGTAATAGATAGGGCATCGTTTTATTTCCAATTCCCTTATGTGATTTAAACTGTTTTATGTGGCATGTATGTTACAACTTGTGGTTGTGGAGTGGCTCCCACATATCACTCATAAGATAGGAAAACCGATGATCATCTCATATTAGTATCATGTTAGGACATGTTATCTGCTAATTGCTTGTGTGTAATGAATTTATGTGAAACTGCATTAAACAAGACTAATTAAAATGGATAACTGTACATGTTGGTGAGGTCAACACAGTATTCTTGAGTTAGTTTCATAATCTGAGCTTTTGAATCTAAGATGTTTCCTGAAAGATTAAGAAAAACATTTTCTAGAAATTTTATTAAAATTATTTTATTTTAGATTTATTAAAATCGCGATTTTGATTCCCGAATAGACACGGAAATTTTCTGAAAATTTTGCATCGAAATAGGTGCGGGTCGACGAGGACCAAGCGAGTTCGTCACTCGTCGTCGCTGCACGCGGACGGGTCGGGATGAGGCCGGAAACCTCACGTCGGGAGTCATCGGGACTGTCCGCATGCGTCCGCGCGGGACTGTGCGGGATCACCCGCACACCTATGTGTGGGACTGCGGGCACGCGTCCACCCAGCCCTGTGCGGGATCGCCCGCAAGCGTCCGCCCAGTCTGTGCGGGATCTCCCGCACGCATGCGGGCAGATGTGACGCGACGCGACTTTTCGTGTTTTTGGCCTAAATTTTATTTTAAAACTATTTTTTACTAAAATATATTTTGTTTGAAATAAAAATTATAATTAGGAATTTTGGGAATTAAAATCAATTTTAATTTTTGGGGAAAATAAATATTATTATTTTTGAAATAATAATTTTATGAAATTGTTAATTTTTGAATTAACTTGAATTTTATCATATTCGAGCTTTTGATTTTGAAATTATTCTTGAACAAGGAATTGTTTTCAGATTACTCTGACTTAGTCGAACTTAAAGTTAAAGGAATTTTAAATTTATTGGTAAATTTAAATTCTTGCAATTTTAGAATATTAGGTGATCATGGGTTAGTCTTGTGGATGTTTTAATTTATGCACATGGATGGTTTAAACTGGGGTTGGAGCCCCATAATTGTGTTTTTCAATTGGGGTCAGTGCCCCACTTATGTGCGTACTGTTATGTGTTTATTATGTGGCTTTCGATATTACTGTTTTTTAGGCCGGGGTATGCCCCGCGTATTTGTCTATGGCCAATATGAAGATTGAGCCACATTATTTTATGCAAAGAGTATAGATATTAGAAAGTGAGGTTTTTATTTTACTTTGGAGATTTGTACCCATGGAGTAAGATGTATCGACACAATAAAGTAACAAGGATGTGATAAAGTGAAGACCCCCCAAAATTTTAGGAGGGTTTCTACTATTGTAATAGATAGGGCATCGTTTTATTTCCAATTCCCTTATGTGATTTAAACTGTTTTATGTGGCATGTATGTTACAACTTGTGGTTGTGGAGTGGCTCCCACATATCACTCATAAGATAGGAAAACCGATGATCATCTCATATTAGTATCATGTTAGGACATGTTATCTGCTAATTGCTTGTGTGTAATGAATTTATGTGAAACTGCATTAAACAAGACTAATTAAAATGGATAACTGTACATGTTGGTGAGGTCAACACAGTATTCTTGAGTTAGTTTCATAATCTGAGCTTTTGAATCTAAGATGTTTCCTGAAAGATTAAGAAAAACATTTTCTAGAAATTTTATTAAAATTATTTTATTTTAGATTTATTAAAATCGCGATTTTGATTCCCGAATAGACACGGAAATTTTCTGAAAATTTTGCATCGAAATAGGTGCGGGTCGACGAGGACCAAGCGAGTTCGTCACTCGTCGTCGCTGCACGCGGACGGGTCGGGATGAGGCCGGAAACCTCACGTCGGGAGTCATCGGGACTGTCCGCATGCGTCCGCGCGGGACTGTGCGGGATCACCCGCACACCTATGTGTGGGACTGCGGGCACGCGTCCACCCAGCCCTGTGCGGGATCGCCCGCAAGCGTCCGCCCAGTCTGTGCGGGATCTCCCGCACGCATGCGGGCAGATGTGACGCGACGCGACTTTTCGTGTTTTTGGCCCAAATTTTGTTTTAAAATTATTTTTTACTAAAATATATTTTTTTTGAAAAAAAAATTATAATTAGGAATTTCGGGAATTAAAATCAATTTTAATTTTTGGGGAAAATAAATATTATTATTTTTGAAATAATAATTTTCTGAAATTGTTAATTTTTGAATTAACTTGAATTTTATCATATTCGAGCTTTTGATTTTGAAATTATTCTTGAACAAGGAACTGTTTTCAGATTACTTTGACTTAGTCGAACTTAAAGTTAAAGGAATTTTAAATTTATTGGTAAATTTAAATTCTTGCAATTTTAGAATATTAGGTGATCATGGGTTAGTCTTGTGGATGTTTTAATTTATGCACATGGATGGTTTAAATTGGGGTTGGAGCCCCATAATTGTGTTTTTCAATTGGGGTCAGTGCCCCACTTATGTGCGTACTGTTATGTGTTTATTTTGTGGCTTTCGATATTACTGTTTTTTAGGCCGGGGTATGCCCCGCGTATTTGTCTATGGCCAATATGAAGATTGAGCCATATTATTTTATGCAAAGAGTATAGATATTAGAAAGTGAGGTTTTTATTTTACTTTGGAGATTTGTACCCATGGAGTAAGATGTATCGACACAATAAAGTAACAAGGATGTGATAAAGTGAAGACCCCCCAAAATTTTAGGAGGGTTTCTACTATTGTAATAGATAGGGCATCGTTTTATTTCCAATTCCCTTATGTGATTTAAACTGTTTTATGTGGCATGTATGTTACAACTTGTGGTTGTGGAGTGGCTCCCACATATCACTCATAAGATAGGAAAACCGATGATCATCTCATATTAGTATCATGTTAGGACATGTTATCTGCTAATTGCTTGTGTGTAATGAATTTATGTGAAACTGCATTAAACAAGACTAATTAAAATGGATAACTGTACATGTTGGTGAGGTCAACACAGTATTCTTGAGTTAGTTTCATAATCTGAGCTTTTGAATCTAAGATGTTTCCTGAAAGATTAAGAAAAACATTTTCTAGAAATTTTATTAAAATTATTTTATTTTAGATTTATTAAAATCGGGATTTTGATTCCCGAATAGACACGGAAATTTTCTGAAAATTTTGCATCGAAATAGGTGCGGGTCGACGAGGACCAAGCGAGTTCGTCACTCGTCGTCGCTGCACGCGGACGGGTCGGGATGAGGCCGGAAACCTCACGTCGGGAGTCATCGGGACTGTCCGCATGCGTCCGCGCGGGACTGTGCGGGATCACCCGCACACCTATGTGTGGGACTGCGGGCACGCGTCCACCCAGCCCTGTGCGGGATCGCCCATAAGCGTCCGCCCAGTCTGTGCGGGATCTCCCGCACGCATGCGGGCAGATGTGACGCGACGCGACTTTTCGTGTTTTTGGCCTAAATTTTATTTTAAAATTATTTTTTACTAAAATATATTTTGTTTGAAATAAAAATTATAATTAGGAATTTTGGGAATCAAAATCAATTTTAATTTTTGGGGAAAATAAATATTATTATTTTTGAAATAATAATTTTCTGAAATTGTTAATTTTTGAATAAACTTTAATTTGATCATATTCGAGCTTTTGATTTTGAAATTATTCTTGAACAAGGAACTGTTTTCAGATTACTTTGACTTAGTCGAACTTAAAGTTAAAGGAATTTTAAATTTATTGGTAAATTTAAATTCTTGCAATTTTAGAATATTAGGTGATCATGGGTTAGTCTTGTGGATGTTTTAATTTATGCACATGGATGGTTTAAATTGGGGTTGGAGCCCCATAATTGTGTTTTTCAATTGGGGTCAGTGCCCCACTTATGTGCGTACTGTTATGTGTTTATTTTGTGGCTTTCGATATTACTGTTTTTTAGGCCGGGGTATGCCCCGCGTATTTGTCTATGGCCAATATGAAGATTGAGCCATATTATTTTATGCAAAGAGTATAGATATTAGAAAGTGAGGTTTTTATTTTACTTTGGAGATTTGTACCCATGGAGTAAGATGTATCGACACAATAAAGTAACAAGGATGTGATAAAGTGAAGACCCCCCAAAATTTTAGGAGGGTTTCTACTATTGTAATAGATAGGGCATCGTTTTATTTCCAATTCCCTTATGTGATTTAAACTGTTTTATGTGGCATGTATGTTACAACTTGTGGTTGTGGAGTGGCTCCCACATATCACTCATAAGATAGGAAAACCGATGATCATCTCATATTAGTATCATGTTAGGACATGTTATCTGCTAATTGCTTGTGTGTAATGAATTTATGTGAAACTGCATTAAACAAGACTAATTAAAATGGATAACTGTACATGTTGGTGAGGTCAACACAGTATTCTTGAGTTAGTTTCATAATCTGAGCTTTTGAATCTAAGATGTTTCCTGAAAGATTAAGAAAAACATTTTCTAGAAATTTTATTAAAATTATTTTATTTTAGATTTATTAAAATCGGGATTTTGATTCCCGAATAGACACGGAAATTTTCTGAAAATTTTGCATCGAAATAGGTGCGGGTCGACGAGGACCAAGCGAGTTCGTCACTCGTCGTCGCTGCACGCGGACGGGTCGGGATGAGGCCGGAAACCTCACGTCGGGAGTCATCGGGACTGTCCGCATGCGTCCGCGCGGGACTGTGCGGGATCACCCGCACACCTATGTGTGGGACTGCGGGCACGCGTCCACCCAGCCCTGTGCGGGATCTCCCGTAAGCGTCCGCCCAGTCTGTGCGGGATCTCCCGCACGCATGCGGGCAGATGTGACGCGACGCGACTTTTCGTGTTTTTGGCCTAAATTTTATTTTAAAATTATTTTTTACTAAAATATATTTTGTTTGAAATAAAAATTATAATTAGGAATTTTGGGAATCAAAATCAATTTTAATTTTTGGGGAAAATAAATATTATTATTTTTGAAATAATAATTTTCTGAAATTGTTAATTTTTGAATAAACTTTAATTTGATCATATTCGAGCTTTTGATTTTGAAATTATTCTTGAACAAGGAACTGTTTTCAGATTACTTTGACTTAGTCGAACTTAAAGTTAAAGGAATTTTAAATTTATTGGTAAATTTAAATTCTTGCAATTTTAGAATATTAGGTGATCATGGGTTAGTCTTGTGGATGTTTTAATTTATGCACATGGATGGTTTAAATTGGGGTTGGAGCCCCATAATTGTGTTTTTCAATTGGGGTCAGTGCCCCACTTATGTGCGTACTGTTATGTGTTTATTTTGTGGCTTTCGATATTACTGTTTTTTAGGCCGGGGTATGCCCCGCGTATTTGTCTATGGCCAATATGAAGATTGAGCCATATTATTTTATGCAAAGAGTATAGATATTAGAAAGTGAGGTTTTTATTTTACTTTGGAGATTTGTACCCATGGAGTAAGATGTATCGACACAATAAAGTAACAAGGATGTGATAAAGTGAAGACCCCCCAAAATTTTAGGAGGGTTTCTACTATTGTAATAGATAGGGCATCGTTTTATTTCCAATTCCCTTATGTGATTTAAACTGTTTTATGTGGCATGTATGTTACAACTTGTGGTTGTGGAGTGGCTCCCACATATCACTCATAAGATAGGAAAACCGATGATCATCTCATATTAGTATCATGTTAGGACATGTTATCTGCTAATTGCTTGTGTGTAATGAATTTATGTGAAACTGCATTAAACAAGACTAATTAAAATGGATAACTGTACATGTTGGTGAGGTCAACACAGTATTCTTGAGTTAGTTTCATAATCTGAGCTTTTGAATCTAAGATGTTTCCTGAAAGATTAAGAAAAACATTTTCTAGAAATTTTATTAAAATTATTTTATTTTAGATTTATTAAAATCGCGATTTTGATTCCCGAATAGACACGGAAATTTTCTGAAAATTTTGCATCGAAATAGGTGCGGGTCGACGAGGACCAAGCGAGTTCGTCACTCGTCGTCGCTGCACGCGGACGGGTCGGGATGAGGCCGGAAACCTCACGTCGGGAGTCATCGGGACTGTCCGCATGCGTCCGCGCGGGACTGTGCGGGATCACCCGCACACCTATGTGTGGGACTGCGGGCACGCGTCCACCCAGCCCTGTGCGGGATCGCCCGCAAGCGTCCGCCCAGTCTGTGCGGGATCTCCCGCACGCATGCGGGCAGATGTGACGCGACGCGACTTTTCGTGTTTTTGGCCCAAATTTTGTTTTAAAATTATTTTTTACTAAAATATATTTTTTTTGAAAAAAAAATTATAATTAGGAATTTCGGGAATTAAAATCAATTTTAATTTTTGGGGAAAATAAATATTATTATTTTTGAAATAATAATTTTCTGAAATTGTTAATTTTTGAATTAACTTGAATTTTATCATATTCGAGCTTTTGATTTTGAAATTATTCTTGAACAAGGAACTGTTTTCAGATTACTTTGACTTAGTCGAACTTAAAGTTAAAGGAATTTTAAATTTATTGGTAAATTTAAATTCTTGCAATTTTAGAATATTAGGTGATCATGGGTTAGTCTTGTGGATGTTTTAATTTATGCACATGGATGGTTTAAATTGGGGTTGGAGCCCCATAATTGTGTTTTTCAATTGGGGTCAGTGCCCCACTTATGTGCGTACTGTTATGTGTTTATTTTGTGGCTTTCGATATTACTGTTTTTTAGGCCGGGGTATGCCCCGCGTATTTGTCTATGGCCAATATGAAGATTGAGCCATATTATTTTATGCAAAGAGTATAGATATTAGAAAGTGAGGTTTTTATTTTACTTTGGAGATTTGTACCCATGGAGTAAGATGTATCGACACAATAAAGTAACAAGGATGTGATAAAGTGAAGACCCCCCAAAATTTTAGGAGGGTTTCTACTATTGTAATAGATAGGGCATCGTTTTATTTCCAATTCCCTTATGTGATTTAAACTGTTTTATGTGGCATGTATGTTACAACTTGTGGTTGTGGAGTGGCTCCCACATATCACTCATAAGATAGGAAAACCGATGATCATCTCATATTAGTATCATGTTAGGACATGTTATCTGCTAATTGCTTGTGTGTAATGAATTTATGTGAAACTGCATTAAACAAGACTAATTAAAATGGATAACTGTACATGTTGGTGAGGTCAACACAGTATTCTTGAGTTAGTTTCATAATCTGAGCTTTTGAATCTAAGATGTTTCCTGAAAGATTAAGAAAAACATTTTCTAGAAATTTTATTAAAATTATTTTATTTTAGATTTATTAAAATCGGGATTTTGATTCCCGAATAGACACGGAAATTTTCTGAAAATTTTGCATCGAAATAGGTGCGGGTCGACGAGGACCAAGCGAGTTCGTCACTCGTCGTCGCTGCACGCGGACGGGTCGGGATGAGGCCGGAAACCTCACGTCGGGAGTCATCGGGACTGTCCGCATGCGTCCGCGCGGGACTGTGCGGGATCACCCGCACACCTATGTGTGGGACTGCGGGCACGCGTCCACCCAGCCCTGTGCGGGATCGCCCGTAAGCGTCCGCCCAGTCTGTGCGGGATCTCCCGCACGCATGCGGGCAGATGTGACGCGACGCGACTTTTCGTGTTTTTGGCCTAAATTTTATTTTAAAATTATTTTTTACTAAAATATATTTTGTTTGAAATAAAAATTATAATTAGGAATTTTGGGAATCAAAATCAATTTTAATTTTTGGGGAAAATAAATATTATTATTTTTGAAATAATAATTTTCTGAAATTGTTAATTTTTGAATAAACTTTAATTTGATCATATTCGAGCTTTTGATTTTGAAATTATTCTTGAACAAGGAACTGTTTTCAGATTACTTTGACTTAGTCGAACTTAAAGTTAAAGGAATTTTAAATTTATTGGTAAATTTAAATTCTTGCAATTTTAGAATATTAGGTGATCATGGGTTAGTCTTGTGGATGTTTTAATTTATGCACATGGATGGTTTAAATTGGGGTTGGAGCCCCATAATTGTGTTTTTCAATTGGGGTCAGTGCCCCACTTATGTGCGTACTGTTATGTGTTTATTTTGTGGCTTTCGATATTACTGTTTTTTAGGCCGGGGTATGCCCCGCGTATTTGTCTATGGCCAATATGAAGATTGAGCCATATTATTTTATGCAAAGAGTATAGATATTAGAAAGTGAGGTTTTTATTTTACTTTGGAGATTTGTACCCATGGAGTAAGATGTATCGACACAATAAAGTAACAAGGATGTGATAAAGTGAAGACCCCCCAAAATTTTAGGAGGGTTTCTACTATTGTAATAGATAGGGCATCGTTTTATTTCCAATTCCCTTATGTGATTTAAACTGTTTTATGTGGCATGTATGTTACAACTTGTGGTTGTGGAGTGGCTCCCACATATCACTCATAAGATAGGAAAACCGATGATCATCTCATATTAGTATCATGTTAGGACATGTTATCTGCTAATTGCTTGTGTGTAATGAATTTATGTGAAACTGCATTAAACAAGACTAATTAAAATGGATAACTGTACATGTTGGTGAGGTCAACACAGTATTCTTGAGTTAGTTTCATAATCTGAGCTTTTGAATCTAAGATGTTTCCTGAAAGATTAAGAAAAACATTTTCTAGAAATTTTATTAAAATTATTTTATTTTAGATTTATTAAAATCGCGATTTTGATTCCCGAATAGACACGGAAATTTTCTGAAAATTTTGCATCGAAATAGGTGCGGGTCGACGAGGACCAAGCGAGTTCGTCACTCGTCGTCGCTGCACGCGGACGGGTCGGGATGAGGCCGGAAACCTCACGTCGGGAGTCATCGGGACTGTCCGCATGCGTCCGCGCGGGACTGTGCGGGATCACCCGCACACCTATGTGTGGGACTGCGGGCACGCGTCCACCCAGCCCTGTGCGGGATCGCCCGTAAGCGTCCGCCCAGTCTGTGCGGGATCTCCCGCACGCATGCGGGCAGATGTGACGCGACGCGACTTTTCGTGTTTTTGGCCTAAATTTTATTTTAAAATTATTTTTTACTAAAATATATTTTGTTTGAAATAAAAATTATAATTAGGAATTTTGGGAATCAAAATCAATTTTAATTTTTGGGGAAAATAAATATTATTATTTTTGAAATAATAATTTTCTGAAATTGTTAATTTTTGAATAAACTTTAATTTGATCATATTCGAGCTTTTGATTTTGAAATTATTCTTGAACAAGGAACTGTTTTCAGATTACTTTGACTTAGTCGAACTTAAAGTTAAAGGAATTTTAAATTTATTGGTAAATTTAAATTCTTGCAATTTTAGAATATTAGGTGATCATGGGTTAGTCTTGTGGATGTTTTAATTTATGCACATGGATGGTTTAAATTGGGGTTGGAGCCCCATAATTGTGTTTTTCAATTGGGGTCAGTGCCCCACTTATGTGCGTACTGTTATGTGTTTATTTTGTGGCTTTCGATATTACTGTTTTTTAGGCCGGGGTATGCCCCGCGTATTTGTCTATGGCCAATATGAAGATTGAGCCATATTATTTTATGCAAAGAGTATAGATATTAGAAAGTGAGGTTTTTATTTTACTTTGGAGATTTGTACCCATGGAGTAAGATGTATCGACACAATAAAGTAACAAGGATGTGATAAAGTGAAGACCCCCCAAAATTTTAGGAGGGTTTCTACTATTGTAATAGATAGGGCATCGTTTTATTTCCAATTCCCTTATGTGATTTAAACTGTTTTATGTGGCATGTATGTTACAACTTGTGGTTGTGGAGTGGCTCCCACATATCACTCATAAGATAGGAAAACCGATGATCATCTCATATTAGTATCATGTTAGGACATGTTATCTGCTAATTGCTTGTGTGTAATGAATTTATGTGAAACTGCATTAAACAAGACTAATTAAAATGGATAACTGTACATGTTGGTGAGGTCAACACAGTATTCTTGAGTTAGTTTCATAATCTGAGCTTTTGAATCTAAGATGTTTCCTGAAAGATTAAGAAAAACATTTTCTAGAAATTTTATTAAAATTATTCTATTTTAGATTTATTAAAATCGCGATTTTGATTCCCGAATAGACACGGAAATTTTCTGAAAATTTTGCATCGAAATAGGTGCGGGTCGACGAGGACCAAGCGAGTTCGTCACTCGTCGTCGCTGCACGCGGACGGGTCGGGATGAGGCCGGAAACCTCACGTCGGGAGTCATCGGGACTGTCCGCATGCGTCCGCGCGGGACTGTGCGGGATCACCCGCACACCTATGTGTGGGACTGCGGGCACGCGTCCACCCAGCCCTGTGCGGGATCTCCCGTAAGCGTCCGCCCAGTCTGTGCGGGATCTCCCGCACGCATGCGGGCAGATGTGACGCGACGCGACTTTTCGTGTTTTTGGCCTAAATTTTATTTTAAAATTATTTTTTACTAAAATATATTTTGTTTGAAATAAAAATTATAATTAGGAATTTTGGGAATCAAAATCAATTTTAATTTTTGGGGAAAATAAATATTATTATTTTTGAAATAATAATTTTCTGAAATTGTTAATTTTTGAATAAACTTTAATTTGATCATATTCGAGCTTTTGATTTTGAAATTATTCTTGAACAAGGAACTGTTTTCAGATTACTTTGACTTAGTCGAACTTAAAGTTAAAGGAATTTTAAATTTATTGGTAAATTTAAATTCTTGCAATTTTAGAATATTAGGTGATCATGGGTTAGTCTTGTGGATGTTTTAATTTATGCACATGGATGGTTTAAATTGGGGTTGGAGCCCCATAATTGTGTTTTTCAATTGGGGTCAGTGCCCCACTTATGTGCGTACTGTTATGTGTTTATTTTGTGGCTTTCGATATTACTGTTTTTTAGGCCGGGGTATGCCCCGCGTATTTGTCTATGGCCAATATGAAGATTGAGCCATATTATTTTATGCAAAGAGTATAGATATTAGAAAGTGAGGTTTTTATTTTACTTTGGAGATTTGTACCCATGGAGTAAGATGTATCGACACAATAAAGTAACAAGGAGGCGATAAAGTGAAGACCCCCCAAAATTTTAGGAGGGTTTCTATTATTGTAATAGATAGGGCATCGTTTTATTTCCAATTCCCTTATGTGATTTAAACTGTTTTATGTGGCATGTATGTTACAACTTGTGGTTGTGGAGTGGCTCCCACATATCACTCATAAGATAGGAAAACCGATGATCATCTCATATTAGTATCATGCTAGGACATGTTATCTGCTAATTGCTTGTGTGTAATGAATTTATGTGAAACTGCATTAAACAAGACTAATTAAAATGGATAACTGTACATGTTGGTGAGGTCAACACAGTATTCTTGAGTTAGTTTCATAATCTGAGCATTTGAATCTAAGATGTTTCCTGAAAGATTAAGAAAAACATTTTCTAGAAATTTTATTAAAATTGTTTTATTTTAGATTTATTAAAATCGCGATTTTGATTCCCGAATAGACACGGAAATTTTCTGAAAATTTTGCATCGAAATCGGTGCGGGTCGACGAGGACCAAGCGAGTTCGTTGCTCGTCGTCGCTGCACGCGGACGGGTTGGGATGAGGCCGGAAACCTCACGTCGGGAGTCATCGGGACTGCCCGCATGCGTCCAAGCGGGACTGTGCGGGATCACCCGCACACCTATGTGTGGGACTGCGGGCACGCGTCCACCCAGCCCTGTGCGGGATCGCCCGCAAGCGTCCGCCCAGTCTGTGCGGGATCTCCCGCACGCATGCGGGCAGATGTGACGCGACGCGACTTTTCGTGTTTTTGGCCCAAATTTTATTTTAAAATTATTTTTTACTAAAAATATATTTTTTTTGAAAAAAAAATTATAATTAGGAATTTTGGGAATTAAAATCAATTTTAATTTTTGGGGAAAATAAATATTATTATTTTTGAAATAATAATTTTCTGAAATTGTTAATTTTTGAATTAACTTGAATTTTATCATATTCGAGCTTTTGATTTTGAAATTATTCTTGAACAAGGAACTGTTTTCAGATTACTTTGACTTAGTCGAACTTAAAGTTAAAGGAATTTTAAATTTATTGGTAAATTTAAATTCTTGCAATTTTAGAATATTAGGTGATCATGGGTTAGTCTTGTGGATGTTTTAATTTATGCACATGGATGGTTTAAAATTGGGGTTGGAGTCCCATAATTGCGTTTTTCAATTGGGGTCAGTGCCCCACTTATGTGCGTACTGTTATGTGTTTATTATGTGGCTTTCGATATTACTGTTTTTTAGGCCAGGGTATGCCCCGCGTATTTGTCTATGGCCAATATGAAGATTGAGCCATATTATTTTATGCAAAGAGTATAGATATTAGAAAGTTAGGTTTTTATTTTACTTTGGAGATTTGTACCCATGGAGTAAGATGTATCCACACAATAAAGTAACATGGAGGCGATAAAGTGAAGACCCCTCAAAATTTTAGGAGGGTTTCTATTATTGTAATAGATAGGGCATCGTTTTATTTCCAATTCCCTTATGTGATTTAAACTGTTTTATGTGGCATGTATGTTACAACTTGTGGTTGTGGAGTGGCTCCCACATATCACTCATAAGATAGGAAAACCGATGATCATCTCATATTAGTATCATGCTAGGACATGTTATCTGCTAATTGCTTGTGTGTAATGAATTTATGTGAAACTGCATTAAACAAGACTAATTAAAATGGATAACTGTACATGTTGGTGAGGTCAACACAGGATAACTCTCCGGTATTCGAAAATCCCATAAATATTAAGCAATTTCAAAAATAGGTATTTTGTATAATGTGAGGACTTTAAATAAAATTGTTAGCATTCCATCAATAGGATTTAAGTTTATTAGGGGAGCTAGTTGCTGGCCATGAGTCGTGGGGTGACTATATGAAACCTATTAGTTCTTAGTTTCCTGATTGAACACCAAAAATGTTTAATATTTTGTGGTTATTTTGGAATGGGCGATGGCCGCAAGTCGTGGATCGTTCCGGCCTAAGTTTAATCATGATCTTATGATTGATGCGTCCTGCTTAACGCCTAAGTAAATATGGATGTCGCACGAGTCGTGGGTCCATATTGAAATATGGGTGATGCAAAAATATTACTAAGAGTTCCATAGAGATGGAATTGGCAAGTTGTACCTACCTGAGGCTTTATTGAGGATGGCCGTGAGTCGTGGGTCCAAAATATAATGCTTAGGATCTTAGTACCCACTGGGGAAACAAGTTTCCTCTTAGATCGTTGGGATTTTAAGATCTTCTAAAACCAATGGGAGCTACATATGATTAAAAGACTTAAATCCTATGTATTACGTTACTATTCAACATGCTCACATTTTCTCTGCTTAGCATTTAGGTTATAGTTCTGTGATTCTCTACAATATGAAATGCAAACTCATTCGCATCCATCCTTAAGTCAAAAGAGTTGACTAAGTCCTAACTAACTCTAATTGGCTTCGGACCCTAAAATTCGTTTTAGATTCCGAATAGAAAAAGGAATTCTCCAAAGCGCGAGATTTTCAATTGTGAAAATTTTGACCCGGGCCAAAAGAGAAGCAATTTGTGGTGAATGGATTTTTCCAAACCACTTAAGAGCAATTGAACCACCTGATAAAAATGTTACAAGGTATAAATTATGGAATTATTCAATATTCCAAATGAGGAAACAAGTGCAAACGAACAAGGTCTAAAGATCTTATTTGAAGATCTTGTGGTCTCGATCATCAACTGAGAAAAGAGTTCTCAATGCACTGATTGCTTACATTGCTTCCACCTTCATTTAAACCCTTTATGCTTAACTAGAATGATGCCATTGTAGCATAGTTAATCATTTAGTTGATAATGGTTGAGAGCATCATTAAGAAGGAATAAAAGGTTGTGATGGTTAATTCTTCTTATAAACTCACTAAGTTGGTAATTCTACTAGGAATAGAATTCCCAAGTCTTGAGTTGATTATGCATAATCCGTTGTGCAAAGATTCAAATCACTAATGTTCTGAACATACAACGAGATAAGAAAAGTAAGTGAGATGACAAAGCTTCGAATTACTTTGGAACGTTGAGACATAAAAGGATTAGCAAGTTAGACATCTTAAGATCATTTTACAAAAATGAACCTAGAGAGTTAACTTCCTATGAATCCTATCTTAAAGGGAAACGTTCCCGAAACATAGTTTAGGTGAAACGTGGAACGTGCCAAAATTATAGTGGATTTCGATCCATGCTGATGAGTGTAAGATGCTTAATGTAAGCACTAGATACAATCGTCAGTTTAATCATTATGAATGAGTGTACTTGTTGAAGTACAAATTCGAAACTTATATGAAATTCTTAGAATTTCAAAAGGAGGTTAGGAACCGAAGTAGTCATAGGTTATAGGCAAATCGTTATGATCGAGATAGCCAATATCTTAGCAACTAATTCCTTAGTCGTCTTGGAGATAATAGGAATATCTCTCAGTAAACTAATTTGAGAACACCTTAGTGTTTCCGAAGGAGGGAATGAAACATAATGGGATATGGTCCATTCCATAGCAAGCTTTACTGACTTATAATCATTCTAGGAATAAACTCCAAGAATATGCAGTTAGAGATTTTGAATTTAGTACCTTACAAAATTAGTCCTTTAGTTACACTATGCAATGTGGCATACTAAATTCCCTAATTATTCTTGTCCAAGACTTTAGTGGAATCCTCTTAAGTGAAGAGGATAGTGGGAGATAAGCTTGAAACGAGTTCAAGTTTGTACAACAATATAGGATATCGTTTCTGCGATTCCCTTGGACAAAGGTTGTTTGTCTCAAGGAATGTACCTTTCTTAAGGAATCGTTCCTATACAATTTGAAAGGCAAGCAAGCAGACCTCAAAGAAATTTGAGGATAAATATCCACGCCACATAAAGAAGAAATGAGCCCATCTGATAAAACTTAGCCAAATTTTAGAGTATGTACACGAATGAAAACCTCCTCTTAAGACGCGTTTAGAACGCGTTCCTAGATAGCCGAGGAATTACTTAAAGAGGAGACATTACCAGATTTGGAATCTGAGTAGTGTAAGCAGGCCTTGAAATCCCATATGGATTCCATATATTCAAACCAAGTTTGGACCTTGGTTGATCTACCTGATAGGATCAAGCTCATAGAGCTTCGAGTAAATGGAAAGCATTACAACCTTCTTGATGGTTGAAATGCAAAAGTCCATTTGGATTGTGTTTACCATATCTACATATTCTGACTATCAGATATGATAAATAAATATGAGAACAATCTTACTTAATAGGTGTTGCACCCGGGACGATAGGCACCACATCCCCCGCACTATGAGTCTAATTCACATATGAAATAGGCAGTCCATACATAAATCGGACTCACAGCGAATGGGTGACAAACAAAACAACAGTCCCGACTAGGCGGAAGCTAACCCTGGAACAATCAACAATAACCAAAATGCGGAAGCAAGGAAATCATTCATGTAATACCAAAGAAATAAATGAAATCCAACAAGAATAAAAATACGGGGTTCCACTAATCAATACACCTGTCCTAACCTGTCCCGAATCAATACAAGGCAACAACATAACAACGGGTACAACTAGCTCCAGAACCTATCCTAACCTGTTCCGAAATAATATCAGTTCAATAAGGGCATAACGGCCAACAATAAAAGGTCAATACAATACTTAGAAACGATATAGCATGCAGTGAGTGTAAATGAGTGAGACTAGAACAATGACTCGACACTCTAACTCCACCTAGTAACCAACACCTGCAAAAGAAACTGGAAAAGTTGGAAAGATGGGTCGGTCTCTAGAAGACTGAGTGAGCAGGAGCGATACATATATATAGAAACATGCACATGCAAGTCATAAATCCCTAGCAAAGTTTTATTTAAAGTTAGTTCTCAAGAGGGTAAGAAAATAACGAAGCAATGCTCGAACTTTACGACTAATCATATTAAATTCATTAAGTTCATAAATCATACATAAACATTAAGGCTCGGCGAGTGAGCGTGCATTATCTCCAACCAAACTCCGACCGTGTACGACAAATATCATTAATATATTGAATATGTGATCATGCAGTATATTATAATACACACAAATCATATAAGATAGTCCTTTGGGCGATCCGTGTCACGGCCTTCCCGCACGGTGCATAACAATCATATTCATAAAACAAGTTCCAACCTTCTTCCTCCGGTGGTGGACGGGTTAGCAAGACCTGACCACCTCATACATAATGGCTAGAGGGGTTCATGAGTCCCCAAAAGCCCGACTAGCGTTTCCTCGCCAAAACTCCTAACGAGGTCCGTTCTGTCGTAAAACGTAGTCGAACTAGCACATGGGATCACCGTCGGCCCATGCCTCCCCGGATAGCCACATGTACTAAGTCCCTGGGCCCGTGAACATATCATACATGCATAATCTCGCCAAAACATACCAATTCATAAGAAGCATAACATATTTCATAATTCATTTGAAAAGGGTTTACTCGATCAATATTTACTCGATAACTCTACTTTAAAAGTAACATATATATATATACGTAAGGTTTTGGCCAAAGCTTGTCACATAAGGTTGTAGGGTTTAATATATAACTAGAACCAAAACACCCTCACCTGGAATACCACGAGACATAAAGCATGAGCAATGCAGGTGCCTATTCAATTCGGAAGTCTCCGCCCTGGAAACGAACTGTACAAGAGAATGAACAATTTGTACCAGTGAGAGGAGACTCAATATGAACCAAATAGGACGCACGGCACGAAATGAGATGACATGAAGTAGAATGACATATTATGGCATGCATATGAAATTAATAATAATTATGATGTGCCGTGAATGTGCTCATATGCTCAATTAATGTCTCACGTTGCAATTAGTCACATAATACACTCAAATAATTTATAAACAAGTAAACCAATTAAGTGAATTCAATTTATTTTAAATCATGAAGCCCATCAATTTATTATCATTTAGAAAATCAAACAATAAGGTTTAAATAATAATCAATTATCAAATCATATATCAATTTATAGGATTCAAATAACAATTAAACATACAATTAAAGCTACATGTATGATTCATGAACGTTAAGTTCGTATTTTAAATTAAATAAGTATGTGGGATGATTATGTCAACTCATATATATTTAAACAATTCACAATTAAATCAATTAAGGCAAGCAATCGACATGAAAAGAGGCCCATAAAATCAATAAGTTAAGAATTCGAGTTTCCTTATATCATATCATATTATCATACATTATACAATTGATAATCATCGATTAATTAAGCGTACAAAATCAAATTACAATTTAAAGTAATTAATATATAATACACATTAACTTCAGAAATTCATATAAAATCAACCAAGTGTCCGATTGACGAATGGAAAGCGGTGATAGACTCACCACGACGAAAGGAACGCACTGTCCGGAAGGTATCAGAATGCCGCCACCGGAGCCTGCCGGACCGCCACTGACAGCCGCCAAGCCACCACCTCCGGTGGTCGGAAAAATCCCCGGAAGGACAGGAACATGTGCCTCGGCCTGCTAGTCAAAAGCCTTCAAACAATTTCAGAAATTACCAAACACACCGGATTCCGTTGACGAAAAACCAAAATTACTCCCTATAACGGAAATTGCAATTAAACTCAAACCGTAAAACGAAAATGAAATCCGGACATACCGTTGAAAAGTCGTAACGAGGCCTTCGAAACCCATGTCTCAATTACCGGAAAAAGTCGCCGGAACAGTGACCGGTTTGGACCCTCCGGTTCACCACCACCGTCCGGTTTTCGCACCGGCACCAACACGGAGAGCTTGTCCACGTTGAGACGAGTAACTTTCGTGAAGGACTCGTCACCAAAATCCCACCGAAAAAGGTCGAACCACCGCCTCAAAGCTCCGCCACTGTGCCTCGCCGGAAAACCCTATCTCTGCCGCGATTTGCACCGATTTGAGGCTGGAAATGGATTTAGGACGTCGAAAAACCTAGGGAACCGCCAAAGATCCTCCGGAAAAATTATCGGAAAGCGGCGAATGCGCTGCTACAGTGCACCGCCGCCGCTGCGTGACTTTCAGGCAGCGCGTGAGCCGCCGTTGCCAGTCAGTTGGCCGCACCGTTACTCCAGAAATGGTTGTCGGAACGTCGCGTTACAAGCCCGTCCAAGAATCGGGCAATTCCGATGCCGGAAGCCACCGTAATCCGCCGGCGAAGTGGCGGAGGTAATTTCCGCCACCGGCCACTCGCCGTAGCACCGCCACCATCCAATTTCAGGCCATGATTTTGGTATCATCGTGTCGGGCTCGTCGAGCTGGTCAATATCCATTATTCAAACGTCGAATTCCGTCGAGAAACGAGCAAGAACGAGCTAGTGCATGTTATCACACCTTGGGTGTGTGTTTTACGCCTGGAGAAGGAGAGAGAACGATGAAGCTGGAGTTTGCTGCTTTGGCACGAATAACGAGGATTCGGGTGTTATATCCCGGGTCCTCAACTCACGGATCGAGCGAAAGAAGGGTTAACAACGTCAGAATTGGGCAAACTCAGAGTCTACGAACTCGTCTCGATGCCCCGAACCCGTTGGAGGGATCAAAGAGGTCAAAATCTCGATCGGGTGAGAAATGACCGAAAAACCCTTGGAAGAGATAATTACCAACAAGACCTTAAACTCAGAAGGAGTTGCAAACCAGGCCACATAAATCACATAATTACACAATCAAGCGCACAAGAAAGTCGGCACGTGGTATACTCCGTACACTGGAAGAGCGGGGCGTTACAACCTCTCCCCCTTAAGAGGATCTGGTCCCCAGATCCAAACACTGAGTGAAAACCTCGAGTTGTAGTACTTCTATCCATCCCGGAGTCGTGTAAAGTCCTCATCGTGAAATTTTCCCGTATTGTGTGCATCAGTTCTCTTCGGGGTGTCTCGTTGTGGCTAAGGTTCATCTGAACACTTGACCGTTGATTGCCTTAACTCTTTCGACCACTGCCAGGATACCATAGTTGTCGTTGTTCCCAAAGCTCGATCACTTTACATGCTCGTCACTTGAAAGTCGTTGCCAGGTCCAGCGTGGAGCAACCGAAGCAAACAAGAGAGAATCCCATCTCTCAACACGTAAGCGAGAGAACCCTGTCCCTCGACACACAGAAAGAAAAGAACCCCGTCTCTCGAGCACACAGAAAGGAGAGAACCCCATCTCTCGAGCACATAATTGAGGGAACCCCGTCTCTCTACCTAAGTCTGACAGATCCCAAAATCTCCCAAACATCTAGTTCGAGAAAATCCAGCATTTCCCAAACCCCTAAATCCGAGGGAATCCAGCATCTTTCGAATACCTAAGTACAAGATAATCCAACATCTCTTGTGCACAAAAGTTAGAAAGAATCCAGCATCTTTCTATCACAGAATTAGAGAGAATTTAAATCTCTCTTCCACTTAAACAGAAGGAATGTAACATCCCTCCAGCATGTAAATACAATTACTAAAACATTCATACATATATACATCAGAATAACCCAATTAAGAAATTACATCAATCATCACAGATTACAGTTTAGCAAGTATATCAAATAATAGAACGAAATAATTAAATAAACAATGCATGTATGCTTATGCCATGAATGATTAGTGTACCGTTCACAGTAGTAATGGAAATGATGTTGTGACTTAGTTCCATGGTTTGGATAGTCTGATCTCTAGCTGGCTTGATTTCCAACTTGTCTTTCATATCTTTAGTATATACTCGAATGAGAAAGTCAGACCCCTGGTTGATCCTATTCTCGATTCCATTCGGATCCTTACTCACCGTTATCTTCTTCAGTTAATCGAGTACTAGTTTATCCTTCTTTTCTTAATAGTTGGGAAAATCCAATATCAACCCAATCTTCAGTTCCTAATCCAACTCCCTCCATTGACTTCAACTGGTTTTAATTCTTATTAAGGACTTGATTAACTAGGTGTCGTCGACACCGTCTTCAAGGAGGTTAGCTTGATTAAAATTTCTCTTACCATAGCTAACAAAGGCATCCATCACAAGTTCCCTGATAATATCATTATCTTTGATGTCAGAATTACGTACTTATGAATTTCCAAACGAACCACTCTCTTCGATGCGTGATGGAGATCTTCAACCCAAGTATAGTAGCTTGACTTCCACTTTAAAGGTTTAAGCTGACAAAGTCGTCTCATTCTTTTCCTGTCACTATCTTTAGGTCTTTCACGTCCGTCATGGCTTGTATTTCCATTGTTACCACGGAAAGTAATTCTCTCGTTCCATTCTCCGGTTCCACCTTTCAATTCTCGATATTTCTTTTCCCTTTCGATTCACAATTTGCAACCCAAATATTTCTTCTCTTCATGACTCAAATGAAACTCGGTCAGAGTAATGCTTGATGGGGAAGTAAAGAAGATTCCTTTCAAATAAACACTAAATAATGCATGCCAGTTAAGAATGCCAATACACATAGTATGTTTTCAAATAATTAATAATGCAGCACAATTGAGCAAGTATGTCAATTGAAGAAGCGTATAAAAATAGAATTTTTTTTTTTTAATAATGTAAAACGGTGAATGATGCACGTGCTTATGGATGCATTGAACCTGTCACAGTAGCAATGAGAAGCTTTATCTCGGCACCTCATTCCTTGTTTGTTGAATTATAAGCTTGTCTCGAACTGTTGATCATTTCTTGTTTTTCCCACGGTCTTCTAATCTTCAGAACTATCTAACATCCACTTGAACATTTCCACGGCTTAGAATTACAATTTCTTGAACCTGAAGCCTTCTACGCTCATGGAATTAGCATCTTGCCTTTTCTTTAATAATCACTCTCCAATTGTTGCCCGAGTCTTCTTCATGGTTGTCACTTTGATCAAAACTTCCTTGGTTTACTCGTTAGGAGTTCGAATAATTAATTGAACTCCCTTTTCCAATTGTTTATACTTGATCGCCTGAAATCCACCCAGCAATTCTTTTCCTCTCTTTATCATCCCCATTTGTTGCTTCATATCCTTTAACGTGACCCCACAACACGACAATTCAGCTTGGATCTGAAAGATACCCCAACTCATCGGAGATAAAACCTTTATATGATTGTCTTCCAAAATTTATATCCACCGGATTGATTGACTTCCTTTATTCCTTCCGCGATCGAAATCCCAAGGCATACCATTTTCCATATTTTCCTTTGCTTCTTATCCACGTAAGTTAAGCTTTGTTGTTGATTACCACGAACCTCCTTTACTTTAATTCTCTTGAAAGTTCTCACCTCTGTGTTAATATAATATCGAATCCAAAACATCCTCAACCTTTTCTTCACTCTTCCCCTTAATTGAGACATTCAATGGAATCCATTTGAAAGAAATTTGTAATGCAGATGGGTGAATGTTTATCTTGCAAGTTGAAGACGTCATACCCTACTACTCTTCTTTATCAAGCATCCACCAACTTCACTCACACCAACAAGTTGCTCTCATAATTGTTCTTTCTATTGGGGATCTCATCACCCGATTCATAACCTAATTGAAGGAGAACGTAGCTCTTGAATTCTAGTCTGAGATTTCCGATGCATTCCTTACAACTTCCAACCGAAAGAAAAACGGGTGCTAGACGAGATTTATAGTAGAGATTGGCCGTGGTTTGATATTATCTTCATAACCTATAATTCACAACTCATTTTGAAATATATGCATGCGATTAGTACATGCTCATGCCACGTAATTAGCACCAAAATCATGGAATCGATGCAAAATGCAAAATATAAATCAACAAAGTTTTGAAATAATCAAATTTCAAGGTTAAAAGCGATTCAATGCTCACGTTGACAAGTAGTTCCTAAGCCGTACGACCTAGACTTGACACGACACGACACTAGAACTCCGGTTTTGCAACCTCGAGCTTTGATACCACGTATAGATGTAGCACCCGGGACGATAGGCACCACATCCCCCGCACTATGAGTCTAATTCACATATGAAATAGGCAGTCCATACATGAATCGGACTCACAGCGAACGGGTGACAAACAAAATAACAGTCCTGACTAGGCGGAAGCTAACCCTGGAACAATCAACAATAACCAAAGTGCGGAAGCAAGGAAATCATTCATGTAATACCAACGAAATAAATGAAATCCAACAAGAATATAAATACGGGTTCCACTAATCAATACACCTGTCCTAACCTGTCCCGAATCAATACAAGGCAACAACATAACAACGGGTACAACTAGTTCCAGAACCTGTCCTAACCTGTCCCGAAATAATATCAGTTCAATAAGGGCACAACGGCCAACAATAAAAGGTCAATACAATACTTAGAAACGATATAGCATGCAGTGAGTGTAAATGAGTGAGACTAGAACAATGACTCGACACTCTAACTCCGCCTAGTAACTAACACCTACAAAAGAAACTGGAAAGGTGGGAAAGAGGGGTAGTGAGCAGGAGCGATACATATATATAGAAACATGCGCATGCAAGTCATAAATCCCGAGCCAAGTTTTATTTAAAGTTATTTCTCAAGAGGGTAAGAAAATAACGAAGCAATGCTCGAACTTTACGACTAATCATATTAATTTCATTAAGTTCATAAATCATACATAAACATTAAGGCTCGGCGAGTGAGCGTGCATTATCTCCAACCAAACTCCGACCGTGTACGACAAATATCATTAATATATTGAATATGTGATCATGCAGTATATTATAATACACACAAATCATATAAGATAGTCGTTTGGGCGATCCGTGTCCCGGCCTTCCCACACGGTGCATAACAATCATAATACAATCATATTCATAAAACAAGTTCCATCCTTCTTCCTCCGGGTGGTGGACGGGTTAGCAAGACCCGACCACCTCATACATAATGGCTAGAGGGGTTCATGAGTCCCCAAAAGCCCGACTAGCGTTTCCTCGCCAAAACTCCTAAACAGGTCAGTTCCATCGTAAAACATAGTGGAACTAGCACATGGGATCACCGTCGGCCCATGCCTCTCCGGATAGCCACATGTACTAAGTCCCTGGGCCCGTGAACATATCATACATGCATAATCTCGCCAAAACATACTAATTCATAAGAAGCATAACATATTTCATAATTCATTTGAAAAGGGTTTACTCGATCAATAGTTACTCGATAACTCTACTTTAAAAGTAACATATATATATATACGTAAGGTTTTGGCCAAAGCTTGTCACATAAGGTTGTAGGGTTTAATATGTAACTAGAACGAAAACACCCTCACCTGGAATACCACGAGACATAAAGCATGAGCAATACAGGTGCCTATTCAATTCGGAAGTCTCCGCCCTGGAAACGAACTGTACAAGAGAATGAACAATTTGTACCAGTGAGAGGAGACTCAATACGAACCAAATAAGACGCAACGACACGAAATGAGATGACATGAAGTAGAATGACATATTATGGCATGCATATGAAATTAATAATAATTATGATGTGCCGTGAATGTGCTCATATGCTCAATTAATGTCTCACATTGCAATTAGTCACATAATACACTCAAATAATTTATAAACAAGTAAACCAATTAAATGAATTCAATTTTGGTCATGACTAAAGTTTGATGTTTCTAAAACCTTTTGTGTTATGACATGCCAATCCTGTCTTTTGATGTTGGATTTATTTAAATCCTATTGTTATGTGATAACTTAATATGATTTATGGTAAATATGATATATAATAAATTGTTAAAATAGGGTTTGTTGCATTTGATTCAATATTTTTATTATTTCATTTTGTGTTGTCATATTTTTCAAGCACTATGGATTTTTTCGTAATGTCTGGTATTTTGCAGCGTATAAAATGTCCGATGATCTTATAAACCTCTTTTTTATCGTCTTTCTAAAGAATGACCGTATTTATTTTACGTAGATAATATCATTTATTTATTAAGCAAACAAGGAACGACTACATTAAACGATCAAGTTAGAAAAATACAAATGACATGGCATGAATCAGGATTTCCGAAGAACTTATATAATTCAAAGCTGCAAAATATATTCCATTTGATTCTAAATATGGGTGAAAATAAAAGGTGGACACGTGGTGGAAATTAGAAAATATGGGTAAAAATAAAATAGTTTAGAGAAAAAAGGCGATTTCCCTAAAAAAAAAAAAAAATTCAAAAAAAGGTACACTTAGGGAATACGTAATTATTCTATTAATTGACTAATGGTGGGACTAGTTTTGTAATGTTTTAGAATAAAATGAAATGTATTTTGAATTTTTCATACTAATGAAACGTTTATTGCAACGGTTTGAATTTAATGAGACTAAAATTGTAATTTTTCCTTAATTTACATATCTACCTTAGTAGGTTTGATCCAACCAATTTGCTGACTTATATTTGTCACAGTGCCAGCCTTAAAATCGACTGCCTGGAAATCATCTATCAACATAACAATCTTTATTAAATCAACCTCTAGAAGCAATATATTCTCTGTCCTATATCTATTACTGATGTGGCCTAAATATGATTTTGCCACATCATCATCGCTTGGCCCATGAGAACGTAACACGTGGGTCCATATCCCGTTTCGGAACCACCTCAAAACCCTACTTTTGCGGGTTGAGTCTAATAGAACGCCCCTTGCCTGCAAGAGGCCGGATGGCGCTTGAGTATCCCTCGAATCACCAAGCCAGGAGCGAGCTTGGGGCATAATTGTAACACCCGAAACGCAAAGATGTCACATCTCCGCACTATAGTTCAATCCAAATATGAGATGAGCGGCCCATACATGAACTAAACTATAGCGAACGGGAGACAATAAAAATAAATGACTACTAGCTAGGCGGGACTAACTCCAAACCACATAATCAATTCATAATGCGTCAAAATCAAAGCGGAAGCATAATAGGTTCAATATCAATTACTAACAGCGAGAGCATGCTATTTCCACTATCAATACATTATCATCTCCAAAATATATAATAAATAACAATAACAATAAATCATATGCATCAATAAATAAATAAATAAATTGAACCGTGCATGACTCAACTACAATGACTGGACTCGACTCAATTCCCGCCTAGCATGCACCTGCACGAACCTGAAAGGTGGAGGCGTCAGTCTATGAAGACTGAGTGAGGGGTATAAATAAATATTAGCGTACATAACCTGCAAGTTATATTTTCGGGTGAAGTTTTAGAAAGGAAAAGAATATAAGTTCAAGAATGGAATAATCTTCGCCCGAGAATACAACTATCAGGTTTAACATTTCATTGAATTCAGTTCATGCAATACGTGGCTTGGCGAGTGAGGGCAAATCTCCAACCTTACACCAATAGTGAACATTACATGCTTGCTTTATTAATTAACAGGTGATCATGCAATTCAATTACAGTGTAGTAGTGCGATAGTGTTCAATCAATACAATCAAAGAATGAAATCCATTCAGTAACCCGAGGACAGCCCGTGATGCCGGACCCGACCCCAGACTCCTTCTCGCTCCAATGATGGGAAGGTAGCTAGCCTTCACCATCCATGACATGGTGTACGTCAGGAACATGACTCCCACGCACGGAACTCCATCCTCCACCAAACCTCTTGGTGGATTCAGGGGTGATCCCACATGATGAGGGGAGTGCAGAGTTACTCGTCAGCCCCATGCTTTCGCGGTTGGCTAGTACACTAACCCTCGGGCCCAAAGTGAAGATGATTACTCACCGAACATGCTTGATTCATTACAATAACATGGCTTGCTTGCAATGAACATGACTTGCTTTCAATAAACTTGGCTTGCTTGAAATCATGAGTAATTTCATGGAAAATTATAGATATAATTACCTTTTGACCGAAATCTCACATAAGGGTTGTATAGGTTCTATATAACTAGAAATTAAACCTCACCTGACAGGCGACACGACGACTCATGGATGGATGAACGTGCTCAGTTGTTCACAATCTCAGCCCTGGAGAAGAACTGGACAAAAACGGGGATATTGTGTACTCGTGAGACAATAACTCAAGAATGTTACCAAATATGACGCACGACATAAACATACAACAATATGACATGTAGTGAGCAATGTAGCACGTAAATATCATGTTGTGACATGTAATTGAACATATAGTAGCATGTATGGGTCATTTAAGAGTAAAGGAAAGAAATTGACATTCTCAATTTTGTGCAGAAGGTTTCTGCCTCTCCAGAGGCCTGGGAACGGCCGTTCCGGCCCTTAGTTCAAAATGGGAAGGGCCGTTCCCAGTTCTCCAAAGCTACTTCCCGAAAATGGGAACCGTCGTTCCCGGCTATAAGCCAAGGTGGGAACGGCCGTTCCCGTTCTCGCCGGTATACACACATTTCAAAACCTGGGAACGGCCGTTCCCCAAATACAAAGGGAACGGGAAGGGCCGTTCCCGTTACGCAGAAGATACAGAACAAAGCAACAGAAACAGGGGAACTTCGAATCACAATCCAAATTCACCAAAGTCATCATAATTCAATCTCTAAATGCATAATTCATGAAAAGAAATATGTATACATGTTTAAGGTGCAATAAAACCAATATAAACACTTAGTTCTAGCTTGAATCATCAAGATTTCACAATTAAACCTTATGAACCAATTTATCATCAAACTCCATAATTCTCAAGATTTATGCATGAAATTCAAGTCTAAAGCTTAGAATCATGCTTCTAATATCAAATAAACAAGTTGACAAGCTTAAATCCTAACCCTAGCTTCAAGAAATATTATCAAGAAATCACATTTATAATCATATATACCTTGAAAGGAAAATAAATGGAAGAAGATGATGGAAATGTGTAGCACCCCAGACGGAGGATACCACATCCCCCGCACTAGGACTCAGACTCGGTCATGAAATAGGAAGTCCATGCCCGAATCCGAATCATAGCGAACAGGAGACCAACTGACACACTAGGCTAGGCGGATCTAACTTGACAAACTCAGAGTGCGGAAGCAATGAAAACCAACAACAATAGATAGCGGAAGCATTTAAAACAAAACATGCAAAGCAGGTGACGAGTTCAACTAGCATAGATACCTAATCCCGAATATCAATATACATAGCAGGTGACGGGTTCAACTAGCATAGATACCTAGTCCCGAATATCAATCCATAATCCAACATAAAAAAAACAGCATAAGTATCATCAATATCTAATAGCATCCAAATACTAGCTTGCTAACCCCACACGGGTTTAGGTCTAAGTAGAACATAAACATAATCTGCAAGTGTGAAACATAAATACATAACATAAGTAAAGTATTCGACAAATGCATCCTAACACCTACTAGACTGACAAGTGTGACTCCGAAGACTCACTTCCGCCTAGCTCAAGCCAAAAGAATCCTACAAACTAAAGATAAAATGAGGTGTCAGTCAACTGTCTGAGTGAGGGGGCTAACACACACCCACAATATATATATATATAAAGAGCACAGCACAGAATAAAAGGATGGACTCATCAACCGAGGGTAGGTGTTGCATACCAAAACATTTCAGAATAACCCAAATAAATATAGATATAAGTTTAGAAACCATTTTTCAGAAAGACTCTATCCCGGTTCATAATTTCATAACATAACATAATCAACTGCTCGGCAAGTACGAGCTTCCAACCTCAACTCCTCATAACGTAAATCAAAATCAATCCAACCTCTACTCCAATGATGGAAGAGCCACGCGTTAGCCCTAACCATCTATAATAAACCGTCTAAAATAGACTCACCCTCAAGGGGTAGCGAACCCACAAGAGTCCTCCCCGGCCTTAGCCGAAGGCTCAAGATACCACACCTTCCCTACAGCACGGGTCGCGTGAAGGTATCTCAAATGGAACTACACACAGGCTGATCCCTGACGGCCCTATACCGTTCCAGGGTTGTCTATCCCATAGCTCCTCGGATCCAGAACAGATCACAACGGATCACAACAGAATAGATCACAACGGATCACAACACAATTTAACATACGCCAATCTTTCATGGCAATCTCGCTACATAATCACAACACAACTGTTTTTCCAAAATAGCTTACATATGCTTCAAAAACTGGTTTACACATTTTATCCCTACACGATGGAACTTTAAGCCTTATGACCTCTACCCACGCAGGACGCACGTAAGATCATAAACATATCATATCCAACACATACGTATTTATAGTAGAGTATACTCGCATGCAAGGGTCGAAATCAGCATGTAAAGGCCATAGGTCGCATAACTATACAAAATCCTAAACCTCACCTTGTGCAAGTAGAGTCTGAGAGTGTGAAGGGCCAAACAATCTAAACCACGGGCCCATCGGCACCACCAAACTCTGTAACAAACGTGCAAAAACCCATGACTTAAACTCTATATAAACCAAGTAAGACGCACGGTGTATCAAGAGATGAATGATATGTAATATGGAATGAAGTGTACACATAGGTCACGTAGCATAGTTCACATATTCCACCAAATCATGCAATTAACGAAGTATTAAGGTTCAATAATGCATTATGGAATGATATGAATCACATAGGTCAAGTAGCATAACATAGGACAAGCTTTCATACGACTTATTCAATTAAAATGGCGTATTATCATCTAAGAATGGAATCGAAGTCATATCATAAGATTTAATTCATATAGCATTTCAAACGGATCAAGTAAACACAAAAGAACATGCATAAAAGGGGAATAGATACATGGGAACGGCCATTCCCATGCACAACATAGCATGGGAACGGGCCTTCCCACGCCAAGGCCTGGCCGTTCCCAGCTCAAGCACACATGGGAATGGTCATTCCCATGTTCGGCACCCAAAACCAAAACCCTAGCCCGGAAGGGCCGTTCCGGGCTCAAAACACAAACGGGAACGACCATTCCGGCCATAGATCTGGAGCAGAAACTTGACAGTTTCGGGAAGAAGAAGGGGAACACCAAAAATCATCAAACTAACACGAAATATACCATAAAACATCACGAAATTCAAATATATCATCATATAAATCATGCTTAGCATCAAGACATCAATTAATTCAAGTTTAGGAAGGTTTTGCCCAAAATCTCAAACACCCATTTTCATGAATTTCAAGCCTAAACATGAAGATATGAATCCCTAATCTTCCTACACGAATTTCCAGCAACCAAGACACATAAGGAGCATTCAAATCATCAAAGCTTGCTCAAGGAATTCAAGATCTCCTCATATAAACCATATTCTTCAAGTTGGGCATAAATCACCATTTTCACAAGACTTCCTCATACAAGCTCATACATTCAATTTCATGCTAGGATTCATAGATAGAAATGAAATACACATCAAGGAAAATCCGTAGCTTACCTTGGCTCTTGAAATGATGAAGAAACGAGGGAGATATGAGCTCTTGAAGGTGTAGGAAAGTCTTAGATCTTCATCCTCTCTTGAAGCTGTTCCATGGATGATATGATTTGTGTGAAATGAGGTTTGAAATGAAATGAGAAGGGATAAGGCTATTTATATGGTGGCTAATAGTTTTAGGTCAAGGTTAGGGTTTCCAAGACATAATATAAGGCTAGAGGCTTTATTAGGATTTGGGCTCAAATAAATGACTCTCGGCCCAATAGGTTAAGATTAAAAGTTTTACGGTCTAAACGGTTTCCGAAAAATATAAAGTAAATTCCGTTGGACCCGAATCAAGTCCAATGGTGGTGTCGAAATTCGAATTCGAGTTCCCGAGCTCATATTGGTCCCGAATGACCCAAACTCACCTAACTTAAGTTAGGCCCAACACACACAAATAGGTCCAAACCCCATTTAAATCCTACTCTAACAATTAGTTTAAATTCATCCAAGTTCCATTCTCAAGTGGTCATGCAAGAATTCATATTTTACCATTTCGGATTTTAGTCAATTAAGTCACCTTTTCAATCAAAGTTGGAATTAAACACATAAAAAAGGAATTAAATCACATAAGTACGTAAAGAAATCTCTCTCGTGACGCATACTTGTACAATTTATCAGACGGGGCATCACAAAATGGATGATTGAGCTCCAAAACATGTAATTTCCTTGGAAAACTTTGTTGAAATCAATGAAATCTCTCCTTCTTTCCTTCATGTTTAGACCGAGAGCACCAAGGAGAAATATGTTGGATGATTATGATGAAATGAAAGAATGGAAGAATGAAGAAGCATATAACGATATATCTCTTGATTTATAATGAAATATTTGAAATTGTAATTAAATCCTCCAAGTTTCATAAGTTATGAAATTAAGTATAACAAGTTTGGAAAATGATCAATTTAGTCCAAGAATATTTTCCTGCAATTTGGTCCACTAATTTAAACAAATATCAATTAAGGACATTTAAGCAATCAATTCATGTCCGACAATTATTTCACGTAATAATGGAATCCAATTTATAAATCAATTCTCAAGTCGACAAGTATTTCACATACTTTCACGTAAACATATGGAAATAGAATTTATAAAATTAATATAACTCATATAAGTTGAATAAATGTAAGTAATAGAATAAAATTCTAACGCTCGAAACTCACACGTGTCGAGTGTACCTAACTGTCTGGAAATTAGGGAGTTACAACAATACTCCCCTCAAGTACCCCAAGGGCCAAGTCCCTCAGAATTAGCCCAATACACTCTGTACTTGGTGGTGCGCCTACTGCCATCACCTTTACGGCTACCTTTTGGCAGCCCTACAGTTGCTTTTCTTCAGACTTTTCCCCATTAGTCATGTGTCTAGGGAAACATTTCTTGACTTACCTGCAACGTAATTACACAAAGGCCCATGCCTTACTCCTATATAAACTACAGTAGTTTTCTCTCATAGATAAGTAATCCTTAAGTAATTCCGATATTTTTTCTCCCTAACTCACTTAGATTTTCATATAAAATTTACTGACTTAAGCGTCAGAGAGCCAAAACTGAGCATCCCTATTGGAAAATACGAGTCAGAAGCAGCAGAAAATTAAAATTTTTTCGACAAGAGGACCATTAGCTTGTAATTTTTATTCTAAAACGAAATGGGGTTTCAAGAATTTACTTTTAAATAATCTTTCTTGAAACAATTTGACCCGCACTCAATCGTTCTTCATGTGGTAATGAATCCTCATCCCTCAAATGGTTCTTTTCTTTCTTCAAGAATTCAATGTAGAATTCCTTTAGAATGAATCCACGCCAACCTAGGATGAAATCAATCCAATGAGTATGCTAGTACTATAGAATGTGTATTTAAAGAAACTAAGATGAGAGAGAGAGAGAGAGAGAGAGAGAGAGAGAGAGAGTTTTTCCCTTTTCGTCAACCCAGTTTTTGATGCATGAGAAAACTCACGCATAAGCATCAAAGAAACAAACTAACTCCTTATATATGATAGAGTTCAGTTTTCTTTTTATTTTCCTATTATATATCCGGAATAATTAGAAATTGATGAGAATTCTTTTTAGTTCTAAAAATGTGGTTTCTTGTTTAACGTAGTTAAGATATAATTAATTAATAATCCTATCATTTTAATATCATTATCCTAACTATTTTAGGATATAATCTCAAAATTATTTATTTCATCAATAAATAAATTGTGAGTTTATCCTTTTACTTAAAAAAATAAACGAAATATTATCTTTTATTTATTTCATAAATAAATAAACTAATTAATATCTTATCCTAACAATTTTAGAATATTATCTTTTATTTATTTATTACTTAAATAAATAATCTTAGATATTATCCTTAATTTATTTATATCTCTATTTATTTACTTCATAAATAAATAAACTAATATTTCAATTAATACTTAATTCATAATTAATTATTTATTGGACCTTTTATTTCGAATTGGGTATTAAAATTAATTTTTTAATTAATTCTAATGGACCTTTATAATTAATTGTCTAATTTAATTATATTTGCACTTACAAGTAATTCTTGAATTAATTATACTTGAACTTTACAATTAATTCTTCAATTAATTATATTTTGAGTTTTATAATAAATTCTGCAATTAATTATATTTTGGGCTTTATAATGAATTCTCCCATTAATTAATACATAGTCCATTTAACTAGATGGACCACGTCCCATTAGTTCTCTCATGCGCCACAAGTGTACCTTACACATGCGGTATCATTTCGATCAATTCTTTTGACCTTTCTAGCAATACCCTCTTATCCTGTCATTTGTGTGTGACCCTCTAGGTTTATTATTCAGTTAGTGACCATAATTAATTAATACTCTTATTAATTAATTAGTCTACAGGTCACACTATCATAGTCTAGCAACAGGTGTGTGACCTTTACCCAAATAACGAATTAAATCGGAAGAACCTTTCAATCAATGACATCGGTGAGATACGATCCTCCTATCATCCCATCTCTCGATTAAGACCTAGGGCATGAGAATAGTGAGCCTAATAATCTCAATCTTAAAGCTAAGTTCGTTTCATATCCATTTGATATCAATCCAAGAAACTCTTTTCTTGATGTCTTGATCCACCACCTTGGCCAAGGGTTTCACGGTGGCATATGAACAACTTATGCAATAAAAGATCTTCTTGCTTCAAGTAAGTGTAGGTCCTTTATTAATTGTCACATACCTCCATGTGGCACTTTTGCAATCCTAACATAAGTCGTTACTCAGGCATCTTGAGCAACACCCGTTTAGACTCATGTCTAAGATTACCTAGTAAGCTCACATAAGACATTAATGGAATCTCAAGTGTAAGGATTCATGAATCACGTCATTGAAATGTGTGATATTTCCTAATCTGGAAGTCTCTACGTCTTGAATTAGTTACTTCCTTTTTCCCATTTAGGAATCTTCTCACGTGGTACACCTTAGTGTACTCGCTCTAGGTAGTAAGATCTCTTGTGTATTGTGTATGCATTCACTTTACACTCCATGAAATAGGATGATTCCTTCTTAAGGATGCAATCTCAAAAGCAAGTCTCAAGTGAGCCGAGTTGGCAGTCCCACTGTTTGTTGAACTCATCAAATTAGAGTAGTTTCTAATCTAGCATAGATTAGGGCTTGTTTCATGAGTTATTATCCTGAATGACTAAGTACTAAAAGTTTAACGAATTAGGGGAGTTCTAATACATGCGAATGTAATAAGAAACACACAAAACACGTAATTGCACATAAAGAAGTGTTTGTGTAACAGCCCGAATTTCGGGGCTAAGAAGAAATAGGTAAGTAAAGGGTTAGAAGAAAGCATCAATCCATTATGCATTGCATTTTTATATGAACAATGTGCTTTCATTTGTCGTATTGTGTTTTAAGGGGGATTTCCTTACCACGAACCAAATTTACTATTCATTTCCTGAGCCTACATTGTCCTAGATTCTCACTGGAACCCTAGAGGTTCATAACTCATGTTCCCCAGTCATTTGAACATGTTTTCCCAAGCTTCGAAATCTTTTCTTATTAGGGGCATTTTGAGAACTTTTGTCGAAAAGTTCTATTCATTTTCCGAACTATCACCACTCCGTTTTATTAAAGAAACCCCGGAGGACTTATACACATCTTTTCTAAATTTTTCAGTTTGTTTTTCAATGCTTCGAGGCTTCATTTGTATGTCCAGGGAAATGTATTTTCATATAAATACAAAATGTATTTTTGTACAAATACTGTATGTATTCTTGTATAGATACTATATACATACTGTACATATTTCGTATAAAATATTATATAAATACGGTACGTATTTTATATAAATACTATAAATATATCGTACAAATATTATATATATACCGTATAAATATCGTATAGATACAGTATCCATACAGTATTTTTGAATAGTAACTTTGACTTTTTGGTCAACATTATATCTAAACAATTCATAAATAATTTAAAAATAATTATAAATTGTGTCTTTGAAATATTAAAGAAGGATTTTATCCTAATTTTCTGAAAATCGACAATTTTGTAAATATTTTCTAAATCATAACCTACATTGCCAAATTAGCCCTAGATTATCATTTCAAATCTTATAATTAGGATCATAATGTGATTAATAAATATTTGGTTAGCTAAATAATTCATAAAACCTATGTTATTAAGGGAAAATCCACTTAAACCATCAAATTAGGGTTTACTGAGTTCTTCTAACGTGTTACTCTTTTGAGCATGAACATTATATACTTTATGTGCTTACTTGATTAGAATAATGAGAACTTAAGCCTGTAGTAGTTAATACTTTCAGGCAAAATTAGGACCGAGCAATGGAATCCACATGACTTTATCTGACCACCGGTATTAGGTGATGATTAAAATGTTTTCAACTGAAATCATGCCTATATATGTATCTACTTATAAAATGATTTCCAAACCTACCTATTATTTGATTTCCTACCTATATATATTACTACAATATAATATCCCTCTCTAAGAGGAAAATATTTTTAAGTCGGAATCAGGATCTTATCCGGATATTATATACTTCAGTCATATTCTTACTAAGAACTGATTCCCCACTAAGTAAGTAAAATATTCATCTCTTATTATTTTGGGCCCCGGTGTGCTACTGTGTTGAGCAATTACTCGGAAGGGATAGGGCCGAGTGTATTGTTGGTGCCACAGACCGCCACCAACTCTTGGTTGTGGTTTAGCTGGAGGTTAGTTACTCCACTCCAAGAGATAAGGGAGACTGTAACGCCTCGACTTTTCGGTCATACAGGTATGACGTATGTGTATATGAATTATGTGAGTTATGGTTATGCTCGTCTACTCGACGCTCATTTTCGGGGTCTTTTGATGAGGTTTCAGATTTATTTTGTTTGAACGGGACCAAAATGGGGTTGGAGAGCATTTAGCGCACCTTTGTTCCGGGCACTGTATCTCGAGCTCGGGAATTCAGATTCGAATTTCATCACCAATGTAAATCGACGATTCAGAACCAATGGAACAAGCCTTATATTTTTCTAAACCCGTTTGGACCTCCGAAATTCACCGAAAAGACCTACTCGCGCCTATATGACCACCTTGGAGTATTTTTGACATAACTCTTTCAATATTCAACCTTTTTACAATTCTTGGCCTCACATTCCACTAACACGTCACCCTACCACCCCTCATTCTATAATCGGCTAAGGCAAGAAAAGGAGGAGAAAGGTAGTAAACTTGGAGCTTTTACACTATTCCCATCATTATTCGCATAGAAGAGATTTTGAGCTCAAATCTCAACCAAACTCCATCAAATTCAAGAGATAAGTTTATGATTATTTTCTCCATCCTTTTGTGGTCATTTTCATCCAATCATTTCAGATTTTGAGCCACGTTTGACAGAGTTTTGATTATGGAAGTGAATAGTAAGAGTTTGTACATATATATGAATTCATATGATCTTCCTTGTGTTTTTTCTTGAATTAATGCATGAAATGTGACCACATGAGCTTCATTTAATTTTACATGAACTTGATTTTGTTGGTAGTTGAGGTGGTTAGAAGTTACCCTTAATGCATTGAAGGTTTTGAAGTCATATGTGCATGATCATGCTTCCATTTTGTTCCTTGCAATTTGTTGTTGCTGAGTGATGGTTGGGACTGAAATGTGCATCTGTTTTGCTGTTGTTTCCTGCTAATTATCACGCCCTTTTGCTGTTGTACATAAACCTGCATCTCCCCTGCATTGCCCCTGCACGTACAACTGTTTTTGTGTTTCAATTCTGGGAGGGAAGCAGTTGCACGGCTGTGCAGCTTTCAAGCCTTTTCAGCACGCAGCTGTGTGCTAAATCTCAAATTGGCTGGAATAACACCGCACGGCCTCATGGGTTTTAAGTTAAAAACCTGCATGGTCGCGCGTTGAAGCTCGGAGATGTGAAAATTTGGAAAAAATGGCCGTGCATGGTTGAAATGTTTGTTCCGCGCAGCTGTGCATGTGTAGGGTGCTGCATACATGGCTTCTTTTGCTGCTGTACATGAATTAGTTTTGTTTTTATTTCCTAATTCTTGTTGTTGTGGTGCAATACGAATATATATATATATATATATATATATATATATATATATATGTGTGTGTGTGTGTGTGTGTGTGTGTATTATATGTAATGTGTGCATATGATGTGTATATATTATATATATTGCATGCATTTTTGGTAAGTTGTGTTATGTTTTTAATGCATGTATGAATGTTGTGTACGTGTGTGTGTATATTTAGTGCTTTAATTGTTTATTTCCATAAGTGCTTCAATTGTTTATTTTTAATTTATATATGTAAGATAATAGATTGATAAATATGGTATATTATGTATTGTTGTCTTATATGAAATTATGGAATTAATTTGACACCCATTTCATGTTCATACCTATCTAAATAATTTGAATGCCTTTGTTTTGTCTATTTCATAATTGTAAACTTGTTATATTATGTGTTATGATTGTCGTATGAAGTTTTTGGATTGAATTGTTGTGATGTATACATGATATGATCAAGAACGAATATGAATGAACACAACCTCTTCGTATATTGAATGAATTACTCATTTATTTGCTTCTAAGGCATTAATTGTGTACATGAACATCTTCATGACATATTATCATCCTTATGCATTTCATATCAAGTTCATTGCTTTGCCGTGCATCATATGTGGTCATATTGACTCTCACACTACCTCTTTTGCAGATTTGGGTCCAGTTGGAGACGAGGGTAGTCCTTGAAGCTCTTGTTCCATCTCTTTCGCTTTTAAAAGGTGGGTGTCTCTACTAATAGCTAAATTGACCCGATATATCCCTAATGTGTAATGTTTTGAGCCAACTTATTATAATTATATATCGAGTCTCATTAGAGTAAATGATTTCAAATGTAAATCCTTTTCTTAATGAACCCCTACCTAATGTTTTGGCGAGTTGAATGAATGCACTGAATGGGGGCCCTGGGACTTAGTGTACGTGGTGATTCGGGAAAGCTTGGGCTGAAGGTGACCCCCGTATACTAGTTCCACCAAAACTACGGTGATACTGGCCCTCGCTAGGAGATTAGTGAGGAATGGGAACCAGGCCCTTGGGGATTCATGTACCCCACTAGCCATGATGATTGGGTGGCCGGGCCTTGCAAACCCATCCACCACCTGGAGGAAAAAGGTGTATATGAACGATTATGAATGATCGATTGAATGTGAATGAAAGATTATGTGTTTGATAACCTAATGAACACTTTCAATGATTACACAAGGTGAAGGTTGGAGACTTAGCCCTCTCGGCGGGCTCACGAATAACCTAATAAATGAATGAATATAATGTTATAATCCCGTTGATGCTTTTCTTTGTTTTACCCACTTGGGTTTGGTTATAAAAACTTCACACGGGATTATGGCTTGCATGTATGTGTTTAAATTCCACGATATTTATATATTATGCCCTGTTTTATACCCACAAGTCTCCTTTAGACTGAACCCACCTTGTTTTCAGTTTCTTCTTGCAGGTTTTGGGAGTGTTAGGTGGGAACCAGAGTCTTGTGGGTCTTGTGTTTGAGTCTAGCATTCTTTTCTTTCACTTACACTCGCATATTATTTTGTAATATGATTACGGATGCACGTGGGTGCATTTTGTTATAGTAGGCTTTGGAATACTTGGATATTCTATATATTCATATATTTGGAGCTTGATAGCTAATTATATATGGTATGAATGTGTATAGCTTCCGCTTCTATTGTTTGCTTTGATTTTCTTTATTTCTAGTACTTGATGGTTTAAGGGTTATCTCCCGCCTAACATAGTGAGTGTGTTATGTCCCCGTTCACCTTGACTTGGCACGTGTATAGACTTTCCATTTCATATACGGGCCGGGTTTCGGGCGGTACAGAGATAACCTCCCGGGAACGTATTTCCCATTTTTTGTTAGGAAAACGAGAAAGAAACGTAACGGAAATATAAAATTTTTTCCAACTAAGCAAGGATCGAATCTTACAATTCCTATTCCCATATTCGTAGAGATCAAGAAACTCACTTAGATAGTAGTTTTTTGACATGTTCTAGCCGCCCAAGAACGCTCTTAACGCGGCTTGATCCCCAAAAGCTCGTTCGAATCTTTCAAGACTTCCCGATAGTAGTCCTCTAGAGAAGTAGTCCACCAACCGTAACCACGATCCGAATAGGGAGGATGCTAGTTCTATATTCGGTGTTTAGGATCTAGGGTTTAGTGTATAATTTAGAGAAGGAGAAATTTGCTATCCTCATCCCATGGGGTTCGAACCCCCTTATTTATAAGGGTAGGGTTCGAACCCCTTCTCTCTTTGGGAAAAGGATTCCAAACTCTTTTGGAAAGGGATATCTTGCTTGGAGACTAAGTCTCTTACTTTGACCAAAAGTCCACCTTTTGACCAACTTGTTGGGCAAGAACAATATCTAACTCTTTTAGATATTTTATTTTACTTTATTTATTTTACAATAAATAACTTGAAGACTAATAATATAATTAATTCATAATTAATTATTTATTAGACTTTATTTCTCTAAATCAGAACTTTAATGTCAATAATGGCACGCGTCATCCACGTGTTCCACACGTATAGACCCCACCATTCACTTAATGGTTTAATTAACTCGTTTTATCGATTCAAGCTCTAACCCATGTGACCGGGTTGTTGTGTGTGACCCTCTAGGTTCTTAATTCAATTAGCAGTTACCCTAATTAATTTATTCCCTAATTAATTAATAAGTCCACAGATCAAACAACCATAGTCTAGCAATAGGTGTTTGACCCCTAGCTGAATAAGAATGTCTCGATTCGACAGAACCTTTAAGTCATTGACATATGAGAGATGCAATCCTCCTACATTGTAGCACCCCAAACGGAAGGCGCCACATCCCCCGCACTCAGACCCGACCCGTATATGAAATGGGAAATCCATACACGTGCCAGATCAGAGCGAACGGGGACTCACTAACTCACTATGGTAGGTGGGAACTAAACCTTCGAAACCAATTAAACAATTCCAACAAGATAAATGTAATTGCGAAAGCGGTTCATACATTCCAAAAATTATATCAATCATAGGGACGGGTTCAATCTGTCTCTAGAAGCCTGTCCCGAATCCATTATATAAAATCAATATAAGTCATGGTAATATAATCAATTACAATATGCGATGATGTGAATCGAACTAGACCATAAGACTCGACAGACCCGAACTCCCGCCTAGCGCTCTAAACCTGCAAGAGAACTGAAAACAAAGCTGGGTTCAGTCTATAGGAGAATGGTGGGTATAAAACAGGGAATATCATAATAATAATTCAGAATTTAAACACCCAAACATGCAAGCCATAATCCCACGCGAGGTTTTTGAAATATTTCCCCAAGTGGGTGAAAACAAAGAAGACAACACGCGGGATTATAACCATTAATTCATTCTTTCATATCATTCATGAGGCCAATATGTGAGCCTGGCGAGTGGGCGAAATCTCCAACCTTCACCTCGTGTGTGCACATATTCATTCATTCATTATGATCATGCAACAATCAATCATCCGTTCATTCATTGGATCATTCAATCATTATCATTCATTCGATCAATCAAGCATTAACAATTACTCCTCTTTCCTCCGGGTGGTGAACGCGTCGTTTTGGGCTGAAGTGTACCTTACCGCCCAAAGATATTGTCCTCACTGGACAGGTTTTGTTCCTCCCTGCCATGTACCGATCCAGGAGAACGCGTCCACCCATTCATTGACCAGTGGGGTTTCATGAGTTCCCCAAAGGCGCTCAGCCCCCCTTTCCTCGCTAATCTCCTAGCGAGTTTCGGATTCTGTGATTTTGGTGGAACTAGTACACGAGATCCCCGTCAGCCCTTGCTTCCTCGGTTCGCCACGTGCACCAAGTCCCAGGGCCCCCATTACGTGCAATCAATCATTACTCGCCAAAATATTAGGTGGGTTATTCAATAAAGAAAAGGGCTTTACGTTTAAAATCATTAACTCTTCAAAGACTCGATATATACATATATTATTTTGCTCAAAACTTTGCACATTGGGAATATATCGGGTTATTTAACTAATAGAAGAGAAACCCACCTGTTACACTTTACCGAACGATACCAACGAGAAAAGAAGACTTGGAAGTAACCTATGAACCAGGCAAGTTTCCGCCCTGGAGAAAACTGTACAAGAGACAATGCCATACAATCGTGAGACTTAAGACTCCAATTGAACCATATATGATGCAGGGGAATGCATTAACATGATATGATATGCATAAGAAATAACAATGTGTCATGGAGATATTCATGTATACAATTAATGTCACTTAAACACATAAACGATTCCATCGTTCATTACACGAATAAATCGTGCCAATTCATTATCATTCGCTCGTTCAACATCAATCGTTTATTTAATATCCCATTCATAACACGTTAGAATACATGTTAACAATACATATGAATCATTTAGAGGTGCAAGGAATCCGTTAAGTACAAAAGGAAATGCAAGGGTTGCACTTAAGCGTTTATGCATAAAGATCACTTTTATACATCGTAAATCAAACCATAAAATTCATAAAGATATCATATCGTTCAACATAGTAACAATTCATATGACTCATAAAAGAGAAGATAAGTAAGCAATTAGGGTTCAGAATGGTAGCAAGGAACCATGCATGCACGTACTTGGAGTAAAGGAGGCATATTCGATCATAACTCGGAAAATAAACCACGAAATCATGCCATAATTCATAACAAATAAGATAATACATTATAGGATATGTTAATGAAGTGTATGAACTGAAAACGAACCAAGGAAACCAAGAAAAATACGTTTGAAATTCGAATTTCATGCCATGCATGAGAGAGGGTCGCGGCCGTGACCTCATTCTTAACAAAATATGGTATGGCCGCGACACAGCAACAGATTCACCACTGGAATGGTATCGCGGCCGCGACACAAAATCAACCATGAACAGCAGCAGCAAATGTAGAACGAAAACAGAGCAACAATCAATTCCAAGCTTCACCAACATGATCAGGTATATAAGAGCTTTAATTAGGCAATAAATTAGTCCTAAAACAACACCTAAACATGATACCTAAACATCAACCGTGAACAAGGAGGTGCAAGAGTTCATTTCATTCAATTTCATCCAAGTATCATTGATGGAAACTCATTAAATCTTCAACTACCACAAAATACATGTCCATAAATGAAATAAGGGAGTTAATATGATCACTCTCATGCTTTGAAACAATCAAAATCATCAAGGAATTCAACATGATAAAGAAATGGCTCAAAACCTAACTATTCATTCATCACCTTCAAAGTCCATGAATATAAGCTCAAAATTAGGGATCCATGGCTCAAAATGACCACAAATGAATGTATATCACAATCCTAAACTCACCTCTTGAATTGGTTGAAGGTTGGAAGAGATTTGAGCTCAAAATCTTCAAGGTTGGCAAAGTGGCGAAGATGGGACTAAAATTCTGGAGCTTGGCTGAGTTTTTCCTCTTTGGTGTGAGTGTGGTTCGATATGGGGTTGGTTAGGGCTGATATAGGGTTTAGTTAGGGTTCCAAAAAGCCTAACCATGGTTAATTTGGTTAAGTATGGTGAGAGTTATGATTAAAATGGTAAAGTGTGGTAGTTTTGCGGTCGATTCATTTTTCGGTTGTATTTCGGGGGGGTCAAATAGGTTTAAAAAAATATGAGGCTAGTTTTATTAGACCCGAATCGTTGATACGAGTCCAACGAAGTTGATGGAACTTGATTCCGAGTTCCCGAGCTCAAGATATCACATACGGAACCAAGGGTGCGCTAATTGCTCGTTAGCCCCCGATTTGGTTCCACAACTCAAAATAAATTTGTTACCACAACAAACGAGACCGAAACATGAAACAAACATGTAGAAAAGTTCATAACACATAAATCTACAACATACTAAATTTGTACAAAATTCCGAATTCAACTCATATAGCAACGACACACAAACATATCACACATGTGCATATAGTTCAAGAATTCAATTAGATTAAAATTCAAATAATTCAAATATTTATAAAATAAAATAATTCAATTATAATGAATTATAATAAAATATTTTAATAACAATTAAAAACTTAATTACATATAATTATAAAATTAAATATATAAAACACTTATAACAATTCATTCGTGCAAATCGATAAACAAATACGTCATGCTACAGACTGAAAAAGTCGGGGCGTTACATACGTCCGATCACTCAATCAAGATCTAGGGCAAGTGCATTTCATATCCATTTGATTTGAATCCAAGAAACTCTTTTCTTGATGTCTTGATCCACTGCTGTAACACCCCACCCACACTGGAACAAGAGGAGAGCGGCGTCTCAACCCCCGCACTGAAGCAAGTAATGGTGTGAGCCATCACTCAAGAAATACTCCAGCGAACGACTGTCTATCTCAGAACTATACATGTACAACGATGTGACTATGCAGAGGAAAATCAGAGTATTTTAAAACTTTTCAAAACATGTGCGTGATGGCATGTAATAAGCAAGAACATATCGATCGTGTAAGAGAGACTCGGCCTATCAGAACATTTAACATAATCACATATAAATACCGATACAGCAGAGTTCAAAATATCGGTAGCAGAGTAACAAAAAGAGTATAACAAAGATACTCAAGTATTCAGGAACATAAAGTAATGCAGCCATAAAACATAAGCAGGACACAAAAGAAAGTAATACTAAGTCCTGACTGAAACAAAAATGACAATCTAGAGCTTCAAGATACCTGTAGACTGCGGCTGCAAGACCTGAAACCACGAGGCAAGAAAACGGGAGAGGTATTAGTCAAAAGGACTAAGTGAGGGAATACTTAAAAGAAAGTACCGAATTAAAGAACTTGAAGTAAAGTTTAGAACTGTTAAATGCAAGGCTTTAAAGAAGAACTTGAAACAAGTTCGGTTGATAAAACTCTTTGAATGTGATGCTGTAAAAGAATGCACGTTTTAAAACATTTTCATGAATGCTATCACACGCGCACACATATGCTGTTGATGGTTCATAGTTCTTTCATAAAACGGGATAAGGGTAAAGTGAACTTTTCCAGATATGAACCATCCTTTATGAAACAGAATTATGCCCGTAAGCTAGGCTCCTCCATCCTTACTCCAGAAAAACATGATTTGGTATATCATCGGACCAGGATCAACAATAATTCCACGTATAGTAGAGTATCGGACCAAGATCAACAATAACCGCACATATAGTAGAGCATCGGACTAAGGTCAACAACAACTCCGAACACAGTAGACTATCGGACCAAGCTCAACAACAACTCTCACCAACGCATACAAACATGAACCATCCTCCACCGGTTATCACTTCGGGTAGCTAGCCCTAGGCGACTTGTAAACATGTAATGGGAACAGATTTGCTGTCCGTTCCCAGACAGATTGTCCTGACTTAACAAACCTCCTGTTAAAAGTAGGTGTCAATTGTCTAAGTGTGGCGGCCGGTATTGGTGATGTCGTTGGCGCACACCTCCCGAACATCACCTCCACACATAACCGTCGGGCCCAAACTGTAAACTGTATGCTTGCATTTAAGATTAGCAGTGACCAGAGTACCACTCCAGTATACTAACTATAACATGTGAAACTGTAACTGTAACATATGATGTTGTCTGTAAAACATATGATTCTGTCTGTAAAACATATGATTCTGTCTGTAAAACATATGAAACTGTACTTTGAAAACATATGCAGATCATGTAACTGTCTTTGAACAAGAATGCAGAACTTTGGAAAACATGTGCTGTAGATCAAGGTATACTATTAAAGTATGAATGATCGTTTCAAAAGAATGTCCCGATAAAAGGGATAGTTCAAAACGAGGTTTAGCTTTGAATTTCAAAACATATGATACGATAGTATAATCGTGGTTCCAGTTGGAAAACATTTAACTTCACCTCACTTATAGTAACAAAAGGTAGGTAGACAGATTATGCGGTGCCCTGGGGATCCCAGTGCTCAACTTTAACTCCTGTAGGTGGTGTACTAGAGTGAGCTTAAGAACTAAGACCCACTACTAACCAGATGCATATGAAATGCATGAAACAATGAACAAGGAACATATAAAGAACATGTAACACAAGAGAGTAATACCATTTAAGGTATTCAAGAAAGGTAACACACAAAGAAATACGTTAAAGTGAGTTACTCTTAACGTGAGACTATGATCTTACTATATCCATGTAAGCTTTAGTCAAATTATGAATCCTATTATAAACCTTAGGTTAAGAAACAAGTCCACGAAAGAAAACACGTTTTAGACCCTGGATATGGAAACCCTAGGTGCAAATGTCTATTAAGAAAGCACAAGTTTTATTTCACTTTTACTATTCAAAAGCACTATTCGAAAGTACCATTGAAGATTACTATTCAGGATTACTATTCATAGGTTACTATTCACAGGTCGGGTCAAAGGGTCGGGTCAAACCCTTACTATACACACACACCCACACACACGGTACACACACACACCATGCTCGAACACACACACACACACTGTATGCACACACACACACACACCCTAATTAAATTATGATCTTGATTATAACCTATAGTTTCAAGTTCATGTTAATATAATCAAGTGTGATCTAGGTTAAAGGTATAACCTATGGTTAAGAGATCCAATTAAGGCATAAGATCAAGTTATGAAACACTATTCTAACTTAGGTTATAACATGTGACACTATTAAAGTGTATAACATATGATCAAGGCACTAATCCATTAATCCATATCATACCCTAAGCTCAACTCGTAAATCAAGAATCATATAACAATGTGACAACATGTCACAACATATATCATATCATATCATATACCTTTAGGCATGTAACATGCAACAATTTAATTCAATATCAACATGTAACAAGTTGTGACATAATAAACTGTAAATCACTATTCCATTAGCTAGCATGCATGAACATAATTCAAATTCCATAATCATGCATCAATTCTCATAATATAACAATCATATCACATGATCATAGCATATACTAGGGCAATTCATAACATATTCTAGCATATACTAAACAAATAAAACATATAAATAACTATTCAAACATATCATGAAAACTATCTAATAAATGCATAAAATAAAATCCTATATGGCTTATGGAAGACCCTAAGACCCAAGCTAAACATAATATAAAGATACCATAACATAAAAACATAAACTACCTAAACATAACATAAAAATAAAGCAACTAACCTAACAAAGGGGAGGGGAGGCCGACGGCCAAAGGGGAAAGGAGGGAGAGAGGAGTGCTTGTCAACACAAGACTTTGAGCAAGGATTCTAATGGAATGAGAGGGGTATTTATAGTTGTGAAGAAGCCCCTCACCTTGCAAAGAAAGATGGCTTAAGGGTAGGAGAGCAAAACAAGAGTTCATCCACATGCATCTTCTAGAAGCTTTAGGCATTATGAAGGTAAAAATGGGACTGCTGGGGGGTATTTCTGTAATTTCATCCAAGACTCGAGGATAAGTGGCTGTAACTGTAACGATTCCATCCAGGCAAAAATTAGCTTTGAAACGCATATTCATTCGTCAAAATCGGATTTACCGTTTGAAAGATACATTAGTTTTAGTGAATAAAAGTTTTGAGCTCGAAACTCAACAAGAGTGAAAAACGACTTCCTAGAATGATTTTCAAGTCCGGGTTGTTCCCAAAATTCAAGAAATAAATCGAGAAGCTTTTTGAGTCCAAAATCGAATATAAAACGTTTTACCGTAAAAAAGTTGAAAACGTAGAGTGAATAGTGAATTCTTACGTACGAACGTACTCTTCAAAATTTCAAGCTAGGGTTTGAATAAAGAGTTGTAAAACATTTCAAAAATCTTGAAATAGCTCAAGTAGTGAAAATCCGAAGAGAAAACATTTTCCGAATGAAAACCGTTCGTAGAAGAAATAGTGAACTAGGGTTTTCGAAAACATTTTCAATAAAACAAAGTTCCAGAATAGATTTCCAAGCCAAGAATGATTTCAAAAGACTCTTCTCGACTCGAGGATCGATTCGAATGTAAACTTGGCTAGGAAAGGTATCAGAATCAAAAGCTCATTTTCAGATGAATAGGAACTTTGGTCGGTAAGTTCCAAAAATACCCTTATGGTTCAAGAAAGACTCTCTGAGCTCGGGAAACAAGTTCAAACGATAGAGAAACATGTGTGATGAACCTCTAGGGTTGGAGTAGCAATATGAACAAGGTAGGCTCGGGTTATGAATAGTAAATTGTATCAAAGGTCAAGAATTCCCCCTTAAAACATGACAGATCATATACGAGCACAAAGTTCATGTAAGAATGCAATGCATGATGATTCAAAAAGTCGGATCACGGTCTATAAACGCTTTACCAATGCCCTTAAGTTACTATTTTCATCCAGGCCCTGTTTTGGGCTGTTACAATCACCCCTCCTTAAAGAGAATCTGTCCTCAGATTCTTCCGCTGTAACCGCAAACAACTCAGGGTGATGCTTCTGCATTTTCTCTTCTGTCTCCCAGGTTGCCTCTTCTGTCCCATGTCCCTTCCAAAGGACTTTAACCAAAGGAATCTTCCTATTCCTCAGCTCTTGAAACTTCCTATCTAGAATCTTAGTGGGCTTCAAAACATAAGTCAGATCCGGTTCTAACGGTATCTCCTCTACCGGCACAACCTCTGTCTCATCTGAGAAACACTTACGAAGCTGAGATACATGAAATACGTTGTGGATTCCTGTTAAACCTGCAGGAAAATCCAATCTATAAGCAGTCGGTCCGACTCTCTCCAGTATCTTATACGGTCCAACATATCTCGGGTTTAACTTTCCGCCTTTCCCAATTCAGGAAAACCCTTTCCTTGGCGATGCCTTCAGAAATACCTTTTCGCCCACTGCAAATTCCAAATCCCTTCTTCGTCGATCAGCATAACTCTTCTGCCTGTCCTGGGCAGCTTTCATTCTCTGGTGAATGATCTGAATCTTTTCCGTCGCTTCTCTTATCCATTTAGCTGAATTCACTCTGATTGGTCCCTCCTCAGTACATCTCGCTTCATCCAAATCCCAGTATAACGGGGATCTACATTTTCTTCCATACAGAGCTTCATATGGAGCAGTTTTAATAGAAGCTTGATAACTATTGTTGTATGCAAACTCCACAAGAGGTAAACAATCTTTCCAACTTTCCTGGAAGTCCAAAGCGCAAGCTCTTAGCATATCTTCCAAGTATTTAATCATCATTTCTGATTGTCCATCCGTCTGAGGATGCGTTGCAGTACTGAAGTTCAACTTCGTTCCCATCAAAGTCTGAATTTCTTTCCACAAGTGCGATGTGAATTTCGGATCTCTGTCCGAGACTATACTGTTCGGGACTCCATGTAATCTGACAATCTCTTGTTGGTACAGCTTTGCCAACGTGCTGACCTTATCCGTCGTCTTAACTGGCAAAAAGTGCGCTGACTTTGTCAATCGATCAATGATCACCTAGATACTATCTTGTCCTCCTCTGACTTTGGGTAATCCAGTGACAAAATCCATCGTCATTTTCTCCCACTTCCAAGTTGGAATCGGTAATGGTTGTAACTTCCCACTCGGCTTCTGGTGCTCAGCTTTAACTTTTTGACAAGTTAAGCACTTCTTGACATAGTTGGCTATGTCTTTCTTCATTCCATTCCACCAAAAATGCGTCTTAACATCTTGATACATCTTAGTGCCTCCTGGATGTATCGTGTACTTAGTCTTGTGCGCTTCGTCGAGAATCTCTTTCCTCAAAACAGTTGGTACGCATACTCGACCTTTCTACCTCAATATTCCATGTTCATCAACCTTGAAGTTTTTCTGTGCTTCCAGCACTTGCTCTTTCAACGGTGATATCATCACAACGTTCGCGACTCGAGCTTTAGTTATCACCTCCATTCTTTCTCTTTGATCAACCTCGGGGTTGGCAGAAATCTGTGCCAAATGAACTTTCCTGCTTAGGGCATCGGCTACCACATTCGCCTTTCCTGGATGGTACTGAATAATGCAATCGTAGTCCTCCAGAAATTCCATCCATCTCCTCTGTCGCATATTCAACTCCTTCTGAGTGAATAGATATCGCAGGCTCTTATGATCAGTAAAGATCTCAAACGTAACTCCATACAGGTAATGTCTCCACTTTCCAAGAGCAAAAATTATCGCGGCTAACTCCAAATCATGTGTCGGGTAGTTGACTTAATACGTTTTGAGTTTCCTTGATGCATACGCAATCACTTTTCCATTCTGCATCAAAACTCCTCCTAATCCTTCTTTCGAAGCATCGGAGTAAACAGTGTAACCTTCTTTTCCTATTGGTAACGCTAACGCGGGTGCAGTTGTTAGCATCTCCTTCAATCTTTGAAAACTTTGCTCACACTTCTCAGTCCATTCAAACTTCGCTTCTTTCTTTGTCAACTTAGTGAGAGGTGTAGCTGTCTTTGAGAAATCTTTGACAAACCTCCGGTAATAGCCAGCTAATACCAGAAAACTCCTCACTTCTGAAGGATTCTTCGGTGACTTCCAATCCATGATCGTTTCGATCTTCGAGGGATCTACGTCGATTCCAGATCCTGATATGATGTGTCCGAGAAACGTAACTCTCTCAAGCCAGAACTCACATTTGCTGAACTTTGCATATAGCTTGTGATCCAGCAAAGTGCGTAACATGATTCGAAGATGTTCAGCATGTTCCTCCGTTGTCTTCGAAAATACCAAAATATCGTCGATGAAGATCACTATAAACTTGTCGAGAAACGACTTGAATATACGGTGCATCATATCCATGAATGCAGCTGGTGCGTTCGTCAAACCAAACGGCATTACTACAAACTCAAAATGTCCGTATCGGCTGTTGAAAGCAGTCTTCGGAATATCTGCTTCCCCGATTTTCAATTGATAATATCCTTGTCTTAGATCTAATTTAGAGTAGACCTTCGATCCTTGAAGTATATCGAACAACTCTTCGATTTGAGGGAGAGGATACTTATTCTTGATCGTCATCCTGTTCAGCTCCCAATAGTTAATGCATAAACGCAATGATCCATCCTTCTTCTTAACGAAAAGCACAGGCGCTCCCCACCGCGACGTGCTCGGTCGAACATATCCAGACTCAATCAGTTCATCCAATTGCTTCCTCAGTTCTTCCAATTCAGCTGGTGCCATTCTATAAGGTGTCTTTGAGTACGGCTCAGCTCCTGATATCGTCTCGATCGTAAACTCCAACTCTCAGTCAGGAGGTAACGAATCCAAATGCTCAGGAAACACATCTAAGAACTCGTTCACCACTTCCATTTCTTCGATCTTAAGTTGATCTTTCGGTCTATTCAAAAGATACGCAACAAATCCGCTAGCTCCTTTCTGAATCAACTTCTTAGCTTCCATCGAAGAAATCACTGATAACTTCTCAACTTTCCCTTCTGATGTCCCACTTTTATCATTTTCCAAGATGATCACTTTCTTGTAACAATCCAACTTAGCTCGGTACTTAGACAACCAATCCATACCAAGTATAATGTCGTATCTTATCATCGGCAACTCAATAAGATCCGTCGGGTAACAACGGGTACCAATACATATAGGGCAGCGTTTATATACTTGATCCGTAACAAGGCAAGTTCCCAAAGGAGAACTCACTTCAAATTTATATGGCAAGCATTCAAGTGGAAACTGTAAATGCGCACATAACTTAGATGCAACAAATGAATGCGTAGCACCAGGGTCATACAAGACCTTAACTGGCATTTTAAGAATGCGCATAATACCTTCCACAACAGATGAAGGATCAACCTCCTCCTTACCATCCAAAGCATAAGCTCTGCCTTTGACCACCGGTTTGTTCGTCGTACCCACCACCCCTTTTCCTTTATCTTGGCCCCAAATCTCCTGATCTTGTGTGGGCAACTATCTATCTGCTGCTCAGGGGAACCACACGCGGAACACTGTCCAGTTTTCTTGTGACAGTTCTCCTCAGTGTGTCCCGTTCGGCGATAATATCGGCAAACAATTTCCTCTGGACCTGGCTGAGGTGCTCTCTGTCGTTGTGGCGCCCTCTGGTACTGCTGTGGCGCTTTCTGCTTCTGTGCTTGCTATTTCGGTAGAGCGTTCTGCTGCTGACGTTGTGGTGTTACCATTGGCCTCTTTCCAGTTCCTTGGGGAAAAGATCCGGAAGGTCGCTTATTCCCTTGATAAGGCTTAGGGTTAGAAGGTCCTTGACGTGCAGTAGTTATCTTGATCTCCTTGTGTGCAGCCTCAACCCTTAGCGCTCTATCAATAGCCCGGTTGTAGGTCTCAATGTCCAAAGAAGCAAGTGCCAACCGAAGTTCGGGCTTCAGTCCATCAATAAACCTCTTTGTCTTGCGACACTCATCATTCAGAATATGAGGCGCATACTTAATCAGCCTCACAATCCTAGCTTCATACTCCATCACTTTCATAGTTCCCTGAACCAGACTCATAAACTCCGCCTCTCGTACATCACGAGTCACTTGAGGCGTGTACTTCTGCTGAAACTCTCTGATAAACTCATCCCAACTTCCCTCAACGTTATACTCAATCCACATATGCTGAACGTGCTTCCACCAATTGTATGCAGCTCCTTCCATAAGAAAAGTAGCATACCGAACTCGTTCACGATCCTCTGGGTAGATCTCCATAGCCTCGAAAATCTTCTCAAGACTAGTAATCCAATTCTCAGCCTTTAGGTCGTTCGGTTCTCCATAGAACTTAGGTGGATTCATCCTCAGAAATTTTTCCAGTGACCTTTTATTATGAGGATTATCTCTCGGTGCACAAGCCCTCATAAATTGTCGTAGCACATCCCTTAATTCCGGAGTTCCTTCCCGTTCAAGGGGTGGTGTGACATCTCTTTGGGGTGGCAGTGGTAGTACACGATTCCGGGGTGCTCTTCTTGGTGGCATGTTGTTACTGAATTCATAAGCATTCAGATACATATATTCGGTGCATGATATATAATGATTCACAGAATCCGTAACCACGAATTCACATTCCCATGTAGTCACACATAAGTATGAGAACAACACATTCCCATAACAACATATCAGCAAAGATTCACGATCTCCACACATATCATGTAATCAGAAACAACTGTCAGACAACATATAAACGGGAACAGAAGCTCAGGTAACATATCAACATATCAGAAACATGCATAACATGTCCCAAAACATGATCAACATGTAAACGAGAACAGAACGTGTACTTGTCATATCAACCATAACTGTAACATGAATAGCATGATCAGAAGCATGATCAATCCAACAACAAGAATATCAGCATGCTAACAATAAATGAAATGGCATGATCCTATCAACGGTCCTAATGGTATCTTGAAGCAACTCTAAGCCTCATGCAATGACAGTTATGGAAAGCAGTAAACAGATATCCAACATAAAGCCGAAAGTGTTATAACTGTGCAAGGTTTGGTTAAATTTGACTACAGGCCACATGTTAACAATATTAATTCAAAATGGGGAGGACCCGATACTATCGAGTTGACTCCCTTACAGGCCTTACCAATCCGTCCAACCCTGCTGAAAATAACCTAGTAGGTACCAAGTCATCTGAACCGTCATCCGTGGTGCTAAAAGTCGGGGATCATCTACCATAGCTATACATCCCCTCATCCAAAAGTCAGTCCTGAACTGTCCCGGCTATACGTCCGCCATCCATAGATAGATATATATGCATCAGTACTATATACAGAAAACTCCCATCAACGATCAACCCTGATAACTGTGGTCCAAATAACCCCTGGCGGTGTCATCAAAAACAGCAACGACCTCACCCTGTCCGTGTCTTGCTGGCTCGTCTCCGCCGTCATCATCATCATCAGATCCTCCATCCCCTCCATCTGACTGATCCTGCATAGGCTCGGGCTCCTGAGAGGCCTGACTGACATCCTGACCCTCGACCTCCTCAACTACCTGCACATCGGATGAGTGATAGGTATCATACAGGCGAGCTCTCACACGTGCATGGTAGTGCTGGTGACGCTCCATAGAGGTGTCGCGATCGATAGTCATCTGCATAAGATCTGCCTCCAGCTCAGCAATACGAGCAGCCCTCTGATCAGCAATATGAGTCATCTCTGTAGCATGCTCACGAGCGATGTCCCTATCAATCTGGTACTACAGTGACTGATCCTGATGGCGCATAGACTCCAACCTAACCTCACGGGTCCTCTGATACTCCTGAAAGTAACCATCTCTCTCAGACTCGAGATAGTGCACAACTCTGTTAGGATAGGAATACCCAGGCCTTCCACTGTTCCTAGACCTACGCCAGGTGTAGAAACGAGTGCCTCCACGGCGAGAAACTGCCACAGTACGCGGGGCCTCAAACTGCTCAAAGAAAGCCTCATCCATCTGCTGATTAGGATCCTGGTGCGGCTGAACTGCCATAGCTATACAGAAGATACCACAGATATGAAATCCAGATAACAGAACCATGCAATCCCCAAATAACGTGTCTCGATGCAATATGAGAATGATCCTGGATGCAATGCGTGAACAATCCATGATGCACCATGAGACCAATCTAGGTTAAGTCTCTTCTTACTTAACCCGATGCTCTGATACCACCTCAGGCTGTAACGCCCCCACCCGTACTGGAACAAGAGGATAGCGGCGTCTCAACCCCCGCACTGAAGCACCTCTCAAGTAATGGTGTGAGCCATCACTCAAGAAATACTCCAGCGAACGGTTGTCTATCTCAGAACTATACATGTACAACGATGTGGCCATGCAGCGGAAAATCAGAGTATTTTAAAACTTTTCAAAACATGTGCGTGATGGCATGTAACAAGCAAGAACATATCGATCCTGTAATAGAGACTCGGCATATCAGAACATGTAACATAATCACATATAAATACCGATACAGCAGAGTTCAAAATATCGGTTGCAGAGTAACAGAAAGAGCATAACAAAGATACTCAAGTATTCAGGAACATAAAGTAATGCAACCATAAAACATAAGCAGGACACAAAAGAAAGTAATACTAAGTCTTGACTGAAACAAAAATGACAATCTAGAGCTTCAAGATACCTCTAGACTGCGGCTGCAAGACCTAAAACCACGAGGCAAGAAAACGGGAGAGGTATTAGTCAAAAGGACTAAGTGAGGGAATACTTAAAAGAAAGTACTAAATTAAAGAACTTGAAGTAAAGTTCAGAACTGTTAAATCCAAGGCTTTAAAGAAGAACTTGAAACAAGTTCGGTTGATAAAACTCTTTGAATGTGATGCTATAAAAGAATGCACGTTTTAAAACATTTTCATGAATGCTATCACACGCGCACACATATGTTGTTGATGGTTCGTAGTTCTTTCATAAAACGGGATAAGGGTAAAGTGAACTTTTCCAGATATGAACCATCCTTTATGAAACAGAATTTTGCCCGCAAGCTAGGCTCCTCCATCCTTACTCCAGAAAAACATGATTTGGTAGAGCACAACATTAATTCCATGTATAGTAGAGTATCGGACCAAGTCAACAAGAACCCCACATATAGTAGAGCATCGAACCAAGGTCAACAACAACTCCGCACACAGTAGATTATCGGACCAAGGTCAACAACAACTCCCACCAATGCATACAAACATGCACCATCCTCCACCGGTTGTCACTTCGGGTAGCTAACCCTAGGCGACCTGTAAACATGTAATGGGAACAGATTTGCTGTCCGTTCCCAGACAGATTGTCCTGACTTAACAAACCTCCTGTTAAAAGTCGGTGTCAATTGTCTAAGTGTGGCGGCCGGTATTGGTGATGTCGTTGGCGCACACCTCCCGAACATCACCTCCACACATAACTGCCGGGCCCAAACCGTAAACTGTATGCTTGCATTTAAGATTAGCAGTGACCAGAGTACCACTCCAGTATACTAACTATAACATGTGAAACTGTAACTGTAACATATGATGTTATCTGTAAAACATATGATTCTGTCTGTAAAACATATGATTCTGTCTGTAAAACATATGAAACTGTACTTTGAAAACATATGCAGATCAAGTAACTGTCTTTGAACAAGAATGCAGAACTTTGGAAAACATGTATTGTAGATCAAGGTATACTATTAAAGTATGAATGATCCTTTCAAAAGAATGTCCCGATAAAAGGGATAGTTCAAAACGAGGTTTAGCTTTGAATTTCAAAACATATGATACGATAGTATAATCGTGGTTCCAGTTGGAAAACATTTAACTTCACCTCACTTATAGTAAAAAAAGGTAGGTAGACAGATTATGGGGTGCCCTGGGGATCCCAGTGCTCAACTTTAACTCCTGTAGGTGGTGTACTAGAGTGAGCTTAAGAACTAAGACCCACTACTAACCAAGATGCATATGAAATGCATGAAACAATGAACAAGGAACATATAAAGAACATGTAACACAAGAGAGTAATACCATTTAAGGTATTCAAGAAAGGTAACACACAAAGAAATACGTTAAAGTGAGTTACTCTTAACGTGAGACTATGATCTTACTATATCCGTGTAAGCTTTAGTCAAATTATGAATCCTATCGTAAACCTTAGGTTAAGAAACAAGTCCACGAAAGAAAACACATTTTAGACCCTGGATATGGAAACCCTAGGTGCAAATGTCTATTAAGAAAGCACAAGTTTTATTTCACTTTTACTATTTAAAAGCACTATTCAAAAATACTATTGAAGATTACTATTCCAGATTACTATTCACATGTTACTATTCACAGGTCGGGTCAAAGGGTCGGGTCAAACCCTTACTATACACATACACCCACACACACGGTACACACACACACCATGCTCGAACACACACACACACACACGGCATGCACACACACACCCTAATTAAATTATGATCTTGATTATAACCTATAGTTTCAAGTTCATGTTAATATAATCAAGTGTGATCTAGGTTAAAGGTATAACCTATGTTTAAGAGATCCAATTAAGGCATAAGATCAAGTTATGAAACACTATTCTAACTTAGGTTATAACATGTGACACTATTAAAGTGTATAACATATGATCAAGGCACTAATCCATTAATCCATATCATACCATAAGCTCAACTCGTAAATCAAGAATCATATAACAATGTGACAACATGTCACAACATATATCATATCATATCATATACCTTTAGGCATGTAACATGCAACAATTTAATTAAATATCAACATGTAACAAGTTGTGACATAATAAATTGTAAATCACTATTCCATTAGCTAGCATGCATGAACATAATTCAAATTCCATAATCATGCATCAATTCTCATAATATAACAATCATATCACATGATCATATCATATACTAGGGCAATTCATAACATATTCTAGCATATACTAAACAAATAAAACATATAAATAACTATTTAAACATATCATGAAAACTATCTAATAAATGCATAAAATAAAATCCTATATGGCTTAGGGAAGACCCTAAGACCCAACCTAAACATAATATAAAGATACCATAACATAAAAACATAAACTAACTAAACATAACATAAAAATAAAGCAACTAACCTAACAAAGGGGAGGGGAGGGCGACTGCCAAAGGGGAAAGGAGGGAGAGAGGAGTGCTTGTCAACACAAGACTTTGAGAAAGGATTCTAATGGCATGAGAGGGGTATTTATAGTTCTGAAGAAGCCCCTCACCTTGCAAAGAAAGATGGCTTAAGGGTAGGAGAGCAAAACAAGAGTTCATCCACTTGCATCTTCTAGAATCTTTAGGCATTATGAAGGTAAAAATGGGACTGCTGGGGGGTATTTCTGTAATTTCGTGGCCAAGACTCGAGGATAAGTGGCTGTAAGTGTAATCATTCCGTTCGGGCAAAAATTAGCTTCGAAACGCATATTCATTTGTCGAAATCGGATTTACCGTTTGAAAGATACATTAGTTTTAGTGAATAAAAGTTTTGAGCTCGAAACTCAACAAGAGTGAAAAACGACTTCCTAGAATGATTTTCAAGTCCGGGTTGTTCCCAAAATTCAAGAAATAAATCGAGAAGCGTTTTGAGTCCAAAATCGAATATAAAATGTTTTACCGTTAAAAAGTTGAAAACGTAGAGTGAATAGTGAATTCTTACGTACGAACGTACGCTTCAAAATTTCAAGCTAGGGTTTGAATCAAGAGTTGTAAAACATTTCAAAAATCTTGAAATAGCTCAAGTAGTGCAAATCCGAAGAGAAAACATTTTCCGAATGAAAACCGTTCGTAGAAGAAATAGTGAACTAGGGTTTTCGTAAACATTTTCAATAAAACAAAGTTCCAGAATGGATTTCCAAGCCAAGAATGATTTCAAAAGACTCGTCTCGACTCGAGGATCGATTCGAATGTAAACTTGGGTAGGAAAGGTATCAGAATCAAAAGCTCATTTTCAGATGAATAGTAACTTTGGTTGGTAAGTTCCAAAAATACCCTTATGGTTCAAGAAAGAGTCTCTGAGCTCGGGAAACAAGTTCAAACGATAGAGAAACATGTGTGATGAACCTCTAGGGTTCGAGTAGCAATATGAACAAGGTAGGCTCGGGTTATGAATAGTAAACTGTATCAAAGGTCAAGAATTCCCCCTTAGAACATGACAGATCATATACGAGCACAAAGTTCATGTAAGAATGCAATGCATGATGATTCAAAAAGTTGGATCACGGTCTATAAACGCTTTACCAATGCCCTTAAGTTACTATTTTAATCCAGGCCCTATTTTGGGCTGTTACAATCACCCCTCCTTAAAGAGAATCTGTCCTCAGATTCTTCCGTTGTAACCGCAAACAACTCAGGGTGATGCTTTTGCATTTTCTCTTCTGTCTCCCAGGTTGCCTCTTCTGTCCCATGTCCCTTCCAAAGCACTTTAACCAAAGGAATCTTCCTATTCCTCAGCTCTTGAAACTTCCTATCTAGAATCTTAGTGGGCTTCAAAACATAAGTCAGATCCGGTTCTAACGGTATCTCCTCTACCGGCACAACCTCTGTCTCATCTGAGAAACACTTACGAAGCTGAGATACATGAAATACGTTGTGGATTCCTATTAAACCTGCAGGCAAATCCAATCTATAAGCAGTCGGTCCGACTCTCTCCAGTATCTCATACGGTCCAACATATCTCGGGTTTAACTTTCAGCCTTTCCCAATTCGGGAAAACCCTTTCCTTGGCGATGCCTTCAGAAATACCTTTTCGCCCACTGCGAATTCCAAATCCCTTCTTCGTCGATCAGCATAACTCTTCTGCCTGTTCTGGGCAGCTTTCATTCTCTGGTGAATGATCTGAATCTTTTCCGTCGCTTCTCTTATCCATTTAGCTGAATTCATTCTGATTGGTCCCTCCTCAGTACATCTCGCTTCATCAAAATCCCAGTATAACGGGGATCTACATTTTCTTCCATACAGAGCTTCATATGGAGCAGTTTTAATAGAAACTTGATAACTATTGTTGTATGCAAACTCCACAAGAGGTAAACAATCTTTCCAACTTTCCTAGAAGTCCAAAGCGCAAGCTCTTAGCATATCTTCCAAGTATTTAATCATCCTTTCTGATTGTCCATCCGTCCGAGGATGCGTTGCAGTACTGAAGTTCAACTTCGTTCCCATCAAAGTCTGAATTTCTTTCCACAAGTGCGATGTGAATTTCGGATCTCTGTCCGAGACTATACTGTTCGGGGCTCCATGTAATCTGACAATCTCTTGTTGGTACAGCTTTGCCAACGTGCTGACCTTATCCATCGTCTTAACTGGCAAAAAGTGCGATGACTTTGTCAATCGATCAATGATCACCTAGATACTATCTTGTCCTCCTCTGACTTTGGGTAATCCAGTGACAAAATCCATCGTCATTTGCTCCCACTTCCAAGTCGGAATCGGTAATGGTTGTAACTTCCCACTCGGCTTCTGGTGCTCAGCTTTAACTTTTTGACAAGTTAAGCACTTCTTGACATAGTTGGCTATGTCTCTCTTCATTCCATTCCACCAAAAATGCGACTTAACATCTTGATACATCTTAGTGCCTCCTGGATGTATCGTGTACTTAGTCTTGTGCGCTTCGTCGAGAATCTCTTTCCTCAAAACAGTTGGTACGCATACTCGACCTTTCTACCTCAATATTCCATGTTCATCAACCTTGAAGTTCTTCTGTGCTTCCAACACTTGCTCTTTCAACGGTGATATCATCACAACGTTCGCGACTCGAGCTTTAGTTATCACCTCCATTCTTTCTCTTTGATCAACCTCGGGGTTGGAAGAAATCTGTGCCAAATGAACTTTCCTGCTTAGGGCATCGGCTACCACATTCGCCTTTCCTGGATGGTACTGAATAATGCAATCGCAGTCCTCCAGAAATTCCATCCATCTCCTCTATCGCATATTCAACTCCTTCTGAGTGAATAGATATCGCAGGCTCTTATGATCAGTAAAGATCTCAAACGTAACTCCATACAGGTAATGTCTCCACTTTCCAAGAGCAAAAATTATCGCGGCTAACTCCAAATCATGTATCGGGTAGTTGACTTCATGCGTTTTGAGTTTCCTTGATGCATACGCAATCACTTTTCCATTCTGCATCAAAACTCTTCCTAATCCTTCTTTCGAAGCATCGGTGTAAACAGTGTAACCTTCTTTTCCTTCTGGTAACGCTAAAACGGGTGCAGTTGTTAGCATCTCCTTCAATCTTTGAAAAATTTGCTCACACTTCTCAGTCCCTTCAAACTTCGCTTCTTTCTTTGTCAACTTAGTGAGAGGTGTAGCTATCTTCGAGAAATCTTTGACAAACCTCCGGTAATAGCCAGCTAATCCCAAAAAACTCCTCACTTCTGAAGGATTCTTCGGTGACTTCCAATCCATGATCGTTTCGATCTTCGAGGGATCTACGTCGATTCCAGATCCTGATATGATATGTCCGAGAAACGTAACTCTCTCAAGCTAGAACTCATATTTGCTGAACTTTGCATATAGCTTGTGATCCAGCAAAGTGCGTAACACGATTCGAAGATGTTCAACATGTTCCTCCGGTGTCTTCGAAAATACCAAAATATCGTCGATGAAGATCACTACAAACTTGTCGAGAAACGACTTGAATATACGGTGCATCATATCCATGAATGCAGCTGGTGCATTCGTCAAACCAAACGGCATTACTACAAACTCAAAATGTCCGTATCGGCTGTTGAAAGCAGTCTTCGGAATATCTGCTTCCCCGATCTTCAATTGATAATAACCTTGTCTTAGATCTAACTTAGAGTACACCTTCGATCCTTGAAGTATATCGAACAGCTCTTCGATATGAGGGAGAGGATACTTATTCTTGATCGTCATCCTGTTCAGCTCCCAATAGTTAATGCATAAACGCAATGATCCATCCTTCTTCTTAACGAAAAGCACAGGCACCGCGACGTGCTCGGTCGACCATATCCAGACTCAATCAGTTCATCCAATTGCTTCCTCAGTTCTTCCAATTCAGCTGGTGCCATTCTATAAGGTGTCTTTGAGTACGGCTCAGCTCCTGATATCGTCTCGATCGTAAACTCCAACTCTCAGTCAGGAGGTAACGAATCCAAATGCTCAGGAAACACATCTAAGAGCTCGTTCACCACTTCCATTTCTTCGATCTTAAGTTGATCTTTCGGTCTATTCAAAAGATACGCAACAAATCCGCTAGCTCCTTTCTGAATCAACGTCTTAGCTTCCATCGAAGAAATCACTGATAACTTCTCAACTTTCCCTTCTGATGTCCCACTTTCATCTTTTTCCAAGATGATCACTTTCTTGTAACAATCCAACTTAGCTCGGTACTTAGACAACCAATCCATACCAAGTATAACGTCGTATCTTATCATCGGCAACTCAATAAGATCCGTCGGGTAACAACGGGTACCAATACATATAGGGCAGCGTTTATATACTTGATCCGTAACAAGGCAAGTTCCCAAAGGAGAACTCACTTCAAATTTATATGGCAAGTATTCAAGTGGAAACTGTAAATGCGCACATAATTTAGATGCAACAAATTAATGCGTAGCACCAGGGTCATACAAGACCTTAACTGGTGTTTTAAGAATGTGCACAATACCTTCCACAACAGATTAAGGATCAACCTCCTCCTTACCATCCAAAGCATAAGCTCTGCCTTTGACCACCGGTTTGTTCGTCGTACCCACCACCCCTTTTCCTTTATCTTGGACCCCAAATCTCCTGATCTTGTGTGGGGAACTATCCATCTGGTGCTCAGGGGAACCACACGCGAAACACTGTCCAGCTTTCTTGCGACAGTTCTCCTCAGTGTGTCCCGTTCGGCGACAATATCGGCAAACAATTTCCTCTGGACCTGGCTGAGGTGCTCTCTACTGTTGTGGCGCCCTCTGGTACTGCTGTGGCGCTTTTTGCTTATGTGCTTGCTATTTCGGTAGAGCGTTCTACTGCTGACGTTGTGGTGTTACCATTGGCCTCTTTCCAGTTCCTTGGGGAAAAGATCCGGAAGGTCGCTTATTCCCTTGATAAGGCTTAGGGTTAGAAGGTCCTTGACGTGCAGTAGTTATCTTGATCTCCTTGTGTGCAGCCTCAACCCTTAGCGCTCTATCAACAGCCCGGTTGTAGGTCTCAATGTCCAAAGAAGCAAGTGCCAACCGAAGTTCGGGCTTCAGTCCATCAATAAACCTCTTTATCTTGTGACACTCATCATTCAGAATATGAGGGGCATACTTAATCAGCCTCACAAACCTAGCTTCATACTCCATCACATTCATAGTTCCCTGAACCAGACTCATAAACTCAGCTTCTCGTACATCACGAGTCACTTGAGGCGTGTACTTCTGCTGAAACTCTCTGATAAACTCATCCCAACTTCCCTCAACGTTATTCTCAATCCACATATGTTGAACGTGCTTCCACCAATTGTATGCAGCTCCTTCCATAAGAAAAGTAGCATACCGAACTCGTTCACGATCCTTTGGGTAGATCTCCATAGCTTCGAAAATCTTTTCAAGACTAGTAATCCAATTCTCAGCCTTTAGGTCGTTCGGTTCTCCATAGCACTTAGGTGGATTCATCCTCAGAAATTTTTCCAGTGACCTTTCATTATGAGGATTATCTCTCGGTGCACAAGCCCTCATAAATTGTCGTAGCACATCCCTTAATTCCGGAGTTCCTTCCCGTTCAAGGGGTGGCGTGACATCTCTTTGGGGTGGCAGTGGTGGTACACGATTCCGGGGTGCTCTTCTTTGTGGCATGTTGTTACTGAATTCATAAGCATTCAGATACATATATTCGGTGCATGATATATAATGATTCACAGAATCCGTAACCACGTATTCACATTCCCACGTAGTCACACATAAGTATGAGAACAACACATTCCCATAACAACATATCAGCAAAGATTCAAGATCTCCACACATATCATGTAATCAGAAACAACTGTCAGACAACGTATAAACGGGAACAGAAGCTCGGGTAACATATCAACATATCAGAAACATGTATAACATATCCCAAAACATGATCAACATGTAAACGAGAACAGAACGTGTACTTGTCATATCAACCAGAACTGTAACATGAATAGCATGATCAGAAGCATGATCAATCCAACAACAAGAATATCAGCATGCTAACAATAAATGAAATGGCATGATCCTATCAACGGTCCTAATGGTATCTTGAATCAACTCTAAGCCTCATGCAATGACAGTTATGGAAAGCAGTAAACAGATATCCAACATAAAGCCGAAAGTGTTATAACTGTGCAAGGTTTGGTAAAATTTTACTACAGGCCACATGTTAACAATATTAATTCAAAATGGCGAGGACCCGATATTATCGAGTTGACTCCCTTATAGGCCTTACCAATCCGTCCAACCTTGCTGAAAATAACCTAGTAGGTACCAAGTCATCTGAAGCGTCATCCGTGGTGCTAAAAGTCGGGGATCATCTACCATAGCTATACATCCCCTCATCCAAAAGTCAGTCCTGAACTGTCCCGGCTATACGTCCGCCATCCATAGATAGATATATATGCATCAGTACTATATACAGAAAACTCCCATCAGCGATCAACCCTGATAATTGTGGTCCAAAGAACCCCTGGCGGTGTCATCAAAAATAGCAACGACCTCACCCTATCCGTGTCTTGTTGGCTCGTCTCCGCCATCATCATCATCATCAGATCCTCCATCCCCTCCATCTGACTGATCCTACATAGGCTCGGGCTCCTGAGAGGCCTGACTGACATCCTGACCCTCGACCTCCTCAACTGCTTGCTCATCAGATAAGTGATAGGTATCATACAGGCGAGCTCTCACACGTGTACGGTAGTGCTGGTGACGCTCCATAGAGGTGTCACGATCGATAGTCATCTGCATAAGATCTGCGTCCAGCTCAGCAATACGAGTAGCCCTCTGATCAGCAATATGAGTCATCTCTGTAACATGCTCACGAGCGATGTCCCTATCAATCTGGTACTGCAGTGACTGATCCTGATGGCACATAGACTCCAACCTGACCTCACGGTTCCTCTGATACTCCTGAAAGTAACCATCCCTCTCAGACTCGAGATAGTGCACAACTCTATTAGGATAGGAATACCCAGGCCTTCCACTGTTCCTAGACCTAGGCCAGGCGTAGAAACGAGTGCCTCCACGGCGAGAAACTGCCACAGTACGCGGGGCCTCAAACTGCTCAAAGAAAGCCTCATCCATCTGCTGATTAGGATCCTGGTGCGGCTGAACTGCCATAGCTATACAGAAGATACCACAGATATGAAATCCAGATAACAGAACCATGCAATCCCCAAATAACGTGTCTCGATGCAATATGAGAATGATCTTGGATGCAATGCGTGAACAATCCATGATGCACCATGAGACCAATCTAGGTTAAGTCTCTTCTTACTTAACCCGATGCTCTGATACCACCTCAGGCTGTAACGCCCCCACCCGTACTGGAACAAGAGGATAGCGGCGTCTCAACCCCCGCACTGAAGCACCTCTCAAGTAATGGTGTGAGCCATTACTCAAGAAATACTCCAGCGAACGGTTGTCTATCTCAGAACTATACATGTACAACGATGTGGCCATGTAGCGGAAAATCAGAGTATTTTAAAACTTTTCAAAACATGTGCGTGATGGCATGTAACAAGCAAGAACATATCGATGCTGTAATAGAGACTCGGCATATCAGAACATGTAACATAATCACATATAAATACCGATACAGCAGAGTTCAAAATATCGGTTGCAGAGTAACAGAAAGAGCATAACAAAGATACTCAAGTATTCAGGAACATAAAGTAATGCAACCATAAAACATAAGCAGGACACAAAAGAAAGTAATACTAAGTCTTGACTGAAACAAAAATGACAATCTAGAGCTTCAAGATACCTCTAGACTGCGGCTGCAAGACCTGAAACCACGAGGCAAGAAAACGGGAGAGGTATTAGTCAAAAGGACTAAGTGAGGGAATACTTAAAAGAAAGTACTGAATTAAAGAACTTGAAGTAAAGTTCAGAACTGTTAAATCCAAGGCTTTAAAGAAGAACTTGAAACAAGTTCGGTTGATAAAACTCTTTGAATGTGATGCTATAAAAGAATGCACGTTTTAAAACATTTTCATGAATGCTATCACACGCGCACACATATGTTGTTGATGGTTCGTAGTTCTTTCATAAAACGGGATAAGGGTAAAGTGAAATTTTCCAGATATGAACCATCCTTTATGAAACAGAATTTTGCCCGCAAGCTAGGCTCCTCCATCCTTACTCCAGAAAAACATGATTTGGTAGAGCACAACATTAATTCCATGTGTAGTAGAGTATCGGACCAAGTCAACAAGAACCCCACATATAGTAGAGCATCGGACCAAGGTCAACAACAACTCCGCACACAGTAGATTATCGGACCAAGGTCAACAACAACTCCCACCAATGCATACAAACATGCACCATCCTCCACCGGTTGTCACTTCGGGTAGCTAGCCCTAGGCGACCTATAAACATGTAATGGGAACAGATTTGCTGTCCGTTCCCAGACAGATTGTCCTGACTTAACAAACCTCCTGTTAAAAGTCGGTGTCAATTGTCTAAGTGTGGCGGCCGGTATTGGTGATGTCGTTGGCGCACACCTCCCGAACATCACCTCCACACATAACCGCCGGGCCCAAACTGTAAACTGTATGCTTGCATTTAAGATTAGCAGTGACCAGAGTACCACTCCAGTATACTAACTATAACATGTGAAACTGTAACTGTAACATATGATGCTATCTGTAAAACATATGATTCTGTCTGTAAAACATATGAAACTGTACTTTGAAAACATATGCAGATCAAGTAACTGTCTTTGAACAAGAATGCAGAACTTTGGAAAACATGTGTTGTAGATCAAGGTATACTATTAAAGTATGAATGATCCTTTCAAAAGAATGTCTCGATAAAAGGGATAGTTCAAAACGAGGTTTAGCTTTGAATTTCAAAACATATGATACGATAGTATAATCGTGGTTCCAGTTGGAAAACATTTAACTTCACCTCACTTATAGTAAAAAAAGGTAGGTAGACAGATTATGGGGTGCCCTGGGGATCCCAGTGCTCAACTTTAACTCCTGTAGGTGGTGTACTAGAGTGAGCTTAAGAACTAAGACCCACTACTAACCAAGATGCATATGAAATGCATGAAACAATGAACAAGGAACATATAAAGAACATGTAACACAAGAGAGTAATACCATTTAAGGTATTCAAGAAAGGTAACACACAAAGAAATACGTTAAAGTGAGTTACTCTTAACGTGAGACTATGATCTTACTATATCCGTGTAAGCTTTAGTCAAATTATGAATCCTATCGTAAACCTTAGGTTAAGAAACAAGTCCACGAAAGAAAACACATTTTAGACCCTGGATATGGAAACCCTAGGTGCAAATGTCTATAAAGAAAGCACAAGTTTTATTTCACTTTTACTATTCAAAAGCACTATTCAAAAGTACTATTGAAGATTACTATTCCAGATTACTATTCATAGGTTACTATTCACAGGTCGGGTCAAAGGGTCGGTTCAAACCCTTACTATAAACACACACCCACACACACGGTACACACACACACCATTCTCGAACACACACACACACACGGCATGCACACACACACACACACCCTAATTAAATTATGATCTTGATTATAACCTATAGTTTCAAGTTCATGTTAATATAATCAAGTGTGATCTAGGTTAAAGGTATAACCTATGGTTAAGAGATCCAATTAAGGCATAAGATCAAGTTATGAAACACTATTCTAACTTAGGTTATAACATGTGACACTATTAAAGTGTATAACATATGATCAAGGCACTAATCCATTAATCCATATCATACCATAAGCTCAATTCGTAAATCAAGAATCATATAACAATGTGACAACATGTCACAACATATATCATATCATATCATATACCTTTAGGCATGTAACATGTAACAATTTAATTCAATATCAACATGTAACAAGTTGTGACATAATAAATTGTAAATCACTATTCCATTAGCTAGCATGCATGAACATAATTCAAATTCCATAATCATGCATCAATTCTCATAATATAACAATCATATCACATGATCATAGCATATACTAGGGCAATTCATAACATATTCTAGTATATACTAAACAAATAAAACATATAAACAACTATTCAAACATTTCGTGAAAACTATATAATAAATGCATAAAATAAAATCCTATATGGCTTAGGGAAGACCCTAAGACCCAACCTAAACATAATATAAACATACCATAACATAAAAACATAAACTAACAAAACATAACATAAAAATAAAGCAACTAACCTAACAAAGGGGAGGGGAGGCCGACGGCCAAAGGGGAAAGGAGGGAGAGAGGAGTGCTTGTCAACACAAGACTTTGAGAAAGGATTCTAATGGCATGAGAGGGGTATTTATAGTTGTGAAGAAGCCCCTCACCTTGCAAAGAAAGATGGCTTAAAGGTAGGAGAGCAAAACAAGAGTTCATCCACTTGCATCTTCTAGAAGCTTTAGGCATTATGAAGGTAAAAATGAGACTGCTGGGGGGTATTTCTGTAATTTCGTGGCCAAGACTCGAGGATAAGTGGCTGTAAGTGTAACCATTCTGTCAGGGCAAAAATTAGCTTCGAAACGCATATTCATTCGTCGAAATCGGATTTACCGTTTGAAAGATACATTAGTTTTAGTGAATAAATGTTTTGAGCTCGAAACTCAACACGAGTGAAAAACGACTACCTAGAATGATTTTCAAGTCCGGGTTGTTCCCAAAATTCAAGAAATAAATCGAGAAGCGTTTTGAGTCCAAAATCGAATATAAAACGTTTTACCGTTAAAAAGTTGAAAACGTAGAGTGAATAGTGAATTCTTACGTACGAACTTACGCTTCAAAATTTCAAGCTAGGGTTTGAATCAAGAGTTGTAAAACATTTCAAAAATCTTGAAATAGCTCAAGTAGTGCAAATCCGAAGAGAAAACATTTTCCGAATGAAAACCGTTCGTAGAAGAAATAGTGAACTAGGGTTTTCGAAAACATTTTCAATAAAACAAAGTTCCAGAATAGATCTCCAAGCCAAGAATGATTTCAAAAGACTCGCCTCGACTCGAGGATCGATTTGACTGTAAACTTAGGTAGGAAAGGTATCAGAATCAAAAGCTCATTTTCAGATGAATAGTAACTTTGGTCGGTAAGTTCCAAAAATACCCTTATGGTTCAAGAAAGACTCTCTGAGCTCGGGAAACAAGTTCAAACGATAGAGAAACATGTGTGATGAACCTCTAGGGTTCGAGTAGGAATATGAACAAGGTAGGCTCGGGTTATGAATGGTAAACTGTATCAAAGGTTAAGAATTCCCCCTTAAAACATGTCAGATCATATACGAGCACAAAGTTCATGTAAGAATGCAATGCATGATGATTCAAAAAGTTGGATCACGGTCTATAAACGCTTTACCAATGCTCTTAACTTACTGTTTTCATCCAGGCCCTGTTTTGGCCTGTTACAACTGCCTTGGACAAGGACTCCTAGATGTCATATGAATGACTTACACAATAAGAGATCATCACCTTGCTAATGCAAGCGTAGGCCCTTTATTGATTCTCATATACTTTCATGTGCCACTTGTGCAACCCCAGCATAAGCCTTGAACCAGTTGTCTAAGGCGACACCTTTTAAAGCTTACACCTAAGACTATAGAGTTAGCTCATAATGTATCAACGGAACCTCAATTTTAAGGATCACTTAATCACATCAATGACTCGTGAGATATTTCCTAATCTGGAAGTTTCTATTTCCAGATATAGAAACTTCCTTTCCCATTTAGGAATCTTCTCACATGGGACACCTCAGTGTACCTACTTAGAATAAGTAAGCACCCCCATGTATCACGCACGTATCAACTATACACTTTACACCCCATGAAACAAGGTGGTCCTTCTTAAGGGCGTGATCACACGAGCAAGCCTCGAACGAGTCAGGTTGACACTCCCACTGTCTTTTGGACTCATCAGCTTGGAGTGATTTCTAATCATGACTTATGTGATATAGGGCTCGTTTCATGAACCATTTCGCCTGAATGGTTAAGTCCTACAAGTCATATTGATTAGGGGAGTTCTTATACATGCGCAGTCAAAAGTAAATACACAATCAAACATGAGCATATAAATAAGTGTTGCTTTAATTCGTATTATTCAAAGATTGTCTGTGATTTACAAAAGGAAAGTACTAAAGCTGACTATTACATCGGCTTTTAGGGAACTATTCATAATATTTTTTACTTATATCGTCTCTAGGGTTTGATCCCCTATTGACACCACGGAGTAGCGGAGTTATTATCATACTTGGCTTTATTAAAGTACCGGTGCCTTGAACAGCCCGATACTATTTTACAAAATATTTAAGGAGTACGGTTGGGGAGGCCTTACTTGCGGTCAATACAAAATCTTTTATTGAACGGTTCATACTTTGCAAATAATCTCCATATACCCCTACCCCTATTTTAAACTTATGAACCATATTATATTTGTTATATCCTACTGTTATTACTTTAGACCGAGATCCTCTTGGTCCTACCAATATATATACATATATCTAAATATGTATACATATAAGCTAATACGCCTTCACTTAGTCACTTTGACTAACTCCTCGGCTATTTTAAAATGCGTGATTTCAGGAATCAAGGGAGCGACAACTAGATGTATCTTGAAGCATTACGATGTCATGCATAGTAGGTTAGAACTGATTCTAAAGTACACAGTTTGCGCCTGCTCACCTTATAAATAAGCTATCTTATATTTTCCCTACGCATGCCATCCTATTACACTCTTTTTGCAAATTATTTTGATCAGCAATCATAATACTTGTTCCTTATATGTTATCATTCCCGTTTACTGGAAAAGATTTAAATTTTTCTATATTCCGCTGTAATTTAACTTGCGCTCTATTTAAAGTACCAGACCATTTACCGTAGTATTCCTCACGTGTTAGGTCTAACCTCCACTCGGTGAGTATTACGGTGCGGGGGTTGTAGAGCTAGGGAAGGCGCTACAACTTAAAGTGGTATCAGAGCCAGGTTGCAGAAATCTGGGGTTTGTAGAGTCTCATAAGTATTCTCGTGTCTTTAGTGCTTAAATTGTGATCAATCACTGTTTGGAGCGGCCGACCAGCGTGTGATTTGTTACAATTGTAGTACTAAACCCTTCCTCAATCAAGTAAACCATATAGTTTTAATCCACACCAAAATCCTGAGTCTTATGGAATTCTTCGGTATTTTTTTTCAAAACTATCTAATTCGTTGGTAGATTCGGTTTTAAAATCTACATGTCTTACATCATCTTACTCGCATTTCCAACTTGTGAAAACCCATTACTTACATTTCTTGGCTCATTCAAGTCTCAAGTAATTAGAGTTGCTTCAAGATACTAGTAGGACCCAAAGTTAACATAGTGATTTCCTGTACTTTTTACATGTCGTGTCTTTATCCAAGGTGCTGCGTCTATTAATTGCTATTACTTGGAAAATTTTATTATTGTGATTATCTACAAATCATTCTCAACTATCATGCATTATATTCTCTCTATAAGGGTGATTGCAGTTTAAAATTGTGATCCCCAAAGCTGTTAAAGGTACGCATTCTAAAATATGCCAGTTAGTGCTTTATAAGACCCTGGCTGCACGCATTCATTCATTGCATGTCAATTATGTGCACATTTAAATTTTCCACTTGAACAATTGTCTTATGTGTTCAAAACAAGTTCTCCTTTGGAAACTTACATTATCACGGATAGAGGATATAAACGCTGCCCTATACAGATTGGTACCCAATGTTACCCGATAGATCTTATAGAATTAGCGACGTTAAGATATGGAGTTATTTTGGGGATGGATTGGCTTTGTAAATATGATGCCAAGTTAGATTATTTCAAGAAGGAAGTCACCTTAGGAAAAGATGATAGTTCTGTGTTAAAAGACGAGAGGGAATGTAGCACGCAAGTCGATAAGCACTACATTCCCGGCACCAGGACTCCAATCCACATATGAAATAGGAATCCATACTTGAACTAGACAAGTGGCGAATGGGTAACATATAAAAGAACAGTAGCTAAGCGGGGCTAACCCTTAAACCAATGAACAAATAAGGGATAATGCATTATATTAAAGTGGAAGCATTAGTAATGATTTCAAGTATTGAGCAAGACATACAAATATGGCCACCACGGCCTACAAGTATCAAATTCAAAGTAGGTCCTAATATACAATCCCCAAACAACATAAGTAAGTATGCAACATCAAAATATGCTGAAGCTAAGCTACAAAATAAAGACACGACATACTCTATTTCCCCGCCTAGCGTGACCTGCAAAAGCTGAAAGTGAGGAGAGGTTAGTCTGTGAAGACTAAGTGAGGGGTTTATGTATATACAACACATAGCATGAAACTTATAACCCCGAGTATCATTTTAATTAGAATTAAGCATTTGGAAATCGTGACCCGGTGAGAGGGTAGTTCCCCAACCAAACTCCCATTGTGTAAACATTTCATTTCAAGTGATAAGTGATCATGCAATTCACTATAATCACAATCATAACATTCATGCCCATCCTTTTCCGCACAAGTCGATGGTCGAGTTTGCAAGGCTCAAGCCATCTCATGAAAATGTTGAGACGGGAGCTAATGACTCCTACCCGCTCCTTCGATGGTTTGACAACCATCGGCTCAAGAATAACCCGCCTCACGGTCTCCTCGTTCGCGCGGGAAATTCTCAAAGGGTACTACGTGCTATGGGGTTGCCCGACGGCCTGATGCGTACCGGTGTCCAAGCCCACGTTTCCCAGGGCGCAATTCACGTGCGGGCATTTTCTCGCCAAAATGGTTGTTATGAAATCATTTCATTTTGAAAAGGATCTTTAAGAAAACGTTTGTATTTTAAAGACTATAGGTATATAGTAAGTTTTGGCCGAAATCATTCACATTGGATATTACGGGATTTAAATACATAAAGAAAACCTCACCTTGAAAAGAAGAAAGGAAGGCAAACTAAGGAGCCTAATCCTCGAACTCTGGACCGAACTCTGTATAAGAAAAGGAATAACTAACGTAAGACTCGACTCCATGAACCAGGCATTCGAGGAACGACATAATCATAAGATTATATGATATGAAATGATGATGATAATAATTATTACGAATGTTCATGTGCACAATTAATTTCCAAACGACCAAGTAAACGAGCTAAATACCGAAAACTATGAAAATCACACAATGCATGCTTCTAGGGGTCAGTCCCGGCTTGGATTGATTTTAGTTGAAAAGAGATCACGGCTAGGACACCCCCAACAGCAGCGTCCCTGCACAGCTATCCCGACAAGGATTGATTTTGATTGGAAAAGGATCACGGCCGAGACGGCCCAACAGCGGCACCCCCTACATAACGATCCTGGCCGGGATTGATTTTGTGCTGAAAATGGTCCCGGATAGGATCAGTGCTCAGTTGATCCCTTGACATAGGTTCCCGGCCGGGATGGATTTTGCACTAAAAAAGGTCCCGGCCGGGACCCTCTGCTCGAGAAACAGGGCAGCAGCAGGTCCATGTAAAAACCAAAGTAAACCAACATACAATCACTCCCAATTATAAACCAAGACTTGTAGCATGTATACACACATAATACTTCAATTAAGCATCAAAAGAACCATCAGAACATATATAGATCATCATATATCCAACATATAAACCCTCATTTTTACATACTCCATATTCAACCAACCAACCAAGATTACATGCTAGAATTCAACATAAGGACATATATTCATGCACATATACATCTAGGAGCAATATATTAAGCCTTAAATCACAAAATCCCCAACTCACACATACTCACAAATGATCATATATAGTCACATATACACTTACTCAATAAATGAAGAAAAGAAAGGATGTAGAATGTGATGCTAATGATGCAACGAGCTCTGGGTGAAGTCACGACGATTACTCCTTCTTCCTCCTTGAAATCGAACCAAGGCATGTGTATAGATGTGTGTTCTTGTTTGTGAATGTTTGAACTGAAGGGTGAATAAATGTAATATATGTGATATGTATAATGTATATGATATAAAGTATAAGTCTTGCATATTTATGACTAATTGCACTTAAACCCTTATGAATAACTTCTTTAAATGTTAGAAATGAAGGTGATGAGGGTCTATGTAAAAATATGTAAAGCAAGGATCAAGTGGATGCAATATGTATATAAGTTATATTATTGTAATTAAGTTCAATTATAATTAGTTGGATATTAAATCTTACAATTTTCATAATAAGGTGTGAACGAAATAATTAAATAATCCTATCTCTCGAAAAATCACTAGCATGGCATGCGTACCTGGAAGACGAGAACACGGGGCGTCACAATCCTCCGCCTTTAAAAGAATCTGATCCCCAGATTCACAGCTCAGGTGGAAATAGCTCTGGATGAAGCTTTCTCATTTTGTTCTGTGTTTCCCAAGTGGTTTCCTCGGTCTTATCAATTCGCTACAAAACCTTTACCAAGGGAATTTTTCGGTTCCTCAACACTTGAAACTTGTGATCTAAAATATTCACCGGCTTTTGGACAAAAGTTAAATCCGGTTGCAAGTCGGCCTCTTCAACTTCTTCAACGGGGAGAATCTCAGCGTCATCGGGATAATACTTCCTTAGTTGAGAAACATGGAAGACATTGTGAATCCCGGTTAAGCTCGATGGTAGGTCCAAATGATACGCCCCTTCTCCAATCTTCTAAAGTCTCACAAATGGATCCAAGTAACGAGGGTTAATCTTCCCTTCTCTCCCAATCCGGGCAAATCCTTTGCACGGGAACGCCTTCAAGAACACACGTTCCCCAATCTCAAACTTGAGGTCTCTTCTACGAAGGTCGGCGTAGCTTTTCTGTCGATCTTGAGCTGCTTTCATCTGTTGTTGTACTAGTTGGACTTTCTTAATCATATCCTGTATGACTTTAAAGGGTTTCTCCAACTTCTCACTCTTCTTAACGCCTTATTGTGTAGTCCATTTCCACTCTTCTAGATCAAAGAACAACGGAGATCTACATTTCCGACCATAAAGTAACTCATACGGTGCCATACCGATTGAAGCTTGGTAACTGTTATTGTAGGAGAACTCAATCAAAGGTAGTTGTTGTTCCCAAGAAGTCTAAAAATCTAAAACACAAGACCGTAACAAATCTTCAAGATACTTGATTAATCTCTCGGATTGACCATCCGTTTGAGGGTGTGACACTGTACTAAACTTGAGCTTCGTACCCAAAATACCTTGTAACTCTTGCCACAACCTCGAAGTAAATCTTGGATCTCTATCCAACACTATGCTGACCAGAATACCATGAAGCCGAACAATCTCTCCGTTGTACAACTCGGCTAGCTTGCTGATCTTAAAAGATATTCGAACTGGTAGAAAATGTGCCGACATAGTCAAGCGGTCCACGATCACCCAAATACCATCATAACCACCCTGTACTCTCGGCAATCCAGATACAAAATCCATCGTCACCTGCTCCCACTTCCACTCTGGAATAGGTAACGGCTGTAGAAGACCTCCAGGTTTCTGATGCTCAGCTTTAACCTTCTGACAGGTCATACAATGCTTCACGTATTCAGCTACATCCTTCTTCAACCCATTCCACCAATAATATTGCTTAAGATCTTTGCACATCTTATTACCTCCGGGGTGGATAGAGTAAGCTGATTTGTGAACCTCTTCGAGCAATACCCATTTTAACTCTTCGTGTACAACCACTTCGTTCTTGAAAAGAAGAAGACCAGTTTCATCGAACCCAAACGGACACTCCGGGTCTGCTCTTGCCTTGGCAACCAACTTCTGAACTTCCGGATCACTAGTCTGAGCTTCAAATAAACGGTGCTTCAAATCCGGTTGTATGGTGATGTTGGAAACATGAGCCTTCACGACAATGGGCTCAACTCCACTACCTTCTCCCACTTCAAAATTCGACACTAGCCTTCCTACTAAGTGCATCGGCGACCATATTGGCTTTGCCTAGATGGTACTTGATCGTACACTCATAGTCTTCAAGTAACTCCATCCAATGTCTTTGCCTTATATTCAAATCCTTCTGAGTGAATAAATACTGGAAGCTCTTGTGGTCTGTAAAGATCTCAAAAGGCACGCCGTACAAGTAATATCTCCACTTTCCAAGTGCAAAGATCACAACGGCTTACTCCATATCGTGAGTGGGATAATTCTTCTCATGGTCCTTTAGCTTCCCAGAAGCATAAGCAACCACTTTCCCGTTTTGCATCAGAACACAACCCAATCCTTCCTTAGATGCATCCGTAAAAACGGAATAACCCTCGGAGCCTTCGGGTAATGTCAAGACCAGGGTGGTAGTCAGTTTCTCTTTCAAAAGATTGAAGCTTTTCTCACATGCTTCATCCCACTCGAACTTCAGCTCTTTCTTAGTTAATCGGGTCAATAGAGCGGCAATCTTCGAGAAGTCCTTCATAAATCTTCTACAATATCCGGCTAGACCCAAGAAACTTCGAACTTCTGATACATTCTTCGGTGCTTCCCACTTCATCACGGTCTCGATCTTTGTAGGGTCAACTTCAACACCCTTCTCAAAAATAACATGGCTCAAGAAAGAAAGCTTATCAATCCAAAAGTCGCACTTACTGAACTTGGCAAACAATTGATGTTCCTTTAGAGTTTACAACACGAGTTTAAGGTGTCTCGCATGCTCTTCAGCAGACCTCGAAAGCACAAGGATGTCATCAATAAAGATTACCACGAACTTGTCAATAAAAGGCCGGAAGATCCTGTGCATCATATCCATAAAGGCGGCAGGGGCATTAGTCAATCCAAACGGCAACACAACAAACTCATGGTGCCCGTACAGAGTATTAAATCCCATCTTCGTAATATACTCTTCTCGGATTCGCAGCTGATACTATCCTTGACGTAGATCAAGCTTCTAATAGACCTTAGATCTCTGAAGTATATCGAATAACTCCTCGATATTTGGGAGGGGGTACTTGTTCTTGATCGTCATCTGGTTTAGCTCCTCATAATCAATGCACATTCTCAAAGTCCCGTCTTTCTTCTTCACAAATAGGACCTATGCACTCCAAGGAGAAGAACTCGGACGAATGTACCCACTAGATAACAACTCTTTGAGTTGCTTCTTCAACTCTTTCAACTCGGCTGGAGCGATCCGATAAAGAGTTTTAGAGAAATGCTCGGTGTCTGGGTATAAATCCATTACAAATTCGATTTTCCGTTCTGGAGGTAAAGAACCAAGACTCTTTGGGAAAACCTTGAGAAAATCCTTCACCACTTCTGTCTCTTCAAGTTTAGCCTGATCTTTTGTCTTGTTAAGAAGATAGGCAACAAACCCTGTAGCACCTTCACGAACCATCCTGCAAGCCTCGGTGAAAGACAACAAAGGCGCAATCTTCGAACTCGAACCCACAAACACCTCTAAACCTAACTGGACTCTCTTTGCTCGACAATCAACCTTAGCACAGTGCTTGAAAAGCTAATCTATACCCAGAATGGCACCATACCGATTCATTGGCATCACCACAAAATCTTCAAGTAGTCACGACCCTCTATACTCACCGGTATCTCCTAAAACACACGATCTGTCCCTAAGTTCCCACTCAAAGGAGAACTAACCACACAATACACGGAAGTACAAACAGCAGGCAAGCATAAAGTAGCAACCAAATCACGAGAAAGGAAAGAATGTGTAGCACCGGGATCCAATAAAGCATGTATGCTCGTGCCATGTATGTATATAGTACCTTCCATCATGGCTGCGGGGATCTACTTCAGCATTCTACTCCTTCCCGGCAATAGCATAAGCCTGAGCCCTTATAAGCGGCCTCTGTACTACGTTCGGTCTTGGCTCGGTGTTCTTCGTACAAGTATCCATCTTATGCTCTAGGGATCCGTAAATAAGGCATGCTCCCAACTGATGTCTACACTCCTCGCAAGTGTGGTTATTCAAACCACAATATGCACACGGCTTAGTATTAGGGGCCGGAGGTTGTTGTGCGGGTGCTAGAGGGGTCGGCATAGCTGGTCGGGGCTTCTTGGCCTTGACTTGTTGTGGAGATTGAACCAAAGGCCTCTTAGATCCCGATCCCGAACCTTGCCCACTCTGGGCCTTGGAACTGGATCCTTCTTGCTAAACTCTTCTTCTTGCACCAAGGCCCTTTGAACCTTATCGGTAAAGGACTCAAAATTGTGTCCGGCATATTCATGTCTTCAGTTCTCCCTCAAACCGACAATAAACTTCCTTGCTTTTCTCTTCTCATCCCGGGTATTGTGAAGAGTATACTTCCCAAAGCAGTTAAAAGTAGACAAGTATTGAGTCACGGTCTTAGTGCCTTGTTTTAAGTCCATGAACTCTTTCTCTTTCCTCTCCCGAACCACTTCGGGCACAAAAGTCTCCCGAAATTCCCTTTTGAAAACCTCCCTTGTAACCCCTTCTCCATCCACCTCAATCTTCTCTCTTGTCCTCTCCACCAATCATAGGCCTCTCCATCGAGTTGGAAAATAGCAAGTTGGAAAATAGCAAATTGGGCCTTCTCTTAGGTTGTGAATTGGCGGACACTATAGATTCTTTCAATACGTATCAACCATCCTTCCGCTACGGCGTCGTCGGTGGTCCCTAAGAACCTCGGTGTGGTGTAACTCAAGAATAATCCATGAGGATCTCGGACTATTGGTGGAGGTGGAGGTGGATGATTAACTTGTTGTTGTTGTTGTGGTGGTGGTGTTTGTGCTCTCCTATGCTCGACAAAGTTGTAAACCGCTTCCATAAAGTTTTCTATGTTCATTTACGGTTGTTGAGGTGGTTGTTGTTGATATCTAGAAGGCGAGGGGTCCTCCTATCTTGGCGAGGTCGACCACGAGCCATCTACATGATGAAAACATTGAAAATACGTGCCGGGATTAGAGATTATCCATGAAGTGAAAGTAAATGCATCACATAATAAGTAATAATTAGATCAAGTGGTGATGCAAAACTCGCAAATTGATAATTCATTTGTAAGCCGTACGATCTAGACTGATAAGACACGACTCAAGAGCCCAGTTTTGCAACCTAGGCTCTAATACCATTTTAGGATGTAGCACCCGAGTTGATAAACACTACATCCCCCGCACCAGGAGTCCAATCCACATATGAAATAGGAATCCATACCTGAACTAGACAAGTGGCGAACGGGTGACAAATAAAAGAACCGTAGCTAAGCGGGGCTAACCTTTAAACCAATGAACAAATAAGGGACAATGCATTAGACTAAAGTGGAAGCATTAGTAATGATTTCAAGTATTGAGCAAGACATATAAATATGGCCACCACGGCCTACAAGTATCTGATCCAAAGTAGGTTCTAATATACAATCCCCAAACAACATACGTAAGTATACGACATCAAAATATGCTCAAGCTAGGCTGCTACGTGTCATCGGCTCAAGAATAACCCGCCTCACGGTCTCCTTGTTCGCGTGAAAATTCTCAAAGGGTACTACGTGCTATGGGGTTGCCCGATGACCCGATGCCGTACCGGTGTCCAAGCCCACGTTTCCCCGGGCCCAATTCACGTGCATGCATTTTCTCGCCAAAATGGTTGTCATGAAATCATTTCATTTTGAAAAGGATCTTTAAGAAAACGTTTGCATTTTAGGACTATAGGTATACAGTAAGTTTTGGCCGAAATCATTCACATTGGATATTACGAGCTTTAAATACATAATGAAAACCTCACCTTGAAAAGAAGAAAGGAAGGCGACCTAAGGAGCTTGATCCTCGAACTCTGGACTGAACTCTGTACAAGAAAAGGAATAACTAACGTAAGACTCGACTCCATGAACCAAGCATTCGACGAACTGCATAATCATAAGATTATATGATATGAAATGATGATGATAATAATTATTATGAATGTTCATGTGCACAATTAATGTCCAAAGGACCAAGTAAACGAGCTAAATAACGAAAAGTATGAAAAACACACAATGCATGCTTCCAGGGGTCAGTCCCGACCGGGACTGATTTTAGTTGAAAAGAGATCATGGTCGGGACACCCCCAATAACAACGTCCCTGCATAGCTGTAACGCCCCGACTTTTTGGTCGTACAGGTATGACATCACGAGTGGGTTTAGATCGAGAGTTATGTGACTTATACATGTTTTAATTGCTAAGTAATTATTTAATTTAATAATTTCGTGAATTAATTGCTATTATGTGACGGATGTGACTTATATGATTTAATTGAAAGTGTTAGTTTTATTTATTTGTTACTTGTATACTAGCTAATTAATATTTTGTTTCGATTATGTACTTATTTGAACTTATATGAAATCCTTGGACTCAACCGAACTTTTAATTGGATCCCAATTGATCACCTACCAAACTTTCGGGATACAATCGAAGCACTTAAATTGTTCAAGGACCAAAGTGCAATTTCCCTCCTCTTCCTCCCTTAATTACACGATCAAGACCCCCACCCCAATTTCATTCTTCTTCTTCCAATTTCTCTCCCAACATCAAAGCGCCAAACCCTTCATTCATTTCTTCCAAAATCGAGCCAAGCTAGAGACAAGGAAGCAAGAGGATTCTTCTTCAATTCCAAGCCAAGAACAAGCTCCATTCTATCTACTTCCATCTTCTTCTTCTTCCCCTCCAAGGTATATATATATATGTATATATGTATATATATGTATATAGGTGTGTATATATAAATATATATGGATTTATGTAATTTGATGGATTAATTGATGAAATTATGAGTGATATGTGTATATATGTTGTATTTGGTTGTTGTTGTAAGATTTTGGGTGATTTGGGAGCCAAAATTCGAGCCTTTCCCTGTTTCCCGTAGCCAAACGCAGCTGCTGGAATTAGGGGTCACGCCCGCGACCGTTTTGTGACCATTTTTGGTCGCGGTCGCGACCAATAATTCAAGACTTGGCCAATTTTCGGTCGTGGCCGCGACTGATTTTCAGTGCAATTTTATCACATCCGCGACTCCCTCGTCCGAACTCGGAATTACCTGATTTTTGAACCCACGGAAACCTCTTGAAGTGTAAAATATTCTCCAATTAGAATGACTTCAATATCGTTTCTCATTTGCGAGATATGATCAATTCTTTTTGGTGTCGCCACTTTACCGGAAAACTGCTTTCACCCAACTTCGGGCCTACGCCATTTTCACCTCGTTTTGAACCATGATTTGTGCCATATATCATTTAAAAGATCTATGTGTCTAGTTTTATGTCCCATAAGCAAAACTTAATTCCAATTTCTACAACTCAAGATATTTCCATTTTCCTACAACTTGTTCATTCCCGAATTTGTTAACTTTTGCTAAATCTTACCAAAACTATTCTTCTTACGTTCCTTTCAACCTCTTGGCTCCAATATGTGAACTATATGACTTGTATGCTTGATTAATTGATGCTATATGATATTATTTGATATGATTATGAATTTTATGCTATGAATTCAATGTATAAATGTGAAATGACAACATGAACGTTTATGTGCTACTTTTATGCATGCGTGAATGGGTTGCTTCGTTTAGTTTTTTAGTATGTTGTGTATAGCTTCTTCCATGATTTATATATATTGCTAATATGTTATATTATGTGTTAACTTGTATGTTATGAAATCATAATGTGATCTTGTTAAACATTTTGTGAATTATGATCCAATATGCCTTCAAATGCTCTCTAGCTTGCAAGCATGAATTGTTCCTCCATTTATTGGCCTCATATGATAACTTCCCGCTTCATTTATGACTTGCATGCATTGTAAATATGTTATAGTATGAGTTATGATTAATGTATGAAGCTTATGGCTTGATTTGATACAAAATATGAAAGATATGAAACACATGAATATGAAACCACAATGTATTGAATATTTTGAATGGATTACTTGATTATATGACCCCATCACACGATTCATGCTTCTTATGCATCTTATATCATGGGCATAACATGTCGTGCGTCTATGTGGTTTCATATTGAGTCAATTCTCACCAGTACACATTGTTCCTTCTCTTGTACAGTTTGTTTCCAGGGCGGAGACTTCCAAATTGAATAGGCACCCGTATTGCTCTTGTTTCTTGTCTCGTGGTATTCCAGGTGAGGGTGTTTTCGTTCTAGTTACATATCAAACCCTACAACCCTTATGTGAAAAGCTTTGGCCAAAACCTTATGATTATATATATGTTACTTTTAAAGTAAAGTTATCGAGTAAATATTGATCGAGTAAATAGTGATTGATCGAGTAATCCCCTTTACAAATGGATAATGATGGATATGGTATGCTTCTTATGAATCAAATGTTTTGGCGAGAAAGAAAGAATGATTGATTGATTGATTGCACTGATTGGGGCCCAGGGGCTTGGTGTGAGTGGGGACCCGAGGAGGCAAGGGCTGACGGTAAACCCTCACACCAGTCCCACTATTGAACGGCGGTACCGGACCTCGTCAGGAGATTTGCGGGGAAAGGGAGCTGAGTGCCATCTGGGGAGTCATGTAACCCCTTTTGGTCAATGATTGGGTGGTCGGGCCTTGCAAACCCACCACCAACCCGGAGGAAGAAGGTTGGAACTTATTTATGATTGAAAATGATTGAATGATTGATTGATTGATTATGATTGATAGGCACTGTGCGGGAAGGCCGGGAAACGGATTGCCCAAACAAATATGTTCAGGACATGATATGTGATCTGTGTGTATTATGATATATTGCATGATCACCTATTTAATGTATTAATGATATTTGTCGTACACGGTCGGAGTTTAGTTGGAGATTGTGCACGCTCACTCGCCGAGCCTTATTGATTGAGTGTGATTTATGAACTTAATGAATTTAATATGAATAGTCGTAAAGTCTGAGCATTGCTTAGTCATTCTTTTGCCCTTTTTGGGAACTAACTTTAAATAAAACTTTGCTCGGGATTTATGACTTGCATGTGCATGTTTCTCTATATATGTATAGCTCCTGCTCACTCAGTCTTCTAGAGACTGACCCCTTTTCCCCACTTTTCAGTTGCTTGCAGGTTTTGCTAGGCGGAAGTCAAATTTTAATCTCTTGTCGAGTCACTTGTACACTCGAGTCACATTTTACATTCTTTTATGATTTAATTGTATTTCCGTTATGTATTGGGCCTATGTGCCAATTATGATTATTGTTGGATATTGAATTCGGGACAGGTTACATGCCTAGTTAAACCCGTTGTCAGTTTGCTTGGTGGATTTAAATTATGTATTGGGAATTGTTGGGCGTGTAACTATTGTTGAAGATTTTGAATTATACGTTATTGCTTCCGCTTTACATTCTAGGTATTCTTGATTTATTTGGTACAGGGTTAGATTCCGCCTAGCTAGGATAATTTTTATTTTGGTCTCCCGTTCGCTATGAGTCCGGTTCATGCTTGGATTATCCATTTCACGTGTGGACTAGACTTGTAGTGCGGGGGATGTGGCGCCTGTCGTCCCGGGCGCTACATCTTTAAGTGGTATCAGAGCCCGATTGCAAAACCGGGGTTCCTTGTGTCGTGTCATGTCAAGTATAGGTCGAACGGCTTAGGAATAATGTGTCAACGTGTGCACCGCATTGATCACGAGCATTATTATTGAAATTTGACATGGAAGATACATTATTAAATGTGTTTAATTTAAAATTTGTTAATTTATGTGTTGCATTTTGCATTAATGCGTGCTTTTGATGCTAAATATGTGCCATATACATTTACTAATCGGCATGCATTATATTTGAGTTAAGTTGTGAATTGTAGGAAATTATTATAATATCAAACCACGGCCAATCCCTACAATTAAAACTACTTAGCACAAGTTCTTTGTTCGAGCAGGGGCGATTTAAAGAGGAGCCTTTGAATTTAGAAGGCTTTGGGATATTTGACGATTTTTACGACAAGGGTATAGGTTGAGAGTTCGATCTCAAGGAGGAATTAAATTTTGGGTGAAGATTTGGAATGGATGAAGTAATAATATGAGGAGTTGATGCTTATATCCACAAAATAAACACATACCTCTTTATACCGTGAAAGGTAGTCAATCAACCGGCCGTGTGATTCGTTTAATTCAAGAAGGAGGCGAAGGAAAATTTGAAGGTACTAAGGGTTCAACATCCGGGGTTAGAGGAGCTTAATTATGGAGAGAGGAAATTTTATAATTTTAGAATAAGAAGTAAGTTGGAGAAAAGAAACATGTCGAGATACTTCAGGTTTTCGAATGAGACTAGTGTTAGTTGGAAGAAAACTAAAAACCGTTCCACTCTCGGAATTTTAAAGAGGACGCCCAAGCTATTTTACTTAACTATTAAATTCATTAAATTTGGCTCGGAATGGAGAAATTTTGCAAAGTTGTAAAGTTGCTCGACTGTGGAAAATCTTCAAGCTTAGAGCGAGGCGAATCGGCAAAGCAGAACTTCTGAATAAATCAAGTTTCAGAAGCCGAGTTCGAGAAGAAGCAGGATTTGAAAAGAGTTAAAGAAAATCTATCCAACATGGTGAATGCAAACCTAGGGGAGGTAACAATGATAACGATTTTATCTTTAGCCGGATTGGAGTTTAACTTTCAGATCTAAGATGAATTATCGTATTGTGAGATTGAATTGGAAGATATGGAATAGGAAATGGAAACGATCAAGAAAGGCAAAGAGCTTTTGTAGGAAATGGTGAAGTCAAATTTAAGCAATTGGAGGACGAGTTCATTCCACCAATTTGAACTCATAAATATAAGTCAAGGGAACGTTGATTAAGGTCATAATCAAGGTGAAGGTTCAGACAATTTCTGGAAATCGACATTTGGGAATAATTCGAGATGCCGACTCCACTGTTATAGAAGACTTTGGTTTAAAGAAATTGCAATCTCGGGCTATGGAGACACTCAAATTGATACAAGGAAAACTTATGCAGATTTTGAAGACCGTGGAAAAACGAGAGATTGTTAACAAGCTCAAACCCAAATCCGTAATTAAGGACATGAAGAACAAGTTCCCGGGCTAAAGCTTACCACTACGGTAACAAGTGTATTGCATTCATGGCACGTGCATCATACGTCGTATTAAATTATTTAACCTCCCTTATTTATATGTATGTGTTCATTTCTACTTGATAATTACTCCAATACGTAGCATCTTTAATTGATATAAGTGTTTCGACATGTTGTATCTTTAATTGGTTGCATGGGTGATATGTGCATCGGCATCTTAACCCCACATGCATTTTAGATGCTTTATTGATAGGAACTCTCTCCACTTTATTTATCAAGCATTACTCCAACCAAGCCACAATCAAATCATGATAAGGAAAGGAAAATAATTGGGTTGTGAAGTGCGGAACAAAAGGGAAAGAACAATTAACGACATGATTGGTATACATGAATGGAATGAGGCAGGAAAGGAATGAACTTTGTAATGGAATGATCAAGGGAATGGAATGACTTTATTATGACATTGCTATGATTGGTACGTCAAGTAATAAAGTTAGGAATGAAATAAAAATTTTAAACTTATTTCATTAATAATAATAATAATAATAATAATAATAATATATATATAATTAAAAATATTTTTATATTAAATATATTTTTTAAATTTTTTATTTTGAGTAAATATATATTTTCATATATAAATATATTATTACTATTTTATATCGAACGTACGTATTATATATATGACATTTATTACAAGTACTATATATATGTGAGTGTGAGAGTGAGTTTGGGATATATATATATATATACTTACTATTTCTCTATTCATGCATAGATTATGTATTAATTAATTTGTTGTATTTAATATATTTCTTGATATTTAAAAATAAATTTTAATATAAATATCAAAATTCGTTCTTTATAAAATATTTAAATTTATAAAATGTTATAAATAAAATAATATTATTGAACATGTTTTTTAAATATATAATATATTTAATATAATTTATTAAATTTTCAATGTGATTAATAGTATTTAATTTTTATTTATGAAAATAATAAAATATAATATGCATTTAACAAATATGTGAAAATAATATAAAAATAATAATAAATTTTAAACATTGGGAATGGCTAATACCATGGGGGACCAAAGGAATGGGTAATCCCATGCTTGTGGGAATGGACATTACCGCGGGAATGAGCATTCCTAATCATGTTTTGGTACCAATCATGGATTTAGGAATGAACGCAGTAATGCCCATTCCATTCCAACCCCATTCCATCATACCAATCATGCCGTAAGAGGTTGGGAGAAGTAGCCGGGAATTGGAAAGGAAGAAATGGGTCACTACTCTTACATGTCGCTTCAAAGTAAACGTGAGGAAAAGTTACGAACAGTTTGTGAGATTGAAACCGTTTATATCAAGGAAGCCGGGTTGCAGAAGTCGAGAATCTTCAAAGTAAGAAGCAATGTTAAGAGCTAATGGATAAGAATGGACATTCTTAAGGGGGAGAGTCGGCCGAAAAATAACTTTAAATTCATGAATTGGCTCGGAGGGATTTCTTTCAATTGAAGTAGCCAAAAAGGTAAGAGTTGTAACTTGATGACTTTCAAGATTGGTTGAAAAAGTGTAGGAATGATTTTGGAAAGAGTAAAAGTTTCAATGGTCGAAAATGAGTATTCAAGGAATAATGGGAGATTTAGTGTTCGATGCAATTTCAAAACCAAGGTGGATGAAGCTTCGTGAATACTATCGAAAGAAATATGTACTTCGAGAGATAAATGAGATGTACGAAATTAATCTTCCAAGGTTGAAATGGGATATGTTGTATGATGGGTTTCATATCTTGAAGACAACAGGACCGTGAAGGAAGTTCAAGAATTGGTACGGGAAGTATGGGGTAAAAAGGGAAAACAATCAGATCATCATATTTTGTAATGGGCACAGTGAGAGTCAATTCAATCGGGCGCTGAGAGTGGAATGTCTAGGACGAGTTACAACATAATGAAGAGGGTTACTGTAGCACCCGGAACGCTAGGCGCCACATCCCCCGCACTATAGGCTCAATCCACATATGAAACGGGCAATTCATACATGAACCGAAACTATAGCGAACGGGAGACAATAAAAAAAACACAAGGCTAGGCGGGTACCCTCAAATAAAACCAAAACAACTCAGAGCAATAAAATAGCGGAAGCAAAAGCATTCAATACATATAGATACCATATTTACATATTTACTTATAGGTACCGACAAATCATACCATTACAATATCCATCCAAATATAATTCAAGATTTACTACAAAATAACAAGTAACAACACAAGTACAATGTATGAAGGTGCAGTCCTAGACCCGAATAAAAGACACGAGACCCTAATTCCCGCCTAGCACGAACCTGCAAAACTGAAAAGTTGAGGTGTCAATCCAAACGGACTGAGCGAGGGGTATAAATAAATATATGCGCACGTACATGCAAGTTATAATCTCGGTTAATAATTTTTGGAAATCAAACACAATTATTAGAGTAGAAGGTACTATCACCCGAGGTTACAACTAATTCCATTTACCAATTAATTCAGTTCAATACAATCAATAGGTGGCCCGGCGAGTGAGGGCAATTCTCCAACCTTGCTCCGACCGTGTACAATCAATCAATTTGTTAGGTGATTTGGTGATCAAGCAATTATTTACTGTGCAAAATTAGCAGTTTCAGTGACTCCTTCTTCCTCCGGGTGATGGTGGGATTGCAAGGCCCCACCATCCAATCAGTCTGGGCAGGGGGTACATGAATCCCTAAGCCCGGAACTCCTTCCTCCCCTAATCTCCTAGGGGGTTCAGGGGTCATCCCAAATGGTGAGGATAGCACTCGAGTTACCCGTCAGCCCATGCTTTCCCGGTTGGCTCAAGCCACTATCCTCGGGCCCATAGTGCAATTCAATGTCTCGCCAAAACAATCAATCCGTCAATCAGTCAATCAATCAATCGGTTTTGCTAAATCATTTGAAAATCATAAAGTTCGCAAACTATAGATATATATATACATTTTGGCCGAAATAGTCACATAGGGGTTGTAAGGGTTCTATTTATCTAGAATTTAAACCTCACCTTGGCAGCCAACCAAAAAGAAGCAAGAGAGCACCCTACTGACCAGGCTCCTCAAAACCGGGACCGTGATCTGTGCAACAAGGACAAGTGTGAAGTAAGACTCGAATGAACCAATTATGACGAACGGCAAAGTCATGCACCAATATGTTATGCAATAACGATTTATTGAATGTCAAATACGAGCATGATTGTCAATAAACCAAGTATATAACACATACACGTACATCCATGCATGCAAAGCAATATGCATGAAAACAAGGGGTGACACGCCCGTGCCACCAAAACACACTAAGCCGTGACACCCCCGTGTCATGGTACTGCGGACCAAAAGTGGGAAAAGGAAGGTGACACGCCCGTGTCACCACAACAAGGCAAGCCGTGACACCCCCGTGTCACGGTACAGAAAAACCAAGCCAGCCAACATGCACCCCCGTGTCACCCAACACAAAGCAAATATGACATGCCCGTGTCACCTGTGCGTGACAGAAAAACAGGGGAGAAAACAGGGGTTTCCATGCAAAACCAACCCAAACACCAAATTCAATCCAACAAAAATGCTCAAACACAACATATACATAATATACTTCAACTACACAACAATCAAACCAATAAATATGCATCAAATCACCAAGAATTAGGCCCCAAAACCCCATAATTATTCATATACTCCAACTTTCACATAACTTCATGTTTCATGCAAGAAATGAAGGAAATATGAGCCACACATGCTTCTAATCATGGATACACATGAAAGCATCAAGCTAACATCAAACCCTACTCATATAATCAATCAAGAGATTCAATCCATTCTCATGTTATACCTTGAAATGAAAGAAGAATGAGATGAGGATGAAGAGATGAAGATGTTGATGCTTCTAGCTTCAAAGTTCCTCAAAATAGCTTGGATTATGAGATGAATTCTTCCTTCCTCTCTTGAGGTGTATATACCGATCCTTAGTGTGTGTGTATGTGAGGTTCTTGTATGAAAATGTATGTATGAGCAAGTGATGGAAGAGATGTATATACTAGATATATTATATCATCCACTATCATAACAATGCACCCAATTTGCAAACAAGTCCCTAGGTTATTTAAATGAATGCAATCAAGTAATATCCCTACTTAAAGATCCACTAGCTCCAATCCAAGTTATGCAATTGAGTCCATAATTTCATGAAATGATCAATTAAGGTCACATAATACAATTAAGCACACTATCACTTAATTTATGAATTTCACATTAAAATCAATTCATATAAATACCTAGGAATGTATAAGGCACACAATAATATAATGAAATCATAATAAGCAAGTAAATATATAAACTTAAACTCCCAACACCCTAAGACCCGCACGTGGCTTGCTTACCTGAACTTCCAGAATTTGGGGCGTTACAGTTACCGGCTCGTGAGTCATTTTCCATGACGAGTCGGGGATGCTATTATAATGGGAATAGTTGGAATTTTGAGTTATCAAATGACTTGCTTAAGCAACCGAACAAGTCAAAAATGAGTCGTGGGAGGAACAAGTTGATAGGAGTAAGGTAAGCGCGCTTTCAAGAGTGGAATGTTGGGTCGTGGTGATTTGGTAAGAATAAGATAATAGATTAAAAGATAGAGATCGAGTGGTCACTGAAGTGCAAACACATCGGGATTCCGAGGCATGACACTTTGGCTAGAGAAACCTTCAACATCGCATCAAGTATTGAACCGGATCATTACAATATAAGATTCTTGAGCATCGGTGAACGGTACATCTAGCATTCATGGCATATACATACATGCAACTTTAGTTTGAATAATTTTATGATGCTAAGTGCTTGGATTATTTGTTGTATTAGCTATTTTTTGTATAATTAATTCTCGATGTATTTAATATCTCCTACTTGTTTCTTGTGTGGTATATGTCCTTGTTCGTTTATTCTTTTTCTTGGGTTGACTATGTTGTTGTTGTGGTTGTTGTTGTTGTTGCTGTTGTTGAGAGACGGGGTTCTCTCGTTGTTGCTTGTGAGGGACGGGGTTCTCTCCTTGTTGTTCGAAAGACGGGGTTCTTTCATTGCTTGCTACTTGCTAGACTTTCGAGTGCTTAGGCTTTGGTGAGTTAAGGGTCGTGATTTAACAGCAAGTGAAGACCCCTTGTTGCCTGAAGACCTTTTCCGAACTAATTCCTGACGGGGAGTTGCTAACCCGAGTGGGATGAACACGGGAAAGTTTACGCAGAGTTCAGAATTCGAGGAAATGGACCTGGGGACCAGGTCCTCTTAAGTGGGAGAGGTTGTAACGCCCCGACTTTTTGGTCGTACATGTATGACGTCGCGAGTGGGTTTAGATCGAGAGTTATGTGACTTATACATGTTTTAATTGCTAAGTAATTATTTAATTTAATAATTTCGTGAATTAATTGCTATTATGTGACGGATGTGACTTATATGATTTAATTGAAAGTGTTAGTTTTATTTATTTGTTACTTGTATACTAGCTAATTAATATTTTGTTTCGATTATGTACTTATTTGAACTTATATGAAATCCTTGGACTCAACCGAACTTTTAATTGGATCCCAATTGATCACCTACCAAACTTTCGGGATACAATCGAAGCACTTAAATTGTTCAAGGACCAAAGTGCAATTTCCTTCCTCTTCCTCCCTTAATTACATGATCAAGACCCCCACCCCAATTTCATTCTTCTTCTTCCAATTTCTCTCCCAACATCAAAGCTCCAAAACCTTCATTCATTTCTTCCAAAATCGAGCCAAGCTAGAGATAAGGAAGCAAGAGGATTCTTCTTCAATTCCAAGCCAAGAACAAGCTCCATTCTATCTACTTCCATCTTCTTCTTCTTCCCCTCCAAGGTATATATATATATATGTATATATGTATATATATGTATATAGGTGTGTATATATAAATATATATGGATTTATGTAATTTGATGGATTAATTGATGAAATTATGAGTGATATGTGTATATATGTTGTATTTGGTTGTTGTTGTATGATTTTGGGTGATTTGGGAGCCAAAATTCGAGCCTTTCCCTGTTTCCCGTAGCCAAACGCAGCTGCTGGAATTAGGGGTCGCGCCCGCGACCGTTTTGTGACCATTTTTGGTCGCGGTCGTAACCAATAATTCGAGACTTGGCCAATTTTCGGTCGCGGCCGCGACTCCCTCGGCCGAACTCGAAATTACCTGATTTTTGAACCCACGGAAACCTCTTGAAGTGTAGAATATTCTACAATTGGAATCACTTCAATATCGTTTCTCATTTGTGAGATATGATCAATTCTTTTTGGTGTCGCCACTTTACCGGAAAACTGCTTTCACCCAACTTCGGGCCTATGCCATTTTCACCTCGTTTTGAACCATGATTCGTACCATATATCATTTAAAAGCTCTATGTGTCTAGTTTTATATCCCATAAGAAAAACTTAATTCCAATTTCTACAACTCAAGATATTTCCATTTTCCTACAACTTGTTCATTCCCGAATTTGTTAACTTTTGCTAAATCTTACCAAAACTATTCTTCTTACGTTCCTTTCAACCTCTTGGCTCCAATATGTGAACTATATGACTTGTATGCTTGATTAATTGATGCTATATGATATTATTTGATATGATTATGAATTTTATGCTATGAATTCAATGTATAAATGTGAAATGACAACATGAACGTTTATGTGCTACTTTTATGCATGCGTGAATGGGTTGCTTCGTTTAGTTGTTTAGTATGTTGTGTATAGCTTCTTCCATGATTTATATATATTGCTAATATGTTATATTATGTGTTAACTTGTATATTATGAAATCATAATGTGATCTTGTTAAACATTTTGTGAATTATGATCCAATATGCCTTTAAATGCTCTCTAGCTTGCAAGCATGAATTGTTCCTCCATTTATTGGCCTCATATGATAACTTCCCGCTTCATTTATGACTCGCATGCATTGTAAATATGTTATAGTATGAGTTATGATTAATGTATGAAGCTTATGGCTTGATTTGATACAAAATATGAAAGATATGAAACACATGAATATGAAACCACAATGTATTGAATATTTTGAATGGATTACTTGATTATATGACCCCATCATACGATTCATGCTTCTTATGCATCTTATATCATGTGCATAACATGCCGTGCGTCTATGTGGTTTCATATTGAGTCAATTCTCACCAGTACACATTGTTCCTTCTCTTGTACAGTTTGTTTCCAGGGCGGAGACTTCCAAATTGAATAGGCACCCGTATTGCTCTTGTTTCTTGTCTCGTGGTATTCCAGTTGAGGGTGTTTTCGTTCTAGTTACATATCAAACCCTACAACCCTTATGTGAAAAGCTTTGGCCAAAACCTTATGATTATATATATGTTACTTTTAAAGTAAAGTTATCGAGTAAATATTGATCGAGTAAATATTGATTGATCGAGTAATCCCCTTTACAAATGGATAATGATGGATATGGTATGATTCTTATGAATCAAATGTTTTGGCGAGAAAGAAAGAATGATTGATTGATTGATTGCACTGATTGGGGCCCAGGGGCTTGGTGTGAGTGGGGACCCGAGGAGGCAAGGGCTGACGGTAAACCCTTACACTAGTCCCATTATTGAACGGCGGTACCGGACCTCGTCAGGAGATTGGCGGGGAAAGGGAGCTGAGTGCCATCTGGGGAGTCATGTAACCCCTTTTGGTCAATGATTGGGTGGTCGGGCCTTGCAAACCCACCACCAACCCGGAGGAAGAAGGTTGGAACTTATTTATGATTGAAAATGATTGATTGATTGATTGATTGATTATGATTGATAGGCACTGTGCGGGAAGGCCGGGAAACGGATTGCCCAAACAAATATGTTCAGGACATGATATGTGATCTGTGTGTATTATGATATATTGCATGATCACCTATTTAATGTATTAATGATATTTGTCGTACACGGTCGGAGTTTGGTTGGAGATTGTGCACGCTCACTCGCCGAGCCTTTTTGATTGAGTGTGATTTATGAACTTAATGAATTTAATATGAATAGTCGTAAAGTCTGAGCATTGCTTAGTCATTCTTTTGCCCTTTTTGGGAACTAACTTTAAATAAAACTTTGCTCGGGATTTATGAATTGCATGTGCATGTTTCTCTATTTATGTATAGCTCCTGCTCACTCAGTCTTCTAGAGACTGACCCCTTTTCCCCACTTTTCAGTTGCTTGCAGGTTTTGCTAGGCGGAAGTCAAGTTTTAATCTCTTGTCGAGTCACTTGTACACTCGAGTCACATTTTAAATTCTTTTATGATTTAATTGTATTTCCGTTATGTATTGGGCCTGTGTGCCAATTATGGTTATTGTTGGATATTGAAGTCGGGACAGGTTGCATGCCTAGTTGAACCCGTTGTCAGTTTGCTTGGTGGATTTAAATTATGTATTGGGAATTGTTGGGCGTGTAATTATTGTTGAAGATTTTGAATTGTACGTTATTGCTTCCGCTTTACATTCTAGGTATTCTTGATTTATTTGGTACAGGGTTAGATTCCGCCTAGCTAGGATAATTTTTATTTTGGTCTCCCGTTCGCTATGAGTCCGGTTCATGCTTGGATTATCCATTTCACGTGTGGACTAGACTTGTAGTGCGGGGGATGTGGCGCCTGTCGTCCCGGGCGCTACAATAGCTATCCCAGCCTGGATTGATTTTGATCTGAAAAGGATCACGGCCGGGACGGCCCAACAGCGGCGCCCCCTGTATACAATCCCGGCCGGGATTGATTTTGTGCTGAAAATGGTACCGGCTAGGATCAGTGCTCAACTGATCCCCTGACATAGGTTTCCGGCCGGGACCCTCTGCTCGAGAAACAGAGCAGCAACAGGTCCATGCAAAAACTAAAGCAAACCAACATATAATCACTCCCAATTATAAACCAAGACTTGTAGCATGTATATACACGTAATACTTAAATTAGGCATCAAAAGAACCATCAAAACAAATCTAGATCATCATATATCCAACTTCTAAACCCTCATTTATTACATAATCCATGTTCAACCAACCAACCAAGATTACATGCTAGAATTCCACAAAAGGACATATATTCATGCACATATACATCTAGGAGCAATATATTAAGCCTCAAATCACAAAATCCCCAACTCACACACACTCACAAATGACCACATATAGTCACATATACACTTACTCAAGAAATAAAGAAAAGAAAGGATGTAGAATGTGATGTTAATGATGCAACGAGCTCCGGGTGAAGTCACGACGATTACTTCTTCTTCCTCCTTGAAATCGAACCAAGGTGTGTGTAGAGATGTGTGTTCTTGTTTGTGAATGTTTGAAATGAAGGGTGAATGAATGTAATGTGTATAATGTATATGATATAAAGTATAAGTCTTGCATATTTATGACTAATTTCACTTAAACCCTTTTGAATAACTGATTTACATGTTAGAAATGAAGGTGATGAGGGGTGTATGTGAAAATATGTAAAGCAAGGATCAAGTGGATGAATATATATATATATATATATATATATATAAGTTAAAATATGAGTTAAATATAATATGAAATGCATGTTGCAATTAATCACCTAAGTTATATTATTGTAATTAAGTTCAATTATAATTAGTTGGATATTAAATCTTACAATTTGCATAATGAGGTGTGAACGAAATAATTAAATAATCTTATCTCTCGAAAAATCACTCGTATGGCGCGCGTACCTGGAAGACGAGAACACGGGGCGTCACAGAGAACCGGTATGACTGGTCACCACATCAGAAGTTAAGAAATTAGTTGGTGAAAAAGCTATAGGATTTGTTACCTATTTGTTGAATGGGCCTAAGGATCAGCTGAAGATTGAAGAAGTGGAGGTCGTTAAAGAGTTTATAGAAGTATTCCCGAACACTTGTACCTCCTGATTGAGAGTTAAAATGTGTAATCGACACAATCCCTGGGGCCTGAGCCATTTTCTAAGATATCTGATCGAATGGCTCTAGCTTAGCTCCAAGGATTGAGAAAACAACTCAATGAGTTGCTGGAATCGGGATACATCCGTCCTAGCACATCTCCATGGGAGCACCTGTGCTATTTGTTAAGAAAAAGGATGGATTATTACGATTACCGAGAACTTAATCGAATAACGATCAAGAACAAATACTGTCTCCCCCACATTAAAGAATTGTTTGGTATTCTTCACAGATCCCGAGTATATTCTAAGTTGGATTTAAGACAAAGGTATTATCAGTTGAAGATTAAAACGAAGGATATTCCGGAAACTGCTTTCAATACCAGATATGGCCACTATGAATTTGTAGTGTTGCCTTTTGGATTAACAAATGCCACTGCCGCATTTATGGAACTAGTGCACCAAATATTCCAACCATATTTGGATCAGTTTTTGGTCATCTATATTGATGGCATCTTGGTATTCTCAAAGACCCTTGAAGAGCATGCTGAATAGCTTCGTATAATACTAAGTACCATAAGAGAACATAAGCTCTATGCGAAGTTCAGCAAATGTGAATTTTGGTTGGAAAGGGTAACTTTTCTTGGACACATAATATTCGGCCCAGGAATAAAGGTAGATTCTTCAAAGGTAGAAACAGTAATGAATTGAAAGATACCGAAGAATAGTCCGAAGTAAGAAGTTTTCTAGGAGTTACCGGCTATTATAGAAGATTTGTGAAAGATTTCTCCAAGATAGCTGAACCCCTTACTCAATTAACAAAGAAAGAAGGTAAGTTTGAATGGACAAAAAAAAAAAAAAGGGGTGAGCAGAGTTTTCAAAAATTAAAGCGAGGGTTAACGTCTGCTCCAGTACTAGCCTTACCTGAAGTAAAAGAAGGTACGTGGTCTATAGAGATGCATCTAAAGAAGGATTGGGATGCGTTTTAATCCAACATGGCAAGGTTATTTCCTATGCATCAAGAAAACTCAAGGCTCATGAAGAGAATTACCCAATACATGATCTAAAGTTAGTGGCAACTGTATTTGCTATAACTAAGTGAAGACATTACCTATACGGGGTAACTTTTGAAGTTTTCATAGATCATAAGAGCTTGAGATACTTATTCACTCAGAAGGAGTTGAATGTGAGGTAACGGAAATTGATGGAATTCCTAGAAGATTATGACTGTATAATACAGTATCACCAGAAAGGCAAATGTAGTGGCAGACGCTTTAGGTCGAAAATCTCATCTGGCAGCGTTATATGAGAGGATTAACTCGTAACTATCATCTCAAAATCTCAGTTAGCTAGTATGGTGATACCCTCCCCATTGAAGGAAAGGCTTAGAAAAGCCCAGGGCAGGATGAATGGATCAGAAAGTGTCTCAATTCTAGAGAAAAAGATATTGAGACCAAACTCGTTAACAAAAGTTATATCAGAAAAGCCCAGCTCGTTAACAAAAGTTGTATTAGAAAAAGATTGTGAGATTACATGGGGTGCCAATAAACATAGTCTCGGATAGGGATCTAAAGTTCACTTCACAGATGTAGCTGAATCTTCAGGAGCTAATGGGGACTAAGCTACACTTCAGTTCGGCAACACATCCTCAAACTAATGGCCAGTCAGAAAGGGCTATCAAATATCTGGAAGATATGTTATAAGCTTGTGCCTTAGACTTCCAAGAGGATTGGAAGGAATATCTAGCTCTTGTGGAGTTTGCATACAATAATAGTTATCAAGCATCGATTCAGGAAGCCCCTTATGAGACCTTATATGAGAAAAAGTGTAGGTCTCCGTTGTATTGGGATATGGGTGAAACAAAAGCAACTGAGAAAGGAGATACGAAGAAGACTATTAAGAAACGGATAACAGAATCTACCGAGAAGATCCAAATAATACGATAGAAAACGAAAGCAGCCCAAGATAGATAAAAGAGTTATACCGACACTCGAAGAAGGGATATCGAGTTTGCTGTAGGTGGAAAAGTGTTCTTAAGAGCATCACCGAGAAAAGGTTTTATGTGTATTGGGAAACGTGGAAAACTGAGTCCCAAATATATAGGGCCTTTCGAGATCATAGAGCGCATCGGACCAGCTGCTTACCGCCTAGACTTACCAGCAAACCTTACTGGAATACATAACGTATTCCATGTGTCCCAACTTCGAAAGTGTTTTGCTGATGAACCCCACATCCTGCCTGTAGAAGAAGTACCTCTAGAACCCAACTTGACCTATGAAGTGAGGCCTACCGAAATCTTCGATAAGAAATTTCAAGAGTTAAGAAATTGGAAAATACCCCTAGTTAATGTGTTGTAGAAAGGACATGGGACTGAGAAATAGAACTGGTAAACCGAGGAAAAAAAATTACAAAAAACATTACCTAGAGTTGTTTCGAAACAGGAATAAAATCTGAGGACAGATTCTCTTTAAGGGGGGAGGATTGTAACAATCCGAATTTCAGGGCCAAGAAGAAATAGGTAAGTGAAGGGTTAGAAGAAAGCATCAATGCATTATGCATTGCATTCTTATGTGAACAATGTGCTTTCATTTGTCGTATTGTGTTTTAAGGGGGATTTCCTTACCACGAACCACATTTACTATTCATTTCCCGAGCCTTCATTGTCCTAGAATCTCACTGGAACCTTAGAGGTTCATAACTCATGTTCCCCAGTCATTTGAACATGTTTTCCCAAGCTTCAAAATCCTTTCTTGATCATTAAGGGCATTTTGGGAACTTTTGTCAAAAAATACTATTTATTTTCCGAACTATCACCACTCCGTTTGATTAAAGAAACCCTGGAGGACTTATACACATCTTTTCTAAATTTTTTAGTTTGTTTTTCAATGCTTTGAGGCTTCGTTTGTATGTCCAGAGCAATTTAATAATTTACTTTTAAAGAATATTTTTTCGTCGCTGAAATATATTGAGATCATAGGCATAACGTTCCTCATTTTTTTCTACATTTTTGGAAAGCTTTTCCGACATTCTAATCATACACTAGCATTTATTTTATAATTAAATCATTTTATGAAATTAAGGAAAATCCTTTCTTCCGACGTTTATAACTTTTAAACCGTACGTCCGATTTTGACCCATGAGTAACCGTTTCGAAGCTAAGTTTATTTTCTACCTCTTGGAAACTTTTTTAGCTCCTAAAATCCACAGTATGAAGGTGAAATTATCAGAATAGCCCTTTCGTAACAATTTTACTAAAGGCAAACCTACTTTAGGGAAATAGCAAAAAGGTCCTTCCTTAATCTTTAATTTTGGAAAATTACAAAGTGACCCCTCCTAAAAACTATAAATAAGGGTGTTGGGCATCATTTTTCTTTTTCATTTTTGGAGAGTGGCCGAACCCCCCTTAGATGTAAGTTTCTTTTATTTATTTTTTTTATGTTTTTAATTAGTTTAATTAGTTTTAATTTATGTTTAAATTATGTTTTAATTTATGCTTTAATTATGTTAGATTTTAGATTATAATATATGCTTTATTTTATGCATGAATTATGTGCTTAAGAATTATGTTTTAATTTCATGAATTATGTGATTTATATTTCATAATCTCTAGTTTATTATGAAATGTGTTATATAATTTAAGTATGTTATAATTTAATTATGTGACAATTATTATGACATGTTACATGTTACATTTTAATTATTGTATGATCATACTTAGGTAATTTAATTTGTTACATGTTATTTAATGTTACATAATTAAAGTTATAACCTATAGTTTTAATTGTTACATGTTTAATTAATTATTCCCTAACCAATTGATATATTATGTTATGATATACATGTATAATATATGTATATGTATGTGATAATTCCATGTATAAATACATATGTATTTTGTATAAATAGTAAATGTATTTTCAAATAAATACGTATCTATTTTTGTATAAATACAAAATGTATTTTCTTATAAGTACAAAATGTATTTTTGTATAAATGCAGTATGTATTCTTGTATAGATACTATATACATACTGTACATATTTCTTATAAAATATTGTATAAATACGGTACGCATTTTGTATAAATACTGTATATATATCGTACAAATACTGTATATATACCGATAAATATCGTATACATACAATATCCATACTGTATTTTTGAATAGTAACTTTAACTTTTTGGTCAACATTATACCTAAACAATTCAAAAATAATTTTAAAATAATTATAAATTGTGCCTTTGAAATATTAAAGAAGGATTTTATCCGAATTTTCCGAAAATCGAAAATTTTGTAAATGTTTTATAAATCATAACCCACATTGCCAAATTAACCCTAGATTATCATTTCAAAACTTATAATTAGGATCATAATGTGATATTAACAAATATTATGTGATTAAGGGAAATCCACTTAAACCATCAAATTAAGGTTTACCTAGTTCTTCTAACGTGTTACTCTTTTAAGTATGAACATTATATACTTTATGTGCGTACTTGATTAGAATAATGAGAACTTAGTCCTAAGTCTGTAGTAGTTAATACTTTCAGGCGAAATTAGGACCGAGCAATGGAATCCACATGACTTTGTGTAACACCCCGGGTTTTCGGCCATCCAGGTACGCACTTACGAGAGAGCTAATTGTGAAATTTAAATCATTTTAATTTCATATTTAATTGAATTATACTTTATTATTTGAAATTCTCATACGAACTATTTGGATTTATATGAAATATTCGATTTATATGTCAAAATTTGCATAAGTGATTTATGATATCAATTTTTATGAATTTTATGATATGTGAATTTAATTTCCGAGCATGATAATTTTTGTGAATTATGCGATTCATGTGAATTAAGGGCTTAATTGTATGATTTATTTAATTTTGGACTTAATTGAAAATTTGAACTTGGACTTATTTGAAACTTTTCGAAAGTTTTGGACCTAATTGAAAAATATCATTTTTAATAAAATTTTATATATTTTAATTCGTTTAATTAATATTTTAAAATTTAATTTATAATTTCTTTGAAAATTTAATTTTTATTATTTGAATAATATGCTTATTTGTTGAAAATGTGTTGCGTTTGTACTCGATTTGAGATCGAATTTTCGTGCCGATTTAATATGCATGAATTATACGTTTTATGAATTCGTTTATGTGCTCGTTTTAATTTTTTGGACTTGTTTGATATGGTAACGAACCATATTTTAATTGTTGGGGATTCGAGGGCCTAACTAGTTTTAGCGTGCCTTGGATTCCGGAGATCGTAACTTGAGCTAGGGAATTCGGATTCGAATTCCGGAAGTATCGCTGGACTCGTGACAAAATTTGGAAGCTTCAGAACTTGACCTCACATTTTTCTAAGCCTGTTTGATCCCCCGTATTTAGTCCGAAACGAGCTGTTCGTGCAGATTCGCCACCCTGGAGTATTTTGGCCATAACTAATTCATTTCTTAACCAAATTACTTGATTGTTGAGCCTAAATAACCCTAGTTAAACCCTCTAACCATCCATTAACCTCTCATTTCGAACTCATGCCTAGAGAGAGAGAAAGAAGCAGCTGATCGAGAGAGAGAAAGGGAAAAAGAAATCTGCACAGTTCATCTTGCCTTTCCAAGATCAATACTCCATCATTTCGCCTCAAATTCGAAAGGTAAGCTAGGATTCTTGTTCTATATATTCTTCTCTTTATTTTAAGTGTTTATTTGCTGAATTTGATGATGATTTGGGCATGGTTTGGGGCTGCTATGTGAATAGTAAGGGTTTTGTGAAATTTTGATGAATTCTTGTGAAATCTTGATGCATATCTTGATATGATGCTATATATATGATCTATATGAGTTAATTGATTCAATTCTAAGCATGAAACGCAAGGAAATTCGCTGCATCTTGATCTAATATTGATGAGCGTGAGTTTTGATGGTTTTGTGCCTAAGTTACCTCCCTTGTTGCTGCGTGAACCTTGCTGCTGCTGTTATGTTATTTTGCTGCCAGCTTTTCCTTTGTTTTGCTGTTGTTTTGCTTCTGTGTCGCTGCCATTTCTGTTCTGCTCCTGCAGCTGCTCCCTTGCCCTGTTTTACGGCGTGAGAAAGAAGAAGAAACAGAGCTTCAGCTGCTGCTGTTTGTGCGCCTGTATCATCTCCCCGGGCGGGGAGATTGTTCGATGGTTGTGTTCCCGGGCGGGGACACCTTGTGGCAGTAGCTACTGCATCTTCTTCTACCCGGTCGGGGAGTTTTGTGTTGAGTTTTACCCGACCGGGTAGCTCCGTTTTGCTGTTGCGTCTGATTTTTTTATTTAATACATACATGCTGTGTATATATGTAGTAAATATATGTCCATTGTATGCATGTGAGTGTGGTGTGTGATTGCATGCTGCTACGTGAATTTGCATGCATGAATGTATGAATATATTTATATATATATGTATGTGAGTGTTTTAATGCATGAATATGTAATTTATATATGTAATATATATATATGTAGTGCATTTACCCTAATTATTTAGTACTTATAATTTTGTTTGATTTAAATTTGCATGCTGCTATTTATATAATATAAAAATAAGTATGGTATTATATATTATATAATATGTATTTAAGTATTAGATTAATTGTGTGATTTTTATTTGTTTAATCTTTGAATATTCCTTTGAAAATTATGATCTTAAGTGGCATATATGATATGAATTCGATGAATAAATACGTGTATGAATTATGGATGCTCGTGCTATGATATTAAATGACTTAATATGAATTTATTTGAAGTGAAATGAATTTGTTTCTTGGATTAATTGTATGATATTTGGTTTATTGCTCCAATATGCCTAAGTGTGAAATTATATGAAGTGCATTGCATCATATGCATTCATATGCAATTGCTGAGCATTTCCTTGGTTCATATTGAGTCTAAGTGTGGTTCCCTTGTTTAGATTGTTCGAGTGGAGTTGCTCGTTAGTGTGGAGCCGCTCCGTAGATGTGCTTTGAACCTGTTCGTTCGGTTTGTTCGTCGAGGTGAGGTTTCTTTCTTTTAGTTATTATAACCTACAACCCTAAATGTGTTTTAAGCTTGCATGTAACCTACGTATATATATATATAGATACGTGTTTGTTATGTATTTTGCGGGAATTGGCCCTTTTGTTATGAACCCTTTTGAAAACACTTTGTATATATACGTAGATATGTTTTGGTTATTTGTTTTGAAAACGGGTTGGTGTGTGTAATTTGAATTTGGATATGTAACGAGGTTTGACTTTGAAAGATAAGTCTTTTATATGAATCCCTATGTTTGAGTTTGAATCTGGGCCCCGGAGATGTGAGTAAGGGAGACCCGGGACGACCATGGGGTCGCCGGTTATGACCCCTATGCACATTCTCCTGTTGGATAGGATCAACCCGGAACCCACCAGGAGGTTTGGTGGGGGATGGAATCCTCGGGTGTGAGCGTCATGAAACTCACGACCCATACATAAAGTAATGGATAGTTAGGGTGTGCACAACCCTTCTATCACCCGGTGTTGGGGAAGGTACGTTTGATTTGGTTTTCATTTGAATTTGAATATAAGTTTGAATCTATATGAAGGAGGTTGGTTTGAAAACTCGTACTCGCCGAGTTAGTTTGAATTTGATTATGAATTCAATTCGTGAAATGGTAGTGGACTTCTAATTATTAAAATTTGGTAGATTTTGGCCTGTGGCCTAATTTTTCTTCTATATATAGTATCACGGGATCAAAATGCTTTGGATTGCAAAAACCACGCCCCGGTTCATGAATATTATGATTTTGAATATGCTCTGTCTCTATGTATATGTACATGTGCGTGGGTTAGCCCCTCACCAGTCTTTAGGACTGACCCTCGATGTCGTTTCCCCTTTTTCCCTTTTGCTTTTGAGTTGCAGGTGCAGGGTTCGTTCTGAGCTAGGCGGCGGTTTTCTTTTGGGTCGTTCGAGTCGAGTCTTTTGCATACTACATCTTTATCTCTCGCTTTAGTACTTTGGAGATATGTATAAGATTATGTCTATGACTCGAATTTGGAATTTGTAAGCTTTTATTTGGCCCTGGAGTGGCATCGCATGTATATCTTTTATTCTCTTGAGCATGTATGACGTTAGTATTTGTTGATCCTGTTGCTTCCGCGTATGTTTTATTTTGTTGCGTACTCTGTTTTAGGGTCTAGACTGCCTAGCTTAGGTGAGAGTTTTTCCTTGTCTTCCGTTCGCTATAGCTTGGTGCGTGTGCGGATTTTCCATTTCGTTACACGTGTCGGGCTATGGTGCGGGGGATGTGGTGCCCTTCGCTCCGGGGTGCTACACTTTGTCTGACTACCGGTATTAGGTGAGGATTAAAATATTTTCAACTGCAATCATGCCGATATATGTATCTATTTATAAAATGATTTCCAAACCTACCTATTATTTGATATCCGACCTATAGATATTACTACAGTATAATATCCCTCTCTAAGAGGAAAAAACTTTTAAGTCGGAATTAGGATCTTATCCGGACCTTATGTACTTCAATCCTATTCTTATTAAGAACTGATTCCCGACTAAGCAAGTAAAATATTCATCTCATATTATTATGGGTCCCGACGCCAACTATGTCGAGAAATTACCCGAAAGGTATAGGGGCGAGCGTATTGTTGGTTCCAAAGTTTACCTGGAGTTTTGTTACTCCATGCCAAGAGATAAGGGAGACAACCTCCCGGGAACGTATTTCCCACTTAATTACATGTGTCGTCTCTAGGGTTTGATCCTCTATTGACACCAAGGAGTAGATGAGTTATTACCATACTTGGTCTTATTAAAGTACCGGTACCTTGATCAGCCCGGTACTGTTTTACCAAATATTTAAGGGGTACGGTTGGAGAGGCCTTACTTGCAAGCAATGCAAAATCTTTTATTAAATGGTTCATACTTTGGAAATAATCTCCATATACCCCTATCCCCATTTTAAACTTATGACCTGTATTATATTTGTTATATCTTACTGTTATTACTTTAGACCGAGATCCTCTTGGTCCTACCTACATATATACATATATATAAATAGGTATACATATAAGCTAATACGCCTTCACTTAGTCACTTTGACTAACTCCTCGCCTATTTTAAAATGTGTGATTTCAGGAATCATAAGAGCGACAAATAGATTCGCCGTAGTATTCCTTGTATGTTAGGTCTAACCTCCACTCGGGGTAATATGAGTGTATGTGTATAACCCACAAGAAAGTGTTAGACTCGAATACAAGACACACAACCGACTCGGATTCCCGCCTAGCACTCCCACAACCTACACAAAACAATTGAAAACAAAGCGGGTTCAGTCTAAAGGAGACTGGTGGGTATAAAATAGCGCATAGTATATAATATCTCGGAATTTAAATATATACATGCAGTCATAATCCCGTGTGAAGTTTTATAACAATTTCCTAAGTGGGTAAAACAAAGAAAAACATCATCGGGATTACAACTATCATATTCATTCATTCATTAGGTTAATCTTGAGCCTGACGAAAGGCTAAGTCTCCAACCTGCACCTTGTGTAATCATTAATTCATTAGGTTATCATATGCATAATCTTTTGTGCACAATTATTCGATCATTCATAATCATTCAAATACACCTTTTTTCTTTGGTTGGTGTCCGGGTTTGCAAGGCCTGACCACCCATTCATTACGACCAGTGGGGTACATCAATCCCCAAAGGCCTCAGCTCCCATTCCATGCTAATCTCGTAGCGTGGTCGGTATCACTGTAGTTTGGTTGGAACTAGTATACGGGGGTCACCGTCAGCCCAAGCTTCCCTGGATAACCATGTACACTAAGTCCCAGGGCCCCCATTCAGTGCATTCAATCAATTCGCCAAATATTTCGGTAAGGATTTATTAAGAAAAGGCTTTACGTTTGAAATCATTTACTCTAAAGAGACTCGATATATAAATATACTAGTTTCGCTTAAAACTTTTCACATAAGGGGTATATCGGGTCAATTTAACTAATAGTTGAGAAATCCACCTTGTAAAAGCAAAAGAGAAAGCACAAGAGCCTCAAGGACCGCCCTCGTCTCCCACTGGACGTAAATCTGTGCAAAAGAGGTAGTGTGAGACTCAATATGACCATATACGACGCACGACAATGCTATGCAAATGGTATGAGATGCATAAGAAGTAAAAATCTCCACATATCACCAATGATGACACCCAGAAGGCCCGGAAATTTATTCATGGTCTGAGATATGAGATCTAGAATGCTCATAAGGCGGCTACAGTGGATACGTGGGAGAAGGCTACGAGGAAGGCGATTAAAGTGGAGGCCAATAACACGAGATTGAGGCCGACCTACTCCTCGGGGCAAGGTTCGAGTTCTAATTTGGGGAAGAGGCCTGCATCACAAAGTGGACCTCCGGTCTTCAAACCCCAAGGTCCTAACACTTCAGTTAAGAAAGCCCGACCTCCGGTACCTGCGGCACCAGCTCTACCTGCTCCGATACAATGTAGTTATTGTAAGGGTCCCAATCACACCGAGGAGTCATACCGGAAGAAATTGACAACATGTTATAAGTGTGGAGAGCCCGGTCATTTGATTAGTACTTGTCCTCAAGTGAGAGCACCTCAACCTCGAGCTCCTCAACCGTTGAATGTGATGCCTCCGAGAGCATCGATCCAAGCGAGTGCTTATGCTTTGGAGGGCGAGGAAGAGAATGTTGAAGTGGATGCCAACCCCGTTGTTGAAGGTACTATCCACATTAATGACATTCCATTGCATGCATTGTTTCATCCGGGAGCAACGCATTCATTTATTGCTTCCCGACTTGTTTCCACTCTTCCCTTGCCTGTTGCTTACTTAGATGGTTCTTTTGTTGTCTCTTCTCCTCTTGGTGGTACTTTGTCTACGAACTGTGTTTACCGTGGTTGTCCGGTGGTTGTGGAAGATCAAGAGTATCCGACAGATTTGATCAAGATGCCTATCAAGAAGTATGAGGTGATTCTGGGTATGGACTGGTTGTATCGTTATCGAGCAATGATGGATTGTTTTGCTAAGAAGGTAACTTTGGGTTCTACGGTCTTTGCGGGTCCGAGGTTGAAGACCTGCCCGTTTATTTCCTTCATAGAAGCAAGTAGATTGTTCTGGGACGGTGCGATGGGCTACGTGGCCTACCTTTTGAATAAGCTAAAGGATCAGGCCAAGCTCGAGGAGACGGAGATCGTGAAGGAAATCCCCGATGTGTTTCTGGAGAATTTGGGATCTTTACCTCCGGATCGGGAGGTCGAGTTTGTGATAGATCTCTATCCCAGAGCAGAACCGTATGCGAAATCTCCCTATAGGATGGCTCCAGCCGAGTTGAAGGAGTTGAAGACGCAATTGGACAAGCTCTTAGAATGTGGTTACATTTGCCCGAGCACTTCTCCGTGGGGTGCTCCGGTCTTGTTTGTAAAGAAGAAAGACGGGACTTTACGAATGTGTATTGACTACCGTGAGCTAAACCGGTTAACGGTTAAGAACAAATACCCGCTTCCTCACATTAAAGAGTTGTTTGATCTCCTGCAAGGTTCAAGTGTTTATTCTAAATTGGATTTAAGGCAAGGGTATTACCAGTTGCGTATCCGGGAGGGAGATATACCGAAGACAAGTTTCAACACGAGATATGGGCATTTCGAGTTTGTGGTCATGCCTTTTGGTCTTACCAATGCCCCAGCCGCGTTTATGGATATGATGCACCAAATATTCGGGCCTTACCTCGATAAATTTGTGGTCATCTTTATAGATGATATTCTGGTGTATTCGAGGTCCGAGGAAGAGCACGCAGCATTTGAGTATTGTCTTGTCTACGCTTCGGGAGCACAAGTTGTTTGCCAAGTTCAGTAAGTGCGAGTTCTGGTTAGATCGAGTTTCCTTTCTGGGTCACTTCATCTCTGGGAATGGTATAGAAGTGGACCCGGCGAAGATTGAGACGGTTATGCTTTGGAAGCAACCTAAGAATGCCTTGGAAGTGAGAAGTTTTCTCGGGTTAGCAGGGTAATAGGCGTTTTGTGAAAGATTTCTCGAAGATTGCTTCCCCGTTGACCCGGTTAACTAAGAAAGAGGTTAAATTCGAGTGGGATGAGGCGTGTGAGAAGAGTTTCCAAACTCTTAAGGAAAGATTGACTACTGCACCGGTTTTAACCCTACCCGAGGGTTCAGAAGGCTACTCAGTTTACACCGATGCCTCGAAGGAAGGTCTCGGTTGTGTGTTATTGCAGAATAGTAAGGTTGTAGCCTACACCTCAAGGAAGTTAAAGGATCACGAGAAAAATTATCGCACTCATGAGTTGGAACTCGCGGCAGTAGTGTTCGCATTATGAAATGGCAACATTACCTCTATGGAGTTACTTTTGAAGTGTTCACCGACCACCAGAGTCTTAAGTATCTGTTTACTCAGAAGGATTTGAACGTAAGGCAGAGAAGATGGATGGAGCTACTTGAGGACTATGATTGTAAGATTCAGTACCATCCGGGTAAAGCTAACGTGGTAGCGGATGCTTTGAGTAGGAAGGCTAGTGTTTCAGGCTTGGAAGCAGGTTCTAGTAGATAGGATTCAGTGGTTTTAGTTTGAGAGGCTCGCTTGGCTAATATTTCAGTTCAGCCGGATTTGAAGCAGAGATTGATAGAAGTTCAATCCGTGGATCCCGAGATTCAGAAATTGGTAGTTAAATCAAGGATTGATCCTGAAACTAAGTTTGGATTTGATGGTTCAGGGTTGTTTCGGTTCAATGCTCGGGTTTGTGTTCCAGAAGAACTTAAGCAGTTGGTACTTGATGAAGCTCACAAGTCAGCATATGCAGTACATCCCGGTTCGACCAAAATGTACAAGGATTTAAGGACTTTATATTAGTCGAACGGCATGAAGAGGGACGTTGCTAATTATGTTAGAAGATGTCAAACATGCCAAGTGGTGAAAGCAGAACACCAGAAACCGGGAGGAACTCTCCAACCACTTCCAATACCCGAGTGGAAGTGGGAGCAGGTGACAATGGACTTTGTGTCCGGCTTGCCAAGGACCAAAGGAGGTTCCGATGGAATTTAGGTAGTTATTGATCAGTTGACGAAGTCGGCGCATTTCCTTAAGGCGAGAATATCCGATAAGGTTCCTAAGTTGGCCCGGTTATATCAGAAAGAGATTGTTAGGTTGCATGGTACTCCGGTCAGCATTATTTCAGATAGAGATCCTAGGTTCACATCCAGTTTTTGGCAGGAATTACAGAAGTGTTTGGGGACGGAGCTTCACTTTAGTACTGCATTCCACCCACAGACGGATGGCCAGTCTGAAAGTCTAATAAGATATCTCGAGGACATGCTTCGTGCTTTGTGCCTTGGATTATCAGGATTCGTGGGATGAACAGTTAGATTTGATTGAGTACGCCTACAACAACAGCTTCCAGTCTTCTATTGGCATGGCACCTTATGAGGCTCTTTATGGAAGGAAATGTCGATCCCCTCTCTTTTGGGATATAGATGAGTGGAGATGGACTAATGATGGAAAGCTCGAAAGCGCTAAGAAACCCAAGGAGATTCAGGATACCTATAAAAATGAGCAATACGGGTGCCTATTTTATCCAGAAGTCTCCGCCCTGGAAACGAACTGTACAAGAGAGTGAACAATGTGTACCAGTGAGAGGAGACTCAAAATGACCAAATAGGACGCTCGGCAATGTAATGATCATGATATGAATGAAGAAAAGATGCTATAATGTAATGAACACGTTCATGGGCACTATTAAAGTCTTAAATACATATAAACATTCAATTCGTTCATTCAATGAAGCATTCGTATTCGAAAGAATTCATATCCTTCACATTTCACGTCAAAGGAATTTAAATCATATAATCAAGTCATTCAAATATAATCATAGCCCAAGTTAGATCACATTTCTAATTAGAAAATAAACAATTACATACATCACATCACATAATATAACATATTTCCAAAGTTTGAAAACAAGAAGAAATCATATGATAAGGAAAATAGGTTACGAAAATCATAAACGATACAAAGCGCACATAAACGGCATTCCATAAAAGCATGCCTAAATCTCTTCCAATTGTTATGAAATCAAACCACCATACTCTCAACACATAGTAAAACAAGTTGATAGTTCATCACCAATGAAGATAAAGGCGTTAAAGAGGTGAAGCAATCAATATCCGAAAAGGAAAAGACAAGAAATGTGCAGGGGGAGGGACACGCCCGTGTCCCTCAATTTGAATAGACTGAGACACGGGGGTGTCTCAGTACAGACCTACAAAAAAGGGCATGACACGGGGGTGTCTCACGTTACAAGGCAAATGAGACACGGGGGTGTCACGGTACAGACTCAAAAACGCAAACAAAGCTTACCGGCAAAACAAACCCTATACAAAATCAGTCCCAAAAGCATACCAAATCAACTCAAAATCTTATGAAACTTGATATAAAACATATTTAACATGTTAGGAGCATTTTTCATTTAGAAATAAAAGGACAAATCACACGTTAAGAGCACCAAAACCATGCAGCAAATCTGGGGCGCCAAAACCGCACATATGAGCTCAATTGTTCATTCATGCCATGATCAAGTACTTAGGGGTTGAATTTGAAGTTGAAACTTTAGGGAATGAATACTAACATGATAAGAAACTAATATACTCCATGTATAAGCAAATTAACATGAATTGGAGCACATTAGGATGACCATCGAACCACAAAAATGCAACAGCAGCAGTCCAGTTCTGTCATGCTTAAGAACAGGTCATGTATTTCGGTTTTGGGTCTTAAAATGGATCCAAAATCTTGCAACATGAACTCTAACATATAAAACAATGAGTGTAAATCATCTCCATGCAATTTCACACGAAAAGAAGGCCATTAGACCGAGCAACAAGACATGATTCCACACAGCAGTCCAAAACAGGGGAGGCAGTTTTGATCATCAAGTTTGGAGTTCCATATCTCATAATTTCATCAAAGGGTCTAAAGAGAAAATCATCCTAACATCATATACTATCAGTTAGGAAACAAATAGGCCAAGAAAAAAGCTCATAAACTCAGTTTAAAGCCACAAAATCAGCTGCACAACCAAGCAAGGTCACAAAAGCAATTACCCCAAAAGTTCATATCAAACTCATAACTCAAACCCTAACCAAATCTGATCCAAAGAATGTATTAAATAGATGAAATCATGTACAAGAGAGCAGAGAATACATAAATATTCATACCTTGAAGATTTGGTGAAGAAGGAAAGTGATTTGAGCTCAAAATCACAAAGGTAGCCAAGGTTTTTCCTCTTTTCTTCTCTCCCTCTCTCTCGATCTGGTGCAGCAGAAATGGGGGGTGTTTTGGCTCGGTTTTGCTGATCAAAAAGGAGTAGAAAGGCTTAACTCTAGTACACAAGGCATGGGTTAAGGTATGGTTAGGTTAGAGAGGTGTTAAGAGGTCCCACCATGAAGATTAGTCAACAAAAGGAGTTCTTCTGGCACGAGTTGTTCGTTACGGTTGGATTTTGGAGGTCTTAATGATCTCAAAAAGGTATGAGGCTTGTTCCATTGTCTCCGAATCATCGATACAAAGGCAACGAAGGTGACGAAATTCGAATCCGAATTCCCGAGCTCAAGATATCAATTACGGAACCAAGGGTGCGCTAATTGCTCGTTAGCCCCCGACTTGGATTCCAAAAACAAAATAAATTCAAAACTCGATCAAAAGTAACCGAAATCATGAAACGAACATATAATCATTTCCATAACACATATAAGCCCAACATATTAAATTTGCACGAATTTTCGGTATCGATTTATATAAAAACGAAGCACGTAATTGTGGCTCATGAACAATATAACAATAAAATTCATAACATTTTCAAATAATATGCAAATTCAGATTCATATATACTTATAAATAAAATTGCATGCTCTAATTAATCTCAATTAATGTAAATGGACGACATTAATTAAATGATTAATATTAAATAACTTAGAGTATAATGATTAACATAATCAACATCTATACATATTTATATAAATATATGTGATATTAATAGCATTAAAATAAAGTAATTAACATAATTAACATGAATTATAATTAAAAGAAAATTAAATATAATTCACGTATAATATTATTTCGCGCAATTTGGTAAACACATACGTCAAGCTGAATTAATAAAAAAAAAACTTGGGCGTTACAGATGGCCATAAGAGAAGACCCCTCAAAGTGTTTAGGAGAGTTTCTATTAATATAATAAATAGGGTTTTCCATTAAATTCTGTACCCCTATGTGATATGAACTGTCTTATGTGGCATGAATGTTAGAACTAGCAATTATGGAGTGGCTCCCATAATTGCACATAAGATAAGATACCCATGATCATCTCATATTAGTATCATGCTAGGACATGTTATTTGCTAATTACTTCTATGATGCACTTGATGTGAAACTGCATTAATCAAGACAATTAAAATGGATAACTATACATGTTGGTGCGGTCAAAACCGGATAACTCTTTGGTTAATTCAAAAATCCCTAATTAAGATATTGAGCAACTTTCGAATAAATAGGTATTCTATAAATTACGATAATAAAACTACTAGCATTCCATCAATAGGATTTAAGAGCTAGTAGGTAAGCTAATTGTTGTCTCATGAGTCGTGGGGTAATTAGTGTAGCCTATTAAATCTTAGTTTCTTGATTGATCACCTTAGGTGATTGATATTTCTTGATCATTTTAGAATGGGCGATGTCTCAAGAGTCGTGGTGTGACACCCCGTCCGATTATCCGTTCAGGTATGGCGTCACGAAAGTGTTTTCTTATGCATTTATATGATTTACATCCTTATTATGTGTCGTAATTCCCAACTGTAGCACCCTAACCCCCAGGGCACTACATCCCCCGCACTACAGCCTCGATCCACGTATGAAATGGAAAATCCATACATAAACCAAAACTATAGCGAACGGGTGACAATAAAAATGACGAGCTAGGCGGGGCACTCCCCAACATAAATAAAGCAAAACATGAATTCAAAAGCGGAAGCAATAAATCAATCATACGTATAGGTACCATATTTACTGAACAGACACTTATAGGTACCAAACCTAACTATCAATACATTATCATCTCTTAATAATATACATATTCAGGTATTCAAAATGTACTAATAACGATCATAACATGAGATGTCGAAAAGTGCTATACATGAAAGGTACAATACTAGACCCGTGACAGCGCAAGACTTGACTGGACTCCCGCCTAGCACGACCAAGCGCTCAAGTACCTGAAAAGTGAAGTATCAGTCTACCGAAGACTGAATGAGAGGCAATAAATATACATAACACACATCACATGTAAGTTGTAGCCTCGGGTGAAGACTTTGGAATCAAATAGATATATAGTTCAAGAAACGTATTCTTTACCCGAGATTACAACTAATCCATTTAACAGTTTAACTTAATCGTTTCATGAACATGTGACCCTGGCGAGTAGGGGTGATTCTCCAACCTTTACACCAAACGTGACAATACGTGCTTGCTTTATCAATTTAATACATGATCATGCAATTCCACTTAGTGCTCACATAAACAGTTTCATGCTTGGAATCATGCAATAACCCGAGGATAACCCGACATGCCGGATTAATCCCCAGTCTCCTTCTTCCTCCGTGTGATAGTGAGTTTGCAAGCCTCAACTATCCACGACATGGTGTGTGTAGGGGACATGACCCCCTAGACACAGAACTCCTTCCACCACTAATCTCCTAGTGGCTTCGGGGGTGATCCCAACAATGTGAGGATAATTCAGGAGTTACCCGTCAGCCCTTGCTTTCCCGGTTGGCTCAAGAATTACCCTCGGGCCCACGTGCAACCATGTACTCGCCAAACTTGCTTGAAAATCATGACAATCATGGCTTGCTTGCTTAATATGGTTATAACTTTGAAAACCTTTATAAATATAATACGTTTTGGCCGAAAAGGACACATAAAGGTTATAGGGTTTGATTTACCTAAAACAAAACCTCACCTTTCTTACAAAATACAATAAGGATATGCTCTACGGAGCCTGCTCTTCGTCCACAACCTCGTGACCTGTGCAAACACGACGTGTATACGTGAGACATGACCTAAAATAGACCAAATAGGACGAACGGCGAAAATATATCGAGGTGACGAGGAAAATGCAATGTGGCATGATAACATGTTGTTTCAGTACATATTAGCACATATAATAGCAATTCGGGGTCAAAGAAGTCGTCGGATCGAGGGGATATTTTTGTAATTTTATGCAGAGAATTTTGTTCTACAAGTCAGGTGGGAATGACCGTTCTCGTAACCCCCAAAATCGCGCCAACATTTTTAGTTTTAAAAATGCGATGAAGCTGGGAACGGCCCTTCCGGCACGCAGGCCAAAATGGGAACGGCCGTTCCCAGTCTCGGCCGCCTATTTTTAGTTTAAAAGAGGGGAACGCCCGTTCCCACAATGCCTTGAGGCTGGGAACGGTCGTTCCCTGTTTCTGTAACTTACAGAACAGAGCAAAAACAGGGGATGCTTATGGGAATGCATAACAACAACAACAAAACTCCAATTTTGATCAACAAAGGTGTTAATTTCTGGAAATATGATGCATCAACATTCAAAAGATGATAATATAACACTTAACCACTAAAACTATGCAATATTATCAAGGTTTCCAAGATTTCTAGCTCAAGATCATCTTGATCACTCAAGCTCAAATTCTCAACAAATTCATGCACAAATCATGCCATAATTCAATATATAATCACCTAATCATACTTTGCTCAACAAATAATCCACAAAGTCCAAGATTCATAAACCCTAGCTATGTCAAATATGATCAAAATCATCAATTCATGCAAAGCCAACCTTGAAATGAAAAGAAATGAAGAAGATAGATGATGATGATGATGAACTCCCCAAAACTTGGCAAATTTCTTGAAATTCTTGATGATATGGAGAAAAATCTCTTCCTTCTTCTTGGTGGGACAAACCGAGAGTGAGAGAGATGAATATGTTGGATATTTTTTGATGATAATTGATCAAGAAGACCGTAGAAGAAATATATCGATCCATCAAATTTTGAAACTTGTGAAATGCCTATAATTGCACTCTAATCCTTGAAGAATTCAAGTTAGGCAATTAAGGATACAAGGTTTTGAAATGTATTCAATTAAGTCCTTGAAAGATAATGCAATTAAGTCCCTAAAGTTAGAAAAATAATCAAGTAGGGACAATTTGGTAATTTGAAGCACTCTCGGTAACGGTTTTACGCAATAAATGTTTTCCGTGTCATGAAATAATATTTTCAATGCTATGAATTCCAAATAATTCACATAATTGATGTTTCAAGAATTTTATAAAATGTAAAATGCCACGTAAGAATATTATAAAATTAAAGAATTAAAATAAAACCTACGCTCAAAACGCACTCGTGGCATGCTTACCTGATCATCCGGAAACCGGGGCGTTACAACTCTCCCCCCCTTAAAAGAATCTGGTCCCCAGATTCTCTAGTCTTGCGTGAACAACTCCGGGTGGAACCGTTTCATTTTATCTTCTGTTTCCCACGTAGCTTCTTTGGTTTTATCGCTTCTCCACAAAACCTTAACCATGGGAATTCTCCGGTTTCTCAACTCTTGAAATTTCTGATCCAAGATTCTAACCGGCCTCTGAACGAATGTCAAATTCGGTTCCAGCTCAACTACTTCGGCGCTTATCGGCATAGCTCTTTTGTCTATCTTACACGGCTTTCATCCGTTGTTGAATCATCTGAACTTTCTCAATCATAGCCTGAACGAACTTGGAAGGCTTTTCAAATCTTTCACCTTTCTTTACTCCCTCTTATTTCGACCATTTCCACTCTTCCAAGTCGAAAAACAACGGAGACCGGCACTTTCTTCCATAAAGAAGTTCATACGGAGCCATCCCGATCGAAGCCTGAAAGCTGTTATTATAAGCAAACTCAATCAAAGGAAGTTGTTCTTGCCAAGAATTCTGAAAATCCATCGCACACGCCCGAAGTAGATCTTCCAAATATCTTATTAATCTTTCTGTTTGAACGTCTGTTTGCGGGTGAAATGTTGTACTAAACTTGAGTTTCGTTCCCAAAACGGCCTGTAACTCCTGCCACAACTTGGATGTAAACCTCGGGTCTCGGTCTGAAACTATGCTCACCGGAATACCATGAAGTCGGATAATCTCTCTGTTATAAATTTCGGCCAACTTTGGGATCTTATAAGACATCCAGACCGGTAGAAAGTGAGCAGACTTTGTGAATCTATCCACAATTACCCAAATACCGTCAAACCCACCTTTAACCTTTGGTAATCCGGAAACAAAGTCCATCGTTACTTGTTCCCACTTCCATTCGGGAATAGGTAATGGTTGTAGAAGTCCTGCGAGTTTTTGGTGTTCAGCTTTCACTTTCTGACAAGTCAGACAATGTTTCACATACTCTGCCACGTCTCTTTTCATCCCGTTCCACCAATAATATTGCTTCAAGTCCTTATACATTTTGTTTCTCCTGGGTGGATCGAATAGGCTGACTTGTGAGCTTCTTCGAGTAGAACCCGTTTCAATTCTTCAGGTACTACTACTCTGTTCTTAAACCGAAGCAAACCGCTCTCATCGAACCCAAAAGGACTCTCCGAATCAGCTCTAGACTTACTTACAAGCTTCTGAACCTCCGGATCTCTATTCTGAGCCTCAAACAATTGATTCTTCAATTCGGGCTGAATTGTGATATTAGAAACCCGAGCCTTTAACTCAATCGGTATCATCTCGTCACTTTCCTTTATTTCCAAACTCGATACACTCGCCTTCCTGCTAAGTGCATCGGCGACCACGTTTGCTTTTCCTGGATGGTATTTAATTGTACAATCATAATCCTCTAGTTTTTCCATCCAACGCCGTTGCCTCATATTAAAATCTTTCTGTGTGAATAAATACTGTAGGCTTTTGTGGTCGATAAAAATCTCAAAAGAAATCCCGTAGAGATAGTGTCTCCATTTCCCGAGAGCAAAAATCACGGCTGCTAGCTCTGGGTCGTGTGTCGGATAATTCCTTTTATATTCCTTTAGCTTCCGAGAAGCATGAGCGATCACTTTTCCTTTCTGAGTCATAACACAACCTAAGCCCTCTTTAGAAGCATCTGTGTACACTACATACTCCTCTGAACCCTCGGGAAGTGCCAACACCGGAGGTGAGACTAACTTTTCTTTCAAAAAGTTGAAGCTTTGATCACACTTCTCGTCCCAGACAAACTTAACATCCTTCTTTGTCAAACGGGTTAACGGTGCAGCAATCTTAGAAAAATCCTGAACGAACCTTCTATAATATCCGGCCAATCCCAAGAAGCTTCTAACCTCTGAGGCATTCTTTGGTTTCTCCCACTTGAGCACGGCCTCAATTTTCGAGGGATCGACTTCCAATCCTTTTCCTGAAATTACATGTCCCAAGAAAGAAACCCGATCTATCCAAAATTCACACTTGCTAAACTTAGCAAACAACTCATGTTCTTTCAAAGTCTGTAGAACGAGCTTAAGATGTCTCGCGTGCTCCTCGGCTGATTTTGAGAAAACCAGAATATCATCAATAAATATCACCACAAATTTGTCGATGAAAGGCCTGAAAATCCGGTGCATCATATCCATGAAAGCTGCAGGGGCGTTCGTTAATCCAAATGGCATAACCACGAACTCGTAGTGCCCGTACCAAGTATTGAATCCTGTCTTAGGAATATCCTCTGCTCGGATTCGCAGCTGATAGTATCCCTGTCTTAAATCCAAATTTGAGTAGACTTTAGAACCCTGAAGTATATCGAATAACTCCTCGATATGTGGAAGGGGATACTTATTCTTGATAGTCATCCGGTTCAACTCCCTGTAATCGATGTACATTCTCAAAGTTCCATCCTTTTTCTTTACAAATAAAACTGGTGCTCCCCAAGGTGAAGAACTTGGTCGAATGTACCCACCTTCCAATAATGCCTCGAGCTGAACTTTTAATTCCTTTAATTCCGCTGGAGCCATCCGGTAGGGAGTCTTTGAATATGGCTCGGCATTCGGAAAAAGATCGATCACAAACTCAATTTCTCGTTCAGGAGGCAAAGAATCTAATTTCTTTGGAAAAACCTCGGGAAATTCTTTCACAACTTCGGTATCCTCCAATTTCACCTGATCCTTTGGCTTGTTCAAAATATAAGCAATGAACCCTGTAGCCCCATCTCTGACTAATTTCTGAGCCTCTGAGAACGAAAGTAGGGGTACTGTAGCACCCCGCACGTGAGGCACCACATCCCCCGCACTATGGCCCAACATGAGTAACGAAATGGTAAATCCGTACCCGTATCAAACCATAGCGAACGGGAGACAAACATAAAACCCTCCTAAGCTAGGCGGAACTTAGACCCTGTAATAACAACCAATCAACGAGACATAATACTCCGGACAACTAAAATTTCAAACATACAAACCATAAGCAGAATTGGGCTCTTCAGGCCTCTGTTAAACTCCTAATCAAAGCTCAACCAAAGCCATTCAATAGCAATTCCATGATCTTACAAGGTTGAATCATTTACAACATAAATACATGAGGTGAATGCAGAGACGCTTCTAACTTAACTGACTGACTCAGACCCAACATAACTCCGCCTAGCTCGGACTCCAAAGCCAAACCTGCACACTAAAGTGTTGAGAAGGGAGAGGGTCAGTCTCTAGAAGACTGAGTGAGCAGGAGCGATACGTATATATATATACGAAACATGTACATGCAAGTCATAAATTCCGAGTAAAGGTTTTATTTAAAGTTAGTTCCCAACAAGGGCAAGAGAATGACCAAGCAATACTCGGATTTTACGACTAATCATATTAATTCATTACATTCATAAATCATATATATACATAAGGCTCGGCGAGTGAGCGTGCACAATCTCCAACCAAACTCCGACCGTGTACGACAACTATCATTAATATGTTGATTAGGCGATCATGCAATATATCATAATACACACAGACCATATATCATAAATCATATTCGTTTGGGTAATCCGTGTCCCGGCCTTCCCGCACGGTGCGTAACAATCATAATATAACATAATCATAAATCATAAATCAAGTTCCAACCTTCTTCCTCCGGGTGGTGGACCGGTTAGCAAGACCCGGCCACCTCATACATAGGCCAATGGGGTTTCATGACTCCCCCAAGGGCACTCAGCTCCCATTCCCCGCTAAACCTCCTAGCGAGGGCCGGTATCACCGTAGTTTGGTTGGGACTAGTATATGGGATCCCCGTCAGCCCTTGCTTCCTCGGTTTGCCACATATACTAAGTCCCGGGGCCCGTACAATCATAAATCATAAATGTGTCTCGCCAAACATTTCAATTCATAGGAACATAACGTATTTCATAATTCATTTAAAAAGGGTTTACTCGATCAATCTTTACTCAATAACTTTACTTTAAAAGTAACATACACATATATAATCATAAGGTTTTGGCCAAAGCTTTTCACATAAGGGTCGTAGGGTTTCATACGTAACTAGAACGAAAACACCCTCACCTGAACCATGACGAAACAAGGATACGAGTACCCAGTGCCTGAGCGATCAAGATCTCTCCACCCTGGAGATAAACTGTATGAAAGACACATGACGTTTCGTGAGACTCAAGACTCTAAATGAACCAAATATGATGCACGACATGCAATGAACATGATATAAGTGCATAAAAAAAACAATATTGTGTAATGAACATGTTCATGTGCACTATTAAAGAATTTAAGACATAGAATCAAATCATTCGTTCATATATTCATTTAATTTCATAAGTTCATAAATTCATAATTTCATAAATTCATATAATTTTCATAAATTCATAACATTCATAATTCATAATACATATCAATTAATCTAAAATCCATTTAATAAGCATAACACATATTATTCAAATTCACAATTAGGAAAAGAATAAATAAAACGTTCAATCAATAGTCGGTAGGATAAATACGCGAAATAGAATTCAAATAAATTTCAAAAATTGAATTAAATCAAATAATATTTAATATATATAATACATATATATAATCATTATATATAATAGGTAATAACATATAATATATATAACATATATATATATATATATATATATATATATATACACGTACACACACATTACATATCCATGCATGCACATATACAATATATATAATATATTCATGCATGCAAATGAAATAATACCATGCACACACAAATACAGCCATGCATATATACAATATTTATAATATATACCTATATATATACTCACACAACACACAAACAATGCATATATATAACACCACAACCAAGCATGCTACGTACACACAAAGCGCACAACCACAGCAGCCATGTATACACACTAACACACCCTGCACAAATTAAATACGGCCATGCACATATAACAGCAGCAGCAACCACATTCATGCGTCGCAGGACAGGAAAACGCAGGCGGCAGTAGCATACATACAGCAGCAACCCAGAAACTCAGACAAAGAGTTCTGAAAAACGGGGTGACACCCCCGTGTCACCTCCAAAGCCCAGACCGAGACACCCCCGTGTCTCGGTACAGTGATTCTAGTCCACACAGCACCCCCGTTACACGCAGGAAAGAGCAAAACAACACACCCGTGTCTCACACCATCACATCCCCTGTTTTTGACAGAAAAACGCAGCAGCAACTACCGTCATGTACAAGCAAGAAAGGCAACAAGATCATGCATGAAAAGCTGCAAGTACTCCTCTAGAATGATCCCATAAAGTCATGAAATTAACAGCAAAAGAAAGAAGGAAACGCAGCAGCTTTTTGACAGCAACAAAACGGGTGAAGAACAGGGCAAAGGTCACGGAAAACAGGGCAAGAAGCACTCACTTCAACTCCACCTATCCATATCAGTTTAGACCATCAAATACTCATTGAAGAAACACCATTTCAACGTATGTATCAGTTTCAAACAAGCCCAAACAAGAAATGGAAGCATACGTGACATTCATGAAAGTTTTCTCAAAAGTTCATAAATGATAACTCATTAATATCTCAACCACCAAGAAATCAATGATCATAAATGATATGAGGATGTTAAAACAATAAACATCAAGCTTGGAATCAATCAAAACCATTGAGAATCGAAGGAGATCAAGAAATTGCCCAAATTTTCTTATTTTCGGAAAAATGCCCAGAACTGATGAAACCATGCTCAACTTCATGAATGAAAGGGTGGAAATGATCAGAAATGAACATATAATACAACCCTAAGCTTACCTTGTTGATTGGTTGAAGTTTGGATGAGATTTGAGCTCCAAAATCTCCAAGGATGGAAGGGTTACGGGACTGGAATGACTGCAGAAGCTTTGGCTGAGTTTTTGAGGATTGTGTGAGGGTTATCTCGGTTAAGGCTTGATATGTCATGATAGATGGTTGAGTTAGGGTTTTAAAGAATCAAACCATGGTTAATTTGGTTATGGTTTGAGCAAGATATGGATAATTTTGTACAGCAAGGTCAAAATGGTCGCCGATTCGTTTTTCGGTTGGATTTCAGAGGTTCAAATGATTTAGGAAAAATATAAGGCTAAGTTTACTAAACTCGCATTTTTGTTACGAGTTCAGCGGAGTTGACGGAACTCGAATCCGAGTTCCCGAGCTCAAGATATTAAATTCGGAACCAAGGGTACGCTAAGTGCTCGTTAGCCCCCCCGATTTGGTTCCTCAATAAAAATTAAATCCGTTAACATATCAAATGAATTCAAAAATATAAATCGAGCATAAAATCATATTCATAACACATATATTTACGACATACTACAAATTCGTGGCAATTCGATATCATTTCATATAAGAACGAAACACAAATTAAGTGACATGCCCATTTTCATGCAATTCATGCATAATTCAAATAAATCCCATGCATAAATAGTTTAAATTAAATAAATCAAATTAATTTATAAACATCATTAGAGTCACGTAATTAATTAATTAGAGCATGATTAATTAACATAACACTTAATTAGCATAATCATTAAATTAATAACATAATTAACATTAATAGTTAAATTAACAATAATTGAAATATATATATATATATTATAATACGAAATATTTATAAAATTAATAATAAATTAAGATAAAATATAATAAAATAAAATAATAACCATTATAATAAAATTAAATATAAAACATGTAAAAACGATTAATCACATAATTAAATAATTTAATTGCGCAATTTAGAAGCAAATATGACATATTAATAAAATTGAAAAACCGGGGCATTACAGGTACGGTCTTCGAAGTACAACCCATGATAACCCCTGAACCCAACTGCACCTTCTTGGCCCGACAATCCACGGTAGCACAATGCTTGTATAACCAGTCCATCCCCAAAATAGACCCGTATCTCTCCATTGGCATCACAATGAAATCAGTTAAAAATTCCCGGCCTTCAATCACCACTGGAACATCCCTGTAAACCTGATCCGTCTCTCACCTACTACCAAAAGGAGTACTAACTAAAAAGCGCACAGAAGTACACATAGCAGGCAAAGGTAGTGTAATAGCAATAGAATGCACAAGAAAGGAGTGTGTAGCTCCTAGATCAAATAATGTATGGATGTTCGTGCCATGAATGTAAATAGTACCTTCAACTACCGCTGCAGGGTCAATCTCTGCATCCTGCTCCTCTCCGGCTAGTGCGTAGGCTCGAGCTCTCACCAGTGGCCTCGGACCTGCAGGTGGCGGATCCCGACGGCTGTCCATGTGTTCGTCACTCCCACAGATCAAACATAGCCCTAAACATCGCCTGCAGTTATCATAATGATGTGTAGTCAGTCCACAGAATCTGCAGCCCGGTTTCTGAGGTGGCTGTGGTGGTGCTGGAGCTCTCGGACCCTTCTGTGACGGTCCTGTAGCCTTAAACTTCTTCCCCGAATCCTTCTGTACTGGAGGTGAAGGATAAACCATCGGCCTCTTTCCCGAGCTCGATCCCTGACCGGCTCTCGAGCCTGAAGCCTGTCCAGTACGGTGAGTAGCCCTCCTAGCAATATCAGAATCCTCAACGTTTAGGGCCTTTGTGGTAGCTTTAGCCCAGGTGCTCGTATTAGCTGCTTTTAGTGCATCCTGAATGTCTGGCCTGAGCCCCTGAACGAACTGCATCGCCTTATGAAAATCATCATTCGCTATGTTAGGTGCATAGCGAGAAAGTCTCTCGAACTCAGCGATATACTGCCCCACAGATCTTCCTCCCTGTTTCAACTCGGTGAATTCCCTCAATCTGCGAGTACGGGAAGCTGGAGGGATATACTTGTTTCTGAACTCCCGTACAAAGACCTCCCAAGTAATCTCTGTCCCGGCTGCCTCTAAAACAATCTGTGTGCTCTCCCACCATGAATAGGCCTCGCCCTGGATCAAAGTGAGTGTACATCGAGCCTTCTCCTGAGTATCACAAGGGATAAGCTGCCAGATCCTCTCAATCTCCTTCAACCACATGTCCGCCTGAATGTCGTCTCCCTTATAGAACTTCGGGGGATGCTGGTTTTGAAACTCTCATAAAATATCAGAAATAGGGTTCTCCTGGGTTGCTACTGGCGCTGGTGGTGGTGGAGGAACCCTGTCCTGTAGTCTTTGATCAATTAGCCCCACTACCGCATTCATAAAATCCTGAGGCTGTGCCTGAGCAGGTGGAGGAGGTGGTTATCTCTCCCGACGATGATGCCGGCGATGATGATGATGCCTGTGTCTCGAGGATCGGTCACTGGAGTGTCTGTCACGTTCCATCCTGAAATCAAATCACTACACATGCGTGGTTGGATTAATAAATGCAAATGTGTGCATATAATTCAAGAATACCAATAAGCACACATTCAAGAAGGGTCACATAGCTCAAGTAATGCAAAGATTCAAATAAATCAAGTAATTCAACGAAATGCAGACTCTCAAATAACAAGTACTCCTATGCCGTACGACCTAGACTGACTTGACACGACTCAAGAACCTCGGTTTTGCAACCGGGCTCTGATACCACCTGTAGATGTAGCACCCTAACCCCCAGGGCACTATATCTCCCCCACAATAGCCTCGATCCACGTATGAAATGGAAAATCCATACATAAACCAAAACTATAGCGAACGGGTGACAATAAAAATGACGAGCTAGGCGGGACACTCCCCAACATAAATAAAGCAAAACATGAATTCAAAAGCGGAAGCAATAAATCAATCATACGTATAGGTACCATATTTACTGAATAGATACTTATAGGTACCAAACCTAACTATCAATACATTATCATCTCTTAATAATATACATATTCAGGTATTCAAAATGTACTAATAACGATCATAACATGAGATGTCCAAAAGTGCTATACATGAAAGGTACAATACTAGACCCGTGACAGTGTAAGACTTGACCGGACTCCCGCCTAGCACGACCAAGCGCTCAAGTACCTGAAAAGTGAAGTATCAGTCTACCGAAGACTGAGTGAGGGGCAATAAATATATATAACACACATCACATGCAAGTTGTAGCCTCGGGTGAAGACTTTGGAATCAAATAGATATATAGTTCAAGAAACGTATTCTTTACCCGAGATTACAACTAATCCATTTAATAGTTTAACTTAATCGTTTCATGAACATGTGACCCCGGCGAGTAGGGGTGATTCTCCAACCTTTACACCAAACGTGACAATACGTGCTTGCTTTATCAATTTAATACATGATCATGCAATTCCACTTAGTTCTCACATAAACAGTTTCATGCTTGGAATCATGCAATAACCCGAGGATAACCCGACATGCCGGATTAATCCCCAGTCTCCTTCTTCGTCCGTGTGATAGTGAGTTTGCAAGGCTCAACTATCCACGACAAGGTGTGTGTAGGGGACATGACCCCCTAGACACGAAACTCCTTCCACCACTAATCTCCTAGTGGCTTCGGGGGTGATCCCAACAATGTGAGGATAATTCAGGAGTTACCCGTCAGCCCTTGCTTTCCCGGTTGGCTCAAGAATTACCCTCGGGCCCACGTGCAACCATGTACTCGCCAAACTTGCTTGAAAATCATGACAATCATGGCTTGCTTGCTTGAAATGGTTATAACTTTGAAAACCTTTATAAATATAATATGTTTTGGTCGAAAAGGACACATAAAGGTTATAGGGTTTGATTTACCTAAAACAAAACCTCACCTTTCTTACAAAATACAATAAGGATATGCTCTACGGAGCCTGCTCTTCGTCCACAACCTCGTGACCTGTGCAAACATGACGTGTATACGTGAGACATGACCTAAAATGGACCAAATAGGACGAACGGCGAAAATGTATCGAGGTGACGAGGAAAATGCAATGTGGCATGATAACATGTTGTTTCAGCACATATTAGCACATATAACAACAATTCGGGGTCAAAGAAGTCGTCGGATCGAGGGGCTATTTTCGTAATTTTATGCAGAGAATTTTGTTCTGCAAGTCAGGTGGGAACGACCGTTCCATACCCCTTTGCAAAATGGGAACGGTCGTTCCCGTAACCCCCAAAATCGCGCTAATATTTTTAGTTTTAAAAATGCGCTGAAGCTGGGAACGGCCCTTCCGGCACGCAGGCCAAAATGGGAACGGCCGTTCCCAGTCTCGGCAGCCTATTTTTAGTTTAAAAGAGGGGAACGCCCGTTCCCACAATGCCTTGAGGCTGGGAACGGCCGTTCCCTGTTTCTTCAACTTACAGAACAGAGCAAAAACAGGGGATGCTTACGGGAATGCATAACAACAACAACAAAACTCCAATTTTGATCAACAAAGGTGTTAATTTCTGGAAATATGATGCATCAACATTCAAAAGATGATAATATAACACTTAACCACTAAAACTATGCAATATTATCAAGGTTTCCAAGATTTCTAGCTCAAGATCATCTTGATCACTCAAGCTCAAATTCTCAACAAATTCATGCACAAATCATGCCATAATTCAATATATAATCACCTAATCATACTTTGCTCAACAAATAATCCACAAAGTCCAAGATTCGTAAACCCTAGCTATGTCAAATATGATCAAAATCATCAATTCATGCAAAGCCAACCTTGAAATGAAATGAAATGAAGAAGATGGATGATGATGATGATGAACTCCCCAAAACTTGGCAAATTTCTTGAAATTCTTGATGATATGGAGAAAAATCTCTTCCTTCTTCTTGGTGGGACAAACCGAGAGTGAGAGAGATGAATATGTTGGATGTTTTTTATGATAATTGATCAAGAAGACCATAGAAGAAATATATCGATCCATCAAATTTTGAAACTTGTGAAATGCCTATAATTGCACTCTAATCCTTGAAGAATTCAAGTTAGGCAATTAAGGATATAAGGTTTTGAAATGTATTCAATTAAGTCCTTGAAAGATAATGCAATTAAGTCCCTAAAGTTAGAAAAATAACCAAGTAGGGACAATTTGGTAATTTGAAGCACTCTCGGTAACGGTTTTACGCAATAAATGTTTTTCGTGTCATGAAATAATATTTTCAATGCTATGAATTCCAAATAATTCACATAATTGATGTTTCAAGAATTTTATAAAATGTAAAATGCCACGTAAGAATATTATAAAATTAAAGAATTAAAATAAAACCTACGCTCAAAACGCACACGTGGCGTGCTTACCTGATCATCCGGAAACCGGGGCGTTACGCCAACTATGATGTAATTATGTGATTTAAATTGATTTAAGTGCATACTTGGAATTTTATGACTTGGCATGAATTATACCTTGCATGATTTTGATTTAAATATTAGAGTTGATCGTAAAACAGGACTTGGGCCTATTTGTAATTTTTGGAAGTTTTGGGCCTAATTTAAATTAGGTAACTTTGGGTGCATTTGGAACCGATATGAGTTCAGGAATTCGAATTCGAATTCCGACACCACCATTGGATTCGATTCGGTGATTCAGATTCAATGGAATTTATTTCATATTTTTCGGAAGTCGTTTGGAACTTAAACCTTTTAATTTTGACCTATTGGGTCGAAAGTCATTTATTTGAGCCCAAATCCTAATAAAGCCTTTAGCCCACATATTATATCTTTGAAACCCTAACCTAGCTTCATTTCAAACCTCATTTCTCACAAGACATATCATCCATGGAAAGCTTCAAGGAAGGATGAAGATCTAAGGCTTTTCCCATCATTTCAAGAGCTCATATCTCCCCTCATTTCTTCATCCATTCAAGAGCTAAGGTAAGCAACGAATTTCCCTTGATGTGAGCTTTAATTCTATCCATTAATCTTGGCATGAAACTGATTATTTGAAACGATTTGGTGAAATTTTGAGAAATATGAACTTTAGACCCAACTTGATGATTCTTGCCTTGTTTGATGATATCTTGAGATCTTGAGCTAGGATAGATGATAAGCATGATTTATGTGATGATATGTATGAATTTCGTAGATTTTTTATGGTTTTTTTTGGGTGGAATCTGCCATTGTTGGACCTTAATGTGTTTTCCCGAAGCTGTCACGATTCTGCACTGGACTGATGCCCAGATTTGGCCGGAACGGCAGTTCCCATTTTGGCTTTGAGCCCGGAATGGGCCTTCCCAACCAGGGCTGATGCTGACACCAAAGATGGGAAGGACCGTTCCCATGTAAGCCTTATGCTGGGAAAGGCCGTTCCCAGCTTCGCTGGAGATATTGCTGGAAGGACCATTCCCATACAAGGCTATGCGTGGGAATGGCCGTTCCCAGGCCTCAGTGACCTTTTTATGAATGCCTTTTCATGTTTACTTGATCCTTTTGAATCGTTATGTGAATTATATGTTATGATATGACTTCAATTGCCTTCTTAGATGGTAGTACTTCAGTTAATTGGATAATTTCGTATGAGTACTTGCCATATGATTATGCTACTTAACCTATGTGATCCATATCATTCCATGATGCATTTCATACATGATTATATGTTGTCGTTCGTCTTACTTGGTTCATATAGAGTCTAAGTCTTGGGCTTTTTGTATGTTTGTTTGTTTCAGAGGACTTTGGTGGCGGTGAGCCCGAGGTTAGTGGTGCCCGGTTTCCACTCTCTTTTCTTCAAGCACAACGTGAGGTTTAGGATTTTTGTATAGTTAAGCGACCGATGACCTTAATATGATGATTTTAATCATTGCATGCGGTTGTATACTATATATGATTAGATATGTGTTGGATATAATATGATTATGATCTTGTGGATCATCCTTGTTTTTGGAAAATTAATTATTAAGGCATATGTAAGCTATTTTTGGAAATTTCAGTTATGTTATGTTTCTGTAGTGTGTTGGCCATGAAATATTGCCATCGGTCTGTCTGTTTGTTTTATGGATCCGAGGAGCTACGGGTAATGGAGCCCCAGGGACGGTTTGGGCCATCGGGGTTTGACCATGTCCATAGATCCATTTGAGATATCATTACGCGACTCAAAGAGATAGGGGAGGCGTGATATCTTGACCCTTCGGTGTACGGCCGGGGAGGCCACTTGTGGGTTCGCAACCCCTTGTGATATATCTATTCTGGATGGTTAGGGCCAACGCGTGGCTCTTCCATCATTGGAGTTAAGGAGGGATTTATTTCTGTATTTTCGATTTTGTTCTGTTATGAGGAGTAAAGGTTGGAAGTTCGTACTCGCCGAGCATATGTTATGATCTGTTCTGGGAATCATGAATCGGAATAAGGTTTCTAAAAATAATTTCTAAGTATAAATATAAGTTTGTTTTCAAATGTTTTGGTATGTAAACCCTTATACCCGGTTCATGAGTCCACCCTTCTGTTATGTGCTATGCTCTATATATATATTTAGTGTGTGGGTGTGCGTTAGCCCCCTCGCTCAGTGAGTTGACTGACCTCTCGTTTTATCTTTTAGTTGCAGGTTCCTTTGGCTTGGGCTAGGCGGAAGTCAGTCTTCTGAGTCACACTTGTCAGTCTAGTGGTGTTAGGATACATTTGTTGAATACTCTATTTATGTTATGTATTTATGTTTCACACTTGGAGTTTATGTTTTATGCTCTACTTAGATCTAAACCCGTGTGGGGTTAGTATGCTAGCACTTGGATGTTATTAGATACTTTGCTGATACTTATGTTGTTTTATTATGTTATGATAACTTGATATTCGGGATTAGGTATCTATGCTAGTTGAACCCATCACCTATTATGTATGTTGATATTCGGGACTAGGTATCTATGCTAGTTGAAACGTCATTTGTTTTATATGTTGATTTAATTGCTTCCGCTGTCTGTTGATGATTTTTTAAATTGCTTCCACGCTCTGAGTTTGTCGAGTTAGATCGGCCTAGCCTAGAGTGTGAGTTGGTCTCCCATTCGTTATGATTCGGATTTGGGTATGGACTTCCTATTTCATGACCGGGTCTGGGTCCTAGTGTGGGGGGTGTGTTATCCTCCGTCTGGGGTGCTACACGTGGGTCATTCCGGAATAAGTTTGATTGAGATTTTATGATTGGTGGGTCCTGCTCAACACTGAAGTAGATATGGATGTGTCACAAGTCGTGGGTCTATGATTGAAAGACCAGTGATGCAAAAACATTACTAGGAATTCCATGGAGATGAAATTGGCAAATTTTGTACCTACCTAAAGATTCTTAGACCTTTGGACGTCTCACGAGTCGTGGGTCCAAAACTAAGAATGCTTGGGATCCTAGTACCCACTGAGAAAGCAAGTTTCTTCTAAGGTCGTTTCAGATTTATAGACCTTCTAAAAACAGTGGAAGCCACATACGATAAAAGACCTAATCCTATATGTTACGTTATTATTCAATATACTCACATTTTCTCTGCTTAGCATTTAGGTTGTAGTTCTGTGATTGTCTACAAGTTAAAATGCGACCCATTAGTATCCATCCTTGAGTCAAACAAGTTGACTAAAGTCCTAACCACTCTGATTGGCTTTGAATCTTAAAATCCATTTTAAGACTCCAAAAGAGAAGATTGTTCTCTAAAAGGCGAACCTTTCATCTATTGTGAAAATTCAGCCTAGGATTAAGAGAAGTATTTGAAGAGTGAAAGGAAATTCTCCACTTAAGAGCAATTGTACTCCCTCATGAATGTGTTAAAAAGTATAACACATTATAGGAACACTTAAGAGCAATTGTACTCTCTTGCGAACATGTTACAAAGTATAACTCATCGAAGGAATTGTTCCATATTTGTATGAAGGAATACACGTATAACGTGGGATGAAAGTCCTCACTGAGGAGGACCTTGTAGCCACATAATACCCTAAGAAATGTGTTCTTAGTCTACTGATTGCTTGAATTGCTTCTATCATCATTTTAACCCCTTTTTGCTCAATCTTGGATGATGCTATTGTAGTAGAGTTGATCAAACAAGTTGATAACTTTAGAGCACATCCTTATGAAGGACTAAAAGGTAATGATGGCTAGTTATTCTTCGAAACCTAATGAGGTAAAGGAATCAAGGCCAAAGAAGAAGAAACCCTTAAAACCCGATAAAGGGGTGAGAGAAGGGAAAAGCCTAAAAGAAAGAAAGATCGGATATTAGCTTCCATAGTGGAAAATTAGGGCCTTGGAAAGGAACTGCAGAGAGTATAAGGATACTCCATAAGTCTCTCGTTGTGGTAATTCCGATAGGATCAAAATTCAATAGTCTTGAGGTAATTGTACACAAACTGTTGTTAAAACTCATAGCATTGATGTTTCGAACATATAACGAGATAACATAAGTAAGTAAGATGACAAAGTTTCAAATAACTTTGTAACATTATAAATACGATTAGCAAGTTAATCATCTTAGAATCGTTTTACGAATATGAACTCAAAGACTTAACTTCCTAAGACTTTGGATACTGATTCATTTACTCATGAGGAGGAGCTGTCAGATTTGGAATCTGAGTAGTGAAAAAATTATGAAATCTAAAATGGATTCCATATATTCAAACTAAGTTTGGACCTTAGTTAACTACTTGATAGGATCAAGCTTGTCTTATTAATATGAGATTGATGAAGACATAAATATGGAACATCCATGGATTTCACATTTAGTGGGAGTAAGCAAAAGGTTTGCAGACTCCAAATGGTCAATTTATGAAATTGGATCAGGCTTCTAGGAATTAGAGTATTCGAGTTAGTAAAATAGTAAAAGTTGTTTAACTTAAAATTAGAGCATATCATGTACAAGAAAGTGTTAGAGACTAAAAGTTCAACTTTTAGTACTTTGCGAAGATGACATCCTTCTTATTGGGAATGCGAAGGATGACATTAAAGTCACCAAAGCCTGGTTGGGAACCATTTTGAGATGAAAGATCTTGGGGATAGATCCTACATTCTCGAGATAAATATCTATGGAGATAGATTTAAGAGAATAATTGGATTATCACAGTCAAGGGTTTAGTATGGAAGATTCCTACAGAATTTCCAATGGATAATGGAACATCTCTTTTGAAGAGGATGTGTCCTAAAATAACTATGAGAAAGTTAGAAAATCCAAAACACTTTTCAGGAAAAGGGTGCATAATGTATGCAAAGTTATGTACTTGACGAGATATGGCTACCACATAGTGTGGTGGGCCTATTCTAAATGTAACCTTAGAGAAGGTCACTGGATTGCTGTAAAAATACCCTCAGAGTACTTTAGAAGAAATGAGGATATGTTTTAAGAGTCCAGCAAGATCTTGTCATTAAAGGAATGTTTGATGTAATCATTGCATAAAAAACAAAGGTGTTGATCTATGAGAGGACAACAAATTCTGCCAAGATGGCATAATAGTGCTTTGGAAAGAGTTCCAATCGAGAGGTATTATAGATTCGACAATAAAGTTGAACACTTAGTCGTAGTGAATACCACTAAGTTAAGTGTTTGGGTAAGAAACTCCATCTAACGGGTAGATGTAGTTCCTAGCATGAAACAACACCATTATCATATTATATGATAAAATGGATGGTTGGTCGAGTAAGAGAACCGATACCTCACCAAGGGACCAGACGCTTGATTATGAATCATGTGAATAAGGAAATCGTGTTTCCTTAATGATGTGCAAATTAAAAACATTCACATCAGCAGAGAATATAACAGATCCACTTTGGAAACGCCCAAAGTCAATAAGGCTCTAAAGGTACATCTTGGGAAGATGGGACCTAGAATGGACCTGAAAAGCTTTTAACAGCAAGTGGGAGATTCTTGGGAAAAGTGCCCTAGAAAGCTGTTATGCTTTGGGACTTTCCCTATATCACAGACAATCTTTGAATAATATATGAATGATAATAATCACAGGCGAACACTTCTTATGTGCCAATACGTGTTTTGAGTGTTTCCATTACGTGTGCATGTCTAGAACTCCCCTAATCCGATGAGGCCATTAAGAACATTGTCATTATAGAAATGACACATGAAACAAGTTCTTAACTCCATAGGCAAGGATTAGAAACTTCTCCAAGTCAATGAGGCCGACAGACAGTGGGAGTGTCGACCTTGCCTCTGTTGAGACTTGCTTATGTAGTTGTGTCCTTAAGAAGGATCATCCTGTTTCATGGGGTGTAAAGTGCATAAGTTGATACGTACACCATACACAAGGGTGCTTGTTGTAAGAACAAGTTCACTGAGAGTGCCCCGCGTGAGAAGATTCCTAAATGGGAAAGAAAGTTTCCTGAAACTTCCAGATTAGGAAATATCTCACATGTCAATGACGTGAGGAATTAATCCTTAGACTTAAGATTCCACATTTTCTCATATGAGCTAACTCTGTAATCTTTGATGTAGGCTCAAAAGGTTGTCGCCGTATAGACACCTGAACCACGGCCTATGTTGGGATTACACAAGTGGCATATGAGAATTGTTGGAATCAATAAAGGACCTACACTTGCTGTAAGTAAGATGATCTCTTATTACACAAGTCATTCAAGTTCTATCCTAAAGTCCTTGTGCAAGGTGGTTAGATCAAGATATCAAGAAAATGGGGTTTTTTTGGATTGGGATCAAATGGAATATGAAGGGAACTTTGTTTTAAGATTAAGATTAGTAGGGCTCTCCATATTCCCATGTCGTAGATCTTAATCGAAAGATAGGATGGTAGGAGGATCGTATCCCACATGATGTCATTGACTAAAAGGTTCTTTCGAATATACATTCACATTTTGGGTAGGGGTCACACACCTGTTGCTAGACTATGGTCGTGTGATCTGTGAGGTAATTAATTAATAAAGTGTATTAATTAATTAGGCTCACTGCTAACTAAAATTGAACATAGAGGGTCACACACAAATACCGGGTTCAAAGTGTAGTATGGAAATATCAAATAGTTGATCAAAACGAGACCAAAGTGTAAAGTACACGTGTGGATCGAGAGCATTGTTTGGGATGTGTGATTCATTTGAGAAATTGGATCATGTGTTAATTAATTAGAGAATTAATTATCAAGCCCAAATATAATTAATTAGTAAATTAATTATAAAGCTAAGATATAATTAATTGGAGAATTAATTATAAATCCCTAAATGTAATTAATTGGAGAATTAATTATATAGCCAAATAAAATTAATTCGAGAATTAATTTTAGCCCATTAGAATTAATTCGTGAATTAATTCTAAAGTCCTTGATGGAATTAATCGGAGAATTAATTCTAAGTATTTAATTATTTACTTGTTCTAATTTGATTAGAACAAAAAAATAAAAAAATAAATAAATATCTTATATTTTATTATTCTAAAGTATTAATCCTAATATGATTAGAATAAATATTATTAGGATAAGATATTTTGTTATTGCTAGAATAATTAAATATTCCTAAATTAGTTATGTAACGCCCCAGTTTTCCAGACATTCAGGTACGCACGCCACGTGTGAGTTTCTGAGAGTTAGGATTTATTCCAATTCTTTCGTTTATTAAATTCCTACGTGTTACGAAAATTATATAAATTATATTCCAACCTGTTTACGTGAAAATATGTGAAAGTATTGTTAATTCGTGAATTATTGTATGATTCGTAATTTCTTGATACGTGAATTAATTTTCGAACATATCTTATTTGATTAATTGTCTCTAATTGATCATTTTCCATAACTTGAGAATTATTATATGATTTATTTCTCATTGATACGTGAAATAATTACCGAGCGTGACTTAATTGCCTATGTGTCCTTAATTGATTATTCATTCAAATTAGAGGACTTCATTGCATGAACCATTCTTGGTCTTAATTGATTGGTTTCCATAAATTAAGGACTTAAAGGCATTAATGTGAATTGGATTTAATTGATCGTATTTCATGAGATAGAACCCAATTGCATTGCTTTAATTTCTTAAGGACCAAGTGGCAATTTCCCTTTCTTTTCCCCATCTTTTGATCGATATATCTTATACATACACATATACATACATCTTATTCTTCCTTACTCATTCAAGAAACAAGAGAATCATCTTGTAACGCCCCGATTTTCATTTATTAATATTTTATGTCTAAAATAATTTTATAAATTATATTTTAGAATACTTTCATGAAATTCATATTAAACTTATAATTTATCTCATAACTTGAAAACGTTTATTTCGTGAGATAATTACCGAAAATGATTTAATTGTCAACTTGGCCCTATACGTTCATTCTTTTAAACTTAGGGACCGAATTGCATGAAAACCTTTGAGGACTAAAGTGATCACTTTCCAAACTTGATATCCTTAATTGCTTAACTTAAATAACTTGGAGGGTTTAATTGCAAATATTACATATTTCCTAAATATCACGGTATATCATCTCCTAGCTTCCAAACTCATTTCATTCTTGATTTTTCATCATATTTGCTTCCTCTCTCTCTCGGTATTAAGAAGAAAAGGAAAGGAAGTGATTTTCATCCATTTCATCAAGAATTTCAAGTATCAATCCAAGTTTGGGAAGCTTGATCATCACCCTCATCCATCTTCTTCCTTTCTTTCATTTCCAAGGTTGGTTGTGCATGAACTCTTGATTCTTGAGCATGTATGATTGAGCTAGGGTTTGGGATTTATATGTTAGATGAGTTAATTGAAGTTGGAAGCATGATTATGTGATTATATCATGAATTATAGCATGATTTGTGCATGAATTGGTTGAGAATTGAGCTTGAATGATCAAGTGTGATCATGAACTTGGAACCTGGATTCTTGGTGATTTTCCATGATTTAGGTGTTTAAATGGAGTTTTATTGCTTGTTGAATATGTATGCATCATACTTCCAGCAAAACATAACTTGGTAGACTGAAAATGGATTTTTGGTGGCTTTGTTATGCTTTCCCGTAGCCATACTCTGTTTTTCCTCTGTTCTTCATATTTGCAGAAACAGGGAACGGCCGTTCCCAGCCTCAAGGCATTGTGGGAAAGGGCGTTCCCACCTTTTCAAATGATTTAGGCGGCCGAGCATGGGAACGGCCGTTCCCATTTTGGCCTTGTGCCGGAAGGGCCGTTCCCAGCTTCCGCGCGTTTTAAAGGGGGAAAACGTTGGTGCGTTTTTGGGGGTTGTGGGAACGACCGTTCCCATTTTACAAAGGGGTCCGAAACGGCCGTTCCCACCTCGCTGACAGAACAAATGTGACTGCATAAAATTACATTTTTAGCCCCTCGATCCAACGACTTCTTTGACCCCGAATTGCTGTAATATGTGCTAATATGATGTGAAACAACATGTTATCATACCACATTGCATTTTCGTGGTCATCTCGATACATTTCCGCCGTTCGTCACATTTTGGGCATTTTGGGTCATGTCTCATGTATAAGTGTCGTGTTTGCACAGGTCACGAGGGTAGGGACGAGGAGCAAGCCCCGTAGGTCGTGCCTACTTGTCTTTGTCGGTATAGGTGAGGTTTAATTGTTAGTTACATAGAACCCGTATACCCCTTATGTGATATTTTGGCCAAAATAGTATTTACGGTTATACTTTCTATAAATCATTAATCATTTCAAGCCAGGTTCAAGCAAGCAAGCAAGTCAGGTATCGTTTCATGCATGTTTAGGCGAGTAGCATGACCGGTTCCGTTTGGGCCCGAGGGTAGTGACTAGAGCCAACCGGGAAAGCAAGGGCTGACGGGTAACTCTGGCGCTATTCTCACCATGTTAGGGGTCACCCCTGAATCCACTAGGAGATTAGTGGAGGAAGGAGCTCCGGGCTTAGGGATTCATGTACCCTCTGGTCAATGAGATTGGATGTTGGGGCCTTGCAATCCCTTCATCAAACCGGAGGAAAAAGGAGACTGGGGACGAGTCCGGCACCACGGATGCGCCTCGGGTTATTGCATGATTGTCATTTCATGAACGTGTTATATGAGTACACTATCGCACGATTGCACGATAAGTGAATTGCATGATCACCTATTGACTATTAAACAAGCAAGCATGTTCATGTTCATTGGGAGATCGGTTGGAGATCGCCCTTACTCGCCGGGGCCATGTATTAATTGATTGCATGAAAACGAACAAGTACTTAACACTGGTAGTTGTAATCTCGGGCGAGTTTATGTTATTGTGAACTTATAACTTTTAACTATAAAACCTTACCCGAGGTTATAACTTGCATGTGATTGCGCTATATATATATTTATGCCCTCACTCAGTCTTCGGTAGACTGATACTTCACTTTTCAGGTACTTGAGAGCCGGTCGTGCTAGGCGGGAGTCTGGTCCAGTCTTGCATTGTCCCGAGTCTATCAGTGTACCATCATGTATATATTTTACTACTTCTCATGTCATGTCTATTGTTACCACATTTTGAATACTTGATCATGTATAAGAGATGATAATGTATTGATAGTTAGTTTGGTATCTATACGTATCTATCTGATAAATATGGTACCTATATGTATTTATGAGTTAATGCTTCCACTTTTAACTGTTATGTCTTGATTTTGTATTGCCTTGGGGTTTAGTCCCGCCTAGCTCGTCTTTTCTTTTCTTTTCTTTGTCACCCGTTCGCTATAGGTTAGTTCATGTACGGATGGTCCATTTCGTATGTGGATCGGCCTATAGTGCGGGGGTGTGGTATCCCTACGTATAGGGGTGCTACATCTGAGGTGGTATCAGAGCCCGGTTGCAAAACCGAGGTTCTAGTGTCGTGTCGTGTCAAGTCTAAGTCGAACGGCATAGGATTAATTGTTGATTGGGAGTCTTTCATATTATTTGAATCTATTTGAATTCTCTGAATTAATTAGATTACTTGATAACCTGTGCTTTGCATCGATTTCTGCAATTTATCGCTAATTAACTGATCTTGAATTCTTTGAAATTACGTGCTTAATGTGTTTTATTTTAAACATTGATACACTACTTGCTGCATTTATATTAAATCTTTGCCGTAAGCATTAATTATGTGATCATTATGTGACATAAGCATGCCTTACCCACATGCATTTTATTTCAAAGAAAGTTGTGAGTTACAGGTTGTAGAAAGAATATCAAACCACGGCCAATTGCTCGATAACTTTGGGCTACTACAGGATTTGAGAAGGGGGTGCAAGTTGAGGCTAAAATCAGGGCGTGGAAGGAAAGTCAATTAAGTATGTCCGATTGAAGTACAAGCTTGGGAATTACCTTTGGGTTTAAATCAGTCGGATTCAACTTTCTAACACGACAGCCAGAAAGATTAAACAACCAATTATGGAAATCAACATGTTCGGGATTCTACATTTAGGGTAAGACAAGTTATTTTATGAGTCAAGATAAATTGTCGTGTTGCGAGAATAACCGGATTGCTGTTAGCGAGCGATTCAAGGGTTGGAAGGAAAAGAAGTGTCGAAGATGCTTAAATCAGGGAGTTCTAAAATAAGGAAAAGATATTCTCGGGGTAATGGCTCTAAAGATTATCAACTAGGATGTGGTGGAATTGGAGGATATGGAGCAACAAGTCGAAGCATTCAAATTTCGGAACTACCACCGTGGATCATCAATTCACAGAAAGTGCTACCCCGGGGAATTTTAGACTAAGGATCAAATATGAGAAGTTCGAAGACAAGTTCATTAAGTTATGATTCAAAGGATGAGATCCGGGATAGAAGAATGCACTGTGGGAGATTTGTACTATCAAAGATGACGCGTCTACCGGGCCAGGAAGTCTACTTCATCCGAGGATAAGGTGAAGGAGATTGGGGTACTAATTACTCAAGATTTAGGTGTGTCGTTAAACTGAGACTTAGTTAGTTGGGAAGCAAATTCAAGTAGGAGAGGAAGATCATTTCAATCGAGCTGGTAGATTTGGATTCACGAAAGGTAAAGCTCCTAGGACTCTATAACCGATTGGAATGAGTTTATTTTCCGGATTCAATTTGGAGGGTCGTGCAAGAGTGAGAATTGGGAGATTGGAGTACCAAATGAAAATGGCAACGGATGATAAGGAATTTTGGAAGGAAATTGTATGCTCACAAGTAGGTAAGTAAGAAGAGGAGTTCTATAACCGATTCAGAGTGAAAGAGTAGACTTGAAGGGTTTCAATCGCGGTGGCAACTTGGTGAATCGGGAGAATAACTGGAGACTTAAGGTTCAAGAGGGGTCAGGAAATCAATTCTATAAGTGGAACAGAAATTGAATTCAGGAGTCTTGTTTGGGGGATCATATAGTTACCCCAGTTAACGCAAGGACAATTTTGGGATTTCAATTAAGGAAGGGATAAAGGAAGCTCAGCACTCCAGTGAATATGAAATTGAAAGACAACCATGTTAAAGATTTCAGTAGTGGGCATATCCAGATCCAAGCTGAATTGTCGTGTGGAGAGATCGCGTTAAAGGACATGAAGCAATAAATGAAGACGGTAAAGAAGGCAACGAACTACTAGGTAAAGGTTGGGTGGTCGAATGCAAACAAGGAAAAGGGAATTTATTCAATTATTCAAACTCTTAATGAGCAAACCAGGGAGTTGGATCAGAGTGACGACCATGAAAAGGATTCGGGCAAATTGGGGAGCAATTACTAAAGAGTAAGCTAGATGTTAACTCCGTGAGCATTGAAGATTTCGGGTTTTAGAAATCATAATACGAGCCGTGAGAATGTTCAAGTGAAGGTTAGATAAATTTGAAGAATGGAAGACCGTGGGAAAACAAGAAATGATTACCAGTTCAAGGCAAGCCTATGATTCAACAAATAAGGAATTTCATGTCGAGATAAATTTTCCATCACCTCGGTGACAGGTTCAATGCACTCATAAGCACGTGCATCATACGCAACTTTAATTTTAAATTTCTTTACATATATGTAATTTCCCTGATTGAACTTAATTGCTCCAATGTGCTGAATTATTATTTCTGAGTGTGTAACGCGCATCGGCATATTAATTCAACATGCATATTCAGTGTCTTGATTAACAGGATGTCACAAGATCGCCCTTATAAGGAACAAGTGCCTAGAGTTTCTCCGCATTTACCCCCTCCGGTTCAGCCTCAGGAGTTCTTCGAGTCCTAGGTGCGTTTAGTGGATCAGAAGATAGAAGAGTATGTTGCCTCCGAGTCGCGAGTCTTATCATCACAGCCGGGCCAAATTTCGATAACATTTAGGGAATTTCAGAACCAACCATCCTCAAGACCCTTTGAAGGAAACAAGGATTCCACCGGATCACAACTCAAGAAAATCAAAAGAGTGTGGGAACTAATTCCGAGTGACTCCCAAGAAAAGGACCGAGGCACCACCTTGTTTGAGGCAAGAAGGTCTAATCCTCACCCCGGACAGGCTTCAGGTTCGAAGTCGGGACAGCTTTTTAGCAAAGGAAAGCGGCCTATCTCTTATCATACCCCGGCACCTCAGGAAAGATCTCGCAAGAAAAAGAAGCAATCACTTGGACCGAGTTCGGGAACTTCGTGTAACCCAGTTTCAACAACATCTTCTGGGAAACTTCTTTGCAGTTATTGTGGACGTGATAACCACACTTATGATGGTTGTAGGAAACGGTTGGGATTATGTCTCTACTGTGGAAGTGACGAGCATCACATCGACACTTGCTCAAGGCTACGAGGGAAATCGACCGGGGGTGGAAGATTACTAGTGCAAGCACGGGAAGGTGTTCGCGAGAGGGGAGTGCAAAATGAAAATGTGAATCGGGTCCGGGAAGAAGAAGGTACCGGTTATATGCATAGTACAACCATCGGTGAACGGTACATTTAACCGTGCATACCACGTACATCACTTATTTTATTGTTATTGTATTTAATTTCTTGTGCATTGCCAACTAGTTAATTATGAGTGATAAGTATGTGATTAATTGGTTTAGTTGTCTATATGATATTTGTGAAATGATTATGATTCTATTTGTCCATGCAACATTCATGCCATTGTTCTCGTTATTTACTCTTTGAACTACTTCATTCCTAGTGAGAGACGGGGCTCTCTCATTTTCTGTTGAGAGACGGGGCTCTCTCACTTCTTGTTGAGAAACGGGGTTTTCTCACTTCTTGTGAAAGACGGGGTTCATTCATTCTCGTTCAAGAGACGGGGTTCTCTTATGACTTGGGCATCGTTTTAAAACTTGACAGTGGACCTGGGGACCAGGTCCTTTTAAGGGGGGGAGAGTTGTAACGCCCCGATTTTCATTTATTAATATTTTATGTCTAAAATAATTTTATAAATTATATTTTAGAATACTTTCATGAAATTCATATTAAACTTATAATTTATCTCATAACTTGAAAACATTTATTTCGTGAGATAATTACCGAAAATGATTTAATTGTCAACTTGGCCCTATACGTTCATTCTTTTAAACTTAGGGACCGAATTGCATGAAAACCTTTGAGGACTAAAGTGATCACTTTCCAAACTTGATATCCTTAATTGCTTAACTTAAATAACTTGGAGGGTTTAATTGCAAATATTACATATTTCCTAAATATCACGGTATATCATCTCCTAGCTTCCAAACTCATTTCATTCTTGATTTTTCATCATATTTGCTTCCTCTCTCTCCCGGTATTAAGAAGAAAAGGAAAGGAAGTGATTTTCATCCATTTCATCAAGAATTTCAAGTATCAATCCAAGTTTGGGAAGCTTGATCATCACCCTCATCCATCTTCTTCCTTTCTTTCATTTCCAAGGTTGGTTGTGCATGAACTCTTGATTCTTGAGCATGTATGATTGAGCTAGGGTTTGGGATTTATATGTTAGATGAGTTAATTGAAGTTGGAAGCATGATTATGTGATTATATCATGAATTATAGCATGATTTGTGCATGAATTGGTTGAGAAATGAGCTTGAATGATCAAGTGTGATCATGAACTTGGAACCTGGATTCTTGGTGATTTTCCATGATTTAGGTGTTTAAATGGAGTTTTATTGCTTGTTGAATATGTATGCATCATACTTCCAGCAAAACATAACTTGGTAGATTGAAAATGGATTTTTGGTGGCTTTGTTATGCTTTCCCGTAGCCATACTCTGTTTTTCCTCTGTTCTTCATATTTGCAGAAACAGGGAACGGCCGTTCCCAGCCTCAAGGCATTGTGGGAACGGGCGTTCCCACCTTTTCAAATGATTTAGGCGGCCGAGCATGGGAACGGCCGTTCCCATTTTGGCCTTGTGCCGGAAGGGCCGTTCCCAGCTTCCGCGCGTTTTAAAGGGGGAAAACGTTGGTGCGTTTTTGGGGGTTGTGGGAACGACCGTTCCCATTTTACAAAGGGGTCCGGAACGGCCGTTCCCACCTCGCTGACAGAACAAATGTGACTGCATAAAATTACATTTTTAGCCCCTCGATCCAACGACTTCTTTGACCCCGAATTGCTGTAATATGTGCTAATATGATGTGAAACAACATGTTATCATACCACATTGCATTTTCGTGGTCATCGCGATACATTTCCGCCGTTCGTCACATTTTGGGCATTTTGGGTCATGTCTCATGTATAAGTGTCGTGTTTGCACAGGTCACGAGGGTAGGGACGAGGAGCAAGCCCCGTAGGTCGTGCCTACTTGTCTTTGTCGGTATAGGTGAGGTTTAATTGTTAGTTACATAGAACCCGTATACCCCTTATGTGATATTTTGGCCAAAATAGTATTTACGGTTATACTTTCTATAAATCATTAATCATTTCAAGCCAGGTTCAAGCAAGCAAACAAGTCAGGTATCGTTTCATGCATGTTTAGGCGAGTAGCATGACCGGTTCCGTTTGGGCCCGAGGGTAGTGACTAGAGCCAACCGGGAAAGCAAGGGCTGACGGGTAACTCTGGCGTTATCCTTACCATGTTAGGGGTCACCCCTGAATCCACTAGGAGATTAGTGGAGGAAGGAGCTCCGGGCTTAGGGATTCATGTACCCTCTGCTCAATGAGATTGGATGTTGGGGCCTTGCAATCCCTTCATTAAACCGGAGGAAAAAGGAGACTGGGGACGAGTCCGGCACCACGGATGCGCCTCGGGTTATTGCATGATTGTCATTTCATGAACGTGTTATATGAGTACACTATCGCACGATTGCACGATAAGTGAATTGCATGATCACCTATTGACTATTAAACAAGCAAGCATGTTCATGTTCATTGGGAGATCGGTTGGAGACCGCCCTTACTCGCCGGGGCCATGTATTGATTGATTGCATGAAAACGAACAAGTACTTAACACTGGTAGTTGTAATCTCGGGCGAGTTTATGTTATTGTGAACTTATAACTTTTAACTATAAAACCTTACCCGAGGTTATAACTTGCATGTGATTGCGCTATATATATATTTATGCCCTCACTCAGTCTTCGGTAGACTGATACTTCACTTTTCAGGTACGTGAGAGCCGGTCGTGCTAGGCGGGAGTTTGGTCCAGTCTTGCATTGTCCCGAGTCTATCAGTGTACCATCATGTTTATATTTTACTACTTCTCATGTCATGTCTATTGTTACCACATTTTGAATACTTGATCATATATAAGAGATGATAATGTATTGATAGTTAGTTTGGTATCTATACGTATCTATCTGATAAATATGGTACCTATATGTATTTATGAGTTAATGCTTCCGCTTTTAACTGTTATGTCTTGATTTTGTATTGCCTTGGGGTTTAGTCCCGCCTAGCTCGTCTTTTCTTTTCTTTGTCACCCGTTCGCTATAGGTTAGTTCATGTACGGATGGTCCATTTCGTATATGGATCGGCCTATAGTGAGGGGTTTTGTTTCCCTACGTATAGGGGTGCTACACATCTCTTCGTCCCTTTCTCCATGTTGGTTGATTCAAGGAAGCTAGGAGCCAAGATTTTCACCCAATTAGTAAGCTCCATATCTTCATCTCTTCTTTGCCCTTCATTTCTTCTTTCATCCAAGGTAAGATCAAACATGTATCTTTGTTAATTCATGAGGCTTGAGTAGGGTTTGAGAATTATGATATGCTTTCTTGTTTAATTGTGAATTAGAAGCATGATTATGATATTTAGACTTGGAAACTTGCATGAATTCTTGATGAATATGAAGGTGGGATGACATAAAATTTTATGGGTTTGTTGGATGAGTTTTGGGTTGATCAAAGCATGTTTCCATGGATTAAATGTTGCTTAATTGATATATATGATCATATACATGTTATATGTTAGTTTGAAGTTGAATTCTTGCTTTGGTTTGGTATGAAAATGGATTGGGAGCCAAATTTCGAGCTTGCCCTGTTTTTCCCAAAGCTTTTGCTACTGCTGGAGTTGTGGCCTCGCCCGCAACCGTTTTGTGACCCTTTTTGGTCGCGCCCGCGACCAACAAGTCGAAAAGTTGGCCAATTTCCTTCGCGGCCGCGACAACTTTTCAGTACAATTGTTTCACGGCCGCGACACCCTCATCCGAACTCCAATTGACCTGATTCTTAAACCGATGGAATCCTCTTGAAGTATAGAATAATATCCAATTAGAATCACCTCAATATCTTTTCTATATTGTGAGATATGATCAATCCTTTTTCGTGTCACCACTTCACCGGAAAACTGCTTTCACCCAACTTCGAGCTTACGCCATTATCTCCTCGTTTTGAACTAGAATACGAGCCATATATCCTCAGAAAGGTCTATGTGTCTAGTTCCATATCCAATAAACAAAACTCAATTCCAACTTCTATAACTCAATATATTCCAGTTTTCCTACAGCATATGCGTTTTTGAAAATTGTCGGTTTTTGCTAAACTTTTCCAAAACCTCTCTTCTTGCTTTCCTTTCACTCTCTTGGCTCCCATATGTAAATTATATGATATATACATGCTTGTTTAATTGATAATTATGTCCTATGTGATGCTTCTTGGTACGTAATTGCTCAAACATGATTGTGTGACTCTACGCTCTATATGAATTGAACTTGAAATAATTGAATGATATGAATACATGATTCCTTGATATTAATTTCACCTCTTTGGTGTTAATTGGTTTTCATACATGCTAAGTGTCACTTGATTGCCAGTTTATTTATTTACATGAGCATAGTCGTGCGTCATACTTGGTCTCATATTGAGTATCATCTCACGAGTTCCCGTTATTTTCTTTCTTGCCCTGTTTTCTCCAGGGCGGAGATCATTGATCGTATGGGCACTTTCTTGTATCCTTGTTTTGTTTCGTCGCTCGTCATGTGAGGTTTAATTCTAGATATATAGAACCCCTACAACCTTATGTGATGTTTTCGGCCAAAATGTATTTATATATCTATAGTTTTCCAAACCTTAATGATTTTCAACTGATTTCATAGAACGGATTGATTGATTGATTGATTGGGCGAGTAAGCATGTTCACTGTGGGCCCGAGGGTAGTGTATTGAGCCAATCGGGAAAGCAAGGGCTAACGGGTAACTCTTGCACTATCCTCACCATTGTTGGGATCACCTCTGAATCCACCAGGAGGTTTAGTGGAGGAAGAAATCCAGTACGTGGGAGTCATCTTCCCGACATACAAGATGATTGGATGGTCGGGTCTTGCAAGCCCACCATCACCCGGAGGAAGAAAGGTTCATGAAACTGCTAATTGATCTCACGTAATGACTTGCATGATCACTTAATAAATTGAAATAAGCATGTGTTGTTCACTATTGGAGAAAGGTTGGAGAATTGCCCTCACTCGCCAGACCACTAATTGAATTGATTGAATTGTAAATTGGATAGTTGTAATCTCGAGTGAGATCTTCTTTATTATTTGAACTTATTTTGCTTCATTTTATAAAACCTTACCCGAGATTCTGGCTTGCACGATAATTACGCTAATATTTATTTATAAACCCCTCACTCAGTCTTTCATAGACTGATACCTCACATTTTCAGGTTGCAGGTTGCATGCTAGGAGGGATTGAGTCGGTCTTTCTTATGGGTCTAGCACTTTCATTTTCATAATTGATGCATATGTATTGTTGATGACTTAGTATGGTACTTATATATTATTATGACTTATGATATTTTGAAGATTGTAAATGATAAAGTTATTGGAGATTGAGACTTGAATGATGATATTTCTATTATGCTTCCACTCTACTCGTATTGCATTGTTGTAATTAATTGAGGGTTAGTCCCGCCTAGCTAGATTGTTTTTTTTATTGTCTCCCGTTCGCTATAGGTTTGATTCATGTATAGGTGCTCGTTCCATATGTGGATTGAACTATAGTGCGGGGGATGTGGCTGCCTAGCATTCCGGGTGCTACAATTTAGGAGCTCTTTTTCTATAAAATAAATATCTTATTTTAGAGAAGATATTATTTTACTTGGAGAGAAAGAAAAGATAGAAGAAAAGTCAAAGTCGGAGACCATCTCCTACATGACATTAGGGTTTCGAACCCTAGCCTATAAAAGGACTAAGCGGTTCGAATTTATTGACTTACACGTGATGTTGAGATCATGTTCAACCTTCATGGAATTTTGGGATAATCCTCTTGCTCTCTATTTCTCGTTTCCGTTTCTTTAATACGCATGTTACAGTACTAGCATACTCACTAACATGATTTGAATCTAGGTTGGTGTGGATTAATACTCTAGAGGATTTCTACTTTGGAATCTTGAAGAAAGAATCGATCAAGAAACGGGGATTCATGCCGTTTGAAGAACATTTTAGGGCGGCTCAAAATGTTTCAAGAAAGCTTTAATTGTTGTAAGTTTCTTGAAATCCTATAAGTTTTGAAACGAATATTGTAAGATCACGATGTCTTTTGGAATTTTTTTAAACTTCTACTGCTTTAACTCTGTTGTTTCTAACAGAAGGGGAAAGATGTATGTAACCAACTTAAATCTCAACCAAAAGCATACAAATTCAGGCTATAAGTTCATTCATACGTGCTTGATCATATTCTAACATCAAAAGCTCAAGGAAGGCATCAATAACTCAAACACCATTTCCAACTCTTCAAGCTTCATGAATGGCAACTCATCAAATCCTCTACCACAAGTCCATACAATCAAAAATACATGTCTTGGGATCATTTATCACTCAAGAAACTCAAATAAAATCCATGGAAACCAAGTTGATTCATCAAAAGTGCGTAAACCCTCACTTTTCATCTCTTATATTATACCATAATCAAAACTTAGTGAAATCATGCATATTATTACTTAAAATGACCACAAGGAGATGTAGATAACAAATATGGACTTACTTTGAAGAGATGATGAAAGATGTTAGTGAGACAAGCTCAAAACATCACAATGTGACTAGTAGTTCTTCTTTCTTTCTTCCTTTTCTCTTTGTGGCTGAATTTTCTTCTTTTAGGGGGGGTGTGTGGTTCATGTGAGCTGAGTGGGGGAGGAGAGATGTAGTGCCCCAATGGAAGGCCCCACATCCCCCGCACCGAGACCCGACCCGCATATGAAATGAAGAGTCTATACACGAGCCGAATCACGACGAACTGGGACTCACTCACACACTAGGCTAGGCGGGACCTAGAACCTCAAAACCAAATAAACAAGCTGAATTAAATACGAGTACGGAAGCATGACATATAATCAATCACGAGGTTTATCATAAAAGATGGGTTCAACTATCCCTAGAAGCCTGTCCCGAAAATTTGAAACATAAATCATAATAGTTCATACATTTAATGTATAACTTATTCAATTACAAAAAATGCGTGAAGGGACCCAACTTGACCAAACGACTCGACCGACTCGAAATCCCGCCTAGCACCTCAACACCTGTAAGAGAAAACTGGAATAAAGTCGGGTTCAGTCTATAGGAAACTGGTTGGTATAAAACAGGGTATATCATAAATAATATGGCAGAATTTAAACACCCACACATGCAAGCTATAATCCCGTGCGAGGTTTTTAAGATATTTCCTAAGTGGGTAAAATGAAGGAAAACAACGCTCGGGATTATAACTATGAAATTCATTCATTTCATTCATTGGGTTTCATGGCCCGATGAGGGGGTGTGCATAATCTCCAACCTTCTCCTCTTGTGTGCATATCAATTCAATCTTTACATTAGTGATCATTCACATTCATACATATTCGTTCATAATCATAATCTTATCATTCATATTCATATCATTCATAATCATACACACTTACACCTTTTTACTACGGGTGCTGGATGGGATTGCAAGGCCCGACCACCTAACATATCAATGTGGCTAGTGACGTTCGTGAATCCTCAAAGCCCGGTTAGCCTTTCCTCGTCAAAAACTCCTTAACGAGGTCAGTTTGCCGTAAATTTAGTTGGAACTAGTGTATGGGATCACCGTCGGCCCTTGCCTGCCCGGATAGCCACATACACTAAGTTCCTGGGCCTGTGTTCATTTCATTCCATGCACTCGCCAAAATAATAGGTAAGGTTCATAAAAGAAGGGTTATACATTAGAAATCCTTGACTCTTCTGAAAGACTCGATATATATATATATTTATAATATTTTGGTTCAAAACTTTCACTTAAGTGATTTATTAGGTCGATTCATATGTAATAGAAGAGAAACCCACCTGTTACACCTTACTGAACAATACCAAGAAGAAAAGAAGACTTGGAAGTAACCTATGAACCCGATAAGTCTCCGCCATGGAGAAAACTGTACAAAAAGGACAACACAGTGCATACGTGAGACTCAAAACACTAAATGAACCTTATATGACGCACGGCAATGCTATGCACATGGTATGAGATGTTTAAGAAGTAAAATGATGTCACGAAGCCACATAATTCAAGTAATTCTTTCAAGTACATTCATAGCATGAAGGTTTCAAGCCCAACATTTCATATCTTTCATGATTCGTAGCAATTCAAGTCATTTTAAATAGGTAATAATGTAAAATAGATAACAAATTAATTCCAAAATTAAAAGGTCACATTTCATGAAATAATATCATGTTATTTAATTCATCAAATTTAAAGCACTTAAATTCATATTGATTAAATATATAAAACAATATATTTATATATATAACATATATTTCATATACATATACATACACACGTACATGCAACCCCAAAGACACTTAATATCATTTAAATGCATGCAAAGTTCACATTTATCAAATTTTAAAAAGCATCTCATCCAACCATGCAACAACTCACGCACAAACCATGCAATTTCATTCAAAGACCATGCAGCCCATAATATACCCGTAGCATACATATAAGAGATGAACAATCATGCACTTAATGCCTCCAACATGAAATAAAAGAAAGAAGCAAACAAAGCATGCAATGGTCCCAAGCCAATCTCCCCTCCCGGGGAGATTTTGTACATAAAAGTCCCCTGCCGGGGACATTTCATGCAGAAACCATCTGCATAAGAAGTACCCGGCCGGGGAGACATTTCAGCTGCGAGGTAATGGAGTTTCGCCCCTATTCAGCCCTATTCCAAAGGTAAAAACCACAGCAGCAACCAACAGGCAATAAAGGCACAAACTCAACAGCAAATCAGCACTAAAACTCCAACAATCTGACCCAAAACTGACACCAAGTAAAGGAGAAGGAGAAAGGATCAAACTCATGCATATCACTTCCAAATCCTCAAGAACATTAATAGTATCTCCCACATAACTCAACTACCACCAAATTCAGGTTGAAACATCAATAAATGAAGCATAAGTGATCACTTTCCATGCATCAATTCAAGCCATAACTCATAGGAGATCATAGAATTCAAAAATGAGCATAAACCTAACTATTCATGTCATGGAGCAAAACTCTATCAAACAAACTCTATCAAACAAGGCTCAAATTCAGAATTTCATGGATGAAAATGACCATATAAGCATATAGATATCAAATATAAGCTTACCCCTTGAAGATGATGAAAGAAAATAGAGATTGGAGCTCAAAATCTCTCTTGGGTGAATAGTTACGGGATTGCAGTTTAAGTTAGGGTTCAAAATCTCCCCAAAATAGCTGAATTTCTTATCCTTGCCTAGTGTGGATCGATGTGAGGGAGAGAGGGATGATAGAGTATTAAGTTAGGGTTATGTGGGTCCAGGTTTCACTCCATTTGGTTAACTATGTTTCAAGTTATGGGTAAAATGGTGGGAGGTGATCATTTAGGCGGGTTCGTCATGTTTCGGGCAAAATTAGAAGGTCGAAACGAGTTTAGAAAAATACAAGACTTTTTCCATTGAACCCAAATCTTCGATACGAGTTCAGAGGAGGTGACGGAACTCGAATCCGAGTTCCCGAGCTCAAGATATCACATACGGAACCAAGGGTGCACTAATTGCCCGTTAGCCCCCGATTTGGTTCCACAACTCAAAATAAATTCGTTACCACGTCAAACGAGATCGAAAACAAGAAACAAGCATATAAACATGTTCATAACACATAAATCTACGACATACTAAATTTTCACGAAATTTCGATTTCAAATCATATGAGAACGAAGCGCGATTAAAACACACATGCGTAAAGCATTAACAATTTCATAACATTTCAAATTAAATAATATAATTTAAATTCTATTTTAAATTAACTAAAAAAGTCAACGATAATTTTTGTAATTAATAATAATGTAATTAAAGATATAATTAATTAACATTTAACACTTAATTATAAAATTAAATATACTAATTTAACGAATATAAAATCAAATCAAATAATAACAATTTATAATAAAATTAAAGATATAACACACTTATAAACAATTAATTCGTGCAATTTGGTAAACACATAAGTCATACCTGTACGGCTGAGATATCGGGGCTGTGATGCCCCGTTTCTCGATCAAGGTAAGTTTTGCTAAGAGAGTGATTGATTTATCTTTTATGCATGAATTATGTGAAATTATGCCTTAATTGATCGAATCACTTGAACTTATATGGAATATATTATTTTCATGAGCTTTGTGGCTACGTGGTATGTTAATTATGTGCTCGTATTGTTCTTATTGAGCTTTGATAGCATGCTTTGCGATTAATCGAAACTATGTGCTTATTTGGGCATTAAAGCATAATTTAGGGACTAAATGGTAAATTTATTTTCTAAGCCTGGAACTGGATAGAACTTAATGAAACTGAGTAGATAATTCAATTATGAGTTTGTGGGTTTTTGAATCGCTCGATTTGGAGTTCGGATGAAGAAGTTATGGCCATTTTACGAAAAGTCAACCATTTAAACCCAAATCAGTTGACCTGCGACCCAATTTCGAATTTAACCTAATTTCAGACCCAATTTCACTTATAACCCACTCCAATTGACCCGGTTCATGACCCATATGACTGACCCAAATTGCTAAATCAAATTTTAACACTCTCAAACCATATTATGTTATTTTGCAAGATTCAAACCCTTTCTTCCTCACTTTTCTCTCAAGACCATCCATATTCTCTCAAGAACACCTTCAACCTCAAGAGATAAGATTGGAGATTGAAGCTAGAGATTCAAGGTTGAAGAACTCGACTTTCTCTTCGATTTCAAGCTCTTAAGGTAAAGTTTATGTGCTTCTTTGTTGGGTTGATGTTCTTGAAGCTCTTGAACTTGAATTTGAACTGGGGTTCTTGTGTGTTGGATTGAATTCGAATTTCTTGTTGGAAATGTGATTTTTATGATGTTAGGAACGATTTGATGTAAGAATTTCTTGATTTCATGCTTGTTTGAAGAATCCACCATTGATGACCTTTGAAGCTTTCATGAGAATTCTTGTATGTTTATCTTCTTGTGTGTTTTAGCTTGATTTGGTGATTGGTTCTTGTTCCTAGAGCAATTTCATGAAGAATGTGACTGATTTTCTTAAGTTTCTTGCATGATTGGAGATTTCATCATTTTTTAGTTTGAAGCTTTGAATTCATGAAGAAGATGAAGTTCATATGTGTTAAATGTTGGAATTCTTGATGCATATTCGTTCCTAGATGTTCTTGTTATGATATTTGATGTCTAAATTCGTTTATACATGTTTCATTAGCCTTGAAGCATGATTTAGGAGTATTTGGAGCTTAATTTTCATCATTTTCAAGCATATGTTCGTAAATCCGATTTGCAACAGTAGCATGTCAAACGCCCTTGTGATAATTGCATTGAAAACCCAAACCCCCGTGTGAAAACCTACTGTCACGATTTTCAGAGCCCAAACGGGTGTGTGAACTTTACTCTGGTGGGCCAAATGCCCATTTCAACACTCTCGGGTCTAATTTTTGAGTTTTTGAGTTTTTTCTCGTTTTGCTTCGTTTTCACTTCCTTTGCACTTCTTACACCCCTAATATGATATATATGACTAGGAAACATGTCTATGTGCTTTATAATGCCTTGAATGACTCGATTATGTGTAAGGATATGCTAAGTATGATTCACATGTTGTTAATTGCTTGCCTTATGACTTGAAAGCTTGTTTTATGACTCGTATGGCTTCATTTGATTGTAATTGCTAAGTTATGCCATCCTTGGACATTCATTGCACAACATGAACATGTTTGCATTCCTCTTTAAGCCGTGCGTCGTCTTATTTGGTGTTGAGTCGAGTCTTACCTTTGTTAGTACGTTTGTTTTGTTAGGTGGTGTGTAACGCCCCAATTTTCCAGACGTTCAGCTACGCGTATCACACGTGTGATTTTGAGAGTTAGGATTTACTTTAATCCTTTCGTTTATTAAATTCTTACATGTAATGAAAATTATATGGATTATATTTGAATATGTTCACGTGAAAATATATGAAATTCGTGACAATTTGAGAAATATTACATGATTTGGAAATGATTGCTACGTGAACTAATTGCCGAACGTGATTTAATTGCGAAAGTGTCCTTAATCATTCTTATAATTTTGAGGACTTAATTGCATGATTATTCATTACACTAAAGTGATCATTTTTCCATGGAAGAGAACCTAGTTGAATTACTTAATAAATTGGAGGACTTAGTTGCAAATCAAATCATTTCATCAATTTTAAAGAGATGAATCATCTAATCTTCTTCATCTTTCCATAACTTTCACATACACACACTTTGCTTCTCCATCTCTCTCTCGATCAATCTTATGGAAGAAGGAGAAAAAGATTTCATCCATTTCAAGCTAAACTTCCAAGAATTAGGAGCTTTGAAGCATCATCATCTCCATAACTTCATCTTTCATTCTTTTCTTTTCATTCAGGGTATAGATGAGGTAATTATATGAATTCTTGAATTATTATTTGAAGCTAAGGTTACGATTTTGATTGAATAACTTGATTATTTGGTGCTAGAAACATGAATAGATGATTATAACTTGAAATTCATGTATATATTTGATGTATATGGAAGTTGGAATTTATGATCACATATGGGTTGCTTTTGATGAATCTTGATGATCAAGGCATGATTCATGTGTTTATATTGGTTTTAATTATACTTTAAGCATGAATATATGTTACTTTCATGAATTCTTACATTTGGAGTTGAATTATGAGTGTTTTGATGAGTTTTGAAATTGGTTAGAGCTTTTTCCCTTGTTTTCTACTATGTTTTTTCTGCAGAACTTGAAGGTCGCGCCCGCGACCAAAAATACACATAAAACCGGTCGCGCCCACGACCCAATTTTGGCAAACGTTCAACTTTTGAGAAATTGCATGAAAAATTCATGAAAAATTAGGTCGCGGCGGCGAACAAAAATAGAGTAAAAATGGTCGCACCCGCGACCCCTTCCGAATCTGCATTTTGTCCAACTTCGGACCTACGCCATTTTCACCTCACTTTGAACTAGAAAATGTGCCATATAGCGTTGGAAAGGTATATATGTCTAGTTTTATATCCAATAAAAAAAACTCAATTCTATCTTCTTGAACTCAAGTTATTCCGGGGTTTCTACGGTGTGCGTATTTTAAAAAATTGCAGGCTTTTGCCAAACTTTGCCAAAACCTCTCTTCTTGCATTCTTTTCACTTCCTTGGCTCCTATATGTGACTTATATGAGTTATAAACTTGGACTAGTGATAATTAGGATCGTAATTAACATTCCATAAGTGTTATTGCATGACATATTGATTATGATTACGCTGTGCGTCACATTTTGGTATAATTATTGAGTTATTATCTGACGAATGCACAATGTCCCGTTTCTTGTGTAGTTCTTCTCCAGGGTAGAGATTGTGATCAGCTGAGCACGTTTATACATCCTTGAGTCGTCGTGTCGCCTGTCAGGTGAGGTTTAATTCCTAGATATATAGAAGCCTTACAACCCTATGTGATATTTTAGCCAAAATGTATATATATCTATAATCTTTCTAAAACCCTCAAGTGATTGCAAATGATTATCGTGACATATTGAAATGATCGTGATATCGTGAATTGATCGTGTTTGGTGAGTAATCGTCAATCGTGCACTGTGGGCCCGAGGGTTAGTGTATGAGACAACCGGGAATAAATGGGCGGACGAGTAACTCTGCACTCCCCTCACATCGTGGGGATGAACCCTGAATCCACCCGAAGGTTTGGTTAAGGAAAGAATCCCATACATGGGAGTCATTAACCTGACGTACATCGTGATTGGGTGGTGGGGCCTTGCAATCCCACCATCACCGGAGGAAGAAGGAGTTCGTGAAACTGCTAAGTGTGCACTGTAATGATTTGCATGATAATTGTTGAAATAAACCTAAAGATTGTATTGTTCAGTAACGCCCCGCTTTTCCAGTGTTCGGATTTCGCCACGTGTCGACTTTCTTTTGTGCTTGATTATGTAATTATGTGATTTATGTGGCCTTATTTGTAGCTCCTTCTGAGTTTAGGGGCTTGTTTGTAATTTTCTCTTTCAAGGGTTTTTTGGTCATTTCTCACCTGATCGAGATTTTTACCTCTTTGATCCCTTCCACGCGTTCGGGGCATCGAGACTAGTCCGTAGACTCTGAGTTTGCCCAATTCTGACGTTGTTAACCCTTCTTTCGCTCGTTCCGAGTGTTAAGGACACGGGATATAACACCCGGATCCTCGTTATTCGTGCCAAGAACTGAGTTTGTTGCTTCGTTCTTTCTCTCTCTCCCTCACCCGGTGAAACATTAAACACACATGACACACACACACAAATTAAATCTTCCTCGTTTCTCGATGGATTTTGACGAACCAATAGTGTTTTTCGATGAGCTCGACGATGCGGTCACAACCATACCAAGAGCTTGGCTCGACGACAAACGGAGGTGAAGATATCGCCGATTTTCAGACGGGTTGGAGGTGGTGGTAGACTACCGTGACTTCACCGGCGTTGCACGCCGTTTTCGGCGACACTCTTGCTGCACGTGCCCCAAGGCTTGAGAGAAGACATCCCGGCGTCCCCTTCCACGTTGGCGACATGGCCAATGGCCACCTGACGGCGGCTCATGCGCCGGTCAAAGACGACGACGGTGGCGCCTGTTACTGTAGCGCCACTAAACGCCGCCCTCCGGTGACTTTTTCAGGCGAGGGTTAGCGGTTTCCAGGGTTCTTCAACCTCCTGAGTTCGTTTCCGGCACTGGTTTGGCGAGAAAGTGGCCGGAAATGGGGTTTTCCGAATATGGGCAGCGGCGGACTTTAGAGGCAACGGTTCGGCCTTTTCTGGCGGGATTTTGGTGACGAGTCCTTCACGAAAGTTACTCGCCTCAACGTGGACAAGCTCTCCGTGTTGGTGCCGGTCCGAAAACCGGCCGGTGGTGGTGAGCCGGCGGGTCCGAACCGGTTACTGTTCCGGTGACTTTTTCCGGCAATTGAGATATGGGTTTGGAAGGCCTCGTTACGGGCTTTTCAATGGTATGTCCGGATTTCGTTTTCGTTTTACGGTTTGAGTTTAATTGCAGTTTCCGTTCTTGGGAGTAAGTTCGGTTTTTCGTCAACGAAATCCGGTGTGTTTGGCTTTTTCTGAAATTGTGTGAGGGCTTTTGACTAGCAGGCCTAGGCGCACGTTTCTGTCCCTCCGGGGATTTTTCCGACCACCGGAGGTGGTGGTTTGACGGCTGTCAGTGGCGGTCCAGCAGGCTCCGATGGCGGCATTCCGTTGCCTTTCGGGCAGTATGTTCCTTTCATCGTGGTGAGTCTATCACCGCTTTCCGTTCGTCAATCGGACACTTGGTTGGTTTTATATGAATTTCTGAAGTTATTGTATATTATACGTTAATTGTTTTAAATTGTAATTTGACCTTGTATACTTAATTAATCGATGATTATGAATTGTATAATGTATGATAATATGATATGATATATGAAAACTCGAATTCTTAACTCAGTGATTTTATGGGCCTCTTTTCATGTCGATTGCTTGCCTTAATTGATTTAATTGTGAATTGTTTGAATATATATGAGTTGGCATAATTATTCCACTTACTTATTTAATTTGAAATACGAACTTAACGTTCATGAATCATACATATAGCTTTAATTGTATGTTTAAATGTTATTTGAATCCTGTAAATTGATATATGATTTGATAATTGAATATTGTTTGATCTTCTAAATGATAATAAATTGATGGGCTTCATGATTTAAAATATATTGAATTCATTTAATTGGTTTACTTATTTATATAAATCATTTGAGTGTAATATATGACTAATTGCAACGTGGAACATTAATTGAGCACCTTCACGGCGCATCATAATTATTATTATTAATTTCATATGCATGCCATAATATGTCATTCTACTTCATGTCATCTCATTTCGTGCCGTGCGTCCTATTTGGTTCATATTGAGTCTCCTCTCACTGGTACACATTGTTCATTCTCTTGTACAGTTCGTTTCCAGGGCGGAGACTTCCGAATTGAATAGGCACCCCTGTTGCTCATGCTTTATGTCTCTTGGTATTCCAGGTGAGGGTGTTTTCGTTTTAGTTACGTATTAAACCCTACAACCTTATGTGACAAGCTTTGGCCGAAAACCTTATATATATATATATATATATATGTTACTTTTAAAGTAGAGTTATCGAGTAAACTCTTCTGAAATTATACGTATGGCCGTATATAAGCTTAAAATGGTTTTGCAACGAGGCTATGCTCCAAACCGTGTGTCTTCAGGCTAGCTACGGATTAGGATGACACGGAGAGGTACGTGTATAGCATATGCCGAGTTGCACGGTAAGGTATGTTTTCTTATAGGATGTATCCTAAGTTTGAAGTAAATGTTTTGGCGAGATTATGCATGTATGATATGATCACGGGCCCAGGGACTTAGTACATGTGGCTATCCAGGGAGGCATGGGCCGACGGTGATCCCATGTGCTAGTTCCACTGTGTTACGGCGATACCGGCCCTCGCTAGGAGGTTTAGCGGGGAATGGGAGTTGAGTGCCCTTGGGGGAGTCATGAAACCCCACTGGCCTATGTATGAGGTGGTCGGGTCTTGCTAACCCGCTTACCACCCGGAGGAAGAAGGTTGGAACTTATTTTATGATTGATTATGATTATGTTATGATTGATAGGTATTGTGCGGGAAGGCCGGGACACGGATTGCCCAAACGAATGTGTTTTAGGACATGATATGTGATCTGTGTGTATTATGATATATTGCATGATCACCTATTTAACGTATTAATGATATTTGTCGTACACGGTCGGAGTTTGGTTGGAGATAATGCACGCTCACTCGCCGAACCTTTATGTTTATGTATGAAATATGAACTTAATGAATTTAATATGATTAGTCGTAAAGTCCGAGCATTGCTTAGTTATTCTTTTGCCCTTTTGGGAACTAATTTTAAATAAAACCTTGCTCGGGATTTATGACTTGCATACGCATGTTTCTATATATGTATCGCTCCTGCTCACTCAGTCTTCTAGAGAGTGACCCCTCTTTCCCACTTTTCCAGTTTCTTTTGCAGGTGTTGGTTACTAGGCGGAGTTAGAGTGTCGAGTCATAGTTCTAGTCTCACTCATTTACATTCACTGCATACTATCTAGTTTCTAAGTATTGTATTGACCTTTTATTGTTGGCCATTGTGCCCTTATTGAACTGATATTATTTCGGGACAGGTTAGGATAGGTTCTGGAGCTAGTTGAACCCGTTGTTGTGTTGTTGCCTTGTATTGATTCGGGACAGGTTAGGACAGGTGTATTGATTAGTGGAACCCGTATTTATATTCTTGTTAGATTTCATTTATTTCTTTGGTATTACATGAATGATTTCCTTGCTTCCGCATTTTGGTTATTGTTGATTGTTCCAGGGTTAGCTTCCGCCTAGTCAGGACTGTTGTTTTGTTTGTCACCCGTTCGCTGTGAGTCCGATTCATGTATGGACTGCCTATTTCAAATGTGGATTAGACTCATAGTGCGGGGGATGTGGTGCCTATAGTCCCGGGTGTTACATCTATAAGTGGTATCAGAGCTCTAGGTTGCAAAACCGGAGTTCTAGTGTCGTGTCGTGTCAAGTCTAGGTCGCGCGGCTGAGGAACTACTTGTCAACGTGGGCATTGAATCGCTTTTAACCTTGAAATGTGATTATTTTAAAACTTTGTTGATTTATATTTTACATTTTGCATCGATTCCATGCTTTTGGTGCTAATTACATGGCATGAGCATGTACTAATCGCATGCATATATTTCAAAATGAGTTGTGAATTATAGGTTACGAAGATAATATCAAACCACGGCCAATCTCTACTACAAATCTCGTCTGTCACCCGTTTTTCTTTCGGTTGGAAGTTGTAAGGAATGCATCGGAAATCTCAGACTAGAATTCAAGAACTACGATCTCCTTCAATTGGGTTATGAATCGGGTGATGAGATCCCCAATAGTAAAAACTATTATGAGAGCAACTCGTTGGTGTGAGTGAAGTTGGTGGATGCTTGATAAAGAAGAGTAGTAAGGTATGACGTCTTCAACTTGCAAGATAAACGTTCACCCATCTGCATTACAAATTTCTTTCAACTGGATTCCATTGAATGTCTCAATTAAGGGGAAGGGTGAAGAAAAGGTCGAGGATGTTTTGGACTCGATATTATATTAACACAAAGGTGAGAACTTTCAAGAGAATTAAAGTAAAGGAGGTTCGTGGTAATCAGCAACAAAGCTTAACTTACGTGGAAAAGAAGCAAAGGAAAATATGGAAAATGGTATGCCTTGGGATTTCGATCGCGGAAGGAATAAAGGAAGTCAATCAATCCGGTGGATACAAATTTTGGAAGATAATCACACCAAAGGTTTTAACTCCGATGAGTTGGGGTATCTTTCAGATCCAAGCTGAATTGTCGTGTTGTGGGGTTACATTAAAAGATATGAAGCAACAAATGGGAATGATAAAGAAAAGGCAACACGCTAATTCCATGAGCGTAGAAGGCTTCAGGTTCAAGAAATCGTGCTTCCAAGCCGCGGAAATGTCCAAGTTGATGCTAGATAATTTTGAAGATTAGAAGACCGTGGGAAAAACCAGAAATGATCAACAGTTCGAGATAAGCTTATAATTCAACAAATGAGGAATGAAGTGCCGAGATAAAGCTTCTCATTGCTACGGTGACAAGTTCAATGCATCCATAAGCACATGTATCATTCACCGCTTTACATTATTTAAAATTTTCTATTTATATACGCTTCTTCAATTGACATACTTGCTTAAATGTGTTGCATTAGTAATTATTTGAAAACATACTATGTGCATTGGCATTCTTAACTGGCATGCATTATTTAGTGTTTACTTGATAGGAATCTTCTTTGCTTCCCCATCAAGCATCACTCTGACCGAGTCTCATTTGAGTCATGAAGGGAAGAAATATTTGGGTTGCAAATTGTGAATCGAAAAGGGAAAGAAATACCGAGAATTGAGAGGTGGAATCGGAGAATGGAACGAGAGAAGTAAGTGGCTATCCCTACCTATCATTTTAAAGCAGTTGTGAGTGAGATCACCTGGCATGTGGAACAACTAGAATCATTTAACCATGAATGCAAAATGATGAAATTTAAGATTTGGGATCCGCGAGGTAGGGTAATAAATTCAAGGAATTAAGATAGAAATTTTTTTTAAGGGGGAGAGTGCCACTACTCATAAACTTAAATTTACCGTAATGTGAGGGAGTTACTTTCCGTGGTAACAATGGAAATACAAGTCATGACGGACGTGAAAGACCTAAAGATAGGGACAGGAAAAGAATGAGACGGTTTTGTCAGTTAAACCTTTAAAGTGGAAGTCAAGCTACTATACTCGGGTTGAAGATCTCCATCACGCATCGAAGAGAGTGGTTCGTTTGAAAATTCATAAGTACGCGATTTAGACATCGAAGATGATGGTATTATCAGGGAACTTGTGATGGATGCCTCTGTTAGCTATCGTAAAAGGAATTTTAATCAAGCTAACCTCCTTGGAGACGATGTCGATGACACCTAGTTAATCAAGTCCTCAATAAGAATTAAAACCAGTTGAAGTCAATGAATGGAGTTGGATTAGGAACTGAAGATTAGGTCGATATTGGATTTTTCCAACTATTAAGAAAAGTAGGATAAACTAGTACTCGGTTAACTGAAGGAGATAACGGTGAGTAAGGATCCGAATGGAAGCGAGAATAGGGTCAACCAGGGGTCTGACTTTCTCATTCAAGTATATACTAAAGATATAAAAGACAAGTTGGGAATCAAGCCAACTAGAGATCAGACTATCCAAACCATGGAACTAAGTCACAACATCATTTCCATTACTACGGTGAATGGTACACTAATCATTCATGGCATAAGCATACATGCACTGTTTAATTAATTAATTCTTGCTATTATTTGATGTACTTGCTAAACTGTAATCTGTGATGATTGATGTAATTTCTTAACCAAGTTATTCTGATGTATATATGTATGAATGTTTTAGTAATTGTATTTACGTGCTAGAGGGATGTTACATTCCTTCTGTTTAAGTGGAAGAGAGATTTAAATTCTCTCTAATTCTGTGATAGAAAGATGCTGGATTCTTTCTAACTTTTGTGCACGAGAGATGTTGGATTCTCTTGTACTTAGGTATTCGAGAGATGCTGGATTCCCTAGGATTTAGGGGTTTGGGAAATGCTGGATTTTCTCGAACTAGATGTTTGGGAGATTTTGGGATCTGTCAGACTTAGGTTGAGAGACGGGGTTCTATCCTTTCTGTGTGCTCGAGAGACGGGGTTCTCTCCTTTCTGTGAGCTCGAGAGACGGGGTTCTCTCGCTTGCGTGTTGAGAGATGAGATTCTCTCTTGTTTGTCTTGGTTGCTTCACGCTGGACCTGACAACGACTTTCAAGTGACGAGCATGCAACGTGATCGAGCTTTGGGAACAACGACAGATATTATATCCTGGCAGTGGTCGAAAGAGTTAAGGCAATCAACGATCAAGTGTTCAGATGAACCTCAGCCACAACGAGACACCACAAAGAGAACTGATGCGCGTAATGCGGGCAAATTTCACGATGAGGACTTTACACGACTCCGGGATGGATAGAAGTACTACAACTCGAGGTTTTCACTCAGTGTTTGGATCTGGGGACCAGATCCTCTTAAGGGGGAGAGGTTGTAACGCCCCGCTTTTCCAGTGTTCGGATTTCGCCACGTGTCGACTTTCTTGTGTGCTTGATTATGTAATTATGTGATTTATGTGGCCTTATTTGTAGCTCCTTCTGAGTTTAGGGGCTTGTTTGTAATTTTCTCTTCCAAGGGTTTTTCGGTCATTTCTCACCCGATCGAGATTTTGACCTCTTTGATCCCTTCCACGCGTTCGGGGCATCGAGACGAGTCCGTAGACTCTGAGTTTGCCCAATTCTGACGTTGTTAACCCTTCTTTCACTCGTTCCATGTGTTAAGGACTCGGGATATAACACCCGGATCCTCGTTATTCGTGCCAAGAACCTGAGTTTGCTGCTTCGTTCTTTCTCTCTCTCCCTCACCCGGTGAAACACGTTCAACACACACGACACACATACACAAATTCAATCTTCCTCGTTTCTCGACGGATTTTGACGAACCAACAGTGTTTTTCGATGAGCTCGACGACGCGGTCACAACCGTACCAAGAGCTTGGCTCGACAACAAATGGAGGCGAAGATATCGCCGATTTTCAGACGGGTTGGAGGTGGTGGCGGACCACCGTGACTTCGCCGGCGTTCCACGCCTTTTTCGGCGATGCTCTTACTGCACGCGCCCCAAGGATTGAGAGAAGACATCCCGGCGTCCCCTTCCACGTTGCCGGCATGGCCAACGGCCACCTGACGGCGGCTCACGTGCCGATAAAAAACGACGACGGTGGCGCGTGTTACTGTAGCGCCACAAAACACCGTCCTCCGGCGACTTTTTCAGGCGAGGGTTAGCGGTTTCCAGGGTTCTTCAACCTACTGAGTTCGTTTCCGGCACTGGTTTGGCGAGAAAGTGGCCGAAAATGGGGTTTTCCGACGATGGGCAGCGACGGACTTTAGAGGCGGCGGTTCGGCCTTTTCCGGCGGGATTTTGGTGACGAGTCCTTCACGAAAGTTACTCGTCTCAACGTGGACAAGCTCTCCGTGTTGGTGCCAGTACGAAATACGGCCGGTGGTGGTGAACCGGTGGGTCCGAACCGGTCACTGTTTTGGCGACTTTTTCCGACAATTGAGATATGGGTTTGGAAGGCCTCATTACTGGCTTTTCAAAGGTATGTCTGGGTTTCGTTTTCGTTTTACGATTTGAGTTTAATTGCAGTTTCCGTTCTTGGGAGTAAGTTCGGTTTTTCGTCAACGAAATCCGGTGTGTTTGGCTTTTTCTGAAATTGTTTGAGGGCTTTTGACTAGCAGACCGAGGCGCACGTTTCTGTCCCTATGGGGATTTTTCCGACCACCGAAGGTGGTGGTTTGACGGCTGTCAGTGGCGGTCCGACAGGCTCCGGTGGCGGCATTCCGATGCCTTTCGGACAGTATGTTCCTTTCGTCGTGGTGAGTCTATCACCGCTTTCCGTTCGTCAATCGGACACTTGGTTGGTTTTATATGAACTTCTGAAGTTATTGTATATTATACGTTAATTGTTTTAAATTGTAATTTGATCTTGTATGCTTAATTAATCGATGATTATGAATTGTATAATGTATGATAATATGATATGATATATGAAAACTCGAATTCTTAACTCAGTGATTTTATGGGCCTCTTTTCATGTCGATTGCTTGCCTTAATTGATTTAATTGTGAATTGTTTGAATATATATGAGCTGGCATAATTATTCCACATACTTATTTAATTTGAAATACGAACTTAACGTTCATGAATCATACATGTAGCTTTAATTGTATGTTTAATTGTTATTTGAATCCTGTAAATTGATATATGATTTGATAATTGAATATTGTTTGATCTTCTAAATGATAATAAATTGATGGGCTTCATGATTTAAAATAAATTGAATTCATTTAATTGGTTTACTTGTTTATATAAATTATTTGAGTGTAATATATGACTAATTGCAATGTGGAACATTAATTGAGCACCTTCACGGCGCATCATAATTATTATTATTAATTTCATATGCATGCCATAATATGTCATTCTACTTCATGTCATCTCATTTCGTGTCGTGCGTCCTATTTGGTTCATATTGAGTCTCCTCTCACTGGTACACATTGTTCATTCTCTTGTACAGTTCATTTCCAGGGCGGAGACTTCCGAATTGAATAGGCACCCGTGTTGCTCATGCTTTATGTCTCGTGGTATTCCAGGTGAGGGTGTTTTCGTTTTAGTTACGTATTAAACCCTACAACCTTATGTGACAAGCTTTGGCCAAAAACCTTATATATATATATATATATATATATATATATATATATATATGTTAATTTTAAAGTAGAGTTATCGAGTAAACTCTTCTGAAATTATACGTATGGGCGTATATAAGCTTAAAATGGTTTTGCAACGAGGCTATGCTCCAAACCGTGTGTCTTCAGGCTAGCTACGGATTAGGATGACACGGAGAGGTACGTGTATAGCATATGTCGAGTTGCACGGTAAGGTATGTTTTCTTATAGTATGTATCCTAAGTATGAAGTAAATGTTTTGGCGAGATTATGCATGTATGATATGATCACGGGCCCATGGACTTAGTACATGTGGCTATCCAGGGATCCATGGGCCGACGGTGATCCCAAGTGCTAGTTCCACTGTGTTACGGCGATACCGGCCCTCGCTAGGAGGTTTAGCGGGGAATGGGAGCTGAGTGCCCTTGGGGGAGTCATGAAACCCCATTGGCCTATGTATGAGGTGGTCGGGTCTTGCTAACCCGCCCACCACCCGGAGGAAGAAGGTTGGAACTTATTTTATGATTGATTATGATTATGTTATGATTGATAGGCACTGTGCGGGAAGGCCGGGACACGGATTGCCCAAAGGAATACGTTTTAGGACATGATATGTGATCTGTGTGTATTATGATATATTGCATGATCACCTATTTAATGTATTAATGATATTTGTCGTACACGGTCGGAGTTTGGTTGGAGATAATGCACGCTCACTCGCCGAGCCTTTATGTTTATGCATGAATTATGAACTTAATGAATTTAATATGATTAGTCGTAAAGTCCGAGCGTTGCTTACTTATTCTTTTGCCCTTTTGGGAACTAATTTTATATAAAACCTTGCTCGGGATTTATGACTTGCATGCGCATGTTTCTATATATGTATCGCTCCTGCTCACTCAGTCTTCTAGAGACTGACCCCTCTTTCCCACTTTTCCAGTTTCTTTTGCAGGTGTTGGTTACTAGGCGGAGTTAGAGTGTCGAGTCATTGTTCTAGTCTCACTCATTTACATTCACTGCATACTATATGGTTTCTAAGTATTGTATTGATATTTTATTGTTGGCCGTTGTGCCCTTATTGAACTGATATTATTTCGGGACAGGTTAGGACAGGTTCTGGAGCTAGTTGAACCCGTTGTTGTGTTATTACCTTGTATTGATTCGGGACAGGTTAGGACAGGTGTATTGATTAGTGGCACCCGTATTTATATTCTTGTTAGATTTCATTTATTTCTTTGGTATTACATGAATGATTTCCTTGCTTCCGCATTTTGGTTATTGTTGATTGTTCTAGGGTTAGCTTCCGCATAGTCAGGACTGTTGTTTTGTTTGTCACCCGTTCGCTGTGAGTCCGATTCATGTATGGACTGCCTATTTCATATGTGGATTAGACTCATAGTGCGGGGGATGTGGTGCTTATAGTCCCGGGTGCTACATGTTCACTATCAGTGTAAAGGTTGGAGATTGCCCTCACTCGCCGGGCCACGGATTGAATTGAATTGAATTGAAATTGATTGTATTGTTAAAATTGGATAGTTGTAATCTCGGGCAAAGTATATTGTATTCTGAACTTATAATGGTTTTAGTTATAAAACCTTACCCGAGGTTATAACTTACATGTTATCAGCGCTAATATATATATATGCCCCTCACTCAGACTTCCATAGAGTGATGCCTCCACCTTTTAGGTTCTTGCAGGTGCGTGCTAGGCGGGAGTCAGAGTCGTGTCCTGTCTTTCAGTCGAGTCTAGCGCACTACACTTTCATGTATTGTTACTTATGATCTATTAGGATATGTTATGTATTTTGGAGATGATAATGTATTAACATGTATGTATGTCTAATGCTCAACGCAAATGTTTATGTTCGTTTATATTATATGTTGATTGTAGTAGCTGGAGTTGAGTTAGTCCCGCCTAGCTAGCCGGTTATTCATTTTATTATCACCCGTTCGCTATAGTTTGGTTCATATACGGGTTATCCATTTCGTATGTGGATCGACCTACAATGCAGGTGTGTGGCATCCATACGTGAAGGGTGTTACATCTGAAGTGGTATCAAAGCCCAGTTACAAAACCGAGGTTCTAGTGTCAGGTCGTGTCAAGTCTAGGTCGAACAACCTAGGAATTATTTGGTAACTTGTGCATTGAATTGATTCCTGCTATTAATTGTCGATTAATTGACCTTATGTGACTTGGCAAATTACATGATCAATGTGTCTACTTGAACTTTGTGAAATTAATTGTTACATTTTGCATTTTAAAATGTTTCTAAGTGTGGCACGTGCATCGACATTTTAACCGGCATGCATAATTTAGTATTTATTGTTAGCAACCATCAATCCGGTTTTGCCGAATTGAGTAAAATTTTGAGTTGTTGGACGTCTGATCCAGACTTCAAAAGGCTTAAGAAAGAAAATTTTCATTTTCTTTCTTAAGGGGGAGACACGGCCACGGAAATAAGTTAAAGAATCAAGCGTTCAACTGAACTACCACAATGAAAGAATTCCAACCAATGATGAACGGTACACATAAACATGTATATCACGTGCATCATATATTTCATTATTGTTACATTTGATTCCTTGTTAGTCGTTAATTTGCTTTTATATGCCTGATAGTTGAAGTAATTGCTATTGTATGCCTTCTCCCTTACGTGCTATTTGTATGAATGTATCACTTTGTTCGCTTGAATTTTATTTCGTGAGCATGAGAGACGGGGATTCTCTTGTTACTTGCGCGAGAGACGGGGTTCTCGTTGTTTACCTGGGAGACGGGGCACTCTCATTATTACTTGCTTCTTACCAACTTGTTCTAAGGAAAGGTTAGATTTTCTTTCGAGTGTTTAGGTTCCGGGAAGTTGAGGGTCTTGAATTGATAGCATTAAAGGAACCTTGTTGATTGAAGACCTCTTTCTGACTAATCCCTGACGGGGGAATGGCCAACCCTCATGGGATGAACACGGAAGGGTGAATCCGAGGACGGATTCTCTTAAGGGGAAGAGAATTGTAACGCCCCAATTTTCCAGACGTTCAGCTACGCGTGTCACACGTGTGATTTTGAGAGTTAGGATTTACTTTAATCCTTTCATTTATTAAATTATTACATTTCATGAAAATTATATGGATTATATTTCAATGTGTTCACGTGAAAATATATGAAATTCGTAACAATTTGAGAAATATTGCATGATTTGGAAATGATTGCTACGTAAACTAATTGCCGAATGTGATTTAATTGCGAAAGTGTCCTTAATAATTCTTATAATTTTGAGGACTTAATTGCATGATTATTCATTATCATTTTTCCATGGAAGAGAACCTAGTTGCATTACTTAATAAATTGGAGGACTTAGTTGCAAATCAAATCATTTCATCAATTTTAAAGAGATGAATCATCTAATCTTCTTCATCATTCCATAACTTTCACATACACACACTTTGCTTCTCCATCTCTCTCTCGATCAATCTTATGGAAGAAGGAGAAAAAGATTTCATCCATTTCAAGCTAAACTTCCAAGAATTAGGAGCTTTCAAGCATCATCATCTCCATAACTTCATCTTTCATTCTCTTCTTTTCATTCAAGGTATAGATGAGACAATTATATGAATTCTTGAATTATTATTTGAAGCTAGGGTTAGGATCTTGATTGAATAACTTGATTACTTGGTGTTAAAACATGAGTACATGATTATAACTTGAAATTCATGCATATATTTGATGTATATGGAAGTTGGAATTTATGATCACATATCGGTTGCTTTTGATGAATCTTGATGATCAAGGCAGGATTCATGTGTTTATATTGGTTTTTATTATACTTTAAGCATGAATATATGTTACTTTCATGGATTCCTGCATTTGGAGTTGAATTATGAGTGCTTTGATGAGTTTTGAAATTGGTTCGAACTTTTTCCCCTGTTTTCTGCTCAGTTTTTCTACAGAACTTGAAGGTCGCGCCCGGGACCGAAAATATACATAAAACCGGTCGCGCCCGCGACCCAATTTTGGCCAACTTTCGACTTTTGAAAAGTTTCATGAAAAATTCATGAAAAATTAGGTCACGGCAGTGACCAAAAATAGAGTAAAACGCGACCCCTTCCGAATCTGCATTTTGTCCAAATTCGGACCTATGCCATTTTCTCCTCGCTTTGAACTAGAAAATGTGCCATATTGCGTTAGAAAGGTCTATGCGTCTAGTTTTATATCCAATAAAAAAAAAATCAATTCTATCTTCTTGAAATCAAGTTATTCCGGAGTTTCTACGGTGTGTGCATTTTCGAAAATTACCGGCTTTTGCTAAACTTTGCCAAAACCTCTCTTATTGCATTCTTTTCACTCCCTTAGCTCCCGTATGTGACTTATATGAGTTAGTGATAATTAGGCTATTAATTGACATTTCATAAGTGTTATTGCATGAAATATTGATTATGATTACGCCGTGCATCACATTTTAGTATAATTAATGAGTTATTGTCTCACAGATGCACAATATCCCGTTTCTTGTCCAGTTCTTCTCCAGGGTGGAGATTGTGATCAACTGAGCACGTTTATGCATCCTTGAGTCGTCGTGTCGCCTGTCAGGTGAGGTTTAATTCCTAGATATATAGAACCTTTACAACCCTATGTGATGTTTTAGACAAAATGTATATATATCTATAATCTTTCTAAAACCCTCAAGTGATTGCAAATGATTATCGTGATATATTAAAATGATCGTGATATCCTGAATTCATCGTTTTTGGTGAGTAATCGTGAATCGTACACTGTGGGCCCGAGGGTTAGTGTATAACGCAACCGGGAAAGCATGGGCTAACGGGTAACTCTGCACTCCCCTCACATCGTGGGGATGAACCCTGAATCCTCCAGGAGGTTTGGTGGAGAAAGGAATCTCGTACGTGGGAGTCATGAACCTGACGTACATCGTGATTGGGTGGTGGGGCCTTGCAATCCCACCATCACCGGAGGAAGAAGGAGATCGTGAAACTGCTAAGTATGCACTGTATTGATTTGCATGATAATTGTTGAGATAAACCTAAAGATTGTATTATTCACTATCGGTGTAAAGGTTTGAGATTGCCCTCACTCGCCGGGCCACGGATTGAATTGAAATTGATTGTATTGTTAAAATTGGATAGTTGTAATCTCGGGCAAAGTGTATTGTATTCTGAACTTATAATGCTTTTAGTTACAAAACTTTTCCCGAGGTTATAACTTACATGTTATCTGCGCTAATATATATCTATGGCCCTCACTCAGTCTTCCGTAGACTGACGCCTCCACCTTTCAGGTTCTTGCAAGTGCGTGCTAAGCGGGAGTCAGAGTCGTGTCCTGTCATTCAGTCGAGTCTAGCGCACTACACTTTCATGTATTGTTACTTATGATCTATTAGGATATGTTATGTATTTTGGAGATGATAATGTATTGATGTGCATGTTTGTCTAATGATCAATGCAAATGTTTATGTTCGTTTATATTATATGTTGATCGTAGTAGTTGGAGTTGAGTTAGTCCCGCCTAGCTAGTCGGTTATTCATTTTATTGTCACCCATTCGCTATAGGTTGGTTCATGTATGGGTTATTCATTTCGTATGTGGATCGACCTATAGTGCGGGGGTGTGGCATCTATACTTGAAGGGTGCTACATGGTGAGTCTCCGGTCGAGTAGCCTGTTGCTCGTGGTTGGCCTTCGAAGTTCTTGGTGAAGGTCAGGTATTATATATATATAAAATGTTTTCAAAACTGTGGACATATATGACCTATCATGTTTGATGATTTGAACCTCGGTTTTCAAAATTTATATGGGCGTTGGTCGTACTATGGATATTTGTTTATGGAAAACGGTTTACAAGTAGAATTTGAATTGGTATATGGGCTAAGTACCCAAAATGCTTCCGAAACATTCATTTGAATATTATGCACGTGTGAGTTGTGTAGTGAGGTTATGTTATACCTTGCAAGGACGCTTGCTTGGTTGGATCTTTTGATAGCGCTCGGGACGGAGTAAGTGGTAAGACTGGGAATACGAGGGCGGACGGTTAAACCCTTACAAAGTACCCACTTTTGGACAAGTTTGCTAAGCCTCCGAGGAGGGTTCGGGGTTAAGGTAAGCTTGGGAGAAGGTCGGTTTCATGGACCCACTTCTCCATTGTTCTTTTGCGATGTTCGGGGGCTATACACCCTCGACATCAACGATGTAAGGATGGATTGGTTTGATTTCATTTGGTTTGGGAAGTAAGGATGGAGTGCTCATACTCGCCGAGCCGGTGCTTTGGTTCATGATTCATTTTGTAAAACTTGCATTTACTTTATGAAGGAGTTGGATCATGAACGTCTTTGTTTTGAGAATGCATTGGACCCCCTTTATGTTATTTATACATGTAAACTTCTCCTCACTGGTTCCTTTTGAGCTGACTCCCTTTACCCTTCGTGTCCGTAGGTTGCGTTTTGGAGTCGAGCTAGGCGGGGTCTTTTGGAGTCTTGTCTAGTCGTCTAGTTTTTACTCGTTTACGCTTGTAGCGTACTTTGTTATTTGTGGCTTATGTTATGATTCGAATTTCATGGATTTATTATGTATAATGTTTTGCTATGCTAGTTTGGACCGTGTTAGTCATTAGGATGATTTTACATTCCGTACCTTGGGCATTTTGTGCTGGACCGTGATGGTCACTTAATTGTTGAATGATTGAACCTATGCATGTGTTATGTTTTGATTTAAGCTTCCGCATACTTGTGTTTGTTTACTCGCTTTGTGAGTCTAGTACCGTAGCTAGGTTGTCCATTTGTCACCACTTGCTTCGGACCCGGCGGGTATATGGATAGCAATTCTATATACCAGCTAGGCCCGTAGTGCGGGATAGGCGTGGGATACCCTCTTCGGGGCGTTACAAGAGAGGAGTGTATCAAGTGGCACAGGTCAAGGGTTAGGGGTTAGAGGTGTTAGGATAGCCCCCCCCCCCCCTCAAGAATTGTCAACGGTTATCATTTTAGGTACGAGAGGCTCGTTTTTGTTGAATTTTGGAGGTTTAAATGACCTTAGAAAAATATGAGGCTTATCTCATTGGTTCTGAATCATTCATGAAAGGCCAACGGAGGTGACGGAACTCGATTCCGAGTTCCCGAGCTAAAGTTACACCCCCCCTCCCCCCGAACCCAAGGTGCGCTAAATGCTCTTTGGCCCCTTTTCGGTTCCGATCACATAAACGAACCTGTAACGCCCCGACTTTTCGACCGTACAGGCACGACGTATGTGTTTACCAAATTGCGCAATTTAAATTAAATTATTCATATATGCTTTTATATATTAATTCTTTTGTTAATTTATATTATTTGAATTCGAATATTCATATAAAATTCTTGAACGTTTATGCCTATGTAACTATGTTTGAGTGTCGTTTCTATCCGAATTCATTTCTGATTTTTGTGAAAACTTGGTATGTTAGAGTTATGTGTGTTATGAACATGTCTAGATGCTCTTTTTATGTTTTCCGAGTTGTTTGTTTGGGTTTTGGATTTATTTCGAGTTTTGGAACCAAAATGGGGGCTAAAGAGAATTAGGCGCCCCTTTGGTTCCGGTCGACTTATCTTGAGCTCGGGAATTGAGATTAGAATTCCAACACCAATGTTGGACTTGAATAGACAATTCAGAGCCAATGGATCAAACCTTATGTTTTTCTAAGCCCATTTGGACCCCCGAAATTTCACTGAACAAGCCCCACCCGCCTATTTGACCACCCTCAACCATTTTAGGCATAACTTAACCTATACTTAACCAAACCTCTCCAAACTTGAACCTGTAGTCACCTAAAACAACCCCCTACCCTCCCATAGCTCTCTTACTTCAACCATCATCTGAAAAAAGGGCAACAGAAGCAGCCAAAATCGAGTTCCAAGAGAGAAGGAAGAGGAACTATTCACCATCCTTGATTTTGAACTCATACCTCCACCATTTCTTCTCCAGCTTGAAAGGTAATTACATGATTGAATTATCTACCTTTTTTTTATCATTTCAAGTATTTGTTTGCCTCTTTTCATCCATGAGTGGCTATGATATGAATTTCTGAATGAATAGTCAGGTTTTCATAGAATTCTTGAATCCTTGCGTTCTTTGAATTATTTTCTGAATTGATGGGGGAATATTGGTGATTTGTGATACATTAATGCATTTATGGACCCATGATTCATGGTAATTGAGATATTTAAGAGTTTCCACTAATGAAGCTTAGTTTCTTAAGTTTGCAGAAGCTTGAATTTGATCCCTTTTTCTTCCTTTCCATGCTCGATTGTTGTAGTAGCTTGGAGTATTAGTTATGACTTTGTTCTTATTCAATTCTTGCTTTCTGGTGTTGCCCTTTTCTTTCTTTTTGTGGCTGCTGGAGCAGGGGAAATGGTACGTTGTTGTGGCGTCCTTGAACTAGAGATGATGATGTTGATCTTCAAGGGTGACCCCCGTCACCCCGTTTACTCACGAACTTGGTGACACCCGTCACCACATTTCCATCCGAAGATTTGAGAATCTATGAGCCTTAACCCCCTGTCACCGTACCTGGAGGAAAGCTTGCCTCCCCTCACACCCGTCACCCTCTTTTTTCTTGAGGGGAGTAATGGGTTTTTGTGTGGAGTTTTCTTTTGTGTTTTGTTTTGTTTTCTTGTTTCCTTAGCCTCGTTTATGACTTATATGTTTCGTTAAGATGTGTATTACATTTATGGAGTGATTCGATATGATTTTGTTGGGAAACGAACTAGTATACTATTACGTGACCTAAGTGCTTCTATATGAAACGTTAAGTGCTTTCTTGCATTCTTTCGATGTCTTAAGTGAATCCTCTTGCCTTTATACTTATTATATGCAATGTATATGTGTCGGTATGTGTGTTATGATAAATGTATTAAGTTTATGGCTCGTTTTATTATGATTTATGAAAGTTATGAAACGATTGAACATGAAACCTTCAACTATTGAACGTATTGAATGAATTACTTGATTATATGATATCATAACATGATTTTTACTTCTTATGCATCTCATATCAGGTGCATAGCATTTCCATGTGTCATATATGGTTATATTGAGTCTCACACTACCTCTTTTGCATAGATTTGGGTCCATTCGGAGACTAGGGCGATCCTTGAGGCTCTTGTGCTTTCCCATTTTGCTTTTACAAGGTGGGTTTCTCTTCCAATTGTTAAATAACCCGATATACCCCCAATGTGAAAAGTTTTAAGCCAAATTATTATATATATATATATATATATATATCAAGTGTTTTGATGATTAAATGATTTTCAAAGTAAAGTCTTTCCTTATGTATCCCTACCTACTGATTTTGGTGAGAAAATGAATGCAAGCACTGAATGGGGGCCAGGAACTTTGTGCATGTGGTTATCCGGGGGGGGGGGAGGGGGGGGTCAAGGGCCGACGGTGATCTCGTGCACTAGTTCCAACCAAACTACGGTGATACCGGCCCTCACTAGGAGATTAGAGGGGAATGGGAGCTGAGGCCTTTGGGGATTCATATACCCCGCTGGCCATAATGAATGGGTGGTCAGGCCTTGCAAACCTGTCCACCATCCTGAGGGAAAAGGTGTATATGAACGATTGAATGAAAGAATCGAATGAATGTGCACGAAAGAATTGTTGTGTGATCACCTATGAATAAATGAACAATGCATACACAAGGTGTAGGTTGGAGATTATGCACGCCCACTCGCCGGGCCTTGAATAACCTAATGAATGAATATAACAGTTGTAATCCTGTTGATGCTTTCCTTTATTTTACCCACTTGGGAAATTGTTGTAAAAATTCATATGGGATTATGGCTTGCATGTATATGTTTAAATTCCACGATAATTATACTTATGCCTTGTTTTATACCTACCAGTCCCCTTTGGACTGAACCAGTGTTGTTTTTTAGTTGTTTTGTGCAGGTTGGGAGTGCTAGGCGGGAATACGAGTCGTTTAGGTGTTGCATTTGAGTCTAGCACTTTCTTTTGGTTACACTCATATTACTTTGGATATTTTGTATATGATTATGAACTTTGGGAGAGTACTTGTAATTATATTTTGGAGTTTGAAGGCTTATTGTAAATGTTATATGTTTAGATTGCTTCCGCTTTTATGTTTTTGCTTTGATTTTATATTATCTCGTTCTTAAGTGGTTTAAGGGTTAGCTCCTGCCTAGCATAGCGTTTTATCCCCATTCGCCGTGATTTTTTTCCATTTCATATGCGGGTCGGGTCTCGGTGTGGGGATGTGGTGCCTTGTACTTTCCATTTACGAAACTTCTTCATCTTATCGTTCGTTTCTCACGTAGCCTCTTCGGTCTTATCACTTCTCCACAAAACGTTGACTAGTGGAATACGCCGATTTCTGAGTTCCTGAAACTTCTGGTCCAAAATCTTAATCGGCTTCTGAACGAAGGTGAGATTAGGCTCTAGTTCCACTTCTTCAACCGGTAGAACCTCTGACTCATCCGGGTAGTACTTTCGGAGTTGAGAAACATGAAACACATTGTGGATCCCAATAAAACTCGGAGGTAAATCCAAACGGTAGGCTATATCCCCGATCTTCTCCAAGATCTCAAATGGACCAAAGTAACGAGGGTTCAACTTCCGGCCTTTATCGATCCTTGCAAACCCTTTATGGAGAAGCCTTCAAAAAGACTCTATCTCCAACCTCAATGCTTTCTCCGATGGTCAACATGGCTCTTCTGTCGATCTTGAGCTACCTTTATTTGTTGCCTAATCAGTTGGACCTTATCAATTACATCTTGCACGACCTTGGAGGGTTTCTCCTTCTTCTCCCCTCTTTTCACGCCCTCTTGCCTGGTCCAATTCCACTCCTCCAAATCAAAGAACAACGGAGATCTACACTTTTGTCCATAGAGAGCTTCATAGGGTGCCATCTCCTTGATAGCTATTATTGTAAGCAACTCAATTAATGGCAACTGCTCATTCCACGAGCTCTGAAAGTCCAAAGCACATGCTCTCAACAAATCCTCTAAATACTTGATTAACCTCTCTGACTGCCCATCTGTCCGAGGATGGAAATGTAACAGCCCGGAGTGAAGGGCGCCATATCCCCCGCACCATAGCCTGACACGTGTAATGAAATGGGGACTCCGCCCATGTATGAAGCCATGGCGACTGGGTGACAAATAAAAATCCAACCTAATCTAAGTGGTCTAGACCCTACTCAGAGTGCGCAAGAAACATAATTCGCGGAAGCAATCAATTATAACTCATGGCATGCTAGCATATATCATATATTGTTCTTCATACATCACTTATACAATTTTGTATACAAGGTAATTATACAAAGTTAAATCCCAGGACAAAAGCTAATTGAAAGATTTATACATATTTCAAAACTAGCAAAATGCGTGAGGAAAACAAAATATAATGCATGGGACTCGAGATATCCTCAACCATGACTCAAAGATAACCGCCTAGCTCAACCTCCACGCACTTGCATCTCAAAGAAATGGAAAAAGGGAAAAACAACAACGAGGGTCAGTCCTACAGACTGGTGAGGGGGCTAACACATGCACCCATATATACGTATAGAGCAAAGCACTTATCAAATTCATAAAGTGATCCATGAACCGGAGATGATTTTTGAAAACTAAAATGTTTCTCGTGATAATAGATAATAATGAAAGAAGTTTAAGGCCGAAGGCCAAAATCAACCAAGTTTTAGAGTTTAGAAATCCACCCCCGTTTCACAGTCATAAACAAAAGCATAAGCATACCAAATCGGTAAGAACGAGTTCTAATCCCACCTACTTCATAAGCATAAGCCAAAGCAAAGACAAAACAATGTACATAAATCAATGCACCTTCTCCGGTTGGGGAAGAGAGGTGCTATGTAGCACACGGAACGCCAGGCACCATATCCCCCGCACTATAGCTCCAATCCACATATGAAATGGACAATCCATACATGAATCAAAGCGATAGCGAACGGGAGACAATAAAATGACTCAAGGCTAGGCGGGTACCCTCAATTAAAACCGACCAAACAATCCAGTCAGAGTAATAAAGAGCGGAAGCAATAACATTCATTAGATACGTATAGGTACCATATTTATTTATTTACTTATAGGTACCAACCTTCACATTGTCAATACAATATCTTCTCACAACAATAGAGATCACAAGGCGGTATACAAAATATCCCAAATAGCTATACATACAAAATGTGGAAATGAAGTGTGCTAGACCCAAATTTAAAGACCACTAGACTCTAAATTCCCGCCTAGCACGCCCTGCAAAACACTGAAAAGTTGAGGTGTCAGTCCAACACAGACTGAGCGAGGGGTATAAATAAATATAAGCGCACATACATGCAAGTTATAACCTCGGGTAATAATTTTGGAAAAACAATACAATCTAATAGGTGAAAAGAGCTACTATCGCCCGAGATTACAACTGATTCCATTTCAATTCAATCAATTCAATACAATCAATAGTGGCCCGGCGAGTGGGGCAATTCTCCAACCTTACACCGACTGTGTACAATCAATCAATCAATTATTAGGTGATTAGGTGATCAAGCAATTCATTAAGGTGCACAATTAGCAGTTTCAATAACGCCTTCTTCCTCCGGGTGATGGTGGGATTGCAAGGCCCCACCATCCAATCAATCTGGGCAGAGGGTACATGAATCCCTAAGCCCGGAACTCCTTCCTCCCCTAATCTCCTAGAGGGTTCAGGGGTCATCCCAGTTTGGTGAGGATAGCTCTCGAGTTACCCGTCAGCCCATGCTTTCCCGGTTAGCTCGAGTCACTACCCTCGGGCCCACAGTGCAATACAATACTCGCCAAAACAATCAATCAATCAATCAATTTCTTTCAATAATTCGGTAAAACATTTGAAAACCAATCTCATTTGAAAACTATAAGTATAAATATAGGTTTTGGCTTAAAATTCACATAGGGTTGTACGGGTCCTATGTATCTAAAATTAAACCTCACCTGAACGACCCAAAATAAACCAAGGAAACAGCTCACGGGGCCTGCTCCTCGTCACCAGGAAGCTGGTCTGTGCAAGAAAGACAATTGTCCGGGAAACACGACTCAAAATGTACCAAATATGACGAACGGCGAAAATGCAACGAAACGACGGGAAAAATACAATGCACCATGAAAATATCACGTTTCAACATGTATGCGATCATATAACATCAATTAGAGGTCAAAGAAATGATTGGAGGATGATGATGAAATTTTAATTTTATGCAGTAGCTTTTGCTCTGCAGTCGCCGTGGGAACGGCCGTTCCGGCCTTCCCTTGAAAATGGGAAGGGCCGTTCCCATGGCTTGAAGAAAGCGCGCCAGCGTTTTTAAAATATAAAACGCGGTTTGGCTGGGAAGGGTCGTTCCGGCTCACAGGCCAAAGTGGGAACGGCCGTTCCCAGTCTCGCTGGCCTGAGTCTCAGCATCATGGGAACGGCCGTTCCAGTTTTGAACTGGGGCTGGGAATGGCCGTTCCCAGAATACGTGAGCTGAAGAAGAAGAAGAGCAGAACAGAGCAGCCATGGCAATCACAACAAACAACCACAAAAATGGCTTCAAGCCAAGTTCAAATGCAAATATTAGATGCAATAAATATGCTAGCATACGTTTTGATCAATAACAAATCATAAAAACACATAATTCCATGTTAGATCATCCATAATCAATCATTTGAAACCCATTCACTCCATCATGCTTCAAGTCCATAAATCACAAGATATATGCATCAAACTCAAGCTTATAGTTCACTTACATATTTCCAACAACCAATACACAATATAACCAATGTATAACAAAGCCCTAGATATACCATTTTTACAAGAAAATCATCCATTCTCCATAATTACCTCAAAAGAAAGAAATGGAAGAAGAGATGATGGAATGATGTTGAGGATGCTACTATGATCACAATTCCCACAAATATTGATGCTTGCAAGATGAAATCTCCCACTTAATCAAGAAGGGTTTTGTCTCGGTTGAAATGGGAAGCAAGAACAAGGAAGAAATGTTTTTGGTATGAATGAGAAGAGATGCTACGTGATATGCTGCTAATGAAAGGGGAAGAGATGTCCAATTTACAATTAAATCCCTTCATTTATTAAGTTATGCAATCAAGTCCAATTCCAATATTAAATGATCAATTAGGTCCAATGCAATTAGATCCCATATGCATGAAAATAATCAATTAAGGACATAAAAGAAATAAATCACATTCGGGAAAATAATTCACATTGCATTCACGTTCAATAAATCCGAGAATTATGATATGATATGAAATTTTAATAAAATATTAAGAATATAATTTTTTAAAATTATGTCATGATGGAAAAATGAATTAAATGATCAATTAATAATTAAATTACAACTCTCAAACGCACACGTGTCGTTCATACCTGAATTGCCGAAAGCTGGGGCGTTACAATCCTCCCTCCTTATAAGAATCTGGTCCCCAGATTCACTGATCGGAAGGGAACAACTCGGGATGGAACCGTCTCATTTTGTCTTCGGTCTCCCACGTGGCTTCTTCGGTCTTATCACTTCTCCAAAGAACCTTAACCATGGGAATCCTCCGGTTTCTTAATTCCTAAAACTTCTTATCCAATATCTTAACCGGTTTCTGAACAAAGGTAAGACTCGGTTCCAATTCCACTTCTTCAACAGGAATGATCTCGGTTTCATCGGGGTAGTATTTCCTCAGCTGAGACACGTGAAATACATTATGAATCCCCGTGAGGCTCGGTGGTAGGTCCAATCTGTAAGCAACTTCTCCAATTCTTTCCAAAATCTCATAAGGACCTAAATAACGAGGTTTAAGTTTACCTCCTTTCCCAATCCGAGCCAATCCTTTACGTGGAGACGCTTTCAAGAATACCCGGTCTCCAACCTCAAACTCGAGATCCCTTCTGCGACGATCGGCGTAGCTCTTCTGTCTGTCCTGAGCTGATTTCATCCGTTGCTTCATTAATTGGACTTTCTCAATCATAGCTTCAACGGCCTTGGAAGGTTTTTCCAATTTTTCACCTTTCTTAACACCTTCCTGCTTAGTCCATTTCCACTCTTCCAAGTCAAAGAACAATGGAGAACGACACTTCCGTCCATAAAGTAGCTCATACGGTGCCATTCCAATCGAAGCCTGAAAACTGTTGTTGTACGCGAACTCAATCAAAGGTAGCTGATCATGCCAAGAAGACTGAAAATCCAAAGAACAAGCTCTAAGCAAATCCTCGAGATACCTTATTAATCTCTCGAACTGACCATCCGTCTGAGGATGAAAAGCTGTACTAAACTGGAGCTTCGTACCCAAAACCTCTTGCAATTCACGCCACAACCTCGACGTGAACCGTGGATCTCTGTCTGAAACGATACTAATCGGAATCCCGTGAAGTCTAACAATCTCCCGGTTATAAAGCTCGGCTAGCTTGCGAATCTTATACGACATCCGAACTGGCAGAAAATGTGCAGACTTCGTCAAACGGTCCACAATCACCCAAATCCCATCAAATCCACCTTTCACCTTAGGTAATCCGGACACGAAATCCATCGTCACCTGTTCCCACTTCCACTCAGGAATAGGTAACGGCTGAAGAAGACCTCCCGGTTTTTGATGCTCGGCTTTCACTTTCTGACAAGTGAGACAATGCTTCACAAACTCGGCCACATCTTTGTTCAATCCACGCCACCAGTAATATTGCCTTAAGTCCTTATACATCTTGTTTCCTCCAGGGTGGATAGAATAAGCCGATCTGTGAGCTTCCTCGAGCAACACCCGTTTCAACTCTTCGGGTACAACCACTCGGTTTTTGAAACGAAGAAGACCGGTTTCATCGAACTCGAATGGACACTCTGGATCAGCTCTTGCCTTAGCTACCAATCTCTGAACTTCCAAATCTGTACTCTGAGCCTCAAACAACCTGTGCCTCAACTCTGGCTGGACCGAAATATTAGAAACTCGAGCCTTTAAAACAATTGGCTCGATTCCACTACTTTCACCCACTTCCAAGCTCGACACACTGGCCTTCCTACTAAATTCATCGGCGACCACGTTGGCTTTACCGGGATGGTACTTGATCGTGCAATCATAATCTTCCAACCTTTCCATCCAACGCCGTTGCCTCATATTCAAATCCTTCTGAGTGAACAAATACTGGAGGCTTTTGTGGTCGGTGAAAATCTCGAAGGACACCCCGTACAAATAATGTCTCCACTTTCCAAGTGCAAAGACTACGGCAGCAAGCTCAAGATCATGTGTCGGATAATTCTTCTCATGCTCTTTTAGCTTCCGGGATGCATAAGCAATTACCTTACCCTTCTGAGTCAACACACATCCCAAGCCTTCCTTGGAAGCATCCGTATAAACAGCATACCCTTCAGAACCTTCCGGAAGGGCTAACACTGGAGCAGACACTAACTTCTCCTTCAAGAAAGTGAAACTCTTCTCACATTCTTCATTCCAATCAAATTTCACATTCTTCTTCGTCAACCGGGTTAAAGGAGCTGCTAATTTGGAGAAATCCTTCACAAACCTCCGATAATAACCTGCCAATCCCAAGAAACTCCTAATCTCAGAGGCATTTCTAGGTTTCTCCCACTTCAAAACCGACTCAATCTTGGAAGGATCGACTTCCAAACCGTTGCCCAAAATCACGTGACCCAAGAATGACACCCGGTCAATCCAGAACTCACACTTGCTGAACTTGGCAAACAACTGATGCTCCTTCAAAGTCCTCAATACCAACTGAAGGTGTCTTGCATGCTCCTCGGCAGACTTCGAGAAAACCAGGATATCATCAATAAAGATAACCAAGAACTTATCCAGAAAAGGCCTGAAAATCCTGTGCATCATATCCATAAAAGCTGCTGGGGCATTAGTCAAACCAAACGGCATCACAACAAACTCATAATGCCCATACCGAGTGTTAAATCCTGTCTTAGAAATATCCCCTGCTCGGATACGCAGCTGGTAGTATCCTTGTCTCAAATCCAATTTCGAATAGACTTTCGATCCCTGAAGTATGTCAAACAACTCCTCGATGTGTGGAAGAGGATACTTGTTCTTGATCGTCATCCGGTTCAACTCTCTATAGTCTATGAACATTCTCAAGGTCCCGTCCTTCTTCTTTACAAACAAAACCGGTGCACCCCAAGGAGAAGAACTCGGTCTAATGTACCCAATCTCCAACAATGCATCAAGTTGAGTCTTCAACTCTTTCAACTCGGCCGGAGCCATACGATACGGAGTCTTGGAGTACGGCTCTGCGTTAGGGTACAAGTCGATCACAAACTCAATTTCCCGTTCTGGAGGTAAAGAATCCAATTCCTCAGGAAAAACCTCGGGAAATTCCTTCACTACTTCCGTTTCTTCCAGCTTACTCTGATCCTTAGGTTTGTTAAGAATATAAGCAATGAAACCCGTGGCTCCCTCTCGAACCAATCTATGAGCTTCAGAAAAAGAAAGTAGCGGTACAGTCTTGGAACTCCAACCTACTACCAAATCTGATCCCAACTGAACCTTCTTCGCTCTACAATTAACTGTAGCAGAATGTCTGTACAACCAATCCATGCCCAGAATAGATCCATAGCAAGTCATCGGCAGCTCAATGAAGTCTGACAAGAAAACTCGACCCTCGATGCTCACCGGAACCTCTCTGAACACCCGATCAGATTCTAAACTACCACCAAAAGGAGTACTAACCACATAACATGCAGAAGAACGAGAAACAGGCAAAGGCAAAGAAACAGATATAGCACTCGAAAGAAAGGAGTGAGTAGCTCCCGGATCAAACAAGGTATGAATGTTCGTGCCATGTATGCAAATGGTACCTTCAACTACCGCGGCTGGATCAATATCAGCATCCGGCTGCTCTCCGTCCAAAGCATAAGCCCGAGCCCTAATCAGTGGTCTCGGTGCCCCCGGTGGTGGTATCCTGCGATCCGGACAACCATCTACCAAATGCTCATCGCTCCCACAAAGTAAGCATAAACCCAAACGCCTCCTGCAGTTATCATAGACGTGTGTCCTCTGTCCACAGAAGGTACAATAAGGTCTCTTGGGTGGTGGTGGCAAAGCTGGAGCAACTGGAGCAACTGGAGCTCTAATCACTGGCCCTGCTGGTCGGGGCTTCTTCCCTGGGCCCTGTGGAGCTGGTGGTGGAGAAGAATAAACTATTGGCCTCTTGCCTGAAGCAGAACCCGAGCCAGAACCCTTATACCCTGATCCGGCACCTCTGAACCCTGATCCAGAACCTCTGAATCCCGATCCTCACCCTGAGCCCGAACCTGAACCTGAACGGTAGGTAGACCGCCTCGTATTCACTGAATCCTCAACCAATAGAGCCTTCTTGGTAGCCTTCACCCAGATACTCGTGTTGACTGCCTCAATCGCTACCTGAATATCCGGTCTAAGGCCCTGAACAAACTGCATCGCCTTATGGAAATCATCACTCGCTATATTAGGGGCATAGCGGGACAACCTCTCAAACTCGGCGATGTACTCTGAGACCGACCTGTTTCCTTGCTTCAACTCTGTAAATTCCTTCAATCTTCTAGTGCGAGAGGATGGAGGAATGAACTTGTTCTGAAATTCTCTGACAAACACTTCCCAGTTCACTTCCTCGCCTGCAGCATCTAACACAATCCGGGCACTCTCCCACCAAGAGTAGGCCTCATCCTGAATCAAAGAAATGGTACAACGGGCCTTCTCCCTGGACTCACACGGGATAAGCTCCCATATCCTCTCAATCTCTTTCAGCCACTGCTCGGCCTGAATATCATTTCCTTTGTGAAATTTGGGAGGATACTGGTTCTGAAACTCCCTGAAAGCAGCTGAAATCTGGCCTCCAGGCTGTGGTGGTGCAACTGGTGGTGGTGGTGGAACATAATCCCGAACTCTCTGATCAATAAGACCCACCACTGCGTTCATGAAGTCCTATGGCTGAGCCTGAGGAGGTGGAGGCGGAGGTGGTGATCTCTCCCTGCGATGATGTCGATGATGTCGATGTCTAGGAGAACGATCACGGTGATGTCTATCGCGAGCCATCCTGAAATCAAGTCACTATTATGCATGTTCGATTAGTAATGCCAATGTGTGCAAATAATTCACAAATTGTACATAAGTTCAGAAATTTAACAAGTCACCCCAAAATCAAATAAGTCAAGTAGGTTCAAGTGTCAAATAACAATGCAAGACTCTCAAATTGACAATTAGTTCCTATGCCGTGCGACCTAGACTCACAAGACACGACACTAGAGACCCGGTTTTGCAACCGGGCTCTGATACCACCGTAGGATGTAGCACCCGGAACGCCAGGCACCACATCCCCCGCACTATAGCTCCAATCCACATATGAAATGGACAATCCATACATGAATCAAAGCGATAGCGAACGGGAGACAATAAAATGACTCAAGGCTAGGCGGGTACCCTCAATTAAAACCGACCAAACAATCCAGTCAGAGTAATAAAGAGCGGAAGCAATAACATTCATTAGATACGTATAGGTACCATATTTATTTATTTACTTATAGGTACCAACCTTCACATTGTCAATACAATATCTTCTCACAACAATAGAGATCACAAGGCGGTATACAAAATATCCCAAATAGCTATACATACAAAATGTGGAAATGAAGTGTGCTAGACCCAAATTTAAAGACCACTAGACTCTAAATTCCCGCCTAGCACGCCCTGCAAAACACTGAAAAGTTGAGGTGTCAGTCCAACACAGACTGAGCGAGGGGTATAAATAAATATAAGCGCACATACATGCAAGTTATAACCTTGGGTAATAATTTTGGAAAAACAACACAATCTAATAGGTGAAAAGAGCTACTATCGCCCGAGATTACAACTGATTCCATTTCAATTCAATCAATTCAATACAATCAATAGTGGCCCGGCGAGTGGGGCAATTCTCCAACCTTACACCGACTGTGTACAATCAATCAATCAATTATTAGGTGATTAGGTGATCAAGCAATTCATTAAGGTGCACAATTAGCAGTTTCAATAACGCCTTCTTCCTCCGGGTGATGGTGGGATTGCAAGGCCCCACCATCCAATCAATCTGGGCAGAGGGTACATGAATCCCTAAGCCCAGAACTCCTTCCTCCCCTAATCTCCTAGAGGGTTCAGGGGTCATCCCAGTTTGGTGAGGATAGCTCTCGAGTTACCCGTCAGCCCATGCTTTCCCGGTTAGCTCGAGTCACTACCCTCGGGCCCACAGTGCAATACAATACTCGCCAAAACAATCAATCAATCAATCAATTTCTTTCAATAATTCGGTAAAACATTTGAAAACCAATCTCATTTGAAAACTATAAGTATAAATATAGGTTTTGGCTTAAAATTCACATAGGGTTGTACGGGTCCTATGTATCTAAAATTAAACCTCACCTGAACGACCCAAAATAAACCAAGGAAACAGCTCACGGGGCCTGCTCCTCGTCACCAGGAAGCTGGTCTGTGCAAGAAAGACAATTGTCCGTGAAACACGACTCAAAATGTACCAAATATGACGAATGGCGAAAATGCAACGAAACGACGGGAAAAATACAATGCACCATGAAAATATCACGTTTCAACATGTATGCGATCATATAACATCAATTAGAGGTCAAAGAAATGATTGGAGGATGATGATGAAATTTTAATTTTATGCAGTAGCTTTTGCTCTGCAGTCGCCGTGGGAACGGCCGTTCCGGCCTTCCCTTGAAAATGGGAAGGGCCGTTCCCATGGCTTGAAGAAAGCGCGCCAGCGTTTTTAAAATATAAAACGCGGTTTGGCTGGGAAGGGCCGTTCCGGCTCATAGGCCAAAGTGGGAACGGCCGTTCCCAGTCTCGCTGGCCTGAGTCTCAGCATCATGGGAACGGTCGTTCCAGTTTTGAACTGGGGCTGGGAATGGCCGTTCCCAGAATACGTGAGCTGAAGAAGAAGAAGAGCAGAACAGAGCAGCCATGGCAATCACAACAAACAACCACAAAAATGGCTTCAAGCCAAGTTCAAATGCAAATATTAGATGCAATAAATATGCTAGCATACATTTTGATCAATAACAAATCATAAAAACACATAATTCCATGTTAGATCATCCATAATCAATCATTTGAAACCCATTCACTCCATCATGCTTCAAGTCCATAAATCACAAGATATATGCATCAAACTCAAGCTTATAGTTCACTTACATATTTCCAACAACCAATACACAATATAACCAATGTATAACAAAGCCCTAGATATACCATTTTTACAAGAAAATCATCCATTCTCCATAATTACCTCAAAAGAAAGAAATGGAAGAAGAGATGATGGAATGATGTTGAGGATGCTACTATGATCACAATTCCCACAAATATTGATGCTTGCAAGATGAAATCTCCCACTTAATCAAGAAGGGTTTTGTCTCGGTTGAAATGGGAAGCAAGAACAAGGAAGAAATGTTTTTGGTATGAATGAGAAGAGATGCTACGTGATATGCTGCTAATGAAAGGGGAAGAGATGTCCAATTTATAATTAAATCCCTTCATTTATTAAGTTATGCAATCAAGTCCAATTCCAATATTAAATGATCAATTAGGTCCAATGCAATTAGATCCCATATGCATGAAAATAATCAATTAAGGACATAAAAGAAATAAATCACATTCGGGAAAATAATTCACATTGCATTCACGTTCAATAAATCCGAGAATTATGATATGATATGAAATTTCAATAAAATATTAAGAATATAATTTTTTAAAATTATGTCATGATGGAAAAATGAATTAAATGATCAATTAATAATTAAATTACAACTCTCAAACGCACACGTGTCGTTCATACCTGAATTGCCGAAAGCTGGGGCGTTACATGCTACCACTCAACCCCGACACATAAGACAAAATGAGTCGGGGGATCCCCCCGCTCCTTCGACGGGCCACGAAGCGCACCGCCGGACACAAGAAGACCCGCCTTCCCCTCGATCTCCCGAGGATGAGCTAAGTCTCCCTTTTCTGGAGTTGTGATGATGAGAGAGCTCGACAACCCCATGGCCGACCCGAGATCACATACCACTTCTCCGGGGCCCAAACATAATGCAAAGATCACACATACCACAAAGCTTATCTTTTAAAGCCTCAGCTCGCTTACACACACACACACTTATCAAGGCTTTTGAAAAAGAAGATCAAAATAGAGCTTATATACATTTAAAAGCCTTTTCATAATCTTATAACAAAATAGGACAAGCCCTCAAATTACATATCATACACGTATCTATCATATAATATACATAATTCACATGCGGGCTTCAAAACACATAGGGTTGTAGGTCATATTAACTAAAAGAACAAAACCTCACCTTTCCAACGTAGTGGGGGCAAAAAGGATATGAATTGGACGCTTACGGGACCTCCTTGCTACCAACGGGACTAAACTCTGAACAAAGGAAACAACAAAGGATATTCTTATACTCAAAATGTACCAAATAGACGCTCGGCGAATGCGTATGATGCTTATAGTGCAAATGGAATGCAACATTCAAGGCAAATGAGTTCATATTCCACACATTTAGCATTAAACGAATCCATAAATTAAATACTTTCAAGCCGACACATAAATCAACGTGTTATCATAGCACTCAAGTCATAATATATACAAGAGATTAGCATATTAAAGGAATAAACGAAGTACTAGCTTAATCATACATACCGAGAAGCACTTAAGTCACGTAATAGCACATGGGAGCATATATCAAAAACAAGTAACTAAATTCGATCGCAACTTCGTATTATACAAGGTAACACTTATTAAAACATGTTATCAATGTGCACATATCATAAAAGTAGCAAGAAGAGGTCACACGAAGTGAATAAATGGAGCATCAATTCAAATATGCACGTAGGGTAGCACGTAGAACATATAAAAATCATATCTTGCACATTCATATCAAATGAATCTATAAACTTGATGCAATACTCATAATACATAATAAAACATGTTAGAAAAGTATGGGGATCAAATTAGGGGTGGGAGAATCAAGAAACAAGCGAAAAGAAACAAGAAAACAAAGTTAGGAACAAAAAGAGTTGTTGTCCCAAATCCACCCCGGTGGATTTTTTTCAAAAGGGGAATCCACCCCCGTGGATTTAGGTCAGGAAGTTCCAGGAGGGCCTGCCTCAAATCCACCCCGGTGGATTTTTTTCAAAGAGAAAATCCACCCCCGTGGATCTGGGTCAGGACCATTTTTTTTTAGAAAAAGGCTTGCAACTCCTTAAAAATCTCCGAACAAACCAAGCCAACATCAAATTAACACATAAAGGAAGGTTTAATCAACAAGAACTCATGCAATTCAAGTCAAGAAATGATCCAAAGTTGCAACAATACAAGCTAGAGAAGAAAAGAGCTCAATTCATACAAACCTGCAAGATTCAACAATGGTAAACTCATGGATTCCAAACGAACACTTAAATCAAGTCCAAATAACTCTTAAAGGATGCCTTAGGAGCAAATATCATTCATCAAGCTCAAAGAGTTCACAAGGAAGCATGGAAGAATTCACAAAATCCCTTAAACCCTTACTATTCACTACCTATGCCATAACTCATGCAATCCTCGGTGAAAACCTATCAAATTGGACTTCAAAGAACCACATAGACATGGAGAAGCCAAAAATGAACTTACCTCTTCAATTGGATGAGAAATGGTAGAGTTATGAACTCAAAATCTTCAAATGTGAATAGTTCCTTCTTCCTTCCTTTGTTTCTCCTTGGAGCTGATGTTGGAGAGCCTTTTTCTCTTCTTTTGGGTGGGGTGGTTCGAATGGGGGAGTGAGGGAAGAGAGGTGGATGAGTTTAACGCATAAAAGTCATGGTTGGTGGCTCAAATGGGGTTAAATGGGTCCTACAAAGGCGTAAGGTGCTTGTTTCGGCTGATTTTCGGAGGTCCAAATGGGCTTAGAAAAATATGAGGCGAGGCTAGGTTCCTTAGCTTTCTTTCTTCGCTACGAGTCCAAAGCATCTTCTGGAATTTGAATCCAAATTCCTGATCTCAAGTTACGCCTTCCGGAACACAAGATGCGCTAAAGCTAGTTAGGCCCTCATATCCCTAACAAATTAAACAGTTCGAAAACCGTAACAAACGAACTCAAAAACATGCAACGAACGTAAAAACACATTCATAACACACATAATTAACACATAGCATATAGTCACAAAAATCAAAAAATGAAAATGGAAGTAAAGGGTGCAAGAACGAAGCAGAAACAGCAAATACGTTCAAATAGGTCATATAAGGTTCAAATAAATTTTCATATATTTCAAATATATCACATAAACAATATAATAAACACATAATTCACATAATTAAATAATTTAAAAGCGCACATAGCTCTCTGATGTTACAGGAAAGTTGCGCTAAACTAAAGTCTTGATCCCAAAATCTTCTGAAGCTCTTGCCAAAACCTTGAAGTAAACCTTGGATCTTGATCCGACATAATACTAACCGGTACTCCATAGAGTCTACCAATCTCATCACAGTACCTCTTGGCTAGTTTACCTACTTTGTCGGACATCCGGATGGCAAGAAAGTGAGCTGACTTCGTCAGATGATCCACTATCACCCAAATCCCATCAAGGCCACCTTTCGCTCTTGGTAAACCCAAAACAAAATCCATTGCTATCTGTTGCCACTTCCACTTTGGAATAGGCAATGGTTGAAGCAGTCCTGACGGTTTCTGATGTTCTGCCTTCACCACCTGGCAGGTCATGCAGTGCTTCACAAAGTTGATCACATACCGTTTCAATCCGTTCCACCAATAATACTGTTTCAGATCCTTGTATATCTTATTCCCTCCGGGGATGTATCGAATAAGCTAACCATGAGCCTCTGCAAGAATAATCCGCTTTAGCTCTCCAGGCCCAACAATCCTGTTCTTGAACCTGAGAAGTCCTGTATCATCAAACCCAAATGGGCACTCTGGATTAGCTCGAGCTTTCTCTGCTAACTTCTAAACCTCGGGATCAAGTCTCTGAGCCTCAAACAATCTTTGATGAAGATCTGGTTGAACCAAAATATTACGAACACTAGCCCTTAATTTGAATGGCTCTTTCTCATCTCCAATATCCACTTCCAAATTGGATACGCTAGCCTTCCTACTAAACGTATCCGCGACCACATTGGCCTTGTCGGGATGGTACTAGATTGTACATTCAAAATCCGCAAGAAATTCCATCCAACACCACTGTCTCTTGTGCAACTCCTTCTAAGAGAATAAATACTGGTGACTCTTGTGGTCAGAAAAGATCTCGAAAGAGACTCCGTAGAGGTAATGTCTCCACTTACCTAAAGCAAAGATCACCGCTGCTAGTTCAAGATCATAAGTGGGGTAGTTCTGTTCATGTTCCTTCAATTTCCTCGAGGCATAGGCAATCATTTTTCCATGCTACATCAACACACAACTGTTGGAAAACTAGAGCAGAAACGCAGCGGAAATTTAAATTTTTTCCAAAAGATTGATCATGGACTTGCAATTCTCGTATCGTATCTTTGGCTGTTTAGAAACTTACGTTGATTGAAGCTTTCTAGTGATGTCAGTACCGCCTATTGAACACCCTTCAAGCGGAATGTCCCTCGAACGGTTCTCGATAGATCCCAAAGCAGCGATCCTCTAAAGTGTATCCACACCAGTCCTAGAACACGATCTAGCAAGTGAGAATGCTAGTTCTATAACTTGTGTTAATGGCTAGGGTTTTGCTTTTGAAAACTTTTCTTTTATTTTTCTCAAAAACTTAACACTTCATGAGTGTTGGTCTAAAGAATAAGAGAAGCCCCACGCTTGTATTTATACAAGGGGGGTTCGAACTCCCTAGGGTTTTCCTAAACCTAGTGGACTTCTTTTCTTGCTCAATAATTAACTCATTTAATTGGAGAAAATAAGTTCCTAACTTATTCTCCAAGTCTAGCAAGAATAATCTTCTCTCTCCTACAATAGGAAGTTAGACTTTTCAACTTTACTAAAGTTAAAAGTCAAGATTCAATAAATTAATTAATTCTCAATTAATTATTTATTGGGATAAGCTTGAGAAATAAAATCTTAATAATTAATTCAAAATTAATTAAAAGACTTAAATTAATTAATTACAATTTAATTAAATAATTCTAGAAAAGAATTCGTGTATAATAAAATTACACGTCGAAACCACGTTACTACACGTGTACATTACACGTGCAGGCCATGTGTGGATGACACGTGGCAGTCACATTCCAAGCATGACACGTGGCGGGTTGTGACTTGTCTCGCGCTCTTCGATCAACGTTTTGATTCTTCGTTAATCATATTAACATCCTACCATAACCCTCGTGTCCTGGTATTTGTGTGTGACCCCTAGCCGAATAACGAAATTAATAGAAGAACCTTTCAGTCAATAACATACAGTGAAATACGATCCTCCTACAACTCCATCTCTCAATCAAGAACTAAGGCATGGGAATATTTTCACAGCTTAAATATTCTTGATCTTTAACGTTAAGTTCGTTTCATATCCATTTAGACCTCAATCCAAGAAAACCCCATTTTCTTGATGTCTTGATCTTTTATCCACCTTGGCCAAGGGTTTAAGTTTAATGGATTACGAACAACTCAATCAGTAAGAGATCATTCTTGCTCTTGCAACAAGTGTAGGTCCTTTGTAGATTCTACAAATTCTACATATGCCACTTGTGTAATCCCAACATAGGCCGTGGTTCAGGTGTCTATATAGCGACACCCTTTTGGGCCTATATCAAAGATTACAAAGTCAGCTCATATGAGACATTACAGAATCTCAAGTCTAAGGATTAATGAATCACGTTATTGACCTGTGAGATATTTCCAAATCTGGACGTTTCTAGGAGACTTCCTTTCACTACAAGAAAACTGTCAATTTTCGATGGAATTTTCCGACGGATTTCCGACGGAAACATAAAATACCGACGGATTTCTGACGGATGACTGTTGTCGCATAAATAGTCCTCGGAAAAATTTACCGACGGATAACCGACGGCTTTCCGATGGAAATCTTAGCCAAAAGTAAAAAATAATAAACGACTTTCCGATGGAAAATTCATCGGAAATCCCTCGGAAAATATATTTTCCGGTGGAGAGTCCGTTGGAAATCCGTCGGAAAATATTAATCCATAAAATTAAAAAAATTATTTCCGACGGAATTTTCCGTCATATTCCATCGGAAATAGAATAAAAATAAATAAACTAAAAAAAATAAAAAATTCATTTGTGAGACCCGAACCACCCCGGAAATGAGCCGCACCAACACTCGAGCCACGAGACGAGCTTAAAGCTCGGCGAGCCAACCAATGCGAAAATTAATTCCCGCGATTATTGCACACGTAGGGATTCGAACTCAGGTCTCCAAGGAAGAAGGGTGACTCCCTTACCAACTTGGATAACTTACCTCTTATTAATATTATGTCTTTAAATATATTTATATACTTATTTCAAATAATTATTTAAATACTTTTTGTTATTAATTTGAAATATAAAATTTTAAATATATGATTATATGAATTAAATATAATCATATTTGTTGAAAATTTTTAAAAATACTTATTCGAATGAAAATAAAACTCCGATCTATTGAAAATATATAGAGTATGATAATTAGAAGTATTTCTAAAATTAATATATTAATTATAAGTTACATTATAAGATATTTGTACATTTAAAAATAAAATTAGTAATTAGCAAAATTTTTATTTATTTAAATTTAATAGTTTCCGACGGAATTACCGATGGAATAGTCTGTCGGAAGCTCTCTTGAATTTTATTTTTCGAAGCTTTGTTGAATTTTTTTTTTTGCATTTCCGACACATTACCGACGGAAAATCCGTCGGAAAATTTTATTTTTATTTTAATATGTTTTTAGCAATTCCCGTCGGAAAACTGTCGGTTTTCCGTCGGAAACTTTATAATTTTCCGACGGCTTTGATTCCGTCAGAAATTTCCCGACGGACTTTTCGTCGGTAAATTTTTATTTTTATTTTTATATGTTTTCAGCAAATTCCGTCGAAAAACCATCGATTTTCCATCGGAAAATAATAATTTTCCGTCGGACTTGATTCCGTCGGAAATTGACAATTTTCTTGTAGTGTTTCCCATTTAGGAATGTTCTCACGCCGGACATCTCAGTGATGAAGTTCTAGTAACAATCACCCTCATGTATTATGAACCCATCTTCGTATGCACTTATCACCCCATGAAACTGAGTGATCCTTCAAAAGGACATAATCATATAAGCAAGTCTCAACAGAGTCAAGGTCGACACTCCCACTGTCTGTCGGACTCTCGACTTGGAGAAGTTTCTAATCCTCGCCTATGGAGTTAAGAACTTGTTTCATGTGTCGTTCCCATAACAACAAAGTTCTTAATGGCCTCATCGGATTAGAGGAGTTCAATACATGCAAAAACACAGTGAACCCAAACAGACATAAATAAGCACATAAAGAAGTGAATGCCTATGAACAAAATCATCTCGGTTATTATTCAAAGACTGTTTGTGATATTACTAGAAAATAGTAAAGCCAAAAGCTGCTTTAAGGGCATTATTCCTAACAACAACCCAAACCCTCTTTCGAGGCATCCGTATACACTGTAAATCCTTTTGTACCCTTGGGATGTGCTAACACTGGTGCAGTTGTCAACTTCTCCTTCAAGAGCTGGAAGCTCGCCTCATATGCCTCATCCCACTCAAATTTAGCCTCATTCTTAGTCAATCGGGTCAAAGGGGTAGTAATCTTCGAAAGTCCTACACGAATCTCCGATAATAGCCTGCCAAACCCAAGAAACTTCTTACCTCTGAGGCATTCTTTGGACCATGCTATTGTCAGACTATCTCAATCTTAGAAGGATATACTTCTAGACCTCTACTTGAGACAATGTGGCCTAGAAAAGTTACCCGGTCAATCCAAAACTCGCATTTACTGAACTTAGCATACAACCGGTGTTCCCTCAAGGTATCCAAAACCACTCTGAGATGTCGGGTATGATCTTCCGGAGTATATCCATGAAAGCTGCTGGGACGTTAGTTAATACAAACGGCATCAGTACAATCTCATAATGTCCATACCCGGTGTTGAATCCCGTCTTTGGAATATCCTCTTCCCGGATTTTTAGCTGATAGTGTCCCTATCTCAAATCCAAATTTGAATACACCCCTGAACCTTGCAAGAGATCAAACAAGTCCTCGATGTGGGGCAAGGGATACTTGTTCTTCACAGTCATCCGATTCAACTCTCGATAATCTATGCACATTCACAAAGTCCCATCCTTCTTCTTGATAAAGAGAACCGGTGCACCCCAGGGTGAAGAACTCGGTTGAATGTACCCAGTCTTAAGTAGCTCTTCAAGCTGAATCTTCAACTCTTTCAGCTCCACCGGTGCCATATGGTAGGGAGTCTTAGAATATGGCTCTGCTCCCGGATACATGTCTATTACAAACTCGATCTCCCCAATCCGGTGGTAAAGAATCCAAATTCTCGAAAAAAACATCGGAATATTCCTTCACAACTGTGGTATCATCAAACCTCGCTTGATCCTTTGGCTTATTACGAAGATAAGTAATAAATATAGTGGCTCCCTCTCTCACTAGCTTGTGAGCTTCCATAAAGCACAAGAGTGGTACGGTCTTTGAACTAATACCCACTGTAACATCCCGCATTTCTGAAGCATGACCCGATGAAGATCTTGGGTAAGTCTTCCACTTGAATGTTTAATTTAAGAATTATGTGACTTATATGATGGAATGTGAACTCAATTTAGCATGTTATTTATTCAGACTAATTTATGATTAATTATTAATTTAAATGATTACGTGTGTATATACCTTAGATCGTTTAATTTAATTTAATTCAAATTTATTTCCTTGAAATAATTGTGAAGTTGATTTTAAATTCCTTATGCTATTTAACTTGTTTAATTTGAATTTATTCGAATTCTTTGAGAATTATTTGCCAATAAATTGTTTTTGGGATGCCGTTAAAATTGTACGAAAGATTTTTTAAAATTAAATTGAATTAAACTCTACTTGGTAAAGTTCTTTCCCATTTTAATTTGTAAAATTGTTTCGAAGTTTATAAGTTATTTGTGTTTACATGGATTTTATTTTACGGTTTTTCAATGCATCAGATTCGGATTAAAATATCCGGAACCCCCCTTGGACGGGTCAAACCTTCATCTTCTCTCTCTCTCTCTCTCTCTTTCTCCTCTCTCCCTCCCCCGCGATCGAAAAATTGCAACTTCTTTGTCCAGCCACCGAATCACGCAAATGAATAGTCGAAATTGACATACTCGACGAGAGGATCACAACCGTACAATTTTGACAGCCCGACGATGACCGACGGAGGCTGTAGCACCGGAGTACGAGATGCCACATCCCCCCGCACTGAGACCCGACCCGTATATGAAATGGGAAGTCCATAAACGTACCAAGTCACGGCGAACGAGGACTCACTCACTCAATATGCTAGGTGGGAGCTAAACTTCGAAACCAGCTAGACAAATTCACCAAGATAAATACATGTGTGGAAGCAGAACATAAAGACAATCATAGTATAAGCAAGGAGTGACGGGGTTCAACTAGCGTAGATACCTAGTCCTGAATTTTTAAGCATGAATCATAAATAAAAAATCACAGGTTCAATCTGTCCCTAGAAGCCTGTCCCGAAGATCATAAAATATAATCATAATAGTTCATACATTTAGTGTATAACTTAATCAATTTACAATATGCTTGAAGTGCCCCAAACTTTACCATACGACTCGACCTACTAGAAATCCCGCCTAGCACATCAACACCTGCAAGAGAAAATTGAAAATAAAACCGGGTTCAGTCTATAGGAGACTAGTGGGTATAATTAGGGCTTAACATATATAATAATATTGCAGAATTTAAACACCCACATATGCAAGCTATAATCCCGTGCGAGGTTTTTAAGATATTTCCCAAGTGGGTAAAACAAAGGAAAATAACGTTTGGGATTACAACTATCAAATTCATTCAATTCATTCATTGGGTTTCATGGCCCGGCGAGGGGCGTGCATAATCTCCGACCTTCTCCTCGCGTGTGCATAATCCATTTGTTCATTCATTATCGATCATGCATCATTCATTCATTCATAATCTTTCATAATCATAATCATAAACAGTCATTCATGAAGATTAACACTTACACCTTTTCCCTCCGGGTGGTCGATGGGTTTGCAAGCCCTGGCCGCCTATACATTTCATTCTGGCTAGCGTGGTTCGTGAGGCTCCAAAAGCTCGGTTAGCCTTTCCTCATCAAAAAATCCTTAACGAGGTCGGTTTCGCCGTAAATCATGGTTGAACTAGTACATGGGATCACCGCCGGTCCTTCCCTCCCCGGTAGCCACATGCACTAAGTCCCTGGGCCCGTGTTACCTTATCATGCACTCGCCAAAATCATGGGTAGGGTTCATAAAAGAAGGCTTTACGTTAAAATCATTGACTCCTTTGAAAAAGACTCGATATTATATATATATATATATATATATATATATATATATATATATATATATATATATATAACACTTTGGTTTAAAGCTTTCACATTGGATATATCGGGTCAATTATAACTGATAGAAGAGAAACCCACCTGTTACACCTTACCGAAAAATACCAAGAAGAAAAGGAGACTCGAAAGTGTCCTATGAACCCGGTAAGTCTCCGCCCTAGAGAAAACTGTACCAAGGACAAAGCCGTGTACTCGTGAGACTCAAGACTCTAAATGAACCATATACGACGCACGACATGTTATGCACCGGATATGAGATGCACAGGAAGTACAACTTATGCTATGAGGTCATATAATCAAGTAATTTATTCAAACATTCAATACATGGTGGTTTTATATTCATAAATTCCATATCTTTCATGAACCATAACAATTGGAGCCATGATTTTCATATTGCATTCATAGCACCTGCTTAATCATGTTTACAATGTATATAATAAGCATAGCAGCCAGAGAGGTCATTTAAGACATCAAGATATTGCAAGAAGGCACTTAACGATTCATATAGAAGAATTTAAGCCACGTTATAGCCACTCCAGTCAAGAATTTCATATAACAATTATAACTCAAAGATAATAAGTTTACAATTAAAGAATAGGCATTCAAATCATTTAAACAAATACAAGATTCACACACGCGAGATCGAATTATTTAAAATCGTAATATATAAAAGAAAAACTAATTTAATTAATTCAAATAATTTAATCTATAATATATATATATATATATATATATAATATTTTATAATATTATAATATAATGCAAACAATGATCATGCATTTAATATTTATATTAATGCATTACATACATGTGAAGCACAATTTACAAACTATATTCATGCATGCACTCTCAATCATACAATATACATATGTCTTATGCACACAACCTAATTTACCACACATAATATATATATATATATATATATATATATATATATATACACGTGTACAGCAACATCAAGACGAAACATTTCATGCATGTAAAACACAATACATACATAACACACACAAAATAGATGTAGCAATTATATTCAATTACATGCATGCACAAGATCAGTTCGCAGCAAAAAAGTAAGAAACAACAGGAGCTCCCCGCCCGGGGACTCTTCCAATTCAAACTCTCCCTGCCCGAGGAGAATGTTACGGCAGGAACAGAGCAGCAGCAGCAGCTCTTCGAGAAGGAAACAGGGCATGAACGAACAAGGTTTCCACCAACAGTCAAGCCACCAAATTAAGACAATGAAAGGCAACAAATACTCAGCAAATCAGGCCTTAAAATAGCCCCAAATCACGCAGCAGCAGCAACACTAAAGCAAGGAGGAAAATGAGTCATTTCATACAAAATTCATTAATGATACCTTCATCAATTCTCAACTACCAAGCAAGATAAGTTCATATAACATTAAATGAAGTTCATGAGATCCAATTTCATGCATTAAACTCAAAGAAATCACAAGAAAACAAGAAAGATTCATAAAAAGGACATAAACCCTTACTATTCATCATAAAATCCAATACACTTCCAAATCTCCATCAAAATTAGAAAATAAGCATTCATAAAAAAGAGGAGAAGATGCAAAACACATTCATGGACTAACCTTTCAAGTTTGGAGTGATTTGACGGAGAGATGAGCTCAAAAGGGTGAAAATGAAAAGTGTTCTTCTTTTTCTCCCAAACGGTCTCGATTTGCAGCTGAGTTTAGGCATGGTTTGGAGTGTGAAATGGAATGAGAGTTAAGTTGGATGATCAAGAGTTTACTGAGGGTCATGTGGGTCCAAGTTTCACTCAATTTGGTTAACTATGGTTAAATAGTGGAGGGTGGCCATTTAGACGGGAAAAGTAAGTTTCGGGTAAAATTCGGGGTTTCAAACTTGTTTAGAAAAATACGAGGCTTATTTTATTAGACCCGAATCCTCGATATGAGTTCAGCGGAGGTGACGGAACTCGAATCCGAGTTCCCAAGCTCAAGATACGGTGCCCGGAACCAAAGGTGCGCTAAATGCTCTTTAGCCTCAATTTAGTCCCGTTCAAACAAAATAATTCTGAAACCAAGTCAAACAAGATCGAAAACATGAAACGAGTATGTAGACAAGTTCATAACACATAAATATACAACATACTAAATTTTCAAAAAAATCGGAATTGAATTCGAATAAGAACGACACGTATTTTATAATAATAGAAACATTTATTCAAAATTTTAATAACATATAAATTCAAATCTTCAATATTCGTAAAATAAAATAAAAATAAATAAATTTTAACAAAATAAAAACATAATTAAAGGGAAATAATTAATTATATTTATAATTATAATAAACAATTAATCACTTATTTATAATAAACAATTAATTACATATTTAAATAATTTAAAGACGCAATTAATATACACATACGTCATACTTGTACGATTTGAAAAATCGGGGCGTTACAACCTCTTCCCCTTAAAAGAATCCGTCCTCGGATTCATTATTCGCCTGAAAACAATTAATGAGAGAACTCCGTCCCTCACAAGCACTAAGGAGAGAACCCCGTCTCTCAAACAATAAGGAGAGAACCCCGTCTCTCAAAAGCAGCAAAGGGAGAACCTCGTCTCTCAAACAACAATGCAAATAAGGGGGCGTCCAAGGCACTAAAAAGTAATTACATCAAAAGTAAACGCCAAGAATAAGATACCAAGACACGAATTACGAGACTTACTAATCACTTAGCTCACGCAAGGTAGGTAAAAAATATCGATTACAATCATATGAAGGAACAACAAAAATAATCACTTAGCAAATCATATAGCATTAAGAAATTATTTAAAATTAAATTGTATGTATGCATATGCCATGAATGTTTTATGTACCGGTCACCATGGTCGGGAGTTTTGAAGTTGGTAGCTTGTTTGCCCAAGACATGATCTGGCCTAAAAGTTGGCTCGGTCCTGACTTGTCTCCAATATCTTTAGTGTGTCCACTTGAGACGATCGTAAGACCCTCGATTGGTCCTATTCTTGATTCCCCTCCGACTCTTATCCCTTTTTTACCTTCTCCTCTCTCTCAGTTATATATATTGACCCCGACCTAATCCACTTGCCCTTCCAAAATAGGTTGTGATCACCGGTTCCAAAGATTTTCGGATTAATCCTTTCGTAGTTCTTTTCGTTATCCTTTCATCCTCTTTGAGCCATTAAGCGTGTATTTAATTTCGGTCCACTCAAATTTTCTAATCGATGGGAAAACTTCCTTGATAATTCTTGAGGTTCAATTCAAGCCCTTCAACGGTTGACCCCTTCTGATTCCTTTCTCTTCAAATTCCTTCTAAGTCATCATGGGACTCGACGACTAATTTAGGAGTTCCCAGAAACTCCCTCAAAATTCCATCGTCATTAAAAATCCGAATCCCGTACTATGAATACCCCTTCACAATCTTTAACTCAACTCACCCTCGCTCATCCTATACCCAGTCCTATCGTTCTAATTCCCAAATATTCCTTGAATCCACATCCTCATCCCTCGAAGTACCTATTTCTTCCGATATTATTTTCGAAGCTTCATCCACATCGGTATTAGAATTGCATCGAACTTTAAATCTCCTATTTCATCCCTTGCCACTTTTGTAAAATTCCAGTTACTTGTTGACTCTTACATTTCCACCATTATTTCTAAGAGTGACCCATTCGAGCACAACCGTGTCTTTAATTTATTTCTCGATCGGGCTCTCCCCCGTAAAAGTTCTATTCTCAATTCCTTGAACTTGTTCTATCGTTCATGAAATAAGAGATTCCCAACTCTTCAGCTTAGCTTCCCATAAAATAGTTCTAGGCATACCACGTGTCCGGTGATCTCACCTACATTCACTTTAAAGTGTTTGGTAAGGATAGTAACCTACTTCCTTTGTTCCATCCTCTAGTTCTATTTTCCCGAGCCTTAGTATTTTCTCTTTCCTTTTGATAAACACTTTGCCACCCAAATATTTCTCTTTTCTTGATTCAAGTAAGACCCGGCCTGAGTAAAACTCGATAAACGAAGTGGGAGAAATTCCCTATCAAATAAACACTAAGCCATGCATGTGGAATTAAAATGCCAATGCACGTAGCAAGAAATTAAAGATACAACACATTGGAGCAATTATATCAATTAAGGATGCACGCAAATATAGATAAAGGAAATTAAATAATTTAAAGCGATGTATGATGCACGTGTCATGAATATATTAAACCTGTCACCGTGGTGGTAAGCTTTTAGCTCAGCAACTTATTCTTCACTTCCTTAATTATGTCTTTCTTTGAGCCCGTTGTTCTTTTCCTTGTTTACCCATGATCTTCTAAATCTTCAAAGTTTCCTTGGTATCAATGTAACATCCCGTTCGTTCGGCCGTACAGGTACGCGGTTCGAGAGTGCTAAGTGCGCAATTAAATTATTTTAATTACATGATTTACATGTTTATTTTATGCCTTATGTGAAATACTTGAATTATGTGATTTAATATTTGAATTTTATATGGACTTTAATTAAATTATTTGAATGTTTATGCTCTACGTGCCCCGTTTTAATCCGTTTGTGCCCGTTTTTATTTCTAACTTTTGTGATTACTTGATATGTATGAACTATATAAATTATGAATATGTTTTTATATTCGTTGCACTTTTTTGTGTTCGTTTGTTACTGTTTTAGAACCGTTTTATTTGTTAGGGACTTAAGGGCCTAACTTGTTTTAGCGCGCCTTGGGTTCCGGAAGGCGTATCTCGAGATTGGAAATCCGAATTCGAATTCCGAAAGTGACGTCGGACTCGTAACGAAGAATGAAAGATAGAGAATTTGGCCTCATATTTTTCTAAGCCCGTTTGATAGCCTGTATTTCGCCCGAAACCGAGCCCTTGTGACAGATTTGCGACCCTCGCCCATTTTTCTCATGTCCGACCCGTTTCTTATCCGAATCGACCCATTTTTTAACCCATTTTCTCCTCTTTTAACCCTTTATCTCACTCTATCCCTCTAATTTTGGTCAGCAGCAGGGAAAAGAGGAAAAGAGGCAGAAACGTAGCAGCCAAGAGAGAAAGAAAGAAAAAAGGGGCTCCACTATTCATCTTGGCATTTCTTGCTCGTTCGACCTCCATTTCGCCTCAAATTCGAAAGGTATGTCAGGATTTTGAACCTCCATCTTCTTTCCTTTCTTTCAAATCTGATTTGGTCCATTTTCATCCATGTTTGATCATGTTTTGGGTGAGTGATGGGAATAGTTAGGTTATAAGCATCTCTTTGATGAATTCTTGCCAAACTTGCTCTATAACTTGGATTGATGAATAATATATGATCTCTTGACATCCTTTTATGTGATTATGATCTGAAATTTCATGGAAATTGCCTAAAAACCGAACAAGCATTGATGAAGTTTGGAGAAGCTTGAGGTTGAAGATGTTTGGTGTTTGTTGTCCCTTTGATATTGTTTTCCCTTCGTTTGCCTTTGATCTTGTTGTCCCTTCATTTGCTGCATTTTTAGTTGGTGTTTGGTGCTCATTTTGTTGTATTTTTCTTCCCTCTTTGTTGCTTGTAACTGTTGTTGTGTGGTTGTTGCTTTGGAGAAGACCAACAGGGGAGGAGGAGCAGATTTTTGCGACTGCACTGTGCAGTCGCGGCCGCGACCGGGAAATGAAGGTTTGGGGTCGCGGGCCCAGGTTCGAGATCTACAGTGAAAGGATGTTGGAGGAGCTGGTGGTCGCACCCGCGACCACCTGGAAGCTGTTTTGGGGTCGTTTTTTTGGGGCTGATTTCGTGACTTGCTGCTGCTGCTACTACTTGTTCCTTTTTCTTTCTTTCTTTAATTTGCTTTGGGGGAGGGGGGCTACATTTCTTGCAAAAATGCATGGTGTGTATATAGGATATATATATATATATATATATAGTTAGTTAGTTAGTTAGTTGCATGCATGTATGTTTGTGTATATATATGTAGTGCTTTGTGTAAATGAGTGCATGTGTGTGAAGGTAATATTTTGTGCATGTTATACGTAAATATATATATATATAATATATAAATGTGATGGATGTAAATATATTATGTATTATACATATATATGTGTGTTTGTGTTATGTCCGCGTGTGTGTGTTTGTTTTTACTTATGAAACTATATATTTTGTATTCATGGATCTAATTTAATTATTTCCAATTCCTAAATATTCAATATGCCATTTCTTTGCCTCGTTTGACATTTGTTTGAATCTTTTATCGTATGCATGCATGCCTAACATGTATAATAACGTATTATGTTCGATATGTGAATTTATAAACTTGTTTAACGTGAGATATGTTCTCTATAATTCGACATTTTTGAATATGGCATAAATGGACCTAATTGACATCTTATTGTATTTTATGCATTATTTGCATACATATGCATTTGCCGAGCGTCTAAGTGGTTCATATCGAGTCTAAGTTTGTCTTTTATCTTTGTTTTGTCCTTAGGTTCGTTCCGTGGTTGAAGAGGTGGTCTCTTAGGCATCCGTTGGTTCCTTTTGTTTCCGTTTCGTCGACAAGGTGAGGTTTTATATCTTTTAGTTAAGTGACCTACAACCCTAATTGTATTTTAAGCCCACATGCGACTTACGTATATATATACTTATGTAAGTACGTGTTTGCTTAGTATTTTATGGGATTTACCCCGTTTGCTATGGAATCATTTGAAATGCTTTTATGTATACGTAACCTATTTTATGTTAATTTGATTTGAAAAGGGTTGGTGTGTGTGAACGTTTTGAAAATAACGAGCATATGACTTTGAATTTGAAGTCAGAAAATTATGAAATTTCGGAATTAACTAAAAATATGACTGATGAAATGGGCCCGGAGAAGTGGTATATGAGTCTCGGGTTGACATACCCCATCTGTGGATAGGGTAGGATCCCCCGATTCCAAACTTATGACGAGAGAACGGCGTTGAGGATGGCCATCCTCATCCCCAACCGGAGAAGGAGGATTGTTTATGAATTTTGTAAGTATTTCGCTTTGATTTTGGTTATGAAAGGAGTAAGTGGGTTTGAACTCGTTCTCGCCGAGTGGTTATGATTTTTGATTATGAATACGGTTCGTGAAACGGGAGTGGACTATAAATTACTAAAAGTTGGTAGATTGTGGCCTTCGGCCTTAAACCTTTTTCCTTATATATAATATCACAGGATGATTTAGAATGCAAAAACCATGCCCCGGTTCATGAACTCTTTAATTTTGAATATGCTATGCTCTTACGTATATGTATATGTGCATGTGTTAACCCCCTCACCAGTCATTAGGACTGACCCCTCTTCGTTGTTTCTTTCCTCCCCCCCTCCCCCCCTTGTTTCTTTTGAGTTTTCAGGTGCTCTTTGGAGGTCCGAGCTAGGCGGCAGTCGTATTTTGAAGTCTTTGAGTCTGTAGTCGAGTCTCATGCATTTCTTTTAATTTATTTTAGGAAAATTTTAAGAATATGAATACTGGTATATATTGATGTTTAAAATTCGAGAATTATTGTATAGTTTGATTGGCCTGGGGTGGGCATGATATATGTATTATGTTTTTATTCTGGGCATGTATATCTGTTTATTTGAATCCTGGTGCTTCCGCATATTTGTTTTATTTATTTTATGCACTCAGAATTAGGGTCTAGACCGCCTAGCCTAGGTGAGATTTTTGTTTATCTCCCGTTCGCCATAGTTTGATGTGTGTGCGGAGTCCCCATTTCGTTACACGTGTTGGACTATGGTGCGGGGAATGTAGTGCCTTGCGCTCCGGGGTGCTACATCCTAAAGTGGTATTAGAGCTCCGGGTTGCAAAACCGAAGCTCTAGTGTCGTATGAGTTTGTCTAGGTCGTTAAGCTTAGGATTATGAGCTTGTTTGCATTCACTCTCATATTTATGTGAATTAATTGAATTAGTTGTAAATATTTGTGTTAATAGTTCACATGAACATGCACCAAAACTCTGCATGCATCGATATTTTTTGAAATTTTACACTTATTTCAGTATATCGCTCCAATATCGACGAAGGTTACCGGGAAAAGGACAAAGGAGACAAGTGCATTCGGTTTATGAGAAGCTTTAGGGGTTTTGAATTTATGAAGTTGGTTGAAGGCGATGATGCCAAGATCGAGAAAAGGGATCCGGGATGGAATGGTTTTGGAAGATTTAAGCGGGAATGCTCCAAGAAGGGTGAGGTGTATTTCCTCATCCAAGTTTCAATCTCAAACTTCAAGTGTTTCAAGGGAATGAGGTTAAATTTGAAGAATCTTGGAAGGCGTTCAAGTAGGAAAAATTTTGTTCGAGAGTCCTATTATACGTACATCCCCCCGAGTTTAATGATAAGAGATTTCAAAAAAATTCTTAAATTTTGAAGAAGAATAGAAGAAATGGGTACCCTGCCTTGGAACATGAGGGATTGGGCACTGAAAAATATTACCTCAAAGTTCGGGATTAATTACAAGCAAGTAGAAATGGAATTCAATCAATATTCAAATTTGAAAGAAGAACGAGATATCACCAATACCAAGAATGAGAAGATTCGATTATCAAAGAGGGAATCAATGTTTTCTCAACGGAATTAAGTAATATTCCAATGGCCGAGGCTCGGATCGCATGAAAGAAGTTGTAGGAAGGAATCGGGGAATGCTTCAAGTATAGAGACATTGAAGATTCGGTGGGAGTTATCAGAGGAATAAGAATTTGAGAACTTCAAAGAAATGCCATGACTTCAAGATCCCGGTTCAAGTATAAGATGCAACTTTGGAAAGTAAAGGAAATGACACCGGAATTCGATATCTCTTCCATAGTGAACGGTACACTAAAACATTCATGGCATTTAATACATGCATCCTTTATTTAAGTTTATGCTACTTTTCCTTCCTCGTTGCTTCTTTTTCTTTTGTTTGTTGGTTGTGGCTTTGCTCCTTTCGTGTAGACTCTCTTTTTGGAGAGAGTTTAGTGAGTTGAGTGTCCGGGAGTGCTGGGGAAATGTGAGGGCCGAGCTTGCCGATGGTTTCTTTTTAGGTGCTTGGTTATGGTACGGGGTTACCTTAAGCGTTGCTGGTAACTTTTGGAGGTCCTTTTTGGACTCAATGATATTTTCGGGTGTTAGATCGAAGGCTAGCCCGTTTATAACCTCCGTAGAGCGATTGGTTATTTCGGGACGTTGTGACAAGCTTCGTGGCTTACTTTTGGGTTAGCCGAAGGGTCAAGCCAAGCTTAAAGAGATGAAGATCGTAGTAAGATCCTCTTGATGTTTCCTTGAAAGTGGAATTCATCACCACTTGATAGGGACAGTGAGTCGGTTGTGATCTTTATCCCGGAGTCGGACCTTGTTTGAAGATTCCCTACCGGTGGACTCTAGCGAGGATCTTGGAGTTCAAGGCGTGGTCAATAAGCTCTTAGAAGGTAGTTTCACCAATGCGGGTACTTCTTCGTGGAGTGCTCTTTTGCTATCTAAAGAAGAAGAAGGAATTTTAAGATGAATATAAACTACCGTAAGCTACACGGGTTAACCATGGGAGAGGAGAATACCCTTTCGCTAGCTTCGAGGAGTGGTATCTTCACAATTCTTCAGATTTTTGCCGGTGGCTCTGAGTATGGTTTCTACGAGGGTATTGCCGACTACGTGGTCCGGTAGAAGAGCCGAGAATTACCTCAGAGTATAAGTCTTTAGTGTTATCGGGGTTCAACAAGAGATTCGACTTTGTAGAGGTGATCATCCCGTGACATGAATGTTATAAAAGAGGTACGGTTTTGAGCGGGATGAGGCGGTTGAAGTGAGTCACCTTCGGCATTGGCTTTTGCCTAACCGAAGGTACTCAAGGTTACTTTGTCCCCAACCGAGGCATAAAGGAAGGCCTTTGTTTTGTGTTGTTTGCCGACGAGCTATAGCCTACGCCTTGAGTAGTGCAAGGTCACAAGTTTAACCCGCTCATGGTTTGAAGTTGTTCGAGACCTTAGGAGATCAGTTGTAATGGCATAAGAAAGACATTATGGACTTTGTGTAGTAATGTCTATGTGCCAATGGTAGAGGATTCTCCAACTGCTCCCGAATTTTTATTTGGGAAGTGGGGCCAAATGACTAGGACTTAGTGTCCGGTTTGCTATTTAAGAAGGTAAGGTCTCGAGAAGTCTGCCGTTTTCCGAGATTAGGGTTCTTTGGTGTGGATTTAGTTTGTCCTCGGAACTGTTCAAGACCTCGTTGCGGACATGAGGACAGGTCCTTTTGAAGGAGGGAAGTTTGTAACATCCCGTTCGTTCGGCCGTACGGGTACGCGGTTCGAGAGTGCTAAGTAGGCATTTAAATTATTTTAATTACGTGATTTACGTGTTTATTTTATGCCTTATATGAAATACTTGAATTATGTGATTTAATATTTGAATTTTATATGGACTTTAATTAAATTATTTGAATGTTTATGCTCTACCTGCCCCGTTTTAATCCGTTTGTGCCCGTTTTTATTTCTAACTTTTGTGATTACGTGATATCTATGAACTATATAAATTATGAATTTGTTTTTATATTCGTTGCATGTTTTTGTGTTCATTTGTTACGGTTTTCGAACCGTTTTATTTTTTAGGGACTTAAGGGCTTAACTTGTTTTAGCGTGCCTTGGGTTCCGGAAGGCTTATCTCCAGATTGGAAATCCGGATTCGAATTCCGAAAGTGATGTCGGACTCGTAACGAACAATGGAAGCTAGAGAATTTGGCCTCATATTTTTCTAAGCTCGTTTGATAGCCCATATTTCGCCCGAAACCGAGCCCTTGTGACAGATTTGCGACCCTCGCCCATTTTGCTCATATCTGACACGTTTCTTATCCGAATCGACCCATTTTTTAACCCATTTTCTACTCTTTTAACCCTTTATCTCAATCTTTCCCTCTCATTTTGGTCAACAGCAGGGGAAAAGAGGCAGAAACGTAGCAGCCAAGAGAGAAAGGAAGAAAAGAGGGGCTCCACTATTCATCTTGGCATTTCTTGCTCGTTCGACCTCCATTTTGCCTCAAATTCGAAAGTTTTGTCCGGATTTTGATCTTCTTGCCTTTCTTTTAAATCTGATTTGGTCCATTTTCATCCATGGTTGATCATGTTTTGGGTGAGTGATGTGAATAGTTATGTTATAAGCATCTCTTTGATGAATTCTTGCCAAACTTGCTCTATAACTTAGATTGATGAATAATATATGATCTCTTGACATCCTTTTATGTGATTATGATGTGAAATTTCATGGAAATTGCCTAAAAACCGAACTAGCAGTAATGAAGTTTGGAGAAGCTTGAGGTTGAAAATGTTATATGCTTTCTTGCCTTTGATCTTGTTGTCCCTTCGTTTGCTGCGTTTTGGTTGGTCTTTGGTGGTCCTTTTGTTGTATTTTTCTTGCCTCTTTGGAGAAGACGAACAGGGGAGGAGGAGCAGATTTTCGCGACTGCCCAGCGACCGGGAAATGAAGGTTTGGGGTCGCGGGCCCATGTTCGAGATCTACAGTGACAGGATGTTGGAGGAGATGGTGGTTGCGCCCGGGACCACCTGGAAGCTGTTTTGGGGTCGCGACCGCGACCCCTTTTGGGGCTGATTTCGTGACCTGCTGCTGCCGCTGCTACTTGTTCCTTTTACTTTCTTTCTTTAATTTGCTTTTTTTTGGGGGGGGGCTACATTTCTTGCATGAATGCATAGTGTGTATATGGGATATATATTATATATATATAGTTATTATATATGTAGTGGTTTGGGTAAATGAGTGCATGTGTGTGAAGGTAATATTTTGTGCATGTTATACGTAAATATATATATAGATAATATATAAATGTGATGGATGTAAATATATTATGTATTATACATATATGTGTGTGTTTGTGTTATGTCAGTGTGTGTGTTTGTTTTTACTTATGAAATTATATATTTTGTATTCATAGATCTAATTTAATTGTTTCTAATTCCTAATTATTCAGTATGCCATTTCTTTGCCTTGGTTGATATTTGTTTGAATCTTTTATCGTATGCATGCATGCCTAACATGTATAATGTGACACCCTGTCTCTCTGACGAGCCAGGTATGACGTTACGAGAGGTTTTTCCGACGTTTTAAGTGTTCATTTGATCTAATTTATGCGTTGAGTTAATTGTTTAAGTGATTTATATGCTCTAATTATTTAATTTTCACGTTTGAACTTTTGCATTTAATTTTCCTATTTTGAATTTAATTCCCTAGTATGCTAATTTCGTGAATTTATGTGATATACGTGATTTAAGTATGTAATTGTATGACTTTAAAAAAATAGTGGTCTTAATTGAAAACTTATATTTGGACTTAAATGAAACTTGTTGAAAGTTTTGGACCTAATTGGAATTTTCCTTTTTAAAAAAATTTTATTTATTTTAATTCGTTTAATTTAAGTTAATTTTATTTTATGTATTATTTCTTGAAAATTAGTTTTAATTATTTGAATAATATGTTTATGGGTAGAAATGTGTTGCGTTTGTATTCGATTTGAGATCGAATTTTCGTGCTTTTCTGAAATGTTCGAGATTTTTGAGTTATGAATTTGTTCATGTGCTCGTTTTACATTTTCGGACTTGTTTGAAATGGTAACGCACCATTTTATTGGTTTTGGGGACTCGAGGGCCTAACTAGTTTTAGCGCACATTGTGTTTCGGAATTTATAACTTGAGCTCGGGAATTCGGATTCGAATTCCGGAAGTGGCGCTGGACTCGCAACGAGATTTTCAAGCTAAGAAACCTATGCTCATATTTTTCTAAACCCATTTGATACTCCGAAATTTACCCGGGAAACTGACTCGCGCACATATGACCACCTTTCACTAATTTACACATAAGTCCCTCATCTTTTAACCTTTTCATGTGAAACTTGGACCCACTTTTCACGAACACAATATATTATCAACTCTTGCTTCCCTCATCTCGGTTTGTCTAAGAAAATGTGGAGAAATATCTGAGTTTTTGAGCAGCAACACCCCATTCCCGTCGCTTTGTGCCTAAGAGAGAATTTGAGCTCTAATCTTCATTTTCCTTCACCATCTTCAAAGGGTAAGCTTGTATTTGATATGTACATGATTAAGTGGTCATTTTAGTCCAAGAAAATCTGATTTTCATCCATGTTTGATTTAGTTTTGATGCAAGACATGAATAGTTAGGTTTATATTCTTTTGTTTGAATTCCATCTCATTCCTTGGTGTTTTGCTTGAATTGGAGCTGGAATATTGATCATTTATGCTTCATTTATTGTTGGATATACCTGACTTTGGTGGTAGTTGTGTTATGGGTGAGATACCATTAATATACTTGAGTTTTTGTTGAGTTATATGTATGAATTGGTGCCATTTCCTTTCCTTAACTGCTGCCGTTCGTTTTCAACTGGTTTAAGGAGGTTTATGTGATGAATTGCTACTGATATTTACTGCCTTATCATGCCTTGATGCTGTGGTTGAGGAGTAGTGTGAGTTGCAGGGCTGAATAGGGGAATTTTTCTGCCATTTCCGTCTCTGAACTGTCTCCCCGGCTGGGGGAGAGATTTTCTTCAAGAAAAGTACCCGGCCGGGCATGTGCTGCAGAGAGTTTCTGCATCAAAGTACCCGGGAGGGTACTTTGAAGAAGAAAATCTCCCCTGGGTGGGGAGATGAATCTGTAGTTGCCATGTTTTATTTTTTTTCCCTTTTTCATGTTTAATCCTTTTCCATCCTATTTTGCATGATTAGTTGTGGACGTTGAATGGTAGTAACCTGACAATGCATAACTTAATTAAGTGGAACTTTGCTTGAATGGTATGATATTCATTTGTGATTTTAAATGTTTGTTTTTGGGCTGCCAAACGTGTATGTATATATATTATGTTGTATATGATTTAAATTGAGGTTTTAAATTAAAGGTCATCCTATGATTTATATGAATTCTTATGTATGAAATGTGTGATCTAAATTTGATTTTATAATTTAAATTAATTGTTATATTTTAGGAATTACGTTTATGAATTTATTTGATACGTTTTATACGAACTTTGAACTTAAGTGATTTAGATGATGCATTCTTGCATTTTATTTGTATCCATTTCATTCATTTCCATTCATATACATCGCCGTGTGTGTTTGTATCTATATGAGTAGTGAGGGTTTGCTCCCCGAACTACATGGTGTTGGGGTTGGATTGTTTATGAAATTTGTTTGTTTTCTGTTATGATACGATATGGAAGTAAGGTGGGAGACCCGTACTCGCCGGGTATATGATTATGATCTATTATGTTGATTATGAAATGGGATAGGAGCTTTCTCTTTTAATAAGATATGAGTATGCTCAGTTTGTTAAGTTATGAATAAGATAAGATATGTATAAGTTTGATTTGAAAATAGTTTTGGTATGCAAAACCCTACTCCCGGTTCGTAATCTTTCTTTTGATACGTGCTCTGCTCCTTATTATGTATAGTGTGTGTGAGTTCAGCCCCCTCACTCAGTCGGTGGACTGACCCTCTCCTTTCAACTCTTTAGTTTGCAGGTTGGGCGTGCTTGGCGGAGTCTAGAGTCGGTCGGGTTCAAGTCTTCTATTTCGAATTGCATTTTCATTTGCATTCAGTCGTGCTTTAGTATATGATTCGATTGTGGAAATTGTAGTAGGTATATGTTATCATTCGGTTAATGAATTATGTATAAATTTCTATTTTGTATATTTTGTGGATTTATCTTCCTGGATTTGATTATTTGCTTCCGCATTAATATTATTTTGCGCGCTCTGGTTTTGTCTTAGCTCCGCCTGGCTTAGCGTGTGCGTGTAGGTTCCCGGTTCGCTTAGTCTTGGACTCATGTATGGATTCCTATTTCATATGTGGGTTCGGGGCTAGGTGCGGGGGATGTGGTGTCTCGTCGCTCCGGGCGCTACATCTTAAGGTGGTATCAGAGCTCCGGGTTGCAAAACCGGAGTTCTCGTGTCGTGTCGTGTCAAGTATAGGTCGTATGGCGTAGGAACAACGTGCTAACATGTCCATTGCATTAAGATAGGTGACCTTATTGAATTATGTGTTTTAAAATCGCTACTTTCTTTTCATTAATTGTTGTAGTTGCATACTTTATGTGCATTAGTTGTTTCATTTACGTGCCGTAATCACTTACTAACCGCATGCATCATAGTTTCACCTCCCTTGTGTATTGTAGGTTAATATCCTACAACGGTCAATCACTCCTCTCAACTACCATGGCCCCGGAGTTGAAATTGGGATAAAGTAGAGATAAAGACTCTTCATAACTGTTTAGTTCTCACAAAGATAACTAATCCACCAAGGTGAAGGGCAAGATAGCTTGATTTGAAGGAAGTGATCTTATGTTTGTATTGAAGCGCATCATTTTCGAAGAGCAAATCTCATGCACCTATTGTGGAGGACCTAATCCTAGCAATAAGAAGAGTTGGAGGTATAATCAAAAGAAGAAAATGGTGACTCTGAAGATTCGGTTGAAGTTATAACAAGAAGTTAAGGGCGTAATTAAAGGAAGAGAATTGGTACCACATTACGTAAATCTCTTCCTTACCCACTTGAGGTATTGGCTTAGAATTCAAGAAGAAAGGTCTTTCCAACGATGAATAATCAAGAAGAGTATTGAAGCGAGAAGTGGAACCCGAAACACGTATTGAACCCAATCCTTAGGAGGTGAAGCGATTGATTTGCTATTCAACCTAAATATCAAGGCCGAGTAGATGGTGGTGCAATAAAGTAGGATTGATAGCTCTTCCTTCCTCGGGCGTATAAATATTCAATGGAAGAAGATCTTGTTAGGGAAAACACAACTTGAAATAATTTAAAGGAAATCAAAGGTCGACTCATGTTCTTATAATACTATAAAGGAATTAAAGAAGTCCAAAGAATTAGATCAAATCTTGGGAGGAATTAGAGAAGATTTTCGAGAAACGGGAACCGGGACCGAGTTTAAAGCTTGGATCAAGAGTGTCCAGGAAGCTGCTCGGGTCGAATCTAAAAAATTGAAAGGAAGGAGCCGAGTAAGAAGAATGGAATTGGGAGGTAATTGCATTCATTGCACGAGCATCCATCCCCCATTGTATCCTTATACTTATTTGTTATGTGTGTTACGTATCGCCATTACTTGTTGCTTCCTTGTTTGAATTGTTGATCAACGTGACGCATAGCATGAGCAAACCTAACCCGACATGCATGAGTTTAATGTTTTCATGATAGCTTGCAATTGAGAGAAGTTTTCCTTCGTGATGGTGAAAACCGGGGTAAAAAGAAGGTGCAAGAGGAAATTCAAGGGATTTAGAAGATTAATAGCAAGGGAGCTAAGAATGCTACGGGAAGAGATGAATGCCTTAATGATGATTAATCAAGAGAGTGTTAAGGGAAGCATTGAAACTTTGATCCGGGGACAAGTATTCTATTCGGACTCAATTCCTAGAAGGTAAATTAGGTTCTTCAAGGGATAAGCAACGAAAGTCGACAAATAAGGTTCGAATATCATATGGATAGGGGATGATGAGCACTACGGACCATCAAGGAAGAGTTCTAATTAAAACCAATCTACTGAAAATCCAGCTCGGGTAATAGGAAATTTTATGTTCTGGACGGATTGGAGTTTACTTTCCAGATCCAAGCTGAATTGTCATGTTGTGAATACGAATTGGGAGATAAAACAACAAATGGAAACGATAAAGAAAGGTAAAGTAATTTTGGGAAGGAGACCATATACTCGAGTGTAATCCAGTAAAGAGTGGAATCGGAGGATTTCAATCAAGGTGATAACTAGACGAAGATCCAGAACAACGACGGAAGATCAACTATCAAGAAGAGGTCAAGAGGTTAATTCCATGAGCATCAAAGAATTTGGGACTTTTGGGCTTTAAAAGATTTACGAGCAATGGAAATTGTGTATAAGTGAACACCAGGGCGTGCCACTTGATGACGTTGAGGAGTACCTCTCCACCGGACCCTATAATACAAAAGATAGGTGTCGAGAAACTGGGATTTAAATTAGACAAGGTATGAGGATGTTCTAGAAGGAGTGGGTTGAGAAACGTCAAGACAACCGAAGATCGTGATGCGATAATGGTCGACTGAATTAGGATGAATCAAGATTAAATGAGTTATGAAAGATTCCAGAAGTGGAAAGGAACTTAAATAATCCCTCATGGCAATTAGGGAAATGGAATAGAATCAACAAGCTAAGGATCCATTCAATAAAACCGAGGTAGTGGAATCCGGGTCACGAATTCTAAGACATCAACCTTGATTCTCCAGTCCATCTCATCAACATAAAGGGCTTCGAGAAATGGTGAACGGTACATACATCATTCATGGCACGTGCATCATGCATATTTGATTATTATGGCTTTGTCGTGTGTGCGTGTGTGCTTGTTATGTGTTTTTCTCGAGTATGTGGGTTTTCTCGGTAAGCTGAGGGTCGTGGTTACGACGGTTTTCTGGATCGAGCAGGAAATGGTGAGTTAGCACACCAGCAAAGGGACTTCTTGAATTAGAAGGTGCGAGTGGTCGAGGTTCGGTAACCACGCCATTCTTGTAAAGCCGAGCTTTTGAGTAGTTGAAATGAATCAAACGATGGGTTATGAATCAAACTTGGACCCTTCTATCGTGTGAAACATTTTAGTTGCTCCTAGCACGGATCAAGCGGGCGAGGAATTTCTCCATCAACATTTCAAGAAGTGATCAAACCCTTTGTGCGTGAAGACCTTACCGGGCTAACCCTTGTCGGGACGTCATGAACCTCGAACTTGGGTGAATACGGAAAGTTGCTTGAGCTTGTAACTCGAGCAAGCGAACCTGGGGACCAGGTTCTCTTAAGGGGGGAGGATTGTGACACCCCGTCTCTCTGACGAGCCAGGTATGACGTCACGAGAGGTTTTTCCGACGTTTTAAGTGTTCATTTGATCTAATTTATGCGTTGAGTTAATTATTTACGTGATTTATATGCACTAATTATTTAATTTTCACGTCTGAACTTTTGTATTTAATTTTCCTATTTTGAATTTAATTCCCGAGTATGCTAATTTCGTGAATTTATGTGATATACGTGATTTAAGTATGTAATTGTATGAATTTAAAAAAATAGTGGACTTAATTGAAAACTTAGATTTGGACTTAATTGAAACTTGTTGAAAGTTTTGGACCTAATTGGAATTTTCCTTTTTAACAAAATTTTATTTATTTTAATTCGTTTAATTTAAGTTAATTTTATTTTATGTATTATTTCTTGAAAATTAGTTTTAATTATTTGAATAATATGTTTATGGGTAGAAATGTGTTGCGTTTGTGTTCGATTTGAGATCGAATTTTTGTGCTTTTCTGATATGTTCGAGATTTTTGAGTTATGAATTTGTTCATCTGCTCGTTTTACATTTTCGGACTTGTTTGAAATGGTAACGCACCATTTTATTGGTTTTGGGGACTCGAGGGCCTAACTAGTTTTAGCGCACCTTGTGTTCCGGAATTTATAACTTGAGCTCGGGAATTCGGATTCGAATTCCGGAAGTGGCGCTGGACTCGTAGCGAGATTTTCAAACTACGAAACCTATCCTCATATTTTTCTAAACCCATTTGATACTCCGAAATTTTCCCGGAAAACTAACTCGCGCACATATGACCACCTTTCACTAATTTACACATAAGTCCCTCATCTTTTAACCTTTTCATGTGAAACTTGGACCCACTTTTCACCAACTCAACATATTATTAACCCTTGCTTCCCTCATCTCGGTTTGTGCCAGTAAATGTGGACAAATATCTGAGTTTTGGAGCAGCAACACCCCATTCCCGTCACTTTGTGCCTAAGAGAGAATTTGAGCTCTAATCTTCATTTTCCTTCACCATCTTCAAAGGGTAAGCTTGTATTTGATATGTACATTATTAAGTGGTCATTTTAATCCAAGAAAATCTGACTTTCATCCATGTTCGATATAGTTTTGATGCAAGACATGAATAGTTAGGTTTATATTCTTTCGTTTGAATTCCATCTCATTCCTTGGTGTTTTGCTTGAATTGGAGCTGGAATATTGATCATTTATGCTTCATTTATTGTTGGATATACCTGACTTTGGTAGTAGTTGTGTTATGGGTGAGATACCATTAATATACTGGAGGTTTTGTTGAGTTATATGTATGAATTGGTGCCATTTCCTTTCCTTAACTACTGTCGTTCGTTTTCAACTGGTTTAAGGAGGTTTATGTGCTGAATTGCTGCTGATATTTGCTGCCTTATCATGCCTTAATGCTGTGGTTGAGGAGTAGTGTGAGTTGCAGGGCTGAACACGGGGCATTTTTCTGCCATTTCCGTCTCTGAATTGTCTCCCTGGCCGGGGAGATTTTCTTCAAGAAAAGTACCCGGCCGGGTAGTTTTCTTGAAGCAAATCTCCCCTGGGCGGGGAGATGAATCTGTAGTTGCCATGTTTTAATTTTTTTCCCTTTTTCATGTTTAATCCTTTTCCATCCTATTTTGCATGATTAGTTGTGGACGTTGCATGGTAGTAACGTGACAATGCGTGGCTTAATTAAGTGGGACTTTGCTTGAATGGTATGATATTCATTTGTGATTTTAAATGTTTTTTTTTTGGGCTGCCACACGTGTATGTATATATATTATGTTATATGTTTAATTAAATGAATGTAAATGATTTAAATTGAGGTTTTAAATTAAAGGTGATCCTATGATTTATATGAATTCTTATGTATGAAATGTGTGATCTAAATTTGATTTTATAATTTAAATTAATTGTTATATTTTAGGAATTACGTTTATGAATTTATTTGATACGTTTTATACGAACTTTGAACTTAAGTGATTTAGATGATGCATTCTTGCATTTTATTTGTATTCATTTCATTCATTTCCATTCATATACATCGCCGTGCGTCTAAGTAGTCCATGATTGAGTCTAAGTCTTAAGTTTATGTTCGTTTTCTCAGAGTTGAGTTCCGGAGGAGTCGGTTCCACCATTTAAGCTTCTTCTTGGTCGCCAACGCTCGTTCGTGAGCAGCCTTGGGAAAAGGTGAGGTTTTAGGATTTTGTTTTTGTTACAGCGACCTACAAACCTCTGTGCTCGTTTTCAAGCCTGCATGTGATTATTCTATTATATTTATATAATAGATATGTGTTTATATGTTATGTTTATGAATTTGTCATACGATTAAAGGTTTCCAGATTATATATACGAACATATGTAAGCTTGAAATGTTTTGCAACGAGGCTATTCTCCAAACCGTGTGTCTTCAAGCTAGCTACGGATTAGGATGACATGGAGAGGTACGTCTATAACATATGCTAAGTTGCAAGGTAAGGTATGCTTCGATAAGGTACGTAAGTATGATTTTGATACGATATGATAAGTTTGGTGTGTAGCGAGTTATGATCTGTTCTGTTATGCTATGTTCTGGGGTGTTGGGCCCTGAGACGTGGGTAAGGGAGTCCCGGGACGACCATGGGGTCGCCTATAATGACCCCTGTGCACGTTCTCATTTGAGATATTCACGTGCGACCTACGGAGGTTGGGAAGGCGTGGTATCTTGAGCCCTCGGTGGATAACCTGGGAAGGCACAGTGTGGGTTAGCTACCCCATCTGTGTTTGTATCTGTATGAGTAGTGAGGGTTTGGTCCCCGAACTACATTGTGTTGGGGTTGGATTGTTTATGATATTTGTTTGTTTTCTGTTATGATACGATATGGAAGTAAGGTGGGAGACCCGTACTCGCCGGGTATATGATTATGATTTATTATTTTGATTATGAAATGGGATAGGAGCTTTCTCTTTTAATAAGATATGAGTATGCTCAGTTTGTTAAGTTATGAATAAGATAAGATATGTATAAGTTTGATTTGAAAATAGTTTTAGTATGCAAAACCCTACTCCCGGTTCATAATCTTTCTTTCGATACGTGCTCTGCTCCTTATTATGTATAGTGTGTGCGAGTTCAGCCCCCTCACTCAGTCGGTGGACTGACCCTCTCCTTTCAACTCTTCAGTTTGCAGGTTGGGCGTGCTAGGCGGAGTCTAGAGTCGGTCGGGTTCAAGTCTTCTAGTTCGAGTTGTATTTTCATTTACATTCAGTCGTGCTTTAGTATATGATTCGATTGTGGGATTTGTAGTAGGTATATGTTATCATTCGATTAATGAATTATGTATAAATTTCTATTTTGTATATTTTGTGGAATTATCTTCCTGGATTTGATTATTTGCTTCCGCATTAATATTATTTTTGCACGCTCTGGTCTTGTCTTAGCTCCGCCTGGCTTAGCGTGTGCGTGTAGGTTCCCGTTCGCTTAGTCTTGGACTCATGTATAGATTTCTATTTCATATGTGGGGGCGGGGCTAGGTACGGGGGATGTGGTGGCTCGTCGCTCCGGGCGCTACATCTTAAAGTGGTATCAGAGCTCCGGGTTGCAAAGCCGGAGTTCTCGCGTCGTGTTGTGTCAAGTATAGGTCGTACGACTTAGGAACAATGTGCTAACATGTGCATTGCATTAAGATAGATGACCTTATTGTATGATGTTTTTTAAAATCGCCACTTTCTTTTGATTAATTGTTGTAGTTGCATGCTTTATGTGCATTAGTTGTTTCATTTATGTGCCATAATCACTTACTAACCGCATGCATCATAGTTTCACATCTCTTGTGTATTGTAGGTTAGTATCCTACAACGGTCAATCACTCCTCTCAACTACCATGGCCCTTGAGTTGAAATTGGGATAAAGTAGAGATAAAGATTCTTCATAACCGTTTAGTTCTCACAAAGATAACCAATCCACCAAGGTGAAGGGCAAGATAGCTTGATTTGAAGGAAGTGATCTTATGTTCGTATTGAGGCGCGTCATTTGCGAAGAGCAAATCTCATGCACCTATTGTAGAGGACCTAATCCTAGCAATAGGAAGTGTTGGAAAAGGAGTTGGAGGTATAATCAAAAGAAGAAAATGGTGACTACGAAGATTCGGTTGAAGTTATAACAAGAAGTTAAGGGCGTAATTAAAGGAAGAGAATTGGTTCCACATTACGTAAATCTCTTCCTTACCTACTTGAGGTATTGGCTTAGAATTCGAAACGAAAGGTCTTTTCAACGATGAATAATCAAGAAGAGTATTGAAGCGTGAAGTGGAACCCAAAACATATATTGAACCCAATCCTTAGGAGGTGTAGTGATTTATTTGCTATTCAACCTGAATATCAAGGCCGAGTAGATGGTGGTGCACTAAAGCAGGATCGATAGCTCTCCCTTCCTTGGGTGTATAAATATTCAATGGAAGAAATCTTGTTGGGGACAACATAACCTGCAATAATTTAGGGAAATCAAAGGTCGACTCATGTTCTTTTAATACTTGAAAGGAATTGAAGGAGTCCAAGGAGTTAGTTCAAATTTTGAAGGGAATTAGAGAAGACCTTCGAGAAATGAAAACCGGGATCGAGTTTAAAGCTTGGATCAAGAGTATCCGGGAAGCTGTTCGGGTCGAATCTAAGAAATTGAAAGGAAGGAGCCGAGTAAGAAGAATGGAATCGGGAGGTAATTGCATTCATTGCATGAGCATCCATCCCCCATGGTATCCTTATACTTATTTGTTATGTGTGTTACATATCGCCATTACTTGTTGCTTCCTTGTTTGAATTGTTGATCAACGTGACGCATAGCATGAGCAAACCTAACCCGACATGCATGAGTTTAATGTTTTCATGATAGCTTGCAATTGAGAGAAGTCTTCCTTCGTGATGGTGAAAACCGGGGTAAAAAGAAGGTGCAAGAGGAAATTCAAGGGATTTAGAAGATTAATAGCAAGGGGGCTAAGAATGCTATGGGAAGAGATGAATGCCTTAATGATGATTAATCAAGAGAGTGTTAAGGGCAGCATTGAATCTTTGATCCGGGGAAAAGTATTCTATTCGGACTCAATTCCTAGAAGGTAAATTCGGTTCTTTAAGGGATAAGCAACAAAAGTCGACAAATAAGGTTCGAATATCATAGGGATAGGGGATGATGAACACTACGGACCATCAAGGAAGAGTTCCAATTAAAACCAATCTACTGAAAATCGAGCTCGGACAATAGGAAATTTTATGTTCTGGACGGATTGGAGTTTACTTTCCAGATCCAAGCTGAATTGTCGTGTTGTGAAGACGAATTGGGAGATACAGCAACAAATGGAAACGATATAGAAAGGTAAAGTAATTTTAGGAAGGAGACCATATACTCGAGTGTAATCCAGTAAAGAGTGGAATCGGAAGATTTCAATCAAGGTGATAACTAGACGAAGATTCAGAACAACGACGGAAGATCAACTATCAAGAAGATGTCAAGAGGTTAAATCCATGGGCATCAAAGAATTTGGGACTTTTGGGCTATAAAAGATTTACGAGCAATTGAAATTGTGTATAAGTGAACACCAGGGCGTGCCACTTGATGACGTTGAGGAGTACCTTTCCACCGGACCCTATAATACAAAAGACAGGTGTCGAGAAACTGGAATTTAAATTAGACAAGGTATGAGGATGTTCTAGAAGGAGTGGGTTGAGAAACGTCAAGACAACCAAAGATGGTTATGCCAAAATGAATGACCAAGTTAAGACAGTTCACGGGTAAACAGGAAGGGTTTCAAAAGGGAAAGAATTAAAATAATCCCTCACGTACGATAAGGGATCGAAAAAGGACAAGTATCTGGGAGGAAGAAGATCGTTGTTGGGACATGGATTAAAGGAAAGGAAATGGGATCATCAAGCTATGAGATTCGCTCAAGAAATCCGTGGTCAAAGAATTCGAGTCCGAAGCTCTACAATAGCAACATTAACTTCTCAGTCGACCTTGATGATGTGAAGGACTTCGAGAAATGGTGAACGGTACATATATCATTCATGGCACGTGCATCATGCATCTTTGATTGTTATGGTATTGTTGTGTGTTTTACTCGTATGCGTGTGTGCTAGATGTGTGCTTTTCTCGAGTGTGTGGTTTTACGGTAAGGCGAGGGTCGTTGTTACAATGGTCTTCCTGATCGAGCAAGAAGTGTTGATTTAGAGCTCCAGCAAAGGGACTTCTTGAATTAGAAGGTGCGAGTGATGGAGGTTCGGTAGCCACGCCATTCGTGTAATGCCGAGCTTTTGAGTAGTTGAAATAAATAAAACGTCGGTAAACCCTCAAGTGACGTCATACCTGGTTATGGCCTCCAGAATCCGAGGCGCGCTAAAACTCGTTAGGCCCTCGAATCCCCAAAGATAAAGAATGGTCTCCGACCAATTCAAACAAGTATAAACGAATAATATAAACACGTTAACGAGTTTATAAATCACATAATTCAAGTATATCATATATTTACGAAGTTCGGGAATTAAAAAAAATCGAGTAGTAGAAATTAAATACAGAAATTACAGTGTAAAACTCAAACGTTAAGGGCATATAAATCACTTAAACAATTAAATAAACACATAAGTTAAATCAAAAGGAAATAAAACGTCGGTAAACCCTCAAGTGGCGTCATACCTGGTTTGCCGAAGAAACTGGGGTGTCACATATAGCCTAGCACATTATACATATAAACAAGTACATATCACATTAGGGTCAAGAACGGGGAGGGAATCGAACAAATTAAAAACAAGCAAGAAAACAAGTTCGGGGCCAAGGTGTGACCGTACCCAGATCCAGGGCCGTGGATTTTTAACAAAGAAGAGATCCACGGCCGTGGATCTCAGTCCAGAAACGGCCCTGATTCTGCCCTTCAAATCCACGGCCGTGGGTGGATTTTAGTGTAAAAATCCACGGTCGTGGGTTTGCTCCAGCCTTAAAAATCCGAGATTTTGGCCCCTAAAACACCAAGAATCCAACCCAAACTCTAACCAACACATTATAAAAGAATTATGCAACAATTATTCAAGGATTCATGCCCTAGATCATGCAAAAACCGAGCGAAGGTGAATGGGAAAGGAAGAGATGCTACACATATTCAAGTTCAAGCAAATTCATCAATGGTATCTCCATGAATCCTCAACCATCAAGCAAACCAAGTTCATTGAAGTGATACGGGATATCTTAGGGGCATATAACATGCTTTACATCAGAAGATTTCACAAGGATTAAAGCAAAATTCATGGAAATGCCTAAAACCCTTACTATTCACATGTATGCCAATGGATGCTCAAATCATGGAGATATGTTGCAAGCTTATAGTTAAAATGACCACAAATGAACAAAGAGCACAAATAATAACTTACCTCTTGAATTGGAAGAGATTTGATGAAGTCTTGGCCTCAAATCTTGGAGAAATGGCTTGATCCCCTTTCATTCTCTTATTCTCTTCCTTCGAGCTAATGTTGCTGCACTTTTCCTTCTCTCTTTTGGGGTGTGGGACGAAATGGGGGCGTGGGAGAGAGTGAGGGATGGGGTTGTGGCATATAAGTCAAGGTTAGAAGCTTAATTGGGGTTAAATGGGGCCTACAAGTGAAGAGTAGTCAACAAAAGGTTACTCTTGGCATAAGGTGTTCGTTCCAGGTGAAAAACGGGAGACCAAATGGGCTTACAAAACTATGAATCTTGATTTCTTGGCTTACTTTCTTAGTTACGAGTCCAATGCATCTTCCGGAATTTGAATCCGAATTCCCGAGCTCAAGTTACGCCTTCCGGAACACAAGGTGCGCTAAAGCTCGTTAGGCCCTTATGTCCCTAACACATAAAACGGTTCCATAAACCGTATCAAACGAACTCAAAAACAAGTAACGAGCATAAAAACACATTTATAACACGTGTAAATCATGTATAACACAGAATCACAAAAATCGGAAACAAAAACGAGCATAAACGGAGCAAGAACGAAGCAAAGAAGGCTAAGACGTGCAAAGACGTGCAAATAAGTCTTATAAGGTTCAAATAAGAGTCATGAAATTCAAATACATCACATAAGGAGTATAATAAACATATAATTCACGTAATTAAATAATTAAAAGTGCACGTAGCTCTCTTGTGAAAGTGTACCTGGAATGGCCGGACGAGCGGGATGTTACAAACTCCCCTCCTTCAAAAGGACCTGTCCTCAGGTCCTAAACGAGACCGAGGAGGACTCTTGACAAACTCAACTCCATGCATCCACTGCGCCAGTCTGATCGAAGTGAGTTTGGTACCTCAGGATATCACTTCCTCAGTTAGAAATGATGAAGACTTCTCATATCCTGGTAACTCGGTGGCGCTTGCCAACTCGGAGTAGTCATCTTAGTCATAGCAAACTCTATGTCGGGTTTGCTCCCACTTCCAAATAGAATTCAAAAGTAGTTGCAGAATCCTGCCGGAATGGTTCTCGATCTTCTATCGATAGCACTTTAGACATTGCTACACCAAGTCTACAATGTTTCTTCTTATGCCAACACCATTACCGGCTCTTAAAGTCTCGAACCATGAGTGGAATTAGTCTCATGACTAAGCACTTCTTGAGACATAGGCTCTAACTTTCCGTTAGCCACGCACAACCGAAGTCTTCCTTAGTACCTCGATTGTAATGGAAAAGTTTGAGTATCCTCGTGTAATCAAGGTAACTCTCTTCAAAAGCCTTATCTACTCGAACCATGCCTCTTCGTTGTCTTTCATGTCAAGGGATGACACCTGTGTAATGACGAACCTCTTGTAGATTCCCGATAATACTAGAGACTTATTCTCTGAGGCAAATCTCTGTTCTTCTACCAAACGCGTAGTTGACAATACCCTTGTTGAAACCACACTTGGTGAAGTCCACGAAATGCGGAAGAAGGACGAACAACTCTTCGACGCAAACAAAAAGGGTACTTATCTTCCACAGTTAACCTGTGCAGCTTACTGTAATATATACTCATCCTTAGTCCCTTCTTCTTCAAAGATAGGATTAAGGTACTCCACAAAGAAGCACTCAAACAGATGAAATTACCTTCTAAGAGCTTGTCAACTATGACTTAACTCCAACAACCATGCTATAGCCCACCTGAAGGGAAACTCGAAACACGAACCAATTTCGGGATAAAGACCACGACAACCTCGATGTCCTTATCGGGTGGAAACGAATTCCAACCATCAAAGAAACATCAAAGGTGTCTTACTTCGATCTTTGTCTCCTTAAGCTTGGCTCGACCTCTAAGTTAATCTAAAGGAAAGCCCAAAGCTTATTGCACCATTCCGGAATAATCAACCACTCCCACGAAGGATATAAACGGGTTAGCCTTCCATTTATTACCCGAAAATATTATTGAGCCCTAAAAAGGACCTCCAAAAGCATCCACCTATGCCTATGGTGACACCGTCACCTTAACACGAACTAGGCATCTTCAAGGACAACCACCGGTAAGCTCGGCCCTCACACTCACCAAACACTCGAACACTTACCTCACCAAACTCCCTCCAAGAAGAGAGCCAACACAAAAAGGAAACCACAAGCAAGCAAGAAATAATAAGGACACATAAGCACCGAGAAACAAGAAGAAAAGGAAAGTAACACAAATTGAAATAAAATTCATGTATGTAGTGCCATGAATACTTAGTGTACCTTTCACCATGGTAAAAATGTTGATTTCGACATCAAGCTCCTTGCTTCCACTTGCATCAACTCGGACTTGTCTTGGAGTCTTGGAATCAAGGCTCTTTGTAGTCCTTGGATTCTTGTTCTTCCGGCAACCACTCACCATATGCCTCGGTTCCCCACACTTGTAGTATCTTGATCTTTTTCCGGAAAATTTCTTCGGTATGGTTCGGGCCATTGCAATAGGAACATTGAATTGGTTCCATCGGAGGAGGTATCGAATCCATCTTCGTGAGTTGAAGTTTCTTCTTCTTGGTGCAGGTGACATCTTGAAGCCCTTGGGCTTCCTCTCGGGACAGAGATCTCTTATTTGAGCTCGACCTTGATCCTTGACCTTGTCCCACATAAGAAGTGTGAGACATCATCTTTTGCTTCTCCATTTCATCTTGAACCACTCTTCTAACTTCTTCGGACAATTCATGCACCGGTGAGATTTGGAGTGTTGGAAGCACAAATCAGAAAGCAGCGAAAATTTAAAAAATTTTCCAACAAAAGGACCTTCGACTCGCAATCGTGTATCCAAATTCGTAGAGTTAAGAAACTTACTTTTCTTTTATTTTTTCTTGAAGCGTTTCAAGCCACCCAAGAACGCTCTTCTCGCGGCTTGATCCCCTCTCCTTGGTAAAGCTCGAATATTCAAACTTCCAACTTGAAGCTCTCTAGAGATAGTCCACCAACTTGACTACAATCTAACTAGTAAGGATGCTAGTTCTCTAGTTAGTGTTTAGGCTTAACCTAGGGTTTCGTTTATCGTGGAGAAAGGATGGTGTTCAACACATGAACCAAAAGAATTGCCAATTAGCTCTAAGGGGAGCTCGAGCTCCCCTACTTATAAGAGGGAAGTGGCCGAAAATCCCTAGTCCTTATGGGCTTAGGATTTTGGTCCCTCTCTCCTATTACTTGATCATCAAGTAATTTGGACTTTGACTTTGAATTCAAATTCAAATCAACTTTCAAGAGAGCTAAAATATCCAAACTATTTTTGGATAATTTTATACTTTATTTATTTAAAATAAATAATTTATTTTATCTAATTAATTAATTCAGAATTAATTAACTAGATTATTTTTCTCCAAAATAAGACTTTCTTTTTAATTCAAACTTAAACCAAAGTCTATTAAATAATTAACAAATTAATTATTTAATATATATATATATACAATATATATATTTACACGTGTGGGACACGTGTCACTCACGTGATCCACACGTGTGGTTTCACACGTGTGGAACCCTCTTGGCCCGAATAACTCTTTTAATCATTTTCAAGCCTCAACTCAGGTAACCAAGTTGTTGTGTGTGATCCTCTAGGTTCTCAATTCAATTAGTAGTGACCCTAATTAATTAATTCACTAATTAATTAATCAGTCCACAGATTAAACGACTATAGTCTAGCAACAGGTGTTTAACCCCTAGCTGAATTGGAATGTTCGGATTCGACAGAACCTTTAAGTCATTGATTCATGTGAGATACAATCCTCCTACTTACTCTCTCTCAACTAAGATCTAGGGTAAGGGAATAATTAGAACCCTAATAATCCGGTCTTAAAGCTAAGTGCATTTCATATTCATTTGATCTCAATCCAAGAAACCCTTTTCTTGATGTCTTCATCTACTGCCTTAGCCAAGGACTCCATATGGCATATGAATGACTTACACAATAAGAGATCACCTTGCAAATGCAAGTGTAGGTCCTTTCTTGATTCTCATTCACTTTCATGAATCACTTGTGCAGCCCCAGTATAAGCCTTGAATCAGTTGTCTAAGGCGACACCCTTTAAAGCTTATACCTAAGACTACAGAGTTAACTCATAAAGTGACAAGGAACCTCAAGTCTTAAGGATCAATTAATCACATAAATGACTCGCGAGATATTCCCTAATCTGGAAGTTTCTATTTCCTGAAATAGAAACTTCCTTTCCCATTTAGGAATGTTCTCACACGGGGCACCTCAGTGAACTTACTTATTAAAGTAAGCACCCTCATGTATCACGCACGTATCAACTATACACTTTGCACATCTATGAAACAAGGTTGTCTTTCTTAAGGGCGTGATCCCACAAGCAAGCCTTAGAGGAGTCAGGTTGACACTCCCACTGTCTGTAGGACTCATCGGCTTGGAGTATTTTACTAATCATGACTTATGTGATATAGGGCTCGTTTCATGAACCATTTCACCTAAATGGTAGAGTCCTAAAGTCATCAGGATTAGGGGAGTTCTCATACATGCACAGCTAAAATTAACACATACCAAACAAGAGCATATAAAGAAGTGTTGCCTCAATTCGTTATTTCATTCAAAGATTGTCTGTGATTACAATAAGGAAAAGCACAAAGCGGATATACAATCGGCTTTCTAGGGCACTATTCCTAACATGGAGAGCGTGTTGAATCTCGTCCCTTGGCTCTTACATATAGCTCCGAACTTTAGGGCATTCTTGGTTAGCTCCCGAACCTTCTAGCTCCATCATAAGCTCATCCATCCTCTTCATTTCTTGTTCAAGGTTCAAGAATTCTTGAAGTTTTGTAACCATTTCCTTTGAAGGGATGTACTTGTAGCAAAATTCTCGGATGAATTTCTTCCACGTGAGCTCTTCTCCGGACTCCTTTAACCTCGATCTTACTTCCTTGAGCCATTTTGAAGCTTCACCTTGGAGTAGACGGGAAATGCGCTTGACTTTCTTTTGTGAAGTCCCCGGATAATTGTAACAGGCCGAAAACCCGCCTGTCGATATTGTCCGCTTTGGTGGGCTACGCGACACCACCCTCACGGTTTTGTTCTTCCCGGTGGAATTTAAGCCCAAAGGCGCCCACCCAGGAAAAGGCCTCAACAAGGGAAAGGTATCTACCCCCTTATAAAGGAGGCTTTGTTCCCCTCTCCAACCGATGTGGGACAAGCACCTTAGGCTATTACAGTCCACCCCCCTAAGAGGGCCCAGCGTCCTCGCTGGCACACCTGCCCGGGCCCCGGCTCTGATACCATTTGTAACAGCCCAAAAACCCGCCTATCTATATTGTCCGCTTTGGTGGGCTAAGCGACACCACCCTCACGGTTTTGTTCTTCCCGGTGGAATTTAAGCCCAAAGGCGCCCACCCAGGAAAAGGCCTCAACAAGGGAAAGGTATCCACCCCCTTATAAAGGAGGTTTTGTTCTCCTCTCCAACCTATGTGGGACAAGCACCTTAGGCTATTACAATAATTATCCCAAATCCATAGCATCATGGACAGCCACTCCTTGGCTTCAGTAGCATCACCTCCAAACCACTTCGACGGATTAAAGACATCGAACTCCTTGTAGATTGAAGACACTTGTTCCCCTTGTTTCCTTATTGATAATGTATTTATATGTGGAGATACCATCCTGAAATAAGAAAATGATTCCAAAATATCGATGCATGCAAGGTTTAGTACGTGTTCATGTGAGCAATTACTATAAATAAGTCAAATAATTCATGTAATTCACATAATATATGAGAGTGAATGCAAATAATCACATAATCCTAAGCCGAACGACCTAGACAGAGTTGGCATGACGCCAGAGCTCCGGTTTTGCAACCAAGAGCTCTGATACCACGCAGGGATGTAAAACCCCGGAGCGAAGGGCGCCACATCCCCCGTACCATAGCCCAACACGTGAAATGAAATGGGGACTCCGCTCACGCATCGAACCATGGCGAACAGGTGACAAACAAAACTCACCCCTAGTCTAGGCGGTCTAGACCCTGAACAGAGTGCGCAAGAAAATCAAAAGCAAAAGCAGAAGCAACAGGATCGCATAACATAACAAAATACATGCATCCATCTAAAAGCAAGAAAGGCAACTATTACATGCCTTGCCCACCCCGGGCTAAATAAAACATACTTAAGTTCAAATTCGGAATACAAAGCTTAGCTTATACATATTTATACATAGTACCAAGTATACATAGTACCAGAGCGGGAAATTAAAGATGCATATGCAAAGACTCTTCTATAACTTGAACGACTCCAAAAGAAAAAGACCGCCGCCTAGCTCAAACTCCCCAACCGGGCACTTGCAAACTCAAGACAAAAGGGAAAAAAACAAACAACGAAGAGGGGTCAGTCCTAGAGACTGGTGAGGGGGCTAACACATGCACACATACGTATAAGTAAGAGTATAGTATAATCAAATCGAAGAATGCTCATGAACCAGGGTTGGTTTTTGTATTCCAAATCATTTAAACCCGTGATACTACATATAGCAAGAAAAGTTTAGGGCCAAAGGCCAAAATCCATCAACCTTTAGAAATTAGAAATCCAATCCCGTTTCATAAACCATAAACAGAAGATAAGACGTAAACATAATGACTCGATGAGTTCGAGTCCTAACCCACTTACTCCATAGCAAAGCGAAGGAAAACATAAATCAATCCTACCTTACTCCGTTAAAGCAAATACGCTTATACGTCAGGGTCGTGAGTTTCATGACACTCATGCCCAAGGACTCCATCCCCCACTTACCTCCTAGTAGGTTCTGAGTTGATCTTATAAAGTGGAGAAGTGTACAGGGGTTGCAACTGGCGACCCCATGGTCGACCCGGGTCTCCCATTACACACAACTTCAGGGCCCAAACTTACCCTTAACTTACACATATCACAAAGCTTATCTCGCCAAAACCTATCACACACAGTAACCCGTTTTCAGAAAAATAAAGCGAAAATATAGCTTACTTATACAAAAAAGCGTTTTTCAAATGTTTCATAATAAAACGGCCATTTCCCACAAAATACATATCATACACATTTCTATATACATATATACGTATAGGTCGCATGCAGGCTTAAAACACATTTAGGGTTGTAGGTCATCATAGCTAAAAGGAAAGAAAACCCCACCTTGTCGACCAAACCGAACAAAAAGGAACCACCTCTTAAACCTCGACACAACCTAAGAACAAAAGCAAAGAGCAAACGACAAGCTTAGACTCAACATGAACTAATTAAACGCTCGACATCTGCATATAGATGCGAATGATGCATAAGGATTGCAAATGAGTTAATACTTAGGTCATATTGAAACATATCGAATTATATCAAAGCATAGGTCGCATATTCCATGTTAAACAAGTTCACAAACTTCATATTATCCATATAACATGTCAAATACCAAGTTAGGAGTGCATACATTTCGTATAAGAACAAAGGAATTCCAAGTAAGGCAAGCATACAAGGTAAGAAGTCATACTCGCACGTAAGAGAGCACTTAGATCACATAAAGCACATTTCACGTCAAACGAATCCATAAACTAAACACAAAGCACATAACACATTGTGAAAGCATGAAACATGCTAAAATCAAGTAAAAACAAGTCATAGCCTAGCATATTATACATATAAACAAGTACACATCACATTAGGGTCAAGAACGGGGAGGGAATCGAACAAAACAAGCAAGAAAACAAGTTCGGGGCCAAGGTGTGACCGTACCCAGATCCAGGGTCGTGGATTTTTAACAAAAAAGAGATCCACGGCCGTGGATCTCAGTCCAGAAATGACCCTGATTATGCCCTTGAAATCCACGGCCGTGGGTTTGCTCCAGCCTTAAAAATCCGAGATTTTGGCCCCTAAAACACCAAGAATCCAACCCATAATCAAACCAACACATTATAAAAGAATTATGCAACAATTATTCAAAGATTCATACCCTAGATCATGCAAAAACCGAGCTAAGGTGAAGGGGAAAGGAAGAGATGCTACACATATTCAAGTTCAAGCAAATTCATAAATGGTATCTCCATGAATCCTCAACCATCAAGCAAAACAAGTTCATAGAAGTCATACAGGATATCTTAGGGGCCTATAGCATGCTTTACATCAGAAGATTTCACAAGGATTAAAGCAAAATTCATGAAAATGCCTAAAACCCTTACTATTCACATGTATGCCAATGGATGCTCAAATCATGGAGATATGTTGCAAGCTTATAGTTAAAATGACCACAAATGAACAAAGAGCACAAATAATAACTTACCTCTTGAATTGGAAGAGATTTGATGAAGTCTTGGCCTCAAATCTTGGAGAAATGGCTTGATCCCCTTTCATTCTCTTATTCTCTTCCTTGGAGCTAATGTTGCTGCACTTTTCCTTCTCTCTTTTGGGGTGTGGGATGAAATGGGGGCGTGGGAGAGAGTGAGGGATGGGTTTGTGGCATATAATTCAAGGTTAGAAGCTTAATTGGGGTTAAATGGGGCCCACAAGTGAAGACTAGTCAACAAAAGGTTACTCTTGGCATAAGGTGTTCGTTCCAAGTGAAAAACGGGAGATCAAATGGGCTTACAAAAATATGAATCTTGATTGCTTGGCTTACTTTCTTAGTTACGAGTCCAAGGCATCTTCCGGAATTCAAATCCGAATTCCCGAGCTCAAGTTACGCCTTCCAGAACACAAGGTGCGCTAAAGCTCGTTAGGCCCTTATGTCCCTAACACATAAAACGGTTCCAAAAACCATATCAAACGAACTCAAAAACAAGTAACGAGCATAAAGTCACATTTATAACACGTGTAAATCATGTATAACACATAGTCACAAAAATCGAAAACAAAAACGGGCATAAACGGAGCAAAAACGAAGCAAAGAAGCCAAAGACGTGCAAATAAGTCATATACGGTTCAAATAAGAGTAATGTAATTCAAATACATCACATAATGAGTATAATAAACATATAATTCACGTAATTAAATAATTAAAAGCACACGTGGCTCTCTCGTGAAAGCGTACCTAGAATGGCCAGACGAGCGGGATGTTACAGTTTGAACTCGTTCTCACCGAGTGGTTATGATTTTTGATTATGAATACGGTTCGTGAAATGGGAGTGGGCTATAAATTAATAAAAATTAATAGATTTTGGCCTTCAGCCTTAAATCTTTTTCCTTATATATAATATCACGGGATAAAATGATTTAGAATGCAAAAACCATGCCCCGGTTCATGAACTCTTTAATTTTGAATATGTTATGCTCTTACGTATATGTATGTGTGCGTGTGTTAACCCCCTCACCAGTCATTAGGACTGACCCCTCTTCATTGTTTCTTTTCCCCCCCTTGTTTCTTTTGAGTTTTCAGGTGCTCTTTGGAGGTCCAAGCTAGGCGGCGGTCGTATTTTGAAGTCTTTGAGTCTTTAGTCGAGTCTCATGCATTTCTTTTAATTGATTTAGGCAAATTTTTAGAATATGAATACTGGTATATATTGATGTTTAAAATTCGAGAATTATTGTATAGTTTAATTGGCCCGGGGTGGGCATGATATATGTATTATGTTTTTATTCTGGGCATGTATATCTGTTTATTTGAATCTTGGTGCTTCCGCATATTTGTTTTATTAATTTTTCGCACTCTGAATTAGGGTCTAGACCGCCTAGCCTAGGTGAGATTTTTGTTTGTCTCCCGTTCGCCATAGTTGGATGTGTGTGCGGAGTCCCCATTTCGTTACACGTGTTGGACTATGACGCGGGGGATGTAGTGCCTTGCGCTCTGGGGTGCTACAATCAATTTATGTGTCTCCGTGGCTGAGATTGCAATCCCTGAACCCAAAGTCTTCTAAACCCATGGAATTGGGTATTTCGAATCCTTCCCAAGATTGGGCCTCCAATTGTTGCCCGAAACTTCTCCATGGTTGTCACTTCATTTGAAGTTCCTTTGACTGTTCATTATGAATTCAATTGATTGAAGGAACTCACCTTCCAATTGCTTACACTTGAGCACATAATTTCCCCCTAACAGCTCTTTACCTTACTTTATCATTCCCATTTGTTGCTACGTATCTCTCACTTCGACCTCACAACACGACAATTCAACTTGGATTTGGAATGTAACTCCAATTCCGATTTAGGATAGGACTTTGAGTATGGTTTCCTTGTAACGCCCATTTTCAATTTATGCATTATGTGATAATTTATCTACATTTCATAATATTATATGTATTATATTTCTATGCATTTATGTGAATTATCCCTAACTTGAAATTTACATGAAATAATTGATAATGTGCTTAATTGATATTATGTGATACTTTATATATTTTTCATAACATTAGATGCATAATATTTCCATGAGCTTTTATGAATTAAATGTTAATGCGACTAAATGCTCTTATATGACCTTAAATGCTCATATATGTAAATGTGTGGATTTAATTGCATGACTTAAATGGAGTTAGATACTCACTTTCCATGGAATTAGACTTGAGTGCATGCATTCATATTCTTGAGGGACTAGAATGCAAAAAGTAATGATTCATACAGTTTAGTGGAGGATATATTATATCATATGTATCTCATCTCTCTCATTTTCTCTCATTCATCATTTTCATACAAAAATACACACACTTACACCTACATATGTCGATCAAAACACCAAGGGCAGAAAGGAGGAATATTTCATCTCAATAGCAAGCTTGATCTTGAGGAATATTGCATAAGTTGTAAGCATCATCATCTCTTCATCATTTTATCCACTCTTTCTTGTATATTAAAGGTATAGATGGAGAGCTTTATTGAATCTCTTGAATATATATAAAGTAGGGTTTGATGAATATGATGTGATTTCTTGGTTACTTGAGATTAGAAGCATGATTATGAACTTTAACCTTGAATTCCATGCTTAATTCTTGAGTTATTTGGATGTTGAATATCATGATATATATAGGGTTTGAATGATGAATTTTGATGATCTAAGCATGATTCCTTGGATTAAATGTTAACTTAATGATGTCTCCAAGTTATATGCATGACATATGATTGTTTTGGAGCATTGGTTGACTTTGCTTTGGGTTTTGATCCCTTTTCTTTCTCCTCTGAAGCAACCCCTGTTTTGCCACCTTTTCCAGCTCTGGAAGGGTACCCGGTCGGGTACTTTTTGTGCATAAAAAGTACCCGGGCGGGTACTTTTGTCCTATAGAGCTTCTGGACCCCTTTACCCGGCCTGGGAATTTTTCCCTTGAACTTTACCTGGTCGGGTACTCCCTCATCCGAATTCCAAATGACCTGATTTTTGAACCGTTGCAAACCTATTGAAGTCTAGAACAACCTCCAATTGGAATAATCTCAATATATTTTCTAGTTTGTGAGATATAATTAATTCTTGTAGGTGTCGCCACTTTCCCGACAAACTGCACTCGCCTAACTTCAAGCTTGTGTCATTTTCTCCTCGCTGTGAAATAAAAAACGTGCCATATATCATCGGAAAGGTCTTTGTGTCTAGTTTCATTCTCAACAAACAAAACTCAATTCCCACTTCTAGAATTATAGATATTCCAGTTTTCCTTCAGTGTGTGCAATTCCTAAAATTGTCAATTTTTGCCCAACTTCACCAAAACCTCTCTTATTGCATTCGTTTCACTTTCTTGGCTCCCATATGTGAATTATATGAGTTATATACTTGGTTATTAATAATTATGCTTTTATTTGACATTCATTAATTGTTATTGCATGACATATTGATCATGACTTTGCCGTGCGTCGTAAATGGTTCATACGAGTTGAGTCTTACGTACACTTGTCCTTGTGACACAGATCACTTTCCAGGTGACAAGGAGCACGCTCAGTAGGGTGTATCCTTGAGTTCTTTCATTGGTAAAGGTGAGGTTTAATTTCTAGATATATAGAACCCATATAACCCTATGTGACGTTTTAAGCCAAAATGTATCTATATATCTATAGTTTTACAAAATCTATTTATTTTCAACTGGTTTCACAGATCGAACGGATTGATTGATTGATATTGATTGATGTTTTGGCAAGAATGAATGAATGAATGAAATGTTGAATGGGGCCCAGGAGGTGTGGGTCAGGGGGACCCGGGACGACCATAGGGGGCGCCGGTTAATCTTGTGCTCACTCTCCACATGATTGATAGGACTAACCCAGAACCCACCAGAAGGTTTGGTTGGGTGATGGGAACCTGAGGGTTTGAGTGTTTGCGCTCCCCTCATCTGATTGGATGGTTAGGACCGATCACCCGGCCATCACCGGAGGAAGAAGGGACTGAAACTGCTTATTGTGCACTGTAATAACTTTCATGCTCACTTAACCATTGATAATCTAAATATTGGTAATGTTCACTGTCGGAGTAAGGTTGGAGAATTGCCCCCACTCGCCGGGCCACTGATTGAATTGAAGTGATAACGATTGTATTGTTAAATTGGTTAGTTGTAATCTCGGGCGAGCTGTATTTTATTATTGAACTTATATTGCTTCCCTTTCATAAAACCTTACCCGAGACTATGACTTGCATGGTAATTGCGCTAATATTTATTTATAAACCCCTCGCTCAGTCTTTCATAGACTAACACCTCACACTTTTCAGGTTTTCAAGGGTTGGCGCTAGGCGGGAGTCGAGTTAAGTCAAGTGGTCTTTATTTCGAGTCTAGCACGGTTCATGCACATTATTGATGCCTATGTATTTTACAACTAGGGCTTAGTATACTTGAAATTGTGTATATTGAATCATGAGAAATGAATTTCAAAGATGATGGTATAGACTCATATTATGCTTTTCTTTGATTGTTATGCATGTGGTATATAATTGAGGGTTAGTCCCGCCTAGCTAGATTGTTTTTTTTATTGTCACCCGTTCGCTATAGGTTGGTTCATGTACGGACTATCCATTTCGTATATGGATCGACTTATAGTGCGGGGGTGTGGCATCTCGGCGTTCCGGGTGCTACATTACTTCCCTAACCTTGTACTTACCGTGTTGATTGATTTTCTTTAACTCTTTTCAAATCCAGCTTCTCCCCGAACTCAGCTTCTGAACCTTAATTTATTAGGAAGTTCTGCTTTGTCGATTCGCCTCGCTCGCCATTCAAAAATCCTAGTATATCCCAAACCTTCTACCTCGAACTTGAAACCAATTAGCTTAATTCACTTGGAAACTCATCCTCGATGGCCTTTGCTGCTTTTCTCTCGACAATCGATTTTACTTCGAGTCCTCTTGATTATCATCACCCATTCGTTGATCCGAACCTCAAACTAAACACCTTCAAGGTCTTCCTTCGCTTCTTTCGTGAATTAGATGATCCTAATTGGCCATTGGATAAGCGTATTCACTGATCAATTCATCATAGGTATCGAGTGAAGTAGTAACAATGTTAGTTGTAGAACCAAAAGCCCATGTCGATCCGAGTGAAAAGGAGAAGTCTCCATCGCCATCCAACAGTATATTGTGCCCGGAAGAATAATTCTCAATTCATCTCTCTTGGCTTCCCCACAAATTTCCAATCACTTCATTGCGTTCTTGAGCATGATTTCTTACCCATGCTAAATCTTCTCCTGAGTTCTTCTAAATCTCCGAAGTTTTCTTCAATCACCCACACTTGAAAAAAAACCCGTAACATGTTCTTGTGGTTGTGAGAATTGGCCGTGGTTTGATGTTCTAAGAATATCCTATAATCACAACTCATCTCCAATATAAATGTATGCCGGTTAGTGAGTGCATATGATACATAATTAGCACCAAGAGCACGTATTTGATGCAAAATGTAGCACATAAGCTAACAAAATCTAAGTTAAAACACATTTAAGAATATAATTCCATGTCAAGTTTCAATAACAAATCTCATGATCAATGCGGTGCACACGTTGACATGTTGTTCCTAAGTCGTTCGTATACTTGATACGGCACGACACACGTAACCCCAGTTTTGCAACCTGGGGCTTGATACCACTTAAGGATGTAGCACCCGAGCACGAGACGCCATATCCCCCGCACCGAGACCCGACCCGTATATGAAATGGGAAGTCCATACACGTGCCAAGTCACGGCAAACAGGGACTCACTCGCTCGCTATGCTAGGCGGGAGCTAAACTTCGAAACTAGCTAGGCAAATTCACCAAGATAAATGCATGTGCGGAAGCAGAACATAAGGACAATCATAGTATAAGTAAGGAATGACGGGTTCAACTAGCACAGATACCTAGCCCCGAAATTTCAAACATGAATCATAAATCATAAATCATAAATCACGGGTTCAATCTGTCCCTAGAAGGCTGTCCTGAATATCATCAAATATAATCATAATAGTTCATACATTCAATGTATAACTTAATCAATTTACAATATGCGTGAAGTGACCCAAACTTGACCATACGACTCAACCGACTCGAAATCTCCATAGGAGACTGGTGGGTATAAAACAGGGCTTAACATATATAATAATATTGCAGAATTTAAACACCCACACATGCAAGCTCTAATCCCTTGCGAGGTTTTTAAGATATTTCCCAAGTGGGTAAAACAAAGGAAAACAACGCTTGGGATTACAACTATGAAATTCATTCAATTCATTCATTGGGTTTCGTGGCCCGACGAGGGGCATGCATAATCTCCAACCTTCTCCTCGTGTGTGTATAATCCATTTGTTCATTCATTATCGATCATGCAACATTCATCCATTCATTCATAATCTTTCATAATCATAATCATAATCATTCGTTCATGAACATTAACACTTATACCTTTTCACTCCGGGTGGTGGACACGTTTGCAAGGCCCGGCCACCTATACATTTCATTGTAGCTAGAGGGGTTCATGAGGCCCCAAAAGCCCGGTTAGCCTTTCCTCGTCAAAAACTTCTTAACGAGGTCAATTTCATCGTAGATCATGGTGGAACGAGTACATGGGATCACCGTCGGCCCTTGCCTCCCCGGTAGCCACATGTACTAAGTCCCTGGGCCCATATGTCCATATCATGCACTCGCCAAAATCATGGGTAGGGTTCATAAAAGAAGGCTTTACGTTAAAATCATTGACTCCTTTGAAAAAGACTCGATATATATATATATAATACTTTGGTTTAAAGCTTTCACATTGGATATATAGGGTAAATTATAACCGGTAGAAGAGAAACCCACCTGTTACACCTTACCGAATAATATCAAGAAGAAAAGGAGACTCGAAAGTGTCCTATGAACCCGGTAAGTCTTCGCCCTAGAGAAAACTGTACAAAGGGCAAAGCAGTGTACTCGTGAGACTCAAGACTCTAAATGAACCATATACGACGCACGACATGTTATGCACCGGATATGAGATGCATAAGAAGTATAACTTATGTTATGAGGTCATATAATCAAGTAATTTATTCAAACATTCAATACATGGTGGTTTTATATTCATAAATTCCATATCTTTCATGAACTATAACAATTGGAGCCATGATTTTCATATTGTATTCATAGCACCTGCTTAATCATGTTTACAATGCATATAATAAGTATAGGAGCCAGAGAGGTCATTTAAGACATCAAGATATTGCAAGAAGGCACTTAACGATTCATATAGAAGCATTTAAGCCACGTTATAGCAATTCAGGCCAAGAATTTCATATAACAATTATAACTCAAAGATAACAAGTTTACAATTAAAGAATAGGTATTCAAATAATTTCAAGAAATACAAGATTCACACACGCGACATCGAATTATTTAAAATCGTAATATATAAAATAAAAACTAATATAATTAATTCAAATAATTTAATCTATAATATATATATATATAATATATTTTATAATATTATAATATAATACAAACAATGATCATGCATTTAATATTTATATTCATGTATTACGTACACGTGCAGCACAATTTACAAACTATATTCATGAACGCACTTTCAATCATATATTATACATATGTCTTATGCACACAGCCTAATTTACCACACATAATATATATATATATATATATATATATATATATATATATATATATATATATATATATACGTTCTCAGCAACATCAAGACAAAACATTTCATGCATGTAAATCACAATACACACGAAACATACCCAAAATAGATGTAGCAATTATATTCAATTACATGCATGTACAAGATCAGTTCGCAGCAAAAATTAAGAAACAACAGGAGCTCCCCGCTCTGGGAAAATTTCTTCACAGACCTTCCCCGGCCAGGGAAGAAGATGCAGACAGCTTCTGCACAAAGTGTCCCCGCCCGGGGACACTTTCAGTTCAAATTCTCCCGGTCCGGGGAGAGTGTTACGGCAGGAACAGAGCAGTAGCAGCAGTAGCAACAACTCTTCGTGAAGGAAACAGGGCATGAACGCACAAGGTTTCCACCAACAGTCAAGCCACCAAATTAAGACAATGAAAGGCAACAAATACTCAGCAAATCAGGCCCCAAAACAGCCCCAAATCACGGAACAGCAGCAACACGAAAGCAAGGAGGAAAAGAAGTCATTTCATACAAAATTCATTAATAATACCTTCATCAATTCTCAACTACCAAACAAGTTAAATTTATATAACATTAAATGAAGTTCACGAGATCCAATTTCATGCATTAAACTCAAAGAAATCACAGGGAAAGATGAAAGATTCATGAAAAGGACATAAACCCTTACTATTAATCATAAAATCTAATACACTTCCAAATCTCCATCAAAATTAGCAAATAAGCATTCATAAGAAAGAGGAGAAGATGTACAACACATTCATGGACTTACCTTTCAAGTTTGGAGTGATTTGATGGAGAGATGAGCTCAAAAGGGTGAAAATGAAAAGTGTTCTTCTTCTTCTCCCAAAGGGTCTCGGTTTGCAGCTGAGTTTAGGGTTGGTTTGGAGTGTGAAATGGAATGATAGTCAAGTTGGCTGACCGAGGGTTAATTGAGGGTCATGTGGTTCCAAGTTTCACTCAATTTGGTTAACTATGGTTCAAGTTTTGGTTAAAATGGTGGAGGGTGGCCATTTAGATGGGAAAAGCAAGTTTCAGGTAAAATTCTAGGTTTCAAACGTGTTTATAAAAATATGAGGCTTATTCTATTAAACCCGAATCCTCGATACGAGTTAAGTGGAGGTAACGGAACTCGAATCCGAGCTCCCGAGCTCATGATACGGTGCCCGGAACCAAAGGTGCGCTAAATTCTCTTTAGCCTCAATTTGGTCCCGTTCAAACAAAATAATTCAGAAACCAAGTCAAACAAGATCGAAAACATGAAACGAGCATGTAGACAAGTTCATAACATATAAATCTACAACATATTAAATTTTCAAAAAAATCGGAATTGAATTCAAATAAGATCGACACGCATTTTATAATCATAGAAACATTTTTTCAAAATTTCAATAACATATAAATTCAAATCTTCAATATTTGTAAAACAAAATAAAAATAAATAAAATTTAACGAAATAAAAACATAATTAAAGGGAAATAATTAATTATAATTATAATCATAATAAACAATTAATCACTTATTTAGAATAAACAATCAATTACATAATTAAATAATTTAAACACGCAATTAATATACACATACGTCATACTTGCACGATTTGAAAAATCGAGGAGTTACAGAGGCGCTACGGCTGCCTAAAAAATGGCTGTTGTGCCACCTCCCGTGGGTGACGTTCCAGCAAGCCTCGCCGACCAACAACTCCTTGGTTCCATGTTTTTCGACCTCCCGAATGCAATCCCGATATCAGTTCTGCGTAAAAACCATTGAAAATAGTGGTTTCTGGCAAGCAGCGGTGACAGTCTTCAGGGTGGGCGACGATTGAGTTCCGGCGACCCAAAGACGACGATTGCATAAGGATTTTACAAGGTTCGACGAGGTGAGTCGAATGGTGGCGGCCCCATCGCCTGAAACCCACCGGATCGACAACAGCGGCTGAGCAGCGCGGTGCGGCTACTGTTCAAAGGGGCACTGGTTTTCGGTAACTTTTTCCAGCCAATATCATATGGGTTTCGAAGGTCTCGTTTTGGGCAAGTCAATGCCATTTACGGATTCAATTTTCGTTCGTCGGTTTGAGAGTAATTGGATTTTGAAGATTCTGGGTTTTCGTGTTCTTAGATCTGAAATTGGAGATGACTGGCTTGGAATTTTTAGAAATTGATTAAGGATTTGGAACGGGCACGAAGAATATGTTCTCAGGATTTTTCCAGCACGTTCCGACGGCGGCCGAACGACGGCCGACCACTGTTCCGGTGGCTCCGGTGGCGGTGTTCCGACGGTCTTCGGACAGTTTGTCCGCCTCGTTGTGGTGAGTCTAATGCCACTTCTCATTCATTAATCGGACACTCGGATTAATTGTTACGAATTTTTTTTTTGTAATTAGGAATTATTCGATTTAATTGTTTAAATGTAAATTAAATGCGATTTGCTTGATTTGTCGATCGAAATGTATTCTTATGTATCCGAAATCATGTATTAAATGAATTGTGATATGAATTGATGTTTTTGTTTGCAATTTGAATCCCGATATGTTGAATTTATGCTACCTAATTAACTTGAAAGGGGTGTTTGTGTAATAATTTGGAAACCTTACTAATTACATTGTACATGTTATCTCTTGAAATTATGTGAATGTGTGCAACACTTGAAGTTATATTCCTAAAGTGCGATGTAAATGAACTGGAGACATGTCGTTACCTTTGAAGTGTAATTTGTTCTTGCCATAGTTATAATATTACGAACCTCATGCATACTTAAATTATCAATTGCTTTTATCTATGCACTTTACGTCTAAACTTGAGCTTGATGCTCAACTACAAGATTTTAATTGAATTTTATAACCATGAATAATTAAATTTGGGACATTATATTTTAATTTAGTTTTAATTACTTAAATTTAATATGAACCTATTATGCGATATGTGAATTGTATGAAACCTTGAATGATTAAATTAGAAACTTTAGTATGTGAAGTAATTTTTTCGTGTGAATATGAATTGGTTATGTATTCTATGACTTTGATGAAATATTGTTTCTTAATTTAAAGTAATGGCATGATTTGAATTTACAAGAAATACGTACAACGTGTAAACTTAATGTATGCTTTAGTTATGCATGGGAATGACTTAATTGGAATTCGTTGTATACTTCTTTCACTAAGTTACATGCTTTGAAGAATAATTGTAAATTATAGTTTGTTTTCTTGGGATAATTGGATAAGTATATGATCTATTTGGCCTTGCAATGTGTGAATTTTTACACGAAATATGGTATATGAATATAAAGTGTTTGTTTGCCAATATGTATCATATATATTTCGTTCTGTGCATTCATGGGCATTGCCGCGTATCTTTGTGGTTCATTCTTGATTCCGAGTCCTCCGTTTTGTGTTCAGTTTGGTACAGGTGCACCCGGGGTGGTGACAAGTGGGTCTTGTGGGTTCCGGAGTGAACCGTTTGCTTTGCCTTCAGCTTCGTTTGGTGCCAGGTGAGGTTTTCTTTGTTTTTATTTATGTCGACCTACAACCCTATATGTTTTTTGATCCCTGCATGCGACTATGTATATATATATATGTATTTTGATACGTGTTTGATATGTATTTTGAGGGATTTATCCCATTTGTTATGAACCTTTGAAAACGATTTTATGTATATGCATGATATTTTTTGTTTGATTTTCAAAAGCTTTGGAATGTGTGAGTGTGTTACGAGATGGCTTTGAAAGAAAAGTTTTGTGTGAATATGAATTCGAATTTGACTTTGACCTTGGGCCCCGGAGAAGTGGTATGGCAACTCGGGATGGCTGTGGGGTCGCCAAGCTCTCTCATCAACACAACTCCATTGAGTGATTCGCCTAACCTTAGGAGGTTGAGGAAGGCTGGATTTCTTGAGCTGGCGGTAACCCCGTCGAAGGTGCAGGGAAGTGATTAAACCCTGACTCGTGTGACTTTGAGCGATATTGCTACCCTTCTATCACCCGGAGTAAGGTTGGTTTCTGATTTTGTTTTGAATATGAATACGACTTTGAATATGATTTTGAACATGAGGAGTTTGGTGGGAAAACTCATACTCACCGAGTTAGTTTGAATTTGAGTTTGGTTCGTGAAACAGGAATGGATTCATAATTAATAAAATTGGTTGATTTTGGCCTTTGGGCCTTAAACTCGTTTATATATCTATTGTCACGGGGAAAAATATTTTACATAGAAAAAACCATGCCCTGGTTCATGAGCTTTTGTATTTGATATATGCTTTGCTCGTATGTATATGTATGTGTGTGTGTGTTAGCCCCCTCACCAGTCAAGTTTGGTCGTATGTATATGTATGTATGTTCGTTGGACCTATGTAACGCCCCGGCTTTTCAGTCGTATAGTATAACGTATCTGTTTACGTGATTGCGCGTTTAAATTCTTTAATTATGTAATTGATTGTTTATTATAAATTATAATTTTTAATTAATCATTTTAATTATAATAATTTCGTTATAATTTAAAGAATATTTAAAATGGAATTAATTTTATAATTGAAAATATTTTAAATTTAAATGAATTCTTGAATGTTACGTACTTATATGTTTTGATCGCCTGCCGTTCCTAGTTAATTTGATTTCAAAATTTTGTGAAAATTTAGTACGTTGTAGATTTATGTGTTATGAGCATGTCTCTATGCTCGTTTCATGTTTTCGATCTTGTTTGATGCGTTAACGAATTTTATTTCGGTAACGGGACCATGTCGGGGGTAAAGAGCATTTAGCGCACCTTCGGTTCCGGGTGTCATAACTTGAGCTCGGGAACTGGGATTTGAGTTCCGTCACCTCCGTTGAACTCATATCGAAGATTCAGGTTTAATGGAACAAGCCTTATATTTTTCTAAGTACGTTTGGACCTCCGAAATTCAACCGAAATGAGCCTCGACCGCAATTTGCCACACTTAGCCATTTTAATCATAACTCCCACCATACTTGACCAAATTAACCATGGTTGGACTTTTTGGAACTCTAGTTCAAGCCTCTATCAGCCACTAACAGCCCCAATTCGAACCACACTCAAACCAAAGGAGAAAAGCTCAGCCAAAACCCTGCTCTCCAGTTCCATTTCGCCACTTTACCCATTTTGGAGATTTTGAGCTCAAATCCCTTCCAACCTTCAACCAATTCAAGAGGTGAGTATAGGATTGTAATATACATTCTGTAACGCCCCAACTTTTTCGTATTTTAGAATGACGTGTGGGCTTATCTACTTATGTGAATTAATTAGATATATGTGTTTTATTTAATTAATTTTATTATATGATTGTTAAGTATGTGATTAATTGAAATATATGAAATATTTGAATTGGAATTTATACCACTACTTGAACTACTTGCGCATTTGTGATTTGTTTGCATGTCGTTTTTATATGATTTGAATTCGAATGTAGCACCCCAGTTTTTCCGTTATTGAAGTATGACGTATATGTTAATCAATATGTGCAATTAATTAATTTTATCTAATTTCAATTATTATTTCTCGTATTAGTTTAATTTTGGAAATGAATTCTTGGAACGTTTGTACCTATGTGATTGTGTTTGAGTGTCGTTTCTATTCGATTTGACTTCCGTTTTTCGTGAAAACTTGGTATGAGTGAATTATGTGTGTTACGATCATATATTTTTGCTCGTTTTATCTTTCCGGATTCTTTTGTTTGAGTTTTGAATTTATTTTGAGTTTTGGAACCAAAGCGGGGCCTAACAAGCAATTGTTAGGAATAGTGCCCTAGAAAGCCGATTCGAAGTAATCCGTTTTGGGACTTTCCTAGTATCACAGACAATCTTTGAATAATATGCGATTGATTAATATCATAGGCAAACACTTCTTTATATGCTCTTGTTTGGTATGCGTTTACTTTAGCTGTGCATGTATGAGAACTCCCCCTAATCCTGATGACTTTAGGACTCTACCATTTAGGTGAAATGGTTCATGAAACGAGCCCTATATCACAAAAGTCATGATTAGTAAAATACTCCAAGCCGATGAGTCCTACAGACAGTGGGAGTGTCAACCTGACTCCTCTAAGGCTTGCTTGTGGGATCACGCCCTTAAGAAGGACCACCTTGTTTCATGGAGGTGCAAAGTGTATAGTTGATACGTGCGTGATACATGAGGGTGCTTACTTTAATAAGTAAGTTCACTGAGGTGCCCCGTGTGAGAACATTCCTAAATGGGAAAGGAAGTTTCTATTTCAGGAAATGGAAACTTCCAGATTAGGAAATATCTCACGAGTCATTGATGTGATTAATTGATCCTTAGACTTGAGGTTCCATGTCACTTTATGAGTTAACTCTGTAGTCTTTGGTATAAGCTTTAAAGGGTGTCGCCTTAGACAACTGATTCAAGGCTTATGCTGGGGCTGCACAAGTGATTCATGAAAGTGAATGAGAATCAAGAAAGGACCTACACTTGCATTTGCAAGGTGATCTCTTTTTGTGTAAGTCATTCATATGCCATATAGTCCTTGGCTAAGGCAGTAGATCAAGACATCAAGAAAAGGGTTTCTTGGATTGAGATCAAATGGATATGAAATGCACTTAGCTTTAAGACTGGACTATTAGGGTTCTAATTATTCCCTTACCCTAGATCTTGGTTGAGAGATAGTAAGTAGGAGGATTGTATCTCACATGAATCAATGACTTAAAGGTTCTGTCGAATCCGAACATTCCAATTCAGCTAGGGGTTAAACACCTGTTGCTAGACTATGGTCGTTTAATCTGTGGACTGATTAATTAATTAGTGAATTAATTAATTAGGGTCACTGCTAATTGAATTGAGAACCTAGAGGGTCACACACAACAACTTGGTTACATGAGTTGAGGCTTTAAAATGATTAAACGAGTTAATCAAGCCAAGGGGGTTCCACACGTGTGAAACCACACGTGTGGCTCACGTGAGTGACAAGTGTCATTGTGACACGTGTCACACACGTGTATAAATATATGTGTATATTTATTTATGTATTAAATAATTAATGTGATTAATTATTTATTAGACTTTGGTTTAATTTTGAATTAAAAAGAAAGTCTTATTTTGGAGAAAAATAATCTAGTTAATTAATTATGAATTAATTAATTAGATAAAATAAGTTGTTTATTTTAAATAAATAAAGTATAAAATTATCCAAAAATAGTTTGGATATTTTTAGCTCTCTTGAAAGTTGATTTGAATTAGAATTCAAAGTCAAAGTCAAAATTACTTGATGATCAAGTAATAGGAGAGAGAGAGACCAAAATCTTAGCCCATTAAGGACTAGGAATTTCATCCCTCCCCTTTCATATATATAGGGGAGCTCATGCTCCCCTTTAGAGCTAATCGAATTCTTTTGGTTCATGTGTTGAACACCATCCTTTCTCCAAGATAAACGAAACCCTAGGTTAAGCCTAAACACTAACTAGAGAACTAGCATCCTTACTAGTTAGATTGTAGCCAAGTTGGTGGACTATCTCTAGAGAGCTTCAAGTTAGAAGTTTTGAATATTCGAGCTTTACCAAAAGGTGGGGATCAAGCAAAACGATCAGAAGGGATGATGAAACGATTCTGAACCCAACATGAAACGAATGAAAAAATCGAACCAAAGAAGATGGCGAAAACCGTTCGTCCATATCCTGAAGGATGAATTTTTTCACTAGGGTTTTGTGACTGGCAGTTTTCTACTTTCGCAAAACTGGGTTTCGAAGGGAGTTTCAATCATGCTTTTCTCGTTTCATGTTTCTTTCTTTATGTTATATTGTTAAGAACATCTTTAACATGATTTGAATCTAGGATGGTGTGGATTGCTATCCCGACAATGGATTGTGAAGTAGAAAGAGACTTTCGAGGGACGGGTTGTCATGCGTTCTTGGGTGGCTTGAAACGCTTCAAGAAAGAATAAAAGAAAAGTAAGTTTTCTATCTCTACGAATTTGGTTACACGATTGCGAGTCCAAGGTCCTTTTGTTGGGAAAAATTTTTAAATTCCGCTGCTTTCTGATTCGTGTTTTCCAACAAGTGGTATCAGAGCCACCTCGTTAATCGTGTTTCTGATTCGTCTCAATTATTCTGAATTTGGTAGAAATTCTTTAGGCTTGATGCGATTGAGTATTTGTAATTGTTTTAGAAAGCCTGAATTACGAAACTGTATTTTTTCCTGAAAGTTTCTGAAAATTGGTTTTTGCAAAATTTAATTTTTGAAAACTATTTTAGATTTGAAACTGTATATACTGTTTTTTGGATTTCTTGGATTGGTTTTGCTTTTGAACGAAAACACGAAACGAAAATACGGAATACGATAAACACGCGAAACCCCGCACGCGAAGGAGTCCCGCGCGCGGGCTTCGAGCAGCACCGCCCGCCTGTCCTAGGCGCGCGCAGGCCGTGCGCCTACTCCCTCCCGCAACCGCGTGGGAGGTGTTCCGGGAGCGCCTAGGCGCCCCGCCCAGGACTGCCGACGCCGTCCCGCCCAGGCTGGGCAACGATCCCGCAAGGCGTGCGGGATCAGTCGCCCAGCCCCCCGCACACGCCCGGAAGGGACGCGCCCAGTAGGCGGGCAAGCATGCGCGCGCAGTACGCGCACTCGCGCGGCCTTGGCCGCGCGCTGTGCGCGCCTGTCGCGCGCGCTCTTGCAACTGGCGTTACCCTTTTCGCGTACGGGCCCTGTTTTCGTGATCCGGCTTTTTCGTGTTTCGTGCAATCCAGTCCCAATTTTTATTTTAATTTTAAAAATTTTATTTTTGAATATTTATTTTTAATTTTTGAATAAAACTTAAAATTGGGATTTTTGAGAAATTGAAACGGTTTATATTTTGGGAAATTACAATCTTTGATAAAATTATTAATTTTCAGAAATTAATTGGAATTTTATTTGTTTTGGTAATTTGGGATTTATTGAAAACTTTTATAAATAAGACTCGCATCAAGTCGTGTTTTGAGTCACTAGGACTTGAAACGGGAATTTTAATTTATTGGTTAAATTTAAATTCTCGTAAAAGCATGTTAGGTGATCATGGGTTTAGACTTATGTATGGTTTTAATTTATGCACATGGATGGTTTAAATTGGGGTTGGAGCCCTATAGTTGCGTTTTTCAATTGAGGTTGGAGCCTCACTTATGTGCGTACTGTTATGTGATTTATTATGTGGCTTTCCATATTACTGTTTTTGAGGCCGGGGTATGCCCCGTGTAATTGTCTAAGGCCAATATGAAGATTGAGCCTTATTACTTTATGTCTTTTTCTTTTTACTGTAATTTGAGAGTAGAGATAGGTTGTGAGGTTTTATTTTCATTTTGGAGACAATGCACCCATGGAGTAAGATGGACCACAGTCAAGTAACAAGGAGGCCATAAGTGAAGACCCCTCAAAATGTTAGGGAGGGGAATCTCAATTGTTAAATGTAATAGAGATAGGGCTCGTATTTTGTTACCGCTTTCCCTTATGTGATTTAAACTGTTTATGTGGCATGTATGTTAGAACTTGTGATTGTGGAGTGGCTCCCACATATCACGCATAAGATAGGTAGAACCCATGATCATTACATGTTGGTATCATGCTAGGACATGTTATCTGTTTATGTGCTTGTTTGAAATGCATTTAAGTTGTACTTGCATTAATCAAGACTAATAAAATTGGATAACATATACGTTGGTGAGGTTGAACCGAACAACTCTTCGGTTGATTCGAAAATTCCCATTAAATATTAAGCTAATTTCGAACAAATAGGTGTTTAATTCGAGATGCAAATTTTGAATTAAATTCCTAGCATTCCATCAATAGGTTTTAAGTTTAGTAAGTAAAGCTAGTTATTGTCCGCGAGTCGTGGGATAGCTAGTGGAGCTTATTAGTTCTTAGTTACATAATTGATCATTTTAAATGATCATTATTTCATGGTCGATTTTAGCGAGGGCGATGTCCGTGAGTCGTGGGTCGTTCGAACTAAGTTTTGGTCATGATCTTATGATTGATGGGTCTAGCTTAACGCCTAAGTAAATATGGATGTCGAACGAGTCGTGGGTCCATATTGAAAGATAGGTGATGCAAAAACAATTACTAAGAGTTCTAAAGGTGTTAGAATTGGTAAATTGTACCTACCTAGGGTTCTTACTTAGAATGTCCGCGAGTCGTGGGTTCGAGGTAAAATGCTTAGGATCTTAGTACCCGTTGGGAAACGTGTTCCTCTTAGATCTTTCGGAATTATAGATCTTTGAAAAACAGTGGGAGCTACATTAGATTAAAGACCTTATCTTTTGTATATCGTTATAATTCAGCATGCTCACATTTTCTCTGCTTAGCATTTAGGTTGTAGTTCTGTGATTCTCTACAATATGAAATGCAAACCCATTCGTGTCCATCCTTAAGTCAAACAAGTTGACTAAGTCCTAACTAACTCTAAAATGGCTTCGGATCCTAAAATTCATTTTAGAATCCGAAAAGAGAAATTGTTCTCTATAAGGCGAGATTTTCATTTATTTGAAAATTCGACCTGGGCCAAAAGAGAAGCAATCTGAGGTGAATTGATTTCTCCAAACCACTTAAGAGCAATTGAACCACCTCATAAAAATGTTACAAGGTATAACATTATGGAATTATTCAATATTCCAAATGAGGAAACAAGTGCACATGAACAAGGTCTAAAGATCTTATTTGAAGATCTTGTGGTCTCGATCATTAACTGAGAAAAGAGTTCTCAATGCACTGATTGCTTACATTGCTTCCACCATCATTCAAACCCTTTATGCTCAACCAGAATGATGCTAATGTAACATAGTTAATCATTTAGTTGATAATGGTTGAGAACATCCTTAAGAAGAAATAAAAGGTTGTGATGGTTAATTCTTCTTCTAGACTCACTAAGTTAAAGGCTTGAAGGCCTAAAGGAGAAGAAACCCTTAAGAGCCCAATGGAAGGGCATGTAAGGGGTACGCCCAAAAGACACTAGAGATCTAATTGGACTTGCTTCTATTGTAGCAAATAAGGACTTTGAAAGGGAACTGCAAAGAGTATGAGTACTCTGAAATGTTACCTCGTTTAGTAATTCTACTAGGAATAGAATTCGCAAGTCTTGAGTTGATTCTGCATAATCTGTTGTGCAAAGACTCAAAGCACTAATGTTCTGAACATACAACGAGATAACAAAAGTAAGTGAGATGACAAAGCTTCGAATTACTTTGGAATGTTGAGATATAAAAGGATTAGCAAGTCAGACACCTTAGGATCATTCTATGAAAATGAACCTATAGAGTTGACTTTCTGTAAATCCTGTCTTGTGGGAAGCGTTCCTGAATCCCGTTTATAAGAAACGTGGAACGTCCCAAAATTATAGTGGATTTCAATCCATGCTGATGAGTGTAAGATGCTTAATGTAAGCACTAGATGCAATCGTCAGTTTAATCATTATGAATGAATATACTTGTTGAAGTACAAATTCGAAACTTATATGAAATTCTTAGAATTTCAAAAGGAGGTTAGGAACCGAAGTAGTCATAAGTTATAGGTAAATCGATATGATCGAGATAGCCAATATCTTAGCAACTAATTCCTTAGTCATCTTAGAGATAATAGGATTATCTCTCAGTAAACTAATTCGAGAACGCCTTAGTGTTTCCGAATGAGGGAATGAAACCTAATAGGATATGGTCCATTCCATAGTAAGCTTTACTGACTTATAAACATTCTAGGAATAAGCTCCTAGAATATGCAGTTAGAGATTTTGAATTTAGTACCTTCCAAAATTAGTCCTTTAGTTGCACTATGCAATGTGGCATACTAAATTCCCTAATTATTCTTATCCAAGAATTTAATGGAATCCTCTTAAGTGAAGAGGATAGTGGGAGATAAGCTTGAAACGAGTTCAAGTTTATACAATAATATAGGATATCATTTCTGCGATTCCCTTAGACAAAGGTTGTTTTTCCCAAGGAATGTACCTTTCTTAAGGAATCGTTCCTATAGAAGAAGAAAGGCAAGCAAGCAGACCTCAAAGAAATTTGAGGATAAATATCCACGCCGCATATAGAAGAAACGAGCCCATCTGATAAAACTTAGCCAAATTTTAAAGTATGTACACGTGTGAAACCCTTCTCTTAAGACGTGTTTAGAACGCGTTCCTAGATAGCCAAGGAATTACTTGAAGAGGAGACACTGTCAGATTTGGAATCTGAGTAGTGTAAGCAAGCCTTAAAATCCAATATGGATTCCATATACTCGAACCAAGTTTTGACCTTGGTTGATCCACCTGATAGGATCAAGCTCGTGGAACTTCGAGTGAATGAAAGCATTACAACCTTCTTGACGGTTGAAATGCAAAAGTCCATTTGGATTGTGTTTACCACATCCTCATATTCTGACTATGAGATATGATAAATGAATATGAGAACTATCTTGTTCAATATGAGATTGAAAGAGACTGAAATAAGGTATTTCTAAAAGTCTCATATTCAGTGGGAGTATGCATAAGGTATGCAAATCCCTAAAGTCAATCTGTGGATTGATAAAGGCTTCTAGGAGTTAGACAATTCGATTCCATAGGATAGTCAAATCGTTTGACACAGATGGAAGTCGAATAAGTCTTAAAAGTGTACATATGAAAGTTAGTGATGTAAGAGTCAATTTTTGGTTCTTTAGAAGACAATATCCTTCTCATTAGGAATGTGAAGGATAATATGAAAGTTACCAATTCTTGTTTAAGAAACAATTTGACATGAAAGATCTTAGTGATTATCCTAGATTCTTGATATTCAGATCTATAGAAGATAGATCTAAGAGAATAAAAGGATTATCACAAAACGAGTACATAACCATAATACTAAAAGGAGTTTAGTATGGACAATGGAACATCTCTTTTAAAGAGTATGTGTCCTAAGATAACTTTAAGAAAGTTAAAATGTCCAAAATCCCTTTAAGTGAAAGGGTGCATAATGTATGAAAAGTTATGTACTAAATTAGATATGGCGCAACACTAAGCGTAGTAGGCCGAATCTAATATGACCTCAGAGAAGGTCATTAGATTTCTGTAAAGGATGTCCTCAGAGTACTTGAGAAGAAATGAGGATATGTATTAGTTTACAGAGCCCAAAAGATCTTGTTGTTAGAAGGATATTTGATGTAACCATTAATCAAACATAGATGATTGTGAAATCAATGAAAGGATACAACTTCTACCAGAATGGTAATGCAATGTGTTGGAAAGGGGTTCCAAGGACGGACATTGCAAAACTCGACTGTCGTAGTTGAGAACTTAGTCGTATTATATAACGCTAAGTTAAGTGTTTGGGTAAGAAACTCCATCTAACTTGTTAGATGAAGTTCCTAGCATGAAACAACTCCTTTATCATATTGTATGATAAAATGGATGGTTGCTCAAGTAAGAGAACCAAGACCTCACCAAGAGACTGAACACGTGATTACGAATCACTTTATAAGGAAAAGGTGTTTCCTAAGAGATGTGTAAACAAGAGTGTTACATCAGCAGAGAATATGGCAGATCCACTTTGGAAACGCCCAAAGTCAATAGGCTCTCAAAGTGCATCTTGAGAAGATGGGACTTAGAGTACCTAAATGGCTTTTACGGGCAAGTGGGAGATTGTTAGGAATAGTGCCCTAGAAAGCCGATTCGAAGTAATCCGTTTTGGGACTTTCCTAGTATCACAGACAATCTTTGAATAATATACGATTGATTAATATTATAGGCAAACACTTCTTTATATGCTCTTGTTTGGTATGCGTTTACTTTAGCTGTGCATGTATGAGAACTCCCCCTAATCCTGATGACTTTAGGACTCTACCATTTAGGTGAAATGGTTCATGAAACGAGCCCTATATCACATAAGTCATGATTAGTAAAATACTCCAAGCCGATGAGTCCTACAGACAGTGGGAGTGTCAACCTGACTCCTCTAAGGCTTGCTTGTGGGATCACGCCCTTAAGAAGGACCACCTTGTTTCATGGAGGTGCAAAGTGTATAGTTGATACGTGCGTGATACATGAGGGTGCTTACTTTAATAAGTAAGTTCACTGAGGTGCCCCGTGTGAGAACATTCCTAAATGGGAAAGGAAGTTTCTATTTCAGGAAATGGAAACTTCCAGATTAGGAAATATCTCACGAGTCATTGATGTGATTAATTGATCCTTAGACTTGATGTTCCATGTCACTTTATGAGTTAACTCTGTAGTCTTTGGTATAAGCTTTAAAGGGTGTCGCCTTAGACAACTGATTCAAGGCTTATGCTGGGGCTGCACAAGTGATTCATGAAAGTGAATGAGAATCAAGAAAGGACCTACACTTGCATTTGCAAGGTGATCTCTTTTTGTGTAAGTCATTCATATGCCATATGGAGTCCTTGGCCAAGGCAGTAGATCAAGACATCAAGAAAAGGGTTTCTTGGATTGAGATCAAATGGATATGAAATGCACTTAGCTTTAAGACCGGATTATTAGGGTTCTAATTTTTCCCTTACCCTAGATCTTGGTTGAGAGATAGTAAGTAGGAGGATTGTATCTCACATGAATCAATGACTTAAAGGTTCTGTCGAATCCGAACATTCCAATTCAGCTAGGGGTTAAACACCTGTTGCTAGACTATGGTCGTTTAATCTGTGGACTGATTAATTAATTAGTGAATTAATTAATTAGGGTCACTGCTAATTGAATTGAGAACCTAGAGGGTCACACACAACAACTTGGTTACATGAGTTGAGGCTTTAAAATGATTAAACGAGTTAATCAAGCCAAGAGGGTTCCACACGTGTGAAACCACACGTGTGGCTCACGTGTCATTGTGACACGTGTCACACACGTGTATAAATATATGTGTATATTTATTTATGTATTAAATAATTAATGTGATTAATTATTTAATAGACTTTGGTTGAATTTTGAATTAAAAAGAAAGTCTTATTTTGGAGAAAAATAATCTAGTTAATTAATTATGAATTAATTAATTAGATAAAATAAGTTGTTTATTTTAAATAAATAAAGTATAAAATTATCCAAAAATAGTTTGGATATTTTTAGCTGTCTTGAAAGTTGATTTGAATTAGAATTCAAAGTCAAAGTCAAAATTACTTGATGATCAAGTAATAGGAGAGAGAGAGAGACCAAAATCCTAGCCCATTAAGGACTAGGAATTTCGTCCCTCCCCTTTCATATATATAGGGGAGCTCATGCTCCCCTTTAGAGCTAATCGAATTCTTTTGGTTCATGTGTTGAACACCATCCTTTCTCCAAGATAAACGAAACCCTAGGTTAAGCCTAAACACTAACTAGAGAACTAGCATCCTTACTAGTTAGATTGTAGCCAAGTTGGTGGACTATCTCTAGAGAGCTTCAAGTTAGAAGTTTTGAAGATTCAAGCTTTACCAAAAGGTGGGGATCAAGCAAAACGATCAGAAGGGATGATGAAACGATTCTGAACCCAACATGAAACGAATGAAAAAATCGAACCAAAGAAGATGGCGAAAACCGTTCGTCCATATCCTGAAGGATGAATTTTTTCACTAGGGTTTTGTGACTGGCAGTTTTCTACTTTCGCAAAACTGGGTTTCGAAGGGAGTTTCAATCATGCTTTTCTCGTTTCATGTTTCTTTCTTTATGTTATATTGTTAAGAACATCCCTAACATGATTTGAATCTAGGATGGTGTGGATTGCTATCCCGACAATGGATTCTGAAGTAGAAAGAGACTTTCAAGGGACGGGTTGTCAAGCCGCGAGAAGAGCGTTCTTGGGTGGCTTGAAACGCTTCGAGAAAGAATAAAAGAAAAGTAAGTTTTCTATCTCTACAAATTTGGTTACACGATTGCGAGTCCAAGGTCCTTTTGTTGGGAAAAATTTTTAAATTTCGCTGCTTTCTGATTCGTGTTTTCCAACAGCAATTAGCGTACCTTTGGTTCCGTATGTGATATCTTGAGCTCGAGAACTGAGAATTGAGTTCCGTCACCTCCATTGGACTCGTATCGATGATTTGGATCCGATGAAATAAGCCTCACATTTTTCTAAGACCATTTGGATTCCTAAATTTCAACCGAAACGAACACCTTACGCCTAAAACGACAAACCATTGACTCTACCTAAACTACGGACCTAAAATAACACACCTAGACCCTACCCAAAGACGTAAATCCACTTGTACACTCTCTCTCCCCCCTTTTACGCCCCAAAACCAAGATCCCTTCCCCCCTCACAACCCAAAAATACCAGCCAAAAAGAAAAGAGAAGGAGAAGAAGAAGGAATAGTGTAAACCTTGGGGAATTGAGCTCATCTCCCTACCATTTCTCATCCTTTCTTGAATGTAAGCTCATATTTGTGTAGTATATCTCCTTGTAATCATTTTATGCTAGATTTTACATGATTTCACCATAATTTGAGTTACGATTGGAGAAGATGATGAATAGTAAGGGTTTGTGAAACTTTGATGATTCTTGCTTGAGACCTTGTGAATTCTTTTAGTCTGAAGCATGATATATGATCCTAAGACCTCCATTTATGTCTCCTTAAATTTTCATTGCATGATAGATGAGTTATTTGGAAGTCACCATTAATGATTTTGCTTGAAACTTGAAGAACATGAACCTATATGAGCATCTCTTCCATTCTCATGATTTAGCTTCGGTTTTAGCATGAATGTATGAGCTTATGGCCGGAATTTATATGCATTTCATTGAGTTTTAAGTTGGTAACATGCTTCGTTTCCTCTCCCTTTTGTGCATACCCTGTTTGTGTGTTTTTTTTCGCCACTGACACAAATCCACGGGGGTGGATTTTCCCCTTTGGAAAAATCCATGGGGGTGGATTTGAGTCAGTGATTTTATTACCAGAATCCATGGGGGTGGATTCTGTCCTGCCTATTTTTGTTACTTCGGTTTCGTTTTTTTCTTGTTTTTCTTCGCTTGTTTGATCTTTCTCCACCTCTTTTATGACTTCTATGCTATGCTAACATGTATTATCTTGGGTGTTATGAAATTTTATGATTTTTCGTGGAATATTTTACGAGTTATGCCTCAACGTTTTTTCTTTGCTCCTAATGTGTGCATGCATGGAACTTTGCTCTTAAGTATGAACCCTAATTGCTATGTATTCCTTATTTTATGACTTGTATGATACCTGTACATGCTATACTACGTGTTATGACCGTTATTTGGAATTCTTGGATCAACTTGATTTGAATGTGAAGGTTATGAACTTGAATGGCTTTAAACGCTTCTTGAAAGGAATGAATGACATGTTTACATGACTTTAAGTAATGAATTGTGCATATGAATGTTTTCATGATACTATATCATCTCTTATGCATTCATATCATATTCGTTACATTGCCGTGCATTGTATTTGGTACATTTGGAGTCTTGAGTCTAATGGGGTACACTATATTGTCTTTTGTATAGTTTTCTCCAGGACGGAGACTTGCCAGGTTCTTAGGACACTTCCGGGTCCTCTTGTTTCTTCTTAGTTTTGGTTGGTAAGCTAAGGACAGGTGGGTTTCTCTACTATTTAGTTAAATGACCCTCTATACTCCCAATGTGTAAAGATTTATGCCAAAAGTATACATGTATATAGAGTCATTTTCAAGGGTCAATGATTTTAAAAGTAAATCCTTTATTTTATGAACCTACCAAATGTTTTGGTGAGAAAGAATGAATGAATGCACAGAATGGGGCCCAGGGACTTGGTGTGAGTGGTGACCCGAGGAGGCATGGGCTAACGGTGATCCCTCACACTAGTCCCACCAATGAACGGCGTAACCGGACCTCGTTAGGAGTTAGCGAGGAATGGACGCTGAGTGCCATCGGGGGAGTCATGTTCCCCTTTTGGTCAATGAATAGATGGTTCGGGCCGATCACCCGGTCATCAATCGGAGGGAGAAGGTGCAAATGTTCATGAATGTGCCAAAAATAATGTTATGCATGAAAGAAAGAAAGAAAGAAAGAATGTTTAATGAACTACACGAGGTGTTGGTTGGAGATAATGCACGCCCACTCGTAGGGCCACAAACGACCTAATGAAAAATGAACGTTATAATCCCTTTTGATGACTTATTTATTTCACCCACTTGGGAAATTCTCTAAAAACCTCATTTGGGTTTATATCTTGCATGTGAATGTTTAAATATCGTTTTATACTATACTTATGCCATTTTATACCCACCAGTCTCGTATAGACTGAACCCGATTTGTTTTCAGTTTTCTTGCAGGTTTGGTGTGCTAGGCGGGAAGTCGGGTTTGTAAAGTGTGTTAGTTAAGTCTAGGTCACTTCATACACATTTTTATAATTCGATTAAATTGTATACGAGTGGATAAATGTTATGTTATGATTATGATTATGATTTTATGATATTGATTCTGGACAGGCTTCTAGGGATAGTTGAACCCGTCATTTGTTATCCATTCGGTGATTGATCAATGAATGCTTTCGCTTTAATGTTTTTTCTTTGAATTTTATGGTTTAAGTGTTAGCCCCGCTTAGCATAGCGTGTGTGTTGTCCCCGTTCGCTGTGATTTAACTCGGGTATGGATTGTCCATTTCAAATTCGGGTCGGGTCTCAGTGCGGGGGATGTGGTACCTTGCGCTCGGGTGCTACACATTCATTGCTGATCATTTCGAACCATGCATCCCTAATTTTGAGCTTGTATTCTTGGAGTTTTGATGCCATAGATGAATAGTTAGGTTAAGGCTCCAATCTTTGAAACAATGACTTTGATTCGGTTTTTGGATGAATTGATGCATGATTCTTGTTTCTTTGAGCTTTATAACCTGAATTCTTACATCCCTTTTCATGGTTTATGCTTGTATGAATTTTTACCTTCTTGGGGCTTGGAACCGTGGCTGAAATGGATGGAATGGAAGCATGATTTTGATCTCTTTTCTTGTCCTTGTTGCGTGAGCTTATGCTGCATTTCTTGCCTTGATTAGCTGCTGTTTTGCTTCCATTTTCTTGCTGTGTTGCTTCCCCTGCATTTGGTTTTTTGTTGCTGCAAACTTAGGAAGGAAATAGGGGCTGCCCCCGCCGCGTTTACGTTAATTTTGTGTCGCGGCCGGCGCCACTCCAGTGGCAAATATGATGTAGGGTCGCGGCCACATAAGACAAAATGAGTCGGGGGATCCCCCCGCTCCTTCGACGGGACTAAATCTGAACAAAGGAAACAACAAAGGATATTCTTAGACTCAAAATGTACCGAATAGACGCTCGGCGAATGTGTATGATGCTTATAGTGCAAATGGAATGCAACATTCAAGGCAAATGAGTTCATATTCCACACATTTAGCATTAAACGAATCCCTAAATTAAATACTTTCAAGCCGACACATAAATCAACGTGTTATCATAGCACTCAAGTCATAATATATACAAGAGATTAGCATATTAAAGGAATAAACGAAGTACTAGCTTAATCATACATAACGAGAAGCACTTAAGTCACGTAATAGCACATGGGAGCATATATCAAAAACAAGTAACTAAATTCGATCGCAACTTCGTATTATACAAGCTAACACTTATTAAAACATGTTATCAATGTGCACATATCATAAAAGTAGCAAGAAGAGGTCACACGAAGTGAATAAATGGAGCATCAATTCAAATATGCATGTAGGGTAGCACGTAGAACATATAAAAATCATATCTTGCACATTCATATCAAATGAATCTATAAACTTGATGCAATACTCATAATACATAATAAAACATGTTAGAAAAGTATGGGGATCAAATTAGGGGTGAGAGAATCAAGAAACAAGCGAAAAGAAACAAGAAAACAAAGTTAGGAACAAAAAGAGTTGTTGTCCCAAATCCACCCCGGTGGATTTTTTTCAAAAGGGGAATCCACCCCTGTGGATTTAGGTCAGGAAGTTCCAGGAGGGCCTGCCTCAAATCCACCCCGGTGGATTTTTTTCAAAGAGAAAATCCACCCCCGTGGATCTGGGTCAGGACCATTTTTTTTTAGAAAAAGGCTTGCAACTCCTTAAAAATCTCCAAACAAACCAAGCCAACATCAAATTAACACATAAAGGAAGGTTTAATCAACAAGAACTCATGCAATTCAAGTCAAGAAATGATCCAAAGTTGCAACAATACAAGCTAGAGATGAAAAGAGCTCAATTCATACAAACCTGCAAGATTCAACAATGGTAGACTCATGGATTCGAAACCAACACTTAAATCAAGTCCAAATAACTCTTAAAGGATGCCTTAGGAGCAAATATCATTCATCAAGCTCAAAGAGTTGACAAGGAAGCATGGAAGAATTCACAAAATCCCTTAAACCATTACTATTCACTACCTATGCCATAACTCATGCAATCCTCGGTGAAAACCTATCAAATTGGACTTCAAAGAACCACATAGACATGGAGAAGCCAAAAATGAACTTACCTCTTCAATTGGATGAGAAATGGTAAAGTTATGAACTCAAAATCTTCAAATGTGAATAGTTCCTTCTTCCTTCCTTTGTTTCTCCTTGGAGCTGATGTTGGGGAGCCTTTTTCTCTTCTTTTGGGTGGGGTGGTTCGAATAGGGGAGTGAGGGAAGAGAGGTGGATGAGTTTAACGCATAAAAGTCATGGTTGGTGGCTCAATTGGGGTTAAATGGGTCCCACAAAGGCGTAAGGTGCTTGTTTCGGCTGATTTTCGGAGGTCCAAATGGGCTTAGAAAAATATGAGGCTAGGTTCCTTAGCTTTCTTTCTTCGCTACGAGTCCAAAGCATCTTCTGGAATTTGAATCCAAATTCCTGATCTCAAGTTACGCCTTCCGGAACACAAGATGCGCTAAAGCTAGTTAGGCCCTCATATACCTAACAAATTAAACAGTTCGAAAACCGTAACAAACGAACTCAAAAACATGCAACGAACGTAAAAACACATTCATAACACACATAATTAACACATAACACATAGTCACAAAAATCAAAAAATGAAAATGGAAGTAAAGGGTGCAAGAACGAAGCAGAAACAGCAAATACGTTCAAATAGGTCATATAAGGTTCAAATAAATTTTCATATATTTCAAATATATCACTTAAACAATATAATAAACACATAATTCACATAATTAAATAATTTAAAAGCGCACATAGCTCTCTGATGTTACAGGAAAGTTGCGCTAAACTAAAGTCTTGATCCCAAAATCTTCTGAAGCTCTTGTCAAAACCTTGAAGTAAACCTTGGATCTTGATCCGACATAATACTAACTGGTACTCCATAGAGTCTACCAATCTCATCACAGTACCTCTTGGCTAGTTTACCTACTTTGTCGGACATCCGGATGGCAAGAAAGTGAGCTGACTTCGTCAGATGATCCACTATCACCCAAATCCCATCAAGGCCACCTTTCGCTCTTGGTAAACCCAAAACAAAATCCATTGCTATCTGTTGCCACTTCCACTTTGGAATAGGCAATGGTTGAAGCAGTCCTGATGGCTTCTAATGTTCTGCCTTCACCACCTGGCAGGTCATGCAGTGCTTCACAAAGTTGATCACATACCGTTTCAATCCATTCCACCAATAATACTGTTTCAGATTCTTGTATATCTTATTCCCTCCGGGGATGTATCGAATAAGCTAACCATAAGCCTCTGCAAGAATAATCCGCTTTAACTCTCCAGGCCCAACAATCCTATTCTTGAACCCGAGAAGTCCTGTATCGTCAAACCCAAATGGGCACTCTGGATCAGCTCGAGCTTTCTCTGCTAACTTCTAAACCTCGGGATCAAGTCTCTGAGCCTCAAACAATCTTTGATGAAGATCTGGTTGAACCAAAATATTACGAACACTAGCCCTTAATTTGAATGGCTCTTTCTCATCTCCAATATCCACTTCCAAATTGGATACGCTAGCCTTCCTACTAAACGTATCCGCGACCACATTGGCCTTGTCGGGATGGTACTAGATTGTACATTCAAAATCCGTAAGAAATTCCATCCAACACCACTGTCTCTTGTGCAACTCCTTCTAAGAGAATAAATACTGGTGACTCTTGTGGTCAGAAAAGATCTCGAAAGAGACTCCGTAGAGGTAATGTCTCCACTTACCTAAAGCAAAGATCACCGCTGCTAGTTCAAGATCATAAGTGGGGTAGTTCTGTTCATGTTCCTTCAATTTCCTCGAGGCATAGGCAATCATTTTTCCATGCTACATCAACACACAACTGTTGGAAAACTAGAGCAGAAACGCAGCGGAAATTTAAATTTTTTCCAAAAGATTGATCATGGACTTGCAATTCTCGTATCGTATCTTTGGCTGTTTAGAAACTTACGTTGATTGAAGCTTTCTAGTGATGTCAGTACCGCCTATTGAACACCCTTCAAGCGGAATGTCCCTCGAACGGTTCTCGATAGATCCCAAAGCAGCGATCCTCTAAAGCGTATCCACACCAGTCCTAGAACACGATCAAGCAAGTGAGAATGCTAGTTCTATAACTTGTGTTAATGGCTAGGGTTTTGCTTTTGAAAACTTTTCTTTTATTTTTCTCAAAAACTTAACACTTCATGAGTGTTGGTCTAAAGAATAAGAGAAGCCCCACGCTTGTATTTATACAAGGGGGGTTCGAACTCCCTAGGGTTTTCCTAAACCTAGTGTACTTCTTTTCTTGCTCAATAATTAACTAATTTAATTGGAAAAAATAAGTTCCTAACTTATTCTCCAAGTCTAGCAAGAATAATCTTCTCTATCCTACAATAGGAAGTTAGACTTTTCAACTTTACTAAAGTTAAAAGTCAAGATTCAATAAATTAATTAATTGTCAATTAATTATTTATTGGGATAAGCTTGAGAAATAAAATCTTAATAATTAATTCAAAATTAATTAAAAGATTTAAATTAATTAATTACAATTTAATTATATAATTCTAGAAAAGAATTCGCGTATAATAAAATTACACGTCGAAACCACGTTACTACACATGTACATTACACGTGCAGGCCATGTGTGGATGACACGTGGCAGTCACATTCCAAGCATGACACGTGGCGGGGTGTGACTCGTCTCGCGCTCTTCGATCAACGTTTTGATTCTTCGTTAATCATATTAACATCCTACCATAACCCTCGTGTCCTGGTATTTGTGTGTGACCCCTAGCCGAATAACGAAATTAATAGAAGAACCTTTCAGTCAATAACATACAGTGAAATACGATCCTCCTACAACTCCATCTCTCAATCAAGAACTAAGGCATGGGAATATTTTCACAGCTTAAATATTCTTGATCTTTAACCTTAAGTTCGTTTCATATACATTTAGACCTCAATCCAAGAAAACCCCATTTTCTTGATGTCTTGATCTTTTATCCACCTTGGCCAAGGGTTTAAGTTTAATGGATTACGAACAACTCAATCAGTAAGAGATCATTCTTGCTCTTGCAACAAGTGTAGGTCCTTTGTAGATTCTACAAATTCTACATATGCCACTTGTGTAATCCCAACATAGGCCGTGGTTCAGGTGTCTATATGGCGACACCCTTTTGAGCCTATATCAAAGATTACAGAGTCAGCTCATATGAGACATTACAGAATCTCAAGTCTAAGGATTAATGAATCACGTTATTGACCTGTGAGATATTTCGAAATCTGGACATTTCTAGGAGACTTCCTTTCACTACAAGAAAACTGTCAATTTTCGACGGAATTTTCCGACGGATTTTCGACGGAAACGTAAAATACCGACGGATTTCTGACGGATGACTGTTGTCGTATAAATAGTCCTCAGAAAAATTTACCAACGGATAACCGACGGCTTTCCGACGGAAATCTTAGCCAAAAGTAAAAAATAATAAACGACTTTCCAACGGAAAATTCATCGGAAATCCCTCGGAAAATATATTTTCCGTTGGAGAGTCCGTTGGAAATCCGTCGGAAAATATTAATCCAAAAAATTAAAAAAATTATTTCCGACGGAATTTTCCGTCGTATTCCATCGGAAATAGAATAAAAATAAATAAACTAAAAAAAATAAAAAATTCATTTGTGAGACCCGAACCACCTCGGAAATGAGCCGCACCAACACCTAAGACGAGCCACGAGACGAGCTTAAAGCTCGGCGAGCCAACCAATGCGAAAATTAATTCCAGCGATTATTGCACACGCAGGGATTCGAACTCAGGTCTCCAAGGAAGAAGGGTGACTCCCTTACCAACTTGGATAACTTACCTCTTATTAATATTATGTCTTTAAATATATTTATATACTTATTTCAAATAATTATTTAAATACTTTTTGTTATTAATTTGAAATATAAAATTTTAAATATATGATTATATGAATTAAATATAATCATATTTGTTGAAAATTTAAATACTTATTCGAATGAAAATAAAACTCCGATCTATTGAAAATATATAGACTATGATAATTAGAAGTATTTCTAAAATTAATATATTAATTATAAGTTACATTATAAGATATTTGTACATTTAAAAATAAAATTAGTAATTAGCAAAATTTTTATTTATTTAAATTTAATAGTTTCCGACGGAATTACCGATGGAATAGTCTGTCGGAAAATTTATTTATTTTTCGAAGCTTTGTTGAATTTTATTTTTGCATTTCCGACAGATTACCGACAGAAAATCCGTCGGAAAATTTTATTTTTATTTTAATATGTTTTTAGCAATTCCCGTCGGAAAACTGTCGGTTTTTCGTCGGAAATTTTATAATTTTCGGACGGCTTTGATTCCGTCGGAAATTTCCCGACGGACTTTTCGTCGGTAAATTTTTATTTTTATTTTTATATGTTTTCAGCAAATTTCATCGGAAAACCATCGATTTTCCATCGGAAAATAATAATTTTCCGTCGGACTTGATTCCGTCGGAAATTGACAATTTTCTTGTAGTGTTTCCCATTTAGGAATGTTCTCACGCTGGACATCTCAGTGATGAAGTTCTAGTAACAATCACCCTCATGTATTATGAACCCATCATCGTATGCACTTATCACCCCATGAAACTGAGTGATCCTTCAAAAGGACATAATCATATAAGCAAGTCTCAACAGAGTCAAGGTCGACACTCCCACTGTCTGTCGGACTCTCGACTTGGAGAAGTTTCTAATCCTCGCCTATGGAGTTAAGAACTTGTTTCATGTGTCGTTCCCATAACAACAAAGTTCTTAATGGCCTCATCGGATTAGAGGAGTTCAATACATGCAAAAACACAGTGAACCCAAACAGACATAAAGAAGCATATAAAGAAGTGAATGCCTATGAACAAAATCATCTCGGTTATTATTCAAAGACTGTTTGTGATATTACTAGAAAATAGTAAAGCCAAAAGCTGCTTTAAGGACATTATTCCTAACAACAACCCAAACCCTCTTTCGAGGCATCCGTATACACTGTATATCCTTTTGTACCCTTGGGATGTGCTAACACTGGTGCAGTTGTCGACTTCTCCTTCAAGAGCTGGAAGCTCGCCTCATATGCCTCATCCCGCTCAAATTTGGCCTCATTCTTAGTCAATCGGGTCAAAGGGGTAGTAATCTTCGAAAGTCCTACACGAATCTCCGATAATAGCCTGCCAGACCCAAGAAACTTCTTACCTCTGAGGCATTCTTTGGACCATGCTATTGTCAGACTGTCTCAATCTTCGAAGGATATACTTCTACACCTCTACTTGAGACAATGTGGCCTAGAAAAGTTACCCGGTCAATCCAAAACTCGCACTTACTGAACTTAGCATACAACCGGTGTTCCCTCAAGGTATCCAAAACCACTCTGAGATGTCGGGTATGATCTTCCGGAGTATATCCATGAAAGCTGTTGGGACGTTAGTTAATACAAACGGCATCAGTACAATCTCATAATGTCCATACCCGGTGTTGAATCCCGTCTTTGGAATATCCTCTTCCCGGATTTTTAGCTGATAGTGTCCCTATCTCAAATCCAAATTTGAATACACCCCTGAACCTTGCAAGAGATCAAACAAATCCTCGATGTGGGGCAAGGGATACTTGTTCTTCACAGTCATCTGATTCAACTCTCGATAATCTATGCACATTCACAAAGTCCCATCCTTCTTCTTGATAAAGAGAACCGGTGCACCCCAGGGTGAAGAACTCGGTTGAATGTACCCAGTCTTAAGTAGCTCTTCAAACTGAATCTTCAACTCTTTCAGCTCGGCCGGTGCCATATGGTAGGGAGTCTTAGAATATGGCTCTGCTCCCGGAGACATGTCTATTACAAACTCGATCTCCCCAATCCGATGGTAAAGAACCCAAATTCTCGAAAAAAACATCGGAATATTCCTTCACAACTGTGGTATCGTCAAACCTCGCTTGATCCTTTGGCTTATTACGAAGATAAGTAATAAATATAGTGGCTCCCTCTCTCACTAGCTTGTGAGCTTCCATAAAGCACAAGAGTGGTACGGTCTTCGAACTAATACCCACTGTAACATCCCGCATTTCTGAAGCATGACCCGATGAAGATCTTGGGTAAGTCTTCCACTTGAATGTTTAATTTAAGAATTATGTGACTTATATGATGGAATGTGAACTCAATTTAGCATGTTATTTATTCAGACTGATTTATGATTAATTATTAATTTAAATAATTACGTGTGTATATACCTTAGATCGTTTAATTTAATTTAATTCAAATTTATTTCCTTGAAATAATTGTGAAGTTGATTTTAAATTCTTTATGCTATTTAACTTGTTTAATTTGAATTTATTCGAATTCTTTGAGAATTATTTGCCAATAAATTGTTTTTGGGATGCCGTTAAAATTGTACGAAAGATTTTTTAAAATTAAATTGAATTAAACTCTACTTGGTAAAGTTCTTTCCCATTTTAATTTGTAAAATTGTTTCGAAGTTTATAAGTTATTTGTGTTTACATGGATTTTATTTTACGGTTTTTCAATGCATCAGATTCGGATTAAAATATCCAGAACCCCCCTTGGACGGGTCAAACCTTCATCTTCTCTCTCTCTCTCTCTCTCTCTCTCTCTCTTTCTCCTCTCTCCCTCCCCCGCGATCGAAAAATTGCAACTTCTTTATCCAGCCACCGAATCACGCAAATGAATAGTCGAAATTGACATACTCGACGAGAGGATCACAACCGTACAATTTTGACCGCCCGACGATGACCGACGGAGGCTGTAGCACCGGAGTACGAGACGCCACATCCCCCCGCACTGAGACCCGACCCGTATATGAAATGGGAAGTCCATAAACGTACCAAGTCACGGCGAACGAGGACTCACTCACTCAATATGCTAGGTGGGAGCTAAACTTCGAAACGAGCTAGACAAATTCACCAAGATAAATACATGTGTGGAAGCAGAACATAAAGACAATCATAGTATAAGCAAGGAGTGACGGGGTTCAACTAGCGTAGATACCTAGTCCTGAAATTTTAAGCATGAATCATAAATCAAAAATCACAGGTTCAATCTGTCCCTAGAAGCCTGTCCCGAAGATCATAAAATATACTTATAATAGTTCATACATTTAGTGTATAACTTAATCAATTTACAATATGCTTGAAGTGCCCCAAACTTTACCATACGACTCGACCTACTAGAAATCCCGCCTAGCACATCAACACCTGCAAGAGAAAATTGAAAATAAAACCGGGTTCAGTCTATAGGAGACTAGTGGGTATAAATTAGGGCTTAACATATATAATAATATTGCACAATTTAAACACCCACATATGCAAGCTATAATCCCGTGCGAGGTTTTTAAGATATATCCCAAGTGGGTAAAACAAAGAAAAATAACGTTTGGGATTACAACTATCAAATTCATTCAATTCATTCATTGGGTTTCATGGCCCGGCGAGGGGCGTGCATAATCTCCGACCTTCTCCTCGCGTGTGCATAATCCATTTGTTCATTCATTATCGATCATGCAACATTCATTCATTCATAATCTTTCATAATCATAATCATAATCAGTCATTCATGAAGATTAACACTTACACCTTTTCCCTCCGGGTGGTCGATGGGTTTGCAAGCCCTGGCCGCCTATACATTTCATTTTGGCTAGCTTGGTTCGTGAGGCTCCAAAAGCTCGGTTAGCCTTTCCTCATCAAAAACTCCTTAACGAGGTCGGTTTCGCCGTAAATCATGGTTGAACTAGTACATGGGATCACCGTCGGTCCTTCCCTCCCCGGTAGCCACATGCACTAAGTCCCTGGGCCCGTGTTACCTTATCATGCACTCGCCAAAATCATGGGTAGGGTTCATAAAAGAAGGCTTTACGTTAAAATCATTGACTCCTTTGAAAAAGACTCGATATTATATATATATATATATATATATATATATATATATAATACTTTGGTTTAAAGCTTTCACATTGGATATATCGGGTCAATTATAACTGATAGAAGAGAAACCCACCTGTTACACCTTACCGAACAATACCAAGAAGAAAAGGAGACTCGAAAGTGTCCTATGAACCCGGTAAGTCTCCGCCCTAGAGAAAACTGTACCAAGGACAAAGCCGTGTACTCGTGAGACTCAAGACTCTAAATGAACCATATACGACGCACGACATGTTATGCACCGGATATGAGATGCACAGGAAGTACAACTTATGATATGAGGTCATATAATCAAGTAATTTATTCAAACATTCAATACATGGTGGTTTTATATTCATAAATTCCATATCTTTCATGAACCATAACAATTGGAGCCATGATTTTCATATTGCATTCATAGCACCTGCTTAATCATGTTTACAATGTATATAATAAGCATAGCAGCCAGAGAGGTCATTTAAGACATCAAGATATTGCAAGAAGGCACTTAACGATTCATATAGAAGAATTTAAGCCACGTTATAGCAACTAAAGTCAAGAATTTCATATAACAATTATAACTCAAAGATAATAAGTTTACAATTAAAGAATAGGCATTCAAATCATTTAAAGAAATACAAGATTAACACACGCGAGATCGAATTATTTAAAATCGTAATATATAAAAGAAAAACTAATTTAATTAATTCAAATAATTTAATCTATAATATATATATATATATATATATATATATATATATATATAATATTTTATAATATTATAATATAATGCAAACAATGATCATGCATTTAATATTTATATTAATGCATTACGTACATGTGAAGCACAATTTACAAACTATATTCATGCATGCACTCTCAATCATACAATATACATATGTCTTATGCACACAACCTAATTTACCACACATAATATATATATATATATATATATATATATACACGTGTACATCAACATCAAGACGAAACATTTCATGCATGTAAAACACAATACATACGTAACACACACAAAATAGATGTAGCAATTATATTCAATTACATCCATGCACAAGATCAGTTCGCAGCAAAAAAGTAAGAAACAACAGGAGCTCCCCGCCCGGGGAAAATTTCTTCACAGACCTTCCCCAACCGGGGAAGGAGATGCAGACGGCTTCTGTACAAAGTGTCCCCGCCCGGGGACTCTTCCAATTCAAACTCTCCCTGCCCGAGGAGAGTGTTACGGCAGGAACAGAGCAGCAGCAGCAGCTCTTCGCGAAGGAAACAGGGCATGAACGAACAAGGTTTCCACCAACAGTCAAGCCACCAAATTAAGACAATGAAAGGCAACAAATACTCAGCAAATCAGGCCTTAAAATAGCCCCAAATCACGCAGCAGCAGCAACACTAAAGCAAGGAGGAAAATGAGTCATTTCATACAAAATTCATTAATGATACCTTCATCAATTCTCAACTACCAAGCAAGATAAGTTCATATAACATTAAATGAAGTTCATGAGATCCAATTTCATGCATTAAACTCAAAGAAATCACAAGAAAACAAGAAAGATTCATAAAAAGGACATAAACCCTTACTATTCATCATAAAATCCAATACACTTCCAAATCTCCATCAAAATTAGAAAATAAGCATTCATAAGAAAGAGGAGAAGATGCACAACACATTCATGGACTAACCTTTCAAGTTTGGAGTGATTTGACGGAGAGATGAGCTCAAAAGGGTGAAAATGAAAAGTGTTCTTCTTTTTCTCCCAAACGGTCTCGATTTGCCGCTGAGTTTAGGCATGGTTTGGAGTGTGAAATGGAATGAGAGTTAAGTTGGATGATCAAGAGTTTAGTGAGGGTCATGTGGGTCCAAGTTTCACTCAATTTGGTTAACTATGGTTAAATGGTGGAGGGTGTCCATTTAGACGGGAAAAATAAGTTTCGGGTAAAATTCGGGGTTTCAAACTTGTTTAGAAAAATACGAGGCTTATTTTATTAGACCTGAATCCTCGATATGAGTTCAGCGGAGGTGACGGAACTCGAATCCGAGTTCCCAAGCTCAAGATACGGTGCCCGGAACCAAAGGTGCGCTAAATGCTCTTTAGCCTCAATTTAGTCCCGTTCAAACAAAATAATTCTGAAACCAAGTCAAACAAGATCGAAAACATGAAACGAGTATGTAGACAAGTTCATAACACATAAATCTACAACATACTAAATTTTCAAAAAAATCGGAATTGAATTCGAATAAGAACGACACGCATTTTATAATAATAGAAACATTTATTCAAAATTTCAATAACATATAAATTCAAATCTTCAATATTCATAAAATAAAATAAAAATAAATAAATTTTAACAAAATAAAAACATAATTAAAGGAAAATAATTAATGAGAGAACTCCGTCCCTCACAAGCACTAAGGAGAGAACCCCGTCTCTCAAACAATAAGGAGAGAACCCCGTCTCTCAAAAGCAGCAAAGGGAGAACCTCGTCTCTCAAACAACAATGCAAATAAGAGGGCATCCAAGGCACTAAAAAGTAATTACATCAAAAGTAAACGCCAAGAATAAGATACCAAGACACGAATTACGAGACTTACGAATCACTTAGCTCACGCAAGGTAGGTAAAAAATATCGATTACAATCATATGAAGGAACAACAAAAATAATCACTTAGCAAATCATATAGCATTAAGAAATTATTTAAAATTAAATTGTATGTATGCATATGCCATGAATGTTTTATGTACCGGTCACCATGGTCAGGAGTTTTGAAGTTGGTAGCTTGTTTGCCCAAGACATGATCTGGCCTAAAAGTTGGCTCGGTCCTGACTTGTCCCCAATATCTTTAGTGTGTCCACTTGAGACGATCGTAAGACCCTCGATTGGTCCTATTCTTGATTCCCCTCCGACTCTTATCCCTTTTTTACCTTCTCCTCTCTCTCAGTTATATATATTGACCCCGACCTAATCCACTTGCCCTTCCAAAATAGGTTGTGATCACCGGTTCCAAAGATTTTCGGATTAATCCTTTCGTAGTTCTTTTCGTTATCCTTTCATCCTCTTTGAGCCATTAAGCGTGTATTTAATTTCGGTCCACTCAAATTTTCTAATCAATGGGAAAACTCCCTTGATAATTCTTGGGGTTCAATTCAAGCCCTACAACGGTTGACCCCTTCTGATTCCTTTCTCTTCAAATTCCTTCTAAGTCATCATGGGACTCGACGACTAATTTAGGAGTTCCCAGAAACTCCCTCAAAATTCCATCGTCATTAAAAATCCGAATCCCGTACTATGAATACCCCTTAACAATCTTTAACTCAACTCACCCTCACTCATCCTATACCCAGTCCTATTGTTCTAATTCCCAAATATTCCTTGAATCCACATCCTCATCCCTCGAAGTACCTATTTCTTCCGATATTATTTTCGAAGCTTCATCCACATCGGTATTAGAATTGCATCGAACTTTAAATCTCCTATTTCATCCCTTGCCACTTTTGTAAAATTCCAGTTACTTGTTGACTCTTACATTTCCACCATTATTTGTAAGAGTGACCCATTCGAGCACAACCGTGTCTTTAATTTATTTCTCGATCGGGCTCTCCCCCGTAAAAGTTCTATTCTCAATTCCTTGAACTTGTTCTATCGTTCATGAATAAGAGATTCCCAACTCTTCAGCTTAGCTTCCCATAAAATAGTTCTAGGCATACCACGTGTCCGGTGATCTCACCTACATTCACTTTAAAGTGTTTGGTAAGGATAGTAACCTACTTCCTTTGTTCCATCCTCTAGTTCTATTTTCCCGAGCCTTAGTATTTTCTCTTTCCTTTTGATAAACACTTTGCAACCCAAATATTTCTTCTTTTCTTGATTCAAGTAAGACCCGGCCTGAGTAAAACTCGATAAACGAAGTGGGAGAAATTCCCTATCAAATAAACACTAAGCCATGCATGTGGAATTAAAATGCCAATGCACGTAGCAAGAAATTAAAGATACAACATGTTGGAGCAATTATATCAATTAAGGATGCACGCAAATATAGATAAAGGAAATTAAATAATTTAAAGCGATGTATGATGCACGTGTCATGAATATATTAAACCTGTCACCGTGGTGGTAAGATTTTAGCTCAGCAACTTGTTCTTCACTTCCTTAATTATGGCTTGCTTTGAGCCCGTTGTTCTTTTCCTTGTTTACCCATGATCTTCTAAATCTTCAAAGTTTCCTTGGTATCAATGTAACATCCCGTTCGTTCGGCCGTACAGGTACGCGGTTCGAGAGTGCTAAGTGCGCATTTAAATTATTTTAATTACATGATTTACATGTTTATTTTATGCCTTATGTGAAATACTTGAATTATGTGATTTAATATTTGAATTTTATATGGACTTTAATTAAATTATTTGAATGTTTATGCTCTACGTGCCCCGTTTTAATCCGTTTGTGCCCGTTTTTATTTCTAACTTTTGTGATTACGTGATATGTATGAACTATATAAATTATGAATATGTTTTTATATTCGTTGCACTTTTTTGTGTTCGTTTGTTACTGTTTTAGAACCGTTTTATTTGTTAGGGACTTAAGGGCCTAACTTGTTTTAGCGCGCCTTGGGTTCCGGAAGGCGTATCTCGAGATTGGAAATTCGGATTCGAATTCCGAAAGTGACGTCGGACTCGTAACGAAGAATGAAAGCTAGAGAATTTGACCTCATATTTTTCTAAGCCCGTTTGATAGCCCGTATTTCGCCCGAAACCGAGCCCTTGTGACAGATTTGCGACCCGCGCCCATTTTTCTCATATCCGACCCGTTTCTTATCCGAATCGACCTATTTTTTAACCCATTTTCTCCTCTTTTGACCCTTTATCTCACTCTATCCCTCTAATTTTGGTCAGAAGCAGGGCAAAGAGGAAAAGAGGCAGAAACGTAGCAACCAAGAGAGAAAGAAAGAAAAGAGGGGCTCCACTATTCATCTTGGCATTTCTTGATCGTTCGACCTCCATTTCACCTCAAATTCGAAAGGTATGTCGGGATTTTGAACCTCCATCTTCTTTCCTTTCTTTCAAATCTGATTTGGTCCATTTTCATCCATGTTTGATCATGTTTTGGGTGAGTGATGTGAATAGTTAGGTTATAAGCATCTCTTTGATGAATTCTTGCCAAACTTGCTCTATAACTTGGATTGATGAATAATATATGATCTCTTGACATCCTTTTATGTGATTATGATCTGAAATTTCATGGAAATTGCCTAAAAACCGAACAAGCATTGATAAAGTTTGGAGAAGCTTGAGGTTGAAGATGTTTGGTGTTTGTTGTCCCTTTGATATTGTTTTCCCTTCGTTTGCCTTTGATCTTGTTGTCCCTTCGTTTGCTGCATTTTTGGTTGGTGTTTGGTGCTCATTTTGTTGTATTTTTCTTCCCTCTTTGTTGCTTGTAACTGTTGTTGTGTGGTTGTTGCTTTGGAGAAGACCAACAGGGGAGGAGGAGCAGATTTTCGCGACAGCACTGTGCAGTCGCGGCCGCGACCGGGAAATGAAGGTTTGGGGTCGCGGGCCCAGGTTCGAGATCTATAGTGAAAGGATGTTGGAGGAGCTGGTGGTCGCACCCGCGACCACCTGGAAGCTGTTTTGGGGTCGTGCTTTTGGGGCTGATTTCGTGACTTGCTGCTGCTGCTACTACTTGTTCCTTTTTTTTTCTTTCTTTAATTTGCTTTGGGGGGGGGGGAGGGCTACATTTCTTGCAAAAATGCATGGTGTGTATATAGGATATATATATATATATATATATATATATATATATATATATATATAGTTAGTTAGTTAGTTGCATGCATGTATGTTTGTGTATATATATGTAGTGCTTTGTGTAAATGAGTGCATGTGTGTGAAGGTAATATTTTGTGCATGTTATATGTAAATATATATATATAATATATAAATGTGATGGATGTAAATATATTATGTATTATACATATATGTGTGTGTTTGTGTTATGTCCGCGTGTGTGTGTTTGTTTTTACTTATGAAACTATATATTTTGTATTCATGGATCTAATTTAATTGTTTCCAATTCCTAAATATTCAATATGCCATTTCTTTGCCTCGTTTGACATTTGTTTGAATCTTTTATCGTATGCATGCATGCCTAACATGTATAATAAAATATTATGTTCGATATGTGAATTTATAAACTTGTTTAACGTGAGATATGTTCTCTATAATTCGATATTTTTGAATATGGCATAAATGGACCTAATTGACATCTTATTGTATTTTATGCATTATTTGCATACATATGCATTTTCCGAGCGTCTAAGTGGTTCATATCGAGTCTAAGTTTGTCTTTTATCTTTGTTTTGTCCTTAGGTTCGTTCCGTGGTTGAAGAGGTGGTCTCTTAGGCATCCGTTGGTTCCTTTTGTTTCCGTTTCGTCGACAAGGTGAGGTTTTATATCTTTTAGTTAAGTGACCTACAACCCTAATTGTATTTTAAGCCCACATGCGACTTACGTATATATACTTATGTAAGTACGTGTTTGCTTAGTATTTTGTGGGATTTACCCCGTTTGCTATGGAATCATTTGAAATGCTTTTATATATACATAACCTATTTTATGTTAATTTGATTTGAAAAGGGTTGGTGTGTGTGAACGTTTTGAAAATAACGAGCATATGACTTTGAATTTGAAGTCAGAAAATTATGAAATTTCGGAATTAACTAAAAATATGACTGATGAAATGGGCCCGGAGAAGTGGTATATGAGTCTCGGGTTGACCATGGGGTTGCCGAGCTCTCTCATCAACACAACTCCATCTTTGGGAGATTTAGCCCATCCTCGGGAGGTCGAGGGGAAGGCGGATCTTCTTATGGCTGACATACCCCGTCTGTGGATAGGGTAGGATCCCCCGATTCCAAACTTATGACGAGAGAACGGGGTTGAGGATGGCCATCCTCATCCCCAACCGGAGAAGGAGGATTGTTTATGAATTTTGTAAGTATTTCGCTTTGATTTTGGTTATGAAAGGAGTAAGTGGGTTTGAACTCGTTCTCGCCGAGTGGTTATGATTTTTGATTATGAATACGGTTCGTGAAACGGGAGTGGACTATAAATTACTAAAAGTTGGTAGATTGTGGCCTTCGGCCTTAAACCTTTTTCCTTATATATAATATCACAGGATGATTTAGAATGCAAAAACCATGCCCCGGTTCATGAACTCTTTAATTTTGAATATGCTAAGCTCTTGCGTATATGTATGTGTGCATGTGTTAACCCCCTCACCAGTCATTAGGACTGACCCCTCTTCGTTGTTTCTTTCCCCCCCCCTTGTTTCTTTTGAGTTTTCAGGTGCTCTTTGGAGGTCCGAGCTAGGCGGCAGTCGTATTTTGAAGTCTTTGAGTCTGTAGTCGAGTCTCATGCATTTCTTTTAATTTATTTTAGGAAAATTTTAAGAATATGAATACTGGTATATATTGATGTTTAAAATTCGAGAATTATTGTATAGTTTGATTGGCCCGGGGTGGGCATGATATATGTATTATGTTTTTATTCTGGGCATGTATATCTGTTTATTTGAATCCTGGTGCTTCCGCATATTTGTTTTATTTATTTTATGCACTCTGAATTAGGGTCTAGACCGCCTAGCCTAGGTGAGATTTTTGTTTATCTCCCGTTCGCCATAGTTTGATGTGTGTGCGGAGTCCCCATTTCGTTACACGTGTTGGACTATGGTGCGGGGAATGTAGTGCCTTGCGCTCCGGGGTGCTACATCCTAAAGTGGTATTAGAGCTCCGGGTTGCAAAACCGAAGCTCTAGTGTCGTATGAGTTTGTCTAGGTCGTTAAGCTTAGGGTTATGAGCTTGTTTGCATTCACTCTCATATTTATGTGAATTAATTGAATTAGTTGTAAATATTTGTGTTAATAGTTCACATGAACGTGCACCAAAACTCTGCATGCATCGATATTTTTTGAAATTTTACACTTATTTCAGTATATCGCTCCAATATCGACGAAGGTTACCGGGAAAAGGACAAAGGAGACAAGTGCATTCGGTTTATGAGAAGCTTTAGGGGTTTTGAATTTATGAAGTTGGTTGAAGGCGATGATGCCAAGATCGAGAAAAGGGATCCGAGATGGAATGGCTTTGGAAGATTTAAGCGGGAATGCTCCAAGAAGGGTGAGGTGTATTTCCTCATCCAAGTTTCAATCTCAAACTTCAAGTGTTTCAAGGGAATGAGGTTAAATTTGAAGAATCTTGGAAGGCGTTCAAGTAGGAAAAATTTTGTTCGAGAGTCCTATTATACGTACATCCCCCCGAGTTTAATGATAAGAGATTTCAAGAAAATTCTTAAATTTTGAAGAAGAATAGAAGAAATGGTTACCCTGCCTTGGAACATGAGGGATTGGGCACTGAAAAATATTACCTCAAAGTTCGGGATTAATTACAAGCAAGTAGAAATGGAATTCAGTCAATATTCAAATTTTAAAGAATAACGAGATATCACCAATACCAAGAATGAGAAGATTCGATTATCAAAGAGGGAATCAATATTTTCTCAACGGAATTAAGTAATATTCCAATGGCCGAGGCTCGGATCGCATGAAAGAACTTGTAGGAAGGAATCGGGGAATGCTTCAAGTATAGAGACATTGAAGATTCGGTGGGAGTTATCAGAGGAATAAGAATTTGAGAACTTCAAAGAAATGCCATGACTTCAAGATCCCGGTTCAAGTATAAGATGCAACTTTGGAAAGTAAAGGAAATGACACCGGAATTCGATATCTCTTCCATAGTGAACGGTACACTAAAACATTCATGGCATTTAATACATGCATCCTTTATTTAACTTTATGCTACTTTTCCTTCCTCGTTCCTTCTTTTTCTTTTGTTTGTTGGTTGTGGCTTTGCTCCTTTCGTGTAGACTCTCTTTTTGGAGAGAGTTTAGTGAGTTGAGTGTCCGGGAGTGCTGAGGAAATGTGAGGGCCGAGCTTGCCGATGGTTTCCTTTTAGGCGCTTGGTTATGGTACGGGGTTACCTTAAGCGTTGTTGGTAACTTTTGGAGGTCCTTTTTGGACTCAATGATATTTTCGGGTGTTAGATCGAAGGCTAGCCCGTTTATATCCTCCGTGGAGCGATTGGTTATTTCGGGACCTTATGACAAGCTTCGTGGCTTACTTTTGGGTTAGCCGAAGGGTCAAGCCAAGCTTGAAGAGATGAAGATCGTAGTAAGATCCTCTTGATGTTTCCTTGAAAGTGGAATTCATCACCACTTGATAGGGACAGTGAGTCGGTTGTGATCTTTATCCCGGAGTCGGACCTTGTTTGAAGATTCCCTACCGGTGGACTCTAGCGTGGATCTTGGAGTTCAAGGCGTGGTCAATAAGCTCTTAGAAGGTAGTTTCACCAATGCGGGTACTTCTTCGTGGAGTGCTCTTTTGCTATCTAAAGAAGAAGAAGGAATTTTAAGATGAATATAAACTACCGTAAGCTACACGGGTTAACCATGGGAGAGGAGAATACCCTTTCGCTAGCTTCGAGGAGTGGTATCTTCACCATTCTTCAGATTTTTGCCGGTGGCTCTGAGTATGGTTTCTACGAGGGTATTGCCGACTACGTGGTCCGGTAGAAGAGCCGAGAATTACCTCAGAGTATACGTCTTTAGTGTTATCGGGGTTCAACAAGAGATTCGACTTTGTAGAGGTGATCATCCCGTGACATGAATGTTATAAAAGAGGTACGGTTTTGAGCGGGATGAGGCGGTTGAAGTGAGTCACCTTCGGCATTGGCTTTTGCCTAACCGAAGGTACTCAAGGATACTTTGTCCCCAACCGAGGCATAAAGGAAGGCCTTTGTTTTGTGTTGTTTGCCGACGAGCTATAGCCTACGCCTTGAGTAGTGCAAGGTCACAAGTTTAACCCGCTCATGGTTTGAAGTTGTTCGAGACCTTAGGAGATCAGTTGTAATGGCATAAGAAAGACGTTATGGACTTTGTGTAGTAATGTCTATGTGCCAATGGTAGACGATTCTCCAACTGCTCCCGAATTTTTATTTGGGAAGTGGGGCCAAATGACTAGGACTTAGTATCCGGTTTGCTATTTAAGAAGGTAAGGTCTCGAGAAGTCTGCCATTTTCCGAGATTAGGGTTCTTTGGTGTGGAGTTAATTTGTCCTCGGAACTGTTCAAGACCTCGTTGCGGACCTGAGGACAGGTCCTTTTGAAGGAGGGAAGTTTGTAACATCCCGTTCGTTCGGCCGTACGGGTACGAGGTTCGAGAGTGCTAAGTAGGCATTTAAATTATTTTAATTACGTGATTTACGTGTTTATTTTATGCCTTATATGAAATACTTGAATTATGTGATTTAATATTTGAATTTTATATGGACTTTAATTAAATTATTTGAATGTTTATGCTCTACCTGCCCCGTTTTAATCCGTTTGTGCCCGTTTTTATTTCTAACTTTTGTGATTACGTGATATGTATGAACTATATAAATTATGAATTTGTTTTTATATTCGTTGCATGTTTTTGTGTTCATTTGTTACGGTTTTCGAACCATTTTATTTGTTAGGGACTTAAGGGCCTAACTTGTTTTACCGTGCCTTGGGTTCCGAAAGGCTTATCTCCAGATTGGAAATCCGGATTCGAATTCTGAAAGTGACGTCGGACTCGTAACGAAGAATGGAAGCTAGAGAATTTGGCCTCATATTTTTCTAAGCCCGTTTAATAGCCCATATTTCGCCCGAAACCGAACCCTTGTGACAGATTTGCGACACTCGCCCATTTTGCTCATATCTGACCCGTTTCTTATCCGAATCGACCCGTTTTTAACCCATTTTCTACTCTTTTAACCCTTTATCTCAATCTCTCCCTCTCATTTTGGTCAACAGCAGGGGAAAAGAGGCAGAAACGTAGCAGCCAAGAGAGAAAGGAAGAAAAGAGGGGCTCCACTATTCATCTTGGCATTTCTTGCTCGTTCAACCTCCATTTTGCCTCAAATTCGAAAGTTATGTCCGGATTTTGATCTTCTTGCCTTTCTTTTAAATCTGATTTGGTCCATTTTCATCCATGGTTGATCATGTTTTGGGTGAGTGATGTGAATAGTTAGGTTATAAGCATCTCTTTGATGAATTCTTGCCAAACTTGCTCTATAACTTAGATTGATGAATGATATATGATCTCTTGACATCCTTTTATGTGATTATGATGTGAAATTTCATGGAAATTGCCTAAAAACCGAACTAGCAGTAATGAAGTTTGGAGAAGCTTGAGGTTGAAGATGTTATATGCTTTCTTGCCTTTGATCTTGTTGTCCCTTCGTTTGCTGCGTTTTGGTTGGTTTTTGGTGGTCCTTTTGTTGTATTTTTCTTGCCTCTTTGGAGAAGACGAACAGGGGAGGAGGAGCAGATTTTCGCGACTGCACAGCGACCGGGAAATGAAGGTTTGGGGTCGCGGGGCCATGTTCGAGATCTACAGTGACAGGATGTTGGAGGAGATGGTGGTTACGCCCGCGACCACCTGGAAGCTGTTTTGGGGTCGCGACCGCGACCCCTTTTGGGGCTAATTTCGTGACCTGCTGCTGCCGCTGCTACTTGTTCCTTTTACTTTCTTTCTTTAATTTGCTTTTTTTTTGGGGGGGGGGGTACATTTCTTGCATGAATGCATAGTGTGTATATGGGATATATATTATATATATATAGTTATTATATATGTAGTGGTTTGGGTAAATGAATGCATGTGTGTGAAGGTAATATTTTGTGCATGTTATACGTAAATATATATATAGATAATATATAAATGTGATGGATGTAAATATATTATGTATTATACATATATGTGTGTGTTTGTGTTATGTCAGTGTGTGTTTGTTTTTACTCATGAAATTATATATTTTGTATTCATAGATCTAATTTAATTGTTTCCAATTCCTAATTATTCAATATGCCATTTCTTTGCCTTGTTTGATATTTGTTTGAATCTTTTATCGTATGCATGCATGCCTAACATGTATAATGTGACACCCTGTCTCTCTGACGAGCCAGGTATGACGTTACGAGAGGTTTTTCCGACGTTTTAAGTGTTCATTTGATCTAATTTATGCGTTGAGTTAATTGTTGAAGTGATTTATATGCTCTAATTATTTAATTTTCAGGTTTGAACTTTTGCATTTAATTTTCCTATTTTGAATTTAATTCCCAAGTATGCTAATTTCGTGAATTTATGTGATATACGTGATTTAAGTATGTAATTGTATGACTTTAAAAAAATAGTGGTCTTAATTGAAAACTTATATTTGGACTTAATTGAAACTTGTTGAAAGTTTTGGACCTAATTGGAATTTTCCTTTTTAAAAAAAAATTATTTATTTTAGTTCGTTTAATTTAAGTTAATTTTATTTTATGTATTATTTCTTGAAAATTTGTTTTAATTATTTGAATAATATATTTATGGGTAGAAATGTGTTGCGTTTGTGTTCGATTTCAGATCGAATTTTCGTGCTTTTCTGATATGTTCGAGATTTTTGAGTTATGAATTTGTTCATGTGCTCGTTTTACATTTTCGGACTTGTTTAAAATGGTAACGCACCATTTTATTGGTTTTGGGGACTCGAGGGCCTAACTAGTTTTAGCACACCTTGTGTTTCGGAATTTATAACTTGAGCTCGGGAATTCGGATTCGAATTCCGGAAGTGGCGCCGAACTCGTAACGAGATTTTCAAGCTAAGAAACCTATCCTCATATTTTTCTAAACCCATTTGATACTCCGAAATTTACCCGGAAAACTGACTCGCGCACATATGACCACCTTTCACTAATTTACACATAAGTCCCTCATCTTTTAACCTTTTCATGTGAAACTTGGACCCACTTTTCACGAACTCAATATATTATCAACCCTTGCTTCCCTCATCTCGGTTTGTGCAAGAAGATGTGGAGAAATATCTGAGTTTTTGAGCAGCAACACCCCATTCCTATCGCTTTGTGCCTAAGAGAGAATTTGAGCTCTAATCTTCATTTTCCTTCACCATCTTCAAAGGGTAAGCTTGTATTTGATATGTACATGCTTAAGTGGTAATTTTAGTCCAAGAAAATCTGATTTTCATCCATGTTTGATTTAGTTTTGATGAAAGACATGAATAGTTAGGTTTATATTCTTTTGTTTGAATTCCATCTCATTCCTTGGTGTTTTGCATGAATTGGAGCTGGAATATTGATCATTTATGCTTCATTTATTGTTGGATATACCTGACTTTGGTGGTAGTTGTGTTATGGGTGAGATACCATTAATATACTTGAGTTTTTGTTGAGTTATATGTATGAATTGGTGCCATTTCCTTTCCTTAACTGCTGCCGTTCGTTTTCAACTGGTTTAAGGAGGTTTATGTGCTGAATTGCTACTGATATTTACTGCCTTATCATGCCTTGATGCTGTGGTTGAGGAGTAGTGTGAGTTGCAGGGCTGAACAGGGGAATTTTTCTGCCATTTCCGTCTCTGAACTGTCTCCCCGGCCGGGGGAGAGATTTTCTTCAAGAAAAGTACCCGGCCGGGTATGTGCTGCAGAGAGTTTCTGCATCAAAGTACCCGGAAGGGTACTTTGAAGAAGAAAATCTCCCCTGGGCGGGGAGATGAATCTGTAGTTGCCATGTTTTATTTTTTTTCCCTTTTTCATTTTTAATCCTTTTCCATCCTATTTTGCATGATTAGTTGTGGACGTTGCATGGTAGTAACCTGACAATGCATAGCTTAATTAAGTGGAACTTTGCTTGAATGGTATGATATTCATTTGTGATTTTAAATGTTTGTTTTTGGGCTGCCACACGTGTATGTATATATATTATGTTGTATATGATTTAAATTGAGGTTTTAAATTAAAGGTCATCCTATGATTTATATGAATTCTTATGTATGAAATGTGTGATCTAAATTTGATTTTATAATTTAAATTAATTGTTATATTTTAGGAATTACGTTTATGAATTTATTTGATACGTTTTATACGAACTTTGAACTTAAGCGATTTAGATGATGCATTCTTGCATTTTATTTGTATTCATTTCATGCATTTGCATTCATATGCATCGTCGTGCGTCTAAGTAGTCCATGATTGAGTCTACGTCTTAAGTTTATGTTCGTTTTCTCAAAGTTGAGTTCCGGAGGAGTCGGTTCCACCATTTAAGCTTCTTCTTGGTCATCAACGCTCGTTAGTGAGCAGCCTTGGGAAAAGGTGAGGTTTTAGGATTTTGTTTTAGTTACAGCGACCTACAACCCTCTGTGCTCGTTTTCAAGCCTGCATGTGATTATTCTATTATATTTATATAATAGATATCTGTTTATATGATATGTTTATTAATTTGTCGTACGATTAAAGGTTTTCGGATTATATATACGAGCATATGTAAGCTTGAAATGTTTTGCAACGAGGCTATGCTCGAAACCGTGTGTCTTCAAGCTAGCTACGGATTAGGATGACACGGAGAGGTACGTCTATAGCATATGCTAAGTTGCAAGGTAAGGTATGCTTTGATAAGGTACGTAAGTATGATTTTGATACGATATGATAAGTTTGGTGTGTAGCGAGTTATGATCTGTTCTGTTATGCTATGTTCTGGTGTCTTGGGCCACGAGACGTGGTAAGGGAGACCTGGGACGACCATGGGGTTGCCGGTTATGACCCCTGTGAATGTTCTCATTTGAGATATTCACGTGCGATCTATAGAGGATGGGAAGGCGTGGTATCTTGAGCCCTCGGTGGATAATCGGGGAAGGCACAGTGTGGGTTAGCTACCCCGTGTGTGTTTGTATCTATATGAGTAGTGAGGGTTTGCTCCCCGAACTACATCGTGTTGGGGTTGGATTGTTTATGATATTTGTTTGTTTTCTGTTATGATACGATATGGAAGTAAGGTGGGAGACCCGTACTCGCCGGGTATATGATTATGATCTACTATGTTGATTATGAAATGGGATAGGAGCTTTCTCTTTTAATAAGATATGAGTATGCTCAGTTTGTTAAGTTATGAATAAGATAAGATATGTATAAGTTTGATTTGAAAATAGTTTTGGTATGCAAAACCCTACTCCCGGTTCATAATCTTTCTTTTGATACGTGCTCTGCTCCTTATTATGTATAGTGTGTGTGAGTTCAGCCCCCTCACTCAGTCGGTGGACTGACCCTCTCCTTTCAACTCTTCAGTTTGCAGGTTGGCGTGCTAGGCGGAGTCTAGAGTCGGTCAGGTTCAAGTCTTCTAGTTCGAATTGCATTTTCATTTGCATTCAGTCGTGCTTTAGTATATGATTCGATTGTGGAAATTGTAGTAGGTATATGTTATCATTCGGTTAATGAATTATGTATAAATTTCTATTTTGTATATTTTGTGGATTTATCTTCCTGGATTTGATTATTTGCTTCCGCATTAATATTATTTTACGCACTCTGGTTTTGTCTTAGCTCCGCCTGGCTTAGCGTGTGCGTGTAGGTTCCCGGTTCGCTTAGTCTTGGACTCATGTATGGATTTCTATTTCATATGTGGGTTCGGGGCTAGGTGCGGGGGATGTGGTGTCTCGTCGCTCCGGGCGCTACATCTTAAGGTGGTATCAGAGCTCCGGGTTGCAAAACCGGAGTTCTCGTGTTGTGTCGTGTCAAGTATAGGTCGTATGGCGTAGGCACAACGTGCTAACATGTCCATTGCATTAAGATAGGTGACCTTATTGAATTATGTGGTTTAAAATCGCTACTTTCTTTTCATTAATTGTTGTAGTTGCATACTTTATGTGCATTAGTTGTTTCATTTACGTGCCATAATCACTTACTAACCGAATGCATCATAGTTTCACCTCCCTTGTGTATTGTAGGTTAATATCCTACAACGGTCAATCACTCCTCTCAACTACCATGGCCCCTGAGTTGAAATTGGGATAAAGTAGAGATAAAGACTCTTCATAACTGTTTAGTTCTCACAAAGATAACCAATCCACCAAGGTGAAGGGCAAGATAGCTTGATTTGAAGGAAGTGATCTTATGTTTGTATTGAAGCGCATCATTTTCGAAGAGCAAATCTCATGCACCTATTGTGGAGGACCCAATCCTAGCAATAAGAAGTGTTGGAAAACGAGTTGGAGGTATAATCGAAAGAAGAAAATGGTGACTCTGAAGATTCGGTTGAAGTTATAACAAGAAGTTAAGGGCGTAATTAAAGGAAGAGAATTGGTACCACATTACGTAAATCTCTTCCTTACCCACTTGAGGTATTGGCTTAGAATTCGAGAAGAAAGGTCTTTTCAATGATGAATAATTAAGAAGAGTATTGAAGCGAGAAGTGGCACTCGAAACACGTATTGAACCCAATCCTTAGGAGATGAAGCGATTGATTTGCTATTCAACCTAAATATCAAGGCCGAGTAGGTGGTGGTGCACTAAAGTAGGATCGATAGCTCTTCCTTCCTCGGGCGTATAAATATTCAATGGAAGAAGATCTTGTTAGGGAAAACACAACTTGAAATAATTTAAAGGAAGTCAAAGGTCGACTCATGTTCTTATAATACTATAAAGGAATTAAAGAAGTTCGAAGAATTAGATCAAATCTTGGGAGGAATTAGAGAAGATTTTCGAGAAACGGGAACCGGGATCGAGTTTAAAGCTTGGAACAAGAGTGTCCAGGAAGCTGCTCGGGTCGAATCTAAGAAATTGAAAGGAAGGAGCTGAGTAAGAAGAATGGATTTGGGAGGTAATTGCATTCATTGCACGAGCATCCATCCCCCATTGTATCCTTATACTTATTTGTTATGTGTGTTACGTATCGCCATTACTTGTTGCTTCCTTGTTTGAATTGTTGATCAACGTGATGCATAGCATGAGCAAACCTAACCCGACATGCATGAGTTTAATGTTTTCATGATAGCTTGCAATTGAGAGAAGTCTTCCGTCGTGATGGTGAAAACCGGGGGGTAAAAAGAAGGTGCAAGAGGAAATTCAAGGGATTTAGAAGATTAATAGCAAGGGAGCTAAGAATGCTACGGGAAGAGATGAATGCCTTAATGATGATTAATCAAGAGAGTGTTAAGGGAAGCATCGAAACTTTGATCCGGGGACAAGTATTCTATTCGGACTCAATTCCTAGAAGGTAAATTAGGTTCTTCAAGGGATAAGCAACGAAAGTCGACAAATAAGGTTCGAATATCATAGGGATAGGGGATGATGAGCACTACGGACCATCAAGGAAGAGTTCCAATTAAAACCAATCTACTGAAAATCCAGCTCGGGCAATAGGAAATTTTATGTTCTGGACGGATTGGAGTTTACTTTCCAGATCCAAGCTGAATTGTCATGTTGTGAAGACGAATTGGGAGATAAAACAACAAATGGAAACGATAAAGAAAGGTAAAGTAATTTTGGGAAGGAGACCATATACTCGAGTGTAATCCAGTAAAGAGTGGAATCGGAGGATTTCAATCAAGGTGATAACTAGACAAAGATTCAGAACAACGATGGAAGATCAACTATCAATAAGAGGTCAAGAGGTTAATTCCATGGGCATCAAAGAATTTGGGACTTTTGGGCTTTAAAAGATTTACGAGCAATGGAAATTGTGTATAAGTGAACACCAGGGCGTGCCACTTGATGACGTTGAGGAGTACCTCTCCACCGGACCCTATAATACAAAAGATAGGTGTCGAGAAACTGGGATTTAAATTAGACAAGGTATGAGGATGTTCTAGAAGGAGTGGGTTGAGAAACGTCAAGACAACCGAAGATCGTGATGCGATAATGGTCGACTGAATTAGGATGAATCAAGATTAAATGAGTTATGAAAGATTCCAGAAGTGGAAAGGAACTTAAATAATCCCTCATGGCAATGAGGGAAATGGAATAGAATCAACAAGCTAAGGATCCATTCAATAAAACCGAGGTAGAGGAATCCGGGTCACGAATTGTAAGACATCAACCTTGATTCTCCAGTCTATCTCATCAACATAAAGGGCTTCGAGAAATGGTGAACGGTACATACATCATTCATGGCACGTGCATCATGCATATTTCATTATTATGGCTTTGTCGTGTGTGCGTGTGTGCTTATTATGTGTTTTTCTCGAGTATGTGGGTTTTCTCGGTAAGCTGAGGGTCGTGGTTACGACGGTTTTCTGGATCGAGCAGGAAATGGTGAGTTAACACACCAGCAAAGGGACTTCTTGAATTAGAAGGTGCGAGTGGTCGAGGTTCGATAACCACGCCATTCTTGTAAAACCGAGCTTTTGAGTAGTTGAAATGAATCAAACGATGGGTGATGAATCAAACTTGGACCCTTCTATCGTGTGAAACATTTTAGTTGCTCCTAGCACGGATCAAGTGGGCGAGGAATTTCTCCATCAACATTTCAAGAAGTGATCAAACCCTTTGTGCGTGAAGACCTTACCGGGCTAACCCTTGTCGGGACGTCATGAACCTCGAACTTGGGTGAATACGGAAAGTTGCTTGAGCTTGTAACTCGAGCAAGCGAACCTGGGGACCAGGTTCTCTTAAGGGGGGAGGATTGTGACACCCCGTCTCTCTGACGAGCCAGGTATGACGTCACGAGAGGTTTTTCCGACGTTTTAAGTGTTCATTTGATCTAATTTATGCGTTGAGTTAATTATTTACGTGATTTATATGCACTAATTATTTAATTTTCACGTCTGAACTTTTGTATTTAATTTTCCTATTTTGAATTTAATTCCCGAGTATGCTAATTTCGTGAATTTATGTGATATACGTGATTTAAGTATGTAATTGTATGAATTTAAAAAAATAGTGGACTTAATTGAAAACTTAGATTTGGACTTAATTGAAACTTGTTGAAAGTTTTGGACCTAATTGGAATTTTCCTTTTTAACAAAATTTTATTTATTTTAATTCGTTTAATTTAAGTTAATTTTATTTTATGTATTATTTCTTGAAAATTAGTTTTAATTATTTGAATAATATGTTTATGGGTAGAAATGTGTTGCGTTTGTGTTCGATTTGAGATCGAATTTTCGTGCTTTTCTGATATGTTCGAGATTTTTGAGTTATGAATTTGTTCATCTGCTCGTTTTACATTTTCGGACTTGTTTGAAATGGTAATGCACCATTTTATTGGTTTTGGGGACTCGAGGGCCTAACTAGTTTTAGCGCACCTTGTGTTCCGGAATTTATAACTTGAGCTCGGGAATTCGGATTCGAATTCCGGAAGTGGCGCCGGACTCGTAACGAGATTTTCAAACTAAAAACCTATCCTCATATTTTTCTAAACCCATTTGATACTCCAAAATTTGCCCGGAAAACTAACTCGCGCACATATGACCACCTTTCACTAATTTACACATAAGTCCCTCATCTTTTAACCTTTTCATGTGAAACTTGGACCCACTTTTCACCAACTCAATATATTATTAACCCTTTCTTCCCTCATCTTGGTTTGTGCCAGTAAATTTGGAGAAATATCTGAGTTTTGGAGCAGCAACACCCCATTCCCATCACTTTGTGCCTAAGAGAGAATTTGAGCTCTAATCTTCATTTTCCTTCACCATCTTCAAAGGGTAAGCTTGTATTTGATATGTTCATGATTAAGTGGTCATTTTAATCCAAGAAAATCGGATTTTCATCCATGTTCGATATAGTTTTGATGCAAGACATGAATAGTTAGGTTTATATTCTTTTGTTTGAATTCCATCTCATTCCTTGGTGTTTTGCTTGAATTGGAGCTGGAATATTGATCATTTCTGCTTCATTTATTGTTGGATATACCTGACTTTGGTGGTAGTTGTGTTATGGGTGAGATACCATTAATATACTGGGGGTTTTATTGAGTTATATGTATGAATTGGTGCCATTTCCTTTCCTTAACTGCTGTCGTTCGTTTTCAACTGGTTTAAGGAGGTTTATGTGCTGAATTGCTGCTGATATTTGCTGCCTTATCATGCCTTAATGCTGTGGTTGAGGAGTAGTGTGAGTTGCAGGGCTGAACACGGGCATTTTTCTGCCATTTCCGTCTCTGAATTGTCTCCCTGGCCGGGGAGATTTTCTTCAAGAAAAGTGTTTGCTATAATGGATGTGTTTGCTATAATGGATGCCATGATCGGGAGAAACTATTTTCTGTATTGCTTGAATTGTATGTACCGAGTACAGAATACTTACATATAAATATACATCACACAACTAGACTAAAAAAGGAAACAGAATATTTACATCCCTAATTACACCACTAATTACGGGATTACTGAAATCCCCTTAGTTAACACTCCCCCTCAAGTTGTATCGTCGGATCTTCGATGTGCAACTTGCCCAAAACTTCTTCAAAAATCCTACCATTTACGGCCTTTGTTAGAATATCAGCGAGTTGGTCCTCTGACCTTACAAACGGCAACTTAACGATCCCTTCTTCAATCTTTTCCTTAATGAAGTGTCTATCAACTTCCACATGCTTCGTGCGATCGTGCTGTACCGGATTCTCAGATATGCTGATCGCTGCCCGACTGTCGCACATCAACTTACAGGCTTCGTCAGTGGGAAGCCCTATCTCTGCCAATAACTTCCTCAGCCACAAAACTTCAGCCACTCCTCGAGCAATCCCTCTGAATTCTGCCTCAGCACTCGAGAGGGCTACCACCTTCTGTTTCTTACTTCGCCACGTCACTATATTTCCTCCTACAAGGGTAAAGTATCCTGAAGTCGACCTTCTGTCCCCTGGGCTTCCTGCCCAATCTGCATCGGTGTAAGCCTCAATCCTGAGATGACCATTATTCTGGAAGAGCACCCCTCTTCCCGGACATCCTTTCAAGTATCGACATACCCTGATTGCTGCATCCATATGCTCCTTCTGAGGTTGGTGCATGAACTGACTCAATACTCCGACTGCATAAGCTATATCTGGTCGGGTGTGGGATAAGTATATCAGCTTCCCCACCAAATGTTGATATTGTAATCTATCTGTCCCTTCTGCTTCTTCCACAATTCTTAGCCCGTGGTTGACTGCCATCGGAGTGTCTGCTGGTCGGCACTCTAATAGTCCTGTCTCTGCTAAAAGATCAAGCACGAACTTTCTCTGCGAAATATATATACCTTTCTTCGACCTCAGTACCTCTATCCCAAGGAAGTATTTCAACTGTCCCAAGTCTTTCATCTCGAATTCCTTGAACAGATTCCCTCTCAATCGACTAATTTCCTCTGCGTCATCCCCTGTGATGATCATATCGTCTACATAGATAATGAGACAAGTAACTCGTCCATCTCTTCTCTTGACAAAGAGTGTATGATCCGAATTACTCTGATGATACCCATATTTCTTCATTGCTGCTGAGAACCTCCCAAACCATGCCCGGGGAGACTGTTTTAAACCATACAAGGCCTTCTTCAATCTGCACACCTCCTTATCCCCAAAATCCCGAGTGAATCCCGGAGGGGGTTCCATAAATACCTCTTCCTGAAGGTCCCCATGCAAGAATGCATTCTTGACGTCAAACTGATGTAACTCCCAGTCCCGGTTGGCAGCTATAGAGAATAAAACCCTGATGGTGTCGATCTTTGCCACCGGAGAGAAAGTTTCAGAGTAATCAATGCCATATGTCTGCGTATACCCCTTTGCCACTAACCTCGCCTTGTACCTCTCGACACTTCCATCTGCTCGGTGTTTTACCGTAAACACCCATCTGCACCCTACCACTTTCTTTCCTGGAGGGAGTTTGCACTTTTCCCAAGTTTCATTTTTTCTTAATGCCTCCATCTCTATTTCCATGGCCTGAACCCATTTGCTCTCTGTGAGGGCTTCCTCCACCTTATTCGGGACCTTGTCAGAATAGATGGCTGCAGCGTATGCACGAGCCTGTGTAGCAAGACAGCTAGTGGAAACATTCGCTAGAGGATACTTCGGAGTCCTGCCCACGTGCTCCGGCTCGTACCTCTTGGGTGGGACTCCCCTGTTTGCTCTGGGTGGCAATTTATATCTTGTTGGCTCCCCCTGTACATTATTCTCCTCCTGTGTCTCACTGTCCCCTGCATTGTTAGGATCATATGGAATAGCGGAAGGAATATCAGAGATAGAGTTATCTGACATGTGATCACTAACCTCAGGAATATTCTCGGGGGTGACTGGCGCAGTGGAAGTGGTGAGGGGTTGTACCACGGGAGAGGTTGGCTCTGTGGTTCCGCCTACTTGCTCTGTTGGAACTATGTCTGACCAAGAGTGGAGAGGCGGTGAATATGGTGGGATCCCACTCAGTGGATCCTGCTGTCTACTCTCCCCCTGACCACTGAGTGGGGAGGCAAAGAAAAACTCGGTTTCAATGAAATTACAATCCATGGTTGTGTACATGCGCCTAGTGGGAGGATGATAACACCGATATCCCTTCTGATGGACCCCATACCCGACAAAGACACATTTGATGGAGCAGGGATCGAGCTTAGTTCTCTGGGTTCTAGGGATATGAACAAACACTGAGCACCCAAACACTCTAGGCGGGAGAACCAAAACTGATGGTATACTGACTTGTTTTGCAAACCAACTAAGGGGGGTTTCTAGGTTTAGGGACTTTGTGAGAAGTCGGTTTACTAGGTAAACGGAGGTGGCGACAGCTTCAGGCCACAAGTATTTAGGAATGTGGGATTCAATGAGGAGGGATCTAGACATCTCAAGGAGTTGACGGTTTTTTCTTTCTGCTACCCCGTTTTGCTGAGGGGTATCTGGACAAGAGGTTTGGTGAATGAGCCCGTGTTTCTGAAAAAACTGTTTCATGGTGGTATTAACAAATTCCCCCCCATTATCTGACCTAAGCACTTGAATCTGAGAGTTGTATTGAGTCCGAACCATTTGAAAGAATTCTATAAACTTATCAGGAACTTCTGACTTATTCTTGAGAAAATACACCCACGTCATTCTCGAATAGTCATCAATAAAAAGAACGAAGTATTTAAAACCATGGTTCAAACCAGTGTTCGGGGAAGGACCCCACACATCAGAATGTACTAAGGAAAAAACCTTATTAGTGCGAGAACTGGAAACCTGGAAAGACTGTCTATGACTCTTGGCAAGGATACACGTCTCACAAGAGAATTTATTATTTTCGGAAAAAAACTGAGGGAATAGTAACTGGAGATACCCTGGAGATGGATGACCCAACCTGCGATGCCAAAGCCACTGTTGGCGGTTCACTGTCCCGTGAGCAAGCGCTGCCGTTCCTTGTTGAGCCACCTCATCCACGTAATACAACCCTCCGCTTTCGGTACCACGCCCAATCACGCTTCCCGACTGAATATCCTGTAATAAGCAGAAATCGGGAAACATTAGCACGATACAATTTAACTCTTTTGTAACGTGACTAATAGACAACAATTTACAAGATAAGCTGGGGATATAGAGACAATTCTGTAATTTTAGAGTGGGTGATAATGAAAGAGTTCCAGCTCCGAGAACTGGAGAGATGCCCCCGTTTGCATTCTGTATCGAGGCTCGTTTTGGAGTGGTAATATCAACTAAATCCTGCTGATCATAAGTCATTGTATCTGTGGCACCACAATCGAAAATCCACCGGTCCATTTTTGATACGGAGGTTCCAAAAGCTGAACCAATTTCCTTAATATCTGTGTTGGGGGTAACACTGCAGGTTTCTTTGTTAGGGGGGTCAATTTTATCATTGGTACAAGCTTGGGGGGCTGAATTGAAATGAGAGAAAAAAGGTGAGGGGTAAAGGTGACAATTCCTCTCCCCCCACTTTATACCTAGATTTCCCTTCCTTCTCTCATTTCCCTCGTACGCCGCTGCTGCTGTTCCTAGATGAGAGAAAACTCCTTCTTCTTCCCCTATTCCCCCACTCTCTCCACCGTTATCCTCACCGTCGGCCAACGCCGCGGTGCCTCGCGCGAGTTCGGCGTTCGTTCGTCTGCGACTCCGCCACCCATCTGGAAACCCAATGAGCTCGTAACATTCTGCCTTGCTATGGCCATCTCGTTTACAGTGGCCGCATGTGACGGCGGATCTGTCTCCGTCGCCGCTGGATCTGCCTCTGCCGCTGGTTCTATCTCCGCCGCCGCCTCGGGATGAGGAGGATGGAGCTCTCCTCTGTGTATCTGACTGAGGCTTGGTGGCGTGCCCCTGATTTTCCTTGTTTTCGGATCGAGAAGGATTCCGGGCAATTAAGCCTGCTCCGATGCCTGAGGTGTTCATCACCGATGATGGGCTGCGTTCTCCGGTGAGTTCTGACTCTGTAATCCCTTGCCTGACTCCTTCTTGTCGTATTACGTAATGGGCTTTCTCTATAGAGGGTAGTGGGTTCTGGAGGAAGTTGGCTAATTGGGTGACTATGGAATCAGGCTGTGATTCCCTAGTACCGTCGGAATGGTTGATGCTGCTGTTGTTCTCGGCCATGGCCGGGAAAGGTTTACGGTAAGTGATGAGCAAGAAAACCGATTTACTGTTTGATCGGGTTCCGCTCTGATACCATGTTTGCTATAATGGATGTGTTTGCTATAATGGATGCCATGATCGGGAGAAACTATTTTCTGTATTGCTTGAATTGTATGTACCGAGTACAGAATACTTACATATAAATATACATCACACAACTAGACTAAAAAAGGAAACAGAATATTTACATCCCTAATTACACCACTAATTACGGGATTACTGAAATCCCCTTAGTTAACAAAAAGTACCCGGCCGGGTAGTTTTCTTGAAGGAAATCTCCCCTGGGCGGGGAGATGAATCTGTAGTTGCCATGTTTTATTTTTTTTTCCCTTTTTCATGTTTAATCCTTTTCCATCCTATTTTGCATGATTAGTTGTGGACGTTGCATGGTAGTAACGTGACAATGCGTGGCTTAATTAAGTGGGACTTTGCTTGAATGGTATGATATTCATTTGTGATTTTAAATGTTTTTTTTTTGGCTGCCACACGTGTATGTATATATATTATGTTATATGTTTAATTAAATGAATGTAAATGATTTAAATTGAGGTTTTAAATTAAAGGTGATCCTATGATTTATATGAATTCTTATGTATGAAATGTGTGATCTAAATTTGATTTTATAATTTAAATTAATTGTTATTTTTTAGGAATTACGTTTATGAATTTATTTGATACGTTTTATACGAACTTTGAACTTAAGTGATTTAGATGATGCATTCTTGCATTTTATTTGTATTCGTTTCATTCATTTCCATTCATATACATCGTCGTGCGTCTAAGTAGTCCATGATTGAGTCTAAGTCTTAAGTTTATGTTCGTTTTCTCAGAGTTGAGTTCCGGAGGAGTCGGTTCCACCATTTAAGCTTCTTCTTGGTCGTCAACGCTCGTTCGTGAGCAGCCTTGGGAAAAGGTGAGGTTTTAGGATTTTGTTTTAGTTACAGCGACCTACAACCCTCTGTGCTCGTTTTCAAGCTTGCATGTGATTATTCTATTATATATATATAATAGATATGTGTTTATATGTTATGTTTATGAATTTTTCATACGATTAAAGTTTTCCAGATTATATATACGAGCATATGTAAGCTTGAAATGTTTTGCAACGAGGCTATGCTCCAAACCGTGTGTCTTCAAGCTAGCTACGGATTAGGATGACATGGAGAGGTACGTCTATAACATATGCTAAGTTGCAAGGTAAGGTATGCTTCGATAAGGTACGTAAGTATGATTTTGATACGATATGATAAGTTTGGTGTGTAGCGAGTTATGATCTGTTCTGTTATGCTATGTTCTGGTGTGTTGGGCCCCGAGACATGGGTAAGGGAGTCCCGAGACGACCATGGGGTCGCCTATAATGACCCCTGTGCACGTTCTCATTTGAGATATTCACGTGCGACCTACGGAGGTTGGGAAGGCGTGGTATCTTGAGCCCTTGGTGGATAACCGGGGAAGGCACAGTGTGGGTTAGCTACCCCGTCTGTTTTTGTATCTGTATGAGTAGTGAGGGTTTGGTCCCCGAACTACATTGTGTTGGGGTTGGATTGTTTATGATATTTGTTTGTTTTCTATTATGATACGATATGGAAGTAAGGTGGGAGACCCGTACTCGCCGGGTATATGATTATGATTTATTATGTTGATTATGAAATGGGATAGGAGCTTTCTCTTTTAATAAGATATGAGTATGCTCAGTTTGTTAAGTTATGAATAAGATAAGATATGTATAAGTTTGATTTGAAAATAGTTTTGGTATGCAAAACCCTACTCCCGGTTCATAATCTTTCTTTCGATACGTGCTCTGCTCCTTATTATGTATAGTGTGTGCGAGTTCAGCCCCCTCACTCAGTCGGTGGACTGACCCTCTCCTTACAACTCTTCAGTTTGCAGGTTGGGCGTGCTAGGCGGAGTCTTGAGTCGGTCGGGTTCAAGTCTTCTATTTCGAGTTGTATTTTCATTTACATTAAGTCGTGCTTTAGTATATGATTCGATTGTGGGATTTGTAGTAGGTATATGTTATCATTCCATTAATGAATTATGTATAAATTTCTATTTTGTATATTTTGTGGAATTATCTTCCTGGATTTGATTATTTGCTTCCGCATTAATATTATTTTTGCGCGCTCTGGTCTTGTCTTAGCTCCGCCTGGCTTAGCGTGTGCGTGTAGGTTCCCGTTCGCTTAGTCTTGGACTCATGTATGGATTTCTATTTCATATGTGGGGTCGGGACTAGGTGCGGGGGATGTGGTGGCTCGTCGCTCCGGGCGCTACATCTTAAAGTGGTATCAGAGCTCCGGGTTGCAAAACCGGAGTTCTCGCGTCGTGTTGTGTCAAGTATAGGTAGTACGACTTAGGAACAACGTGCTAACATGTGTATTGCATTAAGATAGATGACCTTATTGTATGATGTTTTTTAAAATCGCCACTTTCTTTTGATTAATTATTGTAGTTGCATACTTTATGTGCATTAGTTGTTTCATTTATGTGCCGTAATCACTTACTAACCGCATGCATCATAGTTTCACCTCTCTTGTGTATTGTAGGTTAATATCCTACAACGGTCAATCACTCCTCTCAACTACCATGGCCCTTGAGTTGAAATTGGGATAAAGTAGAGATAAAGACTCTTCATAACCGTTTAGTTCTCACAAAGATAACCAATCTACCAAGGTGAAGGGCAAGATAGCTTGATTTGAAGGAAGTGATCTTATGTTCGTATTGAAGCGCGTCATTTTCGAAGAGCAAATCTCATGCACCTATTGTGGAGGACCTAATCCTAGCAATAGGAAGTGTTGGAAAAGGAGTTGGAGGTATAATCAAAAGAAGAAAATAGTGACTATGAAGATTCGGTTGAAGTTATAACAAGAAGTTAAGGGCGTAATTAAAGGAAGAGAATTGGTACCACATTACGTAAATCTCTTCCTTACCTACTTGAGGTATTGGCTTAGAATTCGAAAAGAAAGGTCTTTTCAACGATGAATAATCAAGAAGAGTATTGAAGCGTGAAGTGGAACCCGAAACATGTATTGAACGCAATCCTTAGGAGGTGTAGTGATTTATTTGCTATTCAACCTGAATATCAAGGCCGAGTAGATGGTGGTGCACTAAAGCAGGATCGATAGCTCTTCCTTCCTCGGGTGTATAAATATTCAATGGAAGAAATCTTGTTGGGGACAACATAACTTGCAATAATTTAGGGAAATCAAAGGTCGACTCATGTTCTTTTAATACTTGAAAGGAATTGAAGGAGTCCAAGGAGTTAGTTCAAATTTTGAAGGGAATTAGAGAAGACCTTCGAGAAATGAAAACCGGGATCGAGTTTAAAGCTTGGATCAAGAGTATCCGGGAAGCTGTTCGGGTCTAATCTAAGAAATTGAAAGGAAGGAGCCGAGTAAGAAGAATGGAATCGGGAGGTAATTGCATTCATTGCATGAGCATCCATCCCCCATGGTATCCTTATACTTATTTGTTATGTGTGTTACATATCGCCATTACTTGTTGCTTCCTTGTTTGAATTGTTGATCAACGTGACGCATAACATGAGCAAACCTAACCCGACATGCATGAGTTTAATGTTTTCATGATAGCTTGCAATTGAGAGAAGTCTTCCTTCGTGATGGTGAAAACCGGGGTAAAAAGAAGGTGCAAGAGGAAATTCAAGGGATTTAGAAGATTAATAGCAAGGGGGCTAAGAATGCTACGGGAAGAGATGAATGCCTTAATGATGATTAATCAAGAGAGTGTTAAGGGTAGCATTGAATCTTTGATCCGGGGAAAAGTATTCTATTCGGACTTAATTCCTAGAAGGTAAATTCGGTTCTTCAAGGGATAAGCAACGAAAGTCGACAAATAAGGTTCGAATATCATAGGGATAGGGGATGATGAACACTACGGACCATCAAGGAAGAATTCCAATTAAAACCAATCTACTGAAAATCGAGCTCGGACAATAGGAAATTTTATGTTCTGGACGGATTGGAGTTTACTTTCCAGATCCAAGCTGAATTGTCGTGTTGTGAAGACGAATTGGGAGATAAAGAAACAAATGGAAGCGATATAGAAAGGTAAAGTAATTTTAGGAAGGAGACCATATACTCGAGTTTAATCCAGTAAAGAGTGGAATCGGAAGATTTCAATCAAGGTGATAACTAGACGAAGATTCAGAACAACGACGAAAGATCAACTATCAAGAAGATGTCAAGAGGTTAATTCCATGGGCATCAAAGAATTTGGGACTTTTGGGCTATAAAAGATTTACGAGCAATGGAAATTGTGTATAAGTGAACACCAGGGCGTGCCACTTGATGACGTTGAGGAGTACCTTTCCACCGGACCATATAATACAAAAGACAGGTGTCGAGAAACTGGGATTTAAATTAGACAAGGTATGAGGATGTTCTAGAAGGAGTGGGTTGAGAAACGTCAAGACAACCGAAGACGGTTATCCTAAAATGAATGACCAAGTTAAGACAGTTCACGGGTAAACAGGAAGGGTTTCAAAAGGGAAAGAATTAAAATAATCCCTCACGTACGGTAAGGGATCGAAAAAGGACAAGTATCTGGGAGGAAGAAGATCGTTGTTGGGACATGGATTAAACGAAAGGAAATGGGATCATCAAGCTATGAGATTCGCTCAAGAAATCCGTGGTCAAAGAATTCGAGTCCGAAGCTCCACAACAGCAACATTAACTTCTCAGTCGACCTTGATGATGTGAAGGACTTCGAGAAATGGTGAACGGTACATATATCATTCATGGCACGTGTATCATGCATCTTTGATTGTTATGGTATTGTTGTGTGTTTTACTCGTATGCGTGTGTGCTAGATGTGTGCTTTTCTCGAGTGTGTGGTTTTACGGTAAGGCGAGGGTCATTGTTACAATGGTCTTCTTGATCGAGCAAGAAGTGTTGATTTAGCACTCCAGCAAGGGGACTTCGTGAATTAGAAGGTGCGAGTGGTGGAGGTTCGGTAACCACGCCATTCGTGTAATGCCGAGCTTTTGAGTAGTTGAAATAAATAAAACGTCGGTAAACCCTCAAGTGACGTCATACCTGGTTATGGCCTCCAGAATCCGAGGCGCGCTAAAACTCGTTAGGCCCTCGAATCCCCAAAGATAAAGAATGGTCTCCGACCAATTCAAACAAGTATAAACGAATAATATAAACACGTTAACGAGTTTATAAATCACATAATTCAAGTATATCATATATTTACGAAGTTCGGGAATTAAAAAAAATCGAGTAGTAGAAATTAAATACAGAAATTAAAGTGTAAAACTCAAACGTTAAGGGCATATAAATCACTTAAACAATTAAATAAACACATAAGTTAAATCAAAAGGAAATAAAACGTCGGTAAACCCTCAAGTGACGTCATACCTGGTTTACCGAAGAAACTGGGGTGTCACATATAGCCTAGCACATTATACATATAAACAAGTACATATCACATTAGGGTCAAGAACGGGGAGGGAATCGAACAAATTAAAACAAGCAAGAAAACAAGTTCGGGGCCAAGGTGTGACCGTACCCAGATCCAGGGCCGTGGATTTTTAACAAAGAAGAGATCCACGACCGTGGATCTCAGTCCAGAAACGGCCCTGATTCTGCCCTTCAAATCCATGGCCGTGGGTGGATTTTAGTGTAAAAATCCACGGTCGTGGGTTTGCTCCAGTCTTAAAAATCCGAGATTTTGGCCCCTAAAACACCAAGAATCCAACCCAAACGCTAACCAACACATTATAAAAGAATTATGCAACAATTATTCAAGGATTCATGCCCTAGATCATGCAAAAACCGAGCGAAGGTGAAGGGGAAAGGAAGAGATGCTACACATATTCAAGTTCAAGCAAATTCATCAATGGTATCTCCATGAATCCTCAACCATCAAGCAAACCAAGTTCATTGAAGTGATACGGGATATCTTAGGGGCATATAACATGCTTTACATCAGAAGATTTCACAAGGATTAAAGCAAAATTCATGAAAATGCCTAAAACCCTTACTATTCACATGTATGCCAATGGATGCTCAAATCATGGAGATATGTTGCAAGCTTATAGTTAAAATGACCCCAAATGAATAAAGAGCACAAATAATAACTTACCTCTTGAATTGGAAGAGATTTGATGAAGTCTTGGCCTCAAATCTTGGAGAAATGGCTTGATCCCCTTTCATTCTCTTATTCTCTTCCTTCGAGCTAATGTTGCTGCACTTTTCCTTCTCTCTTTTGGGGTGTGGGACGAAATGGGGGCGTGGGAGAGAGTGAGGGATGGGGTTGTGGTATATAAGTCAAGGTTAGAAGCTTAATTGGGGTTAAATGGGGCCTACAAGTGAAGAGTAGTCAACAAAGGTTACTCTTGGCATAAGGTGTTCGTTCCAGGTGAAAAACGGGAGACCAAATGGGCTTACAAAACTATGAATCTTGATTTCTTCGCTTACTTTCTTAGTTACGAGTCCATCGAATCCGAATTCCCGAGCTCAAGTTACTCCTTCCGGAATACAAGGTGCGCTAAAGCTCGTTAGGCCCTTATGTCCCTAACACATAAAACGGTTCCATAAACCGTATCAAACGAACTCAAAAACAAGTAACGAGCATAAAAACACATTTATAACACGTGTAAATCATGTATAACACAGAATCACAAAAATCGGAAACAAAAACGGGCATAAACGGAGCAAGAACGAAGCAAAGAAGGCTAAGACGTGCAAAGACGTGCAAATAAGTCTTATAAGGTTCAAATAAGAGTCATGAAATTCAAATACATCACATAAGGAGTATAATAAACATATAATTCACGTAATTAAGTAATTAAAAGCGCACGTAGCTCTCTCGTGAAAGCGTACCTGGAATGGCCGGACGAGCGGGATGTTACAAACTCCCCTCCTTCAAAAGGACCTGTCCTCAGGTCCTAAACGAGACCGAGGAGGAATCTTGACAAACTCAACTCCATGCATCCACTGCGCCAGTCTGATCGAAGTGAGTTTGGTACCTCAGGATATCACTTTCTCAGTTAGAAATGATGAAGACTTCTCATATCCTGGTAACTCGGTGGCGCTTGCTAACTCGGAGTAGTCATCTTAGTCATAACAAACTCTATGTCGGGTTTGCTCCCACTTCCAAATAGAATTCGAAAGTAGTTGCAGAATCCCGCCGGAATGGTTCTCGATCTTCTATCGATAGCACTTTAGACATTGCTACACCAAGTCTACAATGTTTCTTCTTATGCCAACACCATTACCGGCTCTTCAAGTCTCGAACCATGAGTTGAATTAGTCTCATGACTAAGCACTTCTTGAGACATAGGCTCTAACTTTCCGTTAGCCACGCACAACCGAAGTCTTCCTTAGTACCTCGATTGTAATGGAGAAGTTTGAGTATCCTCGTGTAATCAAGGTAACTCTCTTCAAAAGCCTTATCTACTCGAACCATGCCTCTTCGTTGTCTTTCATGTCACGGGATGACACCTGTGTAATGACGAACCTCTTGTAGATTCCCGATAATACTAGAGACTTATTCTCTGAGGCAAATCAATGTTCTTCTACCAAACGCGTAGTTGAAAATACCCTTGTTGAAACCACACTTGGTGAAGTCCACGAAATGCGGAAGAAGGACGAACAACTCTTCGACGCAAACAAAAAGGGTACTTATCTTCCGCAGTTAACCTGTGCAGCTTAGGGTAATATATACTCATCCTTAGTCCCTTCTTCTTCAAAGATAGGATTAAGGTACTCCACAAAGAAGCACTCAAACAGATGAAATTACCTTCTAAGAGCTTGTCAACTATGACTTAACTCCAACAACCATGCTATAGCCCACCTGAAGGGAAACTCGAAACACGAACCAATTTCGGGATAAAGACCACGACAACTTCGATGTCCTTATCGGGTGGAAACGAATTCCAACCTTCAAAGAAATATCAAAGGTGTCTTACTTCGATCTTTGTCTCCTTAAGCTTGGCTCGACCTCTAAGTTAATCTAAAGGAAAGCCCAAAGCTTATTGCACCATTCCGGAATAATCAACCACTCCCACGAAGGATATAAACGGGTTAGCCTTCCATTTATTACCCGAAAATATTGTTGAGCCCTAAAAAGGACCTCCAAAAGCATCCACCTATGCGTATGGTGACACCGTCACCTTAACACGAACTAGGCATCTTCAAGGACAACCACCGGTAAGCTCGGCCCTCACACTCACCAAACACTCGAACACTCACCTCACCAAACTCCCTCCAAGAAGAGAGCCAACACAAAAAGGAAACCACAAGCAAGCAAGAAACAATAAGGACACATAAGCACCGAGAAACAAGAAGAAAAGGAAAGTAACACAAATTGAAATAAAATTCATGTATGTAGTGCCATGAATACTTAGTGTACCTTTCACCATGGTAAAAATGTTGATTTCGACATCAAGCTCCTTGCTTCCATTTGCATCAACTCGGACTTGTCTTGGAGTCTTGGAATCAAGGCTCTTTGTAGTCCTTGGATTCTTGTTCTTCCGGCAACCACTCACCATATGCCTCGGTTCCCCACACTTGTAGTATCTTGAGCTTCTTCCGGAAAATTTCTTCGGTATGATTCGGGCCATTGCAATAGGAACATTGAATTGGTTCCATTGGAGGAGGTATCGAATCCATCTTCGTGAGTTGAAGTTTCTTCTTCTTGGTGCCGGTGACATCTTGAAGCCCTTGGGCTTCCTCTCGGGACATAGATCTCTTATTTGAGCTCGACCTTGATCCTTGACCTTGTCCCACATAAGAAGTGTGAGACATCATCTTTTGCTTCTCCATTTCATCTTGAACCACTCTTCTAACTTCTTCGGACAATTCATGCACCGGTGAGATTTGGAGTGTTGGAAGCACGAATCAGAAAGCAGCGGAAATTTAAAAAATTTTCCAACAAAAGGACCTTGGACTCGCAATCGTGTATCCAATTTCGTAGAGTTAAGAAACTCACTTTTCTTTTATTTTTTCTTGAAGCGTTTCAAGCCACCCAAGAACGCTCTTCTCGCGGCTTGATCCCCGCTCCTTGGTAAAGCTCGAATATTCAAACTTCCAACTTGAAGCTCTCTAGAGATAGTCCACCAACTTGACTACAATCTAACTAGTAAGGATGCTAGTTCTCTAGTTAGTGTTTAGGCTTAACCTAGGGTTTCGTTTATCGTGGAGAAAGGATGGTGTTCAACACATGAACCAAAAGAATTGCCAATTAGCTCTAAGGGGAGCTCGAGCTCCCCTATTTATAAGAGGGAAGTGGCCGAAAATCCCTAGTCCTTATGGGCTTAGGATTTTGGTCCCTCTCTCCTATTACTTGATCATCAAGTAATTTTGACTTTGACTTTGAATTCAAATTCAAATCAACTTTCAAGAGAGCTAAAATATCCAAACTATTTTTGGATAATTTTATACTTTATTTATTTAAAATAAATAACTTATTTTATCTAATTAATTAATTCATAATTAATTAACTAGATTATTTTTCTCCAAAATAAGACTTTCTTTTTAATTCAAACTTAAACCAAAGTCTATTAAATAATTAACAAATTAATTATTTAATATATATATATATACAATATATATATTTACACGTGTGGGACACGTGTCACAAGGACACGTGTCACTCACATGACCCACACGTGTGGTTTCACACGTGTGGAACCCTCTTGGCCCGAATAACTCTTTTAATCATTTTCAAGCCTCAACTCAGGTAACCAAGTTGTTGTGTGTGATCCTCTAGGTTCTCAATTCAATTAGTAGTGACCCTAATTAATTAATTCACTAATTAATTAATCAGTCCACAGATTAAACGACCATAGCCTAGCAACAGGTGTTTAACCCCTAGCTGAATTGGAATGTTCGGATTCGACAGAACCTTTAAGTCATTGATTCATGTGAGATACAATCCTCCTACTTACTATCTCTCAACCAAGATCTAGGGTAAGGGAATAATTAGAACCCTAATAATCCGGTCTTAAAGCTAAGTGCATTTCATATTCATTTGATCTCAATCCAAGAAACCCTTTTCTTGATATCTTCATCTACTACCTTAGCCAAGGACTCCATATGGCATATGAATGACTTACACAATAAGAGATCACCTTGCAAGTGCAAGTGTAGGTCCTTTCTTGATTCTCATTCACTTTCATGAATCACTTGTGCAGCCCCAGTATAAGCCTTGAATCAGTTGTCTAAGGCGACACCCTTTAAAGCTTATACCTAAGACTACAGAGTTAACTCATAAAGTGACAAGGAACCTCAAGTCTTAAGGATCAATTAATCACATAAATGACTCGCGAGATATTTCCTAATCTGGAAGTTTCTATTTCCTGAAATAGAAACTTCCTTTCCCATTTAGGAATGTTCTCACACGGGGCACCTCAGTGAACTTACTTATTAAAGTAAGCACCCTCATGTATCACGCACGTATCAACTATACACTTTGCACCTCTATGAAATAAGGTTGTCCTTCTTAAGGGCGTGATCCCACAAGCAAGCCTTAGAGGAGTCAGGTTGACACTCCCACTGTCTGTAGGACTCATCGGCTTGGAGTATTTTACTAATCATGACTTATGTGATATAGGGCTCGTTTCATGAACCATTTCACCTAAATGGTAGAGTCCTAAAGTCATCAGGATTAGGGGAGTTCTCATACATGCACAGCTAAAATAAACGCATACCAAACAAGAGCATATAAAGAAGTGTTGCCTCAATTCGTTATTTCATTCAAAGATTGTTTGTGATTACAATAAGGAAAAGCACAAAGCGGATATACAATCGGCTTTCTAGGGCACTATTCCTAACATGGAGAGCGTGTTGAATCTCGTCCCTTGGCTCTTGCATATAGCTCCGAACTTTAGGGCATTCTTGGTTAGCTCCCGAACCTTCTAGCTCCATCATAAGCTCATCCATCCTCTTCATTTCTTGTTCAAGGTTCAAGAATTCTTGAAGTTTTGTAACCATTTCCTTTGAAGGGATGTACTTGTAGCAAAATTCTCGGATGAATTTCTTCCACGTGAGCTCTTCTCCGGACTCCTTTAACCTCGATCTTACTTCCTTGAGCCATTTTGAAGCTTCACCTTGGAGTAGACGGGAAATGCGCTTGACTTTCTTTTGTGAAGTCCCCGGATAATTGTAACAGCCCGAAAACCCGCCTGTCGATATTGTCCGCTTTGGTGGGCTACGCGACACCACCCTCACGGTTTTGTTCTTCCCGGTGGAATTTAAGCCCAAAGGCGCCCACCCAGGAAAAGGCCTCAAAAAGGGAAAGGTATCTACCCGCTTATAAAGGAGGCTTTGTTCCCCTCTCCAACCGATGTGGGACAAGCACCTTAGGCTATTATAGTCCACCCCCCTAAGAGGGCGCAACGTCCTCGCTGGCACACCGGCCCGGGCCCCGGCTCTGATACTATTTGTAACAGCCCGAAAACCTGTCTGTCTATATTGTCCGCTTTGGTGGGCTAAGCGACACCACCCTCACGGTTTTGTTCTTCCCGGTGGAATTTAAGCCCAAAGGCGCCCACCCAGGAAAAGGCCTCAACAAGGGAAAGGTATCCACCCCCTTATAAAGGAGGCTTTGTTCTCCTCTCCAACCTATGTGGGACAAGCACCTTAGGCTGTTACAATAATTATCCCAAATCCATAGCATCATGGACAGCCACTCCTTGGCTTCAGTATCATCACCTCCAAACCACTTCGACGGATTAAAGACATCGAACTCCTTGTAGATTGAAGACACTTGTTCCCCTTGTTTCCTTATTGATAATGTATGTATATGTGGAGATACCATCCTGAAATAAGAAAATAATTCCAAAATATCGATGCATGCAAGGTTTAGTACGTGTTCATGTGAGCAATTACTATACATAAGTCAAATAATTCAAGTAATTCACATAATATATGAGAGTGAATGCAAATAATCACATAATCCTAAGCCGAACGACCTAGACAGAGTTGGCATGACGCCAGAGCTCCGGTTTTGCAACCAAGAGCTCTGGTACCATGCAGGGATGTAAAACCCCAGAGCGAAGGGCGCCACATCCCCCGCACCATAGCGCAACACGTGAAACGAAATGGGGACTCCGCTCACGCATCGAACCATGGCGAACAGGTGACAAACAAAACTCACCCCTAGTCTAGGCGGTCTAGACCCTGAACAGAGTGCGCAAGAAAATCAAAAGCAAAAGCGGAAGCAACAGGATCGCATAACATAACAAAATACATGCATCCATCTAAAAGCAAGAAAGGCAACTATTACATGCCTTGCCCACCCCGGGCTAAATAAAACATACTTAAGTTCAAATTCGGAATACAAAGCTTAGCTTATACATATTTATACATAGTACCAAGTATACATAGTACCAGAGCGGGAAATTAAAGATGCATATGCAAAGACTCTTCTATAACTTGAACGACTCCAAAAGAAAAAGACCGCCGCCTAGCTCAAACTCCCCAACCGGGCACTTGCAAACTCAAGACAAAAGGGAAAAAAACAAACAACGAAGAGGGGTCAGTCCTAGAGACTGGTAAGAGGGCTAACACATGCACACATACGTATAAGTAAGAGCATAGTATAATCAAATCGAAGAATGCTCATGAACCAGGGTTGGTTTTTGTATTCCAAATCATTTAAACCCGTGATACTACATATAGCAAGAAAAGTTTAGGGCCAAAGGCCAAAATCCATCAACATTTAGAAATTAGAAATCCAATCCCGTTTCATAAATCATAAACAGAAGATAAGACGTAAACATAATGACTCGACGAGTTCGAGTCCCAACCCACTTACTCCATAGCAAAGCGAAGGAAAACATAAATCAATCCCACCTTACTCCGTTTGAGGAAGAGAGCGGACGCTCTCCACCCCCGCACTTACCTTAAAGCAAATACGCTTATACGTCAGGGTCGTGAGTTTCATGACACTCACGTCCAAGGACTCCATCCCCCACTTACCTCCTAGTGGGTTCTGAGTTGATCCTATAAAGTGGAGAAGTGTACAGGGGTTGCAACTGGCGACCCCATGGTCGACCCGGGTCTCCCATTACACACAACTTCGGGGCCCAAACTTACCCTTAACTTACACATATCACAAAGCTTATCTCGCCAAAACCTATCACACACAGCAACCCGTTTTCAGAAAAATAAAGCGAAAATATAGCTTACTTATACAAAAAAGCGTTTTTCAAATGTTTCATAATAAAACGGCCATTTTCCACAAAATACATATCATACACATTTCTATATACATATATACGTATAGGTCGCATGCGGGCTTAAAACACATTTAGGGTTGTAGGTCATCATAGCTAAAAGGAAAGAAAACCCCACCTTGTCGACCAAACCGAATAAAAAGGAACCACCTCTTAAACCTCGACACAACCTAAGAACAAAAGCAAAGAGCAAACGACAAGCTTAGACTCAACATGAACTAATTAAACGCTCGACATCTGCATATAGATGCGAATGATGCATAAGGATTGCAAATGAGTTAATACTTAGGTCATATTGAAACATATTGAATTATATCAAAGCATAGGTCGTATATTCCATGTTAAACAAGTTCACAAACTTCATATTATCCATATAACATGTCAAATACCAAGTTAGGAGTGCATACATTTCGTATAACAACAAAGGAATTCCAAGTAAGGCAAGCATACAAGGTAAGAAGTCATACTCGCACGTAAGGGAGCACTTAGATCACATAAAGCACATTTCACATCAAACGAATCCATAAACTAAACACAAAGCACATAACACATTATGAAAGCATGAAACATGCTAAAATCAAGTAAAAACAAGTCATAGCCTAGCATATTATACATATAAACAAGTACATATCACATTAGGGTCAAGAACGGGAAGGGAATCGAACAAAGCAAGCAAGAAAACAAGTTCGGGGCCAAGGTGTGACCGTACCCAGATCCAGGGCCGTGGATTTTTAACAAAAAAGAGATCCACGGTCGTGGATCTCAGTCTAGAAATGACCCTGATTATGCCCTTGAAATCTACGGCCGTGGGTTTGCTCCAGCCTTGAAAATCCGAGATTTTGGCCCCTAAAACACCAAGAATCCAACCCATACTCTAACCAACACATTATAAAAGAATTATGCAACAATTATTCAAAGATTCATGCCCTAGATCATGCAAAAACCGACCTAAAGTGAAGGGGAAAGGAAGAGATGCTACACATATTCAAGTTCAAGCAAATTCATAAATGGTATCTCCATGAATCCTCAACCATCAAGCAAACCAAGTTCATAGAAGTCATACAGTATATCTTAGGGGCCTATAACATGCTTTACATCAGAAGATTTCACAAGGATTAAAGCAAAATTCATGAAAATGCCTAAAACCCTTACTATTCACATGTATGCCAATGGATGCTCAAATCATGGAGATATGTTGCAAGCTTATAGTTAAAATGACCACAAATGAACAAAGAGCACAAATAATAACTTACCTCTTGAATTGGAAGAGATTTGATGAAGTCTTGGCCTCAAATCTAGGAAAAATGGCTTGATCCCCTTTCATTCTCTTATTCTCTTCCTTGGAGCTAATGTTGCTGCACTTTTCCTTCTCTCTTTTGGGGTGTGGGACGAAATGGGGGCGTGGGAGAGAGTGAGGGATGGGTTTTTGGCATATAATTCAAGGTTAGAAGCTTAATTGGGGTTAAATGGGGCCCACAAGTGAAGACTAGTCAACAAAAGGTTACTCTTGGCATAAGGTGTTCGTTCCAAGTGAAAAACGGGAGATCAAATGGGCTTACAAAAATATGAATCTTGATTGCTTGGCTTACTTTCTTAGTTACGAGTCCAAGGCATCTTCCGGAATTCGAATCCGAATTCCCGAGCTCAAGTTACGCCTTCCGGAACACAAGGTGCGCTAAAGCTCGTTAGGCCCTTATGTCCCTAACACATAAAACGGTTCCAAAAACCATATCAAACGAACTCAAAAAAAAGTAACGAGCATAAAGTCACATTTATAACACGTGTAAATCATGTATAACACATAGTCACAAAAATCGAAAACAAAAACGGGCATAAACGGAGCAAAAATGAAGCCAAGAAGCCAAAGACGTGCAAATAAGTCATATACGGTTCAAATAAGAGTCATGTAATTCAAATACATCACATAATGAGTATAATAAACATATAATTCACGTAATTAAATAATTAAAAGCGCACGTGGCTCTCTCGTGAAAGCGTACCTGGAATGGCCAGACGAGCGGGATGTTACAGTTTGAACTCGTTCTCGCCGAGTGGTTATGATTTTTGATTATGAATACGGTTCGTGAAATGGGAGTGGGCTATAAATTACTAAAAATTAATAGATTGTGGCCTTCAGCCTTAAACCTTTTTCCTTATATATAATATCACGGGATAAAATGATTTAGAATGCAAAAACCATGCCCCGGTTCATGAACTCTTTAATTTTGAATATGTTATGCTCTTACGTATATGTATGTGTGCGTGTGTTAACCCCCTCACCAGTCATGAGGACTGACCCCTCTTCATTGTTTCTTTCCCCCCCCCCCCCCCCCCCCTTGTTTCTTTTGAGTTTTCAGGTGCTCTTTGGAGGTCCAAGCTAGGCGGTGGTCGTATTTTGAAGTCTTTGAGTCTTTAGTCGAGTCTCATGCATTTCTTTTAATTGATTTAGGCAAATTTTTTGAATATGAATACTGGTATATATTGATGTTTAAAATTCGAGAATTATTGTATAGTTTAATTGGCCCGGGGTGGGCATGATATATGTATTATGTTTTTATTCTGGGCATGTATATCTGTTTATTTGAATCTTGGTGCTTCCGCATATTTGTTTTATTAATTTTTCGCACTCTGAATTAGGGTCTAAACCGCCTAGCCTAGGTGAGATTTTTGTTTGTCTCCCGTTCGCCATAGTTGGATGTGTGTGCGGAGTCCCCATTTCGTTACACGTGTTGGACTATGATGCGGGGGATGTAGTGCCTTGCGCTCTGGGGTGCTACAATCAATTTATGTGTCTCCGTGGCTGAGATTGCAATCCCTGAACCCAAAGTCTTCTAAACCCATGGAATTGGGTATTTCGAATTCTTCCCAAGATTGGGCCTCCAATTGTTGCCCGAATCTTCTCCATGGTTGTCACTTCATTTGAAGCTCCTTTGACTGTTCATTATGAGTTCAATTGATTGAAGGAACTCACCTTCCAATTGCTTACACTTGAGCACATAATTTCCCCCCAACAGCTCTTTACCTTACTTTATCGTTCCCATTTGTTGCTACGTATCTCTCACTTCGACCTCACAACACGACAATTCAACTTGGATTTGGAATGTAACTCCAATTCCGATTTAGGATAGGACTTTGAGTATGGTTTCCTTGTAACGCCCATTTTCAGTTTATGCATTATGTGATAATTTATCTACATTTCATAATATTATATGTATTATATTTCTATGCATTTATGTGAATTATCCCTAACTTGAAATTTACATGAAATAATTGATAATGTGCTTAATTGATATTATGTGATACTTTATTTATTTTTCATAACATTAGATGCATAATATTTCCATGAGCTTTTATGAATTAAATGTTAATGCGACTAAATGCTCTTATATGACCTTAAATGCTCATATATGTAAATGTGTGGATTTAATTGCATGACTTAAATGGAGTTAGATACTCACTTTCCATGGAATTAGACTTGAGTGCATGCATTCATATTCTTGAGGGACTAGAATGCAAAAAGTAATGATTCATACACTTTAGTGGAGGATATATTATATCATATGTATCTCAGCTCTCTCATTTTCTCTCATTCATCATTTTCATACAAAAATACACACACTTACACCTACATATGTCAATCAAAACACCAAGGGCGGAAAGGAGGAATATTTCATCTCAATAGCAAGCTTGATCTTGAGGAATATTGCATAAGTTGGAAGCATCATCATCTCTTCATCATTTTATCCACTCTTTCTTGTATATTAAAGGTATAGATGGAGAGCTTGATTGAATCTCTTGAATATATATAAAGTAGGGTTTGATGAATATGATGTGATTTCTTGGTTAGTTGAGATTAGAAGCATGATTATGAACTTTAACCTTGAATTCCATGCTTAATTCTTGAGTTATTTGGAAGTTGAATATCATGATATATATAGGGTTTGAATGATGAATTTTGATGATCTAAGCATGATTCCTTGGATTAAATGTTAACTTAATGATGTCTCCAAGTTATATGCATGATATATGATTGTTTTGGAGCATTTTGGTTGAGTTTGCTTTGGGTTTTGATCCCTTTTCTTTCTCCTCTGAAGCAACCCCTGTTTTGCCACCTTTTCCAGCTCTGGAAGGGTACCCGGGCGGGTACTTTTTGTGCATAAAAAGTACCCGGGCGGGTACTTTTGTCCTGTAGAGCTTCTGGACCCCTTTACCCGGCCGGGGAATTTTTCCCTTGAACTTTACCTGGTCGGGTACTCCCTCATCCGAATTCCAAATGACCTGATTTTTGAACCGTTGGAAACCTATTGAAGTCTAGAACAACCTCCAATTGGAATAATCTCAATATATTTTGTAGTTTGTGAGATATCATTAATTCTTGTAGGTGTCGCCACTTTCCCGACAAACTGCACTTGCCTAACTTCAAGCTTGTGCCATTTTCTCCTCGCTGTGAAATAAAAAACGTGCCATATATCATCGGAAAGGTCTTTGTGTCTAGTTTCATTCTCAACAAACAAAACTCAATTCCCACTTCTAGAATTAAAGATATTCCAGTTTTCCTTCAGTGTGTGCAATTCCTAAAATTGTCAATTTTTGCCCAACTTTACCAAAACCTCTCTTATTGCATTCGTTTCACTTTCTTGGCTCCCATATGTGAATTATATGAGTTATATACTTGGTTATTGATAATTATGCTTTTATTTGACATTCATTAATTGTTATTGAGTGACATATTGATCATGACTTTGCCGTGCGTTGTAAATGGTTCATACGAGTTGAGTCTTACGTACACTTGTCCTTGTGACACAGATCACTTTCCATGTGACAAGGAGCACGCTCAGTAGGGTGTATCCTTGAGTTCTTTCATTGGTAAAGGTGAGGTTTAATTTCTAGATATATAGAACCCATATAACCCTATGTGACGTTTTAAGCCAAAATGTATCTATATATCTATAGTTTTACAAAATCTATTTATTTTCAACTGGTTTCACAGATCGAACGGATTGATTGATTGATTGATTGATTGATGTTTTGGCAAGAATGAATGAATGAATGAAATGTTGAATGGGGCCCAGGAGGTATGGGTCAGGGGGACCCGGGACGACCATAGGGGGCTCCGGTTAATCTTGTGCTCACTCTCCACATGATTGATAGGACTAACCCAGAACCCACCAGAAGGTTTGGTTGGGTGATGGGAACCTGAGGGTTTGAGTGTTTGCGCTCCCCTCATCTGATTGGATGGTTAGGACCGATCACCCGGCCATCACCGGAGGAAGAAGGGACTGAAACTGCTTATTGTGCACTGTAATAACTTTCATGCTCACTTAACCATTGATAATCTAAATATTGGTAATGTTCACTGTCGGAGTAAGGTTGGAGAATTGCCCCACTCGCCGGGCCACTGATTGAATTGAAGTGATAACGGTTGTATTGTTAAATTGGTTAGTTGTAATCTCGGGCGAGCTGTATTTTATTATTGAACTTATATTGCTTCCCTTTTATAAAACCTTACCCGAGACTATGACTTGCATGGTAATTGCGCTAATATTTATTTATAAACCCCTCGCTCAGTCTTTCATAGACTAACACGTCACACTTTTCAGGTTTTCAAGGGTTGGCGCTAGGCGGGAGTCGAGTTAAGTCAAGTGGTCTTTATTTCGAGTCTAGCACGGTTCATGCACATTATTGATGCCTATGTATTTTACAACTAGGGCTTAGTATACTTGAAATTGTGTATATTGAATCATGAGAAATGAATTTCAAAGATGATGATATAAACTTATATTATGCTTTTCTTTGATTGTTATGCATGTGGTATATAATTGAGGGTTAGTCCCACCTAGCTAGATTATTTTTTTTATTGTCACCCATTCGCTATAGGTTGGTTCATGTACGGACTATCCATTTCGTATATGGATCGACTTATAGTGCGGGGGTGTGGCATCTCGGCGTTCTGGGTGCTACATTCCTTCCCTAACCTTGTACTTACCGTGTTGATTGATTTTCTTTAACTCTTTTCAAATCCAGATTCTCCCCGAACTCAGCTTCTGAACCTTAATTTATTAGGAAGTTCTGCTTTGTCGATTCGCCTCGCTCGCCATTCAAAAATCCTAGTATATCCCAAACCTTCTACCTCGAACTTGAAACCAATTAGCTTAATTCACTTGGAAACTCATCCTCGATGGCCTTTGCTGCTTATCTCTCGATAATCGATTTTACTTCGAGTCCTCTTGATTATCATCACCCCTTCGTTGATCTGAACCTCAAACTAAACACCTTCAAGGTCTTCCTTCGCTTCTTTCGTGAATTAGATGATCCTAATTGGCCATTGCATAAGCGTATTCACTGATCAATTCATCATAGGTATCGAGTGAAGTAGTAACAATGTTAGTTGTAGAACCAAAAGCCCATGTCGATCCGAGTGAAAAGGAGAAGTCTCCATCGCCATCCAACAGTATATTGTGCACGGAAGAATAATTCTCAATTCATCTCTCTTGGCTTCCCCACAAATTTCCAATCACTTCATTGCGTTCTTGAGCATGATTTCTTACCCATGCTAAATCTTCTCCTGAGTTCTTCTAAATCTCCGAAGTTTTCTTCAATCACCCACACTTGAAAAAAAACCCGTAACATGTTCTTGTGGTTGTGAGAATTGGCCGTGGTTTGATGTTCTAAGAATATCCTATAATCACAACTCATCTCCAATATAAATGTATGCCGGTTAGTGAGTGCATATGATACATAATTAGCACGAAGAGCACGTATTTGATGCAAAATGTAGCACATAAGCTAACAAAATCTAAGTTAAAACACATTTAACAATATAATTCCATGTCAAGTTTCAATAACAAATCTCATGATCAATGCGGTGCACACGTTGACATGTTGTTCCTAAGTCGTTCGTATACTTGATACGGCACGACACACGTAACCCCAGTTTTGCAACCTGGGGCTTGATACCACTTAAGGATGTAGTACCCGAGCACGAGACGCCATATCCCCCGCACCGAGACCCGACCCGTATATGAAATGGGAAGTCCATACACGTGCCAAGTCACGGCAAACAGGGACTCACTCGCTCGCTATGCTAGGCGGGAGCTAAACTTCGAAACTAGCTAGGCAAATTCACCAAGATAAATGCATGTGCGGAAGGAGAACATAAGGACAATCATAGTATAAGTAAGGAATGACGGGTTCAACTAGCATAGATACCTAGCCCCGAAATTTCAAACATGAATCATAAATCATAAATCATAAATCACGGGTTCAATCTGTCACTAGAAGGCTGTCCTGAATATCATCAAATATAATCATAATAGTTCATACATTCAATGTATAACTTAATCAATTTACAATATGCATGAAGTGACCCAAACTTGACCATACGACTCAACCGACTCGAAATCTCCATAGGAGACTGGTGGGTATAAAACAGGGCTTAACATATATAATAATATTGCAGAATTTAAACACCCGCACATGCAAGCTCTAATCCCTTGTGAGGTTTTTAAGATATTTCCCAAGTGGGTAAAACAAAGGAAAACAACGCTTGGGATTACAACTATGAAATTCATTCAATTCATTCATTGGGTTTCGTGGCCCGGCGAGGGGCATGCATAATCTCCAACCTTCTCCTCGTGTGTGTATAATCCATTTGTTCATTCATTATCGATCATGCAACATTCGTTCATTCATTCATAATCTTTCATAATCATAATCATAATCATTCGTTCATGAACATTAACACTTACACCTTTTCACTCCGGGTGGTGGACACGTTTGCAAGGCCCGGCCACCTATACATTTCATTGTAGCTAGAGGGGTTCATGAGGCCCCAAAAGCCCGGTTAGCCTTTCCTCGTCAAAAACTTCTTAACGAGGTCAATTTCATCGTAGATCATGGTGGAACGAGTACATGGGATCACCGTCGGCCCTTGCCTTCCCGGTAGCCACATGTACTAAGTCCCTGGGCCTATATGTCCATATCATGCACTCGCCAAAATCATGGGTAGGGTTCATAAAAGAAGGCTTTACGTTAAAATCATTGACTCCTTTGAAAAAGACTCGATATATATATATATAATACTTTGGTTTAAAGCTTTCACATTGGATATATCGGGTCAATTATAACCGATAGAAGAGAAACCCACCTGTTACACCTTACCGAATAATATCAAGAAGAAAAGGAGACTCGAAAGTGTCCTATGAACCCGGTAAGTCTTCGCCCTAGAGAAAACTGTACAAAGGGCAAAGCAGTGTACTCGTGAGACTCAAGACTCTAAATGAACCATATACGACGCACGACATGTTATGCACTGGATATGAGATGCATAAGAAGTATAACTTATGTTATGAGGTCATATAATCAAGTAATTTATTCAAACATTCAATACATGGTGGTTTTATATTCATAAATTCCATATCTTTCATGAACCATAACAATTGGAGCCATGATTTTCATATTGTATTCATAGAACCTGCTTAATCATGTTTACAATGCATATAATAAGTATAGGAGCCAGAGAGGTCATTTAAGACATCAAGATATTGCAAGAAGGCACTTAACGATTCATATAGAAGCATTTAAGGCACGTTATAGCAATTCAGGCCAAGAATCTCATACAACAATTATAACTCAAAGATAACAAGTTTACAATTAAAGAATAGGCATTCAAATCATTTCAAGAAATACAAGATTCACACACGCGACATCGAATTATTTAAAATCGTAATATATAAAATAAAAACTAATATAATTAATTCAAATAATTTAATCTATAATATATATATATACATATATAATATATTTTATAATATTATAATATAATGCAAACAATGATCATGCATTTAATATTTATATTCATGTATTACGTACATGTGCAGCACAATTTACAAACTATATTCATGAACGTACTTTCAATCATATATTATACATATGTCTTATGCACACAGCCTAATTTACCACACATAATATATATATATATATATATATACACGTGCTCAGCAACATCAAGACAAAACATTTCATGCATGTAAATCACAATACACACGAAACATACCCAAAATAGATGTAGCAATTATATTCAATTACATGCATGCACAAGATCAGTTCGCAGCAAAAATTAAGAAACAACAGGAGCTCCCCGCTCTGGGAAAATTTCTTCACAGACCTTCCCCGACCAGGGAAGAAGATGCAGACGGCTTCTGCACAAAGTGTCCCCGCCCGGGGACACTTTCAGTTCAAATTCTCCCGGTCCGAGGAGAGTGTTACGGCAGGAACAGAGCAGTAGCAGCAGCAGCAACAACTCTTCGTGAAGGAAACAGGGCATGAACGCACAAGGTTTCCACCAATAGTCAAGCCACCAAATTGAGACAATGAAAGGCAACAAATACTCAGCAAATCAGGCCCCAAAACAGCCCCAAATCACGCAACAGCAGCAACACGAAAGCAAGGAGGAAAAGAAGTCATTTCATACAAAATTCATTAATAATACCTTCATCAATTCTCAACTTCCAAACAAGTTAAATTTATATAACATTAAATAAAGTTCACGAGATCCAATTTCATGCATTAAACTCAAAGAAATCACAATGAAAGATGAAAGATTCATAAAAAGGACATAAACCCTTACTATTAATCTTAAAATCTAATACACTTCCAAATCGCCGTCAAAATCAGCAAATAAGCATTCATAAGAAAGAGGAGAAGATGTACAACACATTCATGGACTTACCTTTCAAGTTTGGAGTGATTTGACGGAGAGATGAGCTCAAAAGGGTGAAAATGAAAAGTGTTCTTCTTCTTCTCCCAAAGGGTCTCGGTTTGCAGCTGAGTTTAGGCTTGGTTTGGAGTGTGAAATGGAATGATAGTCAAGTTGGCTGACCGAGGGTTAATTGAGGGTCATGTGGTTCCAAGTTTCACTCAATTTGGTTAACTATGGTTCAAGTTATGGTTAAAATGGTGGAGGGTGGCCATTTAGACGGGAAAAGCAAGTTTCAGGTAAAATTCTAGGTTTCAAACGTGTTTATAAAAATATGAGGCTTATTCTATTAAACCCGAATCCTCGATACGAGTTAAGTGGAGGTAACGGAACTCGAATCCGAGTTCCCGAGCTCATGATACGGTGCCCGGAACCAAAGGTGCGCTAAATTCTCTTTAGCCTCAATTTGGTCCCGTTCAAACAAAATAATTCAGAAACCAAGTCAAACAAGATCGAAAACATGAAACGAGCATGTAGACAAGTTCATAACATATAAATCTACAACATATTAAATTTTCAAAAAAATCGGAATTGAATTCAAATAAGAGCGACACGTATTTTATAATCATAGAAACATTTATTCAAAATTTCAATAACATATAAATTCAAATCTTCAATATTTGTAAAATAAAATAAAAATAAATAAAATTTAATGAAATAAAAACATAATTAAAGGGAAATAATTAATAATAATTATAATCATAATAAACAATTAATCACTTATTTAGAATAAACAATCAATTACATAATTAAATAATTTAAACACGCAATTAATATACACATACGTCATACTTGCACGATTTGAAAAATCGAGGAGTTACAGAGGCGCTACGGCTGCCTAAAAAATGGTTGTTGTGCCACCTCCCGTGGGTGACGTTCCGGCAAGCCTCGCCGACCAAAAACTCCTTGGTTCCATGTTTTCCGACCTCCCGAATGCAATCCCGATATCAGTTCTGCGTAAAAACCATTGAAAATAGTGGTTTCTGGCAAGCAGCGGTGACAGTCTTCAGGGTGGGCGACGACTGAGTTTCGGCGACCCAAAGACGATGATTGCATAAGGATTTTACAAGGTTCGACGAGGTGAGTCGAATGGTGGCGGCCCCATCGCCTGAAACCCACCGGATCAACAACAGCGGCTGAGCAGCGCGGTGCGGCTACTGTTCAAAGGGGCACTGGTTTTCGGTAACTTTTTCCAGCCAATATCATATGGGTTTCGAAGGTCTCGTTTTGGGCAAGTCAATGCCATTTACGGATTCAATTTTCGTTCATCGGTTTGAGAGTAATTGGATTTTGAAGATTCTGGGTTTTCGTGTTCTTAGATCTGAAATTGGAGATGACTGGCTTGGAATTTTTAGAAATTGATTAAGGATTTGGAACGGGCACGAAGAATATGTTCTCAGGATTTTTCCAGCACGTTCCGACGGTGGCCGAACGACGGCCGACCACTGTTCCGGTGGCTCTGGTGGCGGTGTTCCGACGGTCTTCGGCCAGTTTGTCCGCCTCGTTGTGGTGAGTCCAATGCCACTTCTCATTCGTTAATCGGACACTCTGATTAATTGTTACGAATTTTTTTTTTAATTAGGAATTATTCGATTTAATTGTTTAAATGTAAATTAAATGCGATTTGCTTGATTTGTAGATCGAAATGTATTCTTATGTATCCGAAATCATGTATTAAATGAATTGTGATATGAATTGATGTTTTTGTTTGCAATTTGAATCCCGATATGTTGAATTTATGCTACCTAATTAACTTGAAAGGGGTGTTAGTGTAATAATTTGGAAACCTTAATAATTACATTGTACATGTTATCTCTTGAAATTATGTGAATGTGTGCAACACTTGAAGTTATATTCCTAAAGTGTGATGTAAATGAACTGGAGACATGTCGTTACCTTTGAAGTGTAATTTGTTCTTGCCATAGTTATAATATTACGAACCTCATGCATACTTAAATTATCAATTGCTTTTATCTATGCACTTTACGTCTAAACTTGAGCTTGATGCTCAACTACAAGATTTTAATTGAACTTTATAACCATGAATAATTAAATTTGGGACACTATATTTTAATTTAGGTTTAATTACTTAAATTTAATATGAACCTATTATCCGATATGTGAATTGTATGAAACCTTGAATGATTAAATTAGAAACTTTAGTATGTGAAATAATTTTTTCGTGTGAATATGAATTGGTTATGTATTCTATGACTTTGATGAAATATTGTTTCTTAATTTAAAGTAATGGCATGATTTGAATTTACAAGAAATACGTACAACGTGTAAACTTAATGTATGCTTTAGTTATGCATGGGAATGACTTAATTAGAATTCGTTGTATACTTCTTTCACTAAGTTACATGCTTTGAAGAATAATTGTAAATTATAGTTTGTTTTCTTGGGATAATTAGATAAGTATATGATCTATTTGGCCTTGCAATGTGTGAATTTTTACACGAAATATGGTATATGAATATAAAGTGTTTGTTTGCCAATATGTATCGTATATATTTCGTTCTGTGCATTCATGGGCATTGCCGCGCATCTTTGTGGTTCATTCTTGATTTCGAGTCCTCCGTTTTGTGTTCAGTTTGGTACAGGTGCACCCGGGGTGGTGACAAGTGGGTCTTGTGGGTTCCGGAGTGAACCGTTTGCTTTGCCTTCAGCTTCGTTTGGTGCCAGGTGAGGTTTTCTTTGTTTTTATTTATGTCGACCTACAACCCTATATGTTTTTTGAGCCCTGCATGCGACTATGTATATATATATATGTATTTTGATACGTGTTTGATATGTATTTTGAGGGATTTATCCCATTTGTTATGAACCTTTGAAAACGATTTTATGTATATGCATGATATTTTTTGTTTGATTTTCAAAAGCTTTGGAATGTGTGAGTGTGTTACGAGATGGCTTTGAAAGAAAAGTTTTGTGTGAATATGAATTCGAATTTGACTTTGACCTTGGGCCCCGGAGAAGTGGTATGGCAACTCGGGATGGCTGTGGGGTCGCCAAGCTCTCTCATCAACACAACTCCATTGAGTGATTCGCCTAACCTTAGGAGGTTAAGGAAGGCTAGATTTCTTGAGCTGGCGGTAACCCCGTCGAAGGTGCAGGGAAGTGATTAAACCCTGACTCGTGTGACTTTGAGCGATAGTTAGGGCTTGCTACCCTTCTATCACCCGGAGTAAGGTTGGTTTCTGATTTTGTTTTGAATATGAATACGACTTTGAATATGATTTTGAACATGAGGAGTTTGGTTGGAAAACTCATACTCACCGAGTTAGTTTGAATTTGAGTTTGGTTCGTGAAACGGGAATGGATTCATAATTAATAAAATTGGTTGATTTTGGCCTTTGGGCCTTAAACTCGTTTATATATCTATTGTCACGGGGAAAAATATTTTACATAGAAAAAACCATGCCCTGGTTCATGAGCTTTTGAATTTGATATATGCTTTGCTCGTATGTATATGTATGTGTGTGTGTGTTAGCCCCCTCACCAGTCAAGTTTGGTCGTATGTATATGTATGTATGTTCGTTGGACCTATGTAACGCCCCGGCTTTTCAGTCGTATAGTATAACGTATCTGTTTACGTAATTGCGCGTTTAAATTCTTTAATTATGTAATTGATTGTTTATTATAAATTATAATTTTTAATTAATCATTTTAATTATAATAATTTCGTTATAATTTAAAGAATATTTAAAATGGAATTAATTTTATAATTGAAAATATTTTAAATTTAAATGAATTCTTGAATGTTACGCACTTATATGTTTTGATCGCCTGCCGTTCCTAGTTAATTTGATTTCAAAATTTTGTGAAAATTTAGTACGTTGTAGATTTATGTGTCATGAGCATGTCTCTATGCTCGTTTCATGTTTTTGATCTTGTTTGATGCGTTAACGAATTTTATTTCGGGAACGGGACCATGTCGGGGGTAAAGAGCATTTAGCGCACCTTCGGTTCCGAGTGTCATAACTTGAGCTCGGGAACTGGGATTTGAGTTCCGTCACCTCCGTTGAACTCATATCGAAGATTCAGGTTTAATGGAACAAGCCTTATATTTTACTAAGTACGTTTGGACCTCCGAAATTCAACCGAAATGAGCCTCGACCGCAGATTTGCCACACTTAGCCATTTTAATCATAACTCCCACCATACTTGACCAAATTAACCATGGTTGGACTTTTTGGAACTCTAGTTCAAGCCTCTATCAGCCACTAACAGCCCCAATTCGAACCACACTCAAACCAAAGGAGAAAAGCTGAGCCAAAACCCTGCTCTCCAGTTCCATTTCGCCACTTTACCCATTTTGGAGATTTTGAGCTCAAATCCCTTCCAACCTTCAACCAATTCAAGAGGTGAGTATAGGATTGTAATATACATTCTGTAACGCCCCAACTTTTCCGTACTTTAGAATGACGTGTGTGCTTATCTACTTGTGTGAATTAATTGGTTATATGTGTTTTATTTAATTAATTTTATTATATGATTGTTAAGTATGTCATTAATTGAAATATATGAAATATTTGAATTGGAATTTATACGACTACTTGAACTACTTGCACATGTGTGATTTGTTTGCATGTCGTTTTTATATGATTTGAATTCGAATGTAGCACCCCAGTTTTTCTGTTATTGAAGTATGACGTATATGTTAATCAATATGTGCAATTAATTAATTTTATATAATTTCAATTATTATTTCTTGTATTAGTTTAATTTTGGAAATGAATTCTTGAAACGTTTATACCTATGTGATTGTGTTTGAGTGTCGTTTCTATTCGATTTGACTTCCGTTTTTCGTGAAAACTTGGTATGAGTGAATTATGTGTATTATGATCATATATTTTTGCTCGTTTTATGTTTCCGGATTCTTTTGTTTGAGTTTTGAATTTATTTTGAGTTTTTGAACCAAAGCGGGGCCTAACGAGCAATTAGCGTACCTTTGGTTCTGTATGTGATATCTTGAGCTCGAGAACTGAGAATTGAGTTCCGTCACCTCCATTGGACTCGTATCGATGATTTGGATCCGATGGAATAAGCCTCACATTTTTCTAAGACCATTTGGATTCCTAAATTTCAACCGAAATGAACACCTTACGCCTAAAACGATAAACCATTGACTCTACCTAAACTACGGACCTAAAATAACACACCTAGACCCTACCCAAAGACCTAAATCCACTTGTACACTCTCTCTCTCCCCTTTTACGCCCCAAAACCAAGATCCCTTCCCCCCTCACAATCCAAAAATACCAGCCAAAAAGAAAAGAGAAGGAGAAGAAGAAGGAATAGTGTAAACCTTGGGGAATTGAGCTCATCTCCCCACCATTTCTCATCCTTTCTTGAATGTAAGCTCATATTTGTGTAGTATATCTCCTTGTAATCATTTTATGCTAGATTTTACATGATTTCACCATAATTTGAGTTACGATTGGAGAAGATGATGAATAGTAAGGGTTTGTGAAACTTTGATGATTCTTGCTTGAGACCTTGTGAATTCTTTTAGTCTGAAGCATGATATATGATCCTAAGACCTCCATTTATGTCTCCTTAAATTTTCATTGCATGATAGATGAGTTATTTGGAAGTCACCATTAATGATTTTGCTTGAAACTTGAAGAACATGAACTTATGTGAGCATCTCTTCCATTCTCATGATTTAGCTTCGGTTTTGGCATGAATGTATGAGCTTATGGCCGGAATTTGTATGCATTTCATTGAGTTTTAAGTTGGTAACATGCTTCGTTTCCTCTCCCTTTTGTGCATACCCTGTTTGTGTGTTTTTTTTCGCCACTGACACAAATCCACGGGGGTGGATTTTCCCCTTTGGAAAAATCCATGGGGGTGGATTTGAGTCAGTGAGTTTATTACCAGAATCCATGGGGGTGGATTCTGTCCTGCCTATTTTTGTTACTTCGGTTTCGTTTTTTTCTTGTTTTTCTTCGCTTGTTTGATCTTTCTCCACCTCTTTTATGACTTCTATGCTATGCTAACATGTATTATCATGGGTGTTATGAAATTTTATGATTTTTTGTGGAATATTTTACGAGTTATGCCTCAACGTTTTTTCTTTGCTCCTAATGTGTGCATGCATGGAACTTTGCTCTTAAGTATGAACCCTAATTGCTATGTATTCCTTATTTTATGACTTGTATGATACCTGTACATGCTATACTACGTGTTATGACCGTTATTTGGAATTCTTGGATCAACTTGATTTGAATGTGAAGGTTATGAACTTGAATGGCTTTAAACGCTTCTTGAAAGGAATGAATGACTTGTTTACATGACTTTAAGTAATGAATTGTGCATATGAATGTTTTCATGATACTATATCATCTCTGATGCATTCATATCATATTCGTTACGTTGCCGTGCATTGTATTTGGTACATTTGGAGTCTTGAGTCTAATGGGGTACACTATATTGTCTTTTGTATAGTTTTCTCCAGGACGGAGACTTGCCAGGTTCTTAGGACACTTCCGGGTCCTCTTGTTTCTTCTTAGTTTTGGTTGGTAAGCTAAGGACAGGTGGGTTTCTCTACTATTTAGTTAAATGACCCTCTATACTCCCAATGTGTAAAGATTTATGCCAAAAGTATATATGTATATAGAGTCATTTTCAAGGGTCAATGATTTTAAAAGTAAATCCTTTATTTTATGAACCTACCAAACGTTTTGGTGAGAAAGAATGAATGAATGCACAGAATGGGGCCCAGGGACTTGGTGTGAGTGGTGACCCGAGGAGGCATGGGCTAACGGTGATCCCTCACACTAGTCCCACCAATGAACGGCGTAACCGGACCTCGTTAGGAGTTAGCGAGGAATGGACGCTGAGTGCCATCTGGGGAGTCATGTTCCCCTTTTGGTCAATGAATAGATGGTTCGGGCCGATCACCCGATCATCAATCGGAGGGAGAAGGTGCAAATGTTCATGAATGTGCCCAAAATAATGTTATGCATGAAAGAAAGAAAGAAAGAAAGAATGTTTAATGAACTACATGAGGTGTTGGTTGGAGATAATGCACGCCCACTCGCAGGGCCACAAACGACCTAATGAAAAATGAACGTTATAATCCCTTTTGATGACTTATTTATTTCACCCACTTAGGAAATTCTCTAAAAACCTCATTTGGGTTTATATCTTGCATGTGAATGTTTAAATATCGTTTTATACTATACTTATGCCATTTTATACGCACCAGTCTCATATAGACTGAACCCGATTTGTTTTCAGTTTTCTTGCAGGTTTGGTGTGCTAGGCGGGAAGTCGGGTTTGTAAAGTGTGTTAGTTAAGTCTAGGTCACTTCATACACATTTTTATAATTCGATTAAATTGTATACGAGTGGATAAATGTTATGTTATGATTATGATTATGATTTTATTATATTGATTCGGGACAGGCTTCTAGGGATAGTTGAACCCGTCATTTGTTATCCATTCGGTGATTGATCAATGAATGCTTTCGCTTTAATGTTTTTTCTTTGAATTTTATGGTTTAAGTGTTAGCCCCGCTTAGCATAGCGTGTGTGTTGTCCCCGTTCGCTGTGATTTAACTCGGGTATGGATTGCCCATTTCAAATTCGGGTCGGGTCTCAGTGCGGGGGATGTGGTACCTTGCGCTCGGGTGCTACACATTCATTGCTGATCATTTCGAACCATGCATCCCTAATTTTGAGCTTATATTCTTAGAGTTTTGATGTCATAGATGAATAGTTAGGTTAAGGCTCCAATCTTTGAAACAATGACTTTGATTCGGTTTTTGGATGAATTGATGCATGATTCTTGTTTCTTTGAGCTTTATAACCTGAATTCTTACCTCCCTTTTCATGGTTTATGCTTGTATGAATTTTTACCTTCTTAGGGCTTGGAACCGTGGCTGAAATGGATGGAATGGAAGCATGATTTTGATCTCTTTTCTTGTCCTTGTTGCGTGAGCTTATGCTGCATTTCTTGCCTTGATTAGCTGCTGTTTTGCTTCCATTTTCTTGCTGTGTTGCTTCCCCTGTATTTGGTTTTTTGTTGCTGCAAACTTAGGAAGGAAATAGGGGCTGCCCCCGCCGCGTTTACGTTAATTTTGTGTCGCGGCCGGCGCCACTCCAGTGGCAAATATGATGTAGGGTCGCGGCCGCGCCACATTTTGTGAAGAAAGAGGTTGCGGTCGTACCTGTCTTTCCCTTTTTCATGCATCTCGTTGCATGCATGTTTATACGTGTATATATATATATATATGCATGCATGTTCATACGTGTATATATATATATATATATATATATATATATATATATTTTATATATTAAGTATTGTTTAATTTATTCAAATTATAGAATTAAATTGTTATCTATTTCATTTTATTTAATTTCCGATCATGACTTGAATGTCTTTAATTTTCTATTTTCTAATTGTAAACATGAAATAGTACATATTATGATCGTAATATAAAATTCTTGGATTAATTTGATATGAAATTCTTGGATTAATTTGATATGAAATGTGAAGTTATGAACTTGAATGAATTCGAACGCTTCCTTGAATGAATTGTATGCATGATAAATTGATAATATGTGATATATATTGATATGATTATGGATTTTATGTTGTGAATCTAATGTGTAAATGTGAAATAAAATTGTGAACGTCAAATGCTAAAATATGGCCTTCCTTGCAACTATTGTTTATTTTTGTGTTAATGGATTCCTTTTACCTTAAACTGATTCCTATGCATTGTAAACATGTTGATATGTATGTTATTATTATTTTTTTAAGGTTATGGCTCGAATTGACACGATTCATGAAAGATATCGAACGAATGAACTTCAAACCCTCATGTATTGACTGAACTTGAATGAATTGCTCGTTTATGTGCTTCGAATGCATTAATTGTATAAACGAACTTTTACATAACCCATTGTTATAACGTGTACATTTCATATCATGTTAATACATTGTCGTGCCTCATATATGGTTCATTTGGAGTCTTGAGTCTGATGATAGCACCGTGTCATTTCTTGTACAGTTTTCTCCAGGGCGGAGACGTGCTGGGTTCATAAGCTACCTTCCAGTCTTCTTTTTCTTCTTGATTTTAGTCACTAAGATGTAACAGGTGGGTTTCTCTTCTATTAGTTAAATGACCGGATATACTCCCAATGTGCAAAGTTTTGAGCCAAAATAATATATGTATATATCGAGTCTTTGAAGAGTCAATGATTTTAAACGTAAAGCCCTTTTCTTTATTGAATAACCCACCTAATGTTTTGGCGAGTAATGATTGATTGCACGTAATAGGGGTCCTGGGACTTGGTGTACGTGGCGAACCAGGGGAGCAAGGGCTGACGGGGATCCCGTGTACTAGTTCCACCAAAATCACAGAATCCGAAACTCGCTAGGAAATTAGCGAGGAAAGGGGACTTAGCGCCTTTGGGGAACTCATGAAACCCCACTGGTCAATGAATGGGTGGACGCGTTCTCCTGGGTCGGTACACGGCAGGGAGGAACAAAACCTGTCCTGTGAGGACAATATCGTTGGGCGGGAAGGTACACTTTAACCCAAAACGACGCGTTCACCACCCGGAGGAAAAAGGTGTAAGTGTAATAAATGATTACATGAATGATTGTGTGACGCCCCGTTTTCTCGAAGGGCGTCCTTACGACATCAACAAGTAAGTCTCTACACTTATGTGTGTTTAATTTAAGAGTTCTTGAATTATGTGATTTAATATAAATCCAATTTAATATGTGATCATTTGGATTATTCTAAAATTAATGGTTAAGTTGATTTTAAATCCATCATGTTACTTAACTTGTTTAATTTCGGTTTACTTGAATTCCTTGAGATTAATTATCAATCATGTGTTTACGAAGTGTCGTTAAATTGTATGAAAGGTTTCTAAAAATTAAATTGAATTAAACTCTAATTGGTAAATCTCTATTTCATTTTAATTTGTAAAATTAATTCGGAGCTTGAATCTTTATTCGTAACTTTACCAATTTTATTTACGATTATTTGTATGCGATATGTCTCTTTGCTACGCGATAAGGATACCCGGTTGTATTTAGCTTGTGCACAAGACACATTTCTCCCAATCCCTTTTCTCTCTCTCTCCCTCCTCTCCCACTCTCTCTCTCCCGTGGGTCACTATGCGCGGCTTCGGTTACGAGCCCATAACTCGATCGTTTCTCGACGGAATTCAACAAACGAATAGTCCATTTCGATTATCTCGGTGAGACCGATGCAAGAGTACCAATTTCACGGCCTAACGATGAACAGTGACGGAGTTATGGCCAGATTACTGTAGAAGCGGCGGAGTTGTCAGACTGCTGCCACTTCGCCGGCGTTTCGCGGCGTTTTCCGGCCGCCTCCTTGTTACACGCGCCGGAGACCCAGAAAGTAGACATCCCGGTTCATCGGTTGACGTTGGTGACACGGCCATCGGAGCAGCGACGGAGCCACACGCACCGCCTGCGGGTTACTGTAGCGGCGCGGGTTACTGTAGCGGCGCGATTCCGCCGCTTCCGGCGGTGGTTTTCGACGGGGCTTGATGGTTTCCAAGGTTTTTCGACCCCCTAAGTTCATTTCCGACATCAATTTCACCAGATCATGGCCGTACGTGGTGGTTCCGGCGACGTGGGCGGTGGCAGAAACTTCGGTGGCCAACGGGGGCCTTTTCCGGCCATCTTTTGGACTCGGGCTCTTCACGAAAGTTGTTCGGAACGACGAGAACTAGTGGCCTGTGATCAGGCGACTCCAGATTCTGTGGTTTGGCGGCGGATCACGGCGGCAAAGTGGTGGTGCAACGGCGGCGCTACCTCCGAGGATTTTTCCGGCGAGCTACCTTAGGGCTTTCGAAGAGCTCGTCATGGGTAAGACAATGGCTTTTACGGATCGCATTTTGGTTCACCGATTTGGATGTAATTTGAGTTTGAAGATTTAGGGTTTTCGTGTTCGTAGATCTGAAATTGGAGGAGATTGACTTGGAATTTCCAGAAATTGATCGAGGATTCGGAACGGGCACGAAGACTTCATTCAGCAATGATTTTTCGGGATTTTTTCGGCGGTCCGGCGGCGGTCCGGCCAAATTCCGGCAGCTACAGTGGTGGCGTTCCGGCGGCGTCTGGTCAGAATGTTCGTCTCGTTGTGGTGAGTTCAACGCCACCTTCCGTTCGTTAATCGGACACTCGATGTATTTATTACGAATTATTTTGCGTAATTGTAATTATTTGAATTAATTGTTTTAAGTGCAAATAAATTGGTTACTGTTGGTTTGTGGATCGAGATGTATTCCAATCGTATACGAAAACATGTATTGAATGGATTGTGATACGCATGAATGTTTCCATTTACAATTTGAATCCCGATGTGATGAATTTATATTATGTGTTTAGATATGAAGGGGTGTTAGTGTAATATTTATGAAACTATGAATGTGATTTGAGCTTGTATACCAAACATGTTGTGAAGTTGTAAAGTATGATCTTAAGTGAATTAGATGCACTCTTTATTTGTATTAAGCATGCCATCTACTTACAACAACTTTGTATGTTTATATGATCAAGTTGCTCTTACTTATGCACTTTATAACTTGACATGAACTTGATGCTTAATTCTAATATTATAATTGAACCCTGTGACATTGGATGATTTAATATGCATTTTGTGAATACATTGACTTCCTAAATTGATCTTGCATCTTTGGATATGGAATTGCGTGATGGTTGCTTGTAAATACGATCTTTGTTGAGCATTGATATGCCTTGAATGACCACGACACCTTATCCAAGCACAACATGAACACTTATGCATAACCACGATCATGTTGAGCACCGCCGTGCGTCTTGTTTGATTCATATAGAGTCTAAGTCTGGGCTTCTGTATGTCTTGTCACAGAGTTTGGTGGTGCCGGTGGGCCAGAGATTTAGAGTGTTTGGCCCTTCACACTCTCAGACTCTACTTTCACGAGGTGAGGTTTAGGATTTTGTATAGTTATGCGACCTATGGCCTTTACATGCTGATTTCTACCCCTGCATGCGAGTATACCTTACAATAGTTATGTATGTGTTGAATATGATATTTTTATGATCTTATGCTTGCACTTCTACGTGGGCGGGCTATCCCTGCAGCTTGGGAATGTAAGTGTGTGAGTCCTGTGTGGGCGGGCTATCCCTGCAGCGTAGGAATATATATAAAAACCAGTTTTTGAAGCATTTGTAAGCTATTTTGGAAAAACAGTTGTGTTGTGATTATGTAGCGAGTTGGCCATGAAATATTGGCATCTGTATGTATGTATGTATGTGGATCCAGGAGCTGGTACGAGTGGAGACCGGTACGGCATAGGGCTGTCGGATAAGCCACTGTGCTAGTTTCCATTTGAGATATCATTGCGCGACCTTAGGGTGATGAGGGAGGCGTGATATCTTGAGCCTTCGGTGTTTTATCCGGGGATGACTCTTGTGGGTTCGCTACCCTCTTGAGATCGAGTCTATTTTAGACGGTGTTATTATAGATGGTTTTGGGGACTGTTCATCCCCTCCATCATTGGTGTAGCGGTTGGATTGATTGTGATTTATGTTCTGAGGAGTAAAGGTTGGAAGCTCGTACTCACCGATCAGTTGATTATGTTATGTTATGGAATTATGAATCAGGATAGAGTCTTTCTAGAAAATGGTTTCTAAATTTATATCTATATCTTATTCGGGTTCTTTCAAAACTTTTTGGTATGTAACACCTATCCCCGGTTCATGAGTCCATCCTTTTTATTCTGTGCTATGCTCCTTATATATATCTATTATGGGTGTGCGTTAGCCCCCTCACTCGGTCAAGTTGACTGACCCCTCATTTACACTTTTAGTTGCAGGATTGTTGGTGTTTGCTGGCCGGAAGTGAGTCCTTTGAGTTGCACTTCGTCAGTCTAGTCTTTCTATTTGCATTTGTCTTTTCATACACTTTACTTATGCTTTGTCTTGTAGACTTGAGATTATATTTTACTATTCGGTAGCCCTGCGTGGCACTCTCATTCGGCCCCTTGTGGCACTTGATGATTATTACTTTATGTTGATATTCGGGACTAGGGATTTCTGCTAGTTGAACCCGTCACCTGCTTTGCATGTTTTGTTTTAATTGCTTCCGCTATCTATTGTTGTTGGTTTTAATTACTTCCGCACTCTGAGTTTTGGTCAAGTTAGATCCGCCTAGCCTAGTGTGTGAGTTGGTCTCCCGTTCGCTCTGATTCGGATTCGGGCATGGACTTTCATTTCATGCTTCGGGTCTGGGTCATAGTGCGGGGGATGTGGCATCCTCCGTTTGGGGTGTTACAGATTGAATGATTGAACGAATGAACGAATAAATAAATGAATAAATGCACACATAAGGAGACGGTTGGAGAATCCGCCCTCTCGTCGGGCTCACGTATTGATCACCTGATTGTAAAATAAATGAGATTGATTGTTGTAATCCCGAGTGTTGTTTTCCTTGTTTTCACCCACCTGGGAAAATGTTTCAAAACCTCGCGCGGGATTACGACTTGCATGTGAAGGTGTTTAATTCTATACTATTTATTATATTAAACCCTGTTTTGTACCCACCAGTCTCCTATAGACTGAACCCGGCTTTGTTTTCAGTTCTTTTACAGGTTTGGAGTGCTAGGCGGGAGTTCGGGTCTGTCGAGTCTTGTGGTCTAGTTCCAGTCACTCCTATGCATATTGTAAATTGATTAAGTTGACATGAATGTATGAATTATATTGATTTTATATTATTGTCTTGGGACAGGCTTCTAGGGACAGATTGAACCCGTATTTATGATTTATGTTTATTTCTGAAGTTCGGGACTAGGTAATTATGTTAGTTGAACTCGTTATATAGCTTATATTGGAAATTGATTTCATACTTTGCTTCCACACTTGTCATTTCTCCTTCTACTTTATGATTTGGTTTCGAAAGTTTAGTTCCTGCCTAGCATAGTGAGTGAGTGAGTCCCCATTCGCTCTGATTTGGCACGTGTATGGATTTTCTATTTCATATGTGAGTCGGGTCCGAGTGCGGGGGACATGGAGCCTTTCGTTTGGGGTGCTACATCATAGGTGGTTTTAAGTCAAGTTTTGTTTATGTTCGAGTTGAGTTTGGTCTTTGTCTTTTTAGATGACTTGCATTCATTCGAATTTATTTTACGATTGTAATTATATAAGTTTAATTTATTCGTTATGATTATAATATTCGGGACATGTTAGGACAGGTTCTTAATCTAGTTGAACCCGTTTTATTGTATATTATTCGGGACAGGTTAGGACAGGTCCTTGGATTAGTTGAACCCGTGTAATTGATTTATTAAATTTGAATTGTATTAATTATGCTCGATACATGAAGTTTTTTTTTTTCTAAAGTTTGTATTTTGCATTGTATTAATTATCTTTTCTAGTGTACAGGGTTTAGGTACCGCCTGGCTTAGGTTGAATTTTTGTTTGTCTCTCGTTCACTATGACTTGGCCCGTGTGCGGACTTTTCATTTCGTACACGTGTTGGGTCCTAGTGCGGGGGATGTGGTGCCTTTCGTTTGGGTTGCTACATCCTTAAGTTGTATCAGAGCTACCAGGTTCAGAACCAGTGCTCTTGAGTCATGTCATGTCATTCTAGGTCATACGGCATAGGAATATTTGTGCATTGCATTCGTTTGTCATGAAGTTTTGACTCATGAGCATGAATTATTTTGAGCTTATGTGATTGTACGTATGTTATGACTATGATTATGCAACATTTTAATTATTGTGCTTTATAAATAGCAATTAATTGTTGCATTTATGTGACTTAAGTGTTACTCATCATTTGCATCCTTAACCCGCATGCATCAAATTTAGTGTTTGGATTTCAGGGTGCCTTATAAGACAACAAGGAGATTTCTTCCCACCTACTGTACTGATTGATACCAGGATCAAGGCACAACAAAATTCGAATTGAAAGGGGGTTTTCCAAGATTAATGGTTATAAAAGGATGCAAAGTTGAAGAAATGAGATTTCTATATTGACTTATCACCTTAAAGTCAAGAGAACGATGAAGATTAGCAGATTTTCACCTTGATGATTTGTTTATTCAAAAGTGGTCCCTTTGTTGATGAAAACGGGTTAATATAGAAGAGTTTGATCAAGCTCAAGGGATGTGGACAAGTGTAATTGTTGATGCGTAATAAGGGAAGAATCTCCACACCATTGGGGAGTGTTGAAGACTCTGATGCCGTTTTGAGTTTGAATATCACAAGACAAGGTTGGTTGCTCGTTCTTTAACAATTTCTTCATGGTGGGTTGAGACACCTTACTGGAGAATGGTTCACTTAGTTGCCGAAAGACTTCATTTGAGGTTCTGAATCGTACACCACGACTTGCTTTGGGACATATTTAACACCAAGATCGTCCAACATAGTTCTGAGACAGATTTTTGATTGCCAACCAAGTCATGGGCAATTCCTTGAAAATGAGCATTCAACACACAAATCAGAATTCTTGAAGGAAATAAAAAACGACTCTCTTGAGCAAGGATTACGGTCTAGTATGAGGTTAGATGATAGGTATGCTGACTAAGTTACCTCTTCACGCTAGAAAAAATTAAGACAAGAAATCAAGATGATAAATGTTGCATCACCAACAGTTTGATCACATCCTACCACGTCATCTCAACTACATTGTCAAGATTTTTGATACTACGGTGAACTGTACACTAAACATTCATGGCATGAGCTTACATGCATCGCTTATCTGATTAATTCTTGCATTATGTAATATACTTGTCAACTGTGATACGTGTTAATTACCTTAACTTCTAATTGTGTTACTTTGATGTGCATATATATGAGTGCTTTTAATAGATGTACTTATGTGCTAGAGAGATGTTGGAGTCTCTCAATTTAAGTGAGAGGGAGATTTTAATCTCTCTGTTTACATGCTAGGGAGATGTTAATTCTCTCTATTTGTGTGATAGAAAGATGCTGGATTCTTTCTAAGCTTTGTGCAGGAGAGATGTTGGATTCTTTCGTACTTAGATATTCGGGAGATGTTGGATTCCCTCGAATTTAAGGGTTTGAGGAATGCTAGATTTTCACAAACTAGAATGTTTAGGAGATGTTGGGATATGTCAGACTTAGGTAGAGAGACGGGGTTCTCTCAATTACGTGCTTGAGTGATGGGGTTCTCTCAATTGTGCGCTTGAGAGACGAGGCTCTCTCTCTTTTGTATGTGCTGAGGACGAGATTCTCTCACTTACCTTGTAACGCCCCAATTTTTTAGTTGTACAGCATGACGTATGTCTTTACCAAATTGCGCTAACTAATTGTTTATAAGTGAATTATATATTTAATTTTATATATTAAATGTTAATTATGTTAATTAGAATATTTTAAGTTTTATTAATATTAATTTATATGTTGGTGCGCTAAATGGTATTAATTAATTTTGAATTCATTGGTAATTATTATTAATGTCATTTAATAAATTCGTTGAATTTATTTTTAAAATTTTGTTATTTACGAATTTAATTTTATATTATTTGTTAATGCTATGGATTTTCTTGTTGCATTGCTTATGAGTGACATTTATGTGCTTCGTTTTGATATAAACTGATACCGAAATTTCGTGCAAATTTAATATGTTGGACTCATATGTGTCTTGTATATGAATATATGTTCGTTTCGTATTTTCGGGTTCATTTGCATGAGTTTCGAATTTATTTTAATTTTGGAATCCAAGTCGGGGGCTAACGAGCAATTAGCGCACCGTTGGTTCCGTAATTGATATCTTGAGCTCGGGAGCTCGGATTCGAGTTCCAGCAACTTCGCTGAACTCGTAACGAAAATTTGAGTTTAGTGAACTTAGCCTTATATTTTTCCAAAGTCATTTGAACCTCCGAAATTCAACCGAAAAACAAAACAGCGACAAAACTGACCATGTTTTACTAAAATGACCATAACTCATCCAAACTTTAACCAATTTAACCATGGTTTGATGCTATGGAACCCTAACTCAACCACCTAACCTGATATACCATCCCTTAACCGAACCAACCCTCACACAAACCACAAATCTCAGCCAAAGCCACTGAGGTCCAATCATTCCCGCAACCTTGCCTTCCTTGGAGATTTTGGAGCTCAAATCTCTTTCAACTTTCATCCAATCAACAAAGTAAGCTTAGGGTTGTAATATATGTTCCTTCCTCATCATTTTCATCCTTTCAACCCTACATTTGAGTCAGTTTTCATGAAGATTTGCTAAGTTGAATGAATAGTAAGGTTTAGAGCATTGTTGATGATCTCTTTAAATTCTTGATGGTTTTGAGTGATTCCAAGCTTGAATATGATTGTTTTGACATCCTCTTTTCATTTATGATCATTGATTACATGGTAGTTGAAGTATTCATGAGATATCATTAATGACATTTTGAGAAAAATTTCATGAATGGTCACGTATGCCTGCCTCTCACGTTTGAGCTCTTTTGGGACTGATTTATATGTTAAATTAGTGTTGTTTTGCTGCATATTTGTTGGACTAATTTACCTGAACTAGATGGGATTAAGAGGATCAGTTGTGCTCTGTTTTTCGTGGGTTTTTGCCTTATTTTCTGAACTGATTTTCGCTGCTCCGTCATCTTGCTTGTTGTTGTCAGTTTTAGCAAGTTGTTAGGGCTGGTTTGTTGTTGCATATCTTGCCTGAATATTGCTTTAGCTGCTGCTGCGTTTTAAGCCAAGAAACAGGGGTCAGTTCTGTGTTGCTGCTGCGTTAGCGTCTCTGTTGCCTCTCCCCGGCCGGGGAGATTTTGTGCATCAAAGTACCCGGCCGGGGGGCCTTTATGCAGAAACTCCACTGCATGAACGTCCCCGGGCGGGGAGATGATCTGTACCAAGACTGCTGCTGCTTTTTTTTTCCTTCTTCTTCCTTGTTTGTTGTGTCAGTTTTTCCATGTTTGCTTTGTGTATATCTGCGGTTCTATATATATGTATCAGCTGCTGCTTCTTCTCTGGTATGCAAAGTGGGTATATCTATATAGATATATATGTAAGTCTGAATGTTTGCATGCATGTAGTACCTTATATATATATACTTTGAGATTGCATGCCTTTTTGTACGTATGCATGCATATATATATATATATATGTATACTCAAATAATTTGCATGCATGTGTTATATATCTATATTTATATATATAATATAATATAATATTTGTACGTACATTAATATATATATATATATATGTTTATTGAATATTAAATAATATTTGATTTAATTGAATTATAGAATTTAATTGTTACCTATTTCATCTTATTTAAATTTCGATCATGACTTGAACGTTTCTATTTATCTATTTTATAATTGTCAACGTGAAATAGTACATACTATGGTCATTATATGAGATTCTTGGATTTATTTGAGATAAAATGTGAAGATATGAATTTGGAATGAATTTAAGAGAATGAAATGGTAATATGATTTCATCAAGTATGACCTTTTAATTGTGGAATTTATATTATGAATTATGGCCGTAATTCATGGAATTAATTGTTATCTATTTTATGTTTTACATATTTAAATGATTTGAATGCCTTTGTTTATTTAATTTATAATCGTAAAAGTGATATATTTGAGTTTAAATTGTTATATGAAACTCATGACTTGAACTGCTTTGAATTATGAAATATTTGAATATGAAACTTTCATATATGGAACATGTTGAATGAAATAATTGGTGATTTGATTTCTTAACATGATTTATACCTCGTACGCATCTCATATCATGTGCATAACGTGCCGTGCGTCGTATATGGTTCATATGAAGTCTTGAGTCTCACGTACACACTATGTTGTCTTTGTACAGTTTTCTCCAGGGCGGAGATGCCGGGTTCATGGGACACCTCAAGTCTTTCTTTCTTTTGGTATAGTCGGTAAGGTGTAATAGGTGGGTTTCTCTTCTATTAGCTATGATGACCCCGATATATCCTTACGTGAAGTTTGTAGCACCCGAGCGTAAGGTACCACATCCCCCGCACCGAGACCCGACCCGTATATGTAATGGAAGTCCATACACGTGCCAAATCCACGGCGAACGGGGACACAACACACACACTATGCTAGGCGGGACTAACCCTTAAACCAATCAAACTCAAGACAATATAAAATCAGAGTTATAATAAAATGCGGAAGCAAGATCAACATATAATATATACAATGAGCTACCAAGCTCCAAAATAGATATACAAAACTATTCAGGTATTCAATGGCCCGCACGGCCTACAAGATCAGAACGCTCCATATCATGAGCATATACAAAATAGCAATAGGAGTATGAGTGTATGAGACTGAAAAGAAGTGCTAAACAACAATGCAAAACCTAGACGACTTGTATTCCCGCCTAGCACTCCTATACCTGCACAAAACAACTGAAAACAAACCGGGTTCAGTCTAAAAGAGACTGGTGGGTATAAAATGGGGCATAAGATATAATATTGCATAATTTAAACACATTCATGCAAGTCCTAATCCCGTGTGAAGTTTAATAAGAATTTCCCAAGTGGTTAAAACAAAAGAAAACATCAACGGTGAATACGACGTTCATATTCATTCATAATTGTTCATAAGGTTATATGGCCCGGCGAGGGGGCGTGCACAATCTCCAACCAATACCTCGTGTAAACATAACATTAATTATTCGTTATCACACATAAATCTTTTGTGCTCATACATAACATGATCATAATCATTCATATACACCTTCTTCCTCCGGGTAGTGGACGGGTTTGCAAGGCCCGACCACCTAATCATATCAATGTGGCTACGAGGTTCATGAGTCCTCAAAGCCCGGTTAGCGTTTCCTCGTCAAAACCTCCTTGACGAGGTCCGTTTCGCCGTAAATTGGTTGGAACTAGTATATGGGATCACCGTCGGCCCTTGCCTCCCCGGATAGCCACATACACTAAGTCCCTGGGCCCGTGTTCAATTCATATCATGCACTCGCCAAAATCATAAGGTAGGGTTTCAAAATACAAAAGGGGTCATACGTTTGGAATCATTTACTCAAAAGGACTCGATATACATAAATATACTATTTTGGCTTGAAACTTTTCACGTAAGGGATATATCGGGTCACTTTAACTATTAGAAGAGAAACCCACCTTTTAAAAGCAAAAGAAAGGCACAAACGTCTCAATGCTCGCCCTCGTCTCCGACCAAACCCGAATCTGTGCAAAAGAAAAAGTATGAGACTCAAAATGACCATATATGACGCTCGACAATGAAGTGAATATGACATGAATGCATAAAAGATCATATTATATCATGAAAATGTTCATGTGCACTATTAAGGAATTTAAAGCACATAATCAAACCATTCGTTCGTTCATTTCAATCAAATTCATAAATTCGTAAATTCATATCAATTAATCTAAGAATTCATTTAATATTCATGACAGGTAACATTCATATTTACAATTACAATAGGATAATTGAAACGTTCAAGCGATAATCGATAAATTAAATACGTGAATTAGAATTCAATTAAATTCTAAAATTGAAATAATCAATTAATACTTTAAAATATATAATAAATATATATTGATTACATACACATGCATATCGTGTATATATATATATATATATATATATATATATATATATATCACGCATCACACACACACATATATATATATATATATATATATTATACATACAAAATAGATATATATATATAATAATAACACACAACTACATTTACATGCATGCACATGTACATAATACACACTATTCACGCACACACCCATGCATGCACAGCAAACACACACAACATTCATGCATGTAATCACTCCCATGTACACACATAGTATCTCTGCATATATATATATACACACGCACACAACTGTAACCATGGAAGAACAGCAGCAGCAAAACTCCATATACACAACCCACACACACAGCCAACAAGTTAGAAAAGAAGCAGCAACACAGCAAGAGAAAGAAAGAAAGATGAGAACAGAAGAAAAGAAGAAGAAAAAGAGGCAGAAGCAATCTACAGTGGCTACCCGCCCGGGTAGCCAAGCCTTCTCCAAACTCCCCGGCCGGGTAGGGAGTACAGAGAGCTTTCTGTAACAGGGGTACCCGGCCGGGTACCCTCCAAGAACAAACTCTCCCCGGCCGGGGAGAGTATTACAGAAGCGGTCCAGCAGCAACAGTCAGTAACGAGAAAATAGGGGAAGGAAAGGTGCTGGAATAACCTAAAAAACGCAGCAAAACTGAGAAGGAAAAGACAGTAGTTTCATGCGTGAAAAACAGGGCAAAACTTGTTGATTGGATGAAAGTTGATTGAGATTTAAGCTCCAAGATCTGAAGGATTTGCACAGTTACGGGAAAAACTGGAAGATGAGGGTTTGGCTGAGCTTTCTGGTTTGTGTGAGGATTAGATCGAGATGGGGCAGCTAAGGGCTGATAGAGGGTTGAACTAGGGTTAAAGGCCACCAACCATAGTTAATTTGGTGAAGTTTTGATGAAGTTATGGCCAATATAGTGAAAGGTGGTCATTTTGATGCTGTTTTGTTTTTCGGTTGGATTTCGGAGGTTCAAATGATTTTGGAAAAATATATGGCTTAGTTTATTAAACTCAAATCTTTGATACGAGTTCAAAAAGTTGACGGAACTCGAATCCGAGTTCTCGAGCTCAAGATATCATGTTCGGAACCAAGGGTGCGCTAATTGCTCATTAGCCCCCGATTTGGTTCCACGAATCAAATTAAATTCGTTAACACGTCAAATGAATTCGAAAACATAAACCGGGCATATAGGCATGTTCATAACACATATATTTATGACATACTACAATTTCACGACATTTCGATATCTTTTCATATAAGAACGATACACATATTCATAAAATGCTACACATGAAAATTTATAACTAACATATGAAATTCTAAAACTAAATACATTCAAAGTCAATGGATTATCATAATAATTAATTAATTAATATAGTTAAAGTATGATTAATTAACATAACACTTAATTAACAATATAATAAACATGAACCACTTAATTAACATTAAACATTAAATTAACAATAATTAAAGAAATATATATATATATATATATATATATATATATATATATACTTAAAATAACGAAATAGGTATAGATAATATTAAATTGAAATAGAATATAATAAAATAAAATAAAATAAAATAATAACAATTTATAATAAAATTAAATATAAAACACGTAAAAACAATTAATTCGTGCAAATTGGTAAACACATACGTCGTACCTTTACGTCCGAAAAGTTGGGGCGTTACAAAGTTTTAAGCCAAAATATTATGTATATATGTATATATATCTATGATTTTCAACGTAAAACCCTTTTTCCTTTCATGAAACCCTTACCAAATGTTTTGGCGAGATCAGTGAACACATTGTTTATGGGGCCCGGGGCTATGTGTACGTGGCTATCCGGGGAAGCTCAGGCTGACGGTGATTCCCGTACACTAGTCCCAACAAATATTAACGGTGATACCGGCCCTCTCTAGGAGATTAGCGAGGAATGGGAGCTGAGTGCCTTTGGGGAACTCATGAACCCCTTTTGGTCAATGTATGAGGTGGCCGGGTCTTGCAAGCCCATCCACCACCCGGAGGAAGAAGGTTGGAATTTGTTTTATGATATGATTATGAATGATATGATTGAATGCATGTTAATGAACGAATGCATGAATGAATGAATGAATGTGGTATGATCACTAATCAATGATTGAATGAACGAATGAATTAGTTAATGCACACATGAGGAGAACGTTGGAGAATTCGCCTTCTCGCCGGGCTCACTTAATGACCACATGATTGAAAGAATAAATGAAATTGATTGCTGTAATCTCGAGTGTTGTTTTCCTTTGTTTTCGCCCACTTGGGAAGTAATTAAACAAACCTCACACGGGATTATAGCTTGCATGTGGGCGTGTTTAAATTCTGCAGTATTATTTATGTTATGCCCTATTTTTATACCCACCAGTCTCCTATAGACTGAACCCGGATTGTTTTCAGTTTCTTGCCGGTTTGGAGTGCTAGGCGGGAAGTCGAGTTGGTCAAGTCTATTAATTAAGTTGAGTCTTGTCACGTGCATCTTGTAAACTTGAACAAATATGAGCATTGTACGATTATGATTATGTTTGATATTGGTTCGGGACAGATTGAAACCGTGATTGTGATTAATTACATATTTTGCTTTCGCACGTTCATCAACTTTTGTATCACTTATTTAGTTTCAAAGTTTTAGTTCCATTACTCAGCATCGTGATAGAAGGTGGGATTGGAAGGTCGGGTGTTGAATCTGTAAGGCTATCAACATGGAGTTATATTCCATTACTCAGCATCGTGATAGAAGGTGGGATTACCCACAAAGATCAGGGGCTCGTGGTCATTTCTAAATGAAGACATGTTCCTTAGTGTCCTTACCACGATGCACCAAAGCTTTCTTATCGTTCCAAAGAGTCGCATCGGAAAAGAAGGTAGTGATCGTCATTTATGAAAGGTTAATTGAATCCCAAGCACTTCACCAAATTGCGAAAGGAGACATAAAATCATGAGGAAATCTTGAAGATGTTAGGATTGAGGATTCTATCAACGAAGAGATGAAGACCCACAAGAGAACTCAAGTTTGGGTAAGGAAGAAGTCGGATTGGGAAGGAGTTAGTGAGAACCGATAGATATGGCGATTTCAAGATCATGGAAAGCCGAGATGCCAAAGGTTCTATTTTCGGTCGGATCGAAGTCTTCTTTCCAGACTTAAGCTGAATTGTCGGGTTGTGAGGTCGAATTGGGAACTATGGAGCAACAAATGGAAACGGTAAAGAAAGGTAAAGACTCTTTGGGAGGAAATCATGTGCTCAAGTATAAGCAATCGAAAAATGAGTTTATTTCACTAATCTCAATTCATAAAGGATAAGCACGGGAGTCTTGATCACGGTGATGGTGAGAAGTAGGGTTCAACTTTGTAAGAGAATTTGGACAATGTTGAAGGGTGATTCTCGGGGGGAAATGCAGAGGCCAATTCAGTGGATGTCGAAGAAATCAGGGATCATGAAATTGCAATTCCAGACAGTGGAAGATACAAGTGATGCGAAAAGATTTTTGGAAAACTTGAAGATCGTGGGAAAGACAAGGCATGATTAGCAAGTCAAAGTAACCTCGTGATTGGAGGAACGAGGAAAAGCTACCGAGCTAACATCTTACTATATTGGTGACAGGTTCCAAAACATTCATGGCACGTGCATCATATTTCGCACCAAATTATTTATTTATTTATTTTTCTTTCTTTACTTATGTTCGTGCGCTCATTTTTATTTGATTTTGTTGCTTTAATGTACTGCATATTTAATTGTCGCAAGTGTGCCACGTACATCGTCATTTTTACCCGACATGCATTCTAGTGTTTCTTTAATAGGAAGTTCTTTCATCTCACTTTTCAAGTATCTCGTCGATCTGGCCACATCTGAGTTAAGAGGAAAAGAAATAATGGGATGGTATGTTACAAGGAAGGTGACGTCGGGAAAATAAAGAATTTCAAGTAAGGGATAGGTTAATGGAAACCGGAATTCATAAGGAGAAGCGAGATTAGAGTTGATTGCGGGGTGTTTGGATCGGACAAGAATAGGAAAGGGGTTTCGGACATCAAGCGGAGTAGAAGAGAAGTTGAAAGGCAAAACTTTAGGGTTGCCCTTCTGATTAAATCCTCCCTAATGGAAATTATTCATCCAGAATTACGGCAAAAGAAGAATCGATGGAGTTCAACATGTGGCAATAGAATTTAAGGGAGAGAGCACGACCGAGAAACAAATTGGAAGATTGAAGTGGTGCTCGAAGAAATATTTCAGTAGGAATAACCAAATTGCAAATTAAGGAAGATCTGAAGTCCTATTGGTGGTGATCGGAAATAAATAAAAGAGCCTCAACGGTTAAACCGTTAAAGTGAGCGTTAAGTGTTAAGTTCATGTTGAAGGCCACCACGGGATATTGAGGAGATGGTTTGTTGAGCATTTTTACACATGGGATTTAAATTTTGGAAAAATAATGGAATTATGTAAGAGCTTTTGCGAGACCATTAAATCGCCTCAAGGAATAGAAATTAGATCAAATTAATATGTTCGTGATGGCAACCATAGAGTGTAATTTGACTAAGGATTGGAGGAGTTCGGACATCACTTAACAAAATAAAACCCTACTGCATCGCTAGTCGTTTTTCCATAACAAGTTAGAAGGAATTTGAGCGGAAAGGAATTAGAAAGAAGTGACTATGGAAGGACTTGAATTGAATCTTAAGAAGTATCAACGAAGTTTTCCCTCGATTTGAAATCTGGGTGGACCGAAATTTAATGCACGCTTAATGGCTTTAAGAGGATGAAGGGATGATAAAACGATCCACGAAGAGATTAATCCAAAATTTTTGGGAACCGATGATCACAATCCGGTTGGGAAAGAACTCGTCAAGAAGGCTGTGATCATTAATCGAAAAGGTTATTGAATTTTAGAGGTTTCACCAAATTATAGAAGGAGACTTGAACCGTGAAGAAGACCGGTCCGAAATCTTAAGATGTAGGGTAAAAACTCGTTTTGGAAGGGCAGGTTGATTGGATCAGGGTTAACGTATATCGAGAAATGGAAGAAGGTAAGTAGATATAAGAATCCGAGTGGAATTAAGAATAGGACCGGTCGAGAGCCTTATCAGTTCCTCAGGTGCACACGTTGGAGATATTAAAGACATGCCAAGAGTCGAGCTAACTTTTGGGTTCAGACCATACCTTGGGACCATGAAGGCTTTAGCTTCAAATTCATTTCCACGGTGAACGGTACCTCAGACATCCATGGCATATGCTTACACGCATTGTTAATTTAAATAATTTTGATAATCTGTGCTTTCACTCTTTGATGTGTTTGTTGTATAATCGATGTTGGATGTAAGTAAGTGATGATTGTTCCCTGGCTTTATGTGATTGTTTTGATTAAGTTGTCGTAATTGGATATTTTGATGCTTTCTCATTGGTGTTTGCTCATCGTTGTGACTGTATTTTGTATTTTGAACTTCTTTACCTGCTTTCGAGAGACGGGGTTCTCTCGTTGTTGCTTTTGAGAGACGGGGTTCTCTCATTGTTGTTCGAGAGACGGGGTTCTCTCGTTGTTGCTTTTGAGAGATGGGGTTCTCTTATTGTTGTTTGAGAGATGGGGTTCTCTCATTGTTTTTTGAGAGACGGGGTTCTCTCCTTGTTGCTTGTGAGGAACGGGGTTCCTTCATAAATTGTTTCAAACAGACAGTGAATCCGAGGACGGATTCTTTTAAGGGGGAGAGGTTGTAACGCCCAAGTTTTTTAGTTGTACAACATGACGTATGTGTTTACCAAATTGCTCTAATTAATTGTTTATAAGTGAATTATATATTTAATTTTGTATATTAAATGTTAATTATGTTCATTAGTATATTTTAAGTTTTATTAATATTAATTTATATGTTAATGCGCTAAATGGTATTAATTAATTTTGAATTCAATTTTGGTAATTATTATTAATGTCATTTAATAAATACGTTGAATTTATTTTTAAAATTTTATTATCTACGAATTTAATTTTATATTATTTGTTAATGGTATGGATTTTCTTGTTGCATTGCTTATGAGTGACATTTACGTGCTTCGTTTTCATATAAATTGATACCGAAATTTCATGCAAATTTAATATGTTGGACTTATATGTGTCTTGTATATGAATATATGTTCGTTTCGTATTTTCGGGTTCATTTGCATGAGTTTCGAAGTTATTTTAATTTTGGAATCCAAGTCAAGGGCTAACGAGCAATTAGCGCACCCTTGGTTCCTTAATTAGCGCACCCTCCGTCAACTTCGCTGAACTCGTAACGAAAATTCGTGTTTAGTGAACTTAGCCTTATATTTTTCCAAAGTCATTTGAACCTCCGAAATTCAACCGAAAAACGAAACGGCGACAAAACTGACCATGTTTTACTAAAATGACCATAACTCATCCAAAATTTAACCAATTTAACCATGGTTTGATGCTATGGAACCCTAACTCAACAACCTAAACTGATATACCATCCCTGAACCGAACCAACCCTCACACAAACCACAAATCTCAGCCAAAGCCACTGAGTTCCAGTCATTCCCGCAACCTTGCCTTCCTTGGAGATTGTGGAGCTCAAATCTTTTTCAACTTTCATCCAATCAACAACGTAAACTTAGGGTTGTAATATATGTTCCTTCCTGGTCTTTTTCATCCTTTCAACCCTAGATTTGAGTCAGTTTTCAGGAAGATTTGCTAGGTTGAATGAATAGTAAGGTTTAGAGCATTGTTGATGATCTCTTTCAATTCTTGATGGTTTTGAGTGATTCCAAGCTTGAATATGATTGTTTTGACATCCTCTTTTCATTTATGACCATTGATTACATGGTAGTTGAATTATTCATGAGATATCATTAATGGCACTTTGAGAAAAATTTCGTGAATGGTCAGGTATGCCTGCCTCTCACGTTTGATCTCTTTTGGGACTGATTTATATGTTAAATTGGTGTTGTTTTGCTGCATATTTGTTGGACTAATTTACCTGAACTTGATGGGATTAAGAGGATCAGTTGTGCTCTGTTTTTCATGGGTTTTAGCCCTGTTTTCTGAACTGATTTTCGCTGCTGCGTCTTCTTGCTTGTTGCTGTCAGTTTTAGCGAGTTGTTAGGGCTGGTTTGTTGTTGCATTTCATGCTTTTTGTTGCTGCATATCTTGCCTGAATGTTGCTTTAGCTGCTGCTGCATTTTAAGCCAAGAAACAGGGGTCAGTTCTGTGTTGCTGCTGCGTTAGCGTCTCTGTTGCCTCTCCCTGGCCGGGGAGATTTTGTGCATGAAAGTACCCGGCCGAGGAGCCTTTATGCAGAAACTCCACTGCATGAACATCCCCGGGCGGGGACTTTTGTGTGAAAAATCTCCCCGGGCGGGGAGATGATCTGTACCAAGACTGCTGCTGCTTCTTTTTCCTTCTTCTTCCTTGTTTGTTGCGTCAGTTTTTCCATGTTTCCTTTGTGTATGTCTACGGTTCTATATATATGTATCAACTGCTGCTTCTTCTCTGGTGTGCAGAGTGGGTATATCTGTATAGATATATATGTAAGTCTGAATGTTTGCATGCATGTAGTACCTATATACTTTGAGATTGCATGCCTTTTTGTACCTATGCATGCATATATATATATATATACTCAAATAATTTGCATGCATGTGTTATATATCTATATATATATGTAATATAATATAATATTTGTACGTATATTAATATATATATATATATTTATATATGTTTATTAAATATTAAATAATATTTGATTTAATTGAATTATAGAATTTAATTGTTAGCTATTTCACCTTATTTAAATTCCGATCATGACTTGAACGTTTCTATTTATCTATTTTATAAATGTCAACGTGAAATAGTACATACTATGGTCATTATATGAAATTCTTGGATTTATTTGAGATAAAATGTGAAGATATGAATTTGGAATGAATTTAAGAGAATGAAATGGTAATATGATTTCATGAAATGTGACATTTTAATAGTGGAATTTATATTATGATTTATGGTCGTAATTCATGGAATTAATTGTTATCTATTTTATGTTTTACATATTTAAATGATTTTAATGCCTTTGTTTATTTAATTTATAATCGTAAAAGTGATATATTTGAGTTTAAATTGTTATATGAAACTCATGACTTGAACTGCTTTGAATTATGAAATATTTGAATATGAAACTTTCATATATGGAACATGTTGAATGAAATACTTGGTGATTTGATTTTTTAACATGATTTATACCTCATACGCATCTCATATCATGTGCAAAACATGCCGTGCGTCTTATATGGTTCATATGGAGTCTTGAGTCTCGCGTACACACTATGTTTTCTTTGTACAATTTTTTCCAAGGCGGAGATGTCGGGTTCATAGGACACCTCAAGTCTTTCTTTCTTTTGGTATAGTCGGTAAGGTGTAACAGGTGGGTTTCTCTTCTATTAGCTATGATGACCCCGATATATCCTTACGTGAAGTTTTAAGCCAAAATATTATATATATATATATCGAGTCTTTTCAAAAGGGTCTATGATTTTCAACTTAATGCCCTTTTTCCTTTCCTGAATCCCTTACCAAATGTTTTGGCGAGATCAGTGAACACATTGTTTATGGGGCCCAGGGCTATGTGTACGTGACTATCCGGGGAAGCTCGGGCTGACTGTGATTCTCGTACACTAGTCCCAACAAATATTAACGGTGATAGCGGCCCTCGCTAGGAAATTAGCGAGGAATGGGAGCTGAGTGCCTTTGGGGAACTCATGAACCCCCTTTGGTCAATGTATGAGGTGGTCGGGTCTTGCAAGCCCGTCCACCACCCGGAGGAAGAAGGTTGGAACTTGTTTTATGATAAGATTATGAATGATACGATTGAATGTATGTTAATAAACGAATGCATGAACGAATGAATGAATGTGGTATGATCACTAATGAATGATTGAATGAACGAATGAATTAGTTAATACACACACGAGGAGAAGGTTGGAGAATTCGCCCTCTCGCCGAGGTAATGACCACATGATTGAATGAATAAATGAAATTGATTGTTGTAATCCCGAGTGTTGTTTTCCTTTGTTTTCGGCCACTTGGGAAGTAATTAAACAAACCTCACACAGGATTATAGCTTGCATGTGGGCGTGTTTAAATTCTGCAATATTCTTTATGTTATGCCCTATTTTTATACCCACCAGTCTCCTATAGACTGAACCCGGATTGTTTTCAGTTTCTTGCAGGTTTGGAGTGCTAGGCAGGAAGTCGTGTTGGTCAAGTCTATTAATTATGTTGAGTCTTATCACGTGCATCTTGTAAACTTGAACAAATATGAGCATTGTACGATTATGATTATGTTTGATATTGATTCGGGACAGATTGAACCCGTGATTGTGATTAATTACATATTTTGCTTCCGTACGTTCATCAACTTTTGTGTCACTTATTTAGTTTCAAAGTTTTAGTTCCCTCCTAGCCTAGTATGTGAGTGAGTCCCCGTTTGCTGTGATTCGGCTCGTGTATGGACTCTCCATGTCATATGCGGGTCGGGTCCCGGTACGGGGGATGTGGGGCCCTCTGTTGGGGTGCTACATACCTGCTGACAGATGGGATTCTCTCTTGTTTGTCGTAGTTGCGTTACGCGTGGCCTGACGACTGTTTGTAAGTGACAAGTATGCAGCGATACCAAGCTCTGGCTGCAGTTGCAGCTGTCTGTATCATAGTAGTGATCGAATGAGTTCGAAGCATTCAACGGTCAAGTACTCAGACAGACCTCAATGGCAACGAGACACCGTGGAGAAGGTTTGATGCAAGCAATGAGGGTAAACTTCATAACTTGACTTATCATTCTACACTATTCCGGGAGATGAACTAAGGCACTACAACTCGAAGCTCGTTAACTCAACATTTGGATCTGGGGACCTGTAACATCCCGATTCTTTAAAGTATGAGGTACGCCACGTGTTGACATTCTTGTGTTTTTAATTAGGGGATTTTGTGTTTTACGTGGTCCTATTTTCAACTCTTTAAGAGTTTAGGGGCTTGCTTGTAATTTTCTCTTTTTAGGGGTTTTCGGTCATTTCTCGTTCGATCAAGGTTTCGACCTCTTGGACCCCCTTTTTTTGCGTTTGGGACATCGAAATGAGTCCGTAGACTCTAAGTTTGTCCAACTCTGACGTCGTTAGCCCCTCCTACCGATTGTTTTGTGCGAGAGGACCAGGGATAAAACACTCGGATCCTCGTTAGATGAGCTAAAGCAATCAGACTTCAGCTCTCTCTCTTTCGCGCGACACAACCCCCGGGCACTATTCACATACACAAACATACACTAACCCAAACTCGGCCGATGCTCGACAGATTTCGATGAATGAGTAGTCCATTTCGAAGAGCTGGACGATGCGAACACAACCGTACCAAGATCTTGGCCCAACAACCACTGAGGTGGACTTTTTCCCCGATTTTCAATTGTGATAGGTGGGGGTCCAACCACCACGACTTCGCCGCCTTCTCGCGGCCGTTTTCCGTGGCCTTTCTTCGACATGACCCCCAGGGACTGGAAGAAGATATCCCGATGAGCGTTTCCGCATTGGAGATGCGGTTAACGGGGCCACGGTGGCAGTGCACGTGCCGCCGGAGGGGCCGCGGTGGCAGTACACTTGCCGCCGGAAGCTCGCGACGGCGGCGCGTGTTATTGTAGCAGCTCCAAACGCCGCCCTCTGGTTTCCAAGGTTTTTCGACCCCCCAGTCTCATTTTTGGCCTCGGTTTGGCTCAATTCGTGGCGTAGGTTGTAGCACCCGCAACGATAGGCACCACATCCCCCGCACTACAAGTCTATTCCACACATGAAATTGATGATCAAGCATGAACCCAGCTCATAGTGAACGGGTGACAAAATAAAAACAACTCCCTTGCTAGGTGGAATCTAACCCAGTACCAATTAATTCAAGAACCTGACGAGTGCAATGCAGAAGCAATTAATAATAATTTATCACAACAATAGCTCACAGGCTCAACATAAACAACAATGGGCTACAAGCCCTAAATCCATAAACATAATTAAATTGAGCCTACACCTAACAACGGGTACAATTAAGCATGCAACCTGTCCGGAATCAATATTCAATAATTCATAAACCATACGTTGGCACACAGGCCTATTAAATACATGATACAATTAATTATAATAAATGTAAAATGTGACTCGAGTGTACGAGTGAGACTCAAGACAACCACTAAGACTTGACTCCCGCCTAGCAAACCTGCAAGGAACTGGAAAAGTGGGAAAAAGAGGGATCAGTCTCTAGAAGACTGAGTGAGCAGGAGCTATACATATATATAGAAACATGCGCATGCAAGTCAAAAATCCCGAGCAAAGGTTTATTTAAAATTAGTTCTCGTGAAGGGCAAAAGAATAGCTAACCGTTGCCTGGACTTTACGATTAATTCATATTAAATTCATTAAGTTCATAATCCATAATAATCATAGAGCGTGCTTAATTCCCCAACCAAACTCCGACCGTGTACCACAAGCGTGAGATAATACTTTTGAATACATGATCATACAATACATACTGATACATGCGAGTCATATACATGAGACATAATCATTTGGGCAATCCGTGTTCTGGCCTTCCCGCACGGTGACTGATCATAATAACATAATCATAATCATAAAATAATTTCCAACCTTCTCCCTCCATGATGGTCGGGCCTGCAGACCCGAACCATCTAATAATATATTATATCGAGACGGGGGCTCATGACTCCTACCCGCTCCTTCGATGGGTTAACGCCATCGGCTCATGAATAACTCAACTTCCACACTACACGGTCACGTGAGAGATTCTCAATGAGTACTTTGTGCAATGGCTTAGTTATACGCCGGCCCGATGCCGAACCGATCTCCATTCACACATTTCCTCGGGGCCCAATAACATGTGCAAGATCAATGTGCATAATCTCGCCAAAACATTCAATTCATAATAATTATAATACGTTTTATAATCTTGAAATGATTTACTCGATAAGAATATACTTGATGATTACCCTTGAAAACAATACATATATATATTATGTTTTTAGCCAAAACACGTCACATAGGGTAGTAGGGTTCAATACTTATCTAGAACGAAAACACCCTCACCTGACAAGTGACACTACATGAACAAGAGCTATGTCGGTGCCTATTGGATCAAGATATCTCCGCCCTGGAGATGAGCTATACAAGAAAGAGAACAATGTGTACTTGTGAGATAAGACTCAATATGATACCAAATAGGACGCACGACAATGTTCATGAAGCGGTGTATCATGTCCTAACATGATTGAATATGAAATGAAGCATAGGAATGTCACGGAATGGTGTGATCATGTTCATATGCTCAATTACTCAAACAAATTCAATTCATATATCAAGCACGGATTCAAACAATCAAACTTAAGCAAGTAAAGACCAAGGAGTGTCAAATAAGAGTACAATTACAAATTAATCAAGCATATAATTCATATAAGTCACATACGGGAGCCAACGAAGTGAAAGGAATGAAATATGAGGGGTTTTGGTGAAGTTTGGCAAAAACGTACGATTTTCAGAAATGCGCAAGCTGTGGTAAAACAAGAATATCTTGAGTTCTAGAATTTGGAATTGAGTTTTGTTTGTTGGATATGAAACTAGACAGAAAGACTTTCCTAGGATATATGGCTCGTATTCTAGTTCAAAATGATGAGAAAATGGAGTACGATCGAAGTTAGGTGATTGCAGATTTCTGGTAAATTGTCGATACCAAAATAAAATGGTTATATCTCACAAATGACTAGAGATATTAAGATTAATCTAATTGTAGGTTGTTCTAGACTTCAAAAGGTTTCCGTGGGTTTAAAAATCAGGTCAATCGGAGTTCGGATGAGGGGGTACCCAACCGGGTAAAGTTCAAGGGAAAAGTTCCCCGGCCGGGGAAAACTACCCCGAAGTATTTCTGGGCAAGAGTACCCGCGCGGGTAGCCTATCAGGGCTGGAAAAAGGGCAGAACAGGGCATGGCTCGGAAATTGGCTCCCAAGCCTCTCCAACACCAATCTTCAACAAATAAACACCTCAAAACTAATATATAACATGCATAACTCTCATATGTATCATTTAGGCCACAAGGAAATGAATATAACATGCTTGATTCATCAAAATCATTCATGAAAACACTTAAAGCTCCAAGTGATCATACATGTACCCACTTTCAGGAAACACAAAATATAAATACATATATTAACTCAAGAACTTCACAAATACTTTATATTACCTCATGGAATTCATAAAATCACAAAGCCCTAACCTATAGCCAAGTTCATCACATATATATATCTATATACACACCTCGAAATGGGATGAAGGAAATCGAGGAATGAAATGATGAGGATGATGATCCCTCCTAAATTACTTCTTCTCCTTCTTCTTCTTGTTTGCTTGAATCAACAGTGTCTGTGTGTGTGATGAGAATGAAAGCAAGGGTTGTGTGTGTGAATTAGAGATTTAGTGTGTGTTCTTGGGTGAGTGTGTACATATGATATAATATATGTAACGTAATGTATATATATATATATATATATATATATATATATATATATAGCTTATATGTATAAAGTAAAAGTAGATATTATGTATATAATATATATAAAATTCTTAGTGCTCTTATATATATATATATATATATATATATATGTATATAATTGCATGTCTCATTAATGAAGGTAGTATATAAATATTGTATATATATATATATATATATATATATATATATATATGTTATGAGATGAAATGTACAAATTGTGCATATGTTAAGAAATAGAATTGTAATTAAAATGATCACATAAGCAATTAGGCAATTATTCACATAATCCACTTAGTCTCATAAATCAATTAAGCATGTTTAACAATCTAACTCTCAAACTCACGCGGGTGGCGCGCTTACCTGAATAATTGAAAATGCGGGGCATTACATAGGTGGCGGAACGGTAGCGACGCAGTGGTGGTTTGCGGCGGATGTCAGCTCCGGTGATTTTTCCCGGCGAATAGCTTATGGATTTCAAAAAGCTCGTCATAGGTAAGACAATGCTTTTTACGTATTTGATTTTCGTTCACCGATTTGGAAGTAATTTAGATTTTAAAATTTTGGGGTTTTCGTATTCTTAGATCTGAAACTGGGGATGTTTGGCTTGGAATTTTCAGAAATTGATCGAGGATTTGGAACGGGCACGAAGACTACATTCTCGGGGTGATTTTTCGAGATTTTTTTCGGCACGTTCCGGCGGCTCTGGTGGCAGCATTCTAGTGGTCTTCGGATAACTTGTCGTCTCATTGTGGTGAGTTCAACGCCACTTCCCATTCGTTAATCGGACACTCGGTTTATTTATTACAATTATTTTATGTAATTGGGATAATTTGATTTAATTATTTTAAATGAAAATTAAATGATATTTGTTTGATTTGTCGATCGAAATGTATTCTTATGTATAGGAAATCATGTATTAAATGAATTATGAAATATATTGATGCTTTGATTTGAAATTTGAATCCCGTTATGTCGAATTGAGCTAATTGCATAATTTTAAGGGGGTGTTAGTGTAATATTTAGAAACTAGAATTTGTATGTGTTTATATAAGCTTGGATCAATTTGTGATGGATGAGCATGTAAAGTTTCGATTATTATGAATCACACACGTGCGTAAATGTTATTGTTGTTGTTTACTTTGAACTCTATGTATAAAATTAATAAGCCGAACATTCGCATCTACTTGAGAACTTGGGGGTAGGAGATAAGTTAGAATTTTTAGGAACTAATTGACTTACACTAATTGATAATTATATTATTCTCGTCTTGAATTCGGTTATGCCTATTGGTTATATACATCTTGTGTATATATGCATCTTTAATGTTAATCGTGCCTAGACTAAACAAAGATAGGTTGATTAATTGGAGCTTAATCTCATTAGGGATATTTGTGTGATTATTATGAAACCATGAATACATATATATATAATGATTGATCTTGTATTCTTGAAATGATTCCATATGCTTATTATGAATTCTTTGCCTATGTATGAAACCTAAACATACATGAATTTATCCTATACTTATGCTTTGTGACACCCCGATTGGTCGGTCGTACAGGTATGATGTATGTGCGTTTTTAAACTTATTATTTATGCATTTTATATTTATTTTAATTATTTATTTTCATTATTTGAAATATTTAATTTAATTCTTTGATTATTTGAAATTTCTTATTTTAATATTTTGCCTACGTTGTGGTAATTGGCCTCGTTTGTGTTCGATTTGGGATCAAAATTTTGTGCCTTTCTAATATATTGGAGTTTTACGAGTTATGAACGTGACTATATGCTCGTTATGTGTTTTCGGTTTTATATGTTGGGTTTTCGGGATTTGTTTTATTGGATAACCTAAAGGAGGCTAAAATTTACTTAGCGCACCTTGGGTTCTGGGTAGTGTAATTTGAGCTTGGGAATTCGGATTCGAATTCCGTGACCACCGTTGTGCTCGTTTCGAAGATTAGAGTGCAACAAGCCTTGCATTTTTCCAAAATCGTTTGGTACTCTGAAATCAGCCCGTAACTTTGTCTCGCACTCATATGACCACCTTTCACTAATTTGCACTTTAGTCCCTCAATTTTCACCCATTTTGCATAAGACTTGGACCCACATGACCCCAACTTGATGCTCTACCATCCCTCTCTCTTTCACTTTGATCCACACAAGGTAAGGAAGAGAAATTCAGCCATTTTTGTAGAAACAAATAACAATCCCGTCACTATTCACCCAAGAGAGATTTTGAGCTCTAATCTCCATTTTTCTCCATCATCTTCAGGGGTAAGTACATATTTGATATCTACATGCTTATGTGATCATTTTCATCCAAGAAATTATGAATTTAAGCCTTGTTTGATTGAGTTTTGATCCATGAGATGAATAGTTAGGTTTATGCCCCATATTTGAATCCTATGACTTCTTTTTGTGTTTTTCTTGAATTAACTCTAGAATCTTTATCACTTATGCTTGATTTATTGTTTTATAAACCAAATTTTGGTGGTAGTTGAAGTATGTGGGAGTTACCAATAATGTTCTTGAGTTTTTGGAAGATATATGCATGAGTTTGATCTCTTTCTCCTTGGCTAAGCCTGCTGTTCGAAATTGGCCTTATTTGTTGGAGTATTTGTGCAGAGTTACTGCCTTCTTTCATGGCTTAACATGCCTAGATGAAGTGATTGAGGAATGGATTAAGTTCCAGGGCTAAACAGTGGTGAAAACAACATTTCCCGCGATTGAACTTGTTTCCCCGTGCAGGGAGATTTTCAACATGAAAAGTACCCGGCCGGGTACTTCTATGTAGATTGTTTTCTGCATGAAAGTCCCCAGAAGAGGACATTTTATGAACAAAATCTCCCCGGGAGGGGAGATGGTTTACTCGATCATAAATTACTCGAGGACTTTACTTTGAAAATATTATATATATATTCATAAAGTTTTGGCCAAAGCTTTTCACATAAGGGTTGTAGGGTTTGTTACATAGCTAAAACAAAAATAGCGTCACCTGGAAGACGACAATACAAGGATACAAACCAGGCTGTGTGCTAATGATCACGATATCTCCGCCTGGAGATGAACTGTACAAGAAAGGGAACAATGTGTACTCGTGAGAATTGACTCAATATGAAACCACATAGATGCACGACATGTGATGTACATGATATGAGATGCATAAAGAGCATAAATCATGTTATGATGTCATATAACCAAGTAATCTATTCAAAACGTTCAATACATGAAGGTTTCATATTCATTCATTCCATATCTTTAATGAATCATATTAAATCGAGCCAAAATCTTCAAAATATAATCATATTACACATTTTAACATGTTTACAATTCATACAATAATTATCGAGGCAAGACGATACAAGAAAGCTTCAGACGTGTCATTTAAACGTCCATGTATTCATATCACATTTACACTTATCAAAGAAAACCTAAAATTAGAATAAATAATCAAACATATCATATATTATCAACTAATCAAACATACAAGTCATAAAATTCACATACAGGAGCCAAGCGAGTGAAAGAAACGTAAGAAGGGAGGTTTAGGCAAAATTCGGTAAAAGTTGACAATAATCGAAAATGCACAAGCTGTAGGAAAAAATGGAAATATCTTGAGTTGTAGAAGTTGGAATTGAGTTTTGTTTGTTGCGAATGAAACTAGACACATAGGCCTTTCAAATGATATATGGCCCGAAACGTGGTTCAAAGCGATGCGGAAATGGCGAGGGTCCGAAGTTGGGTGAGTGCAGTGTTCCGACGAAGTGGTGACACAATTTTCAAATGATCATAACTCACAATCGAGAAAAGATATTAAGGTGATTCCAATTGGGGATTATTCTACACTTCAAGAGGTTTCTGTGAGTTCAAAAAAGGGGTCATTTGGAGTTCGGATGAGGGAGTACCCGGACGGGGAAAATACAATGCAAAATCTACCCGGCCGGGGAAAACTTGTGCAGAAAACTTTCTGCACAAGCTCTACCCACTCGGGTAGTTTTTCTTCACAAATTTACCCGCCCGGGTAGAGGGTTTTCAGCTGAAAACCGAGATGAAACAGGGGTTGCTCGAAGGAGAAAGGGGAGGAAGAAAAAACCACATTAAAACTCAACCAAAATACTCCAAATTGAAGACATAAATTCATATACACATATATATGCACATATCACTCATCAATACTTCAATTACCCCAACAAATTACATAAACCCACATAATACATGTTAGCATGCAAAATTCTGTAATATTTATATTTTCTTGGCCACATTTTAAGTGCTTTTATTTGATATAAATTGGTGCTATAATATGGTTTTGTGTTTTAATTACAGCTGGGCCAATTTTATTATTTTGGAGACTTTTTGGGCCAATTAGGAAGATGTGGGGTTAATTTCTTAGGCATGGCTAAGTTGGGTCGTACGTGTTGTTGAGTTGTTAGGAAGAACCTGATTTAAATTACTTGCATTATTGCTAGGAGTGGACCGTGGGCATAACTCATTTCATGGACTAAAATAGTGTTATGGCAGGTCCTTCTTTGCATTGGGCCAAAGAGAGTTGGAGCATGAGAATTAATTAACTGAGGCCCAAATTGAAGATGTAAGCCCACTTGGAAGACAATTGGAGCAAGGCCAATTTAATTAGACTTTGGCAGTAAGTCATGTTCACGTGAGAAGCAAGAGTCCAATTTGGAATTGGATTAGACTTTGAGGGCTGAAATTTGGAGTGCTATTTAAGAAGTTTTGGGGCAGTAGCAGACAAGGGGGGTGCGCAGCAATTCTGGGGGCGTGAAGGCAGTAGCTTGAAGGCTTCGGAGATCGAGATCAATTCTTCTTCTTTTATTAATTAGTTTATGCTTTTTATTTATTTTGTGTTTTTGGACATGATTTTCATGAGTAACTAATTTCTTTAGTACCTAGTTAGGAATTTATAATTTATGTTTTTGACATCGTGAGACCTAATTGGTTTTTATAATTCAGTTTTATTTCAAGTATTTATTAATTCTCTGAGTGTCGTGTTTATTGTGATTTGTTTGCTTAGTGATAGTGCACGATCATCTAAGTAGATTTACTTGCATATAACCATTCTTGATTGCATGAAGTTTATGTAATGCGAGATTGATATTTGTGGTACATTAACGAGAAGGATTGGTTGCAGTTCTCAACTTGTTAAGGGAATTAATAATCGGATTTAAATCTTGCACGTGTCGTGACTAGGTTAATTTGGGCTAGTGTTTTCTTAATTCTTAATGCTGTTGGCTCATTAAATCCTGTCAAGTGTCTCTAGGGGTTGTGAGTTGATTAGGGAATAACTGTCGAGTGTCTCTAGGTTATTCTATTTAAGAGAAAACGAGGCGAGGCGAGTGTATCTATCTGCTATAGCTAGTCTATTTGAATAACTGAATTTATTTTTGCGTCTATGATCGATGTCCTAAACTAAATTGTGATTCCTAGCTAGGTATTGGTTTTCCCCACTGATTTATCAAAACTCAAGTGATTTAATTGCTTTCTTCTCTAGTTTAGTTTAATTTAATTGTTAGTTAATTTAGTTAGTTTAATTAAACCTTAAACCCCCCCTGGTATTACTTATTAATTTTAGTGAATTTTCTTGTGATTAAATTGAATTATTTTCTCCCAATCTCTGTGGATTCGACCCGTTTGCACTATACTCTATTTTAGTTGTAAACCGGATTTATAATTTATTTTGACGAATTCGACACCTGTCAAATTTTGGCGCCGTTTCCGGGGATTGGTGCTAATTGAATTTAATTCTTTTTATGAACTGGAGCATTCGTGGAGTTGACGAGCCGATTTTCGATCCCGAGATCAAAAAAAATCGCAAAATCGTTAAGGAAACAGACCAAAACACGCAGGAAGCTAGTGGAAAAATCCAATCTGAACCAATCTGAAGAGTCCAGAACTGATTCGGAACATCCAGAAGATGAACAGAAGGGTTTGACTGTACCTTAATGATGGCAGTAGTAGAACGTCGTACCATGGAGGATCTGGTGCGCCCCGATAACGCCCAACAGCCCCTCTGTATCAGTTTTCCAGAGGTAGGTGCTGGCTTCGATCTAAAGACAGGAACAATTCACCTTCTCCCCATCTATCGCGGTCTGGAAAATGAAAACCCTCACCAACATCTCAGCAAGTTCCACACGGTCTGCTGCTCAACAAAGCCTCATGGAGTTACCGAAGACCAAATCAAACTTCGTGCCTTCCCGTTCTCCCTACAAGATGCAACAGAAAAATGGTTGTACTCTCTACCTTCAGCAACCATTACTACTTGGCAGGAGGTGCACGACAAATTCTTGGATAGGTTCTTCCCAGCTGAGCGATACCTGGATCTCCTTCAGGAGATAATTACCATTAAGCAAAAGGAACATGAAGCCTTGCATGAGTATTGGGAGCGATACCGGAATTTGCTTGCAATGTGCCCACATCACAACCTGCCGGAAAATTCAGTTGTTCATAACTTTTATAGGGGCCTGATGCCTGCTGAGAAAAGTCAGTTGGATGCTTCAAGTGGAGGTTCCATTATGATCAAAACACTTGCAGAATTAACGGATTTAATTAGCAGAATCTCTAGGGCCTCACAAAAATAATATGCCAAGTCCAACATGACGAGACAGGTAAAAGAGGTAAATTCTTCCCAGTTTGAGGAACTCAAGAATATGATATCTGCTTTAGCATCTAACATGAGTGCAGGAATCCCACAAGTAGCGACAGTTTGCCAATCACCCTCGCATCCTCAGCAACAGAACTCACAACAAAACTTTAATCCCCAAGCTATCCGTTTCAACAACCTAGAGTCCACCGTTCAGAACCTAGGCTCTACGGTTAAGAACTTGGAAACCCAGCTAGGGCAGATCGCTGCAGCCTTGAGTAGGATGGAGAACCAAGGTAAACTACCCTCGCAAACGGAAGACCCCAGGAAGAATGTCAGCGCCATCACTCTTCGAAGCGGTAAGGAACTGCCTCCACCAGTGGAAAAAGATCAGGGACGGAAATCTGGGTCGAAAGGCGATCAGACAAATGGTGCGACTTCTAAGTATGACCATACCTTAGACTCGCACCGCGACGGAGAGGCGGAACTTGTCGTAAAACCCAAAACCCTGGTGGTCCCGCCTCCATTCCCTCAACGTTTAGCAGAAACAAAGAAGCAGAAAGAAGAAAAGAGTATTCTCGACACTTTTCGCAAAGTTGAGGTGAATATTCCCTTGTTGGATGTAATCCAACAAATTCCCAGGTATGCAAAAGTCCTCAAGGAGCTCTGCACGAATAAGAGGAAACTTTTAGGTAACGAAAAGATATGTGTGGGGGAAACATGTCCGCCATTTTATAAAAGAAACTTCCCCCCAAATGCCATGATCAAGGTATGTTTTCCATTCCGTGCAAGATTGGGAATTTAGGCATTAAAAAGGCGATGTGTGATTTAGGTGCAAGTATTAATATTATGCCACTTTCTGTATATAATGCACTTAATCTTGGCCCCTTGAAAGGTACAGGTGTCATCATTCAGTTGGTGGATCGCTCTATTGTTTATCCAGAAGGTGTTCTAGAAGACGTCCTCGTTCAAGTCAACGATTTAGCTTTCCCGGCTAACTTATTCGTATTGGACATGCAGGATAATTATTCTGAGAAATCCTCTGATATCCTTTTGGGTCGTCCATTTTTGAGTACTGCTAATGCTAAAATAGATGTTAAAAAAGGCCTATTGACTCTAGAATTTGATGGTGATGTCGAGAAGTTTAATGTTTATGAGTCAAGTAAAGGTCCTAATAAATTCTATAGTGTTTTTAGCATTGATGTGATAGAAAGTCTGACTAATGAGGATTATAAGATGAACAATGTAGAGGAACTAAGTCTTGTTGAAAATTTTGAGATTCAGCCAAAACATGTTGGGTTGTCGGTTGATCCTTGTGGGATGGTTTTACTATTAGAGGCTTTTAAATCTATGAATAGGGATGCTCTGATGCTTGATATGCCTAACGCTATAACTGAACTAAATTCTTTCGTGTTTCAGGCACCTATTTTGAAATTCAAGAACTTTTTGAATAATCTGGAGTATGCCTTCAAGGGAGGAGGAAAGTATGCAGATTCAAAGCTGATACACGATGATTTATGGAATGAGCAGTTTTTCGAGTTGTACGACCTTAAGGTTCGGTCATACCTTACTGTCACGCTCTGGTATGCAGATAATCTGGACTACTTAACCAATATTTTCTTCAGATCTCACATATTTTTCGAGTACAGGAACCCACGAGTCATTGTGAAAGATCATGGAAATTTTTTTTATAAGTGGTTGACGAAGGCTGTGCCGAGAAAGTATCGAATTATGTTGAGAACCTCTATGAGTCATCATCCCCAATCTAGAGGGCGTAATGGATTAGAAGATTCAACACCACATAGTCGAGGGGATTTGTATGGAGGTTCTGCCTCCGTTTGAGTTAATTGCTGCTCTTTGTTGTCTTGCAGGCGCACGCTGTTGTCCAAATTTTTCTGATTTGCTGCTGTTAAACTGTTGATGCTTCTGTACATGTTTGACACCTAGGTGTGACCGTACCCTACGCTCATACTATTTTTGCGAAAAAAAAAAAAACGCCCCAGATCTGCGCTTCAGGGAAGTCCTCTTTTCTCTCGATTTTTTTTTATGCCTTGAGGACAATGCATGATTCAAGTGTGCGGGGAGGGATAAGCCTATTTACTGTTTGGCTTACGTGCTTAAATTCGATTTTTTTTTCCTGCGTCAACTGTTTTGACTTGCTGTTTACTTGAATTTGAGGAGGTTAGAAATTGTAAATAATTTATTCCCGTTTTGAACATGTTTGCTTAAGCTTGAGTATTAAATTTTTGCTAGAACTTACTAGGCTATTAAATGCATGAAAAGATTGTGTGAAATTTGATTAATTAGTATGACTTCATGCCCTTATTTCTCGTGCACTAATTGAACAGTTTGTGTACTTTGCTTAGATAAGTTGGTTATATTTTTCAATTAAGTTCTGAAAGTTGATTAGTGTGCATTTTAACTCCCTTCGAGACGAAAAAGATTGGTTGACAAATAATTTGGGATATGACCGCTGAGCCTTAGTATTGTGCAAAAATTTCTTTCTTAGCCGCGTTACAAGCCTAATGCACAATATAATTTCCTACCCTTATCTTTGTTACACCTTGCTTACTCATTTTCCTTTTGGGATTGTATTGTTGATGTCAAGAGTCCTTTTCTTTGGTTTTAAGTGTGAAAGTTTCGTTATGTTTGGAATAGAGAAAATTGTGAGAGTGATGAAAAATAGCAAAAAAGAAAAAAGAAGTCAAGAAGAAAAAAAAAAGTAAAAATGAGAGAAAACAAATTGAAAAAATAAAAAAACAAGAGTGAGAAAGAAAGAAATATGAGAGAGAATGAGCCCTGTTGCAAATTCAACAAAGGGGTTGAGAATTAATTGTGAAAAGGGGAGTCTCCTTTGGGAAGAAATAAAAAGGAAACACTTGGGGTTAATTTTAAATGTGTAAGCTTGATGTGTTAGCCTTTGATTTACTTTTTCCTACCCCGACCCAAGCCTACATTACAAGCTCGAAAGACCTTTCAATCCCGAGTTATTAGTTGATCAAATTAGTGGAGATTGGAGTGACGGGTGCATTCGAAATTGATGATCGGTTCTTATGCTAAAAAATACTAACTTATTTGTCTAATCTTTGTACATTCTTTTGTTCGATTCACACTACACACAAGGGTATGATTTTTGTACTAATTAATTGAATTTCGTGTGATTAAGTAATGTGTTTGATGTGCTAGATTTGTTTAGGCGAAAATTCGATGATCGCTTTTGTGAAGATGTTTGATGGGAGTGATGTTTCAATTGATTTTTATTTCCCTCGAGGACGAGTGAATGAATAAGTGTGGGGGGATTTGTTAGCATGCAATATTCTATAATATTTATATTTTCTTTGCCACATTTTAAGTGCTTTTATTTGATATAAATTGGTGCTATAATATGATTTTGTGTTTTAATTACAGCTGGGTCAATTTTATTATTTTGGAGACTTTTCGGGCCAATTAGGAAGATGTTGGGTTAATTTCTTAGGCATGGCTAAGTTGGGTCGTACGTGCTGTTGAGTTGTTGGGAAGAACCTTATTTAAATTGCTTGCATTATTGCTAGGAGTGGACCGTGGGCATAACTCATTTCATGGACTAAAATAGTGTTATGGCAGGTCTTTCTTTGCATTGGGCCAAAGAGAGTTGGAGCATGAGAATTAATTAACTGAGGCCCAAATTGAAGATGTAAGCCCAGTTGGAAGACAATTGGAGCAAGGCCAATTTAATTAGACTTTGGCAGCAAGCCATGTTCACGTGAGAAACAAGAGTCCAATTTGGAATTGGATTAGACTTTGAGGGCAGAAATTTGGAGTGCTATTTAAGAAGTTTTGGGGCAGCAGCAGACAAGGGGGGTGCGCAGTAATTCTGGGGGCGTGAAGGCAGTAGCTTGAAGGCTTCGGAGATCGAGATCAATTCTTCTTCTTTTATTAATTAGTTTATGCTTTTTATTTATTTTGTGTTTTTGGACATGATTTTCATGAGTAACTAATTTCTTTAGTACCTAGTTAGGAGTTTATAATTTATATTTTTGACTTCGTGAGACCTAATTGGTTTTTATAATTCAGTTTTATTTCAAGTATTTATTAATTCTCTAAGTGTCGTGTTTATTGTGATTTGTTTGCTTAGTGATAGTGTACGATCATCTAAGTAGATTTAATTACATATAGCCATTCTTGATTGCATGAAGTTTATGTAATGCGAGATTGATATTTGTGGTACATTAACGAGAAGGATTGGTTGCAGTTCTCAACTTGTTAAGGGAATTAATAATCGGATTTAAATCTTGCACGTGTCGTGACTAGGTTAATTTGGGCTAGTGTTTTCTTAATTCTTAATGTTGTTGACTCATTAAATCCTGTCGAGTGTCTCTAGGGGTTGTGAGTTGATTAGGGAATAACTATCGAGTGTCTCTAGGTTATTCTATTATTTAAGAGAAAACGAGGCGGAGTCGAGTGTCTCTATCTGCTATAGCTAGTCTATTTGAATAACTGAATTTATTTTTGCGTCTATGATCGATGTCCTAAACTAAATTGTGATTCCTAGCTAGGTATTGGTTTCCCCCACTGATTTATCAAAACCCAAGTGATTTAATTGCTTTCTTCTCTAGTTTAGTTTAATTTAATTGTTAGTTAATTTAGTTAGTTTAATTAAACCTTAAACCCTCCTGATTTTACTTGTTAATTTTAGTGAATTTTCCTGTGATTAAATTGAATTATTTTCTCCCAATCTCTGTGGATTCGACCCCTTTGCACTATACTCTATTTTAGTTGTGAACCGGATTTATAATTTATTTTGACTTATTCGACACCTGTCAATACATATGCATATACATATACATACACATATATACACATACACATATTCTTGCTTCAAGAATTCATAAAACTTATGAATTAATATGTAGTCAGGCATATTCATACAAGATTCGAAGTTATTAAGGGAGAATCACACCATTCTCAATCATATATAAAAATATAAATATACACATATACACATTATACCTTGGGAGAAAGATGGAGAATGAAAGGAAGGAGGTGGAAAAGTTTCTTGAGCTTGAAATATGGAAGAAAATGAGCTTAATCCTTGCCTCTTTGCTTCCTTTTCATGGTTTTGTCGTATTTTTTAAAGTATGAACACTATGTATGAGCCTATGTATGCTTAGTCTTAGTTTTGTTATGATTTTGAGGTCAGTGTGTGTGATATGTACGTACGATGTGATAAGTACGATATGCATGAAATATAGTTGTTTATCTGTCTGTCTGTCTGTAGCGGGGTCTCAATTTTGAACTTATAAACTTTGAACTTTGAACTATTTGAACTGGGCCCTGGAGATTTGTGCAAAGGAGCCTCGGGTCATCGGGTTACTCCCGAGTACGGTCTCCACTTAGTGTGAAAGGATCAACCGGGAACCCACTATAGGAGGTTAGTGGGGAATGAAATCCTTGGGCCTGAGCATCATGAAACTCACGACCCTGACATGAGAACCGATGGTTAGGGTATGTACAACCCTTCCATCACCAGAGAAGAGGTAAGTGTGTCTGACTTTGATTTCTATTTAAATTTGAATAAGAATTTTGAACTGAGGAGTTGGTAGGAATTTGAACTCGTACCCGCCGAGTGTTTTGTCTGTCTGTCTGTGATAAGTTCGTGAAACGGGGGGTAGATTCTTAAATTAAGATAAAATTTGGATTATTATTAACCTAATAAAACATGTTTTGATACGTGTGCTAAGTCTGCATGAATTTGAACAAATGTTTGGTTATATGTATAAGTAAGTTTTGTTCGTTCAGTTTTGAGAAGTCACCCTATATATATATATTATCACAAGCAAATATTTTGGCGTGAAAAAACTAATCCCGAATTCACAAACATTTAATTTTGAACGTGTTGTGCTCTATGTATATGTAGGTGTGTGTGGGTAGCCCCTCACTTAGTCTTTGGACTGACCCCTCCCTCTTTATGTATTAGTTGCAGGTTAGGTTCTTGGAGTCCAAGCTAGGCGGCTGTATGTGGTGTCTGTGTCAGCCTGTTTGGTTTTATTAAGTACTTTGTTTCAAACTATGTATGAAATTATGTATATGATATGTTCTGTACAGGTTTATGATTATGATTTGATTTAACGTTATTCGGGGGAGGGTAGGATAGGTTCATGGATTAGTTGAACCCGTTTTTATTGTATATTATTCCGGAGAGGTTAGGACAGGTTTCTCTGATTAGTTGAACCCGTGTAGTTGATGTTGAGTTACATTCTGGAGTATATAAGTTATGCTAGTTGTTCAAAGTTTCTGGTGTTGGGAATAGTGCCCTAGAAAGCCGATTCGTCGTAATCTACTTTGGGATTTTCCTCATATCACAAACAATCTTTGAATAATATACGATTCATTATTACCATAGGCAAATAATTCTTTATATGCCAATAAGACTTTTGTGTGTTTCCATTAGGTGCGCATGTATTAGAACTCCCCTAATCCATAAGGCTGTTAGGGTCTTCGTGATTAGGTGAATGACACATGAAACAAGCCCTAACTCAAGGCCAGATTAGAAACCACTCCAAGTCGATGAGTCTAACAAACAGTGGGAGTGTTGATTAGGCTCGACTGAGACTTGCTCGTGGGATTGCGTCCTTAAGAAGGAGCATCCTATTTCATGGGGTGTAAAGTGCGTAAGTTGATGTGTACGCAATACATGAGGGTGCTTGTTATTAGAACGGGTACATTGAGGTGTCACGCTTGAGAAGATTCCTAAATAGGAAAGGAAGTTTCCACTTCAGGAAGAGGAAACTTCCAGATTAGGAAATATCTCACAGGTCAATGGCGTGAGTAAAATAATCCTTTGAATTGAGATTCCATTAATGCTTTGTGGACTAACTCTGTAGTGTTACGTACAAGCTTTAAAAGATGTCTCACGAGACAATTGATTCAAGGCTTATGCTGGGGCTGCACAAGTGGCACATGGAAGCATATGAGAATTAACAAAGGACCTACACTTGCTTTAATGTAAGAAGATCTCTTATTGAATAAGTCGTTCATATGCCATCCTAAACCCTCAGCCGAGGTAGTGGATCAAGATATCAAGAAAAAGGGTTTCTTGGATTGAGATCAAATGGATATGAAATGAACTTAGCTTTAAGATTGAGATTAGTGGGGCTCTCATTATTCCCATGCCCTAGATCTTAATCGAGAGATGGGATGGTAGGAGGATCGTACATCACAGCTGTCATTGACTGAAAGGTTCTTTTGAATATATATTCATTATTCGGGTAGGGGTCACACACCTTTTGCTAGACTATGGTCTTGTGATCTGTGAACTAATAAAGCGTATTAGTCTCACTGCTAACTGAAAATGGACCTAGGGGGTCACACACAAATGCCAGGTTCAAAGGGTATTGAAGGAAAGATCAAATAGTTGATCGAAATGAGACCAAACGTGTAAATGTACACATGTGACACGTGAGCTCGAGTTGGGCGTGTGGTCGGATTGTGAAATTGGACCATGAGTTGATTAATTGTAGAATTAATTATAAAGGCAAAATATAATTCATTAAGAGAATTAATTATAAATCCCAAATATAATTCATTAAGAATTAATTATTAAGCCAAATAAAATTAATTAGAGAATTAATTCTAGCTCGCTAGAAATAATTAGAGAATTAATTCTAAAGCCCTTCATGTAATTAATTGAGAGAATTAATTCTAAGTATTTAATTATTTAGTTGTTCTAGTTTGTTTAGAATAAATAAATATTTAATTTCTTCTATTTATTATTCTAGTAAATATTAATTCTAATATGATTAGAATAAATATTATTGGAATAAGATATTTAATTATTATTAGAATAATTGAATATTCCTAGTTAATTAGGAACTCTCTTTCTATAAGAATAGATATCTTATTTTGAATAAGATTTCTATTACTTGGAGAGAAAGAAAATAGAAGAAAAGTCAAAGTTGGAATCCGATTCCAACTAGACTTGAGGGGTTCGAAACCCTAGCCCTATTTATAGGCTAAGGGGTTCGAAAATTTCACGTACGCGTGACATGGGGATCACGCCCAAACTACGGCTTCATGATGGGAGAAATCTCTTGCTCACTTTCTTCTCGTTTTGTTTCTTTCTTTACACATGTCATAGTACTAGCATGTTTACTCACATGATTTCAATCTAGGACTGTTGTGGATTATTACTCTAGAGGAAACCTACTATGGAATCTAGTAGAAAGAATCTTTGAAGGGACGGGTTGCCATTACCGCATGAAACACGTTTGAAGGCGGCTCAAAATATGTCAAGAAAGCGTCGATTCTTGTAAGTTCTTGAATCTTTAAGATTGGAAATAGAAATTGCAAGTCCGATCTTGCTTTTTGGGAAATTTTTTGAATTCCGCTGTGTTTTCTAATCGTGTTTTTTCCAACAAGTGGTATCAGAGCCACCTTACAACGTCTATTTCTAATCTATTTTTTAATTGAATTTTGAGAAATCCTTGAATCTGAGTTACAGTTAAGCATTCTTGAATTTGTTTCATAATCTGAGCTTTTGAATCTAAGAGGTTTCTTGAAAATTTTGAGAAAAAGGTTTTCTGAAAATCTATAGGATTTGTTTTGAATTTTCGATTAATTAAAATCGTGATTTTAATTCCTGAATTTAAATAAGAAATTTTCTGAAAAATTTACACGAAAATCGATGCAGGACGACGAGGAAAAAGTGAGTTCGTCGCTCGTCGTTGCCGTATGCGAACGGATCCAACCGGGGCCGAAAAAGGCGTATCCAACGCCGTCGGGCAGCACGAGGCCGCCCAGCTAAGGCGTCCGCGCGCGCCCGGGTGTGTCCGCCATTCCTGCGCGTAGCGAGTGCGTGCGCGCGGGCCTGCTACGCGGCGTGCGTTGCTGCGCGCGTGTCCAGGCTGCCTGTGCTGCGCCTTTCGTGCACGCGTGCGGGCGGACGCCCCTAGACCAGAATTTTCGTGTTTTAGACCCAAATTTTATTTTAATATTATTTTTAAATTATTTTTACTGAAAATTTTTTATTTTTGAAATTAAATTATAAATTTGGCAATTTTGGGAATTAATGTCAGATTTAATTTTTAAGGAACATTAATATTATTATTTTTGAAATAATAATTTTACAAAATTGTTAATTTTGAATTAACTTGAATTTTCTCAAAATTGAGCTTTTGATTATGAATATATTCTTGAACAAGGAAATGTTTTCAAATTACTTTGAGTTGGTAGAACTTAAAGTTAAAAGAATTTTATATTTATTGGTAAATTTAAATTCCTGTAATTTTAGAATATTAGGTGATCATGGGTTAGTCTTGTTCTTTTAATTTATGCACATGGATGGTTTAAATTTGGGGTTGGAGCCCCATAGTTTCATTTTTCAATTGGGGTCGGTGCCCCACTTTTGTTCGTGTTGTTATGTGTTTATTATGTGGCTTTCCATATTACTGTTTTGAGGCCGGGGTATACCCCGTGTAGTTATCTATGGCCAATATGAAGATTGAGCCATATTATTTTATGCAAAGAGTGTAGATTTTAGAAAGTGAGGTTTTTATTTTACTTTGGAGATTCGCACCCATGGAGTAAGATGGATCCACGCACAATAAAGTAACAAGGAGGCCATGAAGTGAAGACCCCTCAAAATGTTAGGAGGGTTTCTAATATTATAATAGATAGGGCATCGTTTTATTTCCAATTCCTTTATGAGATTTAAACTGTTTTATGTGGCATGTATGTTAGAACTTGTAGTTGTGGAGTGGCTCCCACATATCATGCATAAGATAGGAAAACCCATGATCATCTCGTATTAATATCATGCTAGGACATGTTATATGCTAATTGCTTGTCTGTAATGCATTTATGTGAAACTGCATTAAACAAGACTAATTAAAATGGATAACTGTACATGTTGGTGAGGTTAAAACTGGACAACTCTCCAGTATCCGAAAATCCCATAAATATTAAGCAATTTTGAAAAATAGGTATTTTGTATAAAGTGAAAACTTTAAATAAAATTCCTAGCATTCCATCAATAGGATTTAAGATTAATAGGGGAGCTAGTTGTTGTCCATGAGTCGTGGGGTGGCTATCTGAAACCTATTAATTCTTAGTTTCCTGATTAATTACTTTAAGTAATTAATATTTGATGGTTATTTTGGAATGGGCGATGTCCGCGAGTCATGGGTCGTTCTGGACTAAGTTTAATCATGATCTTATGATTGATGGGTTCTTCTTAACGGCTAAGTAAATATGGATGTCGCACGAGTCGTGGGTCCATATTGAAAGATGGGTGATGGAAAAATATTACTAAGAGCTCCATAGTGATGGAATTGGCAAGTCGTACCTACCTAAGGCTTTATTGAGGATGTCCGCGGGTCGTGGGTCTAAGATAAAGTGCTTGGGATCTTAGTACCCATTGGGAAAACAAGTTTCCCCTAAGATCGTTGGGATTTTAAGATCTTTTAAAAACAGTGGGAGCTACATACGATAAAATACCTAAATCCTATGTATTACGTTTTTATTCGACATGCTTCTCTGCTTAGCATTTAGGTTGTAGTTCTGTGATTCTCTATAATATGAAATGCAAACCCATTCATATCTATCCTTAAGTCAAACAAGTTGACTAAGTCCTAACTAACTCCAATTGGCTTTAGATCCTAAAATTTATTTTAGATTCCAAAAGAGAAAAGTGTTCTCTATAGGGCGAGATTTTCACTTATATGTGAAAATTCGACCCGGGCCAAAAGAGAAGCAATTTAAGGTGAATGGATTTTTCCAAATCACTTAAGAGCAATGGAACCACCTCACAAAAATGTTATAAGGTATAACTTTATGGAATTGTTCCATACTCCAAATGAGGAAACAAGTGCATTAACGTGGACTAAAAGGTCCTATTTGATGACCTTGTAGCCGCGGCCATTTAATTGAAAATAGAGTTCTCAATTACACTGATTCCTCATATTGCTTCCACCATCATTTAACTTTTTTCATACTCAACCAAAATGATGCCATTATAGCATAGTCAATCATTTAGTTGACTATGGTTGAGAGCATCCTTAAGAAGGACTAAGAGGTTACGATGGTTAATTCGTCTTCTAAACCCACTAATGTAAATGCTTGAAGGCCTAAAGAAGAAGAAACCCTTAAAGCCCAATGGATAGGCGAATAAAGGGTCATGGCCAAAAGACACTAGAGATCAAATAGGAAGTTTGCTTCTAAAGTAGCAAATAAGGACTTTGAAAGGGAACTGCAAAGAGTATGAGTACTCTGATAGGTTATCTCGTTTAGTAAGTCTAATAGGAATAGAATTCACAAATCTTGAGTTAATTTTGCATAATCCGTGGTGCAAAACTCAAAGTACTAACGTTTTGACCATACAACGAGATAACAAAAGTAAGTAAAATGACAAAGTTTCAAGAGAACTTTGGCACACTAAGATCCAAAAGGATTAGCGATTTAGACATCTTAGGATTATTCTATGAAAATGAACCTACAGAGTTGACTTCCTGTGAATCGTGTCTTAAGCGAAAACGTACCCAAAACCCCGTTTACGTAAAACGTGGAAACGTGCTAAACATAGTGGACCTCGATCCATATTGATATTTATCTATTGCTCACTGTAAGCACTAGATACAATCATCTGTTCAATCATTATGAATGAGTGTACTAGATGCAGTATAAACACGAAACTTATATGAAATTCTTAGAATTTCAAAAGGAGGTTAGGAACCAAAGTAGTCATAAGTTATGAATAACTCGATTTGATTGAGATGTTGAATACCTTAGTGACCAATTCCTTAGTCATCTTAGAGAAAATGGGATTATCACTCAGTAAACTAGTTTGAGAAGACCTTAGTGACTCTGAATGATAGAACAAAACCTTATAGGATATGGGTCGTTCCATAGCAAGCTTTACTAACTTATAATCATTCTCGGAATAAACCCCTAGAATATGCAGTTAGAGATTTCGAATATAGTACCTTTCAAGACTAGTTCCTTAATTGCACTATGAAATGTTGAATTCAATAGTTCCCCAATTATTCTTGTCTAAGAATACTGTTTTTTCAGTTCTCTTAAACAAAGGTTATTTGTTTCAAGGAATGTACCTTTCTTAAAGGATCGTTCCTATAAGATAGGAAAGGCAAGTAGGCAGACCTCAAAGAAATTTGAGGATAAATAACCCAAACCAAATATAGAAAAAACGAGCCCATCTGATTAAACTTAGCCTAATTTTAGAGTAAGTACACGTGTGATGTCCTCCTTCATGATGCATTCAGACCACATTCCTAGATAGCCTAAAGAATTACTTAATGAGGAGGCACTATCAGATTTGGAGTCTGAGTAGTGTAAATAAGCCTTGAAATTCGAGTTGAATTTCATATACTCAAACCAAGATTGAATCTTGGTTGATCCACCCGATAGGATCAAGCTCGAAGAGCTTGGAGTAAATGGAAAGCATTACAATCTTCTTGACGGTTAAAATGCATAAGTCTGTTCCGTAATTTTTAGCATATCTGCATATCCTGACTATGAGATATGTTAAATGAATGTGAGAACCGTCTTCCTCAATAGGAGATTGAAAGAGACTAAAATATGGTATTTCTATGAATCTCATATTCAGTAGAGTATGCATAAGGTATGCAAACCCCTAAATCAATCTATAGATTGATAAAGGCTTGTAGGAGTTAGAGAATTCGATTCCATAAGGTAGTTAAAATCTTTTGACTCAAGATGAAAGTCGAATAACTCTCAAATGCACGTGTGATAGTTGGTGATGTTAGCTTTAACCTTTGGTGGTTTAGACATGGCATCTTTCTCATTAGGAATGCGAAGGATGATATGAAAGTTACCAAGATATGTTTAGGAAACAATTTAACATAAAAGATCTTAATGATTATCCTAAATCCTCTACATTTAGATCTATAGAGGTAAGTCTAAGAGAATAAAAAGATTGTCACAGTAGACTGCATAACCACGTATTAAAATGGATTAGTATGGACAATGGAACATCTCTTTTGAAGAAAATGTGTCGTAGAGTAACTTTAAGAAAGTTAGTATATCGAAAACCCCTTTAAGTGAAAGGGAGTATAATGTATGCAATGTTATGTTCTAGATTTGATATGGCGCAACACTAAGCGTAGTGGGCCGAAACTAGTATGACCTTGAAGAAGGTCACTGGACTGCTATGAAATATACCCTCAGAGTACTTTAGAAGAAATGAGGATATCATTAAAGAGTTCAATAAGATCTTGTCATCGAAGGATATTTTGATGTAATCGTTGCATCAAACATATATGATTGAAAATCATTAAAAGGATACATGTTTTACCGAAATGGCAAAGCTGCGTGTTGGAAAGTAGTTCCAACGAGAAACGCTAAAAAAAATTCGACTATTGTAGTTGAGAACTTAGTCGTATTGAATATTGCTAAGTTAAGTGTTTGGGTAAGAAACTCCATCTAACTAGCTAGATGAAGTTCCTAGCATGAAACAACTCTCAAAGTATTGTATGATTATCATATTGTATGATTAAATGGACGGTTGCTCAAGAGGACCAAGACCTCACGAAAAGACTAAACATGTGATTACGAATCAATTTATAAAGGAAAACGTGTTTCCTTAGAGATGTGTAAATAAGAGGGTTACATCAGCAGAGAACTTAGCAGATCCACTTTGGAAATACCCAAAGTCAATAGGCTCTCAAAGTACATCATCAGAAGATGGGACTCAAAGTACCTAAATGCCTTTTACGGGCAAGTAGAAGATTGTTTGGAATAGCGCCCTAGAAAGCTGATTCGTCGTAATCTGCTTTGGGATTTTCCCCATATCACAGACAATCTTTGAATAACATACGATTGATTATTATCATAGGCAAATACTTCTTTATATGCCAATACGTGTTTTCTGTGTTTCCATTACGTGCGCATGTATTAGAACTCCCCTAATCCATAAGGTTGTTAAGGTCATTGTCTGTAACACTCCAACCGGAAGGCGCCACATCCCCCTCACTCAGACCCGATCCGTATATGAAATGGGAAATCCATACACTTGCCAAATCAGACCGAACGGGGACTCACTCACTCGCTATGCTAGGCGGGAGCTAGAACCTCGAAACCAAATAAGTAATTCAATAGGAAAAAATACACATGCGGAAGCATATCATGTAATCAGTCATAAATACAGGTGGCAATTGACGGGTTCAACTAGCATAAATAACTAGTCCCGAAAATTCAAACATAAACATAATCATAAATCAGAACCACAGGTTTAAATTATCCTTAGAAACCTGTCCCGAATCAACAAAACATAAGCTCAGCATTTATACATGTTTTAATATGACTTAAACAAATTACAATGTACGTGTGGAAAGACTCTGACTTAACCACAGAACTTGACAGACACAAAATCCCGCCTAGCACTCCAAAACTTACAAAAGAACTGAAAACAAAGCCAGGTTCAGTCTATAGGAGACTGGTCGGTGTAAAACAGAGCATACGTATAATATAAGATAATATTTAAACATTCACATGCAAGTTATAATCCCATTTGAGGTTTTCAAAGTATTTCCCGAGTGGGCGAGATAAAGAAATCATCAAAGGGGATTATAACTACCAATTTCCATTGGGTCTTTCGTGGCCCGGCTAGTGGGCGTGCATTATCTCCAACCAACACCTTGTGTAATTCATTAAACATTCTTTCTTTCTTTCTTTTCATGCATTACATTCTTTCTTTGTGCACAATCATGATCACTTACACCTTTTTCCTCTGATTAGTGGACGGGTTAGCAAGACCCAGCCACCTCCATCATTGACCAAAAGGGGTTACATGACTCCCCAGATGGCACTCAGCGTCCATTCCTAGCTAACTCCTAACGAGGTCCGGTTACGCCGTATATTGGTTGGAACTAGTGTGAGGGATCACCGTCGGCCCATGCCTCCCCGGATAGGCACTCACACTAAGTCCCTGGGCCCCATTATGTGCATTCATTTATTCTTTCTCGCCAAAACATTCGGTAGGGTTCATAAAAGAAAGGTTTTACGTCGAAATCATGGACTCTTGAAAACGACTCCATATACATATAATAATTTTGGCCGAAATCTTTACACATTGGGAGTATATAAGGTCATTTAACTAAATAGTAGAGCAACCCACCTTTACACCTTACCAAACAATACCAAGAATAAAAGAAGGCTTAAAAGTAACCTATGAACCCGGCACGTCTCCGCCCTGGTGAAAACTGTACAAACGACAACATAGTGTGGTCGTGAGACTTGAGACTCTAAATGAACCATAGAAGATGCACGCCAATACATTAACATGGCATGGCACGCATATGAAGTAATAACGTCCCAAGAAAGGTTCATGTATACAATTAGTGTCACTTAGGCACGTAAATCATTCAATCCTTCATCATACGAATGAATCATGTCCAATCATGGTCATTCATATGATAAATCCATAATGAGGAGCATAACATGCAATGGATCAAGTTAATGAAGTACATGACTCATAAACAAGGCCTGAGAGATTATATAATACTCCACCAAACAACGTAGAGCACAAAGGAGGTAAGGGCATTGAAAGAGGTAGCACGTAGGACATATAAGATCATATCTTGCACGTTTCACATCAATTGAATCCATAAACTTGATACCATGGCCATAACACATTATAATACATGTTAATAAAGCAAAGAATCATAAACAAGGTGGAAGAAGAATAAATAAGCGAAGAAAAACAAGAAAAACGGAATCGGAGTAATAGAAACTGGCTGGACAGAATCCACCCCCATGGATTTTGGTCAGAAACCCACTGACTCAAATCCACCCACGTGGATTGTTCCATTTGGAAAAATCTACCCCGTGGATTTGTGTCAGAGGCCAAAAAAAAAAAAAAAAAAAACTGAAAACAAGGTAAAGTGATGGGAAAGGGGAAAAAATGTAAGAAACCAACTCAAACCTCTACCAAACATACACGACTCCAAGCTAACACATTAAGAGAAGTTCAAACATCAAGAATTCAAGTAATTCATGCTAAGAAATGAGTTAAAACAAGTTACACATGCAAAAGACATGATCATAAATCATTTTCTTCCAAAACCTCAAAGTTCATAAATGGCAAATCCTTTAATACTCAACCACCAACCAAAATAAATCCATATAATCATAAATACATGCTTTAGGGTTATATATAACTCATGAAACTCAAGGAAATTCCAAGGAATCAAGCTAGAATCCACAAAATACATCTAACCCTCACTATTCATCATATATATCAATTCTAATTCAAAACATGGTGAAATCATTCAATATTGGACTTGAAAGAACCACAAGGAGATATAATACACAAATATTGGCTTACCTTTCAATTTGGAGAAGGAATGGAGGTGAGATGAGCTCAATTCTCACTTGGGGAAAATAGTTCTTCTTCTTTCTCTCTTTCTTCTTCTTTTTTTCTTGCTTTTTGGCTGAAATGTTTACGTGAGAGGGAGAGGATCTAGGTTTGGGGCTGATTGGGGTGAGAGAGAGAGAGTCTGCAAGTGGGGTTAGGTCAAGAGTTTAGGGTCTAGGGTTGTATTTTAGGTCCATAGCTTGGGAAAAGTCAAGAAATATCGTTTTAAGCGCAAAGTTCTCGTTTTGGTTGAAATTCAGGAATCCAAATGGTCTTAGAAAAATGTGAGGCTTATTCCATCGGATCTGAATCGTCTATACGAGTCCAATGGAGGTGACGAAACTCAATTCCGATTTCCCGAGCTCAATATATGTAGCACCCCTGTACGTAGAGATACCACACCCCCGCACTATAGGCCGATCCACATACGAAATGGATAATCCGTACATGAACTAACCTATAGCGAACGGGTGACAAGTAAAAGAAACAGGCTAGCTAGGCGGGACTATACCCCAAAGCAATATAAAACCAAGACATAAAATTCGAAAGCGGAAGCATTCATTCATTAATACATATAGGTACCATATTTACATCGAAAGTATAAATACTAATAGGTACCAATACCTATCAATACATTATCATCTCCTATATATCATACATGCAAAAGTCTCCAAATGATAACAAGAACTGTAACATACTAACTCTGGATATGACAAAAGCAATATCATGGAAATGTATGGAGTACTAGACCCAGCTGGACGACATGACACGACTCTGACTCCCGCCTAGCACACGACCACGACAACCTGAAAGGTGGGTTGTCAGTCCAGGGAAGATTGAGTGACGGGCATAAGTATATATTAACGCAATTAACATGTAATTTATAACCTCGGGTAAGGTTTTATAGTTAAAATAATATAAGTTCAGAATAACGTAGAACTCGTCCGAGATTACAACTATCAATATTAAATACTTTGATCAATTTTATGCGTTCATTACATGCAATACGTGGCCCGACGAGTGAGGGCAATCTCCATCCTTACTCCAACTGTGTACAATACATGCATGCTTTATTAACCAATAGGTGATCATGCAATTCAGCTATCGTGCATTCGTGCATATTGTATTCAAGCTAGACAATCAATCAGTGCAATCATGACAATAACCCCGAGGGCAATCCGTGGTTCCGGACCCGTCCCCAGTCGCCTTCTTCCTCCGGTTGATGGTGGGATTGCAAGGCCCCACCATCCAATCTCATTGAGCAGAGGGTACATAAATCCCTAAGCCCGGAACACCTTTCTCTACTAATCTCCTAGCGAATTCAGGGGTCATCCCAATGTGGTGAGGTTAGTATTCTAGTTACCCGTCAGCCCATGCTTTCCCGATTGGCTCAAATCACTATCCTCGGGCCCAACGTGACATGTTTTACTCGCCAAAACACTATCAATCAATCAATCACGATACATGACTTGCTTTTCATGAACATGGGTTGCTTGTAATTGTTTACAAGTTTCGAAATCACTATAAATAGATATATATATACATTTTGGCTTGAAATTGCACATAATGGTTATATGGGTTCTATATAACTAGCAAGTAAACCTCACCTTTACCTACAAAAGACAAGTAGGGCACGGCCTACAAAGCTTGCTCCTCATCCTCGTGAAGCTGGTCTGCACAAGATAGACGTGTACACGTGAGACTTGACTCTAAATGGACCAAATATGACGAACGGCAAAAATGCAACGAGATGACGTGCAATATAAAATGGGGTATGAAAACATTTTGTTTTAGCATGTAATCAATCATATAATAGCAATTTGGGATCAAAGAAGGGCTTGGGTTAAAATCCCAAAATCACCAATTTATGCAGGAACTTTTGTTCTGCCAGAGGCATGGGAACGGCCTTTCCGGCCCTTAGTGTAAAATGGGAAGGGTCGTTCCCATGCTTCACTGAAAACGCCCCTGCGCTTTATGATTTAAAATGGCGACTTTGCTGGGAACAGCCCTTTCGGCTTGCAGACCAAAATGGGAATGGCAGTTCCCATGCGCGCGCCGTCTTTGAATTCAAAGGAGTGGGAACGGCCGTTCCCAGAATGAATTGGGGACGGGAAGGGCCGTTCCCGTTCCTCTGTAAATACAGAAATAGAGCAGAACAGGGGATGGCTTCGGCACAAAAACCACAACTCCAAAACACCAGCCAATTCACTTTAACATGCAAGAATTCTGGGAATAATCATGCAAACATGTTCAATATACAATAAAATGTAATTAAAACACTTAAATCATGCTTGATCATTATAATTTTCCACTTTCAAGCTCATACTCCATATCATCACATAAGCTCAAGTTATTCAAGAATTTATATCTCAGTCCAAGTTATAATCACATATTCATGAATCTATTAACACATAATCCATATATGTTATAAATCACAAACCCTAGCTTCCACACATAGTCATCAAGAACCATATCTATGCATCCAACCCACATTGAATGAAAAGAAATGAAGGAAGAAGATGAATATGGAAATTTGAGCTTAAAAGCTTGGAATTTCTTGAGCAAACTTGATGGTGATGATAAAATCTCTTCTTTCCTTTTCTTCTTGAAGAACCGAACAAGCAAGGAGCAATTATGTTGGGTGAATTTTGATAATAATGGTCAAGGAAGCTTAAGGAAGCTTATTACGTGAATCACCATCCTTGATTTTGATGAAATGATCAATTTGCAATTTAGTCCCTCAAAAGTTTAAATCATGCAATTACGGATGAAAAGCTTGGGAATTAATCAATTAAGTCCAGGGAAATAAAGATGCAATTTGGTCCTTCATTTATAAAGGGAAATCATTTAAGGACATGTTGACAATTACATCATATTCGACAATTATTTCACGCAATAAATATTTTCAAGTCATGAAATAAATTCGCAATTTAATATGAATTCATAAAATTCCATGAAAGTATAATAAAATATAATTTATAAAATTATAATAAACATAAGAATGTAATTAATAAAATTCGTGGCGTTATAAGATATCACATACGGAACCAAAGTTGCGCTAATTGCTCGTTAGCCCCGTTTTGGTTCCAAAACTCAAAATAAATTCAAAACTCAAGCAAAAGAATTCGGAAACATAAAACGAGCAAAAAGATATGATCATAATACACATAATTCACTCTTACCAAGTTTTCACGAAAAATGGAAATCAAATCGAATAGAAACGACACCCAAATGCAAACACATATGCATAAACGTGTCAAGAATTCATATTCAAAATTAAACTAATAAGAGAAATAATAATTGAAATTATGTAAAATTAATTTAATTACACATTTTGGTAAACATATATGTCATACTTGAATAACGAAAAAACTGGGGCGTTACAATCTCTCCCCTTTAAAAGAATCCGTCCTTGGATTCATTGTATCTTATGCAACCAATGAGAGAACCTCGTCTCTCGAAACAACAAAGAGAGAGCCCTGTCTCTCAAACAACAAGGAGAGAACCTCGTCTCTCAAGCAACAAAGAGAGAACCCCGTCTCTCAAACAACAAAGAGAGCACCCCGTCTCTCGAATAACAAAACGAGGGAGTCTCCAATACTCCCAAGTAATACAACATAAAACAGTTACACTCAAGAGCAAATACCAAAAAAAAAGAAGGTATCAAACATCGGTTACAACAATTAAAGTCACATGAGTTACACAAGGCAGGTAATAAGTATCATTCACGTCAGTCATCAATTATACAAAGCAATTTAACATAGTAAGTGATCATACCACATAACATCAAAATTATTTAAATTAAAATTGCATGTATGCATGTACCATGGATGCTTCATGTACCGTTCACCATGGTAAAGAAATTTGGAGTTGTAGTTTCGTTGTCCAATGCATGATCTGCCCTGACACTATTAGTGTTTAACTTGTCTTTAATTTCTTCAGTTTACCCCAGTTAAGGGATGATCAACCTTTTATTCCTTCTCTGAACTCCATATCTTATCTTTTAACTTGACTTTTGCTCCTTCTTACCATATCTTATCTGGCGATGTTCTTGGAATTTGAATCTTTTACCTTGGCTAATACTTGAATCTGCTATACTTAAGGGTAACTGCTTCCAATCTCTTTAAAGTTCGATCCCCATCCGAAGATGGTTATTACCACGGTTGTCTCCTTCATGAATTCTTCCTCAATCGAGTTGAGGCCCTTGGTTCCTATAATTAGACCAACCTTTTCGTGGATCCTTTCTCATCTCTTATTCAACGTATCTCTTCATGATCTTCAAGCTTGTAGTCGTCCATTTGGTTCTGGTCCATTTAATCTCTTTAATTAGAGATATAACTTTCTTAATGATCCTTGATGTTTGATCCAAGTCCTTTAACTATCATTCCCTTCTGATTTCCTTCCACTTAACAACCTCCAAGGCGCTCATGGAAGAACCACTGACAACTCAGTGATGTTTATTTGTTGTGAGTTTCCCGGGTTCCTCCTGTTTATAGTTGAATGGACTTTTAATATTCTCTTATAATTACATCATCTTCGGACTCTGAGACCCGATTGCTAGAGAGTCAACCATTTTAAGCTTAAGAGGTTAAGTCTATACGGGTTTCCCATCAAGAGATTGTTGTCACTATCTATCCTGATGATTTCGCAGCAACATTATCTCCACTTTGACGGTCTGAGACTAATAAACCATTTCATTCTTTTCATCACTATCATTAGAATTCTCATGCGCAGCAAGATATGCATTTCATCATTTCTATTAGAAACTATTTCGTCTAGCACAACTTCGAATTTAACTTTGTCTCTCGGTTGGGCTCTCCCCCTTAAAAATTTTCACCTTCATATCTTGAACTCAATTAATCCCTCTTTCATCGGAATTATTGGTGAAAAATTTTCATTAGGGAGGGTTTTGATCACACGGGATGCCCGAATCCTTGGCCCTTCAACTCATCAAATTCTCTTGATTCTCGAAACACCATTCTCTAATCTTGTTCGATCCATACACCCCGAAATCAACTCTAAACCCCTTTACTTCTTGAAGTTTCCATTTCCATCTCTGTCTCAACTTCATTCGGTTTGGTTAAGTCTCAACTTCCTTTACTTAAATTATCAATTACTTTTATCTATGCACTTTACGTCTAAACTTGACCTTGATGCTCAACTACAAGATTTTAATTGAACTTTATAACGATGAATAATTAAATTTGGGAGATTATATTTTAATTGAGGTTTAATTACTTAAATTTAATATGAACCTATTATGCGATATGTGAATTGTATGAAACCTTGAATGATTAAATTAGAAACTTTGGTATGTGAAATCATTTGTTCATGTGAATATTAATTGGTTATGTATTCTATAACTTTGTTGAAAAATTGTTTCTTAATTTAAATTAGTGGCATGATTTGAATTTACAAGAAATACGTGCAACGTGTAAACTTAATGTATGCTTTAATTACGCATGGGAAAGACTTAATTGGAATTCGTTGTATGCTTCTTTGACTAAATCAAATCCTTTGAAGAATAATTATAAATTATAACTTGTTTCTCGGGATAATTAGATAAGTATATGATCTATTTGGCCTTGCAGTATGAATTTTTATACGAAATATCGTATATGATTATAAAGTGTTTGTTTGCAAATATGTATCGTATGTATTTCGTTCTGTGCATTCATGGGCATTGCTACGCGTCTTTGTCGTTCATTCTTGAGTCTGAGTCCTCTGTTTTGTGTTCAGTTTGGTACACCCTGGGTGGTGATAAGTGGGTCTTGTGGGTTCCAAAATGAACCGTTTTCTTTTTCTTCAGCTTCGTTTAGTGCCAGGTGTGGTTTTCTTTGTTTTTAGTTATGTCAACCTAAACCCCTATATGTGTTTTGAGCCCTGTATGTGACGATGTATATATATATATATATTTGATATCTATTTTGAGGGATTTATCCCATTTGTTAAGAACCTTTGAAAAACAATTTTACGTATATGTATGATATTTTCCGTTTGATTTTGAAAAGCTTTAGAATGTGTGAGTGTGTAGCGAGATGGCTTTGAAAGAAAAGCTTTGTGTGAATATGAATTCGAATTTAACTTTGAACTTGGGCCCAGGAGAAGTGGTATGGCAACTCGGGATAGCCGTGGGGTCGCCGAGCTCTCCATTGATAGATTCGCCTAATCTTAGGAGGTTGAGGAAAGGTGGATTTCTTGAGCCGGCGGTAACCCCGTTGAAGGTGCAGGGAAGTGATTAAACCCTGACACGTGTGACTTTGAACGATAGTTCGGGCTTGCTACCCTTCTATCACCCGGAGTAAGGTTGGTTTCTGATTTTGTTTTGAATATGAATACTTTGAATATGAGAAGTTTGGTTGGAAAAATCATACTCGCCGAGTTAGTTTGAATTTGAATTCGGTTCGTGAAATGGGAATGGATTCATAATTAATAAAATTGGTTGATTTTGGCCTTTGGGCCTTAAACTCTTTCATATAACTATTGTCATAGGAAAAATATTTTAGATTGCAAAAACCATGCCCCGGTTCATGAGCTTTTGAATTTGATATATGTTTTACTCGTATGTATATGTATGGGTGTGTGTGTTAGCCCCCTCACCAGTCGTTAGGACTGACCCCTCTTCATTGTTTCTTTTTCCCCCTTTTTCTTTGTTGGCGTTGCAGGTTTGCTTTTGGAGTTCTTTGGACCTAGGTGGTTTTAAGTCAAGTTTTGATTATGTTTGAGTTGAGTTCGGTCTTTGACGTTGTATATGTCTTGCATTTATTCGAATTTATTTTTCAATTATAATTGTATAAGTTTAATTTATTCGTTATGATTATAATATTCGGGACAAGTTAGAACAGGTTCATAATCTAGTTGAACCCGTTTTATTGTATTTTATTCGGTACAGGTTAGGACAGGTCCTTGGATTAGTTGAACCCATGTAATTGATTTATTATATTTGAATTGTATTATTTATGCTCGATGCATGAAGTTTTTTTTGAAAGTTCGTATTTTGCGCATTCAGGTTTTGCATCTTTTCGAGTGTACAAGGTTTAGGTACCGCCTGGCTTAGGTTGGACTTTTGTTTGTCTCTCGTTCGCTATGACTTGGTGCATGTGCGGAATTTTCATTTCGTATACGTGTCGGGTCCTAGTACGGGGGATGTGGTGCCTTTCGTTTGGGGTGTTACACCCACAATCGACTCTTCACCTAACTTAACCTTCTTCACAAAACAATCAATTGTAGCTCAGTGCTTGAACAACCAATCCATACCCAAAATAACTCTGTACTTCTTCATAGGCATCACAATGAAGTCTGCTGGGTAGTCTCTGCCTTCCAAACTCACTGAACAACCCCGAACAACCCGATCTGTCTGAAGACTTCCCCCAAGAGGGGAACTAACCAAGTAACAAGAATTTAAGCAGTTAACAGGCAAGCACAGAGTAGCAGCAACATCACAGAAAGTAAAGGAATGTGTGGCACCCGGATCAAAGAGTGTATGAATTTCGACTTCGCCATTGGATTTGTTTTGACGATTCAGGTCTAATGGAATAAGCCTCACGTTCTTCTGAAGTCGTTTGAATTCCCTGCCAATTTAAATTCCAACAGATTGAACCGAAGCGGACTAGACCGGACCGATTTTTCTCCCTTCTTTTTTACCATTTCTTCCCTTTTTCTTGCCCCATTTGTAATGTGACATACCAAGAGAAGAGAAGAAAGAAAGGCTTCCCCCATCCTCGCCGTTGAGCTCAAGATTTTGTCTTCGATTCTCGCCCAATCAACGATCCAAGGTAAGATTTGTTAGGAATAATGCCCTAGAAAGCTGATTGTGTAGCACCCCGCACGTGAGGCACCACATCCCCCGCACTAAGGCTCAACACGAGTAACGAAATTGTAAATCCGCACCCGTATCAAACCCTAGCGAACGGGAGACAAACATAAAACCTTCCTAAGCCAGGCGGAGCTAGACCCTGCAATGGTTACCAATCCATAAAATGTAATGCAGCAAAGCCAAAATTCAATCATACCAACCAAAACGGAATTTGGGCTCTTCAGGCCTCTTTTAAAACATAACAATACCCCGTAAGAGCAAATCACTAACAATTTCGGAATTTATCAAATTCAGGATATAATAGAATGAATCATACATAATTCCAATACATAAATGAGTGCAGGGACTCTCCTAACTAACTCGACCACTTAAAGACTTCAAACACCTCCGCCTAGCCCGAACTCCAAAGATCAAACCTGCACACTAAAAAGTTGGGGAGGGAGAGGGTCAGTCTCTAGAAGACTGAGTGAGCAGGAGCGATACATATATAAAACATGCACATGCAAGTCATAAATCCCGAGCAAGGTTTTATTTGAAATGATCCCCACTAAGTGTAAGAAATAGATAAACAATGCTCGAACTTTACGACTAGATCATATTAAGTTCATTACATTCATAAATCATACATAGATATAGGGCTCGGCGAGTGAGCGTGCACAATCTCCAACCAACTCCGACCGTGTACGACAAATATCATTAATATATTGATTAGGCGATCATGCAATACATCATAATACACACAAATCATAAATCATGTCCTAAATATATGGTTTGGGCAATCCGGTGCCCGGCCTTCCCTCACCGTGCCTATCAATCAATAATCAATCAGTCAATCAATCATTTTCAATTTTAAATAAGTTCCAACCTTCTTCCTCCGGGTTGGTGGTGGGTTTGCAAGACCCGACCACCTCTGTCTTTGACCAAAAGGGGTTACATGACTCCCCAGATGGCACTCAGTCTCCCTTTCCCCGCCAATCTCCTGACGAGGTCCAGTACCGCTGTTTAAATAGTGGGACTAGTATATGGGATCCCCGTCAGCCCTTGCTTCCTCGGTTAGCCACATATACTAAGTCCCGGGGCCCGTTCCGTCAGAAACTAGAAATGTGACTCGCCAAAACATATCAATACATACATATGATACATACTATAAGAAATTATACCTTACCGTGTAATTCGGCATATGCTATATACGTACCTCTCCGTGTCATCCAAATCCGTAGCTAGCATGAAGACACACGGTTTGGAGCATAGCCTCATTACAAAACCATTTTCAAGCTTATGTACGCTCATACATATAACTCAGAAGGATTTACTCGATAACTCCATTTGAAAACTATATATATATACAATCATAAGGGTTTTGGCCAAAGCTTTTCACATAAGGGTTGTAGGGTTGGTTATATAACTAAAACGAAAACCACCCTCACCTTAACCGTGATGAAACAAGGATCGAGCACCAAGTGCCTGAACGATCAAAAGCTCTCCACCCTGGAGACAAACTGAACGAAGACAACAAAACGTGTTTGTGAGACTCAAGACTCTAAATGAACCATATATGACGCACGGCATTGCTCAAGCATGATATGAAGGTATAAAGATCATATTAAGTCATGAAAATCATGTAACCAATTCATTCACTTGTTCGATCATAAATCACTCAAGTTCTTCAATTCATATGTCCAATCAATTTACTTCAAGAACTCAAATAGGAGCATAGAACAAGTTCAAGCTCTTCCATAATACTACCATATACTTCATTTTATATAACATAGCATATTTTCAAGGTTGGGCAACAAGAAGAAGTGATAAGATATAGAAAATAAGTTATGCGATTCATAAATGACATATAAACACACATAAACGGCAATAAGCAAAAGCATACCTATAACTCATCCAAATGCCACGAAATTGAACTACAATACTCCTAACACATAGCCAAACAAGTTCATAGTTCAACACAAACGGAGATAAAGTCATTAAGGAGGTGAAACAAATCAAAAACCGAAGAGGAAACAACACGGACTGCACATGGGAAGTGACACGGGGGTGTCACCAACCATAGCCCAACTGAGCCACGGGCGTGGCTCAGTACAGAACTGAGCAGAGGGTGTGACACGCCCGTGTCTCACTCTTATGAGTAAATGTGACACGGGGGTGTCACGGTACAGAACCAAAACCGTTCGAACAATTTTTCCGGCAAAACTGAACTCATATAAAATCAATCCAAAGGCATACCAAATGAACTCCAAATGCTCTGAAATTTCATATACAACATATTTGGCATGTTATGAACATTTTTCATTTAGAGTGTAAAAGCTAAATCACACGTTAAGATCATCGAAACCGTGAAACAAAACTGGATCGCTACAATCGGACATATGAGCCCTAATGATTCTATCATGCCTTGATCAAGTACTTAGGAGTTGAGTTTGGATCTGAAACTTTGGGGAATGCATGCTAACATACTAAACAACTTTTATACATCATATATATGCAAAATGGTACCATTTAAAGCACATTAGAATGATCAACAACTTACTAAACACAACAGCAACAAATCGGTCATGGTGCATGCATAGAAACAGGCCATGTATTTCGGTTTTGAGGCTTCAAATGGAACCAAATACTTAAAGCATGAATGCTAACATATAGAACAATGAGTGTACATCAACTCCATGCATTTTCACACGAAATGGAGGCCATATGATCATGCAACAACATCAAATTTTACACAGCAGTTTGAAAACAGGGGAAATAGTTTGATCACCAAGTTTGGAGCTCCATAACTCAAAATTTTATAAAAGGAGCAAGAGAAGAAATCCTCCTAACATCATATACTATCAGTTAGGAAAGAAATAAGCCAAGAACCACGTTCATATGATCACATATAAGCAAGAAAATCAGCTACACAAGCAAACAAGGTCATAAGAGCAAATTCTCCCAAAAACCCTATTCATGCTCTTAGCCCAAACCCTAACCAAATCTGATCCAAAACATGATTTAAGTAGATGAAATCAAACATAATAGAGTAGAGAAGACATAAATATTCATACCTTAAAGATTTGGTGAAGAAGGGAAGAGATTTGAGCTCAAAATCACAAAGGATGGCCAAGGTTTCTCTCTTCTCCTCTATCTCTCTCTCTCTCGATCAGTAGCTGCAGAAATGAAGGGGATAAGGTTCGGTTCTTGCAGCTTAAAGGAAGGAGAAAGGGCTTAACTCAAGGTAATTAAGTCATGGTTAAGGTATGGTTTAGTTAAGGGGTGTTATGGGGTCCCACCATGAAGACTAGTCAACATAAGGGCTCTTCTTGCACGAGTTGTCCATTACGGTTGGATTTTGGAGGTCTTAATGATTTCAAAAAGGTATGAGGCTTGTTCCATTGTCTCCGAATCGTCGATACGAAGGCAACGGAGTTGACGGAATTCGAATCCGAATTCCCGAGCTCAAGATATCACGCACGGAACCAAGGGTGCGCTAATTGCTCGTTAGCCCCCGACTTGGTTCCACAAAATCAAAATAAATTCATAAACACGCCAAATGAATCCGAAAACATAAACCGAGCACGTAGGCATGTTCATAACACACATATATACGACATACTAAATTTTCACGCCAATCTGATATCATTACATATAAGAACGAAGTAGAAATAGAACACTTAAGCGCATAAACGAATTCATATTGTTATAGATTAATTATTAAAACTTAAATCCATATTAAATAAATTTACAGCCAACTTATATCATGTTGAAATTAATTAACGGAATTACCGAAATAGTTACGGTAACACAAAACCTTAATTAAGAATTTAACACTAAATATCAAAGTAGAAATAAAATGAATTAAAGTAAATATTAATAGTTTATAGTTTAAATCAAATAAAAACACTTATGAACAAGTAATCATATAATTAAATAATTAAATCGCGCAATTTATAAACAAATACGCCACATTATATAAACTGAAAAATGGGGGCGTTACAATCTCTCCCCCTTAAAAAGAATCCGTCCTCGGATTCACACACGCCTGAAATCAAATAATGAGAGATTCCCCGTCTCTCGCAAGCAACAAGGAGAGAGCCCCGTCTCTCGAGCAACAATGAGAGGACCCCGTCTCTCCAACAACAATGAGAAAACCCCGTTTCTCGCAAGCAAAGAGAGTACCCCGTCTTTCAAATAAAATAAGAGAATCCCCGTCTCTTAACCGAAATAAAGCAAGGAAGTCTCCAATACTTCCAAGCAACTCACGCAAAACTAAATTTAAAATCACGTAAGGCATCCAAAGTAAGTAACAAATATCTCCCATATTGATTTCCAATTATTCCAAGTAATTTAACACATTACACATCAAAGCACCTAACATAAGAATTATAAAAGTTAAATTTGCATGAATGCATGTATCATGAATGCTATAAGTACCGTTCACCGAAGTTTCAAAGTTTAGGACTGAGAGTTGCCGTTGTCCAGTGTAGGATCTATCCTGAAGATAGCTCAGTGGTCAGCTTGTCTTGAACCTCTTCAGGATACCTCGATGAAGCAATTAATGAATCCTTCAGGGATTATACTTCTTAGATCCCTTCTGCCTGGTACTGTTCCCAAACTCCATCATTTCCCTTAATCTTCCTTCAACCAACTCTTTGTAATTAACCGAGTTTGACCTCCCGAATACCCTTAGACCATCCGTTTCGAAGTTAGGTCCATAGCTACTATCTTACCCATATCGGAGTTTAAAATACCCTCAAGGATAACTACTCCTAACAACCTTGACGATTCAATCCCTACCTTGGGGTATTCGTTATTAGGACCTTCCTGAACACGAATCCTTATCCGGTTTGGTTCCTTCTTAATTTTCCTTCCAAATTATCGTGGGACTAACCGAAAACTTGATAATATTGCCATTATTGCACCCCCTTTTTACTCTATTGATTTACTCTTGATTGCCCTTCTTCCATTCTATGCTAGCTTGATTCGTCACTCTCCCTTTTGTCAATTCTGATTTAGGAGTTTCCAGAAGCTCCCTTATAAGTCTGTTATTCCCAGATCTATGTTCTATACATAAGAACACTCTCCAAGCCATTTCCGTTATCCCTAGTGAGGGACTCCAACCCGAATTGAGTAACTTAGTTCTCCTCTTAACACTTAACCATTCACGCCACCTTAGTTATCTCCGATCATCACTAATAGGACTTCCAGGTCTTCCTTAATTTGTAATTTCGTCATTCCCACTAAAATATTTCTTCGAGCACCTTTTTAATCGTCCAATTTGTTCTTCGGTCGCGCTCTCCCCCTTAAATTTCTGTTGTCCCGGGTTGAACTCCATTGATTCTTCTTTTATCGAATTCCTTGATGAGTAAATCCCATTAGGTGAGGTTTAACTGACATAGAAATCAAGGATTTGGCCTTTCAACTCCTTCCCTAGTTCTCTTGATGTCCGAACTCCTTTCTTAATCTTGTCCGGAACTCTAGTCTCATTTCTCCTTCTGATGTCATCCTATTGTTTCTCTTCCTCATAACTCAATTGCGGCTCGGTTGAACTGATACTTGATAGTTAAGGAGAAAGGACTTCCTATCAAGTAAACACTAAAATGCATGTTGGGTTAAAATGACAATGCATGGGTCACGTTTACATCAAGCAGTTATACAATACTTTAGCGTAACAAAGCCAATTAAAAATGCACGGATAAACATAAGGTTAAAAGAATAAACAATTAATGCGAAATATGATGCACATGCTATGAATGTTTTGGAACCTGTCACCAAGGTGGTAAGCTATTAGCTCGGTAGCTTTTCCTTGCTACTCCAAGTCCCGCGGTCACTTTGACTTGGTAATTATCCCTTGCCTTTTCCACGGTCTTCAAGTTTTCCATGAGTCCATCACTTGTATCTTCTGCTATCCGAGATTGCAATTTCTTGATCCCTAATTCTTTCACGTCCACTGAGTTAACATCCACCCTTCTCCTCGTAATTCGACCTTTACTTCCAATCGTCGTCTCAATCAAGAATCCCGCATTTACCCTTTCGAAAGTTCAATTCACCTTCCACTGCTTACATTTGAGCGCATGATTTCCTTGCAAGAAGTGGTTGCCTTTCTTTACCATTTCCATTTGTTGCTTCATATCTTCCATTTCAACTTCACAACATGGCAATTCAAATTGGTTTTAGAAAAACGAACTCATCTCCCAGTCCACACCTTGATCAAGATTCCCGCGACGATTGTTTATGAGTTTCCATCACGATCGCCATCCAGAGCACCCAAGTCCAACTCTTCCCAGTCTTGACTTCGACAGACTTGATTTCAATTCACTAGGCTTAATCAGAAATCCTTCTTGTCGACCCCAGGTACACAGCTCCTACCGGACCCATTTTATCTTAGTCCATCCTAATTATTGAGACCTCTTCAACGACCCAATCCGGGATCAAAATATCTTCAAGATTTGTTCATTTCCTTCCTTAGGTTGCAAGATCTTGTTGAATCCAAATTAAGGCACTTCGAGTAGCGGATTCACATAAGTTGTTCTTCTGAGTCACAACCATCCCTTGATTAACTCCTATTCCTGTTTCACCAAATATCCTTCTACCATCGCATCGCCAAAATCAAACCTCCCTTTCTGAATCCTAACCGTTAATTGTAACTCAGTCTATGAAGCCACGCATCTAGCATTCTCCACATTCCTCCCCGGAGTATCCTGCCCACCTTCCATGTCTCAGAAAAGTTTACAATCGATCTTCGTTGTCCTAAAACTTGGCCGTGGTTTGATATTATTTCCATAACCTATAAATAATAGCTTACTCCAAGAGTGGATGCATGCGATTAGTGCATGCTCATGACACATTTTCAATACAAAAGACAAGAATCCATAGAAAAATGCAACAAAGAATTCAACGAAATTCTTAAGGAAACCAAATTCCAAATTCAAGATCGATGCAATGCACATAATATCACATAGTCCCTATGCCGTTCGACTTAAACTGACTCCGACACGACTCAAGAACACCGGTTTTGCAACCGGGCTCTGATACCACTTAAGGATGTAGCACCCCGCACGTGAGGCACCACATCCCCCGCACTAAGGCTCAACACGAGTAACGAAATTGTAAATCCGCACCCGTATCAAACCCTAGCGAACGGGAGACAAACATAAAACCTTCCTAAGCCAGGCGGAGCTAGACCCTGCAATGGTTACCAATCCATAAAATGTAATGCAGCAAAGCCAAAATTCAATCATACCAACCAAAACGGAATTTGGGCTCTTCAGGCCTCTTTTAAAACATAACAATACCCCGTAAGAGCAAATCACTAACAATTTCGGAATTTATCAAATTCAGGATATAATAGAATGAATCATACATAATTCCAATACATAAATGAGTGCAGGGACTCTCCTAACTAACTCGACCACTTAAAGACTTCAAACACCTCCGCCTAGCCCGAACTCCAAAGATCAAACCTGCACACTAAAAAGTTGGGGAGGGAGAGGGTCAGTCTCTAGAAGACTGAGTGAGCAGGAGCGATACATATATAAAACATGCACATGCAAGTCATAAATCCCGAGCAAGGTTTTATTTGAAATGATCCCCACTAAGTGTAAGAAATAGATAAACAATGCTCGAACTTTACGACTAGATCATATTAAGTTCATTACATTCATAAATCATACATAGATATAGGGCTCGGCGAGTGAGCGTGCACAATCTCCAACCAACTCCGACCGTGTACGACAAATATCATTAATATATTGATTAGGCGATCATGCAATACATCATAATACACACAAATCATAAATCATGTCCTAAATATATGGTTTGGGCAATCCGGTGCCCGGCCTTCCCTCACCGTGCCTATCAATCAATAATCAATCAGTCAATCAATCATTTTCAATTTTAAATAAGTTCCAACCTTCTTCCTCCGGGTTGGTGGTGGGTTTGCAAGACCCGACCACCTCTGTCTTTGACCAAAAGGGGTTACATGACTCCCCAGATGGCACTCAGTCTCCCTTTCCCCGCCAATCTCCTGACGAGGTCCAGTACCGCTGTTTAAATAGTGGGACTAGTATATGGGATCCCCGTCAGCCCTTGCTTCCTCGGTTAGCCACATATACTAAGTCCCGGGGCCCGTTCCGTCAGAAACTAGAAATGTGACTCGCCAAAACATATCAATACATACATATGATACATACTATAAGAAATTATACCTTACCGTGTAATTCGGCATATGCTATATACGTACCTCTCCGTGTCATCCAAATCCGTAGCTAGCATGAAGACACACGGTTTGGAGCATAGCCTCATTACAAAACCATTTTCAAGCTTATGTACGCTCATACATATAACTCAGAAGGATTTACTCGATAACTCCATTTGAAAACTATATATATATACAATCATAAGGGTTTTGGCCAAAGCTTTTCACATAAGGGTTGTAGGGTTGGTTATATAACTAAAACGAAAACCACCCTCACCTTAACCGTGATGAAACAAGGATCGAGCACCAAGTGCCTGAACGATCAAAAGCTCTCCACCCTGGAGACAAACTGAACGAAGACAACAAAACGTGTTTGTGAGACTCAAGACTCTAAATGAACCATATATGACGCACGGCATTGCTCAAGCATGATATGAAGGTATAAAGATCATATTAAGTCATGAAAATCATGTAACCAATTCATTCACTTGTTCGATCATAAATCACTCAAGTTCTTCAATTCATATGTCCAATCAATTTACTTCAAGAACTCAAATAGGAGCATAGAACAAGTTCAAGCTCTTCCATAATACTACCATATACTTCATTTTATATAACATAGCATATTTTCAAGGTTGGGCAACAAGAAGAAGTGATAAGATATAGAAAATAAGTTATGCGATTCATAAATGACATATAAACACACATAAACGGCAATAAGCAAAAGCATACCTATAACTCATCCAAATGCCACGAAATTGAACTACAATACTCCTAACACATAGCCAAACAAGTTCATAGTTCAACACAAACGGAGATAAAGTCATTAAGGAGGTGAAACAAATCAAAAACCGAAGAGGAAACAACACGGACTGCACATGGGAAGTGACACGGGGGTGTCACCAACCATAGCCCAACTGAGCCACGGGCGTGGCTCAGTACAGAACTGAGCAGAGGGTGTGACACGCCCGTGTCTCACTCTTATGAGTAAATGTGACACGGGGGTGTCACGGTACAGAACCAAAACCGTTCGAACAATTTTTCCGGCAAAACTGAACTCATATAAAATCAATCCAAAGGCATACCAAATGAACTCCAAATGCTCTGAAATTTCATATACAACATATTTGGCATGTTATGAACATTTTTCATTTAGAGTGCAAAAGCTAAATCACACGTTAAGATCATCGAAACCGTGAAACAAAACTGGATCGCTACAATCGGACATATGAGCCCTAATGATTCTATCATGCCTTGATCAAGTACTTAGGAGTTGAGTTTGGATCTGAAACTTTGGGGAATGCATGCTAACATACTAAACAACTTTTATACATCATATATATGCAAAATGGTACCATTTAAAGCACATTAGAATGATCAACAACTTACCAAACACAACAGCAACAAATCGGTCATGGTGCATGCATAGAAACAGGCCATGTATTTCGGTTTTGAGGCTTCAAATGGAACCAAATACTTAAAGCATGAATGCTAACATATAGAACAATGAGTGTACATCAACTCCATGCATTTTCACACGAAATGGAGGCCATATGATCATGCAACAACATCAAATTTTACACAGCAGTTTGAAAACAGGGGAAATAGTTTGATCACCAAGTTTGGAGCTCCATAACTCAAAATTTTATAAAAGGAGCAAGAGAAGAAATCCTCCTAACATCATATACTATCAGTTAGGAAAGAAATAAGCCAAGAACCACGTTCATATGATCACATATAAGCAAGAAAATCAGCTACACAAGCAAACAAGGTCATAAGAGCAAATTCTCCCAAAAACCCTATTCATGCTCTTAGCCCAAACCCTAACCAAATCTGATCCAAAACATGATTTAAGTAGATGAAATCAAACATAATAGAGTAGAGAAGACATAAATATTCATACCTTAAAGATTTGGTGAAGAAGGGAAGAGATTTGAGCTCAAAATCACAAAGGATGGCCAAGGTTTCTCTCTTCTCCTCTATCTCTCTCTCTCTCGATCAGTAGCTGCAGAAATGAAGGGGATAAGGTTCGGTTCTTGCAGCTTAAAGGAAGGAGAAAGGGCTTAACTCAAGGTAATTAAGTCATGGTTAAGGTATGGTTTAGTTAAGGGGTGTTATGGGGTCCCACCATGAAGACTAGTCAACATAAGGGCTCTTCTTGCACGAGTTGTCCATTACGGTTGGATTTTGGAGGTCTTAATGATTTCAAAAAGGTATGAGGCTTGTTCCATTGTCTCCGAATCATCGATACGAAGGCAACGGAGTTGACGGAATTCGAATCCGAATTCCCGAGCTCAAGATATCACGCACGGAACCAAGGGTGCGCTAATTGCTCGTTAGCCCCCGACTTGGTTCCACAAAATCAAAATAAATTCATAAACACGCCAAATGAATCCGAAAACATAAACCGAGCACGTAGGCATGTTCATAACACACATATATACGACATACTAAATTTTCACGCCAATCTGATATCATTACATATAAGAACGAAGTAGAAATAGAACACTTAAGCGCATAAACGAATTCATATTGTTATGGATTAATTATTAAAACTTAAATCCATATTAAATAAATTTACAGCCAACTTATATCATGTTGAAATTAATTAACGGAATTACCGAAATAGTTACGGTAACACAAAACCTTAATTAAGAATTTAACACTAAATATCAAAGTAGAAATAAAATGAATTAAAGTAAATATTAATAGTTTATAGTTTAAATCAAATAAAAACACTTATGAACAAGTAATCATATAATTAAATAATTAAATCGCGCAATTTATAAACAAATACGCCACATTATATAAACTGAAAAACGGGGGCGTTACAGATTGTATATCCGCTTTGTGCTTTTCCTTATTGTAATCACAGACAATCTTTGAATGAAATAACGAATTAAGGCAACACTTCTTTATATGCTCTTGTTTTGTATGCGTTTACTTTAGCTGTGTTAATTATTTAATAGACTTTGGTTTAATTTTGAATTAAAAAGAAAGTCTTATTTTGGAGAAAAATAATCTAGTTAATTAATTATGAATTAATTAATTAGATAAAATAAGTTATTTATTTAAAATAAATAAAGTATAAAATTATCCAAAAATAGTTTGGATATTTTAGCTCTCTTGAAAGTTGATTTGAATTAGAATTCAAAGTCAAAGTTGGAAATTACTTGATGATCAAGTAATAGGAGAGAGAGGGACTAAATCCTTGCCCAACAAGGAATAGGTTCGGCCGTCCCTCTCCCTTACCTATATATAGGGGAGCTCATGCTCCCCTTTAGGCCTAATTGGTAATTCTTTTGGTTCATGTGTTGAACACCTTCCTTTCTCTAAGATAAACGAAACCCTAGGATAAGCCTAAACACTGACTAGAGAAGTAGCATCCTTACTAGTTAGATTGTGATCAAGTTGGTGGACTATCTCTAGAGAGCTTCAAGTTAGAAGTTTGAAGATTCGAGCTTTACCAAGGAGAGGGGATCAAGCCGCGAGAAGAGTGTTCTTGGGTGGCTTGAAACGCTTCAAGAAAGAATAAAAGAAAAGTAAGTTTTCTATCTCTACGAATTTGGATACACGATTGCGAGTCCAAGATCCTTTTGTTGGGAAAATTTTTTTAAATTTCGCTGCTTTCTGATTCGTGTTTTACAACAAGTGGTATCAGAGCCACCTCGTTAATCATGTTTCTGATTCGTCTCAATTATACTGAATTTGGTAGAAATTCTTAGGCTTGATGCGATTGAGTATTTGCAATTGTTTTAGAAAGCCTGAATTACGAAAATGTATTTTTTCCTGAAAGTTTCTGAAATTTGGTTTTTGCAAATTTAATTTTTGAAAACTATTTTAGATTTGAAACTGTATAAACAGTTTTTGGATTTCTTGGATTGGTTTTGCTTTTGAACGAAAACACGAAACGAAAAATACGGAATACGACGAACAAGCAAAACCCCGCGCGCGAAGGAGTCGCGCGCGCGGGCTTCGTGCGCACCGCCCGCCCGCGCAGGAGGCCCTTCCGGGCGCGCCCAGGGCGGCCGAGACTGGCCGCCCATCGCCCGCCCGCACTAGCCGAGAGGGCCGCTCGCATCAGCGCCGCGCAGCCCTTTCGCGTACGGGCCCCGTTTTCTCTGTCGCAATCCGATTTTTCGTGTTTCGTGTAATCCAGTCCCAATTTTTTATTTTAATTTTAAAAAATTTTATTTTTGAATATTTATTTTAATTTTGGAATAAAACTTAAAATTGGGATTTTTGAGAAATAGAGACGATTTATATTTTGGGAAAGTACATCTTTGATAAAATTATTAATTTTCAGAAATTAATTGGAATTTTATTTGTTTTGGTAATTTGGGATTTATTGAAAACTTTTATAAATAAGACTCGCATCAAGTCGTGTTTTAAGTCATTAAGACTTGAAATAGGAATTTTAATTCATTGGCTAAATTTAAATTCTCGCAAAAGCATGTTTGGTGGTCATGGGTTTAGACTTATGTATGGTTTTAATTTATGCACATGGATGGTTTAAATTGGGGTTGGAGCCCTATAGTTGCGTTTTTTCAATTGAGGTTGGAGCCTCACTTATGTGCGTACTGTTATGTGATTTATTATGTGGCTTTCCATATTACTGTTTTTGAGGCCGGGGTATGCCCCGTGTAATTGTCTAAGGCCAATATGAAGATTGAGCCTTATTACTTTATGTCTTTTTCTTTTTATTGTAATTTGAGTGTAGAGATAGGTGGTGAGGTTTTATTTTCATTTTGGAGACAATGCACCCATGGAGTAAGATGGACCACATTCAAGTAACAAGGAGACCATAAGTGAAGAACCCTCAAAATGTTAGGGAGGGGAATCTCAATTGTAAAAATGTAATAGAGATAGGGCTCGTATTTTGTTACCGCTTTCCCTTATGTGATTTAAACTGTTTATGTGGCATGTATGTTAGAACTTGTGATTGTGGAGTGGCTCCCACAAATCATGCATAAGATAGGTAGAACCCATGATCATTACATGTTAGTATCATGCTAGGACATGTTATCTGTTTATGTGCTTGTCTGAAATGCATTTAAGTGTACTTGCATTAATCAAGACTAATAAAATTGGATAACATATATGTTGGTGAGGTCGAACCGAACAACTCTTCGGTTGATTCGAAAATTCCCTTTAAATATTAAGCTAATTTCGAACAAATAGGTATTTAAATTCGAGATACAAATTTTGAATTAAATTCCTAGCATTCCATCAATAGGTTTTAAGTTTAGTAAGTGAAGCTAGTTATTGTCTGCGAGTCGTGGGATAGCTAGTGGAGCTTATTTGTTCTTAGTTACCTAATTGATCATTTTAAATGATCAATATTTCATGGTCAATTTTAGCAAGGGCGATGTCCGCGAGTCGTGGGTCCTTCGAACTAAGTTTTTATCATGATCTTATGATTGATGGATCTAGCTTAACGCCTAAGTAAATGTGGATGTCGCACGAGTCGTGGGTCCGTATTGAAAGATAGGTGATGCAAAAATAACTACTAAGAGTTCTAAAGGTGTTAGAATTGGTAAGTTGTACCTACCTAGGGTTCTTACTTAGAATGTCTGCGAGTCGTGGGTTCGAGGTAAAATGCCTAGTATCTTAGTACCCATTGGGAAACGTGTTCCTCTTAGATCACTGGGAATTATAGATCTTTGAAAAACAGTGGGAGCTACATTAGATTAAAGACCTTATCTTTTGTATATCGTTATAATTCAGCATGCTCACTAGTTCTCTGTTTTACCATTTAGATCGTAGATTCTGTGATTCTCTACGTGTTTTGAAATGGCAACCAAAAACCCTCTTGTATCGATCCTCGAGTCAAACAAGTTGACTGGTCCCAACTATTCTGATTGGCTGAGGAATCTAAAAATCATTTTAGATTCTGAGAAGAGAACTTATGTTCTCTTCGAAGGGGAGCCTAGTCCCGAAGGGGACGCTCCCACTCGGGCCGAGCAGGATGCGATTCAGAAGTGGAAGGATGATAATCTCCAAACCCGTTGCCTTATGTTGGATAACATGTCTCCAGACTTGCAAAGGCAACATGAGGCCATGGAATTCGCTTGGGAGATTTACGACCACTTAGAGCAACTTTACCGCCCTCATGAACGTGTTACAAGGTATAACACTTCAAAGGAATTGTTCCACTTGAGAATGAGGGAAGGTTCAAGTGTCCATGAATATGGACTCAAGTTTCTCGCCCTTACTGAGAAACTTGCTTCCATGGACATGCCACTGAAAGATGAGCTTTCAGTGGATTTGTTGCTAGCTTCGCTCCCACCATCATTCAACCCATTTGTCCTTAACTTCAATATGAATCATGCTGGTGCTACTGTAGCTGAGCTGATTAGTCAGCTTGTGACTGCTGAAAGCACGATCAAGAAGGACAATAAGGTTTTGATGGTGAATGCTCCATCTTCCTCTTCTGGGCATTCTAAAGGTAAGGGCAAGAAAGCCCAAAAGAAGAAGAAGAAAACCCTTAGGCCCACTGGTGGCATTTCGAAGGGGAAGGCACAAAAGAAGAAGCGTGATCAGAAAAAGGATGTTTGCTTCCATTGTGGTAAAGCGGGACATTGGAGGAGAAACTGCCCAGAGTACAAGGCTACTCTAAAGAAAGGTATCTTTCTCGTTGAAATAAATCTTTCTATTAATTCTAGTTCTTGGGTACTTGATATCGGTTGTGGAACTCATATCTGTAATGATGTACAGATGCTAAGTGAAGTCCAACAACTCAAAGAAGGAGAATGTGCCTTGAAGATCGGCGATGGCTCAAACGTTGAAGCTCGAGCTTTAGGCACAATTAGATTAGATTTAGGTAGTTTTGAGTTAGTCTTAAATAAAGTCCTTTATGTACCGAGCATTATTCGTAATATAATTTCTGTTCCAATTTTAGATTGTGAAGGTTATGAAACTTATATTACGAATGGTAAATACTTTATCAAACGGAACAACTCTTCCGTTCACATCGGTACTCTAAGTAATGGACTTTATCTAACTCAAAATATCAATATTATGAATATACAACGAGATACAAAGCGTAAGAGAGATGACAAAGTTTCAGCTCCCTTATGGCACGCTAGATTAGGACACATTTCCAAGAACAGAATTAGCAAGATAAACACTTTAGGATCATTCTCTGAAAATGATCTTAAGGAGTTAACTTCTTGCGAATCCTGTCTCAAAGGAAAAATGTCCAAAGTTCCTTTTAAAGGAACTGTGGAACGTGCCACTAAGGTTTTGGATTTGATTCATACTGATGTTTGTGGACCGCTTAGTGTAAGCACTAGAAACAATCATCAGTATTTCATAACCTTTACTGATGACTTCAGTCGGTACGGTTATGTATACTTGATGAAGTATAAATCTGAAGCTTTTGAGAAATTCTTAGAATTTCAAAAGGAGGTTGAGAACCAAACTGGTCATAAGATCAAAGCACTTCGATCTGATCGAGGTGGCGAGTATGTTAGTGAAGAATTCCTTAATCATCTCAAAGATAATGGGATTATCTCTCAGTGGACTCCTCCGGGAACTCCTCAGCTTAATGGAATTTCTGAGAGAAGGAATCGAACCCTACTTGATATGGTTCGTTCCATGATGAGTTTCACTGACTTACCACCTTCTTTCTGGGGTTATGCCCTAGAAAGTGCAGCAAAGATTTTGAATCTAGTTCCCTCTAAGTCAGTCCCTAAAACGCCCTATGAAATGTGGCATGGTAAAATCCCCAGTTATTCTTACTTAAGAATTTGGGGTTGTCCTGCTTACGTGAAGAGGACAGTGGGAGATAAGTTAGAATCTCGTTCTAACTTATGCTACTTTGTAGGTTATCCTAAGGAATCCACAGGATACTACTTCTATGATCAATCTGAGCAAAAGGTGTTTGTTTCCAGAAATGCCACTTTTCTTGAGGAACGGTTCCTTAAAGAAAAGAAAGGCAAGATCATAGAATTAGAAGAAGAACAAAGTGATCTCACGCCACCCACTGAAGAAACGTGCCCTACTGATCAACCACAACCAATCACGAATTTCGATACACACGAAAATCCTTCTCTAAGGCGTTCTGAACGCACTCCTAGACAGCCGGAGAGATGGTATGGATTCTTCCATGAAATCTCTCAAAAGGATAATGATCCTTTAACATATGAGGAGGCACTTTCAGATTCTGACTCTGAACAGTGGATAGAAGCCATGAAATCCGAAATGGACTCCATGAACTCCAACCAAGTTTGGACCTTGGTAGATTTGCCTGATGGGGTCAAACCCATAGGTTGCAAATGGATCTTTAAGAGAAAGCTTGGAGTTGATGGAAGCATTGCAGCCTACAAAGCAAGACTGGTTGCAAAAGGATTCACTCAAAGACCCGGCGTGGACTTTGATGAAACTTTTTCGCCAGTTGCAATGCAAAAGTCTATTCGGATCATGCTTGCCATTGCTGCATATTATGACTATGAGATATGGCAAATGGATGTGAAAACTGCCTTTCTCAATGGTGATATTGACAAAGACATTTATATGGAGCAACCCATAGGTTTCACATTCAGTGGGAGTGAGCAAAAGGTTTGCAAACTCCAAAGATCAATCTATGGATTGAAACAGGCTTCTAGGAATTGGAACATTCGATTTGATGAATCAGTCAAAGCGTTTGGCTTCATTCAAATTGCGAATGAGTCCTGTGTGTATAGAAAGGAATTGGAGACCTTAGTTCAATTCTTAGTACTTTATGTTGATGACATCCTTCTTACTGGGAATTCGAAGGATGACATGAAAGTAACTAAGTTATGGTTATCGAACCAATTCGAGATGAAAGATCTTGGTGATGCGTCCTATATCCTTGGAATTAAAATCTATAGAGATAGATCGAGAAGGTTAATAGGACTATCACAGTCGATGTACATTGACAAAGTATTGAAGAGATTCAATATGGAGTCAGCAAAGGTTAAGAACCTTCCTATGAGTGTAGGAACATGTCTTTCAAAGAAGATGTGTCCTAAGACTAACCTTGAGAAGGAAAGAATGACTCATACACCTTATGCATCAGCAATAGGTAGCATAATGTATGCAATGTTATGTACTCGACCGGATGTGGCTTACGCACTTAGTGTGACGAGTCATTTCCAATCTGACCCTGGAGATGGTCACTGGGCTGCCGTGAAGAATATTCTTAAGTACTTGAAAAGTACTAAAGATTTATTCTTAGTTTACGGAGGTCAGAAAGATCTTAATGTCGAAGGATACTGCGATGCAAGCTTTGCATCTGACTTAGATGATTTTAAGTCAATGTCAGGATACATTTTCTGCCTAAACGGCGGAGCAGTGAGTTGGAAGAGTTCCAAGCAAACTACCACTGCAGATTCGACCACTGAGGCCGAATACTTAGCTGCAAATGATGCAGCTAAGGAAGGTGTTTGGATTAGAAACATAATTCAAGAGTTGAATGTTGTTCCTAGCATGAAAGACCCCATTTCTGTGTTTTGTGACAACACTGGGGCGGTTGCTCAAGCAAGAGAACCAAGATCTCACCAATGGACCAAGCACATTATGAGGAAGTATCACCTAATCCGTGATATTATCAAAAGAGGAGATGCACAAATTGAGAGGGTCACATCAGCAGAGAACGTGGCAGATCCACTTACTAAACCACTTAGTCCAGAAGCTTTCCAAGGTCATCTTCAGAAGATGGGACTTAGAGTAGCTTTAGAATGGCTTTGACGGGCAAGTGGGAGATTGTTAGGAATAGTGCCCTAGAAAGCCGATTGTATATCCGCTTTCTGCTTTTCCTTATTGTAATCACAGACAATCTTTGAATGAAATAACGAATTGAGGCAACACTTCTTTATATGCTCTTGTTTGGTATGCGTTTTCTTTAGCTGTGCATGTATGAGAACTCCCCTAATCCTGATGACTTTTGGACTCTACCATTTAGGTGAAATGGTTCATGAAACGAGCCCTATATCACATAAGTCATGATTAGTAAAATACTCCAAGCCGATGAGTCCTACAGACAGTGGGAGTGTCAACCTGACTCCTCTAAGGCTTGCTTGTGGGATTACGCCATTAAGAAGGACCACCTTGTTTCATGGAGTTGCAAAGTGTATAGTTGATACGTGCGTGATACATGAGGGTGATTACTTTAATAAGTAAGTTCACTGAGGTGCCCCGTGTGAGAAGATTCCTAAATGGGAAAGGAAGTTTATATTTCAGGAAATAGAAACTTCCAGGTTAGGAAATATCTCACGAGTCATTAATGTGATTAATTGATCCTTAGACTTGAGGTTCCTTGTCACTTTATGAGTTAACTCTGTAGTCTTAGGTATAAGCTTTAAAGGGTGTCGCCTTAGACAACTGATTCAAGGCTTATGCTGGGGCAAAATCAAGAAAGGACCTACACTTGCATTTGCAAGGTGATCTCTTATTCTGTAAGTCATTCATATGCTATATGGAGTCCTTGGCCAAGGCAGAAGATCAAGACATCAAGAAAAGGGTTTCTTGGATTGAGATCAAATGGATATGAAATGCACTTAGCTTTAAGACCGGATTATTAGGGTTCTGATTATTCCCTTGCCCTAGATCTTGGTTGAGAGATAGTAAGTAGGAGGATTGTATCTCACATGAATCAATGACTTAAAGGTTCTATCGAATCCGAACATTCCAATTCAGCTAGGGGTTAAACACCTGTTGCTAGACTATGGTCGTTTAATCTGTGGACTGATTAATTAATTAGTGAATTAATTAATGAGGGTCACTGCTAATTGAATTGAGAACCTAGAGGGTCACACACAACAACTTGGTTACATGAGTTGAGGCTTTAAAATGATTAAACGAGTTAATCGGGCCAAGAGGGTTCCACACGTGTGAAGCCACACGTGTGGGTCACGTGAGTGACACGTGTCCTTGTGACACGTGTCACACACGTGAATATATATATATATTGTATATATATATCAAATAATTAAATGTGTTAATTATTTAATAGACTTTGGTTTAATTTTGAATTAAAAAGAAAGTCTTATTTTGGAGAAAAATAATCTAGTTAATTAATTATGAATTAATTAATTAGATAAAATAAGTTATTTATTTTAAATAAATAAAGTATAAAATTATCCAAAAATAGTTTGGATATTTTAGCTCTCTTGAAAGTTGATTTGAATTAGAATTCAAAGTCAAAGTTGGAAATTACTTGATGATCAAGTAATAGGAGAGAGAGGGACCAAATCCTTGCCTAACAAGGAATAGGTTCGGCCGTCCATCTCCCTTACCTATATATAGGGTTAATTGGTAATTCTTTTGGTTCATGTGTTGAACACCTTCCTTTCTCCAAGATAAACGAAACCCTAGGATAAGCCTAAACACTAACTAGAGAACTAGCATCCTTACTAGTTAGATTGTGATCAAGTTTGTGGACTATCTCTAGAGAGCTTCAAGTTAGAAGTTTGAAGATTCGAGCTTTACCAAGGAGAGGGGATCAAGCCGCGAGAAGAGCGTTCTTGGGTGGCTTGAAACGCTTGAAGAAAGAATAAAAGAAAAGTAAGTTTTCTATCTCTACGAATTTGGATACACGATTGCGAGTCCAAGATCCTTTTGTTGGGAAATTTTTTTTAAATTCCGCTGCTTTCTGATTCGTGTTTTCCAACAACATTTGGATTCCTCTCTTCGAGTGCGTCTTTTTCTTCCGATTAAATCTTGTTTCTCTTGCTTGTCTTCATGCTTTTGAGAAAGAAGATGAATATTAACAAATACGAAATTTGCTTCTAATGTCATCAAATGTGAATTATATGCTCCAAGTTTGATATATGTTGCTCGCATTAACTTCCTCTTCGTTTATTCATTGAAATCTTGGTGGTTGGTTGTTTCTTGCTTGAAACTCCATTAATGGAGCTTCATGGTGCTTTAATGGCTTCTTGTTAATTACTTGATTTCATGCCTTGAACTTGAGATATGTGATAGTGTAGCACCCCGAGCGAAGGGCACCACATCCCCCCGCACCATAGCCAGACACGTGTAAAGAAATGGGAACTCCACACACGCGCCAAGCCATGGTGAATGGGTGACAAACAAAAATACATAACCTAGCTAGGCAGTCTAGACCCCATAACAGAGCTCACATTAAACATAAATTTACGGATGCGATAAATTTCAAATCATAACATGCTAGCAATTCTCATATCATAACCATCACATAAAACTTGTACAATTTATATACAAGACAAATATACAAAGCTAATCCCAGGATAAATTCTAAGCATCAAATTATACATACTTCAAGATTAACAAAATGCATAAAGTAAATGAACTACAATGCATGTGACTCGAGCTATCCTCAACCAACCACAAAAGGACAACCGCCTAACTCAAAAACCTCCAAAAGCACCTGCAACTTAAACAAAAGGGGAAAAAGAGAAATGAAAACGAGGGTCAGTCGTAAAGACTGGTGAGGGCGATAACACACTCACCCATATATACGTACAGAGTATAACACTTAACAAATTCGAAAAGATCCATGAACCGGGGATGGTTTTTGCAAGCTAAAAAATTTCCCGTGATAATACATATATATACTTAAAAGAAATGAAAGGCCAAAGACCAAATCGACCAATTTTAAGTATTTATGAGTCCATTCCCGTTTCATAGAGTTATACATAATCACATTAACTCGACGAGTATGAGTTCTCCTTACCAACTCCTTATAATCAAAACATAATCATAATTAAACATAAATCATAAACCTCCTTCTCCTGGTGATAGAAGGGTAGCAAGCCCTAGCTATCGGTCATAAATCCAAAACGAGTTAAGGATTAATTACTTTCTTACACCTTCGGCGGGGATATCACCAGCTCAAGAGCACAACCCTTCCTCAAAACTCTTAAGGTTAGGTGAAACTCTCAAATGGAAAGTGTTGATGGGGGTGCTCGGTGACCCCACGGCCGTCCCGAGATATCGGGGGCCCATTTCTTAGTTCAAAAATCATAATTTTCATAACTTATGTTTCAAAGTTCAAAGCTCGCGACACACTCAAAGCTTTTCAAAACGAAGGCCAAAATAGAGCTTATATACGTATAAAATCCTTTTCAAAGTTTTATACAAAATGGGATGAGCCCTCAAATTACATATCTTACACATATTTATCATATAGTATACATAATTCGCATGCGGGCTCTAAAACACAATGGATTGTAGGTCATAATAGCTAAAAGGAAGAAAACCTCACCTTTCCAACGTAGTAGAGCAAAACGATATAAAAGCGGATGCAAACAGACGTTTACAGGACCTCCTCGTTACCTACGGGACCAAGCTCTGAACAAAGGAAACAACAAAGGACGTTCTTAGACTCAAAATGTACCAAATAGACGCTCGGCAAATGCATATGATGTATAAAATGCATATGAAATGCATACTTAGGCATATGCGTTCATATTTCACGTATTTCATTTTAAATGGATCCATAAATGCAATACTATGAAGGTAATACATAACCTAACATGTTAACATATCTCTCAAGTCATACAAGAAGTAAGATATTACCATATTAAATGAATAAACGAAGTACGAGCTCATTTATGCATATTAGAAAGCACTTAGGTCACATATAGCACATGAGAGCATGTTGGGTCATATATTACGTATAAAAAACACCGATTTCACATAATAAATTCATAACCAATCATATAACACATAATTCATCAAGTATATATTGCAAAAGAAGTGAAAAAGGAGAAAGAAGTTCACGAAAAATGCAAACAAAGCAAAAAAAAGCACAACACACAAGAACAACTCGAAAGTAGGAAAAACAGGGTCGCCCCCTTCACCAAAAATGACCTAAATATGGTCACGGTCGCGACAAGGTCGAAGAAAGAGTAAAAAGTGGTCACAGTCACGACCAACGGTGAACTGGTCGCGATTGCGGCCGGGACCACTGGCGGCAGCATTGCAAAACGTGATTTTCAGGCCAAAAACTTACCCAAACTCAAACCAATTAATTCATACGTCAAAGGGACACAATAAGGTAATTTAAGGCATCAAAATATCACTCAATTCATGCTAAAAATCTAGGCCGAAAATCATGCAAGAAGGGAAGAAAGACCAAGATAAAATTCACCATATTTTCTTCATACAAAATCTTGAAGAACACTCATGCTAGGTCAAAAATTCCTTAACAACCTTATGAAATTAGTTCAAGGAATTCAAGGATCTATTAGGTTGTATAAAATCCAAGGAATTCACAAGAGATCCCAAAAAATTCATCAAATAGCTTCCAACCCTTACTATTCATCAAGAACTCAATATCATGCTCATTACTCCATGAATATTGAGCTCAAAACTTGAAAAATGAATAACATATTTCTTCCTCTCTTTGGGATTTCGGGTAGCAGAGGTAAAATGCCCTTTTTCCTTCTCTTGTCTATGCTTTAGACGAAATGGGAGTATTATGGATAAAAGAGTATTAATTAATGAGAATGTGGGGCCAAGAATTAGTTAATTTGGTCAAGTATTTCTCAAGATATGACTAAAAGAGTACAAAGGGGCCCAAGTTGCACTAGAGGCTCGGTTCGGTAAAATTTTGGAGTTTCAAACAGGCTTAGAAGATTACAAAATTGGATTCCTTGTTTTCCTTTCTTTGTTACAAGTCCAACGCTTCTTCCGGAATTCGAATCCGAATTCCCGAACTTAAGTTATGGCGCCCGGAACCCAAGGTGCCCGAAGACTAGTTAGGCCCTCGAGTCCCTCGCAAATCCGGTTCACAAAAACGATCCAATAACTAAAATAAACAAACTTTAAAACACGTAATGAGAATGCAAACACGTTCATAACTCATGTATGTCACATATATTAAGATTTCACAAAATTCAAAATTAAATTCGGGTGCAAAAAGGGCAAATTAAACGACACGTAAACATAAATGTTTAAAATTCAAATTCATAAGTTAAACAAATAATTTCAAATAATCTCAATTAATCTCATAATCATTATAATAACACGTACTTTCATAATTAAATAATTTAAATGCTCATATAACACTATCGTTAGAGCGTACCTGTACGGCCGAAAAATCGGGATGTTACAGATAGAGCATGTGTTTGTGATGTTATACCTTAATTCTTGATTGATTTGGTTGAGATTTGAGGTGAATTTGGTAATTTTTGGTTTCTCCCGTGAGTACCCCTGCTGCTGGGCTTCTTTTCTCATCTAAACAAGTTCCCCGGGCGGGGAACTTTTGCTTTGAAATGGTCCCCGGGCGGGGACCTTATGCATTGGGTTTTCTGCAGAGTTTCCCCGGGCAGGGAAAAATCTCCCCGGCCGTGGAGACTTCATCCGAGCTCCGTTTGAGCTGAAATTTCGACGTTCAACCTCTTTAATTTTAGAATACTCTCCAATTAAAATCACATTAACATTCATTTTGGTTTTGGAGATATAACCGTTTTAATTTGTTGTCGCCATTTCGTCGGAATTCTGCACTCGTTCCACTTCAAATCTCCCCCATTTTCGGATCCCTTTTAACCACAATTTTTGCAATATATAATTAGAAAGATCTATTTGGCTAGTTTCATTTCCAATAAGCAAAACTCAATTCCAACTTCTCAAACTAAAATTATGGTCGTTTTCCTATAGCCATTTCGGTAAAACTGTCAGCTTTGGCCTAATTTCACTCGGACACCTATTTTGTTTTTATTCTGTTTTTCTCTTATCTTCCCACATCTGAACTTGTTCCTAACTTGTTATCTAATATCCCGATTCTTCAGCATTCCAGGTACGGCGTTACGAGAGAGTTTAATTTCGTATTTATGTGATTCGCATGCTTTATGGGTCAACGTGTAATTATTTAAGTTATATGCGCTTTAGAATTTAATTAAAATATTTGGGCTCGAATGCCCAATATTTGAAAGATTAGGGACCTAATTGTAATTAGGGTGTTTTAGCTCTCGTGGCTACCTTGAGCTCGGGAATTCGAATTCGAATTCTGGCCCCTTCATTGTGTTCGTTTCGACGATTCGGATTCAATGAAATTAACCTTATATTTTTCTAAAGCCGTTTGATAGCCCTACCTTTCTAAAATCCGATCCTTTTGGACCGGATACTATTTGACCCTACCCATTTTTATTTAACCCTACCCGTTTATGACCCAAAATGAGATAAAAAATCAGCTCATTTCTCCCTTCCCTCTCACAAAAGGCATTAGAAGAAGGAAGAAGAAGAGAAAGAAGAAGCCCTTTTGGCCTCAACCTTTGGCTCAGGCTCATACCCGATCGAAGATTGAAGGTAACCATTGTGATCCTCTCGTTACGTGGTTTAATTTGGTATCTCTTTCGTGCCTGTATTACGTGTCTAAGTGGCCTAATTAGGGAGATGATGAATAGTATCGGGTTCGGGATTTAGGGTGTTTGAGCTAGTTTCGGGAGCTTTAACTTGTACTTATGTGATATATGTGATATGTTTTGTTTGATGGGGCCCATATGTACGTTATATGTTAAGCATGCACCGGAACCCACCCGGGAGTGGGTTGGGAGATGGAGTCTTGAGGGTTTGAGGAGCATTGAGCACTCTCCTTGTCCGTTTTTGCATGGCCAGGGTCACGCAACCCTTCCATCACTTTGATTCGAGGTTTGACACGTCTGCATCTGTTGGTATGTATTGTTTTGTTTATTTTGTTGTTTTGCACGTTTTGTTTGAGAGGTTTACACTCGTACCCTTCGTGTTTCGTACGTTTGTCTTAAGTTTGTGAAACGGGGGTAGATTCATAAATTAAGATCAAATTTGGTGTACTTTCAAAGCTAGCCCGGTAGCATCGGCCCAATTATGAATGTGCACTGGAGCTAAAGACCTTGCTATCTCCCCACGAAGTCCTTCCACAAATTTCTCACACTTGCGATCTTCCTCATCGGTAATATGTGGTACATACGGAGACAATCGGTTGAACTCGGCTATGTACTCGATCAGGACATATTCCCTTGCTCCAAATCCATGAATTCCCTCTCACGGCGCTTCCTTGCTTGTTTAGGTATGTAGTGTGCCCGAAACTCTCTAGCAAATATCCTCCATGTCACATTATCCTCACTAACCCCAAAGGCGGGATACGGTGCTACGCCACCAATTATAAGCCTCATCACGAAGAAGAACAATAGCACACAAAGCCTTCTCCGTTTCGGTACAAGTAACAACCCGAAAGATCATCTCAATAGTAGTAATCCAATACTCCGCTTTCAAGTCATCCGTAGTGCACGTAAATTTAGGTGGACGATGCCTACTAAACCGGTCATAAACACTCTCAATAGGTGCCGGTATTGGAGGAGGATTCTGATTATTCCCCGAAGGACCTTGCTCATATCTACAAGCCGGAGAACGGTCACGACGTCGTGGAGGCATCCTACACAATTCAATCATGTATGCATGTTGGTTAGTCATATGCTCATGTCACGTAATATCAAGTAAGAAATGCAATTACATAAATTAAAAGTAGGAATTAACAAGATATAAGTATCATAAAGTCAAATCCAAAAGCAAAATAAATAAACACGAAAGCACATTATCCCTATGCCTTACAACCTAGACGACTCGAGACGACTTAAGAGCCCGGTTTTGAACCTTCGGCTCTGATACCAACCAAATAGGGGTATAACGCCCCTATGAGGGCATCCACGCCTATCCCGTGCTACGGACCTAGCTTGTATATAGAATGACTATCAATATACCCGCCAAAACCGATGCAAGAGGTGGCAAACGGACATCCTAGCTAGGCGGTACTAGACTCACAAAGCGAGAAAATCAAACACAAGAATGCGGAAGCTTAAATCAAAACATAACAAGTGCATATGATTCATTCATTCATCAAATAAAGTGACCACCACGGCCTAGCACAAAATGCTCAAGGTACGGAATGTAAATCAGCCTAATGACCAACACGATCCAAACTAGCATAATAAAACATCATTCATACTAAATCTATAAATCCCGAAATATAACATAAAACATAAGGTATGCTATGTAGCACCCCGCACGTGAGGCACCACATCCCCCGCGCTATGGCTCAACACGAGTAACGAAATGGTAAATCCGCACCCGTATCAAACCATAGCGAACGGGAGACAAACAGAAAAACCCTCCTAAGCTAGGCGGAACTTAGACCCTGCAAATATAACTAATCAACAAGACATAATGCAACGGAGAACTAAATCCAAACACATGCATTGGCCACGGGCCTGCAAAAATTAACACTCGAACCATAGGCAGACTTGGGCTCCTTAGGCCTCTTTTAATTCATAACGAAGCCCTACAAGGCAATTCAATAATAATTACATAAAGATTCAAGTTCATAATATTACAGAATGGAATCATGCATAATTTAAATACATATGCGAATGCAGAGACCCTCTTAACTTCACTTGACCAACTCAAAGACTCCACACAACTCCGCCTAGCTCGAAACTCCAACGCTAAACCTGCGCACTAATAGGTTGGGGAGGGAGAGGGTCAGTCTCTAGAAGACTGAGTGAGCAGGAGCGATACATAAATATAGAAACATTCGCATGCGAGTCATAAATCACGAGCAAGGTTTTATTTAAAGGTAGTTCCCACGAAGGGCAATAAAATAACTAAGCAGTGCTCGGACTTTACAACTAATTCATATTAAATTCATTAAGTTCATAAATCAAACTCAATTAATAAGGCTCAGCGAGTGAGTGTGCACAATCTCCAACCAAACTCCGACCGTGTATGACAAATATCATTATCATATTGAATACGCGATCACACAATACATTATAATACATGCAAACAATAAAACATAACATAAGACATAGTCGTTTGGGCAATCCGTGTCCCGACCTTCCCGCACGGTGGACAACAATCATACATAAACATAATCGTAAAATTAAGTCCCAACCTTCTTCCTCCGGGTGGAGGATGGGTTTGCAAGGCCTGACCACCTAAACATATCAATGTGGCAATTGAGGTTCATGAGTCCTCAAAACCCGGTTAGCGTTTCCTTGTAAAAAACTCCTTAACGAGGTCCGTTTCGCCGTAATCAATGTGGGACTAATGTACGGGATCACCGTCGGCCCGATACCTCCCCGGATAGCCACATACACTAAGTCCCTGGGCCCGTGTTCAATACATGTTCTCGCCAACATATTCAATTCATGAGAAACACAATACATTTGCAACATAATTAATAAATTTCATAACCCTTGAGAAAATATTTACTCGATGACTCCATTTGAAAACAATATATAGGTATATTTTAGGTTTTTGGCCAAAACTTGTCATATAAGGTTGTAGGGTTCAATACGTAAGTAGAACGAAAACACCCTCACCTGGAACATAGCGATACAAGGATACGAGTTACCGGGTGTCTAGTTGATTAAGATTTCCCCGCCCTGGAGACAAACTGTGCAAAGGACAATGCAATGAAATTGTGAGACTCAGGACTCCAAGTGTACCATATATGACGCACGGCATGTTACGCACATGATATGAATGCATAAAAGATGATATTATGTCATGAACACGTTCATGTGCACTATTAATGCATTTAAGGTATATAAACAAGCCATTCATTCAAGTACTTCCAAGAAATGAAGGTATCATACTCATTTGTTTCATATCCTTTCATGAATCATGCCAAGTCAAGTCAATCAATCAATTTTAATCAATAAACGAAGGTTTCCCATTCTTTCAACTCGTAATTCATAGTACTTTAAGTCAATAATTCCATGAATTAAATCCATAATTTATAAATCATATATTTCACATTTTATAACAATTCAATTCAAGAATTCAAATAACGATCATATCACGTACTATAACACGTTAATACTTAGAAAATAAACATTTAATTACATTCAAATCATAATCGGCAATTAAATAACATGAAATAGATAACAATTTAATTTCTATAATTCAATTAAATCAAATAATAATTGAAATATAATAAACATATATATATATATATATATAATATACGTACATATATTATATTCCATGCATGCAACTATTTAATTATATATATATATATATATGCATCCATATGTACAAAAATGCATGCAATTTCATGCATCAAATACCAATACCATGCATGCAACAATTAAAATAGAACATATGCCTACCTACTATTATAACACAAAATAAACTGAAATTCATGCATGAAATTACACTATAATATATATATAATATGCATGTACATGCAGAGTTAAACAATTCATTTGTACACAGTTCATGCATTAACATAAGGAAGGAAAATAAGTAACAGCAGCAACAGCAACACAGTGGCTCCAGAAACAATCTCCCCGCCCGGGGAGATTTTGCTCACGCAAATTACCCGCCCGGGGAGTTTCATGTAGGAGGTTTCTGCATAACCACTACCCGGCTGGGCCATTTTACGGCTAAAATCTCCCCGCCCGGGCAGATCCATTCCAGTCGCAGCAGCAGTTCAACAAACAAAGCAAAACTCCCATGTTTTCTGTCATGAAACAGAGCAACAGGATGCAGCAACCAAAGCCAATTGATGCAGCAACATGAGGCATGAAATGCAGCAGAAAAACGACTAAAACTGACAGCAACAAGCAAGGTAAAACGCTGCAGTTTGACAGCAGCAACAACCAGTCCAAAACAAGGGCAAAACTACGTAAAAACAGGGCAACATCTGATCTTCTTCATCTCAACATGATCAGGTAAATAGGCCATTTAATACGCACCAAAACAACACCAATTCAACATATAAATTAGTCCCAAGAAAGCTCAACGTGAAAAGAAGGCATATATGTTCATTTCATCAAATTTTTCTCAAAGTGCCATTAATGATATCTCAAGAATACTTCAACAACCATGCAATAAATGATCATAAATGCAAAGAGGATGTCAAAACAATCAGATTCAAGCTTGGAATCAATCAAAACCATAAAGAATTGAAAGAGATCATCAAAAATGCTCTAAACCTAACCATTCATTCACTCAACCATACGTTCATGAAAACTTACTCAAATTCAGGGAGGAAAGGATGAAAATGACCAGGAATGAACATCTATTACAACCCTATGCTTACCTTGTTGATTGGATGAAGGTTGGAAGAGATTTGAGCTCCAAAATCTCCAAGGAAGGCAAGGTTACGGGAATGACTGGAAGTCAGTGACTTGGGATGAAATTTCTGATTTGGGTGAGGGTTGGTTCGGTTAAGGGATGGTATAATAGGATAGGTGGTTGAGTTAGGGTTCCATATCATCAAACCATGGTTAAATTGGTTAAGGTTTGGATGAGTTATGGTCATTTTAATTAAACATGGTCAGTTTTGTCACCGTTTCATTTTTCGGTTGGATTTCGGAGGTCCAAATGACTTTGGAAAAATATTAGTCCAAGTTTATTAAACCCGAATTTTGTATACGAGTTCAACGAAATTGACGGAACTCGATTTCGAGTTCCCGAGCTCAAGGTATCAATTACGCAACCAAGGGTGCGCTAATTGCTCGTTAGCCCCCGATTTGGATTCCAAAGTTAAAATAAATTCAAAACTCATGCAAATGGACCCGAAAATACGAAACGAACATATATTCAAATACAAGACACATATAAGTCCAACATATTAAATTTGTACAAAATTTTGATATCATTTCATATAAGAACGAAGCTCATTTAAATAACTTAAAAACAATGTTAACAATTTCAAATTAAATAACAAAATTTAAATTCTATTTTAATTAAATAAAAGTCAACGAAATTATAACATTAATTAATTAGAATAATTAAGGTATGAATAATTATCATTAACACTTATTTATTAAATTAAACATACTAAGCTTACGGATTAAAATATAATAAAGTAATAAAATGAAATAAAATAAACTAATAACAATTTATATGAAAATTAAATATTTAAAACACTTATAAACAATTGATCACATAATTAAATAATTTAATTGTGCAATTTATAAACAAATACAACACATTAGAATAAATAAAAAAAATCGGGGCGTTACAATCTCTCCCCCTTAAAAAGAATCCATCCTCGGATTCACAGCACGCCTAAAACCAATCAATGAGAGATTCCCCGTCTCTCACAAACAACAAGGAGAGAGCGCCATCTCTCGAGCACCAATGAGAGAACCCCGTCTCTCCAACAACAATGAGAGAACCCCGTCTCTTGCAAGCAAAGAGAGCACTCTGTCTCTCGAACAAAAATCAGAGAATCCCCGTCTCTTACAAACAACGAGAGCACCCCATCTCTCAACCAAAAATAAAGCAAGGAAGTCTCTAATACTCCCAAGCAACACACGCAAAACCATAATTAAAATCACGTAAGACACCCAAAACAGGTAATAGATATCAGCCACGTTGTTTATCAATTACTCCAAGTAATTTAACATGATAAGGAATCAAAGCACTTAACAAAAAAAAATTCAAGTTAAATTCGCATGGATGCATGTGTCATGGATGTTCCATGTACCGTTCACCGTAGTTGCATAATTTAGAGCTGTGATTTTTGTTGTCCAATGCATGATCTATCCCAAAAATGAGTTCAGTAATAGACTTGTCTTTAAGCTCTTCAGGATACCCTTGAAAAGCAATTAATAGCTCTTCTAAGGATTTTATTCTTTATTCCCTTCTGACTTGTACTGCATCCAGTCTTCTACGATCCTTCACCATTTCCCATAATCTTCATTCCACCAACCAACTCCTTTTAATTAACCGAGTCTGACCTCCCCGAATACCCTTAAATCATCCGTCCCAAAATCAGATCCATAGTTACTACCTTTACCCATATCGAAGTCTAACATATCCTCGAAGATAGCTACTCCTGACAACACTGCCGGTTCAGTACTGATCTTGAGATATTTGTTATTATGATTTCTCTCTCAACAGCAATTCTTTCCTATCTTCTGTTCATGTTATCCGTTTATTCTCTTTAATCCCTTTAAAGTTATATTCAGTAATTGGCCCCATATTTCTTGAATCTAAGACACTTGACAATTCTTGAAGTTTGATGTAAATCCTCCAATTATCATCCTTTTCTATTTGGTCCCTTCCTAAGTTTCCTTCTGGATTACAGTTGATATAACCAATAACTCAATAATATTGTCTTCGACCCCTTTGTACTTCATTGAATTAATCTTGATTGACACCATCCCATTATATGCTAACTTGATTCGATTTTCTCTTGTTAATTCTGACTTAGGAGTTCACAGAAAATCCCTTATAATTCCATCACCTCAGATCGGAATTCCATACATAGAAATGTTCAATGAACCATTTCCCTTATATCCCGTAAAATCTTCACCCGAATTTAGCAACGTAGCTTCTCTCTTAGTATCTTAACCATTACAGCCGTCTTATTCATTTCCAGTCGCCACTATTAGGACTTCCAGATCCTCCTTAATTTGCATCCCCGTTATTGCTACTAACATATTCATTCGAGCACCACTTCCATCCTCCAATTTATCTCTCGGTTGTGCTCTCCCCCTTAAAATTGTTGCTCTTACAAGTCAAACTCCCTCAATCCTTCTTATATTGAAATTCTTGATGGAAAATTTTTATCAGGGAGGGTTTTAACTGTCATAGCAACCCAGAGGTTTTGCCTTCCAACTTTCCTCCAATCCTCTTGATAATCAAATCCCCCTGCTCTATTCTTATTCGATCCGAACACCCCGAAGCCAAATCTAATCTCACTTTCCTTCGGAGTTACTTTCCACCGACCTATCCCTTACCTGAAGTTCTTTTCCTCGTCATCCAGATGTGGCCAGTCGAAAAGATACTTGATGAGTGAGGTGAAAGAACTTCCTACCAAGTAAACACTAAAATGCATGTCGGGTAAAGATGTCAATACATGGGTCACATTTACATCAAGCAATTATGTAACACAATAGCGCAATGAAACCAAATAGAAATGCACGGATAAACATAAGGCCAGAAGAGTAAATAATTGATGCGAAGTATGATGCACGTGCTATGAATGTTTTGGAACCTGTCACCAATGTGGTAAGTTGTTAGCTCGGTAGCTTTTCCTCGTTCCTCCAATCCCGAGGTTACATTGACTTGGTGATTATTCCTTACCTTTTCCACGGTCTTCGAGATTTCCACGAATCGTTGTAAATCAACTTATATCTTCCACTATCTGAGATTGCAATTTTTTGATCCCTAATTCTTCCACGTCCACATAGTTAGCATTCAAACTTCTCCTCGAATTTCGACCCCTACTTCTAGTCGTCACCTTGATCAAGAATCCCATGCTTATCCTTTGTGAGTTTAATTCACCTCCAATTGCTTATACTTGAGCGCATAATTTCCTTGCAAAGAGTCTTTGCCTTTCTTTACCGTTTCCATTTATTGCTCCATGTATCCCAAGTCGACCTCACAACATGCCAATTTAGCTTGGATTTGGAGAATGAACTCAAATCCTGTCCTTAGCATTATCACCCTGCATGAATTGTATTTATCATATTACTTATCTTTCTTTAACCCCTTCTCAACTTGCTTCCCATCTTAATCAAAATCCCGAGCAGTCGTATCCAACCTCTTCCCGATCTTGACTTCTAAAACTCGATTTCTAATCACCAGATTTATTTAGAAGCCCTTGACAATCCTTGGGCTTAATTCTCACCAGATCCATTTCACCTGAATCCTGAACTAAAATACCTTCAAGGTTCATATACTCCATTCCTTACGTTGAGCAACCCCTTGAATCCGATTAAAGCACCCTAAGTAGTGGATTCACATGGATTGATCTTCTGAGTCACAACCATCCCGCGATTAACTCCTATTTCACCAAATGTCCCGCTACCCTCGCATCTTCAAAGTCAAACCTCCCATTCTGAATCCTAACCATTAATTCTAACTCTATCCATGAAGCCACATATCTAGCATTCTCCACATTCCTCCCCGGTGCATCCTTCCTATCCTCAATACCTCAAAAAGAGCTCGCAATAGGGCGATGTTAGCGTTATACTTGGCCGTGGTTTGATATCCTCTTCATAACTTAGAAATCATAACTCATTTTGAAAATATTTGAACGCGATTAGTGCATGCTCATATCACGTATTCAACACTAAAGGCAAGGATCCATATAATAATGCAACAGATAATTCGACAAAATTCAAAAGAAAAGCCAAATTTCATGTTCAAGATTGATGCAATGCACACACTGTCACATAGTTCCTAAGCCGTACGACCTAGACTGACTCAAACACGACTCGAGAACACCGGTTTTGTAACCGGGCTCTGATACCACTTAAGGATGTAGCACCCCGCACGTGAGGCACCACATCCCCCACATTATGGCTCAACAGGAGTAACGAAATGGTAAATCCACACCCGTATCAAACCATAGCGAACGGGAGACAAACAGAAAAACCCTCCTAAGCTAGGCGGAACTTAGACCCTGCAAATATAACTAATCAACAATACATAATGCAACGGAGAACTAAATCCAAACACATGCATTGGCCACGGGACTGCAGAAATTAAACACTCGAACCACAGGCAGACTTGGGCTCCTCAGGCCTCTTTTAATTCATAACAAAGCCCGACAAGGCAATTCAATAATAATTACATAAAGATTCAAGTTCATAATATTACAGAATCGAATCTTGCATAATTTAAATACATATGTGAGTGCAGAGACTCTCTTAACTTAACTTGACCAACTCAAAGACTCCACACAACTCCGTCTAGCTCGAAACTCCAACGCTAAACCTGCGCACTAATAGGTTGGGGAGGGAGAGGGTCAGTCTCTAGAAGACTGAGTGAGCAGGAGCGATACATAATTATAGAAATATGCGCATGCGAGTCATAAATCCCGGGCAAGGTTTTATTTAAAGGTAGTTCCCACGAAGGGCAATAAAATAACTAAGCAGTGCTCGGACTTTACAACCAATTCATATTAAATTCATTAAGTTCATAAATCATACTCAATTAATAAGGCTCGGCGAGTGAGTGTGCACAATCTCCAACCAAACTCCGACCGTGTACGACAAATATCATTATTATATTGAATACGCGATCACACAATACATTATAATACAAGCAAACACTAAAACATAACATAAGAAATAGTCGTTTGGGCAATCAGTATCTCGGCTCTCCCGCATGGTACATAACAATCATACATAAACTTAATCATAAAATTAAGTTTCAACCTTCTTCCTCCGGGTGGTGGACGGGTTTGCAAGGCCCGACCACCTAAACATATCAATGTGGCAATTGAGGTTCATGAGTCCTCAAAGCCCGGCTAGCGTTTCCTAGTCAAAAACTCCTTAACGAGGTCCGTTTTGCGGTAACCAATGTGACACTAATGTACGGGATCACCGTCGGCCCGATGCCTCCCCGGATAGCCACATACACTAAGTCCTTGGGCCCATGTTCAATACATGTTCTCGCCAACATATTCAATTCATGAGAAACACAATACATTTGCAACATAATTAATAAATTTCATAACCCTTGAGAAAATATTTACTCGATGACCCCATTTGAAAACAATATATTGGTATATTTTAGGTTTTTGGCCAAAACTTGTCATATAAGGTTGTAAGGTTCAATACGTAACTAGAACGAAAACACCCTCACCTGGAAGATAGCGAAACAAGGATACGAGTTACCGAGTGTCTAGTTGATCAAGGTTTCCCCGCCCTGCAGACAAACTGTGCAAAGGACAATGCAATGAATTTGTGAGACTCAGGACTCCAAGTGTACCATATATGACGCACGACATGTTACGCACATGATATGAATGCATAAAAGATGATATTATGTCATGAACACGTTCATGTGCACTATTAATTCGTTTATGGTATATAAACAAGCCATTCATTCAAGTACTTCCAGGAAATGAAGGTATCATACTCATTTGTTTCATATCCTTTTATGAATCATGCCAAGTCGAGTCAATCAATCAATTTTAATCAATAAACGAAGGTTTCCCATTCTTTCAACTCGTAATTCATAGTACTTTAAGTCAAGAATTCCATGAATTAAATCCGTAATTCATAAATCATATATTTCACATTTTATAACAATTCAATTTAAGAATTCAAATAACGATCATATCACGTACTATAACACGTTAATACTTAGAAAATAAACATTTAATTACATTCAAATCATAATCGGCAATTAAATAACATGAAATAGATAACAATTTAATTTCTATAATTCAATTAAATCAAATAAAAATTAAAATATAATAAACATATATATATATATATAAATTTAATATACGTACATATATTATATTCCATGCATGCAACTATTTAATTATATATATATATATGCATGCATATGTACCAAAATGCATGCAATTTCATGCATCAAATACCAATACCATGCATGAAACAATTAAAATACAACATATGCCTACCTATTATTATAACACAAAATAAACTGAAATTCATGCATGAAATTACACTATAATATATATATAATATGCATGTGCATCCAGACTTAAACAATTCATATGCATAAGGAAGGAAAATAAGTAACAGCACCAACAGCAACACAGCGGCTCCAGAAACAATCTCCCCGCCCGGGGAGATTTTGCTCACAAAAATTACCCGCCCGGGGAGTTTCATGCAGGAGGTTTCTGCATAACCACTACCCGCCCGGGCCATTTTACGGCTAAAATCACCCCGCCCGGGGAGATCCATTCCAGTCGCAGCAGCAGTTCAACAAACAAAGCAAAACTCCCCTGTTTTCTGTCATGAAACAGAGCAACAAGATGCAGCAACCAAACGCAATTGATGCAGCAACATGAGGCATGAAATGCAGTAGAAAAGGGATTAAAACTGACAACAAGCAAGGTAAAACGCTGCAGTTTGACAGCAGCAACAACCAGTCCAAAACAGGGGCAAAACTACGTAAAAACAGGGCAACATCTGATCTTCTTCATCTCAACATGATCAGGTAAATAGGCCATTTAATACGCACCAAAACAACACCAATTCAACATATAAATCAGTCCCAAGAAAGCTCAACGTGAAAAGAAGGCATATATGTTCATTTCATCAAATTTTTCTCAAAGTGCCATTAATGATATCTCAAGAATACTTCAACAACCATGCAATCAATGATCATAAATGCAAAGAGGATGTGAAAACAATCAGATTCAAGCTTGGAATCAATCAAAACCATCAAGAATTGAAAGAGATCATAAAAAATGCTCCAAACCTAACTATTCATTCACTCAGCCATATGTTCATGAAAACTGACTCAAATTCAGGGAGGAAAGGATGAAAATGACCAGGAATGAACATGTATTACAACCCTAAGCTTACCTTGTTGATTGGATGAAGGTTGGAAGAGATTTGAGCTCCAAAATATCCTAGGAAGGCAAGGTTACGTGAATGACTGGAAGTCAGTGACTTTGGCTGAAATTTTTGATTTGTGTGAGGGTGGGTTCGGTTAAGGGATGGTATAACAGGATAGGTGGTTGAGTTAGGGTTCCATAGCATCAAACCATGGTTAAATTGGTTAAAGGTTGGATGAGTTATGGTCAGTTTTATCGTCGTTTCGTTTTTCGGTTGGATTTCGGAGGTTCAAATGAGTTTGGAAAAATATAAGGCCGAGTTTATTAAACCCAAATTTTTGATACGAGTTCAACGAAGTTGACGGAACTCGATTCCGAGTTCCCGAGCTCAAGATATCAATTACGGAACCAATAGTGCGCTAATTGCTCGTTAGCCCCCGACTTGGATTCCAAAGTTAAAATAAATTCGAAACTCATGCAAATGGACCCGAAAATACGAAACGAACATATATTCATATACAAGACACATATAAGTCCAACATATTAAATTTGCACGAAATTTCGATATCATTTCATATAAGAATGAAGCTCATTTAAATCACTTAGAAACAATGTTAACAATTTCAAATTAAATAACAAAATTTAAATTCTATTTTAATTAAATAAAAGTCAACGAAATTATAACATTATTTTATTAGAATAATTAAGGTATGAATAATTATCATTAACACTTATTTATTAAATTAAACATACTAAGCTTACTGATTAAAATATAATAAAGTAATAAAATGAAATAAAATAAACTAATAACAATTTATATTAAAATTAAATATTTAAAACACTTATAAACAATTAATCACATAATTGAATAATTTAATTGTGCAATTTATAAACAAATACGACACATTGGAATAAATAAAAAAACCGGGCGGTTACATGCTACAAGCATAACGAGTACTAAGCAAGACTCTCAAGAAAGACCCCTCCAAGCTTGACTCCAAAACGCAACCTGCGGACACGAAGGTAAATGAGGTCAGCTCAAAAGGAACCGGTGAGGAAAAGTTACATAATATAAGTGATATAAGAGATTTAATGCATGCTCAAAACAAAGACGTTCATGATCCCACCTATTTTCAAAGTAAATGCAAGTTTAATAAAACGAATCATGAACCAAAGCACCGACTCGGCAAGTACAAGCATTCCATCCTTACTTCTCAAACCAATCGAAATCAAACCAATCCACCCTTACACTATTGATGTCGTGGGTGTACGGCCCCCGAATATCCTTACCACAAGAAGAGACTGGTCCATGAAACCGGCCTCCCCCTTGCAAACCTTAACCCCGAAACCTCCTCAGAGTTTTAGTTAACAAGTTCTTACATGTGGGAACTTTGAATGAGGACATCCGTCGGCCCTTGCCTTCCCAGAATATCACTCACCTTGGTCCCCGAGAGCTACAACATCCAACCAAGCAAGCATCCTTGCATGGGGCAACAAACCTCGCTACACAACTCTTACGTACATAATATCCAACAAAGTTCCAAAACCATTTTTGGGTGTCAAACCCATATACCAAAACTCAAGTTTTACTTGTAAACCATTTTCAAAAGCAAATATCCATAATATGAGCAAAGCTCACAAAACTTGGCTTATAAAGCCTATATATACATTTTGAAAAAGGGAGTTTAAATCATCAAACATGATAGCCTTTAGGTCTCCACAGTTTTGAAAACATTTTTATATCATAACTCGTCACCTTTACCAAGAACTCCAAAGGCCAACCACGAGCAAACAAGCTACTCGTCCGGAGACTCCGCTAATCTGTTAAGAACATTCCATAACTTCGAAGTGAAACGAGGATCCCTATCTGAGATGATGCTAGCGGGTATCCCATGTAATCTCATAATTTCTCAGTGATACAACTCCGCTAATTTCTCCACTTTATCGGTTGATCGGATCGGTAGAAAGTGTGCAGATTTGGTAAAGCAATCCACAATAATCTAAATTCCATCAAATCCCTTTTGTACTCTCAGAAGTGCGGTCACGAAATCCATGGTGGCTCGTTCCCATTTCTACTCGGGTATAGGTATCGGTTGCAACTTATGTAGCACCCGATCGCAAAGTACCATATCCCCCGCACCGAGACCCGACCCGCATATGAAATGGATAATCCATACACGAGCTAAATCACGGGGAACGGGGATACACATACGCTATGCTAGACGGGACTAACCCTTAAACCATATAAACGAGAGATAACACTAATCCAAATGAAAGCGATTAACTGGAATCATTATATATCATATAATATTCACAATGAGCCACCAAGCTCCCAAAATAAAGTATTTACAACAATTACGTGCCATCACGGCCTAACCAAGAACGCTCGAGTCAAAAATTTAATGTATAAGAGTCATAAAGATAAATATGAGTACGTGTAAGACTCAAAAGGGAAGCTAGAAGCAAATGCGAGACACACACCGACTCGAATTCCCGCCTAGCTCCACTCACACTTGCACAACACAACTGAAAACAAACCGGGTTCAGTCTAAAAGAGACTGGTGAGTATAAAAACAGGGCATAATATATAAGTAATGCGAAAATTAAACACATTCATGCATGTTATAATCCCGAAAGAGGTTTTTGAACAGTTTTCCCAAGTGGGTAAACAAGAAGTCATCAATGGGTTTATAACTCTCATTTCCATATTCAATCAATAGGTTATACGTGAGCCTGGCGAGAAGGCTAAGTCTCCAACCTCTACCTCGTGTAACCATTAAAGTGTTAATTTAAGTTTTTATGCATATATTCTTTCGTGCTCAATCAATCGATCAATCATAATCATTCATACAATCCCGTTCTTCCTCTGGACGGTGGATGGGTTTGCAAAGCCCGGCCACCTCAGTTATTGGCCAGAGGGGTTTCATGAGTTCCCCAAAGGCACTCAGCTTCCTTTCCTCACTAATCTCCTAGTGAGTTTCGGACTCTGTAGTTTGGTGAAACTAGTGTACGGGTTCACCGTCAGCCCGTGCTTCCCCGGATAGCCACGTACACTAAGTCTCAGGCCCCAATCAGTGCAATCAGTCATTACTCACCAAAACATTTTGGTAGGGTGTTTAATAAAGAAAAGGGCTTAACGTTAAAATCGTAGACTCTCTGAAAGACTCGGTATGTATATATTAATTTGGCTTCAAACCTTTCACATTGGGAATAGATATAGGGTCATTTATCTAAATAGAAGACAAGCCCACCTTGAAAGACAAAAGAAAGCAAGAAGAGTCTAACTGCTCGTCCTCTTCTCCAACTAGACTCGGATTTGTGCAAAGAAAGTGAAGTGTAACTCAAATGACCAGATAAACGCTCGGCAATGTAATGCACATGATATGAATGCGTAAAAGATAATATGATGCTATGATGCTCAAGTACTCAATTAATGCATTTAAGACATATATCAAACAATTCATTCATTCAATGAAGCGATCGTACTTAAACGACTTCATATCTCTCACATTTCACGTCAAATGAATCCATAAATTTAATAAAATGCTCAAAACATCCCATTTAACATATTAACAATTTACAAATATCATAAAGGAATAAAGAAAATATCAAACGAATCAAATAAACAACACATTAGTTCATGCATTGCAAACAAGGGAGCATATGATCATATTTCACGTATAAGCATCGAAATTACATAATAAATTCAAAACAAGAAGTATAACAGGCAGTGTAGCAAGTTAACAACATTTACAAGACATTAAAGAAGCTAAAGGGTCCAATAAACCACAACAAGGATAAGAAAAACGCAGCAGCAGCAGCAGCACACGAACGGGGGTTCAAAAATGCCATGCATGGGCGTTCAACGTCACAGAACCAACTCCGGGACCAAAATGGGACTGAACGGCCATGAAGAAATCTGAACGGGGGTTCAGACGTACAGAACCATGAGCAATGGACTGAACGGTCGTTCAGTCCATTTCTTCACCGCCGGGCGAACGGTCGTTCGCTCATGCAGACAGCAGTTTCTTCTATGACTTTGCAGCTAAAAACTGCCCCAAAACCTTGGCAAAATAGGGTAACAAATAGAGCAATATATATACTTCAAAGCCATGCAAAAACACACAAAAAAGAACACCAAAATCCATCAATTCAGTCCCAAAATCATGACAGCAGCTAGGCATGGAAGAGCAGAATATTTCTTGCTATTTTTCTTCAAGTTTTCGTGATAGGCAACAATGGTATATCATGCTATGATCAAGTACCATGAAATATAAGGCAATTATTTAAGTTAGGGAATTCAAATGATCAACAAACAAGCATCAATTCAGATCATAAAGCAAGAAATAGCATGAATTCAAGAAATGGAGTCATAACCTAACTATTCATTCATCTTCTCCAAAATCCATGAATATATGCTGAAATTTAGGCATGCATGGAGAAAAATGACCACAATTGAATGTATATAACTATTCTAAACTCACCTTGTGGATTGGATGAAGATTGGAAGAGATTTGAGCTCCAAAATCTCCAAGGATGGCAAAGTGGCAAGGTGAAACTGCAAAACAGGGGTTTGTCGCTGACTTTTCTCTTTTTGAGGAGTATGGTTCGGTTGAGGGAGAGTGAGGAGTCATACTGGGATGAAATAGGGCTCTAAAGACTCCAACCATGGTTAACTTGGTTAAGGTTTGGAAAAGTTATGACCATTTTAGTAAAGTGTGGCAGTTTGGCGGCCGCTTCGTTTCTCGATTGAATTTCGGAGTTTCAAATGATTTTGGAAAAATATGAGGCTCAGTTCATTAAACCCGAATCTTCGATACTAGTTCAACAAAGTTGACAGAACTAGAATTCGAGTTCCCGAGCTCAAGAAATCACATACGGAACCAAGGGTGCGCTAATTGCTCGTTAGCCCCCATTTTGGATTCCAAAACAGAAATAAATTCAAAACTCATGCAAATGGATCCGGAAACATGAAACGAGAATATATCCATATTCATATCACGTTTATCTCTAACATATTAAATTTCCATGAAATTTCGAATTCATTCCATAATGAAACAACAAGCAAACAAATCACACAAGGACATATTGTTCAAGAATTCATATAAATTCAATTTCAAATAATTCAAATATTCGAGAATTTCAAAGAAGATAAAATAAAACGAATAATGACGTAATTAAAATAACTTAAATGCGGACGTAATTTTCACATAACCAATACCTGTATGACTGAGAAGTCGGGGCGTTACAACTTACCTGTCCGTAATTGATGTTCGACCATAACTTGTTAACAAACCCGACATCTCTTAACAAAATTAGCCTGATGTATCGGTTTATTGCATGGATTTGTAGGGCAATTTTAGTTAAATTCAAGCAGTTTTAAGAACTTATAACGTGATTTAAGTAGAAGCAAAACCATGCAATAAAGGGCGAAAAACGAGAAATTCTAGGGGACACGCCCGTGTCCCCGTGGAAGAGTAAACTGAGACACGCCCGTCTCTCAGTACAGAAGTGGCCGTCGGATTCCAGAAGGTTGCACGCCCGTGTCACCTATGTAGAGCAATTTTTTGCACGCCCGTGACTTGGTACAGAGAGGCCCGGGAGCTTTTGCACGCCCGTGCCACCATGAAGAACAATTCTTGACACCCCCGTGTCAAGAAGAAAAGCGCGAATACGTCTTTAATATGTGACACGGGCGTGTCACATATCTAGGCACGAACTCTGCAAGCCCGTGTCACGGGGCGGTTTTGGATTTTGGACTTCTATTTAAACACGGTTTGAGGCGGAATAAGAGAACTTTTTGGACGGTTAGCTTCCCAGAAGTTCAAGAACACTCGGAGAAGGAAGAAACACGAAGACATAGAGTTGAAGATTCATTCCAATCACAAGACTTTATCAATTTGGTTTTATTTACTGCTTTCCGATCAAACTAATTCCTCAAGTTTTGGTTTTTCAATTCTAGTATAGTTAGTTCTTGCTTTAGATCCGTTTCTGGAAAATTAGGTTAGAATTTCAGAATTAGTAATTCCTTTTTTATGTTTATGCTAGACATGAATATTTTGAATGCAATTCTTTTGATCTTAATGAGTTTTGATCCAATTATGAGGAACTAATCTCTTAGGGTTAGGGGGTAAGGATTATGCATCTAAGGTGTTTGAATTAATGCTCAAGTCAAATTGTGTGATTCTTTGTTAGGGAAACGGTATTGAGAAGATTGGGAATGGATTGGCCATCCATGAACATAAGGGAAATTATCCGATAATCGAGAGATTAAGGATAATTGAGATTGTTTTCCAAAACTTAGACTTTTGGGCTTAAAGAAATTTAACCCTAATTTCTACAACCCGTATTTAGGATTCCATGCCAAGCCGCTAGGTTTTAAATACACTAATCTTGCTTTATTCGATTAATTTGGTTACTAAGTGATTGTGAGAACAACACTTGGCTTAATTAATTAGACATCTAGCCTTCGAGAGAAGCTAGGTATAAAATTGTGATTAGGTTGAAGAATCATACATCCATACTTGAGTATTGATTTGATCACAAAAGGGCATATGATTTACTCCCCGACCTGTTTTAATTAAGTGGTTTAATCTTGTGTTTATTTGTTAGCTCGTGTGATTGATTACTTATTAGTTCAGTTTAATTTTGTCATAATAGTATAGTACAACATTGTCAATCTTATTCGGTCTCTAGATCAGAAATAGTCATAGAAGTGGTTGTTGAGTTCCCTTCCCTGTGGATACGATACCTTAAGTGTTGCAATCGGATTTAGAACTTACACTTGGGTTCAAGATTTGTCTATCAAGTTTTTGGCGCCGTTGCCGGGAAAGGCGTTCAATTCAATATTACTTTATTGACTTTTTCTGGTGCTTTAGACCAACCTTTCTGCTTGATTTCTTTTTGAAGTGCGTTGAATTTGACCATGGGTTTTCCCAACTGCAGGTACCTAGTGCATGCTACGATCGAAAGGCTTGGAACCCTTGCCTTACGATCCTGAAATTGAGAAGACTTGTCGGGCGAATCGAACGAGGCGAAGGAAGGAAAAGAAGCAGGAAGTAAACCAAATTCCAATGGCACAACCCATAAACGAGCAACCAACCACACTCCAGGATTATGCCATTCCTAACATTGGCTTAATCCAGAACAACTTGACTCGCCCCACCGTGGAGGCGAACAACTTTGAGATCAAGACTGGGTTCATCAACCTCTTACAACAGAATCCGTTTGGGGGTTTACCACATGAAGATCCCGCATCACATTTGTCCTACTTTCTGGATGTCTGTTCGACCTTTAAGATTCACAACGCTTCCGATGATGCGATTAGAGTTAGGCTTTTTCCCTTCTCCCTAAGGGACAAAGCCCCGACATGGATTTCGACCTTGTCAAATGAGACACTTCAGACATGGGTAGACCTCTCTAAGGCCTTTTTAGCCAAATTCTACCCTCCTAGTAAGACCATGAGGTACAGAGACGAAATAACGAGCTTCGGGCTCTATGATGGGGAAACGTTGTACGAAGGATGGGAAAGATATAAGGAACTGCAAAGGAAGTGCCCGCATCACCGTGTTCCAGGATGGCAACTGGTACAAATCTTTTACAACGGAATGACAGAAAACATGAAAATCATGGTCGATGCAGCAGCGGGAGGAGCATTTATGGCACTGTCTGAGGAAGTAGGAATGCAACTTCTGAATAAGATGGCAGCAAATAGCAGTTGGACAAAGGAGAGGAGCAATCCTCCTCCACCGAAACCTGAGGCAGGCATACTCACCACTGACACTGTGACAGCTCTCAATGCCAAGTTCGAAGCACTGAACCAGAAGCTAGACCGACTTGCAATTTCTACAGCACGAAACACAGTGGCACAGTCAAACGCCTTACAGGTATTATGTGAAATTTGTGGTGGTCCCCATTCTTTTGATATTTGTCCTTCTACCAATGTAGGTACACAGGCTGTTGTTAGTCAGGAGCAAGTAAGTTACGTGCAAAATCAAAAACCAGCAAATGACCCATACTCGAACACTTACAACCCAGGTTCGAAGAATCATCCGCACTTCTCGTGGTCAAACAATTAGAATGTTCAAAACCCAAACCCAAACCAGAGACCACAGTTCCAACCAAGACAACAGGGACCGCATCCACCACATCAAAATCAGCAGAGATTCGCACCCCCTCCACAACCACCGCAAGAACAGAAGCCGGGGTGGGAGGCGGCCCTCGAGAAGTTCATAAATGTCTCGAATGATAGGTATCAGAAACTCGAATCTCAGGTAGAACAGGTCCTGGTTCAAAATAAAAATTTGGAAGTGCAGGTGGGCCAGTTGGCTAATACAATCAATGTTAGAGCCCAAGGCATGTTTCCAAGCAAACCTGTGGAGAATCCAAAAGAACATTGCAAGGCCATTACACTACGAAGTGGTACGACTTATAAGGAGCCTGCAATACCGGTAGAGACCGAAGTGAGAAGGGAAAAGGACACCGTTTTGGAATCTGAGAAAGTAGTCGAGCCATCAAAAGAGGAGAAGGAAGTACAGACGAGTGAGCTTCCTTCCAAGTCAAAGACACCAGTGGCACCCAAGCCATATGTGCCACCTCTTCCTTTCCCGCAGAAATTCCAAAAGCAAAGGTTGGAGAAACAATTCGAGAAGTTCTTGAATATCTTCAAGGAACTACATATTAACATCCCCTTTGCCGAGGCCCTAGCGCAGATGCCCACATACGTCAAATTCTTGAAAGAGATCCTCTCTAACAAGAGAAAATTGGAGGACTATGCCACTATAGCACTTACTGAAGAGTGTAGCGCCATCCTACAATATAAGCTTCCTCCAAAGCTTAAAGATCCAGGGAGTTTTTCAATTCCTTGCACAATTGGCAATATGTCCTTTAATAAAGCTCTATGTGATCTTGGTGCCAGTGTGAGTCTAATGCCCTTATCTGTTTGCAGGAAACTTGGACTGAATTCATTGAAGCCAACTACCGTTTCTCTGCAGCTAGCTGATCGATCAGCCAAGTATCCCACGGGAATCCTGGAAAATGTTCTAGTCAGAGTTGGGAAGTTCTACCTGCCGGTAGACTTCATAGTTTTGGAAATGGAAGAAGACCAAAACATGCCGCTCATCTTAGGGAGGCCTTTCCTAGCCACCGCAGGAGCCTTAATTGATGTGAAGAGTGGCATTCTAACTCTTCGTGTGGGGGATGAACAGGTAGAGTTTAATCTGTTCAAAGCAATGAAAGGACCGGTGATCGAAGAACAATGCAATATGGTGGAAATCAGAGCACAGACACCGATGTCCATAAGCAACGAGGACCCTCTCGAACTCTGTCTAAGAGGACGCACTGACCACATTGATGGAGAAGACATATCAGAAGAATTGGCCGCCTACGCAAAGGCACTCGAAGCCACCCCCTACGTACCATTCCGAAAGAGGTTTGTATATGAAGAGTTGGGTACAGGTAAGCCCACTCTTCGTCCTTCTGTTGAGACAGCTCCCAAGTTAGAACTGAAACCCCTCCCCGCTCATTTGAGATATGCTTATTTGGGTGGATCTGAAACACTGCCTGTTATAGTTGCCTCTGATTTAACTGATTCACATCATGATGCCTTGTTGAGAGTTTTGAGAAAACACAAACGGGCGATAGGTTGGACTATTTCTGACATCAAGGGGATTAGCCCATCTATTTGCATGCATAAAATTCTTATGGAAGATAACCATAAACCCTCCGTAGAACATCAGCGTATATTGAACCCAAACATGAAAGAGGTAGTTAGGGCTGAGGTACTGAAATTGTTAGATGCCGGGATAATTTACCCTATCTCGGATAGCAAGTGGGTTAGCCCTGTGCAGGTAGTGCCCAAGAAAGGGGGGATGACTGTAATTAAAAATGAAAAGAATGAGTTAATACCAACTAGGACAGTCACGGGCTGGAGAGTTTGTATAGATTATAGGAAGTTGAACAATGCCACTCGTAAAGATCACTTCCCACTTTCCTTTATTGATCAGATGCTAGAGAGATTAGCCGGACATTCTTATTACTGTTTTCTGGATGGGTATTCAGGGTATAACCAAATTGCTATAGCTCCAGAGGATCAGGAAAAATGTACGTTTACTTGCCCTTATGGTACTTTTGCATATAGGCGTATGCCCTTTGGGTTGTGTAATGCCCCGGCTACTTTTCAACGATGCATGATGGCCATTTTCTCTGACTTTATAGAACGCACAATGGAAATCTTTATGGATGACTTTTCTGTGTTTGGTTCTTCTTTCGATTCATGCTTGCATAATCTTGCTCAAGTTTTGCAGCGATGTGAAGAAACTAACCTTGTGCTAAATTGGGAGAAGTGCCACTTCATGGTAAAGGAAGGGATAGTGTTGGGTCACAAAGTTTCAGAGAAAGGCATTGAGGTGGATAGGGCCAAGATTGATGTGATCGCAAAACTGCCTCCACCTACCAATATCAAGGGAGTGAGGAGTTTCCTTGGTCATGCCGGTTTCTATCGCCGGTTCATCAAGGACTTTTCAAAAATTACCTTACCTCTATGCAAGTTACTACAAAAAGATACTGAATTTGTGTTTAATGATGATTGCTTACTTGCATTTGATAGGTTGAAGAAGGAGCTTACCTCGACACCAATTATGGTTGCACCGGATTGGACTATACCGTTTGAGCTAATGTGCGATGCGAGCGATTTGGCCATTGGAGCTGTACTTGGCCAACGAAGGGAAAAACGTTTACACGTTATCGCATATTCTAGCAAAACTTTAAATGATGCACAATTAAATTATGCTACTACTGAGAAAGAATTATTAGCTATTGTGCATGCTTTTGACAAGTTTAGATCTTACTTGATAGGTTCGAAGACAATCGTCTACACGGACCACGCAGCAATCAAGTATCTTCTTTCGAAGAAGGATTCAAAGCCCCGTTTGATTAGATGGATTCTTTTGCTCCAGGAGTTCGATCTTGAAATTCGTGACAAGAAAGGGACGGAGAACCTAGTTGCAGATCACTTGTCAAGGTTAGAGGTCGGGGAAAAGGAGGATGAGTATGATGAGGAGATTACTGAGAATTTCCCTGATGAGGAGTTGTTTGCAGCCGATGCAATAGTTCCTTGGTACGCAGATATCGTGAATCACATGGTTTGCAAAGCTTTACCACCAGGCATGAATTCCCATCAGAAACAGAGATTCTTGTCAGAAGCGAAACGTTATTACTGGGAAGAGCCATATGTATATAAGCACTACTTGGATGGGTTAGTGCGGAGGTGTGTTCCGGAGGTGGAAGCTGATAAAGTGCTTGAGAGATGTCATGCGAGCGTATATGGAGGGCACTCAAGTGGTCGAAAGACAGCAGCTAAGGTATTACAGTCTGGGTTTTGGTGGCCAACGCTGTTTAAGGATGCTTACAAATTTGCCAAGGAATGTGATACTTGTCAGCGATCCGGGAACATTAGTAAAAGAGATGAGATGCCCATGAAGTACATTTTGGAAGTTGAATTGTTTGATGTTTGGGGAATCGATTTCATGGGACCTTTCCCACCGTCGAATGGGAATCAGTATATCTTGGTGGCGGTGGATTATGTATCCAAATGGGCCGAAGTAGTGGCAACTCCGACCAATGACTCGAAGGTGGTGATTAAGTTTTTGCAAAAGAACATTTTCAATAGGTTCGGAGTTCCACAAGCATTAATCAGTGATAGAGGTACGCACTTTTGCAACAAGCCCTTGGAAGCTTTGCTGAAGAAATACGGGGTCCAGCATCGGGTAACTACTGCATATCACCCCCAAGCAAGTGGGCAAGCTGAGGTCACGAATAGGGAGTTGAAGTGGATTTTGGAGAAGGTAGTGAGCCCCTCTAGGAAAGATTGGTCCTCGAAGTTGGACGACGCGTTGTGGGCTTACAGGACCACGTTCAAGACACCTATAGGAACTTCTCCGTATCGGTTAGTTTATGGTAAAGCATGTCACCTCCCAGTCGAGATCGAGTATAAGTCGTACTGGGCCATTAAAGCTATAAATTTCGATCTCAAGAGAGCCGGAGAGAAAAGGATACTTGACTTACAAGAGTTGGAAGAATTGAGGTTAGAAGCTTACGAAAATGCTCGGATCTATAAGGAGACGACAAAGAAGTGGCATGATAAGCATATACGGGTTAAGGAGTTTGTCGAGGGTCAATTGGTGTTGTTGTACAATTCTAGATTAAAGCTCTTTCCCGGGAAACTTAAGTCAAGGTGGTCAGGTCCGTTCAGAGTGGTAAAAGTTTTAGTGAATGGAGCGGTGGAGATAGGTAATGAAGGTTCACCCTCCTTTGTGGTGAATGGACAAAGACTAAAGCCATATCTTGCCGGAGATCGAATTGGCGAACACGTCTCGTGCGTGTTAACAGCTCCAGCGCCTTAGACCTGAGTCATGAAGTCAAGCTAACGACTATAACTTAGAACTATTGTTCTTTCCCTTTTCTTCTTTTCTTTTCCCTTTCTTTAGGTAGTTAAGCTTGTGATTGATGATATCTTTTGTCTCGTGTTTCAGGTATTTTGGTTCGAATAGAGTGGATGGAATATGAAGTTAATGGATGGTAACCGGCGATGAGGTTCATTTATGGTTTTTAATTTCGAATGGGTGCATGAGATTTGGGTGTGTTTTTCTTTAAGATAAAGTGGTATGGTGATTAACTTGGTGTACTAAGGTCTTACTTTGCAGAATTTAAGCTAATAGGTGCGAATTTAGCGGATGAAAACACCAAGGAACGTGTGGTGCGAAATTTCGTGTCAAAATTTTAAGTTTGGGGGGAGACACGGGCGTGACTCCCACTAGGCATAAACCGAGACACCCCCGTGTCTCGGTACAGAAGTGCCAGCCGAGAGATGACACGGGCGTGTCAAGTTCCACAAGCAAAAATCGACACCTCCGTGTCACAGTACAGAATTTGCCAGGTAAGGGACGACACCCCCGTGTCATCCATACAACATAATTAACGACACGGGCGTGTCGTGTCAGTTCGGCTGAAATAAAACGGGGGTGTCCTCACTCTCTCATACTCATTAAACACAAACACCCCCCTTTTTCTCTTCTCCATCTTTCTTCTTCCCCATTCACAAACGGTACAAACACTACCACCATTGTTTTCGGTTCATATTCCGGCAAGACACACACACATTGCACCTCACATCCTAGATTAATCGGGTAAGTCTTCTCTTCTCTTTGGTACTTTAATTTCTTGGATTTAATTGAGAAGGGTTAGACCCTAGTTCTATGAAGCATGCTTATGTTGTGATTTCTTTGGAATTCTTGATTCTATTTTGAGTTTTGGCATAATTAGAACTAGGAATTGGCATAAATTTGCAATTTTTGGGCATTAAGAGGATGAACCCTAATCTCTTATTTAAGCATGTTGGATATAATTTTTCTGAATTCTTGCTCCTTAGTCGAGTTTTGTGCATGCTAGAGTTAGGTGTTGGGATTGTAATGGAAAATTTTGGCCCTTGCTCTTCCACAATTTTACAAATTTTGTAAAGTTTGGAGGTTTGTGTGGGCGGTTATGTACACGTTAGTGGAAGAAATTGAGTCCCTATGAGCTTTAAACGATTGTGGTAGTATTGAGGGCTAAGTCTAGGTATCGGGTGATGAAATGTCATGCTTTATTTGATGAAATACTAGGCTTCTTACTTGTGCTTACAAGGTATTCGATAAAATGCCCCTTTGAACTTGAATTAATTTTGTGTTGATTTTTGTGCAGGAAATATGGGACGCAACAAGAGACCCGCCCCTCTGCAACTCACCTCCTCATCCGGCCCAACTGGCCGCCAACCACGGGATTCCGTGAATGTCACCTTGGAAGGGCTTGGGAACCCTTATAACAGGAATACCACGCGCAATATCATGCCCACCAAGTTCCCGCATCTCGCTACAGTTCGTAGATTAGGAGTTTGGGAAGAGATCGAGGTTTTGTTCGACAATATAGGGTGGAAGACGTTTATGATGGTTCCGGCTAATACATATCCGGAGTTGACAACCGCATTCTTCACCACCATGACTTGGGACCAGGTCAAGACCAAGCTCAATTTCACGTTAGATGGGGAGGAAGCCGAATCTTTAGAATTAGACGAGATTCGAGAGGCCTTAGGATTTCCTTGTTGCGAGATGACAACGTTGCCCAACTGGTCTACGGAGGACAGAGAGGCAGTGTGGCGTTCATTCCCTCTCAAAGCTGGTGCCCCGGCGTACAACCCACGAAACACTAAGGCCACCTGGATTGATAGCTTAGTCTGGCGATTGGTGCATAGACTTCTGGCTGTGGGAATATGTGCTAGGCATGAGAGTGATGGAAATATTAACGGGTTTGAGTTGGCCATTATGTATTTTATGAAGGAGGGGGTGCAGTTTGATGCCACGACCGAGTTCATGTACAAGCTGAAGGAGGTGGCAGGCAGGGCGTCGGGAACTATAGGCCATGGCGCCTATGTGACGAAGCTAGCCAAGGAGGTAGGGTGGCTTGCAGAGGAAACGGAACCTTTATCCAACTTTCCCTATGTTGAAGAGCAGACGTTCATCAAGATGGACCTATTCATCCGATGGTCTGCCGGGAGCCTAAAGGATAGGGTTTTACCCTGGTATCCGGAAAGGGAAAGGAACCGGTTTGAGCGGATGTACAGGTGGGGTGTGGCCAAGTATGATGACCTCACTCTCGATCAGCAGAGGAGGCTTGCACAGATACCGGATCGAGAGAAAGGCGGGCGCGGAGCACCGATGCCGATGGTCGAAGATGACGATGACGAGATCCCCGCTTACATGCGGGATTATATGGCATCCCAGAATGCGCGGATGGACAGTTTTGTAGAGCATGTGGACTCCCGGCTTGATGCCTTGCAGCTCCACATTGATGGACAGTTCGAGAATCTCCACGCGTACCTTGCCAAACAATTTGGCGGTGCCGGAGCGAGTAGCTCAAGCCAGCCCCCACATTACCCGCCACCTTTTCCTTGATTGGTTTCTTTTCTAGCTTTCTGTTTTCCTTACTTTGGTCTGTATGATGATCTAATTCACCAATTTAACCTAACTATTTGCACTATGCTCAATCTTCTTATGGTTATAGTAGGTGCTTGATGACAGGGCTTTCTTGTTAATTGCTTGCTGATTATCATCTACTCTGCTTAGCGTATAATCCTTGTTCTAGTCATTTAAGTGCAGGTTAGGGTGGATGCATAACTTGTTGCCGGGTTCTTTGCTGTATTGAGGGAGTTTTTCTTTTTGCCTTCTTTCCTTTTTCTTTTATGCATGGGGACATTGCATGATTTAAGTTTGGGGGAGAGGGGCAAAAAGTTTTGGATTGTATTGTTAATATTTCGCATAGGAAGATGCATTGGGGGATTGACTTACTTGATATTGTGATATCCTTGAGAATGAAATGATGATTGCTGAAAATAATCCAAAATTTTAAATTTTTCGATGAGGTTTGATTGTTGGAATTTTGCCATAGTGAGTTAGGCTAGTCGAATGCATGAAGTTAGGTGTGAGTATTGATACCTTGGAATGATGGGATATCCTTATTTTTGTGCACAATGGAACAAGGTCATGTACTTAGGTTAGGATACTGAGTTAGTAATTCTTGAATAATACTGAGAAGTGGATTAGGAGGCATTTTAGTCCTATTGAGGCGAAATTCTGAATTGACTAAGAGTTAGGGAGATGACTTAGGCATTCATGTCGGAGGTAGCCTCGCTATTGAGCCATTTGTACTAAAGAACGAAATCCTATTGACCCCGCTGAGCCTAAGTGTTGTGCCATTAAATTTCTGTAGCCGCATTATAAGCCACAGGCACAGCACCATAAACCTACCCTTGAGTCACACTTTGCTCACTCGTTTGAATCGATTGAAGATGCTGCTAAATTCCTGATGAGAAACCAAGAGAAGAAATAAGAGATAATCTTAGATGCTGAAAGAAAAGAAGAATTCAAAAGGAAGTAGTAAAAGAACGAGTTGTGTAAGCAACAAGTAGACAAAGAAAAATATATATATATATTATTGAGAAAAGCATTGAGTAGATTTGAAATAGAAGAAACTTTTAGACTGTCTGTGACAAACTTAGACAAGTCTAAGTTTGGGGGAGTTTAATGGGGAAAGACAAAGATGGCGACCAAGGAGATTTGAATGGGTGAGCTAGGTGTGTTGAGTCACTACTATACTAAAAATTCCATAACCTTAACCCCGAGCCCACATTACAAGCCTCGAAAGACCTTCCGATCCTTAATTCTGGGTTAATTCCATTAGTGGAGATAGGTGTGAAGAATGTTTTCCGAAGTCTATCATTGGTACTTAGGAAGGAATCATTAGTTTGGTGTTCTGACCATTGTACATTCTTTTGTTCGAATTCACACACTACACGAGGATATTTGATTTATACCATTGTGTTGATTCTTGTGCCTGATTGAAATGTGTTTAATAGGCTAGACTTGCTTTAGTGAAATTCTGAAAATTGCCCCATTGAGAGATTGATTTTGAGGTTGGTTTGATGTAATTTTCTCGATTGCTCGAGGACGAACAATATTTAAGTTTGGGGGAGTTTGATGTATCGGTTTATTGCATGGATTTGTAGGGCAATTTTAGTTAAATTCAAGCAGTTTTAAGAACTTATAACGTGATTTATGCTCCCTATTAGGTACCTTTCACCTTGGAGTTGAAAAGACGAAGTAGAAGCAAAACCATGCAATAAAGGGCGAAAAACGAGAAATTCTAGGGGACACACCCGTGTCCCCGTGGAAGAGTAAACTGAGACACGCCCGTGTCTCAGTACAGAAGTGGCCGTCGGATTCCAGAAGGTTGTACGCCCGTGTCACCTATGTAGAGCAATTTTTTGCACGCCCGTGACTTGGTACAGAGAGGCCCGGGAGCTTTTGCACGCCCGTGCCACCATGAAGAACAATTCTTGACACCCCCGTGTCAAGAAGAAAAGCGCGAATACGTCTTTAATATGTGACACGGGCGTGTCACATATCTAGGCACGAACTCTGCACGCCCGTGTCACGGGGCGGTTTTGAATTTTGGACTTCTATTTAAACACGGTTTGAGGCGGAATAAGAGAGCTTTTTGGACGGTTAGCTTCCCAGAAGTTCAAGAACACTCGGAGAAGGAAGAAACACGAAGACATAGAGTTGAAGATTCATTCCAATCACAAGACTTTATCAATTTGGTTTTATTTACTGCTTTCCGATCAAACTAATTCCTCAAGTTTTGGTTTTTCAATTCTAGTATAGTTAGTTCTTGCTTTAGATCCGTTTCTGGAAAATTAGGTTAGAATTTCAGAATTAGTAATTCTTTTTTTATGTTTATGCTAGACATGAATATTTTGAATGCAATTCTTTTGATCTTAATGAGTTTTGATCCAATTATGAGGAACTAATCTCTTAGGGTTAGGGGGTAAGGATTATGCATCTAAGGTGTTTGAATTAATGCTCAAGTCAAATTGTGTGATTCTTTGTTAGGGAAAAGGTATTGAGAAGATTGGGAATGGATTGGCCATCTATGAACATAAGGGAAATTATCCGATAATCGAGAGATTAAGGATAATTGAGATTGTTTTCCAAAACTTAGACTTTTGGGCTTAAAGAAATTTAACCCTAATTTCTACAACCCGTATTTAGGATTCCATGCCAAGCCGCTAGGTTTTAAATACACTAATCTTGCTTTATTCGATTAATTTGGTTACTAAGTGATTGTGAGAACAACACTTGGCTTAATTAATTAGACATCTAGCCTTCGAGAGAAGCTAGGTATAAAATTGTGATTAGGTTGAAGAATCATACATCCATACTTGAGTATTGATTTGATCACAAAAGGGTATATGATTTACTCCCCGACCTGTTTTAATTAAGTGGTTTAATCTTGTGTTTATTTGTTAGCTCGTGTGATTGATTACTTATTAGTTAAGTTTAATTTTGTCATAATAGTATAGTACAACATTGTCAATCTTATTCGGTCTCTAGATCAGAAATAGTCATAGAAGTGGTTGTTGAGTTCCCTTCCCTGTGGATACGATACCTTAAGTGTTGCAATCAGATTTAGAACTTACACTTGGGTTCAAGATTTGTCTATCGTAGCCTTATCCCATTTTATTCCATGCCACCAAAACTACTTCTTAAGGTCCCGGTACATCTTGTTGCCACCCGGATACATCGTATAAACGGTCCTATGTGCTTCCTCAAGCACTAACCTTTTCAACCCATCCGGTATACATACTCGGCCTTTGTACCTAAAGATCCCCAAATCATCGTATCCAAACTTAGACTTCGGATTAGCTCTTACCCGAAACACTTGTCTTTGAATCCACTCATCCATTGATTGAGCATCTAGGATTCGTTGCCTCAAATCCGGTCTTATAGTGATGTTAGCCAACCTCGATTGTGAAACAAGGATCTCAGCTTTACTCTTCCCGGAATCGATCTCAAGATTAGCAATCTTTGCTTTCCTACTCAAGGCATCAGCAACAACATTCGCCTTCCCCGGATGATATTGTATGACACAATGATAGTCTTCCAAGAATTCCATCCACCGACGTTGTCTCATGTTTAGTTCCTTTTGTGTGAACAAGTAATGAAGACTCTTGTGATCTGTGAATACCTCAAACTTAATTCCATAAAGATAGTGTCGCCATTTTTCTAAGGAAAATATCACCGCGGCCAACTCAAGATAGTGTGTTGGGTAATTCTGCTCGTGCTCCTTCAATTTCCTCAAAGCATAAGTAATGACCAGACCATTTTATATAAGCACGCATCCTAACCCTTCCTTGGATGCATCGGTAAAAACTGAAAACCCATCCGAACCTTCCGGTAAAGTCAATATTGGAGTCGTTGTCAATTTCCTCGTAAGCACACGGAAGCTCTCCTCACAACCTTCATCCTACACAACCTGGGTTTCCTTCTTAGTTAAACGAGTGAGAGGTGCTGCAATCTTAGAAAAATCCTTTACAAATCGGTGGTAATAACCTGCTAAGCCGAGAAAACTCCTTACTTCTGACACATTTTCGGTTGCTCCCAAAGAGAAACGGTTTCGATCTTTGAAGGATCCACTGAAATCCCATCACCGGAAATAATATATCCCAAGAATGATACCCGATCAATCCAACAATCACATTTCCTAAACATGGCATACAACTTGTGTTCACGAAGCTTGTCAAGTACCAAACGAAGATGTAGAACATGTTCCTCAACCGACTTAGAGAAAACCAAGATGTCATCAATGAATATAACAACAAACTTGTCCAAGAACTCCTTGAAAACCTGGTGCATTAAATCCATAAAAGCAGTGGGTGCGTTGGTTAGTCCGAAGGGCATCACAATGAACTCATAGTGTCTGTACCTCGTGTTCAAGCCCGTCTTCGGTATATCCGACTCCTTAATCCATAATTAGTAATAACCCTGTCTGAGATCGAGCTTTAAATATACCTTCGAACCTTGCAATAAATCGAACAACTCTTCGATGTGCGGGAGGGGATACTTATTCTTCACCTTCATCCTATTAAACTCTCGATAGTCTATGCACATACGAAGTCTCCCATCCTACTTCTTCACGAACAACACCGGAGCACCCCGAGGTGAAGTACTCGGTTGTACAAACCCACAAGCCAATAACTCGTCTAGTTGGGTTTTAAGTTCTTTGAGTTCGGCGGGAGCCATTCTATACGACATCTTCGAAAACGACTCGGCCTCTTGGAATAGATCGATAGCAAATTCGATCTCTCTTTCTCGTGGAAAAGTCCCCAAACTTTCCGGAAAGACATTGGTAACTCATTTGCCACATTCGTCTCTTCGAGTTTAAGTTGATCATTAGGCCAGTTCAACACATAAGCCACATACCCGGTAGCCCCATCACGAATAAGCTTCTTAGCTTCCATCAAACAAACAAACGGACTCCCTCGGACGCTCGAAACCGTAACAACATTGGTACCCAACTCAAGTTTCTTCCCAAAACAGTCCATCTTCGCCCGATGTGCATATAACCAATCCATATCGAGAATCACATCATACTTCTTCATCGGAATAACAATCAAGTTCGCCGGGTAAACGCATCCCTCAATACTCACCGGACAGTTACGATACAAGCAATCAGTTCAAATCATACCACCCAAAGGAGAACGTATAATATAAAGCATATAATCACTCGCAAGAGGCAAATTTAACATAACAGCCACAATAGGAGCAACAAATGAATAAGATGCGCCCGAATCATATAATGCATGTATGGGAATGTCATGTATGTGGAGTGTACCTTCCACCACGGAGGTAGGGTCGATCTCGGTATTCTCTTGCTCCCCATCCAATGCATAGGCACCTGCAAGAGCCACGGGCCTCGCCATGCCACCCGATCCTTGAGCTTTCCGCTCAGTTCAATTCCTTGCTATGTGTTCGGTGCTCCCACAATTAAAGCATTTCCCGAGCTTCTTCCAACAATGATCCTCATCATGGGTGATACTGCCACAATGCTCACACGGTCGCCCTTGGGTAGTCAGAGGAGTCTTCTTTCCTTTCACTTTATTACCCATAAAACAACCTTTAGAATATGGTTGTGGTGACTTAGAAAATGATTGTGGAGTGGTCCTCTTAAATCCCAAACCGAAACCAACAACACCCTTCTTAGTTCCAAGCCTTCGTTCTTCCGCTTCAACCTTCAAAGCTAGCCCGGTAGTATTGGCTCAATTATCAATGTGTACCAGAGCTAAAGACCTTGCTATCTCCCCACGAAGTCCTTCCATAAATTTTTCACACTTGCGATCTTCCTCATCGGTAATATGTGGTGCATACATAGAGAATCGGTTGAACTCGGCTATGTACTCAGTCACAAACATATTCCCTTGCTCCAAATTCATAAATTCCCTCACACGGTGCTTCCTTGCTTGTTTCGGTATGTAGTATGCCCGAAACTCTCTAGCAAATATCCCCCATGTCACATTATCCTCACTAACCCCATGGCGGGATATTGTGCTACGCCACCAATTATAAGCCTCATCACAAAGAAGATCAATAGCACACAAAGCCTTCTCCGTTTCGGTACAAGTAACAACCCGAAAGATCCTCTCAATTGTAGTAATCCACTACTCCGCTTTCAAGTCATCCGTAGTGCCCAAAAATATAGGTGGACGATGCCTACTAAACCGGTCATAAACACGCTCAATAGGTGCCGGCGGTGGAGGAGGATTCAGATTATTCCCCGGAGGACCTTACTCATTTCCACGAGCCAAAGAACGGTCACGAAGTCGTGGAGGCATCCTACATAATTCAATCATGTATGCATATTGGTTAGTCATATGCTCATGTCATGTAATATAAAGTAGGAAATGCAATTACATAAATTAAAAGCAGGAATTAACAAGATATAAGTATCTTAAAGTCATATTCAAAAGCAAAATAAATAAACACGAAAGCACATTATCCCTATGTCGTACAACCTAGACGACTCAAGAGCCCGGTTTTGAACCTTCGGCTATGATACCAACCAAATAGGGGTGTAACGCTCTGACGAGGGCATCCACGCCTATCCCGTTGGATATTCCATAAGCAAATATCCATAATACGAGCAAAGCTCACAAAACTTGGCTTATAAAGCCTATATATACATTTTGAAAATGCGAGTTTAAATCATCAAACATGATTGGATATAGGTATCCATAGTTTTGAAAACATTTTTATATCATAACTCCTCAGCTTTACCAAGAACTCCAAAGGCCAACAACGAGCAAACAAGCTACTCGTCCGGAGACTCACCACCTAACAAGACAAACGTACCAACAAGGTAAGACACGACTCAAGACTAAATAAGACAATGCACGACTTCAAAATGAATGTAAACATGAAAATGATGTGTCATGAATGTCCAAGATAGCATAAGTTTAGCAATTACAATCAAACGACATCATATGAGTCATATAACAAGCTTTCAAGTCATAAGACATGCAAATAACCGCATGTGAATTATACTTAGCATATTCTCACACATAATCGAGGTATGCGAGACATTACAATGCACATAAACATGATTCGAAGTCATATATATCATATTAGGGGTGGGAGAAGTGCAAAGAAAGTGAAAACGACGCAAAACGATCAAGATCACAAAAACTCAATTTTTTTACCCGAGGGTATACAAACGGCCATTTGGCCTCATAAAGCCATTTCCAAACGCCCATTTGGGCTTAAAAATCGTGACAGTGGCCTCCCACATGGGGTTTTGGGGTTTTAGTTCAAAATCGAAATCCCCATTTGGAATGCTGCTGTTGCAAAACTCAATTGCGAACACAGATTCAAACATGGTGAAAAATGTACTCCAAAACCTCCAAAATCATGCTCTAAAGTGCATACAATGTGAATAAATGAAACTAAACATCAAATAACATAACAAGAACATTTAGGAATGAATATGCATAAAAAAATCCAACAATTTGCACATATGAACTTCATCTTCTTCAAGTATTCAAGCGTCAAACTCAACAATGGTGAAATTCTCAATCATGCAAGAAACTCAAAGGAATTAATCAAATTCTTAATGAAATTTCTTGTAATGCCCCAATTTCTCGGTAAGTCAGGTATGACGTCACGAGTGGGATTAGACCGAGTGTTAGGTGATTTTGATTATGTTTTATTTGCTAAGTGACTGTTTAATTTAATAATTCTGTGAACTAGTTGTTATGATGTGACTTTTATGTGATTTATATGCTAAGTGGACTACTTTCGTGAATTAATTGTCATTACGTGATCTAGATGATTTATGTGATCCTTGACTATGTTATTTAAATTTATTTGTTACTTGTATATTCGCTATTTAATGTTTTGTTTTGATTATGTACGTATTTGATCTTATATGAAATCCTTGGACCCAACCGAACCTATCAAACATTGGGGCCTTAATTGATGCATTTAAATGGCTAAGGGACCAAAGACCAATTTTCCCCTTTTCCCCTCTTGTATTCCACGAGCTACACCCTCCCCCCCCCCCCCCCCCTCCTCACACCCCATTCTTTTTCTTCCATTTTCTCCTTACACCAAAGATCCAAACCCTTCCCCTTCTTTCCCCAAAATCGAGCCAAGCTAGAGACAAGGAAGCAAGAGGATTCTTCTTCATTTCCAAGCCAAGAACAAGCTCCATTTCATCTCCTCATCTTCTTCCTTCACTCACCAAGGTATGCGTGGATATATGTATATATGTGTATGTATCTATTATGTGGGTTTATGGAAATTGATGGATTAATTCATGAATTGATGAGTGATATGTGTATATATGTTGTATTTGGTTGTTTTGTGTGATTTGTGGTGTTGCCGGATCATACGGGGAGCCCGAGACAAGGTCCCCTGCCTTCAGCAATGGAAACTGTAGCACCCGGAGAGCGGGCCACCACATCCCCCGCACCTAAACCCGAACCCGCATATGAAATGGGAAGTCCATACACGAGCCCAAGTATAAGCGAACGGGAGACCACACACTCACTAGGCTAGGCGGAGCTAAAACTAAACGAGAGAGCGACAAATAAACAATTAGCAGAAGCAAGGAGTTCTAGAAATATAAAATTCCAAAACTAACATATATATCAACTGATCAAATATACATAGTCATAACAATTTATTTCCCCAAAACAAAATTCATAACACGATCGATTCATTAAAATACAAGACGAAAATGAATGCAATGCACCTAGCACGACCTATACCCAAAAGTGAGACTCGAACGACCCACTTCTCTGCCTAGCTCGTGCTCAAAAGACCTGCAAACTAAAAGTGGTAAAAGAGAGGTGTCAGTCATATCTCGACTGAGTGAGGGGGCTAACGCACACCTACACACTATACATATATAGAGCAAAGCACGTAAAAGATAAAGGTTATGAACCGGGAATAGGTTTTTTATACCAAAACATTTTCAATGAACATTACATATCATATACGTATACATTACAATTTTAAAGACTCTATTCCCGTTCCATAATCTAACCAATTCATTAAGCTCGACGAGTACGAGCATCCACCATTACTTCTCATTACATTACATTACATAAAACAGAAATCACATTCAATCCTCCCCTTTGGTGATGGAAGGGTCCATCAACCCTAACCATCCATTAGTAAATTCCTCGAGGGCCGTTAAACCACACGAGTGCCATTATAAATTCCTCGAGGGGTAGCTAACCCACACGAGTCCTCCCCGGCTACATACCGAAGGCATCGAGAGCACCACGCCTTCCCAACCTCCCGGGGTTGTACGTGAATACCTCGGATGTAGAACGTGTACTGCAACACCCCAAGCGGTGGGGCATCACACCCCCGCACTATGACCCGACACGTGTACGAAATGGAGAGTCCGCACACGCACCAAGTCACAGCGAACGGGTGACTAACGAAAAACACACACACTAGCTAGGCGGTATCTAACCCTGTACGAATGAAAGAATCCAAAACATGACAGCGGAAGTAGCACGAAATGCCGACTTACAAAAGCTTTTACACACCAGGCATACAACACAATACATACAACAAAATTAATTATACAGGTTCAACTAGTTCATCAAACCTGTCCTAACCTGTCCCGAATAATCAAACAACAAAACGGGTTCAACTAATCCAAGTACCTGTCCTAACCTGTCCCGAAATTCCAAACATTCAAATCATACGTGCAACCTGCTCACAATACGACTTATACAGAATTTACAAAATTATAAATCAGCACAAAATACTTAACAAACTGAAACGTGCAGACACGGACTCAAAAGACATGACACACCGAAACCTGCACACTAAAAGCATAAACGGGGAGGGGTCAGTCCAAAGACTGAGCGAGGGGCTACCCACACACACCTACATATATATAGAGCACAACACAAAGTAGAAGCAATGTTCGTGAACCCGGGGTTAGTTTTTGCACGCCAGAAAATTTTCCCGTGATAATATACATATAGGGGGACTTATCAAACAGACCAAACAAATCTTAAATCAAAAGTTTCTTAAGGCACAACTCAGATTCAGGTAGACTTAACACACATATCGGAGCATATCTTATTAACTTAAAAGTATATCAATTTTTATCTTAATTTAACAATCTACCCCCGTTTCACGAACTTATGACAAACGGACAGACAGAACACATTTATTCATACCAAAACAAAACTCATAAAACAATCCCACCTGCACACCATTGGGGAAGAGAGGTGCCCCTCTCAACCCACCACAGAACGAAACATGTGAACCGGAGATCCCGCTCGGTTCCTTCGACGGCCAGCCAAAATGCGCTCCGTTGGCATAGAAGAACTAAGTCTCCCGTTGGTGGAGAAGTGCACAGGGGTCGTAACCGGCGACCCCATGGTCGTCCCGGGTCTCCCTTACCCACAATCTCCGGGGCCCATCACATAGATAAACAGACATAAATCGGAAACTTAACTTGCCACACACAGATAGACAGACGTATCTCATGCATATCGTACTTATCATATCGTACGTACATATCACGCAGACTGACCTCGAAATCATAACAGAACTGAGACAAAGCATACATAGGCTCATACATGGCGTTTCGTACTTTTCAAATCAAATCATATGATAAAACCAGCAAAATACGTACTTCGCACATATCTACATATACATAAGGCTTATAAACCGCATGCATTCGAAAACGAGCACGTTGCAATAGGGTATAACTATATCCTAACCTCACCTGGTACTAAACACAGCCGAACACAAAGCAGAAGGTCCACCCCGGAACCTGCACGACTCACTTGTCACCACCCCGGAACCTGCACGACTCACTTGTCACCACCCCCGGTGCACCTCAACCAACTGAACACACAAACACAACACAGGGCTCAGACTCAAACTCAGACAACTGCACAGAGACGCACGGCAATGCTGAAGCACTTACGAAATGCTATCACATAAGCAGGTTTCAAATTCATATTAATTCTATGCAAAACAAAACATTAAGGCATGTTCATACGCACAATTAATGCAAATTAGGGAAACTGAAAGGCAAGGTAAATCATATTATTCATTTGTCACACAAACAATTCATGGATTGTATAACAAATTTAATTAACAACGTTTATTTAATTCATTTCATGCAAATTCACGTAGCACCTTTCATACCAATTGACACATATTAATAAATCAAATAAATCATAATAGCATGCTTCCTAATTCATACAAATTTCACGAGGTTGCAAATCAAATTCTAACCCTACTCAATTCACACAATTCATATTTTACATATTCAATTCATGCATTACATATTAGATCCAAATTCAATTTAGGTAATTAAACTTTAATTGCAAAAGTCTCAAATTAATCATCCAAGGCATGCTAATTCAACTTTTACTTAAATCAAAATTAGCTTAATTTAAAATGATAAGTTTCAATTAATTCAAGTTATACAAATTTGTAGTTTCTAAAAATTACATAAACACCCCTTGTACAAGAATTATACCCAATTGGCATGAAACGAAACTAATATCAACAACAATTCATAAGTTTATACATTCATAATTCATTACATATTTTCAAATACCAAGCAATGCATATTCATCAATTTATCGAACATATAAGTACGAATTACAGTTTAAACAATTAACAACTAATACAATTTTGGCATAACGGGGTTCAATTTACAATTCAAAGCATCAATGCATATCACATTTCATTAAATACAAGATTTCGCATACATCGGAGTTCATATAAATCGATAAGTCAAGCAAATTGCAATTAAATTACAATTAGAACAAATAATTAAATATTCACAATTATACAAATAAATTCACAGAAAATAAACCGAGTGTCCGATTAACGAACGGAAAGCGGCAACGGACTCACCATAACGAGACGGATATTCTGTCCGAAACCCGCCGGATCGCCGCCATCGAAGCCGCCGGAACAGTGGCGGGCCACTGCCGGAGCGTGCCGAAAAAATCCCGAAAAAACACCCGTGCAAGGATTCGTTGTGCTTAATCCAATTCCTCTATCAATTTCTGCAAATTCCAAGTCCATTGTCTCCAATTTAAAATCCAAGAACACGAAAACCCTAAAATCTTCAAACTTCAATTACTTTCAAACCGGTGAACCAAAATGAGATCAGAAAGAGGCATCGGCTTACCCGTGACGAGCTTTACGAAAGCCCTATGCTTTCTCGCGGAAAAATCCCCGGAGGTGGCGCCGCCGTCGAACCATCGCTGCGCCACCGCGATCCGCCGCCAAACGGCAAAATCAGAAGTCGCGAGATCGAAGGCCACTAGTTCTCGTCGTTCCGAACAACTTTCGTGAAGGGCCCGAGGTCAAAAGATGACCAGAAAAGGCCCCCGTTGGCCTCCGAAGTTTCTTCCGTCGTGCACCTCCCCGGAACCACCACCTACAGCCAAAATTTGGTGAAAACGATGCCGGAAACGAACTCAGGGGGTCCAAAAACCTTAGAAAAAATTAATCTTCGTCGGAAAAAGTCACCGGACTGCCGCGTAGTTACTGTTCACCGCGCGCCACCGAGGCTTCAGGCGGCGCGTGCGGCAACATCGCGGCTCGGATGGCCACGCCGCCAACGTCCCTCGCTGCGCCGGGACGTCCCCTCACTGGGACTGGGGCGCGTGTCGCCGAAAAGCGGCCGGAAGCCGAGGCGAAGTGGCGGCTCCGCCACCTCCTCCAGCGTGACTGAAAATTGCCGATAACTCCGCCGTCGGTTGTCGGTTGGTCGAGTTCTTGGTACGGTTGTGACCGCGTCGTCGAGCTCATCGAAATGGACTAATGGTTCATCGAAATCCGTCGAGAGACAAGCGAGTTTGAGTTGTGTGTGTTTTCGCACCTTGGGTGTGTGTGGAACGTGAGAGGGACGAGAGAGAGAAGCAGGAAAAGGAGAGAGAAAGAGCTGGGCTGATTTGCACGAAATACGAGGAGTCGGGGCATTATATCTCGGGTCCTCGTACGCGAAACGGTCGGAAGAACGGGCTAACGATGTCAGAATGGGGCAAACTCAGAGTGTACGGACTCGTCTCGATGCCCCGAACGCAAGGAAGGGGTCAAAAAGGTCGAACTCTTGTCCGAACAAGAAATGACCGAAAAACCCCTAAAAAGAGAAAATTACAAAAAGGCCCCTAAACTCTTAAAAGAGTTCAAAATAGGATCACACAAAACACAAAATCACATAATTAAAACCATAAAAAGGTTGGAACGAGGCGTACCTTAGAAGTCGGACGAGCGGGATGTTACATGTACAGTGGTCATAACCGGCGACCCCATGGCCGACCCGGGTCTCCCTTACCACTTCTCCAGGGCCCAACATTACCATTACTTTACCTTATCTTTCATTGCATTCTCGCTCATTACAAATCATTAACATTATGAACACTAACATTACACTTTCATTAAAACGTGAGCTCATATATGCTCGTAGATATAGCCCTTAAGAAAACCAAAACCTTGATAACAAGATCATAAACATGTTGTACATTACTCGTATTTAACTATATATATAATATTTAGTCGCATATGGGCTAGAAAACGAGCATTTAAGGGTCTTAGGTCGCTTAACTAAAAAGAAAAGAACCTAAACCTCACCTTTGAACAAAAGTGTAGTGTGGTGCGAGAAAACGATCCCAAACAACTTAAACTTCGGGTACGACTCCTCCCGGAAGCACCCCTGAGACAAACAAACGCAACACTAAAGAGTTAGACTCAGACATGTACCATATAGACGCACGACGATGCAATGAATGCGATGCATGAAAATAAAATGCAAGAAAGTGTCATCTAAAACATTCAAATTCGTATCACGTGAATTTCGTATCAAATGAATCCATAAAATAAATTCAAGACATTTAAAGTATAATATCACATGTTTTCATAACATATAAGTCATAAGCAATTAAAAGAAGGCATTTAAAGAGCATGAAATTAAATACGAAAATCATGCACGAGAGATCAAATTATTCAAGTTCATAACATATATAAATTTAATAAAACCATTTATATAATTTAAATCAAAATATATAACATACATTACATTATATATAAGACATATAATGTAATATATATATATATATATATGTATACACACATGCCCGTAGACACACACACATGCACAATCTTCATCTCATATACATATATATTTACGTACACAAGCACAACCCCATGTACCAATTTACAAATTCATATACACATGCATGTAAACTTTACAAATATTAAAAGTATGAATGCAAGTCATATAATATATACAACCTACGTGACATGCATGCATTCAAATTCCAATTCCATAATTATAATACTTTAGGATGTGCACACAGACACACATTCATGCACAAGCAAACACATGCCTGCAATCACATGCACAAATTATGGACTTAGGTATATATGTATATATATATATATATATATATATATATATATATATATATATATATATATATCATATACTAACACACAATCCATGCATTACATATATATATATACACAGCCCCACACACAAACGTAGCATGCATGGAATTAAACATACAACATGGAAAAATTACAATTAATATACACATATATGTATTTACACACACCAATGTATCACATATATAACAAGAAAAGAAGAAAGAAATGCATGCGGCAGCTAAAACTCAGGCTACCCGGCCGGGGAAAAACTGCACAAAGCTTCTGCATAAACGTCCCCGACCGGGGACATTTCTTTGCAAATTCTCCCCGCCCGGGGAGACACCTTAAAGCTTGAAGAAGAAGAGGAAATCGAAGGGCTCTCAAGGTTCCAAAATTGGTGAAACAACTTGTTTTCCTTTCTTTCCTTGCTTTCTCTTGGCTCTAGATCGTACCAGCAGGTATGGGAAGAGAGAGTGAGTGATTTAGGATGTAATTAAGTCAAGGAAATGATGGGGATTAGGTTTAATAGCTCCAACATAGGCCATAGGGGTGTTTTAGGGTACGTGGGGCTGAAATCTGCTTCGTCTGGGGTTGAAACAATATCGAAAAATTACGAAACTTATTCCATTGCGTCCGGGTCGTGGAAAGGAGTTGAACGCTGAAGACGGCACTCGAATCCGAGTGCCGGAGGTCATGATATAAATTAAAATGTACACAAGTGTACAAAAATCACTCATTTTCCAACTGAGTCCAAAACTTTCAAAAAGTTAGAAATTAATCCAAAACCAAATTTTCAGTTAAGTCCACATATTTTTAAAGTCATGCAATTACATCCTTAAATAACGTATTTCACATAATTCACGAAATTAGCATGCTCGGAAATAAAATTCACATATCATAAATTCATATTTCTCAAGAATTCACATCATAGTTTCAATTAAGGCATTTTCTTGACATTTAGATCATATATTTCATATAATTTCAAATAATTTATATAAAGAAACAATTAGAAATAAATATGAATGCATCAAATAAAAATGAAAATAAATATAATTACGGAAAATAAACTCACACGTGGTACAAACCTGTACGTGCGAACGAGCGGGGTGTCACAAACTCTCCCCCTTAAAAAGGACCTGTCCTCAGGTCCTGCTCGGGGACCTCAAACCACTCCGGATACAACTTCTCATCTTCTTTTCAATCTCTTGAGTGAACTCCTCGACTTTCAATCTTTTCATTTCTTAAGTCTTGCACCTCAAGTCTTACCTCTTCTCGATGGCTCTACCAAGTTGACAAGGAGAACTCAACCCTCAAGCTTACCGAACACTCCCGTCAAAGAAATCTCACCAAGAACTCTCAAAAGAACTCACAACAAAGTTATGCGCAAGTAATAGGGCAAACAAGGAAGTTAAAAAAATAACCACAACAATAATCACAACAATGCATCCCGAAAATAAATGCATAAATGGTCTCAGGATCGACCAATGTATGTGATGTCATGCCATGTATGCAATTGTACCTTCTGCCGCGGTATTTTGATTAACTTCTGCTCTTCTTTCTCTTTCTCCAGCCAAAGCGTACGCTCGAGCTTGAATCCCGGGTCTCGGATTTCCTCCCGACACATAATCCGGCCTTTTGCGTGGGCATCGATCTAACATATGCTCCGGTGACCCACATTCGAAACACCTCTTATGAAGTTTCCAACAATTCTCCGACAAGTGATTTGTTCGTCGGCAATGCACACACTCGGGACCCTTGATAGCCATAAGAGGATTTGGATTCGCCAATTTAGGTTGCTTGTTTTGAGGATTCGGAAGGGGACGAACTTTGTACACCGGTCTCTTTCCAAGGATTGACTGTGAACCCGAACTAGAATATTGGCCGGTGTGTGAACTCCTTCTTCTCATAACCACCCGATCTTCAACTCTCAAGGCTTTGTCTATCACTTTTGCCCATGTGCTAGTGTTTGAAGCCTCCAACGCATCCTTCATATCTTCTCGAAGCCCTTGATGGAATTACGAGGCCTTACTCTCATCATCATTGGCAATACTTGGGGCTTATCGAGAAAGCCTCTCGAACTCATTTATGTAGTCCGTCACCGACATCCTTCCTTGCTTGAGAACCATAAACTCTCTCAAGCATCTATTCCGGGTAGCTTTCGGGACATACTTGCTCTTGAACTCCCGAACAAACACCTCCCAAGTAATTTCTTCCCCGGAGACCTCTAGCTTCACTTGAATGCTTGACCACCAATTATACGCTTGTCCTTGTATTATGGTGAGGGTGCATTGAAGTTTCTCATCCGGTCCACAAGGTATAAGATTCCATATCCTATTCGTTTGGACCAACCATTCTTCGGCTTGAATGTCATTTCCACCAATGAATACCGGTGGGTTTTGATTCTTGAATTCCCTAAGGGTGGCTGTAATAAGACCTCCTCCATGATTACCGGATGGCGGGGCATTATTCCTTTCTTGATTCTGTTGCTCTAAGAATATCGCAAGTCTTTCCATAAAGTTCCCCCGATCCATTTGTGGTGGTGGTGGTGGTGGTGGTGGATTGTTATTCTCTTGATGAGGAGAGTGATCCCGATGATGACGACGCTCGGGAGATCTATCTCAACGATGATATCTTCTTGGAAGCATATTTCTGCAAAAATTCAATAATTTCCATTATATATGAGTGCGGGTCAATACATGTTCATGTGCACAATTAACAAGGAGATAAACAAATAAGTTTATGAAGTCACATATCCAAGTTTTCCTACGCCGTACAACCTAGATAGACTCAACACGACACTAGAACTCCGGTTTTGTAACCCAGAGCTCTGATACCACTTTAAGATGTAACACCCGGAGCGCGGGCCACCACATCCCCCGCACCTAACCCCAAACCCGCATATGAAATGGGAAGTCCATACACGAGCCCAAGTCTAAGCGAACGGGAGACCACACACTCACTAGGCTAGGCGGAGCTAAAACTAAACCAGAGCGCGACAAATAAACAAATAGTGGAAGCAAGGAGTTCTAGAAATATAAAATTCCAAAACTAACATATATATCAACTGATCAAATATACATAGTCATAACAATTCACATCTCCAAAACAAAATTCATAACATGGTCGATTCATTAAAATACAAGACAAAAATGAATGCAATGCACCTAGCACGACCTATAACCAAAAGTGAGACTCGAACGACCCACTTCTCCGCCTAGCTCGTGCTCAAAAGACCTGCAAACTAAAAGAGGTAAAAGAGAGGTGTCAGTCATATCTCGACTTAGTGAGGGGGCTAACACACACCCACACACTATACATATATAGAGCAAAGCACGTAAAAGATAAAGGTTATGAACCAGGAATAGGTTTTTCATACTAAAACACTTTCAACGAACATTACATATCATATACGTATACATTACAATATTACAGACTCTATTCCGGTTCCATAATCCAACCAATTCATTAAGTTCGGCGAGTACGAGCATCCACCATTACTTCTCATTACATTACATTACATAAAACAGAAATCACATTCAATCCTTCCCTTCGGTGATGGAAGGGTCCGTCAACCCTTAACCATCCATTAGTAAATTCCTCGAGGGCCGTTAAACCACACGAGTGCCATTATAAATTCCTCGAGGGGTAGCTATGTAACGCCCCAAATTCCGGAAGTTCAGGTAAGCACGCCACGTGCGGGTCTTCGGGTGTTGGGAGTTTAAGTTTATATATTTACTTGCTTAATATGATTTCATTATATTATTGCGTGCCTTACACATTCCTATGTATTTATATGAATTGATTTTAATGTGAAATTCATGAATTAAATGATAGTGTGCTTAATTGTATTATGTGACCGTAATTGATCATTTCATGAAATTTATGGACTCAATTGCATAACTTGGATTGGAGCTAATGGATCTTTTGGGTAGGGATCTTACTTGATTGCATTCATTTAAATAACCTAGGGACTTATTTGCAAATTGGGTGCCATTGTTATGTTTAGTGGATGATATAATATATCATATATGCATTCTTCTTCCACACACTCTCATACAATACATTCATACAAGAGAACACACACACACCTAGTGAGGATCGATATTTACACCATCAAGAGAGGAGGAAGATTTCAACTAATCCCAAGCTTTAATTGAAGAACTTTGAAGCTAGAAGCATCAACATCTTCATCTCTTCATCCTCGTCTCATTCTTCTTTCATTTCAAGGTATAACATGAGAATGAATTGAATCTCTTGATTGATTATATGAGTAGGGTTTGATGTTAGCTTGATGCTTTCATGTGTATCCATGATTAGAAGCATGTGTGGCTCATATTTCCTTCATTTCTTGCATGAAACATGAAGTTATGTGAAAGTTGGAGTATATGAATAATTATGGGGTTTTGGGGCTTAATTCTTGGTGATTTGATGCATATTTATTGGTTTGATTGTTGTATAGTTGAAGTATATTATGTATATGTTGTGTTTGAGCATTTTTATTGGATTGAATTTGGTGTTTGGGTTGGTTTTGCATGGAAACCCCTGTTTTCTCCCCTGTTTTTCTGTCACGCACAGGTGACACGGGCGTGTCACCTTTGCTTTGTTTTGGGTGACACGGGGGTGCATGTTGGCTGGCTTGGTTTTTCTGTACCGTGACACGGGCGTGTCACGGCTTGCCTTGTTGTGGTGACACGGGCGTGTCACCTTCCTTTTCCCACTGTTGGTCCGCTGTACCGTGACACGGGGGTGTCACGGCTTAGTGTGTTTTGGTGGCACGGGCGTGTCACCCCTTGTTTTCATGCATATTGCTTTGCATGCATGGATGTACGTGTATGTGTTATATACTTGGTTTATTGACAATCATGCTCGTATTTGACATTCAATAAATCGTTATTGCATAACATTTTGGTGCATGACTTTGCCGTTCGTCATAATTGGTTCATTCGAGTCGAGTCTTACTTCACACTTGTCCTTGTTGCACAGATCACGGTCCCGGTTTCGAGTAGCCCGCTCAGTAGGGTGCTCTCTTGCTTCTTTTTGGTTGGTTGTCAAGGTGAGGTTTAAATTCTAGATAAATAGAACCCTTACAACCCCTATGTGACTATTTCGGCCAAAATGTATATATATCTCTATAGTTTGCGAATTTTATGACTTTCAAATGATTTAGCAAAACTGATTGATTAATTGACTGATTGACAGATTGATTGTTTTGGCGAGACATTGAATTGCACTGTGGGCCCGAGGATAGTGGCTCGAGCCAACCGAGAAAGCATGGGCTGACGGGTAACTCGAGTGCTATCCTCACCATTTGGGATGACCCCTGAACCCCCTAGGAGATTAGGGGAGGAAGGAGTTCCGGGCTTAGGGATTCATGTACCCTCTGCCCAGACTGATTGGATGGTGGGGCCTTGCAATCCCACCATCACCCGGAGGAAGAAGGATGGACTTAAACTGCTAATTGTGCACAGTAAATAATTGCTTGATCACCTAATCACCTAACAAATTGATTGATTGTACACGGTCGGAGCAAGGTTGGAGAATTGCCCTCACTCGCCGGGCCACCTATTGATTGTATTGAACTGAATTAATTGGTAAATGGAATTAGTTGTAACCTCGGGCGATAGTACCTTCTACTCTAATAATTGTGTTTGATTTCCAAAAATTATTACCCGAGGTTATAACTTGCATGTATGTGCGCATATATTTATTTATACCCCTCGCTCAGTCCGTTTGGACTGACACCTCAACTTTTCAGTTTTGCAGGTTCGAGCTAGGCGGGAATTAGGGTTTCGTGTCTTTTATTCGGGTCTAGCACTGCACCTTCATACATTGTACTTGTGTTGATACTTGTTATTTTATAGTAAATCTTGAATTATAATTGGATGGATATTGTAATGGTATGATTTGTCGGTACCTATAAGTAAATATGTAAATATGGTATCTATATGTAATGAATGCTTTTGGTTCCGCTATTTTTTTTGCTCTGAGTTGTTTTGGTTTTATTTAAGGGCACCCGCCTAGCCTTGTGTTTTTTTTATTGTCTCCCGTTCGCTATAGTTTCGGTTCATGTATGAATTACCCGTTTCATATGTGGATTGAGCCTATAGTGCGGGGGATGTGGCGCCTAGCGTTCCGGGTGCTACATCCCAAGGTGGTATCAGAGCTCGGTTGCAAAACTGCGGCTCTAGTGTCGTGTCTTGTGAGTCTAAGTCGTACGGCATAGGATTAATTGATTATTTGAGAGTCTTGCAATGTACTTGAACTTATGTGATTCTATTTGAAGTACTTGGATTATGTGACTTTGTGGTTGGATTACATTGTGTGTTGTAATTACACTCATTGCACTTGTTAATCAAACATGCATGTAAAGTGTTCGAATTTCAGGATGGCTCATGACCGACATCACCGGGATCGTTCTCCTCGACATCGACGTCATCACCGGCGTGATCGAACCCCTCCTCCACCACCTCCAGCTCGACCCCAAGATTTCTTAAATTCAATGGTGCGACTTATGGATCAGAGGCTAAGGGATTATGTGCCTCCAGCACCGCCAGCTCCTCCACCGCCCCAACAGGCACCTATTTCTGTTATTTTAAGGGAATTTCAGAATTAACATCGGCCGAGATTCCAAAAGGGGAACGATATTCAAGCCGAGCAATGGCTTAAAGAAGTTGAATGGGTGTGGGAACTTATTCCATGTGAGTCTCGGGAAAAGGCCCGGTGTACTCTTACCCTCATCCAGGGAGAAGCATATTCATGGTGGGAGAGTACTAAAATTGTCTTGGATGCCGCCGAGGAGCAAATTACACGGGAGGTATTCGAAAGAGAATTCAAGAATAAGTTTATTCCGCCATCTTCGCGCACTAGAAGACTTAAGGAGTTTACTGAGCTTAAACAAGGAGGAAGATCCGTTTCGGAGTATATAGCCGAGTTCGAGAGGTTGTCCAAATACGCCCCTAACATTGCTAGCGACGACTTCCGCAAGGCTATGCAATTCGTACGAGGTTTGAGGCCAGATATTCAAGCGGCGATTGAAGCGGTTAACACAAGCACTTGGAAGAAGGCCACTACCAAAGCTCTTAAGGTTGAAGACTCGGTTGTTGCATGGAGGTCTTCCTTTTGGACGGGATAGGGTTCAGGTTTCGGGTCAAGATCGGGTTACAATGCCGGCAAGAGGCCGATGGTTTATGATACCGCTCCTCCTCAGTTTAAGGGCCCTATGAAGAAGTTTAAACCACAAGGGCCAGTCCAAAAGGCTCCTCAGCTACCGGTTATGCCGTCACCACCGGAGAAACCTAAGTGTACTTTCTGTGGGCAACCTACACATCATTATGATAATTATCGAAGGTGTCTAGGGTTATGCCTAATTGGCGGGGCTACCGATCATATGGTGGATACTTGTCCGGATCGACGTAATCCGCCGCCTGGGGGACAGAGACCGTTGATTAGGGCCCGTGCATATGCCTTGGAAGGCGAGGAACATGATGCAGACGTGGACCCGGCTGCCGTTGTTGAAGGTACCATTTGCATTCATGGCATCAACATACACACTTTATTTGATCCGGGAGCCACTCACTCCTTCATTTCTTGTGATGTTTCTATTAAATTGCCCTTGTGTGTTACTTATTCTGATGCATGCTACGTGGTTAGTACTCCTTTTGGTGGTAGTATAGAAACTAATCCGGTTTTTCGAGAGGTGTCGGTGAGTATTGAGGGTCGGGTTTTCTCAACGGATTTCATTGAGTTGCCTATGTCTCGGTGTGGTTCTATCTTGGGTATGGATTGGTTGTACACGCACTACGCCACCGTTGATTATCGGGCCAAGAAAGTTAGTTTGGGTTCTGAGTTGGTTACGGGTCAAAGTTCGAAGACGGTGTCCTTATTATCTTTTTCAGAAGCTCAGAATTTGGTCCGTGATGGGGCTACGGGGTTTATAGCCTATATTCTTAATCAACCGAAGGATCAAGTGAAGTTAGAGGAAACCGAGGTAGTTAAAGAGTTTCCAGAAGTGTTTCCCGAGAGGTTGGATTCGTTACCGCCGGAAAGGGAGATAGAGTTTATGATTGATTTGTATCCGGGTGCCGAACCTTATTCTAAGACTCCATACAGGATGGCACCGGCAAAATTGAAGGAATTAAAAGTACAACTGGACGGTCTTTTGGAAGTTGTGTATGTGAGACCGAGCTCGTCACCATGGGGTGCTCCAGTTTTATTCGTGAAGCAGAAGGACGGTACTCTAAGAATGTGTATTGATTATCGGGAGCTTAATCGGATGAACGTTAAGAATAAATATCCTCTTCCCCATATTGAAGAGTTGTTTGATATACTCCAAGGGTCTAAAGTATATTCGAAGCTTGATTTAAGACAAGGGTATTACCAATTACGAATTCGAGCGGAGGATATTCCGAAGACGGGTTTTAACACAAGATATGGGCATTATGAATTCATGGTCATGCCTTTTGGATTGACAAATGCTCCCGCCGCTTTTATGGACATGATGAATAGAATTTTCCAGCCGTTTCTTGACAAGTTCGTTGTAATCTTCATTGATGATATTTTGGTTTTCTCTAAATCAGCCGAGGAACATGCAAGGCATCTTAAATTGGTGTTGAGAACATTGAAAGAGCATCAATTGTTTGCGAAGTTCAGCAAGTGTGAGTTTTGGATAGACCGAGTGTCCTTCTTGGGTCATATTATTTCGGGGAATGGATTAGAGGTTGACCCATCGAAGATTGAAGCAGCGTTGAAGTGGGAGAAACCAAAGAATGCCTCCGAGATCAGAAGTTTTTTGGGTTTGGCGGGTTACTATAGAAGATTCGTGCAAGATTTCTCAAAGATCGCCGCTCCTTTGATTCGGTTAACTAAGAAGGATGTGAAATACGATTGGGATGAGAAATGTGAGAGAAGCTTCGATGTTTTGAGAGAGAGATTGGTTTCTGCTCCAGTGTTAACTCTTCCAGAGGGTTCAGAAGGGTATGCTGTGTACACTGACGCGTTGAAGGAAGGTTTGGGAAGTGTATTAACTCAGAAGGGAAAGGTTATCGCTTATGCCTCACGGAAGTTGAAGGATCATGAGAAGAACTACCCAACACATGATTTAGAGCTTGCTGCCGTGATTTTCGCCCTCGGGAAATTGAGGCATTATTTGTATGGAGTGTCCTTCGAGATTTTCACTGATCATAAGAGCCTCCAATATCTTTTCACCCAAAAGGAACTCAATATGAGGCAACGAAGATGGATGGAGTGACTAGAAGATTATGATTGTGTTATCAAATATCATCCCGGGAAAGCTAATGTAGTTGCTGATGCTCTAAGTAGGAAAGTGGGTGTTTCGAACTTGGAAATAGGTACAAGTAAGGGAGTTGAGCCTATTGTGATTAGAGCTCGAGTTTTCAATATCTCCATTTATCCGGACTTGAAGTACAGAATGTTCGAGGCTCAAGGAAAGGATCCGGGAGTTCAGAGACTGGTCTCTAAGGCTAGAGAGGATCCGGAGAGTCAATTTGGGTTCGATGAAACCGGTCTTCTTCGTTTCAAGAACCAAGTAGTGGTACCCGATGATTTGAAAAGGGTATTGCTCGAGGAAGCTCACAAGTCGGCTTACTCAATTCACCCTGGAGGGAATAAGATGTACAGAGATCTCAAGCAGTTTTATTGGTGGCGTGGATTGAAGAAGGATGTAGCAGAGTTTGTGAAGCGTTGTCTCACTTGTCAGAAAGTAAAAGCCGAGCACCAGAAACCGGGAGGTCTTCTTCAGCCGTTACCTATTCCTGAGTGGAAGTGGGAACAGGTGACGATGGATTTTATATCCGGGTTACCTAGAGTGAAGGGTGGATTCGATGGTATTTGGGTGATTGTGGATCGTCTGACAAAATCTGCTCATTTTCTACCGGTCAGAATGTCTTTCAAGATTCGGAAGTTGGTTGAGATTTACAAGCGGGAGATTGTACGGCTTCATGGTATTCCGGTGAGTATTGTTTCGGATCGAGATCCCCGTTTTACTTCGAAGTTATGGCAAGAGTTACAAGAGTTGTTGGGTACAAAGCTTCAGTTCAGTACGGCGTTTCATCCACAAACTGATGGGCAATCGGAGAGGGTTATTCGGTACTTGGAAGATCTACTTCGAGCTTGTGCTTTGGATTTTCAGACATCGTGGCATGATCAACTTCCTTTGGTGGAGTTCGCTTACAATAATAGCTTTCAGGCAACGATTGGTATGGCTCCGTTTGAATTGTTATATGGACGGAAGTGTAGATCGCCGTTATTCTTTGATTTGGAAGAGTGGAAATGGTCAAAACAAGGAGTCAAGAAAGGGAGAAAGCTTGAGAAATCCTCGAAGGCTGTGGAAGCCATGATTGAGAAAGTTCGGATTATACAACAACGGATGAAAGCTGCACAAGATAGACAGAAGAGTTATGCCGATATTCGCCGGAGGGATCTCAAATTTGAAGTGGGGGACCGGGTTTTCTTGAAGGTATCTCCTCGAAAGGGATTTTCTAGAATTGGAAAGGGAGGAAAGTTGAATCCCCGTTACCTAGGTCCGTTTGAGATTATTGAGAGAATTGGAGAAGTAGCTTATCGAGTGGACCTACCTCCTAATCTTATCGGAATTCACAATGTTTTTCATGTATCTCAACTCAGGAAGTATTATCCGGATGAAACCGAAATTCTCCCCGTTGAAGAAGTGGAGTTGGAACCGAATTTATCTTTTTTGTAGAAGCCGGTCAGAATATTGGACAGGAAGTATCAAGAGTTGAGGAATCGGAATATTTCTATGGTGAAGGTGTTATGGCGAAGTGACAAATCAGAGGAGATGACTTGGGAACCGGAAGAGAAGATGAAGAAGTTTCACCCGGAGTTATTTTCATCCGAACAATGAATCTGGGGACCAGATTCTTCTAAGGGGGGGAGAGTTGTAACGCCCCAAATTTCGGAAGTTCAGGTAAGCACGCCACGTGCGGGTCTTCGGGTGTTGGGAGTTTAAGTTTATATATTTACTTGCTTAATATGATTTCATTATATTATTGCGTGCCTTATACATTCCTATGTATTTATATGAATTGATTTTAATGTGAAATTCATGAATTAAGTGATAGTGTGCTTAATTGTATTATGTGACCTTAATTGATCATTTCATGAAATTTATGGACTCAATTGCATAACTTGGATTGGAGCTAATGGATCTTTTGGGTAGGGATCTTACTTGATTGCATTCATTTAAATAACCTAGGGACTTGTTTGCAAATTGGGTGCCATTGTTATGTTTAGTGGATGATATAATATAACATATATGCATTCTTCTTCCACACACTCTCATACAATACATTCATACAAGAGAACACACACACACCTAGTGAGGATCGATATTTACACCATCAAGAGAGGAGGAAGATTTCAACTAATCCCAAGCTTTAATTGAAGAACTTTGAAGCTAGAAGCATCAACATCTTCATCTCTTCATCCTCAACTCATTCTTCTTTCATTTCAAGGTATAACATGAGAATGGATTGAATCTCTTGATTGATTATATGAGTAGGGTTTGATGTTAGCTTGATGCTTTCATGTGTATCCATGATTAGAAGCATTTGTGGCTCATATTTCCTTCATTTCTTGCATGAAACATGAAGTTATGTGAAAGTTGGAGTATATGAATAATTATGGGGTTTTGGGGCTTAATTCTTGGTGATTTGATGCATATTTATTGGTTTGATTGTTGTATAGTTGAAGTATATTATGTATATGTTGTGTTTGAGCATTTTTATTGGATTGAATTTGGTGTTTGGTTTGGTTTTGCATGGAAAACCCTGTTTTCTCCCTTGTTTTTCTATCACGCACAGGCGACACGGGCGTGTCACCTTTGCTTTGTTTTGGGTGACACGGGGGTGTATGTTGGCTGGCTTGGTTTTTCTGTACCGTGACACGGGGGTGTCACGGCTTGCTTTGTTGTGGTGACACGGGCGTGTCACTTCCTTTTCCCACTTTTGGTCCGCTGTACCGTGACACGGGGGTGTCACGGCTTAGTGTGTTTTGGTGGCACGGGCGTGTCACCCCTTGTTTTCATGCATATTGCTTTGCATGCATGGATGAACGTGTATGTGTTATATACTTGGTTTATTGACAATCATGCTCGTATTTGACATTCAATAAATCGTTATTGCATAACATTTAGGTGCATGACTTTGCCGTTCGTCATAATTGGTTCATTCGAGTTGAGTCTTACTTCACACTTGTCCTTGTTGCACACATCACGGTCCCGGTTTCGAGGAGCCCGCTCAGTAGGGTGCTCTCTTGCTTATTTTTGGTTGGCTGTCAAGGTGAGGTTTAAATTCTAGATAAATAGAACCCTTACAACCCCTATGTGACTATTTCGGCTAAAATGTATATATATATGTATAGTTTGCGAACTTTATGACTTTCAAATGATTTAGCAAAACCGATTGATTGATTGACTGATTGACGGATTGATTGTTTTGGCGAGACATTGAATTGCACTGTGGGCCCGAGGATAGTGGCTCGAGCCAACCAGGAAAGCATGGGCTGACGGGTAACTCGAGTGCTATCCTCACCATTTGGGATGACCCCTGAACCCCCTAGGAGATTAGGGGAATAAGGAGTTCCGGGCTTAGGGATTCATGTACCCTCTGCCCAGACTGATTGGATGGTGGGGCCTTGCAATTCCACCATCACCCGGAGGAAGAAGGATGGACTTAAACTGCTAATTGTGCACAGTAAATAATTGCTTGATCACCTAATCACCTAACAAATTGATTGATTGTACACGGTCGGAGCAAGGTTGGAGAATTGCCCTCACTCGCCGGGCCACCTATTGATTGTATTGAACTGAATTAATTGGTAAATGGAATTAGTTGTAACCTCGGGCGATAGTACCTTCTACTCTTAGGATCGGATCCAATGTAGCACCCCGCACGTGAGGCACCACATCCCCCGCACTATGGCTCAACACGAGTAACGAAAGGGTAAATCCGCACCCGTATCAATCCATAGCGAACGGGAGACAAACATAAAAACTAACTAAGCTAGGCGGAACTAGACCCTGCAATGATAACCCATCAACAAGATATAATGCATCGGCGTACTCAAATTCAAACATACAAATCATAAGCATAATTGGGCTCTTCAGGCCTCTTTTAAATTCTTAGCAAAACTCAGTAAAGCCAATTTCATAATAAATACATAGGTATCCAATTTCATGATATAATAGAAATGAATCATACATTGTTCCAATATATATGTGAGTGCAGAGACTCTCCTAACCTACTTGACCAACTTAAAGACTCCAAACTCCTCCGCCTAGCTCGAAACTCCAAAGGCAAACGTGCACACTAAAAAGGTTGGGGAGGGAGAGGGTCAGTCTCTAGAAGACTGAGTGAGCAGGAGCGATATACATATATAAAAACATGCACATGCAAGTCATAAATTCCGAACAAGGTTTTATTTGAAATTAGTTCCCGAAAAGGGCAAGAGAATGACTAATCAATGCTCGGATTTTATGACTAATCATATTAATTCATTATATTCATAAATTATACATAAACATAAGGCTCGGCGAGTGAGCGTGCACAATCTCCAACCAAACTCCGACCGTGTACACAAATATCATTAATATGTTGATTAGGTGATCATGCAATATATCATAATACACACAGACCATAAATCATATCATAAATATATTCGTTTGGGCAATCCGTGTCCCGGCCTTCCCGCACGGTGCATAATCATATCATATCATAACATATTCATAAGCATAATCATAAATCATAACCAAGCTTCTTCCTCCGGGTGGTGGACGGGTTTGCAAGGCCCGACCACCCAATCATATCAATGCGGCTATGAAGTTCATGAGGCCTCAAAGCCCGGTTAGCGTTTCCCCGTCAAGAACCTCCCTTGACAAAGTCCGTTTCGCCGTAACATAGTGGGACTAGTACAAGGGATCCCCGTCAGCCCTTGCTTCCTCGGTTAGCCACATATACTAAGTCTCGGGGCCCGCACAATCATAATCATAAATGTGTCTCGCCAAACATAACAATTCATAAGTAACATAACATAATTCATAAATCATTTAAAAAGGGTTTACTCGATCCATAATTACTCTGTACGTTCATTTGAAATCCACATATAATTATATTAGGTTTTTGGCCAAAGCTTGTCACATACGGTTGTAGGGTTTTATACATAACTAGAACGAAAACACCCTCACCTGAAACATGACGATACAAGGATACGAATAACCGAGTGCCTGAAAGATCAAGATCTCTCCACCCTGGAGATAACTGTACAAAAGACAACATGACTTGTTCGTGAGACTCAAGACTCTAAATGAACCAATTATGACGCACGGCTTGCAATGAATCATGATATAAGTACATAAGAAATAATGTTATGTAATGAACATGTTCATGTGCACTATTAAGGAATTTAACTCATATAACCAAGTCATTCATTTGCTATTATAAACGTTCATATACATTCAAGTTCCATCTTTTCATATCCTTCATAATTCATAGCAATATCTCACAAAATCTTGGAACCATAGTCACATTATACCTTCCAACATGTTTACATTGAGTATGATAAATAAAAAGGCAAAGAGCATCACTTAAGACATCAAAAGGATGCAAGAAGGTACTTTATATTTCATATAGAAGCACTCAAGCCACGTCATAGCAATTCACCAAAAACATGCTTTAAACCTCATCCAAAAGCTATGAAATTAAACCACAATGCTCCCAACATATAGCAAAACAAGTTCATAGTTCAACACAAAAGGAGATAAAGTCATTCAAGAGGTGAAACAAATCAAAAACCGAAAAGGAAGCAACAAGGACTGCGCAGGGGAAGGGACACGGGGGTGTCACCCTCCTTAGCTAAACGGAGCCACGACCGTGGCTCAGTACAGACCTTCCCAGAAGGTGTGACACGCCCGTGTCTCATATTTTAGTGTAAATGAGACACGGGGGTGTCACGGTACAGAACCAAAACGCACACAAGACTTCACCGGCAAAACTGATCCCATACAAAATCAATCCAAAAGCATACCAAATCAACTCCAAATGCTCTGAAACTTAATATACAACATATTTATCATGTTAGGAACATATTCCATTTAGAGTGAAAAGGCTAAATCACACATTAAGAGCACCTAAATCATGCAACAAAACTTGGTCGCCAAAAACCGAACATATGAGCCCTATTGATTAAATCATGCCTTGATCAAGTACTTAGGAGCTGAATTTGGATCTGAAACCTTGGGGAATGCATGCTAACATACTAAAAAACTAATATAACTCATATATATGAAAAATGGCACGAATTGAAGCACATTAGAATGACCAACAAGCACACCATTGCAACAGCAACAAATCTGTCACGGAGCATGCATAAAAACAGGTCAAGTATTTCGGTTTTGAGGCTTAAATTGGATCCAAATACTTGCAACATGAATGCTAACATATAGAGCAATGAGTGTACATCATCTCCATACAAATTCACATGAAAAGGAGGCCATATGATCAAGCAACAACACATAAATTCACACAGCAGTCACAAAACAAGGGAGACACTTTGATCATCAAGTTTGGAGCTCCATAACTCATAATTTCATAAAAGGGTCAATAGATAAAATCCTACTAACATCATATACTATCAGTTAGGAAAGAAATAGGCCAAGAAACAAGTTAATATAATCATGTATAAGCAAGAAAATCAGCTACACAAGTAATTAGGTCACAAGAGCAAAAATCCCTAAAAGTTCATATCAAACCCATAATTCAAACCCTACCCAAATCTGATCCAAATCATGTATTAAATAGATGAAATCAAGCATAATAGAGTAGAGAAGACATAAATATTCATACTTAAAGATTTGGTGAAGGAGGGAAGGGATTTGAGCTCAAAATCACAAAGGGCCAAGGTTTTTCCTCTCTTCTCCTCTTCTTCTCTCTCTCGTTCAGTTCCAGCAGAAAAAGGGGGATATTATCTCAGTTTTCAGAGCTAAAGGGAATAGAAAGGGCTTAACTCAAGGTACACAAGTCATGGTTAAAGCATGGTTAGGTTAAGGAGGTGTTAAGGGGTCCCACCATGAAGACTAGTCAACAAAAGGAGCTCTTCTTGCACGAGTTGTCCGTTACGGTTGGATTTTGAAGGTCTTAATGATACGAAGGCAATGGAGGTGACGAAATTCGAATCCGAATTCCCGAGCTCAAGATATCACGTACGGAACCAAGGGTGCGCTAATTGCTCGTTAGCCCCCAACTTGGTTCCACAAATCAAATTAAATTCATTAACACGTCAAATGAATCCGAAAACATAAACCGAGCATATAGACATGTTCATAACACACATATTTACAACATATTAAATTTTCACGACATTTCGATATCATTACATATAAGAACGAAGCACAAATAGAACACTCATGCTCATGAATGAATTCATATCGTTATAAATTAATTACTAAAACTTAAATTCCATTTTAAATAAATTTAAAGCCAACTTATAATATGTTGAAATTAATTAACAAAATTAACGAGATAGTTAAGGTAACATGAAACCTTAATGCTAGTTTGTATATATGATTTATGTTATGAATATCTTTCGGGATTAGGAATTATGCTAGTTTGAACCCGTCGCCTGTTTGCATGATTTTGATGTTTGTTTGGCATGATCACGCTTCCGCATATTCTGTTAAGTACCGTTTTGTGTGGGGTCTACGTTCCGTCTAGCTTAGGGTTGGTTTTGTTTTGTTTATCTCCGTTCGCTATGGCTCGGCACGTGTGCGGAGGTCTGGTTTTGTTACATTTGTCAGGCTATAGTACGCGGTGTGGTGCCCACGTTTGGGGTGGTACATGTTATACCATGTTTATGTGAATGCATTTGTTCTTATGTGCAATTTATGTTGTTTAAGTAATGTGAATTGATTGCACGAGGCACATATGCACCTTGTTATGTATCTCCACCTTGTGATATACATTAATTATCCACATGAATGTGTTGTATGATTATAATTTAAAATGTGGGGCTATGTAATGTCTTGAATTGAATGCAGTTGATTTGAATATAAGTTTTGTCTAAGTGTTTGCATCTCTTAAGTGGTTCATACTTGAGTCTAAGTTCTCTTCAGTTTGTGCAGGAGCACCCAGGGTGGTGTTTCGTGAGCTGTGGTGATTCCGGGGTGGATCATTTATCTCGTTCTCGGCTCCGTTGGTGTAAGGTGAGGTTAGGTTATAGTTAGAGCCTATGAAATGTGCTCGTTTTCTATGCATGTGAACTATAACCTTAAGTATAAGTAAATATGTACGAAATATGTAAGTTTATGAATGTGTTAAGCCTTTTGCAACTATGATACGCTATGCACAAGCCTATGTACGCTTGTTTTGATTTGTTGTGATTTGTTACGGTTGCAACATCAAACTATGCTTCGAACCATGTGCCTCTTACGAGCCGCGAGCTACGAGCTACGAGCTAAGGATATGTTATGGATTTGACACGAAGAGGGATGTATAACATGGTTGTTGCAAGTTAAGGTTTGTTATGTAAGTTTTGTACGTGAAGTTCTGTAGCGGGTTATGATATGTTCTGGTATGATGGGCCTCCGAGTTGTGGGTAAGGGAGACCCGGGATGGCCATGGGGTCACCAATTATCACCCCTGTGCACATTCTCCAATTTGATCGGACTAACCTAGAACCCTCTAGGAGGTTTGGTAGGGGGATGGGAACCGGAGGGTTTGAGTGCTCGCGCTCCCCTCTTTTTTATGGATGGTTACGGTCACATAACCCTTCCATCACCGGAGAAGGAGGTATGTATGTTATGTATGCTATGTTTTGGTTTGATTTGTTATGTATGATTCATATGAGAAGCCCAGGATGGGATTTGTTACTCGTACCTGTCGAGTTTTGTATGCATGCTCTGTTAAGTTCGTAGAACGGGGATAGACTCATAAATAAGTTAAAATATGGATCTTTTGAAAGTATAAGTTAAGATAAGATATGTTTTGATAAGATTTGATATGTATGAATTTGCTAAGTTATGATTTGTTCCGTTTTGATTAGAAACCCCTATATGTATGTATCACGTGCAACGTTTGGTATGCAAAAACTATCGTTGAGTTCACAAACCATGCTACTTGAATGTTCTTTGCTCCTTATATATATATGTAGCGTCTGTGGGTAGCCCCTCACTCAGTTCGTGTTACGATCCCTCTCCCCTTTTGTTTTTAATGTACATGTATTGTGTGGAGTTCGAGCTAGGAGGCGTGAGTCGAGGCCTTGGAGTCTGTCAAGTCTTTATTTCGTTCGAGTCTATTACATTCACATGTTTTGGATTTGTATAAGTTTGGACGTATGTTTTTGTAAGCATTGTTGTTTTATGTGATTGAATTTTGGGACAGGCTTCTAGGGACAGATTTGTACCTGTTTGTATTTATGATTATTGTTATATTCGGGATTAGGTATCTATGCTAGTTAAACCCATCACCTGTTGCTTGTGCTTTATTATTCGAATGAATGATTAGCTTCCATATGCGTATTTGTTTCGTGTTTTGTTTTGTTACAGGGTCTACGTTCCATCTAGATTAGGTACTCAAAATTCTTACTTGAAAATCGTAAGTAGAGTAGGTACTCAAAATTCTTTGCGCAGGTACTTAAAAGTATGGGGAATTTAGGGCATTTTCTGCATGCTTCTTTCTTTTGAGTAGATACTCAAAACTACAAGGAATTTCTTTAGGATTTGTCTCTTGAGTAACTTCCCAAACTTCTTCAAGCAAATACTCGAATGTTGTACTTCTTTGAGTCTTGAGGTACTTTTCCCCCTCTTTCCTACAATTGAACCAATTGACTTATTAAGCTATAATTTCAGCACTAAAGAGTTAGAAAATATAATCTAAGTCCTATTAATATCATCAATAAAACCATGAAAATCCAGACTTATCACATACAGTACCTTCCACCATGACAGTAGTATCAGCCTCTATTTCTTGCTCCTCGCCCTCTAGGGCATATGCATGGGCTTGAATCATACGCCTCGGTGCTCCTTCTTTGTAAGCTAGATTCTTGTCAAGACAAGCATACGCCATATGATTCCTATTTCCATAGATAAGACACAATCCCAACCTCTTTCGACAATTGTTAAAAGTGTGGGTCGATCCTCCACAATGAGTACATGGGGGTTTATCCGGTCGTACCCCAGTCGGAGCTGGTAGTGCTGGGGGAGCTTGTGGAACCGTCCTGCATTATGAGATTTCTTGAAAGGACCCTTGGCTAGTGGAGCTGCTTGACCAATAAGCCTCTTGCCTGATTTTGATCCAGACCCTTATCCCATGAATACCCTAGAAATTGGATCTTTCTTCTTATACTCCCCTTCTTGTACCATGGCCCTTTGCACGTGTCCGTGAAGGACTCAGAATTATGACCGGTATAACCATGCCTCAGATCCTGTCTCAGCCCAACAATGAATTTCCTGGCCTTCCTCTTCTCATCTCAGGTTATATGGGGAGCATATTTCCCGAGCCGATTGAAAACGACAAGATATTGGGCTACCGTGCGGGTACCCTGTTTCAAATCCATAAACTCCTGTTCCTTCCTTTCTCTCACAACTTCGGGCACGAAAGATTCCCAATATTGCCTCTTAAAGACTTCCCAAGTTATCTCTTTCCCATCAACCTCAAGCTTCTCCCTCGTCCTTTCCCACCAGTCAAAGGCTTCGCCATCTAGTTAAAATATGACGAGCTTTCTCTTGCATATTAAATTGTCGAACTCCATAAATCCTCTCTATTGTTGTCAACCAACACTCTGAAATGGCATCATCAATAGAACCAGAAAACCGAGGGGGATTATAACTAAAAAATACCCCATCAGGATCTCGATTATTTGGTGGAGGGGCTGGTTTCTCAGCCAGCTGTGGTGGTGGTGGAGATTGAGCCCTGGGATGCTCAACATAACTAAATACCACGTCCATGAAGTTTTCCATGTTCATTGGAGGCGGTTGTGGTTGTTGAGTCTGTTGTTGTTGTTGTGGTTGTGGTATCGGAGAACGTTCACAGTGACGGCGCCCGTCCAGAGATCTATCTTGATGTCTACATGGAGGCGTCTTGTTAAAGAAACACTGAAATGCGTGCTATTTTTTGTCCATGCATAAGAGTGTAATTAATTCAAGCAAAAGTCTAGAATTAAAGAACATAAGCATATGAGAAATATATAAGGAGCACATTGAGAAGTAGTTCCTAAGGATGTAGCACCCAAGTGCGAGATGCCACATCCCCCACACTGAGACCCGAACCCCATATGAAATGGAGAGTTTATACATGTGCTAAGTCACAGCAAACGGGGACACTACACACTCGCTATGCTAGGCTGGAGCTAACCCCTAAACTAATCAAGAGCGGGGAATAATAAAATCAGAATAAAGACATTAAAGCGGAACATTTCATAACATATAACATATACAGCGAGCCTTCAATCTCCAAATACCAAGGTATAAACAAGAATTCAAGTATTCAATGGCCCACATGGCCTACAAAACAAAATGCGCCATGTCATAGTCATAATACAAAAATAATATGAGTGTATGTGTATAACCCAAAAGAAAGTGCTAGACTCGAATACAAGACACACAACCGAATCGAATTCCCGCCTAACACTCCCACAACTTGCACAAAACAAGTGAAAACAAAGCGGGTTCAGTCTAAAGGAGACTGGTGGGTATAAAATAGGGCATAGTATATAATATCGCGGAATTTAAACATATACATGCAAGTCATATGTGACACCCCGACTTCTCGGCCGTATAGGTATGACGTCTGTGCGTATTTAAAATTATTATTTATGTATTTTATATTTATTCTAATTGTTTATTTGAATTATTTAATTTTAATTCTTTAATTATTTGAATTCTCTTCTTTGAATAATTTGCCATTTTGTTGAGATTTGTTTCGTTTATGCTCGATTTGTGATCGAAATTCCGTGTCATTTTAATATGTTGGAGTTTTATGAGTCTTGAACTTGAATATTGCTCGTTATATGTTTTCGGATTTATTTGTTGAGCTTTTGGAGTGTTTGTTTCTTTTGGAACCTAAAGGAGGCTAAAACGCTTTTAGTGCGCTTTGGGTTCCAGAATGTGTAACTTGAGCTCGGGAATTCGGATTCGAATTCTGTCACTTCCGTTGGACTCGTTTTCACGATTCAGGTTCAAAGGAATAAGCCATATATTTTTCTAAGCCCATTTGATACTCCGAAACTTAACCGAAAAACTGACTCGCGCTCATATGGCCACCTTTCACTAAATTGCACATAAGTCCCTCAATTTTTGGCCAATTACCCTCAAACCTGGACCCACATCTCACTAACTCAACCCTTTATGGCCCCATATCCCTTCCATTTCGTTCCATACACAAGAGAGAGGAGGGAGATCAGTTTTTGGAGCAGCAATACCCAATTCCCGTCACTATTCACCCCTTGAAGAAATTGAGCTCTAATCTTCATTTTTCCTTCACCATCTTCAAAGGGTAAGCTTGTATTTGATATTTACATGATTAAGTGGTCAATTAAATCCAAGAAAGTCTGATTTTGATCCATTTTTGATATAGTTTTGCCTCAAGACATGAATAGTTAGGTTTTTATGCCATATTTGAATTCCATCACTTCTCTTGGTCTTTTGCTTGAATTGGAGCTGGAATATTGATTACTTATGCTCCATTTATTGCTGAATATACCTGAATTTGGTGGTAGTTGTGATATGGGTGAGATACCATTAATGCACTTGAGCTTTTGTTGAGATATATGAATGAGTTTGGTACCATTTTTTCTTCCCCAGCTGTTGTTCGTTTCCAGCTTGTCTGAGGAGGTTTATGTGTTGAATTGCTGCCTTAATTGCTGCCCGAACATGCCCTATTGATGTGGTTGAGGATTGGTATGAGATGCAGGGCCGAACAGGGGTGTTTTCACCACTTTGCCGTGTCTAGAGAGTCTCCCCAGCCGAGGAGATTTTTCTCATGAAAGTACCCGGCCGGGTACTTGCTACGCAGAAAATTTCTGCATCAATTGTACCTGGGAGGGTACTTTTGTGTGTAAAATCTCCCCGGGAGGGGAGATATGGAGGAGGGGCCTCTATTGCTTTAATTGTTTTCCTTCCTTTTTGCATGGTATATCTTTAATTTGTTAAGTTGATTGCATGCTATGTACTACTTAATTCCCATGCATGTGATTCTTAATGTAATACAATTGATGCATGTGGTCCTATGGTTTTATATGAATTCTTATGTATGAAATGTGTGATCTAAATGTGATTTTACGATTTAAATTAATTGTTACATTCTACGAATTACGTTTATGAATTTATTTGATATGTTTTATACGAGCTATGAACTTAAGTGATCTAAGTGATGCATTCTTGCATTTCATATGCATTCATTTCATACATATGCATTTTCGAGCGTCTAAGTGGTACATATTTGTGTCTAAGTCTCGGGTCTTGGATTCTTTTGTTTCAGAGCCTCTTTAGGAAGTTAACGAGCCTGAGGTTTAGATGTCGAGTTGCTCTTTTTGTTCGGTTTTCACTCTGTTTTCACTTCAAGGTGAGGGTTAGGATCTTTTCTTTTAGATAAGCGACCTATGGCCTTTATGTTATTGATTTCCTATCCCGCATGTGGCTATATATGTATTATATGGTTATATACGAATGCTTATGATATGTTTATGACTTTATGAATCCCCTTTATGAATTTATGCAAATGGTATAAGTATGGGCGTATATGAGCTTATGATTTTGAATCCCTTGTACGTTTCCTTTATGTTTCTAGCGAGATGTACCCTGAAACATGGGATTATTGGTAAGTTTCATATGAATTCGGGCCTAGGATTGTGGGTAAGGATGCTTGGGACGGCTAGGGCCGTCGGGTTAAGCCTGTACACTTCCCATTTGAGGTGGTGGCGTGCGACTCTTGGAGGTTGCGAAGGCACTATTACCTTGAGCCTTCGGTGAATAACCAGGGAAGGCATATCGTGGGTTAGCTACCCAGAATGTATATAAAATCCATAAGGACAGAGAGGGTTTGATTCCCGATCACCAAGACATTGAGGAGTTATGAATTTATGAATTCTTATATACTTATGATTTGTATGAGCAGTTGAGGAGGTCCGCACTCGCCGGAATTTTATGTTTCTCTTTATGCTTTGGTGGTTGTGAAACGAGTTAGGATTTCCTTTGTAATATATGTATGTTTTCACAATGATTTGTTATGTAAAACGCTAGCTCGGTTCATGATCGACCCCTTTTGATTATATGTTTTGCTCTATATGTATTTATGGTGTGGGTGTACGTTAGGCCCCTCTCCCCCCTCACTCAGTCCAGTTTTGACTGACCTTTTAACACTTTAGTTGCAGGTTGCTCAAGCTAGGCGGGGAAGTGCGTCGGTCGTGTCGTACTTTCGGATTTAGGTCAAGTCGGCATATTTACTTGTTGAATTTTGATTACTTTTATGAAATTGTATTCGAATTCTAAGTATGTAGATGGAGAATTATGTAAATACTTGACCTATTTTTGGGCCGTCAGGCCATTGTATATGATGTAAATGTTAGTATAAAGCTCTTTTCGATCCTTATGTTATTGCTTCCGCATTCTTATTTATTTCTTTTGCGTGCTCTGTTTGAGTTCTAGCCCCGCTTAGCCTAGCGTTTGAGTGTAGGTTTACGTTCGCTTAGACTTGGGCTCATGTATGGAAATCCATTTCATATGTGGGTTCGGGTTTAGGTGCGGGGGATATGGTAGCGCACCGTTCCGAGCGCTACATCTTAAAGTGGTATCAGAGCTCTCGATTGGAAAATCGGAGCTCTAGTGTCGAGTTAGGTTGTCTAGGTCATTCGGATTAGGACAATATGGTTATGTACATTTATGTGCCTTATTTACTTGAATTTCTATGAATTGTGCACATGATCATGTACTAACCGCACATATGCATATTGGAATTCTTTGGATTTTGTAGGATGCCACTGTGAAGTGATCATCACGGTGGCAGGTCTCCGGACCATGGACATCACCAGGATTGTTCCCCACAACCCGAGAACATGGAACCTGAGGGATTTATGGCGAGATTATGTGCATATTCGGATACTTGGTATCGCCAGAATACACCTCCGGTTGTCAATCAAGAAGGAGGGCAAGTAAGTCACATTCTACGGGAATTCAGGAATCAAAATCACCCCAAGTTTGAAGGTAGGAATGATATTCAAGTCAAGGAGTGGCTAATCCAAATAGAGAGAATTTGGGAGTTGATACCTTGTGAGTCAGTTGAGAAGGCAAGGTGCACCATCACTGTAACGCCCCGATTTTTATTTATTAATACCTTGTATTTTAAAATAATTTTATAAATTATATTTTAAAATACTTTCATGAAAATTTTATGAATTTATATCAAATTGAGAATTTCTTTCATGACTTGAAAATATTCATTTCGTAACATATTTACCGAGTATGTTTTAATTACTGATTCATCCCTAGTTAGATATGTCTTAAACTCTAGGGACTTAATTGTATAAAATTTCAAGGACTAAATTGATCATATTTCAAAAAGCAAAGGATTAAATTATAATTTGAATATTTCACATAAATCAAGGATGATGAATCATGTTATATGCATCTCCAAGCTTCCCTTGCTCTCATTTTGATGAAAATATCCCAACCACATTTGCTTATTGATCTCGGTTCATACAAGAAAGAAAAGGGAAGAGATTTTCATACTTTTCATCAAGAATTACCAAGAAATATTTCAAGAATTGGGAGTTGATCATCATCTTCATCCATTTTCCTTACTCCTTTCATTTCAAGGTTGGCTTTGCATGAATTCATGGTTCTTGATCATATGTGATTGAGTTAGGGTTAGAGAACTATATGCTAGATGAATTAATTGGAATTGGAAGCATGATTATGTGATCATAGCATGAAGTATGGCATGATTTCCTCATGAATTTATTGGAAATTTAAGCTTGGTTGATCAATAAGAGCATGGGCATGAAGCTTGGATTTCTTGATGATATTTCATGTTTTGAGTATTTAAGTATTATTTTATCACCTTTTTTACATGTATGCGTCATATTTCGAGAAAATCATGGCTTTGTTGAGTGAAATTGGGATTTTGGTTGCTTTGTTGAGCATTCCCGTAGCCATGCTCTGTTTTTCCTCTGTTCTGTCCAGTTGCAGAACTGGGAACGACCGTTCCCAGCCTTAAGGCATTGTGGGAACGGGCATTCCCACCCTTTTCAAATAAAATAGGCGGCCGAGACTGGGAACGGCCGTTCCCATTTTGGCCTGCGTGCCGGAAGGGCCGTTCCCAGCTTCAGCGTGTTTTAAAATGGGAAAAACGTTGGTGCGCTTTTGAGAGGAACGAGAACGACCGTTCCTATTTACAAAAGGAAGCCGGAACGGCCGTTCCCACCTCGCTGACAGAACAAAACTTTCTGCACAAAATTACATTTTTAGCCCCTCGATCCAACGACTTCTTTGACCCCGAATCGCTATTATATGTGCTAATATGTACCGAAACAACATGTTATCATGCCACATTGCATTTTCCTCGTCATCTCGATACATTTCCGCCGTTCGTTATATTTGGTCCAATTTAGAGTCAAGTCTCACGCATACAGGTATTCCTTGCACAGATTACCTTCTCGTGACGTGCAGCAGGGGCCATAGGCCGTGTCTTGACTTGCATTTTATCGGTAAAGGTGAGGTTTAGTTATTAATTATCTAGAACCCTATAACCCTTTTGTGGATTTCGGCCAAATTACACATGCGTATATCTTTATAATCGTTTTCCAACAACAAAGGGTTTAATAACTACCCGTGTATCATGTTACAAGTCGTGTTTATGACAAGCAAATCGTGTATCGTGTTATAATCAAACCAGGAATCGTGTTATCGTGTTACCGTGATCGGGCCCGAGGGTGAGTGTGTGAGCCAACCGGGAAAGCATAGGGCTGACGGGTAACTCACAACACCTCTCTCAAACCGTGGGGATGCCCCCTGAATCCACTAGGAGGTTTGGTGGAGGAAGGAGTCCCGTACGTGGGAGTCATGCTCCCGACGTGCAACGTGTTATCGTGGGTGGTTCGGGCCTTGCAAACCCACCACCAATGGTGAAGGGTGGATTTTGTGTTATTGATCCTGGGCACTTTAATGACTTGCATGATAACTTAATTAAATGAAAGTGCAACCCTTGTTCACTGTCGAGATTGGTTGGAGATCGTGCACGCCCCTCGCCAGGGCCACTGATTGTTATAAAAAATGTGATTATCATGTTAAACCTGATAGTTGTAATCTCGGGCGAGTTTTATGTTATTCTTGTATTTATATTATTGTTATCATTTAGTACAAAACCTTACCCGAGATTATAGCTTGCATGTTACTTGTGTCTATATATATTTAAACCCCTCACTCGGTCTTCACAGACTGACACCTCCACCTTTCAGGTTTTTGTTCGTGGTGTGCTAGGCGGGAGTCGGGTCGTGTCTTTCGGTCCAGTTGAGTCTAGCATAGCTTTTCTTCTCATGTATTAACAGTTCAAAGTATCATGTTAATAGTTCTAAGTACATATATGTGAATGTTACTTGGAAGATGATAATGTATTGATATGATGATATAATGCTCTTATGCTTCCGCTTTATATTGTTACATGTATAAGTTATCCCGCCTAGCCGGTCGTGTATTGCATTGTCACCCGTTCGCTATAGGTTGGTTCATGTACGGATCGCCCATTTCGTACGTGGATTGACCTATAGTGCGGGGGTGTGGCACCTCCATGTGTAAGGGGTGTTACAATCACAATGGTACAAGGCTAGGCTTATAGTTGGTGGACTAGCATCCGAGCCCATTTGGATGCCGCCGGTGACGAGATTAATTGGGAGACATTCACTCGGGAGTTTTGTAACAAGTACATTCCAATCGCCGCTAGGGATCGAAGACTCTAAGAGTTCATGGACTTGAATCAAGGTGAGAAGACGGTCACCAAATACATTGATGAGCTCGACCGTTTGTCAAGGTATGCTCCCAACATTGCCAACGATGACCGCCACAAGGCTTTGACGTTCTTTTGAGGTTTAAGAGAAGATATGAAGGATGCACTCGAAGCGGTTGATACCGACACTTGGGCATTAGTCACCGAGAAGGCTTTAAAGGTAGAGGATCGAGTGGTAGCTAGGAGGACGAGGACTTCTCAGACCGTACAGGGTTCTAGCTCGGGAGGTCAGAACAAATATGGAAAGAGGCCGACTTACCAAGCTTTTGCACCGGTAAAGCCTCAAAATAAGCAATTCAAGCCGGCAGGACAAAAAGCTCAACCTCTAGCATTACCGGCAGCTCCTCAAGTCCAATGCAAATATTGAAAGGGTAATCATCTCATTGAAAATTGTTTCAAACTTCACAAGAGGTGCTACGTTTGTGGTTCGCCGGATCACATGCTTAATCAATGCCCGAGCAAAAGGCCAGGACATGCAGCGGGGAACAATCAGAGGCCCGCAATTCAGGCTTGAGCTTATGCCCTCAGGGGTGAAGAAGAGGAAGCTGCAGATCTTGATCCTAATGTCGTGATTGAATGTACTGTAAGCATTCATGGCATCAGATTTCATGCATGGTTCAATCCCGGGGCATCTCATTCCTTTATTTCTCAGGATCTTGCTTCTTCGTTGTGCCTGCCTGTTACCCTCTGTTCGCATGATTATGTGGTTAGTTCGCCTCTTGGCATTAGTCTTGTAAGTTTCAGGATTTATTGGGGTTATCAAGTGAGTTTTGAAGACAGAGTTTTCCTCACCGATTTGATTGAGATGCCGATGCAGAGATATGACGTAATCATCGAAATGGAATGGTTGTATGACAGGCGACACGACGACTCGTGAATGCGTTGTTTTTAATGATATAATGAAAATTGCAATTAAGTCTTTAAGCTATACAAGTTATACAATTAAGGATAAAAGGTTTGCAATTTAGTCACTTAAGCCCACGAAATAATTATGCAATTTGGTCCTCTAATTTAGATAAATGATCAATTGGGACAATTAAGCAATTACGATACATTCGGCAACTAATTCACGTAAGATGTTTATTCAATTTCTACCATAGTTTCCAAGTTGTCACATATTCCACATAATCACGTTAAAATAAAATTGTACAATTTAACTAAACTTAACATGAATTGAATAAACTAAAATAATAAAATAAATCCTACACTCGAAACTCATACGTGTCGAGCGTACCTGTCTATCTGAAAATTAGGGCATTATAATTCTCTCCCCCTTAAGAGAATCCGTCCTCGGATTCATTGTCCTGAATTCCTGGAATTTAATTGGCCCTTACGTGTTCATCCCTTGTGGGTTAGCTACTCCCCGTCAGGGATTAGTTCGAAAGAGGTCTTTAATTCACAAGGATTCTCCAATATTGTGAAGTCACGACCCTCAACTTTCCGAAACCTAAACACTCGGAATAAAATCTATCCTTCCACTAGCACAGATTTAAACAAGTAGCAAGTGATAATGAGAGTGCCCCGTCTCTCAAACAACAACAAGAGCACCCCGTCTCTTGACAAGTAAGGAGAGAACCCCGTCTCTTGAACACCACTGAGAAGATCCCCGCCTCTCACGTACACAAAATAAAACTCAAGCGAGAAATTAAATAGACATTTAAAAATTATCACATAAGGAGCAGAGAGAAGAGATCAATTCCATCAATTTATTAGTCACATAAAACAGTCGACAATAAACAAGGAATCATATAGAGTAATAATAAAATAAATGATGCTCGTGATGTGCATGATTAAGTGTACCGTTCACCATGGATGTAAGTTCTCATTTTGGGGTAGTTGGTTGAGTGCTTGATACTTTAGTTAAGGTTGCTTCTCGTTTTGTACCACCACTGTTTGATATTTCCATTCTTGATAATCACCTCAACCCTAGTGCTCTATTCTAACATAATCCGTGAATCACAATTAATCACCACATCTTCATACCCATTTAACCTCAGATTTACCGGTTGAACCCATCTCAAACTGATACCCCTCTTTACTTTCTGGTTTTGGAAATAAAATAACCCTTTATTTTGAAATCCGAAAGTTGAGCTCCTATTCCATTATTGAATAACACAGCGGAACTATTAATACTATTAATATCTTTGGTTCCATGACTATTTTTAGTCGAGTTGTTTACCCTTTCCATTTCCTGAAGGTTTCCATTTAAAGCGGATGTTTGATGCGGAAAAAGAACAAGGTCCTCGTCCCTTGAAAGTAACTCATCAAGCACACTGGCATAGAAGCCGAAGAAATCCAGTCCTAGTGAAACGTCTTCCAATTGACCCCTGGCATCTGATGATATACCCAACAACTTTGCAAAAGATCTTGAAAGAGATGATTGATTGGCTTCAATCTACTTAAACATGTTCACGACAACTAATATATTCTTGAAAGCGACGCCGACAACACGGATGAAAGAGAGACGCGCAGTTGTAGGCATCTCTAGGGTATAAATAACAACTTCGTAAGAAAACTCTTGTCGGAGTTAACCTATTAAAACATGGGATTGATTCCGAGTATTAACCAAGTTTGATCCTTTTCTATTTACTGAGTCAACTGGTACCCTGACACACACACCCTTCAACGACATCCATATTCTGAAAACAGTAATAAAGCGAAGGTACTGTCGATGATGGGACTTTTCTTTGTGTAATGGGGAAGAAAGATTTCCTTTACATGACTCTGATAGAGAACTCTGGAAGGAATCGGTTTTCTTGAAATTCCCCAGACGTCTCTCCTCCTTAAAAATAGAACTATCTAATTCATTAAGCTCGTTTACCACTTCCTTAATTTCTAACTATATCACAAACCTGATCTGATATCTGTAATTTTTCCAACATCCCAATAATCCTCCTAATAATACTCGAACATAATTTCTTCTAATCTCTTGATTCAACATAATCTTAATTGAGACGATAATTGAAGTAGAATTGGAGGGAGAACCGAATCTATCATAGTAAACGCTAAATAATGCATGTCGGTTAAAATGTTAATGTACATATTACACTTACAACCAATTTAGAATGCAACACGTTAGAATGATTATATTAATTTAAGGTATGCATATAACAAAGAAACTTGGCTAATTTAGACAAGGTACTTAACAAATCACTCATGCAATTTCAACAACAATAATTATAGTAGTAAATGTAAATGAGAGACAAGTTAAATTAATACAATATATGATGCATGTGTGTATCAATGCATTGAAGAATCTGTCACCGTAGGAAGGTTAGGCTTGGATCCGGTATCCATTCCTTGTAGCCAAATTACAAGCTTGGTTCGAACGGTTGATCATTCTCAAATTTTCCCACGGTCTCTTAAATCTTCAGAATTCTCCAGCTTCTACTTAGACCCTTCCATGACTTGGTTGAAAATTTCTTGAACCCAACTCCGTCTCGGTTATTATTGCCCAATTAGTTTCCGAACTCTTTTACGTAATTTATTCCTTGGTCCAAAATTTCTTGGTAGGACTTTCGGTAACTTTAGGATCCGAGGTGGTACTTCTTGGATTCAATTGCTTCTATTCTCACGCCATCGATATGTCGGGATTTTCCAAGGAATTAATCTCTAATGGTGATCCCGACATTCATCCTCACCATCACCTTGCCGTTCTTTATTGTTTCCATTTGTTGCTCCATATCTTCCAATTCAACCATATCATAATTGGTGATCTTTGAAGCCACTTCATTCTTAACTCCCCGAAAATGCCTCTTCCTTGTTGCTAGAATTTCCGGCCTAAGCATCTTCGATATATATATATTTTTTTTTTGCAACCTTTGGAATCTTGTAAATGATTTCCCACGCTTGATTCTTCTTTTCCGGATCCCATCACTTCAATTTTCAACCCAATAGAAAGGATGATGACTCCCGAATCCTCATACAAATTTTCGGCACGCTTGCTTACCCTTCCCAAGTTAGAGAGGTAGTCTTGTGATAAACGGAAATCATCACACGATTGGCCGTGGTTGATATCATTTACATAGCCTATCACTCACAACTTATCTTGCAAATAAAAGCATGTGGGTAAGGCATGCTCATGTCACATAGTTGTCACATAATTGATGCCGATAACGAGAATTTAATATAAAATGCAAAAAGTAATTCATCAATGTTTAAGATAAGACACGTTGATCACATAAACTTCAAACAATTTAAAATCAATCAATTGACACTTAATAGCATAAATCAATGCTATATACAAGCAGTCAATTAATTCAATTGATTCCAATAAATTCATGTAAGTTCAAGTAGATCAAGAAATTCAGATAATATGCAAGACTCTCAAATTGACAATTAGTTTCCTATGCCGTACGACCTAGACTCGACTCGACATGACACTAGAACCTCAGTTTTGCAACCGGGCTCCGATACCACCTACGATGTAACACCCCTTCACATGGAGATGCTACACCCCCGCACTACAGATCGATCCACGCACGAAATGGATAGTCCGTACATGAACCAACCTGCAGCGAACGGGTGACAATAAAATAAATGACCGGCTAGGCGGGACTACTCGCAATTTAAAGATCATAGTGCAAAATGTAACAAGCGGAAGCATGACTTGAAGGACATTTAATAAGTAAATCAAAACTCAATTTTACATTTCAATACATTACCATCTCCTAAAATACATAACAATAACATTAAGCATAATTCCCTTGAACAATAAATAAACAATTAAATAAAATGCACCGTGTTTGACTCGACTACAAGGACTGGACTCGACTCACTTCCTGCCTAGCGTGCACCTGCAATAACCTGAAAGGTGGAGGCGTCAGTCTATGAAGACCGAGTGAGGGGTTTAAATAAATATTTGCACAGTTAACATGCAAGCTACATTCTCGGGTAAATATTTATAAAAGATAAGTATATAGGTTCAATAATGAAGTACTCTTTGCCCGGGAATACAACTATCATTATTAAATACTTGTTCATTTCATGCATTCAATACATGGCCCCGGCAAGCGAGGGCAGTCTCCAACCTTACTCCAAATGCACATGAAACATGCTTGCTTGATTATTAATCAATAGGTGACCATGAAATTCAATTACCGTGCAATCGTGCGATAGTGTAATCAAGTAACACGTTCAAGGAATGAAAATCATGCAATAACCCGAGGATAATTCGTGGTGCCGGACCCGTTCCCAGTCTCGTTCTCCCTCCAATGATGGGAAGGTAGCAAGCCTTCACCATCCACGACGTGTTGAGCAGAGGGTACATGAATCCCTAAGCCCGGAACTCCTTCCTCCATTAATCTCCTAGCGGATTCAGGGGTCATCCCAATGTAGTGAGGATAGCGCGAGAGTTACCCGTCAACCCTTGCTTTCTCGGTTGGCTCAAGTCACTACCCTCAGGCCCAACGTGAACGGTCATGCTTACTCGCCTAACGTGCTTGATTCATGACAATAACATGGCTTGCATACTTGCTTTTCGTGAACATGACTTGCTTGAAATGATAAGTGGTTCCATGAAAATTATAGATATAAATACCTTTGGCTAATAGATAACATAGGGGTATACGGGTTCTATAAAACTAGCAATTAAACCTCACCTGACAGGCGACACGACGACTCGTGAATGCGTGAATGTTCTCAATGATCATAATCTCCGCCCTAGAGAAGAACTGGACAAGAAATGAAACATACGTGCATTCATGAGACAATACTCGACAATGGTACCAAACACGACGCACGGCATGATCACATGCGAGATATCATGAAATGAACAATGTAGCATATGATTATCACATTATGACATGTTATTGATCATATAATAACAATTTGGGGTCAATTAAGGGTAAAGAAAAGGAATTGGAAATGTCATTTTTATGCAGAAACATTATCCTGCCTCTCCAGGGGTCTGGGAACGGCCGTTCCGGTCCTTAGTTCAAAATGGGAAGGGCCGTTCCCAACTCCCCGAAGTTTCTCCCTGAAGATGGGAACGGCCGTTCCGGCTTACAAGCCAAAACGGGAAGGGCTGTTCCCGTCCTCGCCACCATGCACACAATTCAAATATATGGGAACGGTCGTTCCCCAAATACAAAGGGAACGGGAAGGGCCGTTCCCGTTACGCAGGTGATACAGAAGCAAAGCAGCGAAACAGGGGAACACGAACCATCAACCAAACTCACTCAAAACAAACATAATTCACTTCCAAATGCTATAATCTATGAAAAGGAATAATTATGCATGCTTTAGGTACAATAACACTCAATATAAACACTTGGTTCAAGCTTGATGATCATGATTTCTACTTCGAAACTCATATAAGGATTTATCAATTAACTCCCTCAAAATTCATGATATATGCAAGTAATTCTACTTCAAGGTTCCTAATCATGCTTCTTAACATCATATAATCAAATTAACAAGCTTAACATCTAACCCTAACTCTCATACTTAATTCAAGAATTCATGAAAATATCCATCATATACCTTGAATGGAAAAGGGAAGAAAAGAGATGAAAATAGAAGATGATGATGCTCCTAGTTTCATTAATTTCCAGAATTGTAGCTTGAAGATGAGAATTCCCAATTCTTCTTCCTTCTTAGAGTTCAACCGAGAGAGATGGAAATGAGATGATTGTATGATATGTCTTGAAATGAAGATGGAAGAAGGCTGAAGAATTATAACGTGATTCACGCCTTGTTTTTAATGAAATAGTAAAAATTGCAATTAAGTCTTTAAGCTATACAAGTTATACAATTAAGGATAAAAGGTTTGCAATTTAGTCACTTAAGCCCACGAAATAATTATGCAATTTGGTCCTCTAATTTAGATAAATGATCAATTAGGACAATTAAGCAATTATGATACATTCGGCAACTAATTCACGTAACAAGTTTATTCAATTTATACCATAGTTTCCAAGTTATCACATATTCCACATAATCACGTTAAAATAAAATTGTACAATTTAACTAAACTTAACATGAATTGAATAAACTAAAATAATAAAATAAATCCTATACTCGAAACTCACACGTGTCGAGCGTACCTATCTATTTGAAAATTGGGGCATTACATGGGGTGCTCTCGTTCTATTTGTAAAGAAGAAAGATGGAACACTGCGGATGTGTATAGACTATCGTGAGTTGAATCGGAAGTTGAAGGAGCATGAGAAGAATTACCCGACCCACCATCTCGAATTAGCTGTCATTGTGTTTGCTTTGATTAAGTGGCGACATTTTCTCTACAGCGCAACCTTCGAGGTGTTTACGGATCACTAAAGCCTCAAGTATCTCTTTTCTCATAAAGATCTGAATGTAAGACAGAGGCGTTGGATGGAGTTATTAGAGGATTACGATTGTACCATTCAGTACTATCCGGGCAAAGCAAATGTGGTTGCCGATGCCTTGAGTAGAAAGGCGAGTGTGGCTACTCTAGAAGTAGGTTCTTCAAGCTCAGGTTCAGAGATCTTGGTTTCGGGAACCTGCTTGGGTAATCTTACAGTTATACCAGATTTGAAACAAAAGTTGCTGGAAGCTCAAGCCTCAGATGCGGAAATTCAAAAGTTGGTAACTCGTTCTAGAAATGACCCGAATTCTAAGTTTGGATTCGATGATTTCGGTTTGTTAAGGTTCGAAGCGAGAATATGTGTCCCGGAAGAGCTCAAGAAGATTATACTTGAGGAGGCACATCGCTCGAGGTACTCGATTCATCCGGGAGGTACTAAGATGTATCGGGACCGGAAAGAGAAATTCTGGTGGAATGGCATGAAAAGGGACGTCGCGAACTTCGTGAAACGATGTCTAACGTGTAAAAAGGTGAAGGCGGAGCACTAGAATCTAGGAGGAACTCTCCAACCACTTCCTATTCCCAAGTGGAAGTGGAGCTAGTGACTATGGAATATGGGTAATTATGGACAGATTGACTAAGTCTGCCCATTTCCTGAAGGTTCGGATGTCTGAGAAAGTTCCAAAGCTAGCCGAGTTGTACGTTCGGGAGATTGTAAGGTTACATGAGTTCCGTCTAGTATTGTTTTGGATCGGAGATCCACGGATTACTGCAATCTTTTGGCAGAATCTTCAGAAGTGTTTGGGCACCAGGCTCAAGTTTAGCAAGACTTCATATCCTCAGACAAAAGGGTAATTTGAAAGGCTAATTCAGTACTTAGAGGATATGCTCAGAGCGTGTGCTTTGGACTTCCAAGATAAGTGGGACGAGCACCTATCTTTGGTTGAGTTTGCTTATAACAACAGCTACTAGACTTCGATGAAGATGTCTCCGTATGAGGTACTTTATGGAAGAAAGTGTAGGTCTCCTCTATTTTGGGACATTGAGGATTGGAGGTGGACCGAAGAGAATAAGCTCGAGAGAGCCGAGCCTAAGGAAAAAATTATCGTTACTATTGAAAAGGTTCATAAGATTCGGCAAAAGAGGAGAGCAGCTCAGGCCCGTCAGAAGAGCTATGCCGATAAGAGAACAAGGCCCTTAGAGTTCGAAGTCGGAGATAAAGTCTTTTTGAAGGTGTCTCCTACAAAGGGCTTCACTCGTATAGGCAAAGGTGGAAAGCTTAGTCCACGGTACCTGGGGCCGTTTGAAATATTAGAAAGAATCGGAGAAACGGCGTATAGATTGAATTTACCGCCGAGTATGACCGGGATACACAACGTTTTTCACGTCTCTCAACTACGAAAGTATTATCCCGATGAGGCAACAATTCTCCCAGTGGAAGAGGTTCAGTTAGAGCCGGATTTAACAATAGAAAAGCATCCGGTTGCAATTCAGGACCGAAAAATGCAAGAATTAAGAAACCAGCAGATTTCTTTGGTCAGGGTACTTTGGAGGGATCAGAAATCCGAGGAATCAACTTGGGAAACCGAGGAGAAAATGAGAAGTTTATATCCGGAGTTGTTTGAGGATTCGAGTCGGACTTGAGGACAAGTCCTTTTTAAGGGGGGGAGGCTTGTGACACCCCGACTTCTCGGTCGTACAGGTACGACGTACGTGCGCATTTAAAATTATTATTTATGCATTTTATATTTATTCTAATTGTTTATTAGAATTATTTAATTTTAATTCTTTAATTATTTGAATTTTCTTATTGGAATAATTTGCCATTTTGTTGAGATTTGTTTCGTTTATGCTCGATTTGTGATCGAAATTCTGTTCCGTTTTAATATGTTGGAGTTTTATGAGTCATGAACTTGAATATGTGCTCGTTATATGTTTTCGGATTTATTTGTTGAGCTTTTGGGGTGTTTGTTTCTTTTGGAACCTAAAAGAGGCTAAAAATCTTTTAGCGTGCCTTGGGTTCCGGAGTGTGTAACTTGAGCTCGGAAATTCGGATTCTAATTCCATCACTTCTGTTGGACTCATTTTAACAATTCGGTTCAAGGGATTAAGACATATATTTTTCTAAGCACATTTGATACTCCGTAACTTAACCGAAAAACTGACTCGCGCTCATATGGCCACCTTTCACTAAATTACACATAAGTCCCTCAATTTTTGGCCAATTACCCTCAAACCTGGACCCACATCTCACTAACTCAACCCTTTATCACCCCATAACCCTTCCATGTCGTTCCACACACAAGAGAAAGGAGGGAGATCAGTTTTTGGAGCAGCAATAACCCATTCCCGTCACTATTCACCACTTGAAGAAATTGAGCTCTAATCTTCATTTTTCCTTCACCATCTTCAAAGGGTAAGCTTGTATTTGATATTTACATGACTAAGTGGTCAATTGGATAGAAGAAAATCTGATTTTGATCCATGTTTGATATAGTTTTGCCTCAAGACATGAATAGACAGGTTTTTATGCCATATTTCACTTCCATCACTTCTCTTGGTGTTTTGCTTGAATTGGAGCTGGAATATTGATTACTTATGCTTCATTTATTTCTGAATATACCTGAATTTGGTGGTAGTTGTGATATGGGTGAGATACCATTAATGCATTTGAGCTTTTGTTGAGATATATGCTTGAGTTTGGTAGCATTTTTCCTTCCCCAGCTACTGTTCGTTTCCAGCTTATTTGAGGAGGTTTTTGTACTGAATTGCTGCCTTAATTGCTGCCCTAACATGCCTTATTGATATGGTTGAGGATTGGTATGAGATGCAGGGCCGAACAGGGGTATTTTCATCACTTTGCCGTGTCTGGAGAGTCTCCCCGGCCAGGGAGATTTTTCTCATGAAAGTTCCCGGCCGGGTACTTGCTATGCAAAAACTTTCTGCATCAATTGTAGTCGGGAGGGTACTTTTGTGTGTAAAATCTCCCCGGGAGGGAGCTAGGGAGGAGGGGCCTTTGTTGCTTAAATTGTTTTCCTTCCTTTTTGCATGTTATATCTTTAATTTGTTAAGTTGATTGCATGCTATGTACTACTTAATTCCCATGCATGTGATTCTTAATGAAATATAATTGATGCATGTTACGTATATATATATATATATATATATATATATATATATATATATATATATATATATATATATTATGTTATACGTTTAACTAAATGAATTTAAGTGCTTTAAATTTGATAGTTTAAATTAAATGTGATCCTATGGTTTTATATGAATTATTATGTATGAAATGTGTGATCTAAATGTGATTTTATGATTTAAATTAATTGTTACATTCTACGAATTACGTTTATGAATTTATTTGAGATGTTTTATACAAGCTATGAACTTAAGTGATCTAAGTGATGCATTCTTGCATTTCATATGCATTCATTGCATACATATGCATTTCCGAGCGTTTAAGTGGTACATATTTGAGTCTAAGTCTCGGGTCTTGCGTTCTTTTATTTCAGAGCCTTTTCAGCAAGTTATCGAGCCCAAGATTTAGGTGTTCAGTTGCTCCTTTTGTTCAGTTTTCACTCCATTCCCACTTCTAGGTGAGGGTTAGGATCTTTTCTTTTAGATAAGCGACCTATGCCCTTTATGATATTGATTTCCTATCCCGCATGTGGCTATATATGTATTATATGGTTAAATACGAATGCTTATGATACGTTTATGATTTTATGAATCCCCTTTACGAATTTATGAAAATTGTATAAGTATGGGCGTATATGAGCTTATGATTTTGAATCCCTTGTACGTTTTCTTAATGTTTCTAGCAAGATGTGCCCTGAAAGATGGGATTATTGGTAAGTTTCTTATGAATCCGGGCCCAGGGATTGTGGGTAAGGACGCCCGGGATGGCAACGGCTGTTGGGTTAAGCCTGTGCACTTCCCATTTGAGGTGGTAGCGTGCGACTCTTAGAGGTTGAGAAGGCGTTATTACCTTGAGCCCTCAGTGAATAACAGGGGAAGGCATATTGTGGGTTAGCTACCCACAATATATATAGAATCCATAAAGGTGGAGAGGGTTTGATTCCCGATCACCAAGGCATTAAGGAGTTACGAATTTATGAATTCTTATCTATTTATGATTTGTATAAGCAGTTGAGGAGGTCCTTACTCGCCTGACGTTTATGTTTCTCTTTATGCTTTGGTTGTTGTGAAACGAGTTAGCATTTTCTTTATACTATATGTATGTTTTCACAATGATTTGGTTTGTAAAACCCTAGCTTGGTTCATGATCGACCTCTTTTGATTATATGCTTTGGTCTATATGTATTTATGGTGTGGGTGTGCGTTGCCCCTCCCCCCTCCCCCCCCCCCCCCCCACTCAGTCGAGTTTTGACTGACCCCTTCCTTTTAACAATTTAGTTGTAGGTTGCTCGAGCTAGGCTCGTGTCTTGCTTTCACGTTTAGATCGAGTCAGCATATTTACCTGTTGTATTTTGATTACTTTTATGTAATTGTATTTGAATTTTAAGTATGTAGATGGAGAATTATGTCAATACTTGACCTATTTTTGGGCGGTCAGGCCATTGTATATGATGTAAATGTTAGTATAGAGCTCTTTTCGATCCTTATGTTATTGCTTCCACATTCTTATTTATTTCTTTTGCGCGCTCTGTTTGAATTCTAGCCCCGCTTAGCCTAGCGTGTGAGTGTAGGTTTCCGTTCGCTTAGACTTGGGCTCATGTATGGAAATCCATTTCGTATGTGGGTTCGGGTTTAGGTGCGGGGGATGTGGTGGCCCACTGTTCCGGGCGCTACATCATAATCCTGTGTGAAGTTTTATAATAATTTCCCAAGTGGGTAAAACAAAAAAAAAAAAAAACATCATAGGGACTGCCTTTATCATATTCAATCAGTCATTAGGTTAATCGTGAGCCTGACAAAAGGCTAAGTCTCCAACCTGCACCTTGTCTAATTATTAACATTTCATTAGGTTATCATATGCATAATCTTTTGTGCACAATTATTCGATCATTCATAATCGTTCAATCACATATTTTTCCTCCGGGTGGTGGATAGGTTTGCAAGGCCCGACCACCAATTCATTACGGCCAGTGGGGTACATGAATCCCCAAAGGCCTCAGTTCCCATTCCCCGCTAATCTCCTAACAGGGCTGGTATCACTGTAGTTTGGTTGGAACTAGTATACGGGGGTCACCATTAGCCCAAGCTTTCCCGGATCACCACGTACACTAAGTCCCAGGGCCACCCATTCAGTGCATTCAATCAATTTGCCAAATCTTTCAGTTGGGATTCATTAAGAAAAGGCTTTACCTTTGAAATCATTTACTCTAAAGAGACTCGATATATAAATATACTAGTTTGGCTTAAAACTTTTCACATAAGGGGTATATCGGGTCAATTTAACAAATAGTAGAGAAATCCACCTTGTAAAAGTAAAAGAGAAATCATAAAAGCCTCAAGGACGGCCCTCGTCTCTGACTGGACCCATATTCTGTGCAAAAGAGGTAGTGTGAGACTCAATATGACCATATAAAATGCACGACAATTCTATGCACATGATATAAGATGCATAAGAAGTAAAAATCATGTCATGAAGCCACATAATCAAGTAATTCGTTCAAGTACATTCAATACGTGGAGGTATCATGTTCATTCGTTCATATCTTTCCTATTTCATATCAATTCAAGTCATAAACTTCATATAACAATCACAACAAATCCTAATGCGTGTTAACAAAGCTTAGGGATCATAAAAGGGGGTAGGGAAGATCAAGCAAGCAAAGAGATAAGAGAAAACGAAAAACGAAACAACAAGGGCTACTGACAGGATCCATGGCCGTGGATTATTTGAGACCCACGGCTGTGGATCTTGTCCAGAGCTTCCCAAAATGGATTTCCTTAAATCCACGCTCGTGGATTGGTTTCGTAACATCCCTCTCGTCCGGTGGTACAGGTAGGTCATTACGGGAGTTCTATGTGCGCTTTTAAATTATAAATTATGTGTTTATTATATTGTTTATGTGACTTATTTGAATTATATAAGTTTATATTTGAATTTTATTTGAACTTTGTACGTGCAATTTGAGCGTTTATGCTCTAGTTGCCTCATTTTCAATCCGTTTGAACCCGTTTTCAATTCTAACTTTTGTGATTATGTGATATGCATGAATTTTATGTGTTATGAATGTATTTTTATATTTGTTGCATGATTTTATGTAACGCCCCGACTTTTCAGCCGTATAGGTATGATGTATGTGTTTACTATTTACGTATTTTAATTGTTAATTTGTTTTATTGTTCGCTAATTATTTCATTATATATTATACTTTGAATCATTTGTTATTCGTTTTGAATTTATTTGAATATACTAACATATTGCTTATATGAGTATGAATATGCCTTGTGGATTCCGATTTGGTTTCCGTTCTCCGTGTAAACTTGGTATGAGCGAATTATGTACCTTATGATTGTGCCTAAATGCTCGTTGCATGATTTCATTCTCGTTTGTTTGAGTTTTGGACTCGGTTGTGCAATCGGAACCAAAAATGGGGCTAATGGGCATTTAGCACGCCTTGGGTTCCGGGCGGCGTAACTTGAGCTCGGGAACTCGGAATCGAGTTTCCTCACCTCCATTAGACTCGTATCATTGATTTGGATTCGATGGAACAAGCTTCATATTTTTCTAAGGCCAATTGAGTCCCCAAATTTCAATTGAAACGAGAACCTCATACCTAAAATGACAACCTTTGAGTATTCTTAAGCTACGGACCTACCCTAACACACCTTGTGACGCCCCGTATTCTCGAAGGGCGTCCTGACGACATTAACAAGTAAGTCTCTACATTTGTGTGTGTTTAATTTAAGAGTTCTTGAATTATGTGATTTAATGAAAATTCAATTTAATATGTGTTCATTCGAATTATTCTAAGATTAATTGTCAACTTGATTAATTACATGCATATTTAACCCTAACTGTCTAATTTGATTTAATTCAAATTTATTCCATGAAATAATTGTCAAGTTGATTTTAAATCCATCATGTTACTTAACTTGTTTAATTTCGGTTTACTTGAATTACTTGAGATTAATTGTCAATCATATGTTTACGAAATGTCGTTAAATTGTACGAAAGGTTTCTAAAATTAAATTGAATTAAACTCTAATTGGTAAATCTATCTCTTTCATTTTAATTTGTAAAATTAATTCGGAGCTTGAATGTTTATTCGTAACTTTACAAATTTTATTTACGATTATTTGTACGCGCTATTACTGGCTACGCGATAAGGATACCCGGTTGTATATAGCTTGTGCACAAGACACATTTCTCCCAATCTCTTTTCTCTCCCTCTCTCTCCTCTCCCACTCTCTCTCTCCCGGGGGTACTAGGCGCGGCTTCGGTTACAAGCCCATAACTCGATCCTTTCTTGACGGAATTCAACATACGAATAGTCCATTTCGATTATCTCAGCGAGACCAACGTAAGAGTACCAATTTCACGGCCTAACGACGAACGGTGGTGGAGTTATGGCCGGATTTCAGTAGCAGAGGCGGAGCTGTCAGACCGCCGCCACTTCGCCGGCGTTTCCCGGCGTTTTCCGGCCACTTCCTTGGTACAAGCGCCGAAGACCCAGCAAGAGGACTTCCCGGCGCAGAGGTTGACGTCGGCGGTGCTGCCATCGGAGCAGAGACGGCGCCGCCCAAAGCTCGCGGCAGAAACTTCGGCGGCCAACGGGGGCCTTTTCCGGCCATCTTCTGGCCTTGGGCTCTTCACGAAAGTTGTTCGGAACGACGAGAACTAGTGGCCTGTGATCAGGCGAGTCCAGATTCTGTGGTTTGGCAGCGGATCGTGGCGGCAAAGTGGCGGTGCAACGGCAGCGCTAACTCCGAGGATTTTTTCGGCGAGCTACCTTAGGGCTTTCGAAGAGCTCGTCACGGGTAAGACAATGGCTTTTACGGATCGTATTTTGGTTCACCGGTTTGGAAGTAATTTGAGTTTGAAGATTTAGGGTTTTCGTACTCTTAGATTTCAGATCTAGGACAATCGGCTTGGAATTTCCAGAAATTGATTGAGGATTCGGAACGGGCACAAAGACATCATTCAGGATTGATTTTTCAAAATTTTTCCGGCGACCTTCGGCGGCAGCGCGGCGGCGGTCCGACCAAATTCCGGCAGCTATAGTGGTGGCATTCCGGCGGCGTCCTGTCTGAATGTTTGTCTCCTAGTGGTGAGTTCAACGCCACTTTCCGTTCGTTAATCGGACACTCGATCTATTTATTACGAATTATTTTGCGTAATTGTGATTATTTGAATTAATTGTTTTAACTGCAAATAAATTGGTTATTGTTGGTTTGTTGATCGAGATGTATTCCAAACGTATACGAAAATATGTATTGAATGAATTGTGATATGCATGAATGTTTCGATTTACAATTTGAATCCCGATGTGATGAATTTACGATATTTGTTAAGTACGAAGGGGTGTTAGTGTAATATCTAGAAACTAATCTTTTATGTGAACGAAATGAACTTGAATGATATTTTAGAAGAACGAACATGTTGTGATTTCTCTATATGGATTTGAGACGTTCTCAATGTTATGTTTGTTGTAAATTGTGTTTCCAATATTAAATTGAGATACATGAAAGATGCTTGAACAATTTGAGACTTTATGCATGATAGGAGTTAGAATTGTAATATCTTGATTTACTCTTACTACTCGAAAATGGTATATTATGAATTACGATAAATTGATAATTATCATGCTTGTAAGTACTTAATTCCTAGTTGAATAATTGTATAAACACTTTAAACGAACAATTATGCTTAGTAATCAACTAAGGGGATGTATGTGTAATAATTCTAAACTTTTATAAATAACTTAGGGGATGCAAGTGTAATATTTATGAAACTATGAATGTGACTTAAGCTTGTGTACCAAACATGTTGTGAAGTTTTAAGGTATGATCTTAAGTGAATTAAATGCACTCTTTATTTGTATCAAGCATGCCATCTACGTACAACAACCTTGTATGTTTATATGATCAAGTTGCTCTTACTTATGCGCTTTATAACTCGTCATGAACTTGATGCTTAATTCTAATATTGTAATTGAACCCTGTAACATTGGATGATTTAATATGCATTTTGTGAATACATTGACTTCTTAAATTGATCTTGCATCTTTGGATATGGAATTACGTGATGGTTGCTTGTAAATACGATCTTTGTTGAGCATTGGTATGCCTTGAATGACCACGACACCTTATCCAAGCACAACATGAACACTTATGCATAACCACGATCATGTTGAGCAACGCCGTGCGTCTTGTTTGGTTCATATAGAGTCTAAGTCTGGGCTTCTGTATATCTTGTCACAGAGTTTGGTGGTGCCGGTGGGCCAGAGGTTTAGAGTGTTTGGCCCTTCACACTCTCAGACTCTACTTTCACGAGGTGAGGTTTAGGATTTTGTATAGTTATGCGACCTATGGCCTTTATATGCTGATTTCTACCCTTGCATGCAAGTATATCTTATTATAAATACATACGTGTTGGATATGATATGTTTATGCGCTTTTGCGTGCGTCCTGCGTGTGTGGGAGCCTTCGTGACTTAAATTCCACACCGTAGGAATATGTATAAAAACCAGTTTTTGAGGCATATGTAAGCTATTTTGGAAAATTCAGTGGTGTTATGATTCTGTAGCGAGTTAGCCATGATATATGGTATCTGTTCTATTCTGTACTGTTCTGTATGTGGATCCAGGAGCTGTTACGAGTGGAGACCGGTACGGCATAGGGCCGTCGAATAAGCCACTGTGCTAGTTTCCATTTGAGATATCATTGCGCGACCTTAGGGTGATGAGGGAGGCGTGATATCTTGAGCCTTCGGTGTTTTATCCGGGGATGACTCTTGTGGGTTCGCTACCCTCTTGAGATCGAGTATATTTTAGACGGTGTTATTATAGATGGTTTTGGGGACTGTTCATCCCCTCCATCATTGGTGTAGCGGTTGGATTGATTGTGATTTATGTTCTGAGGAGTAAAGGTGGGAAGCTCGTACTCGCCGAGCAGTTGATTATGTTATGTTATGGAATTATGAATCAGGATAGAGTCTTTCTGGAAAATGGTTCCTAAATTTATATCTATATCTTATTCGGGTTCTTTCAAAACGTTTTGGTATGTAACACCTATCCCCGGTTCATGAGTCCATCCTTTTTATTCTGTGGTATGCTCCTTATATATATATATATATTGTGGGTGTGCGTTAGTCCCCTCACTCGGTCAAGTTAACTGACCCCTCATTTACACTTTTAGTTGCAGGGTTGTTGGCGTTTGCTAGGCGGAAGTGAGTCATTTGAGTTGCACTTCGTCGGTCTAGTCTTTCTATTTGCATTTGTCTTTTCATACACTTTACTTATGCTTTGACTTGTAGACTTGAGATTATACTTTACTATTCGGTAGCCCTGCGTGACACTCTCATTCGGCCCTTGTGGCACTTGATGATTATTACTTTATGTTGATATTCGGGTTTAGGTATCTATGCTAGTTGAACCCGTCACCTGCTTTGTATATTTTGTTTTAAATGCTTCCGCTATCTATTGTTGTTGGTTTTAATTGCTTCCGCACTCTGAGTTTTAGTCAAGTTAGATCCGCCTAGCCTAGTGTGTGAGTTGGTCTCCCGTTCGCTCTGATTCGGATTCGGGCATGGACTTTCATTTCATGTTCCGGGTCTCGGTCATAGTGCGGGGGATGTGGCATCCTCCATTTGGGGTGTTACATCCCTAAGCCCTAAACCCATGACCTATACCACATGCTGCACCTATCTCTCTCCCCTCACTCAGCTCACACGAGATCCTCCCCCCCCCCCTCAAACACTAAATATTCAGCCAAAAATGGAGGAGAAAGAAGAAGAAAGAGGAAGAAGAAGGGACTATTCACACCTTGTGAGATTGAGCTCATATCACCTTCAATCCTTCTCCAATTTGAAAGGTAAGCGCATATTTGTTATATACTCTCCTTATGATCATTTTAAGTTATATATTGCTTGAGTTCTCCCAAGATTTGATTATGGTTTAAGCTTAGAGATGAATAGTAAGGATTCCATGGATTTTGGAGTTTCAACCTTGTTTCTTTGGATTTTCTTTGAGTTTATTGAGTATTAATTGATCATAAGACATGTATTTATATTTTTATGGACTTATATTGTTTGGTTGTTGAGGATTAATTGATATGCCATTAATGAACTTGGATGTTTTAGAAGAAATTGAACTTGATCATATCTCTTCCATATGTTGCATATTGTAGCTTGGTTTTAACATGTTTCTTGCTATAAATTGGATGAATTCTTAATGCTTGAACTTACCTTGAGGTTTTAGCTTGGTTTTGGTGGATTGGTTGAGTTTTAGCTCCCTTTTCTTCTTATTGTTTTGTTGTCGAGCAGGGACACCCCCAAGTCATGTTTTGAGATACGGTAGTGTCCCTCTTGCCTTTCGTGTCTATACCAAGACACGGGGGTGTCATGAAATGCCTTGGCATGAGACACCCCTGTGTCCCCTGGCCTTTTCGCGCCTGTACTTGGACACGGGAGTGTCACCTTTTTGCCAAAAAAGGGTGACACCCCCATGTCTCCCCTGCTTTCTTGAGTGTTTGTTTTGCTCTTCGTTTATTCGTTCCTTGTTATTCCCTTGTATTGTTTATGACTTTTATGCACCGTTTACATGTTAATAATTGAGTTATAATTGTTATAAGAAATTTATGACTTGAATTGCTATGACCTACGAAATGTTCAACAAATTCCTAGGTTATGTGACTTCATAACATCAATTCACTTCTTATACATCTCATATCATGTGCATAACATTGTCGTGAGTTGTATATGGTCATATTGAGTCTCACTTCACTCTCTTTTACACAGATTTGGGTTTAGTCGTTGACGAGGGCGATCCTTCAGATTCTTGTGCCACTTTTGTTACCTTTTAAGGTGGGTTTCTCATCTAATAGCTATGATGACCCGATATATCCTCTTATCTGAAAAGTTTTAAGCCAAACTAGTATATTTATACATCAAGTCTTTTCAAGGGAAAATGATTTCAAACATAAGCCTTTATTTTATGTAACCCTACCTATGATTCTGGCGAGAGCATGATTACGAAAACACGGGCCCAGGGACTTAGTGCATGTGGCTATCCGGGGAGACAAGGGCCGACGGTGATCCCATGTACTAGTTCCAACCAAATTTACGGTAAAACCGACCACGTTAGGAGTTTTGGCGATAAAGGGGAACAGAGCTTTTGAGGATTCATGTACCTCACAAGCCACTACGTATAGGTGGTCGGGCCTTGCAAACACGTCCACCACCCAGAGGAAAAAGGTGTATATGTATGATTATGATTATGAAGAATCTCATGAATGTGCACAAAATAGTATATGTATAATAACAAATGATTTATGTTTATGGTTACACAAGGTGTAGGTTGGAGATTATGCACGCCCACTCACCGGCCCATGAATACCCTAATGAATAAATATGATAGTCATAATCTCTTTGATGTCTTCCTTATTTTCCCCACTTGGGAAATTATTATCAAACTTCACACGGGATTAGGGCTTGCATGAACGTGTTTAAATTCGGCGATATTTATATTATATGCCCCTTTTTATACCCACCAGTCTCCTTTAGACTGAACCCGGTTTGTTTTCAGTTTGTGTTTTGCAGGGTTGGAGAGTGCTAGGTGGGAATACGAGTCATCTAGGTCTGCCATTTGGGTCTAGCATTCTCTTACAGTTTCACTTTCACTCATATTAACATTTTGTATTATGTTTACGAATATTAGGCGTATTTTGTTATGTTAGGCCGCGAGGGCCATTGATACTTGAATCTTGTATATATTTTTTGATATTTTTGGAGCTTGGATGCTCATTGTAAATGTTTTATGATATGATATGCTTCCATTTTTATTGTCTTGCCCTGATGTTTTTACTTCTCCTTCTTGTATAATTTAAGGGTTAGCTCCCACCTAGCATAGCGTGTGTGTTGTGTCCCCATTCGCCGTGATTCGGCTTGTGTTTGAACTTTACATTTCCTATACGGGTCGGGTCTCGGTGCGGGGGATGTGGTACCTTGCCCTCGGGTGCTACATTTTGTGTTAGTTTGATACGGTTTTCGAACCGTTTTATTTGGTAGGGACTTGAGGGCCAAACTTGTTTTAGCACACCTTGGGTTTCGGAAGGTGTGACTCAAGCTCGAAAATTCGGATTCGAATTATAGAAGATGTGTCGGACTCGTAACGAAGAGAGGAAGTTAAGGAACCTAGCCTCATATTTTTCTAAGTCCTTTTGATCCCCCGAATTTTGTCCGAACCGAGCTCTGTGACAGATTTTCCACCTTTGACTAAAATAGCCATAATTCTTTCATTATTCAGCCTTTTTGATCAATTCTTAGGCCCACTTTCCATAATTCACTCCCCTATCTCCCTCCCTCAGCCCCACTTCGAAATCACACCAAAAAGCAAGAGAAAATGAGGCCCAAAGTCTGATACAAGGGAAGAAGAAAGAGAAAGAAGAGGAACTATTCATTTATCAAAGATTTGAGCTCAAACCATTACATCCCTTTGTGATCATTTTAACTATAAATTTGCAAGATTTCATCCATGTTTGGGCATTCCATGGCATATGGCATGAATAGTGAGGGTTTAAGACATTTTCATGGTTCTAGCATGATTCTTTCTGAAATCTTTTGATATGAAGCATGTTATATGATCCTATGATATCCTATATGACTTCTATGAACTTAATTTAAGTGGTAGTTAAGGATTTATTCCATATTGTTGTATTGTTGTAGCAAGTACGTATGTATGTATGTATATATTATTTATATGTAAATCTTGTAAGCTGCTATATATATATATGTATTATTTATAGCATGTATTTAGTTATAAATTTGTTAATATGATTTTTATATAATTTAATTTGAATATTTTACTTGATATGATCTGAATAATTCGATTTCGCGTGTATGACTCTTGTACTCCTTTAGTTGCTTCCTATGCCACTTATCCGTATATTTTTGATTTATGAGCTATGTAGACATGTTATATTCTATGTTATGAATCTTGAATTAATTTTATGAATTTATTTGATATGATTTTTACGTGATATATGACATGATATGCCTTAAATGCTCTCATACGTGCATGCATGAATTCAAATTTCGTTTCCTTACCTCGTGTGGTATTTCATTACTCTTTTTATGTTATAAAGGCTTTGTTAAAAATTATATGGTGAGTTATGCTCGTTGTTTGAAATATATGAATTTGTTCAACATGAATTATACGAGCTAGAATTTATGATGATCAAATTAGATTGTAGATGCTTCCTAATTTGCATATGAGGTACGTTGCTTCGTTTATGGCCCTAAATGATAACTTTTCATTTCTTTTAAGACTCATATGAAATGTAAACATGTCGTAGCATATGTTATGATTGTTATATGGGATTTATAGCTTATTTTGTTATGATGTATGAAACATATGAAACGCATGAATATGAAACCACCATATATTAAACGTTTTGAATGAATAACATGATTTATAATTCTTATGCATCTCATATCATGTGAATAGCATTGTCGTGCATCATATGTGGTTCATTTGGAGTCTTGAGTCTCACGAGCACGTTATATTGTCCTTTGTACAGTTGTCTTCATGGCGGAGATGCCGGATTCATATGACACCTCAAGCATTTTCTTCTTCTTGGTATTGTTCAGTAAGGTGTAACAGGTGGGTTTCTCTACTATTTAGTTAAACAACCCTATATACTTCCAATGTGCAAAGATTTCGACCAAAAATTATTATATGTATATAGAGTCGTTTTAAGAGTAAATGATTACAATGTAAAGCCTTTATTTTATGAACCCTACCAAATTTTTTGGCGAGAATGAATGAATGAATACACAGAATGGGGCCCAGGGACTTGATGTGAGTGGCTATCCGGGGAAGCATGGGCCGACGGTGATCCCTCACACTAGTTCCAACCAATGAACAGCATAACCGGACCTCGTTAGGAGTTAGTGAGGAATGGACGCTGAGTGCCACTAGGGGAGTCATGTAACCCCTTTTGGTCAATGAAGGAGGTGGTCGGGTCTTGCTAACCTGTCCACCAACCCGGAGGAAGAAGGTGTAAATGATCATGAATGTGCACAAAAGAATACAATGCATGAAAGAAAGAATGAATGAATGTTTAATGAATTACACAAGGTGTTGGTTGGAGATAAAGCACGCCCACTCGCCGGGCCACAAACGACCTAATGAAAATTGGTGGTTATAATCCCTTTTGATGATTTCTTTATTTCACCCATTTGGGAAATGTTCCAAAAACCTCATTTGGGATTATAGCTTGCATGTGAATGTTTAAGTATTGTCTTATATTATACTTATGCCCTGTTTTATACCCACTAGTCTTCTACAGACTGAACCCGACTTTGTTTTCAGTTCTTTTGCAGGTTTTGGAGTGCTAGGCGGGGTTCTGAGTCTGTCATGTCTCATATTTAAGTCTAAATCACTTCTTACCCGTTTTGTACATAAGTTAGCTTATAAAAGAATGTATATTTGGAAATGTTATATTTACAGGAATTCGGGACAGGCTTCTAGGGGTAGTTTGAACCCGTACATTATGATTTATGTTTATGTATGAATTTTCAGGACTAGGTATCTATGTTAGTTGAACCCCGTCTCTATGATTAATATAATTTATGAGTATATGCTCCGCTTCCGCAATTGCAATTACCTTGTTGAAATTGTTTGTTTAGTTTCGAAGTTTAGTTCCCGCCTAGCATAGTGAGTGAGTGAGTCCCCGTTCACTCTGATCTGGCACGTGTATGGATTTTCCATTTCTTATACCGATCGGGTCCGAGTGCAGGGGATGTGGCGCTACCCGCTTGGGGTGCTACATCCTTAAGTGGTATCAGAGCCCCAGGTTGTAAAACCGGGGTTTACGTGTCGTGATTGAGTCAGTCTAGGTCGTACGGCTTAGGAACTACACGATAATGTGTGCACCGGGGAAGAATATAGAAAAATTCAAGATGTGTAGCCTTCTTAAATGCGGTTATGGTTCAAGGAATAGGATCCGGAAAGGGAGGTTCGAATGTAGGGATGCAGTGGCAGAGGGACACTTCGTGAAATAAGTGTTGATCGAGGGATGATTGTGACTTAGAAGACCGATACATACGGCTCTATTATATACGGTGCCTTAGTTGGCTTCAAAGGGATTATTCAACCTAAGGAATAAAGTGAATGAATCTCGAACGTACTTTAGTTCAGGGTTTGGATCATTGAAGAGGTGTTGATAATTAGGAGTATTCAAGGTAAAATAGGTCCGGTGGGAGTTAAGAGCTAAGGGTCGTCAAAGAAGGATTTTCAAATAAACCTAGTTATTAGAAACCGAGTTTGTAGAGCCAAGATCGAGAAGAGTTAGAGTTCGAGTGCTCAGGATTTTGACTAAGATGGAAAACGAGTCGGGAAGGGATTAGAAAGAGCCAAGTAATGTGGTAAATATATGTTTATGGAAGATAACAATGCTAAGGATAGGATTTGGGTTTATTTTCCAAATCCAAGCTGAATTGTTGTGTTGTGAGGTCGAATTGGGAAATATGTAGCAACAAATGGAAATGATAAAGAAAGGCAAAACCTCATTGGAAGAAAATTTTGTGCTCGAGTGTAAGCAATTGGAAAAAAAGTTCAATTCACCAATTTAAACTCATAAAGGATAAGCGAGGGGATCTTGGTCAAGGTGATGAACAGAAGTAGGGTTCGGAACCACATTAGGGGTTCATTTTGTAATAGAGTTTGGGCATGTTAAAGGGCTGATTCTCGAGGAGAATTTCAGATGCTAGTTCCATGGATGTAGAAGGATTTAGGGATCGAGAAATAGCAATCCCGGATGGTGAAAGATACAAGTTGTGTGCAAAGATTCATAGAAATCTTGAAGACCGTGGGAAAAACAATGAATGATCATCGAGTCAAAGTAAGCTTGAAATCGGAGAAACGAGGACATGCTACCGAGATCACAACTTACCATCTTGGTGACAAGTTCAAAGCATTCATGGCACGTGCACCATACTTCGCATCAAATTAATTAATCTTTCTTACTTACACTTGTGCGTGCATCTCTATTTGATTTCATTGTTCTAATGTATTGTATATTTGATTGTTGCAAGTGGGTCATGTGCATTGGCATTTTGACCCAACATGCATTTAAGTGTTTATTTGATAGGAAGTTCCTTCACCTCACCTATCAAATATGCTTTCAACCGAGCCACCTTCGAGATTAGACAAGAAGAAACCATTGGGGTGTTAGGAATAGTACCCTAGAAAGCCGATTGTATATCCGCTTTGTGCTTTTCCTTATTGTAATCACAGACAATCTTTGAATGAAATAACGAATTGAGGCAACACTTCTTTATATGCTCTTGTTTGGTATGCGTTTACTTTAGCTGTGCATGTATGAGAACTCCCATAATCCTGATGACTTTAGGACTCTACCATTTAGGTGAAACGGTTCATGAAACGAGCCCTATATCACATAAGTCATGATTAGTAAAATACTCCAAACCGATGAGTCCTACAGATAGTGGGAGTGTCAACCTGACTCCTCTAAGGATTGCTTGTGGGATCACGCCCTTAAGAAGGACCACCTTGTTTCATGGAGGTGCAAAGTGTATAGTTGATACCTGCGTGATACATGAGGGTGCTTACTTTAATAAGTAAGTTCACTGAGGTGCCCCGTGTGAGAACATTCCTAAATGGGAAATGAAGTTTCTATTTCAGGAAATGGAAACTTCCAGATTAGGAAATATCTCACGAGTCATTATTGTGATTAATTGATCCTTAGACTTGAGGTTCCTTGTCACTTTATGAGTTAACTCTGTAGTCTTTGGCCAAGGCAGTAGATCAAGAAATCAAGAAAAGGGTTTCTTGGATTGAGATCAAATGGATATGAAATGCACTTAGCTTTAAGACCAGATTATTAGGGTTCTAATTATTCCCTTACCCTAGATCTTGGTTGAGAGATAGTAAGTAGGAGGATTGTATCTCACATGAATCAATGACTTAAAGGTTCTGTCGAATACGAACATTCTAATTCAGCTAGGGGTTAAACACCTGTTGCTAGACTATGGTCGTTTAATCTGTGGACTGATTAATTAATTAGTGAATTAATTAATTAGGGTCTCTGCTAATTGAATTGAGAACCTAGAGGGTCACACACAGCAACTTGGTTACATGAGTTGAGGCTTGAAAATGATTAAAAGAGTTAATCGGGCCAAGAGGGTTCCACACGTGTGAAACCACACGTGAGTGACACGTGTCCTTGTGACACGTGTCCCACACGTGTAAATATATATATTGTATATATATATATTAAATAATTAATTAGTTAATTATTTAATAGACTTTGGTTTAATTTTGAATTAAAAAGAAAGTCTTATTTTGGAGAAAAATAATCTAGTTAATTAATTATTAATTAATTAATTAGATAAAATAAGTTATTTATTTTAAATAAATAAAGTATAAAATTATCCAAAAATAGTTTGGATATTTTAGCTCTCTTGAAAGTTAATTTGAATTTGAATTCAAAGTCAAAGTCAAAATTACTTGATGATCAATTAATAGGAGAGAGGGACCAAAATCCTAAGCCCATATGGACTAGGGATTTTCGGCCACTTCCCTCTTATAAATAGGGGAGCTCGAGCTCCCCATTAGAGCAAATTGGCAATTCTTTTGGTTCATGTGTTGAACACCATCCTTTCTCCAAGATAAACGAAACCCTAGGTTAAGCCTAAACACTAACTAGAGAACTAGCATCATTACTAGTTAGATTGTAGTCAAGTTGGTGGACTATCTCTAGAGAGCTTCAAGTTAGAAGTTTGAAGATTCGAGCTTTACCAAGGTGAGGGGATCAAGCCGCGAGAAGAGCGTTCTTGGGTGGCTTGAAACGCTTCAAGAAAGAATAAAAGAAAAGTAAGTTTCTTAACTCAACGAATTTGGATACACTATTGCGAGTCCAAGGTCCTTTTGTTGGAAAATTTTTTAAATTTCCGCTGCTTTTTGATTCGTGTTTTCCAACAAGTGGTATCAGAGCCACCTCGTAATTCGTATTTCTGGTTCGTCTCAATTATTCTGAATTTGGTAGAAATTCTTAGGCTTAGATGCGAATTGAGTAATCTTGAGTTCTTTTGGAAAGCCTGAAATACGAAACTGTAATTTTTCCTGAATTTCTAAAACTGTTTTCTTAAATCGTGGTTTTGAAAATCGTTTTAGTTGAAATTTATCTAAATCGAATTTTTTAATTTTGGATTGAATTGGTTTTAAGAAACCTAGACACGAAACGAGATGCGAAACAAACGCGCGGGATTGGGACGTGCCAATGTGTAGCACGCCCCAGGCCCGTGCGCGCACATCGCCCAGCCCCTCCCGCAACCGCGCCGGAGCATCTAGGCACGCCCGCCCAGTCCGTCCCGCAACCGCGCGGGACGCCTACACAGCCCGCCTAGTCGCGGCGCGCGTATCATGCACGCCCAGCGGGGGCACGCGAGCGATAACTGCCGCGCGCTGCTGCGTGGCGGTGCCTCGAGCGGCTGGGCTGTTTTCGGGCTCCTTTTCGTGTTTCGTGTTTTTCGTGTTTTCGGTCCTTAAAATCCCAATTTAATTCTATTTTAATTTTATCTTTTAAAATCAATTAAAACATATACGGATGTCAAGGGGGTGAAAGGAACGCAAGAAGATGGATTTTGGCGAAAGTTGATAGTTTCGGAAATGAGCAAGCCGTAAAGAATTGATCATATCTTAAGTTCTAGAAGTTGGAATTGAGTTTTGTTCATCGGAAATGAAAGTAGATAAATAATCCTTTAAAATGGTAGGTGGTTGGAATCGTGGTTCAATGCGAGGTGAAAATGGCGTAGGTTTGAAGTTGGACCAATGCAGAAATTCGATGAAGTAATGACACCATATTTAAACGATTTTATCTCAGAAATGGGAAACTATAATGAAGTGATTCCAATTGGAGAATGTTCTAGATTTCAAGAGGTTTCCGTGGGCTCAAAAATCAAGTCAATCCGAGTTCAAACGAAGTCAGCACGGCCATGTCAATATTGGCCTGGAATCTGACACGGCCGTGTCGGAATAAAAAAATTCCAACTCGAGACCTTGACACGGCCGTGTTGGAAATGAACTGAAGTTGGACACGCCCGTGTTGGAAATGAACTGAAGTTGGACACGTCCGTGTTGGGTCAACTTCTCCGGAAAGCCATGGCAAAGAAGCAAGGTTTCTGTAACTCCCCGGTTTCCGGATGAACAGGTAAGCACGCCACGTGTGCGTTTTGAGCGTAGGTTTATTTTATTTCTTTAATTTATAATATATTTTTACGTGGCATTCATATTATTTCACGAAACATTATTTTTGTTAATTATTTGAATTCATATCATTGAAAATATGATTTCATGACACGAAAAATATTTATTGCATGAAACAATTGCCGGGAGTAGTTCAAATGGCCAAATTGTCCCTAGTTAAATATTTTCCAAAATTCTAGGGACTTAATTGCTAATCCTTTAAGGACTTAATTGATCTTATTTTAAAACCTCATATACTCAATCGGATAGATTGAGTTCTTCAAGGATTAATTGGCAATTTGGCAAATTTCACAAAAATCAAGATGATCAATTACGTATCATCTCTTCTCCCACATTCCTTGATCATTTCTATCCAAAATTTGCCAAAACTTATTCATCTCTCTCTCGGTTCCAAAGAAGAGAAAAGGGAAGAGTGATTTTTCAATCAATCATCAAGATTTCAAGAGATCATCCAAGTTTTAGCAAATTGATCATCATCATCATCATCATCCTTCTTCATTTCTTTCACCTTCAAGGTTGGTAGCATGGAAGGGATGATTTTTGATTGTGTTTGACATGCTAGGGTTTAGGAATTTCATGTTATATGAATTATGTGTTGTGCAAAGCATGATTCTAGGATCATATCATGAATTATTGCATGATTTCTAGCTTGAATATGTGAACATTGGGCATGGATGATCAAGGTTGATCATAAGCTTGAAACCTTGAAAGCTTGAAGATATAGCATGTTTTATGGGTTTAAATGTCATATTAGTGTCTATTGAACATGTATGCATCATATTTCCAGAAATTATGGCTTTTGGAGATCAAAAATGGATTGTTGATGCTTTGTTTGTGCTTTGCCGAGAGCTTCCCCTGTTTCTGCTCTGTTTTTCAGTTGCAGAAACTGGGAACGACCGTTCCCAGCCTCAAGGCTTTGTGGGAACGGGCGTTCCCATTCCTTTTCAAAATTTAGGCGGCCGAGCATGGGAACGGCCGTTCCCATTTTTGGCCTTGCGCCGGAAGGGCCGTTCCCAGCTCAAAGGCGCGTTTTTAAGGGGGGAAAACGCTGGCACGTTTTGGGGAACTCTTGGGAACGACCGTTCCCATTTTACAAAGGGACCCGGAACGGTCGTTCCCACCTGGACATGCAGAACAAAAGTTTCTGCATAAATTTACGAAAATAGCCCCTCGATCCAATGACTTCTTTGACCCCGAATTGATATAATATGTGCTAATATGATGTGAAACGACATGTTATCATACCACATTGCATTTTCATGATCGTCTCGACACATTTCCGCCGTTCGTCATATTTTGGTCATTGTAGTTCATGTCTCACGTACGTACGTCGTATTTGCACAGGTCACGAGGGCGTGGACGGGGAGCAAGCTCCTTAGAACGCTTATTTATTATATTTTCCAAGAAAGGTGAGGTTTTGTTTTGGTAAAACGAACCCTATAACCCTTATGTGGCTAGTTTTCGGCCAAAACGTATTATACTTATAAATGATTTTCAAACCATGAACATTTCCAAGCAAGAAAGTATTGATTATCATGATTTCAAGCATGTTTGGCGAGTACATGATTGCACGTGGGCCCGAGGGTAATTCTTGAGCCAACCGGGAAAGCAAGGGCTGACGGGTAACTCCTGAATTATCCTCCCATTGTTGGGATCACCCCCGAAGCCACTAGGAGATTAGTGGTGGAAGGAGTTCCGTGTCTAGAGGGTCATGTCCTCTACACACACCATGTCGTGGATAGTCGAGCCTTGCAAACTCGCTATCACCCGGAGGAAGAAGGAGACTGGGGATTAATCCGGCATGTCGGGTTATCCTCGGGTTATTGCATGATTTCAAGCATGAACTTGGTTATATGAGCACTAAATAAATTGCATGATCACGTATTTATCAAGCAAGCAAGCATGATCACGTATTGTTCACGATTGGGAGTTCGGTTGGAGATTGCCCTTGCTCGCCGGGGCCACATGTTCATGACATTGACAAGCATGATTAAATAAACGTGTTAAAATGATTGGTTGTAATCTCGGGCAAAGATTAACTTCTTGAATTACATATCTATTTTATGCTAAAGTCTTCACCCGAGGCTACAACTTGCATGTGACGTGTGTTATATATATTTATTGCCCCTCACTCAGTCTTCGGTAGACTGATACTTCACTTTTCAGGTACCTTTTGAGCGTGGTCGTGCTAGGCGGGCGTTGTTCGAGTCTTTTGCATCTTCACGAGTCTAGCACCTTTCATGTATAATACTTTGAGACATTTCATGTTATGCTCGTTATTGTCACATTTTGAATACTTACTGATGTATATTATCCAGATATGGTAATGTATTGGTAGTTAATGGGTACCTATATGTATCTATGTAATAAATATGGTACCTATATATATGAATGACTTTATTGCTTCCGCTTTTATATTCATGTTTGCTTTGATTATGTTGGGGAGAGTGTCCCGCCTAGCTCGTCATTTTTATTGTCACCCGTTCGCTGTGGTCTTGGTTTATGTATGAACTGTCCATTTCATACGAGGATCGAGGCTATAGTGCGGGGGATGTGGCGCCTTGGGGTTTAGGGTGCTACATCTACAGGTGGCATCAGAGCCCGGTTGCAAAACCGAGGTTCTCGAGTCGTGTCAAGTCAGTCTAGGTCGCACGGCCTAGGATTATGTGGTATTTGGGAGTCTGCATTGGGTTGACTTACCTGAATTACCTATTTCTTTGCATTGCTTGAGCTACTTGATCTTCCTTGAACGTGTGTTATTTGATACTATGGAAATTGTGTGCACACATTTGCATTTATTGACCAAGCCACGCATGTTTAGTGATCTAATTTCAGGATGGAGCACGATAGACGTTCCAGTGACCGATCCTCGAGGCACAGGCATCATCACCGCCGACACCATTGTCGCGAGAGATCACCACCTCCTCCACCTGCTCAGGCACAGCCCCAGGACATCATGAATGCAGTAGTGGGGCTAATTGATCAGAGGTTACAGGAACGGGTACCTCCACCACCACCACCAGCGCAGGTAGCACCTCCGGAGAACCCCATTTCTACTATTCTGCGAGAGTTTCAGAATCAGCGTCCCCCGAAGTTCTATAAGGGAGACGATATACAGGCAGAGACGTGGCTAAAAGAGATCGAGAGGATATGGCAGCTTATTCCTTGCGACAGTCAGGAGAAGGCTCGTTGCACCCTCACTCTTATTCAGGGCGAGGCCTATTCGTGGTGGGAAAGCACACAGATTGTTCTGGAGGCAGCCGGGATCGAGATTACCTGGGAGGTCTTCGTACGGGAGTTTAGAAACAAGTATATTCCTCCAGCTTCCCGTACTCGCAGGTTGAGAGAGTTCACTGAGCTAAAGCAGGGAGGCCGATCTGTGGGTCAGTACATCGCTGAGTTCGAGAGACTTTCTCGCTATGTACCCAACATAGCGAACGATGACTTTCACAAGGCGATGCAGTTTGTTCAGGGGTTGAGGCCGGACATCCAGGATGCACTGAAAGCGGCTAATACTAGCACCTGGGCAAAAGCTACAGCAAAAGCCCTAAAAGTTGAAGATTCCGATAGTGCTAGGAGGGCTACTCAGCGAACGGGACAGGCTTCAGGCTCGAGATCAGGCCAGGGATCGAGCTCAGGAAAAAGGCCGATGATTTACCCTACACCTCCAGCTCAGAGGGATACCGGGAAGAGACTTAAGTTCACAGGGCCAGCACCGAGAGGTCCGAGACCTCGAGCACCACCTCAGCCACCTCAGAAACCGGGATGTAGATGGTGTGGACATCCTACGCACACCTATGATAACTGCAGACGCCGGTTGGGTCTATGTTTGATTTGCGGGAGTAACGAGCACCTGGTTGATGGTTGCCCGGATCGTCAGGATCCGCCACCTGCAGGACCGAGGCCACTAGTGAGAGCTCGGGCTTATGCACTCGCGGGAGAAGAGCAGGAGGCTGATATTGACCCCGCTACAGTAGTTGAAGGTATTATTTGCATTCATGGCACGAACATCCATACATTATTTGATCCAGGAGCTACACACTCCTTTCTTGCGCACTCTATTGCTATTACTTTATCTTTGCCGGCTATGTGTACTTCTGTGCGCTATATAGTTAGTACTCCTTTCGGTAGTAGGCGAGAGACGGATCAGGTTTACAGGGATGTTCCAGTTGTGATTGAAGGCCGGGAGTTTCTGACAGATTTTATTGTGATGCCAATGGAGAGATACGGGGCTATTCTGGGGATGGATTGGCTTTACAGACATTGTGCTACCGTGGATTGTCGGGCTAAGAACGTTCAGTTGGGTTCAGAGGTTGTTACGGGCTGTACTTCGAAGACCGTACCCCTACTTTCGTTTTCAGAGGCTCAGAGATTAGTCAGAGACGGGGCTACAGGGTTCATTGCCTATATTCTGAACAAGCCAAAAGATCAGGTGAAATTAGAGGATACCGAAGTGGTAAAGGAATTTCCCGAGGTATTTCCAGAGAAGCTGGATTCTTTGCCTCCTGAGCGGGAGATTGAGTTCGTGATTGATCTTTTCCCGAATGCTGAGCCGTATTAAAAAACTCCTTACCGGATGGCTCCAGCCGAATTAAAGGAACTAAAAGTTCAGCTTGAAGCATTGTTGGAAGTTGGGTACATTCGGCCAAGTTCTTCGCCGTGGGGAGTACCGGTGTTGTTTGTAAAGAAAAAAGACGGGACTCTAAGAATGTGCATCGATTACAGGGAGTTGAACAGGATGACTATCAAGAACAAGTATCCCCTCCCTCATATCGAGGAGTTATTCGATATACTTCAGGGTTCCAAAGTTTATTCGAAACTGGATTTAAGACAGGGATACTATCAGCTGCGAATCCGAGCAGAGGATATTCCAAAGACAGGAATCAATACTCGGTACGGGCACTATGAGTTCGTGGTTATGCCGTTTGGATTGACTAATGCCCCTGCAGCTTTCATGGATATGATGCACCGGATATTCAGGCCTTTCCTCGATAAGTTCGTGGTGATTTTCATTGATGATATTCTGGTTTTCTCGAAATCAGCCGAGGAGCACGCGAGACATCTCAGGCTCGTTCTTCAGACACTAAAAGAGCATCAGTTGTTTGCTAAATTCAGTAAGTGTGAATTTTGGATCGATCGGGTTTCATTCTTGGGACATGTGATTTCAGGAAAAGGGTTGGAAGTCGATCCCTCGAAAATCGAGGCCGTGCTCAAGTGGGAGAAACCAAAGAATGCCTCGGAGATTAGAAGCTTCTTGGGATTGGCCGGTTACTATAGAAGATTTGTTCAGGACTTCTCCAAGATTGCGGCACCGTTAACCCGGTTGACAAAGAAGGATGTTAAGTTTGTCTGGGACGAGAGGTGTGATCAAAGCTTTAATTTTCTGAAAGAAAAGTTAGTCTCAGCTCCGGTGTTAGCACTTCCTGAGGGTTCAGAGGAGTATGCAGTGTATACGGATGCGTCTAAAGAAGGCTTGGGTTGTGTTTTAACTCAGAAAGGAAAAGTGATCGCCTATGCTTCGCGAAAGCTAAAGGACTATGAAAGGAATTATCCAACACACGACCTAGAGCTTGCAGCCGTGATCTTCGCTCTCGGGAAATGGAGACATTATCTTTACGGGACTTCCTTTGAGATTTTTACCGACCATAAGAGCCTCCAGTATTTATTCACACAGAAGGATTTGAATATGAGGCAACGGCGTTGGATGGAAAAGTTGGAAGATTATGATTGTACAATTAAGTACCATCCCGGGAAAGCCAATGTGGTCGCCGATGCACTTAGCAGAAAGGCGAGTGTATCGAGTTTGGAAATAAAGAAAAGTGAGGAAGTTGCCCCGATTGTGTTAAAGGCTCGGGTTTCTAATATCACAGTTCAGCCGGAATTAAGGTATCAGTTATTTGAGGCTCAGAATAAGGATCCGGAAGTACAGAAGCTGGTAAGTAAAGCTAGGGACGACCAGGAGAGTCCGTTTGGGTTTGATGAGACCGGGTTGCTTCGGTTTAAGAACAGAGTAGTAGTACCTGAAGAGTTGAGACGGGCCCTACTTGAAGAAGCTCACAAGTCAGCCTACTCGATCCACCCAGGAGGAAATAAAATGTATAAGGATTTGAAACAATATTATTGGTGGAATGGAATGAAAAGAGACGTGGCAGAATATGTGAAACATTGCTTGACTTGTCAGAAAGTGAAAGCTGAGCACCAAAAACCCGCGGGACTTCTACAACCGTTACCGATTCCCGAGTGGAAGTGGGAACAAGTAACAGTGGACTTTGTTTCTGGGTTACCGAAGGTTAAAGGTGGGTTTGATGGAATTTGGGTAATCGTGGATAGATTCACAAAGTCTGCTCACTTTCTACCGGTCCGGATGTCCTATAAGATCCCGAAGTTGGCTGAGATCTATAATAGAGAGATTATTCGACTTCATGGTATTCCGGTGAGCATAGTTTCAGATCGAGACCCGAGATTTACTTCGAAGTTGTGGCAGGAATTACAGGCTGTCTTGGGTACGAAACATAAGTTCAGTACAGCATTTCACCCTCAAACAGACGGTCAAACTGAAAGGTTAATCAGGTATTTGGAAGATCTTCTTCGGGCTTGCGCGATGGATTTTCAGAACTCGTGGTCAGAACAGCTTCCCTTGATCGAGTTTGCTTATAATAACAGCTTTCAGGCTTCGATCGGGATGGCTCCTTACGAGTTACTTTATGGAAGAAAGTGCCGATCTCCGTTGTTCTTCGACTTGGAAGAATGGAAATGGTCAAAACAGGAAGGAGTAAAGAAAGGTGAAAGATTAGAAAGGCCTTCCAAAGTTGTTCAAGCTATGATTGAGAAGGTTCAAATGATTCAACAACGGATGAGAGCCGCGCAAGATAGGCAGAAGAGCTATGCCGATAAGCGCCGAAGAGATCTAGAGTTTGAAGTGGGTGACCGGGTATTCTTGAAGGTGTCACCAAGGAAAGGTTTCACCCGGATTGGGAAAGGAGGAAAACTTAATCCTCGCTATTTAGGTCCGTTCGAGATTCTGGAAAGAATAGGCGAGGTAGCCTATCGACTGGACCTACCACCGAGTCTTACGGGGATTCACAACGTGTTTCATGTTTCACAACTAAGGAAATATTACCCCGATGAGACTACGATTCTCCCCGTGGAAGAAGTTGAACTGGAACCAAATTTGACGTTTTTTCAGCGGCCGGTTAGAATCATGGATCGAAAATTTCAGGAGTTGAGAAACTGGAGAATTCCCATGGTTAAGGTTTTGTGGAGAAGCGATAAAACCGAGGAAGTGACGTGGGAAACAGAGGATAAAATGAAACGGTTCCACCCGGAGTTGTTCGAGCAAGACTAGAGAATCTGGGGACCAGATTCTTCTAAGGGGGGGAGAGTTGTAACGCCCCGGTTTCCGGATGAACAGGTAAGCACGCCACGTGTGCGTTTTGAGCGTAGGTTTATTTTATTTCTTTAATTTATAATATATTTTTACGTGGCATTCATATTTTTATAAATTTCACGAAACATTATTTATGTTAATTATTTGAATTCATATCATTGAAAATATGATTTCATGACACGAAAAATATTTATTGCATGAAACAATTGCCGAGAGTAGTTCAAATGGCCAAATTGTCCCTAGTTAAATATTTTCCAAAATTCTAGGGACTTAATTGCTAATCCTTTAAGGACTTAATTGATCTTATTTTAAAACCTCGTATACTCAATCGGATAGATTGAGTTCTTCAAGGATTAATTGGCAATTTGGCAAATTTCACAAAAATCAAGATGATGAATTACGTATCATCTCTTCTCCCACATTCCTTGATCATTTCTATCCAAAATTTGCCAAAACTTATTCACCTCTCTCTCGGTTCCAAAGAAGAGAAAAGGGAAGAGTGATTTTTCAATCAATCATCAAGATTTCAAGAGATCATCCAAGTTTTAGCAAATTGATCATCATCATCTTCATCATCCTTCTTCATTTCTTTCACCTTCAAGGTTGGTAGCATGGAAGGGATGATTTTTGATTGTGTTTGGCATGCTAGGGTTTAGGAATTTCATGTTGTATGAATTATGTGTTGTGCAAAGCATGATTCTAGGATCATATCATGAATTATTGCATGATTTCTAGCTTGAATATGTGAATATTGGGCATGGATGATCAAGGTTGATCATAAGCTTGAAACCTTGAAAGCTTGAAGATATAGCATGTTTTATTGGTTTAAATGTCATATTAGTGTCTATTGAACATGTATGCATCATATTTCCAGAAATTATGGCTTTTGGAGATCAAAAATGGATTGTTGATGCTTTGTTTGTGCTTTGCCGAGAGCTTCCCCTGTTTCTGCTCTGTTTTTCAGTTGCAGAAACTGGGAACGACCGTTCCCAGCCTCAAGGCTTTGTGGGAACGGGCGTTCCCATTCCTTTTCAAAATTTAGGCGGCCGAGCATGGGAACGGCCGTTCCCATTTTTGGCCTTGCGTCGGAAGGGCCGTTCCCAGCTCAAAGGCGCGTTTTTAAGGGGAAAAACACTGGCACGTTTTGGGGAACTCTTGGGAACGACCGTTCCCATTTTACAAAGGGACCCGGAACGGCCGTTCCCACCTTGACATGCAGAACAAAAGTTTCTGCATAAATTTACGAAAATAGCCCCTCGATCCAACGACTTCTTTGACCCCGAATTGCTATAATATGTGCTAATAGGATGTGAAACGACATGTTATCATACCACATTGCATTTTCATGATCGTCTCGACACATTTCCGCCGTTCGTCATATTTTGGTCATTGTAGTTCATGTCTCACGTACGTACGTCGTATTTGCACAGGTCACGAGGGCGTGGACGGGGAGCAAGCTCCTTAGAACGCTTATTTATTATATTTTGCAAGAAAGGTGAGGTTTTATTTTGGTAAAACGAACCCTATAACCCTTATGTGCTAGTTTTCGGCCAAAACGTATTATACTTATAAATGATTTTCAAACCATGAACATTTCCAAGCAAGAAAGTATTGATTATCATGATTTCAAGCATGTTTGGCGAGTACATGATTGCACGTGGGGCCGAGGGTAATTCTTGAGCCAACCGGGAAAGCAAGGGCTGACGGGTAACTCCTGAATTATCCTCACATTGTTGGGATCACCCCCGAAGCTACTAGGAGATTAGTGGTGGAAGGAGTTCCGTGTCTAGAGGGTCATGTCCTCTACACACACCATGTCGTGGATAGTCGAGCCTTGCAAACTCGCTATCACCCGGAGGAAGAAGGAGACTGGGGATTAATCCGGCCTGTCGGGTTATCCTCGGGTTATTGCATGATTTCAAGCATGAACTTGGTTATATGAGCACTAAATAAATTGCATGATCACGTATTTATCAAGCAAGCAAGCATGATCACGTATTGTTCACGATTGGGAGTTCGGTTGGAGATTGCCCTTGCTCGTCGGGGCCACATGTTCATGACATTGACAAGCATGATTAAATAAACGTGTTAAAATGATTGGTTGTAATCTCGGGCAAAGATTAACTTCTTGAATTACATATCTATTTTATGCTAAAGTCTTCACCCGAGGCTACAACTTGCATGTGACGTGTGTTATATATATTTATTGCCCCTCACTCAGTCTTCGGTAGACTGATACTTCACTTTTCAGGTACCTTTTGAGCGTGGTCGTGCTAGGCGGGCGTTGTTCGAGTCTTTTGCATCTTCACGAGTCTAGCACCTTTCATGTATAATACTTTGAGACATTTCATGTTATGCTCGTTATTGTCACATTTTGAATACTTACTGATGTATATTATCCAGATATGATAATGTATTGGTAGTTAATGGGTACCTATATGTATCTATGTAATAAATATTGTACCTATATATATGAATGACTTTATTGCTTCCGCTTTTCTATTCAAGTTTGCTTTGATTATGTTGGGGAGAGTGTCCCGCCTAGCTCGTCATTTTTATTGTCACCCGTTCGCTGTGGTCTTGGTTTATGTATGAACTGTCCATTTCATACGTGGATCGAGGCTATAGTGTGGGGGATGTGGCGCCTTGGGGTTTAGGGTGCTACAGTTTCAAATAGAAATGTTCCAAAACCACCCCAAGACATATCCGGACCAAATCAAGCACTAATATACATCAAAATACACCATAATTCATACATATATGCATATATTATCATCAAATCCTAAATTATCCAACAAAACAATGTTATATCTATATAAATATATATACACATATACACATATATACATATATGCACACAAACCTTGTAAGAGAGGAGGAAAGAGCAAGATTAGAGCTCAAAACAACAACAACAACAACACTTATTTCACCAATCAATCCTAGTTTATTCAAAACACCAAAATTACACAAATCCACCATATATACATATATACACATAATACCTTGGAGAATAAGGGAGATGAAGAAGGAGTTTGATTCTTGAGCTTGGGGGAAGAAAATTGGAGCTTGAAATCATTGTCTTCCTTGGCTTGGAGAGTGGCTCAATTGGAAGGAGAGAATGGGTGGTTCTTGCCTTTGTGTTGAGAATGAAAATGAAGAACAAGGGGGCGTGTGTATATATCGTATAATTAAGGGAAGAAAAGAAGGGAAATTGCACTTTGGTCCTTCAAAACTTTAAGTATCCCGTTAGGGTCCCAAGTTTTGATTAGTGAGTAGTTGGGGTCCGATTCAAAATTCGATTAAGTACAAGGATTTCATATAATATCAAATACGTACATATTCAAAATAAAACATCCATATTACAAGTAAATGTATTAAAACAAGTTTAATTAACATAATCACTTGAGTCATATAAGTCGCATATTAGCAATTTGTTCACGAATTATTAAAATAAACATTCACTTAGCAATTAAAACATAATTAAATCACATAACTCTCGGGCTAAACTCACTCGTGACGTCGTACCTGTACTGCCGAAAAGTTGGGGCGTTACATATATGTATTATTTATGGCATGTATTTAGTTATAAATTAGTTAATATGATTTTTATATAATTTAATTTGAATACTTTACTTGATATGATCTCAGTAATTCGATTTCGCGTGTATGACTCTTGTACTCCTTTAGTTGCTTCCTATGCCTCTTATCCATATATTTTTGATTTATAAGCTATGTCGACATGTTATATTCTATGTTATGAATCTTGAATGAATTTTATGAATTTATTTGATATGAGTTTTACATGATATATGACATGATATGCCTTAAATGCTCTCATACGTGCATACATGAATTCAAACTTCGTTTCTTTACCTCGTGTGATTTTTCCTTACTCTTTTTATGTTATAAAGGCTTTGTTAACAATTATATGGTGAGTTATGCTCGTTGTTTGAAATATATGAACTTGTTCAACATGAATTATACGAGCTACAATTTATGATTATCTAATGTGATTTAGATGCTTCCTAATTTGCATATGTGGTACGTTGCTTCGTTTATGGCCCTAAATGATAACTTTTCTTTTCTTTTACGACTCATATGAAATGTAAACATGTTGTAGCATATGTTATGATTTTTATATGGGATTTATAGCTTATTTTGATATGATGTATGAAAGTTATGAAACGCAAGAATATGAAACCACCATGTATTAAACGTTTTGAATGAATAACATGATTTATAATTCTTATGCATCTCATATCACGTGAATAGCATTGTTGTGCATCATATGTGGTTCATTTGGAGTTTTGAGTCTCACGAGCACGTTATATTGTCCTTTGTACAGTTTTTTTCAAGGCAGAGATGCCGGGTTCATAGGACACCTCAAGTATTTTCTTCTTCTTAGTATTGTTCGGTAAGGTGTAACAAGTGGGTTTCTCTACTATTTAGTTAAACAACCCTATATACTTCCAATGTCCAAAGATTTTGAATGAAATTATTATATGTATATAGAGTCGTTTTAAGAGTAAATGATTGCAATTTAAAGCCTTTATTTTATGAACCCTACCAAATGTTTTGGCGAGAATGAATGAATGAATAAATGCACAGAATGGGGCCCAGGGACTTGATGTGAGTGGCTATCCGGGGAGGCATGGACCGGCGGTGATCCCTCAAACTAATTCCAACCAATGAACGACATAACTGGACCTCGTTAAGGGTTAGCGTGGAATGGACGCTGAGTGCCACTAGGGGAGTCATGTAACCCCTTTTGGTCAATGAAGGAGGTGGCTGGGTCTTGCTAACCCGTTCACCAACCCGGAGAAAGAAGGTGTAAATGATCATGAATGTGCAGAAAAGAATGTAATGCATGAAAGAAAGAAAGAATGAATGTTTAATTAATTACACAAGGTGTTGGTTGGAGATAATGCACACCCACTCGCTGGGCCACAAACGACCTAATGAAAATTGGTGGTTATAATCCCTTTTGATGATTTCTTTATTTCACCCACTTGGGAAATGTTCTAAAAACCTCATTTGGGATTATAGCTTGCATGTGAATGTTTAAGTACTGTCTTATATTATACTTATGCCCTGTTTTATACCCACCAGTCTCCTATAGACTGAACTCGGCTTTGTTTTCTGTTCTTTTACAGGTTTTGGAGTGCTAGGTAGGGTTCTGCGTCTGTCAAGTCTCATATTGAAGTCTAAGTCACTTCATACGCATTTTGTACATAAGTTAGCTTATACAAGAATGTATATTTACAGGAATTCGGGACAGGCTTCTAGGGGTAGCTTGAACCCGTACATTATGATTTATGTTTATGTATGAATTTTCGGGACTAGGTATCTATGTTAATTGAACTCGTCTCTATGATTAATATAATTTCTGAGTATATGCTCCGCTTCCGAAATTGCAATTATCTTGTTGAAATTGTTTATTCGGTTTCGAAGTTTAGTTCCCACCTAGCATAGTGAGTGAGTGAGTCCCCGTTCGCTTTGATCTGGCCCGTATATTGATTTTCTATTTCATATACGGATCGGGTCCGAGTACGGGGGATGTGGCGCCACCCTTTTGGGGTGCTACAATGCATCTCTTCCTTTCTCATGAGTTTAGCTTCGGTTTTTACATGTTTTAGGGCATGAATCTTTGAATCTTTGCTGCGTAAACCTTGTATGATGTGTTGGCTTGAGTGTAGGGTGGGTTCTTTGGAGTTTTGGGGCTGCAACAGGGACTGGAATTCGAAAATTCCAGCCGTACGAGGGCTAATGCCGTTAGGGGCTTTTGCGTTGCTAGGGCTTTAACAACCATTAGTCTGTAGCTGGGGCTGTTGTACTGAGTAACGAACATTACTCAAGTTGTGAAGGGGTGGGACTAACGGCCATTAGTCCCCCCAGTCCAACCATTTGTGTGTTTTCGTCGTTTGTTTATTCGTTTCCCTCGTTTCCCTCCCCGATCTTGATCCTAATTTGATGTATGCTTGTTTATATGTATGAAATGTTGTGTTATGACTTGTTGATGCCTGAATGTTGATTGGTTTATGTTTTAATATTGTGTTATGCATGTTATATTAAGCTTATAGGTTCATTTGACGTGAAATATGCATTATATGACTTGATATGTTCTCCTACGTGCATACATAACTTCATACCTTGTTTGTTTGTCTTGCATGTAATTTCCTTACTCTTTTTATGAAGTTTATGGATTGCTAACACGTTGTATAATTCCTTGTGTTCGTTGTATGAAATTTATGAGCTTGTTTAAAGTGAAATATTTGAGTATGATTCAATATAACTTAATGTGATCTAAGTGCTACCTTGTTGCATTCTTTATGCATCATTTGCATTTATATGCCTATTTCGAGCGTCTAATTGGTTCATGTTCAGTCTAATTTGTCTCTCATTCTTTGTTTTGTTCTTAGGTTCGTCCCGTTGTTGAGGAGGTGGTCCTTTTTGTGATATCCCGATTTTTTAGCAGTACAGGTACGCACTTTCGAGAGTATTTCGTACGCGATTTATTTATTTAATTATGCTTTTACATGTTTATTAAATTGATTATTTGAATAATTATTTGTTACACTTTGTTAAGTATTTGTTTGTTTTGGCTCCGTTTGATTCCCCGTTTGATCCGTTTGACCCCGTATTTGCTCCCAATTATTTGACTACGTGATATACATGAAATATGTTTGATATGAATATGTCTTTGTGTTTGTTTTATGTTTTGAGTTTGTTTGATACGATTTTGAACCGTTTTATTTGTTAAGTGACTCGAGGGCCTAACTCGTTTTAACGCACCTCCTGTTCCGGAAGTTGTAACTTGGGCTCGGGAATTCGGGTTCGAATTCCGAAAGAAACGTCGGACTTGTAATGAAGAATGGATGCTAAGGAACCTACTTTTGTAATTTTTGAAGCCCGTTTGATCCTCCGAATATCGCGCAAAACACGACCCTTGTGACAGATTTTCCATGTTCGCCCGTTTTAATCATAACCGACCCGTTTCTTATCCGAATCGCCCCATATTTGAACCAATATGACCCTAACTTAACTCTATTTCATGTCATATGCCTCTAATTCGGATCCATCAAAGAAAAGAGAAGGAAAAGGGGCTCTCTTCATCAGCAACCCGAAATCCTAAAGAGAAGGAAGAGAACACTATTCATTTTGCAAGTTTTAAGCTCAGTACTCATCCGATTCGTCTCAAATTTGAAAGGTAAGTCCATGAATGTATTCTAAATTCTTTCGTCTTTCTTTGGACACCTTATTTGCTGAAATCCATGGAGAATTGATTGAGTTATGGATAATATGATGAATAGTAAAGGTTTGTGGAGATTTGATGAATTTGGCATGAATTCTTGTGATTCTTGTTCTTTTGATGCATCATTTATGATCTTATGACATCCATTATTAATTGTAAGAACTCATTTCAGTTGGTAGGTGCATTTAATTGAGGATACCATAAATGCTTTATTTGAGAAAATGAAGAGCATGTATGTTTGATCCATTCTCTTCCATTCCTTGCGTGATAAGTTCGGTTTTTACATGTTAAATGATCAGAATATGATTCATAATTGTTGTATGATCCTTCCCTTGCATGCTGGAATGATTTAGGATGGGTTTTGGTTGAGTTTTTGCTGCTGTTGCTCTGTTTTGCTGTTATTGCGTGTGTGGTCGCGGCCGCGACCGGGATTAGTGCAATTTTGGTAGTGGCCGCGACCCCTTTTTGGCCTGGTTTTGACTTTTGCTGCTATGTGTTCTAGAAGAACGCGACCACCCTTTAGTTCCGCGACCCCTTTTTGTGCAACTTTCGAGTTAATTCGTTGTAGTGGTTTGTTTTCGGTTTGTTCGTGCGTTGCTAGTCTTTCCTTGCTCTTATATGATTAATATATGACATGAATGTGATGTTAACATGCCATATTATGTGTTAAGTGCTATGTTATGAATTTATGGCTTGTTTTACATGTTTGTTTTTTAATTATGGTCTTATACATGCAATATGCTGTCATACGTGCGTTTACGACTTTATGTTTCGTTTAAGTGCCTTGTATGATTTTTCTTTGCTCTTATATGATATGAAATGTCTTCTTAACATGTTTTATGATATGTTATGCATGTTATGTGAATTTTATGAATTTATTTGATGTGAATTATGTGATTTATGTCTTGATATGAAATTATATGCACTAAATGTCACCTTATTGCGTTTTATTCGTATCTTTTGCATTTTTTGCCCCTTCAATGAACTTTAAATTTATGAATGCTCTTGATATGCTATTATATGATAATTTATGATTTTAATTGATACGTTATGAGTTTAATTTGTTAGTTATTTGTTTGATATTTCGTTATTTGCCTCGATGTGCCTAAGTGTGAAATTATATGAAGTGCATTGCATCATTTGCATGCTTATGCATTCGCTGAGCATCTAATTGGTGCATTTTGAGTCTAAGTTCATCCTTTGCTCTTTGGTTTGTTCAGAGCTTCGTTCCATTGGTATCGTGGAGGTCCTCTAGGTGTGCTTTGGTAGGTTTCCCTTCAGTTGGTTCGACAAGGTGAGGTTTCTTTCTTTTAGTTATTACAACCTATAACTCTTGATGTGATTTAAGCCCTCATGTGACCTATGTATATGTATGAGTACTTAGATATATGTTTGATACGTATTTTGTGGGATTTTGGCCCTTTTGTTATGAAACATTTGAAAACGCTTTTATGTATACGTAAGAAATATTTTCGTTCGTTTGTTTTGAAAAGGTTTGGTGTTAGTATGTTTTGAAACCGCGAGCAATGTTGGATTTTGAAAATTAAGAACTTTCGAACTTTTGAACAATTTAATCAATTAGATGGGCCCCAGAGATTCGTGCAAAGGAGACCCGGGATGGTGTGGGTCGTCGGGTAGTCCCTGGCATGGTCTCCACACTTAAGGATCAACCCTGAACCCACTAAGAGGCTTGGTGGGGGAAGGAGTCCTCGGGCTTGAGTTTCATGAAACTCACAACCGATACTGTGTATCCGATGGTCAGGGTGGGGCCACCCTGCCAGCACCCGGAGGGGATGTAACACCCCAAACGGAGGATGCCACATCCCCCGCACTATGACCCAGACCCGGAACATGAAATGAAAGTCCCTGCCCGAATCCGAATCAGAGCGAACGGGAGACCAACTCACACACTAGGCTAGACGGATCTAACTTGACCAAAACTCAGAGTGCGGAAGCAATTAAAACCAACAACAATAGATAGCGGAAGCATTTAAAACAAAACATGCAAAGCAGGTGACGGGTTCAACTAGCATAGATACCTAATCCCGAATATCAACATAAAGTAATAATCATCAAGTGCCACAAGGGGCCGAATGAGAGTGCCACGCAGGGCTACCGAATAGTAAAGTATAATCTCAAGTCTACGAGTCAAAGCATAAGTAAAGTGTATGAAAAGACAAATGCAAATAGAAAGACTAGACCGACGAAGTACAACTCAAAGGACTCACTTCCGCCTAGCAAACGCCAACAACCTGCAACTAAAAGTGTAAATGAGGGGTCAGTCAACTTGACCGAGTGAGGGGGCTAACGCACACCCACATTATATATATATAAGGAGCATAGCACAGAATAAAAAGGATGGACTCATGAACCGGGGATAGGTGTTGCATACCATAACGTTTTGAAAGAACCCGAATAAGATATATATATAAGTTTAGAAACCATTTTCCAGAAAGACTCTATCCCGATTCATAATTCCATAACATAACATAATCAACTGCTCGGCGAGTACGAGCTTCCCACCTTTACTCCTCAGAACATAAATCACAATCAATCCAACCGCTACACCAATGATGGAGGGGATGTACAGTCCCCAAACCATCTAATAATAAACCGTCTAAAAATAGACTCACCCTCAAGGGGTAGCGAACCCACAAGAGTCCTCCCCGGCCTTAGCCGAAGGCTCAAGATACCACACCTTCCTCATCACCCTAAGGTCACGCAATGATATCTCAAATGGAACTACGTAATGGATAAATGCCCCGACGGCCCTAACCGTCCCGGGGATACCCATTCCCGCAGCTCACCAGGATCGATCCACACAAAGATCACAACGGATCACAACATAACAGATCACGATGGATCACATACGCCAATCTTTCATGGCAATCTTGCTACAGAACATAACGTAAAGTACTTTTCAAAACAGCTTACATATGCTTTCATATTTAATTTTCCAAACAGAGTTGATTCAGAAGGTCATAAACATATCATATCCAACACATACGTATTTATAATAGATATACTCGCATGCAAGGGTTGAAATCAGCATATTAAGGCCATAGGTCGCGTAACTATACAAAATCGTAAACCTCACCTCGTGAAAGTAGAGTCTGAGAGTGTGAAGGGCCAAACACTCTAAATCTCGGGCCCACCGGCACCACCAAACTCTGTGAGAAGACATACAGAAGTCCAGACTTAGACTCTATATGAATCAAACAAGACGCATGGCGTTGCTCAACATGATCGTGGTTATGCATAAGTGTTCATGTTGTGCTTGGATAAGGTGTCGTGGTCATTCAAGGCATATCAATGCTCAACAAGGTCATATTTACAAGAAACCATCATGCAATTCCATATCCAAAGATGCAAGATCAATTTAGGAAGTCAATGTATTCACAAAATGCATATTAAATCATCCCAATGTCACAGGGTTCAATTATAATATTAGAATTAAGCATCAAGTTCATGACGAGTTGTAAAGTGCACAAGTAAGAGCAACTTGATCATATAAACATACAAAGTTGTTATACGTAGATAGCATGCTTGATACAAATAAAGAGTGCATTTAATTCACTTAAGATCATACTTTACAACTTCACAACATGTTTGGTACACAAGCTCAAGTCACATTCATAGTTTCATAAATATTACACTTACATCCCCTAAGTCATTTATAAAAGTTTAGAATTATTACACAAACATCCCCTTAGTTGATTACTAAGCATAATTGTTCGTTTAGAGTGTTTATACAATTATTCCACTAGGAATTAATTACTTACAAATATGACAATTATCAATTTATCATAATTCATAATATACCATTTTCAAGTAGTAAGAGTAAATCAAGATATTACAATTCTAACTCCTATCATGCATAAAGTCTCAAGTTGTTCAAGCATCTTTCATGTATCTAAATTTATATTTGAAACACAATTTACAACAAACATAAAATTGAGAACGTCTCAAATCCATATAGAGAAATCACAACATGTTCGTTCTTCAAAAATATCATTCAAGTTCATTTAGTCACATAAGATATTAGTTTCTAGATATTACACTAACACCCCTACATATCTAAAGACATAGTATAAATTCATCACATCGGCATTCAAATTGTAAATCGAAACATTCATGCATATCACACTCCATTCAACACATGTTTTCATATACAATTAGAATATATCTCGATCAATAAACCAACAATAACCAATTTATTTGCACCTAAAACAATTAATTCAAATAATCACAATTACGCAAAATAATTCGTAATAAATAGATCGAGTGTCCGATTAATGAACGGAAAGTGGCGTTGAACTCACCACAACGAGACGAACATTCTGACCGGACGCCGCTGGAACTCCACCACTGTAGCTACCGGAATTTGGCCGGACCGCCGCTGAAGGTCGTCGAAAAAATCCCAAAAAATCAATCCTGAATGAAGTCTTCGTGCCCGTTCCGAATCCTCGATCAATTTCTAGAAATTCCAAGCCGATTGTCCTAGATCTGAAATCTAAGAACACGAAAACCCTAAATCTTCAAACTCAAATTACTTCCAAACCGGTGAACCAAAATGCGATCCGTAAAAGGCATTGTCTTACACATGACGAGCTCTTCGAAAGCCCTAAGGTAACTCGCCGGAAAAATCCTCGGAGCTAGTGCCGCCGTTGCACCGCCACTATGCCACCACGATCCGCCGCCAAACCACCGAATCTGGAGTCGCGTGATCACAGGCCACTAGTTCTCGTCATTCTAAACAACTTTCGTGAAGAGCCCGAGGCCAAAAGATGGCCGGAAAAGGCCCCCGTTGGCCGTTGAAGTTTCTGCCGCCGCCCACGTCGCCGAAACCACCACCTACGGCCAAGATCTGGTGAAATTGATGCCGGAAATGAACTCAGGAGGTCGCACAACCTTGGAAACCATCAAGCCCTGTCGAAAAACACCGCCGGAAGGCGACGAAACCCGCCGCTACAATAACGGCCGCCGCCCCCGCGAGCTTCAGGCGGCGCGTGCGACGCCGTTGCGGCCCGGATGGCCGCGCCGCTGACGTCAGACGCTGCGCCGGGAAGTCCTCTATCTGGGCATGTGGTGCGTGTAACAAGGAGATGGCCGGAAACCGCCGCGAAGGCCGGCGAAGTGGCGGCGGTCTGACAGCTCCGCCGCTGCTACTGAAATCCGACCATAACTCCACCACCGTTCATCGGTAAGCCGTGAAATTGGTACTCTTGCGTCGGTCTCGCCGAGATAATCAAAATGGACTATTCGTTTGTTGAATTTGATCGAGAAACGATCAAGTTATGGGCTCGTAACCGAAGCCGCGCATAGTAACCCGCGGGAGAGAGAGTGGGAGAGGAGAGAGAGAGAGAGAGAAAGGAGATTGGGAGAAATGTGTCTTGTGCACAAGCTAAATACAACCGGGTATCCTTATGGCGTAGCAAAGTGAAATATCGCATACAAATAATCGTAAATAAAATTGGTAAAGTTACGAATAAACATTCAAACTCCGAATTAATTTTACAAATTAAAATGAAAGTGATAGATTTACCAATTAGAGTTTAATTCAATTTAATTTTAGAAACCTTTCGTATAATTTAACGACACTTCGTAAACACATGATTGACAATTAATCTCAAGGAATTCAAGTAAACCAAAATTAAACAAGTTAAGTAACATGATGGATTTAAAATCAACTTGACAATTATTTCATGAAATAAATTTGAATTAAATCAAATTAGACAGTTAGGCTTAAATATGCATGTAATTAATCAAGTTGATAATTAATCTTAGAATAATTCGAATGAACACATATTAAATTGAATTTACATTAAATCACATAATTCAAGAACTCTTAAATTAAACACACACAAGTGTAGACACTTACTTGTTAATGTCGTCAGGACGCCCTTCGAGAATATGGGGCGTCACAAGGTATGTTTCTTTGATTCTGAATTATGTTTTGTTTTGATTTAAATCTTTTATTTATGAATAGAGTTAGGGAGGTCTGAGGCTTGTGCTCGCCGAGTTGTGTGTGTGATTTTGAACTTGGTTTGTGAAACGGGAGTGTATTTATAAGTATTAAAATTTGGTTGATTTTGGCCTTCTGCCTTAACTCTTTTCCTTATATCTAGTATCACGTGTTAAATGTTTTGGATTGGAAAAACCATGGCCCGGTTCATGAACCCTCTAATTTTGAATATGCTATGCTCTATGTATACGTATGTGTGAGTGTGTTAGCCCCCTCAACAGTCTCTAGGACTGACCCTCCTCGTTGTCTGCTTTTTTCCCTTCTATTTTGTTGAGTTTGTAGGTGCAGGTTGGTGAGTGCTAGGCGGTGGTCCTTTGTTTAGTTTTGTTCGAGTTGGTCGGTCGGGTCTTTGCATCTTTGAATTTCACATTGGTTTTATGTTTAAAATATGTATGAAATTTGTATAAATTATGACTTAGAATTTGAACTTAGAATCTCGTATGATTTATTTGGCCTTGGATGGGCATGATATGTATAATTTGTATTGATTCGAGCATGTATGATTGTATATGTTGTTCCTGGTACTTCCGCATTTGATTTTGATTTTATGCGTACTCTGTATTAAGGTCTAGACAGCCTAGCTTGTGCGTATGTTTCTGTTTGTCTCCCGTTCACTGTGGCTCGGTGCGTGCGCAGAGTTTCCATGTCGTTACACGTATCGGGCTACAGTGCGGGGGGTGTAGTGCTCTGTGCTCCGGGGTGCTACACTTTTGGTGTCTTTTGATTCGTTTCGTTCGGCTTCGTCGACAAGGTGAGGTTTTCTTTGTTTTAGTTAATACGACATACAACCCTACATGAATTTTAAGCCCGCATGCGACTTATATATATATGTACATAGATACATGTTTGACACGTAATTTGTGGGAATTGGCCCATTTGCTATGGAAGCTTTGAAAACCTTTATATATATATATATATAAAAGCTACATTTTTATTTGTTTGTTTTCAAAAAGGGTTATTGTGCGATTTGCATTAGCGAGCTTTGGGCTTTGAAAGATAAGTCTATGAATATGTATATATCTTTTTTGTGCACTTTGCTTGGGCCCCGGAGAAGTGGCATGTGATCTCGGGTCGGCCGTGGGGTCGTCGAGCTCTCTCATCAACACTACTCCAAAAAAGTGAGACTTAGCCTAACCTCGGGAGGCCGAGGGGAAGGCGGGTCTTCTTGAGCCGACGGTAACTGTTGGAAAACACGAATCAGAAAGCAGCGGAATTTAAAAAAATTTCCCAACAAAAGGACCTAGAACTCGCAATCGTGTAACCAAATTCGTAAAGATAGAAAACTTACTTTTCTTTTATTCTTTCTTGAAGCGTTTCAAGCCACCCAAGAACGCTCTTCTCGCGGCTTGATCCCCTCTCCTTGGTAAAGCTCGAATCTTCAAACTTCTAACTTGAAGTCTCTAGAGAAAGTCCACCAACTTGATCACAATCTAACTAGTAAGGATGCTAGTTCTCTAGTTAGTGTTTAGGCTTAATCTAGGGTTTAATTTAATCTTGGAGAAAGGAAGGTGTTCAACACATGAACCAAGAATTGTCTATTAGCTCCATAAGGAGCTCGAGCTCCCCTATTTATAGGGAGGGGGGTGCCGAAATTCCTAGTCCTTTATGGGCTAGGATTTTGGTCCCTCTCTCCTATTACTTGTTCATTAAGTATTTTCCAACTTTGACTTTGAATTCTAATTCAAGTCAACTTTTAAGAGAGCTAAAAATATCCAAACTATTTTTGGATAATTTTATACTTTATTTATTATAAAATAAATAACTTATTTTTATCTAATTAATTAATTCGTAATTAATTAACTAGATTATTTTCTCCAAAATTAGACTTTCTTTTTAATTCAAAATTAAACCAAAGTCTATTAAATAATTAACTAATTAGTTATTTAATATATATATATATATACACGTGTGACTTCACACGTGTGGAACCCTCTTAGCCCGATTAACTCGTTTAATCATTTTCAAGCCTCAACTCATGTAACCAAGTTGTTGTGTGTGACCCTCTAGGTTCTCAATTCAATTAGCAGTGACCCCAATTAATTAATTCACTAATTAATTAATCAGTCCACATATTAAACGACCATAGTCTAGCAACAGGTGTTTAACCCCTAGCTGAATTGGAATGTTCGGATTCGACAGAACCTTTAAGTCATTGATTCATGTGAGATACAATCCTCCTACTTACTATCTCTCAACCAAGATCTAGGGCAAGGGAATAATCAGAACCCTAATAATCCGGTCTTAAAGCTAAGTGCATTTCATATCCATTTGATCTCAATCCAAGAAACCCTTTTCTTGATGTCTTGATCTACTGCCTTGGCCAAGGACTCCATATGGCATATGAATGACTTACACAATAAGAGATCACCTTGCAAATGCAAGTGTAGGTCCTTTCTTGATTCTCATTCACTTTCATGAGTCACTTGTGCAGCCCCAGCATAAGCCTTGAATCAGTTGTCTAAGGCGACACCCTTTAAAGCTTATACCTAAGACTACAGAGTTAACTCATAAAGTGACAAGGAACCTCAAGTCTAAGGATCAATTAATCACATCAATGACTCGTGAGATATTTCCTAATCTGGAAGTTTCCATTTCCTGAAATAGAAACTTCCTTTCCCATTTAGGAATGTTCTCACACGGGGCACCTCAGTGAACTTACTTATTAAAGTAAGCACCCTCATGTATCACGCACGTATCAACTATACACTTTCCACCTCCATGAAACAAGGTGGTCCTTCTTAAGGGTGTGATCCTACAAGCAAGCCTTAGAGGAGTCAGGTTGACACTCCCACTGTCTGTAGGACTCATCGACTTGGAGTATTTTACTAATCATGACTTATGTGATATAGGGCTCGTTTCATGAACCATTTCACCTAAATGGTAGAGTCCTAAAGTCATCAGGATTAGGGGAGTTCTCATACATGCACAGCTAAAGTAAACGCATACCAAACAAGAGCATATAAAGAAGTGTTGCCTCAATTCGTTATTTCATTCAAAGATTGTCTGTGATTACAATAAGGAAAAGTACAAAGCGGATATACAATCGGCTTTCTAGGGCACTATTCCTAACAATCTCCCACTTGCCCTTCAAAGCCATTCTAAAGCTACTCTAAGTCCCATCTTCTGAAGATGACCTTGGAAAGCTTCTCGACTAAGGGGTTTAGTAAGTGGATTTGCCACGTTCTCTGCTGATGTGACCCTCTCAATTAGCACATCTCCTCTTTTGATAATATCACGGATTAGGTGATACTTCCTCATAATGTGCTTGGTCCGTTGGTGAGATATTGGTTCTCTTGCTTGAGCAACCGCCCCAGTGTTGTCACAAAACACAGTAATGGGGTCTTTCATGCTAGGAACAACATTCAACTCTTGAATGAAGTTTCTAATCAAAACACCTTCCTTAGCTGCATCATTTGCAGCTAAGTATTCGGCCTCAGTGGTCGAATCTGCAGTGGTAGTTTGCTTGGAACTCTTCCAACTCACTGCTCCGCCGTTTAGGCAGAAAATGTATCCTGACATTGACTTAAAATCATCTAAGTCAGATGCAAAGCTTGCATCACAGTATCCTCCGACAGTAAGATCTTTCTGACCTCCGTAAACTAAGAATAAATCTTTAGTACTTTTCAAGTACTTAAGAATATTCTTCACGGCAGCCCAGTGACCATCTCCAGGGTCAGATTGGAAACGACTCGTTACACTAAGTGCATAAGCCACATCCGGTCGAGTACATAACATTGCATACATTATGCTACCTATTGCTGATGCATAAGGTGTATGAGTCATTCTTTCCTCCTCAAGGTTAGTCTTAGGACAGATCTTCTTTGAAAGACATGTTCCTACACTCATAGGAAGGTTCTTAACCTTTGCTGACTCCATATTGAATCTTTTCAATACTTTGTCAATGTACATCGATTGTGATAGTCCTATTAACCTTCTAGATCTATCTCTATAGATTTTAATTCCAAGGATATAGGACGCATCACCAAGATCTTTCATCTCGAATTGGTTCGATAACCATAACTTAGTCACTTTCATGTCATCCTTCGAATTCCCAATAAGAAGGATGTCATCAACATAAAGTACTAAGAATTGCACTGAGGTCTCCAATTCCTTTCTATACACACATGATTCATTCGAAATTTGGATGAAGCCAAACGCTTTGACCGATTCATCAAATCGAATGTTCCAATTCCTAGAAGCCTGTTTCAATCCATAGATTGATCTTTGGAGTTTGCAAACCTTTTGCTCACTCCCACTGAATGTGAAACCTATGGGTTGCTCCATATAAATGTCTTTGTCAATGTCACTATTGAGAAAGGCAGTTTTCACATCCATTTGCCATATCTCATAGTCATAATATGCAGCAATGGCAAGCATGATCCGAATAGACTTTTGCATCGCAACTGGTGAAAAGGTTTCATTAAAATCCACGCCGGGTCTCTGAGTGAATCCTTTTGCAACCAGTCTTGCTTTGTAGGCTGCAATGCTTCCATCAACTCCAAGCTTTCTCTTAAAGATCCATTTGCAACCTATGGGTTTGACCCCATCAGGCAAATCTACCAAGGTCCAAACTTGGTTGGAGTTCATGGAGTCCATTTCGGATTTCATGGCTTCTATCCACTGTTCAGAGTCAGAATCTGAAAGTGCCTCCTCATATGTTAAAGGATCATTATCATTTTGAGAGATTTCATGGAAGAATCCATACCATCTCTCCGGCTGTCTAGGAGTGCGTTCAGAACGCCTTAGAGGAGGGTTTTCGTGTGTATCGAAATTCGTAATTGGTTGTGGTTGATCAGAGTGGGACGTTTCTTCAGTGGGTGGTAAGGGGTCACTTTGTACTTCTTCTAATTCTATGATCTTGCCTTTCTTTTCATTAAGGAACGGTTCCTCCAGAAAAGTAGCATTTCTGGAAACAAACACCTTTTGCTCAGATTGATCATAGAAGTAGTATCCTATGGATTCCTTAGGATAACCTACAAAGTAGGATAAGTTAGAACGAGATTCTAACTTATCTCCCACTGTCCTCTTCACGTAAGCAGGACAACCCCAAATTCTTAAGTAAGAATAACTAGGGATTTTACCATGCCACATTTCGTAGGGCGTCTTGGGGACTGATTTAGAGGGAACTAGATTCAGAATCTTTGCTGCACTTTCTAGGGCATAACCCCAGAAAGAAGGTGGTAAGTCAGTGAAACTCATCATGGAACGAACCATATCAAGTAGGGTTCGATTCCTTCTCTCAGAAACTCCATTAAGCTGAGGAGTTCCCGGAGGAGTCCACTGAGAGATAATCCCATTATCCTTGAGATGATTAAGGAATTCTTCACTAAGATACTCGCCTCCTCGATCAGATCGAAGTGCTTTGATCTTGTGACCAGTTTGGTTCTCAACCTCCTTTTGAAATTCTAAGAATTTCTCAAAAGCTTCAGATTTATACTTCATTAAGTATACATAACCATACCGACTAAAGTCATCAGTAAAGGTTATGAAATACTGATGATTGCTTCTAGTGCTTACACTAAGCGGTCCACAAACATCAGTATGGATCAAATCCAAAACCTTAGTGGCACGTTCCACAGTTCCTTTAAAAGGAACTTTGGACATCTTTCCTTTGAGACAGGATTCGCAAGAAGTCAACTCTTTGAGATCATTTTCAGAGAATGATCCTAAAGTGTTTATCTTGCTAATTCTGTTCTTGGAAATGTGTCCTAATCTAGCGTGCCATAAGGGAGCTGAAACTTTGTCATCTCTCTTACGCTTTGTTTCTCGTTGTATATTCATAATATTGATACTCTGAGTTAGGTAAAGTCCATTACTTAGAGTACCGATATGAACGGAAGAGTTGTTCCGTTTGACAAAATATTTACCATTCTTAATATAAGTTTCATAACCTTCACAATCTAATATTGGAACTGAAATTATATTATGAATAATGGTCGGTACATTAAGGACTTTATTTAATACTAACTCAAAACTACCTAAATCTAATCTAATTGTGCCTAAAGCTCGAGCTTCAACGTTTGAGCCATCACCGATCTTCAAGACACATTCTCCTTCTTTGAGTTGTTGGACTTCACTTAGCATCTGTACATCATTACAGATATGAGTTCCACAACCGGTATCAAGTACCCAAGAACTAGAATTAATAGAAAGATTTACTTCAACGAGAAAGATACCTTTCTTTAAAGTAGCCTTGTACTCTGGGCAGTTTCTCCTCCAATGTCCCGCTTTGCCACAATGGAAGCAAACATCCTCTTTCTGATCACGCTTCTTCTTTTGGGCCTTCCCCTTCGAAATGCCACCAGTGGGCCTAAGGGGTTTCTTCTTCTTCTTTTGGGCTTTCTTGCCCTTACCTTTAGAAGGCCCAGAAGAGGAAGATGGAGCATTCACCATCAAAACCTTATTGTCCTTCTTGATCGTGCTTTCAGCAGTCACAAGCTGACTAATCAGCTCAGCTACAGTAGCACCAGCATGATTCATGTTGAAGTTAAGGACAAATGGGTTGAATGATGGTGGGAGCGAAGCTAACACCAAATCCACTGAAAGCTCATCTTTTAGTGGCATGTCCATGGAAGCAAGTTTCTCAGTAAGGGCAAGAAACTTGAGTCCAAATTCATGGACACTTGAACCTTCCCTCATTCTCAAGTGGAACAATTCCTTTGAAGTGTTATACCTTGTAACACGTTCATGAGGGCGGTAAAGTTGCTCTAAGTGGTCGTAAATCTCCCAAGCAAATTCCATGGCCTCATGTTGCCTTTGCAAGTCCGGAGACATGTTAGCCAACATAAGGCAACGGGCTTGGAGATTATCATCCTTCCACTTCTGAATCGCGTCTCGCTCGGCCCGAGTGGGAGCCTCCCCTTCGGGACTAGGCTCCCCTTCGAAGAGAACATAAGTTCTCTTCTCAGAATCTAAAATGATTTTTAGATTCCTCAGCCAATCAGAATAGTTGGGACCAGTCAACTTATTTGACTCGAGGATTGATACAAGAGGGTTTTTGGTTGCCATTTCAAAACACGTAGAGAATCACAGAATCTACGACCTAAATGGTAAAACAGAGAACTAGTGAGCATGCTGAATTATAACGATATACAAAAGATAATGTCTTTAATCTAATGTAGCTCCCACTGTTTTTCAAAGATCTAGAATTCCCAAAGATCTAAGAGGAACACGTTTCCCAATGGGTACTAAGATCCTAGGCATTTTACCTCGAACCCACGACTCGCGGACATTCTAAGTAAGAACCCTAGGTAGGTACAACTTACCAATTCTAACACCTTTAGAACTCTTAGTAATTGTTTTTGCATCACCTATCTTTCAATATGGACCCATGACTCGTGCGACATCCATATTTACTTAGGCGTTAAGCTAGACCCATCAATCATAAGATCATGACCAAAACTTAGTTCGAACGACCCACGACTCGCGGACATCGCCCTTGCTAAAATTAACCACGAAATATTGACCATTTAAAATGATTAATTAGGTAACTAAGAACTAATAAGCTCCACTAGCTATCCCACGACTCGCGGACAATAACTAGCTTTACTTACTAAACTTAAAACCTATTGATGGAATGCTAGGAATTTAATTCAAAATTTGCATCTCGAATTAAACACCTATTTGTTCGAAATTAGCTTAATATTTAACGGGAATTTTCGAATCAACCGGAGAGTTGTCCGGTTCGACCTCACCAACATATATGTTATCCAATTTTATTAGTCTTGATTAATGCAAGTACACTTAAATGCATATCAAACAAGCACATAAACAGATAACATGTCCTAGCATGATACTAACATGTAATGATCATGGGTTCTACCTATCTTATGCGTGATATGTGGGAGCCACTCCACAATCACAAGTTCTAACATACATGCCACATAAACAGTTTAAATCACATAAGGGAAAGCGGTAACAAAATACGAGCCCCATCTCTATTACATTTAACAATTGAGATTCCCCTCCGTAACATTTTGAGGGGTCTTCACTTATGGCCTCCTTGTTACTTGAATGTGGTCCATCTTACTCCATGGGTGCATTGTCTCCAAAATTAAAATAAAACCTCACCACCTATCTCTACTCTCAAATTACAATAAAAAGAAAAAGACATAAAGTAATAAGGCTCAATCTTCATATTGGCCTTAGACAATTACACAGGGCATACCCCGGCCTCAAAACAGTAATATGGAAAGCCACATAATAAATCACATAACAGTACGCACATAAGTGAGGCTCCAACCTCAATTGAAAAAACGCAACTATAGGGCTCCAACCCCAATTTAAACCATCCATGTGCATAAATTAAAACCATACATAGATCTAAACCCATGATCACCTAACATGCTTTTGCAAGAATTTAAATTTAACCAATAAATTAAAATTCTCGTTTCAAGTCCTAATGACTTAAAACACGACTTAGATGCAATTCTTGTTCAAGAGCCTTTTCAATAAAACCCGAAAAACAATAAACCAATAAAATTCCAATTAATTTCCAAAATTAATGATTTTATTCTTTCATTATTTTCAGAAAATAAAGATTGTAATTTTTCCAAATTTAAATCGCTTAAATTTTCAAAATCCCAATTCAAACAATTATTTCAAAAATAATTCAAATTTAATAAATAAAATTTTTTCAGAAAAATTAAATCGGGATTTCAAGGACCGAAAACACGAAAACACGAAAACGCCAAAACCGTGCCCGGAATCGCCCGGAACGCCAAAACCCTGCTCGCGTGCGGGCGATGCCGGGCGGGTGCTCCCGCGCGGTTGCGGGAGCGTGCGGGCGGCTGTCCCGCGCGGTTGCGGGACAGGCGGGCAGGCGCGCCTAGGCGGGGCCTAGGCGCTGGCGGGCGTCAGTGGCGGGCAGTCCCGCGCGGTTGCAGGACTGCTGGGAGGGCGGTCGCGGGCCTGGCGTGCTATGCCTTAGCACGTCAGGCTCGCGTTTTCGTAACGCGATTTCGTGTTTCATACTTTTAGTTCAAAAACCAAAACAATCCAAAATTAAAAAAAAAATTCGATTTAAACATATTTCAATCAAAACGGTTTTCAAAATGACAATTTAAGAAAACAGTTTCAAAAATTCAGGAAGAATTACAGTTTCGTATTTCAGGCTTTCTAAAAGAACTCATGAATACCTAATTCGCATCTAAGCCTAAGAATTTCTACCAAATTCAGAATAATTGACACGAATCAGAAACACGATTAACGAGGTGGCTCTGATACCACTTGTTGGAAAACACGAATCAGAAAGCAGCGGAATTTAAAAAATTTTCCCAACAAAAGGACCTAGAACTCGCAATCGTGTAACCAAATTCGTAAAGATAGAAAACTTACTTTTCTTTTATTCTTTCTTGAAGCGTTTCAAGCCACCCAAGAACGCTCTTCTCGCGGCTTGATCCCCTCTCCTTGGTAAAGCTCGAATCTTCAAACTTCTAACTTGAAGTCTCTAGAGAAAGTCCACCAACTTGATCACAATCTAACTAGTAAGGATGCTAGTTCTCTAGTTAGTGTTTAGGCTTAACCTAGGGTTTAATTTAATCTTGGAGAAAGGAAGGTGTTCAACACATGAACCAAGAATTGTCTATTAGCTCCATAAGGAGCTCGAGCTCCCCTATTTATAGGGAGGGGGGTGCCGAAATTCCTAGTCCTTTATGGGCTAGGATTTTGGTCCCTCTCTCCTATTACTTGTTCATCAAGTATTTTCCAACTTTGACTTTGAATTCTAATTCAAGTCAACTTTTAAGAGAGCTAAAAATATCCAAACTATTTTTGGATAATTTTATACTTTATTTATTATAAAATAAATAACTTATTTTTATCAAATTAATTAATTCGTAATTAATTAACTAGATTATTTTCTCCAAAATTAGACTTTCTTTTTAATTCAAAATTAAACCAAAGTCTATTAAATAATTAACTAATTAATTATTTAATATATATATATATACACCTGTGACTTCACACGTGTGGAACCCTCTTGGCCCGATTAACTCGTTTAATCATTTTCAAGCCTCAACTCATGTAACCAAGTTGTTGTGTGTGACCCTCTAGGTTCTCAATTCAATTAGCAGTGACCCCAATTAATTAATTCACTAATTAATTAATCAGTCCACAGATTAAATGACCATAGTCTAGCAACAGGTGTTTAACCCCTAGCTGAATTGGAATGTTCGGATTCGACAGAACCTTTAAGTCATTGATTCATGTGAGATATAATCCTCCTACTTACTATCTCTCAACCAAGATCTAGGGCAAGGGAATAATCAGAACCCTAATAATCCGGTCTTAAAGCTAAGTGCATTTCATATCCATTTGATCTCAATCCAAGAAACCCTTTTCTTGATGTCTTGATCTACTGCCTTGGCCAAGGACTCCATATGGCATATGAATGACTTACACAATAAGAGATCACCTTGCAAATGCAAGTGTAGGTCCTTTCTTGATTCTCATTCACTTTCATTAGTCACTTGTGCAGCTCCAGTATAAGCCTTGAATCAATTGTCTAAGGCGACACCCTTTAAAGCTTATACCTAAGACTACAGAGTTAACTCATAAAGTGACAAGGAACCTCAAGTCTAAGGATCAATTAATCACATCAATGACTCGTGAGATATTTCCTAATCTGGAAGTTTCCATTTCCTGAAATAGAAACTTCCTTTCCCATTTAGGAATGTTCTCACACGGGACACCTCAGTGAACTTACTTATTAAAGTAAGCACCCTCATGTATCACGCACGTATCAACTATACACTTTCCACCTCCATGAAACAAGGTGGTCCTTCTTAAGGGCGTGATCCCACAAGCAAGCCTTAGAGGAGTCAGGTTGACACTCCCACTGTCTGTAGGACTCACCGGCTTGGAGTATTTTACTAATCATGACTTATGTGATATAGGGCTCGTTTCATGAACCATTTCACCTAAACGGTAGAGTCCTAAAGTCATCAGGATTAGGGGAGTTCTCATACATGCACAGCTAAAGTAAGCGCATACCAAACAAGAGCATATAAAGAAGTGTTGCCTCAATTCGTTATTTCATTCAAAGATTGTCTGTGATTACAATAAGGAAAAGTACAAAGCGGATATACAATCGGCTTTCTAGGGCACTATTCCTAACAGTAACCCCATCGAAGGAGTGGGTAGGATCCCTCGACTCATGTTTTGTCGAGAGCCTCGGGGTTGGGAGGGCACGCCTCTCATTCCCAAATGGAGAAGGTTAGATTGACTTTGCATTTTGCTTTGTCTTTGGATTTTGAATATCTTATGAAGTAGGTGGGCTGGAAACTCGTGCTCGCCGAGTTAATGTACTTTTGCTTCCGCTTATGGTTTGTGAAACAGGGGTGGACTTTTAACTTTTAAAATTGGTTGACTTTGGCCTTCGGCCTCAAACCTTTTTCTCTACATATATTATCACGGGTTAAAATATTAATATGATTTATTTGGCCCGTGATGGGCATAGCATGTATAACTTGACTTGATTTACCCTTGACTTGTATGTATGTATAATGGTATACTTGTGATCCTGTTGCTTGCACATGTGATTTTGATTTTGATGCGCACTCTGTATTAGGTTCTAGACCACCTAGCCTAGGTGAGATTTTTTTTTGTCACCCGTTCGCTGTAGCTTGGTACGTGTGCGGAGTTCCCATTTTGTTACACGTGTCGGGCTATGGTACGGGGGATGTAGTGCCCTTCGCTCCGAGGTGCTACATCCTAAAGTGGTATCAAAGCTCTTAGTTGTAAAACCGGAGCTCTAGCATAGTGTCGGGTCTGTCTAGGTCGTTCATGTAACACCCCGAATTTCAGACGGTCAGGTACGCTTGATACGTGTGAGTTTCGAGCGTTAGGATTTTACTTTATTATTTTCGTTTATTCAATTTGTACGTGTTATATTAATTCTTATAAATTGTGTTCAACATGATTACGTGAAAATTATATGAAATTCATTTCTTTTTGGAGAATTCTTGTACGAATGGAATTTAATTGCTACATGAATTAATTGTCCAATTTGTATTAATTGCATAATTTTCCTTAATTGCTCATTTCCGTTTATTTAAGGACTACATTGCATGAAAACCTTTGAGGACTAAATTGATCATTTTCCAAACTTGACATCCTTAATTGCATAACTTATATTATTTGGAGGATGTGATCATAAATATTACATATTTTCCCCAGACATATCGCTATATGCATTTCTTCCACATTCTTCATTTCATTTTCATCAAGAATCATCATCTCTCTTTGCTCTCCTTTACCGAGCCAAAACCAGGGGAGGAGGAAATCATCACCTTCAAGCTAGAATTTGTTAGGAAATCCATGATTCAAGCTCAAGCATCCATACTTCATCTTCTCTTTTCATTCCAAGGTATATATAAGCTTATATGTGAATTCTTTATAATAATTCTTGAAGCTAGGGTTTCAGATTAAATGGAATATTATGTGCTTTAATTGTTAGAAGCATGATCCTAAGCTTTAGTCTTGAATTTCATGTATGAATCTTGAAGATTATGAAATTATATGGTAATTGGATATTTGAACTTGAAGTGAGAATTGTGATGTTCAAGGCATGAATTATGTGTTTATATTGAGTGTTATTGCCTCTCAAGCATGTATGTATACTGCTCTTCTTGAATTATAGCATAAGAGATTGAATTATGAGTGTTTGTGGAGATTTAGGTTCAATTCGTGCCTCCCCTGTTCTTCATCCTCTGTTTCTGCATCTTCTGCGTAACGGGAACGGCCCTTCCCGTTCCCTTTGTAATTGGGGAACGGCCCTTCCCGTTCCCTTTGTAATTGGGGAACGGCCGTTCCCATAGATTTGAATAATGTACATAGCGGCGAGGACGGGAACGACCGTTCCCATTTTGGCTTGCAAGCCGGAACGGCTGTTCGCATCTTCGGGGAGCCCGACAGGCGGGAACGGCCATTCCCACTTTGAACAGAAACCTGGAACGGTCGTTCCAAGCCCTCTGGAAGTGCAGAAAGTTTCTGCATAAAATTACATTTTTAGCCCCTCGATCCAATGGCTTATTTGACCCCAAATTGTTACTATATGAATGATTACATGCCAAAACGTGATAATTGCATGCTACATTGTTTATTGCATGATGTCTCGTACTTGATCAAGCCATGCGTCGTACTTCGTACCATTGTCGAGTTTAGTCTCACGAATGCATGTATGGTTCCATTTCTTGTCCAGTTACTCTCCAGGGAAGAGATTGTCAAGCATGAGCACGTTCACGCATTCACGAGTCGTGTGTTGCCTGTCAGGTGAGGTTTAAATGCTAGCTACTTAGAACCTGTATAACCTTATGTGACTTTTGGGCCAAAAGATACAAATATATAATGATAATTGTTTCTAAGCTATAAAGTCGTGTTCTTTAAAAGTAAACCGTGTTCCTTGAAAGCAAGTCGTGTATCGTGTTACAATCAAGTCGTGTATCGTGTTACAAGCAAGCCATGTATCGTGTTAGGCGAATTATCGTGTATCGTGTATTATGGGCCCGAGGGTGAGTGTTTGAGCCAACCGGGAAAGCATAGGGCTGACGGGTAACTCACACACCTCTCTCAAACCGTGGGGATGCCCCCTGAATCCACCAGGAGATTTGGTGGAGAAAGGAGTCTCGTACGTGGGAGTCATGTTCCCGACGTGCAACGTGATATCGTGGGTAGTTTGGGCCTTGCAAACCCACCACCATTGGAGAAAGGAGAATTACGTGTTATTGATCGTGTGCACTATAATAACTTGCGTGATAACTTAATTAAATGAAATGGAAACCCTTGTTCACTGTCGAGGTTGGTTGGAGATCGTGCACGCCCCTCGCCAGGGCCACTGATTGTTATAATAAACGTGATTGTCGTGTTAAACCTGATAGTTATAATCTCGGGCGAGTTCTTGATATTCTTGCTCTTATATTATTATTATTAGTATTTTGGTTAACCTTGCCCGAGGTTATAACTTGCATGTTATCTGCGCAAATATATATCTATGCCCCTCACTCAGTCTTCCATAGACTGACGCCTCCACCTTTCAGGTTCTTGCAGGTGCACGCTAGGCGGGAGTCGAGTCGTGTCAAGTTCAGTCCATGCAGTCGAGTCAATCACGGTGCATATTGCTTATTGTCGCGTTAGAATTGTTATTATTGTTACTTGTTATTTGTATTCGGAGATGATAATATATTGATAGGTAAAGCTGGAACACATTTGACTTGGTAAATGAGAAATGTCGTGACATGTTTAATAATTATATTTGATAGTGAACAGTTTATGCTTCCGCTTTCATTCGTTGCATGTATACAATAATCCCACCTAGCTTGTCGTTTATTGCATTGTCACCCGTTCGCTATAGGTTGGTTCATGTACGGATTGCCCGTTTCTTATGTGGATTGAACTATAGTGCGGGGGTGTGGCACCTCCACGTGTAAGGGGTGCTACAGTTCAGCTTAGGGTTATGTGCTTGTTTGCATTCACTTTCATCATTTATGTGAATTATTTGCATTATTTGTATTATTTATGTTGATTGCTTACATGAACATGCACTAAACCCCGCACGCATCGGTATTTTGGAATTATTTTCTTAATTCAGGATGGCATCTCAACATCAACATGTGCCATCGAAAGATGGACACGAGAATCGAGTAACCTCGGTCTACAAAAGGTTTAAAGAGTTTGATCCACCGAAGTAGTTTGGAGGTAACGATGTCGAGGCCGAGGATTAGATTTTTGTGATTGCTTGGATTTGGGATATACTTTCGGGGACATCATAAGATAAGATGATTTGCTCTTCCCGTTTACTTCGATGCCAAGCTTCAAAGTGGCTTAAAGAAATGAGAATAAAATTGGAAGAATCTGGAGAAGAATTGACGTGGAAGTAATTCATTCGAGAGTTTTGCTATAAATACATTCCTCCAAGTATGATGGTTAAAAGACTTCGGGGAATTTTTGGATCTCGAACAAGAATTGAAGATGTTGGATGATCTTATATCGGAACTTGAAAGTTTGGGAGCCAACAAGGATTGCGCTAAAGTCCGTAATTATATTCAAGGGCATTGGGATAATATTTACCAAGTTTTTCAAGCTTCACGGGTGCATACATGGTCCGAGGAAGTTAGAAAAGCGGTCCAAATGGAGATGGACAATCGACGGTTGGAGTCTCATACTTCTTATTCGGGACAAATCAAAGATCGAGTTCGAGTTTGGGTAAAAGACTCGTAAAACAAAGGAAATCTCAAGAATTCCAAGATGTCAACGACACTAAGAAGAAGAGGAAGCTATGACTACCGAAGACGGATTCGATACCTTTCCCACCAGAAATAATTCAATGCTCTTATTGCCAAGGCCCGAATCATACTGAAGAAGTTTGTAGGAAGAGATTAGGTGTGTGCTTCAAGTATGGAGAGTTAGGTCACAAGGCGAGTACTTGCCCGAAAAACAAGGATCCGAAGCCTAAGAAGAAGAGTCGTGGTTCCAAGAATTCGAGCCGAATTCATATGGATACAAGTGAAGATGAAGAATTAGATACCAAGCTCGACACTACCACCACGGTGAAAGGTACACTAAGCAATCATGGCCGAATTCTATTTGGAAGTGGGAGCAAATGGCTAAGGACTTTGTGTCCGGTTTGCTAAGGCTAAGGGGATTTACTCGGATTCGGCAAGTGCCACCGAACTACCGGGATATGAGAAGTCTTCATTATTTGTTATTGAGGAAGTGGTATCCCGAGGAGTCTACAACTCACTTGGATCAGAGTGGCGCAGCGGAAGTGTGGAGTGGAGTTCGTTGCAGAGTCGTTCAGATGCTTCTGCAGGACCTGTGGACAGGTCCTTTTGAAGGAGGGGAGTTTGTAACATCCCGCTCGTGCGGCCGTACAGGTACGCCGTTACGGGAGTGCTATGTGCTCTTTTAAATTATTTAGATACGCGAATTATGTGCTTATTATATTGTTTATGTTACTTATTTGAATTATATAAGTTTATATTTGAATTTCATTTGAACCTTGTACGTGCAATTTGAACGTTTATGCTCTAGTTGCCTCGTTTTCAATCCGTTTGAACCCATTATCAGTCTAACTTTTTTGATTATGTGATATGCATGAATTATATATGTTATGAATGTGTTTTTATGTTCGTTGCATGATTTTGTGTTAGTTTGACATGGTTTTCGAACCGTTTTATTTGTTAGGGACTTGAGGGCCTAACTTGTTTTAGCGCACCATGGGTTCCGGAAGACGTAACTCGAGCTTGGGACTTTAGATTATAATTCTGGAAGATGCGTCGGACTTGTAACAAAGAAAGGAAGACAAGGAACCTAGTATTTCGCCTGAACCGAGCACGTGTGACAGATTTGACACCTTTGACTAAAATAGCTGTAATTCTTTCATTATTCAACCTTTTTGACCAATTCTTAGACCCACTTTCCACTAACTCACTCCCCTATCTCTCTCCCTCATCCCCGCTTCGAAATCACACCAAAACGCAAGAGAAAATGAGCCGCAAAGTGTGATACAAGGGAAGAAGAAGGAGAAAGAAGGGGAACTATTCATTTCTCCAAGATTTGAGCTCAAACCTTGATCAAATCTCCCCTAATTCAAGAGGTAAGTTATTATTTGTACTCTACATCCCTTTGTGATCATATTAACTATAAGTTTGCAAGATTTCATGCATGTTTGGGCATTCTATGGCATATGGCATGAATAGTGAGGGTTTAAGATATTTTCATGGTTCTAGCATGATTCTTTGTGAAATCTTTTGATATGAAGCATGTTATATAATCCTATGATATCCTATATAACTTCTATGAACTTGATTTAAGTGGTAGTTAAGGATTCATGAGTGTGCCATTAATGGATTTTTAATAAACTTGAAGAACATGAATTTATTTATGCATCTCTTCCTTTCTCATGAGTTTAGCCTCGGTTTTCACATGTTTTAGGGCATGAATCTTTGAATATTTTCTGCATAAACCTTTTATGATGTTTTGGCTTGAGTTTAGGGTGGGTTCTTTGGAGTTTTGGGGCTGGAACAGGGGCTGGAATTTGATAATTCCAGCCCTGCGCGGGCTAACGCCTATTAGGGGCTTTTGTGCTGCTAGGGCTGTAACGGCCATTAGTCAGTAGCTGGGGCTGTTGTACTGAGTAACGGCCGTTAATGAACTTGTGAAGTGGTGGGACTAACGGCAGTTAGTCCCCCCAGTCTAACCGTTTGTGTGTTTTCATCGTTTGTTTGTTCATTTCGCATGTTTCCCTCCCCGATCTTGATCCTAATGTGATGTATGCTTGTTTATGTGTATGAAATGTTGTGCTATGACTTGTTGATTCATGAATTTGGTATGCTTATGTTTGAATAATGTGTTATGCATGTTGTATTAAGTTTATAGGTTCATTTGACGTGAAATATGCATTATAAGACTTGATATGTTCTCCTACGTGCATGCATAACTTCATACCTTGTTTGTTTACCTTGCATGTAATTTTCTTATTCCTTTTATGAACTGTATGCATTGCTAACATGTTGTATGATTCCTTGTGTTCATTGTATGAAATTTAAGTGCTTGTTTAACGTGAAATATGTGTGTATGATTCAATATGGCTTAATGTGATCTAAGTGCCACCTTGTTGCATTCTTTATGCATCATTTGCATTTATATGCATTTGTCGAGTGTTTAATTGGTTCATGTTGAGTCTAAGTTATCTCTCGTTCATTGTTTTGTTCTTAGGTTCCTCCATTTGTTGAGGAGGTTGTCCTTTTGGTGTCTTTCTATTCGTTTCGTTCGGCTTGGTCGACAAGGTGAGGTTTTCTTTGTTTTAGTTAATACGACCTACAACCCTACATGAGTTTTAAGCCCGCATGCGACTTATATATATATATATATAGAGAGAGAGAGAGAGAGAGAGATACGTGTTTGATACACATTTTGTGGGAGTTGATCCATTTGCTATGAAAGCTTTGAAAACATTTTTATATATATATAGAAGCTACGTTTTTGTTTGTTTGTTTTTGAAAAGGGTTGGTGTGTGTTTTGCATTAGCGAGCCTTGGGCTTTGAAAGATAAGTCTGTGAATATGTATATGCCTTTTTTTTTACACTTTTCTTGGGCCCCGGAGAAGTGGTATGTGATCTCGGGTCGGCCGTAGGGTCGTCGAGCTCTCTGATCAACACTACTCCACAAATGGGAGACTCAGCCCAACCTCGGGAGGTCGAGGGGAAGGCGGGTCTTCTTGAGCCGATGATAACCCCGTCGAAGGAGCTGATAGGATATCCCGACTCATGTTTTGGCGAGAGCCTCGGGGTTGAGGAGAGGCGCTTCTCATTCCCAAACGGAGAAGGTTGGATTAACTTTGCATTTTGCTTTGTCTTTGGATTTTGCATATGTTATGAAGTAGGTGGGTTGGAAACTCGTACTCACCGAGTTAGTGTGATTTTGCTTCCGCTTAAGGTTTGTGAAATGGGAGTGAACTTCTAACTTCTAAAATTGGTTGACTTTTGCTTTCGGCCTCAAACCTTTTTCTCTATATATATTATCACGCGCTAAAATGTTTTAGAATGCAAAAACCACCCCCCGTTTCATGAACACTTTAATTTTTTATATGCTACGCTCTTACGTATATGTAAGTGTGCGTGTGTTAGCCCCCTGAACAGTCTCTAGGACTGACCTTTCCTCGTTGTTCTCTTTTTTCCCTTTTTTTTTTTTGTATCTCAAGTTTGCAGGTACAGGTCTTCAGTTCGTGCTAGGTGGCGGTCTTTTACTTTGGGTTGTTCAAGTCTCGTAGTCGTGTTCTTTGGATTTCTTGCATCTTTACTTTCTAGTTTTGTTACTATGTATAATTATGTAAAAGATTATGCTTTTGGATTCGAATTTTTAACATTGATATGATTTATTTGGCCCGTGGTGAGCATAGTATGTATAACTTCAGTTAATTTACTCTTGATATGTATGCATGTATAATGGTATGTTTGTTATCCTGTTGCTTCCGCATTTGATTTTGATTTTGATGCGCACTCTGTATTAGGGTCTAGACCACCTACCCTAGGTGAGATTTTGTTTGTCACCCGTTCACTGTAGCTTGGTACGTGTGCTGAGTTCCCATTTCATTACACGTGTTGGGCTTTTGTGCGGGGGATGTAGTGCCCTTCGCTCTGGGGTGCTACAGGTTTTCAAGGTGAAATCCACGGCCGTGGATTCATGTCAGGTGCCAAAACATAGCAGAAGCAGGGCATGCTCGCAAGGAAGGGGAAAGAAGCATTAACAAACTTAAATTTCAACCAAAAGCATACAAATCCAGGCTATAAGTTCATTCATACGTTTTTTATCATATTCTAACATCAAAAGCTCAAGGAAGGCATCAAGAATAGGGATGCAAACGAGACGAGCCAGTTCGCGAGCCTAACGAGCCGAACCAATAAAAGTTCGGGCTTGAGTCCGGGATAGTCGAACCCGAACCGAACCTTGGCTCGGTTCATAGACTTCACGAATCGAACTCGAACCCATTCATTCTTAAATTTAGGTTCGCGAGCCGGCTCGCCAACCTTAACATTTTAATATATATATATTTATATATTATTATTAAATATGTAATTATTATATATCTATTTTTATTTATACTTTATATAATATATTATATACATTTAATACATATTTAAAAAGGGAACAAGAAAAACTTAATCTTTATGCATAAAAGAAAAGCAAATCGTTGCTCATTCTTTCTCATTTCAAATTTTTCCCTTTTCTCTCGGCCGCCACGAAGAACCCTAGTCCCCAGATCCACAAGACCACACCATCTTTCTCAGCGCCGCCACCGTCCACCACAGATCCACCATTCTAGCCATCCATCGTCATGACGGTTGCTTCGTCGCCCACCAACTTCCACAGCGAAACTCACCTCACAGCACCCGCGCCTCCGCCGCCACCACCGCCATTTAAGCCGCCAGGTACAGGTAACATTTCCATTTTTGTCCCATCTTTTTTCTATAATTTATAATTTGTAGCCAAGTTCCATACTTTCATTCCAGATTAGAGCTTAAGATAGTAAAGTGTACGTTAATTTGGACTCAAGATTGATGATATTCTGTAAAGATAGTGTAAATGAATTCTGTAAATTAAAGTTATGCAAATGAATTTTGTGCTTTAAGTTTTGTAAATGAGTTTATAAAAGTTATCTGGATATTCTGTATAAAAAAGTTATTGACTTTTATTCTGTAAAAATTATATTCTGGATATTGTGTAAATATTTCGTATAAGTTTTCGTAAATGAGTTTATTGACCTGCTTTTTTAATAAAAATTATCTGGATATTCTTTAAATATGAACACAAGTTTAATATTTTTGTTAACAAAACACAATTATCTTGTATAGATATTCTATTATGGTGATTTTAATTATTGGGTCAGTCTTCTAAGCATTTCAAGCATTATGTTTCTGTCCATTTTACATTGAAAAACTTATATATGATGTTGAAAAGTGTTGAAATTTTTTAAAGAAACATTTTACAACTTGAAAAGTGATGAATCCATTTTAGCTTAAGTATGATGTTGAAAAGTGTTGAAAAATGATGTTTCTTTTGGTTAACAGGGTTTACAGTTGGACTTGGAGGCTGCCTTGATCACTTGGTTTTTGTCCATTTCAAATAGGGTTCAGTCCAATAAAGTCATGTTAAACAATTGATGGATTTATTCGTACTTAATGTTGGATTGTAATTCGTCCATTTAACTGACCTAGATTATATTTTATGTTGGATTTTAATTCAAATACTTAATGTTTGTAACAATGTAAATTTATACACAACAAAAGTTGATAGGACGAACTCGAGCCCGGACTCGAACCGAACTCGAACTCACGACATGAATCAATCAAATCGGTTCCACGAATCCACGAGCCGAACTCGAATCGAACTCGAACCGAACCCTGATTCGAACCGAACTCGAACCTGATTTTCTTAGGTTCGTCAGGCTCGGGTTTGAGTTCGAGTTCGTTAGATTTCCATACGAACCGAACTCGAACCTCAAAAAAAGGCTAAGGTTCGGCTCGGCTCGGCTCGTTTGCATCCCTAATCAAGAACTCAAACACAATTTCCAACTCATCAAGCTTCATTAATGGCAACTTATTAAATCCCCAACCACCAAGCAATAGAAGTCTATACAATCATAAATACATGTCTTGGGATCATTTATCACTCAAGAAACTCAAAAAAAATCTAAGGAAACCAAGTTGATTCATCAAAAGTGCATAAACCCTTACTATTCATCTCTTATATCATACCTGTAGCACCCTAGACCCCAAGGCGCCACATCCCCCGCACTGTAGCCCCGATCCACGTATGAAATGGACAGTTCATACATAAACCAAGACCACAGCGAACGGGTGACAACAAAACGACGCTCTAGGCGGGACACTCTCCCCAACAAAATCAACAATCATGAATCGAAAAGCGGAAGCAATAGAGTCATTCATATATACATAGGTACCATATTTATTCCATAGATACATATAGGTACCAATTATCTATCGATCGATACAATATCATGTCCCAATAATATACATGAAGGTATGAAACTAGACCCGTGGAAATGCAAGACTCGACCAACTCCCGCCTAGCACAACCACGCTCAAGAGGTACCTGAAAAGTGGAGTATCAGTCTACCGAAGACTGAGTGAGGGGCAATAAATACATATAACACACATCACATGCAAGTTGTAGCCTCGGGTGAAGACTTGGGCAATGAAAGGAATAGATATATATATAGTTCAAGAAATCTATCTTTGCCCGAGATTACAACTAATCATTTTAACACTTTTACTTAATCATGCTTGTCAATATCATGAACATGTGGCCCCGGCGAGTAAGGGCAATCTCCAACCGAACTCCCAATCGTGAACAATACGTGATCATGGTTGCTTGCTTGATAATTAAGTGATCATGCAATATACTTTGGTGCTCACATAGACAATTTCATTCTTGAAAACATGCAATAACCCGAGGATAACCCGACATTCCGGATTAATCCCCAGTCTCCTTCTTCCTCCGGTTGATAGCGAGTTTGCAAGGCTCGACTATCCACGACATGGTGTGTGTAGAGGACATGACCCTCTAGACACGGAACTCCTTCCACCACTAATCTCCTAGTGGCTTCGGGGGTGATCCCAACAATGTGAGGATAATTCAGGAGTTACCCGTCAGCCCTTGCTTTCCCGGTTGGCTCAAGAATTACCCTCGGGCCCACGTGCAATCATGTACTCGCCAACATGCATTGAAAATCATGACAATCGATACATTCTTGCTTGAAATGTTTATTACTTTGAAAACGGTTATAATTATAATAGGTTTTGGCCGAAAATAGCACGTACGGGTGGTAGGGTTCATTTTACCAAAACAAAACCTCACCTTTCTTGCAAAATAAAATAAAGTAGCGTTCTAAGGAGCTTGCTCCTCGTCCACGCCCTCGTGACCTGTGCAAATACGACATATGAACATGAGACATGGACTAAAATGGCCAAAATATGACGAACGGCGAAAACGTGTCGAGACGACCTCGAAAGTGCAATGTGGTATTATAACTTTTGGTTCCACATCATATTAACACGTATTATAGCAATTCGGGGTCAAAGAAGTCGTTGGATCGAGGGGCCAAAATCGTAATTTTATGCAGTGAATTTTGTTCTGTCAGCCCTATGGGAACGGCCGTTCCAGGCTTCCTTTGAAAACTGGGAACGGTCGTTCCCGTTGCCCAGAAAACGCGGCAACGTTTTCCATTTTAAAAGCGCGCCTACGCTGGGAACGGCCCTTCCGGCTCTAAGGCCAAAATGGGAACGGCCGTTCCCATAGTCGGCCGCGCATATTTTTGAAAAGGGATGGGAACGCCCGTTCCCTCCAAGCCTTGAGGCTGGGAACGGTCGTTCCCAGCTTCTGCAAATATGAAGAACAGGGCAAAACAGAGCAGAAGCTACGGCAACAACAACAAAGCAACAACAAATTCCATTTTTGATCCCCAAGAGCTATAATTTATGAAGTATGATGCATACACATTCAAGAAAGGATAATATAACACTTAGACACTTAAACCATACAATATCATCAAGAATTTCATGATTCCAAGTGATGATCAAACTTGATCATTCTTGCCAAACTTTCAAGATTCCAAGCTAGAAATCATGCAATAATTCATGAAATAATCACTTGATCATGCTTCCAAGTCCAATCAATCCATCTAGCAAATATTACTCAAACCCTAAGCATGTCAAACATAATCAAAAATCATCCCTTCCATGCAACCAACCTTGAAATGGCAAGAAATGAAGAAAGTGGATGATGATGATGATCAACTTCAAATTCCTTGAAAGATTTCTTGAAATCTTGATGATTGATGAAAAATATTTTCTTCTCTTTTCTTCCTGGTAATACCGAGAGAGAGGGAGATGAATATACTTGGCAATTGTTGGATGAAATGAGCTTATGGAAGCTAGGAGATGATTATATGATTCATCCTCCTTGATTTTTGTGAAATTGTAGCATTTGCCATTTAATCCCTTGTCTTTTGAAATCATCCAATTAAGTATGTAACAATTCAAATTATCCTCAATCAAGCCCCTAAGAGTTAATGCAATTAAGTCCCTAGAATTTTAGAAATTTTTAACTAGGGACAATTTGGTAATTTCTTCCACTCTCGGTATAAATTTCATGCAATGAATATTTTTCGTGACATGAAATAATATTTTCGATGATGTGAAATTATATAATTTATATGAAAAATGCTTCGTGAATTTTTTATGAAAATATGAAATGCCACGTAATATATTACGAAATTAAAAGAAATAAAATAAACCTACGCTCAAAATGCACACGTGGCGTGCTTACCTGTTCATCCGAAAACCGGGGCGTTACAATACCATAATCAAAACTTTGTGAAATCTTGCATATTATAACTTAAAAATGACCACAAGGAGATGTAGATAACAAATATGGACTTACCTTCAAGAGATGATGAAAGATGTAAGTGAGATGAGCTCAAAACCTCACAATGTGAATAGTGGTTCTTCTTCTTTTCTTTCTTTTCTCTTTATGGCTGAATTTTCTTCTTTTGGGGGGTATGTGGTTCATGTGAGTTGAATGGGGGAGGAGAGAGGAGTTTATCAAGTGGCATAAGTCAAGGGTTAGAGGTTTAGTTAGGATAGGCCCGTAACTCAAGAATATTCAACAGTTGTCATTTTAGGTTCAAGGTGCTCGTTTCGGTTGAATTTCGGAGGTCCAAATGGCCTTATAACAATATGAGGCTTGTCCCATTAGCTCTAAATCATCGATACAAGGCTAAAGGAGATGACGGAACTCAATTTCGAGTTCCCGAGCTCAAGTTACGCCGCCCAGAACCTAAGGTGCGCTAAATGCTCTTTATCTCCTTTTCGGTTCTGATCACACAAACGAACCCAAAACTCAAACAAATAAGACCAAAATCATGAAACGATCATATAATCAAGATCATAAGATATATAGTTCACGCATACCAAGTTTCCACAAAAAACGGAAATCAAATCGGATTCCAACAAGGCACGTTCATAATCATATAAGCAATATGTTCAAAATTCAAATATAAATTCAAAACGAATAACAAATAAACTCAAAGTATAATAAATAACAAAATAAGTAACAAATAATAAAAGAAATAAACAATTAAATTGTTTAATTAATAAACACATACGTCATACCTGTACGACTGAAAAGCCGGGGCGTTACAGGAGTCGCTACAGTTTGCCCATTGATTATAAGCACACATCTATTATTCAAAGATTGTCTGTGATGCAAGGAAAGTCCCAAAGTGGATTTTATCGAATTGTCTTTCTAGGGCACTATTCCCAATAATCCCCTCATATTCTCCCAGTTTGTTCTTCTAACGATTGTGTTTTCTTAGCAGGTTAAGCGTAGATAGCATTTAGGTTATGCCATCTTTATCTTCCTGAACGATCTTCTCGCTCAAGTTACTCTTACCTTATAAATTTTGAATGATCGTACGCTAACATCGGATCACACATCGTCAATTATGATTCCATCAAATGATGTAACAAATTACAGCAAATCTAATCTTTCCTCATTTGAAAGTTGTTTCAACATCCAAATCTGTGCCATTCATAATATTCGGAGCTGCTAGTTGTACTAACTCCCATGGAATATTCGAAAGTGTCCAAGCTTGTCTCGTAAAGTGGTAGGTGAAGATCACATGGGCTGCAGATTCCTCTGGTTCTCGACAAATCAAACACTTTGAAATATCATTTATTTAACAATGTATACAAATGCATATATTTGGAAGTTTTTTTTTTTTAATCACATATATAAATAGAAGTTGAAATATCATAACATCAATCTCCTTAAATTTTATACAATATGACAAATAACACACTTGTAGTATATATGTTTGAATACAATCTTAAAGGAATCACAAATTACAACAGAATTAATTTTGAATTACATACTATAAATTGTAATCATTTATATAAATATGATAAAATACAACATACTTTATTTTTTCCAAAGAACGCTATTATTTTTAAAATTAAATAAATAGTACACCAAAAGTAAAGTTGGATTTTTATTAAAAAAATCATGCTTACACCACTAAATTTCTTCAATTAAACTAACACGAGTAATGTCATATTGTAATATCATGATATTTTTCATAATTATTTAAGGGTCAAGGGTATTTTCATATTTAGAGAGATGTAGATAACCTCAAATGTTATCCCGAATTTGTCCATGATATTAGGTAGAGCTCATACCATCTTATTATTTTTACTATTACAATTTTTAACTTTTATTTCACTCCCTTCCTTTATGTGGGCTCCCTCGATGCGTACCTCGTCCCAACTCCTAACTCCCATTACTGACCCTATTCCTTCCGGTGTCCAATATACTAGGAGGTTGGGCACCGCGCGAGGCACGGTAATTGTGCCCGGTAAAAATGTCAGTCGAAATTACCTAAAAAGTATATTTCATAAGTTTTGGTTCTTTCACACTATGTTGTTGCCCATGCAGATTTCTCAATAATATTTTCTTCCAGCCTAATGTATGTGATGGATAAGGAATGTCAACTATTAAAATATCAAATTCGATCAAATTTATCACACTGTAATACTTCAAGAATTTTATTCAAATCAAGAAAGAGAATGCTAACATTATTGCACAACATTAATGTTTATTATTTCGTTAATCTTAAAAGTTTAACAATAAGATTAGCAATGCCTCATCTTTATAAAATGAACAAGCATAATCCATTCAGCTGCAATAACATACCTCTAATAGAAAAAACGAATTGCACAAATAAGAATGGAAAAAAATACTCAAACATAATGCAGGTTTGAAAATATTTACAAAGTGGAAGCTAAATATAAATATTGGTGACCTTTATACATCTATTGTTTTTGTACTACAAAAAAAGTAGATAATTTCATACAAATATATGAGGACAAAAGATTTCCTACGAAAGGATGCTGAAGTGGGCACCAAATAAAAACCTAAAAGTTTAGTAGCCCGCTTAGGTTAAACATTTACATATTTACAGAAGCAACAGGTAAGTAGTATGATATTTTCAATCAAGACCTCAAGATTCAACTTGATTAGTATGGGATGCTTTGGTATCTTCTTTAGTAGCCAAAGAGGAACCTACATAAATAAATAGATAATTAGTCTACCTGGGGGAAAATGGGACAAACGAAATTCAATGCAAATAAATAGAAGAGTGCATACTAGAGCACCCTTGAACTTCAGCATGCATGGATTGTTCATCGGCCTCAATAAGGGATGACATAGTATATCGATATTCTGTGTCGTAGTAAGATTCCATCATCTTTTTTTTTTATATTTGAACAATGTATTCTTTATGTTTTAGATGTTCGTTAATGTCAGCACGATCAAGCCTTTTATCCTGTATCATAAAAATTATATATGTACATTATCATAAAACTGTTGTAAGGACAAATAGTATTATATATCATTCTAATATTATGATTACCTCTTCATCATTTTTCATGAGTTCAACCACAGTTACATGAAGAACCTTTTCTGCAAGCTCTCCGATGACAACAACATCCAATTAAGTTAACTTGTCCGAGAGTGTGACGACAAGTCTAGTCCTACATAGTTGAAGATTAAGATTTTTATTAAGAAAGGTTTTAAAATGTGATCTAATATCAGATGTTATAAATAAAATGAAAAAGAAACATGTAGAATAATATCTAGGTCTCCCAATTGTTTAAGCCCGAAAAAAGTTGCAAATGATTTTCCATTCATATTGTCGTGTTGTGCCTTTCAAGTAAATATTGCAGGCAACGTACCAAAACTTTTGTCCTTTGTTCGTGATGTTTGCCTGGATTTCTACCCAAAACTTATCATCCTTAAAATACACGCAAATATTTAAATTATATCTACAAGAGATAAAAGGTACCGAACAATAAAATACAGAGTCGTATAAAGTAGGTATGAATGTATGTAAACAACTGCATTTTAACCTTAACAAGAAAAAAATCATTAAATAGCTACATAAGTCTTTATCTCATACGATTAAAAGATATAGTAGTTCTACATATGTGAGAAATCTGAAAATTGACCAAAAAATAAAACCAAGCAGGACTTTAAACTTTCCAATGTTTAACAAAGCCACAAATAATGTATAATAACATAATATAATTATGGTGTTGATTTGATAACATAACTATCCCCTCACTAAAAATCAGTTCAATCCATAGACTGATCAGTACTGGTGTTTTCCTTATATATGTGTTGACACCCAAAATTTGAAAATAAATTATTAATTGGTGGCCCAAGCCTACGCCCATGAAGCCCAAAAGAACAACCGAAAGCCTGTAAATAGTGGCTTCAAGGTCACAAGTTACATATAACAAATCATAAATCACAAGAAAAAGCATAAGTCATCAAATGCTTAAGAACAAGAGGCATTCAAGCTCTCAAATCTTCGAGCCATTGCCACTTGCAATCCCGAAGTGTTGTCCTTGCAACGAACCAACACTTCCAGTCAAATTCGACGAATTCAACCAAGTTCTACGTTTGATTCGAGATCAAGCATCAAGCCCTCGAATCCGCTATTTGAGAAGAATTAGAGGATTTACAGATATTGTAACACTTTCTTTTCCATTAAATCAATAAATTCTTTATTTCACTATTTTCTTGAATTTTGCACTAATTATTGCAGATTCCAATGAAAATTTGTGTAAACAAATTTTGGCACGCCTAGTGGGACTTTCTCTGCCTCTTATCACTTCATTCGGTAGAAAATCTCACCATCCTAAGCAATTCCATGGCACCAAAAAGGGAACTTTTCATCAAGGACTTTGCCAACTTCATTGCTGACATTGCTCAGTCTCCTATCGGGAGCAAGCACAACGGTTCAACCTCATCTGACTCTGATAGCTCCAACCCTGCCACTCCAAAGAGGGTCAATTCCACTCCCTTTACCGGTTTGCCTTTTATGACTACTGGGGCGATGAACATGGATGAGCAACTTGCTCAGATGGCTCAAGCCATAGCCGAGTTGTAGAAAATCATAGAGGATAAAGATCTTCAAATTGCACAGTTGATGAACAAAGTGGAGCAACTAAATTCCGAAAGGTCTAGCCACAACCGTCCTTCTTCCCCAAAACACACACTGTAACGCCCTGATTTCTCGGCAAGTTAGGTATGACATCACGAGTGGGATTAGACCGAGTGTTATGTGATTTTAATTATGTTTTATTTGCTAAGTGGTTGTTTAACTTAATAATTTCGTGAACTAATTGCTACTATGTGACTTTTATGGGCTTTAAGCGCTACATGGATGTTCTTGAATTAATTGTGATTATGTGATCTATACGATTTATGTGATCTTTGACTATGTTATTTAAATTCATATATTACTTGTATACTCGATAATTGATGTTTTGTTTGACTATGTACGTATTTGGTCTTATATGAAATCCTTGGATTCAATCGAACTTTAAATTGCACCCCAATTGATCACCTACCAAACCTTGGGGCCCTAATTGAGTCACTTAAATTCTCAATGGGCCAAAGTGCGATTTTCCTCCTTTTCTCCCCATCTTTACACGATACATACACACACACAGACCCTTCTTTTACAATCTTTCTCTCTTCATTCTCTCTCAAAACACAAAGCTCCAAACCCCCTTTTTCTTCTTCAAGCAAGGGATTCAAGCTCCATTCTTCTCCATTCAAGATAAGAACTCAAGCTTTCATCATCTTCTTCTCCTCCTCCTTTCTTCGAAGGTATATTGTGGGTTTGTGTATATATGTTTAGTAAGTTAGGGTTTGAATTCTTTCGTGTTCAAAGCATGATTTTGTATGGATTTGATATTTTGATACTTGAATCCATGAGTTTTATGTTTAATTGTTTGAATCCTTGGAGCAAGAATGTGTAACTATATATGTGTATGTTGGTGTGTGTATATATATATATACATATGTGTGTGTGTGTGTGTGTTTTGTTGTGGATTAATGTAGCACCCTGAACGACAGGCACCACATCCCCCGCACTACTAGTCTAATCCACATATGCAATAGGCAGTGCATACATGAATCGGACTCACAGCGAACGGGTGACAAACAAAATGACAGTCCTGACTAGGCGGAAGCTAACCCTGGAACGATCAACAATAACCAAAATGTGGAAGCAAGGAAATCATTCATGTAATATCAAAGAAATAAATGAAATCCAACAAGAATTTAAATACCGCTAATTAATACACCTGTCCCGAATCAAATCAAGGCAACAACATAACAATGGGTTCAACTAGCTCCAGAACCTGTCCTAAACTGTCCCGAAATAATATCAATTCAATAAGTGGCACACCGGCCAACAATAATAAGTCAATACAATACTTAGAAACAATATAGTATGTAGTGAATGTAAGTGAGTGAGACTCGAACAATGACTCGACAACTCTAACTCCGCCTAGTAACCAACACCTGCAAAAGAAACTGGAAGGGAAGGAAAAGAGGCGTCAGTCTATGAAAGACTGAGTGAGGGGTTTATATAAATATTAGCACAGTTAACATGCAAGTTATATTCTCAGGTAAAGCTTTAGAAAAGAAAAGAATATAAGTTCAATAAAGAGATATTTTTCGCCCGAGAATACAACTGTCCAATTTAACAATTCATTCAATTTATTTCATGCGATACGTGGCCCGACGAGTGAGGGTAATCTCCAACCTTACTCCAAGTGTGAATGATACATGCTTGCTTTATTAGTCAATAAGTGATCATGCGATTCAATTATAGTGCAGTCGTGTAGTAGTGTATTCAAGTAATACAATCAATGAATGAAAACAATGCAATAACCCGAGGACAATCCGTGGTGCCGTACCCATCCCCAATCTCCTTCTCCCTCCAATGATGGGAAGGTAGCTAGCCTTCACCATCCACGACATGGTGTACGTCAGGAACATGACTCCCACGCACGAAACTCCTTCCACCACCAAACCTCCTGGTAGCTTCAGGGGTGATCCCAAAGTGGTGAGGATAGTGCAAGAGTTACCCCGTTAGCCCTTGTAACACCCCAAACGGAGGATGCCACATCCCCCGCACTGTGACCCAGACCCGGTCATGAAATGGAAGTCCATGCCCGAATCCGAATCAGAGTGAACGGGAGACAAACGCACATGCTATGCTAGGCTGATCTAACTCGACAAAACTCAGAGCACGGAAGCAATTCAAACATTCAAACAAGATAGCGGAAGCATTTAAATCGACATTCAAAACAAGTGACGGGTTCAACTAGCATAGATACCTAGTCCCGAATATCCGATCAACGTAATGTAATAATCATCAAATGCCACAAAGGGCTGAATACAAATGCCACGCAGGGCTACAAAAAGATAAAGTATAATCTCAAGTCCACAAGTCATGACATAAATAAATTGTATGAAACACAAATGCAACTAGAAAGGCTAGACCGACGAAGTGCAACTCAAAGGACTCACTCCCGCCTAGCAAACGCCAATAGACCTGCAACTAAAAGTTAAATGAGAGGTCAGTCAACTTGACCGAGTGAGGGGGCTAACGCACATCCACAATATATATATAGAGCATAGCACATATCAGAAGGGTGGACTCATGAAACGGAGATAGGTGCTGCATACCAAAGACATTTCCAAAGTACCCCAAAATATATATATATAAGTTTTAGAAAACATTTCAGAAACTCTATCTCGATTCATGATTCCCAGACATAACAGATCACATGCTCGGCGAGTACGAGCTTCCAACCTTTACAAAATCGGCATATTAAGGCCATAGGTCGTATAACTATACAAAATCCTAAACCTCACCTCGTGGTAGTAGAGTCTGAGAGTGTGAAGGGCCAAACACTTTAAACCTCGGGCTCACCGGCACCACCAAACTCTGTGACAAGACGTATAAAAGCCCAAACTTAGACTCTACATGAACTAAGTGAGACGCACGGCATACAAAGTATGAATGACATGCGAAGTGGAATGATGTTTATCAAGTTGGTCACAACGGTCAATTCAAATATTCAAGCAAATCATGCAAGTAATAAAGTATTAAGGTCCAGAGATGCATTCCAAGTCATATCGGATCATACAAGTCAAGTAGCAACTCAAACGAATCAAATACGCACGAAAAAGCAAGTAAAATGGGTCACAGATGCATGGGAACGACCATTCCCATGCACAACATAGCATGGTAACGGTCCTTCCCACGCCAAAGCCAAGCGAGACTGGGAACGGCCGTTCTTAGTCCAAGCTCACATGGGAACGGTTGTTCCCATGTTCGGCCACCAAAACCAAATCCTAGCCCGAAAGGGCCGTTCCGGGCTTAAAGCACAAACGGGAACGGCTGTTCCGGCCTTAGACCTGCAACAGAAACTTGACAGTTTCGGGAAGAAGAAGGGGAACACCAAAAATATCAATCCAACACGAAAGCCACCATAAAATATCACGAAATTCAATTACAACATCATATAAATCATGCTTAGCATCAAAACATCAATTAATTAAAGTTTAAGAATGTTTTTGCCCAAAATCTCCAACACCCATTTTTATGAATTTCAAGCTTAAACATGAAGATATGAATTCCTAGTCTTCCATACACGAATTTCCAGCAACTAAGACACATAAGGAGCATTCAAATCATAAAGGCTTGCTCAAGGAATTCAAGATCTCATCATTCAAGTTCATACTAACAATTTCATGCTTCAATCCAAGAATAGAAATGAAACACTCATCAAAAGAGATCCAAAGCTTACCTTGGCTTGTGAAGGAAAGAGGAATCAAAGAATATGAGCTCTTAGAATGAAAGATGGTTCAAGTCTTGATCTTCTCTTGAAATTTCTCCATGATTCTCTTTGAGGTTAACTTGTGTGGTTTGAAATGAAATGAAAAGGGGTAAATCTATTTATATGGTGGCTAATAGTTTTAGGTCAAGGTTAGGGTTTCCAAGATATAATATGAGGCTAAAGGCTTTAATAGGATTTGGGCTCAAATAAATGACTTTCGGCCCAATAAGTCAAAATTAAAAGGTTTAAGGTCTAAACGGTTTTTAAAAAATATAAAGTAAATCCCGTTGGACCCGAATCACCAAATCAAGTCCAATGGTGGCGTCAGAATTTGAATTTGAATTCCCGAGCTCATATTGGTCCCGAATGACACATTAATAGGTCCAAGTCCTATTTAAATCCAACTCTAATAATTAATTTAAATTCATCGAAGTTCCATTCTCAAGTTGTCATGCAAGAATTCATATTTCACCATTTTGGATTTTAGTTAATTAAGCCACATTTTCAATCAAAGTTGGAATTAAACACATAAAAAGGGAATTAAATCACATAAGTGCGTAAGGTAAACTCTCCCGTGACGCATACCTGTATGATCTATCGGACGGGACGTCACAACCTCCCCCCCTTACGAGAACCTGTCCTCAGGTTCATTGCTTGAACCAACTTCGGATACAACTTCCTCATCTTCTCTTTAGTCTCCCAAGTCGATTCTTCAGATTTCTGATCTCTCCATAACACTCTGACCAAGGGACTCTGCTTGTTTCTCAACACTTGTAATTTGCGATCCTGAATCTCAAGTGGGTGCTTCACAATCGTCAAAACGGACCCAAGTTGTACCTCTTCAACCGGTAAAACGGTCGACTCATCGGGGTAGAACTTTTGAAGCTGTGAAACGTGGAACACATTATGAATCCCAGTCAAACTCGGCGGTAGGTCCAACCTATACGCCACCTCTCCAATCCTCTCTAGAATCTCAAAAGGTCCAAGATATCGAGGGCTAAGCTTCCCACCTCTACCAATACGAGAAAAGCCCTTCCCAGGAGATACCTTCAAGAAGACACGATCTCCGACCTCAAAGTGGAGGGGCCTTCTCCTCTTATCCGCATAACTCTTCTGTCTATCCTGAGCTGCTTTCATTCTCTGCTGAATCAACTTGACCTTCTCAACCATCTTCTCAATCTAAGATGAGGCCTTAGCTCTCGTGAGCTTACCCTCCTTAGTCCATCGCCCATCCTCAATATCCTAATATAGTGGCGACCTACACTTCCTCCTATAGAGTGCCTCGTAAGGGGCCATACCAATCGAAGCCTGGTAACTGTTGTTGTAAGAGAACTCAACCAAGGTCAAATGCTTATCCCATTTATCCTTAAAATCCAATGCACATGCCCTTAACATATCCTCGAGATACTTAATCAGCCGCTCTGATTGTCCATCAGCCTGAGGATGTGATGCGGTGCTAAACTTAAGCTTTGTACCCAAGCACCTCTGAAGATCCTGCCAAAAGCTAGCTGTAAATCGAGGATCCCGATCTGATACGATGCTAGTTGGAACTCCATGTAGTCTCACTATCTCATTACAACACAATTCAGCCAACTTAGGTACCTTATCCGTCATCCGAACTTTAAGAAAATGGGCAGACTTAGTCAAACGGTCTATCACTACCCAAATCCCGTCGAATCCTCTCCTAGACTTCGGCAGGCCGGACACAAAGTCCATAGTCACCTGCTCCCACTTTCACTCCGGTATCGGAAGTGGTTGGAGAGTACCTCCCGGTTTCTGATGTTCTGCCTTAACCATCTGGCATGTCAGACATCGCTTCACAAAGAATGCGACATCCCTCTTCATGCCACTCCACCAATACAACTCTTTCAAGTCTTAGTACATCTTCGTACCTCCTGGGTGAATGGAATAACCGGAGCGGTGCGCCTCCTCAAGTATTACCCTCTTGAGCTGGTTAGGCACACACACTCTTGCCTTGAACCTGAACAAACCAAAATCATCAAACCCAAACTTAGTCTCTGGATCATCTCTCGAACGAGTAACCAATCTCTGAATCTCGGGATCCGTAGACTGAGCCTCCAACAATCTCTACTTCAAATCAGGCTGAACCCGTGATGTTGGCTAACCTAGCCACCGAAACCATAACAGTTGAACTCTGCTCAGAAAACCCTGCCACCAAACTCGAAATACTGACCTTCCTGCTCAACTCGTCGGCAACCACCTTTGCCTTACCCGGATGGTACTGAATCGTGCAATCGTAGTCCTCTAAGAACTCAACCCATCTCCTCTGTCTCAAGATAAGCTCTTTTTGCGTGAACAAGTACTGAAGACTCTTATGATCCGAGAATACCTCAAATGTAACACCAGAGAGATGGTGGCGCCACTTAGACAACACAAACACGACTGCTGCAAGCTCTAGATCATGGGTGGGGTAATGGATACTAGTTCTTAACTGTCATCCTGTTCAGCTCGCGGTAGTCTATACACATCCTTAACGTCCCATCTTTCTTCTTAACAAACAGGACGGGAGCACCCGAGGGAGAAGTGCTCGGACGAATATATCCGCTGACCAGAAGCTCATCCAACTGCTTCTTCAGCTCCTTCAACTCGGCAGGAGCCATCCTGTAGCGGGTCTTCGAATAGGGCTCAGCTCTGGGATAGAGGTCCACTACAAACTCAGTATCCCTGTCTGGTGGTAAAGACCCCAAACTCTCCGGGAACACATCCAGATACTCCCGTACGACCTCCGTCTCCTCAAGCTTGACCTGATCCTTGGGTTTGTTGAAAAGGTAAGCCACGAAACCTGTAGCACCATCCCAGACTAACTTACTAGCCTCAACAAAGGATATAAACGGGGTGGATCCCAAACTCTCCCCCGAAAACACCGTACTAAAATTGATTCCAAACCTCATAAAAACTCAAGCATAATCATTCTACAACACCAAGATTTCAAGAAATCAAATAAATCCTAGACATGCAAGAATTTCTTCAAATCTTTAAAAACTCAAAAATGGTGAAATCAAGAGAATAGATGGAATCCAACCTAAACATGTTTCTAGGGTCCAAATAGCATACTTAGAACACGAATTCATCAAGAAAACATTGATTAAACTAATAAAATTCAACCCTAGTTCATGCTTCTACCAAGAACTTCAAGCTCAAAGCATAACCCAAGCATTTACACAAAACCTTACCTTAGGAGCTGAGAATCGAAGAGAATAGCTTGGTCTTGAGTCTTGAATCTCTAGCTTCAATCTCCAATCTTGTCTCTTGAAAATGGTTGAAGGTGTTCTTGAGAGAAGATGAATGGGTTGGAGAGAAAAGTGAGGGAGAGAGGGTTGAATCTTGTGTTTTAACATAAAATGAGGTTTTGGGTGTTAAATTCTGATTTAGTAATTTGGGTCAGCTATTTGGGTCATGGAGCGGGTCATACGGGTCGGATTATAAGAGAAATTGGGTCTCAAATTGGGTAATTTCGAAATTGGGTCATAAGTCTCATAAAAAGGTTGACTTTTCGTAGAATGGCCATAACTTCTTCGTCCGAACTCCAAGTCGAGCGATTCAAAAACCCACGAACTCGTAATCGAATTATCTACTCAATTTCATTATGTTCTATCCAGTTCCAGGCTTGGAAAATAAATTTACCTTATAGTCCCTAAATTATACTTTAATGTCAATATAAGCACATTGTTTCGTCAAACTATAAAACATGCTATCAAAACACAATAAGAATAATATGAGCACATAATTAACACATCAATTAGTCACGTATTTCATACAAATCATATGTTCCACATAAGTTCGAGCATAACGGTCAATTAAGGCATATTATTCACATAATTCATGCAAAGAAAGGTAAATCGTGCACTCTCGTACCAACTTTACCTTGACCGAGAAGCGGGCCGCCACAACCTCCCCTCCTTAAAGAAATCTGGTCCCCAGATTTACCATCGGGAAATAACTCTGGGTGAAAACTGTGCATCTTCTCTTTCGTCTCGCAAAATGCTTCTTCGGACTTGAGATCTCTTCGTAGAACCTCATCCAAAGGAGTTTAGCAGAACCCATAATCCCTGGGTATTCATCTGAAATCTTCCCCGGTTGCGGTACAAGTGTCAAGTCTTGATCCAAGTGTATCTCTTTCATTGAAATAGTCTCCATCTCCTTTCGGAAATACTTTCTCAATCTGTTCCACAGCTCCAGGCGGCTCGCTAGATCACGAGTTTAGGTTACTGCTCGCACTGTTTTGGGGGAAACTCCTTCTTGTTGCCTCTAGGAAGACTCGGTCACCATCTTCGAATTCAAAGTCTTTCCTCCTTTGCTTGGCATATCCCCGTTGCCGGTCTTATACCATTTCCACATATGGTTTAAACTTCACACTTTGTCGTTGCGAAAGATCTTAGTTGTTGTATACACCTTCGGTCCATCTTGATCTCGCCTAACCTCTTCAAAAGAGCCCTTCTGATAGGAGCAATCTGAGTGCGCTAGCCAACGAGACGAGACATACAACAAGAGAACCCCGTCTCTCAACAAGCAACGAAAGAACCCCGTCTCTCAACAAGCAACGAGAGAACCCCGTCTATCAACAAGCAACCAGAGAACCCCGTCTCTCAACAAGCAACGAGAGAACCCCGTCTCTCAACAAGCAACGAGAGAACCCCGTCTCTCAACCTAAGTTCGAAGGAATCCCGCATCCCTCAAACATCTAAGTTTGAAAGAGTTAACATCCCACAAACTCCTAAATTCGGGAGGATGTAACATTCCCAAATGACTAAAACCGAGGGGACCCAACATCCCCCGAACACAAAAGAGGGAGAACCCTACAACACCCGAGCACAAAAGCACACGAACAACTACTCGGATCCAAAACATGCAAAGCACAAACAAGACACATGACAAGGGACCGCTGTACGGTTGAGTCGTTCTCCATCGGTGAGGTAAAGGCTTCATCGCATCAAAGGCGTCCCTCATAGCTCACCGTAACAAAGTGCACAAAATCGAGCATGTATAACATCCAAGGTTACAAAAGTCACAAGAATTAACTCATACTTACATCATAGAAGTTCACCAAGGTATCCAAGATCATGCGATTCAGTTACTAACTTCATACTTAGTAGTAGCATGCATAGAAAGGTCATTCGATTCAATTTCCAAGCTCAAGTCTTATATTAACATGCATAGATAAAGTCAATTGAGCATTTAACGTACATGAAATTGTAAGTATCTAAACATAGCAATTACAAGTCGTACTTTAACGATTGATTCAAGTAGTACTAATCAAGATGTCAAAATCTTAATCATGTATAAGTCTATGCAGCGCTCAAATATACGTACGTCATGCTCAATCCATATAAGACATACATTTATTCGCATAAGGTCATACTTCCAAGGTAAACAACATATTCTCGATTCCTTATATCACCCTCTAATGATCAGTTCAAGTCTCATATTCGAAATCGTAGATGAGTGTATGCATCGTCATCCCATATTATCATGCTCAAATGAACAACATAATTTAATCACATAAAGTCATGTTTTTAAGGTAAGCGGTAAATTCTCAATTCATTTAATCATGCCTTACGAATTCGTAACATGCATCGGAGCATAAACTCAAATTTTTACACACATTCAAGGTTTAGAGATATTACAATTAGATCCCCCTAGGCGATTCACATAAGTTTGGAATTAATACAAAACATCCTTTAAGGTTCCTAGCTACTTGACATAAACCATCCATTTGTTAACTAATTAAGCATGATTCTTCAATTACATGAAAGTTCCCCATAAAAAAAATTCGACATAATTTCAACAATAATCATGCATCCCGAAAACAAGTAAACAACATGGTCTCACAAGTACTTATTCATGCTTTACATCCATTCAACATAGCTCATAAATCTCAAGGTTGCATTAATGCAAGGGTTACTAGAGTTATCACATGGTAGCACAACTGATCAAGGAAAGCATTTATGCAATTTGCACAAGTAGGAGACAAGCTAAATACAAACGTAACATTTAATGTCAATCATTACCGACATAGCATAAGAGAGGCGTATTCACATTGGCACTTAAAGCAATTAGCAACGCAAGTCACATGTGTAACACCCCAGTTTTTCAGTTTTAAATAATGTGGCGTATTTGTTTATAAATTGCGCAAATTAATTATTTAATTATATGATTAATTGTTTATAAGTGTTTATATTTGATTCAAACTATAGACTATGGTTATTTTAAGTAATTCATTTTATTTTACTTTGATATTTAGTGTTTAATTTCTTAATTAAGGTTTCACATTACCTTAACTGTTTCGGTAATTTCGTTAATTAATTTTAACTTGTTATTAATCTGTTTAATTTATTTAAAATGAAAATTAGGTTTTAGTAATTAATTTATTAACGATATGAATTCGTTCTTGCGCGTGAGTGTTTTATTTGTGCTCCGTTCTTATATGTAATGATATTGGATTGGTATGAAAGTTTAGTATGTCGTAAATATGTGTGTTATGAATATGCCTATGTGCTCGGGTTACGTTTTCGGATTCATTTGACGTGTTAATGGATTTAATTTGATTTTTGGAACCAAGTCGGGGGCTAACGAGCAAGTAGCGCACCCTTGGTTCCGTACGTGATATCTTGAGTTCGGGAATTCGGATTCGAATTCCGACACCTCCGTTGCCTTCGTATCGACGATTCGGAGACAATGGAACAAGCCTCATACCTTTTTGAAATCATTAAGACCTCCGAAATCCAACCGTAACGGATAACTCGTGCAAAAAGAGCTCTTTATGTTGACTAGTCTTCATGGTGGGACCCTTTTTACATAACCTAACCTAACCATACCTTAACCATGGCTTGTGTACTTGAGTTAAAACCCTTTCTCCTACCCTTTTAGCTCTGAAAACCGAACCAAACCCTTCCCTTCTCAGCTGGAACTGATCGAGAGAGAGAGAGAGGAGAAAGAAGAAGAAAACCTTGGCCCTTTTGTGATTTTGAGCTCATATCACCATCTTCCTTCACCAAATCTTTAAGGTATGAACATTTATGTCTTCTCTACTCTATTATGCTTGATTTCATCTACTTACATCATGATTTGGATCAGATTTGATTAGGGTTTGGGTGATGAGTTTGGTATGAACTTTTAGGGATTTTTGTTCTAGTGACCTATTTGCTTGTGTGGCTGATTTTCTTGCTTATACATGAGTATATGAGCTTGTTTCTTGACCTATTTCTTTCCCAACTGATATTATACGGTGTTAGGAGGATTTCATCTCTTGACCCTTTTATGAAATTATGAGATATGGAGCTCCAAACTTGATGATCAAACTACTTCCCCTGTTTTTCGAACTGCTGTGTGAAATTTTGTGTTGTTGCTTGATCAAATGGTCTCCATTTCGTGTGAAATTGCATGGAGTTGATGTACACTCATTACTCTATATGTTAACATTCATGCTTTAAGTATTTGGTTCCATTTGAAGCCTCAAAACCGAAGTACATGGCCTGTTTTTGTGCATGCTCCATGACAGATTTGTTGCTGTTGCATAGGTGTGGTTGTTGGTCACCCTAATGTGCTTTAAATTGTGCCATTTTGCATATATGTGAAGTACATTAGTAGTTTAGTAGGTTATCATGCACTCCCCAAAGTTTCAGATCCAAATTCAACCCCTAAGTACTTGATCAAGGCATGATTGAACAATTGAGCTTTTATGTGCGATTTTGGCGACCCAGTTTTGCTGCATGATTAAGATGATCTTAACGTGTGAATTAGCCTTTTCACTCTAAATGAAAAATGTTCCTAACATGCTAAATGTGTTGTATATTAAGTTTCATAGCATTCGGAGTTGATTTGGTATGCTTTTGGATTGATTTGGTTTGAGATCAGTTTTGCCGGAATTCTGTGAACGTTTTAAAGTTCTGTACCGTGACACCCCCGTGTCTCATTTACTCATAAGAGTGAGACACGGGCGTGTCACACCCTCTGGATAGGTCTGTACTGAGCCACGGTCGTGGCTCAGTTCGGCTAAGGAAGGTGACACCCCCGTGTCCCTTCCCCTGCGCAGTCCGTGTTGCTTCTTTTCGGTATTTGATTCGTTTCACCTCTTGAATGACTTTATCTTCTTCTGTGTTGAACTATGAACTCGTTTTGCTATATGTTGGGAGCATTATGATGTAATTTCATGCTATTTGGATGAGTTGTAGGCATGTTTTTGCTTAATGCCATTTATGTGTGTTTATATGTCGTCTATGAATCGCATAACTCATTTTCTATATCATATAATTCCTTCTTGTTGTCAAACCTTGGAAATATGCTATCTTATGTAATATGAAGTATGTGGTATCATTATGGGAGAGCTTGAATATGTTCTATGCTCCTACTTGAATTCTTGAATTAATTCGATTGGAGATATGAATTGATGAATTTGAATGAAAATGAATGAATAAGTGGATGACGTGGTTATATGATCTAAATACCTTTATAATGCACATGAACATTTCATGACTTAATATGATCTTTATGCATTCATATCATGTTTGAGCATTGCCGTGCGTCATATATGGTTCATTGGAGTCTCGAGTCTCACGAACACGTCATGTTGACTTTTGTACAGTTTATCTCCAGGGTGGAGAGATCTTGATCCTTCGAGCACTTGATGACTCGTTCCTTGTTTCGTCACGGTTCAGGTGAGGGTGGTTTTCGTTTTAGCTATATAACAAACCCTACAACCCTTATGTGAAAAGCTTTGGCCAAAACCTTATGATTATACATATATGTTACTTCTCAAGTAAAGTTATCGAGTAAATATTGATCGAGTAAACCCTTTTCCAATGATTTATGAATTATGATATGTACTTATGAATTGAAATGTTTGGCGAGACACGTTTCTGATTTCTGATTATACGGGCCCCGGGACTTAGTATATGTGGCTAACCGAGGAAGCAAGGGCTGACGGGGATCCCATATACTAGTTCCAACCAAAATACGGTGATACCGGCCCTCGCTAGGAGTTTTAGCGAGGAATGGGAGCTGAGTGCCTTTGGGGGATTCATGTACCCCCATTGGCCCATGTAGGAACCGGTGGTCAGGTCTAGCTAACTTGTCCACTACCCGGAGGAAGAAGGTTGGTTAGGATTTATGCCTTTTCTTATGTATATGTTATGATAGGATTATGCACCGTGCGGTAAAGCCGGGACACGGATTGCCCAAACGCATATGTTTATGTTATGATATGGTCTGTGTGCATTATGATATATTGCATGATCGCCTAATCAATATATTAATGATATTTGTCGTACACGGTCGGAGTTTGGTTGGAGATTGTGCACGCTCACTCGCTGAGCCTTATATTTATGTATGATTTATGAATGTAATGAATTTGATATGAATTAGTCGTAAAAGTCGAGCATTGTTATCTATTTTCTTGCCCTTTTCGGGAACTAAATTCAAATAAAACCTTGCTCGGGATTTATGACTTGCATGTGCATGTTTTATATATATGTATCGCTCCTGCTCACTCAGTCTTCTAGAGACTGACCCTCTCCCTCCCCAACACTTTAGTGTGCAGGTTTGGCTTTGGAGTTTCGGGCTAGGCGGAGGTGTTTGGAGTTTTTAAGTTGGTCGAGTTGGGTTAGGAGAGTCTTTGCACTCATTGATGTATTGGATTATGTTTGATTCAATTCTGTAGTATCTTGGACTTGAATATTTATGTAATTGTCATTGAATTGTCTTACTGGGTTTTGTTATGAATTTAAAAGAGGCCTGAAGAGCCCAAATTCTACTTATGGTTTGCATGATTGAACTTTAGCTTTGCGATGCATTATATGTTGTGGATTGTTTACCATTGCAGGGTCTAGCTCCGCCTGGGTTAGGAAGGTTTTTATGTTTGTCTCCCGTTCACTATGGTTTGATACGGGTGCGGATTTACTGTTTCGTTACTCGCGTTGAGCCATAGTGCGGGGGATGTGGTGCCTCACGTGCGGGGTGCTACATCCTTAAGTGGTATCAGAGCCCGGTTGCAAAACCGGTGTTCTTGAGTCGTGTTTGAGTCAGTTAGGTCACACGACATAGGAACAACTTGATAATGTGTGCATTGCATCGATTTGACATGAATATGTGATACTAATTGTTGGAAATTGCTTAATACATGTATACGATCTATTCTCTCATTTAGTTGCTTTAAATGTTGCATTTTGCCTTCTATGTGTATTGATTCATTTAACTACGTGCCATAAGCATACCCTAATCCTCATGCATCCATATTTGAGTTGATCTTTCTTATATAGGCTACTATCATGCAAACAAAGCAACAAATCACCCCCAACTACAATTGGTAAAGTAACTTGAAGGCTGAGTGTTCAAATTCCATGGTGTGCACAATAGAACTACCTATCATGGCTCGTATCATGGGAGGAAGCTTGGATCACGGGAAGGTTTTCAACATACCAGAATTGCAACGACTCAAGTTCTAACTTGAGGGATGCGTGAGACAACGAGAGGAGTGTGGAACTCTTCTCCACCCCGATTTTTGGAGACATCTAATACAAGAGTAAATGCTCCAAGGTTCACCTTTGAAGCTCCGAGTTTGGAATGGTTGAGTGATTGGAAGACCAAATTGGGAAGCTTTAAGGGATCGGATACAAAATATGTTAAAAAGGGTTCGACTCAACTCAGATGCAAGGATTGGGAGCCGTTAATCATAAAGCTTACTATGAGGTCAACTATGGAAGCTCACTTGATACGAATATGAGCATGGGACAACAAATGGACGCAAGGCAAAGATACTTATGAGCATCGAGGAATACAAATCGCGTCTTCTTCTTGGAACCATGGAACATGGAGACGTCAAGAAGCAAGCAAGAATGGAAAACGTTATCATGGGTAAATTATGCGCGTAGATCGGAAACAAAGGATAAGCTAAAGGAACTTGAACCGGAGAGGACATCAAGTTGAGGATTCGGACGACCTTTGGAGGTCGATGCTTGGAAGAACGTGGAGGTGAAAACTCTATTGACAAAGAAGACCTTGGGTTCAAGAATAGCACGTTCGGGCCATGGATATGCAAATGGATGAAGAAGATTAGGGAGATTCGAAAACCATGGAAAGTTAAGGAATTATCAATGTTCGCAAAGAAAGTTACAATCATGGGAATGAGGAACACGTCATCAAGCTAAAAGCTTACCACCTCGGTGACAGGTTCTGCATATTCATGGCATGAGCATCATGCATTGATTTAAATTAATTGCTTTCCTTAACTATATGTACGTTTATGTTTAATTAATATAATTTCTCCAATGTGTTGCATTGTTGCATCTTTGACTGTTTACTATGTGCACAGGCATGTTAATCCAACATGCATGGCTTAGTGTTTAATTGATAGGGAATGGCTACACCTTGTCCATCAAGCGATTCCTTGATCAAGGCTTACTCGAATCAAGACGAGAAGAATAGTTAGGTCATATCTTGGGAGATTTGGGCATACAACTTAGCTAGCACAATCTTCATCGAAGAAACTAAGTTGAAGAGTTCTGGAGAAACCTTAATCTTAAAGGCGAAGTAATGAATTCAACTAAAATTCCAAATAAGGGAGCATTGATTAAGAAATAATGTAAATCCTTTTCGATCCTTGAAGGGATAACCTTTAGTTGAAGAATGGAAATACAAGAGGGGATTAAATTAGTCTAGATTTCAAGAATAGGGAGAAAGAGAAAAGTGGGGGATTAGAAGGAAGTAATTATTGAAGGGTTTGAATTGAACCTTAGGACTGAATTAAAGAAACAGAAGTGGCTCAGCGAAAATTTCAATGAAAGAAGGATTCATGGAGTTGGACATGTAAGAGTGGAAAATTTTAAGGGAGAGAGCACGACCGAGAGGTGAATTGGAGGATGAGATTGGTGCTCGAATGAATATGTTAGGAGTAATGACGGGGATGCTAATTAAGGAGAATCTGGAAGTCCTAAGGGTGGAGATTAGGAATGAATAAGACGACTGTAAGGGTTAAGTTGTTAAGAGTGAAGCTACGTATGGAATTCTGATTTGGGAGGTGATGGAATCATAAGAAAGTTACTATGAACTTCTAAGTTAGAATTAACAAGGGGAAAACCGAATCAAGCTATCATATAAGGGGATGGTGTTGATCAAGATTTATTCAATAAAGTGCGAAGGGGTCCAAGACAATATTATCTAGTTCTTAGTTATATCAACGATAATCCAGAAGAAAGCTTAAGAAGGGATCAAATAGAAAAGGATGATAATAGGAAGATTACTTTAAGCTTCAAGAATCATCAAGAACCTTCTGTCTTCGGTTAAGGAAATATGGGACTAGTTATCGAATACAACATTGAGGAGGTCAAAGGGAATGAACGGGCAATAGGAACTGAAAGTGGGAAAAGATTTGTGTTGAGAGGGACCACAAGAATAAACATCGTAAGGTTGGGATCGAATCATCAAGTTTGCCAGAATGGTTATCCTCGGAGATATGTGGAGCACCGATTTGGATAAGGATGGAAGAAGTTGGGTAGCAGTACAAGTTAGAAAGAATCTAAGAATATATTCCATAAAGAATTCATCAATCGTTTCACCGGGGAACCCTGAAGAGGTTCAAGACAAGTTGGACACTGAGTTACATTCAGGACAGATCATACCTTGGACAATGACAATTCACAACTTTGAATTTTTGCAACTACGGTGAACGGTACTTATAGCATTCATGATACATGCATCCATGCAAATTTAACTTATATAATTTTTTATGTTAATTGTTTTAATCTGCACGGTGTTAAATTACTTGGAGTAATTGGATATCAGTGTGGGCGACATTTATTACTCGCTTTGGGTGCCTTACGTGATTTTAAATTTGGATTTTGCATGAGTTGCTTGGGAGTATTGGAGACTTCCTTGCTTTATTTTCGGTTAAGAGACGGGGATTCTCTTATTTTTGTTTGAGAGACGGGGTACTCTCTTTGCTGGCGAGAGATGGGGTTCTCTCATTGTTGTTGGAGAGATGGGGTTCTCTCATTGTTGTTGGAGAGACGGGGTTCAATCATTGCTACTCGAGAGACGGGGCTCACTCCTTGTTGCTTGTGAGAGACGGGGAATCTCTCATTGTTTGCTTTCAGGCGTGTGTGAATCCGAGGACGGATTCTTTTTAAGGGGGAGAGATTGTAACGCCCCAGTTTTTCAGTTTTAAATAATGTGGCGTATTTGTTTATAAATTGCGCAAATTAATTATTTGATTATATGATTAATTGTTTATAAGTGTTTATATTTGATTCAAACTATAGACTATGGTTATTTTAAGTAATTCATTTTATTTTACTTTGATATTTAGTGTTTAATTTCTTAATTAAGGTTTCACGTTACATTAACTGTTTCGGTAATTTCGTTAATTAATTTTAACTTGTTATTAATCTGTTTAATTTATTTAAAATGGAAATTAAGTTTTAGTAATTAATTTATTAATGATATGAATTCGTTCTTGTGCGTGAGTGTTTTATTTGTGCTCCGTTCTTATATGTAATGATATTGGATTGGTATGAAAGTTTAGTATGTCGTAAATATGTGTGTTATGAATATGCCTATGTGCTCGGGCTACGTTTTCGGATTCATTTGACGTGTTAATGGATTTAATTTGATTTTTGGAACCAAGTCGGGGGCTAACGAGCAAGTAGCGCACCCTTGGTTCCGTACGTGATATCTTTAGCTCGGGAATTCGGATTCGAATTCCGACACCTCCGTTGCCTTTGTATCGACGATTCGGAGACAATGGAACAAGCCTCATACCTTTTTGAAATCATTAAGACCTCCGAAATCCAACCGTAACGGACAACTCGTGTAAGAAGAGCTCTTTATGTTGACTAGTCTTCATGGTGGGACCCTTTTTACTTAACCTAACCTAACCATACCTTAACCATGGCTTGTGTACTTGAGTTAAACCCTTTCTCCTACCCTTTTAGCTCTGAAAACCGAACCAAACCCTTCCCTTCTCAGCTGGAACTGATCGAGAGAGAGAGAGAGGAGAAAGAAGAAGAAAACCTTGGCCCTTTTGTGATTTTGAGCTCATATCACCATCTTCCTTCACCAAATCTTTAAGGTATGAACATTTATGTCTTCTCTACTCTATTATGCTTGATTTCATCTACTTACATCATGATTTGGATCAGATTTGATTAGGGTTTGGGTGATGAGTTTGGTATGAACTTTTAGGGATTTTTGTTCTAGTGACCTATTTGCTTGTGTGGCTGATTTTCTTGCTTATACATGAGTATATGAGCTTGTTTCTTGACCTATTTCTTTCCCAACTGATAGTATATGGTGTTAGGAGGATTTCATCTCTTGACCCTTTTATGAAATTATGAGATATGGAGCTCCAAACTTGATGATCAAACTACTTCCCCTGTTTTTCGAACTGCTGTGTGAAATTTTGTGTTGTTGCTTGATCAAATGGTCTCCATTTCGTGTGAAATTGCATGGAGTTGATGTACACTCATTACTCTATATGTTAACATTCATGCTTTAAGTATTTGGTTCCATTTGAAGCCTCAAAACTGAAGTACATGGCCTGTTTTTGTGCATGCTCCATGACAGATTTGTTGCTGTTGCATAGGTGTGGTTGTTGGTCACCCTAATGTGCTTTAAATTGTGCCATTTTGCATATATGTGAAGTACATTAGTAGTTTAGTAGGTTAGCATGCACTCCCCAAAGTTTCAGATCCAAATTCAACCCCTAAGTACTTGATCAAGGCATGATTGAACAATTGAGCTTTTATGTGCGATTTTGGCGACCCAGTTTTGCTGCATGATTAAGATGATCTTAACGTGTGAATTAGCCTTTTCACTCTAAATGAAAAATGTTCCTAACATGCTAAATTTGTTGTATATTAAGTTTCATAGCATTTGGAGTTGATTTGGTATGCTTTTGGATTGATTTGGTTTGAGATCAGTTTTGCCGGAATTCAGTGAACGTTTTAAAGTTCTGTACCGTGACACCCCCGTGTCTCATTTACTCATAAGAGTGAGACACGGGCGTGTCACACCCTCTGTACAGGTCTGTACGGAGCCACGGTCGTGGCTCAGTTTGGCTAAGGAAGGTGACACCCCCGTGTCCCTTCCCCTGCGCAGTCCGTGTTGCTTCCTTTTCGGTATTTGATTCGTTTCACCTCTTGAATGACTTTATCTTCTTGTGTGTTGAACTATGAACTTTTTTTGCTATATGTTGGGAGCATTATGATGTAATTTCATGCTATTTGGATGAGTTGTAGGCATGCTTTTGCTTAATGCCGTTTATGTGTGTTTATATGTCGTCTATGAATCGCATAACTCATTTTCTATATCATATAATTCCTTCTTGTTGTCAAACCTTGGAAATATGCTATCTTATGTAATATGAAGTATGTGGTAGGATTATGGGAGAGCTTGAATATGTTCTATGCTCCTACTTGAATTCTTGAATTAATTCGATTGGAGATATGAATTGATGAATTTGAATGAAAATGAATGAATAAGTGGATGACGTGGTTATATGATCTAAATACCTTTATAATGCACATGAACATTTCATGACTTAATATGATCTTTATGCATTCATATCATGTTTGAGCATTGTCGTGCGTCATATATGGTTCATTGGAGTCTCGAGTCTCAGGAATACGTCATGTTGTCTTTTGTACAGTTTATCTCCAGGGTGGAGAGATCTTGATCCTTCGAGCAGTTGATAACTCGTTCCTTGTTTCGTCACGGTTCAGGTGAGGGTGGTTTTCGTTTTAGCTATATAACAAACCCTACAACCCTTATGTGAAAAGCTTTGGCCAAAACCTTATGATTATACATATATGTTACTTTTCAAGTAAAGTTATCGAGTAAATATTGATCGAGTAAACCCTTTTCCAATGATTTATGAATTATGATATGTACTTATGAATTGAAATGTTTGGCGAGACACATTTTTGATTTCTGATTATACGGGCCCCGGGACTTAGTATATGTGGCTAACCGAGGAAGCAAGGGCTGACGGGGATCCCATATACTAGTTCCAACCAAAATACGGTGATACCGGCCCTCGCTAGGAGTTTTAGCGAGGAATGGGAGCTGAGTGCCTTTGGGGGATTCATGTACCCCCATTGGCCCATGTAGGAACCGGTGGTCAGGTCTAGCTAACTTGTCCACCACCCGGAGGAAGAAGGTTGGTTAGGATTTATGCCTTTTCTTATGTATATGTTATGATAGGATTATGCACCGTGCGGGAAAGCCGGGACACGGATTGCCCAAACGCATATGTTTATGTTATGATTTATGGTCTGTGTGTATTATGATATATTGCATGATCGCCTAATCAATATATTAATGATATTTGTCGTACACGGTCGGAGTTTGGTTAGAGATTGTGCACGCTCACTCGCCGAGCCTTATATTTATGTATGATTTATGAATGTAATGAATTTGATATGAATTAGTCGTAAAAGTCGAGCATTGTTATCTATTTTCATGCCCTTTTCGGGAACTAAATTCAAATAAAACCTTGCTCGGGATTTATGACTTGCATGTGCATGTTTTATATATATGTATCGCTCCTGCTCACTCAGTCTTCTAGAGACTGACCCTCTCCCTCTCCAACACTTTAGTGTGCAGGTTTGGCTTTGGAGTTTCGGGCTAGGCGGAGGTGTTTGGAGTTTTTAAGTTGGTCGAGTTGGGTTAGGAGAGTCTTTGCACTCATTGATGTATTGGATTATGTTTGATTCAATTCTGTAGTATCTTGGACTTGAATATTTATGTAATTGGCATTGAATTGTCTTACTGGGTTTTGTTATGAATTTAAAAGAGGCCTGAAGAGCCCAAATTCTACTTATGGTTTGCATGATTGAACTTTAGCTTTGCGATGCATTATATGTTGTGGATTGGTTACCATTGTATGGTCTAGCTCCGCCTGGCTTAGGAAGGTTTTTATGTTTGTCTCCCGTTCACTATGGTTTGATACGGGTGCGGATTTACTGTTTCGTTACTCGCGTTGAGCCATAGTGCGGGGGATGTGGTGCCTCACGTGCGGGGTGCTACATCCTTAAGTGGTATCAGAGCCCGGTTGCAAAACCGGTGTTCTTGAGTCGTGTTTGAGTCAGTTAGGTCGCACGGCATAGGAACAACTTGATAATGTGTGCATTGCATCGATTTGACATGAATATGTGATACTAATTGTTGGAAATTGCTTAATACATGTATACGATCTATTCTCTCATTTAGTTGCTTTAAATGTTGCATTTTGCCTTCTATGTGTATTGATTCATTTAACTACATGCCATAAGCATACCCTAATCCTCATGCATGCATATTTGAGTTGATCTTTCTTATATAGGCTACTATCATGCAAACAAAGCTACAAATCATCCCCAACTACAATTGGTAAAGTAACTTGAAGGCTGAGCGTTCAAATTCCATGGTGTGCACAATAGAACTACCTATCATGGCTCGTATCATGGGAGGAAGCTTGGATCACGGGAAGGTTTTCAACATACCAGAATTGCAACGACTCAAGTTCTAACTTGAGGGATGCGTGAGACACCGAGAGGAGTGTGGAACTCTTCTCCACCCCGATTTTTGGAGACATCTAATACAAGAGTAAATGCTCCAAGGTTCACCTTTGAAGCTCCGAGTTTGGAATGGTTGAGTGATTGGAAGACCAAATTGGGAAGCTTTAAGGGATCGGATACAAAATATGTTAAAAAGGGTTCGACTCAACTCAGATGCAAGGATTGGGAGCCGTTAGTCATAAAGCTTACTATGAGGTCAACTATGGAAGCTAACTTGATACGAATATGAGCATGGGACAACAAATGGACGCAAGGCAAAGATACTTATGAGCATCGAGGAATACAAATCGCGTCTTCTTCTTGGAACCATGGAACATGGAGACGTCAAGAAGCAAGCAAGAATGGAAAGCGTTATCATGGGTAAATTATGCGCGTAGATCGGAAACAAAGGATAAGCTAAAGGAACTTGAACCGGAGAGGACATCAAGTTGAGGATTCAGACGACCTTTGGAGGTCGATGCTTGGAAGAACGTGGAGGTGAAAACTCTATTGACAAAGAAGACCTTGGGTTCAAGAATAGCACGTTCGGGCCATGGATATGCAAATGGATGAAGAAGATTAGGGAGATTCGAAAACCATGGAAAGTTAAGGAATTATCAATGTTCGCAAAGAAAGTTACAATCATGGGAATGAGGAACACGTCATCAAGCTAAAAGCTTACCACCTCGGTGACAGGTTCTGCATATTCATGGCATGAGCATCATGCATTGATTTAAATTAATTGCTTTCCTTAACTATATGTACGTTTATGTTTAATTAATATAATTTCTCCAATGTGTTGCATTGTTGCATCTTTGACTGTTTACTATGTGCACAGGCATGTTAATCCAACATGCATGGCTTAGTGTTTAATTGATAGGGAATGGCTACACCTTGTCCATCAAGCGATTCCTTGATCAAGGCTTACTCGAATCAAGACGAGAAGAATAGTTGGGTCATATCTTGGGAGATTTGGGCATACAACTTAGCTAGCACAATCTTCATCGAAGAAACTAAGTTGAAGAGTTCTGGAGAAACCTTAATCTTAAAGGCGAAGTAATGAATTCAACTAAAATTCCAAATAAGGGAGCATTGATTAAGAAATAATGTAAATCCTTTTCGATCCTTGAAGGGATAACCTTTAGTTGAAGAATGGAAATACAAGAGGGGATTAAATTAGTCTAGATTTCAAGAATAGGGAGAAAGAGAAAAGTGGGGGATTAGAAGGAAGTAATAATTGAAGGGTTTGAATTGAACCTTAGGACTGAATTAAAGAAATAGAAGTGGCTCAGCGAAAATTTCAATGAAAGAAGGATTCATGGAGTTGGACATGTAAGAGTGGAAAATTTTAAGGGAGAGAGCACGACCGAGAGGTGAATTGGAGGATGAGAGTGGTGCTCGAATGAATATGTTAGGAGTAATGACGGGGATGCTAATTAAGGAGAATCTGGAAGTCCTAAGGGTGGAGATTAGGAATGAATAAGACGACTGTAAGGGTTAAGTTGTTAAGAGTGAAGCTACGTATGGAAGTCTGATTTGGGAGGTGATGGAATCATAAGAAAGTTACTATGAACTTCTAAGTTAGAATTAACAAGGGGAAAACCGAATCAAGCTATCATATAAGGGGATGGTGTTGATCAAGATTTATTCAATAAAGTACGAAGGGGTCCAAGACAATATTATCTAGTTCTTAGTTATATCAACGATAATCCAGAAGAAAGCTTAAGAAGGGATCAAATAGAAAATGATGATAATAGGAAGATTAATTTAAGCTTCAAGAATCATCAAGAACCTTCTGTCTTCGGTTAAGGAAATATGGGACTAGTTATCGAATACAACATTGAGGAGGTCAAAGGGAATGAACGGGCAATAGGAACTGAAAGTGGGAAAAGATTTGTGTTGAGAGGGACCACAAGAATAAACATCGTAAGGTCGGGATCGAATCATCAAGTTTGCCAGAATGGTTATCCTCGGAGATATGTGGAGCACCGATTTGGAAAAGGATGGAAGAAGTTGGGTAGCAGTACAAGTTAGAAAGAATCTAAGAATATATTCCATAAAGAATTCATCAATCGTTTCACCGGGGAACCCTGAAGAGGTTCAAGACAAGTTGGACACTGAGTTACATTCAGGACAGATCATACCTTGGACAATGACAATTCACAACTTTGAATTTTTGCAACTACGGTGAACGGTACTTATAGCATTCATGATACATGCATCCATGCAAATTTAACTTATATAATTTTTTATGTTAATTGTTTTAATCTGCACGGTGTTAAATTACTTGGAGAAATTGGATATCAATGTGGGCGACATTTATTACTCGCTTTGGGTGCCTTACGTGATTTTAAATTTGGATTTTGCATGAGTTGCTTGGGAGTATTGGAGACTTCCTTGCTTTATTTTCGGTTAAGAGACGGGGATTCTCTTATTTTTGTTTGAGAGACGGGGTACTCTCTTTGCTTGCGAGAGATGGGGTTCTCTCATTGTTGTTGGAGAGACGGGGTTCTCTCATTGTTGTTGGAGAGACGGGGTTCAATCATTGCTGCTCCAGAGACGGGGCTCTCTCCTTGTTGCTTGTGAGAGACGGGAAATCTCTCATTGTTCGCTTTCAGGCGTGTGTGAATCCGAGGACGGATTCTTTTTAAGGGGGAGAGATTGTAACGCCCCAGTTTTTCAGTTTTAAATAATGTGGCGTATTTGTTTATAAATTGCGCAAATTAATTATTTGATTATATGATTAATTGTTTATAAGTGTTTATATTTGATTCAAACTATAGACTATGGTTATTTTAAGTAATTCATTTTATTTTACTTTGATATTTAGTGTTTAATTTCTTAATTAAGGTTTCACGTTACCTTAACTGTTTTGGTAATTTCGTTAATTGATTTTAACTTGTTATTAATCTGTTTAATTTATTTAAAATGGAAATTAAGTTTCAGTAATTAATTTATTAACGATATGAATTCGTTCTTGCGCGTGAGTGTTTTATTTGTGCTCCGTTCTTATATGTAATGATATTGGATTGGTATGAAAGTTTAGTATGTCGTAAATATGTGTGTTATGAATATGCCTATGTGCTCGGGTTACGTTTTCGGATTCATTTGACGTGTTAATGGATTTAATTTGATTTTTGGAACCAAGTCGGGGGCTAACGAGCAAGTAGCGCACCCTTGGTTCCGTACGTGATATCTTGAGCTCGGTAATTCGGATTCGAATTCCGACACCTCCGTTGCCTTCATATCGATGATTCGGAGACAATGGAACAAGCCTCATACCTTTTTGAAATCATTAAGACCTCCGAAATCCAACCGTAACGGACAACTCGTGCAAGAAGAGCTCTTTATGTTGACTAGTCTTCATGGTGGGACCCTTTTTACTTAACCTAACCTAACCATACCTTAACCATGGCTTGTGTACTTGAGTTAAACCCTTTCTCCTACCCTTTTAGCTCTGAAAACCGAACCAAACCCTTCCCTTCTCAGCTGGAACTGATCGAGAGAGAGAGAGAGGAGAAAGAAGAAGAAAACCTTGGCCCTTTTGTGATTTTGAGCTCATATCACCATCTTCCTTCACCAAATCTTTAAGGTATGAACATTTATGTCTTCTCTACTCTATTATGCTTGATTTCATCTACTTACATCATGATTTGGATCAGATTTGATTAGGGTTTGGGTGATGAGTTTGGTATGAACTTTTAGGGATTTTTGTTCTAGTGACCTATTTGCTTGTGTGGCTGATTTTCTTGCTTATACATGAGTATATGAGCTTGTTTCTTGACCTATTTCTTTCCCAACTGATAGTATATGGTGTTAGGAGGATTTCATCTCTTGACCCTTTTATGAAATTATGAGATATGGAGCTCCAAACTTGATGATCAAACTACTTCCCCTGTTTTTCGAACTGCTGTGTGAAATTTTGTGTTGTTGCTTGATCAAATGGTCTCCATTTCGTGTGAAATTGCATGGAGTTGATGTACACTCATTACTCTATATGTTAACATTCATGATTTAAGTATTTGGTTCCATTTGAAGCCTCAAAACCGAAGTACATGGCCTGTTTTTGTGCATGCTCCATGACAGATTTGTTGCTGTTGCATAGGTGTGGTTGTTGGTCACCCTAATGTGCTTTAAATTGTGCCATTTTGCATATATGTGAATTAAATTAGTAGTTTAGTAGGTTAGCATGCACTCCCCAAAGTTTCAGATCCAAATTCAACCCCTAAGTACTTGATCAAGGCATGATTGAACAATTGAGCTTTTATGTGCGATATTGGCGACCCAGTTTTGCTGCATGATTAAGATGATCTTAACGTGTGAATTAGCCTTTTCACTCTAAATGAAAAATGTTCCTAACATGCTAAATGTGTTTTATATTAAGTTTCATAGCATTCGGAGTTGATTTGGTATGCTTTTAGATTGATTTGGTTTGAGATCAGTTTTGCCGGAATTCTGTGAACGTTTTAAAGTTCTGTACCGTGACACCCCCGTGTCTCATTTACTCATAAGAGTGAGACACGGGCGTGTCACACCCTCTGGACACGTCTGTACTGAGGCACGGTCGTGGCTCAATTTGGCTAAGGAAGGTGACACCCCCGTGTCCCTTCCCCTGCGCAGTCCGTGTTGCTTCCTTTTCGGTATTTGATTCGTTTCACCTCTTGAATGACTTTATCTTCTTGTGTGTTGAACTATGAACTTGTTTTGCTATATGTTGGGAGCATTATGGTGTAATTTCATGGTATTTGGATGAGTTGTGGACATGCTTTTGCTTAATGCCATTTATGTGTGTTTATATGTCGTCTATGAATCGCATAACTCATTTTCTATATCATATAATTCCTTCTTGTTGTCAAACCTTGGAAATATGCTATCTTATGTAATATGAAGTATGTGGTAGCATTATGGGAGAGCTTGAATATGTTCTATGCTCCTACTTGAATTCTTGAATTAATTCGATTGGAGATATGAATTGATGAATTTGAATGAAAATGAATGAATAAGTGGATGACGTGGTTATATGATCTAAATACCTTTATAATGCACATGAACATTTCATGACTTAATATGATCTTTATTCATTCATATCATGTTTGAGCATTGTCGTGCGTCATATTTGGTTCATTGGAGTCTCGAGTCTCACGAACACGTCATGTTGTCTTTGTACAGTTTATCTCCAGGGTGGAGAGATCTTGATCCTTCGAGCACTTGATAACTCGTTCCTTGTTTCGTCACGGTTCAGGTGAGGGTGGTTTTCGTTTTAGCTATATAACAAACCCTACAACCCTTATGTGAAAAGCTTTGGCCAAAACCTTATGATTATACATATATGTTACTTTTCAAGTAAAGTTATCGAGTAAATATTGATCGAGTAAACCCTTTTCCAATTATTTATGAATTATGATATGTACTTATGAATTGAAATGTTTGGCGGGACACTTTTCTGATTTCTGATTGTACGGGCCCCGGGACTTAGTATATGTGGCTAACCGAAGAAGCATGGGCTGACGGGGATCCCATATACTAGTTCCAACCAAAATAAGGTGATACAGGCCCTCGCTAGGAGTTTTAGCGAGGAATGGGAGCTGAGTGCCTTTGGGGGATTCATGTACCCCCATTGGCCCATGTAGGAACCGGTGGTCAGGTCTAGCTAACTTGTCCACTACCCGGAGGAAGAAGGTTTGTTAGGATTTATGCCTTTTCTTATGTATATGTTATGATAGGATTATGCACCGTGCGGGAAAGCTGGGATACGGATTGCCCAACGCATATGTTTATGTTATGATTTATGGTTTGTGTGCATTATGATATATTGCATGATCGCCTAATCAATATATTAATGATATTTGTCGTACACGGTCGGAGTTTGGTTGGAGATTGTGCACGCTCACTCGCCGAGCCTTATATTTATGTATGATTTATGAATGTAATGAATTTGATATGAATTAGTCATAAAAGTCGAGCATTGTTATCTATTTTCTTGCCCTTTTCGGGAACTAAATTCAAATAAAACCTTGTTCAGGATTTATGACTTGCATGTGCATGTTTTATATATATGTATCGCTCCTGCTCACTCAGTCTTCTAGAGACTGACCCTCTCCCTCCCCAACACTTTAGTGTACAGGTTTGGCTTTGGAGTTTCGGGCTAGGCGGAGGTGTTTGGAGTTTTTAAGTTGGTCGAGTTGGGTTAGGAGAGTCTTTGCACTCATTCATGTATTGGATTATGTTTGATTCAATTCTGTAGTATCTTGGACTTGAATATTTTTGTAATTGTCATTGAATTGTCTTACTGGGTTTTGTTATGAATTTAAAAGAGGCCTGAAGAGCCCAAATTCTACTTATGGTTTGCATGATTGAACTTTAGCTTTGCGATGCATTATATGTTGTGGATTGGTTACCATTGCAGGGTCTAGCTCCGCCTGGCTTAGGAAGGTTTTTATGTTTGTCTCCCGTTCGCTATGGTTTGATACGGGTGAGGATTTACTGTTTCGTTACTCGCGTTGAGCCATAGTGCGGGGGATGTGGTGCCTCACGTGCGGGGTGCTACAACATGCATATCAAATAATCACATTCTAGCATATAACGTCACAAGTGTAACAATCGGGTAACAATAATATCCAAATCAGAATGTATGTGTGCAATGCCGTGAATGCAGTCCGTACCTTTCACCGTAGTAATGAAATCATGCTCATCATCCTCTTGCCCACCATTCAACGCACAGGCACGTGCATGTGCCATGGGCCTTATCTCATCACCCGGTCCCTTAGTCTTAGGTTCGGTACAATTCCTTGCTATGTGTCCGGTGCTACCACAATTGAAACATTTACCAAGCTTCTTCCAACAATTTCCTTCACGATGAGTGATGCTACTACAATGATCACAAGGTTTACGCCCTTGTGCAGTTGATAGGAGCTCCTTTCCTTTCCCTTTCTTAACTATCACGTGGCCCTTTTTCCGCGGTGGAGGTTGAGAGAAAGAACTAGGGGCAACTCTCTTAAGACCCGAACTGAAACAAGGATTAGCAACATTCTTCTTAGTTCCAAGTCTTTGTTCCTCCGCTTCCGCTTCCATAGCTAGCCCGGTAGCGGTGGCCCAATCGTTGGTCTCTACCTGAGTCAAGGTCCTCGCTAACTTTCCACGAAGCCCTTCCAAATTCTGTCGGTCCGTCCTCTGATTACAATCCTTAGCGCAAGGCGCTGGATCCCCACAAGTAAAGCATTTCCCAATCTCTCCCCAACATTCGTCTCCCTTATGGCCAATGTTACCTCGATGCTCATACAAACCTCTAGTTCTCGGTCTATCACAATTCCTTGCCAAATGTTTGATGCTGCCGCACTTGAAACAGTTGTCTTATTTCCACCAACAATCTTCCCCAAAGTGTGTAGCACGACCACAATGCTCACACGGGTTATGGCCCTTAGTAGCTTGAGGGGCCTGTACTTGAGATGTAAAAATCTTAGCCTTACCCTTCTCATCCATATGGTGGCCTCTCCTCTGATCGCAATCCTTAGCTTTACATTTTGGGTTGCCACAAAATATAAAACACTTCCCGTGTCCTTTCCGGTAGTTATCCCCGAAGTGATTGGCGCTCCCATAATGCTTGTACGAGTTTCGGCCCTTAATAGCCAAAGGGGTCGCTGATGCGGATGCAAGATTTTTAGCCTTTCTATCTCCTAACCCCTTATGTGGTACTCGAGAAGTCGAAGGTGCCATCAAGGATGGTGATCTCTCAGACCCCAATCAGGAAACTACTCCCTTAGTTTGAAGCCCTTGTTCCTTGACGGTGGGAGTAGGTATCAACGCCGGAGGTGCCAATAAGGTTTGCGGTGCTTGTAGGAGTTGCAAAATCTGAATCATAATAGTGAGCAATTCATTGACAATCAGAGGTGGCATTGGTGGTGCAATTTGATTTTCTGCCGGAGGGTCTTGCTCATTTTGGCGTGTCGGAGAGCGATCACTTCTACGAGGAGGCATCCTACACACAATCATATCATGTATGCATGTCGATTAGTCATATGCTCATGTCACATATTTTCAAGTAAGCAATGCAATTGCATAATTTAGAAGCAATAGTTAACAAGATATACGTATCATGAGGACGTTCATATATGAAAACAAACCAATACATAAGCACGAAGTTAATTTAAGTACAACAAAGTAGTTACAAGTTAAGTGATATAGGCAAGTAGTTAACAAAAGGGTCAACATATTCAATCAAGATGTACATGTAATGCAAGAACAATTATGTTAATCAACAATGTAGCATATGCAAAATGAATCAATTTAAAGCACATAAGCAAGTTATTCCTATTACCGTACGACCTAGACGACTCGAGACGACTCAAGAGCTCGGTTTTGAACCTTCGGCTCTGATACCAACCAAATAGGGGTGTAACGCCCCGACAAGGGCATCCCACGCCTATCCCGCGCTACGGTCCTAGCTTGTATATAGAATTGCTATCCATATACCCGCCAACAACGAAGCAAGCGGTGATAAACGGATAGCTGTACTAGACTCACAAAGCGAGAATAAAAACAAACACAAGTATGCGGAAGCTCGAATTAAAATACATTCAACAAGGTCTAAGAGAAATATATATTCAACAAGTAGATGACCGTCACGGTCCAGCACGTAATGCTCAAAATACAGAAAGTAAAATCATCCTAGTGACCAACACGGTCCAAAGCATAATAACATCAAACATTCTAAATCCATAAATCCAAAACATAAGCGACAAAAATATGAAGTATGTAAAGACACAACGAGTACAAGCTAGACTCGACACAACTCTCAAAGTAAGACGCCGCCTAGCAAGACTCCAAAACGCGACCTGCGGACACGAAAGGTAAAGGAGGTCAGTTCAAACGGAACCGGTGAGGAGAAGTATACATAATATAATTAACATAAAAAGGTTTAATGCATGCTCAAATCAAAGGTGTTCATAATCCGTTAACGTTTTTAGAAAACAATGCAGATTTTATAAAAATCGATTCATGAACCGAAGCACCGGCTCGGCGAGTATGAGCACTCCATCCTTACTTCCCAAACCAAGTGAAATCAAACCAATCCATCCTTAACACCGTTGATGTCGAGGGCTTGCACCCCCCGATCATCGCAAAAGAACCATGGAGAAGTGGGTCCATGAAACCGACCTTCCCCCAAGCCTACCTTAACCCCGAATCCTCCTCGGAGTGTTAGCAAACTTGTCCAAAAGTGGGTACTTCATAAGGGATCAACCGTCCGCCCTTGCGTTCCCGGCATCACCGCTTACTCCGCCCCGAGCGCTATCAAAAGAACCGACCAAGCAAGCGTCCTTGCAAGGTATAACAAAGGCTTGCTACACAACTCACACGTACATAATACTCAAATGAAGTTCCGAAACCATTTTGGGTATCTATCCCATATACCAAAACTCAAGTTTTACTTGTAAACCGTTTTCCATAAGCAAATATCCATAATACGAGCAAAGCTCACAAAACTTGGCTTATAATGCCTACATATACATTTCGAAAACCGGAGTTTAAAACCAATAAATATGAGAGGCCATATGTGTCCACAGTTTTGAAAACATTTTGATATTATAACTCCTCACCTTTACCAAGAACCTCGAAGATCAAGCACGAACGAGGAAGGTTACACGTCCGGAGACTCACCACCTAACAAGACAATGTACCAACAAAGGTAAGACTCGACTCGAAACACTACAAGATGACGCACGGCTTTGACATAAATGCAAATGTGCTAATGATGTGCAAGGAATGTTCGACGATGCTATAGATTGGCAATTAAGATCACATTGCATCATATAAGTCATATATCAAGTTCTCAAGTCATATGTAATAAGCGACCTATGAATCACACTTAACACAATTTAATTAAATGCATAACTTAGTCAATTAAGATAACTTAAGCATGATTGCGGTATAAAGATCATAATATAAGGTATGCATGAGATGTCACAATATATAACGAGGTCACAATACATTAGAGACATAATATAAATAAGTAAGGAACAAACGAGAAGCAAAACAAGTGAAACGAATCAAGAAAACAAGGCTGGGGAAAATCCACCCCCATGGATTTTCCTTCACAAAAAATCCACCCTCGCGGATTTGGTCCAGAGCTACTGCCTTAAATCCACCCCCATGGATTTTTACACAGCAAAAATCCACCCTAGTGGATTCTGCCCAGAATTTAAAAAAAAACGTGACAGCCACTCCGAATTCGACGGGAATGAGTTCTAAACACCCCAAAACATGAAATTAAGATTCCAAAACCTCAATTAAGCATCATAAAACATTCATATATCATATAAGAACATAATATAAGCATAAAATCCAAGAATGGAATCATTTAAGCAAGAATTACATATATGCATAAAAGCTTCATAGTTCAAGCATGCTCTTCAATGGTGAATCTCTAATCCTAGCATGAATTCAACTAAAATTGATTCCAAACCTCATAAAAACTCAAGCATAAACATTCTACAACACCAAGATTGCAAGAAATCAAATAAATCCTAGACATGCAAGAATTTCTTCAAATCTTCAAAAACTCAAAAATGGTGAAATCAAGAGAATAGATGGAATCCAACCTAAACATGTTTCTAGGGTCCAAATAGCATACTTAGAACACGAATTCATCAAGAAAACATGGATTAAACTGATAAAATTCAACCCTAGTTCATGCTTCTACCAAGAAATTCAAGCTCAAAGCATAACCCAAGCATTTACACAAAACCTTACCTTAGGAGCTGAGAATCGAAGAGAATAGCTTGGTCTTGAGTCTTGAATCTCTAGCTTCAATCTCCAATCTTGTCTCTTGAAAATGGTTGAAGGTGTTCTTGAGAGAAGATGAATGGGTTGGAGAGAAAAGTGAGGGAGAGAGGGTTGAATCTTGTGTTTTAACGTAAAATGAGGTTTTGGGTGTTAAATTCTGATTTAGTAATTTGGGTCAGCTATTTGGGTCATGGAGCGGGTCATACGGGTCGGATTATAAGAGAAATTGGGTCTCAAATTGGGTAATTTCGAAATTGGGTCATAAGTCTCATAAAAAGGTTGACTTTTCGTAGAATGGCCATAACTTCTTCGTCCGAACTCCAAATCGGGCAATTCAAAAACCCACGAACTCGTAATCGAATTGTCTACTCAATTTCATTAAGTTCTATCCAGTTTCAGGCTTGGAAAATAAATTTACCTTATAGTCCCTAAATTATGCTTTAATGTCAATATAAGCACATTGTTTCGTCAAACTATAAAACATGCTATCAAAACACAATAAGAATAATATGAGCACATAATTAACACATCAATTAGTCACGCATTTCATACAAATCATATATTCCACATAAGTTCAAGCATAACGGTCAATTAAGGCATATTATTCACATAATTCATGCAAAGAAAGGTAAATCGTGCACTCACGTACCAACTTTACCTTGACCGAGAAGCAGGGCGTCACACGAAGCATGTATGCTTATGCCATGAATGATTAGTGTACCGTTCACCGTAGTAATGTAAATGATGTTGTGACTTAGTTCCATGGTGTGGATAGTCTGATCTCTAGCTGGCTTGGCTCCCAACTTGTCTTTCATATCTTTAATATGTGCTTGAGTAAGAAAGTCAGACCCTTGGTTGACCCTATTCTCGATTCAATTCGGATCCTTACTTACTGTTATCTTCTTCGGTTAACCGAGTACTAGTCTATCCTGCATACTTTCAGAATATTCATCCTTGTACCAGATTCACTCTATTATCTCTGACCATACAAGAGTATACCACCTACACAGCACTGGGGTTGTTTAATGATATTTCAAAATTTTAGTGGAAAGTATAAATATTTTTTTTTGTTTTTTTTTTCCTGGATAGTTGGAAAAATCCGATATCGACCCAATCTTCAGTTTCTAATCCAACTCCATTCATTGACTTCAACTGGTTTAATTTTTGTTGAGGACTTGATTAACTAGGGTTTGTTGACACTGTCTTCAAGGAGGTTAGCTTGATTGAAATTCCTCTTACCAAAGCTAACAAAGGCATCCATCAAAAGTTCCCTACCATCATCCTCGATTTCTAAATCACGTACTTATGAATTTCCAAACTAACCACTCTCTTCGATGCCTGATGGAGATCTTCAGTGCAGTAGCTTGACTTCCCCTTTAAAGGTTTAAACTGACAAAGCCGTCTCATTCTTTTCCTGTCACTGTCATTAGGTCTTCCACGTCCGTCATGACTTGTATTTCCATTGTTACCACTGAAAGTAACTTCCTCGAACACTACTGTAAATTTAAGTTTATGAGTAGTCGCACTCTCCCCCTTAAGAATTTTCTATCTTAATTCCTTGAATTAATTGCACTGCCTCACGTATCACAGATCCTAAATTTCATCATTTTTGCATCCTTCGTTTAAACGATTCTAGTTGTTCCACGTGCCAGGTGATCTCACTCACAGTTGCCTTAAAATGATAGGTAGGGATAGCCACTTCTCTCGTTCCAGTCTCCGGTTCCATCTTCCAATTCTCGGTATTTCTTTTTCCTTTTTGATTCACAATTTGCAACCCAAAAATTTCTTCTCTTCTTGATTGAAATGAGACTCGGTCAGAGTAATGCTTGAGGGGGAAGCAAAGGAGATTCCTATCAAGTAAACACTAAATAATGCATGCCAGTTAAGAATGTCAATGCACGTAGTATGTGTTCAAATAATTAATAATGCAGTACGTTTGAGCAAGTATGTCAATTGAAGAAGCGTATATAAAGCGGTGAATGATGCACGTGCTTATGGATGCATTGAACCCGTCACCGTAGTAATGGGAAGCTTTATCTCGGTACCTAATTCCTTGTTTGTTGAATTATAAGCTTATCTCGAACTGTTGGTCATTTCTTGTTTTTCCCACGGTCTTCTAATCTTCAGAATCATCTAGCATCAACTTAGACATTTGTACGGCTTGGAATTACGATATCTTGAACTTGAAGCCTTCTACACTCATGGAATTAGTATCTTACCTTTTCTTTAATAATCTCTCCAATTGTTGCCCGAATCTTCGTCATGGTAGTCGTTTTGATCAAAACTTCCTTGGTTTACTCTTTAGGAGTTCGAATAATTAAATGAACTCCACTTCCAATTGTTTATACTTGATCGCCCAAAATCCACCCAGAAATTCTTTGCTCTCCTTTAACGTTCCCATTTATTGCTTCATGTCTTTTAACGTGACCCCAAAACACGACAAGTCAGCTTGGACCTAAAAAAAAAATACCCCAACTCATCGGAGATAAAACCTTTAGCGTGATTGTCTTCCAAAATTTATATCCAGTGGATTGCTTGACTTCCTTTATTCCTCCCGCGATCGAAATCCCGAGCCATACCATTTTCCATATTTTCCTTTTCTTCTTTTCCACGTAAGTTAAGCTTTGTTGCTGATTACCACGAACCTTCTTTACTTGAATTCTCTTGAAGGTTCTCACCTTTGTGTTGATATAATATCGAATCCAAAACATTCTCGACCTTTTCTTCACTCTTCCCTTAATTGAGAAATTCTATGGAATGTTGTTGAAAGGACTTGGTAACATAGATGGGTGAATGTTGATCTTGCAAGTTGTTAACGCCACACCCTACTACTCTCTTTATCGAGCATCCACCAACTTCACTCACACCGATGAGTTACTCTCCTAATTGTTCTTTCTATTGGGGATCTCATTACCCGAATCATACCCTAATTGAAGGAGATCGCAGCTCTTGAATTCTAGTCTAAGATTTCCGATGCATTCTTTACAACTTCCAAGCTAAAGAAAAGAGCTTGTGATAGATTGTGGTTGTCGCAAAAATTAGCTGTGGTTTGATATTATCTTCGTAACCTATAAATCAGAACTCATTTCAAAATAGATGCATGCGATTAGTACAAGCTCATGCCACATAATTAGCACCAAAAGCATAGAATCGATGCAAAATGCAAAATATAAATCAACAATGTTTTGAAATAATCACATTTCAAGGTTAAAAGCTATGCAATGCACACATTGACAAGTAGTTCCTAAGCCATACGACCTAGAGTTGACACGACACGATACTAGAACTCCGATTTTTCAACCTCCCTCTGATACCACTTAAAGATGTAGCACCCTCAACGACAGGCACCACATCCCCCGCACTACGAGTCTAATCCACATATGAAATAGGCAGTCCATACATGAATCAGACTCACAGCGAACGGGTGACAAACAAAATGACCGTCCTGACTAGGTGGAAGCTAACCCTGGAACAATCAACAATAACCAAAATGCGGAAGCAAGGAAATCATTCATGTAATATCAAAGAAATAAATGAAATCCAACAAGAATTTAAATACAGGGTACGCTAATTAATACACCTGCCCTAACCTGTCCCAAATCAAATCAAGGCAACAACATAACAACGGGTTCAACTAGCTCCAGAACCTGTCCTAACATGTCCCGAAATAATATCAATTCAATAAGTGGCACACCGGCCAACGATAATAAGTCAATACAATACTTAAACAATATAGTATGCAGTCAATGTAAGTGAGTGAGACTAGAACAATGACTCGACAACTCTAACTATGCCTAGTAACCAACACCTACAAAAGAAACTTGAAGGGAAGGAAAAGAGGCGTCAGTCTATGAAAGGCTGAGTGAGGGGTTTATATAAATATTAGCGCAGTTAACATGCAAGTTATATTCTCGGGTAAAGCTTTAGAAAAGATAAGAATATTAGTTCAATAAAGAGATATTCTTCGCCCGAGAATACAACTGTCCAATTTAACAATTCATTCAATTTATTTCATGCGATACGTGGCCCGGCGAGTGAGGGCAATCTCCAACCTTACTCCAAGTGTGAATGATACATGCTTGCTTTATCAGTCAATAAGTGATCGTGCGATTCAATTATAGTGCAGTCGTGTAATAGTGTATTCAAGAAATATAATCAATGAATGAAAACAATGCAGTAACCCGAGGACAATCCGAGGTGCCAGACCCGTCCCCAGTCTCCTTCTCCCTCCAATGATGGGAAGGTAGCTAGCCTTCACCATCCACGACAAGGTGTATGTCAGGAACATGACTCCCACGCACGGAATTCCTTCCACCACCAAACCTCCTGGTGGCTTCAGGGTGATCCCGAAGTGGTGAGGATAGTGCGAGAGTTACTCGTCAGCCCTTGCTTTCCCGGTTGGCTCAATACACTACCCTCGGGCCCGAGTGCAATCATGATACTCGCCAATACATGCTCGAATCATGAACAATCATGGCTTGCTTGTAATAAACGTGACTTCCTTGAAATCATGAGTACTTTCATGGAAATTATATATATATATATAAATACCTTTTGGCCGAAATCTCACGTAAGGGTTATACAGGTTCTAAGTAACTAGAATTAGACCTCACCTGGAATACCACGAGACAAGAACAAGAACAAGCGCACTACGGTTGCCTATTCGATCCAAAAGTCTCCACCATGGAGAAGCACTGTACAATAAAGGGAACAATATATACCAGTGATAGGAGCCTCATTATGAACCAAATAGGACCCAAAGTAATGTTCCCGAAATGGTATCAATATGTTATGCAATGATTCAATATATAATAAATTATAAAAGTCATGAAATGTTCGGGTGTGCATTTAAGGTTCCAAGTAACAATTAAACATATAATTAAAGCTACACATATGATTCTTGAATGTTAAGTTCGTATTTTAAATTAAATAAGCATGTGGAATAATTATGCAAGCTCAAATATATTGAAACAATTCACAATTAAATCAATTAAGGCAACTAATCGACATGAACGAGGCCCATAAAATCAATGAGTTAAGAATTTGAGTTTTCACATATCATATAATATTATCATACATCATGCAATTCATAATCATCGATTAATTGAGCGTACAAGGTCAAATTACAATTTAAAGCAATTAACGTATAACATACAATAACTTCAGAAATTCATCTAAAATCAACCAGGTATCCGATTGACGAACGGAAAGAGGTGATAGACTCACCACGACGAACGGGACACGCTGTTCAAAAGGCGTCGGAATGCCGCCAACAAAGCCTGCCGGACCGCCACTGACAGCCGTCAAACCACCACCTCCGGTGGCCGAAAAAATCTCCGGAAGGACAGAAACGTGTGCCTCGGCTTGCTCATCAAAAGCCCTCAAACAATTTCAGAAAATACCAAACACATCGGATTTCATTGGCGAAAAATCGAACTAAATCCCTAGAACAAAAACTGCAATTAAACTCAAACCGTAAAACGAAAACGAAATCCGAACTTACCGTTGGAAAGCCCTTAACGAGGCCTTCGAAACCCATATCTCAATTGCCAGAAAAAGTAACCGGAGATTTGACCGGCATTGACCCGCAGTTTCTACCGCTGGTTCACCACCACCGCCGGTTTGCGCACCGCCACCAACACAAAAAGCTTGGCTACGTCGAGTAGAGTAATTCTTCTGAAGGGCCCGTCACCAAAATCTCATCGAAAAAGGCCGACTCGCCGCCTCTAAGCTCCGCCGCTGTCTCTCACCGGATAACCCTATTTCCGGCCACTTCCTCACCAAACCAATGCCAGAAATGAACTCAGGAGGTTGAAGAACCTTAGGAACCGGTCTTGCTCATCGGAAAAGGGTGCGGGAACGATGAGGTTCGCCGTGCTACAGTGCCACGCTGCCGCTGCGTGAAGTTCAGGAGGGGCGTGTCGCTGCCGCGCTGCCAACGAGAAAAGTTGCGCTGGGAAGTCTTCTTTCCAGCTATGGGGCGCGTGTCACGAAAAGTCGTGGCCTGCCACCACCTACCTGGCATGACCGAAAATTGGAAATATCTCCTCCGTCGGTCGTTGTCGGGCCAAGATCTTGGTACGGTTGTGATCGCGTCGTCGAGCTCTTCGAAAAATACAATTGGTTCATCAAAATCCATCGAGAAACGAACAACTTTGAATTTGTGTGTGTGTGTCGTGTGTGTGGGTTTGTGTTTTCGCCGTGAGAGGGAGAGAGAGAACGAGACTGGTTTGGGTTTGTGTGTGTATGTCACCGTGTGGATTTGGGTGTTTTATCCTGGGTCCTCAACGCACGGGGACGGCCGGAAGAAGGGTTAACAACGTCAGAAGTGGGCAAACTCAGAGTATACGGACTCGTCTCGATGCCCCGAACGCGTTGAAGCGATCAAAGAGGTCAAAATCTCGATCGGGCGAGAAATGACCGAAAAACCTTTGAAAGAGAAAATTACAAAGAAGCCCATAAACTCTGAAGGAGCTGCAAATAAGGTCACATAAATCACATAATTACATAATTAAGTGCACAAGAAAGTCGACAGGTGGCGCAGTCCGTACACTAGAAGAGCGGGGCGTTACAATTAATGTGTTTTAAGTTGTTCTAAACTTGTATTTGATGCTCCTACATGATATATTGCATGTTTTAAGTGATTTGGGTTGAGTTTTGGTTGCGTTTGAGCTTTGGGAGGAAGCCCCGAGTGCCTTGCCCTGTTTTTCATTCGGTTTGCTGCTGGAGAAGGGATCCATGGGCGTGGATTTTCTCCCACGGCCGTGGATTTGTGTCCAGTGACCTGGAGGTCTTCCCACGGTCGTGGATTTTTTACCCACCGCCGTGATCCTCCTCTGTTTTCTATCTGAGTTTGTTTTGTTCCGTTTACCCCTCAAACGAACTCCGATTGACCTGGTTTTTGAACCTAGGGAAACCTCTTGAAGTCTACAATATTATGTAATTGAAATAACCTCAATATCTTTTTCCATTTGTGAGATATTATCAATTCTTTTTGGTGTCACCACTTCCTGAAAAATCTGTATTCATCCAACTTCGGGCCTACGCCAATTTCACCTCGTTTTGAACCATGATTTGTGCCATATATCCTTGGAAAGACCTATGTGTCTAGTTTCATACCCAACAAGAAAAGATTAATTCGAATTCCTATAACTCAAGATATTCGCCTTTTCCTATAGCTTGTTCACTTTCGAAAATTGTCAACTTTTCCTAATTCTTGCTAAACTTTGCCAAAACCCGTTTTATCACTTTCCTTTCACCTCCTTGGCCTCTTATGTGACTTATATGCATTGTATACATACCTAATTGAATGATTAAATCATTTATGGGTCTAAATGGTATTAATTGAGCAGATGAGCATGATCACACCCTTTCATGACATGCATTGGCATTATTCCATATTTAATCATCTCATGACACGTTACACCATTCATGAGCACTGCGCGCGTCCTACTTGGTTTCATATTCAGTCGTTTCTCATGAGTACACAACGCTTCTTTCTCTTGTACAGTTTATCTCCAGTGCGGATATATTATGATCAATAGGCACCCGGCCTAGCTTATATCCTTGTATCGTCATCTTCCAGGTGAGGGTGTTTTCGTTCTAGTTACATATATAACCCTACAACCTATATGTGAAATATTTTGGCCGAAAACCTTATTGTATATTCATATTGTTTTCAAGGGAGAATCATCGAGTAAATATTTTAAAAGATTTGAACTATTTCCTATGTACTGAAATGATTGCTGATTCCCTACTGTTTTGGCGAGAACTGCACTGCATGGTACTATATTGTGGGCCCAGGGGAAACGTGGGATTGGCGACCGGATCGGTATTGGGCCGACGAAAAGAACCCTTGTATGCAGTACCCATTGGGAATACCTCTGCGCGACCTAGGAGACGGAAAGGCGGAGTATTCCTGAGCCGGTGGTTCCCATACCACCGAAGGAGCGGGTAGGATTCATGATCCCCCGTCTCATACTGCATTGATTATCTCCCGCGACTGGGCTACCCCTGGCGGGGAGAAAGAATTGGATGGTTCGGGTCTGCAGGCCTAACCATTACCCTGAGGAAGGAGGTTGGACTGTATTGCTCCTGTTTATTAATGAACTTAATGAATGACTGATTTAATTTATCATTGGTTGCATGATCGCGTTTTCTAAATATTACCAAGGATTATACACTATAGGAGTAAGGATGGAGATTGTGGACGCTCACTCGCCGATCCACTGATCACCCTACTGATTTGAAAATATTTATAAACTGATATAGTTGTAAAATCTGAGCATTGATAACTGTTTTATATCTCTTTAAAGGAACTAACTTCCATAAAACCTTGTTCGGGATTTATGGCTTGCTTGTGCTTGTTTATATATATGTATCGCTCCTGGTCACTCAGTCTTCTAGAGACTGACCCCTCTTTCCCCACTCTTCTAGGTTCTTGCAGGTTTGCTAGGCGGGAGTCGAGTCTTAGCTTTCTTCAAGTCACTTTTACACTAGAGTCACATTCCATCTTTTTATGATTTAATTGTATCACATTATGTATATTGGGGCCTGTGTGCCAATTATTGATTATTGATTCTTGATTCGGGACAGGCTGCATGTTAGTTGAACCCGTTGTTAGAATGCATGATGGAATTAATTATGTTATGGAATTGTTGGGCTTATGGACGTTTTGATATTCATGCTTAGTTATTGCTTCCGCACCATGTTTTGGCATTGAGATTTAATTGGTACAGGGTTAGATTCCGCCTAGCTAGGGAGTTATTTTATTTGTCAACCGTTCCCTATGAGTCCGGTTCATGTATGGACTACCCATTTCATATGTGGACTAGACTTATAGTGCGGGGGATGTGGTGCCTATCGTCGCGGGTGCTACACACACCAAATGAGAAGCTGGTTGATCAGACACTTCACAAGCCAGATTTTGCACAAAAGACCACACGTTCAACGAGTTCAGTAGCAACATTATCCGTGGAAGAGTTGCAGGCAATGATAGCTAATACCATCAAAGCGCAGTATGACGGGTCATCCTAAAATCGAGTCGCATACTCAAAACCATACTCAAGGAGAATTGATGCTTTGAAGATGCCAAACGGATACCAACCACCCAAGCTTCAGCAGTTCGATGAAAAAGGCAATCCTGAACAGCACATCGCCCACTTCATTGAAACTTGTAACAATGCTGGAAGAGGTGGTGATCTTCTAGTCAAGCAGTTCGTGTGGTCTCTCAAAGGCAACGCCTTCGACTGGTATGTTGATCTTAAACCCGAATCCATCGATAGTTGGGACGAAATAGAGGGGGAGTTCTCGAACCGTTTCTATAGCACCCATCGTACCTTAAGCATAATTGAGCTTACGAATGCTAAACAGTGGAAATACGAGCCCGTGGTTGACTATTTCAATCGTTGGCTCATCTTAAGCCCGAATTACAAGGATAAGTTGTCTGAAACTTTAGCAATCGAAATGTGCATCCAGGGCATGCATTAGGGTCTGCTCTAGATATTACAAGGACTCAAACCTAGAAACATTGAAGAATTAGCTACCCTTGCACACGATATGTAGTTGAGCATCTCGAACCACAAGACTTTGTTTCCATTAGAAGATTCGAGGAAGGAAAATAAAGATTATCTGTGAAGGATGGAGAAATCCCACAAGACACCAGTTAAAGAATCCATGGCCATCAAAACAACTGCGGTCAAAGTCTCCTCATGTGACAAAAAGAATGAAAAGATCAAAGAGCAGAGACCTCCAACTGACAAACGACGACCTACGTTGAAGCAGATCCAACAAAAGGTGTATCCATTCCCTGACTCTGATGTCCCACAAATTCTCGATGAGTTATTGGGAAAAAAAAACCTAATTGAGCTACCGGATTAAAATCGCCCAGAATAGAGCGGGAGGGTGAACGATACTAAATTTTGCAGGTATCACCTAGTGATTAGCAACCCACTCGAGAAATGTTTTGTCGCTAAAGAGAAAATTATGAATTTGGTGAGAGATGGAAAGATAATCCTCAACACTGAAGATACGGCGGATGCGAATGTCGTGTGTGCTCGGTGGTAGGCCCACAACAGTAGCGGTCCGGGACCACATTATAAAATTTTGTTTATAATACACGTATTAAAATATTTCTAAAACATTTTAATACAATAGCGGAAGACTAGCCGGATCTACTCAAGTATATACATGTAATTGATAATAAATTTTAAATCACTTAAGCAGATAAATATCTAACATGCAATTAACACTTAAGAGCATAAAATTTATCATGCTTTAAAAAATACAACTGTAAAATATTACCATACTACAAATATGACTATCTAACGACATTTTTCCAGCTCCTTTCCCTTTCATGAGACCGGCAAAGCTTCCCCGTAATATCCCCGGAGAAACCCTCGGAGTGTCGGCTCCGAAAGTATTTCTCTAAATACTAGAGAAAATAAACTTTAAACTAGAAAACCCTTTTCAGGGTTTAATCTCCCGAAATTTAGTGTTTTATGTATTAAATATGTAAACACCTAATTAAAATTAATTCCAAAATAATAAGGAATTAGTTAGGAGAAAAGGGATATGGTTTCAAAGCCAAAAGTTCAGTTAAAACCTCTCTTAAACTTGTGTGTAAAAATGAGGAGCCAAGACCCCTATTTATATAAAACCAAGGGTAAAATGGTAATTTTACATCCCCACTTACATGTGCAACTTGGATGAAAAATCTGAAGTGACTACGTTGAAGCTCTCACACCACGAGTCCAATGCCGCCGAGAACGCGCCGATCAGACACCGCACGCGCCCTCTGAAGGTGGCGCGTGTGTTACACACGCGGCCTAGGGTTTCTGGACTCAAACCGGTCCGATCGAACCCGGTTCGACACGTGGCCAATTCTGGTGTCGCCAGCCACGTGTTAGGTCCGGTCCAACTGGGCCTGGTTTGATCCAACCCTATCCGTCTCCAACCCGATCCATGACCCGGTTAACCGGCCCGGTCTAGATCTAATCTGGACCGTCCGTGGCGATGACGTGGTGCGATCTACACCGTACGCGTGGCGCCCCACTTGGTGCTCAGTCAGCGCCGCCTCATCCCTGTCCGCTGACGTGGCTCACGTCAGAAAAAAAAAATTAATTTTTTTTAATTTAAAAAATATATATATCATTTTCTCCAAAATGAAATTTCGGGTATTTCCAACACTTTGGAATTTCAATTTTTTTTCTTAACATAAATTCCTTGGCTATTTTCAAACACTTTGAAAATTCATTTCTCTTTCTCCCTTTAATATATTTTCTTCAGGTTTTCAATTGGGGCTTGCAGGGGGACCTGCAGGACTAATTAATTTTAGCTCCAAACGGGTTAATATATTATCATCTCATAATAGTAATTAATTACCGTTTAACAATATTTAATTCCACTAAATAAATATTATTGCACTCTAAAATAAATTAAATTATTCACGAATATCTCGATCTAGAATGATTTCGCATTTTACTCCTCCGTGTAGATATCCATGAAAAATAAATTGCAACTAGTATCATTTATTTTTCATCTCTGATCTGAAATTTATTGATTCACTTTTAGTTCAAATTCTCAGTATGTGAAACACATTCAACATACAACTTCGGTGACGTATCGTGCGAAGTGCTTTGGCCAAAGTCTTAATTCGAACATTTGCAAATCTATTTCAGGGATATGTTTTACCTTCGAGCAAGGCCACAGATTCCTCGATCAATATAACTCTTTAGCACATTTGATGTTGTCACCGAACGTACAAAGTATTTTGGCCAATCGTTACTGAGATCTCACTTCGAGTATATTACAATAACTAACACTTACATGCCTAAAGCCGAAATATTGTTAGGATTAAGAGTACAATGCTTCCTGAGATTTTATTCATTTTAGATAGCAGTATAAAATGAATAATATCAGTGGTCCTGTTCGATGTTTCCAATTCTATTGAAACTCATCAACGTGTTATAGGTGGAATCACCATTCCCTATGACAAAGGACTAGTCATCATATTTAACCACGTTATAGTCTTAACAAGAAAATATTCTTATCTTATTGACTAGAACTTTAATGACACGTGATTTTGGTATTCAAAGTCTTTTCCCATGAAACACATTTCATATAAGAATACCACCATACGCCATTAATTATCAATATGTGAAATACTCACAACTTGCTGCAAATTCAGTTTAATTAATCCAACAAATTGAATTTTTAGGGCACTAATCCCAATAATCTCCCACTTGCCCTAAATTCAATTTGGCCATACATCTAAGTCTTATTCCTTTCACACGAGTGTTGAAACTCGTTTTGCCCTCTTTTACGCCAATACTTTGGTGAAGGAATCTATCTGATGTTTCTCTGAGCTAACAACTACGAAATCATAAAGCCAATACTTTTAACTGGCTGCTTCTCAAGCTACCATGTATTTGGCTTTTATGGAGAAGTAATCAATGTGTATCTGCTTAACATTCCCAAATTAACGGTTGCTCTTTCTAGAGTAAACACGTATTCTAATGTTAAACATCTAGAATATAAATCAGATTGTAAATCTGAATCTGTGTACTGTATTGAAATGAGCTCATCACTATGGTGGACTAGCATATACTGTTGAGTCCTTCTCAAGTACTCCAACATACGCTTTTACTACTACCTAGTGTCAGATTCTAGGGTTTGACTAATATTTGTTGAGTTAGACCTAATTCATAATAGACATCTGGCCTTGTACATAATATGACATACATAAAGTTTCCGCTGCGGAACTCTAATCATATCTTTTATCTCTTCAGTTATCTTAGGACACTGATCTCGAGATAGATAAATTCTGTAGTACCCGGGCGCAAGGTACCACATCCCCCGCACCGAGACCCGGCCCGAATATGAAACGGACAATCCATACTCGAGCTAAATCACGGCGAACGGGGACAAACACACTCGCTAAGCTAGGCGGGAGCTAACTTTCGCAACCAAAGAAACAGTAAAACGGAGATATTACGAATGCGGAAGCAATGTACATACATGTATAACAAGATAAGCAAATAACAACGGGTTCAACTAGCATAGGTACCAAATCCCGAAAATCAATAAAATCATAGCACTTAAATTATGGTTTCTTATAAACTCATTCATAATTCATGATAGTGATAACAATCAATACCAATCATACATTCTCTATAACTTAAACAAATTATAGTTAAATATGCATATGTACAAACTCTGACTTAACCGATTGACTTAATAAACTTGACTTCCCGCCTAGCACTCCAAACCTGCAAAAACACTGAAAACAAATCGGGTTCAGTCTATACGAGACTGCTGGGTATAAAATGAGGCATAAATAGCATATACAACAATATTTAACATTCACATGCCAGTTATAATTCCAAATGAGGTTTTTAGCGCATTTCCCAAGTGGGTAAAATAAGGAAGTCATCAAAAGGGATTATAACGTTCATTTTCATTCTTTAGGTCTTTTGTGGCCCGGCGAGTAGGCGTGCATTATCTCCAACCAACACCTAGTGTAGTTCATTACACATTCATTCATTCTTTCTTTCTTTCATGCATTACATTCTTGTGTGGACAATCATGAACATTTACACCTTCTTCCTCCGGGTGATGGCCGGGTGATCGGCCCGAACCATCCATTCATTGACCAAAAGGGGAACATGACTCCTAGATGGCACTCAGCGTCCATTCCTCGCTAACTCCTAACGAGGTCCGGTTACAATTATAAATTAAACAAAACAAGGGCATTCAAATCATTTAAATATCAAAACATAAAATAGATAACAATCAATTTCATAAGTCAAGTCCATAAATCATAACCTAAAATTCCACCATTAAAAGGGCACATTTTATATCAAATGAATCCAAAAATTTCACATAACAATCATAACACGTACTATTCCACGTTTAAAATTAGAAATTAGATAAATAATTACATTCAAATCAAGATCGGAAATTAAATAAAACATGAAATAGGTTACAATTTAATTTCCATAATTCAATTAAATCAACTAATATTTAATATCTATTAAACAAATATATATAAATATATACACGTACATTATCATGCATGGGCACAATAATTAAAACTCTAATTTACATGCATGCAAAAAGGTAATAATTAAAATATGCATGCAATTAAGTTATATATATTACGCATGCATATATCATACCATGCATTTAACATTTACAACCAATGAACAATCATGCATGAAATTATATTATACTTAAATATATATATATATATACCACGTACACACACACCCTGCATGCATGCATTTACAAAATTATACAAACAAACACACCCCTGCATGCATACTTAATATATATATTTACACACAACATTACAAGCGAGGAAGAAGGAGAAGGCAGCCACGCACAACGCCCCAAACAGTCTCCCCGCCCGGGTATTTAATACTCAGCATAATCCCCAGCCGGTTTGTAACACCCCGGAGCGAAGGGCGCCACCTCCCCCGCACCATAACCCAACACGTGAAGCGAAATGGGAACTGCGCCCACGTATCAAGCCACGGCGAACGGGTGACAAACAAAATTCAAACCTAAGCTAGGCGGTCTAGACCCTACTCAGAGCACGCAATAAAACAAATAACGAATGCGGAAGCACCAGAATCTCATAAAGCAAATAAAAAAACTCGAGACATAACAAACTTTCGATTCAAATATATACAAACTTTACAATTTCGAATTGGAGGCATAACTTATACATAAATCAGAATTTGCCAAAAAAAAAAAACATAAAGAAAACGAAAATGCCATGCATGAGACTCAAACTATCCTCAAACCCGACTCAAAGACAACCGCCTAGCTCCAACACCTCAGAACGGATACCTGCAACTCAAATCAAAGGGGGAAAAAGATAGAAATAACGAGGGTCAGTCCTAAAGACTGGTGAGGGGGCTAACACACGCACCCATACATATACATAAGAGCAAAGCATATACAAAGCTTAAAGGGGTTCATGAACCGGGCACGGTTTTTTGCATTCTAAAACATTTAACCCGTGGTAATATATATAAAGAAAGAAGGTTGGGGCCGAAGGCCAAATCAGTCAAGTTTTAGAGTTTAGAAATCCGTCCCCGTTTCACAACCATAATCGAAACATAACGAACTGAAAGCTTAAATCCAACTTACTTACTCCATACACCAAGGCGAAACGAAAACAAAACAAATCGTATCTCAACTCCACCCCAACACCGTTTTGGGGAGAGAGGTGCCCCTCTCAACCCCTGCTGAAAAACTGAATGAGACGGGGGATCCACCCGCTCCTTCGACGGGTCACTAAGCACACCGTCGGCTCAAGAAGACCCGCCTTCCCCTCGACCTCCCGAGGATGGGCGAAATCTCCCTTTTGTGGAGTCGTGTTGATGAGAGAGCCCGGCGACCCCATGGCCGACCCGGGATCACATACCACTTCTCCGGGGCCCAAACTTACACTTACACGTATACTTGCACTTATCACACTTACCAGGCGAAGCTTATCCACAAATCTTATCACGCTTACAAACACACACACACACTTAACAAAGCTTATCAAACCAAAAGAAAATAGAGCTTATATACTTATAAAAGCGTTTTCAAATTCTTGAGACAAACGGGACAAAACCCACAAAATACTTATCAAAACACATATCTACATATGTATACATATATGTATCGCATGCGGGTTCGAAATACAAATAGGGTTTTAGGTCATCATAACTAAAAGGGAAGAAAACCTCACCTGGACGAGCAAACCAACCAAAACGGACCAAAAGGAGTCAAACGAACCACTTCCTCAACAACGGAACGAACCTAAGAGCAAAACAAAGAGCAAGAGGCAAACTTAGACTCAAATGAACCATATTGACGCTCGGCGAATGCGATGATATTATGTTATGAACACGTTCATGTGCACTATTAAGGAATTGAAATCATATAATCAAATCATTCAATCCTTCGCTCACTTTCATTCGAATTCACAATTACACGTTTCCAATCAATTCAAGAAATTCAAGGCACAAGATCTAACATTTAGACAAATAAGAGCATTGAAGTAAATTAAGTTCGACACGCATTCAAACGTATACAATCTTACACAAAACTCTACTACATACACCCTATTACACAATATAACATTTTTCCAAAGTTTGAAAACAAGAACAAATCACAAGACAAGGGAAATGGGTTAAGGAAATCACCAACGCCACCAAAACGCACATAAACGGCATTCAACAAAAGCATGTCTAAATCTCACCCAAATGTTATGAAATCGAACCACAATACTCCCAACACATAGTAAAACAAGTTCATAGTTCATCACAAATGAAGATAAAGGCAACAAAGAGGTGAAACAAACCAAAAACCGAAAAGGAAAACCTAGGGCTGCGAGGGACACGGGGGTGTCCCTCAACTTAACTAAGCTGAGCCACGCCCGTGTCTCAGTCCAGACATGCCCAGGAAGCATGACACGCCCGTGTCTCACCTTTCAAGGTAAATGAGACACGGGGGTGTCTCGGTACAGCACCAAAAACGCATACAAAGTTTGCCGGCAAAACTGACACTAAACAAAATCAGTCCAAAAGCATACCAAATCAACTCCAAATATTATGAAACTTGATATACAACATATTTAGCATGTTAGGAACATATTTCATTTAGAACTAAAAGGCTAAATCACGCGTTAAGGTCACCGAAATCATGCAGCAACTCAGGAGCACCAAAAACGGACATATGAGCTCAATTGGTTCAATCATGCCATGATCAAGTACTTAGGGGCTGAAAATGAAGCTGAAACTCTAGGGAATGAATACTAACATGATAAGCAACTAATATACTCCATGTATATGCAAATTGACACGAATTGGAGCACATTAGAACCACCAAGTAATCACAAAATGCAACAGCAGCAGTTCGGTTCGCGCATAGCATACAGACAGGCCATCATGCTTCGATTAGGAGCTGAAAATGAATCTAAAAACTTGCAAGAGCAGGGCTAACATATAAACCAATTAGTATACAACATCTCCATGCAAATTCACACGAATTGGAAGTCATTAACTCAAGCAACAAAGCACAAAACGTCACAGCAGTCCCAAAACAGGGGAGCAGTTTTTAAGGTTCAAGAACTCAAGTTTGCAGCCATATTAAAGCATGAATTCCGGGCAAAACGAAGCACATTCATAGAACAACATGTATACTACATTACCAAGCATTAGCATACGAAATTGGAGGCAAGAATTCATCCATTTGATCTCAAAAACGTGACAGCAGTTTGGTGGAAATGAGCAGATTTGCAGCAGTTCGGTTTTCAAGTTTCATGGCCAAAAACTCAAGGTTTCAATCATGTTATCCAAGAGAAAACAACCCTAACACATCTAGCATGAAGTAAGAATCAAGAATGGAAGCAAAGGAGTTCATATAATCAACAAGGAAGCACCAAATCAGCCACAAACTCAAGCTAAGGCAAGGAAGCAACAAATGACCTCTAACCCTAACTATTCATGCAAGTCACCATAACCTTATTAAATCTGATGCAAATCATGAATTTCAAGGATCAAATGAAGCATAGAAGAGAGGAGAATACATAAATATACTTACCTTTAAGAGTTCATGGAGTGTGGAAGAGATTGGCTCCAAAAATCACAAGGTCTTGAAGAGGGCTTTCTTCTTCTCCTCTTCTCTTCTCTCTCGATCTGTTTCAGCACAAATGAGGGGGGGTTTGGCTCGGTTTTCAGCTGATAAGGGAGAGGGAGAGACTTAACTCAAGTCAAGTTATCAAGGGTTAGGCTTAGGTTGAGTTAAATTGGCCCCACAAGTACATCACTAGTCAAAGAAGGTGGCTTAAGCACAAGCTGTTCGTTCCGGTCAAAGAACGAGGGTCTAAACGGGCTTAGAAAAATACCAAATCAGGGTCCTTGGCTTCATCTCTTCGTTACGAGTCCAACGCATCTTCCGGAATTCGAATCCGAATTCCCTAGCTCAGGTTATGGCGTCCGGAACAAGAGGCGCGCTAAAACTAGTTAGGCCCTCATGTCCCTCGTCACATACTTAAGGTTTAAAACCTCGAAAAACGAACACGAAAACTTAAAACGAGCATGCAAACACATTCATAACTCACGTATATCACGCATATCGAAATTTCACAAAAATCGGAATTGAATTCCGGCACATAACAAGCAAATTACGAGCATACGAAACTTAAACGTTTAAAATCAAAGTTCATGAATATAAACAATTAATTTCATATTAATTCAAATAATCATATAAGCATTAAAATAACATTCAAATACGTAATTAAATAATTTAAAGCACATAAAACCCTCTCGTTACGGCGTACCTGGAAATCCGAACGATCGGGATGTTGCACGGTTAAAGGAAGAAAGCTGTTACAGAAGCTCCAAGGCAGGGTCCCTGGCCGGGTAAACCTCACACACAAATCTCCCCGCCCGGGGAGATGGGCTACAAACGCAGAAACAGCAACAGGCATGCTCGATTCCCCCGTTTCAGAACCAAGAAAACAGAGCAACAGGTAACAGGTAATGTAACAGCCCAAAACAGGGCCTGGATGAAAACAGTAAGTTAAGGCAGTGGTAAAGCGTTTATAGACCGTGATCCAACTTTTTGAATCATCGTGCATTGCATTCTTACATGAACTTTGTGCTCGTATATGATCTGACATGCTTTAAGGGGGAATTCTTGACCTTTGATTCAGTTTACTATTCATAACCCGAGCCTACCTTGTTCATATTGCTACTCGAACCCTAGAGGTTCATCACACATGTTTCCCAATTGTTTGAACTGGTTTCCCGAACTCAGAAAGTCTTTCTTGAGCCATAAGGGTATTTTTGGAACTTACCGACCAAAGTTACTATTCATCAGAAAATGATCTTTTGATTCTGATACCTTTTTCTACCCAAGTTATAGTCGAATCGATCCTTGAATCGAGACGAGTCTTTTGAAATCATTCTTGGCTTGGAAATCCATTCCGGAACTTTGTTTTATTGAAAACGTTTTTGAAAACCCTAGTTTACTATTCCTTTTACGAACGGTTTTCATTCGGAAAATGTTTTCTCTTCGGATTTGCACTACTTGAGCTATTTCAAGATTTTTGAGATGTTTTACAACTCTTGATTCAAACCCTAGCTTGAAATTTTGAAGCGTACGTTCGTACGTGAGAATTCACTATTCATCCTACGTTTTCAACTTTTTTAACGGTAAAACGTTTTATAGTCGATTTTGGACTCAAAACGCTTCTCGATTTATTTCTTGAATTTTGGAAGCAATCCGGACTTGAAAATCATTCTAGAAAGTCATTTTTCACTCGTGTCGAGTTTCGAGCTCAAAACTTTTATTCACTAAAACTAATGTATCTTTCAAACGGTAAATCCGATTTCGACGAATGAATATGCGTTTCGAAGCTAATTTTCTTTCCGTCAGAATGGTTAAACTTCCAGCCACTTATCCTCGAGCCTTGGGGGACGAAATTACAGAAATACCCCCAGCAGCCCATTTTTAGCTTCAACATCCCTAAAGCTTCTAGAAGATACAAGTGGATGAACTCTTGTTTTGCTCTCCTACCCTTAAGCCATCTCTAATTGCAAGGTGAGGGGCTTCTTCACACCTATATATACCCCTCTCATGGCATTTGAATCCTTGCTCAAAGTCTTGTGTTAACAAGCACTCCTCTCTCCCTCCTTTCCCCTCTTGCTGTCGGCATCCCCTCCCCTTGTAGCTAGGTTAGTTTGTTTTGTTTATGTTATGTTTGTTTAGTTTATGTTTTTATGTTATGGTATGTTTATATTATGTTTAGGTTGGGTCTTAGGGTCTTCCCTAAGCCATATAGGATTTTATTTTATGCATTTATTATATAGTTTTCATGATATGTTTGTGTAGTTGTTTATATGTTTTAATTGTTTAGTATATGCTTGAATATGTTATGAATTGCTCTAGTATATGCTATGATCATGTGATATGCTTGTTATATTATGAGAATTGATGCATGATTATGGAATTTGAATTATGTTCATGCATGTTAGCTAATGGAATAGTGATTTACAATTTATTATGTCACAACTTGTTACATGTTGATATGGAATTAAATTGTTACATGTTACATGTTACATGCCTAAAGGTTTATGATATATGATATGATATGATATGAGATATGTTGTGACATGTTGTCACATTGTTATATGACTCTTGAATTATGAATTGAGCTTATGGTATGATTTGGATTAATGGATTAGTGCCTTGATCATGTTATACACTTTAATAGTGTCACATGTTATAACCTAAGATAGATTAGTGTTTCATAACTTGATCTTATGCCTTAATTGGATCTCTTAACTATAGGTTATACCTTTAACCTAGATCACATTTGATTATATTAACATGAACTTGAAACTATAGGTTATAACCAAAATCATAATTTAATTAGGGTGTGTGTGTGTGTGCATGCCGTGTGTGTGTGTGTGTTCGTGCATGGTGTGTGTGTACCGTGTGTGTGTGGGTGTGTGTATAGTAAGGGTTTGACCCGACCCTTTGACCCGACATGTGAATAGTAACCGGTGAATAGTAATCGTGAATAGTAATCTTGAATAGTACTTTTGAATAGTAAAAATGAATTAAAACTTGTGCTTTCTCTATAGACATTTGCACCTAGGGTTTCCATATCCAGGGTCTAAAATGTGTTTTCAAAATGTGTTTTCTTTCGTGGACTTGTTTCTTTACCTAAGGTTTGCGATAGGATTCATAATTTGACTAAAGCTTACTCGGTTATAGTAAGATCATAGTCTAACGTTAAGAGTAACTCACTTTGACGTATTCCTTTGTGTGTTACCTTTCTTGAATACCTTAAATGGTATTATCTCTTGTGTTACATGTTCCTTGTTCATTTGTTTCTTGCATTTCATATGCATCTTGGTTAGTAGTGGGTCTTAGTTCTTAAGCTCACTCTAGTACGCCACCTACAGGAGTTAAAGTTGAGCACTGGGATCCCCAGGGCACCGCATAATCTGTCTACCTACCTTTTGTTACTATTAGGTGAGGTGAAGTTATAAATGTTTTCCAACTGGAACCACGATTATACTATCGTATCATATGTTTTGAAATTCAAAGCTAAACCTTGTTTTGAACTATCCCTTTTATCGGGACATTCTCTTGAAAGGATCATTCATACTTTAATAGTATACATTGATCAACAGTACATGTTTTCCAAAGTTCTGCATTCTTGTTCAAAGACAGTTACATGTTTGCATATGTTTTCAAAGTACAGACAGAATCACATGTTTTCAGACAGAATCATATGTTTTACAGACAGCATCATATGTTACAGTTACAGTTTCACATGTTATAGTTAGCATACTGGAGTGTTACTCTGGTCACTGCTAATCTTAAATGCAAGCATACAGTTTACAGTTTGGGCCCGGCGGTTATGTGTGGAGGTGATGCTCGGGAGGTGAGCGCCAACGACATCACCAATACCGGCTGCCACACTTAGACTATTGACACCGACTTTTAACAGGAGGTTTGTTAAGTCAGGACAATTTATCTGGGAACGGACAGCAAATCTGTTCCCATTACATGTTTACAGGTCGCCTAGGGCTAGCTACCCGAAGTGACAACCGGTGGAGGATGGTGCATGTTTGTATGCGTTGGTAAGAGTTGTTGTTGACCTTGGTCCGATAGTCTACTATGTGCATAGTTGTTGTTGACCTTGGTCCGATGCTCTACTATATGTGGGGTTATTGTTGATCTTGGTCCGATACTCTACTAAACGTGGAATTATCGTTGATCCTGGTCCGACACTCTACCGAATCATGTTTTCTGGAGTAAGGATGGAGGAGCCTAGCTTGCGGGCAAAATTCTGTTTCATAAAGGATGGTTCATATCTGGAAAAGTTCACTTTACCCTTATCTCGTTTTATGAAAGAACTATGAACCATCAACAGCATATGTGTGCGCGTGTGATAGCATTCATGAAAATGTTTTATAACGTGCATTCTTTTACAGCATCGCATTCAAAGAGTTTTATCAACCGAACTTGTTTCGAGTTCTTCTTTAAAGCATTGCATTTAACAGTTTCGAACTTTACTTCAAGTTCTTTAATTCAGTACTTTCTTTAAAGTATTCCCTCACTTAGTCCTTTTGACTAATACCTCTCCCGTTTTCTTGCCTCGTGGTTTCAGGTCTTGCAGCCGCAGTCTAGAGGTATCTTGAAGCTCTAGATTGTCATTTTGTTTCAGTCAGGACTTAGTATTACTTCCTCTTTTGTGTCCTGCATATGTTTTATGGCTGCATCACTTTATGTTTCTGTATATGTTTTTGATTACTTGAGTATCTTCGTTATACTCTTTCTGCTACTCTGTTACCGATATTTTGAACTCTGCTGTATCGGTACTTATATGTGAATTTGTTATATGTTCTGATATGCCGAGTCTCTCTTACACGATCAATATGTTCTTGCTTGTTACATGCCATCACGCACATGTTTTGAAAAGTTTTAAAATACTCTGATTTTCCGCTGCATAGCCACATCGTTGTACATGTATAGTTCTGATAGATAGCCGTTCGCTGGAGTATTTCTTGAGTGATGGCTCACACCATTATTTGAGAGGTGCTTCAGTGCGGGGGTTGAGACGCCACTCTCCTCTTGTTCTGGTACGGGTGGGGGCGTTACAGCTCTGAGGTGGTATCAGAGCATCGGGTTAAGTAAGAAGAGACATATCCTAGATTGCTCTCATGTTGCATCATGGATTGTTCACGCATTGCATCCAGGATCATTCTCATATTGCATCGAGACGGGATATTTAGGGATTGCATGGTTCTGTTATCTGGATTTCATATCTGTGGTATCTTCTGTATAGCTATGGCAGTTCAGCCACACCAGGATCCTAATCAGCAGATGGATGAGGCTTTCTTTGAGCAGTTTGAGGCCCCGCGTACTGTGGCAGTTTCTCGCCGTGGAGGCACTCGTTTCTACACCTGGCGCAGGTCTAGGAACAGTGGCAGACCTGGGTATTCCTATCCTAACAGAGTTGTGCACTATCTCGAGTCTGAGAGAGATGGTTACTTTCAGGAGTATCAGAGGACCCGTGAGGTCAGGTTGGAGTCTCTGCGCTATCAGGATCAGTCACTGCAGTACCAGATTGACAGGGACATCGCTCGTGAGCATGCTGCAGAGATGACTCATATTGCTGATCAGAGGGTTGCTCGTATTGTTGAGCTGGAGGCAGATCTTATGCAGATGACTATCGATCGCGATACCTCTATGGAGCGTCACCAGCACTACCGTGCCCGTGTGAGAGCTCGCCTGTATGATACCTATCACTTATCCGATGAGCAGGCAGTTGAGGAGGTCGAGGGTCAGGATGTCAGTCAGGCCTCTCAGGAGCCCGAGCCTATGCAGGAGCAGTCTGATGGAGGCGATGGAGGGTCTGATGATGATGATGATGGCGGAGATGATCCAGCAGGACACGGACAGGGTGAGGTCGTTGCCGTTTCTGATGACACCACCAGGGGTTCTTTGGACCACAGTTATCAGGGTTGATTGCTGATGGGAGATTTTTGTATATAGTACTGATGCATATATGTCTATCTATGGATGGCGGACGTATAGCCGGGACAGTTCAGGACTGACTTTTGGATGAGGGGATGTATAGCTCTGGTAGATGATCCCCGACTTTTGGCACCACGGATGACGGTTCAGATGACTTGGTACCTACTAGGTTATTTTCAGCAGGGTTGGACGGATTGGTAAGGCCTGTAAAGGAGTCAACTCGATAGTATCGGGTCCTCCCCATTTTTTTTGAATTAATACTGTTAACATGTGGCCTGTAGTAAATTTTACCAAACCTTGCACAGTTATAACACTTTCGGCTTTATGTTGAATATCTGTTTACTGCTTTCCATAACTGTCATTGCATGAGTCTTAGAGTTGCTTCAAGATACCATTAGGACCGTTGATAGGATCATGCCATTTCATTTATTGTTAGCATGCTATTATTCTTGATATGTTGGATACGCTTCTGGATATGTTGATCATGCTTCTGATCATGCTACATTTCTTGTTAATATGACAGTACACGTTCTGTTCCCGTTTACATGTTGATCATGTTTTGGGATGTGTTATATATATTTCTGATATGTTGATATGTTACCCGAGCTTCTGTTCACGTTTACATGTTGTCTGACAATTGTTTCTGATTATATGATATGTTTAGAGATCTTGAATCTTTGCTGACATGTTGTTATGGGAATGTGTTGTTCTCATACTTATGTGTGACTACGTGAGAATGTGAATACGTGGTTACGGATTCTGTGAATCATTGTATGTCATGCATCGAATATATGTATCTGAATGCTTGTGAATTCAGTAACAACATGCCACCAAGAATAGCACCCCGGAATCGTGTACCACCACTGCCACCCCAAAGAGATGTCACGCCACCCCCTGAAAGAGAAAGAACTCCGGAATTAAGGGATGTGCTACGACAATTTATGAGGGCTTGTGCACCGAGAGATAATCCTCCTAATGAAAGGTCATTCGAGAAGTTTCTGAGGATGAATCCGCCTAAGTTCTATGGAGAACCGAACGACATAAAGGCTGAGAATTGGATTACTAGTCTTGAGAAGATTTTTGAGGCTATGGAGATCTACCCAGAGGATCGTGAACGAGTTCGGTATGCTACTTTTCTTATGGAAGGAGCTGCATACAATTGGTGGAAGCACGTTCAGCATATGTGGATTGAGAATAACGTTGAAGGAAGTTGGGATGAGTTTATCAGAGAGTTTCAGCAGAAGTATACGCCTCAAGTGACTCATGATGCACGAGAGGCTGAGTTTATGAGTCTGGTTCAGGGAACTATGAATGTGATGGAGTATGAAGCTAGGTTTGTGAGGCTGATCAAGTATGCGCCTCATATTCTGAATGATGAGCGTCGCAAGACGAAGAGGTTTATTGATGGACTGAAGCCTAAACTTCGGTTGGCACTTGCATCTTTGGTTATTGAGACCTAGAACCAGGCTGTTGATAGAGCGCTAAGGGTTGAAGCTGCACACAAGGAGATCAAGATAACTACTGCCCGTCAAGGACCTTCTAACCCTAAGCCTTATCAAGGTAATAAGCGACCTTCCGGATCTTTTCCCCAAGGAACTGGAAAGAGGCCAATGGTAACACCACAGCGTCACCAGCAGAATGCTCCACCGAAACAGCAAGCACAGAAGCAGAAAGCGCCACAGCAGTATCAGAAGGCGCCACAACAGCAGAGAGCACCTCAGCCAGGTCTAGAGGAAATTGTTTGCCGATATTGTCGCCGAACGGGACACACTGAGGAGAACCGTCGCAAGAAAGCTGGACAGTGTTTCGCGTGTGGTTCCCCTGAGCACCAGATGGATAGTTGCCAGCACAAGATCAGGAGATTTGGGGTCCAGGATAAAGGAAAAGGAGTGGTGGGTACGACGAACAAACCGGTGGTCAGAGGCAGAGCTTATGCTTTGGATGGTAAGGAGGAGGTTGATCCTTCGTCTGTTGTGGAAGGTATTGTGCACATTCTTAACACGCCAGTTAAGGTCTTGTATGACCCTGGTGCCACGCATTCATTTGTTGCTTCTAAATTATGTGCGCATTTACAGTTTCCGCTTGAATACTTGCCATATAAATTTGAAGTGAGTTCTCCTTTGGGAACTTGCCTTGTTACGGATCAAGTATATAAACGCTGCCCTATATGTATTGGTACCCGTTGTTACCCGACGGATATGATTGAGTTACCGATGACAAGATACGATGTTATACATGGTATGGATTGGTTGTCTAAGTACCGAGCTAAGTTGGATTGTTACAAGAAAGAGATCATCTTGGAAGAAGATGAAAGTGGGACATCAGAAGGGAAAGTTGAGAAGTTATCAGTGATTTCTTCGATGGAAGCTAAGAAGTTGATTCAGAAAGGAGCTAGTGGATTTGTGGCTTATCTTTTGAATAGACCGAAAGATCAACTTAAGATCGAAGAAGTGGAAGTGGTGAACGAATTCCTAGATGTGTTTCCTGAGCATTTGGATTCGTTACCCCCTGACCGAGAGTTGGAGTTTACGATCGAGACGATATCAGGAGCTGAGCCGTACTCAAAGACATCTTACAGAATGGCACCAACTGAATTAGATGAACTGAGAAAGCAATTGGATGAACTGATTGAGTCTGGATATGTTCGACCGAGCACATCGCCGTGGGGAGCGCCTGTGCTTTTCGTTAAGAAGAAGGATGGATCATTGCGTTTATGCATTGACTATCGGGAGTTGAACAGGATGACAATCAAGAATAAGTATCCTCTTCCTCATATCGAAGAGTTGTTCGATATACTTGAAGGATCGAAGGTCTACTCCAAGTTAGATCTTAGACAAGGGTATTATCAATTGAAGATAAGGGAAGTAGATATTCCGAAGACTGCTTTCAACAACCGATACGGACATTATGAGTTTGTAGTAATGCCGTTTGGTTTGACGAACGCACCAGCTGCATTCATGGATATGATGCACCGTATATTCAAGCCGTTTCTTGACAAGTTTGTAGTGATCTTCATCGACGATATTTTGGTATTTTCGAAGACACCGGAGGAACATGCTGAGCATCTTTGAATCGTGTTACGCACTTTGCTGGATCACAAGCTATATGCGAAGTTCAGTAAATGTGAGTTATGGCTTGAGAGAGTTACGTTTCTCGGACACATCATATCAGGATCTGGAATCGAAGTAGATCCCTCGAAGATCGACACGATTATGGATTGGAGGTCACCGAAGAATCCTTCAGAAGTGAGGAGTTTTCTGGGATTAGCTGGTTACTACCGGAGGTTTGTCCAAGATTTCTCGAAGATAGCTACACCTCTCACTAAGTTGACAAAGAAAGAAGGGAAGTTTGAATGGACTGAGAAGTGTGAGCAAAGTTTTCAAAGGTTGAAGGAGATGCTAACAACTGCACCCGTGTTAGCGTTACCAGAAGGAAAAGAAGGATATACTGTCTAAACCGATGCTTCGAAAGAAGGACTAGGAGGAGTTTTGATGCAGAACGGGAAAGTGATTGCGTATGCATCAAGGAAACTCAAAACGCATGAAGTCAACTACCCAACACATGATTTGGAGTTAGCCGCGATAAGTTTTGCTCTGGGAAAATGGAGACATTACCTGTATGGAGTTACGTTTGAGATCTTTACTGATCATAAGAGCCTGCGACATCTATTCACTCAGAAGGAGTTGAATATGCGACAGAGGAGATGGATGGAATTTCTGGAGGACTACGACTGCATTATTCAGTACCATCCAGGAAAGGCGAATGTTGTAGCAGATGCTCTAAGCAGGAAAGTTCGTTTGGCACAGATTTCTGCCAACCCCGAGGATGAACGAAGAGAGAGAATGGAGGTGATAACTAAAGCTCGAGTCGCGAACGTTGTGATGATATCACCTTTGAAAGAACAAGTGTTGGAAGCTCAGAAGAACGACGAGTGGATCAAGAAATGTCTCGAATCTAAGGAGAAAGATGATGAGACCAAGTTCAAGGTTGATGAACATGGAATATTGAGGTACAAAGGTCGAGTATGCGTACCAACTGTTTTGAGGAAAGAGATTCTCGACGAAGCGCATAAGACTAAGTACACGATACATCCCGGAGGTACTAAGATGTATCAAGATGTTAAGACGCATTTCTGGTGGAATGGAATGAAGAGAGACATAGCCAATTATGTCAAGAAGTGCTTAACTTGTCAGAAAGTGAAAGCTGAGCACCAGAAGCCGAGTGGGAAGTTGCAACCATTACCGATTCCAACTTGGAAGTGGGAGCAAATCACGATGGATTTTGTCACTGGATTACCCAAAGTCAAAGGAGGACAAGATAGTATCTGGGTGATCATTGATCGATTGACAAAGTCAGCGCACTTTTTGCCAGTAAAGACGACGGATAAGGTTAGCTCGTTGGCAAAGCTTTATCAACAAGAGATTGTCAGATTACATGGAGTCCCGAACAGTATAGTCTCGGACAGAGATCCGAAATTCACGTCGCACTTATGGAAAGAAATTCAGACTTTGATGGGAACAAAGTTGAACTTCAGTACTGCAGCGCATCCTCAGACGGATGGACAATCAGAAAGGATGATCAAATACTTGGAAGATATGCTAAGAGCTTGCGCTTTGGACTTCCAGGAAAGTTGGAAAGAGTGTTTACCTCTTGTGGAGTTTGCATACAACAATAGTTATCAAGCTTCTATTAAAGCTGCTCCGTATGAAGCTCTGTATGGAAGGAAATGTAGATCCCCGTTATACTGGGATTTGGATGAAGCGAGATGTACTGAGGAAGGACAGATCAGAGTGAATTCTGCCAAATGGATAAGAGAAGCGACGGAGAAGATTCAGATCATTCGCCAGAGAATGAAAGCTGCCCAGGACAGGCAGAAGAGTTATGCTGATCGACGAAGAAGGGATTTGGAATTCGCAGTGGGCGAAAAGGTATTTCTGAAGGCATCACCAAGGAAAGGGTTTTCCTGAATTGGAAAAGGAGAAAAATTAAACCCGAGATATGTTAGACCGTATGAGATACTAGAGAGAGTCGGACCGACTGCTTACAGATTAGATTTGCCTGTAGGTCTAACAGGAATCCACAACGTATTTCATGTATCTCAGCTTCGCAAGTGTTTCTCGGATGAGACAGAGGTTGTGCCGATAGAGGAGATACCGTTAGAACCGGATTTGACTTATGTTTTGAAGCCCGCTAAGATTCTAGACAGGAAGTTTCAAGAGTTAAGGAATAGGAAGATTCCTTTGGTTAAAGTCCTTTGGAAGGGACATGGGACAGAAGAGGCAACCTGGGAGATAGAAGAGAAAATGCAGAAACATCACCCTGAGTTGTTTGCAGTTACAGCAGAAGAATCTGAGGACAGATTCTCTTTAAGGAGGGGTGATTGTAACAGCCCAAAACAGGGTCTGGATGAAAACAGTAAGTTAAGGCAGTGGTAAAGCGTTTATGGACCGTGATCCAACTTTTTGAATCATCGTGCATTGCATTCTTACATGAACTTTGTGCTCGTATATGATCTGACATGCTTTAAGGGGGAATTCTTGACCTTTGATTTAGTTTACTATTCATAACCCGAGCCTACCTTGTTCATATTGCTACTCGAACCCTAGAGGTTCATCACACATGTTTCCCAATTGTTTGAACTGGTTTCCCGAACTCAGAAAGTCTTTCTTGAGCCATAAGGGTATTTTTGGAACTTACCGACCAAAGTTACTATTCATCAGAAAATGATCTTTTGATTCTGATACCTTTTTCTACCCAAGTTACAGTCGAATCGATCCTTGAATCGAGACGAGTCTTTTGAAATCATTCTTGGCTTGGAAATCCATTCCGGAACTTTGTTTTATTGAAAACGTTTTTGAAAACCCTAGTTTCCTATTCCTTTTACGAACGGTTTTCATTCGGAAAATGTTTTCTCTTCGGATTTGCACTACTTGAGCTATTTCAAGATTTTTGAGATGTTTTACAACTCTTGATTCAAACCCTAGCTTGAAATTTTGAAGCGTACGTTCGTACGTGAGAATTCACTATTCATCCTACGTTTTCAACTTTTTTAACGGTAAAACGTTTTATAGTCGATTTTGGACTCAAAACGCTTCTCGATTTATTTCTTGAATTTTGGAAGCAATCCGGACTTGAAAATCATTCTAGAAAGTCGTTTTTCACTCGTGTCGAGTTTCGAGCTCAAAACTTTTATTCACTAAAACTAATGTATCTTTCAAACGGTAAATCCGATTTCGACGAATGAATATGCGTTTCGAAGCTAATTTTCTTGCCGTCAGAATGGTTAAACTTCCAGCCACTTATCCTCGAGCCTTGGGGGACGAAATTACAGAAATACCCCCAGCAGCCCATTTTTAGCTTCAACATCCCTAAAGCTTCTAGAAGATACAAGTGGATGAACTCTTGTTTTGCTCTCCTACCCTTAAGCCATCTCTAATTGCAAGGTGAGGGGCTTCTTCACACCTATATATACCCCTCTCATGGCATTTTAATCCTTGCTCAAAGTCTTGTGTTAACAAGCACTCCTCTCTCCCTCCTTTCCCCTCTTGCTGTCGGCATCCCCTCCCCTTGTAGCTAGGTTAGTTTGTTTTGTTTATGTTATGTTTGTTTAGTTTATGTTTTTATGTTATGGTATGTTTATATTATGTTTAGGTTGGGTCTTAGGGTCTTCCCTAAGCCATATAGGATTTTATTTTATGCATTTATTATATAGTTTTCATGATATGTTTGTGTAGTTGTTTATATGTTTTAATTGTTTAGTATATGCTTGAATATGTTATGAATTGCTCTAGTATATGCTATGATCATGTGATATGCTTGTTATATTATGAGAATTGATGCATGATTATGGAATTTGAATTATGTTCATGCATGTTAGCTAATGGAATAGTGATTTACAATTTATTATGTCACAACTTGTTACATGTTGATATGGAATTAAATTGTTACATGTTACATGTTACATGCCTAAAGGTTTATGATATATGATATGATATGATATGAGATATGTTGTGACATGTTGTCACATTGTTATATGACTCTTGAATTATGAATTGAGCTTATGGTATGATTTGGATTAATGGATTAGTGCCTTGATCATGTTATACACTTTAATAGTGTCACATGTTATAACCTAAGATAGATTAGTGTTTCATAACTTGATCTTATGCCTTAATTGGATCTCTTAACTATAGGTTATACCTTTAACCTAGATCACATTTGATTATATTAACATGAACTTGAAACTATAGGTTATAATAAAGATCATAATTTAATTAGGGGGTGTGTGTGTGTGCATGCCGTGTGTGTGTGTGTGTTCGTGCATGGTGTGTGTGTGTACCGTGTGTGTGTGGGTGTGTGTATAGTAAGGGTTTGACCCGACCCTTTGACCCGACATGTGAATAGTAACCGGTGAATAGTAATCGTGAATAGTAATCTTGAATAGTACTTTTGAATAGTGCTTTTGAATAGTAAAAATGAATTAAAACTTGTGCTTTCTCTATAGACATTTGCACCTAGGGTTTCCATATCCAGGGTCTAAAATGTGTTTTCAAAATGTGTTTTCTTTCGTGGACTTGTTTCTTTACCTAAGGTTTGCGATAGGATTCATAATTTGACTAAAGCTTACTCGGTTATAGTAAGATCATAGTCTAACGTTAAGAGTAACTCACTTTGACGTATTCCTTTGTGTGTTACCTTTCTTGAATACCTTAAATGGTATTACTCTCTTGTGTTACATGTTCCTTGTTCCTTTGTTTCTTGCATTTCATATGCATCTTGGTTAGTAGTGGGTCTTAGTTCTTAAGCTCACTCTAGTACGCCACCTACAGGAGTTAAAGTTGAGCACTGGGATCCCCAGGGCACTGCATAATCTGTCTACCTACCTTTTGTTACTATTAGGTGAGGTGAAGTTATAAATGTTTTCCAACTGGAACCACGATTATACTATCGTATCATATGTTTTGAAATTCAAAGCTAAACCTTGTTTTGAACTATCCCTTTTATCGGGACATTCTCTTGAAAGGATCATTCATACTTTAATAGTATACATTGATCAACAGTACATGTTTTCCAAAGTTCTGCATTCTTGTTCAAAGACAGTTACATGTTTGCATATGTTTTCAAAGTACAGACAGAATCACATGTTTTCAGACAGAATCACATGTTTTCAGACAGAATCATATGTTTTACAGACAGCATCATATGTTACAGTTACAGTTTCACATGTTATAGTTAGCATACTGGAGTGTTACTCTGGTCACTGCTAATCTTAAATGCAAGCATACAGTTTACAGTTTGGGCCCGGCGGTTATGTGTGGAGGTGATGCTCGGGAGGTGAGCGCCAACGACATCACCAATACCGGCCGCCACACTTAGACTATTGACACCGACTTTTAACAGGAGGTTTGTTAAGTCAGGACAATTTGTCTAGGAACGGACAGCAAATCTGTTCCCATTACATGTTTACAGGTCGCCTAGGGCTAGCTACCCGAAGTGACAACCGGTGGAGGATGGTGCATGTTTGTATGCGTTGGTAAGAGTTGTTGTTGACCTTGGTCCGATAGTCTACTATGTGCATAGTTGTTGTTGACCTTGGTCCGATGCTCTACTATATGTGGGGTTATTGTTGATCTTGGTCCGATACTCTACTAAACGTGGAATTATCGTTGATCCTGGTCCGACACTCTACTGAATCATGTTTTCTGGAGTAAGGATGGAGGAGCCTAGCTTGCGGGCAAAATTCTGTTTCATAAAGGATGGTTCATATCTGGAAAAGTTCACTTTACCCTTATCCCGTTTTATGAAAGAACTATGAACCATCAACAGCATATGTGTGCGCGTGTGATAGCATTCATGAAAATGTTTTATAACGTGCATTCTTTTACAGCATCGCATTCAAAGAGTTTTATCAACCGAACTTGTTTCGAGTTATTCTTTAAAGCATTGCATTTAACAGTTTCGAACTTTACTTCAAGTTCTTTAATTCAGTACTTTCTTTAAAGTATTCCCTCTCTTAGTCCTTTTGACTAATACCTCTCCTGTTTTCTTACCTCGTGGTTTCAGGTCTTGCAGCCACAGTCTAGAGGTATCTTGAAGCTCTAGATTGTCATTTTGTTTCAGTCAGGACTTAGTATTACTTCCTCTTTTGTGTCCTGCATATGTTTTATGGCTGCATCACTTTATGTTTCTGTATATGTTTTTGATTACTTGAGTATCTTCGTTATACTCTTTCTGCTACTCTGTTACCGATATTTTGAACTCTGCTGTATCGGTACTTATATGTGAATCTGTTATATGTTCTGATATGCCGAGTCTCTCTTACACGATCAATATGTTCTTGCTTGTTACATGCCATCACGCACATGTTTTGAAAAGTTTTAAAATACTCTGATTTTCCGCTGCATAGCCACATCGTTGTACATGTATAGTTCTGATAGATAGCCGTTCGCTGGAGTATTTCTTGAGTGATGGCTCACACCATTATTTGAGAGGTGCTTCAGTGCGGGGGTTGAGACGCCGCTCTCCTCTTGTTCTGGTACGGGTGGGGGCGTTACAGGTAACCAAGGGAATAAACTCAGAAGCAAAACAGCTCAAATCTCCCACCATTTAACTGAAAATGCATAACCAAACAGCAAGGAGTATCGGGAGTAAAACAGGGCAACAATCAATCCATCTCTTACTCAACATAACTTGGTATGTATGTGCATCAAACATGACAAAAAGGAGCAGAAAATGACAGCAAAATGAGGCCCAAAACGCGGCAGCAGTACTACATCGAGAGAGAGGAAAAAGATTTAATCCCATTTCATGCATTTCATAACAAGTTCATTAATGGTAACTCACTTAATAGCCAACGACCACAAAATACATGATCGTAGATGAAAAGAGGGAGTTAATACAATCATATTCATGCTTGGAATCAAGCAAATTCATCAAGGAATGAAAGAGATATCAACATATGTACCCATAACCTACCATTTCGTATCTTCAGCGGTAAATCCATGAAAGCATGCTCAAAATTGGGGATGAATAGATCAAAATGACTCTAAATGAATGTATAACACAACCCTAAACTCACCTTGTTGATTGGATGGAAGATGGAAGAGATTTGAGCTTGAATCTCCAAGGGTGGCAAGAGTTACGGGATTTTCTGGAACAGGAGATCTTTGGCTGATTTTTCCTTATTTGTGAGGGTTGGTTCTGTTGAAGGAGACAAGGATCAGTTAAAGGGCTGAGTTAGGGTTCCAATGCCTCTAACCATGGTTAATTTGGTCAAGGTTTGAATGAGTTATGGTAATTTTAGTAAACTGTGGCAGATTTGGTTTCCGTTTCGTGTTTCGGTTGAATTTCGGAGGTTCAACTAACTTAGGAAACATATAAGGCTAAGTTCATTGAACTCGAATTTTCGTTACGAGTTCAACGGAGTTGACGAAACTCAAATCCGAGTTTCCTAGCTCAAGACATCAAATATGGAACCAAGGGTGCGCTAATTGCCCGTTAACCCCCTATTTGGTTCCACAACTCAAAATAAATTCGTTACCAAGTCAAACGAAGTCGAAAACATAAAACGAGCATATAAACATGTTCAGAACACATAAATCTACAACATACTAAATTTTCATGAATTTTCGATATCAAATCATATAAGAACGGAGCTCGTTTACATTACTCGAAACCAATGCATTAACAATTTCATAATATTTCTATTTAAGTAACAAGATTTAAATTCTATCTTAAATTAAATGAAAAGTAAACGATATTATAAAATTAATTAATTAGCTTAACTAAAACATGATTAATTAGCATTAATTTTTAATTATCAATTTAAATAAATAATTACAAAATAAATTATAATAAAATATAATAAGAATTATAAAATAATAACAATTTATATTAGAATTAAATATTTAAAACACTTATAAACAATTAATCACATAATTAAATAATTTAAATTGCACAATTTATAAACACATACGATATATTTGTACAAATGAAAAACCGTGGCGTTACAACCTCTCCCCCTTAAAAGAATCCGTCCTCGGATTCACTACTCGCCCAAACAAACAATGAGAGATTCCCCGTCTCTCGCAAACAACAAGGAGAGAGCCCCGTCTCTCGAGCAACAATGAGAGAACCCCGTCTCTCCAACAACAATGAGAGAACCCCGTCTCTCAAGCAGCAATTAGAGAACCCCATCTCTTACAAATAACAACAAAGCAAGGAAGTCTCCAATACTCTCGAGCAACAAAACGCAAAACAATAATTAAAGTCACGTAAGACACCCAAACCAGGTAATAGATATCATCCAAGTTGATTGTCGATTACTTCAAATAATTTAACATGATAGGGAAGCAAAGCACCTAACATAAAAAATATTTAAGTTAAATTTGCATGGATGCATGTATCATGGATGCTTCAGGTACCGTTCACCGTAATTGCATAATTTAGAGTTGTGAGCTTTGTTGCCCAACGCATGATCTGTCCCGAGAGTGAGTGCAGTACTTGTCTTGTCTTTAGTTTCTTTAGTGTGACCCGGTACAACCATGATAAATTCTCTTCGAATTTTATTCTTAATTCCCTTCGGACTTTTACTGCCTCTAGTCCTCTTCGATCTTTCATCATTTCTCACAATCTTCATTCGACCAACCAACTCCTTTTTACTTAGTCGAGCTTGACCTCCCCGAGTACCCTTAAACCCTCTGTCTCGATATCAGATCCATAGTTATTTTCTTTTTCCCACCGAAACCTAACCTACCAATGAAGGTAGCTACCCTTGGCGTCTTTAAAAGTTTATGCCCGACCTTAATATATATCACCCAAATCTTTCCCTATCTTCCGTTTAATTTTCCTTTTACTCTCTTTAAACCTTTAAGGGGAAATTTGGTATTCGGATCCTACAATTGCCTAATCGAAGAAAGGATGTTCTTGATGATTCTTGAAGTTTGATTTAAATCTTCTAAATGTTTATCCTTGCCAGTTTGCCACTTCTAAAATCTCTTTCCAAACTTTTTGTACCAAGCTTTATTGACAGCATCCCTTTCTATGATAACTTGAATCGGTTCCCTCTTGGCAATTCAGCTCAGGAGTTTCCCGAAACTCTCATAACTCCTTTACCTTCAATTAACATAGATACGTAAAAAGATTCAACGAGCTATCCTCTCTCCTTCCCGTGAAAATCTCCCAACCCAAATTCGGTCACTTAGCTCTCATTTTAATGGTTAACCCTTAAAGTCATATTATTCATCTCCGTTTACCACCATAAAATTTCCCGGATCTTCCTTAATTGTATTTCCGTTATTTCTATTAATCATTTCTTCGGCCACATCTTCAAGTTTAAATTTTCCCCTGGTCATGCTCTCCCCAGTTAATTTCCTGTCGTCACACATTGAACTCCATTGATCCTTCTTGTATCGAAATTCTTGATGGAAAATTTTTATCAGGGGGGATTTTAACTGACATAGCAACCCAAAGGTTTTGCCTTTCAACTTTACTCCAATCCTCTTGGTAATCAAATCCCCCTTCTCTATTCTTATTCGATTCGAACACCCCGAAATTAAATCCTGTTGCACTTTTCTTCTATAATTTTCTTTCCACTAACCTATCCCTTTTCTTGAAGTTATTTTTTCCCCAAAGTCATCTTCCTTATAACTCAGATGTGGGTCGGTTGAAATGATACTTGATAAGTGAGATGAAAGAATTTTCTATCAATTAAACACTAGAATGCATGTCGGGTTAAAATGACGATGCATGTGGCACACTCACGACAATTAAATATGCAACACATCAGGTGTAGCACCCGGAACGCCAGGCACCACATCCCCCGCACTATAGCCCCAATCCACATATGAAATGGGCAATCCATACATGAATCAAAGCTATAGCGAACGGGAGACAATAAAATGACTCAAGGCTAGGCGGGTACCCTCAATTTAAAACCAACCAACAATCAAGTCAGAGTATTAAAAAGCGGAAGCAATAACATTCATTCAATACGTATAGATACCATATTTATTTATTTACTTATAGGTACCAGCATTCACACTATCAATACATTATCATCTCCCAACAAAATAGATAACAAGGCGTGATACAAAAATATCCCAAGCCATACATAACAAAATGTGGGAATGAAGTGTGCTAGACCCAAATTTAAAGACCACTAGACTCTAAATTCCCGCCTAGCACGCACTGCAAAACACTGAAAAGTTGAGGTGTCAGTCCAACACAGACTGAGCGAGGGGTATAAATAAATATAAGCGCACCAACATGCAAGTCATAATCTCGGGTAATAATTTTAGAAAAACAATACAATCTAATAGGTTAAAAGAGATACTATCGCCCGAGATTACAACTATTCCAATTGCAATTTAATCAATTCAATACAATCAATTTGTGGCCCGGCGAGTGGGGCAATTCTCCAACCTTACACCGACTGTGTACAATCAATCAATCAATTATTAGGTGATTAGGTGATCAAGCAATTAATTACTGTGCACAATTAGCAGTTTCAATATCGCCTTCTTCCTCCGGGTGATGGTGGGATTGCAAGGCCCCACCATCCAATCAATCTGGGCAGAGGGTACATGAATCCCTAAGCCCGGAACTCCTTCCTCCCCTAATCTCCTAGAGGGTTCAGGGTTCATCCCAGTTTGGTGAGGATAGCCCTCGAGTTATCCGTCAGCCCATGCTTTCCCGGTTGGCTCGAGTCACTACCCTCGGGCCCACAGTGCAATACAATACTCGCCAAATCAATCAATCAATCAATCAATCCTTTCAATAGTTCGATAAAACATTTGAAAACCAATCTCTTTTAAAAACTATAAGTTATATAGATAGGTTTTGGTTTAAATTCACATAGGGTTGTACGGGTCCTATGTATCTAAAATTAAACCTCACCTGAACGACCCAAAAATATCCAAGGAAACAGCTCACGGGGCCTGCTCCTCGTCACCAGGAAGCTGGTCTGTGCAAGAAAGACAATTGTCCGTGAAACAAGACTCAAAATGTACCAAATATGACGAACGGCGGAAATGCAACGAGACGACGGAAAAAAATACAATGTACCATAAAAATATTGCGTTTCAACATGTAATCAGTCATATAATAGCAATTAGGGGTCAAAGAAGCCATCGGATCAAGGCGCTAAAAATGTAATTTTATGCAGTGAATTTTGCACACATTCTGGACTATGGGAACGGCCGTTCCGGCTTCCCTTTGAAAATGGGAAGGGCCGTTCCCATGGCTACAGAAAACGCGCCAGCGTTTTCAAAAAGGGAAAAACATTTTAGCTGGGAACGGCCCTTCCGGCTCAAAGGCCAAAATGGGAACGGCCGTTCCCAGTCTCGCTGGCCTTCTGTCTCAGCTTCATGGGAACGGCCGTTCCAGTTTTGAACTGTGGATGGGAAGGGCCGTTCCCAGAATACGAGAGCAGCTGTATGCAGAGCAGAACAGAGCAGCAATGGCATAACAACAATCAACCACCAAAAATGGCTTCAAGCCAAGTTCAAAAGCATATATATGATGCAATAAATATGCTAACATGCATATTGATCAACAACAAGTCATAAAAACACATAATCCCATGTTAGATCATCAATAATCATTCATTTGAAACCCATATACTCAATCATGCTTCAAGTCCACAAAACTCAAGATAATTGCATCAAACTCAAGCTTAAAGTTCACAAATAAATTTCCAACAACAAATACACAATTTACTCAAGCCATTAGAAAGCCCCCTATATCACATATTTTCAACAAAATCATCCAAACTCCATAGTTACCTCAAATGAAAGAGATGAGAGACAAGATGAAGATATGATGTTGATGATGCTCCAAATATCACAAATCCCACAAAATTGATGCTTGAATGATGAAATCTCCCCCTTAACTTGGTAGGGTTTTGTCTCGGTTGAGATAGGAAGCAAGAACAAGGAAGAAATGTTGTGTATGAATGGAATGCAAATGGTACGTGAAAGCTGCTATGAAGGAGAAAGAATTGGCCAATTTTGTAATTAAATCCTTCCATTTATTAAGTCATGCAATCAAGTCCAAATCCCATATTAAATGATCAATGTGGTCCAATGCAATTAGATCCCATATTCATGAAAATGAGCAATTAAGGCCATAAAAGAAATAAATCACATTTGGGAAAATAATTCACATAACAATCACGTTCAATATATCTAATAAATATGATATGATATGAATTTTCAATAAAATATCAAGAATATAATTTTATAAAATTATGTCATGCTATGACAAATTAAAGAAATAAACAATTAATAATAAAAAACTAACTCTCAAACGCACACATGTCGATCATACCTGAATTGCCGAAAGCTGGGGCGTTACAATCCTCCCTCCTTAAAAGAATCTGGTCCCCAGATTCACTGATCGGAAGGGAACAACTCTGGATGGAACCGTCTCATTTTGTCTTCGGTCTCCCACGTGGCTTCTTCGGTCTTATCACTTCTCCAAAGAACCTTAACCATGGGAATCCTCCGGTTTCTCAATTCCTGAAACTTCTTATCCAAAATCTTGACCGGTTCCTGAACAAAGGTAAGGCTCGGTTCCAATTCCACTTCTTCAACAGGAATGATCTCGGTTTCATCGGGGTAGTATTTCCTCAGCTGAGACACGTGAAATACGTTATGAATCCCCGTGAGACTCGGTGGTAGGTCCAATCTGTAAGCAACTTCTCCAATTCTTTCCAAAATCTCATAAGGACCTAAATAACGATGTTTAAGTTTACCTCCTTTCCCAATCCGAGCAAATCCTTTACGTGGAGACGCCTTCAAGAATACCTGGTCTCCAACCTCAAACTCGAGATCCCTTCTACGACGATCGGCGTAGCTCTTCTGTCTGTCCTGAGCTGATTTCATCCGTTGTTTTATTAATTGGACTTTCTCTATCATAGCTTCAACAGCCTTGGAAGTTTTTTCCAATTTCTCACCTTTCTTAACACCTTCCTGCTTAGTCCATTTCCATTCTTCCAAGTCAAAGAACAACGGAGAACGACACTTCCGTCCATAAAGTAGCTCATACGGTGCCATTCCAATCGAAGCCTGAAAACTGTTGTTGTACGCAAATTCAATCAAAGGTAGCTGATCATGCCAAGAAGACTGAAAATCCAAAGAACAAGCTCTAAGCAAATCCTCGAGATACCTGATTAATCTCTCGGACTGACCATCCGTCTGAGGATGACAAGTTGTACTAAACTGGAGCTTCGTACCCAGAACCTCTTGCAATTCACGCTACAACCTCGAAGTGAACCGTGGATCTCTGTCAGAAACTATACTAATCGGAATCCCGTGAAGTCTAACGATCTCCCGGTTGTAAAGCTCGGCTAGCTTGTGAATCTTATACGACATCCGAACCGGCAGAAAATGTGCAGACTTCGTCAAACGGTCCACAATCACCCAAATCCCATCAAATCCACCTTTCACCTTAGGTAATCCGGACACGAAATCCATCGTCACCTGTTCCCACTTCCACTCAGGAATAGGTAACGGCTGAAGAAGACCTCCCGGTTTCTGATGCTCGGCTTTCACTTTCTGACAAGTGAGACAATGCATCACAAACTCGGCCACATCTTTCTTCCATCCACGCCACCAATAATATTGCCTTAAATCCTTATACATCTTGTTTCCTCCGGGGTGGATAGAATAAGCCGATCTGTGAGCTTCCTCGAGCAATACCCGTTTCAACTCTTCGGGCACAACCACTCGGTTCTTGAAACGAAGAAGACCGGTTTCATCGAACCCGAATGGACACTCCGGATCAGCTCTTGCCTTAGCTACCAATCTCTGAACTTCCAAATCCGTACTCTGAGCCTCAAACAACCTATGCTTCAACTCTGGTTGGACCGAAATATTAGAAACTCGAGCCTTTAAAACAATTGGCTCGATCCCACAACTTTCACCCACTTCTAAGCTCGACACACTAGCCTTCCTACTAAGTGCATCGGCGACCACGTTGGCTTTGCCGGGATGGTACTTGATCGTGCAATCATAATCTTCCAACCTTTCCATCCAACGCCGTTGCCTCATATTCAAATCCTTCTGAGTGAATAAATACTGGAGGCTTTTGTGCTCAGTGAAAATCTCGAAGGACACCCCGTACAAATAATGTCTCCACTTTCCAAGTGCAAAGACTACGGCAGCAAGCTCAAGATCATGTGTTGGATAATTCTTTTCATGCTCTTTCAACTTTCGGGATACATAAGCAATTACTTTACCCTTCTGAGTCAACACACATCCCAAGCCTTCCTTAGAAGCATCCGTATAAACAACATATCCTTCAGAACCTTCCGGAAGGGCTAACACTGGAGCAGACACTAACGTTTCTTTCAAGATAGTGAAACTCTTCTCACAATCTTCATCCCAATCGAATTTCACATTCTTCTTCGTCGACCGGGTTAAAGGAGCTGCTAACTTGGAGAAATCCTTAACAAACCTCCGGTAATAACCTGCCAATCGCAAGAAACTCCTAATCTCAGAGGCATTCCTAGGTTTCTCCCACTTCAGAACCGACTCAATCTTGGAAGGATCGACTTCCAAACCACTGCCCGAAATCACGTGACCCAAAAATGACACCCTGTCAATCCAGAACTCACACTTGCTGAACTTGGCAAACAACTGATGCTCCTTCAAAGTCCTTAATACCAGCTGAAGGTGTCTTGCATGCTCCTAGGCAGACTTCGAGAAAACCCGGATATCATCAATAAAAATGACCACGAACTTATCCAGAAAAGGCCTGAAAATCCTGTGCATCATATCCATAAAAGCTGCTGGGGCATTGGTCAAACCAAACGGCATCACCACGAACTCATAATGCCCGTACCGAGTGTTAAATCCTGTCTTAGAAATATCCCCTGCTCGGATACACAGCTGGTAGTACCCTTATCTCAGATCCAATTTCGAATAGACTTTCGATCCCTGAAGTATATCAAACAACTCCTCGATATGTGGAAGAGGATACTTGTTCTTGATCGTCATCCGGTTCAACTCCCTATAGTCAATACACATTCTCAAGGTTCCGTCCTTCTTCTTTACAAACAAAACTGGTGCACCCCAAGGAGAAGAACTCGGTCTAATGTACCCAATCTCCAACAACGCATCAAGTTGAGTCTTCAACTCTTTCAACTCGGCCGGAGCCATACGATATGGAGTCTCGGAGTAGGGCTCTGCATTTTGGTACAAATCAACCACAAACCCAATTTCTCGTTCTGGAGGTAAAGAATCCAATTCCTCAGGAAAGACCTCGGGAAACTCCTTCACTACTTCCGTTTCTTCCAGCTTACTTTGATCCTTGGGTTTATTAAGAATATAAGCAATGAAACCCGTGGCTCCCTCTCGAACCAACTTATCAGCCTCAGAAAAAGAAAGTAGCGGTACAGTCTTGGAACTCCAACCCACTACCAAATCTGATCCCAACTGAACCTTCTTCGCTCTACAATCAACTGTGGCAGAATGTTTGTACAACCAATCCATGCCCAGAATAGATCCATAGCAAGTCATCGGCAGCTCAATGAAGTCTGACAAGAAAACTCGATCCTCGATGCTCACCGGAACCTCTCTGAACACCCGATCAGATTCTAAACTACCACCAAACGGAGTACTAACCACATAACATGCAAAAGAACGAGTAACAGGCAAAGGCAAAGAAACAGATATAGCACTCGAAAGAAAGGAGTGAGTAGCTCCCGGATCAAACAAGGTATGAATGTTCGTGCCATGTATGCAAATGGTACCTTCAACTACCGCGGCTGGATCAATATCAGCATCCTGCTGCTCACCCTCCAAAGCATAAGCACGAGACCTAATCAGTGGTCTCGGTGCTCCCGTTGGTGGTATCCTGCGGTCTGGACATCCGTCTACCAAATGCTCATCGCTCCCACAAAGTAGGCATAAACCCAAACGCCTCCTGCAGTTATCATAGACGTGTGTCCTCTGTCCACAGAAGGTATAATAAGGTCTCTCGGGTGGTGGTGGCAAAGCTGGAGCAACTGGAGCTCAAATCACTGGTCCTGCTGGTCGGGGCTTCTTCCATGGGCCCTGTGGAGCTAGTGGTGGAGAAGAATAAACCATCGGCCTCATGCCTGAAGCAGAACCCGAGCCTGAACCCTTATACCCTGATCCGGCACCTCTAAAACCCGATCCAGAACCCCTAAATCCCGATCCAGACCCTGAGCCCGAACCTGAACCTGAACGGTAGGTAGATCGCCTCGAATTCACTGAATCCTCAACCAATAGTGCCTTCTTAGTAGCCTTCACCCAAGTACTCGTGTTGACTGCCTCAATAGCTACCTGAATATCCGGTCTAAGGCCCTGAACAAACTGCATCGCCTTATGGAAATCATCACTGGCTATATTAGGAGCATAGCGGGACAATCTCTCAAACTCGACGATGTACTCTGAGACCGACCTGTTTCCTTGCTTCAACTCTGTAAATTCCTTCAACCTCCTAGTGCGAGAAGATGGAGGAATGAACTTGTTCTGGAACTCTCTAACAAAGACTGCCCAGTTCACTTCCTCACCTGCAGCAGCTAACACAATCTGGACACTCTCCCACCAAGAGTAGGCCTCACCCTGAATCAAAGAAATGGTACAACGGGCCTTCTCCCGGGACCCACACGGGATAAGCTCCCATATCCTCTCAATCTCTTTCAGCCACTGCTCGGCCTGAATATCATTTCCTTTGTAAAATTTGGGAGGATGCTGGTTCTGAAACTCCCTGAAAACAGCTGATATCTGGCCTCCAGGCTGTGGCGGTACAACTGGTGGTGGTGGAGGAACATAATCCCGAACTCTCTGATCAATAAGACCCACCACTGCGTTCATGAAGTCTTGTGGCTGAGCCTGAGGAGGTGGAGGAGGAGGTGGTGATCTCTCCCGGCGATGATGACGATGATGTCGATGTCTAGGAGAACGGTCACGGTGATGTCTATCGCGAGCCATCCTGAAATCAAATCACTAATATGCGGGTTCGATTAGCAAATGCCAATGTGTGCAAATAACTCGTCAATTGCACATGAATTCAAAACTCAACAAGTCACCCCAAATTCAAGTTAGTCAAGTAGGTTCACGTATCAAATAACAATGCAAGACTCTCAAATTGACAATTAGTTCCTATGCCGTGCGACCTAGACTCACAAGACACGACACTAGAGACCCGGTTTTGCAACCGAGCTCTGATACCAATGTAAGATGTAGCACCCGGAACGCCGGGCACCACATCCCCCGCACTATAGCCTCAATCCACATATGAAATGGGCAATCCATACATGAATCAAATCTATAGCGAACGGGAGACAATAAAATGACTCAAGGCTAGGCGGGTACCCTCAATTTAAAACCAACTAACAATCAAGTCAGAGTATTAAAAAGCGGAAGCAATAACATTTATTCAATACGTATAGATACCATATTTACTTATTTACTTATAGGTACCAGCATTCACACTATCAATACATTATCATCTCCCAACAAAATAGATAACAAGACGTGATACAAAAATATCCCAAGCCATACATAACAAAATGTGGGAATGAAGTGTGCTAGACCCAAATTTAAAGACCACTAGACTCTAAATTCCCACCTAGCACGCACTGCAAAACACTGAAAAGTTGAGGTGTCAGTCCAACACAGACTGAGCGAGGGGTATAAATAAATATAAGCGCACCAACATGCAAGTCATAATCTCGGGTAATAATTTTGGAAAAACAATACAATCTAATAGGTTAAAAGAGATACTATCGCCCGAGATTACAACTATTCCAATTGCAATTTAATCAATTCAATACAATCAATTTGTGGCCCGGCGAGTGGGGCAATTCTCCAACCTTACACCGACTGTGTACAATCAATCAATCAATTATTAGGTGATTAGGTGATCAAGCAATTCATTACTGTGCACAATTAGCAGTTTCAATATCGCCTTCTTCCTCCGGGTGATGGTGGGATTGCAAGGCCCCACCATCCAATCAATCTGGGCAGAGGGTACATGAATCCCTAAGCCCGAAACTCCTTCCTCCCCTAATCTCCTAGAGGGTTCAGGGTTCATCCCAGTTTGGTGAGGATAGCCCTCGAGTTACCCGTCAGCCCATGTTTTCCCGGTTGGCTCGAGTCACTACCCTCGGGCCCACAGTGCAATACAATACTCGCCAAATCAATCAATCAATCAATCAATCCTTTCAATAGTTCGATAAAACATTTGAAAACCATTCTCTTTTAAAAACTATAAGTTATATAGATAGGTTTTGGCTTAAATTCACATAGGGTTGCACGGGTCCTATGTATCTAAAATTAAACCTCACCTGAACGACCCAAAAATATCCAAGGAAACAGCTCACGAGGCCTGCTCCTCATCACCAGGAAGCTGGTCTGTGCAAGAAAGACAATTGTCCGTCAAACACGACTCAAAATGTACCAAATATGACGAACGGCGGAAATGCAACGAGACGACGGGTAAAATACAATGTACCGTAAAAATATTGCGTTTCAACATGTAATCAGTTATATAATAGCAATTAGGGGTCGAAGAAGCCGTCGGATCAAGGTGCTAAAAATGCAATTTTATGCAGTGAATTTTGCACACATTCTGGACTATGGGAACGGCCGTTCCGGCTTTCCTTTGAAAATGGGAAGGGCCGTTCCCATGGCTACAGAAAACGCGCCAGCGTTTTCAAAAAGGGAAAAACGTTTTAGCTGGGAACGGCCCTTCCGGCTCAAAGGCCAAAATGGGAACGGCCGTTCCCAGTCTCGCTGGCCTTCTGTCTCCGCATCATGGGAACGGCCGTTCCAGTTTTGAACTGGGGATGGGAAGGGCCGTTCCCAGAATACGAGAGCAGCTGTATGCAGAGCAGAACAGAGCAGCAATGGCATAACAACAATCAACCACCAAAAATGGCTTCAAGCCAAGTTCAAAAGCATATATATGATGCAATAAATATGCTAACATGCATATTGATCAACAACAAGTTATAAAAACACATAATCCCATGTTAGATCATCAATAATCAATCATTTGAAACCCATATACTCAATCATGCTTCAAGTCCACAAAACTCAAGATAATTGCATCAAACTCAAGCTTAAAGTTCACAAATAAATTTCCAACAACAAATACACAATTTACTCAAGCCATTACAAAGCCCCATATATCACATATTTTCAATAAAATCATTCAAACTCCATAGTTACCTCAAATGAAAGAGATGAGAGACAAGATGAAGATATGATGTTGATGACGCTCCAAATATCACAAATCCCACAGAATTGATGCTTGAATGATGAAATCTCCCCCTTAACTTGGTAGGGTTTTGTCTCGGTTGAGATAGGAAGCAAGAACAAGGAAGAAATGTTGTGTATGAATGGAATGCAAATGGTACGTGAAAGCTGCTATGAAAGAGAAAGAATTGGCCAATTTTGCAATTAAATCTTTCCTTTTATTAAGTCATGCAATCAAGTCCAAATCCCATATTAAATGATCAATGTGGTCCAATGCAATTAGATCCCATATTCATGAAAATGAGCAATTAAGGCCATAAAAGAAATAAATCACATTCGGGAAAATAATTCACATAACAATCACGTTCAATATATCTAATAAATATGATATGATATGAATTTTCAATAAAATATCAAGAATATAATTTTATAAAATTATGTCATGTTATGACAAATTAAAGAAATAAACAATTAATAATTAAAAACTAACTCTCAAACGCACACGTGTCGATCATACCTGAATTGCCGAAAGCTGGGGCGTTACAATCCTCCCTCCTTAAAAGAATCTGGTCCCCAGATTCACTGATCGGAAGGGAACAACTCTGGATGGAACCGTCTCATTTTGTCTTCGGTCTCCCACGTGGCTTCTTCGGTCTTATCACTTCTCCAAAGAACCTTAACCATGGGAATCCTCCGGTTTCTCAATTCCTGAAACTTCTTATCCAAAATCTTGACCGGTTCCTGAACAAAGGTAAGGCTCGGTTCCAATTCCACTTCTTCAACAGGAATGATCTCGGTTTCATCGGGGTAGTATTTCCTCAGCTGAGACACGTGAAATACGTTATGAATCCCCGTGAGACTCGGTGGTAGGTCCAATCTGTAAGCAACTTCTCCAATTCTTTCCAAAATCTCATAAGCACCTAAATAACGATGTTTAAGTTTACCTCCTTTCCCAATCCGAGCAAATCCTTTACGTGGAGACGCCTTCAAGAATACCCGGTCTCCAACCTCAAACTCGAGATCCCTTCTACGACGATCGGCCTAGCTCTTCTGTCTGTCCTGAGCTGATTTCATCCGTTGTTTTATTAATTGGACTTTCTCTATCATAGCTTCAACGGCCTTGGAAGGTTTTTCCAATTTCTCACCTTTCTTAACACCTTCCTACTTAGTCCATTTCCACTCTTCCAAGTCAAAGAACAACGGAGAACGACACTTCCGTCCATAAAGTAGCTCATACGGTGCCATTCCAATCGAAGCCTGAAAACTGTTGTTGTACACAAATTCAATCAAAGGTAGCTGATCATGCCAAGAAGACTGAAAATCCAAAGAACAAGCTCTAAGCAAATCCTCGAGATACCTGATTAATCTCTCGGACTGACCATCCGTCTGAGGATGAAAAGCTGTACTAAACTGGAGCTTCGTACCCAGAACCTCTTGCAATTCACGCTACAACCTCGAAGTGAACCGTGGATCTCTGTCAGAAAATATACTAATCGGAATCCCGTGAAGTCTAACGATCTCCCGGTTGTAAAGCTCGGCTAGCTTGCGAATCTTATACGACATCCGAACCGGCAGAAAATATGCAGACTTCGTCAAACGGTCCACAATCACCGAAATCCCATCAAATCCACCTTTCACCTTAGGTAATCCGGACACGAAATCCATCGTCACCTGTTCCCACTTCCACTCAGGAATAGGTAACGGCTGAAGAAGACCTCCCGGTTTCTGATGCTCGGCTTTCACTTTGTGACAAGTGAGACAATGCTTCACAAACTCGGCCACATCTTTCTTCAATCCACGCCACCAATAATATTGCCTTAAATCCTTATACATCTTGTTTCCTCCGGGGTGGATAGAATAAGCCGATCTGTGAGCTTTCTCGAGCAATACCCGTTTCAACTCTTCGGGCACAACCACTCGATTCTTGAAACGAAGAAGACCGGTTTCATCGAACCCGAATGGACACTCCGGATCAGCTCTTGCCTTAGCTACCAATCTCTGAACTTCCAAATCCGTACTCTGAGCCTCAAACAACCTGTGCTTCAACTCTGGTTGGACCGAAATATTAGAAACTCGAGCCTTTAAAACAATTGGCTCGATCCCACTACTTTCACCCACTTCCAAGCTCGACACACTAGCCTTCCGACTAAGTGCATCGGCGACCACGTTGGCTTTGCCGGGATGGTACTTGATCGTGCAATCATAATCTTCCAACTTTTCCATCCAACGCCGTTGCCTCATATTCAAATCCTTCTGAGTGAATAAATACTGGAGGCTTTTGTGGTCAGTGAAAATCTCGAAGGACACCCCGTACAAATAATGTCTCCACTTTCCAAATGCAAAGACTACGGCAGCAAGCTCAAGATCATGTGTTGGATAATTCTTTTCATGCTCTTTCAACTTTCGGGATGCATAAGCAATTACTTTACCCTTCTGAGTCAACACACATCCCAAACCTTCCTTAGAAGTATCCGTATAAACAGCATATCCTTCAGAACCTTCCGGAAGGGCTAACACTGGAGCAGACACTAACTTTTCTTTCAAGAAAGTGAAACTCTTCTCACAATCTTCATCCCAATCGAATTTCACATTCTTCTTCGTCAACCGGGTTAAAGGAGCTGCTAACTTGGAGAAATCCTTAACAAACCTCCGGTAATAACCTGCCAATCCCAAGAAACTCCTAATCTCAGAGGCATTCCTAGGTTTCTCCCACTTCAGAACCGACTCAATCTTGGAAGGATCGACTTCCAAACCACTGCCCGAAATCACATGACCCAAAAATGACACCCTGTCAATCCAGAACTCACACTTGCTGAACTTGGCAAACAAGTGATGCTCCTTCAAAGTCCTTAATACCAACTGAAGGTGTCTTGCATGCTGCTCGGCAGACTTCGAGAAAACCAGGATATCATCAATAAAAATGACCACGAACTTATCCAGAAAAGGCCTGAAAATCCTGTGCATCATATCCATAAAAGCTGCTGGGGCATTGGTCAAACCAAACGGCATCACAACGAACTCATAATGCCCGTACCGAGTGTTAAATCCTGTCTTAGAAATATCCCCTGCTCGGATACGCAGCTGGTAGTACCCTTATCTCAGATCCAATTTCGAATAGACTTTCGATCCCTGAAGTATATCAAACAACTCCTCGATATGTGGAAGAGGCTACTTGTTCTTGATCGTCATCCGGTTCAACTCTCTATAGTCAATACACATTCTCAAGGATCCGTCCTTCTTCTTTACAAACAAAACCGGTGCACCCCAAGGAGAAGAACTGGGTCTAATGTACCCAATCTCCAACAACGCATCAAGTTGAGTCTTCAACTCTTTCAACTCGGCCGGAGCCATACGATACGGAGTCTTGGAGTAGGGCTCTGCATTTGGGTACAAATCAACTACAAACTCAATTTCCCGTTATTGAGGTAAAGAATCCAATTCCTCAGGAAAGACCTCGGGAAACTCCTTCACTACTTCCGTTTCTTCCAGCTTACTTTGATCCTTGGGTTTATTAAGAATATAAGCAATGAAACCCGTGGCTCCCTCTCGAACTAACTTATGAGCCTCAGAAAAAGAAAGTAGCGGTACAGTCTTGGAAGTCCAACCGACTACCAAATCTGATCCCAACTGAACCTTCTTCGCTCTACAATCGACTGTGGCAGAATGTCTGTACAACCAATCCATGCCCAGAATAGATCCATAGCAAGTCATCGGCAGCTCAATGAAGTCTGACAAGAAAACTCGACCCTCGATGCTCACCGGAACCTCTCTGAACACCCGATCAGATTCTAAACTACCACCAAACAGAGTACTAACCACATAACATGCAGAAGAACGAGTAACAGGCAAAGGCAAAGAAACAGATATAGCACTCGAAAGAAAGAAGTGAATAGCTCCCGGATCAAACAAGGTATGAATGTTCGTGCCATGTATGCAAACGGTACCTTCAACTACCGCGGCTTGATCAATATCAGCATCCTGCTGCTCACCCTCCAAAGCATAAGCACGAGCCCTAATCAGTGGTCTTGGTGCTCCCGGTGGTGGTATCCTGCGGTCTGGACATCCGTCTACCAAATGCTCATCGCTCCCACAAAGTAGGCATAAACCCAAACGCCTCCTGCAGTTATCATAGACGTGTGTCCTCTGTCCACAGAAGGTACAATAAGGTCTCTCGGGTGGTGGTGGCAAAGCTGGAGCAACTGGAGCTCGAATCACTGGTCCTGCTGGTCGGGGCTTCTTCCATGGGCCCTGTGGAGCTAGTGGTGGAGAAGAATAAACCATCGGCCTCATGCCTGAAGCAGAACCCGAGCCTGAACCCTTATACCCTGATCCGGCACCTCTAAAACCCGATCCAGAACCCCTAAATCCCGATCCAGACCCTGAGCCCGAACCTGAACCTGAACGGTAGGTAGATCGCCTCGCATTCACTGAATCCTCAACCAATAGTGCCTTCTTCGTAGCCTTCACCCAAGTACTCGTGTTGACTGCCTCAATAGCTACCTGAATATCCGGTCTAAGGCCCTGAACAAACTGCATCGCCTTATGGAAATCATCACTCGCTATATTAGGAGCATAGCGGGACAATCCCTCAAACTCGGCGATGTACTATGAGACCGACCTGTTTCCTTGCTTCAACTCTGTAAATTCCTTCAACCTCCTAGTGCGAGAAGATGGAGGAATGAACTTGTTCTGGAACTCTCTGACAAAGACTGCCCAGTTCACTTCCTCACCTGCAGCAGCTAACACAATCTGGACACTCTCCCACCAAGAGTAGGCCTCACCCTGAATCAAAGAAATGGTACAACGGGCCTTCTCCCGGGACCCACACGGGATAAGCTCCCATATCCTCTCAATCTCTTTCAGCCACTGCTCGGCCTGAATATCATTTCCTTTGTAAAATTTGGGAGGATGCTGGTTCTGAAACTCCCTGAAAACAGCTGATATCTGGCCTCCAGGCTGTGGCGGTACAACTGGTGGTGGTGGAGGAACATAATCCCGAACTCTCTGATCAATAAGACCCACCACTGCGTTCATGAAGTCTTGTGGCTGAGCCTGAGGAGGTGGAGGAGGAGGTGGTGATCTCTCCCGGCGATGATGACGATGATGTCGATGTCTAGGAGAACGGTCACGGTGATGTCTATCGCGAGCCATCCTGAAATCAAATCACTAATATGCGGGTTCGATTAGCAAATGCCAATGTGTGCAAATAACTCGTCAATTGCACATGAATTCAAAACTCAACAAGTCACCCCAAATTCAAGTTAGTCAAGTAGGTTCACGTATCAAATAACAATGCAAGACTCTCAAATTGACAATTAGTTCCTATGCCGTGCGACCTAGACTCACAAGACACGACACTAGAGACCCGGTTTTGCAACTGAGCTCTGATACCACCATAGGATGTAGCACCCGGAATGCCAGGCACCACATCCCCCGCACTATAGCCCCAATCCACATATGAAATGGGCAATCCATACATGAATCAAAGCTATAGCGAACGGGAGACAATAAAATGACTCAAGGCTAGGTGGGTACCCTCAATTTAAAACCAACCAACAATCAAGTCAGAGTATTAAAAAGCGGAAGCAATAACATTCATTCAATACGTATAGATACCATATTTACTTATTTACTTATAGGTACCAGCATTCACACCATCAATACATTATCATCTCCCAACAAAATAGATAACAAGGCGTGATACAAAAATATCCCAAGCTATACATAACAAAATGTGGGAATGAAGTGTGCTAAACCCAAATTTAAAGACCACTAGACTCTAAATTACCGCCTAGCACGCCCTGCAAAACACTGAAAATTTGAGGTGTCAGTCCAACACAGACTGAGCGAGGGGTATAAATAAATATAAGCGCACCAACATGTAAGTCATAATCTCGGGTAATAATTTTGGAAAAACAATACAATCTAATAGGTTAAAAGAGATACTATCGCCCGAGATTACAACTATTCCAATTACAATTTAATCAATTCAATACAATCAATTTGTGGCCCGGCGAGTGGGGCAATTCTCCAACCTTACACCGACTGTGTACAATAAATCAATCAATTATTAGGTGATTAGGTGATCAAGCAATTCATTACTGTGCACAATTAGAAGTTTCAATATCGGCTTCTTCCTCCGGGTGATGGTGGGATTGCAAGGCCCCACCATCCAATCAATCTGGGCAGAGGGTACATGAATCCCTAAGCCCGGAACTCCTTCCTCCCCTAATCTCCTAGAGGGTTCAGGGTTCATCCCAGTTTGGTGAGGATAGCCCTCGAGTTACCCGTCAGCCCATGCTTTCCCGGTTGGCTCGAGTCACTACCCTCGGGCCCACAGTGCAATACAATACTCGCCAAATCAATCAATCAATCAATCAATCCTTTCAATAGTTCGATAAAACATTTGAAAACCAATCTCTTTTAAAAACTATAAGTTATATAGATAGGTTTTGGCTTAAAATTCACATAGGGTTGTACGGGTCCTATGTATCTAAAATTAAACCTCACCTGAACGACCCAAAAATATCCAAGGAAACAGCTCACGGGGCCTGCTCCTCGTCACCAGGAAGCTGGTCTGTGCAAGAAAGCCAATTGTCCGTGAAACACGACTCAAAATGTACCAAATATGACGAACGGCGGAAATGCAACGAGACGACGGGAAAAATACAATGTACCATAAAAATGTTGCGTTTCAACATGTAATCAGTAATACAATAGCAATTAGGGGTCAAAGAAGCCGTCAGATCAAGGTGCTAAAAATACAATTTTATGTAGTGAATTTTGCACACATTCTGGACTATGGGAACGGCCGTTCCGGCTTCCCTTTGAAAATGGGAAGGGCCGTTCCCATGGCTACAGAAAACGTGCCAGCGTTTTCAAAAAGGAAAAAACGTTTTAGCTGGGAACGGCCCTTTCGGCTCAAAGGCCAAAATGGGAACGGTCTTTCCCAGTCTCGCTGGCCTTCTGTCTCAGCATCATGGGAACGGCCGTTCCAGTTTTGAACTGGGAATGGGAAGGGCCGTTCCCAGAATACGAGAGCAGCTGTATGCAGAGCAGAACAGAGCAGCAGTGGCATAACAACAATCAACCACCAAAAATGGCTTCAAGCCAAGTTCAAAAGCATATATATGATGCAATAAATATGCTAACATGCACATTGATCAACAACAAGTCATAAAAACACATAATCCCATGTTAGATCATCAATAATCAATCATTTGAAACCCATATACTCAATCATGCTTCAAGTCCACAAAACTCAAGATAATTGCATCAAACTCAAGCTTAAAGTTCACAAATAAATTTCCAACAACAAATACACAATTTACTCAAGCCATTACAAAGCCCCATATATCACATATTTTCAATAAAATCATTCAAACTCCATAGTTACCTCAAATGAAAGAGGTGAGAGACAAGATGAAGATATGATGTTGATGATGCTCCAAATATCACAAATCCCACAAAATTGATGCTTGAATGATGAAATCTCCCCCTTAACTTGGTAGGGTTTTGTCTCGGTTGAGATAGGAAGCAAGAACAAAGAAGAAATGTTGTGTATGAATGGAATGCAAATGGTACGTGAAAGCTGCTATGAAGGAGAAAGAATTGGCCAATTTTGCAATTAAATCCTTCCATTTATTAAGTCATGCAATCAAGTCCAAATCCCATATTAAATGATCAATGTGGTCCAATGCAATTAGATCCCATATTCATGAAAATGAGCAATTAAGGCCATAAAAGAAATAAATCACATTCGGGAAAATAATTCACATAGCAATCACGTTCAATATATCCAATAAATATGATATGATATGAATTTTCAATAAAATATCAAGAATATAATTTTATAAAATTATGTCATGCTATGACAAATTAAAGAAATAAACAATTAATAATTAAAAACTAACTCTCAAACGCACACGTGTCGATCATACCTGAATTGCCGAAAGCTGGGGCGTTACATCAGGGCAATGAAATCAATTAGAAATGCACACACGAACATAAGTAAAGAAAAATAAATAATTGATGCAAAGTATGATGCACGTGCTATGTATGTTTTGGAACCTGTCACCAATGTGGTAAGTTGTTAGCTCAGTAGCTTTTCTTCATTCCTCCAATCGCGAGGTTACTTTGACTTGCTGACCATGCTTCGTCTTTCCCATGGTCTTCAAGTTTTCCATGAATCTTTGTGAATCAACTTGTATCTGCCACTATCTAAGATTACAATTTCTTGATTCCTAATTCTTCCACGTCCACGGAGTTAGCAACCAACTTCTCCTCAAAATTCGACCTCTACTTCTAGTCGTCACCTCGATCAAGAATCCCGTGCTTAACCTTTATGAGTTTAATTCACCTCCAATTACTTATACTTGAGCACATGATTCCCTTGCAAAGAGTCTTTGCCTTTCTTTACCATTTCCATTTGTTGCTCTATATTTCCCAATTCGACCTCACAACATGCCAATTCAGCTTGGATTTGGAGAATGAACTCAAATCCTGTCCTTAGCATTATAACCCTCCATGAATTGTATTTATCATATTACTTATCTTTCTTTAACCCCTTCTCGACTTGCTTCCCATCTTAGTCAACATCTCGAGCAACCGAATCCAACCTCTTCCCGATCTTGACCTCTTTTCTATCCATTAGGTTTAGTTAGACATTCCCCTTCTTACGACTCTTGGTGCATAACTACCGCCGAACGTGGTTTAGCTTGAACCTTCACAATTCTCGCTATCTCTTCCATAATCCGAACCTTGAGTTAAGGTACCTTCAAAGTTCGTTCACTCCATTCCTTAATTTGAATGAACCCATTGAATCCAATTATGGCTTCTTATGTAAGAGAGCCGCATATGCCTAGCTTAGAGGTCATAAATATTCCTTGACCAACTCTTACCTTATCAAGTGTCTCTCTACCATTGCATCTCTAAAGTAGAATCTCCGATTCCGGATCCTAACCCTTGAACTCTAGCTCTATCTATGAAGACCACGCATCCCAAATTCTCTATAATCTTTCCCCGGTTCATCCTTCCTATCCTCCATGCCTCAGAAAGAACTTGCAATAAAGCGTTGTTAGCATGATACTTGGCCATAGTTTGATAGTATCTTCATAACCTATAATTCATAACTTATTTCAAGAATATATGCATGCGATTAGCGCATGCTCATGACCCGTAGTCAACACGAAAGGCACTAATCCAATGTAAGAATGCAACAAATAAGTCAACAAAATTTCAAAAAGGAAAGCAATACATATTCAAGGTCGATGCAATGCACACATTTTCACATAGTTCCTAAGCCGTGCGACCTAGACTGACTCAATCACAACACGAGAACACCGGTTTTGCAACCGGGCTCTGATACCACTTAAGGATGTAGCACCTGGGCGCAAGGTAACACATCCCCCGCACCAAGACCCGACCCGAATATGAAACGGACAATCCATACTCGAGCTAAATCACGACGAATGGGGACAAAGACATTCGCTAAGCTAGGCGGGAGCTAACTTTCGCAACCAAAGAAATAGTAAAACGGAGATATTACGAATGCGGAAGCAATGTACATACATATATGACAAGATAAGCAAATAACAACGGGTTCAACAAGCATAGGTACCTAATCCCGAAAATCAATAAAATCATAGCACTTAAATTACGGTTTCTTATAAACTCATTCATAATTCATGATAGTGGTAACAATCAATACCAATCATACATTCCCTATAACTTAAACAAATTATAGTTAAATATGCAAATGTACAGACTCTGACTTAACCGATAGACTTAATAAACTTGACTTCCCGCCTAGCACTCCAAACCTGCAAAAACACTGAAAAGAAATCGGGTTCAGTCTATACGAGATTGGTGGGTATAAAATGAGGCATAAATAGCATATACAACAATATTTAACATTCATATGCAAGTTATAATTCCAAATGAGGTTTTTAGCGCATTTTCCAAGTGGGTAAAATAAGGAAGTCATCAAAAGGGATTATAACGTTCATTTTCATTCTTTAGGTCTTTTGTGGCCCGGCGAGTAGCCCTGCATTATCTCCAACCAACACCTCGTGTAGTTCATTAAACATTCATTCTTTCTTTTTTTCTTTCATGCATTACATTCTTGTGTGCACAATCATGAACATTTACACCTTCTTTCTCCGGGTGATGGCCGGGTGATCGGCCCGAACCATCCATTCATTGACCAAAAGGGGAACATGACTCCCCAGATGGCACTCAGCGTCCATTCCTTGCTAACTCCTAACGAGGTCCGGTTACGCCGTTCATTGGTGGGACTATTGTGAGGGGTACCGTCAGCCCATGCCTCATCGGGTCACCACTCACACCAAGTCCCTGGGCCCCATTCTATGCATAACATTCATTCATTTCTCGCCAAAACATTTGGTAGGTTTATAAAAGAAAGGCTTTATGTTGAATTCATTTACTCTTGAAAACGACTCTATATACGTATACTAGTTTTAGCCGAAATCTTTACACGTTGGGAGTATATAGGGTCATTTATCTAGATAGTAGAGAAACCCACCTATACGCCTCTTACCGAACAAAACCAAGAAGACAAGAAGACTTGAAAGTGTCCTAAGAACCCGGTACGTCTCTGCCCTGGAGAAAACTGTACAAAGGACAATATAAAGCGTTCGTGAGACTCAAGACTCCAAATGAACCAAATATGACGCACGACAAGTTATGCACATGATATGAGATGCATACGAGGTATAAATCATTTTGAGAAGTCAAATTACCAAGTATTTCATCCAACATATTTAATATATGAAAGTTTCATATTCAAACGTTTGGTAATTCATAGCAATTCATGACATTCAAACGTTTGGTAATTCATAGGAATTCAAGTCATGAATTTCATGTAACAATTAAAACTCAAATATATCGAAGGTACAATTATAAATTAAACAAAACAAGGTCATTCAAATCATTTAAATATGCAAAACATAAAATAGATAACAATCAATTTCATAAGTCAAGTCCATAAATCATAACCTAAAATTCCACCATTAAAAGGGCACATTTTATATCAAATGAATCCAAAAATTTCATATAACAATCATAACAAGTACTATTTCACATTTAAAATTAGAAATTAGACAAATAATTATATTCAAATCAAGATCGAAAATTAAATAAAACATGAAATAGGTAACAATTTAATTTCCATAATTCAATTAAATCAACTAATATTTAATATCTATTAAACAAATATATATAAATATATACACGTACATTATCATGCATGGGCACAATAATTAAAACTCTAATTTACATGCATGCAAAAAGGTAATAGTTAAAATATGCAAGCAATTAAGTTATATATATTACGCATGCATATACCATACCATGCATGTAACATTTACAACCAATGAACAATTATGCATGAAATTATATTATACTTAAATATATATATATATACTACGTACACACACACCCTGCATGCATGCATTTACACAATTACACAAACAAGCACACCCCTGCATGCATACTTAATATATATATTTACACACAACATTACAAGCGAGGAAGAAGGAGAAGGCAGCTACGCACAATGCCCCAAACAATCTCCCTGTCCGGGTATTTAATACACAGCATACTCCCCGACCGGTTAAAGAAAGAAAGCTGTTATAGAAGCTCCAAGGCATGGTACCCGGCCGGGTAAACCTCACACACAAATCTCCCCGCCCGGGGAGATGGACTACAGACGCAGAAACAACAACAAGCATGCTCGATTCCCCCGTTTCAGAACCAAGAAAACAGAGCAACAGGTAACAGGTAACCAAGGGAATAAACTCAGAAGCAAAACAGCTCAAGTCTCCCACCATTTAACTGAAAATGCACAATCAAACAGCAAGGAGAAAGAGCAGCAGCTGACAGCAGTGATTCAGGCCAAAAAAACAGAGGGTATCGGGAGTAAAACAGGGCAACAATCAATCCATCTCTTACTCAACATAATCAGGTATGTATGTGCATCAAACATGACAAAAAGGGGCAGCAAATGACAGTAAAATGAGGCCCAAAATGCAGCGGCAGTAGTACATCGAGAGAGAGGAAAAAAATTCAGTCCTTTTTCATGCATTTCATAACAAGTTCATTAATGGTAACTCACTCAATAGCCAACTACCACAAAATACATGATCATAGATGAAAAGAGAGAGTTAATACAATCATATTCATGCTTGGAATCAACCAAATTCATCAAGGAATGAAAGAGATATCAACATATGTACCCATAACCTACCGTTTCGTATCTTTAGCCATAAATCCATGAGAGCATGCTCAAAATTGGGGATGAATAGATCAAAATGACTCTAAATGAATGTATGACACAACCCTAAACTCACCTTGTTGATTGGATAGAAGATGGAAGAGATTTGAGCTTGAATCTCCAAGGGTGGCAAGAGTTACGGGATTTTCTGGAACAGGAGATCTTTGGCTGATTTTTCCTAATGTGTGAGGGTTGGTTCGGTTCAAGGAGATAAGGATCAGTTAAAGGGCTGATTTAGGGTTCCAATGCCTCTAACCATGGTTAATTTGGTCAACGTTTGAACGAGTTATGGTCATTTTAGTAAACTGTGGCAGATTTGGTTTCCGTTTCGTGTTTCTGTTGAATTTCGGAGGTCCAAATAACTTAGGAAAAATATAAGGCTAAGTTCATTGAACTCAAATTTTTGTTACGAGTTCAGCGGAGTTGACGAAACTCGAATCCGAGTTTCCTAGCTCAAGATATCAAATACGGAACCAAGGGTGCGCTAATTGCCCGTTAGTCCCCGATTTGGTTCCACAACTCAAAATAAATTCGTTACCACGTCAAACGAAGTTGAAAACATAAAAAGAGAATATAAACATGTTCATAACACATAAATCTACAACATACTAAATTTTCATGAACTTTCGATATGAAATCATATAAGAACGGAGCTCGTTTACATTACTAAAAAACAATGCATTAACAATTTCATAATATTTCTATTTAAGTAACAAGATTTAAATTCTATCTTAAATTAACTGAAAAGTAAACGATATTATAAAAGTAATTAATTAGCTTAACTAAAACATGATTAATTAGCATTAATTTTTAATTATCAATTTAAATAAATAATTACGAAATAAATTATAATAAAATATAATAAGAATTATAAAATAATAACAATTTATATTAGAATTAAATATTTAAAACACTTATAAACAATTAATCACTTAATTAAATAATTTAAATTGCACGATTTATAAACACATACGACATATTAGTACAAATGAAAAACCGGGGCGTTACAAATTCCATATCTAAAAGGTAGTGAACCTTTATTGGAATTTGTCATATTATACCTTACCAGCATCTTATCTATATATGCTTCTTGTAATAAACCAGTCTTGTAGCGCCCGGAGCGATGAGCTACCACATCCCCGGCACCTAGCCCCGAACCCACATGTGAAATAAAAATCTATACATGAGCCCAAGACTAAGTGAACGGGAACCTACACACACTCGCTAAGCCAGGCGGAGCTAAGACAATACCAGAGATAATATTAAGAAAGTGAAAGCATACATCAAAATCCAAGAAGATAAATCCACAAGAACGGGTTCATCTAGCCCTAGGAGCCTGTCCCGAAAATATATAAATATAATTCAAAGAGCATACATAAATCAAATCCCAGAGATGCATATACAACTCAATTAACAAATCTAAAACATATACAAATGTGACCGAAAGCTAATGAAATGCAACTCGAACTAGGAGACTAGAACCCGACCGACTCACGACTCCGCCTAGCACGAACCAACCTGCAAACTGAAAAATTAAAAGGAGAGGGTCAGTCCACCGACTGAGTGAGGGGGCTAACGCACACCCACACACGTATACATATAGAGCAAAGCACGTATTAAATAAAAGACTATGAACCGGGATAGGATTTTGAATACTAAAAAACATTTTCGAATCAAACTTATACATATTCATAACATAATCGGACATAGCTTACAAGAAAGGTCCTATCCCTTTTCATAATCAACATATGTTAACGAATTCTTATACCCGACGAGTACGGGTCTTACTCTAACTCCCCAAATTATTAACATACGTATTAAAACAGAAAACACAAATCATAAACCAATCCAACCCCAACAACATGTAGTTCGGGGAGCAAACCCTCACTACTCTTACCAATGCACAAGGGGTAGCTAACCCACATTGTGATTGAAGCACCACGCCTCCTCAACCTCCAAGAGTCATGCATTAGTACTTCAAATGGGAATCGTGCACAGGCTTAACCCGACGGCCTTGCTGTCCCGGACGTCCTTACACACAATTCCCTGGGCCCGGCAAATCTGAACAAGACTTAACATACCAAAACTCGCAACTTAACATAATTAGAATGTAACAAACTTACATACCTTAGCCTACCTTACCGTGCAACTCGGCCTATGCTTTTAACATACCTCTCCGTGTCATCCGAAAACATATCAAGTTGAAGAAGAGCAAAGCTTGCACGAAGACACACGGTTTGAAGCATAGCCTTGTTGCAAGTCATTTTTAAGCTCACATATGCTCATACATATAGTCCAAAACATTTAATCTTATGACAAGATCATAAATGTATCTTATAAACAAGTATATATTATATAAATATAATAGTATAGTCACATGCGAGCTTCAAAAATGAGCACGTAGGGTTGTAGGTCGTTTTAACTAAAAAGAAAACAAACCTAAGCCTCACCTTTTACCAAAAGTGCTCACGGATGAGCGTTGACGGCCAAGAAGAGGCCAAATGGCGGAACCAACACCTCCCGAACTCAAATCTGAGACATACAAACATAAACTCATGACATAGACTCGATCATGAACCACTTAGACGCACGACGACTCATACGAATGCAAATGGATGCAATGCATATCATATGGATTCATACTTAGGCATATTGGAGCAAATAACGAGAGATCACATAAGGAATCCAAGAATTAAACTCATACCATATGAAATAAACTCATAATGTGTCATATTATAGCATAATATAAGTGTTCATGAGTTTAAAATGCATAAGGGAGATAAACGATTCAAGAAAGAATTACACGTACCACTTAAGACATATTAAATCATAACTCGTTCAAATCATATCAAATAAATTCAAAATTCCCAAACAAGCAAATTAACACATAATAATTCATGTTAGTAAAGCTTAGGTATCATATTAGTGGTGGGAGAGAAGCAAACAAGCGAAGAAAACAAGAAAAAAAAGTTCGGAGCAAAAATGAGCCACTGCCCTAAATCCACCCCGGTTGATTTTTTCCAAAGGGGAAATCCACCCCCACGGATTTAGGGCAGACAGCTCTCTGCCTCAAATCTACCCCGGTGGATTATTTTCAAAGCAGAAATCCACCCCGGTGGATTTGGGTCAGAGGCTAAAAAAAACGAGAAAAAGCTTCCAAAATCCATGAAAACCCATCCTAAACCAAAGTAACAACATCAAGGCATGAAATGGTGCAAATATACAACAAATGGATGCCAGAAAAACATACTAAATCAGCTCCAAACATGCAAGTTTCAAACCGGAAACTAAGGAGAGCAAAATAGGCATGAGTTTCATCAAATTCCTCCCAAGAACTCAAAAGAGCATTAATGGAAAATCATCAAATAACCAACTACCATCAAATAGGATCAAATATTAGCAAGAATGAGCCATAGAGATCAACATATAAGTCTTCGCACTCATGAAAGGCAAAAGATGCATAAGTTCTCAAAGATCTTCAAAACCTAACTATTCATCAACCCTAGCATATTCATGAATCTCTACCATGAAAGCATGATTTAAGGAGTGCAAAATAATCATAAGAACAAGGAGATCAAGAATCCTAACTTACCTTAAAAGATTGGAGCAAGAAAGGATGAAAATCTTGAGCTTAAGGGCCAAAAATGGAGGTTCCTTCCATGGAGTCTCTCCTTTCTTCTTGGGGCTGAGGGGGGCTCGGTTTTGGCATCAAAATGGGAGAGAAAGGAGGGTCTTGGGTGTAATAAGATCAAATGAAGGACAAGAGACAAGTGGGCTAGCCTCCAAGTAGGTATTTAGGGGCTTTTTAGGTAAGTAGGGCGAGTTTGCATCGTCGGGAGGTCGAAAGAAAGTCAAAAGGTGACGAGGCTTGGGCCATTGAATCTAAATCGTCGATTCGAGTCCAATGGAGGTAACGGAACTCAAATCCGAGTTCCCTAGCTCAAGATACGAATTAAGGACTCAGGAGTGGCCAATTTGCAAAAAGGCCCAAAAATTCAAATAAAGTTGAATTGAGTCCAATACTAAAATCAATTAATTCGAAGGCAAGTTAATACATACAAATAAGTCCAAAATCATCTAATTCACATAGTTGACAAAGTTGACATACTCGAAATTCTAATTTATAAATCGTAAATTTCACAAATTGCATATATTCACATTAGGAGCTCAATTAGGGAAAATTCTTAACAAATAATTCAAGTAGTTAATATGAGAAATAAAATGTGAGAACATACGTCATATAAAGTCATCAATTAAATAAGGGATCAACTAAGTTAAGGAAAATAAACTCACACGTGACGCGTACCTGTACGTGCGAGCGAGCGGGGTGTCACAATCTTCCCCCCTTAAGAGAACCTGGTCCCCAGGTTCTACTGCTCGAGTTTCAAGCTCGAAAAACTTCTGTATTCACCCAAGTTCGAGGTTCATGACGTCCCGACAAGGGTTAGCTCGGTAAGGTCTTCCAACACGAAGGGGGTTTGATCAACTCTTGAAGTCTTGATAGAATAATTCTTCACCGTTTGATCCGACATAGGGGCAATTCAAACATCTCGCACGGTAGGAGGGTCCAAATTTGATTCATCACCCACCGTTTGATTTGTTCCAAACTAACTCAAGAGCTCGGCGTTACACGAGTAGCGTAGTTACTGAACTTTCACCACTCGCACCTTCTAACTCGGGAAGTTCCTCCAAGATGGCCATCCTTCTATTCGTTGTTGCCTCGAAAGTCCATTGCAACCTCGACCCTCGACTTACCAGCCTCTCGTACTCTCAGGAAAAGTAAGCACTTAACAGGTAACAAATACACACAAGAACAAATGACAATAATCCAAATAGCAAAACAAGAATGCATGATGTGCGTGCCATGAATGATTTGTGTACCGTTCATCGTTGTTTGGAATTTCTTGACATCTGGATGATTAGGTTAGTAGCCAAAGTTGGTGTTGTAAGGCTCACAGCTCGACAATCTCGGTCTCAAGTTTCTTGGAAGAATCCTAACTTGATAATCAATTTCTTTCTCCAACTCCGTATGTTCTAATCACCGTATCCACTCGGTGGACTCTCCTTTTACCACCTAACAATCCCCTTGCAGTGGTGTGGAGTTGCTCTGGTCGAGCCGTTTTGGAAGTTTCTCTCTACTCCTCTTTGAATTAACCCTTTCCATGCTCGGCCAAAAGGTGTAAGAGCATGTCATAGGCGACTTTGGACCATGGCCAGATCATTCTCGAATTCCTTTAAAACCCCACGGTCTTCAAAATCTTCGTAAATCTTCTTACATCAACTAGTATATCTGCACGGTCTGAGATTATGATTTCTTGAATCCAATTCTTCTATTTCCATAGAATTAGTATCGTGACTTTTTCCTACTAATCGACCTCCAACTATTGTTTCGAATCTTTACTTAGTTATCACCTCGATGGAAGTCCCTTGATTTTACTCTTTACGAATTCGAATTGGTTGTATGACTTGTCCTCTATTGACTTGCACTTGGGTAGACAATTGTCTTCCAAAACTCTTTGCCGGCCTTTCTTTATTGTTTTCATTTGTTGCTTTATATCTCCTAATTCAACTTCACAACACGGCCAAATCCACTTGGGTCTGGAAAGTAAACTCCAATCCATCTTGAGGATAGAACTTCTCGCATCTTGGTTTTTCTATAGACTTGGAATCACTGTAATGATCGATTTTTTTTATATTCTCCCAATCTAACTTCTTCCTTTCCCCAAAATCCGAGGTGTCTCAGTTCTCTCTTCTTCTTTTCTCTTACCCGAGCTTGACTTCTGATGAATTGGTTTAATTGGAAACTCTTTCTTGATGATCCGTAGTGCTAATTATCCCCTAACCCCATGATATTCGAACATTCTCCTACAATCTTTGTTACTTATCCCCTTAAAGAACCTAATTACCTTGAGTCCTCTTGAAGATCATCACCTCACCATTGATCTGAATCTCGAATTAAAATATTCTAAAGATCCCTCCTTTGCTCTTTACTCGGGTTCGATGATCCCGTCGAATCCGATTAAAGTTCCTCTAGAACCGAGAGTTATTCTTTTCCCTCCTAGGAGTTTAGATTGAATACTTGTTCTCGGATCGTGGTTCAATTCTCCCTTCAACAATGCCTTGACTACTCATTCTTAAAGGATTCTTCCCTTTTTGTAGTGTCCTAAGCCTTCTTGTAGTTATCTCCTCTAAATCCTTTGAATTTTCACCTTCTCCTTACCCCGGTTCTCATTACTACGAGGAAAACTTCACTTGGACATGTAGAGAGTTCATACATGCTATCATGAAGACATGGAACTTATGCATGCCGGGTTAGATTTGCTTATGCTATGCGCCTCGTTATCATCCAATAAAGCAAGAAAGCAACAAGTACTAAAAATACATAACACACATCACAAATAAGTATAAAGATACAATGTGGGATGGATGCTCATGCAATGGATGCAATTACCTCTCGGGTGCCTCTTTGGCCTTTGTCGTTCACATTCTTCCAACTTGTGCTTTGGCGATCCGCATCCAAAGCATCGCCCCAATCTCTTCCAATAATTCTCATAAGTATGAGAATTTCTTCTACAATGAGCGCACGGCGGTTGTTCCATAGCTGGGGATTCTTTCACTTTCTTCTTTCCCTTGGACCCCGCTTGAGAGTCCTCTCGATCTCTCTTTGATCCAGACCCCTAGCTACTTCCCGATCCAATTCTCCCTACTCGACTCTTTTCTTTTAATTTCTTAGATTCAACTCGAAGGGCTTCCCGGGTACTCTCAATCCAAGCTCTAGACTCGATCCCGGTTTCCATTTCTTGAAGGTCTTCTCTAATTCCTTCCATAAATTGGGCCACTCTTTCGGATTCGTTCGGTCTTCTTGAATAGATGCGAGGGCATACGTTAATTTTGTGTTCGGAGGAGCCACATCTAGTACACTTGCCCAACCTTTTCCAACACCTCCTATAACTGTGGTTGGGTCCTCCACAATAGTTGCATGGAATCTGGTCTTCGGGAAACGACGTGTTTGGTAAGAACATAAGATCATTTCCAATAAATCGAGCCATTTTACCCTTCATCTTGGTGGATTGATTATTAGTGCGATGATTCGGCGGTCTCGGTCTTGAAGAGCCTTCGTCTCTATTTGATCCTAATTCCAACTTAGGGGCCATGATCGTTGAGATGAGTGGTTGCTTGATATAAGATGATAGCCTACAATACACAAGGGAGGCAAAGGTATAATGCACACGGTTAGTGAGTAATTATGGCACGTAAATGGAACAACTAGCGCATGTAAAATATGCAACAACTACAATTAATAAAAAGAAAGTAGAAATTTTAAAACACATAATGCAAGAAAATTCACATATTTCGATGTAATGCACACATTAGCACGTTTTTCCTACGCCGTACGACCTAGAATGGACGCAACACGACACTAGAACTCTGATTTTGTAACCCGGGGCTCTGATACCACTTTAAGATATAGCGCACGGAGCGACGAGCCACTACATTCCCAACACCTAGCCCCGAACCCACATATGAAATAAAAATCCATACATGAGCCCAAGACTAAGCGAACTGGAACCTACACACACTCGCTAAGCCAGGCGGAGCTAAGACAATACCAGAGCGCGCATAATATTAAGAAAGCGAAAGCATACATCAAAATCCAAGAAGATAAATCCACAAAAACGGGTTCATCTAGCCCTAGGAGCCTGTCCCGAATATATATAAACATAATTCAAAGAGCATACATAAATCAAATCCCAGAGATGCATATACAACTCGATTAACAAATCTAAAACATATACAAATGTGACCGAAAGCTAATGAAATGCAACTCGAACTAGGAGACTAGAACCCGACCGACTCACGACTCCGCCTAGCACGAACCAACCTGCAAACTGAAAAATTGAAAGGAGAGGGTCAGTCCACCGACTTAGTGAGGGGGCTAACGCACACCCACACACGTATACATATAGAGCAAAGCACGTATTAAATAAAAGACTATGAACCGGGATAGGATTTTGCATACCAAAAACCATTTTCGAATCAAACTTATACATATTCATATCATAATCGGACATAGCTTACAAGAAAGGTCCTATCCCGTTTCATAATCAACATATCTTAACGAATTCTTATACCCGACGAGTACGGGTCTTACTCTAACTCCCCAAATTATTAACATACGTATTAAAACAGAAAACACAAATCATAAACCAATCCAACCCCAACAACATGTAGTTTAGGGAGCAAACCCTCACTACTCTTACTAATGCACAAGGGGTAGCTAACCCACATTGTGCTTGAAGCACCACGCCTCCTCAACCTCCAACGGTCGTGCGTTTGTACTTCAAATGGGAATCGTGCACAGGCTTAACCCGACGGCCCTTGCCGTCCCGGGCATCCTTACCCACAATTCCCTGGGCCTGGCAAATCTGAACAAGACCTAACATACCAAAACTCGCAACTTAACATAATTAGAATGTAACAAACTTACATACCTTAGCATACCTTACCGTGCAACTCGGCCTATGCTTTTAACGTACCTCTCCGTGTCATCCGAAAACATATCAAGTTGAAGAAGAGCAAAGCTTGCACGAAGACACACGGTTTGAAGCATAGCCTTGTTGCAAATCATTTTTAAGCTCACATATGTTCATACATATAGTCCAAAACATTTAATCTTATGACATGATCATAAACGTATCTTATAAACACGTATCTATTATATAAATATAATAGTATAGTCACATGCGGGCTTGAAAAATGAGCACGTAGGGTTGTAGGTCGTTTTAACTAAAAAGAAAACAAACCTAAGCCTCACCTTTTACCAAAAGTGCTCACGGATGAGCGTTGACGGCCAAGAAGAGGCTAAATGGCGGAACCAACACCTCCCGAACTCAAATCTGAGACATACAAACATAAACTCATATCTTAGACTCGATCATGAACCACTTAGACGCACGGCGACTCATACGAATGCAAATGGATGCAATGCATATCATATGGATTCATACTTAGGCATATCGGAGCAAATAACGAGAGGTCACATAAGGAATTCAAGAATTAAACTCATACCATATGAAATAAACTCATAATGTGTCATATTATAGCATAATATAAGTGTTCATGAGTTTAAAATGCATAAGGGAGATAAACGATTCAAGAAAGAATTACACGTATCACTTAAGACATATTAAATCATAACTCGTTCAAATCATATCAAATAAATTCAAAATTCCAAAACAAGCAAATTAACACATAATAATTCATGTTAGTAAAGCTTAGGGATCATATTAGGGGTGGGAGAGAAGCAAACAAGCGAAGAAAACAAGAAAACAAAGTTCGGAGCAAAAATGAGCCACTGCCCTAAATCCACCCCGGTCGATTTTTTCCAAAGGGGAAATCCACCCCCACGGATTTAGGGCAGACAGCTCTCTGCCTCAAATCTACCCCGGTGGATTATTTTCAAAGTAGAAATCCACCCCGGTGGATTTGGGTCAGAGGCTAAAAAAAACAAGAAAAAGCTTCCAAAATCCATGAAAACCCATCCTAAACCAAAGTAACAACATCAAGGCATGAAATGGTGCAAATATACAACAAATGCATGCCAGAAAAACATACTAAATCAGCTCCAAACATGCAAGTTTCAAACCGGAAACTAAGGAGAGCAAAATAGGCATGAGTTTCATCAAATTCCTCCCAAGAACTCAAAAGAGCATTAATGGAAAATCATCAAATAACCAACTACCATCAAATAGGATCAAATATTAGCAAGAATGAGCCATAGAGATCAACATACAAGTCTTCGCACTCATGAAAGGCAAAAGATGCATAAGTTCTCAAAGATCTTCAAAACCTAACTATTCATCAACCCTAGCATATTCATGAATCTCTACCATGAAAGCATGATTTAAGGAGTGCAAAATAATCATAAGAACAAGGAGATCAAGAATCCTAACTTACCTTAAAAGATTGGAGCAAGAAAGTATGAAAATCTTGAGCTTAAGGGCAAAAAATGGAGGTTCCTTCCATGGAGTCTCTCCTTTCTTCTTGGGGCTGAGGGGGGCTCGGTTTTGGCATCAAAATGGGAGAGAAAGGAGGTTCTTGGGTGTAATAAGGTCAAAGCAAGGACAAGAGACAAGTGGGCTAGCCTCCAAGTAGGTATTTAGGGGCGTTTTAGGTACGTAGGGCGAGTTTGCATCTTCGGGAGGTCGAAACAAAGTCAAAAGGTGATGAGGCTTGTCCCATTGAATCCAAATCGTCGATTCGAGTCCAATGGAGGTGACAAAACTCAAATCCGAGTTCCCTAGCTCAAGATACAAATTAAGGACTCAGGAGTGGCCAATTTGCAAAAAGGCCCAAAAATTCAAATAAAGTGCAATTGAGTCCATTACTAAAATCGATTAAGTCCAAGGCAAGTTAATACATACAAATAAGTCCAAAATCATCTAATTCACATAGTTTACAAAGTTGACATACTCGGAATTCTAATTTATAAATCGTAAATTTCACAAATTGCATATATTCACATTAGGAGCTCAATTAGGGAAAATTCTTAACAAATAATTCAAGTAGTTAATATGAGAAATAAAATGTGAGAACATACGTCATATAAAGTCATCAATTAAATAAGGAATCAACTAAGTTACGGAAAATAAACTCACACGTGACGCGTACCTGTACGTGCGAGCGAGCGGGGTGTCACAAGTCTTCTTATTCTCATGATCACAACAAAAGTCTGATCCTTAGAACAACATTGGTCTCACAAAGGTCTTTTCTTGTCAAAATGATTTGAGAACCGAATCTTGACTACTAACAAAATTCTTGCACTATTCCTAATGAGCAGAATATTGTTTACGCACAAAAAGAAAATGTTACAACATTATCATGATGTTATTTTGTACACTCATGATTCATCAGGCAATTTCGTAAATCCAAAGAATTTAGATTACCTCTTTAATTCTTATGTTTCATGATCTAGACGCTTTCTTAAGATCATGAATCGATCTATTAAGTTTACATCATATGCACCTGATTTCTGGTTGTGAAGCCTTCAGGTTGTACCTTGTATCTCTTTTTCTTGAAGCTGCCCATTCAAGAACATAGTCTTTGCATCCATTTATCTAATCTCATGAATATAATGAGATAAAATCGAGAGGATAATGGACTTAAGCATTTTTATAGGCGAGAAGACCTCATAAATGATTTCTTCTTTCTGGGTAAAATCCCTTGCCATAAGTTTTGCTCTAAAGTCTCTACTTTTGTCCATTCCTCCTTTTATCGTCCTGTAGAAACCAATTACATGTAATGGGTTTAATGCCTTCAGGCGCCTCTACATGTTCAAGACTTTGTTAGAATACAGAGATTCTAACTTAGATTCCATGGCTTTTGACCAAATCGTCAACGTCTTATCTTTTACAGCTTCATTACGCTTGGCAGAATCAGATACATTAGATTCAACCACTTGGGTTAATCTTAGGTATCTTGTCAAGTATCCTGACAATCCTCCCACCACAATAATGCTCTTATGTACACGTCTCTACATCACATGTTGTATTTGGTACATCACATGTACCTAATACATTTTCGGTCATCACGGGGTTTATGGAAATTAGTAACAAATACTGTTATTTTCTTTTAAAACTATTTTACTTCCACCCTTTGTGGTTATTTATGTAATCATCTTTGAAATATTCACAAACATCTTTTGTGATTTCTCAAACTACAAAATATACGTCCTCTTGTTCTTCTAGGATAACCTTAGAGCAAGTAAACCTTTGTTCTTTATTCTAACTCGTCAGGATCCATCCTTAACATGTGGACCAGGCTACCTTAAATCCGAAGATAAGAGATATAGGGTTTTCACCCTAGCTAAAGATCCATCAGTGTTTTAGGAACTGACTTAGATAGAACTAGGTTTAATGTACATTGTCGTTTTGAGCGCAAGACCCCAAAACGAACTTCGCAAGGTAGCATTACTCTTCATGAATCTTACCATCATTATCAAAGTTCTATTTTTCTTTTCTGCAATACATCTTTGCTAAGATGTGTAGCACCCGAGCGCAAGGTACCACATCCCCTGCACCGAGACCCGACCCGAATATGAAATGGGTAATCCATACCCGAGCTAAATCACGGTGAATGCGGACATACACACCCGCTAAGCTAGGCGGGGCTAACTTTCGCAACGAAAGAGACCATAAAATAGAAATATTATCAATGCGGAAGCAAAGTATATACATAAATAGCAAGATAAGCAAAGAGCAACCGTTCAACTAGCATAGATACCTAATCCCAAAATTCAATAAAATCATAAAGCATCAATTCCAGATTCTTTCTACTCCTGTAAGCTTATCTTGAATTCATGATAAATGTAACAATCATTACAAATCTTACAGCTTCATACTTAACCAAATCATGATTCAATATGCACATGGACAGACTCGGACTTAACCGAAAGACTTAATAGACTTGACTTCCCGCCTAGCACTCCAAACCTGCAAAAACACTGAAAACAATCCGGGTTTAGTCTATATGAGACTGGTGGGTATAGAATGAGGCATAATAGCATATACAACAATAAGTAAGCATTCACATGCAGGTTATAACCCCGAATGAGGTTTTTAGAGCATTTCCCAAGTGGGCTAAATAAAGGATCATCAAGAGGGATTATAACTGTAACACCCCGCATCGGAAGGCATCACATCCCCCGCACCACGTGTCCAATCCATGCACAAAATGAATTTTCATACATAAATCAAACACATGGCGAACGTGTGACAAAGAAAATAAACAACCTAGCTAAGCAGGGCTAACCCTTAAACCAAAATCAACTAACGATGCATTAACATTAAGCGGAAGCATATATACATAATTAGCACATGATTAGGTTATACAATCAAAGGCCATCCCGGCCACCACATAAGATATACAATAATTCTCCAAAACGATAATACATAATTAAAGTGTATTTATGTAATTATGCAACAACCAAAAATGCTCAAGCTAGGCTACAAAATAAAGACTTGTCAGACTCTATTTCCCCGCCTAGCGAGACCTGCAAAAGCTGAAAGTGAGGAGGGTTAGTCTATGAAGACTAAGTGAGGGGTTTAATATATATAAAGCTCACATAACATGCAACCCATAATCCCGAGCATGGTTTTAGTAAAGGTCCAAATGGATAGTTGAATAAAAGAGCCAATGCCCGAAATTACAAGTATCATTTAATTACAATTATCACTTGGCATTCGTGACCCAGCGAGTGGGTAAAATCCATCCAAACTCCGACAGTGTACAGTGTTCAGTTCAAATAAGTGGCGATCATGCAAAACAATATTCAAATAATCAGTCAATTGATAACTTAATATCCCTCCTTCTTCCATGGATCAGTGGTCGGTTTTGCAAGGCCCAATCCACCTAAATTTAATGTGAGACGGGGTCTCATGACTCCTACCCGCTCCTTTGATGGTATGGGAACCACCGGCTCAGGAATACCCCGCCGTCCCGTCTCCTAGGTCGCGCGAAGGTATTCCCAATGGGTACTACGTGTAGAGGTTCTCTCCGACGGCCCGATGCCGTTTCGGTCGCCAATCCCACGTTTCCCCTAGGGCCCAAACAATACAGTGCAATATCTCGCCAAATTAATACGGTAGGTAGGTTTTTATTAAAAGAAACAGGGTTCTTTTATAAATCACTTTGACATTTTGGGAAATCTATAAGTATAATCTAAGTTTTGGCCGAAATAGTCACATAAGGATATTATGGGCTTTAGATACTAAAAGAAAACCTCACCTTAACCAAAAGAGTAAAGAAATGAGAAACCTAAGAACCTAGCTCCTCAACCGGATCGAGCTCTGTACAAGAAACACGAATGTATATAAGACTCTAGACGAATGAACCAAATAATCGGCGAACGGCATGCTCATGATATGGGATGATGATAATTATAAGTCATTAGAATGCTCATTCACAAATAATACTTCAAATAGCTACATATGGGAGCCAAGGGAGTAAAAGAAATGCCAGAGGAGGTGTTTTGGCGAAGTTTGGCAATTTTTGGAAACATGCAAGCTGTGGAAAAATTGGGAATATCTTGAGTTCTAGAAGTTGGAATGGAGTTTTGTTTCTTGGATATGAAATTAGACAAATAGATCTTTGTAAGTATATAAGGCTCGAATTCTAGTTCAAAGTGAGGTGAAAATGGCGTAGGTCCGAAGTTGGGTTAACGCAGATTTCCGAAAAAATGGCGACACCAAAAAGAATTGATCATATCTCACAATCTAGAAATGATATTGAGGTGATTCCAATGGAAGGTTGTTATAGACTTCAAGAGGTTTCCAACGGTTCAAAGATCAGGTTAATCGGAGTTCTTTTGAAGGTGTCAGGGCCGTGACAAAATTGTACTGAAAAACAGTCGCGGCCGGGAAGGAAGAACAGATGGTTCCCTGGTTGTTGGTCGCGGCCGTGACCAAAAATGGTCACGAAACGGTCGCAGCCGCGACCACATCTCCAGCAGCAGCAAATGTTACGGGAAAAACAGGGCAAGCACGAAATTGGCTCCCAAACCACTATCACACCAAACCAAGGCAAGAGTTCAACTCCAAACTATCATATAACACCAATATACATCTAATACTTCAATTACAACACATATATCCATCATTTGATCACTTAAATCCGTCAAACAAATCCTATAAAAGTCATGAACCTAATGAACCAATAGCTTCAGGTATTCATGCCATAATTCAAAGATACACACCTATATGATCACATATTCAAACTTAAATCAAGAACAAACATCTAAGTCAAGAAGCCCTAGATCATCAACTCATAATCAATCCCAAATATACCATACCAACCTTGGAATGAAAGAAATGAAATGAAGAAATGATGAAGATGATGCTTATGATTCTTGATGATTAATTCTTCTTCCTTCTCCTTCTTGCTTGATTATCACAGTGTGTGTGATAAGAATGGAGGTGAGTGTGTGTTCTTACATATATGATATATGTATATAATGTATAAGAGTGATTATATGTATAGATATATATCATATATGTAAAAAGTCATAAAGTAAAACACTAGGTATAAAATATGTATATATTTCCACTTAGTGCTTATTAATATATGCATATGTAATGCATGTGAGTGTATTAATATATATAGGTGTTATGCATGAATATAAATATATATATTACATTTTTAATGACTAATTGCATGAAGTGAATGAAAGTGGGAAAATAAATATTAATCTCATAAATTTTAGTTTAAGTGTAGAGATATATATATATATATATATATAAAATATGTTATGAAATGAATGTATAAATTATGCATATGTTGGATATGATATAAGATGAAAGGAAATTAAATTGAGTCAAATAGGCAATTAATTCATGTAAATTTAAATAAACACATAATTCTTAAAGCATGCCAACAAATCTCACTCAAACGCACACGTGTGGCGAGCGTACCTCGAAAGAAGACACGGGGCGTTACAACCCTCCCCCCTTAAAAGAATCTGGTCCCCCGATTCACTCGGCCTGAAACAACTCCGGATACAAACTCTTCATCTTGTCCTCGGTTTCCCAAGTAGCTTCCTCGGTTTTATCACTTCGCCATAACACCTTTACCAAAGGAATTTGCCGGTTCCTTAATACTTGGAACTTGCAATCCAAAATCTTTACCTGCTTCTGAACGAAGGTCAAATCCGGTTGTAGATCCACTTCTTCAATCTCATCAACGGGAAGAATTTCAGACTCATCGGGAAAACACTTCCTTAACTGCGACACGTGGAAGACATTATGAATTCCCGTTAAGCTTGGTGGTAAATCCAACCAATAAGCAACTTTTCCAACTCTTTCAAGAATCTCGAACGGACCTAAAAATCGAGGGTTAAGCTTCCCACCTCTTCCAATCCGAGCAAATCCTTTACGAGGAGATGCCTTCAAGAACACTCGGTCTCCAACCTCAAATTCAAGATCCTTTCTCCTATTATCGGCGTAGCTCTTCTGTCTATCCTGAGCTGTCTTTATCCTTTGTTGGACCATCTAAACTTTCTCGATCATATCTCTTACAGCCTTAGAGGATTTTTCCACTTTCTCACCCTTATTCTTCTTAACACCCTCTTGCTTTGTCCATTTCCACTCCTCAAGATCGAAGAACAATGGGGATCGACACTTCCGTCCGTAAAGTAACTCATAGGGTACCATACCTATGGAAGCTTGGAAGCTATTGTTGTAGGAGAATTCAATCAACGGTAATTGTTTATCCCAAGAGGTTTGATAATCCAACACGCAAGCCCTTAGAAGATCCTCAAGGTACCGAATCAACCTCTCCGACTGACCGTCTGTCTGTGTATGAAAAGTAGTGCTGAACTTAAGTCTCGTACCCAATATTCCTTGTAACTCTTGCCACAACCTCGAAGTGAACCTCGGGTCTCTATCCGACACAATACTAACCGGAATTCCATGAAGACGAACAATCTCTCTGACATAAAGCTCGGCTAGCTTATTGATCTTATCGGACATCCAAACCGGCAAGAAGTGAGCTGACTTAGTCAAACGGTTGACAATTACCCAAATTCCGTCATAACCACTCTTAACTCGTGGTAACCCCGAGACGAAATCCATAGTTACTTGTTCCCATTTCCATTCCGGGATTGGTAACGGTTGAAGAAGACTTCCGGGCTTTTGATGTTCGGCCTTCACTTTCTGACAAGTCATACAATGCTTAACAAACTCGGCAACATCCTTCTTCAATCCATTCCACCAATAATATTCCTTTAAATCCTTATACATCTTAGTACCTCCCCCGGTGAATAGAATAAGCCGATCTATGAGCCTCTTCAAGTAACAACCTTCTCAACTCTTCGGGAACAACCACTCTATTCTTAAACCGAAATAAGCCCGTCTCATCATACCCGAACGGGCATTCCGGATCATCCCTTGCCTTGGCCACGAGCTTTTGAATTCCCGGATCCCTTGTTTGAGCCTCAAACAACCGGTGCTTCAACTCCGGTAGTATGGTGATGTTAGTCACCCGAGCCTTTACCACAATTAGCTCATCCTTACTTCCTTAATCCACTTTTAAACCCGATACGTTAGTCTTCCTACTAAGTGCATCGGCAACGACATTGGCCTTACCGGGATGATACTAGATCTTGCAATCAAAGTCCTCAAGAGTCTCCATCCATCTTCTTTGCCTCATATTCAAATCCTTTTGGGCGAACAAATGTTGAAGACTCTTTTGATCGGTGTAAATCTCGAAAGGAATTCCATACAAGTAATGCCTCCACTTACCAAGAGAAAATACCACGGCACCAAGTTCCAAATCGTGTGTAGGATAGTTCTTCTCATGATCCTTTAACTTTCTAGAGGCATACGCAATAACTTTCCGGTTTTACATCAAGACACAACCCAATCCTTCCTTCGAAGCATCCGTATACACCGCGTAGCCTTCGGGAAGTGTCAAGACAGGGGCTGTAGTCAACTTCTCCTTCAAGAGATTGAAGCTCTTATTGCACGCCTCATCCCACACAAATTTCACCTCTTTCTTGGTCAATCGGGTTAAAGGAGCGGTGATTTTCGAGAAGTCCTTCACGAATCTTCTATAATATCCCGCTAAACCCAAGAAACTTCGAACTTCAGAGGCGTTCTTAGGTCTCTCCCACTTAGAGACAGCCTCAATCTTGGAGGGATCCACTTCAACTCCTTTTGCCGAAATCACATGACCCATAAATTAAACCTTATCAATCCAGAATTCACACTTACTAAATTTCGCGAACAACTGATTATCCTTGAGGGTCTGTAAAACCAATTTAAGATGCCTTACATGTCCTCGGTAAACTTCGAATACACAAGAATATCGTCTATAAATATCACCACGAACTTATCCAAGAATGGCCTGAATATTCTGTGCATCATGTCCATGAAAGCTGTGGAGGCATTAGTTAATCCAAACGGCATCACAACAAACTCATAATGCCCGTACCGAGTGTTAAACCCTATCTTTGAGATATCCTCTTCCCGAATTCTTAATTGATAATACGCTTGGCGTAGATCAAGCTTAGAATAAATCGTAGATCCTTGAAGTATATCGAATAACTCTTCAATCCGTGGAAGGGGGTACTTGTTCTTAACCGTCATCCGATTCAATTCTCTATAATCTATGCACATCCTCAAGGTTCCGTCTTTCTTCTTTACAAACAGAACCGGTGCACCCCAAGGTGATGAACTCGGACGAATGTACCCACTTGATATCAATTCCTCGAGTTGCTTCTTCAACTCCTTCAACTCGGCAGGAGCCATCCTATAAGGAGTCTTAGAAAATGGCTTAGCCTCCGGGTACAAGTCAATTACAAATTCTATTTCCCGTTCCGGAGGTAAAGACCCCAAACTCTCCGGGAAGACCTCGACAAAGTCCTTTACAACTTCCGTTTCCTCAAGCTTAGCTTGGTCTTTAGGCTAGTTAAGAATATAAGCCAAGAAACCCGAAGCACCATCTCGAATCATCCTAAAAGCCTCAGTGAAGGACAAAAAAGGTGGAGTCTTCGAACCCAAACCTACAACAACATCTGAACCCAACTGGACTCTCTTAGCTAGACACTCAACTGTAGCATCATGCTCGAAAAGCCAATCCATACCCAAAATTCCACCATACCGACTGATAGGCATCTCAATGAAGTCCGTTGGATAGTCACGACCCTGAATTCTCATCGGAACTCGCCGAAATACCCGATCAGAAACAAGGGTCCCCCCCAACGGGGAACTAATCACATAACTAACAGAAGTACACACAACAGGCAAAGACAAGGAAGCAGCTATGCCACAAGAAATAAAGGAATGTGTGGCTCCAGGGTCAAACAATGCATGTATGCTCGTGCCATGAATGTGTATTATACCTTCAACAATGGCGGTGGGATCCACCTCAGCATTCTGCTCCTCTCCATCTATAGCATAAGCACGAGCCATCACAATTTGCCTCTGTCTCACATTCAGGGGTCCATTCCTTTTCGGGCATGTATCAACTTTATGGTCCATGGCCCCACATCTCAAACAAGCTCCTAAACGGTGTCGACACTCCTCCCAAGTGTGGTTGTTCCAACCACAATGAGCACACGGCTTAGTATTCGGGGCCGGAGGAATTAGTGCGATAGCAACCAGAATAGGTACTGCTGGTTTTGGCTTCTTCCAAGGCAATTTATGTTGTTGGGGAGCTTGTACCATGGGCCTCTTAAAATTGGACCCCGAACCTTGTCCCGACTGAAAAGATCGAGGCACGGGATCTTTCTTCTTGAACTCCTCCTCTTGAACAAAAGCCCGTTGCACCGTGTCGGTGAATGACTCGAAATTATGCCCGGCTTGTCCATGTCTTAAAGTTTCTTTGACCCCGACAAAAACTTCCTTGCCTTCTTCTTCTTGTCGCGAGTGACCTGAGGAGCATACTTACCAAGGCGATTGAACTCCGCCAAATATTGAGCTTCCATCCGGCCTCCTTGTTTGAGATCCATAAACTCTTGTTCTTTCCTTTCACGCACCATTTCGGGAATGAAAGCCTCCCGAAATTCTCTTTTAAACACATCCCAATTCAATTCTTCCCCAGCCACATCAAGTTTCTCACGGGTTCTCTCCCACCAATCATAAGCTTCCCCGTCTAGTTAAAAGATAGAAAATTGGGCCCTTTTAAGTGAGGTGAAAGGACGAATGTTGTAGATCCTTTCCAATCGTGAAATCCAATCCTCCGCTATGGCATCATCCGTAGTACCCGAAAACCATGGAGGATTATAGCTAAGAAAAGTGGCATGAGAGTCTCTAACCGGTGGTGGAGGTTGAACCGGCTGTGGTGGAGGTGGAGCTTGTGCCCTTCTATGCTCAACATAATTATAAACGGCCTCCATAAAGCCTTCCATATTCATTTGAGGCGGTTGTTGAGGTTGATGATGTCTAGGAGGTGATGGAGATCTCCTATCCTGACGAGCAGGTCTACCACGAGCCATCTAGAATAATAAATATAAGAAATGCATGTCGGGATTAAACAATATATCCATGATATGTAAATAAAATGCATCAAATAACCAATTAAGAATGCCCAAATATCAATGCAAGACCTTCAAGTTGACACGTAATTCCTAAGCCGTACGACTTAAACTGACAAGACACGACTCAAGAGCCCGGTTTTGCAACCAAAGCTCTGATACCACCAAAGGAGTGTAACATCTACATCGGAAGGCGTCACATCCCCCGCACCACGTGTCCAATCCATGCACAAAATCAATTTTCATACATAAATCAAACACATGGCGAACGTGTGACAAGAAAATAAACAACCTAGCTAAGCGGGGCTAACCCTTAAACCAAAATCAACTAACGATGCATTAACATTAAGCGGAAGCATATATACATAATTAGCACATGATTAGGTTATACAATCAAAGGCCATCCCGGCCACCACATAAGATATACAATAATTCTCCAAAACGATAATACATAATTAAAGTGTAAGTATGTAATTATGCAACAACCAAAAATGCTGAAGCTAGGCTACAAAATAAAGACTTGACAGACTTTATTTCCCCGCCTATCGAGACCTGCAAAAGCTGAAAGTGAGGAGGGTTAGTCTATGAAGACTAAGTGAGGGGTTTAATATATATAAAGCTCACATAACATGCAACCCATAATCCCGAGCATGGTTTTAGTAAAGGTCCAAATGGATAGTTGAATAAAAGAGCCAAGGCACAAAATTACAAGTATCATTTAATTACAATTATAACTTGGCATTTGTAACCCGGCGAGTGGGTAAAATCCATCCAAACTCCGACAGTGTACAGTGTTCAGTTCAAATAAGAGGTGATCATGCAAAACAGTATTCAAATAATCAGTCAATTGATAACTTAATATCCCTCCTTCTTCCATGGATCAGTGGTCGGGTTTGCAAGGCCCAATCCACTTAAATATAATGTGAGACGGGGGCTCATGACTCCTACCCGCTCCTTCGATGGTATGGGAACCACCGGCTCAGGTATACCCCGCCTTCCCATCGCCTAGGTCGCGCAAAGGTATTCCCAGTGGGTACTACGTGTAGAGGTTCTCTCCGACGGCCCGATGCCGTTCCGGTCACCAATCCCACGTTTCCCCTAGGGCCCAAACAATACAGTGCAATATCTCGCCAAAGCAATATGGTAGGTAGGTTTTTAATAAAAGAAACAGGGTTCTTTTATAAATCACTTTGACATTTTGGGAAATCTATAAGTATAATATAAGTTTTGGACGAAATAGTCACACAAGGATATTATGGGCTTTAGATACGTAAAGAAAACCTCACATTAACCAAAAGATTGAAGAAATAAGAAGCCTAAGGACCCTGCTCCTCAACCGGATCGAGCTCTGTACAAGAAACACGAGTGTACATAAGACGCTAGACGAATGAACCAAATAATCGACGAACGGCATGCTCATGATATGGGATGATGATAATTATAAGTCATGAGAATGCTCATTCACAAATAATACTTCAAATAGCTACATATGGGAGCCAAGGGAGTGAAAGAAATGCAAGAGGAGGTGTTTTGGCCAAGTTTGGCAATTTTTGGAAACACGCAAGTTGTGGAAAAACTGGGAATATCTTGAGTTCTAGAAGTTGGAATGGAGTTTTGTTTCTTGGATATGAAAGTAGACAAATAGATATTTCCAAGCATATAAGGCTCAAATTCTAGTTCAAAGGGAGGTGAAAATGGCGTAGATCCGAAGTTAAGTTAACGCAGATTTTCGAAAAAATGGCGACACCAAAAAGAATTGATCATATCTCACAATCTAGAAATGATATTGAGGTGATTTCAATGGAAGGTTGTTATAGACTTCAAGAGGTTTCCAACGGTTCAAAGATCAGGTTAATCGGAGTTCTTTTGAAGGTGTCAGGGCCGTGACAAAATTGTACTGAAAAACAGTCGCGGCCGGGAAGGAAGAACATATGGTTCCCTGGTTGTTGGTCGCGGCCGTGACCAAAAATGGTCAAGGAACGGTCGCAGCCGCGACCACAACTCCAGCAGCAGCAAATGTTACGGGAAAAATAGGGCAAGCACGAAATTGGCTCCCAAACCACTATCACACCAAACCAAGGCAAGAGTTCAACTCCAAACTATCATATAACACCAATATACATCTAATACTTCAATTACAACACATATATCCATCATTTGAGCACTTAAATCAATCAAAAAAATCCTATAAAACTCATGAACCTAAAGAACCAATAGCTTCAAGTATTCATACCATAATTCAAAGATACACACCTATATGATCACATATTCAAACTTAAATCAAGAACAAACATCTAAGTCAAGAAGCCCTAGATCATCAACTCATAATCAATCCCAAATATACCATACAAACCTTGGAATGAAAGAAATGAAATGAAGAAATGATGAAGATGATGCTTATGATTCTTGATGATTAATTCTTCTTCCTTCTCCTTCTTGCTTGATTATCAAAGTGTGTGTGATAAGAATGGAGGTGAGTGTGTGTTCTTGCATATATGATATATGGATATAATGTATAAGAGTGATTATATGTATAGATATATATCATATATGTAAAAAGTCATAAAGTAAAACACTAGGTATAAAATATTAATATGCATATGTAATGCATGTGAGTGTATTAATATATATAGGTGTTATGCATGAATATATATATATATACATGTATATATATATATATATATATATATTACATTTTTAATGACTAATTGCATGAAGTGAATGAAAGTGGGAAAATAAATATTAATCTCATAAATTTTAGATTTTAGTTTAAGTGTATATATATATATATATATATATATATATATATATATATATATATATATATATATATATATAAAATATGTTATGAAATGAATGTATGAATTATGCATATGTTGGATATGATATAAGATGAAAGGAAATTAAATTGAGTCAAATAGGCAATTAATTCATGTAAATTCAAATAAACACATAATTCTTAAAGCATGCCAACAAATCTCACTCAAACGCATACGTGTGGCGAGCGTACCTCGAAAGAAAACACGGGCGTTACAATAACATTCATTTTTCATAAGGTCGTTTGAGGCCCGGCGAGTGGGCGTGCATTATCTCCAACCAACACCTCGTGTAGTTCATTAAACATTCTTTCTTTCTTTCATTCTTTCATACATTACATTATTTTGTGCACATTCATGAACATTTACACCTTCTTCCTCCGGGTGATGGCCGGGTGATCGGCCCGAACCATCCATTCATTGACCAAAAGGGGAACATGACTCCCCAGATGGCACTCAGCGTCTATTCCTCGCTAACTCCTAACGAGGTCCGGTTACGCCGTTCATTGGTGGAACTAGTGTGAGGGATCACCGTCAGCCCATGCCTCCTCGGGTCACCACTCACACCAAGTCCCTGGGTCCCATTCTGTGCATTCATTCATTCTTTTCTCGCCAAAACATTTGGTAGGTTCATTAAAGAAAGGCTTTACTTTAAAAATCATTGACCCTTGAAAACGACTCTATATACATATATACTTTTGGCTGAAATCATTACACATTGGAAGTATATAGGGTCATTTAACTAAATAGTAGAGAAACCCACTTGTACACCTATTACCAACAATATGATTAAGAAAAGGAGACTCGAAAGTGTCCTATGAACCCGGCATCTCCGCCCTGGAGAAAACTGTACAAAAGACAATGTAACGTGCCCGTGAGACTCAAGACTCCAAATGAACCTTACATGACGCACGACAATGCAATGCATATGATATGAGATGCATAAGATGTGAAAATCATGTTATAATGCCATATAACCACACAATTCATTGAACACGTGGAGGTTTCATACTCATACCAATTCATATCTTTCATAAGTCATACCAAGACAACTCATAAATTCCATATAACAATCACATGCACGTACCATAATAAGTTTAAATTGGGAATTAGATGAAAACAAAGTCTTTCAACTGATTTAAATAAATAGGAACATGAAATGGTATCAAATTAATTCTATAATTTCATATAGGATAAACAAATAAAGACATTCAAATCATTTAAATAGGTATAGACATGAAATAGATAATAAATTAAACAATTAGTACAGATATATACGTACACAAATACTCATGCATGTATGTTATAAATATATATATACATATACACACTCACGTACATTATATGCATGCATTAAAATAGAAATCATATAACACACTCATAATATATGCATGCATTATTTAATACATACACACGTACACAAATGCATGCATTATATCTAATATATATATATATACATATTTGTTCACATGTACACATGTAAACACAATTTATATATATATATATATATATATATAACATACACACACATTCAGGCATCACAACAACTTAGAGAAAGCAACAGCATGTCAAAGAAGTGAACGGGGGTTCATCTCTGCCGCGAATGGTCGTTCGGCGTCACAGAAACAAAACCTGCGCTGCATGGGACTGAACGGCTATTCAGTCCCTTCCTTTTTCATGGTTGAATGGGGGTTCAAGGGTACAGAACCAGCAGCAGCTAACTGAACGGGGGTTCAGTTCTTTTTCTCCTGGCGAGTGAACGGTCGTTCATTGCAGCGCAACAGCTGTTCCATCACGTTTTGCAGCAGAAAACAGGGGAAAAACATGTCTAGAACAGGGGCAACATGTAGGGGAACATATACACTTCATAACCAAGTGATAACAAGTAAGAAAGCACCACAAATCAATAGCATTTCAGCCCGAAAAACGTCACAACAGCAAGGTTCAAGGAGAGCAGTTTATTTCTTACATTTTCTTCAAGTTTTCATGAAAGGCAACAATGGTAAATCATGCTATGATCAAGTACAATGAAATATAAGGCAAATATTGAAGTAAGGGAGTTCAAATGATCAACAAACAAGCATCAATTCAGATAATAAAGCAAGGATTAGCATGGATTAAAGAAATGGAGTCATAACCTAACTATTCATTCCTCTTCTTTAAAAACTCATGAAAGCATGCTCAAAATTGGGGATGAATTGATCAAAATGACTCATGATGAATTTATATGAAATCCCCAAGCTTACCTTGTGGATTGGATGAAGGTTGAAAGAGATTTGAGCTTGAATCTCCAAGGTTGGGAAGGGTTACGGGATTTTCTAGAAACTGGAGGTTTTGGCTGATTTTTCTTTATGTGAGAGGGTTGGTTCGGTTAAGGGATATAAGGATAAGTTAAAGGGATGAGTTAGGTTTCCAAGGAATCAAACCATAGTTAATTTGGTCAAGGTTTGAATAAGATATTGTCATTTTAGTAAACTGTGGCAGATTTGATTTCCGTTTCCTGTTTCGGTTGAATTTCGGAGGTTCAAATGACTTTAGAAACATATAAGGCCAAGTTCATTAAACTCGAATTTTTGTTACAAGTTCAGCAAAATTGACAAAACTCGAATCCAAGTTTCCTAGCTCAAAATATCAAATACGGAACCAAGGGTGCGCTAATTGCTCGTTAGCCCCCGATTTGGATTCCAAAATCAAAATAAATCGAAACTCATGCAAACGAACCCAAAAACACGAAATGAACATATATTCATAATCATAACACGCATAAGTCCAACATATTAAATTTGCACGAGATTTCGGTATCAAATCATATAAGAACGAAGCACGTTTATAACACTCATGAGCAATGCATAAATATATTCAAAGAATTTCATAATATAAAACAAAATTTAAATTCATAATTAAATATAAAACAAAGTGGACGAAATAAAATATCGATTAAATAGAAGTGTACACATTTATTTAATTACAAATAAAATGCACAATTAACACAATTTAATTTTAAAATCGAATGCATGATTTGATATGGTTTAAAATTAAAATGCATGAATACATATATTCCAATAAATCAACTATATTTAGTATTAATAACATTAAATTATGATAATTAAAATTTAATATAAAATTAAATATGGAAATCAGTTATAAATAATTAATCCGCGCAAATTGGTAATGTGACGCCCCGACTTCTCAGACGTAAAGGTATGACGAATGTGTTTACTAAGGTGCGCAAAATAATTGTCTTTACGTGTTTTATATTTAATTTTATTATAAATTGTTATTATTTTATTTTATTATAATTTATTTTAATTCAATAATTCTTTTTAAAATAATTTATATTTTAAATATATATATATATATATATATATATATATATATAATTCGTTAATGGCTGATTAATTTAATGATTAATGTTAATTGAGTATTATGTTAATTAATCATGTTTAATCATATTAATTAATCTATTCTAATTGAATCGTTGACTAGGTTATATGTATTTGAAATTGATTTCATTTATTTGGTTAATGCATGAATTCGTCGAAAATGTGCATCGTTCTTATATGAAATGATATCGAAATATCGTGCAATTGTAATATGACGTAAATATGTGTGTTATGAACATGCTATCATTCTCGGTTTATGTTTTCGAATTCATTTGACATGTTAACGAATTAAATTTGAATCGTGGAACCAAGTCGGGGGCTAACGAGCACTTAGCGTACCCTTGGTTCCGAATTTAATATCTTGAGCTAGGAAACTCGGATTCGAGTTTCGTCAACTTCGCTGAACTCGCAACGAAAATTCGAGTTTAGTAAACTTATCCACATATTTTTCACAACTCATTTCGACCTCCGAAATTTAACTGAAAAACCTACACGGCGCCAAAACTGCCACATTTCACCAAAATAGCCATATCTCTTACCATACTTGACCAAATTAACCATGGTTTGAACCCATGAGACCCTAACTCAACCATCTAGCTGATCATTATCCTCCCCAACCGAAATAGTCTCTCATACTTAGAGAAAATCAGCCCTCTTTCCTCTGTTTCCAGAAATCCCGTAGCCAAGCCAACCTCTTGAGATTCAAGCTCAAATCTCTTCCCAACCTCCATTAATCCACAAGGTAAGCTTGGTTATGTTATGTACATCCATTATCAGTCATTGTCATTCATTCATCCCTAAATTTGAGCATGAATTCGTGAGCTTTTGACAGAAATAAACATATATAGATTTAGGTTTGAAATTGGTTGATCTCTTTCAATACTTGAGCTTTTTGGATGATTCCAAGCTTGAAAATGATTGTCTCGATCTCTTCTTGGTATTTATGATCATGTTCTAGCTGGTAGTTGAAGCATTTATAAGCTTTCATTAATGAGATGTTGAAGGTTGTTGTGTTGCTCTGTTTTTCGCTGCTACGTACTGCGTCAGTTTGCTGCTGCGTTTGAGGAGGTTTGAGGCTTGTTTGTGCTGAGTTTTATTGTTCTTTTCATGTCCATACTTACCTGATATTGTTGGGAGAAAATTGGTTTTGGTTATGCTCTGTTTCGCTTGGTTGCTGCGTCAGTTTTGTTGCAGTCGCGCCGGTCGCGCCCGCGACCTTGTTTGCCTGCAAATTGGGTCGCGCCCGCGACTGCACAGTACGCTGCCCTCGTATTCCTTAATTCGGAGAAATTGCTGGAAATTAAGGGTAGCGGCCGCTACCATTTTGTGAAGAAAATGGGTCGAGGCCGCGACCCCTGTTTTTCTGAAAAATTTCTGTCGAACTTTTGCTGTGTGTGTTTAACTGTGATTCTTTTCCTTTCCTTACTTGCATGCATGCATTTGATCAGGTTATATATATATATAGCTATGACATTGCATGAAGTTGGACGTGTATATATATGTATTTATATATGGCATTTCATGCATGAAAGCTAGTTATTTGTTGAAGTGCATGCATGGATTAATTGTAAAATCTCTTTTTTTTAAATATTGCATGCATGCATAAATGGTGATATTTCATTTTAATAGTTGCATGCATGATTCTCATGCAGTACGTGTATATATATGTATATTGTATATATATATATATATATATATATATATATATATTAATTATGGTTTAATTTGTTTAAATTTTAGAATTTAATTGTTATCTAATTCATGTTTTATTTAATTTCCTAAATTTAATTGAATGTATTTACTTGTTTATTTTCTAATTGTAAATGTGATTAAATGTATTTAACTATGGAATTCCTAATTTTATATGTGATTTACTTTATGCTAAGATTCAATTGAAATTCTTGAATTAAGTTGATTGAAAATGTGAATTATGATTTGAACGAACGTGAATGAATGATGGAATGACTTGATTATATGAATTAAATTTCTTAATCGTGCACATGAACATTTCATAACATAATTTTATCTTTCATACGCTCATGTCATAATCATTTCATTGCCGAGCGTCTTAATTGGTCATTTTGAGTCTCACTTTACCTTTCTTGCACAGATTTTGATCCCGTGGGAGACGAGGCCAATCCTTGAGGCTTTCGTATCTTCTTTTGTCAATACAAGGTGGGTTTCTCTTCTACTTAGATAAAACGACCCGATATATCTCCCTATGTGAAAAACTTTAAGCCAAAGTGATACGATATATATATATATTGAGTTTTTTATCGAGTAAACGATTGCAAACGTAAAGCCCTTATTTCTCGAATCCTACCAAATGTTTTGGCGAGTATTGATTGATTGATTGCACTGATTGGGGCCCGGGGTTCTTGGTGTGAGTGGCTATCCGAGGAAGCATGGGCTGACGGTGATCCCTCACACTAGTTCCCACTATTGAACAGCGGTACCGGACCTCGTCAGGAGATTGGCGGGGAAAGGGAGCTGAGTGCCATCTGGGGAGTCATGTAACCCCTTTTGGCCAATGATTGGGTGGCCGGGTCTTGCAAGCCCGCCCACCAACCCGGAGGAAGAAGGTGTATATGACCGATTGAATAGAATCGATTGATTGAGCACAAAAGAATGATATGCATGAAAGACTTAATGAATGAATGATTGTTGAATCACACGGGGTGTTGGTTGGAGTTGATGCACGCCCACTCGCCGGGCCACTAATGACCTATTGTAAAATTGACCATTATAATCCCTTCCGATGATTCCTCTATTTTTCCCACTTGGGAACCGTTTCTAAAACCTCGCTTGGGATTATAATCTGCATGTGATTGTTTAAATTCAGTTATATATTTTATTTATGCCAATGTTTTATACCCACCAGTCCCTTTTGGACTGAACCCGTTTGGTTTTCAGCTGTTTGGTGCAGGTGTCAAGAGAGCTAGGCGGGAATACGAATCCTAGGTCTTGCATTCGTCTCTAGCTCTGTATTTTGGTCTTACACTTGCATCTCACACTTTTGATTATTGTATATGGATATTATTGGAGCGTACACATGTTTTGGGCCGGGATGGCTTGTATTGATGTATATGAATTATATTTTGGAGCTTGGATGCTCATGGTATATATATGATATGCTTTGCTCGTTTATTGCTTCCGCTTTATTGATTTTCTCTGATTCGTATGGTTAAGGGTTAACCCGCCTAGCATACAGTGTGTGTTTGTCCCCGTTCGCCGTGATTTAGCTCGGGTATGGATCGTTCATTTCATATTCGGGTCGGGTCTCTGTGCGGGGGATGTGACACCTTACGCTCGGGTGTTACATCCTTAAGTGGTGTCAGAGCTTAGGGTTGCAAAACCCGGGCTCTAGTGTCGGGTGAGTCAGTTTAGGTCGTTCGGCTTTAGGGACTACTTGACAATGTGATTGCATATGCATCCTTTTAGTGCTTCTGTGCTCTAATTGTTGAAGTTTGAGTGAATTAATTGCATTTTCATGCATGGACTAAGAAAAGCATGCATTTCAGTGTTTCTTGATCAGGATGCCTCCCCGTAGACAGCGTGAGAGATCACCGGGACGACAAGGACACAGTGATCGTTCTCGTATACCACCAGAACAGCAACCACAGCCGCCCCCGATGGATATGGGAAATTTTATGGAAGCCGTTTTCAATTATGTTGAGCATAGGAGAGCTCAAGCTCCACCACCACAACCTGTTGAGCAACCGGCTCCACCAAATAACAATCATAGGGATCCTCATGGGGTGTTCTTGAGTTACAATCCCCCTAGATTTTCTTGTTCTATTGATGACGCGGTTTCAGAGGGGTGGTTGACTCGATTGGAGGGGATTTATGGGGTTCGGTAGTTCACTACCCAAGAACAGGCTCAGTTTGCTATATTCCAGTTGGATGGAGAGGCGTATGATTGGTGGGAGAGAATAAGGGAAAAGTTGGAGGCAGATGAAGAGGAGATTATATGGGATGTATTTAAACGGGAATTTCGGGAGTGCTTTGTACCCGAGGTTGTCCGGGAGAGGAAAGAGTAGGAATTTATGGATCTAAAGTAAGAAAATCGTTCTGTGGCTCAGTACCTTGCAGTTTTTAACCGACTGGGGAAGTATGCTTCACATATTACCCGGGATGAGAAGAGGAAGGCGAAGAAGTTTATCGCTGGGTTGAGGTAGGATTTGAGACACGGTCAAGCGGGCCATAATTTTTTATCTTTTTCAGACACGGTGCAAAGGGCCTTAGGGCAAGAAGAAGAGTATAAAAAGAGGGATCCAATCTTCAAAGCACCAATGGGACAAGGTAGAGGCTCAGCTTCGGGATCGAGCATGAGACTCAAATCCGGGGAAAAGGCCTATGACTTCGGCAGCTCCTTCTCAGAAAGAATATTTCAAAAAGCCACGAACTGGAGGTCAGTATGCTCCTCAGGCTACTCGAGTACCTCAGGCATTACCGGCTCCCCCGAGAGATCGACGAGATGTACCTCCGTGTACTCATTGTGGAGGACCGACCCACTCTTATAGCAATTGCAGAATAAGATTGAAGTTGTACTTGATTTGTGGGAAGGGAGATCATATGGCTTTCGAGTGTCCTGATAAGAGACCGGGGTTTCAAGCTGGGGTACAAAGACCGATGATCCAGGCCCGTGCTTATGCCCTTGAGGGCGAGGAACAAAATGTGGAAGCTGATCCGAATGCCGCGGTGGAAGGTACCATTTGCATTCATAACACGAGCATTCACGCATTATTTGATCCGGGTGCCACGCATACTTTTATATCTTCTGATCTATGTGCTTCTCTGTGCCTACCTATTATTTGCTCAAATTCTTGTTATTATGTGAGTTCGCCTGTTGGAGGTAATTTGCAGACAGACCGGGTTGTTAGAGGTTGTTCAGTTTCGATAGAGGGGAAAGATTATCCGGTAGACTTCATTGTTATGCCTATGAAGAAGTATGGGGTAATCTACGGGATGGATTGGTTATATCGGCACCGGGCCGAGGTTGATTGTTTTAAAAAGAAGATAAACTTGGGAGCATAGTTGATTGGAGAAGTGGGGTCGAAGAATGTACCTCTCTTATCGTTTATGGAAGCTCGCAAGTTAGTGAAAGATGGAGCCCCGGCATTTATTGCCTATCTTCTTAACAAACCAAAGGATCAATTAAGTTTTGAGGATACGGATGTGGTAAAGGCATATCCCGACGTATTTTCGGAAAATTTAGTTTCTTTACCACCGGATCGGGAGATCGAATTTGTTATTGATTTATATCCGGGATCAGAACCTTATTCTAAGACGCCGTATAGAATGGCTCCAGCAGAGTTGAAGGAGTTGAAGATTCAACTCGAAGAGTTACTCAGGATTGGATATATTCGACCGAGCTCATCTCCGTGGGGTGCTCCGGTTCTCTTTGTCAAGAAGAAAGATGGATCGTTGAGAATGTGTATAGATTACCGGGAGCTTAATTGGATGACTATCAAGAATAAGTACCCGTTGCCCCACATTGAGGATTTATTTGATATGTTGCAAGGTTCAGGGGTTTATTCGAAATTGGATTTAAGGCAAGGCTACTACCAATTGAAAATCCGGAAAGAGGATATACCTAAGACAGGATTTAATACCCGGTATGGGCTTTATGAGTTTGTAGTGATGCCCTTTGGTTTGACGAATGCCCCTGCAGCATTTATGGATATGATGCATCGGATTTTTCGGCCGTATTTGGATAAATTCGTCGTAATCTTCATTGAAGACATTCTCGTGTATTCCAAGACTCCTGAAGATCATGCTAGGCATCTCGAATTGGTATTGGAGACATTGAGAGAGCACCGGTTGTATGCGAAGTTTAGTAAGTGTGAGTTTTGGATCGACCGGGTTGCTTTTCTAGGTCATATTGTCTCAAGTAAGGGTTTGGAAGTAGATCCTTCAAAGATCGAGACAGTTATTCAGTGGCAGAGTCCGAAAAATGCTTCCGAGGTCAGAAGTTTCTTGCGTTTGGCTGGGTATTACCGGAGATTTGTTAAGGACTTCTCTAAGCTTGCAGCTCCTTTGACTCGTTTGACAAAGAAGGAAGTCAAGTTTTCTTGGGATGAGGCGTGTGAGGCAAGTTTCCAACTTTTAAAGGAGAAGTTGACCACTGCACCAATATTAGCACTTCCTGAAGGAACTGAAGGATACATGGTTTATACGGATGCCTCGAAAGAGGGACTGGGATGTGTTTTGATGCAGAAGGGTTGGGTGATAGCCTACGCCTCGAGGAAACTGAAGGATCATGAACAGAATTATCCCACTCACGATCTCGAGCTAGCGGCAGTGATCTTTGCTTTGGGGAAGTGGAGACACTACTTATAAGGAATTCCTTTCGAGATCTTTTCTGACCACAAAAGTCTTCAATACTTGTTTTCTCAGAAGGAGTTAAATAAGAGATAAAGGCGATGGATGGAGACTTTAGCGGATTACGAGTGCACAATCCGATACCATCCTGGAAAAGCTAATGTGGTCGCGGATGCACTTAGCAGGAAGGCTAGTGTGTCTAGTGTGAAAGTGGAAGTTGGATATGAATCCGAGTCTTTCAAGTTAAGAGCAAGTATTCGGAATATTACAGTACAACCGGATCTTCAACCAAGATTATTTGAAACTCAGAGAAGAGATCCCGAAGTTCAGAAATTAGCTCAGAAAGCTAGAGATGATCCTGAATGTCCATTTGGGTTCGATGACACGGGACTCTTAAGGTTTAAGAACAGGATTGTGGTTCCGGATGAATTGAAGAGGATTATTTTGGAAGAAGCTCACAGATCAGGGTATTCGATACACCCCGGAGGTAATAAGATGTACAAGGATTTGAAGCAGTTCTATTGGTGGAATGGACTTAAAAGGGATGTAACTAATTTCTTGAGACATTGTCTGACTTGTCAAACCGTGAAAGCCGAGCATCAGAAGCCATCGGGGCTACTTCAACCGCTACCTATCCCTGAATGGAAATGGCAACAGGTGGCGATGGATTTCGTTTCGGGTCTTCCTAGAGTGAAGGGTGGTCTTGATGGGATTTGGGTGATCGTGGATAGACTAACGAAATCAGCACATTTTCTGGCTATTCGGATGTCGGATAAGGTACCTAAGTTAGCTAAGAAGTATGTTGATGAAATTGTTCGACTTCATGGTGTACCTACCAGTATTGTATCAGATCGAGATCCGAGGTTCACTTCTAGGTTTTGGCAAGAATTGCAAAGAAATCTGGGAACAAGGCTCCAATTCAGCACAGCTTTCCATCCTCAGACAGATGGCCAGTCGGAAAGATTAATCAAATATTTGGAGGATATGTTGAGGGCTTGTGCATTGGATTTCTCGAGTTCGTGGAATGAGCAGTTATCCCTGATTGAGTTCGCCTATAATAATAGTTTTCAGGCTTCGATAGGAATGGCACCTTATGAAGCCCTTTATGGACGAAAGTGTAGATCCCCCTTATTTTTCGACCTTGAAGAGTGGAATTGGACGAAACAAGAGGGAGTGAAACGAGGTGAAATGAAGGAGAAGCCTTCTAAAGCCGTACAAGCTGCAATTGATAAGGTTCAAATCATTCAACAAAGAATGAAAGCGGCTCAAGATAGACAGAAAAGCTATGCGGATCGACGGAGAAAGGATCTTCAGTTCGAAGTTGGTGATAGGGTGTTCTTGAAAGCTTCGCCGTGAAAAGGATTTTCGAGAATTGGAAAAGGAGGTAAGTTGAATCCTCGTTATTTGGGTCCGTATGAGATTCTGGAGAAAGTTGGAGATACTGCTTACCGCTTGAATCTACCTCCGAGTTTGACGGGAATCCACAACGTATTTCATGTCTCCTAGCTTCGCAAGTATTATCCGGATGAGTCCGAAATCCTACCTGAGGAAGAGGTAGAAATTGAGCCTAATCTCACCTTCGTTCAGAAACCGGTTAAGATTTTGGATCGGAAATTTCAAGAATTAAGGAACCGGCAAATCCCACTAGTTAAAGTGGTATGGAGAAGCGACAAAACAGAAGAGGCTACGTGGGAGACGGAGGATAAAATGAGGAAATTTCATCCCGAACTATTTCCAGGCGATCAGTGAATCCGAGGACGGATTCTTTTAAGGGGGAGAGGTTGTGACGCCCCGACTTCTCAGACGTAAAGGTATGGCGTATGTGTTTACTAAGGTGCGCAAAATAATTGTCTTTACGTGTTTTATATTTAATTTTATTATAAATTTTTATTATTTTATTTTATTATAATTTATTTTAATTCAATAATTCTTTTTAAAATAATTTGTATTTTAAATATATATAAATATATATATATATATATATATATTATATATATATATATATTTATAATTCGTTAATGGCTGATTAATTTAATGATTAATGTTAATTGAGTATTATGTTAATTAATCATGTTTAATCATATTAATTAATCTATTCTAATTGAATCGTTGACTAAGTTATATGTATTTGAATTTGATTTCATTTATTTGGTTAATGCATGAATTCGTCGAAAATGTGCATCGTTCTTATATGAAATGATATCGAAATATCGTGCAATTGTAATATGACGTAAATATGTGTGTTATGAACATGCTATTATTCTCGGTTCATGTTTTCGAATTCATTTGACATGTTAACGAATTAAATTTGAATCGCGGAACCAAGTCGGGGGCTAACGAGCACTTAGTGTACCCTTGGTTCCGAATTTAATATCTTGAGCTAGGAAACTCGGATTCGAGTTTCGTCAACTTCGCTGAACTCGCAACGAAAATTCGAGTTTAGTAAACTTAGCCACATATTTTTCCCAACTCATTTCAACCTCCGAAATTTAACCGAAAAACCTACACGGCGCCAAAACTGTCACATTTCACCAAAATAGCCATATCTCTTACCATACTTGACCAAATTAACCATGGTTTGAACCCATGAGACCCTAACTCAACCATCTAGCTGATGATTATCCTCCCCAACCGAAATAGTCTCTCATACTTAGAGAAAATCAGCCCTCTTTCCTCTGTTTCCAGAAATCCCGTAGCCAAGCCAACCTCTTGAGATTCAAGCTCAAATCTCTTCCCAACCTCCATTAATCCACAAGGTAAGCTTGGTTATGTTATGTACATCCATTATGAGTCATTTTCATTCATTCATCCCTAAATTTGAGCATGAATTCGTGAGCTTTTGAAAGAAATAAACATATATAGATTTAGGTTTGAAATTGGTTGATCTCTTTCAATACTTGAGCTTTTTGGATGATTCCAAGCTTGAAAATGATTGTCTCAATCTCTTCTTGGTATTTATGATCATGTTCTAGCTGGTAGTTGAAGCATTTATAAGCTTTCACTAATGAGATGTTGAAGGTTGTTGTGTTGCTCTGTTTTTCGCTGCTACGTACTGCGTCAGTTTGCTGCTGCGTTTGAGGAGGTTTGAGGCTTGTTTGTGCTGAGTTTTATTGTTCTTTTCATGTCCATACTTACCTGATATTGTTGGGAGAAAATTGGTTTTGGTTATGCTCTGTTTCGCTTGGTTGCTGCGTCAGTTTTGTTGCAGTCGCGCCAGTCGCGCCCGCGACCTTGTTTGCCTGCAAATTGGGTCGCGCCCGCGACTGCACAGTACGCTGCCCTCGTATTCCTTAATTCGGAGAAATTGCTGGAAATTAAGGGTAGCGGCCGCTACCATTTTGTGAAGAAAATGGGTCGAGGCCGCGACCACTGTTTTTCTGAAAAATTTCTGTCGAACTTTTGCTGTGTGTGTTTAACCGTGATTCTTTTCCTTTCCTTACTTGCATGCATGCATTTGATCAGGTTATATATATATATAGCTATAACATTGCATGAAGTTGGACGTGTATATATATGTATTTATATATGGCATTTCATGCATGAAAGCTAGTTATTTGTTGAAGTGCATGCATGGATTAATTGCAAAATCTCTTTTTTTTAAATATTGCATGCATGCATAAATGGTGATATTTCATTTTAATAGTTGCATGCATGATTCTCATGCAATACGTGTATATATATGTATATTGTATATATATATATATATATGTATTAATATTAAGTTAAATAATGATATATATATATATATATATATATATCTATATATATATATATATATATATATATTAATTATGGTTTAATTTGTTTAAATTTTAGAATTTAATTGTTATCTAATTCATGTTTTATTTAATTTCCTAAATTTAATTGAATGTATTTACTTGTTTATTTTCTAATTGTAAATGTGATTGAATGTATTTAACTATGGAATTCCTAATTTTATATGTGATTTACTTTATGCTAAGATTTAATTGAAATTCTTGAATTAAGTTGATTGAAAATGTGAATTATGATTTGAACGAACGTGAATGAATGATGGAATGACTTGATTATATGAATTAAATTTCTTAATCGTGCACATGAACATTTCATAACATAATTTTATCTTTTATACGTTCATGTCATAATCATTTCATTGCCGAGCGTCTTAATTGGTCATTTTGAGTCTCACTTTACCTTTCTTGCACAGATTTTGATCCCGTGGGAGACGAGGCCAATCCTTGAGGCTTTCGTATCTTCTTTTGTCAATACAAGGTGGGTTTCTCTTCTACTTAGATAAAACGACCCGATATATCTCCCTATGTGGAAAGCTTTAAGCCAAAGTGATACGATATATATATATATATTGAGTTTTTTATCGAGTAAATGATTGCAAACGTAAAGCCCTTATTTCTTGAATCCTACCAAATGTTTTGGCGAGTATTGATTGATTGATTGCACTGATTGGGGCCCGGGGTTCTTGGTGTGATTGGCTATCCGAGGAAGCATGGGCTGACGGTGATCCCTCACACTAGTTCCCACTATTGAACAGCGGTACCGGACCTCGTCAGGAGATTGGCGGGGAAAGGGAGGTGAGTGCCATCTGGGGAGTCATGTAACCCCTTTTGGCCAATGATTGGGTGGCCGGGTCTTGCAAGCCCGCCCACCAACCCGGAGGAAGAAGGTGTATATGACCGATTGAATAGAATCGATTGATTGAGCACAAAAGAATGATATGCATGTAAGACTTAATGAATGAATGATTGTTGAATCTTACAGGGTGTTGGTTGGAGTTGATGCACGCCCACTCGCCGGGCCACTAATGACCTATTGTAAAATTGACCATTATAATCCCTTCCGATGAATCCTCTATTTTTCCCACTTGAGAACCGTTTCTAAAACCTCGCTTGGGATTATAATCTGCATGTGATTGTTTAAATTCAGTTATATATTATATTTATGCCAATGTTTTATACCCACCAGTCCCTTTTCGACTGAACCCGTTTGGTTTTCAGCTGTTTGGTGCAGGTGTCGAGAGAGTTAGGCGGGAATACGAGTCCTAGGTCTTGCATTCGTCTCTAGCTCTGTATTTTAGTCTTACACTTGCATGTCACACTTTTGATTATTGTATATGGATATTGTTGGAGCATACACATGTTTTGGGCCGGGATGGCTTGTATTGATGTATATGAATTATATTTTGGAGCTTGGATGCTCATGGTATATATATGATATGCTTTGCTCGTTTATTGCTTCCGCTTTATTGATTTTCTCTGATTCGTATGGTTAAGGGTTAGCCCGCCTAGCATAGTGTGTGTGTTTGTCCCCGTTCGCTGTGATTTAACTCGGCTATGGATCGTTCATTTCATATTCGGGTCGGGTCTCGGTACGGGGGATGTGATACCTTACGCTCGGGTGTTACAGGTAAACACATACGTCATGCTATACGACTAAAAAGAACTGGGGCATTACAATCTCTCCCCCTTAAAAGAATCCGTCCTCGGATTCACTGCACGCCTAAAAACACCCAATGGGTGATTCCCTCTCTCTCACAAGCAATCAAGAGAGAGCCCCTTCTCTCGAGCAGCAATGAGAGAACCCCGTCTCTCGCAAGCAAAAAGAGTACCCCGTCTCTCAAGCAAAATAAGAGAATCCCCGTCTCTTACAAACAACGAGAGCACCCCGTCTCTCAAACAAAATAAAACAAGGAAGTCTGCAATACTCCCAAGCAACACACGCGAAACCATAATTAAAATCATTTAAGATAACCAAAGCAGGTAATAGATATCATTCACGTTGATCATCAATTACTCCAAGTAATTTAACATGATAAGGAATCAAAGCACCTAACATAAAAAAAAAAAAATTATTTAAGTTAAATTTGCATGGATGCATGTATCATGGATGCTTCATGTACCGTTCACCGTAGATGCATAATTTAGAACTATGAGTTTGGTTGTCCAATGCATCATCTGTTCCGAAAGTGAGTTCAGTGCTCGACTTGTCTTTAAGCTCTCCAGGATACCCCAAAACAATTAATAGATCCTCTAAGGATTTTATTCTTTATTCCCTTCTGACTTGTACTACATCCAGTCTTCTTCGATCCTTCACCATTACCCATAACCTTAAATCGTCCGTCCCGAAATCAGATCCGTAGTTACTATCTTTACCCATATTGGAGTCTAACATATCCTCGAGGATAACTACTCTTGACAACCTTGACGATTCAATCCCGACCTTGAGATATTTATCATTATGGTCTATCGTAACACGAATCCTTTCCCATCTTCCGTTCATGTTATCTATTCATTATCTTTAACCCCTTAAGGTTATATTCGGTATCTGACCCCACATTTCTTGAATCGAAGAGAGAATGTTCTTGATGATTCTTGAAGTTTGATGTAAATCCTCCGATGACCATCCTTTCCGGTTTGGTTTCTGCTTAAGTTTTATTCCAAATTACCATTGAAATAACCGATGACTTAATAATATTGTCTTTGTTGAGCCCCCCTCTGGTACTCCATTGAATTAATCTTGATTGCCATCATCCCATTATATGCTAACTTTATTCGACTTTCTCTTGTCAATTCTGACTTAGGAGTTCACAGAAGCTCCCTTATAATTCCATCACCTCCAGATCGGAATTCCATACGTAGAAATGTTCAATGAACCATCTCCCTTATACCTCGTAAAACCTTCACACGAATTTAGCAACTTAGCTCTCCTATTAACAGCTTAACCATTCAAGCCATCTTATTCATTTCTGACCACCACCATTAGGACTTCCAGGTCTTCCTTAATTTGCGATTTCGTTGTTCCTACTAAAATACTTCTTCATGCTCTCCCCCTTAAATTTTCTGTACTTACATGTCGAATTCCATCAATCCTTCTTTTATCGAAATTCTTGATGAATAATTTCCATTAGGGAGGATTTTAATCAAAATGACAACCCCAATGTTTTGCCATTCAAATTCCCTTCTAATTCGCTTGATGTCCGAAACTCCTTTGCTATTCTTGTCCGATTCGAAAACCCCGAAGCCAACTCTAGTCCCACTTCTCTTTCTGAATTCCCGTTTCTATCAATCTATCCCTTACTTGAAATTCTTTATTTCTCCAAAGTCAACTTCCTTATAACTCGGATGTGGCTCGGTTGAAATGATACTTGATAAGTGAGATGAAAGAATTTCCTATCAATTAGACACTAGAATGCATGTCGGGTTAAAATGACGATGCATGTGGCACACTTACGACAATTAAATATGCAACACATTAGAGCAATGAAATCAATTAGAAATGCACGCACGAACATAAGTAAAGAAGAATAAATAATTGATGCGAAGTATGATGCACGTGCTATGAATGTTTTGGAACCTGTCACCAATGTGGTAAGTTGTTCGCTCGTAGCTTTTCCTCGTTCCTCCAATCACGAGGTTACTTTGACTTGCTGATTATTCCTTGCCTCTCCCACCGTCTTCAAGTTTCCATGAATCTTTGTAATCACTTGTATCTTCCACGGTCCAGAATTGAAATTTCTCGGTCCCTAACTTCCTCTACATCCATGGAATTAGCATCCAAATTTCTCCCCGGAATTGCCTTTCAATAATGCCCAACTCTCTTATAAAATTACCCCAACTGTATTTCCGAATCCTACTTCAAGTCATCACCCTGATCAAGATTCCTTTGTTTATCCTTTACGAGTTTAGATTAGGAATAGAATTTTCTTTCCAATTGCTCCCACTTGCGCGCATGATTTCCTTCCAAAACGTCTTTGCCTTTCTTTACCGTTTCCATTCGTTGCTACATAATTCCCAATTCACCCTCACAACCCGACAATTCAGCTTGGATTTGGAAAACGAACTCAAATTGTAACACACCGCATTTTCGGAGCAATATACGATGTCGTTTTCTTGCGATTAGACTGTTATATATTTAAATATGCTTGTGCTTGAATTGCTTTATTCATGTCTTAATTTTTTAATTAACTCAATTGTAATCTTATGAAAAATATATGTACTTAATTGAAACATGTTTAGTATCTAATTGCCCTTTAATTTAAATTATGTGAGTTAATTTGAAATTAATAAAAGTTGGGGATCATCTTTTAATTATAAGAAATTTAATTTGGACTTAATTGGACACCACTTTAAATCTTTGGGGTACTTTTATAATCACACAATCTCTAATTAGATCTATTTGAACCCTAATTGAATTTTGGGACTCAATCGCATAACTTTTAAACTTGAGGGACCTATTTGCAATTTTGGAACTTGAGACTCCCCTTTATATCAGAAACCTTAGCCCCATCTCATTCTTTCATTTTCTTTTCTTCTCCCCTTCGTCTTTGAGCAGCTGCGCAGTCGCCTTCTCCTCCTCCATGACGAGTCGCCACCACTGCTGGTCATCTCCTCCGAGGATGCGCCACTCCTGTCTCAAGCACCAGCATCGCCTCTTTAGCAAACCATCATCTCAGCCATCTTGTTGGTAGCTCAGCCACTCCGCCACCGCTGCATCTTTAGCCAACCACCACCCTCAACCTTCTCCTCTCTCCCTGGTTTCTGCCTAAACCAAAAGAGGAGCCACAAGAGCACACCACTCCAGCGACTCCTCTACACCACCCATCTTTCGCCCTCTTCTTTCACTCCGTTAGAGATGTAGCAGCGGCGCAACCGTTTCACCAGATCGCCAGGCACCGTGCTAGCTATCTTCACTCGCCGGTAACACCTCTTCTTTAGAGACACCGCATCGCCGCCGCCTTCTCCTCCCATCTCTCTTGGACCAAATCTCTCTCTCCCATTTAAGAAGGCGAGAAGCAGCAGCGCAACCATCTCCTTCTCTCTGTCTCGTTCCAGATCTAAAAAGATTTGGGGGAAAGCTCTTTTACCGCCACTCCTTCTCCAGTTGCCGTCTGTTCCCTTCACCAACTTGGGGTAAACCATCTGTTCTCTTTTTTCTTCACTAAGAGCTGCATCCAATTGGTGTAATGAATTGTATATAGTTCAATTAGTGTCGTAATTATTGAATTGAGACATGGTTTGTAGCACCCCGCATGTGAGGCGCCGCATCCCGCGCACTATGGCTCAACACGAGTAACGAAATGGTAAAATCCGCACCCGTATCAAACCATAGCGAACGGGAGACAAACAGAAAAAAAAAAAAAAAAAAACCCTCCTAAGCTAGGCGGAACTTAGACCCTGCAAATATAACTAATCAACAAGACATAATGTAATGGAGAACTAAATCCAAACACATGCATTGGCTACGGGCCTGCAGAAATTAAACACTCGAACCACAGGCAAACATGGGCTCCTTAGGCCTCTTTTAGTTCATAACAAGCCCGACAAGGTAATTCAATAAGAATTACATAAGATTCAGGTTCATAATATTATAGGATTACATCATGCATAATTTAAATACATATGCGAGTAGAGACTCTCCTAACATAACTTGACCCACTCAAAGACTCCATAAAACTCCGCCTAGCTCGAACTCCAAAGCCAAACCTGCGCACTAAAAGGTTGGGGAGGGAGAGGGTCAGTCTCTAGAAGACTGAGTGAGCAGGAGCGACATACGTATACATAAAAACATGCACATGCAAGTCGTAAATCCCGAGCAAGGTTTTATTTAAAATTTGTTCCCAAACGGGCAAGAGAATAACTAAGCAATGCTCAGATTTTATGACTAATCATATTAATTCATTACATTCATAATTCATACATAAAATAAAGGCTCGGCAAGTGAGCGTGCATCAACTCCAACCAAACTCCGACTGTGTACGACACATATCATTAATACTTTAAATAGGTGATCATGCAATATATCATAATACACACAGATCATATATCATATCATAAGACATATTCGTTTGGGCAATCCGTGTCCCGGCCTTCCCGCACGGTGCATAACAGTCATATCATTATCATAATCATAAAAGAAGTTCCAACCTTCTTCCTCCGGGTGGTGGACGGGTTTGCAAGGCCCGACCACCTAAACATATCATTGTGGCTATGAGGTTCATGAGTTCTCAAAGGCCGGTTAGCATTTCCTCATCAAAAACTCCTTGACGAGGTCCGTTTCGCCGTTAAACATAAATGGAATCAGCACATGGGATCACCGTCGGCCCTTGCCTCCCCGGATAGCCACATGTACTAAATTCCTGGGCCCGTGAACATAACATACATCTATAATCTCGCCAAAATATTTCAATTCATAAGAAACATAACATATTCCATAATTCATTTGGAAAAGGGTTTACCTAATCAATATTTACTCGATGACTCGACTTTAAAAGTAACATATATATGCATATATATATAAGGTTTTTGGCCAAAGTTTGTCACATAAGGTTGTAGGGTTTCATATGTAACTGGAACGAAAACACCCTCACCTGAAACATGACGGTACAAAGATATGAGTTACCGAGTGCCTCGCCGATCAATATTTCTCCACCTTGGAGATAAACTGTACAAGGACAACGTAACGTGTTCGTGAGACTCAAGACACCAAATGAACCATATATGACGCACGACAATGTATGATCATGCTGTGAATGCATAAGAAATGATATTATGTAATGAACACGTTCATGTTGCCTATTAATGCATTTAAATCATATGACCGAGCCATTCATTCGTTCAAGGAAGCGTTCATAATCATTTATGTTTATAAATTCACATTTCATAGCAATTCAAGTCATAACTTTCACATTTCATACCAAATCAATTCATGAATTTCACATTTTATAACAATTCAATTCCAGAATTCAAATAAAGGTCATAACACATACTATAACACGTTTACAATTACAGAATAGGCAAATAATTACATTTAATTTTAAATTGGGAATTAGAAAGGAACATGAAATAGATAACATTTTAATTTCCCTAATTCAATTAAATGAAATAATATTTAATAGATAAAAACATATATATATATATATATATATATATATATATATATATATATATATATATATATAGTCACATGTATATTATAATATCTATATATATATATTATATATAATGTACATAATATACATATATGTATAATGAACAACACACATGCATGCATACGTAATGTATATATATATGTTTCTACGTAATTACACAACATGCATGAGACATTTAATTTATCACTTGCATGCATTATAAATACATTAGATATATATACATATATACATGTAACACCCCATGCATAATTATATATATATACTCATTTCTCATGCACACAGTCAATCGCAGATTCAAATTCAATTGTTTACATGTTGCTCCAGTCATTTGAATAATAGCATTCCCTTACCAAGCATAAGACCAGCAGTTATATAAATATATACAAACACACAAACATACATGTATAATCTAAGATTTCATGCAGCTAACATCAACAATTCCTAACGCAGACCTGCACTCCACAAGTCAACATGCAGCAGAAGCAGGCTATAACTACGTATACACGCACCACAACAACAGCAACAAAGGAAGAAGAAACAGCAGCAAAGAACGAAGGAAAGAAGACGCAGTAGCAGCTCACTACCCGCCCGGGTAAAGAATTACACAAGAAAGCACCCGGCCGGGTAGAAGGAAGGCAGTAGCTACTGCAAGTGGTGTCCCCGCCCGGGGATGAAATCAGTTAAAACTCTACCCGCCCGGGGAGAGTGTTGCAGAAACGGAGCAGCAACAGTTCATTCCTTCCCCTGTTTTGGTTCTCCATGACAGTCGCAGCGAGGTAACACACACAGCACTCAAGGCAACATCTAAGGCAACAATTACAGCAGCTAAAGCAAGGAAATGAGGCCACAACAAGACACAAAAGCAGCGGCAAACCGCACGCAGCAAGAGCAACAAGAAAGAAATTTCAGTCATGCCTCAGGTTATCAGACTTTCAGTCACGTTTTTTAGATCCAAACGTGGTAAACTTTCACATACACTTCATATAAATCAAATTCCAGTCCAAGATCAAGTACAGGAAGCTGGAATGGTCATACATCATGCATTAATCCTCAAAGAATTCGAAATTAAAGCCATGGATTCAAAGAATGCAATTTAAACCTAACTATACATTCAAATAATCATATCTCAATCAATCATGGTTCAAACTTAGATATTCTTGAATCAAAATGACTAAAATTGAGTGGAGAAAACAATCATAAACTTAGCCCTTGAATTTGGTTGAGTTTGGAAGAGATTAGAGCTCAAAATCTCTCAAGGTGAATAGTGACGGGAATAGTGGTTGATCTCCAAGTTTGTAGGTATTTCTTCTCTTTCCTTGGCCTTGGACGAAATGTAATTGGAAGCATCAGGTAGAGGGTTTAACTAGGGTCATGTGGGTTCAAACTTTGCTCAATTTGGTTAACCATGGTTCAAGATATGATTAAAATAGTGGGAGGTGGTCATTTAGGCGGACGTTGCAAGTTCCGGTTAATTTTCGGAGGTCAAAACGAGTTTAGAAAAATATGAGGCTTGTTCTATTGAACTCGAATCTTCGATATGAGTTAAGCAGAGGTGACGGAACTCGAATCCGAGTTCCCGAGCTCAAGATATCACATACGGAACCAAGGGTGCGCTAATTGCTCGTTAGCCCCCGATTTGGTTCCACAAATCAAAATAAATTCGTTACCACATCAAACGAGATCGAAAACATAAAACGAGCATATAGACATGTTCATAACACATAAATCTACGACATACTGAATTTTCACGAAATTTCGACATCAAATCATATAAGAACGAAGCTCGTTTAAATCACTAAACAACAATGCATTAACAATTTCATAATAATTCCAAATTAAATAAACACATTTATATCTCATTTTTAAATTGAAATTCAAAGTCAACGATTTAGGTTGTAATTAATTAATATAATAAAACATGATTAATTAAAATTAATACTAAGTATCAATTAAATAATTTCCAATCTTTAACGAAATAAAATAAAACGAAATAAAATAATAACAGTTTTATAATAAAATTAAATATTTAAAACACTTATAAATAATTAATCACATAATTAGATAATTTAATTGCACAATTTATAAACACATACGGCATATTTGTACAAATGAAAAACCGGGGTGTTACAATCTCTCCCCCTTAAAAAGAATCCGTCCTCGGATTCACTGCATGCCTAAAACAATTAGTGAGGGAACCCCGTCCCACGCAAGAAACAAGGATAGAACCCCGTCTCTTGAACAACAATGTGAGAACCCCATCTCTCAAAAGCAACAAAGAGAGAGAACCCCGTCTCTCAAAAGAAGCAAAGAGAGAACCCCGTCTCTCAAAAACAACAAAGAGAGAGACCCCCGTCTCTCAAAAGAAGCAAAGAGAGAACCCCGTCTCTCAAAAACAGGAATTACATCAAAGAATAAACACCAAGAAAAAAAGATTTCAAAATGTGAGTTACAATAATGAATAATCACGTAGATCACACAGGGACACATAATAAAATCAATAACAACATAACAAGGAACAACGAAATTAATTAACTAGCAAGGTATAGGACATTAAGAATCACTTAAATCAAATTACATGTATGCATATGCCATGAATGTTTTATGTACCGTTCACCGTAGCCAAGAAATTTGAAGTTGACCAATTTCATGGTCCAATTGTATAATGCGTCCCAAAACTAGCTTGGCTCTTGACCTATCTTTAATGCCCTTAATATGAGTGTTCGATTGAAGAGAAAACATCTCTCGACTGGTCCTACTTGACTCTTTCACCTGTATCACCTTCTTCAGTTTGGCGGTTTCCTTGGAATTCAATTTACCCTTAGGATCGTGTTACTTCCTTCTTTAACTCTTCACCCTTAACCTCTATATATCCTCTTGACAAGTCTAATTATTTCATCCAGTCGAACTCTGCTTATCTTACATATCATCAGAACATTCCTTCTATGAATCATGTTTGAATCTTCTATTCTTGTTGAGGCCCGAATTCACCATATTCAAGATCAACTACTTCCAAGGTCCGAAATTCGATTTCCATCTCATGATCGTTCCCACCATTAGACCAACCTTTTCGTGGATCCTTTCTCATCTCTTATCCATGGTAGTAGCTGTGCATTGAGTTCTGCTCCATGTAATCTCTTAATTCAAGATAAAACTTTCTTAATGAGCCTTGATGCTTAATCCAAATCCTTTAACGATCATTACTTTCCAATTTCCTTTAACTTAATATCCTCCGAAGCCCTTATGAAGGAACGACTAACAACTGAGTGAGGTTTATATGTCGTGCACTATCCACACTCCTTCTCATCCTCCCTGTGGTAATCTTCAACTCGAATTTTAATGACTTAGCTCTCGCCTTGACTGTTTAATCGTTAAGGCCTCCTTATTCATTTCCAATCACCATCATTAAGCTTCCATGTCTTCCATGGCTTGCATTTTGGTTATTCTTACCGAATAATTCTTCGACCACAGCTACAAGCTTTAATTCTGTTTCTTGGTCATGCTCTGCCCCTTAAAAATTTCCACCTTTACATCTTAAATTCCATCGACCCTTCTTTCATCGGACTCCTTGACGAGTAATTTCCATTAGGAGGAGTTTTAATCACAATAGCAATCCAAATCCTTTGCCCTTCACTTCTTATCTAATTCTCAGAACCCCATTTCCTAATCTTGTTCGATCTATGCACCCCGAAATCAACTCTAACCCCCTCTTTCTTTCCAAGATTCCATCTCTATTTCTATCTCAACCTTATTATCAAAAGGCTCTTACTTGACTCGGTTCGGTTGATCTTCAATTGGGATAATAATTAGAGCATCATACGGGAAGGACAACCTAGCATGTAAGCACTGAAACGATGCATGTGGGGTTATAATGCTAGGTGCACGTAGTAGGTATTTTAAACAAGGAAATGCAACAACAAGACACATAATTCAACAAATAAGTATGTAACAATAATTTAACAATTAGAGTATTAAAACACATATAAAAAGAATTTAAATAACTAATTTGCGATGCATGGTGCACGTGCCATGAATGCATTGAACCTGTCACCGTAGTGGTATCCTTGGCACGACATCTTGTCTTTTGATCTCGATGTTGTGAGCATAAGTCGTAAGGTGGAACATTGTTCGATCGTTGATGATGCTTCCCATAGTCCTCAAATCTCCATAGTCCAAGATCACGATCTCTTGAACCCATATTCCCTAAATCTTCAAAGTTTCCTTGTATCCACTTATGTGTTCCCGCTACCCGAAATTGAAATCCCTCGAACCCACTTCTTTTACGCCTATGGAATTGGTATCTTGACTTGCTTTAAAGATTGATTGTAAATGATGTTCCAAATCTTATTCTTAATCGTCTCTCTACTCAAGGTTCCCTTAAGTATTCTTTATGAATTCAATAATTGAATGAATTCATCTTCCAGTTGATTACACTTGAGCACATAATTTCCCTTCAACAACTCTTTGCCTTTCTTTATCGTTTCCATTTGTTGCTCCATGTCTCCTAAATCGAATTCACAACTTGATTATTCAACTTAAGTCTGGAAAGCAGACTTCATTCCGACATAGGTTAGAACCTTTGGCATCTTAGCTTTCCATGATCTTGAAATCGCCATATCGATCGATTCTCACTAATTCCTTTTAAGCTGACTTCTTCCTTGCCCGAAATTCGAGCGTCTCAATTTACATCTTCTTCTCCCTTTGGCCCGAATTTGAGTTCTCTTAAAGGCCTCCGGCTCCTTGCTGATAAAGTCCTTCCTTGTGGTTTCTATCCTGACTTCGCTTCCGATAAGACCCTTTGAAACGATAAGAGAGCTTTGGTGCGCCCTTGTAAGGACACCAATGAACATGACTTCATTTAGAAAAGACCACGATCCCTTGATCTTGTAGGTAATCCTACCATTTATCCCGAGGTGGAGTAATGGAATATACCTCCATGTTGATAGCCTTGAAGAGTCAACACACGACTTTTTAATCCCTTAATTCCATAGCCTCTTCATTAATGTGATAGAAGGAACCCGTTGTTGAAGTTGGTAATAGCTTCATTAACATGACAATAACCTATAACCAAAGATTCCACTCGAATATAGATGCATGTAGATTAGCATATGCTTATGGCACATATTTAGATCAATCAAGACACATAGGATGCAAATGCAGCACCTAAGGCAACGAAATTGAAAAGAGTAATTTATAACAACTTAACCATGGAAATTCAATGCAATGCACACATTAGCAAGTTGTCCCTATGCCGTACAATCTAAACTGACTCAATCACGACACAAGAACCTGGGTTTTGCTACCCTGGGCTCTGATACCACTTAAGGATGTAGCACCCCGCATGTGAGGCGTCGAATCCCCCGCACTATGGCTCAACACGAGTAACGAAATGGTAAAATCCGCACCCGTATCAAACCATAGCGAACGAGAGACAAATAGAAAAAAAAAACCTCCAAATCTAGGCGGAACTTAGACCCTGCAAATATAACTAATCAACAAGACATAATGTAACGGAGAACTAAATCCAAACACATGCATTGGCCACGGGCCTGCAGAAATTAAACACTCGAACCATAGGCAGACTTGGGGTCCTCAGGCCTCTTTTAATTCATAACAAGCCCGACAAGGCAATTCAATAACAAATACATGTAGCACCCTTAGCGTAAAGGCACCACATCCCCCACAATATAGTTCAATCCACATATGGAACGAGCACCCATACATGAATCAAGCCTATAGCGAACGGGAGACAATAAAAAAAACACGACACTAGCTTGGCGGGCTAACCCTCATTCAATACAACAATGTATACAGAAAAGACGAAACATACTCATATCCATACATTCCATTCATAACCTTGTTTATTGTTTCCAAAACATGTAATTCAAGTTCTTATCATCAAACCATAATATACAAACTTTCACATGTTTCTTAACTATACAAGTACCAAAATGAGAATGAGGTGCTAGACTTAACCAAAAGACTCGAACCCGCCTAGCACTTCCCTACAAAATCTGAAAATGTGGGGTGTCAGTCTACCACAGACTGAGTGAGGGGTTTAAATAAATATAAGCGCACGTATCATGCAAGCTTTAATCTCGGGTAAGATTTTATAAGAAACACAATATAAGTTCAAGGGTAAAGAGAATTTCTCGCCCGAGATTACAACTAAATCAATTTAGTAACTCAATTAATTATCAATTCAATATGTGGCCCGGCGAGTGAGGGCATTCTCCAACCTTACTCCAAAAGTGTACAATCATGAGCATTTCCATTTATCAAGTGAGCATGCAAGTTATTTAAGTGCAATCACGTATCAATTTCATGAACCCTTCTTCCTCCGGGTGAAGGTGGGCTTGCAAGACCCAACCTTCCAACCATGTTGTACGTCGGGAACATGACTCCCACGCACGGGATTTCTTCCTCCACCAAACCTCCTGGTGGATTCAGAGGTGATCCCAAATTGTTGAGGATAGTGCAAGAGTTACCCGTCAGCCCTTGCTTTCCTGGTTGGCTCAATACACTACCCTCGGGCCCCATGTGAACATGCTTTACTCACCCAATCAATCAATCCGTTCAATCATTTCATGAAATCATTTAAAATCCATAAATTTTGAAAGCTATAGATATATAGATACTTTTGGTTGAAAATGTCACATAGGGTTATACGGGTTCTATATATATCTAGAAATAAACCTCACCTTTACCGAACAACCAAAAAGCAAGAAGAAACCCTAAGGAGCGTGCTCCTCGTCTCCCGGACCGTGATCTGTTTAACAAGTGACAAGTGTACATAAGACTCAACTCGTATGAACCATTTAAGACGAATGACATGTTCAATTAGTATCAATCATGCAATAATAATTAAGGAATGTTAATTTAAAAGAATAATTATCAATAAACTTGGTTATAACTCATATAAGTCACATACAGAAGCCAAAAAAATGAAAAGAATGCAATATGAAAGGTTTTGGTGAAGTTTAGGAAAACTTAACAATTTTGGGAAATGTACATGTTGTGGGAAAACTGGAATATCTTAAATTCTGGAAGTGGGAATTGAGTTTGGTTTGTTGGGTATGAAATTAGACACAAAGACCTTTCCGAAGGTATATGGCACGTTTTCTAATTCAAACCGAGGTGAAAATGGTCTAGGCTCGAAGTTGGATAAAATGCAGTTTCTGGAGGGTGGTCGAGGGCGCGACCAAAAACCTTCACAAAATGGTCGCGGTCGCGACCAAGTATTTTTCCGAATTTTTGTCCAATTTTTTCAAAAGTCAAAAGTTGGCCAAAATGGGGCCGTGGGCGCGACCATTTTTACACTAAAACAGGTCGTGGGCGCGACCATATACGCAGCAGCAACAAAACAGTGCAAAACAGGGTAAAACCAAGCCAAAATCAACCAAAACAATTACAAATGCAAGTTCTACTCCATAACACTTATTGAAACACATTAAATACACATTATACTTCCCTTATACAACAAACAAACCAAGATTCACACATAAAAGCCTCAAGAATTCTCATGAAAACCCCATGTTATACACATGTTTCCAATCTTCATGAACTTTCATGTTTCCATGCAATTTCCATTCCTTTTCACTCCTAAGCTTGCTTCTAGTTCCAATATGCATGAACTCATCAACAAATCCCTAAACCCCTCATAATCACATATTCAAGAATTTCACAAAACCATCAAGTTCTACCTTGAATCAAAGAAGGGATGGATGATATGATGATATGTTGTTGATGATGATTCTAACTCTTCAATTCCTCAACTTTAGCTTGAATTTGAGATGAAATTTCCTTCCCCTTCTTGTGGTGTAAATATCGGTATTTACTAGGTGTAAATGTGTGTGTTCTTTTGCTATCTTGGATGAATGGAACATAATGGAAGAATTTGGAGAAATTCATGATATATCCTAAGTCTAGCATGAAAATATGTGATTCATCTCTTTTTGCACATAAGTCCCTCATCTATTTAAATTAATTCAATTAAGTTCTATCCCTACACAAAAGGTCACTTAGCTCCAAGTCATGAAATATAATTAAATCCAAGAATTTACACAAAAGATCAATTAAGGACATTCAATTCAATTAAGTCACTTAGTTCATATAATTCATATAAATGACTTATTCATGTAAATGCGTAGAAATGTTATGCATATAATATAATGAAAGGGCAATTAATTGAATGAAATACTTAAATTTAAACCTCCCAACTCCCGAAGACCCGCTCGTGGCGTGCTTACCTGAACTTCCAGAATTTGGGGCGTTACAACTCTCCCCCCCCCCCCCCCCTTAGAAGATTCTGGTCCCCAGATTCATTAATCGGAAATAAACAATTCTGGATGGAACTTTTTCATCTTCTCCTCCGGTTCCCAAGTCATTTCTTCAGATTTATCACTTCTCCATAATACCTTGACCATAGGAATCTGCCGATTTCTCAACTCTTGATACTTCCTGTCTAAAACTTTAATCGATTGCTGAACAAAAGATAGATTCGGTTCCAACTCAACTTCTTCAACGGGGAGAATTTCTGTTTCATCCGGATAATACTTCCTGAGCTGAGATACGTGAAAAACATTGTGAATCCCGGTAAGATGAGACGGTAGGTCCAACCGATAAGCCACTTCTCCGATTCACTCAAGAACTTCAAATGGACCTAGATAGCGGGGGTTAAGCTTCCCTCCTTTCCCAATCCGAGAAAATCCCTTTCTTGGAGACACCTTCAAGAAAACCCGATTTCCAACTTCAAACTTAAGATCCCTTCTACGGATATCGGCGTAGCTTTTCTGTCTATCTTGTGCAGCCTTCATTCGTTGTTGTATAAGCTGAACTGTAACGCCCCGACTTTTCGGACGTAAAGGTACGACGTATGTGTTTACCAATTTGCGCGAATTAATTGTTTTTACATGTTTTATATTTAATTTTATTATAATTGTTATTATTTTATTTTATTATATTATATTTTATTTTATTTTAATATTATTAATTTTATATATATTTCATATTATATATATATGTTTATTTATATTATTATTAATTTAATGATTATGCTAATTAAATGTTAAGTTAATTAATCATGCTTTAATTAATTAATTACGTGACTTTATTTAATTTGATTAAGATTAGATTTAATTCGTTTATTTGAATTTATGCATGGAAATTATGATTGTGCATGAATTTTAATGTATATATATGCATGAATTGAATGGATTGAGCATATTACTAATTTTGAGCTTCGTTCTTGTATGAAATGATATTAAAATGGCACGAATTTGTAGTATGTCGTAAATATATGTGCTATGAACATGCTTGTAAGCTCGGTTTATGTTTTTGAATTTAATTGATATGTTAACAAATTTAATTTGATTCGAGGAACCAAATCGGGGGCTAACGAGCACTTAGCGTACCCTTGGTTCCGAATTTAATATCTTGAGCTCGGGAACTCGGATTCGAGTTCCGTCAACTCCGCTGAACTCGTAACGAAAATTCACGTTTAGTAAACTTAGCCTTATATTTTTTCTAAGTCATTTGAACCTCCGAAATTCAACCGAAAAAACGAATCGGCGACCATTTTGACCTTGCTGTACAAAATGGCCATATCTTATCCAAACTTTAATCAAATTAACCATGGTTTGATTCTTTAGAACCCTAACTCAACCACCTATCCTAACATGTCAAGACCTAACCAAACCAATCCTCACACAATCTCCAAAACTCAGCCAAAGCCTCTGGAAATACAAGCATTCCCGTAACCCTTTCATTCAAACTTCTTCCAATCAACAAGGTAAGTTTAGGGTTGTAATATATGTTAATTTCTGATCATTTTCATTCTTTCATTCATGAATTTGAGCATGGTTTCAATGATTTCTGGGCAGATTTCAAAAATGAAGAATTTTGGGCATTTTATTGATCTCATTCGATTCTTGTTGGTTTTGATTGATTCCAAGCTTGAGATTGATTGTTTTGACATCCTTATATCATTTAGGATCATTGATTTCTTGGTGGTTGAAGTATTAATGAGTTATCATTTATGAAACTTTGAGAAAAATTCACATGAATGTCACGTACGATTGCTGTCACGGTTTAGCTCTTTTTGGAACTGATATATATGTTGATTTGGTGTTTCTTGGATGAGTATTTGTTGGCCTAAACTGGTATAAATAGATGGAGCTGAGTGGGATCATTTTTGCTCTGTTTTTCCTCCAGATTTTGCTCTGTTTTGGCGTGAACATTTGCTGTCAAAACTGCTGTAATTCCTTCTTCTTTTGCTGTCATCTTTCATGGCTTCTTGGTGTGTGTTTAGCTGAGTTTCTTGCAGCATTTCATGCATGGTTTTGTTGCCTTCCTTGCTTGTACTTGGCTGTGGCTGCTGCTGCGTTTTTCTGTCTGAAAACAGGGGAGGTTGCTGTTGTGCGACACGGTTGTGTCATTTCTGCTCGTTCCAGCGAGGAATAGGGGTGTAGATTGGCCTGGAAGTGCTGTACCGAGACACGGGGGTGTCTCGGTCTGGGCTAGGGAGGTGACACGGAGATGTCACCCCGTTTTTCTTGAGCTCTTACCTGCGTTTCAGGGTTGCTGCTGTGTGTGTAGACTGCTGTTGCCTGCGCTTTCCTTCTGTTGCTTGCATGTTTGCATGCTGCTGTATATATATGTTACGGTATGTATTTATCTGAGTGTGCTTGTGTGTGTGTGTAATTGCATGTAAGTATAATATATATATATATATATATATATATATATATGCATGGCTGTGTGCGTGAGTTGCATGCATGGGTGGAGTGTTGTGTATATGCATGGCTTTGCATGTGTTTGTGTGAGTACATATATATATATATATATTATATGTATTATATGTTGTTATATAGTTATTATATTATATATATTTATTATATATGTTAAATATTATTTGATTTAATTCAATTCTTGAAATTAATTGATTTCTATTTCGCGTATTTAATTTACCGACTATTGATTGAACGTTCTATTTATTTTATTCCTAATTGTGAATATGAATATTACTTGCTATGATTATTAAATGGAATTTTAGATTAATTGATATGCATTATGAATGTTATGAATTTATGAATTTATGAATTTGTGAAATTGAATGAAATATATGAACGAATGATTTGATTATATGTTTTAAATTTCTTAATAGTGCACATGAACATTTTATTGATATAACATGATCATTTATGCATTCCTGTCATATTCACTTCATTGTCGAGCGTCATATGTGGTCATTGAGTCTCATACCTTTTCTTTTGCACAGATTCGGGTTTGATCGGAGACGAGGGCGAGCATTGAGACGCTTGTGCCTTTCTTTTGCTTTGGAAAGGTGGGTTTTTCTTCTACTAGTTAAAGTGGCCCGATGTATCCCTTATGTGAAAGGTTTTAAGCCAAAATAGTATATTTATATATATCGAGTCATTTCGGGTAAATGATTTCAAACGTATGACCCTTTTATTTATGAAACCCTACCTTATGTTTTGGCGAGACATGATTTTGATTGCACGGGCCCCGGGACTTAGTATATGTGGCTAACCGAGGAAGCAAGGGCTGACGGGGATCCCATATACAAGTTCCAACCAATTACGGCGAAACGGACTTCGTCAAGGAGTTTTTGACGAGGAAAGGCTAACCGGGCTTTGAGGACTCATGAACCTCAAAGCCACATTGATATGATTAGGTGGTCGAGCCTTGCAAACTCGTCCACCACCCGGAGGAAGAACGTGTATATGAATGATTATGATCATGTTATGTATGAGCACAAAAGATATATGTATGATAATGAATGATTGAATAATTGATTTGATTACACGAGGAGTAGGTTGGAGATTGTGCACGCCCACTCGCCGGGCCATAAACCTTTATGAACAATTATGAATGAATATGAACGTCGTAATCCCGTTGATGTTTTCTTTTGTTTTAACCACTTGTAAATTCTTATCAAACTTCACACGGGATTAGGGCTTGCATGTATGTGTTTAATTTATGCGATATTATATCTTATGCCCCGTTTTATAACCACCAGTCTCTTTTAGATTGAACCCGGTTGTTTTCAGTTGTTTTGTGCAGGTATAGGAGTGCTAGGCGGGAATACAAGTCGTATAGGTCTTGCATTTATGTTTAGCACTACTTTTCAGTCTCATATGTTCATACTCTTATTACTACTTTTGTATATGATCATAGTATAGCTTGGAGCGTCATGTTTTGTAGGCCGTGAGTGCCGTTGAATATTTGAATGCTCTTGTATATCTATTTTTCGAGCTTGGTGGCTCATTGTATATGCTATGTCATTATTGCTTCCGCGTTTTACTTTAACTTTGATTTTATATTATCTTGAGTTGATTGGTTTAAGGGTTAGTCCCGTCTAGCATAGCGTGTGTGTTGTGTCCCCGTTCGCCGTAGATTTGGCACGTGTATGGACTTCCATTTCATATACGGGTCGGGTCTCGGTGCGGGGGATGTGGTACCTTACGCTCGGGTGCTACATCCTTATATGGTATCAGAGCTTAGGGTTGCAAAACCCAGGCTCTAGTGTCGTGTTGAGTCAGTTAGGTCGTTCGGCTTTAGGAACAACTTGTCAATGTGTTGCATATGCATTGTTTACGTGCTTGTGTGTTTTAAATTTTGAATTTTGGATCGAATTAATTGCACTTGCATGCATGGACTAAAAATAGCATGCATTTCAGTATTTCTTGAACAGGATGCCTCCACGTAGACACCGTGAGAGATCTCCAGTGCACCGTCGTCATCATAACCGATCCCCTACGCCTCCACCCCAACCACAAGCACCACCGATGGACATGGGGAATTTTATGGAAGCAGTTTTTAACTATGTCGAGCATAGGAGGGCTCAAGCTCCCCCACCACAATAGGCAGAACAACAAGCTCCTCCACCAACCCATAATAATAGAGACCCTCATGGGGTGTTTCTGAGCTACAACCCCCCTCGATTTTCTGGTTCTATTGACGATGCGGTCTCGGAGGGATGGTTGATTCGATTAGAGAGGATATCTGGAGTCCGACAGTTTACTACGCAAGAGAAGGAATTCAAGAAGAAGGATTCGACTTTTAGAGCTCCAATGGGAAGAGGTTCCGGATCGAATTCAGGAAAGAGGCCAATGATTCAAGCTAGTCCCCCTCCTAAAGGTCCTTTTAAGAAGCCTCGGTTTGGAGGACAAGGTTCTCAGGCCGCACCGATTCGACCAAAGGCTCTACCTATGGCACCGGTATCTACAAATTCCCGCCCGGATGTACCTCCATGTACTTATTGCGGGGGACCGACCCATACCTACGATAATTGTCGAAGAAGGTTGAAATTGTGCCTCATATGTGGAAAGGGCAACCTTATGGCGAAGACCTGTCCCTACAAGGACCCCAAATTTCAAAGACGAGTTCAAAGGCCAATGATCCCGGCTCGTGCTTACGCCCTCGAGGGTGAAGAGCAAGATGCAGAGATCGATCCCACAGCTGTAGTAGAAGGTACCCTATGCATACATGACATGAGCATACATGCACTCTTTGATCCGGGTGCCACGCATTCTTTTATTTCTTGTGACTTAGTTGCTACTCTGTGCTTGCCTGTTATTTGTCTTTCTTCTTGTTATTTGGTGAGTTCGCCACTTGGTGGTAGTCTTCAGACAGATCAGTTGGTTCGGGAGTGTTAAGTTTTGATTGAAGGGAAAGAATATCCGGCTGATTTAATCATCATGCCTATGAAGAGGTATGGAGTTATTTTGGGTATGGACTGGTTGTCCAGGCACTGGGCCAATGTTGATTGTTTTGCGAAGAAGGTGATTTTGGGTAATGAATTGGTGATTGGTAGTGGATCAAGAACGGTATCTCTCTTGTCTTATATGGAAGCTCACAAGTTGATGAGAGAAGGAGCAACGGGATTTATTGCTTATCTTCTCAATAGGCCGAAAGATCAAGTTAAATTGGAGGATACCGCGGTTGTTAAGGATGTCTCCGATGTCTTTCCGGAGAATTTGAGCTCTTTACCACCAGACCGAGAGATCGAGTTTGTTATCGACTTATACCCAGGATCCACACAGTATTCTAAGACTCCGTATCGGATGGCACCGGCCGAATTAAAGGAATTAAAGATTCAATTAGAGGAATTGCTCAAAGTTGGATATATACGGCCAAGTTCGTCACCTTGGGGTGCTCCGGTTCTCTTTGTTAGGAAAAAGGATGGAACCTTAAGAATGTGTATAGATTACCGGGAGCTTAATCGGATGACTATAAACAATAAGTATCCTTTGCCCCATATTGAGGATTTATTCGACATGTTACAAGGTTCGGGGGTATACTCAAAATTGGACTTGAGACAAGGATATTATCAATTGAAGATCCGGGAAGAGGACATTCCGAAGACGGGATTTAACACCCGGTATGGACACTATGAGTTCGTAGTGATGCCTTTTGGATTGACTAATGCTCCGGCTGCTTTTATGGATATGATGCATCTGATTTTCCGGCCCTATTTGGACAAGTTTGTGGTAATATCATCGATGACATCTTGGTTTATTCGAGAACTCCGGAGGATCATGCCAGGCACCTCAGAATCGTGTTGGACACTTTAAGGGAACATCGGTTGTATGCTAAGTTTAGCAAATGCGAGTTCTAGATTGATTGGGTAGCATTTTTGGGCCATATTACTTCAAGGAAAGGTTTGGAAGTAGACCCTTCTAAGATTGAGACGGTTATCCAATGGCAAAGCCCGAAAAATGCTTCAGAAGTAAGGAGTTTCTTAGGTTTGGCAGGCTACTATCGGAGATTCGTTCAGGATTTCTCAAAGATTGCGGCTCCTTTAACCCGATTGACTAAGAAAGCGGTTAAGTTTGAGTGGGACGAGGCATGTGAGGCTAGCTTTCAACTTTTAAAGGAGAAGTTGACTACTGCTCCTGTATTAGCACTTCCAGAAGGTACAGAAGGTTATACAGTTTATACGGACGCCTTAAAGGAAGGTTTGGGATGCGTGTTGATGTAAAATGGGAGAGTAATCGCCTATGCCTCAAGGAAATTGAAAGAGCATGAACAGAACTACCCCACTCATGATTTGGAATTAGCGGTAGTGATCTTTGCTTTGGGTAAGTGGAGACACTATCTTTATGGAATTTCGTTCGAGGTCTTTTCCGATCACAAGAGTCTCCAATACTTATTCTCACAAAAGGAATTGAATAAGAGACAACGGCGTTGGATGAAACTTTTGGCGGATTATGAGTGTACAATCCGATACCATCCCGACAAAGCCAATTTGGTCGCGGATGCGCTTAGTCGGAAAGCTAGCGTGTCCAATGTGAAAGTGGAAATTGGAGATGAGAATGAGTTGTTCAGACTGAGGGCCAGTATTCGGAATATTACGGTTCAACCAGATCTTAAACAGAGATTATTTGATGCTCAGAGGATTGATCCCGAAGTTCAGAAATTAGCTGAGAAAGCCCGAGCTGATTCAGAGTGTCCGTTTGGGTTTGATGATACGGGACTTCTAAGATTCAAGAATAGAGTTGTTGTCCTGGAAGAGTTAAAAAGGATTATTCTTGAGGAAGCCCATCGGTCAGGGTATTCGATACATCCCGGAGGGAACAAAATGTATAAGGATCTCAAGCAATTCTATTGATGGAATGGATTGAAACGGGATGTTATCAACTTCGTGAAACATTGTATGGCTTATCAAGTGGTAAAGGCAGAACATCAAAAGCCATCGGGGCTACTTCAACCATTGCCTATCCCGGAGTGGAAGTGGGAACAAATAGCCATGGATTTTGTTTCGGCATTACCAAAAGTGAGAGGAGGTTTCGATGGAATTTGGGTTATTGTGGACAGATTGACAAAATCAGCTCATTTTCTTGCTATCAGAATGTCCGATAAAGTGAGTAAGTTGGCCAAGAGATACAACGATGAGATTGTCAGGCTTCATGGAGTACCTGTTAGCATTGTCTCGGATCGGGATCCCAGAATTTACTTAAAGGTTATGGCAAGAATTACAGAAGTGTTTGGGAACAAGGCTTCAATTCAGCACAGCTTTCCATCCTCAGACCGACGGACAATCAGAAAGGTTGATTAAGTATCTGGAGGACCTGTTGAGAGCTTGTGCATTGGACTTTCAAAGTTCATGGAATGAACAGTTTCCGTTAATCGAGTTTGCTTACAACAATAGCTATCAAGCCTCGATTGAAATGGCCCCTTATGAAGCTCTTTACGGACGTAAATGTCGATCACCGTTGTTCTTTGACTTGGAGGAATGGAATTGGACCAAACAAGAAGGGATTAAAAGAGGGGAAAACAAGGAAAACCCCTCTAAGGCTGTACAAGAGGCTATTGATAAGGTCCAGACAATTAGACAACGGATGAAGGCCGCTCAGGATCGACAAAAGAGTTATGCAGATCTTCGGAGGAAGAATTTGGAGTTTGAGATTGGAGATAGGGTTTTCTTAAAGGCTTCCCCACGAAAAGGGTTCTCAAGGATTAGACGGGGAGGAAAATTAAACCCTCGGTATATGGGACCATATGAGATTCTAGAGAAGATTGGGGATACGGCCTATCGATTGGACTTGCCTCCGAGTTTGACTGGAATTCATAACGTGTTTCATGTTTCACAGCTCAGAAAATATTATCGAGATGAGTCCGAGGTTCTACCGGTTGAAGAAGTGGAATTAGAACCGGATCTCACCTTCGTTCAGAAGCCGATTAAGATATTGGATCGAAAATTTCAGAAACTTCGAAATCGGCGTATTCCACTAGTCAAGGTTCTTTGGAGAAGTGATAAAACCGAAGAGGCTACGTGGGAGACGGAGGATAAGATGAAAAGGTTCACCCCGAATTGTTTCCGAGCGAGCAATGAATCCGAGGACGGATTCTTTTAAGGGGGAGAGATTGTAACGCCCCGACTTTTCGGACGTAAAGGTACGACATATGTGTTTACCAATTTTCGCGAATTAATTGTTTTTACGTGTTTTATATTTAATTTTATTATAATTGTTATTATTTTATTTTATTATATTATATTTTATTTTATTTTAATATTATTAATTTTATATATATTTCGTATTATATATATATGTTTATTTATATTATTATTAATTTAATGATTATGCTAATTAAATGTTAAGTTAATTAATCATGCTTTAATTAATTAATTACGTGACTTTATTTAATTTGATTAATATTAGATTTAATTCGTTTATTTGAATTTATGCATGGAAATTATGATTGTGCATGAATTTTAATGTATATATATGCATGAATTGCATGGATTGAGCATATTACTAATTTTGGGCTTCGTTCTTGTATGAAATGATATTGAAATGCCACGAATTTGTAGTATGTCGTAAATATATGTGTTATGAACATGCTTATATGCTCGGTTTATGTTTTTGAATTTAATTGATATGTTAACGAATTTAATTTGATTCGAGGACCCAAATCGGGGGCTAACGAGCACTTAGCGTACCCTTGGTTCCGAATTTAATATCTTGAGCTCGGGAACTCGGATTCGAGTTCCATCAACTCCGTTGAACTCGTAACGAAAATTTGAGTTTAGTAAACTTAGCCTTAAATTTTTCCTAAGTCATTTGAACCTCCGAAATTCAACCGAAAAAACGAATCGGCTACCATTTTGACCTTGCTGTACAAAATGGCCATATCTTATCCAAACTTTAATCAAATTAACCATGGTTTGATTCTTTAGAACCCTAACTCAACCACCTATCCTAACATGTCAAGCCCTAACCAAACCAATCCTCACACAATCTCCAAAACTCAGCCAAAGCCTCTGGAAATACAAGTATTCCCGTAACCCTTCCTTCCTTAGAGATTTTGGAGCTCAAATCTCATCCAAACTTCTTCCGATCAACAAGGTAAGTTTAGGGTTGTAATATATGTTCATGTCTGATCATTTTCATTCTTTCATTCACGAATTTGAGCATGGTTTCAATGATTTCTGGGCAGATTTCAAAAATGAAGAATTTTGGGCATTTTGTTGATCTCATTCGATTCTTGTTGGTTTTGATTGATTCCAAGCTTGAGATTGATTGTTTTGACATCCTTATATCATTTAGCATCATTGATTTCTTGGTGGTTGAAGTATTAATGAGTTATCATTTATGACACTTTGAGAAAAATTCACATGAATGTCACGTACGATTGCTGTCACGGTTGAGCTCTTTTTGGAACTGATATATATGTTGATTTGGTGTTTCTTGGATGAGTATTTGTTGGCCTAAACTGGTATAAATAGATGGAGCTGAGTGGGATCGTTTTTGCTCTGTTTTTCCTCCAGATTTTGCTCTGTTTTGGCGTGAACATTTGCTGTCAAAACTGCTGTAATTCCTTCTTCTTTTGCTGTCATCTTTCATGGCTTCTTGGTGTGTGTTTAGCTGAGTTTCTTGCAGCATTTCATGCATGGTTTTGTTGCCTTCCTTGCTTGTACTTGGTTGTGGCTGCTGCTGCGTTTTTCTGTCTGAAAACAGGGGAGGTTGCTGCTGTGCGACACGGTTGTGTCATTTCTGCTTGTTCCAGCGAGGAACGGGGGTGCAGATTGGCCTGGAAGTGTTGTACCGAGACACGGGGGTGTCTGGGTCTGGGCTAGGGAGGTGACATGGGGGTGTCACCCCGTTTTTCTTGAGCTCTTACCTGCGTTTCAGGGTTGCTGCTGTGTGTGTAGACTGTTGTTGCCTGCGCTTTCCTTCTGTTGCTTGCATGTTTGCATGCTGCTGTATATATATGTTACGGTATGTATTTATCTGAGTGTGCTTGTGTGTGTGTGTAATTGCATGTAAGTATGATATGTATTATATATATATATATATGTGCATGGCTGTGTGCGTGAGTTGCATGCATGGGTGGAGTGTTGTGTATATGCATGGCTTTGCATGTGTTTGTGTGTATATTATATATATTTATTATATATGTTAAATATTATTTGATTTAATTCAATTCTTGAAATTAATTGATTTCTATTTCGCGTATTTAATTTACCGACTATTGATTGAACGTTCTATTTATTTTATTCCTAATTGTGAATATGAATATTACTTGCTATGATTATTAAATGGAATTTTAGATTAGTTGATATGCATTATGAATGTTATGAATTTATGAATTTGTGAAATTGAATGAAATATATGAACGAATGATTTGATTATATGTTTTAAATTTCTTAATAGTGCACATGAACATTTTATTGATATAACATGATCATTTATGCATTCCTGTCATATTCACTTCATTGCCGAGCGTCATATGTGGTCATTGAGTCTTATACCTTTTCTTTTGCACAGATTCGGGTTTGGTCGGAGACGAGGGTGAGCACTGAGACGCTTGTGCCTTTCTTTTGCTTTGGAAAGGTGGGTTTTTCTTCTACTAGTTAAAGTGACCCGATATATCCCTTATGTGAAAGGTTTTAAGCCAAAATAGTATATTTATATATATCGAGTCATTTTGGGTAAATGATTTCAAACGTTTGACCCTTTTATTTATGAAACCCTGCCTTATGTTTTGGCAAGACATGATTTTGATTGCACGGGCCCCGGGACTTAGTATATGTGGCTAACCGAGGAAGCAAGGGCTGACGGGGATCCCATATACTAGTTCCAACCAATTACGGCGAAACGGACTTCGTCAAGGAGTTTTTGAAGGGGAAACGCTAGCCGGGCTTTGAGGACTCATGAACCTCAAAGCCACATTGATATGATTAGGTGGTCGAGCCTTGCAAACTCGTCCACCACCCGGAGGAAGAAGGTGTATATGAATGATTATGATCATGTTATGTATGAGCACAAAAGATATATGTATGATAATGAATGATTGAATAATTGATTTGATTACACGAGGAGTAGGTTGGAGATTGTGCAAGCCCACTCGCCGGCAAGCCCACTCGCCGGGCCATAATCCCGTTGATGTTTTCTTTTGTTTTAACCACTTGTAAATTCTTATCAAACTTCACACGGGATTAGGGCTTGCATGTATATGTTTAATTTATGCGATATTATATCTTATGCCCCGTTTTATACCCACCAGTCTCTTTTAGACTGAACCCGGTTGTTTTCAGTTGTTTTGTGCAGGTATAGGAGTGCTAGGCGGGAATACAAGTCGTCTAGGTCTTGCATTTATGTTTAGTACTTCTTTTCAGTCTCATAAGTTCATACTCTTATTACTACTTTTGTATATGATCATAGTATAGCTTGGAGCGTCATGTTTTGTGGGCCGTGAGTGCCGTTGAATATTTGAATCCTCTTGTATATCTATTTTTGGAGCTTGGTGGCTCACTGTATATGCTATGTCGTTATTGCTTCCGCATTTTACTTTAACTCTGATTTTATATTATCTTGAGTTGATTGGTTTAAGGGTTAGTCCCGTCTAGCATAGCGTGTGTGTTGTGTCCCCGTTCGCCGTGGATTTGGCACGTGTATGGACTTCCATTTCATATACGGGTCGGGTCTCGGTGCGGGGGATGTGGTACCTTACGCTCGGGTGCTACATGAACCTTCTCAATCATGGCTTCCACGGCTTTAGAAGGTCTTTCAAGTTTCTCACCTTTCTTTACCCCTTCTTGCTTCGTCCATCTCCACTCCTCTAGATCAAAGAATAATGGGGATCGACATTTCCGCCCATAAAGTAACTCATAAGGAGCCATGCCGATAGAGGATTGATAGCTATTGTTATAAGCAAATTCAATCAAGGGGAGTGGGTCACACCATGAATTTGAAAAATCCAAAGCACACGACCAGAGTAAATCTTCTAAATATCTTATCACCCTCTCAGATTGACCATCGGTTTGGGGATGAAAAGCCGTGCTAAACTGAAGTTTTGTTCGCAATATATCTTGCAATTTCCGCCACAACTTAGAAGTAAAGCGGGGATCTCTATCCGAAACAATGCTCACCGGAATTCCATGAAGGCGAACAATCTCTCTATTATAAATTTCAGGCAACTTTCTAATCTTGAAGGACATACGGACCGGCAAGAAATGAGCAGACTTAGTTAATCGGTCCACAATTACCAAAATCCCGTCAAATCCTCCTCTCACTTTTGGTAACCAGGATATAAAATCCATTGTCACCTGTTCCCACTTCCACTCGGGAATAGGCAACGGCTGTAAAAGACCTCCCGGCTTTTGATGTTCAGCTTTAACTTGTTGACATGTCAAACAACACCGTACGAACTCGGTCACATCTTTCTTTAATCCACGCCACCAATAAAATTGTTTTAAGTCTCTATACATTTTGTTTCCTCCCGGATGTATCGAGTATGCTGACTTATGTGCTTCCTCAAGTAATACCCTTTTCAATTGCTCTGGTACCACTACTCGGTTCTTGAAGCGAAGAAAACCAGCTTCATCAAACCCAAATGGACTTTCCGGATCCTCTCTTGCTTTAGCAACTAACTTTTCAACTTCCGGATCTTTACCTTGAGCCTCAAACAATCTAGATTTCAATTCCGGTTGAATGGTGATATTGAATACTCGGGCTTTCATCACAATAGGCTCGATCTTACCACTTCCTCCCAACTCCAGATTAGAAGCACCAACTTTTCGGCTTAATGCATCGGCTACGACATTAGCTTTCCCGGGTTGATACTTGATCACACAATCATAATCCTCTAGTCGTTCCATCCATCTCCGTTGCCTCAAATTAAGATCTTTTTGTGTGAATAAATATTGAAGACTCTTATGATCTGTGAAAATCTCAAATGTCACTCCATACAAATAATGTCTCCATTTTCCAAGTGCACATATTATCGCGGGAAGCTCTAAATCATGTATCGGATAGTTCTTCTCATAATCCTTCAACTTCCGGGAAGCATAAGCAATAACTTTACCCTTCTGAGTCAAAACACATCCCAAACCTTCGCTAGAGGCATCCCTGTAGACTGCATATTCTTCTAAACCATCCGGAAGAGTTAGAACCGGGGCTGAAACCAATCTTTTCTTCAATTCATTGAAACTTTTTTCACATTCTTCATTCCACTCGTACTTAACATCTTTCTTTGTTAAACGAGTCAAAGAAGCGGCAATCTTGGAGAAGTCTTGCACGAACCTCCTATAGTATCCTACTAACCCCAAAAAGCTTTTAATCTCGGAGGCATTCTTTGGTCTCTCCCACTTCAACACCGCTTCAATCTTTGAAGGATCAGCTTCTAATCCATTCCCCGAAATAATATGCCACAAGAAGGATACTCGATCGATCCAAAACTCGCACTTACTAAATTTTGCAAACAATTGGTGTTCCTTCAAACTTTTCAATACGAGTTCAAGGTGTCTTGCATGTTCCTCAACCGACTTGGAGAAAACTAGAATATCATCGATAAAGATCACAACAAACTTGTCAAGAAAGGGTCGGAAAATTCTACGCATCATATCCATAAAAGCGGCGGGAGCATTGGTCAAACCAAAAGGCATAACCACAATTTCGTAATGCCCATATCTCGTATTGAAGCCCGTCTTCATAATGTCCTCGGCTCGGATTCGTAATTGATAATACCCTTGTCTTAAATCAAGCTTCGAATAAACTTTGGATCCTTGGAGTATATCAAATAACTCTTCGATGTGGGGAAGAGGGTATTTATTCTTAATTGTCATCCGATTCAACTCCTGGTAATCAATACACATCCTCAACGTACCATCTTTCTTCTTTACGAATAAAACCGGAGCACCCCATGGCGACGAACTTGGGCTAATACACCCGACTTCCAAAAGACCCTGAAGTTGCACCTTTAATTCCTTCAACTCTGCCGGAGCCATCCGATACGGAGTTTTTGAGTACGGCTCAGCGTTCAGATACAAGTCAATCACAAATTCTATTTCCCTTTTTGGCGGCAATGAATCTAAATTTTCCGGAAACACTTCAGGGAATCTCTTAACAACCTCCGTTTCTTCCAATTTCACTTGATCTTTAGGTTGATTAAGAATGTAAGCTATGAATCCCGTAGCCCCTTTACAAACCAATTTTTGAGCTTCCGAGAAGGATAATAAAGGTACAGTTTTAGAACTTCGACCCGTTATAATTTCTGAACCCAACTGAACTCTCTTAGCCCGGCAATCAACAGTAGCATAGTGCTTGTAAAGCCAATCCATACCCAAGATAGATCTATACCGAGACATAGATAATTCAATGAAATCCGAGAAAAAGACCCGACCCTCAATACGCACCGGCACCTCTCTAAAAACCCGGTTAGTTTCTACACTACCACCAAAAGGAGTACTCACAACATACTAAGCAGAGGAAAAAGTAACACATAGAGGCAATTTCATAGAAATATCACAAGAGATAAAAGAGTGGGTAGCCCCCGGATCAAACAAAGTATGTATGTTCGTGCCATGAATGCAAATAGTACCTTCTACAACGGCAGCAGGGTCCACATCTACATCCGCTTCCTCGCCCTCCAAGGCATACGCACAAGCCCTAATAAGCGGCCTCTGACCCCCAGGCGGTGGATCATTCTATATGGACACGTATCCACTTTATGATCGACATTCCCACAAATCAAACATAAATTCAAACGGCGCCGACAACCCTCATAGGTATGAGTAGGTAACCCATAATAAGAACATCCCGGCTTTCCCGTGGGTGGTGGTGCAGCAGGCATGACCCGAGGAGCTTTCTGGACCGGTACTTGTGGCACTTGAGAATTGAATTTCTTCATGGGACCCTTACACTGCGGTCGAGGGTTATCATAGGTGATTGGCCTTTTCCAGGGATTGTAATTCGATCTCGATCCTGAACCAGAACCCTGACCCGATCTATATGTAGACCTCCGAGCATTTACCGAATCTTCCACTTTTAAAGCCTTTTGAGTAGCTTTCTTCCAAGTACTTGTATTGACGGCCTCTATTGCAGCTTGGATATCCGGCCTCAAACCCTGCACGAATTGCATAGCCTTATGAAAATCATCACCGGCAATATTGGGTGCATATTTGGATAACCTCTCGAACTCAACTATATATTCGGCCACTGATCTACTCCCTTGTTTGAGCTCCGTGAACTCCTTAAGTCTCCTAGTGCGAGATGAAGGAGGAATGAACTTGTTCTTGAAATCCCTAATGAAAACCTCCCATGTGATTTCTTCTTCGGCTGCATCTAAAATAATCTTGGTGCTTTCCCACCAAGAATAAGCTTCTCCTTGTATTAAAGTAAGAGTACACCTAGCTTTCTCTCGAGTCTCACAAGGAATAATTTCCCAAATTCTTTCCACCTCTTTAAGCCATTGTTCGGCTTGCATGTCATTTCCCTTGAAGAATCTAGGTGGATGTTGATTTTGAAATTCCATTAAAATAGCTGAGATTGGGGTCGGTGGTGCTGGGGGAGGAGCTGGTGGTGCAGGAGGCACATAATCTCTTAGTCTTTGATCGATAAGTTGAACCATAGAGTTTAAAAAGTCTTGAGGTTGAGCTTGAGGGGGTGGAGGTGGAGTTCGATCACGATGGTGATGCCGATGACCGGGAGAATGCTCTTTGCGAGGCCTTCCACGAGGCATCCTGAAATCCAAACATTATATATGCATGTTGGATTAACAAGTGCAAATGAGTGCAATAAAACTCATAATTCACATAAATCACATAATTCAAAGAATTCAAGTAGTTCAAACAAATCCAAGTAAACTTAACAATTATGCAAGACTCGCAATTAATCAAGTAATCCTATGCCGTACGACTTAGACTCGACATGACACAACACAAGAACCGCGATTTTGCAACCGGGCTCTGATACCACCTTAGGATGTAGCACCCTTAACGCAAAGGCATCACATCCCCCGCAATATAGTTCAATCCACAAATGGAACGAGCACCCATACATGAATCAAGCCTATAGCGAACGGGAGACAATAAAAAAAACACGACACTAGCTAGGCGGGCTAACCCTCATTCAACACAACAATGTATAAAGAAAAGAGAAAACATACTCATATCCATACATTCCATTCATAACCTTGTTTATTGTTTCCAAAATATGCAATTCAAGTTCTTATCATCAAACCATAATATACAAACTTTCACATGTTTCTTAACTATACAAGTACCAAAATGAGAATGAGGTGCTAGACTCAACCAAAAGACTCGAACCCGCCTACCACTTCCCTACAAAATCTAAAAATGTGGGGTGTCAGTCTACCACAGAATGAGTGAGGGGTTTAAATAAATATAAGCGCACGTATCATGCAAGCTAAAATCTCGGGTAAGATTTTATAAGAAACACAATATAAGTTCAAGGGTAAAGAGAATTTCTCGCCCGAGATTACAACTAAATCAATTTAGTAACTCAATTAATTATCAATTCAATCTGTGGCCCGGCGAGTGAGGGCATTCTCCAACCTTACTCCAAAAGTGTACAATCATGAGAATTTCCATTTATCAAGTGAGCATGCAAGTTATTTAAGTGCAATCACGTATCAATTTCATGAACCCTTCTTCCTCCGGGTGAAGGTGGGCTTGCAAGACCCAACCTTCCAATCATGTTGTACGTCGGGAACATGACTCCCACGTACGGGATTTCTTCCTCCACCAAACCTCATGGTGGATTCAGAGGTGATCCCAAATTGGTGAGGATAGTGCAAGAGTTACCCGTCCGCCCTCGCTTTCCTGGTTGGCTCAATACACTACCCTCGGGCCCCATGTGAACATGCTTTGCTCGCTTAATCAATCAATCCGTTCAATCGTTTCATGAAATCATTTAAAATCCATAAATTTTGAAAGCTATAGATATATAGATACTTTTGGTTGAAAATGTCACATAGGGTTATACAGGTTCTATATATATCTAGAAATAAACCTCAACTTTACCGAACAACCAAAAAGTAAGAAGAAACCGTAAGGAGCGTGCTCCTCGTCTCCCGGACCGTGATCTGTGTAACAAGGGACAAGTGTACATAAGACTCAACTCGTATGAACCATTTAAGACGAACGACATGTTCAATTAGTATCAATCATGCAATAATAATTAAGGAATGTTAATTTAAAAGAATAATTATCAACAAACTTGTTTATAACTTATATAAGTCACATACGGAAGCCAAAAAAATGAAAAGAATGCAATATGAAAGGTTTTGGTGAAGTTTAGGAAAACTTGACAATTTTGGGAAATGTACATGTTGTGGGAAAACTGGAATATCTTAACTTCTAGAAGTGGGAATTGAGTTTGGTTTGTTGGGTATAAAAGTAGACACAAAGACCTTTCCGACGGTATATGGCACGTTTTCTAATTCAAACCGAGGTGAAAATGGTGTAGGTTCGAAGTTGGACAAAATGTAGTTTCTGGAGGGTGGTCGAGGGCGCAACCAAAAACCTTCACAAAATGGTCGCCGCCGCGACCAAGTATTTTTCCGAATTTTTGTCCAATTTTTTCAAAAGTCGAAAGTTGGCCAAAATGGGGTCGAGGGCGTGACCATTTTTACACTAAAACAGGTCAACGGCGCGACCATATATACAGCAGCAACAAAACAGGGCAAAACAGGGTAAAACCAAGCCAAAATCAACCAAAACAATTACAAATGCAAGTTCTACTCCATAACACTTATTGAAACACATTAAATACACATTATACTTCACTTATCCAACAAACAAACCAAGATCCACACATCAAAGCCTCAAGATTCTCATGAAAACCCCATGTTATACACATGCTTCCAATCTTCATGAACTTTCATGTTTCCATGCAATTTCCATTCCTTTTCACTCCTAAGCTTGCCTCTAGTTCCAATATGCATGAATTCATCAACAAATCCCTAAACCCCTCATAATCACATATTCAAGAATTTCACAAAACCATCAAGTTCTACCTTGAATCAAAGAAGGGATGGATGATATGATGATATGTTGTTGATGATGATTCTAACTCTTTAATTCCTCAACTTTAGCTTGAATTTGAGATGAAATTTCCTTCCCCTTCTTGTGGTGTAAATATCGGTATTTACTAGGTGTAAATGTGTGTGTTCTTTTGCTCTCTTGGATGAATGGAACATAATGGAAGAATTTGGAGAAATTCATGATATATCCTAAGTCTAGCATGAAAATATGTGATTCATCTCTTTTTGCACATAAGTCCCTCATCTATTTAAATTAATTCAATTAAGTTATATCCCTACACAAAAGGTCACTTAGCTCCAAGTCATGAAATATAATTAAATCCAAGAATTTACACAAAAGATCAATCAAGGACATTCAATTCAATTAAGTCACTTAGTTCATATAATTCATATAAATGACGATTCATGTAAATGCGTAGAAATGTTATGCATATAATATAATGAAAGGGCAATTAATTGAATGAAATACTTAAATTTAAACCTCCCAACTCCCGAAGACCCGCTCGTGGCGTGCTTACCTGAACTTCCGTAATTTGGGGCGTTACAACTCTCCCCCCCCTAGAAGAATCTGGTCCCCAGATTCACTAATCGGAAGTAAACAATTCTGGATGGAACATTTTCATCTTCTCCTCCGGTTCCCAAGTCATTTCTTCAGATTTATCAGTTCTCCATAATACCTTGACCATAGGAATCTGCCGATTTCTCAACTCTTGATACTTCCTGTCCAAAACTTTAATCGGTTGCTGAACAAAAGATAGATTCGGTTCCAACTCAACTTCTTCAACGGGGAGAATTTCTGTTTCATCCGGATAATACTTCCTGAGCTGAGATACGTGAAAAACATTGTGAATCCCGGTAAGATGAGGCGGTAGGTCCAACCGATAAGCCACTTCTCCGATTCTCTCAAGAACTTCAAATGGACCTAGATAGCGGGGGTTAAGCTTCCCTCCTTTCCCAATCCGAGAAAATCCTTTTCTTGGAGACACCTTCAAGAAAACCCGATCTCCAACTTCAAACTTAAGATCCCTTCTACGGATATCGGCGTAGCTTTTCTGTCTATCTTGTGCAGCCTTCATTCGTTGTTGTATAAGCTGAACTTTCTCAATCATGGCTTCCACGGCTTTAGAAGGTCTTTCAAGTTTCTCACCTTTCTTTACCCCTTCTTGCTTCGTCCGTCTCCACTCCTCTAGATCAAAGAATAATGGGGATCGACATTTCCGCCCATAAAGTAACTCATAAGGAGCCATGCCCATAGAGGATTGATAGCTATTGTTATAAGCAAATCCAATCAAGGGGAGTGGGTCACACCATGAATTTGAAAATTCCAAAGCACACGACCGGAGTAAATCTTCTAAATATCTTATCACCCTCTCAGCTTGACCATCGGTTTGGGGATGAAAAGCCGTGCTAAACTGAAGTTTTGTTCCCAATATATCTTGCAATTTCTGCCACAACTTAGAAGTAAAGCGGGGATCTCTATCCGAAACAATGCTCACTGGAATTCAATGAAGGCGAACAATCTCTCTATTATAAATTTCAGCCAACTTTCTAATCTTGAAGGACATATGGACCGGCAAGAAATGAGCAGACTTAGTTAATCGGTCCACAATTACCCAAATACCGTCAAATCCTCCTCTCACTTTAGGTAACCCGGATATAAAATCCATTGTCACCTGTTCCCACTTCCACTCGGGAATAGGCAACGGCTGTAAAAGACCTCCCGGCTTTTGATGTTCAGCTTTAACTTGTTGACATGTCAAATAACACCTTACGAACTCGGCCACATCTTTCTTTAATCCACGCCACCAATAAAATTGTTTTAAGTCTCTATACATTTTGTTTCCTCCCGGATGTATCGAGTATGCCGACTTATGTGCTTCCTCAAGTAATACCCTTTTCAATTCCTCGGGTACCACTACTCGGTTCTTGAAGCTAAGAAAACCAGCTTCATCAAACCCAAATGGACTTTCCGGATCCTCTCTTGCTTTAGCAACTAACTTTTGAACCTCTGGATCTTTACCTTGAGCCTCAAACAATCTAGATTTCAATTCCGGTTAAATGGTGATATTGAATACTCGGGCTTTCATCACAATAGGCTCGATCTTACCACTTCCTCCGAACTCCAGATTAGAAGCACCAACTTTTCGGCTTAATGCATCGGCTACGACATTAGCTTTCCCGGGTTGATACTTGATCACACAATCATAATCCTTTAGTCGTTCCATCCATCTCCGTTGCCTCAAATTAAGATCTTTTTGTGTGAATAAATATTGAAGACTCTTATGATCTGTGAAAATCTCAAATGTCACTCCATACAAATAATGTCTCCATTTTCCAAGTGCAAATATTATCGCTGCAAGCTCTAAATCATGTATCGGATAGTTCTTCTCATAATCCTTCAACTTCCGGGAAGCATAAGCAATAACTTTACCCTTCTGAGTCAAAACACATCCCAAACCTTCTCTAGAGGCATCCCTGTAGACTGCATATTCTTCTAAACCATCCGGAAGAGTTAGAACCGGGGCTGAAACTAATCTTTTCTTCAATTCATTGAAACTTTTCTCACATTCTTCATTCCACTCGTACTTAACATCTTTCTTTGTTAAACGAGTCAAAGAAGCGGCAATCTTAGAGAAGTCTTACACGAACCTCCTATAGTATCCTGCTAACCCCAAAAAGTTTTTAATCTCGGAGGCATTCTTTGGTCTCTCCCACTTCAACACCGCTTCAATCTCTGAAGGATCAACTTCTAATCCATTCCCCGAAATAATATGCCCCAAGAAGGATACTCAATCGATCCAAAACTCGCACTTACTAAATTTTGCAAACAATTGGTGTTCCTTCAAAGTTTTCAATACGAGTTCAAGGTGTCTTGCATGTTCCTCAACCGACTTGGAGAAAACCAGAATATCATCTATAAAGATCACAACAAACTTGTCAAGAAACGGTCGGAAAATTCTATGCATCATATCCTTAAAAGCGGCGGGAGCATTGGTCAAACGAAAAGGCATAACCACAAATTCGTAATGCCCATATCTCGTATTGAAGCCCGTCTTCGGAATGTCCTCGGCTCGGATTCGTAATTGATAATACCCTTGTCTTAAATCAAGCTTCGAATAATCTTTGGATCCTTGGAGTATATCAAATAACTCTTCGATGTGGGGAAGAGGGTATTTATTCTTAATTGTCATCCGATTCAACTCCCGGTAATCAATACACATCCTCAACGTACCATCTTTCTTCTTTAGAAAATAAAATCGGAGCACCCCACAGCGACGAACTTGGCCTAATATACCCGACTTCCAAAAGACCCTCAAGTTGCACCTTTAATTCCTTCAACTCTGCCGGAGCCATCCGATACGGAGTTTTTGAGTACGGCTCAACGTTCAGATACAAGTCCAATTTCAGGGAATCTCGGCAATGAATCTAAATTTTCCGGAAACACTTCAGGGAATCTCTTAACAACCTCCGTTTCTTCCAATTTCACTTGATCTTTAGGTTGATTAAGAATGTAAGCTATGAATCCCGTAGCCCCTTCGCAAACCAATTTTCGAGCTTCCGAGAAGGATAATAAAGGCACGGTTTTAGAACTTCGACCCGTTATAATTTCTGAACCCAACTGAACTCTCTTAGCCCAGAAATCAACAGTAGCATAGTGCTTGTAAAGCCAATCCATACCCAAGATAGATCCATACCAAGACATAGATAATTCAATGAAATCCGAGGAAAAGACCCGAACCTCAATACTCACCGGCACCTCTCTAAAAACCCGGTTAGTTTCTAGACTACCACCAAAAGGAGTACTCACAACATAATAAGCAGAGGAAAAAGTAACACATAGAGGCAATTTCATAGAAATATCACAAGAGATAAAAGAGTGGGTAGCCCCCAGATCAAACAAAGTATGAATGTTCGTGCCATGAATGCAAATAGTACCTTCTACAACGGCAGCAGGGTCCACATCTACATCCGCTTCCTCGCCCTCCAAGGCATACGAACGAGCCCTAATAAGCAGCCTCTGACCCCCAGGCGGTGGATCCCTTCTATATGGACACGTATCCACTTTATGATCGGGATTCCCACAAATCAAACATAAATTCAAACAGCGCCGACAACCCTCATAGGTATGAGTAGGTAACCCACAATAAGAACATCCCGGCTTTCCCGTGGGTGGTGGTGCAGCAGGCATGACCCGAGGAGCTTTCTGGACCGGTACTTGTGGCACTTGAGACTTGAATTTCTTCATGGGACCCTTAGACTGCGGTGGAGGGTTATCATAGGTGTTTGGCCTTTTCCCTGGATTGTAATTCGATCTCGATCCTGAACCAGAACCCTGACCCGATCTATATGTAGACCTCCGAGCATTTACCGAATCTTCCACTTTTAAAGCCTTTTGAGTAGCTTTCTTCCAAGTACTTGTATTGACGGCCTCTATTGCAGCTTGGATATCCGGCCTCAAACCCTGCACGAATTGCATAGCCTTATGAAAATCCTCAGCTATATATTCGGCCACTGATCTACTCCCTTGTTTGAGCTCCGTGAACTCCTTAAGTCTCCTAGTGCGAGATGAAGGAGGAATGAACTTGTTCTTGAAATCCCTAATGAAAACCTCCCATGTGACTTCTTCTTCGGCTGCATCTAAAACAATCTTGGTGCTTTCCCACCAAGAATAAGCTTCTCCTTGTATTAAAGTAAGAGTACACCTAGCTTTCTCTCGAGTCTCGCAAGGAATAAGTTCCCAAATTCTTTCCACCTCTTTAAGCCATTATTCGGCTTGCATGTCATTTTCCTTGAAGAATCTAGGTGGATGTTGATTTTGAAATTCCCTTAAAATAGTTGAGATTGGGGCCGGTGGTGCTGGGGGAGGAGCTGGTGGTGCAGGAGGCACATAATCTCTTAGTCTTTGATCGATAACTTGAACCATAGAGTTTAAAAAGTCTTGAGGTTGAGCTTGAGGGGGTGGAGGTGGAGTTCGATCACGATGGTGATGCCGATGACCGGGAGAATGCTCTCTGCGAGGCCTTCCACGAGGCATCCTGAAATCCAAACACTGTTTATGCATGTTCGACTAACAAGTGCAAATGAGTGCAATAAAACTCATAATTCACATAAATCACATAATTCAAAGAATTCAAGTAGTTCAAACAAATCCAAGTAAACTCAATCATTATGCAAGACTCGCAATTAATCAAGTAATCCTATGCCGTACGACTTAGACTCGACATGACACAACACAAGAACCGCGATTTTGCAACCGGGCTCTGATACCACCTTAGGATGTAGCACCCTTAACGCAAAGGCACCACATCCCCCGCACTATAGTTCAATCCACATATGGAACGAGCACCCATACATGAATCAAACCTATAGCGAACGGGAGACAATAAAAGAAACACGACACTAGCTAGGCGGGCTAACCCTCATTCAATACAACAATGTATAAAGAAAAGAGGAAACATACTCATATCCATACATTCCATTCATAACCTTGTTTACTGTTTCCAAAACATGAAATTCAAGTTCTTATCATCAAACCATAATATACAAACTTTCACATGTTTCTTAACTATACAAGTACCAAAATGAGAATGAGGTGCTAGACTCAACTAAAAGACTCGAACCCGCCTAGCACTTCCCTGCAAAATCTGAAAATGTGGGGTGTCAGTCTACCATAGACTGAGTGAGGGGTTTAAATAAATATAAGCGCACGTATCATGCAAGCTATAATCTCGGGTAAGATTTTATAAGAAACACAATATAAGTTCAAGGGTAAAGAGAATTTCTCGCCCGAGATTACAACTAAATCAATTTAGTAACTCAATTAATTATCAATTCAATCCGTGGCCCGGCGAGTGAGGGCATTCTCCAACCTTACTCCAAAAGTGTACAATCATGAGCATTTCCATTTATCAAGTGAGCATGCAAGTTATTTAAGTGCAATCACGTATCAATTTCATGAACCCTTCTTCCTCCGGGTGAAGGTGGGCTTGCAAGACCCAACCTTCCAATCATGTTGTATGTCGGGAACATGACTCCCTCGCATGGGATTTCTTCCTCCACCAAACCTCCTGGTGGATTCAGAGGTGATCCCAAATTGGTGAGGATAGTGCAAGAGTTACCCGTCCGCCCTTGCTTTCCCGGTTGGCTCAATACACTACCCTCGGGCCCCATGTGAACATGCTTTACTCGCCTAATCAATCAATCCGTTCAATCATTTCATGAAATCATTTAAAATCCATGAATTTTGAAAGCTATAGATATATAGATACTTTTGGTTGAAAATGTCACATAGGGTTATACGGGTTCTATATATATCTAGAAATAAACCTCACCTTTACCGAACAACCAAAAAGCAAGAAGGAACCCTAAGGAGCGTGCTCCTCGTCTCCCGGACAGTGATCTGTGTAACAAGGGATAAGTGTACATAAGACTCAACTCGTATGAACCATTTAAGATGAACGACATGTTCAATTAGTATCAATCATGTAATAAGAATTAAGGAATGTTAATTTAAAAGAATAATTATCAATAAACATGTTTATAACTCATATAAGTCACATACGGAAGCCAAAAAAATGAAAAGAATGTAATATGAAAGGTTTTGGTGAAGTTTAGGAAAACTTGACAATTTTGGGAAATGTACATGTTGTGGGAAAACTGGAATATCTTAAATTCTAGAAGTGATAATTGAGTTTGGTTTGTTGGGTATGAAAGTAGACACAAAGACCTTTCCGACGGTATATGGCACGTTTTCTAATTCAAACCGAGGTGAAAATGCCGTAGGTTCGAAGTTGGACAAAATGCAGTTTCTGGAGGGTGGTCGAGGGCGCGACCAAAAACCTTCACAAAATGGTCGCGGCCGCGACCAAGTATTTTTCCGAATTTTTGTCCAATTTTTTCAAAAGTCGAAAGTTGGCCAAAATGGGGTCACGGGCGCGACCATTTTTACACTAAAATAGGTCGCGGGCGCGACCATATACACAGGAGGAACAAAACAGGGCAAAAAAGGGTAAAACCAAGCCAAAATCAACCAAAACAATTACAAATGCAAGTTCTACTCCATAACACTTATTGAAACACATTAAATACACATTATACTTCACTTATCCAACAAATAAACCAAGATTCACACATCAAAGCCTCAAGAATTCTCATGAAAACCCCATGTTATACACATGCTTCCAATCTTCATGAACTTTCATGTTTCCATGCAATTTCCATTCCTTTTCACTCCTAAGCTTGCCTCTAGTTCCAATATGCATGAATTCATCAACAAATCCCTAAACCCCTCATAATCACATATTCAAGAATTTCACAAAACCATCAAGTTCTACCTTGAATCAAAGAAGGGATGGATGATATGATGATATGTTGTTGATGATGATTCTAACTCTTTAATTTTGAACTTTAGCTTGAATTTGAGATGAAATTTCCTTCCCCTTCTTGTGGTGTAAATATCGGTATTTACTAGGTGTAAATGTGTGTGTTCTTTTGCTCTCTTGGATGAATGGAACATAATGGAAGAATTTGGAGAAATTCATGATATATCCTAAGTCTAGCATGAAAATATGTGATTCATCTCTTTTTGCACATAAGTCCCTCATCTATTTAAATTAATTCAATTAAGTTTTATCCCTACACAAAAGGTCACTTAGCTCCAAGTCATGAAATATAATTAAATCCAAGAATTTACACAAAAGATCAATCAAGGACATTCAATTCAATTAAGTCACTTAGTTCATATAATTCATATAAATGACGATTCATGTAAATACGTAGAAATTTTATGCATATAATATAATGAAAGGGCAATTAATTGAATGAAATACTTAAATTTAAACCTCCCAACTCCCGAAGACCCGCTCGTGGCGTGCTTACCTGAACTTCCGGAATTTGGGGCGTTCCATTACATAAGATTCAAGTTCATAATATTATAGGATTACATCATGCATAATTTAAATACATATGCAAGTAGAGACTCTCCTAACTTAACTTGACCCACTCAAAGACTCCATACAACTCCGCCTAGCTCGATCTCCAAAGTCAAACCTGCGCACTAAAAGGTTGGGGAGGGAGAGGGTCAGTCTCTAGAAGACTAAGTGAGCAGGAGCGATATACGTATACATAAAACATGCACATGCAAGTCGTAAATCCCGAGCAAGATTTTATTTAAAATTTGTTCCCAAAAGGGCAAGAGAATAACTAAGCAATGCTCAGATTTTACGACTAATCATATTAATTCATTACATTCATAATTCATACATAAACATAAAGGCTCGGCGAGTGAGCGTGCATCAACTCCAACCAAACTCCGACTGTGTACGACACATATCATTAATACTTTAAATAGGTGATCATCTAATATATCATAATACACACAGATCATATATCATATCATAAGACATATTCGTTTTGGCAATCCGTGTCCCGGCCTTCCCGTACGGTGCATAACAGTCATATCATTATCATAATCATAAAAAAAGTTCCAACCTTCTTCCTCCGGGTGGTGGACGGGTTTGCAAGGCCCGACCACCTAAACATATCATTGTGGCTATGAGGTTCATGAGTTCTCAAAGCCCGGTTAGCGTTTCCTCGTCAAAAACTCCTTGACGAGGTCCGTTTCGCCTTTAAACATAAATGAAATCAGCACATGGGATCACCGTCGGCCCTTGCCTCCCCGGGTAGCCACATGTACTAAATTCCTGGGCCCGTGAATATAACATATATGCATAATCTCGCCAAAATATTTCAATTCATAAGAAACATAACATATTCCATAATTCATTTGGAAAAGGGTTTACCTGATCAATATTTACTCGATGACTCGACTTTAAAAGTAACATATATACATATATATATAAGGTTTTTGGCCAAAGCTTGTCACATAAGGTTGTAGGGTTTAATATGTAACTGGAACGAAAACACCCTCACCTGAAACATGACGGTACAAAGATATGAGTTACCGAGTGCCTCGCTGATCAAGATTTCTCCACCCTGGAGATAAACTGTACAAGGACAACGTAACGTGTTCGTGAGACTCAAGACATCAAATGAACCATATATGACGCACGACAATGTATGATCATGCTGTAAATGCATAAGAAATGATATTATGTAATGAACACGTTCAATTCCACATTTCATAGCAATTCAAGTCATAACTTTCACATTTCATACCAAATCAATTCATGAATTTCACATTTTATAACAATTCAATTCCAGAATTCAAATAAAGGTCATAACACATACTATAACACGTTTACAATTATAGAATAGGCAAATAATTACATTCAAATCAAAATTGGGAATTAGAAAGGAACATGAAATAGATAACATTTTAATTTCCCTAATTCAATTAAATCAAATAATATTTAATATATAAAAACATATATATATATATATATATATATATATATATATATATATATATATATACATATATAGTCACATGTACATTATAATATCTATATATATATATATATATATATATATATATATATTATATATATAATGTACATAATATACATATATGTATAATGAACAACACACATGCATGCATACGTAATGTATATATATATGTTTCTACGTAATTACACAACATGCATGAGACATTTAATTTATCACTTGCATGCATTATAAATACATTAGATATATATATATATACACGTAACACCCCATGCATAATTATGTATATATACTCATTTCTCATGCACACAGTCAATCACAGATTCAAATTCAATTGTTTACATGTTGCTCCAGTCATTTGAATAATCGCATTCCTTTACCAAGCATAAGACCAGCAGTTATATAAATATATACAAACACACAAACATACATGTATAATCTAAGATTTCATGCAGCTAACATCAACAATTCCTAACGCAGACCTGCACTCCATAAGTCAACATGCAGCAGAAGCAGGCTATAACTACATATACACGCACCATAACAGCAGCAACAAAGGAAGAAGAAACAGCAGCAAAGAAGGAAGGAAAGAAGACGCAGCAGCAGCTCACTACCCGCCCGGGTAAAGAATTACACAGGAAAGCACCCGGCCGGGTAGAAGGAAGGCAGTAGCTACTGCAAGTGGTGTCCCCGCCCGGGGACGAAATCATTTAAAACTCTCCCCACCCGGGGAGAGTGTTGCAGAAACGGAGCAGCAGTAGTTCATTCCTTCCCTTGTTTTGGTTTTCCATGACAGTCGCAGCGAGGTAACACACACAACACTCAAGGCAACATCTATGGCAACAATTACAGCAGCTAAAGCAAGGAAATGCGGCCACAACAAGACACAACAGCAGTGGCAAACCGCACGCAGCAAGAGCAACAAGAAAGAAATTTCAGTCATGCCTCAGGTTATCAGACTTTCAGTCACGTTTTTGAGATCCAAACGTGGTGAACTTTCACATACACTTCATATAAATCAAATTACAGTCTAAGATCAAGTAATGGAAGCTAGAATGGTCATACATCATGCATTAATCCTCAAAGAATTCGAAATTAAAGCCATGGATTCAAAGAATGCAATTTAAACCTAACTATTCATTCAAATAATCATATCTCAATCAATCATGGTTCAAACTCAGAGATTCTTAAATCAAAATGACTAAAAGTGAGTGGAGAAAACAATCATAAACTTACCCCTTGAATTTGGTTGAGTTTGGAAGAGATTAGAGCTCAAAATCTCTCAAGGTGAATAGTGACGGGAATAGTGGTTGATCTCCAAGTTTGCAGCTATTTCTTCTCTTTCCTTGGCCTTGGACGAAATGTAATTGGAAGCATCAGGTAGAGGGTTTAACTAGGGTCATGTGGGTTCAAACTTTGCTCAATTTGGTTAACCATGGTTCAAGATATGATTAAAATAGTGGGAGGTGGTCATTTAGGCGGACGTCGCAAGTTCCGGTTAATTTTCGGAGGTCAAAACGAGCTTAGAAAAATATGAGGCTTGTTCTATTGAACTCGAATCTTTGATACGAGTTCAGCGGAGGTGACGGAACTCGAATCCGAGTTCCCGAGCTCAAAATATCACATACGGAACCAAGGGTGAGCTAATTGCTAGTTAGCCCCCGATTTGGTTCCACAAATCAAAATAAATTTGTTACCACATCAAACGAGATCGAAAACATAAAACGAGCATATAGACATGTTCATAACACATAAATCTACGAAATACTGAATTTTCACGAAATTTCGACATCAAATCATATAAGAACGAAGCTCGTTTAAATCACTCAAAAACAATGCATTAATAATTTCATAATAATTCCAAATTAAATAAACACATTTATATCTCATTTTTAAATTGAAATTCAAAGTCAACGATTTAGGTTGTAATTAATTAATATAATAAAACATGATTAATTAAAATTAATACTAAGTATCAATTAAATAATTTCCAATCTTTAACGAAATAAGATAAAATAAAATAATAACAATTTTATAATAAAATTAAATATTTAAAACACTTATAAATAATTAATCACATAATTAGATAATTTAATTACACAATTTATAAACACATATGGCATATTTGTACAAATGAAAAACCGGGGTGTTACATGGTTTGCGTTGGTGCAATTAGTTGTTGCTGGTATAATTGAAATCTGAATTTTCTTATGTAACCCTCAAATTTATAACTGACGGAATTGTTATCTTTATTGAATTGCATATCTGTATATTTACACTAAAGTAATGTAATTAATGTGTTAGATTATTATAATCCTGTTAATTAGCTTAATGACGCATGCTTGGAATTTTGTAAATTGAATTGAGTATGGATTAATCGTAAATATATCTAAATTTTGGTTCTGGATTAAGATTTGGTTGTAAAATGGTTTTATTTTGCCTAATTGAGATTTGCATGCGTATGTACTGTATGAACCTGATGGTGCCTTGTATATGTGTATGTATATACTAAATTAGTTCTAATTAAATTGAATCTTGAGATAATTAAAGTGTTTGTATTTCCTAATTTGACCCGCAAAGTGGTACGTGTGTGTTGTTGCTTTATCCAATGTAATGAATTAAATGGGAACGTTCGGAGTGTGCGTGAGTGATGTATTGTATATATATATATATATATATATATATATATATATATATATACATATATATATATATATATGATCTTAAGTGCATACTAAAGTTATTATATTGGAATCTGGGTTTTTATCTTTGTATGTTTGTGTGTGTTGTGTGTATATATATATATATATAAATACACGTAGCTCTTGTATTATATATATATACATGCATGCTGGTATTATGAATATATGAAGTGTTGTTTAGATACATATATTAATAGGTGTAAGTGTTTTGTGTTATGTATATATAGGTATACTACTGTATTCGTGTGAATGATTTGGATGGTATGTCTTGCAATTAATTTAGTGAATGGAGCAGTATATAAACTCTTGGGAAATTTAGTACTTGAAGTGTAACTCTCATGCTAATTGTGTGATCTTATTAGCCGATTGATATGTTAAATTATTCATTCTGAATCGTAATTCTTTTGAAAGAGGAGTATGTTAATTGAAGTGGAATCTTGAATTGAATCTACGATGTATTATTATGAAATAGACTTTCCTATAGGATCAATTGTTTAGTTTTCAATCGAGCTCTTGAGTTGTGAAATTATGAAATATTATGTATGTGGATACTTTTTGAATTATGATATCCTAAATTATTAATAAATTATTAAATTATACTCTGGACCAAATTCGCTTAACCCAATTGATTAGATTCAGGGTTAACACATGTTGAACTTATTATTTGGTTTGCTTATCTGTGGGAATTGTTTTGAGATTAATTACATGTCTAATTGCAGTGTGGGATATTAATTGTGCACATGAACCTTTTCATGATATTCTTGTAATTTCTATGAACATGTCATATTATTCCATGCCATCTTATCATCATCGCCGTGCGTCTCCGTGGTTCACGTTTGAGTCTTGTTTTATGAGTACTTCGTGTTTCTTTTTGTCAGTAATCTCCATGGTAGAGATAACCCTCAAGTTTGCATCCGTCTTCTCAGTTCTTGTGTCTCGTCGTTTCTCGGGTGAGGTTTAGGATTTTGTATAGTTATGCGACCTATGGCCTTTACATGCTGACTTCTACCCTTGCATGCGAGTATACTCTACTATAGATACGTATGTGCTGGATATGATATGTTTATGATTTTGTGTGCGTCCTGCGTGGGTGGAGGTCATGAGGCTTAAAGTTCCATCGCGTAGGAATATATATGATATGATATGTTATGACCTTTGCGTGTGTCATGCATGGGTGGAGGTCATTGAGGTTTAAAGTTCCATCGTGTAGGAATATATATAAAAACCAGTTTTTGAGGCATATGCAAGCTATTTTGGAAAAATCTGTTGTGTTATGGTTCTTTAGCGAGATTGCCATGAAAGTTGGCATATGTTATGTTATGTTTTATTCTGTTCTATTTTGGGCCCAGGAGCTACGGGTAATGGGTCCCCCGGGACGGTTAGGGCCGTCGGGTATTGACCCATTGCATAGTCTCCACATGTACGATTAGGATGTACCGGGACCCACCAGGAGGTTTGGTTGGGAAACGGAGTCCTGAGGGTTGTAGTAGCATTTAGCACTTCCCTCGCTTCTCTTGATGGTTAGGGTCGTGCAACCCTACCATCACCCGGAGTTGAGGTTGGTATGTTATGATTCTGTACTTCTGTTTTGTTATGATATGAGAAGTTGAGGTGGGAAGCTCGTACTCGCCGAGCATATGCTCTGTTCTGTCTGGGAATTATGAATCGGGATAGAGTCTTTCTGAAAATGGTTTCTAAACTTATATCCATATCTATTTGGGTTGTTTTGATATGTTTTGGTACGCAACACCTATTCCCGGTTCATGAGTCCACCCTTTTGATATGTGTTGTGCTCTATATATATGTATATATATATATATATATATATATATATATATATGTATATATATTGTGGGTGTGCGTTAGCCCCCTCACTCAGTTAGTTGACTGACACCTCATTTTATCTTTTAGTTTGCAGGATTCCTTTGGGCTTGAGCTAGGCGGAAGTGAGTCTTCGGTGTCACACATGTCAGTCTAGTTGGTGATAGGATGCATTTGTCGCATACTTTACTTATGTTATGTGTTTATGTTTCACTTGAAGGTTATGTTTATGGTCTACTTAGATACAAACCCATGTTGGGTTAGTAAGCTAGTACTTGGATGTTAACAGATATTATGATGATACTTCTGTTGTTTATTATGTTGGATTATGGATTGATATTCGGGATTAGGTATCTATGCTAGTTGAACCCGTCACCTGTTCTACATGTTGCTTCAATTGCTTCCGCTATCTGTTGATGATTGTTTAAATTGCTTCCGCGCTCTGAGTTCGTCAAGTTAGATCCACCTAGCCTAGTGTGTGAGTTGGTCTCCCGTTCACTATGGTTCGGACTCGGGTATGGACTTCCTATTTCATGACCGGGTCTGAGTCCTAGTGTGGGGGATGTGGTACCCTTCGTCTGGGGTGCTACATCCTTAAGTGGTATCAGAGCTCTAGGTTACAAAATCGAGCTCTAGTGTCGTGTTGTGTCTGTCTAGGTCGAACGGCGTAGGGCAATTTGGTTATGTGTGCATCCGCATTGTGATTTGAAGTGCTATGCATTTAAATTTTCATCACTTTGCTGAATTTATACCACTTAATGCATTGCATTTCTTGGTAGTTCTTGACTGATTTATTACGTGGCATGAGCATTTACTAATCGACATGCATATTACGACATTAAAGTTGTGGGATTTTCAGGATGCCACCTCGTCAACAATACAACAGTCAACCATCTCATCCAAATCTGAGCGACCGGGGACAATCTTCGGCTGGAGTACCACCAATGAATTTGATGGCGATGATGTACCGAGAGTTTAGGACACTTAATCCTCCTCAATTTCGGGAAGGGAATGATATCAGGGCCGTAGAGTGGCTTTTGGAAATAGATGGTCTCTTTGAGATATGGCCATGCAAATCTCGAGATATGGCTCGCCTTGCTACGTATCTTGTACAAGGTCAAGCACAGCAATGGTGGAAAACAGTTGCCCAACAGTTAAAGACAACGGGCGAAGAGTTGATGTGGGATGTGTTTGTTCGAGAATTCCGAAAGAGGTTTGCACGATCGAAGAGTTGAAGAATTTGTCACTTTAAAACAAGGAGAGAGAACCGTTGTGGACTACATAGAGGAATTCGAGAGGTTGGGCGTGTATGTGCCCCACGTTACGGGTAACGATCGGGTGAAGGCTAGATACTTCATGGAAGGTCTTCGGGATGAGTTCAAGGAAGCCTTAATGGCAGAGAATACAAGCACTTGGGATAAAGCCACGGAGAAAGCATTACGAGTTGAAAATAGGTGGTTGATAAAAAGTAAGGAAAGAAATGTGTCGGGGCCTAGACCTGAGTTGGGTTTATGCTCAAATTTATACGTGATAGGGAGATCCGATCAACAGGGAACTCGAACCAAAAAGATTCGTGGAAAGAAGCATAAGAACAGAAACCCTCGAAAGCTGAAGAAAGAAATCCAACCGTATACCCATTGTGGAGGAATCAACCATGCTTACGACGCATGTCGGGATCGGTTGAAGAGGTGCTATGCTTGCGGGTCAAAGGATCACAGGGTTTCTGACTGTGACCGATCGAGAGCTAATAAGCAACGAATAAGAGACCAACGAATCCAGATCGGAGATCAAGATGAACTGAAAGATTGAGGTATCAGCATTCATGGCATTTGCATACATGTGTCGCTTAAATACTCTTACCTTGTTTTGTTTGATGTGGATGATGACTATTGTTGTTTAACTGTGATAACTTGGATATCTGATCTAGTATTTCTAACTTGAGATATCTGCTTGTTATGAACCGTTCCTGAAATGGATGAGTTATGTACTTATGAGAACTATTCATTCCTATGCGATTTAAAACTCTCTTGATAGCTCACTAACCTCACATATAACATACATATATACAACAACCTTGTTTTGCAGGAATCCCATCGCGATATCCCCCTTGAGTTGAGGTATGAGTGTTGAATCTATACTCAAGGTATACCAATATCAGTTGTGTAAGGTACACCAAACATGCATCACATACTTTCGTCAAGTGTTACTCTGATTTGCGTATGTATGAATGTTGATCTGTGGATTTATGTGCAAGAGAGACCTTAGGTGTCACGCCCCGGGTCCACGGGCCCGTTGGACGTGAGCACAAGTCTCCAAGCCCACTGAGTATAACCTGAAATTGGGCCTAAACCACTGCCCAAAAGGGATATCCATTTGTTATACTTGGACTCTTTAACTTATAAACTGAACTTAACTCTCATACTTTCCCGATGTGGGACAGGGGTATCACACGTCTATTTTGCACAGACCAGCTTCGTAGGGACGAGGAGCAAGCCCCGTAGGCCGTACCCTACTTGACTTTTGTCGGTAAAGATGAGGTTTAATTGTTAGTATATAGAACCCATATAACCTTTATGTGGATTTCAAGCCAAAAGGTATATATATACTTATTTCTAACGTTTTCTAAAGTTATACACAATTGCAAGCAAGTCATGTATCATGATTGATTGATTGATAGTGTTTTGGCGAGTAAAGCATGTCACGTTGGGCCTGAGGATAGTGGTTTGGGCCAACCGGGAAAGCTTGGGCTGACGGGTAACTCGAACATTATCCTCACCATATTTGGGGTCACCCCTGAATCCGCTAGGAGGTTAGTGAAGGAAAGAGCTCCGGGCTTAGGGATTCATGTACCCTCTGCTCAATGAGATTGGATGTTGGGGCCTTGCATTCCCATCATCAAACCGGAGGAAGAAGGAGACTGGGGACGAGTCCGGCACCACGGATGCGCCTCGGGTTATTGCATGATTTCCATTCCATGAACGTGTTATATGAATACACTATCGCACGATTGCACGATAAGTGAATTGCATGATCACCTATTGACTATTAAACAAGCAAGCATGTTCATGTACATTTGGAGTAAGGTTGGAGACCGTCCTCACTCGCCGGGGCCATGTATTGATTGCATGAAAGTGAACAAGTACTTAATACTGGTAGTTCTAATCTCGGGCGAGTTTATGTGATTGTGAACTTATATTACTTTCAATTATAAAACCTTACCCGAGGTTATAACTTGCATGTGATTGCGCTAATATATATGTATTGCCCCTCACTCAGTTTTCCATGGACTGACGCCCCACTTTTCAGGTTGTCGCGGTCGTGTGCTAGGTGGGAGTCTGAGTCGTGTCTTGTCATCCTGCCGGGTCTAGCACTTCACACATTTTCATGTTATTGCTTTTGTCATGTCCTGAGTTAGTACGTTATAGTTCTTGGCATATTTGGGGACTTTTGCTTGCATGATATATAAGAGATGATAATGTATTGATATCTGTTGGTATCTATTAGTATTTATACCGTTGATGTAAATATGGTACCTATATGTATCTATGAAGTAATGCTTCTGCTTTTAACTTTTATGTCGTGGTTTTGTGCTGCTTTGGGGTATAGTCCCGCCTAGCTCGTCCTTTCTTTTATTTGTCACCAGTTCGCTATAGGTTAGTACATGTACGGATTGTCCATTTCGTATGTGGATTGATCTATAGTGCGGGGGTGTGGTACCTCCAAGTGTTAAGGGGTGCTACATCTAAGGTGGTATCAGAGCCCGGTTGCAAAACCGAGGTTCTAGTGTCGTGTCGTGTCAAGTCTAGGTCTAACGTCATAGGAACTAATTGGTAATTTGAGAGTCTTGCATATTACTTGAATTCTCTGAATTAATTCGATTACTTGACAACCTGTACTTTGCATTGATTTCTGCTATTTATTGTTAATTAATTGGTCTTGAATTAATTGAAATTATGTGCTTAACGTGTTTTACTTTAAACATTGATAAATTACCTGCTGCATTTATATTAAATCTTCGTTGTGAGCATTAATTATGTGATCATTATGTGACATGAGCACGCCTTACCCACATGCATTTATTTCAAAGAAGGTTGTGAGTTACAGGTTGTGGAAATGATATCAAACCAAGGCCAATTGCTCGATAATTTTGGGCTACTATAGGATTTGAGAAGGGTATGTAAGTTGAGGCCAAAATCAGGGTGTGGAAGGAAAGTCAATTAAGTATCCCAGATCGATGTACAAGTTGGGAATTACATTGGGTTCAAATCAATTGGATTCAAATTTCTAACACGACAGCCAGAAAGATCAAACAATCAATTATGGAAAACCAACATGTTCGGGATTCTACGTTCGGGTAAGACGAGTTTATTTTCTGATTCAAGATAAATTTTCGTGTTGAGTGAATACATTGAAGGATATGGGGAGCGGTAAATGGAAGCACTCAAGAAAGGCAAAGTACTAATTAGAGGGAGAATACCTGGATTGTTGTTGGAGATTAATTCGAGAGAAAAAAAAAAAAAAAAAAAAAAGAAAGAAATTTCGAAGATGCCTAAACCGGGAGTCTAATAATAAGGAAAAGGGGTATTCTCGGGAAAAGGGCTTTAAAGATTGTTGAATATGATGTGGTTGAATTGGAAGATATGGAGCAATAAGTCGAAGCATTCAAATTTCAGAATTACCAACTCGGATCATCAATTCACAGAAAGTGCTACCAAGAAATTTTAGACTAAGGATCAAGCATGGAAAAGTTGAAGGCAAGTTTATAGAGTTATGATTCAAAGGATGAGATCCGGAATAAAAGAATTAATCGTGGACATTTATATTTCATTCTAAAATCAGGTGAAAGGAGATTAGGGTACTAATTATTCAAGATTCAGGTGTGTTGTTAAATTGAGACTTAGCTAATTGGGAAGCAAATTCAAGTAGGAGAAGAAGATCATTTCAATCGAGCTAGTAGCTTTGGATGATTTATTCATGAAAGGTACAGATGCTAGGGACTCTATAATCGGGTGGAATGCGTTTATTTTTCGGATTCAATTTGGATGGTCGTACAAGAGTGCAAATTGGGAGATTTGGAGTAACAAATGAAAACGGCAAAGAATGACGAAGAACAAAGGAAAGGAAATTATAAGCTCAAAAGTAGGCAAGTAAGAAGATGAGTTTTATAACCAATTTAAATTGTAAAGAGTAGACTTGAAGAATTTCAATCACGGGGGCAACTTGGTGAGTCAGGATAATAACTGGAGACTTATTGCTCGAGAGGAGTCAGGAATTAATTCCATAAGTGGAACAGAAATTGAATTCAAGAGTTCTTGGTTGGGGATCATATAATTACCCAAGTTAACGCAAGGAAAATTTTGGGATTAAGGAGGTAAGTATAGTAAGAGGCATCAAAGATTAACTTTCATGGAAATAAAGTGAGAGAAGAGATGGAAAATAGTATGGTTTGGGATTTCAATTAAGAAAGGAATAAAGGAAGCTCAGCACGTCAGTACATACGAAGTCGAAAGACAATCTTGCTAAAGGTTTTATTTAGTGGGGGCATTTCAAGATCCAAGTTGAATTGTCGTGTTGTGGGGTAATATTAAAAGATATTCAGCAACAAATGTAAACGATAAAGAAAGGCAACGAATTGCTAGGTAAAGGATGGGTTTCGTGTTATTGATCGAGTGCAAACAATGGAAAAGGGAATTCATTCAATTATTCAAACTCTTAAAGAGTAAACAAAGAAGTTTGGATCAAAGTGGCAACCATGAAGAGGATTCGGGCAACAATCGGGGAGTAACTATTAAAGAGTAAGCTAGATGTTAATTCCGTGAGCATAGAAGACTTCGGGTTTCAGAAATCATAATACTAAGCCGTGGGAATGTTCAAGTGGATGTTAGATAAATCTGAAGAATAGAAAACCGTGGGAAAACCAGAAATGAATACCAGCTCAATACTAGCTTATAATTCAACGAACAAGGAATTACATGTCGAGATAAAATTTTTCATTACTCCGGTGACAGGTTCAATGCATCCATAAGCACGTGCATCATATGCTACTTCAAATTTTAAATTTCAAATTTCTTTACATATATGTGATTTCCCCGATTGAGCTTCGTTGTCCCAATGTGCTGAATTATTAGTGCTAAGTGTGTTATGTGTGTTGGCATATTAATTCAACATGCATATATAGTGTCTTGATTGCAGGATGTCTCAAGGTCACCCTCATCATGAACGAGTGCCTAGGGTTTCCCCGCATTTACCCCCTCCGGTGCAGCCTCATGAGTTTTTCGATTCCTTGGTTGGTTAGGTGGATCAGAAGTTAAAAGAGTATGTGTCCTCAGCACCACGAGTTTTATCATCAGAGCCGAGTCAAATTTCGATAGCATTTAGGGAATTTCAGAACCAACCATCCTCAAGATCCTTAGAAGGAAATAAGGATCCCACCGGGCTACAACTCAAGAAAATCAAAAGAGTGTGGGAACTAACTTCAAGTGGCTCCGAAGAAAAGGTGCGAGGCTCCACCTCGTTGGAGGCAAGAAGGTCTAATCCTCAATCCGGGCAGACCTTAAGTTCAAAATCAGGACAAATTCTCAACAAAGGAAAGCGGCCTATCTCTTGTCCTACTCCGGCATCTCAAGAAAGATTTCGTAAGATAAAGAAACAATCACTTGTATCACGTTCAAGAGCCCCACGTATCCCAGCTTCAATAACATCTTCCGGGAAACTCCTTTGTGACTATTGTGGACGTGATAACAACAATTATGATGGTTGTAGGAGACGGTTGGGATTATGCCTCTACTGTGGGAGTGACGAGCATCACATAGACACTTGCTCAAGGCTATGAGGGAAATCGACCGGGGGTGGAAGATTACATGTGCGAGCACGGGAAGGTGTTCATGAGAGGGAAGTGCAAAATGTAAACGTGAATCTGGTTCGGGAAGAAGAAGGTACCAATTATATGCTTGACACAACCAACGATGAACGGTACACCTAACCATGCATATTACGTGCATCATGGATCTTATTGCTATTATATTTCGTTTGTTGTTCATTGCGAACTAGTTGGATGTAAATGATAATTATGTGATTAAAATGGTTTTATTTGCCTATATGATATTTACCTCACTAATGTGGTTCTACTTGGTTATGTGACCTTTATGACCTTGTGCTTACAATCTGTCTGTAAATTACTTTCGTACATGCGGGAGACGGGGTTCTCCTTCTTGTTGAGAGACGGGGCTCTTCCACCCCTTGCTGAGAAACGGGGTTTTCTCATTTCTTGTGAAAGACTGGGTTCTTTCATTCTTGATCAAGAGACGGGGTTCTCTTATGGCTTGTGCATGAGTTCAAAACTTGACAGTGGACCTGGGGACCAGGTCCTTTTAAGGGGGGGAGAATTGTAACGCCTCGAATTCCATTAATTACATTCTTATGTTTATTATAATTTTTATAAATTATATTTTATCAAAATTTCATGAAATTCATATTAAACTTATAATTTATCTCATAATATGAAAATGTTTATTACGTGAAATAATTACCGAATATGATTTAATTGTCAACTTGCCCTATATGTTCATCCTTTTAAATTTAGGGACCAAATTGCATTTATTTACTTGGACTTAATTGATCAAATTTCAAAACTGAGTAATTGGAGGATTAAAGGGCAAATTGAATATTTCACATAAATCAAAAATGATGAATCACGGTATTAATACATCTCCAAGCTTCCTTCTTCATTTTGATCCAAAATTCATCGATCATTTGCTCCCTTATCTTACCGAACCAAAACCTCAAGCAAGGAAGAAGAGAATTAATCATTTCATCAAGATTTTCCCAAGAAATAATCCAAGTTTGGAGCTTGAGCATCATCTTCATCTTCTTTCTTCATTTCTTTAACTTCAAGGTGGGTTATGCATGAAACTCTTGATTCTTGAGCATGTATGAAGTAGTTAGGGTTTGTGATTTATGTAATATATGGATTATATGGTATTAGATGTGAAAGTATGATTATATCATGATTTATAGCATGAATTCTTAAAGTGTTTGAGCTTTTGGGTTGAATTTAGATATGAACTTGAAACCTTGATTCTTGATGATTTTCCCTGAGTTATGTGTTTAACTGTTATATTATCATCTTATGAACATATATGTATGAGTAGTGCCAGAAATAATAGCATTTCGGGATCAAAATTGGAACTCGGTGGCTTGGTTGTTGCTTCCCGTAGCTTTGCTCTGTTCTTCTATGTTTTCTTCATTTGCAGAAACTGGGAATGACCGTTCCCAGCCTTAAGGCATTGTGGGAACGGGCGTTCCCACCTTTTCAAACAAAGTAGGCGGCCGAGCCTGGGAACGGCCGTTCCCATTTTGGCCCGAGTGCCGGAAGGGCCGTTCCCACCTAAGGCGCGCTTTTATTTTGAAAAACGCTGGCACGTTTTAGAAGGGCCACGAGAACGGCCCTTCCCACTTTCAAAGGGAGGCCGGAACGGTCGTTCCCATGCCGCTGACAGAACAAATGTGACTGCATAAAATTACGTTTTTAGCCCCTTGATCCGACGACTTCTTTGACCCCGAATTGCTATTATATGTGCTAATATGTACTGAAACAACATGTTATCATGCCACATTGTATTTTCCTCGTCATCTCGTTGCATTTTCGCTGTTCGTCATATTTGGTCTATTTAGAGTCAAGTCTCACGTGTACACGTCTATTTTGCACAGACCAGCTTCGTAGGGACGAGGAGCAAGCCCCGTAGGCCGTGCCCTACTTGACTTGTGTCGATAAAGGTGAGGTTTAATTGTTAGTATATAGAACCCATATAACCTGTATGTGGATTTCAAGCCAAAAGGTATATATATACTTATTTCTAATGTTTTCTAAAGTTATACACAATTGCAAGCAAGTCATGTATCATGATTGATTGATTCATCATGTTTTGCCGAGTAAAGCATGTCACGTTGGGCCCGAGGATAGTAGTTTGAGCCAACCGGGAAAGCTTGGGCTGACGGGTAACTCGAACATTATCCTCACCACATTTGGGGTCACCCCTGAATCCGCTAGGAGGTTAGTGGAGGAAGGAGCTCCGGGCTTAGGGATTCATGTACCCTCTGCTCAATGAGATTGGATGTTGGGGCCTTGCAATCCCATCATCAAACCGGAGGAAGAAGGAGACTGGGGACGAGTCCGGCACCACGGATGCGCCTCGGGTTATTGCATGATTTCCATTCCATGAACGTGTTATATGATTACACTATCGTACGATTGCACGATAAGTGAATTGCATGATCACCTATTGACTATTAAACAAGCAAGCATGTTCATGTACATTTGGAGTAAGGTTGGAGACCACCCTCACTCGCCGGGGCCATGTATTAATTGCCTGAAAGTGAACAAGTACTTAATACTGGTAGTTGTAATCTCGGGCGAGTTTATGTGATTGTGAACTTATATTACTTTCAATTATAAAACCTTACCCGAGGTTATAGCTTGTATGTGACTGCGCTAATATATATGTATTGCCCCTCACTCAGTCTTCCATGGACTGACGCCCCACTTTTCAGGTTGTCGCGGTCGTGCGCTAGGCGGGAGTCTGAGTCGTGTCTTGTCATCCAGCCGGGTCTAGAACTTCACACATTTTCATGTTATTGCTTTTGTCATGTCCTGAGTTAGTACGTTATAGTTCTTGGCATATTTGGGGACTTTTGCTTGTATGATATATAGGAGATGATAATGTATTGATATCTGTTGGTATCTATTAGTATTTATACCGTTGATGTAAATATGGTACCTATATGTATCTATGAATTAATGCTTCCGCTTTTAACTTTTATGTCGTGGTTTTGTACTGCTTTGGGGTACAGTCCCGCCTATCTCGTCCTTTCTTTTATTTGTCACCCGTTCGCTATAGGTTACTTCATGTACGGATTGTACATTTCGTATGTGGATTGATCTATAGTGTGGGGGTGTGGTACCTCCACGTGTTAAGGGGTGCTACAATAAGGTTCTAAATACCTATAACAAAACCTCACCTTTTCTTACAAAATGAAACAAGGATATGCTCTAGGGAGCTTGCTCCTCGTCCACGACCTCATGACCTGTGCAAACACGACGTGTATACGTGAGACATGACTCAAAATGGACCAAATATGACGAATGGCGGAAATGCAACGAGATGACGAGCAATATGCAATGTGGCATGAAAACATCTTGTTTTGGTACATAATCAATCATATAATAGCAATTTGGGGTGAAAAAAATCATTGGATCAAGGTGCTAAAATTTCATTTTTATGCAAAAACTTTTGTTCTGTCAGACGCGCGGGAACGGCCATTCCGGCTTCCCTCTGTAAATGGGAAGGGCCGTTCCCGTGGCCCTTCAAAACGCGCCAACGTTTTTATTTTTTGAAAATGCGCTGAAGCTAGGAACGGCCGTTCCCATGCTCGGCCGCCTATTTTATTTGAATGAGTGGGAACGGCCGTTCCCATAGTGCCTTGAGGCGGGAATGGTCGTTCCTAGTTTCTGCAACTAAAAAATAGAGCAGAAACAGGGGATGGCTACGGAAAACAATAAACCAAGCAACCAAGCCCCAAGTTTGATCAATAAAGTCGTTAATTTCTGGAAATATGTTGCATACATGTTCAAAGGATGATAATATAGCACTTAAACTCATAAACCATGAAAGATCATCAAGAAATCAAAGTTGTAACCTCAAACTTGTTTTGATCATTCAAGCTAAATATTCAAGGATTCATGCTCCAAATCATGTTATAATTCAAGATATGATCACATAATCATGCTTCCATCTACAAATAATCCATTTAGCACCTAATTCTCAAACCCTAGCTATCATTTTATGTGATCAAGAATCATGAATTCATGCAAAACACCCACCTTGACCTAAAGAATGGAAGATGAAGATGATGATGAGGATAATGATGCTTCAAAGCTTGAAATTTCCTTGAATTCTTAGATGTAAGTGATGAAATCTCTCTTTCTTTTTTTTATTTTTTTTGATGGTTATGTCTCGGTGATGAGAGGAAACAAATATGTTGGGAAATTTTTAGATGGTATGAGATCAATGGAAGCTTGGATATGACATAACGATTCATCCAATTTTGAAACATGTGAAATGCCAATATTTGCTACTTAATCCTTTAAATGTTTAAGTTATGCAATTAAGTATGCAAGGTTTTGAAATATGATCAATTAGGTCCTTGAAAACTATACAATTAAGTCCCTAAATTTAAAGAAATAAATATCTAGGGATAATTTCGTAATTTGAAACACTCTCGGTTATTGTTTTACGTGATCAATATTTCCCATGGCATGAAATAGTTTTCCAATGATATAAATTCACATAATTCATATAAATAATGTTTCATGAATTTTATAAAAATATGGGATGTCACGTAAGAATATTATGAAATTAAAGGATTAAAATAAATTCCTACGCTCAAAATCTCACACGTGGCGTGCTTACCTGTTAGTCTTGCGCGAACATCTCCTAGTGGAACTGTTTCATTTTATCTTCGGTTTGCCAGGTAGCTTCCTTAGTTTTATCACTTCTCCACAACACTTTAACCATGGGAATCCTCCGGTTTCTCAACTCCTGAAATTTTCGATCCAAGATTCTAACTGGCCTCTGAACAAATATCAAATTCGGTTCCAATTCAACTTCTTCCATGGGGAGAATCGTGGTCTCATCGGGGTAATATTTTCTTAACTGGGATACGTGAAACAGGTTGTGAATCCCCGTAAGACTCGGTGGTAGGTCCAGTCGATAGGCTACTTCGCCTATTCTTTCAATTATCTCGAAGGGACCTAAATAGTGAGGATTAAGTTTCCCTCCTTTCCCGATCCGGGTGAAACCTTTCCTTGGTAGCACCTTCAAAAATACCCGGTGACCAACTTCGAATTTAAGATCCCTTCGGCGAGTATCGGAATAGCTCTTTTGCCTATCTTGTGCGGCTTTCATCCGTTGTTGAATCATTTGAACTTTCTCAATCATAGCCTGAATGACTTTCGAATGTTTCTCAAATTTTTCACCTTTCTTTACCCCTTCTTGTTTTGACCATTTCCATTCTTCCAAGTCGAAGAACAACGGAGATCGGCAGTTTCTTCCATAAAGAAGTTCATAAGGAGCCATCCCGATCGAAGCCTGAAAGCTGTTATTATAGGCAAATTCAATCAAAGGAAGCTGTTCTTGCCATGAATTCTGAAAATCCATTGCGCACGTCCGAAGTAGATCTTCCAAATGTCTGATTAATCTTTCTGTTTGACTGTCTGTTTGCGGGTGGAATGTTGTACTGAACTTGAGCCTTGTTCCCAAAACGGCCTGTAATTCTTGCCACAACTTCGATGTGAACCTCGGGTCTCGGTTTGAAACTATGCTCACCGGAATGCCATGAAGTCGGATAATTTCTCTGTTGTAGATCTCGGCTAATTTTGGAATCTTATAAGACATCCGGACCGGTAGAAAGTGAGCAGACTTCGTGAATCTATCCACGATTACCCAAATTCCATCAAACCCGCCTTTAACCTTTGGTAGTCCGGAAATAAAGTCCATCGTTGCTTGTTCCCACTTCCATTCGGGAATAGGTAACGGTTGTAGAAGTCCCGCGGGTTTTTGATGCTCATCTTTCACTCTCTGACAAGTCAGACAATGTTTCACATATTCGGCAACGTCTCTTTTCATTCCATTCCACCAGTAATATTGTTTCAGATCCTTATACATTTTATTTCCTCCAGGGTGGATCGAATAAGCTGACTTGTGAGCTTCTTCAAGTAGAACCCGTTTCAACTTTTCAGGTACCACTACCCTATTTTTAAATCGAAGCAAACCGGTCTCGTCAAACCCGAAAGAACTCTCTGGATCAGTTCTTGCTTTACTTACCAGCTTCTGAACTTCCGGGTCGTTATTCTGAGCCTCAAATAACTGATACTTTAGTTCCGGCTGAATTGTGATATTGGAAACCCGAGCTTTTAACACAATCGGAGCCACTTCATCACTTTCCATTATTTCCAAACTCGATACACTCGCCTTCCTGCTAAGTGCATTGGCGACCACGTTGGCTTTTCCTGGATGATACTTAATCGTGCAATCATAATCCTCTAACTTTTTCATCCAACGCCATTGCCTCATATTCAAATCTTTCTGCGTGAATAAATACTGGAGGCTCTTGTGGTCGGTGAAAATCTCAAAGGAAGTCCCGTAAAGATAATGTCTACATTTCCCGAGAGCAAAGATCACGGCTGCAAGTTCCATGTCGTGTGTAGGATAATTCTTTTCATATTCCTTTAACTTCGGGGAAGCATAAGAAATTACCTTTCCCTTCTGAGTCAATACACAACCTAGGCCCTCCTTGGAAGCATCTGTATACACTGCATACTCCTCTGATCCCTCGGGAAGAGCTAACACCGGAGCTGAGACTAACTTTTCTTTTAAAAAGTTGAAGCTTTGATCACACTTCTCGTCCCAGACAAACTTGACATCTTTCTTTGTCAATCGGGTCAACGGTGCAGCAATTTTAGAGAAATCCTGAACGAACCTCCTGTAATACCCAGCCAATACCAAGAAACTCCTAACTTCTGAGGCATTCTTTTGTTTCTCCCATTTAAGCATGACCTCGATTTTCGAGGGATCGACTTCCAAACTGTAACATCCCAGAGTTTGAACCAAACCAAAACGGGTAAGTTAACAAAGATATCGGGACATGTTTAGAAATTGGATCGGACAAATTATATGTTTAAGCATTATATTATTTTGATTAACCCCCAACGTGTAATTATCATTACTAAGTTATAGAATTTGAAATATAAGCATACATTACGAAGGGTATTATAATTAAATATATACATATAAAATGAAAATTTTGTCCGTTTATATTAAGATCATAATTGTTATAATTACCTTATTAATATTAACTAGTTTACTATAAATTAAATTGCAATCATACTATTAGTATTTATTTATTACTTACACGATTTCTTGTAAAACAATTCTAATGCATTATATTTAAATCACACATGCGTACACGTGGGATTATGCACGTAATATACTATATACATATATTTACTTTAAATAAATTGGCCACTCATTAGATACGCACTTGTCATACAAACTTAATTATGAAGTTTTCAGGTAATAGCCATCGGTCCACATGAATGGATAATAAATTCCCAAATGATGAAAAAGGCTTTGTCATTCTCAGTTAATATCTGCATGCGTTACACTTGTCTTAAAAATCTTAATAGTAATGATGAAAAAAAAAATTGATTCTAGTCATACCTATTATAATCGTCCGGATAATATACATTATTTAAAAATTTTTGTAATTTAATATTTAATATTCAGTCTAGCAAAATAGATATCATAACCAAGGTAAAGAAACCATATATTTTAATAGGCAATAATATTGAGGAAATTACACATTTTTCTCTTTCCGTCCCACTCGCCATTTTCCTTTTCATGCTTTGAGTTCATTTCTGCACAGACTCACAATTTCCTTTTCAAAGTGAGGTAAGTTTACAGTTTAAAAGATACTTTATATTCTAGATTTAAAGTGGAGCTATATTTACGGGAATTATAAAATGAATTATTTGTGTGTTGTGTCAATATAAACACATATACAGAAATATTGGGTTGTGTTAAGTTTTGTGATAAATTTTCCTGTTCAGAAATTGTTCCCTCGTTAAGGTTGCCATTTTTTTTTTTTTTTTTTGCTAAATTAAAGATACATCAAATTGATATGATTTTCATTCAATATTTAAATATATACATGCACGGTTGTGGAAGAAATCAGATATATGAAATTAGTATTAAACTTGAAGCTGTTCGCACATGTGTATATATTAATTACTAGCTACCTTATGTGTGAGTTAATTCAGTTGGTTGTGCTAATAATAGCTTTCAAAGGTCAGCAATTAATGCTTTATGAATGATCTCATATGCCAACGATATTTCTACTACACTGAGAACATATGTTAATACTAAAATAAAATATAGAATGACCCACTTGATTTTTTTCCATCTAATATTCATATATATATGTATGTTCTGGTAGGAAAGAAATCAAATATAGTAATTACTATTAAACTCCTATTGAACTGTTAGCATTGTACCTATATTAATTGTTTGTTTCCTTATTTGTTATTGATCAAAGTGATCTGTGTTGATGCTTATTTTAGGAACAGTAGGTACGGAACAACGAATCTCATCACGATTGATCAGTTTCAATTGTAGCTATGATAATACATGTTTATACTAAATTAGTATACCGAATGACTCTTCCCTCTAGGAGTATGATCCAAAATTTTAACATTATTACTTGAATTTTGCATTACTTTTAGATATCTGATTTTATAATTCTAAATAGATTAATAATGGATATATATAATAATTGATTAGTATAATTGTGCCGAAAATCAAGATGTAATGAATTATAGATTTGAGTTTTGTAATTTGTGAAATGCCCTGCCTCTTGAAATTGATTATCTAGCTAAATTGTTATTCTCAATATGATTATGTGATTTAGGTGATAGCCGTACATGTCAGTCTATTATTAAGGTCCCGAGTCGAGTCATAACTTACAGTTATATGCGTGTCACAGGTGTTCCTCGGGAGGAGCCTTGATCGTGTTGATCGTGTCCTTCCTTTGCAGTTTGGAAGCTTTTAAGGTGAGGGATTAAAAAGTTTTCAACTGGAGCCAAAACATATATTATGTAAATATATATATTCTTAAAACCCAACCCTTATTTATTGAATTTGATTTTTGACCTGTTGATACTATATATATATATATATATTAGCTATTTTATATTATTTTATATTTGTTGAAAAATCGGATTTCCTTATAAAAATGTTTTTTTTTTATTATATATACGTGTGAGTAAACGAAAAGTTTGATTTTGAACTATGAAACGGTTAAGATAAAGAATGTGTTTGAAAGTGTGAAACTGTTTTGAAAGCGAGTATTAATCTGATAGAACCCTTGGGGACGCCCTTGGGGAATATGGGCCCCGAAGTATCTAGTGGGTGAAGCCCGGAGGTGTACGCTAAAGGCTAATCTTAACTACATACTTCTGTGAAGCTCTGTACGGGGCGTAGCCGGAGGTTGACTACGACACGTATAGAGTGAGGTTATTGGTACCAGGGCATATTGCCCCTATCTGTATGATCGTATGGTTGGTTGGGGGGCACCTCGACTAACAATTGGAGGTAGAAGACTGGTTTATGTTTTGTGTTTCTTCTGTTCAGGGTGTGAAAGGTTGGAGAACTTACCCGTACTCGCCGGGTTACTGTGATTGATCGATCGTTTTCATTATTGGTTCACAAGTGTGTTTTCGTACAAACTAAAAGATATCCCTTCTTATACGTTTATACTTTGTTTTTTTTGAAGATAAGGAAAATGTGAACCAAGCTTGTGATTTCGTTTATATATATATGTATAACCCTCTCACTTAGTCCCTTTGACTAACGTCCCTTTTCTTCTGGTTTTGGCTTCAGGGTAAATGACAATAAGCGGCACGTTTGGTCTAGGTCGTCAGGTGCCGTTTAGATAGTTTGTTTCGAAGTTACTATTTTGGAATTTCTCCTTCGTGGGAAACTCATTATGTACAGTCTATGTACCTATACTTAATACGGTTATCGTTTGTCATCGGCCTTACCGGCCTTCTAATTATTTTTTGAAGTTTGATGTCGACTAGCATTATTTTATGCTTCCACTATGCTTTTGTTTGTTTGTTCGTCACCGTTCGCTGGGAAAGATCACGAGTGAAGGCCCAAAACTAACACTCGGGGTATTTCTCGGTGTGGGATGTGGCAAGGGTGCGACATTTGGGTGGTATCAGAGCCCGATTGTCAATCGGAGCTCTTGTCGTATCTAGAATGAGTCTAGGTTGGGTATTTGAGTAAGTGTAGGTTGTACGGCTATAGGATTTGAGTCATTATGTGCTTTTGTGTGAACTCATTGTATGTGCCTATGTGATATTTCGGTGCTTTATATGGTTACGCTCTAATCAACCACGCATCATATTTTCAGTAAGTTGTGATTGCAGCAATGCCACGCGGAAGACCCCCTCGTGCTAAGATCCCACCGCCAGTGCCAGAACAAGCCCCACCTGAGACTGTTAATGTTAATGACTTTGCACGACATTTTGCACAAGCTTGTGTACAACAAGCAACCCAGCAGGCTCAACAACAGCATCAAGGACCAGTGCCGACAGAAGAGAAAGCACTAGATAAGTTCCTCAAGTATAATCTACCCAAGTTCTATGGCCAGACTGATGATTTGAAGGCTGAGGAGTGGATATCTGAAATGTAACAAATTTTCCAAGTTACTCGAATTGGAGATCCTGATCGAGTAGAATTTGCAATTTTCTTGCTAAAGGGTCCTGCACAAGATTGGTGTAAACTCATACGACAAGGATGGCAAGCTACTGGAGGTGCAATTACTTGGAATCGATTCCTAACTGAGTTCAGGGATAAATATATTCCCCAAGTGATTCGGGATTGTAGGGAGAAAGAGTTTATGGAATTGATTTAAGGAAATGCTAGTGTTGCAGAATATGAGGCACGATTTGCTCGTCTAATCAATTATGCGCCTCATATCGTGCCGGATCAGAGGAGGAGAACTAAAAGATTCATCCAAGGGCTTAGGCATGAAATAAGATACGCCTTGATGGCTTCTAAAGTCACCGAGTATACGAATGTAGTGTCGAGGGCTATGGAGGTGGAGTCTGAGATACGAGATATGCGATCGGTTCCTATGCCAATGAACATAATGAATCAATCTTTTGGATCCAAGAGGCCATTCATGAGGACGAACCAACCTACATACAAAAAGCCTCGTAAATTTGGGAATGGACCTATAGGCCACAAGCCTAATGCAGCTCAATGCCCAATGGGGGCCTATGCTCCAGAACATAAGTGTGGATTTTGTGGTGGACCAAATCATGAGGAAAACAATTGCTGGAGGAAGTTAGGCCGTTGTATACGGTGCGGCAGTGACGAACACATGATCAGAAACTGCCCAAAGGCACAACCACAACAAGGTCCAAGAGCACCTGTGAGAAATGTCCAACAGGCTGGAGGAGCAGGGAGACCAATTGTTCGCGCTCGGGCATATGCATTGGGGGGAGAAGAGGAACAAGTGGATCCAACTGCAGTTGTAGAAGGTACGCTAAACATCTTAGACATCCCAGTTAGGGTATTATATGATCCGGGTGCGACACACTCATTTATTGCGCATGATGTTACTTTAAAATTACCTGTGTATGTTGAGTGCTTGCCTTATGTGTATGAAGTTAGTTCCCCTCTACGATCTAGCTTTACAACCGATCGAATTTATAGACGTTGTCCCATAAGGATTAATAATAAGATCTATCCGGCTGACCTAATCGAGATACCGATGCAAAGGTATGGGGTTATTTTGGGTATGGACTGGTTGTTCCGGCATCGGGCGCAAGTCAACTGCTATGAGAAGAGAGTCACCTTAGGAATAGAAGAGTCAACTAAGAAGGGAGTTAAAGACGACAAGGTAATACAGGTGCCTATCATATCCGTAATGGAGGCCAAACAACTTATCAGAGTTGGGGCTACTGGATATGTTGCCTACTTGCTCAACCGATCGAAGGATCAAGTGAAATTAGAGGAAATGGATGTGGTCAAGGAGTTTCCTGACGTATTTCCTGAGAGTCTAAACTCACTGCCACCAGAACGAGAGATTGAGTTTTTGATTGACCTTATTCCGGGAGCAGAGCCATATTCCAAGACACCCTATAGAATGGCACCAGCAGAACTAAAGGAATTGAAGACACAATTGGACGATTTGTTGGCCAGTGGATACATCAATCCGAGTACCTCACCTTGGGGTGCTCCAGTTTTGTTTGTAAAGAAGAAAGATGGATCCCTCAGAATGTGCATCGACTACAGAGAGCTGAACAGAATGACAATAAAGAACAAGTATCCTCTACCTCACATTGAGGAGTTGTTCGACTTATTGCAAGGATCAAGAGTTTACTCCAAACTCGACCTTAGGCAAGGGTATTATCAACTTCGTATCAAAAAGGAGGACATTCCCAAGACTGGATTTAACACGCGGTATGGGCATTTTGAATTCGTCGTGATGCCGTTCGGTTTAACTAATGCCCCAACAGCTTTCATGGATATGATGCATAGAATTTTCAGATCATATCTTGACAAGTTCGTCGTCATCTTTATTGATGATATTCTAGTATTCTCAAAATCGGAAGAAGAACACGCAGAACACCTTCGCATTGTGTTGGAAACCCTGCGACGGCACCAGTTATTTGCCAAGTTCAGTAAATGCGAGTTTTGGATAGATCGAGTTGCATTTCTTGGACATATCATCTTAGGAAATGGTATAGAAGTTGGTCCCTCCAAGAGTGAAGCAGTTATGAGTTGGGAACAACCTAAGACTCCTTCAGAAGTACGAAGCTTCTTGGGATTAGTGGGGTACTACCGGAGGTTTGTTCGAGATTTTTCCAAGATTGCATCCCCACTTACTCAGTTAACCAAAAAGAACCTGAAGTTTCAGTGGGATGACAAATGTGAAACCAGCTTTCAGGAGTTAAAGAAGAGATTGACCACAGCACCCATACTAGCATTACCAGAAGTATCAGAAGGGTATGTGGTATACACAGATGCTTCAAAAGAAGGCTTGGGATGCGTATTGATGCAGAAAGGAAAGGTTATTGCGTATGCATCAAGAAAGTTGCTTTCCCATGAGCAAAACTACCCTACCCATGATTTGGAGTTAGCAAAGGTCATCTTCGCGTTGGCTAAGTGGCCACATTACTTGTATGGTGTTTCATTTGACATTTTTTACCGATCATAAGAGCTTGAAACACCTATTTACCCAAAAGGAGCTAAACATGAGACAGAGAAGATGGATGGAGTTTCTAGAAGACTATGATTGTAGAATTCAATACCATCCAGGAAAGGCAAACGTGGTAGCTGATGCTTTAACCAGAAAAACGAGTATAGCTTGCTTAAAAGGAGCTTCAACTTCAAGTGAAAATGCACCGAAAAAAGTTTGTATTACATCTGAACCGTGAGTGCCGAATATCACCATTAAGTCGGATTTGGGTGTACGAGTTAAAGAAGCACAGACGACTGATGACTGGGTTCAGAGACAGGCAGAACGGATCAAGGAAACCCCAGATTCAAAGTTTGGCTTTGATAATACAGGCATCTTCAGATATAAGAATAGGGTCTACATACCAACAACATTGAGAAGAGAAATCCTTGAAGAAGCTCATAAGTCTGCTTATACAATTCATCCTGGAGGAAATAAGATGTACAAGGATCTCAAGGCACATTACTGGTGGAATGGAATGAAACGAGATGTGGCAGATTTCGTAAAAAGATGTCTTACGTGCCAACAAGTGAAAGCTGAACATCAGAAACCAGGTGGAACGTTGCAACCATTACCAATACCAACGTGGAAATGGGAACAAGTGACTATGGATTTCCTAACAGGACTTCCTAAAATTATAGGTGGTTATGATAGTATCTGGGTTATAATCGACTGATTGACCAAATCAGCTCACTTTCTCCCAGTAAAATCAACTGATAAAGTGGAAAAATTGGCAGAACTGTATCATCGAGAGATTATCAGGCTGCACGGAATTCCAGTAAGTATCGTTTCCAATAGGGATCCTAAATTCACTTCAAAGTTATGGCAGGACTTGCAGAGCTATTTCGGAACTAAGTTAAAATTCAGTACTGCAGCTCATCCACAGACTGATGGCCAATCAGAAAGGTTAATCAAATACTTAGAAGATATGTTAAGGGCTTGCGCATTAGATTTCCATGACAGTTGGAACAAACAACTGACTCTGATCAAGTTCGCTTACAATAACAGTTATCAAGCCTCAAGTGGGATGGCACCGTACGAAGCCCTATACAGTAGAAAATGCAGATCTCCATTGTATTGGGATTTGGAGGACTGGAGATGGACTGAAGATGGTATTCATCGAGCTACACCTCCAGATTTGATTCAAGACGCAATTGAGAAAGTACAGATCATCCAACAAAGAATGTAGGCTGACCAAGACAGACAAAAGAGCTATGCGGATAAGAGACGACGAGATTTAGAATTTGAGGTGGGTGATCGTGTATTTTTGACAGCCTCACCAAGAAAGGGATTCACAAGAATCGGAAAGGGTGGAAAACTGAATCCAAGATACATTGGTCCATTTGAAATTCTAGAGCGAATCGGGAAAACAGCCTATCGGTTGGATTTGCCACCAAATCTCACAGGGATTCATAATGTGTCTCATGTTTCCCAACTTCGAAAGTATTATCCAGATGGATCTCACATTCTTCCAATGAAGGAAGCGCAATTGGAGCAAATTTTATCCTTCACCCTGAAACCAGTACAAGTGTTAGACCATAAATATCAAGAGCTTAGAAATAGAAGGATTCCGCTGATAAAGGTGTTGTGGAGGAACCAGACAACTGAGGAAGCTACATGGGAAACAGAGGAGAAAATGAAAAAGCACTACCCCGAATTGTTTGAAGGATCAGAAGTGGAATCTGGGACCAGATTCATTTAAGGAGGGGAGAGTGTAACATCCCAGATTTTGAACCAAACCAAAACGGGTAAGTTAACAAAGATATCGGGACATGTTTAGAAATTGGATCGGACAAATTATATGTTTAAGCATTATATTATTTTGATTAACCCCCAACGTGTAATTATCATTACTAAGTTATGGAATTTGAAATATGAGCATACATTACGAAGGGTATTATAATTAAATATATACATATAAAATGAAAATTTTGTCCGTTTATATTAAGATCATAATTGTTATAATTACCTTATTAATATTAACTAGTTTACTATAAATCAAATTGCAATCATACTATTAGTATTTATTTATTACTTACACGATTTCTTATAAAACAATTCTAATGCATTATATTTATATCACACATGCGTACACGTGGGATTATGCACGTAATATACTATATACATATATTTACTTTAAATAAATTGGCCACTCATTAGATACGCACTTGTCATACAAACTTAATTATGAAGTTTTTAGGTAATAGCCATCGGTCCACATGAATGGATAATAAATTCCCAAATAATGAAAAAGGCTTTGTCATTCTTAGTTAGTATCTGCATGCGTTACACTTGTCTTAAAAATCTTAATAGTAATGATGAAAAAAAAAATTGATTCTAGTCATACCTATTATAATCGTCCGGATAATATACATTATTTAAATATTTTTATAATTTAATATTTAATATTCAATCTAGCAAAATAGATATCATAACCAAGGTAAAGAAACCATATAGATATCATAACCAAGGTAAAGAAACCATATATTTTAATAGGCAATAATATTGAGGAAATTACACATTTTTCTCTTTCCGTCCCACTCGCCATTTTCCTTTTCATGCTTTGAGTTCATTTCTGCACAGACTCACAATTTCCTTTTCAAAGTGAGGTAAGTTTACAGTTTAAAAGATACTTTATATTCTAGATTTAAAGTGGAGTTATGATTTACGGGAATTATAAAATGAATTATTTGTGTGTTGTGTCAATATAAACACATATACAGAAATATTGGGTTGTGTTAAGTTTTGTGATAAATTTTCCTGTTCAGAAATTGTTCTCTCGTTAAGGTTGCCATTTTTTTTTTTTTTTTGCTAAATTAAAGATACATCAAATTGATATGATTTTCATTCAATATTTAAATATATACATGCTCGTTTGTGGAAGAAATCAGATATATGAAATTAGTATTAAACTTGAAGTTGTTCGCACATGTGTATATATTAATTACTAGCTACCTTATGTGTGAGTTAATTCAGTTGGTTGTGCTAATAATAGCTTTCAAAGGTCAGCAATTAATGCTTTATGAATGATCTCATATGCCAACGATATTTCTACTACACTGAGAACATATGTTAATACTAAAATAAAATATAGACTGACCCACTTGATTTTTTTTCCATCTAATATTCATATATATATATATGTTCTGGTAGGAAAGAAATCAAATATAGTAATTACTATTAAACTCCTATTGAACTGTTAGCATTGTACCTATATTAATTGTTTGTTTCCTTATTTGTTAGTGATCAAAGTGATCTGTGTTGATGCTTATTTTAGGAACAGTAGGTACGGAACAACGAATCTCATCATGATTGATCAGTTTCAATTGTAGCTATGATAATACATGTTTATACTAAATTAGTATACCGAATGACTCTTCCCTCTAGGAGTATGATCCAAAATTTTAACATTATTACTTGAATTTTGTATTACTTTTAGAGATCTGATTTTATAATTCTAAATAGATTAATAATGGATATATATAATAATTGATTAGTATAATTGTGCCGACAATCAAGATGTAATGAATTATAGATTTGAGTTTTGTAATTTGTGAAATGCCCTGCCTCTTGAAATTGATTATCTAGCTAAATTGTTATTCTCAATATGATTATGTGATTTAGGTCATAGCCGTACATGTCAGTCGTATTATTAAGGTCCCGAGTTGAGTCATAAGTTACAGTTATATGCGTGTCACAGGTGTTCCTAGGGAGGAGCCTTGATCGTGTTGATCGTGGCCTTCCTTTGCAGTTTGGAAGCTTTTAAGGTGAGGGATTAAAATGTTTTCAACTGGAGCCAAAACATATATTATGTAAATATATATATTCTTAAAACCCAACCCTTATTTATTGAATTTGATTTTTGACCCGTTGATACTATATATATATATTAGCTATTTTATATTATTTTATATTTGTTGAAAAATCGGATTTCCTTATAAAAATGGTTTTTTTTTATTATATATACGTGTGAGTAAACGAAAAGTTTGATTTTGAACTGTGAAACGGTTAAGCTAAAGAATGTGTTTGAAAGTGTGAAACTGTTTTGAAAGCGAGTATCAATCTGATAGAACCCTTGGGGACGCCCTTGGGGAATATGGGCCCCGAAGTATCTAGTGGGTGAAGCCCGGAGCTGTGCGCTAAAGGCTGATCTTAACTACATACTTCTGTGAAGCTCTGTACGGGGCGTAGCCGGAGGTTGACTACGACACGTATAGAGTGAGGTTATTGGTACCAGGGCATATTGCCCCAATCTGTATGATCGTGTGGTTGGTTGGGGGGCACCTCGACTAACAATTGGAGGGAGAAGACATGTTTATGTTTTGTGTTTCTTCTGTTCAGGGTGTGAAAAGTTGGAGAACTTACCCGTACTCGCCGGGTTACTGTGATTGATCGATCGTTTTCATTATTGGCTCACAAGTGTGTTTTCGTACAAACTAAAAGATATCCCTTCTTATACGTTTATACTTTGTTTTTTTTGAAGATAAGGAAAATGTGAACCAAGCTTGTGATTTCGTTTATATATATATGTATAACCCTCTCACTTAGTCCCTTTGACTAACGTCCCTTTTCTTCTGGTTTTGGCTTCAGGGTAAATGACAATAAGCGGCACGTTTGGTCTAGGTCGTCAGGTGCCGTTTAGATAGTTTGTTTCGAAGTTACTGTTTTGGAATTTCTCCTTCGTGGGAAACTCAGTATGTACAGTCTATGTACCTATACTTAATACGGTTGTCGTTTGCCGTCGGCCTTACCGGCCTTCTAATTATTTTTTGAAGTTTGATGTCGACTGGCATTATTTTATACTTCCGTTATGCTTTTGTTTGTTTGTTCGTCACCGTTTGCTGGGAAAGATCACGAGTGAAGGCCCAAAACTAACACTCGGGGTATTTCTCGGTGCGGGATGTGGCAAGGGCGCCACACAAACCTTTGCCGGAAATTACATGTCCCAAGAAAGCAACCCGATCGATCTAAAATTCACACTTACTGAATTTTGCAAATAACTGATGCTCCTTCAAAGTCTATAGAACGAGCTTAAGATGCCTTGCGTGTTCCTCGGCAGATTTTGAGAATACCAAAATATCATCGATGAAAATCACCACAAACTTGTCGAGGAAAGGCCTGAAAATCCGGTGCATCATATCCATGAAAGTTGTAGGGGCATTAGTTAACCCAAATGGCATAACCACGAACTCGTAGTGCCAGTACCGAGTATTGAATCTCGTCTTAGGAATATCTTCTGCTCCGATTCGCACCTGATAATACCCCTGTCCTAAATCCAATTTTGAATAGACCTTGGAACCCTGAAGTATGTCGAATAACTCCTCGATGTGTGGGAGGGGATACTTGTTCTTAATAGTCATCTGGTTTAACTCTCGATAATCAATGCACATCCTCAGAGTCCCATCCTTTTTCTTTACAAATAGGACTGGTGCTCCCCAGGGTGAAGAACTCGGCCTGATGTACCCAACTTCCAACAATGCCTCAAGCTGAACTTTTAATTCCTTTAATTCTGCTGGAGCCATACGATATGGAGTCTTTGAATACGGCTCGGCATTCGGATACAGATCAATTACAAACTCTATCTCTCGTTCAGGAGGCAAAGAATCTAATTTCTCTGGAAATACCTCGGGAAATTCTTTTACCACTTCTGTATCCTCCAATTTCATCTGATCTTTCGGCTTATTCAAAATGTAGGCAACAAACCCTGTAGCCCCGTCTCTAACCAATTTCTGAGCCTCTGAAAATGAAAGTAGGGCTACTGTCTTCGAAGTCCAACCCGTGGTGACCTCTGAACCCAACTGTACTTTCTTTGCTCGGCAATCTATTGTAGCACAGTGCCTGTACAACCAATCCATCCCCAAAATAGATCTGTATCTTTCCATCGGCATAACAATAAAATCTGTCAAGAATTCCCGGCCTTCAATCACACTGGAACATCCCTGTAAACCTGATCTGTCTCTCGCCTACTACCGAAAGGAGTACTAACTAAATAGCGCACATAAGAGCACATAGCAGGCAAGGGTAGTGTAATAGCAATAGAATGCGCAAGAAAGGAGTGTGTAGCTCCTGGATCAAATAATGTATGAATGTTCATGCCATGGATGCAAATAGTACCTTCCATTACCGCTGCAGGTTCGATCTCAGCATCCTACTCCTCTCCGGCTAATGCATAGGCTCGAGATCTCACAAGTGGCCTCGGACCTATAGGTGGCGGATCCTGACGATCCGGACAACCATCAACCCGGTGCTCGTCACTCCTGCAGATCAAACATAACCCCAACCGTCGCCTGTAGTTGTCATAAGTATGTGTTGGAAGCCCACAGAATCTGCAGCCCGGTTTCTGAGGCAGCTGTGGCAGTGCTGGAGCTCTTGGAGCTTTCTGTGATGGTCCTGTAGCTTTAAACTTCTTTCCGGCGTCCTTCTGTGCTGGAGGTGCAGAATAAACCATAGGCCTCTTTCCTGCACTCGACCCCTGTCTCGATCTCGAGCCCGAAGCCTGTCCTGTATGAGGAATAGACCTCCTGGAAATCTCGGAATCCTCTACTTTCAAAGCTTTAATGGTAGCTTTGGCCCAGGTGCTCATGTTAGATGCTTTCAAGGCGTCCTGGATGTCTAGCCTGAGTCCCTGTACGAACTGCTTCGCCTTGTGGAAGTCGTCATTCGCTATGTTAGGTGCATAGCGAGATAGTCTCTCGAACTCGGCGCTATATTGGCCAACGGATCTCCCACCTTGCTTCAGCTCTGTAAACTCCCTCTATCTGGGGGTACGGGAATCTGGAGGAATAAACTTGTTTCTGAACTCTCGTATAAAGACCTCCCAGGTAATGTCTGTACCAGCCGCCTCCAAAACGATCTGTGTGCTCTCCCACCAGGAGTAGGACTCGCCCTGAATGAAAGTGAGAGTACAGCTGGCTTTCTCCTGAGTATCACAAGGTATGAGCTGCCAAATCCTTTCAATCTCTTTCAACCACATCTCCGCCTGTATATCGTCGCCCTTATAGAACTTCGGGGGACGCTGATTCTGAAACTTGCGTAAAATGGCAGAAATGGGGTTCTCCTGGGGTGCTATGGGTGCTGGTGGTGTTGGAGGGACCCTTTCTTGCAATCTCTGATCAATCAGTCCCACTACTGCGTTCATTGTTAGGAATAGTGCCCTAGAAAGCCGATTGTATATCCGCTTTATGCTTTTCCTTATTGTAATCACAGACAATCTTTGAATAAAATAACGAATTGAGGCAACACTTCTTTATATGCTCTTGTTTGGTATGCGTTTACTTTAGATATGCATGTATGAGAACTCCCCTAATCCTGATGACTTTAAGACTCTACCATTTAGGTGAAATGGTTCATGAAACGAGCCCTATATCACATAAGTCATGATTAGTAAAATACTCCAAGCCGATGAGTCCTACAGACAGTGGGAGTGTCAACCTGACTCCTCTAAGGCTTGCTTGTGGGATCACGCCCTTAAGAAGGACCACCTTGTTTCATGGAGGTGCAAAGTGTATAGTTGATACGTGCGTGATACATGAGGGTGCTTACTTCAATAAGTAAGTTCACTGAGGTGCCCCGTGTGAGAACATTCCTAAATGGGAAAGGAAGTTTCTATTTCAGGAAATGGAAACTTCCAGATTAGGAAATATCTCACGAGTCATTGATGTGATTAATTTATCCTTAGAATTGAGGTTCCTTGTCACTTTATGAGTTAACTCTGTAGTCTTAGGTATAAGCTTTAAAGGGTGTCGCCTTAGACAACTGATTCAAGGCTTATGCTGGGGCTGCACAAGTGATTCATGAAAGTGAATGAGAATCAAGAAAGGACCTACACTTGCATTTACAAGGTGATCTCTTATTGTGTAAGTCAGTCATATGCCATATGGAGTCCTTGGCCAAGGCAGAAGATCAAGACATCAAGAAAAGGGTTTCTTGGATTGAGATCAAATGGATATGAAATGCACTTAGCTTTAAGACCGGATTATTAGGGTTTTGATTATTCCCTTGCCCTAGATCTTGGTTGAGAGATAGTAAGTAGGAGGATTATATCTCAAATGAATCAATGACTTAAAGGTTCTGTCGAATCCGAACATTCCAATTCAGCTAGGGGTTAAACACCTGTTGCTAGACTATGGTCGTTTTATCTGTGGACTGATTAATTAATTAGTGAATTAATTAATTAGGGTCACTGCTAATTGAATTGAGAACCTAGAGGGTCACACACAACAACTTGGTTACATGAGTTGAGGCTTTAAAATGATTAAACGAGTTAATCGAGCCTAGAGGGTTCCACACGTGTGAAGGCACACGTGTGGGTCACGTGAGTGACACTTGTCCTTGTGACACGTGTCCCACACGTGTGAATATATATATCGTATATATATATTAAATAATTAAATGTGTTAATTATTTAATAGACTATGGTTTAATTTTGAATTAAAAAGAAAGTCTTATTTTGGAGAAAAATAATCTAGTTAATTAATTATGAATTAATTAATTAGATAAAATAAGTTATTTATTTTAAATAAATAAAGTATAAAATTATCCAAAAATAGTTTGGATATTTTAGCTCTCTTGAAAGTTGATTTGAATTAGAATTCAAAGTCAAAGTTGGAAATTACTTGATGATCAAGTAATAGGAGAGAGAGGGACCAAATCCTTGCCCAACAAGGAATAGGTTCGGCCGTCCCTCTCCCTTACCTATATATAGGGGAGCTCATGCTCCCCTTAGAGCTAATTGGTAATTCTTTTGGTTCATGTGTTGAACACCTTCCTTTCTCCAAGATTAAATAAAACCCTAGGTTAAGCCTAAACACTAACTAGAGAACTAGCATCCTTACTAGTTAGATTGTGATCAACTTGGTGGACTATCTCTAGAGAGCTTCAAGTTAGAAGTTTGAAGATTCGAGCTTTACCAAGGAGAGGAGATCAAACCGCGAGAAGAGCGTTCTTGGGTGGCTTGAAACGCTTCAAGAAAGAATAAAAGAAAAGTAAGTTTTCTATCTTTACGAATTTGGTTACACGATTGCGAGTCCAAGGTCCTTTTGTTGGGAAATTTTTTAAATTCCGCTGCTTTCTGATTCGTGTTTTCCAACAAGTGGTATCTGAGCCACCTCGTTAATCGTGTTTCTGATTCGTCTCAATTATACTGAATTTGGTAGAAATTCTTAGGCTTGATGCGATTAAGTATTTGTAATTGTTTTAGAAAGCCTGAATTCCGAAACTGTATTTTTTCCTGAAAGTTTCAGAAAATTTGTTTTTGCAAAATTTAATTTTTGAAAACTATTTTAGATTTGAAACTGTATAAACTGTTTTTTGGATTTCTTGGATTGGTTTTGCTTTTGAACGAAAACACGAAACGAAAAATACGGAATATGACGAACACGCGAAAGCCCACGCGCGAAGGAGTCGCGCGCGGGCTTTACGAGCACCACCCGCCTGGCCTAGGTGCGCGCAGGGCAGCCACCCAGTACCCTCCCGCAACCGCGCGGGAGGCCCTTCCGGCGCGCCAGCCCATGGCGGCCGAGACTGGCCGCCCATCGCCCGCCCGCACTGGCCGAGAGGGCCGCGTGCATCAGGGCGCGGCGTGCGCGTGCAGCGCGAGCACTCGCGCGGCCTCGGCCGCACGCGCAGCCCTTTCGCGTACGGGCCCCATTTTCTCTGTCGCAATCCGATTTTTCGTGTTTCGTGCAATCCAGTCCCAATTTTTTATTTTAATTTTAAAAAATTTTATTTTTGAATATTTATTTTAATTTTTGAATAAAACTTAAAATTGGGATTTTTGAGAAATAGAAATGGTTTATATTTTGGGAAAATACAATCTTTGATAAAATTATTAATTTTCAGAAATTAATTGGAATTTTATTTGTTTTGGTAATTTGGGATCTATTGAAAAATTTTATAAATAAGACTCGCATCAAGTCGTGTTTTAAGTCATTAGGACTTGAAACGAGAATTTTAATTTATTGGCTAAATTTAAATTCTCGCAAAAGCATGTTAGGTGATCATGGGTTTAGACTTATGTATGGTTTTAATTTATGCACATGGATGGTTTAAATTGGGGTTGGAGCCCTATAGTTGCGTTTTTTCAATTGAGGTTGGAGCCTCACTTATGTGCGTACTGTTATGTGATTTATTATGTGGCTTTCCATATTACTAATTTTGAGGCCGGGGTATGCCCCGTGTAATTGTCTAAGGCCAATATGAAGATTGAGCCTTATTACTTTATGTCTTTTTCTTTTTATTGTAATTTGAGAGTAGAGATAGGTGGTGAGGTTTTATTTTCATTTTGGAGACAATGCACCCATGGAGTAAGATGGACCACATTCAAGTAACAAGGAGGCCATAAGTGAAGACCCCTCAAAATGTTAGGGAGGGGAATCTCAATTGTAAAAATGTAATAGAGATAGGGCTCGTATTTTGTTACCGCTTTCTCTTATGTGATTTAAACTGTTTATGTGGCATGTATCTTAGAACTTGTGATTGTGGAGTGGCTCCCACATATCACGCATAAGATAGGTAGAACCCATGATCAATACATGTTAGTATCATGCTAGGACATGTTATCTGTTTATGTGCTTGTTTGAAATGCATTTAAGTGTACTTGCATTAATCAAGACTATTAAAATTGGATAACATATATGTTGGTGAGGTCGAACCGAACAACTCTTCGGTTGATTCGAAAGTTCCCATTAAATATTAAGCTAATTTCGAACAAATAGGTATTTAAATTCGAGATGCAAATTTTGAATTAAATTCCTAGCATTCCATCAATAGGTTTTAAGTTTAGTAAGTGAAGCTAGTTATTGTCCGCGAGTCGTGGGATAGCTAGTGGAGCTTATTAGTTCTTAGTTACCTAATTGATCATTTTAAATGATCAATATTTCATGGTCAATTTTAGCAAGGGCGATGTCCGCGAGTCGTGGGTCGTTCGAACTAAGTTTTGATCATGATCTTATGATTGATGGGTCTAGCTTAACGCCTAAGTAAATGTGGATGTCGCATGAGTCGTGGGTCCATATTGAAAGATAGGTGATGCAAAAATAACTACTAAGAGTTCTAAAGGTGTTAGAATTGGTAAGTTGTACCTACCTAGGGTTCTTACTTAGAATGTCCGCGAGTCGTGGGTTCGAGGTAAAATGCCTAGGATCTTAGTACCCATTGGGAAACGTGTTCCTCTTAGATCTTTGGGAATTATAGATCTTTGAAAAAAAGTGGGAGCTACATTAGATTAAAGACCTTATCTTTTGTATATCGTTATAATTCAGCATGCTCACTAGTTCTCTGTTTTACCATTTAGGTCGTAGATTCTGTGATTCTCTACGTGTTTTGAAATGGCAACCAAAAACCCTCTTGTATCGATCCTCGAGTCAAACAAGTTGATTGGTCCCAACTATTCTGATTGGCTGAGGAATCTAAAAATCATTTTAGATTCTGAGAAGAGAACTTATGTTCTCTTCGAAGGGGAGCCTAGTCCCGAACGGGACGCTCCCACTCGGGCCGAGCGGGATGCGATTCAGAAGTGGAAGGATGATAATCTCCAAGCCCGTTGCCTTATGTTGGCTAACATGTCTCCGGACTTGCAAAGGCAACATGAGGCCATGGAATTCGGTTGGGAGATTTACGACCACTTAGAGCAACTTTACCGCCCTCATGAACGTGTTACAAGTTATAACACTTCAAAGGAATTGTTCCACTTGAGAATGAGGGAAGGTTCAAGTGTCCATGAATATGGACTCAAGTTTCTTGCCCTTACTGAGAAACTTGCCTCCATGGACATGCCACTGAAAGATGAGCTTTCAGTGGATTTGTTGCTAGCTTCGCTCCCACCATCATTCAACCCATTTGTCCTTAACTTCAACATGAATCATGCTGGTGCTACTGTAGCTGAGCTGATTAGTCAACTTGTGACTGCTGAAAGCACGATCAAGAAGGACAATAAGGTTTTGATGGTGAATGCTCCATCTTCTTCTTCTGGGCCTTCTAAAGGTAAGGGCAAGAAAGCCCAAAAGAAGAAGAAGAAACCCCTTAGGCCCACTGGTGGCATTTCGAAGGGGAAGGCCCAAAAGAAGAAGCGTGATCAGAAAGAGGATGTTTGCTTCCATTACGGCAAAGCGGGACATTGGAGGAGAAACTGCCCAGAGTACAAGGCTACTCTAAAGAAAGGTATCTTTCTCGTTGAAGTAAATCTTTCTATTAATTCTAGTTCTTCGGTACTTGATACCGGTTGTGGAACTCATATCTATAATAATGTACAGATGCTAAGTGAAGTCCAACAACTCAAAGAAGGAGAATGTGCATTGAAGATCGGCGATGGCTCAAACGTTGAAGCTCGAGCTTTAGGCACAATTAGATTAGATTTAGGTAGTTTTGAGTTAGTCTTGAATAAAGTCCTTTATGTACCGAGCATTATTCGTAATATAATTTCAGTTCCAATATTAGATTGTGAAGGTTATGAAACTTATATTAAGAATGGTAAATATTTTATCAAACGAAACAACTCTTCCGTTCACATCGGTACTCTAAGTAATGAACTTTACCTAACTCAAAATATCAATATCATGAATATACAATGAGAAATGAAGCGAAAGAGAGATGACAAAGTTTCAGCTCCCTTATGGCACGCTAGATTAGGACACATTTCCAAGAACAGAATTAGCAAGATAAACACTTTAGGATCATTCTCTGAAAATGATCTTAAGGAGTTAATTTCTTGCGAATCCTGTCTCAAAGGAAAAATGTCCAAAGTTCCTTTTAAAGGAATTGTTGAACGTGCCACTAAGGTTTTGGATTTGATCTATACTGATGTTTGTGCACCGCTTAGTGTAAGCACTAGAAACATTCATCAGTATTTCATAACCTTTACTGATGACTTCAGTCGGTATGGTTATGTATACTTGATGAAGTATAAATCTGAAGCTTTTGAGAAATTCTTAGAATTTCAAAAGGAGGTTGAGAACCAAACTGGTCATAAGATCAAAGCACTTCGATCTGATCGAGGAGGCGAGTATCTTAGTGAAGAATTCCTTAATCATCTCAAAGATAATGGGATTATCTCTCAGTGGACTCCTCCGGGAACTCCTCAACTTAATGGAGTTTCTAAGAGAAGGAATCGAACCCTACTTGATATGGTTCGTTCCATGATGAGTTTCACTGACTTACCACCTTCTTTCTGGGGTTATGCCCTAGAAAGTGCATCAAAGATTTTGAATCTAGTTCCCTCTAAGTCAGTCCCTAAAACGCCATATGAAATGTGGCATGGTAAAATCCCCAGTTATTCTTACTTAAGAATTTGGGGTTGTCCTGCTTACGTGAAGAGGACAGTGGGAGATAAGTTAGAATCTCGTTCTAACTTATGCTACTTTGTAGGTTATCCTAAGGAATCCATAGGATACTACTTCTATGATCAACCTGAGCAAAATGTGTTTGTTTCCAGAAATGCCACTTTTCTTGAGGAACCGTTCTTTAAAGAAAAGAAAGGCAAGATCATAGAATTAGAAGAAGTACAAAGTGATCTCACGCCACCCACTGAAGAAACGTCCCCTACTGATCAACCACAACCAATCACGAATTTTGATACACACGAAAATCCTCCTCTAAGGCGTTCTGAACGCACTCCTAGACAGCCGGAGAGATGGTATGGATTCTTCCATGAAATCTCTCAAAAGGATAATGATCCTTTAACATATGAGGAGGCACTCTCAGACTCTGACTCTGAACAGTGGATAAAAGCCATGAAATCCGAAATGGATTCCATGAACTCCAACCAAGTTTGGACCTTGGTAGATTTGCCTGATGGGGTCAAACCCATAGGTTGCAAATGGATCTTTAAGAGAAAGCTTCAAGTTGATGGAAGCATTGCAGCCTACAAAGCAAGACTGGTTGCGAAAGTATTCACTCAAAGACCCGGCGTGGACTTTGATGAAACCTTTTCGCCAGTTGCAATGCAAAAGTCTATTCGGATCATGCTTGCCATTGCTGCATATTATGACTATGAGATATAGCAAATGGATGTGAAAACTGCCTTTCTCAATGGTGACATTGACAAAGACATTTATATGGAGCAACCCATAGGTTTCACATTCAGTGGGAGTGAGCAAAAGGTTTGCAAACTCCAAAGATCAATCTATGGATTGAAACAGGCTTCTAAGAATTGGAACATTCGATTTCATGAATCAGTCAAAGCGTTTGGCTTCATCCAATTTTCGAATGAATCATGTGTGTATAGAAAGGAATTGGAGACCTCAGTGCAATTCTTAGTACTTTATGTTGATGGCATCCTTCTTATTGGGAATTCAAAGGATGACATGAAAGTGACTAAGTTATGGTTATCGAACCAATTCGAGATGAAAGATCTTGGTGATGCGTCCTATATCCTTGGAATTAAAATCTATAGAGATAGATTTAGAAGGTTAATAGGACTATCACAGTCGATGTACATTGACAAAGTATTGAAGAGATTCAATATGGAGTTAACAAAGGTTAAGAACCTTCCTATGAGTGTAGGAACATGTCTTTCAAAGAAGATGTGTCCTAAGACTAACCTTGAGAAGGAAAGAATGACTCATACACCTTATGCATCAGTAATAGGTAGCGTAATATATGCAATGTTATGTACTCGGCCGGATGTGGCTTATGCACTTAGTGTCACAAGTCGTTTCCAATCTGACCCTGGAGATGGTCACTGGGCTGCCGTGAAGAATATTCTTAAGTACTTGAAAAGTACTAAAGATTTATTCTTAGTTTACGGAGGTCAGAAAGATCTTACTGTCGAAGGATACTGCGATGCGAGCTTTGCATCTGACTTAGATGATTTTAAGTTAATGTCAGGATACATTTTTTGCCTAAACGGCGGAGCAGTGAGTTGGAAGAGTTCCAACCAAACTACCACTACAGATTCGACCACTGAGGCTGAATACTTAGCTGCAAATGATGCAGCTAAGGAAGGTGTTTGGATTAGAAACTTCATTCAGGAGTTGAATGTTGTTCCTAGCATGAAAGACCCCATTACTATGTTTTGTGACAACACTGGGGCGGTTGCTCAAACAAGAGAACCAAGATCTCACCAACGGACCAAACACATTATGAGGAAGTATCACCTAATCATTGATATTATCAAAAGAGGAGATGTGCTAATTGAGAGGGTCACATCAGCAGAGAACGTGGCAGATCCACTTACTAAACCCCTTAGTCGAGAAGCTTTCCAAGGTCATCTTCAGAAGATGGGACTTAGAGTAGCTTTAGAATGGCTTTGACGGGCAAGTGGGAGATTGTTAAGAATAGTGCCCTAGAAAGTCGATTGTATATCCGCTTTGTGCTTTTCCTTATTGGAATCACAGACTATCTTTGAATGAAATAACGAATTGAGGCAACACTTCTTTATATGCTCTTGTTTGGTATGCGTTTACTTTAGCTGTGTATGTATGAGAACTCCCCTAATCCTGATGACTTTAGGACTCTACCATTTAGGTGAAATGGTTCATGAAACGAGCCCTATATCACATAAGTCATGATTAGTAAAATACTCCAAGCCGATGAGTCCTACAGACAGTGGGAGTGTCAACCTGACTCCTCTAAGGCTTGCTTGTGGGATCACGCCCTTAAGAAGGACCACCTTGTTTCATGGAGGTGCAAAATGTATAGTTGATACGTGCGTGATACATGAGGGTGCTTACTTTAATAAGTAAGTTCACTGAGGTGCCCCGTGTGAGAACATTCCTAAATGGGAAAGGAAGTTTCTATTTCAGGAAATGGAAACTTCCAGATTAGGAAATATCTCACGAGTCATTGATGTGATTAATTGATCCTTAGACTTGAGGTTCCTTGTCACTTTATGAGTTAACTCTGTAGTCTTAGGTATAAGCTTTAAAGGGTGTCGCCTTAGACAACTGATTCAAGGCTTATGTTGGGGCTGCACAAGTGATTCATGAAAGTGAATGAGAATCAAGAAAGGACCTACACTTGCATTTGCAAGGTGATCTCTTATTGTGTAAGTTATTCATATGCCATATGGAGTCCTTGGCCAAGGCAGAAGATCAAGACATCAAGAAAAGGGTTTCTTGGATTGAGATCAAATGGATATGAAATGCACTTAGCTTTGAGACCGGATTATTAGGGTTCTGATTATTCCCTTGCCCTAGATCTTGGTTGAGAGATAGTAAGTAAGAGGATTGTATCTCACATGAATCAATGACTTAAAGGTTCTGTCGAATCCGAATATTCCAATTCAGCTAGGGGTTAAACACCTGTTGCTAGACTATGGCCGTTTAATCTGTGGACAGATTAATTAATTAGTGAATTAATTAATTAGGGTCACTGCTAATTGAATTGAGAACCTAGAGGGTCACACACAACAACTTGGTTACATGAGTTGAGGCTTTAAAATGATTAAACGAGTTAATCGAGCCTACAGGGTTCCACACGTGTGAAGGCACACGTGTGGGTCACGTGAGTGACACGTGTCCTTATGACACGTGTCCCACACGTGTGAATATATATATTGTATATATATATATTAAATAATTAAATGTGTTAATTATTTAATAGACTTTGGTTTAATTTTGAATTAAAAAGAAAGTCTTATTTTGGAGAAAAGTAATCTAGTTAATTAATTATGAATTAATTAATTAGATAAAATAAGTTATTTATTTTAAATAAATAAAGTATAAAATTATCCAAAAATAGTTTGGATATTTTAGCTCTCTTGAAAGTTGATTTGAATTAGAATTCAAAGACAAAGTTGGAAATTACTTGATGATCAAGTAATAGGAGAGAGAGGGACCAAATCCTTGCCGAACAAGGAATAGGTTCGGCCGTCCCTCTCCCTTACCTATATATAGGGGAGCTCATGCTCCCCTTTAGAGCTAATTGGCAATTCTTTTGGTTCAGGTTTTGAACACATTCCTTTCTCCAAGATTAAATAAAACCCTAGGTTAAGCCTAAACACTAACTAGAGAACTAACATCCTTACTAGTTAGATTGTGATCAAGTTGGTGGACTATCTCTATAGAGCTTCAAGTTAGAAGTTTGAAGATTCGAGCTTTACCAAGGAGAGGGGATCAAGCCGCGAGAAGAGCGTTCTTGGGTGGCTTGAAACGCTTCAAGAAAGAATAAAAGAAAAGTAAGTTTTCTATCTTTACGAATTTGGTTACACGATTGCGAGTCCAAGGTCCTTTTGTTGGGAAATTTTTTAAATTTCGCTGCTTTCTGATTTGTGTTTTCCAACATTCATAAAGTCTTGAGGCTGTGCCTGAGCAGGTGGAGGAGGAGGTGATCTCTCGTGACGATGGTGGCGGGCGATGATGATGCCGATGTCTCGGAGATCGATCACGGTGATGTCTATCACGATCCATCCTGAAATTAAATCACTACACATGCGTGGTTTGATTAGTAAATGCAAATGTGTGCATATAATTTCATAATGTCAATAAACACACATTCAAAGAAGATCAAATAGACAAAGTAATGCAAGAATTCAAATAGATCAAGTAATTCACTCAAATGTAGACTCTCAAATAACAAGTAATCCTATGCCGTGCGACGTAGACTGACTTGACACGACTCGGGAACCTCGGTTTTGCAACCGGGCTCTGATACCACCTGTAGAGGTAGCACCCTAACCCCCAAGGCACTACATCCACCGCACTATAGCCTTGATCCACATACGAAATGGACAATCCGTACATAAAACAAAACTATAGCGAACGAGTGACAATCAAAATAAACGAGCTAGGCGGGACACTCCCCAACATAAACCATGAAAAGATGATAATAAAAGCGGAAGCTACTCAAGAAATATGTATAGGTACCATATTTACCAAATAGATACCTAATAGATACCAACATTAACTATCAATACATTATCATCTTCTTATATTATATACATGCTTGAGAATTCAAAAGCCGATAACCATGATCATAACATGATGCTATCAAAATTTCTATACATGAGAGGTGCAATGCTAGACTCGATATCATGCATGTAGCACCCGAGCGCAAGGTACCGCATCCCCCGTACCGAGACCCAACCCGAATATGAAATGGACGATCCATACTCGAGCTAAGTCCCGGTGAACGGGGACATACACACACTCTATGCTAGGCGGGACTAACCCTTGAACCATAAAATCAGAGTAAACACAATTGCGGAAGCATTAACTGGCCAAAATATAAACATTGATCATTCAAGCTCCAAAATCAATCATAACATTATCCAATGCCATCAAGGCTCAAAACGACAAGTACGCTCCATTATTATTCATGTACAAGGATCAACAGTACCATATGCAAGTGTAAGGCCGAAAATACAAGAGCTAAAAGTGTAAGTAAAACCTATGACTCGAATTCTCGCCTAGCTCCGTTGACACCTGCGCAACACAACCGAAAACGAAACGGGTTCAGTCCAAAAGGGACTGGTGGGTATAAATACAGGGCATAAATACAATATACGACGGTATTTAACAATCACATGCAAGCTATAATCCCAAGTGAGGTTTTTAAAGAATTTCCCAAGTGGGTGAATAGAAATCATCAAAAAGGATTATAACGATTCATTTACATTAGGTCAAGGTCATTAGTGGCCCGGCGAGTGGGCGTGCATTATCTCCAACCAACACCTCGTGTAATTCATTAACATTCATTAACATTCATTCATTCTTTCTTTTCATTCATATCATTCTTTCGTGCGCATTCAATAACATTTACACCTTCTTCCTCCGGGTTGGTGGCGGGTTTACAAGGCCCATCCACCCATTCATTGACCAAAAAGGGAACATGACTCCCCAGATGGCACTCAGCGTCCATTCCTTGCTAACTCCTAACGAGGTCCGGTTACGCCGTTCATTGGTGGGACTAGTGTGAGGGATCGCTGTCAGCCCTTGCCTCCTCGGGTCACCACTCCCACGAAGTCCCTGAGCCCCATTCATTGTGAACATTCATTCATTCATTGCTCGCCAAAACATTAGGTAGGATTCATGAAAGAAGGGCTATACGTTGAAAACATTTACTCTTAAAAACGACTCTATATACATATATATACTTTTGGCCGAAATCTTTGCACATTGGGAATATATAGGGCCATTTAACTAGATAATAGAGAAACCCACCTTAAACCAACAAAAGAGAGCACAAGAGCCTCACTGACCGGCCTCGCCTCCAACGGGGATCAAAATCTGTGCAAGAGAGGTGAAGTGAGACTCAAAATGACCAAATAAGACGCTCGACAATGAAATGATTATGCTATGAATGCATAAAAGATCATATTATATCATGGAAATGTTCATGTGCACTATTAAGGAATTTAAATCCTATAATCAAGTCATTCATTCATTCATTTACTTTCATTCGAATTCATCAATTCACATTTCCAATCAAATTAATTGAAGAATTCAAATAAGAGCATAACACGTATTCAATCTTTCACAAAACGCTACTACATACATCAAATTACATAATATAACACATTTCCAAAGTTTGACAACAAGAAGGAATCATATGATAGGGGGAAAGAGTTACGGAAATCACAAACTCCATAAAACGCCCATAAACGGCATTCACCAAAAGCATGCCTAAATCTCATCAAAAAGTTATGAAATTAAACCACAATACTCCCATCACATAGCAAAAACAAGTTCATAGTTCGACACAATTTAAGATAAAGGCATTAAAAAGGTGAAACAATCAAAAACCGAAAAGGAAAAGACAAGAGATGCGCAGGGGAAGGGACACGCCCGTGTCCCTCAACTTAAGTATACTGAGACACGGGGGTGTCTTAGTACAGACAGGAAAAAAGGGTGTGACACGGGGGTGTCACACAATACAAGGCAATTGAGACACGGGGGTGTCTCGGTACAGACCCAAAAACGCATACAAAGTTTACCAGCAAACAAACCTTACACAAAAATCAGTCCAAAAGCATACCAAATCAACTCGAAATCTTATGAAACTTAATATACATCATATTTAGCATGTAAGGAGCATTTTTCATTTAGAGTTCAAAGTCCAAATCACACGTTAAGAGCACCAAAATCAAGCAGCAAGTCTGGGGCGCCAAAACCGCACATATCAGCCCAATTAGTTCAATCATGCCATGATCAAGTACTTAGGGGCTGAATTTGGACCTAACACCTTGGGGAATGCATGCTAACATACTAAAAAACTAATATAAATCATATATATGCAAAATGGCACGAATTGAAGCACATTAGAATGACCAACGAATCACAAAAATGCAACAGCAGCAGGTCTGTCATAAGCCATGCACAGAACAGGTGATGTGCTACAGTTTTGGGGCTCCAAATGGATCCAAAGGCTTGCAACATGAATGCTAACATATAGAGAAATGATTGTACATCATATCCATGCAAATTCACACGAAAAGAAGGTCATTTGATCAAGCAAAAGCCACAAACGTCACAGCGGTTCCAAAACAGGGGAGGCAGTTTTGCAATCAAGTTTCAAGCTTAAGATCTCATAATTTCTCCAAAGAATCTAAAGATCAAATCATTCATACGTCACCTAATATCATTTAGGCATCGAATGGACAAAGAAACAAGCTCATAATATCAGTTTTCAAGCACGAAATCAAGCAACAAAGGCAAAGTGTGTTGCAGCAGCTCGAAAACAGGGGAGGGGATCCAATCTAAAGTTTCATGCTCAAAAACTCTAATTTCATCCAAGGGTTCTAAAGATAAATCATCCATAAATCATCTAGAATGGCTTGGGTATCAAAAAGGAAGAGAAACAAGTTCATATAACCAACTTTCATACAAGAAATCAGCCCCAAACCTAAGCTACTCCAAGAAGGCAAGAATCACTCAAAAATCCTAAATGGATTAAAACATGTATAAATGAGTAGAGAATACAAAAATATGCTTACCTTGAAGATTTGGAAGAGAAAGGTGGTGGTTTGAGCTCAAAAACCACAAAAGGGGCAAAGTTCTCTTCTTCTCTTCTCTTCTCTCCTTATCTCGATCAGTAGCCGCAGCAAGAAGGGGGTTTAGAGTTCGGTTTGCAGAGGTAAAGGGGAAGAGAAAGGGCTCAACTCAAGGTACAAAAGTCATAGTTAAGTTTTGGTTAGGTTAGGTTGAGTTAAAAAGGGTCCCACCATGAAGACTAGTCAACAAAAGGGTAATTCTTGCACGAGTTGTTCATTTCGGTTGGATTTCGGAGGTCTTAATGATCTCAAAAAGGTATGAGTCTTGTTCCATTGTCTCCGAATCGTCGATACGAAGGCAACGGAGGTGACGAAATTCGAATTTAAATTCCCGAGCTCAAGATATGACGTCCGGAACCCAGGGCGCGCTAAAAGCGTTTTAAGCCCTATAAGTTCCGTCTCCAAAAACCAAAATCAAAATTAAATCAAACGAGCTTAAAATTACCACGTAAGCATGTAAACACGTTAATAACTCACATAGTTCAAGAATACCAAGTTGGCACAAAAATCGGAATTGGAAACGGAATTAAACAAATCAAAAACTGTTCGAAAAGGATTTAAACGTTTAAAACTTCAAACCTAAAACTTAATATCGTTATTAAAATAAAGTAATTAACAATTAATACATTTAAAAATAAAATTAAATATATAAAACACGTATAAATAATTATTCGCGCAATTTGGTAAACACATACGTCATGCTGTACTAATAAAAACTGGGGCGTTACAACCTCTCTCCCTTAAAAGAATTCGTCCTCGGATTCACTATCTGCATGAAAACAATTACTGAAGGAACCCCCTTCCTTACAAACAAAAAGGAGAGAATCCCCGTCTCTCAAACAACAATGAGAGAACCCCGTCTCTCAAAAGCAATAAAGAGAGAACCCCGTCTCTCGAACAACAATGAGAGAACCCCGTCTCTCAAAAGCAACAAAGAGAGAACCCCGTCTCTCGAACAACAATGAGAGAACCCCGTCTTTCAAAAGCAACAAAGAGAGAACCCCGTCTCTTGAAAAAGTAAAGAAGTTCAAAATACAAAATACAATCACAACGAAAAGCAACCAACAAGGAGAAAGCATCAAAACAACCAATTATGACAACTTAATCAAAACAACCACCTAAAGTCAGAGAGCAATTATCACTTATTTACATCCAACATCGATTCTACAACAATTGTTAACACATCAAAGAATCAAAGCACAGATTATCAAAGTTATTTAAATTAGCAATGCGTGTATGCATATGCCATGGATGTTTAGTTTACCGTTCACCAATGTTTTGGGAATCTTCCATAGTAGTGATCCGATTTGACACTCGATTCTTTGTTAGAATGTAACATCCCGACTGATCAGACTCTTCAGGTAAACTATTATGTGCGCTATTCAATTATTTTCTTATGTGATATTTCATTGCTAACGTGAATTATTAAAGTTATTTGAGCTTATTTGCTCTAATATGAATTTGGTTATCTTTGAACGTTTAATTTTCCTTGCTTTGTACTTGTTTGTTTTGGATCCGTATTTAATTCTGATTTCTGTGAATTTGTGATATGTGTTAATTATATGCTTTATGAACTCGCTTATGTGCTCGTTACATGTTTTGGTATTTGTTTTGTTTGCCTTTTGGGTTCGTTTTTGAGACGGGACCTAAAGGAGGCTAAAGAGCGTTTAGCACACCTTGGGTTCCGGGACGCGTATTTTGAGCTCGGGAATTCGGATTTGAATTCCGTCACCTCCATTGAACTCGTTTCGATGATTCGGGTTCGATGGGACAAGCCTCACATTTTTCTAAGTTCATTAAGACCTTCGAATTTCACCCGTAACGAGCCCTTATGCTTGAGAGACACCTTTTGACCTAATAAGACCTTGTGCACCCCACTTAAATTCAACTAAGCCTTAACCATGATTTGTGCCTTGAGTTAGCTAACCCATTTCAGCCCCAAACCCCCCTAAACCGATCCATTTCTCCCCCTCTCTCCTCTATATCGATCAGCAACCATGGAAGCAAGAAGAGGAAAAACCCATTTGTCCAACTTTGTGTTTTTGAGCTCAAATCTTCATCCAAGCTTCTCCAAATTGAAAGGTAAGTTGATGGTTACAATCTTCACTCCCTCTTCTCTCCTTTATGTGATCTTGATTTGGTATCTATGGTGGGATTATGAGATTGAGCTAGCATGTGAATAGTATTAGTTGGGAGAATTTGATTGATTCTTGCTCCTTTCTTATTTCCTTGTGATATGGTGATGATATATGACTTATATGATATGATTCTTGCCATTTATTGCTTCTCCTCTCTTGTTGGTTGAGATATGACCATTTGCCATAAATGAGTTTTGGAGCTTTGATGATATAACTTGATGCATTTTTCTTTCCCCTTTTCTTGACTTGATTACTTGCATTTTTGGAGTTGAAATTGTGGCTACTTGTTGGGCATGAAAATTTGGTGAATTCTTGTTATTTTGATGCATTTTGTATGTATTTGGAAAGGCATAAGAGTCTCCTTGAATCCCCTAACCGGAATACCCTGTTTTTGCTTCCATTTTCAGTAAATTTTCGCTAAAACTTGCTCAGGCCGAAGGCCTGACACCGCCGCGTCAAGTTTCAAAGGAAAATGGACACGACCGTGTTGATCCCTCGACCTTTATTTTTTTGAATTTTTCCGCCTGACACGGCCGCGTCAGTTTACAAAGGAAAATGGACACGGCCGTGTCAAGCCCTCGGAAATGTTTTTTTTGAATTATTTCACCTGACACGGTCGTGTCCGTTCCCCTTTGTTTTCTGACACGGCCGTGTCAAGCAGGGTGGCATCCGGGGAGATTTATTTCGCCTTTCCGTTGCTTCTTGTTGGTCTTTCTTGCCCCGTTTGTGATGTGTATGCATGAGCGACTTGTAATATGATGTGCTCAGTATTATGATAAGAATTATGTTTTGATTTACCTCCTCGTTTATGATATATGCTCTTATATGAATTATTTGCTCGTAAATGGCCTTAATGTGAATTCATTTCATATCATTAGCAACATAAGCATACATAGGCATGTACCGAGCGTCAATGTGGTTCATATTGAGTCTAAGAGTGTTCCTTGTTGGTTGTCTTGTTCAGCGGATCTTCCTGTAGAGGACGAGCTTGCTCCGTAGGTGTCCGGTTGTAACACTTTTGGTCTCCACTACGTTCGTGACAAGGTGAGGTTTTGTTCTTTTAGTTATTTGACCTACGACCCTAATTGGTTTCAAACCTCGCATGCGAATACGTATAATATATGGTAAATAAGTGCATGATACGTATGTTGCGGGATTTTTCCCATTTGTTATAAGAGTTTGGAAAACGTTTTGTATATGTATATAAGCTATTTTGTTTTTGTTTGGAAAAGTTTAGTTTTGTGCAAGTGGGTGTGTGTGCGCGAGCTGTGGCTTTGAAAGATAAGCTTTGAGATATGTTTGTGTGACTTTCGTGATATGTTTGGGCCCCGGAGTGTGGTATGGTAATCTCGGGACGGCCGAGGGGTCGCCGAGCTCTTCCATCAACACCTCCATTTGAGAGTCTCACCCAACCTTAGGAGGTTGAGGAAGGGTGTTTCTCTTGAGCCGGCGGAGGCAACCGCCGAAGGTTTCAGGGTAGTAATTAAACCTTGTCTCGTTTCTGTGTGTGGATAGTTAGGCCCGATCAACCCTTCTATCAACCGGTGTTGGGGATGGATGATGATTTGTTTTATTTTACTTCGATCATCGTTTATGGGAGTTTGGGGTGTGACTCGTACTCGCCGAGTTGGTTTAGTTTTGTGTGATCTGTGAAACGAGAGTGGATTTCTAAGTACTTAAAATTTGGCAATTTCTCCTTTTGCCTACTCTTTACTTTATGTATATATATATATTTATAACGCGGGAACTACTTTGGCTTGCAAAAACCACTCTCGGTTCAGGGATCCTTTCGTTTTGATAAATGCTTTGATCGATATGTATATCGGGTGCGTGAGTAGCCCCCTCACTAGTCACTAGGACTAACCCTCGTTGTTGTTTTCCCCTTTTTCCTTTCTTTTGAGTTGTAGGTTCTCCCGAGTCAAGCTAGGCGGCAAGTGTCTTTTGGAGTTTACTTGTGGTTTAGCTTGAGTCTTCATGCATTCGTAGTGGTTTACTGTCTCTTTTGTTTATGTACTTGGAGATTATGTATTCTGATTACAATTATGCTATTTTGGCCGAGATGGCATTGTACATATTGTATATGTTCTAGTATGACAGTTGGAATTCTCGACTCTACCCTCTTTTTGATGATGTATATATATGTGATGATCTTGGGGTATATTTTTAGCTTGTGAATTGCTTTAATTGCTTCCGCTACTCTGATTTTATTTTGCGCAGTTCTTGAGGGTCTAGGCCGCCTAGCGAGGGTGTGAGTTTTGTGTGTCTCCCGTTCGCTACGATTTGATATGGGTGCGAACTTCCATTTCGTTACTCGTGTTGGACCCTAGTGCGGGGGATGTGGCCCCCTTCGCTCCGGGGGTGTTACATCCTTGCGTGGTATCAGAGCTCTCGGTTGTAAAACCGGAGCTCTGGAGTCGTTTTGAGTCTGTCTAGGTCATTCGGTTTAGGAGTACGTGCTTATTTGCATTCATCTACATCTCTATATAATTTAATTGTTTTCAATTCTTGATAATTGACTACATGATCATGAACTGAACCCTATGTATCGATATTCTTTGATTTGTGTATTTTCAGGATGCCTCCAAGAAGGAGAGCAGAAAGGGAGCAGACTCCTGACCTTAATCAACCCCCTCCACAAGCACCTCCACCTCCACCAATGAATGCTGAGAATATAGTGCAGGCCCTTCTGAATCAACTTCAGCAGAACCAGAGGGATAATCATCTGGGTGAAGGACAAGGTGGACATGTAACTCCGGTTTTCAAGGAGTTCAGAAATAACAACCCGCGTAAGTGGTATGGAGGAGACGACATCCAAGCAGAAGAATGGTTGTCAGAGATCGCCGAAATTTGGGAAATTTGCCCCGCTCCTTCGCATGAGAAAGCTGTTAGCACGGCTCGGTTTGTGCAAGGCCCCGCTTCCAATTGGCTCAAGGCTACAAGAGCCCGATTGGAAAGGTGTGGAGAAGAGTTCGATTGGGAAAGCTTCGTAAGAGAATTTCATCACAAGTATGTTCCTCCAAGTGCTCGTAAGAGGAGACTACAGCAATTCGCAGAATTGAAACAAGGGAACCGCTCGGTTGAAGAATATATCATGGAATTTGAGAGACTTGCACCGTATGCTCCACACATTTCCAATGATGACACCCAGAAGGCACGGAACTTTATTCATGGTTTGAGATATGATATTCAGAGTGCTCTTAAGGCGGCTACCGTGGATACGTGGGAGAAGGCTACGAGGAAAGCGATTAAAGTGGAAGCTAACAATACAAGATTGAGGCCGACTTACTCTTCGGGCCAAGGTTCGAGCTCAAATTTGGGGAAGAGGCCTGCATCCTATGGTGGGCCTCCGGTTTTCAAACCCCAAGGTTCTAACACTTCAGTCAAGAAAGCTCGACCTCCGGTACCTGCGGTACCAGCTTTACTGGCTCGGATTCAATGTAGCTATTGCAAGGGTCCCAATCACACCGAGGAGAATTGCCGGAAGAAATTGAGAAGATGCTTCAAGTGTGGAGAGCCCGGCCATTTGATTAGCACTTGTCCTCAAGCGAGAACACCTCAACCTCGAGCTCCTCAGCCGTTGAATGTGATGCCTCCGAGAGCATCGATCCAGGCGAGAGCTTATGCTTTCGAGGGCGAGGAAGAGAATGTAGAGGTGGATGCCAACGCCGTTGTTGAAGGTACCATCCACATTCATGGCATTCCATTGCATGCATTGTTTGATCCGGGAGCAACGCATTCATTTATTGCTTCCCGGCTTGCCTCTATTCTTCCTTTGCCTGTTGCTTGCCTAGATGATTCTTTTATTATCTCTTCTCCCCTTGGTGGTGCTTTGTCTACGAATTGTGTTTACTGTGGTTGTCCGGTGGTTGTGGAAGATCAAAAGTATCCGGCAGATTTGATCATGATGCCAATCAAGAAGTATGGGGTGATTTTGGGCATGGACTGGTTGTATCGATATCGGGCTATGATGGATTGTTTTGCCAAGAAGGTGACTATGGGTTCTACGGTCTTTGCGGGACAGAGGTTGAAGACCTGCCCGTTTATTTCCTTTATGGAAGCAAGCAGAATGTTCCGGGACGGTGCAACGGGCTATGTGGCCTACCTTTTGAATAAGCGAAAGGACGAGGCCAAGCTCGAAGAGACGGAGATCGTGAAGGAATTCCCTGATGTGTTCCCGGAGAACTTGGGATCTTTACCTCCGGATCGAGATGTCGAGTTTGTGATAGATCTCTATCCCGGAGCAGAACCGTATGCGAAATCTCCCTATAGGATGGCTCCAGCCGAGTTGAAGGAGCTGAAGACGCAATTGGATGAGCTCTTAGAGTGTGGTTACATTCGCCCGAGCACTTCTCCGTGGGGTGCTCCGGTCCTGTTTGTCAAGAAGAAAGACGGGACTTTGCGGATGTGTATTGACTACCGTGAGCTGAACCGGTTAACGGTTAAGAACAAACACCCGCTCCCTCATATTGAAGAGTTGTTTAATCTCCTACAAGGTTCAAGTGTCTATTCCAAGTTGGATTTAAGGCAAGGGTATTACCAATTGCGTATCCGGGAGGGAGATATACCGAAGACGGGTTTCAACACAAGATATGGGCATTTTGAGTTTGTGGTCATGCCTTTTGGTCTTACCAATGCCCCAGCCGCGTTTATGGATATGATGCACCGAATATTCCGGCCTTACCTCGATAAATTCGTGGTCATCTTTATAGATGATATTCTGGTGTATTCGAGGTCTGAGGAAGAGCACGCGCGGCATTTAAGTATTATTTTGTCTACACTTCGGGAGCACCGATTGTTCGCCAAGTTCAGCAAGTGTGAGTTCTGGTTGGATCGAGTTTCCTTTTTAGGTCACTTCATTTCTGGGAATGGTATTGAAGTGGATCCGGCGAAGATTGAGACGGTGATGCTTTGGAAGCAGCCTAAGAATGCCTCAGAAGTGAGAAGTTTCCTCGGGTTAGCAGGGTATTATAGGCGCTTTGTGAAAGATTTCTCAAAGATTGCTTCCCCGTTGACCCGGTTAACTAAGAAAGAGGTGAAATTCGAGTGGGATGAGGCGTGTGAGAAGAGTTTCCAAACTCTTAAGTAAAAATTGACTACTGCACCGGTTTTAACCCTACTCGAGGGTTCAGAAGGCTACTCAGTTTATACCGATGCTTCGAAGGAAGGTCTCGGGTGTGTGTTGATGCAGAATGGTAAGGTCGTAGCCTACGCCTCAAGGAAGTTAAAGGATCACGAGAAATACTATATCACTCATGACTTGGAACTCGCGGTAGTGGTGTTTGCTTTGTTGAAATGGCGACATTATCTTTATGGAGTCGCTTTTGAAGTGTTCACTGACCACCAGAGTCTTAAGTATCTGCTTACCCAGAAGGATTTGAACGTGAGACAGAGAAGATGGATGGAGCTACTTGAGGACTATGATTGTAAGATTCAGTACCATCCGGGTAAAGCCAATGTGGTGGCGGATGCTTTGAGTAGGAAGGCTAGTGTCTCCGGTTTGGAGGCTGGTTCTAGTAGGCAGAATTCAGTGGTTTTGGTTTCAGAGGCTCGTTTGACTAATATTTCGGTTCAACCAGTTTTGAGGCAAAAGTTGTTAGAGGCTCAGTCTGTGGATCCCAAAATTCAAAAATTGGTAACTAAGTCAAGGGTCGATCCGGAAACCAAGTTTGGATTTGATGATTCGGGATTGTTTCGATTTAAGGCTCGGGTTTGTGTTCCGAAAGATTTTAAGCAGTTGGTACTTGATGAAGCTCACAAGTCAGCCTATACAGTACATCCCGGTACCACCAAAATGTACAAGGATTTAAGGACTTCATATTGGTTGAACGGCATGAAAAGAGACGTGGCTAACTATGTTAGAAGATGTCAAACATGCCAAGTGGTTAAAACAGAACACCAGAAACCGGGAGGAACTCTCCAACCGCTTCCAATACCCGAGTGGAAGTGGGAGCAAGTGACAATGGACTTTGTGTCCGACTTGCCAAGGAGCAAAGGAGGTTCCCATGGGATTTGGGTGATTATTGATCGGTTGACGAAGTCAGCACATTTTCTTAAGGTGAAGATGTCCGATAAGGTTCCTAAGTTGGCCCGGTTATATCGGAAAGAGATTGTCAGGTTACATGGTTGCCCGGTTAGCATTGTTTCGGATAGGGATCCTCGGTTTACGTCCAGTTTTTGGCAGGAGTTACAGAAGTGTTTGGGTACGAAGCTTCAATTTAGTACTGCATTTCACCCACAGACGGATGGCCAGTCAGAAAGGCTAATAAGGTATCTCGAGGACATGCTTCGTGCTTGTGCCTTGGATTATCCGAATTCGTGGGATGAACAGTTGGATTTGATTGAGTATGCCTACAATAACAGCTTTCAGTCTTCTATTGGCATGGCACCGTATGAGGCTTTGTATGGAAGAAAGTGCCGATCCCCTCTCTTTTGGGATATTGATGAGTGGAGATGGACTAAAGATGGAAAGCTCGAAAGGGCTAAGAAACCTAAGGAGATTCAGGACACCATTGAGAGGGTGAAAGTGATTAGGCAGAGATTGAAAGCAGCACAAGACCGGCAAAAAAGTTATGCAGATAAGAGAAGACGACCCTTAGAGTTCGAGAAAGGAGATAAGGTCTTTTCAAAGGCATCTCCTAGAAAAGGGTATGCTCGAATTGGTAAAGGCGGGAAGCTTAACCCTCGCTACTTAGGCCCCTTTGAGATCCTTGATCAAGTTGGGGAAGTAGCCTACAGACTTGATTTACCGTCGAGCTTAACCGGGATTCATAATGTGTTTCATGTATCGTAGCTTCGGAAATATTATCCCAATGAGTCTTCTGTTCTTCCTGTCGAGAAAGTTCAGTTGGAACCGAATTTGACCTTTAAAAAGTATCCAGTTCAGGTGTTGGACCGGAAAATGCAAGAGTTGAGGAATAGGCAAATCCCTCTTGTGAAAGTCTTGTGGCGTGATCAAGAATCTGAGGAAGCCACTTGGGAGACTGAGAGTAAGATGAAGCAGTTGTATCCGGAGCTTTTCAAGACCTCGCCTCGGACCTGAGGACAGGTCCTTTTGAATGAGGGAGGTTTGTAACATCCCGACTGATCAGACTCTTCAGGTAAACTATTATGTGCACTATTCAATTATTTCCTTACGTGATATTTCATTGCTAACGTGAATTATTGAAGTTATTTGAGCTTATTTGCTCTAATATGAATTTGGTTATCTTTGAACGTTTAATTTTCCTTGCTTTGTACTTGTTTGTTTTGGATCCGTATTTAATTCTGATTTCTGTGAATTTGTGATATGTGTTAATTATATGCTTTATGAACTCGCTTATGTGCTCGTTACATGTTTTGGTATTTGTTTTGTTTGCCTTTTGGGTTCGTTTTGGAGACGGGACCTAAAGGAGGCTAAAGAGCGTTTAGCACCTTGGGTTCCGGGACGCGTATTTTGAGCTCGGGAATTCGGATTCGAATTACGTCACCTCCATTGAACTCGTTTCGACGATTCGGGTTTGATGGGATAAGCCTCACATTTTTCTAAGTTCATTAAGACCTTCGAATTTCACCCGTAACGAGCCCTTATGCTTGAGAGACACCTTTTGACCTAATAAGACCTTGTGGACCCCACTTAAATTCAACTAAGCCTTAACCATGATTTGTGCCTTGAGTTAGCTAACCCATTTCAGCCCTAAACCCCCCAAACCGATCCATTTCTCCCCCTCTCTCCTCTATATCGATCAGCAACCAAGGAAGCAAGAAGAGGAAAAACCCCTTTGTCCAACTTTGTGTTTTTGTGCTCAAATCTTCATGCAAGCTTCTCCAAATTGAAAGGTAAGTTGATGGTTACAATCTTCACTCCCTCTTCTCTCTTTTATGTGATCTTGATTTGGTATCTATGGTGGGATTATGAGATTGAGCTAGCATGTGAATAGTATTAGTTGGGAGAATTTGATTGATTCTTGCTCCTTTCTTGTTTCCTTTTGATATGGTGATGATATATGACTTATATGATATGATTCTTGCCATTTATTGCTTCTCCTCTCTTGTTGGTTGAGATATGACCATTTTCCATAAATGAGTTTTGGAGCTTTGATGATATAACTTGATGCATTTTTCTTTCCCCTTTTCTTGACTTGATTACTTGCATTTTTGGAGTTGAAATTGTGGCTACTTGTTGGGTATGAAACTTTGGTGAATTGTTGTTATTTTGATGCATGTTGTATGTATTTTTAAAGGCATAAGAGTCTCCTTGAAGCCCCTAACCGGAATACCCGGTTTTTGCTTCCATTTTCAGCAAATTTTTGCTAAAACTTGCTCAGGCCGAAGGCCTGACACGGCCGCGTCAAGTTTCAAAGGAAAATGGACACGGCCGTGTTGATCCCTCGACCTTTATTTTTCTGAATTTTTTCGCCTGACATGGCCACGTCAGTTTACAAAGGAAATTGGACACGGTCGTGTCAAGCCCTCGGAAATGTTTTTTTCGAATTATTTCGCCTGACACGGCCGTGTCCGTTCCCCTTTGTTTTATGACACGGCCGTGTCAAGCAGGGTGGCATCCGGGGAGATTTCCTTCGCCATTTCGTTGCTTCTTGTTGGTCTTTCTTGCCCCGTTTGTGATGTGTATGCATGAGTGACTTGTAATATGATGTGCTCAGTATTATGATAAGAATTATGTTTTGATTTACCTCCTCGTTTATGATATATGCTCTTATATGAATTATTTGCTCGTAAATGGCCTTAATGTGAATTCATTTCATATCATTAGCATCATAAGCATACAGACGCATGTACCGAGCGTCAATGTGGTTCATATTGAGTCTAAGAGTGTTCCTTGTTGGTTGTCTTGTTCAGCGGATCTTCCTGTAGAGGATGAGCTTGCTCCGTAGGTGTCCGGTTGTCACACATTTGGTCTCCACTACGTTTGTGACAAGGTGAGGTTTTGTTCTTTTAGTTATTTGACCTACGACCCTAATTGGTTTCAAACCTCACATGCGAATACGTATAATATATGGTAAATAAGTGCATGATACGTATGTTTCGGGATTTTTCCCATTTGTTATAAGAGTTTGGAAAACGTTTTGTATATGTATATAAGCTATTTTGCTTTTGTTTGGAAAAGTTTAGTTTTGTGCAAGTGGGTGTGTGTGCGCGAGTTGTGGCTTTGAAAGATAAGCTTTGAGATATGTTTATGTGACTTTCGTGATATGTTTGGGCCCCGGAGTGTGGTATGGAAATCTCGGGATGGCCGAGGGGTCGCCGAGCTCTTCCATCAACACCTCAATTTGAGAGTCTCACCCAACCTTAGGAGGTTGAGGAAGGGTGTTTCTCTTGAGCCGGCGGAGGCAACCGCCGAAGGTTTCAGGGTAGTAATTAAACCTTGTCTCGTTTCTGTGTGTGGATAGTTAGGGCCGATCAACCCTTCTATCAACCGGTGTTGGGGATGGATGATGATTTGTTTTGTTTTGCTTCGATCTTCGTTTATGGGAGTTTGGGGTGTGACTCGTACTCGCCGAGTTGGTTTAGTTTTGTGTGATCTGTGAAACGAGAGTGGATTTCTAAGTACTTAAAATTTGGCAATTTCTCCTTTTGCCTACTCTTTACTTTATGTATATATATATATTTATAACGCGGGAACTACTTTGGCTTGCAAAAACCACTCTCAGTTCAGGGATCCTTTCGTTTTGATAAATGCTTTGATCGATACGTATATCGGGTGCGTGAGTAGCCCCCTCACTAGTCACTAGGACTAACCCTCGTTGTTGTTTTCCCCTTTTTCCTTTCTTTTGAGTTGCAGGTTCTCCCGAGTCAAGCTAGGCGGCAAGTGTCTTTTGGAGTTTACTTGTGGTTTAGCTTGAGTCTTCATGCATTCGTAGTGGTTTACTGTCTCTTTTGTTTATGTACTTGGAGATTATGTATTCTGATTACACTTATGCTATTTTGGCCGAGATGGCATTGTACATATTGTATATGTTCTAGTATGACAGTTGGAATTCTCGACTCTACCCTCTTTTTGATGATGTATATATATGCGATGATCTTGGGGTATATGTTTAGCTTGTGAATTGCTTTAATTGCTTCCGCTACTCTGATTTTATTTTGCGCAGTTCTTGAGGGTCTAGGCCGCCTAGCGAGGGTGTGAGTTTTGTGTGTCTCCCGTTCGCTACGATTTCATACGGTGCGAACTTCCATTTCGTTACTCGTGTTGGACCCTAGTACGGGGGATGTGGTACCCTTCGCTCCGGGGGTGTTACATAGAAATTCTTTCAACTAACCATGCCTCAAAATCCTGATATGTTTGATACTTGAATGACCAAACACTCTCCCATCCACGATTAGTTTTCTCTTCTTTACTATACGCCAAGGTCCAAGGTTTCACTCTCAAATGTGCGCTAGATTTTAGATCCACTTAATTCATTCTCCGCCACAATGTCTACCCGGCCTTCTCGGATACTCAAACTAGTCATGTGGTAGCTTGACTGCTAATTCCCAATCCTCGGATAAATTACTTTCTCTTATCCAATACCTTCGTTACTAATTCCTTATAATTTCTTTCCCGATCCTATTGTTTCCAAGGTATGAGATACGTTACAACACAACCCCTTTTAACCTTGGGATATTTGAGTTCATGTGTGTCCGGTACTAAGAAAATAACGGCGTTCATCTTGCAATCAAGGTTTCCATCGATCATCCTTTACCCCATCCTGTCCATTGAATTTTCAGACTCTCTTTGAATCCGTATCATCATCTCCTGAAGCATTTGTCCCATCCAATATTATTCCCAAAATTCTTTACCACATTGATCTCGAAGTCTACCGGTGTTACTGTCTCTCAATTCGCCCCTTGCTCTTGCTTTTTGGAGTCTCGTTACTTGTTAATTCTTGCATTTCCATTATTCCTTTTTGAAGTGACCCGTTCGGGCACAACTGTGAATTTGATCTTTCTCAGTTGGCTCTCCCCCTTAAAATTTTCTATTCTTATCCGATAAACTCATTCCATTGCTTCTTGGGTCCAAGATTCTCAACCTCTTCGGCTTAGCTCCCTTGGACTAGGAAATTCTAGTCATGCCACGTTCGATGATCTCACTCGCCTTCACTTTGAAGTGATTAAGTAAGGAGAGCAACTCACTTCTTTCCTTCCTATTTGCAGCCCTATTTTTCCCGAGCCGTGGAATTCCCACTTTCCTTTTTAATCAACCGGTGTAACCCGAAAATTCTCCTTTTCTTGATTCGAATATGGCTCGGTTGAAAACAATTTGATGAGTGAGGTGAAAGAAACTTCCTATCAAGTAAACACTTAATATACATGTCGGGTAAAGATGTTAATGCATGTGTCACATTTGCAATAAGCAGATATACCGCACATTAGAGCAATGAAATCAATTAAAAATGCACGCACGAACATAAGTAAAGAAGAATAAATAATGGATGCGAAGTATGATGCACGTGCTATGAATGTTTTGGAACCTATCACCAATGTGCTAAGTTGTTAACTCGGTAGCTTTTCCTCGTTCCTTCAATCACGAGGTCACTTTGACTTGCTAATCATGCTTCGTCTTTCCCACGGTTTTCAAGTTTTCCATGAATCTTTTTGCATCATTTATATCTTCCACTGTCCGGAATTGAAATTTTACGATCCCTGATTTCTTCGACATCCACTGAATTAGCCTCTGCATTTACCCCCGAGAATCGCCCTTCAACCTTGCTCAAATTCTCTTACAAAATGAACCCCAATGTAATTCTGAACCCTACTTCTGGCCATCACCGTGATCAAGACTCCCGTGCTCATCCTTTATGAGTTTAATTCACCTCCAATTGCTTATACTTGAGCGCCGGATTTCCTTGCAAAGAGTCTCTCCCCGAGAATAATCCTTCAACCAGTCTTTAGCTTTCTTTATCGTTCCCATTTGTTGCTCCATATCTTCCAATTTAACTTCACCACATGACAATTCAGCTTGGATTTGGAAAAACGAACTCAAATCCCTTCCTCAGTATCGTCACATTCCCTAAATTTGTATTCACACAATTACTTGCCTCTCTCTCTACTCCCTTCCAGACTCGTTTCCCATCAGTAATCAGCATCCAGAGCACCTAAATCCAACTCTTCCCAGCCTTAGCTTCAACAAACTCGATATCTAATCACTAGGCATAGTTAGAAATCCTTCTTTGTCGACCCTTGGTTCATAACTTCTACCGAACCCATTTTATCTTCACTTTTCGTGATTATTAACACCTCTTCAATGATCCGAATCTGGGACTAAAATACCTTGAAGGTGTGTTTACTTCATTCCTTAGGTTGAACGATCCCGTTGGCTCCAATTATGGCTTCTTATGTGAGAGGGCCGCAGGTATCAACCTTTGGAGTCATAAATATTTCCCGATCAATTCCTATTTCTACGAATATCCCTCTATAGTTGCATCTTCTTAAGTCAAACTTCCATTTCAGCTCCTATCCCTTGAACTCTAACTCTATCTATGAGGACTGCGCCTCTCGAATTCTCTATATCTTTCCCTGATGCATCATTCCTATCCTCCATGTCTCAGAAAGAACTTGCAGTAAGGCGTTGTTAGAATGATACTTGACTGTGGTTTGATAGTATCTTCATATCCTGTAATTCATAACTTATTTCAGGGATATATGCATGCGATTAGTACATGCTCATGGCACATATTCAACACGAAAGGCACGCATTCAATGTGAAATGCAACAAGTAATTCAACAAGATTAAAAAGAAAGATAATTTTATGCTCAAAATCAATGCAATGCACACATTATCACGTAGTTCCTATGCAGAACGACCTAGACTGACCCACACGACACGAGAGCCCGGGTTTTGCAACCCTAAGCTCTGATACCACTTAAGGATGTAGCACCCGAGCGCAAGGTACCGCATCCCTCACACCGAGACCCGACCCGAATATGAAATGGACGATCCATACTCGAGCTAAGTCCCGGCGAACGGGGACAAACACACACTCTATGCTAAGCGGGACTAACCCTTGAACCATAAAATCAGAGTAAACACAATTACGGAAGCGTTAACTGGCCAAAATATAAACATTGATCAGTCAAGCTCCAAAATCAATCATAACATTATCCAATGCCATCAAGGCTCAAAACGACAAGTAAGCTCCATTATTATTCATGTACAAGGATCAACAGTACCATATGCAAGTGTAAGACTGAAAATACAAGATCTAAAAGTGTAAGTAACACCTATGACTCGAATTCCTGCCTAGCTCCCTTGACACCTGCGCAACACAACTGAAAACCAAACGGGTTCAGTCGAAAAGGGACTGGTGGGTATAAAAACAGGGCATAAATATAATATACGACGGTATTTAACAATCACATGCAAGCTATAATCCCCAGTGAGGTTTTTAAAGAATTTCCCAAGTGGGTGAATAGAAATCATCAAAAAGGATTATAACGATTCATTTACATTAGGTCAAGGTCATTAGTGGCCCGGCGAGTGGGCGTGCATTATCTCCAAACAACACCTCGTGTTACTCATTAACATTCATTCATTCTTTCTTTTCATGCATATCATGCTTTCGTGCGCATTCAATAACATTTACACCTTCTTCCTCCGGATTGGTGGCGGGTTTACAAGGCCCATCCACCCATTCATTGACCAAAAGGGGAACATGACTCCCCAGATGGCACTCAGTGTCCATTCCTCGCTAACTCCTAACGAGGTCCGGTTACGCCGTTCATTGGTGGGACTAGTGTGAGGGATCGCCGTCAGCCCTTGCCTCGTCGGGATCACCACTCCCACCAAGTCCCTGGGCCCCATTCATTGTGAACATTCATTCATTCATTTCTCGCCAAAACATTAGGTAGGATTCATGAAAGAAGGGCTATACGTTGAAAACATTTACTCTTGAAAACGACTCTATATACATATATATACTTTTGGCCGAAATCTTTGCACATTGGGAGTATATAGGGCCATTTAACTAGATAATAGAGAAACCCACCTTAAACCAACAAAAGAGAGCACAAGAGCCTCACTGACCGGCTTCGTCTCCAACGGGATCAAAATATGTGCAAGAGAGGTGAAGTGAGACTCAAAATGACCAAATAAGACGCTCAGCAATGAAATGATTATGTGATGAATGCATAAAAGATCATATTATATCATGGAAATGTTCATGTGCACTATTAAGGAATTTAAATCCTATAATCAAGACATTCATTCATTCATTTACTTTCATTCGAATTCATCAATTCACATTTCCAATCAAATTAATTCAAGAATTCAAATAGGAGCATAGCACGCATTCAATCTTTCACAAAACGCTACTACATACCTCAAATTACATAATATAACACATTTCCAAAGTTTGACAACAAGAAGGAATCATATGATAGGGGAAAAGAGTTACGGAAATCACAAACTCCATAAAACACCCATAAACGGCATTCACCAAAAGCATGCCTAAATCTCATCTAAAAGTTATGAAATTAAACCACAATACTCCCATCACATAGCAAAGACAAGTTCATAGTTCGACACAATTGAAGATAAAGGCATTAAAAAGGTGAAACAATCAAAAACCGAAAAGGAAAAGACAAGAGATGCGCAGGGGAAGGGACACGCCCGTGTCCCTCAACTTAAGTATACTGAGACACGGAGGTGTCTCAGTACAGACAGTCAAAAAGGGTGTGACACGGGGGTGTCACCCAATACAAGGCAATTGAGACACGGGGGTGTCTCGGTACAGACCCAAAAATGCATACAAAGTTTACCGGCAAACAAACCTTACACAAAAATCAGTCCAAAAGCATACCAAATCAACTCGAAATCTTATGAAACTTAATGTAAATCATATTTAGCATGTTAGGAGCATATTTCATTTATAGTGCAAAGTCCAAATCACACGTTAAGGGCACCGAAATCAAGCAGCAAGTCTGGTGTGCCAAAACCGCACATATGAGCCCAATTAGTTCAATCATGCCATGATCAAGTACTTAGGGGCTCAATTTGGATCTAAAACCTTGGGGAATGCATGCTAACATACTAAAAAACTAATATACATCATATATATGAAAAATGGCACGAATTGAAGCACATTAGAATGACCAACGAATCACAAAAATGCAACAGCAGCAGGTCTGTCATAAGCCATGCACAGAACAGGTAATGTGCTACAGTTTTGGGGCTCAAAATGGATCCAAAGGCTTTCAACATGAATGCTAACATATAGATCAATGAGTGTACATCATATCCATGCAAATTCACACGAAAAGAAGGTCATTTGATCAAGCAAAAGCCACCAAACGTCACAGCGGTTCCAAAACAGGGGAGGCAGTTTTGCAATCAAGTTTCAAGCTTAAGATCTCTTCATTTCTCCAAAGAATCTAAAGAGCAAATCATTCATACATCACCTACTATCATTTAGGCATCGAATGGACAAAGAAACAAGCTCATAATATCAGTTTCCAAGCACGAAATCAAGCAACAAAGGTAAAGTGTGCAGCAGCAGCTCGAAAATAGGGGAGGGGATCCAATCTAAAGTTTCATGCTCAAAAACTCTCATTTAATCCAAGGGTTCTAAAGAGAAATCATCCATAAATCATCTAGAATGGCTTGGGTATCAAAAAGGAAGAGAAACAAGTTCATATAACCAAGTTTCATGCAAGAAATCAGCCCCAAACCTAAGCTACTCCAAGAAGGCAAGAATCACTCAAAAATCCTAAACATGTTCTAAATCAAACCCTTATCAAATCTGAAGAAAACTAAGAAATAAATGGATTAAAACATGTATAAATTAGTATAGAATACAAAAAATATGCTTACCTTGAAGATTTGGAAGAGAAAGGTGGTGGTTTGAGCTCAAAAACCAAAAAAGGGGCAAAGTTCTCTTCTTCTCTTCTCTTCTCTCCTTATCTCGATCAGTAGCAGCAGCAAGAAGGGGGTTTAGAGTTCGGTTTGCAGAGCTAAAGGGGAAGAGAAAGGGCTTAACTCAAGGTACAAAAGTCATGGTTAAGTTTTGGTTAGGTTAGGTTGAGTTAAAAAGGGTCCCACCATGAAGACTAGTCAACAAAAGGGTAATTCTTGCACGAGTTGTTCATTACGGTTGGATTTCGGAGATCTTAATGATCTCAACAAGGTATGAGGCTTGTTCCATTATCTCCGAATCGTTGATACAAAGGTAACGGAGGTGACGGAATTCGAATCCGAATTCCCGATCTCAAGATATGACGTCCGGAACCCAAGGCGCGCTAAAAACGTTTTAAGCCCTATAAGTTCCGTCTCCAAAAACCGAAATCAAAATTAAATCAAACGATCTTAAAATTACCACGTAAGCATGTAAACACGTTAATAACTCACATAATTCAAGTATACCAAGTTGGCACAAAAATCGGAATTGGAAACGGAATTAAACAAATCAAAAATGGTTCGAAAAGGATTTAAACGTTTAAAACTTCAAACCTAAAACTTAATATCGTTATTAAAATAATGTAATTAACAATTAATACATTTAAAAATAAAATTAAATATATAAAACACGTATAAATAATTATTCACGCAATTTGGTAAACACATACGTCATGCTGTACTAATAAAAACTGGGGCGTTACAATCCACGACCTGACTCAACTCCCGCCTAGCACGACCCGATCAAAAGTACCTGAAAAGTGAAATATCAGCCTACCAAAGACTTAGTGAGGGGCAATAAATATATATCACACATCACATGCAAGTTGTAGCCTCGGGTGAAGACTTGGAAATGAAATAAATATATATATAGTTCAAGAAAACTTGATCTTTGCCCGAGATTACAACTAATCACTTTAACATGTTAACTTGATCATTTCATGAACATGTGGTCCCCGGCGAGTAGGGCTATTCTCCAACCTTTACACCAAACGTGAACAATACGTGTTTGCATGATTAATTCGATACGTGGTCATACATTTCCAATTAGTGCTCACATAGACAAATTCATGCTTGAAAACATGCAATAACCCGAGGACAACCCGTGGTGCCGGATATATCCCCAGTCTCCTTCTTCCTCCAGGTGATAGTGGGTTTGCAAGGCCCAAATATCCACGACATGGTGTACATAGGGAACATGACTCCCTACGCACGGAACTCCTTCCACCACTAATCTCCTAGTGGCTTCAGGGGTGATCCCAATGAGGTGAGGATAATTCAGGAGTTACCCATCAGCCCTTGCTTTCCCGGTTGGCTCAAGAATTACCCTCGGGCCCAAGTACAATCATGACTCGCCAAAACATGCTTGAATTCATGAACATTCATGGCCTGCTTCCTTAAAAAGTTTATAGTTTGAAAACGTTTATAATTATAATACGTTTTGGCCGAAATCAACACATAAGGGTTGTAAGGTTCTAAATACCTAGAACAAAACCTCACCTTTTCTTACAAAATGAAACAAGGATATGCTCTAGGGAGCTTGCTCCTCGTCCACGACCTCGTGACCTGTGCAGACACGACGTGTATACGTGAGACATGACTCAAAATGGACCAAATATGACGAACAACGGAAATGTAACGAGATGACGAGCAATATGCAATGTGGCATGAAAACATCTTGTTTTGGTACATAATCAATGATATAATAGCAATTCGGGGTCAAAGAAATCATTGGATCAAGGTGCTAAAATTTCATTTTTATACAAAAACGTTTGTTCTGTCAGACGCGCGGGAACGACCGTTCCGGCTTCCCTTTGTAAATTGGAAGGGTCATTCCCGTGGCCCTTCAAAACGAGCCAACGTTTTTATTTTTTGAAAATGTGCTGAAGCTGGGAACGGTCCTTCCGGCACGCAGGCCAAAATGGGAACGACCGTTCCCATGCTCGGCCGCCTATTTTATTTGAAAGAGTGGGAACGACCGTTCCCATAGTGCCCTGGGGCGGGAATGGCCGTTCCTAGTTTCTGTAACTGAAAAACAGAGCAGAAACAGGGGATGGCTACGGGAAAAAACAAACCAAGCAACCAAGTCCCAAGTTTGATCAATGAAGTCATTAATTTCTGGAAATATGTTGCATACATGTTCAAAGGATGATAATATAGCACTTAAACTCATAAACCATGAAAGATCATCAAGAAATCAAAGTTACAACCTCAAACTTGTTTTGATCATTCAAGCTAAATATTCAAGGATTCATGCTCCAAATCATGCTATAATTCAAGATATGATCACATAATCATGCTTCCATTGCCAAATAATCCATTTAGCACCTAATTCTCAAACCCTAACTATCATATATGTGATCAAGAATCATGAATTCATGCAAAACACCCACCTTGAGCTAAAGAATGGAAGATGAAGATGACGATGAGGATAATGATGCTTCAAAGCTTGAAATTTCCTTGAATTCTTGGATGTAAGTGATGAAATCTCTCTTTCTTTTTTTTTTTTTGTGATGGTTATGTCTCGGTGATGAAAGGAAGCAAATATGTTGGGAAATTTTTGGATGATATGAGATCAATTGAAGCTTGGAGATGATATAACGAGTCATTCAATTTTGATACATGTGAAATGCCAATATTTGCTACTTAATCCTTTAAATGTTTAAGTTATGCAATTAAGTATGCAAGGTTTTGAAATATGATCAATTAGGTCCTTGAAAACTATGCAATTAAGTCCCTAAATTTAAAGAAATAAATATCTACGGATAATTTCGTAATTTGAAACACTCTCGGTTATTGTTTTACGTGATAAATATTTTCCATGGCATGAAATAATTTTCCAATGATATGAATTCACATAATTCATATAAATAATGTTTCATGAATTTTATAAAAATATGGGATGTCACGTAAGAATATTATGAAATTAAAGAATTTAAATAAATTCCTAAGCTCAAAATCTCACACGTGGCGTGCTTACCTGTTCATCCGGAACCGAGGCGTTATAGCAGTGATAACTATTCGTCTTATGGGAATGGTCAGACAACTTGATGAAGGCAACGGTCCAGTAATCGAACGGATCTCAATGACAACGAGACATCGCGAGAAAGGTTCAGTAAAGACAATGAGAGTGAACTTCACAATGGAGTCTATGTTTTACGCAATTCCTCGAGAAGGGTTAAGACACTACCACTCGAAGCTTTTCCAGCTCAGGAGTGGAACATGGGGACCAGGTTCTCTTAAGGGGGGAAGGGTGTAACACCCCGCATTTTCGGAGCAAGATACGATGTCGTTTTCGTGAACTTAGATTGTTATTTATTTAACTCTGCTTGTGCTTGAATTGCTTTATTCACGTCTTAATTGCTTAATTGACTCAATTGCAATCTTATGAAAAATATGTGTACTTAATTGAAACATGTTTAGTGCCTAATTGCCCTTTAATTTAAATTATGTGGGCTAATTTGAAATTAATAAAAGTTGGGGATCATCTTTCAATTATAAGAAATTTAATTTGGACTTAATTGGACACCACTTTAAATCTTTGGGGTGCTTTTGTAATAACACAATCTCTAATTGGATCTATTTGAACCCTAATTGAATTTTGGGACTCAACCTCATAACTTTTAAACTTGTGGGACCTATTTGAAATTTCGAAACTTGAGACTCCCTTTTATATCAGAAACCCTAGCCCCATCTCATTCTTTCATTTTCTTTTCTTCTCCCCTTCGTCTTTGAGCAGCTACGCAGTCGACTTCTCCTCCTCCATGATGAGTTGCCACCACCGCTGGTCATCTCCTCCGAGGATGCGCCACTCCTGTCTCAAGCACCAGCATCGCCTCTTTAGCAAACCATCATCTCAGCTATGTAGCTGGTAGCTCAGCCACTCCGCCACCGCTGCAGCTTTAGCCAACCACCACCCTCAACCTTCTCCTCTCTCCCTCGTTTCTGCTTTAAACAAAAGAGGAGCCACAAGAGCACACCACTCTAGCGACTCCTCTGCACCACCCGTCTTTCGCCCTCTTCTTCCCATCCGTCAGAGATGTAGCAGCGGCGCAGCAGTTTCACCAGATCGCCAGGCACCGTGCTAGCTATCTTCACTCGCCGGTAACACCTCTTCTCCAGAGACACGGCATCGCCGCCGCCTTCTCCTCTCATCTCTCTTGGACCGAATCTCCCTCTCCCATTTAAGAAGACGAGAAGCAGCAGCGCAACCATCTCCTTCTCTCTCTCTCGTTCCAGATCTAAAAAGATTTGGGGGAAAGCTCTTTTACCGCCACTCCTTCTCCAGTTGCCGTCTGTTCCCCTTCACCAAGTTGGGGTAAACTATCAGTTCTCTTTTTCTTCACTCAGAGCTGCATCCAACTGGTGTAATTAATTGTATGTAGTTCAATTAGTGTCGTAATTATCGAATTGAGACATGATTTGCATTGGTGCACTTAGTTGTTGCTGGTACAATTGAAATCTGAATTTGCTTATGTAACGCTCAAATTTATAACTGACGGAATTGTTATCTTTATTGAATTGTATATCTGTATATTTACGCTAAAGTAATGTAATTAATGTGTTAGATTATTATAATCCTGTTAATTAGCTTAATGACGCATGCTTGGAATTTTGTAAATTGAATTGAGTATGGATTAATCGTAAATATATCTGAATTTTGGTTCTGGATTAAGATTTGGTTGTAAAATGGTTTTATTTTGCCTAATTGAGATTTGCGAGCGTATGTATTGTATGAACCTGATGGTGCCTTGTATATGTGTATGTATATACTAAATTAGTTCTAATTAAATTGAATCTTGAGATAATTAAAGTGTTTGTATTTCCTAATTTGACCCGCAAAGTGGTACGTGTGCGTTGTTGCTTTATCCAATGTAATGAATTAAATGGGAACGTTTGGAGTATGCGTGAGTGATATATATATATATATATATATATATATATACATATATATCCACAACACACACAAACATACAAAGATAACAACCCAGATTCCAAAATAATAACTTTAGTATGCACTTAAGATCATAGATATATATATATATATATATACACGTAGCTCTTGTATTATATATATATATATATATACATGTATGCTGGTATTATGAATATATGAAGTGTTGTTTAGATACATATGTTAATAGGTGTAAGTGTTTTGTGTTATGTATATATAGGTATACTACTGTATGCGTGTGAATGATTTGGATGGTATGTCTTGCAATTAATTTAGTGAATGGAGCAGTATATAAACTCTTGGGAAATTTAGTACTTGAAGTGTAACTCTCATGCTAATTGGGTGATCTTATTAGCCGATTGATATGTGAAATTAATCATTCTGAATCGTAATTCTATTGAAAGAGGTGTATGTTAATTGAAGTGGAATCTTGAATTGAATCTACGATGTATTATTATGAATTAGACTTTCCTATAGGATTAATTGTTTGATTTTCAATCGAGCTCTTGAGTTGTGAAATTATGAAATATTATATATGTGGATTGTAACGCCCCGATTTCTCGGACGTAAAGGTAGGACGTATGTGTTTACCTATTTGCGCGAATTAATTGTTTTTAAGTGTTTATATTTAATTTTATAATAATTGTTATTATTTTATTATAATATATTATATTATTTTAATATTAGTAATTTTATATATATATATATGTCTCATATATATATGTATAATTATATATGTTTAATTATTATTATTATTAATTTAATGATTATGCTAATTATATGTTATGTTAATTAATCATGTTTAATTAATCACTTAATAATATATATATTGTATATATATACTATACGTGGATATATGCATGCATGGAGTTTGTTATTTATGCATGGAAAATTTTATAATTATGCATGCAAATTATATATATGCGTGAGAATTATTTATGCATGGAAATTGCATGAAAATCATATTTTTGCATGAACATTTGCATGAATTGCATGATTTAGCTTTGTTATTAATTTTGTGCTTCGTTCTTATATGATATGATATCAAATTGCTACGATTTTGTAATATGTCGTACATATATGTGTTATGAACATGATTCTATGCTCAATTTACATTTTCGAATTCATTTGATTAGTTAACAAATTTAATTTCATTTAAGGAACCAAAACGGGAGCTAACGAGCACTTAGCGTACCCTTGGTTCCGAATTTAATTTCTTGAGCTCGGGAACTCGGATTCGAGTTCCGTCAACTCCGCTGAACTCGTAACGAAAATTCGAGTTTAGTAAACTTAGCCTTACATTTTTCCTAATTCATTTGAAACTCCGAATTTCAACCGAAAAACGAATCGGCGACCAACATGACCTTGTTGCACTAAATTAGCCATATCTTGCCCAAACTATGACCAAACTAACTATGGTTTGATTCTTTGAAACCCTAACTCAACCCTCTATTATGATATAATCAGCCCTAACCGAGATTATCCTCTCATCATCCCCAAAACTCAGCAAAAAGCTACTGCCTCTCCTCCAGTCCCGAAACCCTTCTTCATTTGGAGATTTTGGAGCTCAAATCTTCCCCAAACTTCAAGCAATCATCAAGGTAAGTTAAGGGTTGTAATATATGATTAATTCTGAGTATTTTCATCCTTTCATTCATGAGTTTGAGCATGGTTTAATCATTTCTGGGCCATTTTACCGAAAATGAGGATTTTGAGCAAATTGTTGATCTTCTTTGATTCTTAACGGTTTTGACCGATTCCAAGCATGAGTTTAATTATTTTGACATCCTCATATCATTTATGATCTTTGATTTCGTGGTTGTTGAGTTATTCATGAGATATCATTTATGAAATTTTGAGGAAATCCCACGTATATGTCACGTATGCTTCCTTTCTTGTTTGAGCTTGTTTGGGACTGAATTACTTGTTGAATTTATGATGTTTTGCTGCATATTTGTGACCTTAAAATACCTGAACATGTTGGTTGAAGATTCATTTGACCATGCTCTGTTTTTCCGCGAATGTCTTGCCCTGTTTTGGGACTGATTTGAGCTGCTGTGTTGCGTGCTTCTTGCTGTTACTTTCATGGTTTTGTTGGGTTGTATTGTGGCTGAATTCTTGCTGTAAATCATGCCTGGTATTGCTGCACGTTTTGCTTGAAATTCATGCTGGAGTGTTGCTCTGTTTCTGCGATTTTCTGCTGCAAATTAGAGGCTGCTGCTGCTGCTGTCACAGGCGTGCCATTCTTGGCCTTCCCAGCGCGGAACGGGGGTGCAGCAAAGCCTGGGATTTCTGTACCGAGACACGGGGGTGTCTCGGTCCAGGCTTTGTGGGTGACACGGGGGTGTCACCCCGTTTTACTTGAATCCTTGCTTCGTTTTCCTGGACTGTTGCTGCTGTTGTTTCTAGCTGTTGCTGCTGCTTCTGTGTATATATATTTATATGTGTTGTGTGTGCATGCATGAGAGTGATGTAGTGTGTGTGCTTGTATTGATGAATTAATATTGCATGCATGTGTAGTATATGTAATAAATATAGAGTGCATGCATGTGTGTGTGTGCTTGTACGTGTAATATATATATATAAGCATGCATGGGTTGTGATTTGTGTGTGTACGTGCATGTGTTGCATGCATGTATATAATATATATATAGTATATAATATGTATATTATATATGGTATATATATAATTATGCATGTAATATATGTAATATATATGCATGCATGTTGTGTGAGTATGTACGTGAATATATATATATATTATATATATTATATGTTATATGTTATTATATATTTAGTATATTATGTATATATATATTATATTATATGTATATATATTTATTATATATTTTAAATATTATTTGATTTATTTAATTATTGAAATTTAGTAAATTCTATTTCGCGTATTTATTATACTGACTATTGATTGAACGTTCTATTTATTTTATTCCTAAATGTGAAATTGAATAATATGTGTGATGCTTCTTCAATGAATTTTAGATTAATTGTTATGTACTATGAATTTATGGACTTAATATGAATTTATGAAATTATGAAATTGAATGAAATGTATGAACGAATACATGAGTATATGTTTTAAATTTATTAATCGTGCACATGAACATTTTTATGATATAATATGATCATTTAAGCATTCATGTCATATGCACTTCATTGCCGAGCGTCATATGTGGTCATTGCGTCTCATACCTTTTCTTTTGAACAGATTCGGGTTTGGTCAGAGACGCGGGAGAGCCCTGAGACGCTTGTGTCTTATTTTGCTTTGGAAAAAGGTGGGTTTTTCTTCTATTAGTTAAAACAACCCTGTAAATCCCTTATGTGCAAAGTTTTAAGCCAAAATAATATATTTATATAAATCGAGTCATTTTGAGTAAATGATTTCAAACGTATGCCCCTTTTTATTATGAAACCCTACCTTATGTTTTGGCGAGATTGTATGGATGTTATGTTCACGGGCCCCGGGACTTAGTATATGTGGCTAACCGAGGAAGCAAGGGCTGACGGGGATCCCATATACTAGTTCCAACCAAACTACGGTGATACCGGCCCTCGCTAGGAGTTTTAGCGAGGAATGGGAGCTGCGTGCCCTTGGGGGATTCATGTACCCCCATTGGCCTATGTATTTATCGGTGGTCAGGTCTAGCTAACTTGTCCACCACCCGGAGGAAGAAGGTGTATATGTATGATTATGATCATTTTTGTATGTGCACGAAAGATATGTGTGATAACCAATAATTATGATATGATTACACGAGGAGAAGGTTGGAGATTGTGCACGCTCACTCGCCGAGCTTAAACCCTTATGAACAATTATGAATGAAAATGATCGTCGTAATCCCGTTGATGTTTTCTATTGTTTTAACCACTTGGTAAATTCCTTTCAAACTTCACACGGGATTAGGGCTTGCATGTATGTGTTTAAATTACGCGATATTATATATCTTATGCCCCGATTTTATACCCACCAGTCTCTTTTAGACTGAACCCGGTTGTTTTCAGCTGTTTTGTGCAGGTATAGGAGTGCTAGGCGGGAATACAAGTCGTCTAGGTCTTGCATTTATGTTTAGCACTTCTTTTCAGTCTCATATTCATTTTCTTGTGCTACTTTTGTATTTAATCATAGTTTAGACTGGAGCGTTATGATTTTTGTAGGCCGTGAGTGCCGTTGGATATTCGAATGCTCTTGTATATCCATTTTTGGAGCTTGTTAGCTCATTGTAAATATGTTATGTAGTTCTTGCTTCCGCATTCTATTTTAACTCTGATTTTATGATTCCTGCACTGATTGGTTCAAGGGTTAGTCCCGCCTAGCATAGCGTGTGTGTTGTGTCCCCGTTCGCCGCGGATTCGGCACGTGTATGGACTTCCATTTCATATACGGGTCGGGTCTCGGTGCGGGGGATGTGGTGCCTTACGCTCGGGTGCTACATGGATACTTTTTTAATTATGATATCCTAAATTATTAATAAATTATTAAATTATACTCTGGACCAGATTCGCTTAAGCCAATTGATTAGATTCAGGGTTAACACATGTTGAACTTATTATTTGGTTTGCTTATTTGTGGGAATTGTTTTGAGATTAATTACATGTCTAATTGCAGCGTGGGATATTAATTGTGCACATGAACCTTTTCATGATATTCTTGTAATTTCTATGAACATGTCATATTATTCCATGTCATCTTATCATCATCGTCGTGCGTCTCCGTGGTTCACGTTTGAGTCTTGTCTCATGAGTACTTCGTGTTTCTTTTTGTTAGTGATCTCCATGGTGGAGATAGCCCTCAAGTTTGCATCCGTCTTCTCAGTTCTTGTGTCTCGTCGTTTCTCAGGTGAGGTTTAGGATTTTGTATAGTTATGGGACCTAGGGCCTTTACATGCTGACTTCTACCCTTGCATGCGAGTATACTCTACTATAGATACGTATGTGCTGGATATGATATGTTTATGATTTTGCGTGCGTCCTGCGTGGGTGGAGGTCATGAGGCTTAAAGTTCCATTGCGTAGGAATATATATGATATGATATGTTATGACCTTTGCGTGTATCCTGCGTGGGTGGAGGTCATTGAGGCTTAAAGTTCCATCGCGTAGGAATATATATAAAAACCAGTTTTTGAGGCATATGTAAGCTATTTTGGAAAAATCTGTTGTGTTATGGTTCTTTAGCGAGATTGCCATGAAAGTTGGCATATGTTATGTTATGTTATATTCTGTTCTATTTTGGGCCCCGGACCTACGGGTAATGGGTCCCCCGGGAGGGTTAGGGTCGTCGGGTATTGACCCATTACGTAGTCTCCCATGTACGATTAGGATGTACCGAGACCCACCAGGAGGTTTTCTTGGGAAACGGAGTCCTGAGGGTTGTAGTAGCATTTAGCACTCCCCTCGCCTCTCTTGATGGTTAGGGTCGCGCAACCCTACCATCACCCGGAGTTGAGGTTGGTATGATATGATTCTGTACTTCTGTTTTGTTATGATATGAGGAGTTGAGGTGGGAAGCTCGTACTCGCCGAGCATATGTTCTGTTCTGTTTGGGAATTATGAATGGGGATAGAGTCTTTCTGAAAATGGTTTCTAAGCTTATATCTATATCTATTTGGGTTGTTTTGAAATGTTTTGGTATGCAACACCTATTCCTGGTTCATGAGTCCACCCTTTTGATATGTGTTGTGCTCTATATATATATATATATATTGTGGGTGTGCGTTAGCCCCCTCACTCAGTCAGTTGACTGACTCCTCATTTTATCTTTTAGTTTGCAGGATTCCCTTTGGCTTGAGCTAGGCGGAAGCGAGTCTTCGGTGTCACACATGTCAGTCTAGTTGGTGATAGGATGCATTTGTCGCATACTTTACTTATGTTATGTATTTATGTTTCACTTGAAGGTTATGTTTATGTTCTACTTAGATACAAACCCGTGTTGGGTTAGTAAGTTAGTACTTGGATGTTAACAGATATTATGATGATACTTATGTTGTTTGTTATGTTGGATTATGGATTGATATTCTAGATTAGGTATCTATGCTAGTTGAACCCGTCACCTGTTCTGCATGTTGCTTCAATTGCTTCCGCTATCTGTTGATGATTGTTTAAATTGCTTTCGCGCTCTGAGTTTGTCAAGTTAGATCCGCCTAGCCTAGTGTGTGAGTTGGTCTCCCGTTCGCTATGATTCGGACTCGGGCATGGACTTCCTATTTCATGACCGGGTCTGAGTCCTAGTGCGGGGGATGTGGTACCCTTCGTCTGGGGTGCTACACAAATCTTGTCCGTAGTATTGTCACCTTCCATGAACTTGTGTTTTCCACAATGCTTGGCTCCTTCCAATCCCTTCCCGACTCGTTTTCCATCTTAGTTGAAATTTAGGGCTCCCAGACTCACTTCTTCCCGATCTTAACCTCTGCAACCTCTTTTCTAACCATCAAATTTATTTAGAAATTCCTCTTTGGCGACTCTTGATGCTTAATTCCCGCTGCATGTGTTTTAACTTGAATCTTGACAACCCTCGCTATCTCTTCCATAATCCGAACCCTGAGTTAAAGCACCCTCAAGGTTAATTCACTCTATTGCTTAAGTTGAATGACCCCGTTGAATCCAATTATGGCATCAAATGTAATAGAGCCGCATATGTCAATCTCCGGAGTCATAAATATTCCCAGATCAACTCCTATTTCATCAGGTGTCCCTCTATACTTGCATCTCTAAAGTCGAACTTCCATTTCAGATCCTAACTCTTGAACTCTAACTCTATCCATGAAGACCATGCCTCTCGAATTCTCCATATCCTTCCCCGATGCATCCCTCCTATCTTTCATGCCTCAGAAAGGACTTGCAATAGAACATTGTTAGCATGATGTTTGGCCGTGGTTTGATAGTATCTTCATAACCTGTAATTCATAACTTATTTCTAGGATATATGCATGCGATTAGTACATGCTCATGGCAAGTATTTAACACAAAAAGCACTGATCCAATGCAGGAATGCAAGAGATAAGTCAACAAAATTCAAAAAGTAAGACAATTCATATTCAAGATCGATGCAATGCATACATTATCACGTAGTTCCTAAGCCGTGCAACCTAGACTGACTCAATCACGACATGAGAACACCGGTTTTGTAACCGGGCTCTGATACCACTTAAGGATGTAGCACCCAAGCGCAAGGTACCACATCCCCCGCACCGAGACCCGACCCGAATATGAAATGGGCAATCCATACCCGAGTTAAATCACGACGAACGGGGACATACACACTCGCAAAGCTAGGCGGGGCTAACGTTCGCAACCAAAGAGACCATAAAATAGAAATATTATCAATACGGAAGCAAAGTACATACATAAATAGCAAGATAAGCAAAGAGCAACGGTTCAACTAGCATAGATACCCAATCCCGAAATTCAATAAAATCATAAAGCATCCATTCCAGATTCTTTCTACTCCGGTAAGCTTATCTTGAATTCATGATAAATGTAACAATCATTACAAATCTTACAGCTTCATACTTAACCAAATCATCATTCAATATGCACATGGACAGACTCTGACTTAACCAAAAGACTTAATAGACTTGACTTCCCGCCTAGCACTCCAAACCTGCAAAAACACTGAAAACAATCCGGGTTCAGTCTATACGAGAGTGGTGGGTATAAAATGAGGCATCATAGCATATACAACAATAAGTAAGCATTCACAGGCAAGTTATAATCCCGAATGTGGTTTTTAGAGCATTTCCCAAGTGGGCTAAATAAAGGATCATCAAAAGGGATTATCACATTCATTTTTCATTAGGTCGTTTGTGACCCGGCGAGTGGGCGTGCATTATCTCCAACCAAGACCTCGTGTAGTTCATTAAACATTCATTCATTCTTGCTTTCTTTCATGCATTACATTCTTTTGTGCACATTCATGAACATTTACACCTTATTCCTCCGGGTGATCGGCCAGAACCATCCATTCATTGACCAAAAGGGGAGCATAACTCCCCAGATGGCACTCAGCGTCCATTCCTCTCTAACTCCTGACGAGGTCCGATTACGCCGTTCATTGGTGGAACTAGTGTGAGGGATCACCGTCAGCCCATGCCTCCTCGGGTCACCACTCACACCAAGTCCCTGGGCCCCATTTTGTGTATTCATTCATTCTTTTCTCACCAAAACATTTGGTAGGTTCATAAAAGAAAGGCTTTACTTTTAAAATCATTGACCCTTGAAAACGACTCTATATACATATATACTTTTGGCTGAAATCTTTAAACATTGGAAGTATATAGGGTCATTTAAATAAATAGTAGAGAAACCCACCTGTACACCTCTTACCAACAATATGAAGAAGAAAAGGAGACTCGAAAGTGTCCTATGAACCCGGCATCTCCGCCCTGGAGAAAACTGTACAAAAGATAATGTAATGTGCTCGTGAGACTCAAGACTCCAAATGAACCTTACATGACGCACGACAATGCAATACATATGCTATGAGACGCATAAGATGTGAAAATCATGTTATAATGCCATAAAACCAAGCAATTCATTCAACACGTGGAGGTTTCATACTCATACGAATTCATATCTTTCATAAGTCATACCAAGACAACTCATAAATTCCATATAACAATCACAAACACATACCATAATAAGTTTAAATTGGGAATTAGATGAAAACAAAGTCATTCAACTGATTTAAATAAATAGGAACATGAAATGGTATCAAATTAATTGTGACACCCCGCTCGTTCGCACGTACAGGTTTGTAGCACATGTGAGTTTATTTTCCGTAATGGTATTTATTTTCATTTTTATTTGATGCATTTATATTTATTTCTAATTGTTTCTTATATGAATTATTTGAAATAATATGAAATATGTGATTTAAGTGTCAAGAATATGCCCGAATTTAGATTATGATGTGAATTCTTGTAAATTATGAATTTATGATATGTGAATTTTATTCCCGAGCATGCTAATTTCATGAATTATGTGAAATACGTGATTTAAGGATGTAATTGCATGATTTTAAAATATGTGGGCTTAATTGAAAATTTGGTTTTGGACTAATTTGTAACTTTTTGAAAGTTTTGGACTCATTTGGAAAATGAGTGATTTTAGTACATGTGTGCACGTTTTAATTTATATCTTGAGCTACGGCACTCGGATTCGAGTGCCGTCTTCGGCGTTCAACTCCTTTCGACGATCCGGACGCAATGTAACAGGTTTCGTAATTTTTCGATGTCGTTTCGACCCCCGACGAAGCTAATTTCAGCCACTCGTACCTTAAAACACACCTATGACCTATGTTTGAGCTTAGATACCTAATCCTTATCATTTCTTTGACTTAATTACAACCTAAACCATCCCTATACCTCTTCCATACCTGCTGCATCGATTTACATTACAGGGAGAAGGGGAAAAATGAGAAGAGAAAGAAAGAGGAGAAGAACAACCATTTTCATACCATTTCTTGAATTCAACCTCCGATTCTTTGCTCCTTCTTCAAGATCAAGGTATGATTCTTAATCTCCATATTCTTGTGATCATTTTCCACTACTTGAATCATGTATTTTGTTAAAGAATCCATGTGTATGCCATACTTGATGAATAGTTAGGTTAAAAATAGAATTTTGTATATATATGCTATCATGTACGTATGAGCCTGATATTGCATGATTTTCGAGCTTGAATTGTGTGGTTTTAGTTGCTGTCTTATACCCTACTTGCTGCTACGTATTCCACCTTGCTTCATGAACAAAAACAGGGGATTTTTGGTATAAATAAACTGTTGTCATGGCTCTTTGTTGCTGTCAGTTTTGCCGCTGCTGCTGTGTATGAATTATGGACTGAAATCTCTTCAGTTTTGCTGCTTTGTTGCTGCATCAATTTCCCTGTTTCCATGCCTAATCTGCTGCCGCATATCTCCCCTGTTTTGAGCTGCTGCTGTTGCCGATTTATTACTGCTGTGAAAGCTCTACCCGGGCGGGGAGAATTTTGAAAGAAAAATCCCCGGGCGGGGAGCTGTTATGCAGAGACTATCATGTGCTTTTGCTGCTTCATTTCTTAATTTTGTGCATGCATGTGTATGTGTTTATGCATGTGTGTTACGTACGTGTGTGTGTGTGGTTGTTTATGTAATGCATGATTTTGTGCATGGGGTGTGAGTGTGTAATTGATTATATATATATATATATATATATGTATATGGTTTGTAATTAATGCATGATTTGTGCATGATGTGTGAGTGTGTACGTGAGTGCATGCATATTATATATATATATATGTAATGAATGCTTTGCATGGGAAATAAATGAGGTAGCATGAATTAATTATTTTGTGGCTGAATGTGGTGTGAGCTACGTGTTGCTGCCATAAATGATGATTAAGTGCACTATGGAATTTTTGTAAATGAATTTAATAATGTTATTAAATGTTTCATGGAATTAAATGCATGAATTTGATGTGTAGGTGTATTTATATATATATATACGTTATATGATATGTTGCCTGTATAATAAAATGTGTGTTATATTATGTTTTTTTTTTTTAATTATGGAAATTGTTTTATTAAGTATATATATGTTATGAACTTGAATAATTTGATCTCACGTGCATGATTTTCGTATTTAATTTCATGCTCTTTAATGCCCTCTCTCTAATTGTTTGTGACTTATATGCTATGAAATATGTGATATTATATGTTAAATGTTTTAAATTAATTTTATGGATTCATTTTATATGAATTTGAACGTTTTAAATGGTATATTACTTGAATTCTTTTGAATTATAAGTGGATTCTTTTGACTCTAAGCTTATCCTATGATATTGATTAATGAATAAGCAATGTGTTATGATATCGATATGAAATTTATGCTATGATATTAACAGGGAAAAAAGTGAAATGAAATTTGTGAACGTTTAAGTGTTCATTTGATATTTTATTGCATTCATAGCATCCATTTGCATCGCCGTGCGACTAAGTGGTACATGTTTGAGTCTAAGTCTTTAGTGTTGCATTTGTTTGTCACAGGGGTGCTTCCGGGAGGAGTCATGCCCAGAGTTTAAGTTGTTTGGGCTTGTTTTCTTGCACCGCGGCACTCTTTTGTTCAACGGTGAGGTTTAAGTTCTTTTCTTTTAGTTAAGCGACCTAAGACCCTTAAATGCTCGTTTTCTAGCCCACATGCGACTATGTATTATATATATAGTTAAATATGTGTAATTTATGATATATTTATTGTAACGCCCCGATTTTCAGACAGTCAGGTACGCTCGACACGTGTGAGTTTCGAGCGTTAGTATTTTATTTTATTATTTTATTTATTTAATTATACGTGTTATATTAATTTTATAAATTGTGTTCCGACATGAATACGTGGAAATTATATGATATTCATTTCAAATTGAGAATCATTGTATGAATGGAATTTAATTGTTACATGAATTAATTGTCCAATTTGTATTAATTGCATATTTGTCCTTGATTGCTCATTTCCCTTTCTTTAAGGACCTAATTGCATGAAATAATAAGGGACTAAATTGATCATGTGCAAACTTTGCATCCTTAATTGCATGACTTATATAATTGAGGGGTTTAATTGCAAATATTATACTTTTCCCCAAATATAAAGATATATGCATCTCTTCCTTGCTCTTCATTTCATTTCATCAAGAATCATCATCCCTTCTTCTCTCTACCGAACCAAACCCTTGGAGGAGGAAGGAGAGAATTCTTCATGTTCAAGCTAGAATTTGCTAGGAAACTTCATGAATTCAAGCTCAAGCACCCATATTCATCATCTTTTTCCATCTATTTTCATCTCAAGGTATATAAGATCATTTATATGATTTCTTGAAATTTATGTGTGAAGCTAGGGTTATGATTTGGATGTAATAGCTTGATTACTTGATGTTAGAAGCATGAATAGTTGATCATAGTTTGAAATCATGCATGAATTCTTGGAGAATTTGATGATATATGATGGATTTGTGTATGAACTTGAAATTGATGATTTGAGATGATCAAGCATGAAACAAGTGTTTGTATTGTGTTTTATTGCACTTTAAACATGTATATATGTTTCCTTCTATGAATTATAATATATGGGACGGATTATGAGTGTTTTGGGAGATTTGGGAGCTTGGTCCATAGCTCGCCTGTTCTTCTCCCCTGCTACTGCATCTTCTGCAAAATGGGAACGGCCCTTCCCGTTCCCTTTGTAATTGGGGAACGGCCGTTCCCATTGATTTGAATAGTGTGCATGGCGGCGAGGACGGGAACGACCGTTCCCACTTTGACTCATAGACGGGAACGACCGTTCCCATCTTCGGGGAGCACTTCAGGACTGGGGAACGGCCCTTCCCATTTTTGTACTAAAGCTTGGAACGGCCGTTCCCAAGCCTCTGGAAGTGCAGAAACTTTCTGCATAAAATTTCAATTTTAGCCCCTCGATCCGGTGGCTTATTTGACCCCAAATTGCTATTATATGATTAATTATGTGTCAAAACAAGATGTTATCATGCTACATTGTTTATTGCTCGATGTCTCGTACATGATCATGCCGTGTGTCTTATATGAAGTAATTGTCTTGAATTATGGTCTCATGCACGTGCATTGTCCCATTTCTTGTCCAGTTATTCCCCAGGGCGGAGATTATCAAGCATGAGCACGTTCATGAGTCCACGAGTCATCGTGTCGCCTGTCAGGTGAGGTTTAATTGCTAGTTAAATAGCACCCGTATAACCCTTACGTGTTCTCTCGGCCAAAGGTATTTATATCTATAATTTTCTTGAATTACTAATCACTCAAGTCATGTTCACTAATGCAAGCAAGCAAGCAAGCCATGTTTCGTGCATGTTTAGGCGAGTAGCATGACCGTTCACGATGGGCCTAAGGGTAGTGACTAGAGCCAACCGGGAAAGCAAGGGTTGACGGGTAACTCTGGCGCTATCCTCACCACATTTGGGGTCACCCCTGAATCCACTAGGAGGTTAGTGGAGGAAGGAGCTCCGGGCTTAGGGATTCATGTACCCTCTGCTCAACACGCATGGATGATGGGGCCTTGCAATCCCATCATCAACCGGAGGAAGAAGGAGACTGGGGATGAGTCCGGCACCCCGGGCTATCCTCGGGTTATTGCATGATTTCCATTTCATGAACGTGTTAGGTGATTACACTATTGCACGATAGCATGATAATTGAATTGCATGATCACCTATTTATTGATCAATAAACAAGCAAGCATGTTCCATGTTCATTTGGAGTAAGGTTGGAGACCGCCCTCACTCGTCGGGGCCATGTAGTGATTGATTGCATGAAATGAACAAGTAATTAATATTGACCGTTGTATTCTCGGGCGAAGAATACTTTATTCTTGAAATCATATATTTATCTTTTATAAACCTTTACCCGAGAATATAACTTGCATGTTATCTGCGTAAATATATATGTAAACCCCTCACTCGGTCTTCACAGACTGACACCTCCACCTTTCAGGTATTGCAGGTGCACGCTAGGCGGGAAGTGAGTTGAGTCCAGTCTTGGTAGTCGAGTCGTGCACGGTGCATTTTATTTAACTATTTATTTATTGTTCAAGGGATTTATGCCTATGTTAATGGTTATTGTTATTGTTTTATTTGGAGATGATAATGTATTGATATGTAAAGTAAGACATGTTTAAAGTGATAAACGAGAAACACCGTCACTTGGTAAATGGAAATATTTGATAGAAACTAGTTATGCTTCCGCTTTATTTTGTTGCATGTATAAGTAATCCCGCCTAGCTTGTCGCGTATTGCATTGTCACCCGTTCGCTATAGGTTGGTTCATGTACGGATTGGCCGTTTCGTATGTGGATTGCCCTATAGTGCGGTGGTGTGGTACCTCCACGTGTCAAGGGGTGCTACATCTAAGGTGGTATCAGAGCCCGGTTGCAAAACCGAGGTTCTAGTGTCGTGTCATGTCGTGTCGAGTCTAGGTCGTACGACATAGGAATTACTTGACAAATTGAGAGTCTTGCATATTATTTGGATGTCTTGATTACTTGAATTCTTTGAATTACTTGAAATATTTGATAACTTATGTCTTGCATTGATGTACGCTATTACTTGTCAATTAATTGACCTTGAATTGCTTGAAAATTGGGTGATCAACGTGTCTCATTTTACGTATTGATGAATTATTTGTTGTAATTTATATTTAATTCTTGATACCTGTACTAACAATGTGACAATTATGTGACATGAGTACGCTTCACCCCCATGCATTTATTTGCAAAATAAGTGGTGAGTGACAGGTTTTGAAAATGTACCAATCAAGGTCGGTGGATTCTGAAGATTTAAGGGATTGATCAACCGTTCGAATCAAGCTGCAATTCGGCCAACGAGGAATGGACACCGGAATCGAGGCCAACATTTCTACGGTGACAGGTTCTTCAATGTATTCATAAACACGTGCATCACATTTATTAATAAATTGCCTCTTATTTATAAATGTTGGCATAGATGTTACTCGAGATTACTTACTTGATGCATTAAATATATATTTAAATTACTTGAAGTATTTAAAACGCTTTACTCGCAAGTATATTTTAAGTTAATATAAATGTTCCAACGTGTGGCATTTTAAATTGTTGGTAGGTTGCTACGTGCATTGACATTTTAACCATCATGCATTAGTTAATGTTTATTGTGAATAGGCTCTCCTATACTCTGCACAATCCTTGCTCCTGTTGCTACAACTTGAATTTTAAAGAGGAGATTTCTGAATCATTGGGTATCGTGTTGGGAACCAGGTCATTTGATTTCGCTTGAAGATTAAAAATATTTGGGATTGTGAGAATTTATCGATCCAGGATTAGTAGAAGTGGGTATGATATAAATATTTGGAAAATTTTGGAACGGGGAAAGGTTGGTAAGTTCAAACAGATAAATGTTCAGTGGGTCCTTCAACCTTCAGAAATTAATCAGTACTTTGGAGATGCATTGGGATTAAGAGAGTAACTTTCTTGTTTCGGATTATGGTGTTGAACTTGTAAATGTCAACTCTCTGGAAAGCATTAGGTGAGTGTAGAATGTTGAAGAATTTTAATATCAAATCAAAGTGGTGATAGTCAAGGAGCTTCAAGTTGAGTATGTTGATACCCGAAAGAATTTGAAAGGAATCATCAATCAAAATTTTGATTAACGGCCAGTGGAACGAGGAAGGTTATGGGATTTGAATTAGCAGAAAAGCTTGCAAGTGGAAAAGGACAGAACAAATTTAAAGAATTAGAAAATTTCTATTTTCTTAAGGGGGAGAGTCGGCCTGAGAATAATTTAAATCTGATGTTAGATGGTACTCAGGAGAGTTGGAATTTAAGCAAACCGATTCCTATTAGAACCTCTATCAGAACCATGTGAAAGAAGTTTACCATAATTTAAATTTCTTCTTTTCCCCCCCTATACATAAGGAAAAAGTCCCATCATCGACAGTATTTTGCTCTAGCACCATTTTCAAGGAGATGGGTACACCGTCTACAGTTTTTCGGTAGTCCAGGATATCATTTGACTCAGTAAATAGAAAAGGATTCAATTTGGGTAATACTCGGAATTAATCTCAAGTTTTGGGTAGGTTTACCCCGACAAGAGTTTTCTTACGAAATTATTACTTATACTCTAGAGATGCCTGTAAGCGCACACCGTGCTTCCATCCGGGCTGTCACCGTCGCCTCCATAAATATACCAGCTTACCATGAACATTTCAGAAAAGACTAAAGATTGAACGATCCTCTCTTTCAAGATATTTCGTGGAATTGTGGGGTATGTTATCAAATTTCAGGGGTCAAAGAAAGACGTTTCACTAGGATCTGATTCTTTCGGTTTCTATGCAAGTGTGCTGCTGAATTATTCTCACGGGATGACAACCTTGATTCTTCTGTAATAAAAATCCATCTTGCTCTTGACTAAAGGGAATAAGAGCTCAACTTTCAGATTGCAAACAAGGAGTCAAGAATGTTGCTTCGGGAAAATGTTTACTTTAATTACTGAGGTCGGGGAAATGGTAATGCCTGTTTTCTCTGTTGGTTGGACAAGAGCTTGCTTGAAACACAAAGTCAGTCTTCTAAGCTTGAATGCACAATTAATCTCTAACCAGAAAACCATGGTTATTTTAATTCCAAAACCGGAAGGTGAATGTGAGAATCAGTGCGAGAAGGGTACAACTGGGGGATCTGGCATTAAAACGGGTCTGAAGATGTGGTGATTAATGATGATTTACGGATTATGTTGGAAAATAGTACAAAGACAGAGACGGTTATCGGAAATGGGAATGTTGAGCCATAACGGTAACGAGCAAGAGAAATCTCGACTAAAGAATCAAGTATTCAACCGAATTAATTCAATTCCAGAACTTCAATCCTCGGTGAACGGTACACTTAATCATGCATACCACGTGCACCCTTACTTTTATTTTATTATTATCTGTTATCCTTATTTTATTATTCGCGTATACGATTTCTTGTTTATTATTAACTGTTTTATGTGAATGCTAAATTGTATAATTAATGTTGCTACGTGTTCCTTATGCGTTAATTGTAAATGTTTATCTAAGTGCTTGCTTGAATTTTATTTTGTGTGCGTGAGAGACGGGGTTCTCTCGTTAATTGTTTGAGAGACGGGGCACTCTCATTATTTTAACTATTTGTTAACCTGTATTAGTGGAAGGTTAGGTTTTCTTACAAGTGTTTAGGCTCCGAAAAGTTGAGGGTCGTGATTTCATATCTTGGCGGACCTTGTGGATTAAAGATCTCTTTCGAACTAATCCCTGACAGGGAGTAGCTAACCCGCGTGGGATGAACACGTAAGAGCCAATTAAATTCAAGGAATTCAGGACATGGAATCCGAGGACGGATTCTCTTAAGGGGGAGAGAATTGTAACCCCCCGATTTTCAGACAATCAGGTACGCTCGACACGTGTGAGTTTCGAGCGTTAGGATTTTATTTTATTATTTTATTTATTCAATTATACGTGTTATATTAATTTTATAGATTGTGTTCCAACATGAATACGTGGAAATTATATGATATTCATTTCAAATTGAGAATTACTGTATGAATGAAATTTAATTGTTACATGAATTAATTGTCCAATTTGTATTAATTGCATATTTGTCCTTGATTGCTCATTTTCCTTTCTTTAAGGACCTAATTGCATGAAATATTAAGGGACTAAATTGATCATGTGCAAACTTTGCATCCTTAATTGCATAACTTATACAATTGAGGGGTTTAATTGCAAATATTATAATTTTCCCCAAATATAACGATATATGCATCTCTTCCTTGCTCTTCATTTCATTTCATCAAGAATCATCATCCCTTCTTTCTTCTCTCTACCGAACCAAAGCCTTGGAGGAGGAAGGAGAGAATTCTTCATGTTCAAGCTAGAATTTGCTAGGAAACTTCATGAATTCAAGCTCAAGCACGCATATTCATCATCTTTTTCCATCTATTTTCATCTCAAGGTATATAAGATCATTTATATGATTTCTTGAAATTTATGTCTGAAGCTAAGGTTATGATTTGGATGCAATAACTTGATTACTTGATGTTAGAAGCATGAATACTTGATCATAGTTTGAAATCATGCATGAATTCTTGGAGAATTTGATGATATATGATGGATTTGTGTATGAACTTGAAATTGATGATTTGAGATGGTCAAGCATGAAACAAATGTTTGTATTGTGCTTTATTGCACTTTAAGCATGTATATATGTTTCCTTCTATGAATTATAATATATGGGATGGATTATGAGTGTTTTGGGAGCTTGATCCGTAGCTCCCCTGTTCTTCTCCCCTGCTACTGCATCTTCTGCAAAACGGGAACGACCCTTCCCGTTCCCTTTCTAATTGAATAGTGTGCATGGCGGCGAGGACGGGAACGACCATTCCCACTTTGTCTCACACACGGGAACGATCGTTCCCATCTTCGGGGAGCACTTTGGGAGTGGGGAACGGCCTTTCCCATTTTTGTACTAAAGCCTGGAACAGCCGTTCCCAAGCCTCTGGAAGTGCAGAAACTTTCTGCATAAAATTTCAATTTTAGCCCCTCGATCCGATGGCTTATTTGACCCCAAACTTCTATTATATGATTAATTATGTGTCAAAACAAGATGTTATCATGCTACATTGTTTATTGCTCGATGTCTCGTACATGATCATGTCGTGCGTCTTATATGAAGTAATTGTCTTGAATTATGGTCTCATGCACGTACATTGTCCCATTTCTTGTCCAGTTATTCTCCAGGGCGGAGATTATCAAGCATGAGCACGTTCACGAGTCCAGGAGTCGTCGTGTCGCCTGTCAGGTGAGGTTTAATTGCTAGTTAAATAGCACCCGTATAACCCTTACGTGATCTCTCGGCCAAAGGTATTTATATCTATAATTTTCTTGAATTACTAATCATTCAAGTCATGTTCATGAATGCAAGCAAGCCATGTTTCGTGCATGTTTAGGCGAGTAGCATGACCGTTCACGATGGGCCCGAGGGTAGTTACTAGAGCCAACCTGGAAAGCAAGGGCTGACGGGTAACTCTGGCGTTATCCTCACCACATTTGGGGTCACCCCTGAATCCACTAGGAGGTTAGTGGAAGAAGGAGCTCCGGGCTTAGGGATTCATGTACCCTCTGCTCAACACGCATGGATGATGGGGCCTTGCAATCCCATCATCAACCAGAGGAAGAAGGAGACTGGGGATGAGTCCGGCACCACGGGCTGTCCTCGGGTTATTGCATGATTTCCATTTCATGAACGTGTTACATGATTACACTATTGCACGATTGCACGATAATTGAATTGCATGATCACCTATTTATTGATCAATAAACAAGCAAGCATGTTCCATGTTCATTTGGAGTAAGGTTGGAGACCGCCCTCACTCGTCGGGGCCATGTAGTGATTGATTGCATGAAATGAACAAGTAATTAACATTGACCGTTGTATTCTCGGGCGAAGAATACTTTATTCTTGAAATCATATATTTATCTTTTATAAACCTTTACCCGAGAATATAACTTGCATGTTATCTGCGCAAATATATATGTAAACCCCTCACTCGGTCTTCACAGACTGACACCTCCACCTTTCAGGTATTGCAGGTGCACGCTAGGCGGGAAGTGAGTCGAGTCCAGTCTTGGTAGTCGAGTCGTGCACGGTGCATTTTATTTAACTATTTATTTATTGTTCAAGGGATTTATGCCTATGTTAACGGTTATTGTTATTGTTTTATTTGGAGATGATAATGTATTGATATGTAAAGTAAGACATGTTTAAAGTGATAAACGAGAAACACCGTGACTTGGTAAATGGAAATATTTGATAGAAACTAGTTATGCTTCCGCTTTATTTTGTTGCATGTATAAGTAATCCCGCCTAGCTTGTCGCGTATTGCATTGTCACCCGTTCGCTCTAGGTTGGTTCATGTACGTATTGGCCGTTTCGTATGTGGATTGACCTATAGTGCGGGGGTGTGGTACCTCCACGTGTTAAGGGGTGCTACATTTATGATCTTGTTATCAAGTTTTGGCTTTCGAAAGGGTTATATCTACGAGCATATATGAGCTCATGTTTTAGTGAAAAAGTAATGTTTATGAAAGTTTAATGCTAATGTTCGTAATGTTAATGATTTGTAATGAGCGAGAATGCATTGAAAGGTAAGGTAATGTAATGGTAATGTTGCGCCCCGGAGACGTGGGTAAGGGGGGTCGGCCACGGGGTCGCCGGTTATTGACCCCTGTACACTCTCCACCCAAGGTATTACGTACGACCCTAGGGAGGTTGGGGAAGTCGTGGTCCTCTTGATGCCTTCGGAGTGAACCGGGGAGGACTCGTGTGGGTTAGCTACCCCTCGAGGAATTTATAATGGCACTCGTGTGGTTAATAGCCCTCGAGGAATTTACTAATGGATGGTTAGGGTCTGCAGGCTCTTCCATCACCGAAGGGGAGGATTGAATGTGATTTCTGTTTTGTATAATGTAATGTAATGTAATGAGAAGTAATGGTGGATGCTCGTACTCGCCGAGCTTAATGAAATGGTTGGATTATGAAACGGGAATACAGACTTTATATTAATGTGTTTGATAATGAATATGAATGTATACGTGTAACACCCCGGAGCGAAGGGCGCCACATCCCCCGCACCATAACCCAACACGTGAAGCGAAATGGGAACTCCGTCCACGTATCAAGCCACGGCGAACGGGTGACAAACAAAAATCCAACCTAAGCTAGGCGGTCTAGACCCTACTCAGAGCGCGCAATAAAATAAATAACGAATGCGGAAGCACCAGAATCTCATAAAGCAAATGAAAATACTCAAGACATATCAAACTTTCGATTCAATTTATACAAACTTTACAATTTCGAATTTGAGGCATAACTTATACATAATTTAGAATTAGCCAAAAAAAAACATAAAGAAAACAAAAATGCCATGCATGAGACTCAAGCTATCCTCAAACCCGACTCAAAGACAACCGCCTAGCTCCAACACCTCCGAACGGGTACCTGCAACTCAAATCAAAGGGGGAAAAAGATAGAAATAACGAGGGTCAGTCCTAGAGACTGGTGAGGGGGCTAACACACGCACCCATACATATACATAAGAGCAAAGCATATACAAAGCTTAAAGGGGTTCATGAACCGGGCACGGTTTTTGCATTCTGAAACATTTAACCCGTGGTAATATATATATAGAAAGAAGGTTGGGGCCGAAGGCCAAATTCAGTCAAGTTTTAGAGTTTAGAAATCCGCCCCCGTTTCACAACCATAATCGAAACATAACGAACTAAAAGCTTAAATCCAACTCACTTACTCCATACACCAAGGCGAAACGAAAACAAAACAAATCATATCTCAACTCCACCCCAACACCGTTTCGGGGAGAGAGGTGCCCCTCTCAACCCCTGCTGAAAGCTGAATGAGACGGGGGATCCACCCGCTCCTTCGACGGGTCACTAAGCGCACCGCCGGCACAAGAAGACCCGCCTTCCCCTCGACCTCCCGAGGATGGGCGAAATCTCCCTTTTGTGGAGTCGTGTTGATGAGAGAGCCCGGCGACCCCATGGCCGACCCGGGATCACATACCACTTCTCCGGGGCCCAAACTTACGCTTACACTTATACTTGCACTTATCACACTTACCAGGCGAAGCTTATCCACAAATCTTATCACGCTTACAAACACGCACACACTTAACAAAGCTTGTCAAAACAAAAGAAAATAGAGCTTATATACTTATAAAAGCGTTTTCAAATTCTTGAGACAAACGGGACAAATCCCACGAAATACGTATCCAAACACATATCTATATATATACATATATAAGTCGCATGCGGGTTCGAAATTCAATTAGGGTCTTAGGTCGTCATAACTAAAAGGAAAGAAAACCTCACCTGGACGAGCAAACCAACCAAAACGGACCAAAAGGAGTCAAACGAACCACTTCCTCAACAACGGGACGAACCTAAGAGCAAAACAAAGAGCAAGAGGCAAACTTAGACTCAAATGAACCATATTGACGCTCGGCGAATGCGTATGAATACATAAGAGATGCTATTATGTCATGAACACGTTCATGTGCACTATTAAGGAATTTAAATCATATAATCAAATCATTCAATCCTTCGCTCACTTTCATTCGAATTCATAATTACATGTTTCCAATCAATTCAAGAAATTCAAGGCACAAGATTTAACATTTAGACAAATGAGAGCATTGAAGCAAATTAAGTTCGACACATATTCAAACGTATTCAATCTTACACAAAACTCTAATACATACACCCTATTACCTCATATAACATATCTCCAAAGTTTGAAAGCAAGAACAAATCACAAGATGAGGGAAAAGAGTTAAGTAAATCATCAATGCCACCAAAACACACATAAACGGCATTCAACAAAAGCATGCCTAAATCTCACCCAAATGTTATGAAATCGAACCACAATATTCCCAACACATATTAAAACAAGTTCATAGTTCATCACAAATGAAGATAAAGACAATAAAGAGGTGAAACAAACCAAAAACCGAAAAGGAAAACCAAGGGCTGCGCAGGGGGAGGGACACGGGGGTGTCCCTCAACTTAACTAAGCTGAGCCACGCCCGTGTCTCAGTCCAGACATGCCCAGGAAGCATGACACGCCCGTGTCTCACCTTTCAAGGCAAATGAGACACGGGGGTGTCTCGGTACAGCACCAAAAACGCATACAAAGTTTGCCGGCAAAACTGACACTAAACAAAATCAGTCCAAAAGTATACCAAATCAACTCCAAATATTATGAAACTTGATATACAACATATTTAGCATGTTAGGAACATATTTCATTTAGAACTCAAAGGCTAAATCACGCGTTAAGGCCACCGAAATCATGCAGCAACTCAGGAGCGCCAAAAACGGACATATGAGCTCAATTGGTTCAATCATGCCATGATCAAGTACTTAGGGGCTGAAAATGAAGCTGAAACTCTAGGGAATGAATACTAACATGATAAGCAACTAATATACTCCATGTATATGCAAATTGACACGAATTGGAGCACATTAGAACCACCAAGTAATCACAAAATGCAACAGCAGCAGTTCGGTTCGCGCATAGCATACAAACAGGCCATCATGCTTCGATTAGGAGCTGAAAATGAATCTAAAAACTTGCAAGAGCAGGGCTAACATATAAACCAATTAGTATACAACATCTCCATGCAAATTCACACGAATTGGAAGTCATTAACTCAAGCAACAAAGCACAAAACGTCACAGCAGTCCCAAAACAGGGGAGCAGTTTTTAAGGTTCAAGAACTCAAGTTTGCAGCCATATTAAAGCATGAATTCCGGGCAAAACGAAGCACATTCATAGAACAACATGTATACTACATTACCAAGCATTAGCATACGAAATTGGAGGCAAGAATTCATCCATTTGATCTCAAAAACGTGACAGCAGTTTGGTGGAAATGAGCAGATTTGCAGCAGTTCGGTTTTCAAGTTTCATGGCCAAAAACTCAAGGTTTCAATCATGTTATCAAAGAGAAAACAACCCTAACACATCTAGCATGAAGTAATAATCAAGAATGGAAGCAAAGGAGTTCATATAATCAACAAGGAAGCACCAAATCAGCCACAAACTCAAGCTAAGGCAAGGAAGCAACAAATGACCTCTAACCCTAACTATTCATGCAAGTCTCCATAACCTTATTAAATCTGATGCAAATCATGAATTTCAAGGATCAAATGAAGCATAGAAGAGAGGAGAATACATAAATATACTTACCTTTAAGGTATGAAGAAGTATGGAGGAGTTTAGCTCCAAAAATCACAAGCCATGGGAAGGGGGTTTCTTTCTTCTTCTTCTTCTTTCCATTTGCAGCAGATTTTTCCTTCTCTTGGGGTGAGGAGCACGAAATGGAGAGGTAGGGAAGAGATAGGAGTGGTTAAAGATCAATTAAACCAAGGGTTAAAGTTTAAGCATGGTTGAAATGGGCCCACAAGTACATGACTAGTCAAAGAAGGTGGCTTAAGCACAAGCTATTCGTTCCGGGCGAAAAACGAGGGTCCAAATGGGCTTAGAAAAATATCAAATCAGGTTCCTTGGCTTTGTCTCTTCGTTACGAGTCCAACGCATCTTCCAGAATTCGAATCCGAATTCCCTAGCTCAAGTTATGGCCTCCGGAACAAGAGGCGCGCTAAAACTAGTTAGGCCCTCATGTCCCTCGTCAAATACTTAAGGTTTAAAACCTCGATAAACGAACACGAAAACTTAAAACAAGCATACAAACACATTCATAACTCACGTATATCACGCATATCGAAATTTCACAAAAATCGGAATTGAATTCCGGCACATAACGAGCAAATTACGAGCATGCAAACTTAAACGTTTAAAATCAAAGTTCAAGAATATAAACAATTAATTTCATATTAGTTCAAACAATCATATAAGCATTAAAATAACATTCAAATATGTAATTAAATAATTTAAAGCACATAAAACCCTCTCGTTAAGGCGTACCTGGAAACCCGAACGACCGGGATGTTACAAACTCCCCTCCTTCAAAAGGACCTGTCCTTAGGTCCTAAGGAGAATCTTGAATGACTTCGACGACAAACCCAAAATCAACACTTCCGCTGCGCCACTCTGATCCTATACTTCTCGAAACCCGATCTCCTTAATTGGCGAACCGGACACAAAGTCCTAGGCATTTGCCCCTACTTCCCAAATAAAGATTCGGGAGTAGTTGGAGAATTCTCAACCTTGGCACGTAGACATTACTACACAAAGTCCATAACGTCTTTCTTATGCCAAAACATCCGAGTCCCAAAACTCCGAACAACCTCAACCCTGAGTGGGATAAACTCGTGACCTTGCACTCCTTAAGGCGTAGGCTACCGTTCGTCTACGAGCAACACACAACAAAGGCCTTCCTTTATGCCTCGGTTGGAAACAAGGTAGCCTTTTGTACCTTTGGTTAGGCAAGAGCCAATACCGTGGGTAACTCTCTTCAACCGCCTCTTCCCTACTCAAAACCGTGCCTCTTACTCTGAGGCAATCCTCGGTTCTTCTACAGGAAACACCAACGGGTTAGCCTTCTATCTAGTACCCGAAGATATCGTTGAGTCCCTGACGGACCTCCTAAAGTATCCTCTATCTTCAACGAGAACAAGACGCCTCCAGACAAGCCGACCACAAGCAGTACGACCCTCACAACTCACCAAACACTCACGAACACTCCACACCACAAGCTCTCACCATAAGGAAGTACTAACACAAAAGGGAAACATACAAAGCACACAACGAACAAGAGCCAAGAAGGAAAAGAGATAAGTAACAAGCAAAACTAGGGAATAAAGGAAGCACACTTCAAACAAGAACCAAGAAGAGAAAGAATCACACAATAGGCAAGAACCAAGGGTGAAAGCAATTACGCATCAAGCAAAACTGAAAAGGGAAGGAAACACATTACAAGTAAGAGCCACGAAGGGAAAGAAACACTTAACAAGGAAGAACAAGAAGAGGCATAATTACGCAACAAACATAATGAAGAATCACCTAAAAACAAGGAGTAAGACAATAAGCACATGGGTTTGCCCCGAATGTTAAAATATGCGTGAAATGTAATGCCATGAATGCTTCATGTACCGTTCACCATAGGAGTAGCGTTGAGTGTGGTGCCATCCTCTTGTTTTCCGGGAGGATCATCTTGTGCTTGAACCGGGATCTTGAAGTCATAGTATTTCCTTGAAGACCTCAACTTCTTGTTATTCGATTAACTTTCATCATGCCTTCGATTCCTCCACAATTGAGTCCTCCTACCACCTTTGGTATTCAAATCTCTCCTTGTTTGATATTGGTGGCCTCATGAGATTCTTGATTTTCTTCATTCCATGTAATTCGAGTCTCTACAATGTGTATATTAGATTGCTTCCGGTGAGGAGATGTAAAAATCTATCCATCTTCAGTATTTGAATCTTCTTATACTCGGCAACTTTGAAGTCTTAAGTTTTCAAAATTTCTCTTGTCTCTTAGTTTCTCGCCTTGTCTCCCAATTATTTCACCTTGAAATATTTTCCCAACTCGCGGCACTTGAAACAATTCCTAATTCCTCTTAATTTGATCCTTTTACTTCGGTGTTGGAATCTGTCTTTTCTTGACATTGTTGATATCTCGAAGCTTCTCGAAATTTCTTGAAATTTAGATTCCTTGCTTGATCTTCGAACTCCAAACTGATCTTTTCTCCTCATAAGTGTTGGCAAGACTCCCTTCATTAATTGCCCATTCCTTCATAGCTCCTTTTATCTGGTATCCTCGGATCACGCACATATTCTTGAAATTTGAAGATTTGATCGAATTTCATACTTACTTGCTTGAAATCAATTCCGAACCTTAGGACAGTTCTCGAAGATACCCAATCTTTTAAACCCTTGTTGGAAATCGTCCATCTACTTTCATTCTTAAATTTGAAACTTTCCTATCACCAAACACGAAAGGAGGGTGCTTGCACAAAGTTCTCGAATAGAACTTCTTCACAGGAATTATTCTCGAACTCCTCAAATATTTATTCTATTCTCTTGATCACCTAGAACTTAACCTTGATATCCCCATTTCAAACCGCTTCAAAAGATAAAAGTCCCTAAACCCCTTATAGCCCGAATATACCTGTCTCCCTTGTCCTTTTCCCGGTAATACTTGTTGATGTCGAAGGAGTGTCCTGAAATAAAATACAATTCCAAGAAAGTATCGATGCATGCGGGGTTTCTAGTGCATGTTCATGTGAACTATTAATACAAATAATATCAAATAATATCAAGTAAGTCACATAAGTGATGTAGTGAATGCCAACAAACACGAAATCCTGAGCCGAACGACCTAGACAAACCCGACACGACACGAGAGCTCCGATTTTGCAACCTAGAGCTCTGATACCACCTAAGGATGTAACACCCCGGAGCGAAGGGCGCCACATCCCCCGCACCATAACCCAACACGTGAAGCGAAATGGGAACTCCGTCCACGTATCTAGCCACGGCGAACGGGTGACAAACAAAAATCCAACCTAAGCTAGGCGGTCTAGACTGTAGCACCCTAAACCCCAAGACGCCACATCCCCCGCACTATAGCCTCGATCCACGTATGAAATGGACAGTTCATACATAAACCAAGACCACAGCGAATGGGTGACAATAGAAATGACGCTCTAGGCGGGACACCCTCCCCAACATAATCAACATACATGAATAGAAAAGCGGAAGCAATAAAGTTATTCATCCATATCTATAGGTACCATATTTATTACAAAGATACATATAGGTACCCATTTTCTATCAATGCGTTATCATATCTTCAATAATATACATCAATAGGTATCCAAAAGTTGTCAATCGCGAACATAACATGATATCCGATCTAATATGTACATGAAAGGTGCAACACTAGACCCGTGATAATGCAAGACTCGACCAACGCCCGCCTAGCACAACCACGCTCAAAAGGTACCTGAAAAGTGAAGTATCAGTCTACCGAAGACTGAGTGAGGGGCAATAGAATATATATCACACATCACATGCAAGTTGTAGCCTCGGGTGAAGACTTTAGTATAAAATAGGATAGATATATAATTCGATGAGTTTAATCTTTGCCCGAGATTACAACCAACCATTTTAACACTTTTATTTAATCATGCTTGTCAATATCATGAACATGTGGCCCCGGCGAGTAAGGGCAATCTCCAACCGAACTCCCAATCGTGAACAATACGTGATCATGCTTGCTTGCTTGATAAATAAGTGATCATGCAATATAATTTAGTGCTCACATAGACAATTTCATTCTTGAAAACATGCAATAACCCGAGGATAACCCGACATTCCGGATTAATCCCCAGTCTCCTTCTTCCTCCGGGTGATAGCGAGTTTGCAAGGCTCGACTATCCACGACATGGTGTGTGTAGAGGACATGACCCTCTAGACACGGAACTCCTTCCACCACTAATCTCCTAGTGGCTTCGGGGGTGATCCCAACAATGTGAGGATAATTCAGGAGTTACCCGTCAGCCCTTGCTTTCCCGGTTGGCTCAAGAATTACCCTCGGGCCCACGTGCAATCATGTACTCGCCAAACATGCTTGAAAATCATGACAATCGATACAATCTTGCTTGGAAATGTTTATAGCTTTGAAAACGTTTATAATTATAGTAGGTTTTTGGCCGAAAATAGCACGTAAGGGTTGTAGGGTTCGTTTTACCAAAACAAAACCTCACCTTTCTTGCAAAATATAATAAATAAGCGTTCTAAGGAGCTTGCTCCCCGTCCACGCCCTCGTGACCTGAGCAAATACGACATATGAACATGAGACATGGACTAAAATGGCCAAAATGTGACGAACGGCGAAAACGTGTCGAGACGACCATGAAAATGCAATGTGGTATTATAACTTTTGGTTTCACATCATATTAACACATATTATAGCAATTCGGGGTCAAAGAAGTCGTCGGGTCGAGGGGTCATTTTCGGAAATTTATGCAGTGAATTTTGTTCTGCAACACAGGTGGGAACGGCCGTTCCGGTCCCCTTTGCATAAATGGGAACGGTCGTTCCCAAGGTTCCCCAAAACGTGCCCGCGTTTCTTTCCCTTTAAAGCGCGCCTTTGAGCTGGGAACGGCCCTTCCGGCGCAAGGCCAAAATGGGAACGGCCGTTCCCATGCTCGGCCGCCCATATTTTGAAAAGAAAGGGGAACGCCCGTTCCCATAAAGCCTTGAGGCTGGGAACGGTCGTTCCCAGCTTCTGCAACTGAAAGAAACAGAGCAGAAGCAGAGCATGCTCTCGGGAAGAAACAACAAAGCAACAACAATTTTGATTTTTGATCCCAAATACCATAATTTCTGGAAATATGATGCATCTAAGTTCAATAGACACTAATATAACCTTTAAACACATAGGACATGCTATATCAACAAGATTTCAAGGTTTCATGGACATGATCACACTAGCTCAATCTTGCCAAATATCCAAGGTTTCAAGCTAGAAATCATGCAATAATTCAAGTTATAATCATTCAATCATGCTTTGCACAACACATAACTCATATATCCTAAGATTCCTAAACCCTAGCATATACCAATATGATCAACTCATCCATTCAAGCTCACACCAACCTTGAAAATGGAAAGAAATGAAGAAATGGATGATGATGATAATGAACCCTCAATTTCCTTGAAAGATTTCTTGAAATCTTGATGATTGATGCAAAAGATCACTCCTTCCTTTCTTCCCTTTTGGAACCGAGAGAGAGATGAATATGTTGGGAAATATTTTTGTGTGAAATGATCTCATGGAGCTAGAAGATGATAATACATGATTCATCTCTTTTTGAAAATGGTGAAACATGCTAATTTGCCAATTAATCCTTGAAATCTCTAAGTTATACAATTAAGTATGCCATGATTTAAAATATGCTCAATTTGGTCCTTAGAAATCATGCAATTAAGTCCCTAAGATTTTAGAAAATATTTAACTAGGGACAATTTAGTAATTCTATCACTCTCGGTAATTGATTTCATGCAATAAATATTTTTCGTGTCATGAAATAATATTTTGAATGATATGAATTTAAGGAATTAATATAAATAATGTTTCATGAATTTTATAAAAATATGAATGCCACGTATGAATATTATGAAATTAAAAGAAATAAAATCAAACCTACGCTCAAAACGCACACGTGGCGTGCTTACCTGTTCTTCCGGAAACCGGGGCGTTACAACTCTCCCCCCCTTAGAAGAATCTGGTCCCCAGATTCTCTAGTCCTGCTCGAACAACTCCGGGTGGAACCGTTTCATTTTATCCTCTGTTTCCCACGTGGCTTCCTCGGTCTTGTCACTTCTCCACAACACCTTAACCATGGGAATTTTCCGGTTTCTCAACTCTTGAAATTTCCGATCCAGAATCTTAACCGGCCTCTGAACAAATGTCAAGTTCGGTTCCAGTTCAACTTCCTCCACGGGGAGAATCGTAGTCTCATCGGGGTAATATTTCCTTAATTGAGATACGTGGAACACGTTGTGAATCCCCGTAAGACTCGGTGGTAGGTCCAGTCGATAGGTTACCTCGCCTATTCTTTCCAAAATCTCGAACGGACCTAAGTAGCGAGGATTAAGCTTTCCTCCTTTCCCGATCCGGGTGAAACCTTTCCTTGGTGACACCTTCAAGAATACCCGGTCACCAACTTCAAATTCTAAATCCCTTAGGCGCTTATCGGCATAGCTCTTTTGCCTATCTTGCGCGGCTTTCATCCGTTGTTGAATCATCTGAACTTTCTCAATCATAGCCTGAACGACTTTGGAAGGCCTTTCGAACCTTTCACCTTTCTTTACCCCTTCCTGTTTCGACCACTTCCATTCCTCCAAGTCGAAGAACAACGGAGATCGACACTTTCTTCCATAAAGCAACTCGTAAGGAGCCATTCCAATCGAAGCCTGAAAGCTATTATTATAAGCAAACTCGATCAAGGGAAGCTGTTCCGACCACGAGTTCTGAAAATCCATCGCGCAAGCCCGAAGAAGATCTTCCAAATACCTGATTAACCTTTCAGTCTGGCCGTCTGTTTGAGGGTGAAATGCTGTACCGAACTTAAGTTTCGTTCCCAAAACGGCCTGTAACTCCTGCCACAACTTAGAAGTGAACCTCGGGTCTCGATCAGATACTATGCTCACCGGAATACCATGAAGTCGAATAATCTCTCTGTTATAGATCTCGGCCAACTTCGGGATCTTATAAGACATTCGGACCGGTAGAAAGTGAGCAGACTTCGTAAATCTATCCACGATCACCCAAATTCCATCAAACCCGCCTTTAACCTTCGGTAATCCGGAAACAAAGTCCATCGTCACTTGTTCCCACTTCCACTCGGGAATAGGTAACGGTTGTAGAAGTCCCGCGGGTTTTTGGTGCTCCGCTTTCACTTTCTGACAAGTCAGGCAATGTTTCACATACTCTGCCACGTCCCTCTTCAACCCGTTCCACCAATAAAATTGTTTCAAATCCTTATACATTTTATTTCCTCCTGGGTGGATCGAGTAAGCTGACTTGTGAGCTTCTTCGAGTAGGACCCGTCTCACTTCTTCAGGTACTACTACTCTGTTCTTAAACCGAAGCAACCCGGTCTCATCAAACCCAAACGGACTCTCCGGGTCATCCTTAGCTTTACCTGCAAGCTTCTGTACTTCCGGATCCCTATTCTGAGCCTCAAACAGCTGATGCTTCAATTCCGGCTGAATTGTGATATTAGAAACCCGAGCCCGTAATACAATCGGGGCAACTTCCTCACTTTCCTTTATGTCCAAACTCGATACACTCGCCTTCCTGCTGAGTGCATCGGCGACCACATTGGCTTTCCCGGGATGGTACTTAATTGTACAATCATAGTCTTCCAACTTTTCCATCCATCGCCGTTGCCTCATATTCAAATCCTTCTGTGTGAATAAATACTGGAGGCTCTTATAGTCGGTAAAAATCTCAAAGGAAGTCCTGTAAAGATAATGTCTCCATTTCCCGAGCGCAAAGATCACGGCTGCAAGCTCTAGGTCGTGTGTTGGATAATTCCTTTCATATTCCTTTAGCTTTCGAGAAGCATAAGCGATCACTTTTCCTTTCTGAGTCAAAACACAACCTAAGCCTTCTTTAGAAGCATCTGTATACACTGCATACTCTTCTGAACCCTCGGGAAGCGTTAACACCGGAGCTGAGACTAACTTTTCTTTCAGAAAATTGAAGCTTTGATCACACTTCTCGTCCCAGACAAACTTAACATCCTTCTTTGTCAACCGGGTTAACGGTGCCGCAATCTTGGAGAAGTCCTGAACGAATCTCCTGTAATAACCGGCCAATCCCAAGAAGCTTCTAATCTCTGAGGCGTTCTTTGGTTTCTCCCACTTAAGCACGGCCTCAATTTTCGAGGGATCGACTTCCAACCCTTTTCCTGAAATCACGTGCCCCAAGAAGGAAACCCGATCGATCCAAAATTCACACTTGCTGAACTTAGCAAATAACTGATGTTCTTTTAGTGTCTGAAGAACGAGCCTGAGATGTCTCGCGTGCTCCTCGGGTGATTTCGAGAAAACCAGAATATCATCGATGAAAATTACCACAAACTTGTCAAGGAAAGGCCTGAATATCCGGTGCATCATATCCATGAAAGCTGCAGGGGCGTTAGTTAATCCAAAAGGCATAACCACGAACTCATAATGCCCGTAACGAGTATTGAATCCTGTCTTTGGAATATCCTCTGCTCGGATTCGCAGCTGATAGTATCCCTGTCTTAAATCCAATTTCGAATACACCTTAGAGCCCTGGAGTATATCGAACAACTCCTCGATATGTGGGAGGGGATACTTGTTCTTAATAGTCATCCTGTTCAACTCTCTGTAATCGATGCACATTCTTAAAGTCCCGTCCTTTTTCTTGACAAACAACACCGGTGCTCCCCACGACGAAGAACTCGGCCGAATATACCCAACTTCCAATAAAGCCTCAAGCTGAACTTTTAGTTCCTTTAATTCGGCTGGAGCCATCCGGTACGGAGTCTTTGAATACGGCTCGGCATTCGGGAAAAGATCAATCACAAATTCAATCTCCCGTTCAGGCGGCAATGAATCCAATTTCTCTGGAAATACCTCCGGGAATTCTTTTACTACCTCGGTATCCTCTAATTTCACTTGATCCTTAGGCTTGTTCAGAATGTAAGCAATGAACCCTGTAGCCCCGTCTCTGACTAGTCTCTGAGCCTCTGAAAAAGAAAGTAGGGGTACGGTCTTCGAAGTACAACCCGTAACAACCTCTGAACCCAACTGAACCTTCTTGGCCCGACAATCCACCGTAGCACAATGCCTGTATAACCATTCCATTCCCAGAATAGCCCCGTATCTCTCCATCGGCATAACAATAAAATCAGTCAGAAACTCCCGGCCTTCAATCACAACTGGAACATCCCTGTAAACCTGATCCGTCTCTCGCCTACTACCGAAAGGAGTACTAACTATATAGCGCACAGAAGTACACATAGCAGGCAAAGACAAGGTAATAGCAATAGAATGCGCAAGAAAGGAGTGTGTAGCTCCTGGATCAAATAATGTATGGATGTTCGTGCCATGGATGCAAATAATACCTTCAACTACTGCAGCGGGGTCAATATCCGCATCCTGTTCCTCTCCCGCGAGTGCATAAGCCCGAGCTCTCACCAGTGGTCTCGGTCCTGCAGGTGGTGGATCCTGACGATCCGGACAACCATCAACCAGGTGCTCGTTACTCCCGCAAATCAAACATAGGCCTAACCGACGCCTGCAGTTATCATAGGTGTGTGTAGGATGTCCACACCATGTACATCGCGGTCTCTGAGGTGGCTGGGGTGGTGCTGGAGCTCTCGGACCCTTCGGAAATGGCCCGGTGTACTTAGGTTTCTTCCCGGTATCCCTCTGCGCTGGAGGTGCAGAATACACCATCGGCCTTTTTCCTGAACTCGAGCCCTGGCCTGATCTCGAGCCTGAAGCCTGTCCTGTCCGCTGAATAACCCTTCTAGCACTATTGGAATCTTCAACCTTCAAGGCCTTTGCAGTAGCCTTTGCCCAGGTACTGGTATTAGTAGCTTTCAGTGCATCCTGAATGTCCGGTCTCAACCCCTGAACAAACTGCATTGCTTTGTGAAAATCATCGTTCGCTATGTTGGGTGCATAGCGAGAAAGCCTCTCGAACTCGGCGATGTATTGGCCCACGGACCTGCCTCCCTGTTTTAGCTCTGTAAACTCCCTCAACCTGCGGGTACGGGAAGCTGGAGGAATATACTTGTTTCTGAATTCCCGTACAAAGACCTCCCAGGTAAACTCGGTCCCTGCTGCCTGCAGAACAATCTCTGTACTCTCCCACCAGGAGTAGGCCTCGCCCTGAATAAGAGTGAGGGTGCAACGAGCCTTCTCCTGACTGTCGCAAGGAATAAGCTGCCAAATCCTCTCAATCTCCTTTAACCACATCTCTGCCTGTATATCGTCTCCCTTATAGAACTTCGGGGGACGCTGATTCTGGAACTCTCGCAAAATAGCAGAAATGGGAGTCTCTGGAGGTGCTACCTGCGCTGGTGGTGGTGGTGGAGGTACCCGTTCCTGTAACCTCTGATCGATAAGCCCCACTACTGCATTCATAAAGTCCTGGGGCTGTGCCTGGGCAGGTGGAGGAGGTGGTGATCTCTCGCGGCGATGATGTCGGCGATGGTGATGCCTGTGCCTCGAGGATCGGTCACTAGAACGTCTGTCATGCTCCATCCTGAAATTAGATCACTAAACATGCGTGGTTCGGTCAATAAATGCAAATGTGTGCACACAATTTCCATAATATCAAGTAACACATATTCAAGGAAGATCAAGTAGTGCAATTAATGCGAATAAGGGAGTAAATCAAGTAGATCAATCCAATGCAGACTCCCAAATACCACATAATCCTATGCCGTGCGACCTAGACTGACTTGACACGACTCGAGAACCTCGGTTTTGCAACCGGGCTCTGATACCACCTGTAGATGTAGCACCCTAAACCCCAAGGCGCCACATCCCCCGCACTATAGCCTCGATCCACGTATGAAATGGACAGTTCATACATAAACCAAGACCACAGCGAACGGGTGACAATAGAAATGACGCTCTAGGCTGGACACCCTCCCCAACATAATCAACATACATGAATAGAAAAGCGGAAGCAATAAAGTTATTCATCCATATCTATGGGTACCTATATGTATCTTTGTAATAAATATGGTACCTATAGATATGGATGAATAACTTTATTGCTTCCGCTTTTCTATTCATGTATGTTGATTATGTTGGGGAGGGTGTCCCGCCTAGAGCGTCATTTCTATTGTCACCCGTTCGCTGTGGTCTTGGTTTATGTATGAACTGTCCATTTCATACGTGGATCGAGGCTATAGTGCGGGGGATGTGGCGCCTTGGGGTTTAGGGTGCTACATCTACAGGCTCCTTCCTTTCTTCCCTTTTGGAACCGAGAGAGAGATGAATATGTTGGGAAATATTTTTGTGTGAAATGATCTCATGGAGCTAGAAGATGATAATACATGATTCATCTCTTTTTGAAAATGGTGAAACATGCTAATTTGCCAATTAATCCTTGAAATCTCTAATTTATACAATTAAGTATGCCATGATTTAAAATATGCTCAATTTGGTCCTTAGAAATCATGCAATTAAGTCCCTAAGATTTTAGAAAATATTTAACTAGGGACAATTTAGTAATTCTATCACTCTCGGTAATTGATTTCATGCAATAAATATTTTTCGTGTCATGAAATAATATTTTGAATGATATGAATTTAAGGAATTAATATAAATAATGTTTCATGAATTTTATAAAAATATGAATGCCACGTATGAATATTATGAAATTAAAAGAAATAAAATCAAACCTACGCTCAAAACGCACACGTGGCGTGCTTACCTGTTCTTCCGGAAACCGGGGCGTTACATAGACCCTACTCAGAGCGCCCAATAAAACAAATAACGAATGCGGAAGCACCAGAATCTCATAAAGCAAATGAAAATACTCAAGACATATCAAACTTTCGATTCAATTTATACAAACTTTACAATTTCGAATTTGAGGCATAACTTATACATAATTCAGAATTAGCCAAAAAAAAACATAAAGAAAACAAAAATGCCATGCATGAGACTCAAGCTATCCTCAAACCCGACTCAAAGACAACCGCCTAGCTCCAACACCTCCAAACGGGTACCTGCAACTCAAATCAAAGGGGGAAAAAGATAGAAATAACGAGGGTCAGTCCTAGAGACTGGTGAGGGGGCTAACACACGCACCCATACATATACATAAGAGCAAAGCATATACAAAGCTTAAAGGGGTTCATGAACCGGGCACGGTTTTTGCATTCTGAAACATTTAACCCGTGGTAATATATATATAGAAAGAAGGTTGGGGCCGAAGGCCAAATTCAGTCAAGTTTTAGAGTTTAGAAATCCGCCCCCGTTTCACAACCATAATCGAAACATAACGAACTAAAAGCTTAAATCCAACTCACTTACTCCATACACCAAGGCGAAACGAAAACAAAACAAATCATATCTCAACTCCACCCCAACACCGTTTCGGGGAGAGAGGTGCCCCTCTCAACCCCTGCTGAAAGCTGAATGAGACGGGGGATCCACCCGCTCCTTCGACGGGTCACTAAGCGCACCGCCGGCACAAGAAGACCCGCCTTCCCCTCGACCTCCCGAGGATGGGCGAAATCTCCCTTTTGTGGAGTCGTGTTGATGAGAGAGCCCGGCGACCCCATGGCCGACCCGGGATCACATACCACTTCTCCGGGGCCCAAACTTACGCTTACACTTATACTTGCACTTATCACACTTACCAGGCGAAGCTTATCCACAAATCTTATCACGCTTACAAACACGCACACACTTAACAAAGCTTGTCAAAACAAAAGAAAATAGAGCTTATATACTTATAAAAGCGTTTTCAAATTCTTGAGACAAACGGGACAAATCCCACGAAATACGTATCCAAACACATATCTATATATATACATATATAAGTCGCATGCGGGTTCGAAATTCAATTAGGGTCTTAGGTCGTCATAACTAAAAGGAAAGAAAACCTCACCTGGACGAGCAAACCAACCAAAACGGACCAAAAGGAGTCAAACGAACCACTTCCTCAACAACGGGACGAACCTAAGAGCAAAACAAAGAGCAAGAGGCAAACTTAGACTCAAATGAACCATATTGACGCTCGGCGAATGCGTATGAATACATAAGAGATGCTATTATGTCATGAACACGTTCATGTGCACTATTAAGGAATTTAAATCATATAATCAAATCATTCAATCCTTCTCTCACTTTCATTCGAATTCATAATTACATGTTTCCAATCAATTCAAGAAATTCAAGGCACAAGATTTAACATTTAGACAAATGAGAGCATTGAAGCAAATTAAGTTCGACACATATTCAAACGTATTCAATCTTACACAAAACTCTAATACATACACCCTATTACCTCATATAACATATCTCCAAAGTTTGAAAGCAAGAACAAATCACAAGATGAGGGAAAAGAGATAAGGAAATCATCAATGCCACCAAAACACACATAAACGGCATTCAACAAAAGCATGCCTAAATCTCACCCAAATGTTATGAAATCGAACCACAATATTCCCAACACATATTAAAACAAGTTCATAGTTCATCACAAATGAAGATAAAGACAATAAAGAGGTGAAACAAACCAAAAACCGAAAAGGAAAACCAAGGGCTGCGCAGGGGGAGGGACACGGGGGTGTCCCTCAACTTAACTAAGCTGAGCCACGCCCGTGTCTCAGTCCAGACATGCCCAGGAAGCATGACACGCCCATGTCTCACCTTTCAAGGCAAATGAGACACGGGGGTGTCTCGGTACAGCACCAAAAACGCATACAAAGTTTGCCGGCAAAACTGACACTAAACAAAATCAGTCCAAAAGCATACCAAATCAACTCCAAATATTATGAAACTTGATATACAACATATTTAGAATGTTAGGAACATATTTCATTTAGAACTCAAAGGCTAAATCACGCGTTAAGGTCACCGAAATCATGCAGCAACTCAGGAGCGCCAAAAACGGACATATGAGCTCAATTGGTTCAATCATGCCATGATCAAGTACTTAGGGGCTGAAAATGAAGCTGAAACTCTAGGGAATGAATACTAACATGATAAGCAACTAATATACTCCATGTATATGCAAATTGACACGAATTGGAGCACATTAGAACCACCAAGTAATCACAAAATGCAACAGCAGCAGTTCGGTTCGCGCATAGCATACAAACAGGCCATCATGCTTCGATTAGGAGCTGAAAATGAATCTAAAAACTTGCAAGAGCAGGGCTAACATATAAACCAATTAGTATACAACATCTCCATGCAAATTCACACGAATTGGAAGTCATTAACTCAAGCAACAAAGCACAAAACGTCACAGCAGTCCCAAAACAGGGGAGCAGTTTTTAAGGTTCAAGAACTCAAGTTTGCAGCCATATTAAAGCATGAATTCCGGGCAAAACGAAGCACATTCATAGAACAACATGTATACTACATTACCAAGCATTAGCATACGAAATTGGAGGCAAGAATTCATCCATTTGATCTCAAAAACGTGACAGCAGTTTGGTGGAAATGAGCAGATTTGCAGCAGTTCGGTTTTCAAGTTTCATGGCCAAAAACTCAAGGTTTCAATCATGTTATCAAAGAGAAAACAACCCTAACACATCTAGCATGAAGTAAGAATCAAGAATGGAAGCAAAGGAGTTCATATAATCAACAAGGAAGCACCAAATCAGCCACAAACTCAAGCTAAGGCAAGGAAGCAACAAATGACCTCTAACCCTAACTATTCATGCAAGTCTCCATAACCTTATTAAATCTGATGCAAATCATGCATTTCAAGGATCAAATGAAGCATAAAAGAGAGGAGAATACATAAATATACTTACCTTTAAGGTATGGAGAAGTATGGAAGAGTTTAGCTCCAAAAATCACAAGCCATGGGAAGGGGGTTTCTTTCTTCTTCTTCTTCTTTCCATTTGCAGCAGATTTTTCCTTCTCTTGGGGTGAGGAGCACGAAATGGAGAGGTAGGGAAGAGATAGGAGTGGTTAAAGATCAAATAAACCAAGGGTTAAAGTTTAAGCATGGTTGAAATGGGCCCACAAGTACATGACTAGTCAAAGAAGGTGGCTTAAGCACAAGCTGTTCGTTCCGGGCGAAAAACGAGGGTCCAAATGGGCTTAGAAAAATATCAAATCAGGTTCCTTGGCTTTGTCTCTTCGTTATGAGTCCAACGCATCTTCCGGAAAAATCCGAATTCCCTAGCTCAAGTTATGGCCTCCGGAACAAGAGGCGCGCTAAAACTAGTTAGGCCCTCATGTCCCTCGTCAAATACTTAAGGTTTAAAACCTCGATAAACGAGCACAAAAACTTAAAACAAGCATGCAAACACATTCATAACTCACGTATATCACGCATATCGAAATTTCACAAAAATCGGAATTGAATTCCGGCACATAACGAGCAAATTACGAGCATGCAAACTTAAACGTTTAAAATCAAAGTTCAAGAATATAAACAATTAATTTCATATTAGTTCAAATAATCATATAAGCATTAAAATAACATTCAAATATGTAATTAAATAATTTAAAGCACATAAAACCCTCTCGTTAAGGCGTACCTGGAAATCCGAACGACCGGGATGTTACAATACGTATATGATATGTAATGTTCTTTGAAATTGATTTGGAGTGCAAAACCTATTCTCGGTTCATAACCTTTATCTTTTACGTGCTTTGCTATATATGTATAGTGTGTGGGTGTGCGTTAGCACCCTCACTCAGTCGAGATATGACTAACACCTCTCCTTTTCCCACTTTTAGTTTGCAGGTCTTTTGAGCACGAGCTAGGTGGAGAAGTGGGTCGTTCGAGTCTCACTTTTGGGTATAGGTCGTGCTAGGTGCATTGCATTCATTTTGGCTTGTATTTAATGAATTGATTATGTTATGAATTTTGTTTTGGAAATATGAATCGTTTTGGCTACGTATATTTGATCATGTGATGTATATGTTTATTTTGGAAATTTTAAATTACTAGAACTCCTTGCTTCCGCTATTTGTTTTTTTTTTATCGCGCGCTCTGGTTTAGTTTTAGCTCCGCCTAGCCTAGTGAGTGTGTGGTCTCCCGTTCGCTTAGACTTGAGTTCATGTATGGACTTCCCATTTCATATGCGGGTTCAGGTTTAGGTCGGGGATGTGGTGGCCCGCGTTCCGGGTGCTACATTAATTCTATAATTTCATATAGGATAAACAAATAAAGACATTAAAATCATTTAAATAGGTATGGACATGAAATAGATAATAAATTAAACAATTAGTATAGATATATACGTACACAAATACTCATGCATGCATGTTATAAATAAATATATATATATATATATATATATATCTACATATACACACTCATGTACATTACATGCATGCATTAAAATAGAAATCATATAACACACTCATAATACATACACACGTACACAAATGCATGCATTATATCTAATATACATATATATATATATATATATATATATATATATATATATATAAAACATACACACACATTCAGACATCACAACAACTTAGAGAAAGCAACAGCATGTCAAAGAAGTGAACGGGGATTCATCTCTACCGCGAACGGTCGTTCGGCGTCACAGAAACAAAACCTGCGCTGCATGGGACTGAACGGCTATTCAGTCCCTTCCTTTTTCATGGCTGAACTGGGGTTCAAGGGTACAGAACCAGCAGTAGCTAACTGAATGGGGGTTCAGTTCTTTTCCTCTTGGCGAGTGAACGGTCGTTCATTGCAGCGCAGCAGCTGTTCCTTCACGTTTTGCAGCAGAAAACAGGGGAAAAACATGGCTAGAACAGGGGCAACATGTAGGGGAACATATACACTTCATAACCAAGTGATAACAACTAAGAAAGCACCACAAATCAATAGCATTTCAGCCCAAAAAACGTCACAGTAGCAACGTTCAAGGAGAGCAGTTTATTTCTTACATTTTCTTCAAGTTTTCATGAAAGGCAACAACGGTAATTCATGCTATGATCAAGTACAATGAAATATAAGGAAAATATTGAAGTTAGGGAGTTCAAATGATCAACAAACAAGCATCAATTCAGATCATAAAGCAAGGATTAGCATGGATTCAAGAAATTGAGTCATAACCTAACTAGTCATTCCTCTTGTTCAAAAACTCATGATAGCATGCTCCAAATTGGGGATGAATTGATCAAAATGAGTCATGATGAATTTATATCAAAACCCTAAGCTTACCTTTTGGATTGGATGAAGGTTGGAAGAGATTTGAGCTTGAATCTCCAAGGTTGGGAAGGTTACGGGATTTTATGGAAACAGGAGGTTTTGGCTGATTTTTCTTTATGTGAGAGGGTTGGTTCGGTTAAGGGAGATAAGTATAAGTTAAAGGGCTGAGTTAGGGTTCCAAGGAATCAAACCATAGTTAATTTGGTCAAGGTTTGAATAAGATATGGTCATTTTAGTAAACTGTGGCAGATTTGATTTCCGTTTCCTATTTCGGTTGAATTTCGGAGGTTCAAATAACTTTAGAAACATATAAGGCTAAGTTCATTAGACTCGAATTTTCGTTGCGAGTTCAGCGAAGTTGACGAAACTCGAATCCGAGTTTCCCAGCTCAAAATATCAAATACGGAACCAAGGGTGCGCTAATTGCTCGTTAGCCCCTGATTTGGATTCCAAAATCAAAATAAATCGAAACTCATGCAAACAAACCTGAAAACACTAAAAGAACATATATTCATAATCATATCACACATAAATCCAACATATTAAATTTGCATGAGATTTCGGTATCAAATCATATAAGAACGAAACACGTTTATAACACTCATGAGCAATGCATAAATATATTCAAAGAATTTCATAATATAAAGCAAAATTTAAATTGATAATTAAATATAAAACAAAGTGTACGAAATAAAATATCGATTAAATCAAAGTGTACACATTTATTTAATTACAAATCAAATGCACGATTAATACAATTTAATTTAAAATCGAATGCATGTGATGGTGCAAGAATCTGAGTTTCCTAAATACAACAACACTTTCACTATTTGTTTGAAAAGGGAAAGACCATCACAGGCGTTAGAGCCTCAGGAACTGGGTTTCCTTATGAGCGTGGGTTCTTCCAGCTAGGATAACACCAATATGGGCAAAAACGTGATGATAAAGCAGCTGTGGTGAAAATATTACAGAGCTTGAGAAGAGGGAGGAAAATATGCCCAGTATGTTGTGTGTGAGGAAGATGACTTGGGGGAGAATGCAAGTGTTCTCTCCTATATATATGTTAGGGATGAGGGTAAATCGGGTAAACTGACCATGTGGTCCCAAACCTGTGTTGCCCTAACACGTGGCAGCCCATGAGGGCGTGAGAACTACACCTTTGAAAAGGAGGCGGCGTGTCAGAGGTTGTTGGCGAGGGTCGCGCGAGGGGAAGGCCCAAGGTCCGTTTTGCTAGGGTTCAGATCCGTCACGGGGGTGGAGGGTCATACACGAGCGCTGGTGACGCTCGAAGAGTGCACGGATGGGTTCCCCACGGCAGATGACCCTTGAGCGTCAAAGCCCCGAGCATCAGGAGCGGGCCCTCACGTGGGTGCCTCCCTGAGGGCCAGGGTGTGAGCGTCAGGCCTGTCAACTTGAACCCTTTACTTGAATAGTTGGCCGAGGCTCAGGGGCCTGTACTAGTAAGCAAGCGAGTGGGCTGGGTTGGCCCGCTAGCCCATCAATGCGAGCATCTAATCCCTCAGCCAGCGAGTGGTGACACGTGGACGGTTCTGATACGAGCGCGGTTTTATGTCTCATCATTTTGCCCCCCAAATTCTGTAGTATCGCTTGAGCGCACTGTAGAATTTAAAAGAAGCGAGCCTTGAATTTTTGAATATCTGAGGGTCAAGCCTCTGCAAGAGAAGTGACCGCTTGGCTTCCGTAATGGACAGGTTCTGACATCGCATTAAATAAAGTCGTGTCCGCATTAAATGCTGAGTGGGAACGTGGGCGCGTGCACTCAGGGAGAAGTGTGGCGGTTACCAAAAGTGGGGGGATTTCCTAGGCGGGAAATGATTGTGTTTTGAATTTTTATGACCTAAACGATGTAAATCCCCCCTTGTAAATAGGGCCTTGCACAGTCCTTGCACCTCTTTCACGCATTCAACTTTCTTCAAGAAGTCAAAAAGCAAGAACTTCTTCTGCAAAATTTTACGGATTCCGGCGAATTCTCCTCCAGTCTTTAGGTAAAACTCCATAATCCTTGATATTCTTGTACTAACTTTAGATTTAGGTTGGGTGAGTGAAACTCTTGAGTGAAGAGCCTCTTTATGTCGTTGAATTCATTTCAGAAATTTCCTTCTTCATTGAGTTGTCTGCGAGAAGCTTCGCCTCTCAAAATCAAAGAGAAGACTTGGCAGGGCACCAAGCAGATGATTATGTGAGGGAGATAGACGAGATGTCGGTTGGGAGCTCCTCCCCTCATGGTAACGTACCCACGGCGGTCCCAATGGCCAGACCCTCTCCTGGCGATGAGATTCCAATCGCCATCCCAGTGGCCAGGGCTCCGGCTGAAGCTGGGGATGAAGAGGTTGATGCCGCTGTTCAAGGGATGAACGAGCACGCACCCGGGGGGGTAGATGATCTCTTCGAAGAGATGGGTAACGTCATGGAAATGCAGAGACAAGGGGAAAGGGTATTTCCCGTGCTCAACAGTGCTGTAAGACCCCAAGATCATAGGATCACGGTGGCAATCGCGGATCCTGAGGGTGGTGCAGGGCCTTCCGAGCGTCAGGCTGAGGCTGAACCTCCCAGAAAACACCAAAGAAGGGGAAAAGAGCCTGCTACACGAGTGAGGTAAAATAACCTTCACCAAACCGACAGGTCTCCGGATTAGATTGAGAGCATCTTGACGCTCGAAGATCTGGAGGAGTTAAGAACAAAAGCATACTGGGATGAGGCGGTGTTCTCCATGCGCCTTCCCGAGGAGGGGGAAAGAGCAAATTTACCACCGTCGGGTATGATGACAGTTTACTGGGATGCGGTCCTTGCCGGGGGTCTGAGGTTTCCGATTCCTCCCGTCGTTTGTGACATCTACCACCACCTTAGACTCTGCCCTTCCCAAATCCTCCCCAACGGTATTGCCTTAATAAACACTTTTGTGATACTGATGTGGGCATTAGGCCATGAACCTTCTGTTGACAATTTTGATAGTTTGATCCAAGTGGCTCGCTCAACGCGTTCGTCCCCCACAGATGGGTTCTACTACGCTCAAGCCAAATCTGGCTTCAAAATGATAGATTCCCCCTCCACCTCCTATGGCGAGCATTGGAAGGAGAAGTACTTCTTCATTGGCGCTCCTGGGGGAATTTTCAGGGTTCACCGAGGGTGGCTTATGCATGGTGAGGGACCACTGATTAAGGAAAGGACAAAGAATACAGCTTTCGAGGATTGCGCGAAGGGGTTGGCCCTCGCGATGAAGAATGAGAAGAAATGGATCAAGGCTGAGGTCTTGATGAAGAATGAGGGAATATTATTCCGTTATGGCCTATCTTGCCCCCCAAGCATGATAGTTAATCCTCCCGCTCAAATCATGGCCCTCGACGGTTAGATTCTAGGAATTGACTATTCTAACTCTTAGGATAGCATCACCGACCTTACTTGACTTGTTATACTTTTGTAATCACCATCCAAATACCCAATTTCTGACGCTCGTATTTCCCGTTTGCAGATATCCAGATACTAACATCAGGGATGAATGCCGAAAGACTTGCCCAAATGATGCGCTCAGAGACCTGACGTCAACCCTCAGCAACAGCAACAGCAACAAGCACGCCCTCCCAACGCCCCGAGGGGGAGAGGAGCCCGACGAGGGGCGGGACGTGGCAATGAAAGCGCTCGTGGCGGCGCCTGGAACGAAGCTCCCCCTGCGGGCTCCATCGAAGACTTGACAGTAGAGGGCGCTCGAGGGGCTACATCTCCGTCGGCCACCCACGAGGGTCCCATTGCGCTCAGCTCTAGCGATTCTCGCAACCGCTCGGGGGAGCTAGCCCGCTTCCACGATGCAATCAGGGCTGACCGCCAGGGGAAGAGAAAGAGATTGCCAGACTCCATCCCTGTCTCTGGAAAAGGGAAAAAGGTGGTCGTGGGTCACCGCGGCGAGGGCAGCGACACTTCCTCATCGGAGGATGAGGACTTCTGGAAAATGGGCTGCCGGGGCGACGCTCGGTACAAAACGCCAATGGACGGATGGTCCAGTTCTGCTGAAGAAGAGCGTGTACTCTGTGAACCTAATCTCTGACATCGTCGGAAAACTTCAATTCTCCGGGGACCACGACAAGTTGAATGAGCACGACGCCGCTCGAGTCGCGGACGATGCTTGTCACGCCCTCCTGACGGTTAGCCTCTAGTGTTCCTTGTGGAGTTCCAACTTTTTCTATTCTAACTTTGATACTGACCCTCGCTTCTGGCTTTCTAGGAAGTAATGCCCAGGCTGAAGAACTTACAGGGCCGAGCGCAGGCCTATTCCAAACATAAGGCCAAGTAAAAGAAATTGCTGCGCATCTCTGATCCTGGCCAGCTGCAGGAGGATTACAACACCGTCAGTGCCCAACTGACTGACGCCAACCTTGACAAGGACAGGTTGAGGGAAGAGTTGAAGCAGTCAGATGATGCCTATCTGGCCCTTGATGATCGTCACAAGAAGCTTAAAGAGGAGCGTGACCAGTTGAGGGTCCAGAATAGAGAGCTAGGTGAGCAACTGGCGGAGAGCACTCGCCAGAATGAGACCACAAAGAAGACCCTCGCTGAGTTGCAGGAGAAAGTTGCAGGTTTGGAAGCGAAGGTGTCATGGGATGCGGTGAGGAAATTCGTACGCTCCAAGGCCTTTGCATTCGAGGCCAACATCCATTATTTCGACAACGCTCGGCGATTCTTTTACAAGGCGATTGGGCAAATGGTGAAACTAGGACTGGCTCCTGAGAGCGCTTCCGTATGGACTTAGATGACAACTGTGAGCCTATGGATTGCGACGAGGATCCCTCCGAGAGTCTGGCGGAGCCGGAGTATCAAGAACTGGTGACGATGCTCCAGCAGGAGTTCATAGCGGCCAACCCCATAGACCTCGAGCCCATTCAAATAGACGACGAGGGTACCGTCATGGACGCGCCGGACGATGTGGAACCTGGAGAAGCCCAGACTTCTGACGACAATGTGTTGGCTGTAGTTCTTATTGCAACGGCCCCTCCAGAGCCTGAAAATCAAGCCCAATGATGCTCTTCCAACTGCCGCTTCAAGACCTTGCTAAATTTCTATTCTTGTTTATGAACATTTTTAATTTCTGCATCTGATCTCTGTACCTTTGATAAAGTATCCTAACTTGGCTCTTTATTGTCTGAATGCTTATGTTCGTTTTCTTCTGTTTTTGAATGTTGTGCATGGTTGTTTTATTGCGTTCGATGTTTGCATGCTTATCTTTCCGGTTATTCAAATGTCTACGAGGGGTGTGTATGCGCACGAGGGTGTTTCCTTTGAAGGTTCCCTGGCGCATATCAGAATGTATTCTAACCCCTTGTATCTCTCTCGGAAGCGACATGGGGAGATTTAGGGTCCCCACCTGATAGGGCTGGACCATAGGCACCATTCCGGGCATCATCCCCGGTTGCATATAAGCATATCCTGGCGGAGGCATGACCGTGGAGTACACGCCGGGATGGGAAGCAGGAACGTTGTGGATGAAGGCTGAGGGGAGAGGAAAGGAGCCAGATCCTCCTACCCCGTTTCCGTTAGGAGGATGAGTTGCATCAGCGGTATCCGTGTTTCCGGCCCCATTCCCATCCGTGGGTGGGGGCGTACCCCCGGCGGGGACGTTGTTCCCTGCATTCTCCTCATTAATGGGCGGAAGAACACCCCTGTTCTCTACCACCCCAGATCTTGTTGCAGTTACCATGTTTAATGTAAGAGGTGTTATATCTCAACTAGCTTACAGAAGAAACAGGTGAAGATGAAGCTGAATATGTCGATGGTTTCCCACAGACGGCGCCAAAAATGATTGTGCAGGAATTTGAGTTTCCTAAATGCAACAACACTTTCACTATTTGTTTGAAAAGGGAAAGACCATCACAGGCGTTAGAGCCTCAGGAACTGAGTTTCCTTATGAGCGTGGGTTCTTCCAGCTAGGATAACACCAATGTGTGCAAAAACGTGATGATGAAGCAGCTGTGGTGAAAATATTACAGAGCTTGAGAAGAGGGAGGAAAATATGCCCAGTATGATGTGTGTGAGGAAGATGACTTGGGGGAGAATGCAAGTGTTCTCTCCTATATATATGTTAGGGATGAGGGTAAATCGGGTAAACTGACCGTGTGGTCTCAAACCTGTGTTTCCCTAACACGTGGCAGCCCATGGGGGAATGAGAACGACACCTTTGAAAAGGAGACGGCGTGTCAGGTACAAGGTACGCACCACCTCTGTGTCAGAGGTTTTTGGCGAGGGTCGCGCGAGGGGAAGGCCCAAGATCCGTTTTGCTAGGGTTCAGATCCGTCACGGGGGTGGAGGATCATACACGAGCGCTGGTGACGCTCGAAGAGTGCACGGATGGGTTCCCCACGGCAGATGACCCTTGAGCGTGAAAGCCCTGAGCATCAGGAGCGGGGCCCTCACGTGGGTGCCTCCCTGAGAAGGGTGACCCTGAGGGCCAAGGTGTGAGCGTCAGGCCTGTCAAGTTGAACCCTTTACTTGAATAGTTGGCTGAGGCTCAGGGGCCTGTACTAGTAAGCAAGCGAGTGGGCTGGGTTGGCCCGCGAGCCCATCAATGCGAGCATCCAATCCCTCAGCCAGCGAGTGGTGACACATGCGAGCTGTTTTATGTCTCATTAGCATGATTTGATACGGTTTAAAATTAAAATGCATGAATACATATATTTCGTTAAATCAACTATATTTAGTATTAATAACATTAGATTATGATAATTAACATTTAATATAAAATTAAATATGCAAATCACTTATAAATAATTAATTCGCGCAAATTGGTAAACACGTACGTCATGTTATACGACTAAAAAACACTGGGGCGTTACAAGATGTATCTCATACAGATAGTTGAGATCTAATCTCATTTGAGAAATTATATTTAACTCTGAACATTGATACTTATAGCTACTTCAATCTAATCGGAGTGCTTGATATGTTTTCTAATTTGACTCTTTGACTTATGTCTCATCAAATAAACATATCTGTATCTAAAGTAATCATTCAAATGAATGAAGTACCCAAAAACGTTCTCTTGTTTGAACACTCATAATATCATACGTTCGTATGAACTACCTCAAACAAGTTCATCGCTTAAATACCCTTTGTCTCAAAAAGGCTTCTTGGTCATTTTATCTTTCTAAATAGGATCGCAGATTGATACTATTTTCAAGTCAATAGGACTCAACAATCAATCTTTAGATCCTATTCAGATTCAATTGACCAATAGATAGGTCCCACGTAGAAGTTTTTCCTCTTAGATGGTAAGTCAAGCTTTCAGTGTTAATCTTGAAATTAGGATTTAATTAGGATATAAAAGACCATTTTTTATTGTGCCAGAGCAAATAAACCTTTTATTTTGCTTAGCGGTAACCTGTTGTTCAAAACAAATAGTTAAACCATTAGTTTATCAAATAACTTACAAAAATCAAATTTCTGTATATATGGTACGTATAATATAAAAACCCTATTGCCAAAATACGACTTTGTAGTCCTTACTGCTAATATAATCACACTTGTATTATCCCGGAGCAGTAGTTGTGTGTTAGCCATTTTTCAAACTTCCTGGTTAGTTTGAATTTTCGCAACGAATTGCAAATATGATTAGTTGAGTTCGAATCCACATACCAAGATTCTGGAGCATTTCCAACTAAACATACTTTCAACAAGTAAGATATTATCATATCTTATCTAAACGGCGTAGCAAATGGAAAAACTAAGTATTTTGGACAATTTTCTTTCCAATACCCGTTACCACCGAAATAGAAACACTTTTCCATTGTCGGATTTGACTTTCTATTTCTGAACCTTAGATTGAGAACCATTCCTTTTCATTTTCTTCCACTCGTTGCCTTTCTAGGCCGTGGATATCGATGTCTGATTTAAGAGAACTTTTCCCTTAGTCGATATCACCCTTTCTGCCATATTGAGGTAGTTCATTGGTTCAGGTTGGGTTTTTTAAGAAATTTAAAATTAATCTTGAAAGTTCAACAACTTATGCAGAGAGTATAGGATCGTATCCTATCTGTTAAGATTATCTCTTTAAGCACAAAGGCTTTCATTCTCTTTCAGGTTAGCCATCATGTTCATAACATAATCCTGAATTGGTGATCCTTCAAACATCTTTATAAATAACAACCTTCTTAATGGCTAGTACCTTCATACGATCCTATCCTCAAAATATGTTCTTATCAGTAGACATCTCATGCATCTGATGCTCAAGAACTTTTAAGACAGATGTCAGGACATAAGACTAGCCAGATCATTACACTTGATCTATTAAACATAAATGCCTTTCTTATCCTGATTGGCTGTTGTTTTTGAATTTTTCGGATAAGGTTCAGTGAGTACGTAAACTTTCGTATCTCAACACGATGTCAAGATTCATTTACTAGTCAGCATAGTTAAACCGTACTAGCCTATTTCCTTAAAGTCATATGGATTGGGTTAGGGGAGATCGTTATTATAAAACTGAAATAAATAAATAAATGCAAGTTATGATTATGCATTTCACTTTCTTCTGCCTCCAACCAATAAATAAAATCCACGTAAGCATTTTCATTTACGTAATGGTGACTTAACTAACTACGATTGACTCCCTGGAGGAGAGGTCGAAAACCACTTAGAAAAGCAAGAACTATTCTTAATTAACATGTCATCTAGGTAACTCTTACCAAACAATATTAATCCACCACGTCAACCCTTGGCCTCTAAGTGAATGTAACATAGCTCCAAAGGGAGGTTAATACATTGCTTAGTCAAGTGTGTGCCATTACCTAGAAGTCCGTACAAGTATGTCAAGACACTCCACAGAGGCGTGGTCGAGCTGACTTTCCTCGCATTTCATTCTATCCGTAGAAGTCTAATCGTTTATACCGCGAATATATACCCGCCGAAGGGAGTATTACACATCAACTATACTATAGACGGGTAATGGAGGCCGTGAGAATCCAACTCTTTTCATCTCGCTCCCACTTAAATTTTTAGAAAGTGTGGATTATTTTATTGATTATCATATAATCACTTTTAGCGTCATATTGTCGGAAGTGATATATCTTATCAATATGCTCCCAGTAGGATTACTAAATCATATCTAAAATCACAATAATAATATTTTATTAATTAGGCCGAAAAATATTAGTCCAATTATGCATTGCGTCTAATCTCCATTAAACATTATTTATCTAATCACATTAAATAAAATATACATAATTGAAAATAGCATAATATCTCATATTATGAAGATCATGCCACAAAAAAAATATATATATTAAGCATGTTTTCATATAATTATCACATAATTATCATGATTAAAATAAATGGCATAAAGTAAACATGTTATCAATAAATTATCACATAATTTAAATCATGTTTACTGATTCTGTAATTTTTCAGGAAAAGCAATTAAATTGTTTCCCAGGAAACACTGGAGCGGTCACAACGGTCCCACTTAAAAACTAGTCTCCTTTGACAAAATTTACGTGCACTGTAGCAGATTTAAAATTATGCATCGCATGCATCATATCAACGCATGTATATATCTAAAGCACGGCTCTGATACCAGTTGTTGGTTGGTGGGCCCAAAACAGTAGCGGTCCGGGACCACATTTTAAAATTTTGTTTATAATACACGTATTAAAATATTTCTAAAACATTTTAATACAATAGCCGAAGACTAGCCGGATCTACTCAAGTATATACATGCAATTGATAATAAATTTTAAATCACTAAAGTAGATAAATATCTAACATGCAATTAACACTTAAGAGCATATAATTTATCATGCTTTAAAAAATACAACTGTAAATGTTGGGAAAACGCGATCAGAAAGCGCAGCGGAATTTAAAAATTTTCCCAAAAAGCAAGATCGGACTTGCAATTCCTATTTCTAATCTTAAGGATTCAAGAACTTACAAGAATCATCGGTTTCTTGAAACGTTTTGAGCCGCCCTCAAATGCGCTTCATGCGGTAATGACAACCCTCTTCCCTCAAAAGATTCTTTCTACTTCAGATTCCAAAGTAGGTTTCCTCTGGAGTAATAATCCACACCAACCTAGATTCTAATCATGTTAGGGAAAGTACTAGCGATATAACATGTGTAAAGAAAGAAACATAAAACGAGAAGAAGAGAGCAAGAGAATTCTCCCGAATTCTTGAAGCCATGTAGATTGGGCGTGAATCCCAAGTCACGCGTAAGGTGAAAAATTCGAATCCCGTGGCTTATTTATAGCCTAGGGTTCGAACCCCAAACCCTAATCGGAATGGGATTCCAACTTTGACTTTACTTCTATTTTCTTTCTCTCCAAGTAATAGGAATCTTATTCAAAATAAGATATCTTATTCTTCTAGAAAGAGAGTTCCTAACTAACTAGGAATATTTAATTTGTCCAATAATAATTAAATATCTTATTGCAATAATATTTATTCTAATCATATTAGAATTATATTTACTAGAATAATAAATAGAAGATATTTAGTATTTATTTATTTATTTATTTATTCTAATCAAATTAGAATAACTTAAATAATTAAATACTTAGAATTAATTCTCTAATTAATTCCCAGAAGGACTTTAGAATTAATTCTCTTAACTAATTCTAACGAGCTAAAATTAATTCTCTAATTAATTTTATTTGGCTTGATAATTAATTCTCTTAATTAATTATATTAGGGATTTATAATTAGTTCTCCTAATTAATTATACTTGGGCTTTATAATTAATTCTCCAATTAATTAACATATGATCCATTTCTCAATAGGACCACACGCCCAAAAACTTGCTCATATGTCACACGTGTACATTTACACGTGCCACACGTGTACATTTACACATGTGGTCTCGTTTCGATCAGCTATTTGATCTTTCTTTGAATACACTTTCAATCTGGCATTTGTGTGTGACCCCCTAGGTTCATTTTCAATTAGCAGTGAGACTAATACGCTTTATTAGTTCACAGAACACACGACCATAGTCTAGTCACAGGTGCGTGACCCTTACCCAAACAATGAATATATATTCGAAAGAACCTTTCAGTCAATGACAGCTGTGAGGTATGATCCTCCTACCAACTCATCTCTCGATTAAGATCTAGGGCATGGGAATAATGAGATGTTAGGAATAGTGCCCTTAAAGCAGCTTTTGGCTTTACTATTTCCTTGTAATATCACAAACAGTCTTTGAATAATAAACGAGATGATTTTGTTCATAGGCATTCACTTCTTTATGTGCTTATGTATGTCTGTTTGGGTTGACTGTGTTTTTGCATGTATTGAACTCCTCTAATCAGACGAGGCCGTTAAGAACTTTGTTGTTATGGGAACGACACATGAAACAAGTTCTTAACTCGATAGACGAGGATTAGAAACTTCTCCAAGTTGAGAATCCGACAGACAGTGGGAGTGTCAACCTTGATTCTATTGAGACTTGCTTATGTGATTATGTCCTTTTGAAGGATCACTCAGTTTCATGGAGTGATAAGTGCATACGATGATGCGTTCATAATACATGAGCTAGAGCTTCATCACTGAGATGTCCCACGTGAGAACATTCCTAAATGGGAAAGGAAGTCTCCTAGAAACTTCCAGATTAGGAAATATGTCACAGGTCAATAACGTGATTCATTAATCCTTAGACTTGACATTCTGTAATGTCTCATATGAGCTAACTCTGTAATCTTTGATATAGGCTCAAAAGGGTGTGGCCATATAGACACCTGAACCACGGCCTATGTTGGGATTACACAAGTGGCATATGTAGAATTAGTAGAATCAACAAAGGACCTACACTTGTTGCAAGAACAAGAATGATCTCTTACTGATTGAGTTGTTCGTAGTCCATTAAACTTAAACCCTTGGCCAAGGTGGATAAAAGATCAAGACATCAAGAAAATGGGGTTTTCTTGGATTGAGGTCTAAATGGATATGAAACAAACTTAACTTTAAAGATCAAGAATATTTAGGCTTTGAGAATATTCCCATGCCTTAATTCTTGATTGATAGATGGAGTTGTAGGAGGATCGTATTTCACTCTATGTTATTGACTGAAAGGTTCTTTGATTCATTTCGTTATTCGGCTAGGGGTCACACAACCATTTCTAGATTACGATAGTGTGATCTGTGAAGTGATTAATTAACTAGTGAATTAATTAATTACTGTCACTACTAATCGAATAATGAACCTATAGGGTCACACACAAATGCCATGACACGAGGGTTGATTGAAGAAGGCAAAATACCTCGCCACGAGTCACGGTAATGACGTGACTGCCACGTGTCTTGTACACGTGGGTCACACGTGTGATGCACACGTGTCACGGATGACGTGGCTTAGGCGTGTGGAATTATTCCACACGATAATTCTTTTCTAGAATTAATTAATTAAATTGTAATTAATTAATTTAAGTCTTTTAATTAATTTTGAATTAAGTATTAAGATTTTATTTCTCAAGCTTAACCGAATAAATAATTATTTGAGAATTAATTAATTTATTGAATCTTGACTTTTAGCTTTAGTAAAGTTGAAAAGTCTAACTTCCTATTGTAGGAGAGAGAAAGTTATTATTGCAAGACTTGGAGAACAAGTTGGGAACTTATTTTCTCCAATTAAATTAAATAATTAATTAGTTAATTAGTGAGCAAGAAAACAAAGCCCAATAGGTTTAGGAAACCCTAAGGGGCTCGATCAACACTAGTATAAATACTAGTGGTGGTGCTTCTCTTATTCTTTAGACCAACACTCACGAAGTGTTATGTTTTTGAGAAAAATAAAAGAAAAGTTTTCAAAGTAAAACCCTAGCCATTAACACAAGTTGTATAACTAGCATTCTCACTTGCTTGATCGTGTTCTAAGACTGGTGTGGATACGCTTGAGAGGATCGCTGCTTTGGGATCTATCGAGAACCATTCGAGGGACATTCCGCTTGAAGGGTGTTCAGTAGGCGGTACTGACATCACTAGAAAGCTTCATTCTATGTAAGTTTCTAAACACCCTAAGATACAGTACAAGAATTGTAACTCCATGATCAATCCTTTTGGAAAAATTTTAATTTTTCACTGCGTTTCTGCTCTAGTTTTCCAACAAGTGGTATTAGAGCCACCTTGGAACGCTCGTATTGTATCGTTACAGCTTTACGAATTTTGATTGAAAATTCTTGAATTTGAGTATATGTTGTGTATTCATGATTTTAGTTTGAAATACGAAATTTCCGGAACAAGATTGTTTCTTGAAAATTTTACGAAAATTGTTTCCTGATTAATCTGGTTTTAAACTGTTTTGATTCAGATTAGTTTGAACTGTTTTAATTCGAAATTGAATTACATGAATTTGGTGAAATTGCGAAACGAAAATTACGGAATGAGTCAACACGCGCGAACCAAGTACGCGCATGGAGCAGCATCACCCAGCTCCGCACCTGGCGAGACCCGCCGCACGCGACCGCGCGCTGTTCGCCCAGGCCGCCGGGACTGCCTACTCGCAAGCGCGCGTGCGTGCAGCTTCACTGCGCGGCGTATGCTGCCCAGCGCGCGGACGTGCGCGCCACTGGCGGGAGTCTCCCGGCACCCGCTTAGCATAGTCGCGCGGGCTGTGAGGGCAATGCTGCCCGCTCGCGCGCCCCTTGTGCGCGCGTTTGCAGGCGGCGGCTGCGCGCCTCGCGCGTGATGTCCCGGGCCCATTTTCGCTTCGTGCTTTTCCAGTATCGTAAAATCCCGAATTATGAAAATTTGATTTTATTTGAAAATTTGATTTTAAAATTATAAAATTATTTATTTGAAATAATTACAAAATTTGGGATTTTATGAATTAAAATCAAGTTCATATTTTTCGAGAAAATTACAAAAATCACTTTGAATGATTTATTTGACAAAATTTAATTTTTGAATTAATTGTTGTTTTGTCATAATCCAGTGAATTCGATTTTGAATAAATTCGTGAATAATGAACAATATTCAAATTGCTTAAGTTAATTGTAAGTTGAAGTGAAAGGAATTTTAAATTTAGTTAGTAAATTTAAATAAAAACGGAATCATGCTAGTTTAGGTGATCATGGGTTAGTCTTATGTATGTTTTAAATTCTGCACATGGATATTTTTCAATTGGGGTTGGAGCCCCATAGTTACGCGTTTTCAATTGGGGATGGAGCTGTAGCACTCGGGACGATAGGCACCACATCCCCCGCACTACAAGTCTAGTCCACGCATGAAATTGATGATCTAGCATGAACCAGACTCATAGCGAACGGGTGACAAAATAAAAACAACTCCCTGACTAGGCGAAATCTAACCCTGTATCAATTAATTCAACAACCTGACGAGTACAATGAGGAAGCAATGATACCGACAAAAAAAACTCAGTAATGGCTACAAGCCCAACAATTCCAACACATAAATTAAAATCATCATGCATCCTAACAACCGGTTCAACTACACAAGCAACCTGTCCCGAATCAATAATCAACAATAATTCATAATTGGCACACAGGCCCAAATACATAAAGGGATTTCCATTAAATCATACAATATAAAATGTGACTCGAGTGTACAAGTGACTCGACAAGAAAAAAAAAAATAAAACTCGACCTCCGCCTAGCAAGACCTACAAGAACTGAAAAGTGGGAAAGAGGGGTCAGTCTCTAGAAGACTGAGTGAGTAGGAGCTGTACATATATACAGAAAAATGCGCATACAAGTCATAAATCCTAAGCAACGTTTTAAGTGAGGTTAGTTCCCACGAAGGGGAAGAAAATAGACAAGCAATGCTCGGACTTTACGACTAATTCATATTTAATTCATTAAGTTCATAAATCATGAATAATCATAATGGCTCGACTAGTGAGCATACATAATTCTCCAACCAAACTCCGACTGTGTACATTGAACATGATTTAATATGTTTTAAATACGTGATCATACAATACATAATAATACAGGCGAGACATAAACATGAGACATGAGCGTTTGGGCAATCCGTGTCCCGGCCTTCCCGCACTGTGCATAATCATAATCATAATCATAAAATAATTTCCAACCTTCTCCCTCCATGATGGTCGGGTCTGCAGACCTGAACCATCTAATAATATACTATATCGAGACGGGGGCTCATGACTCCAACGCGCTCCTTCGATGGGCTAACCATCGACTCAAGAATAACTCCCCTTCCACACTACACGGTCGCGTGAGAGATTCTCAATGAGTACTTTATGCAATGGCTTAGCTATACGTCGGCCCGATGCCGAACCGGTCTCCATTCACACATTTCCTCGGGGCCCAATAACATGTGCATGATCAATGTGTATAATCTTTCCAAAACATTCAAGTCATAAGTAATCATAATACATGAGGAAACATTTACTCGATGACTCCACTTTGAAAATGATATATATATATATATATATATATATATATATATATATAAACATAAGGTTTTTGGCCAATACTGGTCACATAAGGTTATAGGGTTTGATACAAAGCTAGAACGAAAACACCCTCACCTGGAATAACTCGAGACAAGAAAAATGATTGATGCGGGTGCCTATTCAATCCGGAAGTCTCCGCCCTGGAGATGAACTGTACAAGAGAAAGTAACAATGTGTACTCGTGAGAGGAGACTCAATATAAGACCAAATAAGATGCACGACAATGGTATGAGGTGATATAACATGTGTGACCTTCAATTAACACATAAAGGATGCAATTAAATTCAAAGAGGTCATGTATTCATGCCATTTAATCAAATGATTTCATTTCATGTAAGGCGCGGAGTTAACAATCAAGTTTAAACAATTAAAGATCAAAGAGTGTCAAATAAGTGCATAATTATCAATTAATCAAGCATATAATTCATATAAGTCACATACGGGAGCCATGTAAGTGAAAGGAATGCAATATGAGAGGTTTTGGTGAGGTTTGGCAAAAATGGACAATTTTCGGAAATGCGAATGCTGTGGTAAAACAATAATATCTTGAGTTATAGAAGTTGGAATTGGGTTTTGTTTGTTGGATATCAAATTAGACATGTAGACCTTTAAAATGATATATGGCCCGTATTGTAGTCCCAAACGAGGAGGAAATGGCGTAGGTCCGAATTTGAAGGAGTGTAGATTTTCGGTAAAGTGGCGACAGCTACAATAATTGATTATAACTCACAATTGAGAAAATATATTGAGGTTATTCGAATTGTAGATTTTTTAGACTTCAAGAGGTTTCCAACGGTTCAAAAATCAGGTCAATCGGAGTTCGTATGAGGGAGAAACGCCCATTTGAAAAATGTACTAAAAGCAGAAGCGGGCGTGTGAAGCTCCTCGGGCGAGACAGTAGGTTGCCACACGGGCGTTTGGTGAATGAACTGGGTACCCAAACGCCCGTTTGGGTATGCTCTGTTCGAAAAAAGGGCAGGGGAACCGAAATAGCTCGAAGGGAAGGCTCCAAAATCACCCCAAAACATCACCCCAACCAAATAACTCACAAAAACACCAAAATACAAGATATAGCATACATAAAACTCATTAAAACAAGTATTAATCCATGAATCTTGTCACAAAACTCAAACCCACATATATATATATACAAATGTATACATATATATATATACACATATACCTTGGAATGAAGAGAAGGAATGGAAGAATGAAATGATGGAGATGATAAAGACGATGAAGATGCCTTGATTCCTCTTTCTCCTTCTCCTACCTCTTGCTTGAATCAAAAAATGGAGGTGTGTAGCACCCTAACCCCCAGGCACTACATCCCCCGCACTATAGCCTCGATCCACGTATGAAATGGAAAGTCCATACATAAACCAAAACTATAGCGAACGGGTGACAATAAAAAAAATGACGAGCTAGGCGGGACACTCCCCAACATAAATAACACAAACATGAATTCAGAAGCGGAAGCAATAACTCAAATACATATAGGTACCATATTTATCGAATAGATACGTATAGATACCAACTTAACTATCAATACATTATCATCTCTTAATAATATACATACTCAGGTACTCAAAATGTACTAATAACTATCATAACATGAGATACCAAAAAGTGTTATACATGAAGGTACGGTACTAGACTCGTGAGAATGCAAAACTCGACCGGACACCCGCCAAGCACGACCAAGCGCTCAAGTACCTGAAAAGTGAAGTATCAGTCTACCGAAGACTGAGTGAGGGGCAATAAATATATAACACACATCACATGCAAGTTGTAGCCTCGGGTGAAGACATCGGAAGTGAAATAGATATATAGTTCAAGAAACTCGTTCTTTGCCCGAGATTACAACTAATCATTTTAACAGTTTAACTTGATCATTTCATGAACATGTGACCCCGACGAGCAGGGGCGATTCTCCAACCTTTACACCAAACGTGACAATACGTGCTTGCTTTATCAATTCAATACATGATCATACAATTCCATTTAGTGTTCACATAGACAGTTTCATGCTTGAAATCATGCAATAACTCGAGGATAACCCGACATGCCGGATTAATCCCCAATCTCCTTCTTCCTCCGGTTGATAGTGAGTTTGCAAGGCTCAACTATCCACGACATGTTGTGTGTAGGGGACATGACCCCCTAGACACGGAACTCCTTCCACCACTAATCTCCTAGTGGCTTCGGGGGTGATCCCAACAATGTGAGGGTAATTCAGGAGTTACCCCGTCAGCCCTTGCTTTCCCGGTTGGCTCAAGAATTACCCTCGGGCCCACGTGCAATCATGTACTCGCCAAACTTGCTTGAAAATCATGACAATCATTACTTGCTTGCTTGAAATATTTATAACTTTGAAAACGTTTACAATGATAATATGTTTTGGCCGAAAAATAGCACATAAGGGTTATAGGGTTCGATTTACTTAAAATAAAACCTCACCTTCTTACAAAATATGATAAGGATATACTCTACTGAGCCTGCTCCTCGTCCACAACCCCGTGACCTGTGCAAACACGACGTGTATATGTGAGACATGACCTAAAATGGACCAAATATGACGAACGGCGGAAATGTATCGAGATGACGATGAAAATGCAATGTGGCATGATAACATGTTGTTTCAGTACATAATAGCACATATTATAGCAATTCGGGGTCAAAGAAGTCGTCAGATCGAGGAGCTATTTTCGTAATTCGGGGTCAAAGAAGTCGGGTGGGAACGGCCGTTCCGGACCCCTTTGAAAAATAGGAACGGTCGTTCCCGTAAAACCCCAAAATCACGCCAATGTTTTTCCAGTTTAAAAACGCGCCTAGCTGGGAACGGCCCTTCCGGCACCAAGGCCAAAATGGGAACGGCCGTTCCCATGGTCGGCCGCCTATTTTTAGTTTAAAAGAGGGGAACGCCGGTTCCCACAATGCCTTGAGGCTGGGAACGGTCGTTCCCTGTTTCTGCAACTTACAGAAACAGAGGAAAAACAGGGGATGGCTACGGGAATGGACAAAACAATCATCAACTTCAAGTTTTAGTCAACCAAATGCATGGATTTCTGGAAATATGATGTACACATGTTCAAAAGATGATAATATAACACTTAACCATTAAAACTATGCAATATCATCAAGGTTTCCAAGATTTCTAGCTCAAGATCATCTTGATCACTCAAGCTCAAATTCTCAACAAAATCATGCACAAATCATGCCATAATTCAAGATATAATCATCTAATCATGCCTCCAACTAGAATCAATCCATCTAACATATAATTCTCAAACCCTAGCTCAATCAAATATGCACAAGAATCATCCATTCATGCACAACCAACCTTGAAGATGAAAAGGATGAAGAAGATGGATGATGAAGATGATTAATTCCCCAAAACTTGGATGATTTCTTGAAATCCTTGATGAAAAGTGTAAAATTCTTCTCTTTCCCTTTTCTTCTTGATACCGAGAATGAGGAAGCAAATGGTTGGGAAATGTTTTGGATGAAATGAGAGTATGGAAGTTTGGAGATGCATATCACGTAACAACCACTTTTTGGGATGAGTGAAATGTCCAATTTTGCCAATTAATCCTCCAAGGATTCAAGTTATGCAATTGAGTATATGGGGTTTTATAACTTGATCAATAAGGTCTTTAAAAGATTGTGCAATTAAGTCCCTAGAATTTAAAGAAATATTCAACTAGGGACAATTTGGTAATTTGAAACACTCCCGATTATGGTTTCATGCAATAAAGATTGTCCGTGTCATGAAATAATATTTTCAATGTTATGAATTCACATATTTCACAAAATAATGTTTCATGAATTTTTATAAAAATATGAATGCCACGTATGAATATATTATGAAATTAAGGAATAAATAAATAAAACCTACGCTCAAAACGCACACGTGGCGTGCTTACCTGTTCTTCCGAAAACCGGGGCGTTACAAGGTGTATGTGTGTAAAGGGTTTGAGAGAAAGAGAGAGGTGTGTGTGTGTGTTCTTGTGTATATGTGGATATAATTATGTATGTATGAAGTGAGATGAAGATATTTGATATATAATATGTATATAATGTATAGATATAATAGTTATGTGTATAAAGTAAAAGTTAGATATTATGTCTACGATATATATATATATATATATATATATATATAAATATGCATGTTTCACAATGTAGGCATGAAATGCATATATATGATATCACTTATTTTATGAAATTAGTTTCAAGTATATCGATACAAGTATATAGAAAATATGGTTGGCTTATAAAATGAAATAGAATATGTATAAGTTAGAAGAAAATTAATGAAATGATTATGAGTGAATATTATGAAATACTTATATGTTATGAAATGGCTTGCGAACATAATTCATGTATTTCACATAGTTCAATTAAATCAAATAATTCAAGTAAGGTTATCAAATAATAACGCATGCAAGTACGAGATTAAATAAATAATTAACCTAACTCTCAGAAAATCACACGTGTGGCGCGCGTACCTGTATGACGAAAACAGGGGGCGTTACAACCTCTCCCCCTTAAGAAGGACCTGTCCTCAGGTCCAATGCCTCGAGTTCTGGACTCTAAGCACAACTTCTCCGTGTTCATCCCATGTGGGTTCGCGACTCCCCGTCAGGATTTAGTTCGGAAAGGTCTTCAAGCGGTAGGGGTCTTGACTCGTTGTGAAGAAAGCTTGTCCTCGAACTAGATCCGGTGTTAAGCTAGTGGTTCGGTAGGACTTGTATAACAAGAGGGTCCAACGGATTCATCTCCTATCAATCAAGTCCATTACGACCTAACTCTTGGGGCACGGCTTGAAATGAGTATGGTGCCTTAGACAACCACTAACTCACAACCATGAGCCTAACCGAACTCTTCATGCCTCCAACCTCGGGTTCGATGTTGAGAAGATCGAACCATCTTATCTACTACTCCGGTACAATCGTTGAAACTCAGCTCTTGAAACATCCACGACCCTTATCTTACCGAGAAGCCTAAACACTCGCAAACTAAGCTGCCGCCATAGGCAAGCAAAACAGGTAGAAAACAACAACAAGAGAGCCCCGTCTCTTAACCATTCAATGAGAGAGCCCCGTCTCTCAAACAACAACGAGAGAACTAAGTCTCTCTGTAGCAACCGGGACGATAGGCGCCACATCCCCCGCACTATGAGTCTAGTCCACGCATGAAATGGATAGTCCAAGCATGAACCGGACTCATAGCGAACCGGAGACAAAATAAAAACAACCTTGCTAGGCGGAATCTAACCCCATACCAAATAACTCAAGAAAAACCAAATGTGCAATGCGGAAGCAATAACATATAATTCATACATTTCAACAATTACTACAAGTCCAATAATTCCAATACATAATTTAAATCCGTCATGCATCCTAACAACGGGTTCAGCTAAACATGCAACCTGTCCCGAATCAATAATCAACAATGAATCATAGTTGGCACACAGGCCCAATTACGTCAGGAGATACAATTATAACATATCAATATGAAATGTGACTCGAGTGTACAAGTGTGACTCGATCAAGAATGCAATGACTCGACTCCCGCCTAGCCAAAACCTGCAAGAATTGAGAAGTGGGAAAGAGGGGTCAGTCTCTAGAAGACTGTGTGAGTAGGAGCTATACATATATATAAAAACATGCACATGCAGGTCATAAATCCCGAGCAAAGTTTTATTTAAAGTTAGTTCCCACGAGGGCAATAAAAGGACTAAGCAATGCTCGGGTTTTATGACTAATTCATATTAAATTCATTAAGTTCAAAATTCATACATAAACATAATGGCTCGGCGAGTGAGCGTGCATAATCTCCAACCAAACTCCGACCGTGTACGACAAATATCATTAATACATTGAATACGTGATCATGCAATATATATAATACACACAAGTCATATAACATAAAATAAGACATAGTTGTTTGGGCAATCCGTGTCTCGACCTTCCCGTACGGTGCATAACAATCATAACATAATCATAATCATAAAATAAGTTCCAACCTTTTTCCTCCGGTCGATGGCCGGGTGATCAGCCCGAACCATCCATGCATGGACCAAAAGGGTTTCATGACTCCCCTAGTGGCACTCAGCGTCAATTCCTCGCTAACTCCTAACGAGGTCCGGTTACGCCGTTAATATAATTGGAACTAGTGAAAGGGATCACCGTCGGCCCATGCCTCCCCGGATAGCCTCTAACACCAAGTCCCTGGGCCCCATTGTGCATTCATTCATACATTTCTCGCCAAAACATTTGCTTCATATTTAGGATACATACTATAAGAAAGCATACCTTACCGTGCAACTCGGCGTATGCTAAACACGTACCTCTCCGTGTCATCCTATTCCGTAGCTAGCATGAAGACACACAGTTTGGAGCATAGCCTCGTTGCAAAACCATTTTAAGCTTATATACGCCCATACGTATAATTTCAGAAGAATTTACTCAATAACTCCACTTTGTAAAGATAACATATATATACATAAGGTTTTAGGCCAAAACTTGTCACATAAGGATTATAGGGTTTTATACTTAACTAGAACGAAAACACCCTCACCTAGAAGATGACGATACAAGGATACAAGCTAGGCCATGAGCCTATCGATCACGATATCTCCACCCTGGAGATGAACTATACAAGAGAAAGACATAATGTGTACTCGTGAGAAACGACTCAATATGAAACCAATTAGGAAGCACGACATTAACATGAGGTTTTCGTGAAATGCTATGTCATGTTTCAATATACAATAGATCATAAGATGTCATGAGTTGATGTGATTCATGTTCATACACACCAATAAAGCCATTTAGACACATACATGTTTTAGTCATTCAATTCATAATAAATTACAATACATGTTAACAATGCATAAGGATTAATTAGGCATTTATATAATGCATATAAGTCACATAGGGGGTCGAGGAAGTGCAAGAAAGGCGATAGAACGAGTTTTGGCAAAGTTAGCAAAAGTTAGGAAAAGTTTACAATTTTCAGAAATGCGCAAGATGTAGAAAAATGGGTATATATTGAGTTTGAGAAATTGGAATTAAGTTTTACTAGTTAGAGGTGAAACTAGACACAAAGATGTTTTCAAGGATATGTGGCACGAATCATGATTCAAAGCGAGGTGAAAATGGCGTAGGTTTGAAGTTTGGGCCAATGCAGAAGTTCGGCGAAGTAGCGACACAATTTTCAAACAATCAAAAATCACAATTGAAGAAATATTTCGAGTTGATTCCAATTGGAGGATGTTCTAGACTTCAAGGGGTTTCTCTGGGTTCAGAAATTAGGTCAATCCAAGTTTGTATGAGGGTAAACGGGACAAAACAATCTCAGTAGGAAAATAGGAAAGGATCCAAAGTTGCAACAACTCATGCTAGGAAAGAAGAAAGAACAAGTTCATGCAAAACCTCCAAATTTCATAAATGGTTAAGTCATGATTCTTCAATTAACACTCAAAGAAAGTTCATATATATATCATAAATGACATCTTAGGAGCAATATACATACTTCATATTAAAAGATTACTCAAGGAAGCAAGCTAGAATACATCAATTTCCCCAAACCCTCACTATTCATCCTACATGCCATTTCTAACCCAAAGCTTGGAGAAATCATGCAAACCTTAACTCAAAATGAATACAAGGAGATGTACATCACAAATATGGTCTTACCTTTCAATTTGGAGTAGAAATGGTGGAGGTATGAGCTCAAATACCCCAAGGTTTGAATAGTTCCTTGTTCTTCCCCCTTTTCTCTTCTTTCCCTCTTTCTTTCTCTTTTGGCTGAGTTTGGTGAGTGAGAGGGGGTTTGGTTCGGTGGGGGGCTGATATGGGGGGAGAGAGAGTGTGCAAGTGGGTATAGGTCAATGGTTAGGGTGTAGGTACGTTAGGAGAGGTCCGCGAACGTGAAATAGCTATTATTTGTTATTTTTGGCGCAAGGGGGTTGTTTCGGTTAAAATTTGGCAAAGCAAATAATCTTAGAAAAATATTAGGCTTATACCATTGTCTCCAATTCATCGATCCGGATCCAATGGAGGTGACGGAACTCGATTCCGAGTTCCCGAGCTCAAGATATGCCGCCCGAAACACAAGGTGCGGTAAATGCTCTTTAGCCCCCTTTTCGGTTCCGATCACACAAAAGAATCCAAAACTCACACATACGAGAATAAAATCATGCAACCAGCATATAAACATAATCATAAGTCACTTAATTCACTCATGCTAAGTTTCCATGAAAAACAGAATTCGAGTCAAATAGAAACGATATCAAACATAAACACACATGCTCAAACGTCTCAAGAATTCACAATCAATTAATAAAAGAAATAATATTGAAGCATATCTCATTAATTAAATTGCGCACATTGGTAATAAATACGTCATGCTCAAACCTCTAAAAAACTGGGGCGTTACAACCTCACCCCCTTAAAAAGAACCCGTCCTCGGATTCACTACAACCTATGCAAACAAAGAGAGAACTCCGTCTCTCGAAAACAACAAATAGAGAGCCCCGTCTCTGAAACAACAAGGAGAGAACCCCGTCTCTCAAACAACAAAGAAAGGAAGTCTCCGATACTCCCGAGCCACACAACCCATACAGAAACATCAAAGAGCAAACATCAAACATGAGGCAACAGAATCAATTACAACAGTTGAAATCATGTAAGACACAAAAGACAGAGCAATATATATAAAGTAAGCACATAAGTCATTAATCATGCAAAGCAATTATCACGACAGGAAAACAAGGTACACGTCATCAAAATTATTTGAATTACAATTGCATGTATGCATATGCCATGAATGTTTCTTATACCGTTCACGAAGCAATGAGGTTGAAAGTTGATAATTCATAATGCGGTAGGAGGCTCCGATTTAGCTCTTGATTAATTCTTGGAATTCCTTTTGCTCGTAGTATTAAGCTTTGAAATCCTCGGCGTGTTGACATCGTAACAACTACGCCATTCCCATTCCATAGCAAGTCCTTATCCACGAATCATACTCGAACTTTTCTCAAATTCTCGAATTTATTCTCTCGCCGAAATAACCTTGCCTCGGAAAACATTTGAAAAGCCGGTAACCCATCTTGATTAAACCATAGTATCCCTTCCCACAACCAATTCTATTAATCCTCACTAAATCAATCACCAATTATAGTGATTGGATGGATTCCTGTTATTCACTACCTTTCTTAACCCCTCGTCTTCAAGTCAAGGAACATGGTAATCCAATTATAATCCCTTCCGCGATTAACCTCACAGTTTCTATCATTTAAAATTTTGACATGGTAGCAAGTGCTAATCCTTCATATGAATCCTTCCTCATCTCTTGCCATGGTAATTCTTCCTTCTCTTTGAACGGTAGTGATACATCCAGTTTTGATCCATTTACTCCTTTACACTTAGTCCACACAATTTCACCATCTCTACTTCCCGATTTCCCTCAACTTAATATCCTTGGAAGTCTTCATAGAAGAATGACCGACAACTCGGTGAAGTTTGTATGTGGTGTTATCCACATTCCTTCAATACTTAGTGATGTCTTTTGCTATTCTCTCGAATTACTTCCTCTTCAATATTTATACGTACATATTATCTCTTTTCCTTTAATTCACCCCCTGGAATTCTTTTGTTGAGGACTTAGTTAACTTAGGAGTGGTTACCATCATCTTCAAGCATGACGATTCGATCGAGTTTTCCTTTTTCCCGAAGCTATTCTCAGAATCCCTTAGAAATTCCCTGATAATAACATCATTTTCAGTATCTGTATCACATATACACGACTGGCCCAAGAATCTATTTGTAAAGATGCGTTCGGTTCCGGCTCCTTTAATTCCCTAGGGTCCAATTCAAGTTCTTCCATAATTGCTCCCTACTATTCCTTTCTCCTTAACTTCTTTTGAGTCATCATGGAAAATCAACCAGTACATAGTTGGATCTTAATTTGTTGGGTGTCATCCGAGCTCCTCCAACACTCGATCGAAATTATGCTCTAGGGGCGCCATCACGAATTGTGCCAATCTGATTCGGTTCCTTTTCTTTTGAGTTGACATAATGGTCCCGCGGAAGCTCCTCTATAATTCCACCATCTTTAGAGTATGATACCCGATTCTATAGAAAACCCACTATTTCAAACTCTATCCACCTTCGTTTCGCCGAACATCCTAATCTCCTTCAACTGAGTAACTCTAGCTAAGAAATGGTTTGGTGAGTTACTCACATTAAATCAAGACGTTTAAATTGGAATAACATCCACTCTCTTTGATCCCCAACTTCTATCTTTCTGGATCTTCTTGCAATCCGAAACTCTCCTCTCTTTTCTCATTTGATTCAAATAATTCCAAATCCATTCCAACCCTTAATCTCTAAAATTTAACTTTCATTTCCAGCATCTCCCTATCACCCAAAAAATTTCCTTTTTGACCCGCTTTGGTAAAGCTTCGGTAAGGATTCGGTTGAATTAATAGTTGAGGCATTACATTGAAAGAGTATCAACGTATGATGCATGTGCTATGAATGCATTGAACCTGTCACCATCATGATGGATTTTAGTACGATATCTCGTCCCTTGATTCCAATCCACGTGCATATTCAATCATTGATGATGCTTCCCATCCTTGCTTGCTTCTTGATATCACCGTGTTCCAAAATTCCAAGAAGTTGATGCGATTTGAATTCTTCGAGACTCCTGGCTATCTTTGCTTTGCATCCATTTGTTAATCCTCAATTGCAACCGTATCTCCCAAGCTTCTTGACTTGACTCCTTTTTGTAAAATCCTACAATTAACGACTCTCCACTCTTTTCATCTTAGTTGAGTCGAAGCCTCCAACACATCTTGCATTTGGTCCTTTGAAGCTTCCCAATTTGACCTTCCAATTGCTCAACCATCTCGAACTCGGAGGTCTCAACAGTGGACCTTGGAGAGTTTGATCTCGTATTGAACGCCTTTATAATTGGGTGGTAAGAAGTTCCACATCCATCTTGTTGTCTCACAACTCCCTTAAATTAGAAATTTTGAGTCTCCACCATACTTGCACTTTGATAATCTTCAAGGTTTGTAAAAAGGATGAAATTGATGAACCTTCCCATGATCCAAGCTTCCTATTACCTTCCTCTCATGATATCGAGCTATGATATGAAATTCCATTTGGCAAGCCGCGAAAATTAAACACCTAGCCTTCAATACCCTTTTTGCTCCCACAATCCCTCTATCGATCTAGTAGAAGTAACTTGTAGTTGAAATAGGTTGTAGCTTGATTGACATGATTACAATCTATAATCAAAATTCAACTCAAATATATATGTATGTCGGTTAGGATATGCTTATGGCACATAGTTGAATCAATGAAAGCACACTAAATGCAAAATGCAATACCAAAGTAATGAGAATAAAATTAAGTTATTTATATCAAACAATCTCAAAAATTAGCAGCAAATAACAATAAAAGCCAATGCAATGCATACGTTGACAAGTTGTTCCTATGCCACACGACCTCAACTGACTCAATCACGACACTAGAACACCGGTTTTGCAACCGGGCTCTGATACCACTTAAGGATGTAGCACCCGGGACGATAGGTGCCACATCCCCCGCACTATGAGTCTAGTCCACACATGAAATGGATAGTTCAAGCATGAACCGGACTCATAGCGAACGGGAGACAAAATAAAAACAACCTTGCTAGGCGGTATCTAACCCCATACCAAATAACTCAAGAAAAAACAAATGTACAATGCGGAAGCAATAGCATATAATTCATACTTTTCAACAATTACTACAAGTCCAACAATTCCAATACATAATTTAAATCCATCATGTATCCTAACAATTGGTTCAGCTAAACATGCAACCTGTCCCGAATCAATATTCAACAATGAATCATAGTTGGCACACAGGCCCAATTACGTCAGGAGATACAATTATAACATATCAATATGAAATATGACTCGAGTGTACAAGTGTGACTCGATCAAGAATGCAATGACTCGACGCCCGCCTAGCCAAAACCTGCAAGAACTGAGAAGTGGGAAAGAGGGGTCAGTCTCTAGAAGACTGAGTGAGCTGGTGCTATACATATATATAAAAACATGCACATGCAGGTCATAAATCCCGAGAAAAGTTTTATTCAAAGTTAGTTCCCACGAAGGACTAAGCAATGCTCGGGTTTTACGACTAATTCATATTAAATTCATTAAGTTCATAATTCATACATAAACATAATGGCTCGGTGACTGAGCATGCATAATCTCCAACCAAACTCCGACCGTGTACGATAAATATCATTAATACATTGAATACGTGATCATGCAATATATATAATACACACAAGTCATATAACATAACATAAGACATAGTCGTTTGGGCAATTCGTGTCTCGGTCTTCCCGTACGGTGCATAACAATCATAACATAATCATAATCATAAAATAAGTTCCAACCTTCTTTCTCCGGGTGATGGCCGGGTGATCGGCCCGAACCATCCATGCATGGACCAAAAGGGTTTCATGACTCCCCTAGTGGCACTCAGTGTCCATTCCTCGCTAACTCCTAACGAGGTCCGGTTACGCCGTTAATATAATTGGAACTAGTGAAAGGGATTACCGTCGGCCCATGCCTCCCCGGATAGCCTCTAACACCAAGTCCCTGGGCCCCATTGTGCATTCATTCATACATTTCTCGCCAAAACATTTGCTTCATACTTAGGATACATACTATAAGAAAACATACCTTACCGTGCAACTCGGCGTATGCTATACATGTACCTCTCCGTGTCATCCTAATCCGTAGCTAGCATGAAGACACACGGTTTCGAGCATAGCCTCGTTGCCAAACCATTTTAAGCTTATATACGCCCATACGTATAATTTCAGAAGAATTTACTCAATGACTCCACTTTGTAAAGATAACATATATATACATAAGGTTTTAGGGCAAAACATGTCACATAAGGGCTATAGGGTTTTATACATAACTAGAACGAAAATACCCTCACCTGGAAGATGACGATACAAGGATACAAGCTAGGCCATGAGCCTATCGATCACGATATCTCCACCCTGGAGATGAACTGTACAAGAGAAAGACATAATGTGTACTCGTGAGAAACGACTCAATATGAAAGCAATTAGGATGCACGACATTAACATGAGGTGTTCGTGAAATGCTATTTCATGTTTCAATATACAATAGATCATAAGATGTCATGAGTTGATGTGATTCATCTTCATACACACCAATAAAGCCATTTAGACACATACTTGTTTTAATCATTCAATTCATAATAAATTACAATACATGTTAACAATTCATAAGGATCAATTAGGCATGTATATAATGTATATAAGTCACATAAGGGGTCGAGGAAGTGCAAGAAAGGCGATAGAACGAGTTTTGGCAAAGTTAGCAAAAGTTAGGAAAAGTTGACAATTTTTGGAAATGCGCAAGCTGTAGAAAAATGGGTATATCTTGAGTTTGAGAAATTGGAATTAAGTTTTACTTGTTGGAGGTGAAACTAGAAACAAATATGTTTTCAAGGATATGTGGTACGAATCATGATTCCAAGTGAGGTGAAAATGGCGTAGGTTTGAAGTTTGGGCCAATGCAGAAGTTCGGCAAAGTGGCGACACAATTTTCAAACAATCATAAATCATAATTGAAGAAAGATATGGGGGGAGAGAGAGAGTGTGCAAGTAGGTATAGGTCAATGGTTAGGGTCTAGCTACGTTAGGAGAGGTCCGCGAACGTGAAATAGCTATTATTTGTTATTTTTGGCGCAAGGGGCTTTATTTCGGTTAAAATTTGGCAAACCAAATAATCTTAGAAAAATATTAGGCTTGTCCCATTGTCTCTGATTCGTCGATCCGGATCCAATGGAGGTGACAGAACTCGATTCCGAGTTCTCGAGCTCAGGATATGTCGCCCGGAACACAAGGTGCGCTAAATGCTCTTTAGCCCCCTTTTCGGTTCCGATCACACAAAAGAATCCAAAACTCATACATACGAGAATAAAATCATGCAACGAGCATATAAACATAATCATAAGTCACATAATTCACTCATGCTAAGTTTCCATGAAAAATAGAATTCGAATCAAATAGAAACGGTATCAAACATAAACACACATGCTCAAACGTCTCAAGAATTCACAATCAATTAATAAAAGAAATAATATTGAAGCATATATCATTAATTAAATTGCGCACATTGGTAACAAATACGTCATGCTCAAACCTCTAAAAAACTGGGGCGTTACAACCTCACCCCCTTAAAAAGAACCCGTCCTCGGATTCACTACAACCTATACAAAAAAAGAGAGAACTTCGTCTCCCGAAAACAACAAAGAGAGAGCCCCGTCTCTGAGACAACAAGGAGAGAACCCCGTCTCTCAAATAACAAAGAGAGAGCCCCGTCTCTAAAACAACAAGGAGAGAACCCCGTCTCTCAAACTACAAAGAGAGAGCCCCGTCTCTGAAACAACAAGGAGAGAACCACGTCTCTCAAACAACAAAGATAGAGCCCCGTCTCTGAAACAACAAGGAGAGAACCCCGTCTCTCAAACAACAAAGCAAGGAAGTCTCCAATACTCCCGAGCCACACAACCCATACAGAAACATCAAAGAGCAAACATCAAACAAGAGGCAACAGAATCAATTACAACAGTTGAAATCATGTAAGACACAAAAGACAGAGCAATATATATAAAGTAAGCACATAAGTCATTAATCATGGAAAGCAATTATCACGACAGGAAAACAAGGTACACATCATCAAAATTATTTGAATTACAATTGCATGTATGCATATCCCATGAATGTTTCTTATACCGTTCACCGAAGCAATGAGGTTGAAAGTTGATAATTCATAATGCGGTAGGAGGCTCCGATTTGGCTCTTGATTAATTCTTGGAATTCCTTTTGCTCGTAGTATTAAGCTTTGAAATCCTCGGTGTGTTGACATCGTAACAACTACGCCATTCCCATTCCATAGCAAGTCCTTATCCACGAATCATACTCGAACTTTTCTCAAATTCTTGAATTTATTCTCTCGTCGAAATACCGTTGCCTCGGAGATATCCACTTTTCAATGCTCAGTTGAATTGACTCTCACTTCCCATCACGGAATATGGTGATCCGATCGGCTTCTTTATCCATTCCTCTTCATCATTTCCGTAATTCCTTCATGTCTATTAACTCGAAAATTGAAATTCACAATATAACTCATCCTTTTCCACCCTTGGGAGATTGAGCTCGTATGCCACCAACATAAGAGATCGACGACTTTGGTTTGTTCCCATCGATCACACTTTTCCTTCTTATCAACACGGTCTCCAACAACTCCTGAAGCATTAATTCTCTCGGCCTTATTCGTTCCTTAATTACTAAAATTTCCAGATTATCCCTTGCAACTTTGATAGGATTCCGTAATTATCAATTCTTACATTTCTGTTGTTCTCGCTAGATGTACTCCTTCATCCTCAACCGGAGATTTGGACTTACTCCTTTTTCGCTCTCTCCCCCTTAAGAATTTGTTTCCTGGCTCGCTAAACTTGGACTATCATTTCTTCAACCCGAAATTCTTGACTACTTAAATTCCTCTTTTCACAGAATGATTGATCACCGTTATGTGGTGTGCTCGGTATTCTTGCTCACATTCACTTTGAAGGGATTTGGTTAGGGTGGCACCCATAGTTCTCGTTTTTCCAGTTTCTACTTTGATCTCCCCAACTTCCAAATTTTCTTTACACCCTCGTTTGGTTCACAATCCGAGGTCCATTCTTGACCCAAATATGACTCGTATGAAATGGCACATGAAACCTAAAGCGAAGGAGACCTCCTATCAAGCAAACACTAAACTATGCATGTCGGGTAAGAATGTTCGATGAATGTAGCATATTTCCGGAAATCAAAGTATGCATCACATTTGAGCAGTTACTTCAATTAAACGAATATAAGACAAAATTAAAATAATTAATATATATTGTATGATGCGCGTGCTATAAATACAAGTACCGTTCACGGTCTTCAAATTCATCGACTACTTCTTGTATACCCACGGTCTTCTAACTTCTTTAATTCTTCTTGCATCCTCTCGTATTCCCAAAATCCAACAACTTTACTTTACTTACAACCTTGAACCTTGAACCTCAAAGCTCTCAAACTTTTCTTCTCTTAGAACTCGAAGTGTCTCCACCTATTTCTTTCTTCCCGATCTCGCTCATTCCAAATTTTAAAAATCTCCTTACTTCGAATCTGATTCTTAATTTCCCACTAACTTGAGGGATAAGATGCCCTCAATCCAAAGTTGTCACTTAAGCCCAAGCTTTCCACATTCCCGAAACCGGCACTTTGAGTCTTTTCGCATGCTAATTCCTTTGTTAAAATCTTCTTCAATGTCCGAAATTTTCGTGATTCTTGAACCCAAATTCTTCCTGATCAAGTCCTCTTGACTTATCTCTTAGGAATTCAAATTTGTTAGACGGTTCATCCCCAATTGCTTACATTTGAGCACATAATTTCCCTCCAAAGGCCCTTTGCCTTTCTTTATCGTTTCCCTTGGTTGCTCTATATCTTCCATGAAGTTGTATCATATCTACTGCATTAATGGGCTTTCTCTAACTCTTCCAAATTCAACTTCCAAAGGCTTGATTTATTCAAAAGTCCTTCTTCGATAATTTACCTTGCTTACCATCCACATATGGAGTTTTCTAATCCGGATCTTAACCTTCAATTCTCCAATCACTTCTCTTGTCATGAAGGGCATGATTTCCTATCCATGCCAAGTGTTCTCCCAAAATGTAGTTTTCATCTCAAGCCCCAGCTCCCAACCTAGAGTGTTGGTATGAAGATCGTTAATCACCCGAATCCTTCTAAATCCCCAAAGTCTTCTTCAATTTCTCATACTTGGAAGAAAAACTCGTGACAAGTTGTTGTGACCTTAAAGATTGGTCGTGGGTCATCGTGATAATAATATCCTACAGTCACAACTAAACTTAAATATAAATGCATGTCGGTTAGTAAATGCAAATGACACATATTTCGCACCAAAGCACATATTGATGCAAAATACAACAACAAATTCAACAAAATTTAAATTTCAACATATAATTCATTAAAATTTCCAATAATACATGCTCATAATCAATACGGTGCGCACGTTGACACGTTGTTCCTAAGCCGTTCAACCTATACTGGATAGTACACGACGCTAGAGTCCCTGGTTTTGCAACCGGGCTCTGTTACCACCTTAGGATGTAGCACCCGGGACGACAGGCACCACATCCCCCGCACTACAAGTCTAGTCCACACATGAAATTGACGATCTAGCATGAACCAGACTCATAGCGAACGAGTGATAAAATAAAAATAACTCCCTGGCTAGGCGGAATCTAACCCTGTACCAATTAATTCAACAACTTGACGAGTGCAATGCGGAAGCAATGATACTAACAAAAAAACACTCAGTAATGGCTACAAGCCCAACAATTCCAATACATAAATTAAAATCATCATGCATCCTAACAACGGGTTCAACTACGCATGCAACCTGTCCCGAATCAATAATCAATAATAATTCATAATTGGCACAAAGGCCCAGATACATAAAGGGATTTCCATTAAATCATACAATGTAAAATGTGCCTCGAGTGTACAAGTGACTCCACAAGGAAAAAAAAAATAAAACTTGACCTCCGTCTAGCAAGACCTGCAAGAACTGAAAAGTGGGAAAGAGGGGTCAGTCTCTAGAAAACTGAGTGAGTAGGAGCTGTACATATATATAGAAACATGCGCATACAAGTTATAAATCCTGAGCAACATTTTAAGTGAGGTTAGTTCCCGCGAAGGGCAAGAAAATAGATAAGCAATGCTCGGACTTTACGACTAATTCATATTTAATTCATTAAGTTCATAAATCATGAATAATCATAATGGCTCGGCGAGTGAGCGTGCATAATTCTCCAACCAAACTTCGACTGTGTACAATGAACATGATTTAATATGTTTTAAATACGTGATCATGCAATACATAATAATACAGGCGAGACATAAACATGAGACATGAGCGTTTGCGCAATCCGTGTCTCGATCTTCCCGCACTGTGTATAATCATTATCATAATCATAAAATAATTTCCAACCTTCTCCCTCAATGATGGTCGGGCCTGCAGACCTGAACCATCTAATAATATACTATATCGAGACGGGGGCTCATAACTCCTACCCGCTCCTTCGATGGGCTAACCATCGACTCAAGAATAACTCCCCTTCCACACTACACGGTCGCGTGAGAGATTCTCAATGAGTACTTTGTGCAATGGCTTAGCTATACGTCGGCCCGATGCCGAACCGGTCTCCATTCACACATTTCCTCGGGGCCCAATAACTTGTGCATGATCAATGTGTATAATCTTTCCAAAACATTCAAGTCATAAGTAATCATAATACATGAGGAAACATTTACTCGATGACTCCACTTTGAAAATGATATATATATATATATATATATATATATATGTAAACATAAGGTTTTTGGTCAATACTGGTCACATAAGGTTATAGGGTTTGATACAAAGCTAGAACGAAAACACCCTCACCTGGAATAACTCGAGACAAGAAAAATGATTGATGCGGGTGCCTATTAAATCCGGAAGTCTCCGCCCTGGACATGAACTGTACAAGAGAAAGTAACAATGTGTACTCGTGAGAGGAGACTCAATATAAGACCAAATAAGATGCACGACAATGGTATGAGGTGATATAACATGTGTGACCTTCAATTAACACATAAAGGATGCAATTAAATTCAAAGAGGTCATGTATTCATGCCATTTAATCAAATGATTTCATTTCATGTAAGGCGCGGAGTTAACAATCAAGTTTAAACAATTAAAGATCAAAGAGTGTCAAATAAGTGCATAATTATCAATTAATCAAGCATATAATTCATATAAGTCACATACGGGAGCCATGTAAGTGAAAGGAATGCAATATGAGAGGTTTTGGTGAGGTTTGGCAAAAATGGACAATTTTCGGAAATGCGAATGCTGTGGTAAAACAATAATATCTTGAGTTATAGAAGTTGGAATTGGGTTTTGTTAGTTGGATATGAAATTAGACATGTAGACCTTTAAAATGATATATGGCCCGTATTGTAGTCCCAAACGAGGAGGAAATGGCGTAGGTCCGAATTTGAAGGAGTGTAGATTTTCGGTAAAGTGGCGACAGCTACAATAATTGATTATAACTCACAATTGAGAAAATATATTGAGGTTATTCGAATTGTAGGTTTTTTAGACTTCAAGAGGTTTCCAACGGTTCAAAAATCAGGTCAATCGGAGTTCGTATGAGGGAGAAACGCCCATTTGAAAAATGTACTAAAAGCAGAAGCGGGCGTGTGAAGCTCCTCGGGCGAGACAGTAGGTTGCCACACGGGCGTTTGGTGAATGAACTGGGTACCCAAACGCCCGTTTGGGTATGCTCTGTCAGAAAAAAGGGCAGGGGAACCGAAATAGCTCGAAGGGAAGGCTCCAAAATCACCCCAAAACATCACCCCAACCAAATAACTCACAAAAACACCAAAATACAAGATATAGCATACATAAAACTCATTAAAACAAGTATTAATCCATGAATCTTGTCACAAAACTCAAACCCACATATATATATATACAAATGTATACATATATATATATACACATATACCTTGGAATGAAGAGAAGGAATGGAAGAATGAAATGACGGAGATGATAAAGACGATGAAGATGCCTTGATTCCTCTTTCTCCTTCTCCTACCTCTTGCTTGAATCAAAAAATGGAGGTGTGTAGCACCCTAACCCCCAGGCACTACATCCCCCGCACTATAGCCTCGATCCACGTATGAAATGGAAAGTCCATACATAAACCAAAACTATAGCGAACGGGTGACAGTAAAAAAAATGACGAGCTAGGCGGGACACTCCCCAACATAAATAACACAAACATGAATTCAGAAGCGGAAGCAATAACTCAAATACATATAGGTACCATATTTATCGAATAGATACGTATAGATACCAACTTAACTATCAATACATTATCATCTCTTAATAATATACATACTCAGGTACTCAAAATGTACTAATAACTATCATAACATGAGATACCAAAAAGTGTTATACATGAAGGTACGGTACTAGACTCGTGAGAATGCAAAACTCGACCGGACACCCGCCAAGCACGACCAAGCGCTCAAGTACCTGAAAAGTGAAGTATCAGTCTACCGAAGACTGAGTGAGGGGCAATAAATATATAACACACATCACATGCAAGTTGTAGCCTCGGGTGAAGACATTGGAAGTGAAATAGATATATAGTTCAAGAAACTCGTTCTTTGCCCGAGATTACAACTAATCATTTTAACAGTTTAACTTGATCATTTCATGAACATGTGACCCCGACGAGCAGGGGCGATTCTCCAACCTTTACACCAAACGTGACAATACGTGCTTGCTTTATCAATTCAATACATGATCATACAATTCCATTTAGTGTTCACATAGACAGTTTCATGCTTGAAATCATGCAATAACTCGAGGATAACCCGACATGCCGGATTAATCCCCAATCTCCTTCTTCCTCCGGTTGATAGTGAGTTTGCAAGGCTCAACTATCCACGACATGTTGTGTGTAGGGGACATGACCCCCTAGACACGGAACTCCTTCCACCACTAATCTCCTAGTGGCTTCGGGGGTGATCCCAACAATGTGAGGGTAATTCAGGAGTTACCCGTCAGCCCTTGCTTTCCCGGTTGGCTCAAGAATTACCCTCGGGCCCACGTGCAATCATGTACTCTCCAAACTTGCTTGAAAATCATGACAATCATTACTTGCTTGCTTGAAATATTTATAACTTTGAAAACGTTTACAATGATAATATGTTTTGGCCGAAAAATAGCACATAAGGGTTATAGGGTTCGATTTACTTAAAATAAAACCTCACCTTCTTACAAAATATGATAAGGATATACTCTACTGAGCCTGCTCCTCGTCCACAACCCCGTGACCTGTGCAAACACGATGTGTATATGTGAGACATGACCTAAAATGGACCAAATATGACGAACGGCGGAAATGTATCGAGATGACGATGAAAATGCAATGTGGCATGATAACATGTTGTTTCAGTACATAATAGCACATATTATAGCAATTCGGGGTCAAAGAAGTCGTCAGATCGAGGAGCTATTTTCGTAATTCGGGGTCAAAGAAGTCGGGTGGGAACGGCCGTTCCGGACCCCTTTGAAAAATAGGAACGGTCGTTCCCGTAAAACCCCAAAATCAAGCCAATGTTTTTCCAGTTTAAAAACGCGCCTAGCTGGGAACGGCCCTTTCGGCACCAAGGCCAAAATGGGAACGGCCGTTCCCATGGTCGGCCGCCTATTTTTAGTTTAAAAGAGGGGAACGCCCGTTCCCACAATGCCTTGAGGCTGGGAACGGTCGTTCCCTGTTTCTGCAACTTACAGAAACAGAGGAAAAACAGGGGATGGCTACGGGAATGGACAAAACAATCATCAACTTCAAGTTTTAGTCAACCAAATGCATGGATTTCTGGAAATATGATGTACACATGTTCAAAAGATGATAATATAACACTTAACCATTAAAACTATGCAATATCATCAAGGTTTCCAAGATTTCTAGCTCAAGATCATCTTGATCACTCAAGCTCAAATTCTCAACAAAATCATGCACAAATCATGCCATAATTCAAGATATAATCATCTAATCATGCCTCCAACTAGAATCAATCCATCTAACATATAATTCTCAAACCCTAGCTCAATCAAATATGCACAAGAATCATCCATTCATGCACAACCAACCTTGAAGATGAAAAGGATGAAGAAGATGGATGATGAAGATGATTAATTCCCCAAAACTTGGATGATTTCTTGAAATCCTTGATGAAAAGTGTAAAATTCTTCTCTTTCCCTTTTCTTCTTGATACCGAGAATGAGGAAGCAAATGGTTGGGAAATGTTTTGGATGAAATGAGAGTATGGAAGTTTGGAGATGCATATCACGTAACAACCACTTTTTGGGATGAGTGAAATGTCCAATTTTTCCAATTAATCCTCCAAGGATTCAAGTTATGCAATTGAGTATATGGGGTTTTGTAACTTGATCAATAAGGTCTTTAAAAGATTGTGCAATTAAGTCCCTAGAATTTAAAGAAATATTCAACTAGGGACAATTTGGTAATTTGAAACACTCCCGATTATGGTTTCATGCAATAAAGATTGTCCGTGTCATGAAATAATATTTTCAATGTTATGAATTCACATATTTCACAAAATAATGTTTCATGAATTTTTATAAAAATATGAATGCCACGTATGAATATATTATGAAATTAAGGAATAAATAAATAAAACCTACGCTCAAAACGCACACGTGGCGTGCTTACCTGTTCTTCCGGAAACCGGGGCGTTACAAGGTGTATGTGTGTAAAGGGTTTGAGAGAAAGAGAGAGGTGTGTGTGTGTGTTCTTGTGTATATGTGGATATAATTATATGATATAATTATGTATGTATGAAGTGAGATGAAGATATTTGATATATAATATGTATATAATGTATAGATATAATAGTTATGTGTATAAAGTAAAAGTTAGATATTATGTCTACGATATATATATATATGTATATATATATATATATATATATAAATATGCATGTTTCACAATGTAGGCATGAAATGCATATATATGATATCACTTATTTTATGAAATTAGTTTCAAGTATATCGATACAAGTATATAGAAAATATGATTGGCTTATAAAATGAAATAGAATATGTATAAGTTAGAAGAAAATTAATGAAATGATTATGAGTGAATATTATGAAATACTTATATGTTATGAAATGGCTTGCGAACATAATTCATGTATTTCACATAGTTCAATTAAATCAAATAATTCAAGTAAGGTTATCAAATAATAACGCATGCAAGTACGAGATTAAATAAATAATTAACCTAACTCTCAGAAAATCACACGTATGGCGCGTGTACCTGTATGACGAAAACACGGGGCGTTACAACCTCTCCCCCTTAAGAAGGTCCTGTCCTCAGGTCCAATGCCTCGAGTTCTGGACTCTAAGCACAACTTCTCCGTGTTCATCCCATGTGGGTTCGCGACTCCCCGTCAGGATTTAGTTCGGAAAGGTCTTCAAGCGGTAGGGGTCTTGACTCGTTGCGGAGAAAGCTTGTCCTCGAACTAGATCCGGTGTTAAGCGAGTGGTTCGGTAGGACTTGTATAACAAGAGGGTCCAACGGATTCATCTCCTATCAATCAAGTCCATTACGACCTAACTCTTGGGGCACGGCTTGAAATGAGTATGGTGCCTTAGACAACCACTAACTCACAACCATGAGCCTAACCGAACTCTTCATGCCTCCAACCTCGGGTTCGATGTTGAGAAGATCGAACCATCTTATCTACTACTCCGGTACAATCGTTGAAACTCAGCTCTTGAAACATCCACGACCCTTATCTTACCGAGAAGCCTAAACACTCGCAAACTAAGCTGCCGCCATAGGCAAGCTAAACAGGTAGAAAACAACAACGAGAGAGCCCCGTCTCTTAACCATTCAATGAGAGAGCCCCGTCTCTCAAACAACGACGAGAGAACCAAGTCTCTCTGTAGCAACCGGGACGATAGGCGCCACATCCCCCACACTATGAGTCTAGTCCACGCATGAAATGGATAGTCCAAGCATGAACCGGACTCATAGCGAACCGGAGACAAAATAAAAACAACCTTGCTAGGCGGAATCTAACCCCATACCAAATAACTCAAGAAAAACCAAATGTGCAATGCGGAAGCAATAACATATAATTAATACATTTCAACAATTACTACAAGTCCAACAATTCCAATACATAATTTAAATCCGTCATGCATCCTAACAACGGGTTCAGCTAAACATGCAACCTGTCCCGAATCAATAATCAACAATGAATCATAGTTGGCACACAGGCCCAATTACGTCAGGAGATACAATTATAACATATCAATATGAAATGTGACTCGAGTGTACAAGTGTGACTCGATCAAGAATGCAATGACTCGACTCCCGCCTAGCCAAAACCTGCAAGAACTGAGAAGTGGGAAAGAGGGGTCAGTCTCTAGAAGACTGTGTGAGTAGGAGCTATACATATATATAAAAACATGCACATGCAGGTAATAAATCCCGAGCAAAGTTTTATTTAAAGTTAGTTCCCACGAGGGCAATAAAAGGACTAAGCAATGCTCGGGTTTTATGACTAATTCATATTAAATTCATTAAGTTCAAAATTCATACATAAACATAATGGCTCGGCGAGTGAGCGTGCATAATCTCCAACCAAACTCCGACCGTGTACGACAAATATCATTAATACATTGAATACGTGATCATGCAATATATATAATACACACAAGTCATATAACATAAAATAAGACATAGTTGTTTGGGCAATCCGTGTCTCGACCTTCCCGTACGGTGCATAACAATCATAACATAATCATAATCATAAAATAAGTTCCAACCTTTTTCCTCCGGTCGATGGCCGGGTGATCAGCCCGAACCATCCATGCATGGACCAAAAGGGTTTCATGACTCCCCTAGTGGCACTCAGCGTCCATTCCTTGCTAACTCCTAACGAGGTCCGGTTACGCCGTTAATATAATTGGAACTAGTGAAAGGGATCACCGTCGGCCCATGCCTCCCCGGATAGCCTCTAACACCAAGTCCCTGGGCCCCATTGTGCATTCATTCATACATTTCTCGCCAAAACATTTGCTTCATATTTAGGATACATACTATAAGAAAGCATACCTTACCGTGCAACTCGGCGTATGCTAAACACGTACCTCTCCGTGTCATCCTATTCCGTAGCTAGCATGAAGACACACAGTTTGGAGCATAGCCTCGTTGCAAAACCTTTTTAAGCTTATATACGCCCATACGTATAATTTCAGAAGAATTTACTCAATAACTCCACTTTGTAAAGATAACATATATATACATAAGGTTTTAGGCCAAAACTTGTCACATAAGGGTTATAGGGTTTTATACTTAGCTAGAACGAAAACACCCTCACCTAGAAGATGACGATACAAGGATACAAGCTAGGCCATGAGCCTATCGATCACGATATCTCCACCCTGGAGATGAACTATACAAGAGAAAGACATAATGTGTACTCGTGAGAAACGACTCAATATGAAACCAATTAGGAAGCACGACATTAACATGAGGTTTTCGTGAAATGCTATGTCATGTTTCAATATACAATAGATCATAAGATGTCATGAGTTGATGTGATTCATGTTCATACACACCAATAAAGCCATTTAGACACATACATGTTTTAGTCATTCAATTCATAATAAATTACAATACATGTTAACAATGCATAAGGATTAATTAGGCATTTATATAATGCATATAAGTCACATAAGGGGTCGAGGAAGTGCAAGAAAGGCGATAGAACGAGTTTTGGCAAAGTTAGCAAAAGTTAGGAAAAGTTTACAATTTTCAGAAATGCGCAAGATGTAGAAAAATGGGTATATATTGAGTTTGAGAAATTGGAATTAAGTTTTACTAGTTAGAGGTGAAACTAGACACAAAGATGTTTTCAAGGATATGTGGCACGAATCATGATTCAAAGCGAGGTGAAAATGGCGTAGGTTTGAAGTTTGGGCCAATGCAGAAGTTCGGCGAAGTAGCGACACAATTTTCAAACAATCAAAAATCAAAATTGAAGAAATATATCGAGTTGATTCCAATTGGAGGATATTCTAGACTTCAAGGGGTTTCTGTGGGTTCAGAAATTAGGTCAATCCAAGTTTGTATGAGGGTAAACGGGACAAAACAATCTCAGTCAGAAAATAGGAAAGGATCCAAAGTTGCAACAACTCATGCTAGGAAAGAAGAAAGAACAAGTTCATGCAAAACCTCCAAATTTCATAAATGGTTAAGTCATGATTCTTCAATTAACACTCAAAGAAAGTTCATATATATATCATAAATGACATCTTAGGAGCAATATACATACTTCATATTAAAAGATTACTCAAGGAAGCAAGCTAGAATACATCAATTTCCCCAAACCCTCACTATTCATCCTACATGCCGTTTTTAACCCAAAGCTTGGAGAAATCATGCAAACCTTAACTCAAAATGAATACAAGGAGATGTACATCACAAATATGGTCTTACCTTTCAATTTGGAGTAGAAATGGTGGAGGTATGAGCTCAAATACCCCAAGGTTTGAATAGTTCCTTGTTCTTCCCCCTTTTCTCTTCTTTCCCTCTTTCTTTCTCTTTTGGCTGAGTTTGGTGAGTGAGAGGGGGTTTGGTTCGGTGGGGGGATGATATGGGGGGAGAGAGAGAGTGTGCAAGTGGGTATAGGTCAATGGTTAGGGTGTAGGTACGTTAGGAGAGGTCCGCGAACGTGAAATAGCTATTATTTGTTATTTTTGGCGCAAGGGGGTTGTTTCGGTTAAAATTTGGCAAAGCAAATAATCTTAGAAAAATATTAGGCTTATACCATTGTCTCCAATTCATCGATCCGGATCCAATGGAGGTGACGGAACTCGATTCCGAGTTCCCGAGCTCAAGATATGCCGCCCGAAACACAAGGTGCGCTAAATGCTCTTTAGCCCCCTTTTCGGTTCCGATCACACAAAAGAATCCAAAACTCACACATACGAGAATAAAATCATGCAACCAGCATATAAACATAATCATAAGTCACTTAATTCACTCATGCTAAGTTTCCATGAAAAACAGAATTCGAATCAAATAGAAACGATATCAAACATAAACACACATGCTCAAACGTCTCAAGAATTCACAATCAATTAATAAAAGAAATAATATTGAACCATATCTCATTAATTAAATTGCGCACATTGGCAATAAATACGTCATGCTCAAACCTCTAAAAAACTGGGGCGTTACAACCTCACCCCCTTAAAAAGAACCCGTCCTCGGATTCACTACAACCTATGCAAACAAAGAGAGAACTCCGTCTCTCGAAAACAACAAATAGAGAGCCCCGTCTCTGAAACAACAAGGAGAGAACCCCGTCTCTCAAACAACAAAGAAAGGAAGTCTCCAATACTCCCGAGCCACACAACCCATACAGAAACATCAAAGAGCAAACATCAAACATGAGGCAACAGAATCAATTACAACAGTTGAAATCATGTAAGATACAAAAGACAGAGCAATATATATAAAGTAAGCACATAAGTCATTAATCATGCAAAGCAATTATCACGACAGGAAAACAAGGTACACGTCATCAAAATTATTTGAATTACAATTGCATGTATGCATATGCCATGAATGTTTCTTATACCGTTCACGAAGCAATGAGGTTGAAAGTTGATAATTCATAATGCGGTAGGAGGCTCCGATTTAGCTCTTGATTAATTCTTGGAATTCCTTTTGCTCGTAGTATTAAGCTTTGAAATCCTCGGCGTGTTGACATCGTAACAATTACGCCATTCCCATTCCATAGCAAGTCCTTATCCACGAATCATACTCGAACTTTTCTCAAATTCTCGAATTTATTCTCTCGCCGAAATAACCTTGCCTCGGAAAACATTTGAAAAGCCGATAACCCATCTTGATTAAATCATAGTATCCCTTCCCACAACCAATTCTATTAATCCTCACTAAATCAATCACCAATTATAGTGATTGGATGGATTCCTGTTATTCACTACCTTTCTTAACCCCTCGTCTTCAAGTCAAGGAACATGGTAATCCAATTATAATCCCTTCCGCGATTAACCTCACAGTTTCTATCATTTAAAATTTTGACATGGTAGCAAGTGCTAATCCTTCATATGAATCCTTCCTCATCTCTTGCCATGGTAATTCTTCCTTCTCTTTGATAGTGATACATCCAGTTTTGATCCATTTACTCCTTTACACTTAGTCCACACAATTTCACCATCTCTACTTCCCGATTTCCCTCAACTTAATATCCTTGGAAGTCTTCATAGAAGAATGACCGACAACTCGGTGAAGTTTGTATGTGGTGTTATCCACATTCCTTCATTACTTAGTGATGTCTTTTGCTATTCTCTCGAATTACTTCCTCTTCAATATTTATACGTACATATTATCTCTTTTCCTTTAATTCACCCCCTGGAATTCTTTTGTTGAGGACTTAGTTAACTTAGGAGTGGTTACCATCATCTTCAAGCATGACGATTCGATCGAGTTTTCCTTTTTCCCGAAGCTATTCTCAGAATCCCTTAGAAATTCCCTGATAATAACATCATTTTCAGTATCTGTATCACATATACACGACTGGCCCAAGAATCTATTTGTAAAGATGCGTTCGGTTCCGGCTCCTTTAATTCCCTAGGGTCCAATTCAAGTTCTTCCATAATTGCTCCCTACTATTCCTTTCTCCTTAACTTCTTTTGAGTCATCATGGAAAATCAACCAGTACATAGTTGGATCTTAATTTGTTGGGTGTCATCCGAGCTCCTCCAACACTCGATCGAAATTATGCTCTAGGGGCGCCATCACGAATTGTCCCAATCTGATTCGGTTCCTTTTCTTTTGAGTTGACATAATGGTCCCGCGGAAGCTCCTCTATAATTCCACCATCTTTAGAGTATTATACCCGATTCTATAGAAAACCCACTTTTTCAAACTCTATCCACCTTCGTTTCGCCGAACATCCTAATCTCCTTCAACTGAGTAACTCTAGCTAAGAAATGGTTTGGTGAGTTACTCACATTAAATCAAGACGTTTAAATTGGAATAACATCCACTCTCTTTGATCCCCAACTTCTATCTTTCTGGATCTTCTTGCAATCCGAAACTCTCCTCTCTTTTCTCATTTGATTCAAATAATTCCAAATCCATTCCAACCCTTAATCTCTAAAATTTAACTTTCATTTCCAGCATCTCCCTATCACCCAAAAAATCTCCTTTTTGACCCGCTTTGGTAAAGCTTCGGTAAGGATTCGGTTGAATTAATAGTTGAGGCATTACATTGAAAGAGTATCAACGTATGATGCATGTGCTATGAATGCATTGAACCTGTCACCATCATGATGGATTTTAGTACGATATCTCGTCCCTTGATTCCAATCCACGTGCATATTCAATCATTGATGATGCTTCCCATCCTTGCTTGCTTCTTGATATCACCGTGTTCCAAAATTCCAAGAAGTTGATGCGATTTGAATTCTTCGAGACTCCTGGCTATCTTTGCTTTGCATCCATTTGTTAATCCTCAATTGCAACCGTATCTCCCAAGCTTCTTGACTTGACTCCTTTTTGTAAAATCCTACAATTAACGACTCTCCACTCTTTTCATCTTAGTTGAGTCGAAGCCTCCAACACATCTTGCATTTGGTCCTTTGAAGCTTCCCAATTTGACCTTCCAATTGCTCAACCATCTCGAACTCGGAGGTCTCAACAGTGGACCTTGGAGAGTTTGATCTCGTATTGAACGCCTTTATAATTGGGTGGTAAGAAGTTCCACATCCATCTTGTTGTCTCACAACTCCCTTAAATTAGAAATTTTGAGTCTCCACCATACTTGCACTTTGATAATCTTCAAGGTTTGTAAAAAGGATGAAATTGATAAACCTTCCCATGATCCAAGCTTCCTATTACCTTCCTCTCATGATATCGAGCTATGATATGAAGTTCCATTTGGCAAGCCGCGAAAATTAAACACCTAGCCTTCAATTCCCTTTTTGCTCCCACAATCCCTCTATCGATCTAGTAGAAGTAACTTGTAGTTGAAATAGGTTGTAGCTTGATTGACATGATTACAATCTATAATCAAAATTCAACTCAAATATATATGTATGTCGGTTAGGATATGCTTATGGCACATAGTTGAATCAATGAAAGCACACTAAATGCAAAATGCAATACCAAAGTAATGAGAATAAAATTAAGTTATTTATATCAAACAATCTCAAAAATTAGCAGCAAATAACAATAAAAGCCAATGCAATGCATACGTTGACAAGTTGTTCCTATGCCACACGACCTCAACTGACTCAATCACGACACTAGAACACCGGTTTTGCAACCGGGCTCTGATACCACTTAAGGATGTAGCACCCGGGACGATAGGTGCCACATCCCCCGCACTATGAGTCTAGTCCACACATGAAATGGATAGTCCAAGCATGAACCGGACTCATAGCGAACGGGAGACAAAATAAAAACAACCTTGCTAGGCGGTATCTAACCCCATACCAAATAACTCAAGAAAAACCAAATGTACAATGCGGAAGCAATAACATATAATTCATACTTTTCAACAATTACTACAAGTCCAACAATTCCAATACATAATTTAAATCCATCATGTATCCTAACAACTGGTTCAGCTAAACATGCAACCTGTCCCGAATCAATATTCAACAATGAATCATAGTTGGCACACAGGCCCAATTACGTCAGGAGATACAATTATAACATATCAATATGAAATATGACTCGAGTGTACAAGTGTGACTCGATCAAGAATGCAATGACTCGACGCCCGCCTAGCCAAAACCTGCAAGAACTGAGAAGTGGGAAAGAGGGGTCAGTCTCTAGAAGACTGAGTGAGCTGGTGCTATACATATATATAAAAACATGCACATGCAGGTCATAAATCCCGAGAAAAGTTTTATTCAAAGTTAGTTCCCACGAGGGCAATAAAAGGACTAAGCAATGCTCGGGTTTTACGACTAATTCATATTAAATTCATTAAGTTCATAATTCATACATAAACATAATGGCTCGGTGACTGAGCATGCATAATCTCCAACCAAACTCCGACCGTGTACGACAAATATCATTAATACATTGAATACGTGATCATGCAATATATATAATACACACAAGTCATATAACATAACATAAGACATAGTCGTTTGGGCAATTCGTGTCTCGGCCTTCCCGTATGGTGCATAACAATCATAACATAATCATAATCATAAAATAAGTTCCAACCTTCTTTCTCCGGGTGATGGCCGGGTGATCGGCCCGAACCATCCATGCATGGACCAAAAGGGTTTCATGACTCCCCTAGTGGCACTCAGTGTCCATTCCTCGCTAACTCCTAACGAGGTCCGGTTACGCCGTTAATATAATTGGAACTAGTGAAAGGGATTACCGTCAGCCCATGCCTCCCCGGATAGCCTCTAACACCAAGTCCCTGGGCCCCATTGTGCATTCATTCATACATTTCTCGCCAAAACATTTGCTTCATACTTAGGATACATACTCTAAGAAAACATACCTTACCGTGCAACTCGGCGTATGCTATACATGTACCTCTTCGTGTCATCCTAATCCGTAGCTAGCATGAAGACACACGGTTTCGAGCATAGCCTCGTTGCAAAACCATTTTAAGCTTATATACGCCCATACGTATAATTTCAGAAGAATTTACTCAATGACTCCACTTTGTAAAGATAACATATATATACATAAGGTTTTAGGCCAAAACATGTCACATAAGGGCTATAGGGTTTTATACATAACTAGAACAAAAATACCCTCACCTGGAAGATGACGATACAAGGATACAAGCTAGGCCATGAGCCTATCGATCACGATATCTCCACCCTGGAGATGAACTGTACAAGAGAAAGACATAATGTGTACTCGTGAGAAACGACTCAATATGAAAGCAATTAGGATGCACGACATTAACATGAGGTGTTCGTGAAATGCTATTTCATGTTTTAATATACAATAGATCATAAGATGTCATGAGTTGATGTGATTCATCTTCATACACACCAATAAAGCCATTTAGACACATACTTGTTTTAATCATTCAATTCATAATAAATTACAATACATGTTAACAATTCATAAGGATCAATTAGGCATGTATATAATGTATATAAGTCACATAAGGGGTCGAGGAAGTGCAAGAAAGGCGATAGAACGAGTTTTGGCAAAGTTAGCAAAAGTTAGGAAAAGTTGACAATTTTTGGAAATGCGCAAGCTGTAGAAAAATGGGTATATCTTGAGTTTGAGAAATTGGAATTATGTTTTACTTGTTGGAGGTGAAACTAGAAACAAATATGTTTTCAAGGATATGTGGTACGAATCATGATTCCAAGTGAGGTGAAAATGGCGTAGGTTTGAAGTTTGGGCCAATGCAGAAGTTCGGCAAAGTGGCGACACAATTTTCAAACAATCATAAATCATAATTGAAGAAAGATATGGGGGGAGAGAGAGAGTGTGCAAGTAGGTATAGGTCAATGGTTAGGGTCTAGCTACGTTAGGAGAGGTCCGCGAACGTGAAATAGGTATTATTTGTTATTTTTGGCGCAAGGGGCTTTGTTTCGGTTAAAATTTGGCAAACCAAATAATCTTAGAAAAATATTAGGCTTGTCCCATTGTCTCCGATTCGTCGATCCGGATCCAATGGAGGTGACAGAACTCGATTCCGAGTTCTCGAGCTCAAGATATGCCGCCCGGAACACAAGGTGCGCTAAATGCTCTTTAGCCCCGTTTTCGGTTCCGATCACACAAAAGAATCCAAAACTCATACATACGAGAATAAAATCATGCAACGAGCATATAAACATAATCATAAGTCACATAATTCACTCATGCTAAGTTTCCATGAAAAATAGAATTCGAATCAAATAGAAACGGTATCAAACATAAACACACATGCTCAAACGTCTCAAGAATTCACAATCAATTAATAAAAGAAATAATATTGAAGCATATATCATTAATTAAATTGCGCACATTGGTAACAAATACGTCATGCTCAAACTTCTAAAAAACTGGGGCGTTACAACCTCACCCCCTTAAAAAGAACCCGTCCTCGGATTCACTACAACCTATGCAAAAAAAGAGAGAACTTCATCTCCCGAAAACAACAAAGAGAGAGCCCCGTCTCTGAGACAACAAGGAGAGAACCCCGTCTCTCAAATAACAAAGAGAGAGCCCCGTCTCTAAAACAACAAGGAGAGAACCCCGTCTCTCAAACTATAAAGAGAGAGCCCCGTCTCTGAAACAACAAGGAGAGAACCACGTCTCTCAAACAACAAAGATAGAGCCCCGTCTCTGAAACAACAAGGAGAGAACCCCGTCTCTCAAACAACAAAGCAAGGAAGTCTCCAATACTCCCGAGCCACACAACCCATACAGAAACATCAAAGAGCAAACATCAAACATGAGGCAACAGAATCAATTACAACAGTTGAATTCATGTAAGACACAAAAGACAGAGCAATATATATAAAGTAAGCACATAAGTCATTAATCATGCAAAGCAATTATCACGACAGGAAAACAAGGTACACATCATCAAAATTATTTGAATTACAATTGCATGTATGCATATCCCATGAATGTTTCTTATACCGTTCACCGAAGCAATGAGGTTGAAAGTTGATAATTCATAATGCGGTAGGAGGCTCCGATTTGGCTCTTGATTAATTCTTGGAATTCCTTTTGCTCGTAGTATTAAGCTTTGAAATCCTCGGTGTGTTGACATCGTAACAACTACGCCATTCCCATTCCATAGCAAGTCCTTATCCACGAATCATACTCGAACTTTTCTCAAATTCTTGAATTTATTCTCTCGCCGAAATACCCTTGCCTCGGAGATATCCACTGTTCAATGCTCAGTTGAATTGACTCTCACTTCCCATCACGGAATATGGTGATCCGATCGGCTTCTTTATCCATTCCTCTTCATCATTTCCGTAATTCCTTCATGTCTATTAACTCGAAAATTGAAATTCACAATATAACTCATCCTTTTCCACCCTTGGGAGATTGAGCTCGTATGCCACCAACATAAGAGATCGACGACTTTGGTTTGTTCCCATCGATCACACTTTTCCTTCTTATCAACACGGTCTCCAACAACTCCTGAAGCATTAATTCTCTCGGCCTTATTCGTTCCTTAATTACTAAAATTTCCAGATTATCCCTTGCAACTTTGATAGGATTCCGTAATTATCAATTCTTACATTTCTGTTGTTCTCGCTAGATGTACTCCTTCATCCTCAACCGGAGATTTGGACTTACTCCTTTGTCGCTCTCTCCCCCTTAAGAATTTGTTTCCTGGCTCGCTAAACTTGGACTATCATTTCTTCAACCCGAAATTCTTGACTACTTAAATTCCTCTTTTCACAGAATGATTGATCACCGTTATGTGGTGTGCTCGGTATTCTTGCTCACATTCACTTTGAAGGGATTTGGTTAGGGTGGCACCCATAGTTCTCGTTTTTCCAGTTTCTACTTTGATCTCCCCAACTTCCAAATTTTCTTTACACCCTCGTTTGGTTCACAATCCGAGATCCATTCTTGACCCAAATATGACTCGTATGAAATGGCACATGAAACCTAAAGCGAAGGAGACCTCCTATCAAGCAAACACTAAACTATGCATGTCGGGTAAGAATGTTCGATGAATGTAGCATATTTCCGGAAATCAAAGTATGCATCACATTTGAGCAGTTACTTCAATTAAACGAATATAAGACAAAATTAAAATAATTAATATATATTGTATGATGCGCGTGCTATAAATACAAGTACCGTTCACGGTCTTCAAATTCATCGACTACTTCTTGTATACCCACGGTCTTCTAACTTCTTTAATTCTTCTTGCATCCTCTCGTATTCCCAAAATCCAACAACTTTACTTTACTTACAACCTTGAAACTTGAACCTCAAAGCTCTCAAACTTTTCTTCTCTTAGAACTCGAAGTGTCTCCACCTATTTCTTTCTTCCCGATCTCGCTCATTCCAAATTTTAAAAATCTCCTTACTTCGAATCTGATTCTTAATTTCCCACTAACTTGAGGGATAAGATGCCCTCAATCCAAAGTTGTCACTTAAGCCCAATCTTTCCACATTCCCGAAACCGGCACTTTGAGTCTTTTCGCATGCTAATTCCTTTGTTAAAATCTTCTTCAATGTCCGAAATTTTCGTGATTCTTGAACCCAAATTCTTCCTGATCAAGTCCTCTTGACTTATCTCTTAGGAATTCAAATTTGTTAGACGGTTCATCCCCAATTGCTTACACTTGAGCACATAATTTCCCTCCAAAGGCCCTTTGCCTTTCTTTATCGTTTCCCTTGGTTGCTCTATATCTTCCATGAAGTTATATCATATCTACTGCATTAATGGGCTTTCTCTAACTCTTCCAAATTCAACTTCCAAAGGCTTGATTTATTCAAAAGTCCTTCTTCGATAATTTACCTTGCTTACCATCCACATATGGAGTTTTCTAATCCGGATCTTAACCTTCAATTCTCCAATCACTTCTCTTGTCGTGAAGGGCATGATTTCCTATCCATGCCAAGTGTTCTCCCAAAATGTAGTTTTCATCTCAAGCCCCAGCTCCCAACCTAGAGTGTTGGTATGAAGATCGTTAATCACCCGAATCCTTCTAAATCCCCAAAGTCTTCTTCAATTTCTCATACTTGGAAGAAAAACTCGTGACAAGTTGTTGTGACCTTAAAGATTGGTCGTGGGTCATCGTGATAATAATATCCTACAGTCACAACTAAACTTAAATATAAATGCATGTCGGTTAGTAAATGCAAATGACACATATTTCGCACCAAAGCACATATTGATGCAAAATACAACAACAAATTCAACAAAATTTAAATTTCAACATATAATTCATTAAAATTTCCAATAATACATGCTCATAATCAATACGGTGCGCACGTTGACACGTTGTTCCTAAGCCGTTCAACCTATACTGGACAGTACACGACGCTAGAGTCCCTGGTTTTGCAACCGGGCTCTATTACCACCTTAGGATGTAGCACCCGGGACGACAGGCACCACATCCCCCGCACTACAAGTCTACTCCACACATGAAATTGACGATCTAGCATGAACCAGACTCATAGCGAACGAGTGATAAAATAAAAATAACTCCCTGGCTAGGCGGAATCTAACCCTGTACCAATTAATTCAACAACCTGACGAGTGCAATGCGGAAGCAATGATACTAACAAAAAAACACTCAGTAATGGCTACAAGCCCAACAATTCCAATACATAAATTAAAATCATCATGCATCCTAACAACGGGTTCAACTACGCATGCAACCTGTCCCGAATCAATAATCAATAATAATTCATAATTGGCACAAAGGCCCAAATACATAAAGGGATTTCCATTAAATCATACAATGTAAAATGTGCCTCGAGTGTACAAGTGACTCCACAAGGAAAAAAAAAATAAAACTTGACCTCCGTCTAGCAAGACCTGCAAGAACTGAGAAGTGGGAAAGAGGGGTCAGTCTCTAGAAGACTGAGTGAGTAGGAGCTGTACATATATATAGAAACATGCGCATACAAGTTATAAATCCTGAGCAACATTTTAAGTGAGGTTAGTTCCCGCGAAGGGCAAGAAAATAGATAAGCAATGCTCGGACTTTACGACTAATTCATATTTAATTCATTAAGTTCATAAATCATGAATAATCATAATGGCTCGGCGAGTGAGCGTGCATAATTCTCCAACCAAACTTCGACTGTGTACAATGAACATGATTTAATATGTTTTAAATACGTGATCATGCAATACATAATAATACAGGCGAGACATAAACATGAGACATGAGCGTTTGCGCAATCCGTGTCCCGATCTTCCCGCACTGTGTATAATCATAATCATAATCATAAAATAATTTCCAACCTTCTCCCTCAATGATGGTCGGGCCTGCAGACCCGAACCATCTAATAATATACTATATCGAGATGGGGGCTCATGACTCCTACCCGCTCCATCGATGCGCTAACCATCGGCTCAAGAATAACTCACCTTTCACAGTACACGATCGCGTGAGAGATTCTCAATGAGTACTTTATGTAATGGCTTAGCTATACGTCGGCCCGATGCCGAACCGGTCTCTATTCACATAGTTCCTCGGAGTCCAATAACATGTGCATGATCAATGTGTATAATCTCGCCAAAACATTCAATTCATAATTCATGAGGAAACATTTACTCGATAAACATTTACTCGATGACTCCACTTTGAAAACGATATATATATATATATATATAAACATAAGGTTTTTAGTCAAAACTGGTCACATAAGGTTATAGGGTTTGATACATAGCTAGAACGAAAACAACCTCACCTGGAATAACTCGAGACAAGAAACATGATTGATACGGGTGCCTATTCAATCCGGAAGCCTTTGCCCTCGAGATGAACTGTACAAGAGAAAGTAACAATGTGTACTCGTGAGAGGAGACTCAATATGAGACCAAATAAGACGCACGACATTGGTATGAGGTGATATAACATGTGTGACCTTTAATTAACACATAAAGGATGCAATTAAACTCAAATAGCTCATGTATTCATGCCATTTAATCAAATGAATTCATTTCATGTAAGGCACGGAGTTAACAATCAAGTTTGAACAATTAAAGATCAAAGAGTGTCAAATAAGAGCATAATTATCAATTAATCAAGCATATAATTCATATAAGTCACATACGGGAGCCATGGAAGTGAAAGGAATGCAATATGAGGGGTTTTGGTGAAGTTTGGCAAAAATGGACAATTTTCGGAAATGCGCATGTTGTGGTAAAACAAGAATATCTTGAGTTATAGAAGTTGGAATTGGGTTTTATTTGTTGGATATGAAAGTAGACATGTATACCTTAAAAATGATATATGTCCCGTATTCTATTTCCAAACGAGGAGGAAATGGCGTAGGTCCAAAGTTGAAGGAGTGCAGATTTCCGGTAAAGTGGCGACACCTAAAATAATTGATTATAACTCACAATTGAGAAAATATATTAAGGTGATTCCAATTGGAGGTTATTCTATACGTCAAGAGGTTTCAAACGGTTCAAAACTCAGGTCAATCGGAGTTCGTATGAGGGAGAAACGCCCATTTGAAAAATGTACTAAAAGCAGAAAAGGGCATGTGAAGCTCCTCGGGCGGGACAGTAGGTTGCCACACGGGCGTTTGGTGAATGAACTGGGTACCCAAACGCCCGTTTGGGTATGCTCTGTTCAAAAAAAGGGCAGGGGAATCGAAATAGCTCGAAGGGAAGGCTCCAAAATCACCCCAAAACATCACCCCAACCAAATAACTAACAAAAACACCAAAATACATGATATAGCATACATAAAACACATTAAAACAAGTATTAATCCATGAATCTTGTCACAAAACTCAAACCCACATATATATATACAAATATATACATATATATATATACACATATACCTTGGAATGAAGAGAAGGAATGGAAGAATGAAATGGTGGAGATGATAAAGACAATGAAGATGCCTTGATTCCTCTTTCTCCTTCTCCTACCTCTTGCTTGAATCAAAAAATTGAGGTGTATGTGTGTAAAGGTTTGAGAGAAAGAGAGAGGTGTGTGTCTGTGTTCTTGAGTATATGTGTATATAATTATATGATATAATTATGTATGTATAAAGTGAGATGAAGATATTTGATATATAATATGTATATAATCTATAGATATAATAGTTATATGTATAAAGTAAAAGTTAGATATTATGTTTATGATATATATATATATGTAGATATATACATATATATATATATATATGCATGTTTCACAATGTAGGCATGAAATGCATATATATGATATCACTTATTTTATGAAATTAGTTTCAAGTATATCTATACAAGTATATAGAAAATACGATAGGCTGATAAAATGAAATAGAATATGTATAAGTTAGAAGAAAATTAATGAAATGATTATGAATGAATATTATGAAATACTTATATGTTATGAAATGGCTTGCGAACATAATTCATGTATTTCACATAGTTCAATTAAATCAAACAATTCAAGTAAGGTTATCAAATAATAACGCATGCAAGTACGAGATTAAATAAATAATTAACCTAACTCTCAGAAAATCACACGTGTGGCGCGTGTACCTGCATGACGAAAACACGGGGTGTTACAGGAGCCCTACTTATTTGTGTATTGTTATGTGTTTATTATGTGGCTTTCCTTATTATTGTTTTTGGGCCGGGTTATGCCCCGTGTACTTGTCTATGGCCAATATGAAGATTGAGCCATATTACTTTATGTAAAGAGAGTAGAACTTAGAAAGTGAGGTTTTTTATTTTCATTTTGGAAATAAGCACCCATGGAACACGAAGGATCCACAAGGAGCACTTGAAGAAGGGTGGCCATGAGAAGACCCTTCAAAATGTTTAGGAGGGTTTCTATTAATGTAATAGATAGGGTTGTTTTCCATTAAATTCTGTACCCCTATGTGATATAAACTGTCTTATGTGGCATGAATGTTAGAACTCGTGATTTTGGAGTGGCTCCCGAAATCACATATAAGATAGGATACCCATGATCCTCTAATAATTAGTATCATGCTATGACATGTTATCTGCTAATTGCTTCTGTGATGTACTTTATGTGAATTTGCATTAAACCAGACAATTAAAATTTGGATAACATTATATGTTAGTGAGGTCATTCGAAAATCCCTTTTAAATATTGAGCTAAATTCGAATAAATAGGCATTTTCTTACGGTAATAAAATTCGTAGCATTCCATCAATAGGATTTAGGACTTAATAAGTGAACCTAGTTGCTATCTCACGAGTCGTGGGGTAATTAGTGGATCTTATTAACTCTTAGTTTCCTGATTAATTATTTTATAATTAAAATTTCTTACCCATTTTAGAATGGGTGATGTCTCACGAGTCGTGGGTCGTTCCGGACTAAGTTTGGTTGAGATCTTATCATTGATAGGTCTAGCTCAACACTGAAGTAGATGTGGATGTCTCACGAGTCGTGGGTCCATAGTCGAAAGTGTTTGGAATAGTGCCCTAGAAAACCGATTGTATATCCGCTTTGTGCTCTTCCTTATTGTAATCATAGACAATCTTTGAATGAAATAACGAATTGAGGCAACACTTCTTTATATGCTCTTGTTTGGTATGCATTTACTTTAGCTGTGCATGTATGAGAACTCCCCTAATCCTGATGACTTTAGGACTCTACCATTTAGGTGAAATGATTCATGAAACGAGCCCTATATCACATAAGTCATGATTAGTAAAATACTCCAAGCCGATGAGTCCTACCGACAGTGGGATCCCGCCCTTAAGAAGGACCACCTTGTTTCATGGAGGTGCAAAGTGTATAGTTGATACGTGCGTGATACATGAGGGTGCTTACTTTAATAAGTAAGTTCATTGAGGTGCCCCGTGTGAGAACATTCCTAAATGGGAAAGGAAGTTTCTATTTCAGGAAATGGAAACTTCCATATTAGGAAATATCTCACGAGTCATTTATGTGATTAATTGATCCTTAGAGTTGAGGTTCCTTGTCACTTTATAAGTTAACTCTGTAGTCTTAGGTATAAGCTTTAAAGGGTGTCGCCTTAGACAACTGATTCAAGGCTTATGCTGGGGCTGCACAAGTGATTCATGAAAGTGAATGAGAATCAAGAAAGGACCTACACTTCCATTTGCAAGGTGATCTCTTATTGTGTAAGTCATTCATATGCCATATGGAGTCCTTGGCCAAGGCAGAAGATCAAGACATCAAGAAAAGGGTTTCTTAGATTGAGATCAAATGGATATGAAATGAACTTAGCTTTAAGACCGGATTATTAGGGTTCTAATTATTCCCTTACCCTAGATCTTGGTTGAGAGATAGTAAGTAGGAGGATTGTATCTCACATGAATCAATGACTTAAAGGTTCTGTCGAATCCGAACATTCCAATTCAGCTAGGGGTTAAACACCTGTTTCTAGACTATGGTCGTTTAATCTGTGGACTGATTAATTAATTAGTGAATTAATTAATTAGAGTCACTGCTAATTGAATTGAGAACCTAGAGGGTCACACACAACAACTTGGTTACATGAGTTGAGGCTTGAAAATGATTAAAAGAGTTAATCGGGCCAAGAGGGTTCCACACGTGTGGGTCACGTGAGTGACACGTGTCCTTGTAACACGTGTCCCACACGTGTAAATATATATATTGTATATATATATATTAAATATTTAATTTGTTAATTATTTAATAGACTTTGGTTTAATTTTGAATTAAAAAGAAAGTCTTATTTTGGAGAAAAATAATCTAGTTAATTAATTATGAATTAATTAATTAGATAAAATAAGTTATTTATTTTAAATAAATAAAGTATAAAATTATCCAAAAATAGTTTAGATATTTTAGCTCTCTTGAAAGTTGATTTGAATTTGAATTCAAAGTCAAAGTCAAAATTACTTGATGATCAAGTAATAGGAGAGAGGGACCAAAATCCTAAGCCCATAAGGACTAGGGATTTTCGGCCACTTCCCTCTTATAAATAGGGGAGATCGAGCTCCCCTTAGAGCTAATTGGCAATTCTTTTGGTTCATGTGTTGAACACCATCCTTTTCTCCAAGATAAACGAAACCCTAGGTTAAGCCTAAACACTAACTAGAGAACTAGCATCCTTACTAGTTAGATTGTAGTCAAGTTGGTGGACTATCTCTAGAGAGCTTCAAGTTAGAAGTTTGAAGATTCGAGCTTTACCAAGGAGAGGGGATCAAGCCGCGAGAAGAGCGTTCATGGGTGGCTTGAAACGCTTCAAGAAAGAATAAAAGAAAAATAAGTGTCTTAACTCTACGAATTTGGATACACGATTGCGAGTCCAATGTCCTTTTGTTGGAAATTTTTAAATTTTCCGCTGCTTTCTGATTCGTGTTTTCCAACAAGTGGTCTCAGAGCCACCTCGTTAATCGTGTTTCTGATTCGTCTCAACTATTCTGAATTTGGTAGAAATTCTTAGGCTTAGATGCGAATTGAGTATTCTTGAGTTCTTTTAGAAAGCCTGAAATACGAAACTGTAATTTTTCCTGAATTTCTAAAACTGTTTTCTTAAATCGTGGTTTTGAAAATCGTTTTAGTTGAAATTTATCTAAATCGATTTTTTTTTAATTTTGGATTGAATTGGTTTTCAGAAACCTAGACACGAAACGAGACGCGAAACAAACGCGCGGAATTGGGACGTGCCAATGTGTAACACTCCCCAGGCCTGCGCGTGCACGTCGCCCAGCCCCTCCCGCAACCGCGCGAACCGCGCAGGACGCCTGCACAGCCCACTTAGTCGCGGCGGGCACTGTTGCGCGTGGAGCGTGCATGATGCACGCCCAGCGTGCGCACGCGAGCGGCAACTGCCGCGCGTTGCTGCGCAGCGGTGCCTCGCGCGGCTGGGCCGTTTTCGGGCTCATTTTCGTGTTTCGTGTTTTTCGTGTTTTCGGTCCTTAAAATCCCGATTTAATTTTATTTTAATTTTATCTTTTAAAATCAGTTTTGATAATATAAAATTATTTTAAAATTTTGATTAAATTGGGATTTTGAGAAATTAAAGCGATTTTGAATTTTGGGAAAATTATGAACTTTATTTTCTGAAAATAATGAAAGAATAAAATTATTAATTTTTAGAAATTAATTGGAATTTTATTGGTTTATTATTTTTCGGGTTTTATTGAAAAGGCTCTTGAACAAGAATTGCATCTAAGTCGTGTTTTAAGTCATTAGGACTTGAAACGAGAATTTTAATTTATTGGCTAAATTTAAATTCTCACAAAAGCATGTTAGGTGATCATGGGTTTAGACTTATGTATGGTTTTAATTTATGCACATGGATAGTTTAAATTGGGGTTGGAGCCCTATAGTTGCGTTTTTCAATTGAGGTTGGAGCCTCACTTATGTGCGTACTGTTATGTGATTTATTATGTGGCTTTCCATATTACTGTTTTTTAGGCCGGGGTATGCCCCGTGTAATTGTCTAAGGCCAATATGAAGATTGAGCCTTATTACTTTATGTCTTTTTCTTTTTATTGTAATTTGAGAGTAGAGATGGGTGGTGAGGTTTTATTTTCATTTTGGAGACAATGCACCCATGGAGTAAGATGGACCACATTCAAGTAACAAGGAGGCCATAAGTGAAGACCCCTCAAAATGTTAGGGAGGGGAATCTCAATTGTAGAAATGTAATGGAGATAGGGCTCGTATTTTGTTACCGCTTTCCCTTATGTGATTTAAACTGTTTATGTGGCATGTATGTTAGAACTTGTGATTGTGGAGTGGCTCCCACATATCACGCATAAGATAGGTAGAAACCATGATCATTACATGTTAGTATTCCCTAGGACATGTTATCTGTTTATGTGCTTGTTTGAAATGCATTTAAGTGTGCTTGCATTAATCAAGACTAATAAAATTGGATAACATATATGTTGGTGAGCTCAAACCGGACAACTCTCCGGTTGATTCGAAAATTCCCATTAAATATTAAGGTAATTTCGAACAAATAGGTATTTAATTCGAGATGCAAATTTTGAATTAAATTCCTAGCATTCCATCAATAGGTTTTAAGTTTAGTAAGTGAAACTAGTTATTGTCCGCGAGTCGTGGGATAGCTAGTGGAGCTTATTAGTTATTAGTTACCTAATTGATCATTTTAAATGATCAATATTTCATGATCAATTTTAGCAAGGGCGATGTCCGCGAGTCGTGGGTCGTTCGAACTAAGTTTTGATCATGATCTTATGATTGATGGGTCTAGCTTAACGCCTAAGTAAATATGGATGTCGCACGAGTCGTGGGTCCATATTGAAAGATAGGTGATGCAAAAACAATTACTAACATTTCTAAAGGTGTTAGAATTGGAAAGTTGTACCTACCAAGGGTTTTACTTAGAATATCCGCGAGTCGTGGGTTCGAGGTAAAATGCCTAGGATCTTAGTACCCATTGGGAAACGTGTTCCTCTTAGATCTTTGGGAATTATAGATCTTTGAAAAACAGTGGGAGCTACATTTGATTAAAGACCTTATCTTTTGTATATCGTTATAATTCAGCATGCTCACTAGTTCTCTGTTTTACCATTTAGGTCGTAGATTCTGTGATTCTCTACGTGTTTTGAAATGGCAACCAAAAACCCTCTTGTATCGATCCTCGAGTCAAACAAGTTGACTGGTCCCAACTATTATGATTGGCTGAGGAATCTAAAAATCATTTTAGATTCTGAGAAGAGAACTTATGTTCTCTTCGAAGGGGAGCCTAGTCCCGAAGGGGAGGCTCCCACTTGGGCCGAGCGGGCGCGATTCAGAAGTGGAAGGATGATAATCTCCAAGCCCGTTGCCTTATGTTAGCTAACATATCTCCGGACTTGCAAAGGCAACATGAGGCCATGGAATTCGCTTGGGAGATTTACGACCACTTAGAGCAACTTTACGGCCCTCATGAACGTGTTACAAGGTATAACACTTCAAAGGAATTGTTCCACTTGAGAATGAGGGAAGGTTCAAGTGTCCATGAATATTGACTCAAGTTTCTCGCCCTTACTGAGAAACTTGCTTCCATGGACATGCCACTGAAAGATGAGCTTTCAGTGGATTTGTTGCTAGCTTCGCTCCCACCATCATTCGACCCATTTGTCCTCAATTTCAACATGAATCATGCTTGTGCTACTGTAGCTGAGCTGATTAGTCAGCTTGTGACTGCTGAAAGCACGATCAAGAAGGACAATAAGGTTTTGATGGTGAATGCTCCATCTTCCTCTTCTGGGCCTTCTAAAGGTAAGGGCAAGAAAGCCCAAAAGAAGAAGAAGAAACCTCTTAGGCCCACTGGTGGCGTTTCGAAGGGGAAGACCCAAAAGAAGAAGCGTGATCAGAAAGAGGATGTTTGCTTCCATTGTGGCAAAGCGGGGTATTGGAGGAGAAACTGCCCAGAGTACAAGGCTACTCTAAAGAAAGGTATCTTTCTCGTTGAAGTAAATCTTTCTATTAATTCTAGTTCTTGGGTACTTGACACCAGTTGTGGAACACATATCTGTAATGATATACAGATGCTAAGTGAAGTCCAACAACTCAAAGAAGGAAAATGTGTCTTGAAGATCGGTGATGGCTCAAACGTTGAAGCTCGAGCTTTAGGCACAATTAGATTAGATTTAGGTAGTTTTGAGTTAGTCTTAAATAAAGTCCTTTATGTACCGAGCATTATTCGTAATATAATTTCAGTTCCAATTTTAGATTGTGAAGGTTATGAAACTTTTATTATGAATGGTAAATACTTTATCAAACGGAACAACTCTTCCGTTCACATCGGTACTCTAAGTAATGGACTTTATCTAACTCAGAATATCAATATTATGAATATACAACGAGAAACGAAGCGTAAGAGAGATGACAAAGTTCCAGCTCCCTTATAGCACGCTAGATTAGGATACATTTCCAAGAACAGAACTAGCAAGATAAACACTTTAGGATCATTCTCTGAAAATGATCTTAAGGAGTTAACTTCTTGCGAATCCTGTCTCAAAGGAAAAATGTCCAAAGTCCCTTTTAAAGGAACTGTGGAACGTGTCATTAAGGTTTTGGATTTGATCCATACTGATGTTTGTGGACCGCTTAGTGTAAGCACAAGAAACAATCATTAGTATTTCATAACCTTTACTGTTGACTTTAGTTGATATGGTTATGTATACTTAATGAAGTATAAATCTGAAGCTTTTGAGAAATTCTTAGAATTTCAAAAAGAGGTTGAGAACCAAACTGGTCACAAGATCAAAGCACTTCGATCTGATCGAGGAGGCGAATATCTTAGTGAAGAATTCCTTAATCATCTCAAAGATAATGGGATTATCTCTCAGTGGACTCCTCCAGGAACTCCTCAGCTTAATGGAGTTTCTGAGAGAAGGAATCGAACCCTACTAGATATGGTTCATTCCATGATGAGTTTCACTGACTTACCACCTTCTTGCTGGGGTTATGCCCTAGAAAGTGCAGCAAAGATTTTGAATCTAGTTCCGTCTAAGTCAGTCCCTAAAACGCCCTATGAAATGTGGCATGGTAAAATCCCTAGTTATTCTTACTTAAGAATTTGGGGATGTCCTGCTTACGTAAAGAGGACAGTGGGAGATAAGTTAGAATCTCGTTCTAACTTATGCTACTTTGTAAATTATCCTAAGGAATCCATAGGATAATACTTCTATGATCAATCTGAGCAAAAGGTGTTTGTTTCCATAAATGCCACTTTTCTTGAGGAACCGTTCCTTAAAGAAAAGAAAGGCAAGATCATAGAATTAGAGGAAGTACAAAGTGATCCCATACCACCCACTGAAGAAACGTCCCCTTCTAACCAATCACAACCAATCACGAATTTCGATACATACGAAAATCCTCCTCTAAGGCGTTCTGAACGCACTCCTAGACAGCCGGAGAGATGGTATGGATTCTTCCATGAAATCTCTCAAAATGATAATGATCCTTTAACATATGAGGAGGCACTTTCAGATTCTGACTCTGAACAGTGGATAGAAGCCATGAAATCCGAAATGGATTCCATGAACTCCAACCAAGTTTGGACCTAGGTAGATTTGCCTGATGGGGTCAAACCCGTAGGTTGCAAATGGATCTTTAAGAGAAAGCTTGGAGTTGATGGAAGCATTGCAGCCTACAAAGCAAGACTGGTTGCAAAAGGATTCACTGACAGACCCGACGTGGACTTTGATGAAACCTTTTCACCAGTTGTAATGCAAGAGTCTATTCGGATCATGCTTGCCATTGCTACGTATTATGACCACGAGATATGGCAAATGGATGTGAAAACTGCCTTTCTCAATGGTGACATTGATAAAGACATTTATATGGAGCAACCCATAGGTTTCACATTCAGTGGGAGTGAGCAAAAGGTTTGCAAACTCCAAAGATCAATCTATGGATTGAAACAGGCTTCTAGGAATTGGAACATTCGATTTGATGAATCAGTCAAAGCGTTTGGCTTCATTCAAATTTCGAATGAATCATGTGTGTATAGAAAGGAAGTGGAGACCTCAGTGCAATTCTTAGTACTTTATGTTGATGACATCCTTCTTGTTGGGAATTCGAAGGATGACATGAAAGTGACTAAGTTATGGTTATTGAACCAATTCGAGATGAAAGATCTGGGTGATGCGTCCTATATCCTTGGAATTAAAATCTATAGAGATAGATCTAGAAGGTTAATAGGACTATCACAGTCGATGTACATTGACAAAGTATTGAAGAGATTCAATATGGAGTCAGCAAAGGTTAAGAACCTTCCTATGAGTGTAGGAACATGTCTTTCAAAGAAGATGTGTCCTAAGAGTAACCTTGAGAAGGAAAGAATGACTCATACACCTTATGCGTCAGCAATAGGTAGCATAATGTATGCAATGTTATGTACTCGACCGGATGTGGCTTATGCACTTAGTGGAACAAGTCGTTTCCAATCTGACCCTGCAGATGGTCACTAGGCTGCCGTGAAGAATATTCTCAAGTACTTGAAAAGTACTAAAGATTTATTCTTAGTTTACGGAGGTCAGAAAGATCTTACTGTCGAAGGATACTGCGATGCAAGCTTTGCATCTGACTTAGATGATTTTAAGTCAATGTCAGGATACATTTTCTGCCTAAACGGCGGAGCAGTGAGTTGGAAGAGTTCCAAGCAAACGACCACTGCAGATTCGACCACTGAGGCCAAATACTTAGCTGCAAATGATGCAGCTAAGGAAGGTGTTTGGATTAGAAACTTCATTCAAGAGTTGAATGTTGTTCCTAGCATGAAAGACCCCATTTCTGTGTTTTGTGACAACATTGGGGCGGTTGCTCAAGCAAGAGAACCAAGATCTCACCAACGGATCAAGCACATTATGAGGAAGTATCCCCTATTCCATGATATTATCAAAAGAGGAGATGTGCTAATTGAGAGGGTCACATCAGTAGAGAACGTGGCAGATCCACTTACTAAACCCCTTAGTCGAGAAGCTTTCCAAGGACATCTTCAGAAGATGGGACTTAGAGTAGCTTTAGAAGGGCTTTGAAGAGCAAGTGGGAGATTGTTAGGAATAGTGCCCTAGAAAGCCGATTGTATATCCGCTTTGTGCTTTTCCTTATTGTAATCACAGACAATCTTTGAATGAAATAACGAATTGAGGCAACACTTCTTTATATGCTCTTGTTTGGTATGCATTTACTTTAGCTGTGCATGTATGAGAACTCCCCTAATCCTGATGACTTTAGGACTCTACAATTTAGGTGAAATGGTTCATGAAACGAGCCCTATATCACATAAGTCATGATTAGTAAAATACTCCAAGCCAATGAGTCCTACCGACAGTGGGAGTGTCAACCTGACTCCTCTAAGGCTTGCTTGCGGGATCACGCCCTTAAGAAGGACCACCTTGTTTCATGGAGGTGCAAAGTGTATAGTTGACACGTACGTGATACATGAGGGTGCTTACTTTAATAAGTAAGTTCACTGAGGTGCGCCGTGTGAGAACATTCCTAAATGGGAAAGGAAGTTTCTATTTCAGGAAATGGAAACTTCCAGATTAGGACATATCTCACGAGTCATTGATGTGATTAATTGATCCTTAGACTTGAGGTTCCTTGTCACTTTATGAGTTAACTCTGTAGTCTTAGGTATAAGTTTAAAGGGTGTCGCCTTAGACAACTGATTCAAGGCTTATGCTGAGCCTGTACAAGTGATTCATGAAAGTGAATGAGAATCAAGAAAGGACCTACACTTGCATTTGCAAGGTGATCTCTTATTGTGTAAGTCATTCATATGCCATATGGAGTCCTTGGCCATGGCAGTAGATCAAGACATCAAGAAAAGGGGTTTCTTGGATTGAGATCAAATGGATATGAAATGCACTTAGCTTTAAGACCGGATTATTAGGGTTCTAATTATTCCCTTACCCTAGATCTTGGTTGAGAGATAGTAAGTAGGAGGATTGTATCTCACATGAATCAATGACTTAAAGGTTCTGTCGAATCCGAACATTCCAATTCAGCTAGGGGTTAAACACCTGTTGCTAGACTATGGTCGTTTAATCTGTGGACTGATTAATTAATTAGTGAATTAATTAATTAGGGTCACTGCTAATTGAATTGAGAACCTAGAGGGTCACACACAACAACTTGGTTACATGAGTTGAGGCTTGAAAATGATTAAAAGAGTTAATCGGGCTAAGAGGGTTCCACACGTGTGATACCACACGTGTGGGTCACGTGAGTGACACGTGTCCTTGTGACACGTGTCCCACACGTGTAAATATATATATTGTATATATATATATTAAATAATTAATTTGTTAATTATGTAATAGACTTTGGTTTAATTTTGAATTAAAAAGAATTTCTTATTTTGGAGAAAAATAATCTAGTTAATTAGTTATGAATTAATTAATTAGACAAAATAAGTTATTTATTTTCAATAAATAAAGTATAAAATTATCCAAAAATAGTTTGGATATTTTAGCTCTCTTGAAAGTTGATTTGAATTTGAATTCAAAGTCAAAGTCCAAATTACTTGATGATCAAGTAATAGGAAAGAGGGACCAAAATCCTAAGCCCATAAGGACTAGGGATTTTCGGCCACTTCCCTCTTATAAATAGGGGAGCTCGAGCTCCCCTTAGAGCTAATTGGCAATTCTTTTGGTTCATGTGTTGAACACCGACATTTTTCCAAGATAAACGAAACCCTAGGTTAAGCCTAAACACTAACTAGAGAACTAGCATCCTTACTAGTTAGATTGTAGTCAAGTTGGTGGACTATCTCAACAGAGCTTCAAGTTAGAAGTTTGAAGATTCGAGCTTTACCAAGGAGAGGGGATCAAGCCACGAGAAGAGCGTTCTTGGGTGGCTTGAAACGCTTCAAGAAAGAATAAAAGAAAAGTAAGTTTCTTAACTCTACGAATTTGGATACACGATTGCGAGTCCAAGGTCCTTTTGTTGGAAGTTTTTAAATTTTGCGCTGCTTTCTGATTCGTGTTTTCCAACAGAAAGATCAGTGATGCAAAACATTACTAGGAATTCAATGGGAGATCGAATCAGTAATTAGTACCTACGTAAGAATCTAAGACCTTTGGATGTCTCATGAGTCATGGGTCCAAAACTAAGATTGCTTGGGATCCTAGTACCCACTGAGAAAGTAAGTTTCTTCTAAAGTCGTTGGGGTTTCTGGACTTTCTAAAAACAGTGGGAGAACATATTTCTAAAGACCTTGATAATATGTATAATCGTTATTATTCAGCATGCTCATGTTTTCGTTGTTTTTCCATTTAGGTTGTAGTTTAGTGATTCTCTACAAACTGAAATGGCAACCAAAAACTCTGTGGTGTCCATCCTCGAATCAAACAAGTTGACGGGGCCCAATTACTCTGATTGGCTTCGGAATGTAAAGATAGTTTTAGATTCTGAGAAGAGAAGATATGTTCTCTAGGAGGGAGAGCCTACCCGTGAGGGTGAGGCTCCGACTCGGGCCGAAAGAGACGCGATTGCGAAATGGTCTGAAGACAATCTTCAAGCCCGTTGTCTCATCTTGGCTAACATGTCTCTGGACATGCAAAGGCAACATGAGTCTATGGAATACGCTTGGGAGATTTATAACCATCTTGAGCAATTGTACCGCCCCAAAGAGCGTGTTCTAAGGTACAACACCTCTAAGGAGCTCTTTCATCTCAGAATGAAAGAAGGTATAAGTGTCCACGAACATAGGCTTATGTTCCTCGCTTTGAACGAGAAGCTTACTTCCATGGAGATGCCTCTAAGCGAGGACCTCGCCGTAGACTTGTTGCTCGCATCGCTTCCACCATCATTCAATCCTTTCGTGCTGAACTTCAACATGAATCATGCCCATGCTTCTATCGCTGAGCTGATTAGTCAGCTTGTGACTGCTGAAGTCACGATAAAGAAGGATAACAAAATAATGATGGTCACATCCTTTTCTAAGCCTTCTAAAAGCAAAGGGAAGAAAGTTCCCAACAAGAAGGGATCTCTTAAATCCGATGGAGGGGTTAAAAAGAGAAAGGCCAAGAAGAAAAGGGATCAGAGAGAGAACGTTTGCCACCACTGTGGCAAGAAAGGGCATTGGAAGAGGAACTGCCAAGAGTACAAGGACACTCTAAAGAAAGTTGTGTTTATTGTTGAAGTAAATCTATCTATTGATTTTAATTCTTGGGTACTTGATACCGGCTGTGGAGCTCATATTTGTAATGATGTACAAATGCTAAATGAGGTTTGGCATCTCGAAGAAGGAGAATGCGTCTTGAAGGTTGGGAATGGATCAAGCATTCAAGCTCAATCCATTGGGACGTGTAGATTAGATTTAGGTGTCTTTACTTTAGTTTTGAATAAAGTCCTTTATGTACCTTCTATTATTCATAATATAATTTTCATTCCAATATTAGATTGTAAAGCATATGAGACTTTCTCCAGAAATGGAAAATTTTATCTTAAGAAGAATAAAGCTTCCGTTTTACTTGATACATTATCTAATGGACTTTATACAACTGAAGACACCAATATTTTGAATATACAACAATCAAACAAACACAAAAGAGATGATAAGATCTCGTCTTCTTTATGGTACGCACGTTTAGGCCATATTTCTAAAGATAAGATTACTAAGTTAACTAATTTAGGATCATTCTATGATAATGAACTTAAAGAGTTGACTCATTGTGAATCATGTCTTAAAGGAAAAATAGCCAAGACTCCCTTTAATGGTAAAGTGGAACGTGCCACTAAAGTGTTGAATTTAATCCATACTGATGTTTGTGGATCACTTAGTGTAAGTACTAGAAACATTCATCAGTATTTCATAACCTTCATAGATAACTTTAGTTGGTTTGGTTATGTGTACTTAATGAAGTATAAATCCAAAGCCTTTGAGAAATTCTTGGAATTTTAGAAGGAGATTGAGAACCAAACCGGTCACAAGAATAAGACACTTCGATCTGATCGAGGTGCGAGTATCTAAGTGATGAATTCCTTAATCATCTCAGAGATAATGGAATTATCTCTCAGTGGACTCCTCCAGGAACTCCCCAATTGAATGGAGTTTCCGAAAGAAGGAACAAAACCCTACTTAATATGGTTCGTTCCATGATGAGTTTTACTGAATTGCCACCATCATTCTGGGGTTATGCCCAAGAATCAACAGTTAAGATTCTGAATCTTGTTCCCTCCAAATCTGTAGATGTGGTTTGGCAAAATCCCTAACTATTCTTACTTAAGAATTTGGGGTTGTCCTGTTTACGTGAAGAGGGAAGTGGGAGATAAGCTTAAAGCTAGATAAAGCTTATGTAACTTCGTAGGATATCCTAAAGAGTCAATAGGATATCATTTCTGCTATCCTCTTGAACAAAAGGTCTTTGTGTCAAGAAACTCCACTTTTCTTGAGGACTCGTTCCTTAAAGAAAAGAAAGGCAAGATCGTAGAACTCGAAGTGGTTCGAGACCAAGGTCCCACGCCTAGCTTGGAGAATGACGTCCCTATCCCTACCCAAGAGATTCATACACGCGATAATCCTCCTCAAATAAGACGTTCTGAATGCATTCCTAGACAACCAGAGAGATGGTATGGTTTTCTCCGCCAAACATCTCAAATGGATATTGATCGATTAACTTATGAAGAGGCACTGTTAGATTCGGACTCTGAACAGTGGAAAGAAGCAATGAAATGATTCCATGTACTCTAACCAAGTTTGGAACTTGGTTGATCCACCTGATGGGATCAGGCCTATAGGGTGTAAATGGGTATATAAGTGCAAGCTTGAAGTAGATGGAAGCGTGGCAGCCTCTAAAGCGAGATTAGTTGCTAAGGGGTTTACTCGAAGACCAGGTGTAGACTTTGATGAAACCTTCTCCCCGGTTGCAATGCAAAAATCCATTAGGATCCTACATGCCATTGTAGTATATTATTACTATGAGATATGGCAAATGGATGTGAAAACTACCTTTCTCAATGGAGACATTGACAAAGACATTTACATGGAGCAACCCATGGGTTTCACATTCAGTAGGAGCGAGCAAAAGGTTTGCAAGCTTCAACGATCAATCTACGGATTGAAACAAGCTTCTAAGAATTAGAACATTCGATTTGATGAAGTAGTCAAATCGTTTGCCTTTATTCAAAATCCGAATGAGTCTTGCGTGTACAAGAAAGAATTGGAAACCTCGGTTCAATTTTTGGTACTTTATGTAGATGACATCCTCCTGATTGGGAATGTGAACCCTACTTGAAAAGTACTAAAGATTTATTCTTAGTTTACAGAAGTCAGAAATATCTTACTGTCGAAGGATACTGCGATGCAAGCTTTGCATCTGACTTAGATGATTTTAAGTCAATGTTAGGATACATTTTCTGCCTAAACGGCGGAGCAGTGAGTTGGAAGAGTTCCAAACAAACTACCACTGTAGATTCGACCACTGAGGCCGAATACTTAGCTGCAAATAATGCAGCTAAGGAAGGTGTTTGGATTAGAAACTTCATTCAAGAGTTGAATGTCGTTCCTAGCATGAAAGACCCCATTACTGTGCTTTGTGACAACACTGGGGCGGTTGCTCAAGAAAGAGAACCAAGATCTCACCAACGGACCAAACACATTATGAGGAAGTATCACCTAATCCGTGATATTATCAAAAGAGGAGATGTGCAAATTGAGAGGGTCACATCAGTAGAGAACGTGGCAGATCCACTTACTAAACCCCTTAGTCGAGAAGCTTTCCAAGCTCATCTTCAGAAGATGGGACTTAGAGTAGCTTTAGAATGGCTTTGACAGGCAAGTGGGAGATTGTTAGGAATAGTGCCCTAGAAAGCCGATTGTATATCCGCTTTGTGTTTTTCCTTATTGTAATCACAGACAATCTTTGAATGAAATAACGAATTGAGGCAATACTTCTTTATATGCTCTTGTTTGGTATGCGTTTACTTTAGCTGTGCATGTATGAGAACTCCCCTAATCCTGATGACTTTAGGACTCTACCATTTAGGGGAAATGGTTCATGAAATGAGCCCTATATCACATAAGTCATGATTAGTAAAATACACCAAGCCAATGAGTCCTACAGACAGTGGGAGTGTCAACCTGACTCCTCTAAGGCTTGCTTGTGGGATCACGCCCTTAAGAAGGACCACCTTGTTTCATGGAGGTGCAAAGTGTATAGTTGATACGTGCGTGATACATGAGTGTGCTTACTTTAACAAGTATGTTCACTGAGGTGCCCCGTGTGAGAACATTCCTAAATGGGAAAGGAAGTTTCTATATCAGGAAATGGAAACTTCCAGATTAGGAAATATCTCACGAGTCATTGATGTGATTAATTGATCCTTAGACTTGAGGTTCCTTGTCACTTTATGAGTTAACTCTGTAGTCTTAGGTATAAGCTTTAAAGGGTGTCGCCTTAGACAACTGATTCAAGGCTTATGTTGGGGCTGCACAAGTGATTCATGAAAGTGAATGAGAATCAAGAAAGGACCTACACTTGCATTTGCAAGGTGATCTCTTATTGTGTAAGTCATTCATATGCCATATGGAGTCCTTGGCCAAGGCAGTAGATCAAGACATCAAGAAAAGGGTTTCTTGGATTGAGATCAAATGGATATGAAATGCACTTAGCTTTAAGACCAGATTATTAGGGTTCTAATTATTCCCTTACCCTAGATCTTGGTTGAGAGATAGTAAGTAGGAGGATTGTATCTCACATGAATCAATGACTTAAAGGTTCAGTCGAATCCGAACATTCCAATTTAGCTAGGGGTTAAACACTTGTTGCTAGACTATGGTCGTTTAATCTGTGGCCTGATTAATTAATTAGTGAATTAATTAATTAGGGTCACTGCTAATTGAATTGAGAACCTAGAGGGTCACACACAACAACTTGGTTACATGAGTTGAGGCTTTAAAATGATTAAACGAGTTAATCGGGCCAAGAGTGAACCACACGTGTGGCTCACGTGAGTGACACGTGTCCTTGTGACAGGTGTCCCACATGTGTGAATATATATATTGTATATATATATATTAAATAATTAAATGTGTTAATTATTTAATCGCCTTTGGTTTAATTTTTTAATTAAAAAGAAAGTCTTATTTTGGAGAAAAAATAATCTAGTTAATTAATTATGAATTAATTAATTATGTAAAATAAGTTATTTATTTTAAATAAATAAAGTATAAAATTATCCAAAAATAGTTTGGATATTTTTAGCTCTCTTGAAAGTTGATTTGAATTTGAATTCAAAGTCAAAGTCAAAATTACTTGATGATCAAGTAATAAGAGAGAGAGAGACCAAAACCCTAGCCCATAAGGACTAGGATTTTCCGTCCTCCCTTTAATATAAATAGGGGAGCTCGAGCTCCCCTTAGAGCGAATTGGCAATTCTTTTGGTTCATGTGTTGAACACCATGCTTTCTCCAAGATAAACGAAACCCTAGGTTAAGCCTAAACACTAACTAGAGAACTAGTATCCTTACTAGTTAGATTGTAGTCAAGTTGGTGGACTATCTCTAGAGAGCTTCAAGTTAGAAGTTTGAAGATTCGAGCTTTACCAAGGAGAGGGGATCTAGCCGCGAGAAGAGCGTTCTTGGGTGGTTTGAAACGCTTCAATAAAGACAATTAAGAAAGTAAGTTTCTAATCCCTACGAATTTGGTTACACGATTGCGAGTCCTAGATCCTTTTGTTGGAAATTTTTTTAAATTTCCGCTGCTTTCTGATTCGTGTTTTCCAACCAGTGGTATCAGAGCCACCTCGTTATTCGTGTTTCTGGTTCGTCTCAATTATTCTGAATTTGGTAGAAATTCTTAGGCTTGATGCGATTGAGTATTTGTAATTGTTTTAGAAAGCCTGAATTACGAAACGATAATTTTTTCCTGAAAGTTTCTGAAAATTGGTTTTTGCAAAATTTAATTTTTGAAAACTATTTTAGATTTGAAACTGTATAAACTATTTTTGGATTTCTTGGATTGGTTTTGCTTTTGAACGAAAACACGAAACGAAAACGAGGATTACGAAGAACACGCGAAACCCCGCGCGCCTGCCCGGGCGCGCGCTTGGGCGACGCGGCCCAGCACCCTCCCGCAACCGTGCGGGAGGCCTTCCGAGCACGCCTAGGCGTGCCCGCCCGCACTCGGCTGGGAGGAGCCTCGCGCAGCAGGGAGAGGCGTTCACTGGCAGCGCGCGCACTCGGGCGGCCTTGGCCGTACGCTATGCGCGCCTGCATCGCGCACGGCTCTCCTCGCGTACGGGCCCCTTTTTTCGTAATCCGTTTTTCCGTTTTCTCGTGCAATCCAGTCCCAATTTTTATTTGAATTTTAAAATTTTATTTTTGAATATTTATTTTAATTTTTGAATAAACTTAAAATTGGTTTTTTTGAGAAATTGAAACTGTTTATATTTTGGGAAAATACATCTTTGATAAAATTATTAATTTTCAGAAATTAATTGGAATTTTATTTGTTTTGCTAATTTGGGATTTATTGAAAACTTTTATAAGTAAGACTCGCATCAAGTCGTGTTTTAAGTCATTAAGACTTGAAACGGGAATTTTAATTTATTGGCTAAATTTAAATTCTCGCAAAAGCATGTTAGGTGATCATGGGTTTAGACTTATGTATGGTTTTAATTTATGCACATGGATGGTTTAAATTGGGGTTGGAGCCCTATAGTTGCGTTTTTCAATTGAATTTGGAGCCTCACTTATGTGCGTACTGTTATGTGATTTATTATGTGGCTTTCCATATTACTGTTTTTGAGGCCGGGGTATGCCCCATGTAATTGTCTAAGGCCAATATGAAGATTGAGCCTTATTACTTTATGTCTTTTTCTTTTTATTGTAATTTGAGAGTAGAGATAGGTGGTGAGGTTTTATTTTCATTTTGGAGACAATGCACCCATGGAGTAAGATGGACCACATTCAAGTAACAAGGAGGCCATAAGTGAAGACCCCTCAAAATGTTAGGGAGGGGAATCTCAATTGTAAAAATGTAATAGAGATAGGACTCGTATTTTGTTACCACTTTCCCTTATGTGATTTAAACTGTTTATGTGGCATGTATGTTAGAACTTGTGATTGTGGAGTGGCTCCCACATATCACGCATAAGATAGGTAGAACCCATGATCATTACATGTTAGTATCATGCTAGGACATGTTACTTGTTTATGTGCTTGTTTGAAATGCATTTAAGTGTACTTGCATTAATCAAGACTAATAAAATTGGATAACATATATGTTGGTGAGGTCGAACCGGACAACTCTCCGGTTGATTCGAAAATTCCCATTAAATATTCAGCTAATTTCGAACAAATAGGTGTTTAATTCGAGATGTAAATTTTGGATTAAATTCCTAGCATTCAATCAATAGGTTTTAAGTTTAGTAATTGAAACTAGTTATTATCCGCGAGTCGTGGGATAGCTAGTGGAGCTTATTAGTTCTTAGTTACCTAATTGATCATTTTAAATGATTAATATTTCATGATCAATTTTAGCAAGGGTGATGTCCGCGAGTCGTGGGTCGTTCGAACTAAGTTTTGATCTGGATCTTATGATTGATGGGTCTAGCTTAACGCCTAAGTAAATATGGATGTCGCACGAGTCGTGGGTCCATATTGAAAGATAGGTGATGCAAAAACAATTACTAAGAGTTCTAAAGGTGTTAGAATTGGTAAGTTGTACCTACCTAGGGTTTTATTTAGAATGTCCGCGAGTCGTGGGTTGGAGGTAAAATGCCTAGGATCTTAGTACCCATTGGGAAACGTGTTCCTCTTAGATCTTTGGGAATTATAGATCTTTGAAAAACAGTGGGAGCTACATTTGATTAAAGACCTTATCTTTTGTATATCTTTATAATTCAGCATGCTCACTAGTTCTATGTTTTACCATTTAGGTCGTAGATTCTGTGATTCTCTACATGTTTTGAAATGGCAACCAAAAACCCTCTTGTATCGATCCTCGAGTCAAATAAGTTGACTGGTCCCAACTATTCTGATTGGCTGAGGAATCTAAAAATCATTTTAGATTCTGAGAAGAGAACTTATGTTCTCTTCGAAGGGGAGCCTAGTCCCGAAGGGGAGGCTCCCACTCGGGCCGAGCGGGACGCGATTCAGAAGTGGAAGGATGATAATCTCCAAGACCGTTGCCTTATGTTGGCTAACATGTCTCCGGACTTGCCAAGGCAACATGAGGCCATGGAATTCGCTTGGGAGATTTACGACCACTTAGAGCAACTTTACCGCCCTCATGAACGTGTTACAAGGTATAACACTTCAAAGGAATTGTTCCACTTAAGAATGAGGGAAGGTTCAAGTGTCCATGAATGTAGACTCAAGTTTCTCGCCCTTACTGAGAAACTTGCTTCCATGGACATGCCACTGAAAGATGAGCTTTCAGTGGATTTGTTGCTAGCTTCGCTCCCACCATCATTCAACCCATTTGTCCTCAATTTCAACATGAATCATGCTGGTGCTACTGTAGCTGAGCTGATTAGTCAGCTTGTGACTACTGAAAGCACGATCAAGAAGGACAATAAGGTTTTGATGGTGAATGCTCCATCTTCCTCTTCTGGGCCTTTTAAAGGTAAGGGCAAGAGAGCCCAAAAGAAGAAGAAGAAACCCCTTAGGTCCACTGGTAGCGTTTCGAAGGGGAAGGCCCAAAAGAAGAAGTGAGATCAGAAAGAGGATGTTTGCTTCCATTGTGGCAAAGCGGGACATTGGAGGAGAAACTGCCCAGAGTACAAGGCTACTCTAAAGAAAGGTATCTTTCTCGTTGAAGTAAATCTTTCTATTAATTCTAGTTCTTGTGTACTTGATACCGGTTGTGGAACTCATATCTGTAATGATGTACAGATGCTAAGTGAAGTCCAACAACTCAAAGAAGGAGAATGTGTCTTGAAGATCGGCGATGGCTCGAATGTTGAAGCTCGAGCTTTAGGCACAATTAGATTAGATTTAGGTAGTTTTGAGTTAGTCTTAAATAAAGTCCTTTATGTACCGAGCATTATTCGTAATATAATTTCTGTTCCAATTTTAGATTGTGAAGGTTATGAAACTTTTATTAGGAATGGTAAATACTTTATCAAACGGAACAACTCTACCGTTCACATCGGTACTCTAAGTAATGGACTTTATCTAACTCAGAATATCAATATTATGAATATACAACGAGAAACGAAGCGTAAGAGAGATTACAAAGTTTCAGCTCCCTTATAGCACGCTAGATTAGGATACATTTCCAAGAATAGAACTAGCAAGATAAACACTTTAGGATCATTCTCTGAAAATGATCTTAAGGAGTTAACTTCTTGCGAATCCTGTCTCAAAGGAAAAATGTCCAAAGTCCCTTTTAAAGGAACGGTGGAACGTGCCTTTAAGGTTTTGGATTTGATCCATACTGATGTTTGTGGACCGCTTAGTGTAAGCACAGGAAACAATCATCAGTATTTCATAACCTTTACCGATGACTTTAGTCGATATGGTTATGTATACTTAATGAAGTATAAATCTGAAGCTTTTGAGAAATTCTTAGAATTTCAAAAGGAGGTTGAGAACCAAACTGGTCACAAGATCAAAGCACTTCGATCTGATCGAGGAGGCGAGTATCTTAGTGAAGAATTCCTTAATCATCTCAAAGATAATGGGATTATCTCCCAGTGGACTCCTCCGGGAACTCCTCAGCTTAATGGAGTTTCTGAGAGAAGGAATCGAACCCTACTAGATATGGTTCGTTCCATGATGAGTTTCACTGACTTACCACCTTCTTTCTGGGGTTATGCCCTAGAAAGTGCAGTAAAGATTTTGAATCTAGTTCCCTCTAAGTCAGTCCCTAAAACGCCCTATGAAATGTGGCATGGTAAAATCCCTAGTTATTCTTACTTAAGAATTTGGGGTTGTCCTGCTTACGTGAAGAGGACAGTGGGAGATAAGTTAGAATCTCGTTCTAACTTATGCTACTTTGTAGGTTATCCAAAGGAATCCATAGGATATTACTTCTATGACCAATCTGAGCAAAAGGTGTTTGTTTCCAGAAATGCCACTTTTCTTGAGGAACCGTTCCTTAGAGAAAAGAAAGGCAAGATCATAGAATTAGAGGAAGTACAAAGTGACCCCACGCCACCCACTGAAGAAACGTCCCCTTCTTATCAACTACAAGCAATCACGAATTTTGATACACACGTAAATCCTCCTTTAAGGCGTTCTGCACGCACTCCTAGACAGCCGGAGAGATGGTATGGATTCTTCCATCAAATCTCTCAAAAGGATAATGATCCTTTAACGTATGAGGAGGCACTTTCAGATTCTGACTCTGAACAGTGGATAGAAGCCATGAAATCCGAAATGGATTCCATGAACTCCAACCAAGTTTGGACCTTGGTAGATTTGCCTGATGGGGTCAAACCCATAGGTTGCAAATGGATCTTTAAGAGAAAGCTTGGAGTTGATGGAAGCATTGCAGCCTACAAAGCAAGACTGGTTGCAAAAGGATTCACTCAAAGACCCGGCGTGGACTTTGATGAAACCTTTTCACGAGTTGCAATGCAAAAGTCTATTCGGATCATGCTTGCCATTGCTGCGTATTATGACTACGAGATATGGCAAATGGATGTGAAAACAACCTTTCTCAATGGTGACATTGATAAAGACATTTATATGGAGCAACCCATAGGTTTCACATTCAGTGGGAGTGAGCAAAAGGTTTGCAAACTCCAAAGATCAGTCTATGGATTGAAACAGGCTTCTAGGAATTGGAACATTCGATTTGATGAATCAGTCAAAGCGTTTGGCTTCATTCAAATTTCGAATGAATCATGTGTGTATAGAAAGGAATTGGAGACCTCAGTGCAATTCTTAGTACTTTATGTTGATGACATCCTTCTTATTGGGAATTCGAAGGATGACATGAAAGTGACTAAGTTATGGTTATCGAACCAATTCGAGATGAAAGATCTGGGTGATGTGTCCTATATCCTTGGAATTAAAATCTATAGAGATAGATCTAGAAGGTTAATAGGATTATCACAGTCGATGTACGTTGACAAAGTATTAAAGAGATTCAATATAGAGTCAGCAAAGGTTAAGAACCTTCCAATGAGTGTAGGAACATGTCTTTCAAAGAAGATGTGTCCTAAGACTAACCTTGAGAAGGAAAGAATGACTCATACACCTTATGCATCAGCAATAGGTAGCATAATGTATGCAATGTTATGTACTCGACCGGATGTGGCTTATGCACTTAGTGTAACAAGTCGTTTCCAATCTGACCCTGGAGATGATTACTGGGCTGCCGTGAAGAATATTCTTAAGTACTTGAAAAGTACTAAAGATTTATTCTTAGTTTACAGAAGTCAGAAAGATCTTACTATCGAAGGATACTGCGATGCAAGCTTTGCATCTGACTTAGATGATTTTAAGTCAATGTCAGGATACATTTTCTGCCTAAACGGCGGAGCAGTGAGTTGGAAGAGTTCCAAACAAACTACCACTGTAGATTCGACCACTGAGGCCGAATACTTAGCTGTAAATAATGCAGCTAAGGAAGGTGTTTGGATTAGAAACTTCATTCAAGAGTTGAATGTTGTTCCTAGCATGAAAGACCCCATTACTGTGTTTTGTGACAACACTGGGGCGGTTGCTCAAGCAAGAGAACCAAGATCTCACTAACGGACTAAACACATTATGAGGAAGTATCACCTAATCCGTGATATTATCAAAAGAGGAGATGTGCAAATTGAGAGGGTCAAATCAGCAGAGAACGTGGCAGATCCACTTATTAAACCCCTTAGTCGAGAAGCTTTCCAAGGTCATCTTCAGAAGATGGGACTTAGAGTAGCTTTAGAATGGCTTTGACGGGCAAGTGGGAGATTGTTAGGAATAGTACCGATTGTATATCCGCTTTGTGCTTTTCCTTATTGTAATCACAGATAATCTTTGAATGAAATAACGAATTGAGGCAACACTTCTTTATATGCTCTTGTTTGGTATGCGTTTACTTTAGCTGTGCATGTATGAGAACTCCCCTAATCCTGATGACTTTAGGACTCTACCAGTTAGGTGAAATGGTTCATGAAACGAGCCCTATATCACATAAGTCATGATTAGTAAAATACTCCAAGCCGATGAGTCCTACAGAGAGTGGGAGTGTCAACCTGACTCCTCTAAGGCTTGCTTGTGGGATCACGCCCTTAAGAAGGACCACCTTGTTTCATGGAGGTGCAAAGTGTATAGTTGATACGTGCGTGATACATGAGGGTGCTTACTTTAATAAGTATGTTCACTGAGGTGCCCCGTGTGAGAACATTCCTAAATGGGAAAGGAAGTTTCTATTTCAAGAAATGGAAACTTCCAGATTAGGAAATATCTCATGAGTCATTGATGTGATTAATTGATCCTTAGACTTGAGGTTCCTTGTCAAAATTACTTGATGATCAAGTAATAAGAGAGAGAGAGACCAAAACCCTAGCCCATAAGGACTAGGATTTTCGGTCCTTCTTTTAATATAAATAGGGGAGCTCGAGCTCCCCTTAGAGCGAATTGGCAATTCTTTTGGTTCATGTGTTGAACACCATCCTTTCTCCAAGATAAACGAAACCCTAGGTTAAGCCTAAACACTAACTAGAGAACTAGCATCCTTACTAGTTAGATTGTAGTCAAGTTGGTGGACTATCTCTAGAGAGCTTCAAGTTAGAAGTTTGAAGATTCGAGCTTTACCAATAAGAGGGGATCAAGCCGCGAGAAGAGCGTTCTTGGGTGGCTTGAAACGCTTCAAGAAAGACAATTAAGAAAGTAAGTTTCTAATCCCTACGAATTTGGTTACAAGACTGCGAGTCCTAGATCCTTTTGTTGGAATTTTTTTTTAAATTTCCGCTACTTTCTGATTCGTGTTTTCCAACAGTGACTGCCACGTGTTATTGACACGTGGCTGCCACGTGTCTTGTACACGTGGTTCACACGTGTGACGCACACGTGTCACGGATGACGTGGCTTACGCGTGCGAAATTATTCCACACTCGAATTCTTTTCTAGAATTAATTAATTAAATTGTAATTAATTAATTTAAGTCTTTTAATTAATTTTGAATTAATTATTCAGATTTTATTTCTCAAGCTTAACCCACTAAATAATTGAGAATTAATTAATTTATTGAATCTTGACTTTTAGCTTTAGGAAAGTTGAAAAGTCTAACTTCCTATTGTAGGAGAGAAAGTTATTCTTGCAAGACTTGGAGAACGAGTTGGGAACTTATTTTCTCCAATTATATTAAATAATTAATTAGTTAATTAGTGAGTAAGAAAACAGAGCCCATTAGGTTTAGGAAACCCTATGGGGCTCGATCCACACTAGTATAAATACTAGTTGTGGTGATTCTCTTATTCTTTACACCAACACACACGAAATGTTAAGTTTTTGAGAAAAATAAGACAAAAGTTTTCAAAGCAAAACCCTAGCCATTAACACAAGTTATAGAACTAGCATTCTCACTTGCTTGATCATGTTCTAGGACTGGTGTGGATACGCTTTAGAGGATCGCTGCTTTGGGATCTATCGAGAACCGTTCAAGGGACATTCCGCTTAAAGGGTGTTCAGTAGGCGGTACTGACATCACTAGAAAGCTGCAATATACGTAAGTTTCTAAACACCCTAAGATACAGTACGAGAATTGCAAGTCCATGATCAATCCTTTTGGAAAAATTTTAATTTTCCGCTGCGTTTCTGCTCTAGTTTTCCAACATGAGAGCCCTACTAATCTCAATCTTAAAGCTAAGTTTATTTCATATTCATTTGATCTCAATCCAAGAAACCCTTTTCTTGATGTCTTGATCCACTACCTTAGCCGAGGGTTTAGGATGGCATATGAATGACTTATGCAATAAGAGATCTTCTTGCGTTACAAAAAGTGTAGGTCCTTTGTTGATTCTCATATGCTTCCGTGTGCCACTTGTGTAACCCCAACATAAGCCTTGAATCAGTTGTCTAAGGCGACGCCCTTTAAAGCTTATACCTAAGACTACAGAGTTAGCCCACAAAGCATCAATGGAATCTCAAGTCAAAGGATTAATTTACTCACGCCATTGACCTGTGAGATATTTCCTAATCTGGAAGTTTCTATTTCTAGGTATAGAAACTTCCTTTCCCATTTAGGAATCTTCTCACGCGGGACACCTCAGTGTACCCGTTTGAATAACGAGCACCCTCATGTATTACGTACGCATCAACTATACACTTTACACCCCATGAAACAGGATGATCCTTCTTAAGGACGCAATCCTACGAGTAAGTCTCAATCTAGCCATATTAACACTCCCATTGTTTGTTGGGCTCATCGACTTGGAGTAGTTTCCAATCTGGCCTTCAGTTAGGGCTTGTTTCATGTGTCATTCACCTAATGACAAAGTCCCTAACAGCCTTATGGATTAGGGGAGTTCTAATACATGCGCAAGTAATGGAAACATACAAAACACGTATTGGCATATAAAGAAGTGTTTGCCTATGATAATAATCAATCCTATCTTATTCAAAGATTGTCTGTGACACAAGGAAAGTCCTAAAGCAGATTTTGTCGAATAGGCTTTCTAGGGCACTATTCGTAAAAATCTCCCAATTGCCTGTAAAAGCCATTTAGGTACTCTAAGTCCCATCTCCTCAAGATGTACTTTGAGGGCCTATTGACTTTGGGCGTTTCCAAAGTGGAACTGCTATATTCTCTGCTGATGTGATCCTCTTATTTACATATCTCTAAGGAAACACCTTTTCCTTATAAAATGATTTGTAATCACGTGTTCAGTCTCTTGGTGAGGTCTTGGTTGTAACGTCCCGGCTTTTTCGGTCGTATAATATGTCGTATGTGTTTACCAATTTAAGCAAATTAATTGTTTATAAGTGTTTTATATATATTTATACCTTATTATTAAATTGTTAAATATGTGATTAATTGAAATATTTGAATATGAAATTATTTGAAATCCTTGAATGTTATGCATGAAGTGATATTTGAATTCGGAATTTTGTGTAATTTTAGTATGCTGTAGATTTATATGTTAGAAACATGTCTATGTTCTCGTTTCATTTTTTCGATTATGTTTGGTGTGTTAACGAATTTTATTTTGGGAACAAGACCAAGTCAAGAGATTAAGAGAATTCGGCACACCTCCAATCTGGGACGGCGTATCTTGAGCTAGAGAATTCGGATTCGAATTCTGAAAGAGGTGTCGGACTCGTAACGAGGATAGAAAACCAAGGAACCTAGATTCATATCTTTCTAAGCCCGTTTGTATCCCCAAATTTCACCCGAACCGAGCCTCACGCGTGAAACATACCACCTTTGATTGTTTTAGCCATAACTTGAGCAATCCTTGACCAAATTACATGAGAATTGGACCCACATCTTCTTGACTCAATACCCTACCCTCCCATCAGCCCCTCACATCGTTTCAAGTCAGAAAAGAGAAGAAAAATGGCTCTCTCTCAATTGATACCCCGTAACCCCAAAAGAAGGAAGAGGAACACTATTCAATTTTCAAGTTTTGAGCTCAATACTCATCCGATTCGCCCCAAATTCGAAAGGTATGTTCATGAATGTATTCTCCATCCTTTTGTGCTTAATTGGACACCTTAATTTTTGGATTTCATGAAGATTTGAGCATGATATGATGATCTTGGTGAATAGTAAGGGCTAGAAGAGATTTGATGAATTTGCTCGATTCCTTGTGCATTCTTTGGATATTATGAAACGTAGTAGACCCTAAGACATGTTTGAGTGTTAATTTGAACTGATTTCATAAGTTGGTTAAGGAAATTTTGAGCCACCATGATTGTTCTTGAAGTTTGGCATGAAGAGATTTGATGAACTTTGCTTTGCACCTTCCTTTACTTCTTGTTTGATGTTTGGCCCAGAAAATTGCATGTAATGAATGAATTCTTGTAATATTATCTGACCTTGATGTGTTAGCATGGAGATGGAATGGTTTGGACGGGGTTTTTGTTCAGTTTTTGGCCTGAAATCGTGATTTTCCCCTGCTGCAGCCAGTGGTCGCGACCGCGATCGCGACCAGTTTATTTTCGCGACCACTTCTTCCTGTTGTCTCTTGGTCGCGACCACGACCATTTTTAGTTCATTTTTTGTCGTGGCTGCGACCCTGTTTTACCCCAGTTTCGAGTTGTGTTTGTGTATTGTGTTGTTTTCGCTTCGTTAGCATTTTTCGTGAACTTCTTTCTCCTTTTTCACTTCTTATACATTATATACTTGATGAATTATGTGCTATATGATTTTTTTTAGGAATTTATTACGTGATTTTGATACTTTTATGTGTTTATTTAACAAGATATGCATTATGTGCTCCTATATGTGCATGCATGCAAGAATACTTCATTTATTCAACTCGTATGATACTTTCTTACCTTTCTTATGATATAAACTTTTAACATATTATATGACGAGTTATGTTTGTTTTATGAAAGTTAAGGAATCAATTGATGTGATTTACACGAGCTTTGAGTTAATAAGATCTAATCTGACTTGGATGCTCTTTACCTTGCATGCATGAATTGTTACCCTAATTATTTCCTTAATATGATAACTGCTTGCTTCGTTTTTGACTTAAATGTATTGTAAACATGCTATAACATGTTTTATGATTATTGTATAAAGCTTATGGCTCGAATTGATACAAAATATGAAAGTTATAAGATGTACGAGTATGGAACCTTCATGAAGTGAATGTATTTGAACATATTGAATGAATTACTTGATTTCATGATATCATTTTATTTATTATACATCTTATATCACGTGAATAGCATTGCCGTGCATCATATATGGTTCATTTGGGGTCTTGAGCCTCACGAACACGTTACTTTGTCCTTTGTACGGTTTTCTCCAGGGCGGAGACTTACCGGGTTCTTAGGCCTTTTTCAAGTATTCGTTTCTTCTTGGTATTGTTCGGTAAGGTGTAACAGGTGGGTTTCTCTACTATTAGTTAAGAAATGACCCGATATACCCTAATATGCATGATTTCGACTAAAAGTATATCTATATCTATATCGAGTCTTTCAAAGAGTTAATATTTCAACGTAAAGCCTTTCTTTTATGAACCCTATCTAATGATTTGGCGAGATCAGTGAACACAATGAATGGGGCCCGGGGCTAGTGTACATGGCTATCCGGGGAAGCTCGGGCTGACGGGGATCTCCGTACATTAGTCCCACCAAAAATCACAGAGTCCGGCACTCGCTATGTGACGCCCGGAGCGACGAGCCACCACATCCCCCACACCTAGACCCGAATCCACATATGAAATGGAAGTCCATACATGAATCCAAGTCTAAGGGAACGAGGACCTAGGCTAAGTGGGGTTAAGACAACAACAGAGCGCGCAAGAAAAACATATTAACCAAATATACGGAAGCAAATAACAGGATCTAAAAGAATACAAAATATATACATGGCCATTCTGGCCCAAAATACAAAAGTATTCAAAGTTCTCCGAAGTATAGCTTAATTCAAATGTATATCAAAATATTCAAAAGATGCAAGTATGAAATGCTGACTCGACCTAAACTAGCTACCATAACACGACCACGCACTCCCCGCTTAGCTCAAGCAAACCTGCAACTAAAGGAGGGAAAAGGAGAGGGGTCAGCCACAACTTGACTGAGTGAGGGGCCTAACGCACACCCACACACTACATAAATATAGAATAAAGCACATATCAATCAAAGGGTTATGAACCGGGAATAGGGTTTTGAACACCAAACCAATTTTCAAAATAAACTTACACATTTCATAATGAAAACAAGACGTACTAGAATTAAAGGAAGCTCCTATCCCGTTTCATAACCAACAATCATACAAAAGCTCGACGAGTACGAGCACTTAACCCTTACTTCTCTATAATTTAAGAAAATCAAGAAAACCATAAATACATAAACAATCCATCCCCAACAACAACGGTGTTTCGGGAGTCAAACCCTCTCCACCTAATTACCAATGCACACGGGGTAGCTATCCCACGATGTGCTTGAAGCACCAAGCCTCCTCAACCTCCAAGAGTCGTGCGTGAGTACTCCAAATGGAGACCGTGCACAGGCTTAACCCGACGACCCTTGTCGTCCCGGGCGTCTTTACCCACGTCTCCGGGGCCCAGTAACAACCAATTATCCAATTAAACTTACTTAACTTGCTATATAATTAAACATAACTTGCGTACCTTATCGAGCATACCTTACCTTGAAACTCGGCATATGCTATACGCGTACCTCTCCGTGTCTTCCTTAACATTAAGATGTTGAGGTAGATCCTAGCTTTCTTGGCAACACACGGTTTGGAGCATAGCCTCGTTGCAAAACATTTTCAAGCTTATATATGCTTATACTTATAGTTCAAAATGTTTAATCGTATGAAAAGGTCATAAACATATCATATGACACATATCTAATATATAAATATATAGTATATTCGCATGCGGGTGAGAAATCATCACATTCAGGCTATAGGTCGATTAACTAAAGGAAAATATCCTAAACCTCACCTTGTAGCAAAAGTAGGTAGAGTCTGGGGCCAAAAAGGTGCAAACAAACACCTAAACCTTGGGTTCAACGATGTTCGAAAGAGGCTCTGAAACAAAAGAACACAACACCAGAGACTTAGACTCAATCATGAACTAATTAGACACACGGCGATGCATACAAATGTGAGTGGATGCAATGCATGTCATATAAATTCATATTTAGGCATACCAGAGCAAATAATAAAATAATACATAAGGATTCAAGAATTAAACTCATATCATATCAAATAAATTCAAAAATCTAATACAAGCAAGTTAACACATAATAATACATGTTAGTAAAGCTTAGGGATCATATTAGGGGTGGGAGAGAAGCAGACAAGCGAAAAAACAAGAAAACAAAGTTCGGAGAAAAAAGGAGCCACTGCCCTAAATCCACCCCGGTGGATTTTTTCCAAAGGGGGAATCCACCGCCGTGGATTTAGGGCAGACAACTCTCGACCTCAAATCCATCCCGGTGGATTTGAGTCAGAGGCTAAATTTCAAAATTAAAGCTTGCAAACTCCATGAAAACCCATCATAAACCAAAGTAACAATAAAAGGGCATGAAATAGTGCAATTATACCACAAATACATGCAAGAAAACATATTAAATCCGCTCCATACATGTAGACCATGAACCGGGAAGAAATGAAGTTCAAAGGAGCAAGAATCTATCAAGTTTCTTCCAAGATCTCGAAGATGCATTAATGGCAAAACAATATATATCCAACTACCATGAATAAGGAGAAAATACAAGTAATAAATATACCATATTGATCAACATACATAGCCTCAAACTTCAACAAATCAAGAGATGCATAGATTCTTCCAAAATCAACATGACCTAACTATTCATGACTCCAAGCAAATCTCATGAACTCCAACAATAAATATAATATAAGAAGTGTAAAATGCTCACAAGATCAAGGAGATCAAATTCCCTAATTTACCTTGAAGAAATGGAGCAAGAAAGGCTAAAGCTTGAGCTTGAAGGGCCAAAAATAGAGGTTCAACAATGGAGGGTGGCTTGGAGCTTCTCTTCTCTTCCTTTTTCTCCCCTTTGGTTCGAAATTAAGCATTAAGAGAGGGAGAGATGGCTGATCTTGGGGTTAAAAGTCAAGGGTAGGGGCTAGGTAAGGGTTGGTAGCTCTTAAGTGGGTCATATAGGTGCGTTATAGGTACGTAGGGTCGAAATCTGCATCGTTGCGGGTCGAAACGGCATCGAAAAAGGTCAAGGCTTGTTCCATTGACTTTGAATCGTCGATTCAAGTTTAATGGCTAAGATGGAACTCAAATCCGAGTTCCCGAGCTCAAGTTACGGAAGAATGAATCAAGGGTGGCCAAATTGCAAATTGGCCCAAAAGTTTGAAATAAAATTCAATTGAGTCCAAACAAATGCAAACAAGTCCAAAACATAATTAAAACATACAATTAAGTCCAAGAATCATATAATTCATGTTATTCACAAAATAGGCAAGCTCGGGTTCAATTCCATAATTAACAAACCTCAAAACTCAAGTAATCAAACCAAATGTTCATGTAGGGTAAATACGTATCAAATATTTCACATAGTTCATATATGAATTGAATAAGGAAGCATAATTCAAATATAAATGCATCAATTAAGGAGAAAATAATTACAAATATGTAAATTAAACTCACATGTGGCACTAACCTGTACCTGCGAGCGGACGGGGTGTCACACGCTAGGAGATTAGCGAGGAAAGGAAGCTGAGCGCCTTTGGGGAACTCATGAACCCCCTATGGTCAATGAATGAGGTGGCCGGGTCTTGCTAACCTATCCACCGTCTGGAGGAAAAAGGTGTAAGTGTGTTGAATGAATGAATGATTGTGACTGAATGAATGATTGTGTGATCACTAATGAAAGAATAAATGAATGAATTCACACACGAGGTGGAGGTTGGAGAATTCGCCCTCTCGTCAGGCTCACGTATTGACCGCATGATTGTAATGAATAATCGAGATTGATTGTTGTAATCTCGAGTGTTGTTTTTCTTGTTTTCACTCACTTGGGAAAATGTTTCAAAACCTCGCATGGGATTATAACTTGCATGTGAGGGTGTTTAATTCTGCATTAATTATTATATTAAACCCTGTTTAATACCCACCAGTCTCCTATAGACTGAACCCAATTTTGTTTTTAGATTCTTGCAGGTTTGGAGTTCTAGGCGTGACTTGAGTCTATCAAGTCTTTTAGTCTAGTTCGAGTCACTCCATTGCATACTGTAAATTGTTTAAGTTGATATGAATGTATGAATTATTATAATTTTATGTTATGGATTCAGGGCAGGTTTCTAGGGATAGATTGAACCCGTATTTATGGTTGTATTTGTGATTTATGTATATATTGGAATTTGGGGAGTAGGTAACTATGTTAGTTGAACCCGTCTATATGATTGATATAATTTTGAATATATGGTCCGCTTCCGCAATTGCATTTATCTTGTTGGAATTCCCTAATTGGTTTCGAAGGTTTGGTCCCCGCCTAGCCTAGTGAGTGAGTGAGTGAGTGAGTGAGTCCCCGTTCGCTATGATCGGGCATGTGTCTGGATTTTCCATTTCATATAGGGGTCGGGTCTGAGTGAGGGGGATGTGGTGCCTTCTGTTTGGGGCGCTACATTGGTTCTCTTACTTGAGCAACCACCCATTTTTTCATAAAATATGATAATGGATTTGTTTCATGCTAGGAACTTCATCTAGCTAGTTAGATGGAGTTTCTTACCCAAACACTTAACTTAGCGTTATTTAATACGACTAAGTTCTCAACTACAATAGTTGACATTTCGCAACGTATATGCTTAGAATGGTTTCCATATATTGTTTTGCCATTCGGGCATAAATTGTATCCTTTCAATGATACACAATCATCTATGTTTGATGTAACGATTACATCAAAATATCCTTTCAATAATAAGATCTTTTGGCCTTTGTAAACTAATACATATCCTCATTTCTTCTCAAGTACTTTGAGGACATCCTTTACATAAATCTTAATGACCTTCTCTGAGGTCATATTAGATTCGGCCCATTACGCTTAGTGTTGCGTCATATCTAATTTTGTGCATAACTTTGCATACATTATGCTTCCTTCTTTTAAGGGGTTTTGGACATTCTAATCTTTCTTAAAATTATATTAGGACACATCTCTTCAAAAGAGTTGTTCCATTGTCCATACTAAACTCCTTTTAGTACCTTGATTATGTACTCCTTTGTGATAATCCATTTACGCTCTTAGATCTATCTTCTGTAGATATCAATGTCGAGAATTTAGGATAATCACTAAGATCTTTGATGTTAAATTGTTTCTTAAACAAGAATTGGTAACTTTTACGTCATCCTTGACATTCCTAATGGGAAGGATGTCGTCTTCTAAAGAACCAAAAATTGACTCTTACATCACTAACTTTCATATGTACACTTGGAGACCTATTCGACTTCAATCTGTGTTAAACAATTTGACTATCCTATGGAATCGAATTGTTTAACTCCTAGAAGCCTTTATCAATCCACAAATTGACTTAGGGATTTGCATACCTTATGCATACTCCCACTGAATATGAGATTCATAGAAATACCTTATTTTAGTCTCTTTCAATCTCATATTAAACAAGACAGTTCTCATATTCATTTATCATATCTCATATTCAGAATATGAGGATGTGGTTAACACAATCCAAATGGACTTTTGCATTTCAACCGTCAAAAATGTTGTAATGCTTTTCATTTACTCGAAGCTATATGAGCTTGATCCTATCAGGTGGATCAACCAAGGTCCAAACTTGGTTTGAATATATGGAATCCATATTTGATTTCAAGGCTTGCTTACACTACTCAGATTCCAAATCTGAAAGTGTCTCCTCTTTAAGTAATTCCTCGGCTATCTAGGAACGCGTCTTAAGAGGAGGTTTTCACACGTGTACTTACTCTAAAATTAGGCTAAGTTTTATCAGATGGGCTCGTTTCTTCTATATATGGCGTGGGATATATATCTTCAAATTTCTTTGAGGTCTGCTTACTTGCCTCTCTTCTCTTACAGGAACGATGCCTTAAGAAAGGTACATTCCTAGAAACAAACAACCTTTGTTCAAGAGAATTGCAAAAATAATATTCTATATCGCAATGTAAATTTGAACTCGTTTCAAGCTTATCTCCCACCATCTTCTTCACTCAAGAGGATTTCCCAAAACTCTTGGACAAGAATAATTGGGAACTTTTGAATGCCATATTTCATAGTGCAATTAAGGAACTGGTTTTGAAAGGTACTAGATTCAAAATCTCTAACTGCATATTCTGGGAGTTTATTCCTAGAATGGATATAAGTCAATAAAGCTTGCTAGGGAATGGACCATATCCTATAAGGTTTCATTTCTTCATTCGGAATCACTAAGGTGTTCTCGAATTAGTTTATTGAGAGATAATCCTATTATCTCCAAGACGACTAAGGAATTAATTCCTAAGATATTGGCTATCTCGATCATATCGATTTGCCTATAATTTATGAATACTTCGGTTCCTAACCTCCTTTTCAAATTCTAAGAATTTCATATAAGTTTCGAATTTGTACATCAACAAGTACACTCATTCATAATGATTAAACTGACGATTGTATCTAGTGCTTACATTAAGCATCTTACACTCATCAGCATGGATCGAAATCCACTATAATTTTGGCACGTTCTACGTTTCACCTAAACTATGTTTTGATAACATTTCCCTTAAGATAGGATTTTTAGCACCCGTGACGAGAGCACCACATCCCCCGCAATATGAGTTCGTCCACATATGAAATGTAGCACCCGAGCACAAGGTACCACATCCCCCGCACCGAGACCCGACCCGAATATGAAACGGACAATCCATACCCGAGCTAAATCACGGCCAACGGGGACATACACACTCACTAAGCTAGGCGGGAGCTAACTTTCGCAACCAAAGAGACAATAAAACAGAAAGTATACTAATGCGGAAGTGAAGTATGTACATAAATAACAAGATAAGCAAATATCAACGGGTTCAACTAGCATAAATACCTAATGCCGAAAATCAATAAAATCATAGCACTTAAATTACAGTTTCTTATAAACTCATTCATAATTCATGATAGTGGTAACAATCAATACAAATCTTACATCATCCAACTAAACAAGTCATGGTTCAATATACAGATGAACAGACTCTGACTTAACCGAAAGACTAAATAGACTTGACTTCCCGCCTAGCACTCCAAACCTGCAAGAATACTGAAAACAATCCGGGTTCAGTCTATACGAGACTGGTGGGTATAAAATGAGGCATAAAAGCATATACAACAATATTTAACATTTACATGCAAGTTATAATCCCAAATGAGGTTTTTAGAGCATTTCCCAAGTGGGTGAAATAAATAAGTCATCAAAAGGGACTATAACGTTCGTTTTTCATTAGGTCGTTTGTGGCCCGGCGATTGGGCGTACATTATCTCCAACCAACACCTCGTGTAGTTCATTAAACATTCATTCATTCATTCTTTCTTTCATGCATTACATTCTTTTGTGCACATTCATGAACATTTACACCTTCTCCCTCCGGTTGATGGCCGGGTGATCGGCCCGAACCATCCATTCATTGACCAAAAGGGGAACATGACTCCCCAGATGGCACTCAGCGTCCATTCCTCGCTATCTCCTAACGAGGTCCGGTTACGCCGTTCATTGGTGGGACTAGTGTGAGGGATCACCGTCAGCCCATGTCTCCTCGGGTCACCACTCACACCAAGTCCCTGGGCCCCATTCTGTGCATTCATTCATTCATTCTCGCCAAAATATTTGGTAGGTTCATAAAATAAAGGCTTTGCTTTTAAAATCATTGACCCTTGAAAACGACTCTATATAAATATATATTTTTGGCTGAAATCTTTGCACATTGGGAGTATATAGGGCCATTTATCTAAATAGTAGAGAAACCGACCTGTACGCCTCTTACCGAACAAACCAAGAGGACAAGAAGATCTGAAAGTGTCCTATGAACCCGGCATCTCCGCCTGGAGAAAACTGTGCAAAAGACAACGTAACATGTTCGTGAGACTCAAGACTCCAAATGAAACATATATAACGCACGACATGCAATGAACATGTTATGAATGTATAAGAGATGAAGTTATGTCATGAACATGTTCATGTGCACCATTAATGCATCTAGAGTATATAACAAGTCATTCATTCAATACATGGAGGTTTCAAGTCCAATCGTTTCATATCTTTTGTAATTCATAGCGATATCGAGCCAAAACATTTGAACTATAATCACATTATACCATTCAACATGTTTGCATTGAATATAATAAGTATAAAGGCAAAATGCATCACTTGAGACATCAAAAGAATGCTAGAAGGTACTTAACGTTTCATATAGAAGCATTCAAGCCATGTCAAAGCAATTCAAGTCATAATTTTCATATAACAACAAATTCAAATATATAACCAACTTACCATTTATGAAAATAGCCTAAATAAAACCATTCAAATCATTTAAATAGGTATGAATTTGAAATGGGTGTCAAATAAATTCCATAATTTCATATAAGACAATTACTACATAATATCACATTTATCAATTTAATATTTTATACATATGTATTTTAAACTTAAACAATTTAAACATATTACACAATATTCAAACATGCATATATAAATATATAATCACGTACCATACATGCATGCAAATATATTTAATTTATACAACATGCATGTAAATATAGTTATATATACAATATACATGCACAGGATGTTACACACATATATATACGTATATGTTAGAGCATGCATTAATACCAAACAAATTAATTCACACATGCATGCAAATCCTAACAATTACAAATCATGTATGTACAATTACAATTTATACATATATATGTACGTACACATTCATGTATCACTCACAATATATATATATATATATATATATATATATATATATATATATTTACATGCAAGCTCTAACAATTACATGCAAGGAAAGGAAAAGGAAAGTAGCAGCTACTCATTACAGATTCTGCACCAGAGCTACCCGGCCGGCCTTTTTCTCGCATAAAATCTCCCCGGCTGGGGAGCTCCAGTACAAGCACGAGACAGCAGCAACTCAAGGCTTAAATCCCCTGTTTTACCTTCATGAACACGAAACAGTAGGTAGCAGCAAAACAAGGAAGAAGATACAGCAACAAACTAGGCTAAAACTCCCTCAAAACTGACTGAAAATGTACAGCCATGAAACAAGGAAAGATGCAGCAGCAAATAGCAGCAATATACAGCCAAGAACAGAGCAAAACGGGAACAAAACAGAGCAGAAGCTCTCTCACAACAAGACCAATCAACCAAGAAACATATAAGGCGGAAAAGAGTAGCAAATGACAGCAAATTACAGTTATAAACTGAGCCGCAACAGTTCAACGTGAGGGAGGAAGGTTCAGTCCCATTTTCGTGCATTTCATAATAAATTCATTAAGGTTAACTCAATAAATACTCAACTACCACCAAATACATGACCATAAATGAAATAAAGGAAGTAAAGTGACCATTTTCATGCTTCAAATCCAAGAAAAAACATCAAGTATTCAAGAAGATCAAGAAAATCAATTTAAACCTAACTATTCAGTCAAGCTTGCAAATCTCCGTGAAAGCTGACTCAAAATTAGGGATGAATGGATAAAAATGACCAGGAATGAATGTATAACATAAACCTAACTCACCTTGTTGATTGGATGAAGGTTGGAAGAGATTTGAGCTCCAAAATCTCCAAGGAAGGCAAGGTTACGGGAATGAACTGGAAGTCAGGAGATTTGGCTGGGTTTTCATGCTTGTGTGGGGATAATTTCGGTTGGGGCTGAGTATGGGAAGATAGTGGGCTGAACTAGGGTTACAAGGACTCCAACCATAGTTAATTTGGTCAAGGTTTGAAAAAGTTATGTCCATTTTAGTAAAATGTGGCAGTTTTGGTGCCGTTTCGTTTTCGGTTGGATTTCGGAGGTTCAAATGATTTCGGAAAAATATAAGGCTAAGTTTATTAAACCCGAATCTACGATATGAGTTCAAGGAAGTTGATGGAACTCGAATCCGAGTTCCGGAGCTCAAGATATCAATTACGGAACCAAAGGTGCACTAATTGCTCGTTTGCCCCCTACTTGGATTCCAAAATCAAAATAAATTCAAAACTCATGAAAATGAACCCGAAAATACGAAACGAACATATAATCATATTCAAGACACGTATATCTCCGATATATTAAATTTTCACGAAATTTCGGTATCAAATCATATAAAAACGAAACACGCTTATATCACTCATGAGCAATGCATCTAAAATCCCTAACATTTCATAAATTATAACAAAATAAAATTCACCTTTAAATAATAATAATAATATGCATGATTTAATATCATTATTTCAAGGGGAGTTTTGAGAAAACTCCCTATGGGTTGAAAAATTTTTAGTTTGCTCCCCAGGTCTAAAAAAAATTTAGTTCACTCCCCAATTCACATGCATAATTTGAGTTAGCTCCCCAGTTTTGGGAGCAGATACCACATATGGCGATTTAGATACACCATATAACAAATTTGGTACACGATTATGCATGTTTAAAACATGCATAATCGTCTAAACATGCATAATCGTGTACCTAATTCGTCATATGGTGTATCTAAATCGCCCTATGTGGTATCTGCCCCCAAAATTGGGGAGCTAACTCAAATTATGCATGTGAATTGGGGAGTGAACTAAAATTTTTTTAGACCTGGGGAGCAAACTAAAAATTGACTATACAATTGGGGAGTTTTCTCAAATTACCCCTTATTTGAAATACATAATAATTAAATAATGAAGGGCACGGTTTAGGTATCATTTAAAACAAAGTGTACACATTTATTTAATTAATAGTCAAATGCATAGATTAATACAATTTAATTTAAAATGCATGAAGTTAATATCATTTAAATAAAATGCACTAAATATATAGTACAAATAACATTAGGATTTAAATAACAACTAATTCGTATTTATTTGATATTAATTAACTTAAGATATAAATAATTAACATTTAATATATAGAATTAAATATATAAAACACGTATAAACAATTATTTCGCGCAATTTGGTAAACACATACGCCATGCCATCCGACTGAAAAACTAGGGCGTTACATGAAACGAATTAATCTATACATGAACTAAACTCACAGCGAACGGAAGACAATGAAAAGACTGTCCTAGCTAGGCGGAATCTAACCCTGGAACAAATCAAATTAAACAAAAATACGGGAGCAAGGCGCTTACGTATTCAATATCAATAAAATAAATGCAATTCCAAAGAAAGTAAATACGGGTTTTGCTAAGCGATACACCTGTCCTAACCTGTCCCGAATCAACTCAATACAATAGTATAAAACGGGTTCAACTAAAATCCTAGAAACCTGTCCCGAGTTCAATTTCATTCAATAAATAAATCGAGAGATAAATCAATTCAATAAGTAAATACAATATGCAGTGAGTGTATGTAACACCCCGGTTTCTCATTTACACTAATATGTCGTATTTGTTTATAAATTGCGCAATTAAATCATTTAACTATATGATTAATTTTTTATAAGTATTTTAAATATTTAATTTTATTACAAATTGTAATTATTTTATTTTATTTTAGTTATAATATTGCATTTCGTTAATTTAATATTTTATTTTGTTAATTAAGTGATTAATGTTAATTAAATTATAACCTTAATTATCTAAATTAATTTTAAAAATCCGTTGACTTTGCTTTAATTTAAAATAGAATTTAAATGTTAGTTTTAATTTATAATATATGAATTTATTAAGGTTATGTACCTGAATGTTTATTTGTGCTTCGTTCTTATATGAATTGATATCGACATGTCGTGAAAATTTAGTATGTCATAAATTTATGTGTTACGAACATGTCTATATGCTCGGTTTATGTTTTCGAACTCGTTTGACGTGGTAACGAATTTAATTTGAATGGTGGAACCAAATCGGGGGCTAACGAGCAATTAGCGCACCCTTGATTTCGTATGTCATATCTTGAGCTCGGGAATTCGGATTCGAGTTCCGTCAACTTCGTTGAACTCGTATCGAAGATTTGGGTTTAATGAACTTAGCCTTATAATTTTCCGAAATCATTTGAACCTTCGAAATCCAACCGAAAAATGAAACGACACCAAAACTGACACATTTCACTAAAATGGCCTTAACTTGTTCAAACCATAACCAAATTAACTATGGTTGGAGCCTTTGTAACCCTATTTCAGCCCACTATCATCCCATACTCATCCCCAACCGAACACACCCTCACACAAGCAAGGAAATTCAGCCAAAGCTCCTGCATTCCAGTTTCCCGTCACTTTGCCATTTTAGGAGATTTTGGAGCGCAAATCTCTTCCAACTTTCATCCAATCAACAAGGTGAGTTAGGATTATGTTATACATGCATCTCTGGTCATTTTGATCCATTCATCCCTAATTCTAAGCCAGTTTTCATGGAGTTTGGATGATTTGAGTGAATAGTTAGGTTTAAGAGTGTTTTGATGAATTCTTGAATTCCTTTGGCTTATAACATGTTTCGGTGATACATATATCATTCTTTTCCCTCATTTATGACTGAGTATGTTTGTATTAGTTGGTGGTTAAGAGTTGGGTGAGATATCATTAATGAATTTGTTATGGATTGAATGAACTTCAAACTGATTTTTTCCTCCCTCCTTCACGTACCGAACTACTGCTAGTTTTTAGGATTCATTTTGAGGTTAAATGATGTGTATTTTTACCTTATTTGCTGAAGGATTGATGGTTGATTGATCATGTAATGCCTTATCCTGTTTTTTTTTTCTGTTTTGCCCTGTTCTTTTCCTCGCATAAACTGTTGCATATTTCTTGTTGCTGCTGCGTGTTTTCTTGCTGGAATTGCTGAGGATTTATTGCCTTTATTTCCTTATATTGTTGGCATGATTTGGTTGTTATTTTTGAGATTGTCCTGGCTTGGTTTTTCTTCCCTTTTTCCTTCAGCTGTTTCGTTCTCGCTGAGGTTGCTGCCTGTTTGCTACTGTAATACTCTCCCCGGGCGGGGAGAGTTTGTTCTTGAGAGTACCCGGACGGGTACTCCTACTGCAGAACCTTCTGTAATCACCTTCCCCGGCAGGGGAAGGTTACGTTGAGAATCTACCCGGGCGGGTAGACTGCCGTTGCAGCTTCTATTCTTTCTTTTCCCTTTTGCTGCTTCTGTTTCTTTCTTCTTCTTCCTCCCATGCTGCGTTGCTGCTTCGGTTTCTTCCTTGTTTTGCTGCTTCTGTTCTTCCTTGATCTATTGTGTGTGTGTGTGTTTTTATATATAGTTAATTGCTGCAGCTCCTTCTCTCGTATGTGCAGAACGTGCGTGTATATATATATATATAGTAGTGTATTTGCTTGGCATGGTTTTAATGCATGCATATTATTATTATTAACTGTTTGCATGCATGTTGTTAAGTGTGCATGAATGTTTACGTATAACTATATATAAATACATAAGTAATAATGCATGAAGTTACATGTAGATTTAATTGTTAAGGTTTGCATGTGCATGCATATTTAATAAATTAGATTGCATGCATGGAAATTACAATTGGTGCATGTTGATAGGCATGCATGTTGATCTACGTATAATTATATATATTATATATATATATATATGTTTATTATATATTAAATATTATTTGATTTAATTGAATTATGGAATTTAATTGTTACCTATTTGATGTTTTATTTAATTTCCGATCGTGATTTAAATGTATTTAATTGTCTATTTTCTAATTGTAAATGCGATTTAATACGTGCTATGAGCATATTTGAAATTCTTGGAACAATTTGATTTAAATGTGAAGATTAATCTTGAATAGACTTAACGATTCATGAAATGAATGTTTATATGATTTAAATGCGTTAATCGTGCACGTGAACGTGTTCATTACATAATGCCATTTTTATGCATTGATATCATGATCATACATTGTCGTGCGTCATATATGGTTCATTTGGAGTCTTAAGCCTCACGAACACGTTACGCTGTCTTTTGTACAGTTATCTCCATGGTGGAGAAATCTTGATCAACTAGGCACTCGGTACCTCGTATCCTTTTATCGCCTAGTTTTCCAGGTGAGGGTGTTTTCATTCTAGTTACATACTAAACTCTAGAACCTTATGTGACAAGTTTGGCCAAAACCTTATGTATATATATATGTTACTTTTATAGTAGAGTCATCGAGTAAATTATGATCGAGTAAACCCTTTTCAAATGAATTATGAAATATGTTATGTTTCTTATGAATCAAATGTTTTGGTGAGATTATGTATGTATGTTATGATTGCATGGGCCCAGGGACTTAGTGCAAGTGGATATCCGGGGAGGCAAGGGCCGACGGTGATCCCTTGTACTAGTCCCACCACATTTACGGTGATACCGGCCCTCGCTAGGAGGTTTAGCGGGGAATGGGAGCTGAGTGCCCTTGGGGGATTCATGTACCCCCATTGGCCTATGTATGGACCGGTAGTCGGGTCTTGCTAACCCGTCCACCATCCGGAGGAAGAAGGTCGGAACTTATTTTATGATTAAGATTATGTTATGATTTATATACACCGTGCGGGAAGGTCGGGACATGGATTGCCCAAACGACTATGTCTTATGATATGATATATGATCTGTGTGTATTATGATATATTGCATGATCACCTATTTAATGTATTAATGATATTTGTCGTACACGGTCGGAGTTTGGTTGGAGATAATGCATGCTCACTCGCCGAGCCTTTATATTTATGTATGAATTATGAACTTAATGAATTTAATATGATCAGTGATAAAGTCCGAGCATTGCTTAGTTATTCTCTTGCCCTTTTGGGAACTAATTTTAAATAAAACCTTGCTCGGGATTTAAATAAAGTCAGAAGGGAATAAAGAATAAAATCCTTAGAAGGGAATAAAGAATAAAATGCTTTGCAAGGGTATCCTGAAAAGCTTAAAGACAAGTCGAATACTGAACTCACTTTCGGGACAGATCATGCATTGGACAACAAAATTTACAGTTCTAAATTATGCAACTACGGTGAACGGTACATGGAGCATCCATGACACATGCATCCATGCAAATTTAACATGAATAATTTTTATATTAAGTGCTTTGATTCCTTTTCATGTGAAATTATTTGGAGTAATTGATAATCAACGTGGATGATATCTATTACTTGTTTTGGGGTGTCTTGCGTGATTTTAACTTCGCGTATGTTGCTTGGGAGTATTGGAGACTTCCTTGTCTTATTTTTATTTGAGAGACGGGGTGCTCTCGTTGTTTGTAAGAGATGGGGACTCTCTTATTTTTGTTTGAGAGACGGGGTGCTCTCTTTGCTTGCGAGAGACGGGGTTCTCTCATTGCTTCTCGAGGGACGGGGCTCTCTCTCCTTGTTGCTTGTGAGAGACGGGGAATCTCTCATTGGTTGTTTTTAGGCGTGCAGTGAATCCGAGGACTGATTCTTTTAAGGGGGAGAGATTGTAACGCCCCGGTTCCTCATTTATACTAATATGTCGTATTTGTTTATAAATTGCGCAATTAAATCATTTAACTATGTGATTAATTGTTTATAAGTGTTTTAAATATTTAATTTTATTATAAATTGTTATTATTTTATTTATAATATTGCATTTCGTTAATTCAATATTTTATTTTGTTAATTAAGTGATTAATGTTAATTAAATTATAACCTTAATTATCTGAATTAATTTTAAAAATCCGTTGACTTTGCTTTAATTTAAAATAGAATTTAAATGTTAGTTTTAATTTATAATATATGAATTTATTAAGGTTATGCACCTGAATATTTAGTTGTGCTTCGTTCTTATATGAATTGATATCGAAATGTCGTGAAAATTTAGTATGTCGTAAATTTATGTGGTATCAACATGTCTATATGCTCGGTTTATGTTTTCGAACTCGTTTGACGTGGTAACAAATTTAATTTGAATTGTGGAACCAAATCGGGGGCTAACGAGCAATTAGTGCACCCTTGGTTTCATATGTGATATCTTGAGCTCGGGAACTCGGACTCGAGTTCCGTCAGCTTCGTTGAACTCGTATCGAAGATTCGGGTTTAATGAACTTAGCCTTTTAATTTTCCGAAAACATTTGAACCTTCGAAATCCAACCGAAAACGAAACGGCACCAAAACTGACACATTTCACTAAAATTGCCCTAACTTATTCAAACCATAACCAAATTAACTATGGTTGGAGTCGTTGTAACCCTAGTTCAGCCCACTATCATCCCATACTCATCCCCAACCGAACACAACCTCACACAAGCAAGAAAATTCAGCCAAAGCTCCTGCATTCCAGTTTCGCATCACTTTGCCATTTTAAGAGATTTTGGAGCTCAAATCTCTTCCAACTTTCATCCGATCAACAAGGTGAGTTAGCATTATGTTATACATTCATCTCTGGTCATTTTGATCCATTTATCCCTAATTCTAATCCATTTTTCATGGAGTTTGGATGATTTGAGTGAATAGTTAGGTTTAAGAGTGTTTTAATGAATTCTTGAATTCCTTCGGCTTATAACTTGTTTCGGTGATACATATATGATTCTTTTCCCTCATTTATGACTAAGTATGTTTGTATTAGTTGGTGGTTAAGAGTTGGGTGAGATATTATTAATGAATTTGTTATGGATTGAATGAACTTCAAACAGATTTTTTCCTCCCTCCTTCACGTACCGAACTACTGCTAGTTTTTAGAATTCATTTTGAGGTTATATGTAGCACCCACACGCAGGGCCACATCCCCCGCACCATAATCCGAACCCGAATACGAAATGGGATGTCCGCACCCGAATCCGAATCATAGCGAACGGGAGACCAAACACACACTCTAGGCTAGGCGGAGCTAGACCAAACGGAAACAGAGTGCGCGGAAGCGAATAAATAAAAGCCACGAGCAAAATCATCATCACACATATATATATAGGTACCAACACTTAATTAGCCATATAGTATTTACATATAGGTACCAACAATTCCTGTACAAAAGCCATCACGGCTCGAACAAAATGATAAGCAGGTATATACAAATCATAACTATGCAACTACAAAATAATAAAGTGCAGATATGTAAATGCATCTAACGAGACCTAGACCGACAAGTGTAACAGACGACACACTTCTCCGCCTAGCTCACGCTCCCAAAACCTGCAACTAAAAGAGTAAACGAGGAGTCAGTCAACTGACTGAGTGAGGGGGCTAACGCACACCCACACCCTACATATATATAGAGCAGAGCACAAAGCAAAGGGCGAAATGATGAACCGGAATAGGTTTTTCAAACTAAAACTTTCCAAAACAAATACATATACTTTAAAACATTTCACAAACACTATCCCGATTCATACTTCTCAAACATACATAACAAAACATAATGCTCGGCGAGAACGAGCTTCCAACCTTTACTCCTCAGAACAAATAAAACAGAAATCATACACTCTCCTCTACACCAATGATGGAAGAGCCACCGGCGGCCCTAACCATCCAGACATATACAGACTCACGAGGGGTAGCGAACCCACATCGTGCCCTCCCCGGTTTTTACGCCGAAGGCATCGAAATATCACACCTTCCCAAACTCCCAGGGGTCGCGTGTGATATATCGGATGGAGACTACGCACAGGCCGAACCTCGACGGCCCGAACCGTCCCGAGGGTTCCTTACCCGTAGCTCCTTGGATCCACACATACACATCATATCATATCAAATGCCAAATCTTTCATGGCAATCTCGCTAACAGAATTGTAAAGCCTTTTTCCAAAACATAGCTTACATAAGCTTATTTCATATCTTTTCCCAAAACAAAGTTGTTCACAAGATCATAAACGTATTCTAATCAACACGTACATATCTATATATATAATATATAGTCACATGCACGGCTTGAAAACATCACATAAGGCTTTAGGTCGCTTAGCTAATAAAATTCCTAAACCTCACCTTGTGCTTGACAAAAATATGAGCAGACGTGAACAACCTACGCCTCGGGCTCGTCAACTGGAACCTCCTCTGAAAAGAAAACACGAAAGCCCAAGACTTAGACTCTATATGAACCAAAGAAGACGCTCGGCAAAATGCATGATTCATGTTCATAGATAAAATGTCGCAATTAAATCATAGAATTCACAAATCATAGCATAACATATTTATTTACAATTTATTATGCAAAACAATCAATTATAACAATTAATATGCAAAAGAAAAGCATTTAAAATCATACAAATGCATAAACAAGGCAAAGAGAAAAAGTGGGAAAATCCACCCCCATAGATTTTTCCAAAGGGGAAAATCCACCCTAGCGGATTTTTCCAAAGCTACTGCCTCAAATCCACCCTCGCGGATTTTTCCAAAGGGAAAAATCCACCCCCGTGGATTTGACCCAGTAGGAGGGTTCCGGCCATGGGAAAGGCCGTTCCCGTTCCCAGTACAAGCTGGGAACGGTCGTTCCCAGTTTGAAACTGGGCGGAAACGGCCGTTCCGGCCTGGTTCGAAAGCTGGAGCAGAAAATTTTTACAGAAAACAGGGGAAGCTCGTTTTTGAGCCAAAAATGGCCAAAAACCAACCCTAAAATTTGCCACAACTTCTCAAAATGCACAAACAATACATATAAATCATGCTTGACATATAAACACTCAAATAACTCAAGAAAACGGAATTAAAAGTCATGATCAAAGGATTGCAATACTCAAGCTAAAATCATGATCATCAATAAATACTCCACCAACCATGGATTTAATGCAATAAAGACAACATATACAACCCATATAACTCATAAATGAAGCTAGGAATCAAACACATCAAGCAAAGAGCAAGTATCCAAGTTTTTCATGAAACCCTTACTATTCACGTAGGGAAGCAAAGGCATGCAAAACTCACACCAAACTCAGAAATTAAACCATGGAAACGACAAGCATGACGAGGGGATTCCGAAACATACCTAAGTTCGAGAAAAGACGAAGAAACGAGAGAGATATTGGCTCGAGAAGTTGGGATGATCAAACTTGGGGTTTATGCTCTAGCTTGGCTTGGTTGTTGCTGAAATTACGTGAAGAATGAGGGAGGAGAGAAATGGTTCAGCCTTTAAGGCTGGACCGGTCGGTTCACGGGTTCGGTTCAAGGTGCTCTGGTTCAAGTTGGTTCGGTTCAACAAATACAGGTTCAAATAAGGCCAACTCAAGTTAAAACGAATAAATCACATGCAACATTAATTTAATAAATTCACATAAATTCATATAAGTTCAAATAATTCAAAATAGTCCTATACAAATAATCTAAAACGCAAATAATATTAAATCACATAATTTACCTGTACCGACTGAGAGTCGGGGTGTTACAACCTCCCCCCCTTCGGAGAACCTGGTCCCCAGGTTAACTGTCTGACCTGAGAACAACTCTGGGTACAACTGTCTCATCTTCTCCTCAGTCTCCCAAGTAGACTCTTCAGATTTCTGATCTCTCCAAAGAACTCGGACCAAGGGAATCTGTTTATTCCTCAACACTTGTATCTTCCGGTCTTGAATCTCAACCGGGTGCCTTACTATCGTCAAATCCGTCTCAAGTTGTACCTCTTCCACAGGGAGAATAGTTGATTCTTCGGGATAATATTTCCTGAGCTGCGAAACATGAAACACATTATGTATCCCGGTCAGTCTCGGCGGTAGGTCCAACCTATACGCCACTTCTCCAACCCTCTCAAGGATTTCAAAAGGTCCAAGGTATCTCGGGTTAAGCTTCCCACCTCGACCTATTCGAGAAAATCCCTTCCTCGGAGATGCTTTCAAGAAAACCTTATCTCCGACTTCAAACTCAAGGGGCCTTCTCCTCTTATCCGCATAGCTCTTCTGACGGTCCTGAGCTGCCTTCATTCTCTGTTGAATCAATTTAACCTTGGCAGTGGTCTTATCCAATCTCTCTCGAGGTGTAGCTCTTTCGAGCTTGTTCTCCTCAGTCCACCGCCAATCTTCCATATCCCAAAATAGAGGCGATCTACACTTCCTTCCATAAAGTGCCTCGTAGGGAGCCATACCAATAGAAGTCTGAAAACTGTTGTTATAGGCAAACTCAACCAGAGCTAAATGCTTGTCCCACTTTTCCTGGAAATCCAAAGCACACGCCCTCAACAAATCCTCTAAATACTTAATCAGTCTCTCTGATTGTCCATCTGTCTGAGGATGAAAAGCGGTGCTGAAATTAAGCTTCGTGCCCAACCTACTCTGAAGATCCTGCCAAAACTTAGCTGTGAACCTCGGATCACGATCTGAGACAATACTAGCAGGCGCCCCATGAAGTCTCACAATCTCGTTACAATACAATTCGGCCAACTTCGGAGTCTCATAAGACATCTTCACCTTGAGAAAATGAGCTGACTTGGTCAATCGGTCGACTATCACCCAAATTCCATCATAACCTCCTCTTGATCTTGGCAAGCCGGACACGAAGTCCATAGTCACTTGCTCCCACTTCCATTCAGGAATCGGAAGTGGTTGGAGAGTTCCTCCCGGTTTCTGGTGTTCTGCCTTCACCACTTGGCACGTGAGACACCGCTTCACAAAGTTCGCGACATCTCTCTTCATGCCATGCTACCAGAAGTATTCCTTCAAATCTCGGTACATCTTCGTACCACCGGGGTGAATGGAATATCCCGAACGGTGTCCTTCCTCAAGTATTAACCTCTTGAGGTTTTCTGGGACACAAACCCTGGTCTTGAACCTGAACAAACCGGAATCATCAAACCCAAACTTCGTCTCAGGGTCTATCCTAGACCGAACCACTAATCTCTGAATCTCTGTATCCGAAGCCTGCGAATCCAACAACCTCTGTTTCAAATCCGGCTGAACTGAGATGTTGTAGCACCCTAGACCCCAAGGCGCCACATCCCCCGCACTGTAGCCTCAATCCACGTATGAAATGGACAGTTCATACATAAACCAAGACCACAGCGAACGGGTGACCACAAAACGACGCTCTAGGCGGGACACTCTCCCCAAAATAATTAACAAACATGATTAGAAAAGCGGGAACAATAAGATCATTCATATATACATATAGGTACCATATTTATTCATAGATACATATAGGTACCATCTATCGATCGATACAATATCATATCCCAATAATATACATAACCATGAATCCAAAATACTAATATCGATCCATACATGAATTGTTCCAAAAGCAATATATACATGAAGGTATGAGACTAGACCCGTGGAATGCAAGACTCGACCAACTCCCGCCTAGCACAACCACGCTCAAAAAGGTACCTGAAAAGTGAAGTATCAGTCTACCGAAGACTGAGTGAGGGGCAATAATATATATAACACACGTCCCATGCAAGGTGTAGCCTCGGGTGAAGATCTTTGAAATTGAAAGGAATAGATATACACAAGTAAAGACTTAATCTTTGCCCAAGATTACAACCAACCATTTTAAACACGTTTAATTTATCATGCTTGTCAATATCATGAACATGTGGCCCCGGCGAGTAAGGGCAATCTCCAACCGAACTCCCAATCGTGAACAATACGTGATCATGCTTGCCTGCTTGATAAATAAGTGATCATGCAATTCATTGAGTGCTCACATAGACAATTTCATTCTTGAAAACATGCAATAACCCGAGGATAACCCGACATTCCGGATAAATCCCCAGTCTCCTTCTTCCTCCGGGTGATAGCGAGTTTGCAAGGCTCGACTATCCACGACATGGTGTGTGTAGAGGAGATGACCCTCTAGACACGGAACTCCTTCCACCACTAATCTCCTAGTGGCTTCGGGGGTGATCCCAACAATGTGAGGATAATTCAGGAGTTACCCGTCAGCCCTAGCTTTCCCGGTTGGCTCAAGAATTACCCTCGGGCCCACGTGCAATCATGTACTCGCCAACATGCATTGAAAATCATGACAATCGATACATTCTTGCTTGAAATGTTTATTACTTTGAAAACGGTTATAATTATAATAGGTTTTGGCCGAAAACTAGCACGTACGGGTGGTAGGGTTCATTTTACCAAAACAAAACCTCACCTTTCTTGCAAAATATAATAAAGTGACGCTCTAAGGAGCTTGCTCCTCGTCCACGCCCTCGTGACCTGTGAAATTACAATACATAACCATGAGACATGCACTAAAATGACCAAAATAGGACGAACGGCGAAAACGTGTCGAGACGACCTCGAAAATGCAATGTGGTATTATAACTTTTGGTTTCACATCATATTAACACGTATTATAGCAATTCGGGGTCAAAGAAGTCGTTGGATCGAGGGGCCAAAATCGTAAATTTATGCAGTGAATTTTGTTCTGTCAGCCCCGTGGGAACAGCCGTTCCAGGCTTCCTTTGAAAACTGGGAACGGTCGTTCCCGTTGCCCAGAAAACGCGGCAACGATTTCCATTTTTTTTTTTTTAAAAAACGCGCCTACGCCGGGAACGGCCCTTCCGGCTCTAAGGCCAAAATGGGAACGGCCGTTCCCATAGTCGGCCGCGCATATTTTTGAAAAGGGATGGGAACGCCCGTTCCCTCCAAGCATTGAGGCTGGGAACGGTCGTTCCCAGCTTCTGCAAATATGAAGAACAGGGCAAAACAGAGCAGAAGCTACGGCAACAACAACAAAACAACAACAAATTCCATCTTTGATCCCCAAGAGCTATAATTTATGAAGTAGGATGCATACACATTCAAGAAAGGATAATATAACACTTAGACACTTAAACCATACAATATTATCAAGAATTTCATGATTCCAAGTGATGATCAAACTTGATCATTCTTGCCAAACTTTCAAGATTCCAAGCTAGAAATCATGCAATAATTCATGAAATAATCACTTGATCATGCTTCCAAGTCCAATCAATTCATCTAGCAAATATTACTCAAACCCTAAGCATGTCAAACATAATCAAAAATCATCCTTTTCCATGCAACCAACCTTGAAATGGCAAGAAATGAAGAAAGTGGATGATGATGGTGATCAACTTCAAATTCCTTGAAAGATTTCTTGAAATCTTGATGATTGATGAAAAATATTTTCTTCTCTTTTCTTCCTTGTAATACCGAGAGAGAGGGAGATGAATATGTTTGGCAATCCTTGGATGAAATGAGCTTATGGAAGCTAGGAGATGATTATATGATTCATCCTCCTTGATTTTTGTGAAATTGTAGCATTTGCCATTTAATCCCTTGTCTTTTGAAATCATCCAATTAAGTATGCAACAATTCAAATTATCCTCAATCAAGCCCCTAAGAGTTAATGCAATTAAGTCCCTAGAATTTTAGAAATATTTAACTAGGGACAATTTGGTAATTTCTTCCACTCTCGGTATAATTTCATGCAATGAATATTTTTCGTGACATGAAATAATATTTTCGATGATGTGAAATTAAATAATTTATATGAAAAGTGTTTCGTGAATTTTATGAAAATATGAAATGCCACGTAATATATTACGAAATTAAAAGAAATAAAATAAACCTACGCTCAAAACGCACACGTGGCGTGCTTACCTGTTCATCCGGAAACCGGGGCGTTACAACTCTCCCCCCCTTAGAAGAATCTGGTCCCCAGATTCTCTAGTCCTGCTCGAACAACTCCGGGTGGAACCGTTTCATTTTATCCTCTGTTTCCCACGTGGCTTCCTCGGTCTTGTCACTTCTCCACAACACCTTAACCATGGGAATTCTCCGGTTTCTCAACTCCTGAAATTTCCGATCCATGATTTTAACCGGCCTCTGAACAAACGTCAAATTCGGTTCCAATTCAACTTCTTCCACGGGGAGAATCGTGGTCTCATCGGGGTAATATTTCCTTAGTTGCGAAACATGAAACACGTTGTGAATCCCCGTAAGACTCGGTGGTAGGTCCAGTCGATAGGATACCTCGCCTATTCTTTCAAGAACTTCAAATGGACCTAAGTAGCGAGGATTAAGCTTTCCTCCTCTCCCGATCCGGGTGAAACCTTTCCTTGGTGACACCTTCAGGAATACCCGGTCACCCACTTCAAACTCTAGATCCCTTCGGCGCTTATCTGCATAGCTCTTCTGTCTATCTTGCGCGGCTTTCATCCGTTGTTGAATCATCTGAACCTTTTCAATCATAGCCTGAACAACTTTGGAAGGCCTTTCGAATCTTTCACCTCTCTTTATCCCTTCCTGTTTCGACCACTTCCATTCTTCCAAGTCGAAAAACAACGGAGATCGGCACTTTCTTCCATAGAGTAGCTCGTAAGGAGCCATCCCGATCGAAGCCTGAAAGCTGTTATTATACGCAAACTCGATCAAGGGAAGCTGTTCCGACCACGAGTTCTGAAAATCCATCGCGCAAGCCCGAAGAAGATCTTTCAAATACCTGATTAACCTTTCAGTCTGGCCGTCTGTTTGAGGGTGAAATGCTGTACTGAACTTGAGCTTCGTTCCCAAAACAGCCTGTAACTCCTGCCACAACTTAGAAGTGAACCTCGGGTCTCGGTCAGAAACTATGCTCACCGGAATGCCATGAAGTCGAATAATCTCTCTGTTATAGATTTCAGCCAACTTCGGGATCTTATAAGACATCCGGACCGGTAGAAAGTGAGCAGACTTCGTAAATCGATCCACGATTACCCAAATACCATCAAACCCGCCTTTAACCTTCGGTAATCCAGAAACAAAGTCCATAGTTACTTGTTCCCACTTCCACTCGGGAATAGGTAACGGTTGTAGAAGTCCCGCGGGTTTTTGGTGCTCAGCTTTCACTTTCTGGCAAGTCAAGCAATGTTTCACATACTCTGCCACGTCTCTCTTCAACCCGTTCCACCAATAAAATTGTTTCAAATCCTTATACATCTTATTTCCTCCTGGATGGATCGAGTAGGCTGACTTGTGAGCTTCCTCGAGTAGGACCCGTCTCAATTCCTCAGGTACTACTACTCTGTTTTTAAACCGAAGCAACCCGGTCTCATCAAACCCAAACGGACTCTCCGGATCATCCTTAGCTTTATTGGCAAGTTTCTGTACTTCCGGATCCCTATTCTGAGCCTCAAATAACTGCTTCTTCAATTCCGGCTGAACTGTGATATTAGAAACCCGAGCCCTTAACACAATCGGGGCAACTTCCTTACTTTCCTTTATTTCCAAACTCGATACACTCGCCTTCCTGCTAAGTGCATCGGCGACCACATTGGCTTTCCCGGGATGGTATTTGATCGTACAATCATAATCTTCCAACTTTTCCATCCAACGCCGTTGCCTCATATTTAGATCCTTCTGCGTGAATAAATACTGGAGGCTCTTGTGATCGGTAAAGATCTCAAAGGAAGTCCCGTAAAGATAATGTCTCCATTTCCCGAGCGCAAAGATCACGGCTGCTAGCTCCAGGTCGTGTGTCGGATAATTCCTTTCATATTCCTTTAGCTTACGAGAAGCATAGGCAATCACTTTTCCTTTCTGAGTCAAAACACAACCTAAGCCTTCCTTAGAAGCATCTGTATACACTGCATACTCTTCTGAACCCTCGGGAAGCGTTAACACCGGAGCTGAGACTAACTTCTCTTTCAAAAAGTTAAAGCTTTGATCACACTTCTCGTCCCAGACAAACTTAACATCCTTCTTTGTCAACCGGGTTAATGGTGCAGCAATCTTAGAGAAGTCCTGAACGAACCTTCTATAATAGCCGGCCAATCCCAAGAAGCTTCTAATCTCCGAGGCGTTCTTTGGTTTCTCCCACTTAAGCACGGCCTCAATTTTCGAGGGATCGACTTCCAATCCTTTCCCTGAAATCACGTGCCCCAAGAATGAAACCCGATCTATCCAAAATTCACACTTGCTGAACTTGGCAAACAACTGATGCTCCTTTAGTGTCTGAAGAACGAGCCTGAGATGTCTCGCATGCTCCTCGGGTGATTTTGAGAAAACCAGAATATCATCAATAAAAATCACCACGAACTTGTCAAGGAAAGGCCTGAATATCCGGTGCATCATATCCATAAAAGCTGCAGGGGCATTAGTCAATCCAAACGGCATAACCACGAACTCGTAATGCCCGTACCGAGTATTGAATCCTGTCTTTGGAATGTCCTCTGCTCGGATTCGCAGCTGATAGTATCCCTGTCTTAAATCTAATTTCGAATACACTTTAGAACCCTGGAGTATATCGAACAACTCCTCGATATGTGGGAGGGGATACTTGTTCTTGATAGTCATCCTGTTCAACTCCCTGTAATCGATGCACATTCTTAGAGTCCCGTCCTTTTTCTTTACAAACAACACCGGTGCTCCCCACGGCGAAGAACTCGGCCGAATGTACCCAACTTCCAATAAAGCCTCAAGTTGAACTTTTAGTTCCTTTAACTCAGCTGGAGCCATCCGGTAAGGAGTCTTTGAATACGGCTCGGCATTCGGGAAAAGGTCAATCACGAACTCAATCTCCCGCTCAGGAGGCAAGGAATCCAACTTCTCTGGGAATACCTCGGGGAATTCCTTTACCACTTCGGTGTCCTCTAACTTCACCTGATCTTTCGGCTTGTTCAGAATGTAAGCAATGAACCCTGTAGCCCCGTCTCTGATTAGTCTCTGAGCCTCTAAGAACGAAAGTAAGGGTACGGTCTTCGAAGTACAGCCCGTAACAACCTCTGAACCCAACTGAACCTTCTTAGCACGGCAATCCACTGTGGCACAATGCCTGTATAACCATTCCATTCCCAAAATAGCCCCGTATCTCTCCATTGGCATCACAATGAAGTCTGTCAGAAATTCCCTGCCTTCAATCACAACTGGAACATCCCTGTAAACCTGATCCGTCTCTCGCCTACTACCGAAAGGAGTACTAACTATATAGCGCACAGAAGTACACATAGCAGGCAAAGACAAGGTAATAGCAATAGAATGCGCAAGAAAGGAGTGTGTAGCTCCTGGATCAAATAATGTATGGATGTTCGTGCCATGGATGCAAATAATACCTTCAACTACTGCAGCGGGGTCAATATCAGCCTCCTGCTCCTCTCCAGCAAGTGCATAAGCTCGGGCTCTCACCAGTGGCCTCGGTCCTGCAGGTGGTGGATCCTGACGATCCGGACAACCATCAACCAGATGCTCGTTACTCCCGCAAATCAAACACAGACCTAGCCGGCGCCTACAGTTATCATAGGTGTGTGTAGGATGTCCACACCATGTACATCTCGGTCGCTGAGGTGGCTGAGGTGGTGCTGGAGCTCTCGGACCTCTCAGTAACGGCCCTGCACCCTTCTGTGACGATCCTGTAGTCTTAAACTTCTTCCCAGAGTCCCTCTGTGCTGGAGGTGCAGAGTAAACCATCGGCCTCTTTCCTGAGCTCGATCCCTGACCTGCTCTCGAGCCTGAAGCCTGTCCTGCTCGCTGAGTAGCCCTCCTAGCACTGTCAGAATCCTCAACTTTCAGGGCCTTTGCAGTAGCCTTTGCCCAGGTGCTGGTATTAGTCGCTTTCAGTGCATCCTGGATATCCGGTCTCAACCCCTGAACAAACTGCATCGCCTTGTGAAAGTCATCATTCGCTATGTTGGGTGCATAGCGAGAAAGCCTCTCGAACTCGGCGATGTACTGGCCCACAGACCTGCCTCCCTGCTTAAGCTCTGTAAACTCCCTCAATCTGCGGGTACGGGAAGCTGGAGGAATATACTTGTTTCTGAACTCCCGTACAAATACCTCCCAAGTAATCTCAGTCCCTGCGGCCTCTAGAACAATCTGAGTGCTCTCCCACCAGGAGTAGGCCTCGCCCTGAATAAGAGTGAGGGTGCAACGAGCCTTCTCCTGACTGTCACAAGGGATAAGCTGCCAAATCCTCTCAATTTCTTTCAACCACATCTCTGCCTGTATGTCGTCTCCCTTATAGAACTTCGGGGGACGCTGATTCTGAAACTCTCGCAAGATAGCAGAAATGGGATTCTCTGGAGGTGCTACCTGCGCTGGTGGTGGTGGTGGAGGTACTCGTTCCTGTAATCTCTGATCTATGAGCCCCACTACTGCATTCATGAAATCCTGGGGCTGTGCCTGGGCAGGTGGAGGAGGTGGTGATCTCTCGCGGCGATGATGTCGGCGATGATGATGCCTGTGCCTCGAGGATCGGGCGCTAGACTGTCTGTCGTGCTCCATCCTGAGAGTAGATCACTAAACATGCGTGGCTTGATCAATAAATGCAAATGTGTGCATAGAATTTCCATAACATCAAGTAGCACATATTCAAGGAGAATCAAGTAGTGCAATTAATGCGAATAAGGGAGTAAATCAAATAAATCAACCCAATGCAGACTCCCAAATACCACATAATCCTATGCCGTGCGACCTAGACTGACTTGACACGACTCAAGAACCTCGGTTTTGCAACCGGGCTCTGATACCACCTGTAGATGTAGCACCCTAGACCCCAAGGCGCCACATCCCCCGCACTGTAGCCTCAATCCACGTATGAAATGGACAGTTCATACATAAACCAAGACCACAGCGAACGGGTGACCACAAAACGACGCTCTAGGCGGGACACTTTCCCCAAAATAATTAACAAACATGATTAGAAAAGCGGGAACAATAAGATCATTCATATATACATATAGGTACCATATTTATTCATAGATACATATAGGTACCATCTATCGATCGATACAATATCATATCCCAATAATATACATAACCATGAATCCAAAATACTAATATCGATCCATACATGAATTGTTCCAAAAGCAATATATACATGAAGGTATGAGACTAGACCCGTGGAATGCAAGACTCGACTAACTCCCGCCTAGCACAACCACGCTAAAAAAGGTACCTGAAAAGTGAAGTATCAGTCTACCGAAGACTGAGTGAGGGGCAATAATATATATAACACACGTCCCATGCAAGGTGTAGCCTCGGGTGAAGATCTTTGAAATTGAAAGGAATAGATATACACAAGTAAAGACTTAATCTTTGCCCAAGATTACAACCAACCATTTTAAACACGTTTAATTTATCATGCTTGTCAATATCATGAACATGTGGCCCCGGCGAGTAAGGGCAATCTCCAACCGAACTCCCAATCGTGAACAATACGTGATCATGCTTACCTGCTTGATAAATAAGTGATCATGCAATTCATTGAGTGCTCACATAGACAATTTCATTCTTGAAAACATGCAATAACCCGAGGATAACCCGACATTCCGGATAAATCCCCAGTCTCCTTCTTCCTCCGGGTGATAGCGAGTTTGCAAGGCTCGACTATCCACGACATGGTGTGTGTAGAGGACATGACCCTCTAGACACGGAACTCCTTCCACCACTAATCTCCTAGTGGCTTCGGGGGTGATCCCAACAATGTGAGGATAATTCAGGAGTTACCCGTCAGCCCTAGCTTTCCCGGTTGGCTCAAGAATTACCCTCGGGCCCACGTGCAATCATGTACTCGCCAACATGCATTGAAAATCATGACAATCGATACATTCTTGCTTGAAATGTTTATTACTTTGAAAACGGTTATAATTATAATAGGTTTTGGCCGAAAACTAGCACGTACGGGTGGTAGGGTTCATTTTACCAAAACAAAACCTCACCTTTCTTGCAAAATATAATAAAGTGACGCTCTAAGGAGCTTGCTCCTCGTCCACGCCCTCGTGACCTGTGAAATTACAATACATAACCATGAGACATGCACTAAAATGACCAAAATAGGACGAACGGCGAAAACGTGTCGAGACGACCTCGAAAATGCAATGTGGTATTATAACTTTTGGTTTCACATCATATTAACACGTATTATAGCAATTCGGGGTCAAAGAAGTCGTTGGATCGAGGGGCCAAAATCGTAAATTTATGCAGTGAATTTTGTTCTGTCAGCCCCGTGGGAACGGCCGTTCCAGGCTTCCTTTGAAAACTGGGAACGGTCGTTCCCGTTGCCCAGAAAACGCGGCAACGATTTCCATTTTTTTTTTTTTAAAAAACGCGCCTACGCCGGGAACGGCCCTTCCGGCTCTAAGGCCAAAATGGGAACGGCCGTTCCCATAGTCGGCCGCGCATATTTTTGAAAAGGGATGGGAACGCCCGTTCCCTCCAAGCATTGAGGCTGGGAACGGTCGTTCCCAGCTTCTGCAAATATGAAGAACAGGGCAAAACAGAGCAGAAGCTACGGCAACAACAACAAAACAACAACAAATTCCATCTTTGATCCCCAAGAGCTATAATTTATGAAGTAGGATGCATACACATTCAAGAAAGGATAATATAACACTTAGACACTTAAACCATACAATATTATCAAGAATTTCATGATTCCAAGTGATGATCAAACTTGATCATTCTTGCCAAACTTTCAAGATTCCAAGCTAGAAATCATGCAATAATTCATGAAATAATCACTTGATCATGCTTCCAAGTCCAATCAATTCATCTAGCAAATATTACTCAAACCCTAAGCATGTCAAACATAATCAAAAATCATCCTTTTCCATGCAACCAACCTTGAAATGGCAAGAAATGAAGAAAGTGGATGATGATGGTGATCAACTTCAAATTCCTTGAAAGATTTCTTGAAATCTTGATGATTGATGAAACATATTTTCTTCTCTTTTCTTCCTTGTAATACCGAGAGAGAGGGAGATGAATATGTTTGGCAATCCTTGGATGAAATGAGCTTATGGAAGCTAGGAGATGATTATATGATTCATCCTCCTTGATTTTTGTGAAATTGTAGCATTTGCCATTTAATCCCTTGTCTTTTGAAATCATCCAATTAAGTATGCAACAATTCAAATTATCCTCAATCAAGCCCCTAAGAGTTAATGCAATTAAGTCCCTAGAATTTTAGAAATATTTAACTAGGGACAATTTGGTAATTTCTTCCACTCTCGGTATAATTTCATGCAATGAATATTTTTCGTGACATGAAATAATATTTTCGATGATGTGAAATTAAATAATTTATATGAAAAGTGTTTCGTGAATTTTATGAAAATATGAAATGCCACGTAATATATTACGAAATTAAAAGAAATAAAATAAACCTACGCTCAAAACGCACACGTGGCGTGCTTACCTGTTCATCCGGAAACCGGGGCGTTACAGATGTTAGCTAACCGAGCCACTGAAACCAAAACTGTCGAACCCTGTCCTGAAGACTCTGCACTCAAACCTGAAACACTTGCTTTTCTACTCAAAGCATCTGCCACGACATTAGCCTTGCCCGGATGATACTGAATCGTGCAGTCATAATCCTCTAAGAATTCCATCCAACGCCTTTGTCTATTATTCAGCTCCTTCTGAGTGAAAAGGTACTTGAGGCTCTTATGATCCGTGAATATCTCGAAAGTCGTCCCATAGAGGTAATGACGCCACTTCCTCAAAGCAAATACAACCGCTGCAAGCTCGAGATCATGAGTGGGGTAGTTCTTCTCGTGTTCCTTCAACTTTCTAGAAGCATAGGCCACCACTCGGCCATTTTGCATCAATACACATCCGAGTCCTTCCTTAGAAGCATCTGCAAAAACCGAATAGCCCTCGGATCCCTCGGGTAGGGTAAGAACTGGTGCTGAAGTTAATCTTTCCTTCAAAGCTTGGAAACTTCTCTCGCACCCATCATCCCACTCATACTTCACCTCCTTCTTGGTTAATCGAGTCAACGGGCAAGCAATCTTGGAGAAATCCTTCACAAATCTCCTATAGTAACCCGCCAACCCGAGAAAACTTCTTATCTAGGAGGCATTCCTCGGTCTTTCCCGCTGGACCACGGTCTCAATCTTGGAAGGATCAACTTCAATCCCCTCACCTGAAATTATGTGACCCAGAAAAGACACTCTGTCGAGCCAGAACTCGCACTTGCTAAATTTGGCATAAAGCTTGTGCTCTCTAAGGGTCTCCAACACAATTCTGAGATGCGTTGCGTGCTCTTCTGCAGACTTAGAATACACCAAGATGTCGTCTATGAAAATGACCACAAACTTGTCAAGATACTGTCTGAACACTCGGTGCATCATATCCATGAACACGGCTGGAGCATTAGTTAACCCAAACGGCATCACTACAAACTCGAAGTGTCCATAACGGGTATTGAACGCAGTCTTAGAGATATCCTCCTCCCGGATACGAAGTTGGTAATACCCTTGCCTCAAATCTAACTTAGAGTACACCTGCGACCCTTGCAAGATGTCAAACAACTCTTCGATATGAGGTAAAGGATACTTATTCTTCACTGTCATCCGGTTCAACTCGCGGTAGTCTATACACATCCTCAAAGTTCCATCCTTCTTCTTCACAAATAACACAGGAGCACCCCACGGGGATGTACTCGGACGGATGTAACCGCAAGTCAAAAGCTCATCCAGCTGAGTTTTCAACTCCTTCAACTCAGCAGGAGCCATCCGATACGGTGTCTTAGAGAAAGGCTCAGCTCCAGGATAAAGGTCGACTACAAACTCGATGTCCCTATCAGGTGGCAAAGAACCCAAATTCTCAGGGAAAACATCGGGAAACTCACTCACGACCTCTGTCTCCTCAAGTTTGGCCTGATCCTTCGGTTTATTCAAAAGATAGGCCACAAAACCTGTCGCGCCGTCCCGGAGGAGCTTACTTGCTTCCATAAAAGACACAAACGGGCTGGACTTCAACCTCTCACCCTTAAAGACCACTGTCCCCAACAAAACCTTCTTCTCATGACAGTCCAACTGAGCTCGGTATCTGAAGAGAAAATCCATACCAAGAATAACCTCATACTTCTTCAACGGTAGAACTATCAAGTCTGCAGGAAAAACTCGGCCCTCAAACACTACCGGACACTCCCTGAACACCCTGTCAGCTTCCACAGATCCTCCCAAAGGAGTATTCACCACATACACATGCGCAGATAATTCATCAAGTAAAGGCAAAGAAGCAACAATATCCCGGGAAATAAATGAATGCGTAGCCCCGGGATCAAACAATGCATGTAGTGATATGCCATGAATGTTTATTGTACCTTCTATCACGGCATTCGGGTCGACATCAGCAGCTTCCTCCTCTCCCTCCAAAGCAAACACGCGAGCCTGCACAACCGGCCTCCTATTCGGGCAAGCATCAATTAAGTGATCAGAAGACCCGCACGAATAACATTTGGCCAAGAGCTTCCAACACCTCTCCACTGGATGTCTCCCCTGACAATGAGAACAAACGGGTGGTCCCTGAGCTGGAGCCGGTCGAACTGGAGCAATAGGAGGTGCTACGGGACCGGTAATACGGGGCTTTTTGTTCCCTAAACCCTGGGGACGAAAAGCCGGTGGAACAGGAGCTCGGGGAGCATAAGAAATGGGCCTCTTACCCAATCCAGAACTTGATCCCGATCCTCGAGTCGAAGAGAAAGGCGGAGGCTTCAAACGGGCCATTTGGGCCTCAACTTGTATTGCCCTCTTTGTAACTTTGGCCCAAGTACTCACATTAGCAGCTTGTAGAGCTTCTTGAATATCCCGACGAAGTCCATGAAGAAACTTTCGGGCCTTATGATCATCGTGGTCGGTGATGTGAGTAGCATGCGGAGCTAGCCTCTCAAACTCCAAAATATAATCCTCCACCGTCCGGTTGCCTTGCCTCAAATTGGAGAACTCTTGGAGGCGACGTTCTTGTGCACTATGAGGGATGTATTTCTCATGGAATTCCTGCACAAACGTCTCCCAGTTGAATTCCATTCCCGTTCTCTCAAGCCTGGACCTCACACTCCTAAGCCAAATAGCCGCTGGTCCTTGAATAATACGACCCGTGCAAATAGCCTTGTCCTGAGAAGTCCCTGGACAGATCTCCCAAATGCCTCGAATCTCAGATAACCACTCTTCCGCCTTAATATCATCACCTCCATACCACTTTGGAGGGTTGTTGTTCCGGAAGTCCCGATATACAGCTGAAATATCTTGTCCTTCACCCGGATTGGCATTACCCCTTTGATTATTTTGGAGTTGATTGAGTAGGGCTTGAACAATATTCTCCGCGTTCATAGGTGGTGGCGGAGGTGCATTCTGTGGAGCCGGTTCATTCAAGTCAGGTGTCCGTTCACGATTATTATGTCTTCTTGGAGGCATCCTGAAATTCACAAATTCAAGCAATATAGATGCATGTATATTAGTGTATGAATATGTATACAATTTAGAAAATAATCAAGTAATCAAGTAATCAATTAGTCAAGTAATCACATACTCAAACCATATATGCACACTTACACACGATCACACAATCACGTTGTCCTAAGCCGTACGACCTAGACAGACCCACACGACACTAGAGCCCGGTTTTGCAACCGCGCTCTGATACCACTTCTGGATGTAGCACCCACACGCAGGGCCACATCCCCCGCACCATAATCCGAACCCGAATACGAAATGGGATGTCCGCACCCGAATCCGAATCATAGCGAACGGGAGACCAAACACACACTCTAGGCTAGGCGGAGCTAGACCAAACGGAAACAGAGTGCGCGGAAGCGAATAAATAAAAGCCACGAGCAAAATCATCATCACACACATATATATAGGTACCAACACTTAATTAGCCATATAGTATTTACATATAGGTACCAACAATTCCTGTACAAAAGCCATCACGGCTCGAACAAAATGATAAGCAGGTATATACAAATCATAACTATACAACTATAAAATAATAAAGTGCAGATATGTAAATGCATCTAACGAGACCTAGACCGACAAGTGTAACAGACGACACACTTCTCCGCCTAGCTCACGCTCCCAAAACCTGCAACTAAAAGAGTAAACGAGGAGTCAGTCAACTGACTGAGTGAGGGGGCTAACGCACACCCACACCCTACATATATATAGAGCAGAGCACAAAGCAAAGGGCGAAATGATGAACCGGAATAGGTTTTTCAAACTAAAACTTTCCAAAACAAATACATATACTTTAAAACATTTCACAAACACTATCCCGATTCATACTTCTCAAACATACATAACAAAACATAATGCTCGGCGAGAACGAGCTTCCAACCTTTACTCCTCAGAACAAACAAAACAGAAATCATACACTCTCCTCTACACCAATGATGGAAGAGCCACCGGCGGCCCTAACCATCCAGACATATACAGACTCACGAGGGGTAGCGAACCCACATCGTGCCCTCCCCGGTTTTTACGCCGAAGGCATCGAAATATCACACCTTCCCAAACTCCCAGGGGTCGCGTGTGATATATCGGATGGAGACTACGCACAGGCCGAACCTCGACGGCCCGAACCGTCCCGAGGGTTCCTTACCCGTAGCTCCTTGGATCCACACATACACATCATATCATATCAAATGCCAAATCTTTCATGGCAATCTCGCTAACAGAATTGTAAAGCCTTTTTCCAAAACATAGCTTACATAAGCTTATTTAATATCTTTTCCCAAAACAAAGTTGTTCACAAGATCATAAACGTATTCTAATCAACACGTACATATCTATATATATAATATATAGTCACATGCACGGCTTGAAAACATCACATAAGGCTTTAGGTCGCTTAGCTAATAAAATTCCTAAACCTCACCTTGTGCTTGACAAAAATATGAGCAGACGTGAACAACCTACGCCTCGGGCTCGTCAACTGGAACCTCCTCTGAAAAGAAAACACGAAAGCCCAAGACTTAGACTCTATATGAACCAAAGAAGACGCTCGGCAAAATGCATGATTCATGTTCATAGATAAAATGTCGCAATTAAATCATAGAATTCACAAATCATAGCATAACATATTTATTTACAATTTATTATGCAAAACAATCAATTATAACAATTAATATGCAAAAGAAAAGCATTTAAAATCATACAAATGCATAAACAAGGCAAAGAGAAAAAGTGGGAAAATCCACCCCCATGGATTTTTCCAAAGGGGAAAATCCACCCTAGCGGATTTTTCCAAAGCTACTGCCTCAAATCCACCCTCGCGGATTTTTCCAAAGGGAAAAATCCACCCCCGTGGATTTGACCCAGTAGGAGGGTTCCGGCCATGGGAACGGCCGTTCCCGTTCCCAGTACAAGCTAGGAACGGTCGTTCCCACTCTCGGCATGAACAGTAATGGCCTGGGAACGGTCGTTCCCAGTTTGAAACTGGGCGGAAACGGCCGTTCCGGCCTGGTTCGAAAGCTGGAGCAGAAAATTTTTACAGAAAACAGGGGAAGCTCGTTTTTTAGCCAAAAATGGCCAAAAACCAACCCTAAAATTTGCCACAACTTCTCAAAATGCACAAACAATACATATAAATCATGCTTGACATATAAACACTCAAATAACTCAAGAAAACGGAATTAAAAGTCATGATCAAAGGATTGCAATACTCAAGCTAAAATCATGATCATCAATAAATACTCCACCAACCATGGATTTAATGCAATAAAGACAACATATACAACCCATATAACTCATAAATGAAGCTAGGAATCAAACACATCAAGCAAAGAGCAAGTATCCAAGTTTTTCATGAAACCCTTACTATTCACATAGGGAAGCAAAGGCATGCAAAACTCACTCCAAACTCAGAAATTAAACCATGGAAACGACAAGCATGACGAGGGGATTCCGAAACATACCTAAGTTCGAGAAAAGACGAAGAAACGAGAGAGATATTGGCTCGAGAAGTTGGGATGATCAAACTTGGGGTTTATGCTCTAGCTTGGCTTGGTTGTTGCTGAAATTACGTGAAGAATGAGGGAGGAGAGAAATGGTTCAGCCTTTAAGGCTGGACCGGTCGGTTCACGGGTTCGGTTCAAGGTGCTCTGGTTCAAGTTGGTTCGGTTCAACAAATACAGGTTCAAATAAGGCCAACTCAAGTTAAAACGAATAAATCACATGCAACATTAATTCAATAAATTCACATAAATTCATATAAGTTCAAATAATTCAAAATAGTCCTATACAAATAATCTAAAACGCAAATAATATTAAATCACATAATTTACCTGTACCGACTGAGAGTCGGGGTGTTACATTATATGTTATGTCTTTTTACCTTGTTTTCTGAAGGATTGTTGGTTGATTGATCATGTAATGCCTCACCCTGTTTTTTTTTCTGTTTTGCCCTGTTCTTTTCCTCGCATAAACTGCTGCATATTTCTTGTTGCTGCTGCGTGTTTTCTTACTGGAATTGCTGAGCATTTGTTGCCTTTATTTCCTGATATTGTTGGCATGATTTGGTTGTTGTTTTTGAGCTTGTATTGGCTTGTTTTTTCTTCCCTTTTTCCTTCCCCTGTTTCGTTCTCGCTGAGGTTGCTGCCTGTTTGCTACTGTAATACTCTCCCCGGGTGGGGAGAGTTTGTTCTTGAGAGTACCCGGGTGGGTACTCCTACTGTAGAACCTTCTGTAATCACCTTCCCCGGCCGGGGAAGGTTACGTTGAGAATCTACCCGGGCGGGTAGAATGCCGCTGCAGCTTCTGTTCTTTCTTTTCCCTTTTGCTGCTTCTGTTTCTTTCTTCTTCTTCCTCTCATGCTGCGTTGCTGCTTTGGTTTCTTCCTTGATCTGTTGTGTGTGTGTGTTTATATACATAGTTAATTGCTGTTGCGCCTTCTCTCGTATGTGCAGAGTGTGCGTATATATATATGTATAGTAGTGTATTTGTTTTGCATGGTTTTAATGCATGTATATTATTATTATTAAGTGTTTGCATGCATGTTGTTAGGTGTGCATGAATGTTTACGTATAACGATATATATATACATAAGTAATAATGCATGAAGTTGCATGTAGATTTAATTATTAAGGTTTGCATGTGCATACATGTAGATTTAATTATTAAGGTTGGCATGTACATGCATGTTTAATAAATTAGAATGCATGCATGGAAATTACAATTGGTGCATGTTGATATGCATGCATGTTGATCTAGGTATGATTATATATATTATATATATATATAGGTTTATTATATATTAAATATTATTTGATTTAATTGAATTATGGAATTTAATTGTTACCTATTTGATGTTTTATTTAATTTCCGATCGTGATTTGAATGTATTTTAATGTCTATTTTCTAATTGTAAATGCGATTTAATACGTTATATGAGCATATTTCAGATTCTTGGAACAATTTGATTTAAATGTGAAGATTAATCTTGAATGGACTTAACGATTTATGAAATGAATGTTTATATGATTTAAATGCGTTAATCGTGCACGTGAACGTGTTCATTACATAATGTCATTTTTATGCATTCATATCATGATCATACATTGCCGTGCGTCATATATGGTTCATTTGGAGTCTTGAGTCTCACGAACACGTTACGTTGTCTTTTGTACAGTTATCTCCAGGGTGGAGAAATCTTAATCAACTAGGTACTCGGTAACTCGTATCCTTATATCGCCTTGTTCCAGGTGAGGGTGTTTTCGTTCTAGTTACATACTTAACCCTACAACCTTATGTGATAAGTTTGGCCAAAACCTTATGTATATATATATGTTACTTTTATAGTAGAGTCAACGAGTAAATTATGATCGAGTAAACCCTTTTCAAATGAATTATGAAATATGTTATGTTTCTTATGAATCAAATGTTTTGGCGAGATTATGTATGTATGTTATGATTACACGGGCCCTGGGACTTAGTGCAAGTGGCTATCCGGGGAGGCAAGGGCCGACGGTGATCCCTTGTACTAGTCCCACCACATTTACGGTGATACTGGCCCTCGCTAGGAGGTTTAGCGGGGAATGAGAGCTGAGTCCCCTTGGGGGATTCATGTACCCCCATTGGCCTATGTGTGGACCGGTGGTCGGGTCTTGCTAACCCGTCCACCACCCGAAGGAAGAAGGTTGGAACTTATTTTATGATTATGATTATGTTATGATTGATATGCACCGTGCGGGAAGGCCGGGACACGGATTGCCCAAACGACTATGTCTTATGATATGATATATGATCTGTGTGTATTATGATATATTGTATGATCACCTATTTAATGTGTTAATGATATTTGTCGTACACGGTCGGAGTTTGGTTTGAGATAATACACGCTCACTCGTCGAGCCTTTATATTTATGTATGAGTTATGAACTTAATGAATTTAATATGATCAGTCATAAAGTCCGGTCATTGCTTAGTTATTCTCTTGCCCTTTTGGGAACTAATTTTAAATAAAACCTTGCTCGAGATTTATGACCCTGTCCCTCCCCAACGTTTTAGTGCACAGGTTTGGCGTTGGAGTTCGAGCTAGGCGGTGTGGTGTTGAGTGTTTGAGTCGGTCAAGTTAAGTTAGAAGAGTCTCGACACTCACATATGTATTTAAATCGTGTATGATTCGACTTTGTGAGATTATGAACTTTAATCTTTATGTATTTGCTATTGAATTGCCCTTGCCGGGCTTTGTTATGAGTTAAAAAGAGGCCTGAGGAGCCCAAGTCTGCTTATGGTTCGTGTGTTTAATTTCTGCAGGCCCGTGGCTAATGCATGTATTTGGATTTAGTTTTCCACTGCATTATGTTATGTTGGTTGACTTTTGCAGGGTCTAAGTCCCGCCTAGCTTAGGAGGGTTGTTTTGTTTGTCTCCCGTTCGCTATGGTTTGATACAGATGCGGACTTACCATTCCGTTACTCGTGTTGAGCCATAGTGCGGGGGATGTGGTGCCTCACGTGCGGGGTGCTACAGTGTACAAGTGCAGTATTCGAACAAAGACAAATGACTCAATCCCGCCTATCAACCACCTGCAAAGGACCTGGAAGAAAAGGGAAAAGAGGGATCAGTCTCTAGAAGACTAAGTGAGCAGGAGGTATACATATATATAGAAACATGCACATGCAAATTGTAAATCCCGAGCAACGTTTAAGTTAAAGTAGTTCCGGTGAGGGCAAGAAATCACGTAGGCTATGCTCGGACTTTACAACTATCAATTTAGACACTTAGTTACAATTTCAGGCTATCAGTGGCTTGGTGAGTGAGCGTGCACAATCTCTAACCAATTTCCGACCGTGTACAACAATAGGTTTCAATGTTTAAAGGTGATCATACAATTCAATCGTTACTATACAGTGTAATAGTGTTCACACTCAGTACAGCCAATCAGTGCAATCAATCACGACAATAATCCCTACATAACTCGTGGTGCCGGATTCCCCCAAGATCTCCTTCTCCCTCCATGATGGTTCGGGTAGCTAGCCCTCGCCATCCAGTCAGTGTGAGCATCAGGAACATGACTCCTATGCCCGGAACTCCATCCTCCACTAATCTCCTTGTGGATTCAGGGGCCATCCCAATAGTATGAGACTGTGCAAGAGGTCACCATCGGCCCAATACCTCCCCGGCTCGCTCAATACACAAGTCTCTGGGCCCTCAATCAGTGTGCAGTACAATCCTCGCCAAAACAGGAATGGTCAGTGAGTAACAATAACAATAAGTTCAGTTTCAATAAATATTTACTCGATTGCAAATTTAGAAACAATATAGATATAAGTATGATTTTAGGCCAAATTCATTCATGCAGGTTTTAGGGCTTAATACGTATCTAGAACAAAAACACCCTCACCTGGAATACCACGAGACAAGAGCAAGAACAAGAACAAGAACAAGAGCAATATAGGTGCCTATTCGATCCAGAAGTCTCCACCCTGCAGAAGAACTATACAGTAAAGGAAACAATGTTTACCAGTGAGAGGAGACTCAATATGAACCAAATAGGACGCATGACAATGTTCATGAAATGGTATCAATATATTATGCGATGATTTAATATATAATAAATTATAAAAGTCATGAAATGTTCAGGTGTGCATTTAAGGTTCAAGTAACAATTAAACACACAATTGAAGCTACACGTATGATTCAAGAACGCTAAGTTCCTATTTTAAATCAAATAAACACGTGGAATAATTATGCAAACTCAAATATATTCAAATAATTCACAATTAAATCAATTAAGTCAAGTAATCAACATGAAACGAGACCTATAAAATTAACAAATTAAGAATTTATATTGTCATGTATCATATCGATTCATACAATTCATAGTTATCACACGTTCATGACCGAATCTGTAATTTACAACAATTTACGTATAAAATGCAATAACTTCAGAAATTCGTATAAAATCAACCGGGCATCCGATTGAGAAACGGAAAGCTGTGATAGACTCACCATGACGAAAGGAACACGCTGACCGAAAGGCGTCAGAACGCCGCCGTCGGAGCCTGCCGGACCGCCACTGACAGCCATCGAACCACCACCTCCGGTGGCCGGAAAATTACCCGTGAACAGCGATACGATCCTCTCAACAAGCACAACAAAAGCCCTCGATCAACTTCTGGAATTACACAACCCACCGGATTTAATTAAAGAAAAACGAACACGAAACAAGAAGCCAATAATCGAAATTAAATGCAAACCGTTCAATGAAAATGAAATCCAAGCATACCACTGGAAAGCCCGTGACGAGACCTTCAAAACCCATACTTCAATTGCCAAAAAACATGGCCGGAAAGTTGACCGGCGTTGACCCGCCGGTCCGCCACCGGTTTGCCACCAACGTTCGGTTCATGAACCGCCACCAACGCAAAAAGCTTGGCCTCATCAGGTAGAGTAATTCTTGTGAAGGGCCCGTCACCAAAAACCCGCTGGAAAAGGGCGAACCGTCGCCTCTAAGCTCCGTCGTTGCTTCTCGCCGGATACCCCCATTTCCGGCCAGTTTCTCGCCAATCCAATGCCGGAAATAAACTCAGGAGGTCGAAATGGTAGGGAAGCGTCAAGGGTTGCCTGAAAAACTCGCTGGAATGGCGAGTTCACATTTCCTACAATGACATGCCACCGGTGCTTGAAGTTCAGGCGGCGCGTGTGGTGCCGTCGCGGCCCCGATGACGCACCGCCAATGATGAAAGTTACGCCGGGAAGTTTTCTTTCCACCCATGGGGCGCGTGTCAAGAAAAACCTACCGGAGACGGTCGAAATCGGCCGGCGAAGTCGCGGTCTGCCACCACCCACCTAGCGCGACTAAAAATCGGAAATATCTCCTTCGTCGGTTGTCTTCGGGCTAAGATCTTGGTACGGTTGTGATTGTGTCGTCGAGCTCTTTGAAAAACACTATTGGTTCATCAAAATCCGTTGAGAAACGAGCAAGTTTGAATTGTGTGTGTGTGTGTGTGTGTCGTGTATGTGGGGTGCGTGTTTCGCCGGGAAGGAAGGAGAGAAGAAGGCTAGCAGGACTTGCCAAAAACGGATCCGGGTGTTTTATCCCAGGTCCTAGCGTACAAGAACGATCGGTAGGGAGGGCAAACGAAGTTAGAATTGGGCAAACTCAGAGTCTACAGACTCGTTTGGATGCCCCGGACGCGTTAAAGGGATCAAAGAGGTCAAAATCTCGATCGGGTGAGAAATGGCCGAAAAACCCCTAAAAGGAGAAAATTATAAACAAGCACCTAAACTCAGAAGGAGTTGCAAATAATGTCAAGCCCCGGGTCCACGGGCCCGTTGGACGCAAGCGCAAGTCTCCAAGCCCACCGAGTATAACCTGAAATTGGGCCTAAACCACTGTCCAAATGGGATATCCATTGGTTATACTTGGACTCTTTAACTTATATACTGAACTGAATCCTTATACTTTCCCGATGTGGGACAGGGGTGTCACAAATAAGGCCACATAAAACACGTATTCATATAATTAACGCATAAAAAGGTCGACACGTGGTGAAATCTTGGATGCCGGAAAAGCGGGGCGTTACAACCTCTCCCCCTTAAGAGGATCTGGTCCCCAGATCCAAATGCTAAGTGAAAAGCCTCGAGTTGTAGTACTTCAATCCCATTTCCCGGAGTCGTGTGGAGTCATCGTCCTCGTCGTGTAGTTTACTCGCATTGTGTGCATCAATTCTCTTTGTGGTGTCTAGGTGTTGCTGAGTTTCATCTGAACACTTGACCATTGATTGCCTAACTCGTGCGATCGCTACCAGGATACGAATGGTTGTCCCTGTTCCCAAAGCTCGATCCCGTCGCATACTCGTCACTTGAAAGTCATTGTCAGGTCCAGCGTAAAGCAACTAAGACAAACAAGAGATAATCCCATATCTCAACACGCAAGCGAGAGAATCCCGTCCCTCGGTACATAGAAAGGAGAGCACCTCGTCTCTCGAGCACACAGAAAGGAGAGAACCTCATATCTCAACCTAGGTCTGACAGATCCGAAAATCTCCTAAACATCCTAGTTTGAGAAAATCCAGCATTTGTCAAACCCCTAAATCCGTGGGAATCCAGCATCTCTCGAATACCTGAGTACAAGAGAATCCAACATCTCTCGTGCATAAAACTTAGAAAGAATCCAGCATCTTTCTACCACAGAATTAGAGAGAATCCTGCATCCCTCTTGCACAAAATACAACTTATTACAACAGTCACACATACATCTACCAGAATAACTCGGTTAAGAAATTACATCAATCATCACATATTACAGTTTAGCAAGTATATCAAATAATAGGAAGAATTAATTAAATAAACGATGCATGTATGCTTATGCCATGAATAATTAGTGTACCGTTCACCATGGTAAGGGAAATGATGTCGTGACTTTGTTCCACTGTTTGGATGATTTGATCTCAAGCTGGCTTGATTCCCAACTTGTCTTTCATATTTTTAGTATGTACTCGACTGAGAAAGTCAAGACTCTTGGTTGATCCTATACTCAATTCCATTCGGATTCTTATTCACAATTACCTTCTTCAGTTAACCTGAGCACCAATCTATCCTGCATACCTTCAGAATATTCATCCTCGTACCAGATTCACTCTATTATCTCTGACCATACAAGAGTATACCACCTACACAACACTGGGGTTGTTTAATGATATTTCAAAAGTTTAGTGGAAAGTATACTTTTTCTTTTCCTGAATAGTTGGGAAAATCAAATATCGACCCAATCTTCAATTTCTAATCCAACTCCATTCATTGTCTCCAACTGGTTTAATTCTTGTTGAGAACTTGATTAACTAGGATTCGTTGACACTATCTTCAAGGATGTTAACTTGATCAATTTTCTCTTGCCAAAGCTAACATAGAAATCCATCAGAAATTCCCTGATAAATCCATCAGCTTCGGTGTCTAAATCATGTATGTATGAATTTCCAAACGAACCAATCTCTTTGATGCCCTGTGGAGATCTTCAACCCGGGTATAGAAACTTGACTTCCACTTTAAAGGTTTAAACTGATAAGGCCGTCTCATTCTTTTCCTGTCACTATCATTGGGTCTTTCCTGTCCGTCATGGCTTATATTTCCATTGTTACTATGAGAAGTAACTTCCTTGAGCACTACTATGAATTTAAGTTTATGAGTAGTCGCACTCTCCCCCTTAAGAATTTTCTATCCTATCCTTGAATTTATTACACCGCCTCGCGGATCACAGATCCTCAATTTCATCATTTTTGCATCCTTGGTTTAAATGATTCTATTTTTTCCACGTGCCCCGTGGTCTCACTCACAATTGCCTTGAAATAATAGGTAGGGATAGCCACTTACTTCTCTTGTTCCATTCTCCGGTTCCACCTTCCAATTCTCGGTATTTTCTTTTTCCTTTTTGATTCATGATTTGCAACCCAAATATTTCTTCTCTTCTTGATTCAAATGAGACTCGGTCAGAGTAATGCTTGAGGGGGAAGCAAAGAAGATTCCTATCAAGTAAACACTAGATAATGCATGCCAGTTAAGAATGTCAATGCACGCATCATGTTTTCAAATAATTACTAAAGCAGCACGTTTGAGCAAGTATGTCAATTGAAGAAGCGTATATAAATAGAAAATTTTAAATAATGTAAAGCGGTGGATGATGTACGTGCTTATGGATGCATTGAACCTGTAACGGTAGTAATGGGAAGCTTTATCTCGGCACCTCATTCCTTATTTGTTGAATTATTAGTTTGTCTCGAACTGTTGATCATTCCTTATTTTTCCCACGGTCTTCTAATCTTCAGAGTCATCTAGCATCAACTTGGACATTTCCACGGCTTGAGATTACGATTTCTTGAACCCAAAGTCTTCCACGCTCATGGAATTAGTGTTAGGAATAGTGCCCTAGAAAGCCGATTGTATATCCGCTTTGTGCTTTTCCTTATTGTAATCACAGACAATCTTTGAATGAAATAACGAATTGAGGCAACACTTTTTTTTTATGCTCTTGTTTGGTATGCGTTTACTTTAGTTGTGCATGTATGAGAACTCCCCTAATCCTGTTGACTTTAGGACTCCGCCATTTAGGTGAAATGGTTCATGAAACGAGCCCTATATCACACAAGTCATGATTAGTAAAATACTCCAAGCTGATGAGTCCTACAGACAGTGGGAGTGTCAACCTGACTCCTCTAAGGCTTGCTTGTGGGATCACGCCCTTAAGAAGGACCACCTTGTTTCATGGAGGTGCAAAGTGTGTAGTTGATACGTGCGTGATACATGAGGGTGCTTACTTTAATAAGTAAGTTCACTGAGTGCCCCGTGTGAGAAGATTCGTAAATGGGAAAGGAAGTTTCTATTTCAGGAAATGGAAACTTCCAGATTAGGAAATATCTCACGAGTCATTGATGTGATTAATTGATCCTTAGACTTGAGGTTCCTTGTCACTTTATGAGTTAACTCTGTAGTCTTAGGTATAAGCTTTAAAGGGTGTCGCCTTAGACAACTGATTCAAGGCTTATGTTGGGGCTGCACAAGTGATTCATGAAATTGAATGAGAATCAAGAAAGGACCTACACTTGCATTTGCAAGGTGATCTCTTATTGTGTAAGTCATTCATATGCCATATGGAGTCCTTGGCCAAGGCAGAAGATCAAGACATTAAGAAAAGGGTTTCTTGGATTGAGATCAAATGGATATGAAATGCACTTAGCTTTAAGACCGGATTATTAGGGTTCTGATTATTCCCTTGCCCTAGATCTTGGTTGAGAGATAGTAAGTAGGAGGATTGTATCTCACATGAATCAATGACTTAAAGGTTCTGTCGAATCCGAACATTCCAATTCAGCTAGGGGTTAAACACCTGTTGCTAGACTATGGTCGTTTAATCTGTGTACTGATTAATTAATTAATAGGGGAGCTCGAGCTCCTCTAGGAGCGAATTGGCAATTCTTTTGGTTCATGTGTTGAACACCTTCCTTTCTCCAAGATTAAATAAAACCCTAGGTTAAGCCTAAACACTAACTAGAGAACTAGCATCCTTACTAATTAGATTGTGATCAAGTTGGTGGACTATCTCTAGAGAGCTTCAAGTTAGAAGTTTGAAGATTCGAGCTTTACCAAGGAGAGGGGATCAAGCCGCGAGAAGAGCGTTCTTGGGTGGCTTGAAACGCTTCAAGAAAGAATAAAAGAAAAGTAAGTTTTCTATCTTTACGAATTTGGTTACACGATTGCGAGTCCAAGGTCCTTTTGTTGGGAAATTTTTTAAATTCCGCTGCTTTCTGATTCGTGTTTTCCAACAAGTGGTATCAGAGCCACCTCGTTAATCGTGTTTCTGATTCGTCTCAATTATACTGAATTTGGTAGAAATTCTTAGGCTTGATGCGATTGAGTATTTGTAATTGTTTTAGAAAGCCTGAATTACGAAACTGTATTTTTTCCTGAAAGTTTCTGAAAATTGGTTTTTGCAAAATTTAATTTTTGAAAACTATATTTTAGATTTGAAACTGTATAAACTGTTTTGGATTTCTTGGATTCGTTTTGCTTTTGAACGAAAACACGAAACGAAAAATACGGAATACGACGAACACGCGAAACCCCGCGCGCACCGCCTGCCTGGCCTAGGCGCGCGCAGGGCAGCCGCCCAGCACCCTCCCGCAACCGCGCGGGAGGCCCTTCCGGGCGCGCCCGCCCAGGGCGGCCGAGACTGGCCGCCCATCCCCGCCCGCCACTCAGCCGAGAAGGCTGTGCGCGCCTGCCGTGCGCGCGAGCGCATGCGCGATGTGTGCGGCTATTTCGTGTGCGGGCCCTGTTTTCGTGATCCGACCTTTTCGTGTTTCGTGCAATCCAGTCCCAATTTTTTATTTTAATTTTAAAATTTTATTTTTTGAATATTTATTTTAATTTTTGAATAAAACTTAAAATTGGGATTTTTGAGAAATTGAAACGGTTTATATTTTGGGAAAATACAATCTTTGATAAAATTATTAATTTTCAGAAATTAATTGGAATTTTATTTGTTTTGGTAATTTGGGATTTATTGAAAACTTTTATAAATAAGACTCGCATCAAGTCGTGTTTTAAGTCATTAGGACTTGAAACGAGAATTTTAATTTATTGGCTAAATTTAAATTCTCGCAAAAGCATGTTAGGTGATCATGGGTTTAGACTTATGTATGGTTTTAATTTATGCACATGGATGGTTTAAATTGGGGTTGGAGCCCTATAGTTGCGTTTTTCAATTGAGGTTGGAGCCTCACTTATGTGCGTACTGTTATGTGATTTATTATGTGGCTTTCCATATTACTGTTTTTGAGGCCGGGGTATGCCCCGTATAATTGTCTAAGGCAAACATGAAGATTGAGCCTTATTACTTTATGTCTTTTTCTTTTTATTGTAATTTGAGAGTAGAGATAGGTGGTGAGGTTTTATTTTCATTTTGGAGACAATGCACCCATGGAGTAAGATGGACCACGTTCAAGTAACAAGGAGGCCATAAGTGAAGACCCCTCAAAATGTTAGGGAGGGGAATCTCGATTGTAAAAATGTAGTAGAGATAGGGCTCGTATTTTGTTACCGCTTTCCCTTATGTGATTTAAACTGTTTATGTGGCATGTATGTTAGAACTTGTGATTGTGGAGTGGCTCCCACATATCACGCATAAGATAGGTAGAACCCATGATCATTACATGTTAGTATCATGCTAGGACATGTTGTCTGTTTATGTGCTTGTTTGAAATGCATTTAAGTGTACTTGCATTAATCAAGACTAATAAAATTGGATAACATATATGTTGGTGAGGTCGAACCAGACAACTCTCCGGTTGATTCGAAAATTCCCATTAAATATTAAGCTAATTTCGAATAAATAGGTGTTTAATTCGAGATGCAAATTTTGAATTAAATTCCTAGCATTCCATCAATAGGTTTTAAGTTTAGTAAGTGAAGCACGTTATTGTCCGCGAGTCGTCGGATAGCTAGTGGAGCTTATTACTTCTTAATTACGTAATTGATCATTTTAAATGGTCAATATTTCGTGATCAATTTTGGCAAGGGCGATGTCCGCGAGTCGTGGGTCGTTCGAACTAAGTTTGGTCATGATCTTATGATTGATGGGTCTAGCTTAACGCCTAAGTAAATATGGATGTCACACGAGTCGTGGGTCCATATTGAAAGATAGGTGATGCAAAAACAATTACTAAGAGTTCTAAAGGTGTTAGAATTGGTAAGTTGTACCTACCTAGGGTTCTTACTTAGAATGTCCGCGAGTCGTGGGTTCGAGGTAAAATGCCTAGGATCTTAGTACCCATTGGGAAACGTGTTCCTCTTAGATCTTTGGGAATTATAGATCTTTGAAAAACAGTGGGAACTACATTAGATTAAAGACCTTATCTTTTGTATATCGTTATAATTCAGCATGCTCACTAGTTCTCTGTTTTACCATTTAGGTCGTAGATTCTGTGATTCTCTACGTGTTTTAAAATGGCAACTAAAAACCCTCTTGTAACGATCCTCGAGTCAAACAAGTTGACTGGTCCCAACTATTCTGATTGACTGAGGAATCTAAAAATCATTTTAGATTCTGAGAAGAGAACTTATGTTCTCTTCGAATGGGAGCCTAGTCCCGAAGGGGAGGCTCCCACTCGGGCCGAGCGGGACGCGATTCAGAAGTGGAAGGATGATAATCTCCAAGCTCGTTGCCTTATGTTGGCTAACATGTCTCCGGACTTGCAAAGGCAACATGAGGCCATGGAATTTGCTTGGGAGATTTACGACCACTTAGAGCAACTTTACCGCCCTCATGAACGTGTTACAAGGTATAACACTTCAAAGGAATTGTTCCACTTAAGAATGAGGGAAGGTTCAAGTGTCCATGAATATGGACTCAAGTTTCTCGCCCTTACTGAGAAACTTGCTTCCATGGACATGCCACTGAAAGATGAGCTTTCAGTGGATTTGTTGCTAGCTTCGCTCCCACCATCATTCAACCCATTTGTCCTCAATTTCAACATGAATCATGCTGGTGCTACTGTAGCTGAGCTGATTAGTCAGCTTGTGACTACTGAAAGCACGATCAAGAAGGACAATAAGGTTTTGATGGTGAATGCTGCATCTTCCTCTTCTGGGCCTTTTAAAGGTAAGGGCAAGAGAGCCCAAAAGAAGAAGAAGAAACCCCTTAGGCCCACTGGTGGCGTTTAGAAGGGGAAGGCCCAAAAGAAGAAGCGAGATCAGAAAGAGGATGTTTGCTTCCATTGTGGCAAAGCGGGACATTGGAGGAGAAACTGCCTAGAGTACAAGGCTACTCTAAAGAAAGGTATCTTTCTCGTTGAAGTAAATCTTTCTATTAATTCTAGTTCTTGGGTACTTGATACCGGTTGTGGAACTCATATCTATAATGATGTACAGATGCTAAGTGAAGTCCAACAACTCAAAGAAGGAGAATGTGTCTTGAAGATCGGCGATGGCTCGAATGTTGAAGCTCGAGTTTTAGGCATAATTAGATTAGATTTAGGTAGTTTTGAGTTAGTCTTAAATAAAGTCCTTTATGTACCGAGCATTATTCGTAATATAATTTCTGTTCCAATTTTAGATTGTGAAGGTTATGAAACTTATATTAAGAATGGTAAATACTTTATCAAACGGAACAACTCTTCCGTTCACATTGGTACTCTAAGTAATGGACTTTATCTAACTCAGAATATCAATATTATGAATATACAACGAGAAACGAAGCATAAGAGAGATGAGAAAGTTCCAGCTCCCTTATGGCACGCTAGATTAGGATACATTTCCAAGAACAGAACTAGCAAGATAAACACTTTAGGATCATTCTCTGAAAATGATCTTAAGGAGTTAACTTCTTGTGAATCCTGTCTCAAAGGAAAAATGTCCAAAGTCCCTTTTAAAGGAACGGTGGAACGTGCCATTAAGGTTTTGGATTTGATCCATACTGATGTTTGTGGACCGCTTAGTGTAAGCACAAGAAACAATCATCAGTATTTCATAACCTTTACCGATGACTTTAGTCGATATGGTTATGTATACTTAATGAAGTATAAATCTGAAGCTTTTGAGAAATTCTTAGAATTTCAAAAGGAGGTTGAGAACCAAACTGGTCACAAGATCAAAGCACTTCGATCTGATCGAGGATGCGAGTATCTTAGTGAAGAATTCCTTAATCATCTCAAAGATAATGGGATTATCTCCCAGTGGACTCCTCCGGGAACTCCTCAGCTTAATGGAGTTTCTGAGAGAAGGAATCGAACCCTACTAGATATGGTTCGTTCCATGATGAGTTTCACTGACTTACCACCTTCTTTCTGGGGTTGTGCCCTAGAAAGTGCAGCAAAGATTTTGAATCTAGTTCCCTCTAAGTCGGTCCCTAAAATGCCCTATGAAATGTGGCATGGTAAAATCCCCAGTTATTCCTACTTAAGAATTTGGGGTTGTCTTGCTTACGTGAAGAGGACAGTGGGAGATAAGTTAGAATCTCGTTCTAACTTATGCTACTTTGTAGGTTATCCTAAGGAATCCATAGGATACTACTTCTATGATCAATCTGAGCAAAAGGTGTTTGTTTCCAGAAATGCCACTTTTCTTGAGGAACCGTTCCTTAAAGAAAAGAAAGGCAAGATCATAGAATTAGAAGAAGTACAAAGTGACCCCACGCCACCCACTGAAGAAACGTCCCCTACTGATCAACCACAACCAATCACGAATTTCAATACACACGAAAATCCTCCTCTAATGCGTTCTGAACGCACTCCTAGACAGCCGGAGAGATAGTATGGATTCTTCCATGAAATCTCTCAAAAGGATAATGATCCTTTAACATATGAGGAGGCACTTTCAGATTCTGACTCTGAACAGTGGATAGAAGCCATGAAATCCGAAATGGACTCCATGAACTCCAACCAAGTTTGGGCCTTGGTAGATTTGCCTGATTGGGTCAAACCCATAGGTTGCAAATGGATCTTTAAGAGAAAGCTTGGAGTTGATGGAAGCATTGCAGCCTACAAAGCAAGACTGGTTGCGAAAGAATTCACTAAAAGACCCGGCGTGGACTTTGATGAAACCTTTTCGCCAGTTGCAATGCAAAAGTCTATTCGGATCATGCTTGCCATTGTTGCATATTATGACTATGAGATATGGCAAATGGATGTGAAAACTGCCTTTCTCAATGGTGACATTGACAAAGACATTTATATGGAGCAACCCATAGGTTTCACATTCAGTGGGAGTGAGCAAAAGGTTTGCAAACTCCAAAGATCAATCTATGGATTGAAACAGGTTTCTAGGAATTGGAACATTCGATTTGATGAATCAGTCAAAGCGTTTGGCTTCATTCAAATTTCGAATGAGTCCTGTGTGTATAGAAAGGAATTGGAGACCTCGATGCAATTCTTAGTACTTTATGTTGATGACATCCTTCTTATTGGGAATTCGAAGGATGACATGAAAGTAACTAAGTTATGGTTATCGAACCAATTCGAGATGAAAGATCTTGGTGATGCGTCCTATATCCTTGGAATTAAAATCTATAGAGATAGATCTAGAAGGTTAATAGGACTATCACAGTCGATGTACATTGACAAAGTATTGAAGAGATTCAATATGGAGTCAGCAAAGGTTAAGAACCTTCCTATGAGTGTAGGAACATGTCTTTCAAAGAAGATGTGTCCTAAGACTAACCTTGAGAAGGAAAGAATGACTCATACACCTTATGCATCAGCAATAGGTAGCATAATGTATGCAATGTTATGTACTCGGCCAGATGTGGCTTATGCACTTAGTGTAACAAGTCGTTTCCAATCTGACCCTGGAGATGATCACTGGGCTGCCGTGAAGAATATTCTTAAGTACTTGAAAAGTACTAAAGATTTATTCTTAGTTTATGGAGGTCAGAAAGATCTTACTGTCGAAGGATACTGCGATGCAAGCTTTGCATCTGACTTAGATGATTTTAAGTCAATGTCAGGATACATTTTCTGCCTAAACGGAGGAGCAGTGAGTTGGAAGAGTTCCAAGCAAACTACCACTGCAGATTCGACCACTGAGGCCGAATACTTAGCTGCAAATGATGCAGCTAAGGAAGGTGTTTGGATTAGAAACTTCATTCAAGAGTTGAATGTTGTTCCTAGCATGAAAGACCCCATTTCTGTGTTTTGTGACAACACTGGGGCGGTTGCTCAAGCAAGAGAACCAAGATCTCACCAACGGACCAAGCACATTATGAGGAAGTATCACCTAATCCGTGATATTATCAAAAGAGGAGATGTGCAAATTGAGAGGGTCACATCAGCAGAGAACGTGGCAGATCCACTTACTAAACCCCTTAGTCGAGAAGCTTTCCAAGGTCATCTTCAGAAGATGGGACTTAGAGTAGCTTTAGAATGGCTTTGACGGGCAAGTGGGAGATTGTTAGGAATAGTGCCCTAGAAAGCCGATTGTATATCCGCTTTGTGCTTTTCCTTATTGTAATCACAGACAATCTTTGAATGAAATAACGAATTGAGGCAACACTTCTTTATATGCTCTTGTTTAGTATGCGTTTACTTTAGCTGTGCATGTATGAGAACTCCCCTAATCCTGATGACTTTAGGACTCTACCATTTAGGTGAAATGGTTCATGAAACGAGCCCTATATCACATAAGTCCTGATTAGTAAAATACTCCAAGCCGATGAGTCCTACAGACAGTGGGAGTGTCAACCTGACTCCTCTAAGGCTTGCTTGTGGGATCACGCCCTTAAGAAGGACCACCTTGTTTCATGGAGGTGCAAAGTGTATAGTTGATACGTGCGTGACACATGAGGGTGCTTACTTTAATAAGTAAGTTCACTGAGGTGCCCCGTGTGAGAAGATTCCTAAATGGGAAAGGAAGTTTCTATTTCAGGAAATGGAAACTTCCAGATTAGGAAATATCTCACGAGTCATTGATGTGATTAATTGATCCTTAGACTTGAGGTTCCTTGTCACTTTATGAGTTAACTCTGTAGTCTTAGTTATAAGCTTTAAAGGGTGTCGCCTTAGACAACTGATTCAAGGCTTATGCTGGGGCTGCACAAGTGATTCATGAAAGTGAATGAGAATCAAGAAAGGACCTACACTTACATTTGCAAGGTGATCTCTTATTGTGTAAGTCATTCATATGTCATATGGAGTCCTTGGCCAAGGCAGAAGATCAAGACATCAAGAAAAGGGTTTCTTGGATTGAGATCAAATGGATGTGAAATGCACTTACCTTTAAGACCGGATTATTAGGGTTCTGATTATTCCCTTGCCCTAGATCTTGGTTGAAAGATAGTAAGTAGGAGGATTGTATCTCACATGAATCAATGACTTAAAGGTTCTGTCGAATCCGAACATTCCAATTCAGCTAGGGGTTAAACACCTGTTGCTAGACTATGGTCGTTTAATCTGTGTACTGATTAATTAATTAATAGGGGAGCTCGAGCTCCTCTAGGAGCGAAGTGGCAATTCTTTTGGTTCATGTGTTGAACACCTTCCTTTCTCCAAGATTAAATAAAACCCTAGGTTAAGCCTAAACACTAACTAGAGAACTAGCATCCTTACTAGTTAGATTGTGGTCAAGTTGGTGGACTATCTCTAGAGAGCTTCAAGTTAGAAGTTTGAAGATTCGAGCTTTACCAAGGAGAGGGGATCAAGCCGCGAGAAGAGCGTTCTTGGGTGGCTTGAAACGCTTCAAGAAAGAATAAAGGAAAAGTAAGTTTTCTATCTTTACGAATTTGGTTACACGATTGCGAGTCCAAGGTCCTTTTGTTGGGAAATTTTTTAAATTCCGCTGCTTTCTGATTCGTGTTTTCCAACAATTAGCATCTTGCATTTTCTTTAATAATCACTCTCCAATTGTTAACCGAATATTCTTCATGGTTGTCACTTTGATCAAAACTTCCTTGGTTTACTCTTTAAGAGTTCGAACAATTAAATGAACTCCCCTTCCAATTGTTTATACTTGATCGCCCAAAATCTACCCAGAAATTCTTTGCCTTTCTTTATCGTTCCCATTTATTGCTCATGTCTTTTAACGTGACCCCGCAACACGACAATTCATCTTGGATCTAGAAAATACCCCAACTTGATAAAACCTTTATCGTGATTGTCTTCCAAAATTTATATTCACCGGATTGCTTGACTTCCTTTATTTCTTCCTCAATTGAAATCCCAAGCCATACTATTTTCCATATTTTCCTTTGCTTCGTTTCCACGTAAGTTAAGCTTTGTTGCTTATTACCACGAACCTCCTTTACTTTAATTCTCTGGAAGGTTCTCACCTTTGTGTTGATATAATATCGAATCCAAAACATCCTCGACCTTTTCTTCACTTTTCCCTTAATTGAGAAATTCTATGGAATCCAGTTGAAAGGACTTTGTAACGTAGATGCGTGAATGTTGATCTTGCAAGTTGTAGAAGCCACACCCTACTACTCTCTTTATCGAGCATCTACCAACTTCACTCACACCGATGAGTTGCTCTCATAATTGTTCTTTCTATTTGGGATCTCATCACCCGAATCACAACCCAATTGGAGGAGTTCGTAGCTCTTGAATTCTGGTCTGAGATTTCCGATGCATTCTTTACAACTTCCAACCCAAAGAAAAACGGGCGATAGACGGGATTTATAGTAGAGATTGGCCGTGGTTTGATATTATCTTCGTAACCTATAATTCACAACTCATTTTGAAATACATGCATGCGATTAGTGCATGCTTATGCCACGTAATTACACCAAAAGCATTAATTCAATGCACAATGCAATATATATAAATCAACAAGTTTCCAAAATAATCATATTTCAAGGTTTTATAACAATGCAACGTATAAGTTATCAAGTATTTCCTAAGCCCGTACGACCTAAACTTGACACGACACGACACTAGAACTCGGGTTTTGCAACTTGGACCTCTGATACCACTTAAAGATGTAGCACCCGTGACGAGAGCACCATATCCCCCGCACTATGAGTTCGGTCAACATATGAAACGAACTAATCTATACATGCACTAAACTCACAGCGAACGGAAGACAATGAAAAAACTGTCCTAGCTAGGCGGAATCTAACCCTGGGGCAAATCAAATTAAACGAAAATGCGGAAGCAAGGCACTTACGTATTCAATATCAATAAAATAAATGCAATTCCAAAGAAAGTAAATACGGGTTCTACTAAGCGATACACCTGTCCTAACTTGTTCTGAATCAAAATTAAAATCCTAGAAACCTATCCCGAGTTCAATTTCATTCAATAAATAAATCGAGAGATAAAATAATTCAATAAGTAAATACAATATGCAACGAGTGTACAAGTGCAGGACTCAAACAAAGATAAATGACTCAATCCCGCCTAGCAACCACCTGCAAAGGACCTAGAAGAAAAGCGAAAAGAAGGATCAGTCTCTAAAAAACTGAGTGAGCAGGAGGTATACATATATATAGAAACATGCACATGCAAATTGTAAATCCCGAGCAACGTTTTAGTTAAAGTAGTTCCCGTGAGGTCAAGAAATCACTTAGGCTATGCTTGGACTTTACATGAGCACTTAAAGATGTAGCACCCATGACGAGAGCACCACATCCCCCGCATTATGAGTTCGGTCCACATATGAAACGAATTAATCCATACATGAACTAAACTCACAGCGAACGGAAGACGATGAAAAGACTGTCCTAGCTAGGCGGAATCTAATCCTGGAGCAAATTAAATTAAATGAAAATGTGGAAGCAAGGCACTTACGTATTCAATATCAAGAAAATAAATGCAATTCCAACTAAAGTAAATACGGGTTCTACTAAGCGATACACCTGTCCTAACCTATCCCGAATCAATTCTGTAACACCCCAGACGGAGGATGCCACATCCCCCGCACTAAGACCCAGACCCGGTCATGAGATAGGAAGTCCATGCCCGAATCCGAATCATAGCGAACGGGAGACCAACTCACACATTAGGCTAGGCGGATCTAACTTGACAAACTCAGAGTGCGGAAGCAATTAAAACCAACATCAATAGATAGCGGAAGCATTTAAAACAAAACATGCAAAGCAGGTGACGGGTTCAACTAGCATAAATACCTAGTCCCGAATAAATTCATAATCCAACATAATAACCAGCATAAGTATTATCATAATATCTACTAACATCCAAATACTGGCTTACTAACCCCACACGGGTTTAAGTCTAAGTAGAACATAAACATAACTTTCAAGTGTGAAACATAAATACATAACATAAATAAAGTATGCGACAAATGCATCCTAATACCAACTAGACTGACAAGTGTGACTCAGGAGACTCATTTCCGCCTAGCTCAAGCCAAAAGGAAACCTGCAAACTAAAAGGTAAATGAGGTGTCAGTCAACTGACTGAGTGAGGGGGGCTAACGCACACCCACAATATATGTATACAGAGCACGGCACATATCAAAAGGGTGGACGCATGAACCGGGAATAGGTGTTGCATACCAAAGCGTTTCAAAGTAAAACCCAAATATATGCACATATATATACTTAGAAAACATTTTCATAAACTCTATTCCGATTCATGATTCCCATAACATATCATACCACATGCTCGGCGAGTACGAGCTTCCAACCTCAACTCCTCATATCATAACAAAACATAAATAACATACCAACCTCAACTCCGGGTGATGGTAGGGTTGCGCGACCCTAGCCATCCATACAGTTGAGGGGAGTGCTGATGCTACTCAAACCCTCAGGACTACGTTTCCCAACCAAACCTCCTGGTGGGTCCCGGTAGATCCTCTTCATACAGATGGAGACTACGCACAGGTATATCCCCGACGGCCCTAACCGTCCCGGGGGCTCCTTACCCGTAACTCCTGGGCCCCATAACAGAACAGAACATAACATATACCAACTTTCATGGCAATCTTGCTACATAAGCATAACATAACTTAACTTTCCGAAATAGCTTACATATACCTTCATACTTAATTTCCAAAACTGAAGTTGTATCATAAGGTCATAACCATATCATATCCAACACATATTTAATCGTATATATATTATATAATCGCATGCGAAGATTGAAATCATCATATTGGGGTCATAGGTCGTTTAACTATACAAAATCCTAAACCTCACCTGAGAAACGACAAGATACGAGAACCGAGAAGAAAGTGCACTTGATTGGGTTGTCTCCGCCCTGGAGATCACTGACGAAAAGGAAACACAAAGTACTCATGAGGCACGACACAGACATGAACCACATAGAGACGTACGGGAATGATTATGACATATACACAAAAATTACAAAAATAATATGAAAGTGTTCATGTGCACAATTAGTGTCCCACGAAAGCATACATGCAAATCAAGTTTGGCATTTACACACATATCACATACTTAAGCCTTATAATTCAAATTAATACACAAGTATGGCAATATGTCTGGGAAATTATGAAATAAATAAGTTTTAATTGAGAACCAGTATATTCATAAACTGGGAGTGGCTTGCACGAAAGCTCAAAAACAAAAGAGGACCGAACATATAACTTGAACATACTTAGGGAAATCAATACGATTAAATCCAAGTTTGAACCCTTAAATCAATTAAGTCCGTTCGTAGAGTTTCATACTTCAGTTTCCAAAGGATCCCTTACCCTCATTTACTTACAAATATGCTAACAAAATATCTAAATCTTTTCATGTAATAATTCACAAATCAAATCTTGTAATGCCAACGACTTAATGAAGAAAAACGTATGGTATAATCATAACCAAAAGATGCTTACTAGGTATATTGATTTTCTTAAGATTCATTAATCCTTAAGAATTAATGCCACGATTAAAATTTCACAATTACTTGTTTACATGTTAAATACATTAAGCATTCAGTAATAATAAATTATAGTATCATAAACTAGATTTAATTACATAAACCATGATAGCTTTAGAGATCAAATTCTTCCACTAAAACATATAATGTAAAAGCATTTACACATCAATTCCCAAATTCAGTAATCCATTATCTACTAAATAAATTACACAGGTTATTCAATTGAATTGGAAAATAAGATTACAATTCTAACTAAGTCCATCAGATCCCAATCAATTATAAAAATAATCATATGCAAAGCTTATCAACTTATAATTTACTTAATCGTACTCAAAGGCTCCAAATACACATCAGAATTTCAATCACGCTACCTGCTAATTCATACAGACCAGTGAGAGCTATTAATTGGCTAAAGAGGTAACGCCGATGCTTGATACGGGAGTGGTGCGCCTGGAACGAGATAGAGTGGCGGTCAGAACGGTGGTGGACTGTGGTGGCGGAAATTTGGGGAATTTCCAGTTCTGCTAAGATCTGAGTGAAGAAAGTGGAAGAAGAAACGGGGTGGTTGTCGGATCTGAACCTGTCTACGGTGGTGGTTGGTGAGCTCGTCGTCCGCTGCTCTATCTCTGATGGAGGGCAAGAAGAGGGCGAAAGAAGGGTGGTAGCGATCCAAGATTCACCGGCAGAAGTGGTGGTGCGCAGCTTTGCAGTAGCGAAGGACTGGCCTCCTTCCTTGCGACTGGCGGCAAGCTGATGGCGGAGGTGGTGATGGTTGAGGGCTGAGTCGCGGCGGCGCGATTGCCAGTGAGAGCGTCGGATTTGTAGCCAGACCGCTGTGGCTGTTGCTACACGGCGGTGGAAGAGCTCGCTGGGGCGGCGGAACTTGGTGACAGGCCGAGGTTTCGCTGGCAGGAGGAGTGGTGGTCAGCGGCTTCTTGTCCCCTAAAATGGGAGAGAAAGTTTGGTCGGATGGGTGGAAGAAGGAGGCGGCGATGCGGCTGGCGGAGGTGAAGTTGCCTCGCTGCTGCCACTCCAGAAGGCGGGAGAAGAAGGTATGTGGTGAAGGAGAAAGGCATGCGCAGCAGCTGAAGCTTGAAAAATGAAGAGGATGAATAATGAAGAGCTAGGGTTTCGGGGTGTTAAAAGGGGTCCTCTACCGAAATTACAAGTTGGTCCTCCCAAAATCAATTTATGCAATTAAGCCCAAGAATTTTGAGAAAGATTCGATTTAGTCCAATAAAAGTTTTGATAATTATAAAAGCACCCCTAGAATTAAAGATAAAGTTCAATTAAGCCCAAATTCGAAATTAATAAATTAGAAAGAGAGTCCCAAACGATTAGACAAAGTTCAATTAAGTCCTATCATTAAAATACAAAATTCAATTAACTCCCTCAAAGAATTTAAGTCATGCAAAAGAGTCCCAAACGATTAGACAAAGTTCAATTAAGTCCTATCATTAAAATACAAAATTCAATTAAGTCCCTCAAAGAATTCAAGTCATGCAAAAGAGTCCCAAAGTTCAAGTAAGGTTCAAATAGATCCAATTAAAGATTTTGTAATTGTAAAAGCATCTGCAAGGATTTAAAGTAGTATACAATTAAGTCAAAATTTGACTCTCATAATTAGAAAACGATCCCCAACGTCCGATAATTACAACTTAACCCACATAATTTAAATTAAAGAGCAATTAGGCACTAAATACATATTTCAATTAAGTCCACATATTTTCATAAGATTGCAACTGAGTCAATTAAACAATTAAGACATGAATAAAGTAATTCAAGCACAAGCAGAGTTTAAATAAATAACAATCTAATCGCACGAAAACGATATCGTATCTTGCTCTGAAAATGCGGGGTGTTACAACCTTCCCCCCTTAAGAGAACCTGGTCCCCAGGTTCCACTGCTGAGCTGGAAAAGCTTCGAGTGATAGTGTCTTAACCCTTCTCGAGGAAAAGCTCCCGCTGTGAAGTTTGCTCTCATTGTCTTTACTGAACCTTTCTCCGATGTCTCGTTGTCATTGGAATCTGTTTGAGTACTGGACCGTTGCTTTCATCAAGTTGTTCGACCATTCCCATAAGATAAATAGTTGTCACTGCACTCAACTTCGATAGCATCGCAAACTCGTCACTTGCAGACCGTAGCTAGGACAACGCGTAACGCAACCGCAGTAAACAAGAGAGAATCCCATCTCTCAGCACGTAAAGTGAGAGAGCCCAGTCCCTCGGCACACACAAGAGAGAGAACCCCGTCTCTCGCGCACATAATTGAGAGAACCCCGTCTCTCAAGCACACAGTTGAGAGAGCCCCGTCTCTCAAGCACACAGTTGAGAGAGCCCCGTCTCTCAAACACATAATGAGAGAACCCCATCTCTCAACCTAAGTCTGATAGATTTCCACATCTCCCAAACATTCTAGTTTGAGAAAATCCAGCATTTCTCAAACCCTTAGATTCAAGAGAATCCTGCATCTACGAATATCTAAGTACAAGAGAATCCAACATCTCTCGTGCACAGAACTTAGAAAGAATCCAACATCTTTCTATCACATAAATAGAGAGAATCCTACATCTCTCTAACACGTAAAAAGAGGGAGCCTAAGGTCTCTCTTGCACATAAATCCATAGATCAACATTCATACATACGCAAATCGGAGTAACACTGGTTGAAAAGTATACGGTGCATGTTTGGCGTACCTTACACAACTGATATCGGTATCCCTTGAGTATAGATTCAACTCTCATACCTCAACTCAAGGGGGATACCGCGATGGAATTCCCTGTAAAACAAGATTACAGTATGTATGTATGTTATATGCGAGGTTAGTGAGCAATCACGGGAGTTTTTAAATCATACAGACATGCTTAATCCACATAAACACGTAACTTATTCATTTAAGCACTAGTCCACCAAAAACAGTTATTCCAGGTTATCAATGATAGATCAGGTAGCCACGTTATCACAATCAGAACAACGACAATCGTCATTCACATCAAACAAAACAAGATAAGAATACTGTAATGCCCCGCTCATCCGATAAATAAGGTACGTCACCTTTCAACATTTTTATATGATTGGTGCATTGTGTGGCCTTCTTTTGAACTCTTTTAGAGTTAGGGCCCTTTTTGTAATTTTCTCCTTTTAGGGGGTTTTTCCTGTCACTTCTCGTTCGGTAGAGATTTTGACTTCTTTGATCCCTTTAACGCGTCCGGGGCAGCGAAACGAGTCCGTAGACTCTAAGTTTGCCCAATTCTGACTTCGTTAGCCCTTTCTTCCGATCGTTTTTGCGTACGATGACCCGAGATATATACTCGGATTTCCTCGTTTTGCGTGCCAATCAGCAGCTCCAGCCATCATCTTCCTCGCGCAGCAGCACTATTCATATGCACTCGAGGTGTGTTTACACACACATGCCGTTCTCCCTCGTTTCTCGACGGAATTCGACGAATCAATAGTGGAAATTCATCAGCTCGACAAGCTCGTCACAACCGTACCAATTTCGTGGCCAACCGAAGACCGACGGCTGCGCATCGACAGCCTGAAGGTGGCGGGTGGCGCCACCACTTCGCCGCCGGCGATCCGGCGAGTTTCGCGGGCGGAGCTTGACCATATCCGACCTATTTCGACCCCCTGGATCCATTTCTGACCTCAAATCAAGCAACCGGTGACAGTAGGTGGCGGAAACTGGCGGTGACGCAGCGGCGCGACTTTGGGGTGGTGGTTCGGCCTTTTCCCGGCCGGTTTTGGTGGTGGAGCCTTTACAAAAGTTGCTTAGAATGACGAAACATAGTAGATGGCATTGACGGCGTTCCAGGAACCGGCCGTTGGCGGCAGACCGGTGGTGAACCGCTGGTGAACCGGCGGGTCTGAACCGGTTACTGTTCCGGTGACTTTTTCCAGCAATTGAGATATGGGTTCCGTAGGGCTCGTTACAAGCTTTCCAACGGTATATCCGGATTTTATTTTCGTTTAGCGATTTGTATTTAATTTCAGTTTTCGTACTAGGATTTAAGTTCGATTTTTCGTCAACGAAGTCCGGTGTGTTTGACATTTTCTAAAATTGTTTGAGGGCTTTTGTCGGACAGGACGAGACGCATGTTTCTGTCCTTCCGGGGATTTTTTCGACCACCGGAGACGGTGTTCCGGTGGCTGTTCGGCCGGCTACGGTATCGGCATTCCGGTGACCTTCGGACAGAAGGTTCCTTTCGTTGTGGTGAGTCCAACGCCACTTTCCGTTCGTCAATCGGATGCCCAGTTGATTTGTTGTGATTTATTTTGTGTATTTCTATTTATTTGAAATTAATTGTTTTAATTGCAATGAATTGCCAATTGCTTGATTTGTCGATCAATATGAATTCCTACGTGTACGAAAGCATGTATTAAATGAACTATGATATATGTTGATGCTTTGATTTGCAATTTGAATCCCGTTATGCCGAAATTGTATTAATTGTTAATTGTTTTAAAATGTAATTTGTTCTTGTATGCTTGATAATTAATGAATATGCATTGTATGACATTTGAAAACATGTAATAAATTATGAATGTATGAAGTCATGTTGTTGTTGATATAGTTGGAAATTGATAAATGACTTTGTGAATCCATATGGAACTCGTAACATGTTATATGAATTAATTGGCCATATATATTGTGAATTTGTATGAAATGTGATATATGAATTTGTTTGATTTAATTAAATAATCTTGCTAATTGAATCCATTACATGACTTGTGAATTGATTTGATTTCTTTGTAAATGCGCATTATATGAACCAAGTATGCAATATCTGAATTGAATAAGACTTATATGATTAAATTAGGAACTTTTGCATGTAAGAATAGTTTAATTGTATGAATATGGAATTACTATGTGCTATATGAATTAATATGAAATAATTCGAATTTGCTTTGTCTTTCTATTTCTCTTGTTTACATTAATTGTGCGCATGAATGTGTCCTAATTTGTAATATGATTTCTTTGAGCTATTTGTCTAACTTGAAGGGGTGTATGTGTAATTTTGTAAACTTGATATACTTGAATTATAAATGTTATATGAAGTTCATGACTTGATTTGCTATGAATTATGAAAGATATGAAATGATTAGGCTTGAAACCCTCATGTGTGGAATGTACTTGAACGAATTACTTGATCATGTAACTCCATAACATCATTTTACTTCTTTTATGTAGCACCCCGCACGTGAGGCACCACATCCCTCGCACTAAGGCTCAACACGAGTAACGAAATAGTAATCCGCACCCGTATCAAACCCTAGCGAACGGGAGACAAACATAAAAACCTTCCTAAGCCAGGCGGAGCTAGACCCTGCAATGAAAATCAATCCACAAAGTATAATGCATCGTAAAGTCCAAGTACAAACATACAAACCATAAACGGAATTTGGGCTCTTCAGGCCTCTTTTAAAACATAACAAAACCCAGTGAAAGCAATTCAATAACGATTACATAAATATTCAAGTCCAAGATACTACAGAATCGAATCAAACATAAATCCAATACATGAATGAGTGTAGGGACTCTCCTAACCTAACTCGACCCCCTTAAAGACTCCAAACACCTCCGCCTAGCTTGAAACTCCAAATCCAAACCTGCACACTAAAGTGTTGGGGAGGGAGAGGGTCAGTCTCTAGAAGACTGAGTGAGCAGGAGCGATATATATATAAAAACATACACATGCAAGTCATAAATTCCGAACAAGGTTTTATTTGAACTTAGTTCCCAAAAAGGGCAAGAGAATGACTAATCAGTGCTCGGATTTTATGACTAATCGTATTAATTCATTACATTCATAAATCATACATAAACATAAGGCTCGGCGAGTGAGCGTACACAATCTCCAACCAAACTCCGACTGTGTACGACAAATATCATTAATAAGTTGATTAGGTGTTCATGCGATATATCATAATACATGCAGACCATAAATCATATCATAAATATATTCGTTTGGGCAATCCGGGTCCCGGCTTTCCCGCACGGTGCATAATCATATCATAACATATACATAAGCATAAGCATAAATCATAACCAACCTTCTTCCTCCGGGTGGTGGACGGGCTTGCAAGACCCGGCCACCGGTTCATACATAGGCCAATGGGGGTACATGAATCCCCCAAGGGCACTCAGCTCCCATTCCCCGCTAAACCTCCTAGCGAGGGCCGGTATCACCGTAGCTTGGTTGGGACTAGTATATGGGATTCCCGGCAGCCCTTGCTTCCTCGGTTAGCCACATATACTAAGTCCCGGGGCCCGAACAAGCATAAATATAAATGTGTCTCGCCAAACATATCAATTCATACATAGGATACATACTGTAAGAAATCATACTTTACCGTGTAACTCGGCATATGCTATATACATACCTCTCCGTGTCATCCGAATCCGTAGCTAGCATGAAGACACACGGTTTGGAGCATAGCCTCATTAGAAAACCATTTTTAAGCTTATATACGCTCATACGTATAATTCAGAAGAATTTACTCGATAACTTCATTTGAAAACCATATATATATAATCATAAGGTTTTGGCCAAAGCTTTTCACATAAGGGTTGTAGGGTTTGTTACATAGCTAAAACAAAACCACCCTCACTTGAATCGTGACAAAACAAGGAACGAGTTACCAAGTGCTCGAAGGATCAAGATCTCTCCACCCTGGAGATAAACTGTACAAAAGACCACAAGACGTGTTCGTGAGACTCGAGACTCCAAATGAACCATATATGACGCACGGCAATGCACAAGCATGATATGAAGGCATAAAGATCATATTAAGTCATGAAAATGTTCATGTGCATTATTAAGGCATTTAAATCATATAACCAAGTCATTCACTCATTCATTCATTTTCATTCAAATTCTTCAATTCAAATCTCCAATCAAATTAATTCAAGAATTCAAATAGAAGCATAGAACATATTCAAGCTCACCCAACATGCTACTACATACTTCATATTACATAAGATAGCGTATTTCCAAGGTTTGACAACAAGAAGGAAGCATATGAAATAGAAAATGAATTACGCAATTCATAAACGACATATAAGCACACATAAACGACAATAAGCAAAAGCATGCCTATAACTCATCCAAATGCCATGAAATTAAACCACAATGCTCCCAACACATAGAAAAACAAGTTCATAGTTCAACACAAAAGGAGATAAAGTCATTCAGGAGGTGAAATAAATCAAAAACCGAAAAGGAAGCAACAAGGACTGCGCAAGGGAAGGGACACGGGGGTGTCACCCTCCTTAGCCAAACTGAGCCACGAACGTGGCTCAGTACAGAGCTTCCCAGAAGGTGTGACACGCCCGTGTCTCACACTTATGTGTAAATGAGACACGGGGGTGTCACGGAACAAAACTTAACCACACATAAAGTTTCACCGGCAAAACTGAACCCATACCAAATCAATACACAAGCATACCAAATCAACTCCAAATGCTATGAAACTTAATATACAACATATTTAGCATGTTAGGAACATTATTCATTTAGAGTGCAAAGGATAAATCACACGTTAAGATCATCTAAATCATGCAGCAAAACTGGGTCGCCAAAATCGCACATAAAAGCCCTATTGTTTCAATCAGCCATGATCAAGTACTTAGGGGTTGAATTTGGATCTGAACCTTTGGGGAAAGCATGCTAACATACTAAAAAACTAATATACTTCATATATATGCAAAATGGAACAATTTAAAGCACATTAGAATGACCAACAAGTTACCAAACACAACAGCAACAAGTCTGTCATGAAGCATGCATAAAAACAGGCCATGTCTTACGGTTTTGAGGCTTAAAATGGATCCAAATACTTGAAACATGAATGCTAACATATATAACAATGAGTTTAAATCAACTCCATGCAATTACACATGAAATGGAGACCATTTGATCAAGCAACAACACAAAATTTCACACAGCAGTTCAAAAAACAGGGGAAGCAGTTTGATCATAAAGTTTGGAGCTCCATATCTCATAATTTCACCAAAGGGTCAAGAGATAAAATCCACCTAATATCATATAATATCAGTTAGGAAAGAAATAGGTCAAGAAAAAAGCTCATATGATCATGTATAAGCAAGGAAATCAGCTACACAAGCAAATAGGTCACAAGAGCAAAAATCCCTAAAAGTTCATATCAAACTCATCCCTCAAACCCTAATCATATCTGATCCAAATCAAGCATTTAATGGATTAAATCAAGCATAATAGAGTAGATAAGACATAAATATTCATACCTTGAAGATTTGGTGAAGGAGGGAAGAGATTTGAGCTCAAAATCACAAAAGGGCCAAGGGTTTTCTTCCTTTCTTCTCTTCTTCTCTCTCTCGATCAGCAGCAGCAGCTATGGGAAATGTTTGGTTCGGTTTTCAGAGTTAAAGGGGTAGAAGAAAGGCTTAACCCAAAGTACAAAAGTCATGGTTAAGGTATGGTTAGGTTAGGTTAAGTAAAAAGGGTCCCACCATGAAGACTAGTCAACAAAAGGAGTTCTTCTTGCACAAGTTGTCCGTTACGGTTGGATTTCAGAGGTCTTAATGATTTCAAAAAGGTATGAGGCTTGTTCCATTGTCTCCGGATCGTCGATACGAAGGCAACGGAGGTGTCGGAATTTGAATCCGAATTCCCGAGCTCAAGATATCACGTACAGAACCAAGGGTGCGCTAATTGCTCGTTAGCCCCCGATTTGGTTCCACTAACAAAATTAAATTCGTTAACGCGTCAAATAAATCCGAAAACATAAACCGAGCATATAAGCATGTTCATCTCACACATATTTACGACATACTAATTTTCCATAACATTCCGATATCATTACATATAAGAACGAAGCACAAATAGAACACTCATGCGCATGAACGAATTCATAACGTTATAATTTAATTACTAAAACTTAATTTCCATTTTAAATAAATTAAAGCCAACTAACAACATGTTGAAATTAATTAACGAAATTACCGAAATAGTTAAGGTAACATGAAACCTTAAATTAAGAAGTTAAACACTAAATATCAAGTTGAAATAAAATGAATTAATTAAAATAACCACAGTCTATAGTTTAAATCAAATATAAACACTTATAAACAATTAATCATATAATTAAATAATTAAATCGCGCAATTTATAAACAAATACGCCACATTATTAAAAACTGAAAAACTGGGGCGTTACAATCTCTCCCCCTTAAAAACAATCTGTCCTCGGATTCACAACACGCTTGAAAACAAACAATGAGAGATTCCCCGTCTCTCACAAGCAACAAGGAGAGAGCCCCGTCTCTCGAACAGCAATGAGAGAACCCCGTCTCTCACACAGCAATGAGAGAACCCCGTCTCTCGCACAGCAGTGAGAGAACCCCGTCTCTCGCAAGTAAAGAGAGTACCCTGTCTCTCAAACAAAAATAAGAGAATCCCCGTCTCTTACAAACAAAGAGAGCACCCCTTCTCTCAACCGAAAATAAAGCAAGGAGTCTCCAATACTCCCAAGCAACTCACGCAAAACCAAATCTAAAATCACGAAAGGCACCCAAAGCAAGTAATAAATGTCGTCCACATTGATCTTCAATTACTCCAAGTAATTTAACACCGTAAGAGATCAAAGCACTTAACATAAAATTTGTGTAGGTTAAATTTGCATGGATGCATGTATCATGAATGCTATAAGTACCGTTCACCGTAGTTGCAAAAATTCAAAGTTGTGAATTGTCGTTGTTCAAGGTATGATTTGTCCTGAATGTAACTCAATGCCCAGCTTGTCTTGGACCTCTTCAGGGTTCCCTGGTGAAACGATTGAGGAATTCTTTAAGGAGTATATTCTTAGATCCTTTCTAACTTGTACTGCTACCCAACATCTTCAATCCTTATCCAAATCGGTGCCCAACATATTCCCGAGGATAACTACTCTGGGCGAACTTGATAATTCGATCCCAACCTTACGACGTTTGTTCTTATAGTCTCTCCCAACACAAGTCTTTTCCCACCTTCCGTTCATATTGTCCGTTCATTCCCTTTGAACCCCTCAATGTTATATTCGATAACTGGTCCCATATTTCCTTAACCGAAGACAGAAGGTTCTTGATGATTCATGAAGCTTGAAGTAACCTTCCAATTATCATCCTTTTCTATTTGGTCCCTTCTTGAGTGTCCTTATGGATTACCGTTGATATAACTAATAACTCGATAATATTGTCTTGGACCCCTTCATACTTGATTGAATAAATCTTGATTGACACCATCCCCTTATAGGATAGATTGATTCGGTTTTCCCCCCTTAAAATTTTTCGCGCTTACATGTCAAACTCCATGAATCCTTCTAATCCCCAACTTTTCTCTTTCTCGCTCTTCTTGAAATCTAGACTAATTTGATCCCCTCTTGTATATCCATTCTTTCAACTAAAGGTAATCCCTTCAAGGATCGAAAAGGAGTTACATTATTTCCTAACCAATGCTCCATTATTTGGAAGTTTTAGTTGAATTCGTTACTTCGCCTCTGAGATTAAGGTTTCTCCAAAACTCTTCAACTTAGTTTCTTCGGTGTAGATCGTGCTAGCTAAGCTACATGCCCGGAACTCCCAAGATATAACCCAACTATTCTTCTCGTTCTTGATTCGAGCAAGCGTTAATGAAAGCATCGATTGATGAATAAGGTGGAGCCATTCCCTATCAATTAAACACTAAGCCATGCATGTTGGATTAACATGCCAATGCACATAGTAAACAATTAAAGATGCAACGATGCAACACGTTGGAGCAATTACATTAATTAAACATAAACGTACATATAGATAAAGAAAGCAATTAATTTAAATCGATGCATGATGCTCATGCAATGAATATGCAGAACCTGTCACCGAGGTGGTAAGCTTTTAGCTTGATGACGTGTTCCTCATTCCCATAATTGTAACTTCCTTTGGAGACATTGATAACTCCTTAGCTTTCCATGGTTTTCGAATCTCCCTAATCTTCTTCATCCATTTGTATATCTCATGGCCCGAACGTGCTATTCTTGAACCCAAGGTCTTATTTGTCAATGGAGTTTACCCCTCAACGTACTTCCAAGCATCAACCTCGAAAGGTCATCCGAATCTTCATCTTGATGTGCTCTCCGGTTAAAGTTCCTTTAGCTTATTCTTTGTTTCCGATCTACGCGCATAATTCACCCGTGATAACGCTTTCCATTCTTGCTTGCTTCTTGATGTCTCCATAAGGTTCTGAGAAGACGACACGATTTGTATTCCTCGATGCTCATAAGTCTCTTTGCCTTGCTTCCATTTAGTGTCCCACGCTTATATTCGTATCAAGTGAGCTTCCATAGTTGACCTCATAGTAAGCTTTATGATTAACGGCTCCCAATCCTTGCATCTGAGTTGAGTCAAACCCTTTTTAACACATCTTGTATCCGATCCCTTGAAGCTTCCCAATTTGGTCTTCCAATCACTCAACCATTCCAAACTCGGAGCTTCAACGGTGAACCTTGGAGCATTCAATCCTGTATTAAATGTCTTCAAAATCGGGGTGGTGAAGAGTTCCACACTCCTCTCGTTGTCTCACGCATCCCTCAAGTTAAAACTTGAGTCTTTGCAATTCTTGTATGTTGAGAACCTTCAAGGTTTGTAGGTAGGGCATGATTGATGAACCTTCCCGTTATCCAAGCTTCCTCCCATGATACGAGCCATGATAGGTAGTTCCATTGTGCAAGCCGTGGAATTTGAACACTCGACATTCAAGTTACCTTGTCAATTGTAGTTGGTGTGAATTGTAACTTTGTTTGCATGATAGTAGCCTATATAAGAAAGATCAACTCAAATATGGGTGCATGAGGATTAGTGTATGCTTATGACACGTAGTTAAATGAATCAATGCCCATAGAATGCAAATTGCAACATTTAAAGCAACTAAATAAAAGAGTAGATAGTATACAAGTATTAAGCAATTTCCAACAATTAGTATCAAATATTCATGCCAAATCGATGCAATGAACATATTAACAAGTTGTTCCTATGCCGTACGACCTAACTGACTCAAACACGACTCAAGAACACCGGTTTTGAAACCGGGCTCTGATACCACTTAAGGATGTAGCACCCCGCACGTAAGGCACCACATCCCCCGCACTAAGGCTCAACACGAGTAACGAAATAGTAATCCGCACCCGTATCAAACCCTAGCGAACGGGAGACAAACATAAGCCAGGCGGAGCTAAACCCTGCAATGAAAATCAATCCACAAAGTATAATGCATCGTAAAGTCCAAGTACAAACATACAAACCATAAACGGAATTTGGGCTCTTCAGGCCTCTTTTAAAACATAACAAAACTCAGTAAAAGCAATTCAATAACGATTACATAAATATTCAAGTCCAAGATACTACAGAATCGAATCAAACATAAATCCAATACATGAATGAGTGCAGGGACTCTCCTAACCTAACTCGACCCCCTTAAAGACTCGAAACACCTCCGCCTAGCTCGAAACTCCAAAGCCAAACCTGCACATTAAAGTGTTGGGGAGGGAGAGGGTCAGTCTCTAGAAGACTGAGTGAGCAGGAGCGATATATATATAAAAACATGCACATGCAAGTCATAAATTCCGAACAAGGTTTTATTTGAACTTAGTTCCCAAAAAGGGCAAGAGAATGACTAATCAGTGCTCGGATTTTATGACTAATCGTATTAATTCATTATATTCATAAATCATACATAAACATAAGGCTCGGCGAGTGAGCGTGCACAATCTCCAACCAAACTCCGACCGTGTACGACAAATATCATTAATAAGTTGATTAGGTGTTCATGCGATATATCATAATACATGCAGACCATAAATCATATCATAAATATATTCGTTTGGGCAATCCGGGTCCCGGCTTTCCCGCACGGTGCATAATCATATCATAACATATACATAAGCATAAGCATAAATCATAACCAACCTTCTTCCTCCGGGTGGTGGACGGGCTTGCAAGACCCGGCCACCGGTTCATACATAGGCCAATGGGGGTACATGAATCCCCCAAGGGCACTCAGCTCCCATTCCCCGCTAAACCTCCTAGCGAGGGCCGGTATCACCGTAGTTTGGTTGGGACCAGTATATGGGATCCCCGTCAGCCCTTGCTTCCTCGGTTAGCCACATATACTAAGTCCCGGGGCCCGAACAAGCATAAATATAAATGTGTCTCGCCAAACATATCAATTCATACATAGGATACATACTATAAGAAATCATACTTTACCGTGTAACTCGGCATATGCTATATACGTACCTCTCCGTGTCATCCGAATTCGTAGCTAGCATGAAGACACACGGTTTGGAGCATAGCCTCATTACAAAACCATTTTTAAGCTTATATACGCTCATACGTATAATTCAGAAGAATTTACTTGATAACTTCATTTGAAAACCATATATATATAATCATAAGGTTTTGGCCAAAGCTTTTCACATAAGGGTTGTAGGGTTTGTTACATAGCTAAAACAAAACCACCCTCACTTGAACCGTGACGAAACAAGGAATGAGTTACCAAGTGCTCGAAGGATCAAGATCTCTCCACCCTGGAGATAAACTGTACAAAAGACCACAAGACGTGTTCGTGAGACTCGAGACTCCAAATGAACCATATATGACGGACGACAATGCACAAGCATGATATGAAGGCATAAAGATCATATTAAGTCATGAAAATTTTCATGTGCATTATTAAGGCATTTAAATCATATAACCAAGTCATTCACTCATTCATTCATTTTCATTCAAATTCTTCAATTCAAATCTCCAATCAAATTAATTCAAGAATTCAAATAGAAGCATAGAACATATTCAAGCTTACCCAACATGCTACTACATAATTCATATTACATAAGATAGCATATTTCCAAGGTTTGACAACAAGAAGGAAGCATATGAAATAGAAAATGAATTACGCAATTCATAAACGACATATAAGCACACATAAACGATAATAAGTAAAAGCATGCCTATAACTCATCCAAATGCCATGAAATTAAACCACAATGCTCCCAACACATAGCAAAACAAGTTCATAGTTCAACACAAAAGGAGATAAAGTCATTCAGGAGGTGAAATAAATCAAAAACCGAAAAGGAAGCAACAAGGACTGCGCAAGGGCAGGGACACGGGGGTGTCACCCTCCTTAGCCAAACTGAGCCATGACCGTGGCTCAGTACAGAGCTTCCCAGAAGGTGTGACACGCCCGTGTCTCACACTTATGTGTAAATGAGACACGGGGGCGTCACGGTACAGAACTTAACCACACACAAAGTTTCACTGGCAAAACTGAACCCATACCAAATCAATCGAAAAGCATACCAAATCAACTCCAAATGCTATGAAACTTAATATAAAACATATTTAGCATGTTAGGAACAATTTTCATTTAGAGTTAAAAGGCTAAATCACACGTTAAGATCATCTAAATCATGAAGCAAAACTGGGTCGCCAAAATCGCACATAAAAGCCTTATTGTTTCAATCAGCCATGATCAAGTACTTAGGGGTTGAATTTGGATCTGAAACTTTGGGTAAAGCATGCTAACATACTAAACAACTAATATACTTCATATATATGCAAAATGGCACAATTTAAAGCACATTAGAATGACCAACAAGTTACCAAACACAACAGCAACAAGTCTGTCATGAAGCATGCATAAAAACAGGCCATGTCTTACGGTTTTGAATGCTAACATATAGAACAATGAGTGTACATCAACTCCATGCAATTACACACGAAATGGAGACCATTTGATCAAGCAACAACACAAAATTTCACACAGCAGTTCGAAAAACAGGGGAAGCAGTTTGATCATAAAGTTTGGAGCTCCATATCTCATAATTTCACCAAAGGTTCAAGAGATAAAATCCTCCTAATATCATATACTATCAGTTAGGAAAGAAATAGGTCAAGAAACAAGCTCATATGATCATGTATAAGCAAGGAAATCAGCTACACAAGCAAATAGGTCACAAGAGCAAAAATCCCTAAAAGTTCATATCAAACTCATCCCTCAAACCCTAATCATATCTGATCCAAATCAAGCATTTAATGGATGAAATCAAGCATAATAGAGTAGAGAAGACATAAATATTCATACCTTGAAGATTTGGTGAAGGAGGGAAGAGATTTGAGCTCAAAATCACAAAAGGGCCAAGGGTTTTCTTCCTTTCTTCTCTTCTTCTCTCTCTCGATCAGCAGCAGCAGCTATGGGAGATGTTTGGTTCGGTTTTCAGAGTCAAAGGGGTAGGAGAAAGGCTTAACCCAAGGTACAAAAGTCATGGTTAAGGTATGGTTAGGTTAGGTTAAGTAAAAAGGGTCCCACCATGAAGACTAGTCAACAAAAGGAGTTCTTCTTGCATGAGTTGTCCGTTACGGTTGGATTTCGGAGGTCTTAATGATTTCAAAAAGGTATGAGGCTTGTTCCATTGTCTCCGGATCGTCGATAAGAAGGCAACGGAGGTGTCAGAATTCGAATCCGAATTCCCGAGCTCAAGATATCACGTACGGAACCAAGGGTGCGCTAATTGCTCGTTAGCCCCCGATTTGGTTCCACAAAAAAAATTAAATTCGTTAACGCGTCAAATGAATCCGAAAACATAAACCGAGCATATAGGCATGTTCATCTCACACATATTTACGACATACTAAATTTCCATAACATTCCGATATCATTACATATAAGAACGAAGCACAAATAGAACACTCATGCGCATGAACGAATTCATAACGTTATAATTTAATTACTAAAACTTAATTTCCATTTTAAATAAATTAAAGCCAACTAAAAACATGTTGAAATTAATTAATGAAATTACCGAAATAGTTAAGGTAACATGAAACCTTAAATTAAGAAGTTAAACACTAAATATCAAGTTGAAATAAAATGAATTAATTAAAATAACCATAGTCTATAGTTTAAATCAAATATAAACACTTATAAACAATTAATCATATAATTAAATAATTAAATCGCGCAATTTATAAACAAATACGCCACATTATTAAAAACTGAAAAACTGGGGCGTTACATTTTACATCTCATATCATGTGTTTAGCATTGCCGGGCGTCTATGTGGTTTCATATTGAGTCAATTCTCACGAGTACACATTGTTCCTTCTCTTGTACAGTTTGTTTCCAGGGCGGAGACTTCCAAATTGAATAGGCACCCGTATTGCTCATGTTTCTTGTCTCGTGGTATTCCAGGTGAGGGTGTTTTCGTTCTAGTTACATATCAAACCCTACAACCTTTATGTGATAAGTTTTAGCCCAAAACCCTATGGATATATATATGTATCGTTTCAAAATGGAATCATCGAGTAAATGTTTTTAATAGAGTAAATTATTTTCTAATGAATCGATATGTATTACGTTTCTTATGAATTGAATGTTTTGGCGAATGCATGATATGATTATGAACCACACGGGCCCCGGGACCAAGTGCATGTGGTGATCCGGGGAGGCGAGGGCCGACGGTGATCCTGTGTACTAGTTCCACCAAACTAACGGCGACTCCGGACCTCGCTAGGAGATTTGGCGGGAGATGGGAGCCGAGTGCCTTTGAGGGAGTCATGTTCCCTCATTGTGCCCATGTATGAACCGGTGATCAGGTCTAGCTAACCTGTCCACCAACCGGAGGAAGAAGGTTGGAACTCATTTTATGATTATGATTATGATTATGATTATGAATATGTTATGATTGATAGGCACCGTGCGGGAAGGCCGGGACACGGATTGCCCAAACGAATATGATTTAGGATATGATATATGATTTGTGTGTATTATGATATATTGCATGATCACCTATTTAATGTATTGATGATATTTGTCGTAGACGGTCGGAGTTTGGTTGGAGATAATGCACGCTCACTCGCCGAGCCTTTATGCTTATGTATGAATTATGAACTTAATGAATTTAATATGAATTAGTCGTAAAGTTCGAGCATTGCTTACTTAATTTCTAGCCCTTCGAGGGAACTAAATTCAAATAAAACTTTGCTCGGGATTTATGTCTTGCATGCGCATGTTTCTATATTATATGTATAGCCCCTGCTCACTCAGTCTTCTAGAGACTGATCCCTCTTTTCACTCTCTCAGTTTCTTGCAGGTTTAGCTAGGCGGGAGTCGAGTCTTATCATGTTTGTTCGAGTCACTTGTTGACTTGAGTCACATTTCACATTATTATGAATTTAATTGTATCTCTTTATGAATTTAGGCCTCGGTGCCAATTTTGATTATTGGATTTGATTCGGGACAGGTTGCGTATTTAGTTGAACCCGTTGTTAGGTTACATGTCTGATTTAATTTATGTTCATGATATGTATTGGGCTTGTAGCCATTATTGAAATTCATGTTTGGCTTTGATGCTTCCGCAATATGCTTTGGTATTCTGATTTAATTGGTTCAGGGTTAGATTCCTCCTAGCCAGGATATTTTTGTTTTGTCACCCGTTCGCTATGAGTCCGGTCTATGCTTGAACTATCCATTTCTTGTGTGGACTAGACTTGTAGTGCGGGGGTTGTGGCGCCTATCGTGGTGGGTGCTACATCCTTAAGTGGTATCAGAGCCAGGTTCAGAACCGGTGCTCTGGGTCGTGTTGTCTCGAGTATAGGTCGCACGGCATAGGAACTAATTGTCAATGTGTGCATTGCATCATTCTTGAACACTGAATTGTGATTTTTTTTTTCAAACTTTATTAGATTATTTGTTGCATTTTGCATTGAATCCATTCTTTTGGTGTTAATTATGTGGCATGAGCATATACTAATCGCATGCATTTATTTTCAAAATGAGCTGTGATTCATAGGATATGAAGATAATATCAAACCACGGCCAATCTTTACGACAACCACAGGCTACCACAAGCTCTTCTCTCAAGCTCGAAAGCTGTAAGGAATGCCTTGGGGATTTCTACAGAAATTTAAGAGTCAAATCTTTTCTAAAAAGAGGTTAGGGCTCGAATAACAGAGTCCAGAATAAGAGGTCAGTTTGAAGGAGAAGTTTGCAAGCTCTATTACCGATGGTGAATCCATGATGAGACGGGATTTGTGGTGTGTAATGATTTGGTTTCACAAGATCAACATGTTTATTTACACTACGAAGATTTGCCAACCAGATTCCAAAGAAGAGAAATCTCGAAAATGTTTTAGACTCGAGGTTTCTATCAACATGGAGGCGATGACCTTCAAGAGAATTAAAGTAAAGTAGGTTCGTGGTTGAGAAGCAGTAAAGATCATCTAACTTGAGAAAGAGGCGAAAGAAAATATGAAGAATAATATAGCTTGGGATTTAGATCGATGAAAAAGGATGAAGAGACTACGAGGAGGGAATTCACATACTTCAGAATTGAGATGAGATGAAAGTTGGTACACGAGAACTTTGAAGATTTGGAAGACCGTGGGTAAAGAAGAGGTGAACAACTAATTCAAGACAAACCTGCAATTTGAGAAACAAAGAAATATGCCAAGTTAAAGTTTACAACTACGGTGACAGGTTCTATGCATTCATAAGCACGTGCATCATACACCGCTTTAATTGTTTAAATTTCTCTATTTATATGCGCATCTCTAATTTGTATAATTGTTCCGATGTGTTGCATCTTTAATTGTTTACAAGTGTGATACTGCATTGGCACCCTAACCCGACATGCATTTTAGTGTTTACTTGATAGGAATTCCCCACATCTTATCTATCAAGTGGTACTCCGACTGATTCTTGCTGGAATCAAGAAAAGAAGAAATTTTGGGTTGCATTGGTTGGTTAAAAAGGAAATGAAAATTTTCGAGGTTTGGGAAAATAGAATCGAAAGTGGGAACGAAAGAAGCAAGTTGTCATTCCCACTAATTGCTTCAAAGGAAATGTGAGAACTATCACTAGACAAGTGGCGTGATTAAACCATTTATACCGAGGAAGCTAAGTTGAAGAAATTAAGGTGTTTTGATCCGATAAGTAGTAAAAAAAAAAAAGTCTAAGGAGTTGAGATAAAATTTCTTATGGGGGAGAGCATGACTAGACATAAAACTTAAATTCACAGTTGTGCTCGAGAAAGTTACTTCTCGTAGCAGAGAAAAATGCAAGCCATGACAGATATGAATGACCTAATGATAGTGACAGGAAAAGAATAAGGCGGCTTTATCAGTTTAAACCTTAAAAGTGGGAGTTAAGTTAATATACCCGGGATGAAGATCTTCATAAGGCATCGAAGAGAGTGGTTCGTTTGGAAATTTATAAGTACGTGATCCAGACAGCGAGGATGATGATATTATCAAGGAACTTCTGATGGATTCCTAAATTAGTTTCAAGAAAGGAAAATTGGTCAAAATTTATCACCTTTAAGAAGGATGTCAACTAGTTTCAGATGACCAAATCTTCAACAAAGAATTAAACCAGTTGGTGACAATGCATGAAGTGGGAGTTAAAATTTAAGATTCTTGTACGGCCAAAGATAATATAATGAACCTGGTACAAAGATAAATGTTCTGATTGTAGGCGGAATAAACTAGTGCTCGGTTAATTGCAGAAGATAATTATGAGTAAGGATCCGAATGGAATCGAGAATAGGATCAACCAAGGGTCTGACTTTTTCAGTCAAACACATACTAAAGATATGAAAGACAAGTTGGGAATCAAGCCAGCTAGAGATCAGACTATCCAAATCGTGGAGTAAAGTCACAACATCAATTCCATTACTACGGTGAACGGTACACTAAGCATCCATGGCACGAGCATACATGCATCGTTTACTTAATTAATTTTTTTTGTTATTTTGTGATACCCTAGCCCAATGGGATGTGTGTTAATTATTGTGAACCTTGCTTCTGCTTGTGTTCTTGAGTGAAAGGGAGATTTGATTATCTCTGATTACGTGCCAGGAAGATGTGGATTCTCCCTGTTTATGTGATAGAAAGATGCTGGATTCTTTCTATTTTCTGTGCACGAGAGATGCTGGATTCTCTTGTAGTTAGGTATTCGAGGGATGTTGGATTCTCTTGGACTTAGGAGTTTGAGAAATGTTGGATTTTCTCAAACTAGAATGTCTGGAAGGATGTGGAATCTGACAGACTTAGGCTGGGAGACGGGGTTCTCTCAATTCTGTGTTTGAGAGACGGGGTTCTCTCAATTCTGTGCCCGAGAGACGGGGTTCTCTCTTTTGTGTGTTCTGAGGGACGGGGTTCCTCACTTGTGTGTTGAGAGATGGGATTCTCTCTTGTTTGTCGTGTTTGCGTTACGCCTGGACAGACAACGGTTAACAAGTGACGAGGCAATGGACTAGTAGCAGTCGAACGAGTTTTGAAGTGACTAACGGCTAAGTGTTCGAGCAGATCTTTGGACTACCAGACTCTGAAGGGGTTGATACAAATAAGGGGAGTAAACTTCACAACCAGGGCTAAGATCCTACGCAATTATGCGAAATAGATCGATACATTTCGGTTTGAAACTTTTCGGTCCAACAGTAGGACCTGAGGACAGGTCCTTTTGAAGGAGGGAAGATTGTAACGCCCCGCTCATCCGATAAATAAGGTACGTCACCTTTCAACATTTTTATGTGTTTAATTATGTGATTGGTGCGTTGTGGCCTTCTTTTGAACTCTTTTAGAGTTAGGGCCCTTTTTGTAATTTTCTCCTTTTAGGGGGTTTTTCCGGTCACTTCTCGTTCGGTAGAGATTTTGACTTCTTTGATCCCTTTAACGCGTCCGGGGCAGCGAAACGAGTCCGTAGACTCTAAGTTTGGCCAATTCTGACTTCGTTAGCCCTTTCTTCCGATCGTTTTTGCGTACGATGACCCGAGATATATACTCGGATTTCCTCGTTTTGCGTGCCAATCAGCAGCTCCAGCCATCGTCTTCCTCGCGCAGCAGCACTATTCACATGCACTCGAGGTGTGTTTACACACACATGCCGTTCTCTCTCGTTTCTCGATGGAATTCGACCAATCAATAGTGGAAATTCATCAGCTCGACGAGCCCGTCACAACCGTACCAATTTCATGGCCAACCGAAGACCGACGGTGGCACATCGGCGGCCTGAAGGTGGCGGGTGGCGCCACCACTTCGCCGCCGGCGATCCGGCGAGTTTCGCGGGCGGAGCTTGACCATATCCGACCTATTTCGACCCCCTGGATCCATTTCTGACCTCAAATCAAGCAACCGGTGACCGTAGGTGGCGGAAACCGGCGGTGATGCAGTGGCGCGGCTTTGGGGTGGTGGTTCGGCCTTTTCCCGGCCGGTTTTGGTGGTGGAGCCTTTACAAAAGTTGCTTAGAATGACGAAACATAGTAGATGGCATCGACGGCGTTCCAGGAACCGGCCGTTGGCGGCAGACCGGTGGTGAACCGGTGGTGAACCGGCAGGTCTGAACCGGTTACTGTTCCGGTGACTTTTTCCAGCAATTGAGATATGGGTTTCGTAGGGCTCGTTACAAGCTTTCCAACGGTATATCCGGATTTTATTTTCGTTTAGCGATTTGTATTTAATTTCAGTTTTCGTACTAGGATTTAAGTTCGGTTTTTCGTCAACGAAGTCCGGTGTGTTTAACATTTTCTGAAATTGTTTGAGGGCTTTTGTCGGACAAGCCGAGGCGCACGTTTCTGTCCTTCCGGGGATTTTTCCGACCACCGGAGACGGTGTTCCGGTGGCTGTTCGGCCGGCTACGGTAGCGGCATTCAGGTGACCTTCGGACAGAAGGTTCCTTTCGTTGTGGTGAGTCCAACGCCACTTTCCGTTCGTCAATCGGATGCCCGGTTGATTTGTTGTGATTTATTTTGTGTATTTATATTTATTTGAAATTAATTGTTTTAATTGCAATGAACTGTCAATTGCTGGATTTGTCGATCATTATGAATTCCTATGTGTACGAAAGCATGTATTAAATGAACTATGATATATGTTGATGCTTTGATTTGCAATTTGAATCCCGTTATGCCGAAATTGTATTAATTGTTAATTGTTTTAAAATGTAATTTGTTCTTGTATGCTTGATAATTAATGAATATGCATTGTATGACATTTGAAAACATTTAATAAATTATGAATGTATGAATTCATGTTGTTGTTGATATAGTTGGAAATTGATAAATGACTTTGTGAATCTATATGGAACTCGTAACATGTTATATGAATTAATTCGCCATATATATTGTGAATTTGTATGAAATGTGATATATGAATTTGTTTGATTTAATTAAATAATCTTGCTAATTGAATCCATTACATGACTTGTGAATTGATTTGATTTCTTTGTAAATGCGCATTATATGAACCAAGTATGCAATATCTGAATTGAATAAGACTTATATGATTAAATTAGGAACTTTTGCATGTAAGAATAGTTTAATTGTACGAATATGGAATTACTATGTGCTATATGAATTAATATGAAATAATTCGAATTTGCTTTGTCTTTCTATTTCTCTTGTTTACATTAATTGTGCGCATGAATGTGTCCTAATTTGTAATATGATTTCTTTGAGCTATTTGTCTAACTTGAAGGGGTGTATGTGTAATTTTGTAAACTTGATATACTTGAATTATAAATGTTATATGAAGTTCATGAATTGATTTGCTATGAATTATGAAAGATATGAAATGATTGGGCTTGAAACCCTCATGTACGGAATGTACTTGAACGAATTACTTGATCATGTAACTCCATAACATCATTTTACTTCTTTTACATCTCATATCATGTGTTTAGCATTGTCGGGCGTCTATGTGGTTTCATATTGAGTCAATTCTCACGAGTACACATTGTTCCTTCTCTTGTACAGTTTGTTTCCAGGGCGGAGACTTCCAAATTGAATAGGCACCCGTATTACTCATGTTTCTTGTCTCGTGGTATTCCAGGTGAGGGTGTTTTCGTTCTAGTTACATATCAAACCCTACAACCTTTATGTGACAAGTTTTAGCCCTAAACCCTATGGATATATATATGTATCGTTTCAAAATGGAGTCATCGAGTAAATGTTTTTAATAGAGTAAATTATTTTCTAATGAATCGGTATGTGTTATGTTTCTTATGAATTGAATGTTTTGGCGAATGCATGATATGATTATAAACCACACGGGCCCCGGGACCAAGTGCATGTGGTGATCCGGGGAGGCGAGGGCCGACGGTGATCCTGTGTACTAGTTCCACCAAACTAACGGCGACTCCGGACCTCGCTAGGAGATTTGACGGGAGATGGGAGCCGAGTGCCTTTGAGGGAGTCATGTTCCCTCATTGTGCCCATGTATGAACCGGTGATCAGGTCTAGCTAACCTGTCCACCAACCGGAGGAAGAAGGTTGGAACTCATTTTATGATTATGATTATGATTATGATTATGAATATGTTATGATTGATAGGCACCGTGCGGGAAGTCCGGGACACGGATTGCCCAAACGAATATGATTTAGGATATGATATATGATTTGTGTGTATTATGATATATTGCATGATCACCTATTTAATGTATTGATGATATTTGTCGTACACGGTCGGAGTTTGGTTGGAGATAATGCACGCTCACTCGCCGAGCCTTTATGCTTATGTATGAATTATGAACTTAATGAATTTAATATGAATTAGTCGTAAAGTTCGAGCATTGCTTACTTAATTTCTAGCCCTTCGAGGGAACTAACTTCAAATAAAACTTTGCTCGGGATTTATGTCTTGCATGCGCATGTTTCTATATTAAATGTATAGCCCCTGCTCACTCAGTCTTCTAGAGACTGATCCCTCTTTTCACTCTCTCAGTTTCTTGCAGGTTTAGCTAGGCGGGAGTCGAGTCTTATCATGTTTGTTCGAGTCACTTGTTCACTTGAGTCACATTTCACATTATTATGAATTTAATTGTATCTCTTTATGAATTTAGGCCTCGGTGCCAATTTTGATTATTGGATTTGATTCGGGACAGGTTGCGTGTTTAGTTGAACCCGTTGTTAGGTTGTATGTCTGATTTAATTTATGTTCATGATATGTATTGGGCTTGTAGCCATTATTGAAATTCATGTTTGGCTCTGATGCTTCCGCAATATGCTTTGGTATTCTGATTTAATTGGTTCAGGGCTAGATTCCGCCTAGCCAGGATATTTTTGTTTTGTCACCCGTTCGCTATGAGTCCGGTCTATGTTTGAACTATCCATTTCTTGTGTGGACTAGACTTGTAGTGCGGGGGTTGTGGCGCCTATCGTGGTGGGTGCTACAAATACTTTAAGCGATGCATGTATGCAAATACCATGAATGCTTGGCGTAACGATCACCGTAGTGTCAAACTCTTGACAGGAAGTTGAGACGAAGTGGTAGGAGTTGATTAAGCCGATAATGATGCACTCTACAGCATCTGGACTTCTTGTCTTAAATCTCTTGATGTGAAGAGGCAATTCAGCAATTATGTCCATCATCCAACTCTCTACTAAACTATAATCCTTGCTCGCCCAGAATCATCCACAGTCTCCTTCAAGAACTCTGACTTATGTTTTAAACGTTAGTCTGCTCATTCTCAAGGAATTCCACAATTCGATTGCCAATCCAAAATTTATCTTTGAGCTATGCTGGACGATCATGATGTTAAGTATTTCCCAAGGTAAGTCATGGCACACGATTCTGAAACATGAATAAGATCGTGAATCTTTTTGTGTGAAGAGGTAACCCAGCAAGCATGCTTATAATCCAACCTTTTACCAGATCGTAGCCCTTGTTCAACCAGAATCATCTTCGGTTCCCACCAAGAATCCTAATTCGTGTGAAACATTAACCTGTTCATCGTCGAGAAATTGCCCATAAATCGGTCGTCAATCAGAAATCTTTTGGCATCCATGTGATCTATTCCCACCTCAACAGTGTCTTCCATCTCATCTTGAAGAAAGAACCAATCCTGTCTCGTCATTTGTTAACTCAAAACGGAACCAAAACCTTCAACATTCACCGAGGGTTTGTAGCCCATTGTTTAAGTAACATGGTTACTTATCCCCATCCCTTGAACTTGATCGGATCTTATTTGATCGGATTCTTCTACATTAACTCGTTTCCATCAACAAGGTGACTGCTTCCAAATGAACAAATTCTCCAGGTGAAAATTCGTCAAACTCCATCTTTCAATTGACTTTAAGATAGTAGGTCAGTATAGCAAATCTCATTCCTTCAACTCTGAACTTTTTCATGACCATTGATCTTGGTAAAGAATCCTTTCATCTTCGAATTATGGTATGTTTTCATTGTAGTGCCAATAGATAGTGTTGACGGAGGGAAACCTCAGTGTTGACTCATAGGGTTCCCTGAAATTCAAACACTCAATTTGATGCATGCGGGTTAAAGATGCAAATGAAACAATACACGTATATCACGTAAATGTAACAATTTGTTACAATTTATAAAGCACATAAAATAAGATACTGCATAATCAAAGTCATAATGTGCATACGATCATATAATCACGAAATAATTCATGCCGAAGGGTCAAAATATCAAGTCAAACAAATGCAATGTGCAGTTATTCCTATGCCGTACGACGTAGACAGACTCAACACGACTCAAGAGCTCGGTTTTGCAACCTAGAGCTCTGATACCACTTAAGGATGTAACACCCCAAACGGAGGATGCCACAGCCCCCGCACTAAGACCCAGACCCGGTCATGAGATAGGAAGTCCATGCCCGAATCCGAATCATAGCGAACGGGAGACCAACTCACACACTAGGCTAGGCGGATCTAACTTGACAAACTCAGAGTGCGGAAGCAATTAAAACCAACATCAATAGATAGCGGAAGCATTTAAAACAAAACATGCAAAGCAGGTGACGGGTTCAACTAGCATAAATACCTAGTCCCGAATAAATTCATAATCCAACATAATAACCAGCATAAGTATCATCATAACATCTACTAACATCCAAATACTGGCTTACTAACCCCACACGTGTTTAAGTCTAAGTAGAACATAAACATAACTTTCAAGTGTGAAACATAAATACATAACATAAATAAAGTATGCGACAAATGCATCCTAATACCAACTAGACTGACAAGTGTGACTCAGGAGACTCATTTTCGCCTAGCTCAAGCCAAAAGGAAACCTGCAAACTAAAAGGTAAATGAGGTCTCAGTCAACTGACTGAGTGAGGGGGGCTAACGCACACCCACAATATATGTATACAGAGCACAGCACATATCAAAAGGGTGGACTCATGAACCGGGAATAGGTGTTGCATACCAAAGCATTTCAAAGTAAAACCCAAATATATATACGTATATATACTTAGAAAACATTTTCATAAACTCTATTCCGGTTCATGATTCCCATAACATATCATACCATATGCTCGGCGAGTACGAGCTTCCAACCTCAACTCCTCATATCATAACAAAACATAAATAACATACCAACCTCAACTCCGGGTGATGGTAGGGTTGCGCGACCCTAGCCATCCATACAGTTGAGGGGAGTGCTGATGCTACTCAAACCCTCAGGACTCCGTTTCCCATCCAAACCTCCTGGTGGGTCCCGGTAGATCCTCTTCATACAGATGGAGACTACGCACAGGTATATCCCCGACGGTCCTAACCGTCCCGGGAGCTCCTTACCCGTAGCTCCTGGGCCCCATAACAGAACAGAACATAACATATACCAACTTTCATGGCAATCTCGCTACATAAGCATAACATAACTTAACTTTCCGAAATAGCTTACATATGCCTTCATATTTAATTTCCAAAACTGAAGTTGTATCATAAGGTCATAACCATATCATATCCAACACATATTTAATCGTATACATATTATATAATCGCATGCGGGGATTGAAATCATCATACTGGGGTCATAGGTCCTTTAACTATACAAAATCCTAAACCTCACCTGAGAAACGACATGATACGAGAACCGAGAAGACAGTGCACTTGATTGTGTTGTCTCCGCCCTGGAGATCACTGACGAAAAGGAAACACAAAGTACTCATGAGCCACGACACAGACATGAACCACATAGAGACGCACGGCAATGATTATGACATATACACAAAAATTACAAAAATAATATGAAAGTGTTCATGTGCCCAATTAGTGTCCCACGAAAGCATACATGCAAATCAAGTTTGGCATTTACACATATATCAGATACTTAAGCCTTATAATTCAAATTAATACATAAGTATGGCAATATGTCTGATAAATTATGAAATAAATAAGTTTTAATTGAGAACCAGTATATTCATAAACTGGGAGTGGCTTGAACGAAAGCTCAAAAACAAAAGAGGACCGAACATATAACTTGAACATACTTAGGGAAATCAATACGATTAAATCCAAGTTTGAACCCTTAAATCAATTAAGTCCGTTCGTAGAGTTTCATACTTCAGTTTCCAAAGGATCCCTTACCCTCATTTACTTACAAATATGCTAACAAAATATCTAAATCTTTTCATGTAATAATTCACAAATCAAATCTTGTAATGCCAACGACTTAATGAAGAAAAATGTATGGTATAATCATAACCAAAAGATGCTTACTAGGTATATTGATTTTCTTAAGATTCATTAATCTTTAAGAATTAATACCACGGTTAAAATTTCACAATTACTTGTTTACATGTTAATTACATTAAGCATTCAGTAATAACAAATTATAGTATCATAAACTAGATTTAATTACATAAACCAAGATAGCTTTAGAGATCAAATTCTTCCACTAAAACATATAATGTACAAGCATTTACACATCAGTTCCCAAATTCAGTAATCCATTATCTACTAAATAAATTACACAGGTTATTCAATTGAATTGGAAAATAAGATTACAATTCTAACTAAGTCCATCAGATCCCAATCAATTATAAAAATAATCATATGCAAAGCTTATCAACTTGTAATTTACTATAATCGTACTCAAAGGCTCCAAATACACATCAGAATTTCAATCACCCTACCTGCTAATTCATACAAACCAAATCCTTGTAATTCATTAACATCAATAACAACCAATCATAGTAATTAAATTTGTACAGGATACTCAATCCACAAATAAGCTAAAAAGATGCATATTCCAGTAATTACAACACTAAGTAAAATATATACGTAATTAACTACAAAATTGAAATCAACTCTTGAAGAAACAGGGGTGGCCGGTAGTTTACCCCAAATTCGGAAAAAATTTGGGAAAACAGGTGGTGGTGGTGACCAGGTGCCGACGTCAACCAGTGAGAGCTATTAATTGGCTAAAGAGGTAACGCCGATGCTTGATACGGGAGTGGTGCGCTTGGAACGAGATAGAGTGGCTGTCAGAACGGTGGTGGACTGTGGTGGCGGAAATTTGGGGAATTTCCAGTTCTGCTAAGATCTGAGTGAAGAAAGTGGAAGAAGAAACGGGTTGGTTGTCGGATCTGAACCTGTCTACGGTGGTGGTTGGTGAGCTCGTCGTCCGCTGCTCTATCTCTGATGGAGGGCAAGAAGAGGGCGAAAGAAGGGTGGTGGCGATCCAAGATTCACCGGCAGAAGTGGTGGTGCGCAGCTTTGCAGTAGCGAAGGACTGGCCTCCTTCCTTGCGACTGGCGGCAAGCTGATGGTGGAGGTGGTGATGGTTGAGGGCTGAGTCGCGGCGGCGCGATTGCCAGTGAGAGCGTCGGATTTGTAGCCAGACCGCTGTGGCTGTTGGTACATGGCGGTGGAAGAGCTCGCTGGGGCGGCGGAACTTGGTGACAGGCCGAGGTTTCACTGGCAGGAGGAGTGGTGGTCAGCGGCTTCTTGTCCCCTGAAATGGGAGAGAAAGTTTCGTCGGATGGGTGGAAGAAGGAGGCGGCGATGCGGCTGGCGGAGGTGAAGTTGCCTCGCTGCTGCCACTCCAGAGGGCGGGAGAAGAAGGTCTGTGGTGAAGGAGAAAGGCATGCGCAGCAGCTGAAGCTTGAAAAAGGAAAAGGATGAATAATGAAGAGCTAGGGTTTCGGGGTGTTAAAAGGGGTCCTCTACCGAAATTACAAGTTGGTCCTCCCAAAATCGATTTATGCAATTAAGCCCAACAATTTTGAGAAAGATTCGATTTAGTCCAATAAAAGTTTTGATAATTATAAAAGCACCCCTAGAATTAAAGATAAAGTTCAATTAAGCCCAAATTCGAAATTAATAAATTAGAAAGAGAGTCCCAAACGATTAGACAAAGTTCAATTAAGTCCTATCATTAAAATACAAAATTCAATTAAGTCCCTCAAAGAATTCAAGTCATGCAAAAGAGTCCCAAACGATTAGACAAAGTTCAATTAAGTCCTATCATTAAAATACAAAATTCAATTAAGTCCCTCAAAGAATTCAAGTCATGCAAAAGAGTCCCAAAGTTCAAGTAAGGTTCAAATAGATCCAATTAAAGATTTTGTAATTGTAAAAGCATCTGCAAGGATTTAAAGTAGTATACAATTAAGTCAAAATTTGACTCTCATAATTAGAAAACGATCCCCAACGTCCGATAATTACAACTTAACCCACATAATTTAAATTAAAGAGCAATTAGGCACTAAATACATATTTCAATTAAGTGCACATATTTTCATAAGATTGCAACTGAGTCAATTAAACAATTAAGACATGAATAAAGTAATTCAAGCACAAGCAGAGTTTAAATAAATAACAATCTAATCGCACGAAAACGATATCTTATCTTGCTCCGAAAATACGGGGTGTTACAACCTTCCCCCCTTAAGAGAACCTGGTCCCCAGGTTCCACTGCTGAGCTGGAAAAGCTTCGAGTGATAGTGTCTTAGCCCTTCTCGAGGAAAAGCTCCCGCTGTGAAGTTTGCTCTCATTGTCTTTACTGAACCTTTCTCCGATGTCTAGTTGTCATTGGAATCTGTTCGAGTACTGGACCGTTGCTTTCATCAAGTTGTTCGACCATTCCCATAAGATGAATAGTTATCACTGCACTCAACTTCGATAGCGTTGCAAACTCGTCACTTGCAGACCGTAGCTAGAAAAACCGTAACGCAACCGCAGCAAACAAGAGAGAATCCCATCTCTCAGCACGTAAAGTGAGAGAGCCCCGTCCCTCGGCACACACAAGAGAGAGAACCCCGTCTCTCGCGCACATAATTGAGAGAACCCCGTCTCTCAAGCACACAGTTGAGAGAGCCCCGTCTCTCAAGCACACAGTTGAGAGAGCCCCGTCTCTCAAACACATAATGAGAGAACCCCGTCTCTCAACCTAAGTCTGATAGATTTCCACATCTCCCAAACATTCTAGTTTGAGAAAATGCAGCATTTCTCAAACCCTTAGATTCAAGAGAATCCAGCATCTCCGAATATCTAAGTACAAGAGAATCCAACATCTCTCGTGCACAGAACTTAGAAAGAATCCAACATCTTTCTATCACATAAATAGAGAGAATCCTACATCTCTCTAACACGTAAAAAGAGGGAGCCTAAGGTCTCTCTTGCACATAAATCCATAGATCAACATTCATACATACGCAAATCGGAGTAACACTTGTTGAAAAGGATACGGTGCATGTTTGGCGTACCTTACACAACTGATATCGGTATCCCTTGAGTATAGATTCAACGCTCATACCTCAACTCAAGGGGGATACCGAGATGGAATTCCCTGTAAAACAAGATTGCAGTATGTATGTATGTTATATGCGAGGTTAGTGAGCAATCAAGGGAGTTTTTAAATCATACAGACATGCTTAATCCACATAAACACGTAACTTATTCATTTCAGCACTAGTCCACCAAAAACAGATATTCCAGGTTATCAATGATAGATCAGGTAGCCATGTTATCACAATCAGAACAACGACAATCGTCATTCACATCAAACAAAACAAGATAAGAATACTTTAAGCGATGCATGTATGCAAATGCCATAAATGCTTGGCGTACCGATCACCGTAGTGTCAAACTCTTGACAAGAAGTTGAGACGAAGTGGTAGGAGTTGATTAAGCCGATAATGATGCACTCTACAGCATCTGCACTTCTTGTCTTAAATCTCTTGATGTGAAGAGGCAATTCAGCAATTATGTCCATCATCCAACTCTCTACTAAACTATAATCCTTGCTCGCCCAGAATCATCCACAGTCTCCTTCAAGAACTCTGACTTATGTTTTAAACGTTAGTCTGCTCATTCTCAAGGAATTCCACAATTCGATTGCCAATCCAAAATTTATCTTTGAGCTATGCTGGACGATCATGATGTTAAGTATTTCCCAAGGTAAGTCATGGCACACGATTCTGAAACATGAATAAGATCGTGAATCTTTTTGTGTGAAGAGGTAACCCAGCAAGCATGCTTATAATCCAACCCTTTACCAGACCGTAGCCCTTGTTCAACCAGAATCATCTTCGGTTCCCACCAAGAATCTTAATTCATGTGTGAAACATTAACCTGTTAATCATCGAGAAATTGCCCATAAATTAGTCGTCAATCAGAAATCTTTTGGCATCCATGTGATCTATTCCCACCTCAACAGTGTCTTCCATCTCATCTTGAAGAAAGAACCAATCCTGTCTCGTCATTTGTTAACTCTAAACGGCACCAAAACCTTCAACATTCACCGAGGGTTTGCAGCCCATTGTTTAAGTAACATGGTTACTTATCCCCATCCCTTGAACTTGATCGGATCTTATTTGATCGGATTCTTCTACATTAACTCGTTTCCATCAACAAGGTGACTGCTTCCAAATGAACAAATTCTCAAGGTGAAAATTCGTCAAACTCCATCTTTCAATTGATTTTAAGATAGTAGGTCAGTATAGCAAATCTCATTCCTTCAACTCTGAACTTTTTCATGACCATTGATCTTGGTAAAGAATCCTTTCATCTTCGAATTATGGTATGTTTTCATTGTAGTGCCAATAGATAGTGTTGACGGAGGGAAACCTCAGTGTTGACTCATAGGGTACCCTGAAATTCAAACACTCAATTTGATGCATGCGGGTTAAAGATGCAAATGAAACAATATACGTATATCACGTAAATGTAACAATTTGTTGCAATTTATAAAGCACATGAAATAAGATGTTGCATAATCAAAGTCATAATGTGCATACGATCATATAATCACGAAACAATTCATGCCGAAGGGTCAAAATATCAAGTCAAACAAATGCAATGCGCAGTTATTCCTATGTCGTACGACGTAGACAGACTCAACACGACTCAAGAGCTCGGTTTTGCAACCTAGAGCTCTGATACCACTTAAGGATGTAACACCCCAAACGGAGGATGCCACATCCCCCGCACTAAGACCCAGACCCGGTCATGAGATTGGAAGTCCATGCCCGAATCCGAATCATAGCGAACGGGAGACCAACTCACACACTAGGCTAGGCGGATCTAACTTGACAAACTCAGAGTGCGGAAGCAATTAAAACCAACATCAATAGATAGCGGAAGCATTTAAAACAAAACATGCAAAGCAGGTGACGGGTTCAACTAGCATAAATACCTAGTCCCGAATAAATTCATAATCCAACATAATAACCAGCATAAGTATCATCATAATATCTACTAACATCCAAATACTGGCTTACTAACCCCACACGGGTTTAAGTCTAAGTAGAACATAAACTTAACTTTCAAGTGTGAAACATAAATACATAACATAAATAAAGTATGCGACAAATGCATCCTAATACCAACTAGACTGACAAGTGTGACTCAGGAGACTCATTTCCGCCTAGCTCAAGCCAAAAGGAAACCTGCAAACTAAAAGGTAAATGAGGTGTCAGTCAACTGACTGAGTGAGGGGGGCTAACGCACACCCACAATATATGTATACAGAGCACAGCACATATCAAAAGGGTGGACTCATGAACCGGGAATAGGTGTTGCATACCAAAGCATTTCAAAGTAAAACCCAAATATATATACATATATATACTTAGAAAACATTTTCATAAACTCTATTCCGATTCATGATTCCCATAACATATCATACCATATGCTCGGCGAAGACGAGCTTCCAACCTCAACTCCTCATATCATAACAAAACATAAATAACATACCAACCTCAACTCCGGGTGATGGTAGGGTTGCGCGACCCTAGCCATCCATACAGTTGAGGGGAGTGCTGATGCTACTCAAACCCTCAGGACTCCGTTTCCCATCCAAACCTCCTGGTGGGTCCCGGTAGATCCTCTTCATACAGATGGAGACTACGCACAGGTATATCCCCGACGGTCCTAACCGTCTCGGGGGCTCCTTACCCGTAGCTCCTGGGCCCCATAACAGAACAGAACATAACATATACCAACTTTCATGGCAATCTCGCTACATAAGCATAACATAACTTAACTTTCCGAAATAGCTTACATATGCCTTCATACTTAATTTCCAAAACTGAAGTTGTATCATAAGGTCATAACCATATCATATCCAACACATATTTAATCGTATATATATTATATAATCGCATGCGGGGATTGAAATCATCATATTGGGGTCATAGGTCGTTTAACTATACAAAATCCTAAACCTCACCTGAGAAACGACAAGATACGAGAACCGAGAAGACAGTGCACTTGATTGGGTTGTCTCCGCCCTGGAGATCACTGACGAAAAGGAAACACAAAGTACTCATGAGCCACGACACAGACATGAACCACATAGAGACGCACGGCAATGATTATGACATATACACAAAAATTACAAAAATAATATGAAAGTGTTCATGTGCACAATTAGTGTCCCACGAAAGCATACATGCAAATCAAGTTTGGCATTTACACATATATCACATACTTAAGCCTTATAATTCAAATTAATACACAATTATGGCAATATGTCTAAGAAATTATGAAATAAATAAGTTTTAATTGAGAACCAGTATATTCATAAACTGGGAGTGGCTTGCACGAAAGCTTAAAAACAAAAGAGGACCGAAGATATAACTTTAACATACTTAGGGAAATCAATACGATTAAATCCAAGTTTGAACCATTAAATCAATTAAGTCCGTTCGTAGAGTTTCATACTTCAGTTTCCAAAGGATCTACCCTCATTTACTTACAAATATGCTAACAAAATATCTAAATCTTTTCATGTAATAATTCACAAGTCAAATCTTGTAATGCCAACGACTTAATGAAGAAAAACGTATGGTATAATCATAACCAAAAGATGCTTACTAGGTTTATTGATTTTCTTAAGATTCATTAATCCTTAAGAATTAATGCCACGATTAAAATTTCACAATTACTTGTTTACATGTTAAATACATTAAGCATTCAGTAATAACAAATTATAGTATCATAAACTAGATTTAATTACATAAACCAAGATAGCTTTAGAGATCAAATTCTTCCACTAAAACATATAATGTACAAGCATTTACACATCAGTTCCCAAATTCAGTAATCCATTATCTACTAAATAAATTACACAGGTTATTCAATTGAATTGGAAAATAAGATTACAATTCTAACTAAGTCCATCAGATCCCAATCAATTATAAAAATAATCATATGCAAAGCTTATCAACTTATAATTTACTATAATCGTACTCAAAGGCTCCAAATACACATCAGAATTTCAATCACCCTACCTGCTAATTCATACAAACCAAATCCTTGTAATTCATTAACATCAATAACAACCAATCATAGTAATTAAATTTGTACAGGATATACTCAATCCACAAATAAGCTAAAAAGATGCATATTCTAGTAATTACAACACTAAGTAAAATATATACGAAATTAACTACAAAATTGAAATCAACTCTTGAAGAAATAGGGGTGGCCGGTAGTTTACCCCAAATTCGGAAAAAATTTGGGAAAACAGGTGGTGGTGGTGACCAGGTGCCGACATCAACCAGTGAGAGCTATTAATTGGCTAAAGAGGTAACGCCGATGCTTGATACGGGAGTGGTGCGCTTGGAACGAGATAGAGTGGCTGTCAGAACGGTGGTGGACTGTGGTGGCGGAAATTTTGGGAATTTCCAGTTCTGCTAAGATCTGAGTGAAGAAAGTGGAAGAAGAAACGGGGTGGTTGTCGGATCTGAACCTGTCTACGGTGGTGGTTGGTGAGCTCGTCGTCCGCTGCTCTATCTCTAATGGAGGGCAAGAAGAGGGCGAAAGAAGGGTGGTGGTGATCTAAGATTCACCGACAGAAGTGGTGGTGCGCAGCTTTGCAGTAACGAAGGACTGGCCTCCTTCCTTGCGACTGGTGGCAAGCTGATGGCGGAGGTGGTGATGGTTGAGGGCTGAGTCGCGGCGACGCGATTGCCAGTGAGAGCGTCGGATTTGTAGCCAGACCACTGTGGCTGTTGGTACATGGCGGTGGAAGAGCTCGCTGGGCCGGCGGAACTTGGTGACAGGCCGAGGTTTCGCTGGCAGGAGGAGTGGTGGTCAGCGGCTTCTTGTCCCCTGAAATGGGAGAGAAAGTTTCGCCGGATGGGTGGAAGAAGGAGGCGGCGATGCGGCTGGCGGAGGTGAAGTTGCCTCGCTGCTGCCACTCCAGAGGGCGGGAGAAGAAGGTCTGTGGTGAAGGAGAAAGGCATGCGCAGCAGCTGAAGCTTGAAAAAGGAAAAGGATGAATAATGAAGAGCTAGGGTTTCGGGGTGTTAAAAGGGGTCCTCTACCGAAATTACAAGTTGGTCCTCCCAAAATCGATTTATGCAATTAAGCCCAACAATTTTGAGAAAGATTCGATTTAGTCCAATAAAAGTTTTGATAATTATAAAAGCACCCCTAGAATTAAAGATAAAGTTCAATTAAGCCCAAATTCGAAATTAATAAATTAGAAAGAGAGTCCCAAACGATTAGACAAAGTTCAATTAAGTCATATCATTAAAATACAAAATTCAATTAAGTCCCTCAAAGAATTCAAGTCATGCAAAAGAGTCCCAAACGATTAGACAAAGTTCAATTAAGTCCTATCATTAAAATACAAAATTCAATTAAGTCCCTCAAAGAATTCAAGTCATGCAAAAGAGTCCCAAAGTTCAAGTAAGGTTCAAATAGATCCAATTAAAGATTTTGTAATTGTAAAAGCATCTGCAAGGATTTAAAGTAGTATACAATTAAGTCAAAATTTGACTCTCATAATTAGAAAACGATCCCCAACGTCCGATAATTACAACTTAACCCACATAATTTAAATTAAAGAGCAATTAGGCACTAAATACATATTTCAATTAAGTGCACATATTTTCATAAGATTGCAACTGAGTCAATTAAACAATTAAGACATGAATAAAGTAATTCAAGCACAAGCAGAGTTTAAATAAATAACAATCTAATCGCACGAAAACGATATCGTATCTTGCTCCGAAAATGCGGGGTGTTACAACCTTCCCCCCTTAAGAGAACCTGGTCCCCAGGTTCCACTGCTGAGCTGGAAAAGCTTCGAGTGATAGTGTCTTAGCCCTTCTCGAGGAAAAGCTCCCGCTGTGAAGTTTGCTCTCATTGTCTTTACTGAACCTTTCTCCGATGTCTCGTTGTCATTGGAATCTGTTTGAGTACTGGACCGTTGCTTTCATCAAGTTGTTCGACCATTCCCATAAGATGAATAGTTGTCACTGCACTCAACTTCGATAGCGTCGCAAACTCGTCACTTGCAGACCGTAGCTAGGACAACGCGTAACGCAACCGCAGCAAACAAGAGACAATCCCATCTCTCAGCACGTAAAGTGAGAGAGCCCCGTCCCTCGGCACACACAAGAGAGAGAACCCCGTCTCTCGCGCACATAATTGAGAGAACCCCGTCTCTCAAGCACACAATTGAGAGAGCCCCGTCTCTCAAGCACACAGTTGAGAGAGCCCCGTCTCTCAAACACATAATGAGAGAACCCCGTCTCTCAACCTAAGTCTGATAGATTTCCACATCTCCCAAACATTCTAGTTTGAGAAAATCCAGCATTTCTCAAACCCTTAGATTCAAGAGAATCCAGCATCTCCGAATATCTAAGTACAAGAGAATCCAACATCTCTCGTGCACAGAACTTAGAAAGAATCCAACATCTTTCTATCACATAAATAGAGAGAATCCTACATCTCTCTAACACGTAAAAAGAGGGAGCCTAAGGTCTCTCTTGCACATAAATCCATAGATCAACATTCATACATACGCAAATCGGAGTAACACTTGTTGAAAAGTATACTGTGCATGTTTGGCGTACCTTACACAACTGATATCGGTATCCCTTGAGTATAGATTCAACGCTCATACCTCAACTCAAGGGGGATACCGCGATGGAATTCCCTGTAAAACAAGATTGCAGTATGTATGTATGTTATATGCGAGGTTAGTGAGCAATCAAGGGAGTTTTTAAATCATACAGACATGCTTAATCCACATAAACACGTAATTTATCTTTGAGCTATGCTGGACGATCATGATTTTAAGCATTTCCCAAGGTAAGTCATGGCACACGATTCTGAAACGTGAATAAGATCGTGAATCTTTTTGTGTGAAGAGGTAACCCAGCAAGCATGCTTATAATCCAACCCTTTACCAGACCGTAGCCCTTGTTCAACCAGAATCATCTTCGGTTCCCACCAAGAATCCTAATTCATGTGTGAAACATTAACCTGTTCATCATCGAGAAATTGCCCATAAATCGGTCGTCAATCAGAAATATTTTGGCATCCATGTGATCTATTCCCACCTCAACAGTGTCTTCCATCTCATCTTGAAGAAAGAACCAATCCTGTCTCGTCATTTGTTAACTCTAAACGGCACCAAAACCTTCAACATTCACCGAGGGTTTGTAGCCCATTGTTTAAGTAACATGGTTACTTATCCCCATCCCTTGAAGTTGATCGGATCTTATTTAATCGGATTCTTCTACATTAACTCGTTTCCATCAACAAGGTGGCCGCTTCCAAATGAACAAATTCTCAAGGTGAAAATTCGTCAAACTCCATCTTTCAATTGACTTTAAGATAGCAGGTCAGTATAGCAAATCTCATTCCTTCAACTCTGAACTTTTTCATGACCATTGATCTTGGTAAAGAATCCTTTCATCTTCGAATTATGGTATGTTTTCATTATAGTGCCAATAGATAGTGTTGACGGAGGGATACCTCAGTGTTGACTCATAGGGTACCCTGAAATTCAAACACTCAATTTGATGCATGCGGGTTAAAGATGCAAATGAAACAATATACGTATATCACGTAAATGTAACAATTTGTTGCAATTTATAAAGCACATAAAATAAGATGTTGCATAATCAAAGTCATAATGTGCATACGATCATATAATCACGAAACAATTCATGCCGAAGGGTCAAAATATCAAGTCAAACAAATGCAATGCGCAGTTATTCCTATACCGTACGACGTAGACAGACTCAACACGACTCAAGAGCTCGGTTTTGCAACCTAGAGCTCTGATACCACTTAAGGATGTAACACCCCAAACGGAGGATGCCACATCCCCCGCACTAAGACCCAGACCCGGTCATGAGATTGGAAGTCCATGCCCGAATCCGAATCATAGCGAACGGGAGACCAACTCACACACTAGGCTAGGCGGATCTAACTTGACAAACTCAGAGTGCGGAAGCAATTAAAACTAACATCAATAGATAGCGGAAGTATTTAAAACAAAACATGCAAAGCAGGTGACGGGTTCAACTAGCATAAATACCTAGTCCCGAATAAATTCATAATCCAACATAATAACCAGCATAAGTATCATCATAATATCTACTAAAATCCAAATACTGGCTTACTAACCCCACACGGGTTTAACTCTAAGTAGAACATAAACATAACTTTCAAGTGTGAAACATAAATACATAACATAAATAAAGTATGCGACAAATGCATCCTAATACCAACTAGACTGACAAGTGTGACTCAGGAGACTCATTTCCGCCTAGCTCAAGCCAAAAGGAAACCTGCAAACTAAAAGGTAAATGAGGTGTCAGTCAACTGACTGAGTGAGGGGGGCTAACGCACACCCACAATATATGTATACAGAGCACAGCACATATCAAAAGGGTGGACACATGAACCGGGAATAGGTGTTGCATACCAAAGCATTTCAAAGTAAAACCCAAATATATATACATATATATACTTAGAAAACATTTTCATAAACTCTATTCCGATTCATGATTCCCATAACATATCATACCATATGCTCGGCGAGTACGAGCTTCCAACCTCAACTCCTCATATCATAACAAAACATAAATAACATACCAACCTCAACTCCGGGTGATGGTAGGGTTGCGCGACCCTAGCCATCCATACAGTTGAGGGGAGTGCTGATGCTACTCAAACCCTCAGGACTCCGTTTCCCATCCAAACCTCCTGGTGGGTCCCGGTAGATCCTCTTCATACAGATGGAGACTACGCACAGGTATATCCCCAACGGTCCTAACCGTCCCGGGGGCTCCTTACCTGTAGCTCCTGGGCCCCATAACAGAACATAACATAACATATACCAACTTTCATGGCAATCTCGCTACATAAGCATAACATAACTTAACTTTCCGAAATAGCTTACATATGCCTTCATACTTAATTTCCAAAACTGAAGTTGTATCATAAGGTCATAACCATATCATATCCAACACATATTTAATCGTATATATATTATATAATCGCATGCGGGGATTGAAATCATCATATTGGGGTCATAGGTCGTTTAACTATACAAAATCCTAAACCTCACCTGAGAAACGACAAGATACGAGAACCGAGAAGATAGTGCACTTGATTGGGTTGTCTCCGCCCTGGAGATCACTGACGAAAAGGAAACACAAAGTACTCATGAGCCACGACACAGACATGAACCACATAGAGACGCACGGCAATGATTATGACATATACACAAAAATTACAAAAATAATATGAAAGTGTTCATGTGCCCAATTAGTGTCCCACGAAAGCATACATGCAAATCAAGTTTGGCATTTACACATATATCACATACTTAAGCCTTATAATTCAAATTAATACACAAGTATGGCAATATGTCTGAGAAATTATGAAATAAATAAGTTTTAATTGAGAACCAGTATATTCATAAACTGGGAGTGGCTTGCACGAAAGCTCAAAAACAAAAGAGGACCGAACATATAACTTGAACATACTTAGGGAAATCAATACGATTAAATCCAAGTTTGAACCCTTAAATCAATTAAGTCCGTCCGTAGAGTTTCATACTTCAGTTTCCAAAGGATCCCTTACCCTCATTTACTTACAAATATGCTAACAAAATATCTAAATCTTTTCATGTAATAATTCACAAATCAAATCTTGTAATGCCAACGACTTAATGAAGAAAAACGTATGGTATAATCATAACCAAAAGATGCTTACTAGGTATATTGATTTTCTTAAGATTCATTAATCCTTAAGAATTAATGCCACGATTAAAATTTCACAATTACTTGTTTACATGTTAAATACATTAAGCATTCAGTAATAACAAATTATAGTATCATAAACTAGATTTAATTACATAAACCAAGATAGCTTTAGAGATCAAATTCTTCCACTAAAACATATAATGTACAAGCATTTACACATCAGTTCCCAAATTCAGTAATCCATTATCTACTAAATAAACTACACAGGTTATTCAATTGAATTGGAAAATAAGATTACAATTCTAACTAAGTCCATCAGATCCCAATCAATTATAAAAATAATCATATGCAAAGCTTATCAACTTATAATTTACTATAATCGTACTCAAAGGCTCCAAATACACATCAGAATTTCAATCACCGTACCTGCTAATTCATACAAACCAAATCCTTGTAATTCATTAACATCAATAACAACCAATCATAGCAATTAAATTTGTACAGGATACTCAATCCACAAATAAGCTAAAAAGATGCATATTCCAGTAATTACAACACTAAGTAAAATATATACGTTATTAACTACAAAATTGAAATCAACTCTTGAAGAAACAGGGGTGGCCGGTAGTTTACCCCAAATTCGGAAAAAAAATGGGAAAGCAGGTGGTGGTGGTGACCAGGTGCCGACGTCAACCAGTGAGAGCTATTAATTGGCTAAAGAGGTAACGCCGATGCTTGATACGGGAGTGGTGCACCTGGAACGAGATAGAGTGGTTGTCAGAACGGTGGTGGACTGTGGTGGCGGAAATTTGGGGAATTTCCAGTTCTGCTAAGATCTGGGTGAAGAAAGTGGAAGAAGAAATGGGGTGGTTGTCGGATCTCAACCTGTCTACGGTGGTGGTTGGTGAGCTCGTCGTCCGCTGCTCTATCTCTGATGGAGGGCAAGAAGAGGGCGAAAGAAGGGTAGTGGCGATCCAAGATTCACCGGCAGAAGTGGTGGTGCGCAGCTTTGCAGTAGCGAAGGACTGGCCTCCTTCCTTGCGACTGGCGGCAAGCTGATGGCGGAGGTGGTGATGGTTGAGGGCTGAGTCGCGGCGGCGCGATTGCCAGTGAGAGCGTCGGATTTGTAGCCAGACCGCTGTGGTTGTTGGTACATGGCGGTGGAAGAGCTCGTTGGGGCGGCGGAACTTGGTGATAGGCCGAGGTTTCGCTGTCAGGAGGAGTGGTGGTCAGCGGCTTCTTGTCCCCTGAAATGGGAGAGAAAGTTTCGTCGGATGGGTGGAAGAAGGAGGCGGCGATGCGGCTGGCGGAGGTGCAGTTGCCTCGCTGCTGCCACTCCGGAAGGCGGGAGAAGAAGGTCTGTGGTGAAGGAGAAAGGCATGCGCAGCAGCTGAAGCTTGAAAAAGGAAAAGGATGAATAATGAAGAGCTAGGTTTTCGGGGTGTTAAAAGGGGTCCTATACCGAAATTACAAGTTGGTCCTCCCAAAATCGATTTATGCAATTAAGCCCAAGAATTTTGAGAAAGATTCGATTTAGTCCAATAAAAGTTTTGATAATTATAAAAGCACCCCTGGAATTAAAGATAAAGTTCAATTAAGCCCACTTTCGAAATTAATAAATTAGAAAGAGAGTCCCAAACGATTAGACAAAGTTCAATTAAGTCCTATCATTAAAATACAAAATTCAATGAAGTCCCTCAAAGAATTCAAGTCATGCAAAAGAGTCCCAAACGATTAGAAAAAGTTCAATTAAGTCCTATTATTAAAATACAAAATTCAATTAAGTCCCTCAAAGAAATCAAGTCATGCAGAAGAGTCCCAAAGTTCAAGTAAGGTTCAAATAGATCCAATTAAAGATTTTGTAATTGTAAAAGCATCTGCAAGGATTTAAAGTAGTATACAATTAAGTCAAAATTTGACTCTCATAATTAGAAAACGATCCCCAACGTCCGATAATTACAACTTAACCCACATAATTTAAATTAAAGAGCAATTAGGCACTAAATACATATTTCAATTAAGTCCACATATTTTCATAAGATTGCAACTGAGTCAATTAAACAATTAAGACATGAATAAAGTAATTCAAGCACAAGCAGAGTTTAAATAAATAAAAATCTAATCGCACGAAAACGATATCGTATCTTGCTCCGAAAATGCGGGGTGTTACAAATTCAATACAATAGTATAAAACGGGTTCAACTAAAATCCTAGAAACCTGTCCCGAGTTCAATTTCCTTCAATAAATAAATCGAGAGATAACTCAATTCAATAAGTAAATACAATATGCAGTGAGTGTACAAGTGCAGGACTCGTACAAAGACAAATGACTCATTCCCGCCTAGCAACCACCTGCAAAGGACCTGGACGAAAAGGGAAAAGAGGGATCAGTCTCTAGAAGACTGAGTGAGCAGGAGGTATACATATATATAGAAACATGCACAAGAAAATTGTAAATCCCGAGCAACGTTTTAGTTAAAGTAGTTCCTGTGAGGGCAAGAAATCACTTAGGCTATGCTCGGACTTTACAACTATCAATTTAGACACTTAGTTACAATTGGCTATCAGTGGCTCAGTGAGTGAGCATGCACAATCTCAAACCAATCTCCGACCGTGTACAACAATAGGTTTCAATGTTTAAAGGTGATCATGCAATTCAATCGTTACTATACAATGCAATAGTGTAATAGAGTTCACACTCAGTACAGTCAATCAGTGCAATCAATCACGATAATAATCCCTGGGTAACCCATGGTGCCGGATTCCCCTAAGATCTCCTTCTCCCTCCATGATGGTTCGGGTAGCTAGCTGTAACAGCCCGTATCAGGACCTAGCTGGAAACAGAAAATCAAAGAGGACAAGAATGTGTTTATATACCTTGGTTCACCTTTACAAATGTTTATGTATTGCATTCTTATGTGATCATTGTGCATTCATTAGTCGTATTGTGTTTTAAGGGGGATTTCCTTACCACGAACCAAATTTAGTATTCATTTCCCGAGCCTACCTTGTCCTAGCATCTCATTGGAACCCTAGAGGTTCATAACTCATGTTTCCCAGTCATATGAACATATTTTCCAAGCTTCGAAATCCTTTCTTGATCATTAGGGGTATTTTGGGAAATTTTGTCAAAAGTATTATTCATTTTCCGAACCAGCACTACGCTATTTTATTCGAGAGACGGCAAAGAACCTATACCCACTTTCTTAGAATTTTTCAACTCTCTTTTCATTGCTTTGAGGTTTCGTTTATGTGTCCAGAGCAATTTAAGAATTTATTTTCAAATAAAAATTTCCGTCGGTAGGATATATTTCCTTCGATAGGATGATTTAACCCTTCAGATCATCACCATAACGTTCCTCGATTTTTCCTACACTTTTGGAAAGGTTTTTGGACCTTCAAATCATACTCTAAGTATTTATTTCAAAATTAAATTAATTTTCGAAATTCAAGAAAATCCTATCTTCCAAAGCTTATAACTTTTAAACCGTACGTCCGATTTCGACCCGTGAGTAACCGTTTCGAAGCTAATTTTATTTCCTAGCTCTTGGGAACTTTTCCAAATTCAAAAATATGCAGGGGAACGGTGAAATTACCAGAATACCCCTGCTGTGACAATTATGTAAAGAAGGAAACCTATTTTTGAAAATTTCATAAAATACCCCACCTTAAGTCCCTAAAATAAATATTATTTGCACTCTAGTCCTTCCCAACAACTATAAATAAGTGTGTTGGGGTCTCATTCTCTCCCCACACCAGCCATAATCACACGCCTCTCTCTCTCTAGAATAAGGTTAGTTTTCTTATTTTTTTTATGTTTTAATTAGTTCAATTTATGTTTTATTTTATGTTTTAATTTATTTATTAATTATGCTAGGTTTATGATTTAATTTATGTTTTATTTTATGCATGAATTGTGTGATTTAATTTATGTTTTAAATATTCATGAATTTATGAATTATGCTTCCTATAGTATAGTTTATTATGAAATGTGTTACATAATTTAATTTTGTGATAAATTAATTATGTGACAATTATTCTAGCATATTATGTTACATTTTAATTATTTTATGATCATACTTAGGTAATTTAATTTATTACATGATTTAATTTAATGTTACATGTTATTTAATGTTATCTAATTAAAGTATAACTTATAGTTTAACATGTTACATGTTTAATTAATTGTTACATATTTATACTTGACCAATTGATATATGTTATGGTATACATGTGTAATATACGTATACGTAATTGATTTCAATATGTATAAATACATGTATACTCTCGTATAAATACTAAGTGTATTTTCTAAATAAATACGTATGTACTTTTGTATAGATATCGTATGTATTCTAGTATAAGCACTGCCTGTATTCTTGTATAAATACTGTATGTGCCATGTATAAATACTGTAGAAATACGGTAGGTCTCCCCGTATAAATACCGTATACATACAGTATAAATACACGTATACATACAGTATAAGTACCGTATACATACTTTATATATACCGCGTACTTGAATAGTGACATTTGACCATTGACCTTTGACTTTGACTTTGACCATTGACTTTGACCTTGACCAAGAATTTTGACTTTTAACCTAAATGATCGTTTCAAAGAGACGAATTCAACGGTCAAAGCCTTTTTCGAAAATTCTCAAAAACAGGGGATCAAAGTAGGTTTCAAAGTTCATATTCCTTTCCTAAATGAGATTGTTTTAAGACCCTAAGAATATTTATCCTTGAGTTCTTGACACGAGCTTTCAACTGAGACAAATCGTTTACTTGAATCCTTTCTTCGAAAAGATTATTCCTTGTTTAAGTGTTCCACATTCTTGTTGATCTTATACCGTATACTTGAATAGTGACCTTTGACTATTGCCCCTTGATCGTTGACTTTGACCTTGACCAAGAATTTTGACTTTTAACCTAAATGATCGTTTTGAAGAGACGAATTCAACGGTCGAAGCCTTTTTTGAAAATTCTCAAAAGCAGGGGATCAAAGTAGGTTTCAAAGTTCACATTCCTTTTCTAATTAGGGTTGCTCCTTAAGTTCTTGGCACGAGCTTTCTATTGAGACTAATCGTTTACTCGAATCCTTTGTTCGAAAAAGAGTATTCCTTGTTCAAGCTTTTTGCTCTCTTGCCAATCTTATGTTCCATTCTTAGTTAAATGATTCTTCTGCATTAAATGGTATTACTCTCCTATGTACTGCATTGCATGAATCCAATTATGTCTTCATGCTTTGATGATTATTGAATAATTATCATGAAATCTCGCTACATGATGTGATGTGCTTTAATAATGTTTTGTCCTGTACATGTGATATCCTTATGAGCTATTGAATGACTTGAGGTCGTTCCTACTTGTTTATGTGACTTTATGGTTTGTCGATAGAAACTTAATCATTCACCAATCACAGGTGAAGTCCGGATTTACTGTGGCTCTGGTATTATTGCATAATACCGTTTCTGTAGGTGAGGTTTAAACTATTTCAACTGGAACCATGAATATTCCTACGTATTCAAATGATTTTCAAAATCAACGCCTTCGGGTGTAAAGATTCTTATCTTTCAAGTTATACGCTTTCCTATTTTGGGGCAAGACTTCAAGTTTAAAGCTAATGATTTTTGATATACGTTTTGTTCACTACTACTGTCTTGATTAAAGTTCCATTTCTTAAACTCTGTGTGCTTTTGCACTTTTGAATATCTTAGTTAATGCAAGCCTTGAAATCATGTCTTGTGGGCCCTAACGGTATGGTTGAGTAGTAGACCGGGAGGCGTGCGCCAATGGCTACTATGATACTGGCCGTCCTTGTTGATTATGATGATGGATATAATCGGAGGTTGCTTATACCACACCATGATAGGGAGAGGTGGATGTAATTCCTCCCATTCATGTTTACGTCACTGCGGGGTAGCTCCCTGGGCGCGACAACTGGAGGAAGAAGGATGGTGCATGTGATCATGGGGGTCGGGATCCTAATCGGTCTCGATACCAATTCTGTTAAATGTTTTCTGGGAGTAAAGGTTGGAGACTGCCTAGCTTGCAGGTAAACTTTGGTTTTAAAGTCTGGTTCATATTTTTGGAAAATATCCCGTATCCTGTTCCCCGTTTATAAAGTATATATGAACCAGAACCTCTGATGCGTGAGCTTGTGTGTGCTTGTTAAAAATCTTGTTTCAAGATAAAAGAATTTTCTTTCCGGTTTGAAGAAAGTTGCTAAGAAAGTCTTTCAAAACCCCTCAAGTTCAATTACTCTTTCTTACTGCAAATTATGTCACTTAGTCCCTTTGACTAACACCTCTACCCTGTTTTCTGACCTCATGGTTTCAGGTTCAGTGATCGCTTGTTGGCTGGTATCTTGAAGTATAGGAAATCTTTTGGTGTGCTCTTATGGTCAGGTTCTTTTGAACCATCTTGGCCTCCACCCTCTTGATTATAATGTAGCGTTCAATTAGGTATTTATCGATCTAGCCTCCGGAGTGCTTTGTTACTTGTTTACACTAGTTATATTATCCCTTGACACTCTATCGAAATGTCTCTTTCAATACTCAATTCCTGTATAGTCCTTGTACTTGGTTATTAGCCTCATGTGTCTCCTGATTCATGTTTTGAAAGTTTTAAATTTCTCATATTTCCGCTGCAATGTTCCCTTCTAGTACTCTGATCTTGAAATGTTGTTGTCCGTTCGGCGGGGTGCTTCTTAGGAGACTTGAGAGGTATGACGGTGCGGGGTTGTGCCCCCCCCCCTCCCTTTGGGGTGCTACACTAGCCCTCGCCATCCAGTTAGTGTGAGCATCAGGAACATGACTTCTATGCCCGGAACTCCTTCCTCCACTAATCTCCTAGTGGATTCAGGGGGTCACCTTAACAGTATGAGACTGTGCAAGAGGTCACCGTCGGCCCAATACCTCCTCGGCTCGCTCAATACACAAGACTTTGGGCCCTCAATCAGTGTGTAGTACAATCCTCGCCAAAACAGGAATGGTCAGTGAGTAACAATAACAATAAGTTTAGTTTCAATAAATATTTACTCGATTGCAACTTTGGAAACAATATAGTTATAAGTATGATTTTAGGCCAAATTCATTCATGTAGGTTTTAGGGTTTACTATGTATCTAGAACAAAAACACCCTCACCTGCAATACCACAAGACAAGAACAAGAACAAGAACAAGAGCAATATGGGTGCCTATTCGATCCAGAAGTCTCCACCCTAGAGAAGAACTGTACAATAAAGGAAACAATGTTTACCGGTGAGAGGAGACTCGATATGAACCAAATAGGACGCACGGCAATGTTCATGAAATGGTATCAATATGTTATGCAATGATTTAATATATAATAAATTATAAAAGTCATGAAATGTTCAGGTGTGCATTTAAGGTTCCAAGTAACAGTTAAACATACAATTGAAGCTACACGTATGATTCATGAACGCTAAGTTCGTATTTTAAATCAAATAAGCACGTGGAATAATTATGCGGACTCAAATATATTCAAACAACTCACAGTTAAATCAATTAAGGCAAGTAATCAACACGAAACGAGGTCTATAAAATTAACAAATCAAGAATTTATATTTTCATGTATCATATCGATTCCATATTATCATGCATTCACGATCGAATCTATAATTTACAACAATTTACGTATAAAATACAATAACTTCAGAAATTCGTATAAAATCAACCGGGAGTCCGATTGACGAACGGAAAGCGGTGATAGACTCATAACGACGAAAGGAACACGCTGACCGAAAGGCGTCGGAATGCCACCGTCGGAGCCTACCGGACCACTACTGACAGCCATCGAACCACCACCTCCGGTGGCTGGAAAATTCCCCGTGAACAGCGATACGATCCTCTCAACAAGCACAACAAAAGCCCTCAATCAACTTCTGGAATTACGCAACCCATCAGATTTAATTAAAAAAAACGGACTCAAATCAAGAAGCCAAGAATCGAAATTAAATGCAAATCGTTCAACGAAAATGAAATCCAAGAATACCACTGGAAAGTCCATGACGAGACCTTTGAAACCCATACTTCAATTATCGAAAAATATGGCCAGAGAGTTGACCGGTGTTGACCCATCGGTCCGCCACCAACGGCCGGTTCTTGAACCTCACCAAAGCGAAAAGCTTGGCCTCGTCGAGTAAAGTAATTCTTGTGAAGGGCCGGTTTCTTCTTCTTTAGGCCTTCAAGCCTTTAACTTAGTGAGTTTAGAAGAAGAATTAACCATCGCAACCTTTTATTCCTTCTTAAGGATGCTCTCAACCATTATAAACTAAATGATTAACTATGCTACAATGGCATCATTCTAGTTGAGCATAAAGGGTTCAAATGATGGTGGAAGCAATGTAAGCAATCAGTGCATTGAGAACTCTTTTCTCAGTTGATGATCGAGACCACAAGATCTTCAAATAAGATCTTTAGACCTTGTTCGTGTGCACTTGTTTCCTCATTTGGAATATTGAATAATTCCATAATGTTATATCTTGTAACATTTTTATGAGGTGGTTCAATTTCTCTTAAGTAGTTTGGAAAAATCCATTCACCTCAGATTGCTTCTCTTTCAGCCCGGGTCGAATTTTCACAATTGAAAATTTCGCCCTTTAGAGAACACCTTTCTCTATTCGGAATCTAAAAGGAATTTTAGGGTCCGAAGCCAATTAGAGTTACTTAGGACTTAGTCAACTCTTTTGACTTAAGGATGGATACGAATGGGTTTGCATTTCATATTGTAGAGAATCACAGGACTACAACGTTAATGCTAAGCATAGAAAATGTGAGCATGTTGAATAATAACGTAATACACAGGATTTAGGTCTTTTAATCATATGTAGCTCCCACTGTTTTTAGAAGATCTTAAAATTTCAACGATCTAAGAGGAAACTTGTTTTCCCAGTGGGTACTAAGATCCTAAGCACTATATTTTGGGCCCACAACTCGCGGCCATCCTCAATAAAGCCTCAGGTAGGTACAACTTGCCAATTCCATCTCTATGGAACTCTTAGTAATATTTTTGCATCACCCATCTTTCAATATGGACCCACGACTCGTGCAACATCCACGACTCGCGGCCATCGTCCATTCCAAAATAACCACGAAATATCGAACATTTTTATGTGTTTAATCAAGAAACTGAGAACTAATAGGGTTTACATAGTCACCCCATGACTCATGGCCAGCAACTAGCTCCCCTATTAAACTTAAATCCTATTGATGGAATGCTGGGAATTTTATTTAATGTTCTCACTTTATACAAAATACCTATTTTCGAAATTGCTTAATATTTATGGGATTTTCGAATACCGGAGAGTTGTCCAGTTTTGACCTTACCAACATGTACAATTATCCATTTTAATTAGTCTTGTTTAATGTAGTTTCACATAAATGCATTACACACAAGCAATTAGCAGATAACATGTCCTAGCATGATACTAATATGAGATGATCATGGGTTTTCTTATCTTATGCGTGATTTGTGGGTGCCACTCCACAACCACAAGTTCTAACATACATGCCACACAAAACAGTTTAAATCACATAAGGGAATTGAAAATAAAACGATACCCTATCTATTACAATAATAGAAAAGCTCCTAACATTTTGAGGGGTCTTCACTTTATAGCCTCCTTGTTACTTTATTATGTGGATCCATCTTACTCTATGGGTGCAAATCTTCAAAGTAAAATAAAAACCTCACTTTCTAAAATCAACACTCTTTACATAAAATAATATGGCTCAATCTTCATATTGGCTATAGACAAATACACGGGGCATAGCCCGGCCTCAAAAATATTAATATGGAAAGCCACATAATAAACACATAACAGTACGCACATAAGTGGGGCACCAAACCCAATTGAAACACGCAACTATGGGGCTCTAAGCACAAATTTAAACCATCCATGTGCATAAATTAAAACATCCACAAGATTAACCCATGATCACCTAATATTCTAAAATTGCAAAAATTTAAATTTACCAATAAATTTAAAATTACTTTAAATTTAAGTTCGACTAACTCAAAGTAATCTGAAAACAGTTCCTTGTTCAAGAATAATTTCAAAATCAAAAGCTGGAATCCGATAAAAATTCAAGTTAATTCAAAAATTAACAATTTTATAAAATTATTAATTCAAAAATAATAATATTGCTTTTCCCGAAAAATTAAAATTGACTTTAATTCCCGAAATTCCCAAATTATAATTTTTATTTCAAAAATAAAATATTTTCAGAAAAAATAATTTTAAAATATTTTTAAAATAAAATTTGGGCCAAAAACACTAAAAGTCACGTCGTGGCATGTCCGCCCGACAGACTGGCCGGACGCTTACGGGCAATCCCGCACAGGGGTGTGCGGACAAGTGCGGGCAGTCCCGCACAGGGGTGCACGGACGTGTGCGGGCGATCCCGCACATGGGTGTGCGGACGAGTGCGGGCAGTCCCGCACAGGGGTGTGCGGGCGATCCCGCACAAGCTGCTGCGGACCATCCCGACGACTCCCGACATGAGGTTTTTGGCCAGAAACGATATTCTCTATTTATCAGGAAACCTCTCAGATTCAGAAGCTCAGATTACGAAACAAATTCAAGAATACTTAACTTTAACTCAGATTCAAGAATTTCTCAAATTTTAGTTTAAAAGATAGATTAGAAATAGATCTTGCAAGGTTGCTCTGATACCACTTGTCGGGAAAACGCGATCAGAAAGAACAACGAAATTTAAAAACTTTCCCAAAAAGCAAGATCGGACTTGCAATTTCTATTTCTAATCTTAGGGATTCAAGAACTTACAAAAATCGTCGCTTTCTTGACACGTTTTGAGCTGCCCTCAAACGCGCTTCATGCGGTAATGGCAACCCTCTTCCCTCGAAAGATTCTTTCTACTTCAGATTCCAAAGTAGGTTTCCTCTAGAGTAATAATCCACACCAACCTTGATTCAAATCATGTTAGGGAAAGTGCTAGCGATATAACATGTGTAAAGAAAGAAACATAAAACGAGAAGAAAGAGAACAAGAGAATTCTCCCAAATTCTTGAAGCCATGTAGATTGGGTGTGAATCCCAAGTCACGCGTGAGGTGAAAAATTCGAATCCCTTGGCTTATTTATAGCCTAGGGTTTGAACCCGAAACCCTAATCGGAATCGGATTCCAACTTTGACTTTACTTCTATTTTCTTTCTCTCCAAGTAATAAGAATCTTATTCAAAATAAGATATCTTATTCTTCTAGAAAGAGAGTTCCTAACTAACTAGGAATATTTAATTATTCCAATAATATTAAATATCTTATTCCAATAATATTTATTCTAATCATATTAGAATTAATATTTACTAGAATAATAAATAGAAGATATTTAGTAATTATTTATTTATTTATTCTAATCAAATTAGAATAACTTAAATAATTAAATACTTAGAATTAATTCTCTAATTAATTCCTAGAAGGCCTTTAGAATTAATTCTCTTAATTAATTCTAACGAGCTAAAATTAGTTCTCTAATTAATTTTATTTGGCTTCATAATTAATTCTTTTAATTAATTATATTAGGGATTTATAATTAATTCTCCTAATTATTTATACTTGGGCTTTATAATTAATTCTCCAATTAATTAGCATATGATCCGATTTCTCAATTGGACCACACGCCCAAAAACTTGCTCACGTGCCACACGTGTACATTTACACATGAGGTCTTGTTTCGATCAACTTTTTGATCTTCCTTTCAATACCCTTTGAATCTGGCATTTGTGTGTGACCCCCTAGGTTCATTTTCAGTTAGCAGTGAGACTAATACGCTTTATTAGTTCACAGATCACACGACCATAGTCTAGTCATAGGTGTGTGACCCCTACCCGAACAATGAATATATATTCAAAAGAACCTTTCAGTCAATGACAGCTGTGAGGTACGATCCTCCTATCAACCCGTCTCTCAATTAAGATATAGGGCATGGGAATAATTAGAGCCCTACTAATCTCAATCTTAAAGCTAAGTTCATTTCATATCCATTTGATCTCAATCCAAGAAACCCTTTTCTTGATGTCTTGATCCACTACCTCGGTCGAGGGTTTAGGATGGCATATGAATGACTTATGCAATAAGAGATCTTCTTGCATTACAACAAGTGTAGGTCCTTTGTTGATTCTCATATGCTTCCATGTGCCACTTGTGCAGCCCCAGCATAAGTCTCGAATCAGTTGTCTAAGGTGACACCCTTTAAAACTTATGCCTAAGACTACAGAATTAGCCCACAAAGCATCAATGGAATCGCAAGGCAAAGGATTAATTTACTCATGCCATTGACCTGTGAGATATTTCCTAATCTGGAAGTTTCTGTTTCTAGGTATAGAAACTTCCTTTCCCATTTAGGAATCTTCTCACGCGGGACACCTCAGTGTACCCGTTTTAATAACGAGAACCCTCATGTATTGCGTACGCATCAACTATACACTTTACACCCCATGAAACAGGATGATCCTTCTTAAGGACGCAATCCCACAAGCAAGTCTCAATCGAGTCATATTAACACTCCCACTGTTTGTTGGGCTCATCGACTTGGAGTAGTTTCTAATCCGGTCTTCAGTTAGGGCTTGTTTCATGTGTCATTCACCTAATGACAAAGTCCCTAATAGCCTTATGGATTAGGGGAGTTCTAATACATGCGCACGTAATGGAAACACACAAAACAAGTATTGACATTTAAAGAAGTGTTTGCCTATGATAATAATCAATTGTATATTATTCAAAGATTGTCTGTGACACAAGGAAAGTCCCAAAGCAGATTTTGTCAAATCGGCTTTCTAGGGCACAATTCCTAACAGTAAAATATTACTGTACTGCAAATATGGCTATCTAACGACATTTTTCCAGCTCCTTTCCCTTTCCTGAGACCGGCACAGCTTCCCCGCAATATCCCCGGAGAAACCCTCAGAGTGTGGGCTCCAAAAGTATTTCTCTAAATTCTAGAGAAAATAAACTTTAAACTAGAAAACCCTTTTCAGGGTTTAATCTCCCGAAATTAAGTGTTTTTTATATTAAATATATAAACACCTAATTAAAATTAATTCCAAAATAATAAGGAATTAATTAGAAGAAAAGGGATATGGTTTCAAAGCTAAAAGTTTAGCCAAAACCTCTCCCAAACTTGTGTCTAAAAATGAGGAGCCAAGACCCCTATTTATAGGGGAGAAACCGAGGGTAAAATGGTAATTTCACATCCCCACTTGCTTGTGCAACTTGGATGAAAAATCTGAAGTGACTACGTTGAAGCTCTCATCACCACGAGTCCAATGCCGCCGAGAACGCCGCACGCGCCACCTGTGTTACCCATGCGGCCTAGGGTTTCTCGACTTAAACCGGTCCGATCGAACCCCGTTCGACACGTGGCCAATTCTGGTTCCGCCACGTGTTAGGTCCAATCCAATTGGACCCGGTTTAATCTGACCCTATCCGTTTTCGACCCGATCCGTGACCCGTTGACTGACCCGATTGATCGGCCCGGTCCAGATCTAATCTGGACCGTTCGCGGCGATGACGTGGTGTGATCTGCACCGTACGCGTGGTGCGCCACTTGGCGCCTAGTTAGCCCCACCTCACGCCTGTCCGTTGACGTGGCAAACGTCAGCAAAAAAAAAATTTATTTAAAAAAAAATAAAAATTTTCATTTTCTCCAAAATGAAATTCGGGCATTTCCAACACTTTGGAATTTCAATTTAAACACTTTGAAAATTCATTTCTCTTTCTCCCTTTAATATTTTCTCTTCGGGTTTTCAATTGGGGCTTGCAGGGGGACTTACAGGACTAATTAATTTTAGCTCCAAACGGGTTAATATATTATCATCTCATTATAGTAATTAATTACCGTTTAACAATACTTAATTCCACTAAATAAATATTATTGCACTCTAAAATTAATTAAATTATTCACTAATTTCTCGATCTAGAATGATTTTGCATTTTACTCCTCCATGTAGATATCCATGAAAAATAAACTGCAACTACTATCATTTATTTTTCATCTACAATCTGAAATTTACTGATTCGCTTTAAGTTCAAATTCTCTGTATGTGAAACACATTTAACATACAACTTCGGTGACGTATCACGCGAAGTGCTTTGGCCAAAGTCTTAATTCGAACATTTGCAAATCTTTTTCAGGGATATCTTTTACCTTCCTGCAAGGCCACAAATTCCTCGATCAATATAACTCTTTAGCACATTTCATGTTGTCACCGAACGTGCAAAGTGTTTTGGCCAGCCGTTACCGAGACCTCACTTCGAGTATAATACAGTGACTAACACTACATGCCTAAAGCCGAAATATTGTCAGGATTAAGAGTACAATTCTTCCTGAGATTTTATTTATTTTAGATAGCAGTATAAAATGAATAATCTCAATGGTCGAGTTCGATGTTTCCAATCCTATTGAAAATCATCAACGTGTTATAACTGGAATCACCATTCCCTATGACGAACGACTAGTCATCATATATAACCACGTTATAGTCTTGACAAGAACATATTCTTATCTTACCGATTAGAACTTTAATAACACGTGCTTTTTGTATTCAAAGTCTTTTCCTATGAAACACATTTCATATAAGAATACCACCATACACTATTAATTATCAATATGTGAAATACTCACAACTTGCTATAAATTTAGTTTAATTAATCCAACAAACTGAATTTTGTGGGCACTAATCCCAACAGTGTGCGCCTCTCAAGAGGGTAAGGATGCACTTCCTTCACGGGCACCGGGGGCATCCATTATGCTGTAATTTGGAAGCTTAGAGCCCGTCTTTGTGAAAATCCTGATCAACATCGAAGAATTTCCAAAGGAGATGCTAGAAGAAGAAATCACGGTGTAGCTAGATCTCTTGTCTGGGAGTGATAAGGAAGATGAAGGATGGACCCTCGTAACTCGAAGTCAAAGACAAAGACACCGCGTTGAGCAGATGCATCCTTCTAGGATAAGGACGGCATACCCCTGGAAGGGCATGCAAACAAGTTCAAAGAAAAAGTTAGAAGTTCGACCAAACCCTAAGAAACCTTAAAGAAGTCACCAACATGAATCTTCCATGTTAGGAGACTTTTTTTCAATCGAGTTCTTCAAAGAGAAGGCCAAGCCAAAAATTTTGTTGCCACAAAAGGAGAAAGATGAGCAATCTGTCTTCTGTTACGCCGCCATCGCCTGTGATGATGAAGACCTGTTGTTAGGATCAAAAGTGCACAACAAACCACTCTTTGTTTCTGGCTTCTTGCAGGGATAAAAAGTCAATCGCATGCTGATTGATGGTGGGTCAGTAGTCAACATCATGCCTAAATCCACCATGAAGAGTCTAAATATCACAACCTAGGACTTGTCTCATAGTCATCTGACAATTCAAGGTATCAACCAGGGAAGCCAACGAGCCATTGGAATGATCAGGGTGGAGCTTACCATCGGGAAGTTAAAAGCTAACACTCTTTTTCACATCATTGATACTAGGACGTCTTACCACCTACTGTTAAGTAGGCCATGGCCTCATGAGAATAGAATGGTTCCGTCAACGCTCCATCAATGCTTCAATTATGCAAAAAATAGAGAGATAGTAAAGGTTGATACAGGCACAAAGCCTTTCACCAAAGCAGAATCATACTTTGCTGATGCCAAACATTACTTGGATTCGAAGCCCGCTAAAGAATTTTCACGTTCCCTAAACCATCCTGTCGTTGAACCTGATAACACCATGAAAGAAAACGAAGTTACCAAAAAAGAGAACGTTGTTCAGGTAGCTACAAACAGAGAAGTTGCTGCTATAAAGGCACTTAAACCGTCAGGTTGCAATATCGCCCGAAAGAACATGCTGTCAGCCTTGGGTTAACCAGATCAAAGAATCCCCGAGCAGATGACTTTCGGGTAATCAAAAAGGAACTAATTCTACCTGTCGCCAAATTGGAAAGTGTAGAGCAAGTGGAGTCATCATCGGAAAGCCAACTTTAAGGAGGTTTCAATCCAAAAGGATATGATCTTCTGGAAAAGTCTGGATATGACTTTCATAATCCATCCTGACTAGGTGAGCTCAAACATGAGTTTACTGGCAAAAAGATCCACGGGCTTACCAAGGAACAACACAAGTTGAAAATGCAAGCATTTTGTGTAACGCCCCAATTTTCCAGAAGTTCAGGTACGCGCGTCACACGTGTGATTTTTTAGAGTTAGGATTTAAATTTAAATTTTCGTTTATTAAATTCGTACACGTCATGAAAATTTATATGAAATATATTTCATCATGTTTACGTGAAATAATTACCGAACATGATTTATTTGCTAATTGTCCTTAATTGACCATTTATTTAAATTTAAGGACCAAATTGCATGACTTGTACTTTGGAGGGACCTAATTGCAATTTAATCATTTCACTAAAAGCAAGGATGATGAATTACGATATATGGTTCTTCATTCTTCTTCCACCTTCATTTCATTTCAAGTCATGCAATCATCTTCATCTCTCTCTCTCGATCAAACATCACACAAGAAGAAAAGATGGTTTTCATCTTATTCAAGTTAAATAATCAAGAAATTAGGAGCTTTGAAGTATCATTATCTCCATAACTTCATCATCTTCTCATATTTTCTTCAAAGGTAGAGATGGAAGCATATATGATTTCTTGAAATTTATGTATGAGGCTAAGGTTCATGATTTAAGTTTGATAATTTGTGTATTTGTTGTTAGAAGCATGATTCTAGGCTTTCAACATGAATTCTTGGAAATTATCGAATTTTGTAATGAGTTCATATATGAGTTAAAGTTGATGATTATGATGATTAAGGCATGAATTATGTGTTTATATTGGATTTTATTACACTTTAAGCATGTATACCTATTTCCTTTCATGAATTATAGCATTTGGAAGTGAATTATAAGTGTTTTGATGAGATTTAAGTGTGGTTCGTGCATCCCCTGTTTCGACCCCTGCTTCTGCATCTTCTGCATGGCGGGAACGACCCTTCCCGTCCCAGTTCATTTATGGGAAGGGTCGTTCCCACCCTTTTGAAAAGGACAGCCCGCATAACTGGGAACGACCCTTTTCGTTTTGGCTTGCAGCCGAAACGGTCGTTTCCCATTTTCAGGGAGCTGGAGGCGGCCCTTCCCATTTTGAACTAAGGGCCGGAACGGCCGTTCCCAGGCCTCTGGAGAGGCAGAAACCTTCTGCATAAATTTTAATTTTCCAATTCCTTTCCTTTATCTTTAAATGATCCATACATGCTATTATATGACCAATATCATACAATAATATGATTGTAACATGCTATATTGATCAACGCATGTCATCTCATTATATGATTATGCCGTGCGTCATAATTGGTATCATTATTGAGTCATTGTCTCACGAGTGCACAATGTCCCCGTTTCTTGTCCAGTTCTTCTCCAGGGCGGAGATTGTGATCACTGAGCACGTTCATGCATCCATGAGTCGTCGTGTCGCCTGTCACGTGAGGTTTAATTGCTAGTTTCATAGAACCTGTATAAACCTTTATGGGGAATTTCAAGCCAAAAGGTATATATATTTATCTATAATCGTTTCTAAACTCTCAAGTGAATTGCCAGCAAGTCATGTTCATGCAAAGCAATGCGTGTATCATGACTAAATCGTGAATTGCAAGCAAATCATGTTCATGCAAAGCAATGCATGTATTTTAATTGAATTGTGACCGTGTTTTGGCGAGTAGCATGATAGCACTTTGGGCCCGAGGGTTTGTGTATGAGCCAACAGGGAAAGCATAGGGCTGACGCGTAACTCTGCACTCCCCTCATCAGTTGGGATGACCCCTGAATCCACCAGGAGGTTTGGCGGAGGAAGGAATCCCGTACGTAGGAGTCATGAACCTGACGTACGTAGCATGGATGGTTAGGGCCTTGCAAACCCACCATCACCCGGAAGGAAAGGAGTTCAAAAAATTGCTACCTGTGCACTATAATAACCTACATGATCACATGATAATTAAACAAACATGTATTGTTCACTATTGGCGTAAGGATGGGGAATTGCCCTCACTCGCCAGGGCCACTGATTGAATGATTGAAAGTGATTAAAGTGTTTAATATTGATAGTTGTATTCTCAGGTAAAGTGTAATGTATTTTGAACTTATATTGCTTTCAGTTATAAAACTTCACCCGAGGATTTAACTTGCATGCTATCTGTGCTAATATATATATTTATGCCCCTCACTCAGTCTTCCATAGACTGACCCCTCCACCTTTCAGGTTCTTACAGGTACGTGCTAGGCGGGAATAGAGTCGAGTCCAGTCTTTGCATTCGAGTCGAGCACAGTTCATTTACTTATTGTTGCACATGAATTATTGTATTGTTAATTGTTATGTGTTTTAGGAGATGATAATGTATTGATATGTGAGATTAGAATATGGTTTACTTAACAAATGATCGATAATGTAGCATGCTTCCGCTTTATTTCTTATGCATTATGGTAATTGATTGTGGCTTAGTCCCGCCTAGCTAGTTGATTTATTTTATTTGTCACCCCGTTCTCTATAGGTTGGTTCATGTACGGATTATCGATTTCATATGTGAATCGAACTATAGTGCGGGGGTGTGGCATCTCTACGTAAAGGGGTGCTACATCTGAGGTGGTATCAGAGCCCGATTGCAAAATCGAGGTTCTAGTGTCGTGTCGTGTCAAGTCTAGGTCTAACGGCGTATGAATTATTTTGTAACTTGTGCATTGCATCCATTTGTGTCATTATTTGCTCACTAAGTGACCTTATGTGACTTAGAAATTTACATGACCAACGTGCCTATTTGAACTTTGTGAAATTAATTGTTACATTCACCTTCTAAATTGTTTCTAAGTGTGACACGTGCATTAATATTTTAACCGACATGCATTACCTAGTGTTTCTTGTTAGTAGATTCTTCCTATCCCTATCGCGACCAGCAATCCAGTTTTGCTGAATTGAGGAAGTTTGAACAACTGGATGTCCGATCCAAACTTCAAAAGGCTTAAGAAAGAAAAGGGGAGAGACTGCTAAGGAAATGAATTAAAGAATCAAATGGTCAACCGAACTACCACAACGAAAGAATTCCAATCAACGGTGAACGGTACACATAAACATGCATACCACGTGCATCATATATTTTATTATTGCCATTCATAATTCTTTGTTAATCATCAGTTGCTTCTATATGAATGATAATTTGACGTAATTGATATTTTATCCCTGCTCCCTTACGTGCTACTTGTGTAAATGTATCTCACTGTTCGCCTAAATTTTATTTCGTGTGCATGAGAGACGGGGATTCTCTCAGGGTTGCCAAGAGACAGGGTTCTCTTGTTACTTGCTCGAGAGACGGGGTTCTCTCATCATGTGTTTGGGAGACGGGGCACTCTCATCAATACTTGCTACTTGTCAACTTGTTCTAGTGGAAGGTTAGATTTTCTTTCGAGTGTTTAGATTCTGGGAAGTAGAGGGTCGTGACTTGACAGCATTGAAGGAACCTTGTTGATTGAAGACCTCTTTCAAACTAATCCCTGACGGGGAGTAGCTAACCCGCGTGGGATGAAAACGGGAGAGTGAATCCGAGGACGGATTCTCTTAAGGGGGAGAGAATTGTAACGCCCCAATTTTTCCAGACTGTAACGCCCCGACTTTTCGGCCGTACAGGTATGACACCACGAGTGGGTTTAGACTGAGTGTTATGTGATTTAATTATGCTTTAGTTGCTAAGTGAGTGTTTAATTAATAATTTCGTAAACTAATTGTTATTATGTGACTAATATGATTTAAATGATTATGTTCTTTAATCTCTTTTTTTTTTAATATGGTTACTTACAACTAAGGTTTTATGTTGAATATGTACGTATTTGAACTTATATGAAATCCTTGGATTCAATCGCACTTTGAATTTGACCCAATTGCTATCCTACCAAACCTTGGGGCCCTAATTGAATCACTTAAACTGTTAGAGTACCAAAATGTAATTTTCCCTCATTCTTCCCCTTAATTACATGATTTACACCTCCCACAACCTCATTCTTCTTCTTTCATCTTCTCCTAGAAAAACAAGGGTTCCCATCTTCTTTCTCCTTTTTCTTTTGATGGATCCAAGCTAGTAGACAAGGAGACAAGATGATTTCTTCATGTTTTGGTCAGCTCAAGTCATTTTCTTCTTCAACCCCTTCATCTCTTTTCCTTCAAGGTATATGTGTTTGTATATATATTTCATGTGGGTTTGTGGAAATAAGTGATTCTTGCATCCTAACTTGATATATGTTGTGTCTTGAGGCTCAATTGATGTATATTTGTTAAATTTTGAATTATTTGTTAAAACATGAGTGCATCGCCATTGTTGGACCTTCAAGATGTGAAAATGGTGGATTGGTTTCTTGTGCATTTCTTGCCATTTTGCTAGGCTATTATGATAGAGCATGTATGTGTGAGTTTACACCTTCAATTTGATTGCTTTTAGTTGAGCTTTGAAGTGGTTTTTGCTTCCTTGTCTCTCCCCTTCGAGCAACCCCTGTTTTTTAGCCTTTTTCCAGCCCTGGAAGACTACCCGGGCGGGTACTTTTTGTGCCTAAAAAGTACCCGGGCGGGTACTCTTATCCAGAAGACTTCGGGACAGTTTTCCCCGGCCGAGGAATTTTTCCCTTGAACTTTACCCGGCCGGGTACTCCCTAATCCGAACTTCAAATGACCTGATTTTTGAGCCGTTGGAAATCTCTTGAAGTCTACTAACACCTCCAATTGGGATCACCTTAATATATTTTCTCATTTCTGAGTTATGATCGTTTGAAAATTGTGTCGCCACTTCATCGGAACACTGCACTCACCCAACTTCGGACCCTCGCCATTTCCTCATCGCTTTGAACCATGTTTCGGGCCATATATCATTTGAAAGTTCTATGTGTCTAGTTTCCTATCCAACAAACAAAACCTAATTCCAGTTTCTAGAACTCAAGATATGTTCAATTCTTTACAGCTTGTGCATTACCAAAAACTGTCAGCTCTCACCTAAACTTGTTCAAAACCGTTTTCTTGCTTTCCCTCCACTTCCTCGGACTCCTTATGTGGTTTGAATGAATTTTATGCTTGTTTAATTGGTTATATGCGATATATCTTGAGATGATTATGAATTTTATGCTTTGAATTCAATGTATAAACGTGAAATGACAACATGAACGTTTATGTGCTACTTTTATGTATGCGTGAATGATTTGCTTCGTTTAATTGTTTGGTATGTTGTGAATAGGTTCTTCCATGACTTATATTTTTTTTTTAATATGTTGTATTATGTGTTAACTTGTATATTATGAAGTCATAATGTGATCTTGTTAAATATTTTGTGAATTATGATCCAATATGCCTTCAAATGCTCTCTAGCTTACATGCATGAATTGTTCCTCCATTTATTGGCCTCATATGATAACTTCCATCTTCATTTATAACTCGTATGCATTTTAAATATGTTATAATATGAGTTATGATTAATGTATGAAGCTTATGGCTCGATTTGATACAAAATATGAAAGATATGAAACACATGAATATGAAACCACCATATCTTGAAGTTCTGAATGAATTATTTGATTATATGACCCCATCACACGATTCATGCTTCTTATGCAGCTCATATCATATGCATAACATGCCGTGCGTCTATGTGGTTTCATATTGAGTCAATTCTCACGAGTACACATTGTTCCTTCTCTTGTACAGTTCGTTTCCAAGGCGGAGACTTCCGAATTGATAGGCACCCGTATTACTCATGCTTTATGCCTTGTGGTATTCGAGGTGAGGGTGTTTTTGTTTTAGCTATCTATCAAACCCTACAACCCTTATGTGATAAGTTTTGGCCAAAAACCTAATGTATATATATATATATATATGTATATGTTATTTTCAAAGTAGAGTCATCGAGTAAATTATGATCGAGTAAACCCTTTTCTAATGAATTATGAAATATGTTATGTTTCTTATGAATCAAATGTTTTGGCGAGACTATGTATGTATGTTATAATTGCACGGGCCCAGGGACTTAGTGCAAGTGGCTATCCGGGGAGGCAAGGGCCGACGGTGATCCCTTATACTAGTCCCACCACATTTACGGTGATACCAGCCCTCGCTAGGAGGTTTAGCGGGGAATGGGAGTTGAGTGCCCTTGGGGGAGTTATGAAACCCCATTGGCCTATGTATAAGGTGGTCGGGTCTTGCTAACCCGTCCACCACCTGGAGGAAGAAGGTTGGAACTTATTTTATGATTATGTTTATGTTATGATATGATTATGCACCGTGCGGGAAGGCCGGGACACGGATTGCCCAAACAACTATGTCTTATGTTATGACTTGCTTGTATTATAATGTATTGCATGATCGCGTATTTAACATATTAATGAAATGTATCGTACACGATCAGAGTTTGGTTGGAGATGATGCAGGCTCACTCGCCGAGCCGTAATGATTATGTATGAATTATGAACCTAATGAATTTAATATGAATTAGTCGTAAAGTTCGAACATTGGTTATTTATTTTCTTGCCCTTCGTCGGAACTAACTTCCAATAAAACCTTTGCTCGGGATTTATGGCTTGCATGTGCATGTTTCTATATTTATGTATCACTCCTGCTCATTCAGTCTTCTAGAGACTGACCACTCTTTCCCACTTCTCAGTATCTTGCAGGTTTTGCTAGGCGGAGGTCAAGTTTAATTCTCTTGTTGAGTCACACTTGTACACTCGAGTCACATGTTACATTGTTATGATTTAATTGTAATTCTTTTATGTATTTGGGCCTGTGAGCCAATTATGAATTATTATTAATATGGATTCGGGACAGGTTGCATGCGTAGTTGAACCCGTGGATAAGATGCATGTTGAATTTTTTTTTTAGTCATCTTATGATAATGTTATATGTTGGGGCTATTATTGAAATTTATGCTTGGTATTATTGCTTCCGCATTATGTATTCGGGATTTTGATTTAATGGGTTCAGGGTTAGTTTCCGCCTAGCCAGGTTGTTTTTTTTTTTTTTTTTTTGTGTCTCCCGTTCGCTATGAGTCCGGTTCATGCTTGTATTATCCATTTCATATGTGGACTAATCTTGTATTGCGGGGGATGTGGTTCCTATCGTCCCGGATGCTACACAGACGTTCAGGTACGCGCATCACATGTGTGATTTTTGAGAGTTAGGATTTAAATTTAAATTTTCGTTTATTAAATTCTTACATCTCATGAAAATTTATATGAAATATATTTCATCATGTTTACGTGAAATAATTGTCGAACATGATTTATTTGCTAATTGTCCTTAATTGACCATTTATTTAAATTTAAGGACCAAATTGCATGATATATTCTTGGACTAAAGTGATTAATTAGTTAGGAATGGAACTTAATTGCATGACTTGTACTTTGGAGGGACCTAATTGCAATTTAATCATTTCACTAAAATCAAGGATGATGAATCACGATATATGCTTCTTCATCCTTCTTCCACCTTCATTTCATTTCAAGTCATACAATCATCTTCATCTCTCTCTCGATCAAACATCACACAAGAAGAAGAGATGGTTTTCATCTTATTCAAGTTAAATCATCAAGAAATTAGGAGCTTTGAAGCATCATCATCTCCATAACTTCATCATCTTCTCATATTTTCTTCAAAGGTAGAGATGGAAGAATATATGATTTCTTGAAATTTATATATGAGGCTAGGGTTCATGATTCAAGCTTGATAATTTGTGTATTTTTTGTTAGAAGCATGATTCTAGGCTTTCAACATGAATTGGTGCATGAATTCTAGGAAATTATGGAATTTTTTTATGAGTTCATATATGAGTTAAAGTTGATGATTATGATGATTAAGGCATGAATTATGTGTTTATATTGGGTTTTATTACACTTTAAGCATGTATACCTATTTCCTTTCATGAATTATAGCATTTGGAAGTGAATTATAAGTGTTTTGACGAGATTTGAGTGTGGTTCATGCATCCCCTGCTTCTGCATCTTCTGCATGGCGGGAACGGCCCATCCCATCCCAGTTCATTTATAGGAAGGGTCATTCCCACCCTTTTGAAAAGGACAGCCTGCATGGCTCTTCCCGTTTTGGCTTGCAGCCGGAACGGCCGTTTCCAATTTTTGGGGAGCAGCTTCGGGGAGCTGGGAGTGGCCCTTCCCATTTTGAACTGAGGGCCGGAACGGCCTTTCCCAGGCCTCTGGAGAGGCAGAAACCTTCTGCATAAATTTCAATTTTCCAATTCCTTTCCTTTATCTTTAAATGATCCATACATGCTATTATATGACCAATATCATGCAATAATATGATTGTAACATGCTACATTGATCAACGCATGTCATCTCGTTACATGATTATGCCATGCGTCATAATTGGTATCATTATTGAGTCCTTGTCTCACGAGTGCACAATAACCCGTTTCTTGTCCCGTTCTTCTCCAGGATGGAAATTGTGATCGCTGAGCACGTTCATGTATCCATGAGTCATCGTGTCGCCTGTCAGGTGAGGTTTAATTGCTAGTTATATAGAACCTGTATAACCCTTTATGTGGAATTTCAATTCAAAAGGTATATATATTTATCTATAATCGTTTCTAAACTCTCAAGTGAATTGCCAGCAAGTCGTGTTCATGCAAAGCAATGCGTGTATCATGATTGAATCGTTAATTGCAAGCAAGTCATGTTCATGCAAAGCAATGCATGTATTGCGATTGAATTGTGACCGTATTTTGGCGAGTAGCATGATAGCACTTTGGGCCCAAGGGTTAGTGTATGAGCCAACTAGGAAAGCATAGGGCTGACGGGTAACTCTGCACTCCCCTCATCAGTTGGGATGACCCCTGAATCCACCAGGAGGTTTGGTGGAGGAAAGAATCCCGTACGTGGGAGTCATGAACCTGACGTACGTAGCATGGATGGTTAGGGCCTTGCAAACCCACGATCACCCGGAAGGAAAGGAGTTCATGAAATTGCTACCTGTGCACCATAATAACCTGCATGATTACATGATAATTAAACAAGCATGTAATGTTCACTATTGGCGTAAGGATGGAGAATTACCCTCACTCGCCAGGGCCACTGATTGAATAATTGAAAGTGATTAAAGTGTTTAATATTGATAGTTGTATTCGTGGGCAAAGTGTATTGTATTTTGAACTTATATTGCTTTCAGTTATAAAACTTCACCCGAGGATTTAACTTGCATGCTATCTATGCTAATATATTTATTTATGCCCCTCACTCAGTCTTCCATAGACTGACGCCTCCACCTTTCAGGTTCTTACAGGTACGTGTTAGGCGGGAATAGAGTCGAGTCCAATCTTTGCATTCGAGTCTAGCACAGTTCATTTACTTATTGTTGTACATGAATTGTTGTATTGTTAATTGTTATATATTTTAGGAGATGATAATGTATTGATATGTGAGATTAGAATATGGTTTACTTAACAAATGATCGATAATGTAGCGTGCTTCCACTTTATTTCTTATGCATTATGGTAACTGATTGAGGGTTAGTCCCACCTAGCTAGTTGATTTATTTTATTTGTTACCCCGTTCGCTATAGGTTGGTTCATGTACGGATTATCCATTTCATATGTGAATCGACCTATAGTGCGGGGGTGTGGCATCTCTACGTAAAGGGGTGCTACATTTTGCATCGATCAGTCGAAGACCGACTTAGGATTCTCCTCGACGGAACCAATCAGGATCCAACTAAGGAAGAACACGCATGCTAGCGTACAACACATCACTGCGGAAGAGGATAGAAACGATGGGAGCAAAAAGGTAACCAATCGTCATCTTTCTGTATTTAACAGACTAGGTACATCCAAAACCCCAAAGTCGGTATCCGAAAGGCTTAGAAATACTCGTCCAGCTAAATCCGTTCATGACAGACATGGCATTAGACATCAAACATGAGGTTTTATCTTTGATAGACTCGGAAACCATGGAGTAAAGCAATAGAGGAGACAAGACATCATCAGAGAGGTGGAAACAATGGAGTCAGAAAGTAAAATTCAGATTATCTAAATCTCTATATCCCGTGAAATTAAACCCTCAATCCTGCTTATTACTTCAGATGGGCCAATGAGATTAAACAACAAACTTTGGGGCACTCGAGTGGCGTAGCTGAAGAAGGAGTAGAGGTCACAATTGGGTCCGACGACACTTGTGCTCCCAAGGAAGATGAGTACTACACGTACAATCATGTAACTATTGAGAAATATTCCGACTCTCAGCCTTCTAATGACGAGGTTCAACAGGCCCCGAAGTAGCTTGAAGATGGTGTACAAACAAATGTGGATGAGCTTAAGGAGTTGAATCTCAGAACTGACAAGGATCCGCCTCCCGTATATGTTAGCGCGCTTCTGAGTCAGGAAGAAGTAGAAGAATAACACAGAATCTTGAACGAGTACAAAGATGTCTTCACATGGACGTGTAAGGAGATGCCTGGCCTAGACCCAAAAGTCCCAGTGCATCATCTCGATATTGAACACGGAGCACATCCTGTCAAACAATCACAAAAAATGCTCCGCCCAAAACTTGCTGCTCGTGTCGAGGCAGAAGTAAACAAGTTGATTGAAGCTGGATTTATCAGAGAGGTCAAGTACCCTACCTGGATATCTAGCATCGTATCGGTCAAGAAGAAGAATGGCCAAATACGAGTTTGCGTGGATTTTCGGGATCTGAACAAAGCGTGCCCCAAGGATTATATCCCTTTGCCTATCATTGAGCTAATGGTTGGCGCTACTACAAGACATGAAGCTTTATCTTTCATGGATGGGTCCTCCGGTTACAATGAGATAAGGATGTCACCAAAAGATGAGGAGTGTAAGTCTTTTCGCCCTCCAAAAGGAATATACTGCTATAAGGTAATATCATTTGGTCTGAAAAATACAGGTGCTACATATCAACGAGTGATGGAAAATATTTTGACGAAATTCTGCACAAAAGGGTTGAATGTTATATTGCCGATCTGGTTGTTAAGACAAGTAAAAAAGCCAAGCACTTGGAGGATCTTCGTGTTGTGTTCGAAAGGCTAAGGAAATATAACTTGAAAATGAATCCTCTCAAATGTGCATTCGGAGTGACATCGAGGAAAGTTTCTTGGCTTTGTGGTTCGTCATCGAGGTATTGAGGTGGACCCCGAAAGGATAGACGTTATCCAAAAGATGCCTCCACCAAGGAATCTAAAAGAACTGAGGAGCCTGCAAGGAAATCTCGCGTCCATAAGGAGATTCATATCCAACCTTATTGGGGATGCTAGCCATTCAACCATCTCATGCGAAGGAAGCCCCTTTCAAATTGGATGAAGGTTGCCAAAATGGATTCAAAAGTATAAAGAAATATTTTTTGAACCCACCAGTAGTAGGATCCCTGATACCTAGAAAACCACTCGTAATGTATATTGCAGCGTAAGAACGTTCAATTGGCACCCTAATGGCTCAAGAGAATATTGAAGGTAAGCAAATGGCTCTTTATTACCTAAGCAAATCCTTAATGGGAAGCAAATTAAAGTACTCTCCTGTTGAGAAAATATGCTTAGCTCTGTTCGACGCCATTAAAAAGTTGAAGCATTATTTTGAAGCCTACTCGATTCGGCTCATCTCCCAAGTTGATCCATGTTGTGTGTAGAAATTACATGATTTTAAGCGTTAAATATATGATATTCTGGAGCCGTTTGATGCGTTTAGGTGTTTATTTGACTCAGTTTAGGTGTCATTAGAGTTGGAGTTACGAAAAGGAGAAGCAGAGCGATTTCACGCATTTTGGGAGAAAAAGTGGTAACTCCCGTTACCATTTAGCAGTACTAAAGGAGTAACTCCCGTTAATAGCCACAAGAGAACGGTTTTTGGCGACAACAGAGGGGTAACGCCCGTTACCACTACGCAGAAGGAATTAGGTAACGCCCGTTACCAGTAATAGCGTTAATGCGATTTCATGCCATTAACGAGCGTTAACGATGGCAAGGCAAGAGAATTCTCCTATGGTTACTATATATGTGCGTTTTGGAGTGTTTTTTAGGGAGACTTCTTCCGTTCGTGACCTAGATTGGAGTTAGACAGAGAAAAAGAGTTTCCTTTCCAAGTCAAGACCTTGGGTTTGGAAGAAGACTCAGAGGTTCAGAAGATTTTCAGAGAATTCGAGAAGACGACAGGATTGAATTCCGAGAACAATCTTTGGTTTTATTGTTGCTTTAATTCCTAAACTAATTCCTTTGATTTTTAGTTTTAGTTTTTATGCGAAGTTCGTTCTTGAGTTTTGTTGAATGTTATTGAGTTTAATTGTTAGACTTTATTTAGATTCGTTGACCATGATTTATGTTAATGCAGTTTCCTTTAGTTTTATGATTTTTTCTTCAAGTATGAGTAGCTAATTATCTAAGGCTAGGGGGAAGTGATGATGATTGCATGATGGATGTTTGATGAGACACTCGAGTGACTTGTGTTAATTCTTAGTTTGAAAACTTGTTTGAATTGACTTGCGATGGCCTGATCACCCGTACTATGTGTCACAATTACCTATAAATCGAAAGAGTGATGGTAGGTTAGATGGTTTTCAATACTTGTGAGTTGTAGGGTTCAAAGAGATTTGGTCCTAGCTTATACAACAGTAATCTTATTCCATGCCGAGCCGCTAGAATACTGAATTACACTAGTCTTGTTCCTATGGTTTAATTAACTATTGGTGATTGCGAGAGCAACATTGAACACTAATTAAGCACTTGGTTACACCTCGAGAGAGGGTAATTCAAATATAAGTGACTAGGTTGTAGAATTACACTTGTCAAACGGGTATCACATTGGCTCTTGATTGTATGATTCAAAGCTTTTTCCCCTACCTGTTTAGTTTACTGAAGTAAATTCACGTATTTAAATTGTTAATTGCAATTTTAGGTTCATTACTTGTTAATTTCCGTATCAGTATACTAATAGAAATAACCTTGAATTCGTTAAGTCTTTAGATTAGAGAGAAATAGAGAGTAGTGATTGATTTCCCTTCCCTGTGGGTTCGATCCTATTGTACTACGCGTATGTTAGGGTACACTTGCACGATTGGTTTTTAACTGTAGTAAAATCTGATACAACAAGTTTTTGGCGCCGTTGTCAGGGAAGGCGTTTTAAGTCAATATTACTCAATTGTTTCGATCTAGTGCTTTAGACTATTACTTTACTTTGTGTTTATTATCCTTGTTACTGTGGAATTGGACTGAGGAATTCTTTTTCTTTGTATAGGTTTATAGTGCATGCGAAGATCACAAGATCCCGACTTAGTTCCATACGATCCGAAAATTGAGAGAACACTGAGTGCTATTAGGAGAAGAAATAAGAAGGAGAAGAAACCGATTGCTTTACCGATGGCTGAAGCAGACCCACCACCACCACCAGCTATATGAGATTTTAACGTACCGCAAGCTGTAGCAATTCAGCCTGCAACTCATCCACCGATTGCAGCAAACAATTTTGAGATTAAACCAGCTATCATAAATTTGTTGCAGAATAATCCTTTTTCAAGACTATCTTTGGAGGATCCAACTTCACATTTGGAGTATTTTTTGGAAGTTTGTGATACCTTCAAAATTCATAATGTCACTACTGATGCAATCCGAGTTAGGTTTTTTCCCTTTTCACTTAGGGATCGAGCTAAAGCATGGCTGAGTACTGTCCCAAATGAATCTTTTCAGACTTGGGCAGCATTGTCTCAGGCCTTCCTAGCAAAGTTCTTTCCACTGAGCAAAACTACGAAGTACAGGAACGATATCCAAGGTTTCAGGCAGTTGGATGGAGAGTCTTTCTATGAAGCTTGGGAAAGATTTAAGGATTTGCAGAAGAAGTGTCCACATCACGGAATTCCCGGAAGGTTATTGATTCAGACTTTTTACAATGGGATGTCCCTTACCTTTAGAGGAGCGATGGATGCCGCAGCTGGCGGAGCATTCTTAGCCAAATCTGAAGCAGTTGCTATTGAGTTATTGGATAACATGTCACAGAACGATGTTTTTGTGCATGAAAGGAGCCAAATCTGAAGCAGTTGCTATTGAGTTATTGAGGAGAATAAATCATTGATATGAATTGTTAAAGGTAATTATGTGTTTATTTGAAAATGATGCAATGTGATTTGATTGAATATTATGAGTTAATTTCAGTGGATTGACGTGATTGAGCACCATTAGTTGTGTGTTTGTGTTTTATATAAGTTTTGGGCTGAGTCTTGAGTAACGGGTGTTACACCATTGCTAGTAATTTTTTGGTAAAGCCCGTTAATGAGATCAGACGTACCAGTTACTAAATGTAACGGGCGTTACACCTTTGCTTTAATTTTGATGGTAACGCCCGTTAATGGACACAGTGTAACGCCCAGGTTCCGGATGAACAGGTAAGCACGCCACGTATGAGTTTGTGAGCGTAGGATTTATTTAATTCTTTAATTTTACCTTATTCTTACATGACATTACATATTTTTATAAAACTCATGATACATTATTTACGTGAATTATATGAAATCACATCATTGGAAAATTATTTCATGTCATGAAAAAATATTTATTACGTGAAATAATTACCGGGAATGATTCAATTACGAAATGGTCCCTACTTGATCATTTTTCTAACTTTAGGGACTTAATTGCATAAACTTTCAAGGATTTAATTGATTATTTTTCAAAACTATATATCCTCAATTGCATGGCTTGAACTCTTGGAGGGTTAAATGGCAAATTGAACATTTCACACAAATAAAAAAGATGAATTACGTGATATAGCTTCCTCAAGCTTCTTTGATCCTTTTTCAACCAAAAATTTACCCAACATATTTGCTCCTTTCATTCTCGGTTCATTCAAGCAAAAAGGGAGAAGAGATTTGTATTCCTTTTCATCAAGAATTTCAAGAAATATCTCAAGATTTGAAGCATAATCATCATCATCTTCTTCCTTCTTCATTTCTTTAACCTCCAAGGTGGATATGTGGTTTAATTCATGATTCTTGATCAATTATGTGTAAGTTAGGGTTTGAGAATTATGGCATAAATGAGTTATTTGTGAATTGAAGCATGAATATGTGATTATGGCATGATTTGTTCCTTGAATTCTTGAGAAATTTGAGCTTGAATGATCAAGAGATGCATGAACATGAAACTTGGAAATTTGATGATATTTCATGATTTGTGTGTTTAAGTGATATATTATCATATCTCGAACTTGTATGCCTGCATATTACCAGAAATTATTGGTTTTATTGATCAAACTTGGAACTTTGTGGCTTGATATGTTGTTACCGTAGCTACTGCTCTGTTTTCTCAGTTGCGAAAACGGGGAACGACCCTTCCCGCCTCAAGGCCTTTTGGGAACGGTGGTTCCCATGCTTCAGATTTAAAATAGGCGGCCGAACCTAGGAACGGCCGTTCCCATTTTGGCCTACGTGCCGGAAGGACCGTTCCCATCAAAGGCGCATTTTATTTTAAAAAGTTGCTGGCACGTTTTAAAGGGGTACGGGAACGGCCCTTCCCATTTTCAAAGGGAAGCCGGAACGGCCGTTCCCATACCGTCTGGCAGAGCAAAAGCTACTGCATAAATATTGATTTTTGAGGTTTTGATCCAATGCATTCTTTGATCCCAAATTGCTAGTATATGATTGAATACATGTCAAAACAAGATATTTTCATGCTACATTTCATATTGCTCGTCATCTCGTTGCATTTTCGCCTTTCGTCATATTTGGTCCATTTTGAGTCATGTCTCACGTATACACGTCGTGTTTGCACAGGTCACGAGGTCGTGGACGAGGAACAGGCTCCCTAGAGCATATCCTTGTTGTATTTTGTAACAAAGGTGAGGTTTTGTTCTAGGTACTTAGAACCTTACAACCTTTATGTGACATTTTCGGCCAAAACTATTATATCTATAAACGTTTTCAAACTATAAACATTTTCAAGCAAGCAAGCCACGATTGTTCATGATTTTAAGCATGTTTTGGCGAGTTCATGATTGCACTTGGGCCCAAGGGTTATTTCTTGAGCCAACCGGGAAAGCAAGGGCTGACGGGTAACTCTTGAACTATCCTCACCTCATTGGGATCACCCCCGAAGCCACTAGGAGATTGGTGGTGGAAGGAGTTCCGTGCGTGGGAGTCATGTTCCCGACATACACCACGTCGTGGATAGTTGGGCCTTGCAAACCCACTATCACCCGGAGGAAGAAGGAGACTGGGGACGGATCCGGCACCACGGATTGTCCTCGGGTTATTGCATGTTTTAATCATGATTATGTCTAATTATGCACTAAACAAAATGTATGATCACGTATTGAATTAATCATGCAAGCGTATTGTTCACGATTGGTGTAACGGTTGGAGAATTGCCCTACTCACCAGGTCACATGTTTTACAAAATGATCAAGTTAACATGTTAAATTGGATAGTTGTAGTCTCGGGCAAAGAACAAGTTATTCTTGAACTTTATATTTATTTCATTTCAAATTTTCACCCGAGGCTATAACTTGCATGTGACGTGTGATATATATATTTATTGCCCCTCACTCAGTCTTCGGTAGACTGATACTCCACTTTTCAGGTACTTTTGGTCGTGGTCGTGCTAGGCGGGAGTTGAGTCAGGTCTTGCATTTCACCGAGTCTAGCATTGTACCTTTCATGTGTAGCACTTTTAATATATCATGCTATGATCATTGTTATTACATTTTGGATACATGGACATGTATAACATATAAGAGATGATAATATATTGATAGTTAATATCGGTACCTACTATGTATCTACTTTGGTAAATATGGTACCTATACGTATTAATTGATATGCTTCCGCTTATAATTTCATGCCTTGGTTTGTGTATGTTGGGGAGTGTCCCGCCTAGCTCGTTATTTTCTGGATTGTCACCAGTTCGCTATATGTTCGGTTTATGTACGGATTGTCCATTTCGTATGTGGATCGGGCTATAGTGCGGGCGATGTAGTGCCTTGGGGGTTAGGTTGCTACATCTACAGGTGGTATCAGAGCCCGGTTGCAAAACCGCGGTTCTCGAGTCGTGTCAAGTGAGTCTAGGTCGCACGGCATAGGATTACTTGTTACTTGGGAGTTTGCATTTAAGTGAATTACATGATTTGCTTGAATTCTTGATATTACTTGAGCTACTTGATTTCTTTAAGGGTGTGCTTTATTGATATTATGGAATTATTTGCACATATTTGCATTTGTTAATCAAACCATGCATGTGTAGTGATTCGATTTCAGGATCGATTGTGACAAACATCACCGTGACCGATCCCCGAGACCTCGGTATCATCGCCATCACCGCCATCATCGTCGTGAGAGGTCACCCACTCCTCCACCTCCTCAGGCTCAGCCCCAGGATTTCATGAACGCCGTGGTAGGGCTAATTGATCAGAGACTTCAGGAAAGGGTTCCTCCAGCACCACAAGCACCTGTAGCACCCCAGGAGAACTCCATTTCAGCTATATTGCTCGAGTTTCAGAATCAGCGTCCCCCGAAGTTCTATAAGGGCGATGATATTCAAGCTGAAATGTGGTTGAAAGAAGTTGAAAGAATCTGGCAGCTCATTCCTTGTGATTCTCAAGAGAGGGCTCGCTGCACCCTTACTTTGATTCAGGGCGAGGCTTACTCCTGGTGGGAAAGCACTCAGATAGTCTTGGAGGTCGCCGGGACAGCTATCACATGGGAGGTCTTTGTACGGGAGTTCAGAAACAAGTTCATTCCTCCCGCTTCCCGTACCCGCAGGTTGAGAGAGTTCACAGAATTGAAGCAAGGAGGGAGATCTGTTGGCTAGTACATTGCCGAGTTCGAGAGACTATCTCGCTATGCACCCAACATAGCGAATGATGACATTCACAAGGCGATGCAGTTCGTACACGGACTCGGGCCAGATATTCAGGATGCTTTGAAAGCGGCTAACACGAGCACCTGGGCCAAAACTACCACCAAAGCTTTGAAGGTCGAGGAGTCAGACAATGCCAGGAAGCTTATTCCCCGTACTGGACAGGCTTCAGGTTCAAGATCGGGACAGGGGTTGAGTTCAGGAAAGAGGCCTATGGTTTATTCAGCACCTCCAGCATCGAAGGAACCCGGGAAGAAGTTTAAAGCTACAAGACCACCTCAGAAGGCTCCACGAGCTCCAGCACCATCACAGCCATCTCAGAGACCGGGTTGCAGATTTTGTGGACTCCCTACAAATACTTATGATAATTGCAGGCGACGGTTGGGTTTGTGTTTGATCTGTGGGGGTGACGAGCATCGGGTTGATGGTTGTCCGGATCATCAGGATCCCCACCTGCAGGTCAGAGGACACTAGTGAGAGCTCGGGCTTACGCATTAGCTGGAGAGGAACAGGATCCTGAGATCGACCCTGCTGTAGTTGTCGAAGGTACTATATGCATCCATGGCACGAACATCCATACATTATTTGATCCAGGAGCTACACACTCCTTTGTTGCGCAATCTATTGCTATTACATTATCTTTGCCTGTTATGTGCTCTTCTCTGCCTTATTTAGTTTGTTCTCCTTTCGGTAGTAGACAAGAGACGGATCAGGTTTACAGGGATGTTCCGGTGATGATTGAGGATCGAGAGTTCTTGACAGATTTCATTGTAATACCGATGGAAAGATACGGGTCCATTTTGGACTTGGATTGGTTGTACAAGCACTGTGCTACAATAGATTACTGGACCAATAGAGTACAGTTGGGTACAGAGGTTACTACGGGTTGGACCTCGAAGACAGTACCTCTACTTTCCTTCTCAGAGGCTCAGAAATTGGTTAAAGATAGGGCTACAGGGTTCATTGCCTACATTCTGAATAAGCCCAAGGATCAGGTGAAATTTGAAGACACGGAAGTGGTAAAGGAATTTCCTGAAGTTTTCCCAGAGAAATTGGATTCTTTGCCTCCCGAGCGAGAGATCGAGTTCGTGATTGATCTTTATCCGAATGCAGAGCCGTATTCGAAAACTCCTTATCGGACGGCTCCAGCCAAATTGAAAGAGTTAAAGGTTCAGCTCGAGGCATTATTGGAAGTTGGGTACATCAGGCCGAGTTCTTCAGTTTGTAAAGAAAAAGGACGGGACTTTGAGGATGTGCATCGATTACCGGGAGTTGAACCGGATGACTATTAAGAACAAGTATCCCCTTCCACACATCGAGGAATTATTTGACATACTTCAGGGTTCCAGGGTTTACTCGAAATTGGATTTGAGACAGGTGTACTACCAGCTGCGAATCCGAGCAGAGGATATTCCAAAGACGGGATTCAATACTCGGTACGGGTATTACGAGTTCATGGTTATGTCGTTTAGGTTAACTAATGCCCCTGCAGCTTTCATAGATATGATGCATCGGATTTTCAGGCCTTTCCTCGACAAGTTTGTGGTAATTTTCATCGATGACATTTTGGTATTCTCCAAATCTGCCGAGGATCATGCAAGGCATCTCAAGCTAGTTCTACAGATTTTGAAAGAGCATCAGTTGTTTGCTAAGTTCAGTAAATGTGAATTTTGGATTGATCGAGTTGCTTTCTTGGGACACGTGATTTCAGGCCAGGGTTTGGAAGTTGATCCCTCGAAAATTGAGGCAGTGCTTAAATGGGAGAAACTAAAGAATGCCTCGGAAGTTAGGAGCTTCTTGGGATTGGTCGGATATTATAGAAGGTTCGTTCAGGATTTCTCTAAGATCGCCGCACCGTTGACCCGATTGACGAAGAAGGATGTCAAGTTTGTCTGGGATGAAAAGTGTGATCAAAGTTTCAACTTTTTCAACGAAAAGTTGGTATCAGCTCCGGTGTTAGCACTTCCCGAGGGTTCAGAGGAGTATGCCGTGTACACAGATTGTAGCACCCCAATACGTAAGGATGCCACACCCCCGCACTATAGGTCGATCCACATACGAAACAGGTAATCCGTACACGAACCTACCTATAGCGAACGGGTGACAATGCAAATAAAATGACAAGCTAAGCGGAGCTAAATTTATACATGTGATAGAATAAAGCAGAAGCATACTTTATTTACTATCAAATATAACTATTAAAACATGCTATAACATTGATCATTCGTTAAATAACTCGTATACTAGTTCACATATCAATATATTATCATCTCCTAAATTACATAACAAGTAACATTAACAATAATTCCTTTGAAAGAATAAATAAATACATGCACCGTGCGGGACTCGGATGCAAAGGCTTGACTCAACTCGTTTCCCGCCTAGCGTGTACCTACAATAACACTGCACATGTATCAGTTCATGAATAACTCCATCACTCCAATAACTCCATCACTCCAATAACCCCTTCACTCCAATAACTCCATCACTCCAATAACCCCTTCACTCCATCACTCCAACAACCCCATCACTCCAATAAACTCAATCACTCCAATAAACCCCATCACTCCAATTAACTCCATCACTCCAATTAGCTACATCACTCTAATAACGGGAAGGTTCCGAGCCTTCACCATTCACGGTAACACGATAACACAATACACGTATTGCTTTGCAAGATCACGACATTAACCCGATAATCACGGTACGCGCATTGCTTTGCACGACTATGACATTAATCAAGCTACACGCATTGCTTTGCATGGGCCTGATTTGCTTGCTGACAGGTGACACGACGTTTCATGAATGCGTGAATATGCTCATTGATCCCAATCTCTGCCCTGGAGAACATCTTGGAAGGAAACAGAAACATTGTGCACTCATGGAACAATAACTCATTAGTGCTACCAATTATAAGGCACGGCATGATCAGATAACGAATTGGCATGCATTCATGAATGTAACATGATATAACTTTATTATTGCATGATATTTGTCACATAATAGCATGTTGGGATCAATTAAGGATAAAGGAATGAAATTGGAATTTCATATTTTTATGCAGAAACTTACTACCTTCTTCAGGGGCCTAGGAACGGTCGTTCCGGGTTTTAGTACAAAATGGGAACGGCCGTTCCCAGCTCCCCGACACTGTGTCCCGAATATGGGAATGGTCGTTCCGGCTTATAAGCCGAAACGGGAAGGGTCATTCCCATCCTCGCTGCCAAGCACATTATTCAAAATATGGGAATGGCCGTTCCCCAACTACAAAGGGAACGGGAAGGGCCGTTCCCGTTACACAGAAGATGCAAAAACAGAGCAGGAAACAGGGGAACTCACGAACCATCACCAAATCTCATTAAAACTCATATAATTCAACTCTATATGTTATAATTTATGAAAGGAAATACATATGCATGCTTAAAGTATAATAAAACCAATATAATTACTGTAGCACCCCGAGCGAGGAGCACCACATCCCCCGTACCATAGCCCGACACGTGTGACGAAATGGGAGCTCCGGTCACGCACCAAGCTATGGCGAACTGGTGACAAATAAAACACACCTAAGCTAGGCGGTCTAGACCCTGAAACAGAGTGCCCAATAAATCGAAAACTAGAAGCGGAAGCACAGGATCAACATACACACATGAAAGGCCATGGGCCGGTAGAAATTAAAGCATACGCGCCACATTCAAACTTGGGCACACAAGCCAACTTTTGGGACATAAGGTAAGGCCTAGCAAGGGCAATTCTAATCATATACATATCAGATTTGAATCAAATTACAAACTTATACATAACCTCAAAATGAAAAGGCGAAAGTAATGAAGATGCAGAATGTAAAGACTCGACCCGAACGACTCAAAAGAAGAACGCCGCCTAGCACGAACCCAAACTTAGCACCTGCAACTGAGGGGGGAAAGAGAGGGGTCAGTCTACAACTCGACTGAGTGAGGGGGGCTAGCGCACACCCAACACGTATCTAGATATAGAGCAAAGCATGTATTAAACAAAAGACTATGAACCGAGAATAGGGTTTTACATACCAAAGCCATTTTCCAAAAGTACTCATACTTATTCATATATTCGTATATTCTTAAGTTTGAAAACTCGTAAGGATTCATAGATTCAAGTACACATATGGATTCATATTAAAAACTCATAGGGATTCATATTGTAACTCATAAGGATTCTTATATTCAGATCGATTCATAACATAGCGTAGAAATCTCATATTGAAAACAAACTCTCCTATCCCGTTTCATAATCAACGTAACAAAAGAATTCAAATACCCGGTGAGTACGGGTCTCCAACCTTACTCATTAATCAAAAGACTCAAAAGATTCATAAACAAGCATAAACTCATAAATTCATAAGATTCATAAATTCAAAGATTCATATTCCCGTATTCCAACCTTCTCCGTAAGTCTGCACGGGGGTTACGGGCCCACATCGTGCAACTCAATATACGTGGGGTCGCGAACCCACAACGTACCTTCTCCGGCCTCAGCCGAAGGCTCAAAGCACCACGCCTTCTCCATCTCCCTCAGAGTCGCGCATAGGTACTTCAAAGGAGCATGTCCACAGGGGTGATAACCGGCGACCCCAACAGCCGCACCGGGTCTCCCTTACCCACACCTCCGGGGCCCAGGGATTCATAAGATTCAAAAGGATTTATATGACTCGTAAAGAACATACCTAACTCGCGAAACCTAGAAACATACGATTCATACATAAGAAACATAACATAAGAAACATACCTTACCGTGCAACTCGGCATATGCTATACACGTACCTCTCCGTGTCTTCCAAATTCATAAGATGCTAAAGGAGATACATAGTTCACTTGACACCACACGGTTTGGAGCATAGTCTCGTTGCAAAACCATTTTAAGCTTATATATGCCCATACGTATAATTCCAGAAGAATTCATATGAAATCGAATAACAAGATTCATAACATATCATAAGACACATATTTAATATACACATAGTACATATATTCGCATATCACATTAAGGCCATTGGTCGCTTATCTAAAATAAAAGATCCTAACCCTCACCTTACACCGACGTGGCCAAGAAAGAGACAAATGATTCACCCCGGAATCTAATCGAATCACGAAACACCACCGCGGGTGCACCTGGACAAACTGAAGACAATATGCAAAACTTAGACTTGAGGACGAACCATATAGACGCACGCATATGCTTAGTCACGTAAGAGATGCAAATACTTAGTCAAAAACTCATACACGTATCAAATTCATACAAGAAGTGCAAAAACACGCATATCATAGCTTAGCAAAATCATAATATGCATTAAAGCATGTTCATGTGCACAATTAATGCATAATGAAGCATCTAAAAACATAACAAGGCACATAAGCGATTCGTGCAAACAACTCACATTACTTAAGAAACATAAAATGCATAAAAAGAGCCAAACGCATATACATAAACATGCTAAAACAAGTTAGGAATAAGTTCGGAGGTGGAAAGATACGAGAAAAACGGAATAAGAACACAAAAAGGGGGTTCCGAGTGAAATTGGGCCAAAGCTGACAGATTTCCGAAACGGACAAGCTGTACGAAAACAAGAATATCTTGAGATTCAGGAAGGGAATTGAGTTTTGTTTCTTGGAAATGAAACTATACACATAGATCTTTAAAATGGTAGGTGGCTCGAATCATGGTTCAAAGCGGGGCGAAAATGACGAAGGTGTGAAGTTGAACGAATGCAGAATCTCGGCGAAGTCGCGACACCAAATTAAAACGATTATAACTCACAATCTATAACGAAGTTTGGGGTGATTCCAATTTGAGATTGTTCTAGACTCAATAAGGTTGAACATATCCAAAAATCATCTCAATCAGAGGTCATATTAGGGGCTACCCGGCCGGGGAAAAACAAGGCAGAAATCTACCCGGCCGGGGAAAACAGTGCAGAAACTTTCTGCACTAAATCTACCCGCCCGGGTACTTTTAACACACAAAACTACCCGCCCGGGTAGTCCTTCTGGACGAGAAAAAGAAGCAGAAACAGGGGCTAAACATGGAGGAAACCAAAAATGATCAAAACCACCTCAAAACTCAACCAAATGCAATGAAAATCAAGGCTCAAGTTCATGGAAACATGCTCTAACACATATCTTAAATTCAAGGCATGAAATCAAGAATTGAATGAGTTGCCATTTCATCTTCTTCAAGCTCCATTAATGGAGTTATATGCAATGCTCACCCAACAATGAAAATTCCAACATTTATGTAACAAGAGAGCTCAAGAGAAGAACATACATCAAGTTTAGATCATATAATTCAAGTATGAAGGCAAGAGATCAAATTTTCATACAAGCATACTATTCATCATCTTCTCCAATAGCATGGATCCAAGCAAGAAAGATGGAATTCAATCGGGAAGAAACTACACACTCGAAGAGAGAAATTTAAATCTTACCTTGGTTCTTCGATCGGATGGTTGGATAGAGCACAAGCTTGAGCCAAAGCTTGAATGGCCAAGGGCTTTCTTCTCTTCTCTCTTGCCTTGTGTTTTGATCGATCCAAAGTGAGAGGAAGAGGGGAGATATTTTCAGCCATAAAGGGGCTGAAACGGGTCGGGTCAAAAAGGATCCGGTCCACTCGGATCGGATTTTAAAACAGTAGGGGTATCAAACGGCTTTAGAAAATTATAAGGTTAATTTCATCGAATCCGAATCCTCGAAACGAACTCAATGACAAGGTCGGAATTCGAATTTGAATTCCCGAGCTCAAGGTAGCCACGAAGGCTCAAACACCCTAATTAGAATTAGGTCCCTAATTTGCAAATATTGGACGATTGAGTCCACGTACATTAATTAAATTCTAATGCGCACATAACTAAAATAAATTGCAAATTGACCTGTAAGGCATGCTAATCACATAATTACTGAATTATACTCTCTCGAGACATCGTACCTGGATTGTCGAGCAGACGGGGTGTTACAAACTCCACCCCCTTAAGAGAACCTGGTCCCCAGGTTCATCTGCTCGAGTATCAAGCTCGAACAACTTTCCGTATTCACCCAAGTTCGAGGTTCATGACGTCCCGACGAGGGTTAGCCCGAGAAAGGTCTTCAAGTACAAGGGGTTTGAATCTCCAAATTGATCCGGTCATTTGAATTGCTCGCTTGACTCGCACGATAAAGACGGTCTAAAGCAGATTCAAAACTCACTGTTTGAGTTCATTTGAGTCAACTCTCGAGCTCAGTCATATTGGTTACACGACCAAGATCAAACCGAACCTCCTTCTTGTGCACGATCTGAGGTCCGAAGTGTCTAACATCCGAACCCTTTTCTTACACCGACAAAATCTTCAAGAGGTTGTTAATCTCGTTGCAAAGCTCGACCCTCATCTCACCGGAGCAACAATCTCGAACACTCAAAACACAAAATAAAACTAAAGATGCATGATGCACGTGATATGCGTGTTCAAGGTACCTTTCACGGATGTGGGGAATCTGATTTTATGATGATGTGATCAAAGTTGAGGTCTCTTAGCCCACAAACATGTCTCGAAATTCCTAATGCACCTTGTACGATAGCATCATCCAGGTCTTCATTCATAGTTGTTGCCTATGTTCAAAAATCCCTTGAATTCCACCCATAACTTCTTGAGTGTTCTCTTAGTCTTGAACATTTTCCCGTAAAACTTGAATTTATCAGAATTTGGTTACTTATTATAATCTTCATATGATATATGAGTCCGATACCTCATCTTCATTCTCATAGTCCTAATTCTTTCGCTCATCTCATATGAATTTTGAGAATTTTCCTCGCTCCATAATTATAACTATCCCATGCAAAAGTTCCTTCGGGCTTGGAACTATTTCCCCACGGTTTGCACCCGTCTCCTTGGAAATTCTGGAGTCCCGGAAACCCAAACAAGGCCTCCTAGCAGTCTTCATCAATTCTCTTTTCCAAAGGCATGGTTAAATAGAAAGGTAATCACCATGCTCTCGGAATCTTGATTGATCAAATTTTGTCTTCGAGTCCCGAGTTAAACCCTCGTTCTAATCTTTGTTAACTTTGTTTAGACTACGTCGTTAGAGGGACTCCTCAATACTTCTTCCCCCTAATGTTTATCACGGATTAGCTCTGGTATCTCTGTTACTCCTTACACCCGTTTTCTCAATAAATCACGCCTTATGCTCGGGTAGAATAATCCTCCTTCAAACTTGACCTTCCTTCAAGGTGTACTCCGTTCTCCTAGTCTCCAACCTCATTTCGGCTTTCCAACCTTTTTTTTTTTTGATACTATCTTCGTATCATCCTACAATCTTCAACCCGATCCCAAAAGGGGAATCTCAAATTCGACCTTTACTCTAACTATTTCTTCCAACTTCATTGCATTCAAAACTTGAAGGTTGAAAGAAGTGAAATTCTATCAAGTAAACATTGAATATGCATGTTGGGTTATAATGCCGATGCTATGCATCACATAATTTCCACTCAAGGTAGAAGAATGTAAGAAATAGCAATTATAACACAATAGGTAAATAATTACAAAAATCTTAAAGATGTCGTGAATGCACATGCCATGAATGCAAATACCTCCATCCTCAGATTCATGTTGGTTTCCAAATTGAAGCCTTTGTTCATGTATCCATTGTTTGTTAGCCTTTGATTGATCTCAGTCGGAAACCATATGTTCTTTTGATCCATACGCATAGAACTTTTTCAGCCTATCCCAGCATATGTTGTAGGCGTGGTTAGTTCCCCCATAATAAGCGCACGGTTGAGGCCCTTTTCTTAATTTTTGAAGGACTCCCGGCCTTATGCTTCTTTCCACGAATCTCCTTTCCGAAATTACTTTTTCTTTCTTTATCGTTTTCATTTGTAGCTTTATCTCCCAATTCATCTTCAGAACATGACAATTCAGCTTGGATCTGGAAAGTAAACTTCAATCCATCCCGAACGTAGAACTTCCTACAATTAATATCCAAGGTGTCTCAACTCTTTATGCTTCTTCCTATTACCCGAGCTCTATTTCCAATGGATTGGTTTGATTGAAACACTTCCTTGATGGCCCGAAGTGCTCATCATCCCCTAACTCTATGATATTCGAACCTTCTAGGAATTGAGTCCGATTAGAATACCTATCCCCGGATCATAGTTTCAATGCTTCCCCTTAACACTCTCTTGATTAATCATCATTAAGGCATCCATCTCTTTCCATAGCATTCTTAGCTCCCTTGTTATTAATCTTTTAAATCCCTTGAATTTCCACTTTCACCTTCTTTTTACCCCGCTTTTCTCCATCACGAAGGAAGACTTCTCTCAATTGCAAGCTCCCGATTCCATTCTTCTTACTCGGCTCTTTTCTTTAAGATCTTCTCAAATTCCCTTCAAGATTTGAACTAATTCCTTGGACGTCTTCAATTCCTTTTCCAACACTTCTTATTACTAGGATTAGGTCCTCGACAATGGGTGCATGGGATTTGCTCTTCAAAAATGATGCGCTTCAACACGAACAGAAGATCTCTTCCTTCAAATCGAGCTATCTTACCTTTCACCTTGGTGGATTGGTTATCTTTGTGAGAACTACACGGTTATGAAGAGTCTTTTCTCTACTTTATCCCAATTCCAACTTAGGGCCATGGTCGTTGAGATGAGTGGTTGACCGTTGAAAGATCTTAACCTACAATACACAAACTAATTTAAAAATACGATGCATGCGGTTAGTAGTAAGTATGGCAAGTATACAAGTAATATGCATAGTTAAAGTATGAAAAAGCAACAATTAATGAAAAGAAGGTAACAATTTAGAACACCAGATGTAAGAAAATTCACGTATCTTGATGCAATGCGCACAATAGCATGTTGTTCTGATAAGTCGTTTATTTACCAATTGTTAAGCTTACAATTGTGATATTTTATTCCATGATTTGGTCTAATGGTAGACGATTAATTGATTTAACGACTTCTTATAGGAATTACCCATTTGCAAGGAATTTGATGAAATCCGAAAGAATCATGCCAATTAGAGATTTGGAGGATCCAATGTTTATTTAAGCTCCTAGGCGTTGCTGCATTTTGTTAATTTGCAAAGGAAGAGAAATTTCAAGTTGGAAGCCAATTTGGGCTTCTAAGTGGAAACATGAGAAGTCCAATTAGTATATTTGTGTTTTGAGTCAGGTGGGCCCATATTCTTTATTCATAGCAGCAGGCCTATTAGTTCCAATTATTTCAGATTTGTAAGAAGAGCCCAAGCTTGTCACCACATTTATTTAGCTGGAAGTGGAGTCTATGGTGGGGGGAACGTTACTTGAAGATTAATGGTCATATTGATGAGATAACGTGGTGGAGGAGGTGACAGCACTGATACACATGGAGTGGGTAAAAACTGATTTCAGAGCCACTGTAAGGAAGCCTGCCTAAGGTCACGGTCAAAGTCTCCAGGCCCAATTTGCAAAGATTGGCCCATTAATTCCAACTCTTTTCTTGAGATCCAACCTGAAGTGTCACGGTTAGATGAGCCCACAACACCCTCAGCTTTATTTGGTTGGTAACTGACTATTCTCGGGGGAGTTAATTCATCCAAAAAAAGGGGGCAGCACGTTAGTGGCGATACCAAGGGAATTAGTGGCCATATTGAAGAGAGAACATGGATGCACGAACATGGAGAAAGTGGAGGAAGAATTCATGATCTTTGGCACTACATAAGCACGGCAGAAACGAAACGCTTGGGGGGAGAAAGAGTCTATCCCTTTCCTATTAGTTCTACTCTTTTAATTTTATTTTAGATTTGTTAATTTCCTTTGTTGGTGAATTTCTAGTTTCGTTTTAGTAGGGATTTTCCTAGTATGCATTAGGGTTGTGTGAGACGAATTTATTGGTGATTTTATCAAGTTATCCATTTTATCTCTATTTTTACGACATTGTGTTTGTTCTTATTCTTTGATTATATTAAGAGCTCAAATCTTAGAATAGGCAATTCACATATAGCTAGTTAACTTATTTGGTGGAGTCTAGCCGGATAATTAACAAAGTAGCAAACAATCACTAGGCCGTTAAGTTCGAGTGATTTCGTGTTGTGGGGTAGACGGTCTAACTAGGCGAAGTAGGAGTTTCTACCTAGTCGGTTAGGGTTAGTGTTTCTTTAGGGTATAATGCAATTGCCCAATTGAATCTTGAAAGGAGTTTCTGCTAAGGTTATTGGTTAATTAGAAAACGATTATTAGGAGTTTCTTTTAGTCGTTATAAACAGTAAGAAGAAACGAGGGAGCCAGAGAGGACTTGGCGACTAAAGCTAGCCTAACGAGGAATTAATCACCCTATCTGTGATCATAGCCTGATGCATGCGTAGGAAAATCCCAGGTACTTGTTATTTATTGAATTAATTTAAGTGTCAGCTGAGTTTAGTTGTTAATTATTTGCTTAGTTAATCTCGTTTTATTTAATTCATTATTAGTTTAATCAAGTATCTCAAACCCCCCCCCCCCCAATTTTTGTTGTTTGTTTTGTTTCCTTAGCATATTGAAAGTCATAAATTCTCCCAATCCTCGTGGATCGATACCCGTTGCCACTATTTTACAATTTAATCGTGTGCAATAATTGGGATTTATTATTGGTGGCCTCGACACCCATCATGTTCCTATACCGTACGACCTATACTTGACACAACACGACACTAGAACTCCGGTTTTGCAACCCGGAGCTCTGATACCACTTAAAGATGTAGCACCCCGAGCAAGGAGCACCATGTAGCACCCCAAGCGGTGGGGCACCACACCCCCGCACTATGACCCAACACGTGTACGAAATGAAAAGTCCGCACATGCATCAAGCCATAGCGAACGGGTGACAAACGAAAAACCAACCTAAGCTACGCGGCACCTAAACCCTGTACAAGTGCAATTATGCAAAACCTGAATGCAGAAGCGAAACAAAATACGAATTCTTAAAAACTTTAATCAGCAATCATAACTCAATATCAACTAAACGGGTTCAACTGCCCTAGAAACCTGTCCCGATCAAACATATAATCAAAACGGGTTCATCTAAACCGAGCACCTGTCCTAACCTGTCCCGAAATTTATACATCCAAATCATAAGTACCAACCTGCATAATATATACATATCATATACATAGTTTCCTTCACAAATCAAAACAAGGTATTTAACAAATCAAACAGACCGACAAAGACTCGACAGACCCGACTCGAAGCCGCCTAGCTCAAACCTACAAGAACTGAAAAGTGGAAAAGAAGGGGGAGGGTCAGTCTCTAGAAGACTGAGCGAGCAGGAGCGATAAATATATATAAAAACATGCGCATGCAAGTCATAAATCCCGAGCAAGGTTTTATTTAAAGTTAGTTCCCAAAAAGGGCAAGAGAATAACTAAGCAATGCTCGGACTTTACGACTAATCATATTAAATTCATTAAGTTCATAATTCATACATAAACATAAAGGCTCGGCGAGTGAGCGTGCATTATCTCCAACCAAACTCCGACCGTGTACGACAAATATCATTGATACATTAAATAGGTGATCATGCAATATATCATAATACACACAAATCATATATCATATCCTAAAACATATTCGTTTGGGCAATCCGTGTCCCGGCCTTCCCGCACGGTGCCTACAATCATAACATAATCATAATCATAAAATAAGTTCCAACCTTCTTCCTCCGGGTGGTGGACGGGTTAGCAAGACCCGACCACCTCATACATAGGTAAATGGGGTTTCATGACTCCCCCAAGGGCACTCAGCTCCCATTCCCCGCTAAACCTCCTAGCGAGGGCCGGTATCACCATAAACATAGTAGAACTAGTACATGGGATCACCGTCGGTCCATGCCTCCCCGGTTAGCCACATGTACTAAGTCCCTGGGCCCGTGAACATGTCATACATGCATAATCTCGCCAAAACATTTCAATTCATAAGAAACATAACATATTTCATAATTCATTTAAAAAGGGGTTTACTCGATCATAATTTACTCGATGACTCTACTTTAAAAGTAATATATATATATACATAAGGTTTTGGCCAAACTTATCACATAAGGTTGTAGGGTTCAGTATGTAACTAGAACGAAAACACCCTCACCTGGAATACGAAGAAACAAGAACACGAACCATACGGGTGCCTACTAGATCAATGTATCTCCGCCCTGGAGAAAAACTGTACAAGAACAAGGATACGGTGTACTCGTGAGAAATGACTCGAAATGAAACCAAATAAGACGCACGGCATTGAAACGAAGTGAAGTGAGTGGTATGGCATGATATGAAATAAATACAGAATTTATAAATGATTTGTTATCAGGAAAGTGTTCATGTGCATAATTAATATCCCAGGTAGCAAATAGGTATATAATTTAAGTGTACGTGTGGTACGGGGTCATTAAACACTTATTGATCACAAGTATCACCCAACAATTTAAACACCTAACATATATTCCCAAAGTATATAGACATATATAAACTGCATACAGAACATGAGTACATATATGTATATATTATATCACATACACACGCACACCCACAACACTCCAATTAATTATTTCACACATGGATCAGCACCCATTATAACATAATTAAAAGGCCAATTTGTAATAAAGGTGTGTATTTTTGGGAGTAGTGCAATTTTAGTGTGGTTTGAAAATGTATTACAAATCTAGTGTATTCCGCTATTCCTATATGCATCTTTGAATAGTATTTTTTGTCTTTTTCTTCAATTTGTGATATTTTGTATATTTTTCATTTAAGACCCAAGTTTTATGATTGTTTTCAATTTAGTCCATTAATTTCTCTTTCATGTAATTTTTCTATAAATTTATTGTTTATATGATTTATTATCTTTCCTTTTTCTTTTATACCTTGTATAATTGTATCTCTATTTAATATATTTTTGTTTATTGTTTTTTCATAATTTTTCTTATATATTTCTTCTTTTTGTAAAGATATTTCCAAATTTTTTCCCATTTGTTTAATATTTTTAGTCTTCATAATTTCTTTTACTCGTTGTTTTTCTTCTGTTATAGTATCTAATTCTATTTTCGGTTTATAACTCATAATTAAGCGTGTGACATTTGATATGCTGTATCTCTTTTTCTTTTGGTATTTGTTAAATCCTCGTTTGCAGATTTTATCATTATCTCTTGAGTTCGTTGTGATAAATCTTTATTGTGTCTTAAATTATGGTATGCCATTTTAACAAGATATTCATCTATAATAACTTGTTCTTCTAATTCTCGTATATCTCGTGTTATTCTTGTTTTGTAATTAAATCTTTCCATTATGTTATAGTTAATTGTGTAACTATTTGTTTTGATTTTTCTAAACTAATAATGTTTTTCAAATGTTGTGTCTCGTCTGTTTTACGACCTTCGTTTTTAGCTTTCAAGTAAAGTTTTACTTCTTTAGCATAACTTTCGTTTATTGATTTTATATTGTCTTTATAAAATTTTTGTCTATTATATTCATACATATTGTAAATCTGTGATTTTCAGTATTAATGTTTTAAATCGTTTACGGGCTCTGATACCAGAAAGGAAGGATCAGAGTGTTTCCTTTATAGTTGTGCTTAATTTAGCCATTTGATCGGCTAATTGTGTGAATTCGTTTTCAATTATTTCATAGAAGATCCCTTTTCTTTAAAGTTTTTAATAGAGGCCCGTGTACCAGTTTCATTAGTTCTTTGATTTGGTGGTAGATATGTATACCATGTGCTTTTACTTTTTAAAAGTTTAGGTGTTCTATTTTGAAAAACATTAGTATTAACATATTGTATAATAGGTGTCTTTGGTATATATTTTATACGAGAAACTTCTCGAAATATATCTTCCATATATATTTTATCTGTGTTTTTAAATTGTATACTATGATGGTTGTTTGTTAAAGCATATCAAATGGTGTATGTTATTGAAAATTGATAGTCGTTTGTTTCCATTAAATCTTGTCTTTCAAATTTATATGCAATGTTTAAAGATTTATCTAGTTTTTCTGTTACAAGTGGTATAGCATAGTGTAAAGCTACATTAAAAAGTAGTTTAGTATAAGCAAGGTTTCCTTCAATTATTCCAAGTATTTTATCTTTTATGTTCATAATTCTGTCATCACATATAGCTAGTTTTATGGGTGAGTTTATTCCTTCAGCAAATGTACTCTTAATTAGTATCTGTATTGTAGAAATATGTATATATCCTATTTCACTAGGTGTATATTTAGCTTTTTTAATTTTCTGAATTATATCAGCTTTGTTTATCAATGAAATAGCCTGTGTTCCTTTTGTTGTAGAAATTTCAATAGGTGTTTCACATGTAAATTTTCCATATAGTATAATGTTTTTTCTGCTCAGTTTTGTTTTTAAATCTGTTTTCATATCTTGTCCATCAATTAAGTTTAACTCTTTTCTTCTAACTTTGTTTAATTTTTTGTTGTCTATAACAATATCTTGAGAAAAGTATCCGTATTCTTCAGTTGTTTCAAAATTTTCAATCTGATCTATTAAACTCGTCTCCATGTATATAATTTCTAGTATAAAAAAATATTAATAACAATTTCATAATAAAGTTTATATTGTTTACCTGTTTGCGTATTCTTATCTACTGTCTTCATGCACTCCATGTTACCTGTTCATCTTTCTTCAAAGTATATGTTTGATTTTGGTATAAGAATTGTTTGGTTGTGTATGGTTGTGTATGGTTCTGCTATTCAGGTGTGAGGCCAACAGAAAAGAAAAGCTCAAAGGCTTAGAACTCAGAGAGTTTTTTTATAAACACATGATCTTTTTCCTTCTCTTAAAGTCTGAATATTACATACGACATTGAGGTCAATATATAGGCACTCGACTCACTGTTACAGACGCGTTTTCATTTACAAAAAGTCAAAAAAGTAGAAAAGCAGACAAAGACATAAAGTCTGCATTGTTGAGGTGTGTTCGTCATTGCATACGTATTTCCTTGAGTGTTTGACGTCATTGCATGTGTCAGTTTACATTACTCTTCAGTAACAGTGTCTTCCTTTATTGACTCGTTTGAACTATGGGACCCTGTCTCCTCAGCTTTGTCTTCTGGTTTGTCTTGGCACATTGCACAGCTGTGTTCATCAATTATTTCACTGTATTCGCAGAAAATGAGCTTGATTTCCTTAGGAAGTGTCTTCAGGCTATGTTCTTCAATCTTGATAAAAGTTTTCTCAAAGTTTTCCAACGTTTTTAGCTGTAATGGTGGAATTGTGTATCTCGAGGATCCATATATCATATGATAAGTGGATTTATAGTTTATTTTGACATTACTGTCTTTGTTTATCTCCTGTGATGCATAAAATATTTGATTTAGTTGTTTTGCAACTATCTCATTTATGTCATCAAGTGTCTTCATTGTATCAATGCAGGGGTATTCTCCATTTGAAACTATCAGTTTGATAATTCCTTGAGAGTTTACTGATACTCCTTCTTTGTTGAAGAGAGGGTACGAAAGTGTAGATTTGAAGACTATTTCTTTATCCATGTTTCCTTTTGAGACTCGTCTAGCATAGTCTTGAAGTGTCGACATTAGTTTTGGGCTGAATTTTCGAAAACAGTTTGGATTTTTGAAGTATAGGGTGTCAAGAAATCCATGTATGAAGAATTGGTATATCAAGTCTGGGTCTGCTTGTTCAAATATAACGACTTTTGGGCCGTTTCTGTTTACTGGATACCAAAAAAGGTTGTTTTTATCTGTCTCTGGATTGTATTCAAAAATGGATTTCAGAAGTTTGTCAAAATTTTCTTTTGAGGGTTGTATTTGGGCTGATGTTTGAACACGGTCCATTGGATTTACCGTGGGTATATTTCCAAGGACTCTCATCTTTTCTATAAAACTGTTTTGGGCTTGGAGTGTTGGAGTGGTTTGAAGGGAGTTTTTGTAGGTTTTTGTTTCTTCAAAGGCTTGTTTGGCTTCTGAAAGACTGTTGTATGTTTTGTATGATATAGCTGGGTTTCCTTGTATATGAACATTGGCTTTCGACCATTGATCATATATTCCTCGGCTTGAACCGTTGAATATAACATACCATTGTTTAATTTGTTTTCTTTCATCTTCACTGTCTTGTGTAGCTGCTGATGATGAATTATTTCCTTCTGCTGCTGTTTGTGGAAATGTTTTGGATTTTGTGAATGTTTTGGATGATGGATCCACCACGCTTGCTGGTAACTCTGATGGTGGAAGCCCGGCTGCTTGTTGAACAGCGTGTAACGCAACAAGAAGTTCTTGACGTTGTGTCATCTTAGATTCTGTGAATCTTTGTATCTCCAAATATTTAGCCTTCGTGAATTGTTGTATCTCACGATCAATTGTTTCAATGTTTTGTTTCATCAATGCTATTGCGGCCTCCATTCTCGTGTGAGTGTGTCTGCAAGAGCGTTCTCTTCTGATTTTATGTATACGATGTGAAACTGGTATCTTCTTATCTCGAGCTGCCAACGTATCAATCTTCCTTGATTATAGTTGTCTCTAAGTGTATACCTGTAGAAGTTTGTTAGGTATTTTGAGTCTGTTCGAAGTTCGAATTCTCGAGGTAAAAGCTCGAGTTTCCATTTCCAAAGTATCTTTAGACATGCAAGTGTCTCTTTTTCATGAACTGTATAGTTTTTCTGGGTTTCTGTAAATGTCCCAGATATGTATTTACAGAGTTGTGTAATCTCGCGAACCTTTTTGGTTCTTGTATTCATATGACCTTCGAGGTCGTTTGTATTCATTTTTTCGGCTGGTATTGCAAGCATGCAACCAGACCATGTATCATTTGAAGCATCTGTCTCAATGATAATAAAATCATTTTCCCTTGGATTGTATAAAACAGGCAATGTTTCACAATACTGTTTTATTTTTTGTACTTGTATCGAATCATCAATTCGCCAGTTCCATTGTATTTTTTCAGAAAGTTTCTTTTGTAATTGTGTTCTTTCTTTAGCAAGGTTCTTTATGAATCCTTGATCAGAAATATAGTTTAAACATCCAAGAAATCTTTGTAATTGTTTTCGATCAGTAATTTGATCTGGAAAATCGTTTAATTTTTTTAAAATATTATCTTGAAGAACTATGTTTTCTTGTGAATCAAAAGTATTTCCAAGAAAATCTATTTTTTGTTTACATAAGACTACTTTCTTTTTAGAAAGAATTAGTCCTTTTGTCTTTGCATCGTTTCAAAACTATTTTTAGTTTTTTCAAATGATCTTCTTTATCTTGATTACTAAAGATGATAATATCATCAATGTAAGCAAGACAAATGTCTTCTAAACCTTCAAGGTTTTTATCCATAAATCTTTGGTATATTCCAGGTGCTTGTTTCAAACCAAATGGTAAGACATTCCATTGGTAGTGTTTTTGTGGAGGACATATAAAAGCTGTTAGTGGTTTTGTATTTTCATGCAATCTTAATTGCCAATATCCTGATTTAGCATCTAATGTACTAAACCATGTTTGTCCTTTTAACCTATCTTTGATATAATCAATTCTAGGAAGTTTATTTGCATCTCCAACAGTTTTTTCATTTAATTCTTTATAATTTATAACCATTCGTCGTTTTCCTCGTTTTATTTCATTCTTATTTTCTACATAAAATGCAGGTGCTGCGTGTGGACTTTTGCTTTCAGAAATTAATCCTTTTTCCAAAAGTTGTTTACATTCTTCTTTAAATTCATCAATATCTTGTTTAGAATAAGGTATATTATTTTTTACATTTACTTCGTCTAAAGGATTTTTAAGTTTAATTTCAACTATCATATGATTATTGTTCTTATCTTTATCTAAAGGATCTTCACTAGTGACCGAGTCTAAAATTTCTTCTATTTCTTTTTCAAGATTTTTTTTTTATAAAAAATATTAATTCATGATTGATTAAATAATCTATTTTGTCTATGAGATTACTTCTGTCTTCAATCTTTACTAATGGTATTTTAACAGTTTCACTCTTTTGGGATAGTTTTTCAATAACAGGTGATTTTAAAGTGATGTATTTTAAATCTTGACAAAAAGGTTTATATAGTTTCAAAAAGTTATTTCCTAGGATAAATGTAATCCTGTTTCGTGTCTGTATATAGATGGTATAGTAAAACAATATCCCTGTATCCAAGCTTTTTCTAAGTATGTAACGTACCATATATAATAATGACTTGCATCTGCTATCATTATTTTTAACGGTTGTTTAAGTTTTTTCCATTTGAATATCGTAAGAGCTGGTGAAGCAAAGCATAAACTTGCTCCTGTGTGTAACACCCGAAGCGCAAAGGTGCCACACACCCCGCACTATAGCTCAGTCCACATATGAAACGGACAATCCATACATGAACTAAGCCATAGCGAACGGGTGACAAGAAACAAAGACTAACTAGCTAGGCGGGACTAACCCCAAACCAATTAACACAATGCAAAAAAAAGGAATAAACATAAGCCTGTCATTCACGAGCATTTAACAAGTAATCTAAAACCTAACATTAAATATCAATACATTATCATCTCTCAAATACATAACATTCCATGTAATCCCAAATTTAACAATACATATGCAACAAGATAGGATGGACACGTGCTAGACCCGAAAAGAAAGACTTGACTCGACACCAATCCCGCCTAGCACACAACCTGCAAAACTGAAAGGTGAGGTGTCAGTCTACCACAGACTGAGCAAGGGGCATAATAGATATAAGCGCAAATAACATGCAAATCATAACCTCGGGCAAGGTTTTGTAACAGAAATCAATATAAGTTCAATAACAACAAAGAGCTCGCCCGAGATTACAACTATCAAATTTAACAATTCAATCAGTTTCAATCAATCAATCAATCAATCAGTGGCCCGGCGAGTGAGGGCAATTCTCCAACCTTACTCCCAACAGTGTACAATCACGATACTTTTAGTTAATTAATTAAGTGATCAAGCAATCTATTTACAGTGCACAATTAACAGTTTCAGTCCATCCTTCTTCCTCCGGGTGATGGTGGGTTTGCAAGGCCCGATCCATCCACGGTAAACACGGTGTACGTCGGGAACATGACTCCCACGTACGGGACTCCTTCCTCCACCAAACCTCCTGGTGGATTCAGGGTTCATCCCCACGGTTGAGAGGAGTGTAAGAGTTACCCGTCAGCCCATGCTTTCCCGGTTGGCTCAAACACTCACTCTCGGGCCCACAATGCACGATACAATATACTCGCCCAAAACACGATCAATCAATTCATTACAATTTAGTAAATCAGTTGCAAATCAAAAGAGTTTGGAAAACTATAGATATATAGATACCTTTTGGCTTAAAACATCACATAAGGTTGTAATGGTTCTATATATCTAGAAATTAAACCTCACCTGTACCCACAAAATAAAGAGAAAGACACGGCCTAGGAAGCCCACTCCACGTCACTGGTGTGCTGGTCTGTGCAACAAGGACAAGTGTACATAAGACACGACTCAAATGAACCAATTACGACGAACGGCGTAACATGACGTGCAATAACAAGAATGGACAATTATCAAATGTCATGATCATATTTAAGCATAAAACAAACATATAACAACACGTACAAAAGCATGCAACCACATATGCATGAAACAGGAGGTGACACGCCCGTGTCACCATTACACACTAAGCCGTGACACACCCGTGTCACGGTACAGCGGACATTATGCACGAAAACAGAAGGTGACACGCTTGTGTCACCAAAACAAAGCAAACCGTAACACCCCCGTGTCACGGTACAGAAAAACCAGACCAACAACCATGCACCCCCGTGTCACGCTGAAAGAGGGAAACGTGACACGCCCGTGTCACGTACGCAGAAGAGAAAAACAGGACAGTTATGCAGGGGAAGCACGAAATAACCCACAAATGCTCACTTAACCATCTCCAAATGCATATAAATCATGAAATAAACATGCTAACATACTTATAGTTCAATAATAACTCATATAAACACTTAAATCCATGCTTAATCATCAAGAATCATCAAGATCAAACCCACAAATAAACTCATGCCCCAAGCTTACAAACTTCATAATATGTACATCAAATGCAAGCTGAAATCATATGATCATGCTTTCACCAAGTAAAACACATTTAGGCAAGCTCAAACCATAAACCTAATTCTCATATATATGCAAGAATTCATATAATCTCCAAGGTTACCTTAAATGAAAGAAATAGAAGAAAAGAGATGGAGATATGATGATGATGCTTCAACTTGAATGCCAACTCCTTGAATTCTAGCTTGAAATGAGATGAAGTCTTTCTTCTCTTCTATGGTGTTTTGGATCGGTATGAGGGAGAGAGAGGAGGGATCAAGTGTGGTTATGTTTGTATGCAACAATTGATATAAGCTAGATATTATATGGTTAAGCAATAATTGCAATTTAATCCCTCCACTTCCATTAGTAATGCCATTAAGTTCACACTCATGGATAATGATCAACTAAGTCCAAAACTATTTCATGCAATTAGGTCCTCAAATTAAGATAAGTGATCACTTAAGGTCAATTAGGCAATTAAACAATTCAGTCATAAATGGCAATTATTTCACATTAAGTCACATATTGCATAATCGAAAGATTGGGGCGTTACAATCACGCCTCCTTAAAAGGACCTGGTCCCCAGGTCCACTACCCTAACTACAAATTAAAACACAAGACGAGAGAACCCCGTCTCCCCAAACAATTAATGAGAAAGCCCCGTTTCTCAACAAACAAGAGAGCACCCCGTCTCTCACACAGAAGAGAGAACCCCATCTCTCACACAGAAGAGAGAACCCCGTCCCTCACACAGAAGACAGCACCCCGTCTCTCACACGAACACACTACGCACAACTTAAATAACACTTACATACAACGTCACATATATAGCAAGTAGGAAGATCAACATTTCAATTATTCACTCAAAAGCAAATAGCAAACACAAGGAATACAAATATACAAAATAAGAAAGCGTATATGCATGTGTAGATGTACCGTTCACCGTTGTTCTTGCCTGTGAAATGGTCGTTGACCCCCGGTGGATAGTTCTTATCGCTCCGGACATGTATCTATCTGATGCTCAGCACTCCCACAACGGAAACACAAACGCAACCGCTTCCTACAACCGTCATAAGTGTGGGTGTCATGACCACAATAAGTGCAGAGAGGTTTTTCTGGAGATGGTGACAAAGCCGGTTTAGGTGGAGTCTTCTGAGTCGATCCTGCTCGTGAGGTAGAACTCCTAGCATTTACGGCATCCTCAACTTTCAAAGCTTTGATAGTAGCTTTAGCCCACGTGCTTGTATTGACCGCTTCTAATGCCTCCTGTATGTCCGGTCGAAGTCCTTGCACAAACTGCATTGCTTTATGAAAGTCATCACTCGCTATATTAGGTGCATAGCGAGATAGCCTCTCATACTCGGCTATATACTCCGAAACTGACATCCTTCCTTGCTTTAACTCGGTAAACTCCCTCAATCTCCTAGTACGCGTTGAAGGTGGAATGAACTTGTTCTTAAACTCTCGAGCAAATACCTCCCAATTAATTTCCTCCCCGGCGGCCTCCAACACTATCTTAGTACTTTCCCACCAAGAGTAAGCCTCTCCTTGGATCAATGTAATGGTGCAACGAGCTTTCTCTCGAGACCCACATGGTAAAAGCTCCCAAATTCTCTCTATTTCCTTTAACCACATCTCCGCCTCGGTATCATTCCCGTGGAACAATTTAGGAGGGTGTTGATTATGGAATTCCCGAAGTATAGTTGAGAAAGGTGCTTCTAATTGCACCGGTGGAGCAGGCGGTGCTGGAGGAACATGCTCTCTCTCACCCTCTGATCTATAAGGCCAACCACAGCATTCATGAAGTCCTGTGGTTGAGCTGGAGGGGGCGGTGATCTCTCTCGATGATGATGCCGACGATGTCGATGTCCCTGAGAACGATCACAATGGTGATGACGTTGGTGCATCCTGTATTCAAGACACTAAGGATGCATGTGGCATTAGTGGATGCTAATGGTTGCAATTAAGTCCCAAGTCACCAGTAATTCACATAATTTAAAACTTCAAGTTATTCAAATAATTCAAGTAAGTCAAATAATTTCAGTTAAAGATGCAAGACACTCAAGTTGACAATTAATTCCTATGCCGCACGACCTAGACTCATAAGACACGACACAAGAGACCCGGTTTTGCAACCGGGCTCTGACACCACCTTAGATGTAACACTCGAAGCGCAAAGGTGCCACACCCCCCGCACTATAGCTCAGTCCACATATGAAACGGACAATCCATACATGAACTAAGCCATAGCGAACGGGTGACAAGAAACAAAGACTAACTAGCCAGGCGGGACTAACCGCAAACCAATTAACACAATGCAAAAAAAGGAATAAACATAAGCCTGCCATTCACGAGCATTTAACAAGTAATCTAAAACCTAACATTAAATATCAATACATTATCATCTCTCAAATACATAACATTCCATGTAATCCCAAATTTAACAATACATATGCAACAAGATAGGATGGACACGTGCTAGACCCGAAAAGAAAGACTTGACTCGACACCAATCCCGCCTAGCACACAACCTGCAAAACTGAAAGGTGAGGTGTCAGTCTACCACAGACTGAGCGAGGGGCATAATAGATATAAACGCAAATAACATGCAAATCATAACCTCGGGTAAGGTTTTATAACAGAAATCAATATAAGTTCAATAACAACAAAGAGCTCGCCCGAGATTACAACTATCAGATTTAACAATTCAATCAGTTTCAATCAATCCATCAATCAATCAATCAGTGGCCCGGCGAGTGAGGGCAATTCTGCAACCTTACTCCCAACAGTGTACAATCACGATACTTTTAGTTAATTAATTAAGTGATCAAGCAATCTATTTACAGTGCACAATTAACAGTTTCAGTCCATCCTTCTTCCTCCGGGTGATGGTGGGTTTGCAAGGCCCGATCCATCCACGGTAAACACGGTGTACGTCGGGAACATGACTCCCACGTACGGGACTCCTTCCTCCACCAAACCTCCTGGTGGATTCAGGGTTCATCCCCACGGTTGAGAGGAGTGTAAGAGTTACCTGTCAACCCATGCTTTCCCGGTTGGCTCAAACACTCACTCTCGGGCCCACAATGCACGATACAATATACTCGCCCAAAACACGATCAATCAATTCATTACAATTTAGTAAATCAGTTGCAAATCAAACGAGTTTGGAAAACTATAGATATATAGATACCTTTTGGCTTAAAACATCGCATAGGGTTGTAATGGTTCTATATATCTAGAAATTAAACCTCACCTGTACCCACAAAATAAAGAGAAAGACACGGCCTAGGAAGCCCACTCCACGTCACTGGTGTGCTGGTCTGTGCAACAAGGACAAGTGTACATAAGACACGACTCAAATGAACCAATTAGGACGAACGGCGTAACATGACGTGCAATAACAAGAATGGACAATTATCAAATGTCATGATCATATTTAAGCGTAAAACAAACATATAATAACACGTACAAAAGCATGCAACCACATATGCATGAAACAGGAGGTGACACGCCCGTGTCACCATTACACACTAAGCCGTGACACACCCGTGTCACGGTACAGCGGACATTATGCACGAAAACAGAAGGTGACACGCCCGTGTCACCAAAACAAAGCAAACCGTGACACCCCCATGTCACGGTACAGAAAAACCAGACCAACAACCATGCACCCCCGTGTCACGCTGAAAGAGGGAAACGTGACACGCCCGTGTCACGTACGCAGAAGAGAAAAACAGGGCAGTTATGCAGGGGAAGCACGAAATAACCCACAAATGCTCACTTAACCATCTCCAAATGCATATAAATCATGAAATAAACATGCTAACATAATTATAGTTCAATAATAACTCATATAAACACTTAAATCCATGCTTAATCATCAAGAATCATCAAGATCAAACCCACAAATGAACTCATGCCCCAAGCTTACAAACTTCATAATATGTACATCAAATGCAAGCTAAAATCATATGATAATGCTTTCACCAAGTAAAACACATTTAGGCAAGCTCAAACCATAAACCTAATTCTCATATATATGCAAGAATTCATATAATCTCCAAGGTTACCTCAAATGAAAGAAATAGAAGAAAAGAGATGGAGATATGATGATGACGCTTCAACTTGAATGCCAACTCCTTGAATTCTAGCTTGAAATGAGATGAAATCTTTCTTCTCTTCTATGGTGTTTTGGATCGGTATGAGGGAGAGAGAGGAGGGATCAAGTGTGGTTATGTTTGTATGCAACAATTGATATAAGCTAGATATTATATGGTTAAGCAATAATTGCAATTTAATCCCTCCACTTCCATTAGTAATGCCATTAAGTTCACACTCATGGATAATGATCAACTAAGTCCAAAACTATTTCATGCAATTAGGTCCTCAAATTAAGATAAGTGATCACTTAAGGTCAATTAGGCAATTAAACAATTAAGTCATAAATGGTAATTATTTCACATTAAGTAACATATTGCATAATCGAAAGAATGGGGCGTTACACTGTGTCTATAAATGCTTTAATTGTTTTATTCTTTATTTTTACTTCTATGAATGTAGCGTTAGAGTTTTTCATTTAGAAATCATCAGAACTATATTCAGTTTCTGATTCTGTAACAGTTTCCATTTCATATATGTTTTCCAAATCAGAATAGTCTTCTTCTATAGGTTCTAATTCGTATGTTTGAGCTATTTGAAGTATATGTAATTTTTTATTCGATTGTTTTTGTTGTTTAGGGCATTCTCTTGCATAGTGTCCTTCTTCGTGGCAAAGCCAACATTGACATTTTTTCTTTCCTTCTGGACAGTATTTTTGTTTTGGTTTGTATTTTTTCTTTTTAAAGAAACGTCTTTTTCTTTTTTGAAAATTATGTTTATTATTATCTACCCATCTTTTAGATTTATTTCTCCATCTATATCTTTTATCCTTTCTCCTGTATTTTCTTTTTTTGTTTGGTCGAATTATGTATGGACTTTCTCCGTATTGTTGAGGTACTAAAGGATTTCCCTCACGACATATCGTAACCTTGTTTTTAACTGCATTGTGTAAGTCTCTTTCATAACATTTGTCTCCTATAAATTGTTCTACTATTGTTTGCGCTCCTCCTAGTGTCTCTGAAACGAATCCTTCATTTACTTGTTTCTTAAATTCCGCATATATTATTTGGCCAACTGGATAAGGTAATTTATTGAAATATAATGATAGATATTTTTCTCTGTTTTCTTTGGATAAATCATAGTAATACATATTGTATTCACAGTTAAAGTGTTCTATAGCGCACATGTCTAATATTTGTGTATTAGCAAGATGGTATGCTGCTCTATCTTGTTCTCTTTTATTTACGAAGAGTCCTAAATCTTGTATAGGTATTCCAACGAATTCCGAATATATTTTTGCAACTATGTTCCAAAAAGTATCAATAGAATCTCCTCCTATCAAGAGTGTTTTCTGTTCTTCTGATAATGAGGCTAAGTAATGTGTTACGTTTCCTGTTGTTTTATATTGTACAAAGTTGAATATTCTTTTAAAGATTCCTAGTCTTAATCTATCTTCGGTTTCTATAATTAATCCTAGTTTATGTGCCCATTCAGTAATAAGTGTTGATTTGTTTGTTACACAATCTAAATTTAATATTCCATCGACTCCTAGTATTCCCTTTGTAGGTATATATTGTTCAGGTATTTTAGACCATCTTCCCTTTTTATTTGGAATATATCCCTTTTTAAAATTGTATTGTATGCTTGAATTTTTAAGAGGATTAGTATATTTATCTTCTTGATAAGTTTCCCATTTAATTTCTTCTTCCTTTTTTGTATTACTAGCTTCAGGGATATCTTTCTTATCTTTTCCTTGTTTTAAATCGTGTTCCATTCCTAATACATCGTCTTCTGATGACTCATATCCGTATATTACTTCTTCATTTTCTACTTCCGGTTTTATCGTTTCTAATGTATGGGTTTGTTTATTTTCTTCATCAACTATTTTTAATGATTCTAATAAATTGTTTAATTCTGCAATTTTTTCTTCTAAATCAAAAGATTCCATTATAATCGTGGAGCTTCTATTTGAAAAGGTTTAAGATTTCTGTTTCCAAAATATGTTTCAAGATCGGCAATAGTTATATGTCTAGAATATTCTTTTTGTATAATTACTTCTTTGAGTTGTTTTAATAATTCTTGACAGTTTGACATAGGAAGTATTATTTGTTTTTCTTCAGATGTACCAATTTGGTTTTCCACTTGTTTTCCTTTAATTTCTCGTAGAAGTTTATCTAAAATTTCTTGAGTATTATCTATTTCATTTATAACATTTTGTTTTTTATCTAAAAGAATTTGTTGTAACATATCTATAATGGTATTTAATTGTGGGTTTGTAGTAGTGTGAAATAAATGTGGATATTCTCCCCCCTCCTGATGGCAAGAGAAAATGTTGTGATCAAGTTTATAGTATGATTCAATTTCTTGATTAGTATTGATGTTTGTTATAGTATTCTCAAGTTGAGACATCTTTTCATTAGTATTTATTAATTGTTCTGTTAATGTTTGTACGGTATTATTTAAAGAATGTATTTGTTGATTTAATGTTTCTACAAAATTTTGTAATTCGTTCATGCTGATGAAAGTATATTTAATTTAATTATTTGTTCGCGACACCATTTTATTACCTCTTTATTTTCATTCATAAGTTCCGGTATTCCGTGTTCTGATCGTTTTATGTGTTTAATGTATTCTTCTAGTCTTGAAATAGTAAGAGGAATGTATGTTCTATCTTTTATAAGATTTTCTTCACTCCGTTTCATGCTTTGAAGAATTTTTCCTAGCATCTCATAGTCCGCTGTATTAGTCGTTTTATTTAATATCTCCATTTTTTGTTTAATTAGTTCACGTATTAATCGTATTTCTTGTCGTTTCAATTGTTTTTCAAATTGATCCATTTTTATCCATTCATTTCTCGTTGATATATCTTTTCTATTAATTTTGTATTTATTTTATCAATTTGTTTGATATTGTCTGTTATATTTATTATCTCGTTTGGATATATAAAAATCTCTTTCATGATTGAATCGTATTTTGTTGCAACTTCTAGTTTCTTTCCCAATTTTCTTATATCAGTTTTAATTTTTCTTTGTTCATTCATTTTATTTTTTAAATCGTTTTAGTATTGAAATAGTTTTTTGTATTTGTTCTTGATAATATTCTGTCCAATATTCATGATATCTCGTTATATACCAGTGTCCATTATTTTTTGCTATTAAGTATAAATTTTTATGATTATTATATCCTTTATATAAATCTGTCAAATATTCATTATATCCTTTCATTTTGAAAAGTATTGTGGGTGCAAATATAATATTTCAAAAGTTATTGTATTGATTTGTAAGAAAATATCAACTGTGTTATGATTTTGGAGTTCCGCTATTCCCAAGTGCGGATAACACCACATTTGAAATATGTTTCAATAGTACACTCTTTTTGCAAAGTGTATTTGTATTTATACTATTTTTAGAAAATGACCTAATTAAAACCTAAATTCATTACACCAATTGACTTCATAATTTATACACACGTCCACCAAGCACAATTAGCATTAAGTTAAATTGTTTATAATATATAATATATATACACTCAACATGCACGCACACAACCAATTCCTAATTCAATAAAACTTCACAGATTAAATTATAACCTATATTTAATATACATACTCAGATTTATATGTACATACAACACTACTCACGCACACACGCAACATCACAAATAAATTCACAATCAACATATTAGATTGATTAAAACACACACACACACACTTACCATAAGCACGCTAAATTAAGTAATATAACCACATTAATATCTCAAGATTTAATTTAATCAAAACTAATTCATTACATCTATATATATATAATAAAAAAAAAACATATGTGCGCATACAGTACTCATGCACACAAAACATAATTAGGCAAAATTCAACTTCAACAAACAATCCAATAAAAGACCCAAAATTAGAGAGAGATATATATACATATATATGCAATTAGTCTGAGCTCGATTCAAATTACATAATAAACAGAAGCTCCTCAAGTATTAAATGGCGGATTGTAGTTCATAAACTAACCAATTAAACAAACGTAAACAATTATACAATATAGTCTCCAAGCATAAAAAAAAATTGAATTAAGACATACTACAACTAAACTAATCTAATTAATCAAATTAATTAAACAAATTACAAGAATTATGCAGAAAGGGAATTACAATTCGAAGAGGAGCAGCAGCGGTTGTTGACAGTGATAACTGGAGCAAGGCTAAAATGGAATTGAAGGTGGCGGCGGCTGGTCTAAGGTGGAGTGGCTGTCGGGACAGCTGCTGTTCTGCTCTTGCTGCTGAAATAGAAGGGAGGGGAGTGATGGTTCTTGGTGATGTTGGCGATAGACAGTGGCAGAGGAGGCTGAGATCGCTGGAGATGAACGAAGCACTGGCGGCGGCAACTTAGTGGTGTGGAGTTGAGATGGGGATTAGCCCCTGTTTCCGAAGTGGCGAGAGGGAGAAAACAGGGGAAGTGGGTTTTCGGAAGGGGAGGAAGCCGGAGATGGTGCCGGCAAGGTGTGAAGCTGTTGTTGATGTGGTGGTGGTCGGAATCCATGGCGGTGAAGATGACTGTAGCTGGGCCGTGAGAGTGATAGAGGAAGAAGGGGAAATCGTGAAGTTGGGGTAGAAAAGAAAATGAGGAGAAAAGGAAAAAGGAAAAGAGAGATAAGAAGAAGTGGGTCCCACACGTGGCTAGATATTTTGAGTGTTAGGATATTTTCTTATGATTTGGGTTTGAATTTGAAATACGGTTAGAAAAGAAATTAGTTCCGAATTAAATAAAAAGATAAACGGTTCGAGAATTTACGAGGAATAAAATAGTGAGGCTTGGGAAATGCATATGCGTGTTTGTGTGTGATATTGCAATTAAATTTATATAAATAATTAAACACATACACACGTAATTAAATTCACGAAGATTAGCGATTTAAATCATATAATTAACGAAAGGTTACAAGTAAATAAATTAAATCGTGCAAATACATTTAACAAAAAGAAATTAAATAACCCTAAATCTCAAAACTCACACGCGTGGGGCGCGTACCGGAACAATTGAAAAAAACTGGGACGTTACACACCACATCCCCTGCACCATAACCGGACACGTGTGACGAAATGGGAGCTCTGGTCACGCACCAAGCTATGGCGAACGAGTGACAAATAAAACACACCTAAGCTAGGCGGTCTAGACCCTGAAACAGAGTGCGCAATAAATCGAAAACCAGAAGCAGAAGCACAGGATCAACATACACACATATAAGGCCACGGGCCGGCAAAAATTAAAGCATACGCGCCACATGCAAACTTAGGCACACAAGCCAACTTTTGGGACATAAGGTGAGGCCCAGCAAGGGCAATTCTAATCATATACATATCAGATTTGAATCAAATTACAAACTTATACATAACCTCAGAATGAAAAGGCAAAAGTAATGAAGATGCATAATGTAAAGACTCGACCCGAACGACTCAAAAGAAGAACGCCGCCTAGCAAGAACCCAAACCTAGCACCTACAACTGAGGGGGGAAAGAGAGGGGTCAGTCTACAACTCGACTGAGTGAGGGGGGCTAACGCACACCCAACACGTATCTACATATAGAGCAAAGCACGTATTAAACAAAAGACTATGAACCGAGAATAGGGTTTTACATACCAAAGCCATTTTCCAAAAGTACTCATACTTATTCATATATTCGTAAGGATTCATAGATTCAAGTACGCATATGGATTCATATTAAAAACTCATAGGGATTCATATTGTAACTCATAAGGATTCTTATATTCAGATCGATTCATAACATAGCGTAGAAATCTCATATTGAAAACAAACTCTCCTATCCCGTTTCATAATCAACATAACAAAAGAATTCAAATACCCGGCGAGTACGGGTCTCCAACCTTACTCCTTAATCAAAAGACTCAAAAGATTCATAAACAAGCATAAACTCATAAATTCATAAGATTCATAAATTCAAAGATTCATATTCCCGTATTCCAACCTTCTCCGTAAGTCTGCACGCGGGTTACGGGGCCATATCGTGCAACTCAATATACGTGGGGTCGCGAACCCACAACGTACCTTCTCCGGCCTCAGTCGAAGGCTCAAAGCACCACGCCTTCGCCATCTCCCTCAGAGTCGGGCGTAGGTACTTCAAAGGAGAATGTGCACAGGGGTGATAACCGGCGACCCCAACAGCCGCACCAGGTCTCCCTTACCCACACCTCCGGGGCCCAGGGATTCATAAGATTCAAAAGGATTCATAAGACTCATAAAGAACATACCTAACTCGCGAAACCTAGAAACATACGATTCATACATAAGAAACATAACATAATAAACATACCTTACCATGCAACTCGGCATATGCTATACACGTACCTCTCCGTGTCTTCCAAATTCATAAGATGCTAAAGGAGATCCATAGTTCACTTGACACCACACGGTTTGGAGCATAGCCTCGTTGCAAAACCATTTTAAGCTTATATATGCCCATACGTATAATTCCAGAAGAATTCATATGAAATAGAATAACAAGATTCATAACATATCATAAGACACATATTTAATATACATATAGTACATATATTCGCATATCACATTAAGGCCATAAGTCGCTTATCTAAAAGAAAAGATCCTAACCCTTACCTTACACCGACGTGGCCAAGAAAGAGACAAATGATTCACCTTGGAATTTACTCGAATCACGAAACACCACCCCGGGTGCACCTTGTAGCACCCCTATACACTACAACCCCGCACCAAAGTATCTCCCGAGTGGATGTGAGGCCTAGCACCCGAGAAACACTCCGGCGAACGGACAGTGCTATACAATATCAGAGTATTAAAACACTGCAGCGGAAATTTTATAATTTAAAAACTTTCAAAACTATGATAGGGGAATGCAATAAATAAGCCAGTAATGGCATAGTATAGATATCAAAAGTAGTGACCACGGCGTAATAGACAATTACAAGCTCGGAAGCATAACTTATTCTAAAGAACCTTGACTATCATGCTAACGAGAAGACACACTAGGCTTCAAGATACCTTCTAGTAAGCGTCCGTTGAACCTGAAATCATGATTTGTAAAGTGCGAGGGTTAGTCAAAGTGACTAAGTGAGGGGGTAGTTGGAACTACATATATACGTATAGGTATATTTGAAAAGTGTTTGACTAAAAAAGTTGGAGTTTGATACCATTAATAAAATAATATATTAATAGTACTATACCGGAAATCAATAAAATAATAATTAATACAAATATTTGGTTCATATTTATTTTGAGAAAAGGGGAATAAGGGGACTGGGTATCAGATTCTTGAAAATATGAACCATACGACAATAAAGTATTAATGCCCTGCCAGTAGGCGTTCTCCATCCTTTACTCCTTAAATAGAATGAAATCAGAAATAACAGAATCAATCCAGCCTTCTTCCTCCATGATCTGTCGGGAGCAACCCCTCGAGATCCAGATACAGATAGAGGGAGGGACGTACCTTTCCCGTCACTTAATGTGGAATAACTAACCTCCAGTTAAACCAACATTAAGATCAGATTTGGCGGCAGGTATAGTAATAGACGATGGCCCTTGCCACCCGGCTATTAGTTCTACCGTACCACCGGGCCCAACAGATACAGATACAGATACAAATCTTGCATTTTAAATACAGAATATAGTTACATTATATCAATACTCGCCAAAACGGACTTGAGTATGATATGTTTGTAACTTATACTTGAACAAGGATTTTGTTTTATATAATAGGAAAATAGATATCCTTATATCAGATATTTCCCCAGGAAGGGGATAATACTATAATTAAGGAAAAATAAGACTGATCCCTTATTGGGATAAATAATAAAATATTTTATATGTAGACTCATGATCCCAGTTGAAAATATTTTAACCTCACCTGCTACGATACGGAATCAAGTAAAGTATTCGGGGTTCCATTGTCCAGACCTAGTTCCTGAAAGTAGTGAACTACTACAGACTTAGAGAACTAGGTTCTTTCTATACTAATGCGACACATGAATGAGTACAATTAAGGCATGTTGTAATAGTAAGGTACAGGAAATTCGGTAATCTAGAATTGAAATATTATTGTAAAGCATACCGATACCAAAGTCACACAACCGAATTAACCAAGAAATTCTTATTCAAATTATGAATCCAAATTATGGTTTATTTTTAATAAAGGTGAACCAGATTTTGAAAACGTTATTTAATCCCTGATTTTAAAATCGTTAGATAAAAGTTCTTCATAAAAACCCAAATTTTATTTTATATTAATTCTTGAAATTACTACATGATATTATTGGTCAAAATTCATGTGTAAAGTCAAAAGTCAAGGTTACTATTGAGAAACGGTTACTATTTAAACGTAGGGGATTAAATACTTTTAAACATAAAATCAAACACACACTTACACACACTAGCACACGGTACACACATATTTCAAGAACATCAAGAACATGTTCTTCATCATGTTTGAATATTCATAAGATGTTCTAGGCATGCTTGATCAAATTCATAGTCATAACATAAGATTAAAGAATAAATGAGCATAATATATAAACTTTTCATGAAATATGATTCATAAATAAATTCCTAAACATGAATTTATTCAAATCTTCAAGTATTCATAAATGTTCTACACATGCTTGATTACATTCATATTCATAACATAAGATTTGAAGCATAATATAGCAAAATATATAAATTCTCTATGAAAAATAATTGTAAATAAATTATTCTAGGCATGAATTTAATCAAACAAGATCATAATCATTTAAATACATACTCACATTATATCATATCATAATTCATGCATTTAATTAAATAAAATTCCATAATGTGCACACATTGTATTTAAAACTAACAATTATGCACATATTTCATAAAATAAAATTCCTAAAGCCTAATTTAATTAATCCTAGACATGATACTATTATTATTATACTAAGAACATAATATAAAGCATGAAATAATAGAAGAAAAACATACCTTAGAGAGGGAGAGTGGGAATGGCGTGAGGAAGGAGAGAGAAGAGAGTGATTTTGTGTGTTGATTTGTGAGGTATAAATGAGACTTAAGGGGGTATTTATAGGTACTCATGAGGGGTCTCTAAGCAATAAATAAAAGTTTAAGGGAGATGTGGATGTCTCCTAATTCATACAAATGCTTGGTGATTAATTAGGAGATGTGGTTAAATTATATTATGAACAAATGCTAGGTAATTAGTTAGGAAATGTGGAGAAATTATGCTCATTTGTTTAATCCTTCTAGAAGACCATGTGGTCATGGATGATGTCATCTTGAATAAAAATAAATGTAAAATGATATAAAATTTATTCAAGAGTCGAGAGGTAAAAGCTTGAAGTAGTGAATTAATGAAAGAATGAGTGAAAAACGAGCTTCGTTTTGATTATAAATGTGGAATATTTAGGGTTTTTGTTTATAAACTATGAATATTAAAGATGATGAAAATCATAAGAAAATTATATAAACGAAGCTATAATAAAGTTTAGAGTTTGGAAAAATCATTATAATGTAGAGAAAAATTCAAGGATCGTTTTAAGTAAAATTTCGAATATTGAATAAAAGCTAATTGTTTAAAATAAAATGATGATTTTTAAAAAGGAAAATATTTATAAAATATGCTATGGTGAAATCGAGTTTTTGGTAAATGCATGAAAATTCATAAAATAATTTAAGGGTCGTTTTGGTTATAATATTGAATATCAAAAAGTAGATGAATAAGGATTTATTGATGATCGAATCATAAGCTAGGGTTTTTGCCGGTTTTTGACACTACGGGAGTTAGGATGAGAATTATGGTTCACGGAGAGTATCACGATCCTCGAAATAATGTGAGGATTCTTTTGGTTACAATATTGGGTAGTGAAAGTGCTTCGGGAGACGTAGGAATATTTTTGAGCTGTAGGGGTATTTTCGTAATTTCCAACCTAAAACTGTGGGAATGGGTTTTGAAGCATATGAAAGGGTTTTAGGTGCTAGAAGGGAATGAATACTAGAATTCTAGGATTTTATGAGAAGAGTTTCAAGATACGAGTTAAATAAAGGAAATAATTAAATCTACGATCATTTAATTAAAGCGTACCACATAAAAGCACATAAGTCACATAAGATGTAATGCATGAAGTGAATAAATAAGAACCGAGATTATAAGCGCTTCTTGAATAACCTCTTTACTTTACCTTTTCCAACTCGGCCCAGGTTAGGGCTGTTACAATCCACCCCCCTTAAAAAGAATCTGTCCTCAGATTCTCATTTTGTCATAAAATAATTTTGATAGTATTTTTCATCCTTTTCTAGGATGATCTCATATTTTGTCATTAATAACTTCATAAACTAGGGGGTAGTAATGATTACTAGCCCAGAAGAGAAGTGTTTATATATATATATCATAATGACCTAAATCCCTAGAGAAGGCACTCAGAAAAAATAAATAAGCACATAATTGTAATGCAATGAATGAATGCATGACGCCAGGGTCATAGGACCTTAACTGGCGTATGAAGAACATGTACCGTACCCTTCACATTACTTGAAGGTTTGGGATGCACATCTCCGTCCATAGCGTTGGCCCTACCTTTTTCTAGTGGATTTCTTGAAGTTCTGATAATAGTTTTTCCTCTCCTTGGTTGCCTTTGTTTGGCTTTCTTTGGGCATTCACGGATCTGGTGTTCATTACTACCACATCGCAAACATAAGCCGGCCTTTTTCCAGCAATTCTCTTCAGTATGTCGCGGCCCATGACAGAAGTCGCAAATGGTTTCATCTTGGACCTTTAGGGGTACTTGCGAGGATTGTTGTTGGGTATGCCTAGGTTTCTTCTTTTGCATATGAGCAATTTGGCTGGCAACTCGTTTCTCTCCTTGTAGTAGTTTATCGTTAGTTGGGTCTTGATGTTTTGAATTCAGGCGAATACTCTTGTGTGTTGCCTCAGTGTTTAGGGCTTTATCCACAGCCCGGGTATATCCCTCAATATCAAAAGGAGCTAATGCCCATCGTAGGTCCGGTTTCAGTCCATCAACAAACCTCTTTGTTTTGCGACGCTCGTCACTCAAGATGTGTGGTGCATATTGTATTAACCTAACAAACTTGGCCTCGTATTCGGCTACTGACATATACCCTTGTACTAAATTCATGAACTCGGCCTCTCGAGCATCCCTGGTTACTTGAGGAATGTACTTATGCTGAAATTCCCTTACAAACTCAATCCAATTACTTTGAACTCCGGTATCCAACCATCTCTGCTTGACATGCTTCCACCAACTTAATGCCGTTTCTTCCAATAAGAAGGTTGCATATTGTACTCGTTTTGGATCCTCAGGGTAAATATCCATTGCCTCATATATCTTTTCAAGGCTTGCAATCCAATTTTCTGCCTTAAGGTCATTGGGTTCCCCGAAGAACTTTGGTGGATTCAACTGAACGAACTTTTCCAAAGTTCTTTCATTTCCATGATTAGGTACTGGCACGTATGTCTGCATAAACTGTCAAAAGGCCTCCGCTATATCTAATGCTCCTGTGGAAGTTGTTGTGGCTGATGGTGTCTGATTGTGTGGGGTCCTTGGTGGTGACATTATGATGCTAGAATCACAATCGCATTGGAAAATATAATGCATGGAGGTTAAATAATGATTCACATATTGACACAAACTAATAAATTCAAATATAACACTGAAGTTATGAACACATAATATGTACAAGGGATGCATGATGCACTAACGACCCTACTGGTATCTTGAAGAAATTCCTAGGACTCGAGATATGAACATGCAGGAGAGCAACAATAACGTATTTTAAAGTGTTGTTTTTTTTTTTTTTTTTTTTTTGAAAAACTTAAATTTTTTTTTTTCAAGAAAGAGCACCTAGGGTACTAGAGTAACCTGGTTGCTCTGATACCACTTTAGTTGTAGCGCCCCTATACACTACAACCCCGCACCAAAGTATCTCCCGAGTGGATGTGAGGCCTAGCACCCGAGAAACACTCCGGCGAACGGACAGTGCTATACAATATCAGAGTATTAAAACACTGCAGCGGAAATTTTATAATTTAAAAACTTTCAAAACTATGATAGGGGAATGCAATAAATAAGCCAGTAATGGCATAGTATAGATATCAAAAGTAGTGACCACGGCGTAATAGACAATTACAAGCTCGGAAGCATAACTTATTCTAAAGAACCTTGACTATCATGCTAACGAGAAGACACACTAGGCTTCAAGATACCTTCTAGTAAGCGTCCGTTGAACCTGAAATCATGATTTGTAAAGTGCGAGGGTTAGTCAAAGTGACTAAGTGAGGGGGTAGTTGGAACTACATATATACGTATAGGTATATTTGAAAAGTTTTTGACTAAAAAAGTTGGAGTTTGATACCATTAATAAAATAATATATTAATAGTACTATACCGGAAATCAATAAAATAATAATTAATATAAATATTTGGTTCATATTTATTTTGAGAAAAGGGGAATAAGGGGGCTGGGTATCAGATTCTTGAAAATATGAACCATACGACAATAAAGTATTAATGCCCTGCCAGTAGGCGTTCTCCATCCTTTACTCCTTAAATAGAATGAAATCAGAAATAACAGAATCAATCCAGCCTTCTTCCTCCATGATCTGTCGGGAGCAACCCCTCGAGATCCAGATACAGATAGAGGGAGGGACGTACCTTTCCCGTCACTTAATATGAAATAACTAACCTCCAGTTAAACCAACATTAAGATCAGATTTGGCGGCAGGTATAGTAATAGACGATGGCCCTTGCCACCCGGCTATTAGTTCTACCGTACCACCGGGCCCAACAGATACAGATACAGATACAAATCTTGCATTTTAAATACAGAATAGAGTTACATTATATCAATACTCGCCAAAACGGACTTGAGTATGATATGTTTGTAACTTATACTTGAACAAGGATTTTGTTTTATATAATAGGAAAATAGATATCCTTATATCAGATATTTCCCCAGGAAGGGGATAATACTATTATTAAGGAAAAATAAGACTAATCCCTTATTGGGATAAATAATAAAATATTTTATATGTAGACTCATGATCCCAGTTGAAAATATTTTAACCTCACCTGCTACGATACGGAATCAAGTAAAGTATTCGGGGTTCCACTGTCCAGACCTAGTTCCTGAAAGTAGTGAACTACTACGGACTTAGAGAACTAGGTTCTTTCTATACTAATGCGACACATGAATGAGTACAATTAAGGCATGTTGTAATAGTAAGGTACAGGAAATTCGGTAATCTAGAATTGAAATATTATTGTAAAGCATACCGATACCAAAGTCACACAACCGAATTAACCAAGAAATTCTTATTCAAATTATGAATCCAAATTAAGGTTTATTTTTAATAAAGGTGAACCAGATTTTGAAAACGTTATTTAATCCCTGATTTTAAAATCGTTAGATAAAAGTTCTTCATAAAAACCCAAATTTTATTTTATATTAATTCTTGAAATTACTACATGATATTATTGGTCAAAATTCATGTGTAAAGTCAAAAGTCAAGGTTACTATTGAGAAACGGTTACTATTTAAACGTAGGGGATTAAATACTTTTAAACATAAAATCAAACACACACTTACACACACTAGCACACGGTACACACATATTTCAAGAACATCAAGAACATGTTCTTCATCATGTTTGAATATTCATAAGATGTTCTAGGCATGCTTGATCAAATTCATAGTCATAACATAAGATTAAAGAATAAATGAGCATAATATATAAACTTTTCATGAAATATGATTCATAAATAAATTCCTAAACATGAATTTATTCAAATCTTCAAGTATTCATAAATGTTCTACACATGCTTGATTATATTCATATTCATAACATAAGATTTGAAGCATAATATAGCAAAATATATAAATTCTCTATGAAAAATAATTCTAAATAAATTATTCTAGGCATGAATTTAATCAAACAAGATCATAATCATTTAAATACATACTCACATTATATCATATCATAATTCATGCATTTAATTAAATAAAATTCCATAATGTGCACACATTGTATTTAAAACAAACAATTATGCACATATTTCATAAAATAAAATTCCTAAAGCCTAATTTAATTAATCCTAGACATGCTACTATTATTATTATACTAAGAACATAATATAAAGCATGAAATAATAGAAGAAAAACATACCTTAGAGAGGGAGAGTGGGAATGGCGTGAGGAAGGGGAGAGAAGAGAGTGATTTTGTGTGTTGATTTGTGAGGTATAAATGAGACTTAAGGGGGTATTTATAGGTAGTCATGAGGGGTCTCTAAGCAATAAATAAAAGTTTAAGGGAGATGTGGATGTCTCCTAATTCATACAAATGCTTGGTGATTAATTAGGAGATGTGGTTAAATTATATTATGAACAAATGCTAGGTAATTAGTTAGGAAATGTGGAGAAATTATGCTCATTTGTTTAATCCTTCTAGAAGACCATGTGGTCATGGATGATGTCATCTTGAATAAAAATAAATATAAAATGATATAAAATTTATTCAAGAGTCGAGAGGTAAAAGCTTGAAGTAGTGAATTAATGAAAGAATGAGTGAAAAACGAGCTTCGTTTTGATTATAAATGTGGAATATTTAGGGTTTTTGTTTATAAACTATGAATATTAAAGATGATGAAAATCATAAGAAAATTATATAAACGAAGCTATAATAAAGTTTAGAGTTTGGAAAAATCATTATAATGTAGAGAAAAATTCAAGGATCGTTTTAAGTAAAATTTCGAATATTGAATAAAAGCTAATTGTTTAAAATAAAATGATGATTTTTAAAAAGGAAAATATTTATAAAATATGCTATGGTGAAATCGAGTTTTTGGTAAATGCATGAAAATTCATAAAATAATTTAAGGGTCGTTTTGGTTATAATATTGAATATCAAAAAGTAGATGAATAAGGATTTATTGATGATCGAATCATAAGCTAGGGTTTTTGCCGGTTTTTGACACTACGGGAGTTAGGATGAGAATTATGGTTCACGGAGAGTATCACGATCCTCGAAATAATGTGAGGATTCTTTTGGTTACAATATTGGGTAGTGAAAGTGCTTCGGGAGACGTAGGAATATTTTTGAGCTGTAGGGGTATTTTCGTAATTTCCAACCTAAAACTGTGGGAATGGGTTTTGAAGCATATGAAAGGGTTTTAGGTGCTAGAAGGGAATGAATACTAGAATTCTAGGATTTTATGAGAAGAGTTTCAAGATACGAGTTAAATAAAGGAAATAATTAAATCTACGATCATTTAATTAAAGCGTAACACATAAAAGCACATAAGTCACATAAGATGTAATGCATGAAGTGAATAAATAAGAACCGAGATTATAAGCGCTTCTTGAATAACCTCTTTACTTTACCTTTTCCAACTCGGCCCAGGTTAGGGCTGTTACACACCTGGACAAACTGAAGACAATATGCAAAACTTAGACTTGAGGACGAACCATATAGACGCACGCATATGCTTAGTCACATAAGAGATGCAAATACTTAGTCAAAAACTCATACACGTATCAAATTCATACACTCCTTTGTTTTAGAGTATATTTTTGGAGCTAATTTTTCCAATCTAAGGGATGAGAATTAGGATTGAATTGCGCGTTAAAGATCACCATGAGATTAAATTGATGAATTTTGAGTGGTTAACTATGCTAGAATTAGGATTGATGCTTTAAATTGAAGTTAACTTGAATTGGGTTTAAATTTTGAAGGATCCTAAAGTTCTAGGTAGCTTTGTTTTTGAATTTCGGAGTTGAAGTTAGAGAATTATGAGCTCGAATTGTAGTAATTAAGCTAGTGTGAATTTGAGATTGAATAGAGTGAATAATTTGAGTTGAGACTCACCCACTAGACTTAAGCACACAAGGTGTTTGATGAATTATCTATGTGACTCGTGATTGACTTCTTGGTACTTTGGTTTGCTATCATTGTTTGATTCAGGTACAATGGGTCTCACTAAGCGCTCTAAAGTCCCGAAACCTTTCACTACGTCACCCAAATTAAACCACCAATCTTTTGAGTCGGAGAACGTAGCGGTTAATGTTTTTGGGAACCCTTTGCAAAGGAATCCAACAAGGAATATTGTGGGTACTAAATTCTTCGACCAGATGGATATATTGGAGGTTTGGAATGAAATGCGGAGGCTTTTCAATAACATAGGTTGGTTGCCTTTTCTTGAAAGGAGGGATATGACTTATGGAAATATGACCGCTGCTTTCTTCCATACAATAAATTTTGATCCGGTAGACAACACTTTGACCTTCACTCTTGATGATATGGAGACTCGGACATGGAGTGTGAGCAGAATTCGAGAGATTCTTCGGTTTCCAGCCAATGTCACCACTTCTTTACCCAGATGGAGCGAGACTCAACGAGAGGAGGTGTGGAGATCCTTTCCCTTGAGGAAGGGTGTTCTTAGTTATTCCCCCCGGATCACACATGACAGCTATTTTGACTCGTTGACATGGATACTAGTCCATAGGGTCTTAGCCCTAGGATTCTGTGCTAGATACGGGAGAGATAGCCATATTACAGAAACTAAGTTGGCCATCATGTATATGATGAAGGAAGGTATTAAGTTCGATGTTACGATCGAGTTCCTTTGGAAGCTGTAGGAAAGTGCGGGGAGTGTGACGGACACGATTGCTCATGGAGGCTTTGTGACGATGTTTGCTAGAGAGATGAACTGGACACCGAGAGGGGCTTTGCCTATCAGTTTTGGACATACTGGTCCAGAGTACTTAGAGACCGTAGGCTTAGCTATACCTTGGGAGAGTGGAGAGCTGAAACGTAGTGTTCCGCCAGGTGGCCTATCCGTGAGAGAGATCGTTTCTGGCAGATGTATAGCTGGGGGTTAGCCCGGTTCAATGAGCTTTCTGCGAGGCAGAGGGAGCTTTTGGCTCGGATTCCGAACCAGCCTGATAATGAGTTTGCGGTTCTTCGCAATGCCGCCCCTGTTATTGCCGAGGCTAGGGACGACACTCCCGTGACTTTGAGAGGCGTACGCGCAGAGCTAGCAGGATTGAGGGCTGACTTAACCACCGTTATTGCTAGAGTTTAAGATTTGGCACATTATGTAGATGAGCGATTCAACGAGTGGACGGCCGATTTGGAGGCCAAGTTTAACGGGTTCAGTGCTCGCTTGGATCAATATTTTGGAGGACCCCCATCGCCCTGATTTTGTTATCTTGATATTTTTTCCCCAGAGTTCTAGACATTTGTTTCGTTTATGCTTTATTATGTGTGGATAGTTGCCTACACTTAACTTTTTGCTATGTTCGGTTTTCTGACTTGGTTTATGCAATGGTGCTTTTATTTTCATGAATTTCTGACTATTATTATATTTGTTGGATGCATGTTGATTATCAATTGCCTGTGCACTTGATCCGTGTTTTTAGTCACTTATTCACGTTTGGAAACATAGCACGCACGTTGCCGGTTCGTCAGTAATCAGGGAGTTTTCTAACCCTTTAATTCTTTCAATTGCATGAGGACATTGCAAAGTTTAAGTGTGGGGGAAGAATGTGCATTCTTGCTATGAGCTTTATTGAATATTTGCATGAGTAGATGTAATTTCACTTGTAAATTGCTAAAATTCGAGTAATTTTGAAATTTTTTTAAAATTTTCCCTCATTTTGAACTTTTTCTTTGAAGTTTGATCGTTGAGCTTTTGCTATAATAAGTTAGGCTTGTTGAATTGAAGAAAGTTGCATGAGATTCGATGATTTTGTGTGTTAATAAGCCCTTATATTTTGAGCACTGTTTTACGAAATAATGTACTTAACTTAGAGAGATGAGTTGATAATTTCCGAATAAGTCTAAGAGTTGATTAGGATGCATTTTAGTCCTATCGAGGCGAAATTTTGAATTAATGAATGACTAAGGAAGTGAAGTAGGCATTCATTGTCGGAGGATTTTTAGCTTTTCTATTTAGCCGTCGTCACTAAATAATGCAGACCTATTGACCCCGCTGAGCCTAATTGTTGTGCAAAGATTTTTGTAGCCACAATATAAGCCAAGGCACAACATAAAAGTACCTACGTTGATAATTTGTTTACCAAGACTTGCTCATTTGATTTGGTATGACGAGTATCTATTCTTAGACCCCTTTTTATTTGTTCTTATGATTGATTGAGAATGAGGAGTTATTGGGGAGAAAAAAAAAAAAAAAAGAAAGAAAAGAGTGAAAAGAAAAAACATGAAAAGAGAAAGAGCAAAGAAGAAAAAAAAAATAAGATTGTGCAAAGGGTGAATTTGAAAGTGTGGGATTCAATTGAAGATTGGGGTAAAATTCTTAGTGTTAATGGTGAATAGAAGTGTCCATATGTTGATTAGAATAAATGATGTAAGCTTGGTGAGTAGTCACTTGATCCAAATTTCCGTAACCTTACCCTAAGCCTACATTACAAGCCCGAAAGACCTACTAATCCGAAGTCTTAACTTAATTCCATTAGTGGAGATAGGTGCAAAGAGTGTATTCCGAAGTTGATGATTGGAGCTTAGGAGGAAATTGTGAAGTTGTCGTTCTAATTTTTGTACATTGTATCGTTTGATTCACACACTACACAAGGGTTTACTTTTCATATTAAATTTTGAGGATTTCCTGTTTGCGAGTATTTGATTTGATTGGCTAGACTTGTTTAGGCGAAGGTTGATGATTACTTAGAAGAGAAGGTTTGATGAGGATGTGTTTTCTTAATTTCGGTATTACTCGGGGACGAGCAATGTTCAAGTGTGGGAGATTATGTTGTGTGTAGAAATTGCATGATTTTAAGCGTTAAATAGATGATATTCTAGAGTCGTTTGATGCGTTTAGGAGTTTATTTGACTCAGTTCAGGTGTCATTAGAGTTGGAGTTACGAAACGGCAAAGCAAAGCGATTTCACGCATTTTTGGGAGAAAAAGTGGTAACTCCCATTACCATTTAGCAGTACTAAAGGAGTAACTCCCGTTAATAGCCACAGGGGAACGGTTTTTAGCGAGAACAGAGGGGTAACGCCCATTACCCCTACGCAGAAGGAATTAGGTAACGCCCGTTACCAGTAAAAGTGTTAATGCAATTTCAGGCCATTAACGGGTGTTAAGGATGGCAAGGCAAAAATTGGTAACGCCCGTTACCTAGGGCGGCGAGAATTCTCCTAGTGTTGCTATATATGTGCGTTTTGGAGTCTTTTTTAGGGAGACTTCTTCCGTTCGTGACCTAGATTGGAGTTAGACAGAGAAAAAGAGTTTCCCTTCCAAGTCAAGACCTAGGGTTTGGAAGAAGACTCAGAGGTTCAGAAGATTTTCAGAGAATTCGAGAAGACGACAGGATTGAATTCCGAGAACAATCTTTGGTTTTATTGTTGCTTTAATTCCTAAACTAATTCCTTTGATTTTTAGTTTTAGTTTTTATGCTAGGTTCGTTCTTGAGTTTTGCTGAATGTTATTGAGTTTAATTGTTAGACTTTATTTAGATTCGTTGACCACGATTTATGTTAATGCAGTTTCCTTTAGTTTTATGATTTTTGCTTCAAGTATGAGTAGCTAATTATCTAAGGCTAGGGGGAAGTGATGATGATTGCATGATGGATGTTTGATGAGACACTCGAGTGACTTGTGTTAATTCTTAGTTTGAAAACTGGTTTGAATTGACTTGCGATGGCCTGATCACCCGTAGCATGTGTCACAATTACCTATAAATCGAAAGAATGATGGTAGTTTAGAGGGTTTTCAATACTTGTGAGTTGTAGGGTTCAAAGAGATTTGGTCCTAGCTTATACAACAGTAATCTTATTCCATGCCGAGCCGCTAGAATACTGAATTACACTAGTCTTGCTCGTATGGTTTAATTAACTATTGGTGATTGCGAGAGCAACATTGAACACTAATTAAGCACTTGGTTACACCTCGAGAGAGGGTAATTCAAATATAAGTGACTAGGTTGTAGAATTATACTTGTCAAATGGGTATTACATTGGCTCTTGATTGTATGATTCAAAGCTTTTTCCCCTACCTGTTTAGTTTACTAAAGTAAATTCACGTATTTAAATTGTTAATTGCAATTTTAGGTTCATTACTTGTTAATTTCCGTATCAGTAGATTAATAGAAATAACTTTGAATTCGTTAAGTCTTCAGATTAGAGAGAAATAGAGAGTAGTGATTGATTTCCCTTCCCTGTGGGTTCGATCCTATTGTGTTACGCGTATGTTAGTGTACACTTGCACGATTGGTTTTTAACTGTAGTAAAATCTGATACAACAAGTTTTTGGCACCGTTGCCGGGGAAGGCGTTTTAAGTCAATATTACTCAATTTTTTCGATCTAGTGCTTTAGACTATTACTTTAGTTTGTGTTTATTATCCTTGTTACTGTGGAATTGGACTGAGGAATTCTTTTTCTTTGTGCAGGTTTACAGTGCATGCGAAGATCTCAAGATCCTGACTTAGTTCCATATGATCCAGAAATTGAGAGAACAATGAGTGCTATTAGGAGAAGAAATAAGAAGGAGAAGAAACCGATTGCTTTACCGATGGCTGAAGCAGACCCACCACCACCACCGGCTATAAGAGATTATAACGTACCGCAAGCTGGAGCAATTCAGACTGCAACTCGTCCACCGATTGCAGCAAACAATTTTGAGATTAAACCAGCTACCATAAATTTGTTGCAGAATAATCCTTTTTCAAGACTATCTTTGGAGGATCCAACTTCACATTTGGAGTATTTTTTGGAAGTTTGTGATACCTTCAAAATTGATAATGTCACTACTAATGCTATCCGAGTTAGGCTTTTTCCCTTTTCACTTAGGGATCAAGCTAAAGCATGGCTGAGTACTGTCCCAAATGAATCTTTTCAGACATGGGCAGCATTATCTCAGGCTTTCCTGGCAAAGTTCTTTCCACTGAGCAAAACTACGAAGTGCAGGAACAATATCCAAGGTTTCAGGCAGTTGGATGCCACAGCTCGCGGAGCATTCTTAGCCAAATCTAAAGCAGTTGCTTTTGGGTTATTGGATAACATGTCACAGAACGATATTTTTGTGCATGAAAGGAGCCATTCGCAACCAGTGAAGGTGCGAACAGGAGCCATAAAGTTAGATTGTTTAACCTCCATCCATGCTAAATTTGAAGCACTTAACAAGAAACTGGACCAACTAACTGTCAATGCAGTTGGGATACAATCTCAACCAGTTCAGATAACATGTGAAATATGTAGTGGTCCACATGATTTTAAAATATGTCCTCATACCAATACAGGAGAACAGGTACAAGAGCAGGTGAATTACGCAAATAACTTCAAACCAGCAAATGATCCCTACTCAAACGCCTACAATCCATGATGGAAGAACCACGCCACTTTGTCGTGGTCTAATAATCAGAATGTTCAACAACCACCCCAACCTAGGCCACAGTTCCCACCTAGGCAGCAATTTCAACCACGAACTCCAGCCCAATTTAATGTTGCACCACATCAGCAGGGGCAGACGCAGGGTTGGGAGGTTGCGCTTGAAAAGTTCATAACCGTGTCTACAGGTCGACATCAGAAGTTGGAAGCCCAAGTAGATCAAGTGGTAAATCAGACCAAAACTTTGGAGATTCAGATTGGTTAGATTGCCCAATCTTTGAATCTGCGAGGCCCAGGAATGCTACCAAGCCAAACTAAAACAATCCGAAGGAGCAATGCCAGGCCATAATTGTAGGAGACAATAGAGATACAGAAGGACCGAACTAGTGTGCAAGTTCGGATGTTAAGGAGGTTGTGTAGCACCCCAGAAGGAGGATACCACATCCCCCGCACTAGGACTCACACCCGGTCATGAAATAGGAAGTCCATGCCCGAATCCGAATCATAGCGAACGAGAGAACAACTCACACACTAGGCTAGGCGGGTCTAACTTGACAAACTCAGAGTGCGGAAGTAATTAAAATCAACAACAATAGATAGCAGAAGCATTTAAAACAAAACATGCAAAGCAGGTGACGGGTTCAGCTAGCATAAATACCTAGTCCCGAGTATCAACATACATAACAGGTGACGGGTTCAACTAGCATAGATACCTAATCCCAAATATCAATTCATAATCCAATATAATAATCAGCATAAGTATCATCAATAACTAATAACATCCAAATACTAGCTTACTAACCCCACACGGGTTTAAGTCTAAGTAGAGCATGTAACATAACCTTCAAGTGTGAAACATAAATACATAACATAAGCAAAGTATGCGACAAATGCATCCTAACACCAACTAGACTGACAAGTGTGACTCCGAAGACTCACTTCCGCCTAGCTCAAGCCAAAAGATCCTGCAACTAAAAGATAAAATGAGGTGTCAATCAACTGACTGAGTGAGGGGGCTAACGCACACCCACAATATATATATATACAGAGCATAACACAGAATAAAATGATGGACTCATGAATCGAGGATAGGTATTGCATACCAAAACATTTGAAAACAACCCAAAATAGATATAGATATAAGTTTGGAAACCATTTTTCAGAAAGACTCTATCCTGATTCATAATTCCATAACATAACGTAATCAACTGCTCGTCGAGTACGAGCTTCCAACCTCAACTCCTCATAAAATAGAAATAACATACCAACCTCAACTCCGGGTGATGGTTGGGTTGCGCGACCCTAACCATCAAGACAGGCGAGGGGAGTGCTAATGCTACTCCAACCCTCAGGACTCCGTTTCCCAACCAAACCTCCTAGTGGGTCCCGGTACATCCTCTTCATACTGATGGAGACTACGCACAGGTTTAACCCCGACGCCCCGATACCATCCCAGGGGCTCCTTACCCGTAGCTCCTGGGCCCCATAACAGAACAGAACATAACATATACCAACTTTCATGGCAATCTCGCTACATAATCATTAGATAACTTAACTTTCCGAAATATCTTATGATAATCATATCATATCCAACACATATTTAATCGTATATATAGTATATAATCGCATGCGGGGATTGAAATCATCATATTGGGGTCATAGGTCGTTTAACTTTACAAAATCCTAAACCTCACCTTGTGCAAGTAGAGTCTGAGAGTGTGAAGGGCCAAACACTCTAAACCTCAGGCCCACCGGCACCACCAAACTCTGTGACAAGACATATAGAAACCCAGACTTAAACTCTATAAGAACCAAGTAAGACGCACGGCGTATCAAGAGATGAATGATATACAATATAGAATGAAGTGTACACATAGGTCACGTAGCATAGTTCACATATTCCACCAAATCATGCAATTAACGAAGTATTAAGGTTTAGCAATGCATTATGGAATGATATGAATCACATAGGTCAAGTAGCATAACACAGGACAAACTTTCATACGAAGTTATTCAATTAAAATGACGTATTATCATCTAAGAATGGAATCGAAGTCATATCATAACCTATAATTCATAAAGCAATTCAAATGGATCAAGTAAACACAAAAGAACATGCATAAAAGGGGAACAGGGGTTTGGGAACGGCCATTCCCATGCATAGTCTTGCATGGGAACGGTCCTTCCCGCGGATCTCCCCAGCAAAGCTGGGAACGGCCGTTCCCAGCACAAGGCTTAAATGGGAACGGTCCTTCCCATCTTCGGTGCTGACGTCAGCCCTGGCCTGAGTGGGAACGGTCGTTCCGGCCAGATCTGGGCGTCTGTCTTGTGCGGATTCGAGCAAGCTTCGGGAAGAAGACAACCATGGCAAAAAATGGCCGATTTCACACCATTTAAACCATAAAATTTCCACGAAAATTATATATATTATCACATAAATTGTTAGGAATAGTGCCCTAGAAAGCCGATTGAATATCCGCGTTGTACTTTTCCTTATTGTAATCACATACAATCTCTGAATGAAATAACGAATTGAGGCAACACTTCTTTATATGCTCTTGTTTGGTATGCGTTTACTTTATCTGTGTATGTATGAGAACTCCCCTAATCCTGATGACTTTAGGACTCTACCATTTAGGTGAAATGGTTCATGAAGCGAGCCATATATCACATAATTCATGATTAGTAAAATACTCCAAGCCGATGAGTCCTACCGACAGTGGGAGTGTCAACCTGACTCCTCTAAGGCTTGCTTGTGGGATCACGCCCTTAAGAAGGACCACCTTGTTTCATGGAGGTGCAAAGTGTATAGTTCATACGTGTGTGATACATGAGGGTGCTTACTTCAATAAGTATGTTCACTGAGGTGCCCCGTGTGAGAAGATTCCTAAATGGGAAAGGAAGTTTCTATTTCAGGAAATGGAAACTTCCAGATTAGGAAATATCTCACGAGTCATTGATGTGATTAATTAATCCTTAGACTTGAGGTTCCTTGTCACTTTATGAGTTAACTCTGTAGTCTTAGGTATAAGCTTTAAAGGGTGTCGCCCTAGACAACCGATTCAAGGCTTATGCTGGGGCTGCACAAGTGATTCATGAAAGTGAATGAGAATCAAGAAAGGACCTACACTTGCATATGCAAGGTGATCTCTTATTGTGTAAGTCATTCATATGCCATATGGAATCCTTCGCCAAGGCAGTAGATCAAGACATCAAGAAAAGGGTTTCTTGGATTGAGATCAAATGGATATGAAATGCACTTAGCTTTAAGACCGGATTATTAGGGTTCTGATTATTCCCTTGCCCTAGATCTTGGTTGAGAGATAGTAAGTAGGAGGATTGTATCTCACATGAATCAATGACTTAAAGGTTCTGTCGAATCCGAACATTCCAATTCAGCTAGGGGTTAAACACCTGTTGCTAGACTATGGTCGTTTAATCTGTGGACTGATTAATTAATTAGTGAATTAATTAATTAGGGTCAATGCTAATTGAATTGAGAACCTAGAGGGTCACACACAACAACTTGGTTACATGAGTTGAGGCTTTAAAATGATTAAACAAGTTAATCGGACCAAGAGGGTTCCACACGTGTGAAACCACATGTGTAGGTCACGTGAGTGACACGTGTCATTGTGACACGTGTCTCACATGTGAATATATATATTGTATATATATATATATATTAAATAATTAAAAGTGTTAATTATTTAATAGACTTTGGTTTAATTTTGAATTAAAAAGAAAGTCTTATTTTGGAGAAAAATAATCTAGTTAATTAATTACGAATTAATTAATTAGATAAAATAAGTTATTTATTTTAAATAAATAAAGTATAAAATTATCCAAAAATAGTTTGGATATTTTAGCTCTCTTGAAAGTTGGTTTGAATTTGAATTCAAAGTCAAAGTCAAAATTACTTGATGATTAAGTAATAGGAGAGAGGGACCAAAATCCTTAGTCCATAAGGACTAGGATTTTCGGCCACCCCTCCCTTTCCTATATATAAGGGAGCTCATGCTCCCCTTAGAGAGTAATTGGCAATTCTTTTTGTTCATGTGTTGAACACCATCCTTTCTCCAAGACAAACAAAACCCTAGGTTAAGCCTAAACACTAACTAGAGAACTAGCATCCTTACTAGTTAGATTGTAGCCAAGTTGGTGGACTATCTCTAGAGAGCTTCGAGTTAGAAGTTTTGAAGATTCGAGCTTTACCAAAAGTGGGGATCAAGCAAAACGATCAGAAGGGATGATGAAACGATTCTGAACCCAACAGAAAACAAGTGAAAAAATCGAACCAAAAAAGATGGCGAAAACCGTTCATCGATATCCTGAAGGATGAATTTTTTCACGAGGGTTTTATGGCTGGCAGATTTCTACTTTCGCAAAACTGGTTTTCGAAGGGAGTTTCAATCATGCTTTTCTCGTTTCATGTTTCTTTCTTTATGTTATATTGTTAAGAACTTCCCTAACATGATTTGAATATAGGTTGGTGTGGATTGTTATCCCTACGATGGATTCTGAAGTTGAAAGAGACTTTCAAGGGACGGGTTGCCATTACCGCATGAAGTGCGTTTGAGGGCGGCTCAAAACGTGTCAAGAAAGCTACTACCTAAGTGAGTTTCTTGATCTCTACGAATTTGGATTCACGATTGCGAGTCTTAGATCCTTTTGTTGGAAAAAATTTTTAATTTCCGCTGCTTTCTGATTCTTGTTTTCCAACAGGTGCTGCATACCAAAACATTTGAAAACAACCCAAACTAGATATTGATATAAGTTTAGAAACCATTTTTCAGAAAGACTCTATCCTGATTCATAATTCCATAACATAACGTAATCAATTGCTCGGCGAGTACGAGCTTCCAACCTCAACTCCTCATAAAATAGAAATAACATACCAACCTCAACTCCGGGTGATGGTTGGGTTGCGCGACCCTAACCATCAAGACAGGCGAGGGGAGTGCTAATGCTACTCTAACCCTCAGGACTCCGTTTCCCAACCAAACCTCCTTGTGGGTCCTGGTACATCCTCTTCATACTGATGGAGACTACGCACAGGTTTAACCCAGACGGCCCGATACCGTCCCAAGGGCTCCTTACCCGTAGCTCCTGTGCCCCATAACAGAACAGAACATAACATATGCCAACTTTCATGGCAATCTCGCTACATAATCATAACATAACTTAACTTTCCTAAATAGCTTACATATGCCTTCATACTTAATTTTCAAAACTGAGGTTGTATCATAAGGTTATAATCATATCATATCCAACACATATTTAATCGTATATAGAGTATATAATCGCATGCGGGGATGAAATCATCATATTGGGGTCATATGTCGTTTAACTATACAAAGTCCTAAACCTCACCTTGTGCAAGTAGAGTCTTAGAGTGTGAAGGGCCAAACACTCTAAACCTCGGGCCCGCCGGCACCACCAAACTCTGTGACAAGACATACAGAAACCCAGACTTAAACTCTATATGAACCAAGTAAGACGCACGGCGTATCAAGAGATAAATGATATGTAATATAGAATGAAGTGTACACATAGGTCACATAGCATAGTTCACATATTCCACCAAATCATGCAATTAACGAAGTATTAAGGTTTAACAATGCATTATTGAATGATATGAATCACGTAGGTCAAGTAGCATAACACAGGATAAACATTCATACGAAGTTATTCAATTAAAATGACGTATTATCATCTAAGAATGGAATCGAAGTCATATCATAACATATAATTCATAAAGCATTTCAAACGGATCAAGTAAACACAAAAGAACATGCATAAAAGGGGAACAGGGGGTTGGGAATGGCCATTCCCATGCATAGTCTTGCATGGGAACGGTCCTTCCCGTTGGATCTCCCCAGCGAAGCTGGGAACGATGGTTCCCAGCACAAGGCTTAAATGGGAACGGTCCTTCCCATCTTCGGTCCTGACGTCAGCCCTGGCTGGGAAGGGCCATTCCGGGCTCATGGCCTGAGTGGGAACGGCCGTTCCGGCCAGATCTGGGCATCTGTCTTGTGCAGATTCGAGCAAGCTTCGGGAAGAAGACAACTATGGCAAAAAATGGTCCATTTCACACCATTTAAACCATAAAATTTCCAAGAAAATTTAAATCTTGCTTATCACATAAATATCAATTTAGCTCAAGAACAAGGGTGATTTTGGCTAAAACTCATACAACCCATTTTCATAAAAATCAAGCTTAACCATGGCAAGATGCATTCAAACTCACTCCCTATCATACCATCAACAACTATAGCACATATTCAACATAGAGAAACACAAATTCATGCTCAAGAACTCAAGGATTCACCATTAGAGCCATATTCTTCAAGTTGGGCATAAATCACCATTTTCACAAGACTTCCTCGTATAATATCATACATTCAATTTCATGCTAAGATTCATGGATAGAAATGAAATACACATCAAGGGAAATTTGTAGCTTATCTTGGCTCTTGAAATGATGAAGAAAAGAGGGAGATATGAGCTCTTGAAGTGATAGGAAAAGCCTTAGATCTTCATTCTTCTTTGAAGCTCTCCATGGAAGATATGTCTTGTGTGAATTGAGGTTTGAAATGAAATGAGAAGGGATAAGAATTTATATGGTGGCTGATAGTTCTAGGTAGGGATGGCAACGAGCCGAGCCGGCTGGCGAGCTACACGAACCGAACCGAGCCCGAACCCGAACCCGAACCCTTTATTTCTTGGCTCGTGGCTCGTGGCTCGCGAGCCGGCTCGCGAACCCATATATTTAATTAAAAAAATAATATTTTTAATTTTTATGTATATAAATATTTTATTAATATATAATATTATATATATATTCATTAAATTTAATACAAAATGAATAAAAAAATAATATATTTATTATATATATTCATTTAATATATATTATTATATATAAAAATATATTAAATTATTAAAAAAATTAATTTTTTAAATAAAAATAACATTAAGGTCCGAGCCGAGCCGAGCCAGGTTCGAGCCTTGGTCGAGCCGAGCCCGAGCCTTGAAAAAAGGCCAAGGCTCGGCTCGGCTCGGCTCGGCTTGGCTCGTTGCCATCCCTAGTTCTAGGTCAAGGTTAGGGTTTCCAAGATATAACATGAGGCTAAAGGCTTTATTAGAATTTGGGCTCAAATAAATGACTTTCGGCCCAATAGGTCAAATTTAAAAGGTTTAAGGTCTAAACGGTTTCCGAAAAATATAAAGTAAATTCCATTGGATCCGAATCATCGAATCAAGTCCAATGGTGGTGTCGAAATTTGAATTCGAATTCCCGAGCTCATATTGGCCACGAACGACCCAAACCCACCTAACTCAAGTTAGGCCTCAAAGACACCAATAGGTCCAAGTCCTATTTAAATCCAACTCTAACAATTAATTTAAATTCATATAAGTTCCGTTCTTAGGTTGTCATGCAAGAATTCATATTTTATCATTTTGCATTTTAGTCAATTAAATCCCATTTCAATCAAAGTTGGAATTAAACACATAAAAAGGGAATTAAATCACATAAGTGCGTAAGGTAAACTCTCTCGTGACGCATACCTGTACGATTTATCGGACGGGGCGTCACAGGTTGTGTTAAAAAAGGAGTACTTGAGAAGGTTGACGAGAAAATGGTTTTTGAGAATGAGAAATTGGAGCAAGAAGTGATTCAAGAGGTGTTTCCAAGCAAGGAGAAGCCCGAGAACTTCACTACTATGATACTTACTGAGGAATGCAGTGCTGTTATTCAGCATAAGCTTCCTCTAAAGCTTAAAGATCCAGGGTGTTTTTCAATACCCCTTACTATTGGTTCTTTACAATTTCATAATGTTCTATTTGATTTAGGAGCTAGCGTGAGTTTAATTCCATTATCTACTTGCAGGAAATTAGGAGTGAAAGAGCTCACGCCGACAAATATGACACTCCAATTAGCAGATAAATCGGTGAAATATCCGACAGGAATTTTGGAAGGCATTTTGGTAAAAGTTGGAAATTTTCATATTCCCACTGATTTTGTAGTTCTTGATATTGAGAGCAATGAAAGGATGCCATCGATACTTGGAAGACCGTTTCTGGCTACGGCCGGAGCAGATATTGATGTTCAGAATAGACGACTCACATTCAAAATAGGAGATGAAAGAATGGAGTTCAGGGACTTTGGTTCTAGGACACCATCCGCAAGTCCAGATAAGTGTTGCATGATTAAGGTTGTCAATAATATGCCCAAAGGAGAAACTCTGTATACGGAGCAAAGAGATGCAGTTGATTGGCAGAAAGGAACGAAGTTTCAGAGAGCGAGAATGAAGGATGCTTTGGATTTAGATGTTGGGAGATCAAGCTCTGGGTTCGAGAGTAACAAGAACGAGGTCACTCCTTGTGATTCGTTGCTTGGGAATTACTAACCCCAGATTGGTTTCTGCAGTTAAGCTAATGACTATAACTTAGAACTAACTTTTCCCTTTTCCTTTTCTCTTGTTTTATTTTTGTTTCCGTTGTTTTGGTTCCTGTAGTCCTTGTTTACTCGGTATAATTGAGTTATCTCTCTCGTTGTAGGTAACTTGACGGTGTACTAGGTAGCCAGGTGTTAGATGGAGAGGGTCGTGATTCGAGCGTCATTGTCAATATTGAGGTGCATTTAATTTATTAGTATGATTGTGCATGGTTGAATTGTATTGATTGAGGAGAATGAATCGTTGATATGAATTGTTAAAGGTAATTATGTGTTTGTTTGAAAATGGTATAATGTGATTTGATTGAATATTATGAGTTAATTTCAGTGGATTGACGTGATTGAGCACCATTAGTTGTGTGTTTGTGTTTTACATAAGTTTTGGGCGGAGTCTTGAGTAACAGGCGTTACACCATTGCTAGTAATTTTTTGGTAACGCCCGTTAATGAGATCGGACGTACCAATTACTAAATGTAACGGGCGTTACACCTTTGCTTTAGTTTTTATGGTAACGCCCGTTAATGGACACAGGCGTGTTGGCCGACATGGGTAACGCCCATTACCCATTTGTCTTAGGAACACCGGTAACGCCCATTACCGGTCCGACTGGCGGAGATTGGATTTTAGGACCACGTTTTTAGGGTTAATTTAAGTCTTGTCCTACCCAATTTCGGTTTTCTTTCCCCCAAACCTATAAATACACTTGCACCCACTTATCCCACCTTACTAGAGAATCAATTGTTCCCTTGGGTCAATCGTCTTCAACTAAGTAGCAAGAAGCTTCCCCACCAAGTTTCATTGTTTACTCTCTTGTGAATCAAAGTAAGTTACCACTCCTTTGTTTTAGAGTATTTTTTTGGAGCTAATTTTTCCAATCTTAGGGATGATAATTAGGATTGAATTGCGTGTTAGAGATCACCATGAGATTAAATTGATGAATTTTGAGAGGTTAACTATGCTAGAATTAGGATTGATGCTTTAAATTGAAGTTAACTTGAATTAGGTTAAAATTTTGAAGAATCCTAAAGTTCTAGGTAGCCTTGTTTTTTAATTTCGGAGTTGAAGGTAGAGAATTATGAGCTTGAATTGTAGTAATTAAGGTAGTGTGAATTTGAGATTGAATAGAGTGAATAATTTGAGTTGAGACTCACCCACTAGGCTTAAGCACACAAGGTGTTTGATGAATTGTCTATGTGACTCGTGATTGATTTCTTGGTACTTTGCTTTGCTATCATTGTTTGATTCAGGTACAATGGATCGTATTAAGCGCTCTAAAGTCCCGGAACCTTTCACTACGTCACCCAAATTAAACCACCAATCTTTTGAGTCGGAGAACATAACGGTTAATGTCTTTGGGAACCCTTTCCAAAGGAATCCAACAAGGAATATTGTGGGTACTAAATTCTTCAACCAGATGGATAGATTGGAGGTTTGGAATGAAGTGCGGAGGCTTTTCAATAACATAGGTTGGTTGCCTTTTCTTGAAAGGAGGGATATGACTTATGGAAATATGACCGCTGCTTTCTTCCATACAATAAATTTTGATCCGGTAGACAACACTTTGACCTTCACTCTTGATGATATGGAGACTCGGACTTGGAGTGTGAGTAGAATTCGAGAGATTCTTCGGTTTCCAACCAATGTCACCACTTCTTTACCCAGATGGAGCGAGACTCAGCCAGAGGAGGTGTGGAGATCCTTTCCCTTGAGGAAGGGTGTTCCTAGTTATTCCCTCCGGATCACGCATGACAGCTATTTTGACTCATTGACATGGATACTAATCCATAGGGTCTTAGCCCTGGGATTCTGTGCCAGATACGGGAGAGATAACCATATTACAGAAACTGAGTTGGCCATCATGTATATGATGAAGGAAGGTATTAACTTTGAAGGTACGATCGAGTTCCTTTGGAAGCTGCAGGAAATTACGGGGAGTGTGATGGACACGTTTGCTCATAGAGGCTTTGTGACGATGTTTGCTAGAGAGATGAACTGGACACCGAGAGGGGCTTTGCCTATCAGTTTTGGATATACTGGTCCAGAGTACTTAGAGACCGTAGGCTTAGCTATACCTTGGGAGAGTGGAGAGCTGAAACATAGTGTTCTGCCATGGTGGCCTATCCGTGAGAGAGATCGTTTCTGGCAGATGTACAGCTGGGGGATAGCCCGGTTCAATGAGCTTTCTGCGAGGCAGAGGGAGCTTTTGGCTCGGATTCCGGACCGGCCTGATGATGAGTTTGTGGTTCTTCGCAATGCCGCCCCTGTTATTGCCGAGGCTAGCGACGACACTCCCGTGACTTTGAGAGGCGTACGCGCAGAGCTAGCAGGACTGAGGGCTGACTTAACCACCGTTATTGCTAGAGTTGAAGATTTGGCACATTATGTAGATGAGCCATTCAACGAGTGGACGGCCGATTTGGAGGCCAAGTTTGACAGGTTCAGTGCTCGCTTGGATCAGTATTTTGGAGGACCCCCATCGCCCTGATTTTGTTATCTTGATACTTTTCCCCCAGAGTTCTAGACATTTGTTTCATTTATGCTTTATTATGTCTGGATAGTTGCCTACACTTAACTTTTTGCTATGTTCGGTTTTCTAACTTGGTTTATGCAATGGCTCTTTTATTTTCATGAATTTGTGACTATTATTATATTTGTTGGATGCATGTTGATTATCAATTGCCTGTGCACTTGATCCGTGTTTTTAGTCACTTGTTCACGTTTGGAAGCATAGCAAGCACGTTGCCGGTTCGTCAGTAATCAGGGAGTTTTCTAACCCTTTAATTCTTTCAATTGCATGAGGACATTGCAAAGTTTAAGTGCGGGGGAAGAATGTGCATTCTTGCTATGAGCTTTATTGAAAATTTGCATGAGTAGATGTAATTTCACTTGTAAATTGCTAAAATTCGAGTAATTTTGAAAAAATTTTAAAATATTCCCCCATTTTGAACTTTTTCTTTGAAGTTTGATCGTTGAGCTTTTGCTAGAATAAGTTAGGCTTGTTGAATTGAAGAAAGTTGCATGAGATTCGATGATTTTTTGTATTAGTAAGCCCTTATATTTTGAGCACAGTTTTATGAAATAATGTACTTAACTTAGAGAGATAAGTTGATAATTTCCGAATAAGTCTATGAGATGATTAGGATGCATTTTAGTCCTATCGAGGCGAAATTTTGAATTAATGAAGGACTAAGGAAGTGAAGTAGGTATTCGTTGTTGGAGGATTTTTAGCTTTTCTATTTAGCCGTTTTCACTAAATAATGCAGACCTATTGACCCCGCTGAGCCTAATTGTTGTGCAAAGATTTTTGTAGCCACATTATAAGCCAAGGCACAACATAGAAGTACCTATGTTGATAATTTGTTCACCAAGGCTTGCTCATTTGATTTGGTATGATGAGTATCTATTCTTAGACCCCTTTTATTTGTTCTCGCGATTGATTGAGAATGAGGAGTTATTGGGGGGGGGGGGGGAAGAGTGAAAAGAAAAGATGTGAAAAGAGAAAGAGCAAAGAAGAAAAACAAAATAAGATTGTGCAAAGGGTGAATTTGAAAGTGTGGGATTTAATTGAAGACTGGGGTAAAATTCTTAGTGTTAATGGTGAATAGAAGTGTCCATGTGTTGATTAGAATAAATGATGTAAGCTTCGTGAGTAGTCACTTGATCCAAATTTCTGTAACTTTACCCTAAGCCTACCTTACAAGCCCGAAAGACCTACTGATCCGAAGTCTTGACTTAATTCCATTGGTGGAGATAGGTGCAAAGGGTGTATTCCGAATTTGATGATTGGAGCTTAGGAGGAAATTGTGAAGTTGTCGTCTAATTTTTGTACATTGTATCGTTTGACTCACACACTACACAAGGGTTTACTTTTCATATTAAATTTTGAGGATTTCCTGTTTGCGAGCATTTGATTTGATTGGCTAGACTTGTTTAGGCGAAGGTTGATGATTACTTAGAGGAGAAGGTTTGATGAGGATGTGTTTTCTTAATTTCGGAATTACTCGGGAACGAGCAATGTTCAAGTGTGGGAGATTATGTTGTGTGTAGAAACTGCATGATTTTAAGCGTTAAATAGATGATATTCTACAGCCGTTTGATGCGTTTAGGTGTTTATTTGACTCAGTTCAGGTGTCATTAGAGTTGGAGTTACGAAACGGCAAAGCAGAGCGATTTCACGCATTTTTGGGAGAAAAGTGGCAACTCCTGTTACCATTTAGCAGTACTAAAGGAGTAACTCCCGTTAATAGCCACAGGAGAATGATTTTTGGCGAGAACAGAGGGGTAACGCCCATTACCCCTACACAGAAGGAATTAGGTAACGCCCGTTACCAGTAACAGCGTTAATGATTTCAGGCCATTAACGGGTGTTAAGGATGGCAAGGTAAAAATTGGTAACGCCCGTTACCTAGGGCGGCGAGAATTCTCCTAGTGTTGCTATATATGTGCGTTTTGGAGTCTTTTTTAGGGAGACTTCTTCCGTTCGTGACCTAGATTGGAGTTAGACAGAGAAAAAGAGTTTCCCTCCCAAGTCAAGACCTAGGGTTTGGAAGAAGACTCAGAGGTTCAAAAGATTTTCAGAGAATTCGAGAAGACGACAGGATTGAATTTCGAGAACAATCTTTGGTTTTATTGTTGCTTTAATTCCTAAACTAATTCCTTTGATTTTTAGTTTTAGTTTTTATGCTAAGTTCGTTCTTGAGTTTCGCTGAATGTTATTGAGTTTAATTGTTAGACTTTATTTAGATTCATTGACCATGATTTATGTTAATGCAGTTTTCTTTAATTTTATGATTTTTGCTTCAAGTATGAGTAGCTAATTATCTAAGGCTAGGGGGAAGTGATGATGATTGCATGATGGATGTTTACAATTACCTATAAATCGAAAGAGAAATGGTAGTTTAGAGGGTTTTCATTACTTGTGAGTTGTAGGGTTCAAAGAGATTTGGTCCTAGCTTATACAACAGTAATCTTATTCCATGCCGAGCCGCTTGAATACTGAATTACACTAGTCTTGTTCCTATGGTTTAATTAACTATTGGTGATTGCGAGAGCAACATTGAACACTAATTAAGCACTTGGTTACACCTCAAGAGAGGGTAATTCAAATATAAGTGACTAGCACTACAAGAAAAAGTAGTTTCAGCAACAAAATTGACTGTGACCGAGAAGAAATGGTTGTTGTATATGTACCTATAGCAACCAAAATTTATTTGGTGACTATAATTCATTTACAAATTTTTTTTGCGACAACTAATTTTTTGGTTGTTATAGATGGTCGTTGTAGTTTAATAAATGGTGACCTTAAATTTCCAACCAAAGTTATAATTTATAGTGACGAGTAATATGGTCGGTATAAAAAAAATTAATTGTGACCAAGTTAGCAACCACTATTTAAGTGGTGGTGTACAAGTATTATGAAAGTGGTCATCAACCACCAACAAATTTGGTCACTAAACATAACACAATAAAAAGCTAGTTTTATATGGTAAGCGAAAAAAAATTAAAGGCATTATATTTTATTTGTTGTTAGAAAATACATTTATAACATCTTTATGGATTTAAAAAGTGAAATAAAATCTTTAAATTAAACTTCTACAACATAAATTTATTATATATATATATATATATATATATGTATATATATTTTTTTTTTGTTTTGAAACCGGATCAGAGGATCCGTAGAGTTTTTAACGAGAACCCCACCTCATTTATTGAACGAAGCAGAGCTACAAAGGGAAGTTCAGAAAGTATATCGCCAAAATAAACAAAAGCCAAACCCGACAGAAAAACAATTTGTCGGTCACAAGAGGCGAAAGGCAGCAATAAAACAACAGCGTTCTAGAGCAATGAAGCACAAAACAAATAAAACACGCAGAACTTAAGTTAATGTTGACACCGCAAGTGAAGCTTTGACCATTAAACTCATATCCATGATTGATTACTCCTGTATGATTCAGATTGTGCGCCTTAATGTGACTCTTGGTGTCATCATGGTTACCCAAATCAAAGTCCTCCAGGTGATTCTGATGAGGTTTAGACTTCTCAAAAGTAGTTGCCTTGCAGAATCTTAATACAGCTTTATCAGAACTACTATCCACAAACCAGTCTGGCAACAAAGGCTGCTGACTCTGACTACCTGAAACAATCTGGAAGCAATAGATGCCCGCCCGACGAAAAGGATTGGTTTCGCCTCAATCACAATCATCGGCGATAAATTTATTTTATATTTAATTTTAATATACTGAAAATAATAAATTTACACATATATTTGATTTTTACAATTATATCATAGCAAGGAGAATAAGTATTAAATAAAAATTTTTTTATTTATCTTTTTCCCCCAAAATCGACCACTTGGACCGTGGGGTTGAACGAGTCCGTCCTCATTTATTAAAGCTCATGGCCCAAAAATATAAGAGAAGCGTCTCAAGCCAAGCATCCAAATACAAAATTGCCCACAAAAACGATGAGGCCCACATAGTCCCATTCGAGTACGTAGTCAGCTAAATCATAGTTACAACAACCGAGCTAGCAACTAAGACCCAAATCTCGACAACCAAGTCAACCACCAGATCCAAAGAAAGATTCAGACTAACACTGAACAGTAACTTATTCCCGATTCGGAAAATTTTGAACTTACTACTTAAAACTCGATTCAGACTAACTATAAAATGGTGGCGCATAATAAAGAACCTTCTAGGCTTAAACAAATTGAATCCCTTCCAATTGTTTATCACTGTACCTCTCAGCAAATTAACTATTTGTTGCGAAGTGTGCTTTCTTTCTAGCAATGAACTTGATCTTCCATTGATTATAATAAGCTAATGTGTCTAAGCACCTGCCCCCTTTAATATAGACACCAATAAATCCAAAAATCAGTTAATACATCAAATTTCCTTCCTAAAATCTACATCTTACTCATGTTAGCTTCACTTTTACCCTGCTGACCCTGCATCAAGAAAAGGAGCAAAATACCTTTCTTATATCCCCAATGTAATAATTATTCATGATAATAAACCACAAAGTACAAATCTCAGCATAACAGCAAACTTCATCAAACTTAATATCATATATCATACTTACAGCTCTATAGCAGAACCTGAAGCATCTCGCGCCTCTGTTCGTTGGATCAAGATAGCCTCTCCATTCCTCACATATTCTTTGATAATTAAGCCTCAAGGAATTGAAAATCTGAAATAAAATTTCATCATCAATTAATAAGTTGGATATTGGCCACCCAAAGTGACTTGTTGTTCACCAATAACTCTGAAATCTGGCAATTTCATCACCAATTATTAAGGATAATATCCCTGCAACAAATTCACATACCCATTCTTGACCCAACAAAGATCAACCATATCATTTGTTCTTAAAAAAACATAATGAAAACAAATCATTCACTTTACTAAGCCAAAAAAACTGCACCTTTTTGTTGGACAAGAAAATATACTACTATTTGCATGCACAACTCTGATAAAATTTTTTTGCCACTAATCACATACATTGATATCATAAGCCTGCTACAACCACCTACCTATTCTGGGCCATACCGCCTCAAAAAACCACATTCTCCACAGATTAAGAATAATATATACATATATATACTGGATGAATATTAACTGTAAAATTTTAAGGTTTTTTTTTTTTATAGGAATAAACTATTTGCTTTTTTATTGACACGAAACATTTTTTCTCCTTTTTTTTTTTTAAGGATAAAAACATTTCAGACAAAAGTTCAAATCCTTGAATTGAAGAATAACTTCTACAACCTCAAAAGCCATAATCACGAAATACCCGCAACTTCATATTAAAATTCCTATGCTATAAAGAACCTTCCACTAAAAATATTACATAAATTTACTGTGATTTTGTTCTCAAATTATTGTAACAACCATCATCAATTATTAGGCATTATAACCAGATAGAATATAGAGAAGATCAAGTCAAGGAAGTTACCAGATACAAAGTAGAGGTAAACACAATAGTCACTACAGAATAAAAGGCCAAAACACCAAAACAAAGGTTCCTCCAACTCATATAGAAAAGGTTACTCAGACTTCTAAATAATAAAAACAAAAGTGAAGATACTATAATATTTTGAACTAAGAACTATATATATAATTATTCTATTCAATAAAACTTAAAAGTCGTAAAATGCATTGTCCTTTTCCAATCAAACTCTCTCCAATTATCACTTTTGCATCTGCAACAAATCAGAAAAAAAAAAATTCTAAGCAATCATACTTAGTTGTACACTCTTACTATTATAATAAAAAATTAACCACATATGACAAGTCGATATATACATATAACCATATGAATTTTCTTTTTAATGGCTACTAAAAAATGTGAAGTTGTGCTAACACTAGTAAAAACATGAGAAGTTAAGTTTTACTTACCAGTCACATGTACTAATGATATCAGAAAAACTTTTCCCAGTCATTTTCTCGACGCACTTGACAACAGCTTCAACAGTAGTCTTTTGAAGAGCTAACTCGGCTTTTGTATTTTCTAATTCAAGCTGTGTAGTTGTTAGCTCCTCTTCTAATCTAGCTCGACTTGCAGATGCTTCAAAAGTTGAAGCAACATCTTGATTTGATTTTTTGGAACGGAGACCCTTGTATTTTGCATATGACGAATTTTCTCCAAGAATGCTGATGCAAATTTGCTCTGAACTCATAGGAGTAGAATCATCTGACAAAGCTTGTTCTTTCTCTCGTAATTCTTTCATTTTAAACTATTATTCAAATATGACATCTAATAAATATCTCATCATAAACTAAAAGAAATTAATGAAAGATAATAAAATTAATATAATTTCTTACATTATTAGCCTCGACTTCTTCATCAGCCCATCCAGTTTTGGCATTGTAATACTCTAGCTCATACATATCAATGTCATCTAGGTTCTGTCACATAATAATTGAAAAGGTTAATTCAGAATTTTTTTTTTATTTTCATTTAAAAAAATGTTAACCAACCTTCTCATATTGATGTGCCGCACGAGATTTAGTCCCTAATTTATGTCTGTGCTTAAGTTTAGCTCTATTATTCGATTGTGTCTCAGAAACTTTCTGTAAAATATCAACAAATGAAATTAGTAATGCATACCTTAAATTTAGTCCTTACTTTATCAATAAACAATTTCAATTCTATTTTATTATAATTATAAGATCTTAAAATTAGTAATGCATACCTTAAATTTCTCTGTCTCCCAAAAATCACACAACCAAAGCCAATCATCGCCACGATTGACAAGCTTCTCGTAGATACTTTGTTTAGCTAGTGTGATACCACCTTCTGCTTTAACTTTTTGATAGTACTTATGGGCATTCGATCGAAACGTAGAGTATTGTTTGGCGAACGATTTCCAAATACAGTGGACAACATGGGGTTTCTCTACTTCGTAACTGAGTTTATTCTTTGACATTATAATTAAACATACGTTAGAAATTATATGCATCATTATATTATAAGCAAAAAAATTCAAAAGTATATTAAAGAAAACAGTACTTACTGTTAGCTTTCTGAAAAGATCTTGTTTTCTATCATCTGAAATATTTTTCCAACCATCAACTTGCATTGGCGCTTCAAGTCTGATCAATACCCCAATTTGAGTGGCATGTTTTGAACTATGCTCCCCCACTGGTTTGTTGTTCCCCTCCGGAATAATAATTTTGGGCTTCTCTCCACATTTGCGAGTATACTTTTGTGCATTTAATCCTCTAGTAAGACCGGGAGTTCGCTTTTCATTTATTAATCCTTAAGAAAAATATGAAAGTTAAAATTATAATTACAAGAACATATAAATAGAAAAAGTATATATATATATATATATATATATATATATATATATAGAGAGAGAGAGAGAGAGAGAGAGAGAGAGAAAATGTAATTACCAATAATACTCCCAAAGACTTGATCAACCATATCAACAGTTGCTTCTATACAAAATACAATTTGTTAATATATAATAATAAATGAAAATAACAAAGATTGAAAAATAAATTTTTCTATCAATATTACCCCTATCGTTTGTAGTTGCGATGCCCTGAACCAAATTATTTGACACATTCTGCACTTGTGATTTTTCCCTTGGTGCTCCTCTAGCTAAAAAATAAAATAAATGAGCTTGGATATTATGAAAAACTCAAAATGTTAATAAATTTACAGATTTGTTACCTCCATCTCTAGTATTAGTTGTTTGATTGACAAAAGAACTTGATGCATTTGAGTTGCTCAAGTTTTTTGTTGGAGGAAGAGTCACCCTCTTGCTTTTATTTGTTGCTACAAATTGTAAGTCAATGCATCAATTTAACTATATCCAAAAGTATATTGCAATAAAAAATATAAATACATATATCAAATTATTACTACCAAAACTTCGAGCTGAAGAATTCTCAGCTTCTGTGGCAGCTAATACTTTAGAAAACACCAACTTGCGTTTCAAATCACTTGTGCTATTCACAGCTGCCATTGTGCTTGACAACTCCATTTTACGTTTAGAATTGACACTCATGATTGAAAATGGTATGTGCTCAATTTATTAAGCTCAAATTCTGCGATATAAAAACAGAAAGCAAGCTCAAGTAACCAATTGCATGTTTTCTTGGAGTTTATGCAAAAATATTAAATAATTGCACTTTTACTTCGATATTTAGCATATACAGATAACAAACCAAGAAATTCACTGACTAGGCATAAAAGGTAATGTGGATGCCTTCACCGTGAACTAAACAGAGATATTGAAGGCAATGCCTTCCATGAAGTAAAAAAGAAACATGATAGGAGAAAAGAGGTACCTCACAGTTTTGATACCATTCTGATCAGTTTCGTGCTATTCGTTTCTCCCGTGCAACTTAAAAAATTTTATGATAACAGTACAATTTCTTTTCAAATTTTATATATTTGGTTGGTTGATCAGTAAAATAGATATCAATACTAAATTTGTTGTTTGTTTACTACTCTTGTTGTGCCAATGCTTCTCCTAATAAGTTTGCATGCTTTGAATTTTAAGGGATGGATAATTTGATGGGTACAAATTTATATCTTTTTTATATTATTAAGATATCTTTATTTACTATCTTATGCTTCTGTCCTTGCGTATCTGAGTAACCAAATCAGAAATCCTATCCCTAAGAGGCCCACCGGTTCCAATATACATGTATGTACCCGAGCTCAGACATATATGACAGTAAATTACAGATTAAACAAATCAGTTCAAACACAAATTGGTCATAAGAGTATGTATCCAATATCTCAAAAGTTTCATTTGTTATGGTCAGAATTGAGCTAAATTAGTTTTGATCATCAAGACTATTGATCCACCAACCTTCTACAAATCAAAAAGGGAGGTCTACAAATTTAAATTCATAACATAAACAGATAATAGGTTCATTAGGGAAATACCTCAAACACTAAGCGTGCAATCAATCTTCAAGTACTTTTCTGAGGCAAGCTTTGATGAAGTCTTTGTGAGCCTTGGTTCGGACCTATTTAGAGCTAATGTTGATGAAGGAGACATGAGTACGTATAGTGATCAAGACATGTATTGATAGCAAGACATAATTTTGAAAGATTAATGCCCATAAATATGCAACTACAAATACCTCAACGAGAATTCCGTCTCCACTTATGCAAAAATCCTATCCCTAAGAAATACTATCTCATGGGGAGAATCGAAAATTTAAAGAACTCCAAAAGAACCAAGAAGAGGTTAAAAATTAGTTGGGAAAGATATCGGATAGTGGAGAGAACATGAAGTGTACGTGGTTGGAATGGCTTAGAAACAGAAAATAAAATTAGCGCCAAAATTGATAAAAACTTGCGCCAAAAAAGAACAGAAAAACAATAAAAGATGGATCGGATTTTTCCTTCAAAAGAACACTGATGAAAGTTAATTTCAATTTAGAGGAACTTTCACTTTGTTGAGATTGAATTATGTGTCCACCCATGCTAAGTTTTCTAGGTTTGGCACTTTGGACTCTTGAATTCTCAATTCGACCGACATAATTGTGCAAGTGTTGGGTAAGTTTAAAATTGTAAGTCTAATGATGTTAGTACATATATAAATCGTCTTTTAAGGTTAGAATGTTTAAAGACGGGTAGGAATCTTAGAATAAAATATATAATAAATTTAATAAAAATATGTATTAAAAAATTAGAATATATATATTTTAGTATTTCGATTGGTTTTGTATATGGCAACTAATGATTTGCAACTAATCATTTGTTTCGATTGGTCCAATATACCGGAACTAATCTATACTATAATATATAGGAAGGGTGTCTTTGACCCTAATTGTGTTAATTTTGACCGAATACTTTTTTCTCCTTTTTTTGAAATTTTTAATTCTTTAAAAATCATCATTGGTCAATAAATATTCCACAATATTTAATATCTTGAATTCTTTAATTATTTGCCAAAATCAAATTAATTAAGATGCTAATCTCCTAAATTTAAGAAAGTTCAATCACCAATATTTTATTTATGTCAATTGAATACAAATATGTTAATTAATTGATTGATCGTAATTAATTGAAAATAAAGCTAATATTTTAGCATAAATTATGGGGATTAACTTCATTTACTAAGACTTATTTTTAACAAATATTATATCACATATGTGGACAAATATTCCAATTCAAAACGTCGTTCATATAGAGATGCACTTGACAATGAAGAATAAACATATCCTAGCATTTTTTTCATTGCAAATTTGAATATTTCAATTTTTTCTTTGTAACTTTTCACAGTCTCGCAACAACATCGTACATCATTGATGATAATGGTTTATATATTTCAACTTATTTTTTATTTATATATTGTTTGTATATTACTTTTGACTTCTTACTTTCTTTTCGGTCTAGTGACAAAAGAAGATTTGCTCGTGGTAAGGTTTTTTATGAACTAAGTGATAAGATTGTTTTCTTCCATCTTCCACAATGCATCTATATTTTCATTTTTCATTATATTTATTTGTATACTAAATTATAGTTTTCTTTTTCACCGTTTTGAAGTTTTTGTTTGAGTTCAACCATGAGGAGGTAATTTTATACATATCTTAGTTTAATGATAATTTACATATTATTTATATTTTTTTTAGTATTATAGTTTTTTTCTCCATTTTTTTATGGAGAATCACCTTATCTGGAGTTTATGCTCAAGCACCTAACGTCAGAAGGTAATTTTATCTTTATCTTCGTTCAATGATACTATACATTATTACCGTGCATAGCACGGGTTATACGCTAGTTATTAGTATCCGAAAGTTTGACTCAATTAAGAAAAGAATTTCATAATCTATCAAATATGAGGATAATAGAATTTTAAGAGTATTTATCCCTTTTGTAATTTTAGAACTTCCTAGTTCCCTAATCAAACTTCCCCATATAATTAATTGATCATATATATAAGGATTGAATAAGTTTCCACCCAACGTTCGAGATGAATTACATTTTAGTAATCAACTTTTCAAAATTAAGGATTTGATACGCAAGATCTTGATTTGATTATTTTAGTACTCAATTTCATTTTCTAGTGAAATTTTCCGATCAAAATACAACTCATGAGATTTATCAGAGCATCAAAATAAGAAGATTAGAGCACTAAAATGTCTATTTTGCTCTTACGAATCTCACGTGTGTGTGTCTTGTGTGGTATTTTGGTAGAAATGTTCTACTGAAAAATAAAATTAAGCACTAAAGTGAATAAAAATCAAAAGTTGGATGTTAAGTTCTTAGTTTTTAAAGATTAAGTACTAAAATACAATTCGCCCAAAACGTTTGGATAAAAAAAATATTTAATGCTATATATAAAGGAGTTCTTAACTACTTAAAATTTCTTAGGAAAAGGATCACTTATAAATTTTAAGTTTTATTATTTGTGTTGTATTTATCGAAATTTCTATCGGTAAATAAATGCATGATTAAGTCTTTTCGTAGAAGTCCGATAAAATTGAAAAAATACTAAGAAAATTAGCATGACTCATGCGTAAGAATGGCACGTATATATCGAGAATGTATGATTAAATTAATATTTTTTAGGAATAATATGTTAAAAAAATTATGTATATTTGTTTTTTATTTTTTTATGTACTATTGTGTAAATCTATGTATGATTGAATTAAAATTTCTTAGAAAAAGGATCACATTGTTATAAAATCAATGTATGAATGAATAACAATTATATCATAATTGAGAATATATTGATTTCTAATAACGCTCAAGTCATACATTTTGTTTTTTTATTTTTGGAAAAGTCACACATACATAAATATCGATAATTTTAATGGTCTTTAGGGAAAGAATCGACAAATATTTACCTTTTTGTGATTAAATTGAGAGGGTTAAGCTTGTTTTAATCATTTTATAAGATATTTTTGGAATTTAGGTAATACGGGATCTTATTATATATCATTTATCAAAATACTTTTAGTTATAAAATTATTAAAATTAAATTATTTAGAAGCATCAACTTTTAAATTTTAAATATATTCCCAATCCTAAACGTTTTCAATTTTGCTATGATTAGGCTCTACTTGTCCTCACCACATTGGGAGAACCGATCCAGGTCAGTCCTCACATTCGACCCAATCATCATTTCTCTTGAGCCAGCACTTGGTCCCCCGTGAGAGAAGGCAACTGTACTGGCTATGAAGGGAACATCTTGGCCCAGGGTATCCCTCGACAGCGAGGCCTAGGTGCTAGATCGACCCACGTACAACAGTACAGGCGCATTTAGTGATGGTACCACTCACAGCATGGTGCATTAATTGCGGCCGTACCAAGTATGGTGTCAGGCATCCTTGCAGGAGCAGGCGAACAGTGCTTTAGCCGAAAAGCATTGTTCCGGCTATCAGTAGTCCCTCTCCCAACAGACTAGATCCACACCTCCCTGGGAGTGTACTTGCACGCATAAGACCTTCTCCTACTATATAAACCTACTCCATTACTCATAATGGCAAGTTTTCCTTTACGCACTGAGGATTCATTACCTTTGTATTATCGACCGAGACCATTGTCTGACTTGAGCGTCGGAGTGCCCAAATGGGTCCGACTCCCACATTCCCCCGTTCTCCCCTTTGAGATCACGTTTGCTTCTTCATCTTAGTTCAGGACAACATCAGAGTTGCCTCACGCAAATAAATATCTTGGGTGATTGGGAGTCCAAGCCCGTCGTTTCGTACATAACCAGATTTTGACACCATCAAAGTGGTTAAAGGGTTTTGACACCATCAAAGTGATTTTAATATCCTTAGATTGAATACATAGCATCAAATATGTAAATATCCTAAATAACTATCAACATTAGTGAAAGTATTCATATACTTCTTACCTTTATTGTGTGATACAATTTTTAAATAAAATATAAAATATGCAAATGTTTTCTTTCTTTCTTATTCTGGATGAAGTGAAAAAAAATATTAAAAATATTTTTTCCATCGATCATCTTTTCTCTTTTTTGAAGAAAAATGTCAATAAAAAATAATACCGAAATAATTTTCGTGCATCGCACGGGATTCATGCTAGTTGAACGATATTTGAAAATTGTGTGACTATAATTGGATTAATAGATTTAAAAATACTTATTTAAATAAGTGTATATTAAAACGGATCCTTATCCTATTATGTATTCTATTATATGTTATAGATATTTTTTTTCAAAAGTAAATAAGTATTTTCAAATATATTATATTCTAACGGTATAAATATGATTAACAAAAAACATAGTCTAATTCTTCTAAATAACAACTTATGCTTTAAAGATTAAACATACTAGCACTTCTTCTATTCAGTCGTCCTCTTCACATCAAACCCTTCTTCTAAAATAAAAAATCCAAATAATCACCTCCCACCTTTCCTCGCCCACAGAGAAAGCGAAAACCGTGATCTTCGGCCAAGTTACCATTTGAATCGCCGCCGCCATCACTCTGCGTCGCCAATTCTGCATCATCCCAATGCATCGCCTCGCCACTGCCCATCGTCACTCGGCCCCATCTCGTCTCCAACGCTGCTTACGTCACGCAGCGGCCGCTCCCTTTGAACCGTACGGTTAGTATCAATGTGTGCGAGTTCAAGTTCTTGTCTTCAATTCTTGGGTTGCGTAATAGTGGTTATTTCTTTTCCTCACTTATTGGTAAATCCTATTTAGGGGCTTCTGAAATCCTATTAGCTTCCAGGAGATAATATATAAATACATTGATAAAAAAAAAACCATAAAATATGTTGAAGGGGAAACATGAAAGAACATAATACTAACTTCCAATTTCCGGATAATAACACTACACTCCATTCCTTGGGGAAAGAATGGCTTAGGTAGAGTGTGCTATTTCCTTGTGAATAGTATTTTTATATTTGTTTCTTTTAGATTATTTTTGTGGAAACATCGTTTTATGATGGACATTGAAGGTGGAGATGGGGAGGCCTTTGTTGTTCTTGAAGTTATTGGAGTGCAGATAATGAATTTTTTACTCATTCTTCTGTTGGTATTGAGAAGCATGCCTGGTGCAAAACAAATTGTTGTTCTTCCTGCCCACATTCAACTGAGAAAATGGCCTTCAAGATAATTTGGGCCATATTTTTCAGAGTTCTGATGCTTTTGTTAATAGTTGCTGCTATTACAATTGCTTGCTTTGGGCTTCGTTTTAAAAAGGTTTGAGTTTGCTTGTTTGGGTGTTTCTTGGATTGGTTATGGTATTGGATGATGATGCCTTAATCTGCTTGAATTGAATTGATAAACTCTTGATTTTCCTTAACTTGTTTAGCTTAATTTTTAACCACTTGTTTCGAGTTGTGATAGTAAGATATGTTATGAGGCAATGTGATATTGTCATTATTAGTAAGTCATTAAGTTGGTAATTTTATGATCAGTCAGTGTGTTTGTTGTAAGTTTATGTAATGTGGAGGTTGAAGATGATCACATGAAGAAGTGTCAATTCTTGTATCCTTTGGATTATCATTGTAATGCATATTCTTCTGACACATTTAAAAAATTCAAGAATTCTTATGTTTGAGGTTGCGTGTCTTGAAAAATATGCAAATGATCACTTGAAAACTGTAATTGATTATTATGCGTTTATTGTTTACCATGTTTCTCAATAGCTAATAGTGTGAAAAAGAATATCACTTCTCTTCTTTTTTTTTTTGGATAAATTTGCTCTCTAGGATATTTTTATGGAATTTTACTTATGCAAGTATATAGTGGAAGACGATTAATGTGGAAAAATTCATTAGGCTGCTGTGTTCTGAAAATGTATGTATGATTAATTAAAAAATTTTAGGCATAATATGTGAAAAATACAAGTATATATATAATAAACACAACAACATATAAAAAAACTTGTGATTAAATTGAGAGAGTGTTTGGTTAAGCTTGTTTTAATCATTTTAGAAGATATTTCTGGAATTTAGATAATATGGGATCTTATTTTAAGAATAAGCTCTAAATATATTTAGTTGACAATACACTATACTTACTAAAAATATATAATATACTTATTTTTTTTTCCGGTACATAAATATTACATACTTATAAAACGTTATTTAATCATTTTATAAGATATTTTTGGAATTTAGATAATATGGGATCTTATTTTAAGAATAAGCTCTAAATATATTTAGATGACAATACATTATACTTTCTAAAAATATATAATATATCTATTTTATTTTGGTACATAAATATTACATACTTATAAAACGTTATTAATAATAATATAGTTGTTAATAGGACAAAAGATGAGGAGAATGCGTCTGAGGAACTAGCTGCCCACCTATCATCGCCCCGCCACTTGCTCCCATCTCATCTTTGCCACTGCTTTTTAGGTGGCGCAGCCGCCCCTTCCTTGGTACGGTCGGTTAGTGCTTTCAATTTTTTGTGCCTTTAATTCGTGTGTTATGTATTTTATATTTATTTCTTCTCACCTTTGCTCACTGAACAGTATTGCAATACAAATCGATTAAATTTTTTTCTTTTAGGAACTGACTAAATGAATTTGGTATATTCCCGATTTATCATTTTTTGGCATTTTTGGGAATTGATATGTTTCTACAAATAGCTGTCTCTCCGCTGAATTTTTCCTAATTCTGAAATTAGGTTTGTGTTGGAACTTAATTATTCAAAAGCGCAAGCCTAGAAATTATTTAAATTTAAACAAATTGCTACAACCCTTTGCAAGGGTTTACTGCATTGATTTTATGTTGTGGACTTGCTTGAATATAAGATCTCCTGGTAATACAATAAACATAGGTCATATAACAAGTAATGTTATCATGGTCATTTGTCTTGAGTAATTGAAACAGAACATGATTTTGGTTATTATTATAAGTTTTATGAGATCATTAATGAGTGCATTTGAAAAAAAAACATGTTTCAACAGTAAGATATAGTTCCTCATTTTAGCCTCCAATTTGCTTATCACAATATCAACTTTGAATTGTTTAGGCGGAATTAAATAGATCTTGTATGGTGATTTCACCTTAATATGAAATTGTGTATTTTGAAATATGTTAATCCTACATTATATCCTTTGTAGTTCTTGGCTTATACAAATGGATAGGGAGTGGATAAAACTCAATGACTATACTTCACATGAATATGTTAATGGAGTCAAATATTTCATGGGATTTGCTTTAGATAATCTTGGACAAGGGAAAGATATGCTTTGTCCTCATGGGGAGCGCTTGAATTCTAAATTTCAACCACCTCATTTGGTGAAATTCCATTTACTCACCAAGGGAATGGATATTGGTTATACTGAATGGATACACCATGGTGAAATCCCATATGCATATAGTGAGAATGATAATAATCATGGTTATACAGATGAAACATTTGAAGAAGAGGAGATGTTGGAAGATATAATATTTGCTGCTAATACTGAGAATGCATCTGAATATTATGATAGAGAAGATATCAATCAGCCAAACGTTGTAATAGATGATGAATTGGAAAATTTTCAGAGATTGTTGAGTGATGCACAACGCAAGTTATATCCTGGTTGTTCCAAATCACTGCTATCTTTCCTTGTCAAGTTGCTTCACATAAAAGTTTTGAACAAAATGACTAACAAATGTTATGACATGATTGTTAATTTGTTCAAGGAATATTTGCCGGATGGTAATACTATTCCTCCTTCATTTTATGACTCGAGGAAATTGTTAAAAGGCATCGGGTTAGGTTATGAGATTATGACGATAGTGACTTGGATTAGTGTGTAAATGTAGGTACGATTGAGTTATTTTTGTTTACAAAAGCATCACATATAAAATTTCAATTTTCTATTTTATTATTATTTCGTTTCTCTAATTCCATCCTTTTAACAATGAGGGTTAAAGTTTTGTTTGTGTTTATCTACAAGTTTTGATGAAGTGGTATTTCTGAATACTATTGCATTGCAGGTAGAGAAACAAGAATTTGGACTCAAAACAATGAGTTGCCCCTAGCCATTGTTGGATATTTGACTACAGAGTTCGTTCATACAGAGGTGAGCCTGTTTTCTTGCCTTTACATCTTCCGGAATATAGCATAAGTCTCTCATAACATTGCCTTTTGCATGTATTTTATATATAGAAGCTGAATAATTTGAGAATAAATATTTATTAAATGAAATTAGGAATATTCATTGAAATTGTTGATCCGATTATCTTTCCCTATAGTTGTCATGAGCGTATCCAATCCAATCATTTGCTTTAAGAAAATGTAAGTTTTAATTTTGTACTTGAACATATTGTTTACTTTTGTGAAAAATGTTTTCTTATGCCTAAATATATTTCTGATCAGCAGATGAAGATATAATGAAACACATTAAGCCTGTGATGGAGCAATTGTATAATAGTGCTACTCTTTTCGGATGTTGGGCCCTTCTGTTGCGAATTCTTACTGGTAGGGGATTTTGTTATGGTGCATCTTGCTCTTTCTGTCCAGGATTATTACAATTGGTTGGTTCTCTTAGTATGCTCTTGAAGATGTATGATGAAGCTAACACGTACTGACATTTGACATTGTCATTCACATTGTGATCTTATCTATGCAGGTCCATGTTCTATTTATATTAGTGAAGTGACTGTCCAGGTTTGTTTCCACCTTCTCCTTTTTCTTATCCTCAAAATGTTAGTATACACTTGGAAAGTGTGAAGATTATGCATTAGAAATAAAAGTGGAACATTTTGAAAGTTCAGCTTCTGTAAAATATGCTGCTTTGGCCTGAATTCAAATGCGTTGGAAAGTTTATAGAACTTCAGTTTATTTTTTGTGGCCATGTAGGTTTTGTTTGGTGTTCTCTTGCTTTTCTATATTCCTAATTTGGATCCATATCCTGGATATTCCCTCTTGCAAACTGAATCTGTTGATGATACTGCCTATGAAGAACTTCTAGCAGGGGAGCAGGTATGTCCCGAGAGGCATGGCAGCCTACTCTCTAGTAAGTAATCCGATGCTGTACTTATTAAATTAAATGGTTTTAGTTTTTGTTACCTTCTCTGCCTTGTTGGTTGATGTTTTTTATTTTTGGGATGTCATTCATGTGTACTCTCATTGAGTGATTATTCTTTTTGGGATTTATCTCTTCTTTGACTATGTGCTCGGAACTGTCATTGAGTGTTAGGCTGTATGCTTGATTAAATCACACATTTGCTTGATTATGATTCCAATCAGATTTATTTGGATTATTTTATGGCGGACGAAGTAAGTAAAATATACTAATTCGAATATGTATGATTGTTTCTTGACCAAAAAGTGAGTTAATTTTACTACTAATTCAAGTATGTATGTTTCTTAACTGAAGTGACTTATCATGTCGTCATTCTATTTTGCTTGAAATTCTAAAATCTTAATTGTATTTCTTTGATATATTGTTTTGTTTTGGGTTTTGTTCTTTTGGTAATTTTTAGGGATGTGAAGACAGTAGTTGTAAAAATGTTGGAAGCTGCAAGAAAGAAGGCAGTTGAATTTCTGTGCATAAAGACTTGGTTTTGCAAGTTTCTAGTATGCTCAACTCCACGTTATTGTCATTGTTAAGCTCAAGTAGAGTTCAATACTTCGATTTACTATATTTTGAGACATAGGCTGGTATTGCTTCAACTATACAAAAATTGTGGGATCTAGTATTTGTGGAAAATGTACATTTGTAGCGATTTGATCATGAATGATTAACATTGTGACACTATGGGCACACTTTGTTTGCAATTTTATTAATTTATTTCTTGATCAGTTTTTCTTGAATTAATAATTTAATATTTAAAATATGGAAAAATTATTTAAATATAAAGTTAACAACCAATTTGAATAATTTTCTACAACCACTTATTTGGTTGTTAATAAGGGTACATTAGAAACCATCTACATTACTTTTGCAACCATCATTTGGTGGGTAATAAATGCTCATTAACGACAAATAAGTAACATTTGGCTGCTAAATTGCAAATACTACAAGGAAATTTGCGACAAAATAACAACTACTGTAACAAAATTTTTGGTTGCTAAAAGTGCATTTTAGCAACTAGATTTTATCGTCACAACACGGTAGCTAATACATAATTTATACAAATGTAGTTGCGACCAAATAAAGAAAATTACAACCAATGTTACGGCTGCTAAAAGATTATCTTTTACCAAAAAAATAAAAATGGTCACTGTAAATATAACTATAGCAACGATTTTGATGTTACAGCCACCATAAAATTTACATTAACGAATAAAAAATTGGTTGCTAATTATTCTACTTTTAATGACGAATGTTGGTCGGTTGTTAAAAATTGTATTTTTAGCAACCAAATTTATAATTGGTCGCTGAGTACTTTTAGTAAGTACCCTGTTGTGACGACTTGTGACCAACCAAAATTTGGTTGCTATTTCTTTTAGCAACCAATTTGTTACTTTTAGCGACCATAAGAAATGGTTGTTGAAACTACTTTTTGTTGTAGTGTAGGTTGTAGAATTACACTTGTCAAACGGGTATCACATTGGCTCTTGATTGTATGATTCAAAGCTTTTTCCCGTATCTGTTTAGTTTACTAAAGTAAATTCACGTATTTAAATTGTTAATTGTAATTTTAGGTTCGTTACTTGTTAATTTCCGTATCAGTAGATTAATAGAAATAACCTTGAATTCGTTAAGTCTTTTGATTAGAGAGAAATAGAGTGTAGTGATTGATTTCCCTTCCCTGTGGGTTCGATCCTATTGTGCTACGCATATGTTAGTGTACACTTGCGCGATTGGTTTTTAACTGTAGTAAAATCTGACATAACAATCCAGTCAAGTTCGTGATGTCGAAACCTGTGCTTTTCAGAAGACTAGCGAAATTGTCCATCATCTTCAACCAATATGAAATAATGTACATGCCCCAGAAAGCTGTCAAACGCCAGGCACTTGCCAATTTCCTTCCAGATCATCCTGTTCCAACAGAATGGGAGTTGTCTGAAGACCTACCGAATGAAGATGTCCTATTAACAGAAGCATTCCCACCATGGATGATGTTTTTTGACGTGTAACACCCCAACTTTCGGCAATTCAGGTATGATCGACATGTGTGCGTTTGAGAGTTAGATTTTAATTATTAATTGAGCATTTCCTTAACTTTTCATGTCATGACATAAATTTTATAAAATTATATTATCATTCTTTTAGTGGAATTCATATCATATTATAATTGTTGTATAAATTGAATGTGATTGCAACGTGAATTATTTTCCCGAACATGAGTTAATTTCTTCTATGTCCTTACTTGTTTATTTTCATGAATTTGGGACTTAATTGCATTGGACTTGATTGATCAATTAATATGGAATTGGACCTAATTGCATAACTTAATAAATTGAGGGATTTATTAGCAAATTGGGGCTTTTCTTCTTGATACTTAGCAACATTTCACGTACTTTGTCTTCATTTCTCATACAAACATTCATACACATTTGCTCCTTTCTTCCTTCTTCAACCGATCGAAACCCTACCAAGAGAGGTGGGAGATTTCATCATTCAAGCTAGAAATTGTGGGATTTGTGATCATAGAAGCATCATCAACATCATCTCTTCATCTTTTCTCTCATTTCTTTCATTTGAGGTAATTTTGGAACTTTGATGATTTTCTTGAAAATATGGCATAGATAGGGCTTTGTAATGGATTGGTTAAATTGGGTATTGGTTGTTGGAAATATGTTTATGAACTTTGAGCTTAAGTTGGATCCATATATCTTGTGAATTTTGGACTTGGAGCATGAATGAGTATATGGGTTTGGATTGATGATTCTTGATGATCTTGGTGGATTTAAATGTTTATATGAAGTTTTATGGTAGTATAAGCATATATGCATGAGTCCTTACATAAATATATCATTTTGGAGCTTGGAAATTGTTGTTTTGGTTGATCTTGATTTTGGCAGAGTTTTCCCCTGTTTTTCCCGACACCCTCCCCTGCTCCAATTGCTCTGGTCTTTCTATTGTACTAATTATTTGAAGTGTAGAGCACTCTCCTTTTTACTGGTTCGTCAATATCTATTTTCGTTTGTGAGTTATGGCCGTTTTAATTTGGTGCCGCCAAACTGTCGCGAATCTACGTTAACCCAATTTAAAATCGAATTGTGGCTTGTTGAGTTGGAGTTTTTCAAAACTGTTTTATGGGGATAATCTTGATATATTATAAATGTTCTCTGCAAAAATTGGTGTCAATCCGAATTGATTTGAACCCCTAGAAAAATAGCAACATTCCCTGCTGTCCCCTGTTTTCATATTTCGGTTTTGGCTTGATCAGAGAGACTAAATGGTGGAAGTTTTTAAAACTGTTTTACGGGGGTATTTCTGGATATGTTATAAGTATCCACCGATTTTTAGACCGTTTCGACTTCGTTTGATAAGGGAACGACGATCATTTTTCACTACTAGCGCTGCAGGAAATTTTCTGCTTTGGGTCATATTCAAACGAAATCTGGTATTTGCTCGGGATGAATTAGAATGTGAGCCTTACATTGTTGTAAAGATATGTTTGTCTAGTTTTCTAGGAATTTTGCGGTTCGCTAAAATTCATTCCGATGAAGGAGTTATGCTCATTTGATTACAACATGCGCATGTTGAAAATTTTCTGCATTAATGTCACATTTTGTTCCAATCATTTCTTTGACCCCTAATTGCTATTATATGATAGAATACATGCTAGAACAAGATATTTTCATGGCACATTCCATCATACTCGTCATCTCGTTGCATTTTCACCGTTCGTCCTAATTGGTACATTTTGAGTCGTGTCTGACCGTTAGTTGTCTTTCTTGCACAGACCAGCTTCCTGGTGACGAGGAGCAGGCCCCGTGAGCTGTTTCCTTTGTTTGTTTTGGGTCGTTCAGGTGAGGTTTAATTTTAGATACATAGGACCCGTATAACCCTATGTGAAGTTTTAAGTCAAAACCTATCTATATATCTATAGTTTGCAAATGTTATTGGTTTTCAAAGGATTTATCGAACTATTGATTGATTGATTGATTGTTTTGGCGAGTATTGTATGGCACTGTGGGCCCGAGGGTAGTGGCTCGAGCCAACCAGGAAAACATAGGCTGACGGGTAACTCGAGAGCTATCCTCACCAAATTGGGATGACCCCTGAACCCCCTAGGAGATTAGGGGAGGAAGGAGTTCCGGGCTTAGGGATTCATGTACCCTCTGCCCAGACTGATTGGATGGTGGGGCCTTGCAATCCCACCATCACTCGGAGGAAGAAGGCGTTATTGAACTTGCTAATTGTGCACAGTAATGAATTGCTTGATCACCTTATCACCTAATAACTGATTGATTGATTGATTGTACACAGTCGGTGTAAGGTTGGAGAATTGCCCACTCGTTGGGCCACAAATTGATTGTATTGAATTGATTTAACTGACAAATTGAATTAGTTGTAACCTCGGGTGATAGAATCTCTTCTTTTACTAAATTGTATTGTTATTTCTCCAAAATTATTACCCGAGATTATAATTTGCATGTCTGTGCGCTTATATTTATTTATACCCCTCGCTCAGTCCGTGTGGGACTGACACCTCAACTTTTCAGTTGTTTTGCAGGGCGTGCTAGGTGGGAATTAGAGTCTAGAGGGTCTTTAATTAGGGTCTAGCACACTTCATTCTCACATTTTGTTCATGTACAGATACTCTATATATTTTGTAGCATGCCTTGTTAGTTATTTTTGGAGATGATATTGTATTGATAGTGTAAATGTTGGTACCTATTAGTAAATAAATAAATATGGTACCTATAAGTATTGAATGAAATATTGCTTCCGCTTTTATTACTCTGGTTTGATTGTATGGTTTGGGGCTAGTCCCGCCTAGCCTTGTGTAGTTTTTTTTATTGTCTCCCGTTCGCCATAGCTTTGGTTCATGTATGGATCGATCATTTCATATGTGGATTGAGGCTATGGTGCGGGGGATGTAGTGCCTAGCGTTCCGGGTGCTACATGACGGATCAGCATAAACCTATGGAGTGGGGGCAAGAGTCTTCTTCGTTTGTCTAGAGAAGCAAGCTCTGACCTACTCAATTGTACTCGGGAAACTATGCTCTAATAATGTTGCAGAATATCAAGCCTTGATAATCGGACTCTAGATGACTTTGGAAATGGGTATAACAAAAGTTGAGATCTATGGAGACGCTAAACTCGTTATTTATCAGCTTTTGAACACCTACGGAGTTAACAAGGAAGACCTTGTGCCGCTTTCTCAACAAGCTGCAGATCTGCTGGAACATTTCAAGAGTGTCACCCTAAATTACCTTCCCAGGAATGACAACAGGATAGAAGACGCATTAGCCAACTTAGCTACCACTTTAGCTTTGTCGGAAGGGTGAACGACAAGTATTCAAGTCTGCAACCGGTGGATAGTGCCGCCTGCCACTAAATCAAAACAAGAAGACCCAAATGTCATATCTGTCTCACCTGCCGACGACAAAGATTGGATGGTACCATTAGTTGACTACCTCAAGCATGGGAAGTTGCCTGAAAAGGTTCGTCACAAGGCGAAAGTGCGGAGAAGAGCATCAAGCTACATCATGTGTAGAGATACATTATATCAGTGATCGCTCAAAGGAAATTATCAAAGATATTTGAACTGTGAGGAAGCTGTTGAAGCCATGACCGAAGCTCATTCAGGAATATGCGAGGCCCACCAATCCGGTCCAAAGCTAAATTTTCAAATCAAAAAGACGGGCTACTATTGGCTAACAATGGTGAAAGATTGCCTTGAGTATGCCAGAAGATACGAAGCTTGTCAGATGCATGCCAACTTTATACACCAACCTTCAAAACCACTTCATCCCACTGTGGGCTCGTGGCCATTTGATGCATGGGGTTTACATGTTTTTGGGGCCTATAACCCCCAAATCCTTAGCGGGTCACATGTACATTCTGGCAACCACTGATTACTTCTCTAAATGGGCAGAAGCAGCTCCCCTCAAAGAAGTGAAAAAAGAGACAGTGGTCGAATTCATTCGTACCAACCTCACCTTCAGGTACGGTGTGCCGCGATGCATCGTAACTGACAACAGAAAACCATTCTACAACAAGTTGATGGGTAAACTATGTGTGCAATTCGGCTTCAAATCGCACAACTCTTCGATATACAACGCCTCAATAAATGGCTTGGCGGAGACGTTCAATAAAACTCTATGCAACCTTTTGAAGAAGGTAGTCTCGAAGTCAAAGAGGGATTGGTACGAGAAGGTTGGAGAAGCGCTCTAGGCATACAGAACGACACATCGAACAGCCACTCAAGCTACCTCTTATTCGCTCATGTACGGGGTCGAAGTCGTGCTCCCACTTGAAAGCCAGATACCTTCATTACGAATTGCTATCTAAGAGAGACTTACCGCTAAAGATAACGCCCGTCACAGACTTGAGGAATTAAACGCATTAGATGAAAAGAGACTGGAAGCTCAGCAACAACTGGACTGCTACCAAGCTCGCATGACGAGGGCCTTCAACAAAAAGGTGTGCCCTCGAGCAATCCAAGTTGAAGATCTAGTGTTGGGGGTGCGAACGCCTATCACCATCACCCAACGAATGGGAAATAAATTCTCATCAAAATGGGATGGCCCCTATGTCGTGAAAGAAGTCTACACGAATAGTGCCTACAAGCTGGTGGATAAACATGGTCTGCGAATTGGTCCCATCACCTACAAGTTCCTGAAGAGATATTACCCGTAAGAAGTTTGTTGCATGATACACGAGCCGAAACTGCATGTCACTCCTGGCCCGCATGATTATAAAATGCATACGGTAACCACCAATTGTAGTGGTTAAACTGCTAATCTACTCCACTGAAGATATTTCACGTGCCTAAAATACAGAAATATCCCACCTCGTCCAGGGTGGTTAAGCTTTGGATACTTGTGGCCCGCACGTGTATAAACTGTGTATGGCACCCCCCAAAATAATGCTACGTTGCTTGAACTACGTTATGACTTGATCCCCTTTGGGTACGTAGGCAGTTTGAAATTTAAAATTCAAGTTCAGTCAGATCTTAAAAGAAACAAAAGAATTTTTGTCACCTTCATGTTCGTTGGTTATGTTTGAATTTGAAACAAGTTCATGAAATTTAGACATTTGAAACATGCGATAAATATTCGTAATGTACACCAAACATGAAGAAAAATAGAGGTAAACTACAAAACTCAGGAAAAAGTGTTGAAGAGAAATCCATAACTTTATTCTTACACATCAAAAGAAAGAACGACATAAAAATGAATGAAAAGTGCTAAACCACTACATAATCAAGCAAATGGATCAAAACTAGCTAGGTCTTGTTGGGATTCCGCAATGAGCTCTTCAATTTTCTTTAGGGCCTCTATTTCCTTATCAAACAAGACCTGAGTGTTCTCAAGTTGAGAAACTTGTTCTCGTTTATCACTCGTGTAGCACCCCAAGCGGTGGGGCACCACACCCCCGCACTATGACCCGACAAGTGGTACAAAATGGAAAGTCCGCACACGCACCAAGTCACAGCGAACGGGTGACAAACAAAAACACACACACTAGCTAGGCGGTACCTAACCCTGTACAAGCAAAATGTGCAAAAACCCGAATGCGGAAGCGATGCAAAATACGAACTAAATAAAAACTTTAATCAACAAACATAAATAAACGGGTTCAACTAATTCCACGAACCTGTCCTAACCTGTCCCGAATTCAAACATACAACAAAGACGGGTTCAACTAATCCAATCCCTGTCCTAACCTGTCCCGAAGATTCATATAATCAAATGATAAACATCATCTTGTACAGAACATACTATAAACATAATTTTCATAAATAATTCCGAACAAAATACTTAACAAAAATCAGACGGACTGACACAGACTCGACAAACCCGACTCAAAGCCGCCTAGCTCGAACTCCAACAACTTGCACCTGCAAACTAAAAACATAGGTGGGGCGAGGGTCAGTCCACTGACTGAGCGAGGGGGCTGAACTCACACACTATACATAATAAGGAGCAGAGCACGTATCAAAAGAAAGATTATGAACCGGGAGTAGGGTTTTGCATACCAAAACTGTTTTCAAATCGAACTTATACATATCTTATCAAATCAAACTTATACATATCTTTTCAAATCAAACTTATACATATCTTATCTTATCTTATCTTATCTTATTCAAAAGTTAACAAACTGGGCATACTCACACCAAATTTATACTTAAACAAATCATATCAGACTGAACAAACTCGTAACATGTCGAAAGAGAAAGCTCCTATCCCGTTTCATAATCAACATAGCATATCATAATCATATACCCGGCGAGTACGGGTCTCCCACCTTACTTCCATATCGAATCATACGTATCAAATCAGAAAACAAACAAATATCAAAATAATCCAACCCCAACACCATGTAGTTCGGGGAGCAAACCCTCACTACTCATACAGATACAAACACACACGGGGTAGCGAACCTACACTGTGCCTTCCCCGGTTATCCACCGAGGGCTCAAGATACCACGCCTTCCCAACCTCCATAGGTCGCACGTGAATATCTCAAATGAGAACGTGCACAGGGGTCATAATCGGCGACCCCATGGTGGTCCCGGGTCCCCCTTACCCACGTCTCGGGGCCCAACACACCAGAACATAGCATATCAGAACATATCATAACTCGCTGCACACCAAACTTATCATATCGAATCCAAATCATACTTACGTACCTTATCGGAGCATACCATACCTTGCAACTTAGCATATGCTATAAACGTACCTCTCCGTGTCATCCTAATCCGCAGCTGGTATGAAGATACACGGTTTGGAGTATAGCCTCGTTGCAAAACATTTCAAGCTCGTACATATACAGTTCGAAAACCTTTAATCGTATGACTGTAGCACCCGCACGGTGGTCACCACATCCCCCGCACCACAGTCCGATCCACGTACGAAATGGAGGGTCCGTACATGAGCCAAACAGTGGCGAACGGGAGACTGACAGACTCACACCTAAGCTAGGCGGAACTTACCCTGAACAAACAAAACCAAGCTACAAGCATGCGGAAGCAAGAAAGTAAGCCATGCAAAAATCAAACATTCAAAAGCAGTTGACGGGTTCAACTAGCATAAATACCTAATCCCGAATCAAACAATGATCATAAATCCAACGGGTTCAACTAAACAGAGCAAACCTGTCCTAACCTGTCCCGAAATATTCATATCAATCCGTATCATAATTCAAATTCAACATATACGTAATTTATACAAAAATCATAAGTACTGAAATGCAGATGTAAGACAACCTAAAACAAAACAAAGACTCGAAAACAGACTCCCACTGACTGACATACTCCGCCTAGCACGAAACCCGAGCAAAACCTGCAAACTAAACAAAAGAGGGGAGGGGTCAGTCTTAACTCGACTGTGTGAGGGGGTTAACACACGCACACTATATATATAGGAGAGCAAAGCAGATACAAAAGTCATAATGTTCATGAACTCAGGGACAGGTTTTTCATACCAAAGCATTTTCCCGTGATATATACATATAGGATAATTGAATAACTTTAATCAAAACACTGCAACTTATAAACCCTCAACTTTTAACTTAATTTAGAATCTATCCCTGTTTCACGAACTTTAACCGAACATATACATAATAGAGAACTCGGCGGGTACGAGCTCAGACACTCCCAAACTCCTCAGACATATCATATCAGAAACAAAGCAGAAAACTTACATACATATCATAACATATCATCCTCAACTCCAGTGATGGAAGGGTGTATACGCCCAAACCATCCATAGCAGACTCACGCGGGGTAGCTAACCCCAACGTGCCCTCCCCGGCTGGTACACCGAAGGCATCGGAATATCACGCCTTCCCTAGCTCCCGAGGTCGCGCGGGATACTCCGGATGGAGACTATGCACAGGCCGAACCTCGACGGCCCTATACCGTCCCGAGGGTTCCTTACCCATAGCTCCGGGGCCCAACATACAAATCATATCATAACCCGCTACAACAGAGACAGACAGACCGAACTTATACATATATACATACCACTTCCCGTTTCAGTCAAACTCGGTCCTTGCCAAACTTGGCTCATGAGAAGTATACGGTTAGAAGCATAGCTTCGCGTGGCAAAACATAACAAAACATAACAAATCAGCTCACAGAGGCATACATAGGCCTGTACATTGCTTAACATACTTCCAAACTCATGACATATTCAACAAATACATACTTCGCATTTAGTTATATACATATAAGGCTTATTGAATCACATGCAATCAAAACCGAGCACATTGAAATAAGGTGTAACTATATCCTAACCTCACCTTACACCGAAGAGGCCGAAGACAATACGCTTGATCCACCCCGGAATCAACACGGCCGACAAAACACCACCCCGGGTGTACCTGGACAAACTGAACACCGGAACAAGACTTAGACACATGAATGAACCACATATACGCACGGCAATGCTCAAGCACTTAAATGATGTACTCACATAAGCAGGATTCAAATTCATATAAATTATATGCGAAACCAACACATTAAGGCACGTTCATATCATTTCATATCAATTCATTTAATACCTAACAAATTCAATTAACAAAGTTCAGACAATTCATATCGCATTTCATACAAATTTCCAAGTATTAATAAGTCAAGCAAATCACTGTAGCAAGCTTCTAATTTATTTAAACCTCACGAAGTCTTATACAAATCCAAAGCAAGTTATTTAATCATTCAAGGTTCATATAATTCATTTCATGCAAATTCACGCAGTGCATTTATATTATTTCATTCCTCACACAAAACAATTCATACAAATTCACGTAGCTCACAAATCAAATAAATCATAATAGCCTGTTTCATATTTCATGTAAGTCAAATTCTAATCAAACTAAGTTCATTAAATTCATACGTTACATATTCAATTCATACATTACATTTAAGATTTCATTATTAAGGTCTATTAATTCAAATTAAACAAATTCCTACTTTACTCAAAATTACACAAACACCCCCTCTAGACTAACCAAGTAGCAAAATCAACAAGTCGGGGGTTCAATTTACAAAATACAAAGTCCATACTTATCACATTTCATATCATACATGATTTCATACACAATGGAATTCATTTCGATCAACAATTCAAACATATAGCAATTAATTTATATTTAAACAATTAATTCAAATAAGTCCCAAATACACAAATAAATTCATAGAAAATAAACCGAGTGTCCGATTGACGAACGGAAAGTGGTGATGGACTCACCACAACGAGGCGAACGAGCTGTCCGAAGCCCGCCGGAACGCCGCTGCCGGAGCCACCGGAATAGTGACCGGCCGCCGTTCGGCCGCCGCCAAACAGTAAAATCTGGAGTCGAGCAAATGGGATTCATTAGTTCTCGTCGTTCCGAACAACTTTCGTGAAGGGCCCGAGGCCAAAAGATGGCCGGAAAAGGCCCCCGTCGAGCTCCGAAGTTTCTGCCGCCGCGTCATCGCCGGAACCACCACCTACGGTCACCGGTTGCTTGATTTGAGGTCGGAAATGGACTCAGGAGGTCGAAAGAGGTCGGATAGGGTCAAGCTCTGCCCGCGAAACTCGCCGGAACACCGCGGAGCCGCCGTGCTACAGTGCCGGGCGTCCGCCACCACCACTTCGGGCGGCGCGTGCGGCCCAACCACGGCCCGGATGGCCGCGCCGTTTGAACTGAAGTTGCGCCGGGAGGTCCTCTAACCCATGGGGTGGCGCGTGTCGTCGGGGTGTCGCCGGAAGCCGCCGCGAATGGGCGGCGAAGTGGCGGGGTTCCGCCTAGCCGCCACTGTGTCTGAAATTGGCCGATTTCGTCGCCGTCGGTCGTCGGTTGGCCGAGATTCTTATACCACCGTGACGGGCTCGTCGAGCTGATAAATTTCCACTAATGGTTCGTCGAATTCCGTCGAGAAACGAGGGAGAACGAGCATGTGTGTGTAAACACACCTCGAGTGCGTGTGAACAGTGCCAATCGCTGGAGGAAGACGCTGCAGCTGAGATCTGATCTTTTGGCACGCAAAACGAGGATCCGGGGTATATATCTCGGGTCCTCGTACGCAAAAACGATCAAACGAACGAGCTAACGACATCCGAATTGGGCAAACTTAGAGTCTACGGACTCGTTTCGCCGCCCCGGACGCGTTGAAGGGGTCAAAGAGGTCAAAATCTCGACCTAACGCGAAGTGACCGAGAAACCCCTAAAAAGAGAAAATTACAAAGGGGCCCCTAAACTCTAAAAGAGTTCAAAACAGGGCCACGAAAAAATAAAATCACATAATTAAACACATTAAAAGGTTAAAACGTGGCGTACCTTACACGTCGGACGAGCGGGGTGTCACAATCTCCCCTCCTTCAAAAGGACCTGTCCTCAGGTCCTATTACGGAGTCGTAAAGCTTCAAACTGGAATACTTCAATCCATCTCCTAAAATCGTGTAGAGTCATAGCCCTGGCGGTGAAGTTTATTCCCACTGATTGCATCAACTCCCTGTAGAGTTCCGTAGTCACAGAGGTTTGTTCAAACACTTGACTTGGTCGCTTCAGACTCGTTCGATCCCCCACTAGGCCACTGCACCCAAAGCTCAACCGCGACAAACATGAGAGAATCCCATCTCTCAGCACGCAAGAGAGAGAGCCCCGTCTCCCCAGCACATCAAAGGAGAGAACCCCGTCTCTCAGGCACAGAATTGAGAGAACCCCGTCTCTCAACCACGTAATCGAGAGAGCCCCGTCTCTCAACCTAGGTCTGGCAGACTTCCACATCTTCCAAACATTCTAGTTTGAGAAAATCCAGCGTTTCTCAAACCCTAGATTCGAGAGAATCCAACTCTCCCAAACATCTAACTCCAAGAGAATCCAACATCTCTTGCTCACATAATTAGAAAGAATCCAACATCTTTCTATCACATAAATAGGGAGAATCCCACATCTCCCTAACAGGCAAATAGAGAGAGATCTTAACAACTCTCTAGCACACAAGTTCACTTACACAGCATTCATACATACACACATTAAAGTAGCACTGGAGGCAAAACATGTGATGCATGTTTGGTGTACCTGATCACAACTGATATCGGTGTCCCTAGAGTATAGACTCATCATCCATGCTCAACTCAAGGGGGATATCGCGATGGAATTTCTATAAATAAAATCACAATATGCTTGTATGTGCATGAAGGTTAGTAAGTAACCAAAGAAATTATAAGCACCGAAGCACAGATAGTTCAAGCAAGCAGGTAATCCATTCAGTTTGCCAGAATTCACAACAGCAATAAATTTTAAGTTATGAAATTTAAAGCAGTTAGTCACGTTATTACAATCGAGTAACATCAAACATTACACGTTGTCACATAGTCAAGCAGAATAAAATAAAATACAATTACTTATGAAATGTATGTGTGCAAATGCCATGAATACTCAGTGTACCGTTCACCGTAGTAGTGGAGTCGAGGTTGGCAATTTCTTTAACTTGAGAGGGTAATCAACTCCTTAACTGGCCATAGTTCCAACTTCCCGTTCAAACTTGCATTCTTTAGTATTCCCACAGATTCTCGGGTACTCAACTGATCTTGGATCGTCTCACTTGATTCTCGGGGTATAGTAATCCGTGTAATCTCTTGAAATCCCAATAGGATCCTCGGTAATCGGAAATTACCATTTCTTTCAAATGTGAAATCTCTCAGGACAATCATGGAGAAATAAATGAAGACTCTTTACACCGTCTTGCTTAGTACACCGTCGTTGTAAAAGATGACCTTACCCTCAATATTTGGTGGAGTTGATCTTCAATGACCTCGGCACAAAATTCCATTGCTTGCACAATTTTCCCCCTTTTTTTTTTTTTTTTCGTGTAAGTGTAACTACTCTGGTGAGTGTCTTTATAATAGTAACCCGATTTCCTGCTTGGAATTCTCTGAATGATACAAGTGTCTTGATCTCTTCATTGTCACCTTACCCCTTCCAGAGTTAGAAATGCTGACTTTCTTATAAACCATGTTACTCCCGAGTACCTCCAAGTAGTAAGTACATATCCTGAAAGCAACTTAATAGTTAAAAGATTTCCTGTTTTTTTTTCCCACGGTCTTCTTATCTTCAGAATTATCTAGCATCACTTGGACATTTCCACGGCTTGGAAGTACGATTTCTTGAACCTGAAGTCTTCTACGCTCATGGAATTAGCATTCTGTATTTTCTTTAGTAATTACTCTCCGATTGTTTCCCGAGTCTTCTTCATGGTTGTCACTTTAATCAAACTTCCTTAGTTCACTCTTTAGGAGTTCGTAGAATTAAATGAACTCCCCTTTTTGTTTTTCATCCAATTGTTTATACATGATCGGCCGAAATCCGCCCAGAATTTCTTTACTTTTCTTTATCATTCCCATTTGTTATTTCCTGTCTTTCAAGTAATCCCACATCACGACAATTCAGCTTGGATCTAGAAATACCCCGACTTTCATCAAATCATTTATGAGGCTATGAGCATCGCATCGTGTAGAAAGATTGACCACAACCCAACATTCTATCTTACATGCATTCACCCTATCTTGAAGCTATTGGCTCGACTGTATTTTCTGGTCAAACCCTGTTCGAATTCAAACGTTGCTTCGACCAAGACAGCAAGTAGTGGATCAGGTAGGAGAACACCTAAAGTACAACCACGAAGCTAATGCATGTGGGGTTAGGGATGTGAATGGAGTGCACTCATATCCAGCAAAGAAAGCAGTCAAGCACGTAGAACAATATCCAAAATAATTAAAATTTACTCCAATGCATGATGCACGTGCCATGTATGCATAATACCCGTTTTTATAGCAGTAGCATTCATTCCTTGTTATAAATTCTTGTAGAGGTCCATTTGCTTTTCATCCAAGTAGTCAGAAGATGAGAGTTTCAAATCCTCCTTCATAATTTTGTAGAAGTGGAAAGTGTTGTCACAATCAACTTCAATTTTGTTATCGAGCCCACACCCTGTAATTCACAAATGGACATTTATTTATGCATGAGGGTTAGTACGTGGGTATGTCAAGTAATGAAAGCTACTAAGAGCACCTAATTAATGCAAATGCAACAAGTAATTTACTAAAATTTAAAGCATAACAACGTTAATTTTGCAAAAATCGTAATCATAGTGTGCACACAATCACATAAGCTCAGACAAATTCATACAGAGAAGTCAAATTTTCACATCAGGCGAATACAATGCACAAGTATTCCTATGCCGTCCGACCTAAACTGACACGACACGACTCCAGAGCACCGGTTCTGAACCTGGTAGCTCTGATACCACTTAAGGATGTAGCACCCGCACGGTGGTCACCACATCCCCCGCACCACAGTCCGATCCACGTACGAAATGGAGGGTCCGTACATGAGCCAAACAGTGGCGAACGGGAGACTGACAGACTCACACCTAAGCTAGGCGGAACTTACCCTGAACAAACAAAACCAAGCTACAAGCATGCGGAAGCAAGAAAGTAAGCCATGCAAAAATCAAACATTCAAAAGCAGTTGACGGGTTCAACTAGCATAAATACCTAATCCCGAATCAAACAATGATCATAAATCCAACGGGTTCAACTAAACAGAGCAAACCTGTCCTAACCTGTCCCGAAATATTCATATCAATCCGTATCATAATTCAAATTCAACATATACGTAATTTATACAAAAATCATAAGTACTGAAATGCAGATGTAAGACAACCTAAAACAAAACAAAGACTCGAAAACAGACTCCCACTGACTGACATACTCCGCCTAGCACGAAACCCGAGCAAAACCTGCAAACTAAACAAAAGAGGGGAGGGGTCAGTCTTAACTCGACTGTGTGAGGGGGTTAACACACGCACACTATATATATAGGAGAGCAAAGCAGATACAAAAGTCATAATGTTCATGAACTCAGGGACAGGTTTTTCATACCAAAGCATTTTCCCGTGATATATACATATAGGATAATTGAATAACTTTAATCAAAACACTGCAACTTATAAACCCTCAACTTTTAACTTAATTTAGAATCTATCCCTGTTTCACGAACTTTAACCGAACATATACATAATAGAGAACTCGGCGGGTACGAGCTCAGACACTCCCAAACTCCTCAGACATATCATATCAGAAACAAAGCAGAAAACTTACATACATATCATAACATATCATCCTCAACTCCAGTGATGGAAGGGTGTATACGCCCAAACCATCCATAGCAGACTCACGCGGGGTAGCTAACCCCAACGTGCCCTCCCCGGCTGGTACACCGAAGGCATCGGAATATCACGCCTTCCCTAGCTCCCGAGGTCGCGCGGGATACTCCGGATGGAGACTATGCACAGGCCGAACCTCGACGGCCCTATACCGTCCCGAGGGTTCCTTACCCATAGCTCCGGGGCCCAACATACAAATCATATCATAACCCGCTACAACAGAGACAGACAGACCGAACTTATACATATATACATACCACTTCCCGTTTCAGTCAAACTCGGTCCTTGCCAAACTTGGCTCATGAGAAGTATACGGTTAGAAGCATAGCTTCGCGTGGCAAAACATAACAAAACATAACAAATCAGCTCACAGAGGCATACATAGGCCTGTACATTGCTTAACATACTTCCAAACTCATGACATATTCAACAAATACATACTTCACATTTAGTTATATACATATAAGGCTTATTGAATCACATGCAATCAAAACCGAGCACATTGAAATAAGGTGTAACTATATCCTAACCTCACCTTACACCGAAGAGGCCGAAGACAAGACGCTTGATCCACCCCGGAATCAACACGGCCGACAAAACACCACCCCGGGTGTACCTGGACAAACTGAACACCGGAACAAGACTTAGACACATGAATGAACCACATATACGCACGGCAATGCTCAAGCACTTAAATGATGTACTCACATAAGCAGGATTCAAATTCATATAAATTATATGCGAAACCAACACATTAAGGCACGTTCATATCATTTCATATCAATTCATTTAATACCTAACAAATTCAATTAACAAAGTTCAGACAATTCATATCGCATTTCATACAAATTTCCAAGTATTAATAAGTCAAGCAAATCACTGTAGCAAGCTTCTAATTTATTTAAACCTCACGAAGTCTTATACAAATCCAAAGCAAGTTATTTAATCATTCAAGGTTCATATAATTCATTTCATGCAAATTCACGCAGTGCATTTATATTATTTCATTCCTCACACAAAACAATTCATACAAATTCACGTAGCTCACAAATCAAATAAATCATAATAGCCTGTTTCATATTTCATGTAAGTCAAATTCTAATCAAACTAAGTTCATTAAATTCATACGTTACATATTCAATTCATACATTACATTTAAGATTTCATTATTAAGGTCTATTAATTCAAATTAAACAAATTCCTACTTTACTCAAAATTACACAAACACCCCCTCTAGACTAACCAAGTAGCAAAATCAACAAGTCGGGGGTTCAATTTACAAAATACAAAGTCCATACTTATCACATTTCATATCATACATGATTTCATACACAATGGAATTCATTTCGATCAACAATTCAAACATATAGCAATTAATTTATATTTAAACAATTAATTCAAATAAGTCCCAAATACACAAATAAATTCATAGAAAATAAACTGAGTGTCCGATTGACGAACGGAAAGTGGTGATGGACTCACCACAACGAGGCGAACGAGCTGTCCGAAGCCCGCCGGAACGCCGCTGTCGGAGCCGCCGGAATAGTGACCGGCCGCCGTTCGGCCGCTGCCAAACAGTAAAATCTGGAGTCGAGCAAATGGGATTCATTAGTTCTCGTCGTTCCGAACAACTTTCGTGAAGGGCCCGAGGCCAAAAGATGGCCGGAAAAGGCCCCCGTCGAGCTCCTAAGTTTCTGCCGCCGCGTCATCGCCGGAACCACCACCTACGGTCACCGGTTGCTTGATTTGAGGTCGGAAATGGACTCAGGAGGTCGAAAGAGGTCGGATAGGGTCAAGCTCCGCCCGCGAAACTCGCCGGAACACCGCGGAGCCGCCGTGCTACAGTGCCGGGCGTCCGCCACCACCACTTCGGGCGGCGCGTGCGGCCCAACCACGGCCCGGATGGCCGCGCCGTTTGAACTGAAGTTACGCCGGGAGGTCCTCTAACCCATGGGGTGGCGCGTGTCATCGGGGTGTCGCCGGAAGCCGCCGCGAATGGGCGGCGAAGTGGCGGGGTTCCGCCTAGCCGCCGCTGTGTCTGAAATTGGCCGATTCCGTCGCCGTCGGTCGTCGGTTGGCCGAGATTCTTGTACCATCGTGACGGGCTCGTCGAGCTGATAAATTTCCACTAATGGTTCGTCGAATTCCGTCGAGAAACGAGGGAGAACGAGCATGTGTGTGTAAACACACCTCGAGTGCGTGTGAACAGTGCCAATCGCTGGAGGAAGACGCTGCAGCTGAGATCTGATCTTTTGGCACGCAAAACGAGGATCCGGGGTATATATCTCGGGTCCTCGTACGCAAAAACGATCAAACGAACGAGCTAACGACATCCGAATTGGGCAAACTTAGAGTCTACGGACTCGTTTCGCCGCCCCGGACGCGTTGAAGGGGTCAAAGAGGTCAAAATCTCGACCTAACGCGAAGTGACCGAGAAACCCCTAAAAAGAGAAAATTACAAAGGGGCCCCTAAACTCTAAAAGAGTTCAAAACAGGGCCACGAAAAAATAAAATCACATAAGTAAACACATTAAAAGGTTAAAACGTGGCGTACCTTACACGTCGGACGAGCGGGGTGTCACAATCTCCCCTCCTTCAAAAGGACCTGTCCTCAGGTCCTATTACGGAGTCGTAAAGCTTCAAACTGGAATACTTCAATCCATCTCCTAAAATCGTGTAGAGTCATAGCCCTGGCGGTGAAGTTTATTCCCACTGATTGCATCAACTCCCTGTAGAGTTCCGTAGTCACAGAGGTTTGTTCAAACACTTGACTTGGTCGCTTCAGACTCGTTCGATCCCCCACTAGGCCACTGCACCCAAAGCTCAACCGCGACAAACATGAGAGAATCCCATCTCTCAGCACGCAAGAGAGAGAGCCCCGTCTCCCCAGCACATCAAAGGAGAGAACCCCGTCTCTCAGGCACAGAATTGAGAGAACCCCGTCTCTCAACCACGTAATCGAGAGAGCCCCGTCTCTCAACCTAGGTCTGGCAGACTTCCACATCTTCCAAACATTCTAGTTTGAGAAAATCCAGCATTTCTCAAACCCTAGATTCGAGAGAATCCAACTCTCCCAAACATCTAACTCCAAGAGAATCCAACATCTCTTGCTCACATAATTAGAAAGAATCCAACATCTTTCTATCACATAAATAGGGAGAATCCCACATCTCCCTAACACGCAAATAGAGAGAGATCTCAACAACTCTCTAGCACACAAGTTCACTTACACAGCATTCATACATACACACATTAAAGTAGCACTGGAGGCAAAACATGTGATGCATGTTTGGTGTACCTGATCACAACTGATATCGGTGTCCCTAGAGTATAGACTCATCATCCATGCTCAACTCAAGGGGGATATCGCGATGGAATTTCTATAAATAAAATCACAATATGCTTGTATGTGCATGAAGGTTAGTAAGTAACCAAAGAAATTATAAGCACCGAAGCACAGATAGTTCAAGCAAGCAGGTAATCCATTCAGTTTGCCGGAATTCACAACAGCAATAAATTTTAAGTTATGAAATTTAAAGCAGTTAGTCACGTTATTACAATCGAGTAACATCAAACATTACACGTTGTCACATAGTCAAGCAGAATAAAATAAAATACAATTACTTATGAAATGTATGTGTGCAAATGCCATGAATACTCAGTGTACCGTTCACCGTAGTAGTGGAGTCGAGGTTGGCAATTTCTTTAACTTGAGAGGGTAATCAACTCCTTAACTGGCCATAGTTCCAACTTCCCGTTCAAACTTGCATTCTTTAGTATTCCTACAGATTCTCGGGTACTCAACTGATCTTGGATCGTCTCACTTGATTCTCGGGGTATAGTAATCCGTGTAATCTCTTGAAATCCCAATAGGATCCTCGGTAATCGGAAATTACCATTTCTTTCAAATGTGAAATCTCTCAGGACAATCATGGAGAAATAAATGAAGACTCTTTACACCGTCTTGCTTAGTACACCGTCGTTGTAAAAGATGACCTTACCCTCAATATTTGGTGGAGTTGATCTTCAATGACCTCGGCACAAAATTCCATTGCTTGCACAATTTTCCCCTTTTTTTTTTTTTTTTTCGTGTAAGTGTAACTACTCTGGTGAGTGTCTTTATAATAGTAACCCGATTTCCTGCTTGGAATTCTCTGAATGATACAAGTGTCTTGATCTCTTCATTGTCACCTTACCCCTTCCAGAGTTAGAAATGCTGACTTTCTTATAAACCATGTTACTCCCGAGTACCTCCAAGTAGTAAGTACATATCCTGAAAGCAACTTAATAGTTAAAAGATTTCCTGTTTTTTTTTCCCACGGCCTTCTTATCTTCAGAATTATCTAGCATCACTTGGACATTTCCACGGCTTGGAAGTACGATTTCTTGAACCTGAAGTCTTCTACGCTCATGGAATTAGCATTCTGTATTTTCTTTAGTAATTACTCTCCGATTGTTTCCCGAGTCTTCTTCATGGTTGTCACTTTAATCAAACTTCCTTAGTTCACTCTTTAGGAGTTCGTAGAATTAAATGAACTCCCCTTTTTGTTTTTCATCCAATTGTTTATACATGATCGGCCGAAATCCGCCCAGAATTTCTTTACTTTTCTTTATCATTCCCATTTGTTATTTCCTGTCTTTCAAGTAATCCCACATCACGACAATTCAGCTTGGATCTAGAAATACCCCGACTTTCATCAAATCATTTATGAGGCTATGAGCATCGCATCGTGTAGAAAGATTGACCACAACCCAACATTCTATCTTACATGCATTCACCCTATCTTGAAGCTATTGGCTCGACTGTATTTTCTGGTCAAACCCTGTTCGAATTCAAACGTTGCTTCGACCAAGACAGCAAGTAGTGGATCAGGTAGGAGAACACCTAAAGTACAACCACGAAGCTAATGCATGTGGGGTTAGGGATGTGAATGGAGTGCACTCATATCCAGCAAAGAAAGCAGTCAAGCACGTAGAACAATATCCAAAATAATTAAAATTTACTCCAATGCATGATGCACGTGCCATGTATGCATAATACCCGTTTTTATAGCAGTAGCATTCATTCCTTGTTATAAATTCTTGTAGAGGTCCATTTGCTTTTCATCCAAGTAGTCAGAAGATGAGAGTTTCAAATCCTCCTTCATAATTTTGTAGAAGTGGAAAGTGTTGTCACAATCAACTTCAATTTTGTTATCGAGCCCACACCCTGTAATTCACAAATGGACATTTATTTATGCATGAGGGTTAGTACGTGGGTATGTCAAGTAATGAAAGCTACTAAGAGCACCTAATTAATGCAAATGCAACAAGTAATTTACTAAAATTTAAAGCATAACAACGTTAATTTTGCAAAAATCGTAATCATAGTGTGCACACAATCACATAAGCTCAGACAAATTCATACAGAGAAGTCAAATTTTCACATCAGGCGAATACAATGCACAAGTATTCCTATGCCGTCCGACCTAAACTGACACGACACGACTCCAGAGCACCGGTTCTGAACCTGGTAGCTCTGATACCACTTAAGGATGTAGCACCCGCACGGTGGTCACCACATCCCCCGCACCACAGTCCGATCCACGTACGAAATGGAGGGTCCGTACATGAGCCAAACAGTGGCGAACGGGAGACTGACAGACTCACACCTAAGCTAGGCGGAACTTACCCTGAACAAACAAAACCAAGCTACAAGCATGCGGAAGCAAGAAAGTAAGCCATGCAAAAATCAAACATTCAAAAGCAGTTGACGGGTTCAACTAGCATAAATACCTAATCCCGAATCAAACAATGATCATAAATCCAACGGGTTCAACTAAACAGAGCAAACCTGTCCTAACCTGTCCCGAAATATTCATATCAATCCGTATCATAATTCAAATTCAACATATACGTAATTTATACAAAAATCATAAGTACTGAAATGCAGATGTAAGACAACCTAAAACAAAACAAAGACTCGAAAACAGACTCCCACTGACTGACATACTCCGCCTAGCACGAAACCCGAGCAAAACCTGCAAACTAAACAAAAGAGGGGAGGGGTCAGTCTTAACTCGACTGTGTGAGGGGGTTAACACACGCACACTATATATATAGGAGAGCAAAGCAGATACAAAAGTCATAATGTTCATGAACTCAGGGACAGGTTTTTCATACCAAAGCATTTTCCCGTGATATATACATATAGGATAATTGAATAACTTTAATCAAAACACTGCAACTTATAAACCCTCAACTTTTAACTTAATTTAGAATCTATCCCTGTTTCACGAACTTTAACCGAACATATACATAATAGAGAACTCGGCGGGTACGAGCTCAGACACTCCCAAACTCCTCAGACATATCATATCAGAAACAAAGCAGAAAACTTACATACATATCATAACATATCATCCTCAACTCCAGTGATGGAAGGGTGTATACGCCCAAACCATCCATAGCAGACTCACGCGGGGTAGCTAACCCCAACGTGCCCTCCCCGGCTGGTACACCGAAGGCATCGGAATATCACGCCTTCCCTAGCTCCCGAGGTCGCGCGGGATACTCCGGATGGAGACTATGCACAGGCCGAACCTCGACGGCCCTATACCGTCCCGAGGGTTCCTTACCCATAGCTCCGGGGCCCAACATACAAATCATATCATAACCCGCTACAACAGAGACAGACAGACCGAACTTATACATATATACATACCACTTCCCGTTTCAGTCAAACTCGGTCCTTGCCAAACTTGGCTCATGAGAAGTATACGGTTAGAAGCATAGCTTCGCGTGGCAAAACATAACAAAACATAACAAATCAGCTCACAGAGGCATACATAGGCCTGTACATTGCTTAACATACTTCCAAACTCATGACATATTCAACAAATACATACTTCACATTTAGTTATATACATATAAGGCTTATTGAATCACATGCAATCAAAACCGAGCACATTGAAATAAGGTGTAACTATATCCTAACCTCACCTTACACCGAAGAGGCCGAAGACAAGACGCTTGATCCACCCCGGAATCAACACGGCCGACAAAACACCACCCCGGGTGTACCTGGACAAACTGAACACCGGAACAAGACTTAGACACATGAATGAACCACATATACGCACGGCAATGCTCAAGCACTTAAATGATGTACTCACATAAGCAGGATTCAAATTCATATAAATTATATGCGAAACCAACACATTAAGGCACGTTCATATCATTTCATATCAATTCATTTAATACCTAACAAATTCAATTAACAAAGTTCAGACAATTCATATCGCATTTCATACAAATTTCCAAGTATTAATAAGTCAAGCAAATCACTGTAGCAAGCTTCTAATTTATTTAAACCTCACGAAGTCTTATACAAATCCAAAGCAAGTTATTTAATCATTCAAGGTTCATATAATTCATTTCATGCAAATTCACGCAGTGCATTTATATTATTTCATTCCTCACACAAAACAATTCATACAAATTCACGTAGCTCACAAATCAAATAAATCATAATAGCCTGTTTCATATTTCATGTAAGTCAAATTCTAATCAAACTAAGTTCATTAAATTCATACGTTACATATTCAATTCATACATTACATTTAAGATTTCATTATTAAGGTCTATTAATTCAAATTAAACAAATTCCTACTTTACTCAAAATTACACAAACACCCCCTCTAGACTAACCAAGTAGCAAAATCAACAAGTCGGGGGTTCAATTTACAAAATACAAAGTCCATACTTATCACATTTCATATCATACATGATTTCATACACAATGGAATTCATTTCGATCAACAATTCAAACATATAGCAATTAATTTATATTTAAACAATTAATTCAAATAAGTCCCAAATACACAAATAAATTCATAGAAAATAAACCGAGTGTCCGATTGACGAACGGAAAGTGGTGATGGACTCACCACAACGAGGCGAACGAGCTGTCCGAAGCCCGCCGGAACGCCGCTGCCGGAGCCGCCGGAATAGTGACCGGCCGCCGTTCGGCCGCCGCCAAACAGTAAAATCTGGAGTCGAGCAAATGGGATTCATTAGTTCTCGTCGTTCCGAACAACTTTCGTGAAGGGCCCGAGGCCAAAAGATGGCCGGAAAAGGCCCCCGTCGAGCTCCGAAGTTTCTGCCGCCGCGTCATCGCCGGAACCACCACCTACGGTCACCGGTTGCTTGATTTGAGGTCGGAAATGGACTCAGGAGGTCGAAAGAGGTCGGATAGGGTCAAGCTCCGCCCGCGAAACTCGCCGGAACACCGCGGAGCCGCCGTGCTACAGTGCCGGGCGTCCGCCACCACCACTTCGGGCGGCGCGTGCGGCCCAACCACGGCCCGGATGGCCGCGCCGTTTGAACTGAAGTTGCGCCGGGAGGTCCTCTAACCCATGGGGTGGCGCGTGTCGTCGGGGTGTCGCCGGAAGCCGCCGTGAATGGGCGGCGAAGTGGCGGGGTTCCGCCTAGCCGCCGCTGTGTCTGAAATTGGCCGATTCCGTCGCCGTCGGTCGTCGGTTGGCCGAGATTCTTGTACCATCGTGACGGGCTCGTCGAGCTGATAAATTTCCACTAATGGTTCGTCGAATTCCGTCGAGAAACGAGGGAGAACGAGCATGTGTGTGTAAACACACCTCGAGTGCGTGTGAACAGTGCCAATCGCTGGAGGAAGACGCTGCAGCTGAGATCTGATCTTTTGGCACGCAAAACGAGGATCCGGGGTATATATCTCAGGTCCTCGTACGTAAAAACGATCAAACGAACGAGCTAACGACATCCGAATTGGGCAAACTTAGAGTCTACGGACTCGTTTCGCCGCCCCGGACGCGTTGAAGGGGTCAAAGAGGTCAAAATCTCGACCTAACGCGAAGTGACCGAAAAACCCCTAAAAAGAAAAAATTACAAAGGGGCCCCTAAACTCTAAAAGAGTTCAAAACAGGGCCACGAAAAAATAAAATCACATAATTAAACACATTAAAAGGTTAAAACGTGGCGTACCTTACACGTCGGACGAGCGGGGTGTCACAATGACAAATTCATAAACATATCATATAAACACGTATCTATTATATAAATATAATAGAATAATCGCATGCAGGCTTGAAAACGAGCACAGAAGGTTATAGGTCGTTGTAACTAAAACAAAAATCCTAAAACCTCACCTTACACCAAACGGAGCCAAATACAAAGCAGAAGGTCCACCCCGGAACCTGCACGACCTCAAGTCACCACCCTGGGTGCACCTGTACCAACTGAACACACAAACACAGCACGGAACTCAGACTCAAGTAGACAACCACATAGGGACGCACGGCATATGCTCAAACACTTAATAAATGCAATCACATCAGCAAAGTTCAAATTCATATAAATTATATGCGAAACAAAACATTAAGGCATGTTCATGTGCATAATTAATGCAAATAACAAAATTAAAGGCAAAGCACTTCATATCATTTCATATCAATTCATTTAATACCTAACAAATTCAATTAACAAAGTTCAGACAATTCATATCGCATTTCATACAAATTTCCAAGTATTAATAAGTCAAGCAAATCACTGTAGCAAGCTTCTAATTTATCTAAACCTCACGAAGTCTTATACAAATTCAAAGCAAGTTATTTAATCATTCAAGGTTCATATAATTCATTTCATACACATTCACGCCATGCATTTCATATTATTTCATTCCTCACACAAAACAATTCATACAAATTCACGTAGCACACAAATCAAATAAATCATAATAGCATGTTTCATATTTCATATAAGTCAAATTCTAATCAAACTAAGTTCATTAAATTCATAAGTTACATATTCAATTCATACATTACATTTTAGATTTCATTACTAAGGTCTATTAATTTAAATTAAACAAATTCCTACTTTTTCAAAAATTACACAAACACCCCCTCTAGACTAACCAAGTAGCAAAATCAACAAGTCGGGGGTTCAATTTACAAATCAAATTATCCAAATATTTCAAATTATAATTCATACAAGTTTTCATACACATTGGAGCACAATTCAATCAGTAATTCAAGCTTACAGTAATTTATTGACAATTACAAACAATTAACAAAAGTAAATACAACCACTTCAAAAATTCATAAAAAAATCAACCGGACATCCGATTGACGAACGGGAAATGGCGTTGGACTCACCATAACGAAATGGACCTACTGTCCGAAAGTCGCCGGAATGCCGCTACCGTAGTCGGCCGAACAGCCGCCGGCCGCCACCGGAACACCGCCTCAGGTGGTCGGAAAAATCCCCGGAAGGGCAGAAACGTACGCCTCGGCCTGCTTGACAAAATCCCTCAACCAATTTCAGAAAATACCAAACACACCGGACTTCGTTGACGAAAAACCGAATTAAAATCCTAGTACGAAAACTGAAATTAAATACAAACCGCTAAACGAAAATAAAATCCGGACATACCGTTGGAAAGCCCGTAACGAGCCCTACGAAAGCCTCTAACCAAACTGCCGGAAAAGTCGTCGAAAAATCGGACCGCCGATCCAGAGCTGGTCCGCCACCGGTTCGCCGCCGCCGACCAGTTCTCGAGTCGGGGCCAACGCCATCCGCTAGTTTCCGTCGTTCTAAGCAACTTTTGTAAAGGCTCCACCACCAAAACCGGCCGGAAAAGGGCCCTACGCCGCCGCCGAAGGACTGCCGCCGCGCCACCGCCGATTCCGCCATCTCCGCCGCGATTCGCTCAAAAAGGAGGCCGGAAATGGATCGGGAAGGTTAAAAAACGTAGGGTAAGGTGGTGGTTGGCCGGCGAAAGTCGCCGGATCGCCGGTGACGAAGTGGTGGCGCCACCCGCCACTTTCAGGCCGCCGTTGCGCCGCCGTGGGTCATCGGTTGGCCACGATCTTGGTACGGTTGTGACGGGCTCGTTGAGCTGATAAATTTCCACTAATGGTTCGTCGAATTCCGTCGAGAAACGAGGGAGAACGGGCATGTGTGTGTAAACACACCTCGAGTGCATGAACAGTAACGGTCGCGGGAGGAAGACGATGAAGGCTGAGGTCTGATCTTTGGCACGAATTACGAGGATCCGGGGTATATATCTCGGGTCCTCTTACGCGAAAACGGGCGGAAGAACAGGCTAACGAAGTCAGAATGGGGCAAACTCAGAGTCTACAAACTCGTTTCGATGCCCCGAACGCAAGGAAGGGGTTAAAGAGGTCGAAATCTCGACCGAATGAGAAATGACCGAATAACCCCTAAAAAGAGAAAATTACAAAGGGGCCCCTAAACTCTAAAAGAGTTCAAAATAGGGCCACGAAAAATATAAAATCACATAATTAAACACATTAAAAGGTTGGAACGTAGCGTACCTTATACGTCGGACGAGCGGGGTGTCACAACTCGTGACCTTTTAAAGTGCAGATAAATCTTTCTCAATAGCTGGAAGCGAGGAATTAGCAAGTTCTTCTTTGCACGCAACTCGACTACTTGCTTCTCTAACTCCTCTCTTTGGGCAGTAAATTTGAGTGCTTTATCCCTGAGACGAGTCATCTTGTTGGTGTGCTCGACTTTTTGACCTTCAATCACTAAAAGACCCTATCTTACAACTGAAAGAGACTTCTCATGCACCTCTTGCGTGGGCATTTGGCCAGACTCCATCTTGACCTTCACGTATTGGGAAGCACAATCAAAGAGGAATTGCAGTCGACTCTCCAATGATGAGGTATTCATGAAGATTTGCATCTCCTTAACCAAAACATCAATGGCGGGCTTCCTTACTAAAAACCTCTCTGGAGTCGCGTCCACGACCTTATCTCATATCTGCACCCAATAATAAGTAAGCAACAAATATTGAGCATTAAACTTGATGACTTGGGGATAAAATTTTGATACTTCAGCGGGAGGTGGGTTTTTAGGTGACAGCATGGACTTCTTAGCCACATTTCTCTTGGTGTCGGGCCTTGTAGCTGCAAAAATTGGGGAATACTGTTTTCAGCACAATCTCTAAAAAAAAAAAAAAAAAAAAAGGGCAAGGAATCATAATTTTTCATTGATAAAGAATTCATACCGCAAACTGGAGGAGTCTCGATCATAGCTGGAAACTTAAAATGGCTAACGCCATTAATCGATTTCATGCTTCCTTCGAAAATGATATGGGCTCCTCACTCAAGACTCCCAAGTTGAAAATGAAAAAAAGGAGAAGGATGATTACACAAGACATTAAATAAATAGAAGAATATGAGAAATAATAGCATGATATCTTTACATATTGTGCTAATTCTTTTAAGGGCATCGAGGAACCCGGGGCATCCTCAAAAAAGTCTGGATTGTCACTAATATCGTCTAAGTCAAAAATCTTTGTTCCTTCGTCATGTCAGGGTTGATCACTAGATCCACCATTTGACAGGGAAAGCGCTGATATGATCTCGTTTCCTTCACCGGGGGCAAGGGTAGACAAAGGCTTGATGGCTAGGGCATTTTCTAAACGCTAACACTTCTTTGAAACTATCCTTGTCGGGGTGATAGTGTGATCAGGCCTGAAAGGTGGAGTCTGGGGTGCAACCTCTTTCTGGTTATCCTTGGAGCTCCTGGTAGAAACCTTCGGAGTCTGGCCAAATTTGACAACAATCTTTGTGTTCTTTCCGGTTGAGGCCTTCCAACACTTTTCCCACCAACCAACGTACACCTTGGCAACCAACTGAGAAGTACAGGAATCTCCCGCATAACCCAATAGATGCTTGTTAGTACAGGAATGACCTATGAAAAGCGAGTCTCGCGAGCCATCATGTTGGAAACCTTGAAAACTGAAGCCCAAATTTTGTTAACTCGGTGGTGCGGAAGCACGAACTTACACAACCAGCATGCTCTGAAAGCGGCCAGATAAGTCTCTTCCCTGGCATGCTTCTCAACCTCTAACATCTAAAAAGGATTATCGAATTCCTTGGTGTGTGGTGAAGGAGGGACATCAACCTTTCTGGATAGATTGTGAGATAACTTAGGTCTGGTCTGTCTTTTCCTGATGGTGCGCAGCGGAGGCTCAGCGTATTTGAGGGGCACTCTGAACCAAAACTTGACCCAATCAAAAATGGACACACCGTCAGAATAATTGGGAAGTCTATGGTAAGCTAGAAGTAAGTGTCTGCAACTTTGCAGTATGGAAGTGAGTGACAACCGACGCCCAATAAATCCTTGGCAGAAGGAATGACTTCATCATAGAACTCTCCTCGCATGGGTAGTCCACAATGTCCACGTATATCCCACAAGGAAATTGAGAGCTCTCTGACAGAAGTATGTAGGTTGTTGGTTGAAGGGTACCACAATTCTAAGAAGGCCTGGAGGATGTTTTTGTTGCAAACGTATGTGAAAAGAGAGGCATGGACGGCATTGTGAATCTTGGTTCGATCAATGGTGTCTACATAATGACTCAGGATGTCCTCAGTCCATTCCCAATAACCGTCGTGGAAGGAAACTTCATCGAGTCTGGATGGTGACATCCTTCATAGGTGGTTGTTGTGGTTGAGATGATAGTTTGGAAGCTTGAATTATGTATGTTGGCTATGATGGAGTGGAGATTTCAGCAGAAGGACTCGGGATTCAGAGGTGGCGCCGGAGTACGGATTGGTGGTTTCTTTGGCTGCCTCAATGGTCCATTCTGAAAGATGTGGGGCTTTGTCGGATGAGCGCGTCTTGGAGTGATGGATGCTTTTGGCCGGTTCGTGGATCGGTAGAGCGGTACTCTTGACCTTCGAAGCATCCCAACGACCTTTGATGATAATGTGTGGGGATAACTCACAATGATCCTCGATGTCCATATCGGATGTTCTACCTGAAAAGAATCGAAATAATTAAATCACTCATACAAGTCAAACAAGGGAGAAATAAATTAATATATTTATTTATTTATTTAAAGTTGAACAAATAAATGCTCTCTGGGTTGACTTATCGCATCGTAAGTTGAGGAAAAGAAGTATTTAAAGATAATTTATGGCTCATCATTTCAAGTTTTTAACTTGGTCTCGAAAGGTTTAAGTCAGATTGCTTATTAAAATCAAGTTATTTCCTTCCAAAAAAAAAAAAAAAGAGAGAGAGAGAGAATGTCACTAAGTTCCATCCAGGATAAGTCTTTGATCAGAAAAAGAAAATTTATGTTCCTCTTCGCCCTAAGCTTTGGCTGGACGTGAAAGAAAAAGAATTGAAATATTCTTCCTTCAACAACAACCCTCAAATAATACCTAGTTGCAAACGAGCGGATGAGCAACCTCAACCCAAGTTTTGCACCTGCAGAAACAACCAACTGATCAACTAAAAGGTAGAAAAAAGGAACAAATAAAAAGATGGGGAGTGAGTTTTGATAAGTTTGTTCATGTCGTTGACCGGACAACAAAGGGAAGGAATATACACTCTTTTATTTATCTCGTGAATCATCTTAAAGAAGAAGAAAACAGGCACATTTAAAGACAGACAATACAGAACCTTGATGAATGATTTCGATTCAAGAGTGTTCGATTCGATGATGAAACTCTATACTACCTGTAGAAACACGCAAGCATTGTTCAGCAATGAAGAGGAAGATGGATATAAAAGGGGAAAAAAAAAAAAAGAGGAAAAGGAACAGATAGGTAGAAATCTCCACCTTCACCAAGCTGCAACAAGATGGACTAACATTTGTATTATCTCTGTATAAAGTTCTGGTTTGGGAGAAGACTATTGGGGTGTGACTACATTTACAAGAATCCCTCAATTATATATAAACTCAGACCACAAAAATTGAGTAGAGATTTTTGGAGATGACCCTATATCCGCTAAAGAACAAGGAGATTGGGGACAAAAGAGTTCGAAAACGGAAACAAATTCCTTGAAGGATTTTTTGTCCCCTTCAAGGAGCTCTCTGATTTGATAAGGATCAGATAAACGTGATCCTTAATTTTGGCCGTTCAAGAGATAATCAAAAGGAAAACTAGTATTACATCCATAATTGTTGTAACTGAAGGAAGAAAGGAAAGCCTGATGCCTTCCGTTTTATTGCCGCCCCAAGTTTCCTGATTTTCAGTCCGAAATTTGCTAAGCTGCATCGCTGCACTCCTCAGGGAAGGAAAGTTTGAATCACGGTTATTCACCAAAAAGCTTACTCACAACTTCGAACAATTTTGGAGTTCATTTTGTTCGAAAGGGTGGGGAAGTTCCAAGGTCACAAGTTACATACAACAATCATAAATCACAAGCAAAAGCATAATTCATCAAATTCTCAAGAATAAGAGGCATTCAAGCTCTCAAATCTTGAGCCATTGCCACTTGCAATCCCGAAGTGTTGTCCGTGCAACAGGCCAACACTTCCAACCAAATTCTACAAATTCAACCAAGTTCTACGTTTGATTCGAGATCAAGCATCAAGCCCTTGAATCCACAATTTGAGAAGAATAAGAGAATTTACAAAGATTGTAACACTCTTTTACATTAAACCAATAAATTATTTGTTTTGCTATTTTCTTGTATTTTGTACTCATTTATTGCAGATTCCAACGAAAATTTGCGTAAACAATATGATAACATTTTTTGGAATATAATAGTTAATAATAATTTAGTTTAGTTGGAACTATGAAATAAAGTTGCGAAATCTTACTCATCATTAACAATAATAAACTCTTGAGCAGTTGAACTTCCTCCTAACTTTGAGTTCACAACTTTTCGCTCAAGTTTGTTAATGACAATAGCCAAAATATATGTGTTACAACAATCAATTAATTTATTATAAAATGGAAATATGGTAGATTATAAAAGACATTTGAAAAAACAAATCGATAATAGTTTTGATATTTAAGAAAAGTGGGATATCCGAAAACATAGTAAACCGTGGAGCTCCGAGTTCTCTGGGCAAAGAAGCACCAGTCACATGATGAATGGCAGTGGTTCTATTTATAACCCATTGAAAGATGTGTGGAACCATTCGGAATTGGGGGTCTATAAATTGAACTCTGGCATTAGATATGTAGTATGCCTCTTGAAGTTGAAGACCATGCTCCATCAAACCCACATCTGGACCATATATTATAGCTTTCACTTGAGTTTCCTAAATAAGATTTTAAAATAAACTGGTGAAAAATAATAATATATATTTTTTCAAGCATAAGAGCAATAAAATTTTATCCATGAAGAATAAAAAAAAAGAATGTTATTTTCAGATCAAACATACATACATCTTTGTCGATAAGTACAAACTTCTGACATTTTCTTGAGCTTATTGGAAACTATCGGGAGTTGAGTTTTCGCATTACGAGGACTTTTGTTGTCCAACTCCTAACTTCCGGTGTAACTTGGGCAACTGGGACAAGAAACTAATGCATCTTTGAATCTATACGCTGAGAATGCATGGAAAAACAAATATATTTTATTTTATTGAACAAAAAATACTAAAAAACAATATTGTGGCATTTAGATTATACAATAATAAGAAAATAGTGACAAAATATAACTGAGCCTTCAAAAGACTTACATAACCAAATTTTCTTTCCTATTAATTGAAGCACATAATATTATTTAGATAGGACATTATGAACATAAGTTAACAGTTCAAAAGATCAATGGACGCAAAAGTAATCAAAAGAACTAACCTTCCTTTCAAGTTAATTGAAACACATAACACTTTTTAGATAGGACATTATAAACATAAGTAATAGGTAAGAAGATCAATGAATGTAACTATCATATAGACTTATTATATCATCAAACATAGAAATTGCATTAGAGACAAATGCACGAATGAGAAAGGTAACTGGGGCTCAACATTATTCTTCAACCTATCAAGTAAATAGGAAAGAGAGCATATCTTGATGGTAAAAACTATCAAAACTCCCAATTTGATAAAATCCAGCACCTTCGCAAGCTCAATTCCAAAATCCCAACTAAAATCAAACTTATACGCTCTCTAAATCTGAAGAAAAAAGAGCTATGTTTATTTATAAGTAAAAGTAAAAAGAAAAAAAAATTATAAAATTAACTTGGAAACACGTAGTTTACCATGCCTAAGAATACAATACGGAGAAAATGTTCACGTGAACAAACGCCTGGGTGGGTGAGCTGTTAGGAATAGTGCCCTTAAAGTAGCTTTTGGCTTTACTATTTACTTGTAATATCACAAATAGTCTTTCAATAATAAACGAGATGATTTTGTTCATAAGGATTCTCTTCTTTATTTGCTTATTTACATCTGTTTGGGTTGACTGTGTTTTTGCATGTATTGAACTCCTCTAATCCGACGAGGCCGTTAAGAATTTTGTTATGGGAACGACACATGAAACAAGTTCTTAACTCGATAGGTGAGGATTAGAAACTTCTCCAAGTCGAGAGTCCGACAGATAGTGGGAGCGTCGGCCTTGACTCTATTGAGACTTGCTTATGTGATTATGTCCTTTTGAAGGATCACTCAGTTTCATGGAGTGATAAGTGCATACGATGATGCGTTCATAATACATGAGCTAGAACTTCATCACTGAGATGTCCCGCATGAGAACATTCCAAAATGGGAAAGGAAGTCTCCTAGAAACTTCCAGATTAGGAAATATCTCACAGGTCAATAACGTGATTCATTAATCCTTAGACTTGAGATTCTGTAATGTCTTGTAGCACCCTAAACCCCAAGGCGCCACATCCCCCGCACTATAGCCTCGATCCACGTATGAAATGGACAGTTCATACATAAACCAAGACCACAGCGAACGGGTGACAATAGAAATGACGCTCTAGGCGGGACACTCTCCCCAACATAATCAACAAACATGAATAGAAAAGCGGAAGCAATAAAGTTATTCCTCCAAATATATATAGGTACCATATTTGTTACATAGATACATATAGGTACCAATTTTCTATCAATACATTGTCATATCTTCAATAATATACATCAATAGGTATTCAAAAGCTGTCAATCGTGAACATAACATGATATCCGACAAAATATAGATACATGAGAGGTGCAACACTAGACCCGTGATAATGCAGGACTCGACCAACTCCCGCCTAGCACAACCACGCTCAAAAAGGCACCTGAAAAGTGGAGTATCAGTCTACCGAAGACTGAGTGAGGGGCAATAAATAAATATAACACACATTACATGCAAATTGTAGCCTCGGGTGAAGACTTGAGCATAAAATAAAATAGATATATAATTCAATAAGTTTAATCTTTGCCCGAGATTACAACCCACCATTTTAACACTTTTATTTAATCATGCTTGTCAATCTCATGAACATGTGGCCCCGGCGAGTAAGGGCAATCTCCAACCGAACTCCCAATCGTGAACAATACGTGATCATGCTTGCTTGCTTGATAAATAAGTGATCATGCAATATATTTTAGTGCTCACATAGACAATTTCATTCTTGAAAACATGCAATAACCCGAGGATAACCCGACATTCTGGATTAATCCCCAGTCTCCTTCTTCCTCCGGGTGATAGCGAGTTTGCAAGGCTCGACTATCCACGACATGGTGTGTGTAGAGGACATGACCCTCTAGACACGGAACTCCTTCCACCACTAATCTCCTAGTGGCTTCGGGGTTGATCCCAACAATGTGAGGATAATTCAGGAGTTACCCGTCAGCCCTTGCTTTCCCGGTTGGCTCAAGAATTACCCTCGGGCCCACGTGCAATCATGTACTCGCCAAACATGCTTGAAAATCATGACAATCGATACATTCTTGCTTGAAACATTTATTACTTTGAAAACGTTTATAAGTATACTAGGTTTTGGCCGAAAATTAGCACATAAGGGTTATAGGATTCGTTTTACCAAAACAAAACCTCACCTTTCTTGCAAAATATAATAAATAAGCGTTCTAAGGAGCTCGCTCCCCGTCCACGCCCTCGTGACCTGTGCAAACACGACATATGAACATGAGACATGGACTAAAATGGCCAAAATGTGACGAACGGCGAAAACGTGTCGAGACGACCATGAAAATGCAATGTGGTATTATAACTTTTCGTTTCACATCATATTAACACATATTATAGCAATTCGGGGTCAAAGAAGTCGTCGGATCGAGGGGTCAAAATCGTAATTTTATGCAGCGAATTTTGTTCTGTCAACCCCTTGGGAACGGCCGTTCCAGGCTTCCTTTGAAAACTGGGAACGGTCGTTCCCGTTGCCCAGAAAACGCGGCAATGTTTTTAATTTTAAAAGCGCGCCTACGCTGGGAACGGCCCTTCCGGTTCCAAGGCCAAAGTGGGAACGGCCGTTCCCGTAGTCGGCCGCGCATATTTTGAAAAGGGATGGGAACGCCCGTTCCCACCAAGCCTTGAGGCTGGGAACGGTCATTCCCTGCTTCTGCAACTGAAAAACAGAGCAGAAACAGGGGAAGCTCTCGGGAAGAAAACAACCAAGCAACAAAAATCCATTTTTGATCCCCAAATGCTATAATTTCTGGAAACATGATGCAAATATGTTCAATAGACACTAATATAACATTTAAACACATAGAACATGCTATATCAACAAGATTTCAAGGTTTCATGGACATGATCACACTAGCTCAATCTTGCCAAATATCCAAGGTTTCAAGCTAGAAATCATGCAATAATTCAAGTTATAATCATTCAATCATGCTTTGCACAACACATAACTCATATATCCTAAAATTCCTAAACCCTAGCATATACAAATATGATCAACTCATCCATTCAAGCTCACACCAACCTTGAAAATGGAAAGAAATGAAGAAATGGATGATGATGATGATGAACCCTCAATTTCCTTGAAAGATTTCTTGAAATCTTGATGATTGATGCAAAAGATCACTCCTTCCTTTCTTCCCTTTTGGAACCGAGAGAGATGAAATATGTTTGGCAAATTTTGGTTGAAAATGATCAAAGAATGTGGGAGAAGAGATGATATCGATACATTCCATTCTTGGTTTGAGTGAAAATTGTCAAATTGCCAATTAATCCTCGAAGTTCCTAAGTTATACAATTAAGTATGCCATGATTTAAAATATGCTCAATTTGGTCCTTAGAAATCATGCAATTAAGTCCCTAATATTTTAGAAAGTATTTAACTAGGGACAATTGAGTAATTCTATCACTCTCGGTAATTGATTTCATGCGAGAAAGATTTTTCGTGTCATGCAATAGTATTTTGAATGATATAAAATCATATAATTGTTATAAATTATGTTTCATGAATTTTTCAAAAATATGAATGCCACGTATGAATATTATGAAATTAAAAGAAATAAAATCAAACCTACGCTCAAAACGCACACGTGGCGTGCTTACCTGTTCATCCGGAAACCGAGGCGTTACAACTCTCCCCCCCTTAGAAGAATCTGGTCCCCAGATTCTCTAGTCTTGCTCGAACAACTCCGGGTGGAACCGTTTCATTTTATCCTCTGTTTCCCAAGTAGCTTCCTCGGTTTTATCGCTTCTCCACAAAACCTTAACCATGGGAATTCTCCGGTTTCTCAACTCCTGAAATTTCCGATCCAAGATCTTAACCGGCCTCTGAACAAATGTCAAGTTCGGTTCCAGTTCAACTTCCTCCACGGGGAGAATTGTAGTCTCATCGGGGTAATATTTCCTTAATTGCGAAACATGAAACACATTGTGAATCCCCGTAAGACTCGGTGGTAGGTCCAATCGATAGGCTACCTCGCCTATTCTTTCCAGAATCTCGAACGGACCTAAGTAGCGAGGATTAAGTTTTCCTCCTTTCCCAATCCGGGTAAAACCTTTTCTTGGTGACACCTTCAAGAATACCCGGTCACCCACTTCGAATTCTAGATCTCTTCGGCGCTTATCTGCATAGCTCTTTTGCCTATCTTGCGCGGCTTTCATCCGTTGTTGAATCATCTGAACTTTCTCAATCATAGCCTGAACGACTTTGGAAGGCCTTTCGAACCTTTCACCTTTCTTTACCCCTTCCTGTTTCGACCATTTCCATTCTTCCAAGTCGAAAAACAACGGAGATCGGCACTTTCTTCCATAAAGTAACTCGTAAGGAGCCATCCCAATCGAAGCCTGAAAGCTGTTATTATAAGCAAACTCGATCAAGGGAAGCTGTTCTGACCACGAGTTCTGAAAATCCATCGCGCAAGCCCGAAGAAGATCTTCCAAATACCTGATTAACCTTTCAGTCTGGCCGTCTGTTTGCGGGTGGAATGCTGTACTGAACTTAAGTTTCGTTCCCAAGACAGCCTGTAATTCCTGCCACAACTTAGAAGTGAATCTCGGGTCTCGATCCGATACTATGCTCACCGGAATACCATGGAGTCGAATAATCTCTCTGTTATAGATCTCGGCCAACTTCGGGATCTTATAAGACATTCGGACCGGTAGAAAGTGAGCAGACTTCGTAAATCTATCCACGATCACCCAAATTCCATCAAACCCGCCTTTAACCTTCGGTAATCCGGAAACAAAGTCCATCGTCACTTGTTCCCACTTCCACTCGGGAATAGGTAACGGTTGTAGAAGTCCCGCGGGTTTTTGGTGTTCCGCTTTCACTTTCTGACAAGTCAGGCAGTGTTTCACATACTCTGTCACGTCCCTCTTCATCCCGTTCCACCAATAATATTGCTTCAAATCCTTATACATCTTATTTCCTCCGGGGTGGATCGAGTAAGCTGACTTGTGAACTTCTTCGAGTAGGACCCGTCTCAATTCTTCAGGTACGACCACTCTGGTTTTAAACCGAAGCAATCCGGTCTCATCAAACCCAAACGGACTCTCCGGGTCATCCTTAGCTTTACTTACAAGCTTGTGCACTTCCGGATCCCTATTCTGAGCCTCAAACAATTGTTGCTTTAATTCCGGCTGAATTGTAATATTAGAAACCCGAGCCTTTAACACAATCGGGGCAACTTCCTCACTTTTCTTTATTTCCAAACTCGATACACTCGCCTTCCTGCTAAGTGCATCGGCGACCACATTGGCTTTCCCGGGATGGTACTTAATTGTACAATCATAATCTTCTAGCTTTTCCATCCAACGCCGTTGCCTCATATTTAGATCCTTCTGTGTGAATAAATACTGGAGGCTCTTGTGGTCAGTAAAGATCTCAAAGGAAGTCCCGTAAAGATAATGTCTCCATTTCCCGAGCGCAAAGATCACGGCTGCCAGCTCTAGCTCGTGTGTTGGATAATTCCTTTCATATTCCTTTAGCTTTCGAGAAGCATAGGCGATCACTTTTCCTTTCTGGGTCAAAACACAACCTAAGCCTTCTTTACAAGCATCTGTATACACTGCATACTCTTCTGAACCCTCGGGAAGAGTTAATACCGGAGCTGAGACTAACTTTTCTTTCAGAAAATTGAAGCTTTGATCACACTTCTCGTCCCAGACAAACTTAACATCCTTCTTAGTCAACCGGGTTAACGGTGCCGCAATCTTGGAGAAGTCCTGAACAAACCTTCTGTAATAACCGGCCAATCCCAAGAAGCTTCTAATCTCTGAGGCGTTCTTTGGTTTCTCCCACTTAAGCACGGCCTCAATTTTCGAGGGATCGACTTCCAACCCTTTTCCTGAAATCACGTGCCCCAAGAAGGAAACCCGATCTATCCAAAATTCACACTTACTGAACTTAGCAAATAACTGATGCTCTTTTAGTGTCTGAAGAACGAGCCTGAGATGTCTCGCATGCTCCTCGGCTGATTTCGAGAAAACCAGAATGTCATCAATGAAAATCACCACGAACTTGTCGAGAAAAGGCCTGAATATCCGGTGCATCATGTCCATAAAAGCTGCAGGGGCATTAGTTAATCCAAACGGCATAACCACGAACTCGTAGTGCCCGTACCGAGTATTGAATCATGTCTTTGGAATGTCCTCTGCTCGGATTCGCAGCTGATAGTATCCCTGTCTTAAATCCAATTTCGAATACACCTTAGAACCCTGGAGTATATCGAATAACTCCTCGATATGTGGGAGGGGATACTTGTTCTTGATAGTCATCCTGTTCAACTCTCTGTAATCGATGCACATTCTTAGAGTCCCGTCCTTTTTCTTTACAAACAACACCGGTGCTCCCCACGGCGAAGAACTTGGCCGAATGTACCCAACTTCCAATAAGGCCTCAAGCTGAACTTTTAGTTCCTTTAATTCGGCTGGAGCCATCCGGTACGGAGTCTTTGAATACGGCTCGGCATTTGGGAAAAGATCAATCACGAACTCAATCTCCCGTTCAGGAGGCAAAGAATCCAATTTCTCTGGGAATACCTCGGGGAAATCCTTCACCACTTCAGTGTCCTCTAATTTTACCTGATCTTTCGGCTTGTTCAGAATATAGGCGATGAACCCTGTAGCCCCGTCTCTGACTAACCTCTGAGCCTCTGAAAACGAGAGTAGGGGCACGGTCTTGGAAGTACAGCCCGTAACAACCTCTGTCCCCAACAGAACCTTCTTGGCCCGACAATCCACGGTAGCACAATGCCTGTATAACCATTCCATCCCCAAAATAGCTCCATATCTTTCCATCGGCATAACAATAAAATCTGTCAGAAACTCCCGGCCTTCAATCACAACTGGAACATCCCTGTAAACCTGATCCGTCTCTCGCCTACTACCGAAAGGAGTACTAACTATATAACGCACAGAAGTACACATAGCAGGCAAAGACAAGGTAATAGCAATAGAATGCGCAAGAAAGGAGTGTGTAGCTCCTGGATCAAATAATGTATGGATGTTCGTGCCATGAATGCAAATAATACCTTCAACTACTGCAGCGGGGTCAATATCAACATCCTGCTCCTCTCCAGCAAGTGCATAAGCCCGAGCTCTCACCAGTGGTCTCGGTCCTGCAGGTGGTGGATCCTGACGATCCGGACAACCATCAACCAGGTGCTCGTTACTCCCGCAAATCAAACATAGGCCTAACCGACGCCTGCAGTTATCATAGGTGTGTGTAGGATGTCCACACCATGTACATCTCGGTCTCTGGGGTGGCTGGGGTGGTGCTGGAGCTCTCGGACCCTTCGGAACTGGCCCGGTATACTTAGGTTTCTTCCCCGAGTCCCTCTGTGCTGGAGGTGCCGAATAAACCATCGGCCTCTTTCCTGAGCTCGATCCCTGACCTGCTCTGGAGCCTGAAGCCTGTCCTGCTCGCTGAGTAGCCCTCCTAGCACTATCAGAATCTTCAACCTTTAGGGCCTTTGCAGTAGCCTTTGCCCAGGTACTGGTATTAGTAGCTTTCAGTGCATCCTGAATGTCTGGTCTCAACCCCTGAACAAACTGCATCGCTTTGTGAAAGTCATCGTTCGCTATGTTGGGTGCATAGCGAGAAAGCCTCTCGAACTCGGCGATGTACTGACCCACGGACCTGCCTCCCTGTTTTAATTCTGTAAACTCCCTCAACCTGCGGGTACGGGAAGCTGGAGGAATATACTTGTTTCTAAACTCCCGTACAAAGACCTCCCAGGTAATCTCGGTCCCTGCTGCCTGCAGAACAATCTCTGTACTGCATTCATAAAATCGTGGGGCTGTGCCTGAGCAGGTGGAGGAGGTGGTGATCTCTCGCGGCGATGATGTCGGCGATGGTGATGCCTGTGCCTCGAGGATCGGTCACTAGAACGTCTGTCATGCTCCATCCTGAAATTAGATCACTAAACATGCGTGGTTCGGTCAATAAATGCAAATGTGTGCACGGAATTTCCATAATATTTCCATAATATCAAGTAGCACGTATTCAAGGAAAATCAAGTAGTGCAATTAATACGAATAAGGGAGTAAATCAAGTAGATCAACCCAATGCAGACTCCCAAATACCACATAATCCTATGCCGTGCGACCTAAACTGACTCGACACGACTCGAGAACCTCGGTTTTGCAACCGGGCTCTGATACCACCTGTAGATGTAGCACCCTAAACCCCAAGGCGCCACATCCCCCGCACTATAGCCTCGATCCACGTATGAAATGGACAGTTCATACATAAACCAAGACCACAGCGAACGGGTGACAATAGAAATGACGCTCTAGGCGGGACACTCTCCCCAACATAATCAACAAACATGAATAGAAAAGCGGAAGCAATAAAGTTATTCCTCCAAATATATATAGGTACTATATTTGTTACATAGATACATATAGGTACCAATTTTCTATCAATACATTGTCATATCTTCAATAATATACATCAATAGGTATTCAAAAGCTGTCAATCGTGAACATAACATGATATCCGACAAAATATAGATACATGAGAGGTGCAACACTAGACCCGTGATAATGCAGGACTCGACCAACTCCCGCCTAGCACAACCACGCTCAAAAAGGCACCTGAAAAGTGGAGTATCAGTCTACCGAAGACTGAGTGAGGGGCAATAAATAAATATAACACACATTACATGCAAATTGTAGCCTCGGGTGAAGACTTGAGCATAAAATAAAATAGATATATAATTCAATAAGTTTAATCTTTGCCCGAGATTACAACCCACCATTTTAACACTTTTATTTAATCATGCTTGTCAATCTCATGAACATGTGGCCCCGGCGAGTAAGGGCAATCTCCAACCGAACTCCCAATCGTGAACAATACGTGATCATGCTTGCTTGCTTGATAAATAAGTGATCATGCAATATATTTTAGTGCTCACATAGACAATTTCATTCTTGAAAACATGCAATAACCCGAGGATAACCCGACATTCCGGATTAATCCCCAGTCTCCTTCTTCCTCCGGGTGATAGCGAGTTTGCAAGGCTCGACTATCCACGACATGGTGTGTGTAGAGGACATGACCCTCTAGACACGGAACTCCTTCCACCACTAATCTCCTAGTGGCTTCGGGGTTGATCCCAACAATGTGAGGATAATTCAGGAGTTACCCGTCAGCCCTTGCTTTCCCGGTTGGCTCAAGAATTACCCTCGGGCCCACGTGCAATCATGTACTCGCCAAACATGCTTGAAAATCATGACAATCGATACATTCTTGCTTGAAACATTTATTACTTTGAAAACGTTTATAAGTATACTAGGTTTTGGCCGAAAATTAGCACATAAGGGTTATAGGATTCGTTTTACCAAAACAAAACCTCACCTTTCTTGCAAAATATAATAAATAAGCGTTCTAAGGAGCTCGCTCCCCGTCCACGCCCTCGTGACCTGTGCAAACACGACATATGAACATGAGACATGGACTAAAATGGCCAAAATGTGACGAACGGCGAAAACGTGTCGAGACGACCATGAAAATGCAATGTGGTATTATAACTTTTCGTTTCACATCATATTAACACATATTATAGCAATTCGGGGTCAAAGAAGTCGTCGGATCGAGGGGTCAAAATCGTAATTTTATGCAGTGAATTTTGTTCTGTCAGCCCCTTGGGAACGGCCGTTCCAGGCTTCCTTTGAAAACTGGGAACGGTCGTTCCCGTTGCCCAGAAAACGCGGCAACGTTTTTAATTTTAAAAGCGCGCCTACGCTGGGAACGGCCCTTCCGGTTCCAAGGCCAAAGTGGGAACGGCCGTTCCCGTAGTCGGCCGCGCATATTTTGAAAAGGGATGGGAACGCCCGTTCCCACCAAGCCTTGAGGCTGGGAACGGTCGTTCCCTGCTTCTGCAACTGAAAAACAGAGCAGAAACAGGGGAAGCTCTCGGGAAGAAAACAACCAAGCAACAAAAATCCATTTTTGATCCCCAAATGCTATAATTTCTGGAAACATGATGCAAATATGTTCAATAGACACTAATATAACATTTAAACACATAGAACATGCTATATCAACAAGATTTCAAGGTTTCATGGACATGATCACACTAGCTCAATCTTGCCAAATATCCAAGGTTTCAAGCTAGAAATCATGCAATAATTCAAGTTATAATCATTCAATCATGCTTTGCACAACACATAACTCATATATCCTAAAATTCCTAAACCCTAGCATATACAAATATGATCAACTCATCCATTCAAGCTCACACCAACCTTGAAAATGGAAAGAAATGAAGAAATGGATGATGATGATGATGAACCCTCAATTTCCTTGAAAGATTTCTTGAAATCTTGATGATTGATGCAAAAGATCACTCCTTCCTTTCTTCCCTTTTGGAACCGAGAGAGATGAAATATGTTTGGCAAATTTTGGTTGAAAATGATCAAAGAATGTGGGAGAAGAGATGATATCGATACATTCCATTCTTGGTTTGAGTGAAAATTGTCAAATTGCCAATTAATCCTCGAAGTTCCTAAGTTATACAATTAAGTATGCCATGATTTAAAATATGCTCAATTTGGTCCTTAGAAATCATGCAATTAAGTCCCTAATATTTTAGAAAGTATTTAACTAGGGACAATTGAGTAATTCTATCACTCTCGGTAATTGATTTCATGCGAGAAAGATTTTTCGTGTCATGCAATAGTATTTTGAATGATATAAAATCATATAATTGTTATAAATTATGTTTCATGAATTTTTCAAAAATATGAATGCCACGTATGAATATTATGAAATTAAAAGAAATAAAATCAAACCTACTCTCAAAACGCACACGTGGCGTGCTTACCTGTTCATCCGGAAACCGAGGCGTTACATGTCTCATATGAGCTAACTCTATAATCTTTGATATAGGCTCAAAAGGGTGTCACCATATAGACACCTGAACCACGGCCTATGTTGGGATTACACAAGTGGCATATGTAGAAGTAGTAGAATAAACAAAGGACCTACACTTGTTGCAAGAACAAGAATGATCTCTTACTGATTGAGTTATTCGTAGTCCATTAAACTTAAACCCTTGGCCAAGGTGGATAAAAGATCAAGACATCAAGAAAATGGGGTTTTCTTGGATTGAGATCTAAATGGATATGAAATAAACTTAACTTTAAAGATCAAGAATATTTAGGCTCTGAGAATATTCCCATGCCTTAGTTCTTGATTGAGAGATGGAGTTGTAGGAGGATCGTATTTCACTGTATGTTATTGACTGAAAGGTTCTTCGATTCATTTCGTTATTCGGCTAGGGGTCACACATCCATTGCTAGATTACGATAGTGTGATCTATGAAGTGATTAATTAATTAGTGAATTAATTAATTACTGTCACTGCTAATCGAATAATGAACATATAGGGTCACACACAAATGCCAGGACACGAGGGTTATGGTAGGATGTTAATATGATTAACGAAGGATCAAAATGTTGATCGAAGAAGGTAAAATACCTCGCCACGAGTCACGGTAATGACGTGACTGCCACGTGTAATTGACACGTGAGTCACACGTGTGTTGCACACGTGTCACGGATGACGTGGCTTAGGCGTGTGGAATTATTCCACACGCGAATTCTTTTCTAGAATTAATTAATTAAATTGTAATTAATTAATTTAAGTCTTTTAATTAATTTTGAATTAATTATTAAGATTTTATTTCTCAAGCTTAACCCAATAAATAATTAATTGAGAATTAATTAATTTATCAAATCTTGACATTTAGCTTTAGGAAAGTTGAAAAGTCTAACTTCCTATTGTAGGAGAGATAAAGTTATTCTTGCAAGACTTGGAGAACAAGTTGGGAACTTATTTTCTCCAATTAAATTAAATAATTAATTAGTTAATTAGTGAGCAAGAAAACAAAGCCCATTAGGTTTAGGAAACCCTAAGGGGCTCGATCCACACTAGTATAAATACTAGTGGTGGTGCTTCTCTTATTCTTTAGACCAACACTCACGAAGTGTTAAGTTTTTGAGAAAAATAAAAGAAAAGTTTTCAAAGCAAAACCCTAGCCTTTAAGACAAGTTATAGAACTAGCATTCTCACTTGCTTGATCGTGTTCTAGGACTGGTGTGGATACGCTTTAGAGGATCGCTGCTTTGGGATATATTGAGAACCGTTCAAGGGACATTCCGCTTGAATGGTGTTCAGTAGGCGGTACTGACATCACTAGAAAGCTTCAATCTACGTAAGTTTCTAAACACCCTAAGATACAGTACGAGAATTGCAAGTCCATGATCAATCCTTTTGGAAAAATTTTAATTTTCCGCTGCTAGTTTAGGTGAATTTAAATCCTTTTGGTAAATTTTAATTTTAATTTCAATCCTTTTGGTAAATTTAAATAAAAGTGGAATCATGCTAGTTTAGGTGATCATGGGTTAGTCTTATGTATGTTTTAAATTTTGCACATGAATGTTTTTGAATTGGGGTCGGAGCCCCATAGTTGCGTGTTTTCAATTGGGGTTGGAGCCCTACTTATGTGCGTACTGTTATGTGTTTATTATGTGGCTTTCCTTATTATTGTTTTTGGGCCGGTGTATGCCCCGTGTACTTGTCTATGGCCAATATGAAGATTGAGCGATATTACTTTATGTAAAGAGAGTAGAACTTAGAAAGTGAGGTTTTTTATTTTCATTTTGGAGATAAGCACCCATGGAACACGAAGGATCCACAAGGAGCACTTGAAGAACGGTGGCCATGAGAAGACCCCTCAAAATGTTGAGGAGGGTTTCTATTAATGTAATAGATAGGGTTGTTTTCCATTAAATTCTGTACCCCTATGTGATATCAACTGTCTTATGTGGCATGAATGTTAGAACTCGTGATTTTGGAGTGGCACCCGAAATCACATATAAGATAGGATACCCATGATCATCTCATAATTAGTATCACGCTAGGACATGTTATCTGCTAATTGCTTCTGTGATGCACTTTACATGAAATTGCATTAAACAAGACAATTAAAATTTGGATAACATTATATGTTGGTGAGGTCATTCGGAAATCCCTTTTAAATATTGAGCTAAATTCGAATAAATAGGCATTTTATCACGGTAATAAAATTCCTAGCATTCCATCAATAGGATTTAGGACTTAATAAGTGAACCTAGTTGCTGTCTCACGAGTCGTGGGGTAATTAGTGGATCTTATTAACTTTTAGTTTCCTGATTAATTATTTTATAATCAATATTTCTTAACCATTTTAGAATGGGCGATGTCTCACGAGTCGTGGGTCGTTCCGGACTAAGTTTGGTTGAGATCTTATGATTGATGGGTCTAGCTCAACACTGAAGTAGGTATGGATGTCTCACGAGTCGTGGGTCCATAGTCGAAAGATCAGTGATGCAAAACATTACTGGGAATTCAATGGGAGATCGAATTGGTAATTAGTACCTACCTAAGAATCTTAGACCTTTGGATGTCTCACGAGTCGTGCGTCCAAAACTATGATTGCTTGGGATCCTAGTACCCACTGAGAAAATAAGTTTCTTCTAAAGTCGTTGGGATTTCTGGACTTTCTAAAAACAGTGGGAGAACATATTTCTAAAGACCTTGATAATATGTATAATCGTTGTTATTCAGCATGCTCATGTTTTCTCTGTTTTTCCATTTAGGTTGCAGTTCTGTGATTCTCTACAAACTGAAATGGCAACCAAAAACCCTTTGGTATCCATCCTCGAATCAAACAAGTTGACGGGGCCCAATTACTCTGATTGGCTTCGGAATCTAAAGATAGTTTTAGATTCTGAGAAGAGAAGATATGTTCTCTTCGAGGAAGAGCCTACGCCTGAGGGTGCGGCTCCGACTCGGGCCGAAAGAGACGCGATTTTGAAATGGTCTGAAGACAATCTTCAAGCCTGTTGCCTCATGCTAGCTAACATGTCTCCGGACATGCAAAGGCAACATGAGTCTATGGAATACGCTTGGGAGATTTATGACCATCTTGAGCAATTGTACCGCCCCAAAGAGCATGTTCTAAGGTACAACACCTCTAAGGAGCTCTTTGATCTCAGAATGAAAGAAGGTACAACTGTCCACGGACATGGGCTTAAGTTCCTCGCTTTGAACGAGAAACTTACTTCCATGGAGATGCCTCTAAGCGAGGACCTCGCCGTGGACTTGTTGCTCGCATCGCTTCCACCATCATTCAATTCTTTCGTGCTGAACTTCAACATCAATCATGCTCATGCTACTGTCGCTGAGCTGATTAGTCAGCTTGTGACTGCTCAAGTCACGATAAAGAAGGATAACAAAATAATGATGGTCACATCCTCTTCTAAGCCTTCTAAAAGCAAATGGAAGAAAGTTCCCAAGAAGAAGGGATCTCTTAAACCAGATGGAGGGGTTAAAAAGAGAAAGGCCAAGAAGAAAAGGGATCAGAGAGAGGACGTTTGCCACCACTGTGGCAAGAAAGGGCATTGGAAGAGGAACTGCCAAGAGTACAAGGATACTCTAAAGAAAGGTGTGTTTATTGTTGAAGTAAATCTATCTATTGATTCTAATTCTTGGGTACTTGATACCGAATGTGGAGCTCATATCTGTAATGATGTACAGATGTTAAACGAGGTTCGGCAGCTCGAATGTAACGCCCCAATTTTCAATTATGCAATATGTGAATTAATTTCCAAATATGACTTAATTGTTTAATTGCATAATTGTCCTTAAGTGGTCATTTTATTAATTTGAGGACCTAATTGCATGGAATAGTTATGGACTTAATTGATCAATTTCCATGGGATTGAACTTGATTACATAACTTACATAGTGGAGGGATTAAATTGCAATTTGTGCCTAGTCTTATAATATCTAGCATATTTCTTCCATGAGCTCATTTCATGTTATCACTACACTCCTTGCTTCCTTTCTTTTACCGATTCATAAACCCTACCAAGAGGAAGAGGATTTCATCATTTTGAAGCTTGGATTCAAGGGTTAATTGCATAAATTGAAGCATCATCATCATCATCATCACAACTTCATCTCTTCTCCTTCTTCTCATTCATTCAAGATATGAGCTTTAGTTGGGGAAATACATGAATATATATGAGAGCTAGGGTTGTGTGTTGAGCTTGGCAATTTATGTTTGAGTTGTGGAAAGCATGATTACATGGTTCTAGCTATGATTTGATGCATATATTGTGAAGGTTATATGCTTGGGGCATGAGTTCATATGTGGGTTCTAAAGTGTTGATTCTTGATGATTAATGAGAGATATGAATGTTTATGTTAGATTTTATTGTATACTAAGCATGTATACATGTTATTTCATGTTTTAGAGGCATTTTGGTGCTTCGAAGTGGTGTTTTGTTGTTGTTCTTGTCTTGGCCGAAACTCCCCTGCATCTGTTCTGTTTCTGTAATGTCCAGAAACTGGGAACGGTCGTTCCCGCCTTAGTGCATTTTGGGAACGGGCGTTCCCAGGCATCTGTGTGTGGTTGGGCCAGCGAGACTGGGAACGACCGTTTCCACTTTGGCCTGTTAGCCGAAAGGGCCGTTCCCAGCCCAAAGCGTGTTTTATTTTATAAAACGCTGGCGCGTTTCTGAAGGGCCATGGGAACGACCCTTCCCATTTTCAAAGGGAAGCCGGAACGGCCGTTCCCATGCGTCTGACAGAACAAAATATTCTGCATAAAATTGTATTTTTAGCATCTCGTTCCAACGGCTTCTTTGACCCCGATTTGATATTATATGATCTAAAATGAAGTGAAACAAGATATTTTCATGGTACATTATATCATACTCGTCGTCTCGTTGTATTTCGCCGTTCGTCCTACTTGGTACATTTTGAGTCGTGTCTTATGTACACTTGTCTTTGTTGCACAGACCGGCACGCCAGTGACGTGGAGTGGGCTTCTTAGGCCGTGCCTTTCTCTTTAAATTGTCGGTACAGGTGAGGTTTAATTGCTAGATATCTAGAACCATTACAACCCTATGTGATGTTTTAAGTCAAAAGGTATATATATCTATAGTTTTCCAAACTCTATTGAATTGCATATGATTTACCGAATTGTATTGTATTGTATTGATTGACCGTGTTTTGGGCGAGTATATTGTACCGTGCACTGTGGGCCCGAGAGTTAGTGTTTGAGCCAACCGGGAAAGCATGGGCTGACGGGTAACTCTTACACTCCTCGCTACCGTGGGGATGAACCCTGAATCCACCAGGAGGTTTGGTGGAGGAAGGAGTCCCGTGCGTGGGAGTCATGTCCCCGACGTACACCGTGTTTACCGTGGATGGATCGGGCCTTCCAAACCCACCATCATTGGAGGAAGAAGGAGTTGTTGAAACTGCTACGTGTGCACTGTAATTGATTGCATGACCACTTAATTAATTAATGAAAAGTATCGTGATTGTACACTGTCGGAGTAAGGTTGGAGAATGCCCTCACTCGCCGGGCCACTGATTGATTGATTGATTGAAATGATTGATTGTTAAATCTGATAGTTATAATCTCGGGCGAGCTTTATGTTGTTATTGAACTTAGGTTGTTTTGTTTATAAAACCTTACCCGAGGTTATGACTTGCATGTTATCTGAGCTTATATATTATTATGCCCCTCGCTCAGTCTTGTGGAGACTGACACCTCACCTTTCAGTTTTGCAGGTTGTGTGCTAGGCGGGATTGGTGTCGAGTCCAGTCTTTCATTTTGGGTCTAGCACGTGTCCATCCTACTTTGGCATATGTATTGTTATCTACTGCTTTATGAAATGTTATATATGTGAGAGATGATAATGTATTGATAGGAGATTGGAAGTGGTTTGCTTGTTAAAGACTTGATATTAATGCATCTCAGTTTATTTTCTGTTGTGATAATTGGTTTGGGGTTAGTCCCGCCTAGCTAGTTAGCATTTATTCTCTTGTCACCCGTTCGCTATGGCTTAGTTCATGTATGGATTATCCATTTCATATGTGGACTGGGCTCTAGTGCGGGGGATGTGACACCTTTGCGCTTCGGGTGTTACATCTTAGGTGGTATCAGAGCCCGGTTGCAAAACCGGGTCTCTAGTGTCGTGTCGAGTCGCGTCTAGGTCGTGCGGCATAGGAATTAATTGTCAACTTGAGAGTCTTGCATCTTTAACTGAAATTATTTGATTTATTTGAATTATTTGAGTAACTTGAAGTCTTTGAATTATGTGAATTATTTGTGACTTGAGACTTATTTGCAACCATTAGCATCCACTAATTCGACATGCATCCTTAGTGTCTTGATTACAGGATGCACCGAGGTCGTCCTCATCGTGATCGTTCTCCGGGACATCGCCATCGTCGGCATCATCATCGAGAGAGATCACCACCCCCTCCAGCTCAACCACAGGACTTCATGAATGCTGTGGTTGGCCTTATAGATCAGAGGATGAGAGAGCATGTTCCTCCTGCACCGCCTGCTACACCGGTGCAATTAGAAGCACCTATCTCAACTATACTTCGGGAATTTCAGAATCAACACCCTCCTAAATTCTTCCATGGCAATGATACCGAGGCGGAGATGTGGTTAAAGGAGGTAGAGAGAATTTGGGTGCTTATACCATGTGAGTCTCGAGAGAAAGCTCGTTGGACCCTTACGTTGATTCAAGGAGAGGCTTACTCTTGGTGGGAAAGTACTAAGATAGTGTTGGAGGCCACCGAGGAGGAGATTAATTGGGAGGTCTTTACTCGAGAGTTTAAGAATAAGTTCATTCCTCCCTCAACGCGTACTAGGAGATTGAAGGAGTTTACCGAGTTAAGGCAAGGAAGGATGTCAGTTTCGGAGTATATATCCGAGTATGAGAGGCTATCTCGCTATGCACCTAATATAGCGAGTGATGACTTTCATAAAGCAATGCAGTTTGTGCAAGGGCTTCAACCGGACATACAGGAGGCATTAGAAGCGGTCAATACAAGCACGTGGGCCAAAGCTACCAGCAAAGCTTTGAAAGTTGAGGATGCCGTCAATGCTAGGAGTTCTACCTCACGAGCGGGATCGATTCAGAAAACTCCACCTAAACCGGCTTTGTCACCATCTCCAGAAAAACCTCTCTGCACTTATTGTGGACGCGACACCCACACTTATGATGGTTGTAGGAAGCGGTTGCGTCTATGTTTCCGTTGTGGGAGTGCTGAGCACCAGATAGATACATGTCCGGAGCGACAAGAACTATCCACCGGGGGTCAACAACCATTTAATAGGCAAGAACAACGGTGAACGGTACATCTAAACATGCATATCACGGGCATCATCCGCTTTCTTATTTTATATATTGTATTCCTTGTGTTTGCGTGAGTAATTGAAGTGTTGTTCTTCCTACTTGCTTCATATGTGTTGGTGCATGTATGGGATTATTTAAGTTTGTACGTGGTGTGGTCATGTAAGAGTCGGGGTGCTCTCTTCTTTGCTCGAGAGTCGGGGTGCTCTCTTGTGTGTGGAGAAACAGGGTTTTCTCATTAATTGTTTGGGAGACGGGGTTCTCTCGTCACGTGTTTTAATTTATAGTTCGAGCAGTGGACCTGGGGACCAGGTCCTCTTAAGGAGGGGTTATTGTAACGCCCCAATTTTCGATTATGCAATATGTGAATTAATTTCCAAATATGACTTAATTGTTTAATTGCATAATTGTCCTTAAGTGGTCATTTTATTAATTTGAGGACCTAATTGCATGGAATAGTTATGGACTTAATTGATCAATTTCCATGGGATTGAACTTGATTACATAACTTACATAGTGGAGGGATTAAATTGCAATTTGTGCCTAGTCTTATAATATCTAGCATATTTCTTCCATGAGCTCATTTCATGTTATCACTACACTCCTTGCTTCCTTTCTTTTACCGATTCATAAACCCTACCAAGAGGAAGAGGATTTCATCATTTTGAAGCTTGGATTCAAGGGTTAATTGCATAAATTGAAGCAACATCATCATCACAACTTCATCTCTTCTCCTTCTTCTCATTCATTCAAGGTATGAGCTTTAGTTGGGGAAATGCATGAATATATATGAGAGCTAGGGTTGTGTGTTGAGCTTGGCAATTTATGTTTGAGTTGTGGAAAGCATGATTACATGGTTCTAGCTATGATTTGATGCATATATTGTGAAGGTTATATGCTTGGGGCATGAGTTCATATGTGGGTTCTAAAGTGTTGATTCTTGATGATTAATGAGAGATATGAATGTTTATGTTAGATTTTATTATATACTAAGCATGTATACATGTTATTTCATGTTTTAGAGGCATTTTGGTGCTTGGAAGTGGTGTTTTGTTGTTGTTCTTGTCTTGGCCGAAACTCCCCTGCATCTGTTCTGTTTCTGTAATGTCCAGAAACTGGGAACGGTCGTTCCCGCCTTAGTGCATTTTGGGAATGGACGTTCCCAGGCATCTGTGTGTGGTTGGGCCAGCGAGACTGGGAACGACCGTTCCCACTTTGGCCTGTTAGCCGGAAGGGCCGTTCCCAGCCCAAAGCGTGTTTTATTTTATAAAACGCTGGCGCGTTTCTGAAGGGCCATGGGAACGGCCCTTCCCATTTTCAAAGGAAAGCCGGAACGGCCGTTCCCATGCGTCTGACAGAACAAAATATTCTGCATAAAATTACATTTTTAGCATCTCGTTCCAACGGCTTCTTTGACCCCGATTTGATATTATATGATCTAAAATGAAGTGAAACAAGATATTTTCATGGTACATTGCATCATACTCGTCGTCTCGTTGCATTTCGCCGTTCGTCCTATTTGGTACATTTTGAGTCGTGTCTTATGTAGACTTGTCTTTGTTGCATAGACCGGCACGCCAGTGACATGGAGTGCGCTTCTTAGGCCGTGCCTTTCTCTTTAAATTGTCGGTACAGGTGAGGTTTAATTGCTAGATATCTAGAACCATTACAACCCTATGTGATGTTTTAAGTCAAAAGGTATATATATCTATAGTTTTCTAAACTCTATTGAATTGCATATGATTTACCGAATTGTATTGTCTTGTATTGATTGACTGTGTTTTGGGCGAGTATATTGTACCGTGCACTGTGGGCCCGAGAGTTAGTGTTTGAGCCAACCGGGAAAGCATGGGCTGACGGGTAACTCTTACACTCCTCTCTACCGTGGGGATGAACCCTGAATCCACCAGGAGGTTTGGTGGAGGAAGGAGTCCCGTGCGTGGGAGTCATGTTCCCGACGTACACCGTGTTTACCGTGGATGGATCGGGCCTTGCAAACCCACCATCATTGGAGGAAGAAGGAGTTATTGAAACTGCTACGTGTGCACTGTAATTGATTGCATGACCACTTAATTAATTAATGAAAAGTATCGTGATTGTACACGGTCGGAGTAAGGTTGGAGAATGCCCTCACTCGCCGGGCCACTGATTGATTGATTGATTGAAATGATTGATTGTTAAATCTGATAGTTATAATCTCGGGCGAGCTTTGTGTTGTTATTGAACTAAGGTTGTTTTGTTTATAAAACCTTACCCGAGGTTATGACTTACATGTTATCTGCGCTTATATATTATTATGCCCCTCGCTCAGTCTTGTGGAGACTGACACCTCACCTTTCAGTTTTGCAGGTTGTGTGCTAGGCGGGATTGATGTCGAGTCCAGTCTTTCATTTTGGGTCTAGCACGTGTCCATCCTACTTTGGCATATGTATTGTTATCTACTGCTTTATGAAATGTTATGTATGTGAGAGATGATAATGTATTGATAGGAGATTAGAAGTGGTTTGCTTGTTAAAGACTTGATATTAATGCATCTCAGTTTATTTTCTGTTGTGATAATTGGTTTGGGGTTAGTCCCGCCTAGCTAGTTAGCATTTATTCTCTTATCACCCGTTCGCTATGGCTTAGTTCATGTATGGATTATCCATTTCATATGTGGACTGGGCTCTAGTGCGGGGGATGTGATACCTTTGTGCTTCGGGTGTTACATCGAAGAAGGAGAATGCGTCTTGAAGGTTGGGAATGGAACAAGCGTTCAAGCTCAAGCCATTGGGACGTGTAGATTAGATTTAAGTGTCTTTACTTTAGTTTTGAATAAAGTCCTTTATGTACCTTCTATTATTCGTAATATAATTTCCATTCCAATATTAGATTGTGAAGGATATGAGACTTTCTCCAGAAATGGAAAATTTTATCTTAAGAAGAATAAAGCTTCCGTTTTACTAGGTACATTATCTAATGGACTTTATACAACTGAAGACACCAATATTTTGAATATACAACAATCAAACAAACACAAAAGAGATGATAAGATCTCGGCTTCTTTATGGCACGCACGTTTAGGCCATATTTCTAAAGATATGATTGCTAAGTTAACTAATTTAGGATTATCCTATGATAATGAACTTAAAGAGTAGACTCATTGTGAATCATGTCTTAAAGGAAAAATGGCCAAGACTCCCTTTAATGGTAAAGTGGAACGTGCCACTAAAATGTTAGATTTAATCCATACTGATGTTTGTGGACCACTTAGTGTAAGTACTAGAAACAATCATCAGTATTTCATAACCTTCATAGATGACTTTAGTCGTTTTGGTTATGTGTACTTAATGAAGTATAAATCCGAAGCCTTTGAGAAATTCTTGGAATTTCAGAAGGAGGTTGAGAACCAAACCGGTCACAAGATTAAGACACTTCGATCTGATCGAGGTAGCGAGTATCTAAGTGATGAATTCCTTAATCATCTCAGAGATAATGGAATTATCTCTCAGTGGACTCCTCCGGGAACTCCTCAATTGAATGGAGTTTCCGAAAGAAGGAACAGAACCCTACTTGTTATGGTTCGTTCCATGATGAGTTTCACTGAATTGCTACCATCATTCTAGGGTTATGCCCTAGAATCAGCAGTTAAGATTCTGAATCTTGTTCCCTCCAAATCTGTACCCAAAACCCCATATGTGATGTGGTTTGGCAAAATCCCTAATGTGACACCCCGACTTTCAGACCGTACAGGTATGACGTATGTGCGTAATTTATTTTATTTAAATTCTTATTCTTTATTCTTTTAATTCTTATTTCAAATATTTCTTATGGATTTGAATGAAATTTTATATGATTACGAATGCTATTTGTTAAGATTTGATTCGTTCATGCTTGAATTGAATCCGGAATTTTCTGTTGTTTTGGTATGATAGAGAATTACGTGTTATGAACTTGGATATATGCTCGTTACATGTTTTCGAATCTAATTGTTGAGCTTTTGAATTAGTTGTTACGTTCGGAACCTAAAGGAGGTTAAAACGCTTTTAGCACACCTTGGGTTCCAATATGTGTAATTTGAGCTCGGGAATTCGGATTCGAATTCCGTCACCACCGTGGAACTCGTTTCGACGATTCAGGTTCGATGGACTAAGCCTCATAACCTTTTAAGCTCATTTGATAATCCGAAATCTGACCGGAAACTTACCTCGCTCTTATATGACTACCTTACACTTAATTGCACCTTAGTCCCTCAACTCTTGACATATTACCCTCAAGCTTGGCCCCACACTCCACCAAAACAATGCATAACCATCTCTCTCCCTCTCTTAATCGGTACAAGCAAGAAAAAGGAAGAAAAGTGCAGCACTTTGGAGCTAAACCCTTCAACCCGTCACTATTCATCCCAAGGAGGTTTTGAGCTCTAATCTCCATTTTCTTCCAACATCTTCAAGGGGTAAGATATTATTTGATATGTACATGATTATATGGTCATTTTGAGCTATTAATTCCATGCTTTGGGCTATGTTTGATACACATATGGAACATGACATGAATTTTAAGGGTTTGATGATCACCTTGGTTTCTTGGACTTAAGCTTTAGTTTGAAGTTATATATATGATCTCTTATGACTCTAATATGCTTATATGATCTCCCTTTTCAATATGGATGAGTGTGGTGGAAGTTGCCATTGATGAAATTTGAATTCTTGCATGAGAGTTCTTGATATATATGATAATTTTTGAGCTTTTGGGATGATTGGATGATTGTATGTTAATTAGGGAGTGATTTTCCTTCATTTGCATGAGTTTTGTGGCTTGAGGTTGTTGCTTGATGTTGCTGCGTGCTCCCCTGCTTCCTTGCTCTGTTTTTTCACGCAGAGTTACTGTTGCTGCTGCTATTTTTTTTCGAAGACGATAGGCCAACACGGCCGTGTCATCTTTATGCATGTTTTGGACACGGCCGTGTCAGCCTCTCGACTTGGAGCAATTTATTTTTATAAAACCGGACACGGCCGTGTCCATTTTGAACTAAAACTCAACACGGCCGTGTCAGCCTCTCGAATTAAGCTCCTGAATTTATTTTAACCGGACAAGGCCGTGTCCATTTTGAACTAAAACCCAACACGGCCGTGTCATTTGAAAATATGGCGGCGACAATTGCTCGTTTTATCGCTTCGTTGCTTTTCTTTGTGTTTTCTTTCTTCGTTTATGACGTGTATGCAATGTTAGCTTGTTATATTACGCATTATGTGCCTTGTTTTGAACTTATGATCTCATTTTCTATGAATTGTGTGAATATGATTTGGTAGGGTTCATTTGTCATGTTTATGTATTTCATTTGCTTTAATTGCATCCCTAAGCATTTTCGAGCGTCTAATTGGTACATATTTGAGTCTAAGTCTCGGGTCTTGCGTTCTTTTGTTTCAGAGCCTCTTCACGAAGTTAAAGAGCCCGAGGTTTAGGTGTTCGGTTGCTTCTTTTGTCCGATTTTCACTCCGCTTCCACTTCAAGGTGAGGGTTAGGATCTTTTCTTATAGATAAACGACCTATGGCCTTTATGTTATTGATTTCGTATCCCGCATGTGGCTATATATGTATTATATGGTTAAATACGAATGCTTATGATACGTTTATGATTTTATGAATCCCTTTTCAAATTTATGAAAATGGTATAAGTATGGGCATATATGAGCTTATGATTTTGAATCCCTTGTACGTTTCCTTTATGATTCCGCGAGATGTGCCCTGAAAGATGGGATTATTGGTATGTTTCTTATGAATCCGGGCCCAGGGATTGTGGGTAAAGACCCCTGGTACGGCAAGGGCCGTCGGGTTAAGCCTGTGCACATCCCATTTGAGGTGGTGGCGTGCGACTCTTGGAGGTTGAGAAGACGCTCTTACCTTGAGCCCTCGGTGAATAACCGGGGAAGGCATATCGTGGGTTAGCTACCCCGTATGTATATAGAATCCATATGGGTGGAAAGGGTTTGATTCCCGATCACCAAGGCGTTGAGGAGTTATGAATTTATGAATTCTTATGTATTTATGATTTGTATGAGGAGTTGAGGAGGTCCGTACTCGCCGGACGTTTATGTTTCTTTTATGCTTTGGTGGTTGTGAAACGAGTTAGGATTTCCTTGGTATTATATGTATGTTTTAAAAATGATTTGGTATGAAAAACCCTAGCTCGGTTCATGATTGACCCCTTTGACTATTTGTGATGCTCTATATGTAGTTATGGTGTGGGTGTGCGTTAGCCCCCTCACTCAGTCAAGTTTGACTGACCCCTTCCTTTTAACACTTTAGTTGCAGGTTGCTCGAGCTAGGCGGGGAAGTGCGTCGGTCGTGTCGTACTTTCGAGTTTAGGTCGAGTCGGCATTTTTACCTGCTGCATTTTAATTACTTTTATAAATTGTTTTGAATCCTAAATATGTATTCGGAGATTTATGTTAATACTTGACCTATTTTTGGGCCGTCAGGCCGTTGTATATGATGTATATGTTAGTATAGAGCTTCTTTGCGATCCTTATGATATTGCTTCCGCATTCTTATTGTCTGTCTGCGCGCTCTGTTCGTGTTATAGCCCCGCTTAGCCTAGCGTGTGAGTGTAGGTTCCCGTTCGCTTAGGCTGGGACTCATGTATGGAAATCCATTTCACATGTGGGTTCGGGTTTAAGTGCGGGGGATGTGGTGGCCCACCGTTCTGGGCACTACACCTAACTATTCTTACTTAAGAATTTGGGGTTGTCCTGTTTACGTGAAGAGGATAGTGGGAGATAAGCTTGAAGCTAGATCAAGCTTATGTAACTTCGTAGGATATCCTAAAGAGTCAATAGGATATCATTTCTACGATCCTCTTGAACAAAAGGTCTTTGTGTCGAGAAACGCCACTTTTCTTAAGGACTCGTTCCTTAAAGAAAAGAAAGGCAAGATCGCAGAACTCAAAGAGGTTCGAGACCAAGGTCCCACGCCTAGCTTGGAGAATGACGTCCCTATCCCTACCCAAGAGAGTGATACACGCGATAATCCTCCTTAAATAAGACGTTCCGAACGCATTCCTAGACAACTAGAGAGATGGTATGGTTTTCTCCACCAAACATCTCAAATGGATAATGACCCATTAACTTATGAGGAGGCACTGTTAGATTCGGACTATGAAAAGTGGAAAAAAGCAATGAAATCCGAAATGGATTCCATGTACTCTAACCAAGTTTGGACCTTGGTTGATCCACTTGATGGGATCAGTCCCATAGGGTGTAAATGGATATATAAGCGCAAGTTTGGAGTAGATGGAAGCATGGCAGCCTTTAAAGCAAGATTAGTTGCTAAGGGGTTTACTCAAAGACCAGGTGTAGACTTTGATGAAACCTTCTCCCCGGTTGCAATGTAAAAATCCATAAGGATCCTACTTGCCATTGCTGCATATTATGACTATGAGATATGGCAAATGGATGTGAAAACTGCCTTTCTCAATGGAGACATTGACAAAGACATTTACATGGAGCAACCCATGGGTTTCACATTCAGTGGGAGCGAGCAAAAGGTTTGCAAGATTCAACGTTCAATCTACGGATTGAAACAAGCTTCTAGGAATTGAAACATTCGATTTGATGAAGCAGTCAAATCGTTTGGCTTTATTCAAAATCCGAATGAGTCCTGCGTGTACAAGAAAGAATAGGAAACCTCGGTTCAATTTTTGGTACTTTATGTAGATGACATCCTCCTCATTGGGAATGCGAAGGTTGACATGAAAGTAACAAAGTCTTGGTTATCGAACCAATTTGAGATGAAGGATCTTGGTGATGCATCCTACATTCTCGGTATAAAGATCTATCGGGATAGATCTAGGAGATTGTTAGGATTATCACAGTCGGTTTACATAGACAAAGTACTAAAGAGATTTAGTATGGAAGAATCCAAATGTGGAAAACTTCCAATGGGCCTGGGAACAGTTCTTTCGAAGAAACTGTGTCCCAAAACTGAACTTTAACAGTCCAGGATGTCCAAAATTCCTTATGCATCAGCTATAGGAAGCATAATGTATGCAATGCAATGTACTCGACCGGATGTGGCTTATACACTTAGTGTGACTAGCCGATTCCAATCTGACCTTGGTGAATGTCACTGGACTGCTGTAAAGAATATCCTTAAGTACTTACGGAGAACTAAGAATTTATTCCTGGTTTACGGACGCCAGCAGGATCTTGACATTAGAGGATACTGTGATGCAAGCTTTGCATCAGACATGGATGACTTTAAATCCATGTCAGGATACATATTCTGCCTGAACGGCGGAGCAGTGAGTTGGAAAAGTTCCAAGCAAGCGACCACTGCTGATTCGACTACTGAGGCCGAATAATTAGCTGCAAACGATGCAGCTAAGGAAGGTGTTTGGGTACGAAACTTCATCCACGAGCTGGGTGTAGTTCCTAGCATTAAAAACCCCGTTACAGTGTTTTGTGACAACACCGGGGCGGTTGCTCAAGCAAGAGAACCAAGATCTCACCAAAGGACCAAGCACATTTTGAGGAAGTATCACTTAATCCGTGATATCATCAAGAGAGGAGATGTGCAAATTGAAAAGGTCACCTCGACAGAGAACATGGCAGGTCCGCTTACTAAAACCCTTAGTCAACAGGCTTTCGAAGGACATCTTCAGAAGATGGGTCTTAGAATAGCACCTGAGTGGCTTTGACGGGCAAGTGGGAGATTGTTAGGAATAGTTCCCTTAAAGCAGCTTTTGGCTTTACTATTTCCTTGCAATATCACAAACAGTCTTTGAATAATAAACGAGATTATTTTGTTCATAGGCATTCACTTCTTTATGTGCTTATTTATGTCTGTTTGGGTTGACTGTGTTTTTGCATGTATTGAACTCCTCTAATCCGATGAGGCCGTTAAGAACTTTGTTGTTATGGGAACGACACATGAAACAAGTTCTTAACTCGATAGGCGAGGATTAGAAACTTCTCCAAGTCGAGAGTCCGACAGACAGTGGGAGTGTCGACCTTGACTCTATTGAGACTTGCTTATGTGATTATGTCCTTTTGAAGGATCACTCAGTTTCATGGAGTGATAAGTGCATACGATGATGCGTTCATAATACATGAGGGTGATTGTTACTAGAACTTCATCACTGAGATGTCCCGCGTGAGAACATTCTTAAATGGGAAAGGAAGTCTCCTAGAAACTTCCAGATTAGGAAATATCTCACAGGTCAATAACATGATTCATTAATCTTTAGATTTGAGATTCTGTAATGTCTCATATGAGCTAACACTGTAATCTTTGATATAAGCTCAAAAGGGTGTCGCCATATAGACACCTGAACCACGACCTATGTTGGGATTACACAAGTGGCATATGTAGAATTAGTACAATCAACAAAGGACCTACACTTGTTGCAAGAACAAGAATGATCTCTTACTGATTGAGTTGTTCGTAGTCCATTAAACTTAAACCCTTGGCCAAGGTGGATAAAAGATCAAGACATCAAGAAAATGGGGTTTTCTTGGATTGAGGTCTAAATTGATATGAAACGAACTTAACTTTAAAGATCAAGAATATTTAGGCTCTGAGAATATTCACATGCCTTAGTTCTTGATTGAGAGATGGAGTTGTAGGAGGATCGTATTCCACTGTATGTTATTGATTGAAAGGCTCTTCGATTCATTTCGTTATTCGGCTAGGGGTCACACATCCATTGCTAGATTACGATAGTGTGATCTGTGAAGTGATTAATTAATTAGTAAATTAATTAATTACTATCACTGCTAATCGAATAATGAACCTATAGGGTCACACACAAATGCCAGGACACGAGGGTTATGGTAGGATGTTAATATGATTAACCAAGGATCAAAATGTTGATCGAAGAAGGCAAAATGCCTCGCCACGAGTCACGGTAATGACGTGACTGCCACGTGTCTTGTACACCTGGGTCACACGTGTGATGCACACGTGTCACGGATGACGTGGCTTAGGTGTGTTGAATTATTCCACACGCGAATTCTTTTCTAGAATTAATTAATTAAATTGTAATTAATTAATTTAAGTCTTTTAATTAATTTTGAATTAATTATTAAGATTTTATTTCTCAAACTTAACCCAATAAAATTCTCAATTAATTTATTGAATCTTGACTTTTAGCTTTAGGAAAGTTGAAAAGTCTAACTTCCTATTGTAGGAGAGAGAAAGTTATTCTTGCAAGACTTGGAGAACAAGTTGGGAACTTATTTTCTCCAATTAAATTAAATAATTAATTAGTTAATTAGTGAGCAAGAAAACAAAGCCCATTAGGTTTAGGAAACCCTAAGGGGCTCGATCCACACTAGTATAAATACTAGTATAAATACGCTTTAGAGGATCACTGCTTGAGGATCTATCGAGAACCGTTCGAGGGACATTCCGCTTAAAGGGTGTTCTGTAGGCGGTACTGACATCACTAGAAAGCTTCAATCTACATAAGTTTCTAAACACCCTAAGATACAGTACGAGAATTGCAAGTCCATGATTAATCCTTTTGGAAAAATTTTAATTTTTCACTGCGTTTCTGCTCTAGTTTTCCAACATGAGCTACATATGGAGGTCGGTTGGAAAGTCTTAGGTCGGTTAGAATGTTACTGTAAAGACGAAAAGAATTAGGGATTCCCAGGTGAGGAATTTGAAAGAAGGGGATGGTGATGGTGAAATTTGGGGTTGGGTAAAAGTGAAACATTATATTGGAGAGAAGAAGTAGGACGAAGAGTGGTGACAAATTAGGGAGAAATCAGATGCATGGCCAAACTGAGTACTTATCCAAGATTTAACTAAAAGGGAGAGATCTAGTGTGGTAGGAAGAATTTTGCAATTGTGAGTTCTGTCCTTGACTCAATTTGAACTTACGATTCTTATATATAAGCTAAATAAATTAATTACTATTAGAGATAAGTATTGACATGAACCATTTTCTTCAATCAAATATTATTGTTTCCTTTCATTTTATTTTATTTTATAGAAAATGACTTAATTTGATTCTTAATACATATGATACGGCTATGAATATAGGATACAAATACGACATTGATGCGTTCAGAAAATTGCATCACCCTATTTGTATGGGAATTTGAGTTGTTGGGATCTTAATACCTGCAAATATGATTATTTGAGGGGAATAAAGAGGAAGTTAGAACTTAGACAATCTATCAAGATTACATGAAAAAAGCGTAATAAAATCGAGATAATGATAGCAAAATAATTAAGTAAATAAAGAGGATAATAGGAGAAATTGTGATCGTCGTTCCCAAGTAGATACAGATTACTGAGAGCATTCTTTTAGAGAGAGAGAGAAAAGAATTGTATATTATTAATATAAGTGAATGTGTTTGAGTACAAATGTTATCTCCCTATTTAAAGATACATCTAAGGTCTTCCACTTGGTTAGGGTTCTCTCCTATTTTCTAGGGAGGTTGGGAAGTGGGTGAAAAAGGTGGGATAGTTTAGAGATATCTCTCCACTATCCATTACATGAGTTTAAGTTAGATCCTAGGTTGACAACGTAGTCGGAGATATTTCAGCAAGTATGGAGAACCGCTTTGACCTATTCTGTGGGAAGAGACTTGGTAAACTCTTATTCAACTTAGATCTTCTGCATTTTTAGGTAGGAAGTCACTTGAGCTGCGTTCCTCAGGAATCAAGTAAGAAGTCACTTGAGCTGCATTTGTCCTAAATCAATTGGACACATCTCTCTGGGCCGATGGCTGGGCTAGCCTTTCTTGTGGGCTTTGTTCATAGGCGTCGACCCAATGTTTCCTCACTCGTGATCTTTTTAGTGATCCAGCGGGCTTTACTCGCAAATGGGTCACGATCCAGGTGCACTGGAAATATGGTGCATCATAATTCCCCCCTCCCCCCCCCCCCCCAACTCTCTTAGTCGAAATGAAATTTTGGTTAAGAGAGTAGAGAAGGCAGTCTTCAAGCACATATTTATGGCTTCCTTACTCTTTTGTGATGTTGGTTTTCATTCAAAGAGTGGCCTTATCAGCTTTCGCGGTAAACCGTCTTCGAGTAGTTCCCTGAAATTTTAAACAACCACACCAATGAAACCAAGATGATCAAATGTTTAGAGATTTTAAGAATTAAAATTCTATTAACAAGATTTTATGAAGTAGAATTATTCAAGGATTCTTTGCCTTTTATGAAAAGAAGCATATGTGGAAACATAGCTTATGTGAAATATAAAGTGAGAAGAATCAATACTAATAGTATTTTGGAATGATACGGCTAACCGTGATGCCGATGAAGGTGTTATCCAAACCCAAGAAACATCTTGACAACCTTTGTAAGGGTGACAATATAACTGAGCTTTCTGCTACCGGCATTCCTCCTCGTACGAGAAGTTCCAAGGATAAGGCGACAGGTCCAGGGAGCAACATCTTCACGCCTTCCTGGGAAGTACAAGAAACTCTTCACTGTTGCAAAAGAGGAACGCTGCCGCTCCTTCCTCCAGGAAGTCTTATAGGGTAGTCCCATAAGATTTTTGTGCAATAATGTTCGTCCTATAAGATTTTTATGTAAGGACATTCATCCTATAAGTTTTGTAAGAGGAAATTTTGTAAGAGGATGTTCCTCCTATTAGTTTTGTAAGAGGACCTTCGTCCTATAAATTTTGTAAGAGGACATTCGTCCTATAAATTTTATAATAGGACATATGTCCTATAAGGAATGAGCTCATTGAGTTTGTATATCATCTTTGGATAATTATGCCATGCTCTTTAGTGTTTGAGGAAACACGATTTGCATACCTGTACGAATATTTATAAAGGAAAAAAACTTATCATATAAGGGTCAGTATAATACTAGCTTTAATTCATATTTATTTAGGGATTTAGATACACGGTGAGGATATGCGAGTGTATAATAAATGCGTGATGGAGCAAATACACAATAAAGTAACAATAAGGACAATGAGTAAAGTACTCCAGCATAAAGTAATGAGACAAAGATTATTTGTCAACTTTACTTGACAAGGCGCAATGAAGCCTCCTATGTGAAGAACCTCTTCAAGTCGGGTATATTTCACGAACGCTGTAATTTTCCGTCCTTCTTTTTAAGATAGAAATTGTAGCACCCCGGAGCGCAGATCACTACATCCCCCGCACCATAATCCAACACGCATAACGAAATAGAGATTCCGCATACGCATCAAGCCACGGGGAATGGGTGACAAACAAAATCTCTCCGAGGCTAGGCGGTCTAGACCCTAAATCAGAGGGCGCAAAAAAAATAAATATCAAATGCGGAAGCTACCAGGATTCAAACATACACACTTATACATGCTCATCATTTAAACAAGATATACATATTATGCCCACCCTGGGTCAAATAATTCATACAATTATCAAAATTCAAATTTCTAAATTATAACTTATACATAATCATACACAATACAATTGCAAAAAAGTAAAGATGCAAAAGACCGGAACTAGACTCAAACTACTCAAAAGAAAACCACCGCCTAGCTCGAACTGGAACCTGAATCTACAAACTCAAAGAACCAAAAAGGGAAAAAAACAAGATAACGAGGAGGGGTCAGTCCTAAAGACTGGTGAGGGGGCTAACACACTCACGCGTATACATACATAAAGCAGAGCATATTCAAAATAGGAAAATTCATGAACCGAGGCATGGATTGTGCATTCCAAATCATTTTAGCCAATGATAATAAATATAAAGAAAAAGGTTTAAGGCCGAATGTAGCACCCGGGACGATAGGCACCACATCCCCCGCACTATAGCTCAACACGAGTAACGAAATGGGGAGTCCACACCCGTATCAAACCATAGCGAACGGGAGACAAATAAAATAACCCCTCCTAAGCTAGGCGGAACTTAGACCCTGCAATTTAAAACCAATCAACAAGACATAATGCAACGGAGAACTAGATCCAAACATATGCATTGGCCACAGGCCTGCAGAAATTAAACACACAAACCGCAAGCAGTCTTGGGCTCCTCAGGCCTCTTTTAATTCATAACCAAGTCCGATAAAGCAATTCAATAACGAATACATAAGATTCAAGCTCAATATTGCAGAATTGGATCATACATAACTTAGATACATATGCGAGTGTAAAGACTCTTCTAACTTAACTTGACCAACTCAAAGACTCAACACACTCCGCCTAGCTCGAGACTCCAAAGCCAAACCTGCGCACTGAAAGGTTGGGGAGTGAGAGGGTCAGTCTCTAGAAGACTGAGTGAGCAGGAGCGATATACGTATACATATAAACATGCACATGCAGGTTGTAAATCCCGAGCAAGGTTTTGTTTGAAATTAGTTCCCAAAAGGGCAAGAGAATAACCAAGCAATACTCGGATTTTACGACTAAACATATTAATTCATTACGTTCATAATTCATACATAAACATAAAGCTCGGCGAGTGAGCGTGCATCATCTCCAACCAACTTCGACTGTGTACGACACATATCATTAATACTTTAGATAGGTGATCATGCAATATATCATAATACACGCGGATCATATATCACATCATAAAACATATTCGTTTGGGCAATCCGTGTCCCGACCTTCCCGCACGGTGCATATCAATCATAACATAACCATTTTCATAAAACAAGTTCCAACCTTCTTCCTCCGGGTGGGGGACGGGTTAGCAAGACCCGGCCACCGGTCCATACATTGGCCAATGGGGGTACATGAATCCCCCAAGGGCACTCAGCTCCCATTCCCCGCTAAACCTCCTAGCGAGGGCCGGTATCACCGTAAATGTGGTGGGACTAGTACAAGGGATCACCGTCGGCCCTTGCCTCCCTGGATAGCCACTTGCACTAAGTCCCTGGGCCCGTGCAATCATAGTCATACATGCATAATCTCGCCAAAACATATCAATTCATAAGAAACATAACATATTTCATAATTTTGGAGAAAAGGTTACTCGATAACTCCACTTTGAAAATAACATATATATATATATATATACATAAGGTTTTGGCCAAAACCTTATCACATAAGGGTTATAGGGATTGATACGTAACTAGAACGAAAACACCCTCACCTGAAACATGACGATACAAGGATACGAGTACCGAGTGCTTAGTTGATCAAGATTTCTCCACCCTGGAGATAAACCGTACCAAAGACAACATAACGTGTTCGTGAGACTTAAGACTCCAAATGAACCAAATATGATGCTCGGCCATGTAATGATCATGATATGAATGAAGAAAAGATGCTATAATGTAATGAACACGTTCATGTGCACTATTAAAGTCTTAAAGACATATAAACATTCAATTTATTCATTCAATGAAGCATTTGTATTCAAACGAGTTCATATCCTTCACAAAACTCCACTACATACATCATATTACATATTATAACATATTTCCAAAGTTTGAGAGCAAGAAGAAATCATATGATAGGGGAAATGGGTTACGGAAATCATAAACGACACAAAACGCACATAAACGGCATTCAATAAAAGCATGCCTAAGTCTCATCCAATTTTTATGAAATCAAACCACCATACTCTTAACACATAGTAAAACAAGTTCATAGTTCATCACGAATGAAGATAAAGGCGTTAAAGAGGTGAAACAATCAAAAACCGAAAAGGAAAAGACAAGAAATGCGCAGGGGGAGGGATACGCCCGTGTCCCTCAATTTGAATAGACTGAGACACAGGGGTGTCTCAGTACAGACCTGAAAAAAGGCATGACACGGGGGTGTCTCACCTTACAAGGCAAATGAGGCACGGGGGTGTCACGGTACAGACCCAAAACGCAAACAAAGCTTACCGGCAAACAAACCCTATACAAAATCATTCCCAAAAACATACCAAATCAACTCCAAATCTTATGAAACTTGATATAAAATATATTTAGCATGTTGGGATCATTTTTCATTTAGAGTTCAAAGTCCAAATCACACGTTAAGAGCACCAAAACCATGCAGCAAATCTGGGTCGCCAAAACCGTACATATGAGCTCAATTGTTCAATCATGCCATGATCAAGTACTTAGGGGTTGAATTTGAATCTAAAACCTTGGGGAATGCATGATAACATACTAAACAACTAATATACATCATATATATGCAAAATGGCACGAATTGAAGCACATTAGAATGACCAACGAACCACAAAAATGCAACAGCAGCAGGTCTGTCATAAACCATGCACCGAACAGGTATTGTGCTACGGTTTTGGGGCTCAAAATGGATCCAAAGGCTTGTAACATGAATGCTAACATATAGATCAATGAGTGTACATCATATCCATGCAAATTCACATGAAAAGAAGGTCATTTGATCAAGCAAAAGCCACAAAATGTCACAGCAGTTCCAAAACAGGGGAGGCAGTTTTGCAATCAAGTTTCAAGCTTAAGATCTCATAATTTCTCCAAAGAATCTAAAGAGTAAATCATTCATACATCACCTACTACCATTTAGGCATCGAATGGACAAAGAAACAAGCTCATAATATCAGTTTTCAAGCACGAAATCAAGCAACAAAGGCAAAGTGTGCAGCAGCAGTTCGAAAACAGGGGAGGGGATCCAACCTCAAGTTTCATGCTCAAAAACTCTCATTTCATCCAAGGGTTCTAAAAAGAAATCATCCATAAATCATCTAGCATGGCTTGGGTATCAAAAAGGAAGAGAAACAAGTTCATATAACCAAGTTTCATGCAAGAAATCAGCCCCAAACCTAAGCTACTCCAAGAAGGCAAGAATCACTCAAAAATCCTAAACATGTTCTAAATCAAACCCTTATCAAATCTGAAGCAAAACAAGAAATAAATGGATGAAATCAAGAATAAAAGAGTAGAGGATACATAAATATACATACCTTCAAGATATGGAGAAGAAAGGGAGTGATTTGAGCTCAAAATCACAAGGGTCAAGGCTTCTCTTTTCCTTCTTCTTCTCTCCACTCTCTCTCGATCAGGGCTGCAGAAAATGAGGGAGGTTTGGCTCGGTTTTTGCTGGTAAAAGGATGAGAAATGGGTTAACTCAAGTACACAAATCATGGGTTAAGGCATGGTTAGGTTTAGGTTGGCTTAAAGGGTCCCACCATGAAGACTAGTCAACAAAAGGGTTCTTCTTGCACGAGTTGTTCGTTACGGTTGGATTTCGGAGGTCTTAATGATCTCAAAAAGGTATGAGTCTTGTTCCATTGTCTCCGAATCTTTGATACGAAGGCAACGGAGGTGACGGAATTCGAATCCGAATTCCCGAGCTCAAGATATCACGTACGGAACCAAGGGTGCGCTAATTGCTCGTTAACCCCCGATTTGGTTCCACGATTCAAATTAAATTCGTTAACACTTCAAATGAGTTCGAAAACATAAACCGAGCATATAGGCATGTTCATAACACATATATTTACGACATACTAAATTTCCACGAAATTCCGATATCATTTCGTATAAGAACGAAGCATAAACAAACAATCATGCGCATAACTTTAATAAATTAAAGCATTATAATTTAAAACTAAAATTTAAATTCTATTTTAAATAAATTTAAAGTTAACGAATAATATGTTGAAATTAATTAGCAGAATTACAGATATAGTTAAGGTAACATTAAACCTTAATTAAGAATTTAAACACTAAGTAACGAATTGAAATAAAATGAATTAAATTAAAATGACAACAGTTTATAATTTAAATCAAATATAAACCATTTATAAACAATTAATCATATAATTAAACAATTCAATTGCGTAATTTATAAACAAATATGACGTATTAATATAAGTGCAAAAACCGAGGCGTTACACCGAAGGCCAAAATCCATCAATTTTATCAATTAGAAGTCCACTCCAGTTTCACGAATTAAGTTTATAATCAAACACACAACTCGGCGAGTACGAGTTTCGGACCACCTAACTCCATTCATAATCAAAATCGAAATCAAAATTCAAACGAAAACATAATTCAAACACACATACCTCTTCTCCGGTTGATGGAAGGGTTGTTCCTACCCTAGCCATTGTTCTCATGTCAAGGTTGTGAGTTTCATGACATTCACGCCCAAGGATTCCATTCCCCACTAACCTCCTAGTGGGTTCCGGGGTGATCCTAAGTGTGGAGACCATACTTAGGAGTGACCGATGGCTGTAACAGCCCGAAACAGGGGCAAGTTGGAAATTACGAAAATACCCCTACAACCCTAGAATTTTCCTACATTCCCAAAAGTACTTTTACTATCTAATATTGTGACCAAAAGAATCCTGACATTATTTCGAGGATCTTGACACTCTCCGTGAACCATAATTCCCATCCTAACTCTAGTAGCATAAAAAATCGGCAAAACCCTAGCTTATAGTTCGATCGTAAATAACTCTTTACTCATCTACCTTCCGATATTCAATATTATAACCAAAACGATCCTTGAATTATTTTATGAATTTTCATACATTTACCAAAACTCGATTCCACCCATAGCATGTTTTATAAATATTTTCCCATTTAAAAATTGTCATTTTATTTTAAACAATTAGCTTTCATTCAATATTCAAAATTTTACTCAAAACGTTTCTTGAATTTTTCTCTAAAATATGATAATTTTTACAACCTTTAAGCTTCGTCATAGCTTCGTTTATATAATTTTCTTATGATTTTCATCATCTTTAATATTCATAATTTATAAACGAAAACTCTAAATATTCCACATTTATAATCAAAACGAAGCTTATTTTTCACTCGTTCTTTCATTAATTTACTACTTCAAGGTTTCACCTCTCGACTCTTGAATAAATTTTATACCATTTTATATTTATTTTTATTCAACATAAACCTTCTAGAAAGTTTAAATAAATGGACATATTTTCCCCACATTTCCTATCTAATTACCAAGCATATGTCTAAAATATAATTCATCCACATTACCTAAATAGCAACCAAGCATTTGTTTAGGTTATGAAGCATCCACATCTCCCTTAAACTTTTAGAAATTGTAACATAAGCCCCTAAATCCCAAGTATAAATACCCCTCCAAGATCATTTCCAAGAACACACAAAAATCCTCTCATTTCTCTCCATTTTCGGCCACTCCTTGTCTCTATACATAAGGTGTGCTTTTATTTTATTATTTCATGCTTTCTTAATGTATTATAAATTATAGCACGCTTAGATTTAATTAAATTATGCTTTAGGAATTTATTTTATGAAATATATGCTATTTATGCTAGTTTAGGAAAAATGTGGTAACATATATGAATTTTATTTAATTAAATACATGCTTTATGATATGATATAGTGTGTTCATATGTTTAACTATTCATGATCTTATTTCATTAAATTCATGCCTAGAATAATTTATTTAGAATTAATTTTATGATCAAAGTTACATAAAGTGCTACATTATGAGTTTAATTATGTGTTATGGACTTAGAACTTGTTAGATCTGATCATGAACTAATATGAACACATTCATAAGCTTAAAAACACATTCATAATGTTCTTGATCAATTTTAAGTGCACGTGTGATCGTGTGTGAGTGTGTGTGTTCGATTTTGTGTTATAAAGTGTTTAATTCATAAGAAATTGAATAGTAAATATGTTAAATAGTAATTTTGACTTTTTGGTCAACATTCATCATGATAATTTCGAAAATTAATATTAAAATAATTATAAAATTAGTTTTGGAATTTTTAAAGAAAGATTTTATCCGAATTTTCCAAAAATCGGTAAATTGTGAATTATTTTAAAAATATAACCTACATTGTCAAATTAAATTCTAAATTTCATTTCGAATGTTATAACTAGGATTATAATGTGATTAATAAATATTTAGGTGGTTAAAGAACTCATGAAACCTAATTAATTACTTAATTTCCCTTAAACGGTTAAAATTAGAGTCTACCGGGAATTCTCTAACATGATATAGTTTATGTGTTTACTTGATTTAATCCTTTTATGCATGAACATTATGTGTTTTATGTGCTTATTTGATTAATATAAGGAACCTAGTTCTAACCCTATAGTAGTTAATACTTTCAGGCGCACTGGAATCCACATTACAATGTCTGACTACCGGTATAGGTGAGGGTTAAAATGTTTTCAACTGGAATCATACCTATACATATGTATCTATATAAAAACTATTTTCAAGCCTACTTATCATTTTGATTTACTACCCTATATACATATTATTGTACTACAATGTCCCTCTTAAGGGAAACATACTTTCATGCCGGAACCAACGTTTTACTAGAACATTATATATTTCAAGTCCACTTTATCAAAACATTGATTCCGGGTTATGCAAGCAAAATATTGTTCTTGATTCATGTTATGGGCCCCGGTTGTATCCGTAGCGAGCGATTACCCTGAAGGTATCGGGCCGAGGGTATTGTTGATGTTGCGGACTGGCACCACCTCTTGGTAGTGGTTTAACTGGAGGTTAGTTACTCTACGCCAAGGGATGAGGGAAAGATAGTTGCCTCCCGAATCTAGTTCGTGATCTCTAGGGTTTGATTCCCTATTGACATCAAGGAGTAGTGGAGTTAATATTCTTGGTTTTATTGAAGTATCGGAGCCTGATCAGCCCGATACTATTTTACCAATTATTCAAGGAGTTATGGATGGAGAGGCCTAGCTTGTGGGCATTAAAGTTCTTGTTACAAACAGTTCATATTTCTACAAATATTCCAAACTACCCCTATTCCTGTTTTACAATTATTATGAACCGTTTCCTATTTGCTATATCCTATTGTTAATATTGTAGATCAAGATCTTCTTGATCATACAAATATAAATATATATATATACATATATCTATAAACCCTCATACCCCCTTCACTTAGTCACTTTGACTAACCCTCTCGCCTATTTTAAAATGTATGATTTCAGGAATCAATGAACGACAACTAGAGGTATCTTGAAGCATTATAACCGCAGGTTGGATCCGATCCTAAGAGTACACTGTCTTGAGCCTACTCTCTGTAGAAACAAACTATCTCATACTTTGTCCTTGCATGTCAACCTGTTGTACTCTTTTACGAACTACTTTGATCAATAATGATAATCCTTGCTCATTATACGTTATCCTCCCCGTTCATTGGTAAAGTTGAATCTCTTTATCTTCCGCTGCACTGTGTCACATACTCCATTCATATATTATCCGGACCGTTCGCCGTAGTATTTCCTGAGTGTTGGGTCTAACCTCCACTCAGGGAGTATTGCGGTGCGGCGTTGTAGTGTTGGGGAGGCGCTACAATTAAAGTGGTATCAGAGCCCCAGGTTGTGGAAATCTGGGGTTCATCATTCATAGAATCTCATATGTACTCTCGTGTCTTTAGTGCTTAAATTGTGAACAATCACTGTTGGGGCGGCCGACCAGCATGTGATTTGTTACAATTATAAGTACTAAACCCTTCCTCGATCAAGTCAAGTATACAGTCTTAATCCACACCAAAATCCCGAGTTCTATCAAATCCTTCAATTATGAAATTCTTGGTAGATTCGGTTACAAGATCTACATCTCCTTCATCATACTAGTATTCCTAACTCATGGAAGCACTTCACTTATACTTTCTAATTCGTTCAAATCTTAAGTTATTAGAATTGCTTCAAGATACCAGTAGGACCGAAAACTAACTTATTAATTTCCTGTGCCTTTATATATGCTTTATCTTCGCTAAGGATGTTGTGTCTGTTAGTTGCTATTACTTGGAAATTTTAATTTTGTGATCATCTGCACATCATTCTCAACTACCATGCATTATATTATCTCTATAAGAGTGGTTGCAGTTTAAAATTATCATCCACAAAGTTGTTAAAGGTATGCATTCTAAACACGCCAGTTACTGATCCTGGCGCCATGCATTCATTGCATCACTTATGTGCGCATTTAAATTTCTTACTTGAACAATTACCTTATATGTTTAAACTAAGTCCTCCTTTGGAAACCTGTCTTATCATGAATGGAGGATACCAACATTACTTAAAGTTATTATGAAACATGAGGAGAATCTGAGGATAGATTCTTTTAAGGGGGAAGGATTGTAACAGCCCGAAACAGGAGCAAGTTGGAAATTACGAAAATACCCATACAACCCTAGAATTTTCCTACATTCCCGAAAGTACTTTTACTATCCAATATTGTGACCAAAAGAATCCTCACATTATTTCGAGGATCTTGACACTCTCCGTGAACCATAATTCCCATCCTAACTCTAGTAGCATAAAAACCAGCAATCAGCTCTTATCCCTTGGTGTCAAAGGGCGAGTTTCTTTCTTGTCTTGCCCAAAAAAAAACCCTAGCTTATAGTTCGATCGTAAATAACTCTTTACTCATCTACCTTTCGATATTCAATATTATAACCAAAACGATCCTTGAATTATTTTATGAATTTTCATACATTTACCAAAACTCGATTCCACCCATAGCATGTTTTATAAATATTTTCCCATTTAAAAATTGTCATTTTATTTTAAACAATTAGCTTTCATTCAATATTCGAAATTTTACTCAAAACGTTTCTTGAATTTTTCTCTAAAATATGATAATTTTTACAACCTTTAACCTTCGTCATAGCTTCGTTTATATAATTTTCTTATGATTTTCATCATCTTTAATATTCATAATTTATAAACAAAAACTCTAAATATTCCACATTTATAATCAAAACGAAGCTTATTTTTCACTCGTTCTTTCATTAATTTACTACTTCAAGGTTTCACCTCTCGACTCTTGAATAAATTTTATACCATTTTATATTTATTTTTATTCAACATAAACCTTCTAGAAAGTTTAAATAAATGGACATATTTTCCCCACATTTCCTATCTAATTACCAAGCATATGTCTAAAATATAATTCATCCACATTACCTAAATAGCAACCAAGCATTTGTTTAGGTTATGAAGCATCCACATCTCCCTTAAACTTTTAGAAATTGTAACATAAGCCCCTAAATCCCAAGTATAAATACCCCTCCAAGATCATTTCCAAGAACACACAAAAATCCTCTCATTTCTCTCCATTTTCGGCCACTCCTTGTCTCTATACATAAGGTGTGCTTTTATTTTATTATTTCATGCTTTCTTAATGTATTATAAATTATAGCACGCTTAGATTTAATTAAATTATGCTTTAGGAATTTATTTTATGAAATATATGCTATTTATGCTAGTTTAGGAAAAATGTGGTAACATATATGAATTTTATTTAATTAAATACATGCTTTATGATATGATATAGTGTGTTCATATGTTTAACTATTCATGATCTTATTTCATTAAATTCATGCCTAGAATAATTTATTTAGAATTAATTTTATGATCAAAGTTACATAAAGTGCTACATTATGAGTTTAATTATGTGTTATGGACTTAGAACTTGTTAGATCTGATCATGAACTAATATGAACACATTCATAAGCTTAAAAACACATTCATAATGTTCTTGATCAATTTTAAGTGCACGTGTGATCGTGTGTGAGTGTGTGTGTTCGATTTTGTGTTATAAAGTGTTTAATTCATAAGAAATTGAATAGTAAATATTTTAAATAGTAATTTTGACTTTTTGGTCAACATTCATCATGATAATTTCGAAAATTAATATTAAAATAATTATAAAATTAGTTTTGGAATTTTTAAAGAAAGATTTTATCCGAATTTTCCAAAAATCGGTAAATTGTGAATTATTTTCAAAATATAACCTACATTGTCAAATTAAATTCTAAATTTCATTTCGAATGTTATAACTAGGATTATAATGTGATTAATAAATATTTAAGTGGTTAAAGAACTCATGAAACCTAATTAACTACTTAATTTCCCTTAAACGGTTAAAATTAGAGTCTACCGGGAATTCTCTAACATGATATAGTTTATGTGTTTACTTGATTTAATCCTTTTATGCATGAACATTATGTGTTTTATGTGCTTATTTGATTAATATAAGGAACCTAGTTCTAACCCTATAGTAGTTAATACTTTCAGGCGCACTGGAATCCACATTACAATGTCTGACTACCGGTATAGGTGAGGGTTAAAATGTTTTCAACTGGAATCGTACCTATACATATGTATCTATATAAAAACTATTTTCAAGCCTACTTATCATTTTGATTTACTACCCTATATACATATTATTGTACTACAATGTCCCTCTTAAGGGAAACATACTTTCATGCCGGAACCAACGTTTTACTAGAACATTATATATTTCAAGTCCACTTTATCAAAACATTGATTCCGGGTTATGCAAGCAAAATATTGTTCTTGATTCATGTTATGGGCCCCGGTTGTATCCGTAGCGAGCGATTACCCTGAAGGTATCGGGCCGAGGGTATTGTTGATGTTGCGGACTGGCACCACCTCTTGGTAGTGGTTTAACTGGAGGTTAGTTACTATACGCCAAGGGATGAGGGAGAGATAGTTGCCTCCCGAATCTAGTTCGTGGTCTCTAGGGTTTGATTCCCTATTGACATCAAGGAGTAGTGGAGTTAATATTCTTGGTTTTATTGAAGTATCGGAGCCTGATCAGCCCGATACTATTTTACCAATTATTCAAGGAGTTATGGATGGAGAGGCCTAGCTTGCGGGCATTAAAGTTCTTGTTACAAACAGTTCATATTTCTACAAATATTCCAAACTACCCCTATTCCTGTTTTACAATTATTATGAACCGTTTCCTATTTGCTATATCCTATTGTTAATATTGTAGATCAAGATCTTCTTGATCGTACAAATATAAATATATATATATACATATATCTATAAACCCTCATACCCCCTTCACTTAGTCACTTTGACTAACCCTCTCGCCTATTTTAAAATGTATGATTTCAGGAATCAATGAACGACAACTAGAGATATCTTGAAGCATTATAACCGCAGGTTGGATCCGATCCTAAGAGTACACTGTCTTGAGCCTACTCTCTATAGAAACAAACCATCTCATACTTTGTCCTTGCATGTCAACCTGTTGTACTCTTTTACGAACTACTTTGATCAATAATGATAATCCTTGCTCATTATACGTTATCCTCCCCGTTCATTGGTAAAGTTGAATCTCTTTATCTTCCGCTGCACTGTGTCACATACTCCATTCATATATTATCCTGACCGTTCGCCGTAGTATTTCCTGAGTGTTGGGTCTAACCTCCACTCAGGGAGTATTGCGGTGCGGCGTTGTAGTGTTGGGGAGGCGCTACAATTAAAGTGGTATCAGAGCCCCAGGTTGTGGAAATCTGGGGTTCATCATTCATAGAATCTCATATGTACTCTCGTGTCTTTAGTGCTTAAATTGTGAACAATCACTGTTGGGGCGGCCGACCAGCATGTGATTTGTTACAATTATAAGTACTAAACCCTTCCTCGATCAAGTCAAGTATACAGTCTTAATCCACACCAAAATCCCGAGTTCTATCAAATCCTTCAATTATGAAATTCTTGGTAGATTCGGTTACAAGATCTACATCTCCTTCATCATACTAGTATTCCTAACTCATGGAAGCACTTCACTTATACTTTCTAATTCGTTCAAATCTTAAGTTATTAGAATTGCTTCAAGATACCAGTAGGACCGAAAACTAACTTATTAATTTCCTGTGCCTTTATATATGCTTTATCATCGCTAAGGATGTTGTGTCTGTTAGTTGCTATTACTTGGAAATTTTAATTTTGTGATCATCTGCACATCATTCTCAACTACCATGCATTATATTATCTCTATAAGAGTGGTTGCAGTTTAAAATTATCATCCACAAAGTTGTTAAAGGTATGCATTCTAAACACGCCAGTTACTGATCCTGGCGCCATGCATTCATTGCATCACTTATGTGCGCATTTAAATTTCTTACTTGAACAATTACCTTATATGTTTAAACTAAGTCCTCCTTTGGAAACCTGTCTTATCATGAATGGAGGATACCAACATTACTTAAAGTTATTATGAAACATGAGGAGAATCTGAGGACAGATTCTTTTAAGGGGGAAGGATTGTAACAGCCCGAAACAGGAGCAAGTTGGAAATTACGAAAATACCCATACAACCCTAGAATTTTCCTACATTCCCGAAAGTACTTTTACTATCCAATATTGTGACCAAAAGAATCCTCACATTATTTCGAGGATCTTGACACTCTCCGTGAACCATAATTCCCATCCTAACTCTAGTAGCATAAAAACCAGCAATCAGCTCTTATCCCTTGGTGTCAAAGGGCGAGTTTCTTTCTTGTCTTGCCCAAAAAAAAACCCTAGCTTATAGTTCGATCGTAAATAACTCTTTACTCATCTACCTTTCGATATTCAATATTATAACCAAAACGATCCTTGAATTATTTTATGAATTTTCATACATTTACCAAAACTCGATTCCACCCATAGCATGTTTTATAAATATTTTCCCATTTAAAAATTGTCATTTTATTTTAAACAATTAGCTTTCATTCAATATTCGAAATTTTACTCAAAACGTTTCTTGAATTTTTCTCTAAAATATGATAATTTTTACAACCTTTAACCTTCGTCATAGCTTCGTTTATATAATTTTCTTATGATTTTCATCATCTTTAATATTCATAATTTATAAACGAAAACTCTAAATATTCCACATTTATAATCAAAACGAAGCTTATTTTTCACTCGTTCTTTCATTAATTTACTACTTCAAGGTTTCACCTCTCGACTCTTGAATAAATTTTATACCATTTTATATTTATTTTTATTCAACATAAACCTTCTAGAAAGTTTAAATAAATGGACATATTTTCCCCACATTTCCTATCTAATTACCAAGCATATGTCTAAAATATAATTCATCCACATTACCTAAATAGCAACCAAGCATTTGTTTAGGTTATGAAGCATCCACATCTCCCTTAAACTTTTAGAAATTGTAACATAAGCCCCTAAATCCCAAGTATAAATACCCCTCCAAGATCATTTCCAAGAACACACAAAAATCCTCTCATTTCTCTCCATTTTCGGCCACTCCTTGTCTCTATACATAAGGTGTGCTTTTATTTTATTATTTCATGCTTTCTTAATGTATTATAAATTATAGCACGCTTAGATTTAATTAAATTATGCTTTAGGAATTTATTTTATGAAATATATGCTATTTATGCTAGTTTAGGAAAAATGTGGTAACATATATGAATTTTATTTAATTAAATACATGCTTTATGATATGATATAGTGTGTTCATATGTTTAACTATTCATGATCTTATTTCATTAAATTCATGCCTAGAATAATTTATTTAGAATTAATTTTATGATCAAAGTTACATAAAGTGCTACATTATGAGTTTAATTATGTGTTATGGACTTAGAACTTGTTAGATCTGATCATGAACTAATATGAACACATTCATAAGCTTAAAAACACATTCATAATGTTCTTGATCAATTTTAAGTGCACGTGTGATCGTGTGTGAGTGTGTGTGTTCGATTTTGTGTTATAAAGTGTTTAATTCATAAGAAATTGAATAGTAAATATTTTAAATAGTAATTTTGACTTTTTGGTCAACATTCATCATGATAATTTCGAAAATTAATATTAAAATAATTATAAAATTAGTTTTGGAATTTTTAAAGAAAGATTTTATCCGAATTTTCCAAAAATCGGTAAATTGTGAATTATTTTCAAAATATAACCTACATTGTCCAATTAAATTCTAAATTTCATTTCGAATGTTATAATTAGGATTATAATGTGATTAATAAATATTTAAGTGGTTAAAGAACTCATGAAACCTAATTAATTACTTAATTTCCCTTAAACGGTTAAAATTAGAGTCTACCGGGAATTCTCTAACATGATATAGTTTATGTGTTTACTTGATGTAATCCTTTTATGCATGAACATTATGTGTTTTTTGTGCTTATTTGATTAATATAAGGAACCTAGTTCTAAGCCTATAGTAGTTAATACTTTCAGGCGCACTGGAATCCACATTACAATGTCTGACTACCGGTATAGGTGAGGGTTAATATGTTTTCAACTGGAATCATGCCTATACATATGTATCTATATAAAAATTATTTTCAAGCCTACCTATCATTTTGATTTACTACCCATATACATATTATTGTACTACAATGTCCCTCTTAAGGGAAAAATACTTTCATGCCTGAATCAACGTTTTACTAGAACATTATATATTTCAAGTCCACTTTATCAAAACATTGATTTCGGGTTATGCAAGAAAAATATTGTTCTTGATTCATGTTATAGGCCCCGGTTGTATCCGTAGCGAGCAATTACCCGGAAGGTATCGGGCCGAAGGTATTGTTGGTGCTGCGGACTGCCACCACCTCTTGGTAGTGGTTTAACTGGAGGTTAGTTACTCCACGCCAAGGGATGAGGGAGAGATAGCTGCCTCCCGAATCTAGTTCGTGGTCTCTAGGGCTTGATTCCCTATTGACATCAAGGAGTAGTGGAGTTAATATTCTTGGTTTTATTGAAGTATCGGAGCCTGATCAGCCCGATACTATTTTACCAATTATTCAAGAAGTTATGGATGGAGAGGCCTAGTTTGCGGGCATTAAAGTTCTTGTTACAAACGGTTCATATTTCTACAAATATTCCAAACCACCCTTATCCCTGTTTTACAATTATTATGAACCGTTTCCTATTTGCTATATCCTATTGTTAATATTGTAGATCAAGATCTTCTTGATCATATAAATATAAATATATATATATACATATATCTATAAACCCTCATACCCCCTTCACTTAGTCACTTTGACTAACCCTCTCGCCTATTTTAAAATGCATGATTTCAGGAATCAATGAACGACAACTAGAGGTATCTTGAAGCATTATAACCGCAGGTTGGATCCGATCCTAAGAGTACACTGTCTTGAGCCTACTCTCTGTAGAAACAAACCATCTCATACTTTGTCCTTGCATGTCAACCTGTTGTACTCTTTTGCGAACTACTTTGATCAATAATGACAATCCTTGCTCATTATACGTTATCCTCCCCGTTCATTGGTAAAGTTGAATCTCTTTATCTTCCGCTGCACTGTGTCACATACTCCATTCATATATTATCCTGACAGTTCAACGTAGTATTTCCTGAATGTTGGGTCTAACCTCCACTCAGGGAGTATTGCGGTGCGGGGTTGTAGTGTTGGGGAGGCTCTACAATGGCCCAACACCGTCCCGAGGCTCCTTTGCACAAATCTCTGGGGCCCTTCTAATTTGCAAATTGTTAGAAAGTTCTAAATTTTCAAAATCAGACTTATTTTTCGAAGCCATAACTCGCTAGTTTCAAAATCAGAACACCAACTCTTTTTCAAAACAAACGAATGAAAATATAACTTACGTATACATAAAAGTATTTTTCAAACGTTTCATAACAAACGGCGCAAATTCCCACAAAATACATATCCAAACATGTATCTAAATACGTATATATATAGATAATTTGCATGCGGGCTTCAAAATACACGTAGGGTTATAGGTCGTATTAACTAAAAGAAAGAAAACCTCACCGACCAAACTGGACGAGACGAACCCAAAACACCTCTAAAGGACCTCCTCGTCACCCACGGAACTAACCTAAGGACAAAACAAAGAGTAAACGATGAACTTAGACTCAATATGTACCATTTAGATGCTCGACAAATGCACGTGAATGTAATGATGCATAAAGAATGAAATGAGAAAGCACTTATGTAACACCCCAAGCGGTGGGGCATCACACCCCGCACTATGACCCGACACGTGTACGAAATGGAAGGTCCGTACACGCACCAAGTCACAGCGAACGGGTGACAAACAAAAACACACGCACTAGCTAGGCGGTGTCTACCCTGTACAGAAGAAAATATGCAAAACATGACAACGGAAGTAGTACGAAATGCCAACTTACAAAAACTTTCATACCTTAAACACACAGTACCATACAAACATCAAAATCAACTAAACGGGTTCGACTAATCCAGCAAACTTGTCCTAACCTGTCCCGAGCAATCATATATTCACAACGGGTTCAACTAATCCAAGCACCTGTCCTAACCTGTCCCGAATTCCATAAATTCAAATCATAAATGCAAACCTGCACAAACATTTCTTATATAACATTTACAAATCAAAATTCAGAACAAAATATTTAACCAACTTAAACGAACAGACGCAGACAAGACAAACACGACACAAAGCTGCCTAGCATGAACTCCAACACAAAACCTGCAAACTAAAAACATAAAAGGGGAGGGGTCAGTCCAAAGACTGAGCGAGGGGCTACCCACACACACCTACGTATATATAGAGCACAGCACGTAATAAAAGTAACGTTCGTGAACCCGGGGTTAGTTTTTGCACGCCAAAACAGTTTCCCGTGATAATATATATATAGGGTGACTTATCAAAACAGAACTGACAAAACTTAACTTATACAAAACTCAAAACAGACGCTCAAAATCATGCAGACTTAGCACACATATCGGAACATAACTTATTAGTATAAAAGTATACCAATTTTTATCTTAATTTAACAATCTACCCCCATTTCACGAACTTATGACAGACCGACAGACAAAACACACTTACTCCAGAACAAAGACGAAGCGAAACACAAAACGAATCATAAATCAATCCCACCTCCACACCGTTTGGGGAAGAGAGGTGCCCCTCTCAACCCACCACAGAACGAAACATGTGAACCGGAGGATCCCGCCCGGTTCCTTCGACGGCCAGCCAAAATGCGCTCCGTCGGCATAGGAGAACTAAGTCTCCCGTTGGTGGAGAAGTGCACAGGGGTCGTAACCGGCGACCCCGATGGTCGTCCCGGGTCTCCCTTACCCACAACTTCAGGGCCCAAACAGATCAAAACCAACAGAAAATCGGAGACTTGCTTGAATCCGATACAAACGAAACAAAGCCTAAACTTATCACACTTACCAGACGAAACTTATACTCACACACACAGACAGACGAACATATCTCATGCATATCGTGCTTATCATATCACACGTACATATCACACACACTGACCTCGAAATCATAACAGAACTGAGACAAAGCATACATAGGCTCATACATAGCGATTCGTACTTTTCAAATCAAATCATATGACAAAACCAGCAAAATACGTACTTCACACATATCTACATATACATAAGGCTTATAAACCACATGCATTCGAAAACGAGCACGTTGCAATAGGGTATAACTATATCCTAACCTCACCTGGTACCAAACACAGCCGAACACAAAGCAGAAGGTCCATCCCGGAACCTGCACGATTCACTTGTCACCACCCCGGGTGCACCTGAACCAACTGAACACACAAAACAGACCACAAGGCTCAGACTCAAACTCAGATAACCACACAGGGACGCACGACAAATGCAATCACATAAGCAGGATTCAAATCCATATTAATTTCAGGCAAAACAAAACATTAAGACATGTCCATAAGCACAATTAATGCAATTAAGGGGACTCGAAAGGCAATGGAATTCACAGATAACATTTCATAAATTTATACGTATTATAAAGCCAAACAAATCATATAATAACGTGCTGCAAATTCTATTTAAAGATCACGAAGTTACATATCAAATTCCAATTTACGTGATTAACATATTTATTTACCAAGTGACAATTTGAAGTTCAATTAATTCAAATCACGCAAGTTTACATATCACATTTTATACAAAATTCACATAATAGCACGTTACGAATCCCTTTAAGCTTACGAAGTCATATATCAAATTCCAATTATGTTATTCAATATTACCAAGTTCATACAATTTATATGTTTACTGAAATTACATATACACCCCCTTCAAGATAGCCAAATAGCTCAAATTCGATACATCGGAATTCAAATGGCATATCAAAGCATCAATATAATCCATAATTCATCTAATACATGATTTCGTACTCATTGAAATACAATTCGATCGACAAATCAAGCAATTAGCAATTAAAACAATTAATTTCAAATATTCAAGTTATACAAAATAAATCACAACAAATCAACCGGACATCCGATTGACGAACGGGAAGTGGCGTTGGACTTACCACAAAGAAACGGACCTACTGTCCGAAAGTCACCGGAATGCCGCCACCGTAGCCGACCGAACAGCCACCGGCCGCCACCGGAACACCGCCTCCGGTGGTCGAAAAAATCCCCGGAAGGACATAAACGTGTGTCTCGGCCTGCTTGACAAAAGCCCTCAATCAATTTCAGAAAATACCAAACACGCCGGACTTCGTTGACGAAAAACCGAACCAAAATCCTAGTATGAAAACTGAAATTAAATACAAACCGCTAAACGAAAATAAAATCCGGACATACCGTTGGAAAGCTCGTAACGAGCTCTACGAAAGCCCCCAGCCAAAACCCGGAAAAAGTCACCGGAAAATCGGACCGCCGGTCCGCCACCGGTTCACCGCCGCCGGCCGGTTCTCGAGTTGGGGCCAACGCCATCCGCTAGTTTCCGTCGTTCTAAGCAACTTTCGTGAAGCGACCAACACCAAAACCGGTCGGGAAAAGGGCCCAAATCGCCGCCGAAGTTCTGCCGCCGTGCCACCGCCGATTCCGCCATCTCCGCCGTGATTCGCTCAAAAAGGAGGCCGGAAATGGAACGGGAAGGGTAAAAAACGTAGGGTAGGGTAGTGGTTGGCCGGCGAAAGTCACCGGATCGCCGGCGACGAAGTGGTGGCGCCACCCGCCACTTTCAGGCCGCCGCTGCCCCACCGTGGGTCGTCGGTTGGCCACGATCTTGGTACGGTTATGACGGGCTCGTCGAGCTGATGAATTTCGACTATTGATTCGTCGAATTCCGTCGAGAAACGAGGGAGAACGAGCATGTGTGTGAAATCACACCTTCGAGTGTGTGAACAGTGCTGTTCGCTGGAGGAAGACGCTGAAGGCTGAGATCTGATCTTTGGCACGAATTACGAGGATTCGGGGTATAAATCTCGGGTCCTCGTACGCAAAAAGGTCGGAAGAACGGTCTAACGAAGTCAGAATTGGGCAAACTCAGAGTCTACGGACTCGTCTCGATGCCCCGAACGCGTTAAAGGGGTTAAAAAGGTCGAAAACTCGATCGAACGAGAAATGACCAAAAGACCCCTAAAAAAAGAAAATTACAAAAGGGCCCCTAAACTCTAAAAGAGTTCAAAATAGGGCCACAAAAATATAAAATCACATAATTAAACACATTAAAAGGTTGGAACGTGGCGTACCTTATAAATCGGACGAGCGGGATGTTACAACTTAGGTCATATAATGCCAGATTAAATCATATCGGATCATAGGTCACCTATTTCATGTTAAACAAATTCACAAAGTTCACATAACGAACATGACACATCAAATAATATGTTGGCAATGCATATATTTCATAAAAAGAGCAAGGAAATTACATGCAAGGAAGTCAAACAAGGTATGAAGTCATGTAGACATGTTGAAGCATATACGATGCACATTAGGTCATATATTGCACATAAGAGCTTCGAAATTACATCAAATAAATTCATAAATTTAACTTAATGTTCATAACACATTATAATATAATATATCACAAGCATTCATGAGTATAAATTCATAAGAGAGGCAAGGGAATGCAAGAAAACATCGCACGTACATTTAAATGTTCATGCAAACACGTCTCGTTTACACTTATTAAATGAAGCCATAATATTAAAATAGACAAAGCATATCATACACTAACACATCAATAAATTGGGATCATAATTGGGGTTGGAGAAATCAAATAAAATCGAAAACGAAGCAAGAAATGAACAACGAAACAAAGCCAAACAAATAACAAACAAAACGTACGAAACAATCACAAAGGGGAGAGGGGTAACGGGGGTTACCAATTTGCAGCACAAAGAGGTTAACCCCCATAAGGAAGGCAGAAGCAAAGTGTGACGTCCCGCCTCTTCGGCATTCTAGGTACGGCGTCACGAGAGAGTTTAATTCAGTAATTTTGTGAAATATGTGATTTAGCATGCTTACGTGTCAACGTGATATTTATTTTAATTATGTGTGCTTTAGAATTTATTTTAATGTCTTGGACTCAATTGTCCAATATTTGCAATTTAGGGACCTAATTATAATTAGGACGTTTGAGCCTTCGTGGCTATTTGAGCTCGGGAATTCGAATTCGAATTCTGACCCTAGCGTTGAGTTCGTTTCGATGATTCGGATTCATTGAATTAGCCTTTTAATTTCTAAAGCCATTTGATAGCCCTACCGTTTTAAATTCGATCCGTTTGGACCGGATACCGTTTGACCCTACCCGTTTTAACAGACCTGTTTGACCAGCCCCAAAAGGGGCCAGCCTTTCCTTCCCTCTCCACTCTCATGATCAGCAACAAAGCAACGAAGAGGAGAAGAAGATATTTTCCCCATTTTGGCCATCAAGCCTTGAGCTCGGGTTTGGGAGATCCAACCGTCCGATCAACGACCTAAGGTAAGATTTGTGACCCTCTCGTTACGTGCTTTAATTTATCGTCTCTTTCGTGCCTCGGATTTGTGCCTACGTGCTTTGTTAGGGAAGTTGATGAATAGTAGTGGGTCGGGGGTTTGGCTTGTTTAAGCTCATTTCTTGAGCTCCTAAGTGTAATTATATGTTCTATATGTTATATATGCTTTATTGTGTTAATTTTGCATGATTTGGTTGTTGGTTGTGGCTGTGTTTGGGTGGTGGTGTTGGCTCCCGACGCCATTGCTGCTTCTGCTCTGTTCTTTTGAGCAGGACGGGCCGGAACGGCCTTTCCCGTTTTGGCCTTGGGGCCGGAACGGCCCTTCCCATCCGCGTATGGGAACGGCCGTTCCCGTTTTGTTCTTCGGGCCGGAACGGCCCTTTTGGGCAGCGTTCGTGGGAAGGGCCCTTCCCGTTTTGCCTTGTGTCTGGGAACGACCCTTCCCCTTGTCCAGAGTGTGTTTTTGGGTTTTTATGCTTTTAATTGATTTCTTTTGCCGCTTATTGATTTATATCTTAATTGTAGTGCATTTTTCGATATGAATTCGCATAATATGCTATGTTAGGTGCATAAATTGTATTTTAATATTAACGAATGAGTATTTTATGCATGTATACGAGATCCATGAATTCATGCCAATTTTAAGCATACGCCGTGGGTCTATTTGGTTCATTCACGTGTCTAAGTCCTGTTTTGTATTCAGTTTGTTCAGGTACACCCGGGGTGGTGTTTGGTTGGCCGTGTTGATTTCGGGGTGGATCATTTGTTGTGTCTTCGGCCTCTTCGGTGTCAGGTGAGGTTAGGATATAGTTTCACCTTATTGCAATGTGCTCGGTTTTGATTGCATGTGATTTAATAAGCCTTATATGTATATAAATAAGTGTGAAATATGTATTTGTTGAATATGCCTCGAGTTTGCAAGTATGTTAAGCAATGTACGAGCCTATGTATGCTTGATTTGGAATGATTTGTTATGTTTCGCCACGTGAAGCTATGCTTCTAACCGTATACTTCTCATGAGCCAAGTTTGGCAAGGACCGAGTTTGATTGAAACGGAAAGTGGTATGTATACCTATATATATATAAGTTATGTTTGTCTGTCTCTGTTGTAGCGGGTTATGATATGATATGTGTATGTTGGGCCCCGGAGCTATGGGTAAGGAGCCCTCGGGACGGCATAGGGCCGTCGAGGTTAAGCCTGTGCATAGTCTCCATATGTCTGCAGAGGATCACCCCTGAACTCACCAGGATGTTTGGTGAGGGAAGGAATCCTGAGGGTTTGAGTACTCACAAGGCGCTCCTCTCATTTGTTTGGATGGTTTGGGCGTATACACCCTTCCATCATCCGGAGTTGAGGATGATATGATATGATTTGTATGTAAATTTTATGTTTTGATTCTGATAGGTTATGTTATGAGGAGTTTGGTGGAGTCGGGGCTCATACCTGCCGAGTTCTATATGATATGATATGTATGTTCTGTTAAGGTTTATGAAACGGGGATAGATTCTAAGTTAAACTAAAAGGGAGTTTTTATAAGATAAGCTAAGTTCTGAATATGTTAAGATTTAATAGGCTTTGCTAAGTTTGCTCGGTAAGTTAAAATTGGTTAATTTGCTTTTGTTAAGTAAACCCTATATGTATATATATCACGGAAAATGATTTAGTGTGCAAAAACTATCCCCGCGTTCATGAACATTATGAGTTTGATACGTGCTTTGATCTTATATGTATAGTGTGAGTGTGTTAACCCCTCACTCAGTCAAGTTAAGACTGACCCCTCCCCTTTTAATTTTAGCTTGCAGGTTTGCTTGGAGTTCGTGCTAGGCGGAGTGTGTCTGTCTTTGGAGTCTGTTCTGAGTCTTTGTCTAGTAGGTGGTCTTGCATTCACATTCCTTTCTTTCATCTTATGTATAAGATATGTTTGTTTATGATATCCAGAATTTAATTATGAATTGATATGTATACTTCGGGATAGGTTAGGACAGGTGTGCTCGATTTAGTTGAACCCGTTGGATTTATGATTATTGTTTGATATTCGGGATTAGGTATTTATGCTAGTGGAACCCGTCAACTGTTTATGTATGTTTGATTGTTGCATGGCTTGTTTCGCTTCCGCATTCTTGTTGTGGTCTGAGTTTTGCTTTCAGGGTCTAAGTTCCGCCTAGCCTAGGTGTGAGTTTATCAGTCTCCCGTTTGCCACTGTTTGGTTCATGTACGGACTCTCCATTTCGTATGTGGATCGGACTTTGGTGCAGGGGATGTGGTGACCCACCGTGCGGGTGCTACATCCTTAAGTGGTATCAGAGCCCCAGGTTGAAAAACCGGGCTTCAGTGTCAGGTCGTGTCTGTCTAAGTCGAACGGTATAGGACAATTTGGTTATGTGTGCATTTGCATCATGATTTGATAAGTTATGTAATTGAAATTTCAATACTTTGTTGAATTACATTACGTGATGCATTGCATTTCTTTGATGCTCTACTTGATTTACTACGTGACATGAGCACTTACTAATTGACACGCATATATATTGTAGTTGCTGAGTTTTTCAGGGTACCAGTGAGTTAGCAACCCTGTGGTCAATTCTACTCAACCAAATTTGTGATATCAAGAACCATCTCTAACCAAAGTATTAGCAATGAATCCGATGGCAATGTTGTACCAGGAATTCATAGCATTCAAGCCTCCCCAATTTCGAGAAGGAAATGATGTAAAGGCTGAAGAGTGGCTTTCAGAGATAGAGGGTATCTTCGAAATATGGCCACGTAACTCTCAGGATATGGCTCTCCTTGCTACATTTCTTTTGCAAGGGCAAGCAAGACAATGGTGGAGAAGGGTGGCTCAACAACTAGAAACTACAAACGAAGTATTGACTTGGGAAGTGTTTGTCCGAGAATTTCGAAGAAGGTTTACACCAGCTATTCTACAAGAGCGGAGACTTGAAGAATTTCTCACCTTGAAGCAAGAAGATAGGACCATTATGCAGTATATGGAGGAATTTGAGAAATTGGGCATGTATGTGCCTCACCTTACGGGTAATGAACAAATGAAGGCCAAATACTTCATGGAAGGTCTTCGGGATGAATTCAAGGAAGCCCTAATTGCAAAGGATACGACTACATGGGATAAAGCCACGAAGAAAGTTTTAAGGGTCGAAACTTGGATCATGACTAGGGGCAATGAAGAAGAGGTATCAGGGTCTAATGTTGAGTTGGGTTTATGCTCAAATTTACCAGTGGAAGAAGAACCTCCTCAACAGGGAACTAGGGCCAAAAGAATTCGGGGAAAGAAACACAAGATTGGGAATACTTCAAGGTTGGGGAAAAGGCCCCAATTGTGTGCTTATTGTGGAGGAACCACTCATACTTACGAAGCATGTTGGGAAAGATTGAAGAGGTGCTACATCTGTGGGTCAAAGGTGTTGGAAAACACGAATCAGAAAGCAGCGGAATTTAAAAAATTTTCCCAACAAAAGGACCTTGAACTCGCAATCGTGTAACCAAATTCGTAAAGATAGAAAACTTAATTTTCTTTTATTCTTTCTTGAAGCGTTTCAAGCCACCCAAGAACGCTCTTCTCGAGGCTTGATCCCCTCTCCTTGGTAAAGCTCGAATCTTCAAACTTCTAACTTGAAGTCTCTAGAGAAAGTCCACCAACTTGATCACAATCTAACTAGTAAGGATGCTAGTTCTCTAGTTAGTGTTTAGGCTTAACCTAGGGTTTAATTTAATCTTGGAGAAAGGAAGGTGTTCAACACATGAACCAAAAGAATTGTCAAAAAATAGCTCCATAAGGAGCTCGAGCTCCCCTATTTCTAGGGAGGGGGGTGCCGAAATTCCTAGTCCTTTATGGGCTAGGATTTTGGTCCCTCTCTCCTATTACTTGATCATCAAGTATTTTTGACTTTGACTTTGAATTCTAATTCAAATCAACTTTCAAGAGAGCCAAAAAAATATCCAAACTATTTTTGGATAATTTTATACTTTATTTATTATAAAATAAATAACTTATTTTTATCTAATTAATTAATTCGTAATTAATTAACTAGATTATTTTCTCCAAAATTAGACTTTCTTTTTAATTCAAAATTAAACCAAAGTCTATTAAATAATTAACTAATTAATTATTTAATATATATATAATATATATATACACACACGTGTGTGACACGTGTCACAGTGACACGTGTCACTCACGTGAGCCACACGTGTGACCTCACACGTGTGGAACCCTCTTGGCCCGATTAACTCGTTTAATCATTTTCAAGCCTCAACTCATGTAACCAAGTTGTTGTGTGTGACCCTCTAGGTTCTCAATTCAATTAGCAGTGACCCCAATTAATTAATTCACTAATTAATTAATCAGTCTACAGATTAAACGACCATAGTCTAGCAACAGGTGTTTAACCCCTAGCTGAATTGGAATGTTCAGATTCGACAGAACCTTTAAGTCATTGATTCATGTGAGATACAATCCTCCTACTTACTATCTCTCAACCAAGATCTAGGGCAAGGGAATAATCAGAACCCTAATAATCCGGTCTTAAAGCTAAGTGCATTTCATATCCATTTGATCTCAATCCAAGAAACCCTTTTCTTGATGTCTTGATCTACTGCCTTGGCCAAGGACTCCATATGGCATATGAATGACTTACACAATAAGAGATCACCTTGCAAATGCAAGTGTAGGTCCTTTCTTGATTCTCATTCACTTTCATGAGTCACTTGTGCAGCCCCAGCATAAGCCTTGAATCAGTTGTCTAAGGTGACACCCTTTAAAGCTTATACCTAAGACTACAAAGTTAACTCATAAAGTGACAAGGAACCTCAAGTCTAAGGATCAATTAATCACATCAATGACTTGTGAGATATTTCCTAATCTGGAAGTTTCCATTTCCTGAAATAGAAACTTCCTTTCCCATTTAGGAATGTTCTCACACGGGGCACCTCAGTGAACTTACTTATTAAAGTAAGCACCCTCATGTATCACGCACGTATCAACTATACACTTTGCACCTCCATGAAACAAGGTGGTCCTTCTTAAGGGCGTGATCCCACAAGCAAGCCTTAGAGGAGTCAGGTTGACACTCCCACTGTCTGTAGGACTCATCGGCTTGGAGTATTTTACTAATCATGACTTATGTGATATAGGGCTCGTTTCATGAACCATTTCACCTAAATGGTAGAGTCCTAAAGTCATCAGGATTAGGGGAGTTCTCATACATGCACAGCTAAAGTAAACGCATACCAAACAAGAGCATATAAAGAAGTGTTGCCTCAATTCGTTATTTCATTCAAAGATTGTCTGTGATTACAATAAGGAAAAGCACAAAGCGGATATACAATCGGCTTTCTAGGGCACTATTCCTAACAATCTCCCACTTGCCCATCAAAGCCATTCTAAAGCTACTCTAAGTCCCATCTTCTGAAGATGACCTTGGAAAGCTTCTCGACTAAGGGGTTTAGTAAGTGGATCTGCCACGTTCTCTGCTGGTGTGACCCTCTCAATTAGCACATCTCCTCTTTTGATAATATCACGGATTAGGTGATACTTCCTCATAATGTGCTTGGTCCGTTGGTGAGATCTTGGTTCTCTTGCTTGAGCAACCGCCCCAGTGTTGTCACAAAACACAGTAATGGGGTCTTTCATGCTAGGAACAACATTCAACTCTTGAATGAAGTTTCTAATCCAAACACCTTCCTTAGCTGCATCATTTGCAGCTAAGTATTCGACCTTAGTGGTCGAATCTGCAGTGGTTGTTTGCTTGGAACTCTTCCAACTCACTGCTCCGCCGTTTAGGCAGAAAATGTATCCTGACATTGACTTAAAATCATCTAAGTCAGATGCAAAGCTTGCATCGCAGTATCCTTCGACAGTAAGATCTTTCTGACCTCCGTAAACTAAGAATAAATCTTTAGTACTTTTCAAGTACTTAAGAATATTCTTCACGGCAGCCCAGTGACCATCTCCAGGGTCAGATTGGAAACGACTCGTTACACTAAGTGCATAAGCCACATCCGGTCGAGTACATAACATTGCATACATTATGATACCTATTGCTGATGCATAAGGTGTATGAGTCATTCTCTCCTTCTCAAGGTTAGTCTTAGGACACATCTTCTTTGAAAGACATGTTCCTACACTCATAGGAAGGTTCTTAACCTTTGCTGACTCCATATTGAATCTCTTCAATACTTTGTCAATGTACATCGACTGTGATAGTCCTATTAACCTTCTAGATCTATCTCTATAGATTTTAATTCCAAGGATATAGGACGCATCACCAAGATCTTTCATCTCGAATTGGTTTGATAACCATAACTTAGTCACTTTCATGTCATCCTTCGAATTCCCAATAAGAAGGATGTCATCAACATAAAGTACTAAGAATTGCACTGAGGTCTCCAATTCCTTTCTATACACACATGATTCATTCGAAATTTGGATGAAGCCAAACGCTTTGACCGATTCATCAAATCGAATGCTCCAATTCCTAGAAGCCTGTTTCAATCCATAGATTGATCTTTGGAGTTTGCAAACCTTTTGCTCACTCCCACTGAATGTGAAACCTGTGGGTTGCTCCATATAAATGTCTTTGTCAATGTCACCATTGAGAAAGGCAGTTTTCACATCCATTTACCATATCTCATAGTCATAATATGCAGCAATGGCAAGCATGATCCGAATAGACTTTTGCATTGCAACTGGTGAAAAGGTTTCATCAAAATCCACGCCGGGTCTCTGAGTGAATCCTTTTGCAACCAGTCTTGCTTTGTAGGCTGCAATGCTTCCATCAACTCCAAGCTTTCTCTTAAAGATCCATTTGCAACCTATGGGTTTGACCCCATCAGGCAAATCTACCAAGGTCCAAACTTGGTTGGAGTTCATGGAATCCATTTCGGATTTCATGGCTTCTATCCACTGTTCAGAGTCAGAATCTGAAAGTGCCTCCTCATATGTTGAAGGATCATTATCCTTTTGAGAGATTTCATGGAAGAATCCATACCATCTCTCCGGCTGTCTAGGATTGCGTTCAGAATGCCTTAGAGGAGGATTTTCATGTGTATCGAAATTCGTGATTGGTTGTGGTTGATCAGAGTGGGACGTTTCTTCAGTGGGTGGTATGGGGTCACTTTGTACTTCTTATAATTCTATGATCTTGCCTTTCTTTTCTTTAAGGAACGGTTCCTCAAGAAAAGTGGCATTTCTGGAAACAAACACCTTTTGCTCAGATTGATCATAGAAATAGTATCCTATGGATTCCTTAGGATAACCTACAAAGTAGCATAAGTTAGAACGAGATTCTAACTTATCTCCCACTGTCCTCTTCACGTAAGCAGGACAACCCCAAATTCTTAAGTAAGAATAACTAGGGATTTTACCATGCCACATTTCATAGGGCGTCTTGGGGACTGACTTAGAGGGAACTAGATTCAGAATCTTTGCTGCACTTTCTAGGGCATAACCCCAGAAAGAAGGTGGTAAGTCAGTGAAACTCATCATGGAACGAACCATATCAAGTAGGGTTCGATTCCTTCTCTCAGAAACTCCATTAAGCTGAGGAGTTCCCGGAGTTGTCAACTGAGAGATAATTCCATTATCTTTGAGATGATTAAGGAATTCTTCACCAAGATACTTGCCTCCTCGATCAGATCGAAGTGCTTTGATCTTGTGACCAGTTTGGTTCTCAACCTCCTTTTGAAATTCTAAGAATTTCACAAAAGCTTCAGATTTATACTTCATTAAGTATACATAACCATACCGACTAAAGTCATCAGTAAAGGTTATGAAATACTGATGATTGCTTCTAGTGCTTACACTAAGCGGTCCACAAACATCAGTATGGATCGAATCCAAAACCTTAGTGGCACGTTCCACAGTTCCTTTAAAAGGAACTTTGGACATCTTTCCTTTGAGACAGGATTCGCAAGAAGTCAACTCTTTGAGATCATTTTCAGAGAATGATCCTAAAGTGTTTATCTTGCTAATTCTGTTCTTGGAAATGTGTCCTAATCTAGCGTGCCATAAGGGAGCTGAAACTTTGTCATCTCTCTTACGCTTTGTTTCTCGTTGTATATTCATAATATTGATATTTTGAGTTAGGTAAAGTCCATTACTTAGAGTACCGATATGAACGGAAGAGTTGTTCCGTTTGATAAAATATTTACCATTCTTAATATAAGTTTCATAACCTTCACAATCTAATATTGGAACTGAAATTATATTACGAATAATGCTCGGTACATAAAGGACTTTATTTAATACTAACTCAAAACTACCTAAATCTAATCTAATTGTGCCTAAAGCTCGAGCTTCAACGTTTGAGCCATCGCCGATCTTCAAGACACATTCTCCTTCTTTGAGTTTTTGGACTTCACTTAGCATCTGTACATCATTACAGATATGAGTTCCACAACCGGTATCAAGTACCCAAGAACTAGAATTAATAGAAAGATTTACTTCAACGAGAAAGATACCTTTCTTTAGAGTAGCCTTGTACTCTGGGCAGTTTCTCCTCTAATGTCCCGCTTTGCCACAATGGAAGCAAACATCCTCTTTCTGATCACGCTTCTTCTTTTGGGCCTTCCCCTTTGAAATGCCACCAGTGGGCCTAAGGGGTTTCTTCTTCTTCTTTTGGGCTTTCTTGCCCTTACCTTTAGAAGGCCCAGAAGAGGAAGATGGAGCATTCACCATCAAAACCTTATTGTCCTTCTTGATCGTGCTTTCAGCAGTCACAAGCTGACTAATCAGCTCAGCTACAGTAGCACCAGCATGATTCATGTTGAAGTTAAGGACAAATGGGTTGAATGATGGTGGGAGCGAAGCTAGCAACAAATCCACTGAAAGCTCATCTTTCACTGGCATGTCCATGGAAGCAAGTTTCTCAGTAAGGGCAAGAAACTTGAGTCCATATTCATGGACACTTGAACCTTCCCTCATTCTCAAGTGGAACAATTCCTTTGAAGTGTTATACCTTGTAACACGTTCATGAGGGCGGTAAAGTTGCTCTAAGTGGTCGTAAATCTCCCAAGCAAATTCCATGGCCTCATGTTGCCTTTGCAAGTCCGGAGACATGTTAGCCAACATAAGGCAACGGGCTTGGAGATTATCATCCTTCCACTTCTGAATCGCGTCCCGCTCGACCCGAGTGGGAGCCTCCCCTTCGGGACTAGGCTCCCCTTCGAAGAGAACATAAGTTCTCTTCTCAGAATCTAAAATGATTTTTAGATTCCTCAGCCAATCAGAATAGTTGGGACCAGTCAACTTGTTTGACTCGAGGATCGATACAAGAGGGTTTTTGGTTGCCATTTCAAAACACGTAGAGAATCACAGAATCTACGACCTAAATGGTAAAAACAGAGAACTAGTGAGCATGCTGAATTATAACGATATACAAAAGATAAGGTCTTTAATCTATTGTAGCTCCCACTGTTTTTCAAAGATCTAGAATTCCCAAAGATCTAAGAGGAACACGTTTCCCAATGGGTACTAAGATCCTAGGCATTTTACCTCGAACCCACGACTCGCGGACATTCTAAGTAAGAACCCTAGGTAGGTACAACTTACCAATTCTAATACCTTTAGAACTCTTAGTAATTGTTTTTGCATCACCTATCTTTCAATATGGACCCACGACTCGTGCGACATCCATATTTACTTAGGCGTTAAGCTAGACCCATCAATCATAAGATCATGACCAAAACTTAGTTCGAACGACCCACGACTCGCGGACATCGCCCTTGCTAAAATTGACCACGAAATATTGATCATTTAAAATGATTAATTAGGTAACCAAGAACTAATAAGCTCCACTAGCTATCCCACGACTCGCGGACAATAACTAGCTTTACTTACTAAACTTAAAACCTATTGATGGAATGCTAGGAATTTAATTCAAAATTTGCATCTCGAATTAAACACCTATTTGTTCGAAATTAGCTTAATATTTAATGGGAATTTTCGAATCAACCGGAGAGTTGTCCGGTTCGACCTCACCAACATATATGTTATCCAATTTTATTAGTCTTGATTAATGCAAGTACACTTAAATGCATATCAAACAAGCACATAAACAGATAACATGTCCTAGCATGATACTAACATGTAATGATCATGGGTTCTACCTATCTTATGCGTGATATGTGGGAGCCACACCACAATCACAAGTTCTAACATACATGCCACATAAACAGTTTAAATCACATAAGGGAAAGCGGTAACAAAATACGAGCCCTATCTCTATTACATTTAACAATTGAGATTCCCCTCCCTAACATTTTGAGGGGTCTTCACTTATGGCCTCCTTGTTACTTGAATGTGGTCCATCTTACTCCATGGGTGCATTGTCTCCAAAATGAAAATAAAACCTCACCACCTATCTCTACTCTCAAATTACAATAAAAGGAAAAAGACATAAAGTAATAAGGCTCAATCTTCATATTGGCCTTAGACAATTACACGAGGCATACCCCGGCCTCAAAAACAGTAATATGGAAAGCCACATAATAAATCACATAACAGTACGCACATAAGTGAGGCTCCAACCTCAATTGAAAAACGCAACTATAGGGCTCCAACCCCAATTTAAACCATCCATGTGCATAAATTAAAACCATACATAGATCTAAACCCATGATCACCTAACATGCTTTTGCGAGAATTTAAATTTAACCAATAAATTAAAATTCTCGTTTCAAGTCCTAATGACTTAAAACACGACTTAGATGCAATTCTTGTTCAAGAGTCTTTTCAATAAAACCCGAAAAACAACAAACCAATAAAATTCCAATTAATTTACAAAATTAATAATTTTATTCTTTCATTATTTTCAGAAAATAAAATTCATAGTTTTCCCAAAATCCAAATCGCTTCAATTTCTCAAAAATCCCAATTTAATCAAAATTTTAAAATAATTTTATTTTAACAAAACTGATTTTAAAAGATAAAATTAAAATAAAATTAAATCGGGATTTTATGGACCGAAAACACGAAAAACACGAAACACGAAAAACGAGCCCAAAAAAAAGGCCCAGCCGCGTGAGGCACCGCCGCGCAGCAGCGCGCACAGCGCGCGGCAGTTGCCGCTCGCGTGCGCACGCTGGGCGTGCATCATGCACGCGCCGCGCGCAGCAGCGCCCGCCGCGACTAGGCGGGCTGAGCAGGCGTCCCGCGCGGTTACGGGACGGACTGGGCGGGCGCGCCTAGGCGCGCCCGGGACGGCTCCCGCGCTGTTGCGGGAGGAGCTGGGCGGCGTCGACGGGCCTGGGCGTGCGACGTGCTAGCACGCCTAGGCTCGTTGCTTTTCGTGTTCGTTTCGTATTTCTGGGTTTCTCGAAAACCCGGTTCAATCCAAAAATTAAAAATTCGATTTAAACATATTTCAATCAAAACGGTTTTCAAAATCACAATTTAAGAAAACAGTTTCAGAAATTCAGGAAAAATTACAGTTTCGTATTTCAGGCTTTCTAAAAGAACTCATGAATACCTAATTCGCATCTAAGCCTAAGAATTTCTACCAAATTCAGAATAATTGAGACGAATCAGAAACACGATTAACGAGGTGGCTCTGATACCACTTGTTGGAAAACACGAATCAGAAAGCAGCGGAATTTAAAAAATTTTCCCAACAAAAGGACCTTGAACTCGCAATCGTGTAACCAAATTCGTAAAGATAGAAAACTTACTTTTCTTTTATTCTTTCTTGAAGCGTTTCAAGCCACCCAAGAACGCTCTTCTCGCGGCTTGATCCCCTCTCCTTGGTAAAGCTCGAATCTTCAAACTTCTAACTTGAAGTCTCTAGAGAAAGTCCACCAACTTGATCACAATCTAACTAGTAAGGATGCTAGTTCTCTAGTTAGTGTTTAGGCTTAACCTAGGGTTTAATTTAATCTTGGAGAAAGGAAGGTGTTCAACACATGAACCAAAAGAATTGTCAAAAAATAGCTCCATAAGGAGCTCGAGCTCCCCTATTTATAGGGAGGGGGGTGCCGAAATTCCTAGTCCTTTATGGGCTAGGATTTTGGTCCCTCTCTCCTATTACTTGATCATCAAGTATTTTTGACTTTGACTTTGAATTCTAATTCAAATCAACTTTCAAGAGAGCCAAAAAAATATCCAAACTATTTTTGGATAATTTTATACTTTATTTATTATAAAATAAATAATTTATTTTTATCTAATTAATTAATTCGTAATTAATTAACTAGATTATTTTCTCCAAAATTAGACTTTCTTTTTAATTCAAAATTAAACCAAAGTCTATTAAATAATTAACTAATTAATTATTTAATATATATATAATATATATATATACACACGTGTGTGACACGTGTCACAGTGACACGTGTCACTCACGTGAGCCACACGTGTGACCTCACACGTGTGGAACCCTCTTGGCCCGATTAACTCGTTTAATCATTTTCAAGCCTCAACTCATGTAACCAAGTTGTTGTGTGTGACCCTCTAGGTTCTCAATTCAATTAGCAGTGACCCCAATTAATTAATTCACTAATTAATTAATCAGTCCACAGATTAAACGACCATAGTCTAGCAACAGGTGTTTAACCCCTAGCTGAATTGGAATGTTCAGATTCGACAGAACCTTTAAGTCATTGATTCATGTGAGATACAATCCTCCTACTTACTATCTCTCAACCAAGATCTAGGGCAAGGGAATAATCAGAACCCTAATAATCCGGTCTTAAAGCTAAGTGCATTTCATATCCATTTGATCTCAATCCAAGAAACCCTTTTCTTGATGTCTTGATCTACTGCCTTGTCCAAGGACTCTATATGGCATATGAATGACTTACACAATAAGAGATCACCTTGCAAATGCAAGTGTAGGTCCTTTCTTGATTCTCATTCACTTTCATGAGTCACTTGTGCAGCCCCAGCATAAGCCTTGAATCAGTTGTCTAAGGCGACACCCTTTAAAGCTTATACCTAAGACTACAAAGTTAACTCATAAAGTGACAAGGAACCTCAAGTCTAAGGATCAATTAATCACATCAATGACTCGTGAGATATTTCCTAATCTGGAAGTTTCCATTTCCTGAAATAGAAACTTCCTTTCCCATTTAGGAATGTTCTCACACGGGGCACCTCAGTGAACTTACTTATTAAAGTAAGCACCCTCATGTATCACGCACGTATCAACTATACACTTTGCACCTCCATGAAACAAGGTGGTCCTTCTGAAGGGCGTGATCCCACAAGCAAGCCTTAGAGGAGTCAGGTTGACACTCCCACTGTCTGTAGGACTCATCGGCTTGGAGTATTTTACTAATCATGACTTATGTGATATAGGGCTCGTTTCATGAACCATTTCACCTAAATGGTAGAGTCCTAAAGTCATCAGGATTAGGGGAGTTCTCATACATGCACAGCTAAAGTAAACGCATACCAAGCAAGAGCATATAAAGAAGTGTTGCCTCAATTCGTTATTTCATTCAAAGATTGTCTGTGATTACAATAAGGAAAAGCACAAAGCGGATATACAATCGGCTTTCTAGGGCACTATTCCTAACAAAAGGAGCACAAGATTTCTGAGTGTGATCGACCGAGAGCCAACAAGCAAAAGGCACGGGATCATCGGCTTCAAATTGGAAACCAACAGGAATCCGAAAATTGAGGTATTGCATTCATAGCACGTGCATTCATCACACTTTAAAATTTTTGCAATTTATTATCCTCTTTGCCTTAATTATTAATTGGCTACATATTATTAATTATTGATAATTGTTGCTATTATGTGTCTAAGTGATGGGTAAGTGATGCATCTCATTCGCACTTTGACTCGACATGCATATTTAGTGTTTTATTTTAGGGTAATTCTTCATTCAAGTTACCAAGTTGTGTTCGATGGGAATTGGAAGAGATGGTTTGGATAGGGAATGAAATTGAGAATTTCTTTTGGAGTTCGGGTTGAGTTTTTGGAGACATGGAAATATGATAAAGAAGAATGATTTGAGAGGTCCCGCTACCAAGTTGAAGAATTTAGGAATTGGGGTATATTTTGAAGAGAAATTAAAGATTCGAGGTAGCTTATTTCACCAAGCACAAGGCATGATTTGTTTTGGAGTTCGGATTTAAGAATAGTGAAGGAAGTTAATTCTTGAAAATAATTAGAAGAAGACATTAAGATTCTCTACCGGTGGAATTTAAACAAGAATAACAAGGGTTAGAACAAGAATTGATTTGGGAGTTGGGAACGAATTTAATCAACTGCAGTTTCGGGATATGGTGACCGCTTTCCATTTAACCGTACTTTAGAGAAGAAGAATCGATAAAGATGATTAGAAGATGTAGATTGAACTTCTAAGGATTTCAAAATTTTCAAAAGGAGAAGGGTGCTAACCGTAAAGAAAATTGATGCCACATTCAAAAGATTTTTTTTATGGGAAGGAAACTATAATTTTAGAGCAAGAGGTTATCTCGGGATTTGGGAACAAATATGAGTAATTAAAATCTCGGGAGCACGGTGATCAATTGGTTTCTAGTTAACCACGCCTGAAGAGAAGAATTTTGGTAGGAAACTTTAATCCAGCATCTAATAGACCTCAAAGGAAAGAGACGGAAAATTATGAATAGGATATTTTGATCCGGGAAAGAAACAAGAGTATACTCTTGGGACTACTACAAAGAAACTCTCGAATGGAAGAATTAGAATCATGAAGTGAAGAAGATTTAACGAGCTTATAAATTATACAAGAATCATAAGGACTAATCGAAATCCAAAGAATTCAAATACTTGAGGAACGAGAACAAGATCAAGAGAATAAGAATGAGGGTTTGAGTTGAAAGAATTATCAAGGGAAAAATAACAACCGTGGGATAAAGATCAAGTTGATATTCGAAGCAAGAGACTTTGGGAATTTCGGGATATAACCCCAAATAGGGAAGCTTCGGCTCTGATCAAATCATCATAAAGACAAGACTCCGATGCTTCGGTGAACGGTACACTAATCATACATACCAGGTGCATCATCCATCTTTTGTTTTGCCTTGCTTTGGGTGTGTGTGTTGTTGTTGTGAGTTGTTGGTTACCCTTTGGGGTGACTTGAGTGAGCGAGTGTTGTTGTCTTGCGGTAAGTTGAGGGTTATGCTTTACAATGGTCTTTTCAATGAGTTTCCTAGAGCTTGCAGTTGAGGTGAGCAACGTTCGAATGTCAACTTCGAACCACGGGTTGAAGGCCCTTCTTGGGTGGAGAGCGAGTGGTGTGAGTTCTTTAACAACTCCACTCGTGGTCCCGGATTGTGGGTTGGTTTGGATTGATTCAAGTGGTGGGAGTTGAATCACTTGTGAGGCTTCTATCGTGCGAAAAGTCTGAACTACTCCTAGTCGGGATCAAGTTTGTGTGAATCTTGAAGTGAACGATCGAACCCCCTCCGTGCTTGGAAGACCTTTCTCGGGCTAACCTTTGTCGGAGTGTCGCGAGCCCCGAACTTGGGTGAATATGGGAGAGTTGCTCGTAGTTTTGTTACGAGCGGTAGAACCTGGGGGCCAGGTTCACTTAAGGGGGGGAGATTGTGACGCCGCGCCTCTTCGGCATTCCAGGTACGGCGTCACGAGAGAGTTTAATTCAGTAATTTTGTGAAATATGTGATTTAGCATGCTTACGTGTCAACGTGATATTTATTTTAATTATGTGTGCTTTAGAATTTATTTTAATGTCTTGGACTCAATTGTCCAATATTTACAATTTAGGGACCTAATTATAATTAGGACGTTTGAGCCTTCGTGGCTATTTGAGCTCGGGAATTCGAATTCGAATTCCGACCCTAGCGTTGAGTTCGTTTCGATGATTCGTATTCAATGAATTAACCTTTTAATTTCTAAAGCCATTTGATAGCCCTACCATTTTAAATCCGATCCGTTTGGATCGGATACCGTTTGACCCTACCCATTTTAACAGACCCGTTTGACCAGCCCCAAAAGGGGCCAGCCTTTCCTTCCCTCTCCACTCTCACGATTAGCAACAACGCAAGGAAGAGGAGAAGAAGATATTTTCCCCATTTTGGCCATCAAGCCTTGAGCTCGGGTTTGGGAGATCCAACCGTCCGATCAACGACCCAAGGTAAGATTTGTGACCCTCCCGTTACGTGCTTTAATTTATCGTCTCTTTCGTGCCTCAGATTTGTGCCTACGTGCTTTGTTGGGGAAGTTGGTGAATAGTAGTGGGTCGGGGGTTTGGCGTGTTTAAGCTTGTTTCTTGAGCTCTTAAGTGTAATTATATGTTCTATATGTTATATATGCTTTATTGTGTTAATTTTGCATGATTTGGTTGTTGGTTGTGGCTGTGTTTAGGTGGTGGTGTTGGCTCCCAACGCCATTGCTGCTTCTGCTCTGTTCTTTTGAGCAGGACGGGCCGGAACGGCGTTCCCGTTTTGGCCTTGGGGCCGGAACGGCCCTTCCCATCCGCGTATGGGAACGGCCGTTCCCGTTTTGTTCTTCGGGCTAGAACGGCCCTTCCGGGCAGCGCTCGTGGGAAGGGCCCTTCCTGTGTTGCCTTGTGTCTGGGAACGGCCCTTCCCATTGTCCAGAGTGTGTTTTTGGGTTTTTATGCTTTTAATTGATTTCTTTTGCCGCTTATTGATTTATATCTTAATTGTATTGCATGTTTCGATATGAATTCGCATAATATGCTATGTTAGGTGCATGAATTGTATTTTAATATTAACGAATGAGTATTTTATGCATGTATACGAGATCCATGACTTCATGCCAATCTTAAGCATATGTGGTGCGTCTATTTGGTTCATTCACGTGTCTAAGTCCTGTTTTGTATTCAGTTTGTTCAGGTACACCCGGGGTGGTGTTTGGTTGGCCGTGTTGATTCCGGGGTGGATCATTTGTTGTGTCTTCGGCCTCTTCGGTGTCAGGTGAGGTTAGGATATAGTTACTTCTTATTGCAATGTGCTCGGTTTTGATTGCATGTGATTTAATAAGCCTTATATGTATATAAATAAGTGTGAAATATGTATTTGTTGAATATGCCTCGAGTTTGCAAGTATGTTAAGCAATGTACGAGCCTATGTATGATTGATTTGGAATGATTTGTTATGTTTTGCCACGTGAAGCTATGCTTCTAACCGTATACTTCTCATGAGCCAAGTTTGGCAAGGACCGAGTTTGATTGAAACGGAAAGTGGTATGTATACCTATATATATATAAGTTATGTCTGTCTGTCTCTGTTGTAGCGGGTTATGACATGATATGTGTATGTTGGGACCCGAAGCTATGGGTAAGGAGCCCTCGGGACGGCATAGGGCCGTCGAGGTTAAGCCTGTGCATAGTCTTCATATGCCTGCAGAGGATCACCCCTGAACTCACCAGGAGGTTTGGTGAGGGAAGGAATCCTGAGGGTTTGAGTACTCGCAAGGCGCTCCCCTCATTTATTTGGATGGTTTGGGCGTATACACCCTTCCATCACCCGGAGTTGAGGATGATATGATATGATTTGTATGTAAGTTTTCTGTTTTGATTCTGATAGGTTATGTTATGAGGAGTTTGGGGGAAGTCGGAGCTCGTACCCGCCGAGTTCTATATGATATGATATGTATGTTCTGTTAAGGTTTATGAAACGGGGATAGATTCTAAGTTAAACTAAAAGGGAGTTTTTATAAGATAAGCTAAGTTCTGAATATGTTAAGATTTAATAGGCTTTGCTAAGTTTGCTCGGTAAGTTAAAATTGGTTAATTTGCTTTTGTTAAGTAAACCCTATATGTATATATATCACGGGAAATGATTTAGTGTGCAAAAAATATCCCCGCGTTCATGGACATTATGAGTTTGATACGTGCTTTGATCTTATATGTATAGTGTGAGTGTGTTAACCCCTCACTCAGTCAAGTTAAGACTGACCCCTCCCCTTTTACTTTTAGCTTGCAGGTTGGCTTGGAGTTCGTTCTAGGCGAAGTGTGTCTGTCTTTTGGAGTCTGTTCTGAGTCTTTGTCTAGTAGGTGGTCTTGCATTCGCATTCCTTTCTTTCATCTTATGTATAAGATATGTTTGTTTATGATATCCAGAATTTAATTATGAATTGATATGTGTACTTCGGGACAGGTTAGGACAGGTGTGCTCGATTTAGTTGAACCCGTTGGATTTATGATTATTGTTTGATATTCGGGATTAGGTATTTATGCTAGTGGAACCCGTCAACTGTTGATGTATGTTTGATTGTTGCATGGCTTGTTTCGCTTCCGCATTCTTGTTGTGGTCTGAGTTTTGCTTTCAGGGTCTAAGTTCCACCTAGCCTAGGTGTGAGTTTATCAGTCTCCCGTTCGCCACTGTTTGGTTCATGTACGGACTCTCCATTTCGTATGTGGATTGATAACTCGTTAATTCGTCATCTTTATAATTGGATTTTGCCCCGAATTGTACTTTAATTGATTTTATCTTGCAAGAATTTGATGCTTTGTTGTTTATATTGTAGATTTAGTGCCCGAATGCAAAATCGATGCGAATTGGATTGGTTTATGAAGGAATTTCCATAAAGAAGGACTTACGGTATTGCTGACTTAATGTGTGCTTTATTTTGATGAAATTGGAAAGCTACGTTGGAATGGATATAAGTGCTAAAGTGATTTTAGAAGGTTAGTGGGCTGAATTCCTGCGAGAATTGCATGCCTGGCTTATTTGAGAGGGCCCACTTTGCTGCACTTGGAAGTTGGAAGTAATTGGGAAATTTGGAACATGCATGCATGCACATGGGTTGACTTGTTTAATTGGAGAAGGCTGCATTTTGAGTTTTGTCTTTTATTGTGGGCTTTGGCAATTAATTTCTGGGGCTATTTGATTTAATTTGCCGCGTGTTTTAGAATTGACTTTGTTAATTTGGGCTTGGATTTCCGCTAATGGGCCGCACTAGTATTGGAGTTAAATCAAAAGAAGGCCCAGCTTTGTGGGAAATTGGAGAGCAAGAATTGAGTCGGACTCCTATTTGCATGAGGATTCAGACTCGTTCCTTTCTATAAATTTGGGACAGCAGCAGCGCAGGGGAGTCACGGAACAAATTTGGAGGCAGCTTTTGGGGAGTGAAGACGCGACCAACACGAAGCGACTTCGGGAGTTTTTCTTATTTTTAATTTCTTTCTTCTTTAGACAATTTAATTTATTTATGTTAAAGAATTCCTTTAGTATTGTTTTTATGGATTTTAGTAGCTAAATTTTTAATTATCTAGCTAGGGATTAAGATTCGATATTGGATATTGTGAGACCTAAACGTTTTTATTAATTCATGTTTATTTAGGCATTTATCTTATCTCCGTGTTTCGCATTTATTGTGATTGATTTATTTAGTGGTAGTGCACGACCATCAAGGTAGATTTATTTGCATATTGCCAATCATGATGCTTGAAGTGTATGTAAAGTTGATTGATAAATTGTGGTAACTTAGTGACAGGGTTTTAGCGATAGAATTCCTCGTTCACTAAGGGATTTGATAAGCTAATTTAAATCTTGCGTGTGTCACGACTTGATTAATTAGGGTTGGTGTTTTTATGGTTCTTAATGCTGCGAATTCATTAAATCCTGTCGAGTGTCTCTAGGGGTTGTGAATTTGTTAGGGAAGATAACTGTCGAGTGTCTCTAGGTTATCCGATTAATTAAGTAAAAACAAGGTTGAGTCGAGTGTCTCTATCAACTATAGCCAATCTGTCTGAATAACTTGAATTTATCCTTGAGTCAATGATCAATATAACAATTCGAATCGAATATCCCTGGCTAGGTAATTCTCCCTCTGATTGATTTAATCCTACGTGATCTTACTTGCTTAGTTTTTGTTATCTTTTTAATTCTTGTTATTTATTTTAATCGCATACTTTGGTTAGAATAATTCTAAAAACCCCCCTTTTAATTGTTACTTCTCGTGAATAACTTAGAATTGTTAGAAATAAATCAACCAGTCTCTGTGGATCGACCCTGTTTGCACTATACTCTGTGTTTAGTCGTTAAATAGGTATTTTAATTATTTTTGATGGATTCGACACCTGTCATGGATCGGACTTTGGTGCGGGGGATGTGGTGACCCACCGTGCGGGTGCTACACAAAGCCTTCCAAGGCTGGATGAGCTAACGGGTGTTACCTCCTCAAAGGATAAACGCCTTAACGGGCATTACCCAACTCACCTGCACAAAATTGAGAGCAGCCATGGCTGCTCTCCCCTATTCTTCACCATCAACCTCCGCAGTAGCAGCACGCAACAAAGCAGCAACCCAAGGCAGCAAAAGCACAACAACAACAACATAAAACTCATGCACAACACATCCAAAGCTCACAGCAAGATAAATAAGTAAAAAGGGGAAAGAATCAAACTCATTCATCAAGCTTTCATCGAGGTTCAGCTATGGTTGATCAATATTCAAGCAAATTCCAAAAAATTCATGCATAGTACATAATCACAAAAGTTAAAATAAAAAAGGAACTCAAACGGATTAAAAACGAGGTAAATAAGGCATTGACATTTAAATAATACATATAAGGTTCAAATAAAATTTCAAATATTAATTCACATAATTCAAGAATATCACGTAATTGATATAATAAACATATAATTTGCGTAATTAAATAATTTAAATGCGCATTTAGCACTCTCGATTTGCGTACCTGTACAACCGGACGAGCGGGATTTTACAGACATCGTAGTAATGTAAGTGAAAGACTTCTTGTATAAGCTTGCTCGTTCTCTGGATACTTAGAGGCCTCATTACGGATGTACATGGAGTCTTTATTTGAATCCTTGAATTCGAATCAGTTAGCAAACTCGAATCCATCACCCGCAGGGTTAGTCAGCAGCACGTTAGGTCTGTTTCGTGCCTGGGTAGTTGATTTGTCTATATGCAAGATCCATGTTACACCCCGGCTTCTCAGCAATCTAGGTATGACGTCACTAGAGAGTTTAATTCTGTATTTCTATGATTTATGTGTTTTACATGCCTTACATGTTAATTTGTAATTTATTTTAATTATGTGCGCATTAGAATTTAATTATATGTACTTGGACTCAATCGTCCAATATTTGCAAATTGGGGGCCTAATTGTAATTAGGATGTTTGAGCCATTTCTTGGCTAACTGAGCTCGGGGATTCGAATTCGAATTCCAACTTTGTCATTGAGTTTGTTTTGATGATTCAGATTCAATGAAATTAACCTTTTAATTTTCTAAAGACATTTGATTGCCCTACCATTTTAAAATCCGATCCGTATGGACCGGATATCTTTTGGCCCTACATGTTTAACCGGCCCGTTTCAGCCTTACAGGCTGAAAAATAGCAGCCTCTCTCCCCATTTGGATCGGCCAAGAGAAGAGAATAAAGGGGAAGGGATTTGGCTACTATTCACCCCGAACTTTGAGCTCAAGTTCCAGCTTCCTCGCTCGCCTGATCGAAGATTCAAGGTAAGACTTATATTCCTCTCATTATGTGCTTCATTTTCTTCCGATTGAATGTTGCTTTTCTTGCTCGGTTTCTTGGTTTTGGGGAAGTTGATGAATAGTGCTAGATTTGGAATTCTTGTGTTTAAGCTCGTTTCGTGAGCTCTTACTTGCGAATATGTGATCCACGTGTTGTATTTGACTTGTGGTATGAATTTTGTGTGCTGCGGGGGTTTGATGGGGCCTGTGTGGGTTTTTGGGGTTATGGTTCCACCATTAATGGTGGAACTTTGAGCTGCTTCTTGGGGGGATGACACGCCCGTGTTGCCCCCAGCGCCTTGTTTGAGACACGCCTGTGTCTGATGGTGTTGGCATGTCTGACCTCGGACACGCCGTGTCCTCTTTTTCTCTTGGCGTGTCTTCCCAATTTTGTTGAGTGTCTGTACTGAGACACGCCAGTGTCTTAGTTTCTTCTTGGAGGAAGACACGCCCGTGTCACCCTTCTGTGCGAGTTTTGTGTGTTGTTTTGTTTGGGCTTTGTTTTATATGCGCATTATAAGCTTTTATTGTAACATCCCGCTCTCCCGGCCGTACAGGTACACCTTCATGAGTGAGCTAAGTGTGCTTTTAATTTATTTATTTATGCGATTATGTATTAATTACATTATTATTTGATAATTCTTGAATTATTTGAAGTTATTTGTTAAGAATTAATTGTGAATATTTGAATGTATTTGCTCTATTTGCTTCGTTTTTAATCTGTTTGAACCCGTGTTCAATTCTAACTTTTATGATTAAGTGATATGCATGATATATATGTGTTATAAACTTGTTTGTATGTTCGTTATATGTTTTTAAGTTCGTTTGATACGTTTTTCAAACCATTTTATTTGTTAAGGACTTAAGGGCCTAATTTGTTTTAGCGCGCCTTGGGTTCCGGAAGGCATAAGTTAAGATCGGGAATTCGGATTCGAATTCCGGAAGTGACGATGGGCTCATAATGAAGAATGGAAGCTAGATAACTTGGCCTCATAATTTTCTAAGCCCGTTTGATCCCCCGTATTTTGTCCGAAATGCGACCCATGTGATAGCTTTGCCACCCCCGCCCGTTTTGCTTATATCCAACTCGTTTCTTATTCGAATCGACCCGTTTTTGAACCCTTATGACCCTAAATCAACCCTTAACCACCCTTTCACCCCTAATTTCGTTCCAGCCTTAGGAAAAAGGAGAAAAAGTAGCAGTTCAACCGAGAGAGAAAGAAGCAAGGAGAAAAGGGGAGGCCACTATTCATTCTTGCGATTTCTTGCTCGTCCGACCTCCAATCTTCGTGAAATTTGAAAGTTAAGTTTAGAATTCGAACCTCCACCTTCTTAGATTTCTTTTAAGTCATGATTTGTCCATTTTTATCTCTTTTTGAGCATGCTATGGCTGATTTGACGAATAGTTAGGTCATTTAGCCATTTTGATGATTTCTTGCAACTCCTTGCTCCATGTCTTGGATTTAAGTATGTAATTGATCCTTATGACTTCCATATTATTATTTTGAGAATTAATTTCATGGTTAATAGCTGCATATTATCCCACCATTGTTGTACCATCATGAGAGTTTGAATATGAACTTGAATTCCAATCTGCATTCTTGTTGTTGCGTGTGAATTTGTTGCTTGTTTTGTTGTTGTTTTGTACTTCTTTTGCTGGATTTCCTTCCCCATTTGACGCTGTGACATTGCCCTGCTACTGCTTCCATGGAAGTGTAAGGAACAGAGCTGTTGCACGAAGAAGGAGATGTAGACTGCGCCCAGTAACGAGCGTTACCCCGTTTTGGCTTTGAGGAGGTAACGGCCGTTACCTCCTTGTGCTTCTTATGAGCTTATGCTCCTGACCTCCTTAATGGGGGTTACCCTAATCCTTCTAAGGATTGGTAACCCCCGTTACCCCCAATCTTTTTGGTTGATTTCGTGGAGTGTTGTTTGATTCGTTTTCGATTTTGTTTCGTCGTTTGTTTCTTGTTTTGTTTATGATTTTATTAGATTTATCCCATCCCAATATTGATCCCAATATGTTATGATATGTTTGTTGAATTATTTTAATTTTATGGCTTCATTTAATAATTTTATACAAGACGTGTTTGCATGAACGTTTAAACGTACGTGTGATGCCTTTTTGCTTTCCTTTGCCTTATTTATGCAATTCAAACGCTTGAATGCATATAATATGTTATAATATGATGTGTTATGGTTGATTTGCTAGATTTATGGATTTGTTTGATGTAAATTCGATTCTTTTATGTGCAATATATGACCTAATATGCATTATATACGGTTCAGCGTACCTATATGACTTCAAACCTTGTTTGATTACCTTGCATGTAATTTCCTTATCTCTTATATGGTATGAATGATTTTCAAAAGTGTTATATGACGTGTCATGTTCATTATGTGAAGTTTGTGAAATTGTTTAACGTGAATATGTTAGTTTGATCCGGTATGATTTAAAATGGCATCTTATGACCTAAGTGTTATTTCATTGCATTTTTTATGCATCATTAGCATCCATATGCATTTGTCGAGCGTCTAATTGGTGTATTTTGAGTCTAAGGTTGTCTTTTGTTGTCTGTTTTGTCCTTAGGTTCGTTCCGTTGGTGACGAAGAGGTGTTTTGGAAGTCTTTTGGTGTGACTTGTTCGGTTTGGTCGACAAGGTGAGGTTTCTTTCTTTAAGTTAAAATGACCTACAACCCTACCTGTATTTTAAGCCCGCATGCAAGTTACGTATATATATACTTATGTAAGTATACGTGTTTGATTAGTATTTTGTGGGAATTGGCCCGTTTTGTTATGAATCCTTTAAAAAATGCTTTTATATATATACGTAAACTATATTTTCATTTGTTTGATTTGATAAGGGTTGGTGTGTGTGTGATTTTTGAACTAGCGAGCTTTGGACTTTGATAAATGAGTCCGTAAAATTCAAAATTTTCAAAAATTTAGATCTTTTGGACTTATGAATTTATAAACTGGGCCTCGGAGAAGTGGTATGTGAACTCGGGTGGGCCGTGGCGTCACCGAGCTCTCTCATCAACACAAATCCAATTATGTAGAGAGATTCGCCCAACTTCGGGAGGTTGAAGGGAAGGCAATCTCTTGAGAACCGACGGTAACCATTGGTGGATCGGGTAGGATCCCCGAACTACAACCTTATGACGAGAGAACCGGGGTTGAGGATGCGCATCCTCATCCCCACCCGGAAAAAGAGGTTTGATTTAGAACTTTGTTTGTATTTCGATTCAAATTTATTTATGAAAGGAGTTAGGTTGGTTAGAAACTCGTGCTCGCCGAGTTATTTCGATTTTGATTAGGAATATTATCCGTGAAACGGGGAGTGAACTTCTAATTTATAAAATTGGTTGATTTTGGCCTTTGGCCTTAAACCCTTTTTCCTTATATATAGTATCACGGGCTAAAATGATTTGGAATGCAAAAACCATGCCCCGGTTTATGAACACTTTAATTTGAATATACTATGTTGTTACATAAATGTACGTGTGCGTGTGTTAGCCCCCTCACCAGTCTCTAGGACTGACCCCTCCTCGTTGTTTTCTTTTTTCCCTTTTTGTTCTTTGAGTTGCAGGTACAAGTCTTCAGTTCGTGCTAGGCAGTGGCCTTTTATTTTCGAGTTGGTCGAGTCTTAGGGAGTCCTTTGCATACCTTGCACTTTATTTATGAATTTTGGAATTATGTATAAGATATGTTTTAAATTTCTAACTTTGAAGCATTTATGAATTTAATTTGGCCCGGGTTGGGCACGGCATGTATAATATGGTTTATTTTATGCCTTATGAAAGCATGCATGTTTGATTGTTTGAATCCTGGTGCTTTCACATGTAATATTTGTTTTGAGTGCGCAGTTTGATTTAGGGTCTAGACCGCCTAGCATAGGAGAGATTTTATTTGTCTCCCATTCGCCGTAGTTTAATACATATGTGGACAGCCCATTTCGATGCACGTGTCGGGCTATGGTGCAGGGGATGTAGTGCCTTGCGCTCTGGGGTTCTACAGTTATCCCTCCTAGATCATGATCGCAACTTGACTTATGTTATGATATGAATGTAAGTTTGTGTATTAAGATGTGTTTTGTAAATTTATGATTTAATTTTGGTGCTAAAACGTGATATGTGCTTGTAAATGACTAAGTGCTCTTATTTGCATTAATTGTGCACATGAACATGTTTTAATGTGTTTTATGCATATGTTAAGTTAGGATATGTCTTCCTTTGCATGAAAATGATTTGAATATGAACTTTGCCTAAGTATTGCATCTCTTAAGTGTCAATGCATATGCCGTGTATCTATGTGGTTCTTCTTTGAGTCTAAGTCTTATTTTATATCTTCAGTTTGTCCAGGTGCACCCCGGGTGGTGTTTCGTTAGCTGTGTTGATTCCAGGGTGCATCAATCATTTCGTTCTTAGTTCCGTTGGTGTAAGGTGAGGTTAGATTATAGTTAAACCCTATGAAACGTGCTCGTTTTCTATGCATGCAACCTATAACCTTAAATATAAGTTAATATATGCAAATATGTAAATTTAAGACTTTGCTAAGTATTTGTCAGTACGATACGCTATGTACAAGCCTATATACGATTGTTTCGATTTGTTAGTATTCGTTCTGCTTTGCAACCTTAAACTATGCTTCAAACTGTGCTCCTCTTATGAGCCAGGAACTGCAAGCTATGGATTCTATATGGATTTGGCACAGAGAGCTATGTATAGCATAATTGTTGCAAGGTAAAGTTGTTATGTAAGTTAAGTTCAGTAGCGGGTTAAGTTTACGATGTATTGTACATATTGGTATTGCTTGATGGGCCCCAGAGCCTGTGAGTCAGGACGCCCGATACGGCAACGGGCTGTCAGGTTAAGCCTGAGCGTAGTCTCCACCTTGATAGGACTAACTCGGAACCCGGCCAGGAGGTTTGGTAGGGGGATCGGACCCTGAGGGTTTGAGTGTGCGCGCTCCCCTCTTCCGTACGGATGGTTAGGATCGTGTAACCCTTCCATCGCTAGAAAAGGAGGTTATTATGTAAGTATGTTTGTTTTATTTTCTAGCTTGCTTAGTCGGAGGAGCCCAGGATGGGAATAGGCACTCATACCCACCGTATTTTGTATTTATGCTTTGTTAAAGTTCGTGAAACAGGGATAGACTCATAATTAAGATAAAATATGAACCTTTTTGAAAGTATAAGCTAAAGTATGTTTGATTCGTTAAGTTTTGATAAGATTTGATTTGTAAGATATGTAATAATTTGTTAAGTTAAGTTTCGTTCTATTTTGATTGAAACCCCTATCTGTATGTATTACGGGCAAATGTTTTAGTGTACAAAAACTATCCCTGAGTTCACGAACATTATGTGTTGCATTTCATTTGATCTGGAATTGGTATAAGTATGTTAGTATGTTTATGTAAGCATTATTGATTTCTATAACATGATTTCGGGACAGGCTTCTAGGGACAAATTTGAACCCGTTTGTATTTATAATTGATTTTGTAACACCCCAAACGGAGAAGTGCCACATCCCCTGCACTATGACCCAGACCCGGAACATGAAATGAAAGTTCATGCCCGAATCCGAATCAGAGCGAACGAGAGACCAACTCACACACTAGGCTAGGCGGATCTAACTTGACCAAAGCTCAGAGTGCAGAAGCAATTAAAACCAACAACAATAGATAGCGGAAGCATTTAAAACAAAATATGCAAAGCAGGTGACGGGTTCAACTAGCATAGATACCTAATCCCGAATAATAGATCAACAAACATAACAAGTGACGGGTTCAACTAGCATAAATACCTAATCCCGAATAATAGATCAACAAACATAACAAGTGAGGGGTTCAACTAGCATAAATCCCTAATCCCGAATATCAACATAAATTAATAATCATCAAGTGCCACAAGGGGCCGAATGAGGGTGCCACAAGGGGCTACCGAATAGTAAAGTATAATCTCAAGTCTACAAGTCTTAAGTATAAGTAAAGTGTATGAGAGGATAAATGCAAATAGAAAGACTAGACCGACGAAGTGCAACTCAAAGGACTCACTTCCGCCTAGCAAACGCCAACAACCTGCAACTAAAAGTGTAACTGAGGGGTCAGTCAACTTGACCGAGTGAGGGGGCTAACGCACACCCACTGTATATATATATGGAGCATAGCACATATCAGAAGGGTGGACTCATGAACCGGAGATAGGTGTTGCATACCAAAGACATTTCCAAAAGTACCCAAAAGATAGTTATAAGTATAAGCTTTAGAAAACATTTCAGAAACTCTATCTCTATTCATGATTCCCAGACAGAACAGAACACATGCTCGGCGAGTACGAGCTTCCAACCTTTACTCCTCAGAACATATCATAAAATACAAAATCAATCCAACCGTCACACCAATGATGGAGGAGATGTACCGTCCCCAAACCATCCATAACAGACATACCCTCAAGGGGTAGCGAACCCACAAGAGTCCTCCCCGGCCTTAGCCGAAGGCTCAAGATACCACACCTTCCCTACAGCACGGGTCGCGTGAAGATATCTCAAATGGAACTACGCATAGGTATATCCCCGACGGCCCTAACCGTCCCGGGGGCTCCTTACCCATAGCTCCTCGGATCCACATACATACATACATACATACAGATGCCAATATTTCATGGCCAACTCGCTACATAATCACAACACAACTGTTTTTCCAAAATAGCTTACATATGCTTCAAAAACTGGTTTTTATATATATGCCTACGCTGCAGGGATAGCCCGCCCACGCAGGACTCACACACTTACATTCCCACGCTGCAGGGATAGCCCGCCCACGGAGAAGTGCAAGCATAAGATCATAAAAATATCATATTCAACACATACATAACTATTGTAAGGTATACTCGCATGCAGGGGTAGAAATCAGCATGTAAAGGCCATAGGTCGCATAACTATACAAAATCCTAAACCTCACCTCGTGAAAGTAGAGTCTGAGAGTGTGAAGGGCCAAACACTCTAAGCCTCGGGCCCACCGGCACCACCAAACTCTGTGACAAGACATACAGAAGCCCAGACTTAGACTCTATATGAAGCAAACAAGACGCACGGCGTTGCTCAACATGATCGTGGTTATGTATAAGTGTTCATGTTGTGCTTGGATAAGGTGTCGTGGTCAATCAAGGCATATCAATGCTCAACAAGATCATATTTACAAGCAACCATCATGCAATTCCATATCCAAAGATGCAAGATCAATTTAGGAAGTCAATGTATTCACGAAATGCATATTAAATCATCCAATGTCACAGGGTTCAATTATAATATTAGAATTAAGCATCAAGTTCAGGTCGAGTTATAAAGTGCATAAGTAAGAGCAACTTGATCATATAAACATACAAGGTTGTTGTACGTAGATGGCATGCTTGATACAAATAAAGAGTGCATTTAATTCACTTGAGATCATACTTTACAACTTCACAACATGTTTGGTACACAAGCTCAAGTCACATACATAGTTTCATAAATATTACACTTACATCCCCTAAGTTGATTACTAAGCATAATTGTTCATTTAAAGTGTTTATACAATTATTCAACTAGGAATTAATTACTTACAAGCATTACAATTATCAATTTATCGTAATTCATAATATACCATTTTCAAGTAGTAAGAGTAAATCAAGATATTACAATTCTAACTCCTATCATGCATCAAGTCTCAAGTTGTTCAAGCATCTTTCATGTATCTAAATTTACATTTGAAACACAATTTACAATAAACATAACATTGAGAACGTTTCAAATTCATATAGAGAAATCACAACATTTTCGTTCTTCTAAAATACCATTCAAGTTCATTTAGTCACATAAAAGATTAGTTTCTAAATATTACACTAACACCCCTTCATATCTAAACACATAGCAAAAATTCATCACATCGGGATTCAAATTGTAAATCGAAACATTCATGCATGTCACAATCCATTCAATACATGTTTTCGAATATGATTGGAAGACATCTCGATCAACAAACCAACAATAACCAATTTATTTGCACTTAAAACAATTAATTCAAATAATCACAATTACGCAAAATAATTCGTAATAAATAGATCGAGTGTCCGATTAATGAACGGAAAGTGGCGTTGAACTCACCACAACGAGACGAACATTCTATCCGAAAGTCGCCGGAGTGCAGCCACCGGAGACGCCGGAAAGTCACCGGGCCGCCGTCAAAAGTCGCCGGAAAAATCCTGAAAAATCAGTCCTGAATGAAGTCTTCGTGCCCGTTCCGAATCCTCGATCAATTTCTGGAAATTCCAAGCCGATTGTCCTAGATCTGAAATCTAAGAACACGAAAACCCTAAATCTTCAAACTCAAATTACTTCCAAACCGGTGAACCAAAATGCGATCTGAAAGAGGCGTTGTCTTACCCATGACGAGCTCTTCGAAAGCCCTAAGGTAGCTTTCCGGAAAAATCCTCGGAGCTAGTGCCGCCGTTGCACTGCCACTTTGCCGCCGCCGATCCGCTGCCAAACCACCGAATCTGGAGTCGCCTGATCACAGGCCACTAGTTCTCGTCGTTCCGAACAACTTTTGTGAAGAGCCCGAGACCAAAATATGGCCGGAAAAGGCCCCCATTGGCTGCCGAAGTTTCTGCCGCTGCCGCTACAGTAACTCGCGCCGCCGCCGTCTCTGATCCGATGGCCTCGCCGCTGACGTCAAACGAAGCGCCTGGAAGTCCTCTGTCTGGGCATGGGGCGCGTGCATCAAGGAGGTGGCCGGAAACCGCCGCGAAAGGCCGGCGAAGTGGCGGCGGTCCGACACCTCCGCCGCTGCTACTGAAATCCGGCGATAACTCCGCCACCGTTCATCGTTAGGCCGTGAAATTGGTACTCTTGCGTCGGTCTCGCCGAGATAATCGAAATGAACTATTCGTTTGTTGAATTCCGTTGAGAAACGATCGAGTTATGGGCTCGTAACCGAAGCCGCGCATAGTGACCCGCGGGAATGAGAGAGAGTGAGAGAGGAGAGAGAGAGAGAGAGAAAAGGGATTGAGAGAAATGTGTCTTGTGCACAAGCTATACAACCGGGTATCCTTATCGCGTAACAAAGAGTAATATCACGTACAAATAATCGTAGATAAAATCGGTAAAGTTACGACTAAACATTCAAGCTCCGCATAAATTTATAAATTAAAATGAAATAGAGATTTACCAATTTGAGTTTAATTCAATTTAATTTTAGAAACTTTTCGTATAATTTAACGACACTTTGTAAACACATGATTGACAATTAATCTCAAGGAATTCAAGTAAACCAAAATTAAACAAGTTAAACAACATGATGGATTTAAAATCAACTTGACAATTATTTCATGGAATAAATTTGAATTAAATCAAGAAGGTTAGGGTTAAATATGCGCGTAATTAATCAAGTTGGCAATTAATCTTAGAATAATTCGAATGAACACATATTAAATTGGATTTACATTAAATCACATAATTCAAGAGCTCTTAAATTAAACACGCACAAGTGTAGAGACTTAGTGTAAATGTCATCAGGATGCCTTTCGAGAATACGGGGCGTCACAGATTTTATTTTTGGGATCAGGTATCTATGCTAGTTGAAACAGTTACCTGTTGCTTGTGCTTTATTATTTTATTGAATGATTAGCTTCCGCATACGCATGTGTTCGTGTTTTATTTTGGCGCAGGGTCTATGTTCCGCCTAGCTTAGGTTTGTATCTGTCGGTCTCCCGTTTGCCTCTGCTTGGTTCATGTGCGGGTTTTCCCATCTCGTACGTGGATTGGGCTTAACTGTGGGGATGTGGTGACCCACCTTGCGGGGTGCTACATCCTAAAGTGGTATCAGGGCTCTATGTTGCAAAACCTGAGTTTAATGTCATGTTGTGTCGGTCTAGGCCGAACGGAATAGGGCATGTGATTATGTGTGTGCATTTGCATCATGATTTGCTATGATATAAGTTTGATATCTATTTTTTTGTTGATTCTTATCTTTCGTGATGCATTGCATTTTCCTAATTGCTCTTAATTGACTTACTTATGTGATATCCTCACGTGCCAACCGGCACGCATATACCTATATTGTGGTTGTTGGGATTTTCAGGATGCCACCACGTCGATAAGATTTTGGTTAACCATCACATCCACATCATTATAATCGAGAGCAACCAACAACCGAAGTGCATTCTATAAATCCAATGGCAACATTGTATTCATGGCTTCAGGGCCTTCAATCCTCCCCAATTTAGAGAAGGCAATGATATCCAGGCCGAAGCATGGATCTCTGAGATAGCGCGTATCTTTGAAGCGTGGTCGTGCAACTCTCAAGATATGCCTCGCCTTCCCATATTACTCCTACAAGGGCAGGCAAGGCAATGGTGGAAAAGAGTTGCCCCACAAGTTTACCCAACGAGCGAAGGATTGACATGGGATGCCTTAGTTCGGGAGTTTAGAAAGCGATATGTGTCGGTTATTCTACAAAACCGAAGGTTTTACATACCCTAAAACAAGGAGACAAAATGGTCATAGAATATATCAAAAAATTCGAGAGGTTGGGAATACATGTGCCTCACATTATGAACAACGAGGAGATGAAGATTTGGTACTTCATGGAAGGTCTTCGGGATGAGTTTAAAAAGGCATTGATCGCGAAAGATACGAGCACATGGGATAAATCTACAATAAAAGCTTTAAGGGTTGAGAATCGAAGAATAACAAGAGGCAAGGAAGAAGAGAATTAGGGGGTCGAGAGGTGAACTGGGATCTTGCTCGAATCTACAAGTGGAAGAAAGATTCCAACATCCCGGAACTCAAGCTAAGAAGAAGAAGATTCGTGGAAGGAAGCATAAAACTGGGAACCCTTCGAAATCAAGGAAAGAACCTCAACCATGTGCCTATTGTGAAGGAACCAACCACACCTACAACATATGTTGGGATCGGTTGAAGAAGTGTCATGCGTGCGGGTCAAAGGAGCATATGGTTTCTAAGTGTGACCAATCAAAAGCTAATAAATAAAGGATACGTGAACAAAGGCTTCGATTTGGGAACCAATATGAATCCGAAAATGGAGGTATTTGCATCCATGGCACGTGCATCCATGATATATTTAAAATTCTGCACTTATTTATTTGTTGTGCAATAATTGCTAACAATAACATTCTTATGTGCTTGAGTGGATATTACGTGACGCATATCATCGGCATATAAAACCCGACATGCATATTTAGTGCTTACTTGATAAGATGTCGCTTCTTTCAACATCTGAGTTTAGGGTTTGATGAAGTTGGAAGGGATGGTTGTAGTAAGGGTCGAAATTGGGGACCCTCTTTTGAGAGCGGGTTGAAGAGTGTAGGGTGACACAAAGACAGTGTGTTGAAGAGGATTGGTTTGGGAAGTCTACAAACGGGATTGAAGATTAAGGGGAATTGGAATCCACTTTGAAGAAGGGTTAATTTTCTCAATGAGGTATCGTGATGAAAGTGCCAAAGATGGAATGATTAGTCTACGAGGGACAAAGGGTGATTCCATTAACGGGCATAAAATAGGATCAATCAAAGTCCTGGGGTATGGGGGATTGATTCGTTATTCAACTGTGCCTTGAAGAAGAAATTCGAAGAGAAATAATAGAAGACTTTAGTCGTGCTCTTGAGGGACTTCAATGGATCGAGGTAAAATCTTGAATGAAGTTGTAGGTTAAGGACAAGATGATAAGAAGCAAACTTGGGAATGAAGAAGGATGCTCGGATGTGAAGGAATCATAGAATGCATCGGTGTAGACGTTGAGAATTCTGGGTCACCACATAATAAGGACAACACAAGGAGATGTTTCCGGGTTAAAGGAGGAGTTCGATGAAAATCACTAAGAGACTTTGGACTCATCTCTTTATATTCCAAGAGAAGAGTGGTGTTAGATGTGAGAATCGACACCTTACTTTGGAGCACCCTAACGAGAAGGAATTATGGTCATAAGACAAGACCCCTTTTCTGGGACTACTACAAAGAAGCATACGAGTGAAGGAATTCGAGCTATAAGATTGTTGATGATAAATCAGAGCCCAAGGGATTTAATTCTTGGGAACGAGAATAAGACCAAGAAAAACTTAAGAATGGAAGGTTGAGTTAGAAGAATTTCCAAGGATAGTCAACAACTGTGGGATAAAGACCGAGATGATATTCGCAACATAAGACGCTTTGGGACCTCCAAGGCATAATCGGGAGTAAGGAGACCTCAGCTTTGAGCAAATCAACATACAATCAGATTTTCCACAATGGTAAACGGTACATTAAAATATACATATTACGTACATCATGCATATTTCATTTTATTTTGTGTTTTGAGTGTTCGAGAGTGTTGCTTCAGTGAGACAAGGGTCGTGTTGTGTAATAACCCAAGGAGCCTTTTAAAGAGTTTGATGGTGTAAGAAGAAGGTTTGGACGTTAGACACTTCAGACCTTAGATCGTTGGCAAGAAGAAGATTCGGTTTGAGCTTGGTTATGTAAGTGGCATGAGTTTGTACCTACGCCCTTCGCGAGAATACCGAGCTCGAGAGTTGACTCAAATGAACTCAAACGGTGAGAGTTGAATCTACTTTAGACCCTCCTCATCGTGCGAGTCGATCGAGCAATTCAAATGACTGGATCGATTTGAAGACTCAAACCCCTTGTGCTTGAAGACCTTACCGAGCTAACCCTTGTCTGGACGTCATGAACCTCGAACTTTGGTGAATACGGAAAGTTATTCGAGCTTGAAACTCGAGCAGGCAAACCTGGGGACCAGGTTCTCTTAAGGGGGGAGATTGTGACACCCCGTCTTCTCGGTAATCCAGGTATGACGTCACAAGAGAGTTTAATTCTGTATTTCTGTGATTTATGTGTTTTACATGCCTTACGAGTCAATTTGTAATTTATTTTAATTATGTGCACATTAGAATTTAATTATATGTACTTGGACTCAATCGTCCAGTATTTGCAAATTAGGGGCCTAATTGTAATTAGGATGTTTAAGCCATTTCTTAGCTAACTGAGCTCGGGGATTTGAATTCGAATTCCAACCTTGTCATTGAGTTCGCTTCGATGATTCGGATTCAATGAAATTAACCTTTTAATTTTCTAAAGCCATTTGATTGCCCTACCATTTTAAAATACGATCCGTATGGACCGGATACCTTTTGACCCTACCCATTTAATCGACCCGTTTCAGCCTTAAAAGAACAAAAATATCAGCCTCTCTCCCCATTTGGATCGGCCAAGAGAAGAGAAGAAAGGGGAAGGGATTTGGCTACTATTCACCCCAAACTTTGAGCTCAACTTCCGGCTTCCTCGCTCGCCCGATCGAAGATTCAAGGTAAGATTTGTATTCCTCTCGTTACGTGCTTCATTTTCTTCTGATTGAATGTTGCTTTTCTTGCTCGGTTTCTTAGTTTTGGGGAAGTTGATGAATATTGCTAGATTTGGGATTCTTGTGTTTAAGCGCGTTTCTTGACCTTTTACTTGCGAATATGTGATCTACGTGTTGTATTTGACTTGTGGTATGAATTTTGTGTGTTTCAGGGGTGTGTCGGGCGTATGTGGGTTTTTAGGGTTGTGGTTCCGCCATTACTGGCGGAACTTTGAGTTCCTTCTCGGGGGGATGACACGCCCGTGTCGCCCCCAGCTCCTTGTTTGAGACACACCCGTATCTGATGGTGTTGGCACGTCTGACCTCGGACACGCCCGTGTCCCCTTTTTCTCTTGGAGGGAGACACGCCCATGTCTCCCTTGTTTTATTGATACAGGTACGCCTTCACGAGTGAGCTAAATACGCATTTAAATTATTTATTTATGCGATTATGTGTTAACGACATTATTATATGATAATTCTTGAATTATTTGAAATCATTTGTTAAGAATTATTTGTGAATATTTGAATGTTTATGCCCTATTTGCCTTTTTTTCTATCCGTTTGAACTCGTTTTTTATTCTAAATTTTGTGATTAAGAGATATGCATGATATATATGTTCTATGAACTTGTTTACATGTTCGTTATATGTTTTTAAGTGCATTTGTTACGGTTTTCGAACTGTTTTATTTGTTAGGGACTCGAGGGCCTAACTTGTTTTAGCGTACCTTGGGTTCCAGAAGGGGTAACTCGAGATCGGGAATTTGGATTCAAATTTCAGAAGAGCCATTGGAGTTGTAATGAAGAATGGAAGCTAGAGAACTTGGCCTCATATTTTTCTAAGCCCGTTTGTTCCTCCGAATTTTGTCCGAAACGTGACCCGTGTGACAACTTTGCCACCCTCGCCCATTTTGCTCATATCCGACCCGTTTCATATTCGAATCAACCCATTTTTGAACCTTTGTAACCCTCTCTTAACCCTATATCACTCTCCCCACCCATAATTTCGGTTCAACCCCGCAAGAAAGAAGAAAGGAGCAGAAAACGAGAGAGAAGAGGGAAGAAAAGAGAAGAGATGCAGGCACTATTCACTCTTGAGATTTCTTGCTCGTTCGACCTCTGATTCGCCTCAAATTCAAAAGGTAAGTTCAAAATTCGAACCTCCACCTTCTTAGATTTCTTTTAAGTTTTGATTTGTCCATTTTCATCCCTTTTTGAGCATGTTATGGCTGATTTGATGAATAGTTAGGTTATATGAACTTCTTTGTTGAATCCATGTTATCCTTGCTCCATTTCTTGAATTGATGAGTGTTATGTGATGTAGATGACTTATATGTTTCATTTCTAATCATGAATTTCGTGGTTGAAGGCTGCATATCATTCCACCATTGTTGTACTTTCATGAAAGCTTGAAAATGAGTTTTGATTTCCAACCTCTTTGCATCCTTGTTGCTTCGTGTGAATTGTTGTTATTGTGTGCGTTGTTTGTTACCTTTCTTTGCTTGTTTGAGTTGTTGTTTTGCTACTCTTGGTTGCCTTGAAGAGTCCCCTACTGTTGTTGCTGGTTTGGACGAAGAACAGGGCTGATTTTGTTGATGAAGATAAATGAGCCTACACCCGTTAACGGGCGTTAACCCGTTTTGGCTTTGAGGAAGTAACGCCCGTTACCTTCTTGACCTTCTTAGAGCTTATGCTCCTGACCCTCCTAATGGGGATTACCCCAATCCTTCTAAGGATTGGTAACCCCCGTTACCCCCCTCTCTTTTGGTATAGTTCTTGTGCTTTGTTCATTGTTTACCCGGTTTTATTTCGTTATTTGTTTCTTGTTTCGTTTATTTCTCCCACCCCAATTATGATCCCAATATGTTAATGTGTTAGTATATAATATGTTTCGTTAATTTTTTGATTTTATTGCTTTGTTTAATAAGTGAAAACGTGACTTATTTGCATGAACGTTTCAATGTTACGTACGAAGCTTTCTTGCATGCGTTGCATCCCTTATGTGATTTAAACTCATGAATGCATATAATATGTTATAATATGATGTGTTATGATCGATATGCTAGATTTATGGATTTATTTGATGTAAATTCAATGTTCTTATGTGCAATATATAACCTAGGTATACAAAAGCATTTTTCAAATGACTCATAACAAAACAGGCCAATTCCCACAAAATTCTAATCAAACACGTATTTACCTAAGTATATATATACATAGGTCGCATGCGTGCTCAAAATTCACTTAGGGTTGTAGGTCATACTAATTAAAAGAAAGAAACCTCACCTTATCGACCAAACCGAACGCGAGGAACAAAAAGACTTCTAAAACAACTCCTTGTCACACACGGAATGAACCTATGGACAAAACAAAGAACAAAACACAACCTTAGCCTCAAAATGCACCAACTAGATGCTCGACAAAGGCATATGGATGCTAATGATGCATAAAGGATGCAATGAGAGAACACTTAGGTCATAAGATGCCATTTTAAATCATACCTGATCAAATTCACATATTTCACATTAAACAAATTCACAAACTTCACATAACGAACATGACACATCATATAACATGTTTGCAAATCATTCATACCATAAAAGGGATAAGGAAATTACATGCTAGGCAATCAAACAAGGTATGAAGTCATATAGGCACGTTGAAGCGTATATAGCATATTAGGTCATAGGCAACCAATATTTTCGTTTGTTTGATTTGAAAAGGGTTGGTGTCCATGATTTTTGAACTAGCGAGCTTTGCACTCTGAAATATGAGTCCGTAAAATTCAGAAATTTCGAAAATTCGGATCTTTTGATTTATGAACTTATCAATTGGGCCTCAGAGTAGTGGTATGTGATCTCGGGTCAACCGTCGGATCGCCGAGCTCTCTCATCAACAAAACTCCACTTTGGGAGAGTTAGCTCAACCTCAGGATGTAACAGCCTGAAACAGGGGCAAGTTGGAAATTACGAAAATACCCTTACAACCCTAGAATTTTCCCACATTCCCAAAAGTACTTTTACTATCCAATATTGTGACCAAAAGAATCCTCACATTATTTCGAAGATCTTGACACTCTCCGTGAACCATAATTCCCATCCTAACTCTAGTAGCATAAAAAATCGGCAAAACCCTAGCTTATAGTTCGATCGTAAATAAGTCTTTACTCATCTACCTTTCGATATTCAATATTATAACCAAAACGATCCTTGAATTATTTTATGAATTTTCATACATTTACCAAAACTCGTTTCCACCCATAGCATATTTTATAAATATTTTTCCTTTTAAATATTGTCATTTTATTTTAAACAATTAGTTTTCATTCAATATTTGAAATTTTACTCAAAACGTTTCTTGAAATTTTCTCTAAAATATGATAATTTTTACAACCTTTAGACTTCGTCATAGCTTCGTTTATATAATTTTCTCATGATTTTCATCATCTTTAATATTCATAATTTATAAACGAAAACTCTAAATATTCCACATTTATAATCATAACGAAGCTTATTTTTCACTCATTCTTTCATTAATTTACTACTTCAAGTTTTCACTTCTCGACTCTTGAATAAATTTTATACCATTTTATATTTATTTTTAGACCTTCTAGAAAGTTTTAATAGATGGATGCAATTTATCCACAATTCTTATATAGTTACCAAGCATTTGTTTAAGCTATAAGACAACCACATTTCTTCCATAACTACCAAGCATTTGTTTAGGTTATGAAGCATCCACAACTCCCTTAAACTTTTAGAAATTGCAACATAAGCCCCTAAATCCCAAGTATAAATACCCCTCCAAGATCATTTCCAAGAACACACACAAATCCTCTCATTTCTCTCCCTAAGTTCGGCCATCCCTTCTCTCTCTAAGGTATGAGTCTTGTTCATTTATTATTTCATGCTTTATAATATGTTCTTAGGGTGTTTATGAGTATAGCATGCTTAGATTTAATTAAATTATGCTTTAGGAATTTATTTTATGAAAAGTATGCTATTTATGCTAGTTTAGGAAAAATATGATAATATATGTGAATTTTATTTAATTAAATGCATGAATTATGATATGATATAGTATATTCATATGTTTAAGTTTTCATGATCTTGTTTAATTAAATTCATGTCAAGAATAATTTATTTAGAATTATTTTTCATAGAGAATTAATATATTTTGCTATATTATGCTTCAAATTCTATGTTATAAATATGAATATGATCAAGTGTGTTACATACCTTCTTTGAATATTCAAACAGGCTCAAGAACATGTTCATGATGTTCTTGATCAATTTTAAGTGTACGTGTGATAGTGTGTGAGTGTGTGTGTTCGATTTTGTGTTATAAAGTGTTTAATTCATAAGAAATTGAATAGTAAATGTTTTAAATATTAATTTTGACTTTTTGGTCAACCCATAGGCTGAATATTTCAAAAATATTATTAAAATAATTATAAAATTAGTTTTGGAATTTTTAAATAAAGATTTTATCCGAATTTTCCAAAAATTGGTAAATTGTGAATTATTTTCAAAATATAACCTACATTGTCAAATTAAATTCTAAATTTCAACTGTAATGTTCTAATTAGGATTATAATGTGATTAATAAATATTTAAGTGGTTAAAGAATTCATGAAACCTGATTAATTACTTAATTTCCCTTAAACGGTTAAAATTAGAGTCTACCGGGGAATTCTCTAACATGATATAGTTTATTTGTTTACTTGATGTAATCCTTTTATGCATGAACATTATGTGTTTTATGTGCTTATTTAATTAAAATAAGGAACCTAGTTCTAAGCCCTTAGTAGTTAATACTTTCAGGCACACTGGAATCCACATTACAATGTCTGACTACCTGTATAGGTGAGGGTTAACATGTTTTCAACTGGAATCATGCTATACATATGTATCTATATAAAAACTATTTTCAAGCCTACCTATTATTTATGGTTTATTATCCTATATACATAATACTATATTATCATATCCCTTTTAAAGGGAAAATACTTTCATGCCAAAATCAACATTTTACTAGAACGTTATATCCACTTTATCAAAACATTGATGTCGGGTTATGCAAGAAAAATATTGTTCTTGATTCATGTTATGGGCCCCGGCTGTATCCGTAGCGAGCAATTACCCGGAAGGTATCGGGCCGAGGGTATTGTTGGTGCTGCGGACTGCCACCACCTCTTGGTAATGGTTTAACTGGAGGTTAGTTACTCCACGCCAAGGGATGAGGGAGAGATAGCTGCCTCCCGAATCGTGTTCGTGGTCTCTAGGGTTTGATTCCCTATTAACATCAAGGAGTAGTGGAGTTAATATTCTTGGTTTTATTGAAGTATCGGAGCCTGATCAACCCGATACTATTTTACCAATTATTTAAGGAGTTATGGATGGAGAGGCCTAGCTTGCGGGCATTAATGTTCTTTTTACAAACGGTTCATATTTCTAAAAATATTCCAAACTACCCCTATCCCTGGTTTACAATTATTATGAACCGTTTCCTATTTGTTATATCCTATTGTTAATATTTCAGATCAAGATCTTCTTGATCATATATATATATATATATATATACATATATCAATAAGTTATTATACCCCCCTTCACTTAGTCACTTTGACTAACCCTCTCGCCTATTTTTAAAATGCATGATTTCAGGAATCAATGAACGACAACTAGAGGTATCTTGAAGTACTACAACCGTAGGTTGGATCCTGTAGCACCCGGAACGCCAGGCACCACATCCCCCGCACTATAGCCCCAATCCACATATGGAATGGCCAATCCATACATGAATTAAAGCTATAGCGAACGGGAGACAATAAAATGACTCAAGGCTAGGCGGGTACCCTCAATTTAAAACCAACCAACAATCAAGTCAGAGTATTAAAAAGCGTAAGCAATAACATTCATTCGATACATATAGGTACCATATTTAATTATTTACTTATAGGTACCAACATTCACACTATCAATACATTATCATCTCCCAACAATATAGATAACAAGGCGATATACAAAATATCCCAAAATATACATAACAAAATGTGGGAATGAAGTGTGCTAGACCCAAATTTAAAGACCACTAGACTCTAAATTCCCGCCTAGCACGCCCTGCAAAACACTGAAAAGTTGAGGTGTCAGTCCAACACAGACTGAGCGAGGGGTATAAATAATTATAAGCGCACATACATGCAAGTCACAGTCTCGGGTAATAATTTTGGAAAAACAATACAATTTAATAGGTTAAAAGAGATACTATCGCCCGAGATTACAACTATTCCAATTTCAATTCAATCAATTCAATACAATCAATTTGTGGCCCGGCGAGTGGGGCAATTCTCCAACCTTACACCGACTGTGTACAATCAATCAATCAATTATTAGGTGATTAGGTGATCAAGCAATTCATTACTGTGCACAATTAGCAGTTTCAATAACGCCTTCTTCCTCCGGGTGATGGTGGGATTGCAAGGCCCCACCATCCAATCAATCTGGGCAGAGGGTACATGAATCCCTAAGCCCGGAACTCCTTCCTCCCCTAATCTCCTAGGGGGTTCAGGGTCCATCCCAGTTTGGTGAGGATAGCTCTCGAGTTACCCGTCAGCCCATGCTTTCCCGGTTGGCTCGAGTCACTATCCTCGGGCCCACAGTGCAATACAATACTCGCCAAAACAATCAATCAATCAATCAATCCCTTCAATAGTTCGATAAAACATTTGAAAACCAATCTCTTTTAAAACTATAAGTTATATAGATAGGTTTTGGCTTAAAATTCACATAGGGTTGTACGGGTTGAAGAAGGAAGCAAGAACAAGGGATGAAATGTTTGTATGAATGGAATGCAAATGGTACGTGAAAGCTGCTAAAGAAGGGAGAAGAAATGGCCAATTTGCTAGTAAATCCTTCCATTTATTAAGTTAAGCAATCAAGTCCAATTCCATTATTAAATGATCAATATGGTCCAATGCAATTAGATCCCATATTCATGAAAATGATCACTTAAGGACATAAAAGGATTAAATCACATTCGGGAAAATAATTCACATTGCAATCACGTTCAATATATATCCGGAAAATATGATATGATATGAATTTTCAATAAAATATCAAGAATATAATTTTATAAAATTATGCCATGCTATGGAAATTTAAAGAAACGAACAATTAATAATTAAAATTTAACTCTCAAACGCACACATGTCGACATACCTGAAATGCCGAAAGCTGGGGCGTTACAATCCTCCCTCCTTAAAAGAATCTGGTCCCCAGATTCACTGATCGGAAGGGAACAACTCTGGATGGAACCGTCTCATTTTGTCTTCGGTCTCCCACGTGCCTTCTTCGGTCTTATCACTTCTCCAAAGAACCTTAACTATGGGAATCCTCCGGTTTCTTAGTTCCTGAAACTCCTTATCCAAAATCTTAACCGGTTTCTGAACAAAGGTAAGACTCGGTTCCAATTCCACTTCTTCAACAGGAATGATCTCGGTTTCATCGGGGTAGTATTTCCTCACCTGAGACACGTGAAATACGTTATGAATCCCCGTGAGGCTCGGTGATAGGTCCAATCTGTAAGCAACTTCTCCAATTCTTTCCAAAATCTCATAAGGACCTAAATAACGAGGTTTAAGTTTACCTCCTTTCCCAATCCGAGCAAATCCTTTACGTGGAGACGCCTTCAAGAATACCCGGTCTCCAACCTCAAACTCGAGATCCCTTCTGCGACGATCGGCATAGCTCTTCTGTCTGTCCTGAGCTGATTTTATCCGTTGTTTTATTAATTGGACTTTCTCAATCATAGCTTCAACGGCCTTGGAAGGTTTTTCCAATTTCTCACCTTTCTTAACACCTTCCTGCTTAGTCCATTTCCACTCTTCCAAGTCAAAGAACAACGGAGAACGACACTTCCGTCCATAAAGTAGCTCATACGGTGCCATTCCAAGCGAAGCCTGAAAACTGTTGTTGTACGCAAACTCAATCAAAGGTAGATGATCATGCCAGGAAGACTGAAAATCCAAAGAACAAGCTCTAAGCAAATCCTCGAGATACCTTATTAATCTCTCGGACTGACCATCCGTCTGAAGATGAAAAGCTGTACTAAACTGGAGCTTCGTACCCAAAACCTCTTGCAATTCTCGCCACAACCTCGAAGTGAACCGTGGATCTCTGTCAGAAACTATGCTAATCGGAATCCCGTGAAGTCTAACGATCTCCCGGTTGTAAAGCTCGGCTAACTTGCGAATCTTATACGACATCCGAACCGGTAGAAAATGTGCAGACTTCGTCAAACGGTCCACAATCCCCCAAATCCCATCAAATCCACCTTTCACTTTAGGTAATCCGGACACAAAATCCATCGTCACCTGTTCCCACTTCCACTCAGGAATAGGTAGCGGCTGAAGAAGACCTCTCGGTTTCTGATGCTCAACTTTCACTTTCTGACAAGTGAGATAATGCTTCACAAACTCGGCCACATCCTTCTTCAATCCACGCTACCAATAATATTGCCTTAAGTCCTTATACATCTTGTTTCCTCCGGGGTGGATAGAATAAGCCGATCTGTGAGCTTCCTCGAGCAATACCCGTTTCAACTCTTCGGGTACAACCACTCGGTTCTTGAAACGAAGAAGACCGGTTTCATCGAACCCGAATGGACACTCTGGATCAGCTCTTGCCTTAGCTACCAATCTCTGAACTTCCAAATCCGTACTCTGAGCCTCAAATAACCTGTGCTTCAACTCTGGTTGAACCGAAATATTAGAAACTCGAGCCTTTAAAACAATTGGCTCGATTCCACTACTTTCACCCACTTCCAAGCTCGACACACTAGCCTTCCTACTAAGTGCATCGGCGACCACGTTGGCTTTGCCGGGATGGTACTTGATCGTGCAATCATAATCTTCCAACCTTTCCATCCAACGCCGTTGCCTCATATTCAAATCCTTCTGAGTGAATAAATACTGGAGGCTTTTGTGGTCGGTGAAAATCTCGAAGGACACCCCGTACAAATAATGTCTCCACTTCCCAAGTGCAAAGACCACGGCAGCAAGCTTAAGATCATGTGTCGGATAATTCTTTTCATGCTCTTTCAACTTTCGGGATGCATAAGAAATTACTTTTCCTTTCTGAGTCAACACACATCCCAAGCCTTCCTTAGAAGCATCTGTATAAACAGCATACCCTTCAGAACCTTCCGGAAGGGCTAACACTGGAGCAGACACTAACTTCTCCTTCAAGAAAGTGAAACTCTTCTCACAATCTTCATTCCAATCAAATTTCACATTCTTCTTCGTCAACTGGGTTAAAGGAGCTGCTAACTTGGAGAAATCCTTAACAAACCTCCGGTAATAGCCTGCCAAACCCAAGAAACTCCTAAGCTCAGAGGCATTCCTAGGTTTCTCCCACTTTAAAACCGACTCAATCTTGGAAGGATCGACTTCCAAACCACTGCCCGAAATCACGTGACCCAAGAATGACACCCTGTCAATCCAAAACTCACACTTGCTGAATTTGGCAAACAACTGATGCTCCTTCAAAGTCCTTAATACCAACTGAAGGTGTCTTGCATGCTCCTCGGCAGACTTCGAGAAAACCAGGATATCATCAATAAAGATGACCACGAACTTATCCAGAAAAGGCTTGAAGATCCTGTGCATCATATCCATAAAAGCTGCTGGGGCATTGGTCAAACCAAACGGCATCACAACGAACTCATAATGCCCGTACCGAGTGTTAAATCCTGTCTTAGAAATATCCCCTGCTCGGATACGCAGCTGGTAGTATCCTTTTCTCAAGTCCAATTTTGAATAGACTTTCGATCCCTGAAGTATGTCAAACAACTCCTCGATATGTGGAAGAGGATACTTGTTCTTGATCGTCATCCGGTTCAACTCCCTATAGTCTATACACATTCTCAAGGTTCCGTCCTTCTTCTTTACAAACAAAACCGGTGCACCCCAAGGAGAAGAACTCGGTCTAATGTACCCAATTTCCAACAACGCATCAAGTTGAGTCTTCAACTCTTTCAACTCGGCCGGAGCCATACGATACGGAGTCTTGGAGTATGGCTCTGCATTCGGGTACAAATCAACCACAAACTCAATTTCCCGTTCTGGAGGTAAAGAATCCAATTCCTCAGGAAAGACCTCGGGAAATTCCTTCACTACTTCCGTTTCTTCGAGCTTACTCTGATCCTTAGGTTTGTTGAGAATATAAGCAATGAAACCCGTGGCTCCCTCTCGAACCAACCGATGAGCTTCAGAAAAAGAAAGTAGCGGTATGGTCTTGGAACTCCAACCCACTACTAAATCTGATCCCAACTGAACCTTCTTCGCTCTACAATCAACCGTGGCAGAATGTCTGTACAACCAATCCATGCCCAAAATAGATCCATAGCAAGTCATCGGCAGCTCAATGAAGTCTGAAAAGAAAACTCGACCCTCGATGCTCACCGGCACCTCTCTGAACACCCGATCAGATTCTAAACTACCACCAAACGGAGTACTAACCACATAACATGCAGAAGAACGAGCAACAGGCAAAGGCAAAGAAACAGATATAACACTCGAAAGAAAGGAGTGAGTAGCTCCCGGATCAAACAAGGTATGAATGTTCGTGCCATATATGCAAATGGTACCTTCAACTACCGCGGCTGGATCAATATCAGCATCCTGCTGCTCACCCTCCAAAGCATAAGCCCGAGCCCTAATCAGTGGTCTCGGTGCCCCCGGTGGTGGTATCCTGTGATCCGGACAGCCATCTACCAAATGCTCATCGCTCCCACAAAGTAGGCATAAACCCAAACGCCTCCTGCAATTATCATAAACGTGTGTCCTCTGTCCACAGAAGGTACAATAAGGTCTCTTGGGTGGTGGTGGCAAGGCTGGAGCAACTGGAGCTCGAATCACTGGTCCTGCTGGTCGGGGCTTCTTCCCTGGGCCCTGTGGAGCTGGTGGTGGAGAAGAATAAACCATCGGCCTCTTGCCTGAAGCAGAACCCGAGCCTGAACCCTTATACCCTGATCCAGCACCTCTAAAACCCGATCCAGAACCCCTGAATCCCGATCCAGACCCTGAGCCCGAACCTGAACCTGAACGGTAGGTAGATCGCCTCGCATTCACTGAATCCTCAACCAATAGAGCCTTCTTGGTAGCCTTTACCCAGGTGCTCGTGTTGACTGCCTCAATAGCTACCTGAATATCCGGTCTAAGGCCCTGAACAAACTGCATCGCCTTATGGAAATCATCACTCGCTATAGTAGGAGCATAGCGGGACAACCTCTCAAACTCGGCGATGTACTCTGAGACCGACCTGTTTCCCTGCTTCAGTTCTGTAAATTCCTTCAATCTTCTAGTGCGAGAAGATGGAGGAATGAACTTGTTCTGGAACTCTCTGACAAAGACTGCCCAGTTCACTTCCTCACCTGCAGCAGCTAACACAATCTGGACACTCTCCCACCAAGAGTAGGCCTCACCCTGAATCAAAGAAATGGTACAACGGGCCTTCTCCCGGGACCCACACGGGATAAGCTCCCATATCCTCTCAATCTCTTTCAGCCACTGCTCGGCCTGAATATCATTTCCTTTATAAAACTTGGGAGGATGCTGGTTCTGAAACTCCCTGAAAACAGCTGATATCTGGCCTCCAGGCTGTGGTGGTGCAACTGGTGGTGGTGGTGGAACATAATCCAGAACTCTCTGATCAATAAGACCCACCACTGCGTTCATGAAGTCCTGTGGCTGAGCCTGAGAAGGTGGAGGAGGAGGTGGTGATCTCTCCCGGCGATGATGTCGATGATGTCGATGTCTAGGAGAACGATCACGATGATGTCTATCGCGAGCCATCCTGAAATCAAGTCACTATGGTGCATGTTCGATTAGTAATGCCAATGTGTGCAAATAACTCGTCAAATGCTCAAAACTCAACAAGTCACCCCAAATTCAAGTAAGTCAAGTAGGTTCAAGTATCAAATAACAATGCAAGACTCTCAAATTGACAATTAGTTCCTATGCCGTGCGACCTAGACTCACAAGACACGACACTAGAGACCCGGTTTTGCAACCGAGCTCTGATACCACAGTAGGATGTAGCACCCGGAACGCCAGGCACCACATCCCCCGCACTATAGCCCCAATCCACATATGGAATGGCCAATCCATACATGAATCAAAGCTATAGCGAACGGGAGACAATAAAATGACTCAAGGCTAGGCGGGTACCCTCAATTTAAAACCAACCAACAATCAAGTCAGAGTATTAAAAAGCGAAAGCAATAACATTCATTCGATACGTATAGGTACCATATTTAATTATTTACTTATAGGTACCAACATTCACACTATCAATACATTATCATCTCCCAACAATATAGATAACAAGGCGATATACAAAATATCCCAAAATATACATAACAAAACGTGGGAATGAAGTGTGCTAGACCCAAATTTAAAGACCACTACACTCTAAATTCCCGCCTAGCACGCCCTGCAAAACACTGAAAAGTTGAGGTGTCAGTCCAACACAGACTGAGCGAGGGGTATAAATAATTATAAGCGCACATACATGCAAGTCATAGTCTCGGGTAATAATTTTGGAAAAACAATACAATTTAATAGGTTAAAAGAGATACTATCGCCCGAGATTACAACTATTCCAATTTCAATTCAATCAATTTGTGGCCCGGCGAGTGGGGCAATTCTCCAACCTTACACCAACTGTGTACAATCAATCAATCAATTATTAGGTGATTAGGTGATCAAGCAATTCATTACTGTGCACAATTAGCAGTTTCAATAACGCCTTCTTCCTCCGGGTGATGGTGGGATTGCAAGGCCCCACCATCCAATCAATCTGGGCAGAGGGTACATGAATCCCTAAGCCCGGAACTCCTTCCTCCCCTAATCTCCTAGAGGGTTCAGGGTTCATCCCAGTTTGGTGAGGATAGCTCTCGAGTTACCCGTCAGCCCATGCTTTCCCGGTTGGCTCGAGTCACTACCCTCGGGCCCACAGTGCAATACAATACTCGCCAAAACAATCAATCAATCAATCAATCCCTTCAATAGTTCGATAAAACATTTGAAAACCAATCTCTTTTAAAACTATAAGTTATATAGATAGGTTTTGGCTTAAAATTCACATAGGGTTGTACGGGTCCTATATTTCTAAAATTAAACCTCACCTGAACGACCCAAATATATCCAAGGAAACAGCTCACGGGGCCTGCTCCTCGTCACCAGGAACCTGGTCTGTGCAAGAAAGACAATTGTCCGTGAAACACGACTCAAAATGTACCAAATATGACGAACGGTGGAAATGCAACGAGACGACGGGAAAAATACAATGTACCATGAAAATATTACGTTTCAACATGTAATCAGTCATATAATAGCAATTAGGGGTCAAAGAAGCCGTCGGATCGAGGTGCGAAAAATGCAATTTTATGCAGTGAATTTTGGGCACTTTCTGGACTACGGGAACGGCCGTTCCGGCTTCCCTTTGAAAATGGGAAGGGCCGTTCCCATGGCTACAGAAAACGCGCCAGCGTTTTCTAAAAGGGAAAAACGTTTTAGTTGGGAACGGTCCTTCCGGCTCAAAGGCCAAAATTGGAACGGTCGTTCCCAGTCTCGCTGGCCTTCTGTCTCAGTATCTTGGGAACGGCCGTTCCAGTTTTGAACTGGGGTTGGGAAGGGCCGTTCCCAAAATACGAGAGCAGCTGTATGCAGAGCAGAACAGAGCAGCAATGGCAACACAACAATCAACCACCAAAAATGGATTCAAGCCAAGTTCAAATGCATACATATGATACAATAAATATGCTAACATGCATATTGATCAACAACAAGTCATAAAAACACATAATCCCATGTTAGATCATCCATAATCAATCCTTTGAAACCAATATACTCAATCATGCTTCAAGTCCACAAAACTCAAGATAATTGCATCAAACTCAAGCTTAAAGTTCACAAACAAATTTCCAACAACAAATACACCATTCACTCAAGCCAATACAAAGCCCTATATCTCACATATTTTCAATAAAATCATTCAATCTCCATAAATACCTCAAATGAGAGAAATGAGAGCCAAGATGAAGAAGTGATGATGATGATGCTCCAAATATCACAAATCCCACAAAAATTGATGCTTGCAAGATGAAATCTCCCACTTAACTTGGTAGGGTTGGTCTCGGTTGAAGAAGGAAGCAAGAACAAGGGATGAAATGTTTGTATGAATGGAATGCAAATGGTACGTGAAAGCTGCTAAAGAAGGGAGAAGAAATGGCCAATTTGCTAGTAAATCCTTCCATTTATTAAGTTAAGCAATCAAGTCCAATTCCATTATTAAATGATAAATATGGTCCAATGCAATTAGATCCCATATTCATGAAAATGATCACTTAAGGACATAAAAGGATTAAATCACATTCGGGAAAATAATTCACATTGCAATCACGTTCAATATATATCCGGAAAATATGATATGATATGAATTTTCAATAAAATATCAAGAATATAATTTTATAAAATTATGTCATGCTATGGAAATTTAAAGAAACGAACAATTAATAATTCAAATTTAACTCTCAAACGCACACGTGTCGACCATACCTGAAATGCCGAAAGCTGGGGCGTTACAGATCCGATCCTAAGAGTACACTGTCTTGAGCCTACTCTCTGTAGAAACAAACTATCTCATACTTTGTCCTTGCATGTTAACCTGTAGTACTCTTTTGCGAACTACTTTGATCAATAATGATAATCATTGCTCATTTTACGTTATCCTCCCCGTTCATTGGTAAAGTTGAATCTCTTTATCTTCCGCTGCACTGTGTCACATACTCCATTCATATATTATCCTGACCGTTCGCCGTAGTATTTCCTGAGTGTTGGGTCTAACCTCCACTCAGGGAGTATTACGGAGCGGGGTTGTAGTGTTGGGGAGGCGCTACAATTAAAGTGGTATCAGAGCCCCAGGTTGCGGAAATCTGGGGTTCATCATTCATAGAGTCTCATATGTACTCTCGTGTCTTTAGTGCTTAAATTGTGATCAATCACTGTTGGGGTGGCCGACCAGCATGTGATTTGTTACAATTGTAGTACTAAACCCTTCCTCGATCAAGTTAAGCATACAGTCTTAATCCACACCAAAATCCCGAGTTCTATCAAATCCTTCAATTATCAAATTCTTGGTAGATTCGGTTACAAGATCTATATCTCCTTCATCATACTAGTATTCCTAACTCATGGAAGCACTTCACTTATACTTTCTAATTCGTTCAAATCTTAAGTTATTAGAATTGCTTTAAGATACCAGTAGGACCGAAAACTAACTTATTAATTTCCTGTGCCTTTATATATGCTTTATCTTCGCTAAGGATGTTGTGTCTGTTAATTGCTATTACTTGGAAATTTTAATTTTGTGATCACCTGCACATCATTCTCAACTACCATGCATTATATTATCTCTATAAGGGTGGTTGCAGTTTAAAATTGTCATCCCCAAAGTTATTAAAGGTATGCATTCTAAACACGCCAGTTACTGATCCTGGTGCCATGCATTCATTGCATCACTTATGTGCGCATTTAAATTTCTTACTTGAACAATTACCTTATGTGTTTAAAGTAAGTCCTCCTTTGGAAACCTGTCTTATCATGAATGAAGGATACCAACATTACTTAAAGTTATTATGAAACATGTAGCGCCCCCTAACACTACAACTCCCGCACCGTACTACCCTCGAGTGGATGTGAGACCTAGCACCCGAGAATACTACGGCGAACGGTATAGATAGTACTTAAGCAGAGTGTAGGGTAAAATGCAGCGGAAAATGAAAGGATTTAAAATTTGCAACAAGCAACGTGATAACACACAGAAAAGTGCATGATATTGTAAGGGGGTAATATAATAGCGTAGTGTACGAAGTTAATGTATAAGAGCAATTTATCAGTAATATATACATGATCAGGATTAAATGCTCTTAATCTAAGCCTGATCTGATAAATATGACACCTATAGCTTTAAGATACCTCTAGGTGTCGTTATCCTCGCTCCCTGAAATCATGTATTTAAAAACAGGCGAGGAATTAGTCAAAGTGACTAAGTGAAGGGGGATATTAGATTTAGATATATATATATAATTATATATATAGATATATAAAAAAAATGATAGCAATAGGATATAACAAATATGATACGGTTCATAAGTGAGAAACCGGGATAGGGGTATTTGGAGTTTATTTATAAATGATGAACCGTTTAATAAAAGATTTGTACCGCCTGCAAGTAAGGCGTCTCCCTCCGATCTCCTTAAAATATTTGTAAAACAGTACCGGGCTGATCAAGGCACCAGTACTTTAATAAAACCAAATATGATAATAACTCCGCAACACCGTAGTGTCAGTAGGGGAGCAAACCCTACCGACGATATGTATATATGTGGGAGGAAGCTATCTCTCCCAGGGAGGTTGTCTCCCTTGTAAGTCTCTTGGCGTGGAGTAACTAACCTCCAGCTAAACCACTACCAAGAGTTGGTGGCGGTCTGTGGCACCAACAATACTCTCGGCCCGATACCTTCCGAGTATTGCTCGACACAGCTACAAGCCGGGCCCATTTTGATAAATAATAATGATTGACTTGCTTAGTCGGGAATCAGTTCTTAGTATTAATAGGACTGAAATGTATAATGTCCGTATAAGATCCTGATTCCGACTTATTGGTATTTTCCTCATAAAGAGGAATATGTATAATATTGATATATATATATATATAGATAGGAAATCAAATAATAGATAGGTTTGGAAATCATTTTATAATTAGATATAGATATAACATGATTCCAGTTGAAAACATTTTAACCCTCACCTAGTACAGAAATTCAAATAGGTTGGAACGGATCCCACTGTTCAGTGCAATTGTCGCCTGAAAGTAATTACTATTAACTTAGAACTAGGTTCTTATTATTCTAATCACATAATCACATAAAGTTTAGGAAATATAACATATTAGAGAATTCCCAAATTATTTAGAAATTATTTCCCCGGTAAAATTTAATTTTAACTGTTTAAGGAAAATAATTAATTTATTAGGTTTCATAAATCCTTTAACCACTTAAATATTTATTAATCATGTCATAACCTTAAATAGAGTATTAGGAATTAAATTTGGAATTTATTTCAACAATGTAAGTTGATTTTGCAATTATTTTATAATTTTATTAATTTTTGGATTAATTTGGAAAAATAATTATTTAAAATTCCAAAATCATATTTTATAATTAAAATTAAATTAATTTCGAAATTATTAAGTAAATGTTGACCAAAAAGTCAAAATTACTATTAAAAACATTTACTATTCAATTTCTTATGAATTAAACACTTTATAACACAAAATTAAACACATACATACACACACTATCACACGAGCACATGAATTTGGTTCAAGAACATTATGAATGTGTTCTTGAGCTCATGAAGATGTTCATACTAGTTCATGATCATATTCAACAAGTTTTTAAATTCATATTAAATTCAAATGTAACACTTTAATAATAAATTAACTTTAATTAAATTATTCTAAGTATAAATTTAATCAAATAAGAACATAATTATTTAAATACATACTGCAATTAAGTAAATAAAATTTCATAATGTAGGCACATTACACATAAAACTAACAATTATGCATATATATTATAAAAATAAATTCCTAAAGCATAATTTTATTATTCCTAAGCATGCTACTAATATTATAATATTAAAAACATAACATAAAGCATGAAATAATAAAAGAAAATTGCACCTTAGTGAGAGAGGGAGAGAGTCACGAGAGAGAGAGGGATTTTGGGAGGTTTTTGGTGTGATTTTTGTGGTATGCTTCTAAGGGTATTTATAGGTATGTCTTGGGGGCTTATGTTGCAATTAAATTGATGAATCATGTAGTGAATAAGCTAGGTTCATTTATTAGGGGGGTTAAGTGTATACTTAGGTGTTATTTAAGAAATAATTAATTATTTTAGTAATCATGACAAAATAAAAATAATTCTAAAATGGTAATAAATTGGTAGAAGAACGTCTAGGGTTTAGTTTGAAATGAGAGAAATTGCAAAATAAAGAGAATCGAAAGAGCTTTCTAATGGCTATAAATATTTACCGTTTGAACTTCTACATTTAAAGTAGTAGTCGTTCGGGAATTTTGAAAAATACAATAAAATTCATAAACGAAGCTAGGATGTGAATTGATTCCCGAGAAAATGTCCATGATTCTTGAAATAATTCAAGGATCATTTTGACTATAATATTGTATACCAAATGTTGGACGGTTTAAAAATTAGTTTTTACGGTAGAAATAGTACTTTGGGAAAATAAAGAAAAATTTATAAAACGAGTTAGGGTTTGAACTAGAGTTTGGAAAAGATCCTAAAATTCATAAAATAATCCAAGGATCGTAATGGTTATAATATTGTATAGGGAAAACGTTGAAATTCGGAAATTCCTAATTTAGGGCAAAACTAGGGTTTTTAGGCCGGTTTTGATTTCTACGGAAGCTACGTTAAGAATTAGGGTTTGGAAATCATACCAAAATTCATAAAATTTTGCAAGGATTCTATCGAGCCCAATATTGAATAGGTAAAAGTGTTTCGGAAATTCCTACAATTAAAGATGAATAGTAACTAGGGACCTAAATGGAATTTTCAACAAACAAATTTTCAAAACATATTTCGGGATGACAAAAGCTATAATATGAGTTTGAAAAATGTGGAAACCAACTTTCTAAGGTTTCTTAAAGTTTAGGTAAAGATCTAGGGTTCGATGAATGAATAGTGATGTGATTCTCTCAAAAGGCACAAATCATAAATCGAAACATAAATACACATAATTCACGTAAAATGGAATACGTAATGGACCGAGGTTATAAACGCTTTCCTCTTAACCCTTTACTTACCCGTGCTATCCTGATCTCAAAAATCCGGGCTGTTACAATCTTCCCCCCTGAAAGAGAATCTGTCCTCAGATTCTATTCCTGTTTCGGAACAACTCTGGGTAATGTTTCTGCATCTTTTCCTCAGTTTCCCAGGTTTGTTCTTCTGTCCCATGTCCTTTCCATAACACTTTAACAAGGGGAATTTTCCGATTTCTTAATTCTTGGAATTTCCTATCCAAGATCTCGGTTGGTTTTACTGTATAAGTCAAGTCGGGCTTTAGAAGAACTTCTTCTATTGGCAAGATGTGGGATTCATCCGCAAAATACTTACGGAGCTGTGACACGTGGAATACGTTATGTATTCCAGTGAGGTTTGCTGGTAAATCCAAGCGATAGGCTGTTGGTCCAACACGTTCTATGATCTCAAAAGGTCCTATGTATTTGGGATTCAGTTTTCCACCTTTCCCAATTCGTGTGAAACCTTTCCTTGGTGATGCCTTTAAAAACACTTTATCGCCCACCGTAAATTCTATATCCTTTCTCCGGGTATCGGCATAACTCTTTTGCCTATCTTGAGCTGCTTTCATTCTTTGGCGGATAACTTCAATCTTTTCTGTAGACTCTGCTATCCATTTTCTAATGGTTTTCCTTGTATCTCCTCTCTCGGTTGCTTTAGTTTCTTCTATGTCCCAGTATAACGGAGACCTACATTTCCTTCCATATAAGGCTTCATAAGGTGCTGCCTTGATCGATGCCTGATAACTATTGTTATATGCAAATTCCACAAGAGGCAAACATTCTTTCCAGTCCTCTTGAAAATCCAAGGCACAAGCTCGCAACATGTCCTCTAGATATTTGATCGTCCTTTCTGATTGACCATCGGTCTGAGGATGTGCGGCTGAACTAAAATGCAGCTTAGTCCCCATTGTTTCTTGAAGATTTTGCCATAACTGTGAAGTGAATTTCGGATCTCTATCTGAGACTATACTAATGGGTACACCATGTAACCTTATAATCTCTTTCTGGTACAACTTTGCTAAAGAACTGACTTTGTCAGTAGTTTTGACCGGTAAGAAATGTGCAGACTTAGTCAACCGATCAATAATAACCCATATACTATCATATCCTCCTTTAACTTTTGGCAAGCCCGTGATGAAGTCCATGGTGATTTGTTCCCATTTCCAAGTAGGAATTGGTAGTGGCTGTAACTTTCCTCCAGGTTTCTGGTGGTCCACTTTGACTTGCTGGCATGTTAAGCATCTTTTGACATAGCTAGCAACATCTCGTTTCATTCCATTCCACCAGAAATGTTTCTTGAGATCATGATACATTTTTGTTCCTCCTGGATGTATCGTGTATCGAGTCCTATGTGCTTCATCCAATATTTCTTTTCGAATTGTAGGAGGTACACAGACTCGTTCTTTATATCTCAAGATCCCATGATCATCTGTTGTGAATTTTGCCTCAATATCCTTTTCCTTAGAATTGAGACATTTCTTGATCCACTCATCCTGCGCTTGGGCTTCCTTTAGTCTTTCTTTTAATGGCGAAGATATCACTATATTCGCCAGTCGGGACTTTGAAATGACAGTAATGGGTTTGCTTTTTCCGTCTAATGCTGATAGACTGGATTTTCGACTCAAAGCGTCTGCCACTACGTTAGCTTTTCCTGGATGGTACTGTATTTTACAGTCGTAGTCTTCCAGAAATTCCATCCATCTTCTCTGCCTCATATTCAACTCTTTTTGAGTGAACAAGTACTTTAAACTCTTATGGTCAGTAAAGACTTCAAAAGTTACCCCGTACAAATAATGTCTCCATTTAGCTAAAGCGAATACAATCGCGGCTAATTCTAAATCATGTGTGGGGTAATTCTCTTCATAAGGTTTAAGTTTCCTTGAAGCATAGGCTATAACCTTACCATTTTGCATTAGGACACACCCTAATCCTTCTTTAGAGGCGTCTGTATAAACTACATAACCTTCTTTTCCTTCTGGTAAGGTTAATACTGGGGCAGATGTTAATCTTTGTTTCAGTTCTTGAAAACTCCGTTCACACCTTTCTGTCCATTCAAATTTTCCTTGTTTCTTGGTTAACTGAGTAAGAGGTGCTGCTACCTTGGAGAAATCTTTTACAAATCTCCTGTAATATCCGGCAAGTCCTAGAAAACTTCTCACTTCTGATGGGTTCTTTGGCGCTTGCCAATTCATTACTGTTTCAACCTTTGAAGGGTCTACTTCTATGCCAGAACCGGATATTATATGTCCAAGGAAGGACACTCTTTCTAACCAAAATTCACACTTGCTGAACTTCGCGTATAACTTATGATCCTTTAAAGCTCTTAACACTTTACGAAGGTGTTTAGCATGTTCTTCTGGGGTTCTTGAGAATACCAGTATGTCGTCAATAAAGATGACCACGAACTGATCCAAATACGGTCGGAACGTTCGGTGCATTAAATCCATGAATGCAGCTGGGGCATTGGTTAACCCAAAAGGCATTACTACGAATTCAAAATGGCCGTAGCGGGTATTAAAAGCAGTTTTTGGAATATCCTCCTTTTTAATCCTCAGCTGATAATACCCTTGCCTTAAATCCAATTTGGAATACACTTGTGATCCTTGAAGAATGTCAAACAGTTCTTCAATATGGGGAAGAGGGTATTTGTTCTTGATAGTCATACGATTGAGTTCTCGATAATCGATACACAATCGCAATGATCCGTCTTTCTTTTTGACAAATAACACAGGCGCTCCCCATGGGGATGTGCTAGGACGGATATATCCTGAAGCTAACAACTCGTCAAGTTGTTTCCTCAATTCTTGGAGCTCGGCTGGAGCCATTCGATAAGGTGTTTTAGAGAATGGCTCAGCTCCAGGGACTAAATCAATTACAAATTCTAGTTCCCTGTCAGGAGGTAATGAATTCAGATGCTCGGGGAAGACATCAGTGAATTCTTTTACTACCTCTACCTCCTCAATCTTAAGTTGATCTTTGGGTCTATTCAACAAATAGGCAATGAATCCAGTAGCTCCATTACTCACTAACTTCTTAGCTTCGGCAGCTGTAACCAATGATACCGACTCAGATTTTCCTTTCAACCCAGAGCTATCACCTTTCCCTAAGGTGACCTCTTTTTTGAAGCAATCCAACTTAGCACGATACTTACTGAGCCAATCCATTCCCAGAATAATCCCATATTTTGACATCGGTAATTCTATAAGATCTATCGGGTAGTATTGGGTACCAATCCTTATAGGACAGCGTTTATATCCTCTATCCGTAGTAAAACAAGCTCCCAAAGGAGAACTTTTTTCGAGCATATAAGACAATGATTCAAGTGGAAAATTGAAATGCACACATAATTCAGATGCAATAAATGAATGCGTGGCGCCAGGGTCATATAAAGCAATAACTGGCGTGTTTAGAATGTGTACCGTACCATCAACAACCTTGGTGGGATCGGGATCCTCACTGCCCTCTATAGCATAAGCACGTCCCTTAATTACTGGTCTTCCAGGAGTCTTAGCTGGAACCTTTCCTTTATTCCACTGTTGTGGTCTCTTTGGGCATTCTGAGTACTGATGTTCAGGGCTTCCACACCATGTACAGACTCCAGCTTTCTTACGACAATCCTTCTCAGTATGTCCGCGTTTCTGACAATATTCACAGACAATCTCTTCTTGAGGTTTTGGGAATGTCTGTTGGGGTCGGGACCATGATTGCATCGGTTTCTTTCCTGGATTTGGCTTTGCTGGTCCAGCAGGTCGTTTAGATCCCTGAGTTGGCTTGTAGAAAGATCCAGGACGGCTATTAGCTATACGAACCTCTTTATGTGTAGCCTCTGTTTTCATGGCCGTTTCCACCGCCTTAGTATAAATTTCCAACTCAAATGGAGCTAAAGCCCACCTAAGATCCGACTTAAGTCCCTTAATGAATCGCTGAGTCTTCCGACGTTCATCATGGAGAATGTGTGGGGCATATTGGATCAATCGGATGAACTTGGCTTCATACTCCGCTACCGACATATTGCCTTGTACTAATTCCATGAATTCTGCCTCTCGAGCATCCCTAACTATCTGAGGGATGTATTTGTTTTGAAATACTCTGACAAAGTCTACCCACCTATAATTAACTTGATCTTCTGCCCAAACACGCTTGATATAATTCCACCAACTTAATGCTGCTCCTTCTAACATAAAAACTGCAAACTGGACTCTTTCTGGTTCTTCTGGAGAAATACCCATAGCCTCAAAGATCTTTTCTATGCTAGCTATCCAACTTTCAGCTTTTACATCACTGGGTTCTCCAAAGAACTTTGGCGGGTTCATTCGTAGAAATTTCTCCAGAGTCTTTTCATTATTCCCCTTTGTTCCATTAGCACAAGTTTGCACTATCTCTTTCAAAGCATCTACTAATTCAGAGTTTCCTCCTGCTGAGGATGCACCTTCTTGTGGGGAAATGTTGTCTTGGGCAATTCTTCGAGGAGACATGTTGATTTACAGTTGCTTTATGAAGAATATAATGCATGATGGTTAAGAATGTGTTGCATATAATCACATAAAGACATGTTTCAGATAATATCAAGCAGTAGATATCATATCACACAAATTTAGTGAAGTAGTGCACAAAATTAAACAGAACAACATTTAAAAGGGTGCAGTAAAGCACAAACATAATAACAAGTAAAGATGCAGGAAAATAAAATACTCACTCACGGTCCTGCTGGTATCTTGAAGCAATTCTAACTCATAATGCAATAAGTATGAAAGCAGTAAATGTGAGACAAGAGTGTAACTGCAAAAGTGGGTTATATATATGCATCAAGTTTGAGAGCTATAGCTACAACTACAAAAGGCAAAATGGGGTGGACCTGATCTACGTCAAGTTACACCCTACAAAGCTCTCAACTCACTCATCTCCGTCAGGCTAGCTGCGTCAGCTGCTACGTCAAAAGGGGAAGGTCCTCTACTAGCTGATCTGTACAACCTCCCACTGATACTACTCCTATATATATACCAAGCTCCAGAATAATCTCAATCTAATCACGCTGATCACTGTCCACAACCTCACCTCGAATAGGGCTCCAACCGTCGCCCTGCTGCTCCTCCTCTGAGTCCTGCTCATCCTCCTCAAGATCCTGCTCAGCCTCTGCATCACCTCCGGGCTCCTCCTCCTCAGGCTCAGCTGTTGCACCCTCTCCCTGGTCCATCATCTCCTCAACAGCCTGTACACCAGACATGTGATAGGCACCGGCTAGGCGGCTCCGAATACAAGAGCGATAGCGCTGATATAGGGTCCGGGCGGCATTCCTGGAAAGAGTCATAGTAGCTAGATTCTGCTGTAGAGTCGCCACCTGCACGACAAGATCTGCGTTCTCCTGCTCTAACGTGGCTATCTGCTGCTGAGAAAAATTCCTACTCACAGCATTCTGTAAGGCCAAATCAAGATATCTGGCAGACTCCAGCTGGTACTCACGACCCATCTGAGCCTCCATATAATATGCATCTCGCTCTGACTCAAGTATGTGCACTAAACGGTTCGGATAAGCATGCCCAACTCTACCTGCTCTACCTCCCCGAACTACATGTCTCGCCCTCTGCCAAGTGTAATAATGTATAGGATTCTCACGACGAGATACTGCTATAGTGTGTGGGACCTCGTACTCCTCAAGCCAGGTATGATATGCGTTTCCGGGTTCCTGATTCTCCATTGCTATATAAAGAAACACTTAAAGTGAATTCTAAAGTTCAAGTACAAAACGAGCATTCTCCCAACGTTTATAGGTTAAGTCTCTTCTTAACCAAACCTAATGCTCTGATACCACCTTAAGCTGTAGCGCCCCCTAACACTACAACTCCCGCACCGTACTACCCTCGAGTGGATGTGAGACCTAGCACCCGAGAATACTACGGCGAACGGTATAGATAGTACTTAAGCAGAGTGTAGGGTAAAATGCAGCGGAAAATGAAAGGATTTAAAATTTGCAACAAGCAACGTGATAACACACAGAAAAGTGCATGATATTGTAAGGGGGTAATATAATAGCGTAGTGTACGGAGTTAATGTATAAGAGCAATTTATCAGTAATATATACATGATCAGGATTAAATGCTCTTAATCTAAGCCTGATCTGATAAATATGACACCTATAGCTTCAAGATACCTCTAGGTGTCGTTATCCTCGCTCCCTGAAATCATGTATTTAAAAACAGGCGAGGAATTAGTCAAAGTGACTAAGTGAAGGGGGATATTAGATTTAGATATATATATATAATTATATATATAGATATATAAAAAAAATGATAGCAATAGGATATAACAAATATGATACGGTTCATAAGTGAGAAACCGGGATAGGGGTATTTGGAGTTTATTTATAAATGATGAACCGTTTAATAAAAGATTTGTACCGCCTGCAAGTAAGGCGTCTCCCTCCGATCTCCTTAAAATATTTGTAAAACAGTACCGGGCTGATCAAGGCACCAGTACTTTAATAAAACCAAATATGATAATAACTCCGCAACACCGTAGTGTCAGTAGGGGAGCAAACCCTACCGACGATATGTATATATGTGGGAGGAAGCTATCTCTCCCAGGGAGGTTGTCTCCCTTGTAAGTCTCTTGGGGTGGAGTAACTAACCTCCAGCTAAACCACTACCAAGAGTTGGTGGCGGTCTGTGGCACCAACAATACTCTCGGCCCGATACCTTCCGAGTATTACTCGACACAGCTACACGCCGGGCCCATTTTGATAAATAATAATGATTGACTTGCTTAGTCGGGAATCAGTTCTTAGTATTAATAGGACTGAAATGTATAATGTCCGTATAAGATCCTGATTCCGACTTATTGGTATTTTCCTCATAAAGAGGAATATGTATAATATTGATATATATATATATATAGATAGGAAATCAAATAATAGATAGGTTTGGAAATCATTTTATAATTAGATATAGATATAACATGATTCCAGTTGAAAACATTTTAACCCTCACCTAGTACAGAAATTCAAATAGGTTGGAATGGATCCCACTGTTCAGTGCAATTGTCGCCTGAAAGTAATTACTATTAACTTAGAACTAGGTTCTTATTATTCTAATCACATAATCACATAAAGTTTAGGAAATATAACATATTAGAGAATTCCCAAATTATTTAGAAATTATTTCCCCGGTAAAATTTAATTTTAACTGTTTAAGGAAAATAATTAATTTATTAGGTTTCATAAATCCTTTAACCACTTAAATATTTATTAATCATGTCATAACCTTAAATAGAGTATTAGGAATTAAATTTGGAATTTATTTCAACAATGTAAGTTGATTTTGCAATTATTTTATAATTTTATTAATTTTTGGATTAATTTGGAAAAATAATTATTTAAAATTCCAAAATCATATTTTATAATTAAAATTAAATTAATTTCGAAATTATTAAGTAAATGTTGACCAAAAAGTCAAAATTACTATTAAAAACATTTACTATTCAATTTCTTATGAATTAAACACTTTATAACACAAAATTAAACACATACATACACACACTATCACACGAGCACATGAATTTGGTTCAAGAACATTATGAATGTGTTCTTGAGCTCATGAAGATGTTCATACTAGTTCATGATCATATTCAACAAGTTTTTAAATTCATATTAAATTCAAATGTAACACTTTAATAATAAATTAACTTTAATTAAATTATTCTAAGTATAAATTTAATCAAATAAGAACATAATTATTTAAATACATACTCATGCTACAACATATTATAATTCATGCAATTAAGTAAATAAAATTTCATAATGTAGGCACATTACACATAAAACTAACAATTATGCATATATATTATAAAAATAAATTCCTAAAGCATAATTTTATTATTCCTAAGCATGCTACTAATATTATAATATTAAAAACATAACATAAAGCATGAAATAATAAAAGAAAATTGCACCTTAGTGAGAGAGGGAGAGAGTCACGAGAGAGAGAGGGATTTTGGGAGGTTTTTGGTGTGATTTTTGTGGTATGCTTCTAAGGGTATTTATAGGTATGTCTTGGGGGCTTATGTTGCAATTAAATTGATGAATCATGTAGTGAATAAGCTAGGTTCATTTATTAGGGGGGTTAAGTGTATACTTAGGTGTTATTTAAGAAATAATTAATTATTTTAGTAATCATGACAAAATAAAAATAATTCTAAAATGGTAATAAATTCGTAGAAGAACGTCTAGGGTTTAGTTTGAAATGAGAGAAATTGTAAAATAAAGAGAATCGAAAGAGCTTTCTAATGGCTATAAATATTTACCGTTTGAACTTCTACATTTAAAGTAGTAGTCGTTCGGGAATTTTGAAAAATACAATAAAATTCATAAACGAAGCTAGGATGTGAATTGATTCCCGAGAAAATGTCCATGATTCTTGAAATAATTCAAGGATCATTTTGACTATAATATTGTATACCAAATGTTGGACGGTTTAAAAATTAGTTTTTACGGTAGAAATAGTACTTTGGGAAAATAAAGAAAAATTTATAAAACGAGTTAGGGTTTGAACTAGAGTTTGGAAAAGATCCTAAAATTCATAAAATAATCCAAGGATCGTAATGGTTATAATATTGTATAGGGAAAACGTTGAAATTCGGAAATTCCTAATTTAGGGCAAAACTAGGGTTTTTAGGCCGGTTTTGATTTCTACGGAAGCTACGTTAAGAATTAGGGTTTGGAAATCATACCAAAATTCATAAAATTTTGCAAGGATTCTATCGAGCCCAATATTGAATAGGTAAAAGTGTTTCGGAAATTCCTACAATTAAAGATGAATAGTAACTAGGGACCTAAATGGAATTTTCAACAAACAAATTTTCAAAACATATTTCGGGATGACAAAAGCTATAATATGAGTTTGAAAAATGTGGAAACCAACTTTCTAAGGTTTCTTAAAGTTTAGGTAAAGATCTAGGGTTCGATGAATGAATAGTGATGTGATTCTCTCAAAAGGCACAAATCATAAATCGAAACATAAATACACATAATTCACGTAAAATGGAATACGTAATGGACCGAGGTTATAAACGCTTTCCTCTTAACCCTTTACTTACCCGTGCTATCCTGATCTCAAAAATCCGGGCTGTTACAAAACATGAGGAGAATCTAAGGACAGATTCTTTTTAAGGGGGAAGGATTGTAACAGCCCGAAACAAGGGCAAGTTGGAAATTATGAAAATACCCCTACAACCCTAGAATTTTCCCACATTCCCGAAAGTACTTTTACTATCCAATATTGTGACCAAAAGAATCCTCACATTATTTCGAAGATCTTGACACTCTCCGTGAACCATAATTCCCATCCTAACTCTAGTAGCATAAAAAATCGGCAAAACCCTAGCTTATAGTTCGATCATAAATAACTCTTTACTCTATTAGATACCTTTCGATATTCAATATTACAACCAAAACGATCCTTGAATTATTTTATGAATTTTCATACATTTACCAAAACTCGATTCCACCCATAGCATATTTTATAAATATTTTTCCTTTTAAAAATTATCATTTTATTTTAAACAATTAGCTTTAATTCAATATTCGAAATTTTACTCAAAACCTTTCTTGAATTTTTCTCTAAAATATGATAATTTTACAACCTTTAGACTTCGTCATAGCTTCGTTTATATAATTTTCTCATGATTTTCATCATCTTTAATATTCATAATTTATAAACGAAAACTTTAAATATTCCACATTTATAATCATAACGAAGCTTATTTTTCACTCATTCTTTCATTAATTTAATACTTCAAGTTTTCGCTTCTCGACTCTTGAATAAATTTTATACCATTTTATATTTATTTTTAGACCTTCTAGAAAGTTTTAATAGATGGATGCAATTTCTCCACAATTCTTATATAGTTACCAAGCATTTGTTTAAGCTATAAGACAACCACATTTCTTCCATAACTACCAAGCATTTGTTTAGGTTATGAAGCATCGACATCTCCGTTAAACTTTTAGAAATTGCAACATAAGCCCCTAAATCCCAAGTATAAATACCCTTCCAAGATCATTTCCAAGGACACACACAAATCCTCTCATTTCTCTCCCTAGGTTCGGCCATCCCTTCTCTCTCTAAGGTATGAGTCTTGTGCTTTTATTATTTCATGCTTTATAATATGTTCTTAGGGTGTTTATGAGTATAGCATGCTTAGATTTAATTAAATTATGCTTTGAATTTATTTTATGAAAAGTATGTTGTTTATGCTAGTTTAGGAAAAATATGATAATATATGTGAATTTTATTTAATTAAATGCATGAATTATGATATGATATAGTATATTCATATGTTTAAGTGTTCATGATCTTGTTTAATTAAATTCATGTCAAGAATAATTTATTTAGAATTATTTTTCATAGAGAATTAATATATTTTGCTATATTATGCTTCAAATTCTATGTTATAAATATGAATATGATCAAGTGTGTTACATACCTTCTTTGAATATTCAAATAGGCTCAAGAACATGTTCATGATGTTCTTGATCAATTTTAAGTGCACGTGTGATAGTGTGTGAGTGTGTGTGTTCGATTTTGTGTTATAAAGTGTTTAATTCATAAGAAATTGAATAGTAAATGTTTTAAATAGTAATTTTGACTTTTTGGTCAACCCATAGGCTGAATATTTCGAAAATATTATTAAAATAATTATAAAATTAGTTTTGGAAATTTTAAATAAAGATTTTATCCGAATTTTCCAAAAATCGGTAAATTGTGAATTATTTTCAAAATATAACCTACATTGTCAAAAATAAATTCTAAATTTCAACTCTAATGTTCTAATTAGGATTATAATGTGATTAATAAATATTTAAGTGGTTAAAGAATTCATGAAACCTGATTAATTACTTAATTTCCCTTAAACGGTTAAAATTAGAGTCTACCGGGAATTCTCTAACATGATATAGTTTGTAGCACCCATTACACGTGGAGGTACCACACCCCCGCACTATAGGTCAATCAACATACGAAACGGTCAATCCGTACATGAACTAACCTATAGCGAACGGGTGACAATGCAATAACTCAATAGGCTAGGCGGGATACTAACTCATGCAAGAAAGTTAAAGCGGAAGCATAAACTAATCTTTATCAAGCATTTCCATTTACCAAGTCATGATGTCTCATTTATCAATCTAAACATGCTTTACTATATTTATCAATACATTATCATCTCCAAATAAACAATAACAATAACCTAAATCCCTTAAATAATAAATAAACAATTAAATAAAATGCACCGTGCACGACTCGACTACCAAGACTGGACTCGACTCACTTCCCGCCTAGTGTGCACCTGCAATACCTGAAAGGTGGAGGTGTCAGTCTGTGAAGACCGAGTGAGGGGTTTACATATATATATTTGCGTAGATAGCATGCAAGTTATATTCTCGGGTAAAGGTTCATAAAAGATAAATATACAAGTTCAATAATAATATAGCTTCGCCCGAGAATACAACTATCAATATTAAATACTTGTTCTTTTTCATGCAATCGATACATGGCCCCGGCGAGTAAGGGCGGTCTCCAACCGAACTCCAAACGTACATGAACATGCTTGCTTGATTATTAAACAATAAGTGATCATGCAATTCAATTATCGTGCAATCGTGCATGTGTAATCATGTAACACGTTCATGGAATGAAAATCATGCAATAACCCGAGGACAACCCATGGTGCCGGATTCATCCCCAGTCTCTTTCGGCTCATGATAGGGTTTTGTTCCTCCTGTGGTTGGACGGACAACCACCAGCTCTAAGACCAGCCCAGCGCCCTCTCTAAGGAGAACCTGGCCAGGAGAACGCACGTACACGATAGGGCTTTGTTCTGCCTGTGGTTGGACGGACAACCACCAGCCCGAAGACTAGCGCAGCGCCCTCACTAAGGAGGACCTGGCCAGGAGAACGCGTTTACTTGCTTTCATGAACATGACTTGCTTGATTCATGAACACTAACATAACTTACTTGCTTGATTCATGAACAATAACATAACTTGAAATGATAAGTGATTTCATGAAATTATAAATATAAATACCTTTGGCCAAAAATCACGTAAAGGTTATACAGGTTCTATATAACTAGAAATTAAACCTCACCTGACAGGCGACACACAACTCGTGATTGCATGAATGTTCTCATGCTTGATAATCTCCGCCCTGGAGAACAACTGGACAAGAAATGGGACAATGTACGTGCATGAGACCATAATTCAAGACAATTACTTCATATAAGACGCACGGCATGATCATACACGAGACATCGAGCAATACACAATGTAGCATGATAACATCTTGTTTTGACACATAATTAATCATATAATAGCAATTCGGTGTCAAAGAAGTCATTGGATCGAGGGGCTAAAATTGTAATTTCATGCAGAAACTTTCTGCACTTCCAGAGGCTTGGGAACGACCGTTCCAGGCTTTAGTACAAAAATGGGAAGGGCCGTTCCCCAGTCCCGAAGTGTTCCCCGAAGATGGGAACGGCCGTTCCGGCTTGCAAGCCAAAATGGGAACGGTCGTTCCCGTCCTCGCCGCCATGCATATTATTCAAACAATGGGAACGTCCGTTCCCCATTTATAAAGGGAACGGGAAGGGCCGTTCCCGTTACGCAGACAGTCCAGAAACAGGAGAGAAGAACAGAGGATGCACGAACCACCATCAAAGTTCATCAAAACTCACATAATCAATTCCAAACATTATTATTCATGAAAAGAAATATACTTGCATGCTTAAGATACCAAAATGACTAACATAAACACCTATATCACACCTTAATCATCATAATCATCAATTCAAGTTTACATATATATCCATCATATATCACCAATTTCTCCAAGGGCTCTCAAGATTCATGCAAGAATTCAAGACTAAAGCTTAAACTCATGCTTCTAACAACCAAAACACATAATATTCCATCTAACCTCAAACCCTAGCTTCATGAATTATCATCAAGAATTCACATATATGATCATATATACCTTGAAGTGAAAATAGATGGAAGAAGATGATGAACATGGGTGATTAAGCTCCAAACTCCTAATTTTCTTGAAAAGAATTGATGAATTTGATGAAATCTTGCCTTCCCTTTTTGGAAGTTTTTGGTTCGGTGGAGCAAGGAAGCAAATATGGGATGATTGGCATGTAATGAAGATGATGATTGTGGAAGAAATGTATACCGATATATTTGGGAGAAAAATGGAATATTTATGAGCAAATCCCTAAAGTTCTATAAGTTATGCAATTGAGTACCTAAGGTTTGGAAATGATCAATAAGGTCCCCTAACATATTCATGCAATTAGGTCCTTAAAGAAAAGAAAATGAACAATTAAGGACAATTATGCAATTAATACAAATTGGACAATTAATTCATGTAACAATTAAATTCCGTTCATAAAAGAATTCTCAATTTGAAATGAATATCATATAATTTTCACGTAATCATGTTGAACACAATTTATAGAAATTAATGTAACACATTTAAATTAAATAACCGAAAATAATAAAATAAAATCCTAACGCTCGAAACCCACACGTGTCGAACGTACCTGACTGTTTGAAAATCGGGGCGTTACATAGTTTATGTGTTTACTTGATGTAATCCTTTTATGCATGAACGTTATGTGTTTTATATGCTTATTTAATTAAAATAAGGAACCTAGTTCTAAGCCCATAGTAGTTAATACTTTCAGGCGCACCGGAATCCACATTACAATGTCTGACTACCAGAATAGGTGAGGGTTAACATGTTTTCAACTGGAATCATGCTACACATATGTATCTATATAAAAACTATTTTCAAGCCTACCTATTATTTATGATTTATTATCCTATATACATAATACTATATTATCATATCCCTTTTAAAGGGAAAATACTTTCATGCCAAAATCAACATTTTACTAGAACGTTACATATTTCAAGTCCACTTTATCAAAACATTGATTCCGGGTTATGCAAGCAAAATATTGTTCTTGATTCATGTTATGGGCCCCGGCTGTATCCGTAGCGAGCAATTACCCGGAAGGTATCGGACCGAGGGTATTGTTGGTGTTGCGGACTGCCACCACCTCTTGGTAGTGGTTTAACTGGAGGTTAGTTAGTCCACGCTAAGGGATGAGGTAGAGATAGCTGCCTCCCTAATCGTGTTTGTGGTCTCTAGGGTTTGATTCCCTATTGACATCAAGGAGTAGTGGAGTTAATATTCTTGGTTTTTTTTTATCGGAGCCTGATCAGCCCGATGCTATTTTACCAATTATTTAAGGAGTTATGGATGGAGTGCCCTAGCTTGCGGGCATTAATGTTCTTGTTACAAACGGTTCATATTTCTACAAATATTCCAAACTACCCCTATCCCTGTTTTACAATTACTATGAACTGTTTCCTATTTGTTATATCCTATTGTTAATATCTCAGATCAAGATCTTCTTGATCATATACATACATATATATATATATATATATATATATATATTATATATATATATATACATATATCAATAAGTTATTATAGCCCCCTTCACTAAGTCACTTTGACTAACCCTCTCGCCTATTTTTAAAATGCATGATTTCAGGAATCAATGAACGACAACTAAAGGTATCTCGAAGCACAACAGCCGTAGGTTGGATTCGATCCTAAGAGTACACTGTTTTGAGCCTACTCTCTGTAGAAACAAACTATCTCATACTTTGTCCTTGCATGTGAACCTGTAGTACTCTTTTGCAAACTACTTTGATCAATAATGATAATCCTTGCTCATTTTACGTTATCCTCCCCGTTCATTGGTAAAGTTGAATCTCTTTATCTTCCGCTGCACTGTGTCACATACTCCATTCATATATTATCCTGACCGTTCGCCGTAGTATTTCCTGAGTGTTGGGTCTAACCTCCACTCAGGGAGTATTGTGGTGCGGGGTTGTAGTGTTGGGGAGGCGCTACAATTAAAGTGGTATCAGAGCCCCAGGTTGCGGAAATCTGGGGTTCATCATTCATAGAGTCTCATATGTACTCTCGTGTCTTTAGTGCTTAAATTGTGATCAATCACTGTTGGGGCGGCCGACCAGCATGTGATTTGTTACAATTGTAGTACTAAACCCTTCCTCGATCAAGTTAAGCATATAGTCTTAATCCACACCAAAATCCCGAGTTCTATCAAATCCTTCAATTATCAAATTCTTGGTAGATTCGGTTACAAGATTTATATCTCCTTCATCATACTAGTATTCCTAACTCATGGAAGCACTTCACTTATACTTTCTAATTCGTTCAAATCTTAAGTTATTAGAATTGCTTCAAGATACCAATAGGACCGAAAACTAACTTATTAATTTCCTGTGCCTTTATATATGCTTTATCTTCGCTAAGGATGTTGTATCTGTTTATTGGTATTACTTGGAAATTTTAATTTTGTGATCACCTGCACATCATTCTCAACTACCATGCATTATATTATCTCTATAAGGGTGGTTGCAGTTTAAAATTGTCATCCCCAAAGTTATTAAAGGTATGCATTCTAAACACGCCAGTTACTGATCCTGGCGCCATGCATTCATTGCATCACTTATGTGCGCATTTAAATTTCTTACTTGAACAATTACCTTATGTGTTTAAAGTAAGTCCTCCTTTGGAAACCTATCTTATCATGAATGAAGGATACCAACATTATTTAAAGTTATTATGAAACATGAGGAGAATCTGAGGACAGATTCTTTTTAAGGGGGAAGGATTGTAACAGCCCGAAACAAGGGCAAGTTGGAAATTACAAAAATACCCCTACAACCCTAGAATTTTCCCACATTCCCGAAAGTACTTTTACTATCCAATATTGTGACCAAAAGAATCCTCACATTATTTCGAAGATCTTGACACTCTCCGTGAACCATAATTCCCATCCTAACTCTAGTAGCATAAAAAATCGGCAAAACCCTAGCTTATAGTTCGATCGTAAATAACTCTTTACTCATCTACCTTTCGATATTCAATATTATAACCAAAATGATATTTGAATTATTTTATGAATTTTCATACATTTACCAAAACTCGATTCCACCCATAGCATATTTTATAAATATTTTCCCTTTTAAAAATTGTCATTTTATTTTAAACAATTAGCTTTCATTCAATATTCGAAATTTTACTCAAAACGTTTCTTGAATTTTGCTCTAAAATATGATAATTTTTACAACCTTTAGACTTCGTCATAGCTTCGTTTATATAATTTTCTCATGATTTTCATCATCTTTAATATTCATAATTTATAAACGAAAACTCTAAATATTCCACATTTATAATCATAAAGAAGCTTATTTTTCACTCATTCTTTCAGTAATTTACTACTTCAAGTTTTCACTTCTCGACTCTTGAATAAATTTTACACCATTTTATATTTATTTTTAAACCTTCTAGAAAGTTTTAATAAATGGATGCTGATGGTGCAAAAACTTGTAAAGGGGTTTAAACACCAATCACTTTAGAATTTGTGAGTAAAAGGGAAAGACCATCACAGGCGAAGGAGCCTTAGGATCTGGGTTTCCTTTTGAGCGTGGGTTCTTCCAGCTAGGATAACACCAAAGGGTTCAATGCAGTGGTGATGCAACAATGGTGAAAATGATGCCAAGCTTGATGAAGAGAAACAGAGGAAAAATATGCCCAGAACAGTGAGTGAGTGTGTATTTTGTGAGAGAGATGACTTGGGGAAGAGAGCATGTGTTCTCCCCTATTTATATGTTAGGGGTGAGGGTAAATCGGGTAAACTGACCGTGTGGTCCCAAACCTGTGTTGCCCTAACATGTGGCAGCCCCTGGGGGCGTGAGAACGACACCTCTGAAAAGGAGGCGGCGTGTCAGGTGTAAGGTGCGCACCACCTCTGTGTCAGAGGTTGTTGGCGAGGGTCGCGTGGGGGGAAGGCCCCAAGGCCCGTTTTGTTAGGGTTCGGATCCGTCGCGGGGGTGGAGGATCATACACGAGCGCTGGTGACGCTCGAAGAGTGCACGGATGGGTTCCCCACGGCAGATGACCCTTGAGCGTCAAAACCCGACCACCAGTAGCGGGGCCCTCGTGTGGGTGCCTCCACGAGAGAGGTGACCCTGAGGGCCACGGTGTGAGCGTAGGCCTGTCAACTTGAACCCTTTACCAGTAAGCAAGCGAGCGAGCTGGGTTAGCCTCCAAGCCCATCAATACGAGCGTCCAATCTCTCAGCCGGCAGGTGGCGACACGCGGACGGCTCTGATACGAGCGTGGTTTTATGCCTCATCATTTTGCCCCCCAAATTCTGTAGTATCGCTTGAGCGTACTGTAGAATTTAAGAGAGGCGAGCCTTGAATTTTTTAATATCCGAGGGTCAAGCCTCTGCAAGAGAAGTGACCGCTTGGCTTCCGCAATGGACACATTCTGACATCGCATTAAATGAAGTCGTGTCTGCATTAAATGCTGAGTGGGAACGTGGGCGCGTGTACTCCGGGAGACGTGAGGCGGTTACCAAAAGTGGGGGGATTTCCTAGGCGGGAAATGATTGCGTTTTGAATTTCCAGCCCTAATCAATGCAAATTCTCCCCTATAAATAGGGATTTGCAGAGTTTTGGAGCCTCTTTCACGCATTCAGTCTCCTTCAAGCACATACGCAGCAAGAGTTCTCTGCAACTTTTACAGATTCCGGCGAGTTTCTTCTTCAATTTCTAGGTAAAACTTCCATAAATCTTGATATTCTGATACTAACTTTTAGATTTAGGTTGTGCGTGACTGAAACTTTCTAAGTGAGGAACTGTTTTTTCTACCATTGAATCCCTTCCAGAAGCTTCCTTCTCCGTCAATCTTTCTGAGAGAAATTTCCAATCTCAAGAACCAATAAAACCCCAGATATGGCGAATAACAATGCAGAAGCCTTCGTGAGGGAGATAGATAAGATGTTAGTGGGGAGTTCTTCCCCTCACGGTAATGTGCCTACGGCAGTTCCAATGACCAGGGCTTCCCCAGGCGAGGAGATTCCTACTGCTATTCCAGTGGCCAGGGCTCCGATTGAAGCCAGGGATGAAGAGGTTGACGCCGCCATTCAAGGAATGAACGAGCGTGCTCCTGGAGGGGTAAATGACCTTTTTGAAGAGATGCACAACGTAATGGAAATGCAGAGGCAGGGAGAGAGAGCGTTTCCTGTATTGAATAGCGCCGTAAGACCCTAAGATCATAGGATCACGGTGGCCATTGCGGCCCCCAAGGGCGGTGCTGGGTCTTCCGGGCGTCATGCTGAGGCTGAACCCCCCCGAAAACGCCAGCGAAAGGGCAAGGAGCCTGCCACGCGAGTGAGGCAAAAGAACCCCCACCAAACTGATAGGTCTCCGGATGAAATTAAAAGTATTTTGACGCTCGACGATCTGAAAGAGTTGAGGGCAAAAGCATATTGGGATGAAGCGGTGTTTCCCATGCTTATTCCCGATGAGGGGGAGAGAGCAAACTCACCGCCGCCGGGGATGCTGACAGTTTATTGGGATGCGGTCCTGGCCGGGGGTCTAAGGTTTTCGATCCCATCCACCGTTTGTACCATTTTCCATCACCTCCGCCTTTGCCCTTCCCAGATCTTACCGAACGACATTGCTTTAATCAACACTTTCGTGATTATGATGAGGGCCCTAGGCTATGAGCCCTCTGTCAACAATTTCGATAGTTTGATCCAAGTGGCTCGCTCAACGCGTTCGTCCCCCACAGATGGGTTTTATTACCTCAAGCTAAATCTGGCTTCAAAATGATAGATTCTCCCTCCACCTCATATGGCGAGCATTGGAAGGAGAAGTACTTCTTCGTCGAGGCTCCTGGGGGGATTTTCAGGGTTCATCGAGGGTGGTTTTTACATGGTGAGGGTCCACTGATTAAGGAAAGGGCAAAGAACAAAGCTTTCGAGGATTGGGCGAAGGGGTTGGCCCTCGCAATGAAGAATGAGAAGAAATGGGTCAAGGCTGAGGTCTTGATGAAGAATGAAGAAAAGAGTGCGTACTCTGTGAACCTAATCTCTGACATCGTCGGAAAACTTCAATTCTCCGGCGACCACGACAAGTTGAACGAGCACGACGCCGCTCGAGTCGCGGACGATGCTTGCCACGCCTTCCTGACGGTTAGTCTCCATTGTTCTCTTCGTGAAGTTCCAACTCTTCCTATTATGACTCTGGTAATGACCCTCGCTTCTGGCATCTCAGGAGGTAATCCCGAGGCTTAAAAATTTGCAAGGGCGAGCGCAGGCCTATTCTGAGCACAAGGTCAAATATAAGAAGTTGTTGCGCATATCTGACCCCGGTCAGTTGCAAGAGGACTACAACACCGTCAGTGCCCAACTGACCGACGCCAACCTTGACAAGGACAGGTTGAGGGAAGAGTTGAAGCAGTCAGATGATGCATATCTGGCCCTTGACGAGCGTCACAAGAAGCTAAAACAAGAGCGCGATCAGCTGAGGGAACAGAATGGGGAGCTGGGGCGTCAGCTGGCCGAGAGCACACGCCAGAATGAAGAGACCAAGAAGACCCTCGCCGAACTGCAAGAGAAGGTGGCCGGCCTTGAGGCGAAGGTGGCATGGGACTCGGTGCTGAAATTTGTGCGCTCGAAGGCCTTCGCTTTTGCCGCCAATATGCACTTCTTTGACAACGCTCGTCGCTTTTTTTACAAGGCGATTGGGCAAATGGTAAAGCTGGGGTTGGACCCCGAGAGACCTCGAGCAGACGACCGCCTACGCATTGATCTGGACAATAACTGCGAGCCTATGATCCAGGATGAAGACCCCTCGGAAAGTCTGGCGGAGCCGGAGTATCAAGAACTTGTGTCGATGCTCCAGCAGGAGTTTATAGCGGCCAATCCTTTAGACCCCGAGCCCATTCGGATTGACGACGAGGGTACCATTATGGACGAGCGGTCGATGAGGAACCTGGAGAGGCTCAGGCTTCTGACGCCCATGCGTTGGCTGTAGTTCCTATTACAACTGCTCCCCCAGAGCCTGAGAACCAAGCTCAATGAAATTCCTCTTACTGCCGCTTCAAGATCCTGCCTGTTTGATTTCCATTTTTGTTTATGAACAATTGCACTCGATTTTTGTACTTTTAATTTCTGATACCTCTTGCCGGCATATCTGAATTCGCCCTTAACTTTGTCTGCCATGTCATTTTATACTAATGAGGCTTGAATCTTCCAGCATTGAATGTTACACAAAACTGTCATTTTGTGCAGGCTGTCTGCATGTTTATCTTTCTTGTTATTTGAATGTTCGCGATGGGAGAGTGTATGCACGAGGGCATTTCCTTTGGGGGTTCCCTGGCACTTATCCCCATGCGTTTTAAAATTTGGGAATGTCTGGTAATTTGAGTGATGCTGGTGTGGGCTTGAGGGTGTTCCTTAAGAGGGTTCCCTGGCCATATTCACAATGAGGCTCGAATTTGAACTTAGAAAACCTCTAAGGATTTAACTAAGTATTGGGCTCAAGCATGTGACGTACACCTCCATCTTGAGCGTTCCAGTGAGTTAGACGTACCTAGAAACCAACTGTAGGATTCGCTAAGTATAGGATTAAAGCTAGCGTAACCGCAGTGTTAGCATCATCCTGAGGTACCCATGGAAGGATTGGTCCAGGATCCGCTGGTTTACGAGCGTGTTCTTACCCAAGAAGAGAGGGTCATTGGGGGTTTACGAGCGCGAACTGGCGTGGTGAGCACCCAGTTGGCGTAAATTAAGCGTTTAGCATCCCACCACTCGACAAGCTCATTCATGGGGTCTACACGCTTATGAGCGTCACGGTGTTCAAGGTGGGGAATTTTTACCACACAGATAACGTCGATTTGAGATTAACAGAGTATTAATTAAGCCGTTCGACGTGGAATACGCTCAACACGGAGTAAACTTTTTATTAATCATACCATAATCAAAGGATAGAACAAACAAATGACATAACAACATATAAAATACTTACCATTATGCTTGCAATGTTTGAAATGATTACCACATGTTTTCTGTCAAAAGAAAGTACAAAGTGCCGCTAGCGGGCGATTACAAAGGTGGACATCTATACGTAGAACCGTCTAAGATTGCACGCGTTCCACGGTCTCGGGAGTCGCTCGCCTTGCAAAGTCTCTAGTAAGTAGGTGCTGTTCGCTCGTACTTGAACGACTTTGAAGGGGCCTTCCCAATTGGGATCGAACTTACCCACATGTTTAGAAACTTTAACTTTTTTGAGGACCAAGTCCCCTAGTTGGAAAGTTCTTTCTCTGACACGCTTGTTATACTGGTGGGCTACAGTCGCCTTGTATTTGTGGATGCGAGCCCAAGCAGTGTTCCTCCTTTCGTCTAGCAAATCTAATTCAAACGTCCGATTGGCCTCATTAATAGCAGGCTCGAAATAGATAACGCGTGCGGATTCTTGAGCGATCTCCGCAGGTATCATGGCCTCGGTCCCATATACGAGAGAGTAAGGGGTTTCCCCCGTTGCCGCTCGTGGGGTAGTACGGTACGCCCAGAGGGCGCCTTGAAGTTCTTCCTCCCACTCTCCTTTCTTACTTTCGAGCATTGTCTTCAGATGATGTAGTATGGTTCGATTGGTTACCTCAGCTTGACCGTTGGCTTGAGGGTGGCCCACGAAAGTGTAGCGTTGTTCAATCCCAAGCTCATAGCACCAGTCTCGTGTGTCAGTAGCGATGAACTGTGAACCATTATCCGAGATGAGCACCCTCGGGATGCCATACCTGCAGATGATGTTCTTCCAAATGAAATCCCTCACAACTTTGAATGTTATCTTGGCGACCGCTTCTGCCTCAGCCCACTTAGTGAAATAATCCACAGCAAGTATCACGAATTTCTTTTCCCGACCGCCATTGGGAGGGGTCCTACAATGTCAATGCCCCATTGATCGAAGGGCCAAGAGACATCAATAGGGATCATCTGAGCAGCCGGTAGTTGAGGAGTGTTGGAGTGAAACTGGCATTTAGGGCATTTCTTGGAAAAGCTGATGGCATCATGCAGTAATGAGGGCCAATAGAACCCGCTTCGTAAAACCTTCTTAGCTAGAATCCGACTGCCAGAATGGTTCCCACAACTCCCATTGTGCACATGCTCAAGTACTTCTTTGGCTTGCGAGGGTCTCAGGCACCTCAAGGGTGGACCTTGAAAGGATCGCTTGAATAACCGCCCGTCGCTGTCAAGAGAAAAGCGAGGGGCCTTACTCCTAACTTTCGTAGCCTCGACCTTGTCGCTCGGGCAAGTCCCGTCCCTGATAAGCTTAGTGATGTCATCTAACCAACAAGGTTCAGAGGGATCAATCGTGTTCACTTCGCCCGAGCGTTCCGTCTCGCAGATCAGCGGCTTTTCTGTTCTGAGGAATGTGACTGAACGTTCGCGAGAATCCTCCAGGGCGGATGCAAACTTGGAAAGAGCGTCTACGTGCTCGTTTTCTGCTCTTGGGACTTGCAACAAATGGAACTCTTTGAACTTGACAATCTCTTCCTTAGCACTTGTTAGGAATAGTGCCCTAGAAAGCCGATTGTATATCCGCTTTGTGCTTTTCCTTATTGTAATCACAAACAATCTTTGAATGAAATAACGAATTGAGGCAACACTTCTTTATATGCTCTTGTTTGGTATGCGTTTACTTTAGCTGTGCATGTATGAGAACTCCCCTAATCCTGATGACTTTAGGACTCTACCATTTAGGTGAAATAGTTCATGAAACGAGCCCTATATCACATAAGTCATGATTAGTAAAATACTCCAAGTCGATGAGTCCTACCGACAGTGGGAGTGTCAACCTGACTCCTCTAAGGCTTGCTTGTGGGATCACGCCCTTAAGAAGGACCACCTTGTTTCATGGAGATGCAAAGTGTATAGTTGATACGTGCGTGATACATGAGGGTGCTTACTTTAATAAGTAAGTTCACTGAGGTGCCCCGTGTGAGAACATTCCTAAATGGGAAAGGAAGTTTCTATTTCAGGAAATGGAAACTTCCAGATTAGGAAATATCTCACAAGTCATTGATGTGATTAATTGATCCTTAGACTTGAGGTTCCTTGTCACTTTATGAGTTAACTCTGTAGTCTTAGGTATAAGCTTTAAAGGGTGTCGCCTTAGACAACTGATTCAAGGCTTATGCTGGGGTTGCACAAGTGATTCATGAAAGTGAATGAGAATCAAGAAAGGACCTACACTTGTATTTGCAAGGTGATCTCTTATTGTATAAGTCATTCATATGCCATATGGAGTCCTTGGCCAAGGCAGTAGATCAAGAAATCAAGAAAAGGGTTTCTTGGATTGAGATCAAATGGATATGAAATGCACTTAGCTTTAAGACCGGATTATTAGGGTTTTGATTATTCCCTTGCCCTAGATCTTGGTTGAGAGATAGTAAGTAGGAGGATTGTATCTCACATGAATCAATGACTTAAAGGTTCTGTCGAATCCGAACATTCCAATTCAGCTAGGGGTTAAACACCTGTTGCTAGACTATGGTCGTTTAATCTGTGGACTGATTAATTAATTAGTGAATTAATTAATTAGGGTCACTGCTAATTGAATTGAGAACCTAGAGGGTCACACATAACAACTTGGTTACATGAGTTGAGGCTTTAAAATGATTAAACGAGTTAATCGAGCCTAGAGGGTTCCACACGTGTGAAGGCACACGTGTGGGTCACGTGAGTGACACTTGTCCTTGTGACACGTGTCCCACACGTGTGAATATATATATTGTATATATATATTAAATAATTAAATGTGTTAATTATTTAATAGACTTTGGTTTAATTTTGAATTAAAAAGAAAGTCTTATTTTGGAGAAAAATAATCTAGTTAATTAATTATGAATTAATTAATTAGATAAAATAAGTTATTTATTTTAAATAAATAAAGTATAAAATTATCCAAAAATAGTTTGGATATTTTAGCTCTCTTGAAAGTTGATTTGAATTAGAATTCAAAGTCAAAGTTGGAAATTACTTGATGATCAAGTAATAGGAGAGAGAGGGACCAAATCCTTGCCCAACAAGGAATAGGTTCGGCCGTCCCTCTCCCTTACCTATATATAGGGGAGCTCATGCTCCCCTTTAGAGCTAATTGGTAATTCTTTTGGTTCATGTGTTGAACACCTTCCTTTCTCCAAGATTAAATAAAACCCTAGGTTAAGCCTAAACACTAACTAGAGAACTAGCATCCTTACTAGTTAGATTGTGATCAAGTTGGTGGACTATCTCTAGAGAGCTTCAAGTTAGAAGTTTGAAGATTCGAGCTTTACCAAGGAGAGGGGATCAAGCCGCGAGAAGAGCGTTCTTGGGTGGCTTGAAACGCTTCAAGAAAGAATAAAAGAAAAGTAAGTTTTCTATCTTTAAGAATTTGGTTACACGATTGCGAGTCCAAGGTCCTTTTGTTGGGAAATTTTTTAATTCCTCTGCTTTCTGATTCGTGTTTTCCAACAGCACTTGCTAAGTACTGCACCATAGTGGCTTCTCGAGCCTCATAAGTGCCATCAATCTGACTGGCGATCAGCTGGGAGTCAACATATGCAGTGACATGAGCGGCGCCATTTTGTAGGGCTACCCTGAGTCCTTGGATTAGAGCCTCGTATTCAACTTCATTGTTGGTGACTTGGAACGCCAGTTTAATTGCGCAATCGACTTCCACACCGTGAGGGTCTCTGAGGGTCACCCCGGCTCCTCCCCCCCTATGAGGTCGAGGAGCCATCTGTGTGCAGGAGCCACAACCCTTCTTCCACAGGGGGCCTTGTATCTAAATTGAAACGCTCTACCAACAGGTCCGCCACCGCCTGAGCCTGTATCGCGGTGCGGGGCTCGAAAGTGATATCAAATTGACTGAGTTCGATCGACCATTTAATTAACCTTCCCGAGACGTCTGGTTTTGCGAGCACCTGCTTGAGGGGCTGGTCTGTGAGCACTGTGATAGAATGAGCCTGAAAATAAGGCCTTAGCCTTCGGGATGCATTAACGAGCGCAAAAGCGAATTTCTCTATCTCCATATATCTCTTCTCCGCCCCCTACAGGGTTTTGCTCAAATAGTAAACAGGCAGGTGCTTACGCTCGCGAACCGCCACTAGGACAGCGCTCGTAGCCTTTGCAGAGACTGAAATGTAAATGATCAAGCTTTCTCCAGGGCTAGGCTTGGTCAACAGTGGTGCGCTTGTGAGGTATTGTTTCATATCCTGCAAAGCCTTCTCACACTCCTCGTTCCAGGCGAAGTTGCGAGCGTTGCGCAAAATCCTGAAGAAAGGTAAGTTTCTGTCACCGAGCGGGAGATGAACCTGTTCAACGAAATGATCTTTCCTACAAGCACTTGGACTTCCCACACGTTCCGAGGGGAGGGAATATCAAGGATCGTCTTAATCTTTTCCGGATTTGCCTCTATGCCTCGTTGACTGACCATGTACCCCAAAAATTTACCACCCCGAACGCCAAATGTGCACTTGGAGAGGTTCAATTTCATTCCATAATGGCGTAGGACGTTGAAAGTTCGCTTGAGATCCTCTAGGTGGGAATGCTGGCGCTCGCTCTTAACTATCATGTCGTCCACATATACCTCCATAGATTTTCCTATTTCGCGCTCGAACATCCTGTTGACCAAGCGTTGATAGGTTGCTCCCGCATTTTTTAGCCCGAACGACATGACTTTGAAACGATATACGCCTACGTGCACCACGAATGAGGTTTTGGGACGATCTTCGGGTGCCATGAAGATCTGATAATATCCCTGAAAAGCGTCCATCATACTCATGAGCTCGCAACCCGCAGTTGAGTCTACCAACTGATCAATCCTCGGTAGGGGGTAAGGGTCTTTGGGGCACGCCTTATTGAGATCCGTGAAGTCGTTGCACATGCGCCATTTGTTGGCTCTCTTAGGAACGAGTACTACGTTGCAGAGCCATTCCGGATATAAAATTTCCTCAATGTACTGAGGTCAAGGAGCTTACTAACTTCTTCCTCAATGAGTTGCCTCTTGAAACAGTGAACGTCCCTCTTCTTTTGTTTGACTGGCTTGAAAGCCGGGTCCACGTTGAGCCTGTGGACTATGACACTCGGATCTATCCTAGTGAGATCAGAAGCTTTCCAGGCGAATATATCGAGGTTCTCTCGGAGAAAATCAATCATCATGACCTGTGAGGGACCGTCGAGATTTGAGCCAATCTGGGTAGTTTTATCTGGATTCCCTGGTTCCAACTCGATGGTCAAAAACTTTTCACCAAGATAAATGCATATGCGGAAGCAGAACATAGGGACAATCATAGTATAAGTAAGGAGCTACGGGTTCAACTAGCATAGATACCTAGTCCCGAAATTTCAAACATGAATCATAAATCATAAATCACAGGTTCAATCTGTCCCTAGAAGCCTGTCCCGTATCATAAAATATAATCATAAAAGTTCATAAATTCAATGTATAACTTATTCAATTTACAAAAATACGTGTGAAAAGACTCTGACCTAACCACAAGACTCGATAGACTCAAAATCCCACCTAGCTCACCAAAACCTGTAAAATAACTAAAAACAAAGCTGGGTTTAGTCTATAGGAGACTGGTGGGCATAAAACAGGGCATAACATAAATAATATTACAGAATTTAAGCACACACACATGCAAGCTATAATCCCGTTCGAGGTTTAAAACATTTCCCAAGTGGGTGAAAACAAAGAAAACAACACTTGGGATTACAACAATAAAATTCATTCATGAGGTCATTACTCGAGCCCGACGAGTGGGCGAATTCTCCAACCTTCACCTCGTGTGTGCATTAATTAATTCATTCATTCATTAGCGATCATGCGATATTCATTCATTCATTCGATCATGCGACATTCATTTATTCATTCGATCATTCAATCGTTATCATTCATTCATGCATTAACAATTACACCTTTTTTCTCCGGTTGGTGAACGCGTCATTTTGGGTTGACACCTTTCCGCCCAACGACATTGTCCTCACTGGATAGGTTTTGTTCCTCCCTGCCGTGTACCGACCCAGGAGAACGCATCTGCCCATTCATTGACCAAAGGGGTTACATGAATCCCCCAATTGGCACTCAGCTCCCATTCCCCGCTAAAACTCCTAACGAGGGCCAGTGTCGCCGTCATTCATTGTGAGACTAACACATAGGATCACCGTCTAGAAGAGAAACTCACCTGGCTACACCTTATCGAACAAGACCAAGAAGAAAAGAAGACTTGAAAGTAGCCTATGAACCCGGTAGATCTCCGCCCTGGAGAAAAATGTACAAAAAGATAACACCATAAAATTGTGAGACTCAAGACTCCATATGAACCATATAAGACGCACGACAACGCATTAATAGTGAAGACATTCATGAGCAATAACAATGTACTAATAATATGTTCATGTCACAAATATTACCAAGTAGTTACCTAAACAAACCTTTCATTCATTACACGAATAAATCATGTTTGTCCGTTATCATTCGTTCATTCGTTCAATTCATAACAAATCATAATACTTGTTAATAATTTGCATAAATCAATTCAAGATGAAAGGAATCCAATTCATAATCAGTCAAATGAACTCATATCAAAGCATATAATAGTATACATTAGGAATTCCTAAAGTTAAAATTCATATAAGGGGCAACGAATGCAAAGGAAGCGAAACAAGGTAACATATAAAAGCATATGAGTTCATAATTCAAAAACGAGCATTCCAATTAGGCCATAAATTTAAAATATACAACCTAGCATATAATATAACATGTTAACTAAGCATATGAATCAATTATAGCGGAAATAAATTCATTAAACACATAGGGAATACATTGGTAACAAGAGGAGTCATCACATTATAGCACTTAAACGTTTAAGCATATATTTCACGTTTGTTCAACACAAATGAAGTCATAAAGTTCATAAGCAAGGTGGAATTAAGTTTTATTTGTTATAAATGAAACTAGACACATAGATCTTTTCAATGGTATATGGCACGAATTATGATTCAAAGCGAGGTGAAAATGGCGTAGGTTTAAAGTTGGACCAATGCAGAATTTTGGCGAAGTGGCGACACAATTTTCAAACGATCATATCTCACAAACCACAATGAATTTTAAGGTGATTACATTTTAGAATGTTCTAGACTTCAAGAGGTTTCTTATGGTTCAAAATTCATGCCAATCGGAGCTCAAACGAAGTCAGCACGGTCGTGTTAAAATTATCCTGAAAGCTGACACGGCCGTGTCGCAATAAAAAAATTCCTACTCGAAGCATTGACACGTCCGTGTTGTAAATGAACTGAGGTTGGACACGGCCGTGTTGGGTCATCTTCTCCAAAAATCAATGGCTAAGGAGCAAGGGTTCGAAGGGCAATATTCCAAAACCACCCCAAATCATATCCGGATCAATTCATACACTAATACACATCAAAATACACCACAATACACATATATGGACACATGTCATCACCAAATCTTCATTCAATCCACCATTCACAATTACATATACACACATATATATACACATATACATATATTCATATATACCTTGGAAGAGAGAAGGATAAGAGAAAGATTGGAGCTTGATTCTTGTCTTAAAACTTGATGGAATTTCCTTGCTTCCTTGTCTTAAAACTTGATGGAATTTCCTTGCTTCCTTGTCTCTTGCTTGGGGCTCGATTTGGGAAGGGAAGGGATGAAGGGTTTGGAGTGTCTCTTGGAAGAGAAAGGGGAAGAAGAAAAATGAATAAAGAGAGGAGGGGGAAATATCGTGTAATATAAGAGGAAAAAAGGGGAAAATTACACTTTAGTCCCTCAACAATTAAGTGCATCAATTAAGGCCCCAAGGTTTGGTAGAATAGCAATTAGGTCAAATATCAAGGTTCGGTTGAGTCCAAGGATTTCATATAAGATCAAATATGTACATAATCGAAATAAAACATTTAAATAGCAAGTAAACATATTAAAATCGGGTTTAAGTAATGAAATCAATTAAATCATATTGGTCACATAATAGCAATTAGTTCACGAAATTATTAAATTAAATATTCAATTAGCAATTAAAACATAATTAAATCATGTAACACTCGGTCTAAACCCACTCATGACGTCATACCTGACTTGTCGAGAAATTGGGGCGTTACAGTCCTAGCTTCTTTAGTCCCATTCCTTATCTTCCCGTCTGATTTGCTGTCTTTCCTCCTGAGTAGGGTTTTCGAATTTTGTGATTTTTGCCCTGAGAAGGATTTCTTCTCTAATTTTGCAGCACTTTGATTTTTGAAGAGAAAAAGGTCCCTCGTTCTTTTATTCTCCTCTTCATTGGCTTCTTCGATTTGGTGTCTTCTCCGATTTCTTCTCTTCAGGTGATTTGGGTGAAACGTTGAACTTGGCTTCGCTTCAGTTGATTTGGGTGATTTCTTCTCCGATTTGGTGATTTGGAAAGTGGAGGGTTTCTCAATTGGATTTTGTTTGAAAATGGTACTTCTCAATTGGAAAGTGGATTTCTTCCCTCCTTTTTTTTAGAGGAAAGCGGCAATTTTTGTCCGAAAACAACCATATTGTGACGCTTTTCATTTACAGTGTCATCGTAAATATACAATATTAGGACGCTTTTAATTTAGCATCCCAATAACACTACCATATTGTGACGCTGAGTCTAAAAATGTCTTAATACTATCAATTCAATTAATAATTAATTTAATATATAAAATAAATTATATTTAATTTGGCAATTTTCGAAAAAGCGTCACAACAGATGCAATTTTATGACGCCTTTTTAAAAGCGTCATATTAGGGCGTGACCAAAGGCTGTTTTTCTAGTAGTGAAGTCTGCTTTAGGTAAGGCTTCCTGACTCTTCTACGGACGTCTGCTTTATGTGAGGCTTTTTGACTCTCCTACGAGTGTCTGCTTTAGGTAAGGCCTCCTGACTCTCCTACAGACATTTGTTGTCGTTAAGGCTTTCTGTCAACCTTATAGCATTTGTTGTTCGATCTCTTGGCGTCCTCGCAGGTTTAATAGGTTAGTTTTCTTGGCGAAACCCTTATGTGATCAAGGCGGCATCTTGTCTTTCAGAAGCCTTCTTCACGTACCAATTGCTCAATCTCGTTCTTTAGGTCACGACATTCATGCGTATCGTGCTCGTAATTGTTGTGAAATTGGCATAACTTATCAGATGGGGGGTTAGTAGGGTCCTTTTCTGCTCTTGGAGGTCGGATCAGAAGTTTGGTTCCTTCCACATGTATGAGGATAGTAGATGGTGTGGTTCTCATCGGAGTGTAGTAGTCAAATTTTGGGTGACGAGGTAAACGGGCTTCCTGATGCTCCATAATCCGGGGCCTTTTAGTTGCTATCGAGGATATCATGTGGTTTTTCCTCATCCTGCATGCTCCGTGTTGTTTGCACTCCTTTTCCCACTCAGCTTCTTCAAGCTAAATGTATTTGGTTATGTGCTGCTCAAGATCTTCTATTCCATCATATTTGGATAGGTCAACCCTCCTGAAGTTTGCTGGTAGTTCATCAACTAGGATGCGCTCGACGAACGGCAGGCCTCTCCTAGAGACAGGCCATCTTTCTATGATCCTTTGCTTGACTTTCTGAAGTTCTCGTTGCAACCCAACTACCCACTAAAGGGGGGTCCTCTTCCCTTCCTCTCGCTTCATGATGTAGGTTCGTGTTATGAACGTTTACGTCCACTTGTGTGTTAGCAGGCGTTCCTCCTGTGGGCGTTCCTCCTTGTTGGTCCACACCGAATGGAATTGCTCCGGGGTGGTCTGGTCGCCCATCGCTGCACTCCTGCTGGATCGTTGATTAGAGGCGTTTCTTGTGCTGGGGGCCACGGGATATCCTGGTACACCGCTTCCTCCTGCGTGTGAGGCGACATCCATCCTCATTGTGCGTCGCCTCTAGCAATTTGGGGCTGTCCTTGTGTGATTATTTCCCTTACCGCGTCTAGGACTTCTTCCCGTATTGAGGCGTGAACTACCTCGCCTATCTGTTGGCTAAGCTCGTCCCATGGCAGTCGCGTTTCTCCTGTAGATCCTCTCTCAGCACTTTACCCTTCTGTTTGTGCCCTCCTGGCATTGGGGCCGGTGTTCCTAGAGTGGGGGGAAGCTCCTTGCAAAGCAGGGCCAGACGCAATCCTGGGTGCAGAGAATTGAAATCCCACGCTTGTTGTGGTAGGTGTTGGTAAGCTTGGATGACCAATAACGAGCGTTTTTGGCTGCGGGATGAGTGTAGGTTTGTCTCTAGTGAGGTTGACTGTTGGAGCAGGTCCAGTCGCTCCTGGGATGGGAACCCCCCGTAGATCTGCCTCCAGCAAGGTTGACTGTCAGAGTAGGTTCAGTCGCTCCTGGTATAGGAATTCCTGCAGACCTGTCTCCAGCGAGGTTGACAGCCAGAGTAGGCCCTGTTGCTCCTGAGCTTGTCGAAGCTTCTGTGTTGTTTCCTCTTCTAATTGTCAGGCTCGCATGCGCGGGAATAGAGCTGAGTGTGATACCCCTATCCCACATCGGGAAAGTATGAATGTTAAGTTCAGTATATAAGTTAAAGAGTCCAAGTATAACCAATGGATATCCCTTTTGGGCAGTGGTTTAGGTCCAATTTCAGGTTATACTCGGTGGGCTTGGAGACTTGCACTCACGTCCAACGGGCCCGCGCACCCGGGGCGTGACACTGAGGCTTCCTCCCGTTGCAGATTCGAAGTTGTTAGTGGTTGAAGTAGCCATGAAAGATTTGGATCTATTTTTCTCACGTCTACAGCTCAAAATTCCCATAGGCGGCGCCAGATGATGCGTTTAGACAATTGCACCACCCTATTTATACGGGAATCTGAGTTGCTAGGATCTTAATACCTGCAGATATAACTATTTGAGGGGAATAAAGAGGAGATTAGAACTTAGACAATCTATCAAGATTACATGAAAAAAGCGTAATAAAATAGAGATAATGATAGCAAAATAATTAAGCAAATAAAAAGGATAATAGGAGAAATTATGCTCATCATTCCCAAGTAGATATAGATTTCTGAGAGCATTCTTTTAGAGAGAGAGAGAGAGAGAAAAGAACTGTATATTATTAAAATGAGTGATCGTGTGTGAGTACAAATGTTATCTCCCTATTTAAAGATACGACTAAGGTCTTCCTCTTGGTTAGGGTTTTCTCCTATTTTTTAAGGAGGTTGGGAAGTGGGAAAAAAAGGTAGGATAGTTGAGAGATATCTGTGATGCCCCGTTTTCTCCGATGTTCAAGCTAACAGCACGTGTCGACCTTCTTGTACGTTTAACTACGCGATTATGTGATTATGTGGCCTTATTTGCAGCTCCTTCAGAGTTTAGAGGCTTGTTTGTAATTTTCTCTTTTTAAGGGCTTCTCGGTTATTTCTCGTTTGACCGAGAAATTGACCTAATAGACCACTTTAACGCGTTCGGGACATCGAAACGAGTCCGTAGACTCTAAGCTTGCTCAATTCTGGCGTCGTTAGCCCTCCCTACCAGTCATTCTCGCTCGTTAATGTAGCACCCGGAACGCCAGGCACCACATCCCCCGCACTATAGCCCCAATCCACATATGAAACGGACAATCCATACATGAATCAAAGCTACAGCGAACGGGAGACAATAAAATGACTCAAGGCTAGGCGGGTACCCTCAATTTAAAACCAACCAATATGCAATACAGAGTATTTAAAAGCGGAAGCAATAACATTCAATAGATACGTATAGGTACCATATTTATTTATTTACGTATAGATACCAACGTTTACACTATCAATACAATGTCATCCGTCAACAAAATAGACAATAGGGCGATACAAAATATCCCAAACCTCTATACAATCAAAATGTGGGAATGAAGTGTGCTAGACCCAAATTTAAAGACCAAATGACTCTAAATTCCCGCCTAGCACGCCCTGCAAAACACTGAAAAGTTGAGGTGTCAGTCCAACACGGACTGAGCGAGGGGTATAATAAATATAAGCGCACATACATGCAAGCTATAACCTCGGGTAATAATTTTGGAAAAACAATACAATTTAGTAGGTTAAAAGAGATACTATCGCCCGAGATTACAACTATTCCAATTTCAATTCAATCAATTTCAATTCAATCAATAGTGGCCCGGCGAGTGGGGCAATTCTCCAACCTTATACCGACTGTGTACAATCAATCAATCAATCAATCAATTATTAGGTGATTAGGTGATCAAGCAATTCATTAATGTGCACAATTAGCAGTTTCAATAACGCCTTCTTCCTCCGGGTGATGGTGGGATTGCAAGGCCCCACCATCCAATCAATCTGGGCAGAGGGTACATGAATCCCTAAGCCCGGAACTCCTTTCCCACCCTAATCTCCTAGGGGGTTCAGGGGTCATCCCAATTTGGTGAGGATAGTTATCGAGTTACCCGTCAGCCCATGCTTTCCCGGTTGGCTCGAGTCACTATCCTCGGGCCCACAGTGCAATACAATACTCGCCCAATCAATCAATCAATCAATCAATTTCTTTCAATATTTCGATAAAACATTTGAAAACCAATCTCATTTGAAAACTATACGTATAATTATAGGTTTTGGCTTAAAATATCACATAGGGTTGTACGGGTCCTATGTATCTAAAATTAAACCTCACCTGAACGACCCAAAAATATCCAAGGAGACAGCTCACGGGGCCTGCTCCTCGTCACCAGGAAGCTGGTCTGTGCAAGAAAGACAATTGTCCGTGAAACACGACTCAAAATGTACCAAATAGGACGAACGGCAAAATACGACGAAACGACGGGAAAAATACAATGCACCTTGAAAATATCGCATTTCAACATGTAATTAATCATATAATGTCAATTAGGGATCAAATAATTGATTGGAAGATGATGTTGAAATTTTAATTTTATGCAGTAGCTTTTGCACTACAATCGCAGTGGGAACGGCCGTTCCGGCCTTCCCTTGAAAATGGGAAGGGCCGTTCCCATGGCTGAAGAAAACGCGCCAGCGTTTTTTTAAAAAGGGAAATGCGTTTTGGCTGGGAAGGGCCGTTCCGGCGCACAGGCCAAAGTGGGAACGGCCGTTCCCAGTCTCGCTGGCCTGAGTCTCAGTATCATGGGAACGGCCGTTCCAGTTTTAAACTGGGGCTGGGAATGGCCGTTCCCAGAATACGTGAGCAAAATATGCAGAGCAGAAAACAGAGCAGCCATGGCAATACAACAATCAACCACCAAAATGAATTCAAGCCAAGTTGATATGCAAATATTAGATGCAATAAATATGCTAGCATGCTTATGGATCAACAATAACTCATAAAAACATATAATCCCATGTTAGATCATCAATATTCAATCATTTGAAACCCATTTTCTCCAACATGTTTCAAGCTCATAAAACTCAAGGTATATGCATCAAACTTGAGCTTAAAGTTCACAAACATATTTCCAACAACTAATACACAATATACTCAAGCTAATACAAAGCCCTATATAACATACATATTCAATGAAATCAAACAATCTCCATAATTACCTTAAATGCAAGAAATGAGAGATGAGATGGAGATATGTTGTTGATGATGCTCCAATGTCCACAAAACCCACAAAAATGATGCTTGCAAGAAGAAATCTCCCACTTGTCTAGCTAGGGTTTGGTTCGGTTGATCAAGAGAAAGGAAGAGCAAAGTTGAAATGTTTTGTATGAAGAATGAGGGCAAGGTACGTGAATGCTACTAAGGAGAAGAGAAGAAAATGGCCAAATTGCTAATAAATCCCTCAATTTTATTAAGTTATGCAATTAAGGTTCAAATCCAATTTTAAATGATCAATATGATCCAATGCAATTAGATCCCATATGCATGAAAATGATCAATTAAGGACATAAAGGAAATAAGTCACATTCGGGAAATTAATTCACGTTGCAATCACGTTCAATAAATCCGAAAAATATGATATGATATGAATTTTCAATAAAATATCAAGAATACAATTTTATAAAATTATGATATGCTATGGAAATTTAGAGAAATGGACAATTAATAATTAAATTACAACTCTCAAACGCACACGTGTCGTTCATACCTGAATTGCCGAAAGCTGGGGCGTTACAATCCTCCCTCCTTATAAGAATCTGGTCCCCAGATTCACTGATCGGAAGGGAACAACTCTGGATGGAACCGTCTCATTTTGTCTTCGGTCTCCCACGTGGCTTCTTCGGTCTTATCACTTCTCCAAAGAACCTTAACCATGGGGATCTTCCGGTTTCTTAATTCCTGAAACTTCTTATCCAATATCTTAACCGGTTTCTGAACAAAGGTAAGACTCGGTTCCAATTCCACTTCTTCAACAGGAATGATCTCGGTTTCATCGGGGTAGTATTTCCTCAGCTGAGACACGTGAAATACGTTATGAATCCCCGTGAGGCTCGGTGGTAGGTCCAATCTGTAAGCAACTTCTCCAATTCTTTCCACAATCTCATAAGGACCTAAATAACGAGGTTTAAGTTTACCTCCTTTCCCAATCCGAGCAAATCCTTTACGTGGAGACGCCTTCAAGAATACCCGGTCTCCAACCTCAAATTCGAGATCTCTTCTGCGACGATCGGCGTAGCTCTTCTGTCTGTCTTGAGCTGATTTCATCCGTTGTTTTATTAATTGGACTTTCTCAATCATAGCTTCAACTGCCTTGGAAGGTTTTTCCAATTTCTCACCTTTCTTAACACCTTCCTGTTTAGTCCATTTCCACTCTTCCAAGTCAAAGAACAACGGAGAACGACACTTCCGTCCATAAAGTAGCTCATACGGTGCCATTCCAATCGAAGCCTGAAAACTGTTGTTGTACGCGAACTCAATCAAAGGTAGCTGATCATGCCAAGAAGACTGGAAATCCAAAGAACAAGCTCGAAGCAAATCCTCGAGATACCTTATTAATCTCTCGGACTGACCATCCGTCTGAGGATGAAAAGCTGTACTAAACTGGAGCTTCGTACCCAAAACCTCTTGCAATTCACGCCACAACCTCGAAGTGAACCGTGGATCTCTGTCTGAAACGATACTGACCGGAATCCCGTGAAGTCTAACAATCTCCCGGTTATAAAGCTCGGCTAGCTTGCGAATCTTATACGACATCCGAACTGGCAGAAAATGTGCAGACTTCGTCAAACGATCCACAATCACCCAAATCCCATCGAATCCACCTTTCACCTTAGGTAATCCGGACACGAAATCCATCGTCACCTGTTCCCACTTCCACTCAGGAATAGGTAACGGCTGAAGAAGACCTCCCGGTTTCTGATGCTCGGCTTTCACTTTCTGACAAGTGAGACAATGCTTCACAAACTCGGCCACATCTTTCTTCAATCCACGCCACCAATAATATTGCCTTAAGTCCTTATACATCTTGTTCCCTCCGGGGTGGATAGAATAAGCCGATCTGTGAGCTTCCTCGAGCAATACCCGTTTCAACTCTTCGGGTACAACCACTCGGTTCTTGAAACGAAGAAGACCGGTTTCATCGAACCCGAATGGACACTCTGGATCAGCTCTTGCCTTGGCTACCAATTTCTGAACTTCCAAATCTGTACTCTGAGCCTCAAACAACCTGTGCTTCAACTCTGGTTGGACCGAAATATTAGAAACTCGAGCCTTCAAAACAATTGGCTCGATTCCACTACTTTCACCCACTTCCAAGCTCGACACACTAACCTTCCTACTAAGTGCATCGGCGACCACATTGGCTTTGCCGGGATGGTACTTGATCGTGCAATCATAATCTTCCAATCTTTCCATCCAACGCCGTTGCCTCATATTTAAATCCTTCTGAGTGAATAGATACTGGAGGCTTTTGTGGTCGGTGAAAATCTCGAAGGACACCCCGTACAAATAATGTCTCCACTTTCCAAGTGCAAAGACTACAGCAGCAAGCTCAAGATCATGTGTCGGATAATTCTTCTCATGCTCTTTCAACTTTCGGGATGCATAAGCAATTACTTTACCCTTCTGAGTCAACACACATCCCAAACCTTCCTTAGAGGCATCCGTATAAACGGCATATCCTTCAGAACCTTCCGGAAGGGCTAACACTGGAGCAGACACTAACTTCTCCTTCAAGAAAGTGAAACTCTTCTCACAATCTTCATTCCAATCGAATTTCACATTCTTCTTCGTCAACCGGGTTAAAGGAGCTGCTAACTTGGAGAAATCCTTCACAAACCTCCGGTAATAACCTGCCAATCCCAAGAAACTCCTAATCTCAGAGGCATTCCTAGGTTTCTCCCACTTCAACACTGACTCAATCTTGGAAGGATCAACTTCCAATCCGTTGCCCGAAATCACGTGACCCAAGAATGACACCCGGTCAATCCAGAACTCACACTTGCTGAACTTGGCAAACACTGATGCTCCTTCAAAGTCCTCAATACCAACTGAAGGTGTCTTGCATGCTCCTCGGCAGACTTCGAGAAAACCAGGATATCATCAATAAAAATGACCACGAACTTATCCAGAAAAGGCCTGAAAATCCTATGCATCATATCCATAAAAGCTGCTGGGGCATTAGTCAACCCAAACGGCATCACAACAAACTCATAATGCCCATACCGAGTGTTAAATCCTGTCTTAGGAATATCCCCTGATCGGATACGCAGCTGGTAGTAACCTTGTCTCAAATCCAATTTCGAATAGACTTTCGAACCCTGAAGTATGTCAAACAACTCCTCGATGTGTGGAAGAGGATACTTGTTCTTGATCGTCATCCTGTTCAACTCCCTATAATCTATGCACATTCTCAAGGTCCCGTCCTTCTTCTTTACAAACAAAACCGGTGCACCCCAAGGAGAAGAACTCGGTCTGATGTACCCAATCTCCAACAACGCATCAAGTTGAGTCTTCAACTCTTTCAACTCGGCCGGAGCCATACGATACGGAGTCTTGGAGTACGGCTCTGCGTTAGGGTACAAGTCAATCACAAACTCAATTTCCCGTTCTGGAGGTAAAGAATCCAATTCCTCAGGAAAAACCTCGGGAAAATCCTTCACTACTTCCGTCTCTTCCAGCTTACTCTGATCCTTAGGTTTGTTAAGGATATAAGCAATGAAACCCGTGGCTCCCTCTCGAACCAACTTATGAGCTTCAGAAAACGAAAGTAGCGGTACAGTCTTGGAACTCCAACCTACTACCAAATCTGATCCCAACTGAACCTTCTTCGCTCTACAATCAACTGTGGCAGAATGTTTGTACAACCAATCCATACCCAGAATAGATCCATAGCAAGTCATCGGCAGCTCAATGAAATCTGACAAGAAAACCCGACCCTCGATGCTCACCGGAACCTCTCTGAACACCCGATCAGATTCTAAACTACCACCAAAAGGAGTGCTAACCACAAAACATGCAGAAGAACGAGAAACAGGCAAAGGCAGAGAAATAGATATAGCACTCGAAAGAAAGGAGTGAGTAGCTCCCGGATCAAACAACGTATGAATGTTCGTGCCATGTATGCAAATGGTACCTTCAACTACCGCGGCTGGATCAACATCTGCATCCGGCTGCTCTCCATCCAAAGCATAAGCCCGAGCCCTAATCAGTGGTCTCGGTGCTCCCGGTGGTGGTATCCTGCGATCCGGACAGCCATCTACCAAATGCTCATCGCTCCCACAAAGTAGGCATAGACCCAAACGCCTCCTGCAGTTATCATAGATGTGTGTCCTCTGTCCACAGAAGGTGCAATAAGGTCTCTCAGGTGGTGGTGGCAAAGCTGGAGCAACTGGAGCAGCTGGAGCTCTAATCACTGGTCCTGCTGGTCGGGGCTTCTTCCCTGGGCCCTGTGGAGCTGGTGGTGGAGAAGAATATACCATCGACCTCTTGCCTGAAGCAGAACCCGAGCCCGAACCCTTATACCCTGATCCGGCACCTCTGAACCCTGATCCAGAACCTCTGAATCCCGAGCCTGAACCTGAGCCAGAACCTGAGCCTGAACGGTAAGAAGACCGCCTCGCATTCACTGAATCCTCAACCAATAGAGCCTTCTTGGTAGCCTTTGCCCATGTGCTCGTGTTGACCGCCTCAATCGCTGCCTGAATATCCGGTCTAAGGCCCTGTACAAACTGCACCGCCTTATGGAAGTCATCACTCGCTATATTAGGAGCATAGCGGGATAATCTCTCATACTCAGCGATGTACTCTGAAACTGACCGGCTTCCCTGCTTGAGCTCTGTAAATTCCTTCAACCTTCTAGTGCGAGAAGATGGAGGAATGAACTTGTTCTGAAACTCTCTAACAAACACTTCCCAATTCACTTCCTCGCCTGCAGCCTCTAACACTATCCGGGCACTCTCCCACCAGGAGTAGGCCTCTCCCTGAATCAAAGAAAGCGTACAACGGGCCTTCTCCCTGGAATCACACGGGATAAGCTCCCAAACCCTCTCGATCTCCCTAAGCCACTGCTCGGCCTGAATATCATTTCCTTTATAAAATTTGGGAGGATGCTGGTTCTGGAACTCCCTAAAGACAGCTGAAATCTGTGCCCCTGGCTGTGGTGGTGGAACTGGTGGTGCTGGAGGAACATGATCCCGAACTCTCTGATCAATAAGACCCACCACTGCATTCATAAAATCCTGTGGCTGAGCCTGAGGAGGTGGAGGAGGAGGTGGTGATCTCTCCCTGCGATAATGTCGATGATGTCGAGGTCTAGGGGATCGATCACGGTGATGTCTATCGCGAGCCATCCTGAAATTCTGTCACTATTATGCATGTTCGATTAGTCAATGCCAATGTGTGCAAATAATTCATAAATTGCACATAAATTCAGAAATTCCAACAATCCACCAATTTCAAGTAAGTCAGATAGGTTCAAGTATCAATTAACAATGCAAGACTCTCAAATTGACAATTAGTTCCTATGCCGTGCGACCTAGACTCACAAAACTCGACACTAGAGACCCGGTTTTGCAACCGGGCTCTGATACCACCGTAGGATGTAGCACCCGGAACGCCAGGCACCACATCCCCCGCACTATAGCCCCAATCCACATATGAAACGGACAATCCATACATGAATCAAAGCTACAGCGAACGGGAGACAATAAAATGACTCAAGGCTAGGCGGGTACCCTCAATTTAAAACCAACCAATATGCAATACAGAGTATTTAAAAGCGGAAGCAATAACATTCAATAGATACGTATAGGTACCATATTTATTTATTTACGTATAGATACCAACGTTTACACTATCAATACAATGTCATCCGTCAACAAAATAGACAATAGGGCGATACAAAATATCCCAAACCTCTATACAATCAAAATGTGGGAATGAAGTGTGCTAGACCCAAATTTAAAGACCAAATGACTCTAAATTCCCGCCTAGCACGCCCTGCAAAACACTGAAAAGTTGAGGTGTCAGTCCAACACGGACTGAGCGAGGGGTATAATAAATATAAGCGCACATACATGCAAGCTATAACCTCGGGTAATAATTTTGGAAAAACAATACAATTTAGTAGGTTAAAAGAGATACTATCGCCCGAGATTACAACTATTCCAATTTCAATTCAATCAATTTCAATTCAATCAATAGTGGCCCGGCGAGTGGGGCAATTCTCCAACCTTACACCGACTGTGTACAATCAATCAATCAATCAATCAATTATTAGGTGATTAGGTGATCAAGCAATTCATTAATGTGCACAATTAGCAGTTTCAATAACGCCTTCTTCCTCCGGGTGATGGTGGGATTGCAAGGCCCCACCATCCAATCAATCTGGGCAGAGGGTACATGAATCCCTAAGCCCGGAACTCCTTTCCCACCCTAATCTCCTAGGGGGTTCAGGGGTCATCCCAATTTGGTGAGGATAGTTATCGAGTTACCCGTCAGCCCATGCTTTCCCGGTTGGCTCGAGTCACTATCCTCGGGCCCACAGTGCAATACAATACTCGCCCAATCAATCAATCAATCAATCAATTTCTTTCAATATTTCGATAAAACATTTGAAAACCAATCTCATTTGAAAACTATACGTATAATTATAGGTTTTGGCTTAAAATATCACATAGGGTTGTACGGGTCCTATGTATCTAAAATTAAACCTCACCTGAACGACCCAAAAATATCCAAGGAGACAGCTCACGGGGCCTGCTCCTCGTCACCAGGAAGCTGGTCTGTGCAAGAAAGACAATTGTCCGTGAAACACGACTCAAAATGTACCAAATAGGACGAACGGCAAAATACGACGAAACAACGGGAAAAATACAATGCACCTTGAAAATATCGCATTTCAACATGTAATTAATCATATAATGTCAATTAGGGATCAAATAATTGATTGGAAGATGATGTTGAAATTTTAATTTTATGCAGTAGCTTTTGCACTACAATCGCAGTGGGAACGGCCGTTCCGGCCTTCCCTTGAAAATGGGAAGGGCCGTTCCCATGGCTGAAGAAAACGCGCCAGCGTTTTTTTAAAAAGGGAAATGCGTTTTGGCTGGGAAGGGCCGTTCCGGCGCACAGGCCAAAGTGGGAACGGTCGTTCCCAGTCTCGCTGGCCTGAGTCTCAGTATCATGGGAACGGCCGTTCCAGTTTTAAACTGGGGCTGGGAATGGCCGTTCCCAGAATACGTGAGCAAAATATGCAGAGCAGAAAACAGAGCAGCCATGGCAATACAACAATCAACCACCAAAATGAATTCAAGCCAAGTTGATATGCAAATATTAGATGCAATAAATATGCTAGCATGCTTATGGATCAACAATAACTCATAAAAACATATAATCCCATGTTAGATCATCAATATTCAATCATTTGAAACCCATTTTCTCCAACATGTTTCAAGCTCATAAAACTCAAGGTATATGCATCAAACTTGAGCTTAAAGTTCACAAACATATTTCCAACAACTAATACACAATATACTCAAGCTAATACAAAGCCCTATATAACATACATATTCAATGAAATCAAACAATCTCCATAATTACCTTAAATGCAAGAAATGAGAGATGAGATGGAGATATGTTGTTGATGATGCTCCAATGTCCACAAAACCCACAAAAATGATGCTTGCAAGAAGAAATCTCCCACTTGTCTAGCTAGGGTTTGGTTCGGTTGATCAAGAGAAAGGAAGAGCAAAGTTGAAATGTTTTGTATGAAGAATGAGGGCAAGGTACGTGAATGCTACTAAGGAGAAGAGAAGAAAATGGCCAAATTGCTAATAAATCCCTCAATTTTATTAAGTTATGCAATTAAGGTTCAAATCCAATTTTAAATGATCAATATGATCCAATGCAATTAGATCCCATATGCATGAAAATGATCAATTAAGGACATAAAGGAAATAAGTCACATTCGGGAAATTAATTCACGTTGCAATCACGTTCAATAAATCCGAAAAATATGATATGATATGAATTTTCAATAAAATATCAAGAATACAATTTTATAAAATTATGATATGCTATGGAAATTTAGAGAAATGGACAATTAATAATTAAATTACAACTCTCAAACGCACACGTGTCGTTCATACCTGAATTGCCGAAAGCTGGGGCGTTACAGTTAAGGACCCGGGATAAAACACCCGGATCCGTGTTTGACCGGTCAGACCAACCAGCTTCTTCTCTCTCCTCTCTCCCGCGTCTCTCTCTTCTCCCATCACTATTCACATGCACAAACACACACTAGCTCAAACTCAGCCATTTCTCGACAGATTTCGACAAACGTATAGTCGAAATCAACGTACTCGACGAGACGAACACAACGGTACCAAGATCTTGGCTTGACGATGAGCGGTGGTGGTGCTTTGGCCGAATTACAGTCGCGACTGGTGGGCGAGTTGAGAGCCGCCACTTCGTCGATGATTTGCGGCAGTTTCCGGTGGCGGTTCGCGGCGGTGTTGGTAGGGTTGGATGCGTCTTCCACCGGCGCTTCATTCGTGGGTGGTGGTGTGACCTGAGTCGCGGCGGTGGCGGCGCACGCGTTGCTAGAAGCACTCGGTAGGCGGAGGTTGAAATGCCACGACCTTTCCGGCAGGAGCGCGGCGGCTTCCGGAGGCTGAATTGGACGATTATTACCTGGGCCTGGTGCGCGATGTCCCGACGTGTCGGGTCCTAGTGTGGGGATGTGGTGCCTTTCGTTTGGGGTGCTACAATATCTCTCTCTCCATTATCCGTTACATGAGTTTAAGTTAGATCCTAGGTTGACAACGTCGTGGGAGATATTTCAGCAAGTGTGGAGAACCGCTTTGGCCGATTCTATGGGATGAGACTTGGTAAACTCTTATTCAACTTAGATCTTCTGCCCTTTCAGGTAGAAATTCACTTGAGCTGCATTCCTCAGGAATCAGGTAGGAAGTCACTTGAGCTGCATTCCTCCTAAATCAGTTTGAGATGCCTCTCCAGGCCGTTGGCTGGAATAGCGTTTCTTGTGGGCTTTGTTCATAGGTGTCGGCCCAATCTTTCCCCAGTCGTGATCTTTTCGATCATCCAACGGGCTTTACTCGCAAATGGGCCGCGATCTAGGCTTACTGGAAATAGGGTGCATCAGATATAAGACATAGATTTTTTTAAAAAAAATTCACATAAAAAGTGTTAGATATGGTATCTGATACAACACGATACAACAAAATAATATTTTTAAAAATTTTAAGCATATTAGAGTACTACACAAACGAGAATTGAAGCAAATCAAAATTTAAATACCTGAGACGATCTCCAACCAAAAGACGCAACATATTACCATATTTATTTTAAAAGTATTTCCAATATGTAGTTTAAAATGGGTAAAGCCCAAGTCACCATCAAGGAAATGATGTGGCTCCACGAACGAACCCAACACCTTTTAGATCAATCCATGTAACATGTGTTATGCGTAACTTTTATTTAGCGAGTTCCCTACAGTACAACCCCAATACAAATAAACATATGTGTCTATCATCATCAAGAAAATAACATTGGATTGGACCCCTAATTAATTACACAAAAACCCACGTGTACAAGATTGATGCATTTTTGAATCGGATTCGCACTATGCCCAAATTAAGCTATATATTCATAAAACAAAGTTTCTTGATTTGATTAATATATATATTTTTATATGCCGCACTTAGTTCTTAGTGACTGGTGCGAATAATTGAGTAGCACTAGCAGCAGTGTTGCAGCATCATTCCGCCACCAATGGCGACCAAAACCGCCGTTATTGCATGGTCTGCTCCACCGCCGACACAAGCAACTCGCACTCACTGCTCTTCTCTGCTTCTGTTTCGTACTTGAATTTTAACTGCGCTTTCTGGCTTTCAGGGGTTCGGGAGAAGACGGGCAGTTGGGAATAGGAAACAATGAGGAGAAAGAATGGGTTTGCGCCATCACTGCTCTTAGCTCCGAAAGTGTCAGCGGTGTCGTTGGCGGCAGCCGCAATTCCCTTGCCATTTGTGAAGACGGCAAGGTTTATCTAAACCCTCGAAGTTTTCTATGACTTGTATACTATTGAATAAGTTCTTTTATATTTAATGGAAAGAAAATGTTTTTCTGAGTTGTTCTTGTTCGTGATTTTGCTTTGATTGTGTCTAGAGTAACTCTTGTATTCGTTTTACATATTGTGTTTTCGATTTCCAAATTAGTTGTTTACTTGGGGATGGAATCAAAGAGGGACCCTAGGACACCCGCCGGAGACAAAGACTGAGAATGTTCCAAGTCAAGTTAATGCTTTAGCCGATGTCAAAATTGTTCAGGTACTTGCATTTTGGATTTTGAATTTGGGATTGGTACTTGAATGGAATGAAGAATGAGCATAAGTTGTTTCCATGTAGGCTGCTATTGGTGGTTGGCATTGCTTGGCGGTTGATGACCAAGGCAGAGCCTATGCATGGGGTATGCCTACTTAAGTACTTTGTTTTTAAGATTTTGTTCCTTTGAGAGCCTGTTTAGCTTTGGTTGGAAGGGAAACAATCTGGAAGAATAAAATGCTCTTAAATGGATGATTTTACTCTCATAGTAATTTCAAGATTATTGGTAATCTTGAACCTCATATTGGCTACTTCTGTGGAATGTGATTCAACATTCAAAAAATGGTGTGAGGGGTCTTTATGTTTCTTAAGGATGAGTTCTATTGTGGTGCAGGCGGTAATGAGTATGGGCAGTGTGGTGAAGAACCTGAGCGTAAAGAAGGAAGACCTGTTAGAAGAGATATTGTCATTCCACAGAGATGTGTGCCGAAACTGTCAGTTTGTCAGGTGATCCAACTCAACATATCTAAGTTATTAGGAAATTTTGGGGCTGCTGAAATATTTGGGTCCAAGCTTATGGTGGAACACAAATAAAGAGAACTATATTTGACGGCTTCATAACAACTCTCATTGGTTAATCCGCCACTAATCTAGCATCTGAAATATATATAACATTCTAATAGTTCTTTAGGCTAAAAAACCATAGGTGGGAGTGGGATGTGTCTGCCCTCTACGATGATCTTTCCTACAGGGAGTTTTTTACCTTTTATCAATTGCAAATCCCATAGGTATCCTCTACCCTTTATTTTATGTAATGCATATGTACTGACATCAAGGTACTTGATCCTCTTGGTTCACGTTAACATTTCTTAGGTAATGTTTGCAAACTCAGGAAAAAAAAAAAAAGGAGCACTGCTGCTTCGGAATTGTGTGGAATCTAGAAATACCCAACTATCAAGTTTTAGCTTCAACTTATTGCTTCTAGATTATTTTTATAAATAAATGGATGTTTGTTTAGAATAATAAAAGTACTTTCCGAACTTCTTTATCATGCAGTTTTCACTTTTACTACAAAAACCTTTTACAAATCTAAGTTCTACTTTAGCTTCTCCAAAAGCAGAAGTTTTGCCAACACCCACGAACTCTCTTACATGACAGGTGGCTGCTGGTGGCACACATTCAGTTGTTCTAACAAGGGAAGGACATGTATGGACTTGGGGTCAACCATGGCCACCTGGAGACATGTATGTTTCTGGTGGACTCTTTACTAGAATATTCTTGTTGCTTTTGAGTTACCTTTCTTTGATTAAATAATATTCCCTAATTCGTGGTTACTACGGAGTCTTTAGTAGCTGTTGCTAGCTGCATAGAATTAAATGTGCATTTGATTGTCTATTTCACAGAAAACAAATTTCAACCCCAGTTCGAGTGCAAGGTCTTGATAGTGTAAAAGTGATTGCAGTTGGAGCTTTTCACAACTTAGCCCTTCTTAATGATGGATCTGTGATGGCATGGGGAAATAATGAGTATGGACAGCTTGGAACTGGTGATACCCAGCCTAGATCACAGCCTATTCCTGTTCAAGGACTCTCTGAACATAATTTGGTACGTAATTCATTCTTGACATAATCTCTAGGCCTTATTTTCCTTTATTTCATATATAATATTAATTTTTCGGTTGCAAAATATTGGCTTCTCTCCGAGCAACTTCATCGATTTCTCCTTCAAGAACTGACCCTTTTATTAGAACATTGTTATAACACGATTTTGCTGTATCGCATTAGAGATTCATTATGCAGAGGCTGAGTTCTAAAATAAGAAAAATTGACCAAATAGGCATCTAAACAGTATTAGAGGTGTACTTCAACAATATCAGATGAATAATGGCATAATAATATTGGGCAGAATGAGAAAAGTCATTAACTTGCTGCTTGGTTGGTGGAGCATTTATGTCGGCATTTGATACTAATTCAGAAGAGCTGCTCTGTCAATTTTTATGCCAAGGAGAAACCAAAAGAGAAATAATAAATGATTTTGATATACTTATAATAGACAATTTTAGGCACATTCTTTCAATTGAAAAGGCGATTTTTTTGTCACCTTATTTTATTTTGTAAATGATGGGTTCTGAATTACTGTGCAGGTTGATATTGCTGCTGGAGGATGGCACTCCACTGCATTGACTGATGATGGAGAGGTATTTGATAAAATATGTATTCTATATATGTATATATATTCTCCATTTAATAATTTGAACATGAACTCATGGCCTCGCCATACTAAAAGGATCATGTTTACCATATTCAGGAGGACCAAAGTGTTTGTGTATCTCTTTATATATTGATTATATCGATCACCAGCCATAGCTGTTAAGAGTGAGGTGTTCATCTACTTCAATTCAACATTTCAGCTAGATAGCTGATACCTATCAATTCCCACAAGTACAATTTTCGCCCTAAAGTATTTTTTCTAGAACTTGCTTCTTAATTGAGTTTTCTTGCTGTTTGAAAAACTGAAGTTCCTAACCTTTTTTTCTTTCTGGATAGTTCATTATATTTTAATGTGAACTACTATCTTGCCACCCCATTAAACCCACCATTTTCTGCCCACTGGGACAACTTTCATTACAGAAGTAGCATAAAAATAAATACTGAAAGATATCTGGTAAACATATCATGCAAAAAACTTAGCTATGAAATATCATATATACCAACAAATAGCCTTGATGATGTCACTGTTAGGTTTCTGACTTCACTTGCCACAGGATTTTGCCCTGCTCGTATTATATGAATTTGGGACCCTATGTGAGTATGTAAATTCGAATTGGTTAAAGACTCCTTTCTGTATAAGGCTTTGCTACCTTATGCTCTCCTAAGAAGCGTATGTATATAATATATTCAGAAGGACAATAAGGTTTTCTATCTTCAATTCCCGACATGTAAATATGGCAATGTCCACCAGCTCTCACCACTAATGTATTTTGTTTCATATTACATCATGCAATTGTATTGGAAGTGATTATTCCGATAGGTAAAATAATATTGAGATTGTGTTAGTTGATGTCAAACCACTTGAGGCAAAAATTCACAGTGCTTTCTATTTCCCCCCTTTGATTTCGAAACAATTTTACCTGTTGTGCTACCATTTGGTCAAGAGGATTAATTTTTCTGGATTTCTACTTTGAAATGTTTCTGAACAAGTTCATACATTTTCTTTGCTTTTTAAGGTGGATTAAATAGTTTATACTTGATATTTCAGGATATATATATATATATATATATATATACATGGAATCACTTTCAATCAATTCTTGTTTTTCCTGTAGGTGTATGGCTGGGGTAGAGGAGAGCATGGGAGGCTTGGATTTGGGGATGACAAAAGTAGCAAAATGGTTCCTCAAAGGGTCCAGCTTCTAGTTGGAGAGGAGATTGTGCAGGTGTACTATTTTTCACTACCCTTGCAGAAGTGTCCTTGGTGATGGATTGTTCCATGAACTTCATATTTATAAACAAAAATACCCGAAAAATAATTCACACATCACTACATTGTCCTAAACCCAGAATTTCATTTCAAAAATATCTTAATCTTTTTTCCCCACCGTGAGATGTCCCTTAAATCATTATTATAATGTTTTCCATTTAATTTTGCTAGATATCGAGGCAAGGAAATAGAAATTTGATTTCAGTAAAGTAGAATATGCTTCTTGATTATCTCAAATGATAAATTCATTTAGACTATTATTTACTAAAACGCTATCTAAATAATCATCGCTGTGGATAAGGGAGTTGGTTGTTATCTTTATTTGGTAGGATGATGAACTTGGTCATTGTATTGGTGTTAATGTATCTAATATTCATTGCTCAGATTCCTTACTTTCATCCACTTTTTTTCCAAAGAGAAAATAACAGTTTCTTTCTTAGAATGGTTGATCCTTTACTACTGTGAATTTGGATTTCTGGAAAATATGACAATACTTCTGCAAACTTTATTGCTTAGAGAAGCGTACTGATTGTTGTTCGTATTTATGCAGGTTTCTTGTGGAGGCACTCATTCTGTTGCATTAACATGCGATGGCCGTATGTACTCTGTGAGTGCTTTAATGATTCCTATTCTATTATTTGGTGTAATGCTGGCTATTCTAATCATGAATTTAAAATCAAATAGTGATCAGTAAGTCTCCAGGGAAAGTAGGATATCTATAGAAAATTCGACATGATGTAATCAAAATTCATCAATCTAGTTGTAATATAAATTTTTTGACCAGACAAGTTTCTGTAATTACTCAAACCTCAGGGGAGGTTTGTGTAATTAGACCTGGAAGGGTATGTAAGTGTCATTATCCCAAAAAATTAAGTAGTAGAGGTTTGGATTATGTGGAGAACTTTTAAATAGCAGAAAGGTACATTTCAGCTTATTATAAGTAGAAGCAGCGAAATTTCTAATTGTGTGCCAATTGCAGTTTGGACGAGGAGACCATGGACGTTTAGGATATGGAAGAAAGGTTACGACAGGGCATCCGGCAGAAGTGCCCATAAACATTCCACCTCCTAAGGACACCAATGCTGAAGGACGTTGGTGCGCAACACTTGTTGCTTGTGGTGGTCGCCACACACTCGCAATTGTAGAATGGCGTGAGCATGAACCCGAGCAGCAGCCAATGCTTTGAAGCTTTATACGCCTACAAGGATCCAGATACATGTGTGCTCATGTGTGAAATACTACTAAGGTAAGAACCGTATCTTTTTAATATGCGGGCACTTGATATGCTTGCTGCTTTATCAAGAAATTTTTAGTCAAGTGAATGTTGGAAGAATATAACTAAGACTGTATTCTTGTTCAAAAAAGCTTATTTATTGAGTTTAACTTTGTTGATATTTGAAACTCGAGGGAAATGCCCATCTGTGCACATAGTAATATTGAGCATTTATTTATCGACGAAACATACATTCTTCCTGGTTTTTTAATTGTTTGAAACTGCGAAAGTATATCGAAATGGCAACCACATCGAACCATTCAAAAATGCAACCTACATTCTTCCTGGTTTTTTAATTGTTTGAAACTGCGAAAGTATATCGAAATGGCAACCACATCGAACCATTCAAAAACGCATCTAACCGGTTCGTTTTGTGGTGTTTCTATATAGAAATGGTTGTTAGTTGTAGCACCCGAGCGCAAGGTACCACATCCCCCGCATCGAGACCCGACCCGAATATGAAATGAACAATCCATACCCGAGCTAAATCCCGACGAACGGGGACACACACTCGCTAGGCTAGGCGGGAGCTAACTTATGCAACCGAAGAGACAATAAAACCGAAATATTACCAAACGGAAGCAACATACATACATCAATAATAGGATAAGCAAAGAGTAACGGGTTCAACTAGCATAGATACCCAATCCCGAAATTCGATAAAATCATAAAACTTCAAATCCAGATTCTTTCTATTTCTGTAAGCTGATCTTGAATTCACGATAATAGTAATAATCAATACATCTACATACTTAAACAAATCATGATTCAATATGCACATGGACCGACTCTGACTTAACCAAAAAACTTAATAGACTTGACTTCCAACCTAGCACTCCAAACCTGTAAGAACACTGAAAACAATCCGGGTTCAGTCTATACGAGATTGGTGGGTATAAAATGAGGCATAAATAGCATATACAACAATATTTAACATTCACATGCAAGTTATAATCCCAAATGAGGTTTTTAGAGCATTTCCCAAGTGGTAAAACAAAGAAGTCATCAAAAGGGATTATAACGTTCATTTTCATTCTTTAGGTCTTTTGTAGCCCGGCGAGTAGGCGTGCATTATCTCCAACCAACACCTCGTGTAGTTCATTAAACATTCATTCATTCTTTCTTTCTTTCATGCATTATATTCTTTTGTGCACATTCATGAACATTTACATCTTCTTGCTCCGGGTGATGGCCGGGTGATCGGCCCGAACCATCCATTCATTGACCAAAAGGGGAACATAACTCCCCAGATGGCACTCAGCGTCCATTCCTCGCTAACTCCTAAAGAGGTACGGTTATGCCTTTCATTGGTGGAACTAGTGTGAGGGATCACCGTCAACCCATGCCTCCTCGGGTCACCACTCACACCAAGTCCCTAGGCCCCATTCTGTGCATTCATTCATTCTTTCTCACCAAAACGTTTGGTAGGTTCATAAAATAAAAGCTTTACGTTGAAATCATTTACTCTTGAAAACGACTCTATATACATATAATAGTTTTAGCCGAAATCTTTACACGTTGGGAGTATATAGGGTCATTTATCTAAATAGTAGAGAAACCCACCTTACACCTTACCGAACAATACCAAGAAGGAAAGAAGACTTGAAAGAATCCTAAGAACCCGACACGTCTCCGCCCTGGAGAAAACTGTACAAAGGACAACATAACGTGTTCGTGAGACTCAAGACTCCAAATGAACCATATATGACGCACGACATGCAATGAACATGATATGATGCCTAAGAGATCATATTATGTAATGAACACGTTCATGTGCACGATTAATGCATTTAAATCATATAAACAAGTCATTCATTCATTCAAGGAAGCGTTCATATTCATTTAAGTTCAATCCTTACACATTTCATAACAATTCAATCCACGAATTCAAATAACGGTCATAACACTTACTATAACACGTTTACAATTATAGAATAAACAAATAATTACATTCAATTTAAAATTGGAAATTAGAAAGGAACGTGAAATAGATAACAATTTAATTTCCATAATTAAATAAATTAAAGAATACTTAACTATACATATTTAATCATGTCTTAAATATATATATTTATATATTTATCCTACGCATGGCATGCATGCATATATAAAGACAACAAATTAAAATCAATGCATGCATGCACTAAAACAAACTTCTTCAAATCATAGCATGCATTTAATTAACATATATGCATAGATGTATTACACATATATATATACGTATATAGCATGCAAATTTAAATTAACTATAACATGCATGCAAACATTTAAACTTAAACAAATGCATGCAATACATGTTGTATATATATAAACGTACTAAAATGCATGCATTCATTCATAACTAAACAACAGGCATGCATTTTATTCCTATATTATACATATACCTTGCATGAAAACTTTAACACACACACACTACACCATGTATTTGGAGATAAATGACAATGTACAATCAAAGTAAATAGAACAGCACATCTGCGTTCCAACCTAATCTCCCCGTCCGGGGAGATTTTGCACACAAAAGTACCCGCCCAGGGACTTTCATGCAGCGGAGATTCTGCATAAAGGCTCCTCGGCCGGGTACTTTCATGCTCAAAATCACCCCTGTAGCACCCCAAGCGGTGGGGCACCACACCCCTGCACTATGACCCGACACGTGTACGAAATGGAAAGTCCGCACGCGCACCAAGCCACAGCGAACGGGTGACAAACAAAAAACCAACCTAAGCTAGGCGGTACCTAAACCCTGTATAAGTGCAAATATGCCAAACCTGAATGCGGAAGCGATACAAAATACGAATTCTCAAAAACTTTAATCAGCAATCTTAATCCATATATTTCAAAAAGTAAATCAACATCAACTAAACGGGTTCAACTGGTCCTAGAAACCTGTCCCGATCAAACATATAATCAAAACAGGTTCATCTAAACCGAGCACCTGTCCTAACCTGTCCCGAAATTCATACAGCCAAATCATAAGTACCAACCTGCATAATGTATACATATCATATACATAGTTTCCTTCACAAATCAAAACAAAGTACATAACAAATCAAACAGACCGACACATACTCGACTCAAAGCCACCTAGCTCAAACCTGCAAGAACTGAAAAGTGAAAAAGAAGGGGGAGGGTCAGTCTCTAGAATACTGAGCGAGCAGGAGCGATAAATATATATAAAAACATGCACATGCAAGTCATAAATCCCGAGCAAAGTTTTATTTAAAGTTAGTTCCCAAGAGGGCAAGAGAATAACTAAGCAATGCTCGGACTTTACGACTGATCATATTAAATTCATTAAGTTCATAATTCATACAAAATCAATAAGGCTCGGCGAGTGAGCGTGCACAATCTCCAACCAAACTCCGACCGTATACGACAAATATCATTAATACATTGAATACGTGATCATACAATACCTTATAATACACACAAGTCATATAACATAACATAAGACATAGTCGTTTGGGCAATCCGTGTCCCGGCCTTCCCGCACGGTGCATAACAATCATAACATAATCATAATCATAAAATAAGTTCCAACCTTCTTCCTCCGGGTGGTGGACGGATTAGCAAGACCCGACCACCTCATACATAGGCCAATGGGGGTACATGAATCCCCCAAGGGCACTTAGCTCCCATTCCCCACTAAACCTCCTAGCGAGGGCCGGTATCACCGTAAATATGGTGGGACTAGTACAAGAGATCATCGTCGGCCCTTGCCTCCCCGGATAGCCACTTGCACTAAGTCCCTGGGCCCGTGCAATCATAACATACATACATAATCTCGCCAAAACATTTGAATTCATAAGATACATAACATATTCCATAATTTTGGAGAAAAGGTTACTCGATAATAATTTACTCGATAACTCCACTTGAAAATAATATATATATATATATATATATATATATATATATATATATATATATATATATATATATATACACACATAAGGTTTTGGCCAAATTTGTCATGTAGATGTAGCACCCTAACCCCCAGGCACTACATCCCCCGCACTATAGTCTCGATCCACGTATGAAATGGAAAGTCCATACATAAACCAAAACTATAGCGAACGGGTGACAATAAAAAAAATGACGAGCTAGGCGGGACACTCCTCAACATAAATAACACAAACATGAATTCAAAAGCGGAAGCAATAACTCAAATACATATAGGTACCATATTTATCGAATAGATACGTATAGATACCAACTTAACTATCAATACATTATCATCTCTTAATAATATACATACTCAGGTACTCAAAATGTACTAATAACTATCATAACATGAGATACCAAAAAGTGCTATACATGAAGGTACGGTACTAGACTAGTGAGAATGCAAAACTCGACCGGACACCCGCCTAGCACGACCAAGCGCTCAAGTACCTGAAAAGTGAAGTATCAGTCTACCGAAGACTGAGTGAGGGGCAATAAATATATAACACACATCACATGCAAGTTGTAGCCTCGGGTGAAGACTTTGGAAGTGAAATAGATATATAGTTCAAGAAACTCGTTCTTTGCCCGAGATTACAACTAATCATTTTAACAGTTTAACTTGATCATTTCATGAACATGTGACCCCGGCGAGCAGGGGCGATTCTCCAACCTTTACACCAAACGTGACAATACGTGCTTGCTTTATCAATTCAATACATGATCATACAATTCCATTTAGTGTTCACATAGACAGTTTCATGCTTGAAATCATGCAATAACCCGAGGATAAGCCGACATGCCGAATTAATCCCCAGTCTCCTTCTTCCTCCGGTTGATAGTGAGTTTGCAAGGCTCAACTATCCACGACATGTTGTGTGTAGGGGACATGACCCCCTAGACACGGAACTCCTTCCACCACTAATCTCCTAGTGGCTTCGGGGGTGATCCCAACAATGTGAGGATAATTCAGGAGTTACCCGTCAGCCCTTGCTTTCCCGGTTGGCTCAAGAATTACCCTCGGGCCCACGTGCAATCATGTACTCGCCAAACTTGCTTGAAAATCATGACAATCATTACTTGCTTGCTTGAAATATTTATAACTTTGAAAACGTTTATAATGATAATATGTTTTGGCCGAAAAATAGCACATAAGGGTTATAGGGTTCGATTTACTTAAAATAAAACCTCACCTTCTTACAAAATATGACAAGGATATACTCTACTGAGCCTGCTCCTCGTCCACAACCCCGTGACCTGTGCAAACACGACGTGTATACGTGAGACATGACCTAAAATGGACCAAATATGACGAACGGCGGAAATGTATCGAGATGACGATGAAAATGCAATGTGGCATGATAACATGTTGTTTCAGTACATAATAGCACATATTATAGCAATTCGGGGTCAAAGAAGTCGTCGGATCGAGGGGCTATTTTCGTAATTTTATGCAGAGAATTTTGTTCTGCAAGTCAGGTGGGAACGGCCGTTCCGGACGCCTTTGAAAAATGGGAACGGTCGTTCCCGTAAAACCCCAAAATCGCGCCAACGTTTTTCCAGTTTAAAAATGCTCCTAGCTGGGAACGGCCCTTCCGGCACCAAGGCCAAAATGGGAACGGCCGTTCCCATGGTCGGCCGCCTATTTTTAGTTTAAAAGAGGGGAACGCCCGTTCCCACAATGCCTTGAGGCTGGGAACGGTCGTTCCCTATTTCTGCAACTTACAGAAACAGAGGAAAAACAGGGGATGGCTACGGGAATGGACAAAACAATCATCAACTTCAAGTTTTAATCAACCAAATGCATGGATTTCTGGAAATATGATGTACACATGTTCAAAAGATGATAATATAACACTTAACCATTAAAACTATGCAATATCATCAAGGTTTCCAAGATTTCTAGCTCAAGATCATCTTGATCACTCAAGCTCAAATTCTCAACAAAATCATGCACAAATCATGCCATAATTCAAGATATAATCATCTAATCATGCCTCCAACTAGAATCAATCCATCTAACATATAATTCTCAAACCCTAGCTCAATCAAATATGCACAAGAATCATCCATTCATGCACAACCAACCTTGAAGATGAAAAGGATGAAGAAGATGGATGATGAAGATGATTAATTCCCCAAAACTTGGATGATTTCTTGAAATCCTTGATGAAAAGTGTAAAATTCTTCTCTTTCCCTTTTCTTCTTGATACCGAGAATGAGGAAGCAAATGGTTGGGAAATGTTTTGGATGAAATGAGAGTATGGAAGCTTGGAGATGCATATCACATAACAACCACTTTTTGGGATGAGTGAAATGTCCAATTTTGCCAATTAATCCTCCAAGGATTCAAGTTATGCAATTGAGTATATGGGGTTTTGTAACTTGATCAATAAGGTCCTTAAAAGATTGTGCAATTAAGTCCCTAGAATTTAAAGAAATATTCAACTAGGGACAATTTGGTAATTTGAAACACTCCCGATTATGGTTTCATGCAATAAATATTGTCCGTGTCATGAAATAATATTTTCAATGTTATGAATTCACATATTTCACAAAATAATGTTTCATGAATTTTTATAAAAATATGAATGCCACGTATGAATATATTATGAAATTAATGAATAAATAAATAAAACCTACGCTCAAAACGCACACGTGGCGTGCTTACCTGTTCTTCCGGAAACCGGGGCGTTACAACTCTCCCCCCATTAAAAGAATCTGGTCCCCAGATTCTCTTAGTCTTGAGTGAATAATTCCGGGTGGAACCGTTTCATCTTATCTTCCGTTTCCCATGTAGCTTCCTCGTTTTTGTCACTTCTCCATAAAACTTTAACCATGGGAATCCTCCGGTTCCTCAATTCCTGAAATTTTTGATCCAAGATTCTAACCGGCCTCTGAACAAATGTTAAATTTGGTTCCAGCTCAACTTCTTCCACGGGGAGAATCGCAGTCTCATCGGGGTAATATTTCCTTAATTGTGAAACATGAAATACGTTGTGAATTCCCGTAAGACTCGGTGGTAGATCCAGTCGATAGGCTACCTCGCCTATCCTTTCAAGAATCTCGAAGGGACCTAAGTAGCGAGGATTAAGTTTCCCTCCTTTCCCGATCCGGGTGAAACCTTTCCTTGGTGACACCTTCAAGAACACCCGATCACCAACTTCAAATTCTAGATCTCTTCGGCGCTTATCGGCATAGCTCTTTTGTCTATCCTGCGCGGCTTTCATCCGTTGTTGAATCATTTGCACTTTCTCAATCATAGCTTGAACGACTTTGGAAGGCCTTTTGAACCTTTCACCTTTCTTTACCCCTTCCTGTTTTGACCATTTCCATTCTTCCAAGTCGAAGAACAACGGAGATCGACACTTTCTTCCATAAAGAAGTTCATACGGAGCCATCCCGATCGAAGCTTGGAAGCTGTTGTTATAAGCAAACTCAATCAAAGGAAGTTGTTCTGCCCATGAATTCTGAAAATCAATCGCGCACGCCCGAAGAAGATCTTCCAAATACCTGATTAATCTTTCTGTTTGACCGTCTGTTTGTGGGTGAAATGTTGTACTGAACTTGAGTTTTGTTCCCAAAACGGCCTGTAACTCCTGCCACAACTTGGATGTAAACCTCGGGTCTCGGTCTGAAATTACACTCACCGGAATGCCATGAAGTCGAATAATCTCTCTGTTATAAATTTCGGCCAACTTCGGGATCTTATAAGACATCTGGACCGGTAGAAAGTGAGCAGACTTTGTAAATCTATCCACTATTACCCAAATTCCATCAAACCCGCCTTTAATCTTTGGTAATCCGGAAACAAAGTCCATCGTTACTTGTTCCCACTTCCACTCGGGAATAGGTAACGGTTGTAGAAGTCCTGCGGGTTTTTGGTGCTCAGCTTTCACTTTCTGACAAGTCAGGCAATGTTTCACATACTCTGCCACGTCTCTCTTCATCCCGTTCCACCAATAATATTGCTTCAAATCCTTATACATTTTGTTTCCTCCCGGGTGGATCGAATAGGCTGACTTGTGAGCTTCTTCGAGTAGGACCCGTTTCAATTCTTCAGGTATTACCACTCTGTTTTTAAATCGAAGTAACCCGGTCTCATCAAACCCAAACGGACTCTCCGGGTCATCCTTAGTTTTACTTACAAGCTTCTGAACTTCCGGATCCTTATTCTGAGCCTCAAATAACTGATACTTCAATTCCGGCTGAATTGTGATATTAGAAACCCGAGCTTTTAACACAATCGGTGTCTTCTCATCACTTTCCTTTATTTCCAAACTCGATACACTCGCCTTCCTGCTAAGTGCATCGGCGACCACGTTTGCTTTTCCTGGATGGTATTTGATTGTACAATCATAATCTTCTAACTTTTCCATCCAACGCCGTTGCCTCATATTCAAATCTTTCTGTGTGAATAAATACTGGAGGCTCTTGTGGTCGGTAAAAATCTCAAAAGAAGTCCCGTATAGATAATGTCTCCATTTCCCGAGAGCAAAGATCACGACTGCAAGCTCTAGGTCGTGTGTCGGATAGTTCCTTTCATATTCCTTTAGCTTTCGGGAAGCATAAGCGATCACTTTTCCTTTCTGAGTCAAAACACAACCTAAGCCTTCTTTAGAAGCATCTGTGTACACTGCATATTCCTCTAAACCCTCAGGAAGTGCTAACACTGGAGCTGAGACTAACTTTTCTTTCAAAAAGTTAAAACTTTGATCACACTTCTCGTCCCAGACAAACTTGACATCTTTCTTAGTCAATCGGGTTAACAGTGCAGCAATTTTAGAAAAATCCTGAACAAATCTTCTATAATAACCGGCCAATCCCAAGAAGCTTCTAATTTCCGAGGCATTATTTGGTTTGTCCCATTTGAGCACGGCCTTGATTTTCGAGGGATCGACTTCCAACCTTTTTCCTGAAATTACATATCCCAAAAGAAACCCGATCGATCCAAAATTCACACTTGCTAAACTTAGCAAACAACTGGTGCTCTTTCAAAGTCTGTAGAACAAGCTTAAGATGCCTCGCGTGCTCCTCGGCTGATTTTGAGAAAGCCAGAATATCATCAATGAATATCACCACAAACTTGTCGAGGAAAGGCCTGAAAATCCGGTGCATCATATCCATGAAAGCTGCAGAGGTATTAGTTAATCCAAACGGCATAACCACGAACTCGTAGTGCCCGTACCGAGTATTGAATCCTGTCTTAGGAATATCCTATGCTCGGATTCGCAGCTGATAGTAGCCCTGTCTTAAATCCAATTTTGAATAGACTTTGGAACCCTGAAGTATATCGAATAACTCCTCGATATGTGGGAGGGGATACTTGTTCTTAATAGTCATCCTGTTCAACTCCCTGTAATCGATGCACATTCTTAAAGTTCCGTCCCCAGGGTGAAGAACTCGGCCGAATGTAACCAACTTCCAACAATGCTTCAAGCTGAACTTTTAATTCCTTTAATTCGGCTGGAGCCATCCGGTAGGGAGTCTTTGAATACGGCTCGGCATTCGGAAAAAGATCGATCACAAACTCGATCTCTCGCTCAGGAGGCAAAGAATCCAACTTTTCTGGAAATACCTTGGGAAAATCCTTTACCACTTCTGTATCTTCCAATTTCACCTGATCCTTTGGCTTGTTCAGAATATAAGCGATGAACCCTGTAGCCCCGTCTCTGACTAATTTCTGAGCTTCTGAAAATGAAAGTAGGGGTACAGTCTTCGAAGTACAACCCGTGGTAACCTCTGAACCCAACTGCACTTTCTTAGCCCGACAATCCACGGTAGCACAGTGCCTGTATAGCCAATCCATCCCCAAAATAGACCCGTATCTCTCCATTGGCATAACGATAAAATCTGTCAGAAATTCCCGGCCTTCAATCACCACTGGAACATCCCTGTAAACCAGATCTGTCTCTCGCCTACTACCGAAAGGAGTACTAACTAGGTAGCGCACAGAAGTACACATAGCAGGCAAAGGTAAAATAATAGCAATAGAATGCGCAAGAAAGGAGTGTGTAGCTCCCGGATCAAATAATGTATGGATGTTCGTGCCATGGATGTAAATAGTACCTTCAACTACTGCGGCGGGGTCGATCTCGGCATCCTGCTCATCTCCAGTGAGTGCATAAGCCCGAGCTTTCACAAGTGGCTTCGGACCTGCAGGTGGCGGATCCCGACGATCCGGAAAACCGTCTACCATGTGCTCGTCACTCCCGCAGATCAAACATAAGCCTAACCGGCGTCTGCAGTTATCATAGTTATATGTAGGAAGCCCACAAAATCTGCATCCCGGTTTCTGAGGTGGCTGTGATGGTGCTGGAGCTCTCGGACCCTTCGGTGCCGGTCCTGTAGCCTTAAGCTTCTTCCCAGAGTCCCTCTGCGCTGGAGGTGCAGAGTAAATCATCGGCCTCTTTCCTGAGCTCGCTCCCTGACGCGATCTCGAGCCTGAAGCCTGTCCAGTCCGCTTAGTAGCCCTCCTAGCGATATCAGAATCCTCAACCTTTAGGGCCTTGGAGGTAGCTTTAGCCCAGGTGCTCATATTAGCTGCTTTTAGTGCATCCTGAATATCCGGTCTCAATCCCTGAACAAACTGCATCGCCTTGTGAAAGTCGTCATTCGCTATGTTGGGTGCATAGCGAGAAAGTCTCTCGAACTCGGCGATATACTGCCCCACAGATCTTCCTCCCTGTTTTAGCTCGGTGAACTCCCTCAACCTGCGAGTACGGGAAGCTGCAGGGATATACTTGTTTCTGAACTCCCGTACAAATACCTCCCAAGTAATCTCTATCCCGGCTGCCTCTAGAACAATCTGTGTGCTCTCCCACCACGAATAGGCCTCGCCCTGGATCAAAGTGAGTGTACAGCGAGCCTTCTCCTGAGTATCACAAGGAATAAGCTGCCAGATCCTCTCAATCTCCTTTAGCCACATTTCTGCCTGGATATCGTCGCCCTTGTAGAACTTCGGGGGACGTTGGTTCTGAAACTCGCGCAAAATAGCAGAAATAGGGTTCTCTTGAGGTGCTACTGGTGCTGGAGGTGGTGGAGGTACCCTTTCCTGTAGCCTCTGATCAATTAAACCCACTACTGCATTCATAAAATCCTGAGGCTGTGCCTGAGCAGGTGGAGGAGGAGGTGATCTCTCACGGCGATGGTGCCGGTGATGATGATGAGGCCTGTGTCTCGGGGATCGGTCACGAGAGTGTCTATCACGATCCATCCTGAAATCAGATCACTACACATGCGTGGTTGAATTAATATATGCAAATGTGTGCATATAATTCAATGATATCAATAAACACACGTTCAAAGAAGGTCAAATATCTCAGGTAATACAAGAAAGCAAATAAATCAAGTAATTCAATTAAATGCAGACTCTTAAATAGCAAGTAATCCTATGCCGAGTGACCTAGACTGACTTGACACGACTCGAGAACCTCGGTTTTGCAACCGGGCTCTGATACCACCTGTAGATGTAGCACCCTAACCCCCAGACACTACATCCCCCGCACTATAGCCTCGATCCACGTATGAAATGGAAAGTCCATACATAAACCAAAACTATAGCGAACGGGTGACAATAAAAAAAATGACGAGCTAGGCGGGACACTCCCCAACATAAATAACACAAACATGAATTCAAAAGTGGAAGCAATAACTCAAATACATATAGGTACTATATTTATCGAATAGATACGTATAGATACCAACTTAACTATCAATACATTATCATCTCTTAATAATATACATACTCAGGTACTCAAAATGTACTAATAACTATCATAACATGAGATACCAAAAAGTGCTATACATGAAGGTACGGTACTAGACTCGTGAGAATGCAAAACTCGACCGGACACCCGCCTAGCACGACCAAGCGCTCAAGTACCTGAAAAGTGAAGTATCAGTCTACCGAAGACTGAGTGAGGGGCAATAAATATGTAACACACATCACATGCAAGTTGTAGCCTCGGGTGAAGACTTTGGAAGTGAAATAGATATATAGTTCAAGAAACTCGTTCTTTGCCCGAGATTACAACTAATCATTTTAACAGTTTAACTTGATCATTTCATGAACATGTGACCCCGGCGAGCAGGGGCGATTCTCCAACCTTTACACCAAACGTGACAATACGTGCTAGCTTTATCAATTCAATACATGATCATGCAATTCCATTTAGTGTTCACATAGACAGTTTCATGCTTGAAATCATGCAATAACCCGAGGATAAGCCGACATGCCGAATTAATCCCCAGTCTCCTTCTTCCTCCGGTTGATAGTGAGTTTACAAGGCTCAACTATCCACGACATGTTGTGTGTAGGGGACATGACCCCCTAGACACGGAACTCCTTCCACCACTAATCTCCTAGTGGCTTCGGGGGTGATCCCAATAATGTGAGGATAATTCAGGAGTTACCCGTCAGCCCTTGCTTTCCCGGTTGGCTCAAGAATTACCCTCGGGCCCACGTGCAATCATATACTCGCCAAACTTGCTTGAAAATCATGACAATGATTACTTGCTTGCTTGAAATATTTATAACTTTGAAAACGTTTATAATGATAATATGTTTTAGCCGAAAAATAGCACATAAGGGTTATGGGGTTCGATTTACTTAAAATAAAACCTCACCTTCTTACAAAATATGACAAGGATATACTCTACTGAGCCTGCTCCTCGTCCACAACCCCGTGACCTGTGCAAACACGACGTGTATACGTGAGACATGACCTAAAATGGACCAAATATGACGAACGACGGAAATGTATCGAGATGACGATGAAAATGCAATGTGGCATGATAACATGTTGTTTCAGTACATAATAGCACATATTATAGCAATTCGGGGTCAAAGAAGTCGTCGGATCGAGGGGCTATTTTCGTAATTTTATGCAGAGAATTTTGTTCTGCAAGTCAGGTGGGAACGGCCGTTCCGGACCCCTTTGAAAAATGGGAACGGTCGTTCCCGTAAAACCCCAAAATCGTGCCAACGTTTTTCCAGTTTAAAAACGCGCTTAGCTGGGAACGGCCCTTCCGGCACCAAGGCCAAAATGGGAACGGCCGTTCCCATGGTCGGCCGCCTATTTTTAGTTTAAAAGAGGGGAACGCCCGTTCCCACAATGCCTTGAGGCTGGGAACGGTCGTTCCCTGTTTCTGCAACTTACAGAAACAGAGGAAAAACAGGGGATGGCTACGGGAATGGACAAAATAATCATCAACTTCAAGTTTTAATCAACCAAATGCATGGATTTCTGGAAATATGATGTACACATGTTCAAAAGATGATAATATAACACTTAACCATTAAAACTATGCAATATCATCAAGGTTTCCAAGATTTCTAGCTCAAGATCATCTTGATCACTCAAGCTCAAATTCTCAACAAAATCATGCACAAATCATGCCATAATTCAAGATATAATCATCTAATCATGCCTCCAATTAGAATCAATCCATCTAACATATAATTCTCAAACCCTAGCTCAATCAAATATGCACAAGAATCATCCATTCATGCACAACCAACCTTGAAGATGAAAAGGATGAAGAAGATGGATGATGAAGATGATTAATTCCCCAAAACTTGGATGATTTCTTGAAATCCTTGATGAAAAGTGTAAAATTCTTCTCTTTCCCTTTTCTTCTTGATACCGAGAATGAGGAAGCAAATGGTTGGGAAATGTTTAGGATGAAATGAGAGTATGGAAGCTTGGAGATGCATATCACGTAACAACCACTTTTTGGGATGAGTGAAATGTCCAATTTTGCCAATTAATCCTCCAAGGATTCAAGTTATGCAATTGAGTATATGGGGTTTTGTAACTTGATCAATAAGGTCCTTAAAAGATTGTGCAATTAAGTCCCTAGAATTTAAAGAAATATTCAACTAGGGACAATTTGGTAATTTGAAACACTCCCGATTATGGTTTCATGCAATAAATATTGTCCGTGTCATGAAATAATATTTTCAATGTTATGAATTCACATATTTCACAAAATAATGTTTCATGAATTTTTATAAAAATATGAATGCCACGTATGAATATATTATGAAATTAATGAATAAATAAATAAAACCTACGCTCAAAACGCACACGTGGCGTGCTTACCTGTTCTTCCGGAAACCGGGGCATTACAACTCTCCCCCCATTAAAAGAATCTGGTCCCCAGATTCTCTTAGTCTTGAGTGAATAATTCCGGGTGGAACCGTTTCATCTTATCTTCCGTTTCCCATGTAGCTTCCTCGTTTTTGTCACTTCTCCATAAAACTTTAACCATGGGAATCCTCCGGTTCCTCAATTCCTGAAATTTTCGATCCAAGATTCTAACCGGCCTCTGAACAAATGTTAAATTCGGTTCCAGCTCAACTTCTTCCACGGGGAGAATCGCAGTCTCATGGGGTAATATTTTCTTAATTGTGAAACATGAAATACGTTGTGAATTCCCGTAAGACTCGGTGGTAGATCCAGTCGATAGGCTACCTCGCCTATCCTTTCAAGAATCTCGAAGGGACCTAAGTAGCGAGGATTAAGTTTCCCTCCTTTCCCGATCCGGGTGAAACCTTTCCTTGGTGACACCTTCAAGAACACCCGATCACCAACTTCAAATTCTAGATCTCTTCAGCGCTTATCGGCATAGCTCTTTTGTCTATCCTGCGCGGCTTTCATCCGTTGTTGAATCATTTGCACTTTCTCAATCATAGCTTGAACGACTTTGGAAGGCCTTTCGAACCTTTCACCTTTCTTTACCCCTTCCTGTTTTGACCATTTCCATTCTTCCAAGTCGAAGAACAACGGAGATCGGCACTTTCTTCCATAAAGAAGTTCATACGGAGCCATCCCGATCGAAGCTTGGAAGCTGTTGTTATAAGCAAACTCAATCAAAGGAAGTTGTTCTGCCCATGAATTCTGAAAATCAATCGCGCACGCCCGAAGAAGATCTTCCAAATACCTGATTAATCTTTCTGTTTGACCGTCTGTTTGTGGGTGAAATGTTGTACTGAACTTGAGTTTTGTTCCCAAAACGGCCTGTAACTCCTGCCACAACTTGGATGTAAACCTCGGGTCTCGGTCTGAAACTACACTCACCGGAATGCCATGAAGTCGAATAATCTCTCTGTTATAAATTTCGGCCAACTTCGGGATCTTATAAGACATCCGGACCGGTAGAAAGTGAGCAGACTTTGTAAATCTATCCACTATTACCCAAATTCCATCAAACCCGCCTTTAATCTTTGGTAATCCGGAAACAAAGTCCATCGTTACTTGTTCCCACTTCCACTCGGGAATAGGTAACGGTTGTAGAAGTCCTGCGGGTTTTTGGTGCTCAGCTTTCACTTTCTGACAAGTCAGGCAATGTTTCACATACTCTGCCACGTCTCTCTTCATCCCGTTCCACCAATAATATTGCTTCAAATCCTTATACATTTTGTTTCCTCCCGGGTGGATCGAATAGGCTGACTTGTGAGCTTCTTCGAGTAGGACCCGTTTCAATTCTTCAGGTATTACCACTCTGTTTTTAAATCGAAGTAACCCGGTCTCATCAAACCCAAACGGACTCTCCGGGTCATCCTTAGTTTTACTTACAAGCTTCTGAACTTCCGGATCCTTATTCTGAGCCTCAAATAACTGATACTTCAATTCCGGCTGAATTGTGATATTAGAAACCCGAGCTTTTAACACAATCGGTGTCTTCTCATCACTTTCCTTTATTTCCAAACTCGATACACTCGCCTTCCTGCTAAGTGCATCGGCGACCACGTTTGCTTTTCCTGGATGGTATTTGATTGTACAATCATAATCTTCTAACTTTTCCATCCAACGCCGTTGCCTCATATTCAAATCTTTCTGTGTGAATAAATACTGGAGGCTCTTGTGGTCGGTAAAAATCTCAAAAGAAGTCCCGTATAGATAATGTCTCCATTTCCCGAGAGCAAAGATCACGGCTGCAAGCTCTAGGTCGTGTGTCGGATAGTTCCTTTCATATTCCTTTAGCTTTCGGGAAGCATAAGCGATCACTTTTCCTTTCTGAGTCAAAACACAACCTAAACCTTTTTTAGAAGCATCTGTGTACACTGCATATTCCTCTGAACCCTCAGGAAGTGCTAACACTGGAGCTGAGACTAACTTTTCTTTCAAAAAGTTAAAACTTTGATCACACTTCTCGTCCCAGACAAACTTGACATCTTTCTTAGTCAATCGGGTTAACGGTGCAGCAATCTTAGAAAAATCCTGAACAAATCTTCTATAATAACCGGCCAATCCCAAGAAGCTTCTAATTTCCGAGGCATTCTTTGGTTTCTCCCATTTGAGCACGGCCTTGATTTTCGAGGGATCGACTTCCAACCTTTTTCCTGAAATTACATATCCCAAAAAAGAAACCCGATCGATCCAAAATTCCCACTTGCTAAACTTAGCAAACAACTGGTGCTCTTTCAAAGTCTGTAGAACAAGCTTAAGATGCCTCGCGTGCTCCTCGGCTGATTTTGAGAAAGCCAGAATATCATCAATGAATATCACCACAAACTTGTCGAGGAAAGGCCTGAAAATCCGGTGCATCATATCCATGAAAGCTGCAGAGGCATTAGTTAATCCAAACGGCATAACCACGAACTCGTAGTGCCCGTACCGAGTATTGAATCCTGTCTTAGGAATATCCTCTGCTCGGATTCGCAGCTGATAGTATCCCTGTCTTAAATCCAATTTTGAATAGACTTTGGAACCCTGAAGTATATCGAATAACTCCTCGATATGTGGGAGGGAATACTTGTTCTTAATAGTCATCCTGTTCAACTCCCTGTAATCGATGCACATTCTTAAAGTTCCGTCCTTTTTCTTTACAAATAACACCGGCGCTCCCCAGGGTGAAGAACTCGGCCGAATGTAACCAACTTCCAACAATGCTTCAAGCTGAACTTTTAATTCCTTTAATTCGGCTGGAGCCATCCGGTAGGGAGTCTTTGAATACGGCTCGGCATTCGGAAAAAGATCGATCACAAACTCGATCTCTCGCTCAGGAGGCAAAGAATCCAACTTTTCTGGAAATACCTCGGGAAAATCCTTTACCACTTCTGTATCTTCCAATTTCACCTGATCCTTTGGCTTGTTCAGAATATAAGCGATGAACCCTGTAGCCCAGTCTCTGACTAATTTCTGAGCTTCTGAAAATGAAAGTAGGGGTACAGTCTTCGAAGTACAACCCGTGGTAACCTCTGAACCCAACTGCACTTTCTTAGCCCGATAATCCACGGTAGCACAGTGCCTGTATAGCCAATCCATCCCCAAAATAGACCCGTATCTCTCCATTGGCATAACGATAAAATCTGTCAGAAATTCCCGGCCTTCAATCACCACTGGAACATCCCTGTAAACCAGATCCGTCTCTCGCCTACTACCGAAAGGAGTACTAACTAGGTAGCGCACAGAAGTACACATAGCAGGCAAAGGTAAAATAATAGCAATAGAATGCGCAAGAAAGGAGTGTGTAGCTTCCGGATCAAATAATGTATGGATGTTCGTGCCATGGATGTAAATAGTACCTTCAACTACTGCGGCAGGGTCGATCTCGGCATCCTGCTCATCTCCAGCTAAAAGCATAAGCCCGAGCTCTCACAAGTGGCTTCGGACCTACAGGTGGCGGATCCCGACGATCCGGACAACCGTCTACCATGTGCTCGTCACTCCCGCAGATCAAACATAAGCCTAACCGGCGTCTGCAGTTATCATAGTTATATGTAGGAAGCCCATAAAATCTGTAGCCCGGTTTCTGAGGTGGCTGTGGTGGTGCTGGAGCTCTCGGACCCTTCGGTGCCGGTCCTGTAGCCTTAAGCTTCTTCCCAGAGTCCCTCTGCGCTGGAGGTGCAGAGTAAATCATCGGCCTCTTTCCTGAGCTCGCTCCCTGACGCGATCTCGAGCCTGAAGCCTGTCCAGTCCGCTGAGTAGCCCTCCTAGCGACACCACCGCCGCTCCATTGGCCGCACCACCAACGCGGAACGATGCACCACTCGAAGCCTTACAAAACCCGACCATTACCGTCCCGAACTGCAGCCGAAAAGTCGTCAAAATCGCCGACGAAATCGAGATCATCACCAGTGGGTCGGAAAACATGGGGGTAGGGTGGTGTTGGCCGACGAAGCTCGCCGGATTGTCGCCGACGATGAGGTGGCGCAACCCGCCACCTTCAGACCACCACTGCGCCGCCGTCGGCCATTCTCAGGCCACGAAAGTATCATCATGTCGGGCTCATCAGGCTCTCCAAAATGGACTATTGGTTCGTCAAATTCCGTCGAGTATAGGCCGAGTTTGGAGTTGTGCATGTTTTTACACCGTGAGTGTGTGTGTACAGTAACTGCATCACAGGAGAAGAAGAGAGAGAGCTGAAGTCTGAAGTTCTGGCACGAATTACGAGGATCTGGGTATTTATCTCAGGTCCTCGTACTCGAAAACGATCGGAAGAAGGGGTTAACGACGTCAGAAATGGGCAAACTTAGAGTCTACGGACTCATTTCGCTGCCCCGAACGCGAAGCAGGGGTCAAAAAGGTCGAACTCTCGACCGAACGAGAAATGACCGTAAAACCCCTAAAAAGAGAAAATTACAAAAAGGCCCCTAAACTCTAAAAGAGTTCAAAATAGGGCCACACAAAGCACAAAATCACCGAATTAAACACATAAGGAAGTTGAAACGTGGCGTACCTTATTTGTAGGACGAGCGGGGTGTTACAACCCCGGCCGGAGAGATGCAATGTAGCACCCTAACCCCCCCCCCCCCCCCCAAGGCACTACATCCCCCGCACTATAGCCTCGATCCACATACGAAATGGACAATCTGTACATAAACCAAAACTATAGCGAACGGGTGACAATCAAAATAAACGGGCTAGGCGGGACATTTCCCCACATAAACAACCAAACTTGAAATCAAAAGCAGAAGCATTTCAATTAATACGTATAGGTACCTTATTTACCAAAGTATGTACATAATAGGTACCAACATTAACTATCAATACATTATCATCTCTTATATAATATACAGATCCAAGTATCCAAAACGTGATGACCATGATCATAACGTGCTATAACCAAAAGTTCTATACATGAAAGTACAATGCTAGACTCAAGGAAATGCAAGACCTGACCGGACTCCCGCCTAGCACGACCGAGTACCTGAAAAGTGAAGTATCAGTCTACCGAAGACTGAGTGAGGGGCAAATACATATATATAACACACGTTACATGCAAGTTGTATCCTCGGGTGAAGACTTGGAAATGAAATAATATATATAGTTCAAGAATAACTTGTTCTTTGCCCGAGATTACAACTGTACAAATTAACATGTTAACTTGATCATTTCATGAAACACGTGGCCCCGACGAGTAGGGCAATTCTCCAACCTTTACGCCAATCGTGAACAATACGTGCTTGCATGATTAATTCAATACGTGATCATAGATTTCATTTAGTGGTCACTTAGACATATTCATGCTTGAAAACATGCGATAACCCGAGGATAATCCGTGGTGCCGGATCCATCCCCAGTCTCCTTCTTCCTCCGGGTGATAGTGGGTTTGCAAGGCCCAACTATCCACGACATGGTGTACATAGGGAACATGACTCCCTACGCACGGAACTCCTTCCACCACTAATCTCCTAGTGGCTTCGGGGGTGATCCCAATGAGGTGAGGATAATTCAAGAGTTACCCGTCAGCCCTTGCTTTCCCGGTTGGCTCAAGAATTACCCTCGGGACCAAGTGCAATCATGACTCGCCAAAACATGCTTGAAATCATGAACAATCATGGCGTGCTTGCTTGAAAATGTTTATAATTATAATAGATTTTGGCCGAAATCAACACATAAGGGTTGTAAGGTTCTAAGTACCTAAAACAAAACCTCACCTTTTCTTACAAAATGAAACATGGATATGCTCTAGGGAGCTTGCTCCTCGTCCACAACCTCGTGACCTGTGCAAACACAACGTGTATACATGAGACATGACTCAAAATGGACCAAATATGACGAACGACGAAAATGTAACGAGATGACGAGCAATACGCAATGCGGCATGAAAATATCTTGTTTTGGCACATATTCAATCATATAATAGCACTTTGGGGTCAAAGAAATCATTGCATCATCATGCTAAAATTTTAATTTTATGCAGAAACTTTTGTTCTGCCAGACGAGGTGGGAACGGCCGTTCTGGCTTCCCTTTGAAAATGGGAAGGGCCGTTCCTGTGGCCCTTTAAAACGTGCCAACGATTTTAAATATTGAAAATGCGCTGAAGCTGGGAACGGCCCTTCCGACACGCAGGCCAAAATGGGAACGGTCGTTCCCAGTCTCGCTGGCCCCTTTACTCAGAAGCCTGGGAACGACCGTTCCCAAAATGCACTAAGGCGGGAATGGCCGTTCCCAGTTTCTGCAAATTTGAGAAACAGAGCAGAAACAGGGTAGTGGCTACGGCACAACAACAAAGCTTCCATAACTCCAAATTTTCAATCACCAAATTCATGATTTTTGGGAAATATGATGCATACATGTTCAACAAACTATAATACTCCATTTTAATACATAATTTAGGGAAAATTACCCAAGATCATAAGTTTCATGTTCATGCACTAACCTTCACAAAATCTCAAATTTTTGCAAGAATTCATGCTATAATTCAAGATATAATCATATAATCATACTTCCATCTACAAATAATCCATTTAAGATATGATTCTCAAACCCTAGCTAATACATATTTGCTCAAAAACCATCAATCCATACATATACTCACCTTTAAAAGCAAAGAAATGAAGAAAGGGGCTGAAGATGGTGATAAAGCCTCAAAGCTTGGAAATTTTTCTTGAATCTTGGATGATAACAATGAAATCTCTCTTCCCTTTTTAGCTTGGATGAACCGAGAGTGAAAGGAAGTAAATATGTTGGGATATTTTGGATGAAATTGATCTTGGAAGCATAAGGAAGCTATATTACGTGATTTATAATTTTTGAAATATGTGAAAGACTTTAATTGCAATTTAGTCCCTTAAGAGTTGAAGTCATGCTAGCAAGTATGTAGGATTTTGAAATATGAACAATTAGATCCTTGAAACATTATGCAATTAAGTCCCTAAAGTTAAAGAAATAACCAACTAGGGATAATTTCGTAATTGAAGCACTCTCGGTAACTATTTCACGTAATAACTATTTTTTCCATGACTTGAAATAATTTTTCCAATGATATGATTCATATATTTCGCATAAATAATGCATCCTGAATTTTATAAAATTATGAGATGTCACGTAAGAAAATAGAAATGTAAAAGAATTAAAATAACTCCTACGCACAAATCTCACACGTGGCGTGCTTACCTGTTCATCCTGAACCGGGGCGTTACATGCAACACAGGAGCAACGCAGTAGCAGCAAAAGGCTTAAGTCCCTGTTCTAAATGCAAACATTTCCAGCAGCAGGTAGTAAGCAAATAAGGTCATAGTTTCAGCAGCGAAAAGGCAACAAAATCTCTCACAAATGACCAATAAAGTACAGCAGTTAAGCAAGGAAAGATGAGCAGCAGATGACAGTCACAAATCGCAGCAAAAACAGGGACAAAATAGGGGAAAACTCCACAAATGTTCAACCAACCTTAAACTATCATGATCAGGCATGAAAGAGCAATGAAGGATCAACAATTGACAGCAAAATTCAGTCCCTAACATAGCAGCAGCAGTACAATACGTGAGGAAGGGAATTTCAGTTCAAGTTTCATGCATTTCCTAAGCAAGTTCATTAATGATATCACACCAAACTCTCAACTACCACAAAATCAATGATCATAAATGAGAGGAGGGAGTTAAGACAACCATATTCGTGCTTTGAATCAACCAAATTCATCAAGGAATGAAAGATATCAACATATATGCTCATAACCTAAATATTCACTAAGTCAGCCATAAACCCATGAAAACATGCTCAAAATTGGGGATGAAAGGATCAAAATGACTCATAACGAATTTATATTGCAACCCTAAGCTTACCTTGTGGATTGGATGAAGTTTGGAAGAGATTTGAGCTTTGAATCTCCAAGGTGCACAAGGGTTACGGGAAAACTAGAAGTCAGGAGGTTTTGGCTGAATTTTCTCTTTATATGAGGTATGGTTCAAATGGGGTTGGTTAGGACTGATAGAGGGTTAAGTCAGGGTTCCAAAAAGTCCAACTATGGTTAATTTGGTTAAGTATGGTGAGAGTTATGATTAAAATGGTAAAGTGTGGCAGTTTTATGGCCGTTTCGTTTTTCGATTGGATTTCGGAGATTCAAATGATTTCAGAAAAATATATGGCTAAGTTTATTAAACCGGAATCTTCGTTACGAGTTCAGTGAAGTTGACGAAACTCGAATCCGAGTTTCCTAGCTCAAGATATGACATACGGAACCAAGTGTAAGCTAATTGCTCGTTAGCCCCCCATTTTGGATTCCAAAATCAAAATAAATTCGAAACTCATGCAAACGAACCCAAAAACATGAAACAAACATATATTCTTATTCATGACACATATATCTCCAACATATTAAATTTACACGAAATTTCGGTATCAAATCATATAAAAACGAAGCGCGTTTATATAACTCATAAGCAATGCATTTAAAAATCCATAACATTTTCAAATAAATGACAAATTTTAAATATATATGTGAAAGTGCACGAATTTAATGTCATATAAAACAAAGTGCAAGAATTAATTATACATAATATCAAAGTGTACAATTTATTTAATTTAAAGTCATCCACGGACTAATACAGTTTAATTTAAAATGCATGAAATTAATATCATTTAAATTAAAATGCACTAAATATATAGTACTAATAACATTAGGATTTAAATAACAACTAATTCGTATTTATGTAATATTAATTAACTTAAGATATAAATAATTAACATTTAATATATAGAATTAAATATATAAAACACGTATAAACAATTATTTCGCGCAATTTGGTAAACACATACGTCATGCTATACGTCTGAAAAACTGGGGCGTTACAACCTCTCCCCCCTAAAAGAATCCGTCCTCGGATTCACTACTCGCCCAAACAAACAATGAGAGATTCCCCGTCTCTTCCAAGCAACAAGGAGAGAGTCCCGTCTCTCGAGCAACAATGAGAGAATCCCTTTTCTCCAACAACAATGAGAGAGCCCCGTCTCTCAAGCAACAATGAGAGAACCCCGTCTCTCACAAGCAAAGAGAGCACCCCGTCTCTCAAACAAAAATAAGAGAATCCCCGTCTCTTACAACAACAACAAAGCAAGGAAGTCTCCATTACTCCCGAGCAACACAACGCGAAACAATAATTAAAGTCATGTAAGACACCCAAAGCAGGTAATAGATATCATCCACGTTGATTATCAACTACCCCAAGTAATTTAACATAATAAGGAATCAAAGCACCTAACATAAAAATTATTTAAGTTAAATTTGCATGGATGCATGTATCATGGATGCTTCATGTACCGTTCACCGTAGTTGCATAATTTAGAACTGTGAGTTTTGTTGTCCAATGCATGATCTGTCCCGAAAGTGAGTTCGGTGCTCGACTTGTCTTTAAGCTCTTCAGGATACCCCAAAACAATTAATAGATCCTCTTCGCATATTATTCGTGATTCCCTTCTGACTTTTACGGCTTCTAATCCTCTTCGATCTTTCATGATCTCCCATAACCTCCAGTCAGCCAGACCAACTCTTTTAAATAAACAAGCTTTGACCTCCCGTATACCCTTAGACCATCCATCTCGAAGTTAGGTCCATAGCTACTATCTTACCCATATCGGAGTTTAACATATTCTCGAGGATAACTACTCTTGACAGCCTTAACGATTCAATCACGGCCTTGAGATATTTATCATTATGGGCTATCTTAACACGAATCCTTTCCCATCTTCCGTTCATGTTATCCGTTCATTCTCTTTGACCCCCTTAAGGTTATATTCGGTATTTGGTCCCACATTTCTGGAATCGAAGATAAAATATTCTTGATGATTCTTGAAGTTTGATGTAAATCCTCCAATGATCATCCTTTTCGGTTTGGTCTCTGCTTAAGTTTCCTTCCAAATTACCATTGAAATAACCGATGACTTAACAATATTATCCTTATTGGACCCCTTTGTACTTCATTGAATTAATCTTGATTGACATCATCCCATTATATGCTCACTTGATTCGACTTTCTCTTGTCAATTCTGACTTAGGAGTTCACAGAAGCTCCCTTATAATTCCATCACCTCCTAATCGGAATTCCATACATAGAAATGTTTAATGAACTATCTCCCTTATACCTCGTAAAACTCTTCACCCGAATTTAGGAACTTAGCTTCTCTCTTAACAGCTTAACCATTAAAGCCGTCTTATTCATTTCCAATCACCACCATTAGGAACCTCTAGGTCTTCCTTAATCTGCAATTCCGTTGTTCCTACTGAAATATTTCTTCGGCACAACTTCAACCTTCTAGTTTATCTCTTAGTTATGCTCTCCCCCTTAAATTTTCTGCCCTTACATGTCGAACTCCATCAATCCTTCTTTCATCCAAATTCTTGATGAGATTTCTTTTTTTTTTTTTAGAGAGAACTTTAATCCAAATGGCAACCCAAAGATTTCGCCTTTCAATTTCTCTTCTAATCCTCTTGAGGTACGAGACTCCTTTCTCTATTCGAATTCCCGTTTCCATCAACCTACCCCTTACTTGAAATTCTTTGTTTCCTCGAAGTCATCTTCATTGAATTCAAAAGTGGCTCGGTTAAGTAATACTTGATAGGTGAGGCGCAAGAACTTCCTATCAAATAAACACTAGAATGCATGTCGGGTAAAAATGACGATGCACGTGGCACACTTACGACAATTAAGTATGCAGCACATTAGAGCAACGAAATCAATAAAAATGTGCGCACAAATGTACGTAAAGAAAATTAAATAATTTGATGCGAAGTATGATTCACGTGCCATGAATGCTTTGGAACCTGTCACCAATATAATAAACTGTTAACTCCGTAGCTTTTCTTGGTTCCTCCATTCATGAGGTTCCTTTGACTTGCTGATTATTCCTTGCCTTTCCTACGGTCTTCAAGATTTCCAAGAATCCTTGTGCCTCAACTTGTACCTTTCCCCGTCCGGGATTGCAATTTCTTGATCCCTAATTCGTCTACGTCCACAGGGTTATCATCCAAGCTTCTCCTCGAAAATCAACCCCTACTTCTAGTCATCACCTTGATCAAGATTCCCGTGCTTATCATTTATGAGTTTCAATTGGTGCGTTGAACTTGTTTTCCAATTACTTCTACTTGAGCGCATAATTTCCTTCCAAAGAGTCTTTGCCTTTCTTTATCGTTTCCATTTGTTGCTCCATATCTTCTGCGAACACGCATTTACTACGTCGCTTGAATCTTTCCAATCTCTCCTCGCTTTTCAATCTTAGTTGAATTCCAGAGCTCCCGGACTCAGTTCTTCCCGGTCTTGACCTCTACAACCTCTTAAATATTGATAACTCTTCAATGATCCGAACCCGGAACCAAAATACCTTCAAGGTTTGTTCACTTCATTCCTTAGGTTGAACGATCCCGTTGAATCTAATTAAAGCACCCTATGTAGTAGATCCGCATAAATCGATCTTCTGAGTCACAACATTCTACGATCGACCATTATTTCATCAAGTGTCCCTCTACTATTGCTTCTCCACAGTCGAACCTCCCATTCCGACTCCTAATCCTTGAACTCTAGCTCCATCTAGAAAGGCTTCACATCTCGAATTCTCTATATTCTTCCCCGGTGCATCCTTCCTATTTTCCATGCCTCAAAAAGGACTTGCAATAGATCGTTGTTATCGTAGAACTTGGCCGTGGTTTGATATTATCTTCATAACCTATAAATCATAACTTACTTCAAGGATATATGCATGCGATTAGTGCATGCCCATGGCACATATTTAACTCGAAAGGCATGAATTCAATATAAAATGCAATAGGTAATTCGACAAAGTTCAAAAGAAAAGACAATTTCATGTTCAAAATTGATGCAATGCATACATTATCATGTCGTTCCTAAGCCATACGACCTAGACTGACTCAATCACGAGACGAGAACATCGGTTTTGCAATCGGGCTCTGATACCACTTAAGGATGTAGCACCCGAGTGCAAGGTACCACATCCCCCGCATCGAGACCCGACCCGAATATGAAATGGACAATCCATACCCGAGCTAAATCCCGGCAAACGGGGACACACACTCGCTAGGCTAGGCGGGAGCGAACTTATGCAACCAAAGAGATAATAAAACCGAAATATTACCAAAGCGGAAGCAACATACATACATCAATAATAGGATAAGCAAAGAGCAACAGGTTCAACTAGCATAGATACCCAATCCCGAAATTCGATAAGATCATAAAACTTCAAATCCAGATTCTTTCTATTTCTGTAAGCTGGTCTTAAATTCACAATAATAGTAATAATCAATACATCTACATACTTAAACAAATCATGATTCAATATGCACATGGACCGACTCTGACTTAACCGAAAGACTTAATAGACTTGACTTGCCACCTAGCACTCCAAACCTGCAAGAACACTGAAAACAATCCGGGTTCAGTCTATACGAGACTGGTGGGTATAAAATGAGGCATAAATAACATATACAACAATATTTAACATTCACAAGCAAGTTATAATCCCAAATGAGGTTTTTAGAGCATTTTCCAAGTGGGTGAAACAAAGAAGTCATCAAAAGGGATTATAACGTTCATTTTCATTCTTTAGGTCTTATGTGACCCGGCGAGTAGGCGTGCATTATCTCCAACCAACACCTCGTTTAGTTCATTAAACATTCATTCTTTCTTTCATGCATTATATTCTTTTGTGCACATTCATGAACATTTACACCTTCTTGCTCCGGGTGATGGCTGGGTGATCGGCCCGAACCATCCATTCATTGACCAAAAGGGGAACATGACTCCCCAGATGGCACTCAGAGTCCATTCCTCGCTAACTCCTAACGAGGTCCGGTTACGCCGTTCATTGGTGGAACTAGTGTGAGGGATCACCGTCAGCCCATGCCTCATCGGGTCACCTCTCTCACCAAGTCCCTGGGCCCCATTCTGTGCATTCATTCATTTTTTCTCGCCAAAACGTTTGGTAGGTTCATAAAATAAAAGCTTTACGTTGAAATCATTTACTCTTGAAAACGACTCTATATACATATAATAGTTTTAGCCGAAATCTTTACACGTTGGGACTATATAGGGTCATTTATCTAAATAGTAGAGAAACCCACGTTACACCTTACCGAACAATACCAAGAAGGAAAGAAGACTTGAAAGAATCCTAAAAACCCGGCACGTCTCCGCCCTGGAGAAAACTGTACAAAGGACAACGTAACGTGTTCGTGAGACTCATGACTCCAAATGAACTATATATGACGCACGACATGCAATGTACATGATATGAATACCTAAGAGATCATATTATGTAATGAACACGTTCATGTGCACGATTAATGCATTTAAATCATATAAACAAGCCATTCATTCATTCAAGGAAGCGTTCATATTCATTTAAGTTCAATCCTTACACATTTCATACCAATTCAATCCACGAATTCAAATAACGGTCATAACACGTACTATAACATGTTTACAATTATAGAATAGACAAATAATTACATTCAATTTAAAATTGGAAATTAGAAAGGAACGTGAAATAGATAACAATTTAATTTCCATAATTAAATAAATTAAATAATACTTAACTATACATATTTAATCATGTCTTAAATATATATATATTTATATATTTATCCTACTCATGGCATGCATGCATATATAAAGACAACAAATTAAAATCGATGCATGCATGCACTAAAACAAACTTCTTCAAATCATAGCATGCATTTAATTAACATATATGCATGGATGTATTACATGTATATATATATATATATACATGTATATAGCATTCAAATTGGAATTAACTATAACATGCATGCAAACATTTAAACTTAAAAAAATGCATGCAATACATGTTGTATATATATATATATATATATATATATATATATATATATATATATAAACGTACTAAAATGCATGCATTCATTCATAACTAAACAACATGCATGCATTTTATTCCTATATTATACAAGTACCTTGCATGAAAACTTAAACACACACACACTACACCATGCATTAGGAGAGAAATGACAATGCACAATCAAAGTAAATAGAACAGCACAGCTGCGTTCCAACCTAATCTCCCCGCCAGGGGAGATTTTGCACACAAAAGTCCCCGCCCGGGGACTTTCATGCAACGAAGATTCTGCACGAAGGCTCCCCGGCAGGGAACTTTCATGCTCAAAATCTCCCCGGCCAGGGAGATGCAACACAGAAACAACGCAGCAACAACAAAAGGCTTAAGTCCCTGTTCTAAATGCAAACATTTCCAGCAGCAAGTAGCAAGCAAATAAGGCAATAGTTTCAGCAGCGAAAAGGCAACAAAATCTCTCATAAATGACCAATAAAGTACAGCATTTGAGCAAGGAAAGATGAGCAACAAATGACAGTCACAAATCGCAGCAAAAACAGGGACAAAACAGGGGAAAACTCCGCAAATCTTCAACCAACCTTAAACTATCATGATCAGGCATGAAAGAGCAATGAAGGATCAACAATTGACAGCAAAATTCAGTCCCTAACGTAGCAGCAGCAGTACAATACATGAGGAAGGGAAATTCAGTTCAAGTTTCATGCATTTCCTTAGCAAGTTCATTAATGATATCACACCAAACTCTCAACTACCACAAAATCAATGATCATCAATGAGAGGAGGGAATTAAGACAACCATATTCGTGCTTTGAATAAACCAAATTCATCAAGGAATGAAAGATATCAACATATATGCTCATAACCTAACTATTCACTAAGTCAGCCATAAACCCATGAAAACATGCTCAAAATTGGGGATGAAAGGATCAAAATGACTCATAATGAATGTATATTGCAACCCTAAGCTTACCTTGTGGATTGGATGAAGTTTGGAAGAGATTTGAGCTTTGGATCTCCAAGGTGCACAAGGGTTACGGGAAAACTGGAAGTCAGGAGGTTTTGGCTGAATTTTCTCTTTGTATGAGGTATGGTTCGAAATGGGGTTGGTTAGGTCTGATAGAGGGTTAAGTCAGGGTAACAAAAAGTCCAACCATGGTTAATTTGGTTAAGTATGGTGAGAGTTATGATTAAAATGGTAAAGTGTGGTAGTTTTGGGGCCGTTTCGTTTTTCGGTTGGATTTCGGAGATTCAAATGATTTTGGAAAAATATATGGCTAAGTTTATTAAACCTTAACTTCGTTACGAGTTCAGCGAAGTTGACGAAACTCGAATCCGAGTTTCCTAGCTCAAGATATCACATACGGAACTAAGGGTGCGCTAATTGCTCGTTAGCCACCAGTTTGGATTCCAAAATCAAAATAAATTCGAAACTCATGCAAACGAACCCAAAAACATGAAACAAACATATATTCTTATTCATGACACGTATATCTCCAACATATTAAATTTGCACGAAATTTCGGTATCAAATCATATAAAAACGAAGCATTTATATAACTCATAAGCAACGCATTTAAAAATCCATAACATTTCCAAATAAATGACAAATTTTAAATGAAATTTTAAATATATATGTGAAAGTGTACGAATTTAATGTCATATAAAACAAAGTGCAAGAATTAATTATACATAATATCAAAATGTACAATTTATTTAATTTAAAGTCATGCACGGACTAATACAGTTTAATTTAAAATGCATGAAGTTAATATCATTTAAATTAAAATGCACTAAATATATAGTATTAATAACATTAGGATTTAAATAACAACTAATTCGTATTTATTTAATATTAATTAACTTAAGATATAAATAATTAACATTTAATATATAAAATTAAATATATAAAACACGTATAAATAATTATTTCGCGCAATTTGGTAAACACATACATCATGTTATACGTCTGAAAAATTGGGGCGTTACATTAGTAATATTGAAACGGCAACTACATCGGACCGTTCAAAACCGAACTGTTCAAAGCCACACCAATCCGGTTAATTTTGTTAGTTCTTTTGCATAGATTTGGTTATTATTTTATATTGGGATAGTTTCCGTACGAACTATTTTAATAATCTAATTTAGGATTTACTATGTCAATTCATATCAACCCAGGGTTTAGCATGAGAATACATTCTAAACTAGGGTTTTAAAACTTATCACCTATAAATGAGAAGTGATGAGTATTCCCTTGTTGTAAACCTATCTTAAGTCAGTTTCTCGTAGATAAATATCACAATCTTTTCTCAAAATATTAACATTAACATCACAGGAACCGTCTGTGCACAAACCTTTTATATAACAATTCGAATTTAAATTAGTAACCAAAAAAATCAAAACCGTATCGCGATCACCTTACGTATTATAAAACCTGGCAGTAGAAATTTGAATTTGTCGATACTTGGGAGTATATTTGTAGTGTACGGATACCTTGAGCCGCAAAAGGAAACATCCTACATATAAGATATATATCGGATACCTTATACGTTGGAAGCTTTATCTAACCATTATAGGCTGGTCCATATCTGTAATGCCCCAATTTTCAGACAGTCAGGTAAGCTCGACACGTGTGAGTTTCGAGCGTTAGGATTTTATTTTATTAAATTCGTTATTCAATTTATACGTGCTAGAGTAATTTTATAAATTGTATTTCAACATAATCACCTGAAAATATGTGAAAACGTGTCAATTTGAGAGTGATTGTGCAAATGGAATTTAATTGCTTAATTGTCCTTAAATGTTCATTCCCTTTTCTTTAAGGACCAAATTGCATGAAAATCTTTTGGACTAAATTGATCATTCTTTAATCTTTGTATCCTTAATTGCATGACTTATATGTTTGGAGGATTTAGTTGTAAATATCCCATTTTTCCAAGATATATCACGGTATATGCATCTCTTCCATAACTTTCATTTCATTTTCATCAAATTCATCTCCATATTAGCTTCCTTTTCACCGGACCAAAAACATCAGGAAGGGAAGAGGAGATTTCATCAAATTAATGAAGTTTTCCAAGAAAATTAGGAGTTTGAAGCTCCATCTTCCATTCCCATCATCTTCTTCCATTTAATTTCATTTCAAGGTATATATATGATTATATATGTGAATTCTTGAATTAGAGCTTGAAGCTAGGGTTATGATCTTGATGTAATAACTTGTGTTTTAGTTGTTAAAAACATGATTCTAAGCTTTAGGCTTGAGTTTCATGTATAAATCTTGAGGGTTATACTCCATATGCTAAGTTGATATATGAGCTTGAAATGATGATTGTGATGATCAAGGCATGAAACAACTGTTTATATTGTGTTTTATTGCACTTTAAGCATGTATGTATGTTTCCTTTCATGAATTATAACATATTGGATTGAATTATAAGTGTTTGGTGAGTTTTGGTTGGGGTTCGTAGCTCCCCTGTTCTTCATGCTCTGTTTTTGTAATGTCTGCGTAACGGGAACGGCCCTTCCCGTTCCCTTTGTAGTTGGGGAACGACCGTTCCCATATTTTGGATCTTGTGCATGGCGGCGAGGAGGGGAACGACCGTTCCCACTTTGTCTCACAGATGGGAACGACCCTTCTAGCTTCAGGGCACAGTGTCGGGGAGCTGGGAACAGCCCTTCCCATTTTGTACTAAAACCCGGAACGGCCGTTCCCATCCCTCTGGAGAGACAGAAACATTCTGCACAAAATTGGGATTTCCAATTCCTTTTCTTTACCCTTAATTGATCTCAACATCTTATTATATGATCAATTACATCTCATAATATGATATTTATATGTTATATTCGTGAATGCATGTCATCTCGTCGTGTGGTAAAGCCGTGCGTCCTATTTGGTAATACTCTTGAATTATTGTCTCATGCACGTACATTGTCCCTTTTTCTTGTCCAGTTCTTCTCCAGGGCGGAGATTGTTGATCATGAACACGTCCACGCATCCATGAGTCGTCGTGTCGCCTGTCAGGTGAAGTTTAATTTCTAGTCATATAGAACCTATACCACCCTGACGTGAGCTTTCGGCCAAAAGGTATTTATATCTATAACTTTCCATGAAATACTCATGATTTCAAGCAAGCCATGTATCGTGCATGTTTTAGGCGAGTAAGCATGACTGTTCACGTTGGGCCCGAGGGTAGTGGCTGGAGCCAACCGGGAAAGCATGGGCTGATGGGTAACTCTGGCGCTATTCTCACCACATTGGGATGACCCCTGAATCTGCTAGGAGATTAGTGGAGGAAGGAGTTTCGGGCTTAGGGATTCATGTACCCTCTGCTCAACACGTCGTGGATGGTGAAGGCTAGCTACCGTCCCAGGAGGGAGAAGGAGACTGGGGATGGGTTCGGCACCACGGATTGTCCTCGGGTTATTGCATGATTTCCAATCCTTGATTGTATTGCCTGAATACACTATCGCACCTATGCACTGTAACTGAATTGCATGATCACGTGTTAAGTAATCAAGCAAGCATGTTTCATGTACATTTGGAGTAAGGTTGGAGACTGCCCTCACTCGCCGGGGCCATGTATTGAATGCATCAAAATGATCAAGTATTTAATCTTGACAGTTGTATTCTCGAGCGAAGATATCATACTATTGAACTTATACATTTATCTTTTCTAAAACTTTACCCGAGAATATAGCTTGCATGTAACGCCCCGATTTTTCGGACGTAAAGGTACGACGTATGTGTTTACCAATTTGCGCGAATTAATTGGTTTTACGTGTTTTATATTTAATTTTATTATAAATTGTTATTATTTTATTTTATTATATTTTATTTTAATTTATTATTATTTTAATAATAATATTTCGTATTTAAGTATATATATATATATATATATATATATATATATATATATGTTTATTTATTTTATTCTTAATGTAATGATTATGCTAATTATATGTTATGTTAATTAATCATGCTTTAATTAATTAATTACGTGACTTTATTTAAATTATTTAATATTAGATTTAATTCATTTATTTAAATTTTTGCATGGAATTTATATTATATGCATGAATTGCATGAAAATGTGCATGTTACTTATTTTGTGCTTCGTTCTTATATGAAATGATTTCGGAATGCCATGAATTTGTAGTATGTCGTAAATATATGTGTTATGAACATGCTTATATGCTCGGTTTATGTTTTTGAATTTATTTGGTATGTTAACGAATTTAATTTGATTTGTGGAACCAAATTGGGGGCTAACGAGCACTTATCGTACCCTTGGTTCCGAATTTAATATCTTGAGCTCGGGAACTCGGATTCGAGTTCCGTCAACTCTGCTGAACTCGTAACGAAAATTCGAGTTTAGTAAACTTAGCCTTATATTTTCCCTAAGTCATTTGAACCTCCGAAATTCAACCGAAAAACGAAACGGAGACTAAACTGACCTTGCTATACAAAAATAGTCATATCTCATCCAAAATTTAACCAAATTAACCATGGTTTGATTCTATTGATCCCTAACTCAACCACCTATCCTAACATATCATGACCTAACCAAACTAACCCTCACACAATCCCCAAAACTCAGCCAAAGTCTCTGGAAATTCAAGCAGTCCCATAGCCCTTCATTCCTTAGAGATTTTGGAGCTCAAATCTCATCCAAACTTCATTCAATCAACAAGGTAAGTTTAGGGCTGTAATATATGTTCATTTCTGTTCATTTCCATCCTTTCATTCACGAATTTGAGCATGGTTTCAAGAATTTCTGGGCTATTTTCGAAAATGAAGAAATTTGGGCATTTTGTTGATCTCATTCGATTTTTGTTGGTTTTGATTGATTCCAAGCTTGAGAATGATTATTTTGACATCCTCATATCATTTATGGTCATTAATTTCATGGTGGTTGAGATATTGATGAGATACCATTTATGACACCTTGAGAAAATTCACTTGAATGTCACGTATGCCTTCTCCTCTTGGTTGAACTCTTTTGGAACTGAATTATGTGTTGAGTTTATGTTGTTTTACTGCACATTTGATAGCCTTTGTCACCTGAACTTGTTGGGATGGTTGGAGATCTTCATGCTCTGTTTTTCTTCGAGATTTTTGCTCTGTTTTGGCTTGGATGTGTTGCTGTCACAGCTGGCTACGTTTCTCCTTGCTTTGCCTGTTAGTTTCATGGCATTGTGGGATCATTCTTGTTGAGTTCTTGCAGCTTTTCATGCTGAGTTTTTTTGCTTCTGTTGCCTGCATTTCTTGTTAGTTTGGCTGCCCTTTTCTGCGCGTGTTTGCTGTCTGAGAACAGGGGCTGCTGCTGCGAGACACGGGGGTGTCGTTTTTGCTCGTTCCAGTGGGGAACGGGGGTGCATCCTTGGCCTGAGTTGCTGTACCGAGACACGGGGGTGTCTCGGTCTGGGCTTGGGAGGTGACACGGGGGTGTCACCCTGTTTTTCCTGAGCTTTGCCTGCGTCTTCTTCTTCCCTGTTTGTATGTGTGTTTGCTGCTATTTATATATGTGCAGTGAGTGTGTTATTGTGCATGCATGGCTATGTATTGGTGTGTGTGCATGGCTGTGTAATTATGCATGAAGTTGAGTGTGCATGGAATGTTTGCATGAATGTATATATTATATATATTAGTGTGTGCATGCATGTGTGAGTACGTATACATATATATATTATATACACTTATGTTATTATATAATTATTATATATTTATTATATTATATATGTTTATTATATATTATATATATTTATTATATATTTTAAATATTATTTGATTTAATTCAATTCTTGAAATTAATTGATTTCTATTTCGCGTATTTAAATTACCGACTATTGATTGAACGTTTTATTTCTTTTATTCCTAATTGTGAATATGAATATTATGTGTTATGATTATTAAATGAATTCTTGGATTAATTGATATGCATTATGAATGTTATGAATTTATGAAATTGAATGAAATATATGAACGAATGATTTGATTATATGTTTTAAATTTCTTAATAGTGCACATGAACATTTTTATGATATGACATGATCATTTATGCATTCATGTCATATTCACTTCATTGCCGAGCATCATATGTGGTCGTTGAGTCTCATATCTTTTCTTTTGCACAGATTCGGGTTTGGTCGGAGACGAGGGCGAGCATTGAGACTCTTGTGCCTTTCTTTTGCTTTGAAAAGGTGGGTTTTTCTTCTACTAGTTAAAACAACCCTATATATCCCTCATGTGAAAGGTTTTAAGCCAAAATAGTATATTTATATATATCGAGTCATTTTGGGTAAATGATTTCAAACGTATGATCCCTTTTATTTATGAAACCCTACCTTATGTTTGGCAAGACACATTTATGATTTATGATTGCACGGGCCCCGGGACTTAGTATATGTGGCTAACCGAGGAAGCAAGGGCTGATGGGGATCCCATATACTAGTCCCAACCAACTACGGCGAAACGGACCTCGTCAAGGAGTTTTTGACGAGGAAACGCTAACCGGGCTTTGAGGACTCATGAACCTCATAGCCACATTGATATGATTAGGTGGTCAGGCCTTGCAAACCCGTCCACCACCCGGAGGAAGAAGGTGTATATGAATGATTATGATCATGATATGTATGAGCACAAAAGATATGTATGATAATGATTGAATAATTGATTATGATTACACGAGGAGTAGGTTGGAGATTGTGCACGCCCACTCGCCGGGCCATAAACCCTTATGAACAATTATGAATGAATATGAACGTCGTAATCCTATTGATGTTTTCTTTTGTTTTAACCACTTGGTAAATTCTTATCAAACTTCACACGGGATTAGGGCTTGCATGTATGTGTTTAATTTATTCGATATTATATCTTATGCCCCATTTTATACCCACCAGTCTCTTTTAGACTGAGCCCGGTTGTTTTCAGTTGTTTTGTGCAGGTATAGGAGTGCTAGGCGGGAATACAAGTCGTCTAGGTCTTGCATTTATGTTTAGCACTTCTTTTCAGTCTCATATGTTCATACTCTTATTGCTATTTTGTATATGATCATAGTATAGCTTGGAGCGTTATGTTTTGTAGGCCGTGAGTGCCGTTGAATATTTGAATGCTTTTGTATATCTATTTTGGAACTTGGTGGCTCACTGTAAATATGTTATGTCGTTCTTGCTTCCGTGTTTTACTTGAACTCTGATTTTATATTATCTTGAGTTGAATGGTTTAAGGGTTAGTCCCGCCTAGCATAGCGTGTGTGTTGTGTCCCCGTTCGCCGTGGATTTGGCACGTGTATGGACTTCCATTTCATATACGGGTCGGGTCTCGGTGCGGGGGATGTGGTACCTTACGCTCGGGTGCTACATTGCATGTTAACTGCGCAAATATTTATCTAAACCCCTCACTCGGTTTTCACAGACTGACGCCTCCACCTTTCAGGTTATTATAGGTGCACGCTAGGCTGGAATCGGGTCGAGTCCAGTCCATGTAGTCGAGTCAGGCACGGTGTATTTACTTGATTATTTATAATTGCGTATGACATCATTGTTAAAGTTAATTGTTATGTATTCGAAGATGATAATGTATTGATATGTGAACTAGTATACGAATTATCTGACAAATGATCCAGGTTATAGCATGTTTTAATAGTTATATTTGCAAGTTGGTCGATTATGCTTCCGCTTTATTCTGTTGCGTGTATGAGTTGGTCCCGTTTAGCTTGTCATTTTATTTGCATTGTCACCCGTTCGCTATAGGTTAGTTCATGTACGGGTTACCCGTTTCGTATGTGAATCGACCTATAGTGAGGGGGTGTGGCAACTTCACGTGTAGGGGTGCTACATCTCAGGTGGTATCAGAGCCCGGTTGTAAAACCGAGGTTCTAGTGTCGTGTCGTGTCAAGTCTAGGTCGAACGGCATAGGAATTAATTGTCAATTTGAGAGTCTTGCATTTTATTTGAACTGTTTGATCTATTTGACTTCTTTGAATTAAATGAATTACTTGATAACTTGTGCTTTGCATTAATTCATGTTATTAATTGTCAATTAATTGATCTTGAATTGTTTGAAATTTAGATGATTAACGTGTTTTACTTCAAACATTGATGAATTACCTGCTGTACTTATATTAAATTCTGGTTATTAGCATCAATTATGTGATAATTGTGTGACACGAACATGCCTTACCCACATGCATTTATTTTCGAAATAAGTTGTGAGTGACAGGTTATGGAAATGCTATTAAACTACGGCTAATCGTTCAACAAATTCAGTCTACTACAAGATTCCTTCTTTAACTTCGGGACGAGTAAGAAAGTGTGCTGGAAATTCATACCAGGCTTCGAGAGTCATTATCTTCCCTATTGAGTTCAAATTCAGGTGATGAAATCCTGAAAAGAAGAATCAAGCTTGGAAGTCGCTTACAAGATTCGAGAGGTTGAAAAAAAAAAAAAAAGAAGGAAAGAGAGATGTTCCGAAGATGCTTAAACCGGGAATTCTAACAATAAGGAAGAAGTATTCTCGGGAGTTGATGGTGAAGTGGCTTTGAAGATTACCAACTATGGTATGGTTGAATTGAAAGATATGGAACAACAAATGGAAACAATAAAAAAAGGCAATAGGATGACGAGGGTGAATACCGGGATCACCGTTAGAGATTAACTCCTTGGGAAATGCCGAGATATCGATGGCACGAGAAGGGAAGCAATTGAATCCAAGAAGTACCACCTCGGATCCTAAAGCTACCGAAAGTCCTACAAGAAATTTTGGACCAAGGAATAAATTATGGAAAAGGGTTCAAAAACTATGTAGACATCAATAACTGGGAAGGAGTTGGGTTCAAGAAATTTCCAACTAGGTCAAGGAAAGGTCCGAGTGGAAGCCGGAGAAGCTTGAAGAGATAAAAGACCGTGGGGAAAATTAAAGAAGGATCAACCGTTCGAATCAAGCTTGCAATTTGGCCAACAAGGAATGGATGCCGGATCCAAGCTTAACGTATCTACGGTGACAGGTTCTTCAATGCATTCATAAACACGTGCATCATATTTATTAATAAATTGCCTTTGTTTATATATGTTGTCATACTTGTTATTTCAGATTTTATACTTGATGTGTTAAATGTGTTGTTTAAATTACGTAAGTTAACTGAACTTCTCCGTGTATACATATACGTCTTTAAATTAATACAATTGTTCTAAAGTGTTGTATTTGAAATTTCTTGTAAGTGCAATATGTGTACATTAACATTTTAACCGGCATACATTATTTAGTGTTTACTATGACAGGTTCGGTTCTCTCTCCAATTTTATTTCGATTATCGTCTCAACTAGGGTTGTGTTGAATCAAGAGGTTGGAAGAAATTGATGTTCGAGTATTATTGGGAAGATTATTGAGATCTAGAAAATGCTGATAAGTTCAAGCAAACAAATGTTCCACGGATTCTTCGACCTTCAGGAATTAGTCTGCATCTTGGAGATACAGTGGTGTAGGAGAATGAACTATTCTTGCTTCAGGTCAGGGTGTCGGCTTTGTCAAATATCAACTCTGTGGAAACAATAGGTGGCAAGTATCGGAATATTGCATTCTTATGGATAGCAGAAATCTACAACCTTCACTTGAGGAACTTGTGATGGCTGATTATGTCGTTGAGCGGGTTTTATTGTCAACAAATTACAGATATCAGATCAGATTGGCGTTATAGTTGGGGAAACGAAGTGGTGAACGAGCTCAAGAAGTTAAACAATTTCTATTTTCTTAAGGGGGAGTGTCAGCCGGGCAACGAAGTAAAGTCCAAAATTAAGATCTCCCTCGGGGAAGTTGGAACTTCAAGCAAATCAATTCTTCCTAGAGCCTCTATCAGAACCATGTGAAGGCAGTCTTCAACACCTCAAATATTTTCTCCCTCATACCCAAAGGAAAGTTCCATCATTGGCAGTATTTTTCTTCATCACTGTTCTCAAGAATGGGGGTACACCTTTTATGATCCTCTTGTAGTCTCGGAATGTCAGTGGGTTCAGTAAATAGAAGAGAATTCTACTTGGTTAATGTTTGGAGTCCATCCCAAATTAAAGATTATCTCGGCTACAAATAGGGCAACAGGGATGATCTAGAACTTTACGTGAACCGTCCCCTCGTTCCTGCGTCGCCTCTATAAATGTACCAGTTGCAGCGAAATTGATGCTTCTTTCCATGCCAACACATCGGAGAAAATGGAAGCTCTGAGAATTACAGATCGAAGATTGATCTCCTCTTTCGAGATATTTGCAGGGTTGTTGGATATGTCATCAAATTTCAGGGATCCAATAGAAAACATTTCACTAGAACCTGATTCCTTCGGTTTCTACGTGAGTGTACTTGATGAATTACTCTCATGAAAGGACGATCTTGTTCCTTGCCCTCATCGAGCATCTGCCTTAAGTGGAAGTCTCCGTGAAATTGGCAGGGTAAACAAGTCAAATTAAGAAGGGTTCGACCGGCAAGTTTGAGATTGAAATTGCACAGAAATGTGGTGATTAATAATGATTTACAGATTATGTAAGAAAATAGTTTGGGACTGAGGTAGCTGTCAGGAATTGACACTTCGAGTTCGGGTACCAGAAAAGATAAAGAATTGAATTCGGAATGAGGATCAAGGGGTTATTTAAGTATATGTAGCTACTGGGCAATCAAGGATTGACATTCTAGTTAGAAGGAATTTTAATTCAAGAACCAAGCAGTTAACTAAACAACCGAAACACGAGAATTGCAATCCCCGTTGAACGGTACACTTAATCATGCATATCACGAGTATCATTTATTTTATTATTACCATACGTGATTCATTGTTTACTATTAATTTGTTTTGTGTGAATAATAAGTTGCATAATTAATATTTCTATCTGCTCCTTATGTGCTAATTGTAAATGTTTACCTAAGTGCCTACTTGAATTTTATTTTGTGTGCGTGAGAGACGGGGATTCTCTCAGGGTTGTCAAGAGACGGGGTTCTCTTGTTACTTGCTCGAGAGACGGGGTTCTCTCGTTGGTAGTTTGAGAGACGGGGCACTCTCATTATTTCCGGCTACTTGTCAACTTGTTCTAGTGAAAGGTTAGATTTTCTTTCGAGTGTTTAGGCTCCGGAAAGTTGAGGGTCGTGATTTCACCACGTTTGGAGGACCCTTGTGGATTGAAGACCTCTTTCGAACTAATCCCGGACGGGGAATGACCAGCCCGCGTGGGATGAAAACGGGAGAGTCAATTAACTTCCAGGAATTCGAGACAGTGAATCCGAGGACGGATTCTCTTAAGGGGAAGAGAATTGTAACGCCCCAATTTTCAGACAGTTAGGTACGCTCGACACGTGTGAGTTTCGAGCGTTAGAATTTTATTTTATTAAATTCGTTATTCAATTTATACGTGCTACAGTAATTTTATAAATTGTATTTCAACATGATCACGTGAAAATATGTGAAAACCTGTCAATTTGAGAGTGATTGTGCAAATGGAATTTAATTGCTTAATTGTCCTTAAATGTCATTCCCTTTTCTTTAAGGACCAAATTGCACGAAAACCTTTTGGACTAAATTGATTATTCTTTAATCCTTGTATCCTTAATTGCATGACTTATAAGTTTGGAGGATTTAGTTGTAAATATCTCATTTTTCCAAGATATATCACGGTATATGCATCTCTTCCATAACTTTCATTTCATTTTCATCAAATTCATCTCCATGTTTGCTTCCTTTTCACCAGACCAAAACCATCAGGAAGGGAAGAGGAGATTTCATCAAATTAATGAAGTTTTCCAAGAAAATTAGGAGTTTGAAGCTCCATCTTCCATTCCCATCATCTTCTTCCATTTAATTTCATTTGAAGGTATATATATGATTATATATGTGAATTCTTGAATTAGAGCTTGAAGCTAGGGTTATGATCTTGATGTAATAACTTGTGTTTTAGTTGTTAAAAACATGATTCTAAGCTCTAGCCTTGAATTTCATGTATAAATCTTGAGGGTTATACTCCATATGCTAAGTTGATATATGAGCTTGAAATGATGATTGTGATGACCAAGGCATGAAACAAGTGTTTATATTGTGTTTTATTGCACTTTAAGAATGTATGTATGTTTCCTTTCATGAATTATAACATATTGGATTGAATTATAAGTGTTTGGTGAGTTTTGGTTGGGGTTCGTAACTCCCCTGTTCTTCATGCTCTGTTTCTGTAATGTCTGCGTAACGGGAACGGCCCTTCCCGTTCCCTTTGTAGTTGGGGAACGGCCGTTCCCATATTTTGGATCTTGTGCATGGCGGCGAGGAGGGGAACGACCGTTCCCACTTTGTCTCACAGACGGGAACGACCCTTCTAGGTTCGGGGCACAGTGTCGGGGAGCTGGGAACGACCCTTCCCATTTTGTACTAAAACCCGGAACGGCCGTTCCCATCCCTCTGGAGAGACAAAAACATTTTGCACAAAATTGGGATTTCCAATTCCTTTTCTTTACCCTTATTTGATCCCAAAATGTTATTATATGATCAATTACATGTCATAATATGATATTTTTATGTTATATTCGTGAATGCATGTCATCTCGTCGTGTGGTAAAGTCGTGCATCCTATTTGGTAATACTCTTGAATTATTGTCTCATGCACGTACATTGTCCCATTTTCTTGTCCAGTTCTTCTCCAAGGCGGAGATTACTGATCATGAACATGTCCACGCATCCATGAGTCGTCGTGTCGCCTGTCAGGTGAGGTTTAATTTCTAGTTATATAGAACCTATACCACCCTTATGTGAGCTTTTGGCCAAAAGGTATTTATATCTATAACTTTCCATGAAATACTCATGATTTCAAGCAAGTTACGTTTATTACAAGCAAGTCATGTCGTGAAAAGCAAGCAAGCCATGTATCGTACATGTTTTAGGCGAGTAAGCATGACTGTTCATGTTGGGCCCGAGGGTAGTGGCTGGAGCCAACCGGGAAAGCATGGGCTGACGGGTAACTCTGGCGTTATTCTCACCACATTGGTATGACCCCTGAATCCGCTAGGAGATTAGTGGAGGAAGGAGTTCTAGGCTTACGGATTCATGTACCCTCTGCTCAACACGTCGTGGATGATGAAGGCTAGCTACCTTCCCAGGAGGGAGAAGGAGACTGGGGATGGATCCGGCACCACGGATTGTCCTCGGGTTATTGCATGATTTCCAGTCCTTGATTGTATTGCCTGAATACACTATCGCACCTATGCACTGTAACTGAGTTGCATGATCACGTGTTAAGTAATCAAGCAAGCATGTTTCATGTACATTTGGAGTAAGGTTGGAGACTGCCCTCACTCGCCGGGGCCATGTATTGAATGCATGAAAATGATCAAATATTTAATCTTGACAGTTGTATTCTCGGACGAAGATATCATACTATTGAACTTATACATTTATCTTTTCTAAAACTTTACCCGAGAATATAGCTTGCATGTTAACTGCGCAAATATTTATTTAAACCCCTCACTCGGTCTTCACAGACTGACGCCTCCACCTTTCAGGTTATTGTAGGTGCACGCTAGTCTGGAATCGGGTTGAGTCCAGTCCATGTAGTCGAGTCAGGCATGGTGTATTTACTTGATTATTTATAATTGCGTATGACATCATTGTTAAAGTTAATTGTTATGTATTCGAAGATGATAATGTATTGATATGTGAACTAGTATACGAATTATCTGACAAATGATCCAGGTTATAGTATGTTTTAATAGTTATATTTGCAAGTTAGTCGATTATGCTTCCGCTTTATTCTGTTGCATGTATGAGTTGGCCCCGCCTAGCTTGTCATTTTATTTGCATTGTCACCCGTTGGCTATAGGTTAGTTCATGTACGGGTTACCCGTTTCGTATGTGAATCGACCTATAGTGCGGGGATGTGGCATCTTCACGTGTAGGGGTGCTACAATATCGGCTGTTAACCATGCCTGCATGAAGCAGCAGCAGGTACAGTAGCTGGCTCACTCCCGATATCGCGATAAATGCTTCCAATGTTTGCTGCAATTGTTACAAGATTACTAGCTTATCATGGAGTTGTATGCAGTATGAATTTAACAGTGATATACGGAGACGATTTTACCAAGCGTTTACCCCTATGTCCTCCAATTGTAATCTGCTTGCACACAAGCCTGAATAAATGAGCAGAGATCAGAACATTTTTTGACTCGGTTTGTAATATACATGATAATTTAAGCTAAAGTAATGTATCAGCATATTGGAAAACTTTGTAGATTGTACAATATCGAAAACAAACATTGCCCTGTCCTTGGCATATCGAAAACTTCTAGATTGAGCATGCCTTTTTCTGGTTTCTTTTACATTTGGACACATTCGGGTCGTGTTGCACTACATACAAGTGTCCGTATATAGGCTATACATCTCCAATCAATTTCTGTATGATCTACACAAAGATTTAACTACATATTCATACTATATAAGATGATGAACAATTTAAAGAACAAATATGCATTGATTTGAGGGGTTGAGTAATATCAATACCCGAAAACAAGTGCAGTTACTGCCCATGAAATAACTGCGGATGTAGTTGCACTAGCAAGACTCGCATCGTTCCATGCACGAACATGCGCAAAACCCAACAGCATCGAGCACGCACCTATCACTCCGGCAACCAATGCGTATACAAGAAGGAAAATTGTTGAAGGGTTTCCGCCCAAATCTGGTATAAAGCTAATGTTTTAGTGTTCAATAAGTTTCAAATAAAAAATCAGAAAAATTGCTTTGGTATTGAATCCTTGTACATAAAGGGACCACCACAAAAGGGGTCACGCTTAAAGCAATCTGTTCGGTGGGGTACATGCTGGAACTTGAAGCAAGATCTAACACCACGTAGCTTATATTGGCGCTAGTATTTTCTACTACTCCACTTATTAAAACTTACAAAAAAAAATTAATTAACTTTAAAGTGCAAACTAGAGCCTTAAATCAATTCCAAATCAACTAGTACTAATCACGAGGCAAACACTTGTCTAGCGTAAATTTGAAGTTATCAACCGCATAACGAGTGTCTTTTGGGAAAATTTGGGTTTAGATCAAATTTAATCCAACTCAATCAATCATATGAGTAAGTATAGTATACTTAGCTATGTGACTGATTATTTCCCATAAAATTTACACTAATTACAACACGCTTCCGATCTCGTCACACTAGTTTAGCCATCTAGAATCAGACTAGAATTACTTGTTGAGTATTGAACAAAATCCCAAGTTAGAAAATTTTGGGAAATACATCACTTGACAATTAATGTCTACATTAGTTTGTATAATTATCTAATGAATATTATTGTGGTTTTCAGATCATTTAAAATCCTTTTCGAGTGTGAAGTCATGGATTTTTATTTTTATTTTTTTTTGAGAGATTTAACTTCTATTTACTAGGATTTGAAATTTATTTTTCTGTAAGGATTATATGCACTTAACCCTCTACAAATCCTTAATTTTTGCAATAATCTTCCAGAAAAACCAAGAAGAAGAATGAGATAACCCCACTCAAAAATCATATTTTGCACTTCAAACATCCAATCCCATCATTTGGAATTTTCATTTTGTGTAAACTATATCATATCTGTTTCTTATAATTAAATAATTTAGATTTCGAGCAACTATGATTTTTAATAAGTGAGATGCAAAAAAATTATGAGAATAACTGAGATGCAAAAAATTATGAGAAGGATGAAAAACTAAGAACCAACCATCATGATACTTGGTCGAAGTCTGGCCTCATTTTCATTTCCACAATTGTTTGTTGTAAAATAACAAGAACAAGCCGTAGCATTTTCAGAATTAAGAGAAGTATGCAAAATATGCATGTTCAAATTCTAGTTTTCCTTAACATTTCCGTAGAATATCTCTAACAAATAAAGAGATGATTCCATAGACAGCAGTTTCCATCTTCTCCCCAAAATGTTTATTAATGTCGTATTATGAACCATAGTTACCTGATACGTACGGGTATTGGTACACGCTAGTGTGCCAAAGTATTAGTACGTCGGGATAAGCTTAATCGGTACGTTATTCCGATACACGGTACGTTTATAATGATTGATCGATACTCTTATTCTATAAAGACACCAAATCAGAGATATAAATGAAAATTATACTATAGAATATATACAAATATATATGTATATATATACTTCTGTTTACTGATTAATGTATTAACCATTTTTCTTGAATTACTGCAACTCTAATTATTAATAAAAATCTTAGAAATTCGATTAAATTCTCCATAAAAATAATCCTAACTACTAATAATAAATCAAAAAACATATATTTCTTTCTAAAAATCACTATAGTTTGATTTGTTGGAACTAAAATCGTTAAATCTAATTTATAGTACCAATTCGAGTATCATGGAGAATTGATACGCAAAAATATTGAGAATTGGTACATAAGTATCGATACGCAATTCAAAAGGAAGAGAGAGAGAAGATGCACATACGGTGATGATCCTGGTGTCCGTCGATGTATTTGTCGAGAGACCAAGCGGCGAGGCCCAGAAGTATTAGATACACCACTGAGTTCACCGCCAGCAGGGGTGCCATCAGCCTTCTTCCACCCATTCCCTGCGCCATTCTCTCTCTACTTATTTTATGTGTGTATTCCTGTTTGTTGTCTGAGTCTTCTCTCTCTGTCTCTATATATGTGTGTATGCAGTGTGTCAGTATAGGAGACGTGGTTGCTTGTACAAGACTGAACAGTACAGGTGTTGGTTCGGCGGTTATCGGGCAGCCTTGCTTGCAGTCTCGACGATATAATCATGCACAATTACTACGCTTACTCAATTAATTTTGTATTAATATAATTATGCACGCTCGACGTGTGTTTTTGGAAAAAAAATAATATTATTAAAATTTTTATATTAATAAAAATTAAATTAATTTTCAAATGGGTCTAATATATTAGTAATTTTGGCACATTTTGCAAATTAGAAAAATTTATTATTTAAATATATTAAAATTGATTTTTATATAAATATATGTTTTATAATTATTTTAGATATAATAGGTAAATTATGATAAATAAATAAATAAATAGTATAAAAGAATAAAACACCAAAGAACATTATTTTTGAAAAAAGATAAATTATATATAAAAAAAAAGAAAGAATTGAAGTGAAGTGAGATGAGAAAAAAGATAAGTTAAAAAAATATTATTAAAATAATTAAAAAAAAAAGAGAGAGGATAACGCAAGAGAAAAAAGAGGATAAGAAATAAATAAATAAAAAGAAAAAGAAAAAAGGGATACCAAGAGAGCAAAGCGATTAATACTTGGGTCTCTTGCTTAATATATAGTATAGATAAATCAAAAATACAAAAAAAAAAAAAAATAATAAAATAAAATAAAATATATATATATATATATATATATAGTAAACCTAAACTAAAACTGAACTAAATGAAACGGGGTTTGCTGAAGAAGTGTACTTGTACTATAAAGAAGAATAAAGAAGAATGAGATAAATTGGATAAATAGTCAAACTTTCTATTATTATATATATATATAATCCCTTTCCTGACATAGTTAGGAGTTCCTAGAACTTAAGAAATTCATGAATTGTGGAAAAGAAAGGGAGGAAGACCCATATATATATTGATGGTGCAGAAACTTGTGAAGGATTTAGACACCAATCACTTTAGAATTTGTATGTAGGAGGGAAGACCATCACAGGCGTAGGAGCCTCAGGAACTGGGTTTCCAATGAGCGTGGGTTCTTCCAGCTAGGATAACACCAAGAAATCGTGCAGCAAAGGTGCAGAAAATGGTGGAGTATATGAGACTTTTGAAAAGATGAAGATGCAGAGGAAAAATGATGCCCAGTTCGGTTGTGTGGTATTTAGTGAAGAAGATGACTTAGGCAGAATGCATGTGTTCTCCCCTTATTTATATGTTAGGGGCGAGGGTAAATGGGTAAATTGACCGTGTGGTCCCAAACCTGTGTTGCCCTAACACGTGGCAGCCTGTGAGGGTGTGAGAGTGACGTTTCTGCAAAGGAGGCGGCGTGTCAGGTACAATGGCGCGCACTACCTTTGTGTCAGAGGTTGTTGGCGAGGGCCGCGCGGGATGATGGACCAAAACCCGCTTGTGAAGGCTAGGATCCGTCGCATGAGAAGTAGGGTCACTCCCGAGCGTTGGTGACGCTCGAACAATCCACGGATGGGCTCCCCATGATAGATGACCCTTGAGCGCCAAAATCCCGAGCGTCATTAATGGGACCCCCCATGTGGGTGCTTCCCTGAGAAGGGTAACCCTGAGGGCCGAGATGCGAGCGTCAAACTCGTCGGTTCTGGCCCTTTACCTGAATTGTCGCCCGAGGCTTGGCGGTTTATATTAGCTGGCAAGTGAGTGGGCTGGGAAGGCTCATGAGCCCATCAATGCGAGCGTCTTGGCCTTAGCCAGCGATGTGCTGACACGTGGACGGCTCTGATTCGAGCGTGATTCGGAGCCTCATCATTTTGCCCCCCAAATTCTGTAGTATCGCTTCGAGCGTACTGTAGAATTTATAAAGAAGGAGCCTTGAATTTTGAATGTCCGAGGGTCAGGCCTTTACTTAGAGATGTGACCGCTGGCCTTCCGTAACGGACACAAACTGACACCGCATTAAATGCTGTCAAGTCCGCATTTAATGCTGAGTGCGAACGTGGGCGCGTGCACTCCGGGAGACGTGAGGCGGTTACCAAAAGTGGGGGGATTCCCTAGGCGGGAAATGATTGCGTTTTGAATTTTTAGCCCTAAACCATGTAAATTATCCCCTTTAAATAGAGTCCTACAGAGCTTTGGAACCTCTTTCACGCACTCAGATATCTTCCAGCCTTTAAGCAGTCAAAGAATTTTCTGCAATTTTTACAGACTCCAGCGAGCTTCCATTCTTCCAACTTTAGGTAAAGCTCCACGAATCTTGATATTCTGATACTAACTTTTAGATTTAGGTTGAGTGAGTGAAACCCTTGAGTGAAGAGCCAGTTCCTGCCATTACATTTGCTTCAGAAATTTCTTTTCTCTCCTTGAGTTCTCTGCCAGAAATCCCGTTTCCAAAAGTTGAAAACTGAACATGGCCGGAAACCAAACTGATGATTATGTACGGGATATTGAGGAGATGTCGGTGGGGAGCTCTTCCCCTCATGGCGATGTCCCCATAGCTGTTCCCCTAGTTAGGGCGCACCCAGATGAAGGAATTCCCATGGCGATCTCGGTGGCCCAGGCTCCGGCTGACGCCGGGGAAGAAGAGGTGGACGCCACCGTTCAAGGGATGAACGAGCGTGCTCCCGGAGGGATGAACGACCTCTTTGAGGAGATGCACAACGTGATGGAGATGCAGAGACAGGGGGAGAGAGTATTCCCAGTTTTGAACAGCGCTGTGAGACCCCAAGATCACAGGATCACAGTGGCTATGATGGCTCCCGAGGGTGAAGCGGGGCCATCCGGGCGTCCATTTGAGGCTGAACCTTCCAGAAGGCGTCAGAGGAGAGGAAGGGAGCCTGCCACTCGAGTGAGGCAAGATAATCGTCATCAGACTAACAGATCTCCGGATGAGATTGCAAGTATTCTGACTCTCGACGATTTGGAAGAGTTGAGGGAGAAAGCTTATTGGGACCAAGCGGTATTCCCCATGCGACTTCCTGAGGAGGGGGAGAGGGCCAACCGACCGCCGCCTGGGATGATGACGGTCTACTGGGATGCGGTCCTTGCCGGGGGCTTGAGGTTCCCAATTTCGCCCGTCGTTGTCAACATCTACCATCACTTGAGGCTTTGCCCTTCACAAATTCTGCCGAACGGCATAGCCCTGATTAATACCTTCGTGATTATGATGATTGCTCTAGGTCGCGAGCCTTCGATCATCAACTTTGATAGCTTGATACAGGTGGCCCGCTCGACTCGCTCATCCCCTACTGATGGATTCTATTACGCTCAAGCTAAATCAGGCTTCAAGATGATAGATTCCCCATCTACTTCCTATGGCGAGCATTGGAAGGAGAAGTACTTTTTCGTGGGGGCTCCAGGAGGAATTTTCAGGGTTCACCGCGGGTGGTTGATACATGGCGAGGGTCCTCTGATTAGGGAAAGAACGAAGAATAAAGCCTTTGAGGATTGGGCACAGGTGTTAGCCTTCGAGATGAGGGCTGAGAAAAAATGGATTAAGGCTGAGACCCTGATGAAGAATGAGGGATTGTTGTTCCGTTATGGTTTATCTTGCCCCCCAGACATGATACTCAACCCTCCAGCTGACATCATGGCCCTCGACGGTTAGATTCTAGGAACTAACAGCTCTAACCTTTAGAATAGTCCTCTAACTTACAGTGATTGTTGTATTCTTGTATATACGATCCAAGCAATCAATCTTCTGACGCTCGTTCCTCTTTACTTGCAGGCATCCAAATATTATCCCAAGGCATGAATGCTGAAGCCCTTTCCCGCATGTTGGGTGCTCAGGGAGCCGGTGCTAACCCTCAGCAACAGCAACAGCAGCAGCAGCAGCAAGAGTGACCCCCAACTGCGCCGAGGGGCAAGGGAATTCGGCGAAGGCAAGGGCGAGGCGATGGAGGCAGAGGTGCTGGAAACGAGGTTCCAGCTGTTGGTCCTGTTGAGGATCTCACTGGGGATGGCGCTCGGGAGGTTACCCCTACTCCAGTTGCTCCCGAGGGGCCCATAGCACTTAGCTCCAGCACTTCCCACAACCGATCCGGGGATTTAGTCCGCATCCAAGAAGGGATTAGGGCCGAACGCCAAGGCAAAAGGAAGAGGATGCCGGACTCTGTCCCAATCTCCGGTAAAGGAAAGGAGGTGGTTGTAGGCCACCGCGGTGAGGGAAGCGACACATCTTCCTCCGAGGATGAAGATTTCTGGAAAATTGGCTGTCGGAGTGACGCTCGGTACAAGCGCCAAAGGAAGGACGGCCCTGTCCTGCTGAAAAAGAGCACCTTTTCTGTCAACATGGTCTCCGACATTGTCGGAAAGCTCCAGTTCTCCGCCGACCATGACAAACTGAACGAGCATGATGCCGCTCGGGTCGCAGATGACGCCTGCCACGTCCTCCTGACGGTTAGGCCTCGATTCCTTCTCTTTATAAAATTCCCCCCTTCTCCCTTCTATGTTCTGACAGTGACCCTCGTTAACGGCTTCCCAGGAGGTAATCCCGAGGCTGAAAAATTTGCAAGGGCGAGCGCAAGCCTATTCTGAGCATAAGGCCAAGTACAAGAAGTTGCTGCGCATCACGGACCCGGGCCAAATGCAGGAGGATTACAACAATGTCAGCGCTCAACTGAATTCCGCCAACCTTGAGAACGTTCAGCTGAAGGAGAACCTGAAGAAGTCCGATGATGCCTTTCTGGTCCTAAATGAGCGTCACAGGAAATTGAAGGATGAGCGGGACCAGTTGAGGGTACAAAATGGGGAGCTGGGTGAGCAGCTGGCGGAGAGCACTCGCCAGAACGAGGCAGCCAACAAGGCCCTTGCTGACTTGCGAGGCAAAGTACAGGGCTTGGAAGCGAGGGTGTCCTGGGACGCGGTGATGAAGTTCGTGCGTTCCAAAGCCTTTGTATTTGCGGCCAACATGTAATGCTTTGACAACGCTCGGCGTTTCTTCCACAAAGCCATTGGGCAAATGGTCAGACTAGGCTTGGCTCCGGATAGCGCTCGCACTGATGCACGGTTGCGCATGGACTTGGACGAAAACTGCGAGCCCATGGTCCCTGATGATCCTACTGAGAATCTGGCGGAGCCCGAGTACCAGGAGTTGGTGGAAACGCTCCAAAGGGAGTTCATTGCAGCCAACACTGTAGCCCCAGAGCCCATCCAAATAGAAGACGAGGGCACCGTCATGGACACCGCAGACGTCGAGGAACATGGTGAGGCCCAAACTTCTGATGCCAACGTGCTGGCTCCGGTTCCCCTCGCAACCGCTCCTCCTGAGCCCGATGCTCCAGCCCAGTGAAGCTCCTTATGTTGATCCCTTTCCTTGTCGGTTTAAATTCCTTGTCATATTTATGAACAATTATTGTTTGTACTTAATCCTTCAGTCATTTTCTGAATATTTTGGATCCCTTTATGCTCCTTTTTATATACTGGAACTCCTCTTTTATCGCTTGGAAGTTCGAGTGCTTTCTCTTATTCTCTTGAATGGTGAACGATGTTATTCCATTGTGCTCGTCGTTTTTTCCTGTATGAACTGGTCTTTTTATATGAACGCTTGCGATGAGTGTTGTTTGTGCGCGAGGGTGTTTTCTTTAGGAGTACCCCGGCATCCGCCATAACGCACCACCAGTGTAAAGTTTGGCTACGTCCAGAGATTTGAGGGGCGTAGACGTGAACGCGAGGGTGTTTCCCTGGCCGTTTCTGTAATGGGGCTCGAATTTGAACTTAGGAAATCTCTGGGGATCCGCCTAAGTATTGGCCCCATAACGTGCACCCTCGTCTTGAACGCTCCATTAGGTTGTAGATACTTTAGAAATCATCAGTAGGATTTGCTAAGTATGGGATCAAAGCGAGCGTAACCGTGGGGTTAGCGTTATTTCGAGGAGCACATGAAGGGATTGAGTTAAAATCCATTATTTTATGAGTGTGTTTTTACTCAATAAGTTGAGGGTCATTGGGGTTCTTACGAGCACGAGCTGGAGTGGCGAACACTCAGCTGGCGTAAGTTGAGCATTGTGCTCCCCGTTGTTCGACACGCTTATTTTTAGGATTTATTCCTACAAATCGCTCAAACTGCTTTAGGTGGATGGTTATCAACACCTGGACAGTGTAGCTTTGGAACGATTGAAGTATCGCGTAGGCTTTTCGACGTGGAGGATGCTCGACACGGAGTAGGCCTCTCGTCGCTCGAATCATTAGGTCAAATAGGAAAGCAAGTAAATAATAAGAACAAAGAATTAAATACTTACTGTTATATGGATGCATTTGTGGAAATGATTACAACACGCTTTCCGTCGAAGGGAAGCACTCAATGCCGCAGACGGGCAATTTACCAAGAAGATGATATATATACGTAGAACCTTCTAAGGTTACATGCATTCCATGGCCTAGGGAGCCGCTCGCCTTGCAAAGTTTCCAATAGGTAGGTATTGTTTGCTCGTACCTGGATGACTTTGAAGGGACCTTCCCAATTAGGGTCCAACTTACCTACATGTTTGGAGACTTCAACTTTTTTGAGGACCAAGTCCCCCAGTTGGAAAGTCCTTTCTCTAACACGTTTGTTATATTGGCGGGCTACGGTCGCTTTGTATTTGTGGATACGTGCCCACGCAACACTCCTTCTTTCGTCCAACAAATCTAACTCGAACGCTCGATTGGATTCGTTGGCAGTAGGCTCGAAATAGGCAACGCGTGCGGATTCTTGAGCAATTTCCTCAGGTATCATAGCCTCGGAGCCGTACACGAGGGAATAAGGGGTTTCCCCCGTTGCCGCTCGCGGAGTAGTACGGTACGCCCATAGAGCTCCCTGAAGTTCTTCAGCCCATTCTCCCTTCTTACTCTCGAGCATCGTTTTAAGATGCTGGAGTATGGTTCGGTTGGTCACTTCAGCTTGACCATTAGCTTGAGGATGACCCACGGAAGTGAATCGTTGTTCGATCCCTAGTTCATAACACCAATCCCGTGTGTCAGTAGCGATAAACTAGGAACCGTTATCTGAGATGAGCACCCTCGGGATGCCGTATCTGCAGATGATATTTTTCCAAATGAAATCCCTCACAACCTTGAACGTTATCTTAGCGATCGCTTCTGCCTCAGCCCACTTAGTGAAATAATCCACAGCAAGTATTACGAACTTCTTCTGCCCGACCGCCATTGGGAGAGGTCCCACGATATCAATGCCCCACTGATCAAAAGGCCATGAAACATCAATAGGAATCATTTGAGCTGCCGGCAACTGAGGAGTGTTGGAATGGAACTGGCACTTGGGACATTTCTTGGAATATCTAATGGCATCTTGCAATACCGAGGGCCAATAGAACCCACTCCTTAAGATTTTCTTTGCCAAGCGCCTGAGTGGTTCCCACAACTTCCACTGTGCACATGCTCTAAAACTTCTTTAGCCTGCGAGGGACTCAAACGTCTCAGCGGTGGGCCCAGGAAGGATCGCTTGAATAATCGACCCTCGGCATCCAATGAGAAACGAGGGGCCTTGCTCTTGATCTTCCGAGCCTCAACTTTGTCGCTCGGGCTGGTTCCATCCCGGAGGAATCTGATAATTTCGTCAAGCCAACAAGGCTCGGAGGGGTCAATCATGTGCACTTCTTTCGAAGGTTCGCCTTTACTTATCAGCGGTTCCTCTGTTCTCAGAAATGTAACAGCGCGTTCGCAGTGGCCGTCCAGGGCGGACGCAAATTTTGAAAGAGCGTCAGCATGTTCGTTTTCTGCCATCGGGATTTGTAAAAGGTGGAATTCCTTGAACTTGGCTATCACCTCCTTAGCGTTCGCCAGATACTGCATCATGGTGGCTTCTCGAGCCTCATAAGAACCATCAATCTGACTCGCGATCAACTGCGAATCAACATATGCAGTGACCCGAGTGGCGCCATTTTGGAGTGCAATCCTGAGCCCCTGGATGAGGGCCTCATACTCAGCTTCGTTGTTGGTGACTTGGAACGCCAGCTTGATCGCATAGTCAACTTCAGCTCCGAGAGGGTCTCTGAGGGTCACCCCGGCTCCCCCACTTGGGAGGTCGAGGAGCCATCGGTGTGCAACAGCCATAAACCATCCTCTGCTGAGGGCACGGTATCTAAGTTGAAACGTTCTACCAATAGGTCAGCCACGGCCTGAGCCTATATCGCCGTGCGGGGCTCAAAAGCGATGTCGAACTGACTAAGTTCAATTGACCATTTAATTAACCTCCCTGAAACGTCTGGCTTCGCAAGCACTTGTCTGAGGGGCTGATCTGTAAGAACCACGATGGAATGCGCTTGAAAATATGGTCTTAGCCTCCGAGAGGCATTTACGAGCGCGAATGCAAACTTCTCTATCTCCATATATCTTTTCTCCGCTCCTTGTAGAGTCTTGCTTAAATAATACACCGGCATGTGCTTACGCTCGCGAATGGCCACTAGGACAGCGCTCGTGGCCTCCAAGGAAACTGACAGATAGATAAACAAAGTCTCCCCCGGGTTAGGTTTGGTCAACAGAGGCGCGCTCGAAAGATACTGCTTCATGTCCTGCAGGGCCTTTTCGCAGTCCGCGCTCCAAGTAAAGTTACGAGCGTTACGCAAAATTTTAAAGAAGGGCAGATTCCGGTCCGCTGAGCGGGAGATGAACCTATTTAGTGAAATGATTTTACCCACAAGCACCTGGACCTCTCTCAGATTGCGAGGGAAGGGTATGTCCAGGATCGCTTTGATCTTCTCTGGATTTGCCTCTATGCCTCGTTGGCTGACCACATATCCCGAAAATTTGCCACCTCGTACGCCAAATGTACATTTGGAAGGGTTCAGTTTCATACCATAACGCCGCAGGATATTGAACGCTCGTTTGAGGTCTCCTAGATGAGAATGTTGGCGTTCGCTTTTGACGATCATGTCATCCACATATACTTCCATGGACTTTCCGATCTCACACTCGAACATTCTGTTGACGAGGCGCTGATATGTCGCTCCGGCATTTTTGAGCCCAAAGGGCATGACCTTGAAGCAATAGACACCCATGTGGACTACGAACGCAGTTTTGGGACGATCCTCAAGAGCCATAAATATCTGATAATATCCTTGGAAAGCATCCATCATGCTCATAAGCTCACATCCGGCGGTTGAATCTACCAACTGATCGATTCTAGGCAGAGGGTACGGATCTTTGGGACACGCCTTGTTAAGGTCCATGAAGTCGTTGCACATATGCCACTTGTTGGCGCTCTTAGGAACGAGCACCACATTGCAAAGCCATTCGGGATATAAAATTTCTTCTATGTACTGAGCGTCAAGCAGTTTATTGACTTCTTCTTCTATGACCTGCTTTCGGAATCCATGGACATCCCTCTTTTTCTGCTTTATAGGTTTGAAGGTTGGATCCACATTCAGCCGGTGGACAATAACGCTCGGATCTATGCCGGTGAGGTCGGAAGCCTTCCAAGCAAAGACATCAATATTTTCCCGCAAAAATTCGATCATCATAATCTGAGAGGGACCGTCGAGGCTGGAACCTATTTGCGTGGTCTTATCTGGATTCCCCGGCTCCAATTCGATGGTCAGGAAGTTTTCTGTAGGTTCCACTCTTATCTCAGGCCTCGACAATTCGAGCGCCCGTTTCTTTCCTGTGACCCTCTCGTTGGTACCTCCCGAGGGTGTAGGGTCCTCGTCCTCCGAGGAGGAAGCCCCAACCTCTCCAAGGGGTGAGTTTCCAGCACCCTCGGGTTTGTCCGTGGCTTTCTTCTTATTCTTCTTCTTATAGAGCTTGGCCCTCTTGCGCTCGGGGCCATCCTCATCCAGCTTGGGGAAGTTAACGGACTTTTTGGTGGAGCCCGCCTGGGTGGGTTGTTTGGGCTTGTGGCTTCGAAGGGAAAGTACGTAGCATTCCAAGCTTCCTTTACATTGCACAATACTTCCCCAGTTCCCTCGGGAGTGGGAAACTTGACTTTTTGATGATAGGTGGAAATTATCGCTTTGAAGTCGACGAGGGCTGGGCGCCCAATGATGATGTTGTATGGTAGGTCCACTTCGACCACCACATAAAGAACATTTAAAGTCTTTCGCTGTGGGGCGCGACCGAAAGAGGTGGCCAAGCGAATTTGTCCGCGAGGGACGATCTCGGAACCCCCAAAGCCGACAAGGGCTGTTCTAAGAGGTTCGAGCGGAATGTTTGTGATGTTCATCTTCTGGAACGTGGAGTAACGCAAAACATTTACGGAGCTTCCACTATCAATCAAGACCCTCTTTACAACATGATTGTGAATGTCTAAGCTAACCACCATGGGGCAGTCAGAGGTTTCACTGACCCCATGGGGTGTTACAATGTGCTCTAAGTCTTTCTTTGTAAAACCTACGCTCTCATCCTTCTCCGAGCGTAATGACTTATCAACAGAGAGCACCGGGCGGGGCTGAGAAGATCTTTGGTCATAACTCCGAATGTAGCGACGTCGGGAAGCGTTAGAATCACCCCCCGAGGGTCCGCCGGCAATCATGTGAATAACCGCGAAGGGCTGGTTTTCCACGTCCGATGCCTTCCCTTTTCCACGGTCACTGGGCTCGGTGTGACGGTGACGGGGGCTGCGTGAGCGCGAACGACTTCTCCCTCTAATACGCGCTCGTTCAGCACAGTGTTCGTCGTATCTTTCTAGCACTTTCACGAACTCCTTGAGGTGCCCTCCGGCAATAAGCCTCTGAATCTCACTCTCGAGTTGGCGACACTCGTTGGTATCATGCCCTTTCTGCTTGTGGAAAGCGTAATATTTTCCCGAGCGCTTCTGGGCCTCGGTTTCCCTTAGCTTCGATGGCCTTTTGAACAGCTTTTTGTCCGCCATAGCATACACTTCAGCTATAGGGCGGTTGAGAGGGACTCGCTCGAATTTTCGAGGGGGAGAGTTCCGGCGAGCAGGGATAGGGCTGCGGCGGCGGCCTCTGGTTGAATCTCCTCTGTCCTCAAAGGATCTGTTGGTGCGAGGGGCGTCGCCATTTTTTGGTCCCTCGCAAGGTACATATCTTCGAGGGTGAAAAATGAGTCAGCGATGTCCCTTATTTCCATCAACGAGCGGGGCTTTTTCTTGGCCACTTCTTCCACAAATTCTTTGCTGACGTAGTGCTTTATGTTTATAGCTCCGAAAAGAGCATGCCTCAAGAAATCCATCGAGGGCTTCTCCACTAGCAAGATCTCCTTGTTGAACCTTCCCATGAAAGACCGAAGGGTCTCATTCGGCCCCTGGACCAAGCTGTACAGGGCTGTTGTGGCTGGGGCCGGTGCTTTTAAGGAGTTGAAGTGGCTGACGAAGGCATCTGTTAAGTCATAATACCCCCGAATCGAGCGCGGGGGGAGTTTTTTGTACCAGTCTTGAGCCATCCCAGTGAGGGAAGTGATGAACACTTTGGCCCTATAGTTGTTGGGGTGATCATATAAATGCATCAAATGTACAAAGTGATCCAGGTGCTCGGCTGGATCAGTGGTTCCATCGTACCTATTGACAGACGAGGGGATTTTGCCCTTCCCTGCGCGAGTCATCAGTACCTCCTCAATGAGGGGCGGGTCACCAGTCATGATCCTATAATCCCGGTCGTCGGGATGCTCGTAGCTGGCTTCCCTCCTGCGCCGAGAAATGGGGCTACGTGGTCGGCGAGCGTCTCTGGCCTTGGACCTCTCGCCCCCATCGCGGGAGGCGTGAAACCGTGCTCGAGAGAGCTGCTCTACCACGTTCTGGAGCCCTCGAATTTGGTCTTATACTGCTGCAAGCTGAGGGTCACCGACATTTCTGTGGTTTGCCCTCTCTGTGACCCTCGACTGGACCTCGTCGTTGTTTCCAGCCCCTTCATTTTGAGGGGCTCTCTCATTTCCCGCTGGCTGCTGCCCTTGCTGGACCCTCAGAGCGGCTTCATTTTCTTGAAGAGGGGGAGGGTGAGGTTGCTGGGCCCTTAACGCATTTTGGGCCATCGTCAAGGGATGTGCAGGGAGCCCGCCCAAGGGTGGGGCTATCCGAGCGCCCGCGTATGAAGGGAAATAAGCCATAGTGAAGTGTTCCCATGCATTCTGCACAGCTTGACTCTCGCATTGCGCATACAGCGCCTGAAGTTGTTGCGCAGTGATTTGGGGCATCTCTACCCCCTGTATTTCCCTTGGCATTGATAAGGGGAGGTTCAACGTCCCCACTTGATACGGCTGGACCAAAGGTACCATTCCAGGCATCGTTCCAGGCATTACCCCGGGCTGCATGAGAGTGTATCCTGGCGGCGGCATGGCCATAGGGTATATGCCAAGATGGGAGGCAGGGATATTTGGGGCGAAAGCTGGGGGGGGAGGATTGGAGCCCGATCCTCCCGCTTCATTTCCAGTTGGGGGAGGAGCAGCAGCAGCGGCATCAACGTCTTCGGCAACAAGAGGAGGTGCGCCCCCGGCGAGGGCGGGGCTTTCAGCGTTTTCTCCATTGGCGGGAGGAAGACCTCCTCTGTTCCCCAGAGTTCCAGATCTTGTGGCAGTAACCATGATGAAAGACTTTGGTGTCACTTTTCAACTAGCTTTTAAAGGAAGAAACTGGTAATAACGAAGATGGTGGTGATGGTTTCCCACAGACGGCGCCAAAAATGATGGTGCAGAAACTTGTGAAGGATTTAGACACCAATCACTTTAGAATTTGTATGTAGGAGGGAAGACCATCACAGGCGTAGGAGCCTCAGGAACTGGGTTTCCAATGAGCGTGGGTTCTTCCAGCTAGGATAACACCAAGAAATCGTGCAGCAAAGGTGCAGAAAATGGTGGAGTATATGAGACTTTTGAAAAGATGAAGATGCAGAGGAAAAATGATGCCCAGTTCGGTTGTGTGGTATTTAGTGAAGAAGATGACTTAGGCAGAAAGCATGTGTTCTCCCCTTATTTATATGTTAGGGGCGAGGGTAAATGGGTAAATTGACCGTGTGGTCCCAAACCTGTGTTGCCCTAACACGTGGCAACCTGTGAGGGTGTGAGAGTGACGTTTCTGCAAAGGAGGCGGCGTGTCAGGTACAATGGTGCGCACTACCTTTGTGTCAGAGGTTGTTGGCGAGGGCCGCGCGGGATGATGGACCAAAACCCGCTTGTGAAGGCTAGGATCCGTCGCATGAGAAGTAGGGTCACTCCCGAGCGTTGGTGACGCTCGAACAATCCACGGATGGGCTCCCCATGATAGATGACCCTTGAGCGCCAAAATCCCGAGCGTCATTAATGGGACCCCCCATGTGGGTGCTTCCCTGAGAAGGGTAACCCTGAGGGCCGAGATGCGAGCGTCAAACTCGTCGGTTCTGGCCCTTTACCTGAATTGTCGCCCGAGGCTTGGCGGTTTATATTGGCTGGCAAGTGAGTGGGCTGGGAAGGCTCATGAGCCCATCAATGCGAGCGTCTTGGCCTTAGCCAGCGATGTGCTGACACGTGGACGGCTCTGATTCGAGCGTGATTCGGAGCCTCATCATATATATATATATAGAATCATATTAGTCAAAATAATAATAAAAAATTAAAAATTTAAAAGAATAAAAAAAAATTTAACGTGATGCAAGAGAAAAGGGAAGTTATCAATAAATTAAAAGAAAAGAAAAGAAAAGATTTTAAAAGTTAGGGGCGAAAAGAAAAGAGTTCAAGAGTCGAAAACATCAAAACGTTTCTATCTACCCATAACGCTTAATATAATAGTATAGATATAGACTCAAGTAATTGAAGGTTAATTTTGGAACCTAAAATTGAATTTAGACTTGAATTATCGGGGTCAATCAATCCAGGGGGGTGTCAATCGATTCAATTCAGTTATATATACTTTGTTCTAATATCATATTAAAAAATATATATTTAATCTAACTTATTTAAAAATCTGTTGATGAAATAAAAATTGTAAAATACTCATACAGTAGAACATGATTTAATATTTAAGTTAGGGTAAATTACAGATTCCCCGTCTTTTGCCCCTTGGGGCGGATTGCCCCCTATAATCTTATTTTGGGCGATTTCCCCCCTAACCTTTCATAATTGTTACATTTTCCTCCTTTACAACGTTTCCGATGGCATTTTTTTGGAACATTCCGTTCATGAAAGAACGCCCCCCCCCCCACCCCCGGCGTTCCTTTGGCCCTTGGGGCGGATTACCACCTATATTTTGATTTTGGGCGGAAACGTCGGAGATTAATGGTTTCGTATTCGTGTGCTTTAAATCATGGAGTTGCGTCGCCACCACAGAGACGGTATGGGTCGGAATCTGTGACGCCCGGAGCGACTAGCCATCACATCCCCCGCACCTAGACCCAAACCCACATATGAAATGGAAGTCCATACATGAGCCCAAGCCTAAGCGAACGGGGACCTACACTGTAACGCCCCATTTTTCATTTATGCATTACGTTACATTATATTAAATTTCATAACATTTTATGTAATATATTCTTATGAAATTATATGAATTAATTGTTAATATGAATAATTGTTCATATATGACCCTAATTGCTCATTTATCTTAATATGTGGATTTAATTGCATAATATGATTTGGAGTTATACATTCATATATTCCAAGGACTAAAGTGCAAAAAGTGATGACTCATGCAAGTTAGTGGAAGATTTTTATATCTTACCTTATGCATCTCTTCTCACACATTTCATTCATCTCTTTTCACCCAACAAGATCACACACATACACACACTAATCTCGATCAAAAACACCAAGAAGAGAAAGGAAGATTTCATCCATTTTCAAGCTATAATTCAAGAAGGAAAGTGCATAAAGGGAAATATCATCATCATCTCACCCTCTCATCCATTGTTTCTTCTAGTTCAAGGTAGTATGAGAAGTTATATGAAGTCATGAATCCATATATGAGTGGGGTTTATGGTTTATGTTGTGATTCCTTGGGTATTCATGGTTAGAAGCATGCTTAGGTTCATTATATTTGAAAGCTTGCATGAAAACATGGAGTTATATTGAAGTTGGAAGCATGAGTTTATATAGGGTTTGATGATGAAGTTAATGATGATTTAAGCATGCTTCCTTGGATTAATTGGAGTCTAATTGATATATATGAGCTATATACTTGATATATGATAGTTGGAGTTGATTTAATTGCTTTGGTTTGGTGTTTATATGGCTTGGGAGCCATTCCTGCGAATCCCTGTTTTTCCCCTGCTATTTTTTGGACAGAACCTTCCCAAACACCCGTTTGGGATTTTAGTTATAGCACCAAACGCCCGTTTGGCACTGTTACATGAGGTTTTTCACACGCCCTTTTCTGCTTTCAGACCTATTTTCAAACGGGCGTTTCTCCCTCATATGAACTCCGATTGACCTGAATTTTGAACTCAAGGAAACCTCTTGAAGTCTGGAACAATATCAAATTGGAATCATCTCAATATCTTTTCTATTTTATGAGTTATAATCAATTCATTTAGGTGTCGCCACTTTCCCGGAAAACTGCACTCGCCTAACTTCAAGCTTACGCCATTTTCTCTTCGATTTGAACTAGAAAACGTGCCATATATCATCGGAAAGGTATTTATGTCTAGTTTCATACCCAATAAGAAAAACTCAATTCCCACTTCCAGAATTAAAGATATTCTGGTTTTCCCTCAGCATGTACGTTTCCTAAAATTGTCCGTTTTTGCCAAACTTCACCAAAACCTCTCTTATTGCATTCCTTTCACTTCCTTGGCTCCCGTATGTGAATTATATGATATATATGCTTAGTTAATTGATAATTATGCTCCTATTTGACATTTCTTAATTGTGATTGCATGACATATTGATCATGACTTTGTCGGGCATTGTAAATGGTTCATGCGAGTCGTGTCTCACGATCACTTGTCCCTTTTTTACATAGATTGTCTTTCCTTTGATGAGGAGCAAGCTCCATAGTTATATCCTTGTTAATTTTCGACCCAGGTGAGGTTTAATTACTAGATATATAGAACCCGTACAACCCTACGTGATGTTTCCGACCAAAATGTATATATATATATATATATATATATATATATATATCTTTCGCAAAATCTCTACCGATTGCAAATGATTTCGTGATCTATTGAATAATCATGTTATCGTGAATTGATCGTGTTATCGTGATTGATCGTGTTTTGGCGAGTAAGCATATCGTGTTCACATGGGCCCGAAGGTAGTGTATTGAGCCAACCGGGGAAGCAAGGGCTGACGGGTAACTCTTGCACCACCCTCACTCTTTTGGGATCAACTCTAAATCCACCAGGAGGTTTGGTGGAGGAAGAAATCCTATACATAGGAGTCATGCTCCTAATGTACATAGTGCATGGATGGTTGGGTCTTGCAAACCCACCATCACCGGAGGGAGAAGGAGATCGTGAAACTGCTGCTTGTGCACCGTAATTGATTGCATGATCACTTAACTCGTTAATAATCTAAATATTGGTAATGTTCACTATCGGAGTAAGGTTGGAGAATTGCCCTCACTCGCCAGGCCACTAATTGAATTGAAGTGATAATGATTGTATTGTTAAATGGATTAGTTGTAACCTCGGGCGGGATCTTTTCTAATATTAAACTTATATTGTTTCTTTTATTAAAACCTGACCCGAGATTTTGACTTGCATGTTATTTGCGCTAATATCTATTTAAACTCCTCACTCAGTCTTTCATAGACTGACACCCACATTTTCAGGTCTACAGGTTGCATGCTAGGCGGGATCGAGTCAGGTCTTTTATTTTGTGGGTCTAACACTTGTCGGTCTCATTTTCATGTACGTTATGGATGCCTTTGTATAAGTTTCGTTATTGATCTTTATGCAACTTTTGGAGATTGGTTTGTATTGAAGAGATGGAAATGAACTTGACTAAATGAAATGAATGTATATTATGTTTTCGTTTGATTGTTATGCATTGTTGTATTAATTGAGGGTTAGCCCGCCTAGCTATAGTGGTTTATTTTCTCTTGTCACCCGTTCGCTATAGGTTGGTTCATGTACGGACTATCCATTTCGTATGTGGATCGACTTATAGTGCGGGGGTGTGACATCTTGGCGTTCCGGGTGCTACATACACACACACACTAGGCTAAGTGGGGCTAAGAGGACAACAGAGCGCGCAAAACAAACACAGAAAAGGCGGAAGCATCAAACAGTATCCATTAGAGCTCAACAAAAGCACATACATTACTATATATAAATAGCCTCACGACCCAAAATAGATCCAATAATACATGAAATGTTATTTCCAAAAGTACAATTTAATTCAAATACATATTAAAATATTCAAAAGATGCAAGTATGAAATGCTGACTCGACCCAAACTAGCTAGCACAACACGACCACGTACTATCCCGCTTAGCTCGACCAGACCTGCAACTAAGGAGGGAAAAGGAGAGGGGTCAACCACAACTTGACTGAGTGAGTGGGCTAACGCACACCTACACACTACATAAATATAGAACAAAGCACATATTAATCAAAGGATTATGAACCGAGAATAGGGTTTTGCACACCAAACCAATTTTCAAGATAAACTTAAACATTTCATAATAAAAAAAAACGTACTAGAGTTAAAAGAAATCAAGAAAATCAAGAAAACCATAACTTACAAAAGCTCGGCGAGTACGAGCACTTAACCCTTACTCCTCTACAACGTAAGAAAATCAAGAAAACCATAAATACATAAACAATCCATCCCCGACAACCACGGTGTTTCGGGAGTCAAACCCTCTACACGTAATTACCAATGCACATGGGGTAGCTAACCCGCAATTTGCTTGAAGCACCATACCTCCTCAACCTCCAAGAGTCGCCCGTGAGTACTCAATATGGAGACTGTGCACAGGCTTAACTCGACGGCCCTTGACGTCCCAGGCGTCCTTACCCACGTCTCCGGGGCCCAGTAACAACCAATTATACAATTAAACTTACTTAACTCACTACATAATTAAACATAACTTACGTACCTTATCGAGCATACCTTACCTTGCAACTCCGCATATGCTTAACGCGTACCTCTCCGTGTCTTCCTTAACATTAAGATGTTGAGGTAGATCTTAGCTTGCTTGACAACACACGGTTTGGAACATAGCTTTATTGCAAAACATTTTCAAGCTTGTATATGCTTATATTTATAGTTCAAAACGTTTAATCGTATGACAAGGTCATAAACATATCATATGACACATATCCAATAAATAAATATATAGTATATTCGCATGTGGGTGAGAAATCATCACATTTAGGCTATAGGTCGATTAACTAAAGGAAAAGATCCTAAACCTCACCTTGTAGCAAAAGTAGGTAGAGTCCAGGGCTAAAAAGGAGCAAACAAACACCTAAACCTTGGGTTTAACGATATTCGGAAGAGGCTCTGAAACAAAAGAACATAACACCAGAGACTTAGACTCCATCATGAACCAATTAGACGCACGACGATGCATACAAATGCGAGTGGGTGCAATGCATGTCATGTAAATTCATATTTAGGCTTACCGGAGAAAATAATAAAATAATACATACGGATTCAAGAATTAAACTCATATCATATCAAATAACCTCATAATGTATCGTATTATAGCATACCATAAGCGTTCATGAGTTTAAAATGCATAAAGAAAGCAAACCACACAAGAAAATATATATTACACGTATATCACTTAAGACATATTGAATCATAACTCGCTCAAATCATATCAAATGAATTCAAAAAAATATATTAAAATCAAATTAACACATAATACTACATGTTAGCAAAGCTTAGGAACATATTAGGGGTGGGAGAAAAGCAAACAAGCAAAGAAAAACAAGAAAACAAAGTGCGAAGCAAAAAGAAGCCGCTGCCCTAAATCCACCAGGTGGATTTTTTCCAAAGGGGGAATCCACCCACATGGATTTAGGGCACACAACTCTCTGCCTCAAATCCACCCCGGTGGATTATTTTCAAAGCAGAAATCTACCCTGGTGGATCTGGGTCAAAGGCTAAAAAAAACGAGAAAAAGCTTGCAAACCAAAGCAAAACCAAGCAAAATCACATCCACAACATGAAGGATGGTAAAGGAACAAATATACTATAATATAATGCAAGGAATTCGAGGAAATACCAATCTAAACTCATTCAAATCATTCAAGGAAGCAAGGATCAAAGAAGCACAAGTATTCATCCATTTTCTTGCAAGAACTCAAATGAACATTAATGGTGAATTAAATCTCAAACAACTACCATGTTCTAAAGCTTAAGATATGAGATAATTAAGCTCCATAGATCAACATACAATTCATAAAATTTCACGAAAGCAATAGATGCACCAAAACATGTCAAGCACTTATCTTCAACCAATTCAATTAGATGAGCACATAGGCAAGAGTTTCATGCATTTCCCCCAAAAACCCCAAAGAGCATAAATGGTAAATCTTACCCCAAGCAACTACCATCATCAAGAAGCACAAATAAGCAAGAAAGAAGCCTCCTAGGTCATCATATAAGCCATCAAACTCCAAATAGCCAAAGAATGCACGTAGAATCCAAAATCTACCAAGAACCCTAACTATTCGTCAAGTTTGGCATATACAAAGACCCTCAACATCAAAACATGAAATTCATGGAGAGAAAGAAGCACAAGAACAAGAGAAGCAAGAATCCTAACTCACCTTAAAAGATTGGAGCAAGAAAGGATGAAAATCTTGAGCTTAAGGGCAAAAAATGGAGGTTCCTTCCATGGAGTCTCTCCTTTTTCTTGGGGATGAGGGGGGCTCGGTTTTGGGATCAAAATGGGAGGGAAATAAGGGTCTTGGGTGTAATAAAGTCAAAGCAAGGACAAGAGAAAAGTGGGCTAGCCTCCAAGTAGGTATCTTGGGGCGTTTTAGGTACGTAGGGCGAGTTTGCATCATCGGGAGGTCGAAACAAAGTCAAAAGGTGATGAGGCTTGTCCCATTGAATCCAAATCGTCGATTCAAGTCCAATGGAGGTGACAAAACTCGAATCCGAGTTCCCTATCTCAAGATACGAATTAAGGACTCAAGAGTGGCCAATTTGCAAAAAGGCCCAAAAATTCAAATAAAGTGCAATTGAGTCCAAACTAAAATCAATTAAGTCCAAGGCAAGTTAATACATACAAATAAGTCCTAAAATCATCTAATTCACATAGTTCACAAAGTTGACATACTCGGGATTCTAATTCATAAATCGCAAATTTCACAAATTGCTTATATTCACATTAGGAGCTCAATTAGGGCAAATTCTTAACAAATAATTCAAGTAGTTAATATGAGAAATAAAATATGAGAACATACGTCATATAAAGTCATCAATTAAATAAGGAATCAACAAAGTTACGGAAAATAAACTCACACGTGTCGCACACCTGTACGTGCGAGCGAGCGGGGTGTCACAATCTTCCCACCTTAAGAGAACGTGGTCCCCAGGTTCTACTGCTCGAGTTTCAAGCTCGAACAACTTCCGTATTCACCCAAGTTCGAGGTTCATGAAGTCCCGAGAAGGGTTAGCTCGGTAAGGTCTTCCAACACGAAGGGGTTTGATCAACTCTTGAAGTCTTGATGGAGTAATTCCTCACCGCTTGATCCGGGCTAGGAGCAATTCAAACATCTCGAATGGTAATAGGGTCTAAATTTGATTCATCACCCACCGTTCGATTTGTTCCAAACTAACTCAAGAGCTCGGCGTTACACGAAAGTCTCGAAAGATGGCCATCCTTCTAGCTTGGGAAGTTCCTCCAAGATGGCCATCCTTCTATTCGCTATTGCTTCGAAGGTCCATTGTAATCTCGACCCTCGAGCTACCATACTCTCGTACTCTCAGAACGAGTAAGCACTCAACAGGTAACAAATACACGTAAGAACAAATGAAAATAATCCAAATAGCAAAACAAGAATGCATGATGCACGTGCCATGAATGATTTGTGTACCGTTCATCGTTGTTTGGAATTTCTTCACATCTGGATGATTAGGTGAGTAGCCAAAATTGGTGTTGTAAGGCTCACAGCTCGACAATCTCGGTCTCAAGTTTCTTGGAAGAACCCTAACTTGATAATCAATTTCTTTCTCCAATTCCGTATGTTCTAATCACCGTATCCACTCGGTGGACTCTCCTTGTCCCACCTAACAATCCCCTTGTAGTGGTGTGGAGTTGCTCTGGTCGAGCCATTTTAAACGTTTCTCTGTACTCCTCTTTGAATTAACCCTTCCCATGCTCGGCCAAAAGGTGTAAGAGCATGTCCTAGGCGACTTCGGACCATGCCCAGATAATTCTTGAATTCCTTTAAAATCCCATGGTCTTCAAAATCTCCGTGAATCTTCTTACATCAACTAGTATATCTTCACGGTCCGAGATTACGATTTCTTGACTCCAATTCTTCTATTTCCAAGGAATTAGTATCCTGACTTCTTCATACTAATCGACCTCCAATTATGTTAGGAATAGTGCCCTAGAAAGCCGATTGTATATCCGCTTTGTACTTTTCCTTATTGTAATCACAGACAATCTTTGAATGAAATAACGAATTGAGGCAACACTTCTTTATATGCTCTTGTTTGGTATGCGTTTACTTTAGCTGTGCATGTATGAGAACTCCCCTAATCCTGATGACTTTAGGACTCTACCATTTAGGTGAAATGGTTCATGAAACGAGCCCTATATCACATAAGTCATGATTAGTAAAATACTCCAAGCCGATGAGTCCTACAGACAGTGGGAGTGTCAACCTGACTCCTCTAAGGCTTGCTTGTGGGATCACGCCCTTAAGAAGGACCACCTTGTTTCATGGAGGTGCAAAGTGTATAGTTGATACGTGCGTGATACATGAGGGTGCTTACTTTAATAAGTAAGTTCACTGAGGTGCCCCGTGTGAGAACATTCCTAAATGGGAAAGGAAGTTTCTATTTCAGGAAATGGAAACTTCCAGATTAGGAAATATCTCACGAGTCATTGATGTGATTAATTGATCCTTAGACTTGAGGTTCCTTGTCACTTTATGAGTTAACTCTGTAGTCTTAGGTATAAGCTTTAAAGGGTGTCGCCTTAGACAACTGATTCAAGGCTTATGCTGGGGCTGCACAAGTGACTCATGAAAGTGAATGAGAATCAAGAAAGGACCTACACTTGCATTTGCAAGGTGATCTCTTATTGTGTAAGTCATTCATATGCCATATGGAGTCCTTGGCCAAGGCAGTAGATCAAGACATCAAGAAAAGGGTTTCTTGGATTGAGATCAAATGGATATGAAATGCACTTAGCTTTAAGACCGGATTATTAGGGTTCTGATTATTCCCTTGCCCTAGATCTTGGTTGAGAGATAGTAAGTAGGAGGATTGTATCTCACATGAATCAATGACTTAAAGGTTTTGTCGAATCCGAACATTCCAATTCAGCTAGGGGTTAAACACCTGTTGCTAGATTATGGTCGTTTAATCTGTGGACTGATTAATTAATTAGTGAATTAATTAATTGGGGTCACTGCTAATTGAATTGAGAACCTAGAGGGTCACACACAACAACTTGGTTACATGAGTTGAGGCTTGAAAATGATTAAACGAGTTAATCGGGCCAAGAGGGTTCCACACGTGTGAAGTCACACGTGTGGCTCACGTGAGTGACACGTGTCACTGTGACACGTGTCACACACGTGTGTATATATATATATATATATATATATTATATATATATTAAATAATTAATTAGTTAATTATTTAATAGACTTTGGTTTAATTTTGAATTAAAAAGAAAGTCTAATTTTGGAGAAAATAATCTAGTTAATTAATTACGATTTAATTAATTAGATAAAAATAAGTTATTTATTTTATAATAAATAAAGTATAAAATTATCCAAAAATAGTTTGGATATTTTTAGCTCTCTTAAAAGTTGACTTGAATTAGAATTCAAAGTCAAAGTTGGAAAATACTTGATGAACAAGTAATAGGAGAGAGGGACCAAAATCCTAGCCCATAAAGGACTAGGAATTTCGGCACCCCCTCCCTATAAATAGGGGAGCTCGAGCTCCTTATGGAGCTAATAGACAATTCTTGGTTCATGTGTTGAACACCTTCCTTTCTCCAAGATTAAATTAAACCCTAGGTTAAGCCTAAACACTAACTAGAGAACTAGCATCCTTACTAGTTAGATTGTGATCAAGTTGGTGGACTTTCTCTAGAGACTTCAAGTTAGAAGTTTGAAGATTCGAGCTTTACCAAGGAGAGGGGATCAAGCCGCGAGAAGAGCGTTCTTGGGTGGCTTGAAACGCTTCAAGAAAGAATAAAAGAAAAGTAAGTTTTCTATCTTTACGAATTTGGTTACATGATTGCGAGTTCAAGGTCCTTTTGTTGGAAATTTTTTTTTAAATTCCGCTGCTTTCTGATTCGTGTTTTCCAACAAGTGGTATCAGAGCCACCTCGTTAATCGTGTTTCTGATTCGTCTCAATTATTCTGAATTTGGTAGAAATTCTTAGGCTTAAATGCGAATTAGGTATTCATGAGTTCTTTTAGAAAGCCTGAAATACGAAACTGTAATTCTTCCTAAATTTCTGAAACTGTTTTCTTAAATTGTGATTTTGAAAACCGTTTTGATTGAAATATGTTTAAATCGAATTTTTTAATTTTGGATTGTTTTGGTTTTTGAACTAAAAGTATGAAACACGAAATCGCGTTACGAAAACGCGAGCCTGACGTGCTAAGGCGTAGCACGCCAGGCCCGCGACCGCCCGCCCAGCAGTCCCGCAACCGCGCGGGACTGCCCGCCCTGACGCCCGCCAGCGCCTAGGCGCGCCTGCCCGCGCGGGACAGCCGCCCGCAACCGCGCGGGACAGCCGCCCGCACGCTCCCGCAACCGCGCGGGAGCACCTGCCCGGCATCGCCCGCACGCGAGCAGCAGCAAGCTGCGCACAGGGCGTGCGCCTAGCGCGCGACGCTGGGCGGCGAGCCTGTGCTCGTTCCGGGCGATTCCGGGCACGGTTTTGGCGTTTTCGTGTTTTCGTGTTTTCAGTCCTTGAAATCCCGATTTAATTTTTCTGAAAAATTTTATTTATTAAATTTGAATTATTTTTGAAATAATTGTTTGAATTGGGATTTTGAAAATTTAAGCGATTTAAATTTGAAAAAATTACAATCTTTATTTTCTGAAAATAATGAAAGAATAAAATTATTAATTTTGGAAATTACTTGGAATTTTATTGGTTTATTATTTTTCGGGTTTTATTGAAAAGGCTCTTGAACAAGAATTGCATCTAAGTCGTGTTTTAAGTCATTAGGACTTGAAACGAGAATTTTAATTTATTGGTTAAATTTAAATTCTTGCAAAAGCATGTTAGGTGATCATGGGTTTAGATCTATGTATGGTTTTAATTTATGCACATGGATGGTTTAAATTGGGGTTGGAGCCCTATAGTTGCGTTTTTTCAATTGAGGTTGGAGCCTCACTTATGTGCGTACTGTTATGTGATTTATTATGTGGCTTTCCATATTACTGTTTTGAGGCCGGGGTATGCCCCGTGTAATTGTCTAAGGCCAATATGAAGATTGAGCCTTATTACTTTATGTTTTTTTCTTTTTATTGTAATTTGAGAGTAGAGATAGGTGGTGAGGTTTTATTTTCATTTTGGAGACAATGCACCCATGGAGTAAGATGGACCACATTCAAGTAACAAGGAGGCCATAAGTGAAGACCCCTCAAAATGTTAGGGAGGGGAATCTCAATTGTTAAATGTAATAGAGATAGGGCTCGTATTTTGTTACCGCTTTCCCTTATGTGATTTAAACTGTTTATGTGGCATGTATGTTAGAACTTGTGATTGTGGAGTGGCTCCCACATATCACGCATAAGATAGGTAGAACCCATGATCATTACATGTTAGTATCATGCTAGGACATGTTATCTGTTTATGTGCTTGTTTGATATGCATTTAAGTGTACTTGCATTAATCAAGACTAATAAAATTGGATAACATATATGTTGGTGAGGTCGAACCGGACAACTCTCCGGTTGATTCGAAAATTCCCATTAAATATTAAGCTAATTTCGAACAAATAGGTGTTTAATTCGAGATGCAAATTTTGAATTAAATTCCTAGCATTCCATCAATAGGTTTTAAGTTTAGTAAGTAAAGCTAGTTATTGTCCGCGAGTCGTGGGATAGCTAGTGGAGCTTATTAGTTCTTAGTTACCTAATTAATCATTTTAAATGGTCAATATTTCGTGGTCAATTTTAGCAAGGGCGATGTCCGCGAGTCGTGGGTCATTCGAACTAAGTTTTGGTCATGATCTTATGATTGATGGGTCTAGCTTAACGCCTAAGTAAATATGGATGTCGCACGAGTCGTGGGTCCATATTGAAAGATAGGTGATGCAAAAACAATTACTAAGAGTTCTAAAGGTGTTAGAATTGGTAAGTTGTACCTACCTAGGGTTCTTACTTAGAATGTCCGCGAGTCGTGGGTTCGAGGTAAAATGCCTAGGATCTTAGTACCCATTGGGAAACGTGTTCTTCTTAGATCTTTGGGAATTCTAGATCTTTGAAAAACAGTGGGAGCTACATTAGATTAAAGACCTTATCTTTTGTATATCGTTATAATTCAGCATGCTCACTAGTTCTCTGTTTTACCATTTAGGTCGTAGATTCTGTGATTCTCTACGTGTTTTGAAATGGCAACCAAAAACCCTCTTGTATCGATCCTCGAGTCAAATAAGTTGACTGGTCCCAACTATTCTGATTGGCTGAGGAATCTAAAAATCATTTTAGATTCTGAGAAGAGAACTTATGTTCTCTTCGAAGGGAAGCCCAGTCCCGAAGGGGAGGCTCCCACTCGGGCCGAGCGGGATGCGATTCAGAAGTGGAAGGATGATAATCTCCAAGCCCCGTTGCCTTATGTTGGCTAACATGTCTCCGGACTTGCAAAGGCAACATGAGGCCATGGAATTCGCTTGAGAGATTTACGACCACTTAGAGCAACTTTACCGCCCTCATGAACGTGTTACAAGGTATAAAACTTCAAAGGAATTGTTCCACATGAGAATGAAGGAAGGTTCAAGTGTCCATGAATATGGACTCAAGTTTCTTGCCCTTACTGAGAAACTTGCTTCCATGGACATGCCACTGAAAGATGAGCTTTCAGTGGATATGTTGCTAGCTTCGCTCCCACCATCATTCAACCCATTTGTCCTTAACTTCAACATGAATCATGCTGGTGCTACTGTAGCTGAGCTGATTAGTCAGCTTGTGACTACTGAAAGCACGATCAAGAAGGACAATAAGGTTTTGATGGTGAATGCTCCATCTTCCTCTTCTGGGCCTTCTAAAGGTAAGGGCAAGAAAGCCCAAAAGAAGAAGAAGAAACCTCTTAGGCCCACTGGTGGCGTTTCGAAGGGGATGACCCAAAAGAAGAAGCGTGATCAGAAAGAGGATGTTTGCTTCCATTGTGGCAAAGCGGGACATTGGAGGAGAAACTACCTAGAGTACAAGGCTACTCTAAAGAAAGGTATCTTTCTCGTTGAAGTAAATCTTTCTATTAATTCTAGTTCTTGGGTACTTGATACCGGTTGTGGAACTCATATCTGTAATAATGTACAGATGCTAAGTGAAGTCCAACAACTCAAAGAAGGAGAATGTGTCTTGAAGATCGGTGATGGCTCAAACGTTGAAGCTCGAGCTTTAGGCACAATTAGATTAGATTTAGGTAGTTTTGAGTTAGTATTAAATAAAGTCCTTTATGTACCGAGCATTATTCGTAATATAATTTCAGTTCCAATATTAGATTGTGAAGGTTATGAAACTTATATTAAGAATGGTAAATATTTTGTCAAACGGAACAACTCTTCCGTTCATATCGGTACTCTAAGTAATGGACTTTACCTAACTCAGAATATCAATATTATGAATATACAACGAGAAACAAAGCGTAAGAGAGATGACAAAGTTTCAGCTCCCTTATGGCACGCTAGATTAGGACACATTTCCAAGAACAGAATTAGCAAGATAAACACTTTAGGATCATTCTCTGAAAATGATCTCAAAGAGTTGACTTCTTGCGAATCCTGTCTCAAAGGAAAGATGTCCAAAGTTCCTTTTAAAGGAACTGTGGAACGTGCCACTAAGGTTTTGGATTTGATCCATACTGATGTTTGTGGACCGCTTAGTGTAAGCACTAGAAGCAATCATCAGTATTTCATAACCTTTACTGATGACTTTAGTCGGTATGGTTATGTATACTTAATGAAGTATAAATCTGAAGCTTTTGAGAAATTCTTAGAATTTCAAAAGGAGGTTGAGAACCAAATTGGTCACAAGATCAAAGCACTTCGATCTGATCGAGGAGGCGAGTATCTTAGTGAAGAATTCCTTAATCATCTCAAGGATAATAGGATTATCTCTCAGTGGACTCCTCCGGGAACTCCTCAGCTTAATGGAGTTTCTGAGAGAAGGAATCGAACCCTACTTGATATGGTTCGTTCCATGATGAGTTTCACTGACTTACCACCTTCTTTCTGGGGTTATGCCCTAGAAAGTGCAGCAAAGATTCTGAATCTAGTTCCCTCTAAATCAGTCCCCAAAACGCCCTATGAAATGTGGCATGGTAAAATCCCTAGTTATTCTTACTTAAGAATTTGGGGTTGTCCTGCTTACGTGAAGAGGACAGTGGGAGATAAGTTAGAATCTCGTTCTAACTTATGCTACTTTGTAGGTTATCCTAAGGAATCCATAGGATACTACTTCTATGATCAATCTGAGCAAAAGGTGTTTGTTTCCAGAAATGCTACTTTTCTGGAGGAACCGTTCCTTAATGAAAAGAAAGGCAAGATCATAGAATTAGAAGAAGTACAAAGTGACCCCATACCACCCACTGAAGAAACGTCCCACTCTGATCAACCACAACCAATCACGAATTTCGATACACACGAAAACCCTCCTCTAAGGCGTTCTGAACGCACTCCTAGACAGCCGGAGAGATGGTATGGATTCTTCCATGAAATCTCTCAAAAGGATAATGATCCTTTAACATATGAGGAGGCACTTTCAGATTCTGACTCTGAACAGTGGATAGAAGCCATGAAATCCGAAATGGACTCCATGAACTCCAACCAAGTTTGGACCTTGGTAGATTTGCCTGATGGGGTCAAACCCATAGGTTGCAAATGGATCTTTAAGAGAAAGCTTGGAGTTGATGGAAGCATTGCAGCCTACAAAGCAAGACTGGTTGCAAAAGGATTCACTCAGAGACCCGGCGTGGATTTTGATGAAACCTTTTCACCAGTTGCAATGCAAAAGTCTATTCGGATCATGCTTGCCATTGCTGCATATTATGACTATGAGATATGGCAAATGGATGTGAAAACTGCCTTTCTCAATGGTGACATTGACAAAGACATTTATATGGAGCAACCCATAGGTTTCACATTCAGTGGGAGTGAGCAAAAGGTTTGCAAACTCCAAAGATCAATCTATGGATTGAAACAGGCTTCTAGGAATTGGAACATTCGATTTGATGAATCGGTCAAAGCGTTTGGCTTCATCCAAATTTCGAATGAATCATGTGTGTATAGAAAGGAATTAGAGACCTCAGTGCAATTGTTAGTACTTTATGTTGATGACATCCTTCTTATTGGGAATTCGAAGGATGACATGAAAGTGACTAAGTTATGGTTATCGAACCAATTCGAGATGAAAGATCTTGGTGATGCGTCCTATATCCTTGGAATTAAAATCTATAGAGATAGATCTAGAAGGTTAATAGGACTATCACAATCGATGTACATTGACAAAGTATTGAAAAGATTCAATATGGAGTCAGCAAAGGTTAAGAACTTTCCTATGAGTGTAGGAACATGTCTTTCAAAGAAGATGTGTCCTAAGACTAACCTTGAGAAGGAAAGAATGACTCATACACCTTATGCATCAGCAATAGGTAGCATAATGTATGCAATGTTATGTACTCGACCGGATGTGGCTTATGCACTTAGTGTAACGAGTCGTTTCCAATCTGACCCTCGAGATGGTCACTGGGCTGCCGTGAAGAATATTCTTAAGTACTTGAAAAGTACTAAAGATTTATTCTTAGTTTACGGAGGTCAGAAAGATCTTACTGTCGGAGGATACTGTGATGCAAGCTTTGCATCTGACTTAGATGATTTTAAGTCAATGTCAGGATACATTTTCTGCCTAAACGGTGGAGCAGTGAGTTGGAAGAGTTCCAAGCAAACTACCACTGCAGATTCGACCACTGAGGTCGAATACTTAGCTGCAAATGATGCAGCTAAGGAAGGTGTTTGGATTAGAAACTTCATTCAAGAGTTGAATGTTGTTCCTAGCATGAAAGACCCCATTACTGTGTTTTGTGACAACACTGGGGCTGTTGCTCAAGCAAGAGAACCAAGATCTCACCAACGGACCAAGCACATTATGAGGAAGTATCACCTAATCCGTGATATTATCAAAAGAGGAGATGTGCTAATTGAGAGGGTCACATCAGCAGAGAACGTGGCAGATCCACTTACTAAACCCCTTAGTCGAGAAGCTTTCCAAGGTCATCTTCAGAAGATGGGACATAGAGTAGCTTTAGAATGGCTTTGACGGGCAAGTGGGAGATTGTTAGGAATAGTGCCCTAGAAAGCCGATTGTATATCCGCTTTGTACTTTTCCTTATTGTAATCACAGACAATCTTTGAATGAAATAACGAATTGAGGCAACACTTCTTTATATGCTCTTGTTTGGTACGCGTTTACTTTAGCTGTGCATGTATGAGAACTCCCCTAATCCTGATGACTTTAGGACTCTACCATTTAGGTGAAATGGTTCATGAAACGAGCCCTATATCACATAAGTCATGATTAGTAAAATACTCCAAGCCGATGAGTCCTACAGACAGTGGGAGTGTCAACCTGACTCCTCTAAGGCTTGCTTGTGGGATCACGCCCTTAAGAAGGACCACCTTGTTTCATGGAGGTGCAAAGTGTATAGTTGATACGTGCGTGATACATGAGGGTGCTTACTTTAATAAGTAAGTTCACTGAGGTGCCCCGTGTGAGAACATTCCTAAATGGGAAAGGAAGTTTCTATTTCAGGAAATGGAAACTTCCAAATTAGGAAATATCTCACGAGTCATTGATGTGATTAATTGATCCTTAGACTTGAGGTTCCTTGTCACTTTATGAGTTAACTCTGTAGTCTTAGGTATAAGCTTTAAAGGGTGTCGCCTTAGACAACTGATTCAAGGCTTATGCTGGGGCTGCACAAGTGACTCATGAAAGTGAATGAGAATCAAGAAAGGACCTACACTTGCATTTGCAAGGTGATCTCTTATTGTGTAAGTCATTCATATGCCATATGGAGTCCTTGGCCAAGGCAGTAGATCAAGACATCAAGAAAAGGGTTTCTTGGATTGAGATCAAATGGATATGAAATGCACTTAGCTTTAAGACCAGATTATTAGGGTTCTGATTATTCCCTTACCCTAGATCTTGGTTGAGAGATAGTAAGTAGGAGGATTGTATCTCACATGAATCAATGACTTAAAGGTTCTATCGAATCCGAACATTCCAATTCAGCTAGGGGTTAAACACCTATTGCTAGACTATGGTCGTTTAATCTGTGGACTGATTAATTAATTAGTGAATTAATTAATTGGGGTCACTGCTAATTGAATTGAGAACCTAGAGGGTCACACACAACAACTTGGTTACATGAGTTGAGGCTTGAAAATGATTAAACGAGTTAATCGGGCCAAGAGGGTTCCACACGTGCGAAGTCACACGTGTGGCTCACGTGAGTGACACTTGTCACTATGACACGTGTCACACACGTGTGTATATATATATATATATTATATATATATATTAAATAATTAATTAGTTAATTATTTAATAGACTTTGGTTTAATTTTGAATTAAAAAGAAAGTCTAATTTTGGAGAAAATAATCTAGTTAATTAATTACGAATTAATTAATTAGATAAAAATAAGTTATTTATTTTATAATAAATAAAGTATAAAATTATCCAAAAATAGTTTGGATATTTTTAGCTCTCTTAAAAGTTGACTTGAATTAGAATTCAAAGTCAAAGTTGGAAAATACTTGATGAACAAGTAATAGGAGAGAGGGACCAAAATCCTAGCCCATAAAGGACTAGGAATTTCGGCACCCCCTCCCTATAAATAGGGGAGCTCGAGCTCCTTATGGAGCTAATAGACAATTCTTGGTTCATGTGTTGAACACCTTGCTTTCTCCAAGATTAAATTACACCCTAGGTTAAGCCTAAACACTAACTAGAGAACTAGCATCCTTACTAGTTAGATTGTGATCAAGTTGGTGGACTTTCTCTAGAGACTTCAAGTTAGAAGTTTGAAGATTCGAGCTTTACCAAGGAGAGGGGATCAAGCCGCGAGAAGAGCGTTCTTGGGTGGCTTGAAACGCTTCAAGAAAGAATAAAAGAAAAGTAAGTTTTCTATCTTTACGAATTTGGTTATATGATTGCGAGTTCAAGGTCCTTTTGTTGGAAATTTTTTTTTTAAATTCCGCTGCTTTCTGATTCGTGTTTTCCAACAAATTATTGTTCCTAATCTTTACTTAGTTATCACCTCGATGGAAGTCCCTTGATTTTACTCTTTACGGATTCGAATTCGTTGCATGACTTGTCCTCTGTTGACTTGCACTTGGGTAGATAATTTCCTTCCAAAACTCTTTGCCTTTCTCTATCGTTTTCATTTGTTACTTTATATCTCCCAATTCAACTTCACAACATGACCAAATCCACTTGGATCTGGAAAGTAAAATCCAATCCATCCTGAAGATAGAACTTCTCGCATCTTGGTTTTTCCATAGACTTGGAATCAATGTAATGATCGATTCTTTTTATATTCTCCCAATCCAACTTCTTCCTTTCCCAAAATCCGAGGTGTCTCAGTTCTCTCTTCTTCTTTTCTCTTGCCCGAGCTTGACTTCTGAAGAATTGGCTTAATTGGAAACTCTTTCTTGATGGTCCGTAATGCTAATTATCCCCTAACCCCATGATATTTGAACCTTCTCCTACAATCTTTGTTACTTATCCCCTTAAAGAACCTATTTTACCTTGAGTCCTCTTGAAGATCATCACCTCATCATTGATCTGAATCTCGAATTAAAATATTCTAAAGATCCTTCCTTTGCTCTTTTCTCGGGTTAGATGATCCCGTGGAATCCGATTAAAGTTCCTCTAGAATAGAGAGTTATTCTTTTCCCTGCTAGGAGTTTAGGTTGAATACTTGTTCTCGGATCGTGGTTTTAATTCTCCCTTCAACATTCCCTTGACCACTCATCATTAAAGAATCCTTCTCTTTTCGCAGGGTCCTTAGCCTTCTTGTAATTATCTCCTCTAATTCCTTTGAATTTTCACCTTCTTCTTACCCCGGTTCTCGTTACTACGAGGAAAACTTCACTCGAAGGTGTAAAGATCTCATACATGCTATCACGAAGACATGGAACTTATGCATGTGGGTTAGATTTGCTTATGCTATGTTTCACGTTATCACCCAATAAAGCAAGAAAACAACAAGTAATAACAATACATAACACACACTAGGTACGATACAAGATGAGTGCGCGTGCTATGAATGCGATTACCTCTCGGTTGTTTCTTTGGCCTTAGTCGATCGCACGCATCCTACTTATACTTTGGCGATCCACACCCATAACAGCGTCCCAACCTTTTCTAGCAATTCTCATAGATGTGGGTCGTGCTCTTGCAATGAGCACATGGAGGTTGTTCCGGTAGTTGAGCCTCTTTCATCTTCCTATTCTTATTTGAGCTCGGTTCGTTAATCCCTCGGCTCCATTTCGATCCCGACCCAAAACTACTCTCCGGCTCGAATTTTCCCACCATGCTTCTTTTTCGCAATTCCTTCGACTCGGCTTGGAGAGCTCTCCTTGTGGACTCAAGCCATACATTCGGGTGAGTTTTGGGCTTAATGTCCTTGAGATCTCTTCTAATCCCATCCATAAATCGGGCCAACCTTTCAGATTCTTTAGCCCACCGTTGATCATTTTGGGGACATGCATTGACCTTGTGATCGGGAGCACCGCTTCCAAAACAAGCCCCTAACCGCTTCCTACAATCTCCATAGGTGTGATTTGGCCCTTTACAATAAGCACATAGGAATTGTACTTCAGGAACAGGTGCAGTTGAGGAGGCCAGAGCATCTCTTGTGGTAAACCGAGGTAATTTTCCTTGCATCTTGATGGGTATGGAGAGCAATTAGTTGCCTTGGTTGTCTATATGATTCGGTAGAAAGGTGTTAACCTGCAATGCACAAGCTAGGTGAAAATACAATGCATGTGGTTAGTAAGTGGGTATGGCATATAGTTAAAGTAATAAATGCAAGTAAAACACAAGAATGCAACATTTAAGTAATTGAAAACGAAGTTTAAAACACATAATTCAAGAAGTTTCATATATCTTAATGCAATGCACATGTTATCACCTTGTTCCTAAGCCGTACGACCTAGACTTGACACAACACGACACTAGAACTCCGGTTTTGCAACCCGGAGCTCTGATATCACTTTAGGATGTGACAACCGGAGCGACGAGCCATCACATCCCCCGCACCTAGACCCAAACCCACATATGAAATGAAAGTCCATACATGAGCCCAAGCCTAAGCGAACGGGGACCTACACACACACACTAAGCTAAGTGGGGCTAAGACGACAACAGAGAGGGCAAAACAAACACTGAAAAGGCGGAAGCATCAAAAAGTATCCATAAGAGCTCAACAAAAGCACATACATTCTATATAAAAATAGCCACACGGCCCAAAATAGATCCAATAATACATGAAGTGTTAATTCCAAAAGTATAATTTAATTCAAATACATATTAAAATATTCAAAAGATGCAAGTATGAAATGCTGACTCGACCCAAACTAGCTAGCACAACACGACCACGTACTATCCCGCTTAGCTCGACCAGACCTGCAACTAAGGAGGGAAAAGGAGAGGGGTTAGCCACAAGTTGACTGAGTGAGGGGGCTAACGCACACCCACACACTACAAAAATATAGAACAAAGCACATATTAATCAAAGGATTATGAATCGGGAATAGGGTTTTGCACACCAAACCAATTTTCAAGATAAAATTAAACATTTCATAATCAAAACAAAACGTACTAGAGTTAAAGGAAGCTCCTATCCCGTTTCATAATCAATGAATTGTACAAAAGCTCGGCGATTACGAGCACTTAACCCTTACTCCTCTATAACGTAAGAAAATCAAGAAAACCATAAATACATAAACAATCCATCCCCCACAACCACGCAGTTTCGGGAGTCAAACCCTCTCCACCTATTACCAATGCACATGGGGTAGCTAACCCGCAATGTGCTTGAAGCACCACGCCTCCTCAACCTCCAAGAGTCGCGCGTGAGTACTCCATATGGAGACTGTACACTGGCTTAACCCGACGGCCCTTGCCGTCCCGGGCGTCCTTACCCACGTCTCCGGGGCCCAGTAACAACCACTTATCCAATTAAACTTACTTAACTCGCTACATAATTAAACATAACTTACGTACCTTATCGAGCATACCTTACCTTGCAACTCGACATATGCTAAACGCGTACCTCTCCGTGTCTTCCTTAACATTAAGATGTTGAGGTAGATCCTAGCTTGCTTGACAACACATGGTTTGGAGCATAGCCTCGTTGCAAAACATTTTCAAGCTTATATATGCTTATACTTATAGTTCAAAACGTTTAATCATATGACAATGTCATAAACATATCATATGATACATATCTAATATATAAATATATAGTATATTCGCATGCGGGTAAGAAATCATCACATTTAGGTCATAGGTCGATTAACTAAAGGAAAAGATCCTAAACCTCACCTTGTAGCAAAAGTAGGTAGAGTCCAGGGCCAAAAAGGAGCAAACAAACACCTAAACCTTGGGTTCAACGACGTTCGGAAGAGGCTCTGAAACAAAAGAACACAACACCAGAGACTTAGACTCAATCATGAACCAATTAGACGCACGGCGATGCATACAAATGCGAGTGGGTGCAATGCATGTCATATAAATTCATATTTAGGCATGCCAGAGCAAATAATAAAGTAATACATAAGGATTCAAGAATTAAACTCATATCATAACTAATAACCTCATAATGTATCGTATTATAGCATACCATAAGCGTTCATGAGTTTAAAATACATAAAGAAGGCAAACCACATAAGAAAATATATATTACACGTATATCACTTAAGACATATCGAATCATAACTCGCTCAAATCATATCAAATGAATTCAAAAAAATATAATAAAATCAAATTAACACATAATACTACATGTTAGCAAAGCTTAGGAACATATTAGGGGTGGGAGAAAAGCAAACAAGCAAAGAAAAACAAGAAAACAAAGTGCGAAGCAAAAAGAAGCCGCTGCCCTAAATCCACCCGGTGGATTTTTTCCAAAGGGGGAATCCACCCACATGGATTTAGGGCACACAACTCTCTGCCTCAAATCCACCCCGGTGGATTATTTTTAAAGCAGAAATCTACCCTGGTGGATTTGGGCAGAGGCTAAAAAAACGAGAAAAAGCTTGCAAACCAAAGCAAAACCAAGCAAAATCACATCCACAACATGAAGGAAGGTAAAGGGACAAATATACTATAATATAATGCAAGGAATTCGAGGAAATACCAATTTAAACTCATTCAAATCATTCAAGGAAGCAAGGATCAAAGAAGCACAAGTATTCATCCATTTTCTTGCAAGAACTCAAATGAACATTAATGGTGAATTAAATCTCAAACAACTACCATGTTCTAAAGCTTAAGATATGAGATAATTAAGCTCCATAGATCAACATAAAAGTCATAAAATTTCACGAAAGCAATAGATGCACCAAAACATGTCAAAAGTCCACTCCGAAGCACTTATCTTCAACCAATTCAATTAGATGAGCACATAGGCAAGAGTTTCATGCATTTCCCCCAAAAACCCCAAAGAGCATAAATGGTAAATCTTACCCCAAGCAACTACCATCAACAAGAATCACAAATAAGCAAGAAAGAAGCCTCCTAGGTCATCATATAAGCCATCAAACTCCAAATCGCCAAAGAATGCACGTAGAATCCAAAATATACCAAGAACCCTAACTATTCATCAAGTTTGGCATATACAAAGACCCTCAACATCAAAACATGAAATTCATGGAGAGAAAGAAGCACAAGAACAAGAGAATCAAGAATCCTAACTCACCTTAAAAGATTGGAGCAAGAAAGGATGAAAATCTTGAGCTTAAGCGCAAAAAATAGAGGTTCCTTCCATGGAGTCTCTCCTTTCTTCTTGGGGCTGAGGGGGGCTCGGTTTTGGCATCAAAATGAAAGGGAAAGAAGGGTCTTGGGTGTAATAAAGTCAAAGCAAGGACAAGAGACAAGTGGGCTAGTCTCGAAGTAGGTATATAGGGGCGTTTTAGGTACGTAGGGCGAGTTTGCATCATCGGGAGGTCGAAACAAAGTCAAAAGGTGATGAGGCTTGTCCCATTGAATCCAAATCGTCAATTCGAGTACAATGGAGGTGACGGAACTCGAATCCGAGTTCCCTAGCTCAAGATACGAATTAAGGACTCAAGAGTGGCCAATTTGCAAAAAGGCCCAAAAATTCAAATAAAGTGCAATTGAGTCCAAACTAAAATCAATTAAGTCCAAGGCAAGTTAATACATACAAATAAGTCCTAAAATCATCGAATTCACATAGTTCACAAAGTTGACATACTCGGGATTCTAATTCATAAATCGTAAATTTCACAAATTGCTTATATTCACATTAAGAGCTCAATTAGGGCAAATTCTTAACAAATAATTCAAGTAGTTAATATGAGAAATAAAATTTGAGAACATACGTCATATAAAGTCATCAATTAAATAAGGAATCAACAAAGTTACGGAAAATAAACTCACACGTGTCGCACACCTGTACGTGTGAGCGAGCGGGGTGTCACAATCTTCCCACCTTAAGAGAACGTGGTCCCCAGGTTCTACTGCTCGAGTTTCAAGCTCGAACAACTTCCGTATTCACCCAAGTTCGAGGTTCATGACGTCCCGACAAGGGTTAGCTCGGTAAGGTCTTCCAACACGAAGGGGTTTGATCAACTCTTGAAGTCTTGATGGAGTAATTCCTCACCGCTTGATCCGGGCTAGGAGCAATTCAAACATCTCGAATGGTAATAGGGTCCAAATTTGATTCATCACCCACCGTTCGATTTGTTCCAAACTAACTCAAGAGCTCGGCGTTACACGAAAGTCTCGAAAGATGACCATCCTTCTAGCTTGGGAAGTTCCTCCAAGATGGCCATCCTTCTATTCGTTGTTACCTCGAAAGTCCATTGTAATCTCGACCCTCGAGTTACCATACTCTCGTACTCTCAGAACAAGTAAGTACTCAACAGGTAACAAATACACGCAAGAACAAATGACAATAATCCAAATAGCAAAACAAGAATGCATGATGCGCGTGCCATAAATGATTTGTGTACCGTTCATCGTTGTTTGGAATTTCTTCACATCTGGATGATTAGGTGAGTAGCCAAAATTGGTGTTGTAAGGCTCACAACTCGACAATCTCGATCTCAAATTTCTTGGAAGAATCCTAACTCCGTATGTTCTAATCACCGTATGCACTCGGTGGACTCTCCTTGTCCCACCTAACAATCCCCTTGTAGTGGTGTGGAGTTGCTCTGGTCGAGCCGTTTTAAACGTTTCTCTCTACTCCTCTTTGAATTAACCCTTCCCGTGCTCGGCCAAAAGGTGTAAGAGCATGTCCTAGGCGACTTCGGACCATGCCCAGATAATTCTTGAATTCCTTTAAAATCCCACGGTCTTCAAAATCTCCGTGAATCTTCTTACATCAACTAGTATATCTTCACGGTCCGAGATTACGATTTCTTGACTCCAATTCTTCTATTTCCATGGAATTAGTATCCTGACTTCTTCATACTAATCGACCTCCAATTATTGTTCCGAATCTTTACTTAGTTATCACCTCGATGGAAGTCCCTTGATTTTACTCTTTACGGATTCGAATTGGTTGCATGACTTGTCTTCTGTTGACTTGCACTTGGGTAGATAATTTCCTTCCAAAACTCTTTGCCTTTCTTTATCGTTTTCATTTGTTACTTTATATCTCCCAATTCAACTTCACAACACGACCAAATCCACTTGGATCTGGAAAGTAAACTCCAATCCATCCTGAAGATAGAACTTCTCGCATCTTGGTTTTTCCATAGACTTGGAATCAATGTAATGATCGATTCTTTTTATATTCTCCCAATCCAACTTCTTCCTTTCCCAAATCTGAGGTGTCTCAGTTCTCTCTTCTTCTTTTCTCTTGCCCGAGCTTGACTTCTGATGAATTGGTTTAATTGGAAACTCTTTCTTGATGGTCCGTAGTGCTAAGTATCCCCTAACCCCATGATATTCGAACCTTCTCCTACAATCTTTGTTACTTATCCCCTTAAAGAACCTATTTTACCTTGAGTCCTCTTGAAGATCATCACCTCATCATCGATCTGAATCTCGAATTAAAATATTCTAAAGATCCTTCCTTTGCTCTTTTCTCGGGTTAGATGATCCCGTGGAATCCGATTAAAGTTCCTCTAGAATCGAGAGTTTTTCTTTTCCCTCCTAGGAGTTTAGATTGAATACTTGTTCTCAGATCGTGGTTTCAATTCTCCCTTCAACATTCCCTTGACCACTCATCATTAAAGAATCCTTCTCTTTTCGCAGGGTCCTTAGCCTTCTTGTAATTATCTCCTCTAATTCCTTTGAATTTTCACCTACTTCTTACCCCGGTTCTCGTTACTACGAGGAAAACTTCACTCGAAGGTGTAAAGATCTCATACATGCTATCATGAAGACATGGAACTTATGCATGTCGGGTTAGATTTGCTTATGGTATGCGTCACGTTATCACCCAATAAAGCAAGAAAACAACAAGTAATAACAATACATAACACACATCACAATAGTGTAATGAGGTATGAAGCAAGATCAGTGCTCGTGCTATGAATGCGATTACCTCTCGGTTGTTTCTTTGGCCTTAGTCGATCGCACGCATCCAACTTATGCTTTGGCGATCCACACCCATAACAGCGTCCCAGCCTTTTCCAGCAATTCTCATAGATGTGGGTCGTGCTCTTGCAATGAGCACATGGAGGTTGTTCCGGTAGTTGAGCCTCTTTCATCTTCCTATTCTTATTTGAGCTCGGTTCGTTAATCCCTTGGCTCCGTTTCAATCCCGACCCAAAACTACTCTCCGGCTCGAATTTTCCCACCATGCTTCTTTTTCGCAATTCCTTCGACTCTGCTTTGAGAGCTCTCCTTGTGGACTCAAGCCATTCATTCGGGTGAGTTCTGGGCTTAATGTCCTTGAGATCTCTTCTAATCCCATCCATAAATCAGGCCAACCTTTCAGATTCTTTAGCCCGTCGTTGATCATTTTGCGGTGAATTGACCTTGTGATCGGGAGAACCGCATCCAAAACAAGCCCCTAACCGCTTCCTACAATCTCCTTAGGTGTGATTAGGCCCTTTACAATAAGCACATAGGAATTGTACTACAGGAACAGGTGCACTTGAGGAGGCCAGAGCATCTCTTGTGGTAAACCGAGGTAATTTTCCTTGCATCTTGATGGGTAGAGACAGCAATTAGTTGCCTTGGTTGTCTATATGATTCTGTAGAAAGGTGTTAACCTGCAATGCACAATCTAGGTGAAAATACAATGCCTGTGGTTAGTAAGTGGGTATGACACATAGTTAAAGTAATAAATGCAAGTAAAACACAAGAATGCGACATTTAAGTAATTGAAAACGAAATTTAAAACACATAATTCAAGAAGTTTCATATATCTTAATGCAATGCACTCGTTATCACCTTGTTCCTAAGCCGTACACCTAGACTTGACACAACACGACACTAGAACTCCGGTTTTGCAACCCGGAGCTCTGATACCACTTTAGGATGTGACGCCCGGAGCGACGAGCCATCACATCCCCCGCACCTAGACCCAAACCCACATATGAAATGGAAGTCCATACATGAGCCCAAGCCTAAGCTGACGGGGACCTACACACACACACTAGGCAAAGTGGGGCTAAGACGACAACTGAGCGCGTAAAACCAACACAGAAAAGTTGAAAGCATCAAACAGTATCCGTAAGAGTTCAACAAAAGCACATACATTACTATATATAAATAGCCTCCCGTCCCAAAATAGATCCAATAATACATGAAGTGCTAATTCCAAAAGTACAATTTAATTCAAATACATATTAAAATATTCAAAAGATGCAAATATGAAATGCTGACCAAACCCAAACTAGCTAGCACAACACGACCAGGTACTATCCCGCTTAGCTCGACCAGACCTGCAACTAAGGAGGGAAAAGGAGAGGGGTTAGCCACAACTTGACTGAGTGAGGGGGCTAACGCACACCCACACAATACAAAAATATAGAACAAAGCACATATTAATCAAAGGATTATGAACCGGGAATAGGGTTTTGCACATCAAACCAATTTTCAAGATAAAATTAAACATTTCATAATCAAAACAAAACGTACTAGAGTTAAAGGAAGCTCCTATCCCGTTTCATAATCAATGAATTGTACAAAAGCTTGGCGAGTACGAGCACTTAACCCTTACTCCTCTATAACGTAAGAAAATCAAGAAAACCATAAATACATAAACAATCCATCCCCCACAACCACGCAGTTTCGGGAGTCAAACCCTCTCCACCTATTACCAATGCACATGGGGTAGCTAACCCGCAATGTGCTTGAAGCACCACGCCTCCTCAACCTCTAAGAGTCGCGCGTGAGTACTCCATATTGAGACTGTGCACAGGCTTAACCCGACGGCCCTTGCTGTCCCGGGCATCCTTACCCACGTCTCCGGGGCCCAGTAACAACCAATTATCCAATTAAACTTACTTAACTCGCTACATAATTAAACATAACTTACGTACCTTATCGAGCATACCTTACCTTGCAACTCGACATATGCTAAACGGGTACCTCTCCGTGTCTTCCTTAACATTAAGATGTTGAGGTAGATCCTAGCTTGCTTTACAACACACGGTTTGGAGCATAGCCTCGTTGCAAAAAATTTTCAAGCTTATATATGCTTATACTTATAGTTCAAAACGTTTAATTGTATGACAAGGTCATAAACATATCATATGACACATATCTAATATATAAATATATAATATATTCACATGCGGGTGAGAAATGATCACATTTAGGTCATAGGTTGATTAACTAAAAGATAATATCCTAAACCTCACCTTGTAGCAAAAGTAGGTAGAGTCAGGGGCCAAAAAGGAGCAAACGAACACCTAAACCTTGGGTTCAACGACGTTTGGAAGAGGCTCTAAAACAAAAGAACACAACACCAGAGACTTAGACTCAATCATGAAACAATTAGACGGACGACGATCCATACAAATGCGAGTGGGTGCAATGCATGTCATATAAATTCATATTTAGGCATGCCGGAGCAAATAATAAAATACATAAGGATTCAAGAATTAAACTCATATCATATCAAATAACCTCATAATGTATCATATTATAGCATACCATAAGCGTTCATGAGTTTAAAATGCATAAAGAAGGAAAACCACATAAGAAAATATATATTACATGTATATCACTTAAGACATATCGAATCATAACTCGCTCAAATCATATCAAATGAATTCAAAAAAATCTAATAAAATCAAATTAACACATTATACTACATGTTAGAAAAGCTTAGAAATCATATTAGGAGTGGGAGAAAAGCAAACAAGCAAAGAAAAATAAGAAAACAAAGTGCGAAGTAAAAAGAAGCCGCTGCCCTAAATCCACCCGGTGGATTTTTTCCAAAAGGGGAATCCACCCCCATGGATTTAGGGCAGACAACTCTCTGCCTCAAATCCACCCCGGTGGATTATTTTCAAGGTAGAAATCCACCCCGGTGGATTTGGGCCAGAGGCTAAAAAAATGCGAAAAAGCTTGCAAACCAAAGGAAAACCAAGCAAAATCACATCCCCAACATGAAGGATGGTAAAGGGACAAATATACTATAATATAATGCAAGGAATTCGAGGAAATACCAATCTAAACTCATTTAAATCATTCAAGGAAGCAAGGATCAAAGAAGCACAAGTATTCATCCATTATCTTGCAAGAACTCATATGAACATTAATGGTGAATTAAATCTGAAACAACTACCTTGTTGTAAAGCTCAAGATATGAGATAATTAAGCCCCATAAATCAACATACAAGTCATAAAATTTCAGGAAAGCAACTACCATCAACAAGAATCACAAATAAGCAAGAAAGAAGCCTCCTAGGTCATCATATAAGCCATCAAACTCCAAATAACCAAAGAATGCACGTAGAATCCAAAATCTACCAAGAACCCTAACTATTCATCAAGTTTGGCATATACAAAGATCCGCAACATCAAAACATGAAATTCATGGAGAGAAAGAAGCACAAGAACAAGAGAATCAAGAATCATAACTTACCTTAAAGTATTGGAGCAAGAAAGGATGAAAATCTTGAGCTTAAGGGCAAAAAATGGAGGTTCCTTCCACGGAGTCTCTCCTTTCTTCTTGGGGCTGAAGGGGGCTCGGTTTTAGCATCGAAATGGGAGGGAAAGAAGGGTCTTGGGTGTAATAAAGTTAAAGCAAGGACAAGAGAAAAGTGTGCTAGTCTCGAAGTAGGTATCTAGGGGCGTTTTAGGTACGTAGGGCGAGTTTGCATCATCGGGAGGTCGAAACAAAGTCAAAAAGTGATGAGGCTTGTCCCATTGAATCTGTAGCACCCGGGACAATAGGCACCACATCCCCCACACTATGAGTCTAATCCACATATGAAATAGGCAGTCCATACATGAATCGGACTCACAGCGAACGGGTGACAAACAAAACAACAGTCCTGACTAGGCGGAAGCTAACCCTGGAACAATCAACAATAACCAAAATGCTGAAGCAAGGAAATCATTCATGTAATACTAAAGAAATAAATGAAATCCAACAAGAATAAAAATACGGGTTCCACTAATCAATACACCTGTCCTAACCTGTCCCGAAATAATATCAGTTCAATAAGGGCACATCGGCCACCAATAAAAGGTCAATACAATACTTAGAAACCATATAGTATGTAGTGAGTGTAAGTGAGTGGGACTAGAACAATGACTCGACACTCTAACTCCGCCTAGTAACCAACACCTGCAAAAGAAACTGGAAAAGTGGGAAAGAGGGGTCAGGCTCTAGAAGACTGAGTGAGCAAGAGCGATACATATATAGAAACATGCGTATGCAAGTCATAAATCCCGAGCAAGGTTTTATTTAAAATTAGTTCCCAAGAGGGCAAGAGAATAACTAAGCAATGCTCGGACTTTATGACTAATCATATTAAATTTCTTAAGTTCATAGATCATAGATAAACATTAAGGCTCGGCGAGTGAGCGTGCATCATCTCCAACCAAACTCCGACCGTGTACGACAAATATCATTAATATATTGAATATGTGATCATGCAGTATATTATAATACACACAAATCATATAACATAGTCGTTTGGGCGATCCGTGTCCCGGCCTTCCCGCACGGTGCATAACAATCATAATACAATCATATTCATAAAACAAGTTCCAACCTTCTTGCTCCGGGTGGTGGACGGGCTTGCAAGACCCGGCCACCTCATACATTGACCAAAAAGGGGTTACATGACTACCCAGATGGCACTCAGCTCCCTTTCCCCGCCAATCTCCTGGCGAGGTCCGGTACCGCCGTTAAACATAAATGGAATCAGCACATGGGATCACCGTCGGCCCATGCCTCCCCGGATAGCCACATGTACTAAATTCCTGGGCCTGTGAGCATAAGATACATGCATAATCTCGCCAAAACATATCAATTCATAAGAAACATAACATATTTCATAATTCATTTGAAAAGGGTTTACTCGATCAAAGTTTACTCGATGACTCTACTTTAAAAGCAACATATATATATATACATAATGTTTTGGCCAAAGCTTGTCACATAATGTTGTAGGGTTTAGTAGGTAACTAGAACAAAAACACCCTCACCTGGAACATGGTGATACAAGGATACGAGTTACCGAGTGCCTAATTGATCAAGATTTCTCCACCCTGGAGATAAACTGTACAAAAGACAACGTAACGTGTTCGTGAGACTCAAGACTCCAAATGAACCAAATAAGACGCACGACATGCAATGAACATGATATAAGTGCATAAGAAATAAAATTATGTAATGAACACGTTCATGTGCACTATTAATGTGTTTAAATCATATAAATAAGCCATTCATTCGTTCAAGGGGCGCTCATATTCATTAAGTTCTTAATTTCCACATCTCATATCAATTCAAGTTCAATCCATATACATTTCATACAATTCAATTCAAGAATCTCACATAACGATCATAGCACGTACTAAATCACGTTTACAATTATAGAATAGACAAATAATTACATTCAATTTAAAAATTGGAAATTAGAAAAGAAAGTGAAATAGATAACATTTAAATTTCCATAATTCAATTAAATCAATTAACATTTAATATATATAATAAACATATATATACATAATTACATATATATATATATATATATATATATACACACACATACGTACATACTTAGCATGCATACGACAAAGACTTCATGCATGCACAAATTAACAAATAATAACATGCATGGAATTGTTACAATTAAACATTCATGCACACGTTATATATTATATATATACATATAATATGCATGCAATAATACCAAACCAATTAATTGACACATGCATGCAAATATATTGGAAATATATAAGCAGCTCACATGCATTTATACATATATATATATATATATATATATATATATATATATATATATATATATATTCACAACCATGCACAAATTAGTACCCTCATATATATATATTTACAGTATACTCACGCCTTCATGCAAAAAGAACAGCAGGTATATATATATATATAACACGAACAGAAGCAGCAATAGAAATTGAAGAAGGAAGCAGCAGCAAAAACGTAGCAGTTTGGTAGCCTTCAGTTTCTGTAATTAGACTACCCGGCCGGGCCTTTTGCTCTAAAAAATCTCCCCCGCCGGGGAGTTCCAGTCCAGACGCGAGACAGCAGCAGTTCAGAGCTTAAATCCCCTGTTCTAAATCAAGAAGTAACAACAGCAGGTAGCAGCAACAAGAGCCAAATTTATACAGAAGCAAAAAGCACCAAAAACTCCCACAATTTGGCAGAAAATGTACAGCCAAGGAACAAGGAAAGATGCAGCAGCAAACAACAGCAATTTACAGTCAAGAACAGAGCACGAACGAAGGAAAAACAGAGTATAACTTCACACACACAATCAACCACCAATCCCGCAACAACAAGGTGCAAAAAGGCAGCAACTGACAGCAAGAAATCAGTCCAAATGCAACAGCAGCAGTTCAAGTCGTGAGGGAGGAGAATTCAGTTCCATTTTCATGCATTTCGTAACAAGTTCATTAATGATAACTCACTTAATAGCCAACTACTACCAAATACACGATCATAAATGAAATGAGGAAGGTAGGATAATCACCTACAAGCTTTAAAATCAACAAAAGCATCAAGGAATGCATGAAATCCAAATATGACTTCAAAACCTAACTATTCATGTATATCCCCATATCTCCATGTATTCCAGCTTAAATTCAGGGAAACAAGGCTTAAAATGACACATAATAAGCGTATATTACAACCCTTAACTCAGCTTGTGAATTGGATGGAAGATGGAAGAGATTTGAGCCTTGAATCTCCAAGGTTCCCAAGAGCTACGGGACTGACTTGAAAACAGGGGGTTTTGGCTGATATTTCTTGGTGTGAGGAGTGTGGTTCGGTTTAGGGAAAGAAGGGTCTTGGGTGTAATAAATTCAAAGCAAGGACAAGAGACAAGTGGGCTAGTCTCGAAGTAGGTATATAAGGGCGTTTTAGGTACGTAGGGCGAGTTTGCATCATCGGGAGGTCGAAACAAAGTCAAAAGGTGATGAGGCTTGTCCCATTGAATCCAAATCGTCAATTCGAGTACAATGGAGGTGACGGAACTCGAATCCGAGTTCCCTAGCTCAAGATACGAATTAAGGACTCAAGAGTGGCCAATTTGCAAAAAGGCCCAAAAATTCAAATAAAGTGCAATTGAGTCCAAACTAAAATCAAATAAGTCCAAGGCAAGTTAATACATACAAATAAGTCCTAAAATCATCGAATTCACATAGTTCACAAAGTTGACATACTCGGGATTCTAATTCATAAATCGTAAATTTCACAAATTGCTTATATTCACATTAGGAGCTCAATTAGGGCAAATTCTTAACAAATAATTCAAGTAGTTAATATGAGAAATAAAATGTGAGAACATACGTCATATAAAGTCATCAATTAAATAAGGAATCAACAAAGTTACGGAAAATAAACTCACGTGTCGCACACCTGTACGTGCGAGCGAGCGGGGTGTCACAATCTTCCCACCTTAAGAGAACGTGGTCCCCAGGTTCTACTGCTCGAGTTTCAAGCTCGAAAAACTTCCGTATTCACCCAAGTTCGAGGTTCATGACGTCCCGACAAGGGTTAGCTCGGTAAGGTCTTCCAACACGAAGGGGTTTGATCAACTCTTGAAGTCTTGATGGAGTAATTCCTCACCGCTTGATCCGGGCTAGGAGCAATTCAAACATCTCGAATGGTAATAGGGTCCAAATTTGATTCATCACCCACCGTTCGATTTGTTCCAAACTAACTCAAGAGCTCGGCGTTGCACGAAAGTCTCGAAAGATGGCCATCCTTCTAGCTTGGGAAGTTCCTCCAAGATGGCCATCCTTCTATTCGCTATTGCCTCGAAAGTCCATTGTAATCTCGACCCTCGAGTTACCATACTCTCGTACTCTCAGAACAAGTAAGCACACAACAGGTAACAAATACACGCAAGAACAAATGAAAATAATCCAAATAGCAAAACAAGAATGCATGATGCACGTGCCATGAATGATTTGTGTACCGTTCATCGTTGTTTGGAATTTCTTCACATCTGGATGATTAGGTGAGTAGCCAAAATTGGTGTTGTAAGGCTCACAGCTCGACAATCTCGGTCTCAAGTTTCTTGGAAGAACCCTAACTTGATAATCAATTTCTTTCTCCAATTCCGTATGTTCTAATCACCGTATCCACTCGGTGGACTCTCCTTGTCCCACCTAACAATCCCCTTGTAGTGGTGTGGAGTTGCTCTGGTCGAGCCGTTTTAAACGTTTCTCTGTACTCCTCTTTGAATTAACCCTTCCCATGCTAGGCCAAAAGGTGTAAGAGCATGTCCTAGGCGACTTCGGACCATGCCCAGATAATTCTTGAATTCCTTTAAAATCCCATGGTCTTCAAAATCTCCGTGAATCTTCTTACATCAATTAGTATATCTTCACGGTCCGAGATTACGATTTCTTGACTCCAATTCTTCTATTTCCAAGGAATTAGTATCCTGACTTCTTCATACTAATCGACCTCCAAATATTGTTCCGAATCTTTACTTAGTTATCACCTCGATGGAAGTCCCTTGATTTTACTCTTTACGGATTCGAATTGGTTGCATGACTTGTCCTCTGTTGACTTGCACTTGGGTAGATAATTTCCTTCCAAAACTCTTTGCCTTTCTTTATCGTTTTCATTTGTTACTTTATATCTCCCAATTCAACTTCACAACACGACCAAATCCACTTGGATCTGGAAAGTAAACTCCAATAGATCCTGAAGATAGAACTTCTCGTATCTTGGTTTTTCCATAGAATTGGAATCAATGTAATGATCGATTCTTTTTATATACTCCTAATCCAACTTCTTCCTTTCCCAAAATCTGAGGTGTCTCAGTTCTCTCTTCTTCTTTTCTCTTGCCCGAGCTTGACTTCTGATGAATTGGTTTAATTGGAAACTCTTTCTTGATGGTCCGTAGTGCTAAGTATCCCCTAACCCCATGATATTCGAACCTTCTCCTACAATCTTTGTTACTTATCCCCTTAAAGAACCTATTTTGTCTTGAGTCCTCTTGAAGATCATCATCTCATCATTGATCTGAATCTCGAATTAAAATATTCTAAAGATCCTTCCTTTGCTCTTTTCTCGGGTTAGATGATCCCGTGGAATCCGATTAAAGTTCCTCTAGAATCGAGAGTTTTTCTTTCCCTCCTAGGAGTTTAGATTGAATACTTGTTCTCAGATCATGGTTTCAATTCTCCCTTCAACATTCCCTTGACCACTCATCATTAAAGAATCTTTCTCTTTTCGCAGGGTCCTTAGCCTTCTTGTAATTATCTCCTCTAATTCCTTTGAATTTTCACCTTCTTCTTACCCCGGTTCTCGTTAGTACGAGAAAAACTTCACTCGAAGGTGTAAAGATCTCATACATGCTATCACGAAGACATGGAACTTATGCATGTCGGGTTAGATTTGCTTATGCTATGCGTCACGTTATCACCCAATAAAGCAAGAAAACAACAAGTAATAACAATACATAACACACATCACAATAGTGTAATGAGGTATGATGCAAGATGAGTGCTCGTGCTATGAATACGATTACCTCTCAGTTATTTCTTTGGCCTTAGTCGATCGCACGCATCCAACTTATGCTTTGGCGATCCACACCCATAATAGCGTCCCAACCTTTTCCAGCAATTCTCATAGATGTGGGTTGTGCTCTTGCAATGAGCACATGGAGGTTGTTCTGGTAGTTGAGCCTCTTTCATCTTCCTATTCTTATTTGAGCTCGATTCGTTAATCCCTCGGCTTCGTTTCGATCCCGACCCAAAACTACTCTCCGGCTCGAATTTTTCCACCATGCTTCTTTTTCGCAATTCCTTTGAGTCGGCTTTGAGAGCTCTGCTTGTGGACTCAAGCCATTCATTCGGGTGAGTTCTGGGCTTAATGTCCTTGAGATCTCTTCTAATCCCATCCATAAATCAGGCCAACCTTTCAGATTGTTTAGCCCGCCGTTGATCATTTTGGGGACATGAATTGACCTTGTGAACGGGAGCACCGCATCCAAAACAAGCCCCTAACCGCTTCCTACAATCTCCATAGGTGTGATTTGGCCCTTTACAATAAGCACATAGGAATTGTACTTCAGGAACAGGTGCAGTTGAGGAGGCCATATCATCTCTTGTGGTAAACCGAGGTAATTTTCCTTGCTTGTTGATGGGTAGAGAGAGCAATTAGTTGCCTTGGTTGTCTATATGATTCGGTAGAAAGGTGTTAACCTGCAATGCACAAGCTAGGTGAAAATACAATGCATGTGGTTAGTAAGTGGGTATGACACATAGTTAAAGTAATAAATGCAAGTAAAACACAAGAATGCGACATTTAAGTAATTGAAAACGAAATTTAAAACACAGAATTCAAGAAGTTTCATATATCTTAATGCAATGCACACGTTATCACCTTGTTCCTAAGCCGTACCACCTAGACTTGACACAACACGACACTAGAACTTCGATTTTGCAACCCGGAGCTCTGATACCACTTTAGGATGTGACGCCCGGAGCGACGAGCCATCATATCCCCTACACCTAGACCCAAACCCACATATGAAATGGAAGTCCATACATGAGCCCAAGCCTAAGCGAACGGGGACCTACACACACACACTAGGCAAAGTGGGGCTAAGACGACAATAGAGCGCGCAAAACAAACACACAAAAGGCGAAAGCATCAAACAGTATCCATAAGAGCTCAACAAAAGCACATACATTACTATATATTAATAGCCTCACGGCCCAAAATAGATCCAATAATACCTGAAGTGTTAATTCCAAAAGTACAATTTAATTCAAATACATATTAAAATATTCAAAAGATGCAAGTATGAAATGCTGACTCGACCCAAACTAGCTAGCACAACACGACCACGTACTATCCCGCTTAGCTCGACCAGACCTGCAACTAAGGAGGGAAAAGGAGAGGGGTCAGCCACAACTTGATTGAGTGAGGGGGCTAACGCACACCCATAGACTACATAAATATAGAACAAAGCACATACTAATCAAAGGATTATGAACCGGGAATAGGGTTTGGCACACCAAACCAATTTTCAAGATAAACTTAAACATTTCATAATCAAAACAAAACGTACTAGAGTTAAAGGAAGCTCCTATCCCGTTTCATAATCAATGAATCGTACAAAAGCTCGGCGAGTACGAGCACCTAACCCTTACTCCTCTATAATGTAAGAAAATCAAGAAAACCATAAATACATACACAATCCATCCCCAACAACCACGGTGTTTCGGGAGTCAAACCCTCTCCACCTAATTACCAACGCACATGGGGTAGCTAACCCGCAATGTGCTTGAAGCACCATGCCTCCTCAACCTCCAAGAGTCGCGCGTGAGTACTCCATATTGAGACTGTGCATAGGCTTAACCCGATGGCCCTTGCCGTCCCTGGCGTCCTTACCCACGTCTCCGGGGCCCAGTAACAACCAATTATCCAATTAAACTTACTTAACTCGCTACATAATGAAAGATAACTTACGTACCTTATCGAGTATACCTTACCTTGAAACTCGACATATGCTAAACGCGTACCTCTCCGTGTCTTCCTTAACATTAAGATGTTGAGGTAGATCCTAGCTTGCTTGACAACACACGGTTTGGAGCATAGCCTCGTTGCAAAACATTTTCAAGCTTATATATGCTTATACTTATAGTTCAAAACGTTTAATCGTATGACAAGGTCATAAACATATCATATGACACATATCTAATATATAAATATATAATATATTCGCATGCGGGTGAGAAATCATCACATTTATGCCATAGGTCGATTAACTAAAGGAAAAGATCCTAAACCTCACCTTGTAGCAAAAGTAGGTAGAGTCCGGGACCAAAAGGAGCAAACAAACACCTGAACCTTGGGTTCAACGACGTTCGGAAGAGGCTCTGAAACAAAAGAACACAACACCAGAGACTTAGACTCAATCATGAACCAATTAGATGCACGGCGATGCATACAACTGCGAGTGGGTGCAATGCATGTCATAAAAATTCATATTTAGGCATGCCGGAGCAAATAATAAAATACATAAGGATTCAAGAATTAAACTCATATCATATCAAATAACCTCATAATGTATCGTATTATAGCATATCATAAGCGTTCATGAGTTTAAAATATATAAAGAAGGCAAACGACACAAGAAAATATATATTACACGTATATCACTTAAGACATATCGAATCATAACTCGCTCAAATCATATCAAATGAATTCAAAAAAATCTAATAAAATCAAATTAACACATAATGCTACATGTTAGCAAAGTTTAGGAATCATATTAGGGGTGGGAGAAAAGCAAACAAGAAAAGAAAAATAAGAAAACAAAGTGCGAAGCAAAAAGAAGCCGCTGCCCTAAATCCACCCGGTGGATTTTTTCCAAAAGGGGAATCCACCCCCATGGATTTAGGGCAGACAACTCTCTGCCTCAAATCCACCCCGGTGGATTATTTTCAAAGCAGAAATCCACCCCGGTGGATTTGGGTCAGAGGCTAAAAAAACGAGAAAAAGCTTGCAAACCAAAGCAAAATCACATCCACAACATGAAGGAAGGTAAAGGGACAAATATACTATAATATAATGCAAGGAATTCTAGGAAATACCAATCTAAACTCATTCAAATCATTCAAGGAAGCAAGGATCAAAGAAGCACAAGTATTCATCCATTTTCTTGCAAGAACTCATATAAACATTAATGGTGAATTAAATCTCAAACAACTACCTTGTTGTAAAGCTCAAGATATGAGATAATTAAGCTCCATAGATCAACATACAAGTCATAAAATTTCACGAAAGCAAGAGATGCACCAAAACATGTCAAAATTCCACTCCGATGCACTTATCTTCAACCAATTCAATTAGATGAGCACATAGGCAAGAGTTTCATGCATTTCCCCCAAAAACCCCAAAGAGCATAAATGGTAAATCTTACCCCAAGCAACTACCATCAACAAGAATCACAAATAAGCAAGAAAGAAGCCTCCTAGGTCATCATATAATCTATCAAACTCCAAATAGCCAAAGAATGCACATAGAATCCCAAATCTACCAAGAACCCTAACTGTTCATCAAGTTTGGCATATACAAAGATCCGCAACATCAAAACATGAAATTCATGGAGAGAAAGAAGCACAAGAACAAGAGAATCAAGAATCCTAACTTACCTTAAAAGATTGGAGCAAGAAAGGATGAAAATCTTGAGCTTAAGAGCAAAAAATGGAGGTTCCTTCCATGGAGTCTCTCCTTTGTTCTTGGGGCTGAGGGGGGTTCAGTTTTGGCATCGAAATGGGAGGGAAAGAAGGGTCTCGGGTGTAATAAAGTCAAAGCAAGGACAAGAGACAAGTGGGCTAGTCTCTAAGTAGGTATCTAGGGGCGTTTTTGGTACGTAGGGCGAGTTTGCATTATCGGGAGGTCGAAACAAAGTCAAAAAGTGATGAGACTTGTCCCATTGAATCCAAATCGTCAATTCGAGTACAATGGACGTGACGGAACTCGAATCCGAGTTCCGTAGCTCAAGATACGAATTAAGGACTCAAGAGTGGTCAATTTGCAAAAAGGCCCAAAAATTCAAATAAAGTGCAATTGAGTCCAAACTAAAATCAATTAAGTCCAAGGCAAGTTAATACATATAAATAAGTCCTAAAATCATCTAATTCACATAGTTCACAAAGTTGACATACTCAGGATTCTAATTCATAAATCGTAAATTTCACAAATTGCATATATTCACATTAGGAGCTCAATTAGGGCAAATTCTTAACAAATAATTCAAGTAGTTAATATGAGAAATAAAATATGAGAACATACATCATATAAAGTCATCAATTAAATAAGGAATCAACAAAGTTACGGAAAATAAACTCACACGTGACGTGTACCTGTACGTGCGAGCGAGCGGGGTGTCACAGAATCCACCACCACAGAGGCGCGGTTCGGGGTTCCGCCACGAGGTGGCGGCATTGGTGTTCGAGTTCGCCGCTACATAAACGGGGACTAAGGGGTAATTTTCTAAGCTAGAGCTTATGATTACCACAGTTAAAAGCCAATTAACTGATTTTTTGATCTCTTAAACAATTAACTAATAATTGATAAAAAAAATGGTTAGCATGCATATTAATTAGTAGATAATTAACAATTAATGAAACAGACAACGACATGCTTATCACAGATTAGGTTTTACATAATTGCAGATAAAGATTAACACATAATCTCACAACAGATTTCAAGGTTGTCACAGTTACAGATAAAGAGAACGTATAATCTGACTAAGATTAACATATAAATCTCATATAAGATCTCATACTCAACAATCATAATCTACCATCTGAATTTTCTGACTACCGAGGGGCATGAGATAATGAATTGCATGAAATAAAGATAAACTTTGATAAGGATTAAAGCATAATCTAATCCAGGAATAAATTAACATATAATTTAGGGTAAATTACAGATCCGCCTCTCCGTTTTGGCGGAACCCCGAACCGCACCTCTGCAGCGGCAAATTCCGACTAATACCGCCTCTGTAAACCACATGAATACCAAACGAAACCATTAATCTTCAACCACGTGAATACGAAACCATTAATCTTCAACGTTTCCGCCCAAAATCAAGGTATAGGGGGCAACCCGCCCCAAGGGCCAAAGGACCGGATGGTGGGGGGGGGGGGTCTGTAACACGTGTTCTTTCATGAACGGAATATTCCAAAAAGATGCGGCCGGAAATGTTTTAAAGGCGGAAAGTATAACAATTATAAAAGGTTAGGGGAGAAATCGCCCAAAATCAAAGTATAGGGGGCAATCCACCCCAGGGTGTAGCACCAGCATCGAAAGGCGCCATATCCCCCGCACCAATAGCCCAATCCATGCATGAAATGAATTTCCATACACGAATCAAACACATGGCGAGGGTGACAAACAAAACTCAACCTAGCTAAGCGGGGCTAACCCTTACCAAACCATAACACGATGCTGTAACGCCCCAACGAGGGCATCCACGCCTATCCCACGCTACAGACCTAGCTTGTATATAGAATTGTCATCCATATACCCGCCAAGTTCGAAGCAAGCGGTGACAAACGGACAACCTAGCTAGGCGGTACTAGACTCACAACAAGCGAGTTAAGAACAAACACAAATATGCGAAAGCTTAAAACGTACCACATGCATAAGAGTTCAATATCAATACATGCGCTTCAGTCCTTCTCAAGTCAAATATCACAAGGTGATAAAGATCAATCCATCATTTAAGTGACCAACACGGTCCAACACATAATGCTCAAAATATGGAAATGTAAATCATCCTAGAGACCGCCACGGTCCATATAATAAGGTAACCTCAACATCTCCATACATAATAATCCATAAGTAAACCCGAAAGCATAAACATAAGTCATAAAGTACGCTACAACAAAACGAGTACAAACTAGACTCAAAGATAAGACCCTCAAGAAAGACCCCACCTAGCTTGACTCCAAAACGCAACCTGCGGACGCGGAAGGTAAAGGAGATCAGTTCAAACGGAACCAGTGAGGAGAAGTATACATAATATAATATAAGGGGGGTTTAATGTATGCCCAACAAAGATATTCATAATTCCATTCTTTCAAAGTAAATGCAAGTTTTGGTAAAATGAATCGTAAACCAAAGCACTGGCTCGGCGAGAACGAGCACTCCATCCGATCTTCCCAAACCAAGAAATCAAACCAATCCATCCTTTACATCGTTGATCTCCAGGGTGTGCACCCCCCGATCATCCATAACGTAGAGAATTTGGTGCATGAAACCTAGCTCTCTCCAAGAAAACTTCAACCCCGAAACCTCCTCTGAGTCTTAGTAGTCTTGTCCACAGTGGGAACTTTGGATAAGGACATCCGTCGGCCCTTGCCTTCCCGGAATATCTCTCACCTCCATCCCCGAGCTCAAATTCGATTGCTCCAAGCAAGCGTCCTTGCAAGGTACATCATAACCTCGCTACACAACATACACATACATAATATAAAAATGAATGTTTCGAAACCATTTTGGGTATCTATCCCATATACCAAAACTCAAGTTTTACTTGTAAATCATTTTCCATAAGCAAATATCCATAATACGAGCAAAGCTCACAAAACTTGGCTTAAAGCCTACATATACATTTCAAAAACGGGAGTTTAAATCATCAAATATGATAGGTCATATGTGTCCACAGTTTTGAAATCATTTCATAATATAACTCCTCACCTTTACCAAGAACCTCGAAGATCAAGCACGAACAAGGAAGGTTACATGTTCGGAGACTCACCACCTAATAAGACAAACGTACCAACAAAGATAAGACTCAACTCAATACCCAAATAGGACGACGCATGTCTTTGACATGAATGCAAGTATGCTAATAATGTGCAAGGAATGTTCAAGGATGACATAGATTGGCGATGATGATCACATTGCATCATATGAGTCATATAACAAGCTTTCAAGTCCAAGGCATGCAATTAGCAACATGTAAATCATTCTTAGCACATTCTTACACATACTCGAGGCATGCTAGACATTACAATGTATATAAACATGATTCCAAGTCATATATATCATATTAGTGGTGTAAGAAGTGCAAAGGAAGCAAAACGAACAAAATCATGAAAACTCAAATTTTGGACCCGATAGTACCCAAACGGGCGTTTGGTGTTTGTGAAGGAAGTGCAAACGGGCGTTTTGCCCTTGAAAAAACGTGAAAGTATTTTTTCAAACGGTGGGTTTGGGGTTTCAATGCAATTCTCACCCAGGCGTTTGACATGCGATTGGTACAAAACGGATTTACGAACATATGCTTGAAAATGATGGAAATTAACCTCCAAATACTCCTAAATCATGTTCTAAAGGTAATGCAATACATATAAACGACTTTAAACTTCAAATATCATGATACAAACATTTAGGAACAAATGTGCATCAAGTAATCCAACAATTTAGCACATATGAGTTTCATCTTCTTTAAGTACTCAAGCCCCAAACTCAACAATGGTCGAATCTTCAATCATGCAATAAGCTTAAGGAAATTAATCGCATTCTTCATGAAATTGCTCAAGGAACAAGAATCAATCACCAAATCAAGCTAAAACACACAAGAAGATGAACATGCAAGAATATTCATAGGAGCTTCAAAGGTCAACAATGGTGGTTTCTTCAAACAAGCATGAAACTTAAGGAAACCTATCATATTCTTCATAAAAGCACATAAGGAACACGAATCCATCATCAAAACAATCTAAAATATGTTAGAACATAAACATGCATAAGTTCTTACGAAAGCTTCAAAGTGCTTTAATGGTGAAATCTTCGAATGAACATGAAAACAAGAAATTCTTATATCAAATCGTTCCTAGCGTCAAGATAAACATATTTCCATCAACAAATTCGGATTTAATCCGACTAACATGAACCCTAGATTCAAATTCAAGCTCAAAACCATCAAGAACACAAACCCATGAAAAGAGCACACAAATCTTACCTTGGGAGCTGGAAATCGAAGAGGAATCTTGTTCTCTAGTCTTGAATCTCCAGCTTTAATCTTGGATCTTGGTTCTTGCAAATGGTTTGAAGATCTTGGGTGTTCTTGAGAGAAGATGAATAGGTTGGAGAGAAAAGTTAGAGAGAGACAGGGTTTGGATCTTATGAAATAACGTAACTTTGAGTCTTAGTGTTATAATCTGAATTAGACAAATTGGATCAGCTGAATAGGGTCATGGAGCGGGTCATACGGGTTGGATTTAAGTGAGATTGGGTCTCAAATTGGGTCAGGATTGAAATTGTGTCGCAGGTCAACATTTAGGCTTGACTTTTCGTAAAACGGCCATAACTTCTTCGTCCGAACTCCAAATTGAGCGATTCAAGAACCCACGAACTCGTAATCGAGTCATCTAATCAATTTCGTTAAGTTATATCCAGTTCCAAGCTCAGAAAATAAATTTACCTTTTTGTCTCGAAATTATACTTTAATGTCCAAATAAGCATATAGTTTCGTTTAATCATAAAACATGCTATCAAAGCTCAATAGGAACAATACGCGCACATAATTAACATATCAAATAGTCATGTATTTCATACAAATCATGTATTTCACATAACCACAAAATGATTACCAAATTAAGGCATAATTCCACATAACTCAAGCAATGAAAAGATAAATCGTACACTCTCGTGCCAAACCCTACCTTGATCGAGAAGCGGGGCGTCACAACCTCCCCTCCTTAAAGAAATCTGGTCCCCAGATTTACCATCGGAAAAAAAAACTTAGGTTGAAAACTGCGCATCTTTTCTTCCATCTTCCAAGTTACTTCTTCGACTCGTGATCTCTTTACTGAACCTTATCCGGAGGAGTTAGCTGAACCCTTAATCCTTAGGTATTCTCGTCCGAATTCTTCCCCGGTTGTGGAACAAGTGCCAAGTTCTGATCCAAGTGTACCTCTTCCATCGGAAAAGTCCCCATCTCTCCTCCGAAAAACTTCCTCAATTCATTCCACGGCTCCAAGCGGCTCCATAGATCTCAGGTTTAGGTTACCGCTCTTACCCATGTGTGAGGAACCCCATTTCTTGGTGTTACCTTTAAGAAGACTTGGTCACCGTCTTCGAATTCAGAGCCTTTTCTCCTTCGTTTGGCATAAATCTGTTGACGGTCTTATACCACTTCCACACGGCTTAACCTTCACACTTGTCTAAGCAAAAGATTTTAGTTGGTGCTCACACCTTCGGTCCATCTTGATCCGGCTTACTCCCTTTAAAAGATCCCTTTTGATCGGAGCCATCTAAACGCGCTAGCCAACGAGACGAGACACACAACAAGAGAACCCCGTCTCTCAACAAGCAACGAGAGAACCCCGTCTCTCAACAAGCAACGAGAGAACCCTGTCTCTCAACAAGCAACGAGAGAACCCCGTCTCTCAACAAGTAACGAAAGAACCCCATCTCTCATCCTAAGTTCGAAGGAATCCGCATCCCTCAAACATCTAAGTTTGAAAGAGTTGACATCTCACAAACTCCTAAATTCGGGAGAATGTAGCATCCCCAAATGACTATAACCGAGGGGACCCAACATCCCCCGAACACAAAAGAGAAAGAACCCAGTAACACCCGAGCATAAAAGCACACGCACAATTACTCGAATCTAAAACATGCATAACACAAACAAGGCACACAACAAAAGACTGCAGCACGGTCGAGTTATTCTCCATCAGTAGGGTAAAGGCTTCGTCGCGTTAAGAGCGTCCCTCAAAGCTCACAGTAACAAACACACACAGTCAAGTATGTACAAGGTTCAAGGTCACAAATATCACAAGAGTTAACTCATACTTATATCATACAAGTTCACCAAGGTATCCAAGACCATGCAATTTAATTACTAACTTCATATCTGGTAGTAGCATGCATAGAAAGGTCATTCGATTCAATATCCAAGCTCAATTATTGTATTAACATGCGCAGATAAGGTCAATTTGAGCATTTAACGTATATGAAGTTGTAAGTATCTAAACATAGCAATTACAAGTCGTACTTTAACAATTGATTCAAGTAGCACTAATCAAGATATCGTAATCTTAGTCATGTATAAGTCTATGCAGCGCTCAAGTATACATACGTCATGCTCAATACATATAAAACGTACATTTATTCACATAAGGTCATACTTCCAAGGTAGAACGACACATTCTCGATTCCTTTAGATCACACTCTACAATCAATTCAAGTCTCATATTCGAAATCATAGATGAGTGTATGCATAGTCATCCCATATCATCATGCTCAAATGAACAACATAATTTAATCACATAAAGTCATGTTTTAAGGTAAGCGGTAAATTCTTGATTAATTAATTATGCCTTACAAATTCGTAACATGCATCGGAGCACAAACTCAAGTTTTACACACATTCAAGGTTTAGAGATATTACAATTAGATCCCCTAGGCGATTCACATAAGTTTGGAATTAATACAAAAACATCCTTTAAGGTTCCTAGCAACTTGATATAAACCATCAATTTGTTAACTAATTAAGCATGATTTTTCAATTAAACGAAAGTTCTCCCACAAGTAAATTAGACATATTCTCAACCCAAAATCACGCATTCCAAAAACAAGAAAACAACATGGTCTCACAAGTACTTATTCATGCTTCAATTCTATTCAACATAGCTCCTAATTCCCAAAGTTTCATTAATACGAGGATTACTAGAGTTATCACATTGTAGAGCAATTTGTCCAAGGAAGCATTTATACAATTGCACAAGTAGGAGACAAGATAAATACAAATGTAACATCTACTGTCAATCATTACCGACATAACATAAGAGAGGCCATAAAATAAATCAAGTTTAGGTGAAACACATATATCAACTATAAAATATACCACCCGTAAAGAACAATCAGTTTCTAACTTACCGTATTCATGTTAGCACTTAAAGCAATTAGCATCGCAAATCACATGCATATCAATAATTACGTTCTAGCATATAACGTCACAAGTGTAACAATTCGGTAATGACATCCAAACCAAAATGTATGAGTGCAATGCCATGAATACAATTCGTACCTTTCATCGTAGTACGGAAGTCATACTCATCATCCTCTTGTCCTCCATTCAATGCATAGGTACACGCACGTGCCACGGGCCTTGTCCCATCACCCGGTCCTTTAGCCTTCAGTTCGGTACAATTCCTTGCTATGTGCCCGGTGCTCCCACAATTAAAGCATTTCCCTAACTTCTTCCAACAATGATTCTCATCGTGGGTGATACTATCACAATGCTTACACGATTTATACCATTGTGCAGTCGGAGGAGTCTTCTTCTCTTTTCCTTTGTTCCCCATAAAACGGCCCTTCTTCGGCGGAGGAGATTGAGAGAAAGAACTAGGGACAACTCTCTTAAGACCCGAACTGAAACAAGTAGCAACATTCTTCCTAGTTCCAAGTCTTTGTTCCTCTGCTTCAACTTCCATAGCTAGCCCGGTAGCGGTGGCCCAATCATTGGTCTCTACCTGAGTCAAGGTCCTCGCTAACTTCCTACGAAGCCCTTCCAAATTCTGTCGGTCCATCCTCTGATTATAATCCTTAGCCCAAAGTGCTGGATCCCCACAAGTAAAGAATTTCCCAATCTCTCCCCAACATTCGTCTCCCTTATGGCCAATGTCGCCACGATGCTCATACAAACCTTTAGTTCTCGGTCTATCACAATTCCTTGCCAAATGTTTGGTGCTGCCACAATTGAAACATCCACCTTGATTCCACCAACAATTCTCCCCAAGGTGTGTAGCACGACCACAATGCTCACACGGGTCATGGCCCTTAGTAGCTTGAGGGGCCGATAATTGAGATGTAGAAATCTTAGCCTTGCCCTTCCTATCCATGTGGTGGTCTCTCTCTCGATCGCAATCCTTAGCTTTACGTTTTGGGTTACCATACATATAACACTTCCCGTGACCTCCCTTACAATCATCCCCGAAGCGGTTGGTGCTCCCGTAGTGCTCGTACGAGTTTTGGCCCTTAATAGCCGAAGGGGTCGATGATCCAGTAGTAAAAGTTTTAGCCTTCTTACCTCCTGACTCCTTATGTGGTACTCGGGGAGTCGAAGGTGACATCAAAGATGGTGATCTCTAGGACCCTAATCCGGAAACTACTCAATTAGTTAGTAACCCTTGTTCCTTGACGATGGGCGTAGGTATTAATGCCGGAGGTGCTAATAAGGTTTGTTGTGTTTAAATGACTTGCAAAATCTGAATCTTAATAGTGAGCAAATCGTTAACATTCGGAGGTGACGGTTGTGGTGCATTTTGATCTGCGGGAAGATCTTGCTCATTTTGGCGTGCCGGAGAGCGATCACTTCTACGAGGAGGCATCCTACACGCAATCTTATCATGTATGCATGTCGATTAGTCATATGCCTATGTCACATATTGTCAAATAAGCAATGCATTGCATAATTTAAAAGCAATAGTTAACAAGATATACGTATGATAAGATTGTAGACAATTTGAAACAAGCTAACACATAAGTACGAAGGGAATTAAGTACAACAAGATAGTTGTAAGTTAGGTGATATAGGCAAGTAGTTAACAAAAGGCCACAACAGAAACCACATATTCAATCCAAGATGCTCATGTGATGCAAGAACAATTATGTTAATCAACAATGTAGCATATGCAAAATGAATCAATTAAAAGCACATAAGCAAGTTGTTCCTATTGTCGTTCGACCTAGACGACTCGAGACGAATCAAGAGCCCGGTTTTGAACCTTCGGCTCTGATACCAACCAAATAGGGGTGTAACGAACCAACGAGGGCATCCACGCCAATCCCGCGCTATGGACCTAGCTTGTATATAGAATTGTCATCCATGTACCTGCCAAGTTCGAAGCAAGCGGTGACAAACGGACAACCTAGCTAGGCGGTACTAGACTCACAACAAGCGAGTTAAGAACAAACACAAATACGCGGAATGTAACACCCGAGCGCAAGGTGTCACATCCCCCTCACTGAGACCCGACCCGAATATGAAATGGACAATCCATACCCGAGCCAAATCACGGTGAACGGGGACATACACACACTCTATGCTAGGCGGGACTAACCCTTGAACCAAAAAAAAAAACAGTGTAAAACATTAAAGCGGAAGCAATAAACGGCCATACATCATGTATATATATACAATGAGCATCATAGTTCCAAATTTCAATTCATATACATCACCAATTCCCGTCATGGCTCAAAACAAGTACGCTCCAATATAATATCCATATACAATGATCAAAAGTGTAATATGTGAGTGTAGGACCAAAATACAAAGGGCTAGAAATGAAATCAAGACCTATGACTCGAATTCTCGCCTAGCTCCCTTGACACCTGCACAACACAACTGAAAGCCAAACGGGTTCAGTCCAAAAGGGATTGGTGGGTATAAAAGCAGGGCATAATATAATATAAGACGATATTTAAACAATCACATGCAAGCTATAATCCCAAGTGAGGTTTTAAAGAATTTCCTAAGTGGGTGAATAGAAATCATCAAAAGGGATTATAACGATTTATTAACATTAGGTCAAGGTCATTAGTGGCTCGGCGAGTGGGCGTGCATTATCTCCAACCAACACCTTGTGTAATTCATTAACATTCATTCATTCATTCTTTTCATGCATATCATTCTTTCATGCGTATTCAATAACATTTACACCTTCTTCCTCCGGGTTGGTGGCGGGTTTGCAAGGCCCATCCACCCATTCATTGACCAAAAGGGGAACATGACTCCCCAGATGGCACTCTGCGTCCATTCCTCGCTAACTCCTAACGAGGTCCGGTTACGCCGTTCATTGGTGGGACTAGTGTGAGGGATCGCCGTCAGCCCTTGCCTCCTCGGGTCACCACTCACACCAAGCCCCTGGGCCCCATTCATTGTGAACATTCATTCATTCTCGCCAAAACATTAGGTAGGATTCATGAAATAAGGCTTTACATTTGCAATCATTTACTCGAGAAAAGACTCAATATATATATATCGTATTACTTTGGCTTAAAACTTTTCACATAGGGAGATATATCGGGTCGTCTATCTACATAGAAGAGAAACCCACCTTAAACGGGAACAAGGAGACCACACGAGCCTCACAGACCGGCCTCATCTCCAACGGACTCAAAATCTGTGCAAGAGAGGTGAGGTGAGACTCAATATGACCAAATAAGACGCTCGGCAATGAAATGATTATGATATGAAGGTATAAGAGATGCTATAATGTAATGGACACGTTAATGTGCACTATTAAAGTCTTAAAGACATATAAACATTCAATTCATTCATTCAATGAAGCATTCGTATTCAAACGAGTTCATCTCCTTCACATTTCACGTCAAAGGAATTTAAATTATATAATCAAGTCGTTCAATCTTTCATTCACTTCCGTTCGAATTCATAATTTCAATCAAATTAATTCAAAAAATTCAAATATAATCCAAGTACAAGTTAAATCACATTTAAATTTTGGAACATCAACAATTAAACACATTTAATTGCATTTACAATTAGAAGTTAAACAATTAAATACATTCTCTTAAATATCAAAAATTAAATAAAACATGAAATAGGTAACAATTAAATTCTATAATTTAATTAAATCAAATAACAATTAATATTTATAAACATATATAAATATAATTAAATATAATATACATATACTATATTTAGGGCTGTCAATGGATCGGATTTTAATCCGAATCCGATCCGAATCCGATCCGAATTTTAGCATATTCATCCGATAAAAATGTCCGATGGATCATATCCGATTATAAATATTCGTTATCCGAAATAAATGGAGCAAATATGGAATTAACGAATCCGATCCGTTTAGAATCCGAATCCGATTATATATATAATATTTAATTAAAATAAATTATTTACTAGTACATAATATTAAGTAAAATGACTAAAATTATAATTTTCACATAATTATCACTTTAAACAACAATAAATTTTGAATTATTTACTCTAAAAGTATATATTTTCCTTTATTAATAAGTTTAAACTAACTTATTTTAAACAAATATAAATAAAATCATCAAAGAATCCATTAAATAAAAATTATTTATTAATATTATGTAATTATATTTATTCTTTATATTAAATTTGTTAAATAAAAAAATTAAATTTTATTGCTAATCGGGTCGGATCTTTAATCGGATATAGTCCGATCCGATTATGCATGCAATCAAAATAAATGAATCCGAATCCTATAGGATTCAGATCCGGAATCCCCTGATCCGGTCCGAATCCGACCCGTTGACAGCCCTAACTATATTATATTATATTATATATATATATATATATATATATATATATATATATATATATATATATATATATATATGTATATATTTATAATACCTGCAACGTACACACATGCATGCAAATTTTAAATTTAACAAAAATCTCCATGCACGCAATATGCATGAAATCTCATGCATTAAGCTAATTCATGCTTGCAAAACAATTAAAATGCATGCAAAATTTATTAAAATGCATGCAATATTACACAGGCATGTCAATATTTCATACACAACAACTCCATGCGATTACATTTCATGCAAGAAAGAATAAGGAAACCAGCAGCAGCAGTTCACGAACACCATAGTTCAGACATGGAAAATTACTAGGTGACACCCCCGTGTCACCATCAAAGAACAAACCGAGACACCCCCGTGTCTCGGTGCAGAGAAAACCGCCCCTCGTGCACGCCCGTTACAAGCTGAAAAGGGGTAGAAAGACACCCCCGTGTAAAAGCGTTTAGCAGCAACAACAAATACGCAGACCAGCCCCTGTTTCTAGCTTAAACGCAGCAACATCTCAAGCAACAAATAGGCAACATATGTAGCAATAAATGACATGAAATGCAGTAAGAATTCAGCTCAAAACAACCCCCAAAAACTGACAGCAAAAGAACAAGAAGACGCAGCAGCTTTGACAGCAGCATTTCAGTCCCAAAATAGGGCAAAACTCATGCGAAAACAGGGCATGATTGATCTCCCTTAATCCCAACAAGTTCATATAAGTTAGGTTGTCATATGTGCAGCAAAACACTACAAATTCAACATGTATATCAGTTCCAAACAAGCTCAACCAAGAAAAGCTGTCATACGTGACATTTCATGAAGTTTTCCTCAACGTTCCATAATTAATATCTCATAAATACTTCAACTACCATGCAATTAATGATCATAAATGTAGCACCCCGCACGTGAGGCGCCACATCCCCCGCACTAAGGCTCAACACGAGTAACGAAATAGTAAATCCGCACCCGTATCAAACCCTAGCGAACGGGAGACAAACACAAAAAAACGTCCTAAGCTAGGCGGAACTAGACCCTGCAATGATAACCAATCAACAAAATATATTGCATAGCGAAGCCAAAGTTCAATCATACAAGCCATAAATGGAATTTGGGCTCTTCAGGCCTCTTTTAAATCATAGCAAAACCCAGTAAAGCCAATTTCATAATAAATACATAGGTATCCAATTTCATGATATAACTGAAATGAATTATACATAATTCCAATACAGATGAGAATGCAGAGACTCTCCTAGCCTAATTCGACCCACTTAAAGACTCCAGACCTCCGCCTAGCTCGAAACTCCAAAGCCAAACTTGCACACTAAAGTGTTGGGGAGGGAGAGGGTCAGTCTCTAGAAGACTGAGTGAGCAGGAGCGATATATATACATAAAACATGCACATGCAAGTCATAAATCCCGAGCAAGGTTTTGTTTGCGATTAGTTCCTTAAAAGGGCGAGAGAATGATTAATCAATGCTCGGATTTTATGACTAATTCATATTAAATTCATTACATTCATAAATCATACATAAATATAAGGCTCGGCGAGTGAGCGTGCACAATCTCCAACCAAACTCCGACCGTGTACGACAAATATCAATAATATATTGATTAGGCGATCATGCAATATATCATAATACACACAGACCATAAATCATATCATAAACATATTCGTTTGGGCGATCCGGATCCCGGCATTCCCGCACGGTGCATAATCATATCATAACCAACCTTCTTCCTCCGGGTGGTGGATGGGCTTGCAAGACCCGGCCACCGGAACATACATAATGGCTAGTGAGGTACATGAATCCTCAAAAGCCCGACCTGCGTTTCCTCGTCAAAACTCCTAACGAGGTCCGTATCGTCGTAAATTTGGTTGGAACTAGTATATGGGATCCCCGTCAGCCCTTGCTTCCTCGGTTAGCCACATATACTAAGTCCCTGGGCCCGTGAACATATCATATTTGCATAATCTCGCCAAAACATATCAATACATACATATGATACATATTATAAGAAATCATTCCTTACCGTGTAACTCGGCATATGCTATATACGTACCTCTCCGTGTCATCCTAATCCATAGCTAGCATGAAGACACACGGTTTGGAGCATAGCCTCATTACAAAACCATTTTTAAGCTTATATACGCTCATACGTATAATTCAGAAGAATTTACTCGATAACTTCATTTGAAAACCATATATATATAATCATAAGGTTTTGGCCAAAGCTTTTCACATAAGGGTTGTAGGGTTTGTTACATAGCTAAAACAAAAACCACCCTCACCTGAACCGTGAATGTAACGCCCCAAATTTTATTAATCATAATTTTCGGTTATTATAGTAAATTTTGAAATTTATTTTATAATGAAAAATATTTATTGCATGAAATAATTGCCGAGAACATTTCAAATTACCAAATTGTCCCTAGTTAAATACTTTCTAAAACTTTGGGGACTTAATTGCATGATTTTTCAAGGAGATAATTGATCACTTTCAAAACCTACCTATACCTTATTGTATAACTTAAACAATTGAGGGATTAATTGGCAAACTAGCATATTTCACATGTTTCAAAAATAGATATTATGTTAATCTCTTCCATAAGCTTCTATAAGCTCATTTCATCCAAGAATTTCCAAACATATCCATCCCTCTCTCTCGGTATCCATTGGAAGAAAAGGAAGAAGTGATTTTCTTATCAATCATCAAGATTTCAAGAATTATTCCAAGCTTTTGAGAGTTGATCATCTTCATCACCTTCTTCTCCATTCCTTCATTTTCAAGGTTGGTTGCATGGAAAAGCATGATTTTTGATCATATTTGAATAGGTTAGGGTTTGAGTGATATATGCTATATGATTGAAATAGAATTGGAAGTATGATTGAATGATCATAACATGAACTATTACATGATTTCTAGCTTGAATCATTGAATATTTGGCAAGAATGAGCTAGGTTGATCATAGGCTTGAGACCTTGGAATCTTGTTGATATTGCATGTTTTATATGTTCAAGTGATAGATTATCATGTGTTGAAGTTGTATACATCATATTTCCAGAAATTATAGCTTTTGGGGATCAAATATGGAATTTGTGGCCTTGTTGCTTTCTTCCCCGAGAGCTTCCCCTGTTTCTGCCTCTGTTTTTCATTTACAGAGACTGGGAACGACCGTTCCCAGCCCCAAGGCATCGCGGGAACGGGCGTTCCCATTCCTTTTCAAAATATGAGCGGCCGAGCATGGGAACGGCCGTTCCCATTTTGGCCTTGCGCCGGAAGGGCCGTTCCCAGCTCAAAGGCGCGCTTCAGAGGGGAAAAACGCGGGCACGTTTTGGGGAACTCTTGGGAACGACCGTTCCCATTTTACAAAGGGAACGGGAACGGTCGTTCCCACCTGTGATGCAGAACAAAATATTCTGCACAAAATTACGAAATTAACCCCTCGACCCGACGACTTCTTTGACCCCGAATTGCTATAAGATATGCTAAAATGATGTGAAACCAAATGTTTTCATGCCACATTGCATTTTCATGATCGTTTCGACACATTTCCGCCGTTCGTCATATTTGGTCCATTCTAGGTCATAACTCATGTACACACGTCGTGTTTACACAGGTCACGAGGTCGTGAACGAGGGACAAGCTCCCTAGAACGTATCCTTGTCGCATTTCACAAGAAAGGTGAGGTTTAGTTAATATTAGTATAACACCCTATAACCTTTATGTGAACTTTCAAGCCAAAAAGGTATTTACTTTATTTCTTACATTATTTCTAAACATTCAAAACAACTTCAAGCAATCGAACCCATGCAAAGCAATGCTTGTAGTTCGATTAATAGCATGACCATGCAAAGCAATGCATGTATTGTACCATTCATGATTGTCTAGTGGCGAGTAGCATGATTACACATTGGGCCCGAGGGTACGTGTACGAGTCAACCGGGAAAGCATTGGGCTGACGGGTAGCTCTATACACACCCCTCAACACTGGGATGACCCCTGAATCCACCAGGAGGTTGGTGGAGGAAGGAATCCCGCACGTGGGAGTCATGTTCCTGACGTGCGTAGACTGGATGGATAGGGCCTTGCAAACCCACCATCACCCGGAGTGAAGGAGTTCATAAATTGAATACGTGTACACCTTAACTGAATTGCTTGATCACATGATATTATAACTAGCTGGTAATGATTCACTATTGGAGTAAGGTTGGAGAAGCCCACACTCGCCAGGGCCACGGATCAATGAAATGACTTTTATTTAATAAACTTGATAGTTGTAATCTCGGGCGATGAGTTTATATTTTAAACTTATATTGCTTTCATAGTAAAACATTACCCGAGGTCACAACGTGCATGTTACTTGTGTTATACATATATTAACTGCTTCACTCAGTCTTCCATGGACTGACACCCCACCTTTCAGGTACTTGAGAGCAGTCGTTTGCTAGGCGGGAGTCGAGTCAGGTCGCATCTCCACGGAGTCTAGCATTTCATTTCATGTTTTGTACAGAACTTTAGATATTATGTTTTGATGTTACTTTCACATGCTGGATTGTGATGTGAACAACATGCAAGGAATGTTAATGTATTGGTAGATATATTACCTATAATAAATTACTCAGTGCTTCCGCTCCATCTTATCGCATGTTTAGTTTAGTTCCCGCCTAGCTTGTTGGTATTGCATTGTCACCCGTTCGCTATAGCTTTGATTTATGTATGGATTACCCATTTCATACGTGGATTGAGGCTATAGTGCGGGGGTGTGGCACCTCCACGTGTAAGGGGTGCTACATCTAAGGTGGTATCAGAGCCCGGTTGCAAAACCGAGGTTCTCGAGTCGTGTCAAGTGAGTCTAGGTCGAACGGCGTAGGATTACCTGTTACGTGAGAAGTTGGTATTTAATTGAAATTACGTGAATTGCTTGAACTCTTGAATTATTTGAATTTCTGAGATTCTTTGAAGTGTGTGCTGCATTAACTTTATGAAATTATTTGCACACATTTCGCATCTATTAACCAAAACATGCATGTATAGTGATCTCATTTCAGGATGGATCATGATAGACATCATCGTGACCGGTCCCCGAGACATAGACATCATCATCATCGTCGCCACCATCGCCATGAGGAGTCATCCCCTTCTCCACCTCCTCAAGCCCAGCCTCAGGATTTTATGAACGCTGTGGTAGGGTTAATTGATCAGAGGATACAGGAAAGGGTTCCTCCCGTACCACCTGTGCAGGTAGCACCACCACATAACCCTATTTCTGCTATACTCCGGGAATTCCAAAATCAACAACCCCCAAAGTTCTACAAGGGTGATGACATTCAGGCTGAAATGTGGCTTAAGGAGATCGATAGAATTTGGCAGCTCATTCCTTGTGACTCCCAGGAAAAAGCTCGCTGCACCCTTACTTTGATTCAGGGCGAGGCGTATTCCTGGTGGGAAAGTACTCAGATCGTATTAGAGGCTACCGGAGAAGCTATCAATTGGGAAGTATTTGTTAGAGAATTCAGAAACAAATTTATTCCTCCAGCTTCACGTACTCGGAGGTTGAGGGAATTTACCGAATTAAAGCAAGAAGGAAGGTCTGTGGGTGAGTATATAGCGGAGTTTGAACGCTTATCTCGCTATGCACCCAATATAGCGAGTGACGATTTCCACAAAGCAATGCAATTTGTGCAAGGACTCAGACCGGAGATACAGGATGCTCTGAAGGCCGCTAATACAAGTACTTGGGCCAAAGCTACTGCGAAGGCATTGAAGGTTGAAGATTCAGATAACGCAAGAAAGCCTGTTCCTCCTCTCGAACAGGATTTAGTCCCAGGATCAGGACTAGATTCTAATATAATGAAAAGGTCCATTAGTGATCCGGTTCTACCACCTCCAGAAAGATCTAAAAAGAAGAAGTCCCAGAATAATACATCAGTTTCAGGAAGTACTTCTTCTAGGACTTCGCCGTCACAGTCAGGAAAGATTCTTTGCACCTATTGTGGACGCGACAATCATACCTACGAGACGTGTCGAGAACGGTTAAATTTATGTATGAGATGTGGGGGTAAAGACCATCAAGCAAATATGTGTCCGAGGCGAAGAGAAAGAACAAGAATAGCCCGAGGTATCAACTACATTCCTAGCAACTTCAACGGTGAACGGTATCATTAAACATGCATATCACGAGCATCATGAATTTTATTATTAATGAAATCATTGCTAGCAACAATGTGATTCATTGTGAAAGATGAATAGATGTGGTTGGCGTGACTATACTTGCCTCTTTTGTGATAAATGTTTCAAGCATCATTTTGGGTTGTTCCTTGAGTACGTTAGAGAGACGGGGTTCTCTCCTAACTTGTCCGAGAGGCGGGGCACTCTCATCTTTACCGAGAAACGGGGTTTTCTCACTTATTGTGGAAAGACGGGGATCTTTCACCTTTGTTCAAGAGACGGGGTTCTCTTATACCTCGTGCATTGTTTGCAAACTTGAAAGTGGACCTGGGGACCAGGTCCTTTTTAAGGGGGGAAGATTTGTAACGCCCCAAATTTTATTAATCATAATTTTCGGTTATTATAGTAAATTTTGAAATTTATTTTATAATGAAAAATATTTATTGCATGAAATAATTGCCGAGAACATTTCAAATTACCAAATTGTCCCTAGTTAAATACTTTCTAAAACTTTGGGGACTTAATTGCATGATTTTTCAAGGAGATAATTGATCACTTTCAAAACCTACCTATACCTTATTGTATAACTTAAACAATTGAGGGATTAATTGGCAAACTAGCATATTTCACATGTTTCAAAAATAGATATTATGTTAATCTCTTCCATAAGCTTCTATAAGCTCATTTCATCCAAGAATTTCCAAACATATCCATCCCTCTCTCTCGGTATCCATTGGAAGAAAAGGAAGAAGTGATTTTCTTATCAATCATCAAGATTTCAAGAATTATTCCAAGCTTTTGAGAGTTGATCATCTTCATCACCTTCTTCTCCATTCCTTCATTTTCAAGGTTGGTTGCATGGAAAAGCATGATTTTTGATCATATTTGAATAGGTTAGGGTTTGAGTGATATATGCTATATGATTGAAATAGAATTGGAAGTATGATTGAATGATCATAACATGAACTATTACATGATTTCTAGCTTGAATCATTGAATATTTGGCAAGAATGAGCTAGGTTGATCATAGGCTTGAGACCTTGGAATCTTGTTGATATTGCATGTTTTATATGTTCAAGTGATAGATTATCATGTGTTGAAGTTGTATACATCATATTTCCAGAAATTATAGCTTTTGGGGATCAAATATGGAATTTGTGGCCTTGTTGCTTTCTTCCCCGAGAGCTTCCCCTGTTTCTGCCTCTGTTTTTCATTTACAGAGACTGGGAACGACCGTTCCCAGCCCCAAGGCATCGCGGGAACGGGCGTTCCCATTCCTTTTCAAAATATGAGCGGCCGAGCATGGGAACGGCCGTTCCCATTTTGGCCTTGCGCCGGAAGGGCCGTTCCCAGCTCAAAGGCGCGCTTCAGAGGGGAAAAAACGCGGGCACGTTTTGGGGAACTCTTGGGAACGACCGTTCCCATTTTACAAAGGGAACGGGAACGGTCGTTCCCACCTGTGATGCAGAACAAAATATTCTGCACAAAATTACGAAATTAACCCCTCGACCCGACGACTTCTTTGACCCCGAATTGCTATAAGATATGCTAAAATGATGTGAAACCAAATGTTTTCATGCCACATTGCATTTTCATGATCGTTTCGACACATTTCCGCCGTTCGTCATATTTGGTCCATTCTAGGTCATAACTCATGTACACACGTTGTGTTTACACAGGTCACGAGGTCGTGAACGAGGGACAAGCTCCCTAGAACGTATCCTTGTCGCATTTCACAAGAAAGGTGAGGTTTAGTTAATATTAGTATAACACCCTATAACCTTTATGTGAACTTTCAAGCCAAAAAGGTATTTACTTTATTTCTTACATTATTTCTAAACATTCAAAACAACTTCAAGCAATCGAACCCATGCAAAGCAATGCTTGTAGTTCGATTAATAGCATGACCATGCAAAGCAATGCATGTATTGTACCATTCATGATTGTCTAGTGGCGAGTAGCATGATTACACATTGGGCCCGAGGGTACGTGTACGAGTCAACCGGGAAAGCATTGGGCTGACGGGTAGCTCTATACACACCCCTCAACACTGGGATGACCCCTGAATCCACCAGGAGGTTGGTGGAGGAAGGAATCCCGCACGTGGGAGTCATGTTCCTGACGTGCGTAGACTGGATGGATAGGGCCTTGCAAACCCACCATCACCCGGAGTGAAGGAGTTCATAAATTGAATACGTGTACACCTTAACTGAATTGCTTGATCACATGATATTATAACTAGCTGGTAATGATTCACTATTGGAGTAAGGTTGGAGAAGCCCACACTCGCCAGGGCCACGGATCAATGAAATGACTTTTATTTAATAAACTTGATAGTTGTAATCTCGGGCGATGAGTTTATATTTTAAACTTATATTGCTTTCATAGTAAAACATTACCCGAGGTCACAACGTGCATGTTACTTGTGTTATACATATATTAACTGCTTCACTCAGTCTTCCATGGACTGACACCCCACCTTTCAGGTACTTGAGAGCAGTCGTTTGCTAGGCGGGAGTCGAGTCAGGTCGCATCTCCACGGAGTCTAGCATTTCATTTCATGTTTTGTACAGAACTTTAGATATTATGTTTTGATGTTACTTTCACATGCTGGATTGTGATGTGAACAACATGCAAGGAATGTTAATGTATTGGTAGATATATTACCTATAATAAATTACTCAGTGCTTCCGCTCCATCTTATCGCATGTTTAGTTTAGTTCCCGCCTAGCTTGTTGGTATTGCATTGTCACCCGTTCGCTATAGCTTTGATTTATGTATGGATTACCCATTTCATACGTGGATTGAGGCTATAGTGCGGGGGTGTGGCACCTCCACGTGTAAGGGGTGCTACAGTGAAGTTACAAGGATCGAGCACCAAGTGCTTGAACGATCAAAAGCTCTCCACCCTGGAGACAAACTGTACAAAAGACCACAAGACGTGTTTGTGAGACTCAAGACTCTTAATGAACCATATACGACGCACGACAATGCTCACACATAAAATCATGTCATGAAAATGTTCATGTGCATTATTAAGGCGTTTAACTCATATATCCACGTCAGTCAATCATTCATTCATTATCATTCAATTCATATTTCCAATCCAATAATTCAAGAATTCAAATAGGAGCATAGAACATATTCAAGCTCTTCCATAATGCTACCACATACTTCATATTACATAAGATAGCATATTTCGAAGGTTTGACAACAAGAAGAAGTCATATGATATAGAAAATAAGTGATGCGATTCATAAACGACATATAAACACACATAAACGGCATTAAGAAAAAGCATGCCTATAACACATCCAAATGCCATGAAATTAAACCACAATACTCCTAACACATAGTAAAACAAGTTCATAGTTCAACACAAAAGGAGATAAAGTCATTCAAGAGGTGAAACGAATAAAAAACCGAAAAGGAAGCAACACGGACTGCACAGGGGAAGGGACACGGGGGTGTCACCTTCCTTAGCCAAACTGAGCCACGGGCGTGGCTCAGTACAGAGCTTCCCAGAAGGTGTGACACGCCCGTGTCTCACTCTTATGAGTAAATGAGACACGGGGGTGTCACGGTACAGAACTAAAACCGTTCACAAAGTTAAACCGGCAAAACTGATCCCTTACAAACTCAATCCAAAAGCATAACAAACCAACTCCAAATGCTATGAAACTTGGTATACAACATATTTGGCATGTTATGAACATTTTTCATTTAGAGTGCAAAGGCTAAATCACACGTTAAGATCATCGAATCCATGCAACAAAACTGGGTCGCCAAAATCGTACATATGAGCCCTAATGATTCCATCATGCCTTGATCAAGTACTTAGGGGTTGAATTTGGATCTGAAACTTTGGGGAATGCATGCTAACATACTAAACAACTAATATACATCATATATATGCAAAATGGCACAATTTAAATCACATTAGGGTGACCAACAACCACACATAGGCAACAGCAACAAATCTGTCATGGAGCATGCATAAAAACAGGCCATGTATTTCGGTTTTGAGGCTTCAAATGGATCCAAATACTTGAAACATGAATGCTAACATATATAACAATGAGTGTACATCAACTCCAAGCAATTTCACACGAAATGGAGACCATTTGATCAAGCATCAACACAATATTTCACACAGCAGTTCGAAAACAGGGGAATCAATTAGATCATCAAGTTTGGAGTTCCATATCTCAAAATTTTATAAAAGGAGCAAGAGATGAAATCCTTATAACATCATATACTATCAGTTAGGAAAGAAATAAGCCAATAGAAAAGCTCATATACTCATTTACAAGCAAGGAAATCAGCTACACAAGCAAATAGGTCACAAGAGCAAAAATCCCTAAAAGTTCATATAAAACTCATCCCTCAAACCCTAACCAAATCTGACCCAAATCATGATGTAAGTAGATGAAATCAAGTATAATAGAGTAGAGAAGACATAAATATTCATACCTTGAAGATTTGGGAGAGAAGGGTGGTGGTTTGAGCTCCAAAACCACAAAAATGGCCAAGGGTTTCTCTCTTCTCCTCTTCTTCCCTCTCTCGTTTTAGTTGCAGCTGGAAATGGAGATATGTGGTTCGGTTTTCAGAGCTAAAGAGGAGAGAAAGGGCTTAACTCAAGGTAGATAAGTCATGGTTAGGGTATGGTTAGGTTAAGAGGTGTTATGGGGTCCCACCATGAAGACTAGTCAACCAAAAGGAGCTCTTCTTACACGAGTCGCCTGTTACGGTTGGATTTCGGAGGTCTTAATGATCTCAAAAAGGTATGAGGCTTGTTCCATTGTCTCCGGATCGTCGATACGAAGGCAACGGAGTTGACGGAATTCAAATCCGAATTCCCGAGCTCAAGATATCACGCACGGAACCAAGGGTGCGCTAATTGCTCGTTAGCCCCCGATTTGGTTCCACAATCAAAATTAAATTCATAAACACGTCAAATGAATCCGAAAACACAAACCGAGCATACAGGCATGTTCGCAACACACATATATACGACATACTAAATTTCCATACCAATCCGATATCATTACATATATGAACGAAACACAAATAGAACGCTCATGCCATGAACGAATTCATATTGTTATAAATGATTTACTAAAACTTAAATTCCATATTAATTAAATTAAAACCAACTAATAACATGTTGAAATTAATTAACGAAATTACCGAAATAGTTAAGGTAACACAAAACCTTAATTGAGAATTTAACACTAAATATCAAAGTAGAAATAAAATGAATTAAATTAAATATTAATAGTTTATAGTTTAAATCAAATAAAAACACTTATGAACAAGTAATCATATAATTAAATAATTGAATCGCGCAATTTATAAACAATACGCCACATTATTTAAACTGAAAAACGGGGGCGTTACAATAAATGAGAAGAGGATGTCAAAAAAAATCATTTTCAAGCTTTGAATCAATCAAAACCATCAAGAATTGAACGAGATCAACAAATATGCTCTAAACCCCTTATTTTCGAATTCAGTCAAGAAACTTGTGAAACCATGATCAAATTTGGGGATGAATGAATGAAAATGATTAGGAATGAACATATAACATAACCCTAAGCTTACCTTGTTGATTGGATGAAGATTGGATGAGATTTGAGCTCCAAAATCTCAAAGGAATGCAAGGTTACGGGAGAGAACTGGAGAGCAGTAACTTTGGCTGAGATTTGTGAATTGTGTGAGGGTTGGTTCGGTTAGGGCATAGTACAGCAGGTTAGGTGGTTGAGTTAGGGTTCTATAGCATCAAACCATGGTTAATTTGGTCAACAAATGAATAAGTTATGGCCATTTTAGTGCAACAAGGTCAGTTTCATCGCCGTTTCGTTTTTCGGTTGAATTTCGGAGGTCCAAATGAAGTTAGGAAAATATAAGGCTAAGTTTACAAAACTTGAATTTTCGTTACGAGTTTAGCGAAGTTGACGGAACTCGAATCCGAGTTCCCGAGCTCAAGATATTAAATACGGAACCAAGGGTGCGCTAAGTGCTCGTTAGCCCCGACTTGGATTCCAAAATTCAAATTAAATCCGAAACACAAGCAAATGAATCCAATAATACGAAATGAACAAATGTTCATATACAAGACACGTATAAGTTCAACATATTAAATTCGTACGAAATTCCGGTATCAATTCAAATAGAAACGAAGCACGTAAATGTCACTCATACGCAATGTAACAATAAAATTAACAATATTACAAATAATATACTATAAATACGTATATAATATATTATAATTAATAATGCATGCATACGTATATATATATAATGAATACATGCATGCATATATAATTTATAAATATAAATGCATGCATAATTATATTCATGCACACGTACACAATAATATATGTATATATATATTTATATTATATAAATATATTTAATATTAATAACATTAAATAAAATAATTAACATTTAATACATTTAAAATAAATTAAATATGTAAAACACGTATAATTAATTATTCGCGCAATTGGATAAACACATACTTCATGCTATACAAAATAAGAAAAACGGGGGCGTTACACGGAAGCTTAAAACATACCACATGCATAAGAGTTCAATATCAATACATGCGCTTCAGTCCTTGTCAAGTCAAATATCACAAGGTGATAAAGATCAATCCATCATTTAAGTGAACAACACGGTCCAGCACATAATGCTCAAAATATGGAAATGTAAATCATCCTAGAGACCGCCACGGTCCATCTAATAAGGTAACCTCAACATCTCCATACATAATAATCCATAAGTAAACCCGAAAGCATAAACATAAGTCATAAAGTACGCTACAACAAAACGAATACAAACTAGACTCAAAGACAAGACTCTCAAGAAAGACCCCGCCTAGCTTGACTCCAAAACGCAACCTGCGGACGTGGAAGGTAAAGGAGATCAGTTCAAACGGAACCAGTGAGGAGAAGTATACATAATATAATATAAGGGGGTTTAATGCATGCCCAACAAAGATATTCATAATTCCATTCTTTCAAAGTAAATGCAAGTTTTGGTAAAATGAATCGTAAACCAAAGCACTGGCTCGGCGAGAACGAGCACTCCATCCGATCTTCCCAAACCAAGAAATCAAACCAATCCATCCTTTACATCGTTGATGTCGAGGGTGTGCACCCCCGATCATCCATAACGTAGAGAATTCGGTCCATGAAACCTAGCTCTCTCCAAGAAAACTTCAACCCCAAAACCTCCTCAGAGTCTTAGTAGTCTTGTCCACAGTGGGAACTTTGGATAAGGACATCCATCGGCCCTTGCCTTCCCGGAATATCTCTCACCTCCATCCCCGAGCTCAAATTCGATTGCCCCAAGCAAGCGTCCTTGCAAGGTACATCATAACCTCGCTACACAACACACACATACATAATATAAAAATGAAAGTTCTGAAACCATTTTGGGTATCTATCCCATATACCAAAACTCAAGTTTTACTTGTAAATCATTTTCCATAAGCAAATATCCATAATAAGAGCAAAGCTCACAGAACTTGGCTTAAAGCCTACATATACATTTCGAAAATGGAAGTTTAAATCATCAAATATGATAGGCCATATGTGTCCACAGTTTTGAAATCATTTCATAATATAACTCCTCACCTTTACCAAGAACCTCGAAGATCAAGCACGAACAAGGAAGGTTACATGTCCGGAGACTCACCACCTAATAAGACAAACGTACCAACAAAGATAAGACTCAACTCAATACCCAAATAGGACGACGCACGTCTTTGACATGAATGCAAGTATGCTAATAATGTGCAAGGAATGTTCAAGGATGGCATACATTGGCGATGATGAACACATTGCATCATATGAGTCATATAACAAGCTTTCAAGTCCAAGGCATGCAAGCAACATGTAAATCATTCTTAGCACATTCTTACATATAATCGAGGCATGCAAGACATTACAATGTATATAAACATGATTCCAAGTCATATATATCATATTAGTGGTGTAAGAAGTGCAAAGGAAGCAAAACGAACAAAATCATGAAAACTCAAATTTTGGACCCGAGAGTACCCAAACGGGCGTTTGGTGTTTGTGAAGGAAGTGCAAACGGGCGTTTTGCCCTTGAAAAAACGTGAAAGTATTTTTTCAAACGGGGGTTTGGGGTTTCAATGCAATTTTCACATGGGTGTTTGACATGCGACTGGTGCAAAACGGATTTACGAACATATGCTTGAAAATGATGAAAATTAACCTCCAAATACTCCTAAATCATGTTCCAAAGCTAATGCAATACATATAAACGAATTTAAACTTCAAATATCATGATACAAACATTTTGGAACAAATATGCATCAAGTAATCCAATAATTTAGCACATATGAGTTTCATCTTCTTTAAGTACTCAAGCCCCAAACTCAGCAATGGTCGAATCTTCAATCATGCAATAAGCTTAAGGAAATTAATCACATTCTTCATGAAATTGCTCAAGGAACAAGAATCAATCACCAAATCAAGCTAAAACACACAAGAAGATGAACATGCAAGAATATTCATAGGAGTTTAAAAGGTCAACAATGGTGGTTTCTTCAAACAAGCATGAAACTTAAGGAAACCTATCATATTCTTCATAAAAGCACATAAGGAACACGAATCCATCATCAAAACAGTCTAAAATATGTTAGAACATAAACATGCATAAGTTCTTATGAAAGCTTCAAAGTGCTTTAATGGTGAAATCTTCAAATGAACATGAAAACAAGAAATTCTTATATCAAATCGTTCCTAGCATCAAGATAAACATATTTCCATCAACAAATTCGGATTTAATCCGACTAACATGAACCCTAGATTCACATTCAAGCTCAAAACCATCAAGAACACAAACCCATGAAAAGAGCACACAAATCTTACCTTGGGAGCTGGAAATCGAAGAGGAATCTTGTTCTCTAGTCTTGAATCTCCAGCTTTAATCTTGGATCTTGGTTCTTGAAAATGGTTTGAAGATCTTGGGTGTTCTTGAGAGAAGATGAATAGGTTGGAGAGAAAAGTTAGAGAGAGACAGGGTTTGAATCTTATGAAATAACGTAACTTTGAGTCTTAGTGTTATAATCTGAATTAGACAAATTGGATCAGCTGAATAGGGTCATGGAGCGGGTCATACGGGTCGGATTTAAGTGAGATTGGGTCTCAAATTCGGTCAGGATTGAAATTGTGTCGCAGGTCAACATTTAGGCTTGACTTTTCGTAAAACGGCCATAACTTCTTCGTCCGAACTCCAAATCGAGCGATTCAAGAACCCACGAACTCGTAATCGAATCATCTAATCAATTTCATTAAGTTATATCCAGTTCCAAGCTCAGAAAATAAATTTACCTTTTTGTCTCTAAATTATGCTTTAATGTCCAAATAAGCACATAGTTTCGTTTAATCATAAAACATGCTATCAAAGCTCAATAGGAACAATACGCGCACATAATTAACATATCAAATAGTCATGTATTTCATACAAATCATGTATTTCACATAAGCACAAAATGATTACCAAATTAAGGCATAATTCCACATAACTCAAGCAATTAAAAGATAAATCGTACACTCTCGTGCCAAACCCTACCTTGATCGAGAAGCGGGGCGTCACAGATACAATAAGTAAAGCGGAACCATAATTCATATTAACACATACCACTCAAGTATTACAATCAAGGGACTACAAGACCCGCAATATTTACAAGAATACTTGAAGATACAATAATACATTATCGAGTATAAAGACATGAGATGCTAAAAGGGTAAAGTTATGCTAGGACCAAAATAAGGACTTCACGACAACCTTATTCCCCACCTAGCAAACCCTGTAAAAGACTAAGAACAACGTGGGGTGTCAGTCCAAGGACTGAGTGAGGGACATAATAGATATATCAGATGCGCATGCAATCCATAACTCCGAGTAAAGTCTTAGAAAGTCCCAAGCGGGTAGTTTAAGAGAAGCATTACTCGGAACTACGGAAATCATATTATTACTTGACAAAACCATAACTTGACGTGGCCCGGCGAGGGGGAAAATCTCCAACCATACTCCCATAGTGTGTGTTTAAAACTTACTTAAGCATTCATGCATAACATAATCATAATAAGAAATAACTTAGTTTTCCATCCTTCTTCCTCCGGGGCGGTGGAAGCGTTTGCAAGGCCCAAACCACCTCAAGAAACAATATCGAGACGGGGGATCATGACTCCTTCTCGCTCCTTCAATGGGTTAACCACCGGCTCAAGAGTATCTCACCTCCCACACTACACGGTCGCGTGAGAAACTCTCAAAGGGTACTATATGTAATGGCTTATCCGACGGCCCGATGCGGTACCGATCTCCATTCAAACAATTCCACGGGGCCCAATAACATGTGCATGATTCTCGCCAAAATTTTCATAAAACATTTGAAAACCTATCATACTTAAATCATTTTCCAAATTATACATATCCTTAATACATTTAACTTAAATAGGCACACAAGATATTAGGGTTCTAATTAACTAAAATAAAACCTCACCTTGACAAAAGGAAGAAGAAATCAAAAGCCTACTGACCCTGCTCCTCGACCGGATCAAACTCTATGCAAGAAACACGAGTGTACATAAGACTCTAGATAAATAAACCAATTAACGGAAGAACGGAATATGAATGCATGTCATGAGATGTTAAAATAAATGAAACAATTGTTGATAATTCATAATTAATTCACAAGAAGGCATGGAGCGAGTTATAACGAACGAGAGGTATGAATTAACAAAAGTTCAAAAGTAAAGCTTCCAGGGCCTCATCCCGACCGGGATGAAATTTGAACCGAAAAGTGTCTCGGCCGGGACACTTTTAACGAGAGCAAAATACTTAATTTTTCAGGTGGATCCCAGCCGGGATAAAAAATGAACTAACAGGTGTCCTGGCCGAGACAGTTTTAACGAGTGAAAATATTTGAATTTTCAAGGGGATCCCGGCGGGGATAAAAAATGAATTAAAAAGGTTCCCAGTCGGGAACCAAAACTCGAAAAACAGTAGATGGCAGGGGTTTTGTTCCATGCATTCCAACCAACCAAAACCGGTTCAAACATGAAAATGCAAACTCATACTAATCTATAACACATATAGACACCGTATGTATCAATTATACATCAAACATCACACATATAGGCACTAGGATTAATCCAAATTCAATATATAAAACCCCATTCATGCCAACTTATTAAATAACCCAACAACCAAAGCATTTATGCAATAAATCAAAAGATACACAAATATATGATCACATATTCATGCTTAAGAACAAGAATACACATCTAAGTCATTAAACCCTAATTATTAAATCAATCACACATACAAATATATCAATACCAACCTTGAATGAAAAGAAGAAAGGAATGAAAATGATGAAATGGTGGAGATGGTGATGATGATCCTTCTCTTCCTCCTTCTTCTTGCTTGGAATCAAGAGTGTGTGTGATGAATGAAAGAATGTAGTGTGTGTGTGAGAGAGATTTTGTGTGTGTTTGTGTGAGTTCTTGTGTATATATGATATGTATATGTAATATATGTATAGATATATAATTTACATGTATAAAGTAATGTCAAGATTATAAGTATATATATATATATATATATATATATATATATATATATATATTATGCTTGTGTGAGTGTATTAGTGTAGGATGTAATTATGTATACATATATATATGCATGTTTCATGAATATGTGCATGAAGTAAATATATAGGCATATAGTAACTCTTATGAAACTAATTTAAGTATATATATATATATATATAATATGACATATTTATGAGATGTATGGATTATGCATTATGTGTATATGTCATAATATGAAAGGAAACAAATTTGCAATTAAATGATCACGTAGGCAATTAATCACGCAATTCACTTAGACACATAATCGCTTAAAGCATGCCAACAATTCTAACTCTCAAACTCTCACGTGTGGCACGCGTACCTGTAAGACGAAACACGGGGCGTTACAACCCTCCCCTCTTAAAAGAACCTGGTACCCAGATTCACTCAGACGAAAACAACTCCGGATAAAACCTCTTCATCTTGTCCTCGGTTTCCCATGTGGCTTCCTCGGTTTTATCACTCCTCTACAAAACCTTTACCAATGGGATTTGTCGGTTTCTCAACACTTGAAACTTATGATTCAAAATCTTTACTGGCTTCTGGACAAAAGTTAAATCCGGTTGCAAATATGCTTCTTCAACCTCATCAACGGCAAGAATCTCGGATTCATCGGGATAATGCTTCCTTAATTGAGAAACATGGAAAACATTGTGAATCCCCGTTAAGCTCGATGGTAGGTCCAAGCGGTAAGCAACTTCACCAACTCTCTCTAGAATCTCAAATGGACCTAAATATCGAGGGTTAAGCTTCCCTCCTCTACCAATCCGAGTAAATCCCTTGCGAGGAGATGCCTTCAAGAACACTCGGTCTCCAACTTCAAACTTAAGGTCCCTTCTCCTATTGTCAGCATAGCTCTTTTGTCTATCTTGAGCCGCCTTCATCCGTTGTACCAATTGAACCTTCTCGATCCTGTCTCGTACTGCCTTAGAGGGTTTTTCCATCTTCTCACCCTTATTTCTCTTAACACCCTCTTGTTTAGTCCATTTCCATTCCTCAAGATCAAAGAACAATGGGGATCTACATTTTCGGCCATAAAGCAACTCATATGGGGCCACACTAATGGAAACTTGGAAGCTATTGTTGTAGGAGAACTCGATCAAAGGTAACTGTTTATCCCAAGAAGTTTGATAGTCCAAACCACAAGCCCTTAATAAGTCCTCAAGATATTCAATCAACCTCTCGGATTTGCCATTCGTCCGCGGGTGGGAAGCGGTGCTGAACTTAAGCTTTGTACCCAACATGCCTTGCAATTCTTGCCACAACCTTGAAGTGAACCTCGGATCCCTATCCGACACAATACTAACCGGAATCCCATGAAGGCGAAAAATCTCTTTGTTATAAAGCTCAGCTAGCTTGTTGATTTTATCGGACATCCGAACCAGTAGAAAGTGAGCTGACTTAGTTAGGCGGTCGAAAATTACCCAAATACCATCAAATCCGCCCTTGACTCTCGGTAACCCCGAAACAAAGTCCATAGTGACTTGCTCCCATTTTCACTCAGGGATAGGTAGCGGTGTAGAAGACCTACGGGCTTTTGATGCTCGACTTTCACTTTCTGACAAGTCATACAATGTTTCACATACTCGGCTATATCCTTCTTCAATCCATTCCACTAATAGTATTGCTTCAAGTCCTTATACATCTTATTACCTCCAGGGTGGATAGAGTAAGCCGATTTGTGAGCCTCTTCAAGTAACACCTGTTTTAACTCTTCGGGAACAACCACTGTAATCTTGAACCGAAACAAGCCCATCTCATCATACCCAAACGGACACTACGGATCATCCTTTGCCTTAGCCACAAGTTTCTGAACTCCCGGATCATTAGTTTGAGCCTCAAACGGCCGGTGCTTTAACTCCGGTTGTATGGTGATGTTGGAAACACAAGCCTTTACCACAATTGGCTCAATCTTACTTCCTTCACCCACTTCCATGCTCGATACACTAGTCTTCCTACTAAGTACATCGGCAACCACATTAGCTTTGTCGGGATGGTACTTAATCGTGCACTCAAAGTCCTCAAGTAACTCCATCCAACGCCTTTGCCTCATATTCAAATCCTTCTGAGTGAATAAATACTGGAGGCTTTTGTGGTCGATGAAAATCTCAAAAGGAATTCCATACAAGTAGTATCTCCAATTACCAAGAGCAAATATCACGGCTCTGAGTTCCAAATCATGTGTATGATAGTTCTTCTCATGATCCTTTAACTTTCTAGAGGCATATGCAACAACTTTCCCGTTCTACATCAAAACACAACCCAATCCTTCCTTTGAAGCATCCGTATACATAGCATAACCTTCTGAGCCTTCGGGAGGTATCAAGACTGGGGCGGTAGTCAATTTCTCCTTCAAAAGATTGAAGCTCTTGTCGCATGCCTCGTCCCACATGAATTTCACCTTTTTCTTAGTCAATCGGGTCAAAGGAGAGGTAATCTTCGAGAAGTCCTTCACGAATCTTCTATAATATCCTGCTAAACCCAGGAAACTTTGAACTTCTGAGGCATTCTTCGGGCTTTCCCACTTAGACACGGTCTAAATCTTAGAAGGATCAACTTGAACTCCACACTCTGAAATAACATAACCCAAGAAAGAAACCATTTCGATCCAGAAATCACACTTGCAGAATTTCGCGAACAACTGATTATCCTTGAGAGTTTTCAGAACAAGTTTAAGGTGTCTTGCATGTTCCTCGGCAGATCTCGAATACACTAGAATATTATCTACAAAAAAACACCACGAACTTATCGAAAAAGGGTCTGAATATTCTGTGCATCATGTCCATGAAAGCGGCGGGGGCATTAGTTAGTCCGAACGGCATCACAACAAACTCATAATACCCGTACCGAGTGTTAAACCCTGTCTTTGGGATATCTTCTTCTCGAATTCGCAGCTGATAGTATCCCTGGCGTAGGTCAAGCTTGGAATAGACTTTTGATCCCTGAAGTATATCGAAAAACTCCTCCATACGTGGGAGAGGATATTTATTCTTAACTGTCATCCGATTCAATTCTCTATAATCAATGCATATTCTCAAGGTCCCATCTTTCTTCTTCATAAATCGGATCGGTGCACCCCAAGGAGATGAACTCGGACGAATGTACCCGCTAGACGTTAATTCTTCGAGTTGCTTCTTCAGCTCTTTGAACTCGACAGGAGCCATCCTATAAGGAGTTTTAGAGAATGGTTTAGCGTCCGGATACAAGTCGATCACAAACTCGATTTCTCGCTCCGGAGATAAAGACCCTAAACTCTCTGAAAAAACCTCGGGAAAATCCTTCACTACCTTTATCTCCTAAAGTTTAGCCTGATCCTTTGGCTTGTTCAGAAGATAAGCTAAGAAACCCGAAGCCCCATCACGAATCAACTTATGAGCCTCGGTGAAGGATAATGAAGAAGGAGTCTTCAAACCAAAACCCACAACCACATCCGAACCCAACTGGACTTTCTTAGCTCAACAATCAACCTTTGCATAGTGCTCGAAAAGCTAATCCCTACCCAAAATTGCCCCATACCGACTCATGGGCATCTCAATGAAGTCCGTAAAAAAGTCACGACCCTCAATGTTCACCGGAACTCCCTTAAACACCCGATCAGAAACAGGGCTTCCCCCCCAACGGGGAGCTAATCACATAGCAAGCAAAGGTACAAGCAACAGGCAAACACAAGGAAATAGCTATGCCACGAGAAAGAAAAGAATGTGTGGCTCCAGGATCAAACAATACATGTATGCTCGTGCCATGAATGTATATTGTACCTTCAACGATGGCGGTGGGATCAACCTCTGCATCTTGCTCCTCGCCATCAATGTCATAAGCTCTAGCCCAAACCATCGATCTTTGTCCCATGTTCGGTCCTTCCCTGAATTTGTCACACCTATCCATCTGATGATCCATCGCTCCACAAATCAAACAAGCCGCAAGGCGACGGTGACAAGTCTCCCAAGTATGCATAGGGCCTCTGTAGTGAGTATATGGCTTGGATGGATGCGGTGGTAAAGGATGTTGGGGCGGTGGTAGTGCCGGCCCCACCACTTGGGGTTTCCTTCCCGAACCCTTTGGAAATGGAGCTTTAGCGGGTGGTGCTACCGGATATGCGGGCCTCTTCGAACCAGACACTAAACCTTGTCCCGAATGATAGGATCAAGGGACGAGATCTTTCTTCTTGTAATCCTCTTCTTGAACAAGGGCTCGCTGAACCGTATCGGCGAAAGACTCAAAATTATGTCCAGCTTATCCATACCTTAGGTCTTCTCTTAGCCCGACAATAAACTTCCTCGACTTCTTCTTCTCATCCCTTGTGATTTGAGGGGCATACTTCCCAAGCCTGTTGAAAAAAGCTATATATTGCGCTACCGTCCGGCCTCCTTGTTTAAGATCCATAAATTCTTATTCTTTCCTCTCTCGGACCACCTCGGGAACATAAGCCTCCCGGAATTCCCTCTTGAAAACATCCCATGTCAATCCTTCTCCGGCCACCTCTAATTTCTCTCGAGTTTTTTCCCACCAATCAAAGGCTTCCCCGTCCAATTGGAAAATGGCAAACTGAGCCCGTTCAAGGGTGATGAATGGGCGAGTATTATAAATTCTTTCCAATCGGGATATCCAATCTTCCGTCACGGCTTCATCCGTGGTGCCTGCAAACCTCGGGGGCTTATAATTGAGAAAAGTTCCATGAGAATCTCTAACCGGTGGTGGTGGTGGAGGTTGAACCGGTTGTGGTGAAGGTGGAGCTTGAGCCCTCCTTTGCTCGACATAATTATAAACAGCCTCAATGAAATTTTCCATATTCATATGAGGCGGTTGTTGTTGTTGATGATATCTAGGAGGTGATGGATGTAGCACCCGAGCGCAAGGTACCACATCCCCCGCACCGAGACCCAACCCGAATATGAAATGGACGATCCATACTCGAGCTAAATCACGGCGAATGGGGACATACACACACTCTATGCTAGGCGGGCTAACCCTTAAACCATAAAATCAGAGTAAGTACAATTGCGGAAGCATTAACTGGCCATAATATAAACCATGATCAATCAAACTCCAAAATAATCCATATACATTATCAAATGTCGTCAAGGCTCAAACAACCAATACGCTCCATTATTAATCAATACAATGATCCAACGTGCAATATGCACGTGTAAGACCGGGATACAAGGGCTAAAAGCGAATGTAAAACCTATGACTCGAATTCCCGCCTAGCTCCCTTGACACCTGCACAACACAACTGAAAGCCAAACGGGTTTAGTCCAAAAGGGACTGGTGGGCATAAAAACAGGGTATAAATATAATATACGACAGTAATTAAATATTCACATGCAAGCTATAATCCCGGTTACGCCGTTCATTATTGGAACTAGTGTGAGGGCTCACCGTCAGCCCTTGCCTCCTCGGGTCACCACTCACACCAAGTCCCTGGGCCCCATTCTGTGCATTCATTCATTCATTCTCGCCAAAACATTTGGTAGGTTCATGAAATAAGGGCTTTACGTTGAAATCATTTACTCTAGAAAACGACTCTATATACATATATAGTTTTTAGCTGAAATCTTTACAAGTTGGGAGTATATAGGGTCATTTAACTAAATAGTAGAGAAATGCACCTTAAACCAGCAAAAGAGAGCACAAGAGCCTCACTGACCGGCCTCGTTTCCAACGGGGTCCAAATCTGTGCAAGAAAGGTGAACTGAGACTCAAAATGACCAAATAGGACTCTCGGCAATGTAATGATCATGATATGAATAAAGAAAAGATGCTATAATGTAATGAACATGCTCATGTGCACTATTAAATTCTTAAAGACATATAAACATTCAATTCATTCATTCAATGAAGCATTCGTATTCAAACGAGTTCATATCCTTCAGATTTCACGTCAAAGGAATTTAAATTATATAATCATGTCATTCAATCTTTCATTATAATTCATAATTTCACATTTTCAAGCAAATAAATTAAAGAATTCAAATAGGAGCATAGTACGTATTAAATCACATTTAAAATTAGAAATTAGACAATTAAATACATTCAATTTAATATCGAAAATTAAATAAAACATGAAATAGGTAGCAATTCAATTCTAAACTCAATTAAATCAATTATTATTAAATATTTAAGAAACATATATAGATATATTATAACTATATATATATATATATATACTTATACATATATGCATTCACGTAAAGCCCATGCATGCAAAAACAACATGCATGCAGTTTATGCATCAAACCAAGCTTTCATGCATGAAAAAGAACTAATATATATTAACATGCATGCTACCTAAGTATTTAACATGCATACAACCAACTAAGTCCTATTACACACATAACAGACACACACACATGCAAAGAAAAGAAAGAAACTGAAGCAGCAACAGCAGCAGTACACAGCAACACAGCAGCAACCGTATCACGTATGCTTAACTTGGATGTAGAAGGTGACACCCACGTGTCTCGGTACAGAGAAAATAGACCATCGTGCACCCTCGTGTCATGCTGAAAAGGAACAGATTGACACCCCCTTGTCATGAACGTAGCAGCTTAACATATACGTAGACTTAACCCCCTATTTTCTAGCTTAAAACACAGCAGCAACTCGAGCAACATATAGGCAAGATATGCAGCATCAAATGGCATGAAATGCAACAACAAACCAGCCCTAACAATGCACAAAAGTGATAGCAACAGCAAGGGAAGAAACGCAGCAGTTTGACAACACAATTTCAGGCCAAAAACAGGGCAAGAATCACACGAAAAACAGGGCATGACTGAACTCCTTTAACTCAACAAATTCAGGTCAATTTCGGCTATCAAATGTTCAGCAAAACAGCACCAATTCAACGTATAAATCAGTTCCAAGAAAGTTCAAACAAGAAACGAAGGCACACGTGACCAATCATGAAAATTTTCTCAATAAGCCAAAACTGATATCTCATAAATACCTCAACTACCATGTAATCAATGATCATAAATGAGAAGAGGATGTCAAAACAATCATTTTCAGGCTTGGAATCAATCAAATCCATCAAGAATCGAATAAGATCAACAAATTGCTCTAAACCCACTATTTTCGAACTCAGCCAAGAAATCCATGAAACCATGATCAAATTTTGGGATGAATGAATGAAAATGACTCATATTGAATGTACATAACATATCCAAGCTTACCTTGTGGATTAATGGAGGTTTGGAAAGAAATTTGAGCTTGAATCTCTTGGTAGGGCTTGAGCTATGGGATTTCCTGGAAAGCAGATGATGCTTGGTCAATTTACTCCAAGTGGGAAGGGTTATCTCGGTTTGGGGGGTTAATGGCTGAATAAAGGGTTGATTTAGGGTTCCATAGAGTCTAACTATGGTTAATTTGGTCAACAAATTAATAAGTTATGGTCATTTTAGTGCAGCAAGGTCAGTTTGGTCGCCGTTCCGTTTTTCGGTTGAATTTCGGAGGTTCAAATGACATTAGAAAAATATAAGGCTAAGTTCACTAAACTCGAATTTTCGTTACGAGTTCAGCGAAGTTGACAGAACTCGAATCCGAGTTCCCTAGCTCAAGATATCACATAAGGAACCAATGGTGCGCTAATAGCTCGTTAACGCCCGTTTTGGATTCCACAAACAAAATAAATTCAAAACTCAATCAAATGTAACCGAAATCATGAAACGAACATAGATTCATATTCATAACACATATAAGTCCAACATATTAAACTCGCACGAAATTCCGATATCAATTCAAATAGAAACGAAGCACGTAAGTGTGGCTCATGAACAATATAACAATAAAATTCATAATATTAACAAATAATATAAGGTTAAATACGTATAATTAATTTATAAATATAAATGCATGCATAATTACTAATTAACATAGATTGCATGATTTCATGCAAATACATGCAACAACTCGTGCACAATTAACATATATATATTATATAATATAAATATATTTAATATTAATATTATTAGAACAAAGTAATTAACATTTAATACATTTACAAATAAAATTAAATATGTAAAACACGTATAAATAATTATTTCACGCATTTTGGTAAACACATACGTCATGCTGTACTACTTACTAAAAAACCTGGGGCGTTACAACCTGTCCCCCTTAAAAGAATCCGTCCTCGGATTCACTATTTGTCTAAAACAATTAATGAAGGAACCCCGTTCCTCACAAACAACAAGGAGAGAATCCCCGTCTCTCAAACAACAATGAGAGAACCCCGTCTCTTAAAAGCAACAAAGAGAGAACCCTATCTCTCAGAAACTACAAAGAGAGAACCCCGTCTCTCAAACAACAAAGAGAGAGCCCCGTCTCTCAAATTCAACAAAGAGAGAACCCCGTCTCTCGTAAACAGGTAACGAAGTTCAAAATACAAAACACAGCCACAAGGAAGAACAAACACCAAGGAGAAAACATCAAAATATCCAATTACGGAAACTTAGTCAAAACAATCACATAAAACCAGGGAACAATCATCACTTACTTACATCCAATATCGATTGTACAACCATAATTAATAAATCAAAGAGTCAAAGCGCAAATTAGCAAAATTATTTAAATTAACAATGCGTGTATGCGTATGCCATGGATGCCTGAGGTACCGTTCACCATGGAAATGAATTTGAAACCAAAGCCTTCCTGGTCCCACGGTAGGGTCTGAACCCAAAAGCTAGCTCGACTCTTGGCTTATCTTTAATATCTTCAATGTGTCCACCTGAGGAACTGATAAGGCTCTCGACTAGTTCTATTCTTAATTCCAGTCTGATTCTTATATCTTCTTACCTTCTTCCATTTCTCGGTTATACGTTAACCCTGATCCAATTGACTTGCCCTTCCAAAACGAGTTTTACCCTACATCTTAAGATTTCGGACCGGTCTTCTTCACGGTTCGGGTCTCCTTCTATAAGTTGGTGAAACCTCTGAAATTCACTAACCTTTTTGATTAATAATCACAGCCTTCTTGACGAGTTCTTTTCAAACCGGATTGTGATCATCGGTTCCCAAAAATTTTGGATTAATCTCTTCATGGATCGTTTCCTCATCCCTTCATCCTCTTAGAGCCATTAAGTGTGCATTAAATTTTGGTTCACCCAAATTTCTAATCAAGGGAAAACTTCCTTAATACTTCTTGGGATTCAATTCAAGTCCTTCCATAGTTACTTCTTTCTGATTCCTTTCTGCTCAAATTCCTTCTAACTTGTTATGGAGAAACGACTAGCGATGTAGTAGAGTTTTATTTTGTTAAGTGATGTCCGAATTCCTCCAATCCTTAGTCAAATTACCCTCTATGGTTACCATCACGAACATATTAATTTGATTTAATTTCTGTTCCAAAAGGCAATTTAATGGTCTCGCAGAAGCTCTTCCAAAATTCCATTATTTCCCAAAATTTAAATCCCATGTATAGAAATGCTCGCCAAACCCTCTCCTCAATATCCCGTGGTGGCCTTCAACACTAACTTAATACTTAACACTCACTTTAACAGTTTAACGATTAAGGTTCTTTTATTTATTCCAATCACCACCATTAGGACTTCCAGATCTTCCTTAATTTGAAATTCCGTTATTCCTACTAAAATATTTCCTCGAGCACCACTTCAATCTTCCAATTTGTTTCTCGGTCGTGCTCTCCCCCTTAAATTTCTATTGTCGTGTGTTGAACTCCATCGATTCTTCTTTTGTCGAAATTCTGGATGAATAATTCCCATTAGGGAGGATTTAATCAAAAGGGCAACCCCCAAGTTTTGCTTTTAACTTCCCTTCTAATTCGCTTAATGTCCGAAGCCCTTTTCCTATTCTTGTCCGATCCAAACACCCCGCAATCGACTCTAATCTCACTACTCTTTATGAATCCCCGTTTCCATTAACCTATCCCTTACTTGAAATTCTTCATTTTTCCGACTTCATCTTCATTGTAACATACCGTCCCATTATTTCTTTTCTTCTTAACTCAGATGTGGGCCGATCGAAGGAATTCTTGATAAGTGAGATAGAAGAATTTCCTATCAAATAAACTCTAGAATGCATGTCGGGTTAAAATGATAATTCACGTAGCATACTTGTAACAATTAAATATGCAATACATTAAAGCAACAAAATCAAATAAAATGAGCGCACGAACATAAGTAAAGAAAAATAAATATTTTGGTGCAAATATGACGCACGTGCCATAAATGTTTGGAACCTGTCACCAATATAGTAAGCTATTAGCTCAGTAGCTTTTACTCGTTCCTCCAATCACGTGGTTACTTTGACTTGCTAATCATGCCTTCTCTTTCCCACGTTCTTCAAGTTTTCCATGAATCTTTTCGCATCACTTGTACCTTTCACTGTCTGGAATTGAAATTTCACAATCCCTGATTTCTTCGACATCCACTGAATTGACCTCTGCATTTCCACTCCGAGAATCACCCTTCAACATTGCCCAACTTCTCTTACAAAAATGAACCCTAATGTAATTCTAAACCCTACTTCTCACCATCACCATGATCAAGACTCCCGTGCTTATCCTTTATTAGTTGAGATTAGTGAAATAAACTCATTTTCCGATTGCTTATACTTGAGCGTATGATTTCCTTCCTAAGAGTCTTTGCCTTTCTTTACCGTTTCCATTTGTTGCTCCATATTTCCCAATTCAACCTCACAACATGACAATTTACCTTGGATTTGGAAAAACGAACTCAAATCTCGTCCTCAATATCGCCACCTTCCCTAAATTTGTATTCACACAATTACTTGCCTCTCTCTACTCCCTTCTAGACTCGTTTCCCATCATTAATCGGCATCCAGAGCACCCGAATCCAACTCTTCCCAGTCTTAACTTCAACAAACTCGATTTCTAATCACTAGGCGTAGTTAGAAATCCTTCTTTGTCAACCCTTGGTTCATAAATTCTACCGAACCCATTTTATCTTGACTTTTCGTAATTATTAACACCTCTTCAATGATCCGAATCTGGGACCAAAATACCTTCAAGGTGTGTTCACTTCATTCCTTAGGTTGAACAGTCCTGTTGAATCCAATTATGGCATCTTATGGGGGAGAGCCATATATATATCCATATTAGGAGTCATAAATAATTCCCGATTAATTCCTATTTCTACGAATATCCCTCTATAGTTGCATCTCTTAAGTCGAACTTCCATTTCATCTCCTATCCCTTGAACTCTAGCTCTATCTATGAGGACTACACCTCTCGAATTCTCTATATCTTTCCCCGGTGCATCCCTCCTATCTTCCACGACTCCGAAAGAACTCACAATAGATCGTCTTTATCGTGGAGCTTGACTGTGGTTTGATAGTATCTTTATAACCTGTAATTCATAACTTATTTCAAGGATATATGCATGCAATTAGTACATGCATATGGCATATATTCAACATGAATGACAAGGGTTCAATATGAAATGCAACAAGTAATTCAACAAAATTAAAAAGAAAGACAATTTTATATTCAAGATCAATGCAATGCACACATTATCAGGTAGTTCCTATGCCGAACGACCTAAACTGACCCACACGACACGAGAGCCCGAGTTTTGCAACCCTAGGCTCTGATACCACTTAAGGATGTAGCACCCGAGCGCAAGGTACCACATCCCCCGCATGGAGACCCAACCCGAATATGAAATGGACGATCCATACCCGAGCTAAATCACGGCGAACGGGGACATACACACACTCTATGCTAAGCGGGCTAACCCTTAAACCAAAAAATCAGAGTAAGTACAATTGCGGAAGCATTAACTGGCCATAATATAAACAATGATCAATCAAACTCCAAAATAATCCATCTACATTATCAAATGCCGTCAAGGCTCAAACAACCAATACGCTCCATTATTTATCAATACAATTATCCAACGTGCAATATGCAAGTGTAAGACCAGGATACAAGGGCTAAAAGCGAATGTAAAACCTATGACTCGAATTCCCGCCTAGCTCCCTTAACACCTGCACAACACAACTGAAAGCCAAACGGGTTCAGTCCAAAAGGGACTGGTGGGCATAAAAACAGGGCATAAATATAATATACGACAGTAATTAAACATTCACATGCAAGCTATAATCCCGAGTGAGGTTTTCGAAGAGTTTCCCAAGTGGGTGAAGTAGAGAAACCATCAAAAAGGGATTATAACGATTCATTTACATTAGGTCATTGTTGGCCCGGCGAGTGGGCGTGCATTATCTCCAACCAACACCTCGTGTACTTCATTAACATTCATTCATTCTTTCTTTTCATGCATATCAATCTTTCGTGCGCATTCAATAACATTCCACCTTCTTCCTCCGGGTAGGTGGCGGGTTTGCAAGGCTCATCCACCCATTCATTGACCAAAGGGGAACATGACTCCCCAGATGGCACTCAACGTCCATTCCTCGCTAACTCCTAACGAGGTCCGGTTACGCCGTTCATTAGTGGGACTAGTGTGAGGGATCACCGTCAGCCCTTGCCTCCTCGGGTCACCACACACACCAAGTCCCTGGGCCCCATTCTGTTCATTCATTCATTCATTCTCGCCAAAACATTTGGTAGGTTCATGAAATAAGGGCTTTACGTTGAAATCATTTACTCTAGAAAACGACTCTATATACATATAATAGTTTTTAGCTGAAATCATTACACGTTGGGAGTATATAGGGTCATTTAACTAAATAGTAGAGAAACCCACCTTCAACCAACAAAAGAGAGCACAAGAGCCTCACTGACCGGCCTCGTCTCCAACGGGGTCCAAATCTGTGCAAGAAAGGTGAAGTGAGGCTCAAAATGACCAAATAGGACGCTCGACAATGTAATGATCATGATATGAATAAAGAAAAGATCCTATAATGTAATGAACATGCTCATGTGCACTATTAAAGTCTTAAAGACATATAAACATTCAATTCATTTATTCAATGAAGCATTCATATTCAAACAAGTTCATATCCTTCACATTTGACGTCAAAGGAATTTAAATTGTATAATCAAGTCATTCAATCTTTCAATCACTTTCATTCTAATTCATAATTCCACATTTTCAATCAAATACATTCAAGAATTCAAATAGGAGCATAGCACGTATTAAATCACATTTAAAATTAGGAATTAGACAATTAAATACATTCAATTTAATATCGAAAATTAAATAAAACATGAAATAGGTAGCAATTCAATTCTAAACTCAATTAAATCAATTATTATTAAATATTTAAGAAACATATATAGATATATTATAACTATATATATATATACTTATACATATATGCATTCACGTAAAGCCCATGCATGCAAAAACAACATGCATGCAGTTTATGCATCAAACCAAGCTTTCATGCATGAAAAAAAACTAATATATATTAACATGCATGCTACCTTAGTATTTAACATGCATACAACCAACTAAGTCCTATTACACGCATAACAGACACACACACATGCAAAGAAAAGAAAGAAACTGAAGCAGCAACTGCAGCAGTACACAGCAACACAGCAGCAACCGTATCACGTATGCTTAACTTGGATGCAGAAGGTGACACCCCCCGTGTCACCAACATAGAACAAACCGAGACACCCTCGTGTCTTGGTACAGAGAAAACAGACCATCGTACACCCCCGTGTCATGCTGAAAAGGAACAGATTGACACCCCCATGTCATGAACGCAGCAGCTCAACATATACGTAGACTTAACCCCCTGTTTTCTAGCTTAAAACACAGCAGCAACTCAAGCAACATATAGGCAAGATATGCAACATCAAATGACATGAAATGCAACAATAAACCAGCCCTAACAATGCACAAAACTGATAGCAACAGCAAGGGAAGAAACGCAGCAGTTTGACAGCACAATTTCAGGCAAAAAGCATGGCCAGAATCACCCGAAAAACAGGGCATGACTGAACTCCTTTAACTCAACAAATTCAGGTAAGTTTAGGCTATCAAATGTGCAGCAAAACAGCACCAATTCAACGTATAAATCAGTTCCAAGAAAGTTCAAACAAGAAACGAAGGCACACGTGACCAATCATGAAAATTTTCTCAATAAGCCATAACTGATATCTCATAAATACCTCAACTACCATATAATCAATGATCATAAATGAGAAGAGGATGTCAAAACAATCATTTTTGGGCTTGGAATCAATCAAATCCATCAAGAATCGAATAAGATCAACAAATTGCTCTAAACCCACTATTTTCGAACTCAGCCAAGAAATCCATGAAAACATGATCAAATTTTAGGATGAATGAATGAAAATGACTCATATTGAATGTACATAACATATCCAAGCTTACCTTGTGGATTAATGGAGGTTTGGAAAGAAATTTGAGCTTGAATCTCTTGGTAGGGCTTGAGCTACGGGATTTCCTGGAAAGAAGATGATGTTTGGCCAATTTACTCCAAGTGGGAAGGGTTATCTCGATTTGGGGGGTTAATGGCTGAATAAAGGGTTGAGTTAGGGTTCCATAGAGTCTAACTATGGTTAATTTGGTCAACAAATGAATAAGTTATGGTCATTTTAGTGCAGCAAGGTCAGTTTGGTCGCCGTTCCATTTTTCGGTTGAATTTCGGAGGTTCAAATAACATTAGAAAAATATAAGGCTAAGTTCACTAAACTCGAATTTTTGTTATGAGTTCAGCGAAGTTGACAAAACTCGAATCCGAGTTCCCTAGCTCAAGATATCACATAAAGAACCAATGGTGCGCTAATTGCTCGTTAACGCCCGTTTTGGATTCCACAAACAAAATAAATTCAAAACTCAATCAAATGTAACCGAAATCATGAAACGAACATAGATTCATATTCATAACACATATAAGTCCAACATATTAAACTCGCACGAAATTCCGATATCAATTCAAATAGAAACGAAGCATGTAAGTGTGGCTCATGAACAATATAACAATAAAATTCATAATATTAACAAATAATATAAGGTTAAATGCGTATAATTAATTTATAAATATAAATGCATGCATAATTATTAATTAACATAGATTGCATGATTTCATGCAAATACATGCAACAACTCGTGCACAATTAACATATATATATTTATATTATATAAATATATTTAATATTAATATTATTAAAACAAAGTAATTAACATTTAATACATTTACAAATAAAATTAAATATGTAAAACACGTATAAATAATTATTTTGCGCATTTTGGTAAACACATACGTCATGTTGTACTACTTACTAAAAAAAACTGGGGCGTTACAATGGAGATCTCCTATCTCTATGAGCAGGTCGACCATGAGGCATCTACAATTAAACATGGAGAAATGCGTGTTGATTATGCAATATATATGCAGTTAAGGTGCACCAGTTAATCAATCAAAAATGCTCATATAACAACGCAAGACATTCAATTAGACACGTAAATCCTAACCCGTACGACTTAAACTGACAAGACTCCACTCAAGAGCCCGATTTTGCAACCAAGGCTCTGATACCACTTAAGGATGTAGCACCCGCATCGAAATGCGCCTCATCCCCGCACCAATATCCCATTCCATGCATGAAATAAATTTTCATACACGAATCAAACACGTGGTGAACGGGTGACAAACAAAACTCAACCTAGCTAAGCGGGGCTAACCCTTACCAAACCAAAACCCGATGCAATAAGTAAAGCAGAAGCATAATTCATATTAACACATACCACTCAAGTATTACAATCAAGGGCCTACACGACCCGCAATATTTACAAGAATCCTTCAAGATACAATAATACATAATCAAGTATAAAGACATGAGATGCTAAAAGGGTAAAGTTATGCTAGGACCAAAATAAGGACTTCACGACGACCTTATTCCCCGCCTAGCAAACCCTGCAAAAGACTAAGAACAACGTGGGCTGTCAGTCCAAGGACTGAGTGAGGGGCATAATAGATATATCACATGCGCATGATTCTCGCCAAAATTTTCATAAAACATTTGAAAACCTATCATACTTAAATCATTTTCCAAATTATACATATCCTTAATACATTTGGCTTAAATAGGCACACAAGATATTAGGGTTCTAAGTAACTAAAATAAAACCTCACATTGACAAAAGGAAGAAGAAATGAGAAGCCTACTGACCCTGCTCCTCGACCGGATCAAACTCTGTGTAAGAAACACGAGTGTACATATGACTCTAAACAAAGAACCAATTAACAGAAGAACGATATATGAATGCATGTCATGAGATGTTAAAATAAATGAAACAATCGTTGATAATTCATAATTAATTCACAAGAAGGTATTGAACATGTTATAACGAACAAGAGGCACGAATTAACAAAGTGCTAAAATAAAGCTTCCCGGGCCTCATTATGACGCCCCGCTTTTCAACTTTCCAGGTAAGGCGTCACGAGTGAGTTTAATTTCGTAATTTTTGTAAATTATGTGATTTGCATGCTTATGTGTCAATGTGAATTTTATTTCAGTATGTGCACATTAGAATTTAATTAAATGTTCTTGGGCTCAATTGCCCAATATTTGCAAATTAAGGGACCTAATTTTAATTAGGATGTTTTGGCCTTCGTGGCTATTTTGATCTCGGGAATTCGAATTCGAATTTCAACCCTACCATTAAATTCGTTTCGACGATTCGGATTTAGTGGAATTAACCTTTTATTTTTCTAAAGCTGTTTGATAGCCCTACCGTTTTAAAATCCGATCCGAAGGGACCGGTACCGTTTGACCCTACCCCGTATTATCCGACCCGTTTAACTCAGCCCCAAAAAGGAGCCAAGTCTTCCTCCCTCTTTCATTTTCACGTACCAGCAAGGAAGAAGAGAGAAGAGGAGGATTTCTCCCCTTTTTGGCGATGAACCTTTCGAGCTCGGGTTTTCGAGATCCAACCATCCGATCAACGACTTAAGGTAAGATTTGTGCTCTATTCGATACATACTTCTATTTAATATCCCTTTAGTATCTTGAATTTATGTTATTTGGCTAATTGGGGAAGATAATGAATAGTGATGGGTTCGGGATTTTGTATGTTCAGGCTTGTTTCGGGAGGCCTAACTTGTAATTATGTGATCTACGTATTATATTTGCTTCGTGGTATGAATTTCGGGGTGTTTCGTGGTTGTTTGGGGGTGTTTTGGTGTTTTGTTACTATTCCCGACGCCATGGATATGCTGCTGCGAGCTCGGTCGTGCCCACGACCGATTTGTGTGTAAAAATGGTCGCGAGTTTTTAAGGGATTTTCGAGTTGTGGCTTCGCGGCCGCGACTGGTTTGCAGTGCAATTTTGTCGCGGTCACTACTCCCTTATACGTGCTTCTTTTTGGCTGAATTTTGGACTGTAGAAACCTATGTGAGTCTAGAACATTCTCCAATTGGAATCACCTTAAAATCCATTCTAGATTGTGAGATATAACCATTTGAAAATTGTGTCGCCACTTTACCGGAGTTATGTTTTTGTCCAACTTCGAACCTACGCTATTTATGCCTCACTTTGAACCACAATTCGAGCTTTATACCATTTGAAAGATCTATGTGTCTAGTTTCATCTGAAACAAAACTCAGTTCCCATTTCTCAATCTCAAGTTATACCCGTTTTTCTACAGCTTATCCATTTCAAAAAACTGTTAGCTTTTGCCGTTTTCAGTCGGAACCCTTTTTCGTGTTTTTATTCCGTTTTTCTCGTACCTTTCCACCTTCAAACTTGATCCTAACGTGTTTTATCATGTTTATGCTTATGTATTTGTTCTCATATGCATTTTATGTTACTTAAGTAATGTGAATTGTTTGCACGAAATATATTTGTACTTTGTTATGTATCCCTACCTCGTGTTATGCCTTAATTGTGCACATGAACGTGGTATATGATTATAAATGATTATGATGGGCTATGTAATGTCTTGAATTCCATGGATTTGGTTTGGAAATGAGATTTGCCTACGTATTTGAATTCTTTGAGTACATGCGCATATGTCGTGCGTCTATGTGGTTAATTTTGAGTCTAAGCCTTATGTCTTGTCTTCAGTTTGTTCAGGTGCACCCGGGGTGGGGTTTCGCAGTCCGTTTTGATTTTGGGGTGAATCACGTGTTTGGTTCTTGGCTTCATCGGTGTAAGGTGAGGTTAGGTTATTGTTACACCCCATGAATGTGCCCATTTTCCCGGTATGCGAACTATGGCCTTTATTATATGTATATACATGCGAGGTATGAATTTATGAATCTGAAATACGTTTCCAAGTATGATGAGCAATGTACAAGCCTACGTATGCTTGATTTAATTCATTATGATTGGTAATGCTAAACCACGTTTCAAACCGTGTGCATCGTATGAGCCGGGAGCTATGAGCAAAGAAATATGCTAAGGATTTGACACAGAGAGGTATGTAAAGCGTGGTTGTGATAAGGTAAAGTATGTATCTTACGTATGTTAGGTTTCTGATTAGTAGTGGGTTAGGATATGATTGAATGATTGACTGAATGAATGGGGCCCAGGAGGTGTGGGTAAGCGGGACCTGGGACGACCATAGGGTTCGCCGGTTATGACCCCTGTGCACACTCTCCACATGATTGATAGCACTAACCCTGAACCCACCAGCAGGTTTAGTTGGATGATGGGAACCTGAGGGTTTGAGTGTTCATGCTCCCCTCGTCTGATTAGATGGTTTGGGTCGCGTAACCCTTCCATCACCGGAGAAGGAGGTATATGATTGTTATGCATGATTGATTGATATATCTGATTATACAATTCGTATGAGGAGCCCAGGATGGGAATTGTTACTCGTACCAGCCGAGTTTTGCATGTTTTCTTTGTCAAAGTTCGTGAAAAAGGGATAGATTCTTAACTATGATAAAATATGGATCTTTTGAGTATGAAAGATAAGAATTGATAAGAATTGATACGATTTGATAGGAATGGTTACGATTTGATTTGACTTGAATCGGTATGTTTTGATGTGATTTAGTATGGTATGGGTCCTTGAAGCTTCAATTCGTTCGGTTTTGGTTAAGAATCCCTATATGTATGTATCACTGGAAAAACTTTGGGGTGCAAAAACTATCCCTGAGTTCACGAACTGTGTGTGATTGGAATATACTTTGCTCCCATATAAATGTAGCGTGTGTGGGTAGCCCCTCACTCAGTCGAGTTGTAGACTGGCCCTCTCCCTTCCCAACTTTTAGTGTGCAGGTTTGGCGTTGGAGTTTCGAGCTAGGCGGAGTTGTGTTGAGTCTTTCAGTCGGTCAAGTTGAGTTAGAAGAGTCTCTGCATTTGCATATGTATTTAATTTCTGTATGATTCGACTTTGTAAGTTATAAATTTGAATCTTTAGGCATTTGTTATTGAATTGCCCTTGTCGGGCTTTGTTATGAATTTAAAAGAGGCTTGAGGAGCCCAAGTCTGCTTGTGGTTCGTATGTTTAATTTCTGCAGGCCCATGGCCAGTGCATGTGTTTGGACTTTTTTAGTCTTCCGCTGCATTCTGTTTTGTTGGTTGGTTTTATTGCAGGGTCTAAGTTCCGCCTAGCTTAGGAGGTTTGTTTTGTTTGTCTCCCGTTCACTATAGTTTGATACGGGTGCGGACTTCCCATTTCGTTACTCGTGTTCAGCCATAGTGCGGGGGATGTGGTGCCTCACTTGCGGGGTGCTACACTCATCCCGGCCGGGATGAAATTTGAACTGAAAAGTGTCCCAGCCGGGACACTTTTAACGAGAGCAAAATACTTAATTTTTCAAGTGGATCCCGGCCGGGATAAAAAATGAACTAAAAGGTTTCCTGACCGGGATAAAATATAAACTAAAAAGGTTTCCGGCCGGGAACCAAAACCTGAAAAACAGGGGATGGCAGGGGAGGTTCCGTTCCATGCATTCCAACCAACCAAAACAAGTTCAAAAATGAAATTGCAAACCCATACAAATCTATAACACATATACACACCGTATGTATCAATTATACATCAAACATCACACATACAGGCACTTGGATCAATCCAAATTCAATATATAAAACCCCATTCATGCCAACTGATTAAATAACCCAACAACCAAAGCATTTATGTAATAAATCCAAAGATACACACATATATGATCACATATCCATGCTTAAGAACAAGAAAACACGTCCAAGTCATTAAACCCTAACTATTAAATCAATCACACACACAAATATATCAATACCAACCTTGAATGAAAAGAAGAAAGGAATGAAGATGATGAAATGGTGGAGATGGTGATGATGATCCTTCTCTTCCTCCTTCTTCTTGCTTGGAATCAAGAGTGTGTGTGATGAATGAAAGAGTGTAGTGTGTGTGTTAGATATTTTGTGTGTGTTTGTGTGAGTTCTTGTGTATATATGATATGTATATGATATACATATATATTATGCTTGTGTGAGTGTATTAGTGTAGGATGTAATTATGTATACATATATATATGCATGTCTCATGAATGTGTGCATGAAGTATATAGGCATATAGTAACTCTTATGAAATTAATTTAAATATATATATGTATAATATGATATATTTATGAAATGTATGGATTATGCATTATGTGTATATGTGATAATATGAAAGGAAACAAATTTGCAATTAAATGCTCACGTAGGAAATTAATCACGTAATTCACTTAGACACATAATCACTTAAAGCGTGCCAACAATTCAAACTCTCAAACTCTCACGTGTAGCGCGCGTACCTGTAAGACAAAACACGGGGCGTTACAACCCTCCCCCCTTACCCTTGAACTGAAGAGAAGCGGTAACGCCCATTACCACTTATAAAAGAGCAGACACGATTTAGCCTTGTAACAGGCGTTAACAAGAAATGCATGGGGATAGGTAATGCCCGTTACCTCTGTCGATGAGAGATTTTAGGGCTGATATTTATGTGCATTTAGAGTCTTATTTTGGGGGAGTTTTTCGGAGGAGTTCAGAGGGAGCTGGGAGACAGTTGCTGCGGGAAGTTTTCAAGCGTTTTTTAGAGAATTCAGACGGATCAATTGAGACTAATTCCATTTTTCCGGTTTTATTGTTGCTTTATTATTCAAACTAATTTCTCCTAAATTCAGTTTTCTTAAGTAGATTTAATTTTCCAGAATTACTAGAATGTTTACGAGTTTAATTTTTTGACTTTGTTTAAATTCGATGAATCTGATTTATTTTAATGCAATTTCCTTCAGTTTTTTGAGTTTTTCTTTAATTATGAGTAGCTAATTCTCTAGGGCTACGGGGGTGATGATGAATGCATGATAGATGTTTTGAAAGCGAACTTAATTTGAATCGCAACGGTCTGGCCAACCTTAGCATGTCCCAAAATTGCCTATAGATCGAACGAGTGATGGTAATTTAGATTGTTTTCATAACGTGTAAGTTGTAGAGTACAAAGAGATTTGGTCCTAGTTTATACAACAGTAATCTTATTCCACGCGGAGCCGTAGGAATACTGAATTGCACTAGTCTTGTTCCTATGGTTTAATTAACTATTGGTGATTACGAGAGCAACATTGAAAACTAATTAAGCACTTGGTTACACCTTCAGGGAGGGTAATACAAATATAAGTGACTAGGTTGTAGAATTACACTTGTTAGACGAGTATCCTATCAGCTCTTGATTGTATGATTCATTACTTTCCCCTGCCTGTTTAGTTTACTGAAATTAATTCGTGTGGTCAAGTTATTATTTTTGGTTAATTCTATTTAACTGTTAATTTATGTTTTAGTAGATCTATAGATAAACACAACAATTGCTTTTCGTCAGGTCTTTACATTAGAGAAGTATATAGAGTAGAGATTGATTTCCCTTCCCTGTGGGTTCGATCCTATTGTGCTACGCATATGTTAGTGTTCACTTGCATGATTGGTTTTTAACTGTGGTAAACCTTACAACAAGTTTTTGGTGCCGTGGCCGGGGAAGGCGTTTTAAATCAATATTACTTAACACTACAAGAAATTCCCAGAATTCCGACGGGAGCTCCCGTCGGAATTCCCTCAGTTTTCCGTCGGATTTTGAAGAATCCGATGGAAAATCGAGGGAATTCTGAAGGGACACAATCCCTTGGAAAAACCCTTCTCGGAGTTCAAAAACCGACGGAATTCCGAGGGAAAATAAAATTGAATTTTTTAAATAAAATAAAATATTTCTGACGGGATTCCGAGGGAAATCCCGTCGGATTTATCAAAAATAATCAAAATAAAAAAATTAAATTACACTATTCCGACGGGAATCCCCTCGGAATACCCTCGGATTTATTAAAGTAAAAATATAAAATTAAACAATTCCGACGGAAATTCCCTCGGAATTCCGTCGGATTTGTTAAAATAAAAAAAAATTAACAATTGGGAATCCCGTCGGATTTTATTAAAAAAAATTAAAAAAAAATTATTTTACAACAATTCAAAATTATTTATTCAAGATCAATTCAACAAATAACATTTCAAATACACACTCAGCCATACAAAAAATTCTTGTCCCATAGCTGCCACATCAATTTAGTAGACACCATCACCTAAACCAAAAATTCTTATAACAATAAATATAAAAACCAATCCTATCTACGAATATAACAACAAATATAACTTAAAGCAATTAACATTTGAATGCTTGTGTTGTTTGTATCAGATCTTCAGTAGCTACTTTATCTCCAATTAAGATGGACTCCACTTGAAGCAAGTATTCATAAATGGGAATAAAAGCTGCTTCTATTGTCCAATAGGATCTGCTATGAACATTGAGTGCATATACTACCTGTAAATCGAAATCCACCAGGTCAGATTTATATATTTGATTAAAACTTTGGCCATGTTAAATAGTGTCACCATCTCTGTTCATAAAAAAGGCAACAAAGTAAAGAAACTAATTCATACCCTTTTCACTTCCAACAATGAATTCCATTGTTGTGGACAAACGTTTTTGTAGAGATCATACAAAGAGCTGAAGCCTTTTTCTATCTCAAATCCGAACCATCACACAGAAAATAACATAGAAATATGCCACTCCCTTTTATTTTCTTGACAGAATTGATTTGGAGAACATAGAATCCAAACTTTAAAGTTTCAAACACCTTTAAATGGTTAATTCTCTCAATTATGAGACAAATGTCATTTTCCACCCAAATACATTTCAAACAAGACATGGCTCGAAAATTCCAAAAGCTTATGAAAAGAAGATGTGATAAGTAAAAGTCTTAGCAGACCATAATCAAAGACAGTTTGCTTTCAAGCTCTTTTATTTGGTTTAGTAAGATTAACAAGCCTTAGAAGTTCCTAACACAATCAAAATTCACATACCATGGAAGAGACATATGAAACAGTCTGAATTTAAACAGAAAAGGGTAAAGCAAGCAGCAACACAAATTTGCAGATACCGACTGACATAACTTCTCATAATTACAATAATACAGCATAACTATTAAAAGCACACATTCTAGATTATTGGAAAGAAAATTAACAATCAGCATAGCATAACATTTATTAAATCACTAACACTAGAATAACCAACAAGAGATAAAGCCTATCAACTCCATGCCAAATTCATAGTAGCAAATACCTAACTTCCAAATCACCTCCCTAGCTATTTGATTTCTTAGAACTACATTCCAAGAACATACAGTCCTTAATTAAGAAAAACAAATAACCAAAAGCATAAAAGATACTTATTTGTTCCACTTCACGAGCACATTTCGATTCATCAAATAAGATTTTCAAAAAAAAAAAGGTGCTAATCTGTGAGATTAACAAGGTTGATTTAGCAAAAGACCAAATTTAGACAGGCAAAGCCAAGATTTTCTTCAGAGGGATGAAACTGAAAAAGGGAACAACTTTAGTATGTTGAGGAGGGCAAAATTACTAAATTCAATCTTTACCAGAAAAGGTGAATTAGGCTAACTAACTAATTCAAGAACTTAATGTGATGGTTTTTATCTCCTAACTACAAATGGGACAAAACTGAAAACATTGCCCAACAACAACAATTTCGTTAAAATTCATTTGTCCCCAATTTACAAGATCGATAGCAACAGCTACCCAAATTGTTCTCTATTCATTATCAACATAAAGACGCCTAAATTCTTTCCTTTCTCAAGAAGGTGTTCTTCCCCAATCCCCATTGATGACTAAACAAACTACTCAAAACCTAAACAGACAGTTCTATTCAATTACAGATGCTATTAATCCATCTTTATAACCCAAATTCCTCTAATTATACAGTAGAAACCCTAATCTTGAATGCATAATCAAAACATCAAAGTAAATCCAACAAGAAAATCAACTGAAATATTCACCTGGATCTCAAATTCCTCTCAGCAGAATTCCTGAAACTGAACTTGCAAGTAAACCTCACATCAAGCGCTTCCCTTTCTTGTTCGGAGGGCAGTGCGTTTTATTACTTTTCCCGAAACCGCTGCAGATACCGCAGGCGGAGATCTTGGGCGACGGCGGCTCAATCGCTGAGGCGGAGACGGAGGCGGAGCAGGCTGAGGCTGAGGTTGAGGAGGAGGCGGAGTCAGGCAAAAAGAGATGAATTTTTGGCGTGAACTGTGAAGTGAAATTGTAACGCCCCAGCTTTTGGCAATTCAGGTATGATCGACACGTGTGCGTTTGAGAGTTAGATTTAATTATTAATTGATCATTTCTTTAGCTTTTCATATCATGACATAATTTTATAAAATTATATTCTTGGTATTTTTATTGAAAATTCATATCATATCATAATTATCGTATAAATTGAACGTGATTGCAATGTGAATTATTTTCCCGAATGTGATTTAATTCTTTTATGGCCTTAATTGCTCATTTTCAAGAATTTGGGACTTAATTGCATCGGACTTGATTGATCAATTGTTATGGAAGTGAACTTAATTGCATGACTTTAATAAAGGAAGGACTTAATAGCAAAATTGGCCATCTCTTCCCCTTTCTTAGCAGCATTCACGTACCATTACATTCCCATTTCATACAAACATTTCATCTTTGCTCCATTTTGTTTCCTTGTTCAATCGAGACAAACCCTTCTGGGAAGAGAGGGAGATTTCATCTTGCAAGCATCATATTTGTGGGATTTGTGATATTTGAGGCATCATCAAGATCATATCTTCTTCTCATCTCTCATTTCTTTCATTTGAGGTAATTATGGAGAATGGATGATTTTCTTGAATAAATGGCATAAATAGGGCTTTGCATTGGATTGGATAAATTGTATATTGGTTGTTGGAAATATGTTTATGAACTTTGAGCTCAAGATTGATGCATACAACTTGTGAATTATGGACTTGGAGCATGAGTGAGTATATGGGTTTGGATTGATGGATTATTGATGATCTAACATGGAAATGAGTGTTTAAATGAATTGTTATTGATTATATGTAAGCTACTATGTTTATTGCATCAAATATATGCATTACATCTTGGCTTGAAGCTATTTTTGTGGTTGTTTGTTGTTACTCCATTGCTGCTCTGTTTCTGTTCTTCTTTCAGCTGCTCACGTATTTTGGGAACGGCCCTTCCCAACCCCAGTTTAAAACTGGAACGGCCGTTCCCATGATTCTGAGTCAGCAAGGCCAGCGAGACTGGGAACGGCCGTTCCCATTTTGGCCTTTAAGCCGGAAGGGCCGTTCCCAGCTAAAACATTTTCCCTTTTTAAAAACGCTGGCGCGTTTCTGAAGGGCCATGGGAACGGCCCTTCCCATTTTCAAAGGGAGGCCGGAACGGCCGTTCCCATAGCGTCTGCAGAGCAAAAAGCTACTGCATAAAAATTGATTTTCACCACCATCATCCAATCACTTCCTTGACCCCTAATTGCTAGTATATGATTGCATACATGGCGAAACGCGATATTTTCATGGTACATTGCATTTTTCCTGTCATCTCGTTGCATTTCCATCGTTCGTCATATTTGGTACATTTTGAGTCGTGTTTCACGGGCATTTGTCTTTCTTGCACAGACCAGCTTCCTGGTGACGAGGAGCAGGCCCCGTGAGCTGTTTCCTTGGTTGTTTTTGGGTCGTTCAGGTGAGGTTTAATTTTAGATACATAGGACCCGTATAACCCTATGTGAAATTTTAAGCCAAAACCTATCTATATATTTATAGTTTTCAAACGAGATTGGTTTTCAAAGGACTTATTGAACTATTGATTAATTGATTGATTGATTTGGTGAGTATTGTATTGCACTGTGGGCCCGAGGGTAGTGACTCGAGCCAACCGGGAAAGCATGGGCTGACGGGTAACTCGAGAGCTATCCTCACCAAATTGGGGTGACCCCTGAACCCCTTAGGAGATTAGGGGAGGAAGGAGTTTCGGGGCTTAGGTATTCATTTACCCTCTGCCCAGATTGATTGGATGGTGGGGCCTTGCAATCCCACCATCACCCGGAGGAAGAAGGTGCCATTGAAACTGCTAATTGTGTACAGTAATAAATTGCTTGATCACTTAATCACCTAATAATTAATTGATTGATTGATTATACACAGTCGGTGTAAGGTTGGAGAATTGCCCCACTCGCCGGGCCACAAATTGATTGTATTGAATTGGTTAAATTGAAATTGAATTAGTTGTAACCTCGGGCGATAGTATCCCTTTTATTCTATTAAATTGTAGTGTTTTTCCAAAATTATTACCCGAGATTATAACTTGCATGTATGTGCGCTTATATTTATTTATACCCCTCGCTCAGTCTGTGTTGGACTGACACCTCGACTTTTCAGTTGTTTTGCAGGGCGTGCTAGGCAGGAATTAGAGTCTAGATTGTTTTTAATTTGGGTCTAGCACACTTCATTCCCACATTTTGTTCATGTATAGCTACTTGGGATATTTTGTATCATGCCTTGTTACCTATTTTGGAGATGATATTGTATTGATGATGTGAATGTTGGTACCTATTAGTAAATAAATAAATATGGTACCTATAAGTATCGAATGAATATTAATGCTTCCGCTTTTATAACTCTAAATTGATCGTTCGGTTGGTTTTAATTGAGGGTACCCGCCTAGCCTTGTGTCATTTTATTGTCTCCCGTTCACTATAGCTTTGATTCATGTATGGATTGTCCATTTCATATGTGGATTGGGGCTATAGTGCGGGGGATGTGGTGCCTAGGGTTCCGGGTGCTACAGAAATTCTGCCCTAGACTTATCTGAGTATTATTTGGTTTTAAAGGTCATATAAAACATACTCTAAACCACACACCCAATTCTGTTAGCCTAATCGGTACAGAGCCCTAATTGATTTCTATGGAGTCCCAGGTTCGAACCCCCTCCACAGCGCATTTCAAACAATTTTTTAACTTCAATTTATATATTTTTTAATTTAAATAATCCGACGGGATTCCGACGGGAATCCCATCGGAAATATTTATTTTTTATTTTTATTTAAAAATTCTATATTTTAAAAAAACCAACGGAATTCCCATTGGTATTCTGTCGGAATTATTTAATGTTATTTTAAAATTCAATATTTTCAAAATCCGACGGGATTCCGAGGGAAATCCCCGTTGGTTTTATTAAAAAAAAAAATCAAAGCCGATGGAATTCCCTCGAATTTTCCGATGGAATTCCGACGGACCGTTTCCCTCGGAATTTTCCGTCGGATTTTGCAGGTTTTCTTGTAGTGTAAATATTTTGATCTAGTGCTTTAGACCATTATTCTATCTTGTGTTTGCAGTCTTTGTCATTGTGGAATTGAGCTAAGGGAATTCCTTGACCTTGTGCAGATTCGATTGCCGAAGATCCTACGAATACAAGAGACGGAGGGGTGGTAGATCTGCCTCAAGAACCACCTTCTCTTGCGATTAGAGATTACAATCTACCGAATGTGGGGGGCCATTCAAACTGCAACTCGTCCCCCGATTGCAACAAATACTTTGAGATCAAACCAGCTATCATAAACTTGCTACAAAACAATCCGTTTGTGGGATTACCATTGGAGGATCCAACTTCACATCTTGAGTATTTCCTTGAAGTGTGTGATACTTTCAAGATCCATAATGTCACAACCGAAGCCATCCGAGTTAGACTCTTCCCATTCTCACTTAGGGAAAGAGCCAAGGCATGGTTGGGCACTGTACCAAATGAATTCTTTCTAAGCTGGGAGGCACTTTCTCAGGCCTTTCTGGCCAAATTTTTGCCTCTCAGCAAAACCACGAAATACAGGAATGAGATCCAAGGGTTCTGACAGATGGATGGAGAGCCTTTCTATGAGGCTTGGGAGAGATTTAAGGATTTACAGAAGAAGTGTCCACATCGTAGGATTCCTGGTTGGCTACTGATTCAGACATTCTATAATGGGATGTTCCCTACTTTTAGAGGAGCGATGGATGCCGCTGTTGGCGGAGCTTTCTTATCAAAGTCCGAAACGGTTGCTGTTGAACTTTTAGAGAATATATCACTAAACGATGTTTTTGTGCAAGAAGGGAACTATCTTCAACCAACTAAGGTTGCAGCAGGAGTTGTACAGCTCGATTGCCTGACCGCCATCAATGCTCAGATTGAAGCTCTCACTAACAAATTAGACCAACTTTCCGTGAATGCTATTGGAACACAATTCCAACTAGTGCAGGTAACTTGTGATATTTGTAGTGGTCCACGTGTGTTTAACATATGTCCCTATTCCAATGTATGTGAGCATGTGGAAGGGCAAGTGAGCTATACTAATAACGTCAACACCTACAACCCTAGTTGGGGGATCTATCCTCAACAAGCAGTGCCGCAACTTAGACCGCTGCTCCAACCTAAACCTCAAGATCTACGTCGACCAGGCCTAATCCATACTCTAGGCCGTTATCTGATGCAACCAAAACCTCCACCTTACACCCCTCATACTCAACCCTTTCCGGAATAGAAGTAGGGATGGGAGGCCGCACTTGAGAAGTTCATAGCAGTGTCTACGGACAAATATCAGAAATTGGAAACTCAGGTAGAGCAGGTGGTAAATCAGAATAAGAATTTAGAGACTCAGATCGGTCAGATAGCCCAATCACTGAATACAATAGGCCAAAGGATGTTGCCAGATCAAACCGAAAATAATTATAAGGAACAGTGCAAAGCTATAGCCTTGAGAAGTGGCAAGGAATACAAAGGACCAAGTATGCCTACAGATTCTGATGAAGGTAACACTGATGGAAAGAAGCTGGAAGGAGTAGTCGAGACAAATGAGGGAAATGTAGAAGAGAAAAAGAAAGAGCTCCCTTTAAAACCAAAAGTGAATTTGGCACCCAAGGAGTATGTGCCACCAGTTCCCTTTCCCCAAAGATTGCAGAAGCAGAGATTGGAGAAACAGTTTGAGAAGTTCCTAAGCATCTTTAAGGAGTTACATATCAACATTCCTTTTACAGAAGCATTAGCACAAATGCCGACCTATGTTAAATTTCTGAAGGAGATCCTCTCTAACAAGAGAAAATTGGAGGAGTATGCCACTCACTGAGGAGTGCAGTGCCATTATTCAGCAAAAGCTTCTGCCGAAGCTTAAGGATCCAGGGAATTTTTCTATCCCTTGTACTATTGGCAATTTAACTTTCAATAAAGCTTTATGTGATCTTAGCGCTAGTGTGAGTTTAATGCCTTTGTTTATTTGCAGGAAATTAGGGATGGAAGATCTACAACCAACTACAGTGTCACTTCAATTAGCTGATCGATCAATCATATATCCCACTGGGATCTTGAATTCCCATGTTAGGGTCGGGAAGTTTTACCTCCAAGTGGATTTTCTTGTGCTTGACATAGAAGAGAACCGAGATATGCCATTGATTTTAGGAAGACCTTTCCTTGCCATAGAAGAGCGTTGATTGATGTAAAGAATGGATTGCTGACCCTAAGAGTGGGGGAAAAGCAAGTGGAGTTTAACCTCTTCAAGACCATGAAAGGACCAGTAGTGGGAGAACAGTGTTTCATGGTAGATGATATTATTTCAATTTCAGCGCTGCAAGATGACCCCCTTGAATTATGTCTGCAGGGACTGGAAGAGAAAATAGACGGAGAGGAGTTACTAGAAGAGATTGCCACTTATTCCAGAGAACTTGAGGTAACCCCATTTGTACCCTTCCGACAAAGGTTTGTTTATGAGGAGTTGGGTACAGGTAAGCCCACTCCTCCTCCATCTATTGTTAAGGCGCCTACCTTGGAATTGAAACCCCTCCCCAATCATCTGAAGTATGCGTTCTTAGGCGAATCTGATACATCACTTGTTGTTGTGTCTGCGGAATTATCTGAAATGCAATTAGATGCTTTGTTAAGGGTGTTGAGAACTCATAAACGAGCAACAGGCTGGACTATTTTCAACATTAAGGGAATTAGTCCAGCTATTTGCATGCATAAAATTTTGATGGAGGAAGAGCACAAACCCTCTATAGAACACCAACGCAGGCTAAACCCGAACATGAAGGAAGTTGTTAGGGTTGAGGTAATAAAACTATTAGATGCGGGAATTATTTATCCTATCTCGGACAGTAAGTAGGTTAGTCCTGTTCAGGTTCTGCCTAAGAAATGAGGGATGACTGTAGTTAAAAATGAGAACAATGAATTGATTTCTACTAGGACAGTCACGGGATGGAGAGTTTGTATTAACTACAGAAAACTAAATACTACGACCAGGAAAGATCACTTTCCCCTTCCTTTCGTTGATCAAATGTTAGAAAGATTAGCCGAGCATGCATATTACTGTTTTCTGGATGGGTACTCAGGTTTTATTCAGATAGCCCTGAAAGACCAGGAAAAATGCACTTTTACTTGTCCTTATGGTACTTCGCCTTTACGAGAATGCCTTTTGGATTGTATAATGGCCCTGCTACGTTTCAAAGATGCATAATGGCCATTTTCTCTGATTTTGTTGATCGTACCATGGAAATATTTATGGATGATTTCTCTGTGTTTGGTTCCTCTTTTGAATCTTGTTTACAAAATTTAACTCGAGTTCTGCAGAGATGTGAAGGGACTAATCTAGTTCTGAATTGGGAGAAGTGCCACTTCATGGTGAAGGAATGGATTGTGTTAGGCCATAGGATTTTGGAGAAGGGAATTGAAGTTGATAAGACCAAAATTGAAGTGATCGTAAAGTTGCCACCACCAACTAATGTTAAGGGAGTTAGGAGTTTCCTTGGCTATACCGGATTTTATCACCGGTTTATTAAGGATTTATCCAAAATCACCTTACCTCTTTGTAAGCTTCTGCAGAAGGATGCTGAATTTATCTTTGATAATGACTGTTTGATGACTTTTGACAGGTTGAAGAAAGAACTTACTTCAGCACCCATTATGGTGGCACCGGACTGGAGTTTGCCATTTAAACTAATGTGTGATGCTAGTGACTTGGCCATAGGAGCTCTCCTTGGCCAAAGAAGGGAGAAACGTTTACATGTTATTGCATATTCTAGCAAAACACTTATTGATACACAACTAAACTATGCCACCACTGAAAAAAACCTGTTAGCTATTGTACATGCAATTGACAAGTTTCGTTCTTATTTAATAGGTACAAAAACTGTGGTATACACTGATCATGCTGCCATTAAGTACCTTTTATCCAAGAAAGATAGTAAACCACGGCTCATCAGGTGGATATTGTTACTCCAGGAGTTTGATTTGAAGATTAGAGATAAGAAGGGCACAGAGAATGTGGTAGCAGACCACTTGTCGCGATTGGAAATTGAGGAGACAGCCGAGGAAAAACAATAGGTTATAGTGGAGAATTTTCCAGATGAGCAATTGTTTAAAGTAGACTCTGGAGTACCGTGTTATGCAGATTTTGTGAATTACTTGGTCAGTAAAATTGTACCTCCTGACTTGAGTTTCCACCAGAAAAGGAAATTCCTTTCCGATGCAAAGTATTACTATTGGGAAGAATCGTTGCTTTATAGACACTGTTCTGATCATCTGGTGAGGAGATGTGTCCCACAGGATGAGATAGAGGAGGTGCTTTATCACTGCCACTCCAGCCCTTATGGAGGTTACGCTAGTGCGAGTAAAACTGCCGCAAAGGCGCTACAATCTGGATTTTGGTGGCTTTCACTGTTTAAGGACGCACACGAGTTTGTGACCAAATGTGATTCATGCCAGAAGACAGGTAATATTGGGAGAGAGATAAAATGCCACTGAGGTATATTCTTGAGATTGAGCTTTTTTGATGTCTGGGGAATTGATTTTATGGGTGCGTTTCCGTCATCCAACGGGAATAAGTACATTCTGGTAGGAGTTGATTACGTCTCTAAGTGGGTTGAAGCCATAGCATCATCGACTAATGATTCCAAGGTTGTGTTGAAATTTCTGAGGAATAATATTTTCAGTCGATTTGGAGTTCCTCGAGCTCTTGTTAGCGACGAAGGCTTTCACTTCTGTAATAAGCCTCTAGAGATTCTTTTGAAGAAGTACGGAGTTCACCATCGAGTGGCGACCCCGTACCATCCCCAATCGAGTGGGCAAGTTGAAATTTCAAATAGGGAGATTAAACAGGTTTTGGAAAAAACACTAAGTAGCTCGAGGAAGGATTGGGCATCGTAGTTAGATGATGTACTATGGGCGTATAGGACGGCTTATAAGACACCTATTGGCACATCCCCATTTAAATTAGTCTATGGAAAACCGTACCATTTGCCCTTAGAATTCGAGCATAAGGCATATTGGGCAATCAGGGCCATTAATTTTGATACGACGCTAGCCGGCGAGAAGAGAGCTTTGTAATTGCATGAATTAGAGGAATTCCGACTCAGACGGTATGAAAATGCCAAACTTTATTAAGAAAGAATAAAGAGATGGCATGATAAGCATATCCGAATGAAAGAGTTTGAAGTAGGGCGTTACAAATTCGCAGGACATTCCGTGTAACGCCCGTTAATAGCCACAGGCGTCTAGACCAGGTGGGGTAAAGCTCGTTACCCCCATACAACTAAAACATGTTAACGCCCGTTACCGGGCCATAATCGTGAAAACCTGTGCCTTTAATAAAACGTTTTTAGGCGAAATTTTAATTCAAAACCTACCTCTTTCCCCCTCCCACAAACACAAACACACGCACATGGGAGAGGAGAAGCACCAGGGGTTTTCCACCGCCACAGAACCACCATTGCCCCACCACCTGATCAGTGACCTTGTAGCATCCCGAAATACGCTATAATCCCGCACCGTTGCACTTCCCAGGCGGATGTGAGACCTAGCACCTGAGAGGCACACCGGCGAACGGACAATGCTATACGATATCAGAGTAAGAAAACATGGCAGCGGAATTTGAAATATATAAAACAATAGCTTACGTTTGGGGCAGTAAATAAAAGAATTTGGAATAATTTGAAACCCATTGTTCATGATCTAAGAGTATGATACTGGAGTAATATAATAATTGTAACGCCCCTGTTCCGGATGAACAGGTAAGCACGCTACGTGTGAGATTTTGAGCGTAGGATTTATTTTAATTCTTTTAAATTTTATTTTCCTACGTGACATCTCATAATTTTATAAAATTCATGATACAATATTTATGTGAATTATATGAAATCATATCATTGGAAAATTATTTCAAGTCATGGAAAAATAGTTATTACATGAAATAATTACCGAGAGTGCTTCAATTACGAAATTGTCCCTAGTTGTTTATTTCTTTAACTTTAGGCACTTAATTGCATAAACTTTCATGGACTTAATTGATCATATTTCAAAACCATACATACTTGATTGCATGACTTCAAAACTTGGAGGACTAAATTACAATTAAAGCATTTCACACATTTCAAAACCATGAATCATGGTATATGGCTTCTTCAAGCTTCCTTGATCAATTTCATCCAAAATTTACCCAACATATTTGCTTCCCTCACTCTCAGTTCATTCAAGCAAAAAGGGAGAAGAGATTTTCATCATTTCATCCAAGAATTTCAAGAAATATTTGAAGTTTTAGAGCTTGATCATCATCTCCATCTATCTTCTTCATTTCTTTAACTTTGAAGGTGGGTATATGCATGAATTCATGGTTATTGATCATTTGTATGATAGCTAGGGTTTGTGATTCCATAGAATAAATGGATTATTTGTTGATTGAAGCATGATTATATGATTATATCTTGATCTAGAGCATGAATTCTTGTAAAATTGAGCTTGAATGATCAAGTTGAGCATAAACTTGAAAACTTGAATTCTTGATGATTTTTCATGGTTTATGAGTTTAAGTGATATATTATCATATCTTGAACTTATATGCATGTATATATTTCCAAAATTATGGCTTTTGTGGGAGAAAAACTTGCTTTTGCTTTGGTTGTTGTTGTTCCCGTAGCCATGCTCTCTTCTGCTCTGTTTTCTTTCAGTTGCAGAAGCGGGAACGGCCCTTCCTGTTAGGAATAGTGCCCTAGAAAGCCGATTGTATATCCGCTTTGTGCTTTTCCTTATTGTAATCACAGACAATCTTTGAATGAAATAACGAATTGAGGCAACACTTCTTTATATGCTCTTGTTTGGTATGCGTTTACTTTATCTGTGCATGTATAAGAACTCCCCTAATCCTGATGACTTTAGGACTCTACCATTTAGGTGAAATGGTTCATGAAACGAGCCCTATATCACATAAGTCATGATTCGGATCATGTTTTCCATTGTTGTGTATTATGACTACGAGATATGGCAAATGGATGTGAAAACTGCCTTTCTCAATGGTGACATTGATAAAGACATTTATATGGAGCAACCCATAGGTTTCACATTCAGTGGGAGTGAGCAAAAGGTTTACAAACTCCAAAGATCAATCTATGGATTGAAACAGGCTTCTAGGAATTGGAACATTCGATTTGATGAATCAGTCAAAGCGTTTGGCTTCATTCAAATTTCGAATGAATCATGTGTGTATAGAAAGGAATTGGAGACCTCAGTACAATTCTTAGTACTTTATGTTGATGACATCCTTCTTATTGGGAATTCGAAGGATGACATGAAAGTGACTAAGTTATGGTTATCAAACCAATTCGAGATGAAAGATCTTGGTAATGTGTCCTATATCCTTGGGATTAAAATCTATCGAGATAGATCTAGAAGGTTAATAGGACTATCACAGTCGATGTACATTGACAAAGTATTGAAGAGATTCAATATGGAGTCAGCAAAGGTTAAGAACCTTCCTATGAGTGTAGGAACATGTCTTTCAAAGAAGATCTGTCATAAGACTAAGCTTGAGAAGGAGAGAATGACTCATACACCTTATGCATCAGCAATAGGTAGCATAATGTATTCAATGTTATGTACTCGACCGGATGTGGCTTATGCACTTAGTGTTACAAGTCGTTTCCAATCTGACCCTGGAGATGGTCACTAGGCTGCCGTGAAGAATATTCTTAAGTACTTGAAAAGTACTAAAGATTTATTCTTAGTTTACGGAGGTCAGAAAGATCTTACTGTCGAAGGATACTGCGATGCAAGCTTTGCATCTGACTTAGATGATTTTAGGTCAATGTCAGGATACATTTTCTGCCTAAACGGCGGAGAAGTGAGTTGGAAGAGTTCCAAGCAAACTACCACTGCAGATTCGACCACTGAGGCCGAATACTTGGCTGCAAATGATGCAGCTAAGGAAGGTGTTTGGATTAGAAACTTCATTCAAGAGTTGAATGTTGTTCTTAGCATGAAAGACCCCGTAGCTGTGTTTTGTGACAACACTGGGGCGGTTGCTCAAGCAAGAGAACCAAGATCTCACCAACGGACCAAGCACATTATGAGGAAGTATCACCTAATCCGTGATATTATCAAAAGAGTAGATGTGCAAATTGAGAGGGTCACATCAGCAGAGAACGTGGCAGATCCACTTACTAAACCCCTTAGTCGAGAAGCTTTCCAAGGTCATCTTCAGAAGATGGGACTTAGAGTAGCTTTAGATTGGCTTTGACGGGCAAGTGGGAGATTGTTAGGAATAGTGCCCTAGAAAGCCAATTGTATATCCGCTTTGTGCTTTTCCTTATTATAATCACAGACAATCTTTGAATGAAATAACGAATTGAGGCAACACTTCTTTATATGCTTTTGTTTGGTATGCGTTTACGTTATCTGTGCATGGATAAGAACTCCCCTAATCCTGATGACTTTATTACTCTACCATTTAGGTGAAATGGTTCATGAAACGAGCCTTATATCACATAAGTCATGATTAGTAAAATACTCCAAGCCGATGAGTCCTACCGACAGTGGGAGTGTCAACCTGACTCCTCTAAGGCTTGCTTGTGGGATCACGCCCTTAAGAAGGACCACCTTGTTTCATGGAGGTGCAAAGTATATAGTTGATACGTGCGTGAAACATGAGGGTGCTTACTTTAATAAGTAAGTTCACTGAGGTGCCCCGTGTGAGAACATTTCTAAATGGGAAAGGCAGTTTCTATTTCACGAAATAGAAACTTCCAGATTAGGAAATATCTCACGAGTCATTGATGTGATTAATTGATCCTTAAGACTTGAGGTTCCTTGTCACTTTATGAGTTAACTCTGTAGTCTTAGGTATAAGCTTTAAAGGGTGTCGCCTTAGACAACTGATTCAAGGCTTATGCTGGGGCTGCACAAGTGATTCATGAAAGTGAATGAGAATCAAGAAAGAACCTACACTTGCATTTGCAAGGTGATCTCTTATTGTGTATGTCATTCATATGCCATATGGAGTCCTTGGCCAAGGCAGTAGATCAAGACATCAAGAAAAGGGTTTCTTGGATTGAGATCAAATGGATATGAAATGCACTTAGCTTTAAGACCGGGTTATTAGGGTTCTGATTATTCCCTTACCCTAGATCTTGGTTGAGAGATAGTAAGTAGGAGGATTGTATCTCACATGAATCAATGACTTAAAGGTTCTGTCGAATCCGAACATTCCAATTCAGCTAGGGGTTAAACACCTGTTGATAGACTATGGTCGTTTAATCTGTGGACTGATTAATTAATTAGTGAATTAATTAATTAGGTTCACTGCTAATTGAATTGAGAACCTAGAGGGTCACACACAACAACTTGGTTACATGAGTTGAGGCTTTAAAATGATTAAACGAGTTAATCGGGCCGAGAGGGTTCCACAAGGGTGAAACTACACGTGTGGGTCACGTGAGTGACACGTGTCATTATGACACGTGTCTCACGTGAATATATATATATATTATATATATTAAATAATTAATTTGTTAATTGTTTAATAGACTTTGGTTTAATTTTGAATTAAAAAGAAAGTCTTATTTTGGAGAAAAATAATCTAGTTAGTTAATTATGAATTAATTAATTAGATAAAATAAGTTATTTATTTTAAATAAATAAAGTATAAAATTATCCAAAACTAGTTTGGATATTTTAGTTCTCTTAAAAGTTGACTTGAATTAGAATTCAAAGTCAAAGTTGGAAAATACTTGATGATCATGTAATAGGAGAGAGAGACCAAAACCCTAGCCCATAAGGACTAGGATTTTCGGCCAACCCTCCTTCCTATATATAGGGGAGCTCGAGCTCCCCTTGAGGCTAATTGATGATCTTCTTTTGGTTCATGTGTTGAACACCATCCTTTCTCCAAGATAAATTAAACCCTAGGTTAAGCCTAAACACTAACTAGAGAATTAGCATCCTTACTAGTTAGATTGTGGTCAAGTTGGTGGACTATCTCTAGAGAGCTTCAAGTTAGAAGTTTGAAGATTCGAGCTTTACCAAGGAGTGGGGATCAAGCCGCGAGAAAAGCGTTCTTGGGTGGCTTGAAACGCTTCAAGAAAGTTAATTAAGAAAGTAAGTTTCTAATCCCTACGAATTTGGTTACACGATTGCGAGTCCTAGATCCTTTTGTTGGGAAAATTTTTTAAATTCCGCTGCTTTCTGATTCGTGTTTTCCAACACTTCCCGCCTTAAGGCCTTATGGGAACGGTCGTTCCCACGCTTCAGTTTTAAAATAGGCGGCCGAACCTGGGAACGGCTGTTCCCATTTGGCCTATGTGCCGGAAGGTCCGTTCCCAGCTAAGGCGTACTTTTAAAATTTAAAACGTTGGCGCGTTTTCTGAAGGCATCGGAACTGCCCTTCCTATTTTCAAAGGGAAGCCGGAACGACCGTTTCCCATCCGTCTGACAAAAGAAAAGCTACTGCATAAATTTTGGATTTTGAGATTTTGATCCCAAATTGCTATTATATGATAGAATACATGTCAAAACAAGATAATTTCATGCTACATTGTTTATTGCTCGTCATCTCATTGCATTTTCTCCGTTCGTCCTATTTGGTCTATTTTGAGTCATGTCTCACGTATACACGTCGTGTTTGCACAGGTCACGAGGTCGTGGACGAGGAGCAGGCTCCCTAGAGCATATCCTTGTTTTATTTTGTAGCAAAGGTGAGGTTTTGTTCTAGGTACTTAGAACCTTACAACCCTTATGTGACATTTTAAACCAAAAATTATTATATCTATAATCGTTTTCAAACTATAAGCATTTTCAAGCAAGCAAGCCATGATTGTTCATGATTTCAAGCATGTTTTGGTGAGTTACGATTGCACTTGGGCCCGAGGGTAGTTCTTGAGCCAACCGGGGAAAGCAAGGGCTGACGGGTAACTCTTGAATTATCCTCACCTCATTGGGATCACCCCCGAAGCCACTAGGAGATTGGTGTTGGAAGGAGTTCTGTGCGTGGGAGTCATGTTCCCGATGTACACCATGTCGTGGATAGTTGGGCCTTGCAAACCCACTATCACCCGGAGGAAGAAGGAGACTAGGGACAGATCCGGCACCACGGATTATCCTCGGGTTATTGCATGTTTCAAGCATGATTATGTCTAATTGAGCACTAAATGAAATGCATGATCATGTATTGAATTTGTAGCACCCCAAGCGGTAGGGCACCACACCCCCGCACTTTGACCCGACACGTGTACGAAATGGAAAGTCCGCACACGCACCAAGCCACAGCGAGCGGGTGACAAATGAAAAACCAACCTAGGCTAGGCGGTACCTAAACCCTGTACAAATGCAATTATGCAAAATCTGAATGCGGAAGCGATACAAAATATGAATTCTCAAAAGCTTTAATGAGCAATCGTAATTCATATATTTCAAAAAGTAACTCAACATCAACTAAACGGTTTCAACTGCCCTAGAACCTGTCCCTATCAAGCATATAATCGAAACGGGTTCATCTAAACCGAGCACCTGTCCTAACCTGTCCCGAATTTCATACATCCAAATGATAAGTAACAACCTGCATAATATATACATATCATATACATAGTTTCCTTCACAAATCCAAACAAAGACCCGGCTCAAAGCCGCCTAGCTCAAACCTGCAAGAACTGAAAAGTGGAAAAGAAGGGGGAGGCTCAGTCTCTAGAAGACTGAGCGAGTAGGAGCGATAAATATATATAAAAACATGCACATGCAAGTCATAAATTCCGAGCAAAGTTTTATTTAAAGTTAGTTTCCAAGAGGGCAAGAGAATAACTAAGCAATGCTCGGACTTTACGACTAATCATATTAAATTCATTAAGTTCATAATTCATACATAAACATAAAGACTCGGCGATTGAGCGTGCATCATCTCCAACCAAACTCCGACCGTGTACGACAAATAGAAATAATACATTTGAATACGTGATCATGCAATATATCATAGTACATGCAAGTCATATAACATAAGATATAATCGTTTGGGCAATCCGTATCCTGGGCTTCCCGTACGGTGCCTAACCATATCATAACATAAACATAATCATAAAATATGTTCCAACCTTCTTCGTCCGGGTGGTGGAAGGGTTAGCAAGACCCGACCACCTCATGCATAATGGTTAGTGAGGTACATGAATCCTCAAAATCCCGACTAGCATTTTCTCGTCAAAACTCCTAACGAGATCCTTTTCGTCGTTAAATATAAATGGAATTGGCAAATGGGATCACCGTCGGCCCTTGTCTCCCCGGATAGCCAAATGTACTAAATTCCTAGGCCCGTGAACATAACATACATGCAATCTCACCAAAACAATTCAGTTCATAAGAAACATAACATATTTCATAATTTTGGAGAAAATGTTACTCGATAATAATTTACTCGATGACTCCACTTTGAAAATAAACATATATATATACATACATAAGGTTTTGGCCAAAACTTGTCACATAAGGGTTGTAGGGTTTAGTATGTAACTAGAACGAAAACACCCTCACCTGGTACCAGACAAAGCCAAACCCAAAGCAAATGGTCCACCCCGGAACCTGCACGACCACAAGTCACCACCCCGGGTGCACCTGTACGAACTGAACACACAAAACACAGTACAGAACTCAGACTCAGACTCAGACAACCATATAAAGACACACGGCACATGCTCAAGTACTTAAGAAATGCAATCACATAAGCAGAGTTCACATTCATACTAATTACTTGCAAAATAAAATATCACATGGCTCAACATACTCATAAAGTAGATCAAGAGATGTTCTTATGCATAATTAATTTAAACAAACAAAATGGAAAGGCAAGGAATGTCACATTATTTCATATAAATTCATATATCAAATAACCAATTCATATTCGTATGAATAACTTATTTCTTACGTGCAAAAGTTTCGAATTTAATCATATAAGTTTCATACAATTCATATATCGCATAATAGGATTATTTTAAATTAAATAATTAAACCTAAATTACAAAGTTTCAAATTAAATCATCCAAGACATACTAATTCAATTCTTACTAAATCATAAATTGTATAACAAATTCTTATATCAAATAATAAATTCCAATTCAATTTAAGTGATTAGACTAATTAAAAGCTTCAAGCTTAGGCGTAATAATTTCTCTTAATCGAAATCATAATTAGCATATTTGTTTTGTCAATCCACAAGGATTAATTAATTGAAGTCACACAATTTATATGTTTAATGAAATTACACATACACCCCTTCAAACTTAAACAAATAGCATGAATTCAACATATCAGGGTCCAATTTTGCGGATCAAGATATTCATACGTATCACATTTCACTTAATACATGATTTTATATCCGTTGACATACATATTGATCGACAATTAGAACAATACACAATTTATTGCAATTAAACAATTAATTCCAAATATTTCAAAATACATAAAATAAATCACAACAAATTAACCGGACATCCGATTGACGAACGGAAAGTGGCGTTGAACTCACCACGACGAAAGGAACTTGCTGTCCGAAGGGCATCGGAACGCCGCCATCGGAACCAGCCGAACCGCCACGTGCAGCCGCCGGGCTACCACCTCCGGTGGTCAGAAAATTCCCCGGAAGGACAGAAACATGCACCTCGGCCTGCTCGAGAAAAGCCCTCAACCAATTTTAGAAAATACCAAACACGCCGGACTTCGTTGACGAAAAACCGAACTAAATGCCAACGACAAAAACTGAAATTAAACACAAACCGTAAAACGAAAACGAAATCCGAACATGCCGTTGGAAAGCCCATAGCGACGCCTTCGAAAGCCCCCTAGCCTAAAGTCGGAAAAGTTGTCGGAAAATCGGACCGTCGGTCCAGAGACGGTCCGCCACCGGTCCGCCGCCGCCGGCCGGTTCTTGGGCCGCCACCTACACGAACAACTCGATCTCGTCGAGTTAGACAACTTCTCAGAAGGAACCGTCGCCAAAAGATCGCCGGAAAAGCTTCAAACCACCGCCAAAAGCCGCGCTGCCGCTGCCAAGCCAGAACCACCACTTCCTTCGCGATTCGCTCCAATCGGAGGCCGCAAATGAACTCGGAGGGGTCGAAAACCTTGGAAACCATCAAGCCCCGTCGGAAGGCGGCGAAACTCGTCGCTACAGTAACCGCCACTGCCGCCGCGAGCTTCAGGCGGCGCGTGCCGCGCCATCCGGCCATCATTGGCCGCGCTGTTGAAACTGGAGTTGCGCCGGGAGGTCTTCTAATAGATGGGGTGGCGCGTGTCTGAGAAAAGTCACCGGAGACCGCCGCGAAGAGGCGGTGAAATGGCGAGTTTCCGTTCCGCCGCCGCTGCTTCACCGTTGTGCCACCACCGCTGAGTTTCAGGCTATGATTCTTGTACGATCGTGTCGGGCTCGTCGAGTTGATAAATTTCCACTACTCAAATGTCGAATTCCATCGAGAAACGAACGAGAACGGAATCTTGTTGGAGGGGCGACCGTCCGTTAAACTTATGTATGTTTTCACACCTCCACTGCATGAATAGTTCCGGATCGCGGGAAGAAGACTGCTGAAGCTGGAGCTGAAATTCTGGCACATAAAACGAGGATCCGGGGTATATATCTCGGGTCCTCGTACATAAAAACGGTTCGAAGAACAGGCTAACGAAGTCAGAATGGGGCAAACTTAGAGTCTACGGACTCGTTTCGATGCCCCAAACGGAAAGTAGGGGTCAAAAAGGTCGAACTCTCGACCGAACGAGAAATGACCAAAAAACCCCTTAAAAGAGAAAATTGCAAACAGGCCCCTAAACTCTTAAAGAGTTCAAAATAGGGCCACACAAAGCACAAAATCACATAATTAAACACATAAAAAGGTTGAAAAATGACTTACCTTATTTGTAGGACGAGCGGGGTGTTCTAATCTCCCCTCCTTCAAAAGGACCTGTCCTCGGGTCCTTTTACTGAGTCGTAAAGCTTCGAACAGGAATACTTCAATCCATCTCCTAAAATCTTGTAGAGTCGTAGCCCTGGCTGTGAAGTTTACTCCCATTGATTGCATCAACTCCCCTCAGAGTTCCATAGTCACCGAGGTTTGTTCACACACTTGACCGTTGGCCGCTTTAAAATCTCTCGATCCCCACTAAGCCACTGCACCCAAAGCTCGATACAGTCGCATCCTCATCGCTTGCTAGCTGCTGCCTGGCCACACGAAACTAAGCCACGACAAACAAGAGAGAATCCCATCTCTCAGCACGTAAAAGAGAGAGAGCCCCGTCTCTCGGCACATCGAAAGAGAGAACCCCGTCCCTCAGACACAGAATTGAGAGAACCCCGTCTCTCAACCACATAATCGAGAGAGCCCTGTCTCTCAACCACATCTCCCAAACATTCTAGTTTGAGAAAATCCAACATTTCTCAAACCCCTAAATTCGAGAGAATCCAGCATCTCTCAAATATCTAACTCCAAGAGAATCCAGCATCTCTTGCTCACATAATTTAGAAAGAATCCAACATCTTCCTATCACATAAATAGGGAGAATCCCACATCTCCCTAACACGTAAATAGAGAGAGATCTCAACAACTCTCTAGCACATAAGTTCACTTACTCAGCATTCAAAATACATACATCAAAGTAACACTTGATGCAAAACATGAGATGCATGTATAGTGTACCTTTACACAACTGATATAGGTGTCCCTAGAGTATTGATTCAACATCCATGGTTCAACTCAAGGGGGATATCGCGATGGAATCTCTGTAAAATAAAATCACAATGTGCTCGTATGTGCATGAAGGGTTAGTGAGTAACCAAAGAAATTATAAACACAGAGACACGAATAATTCACACAAGTATTCCGTTCAGTTTACAAGATTTCACAACAATAATAAATTTTAAGTTATGAAAATTAAAGTAGTTAGCCAAGTTATTACAATCGAATAACATCAAACATTACACGTTGTCACGTATGTCAAGCAAAATAAAATAAAATATAATTACTTATGAAATGCATGGGTGCAAATGTCATGAATGCTCAAGTATTGTTTACTGTGGAAATGAAGTCGAGGTTGGCAATTCTTTAATTTGGAAGGATAATCGATTCCTTGACTGACAGTAGTTCCAACCCTTCGTTAAAACTTGCATTCTTTAGTATTCCCTCAGATTCTCGGGTACCCAAATGGTCTTGGACCGTCTCACTTGATTCTCGGAGTATAGTGATCCGTGGAGTCTCTTGATATCCCAATAAAGTCCTCTGTAATCGGGAATTGCTATTTCTTTCAACGATAAAATCTCTCAGGACCATCGTGGGACATAAATGAAGAATCTTTAAACAGTCTTGCTTAGTACACAATCGTTGTAAATGATGCCCTTATCCGCAATATTTGGTGGAGTTGATCTTTAATGACCTCGGCCCAAAATTCCTTAGCTTACAAAATTTTCCCCCTATTTCCTTTGTGTAAGAGTAACTACTCTGGTGGTGTCTCTATAATAGTAATCCGGTTTCCTCCTTAGAATTCTCGGAATTGTTCAAGTGCCTTGATTTCTTCACTGTCACCTCATGCCATTCAGAGTTAGAAATTTTGACTTTCTTATAAAATTTGCTACCCGGAGTACCTCTAGGTAGTTAAGTATATATCCTGAAGGCACCTCGTTAGTTAAAAGGTCTCTTGTTTCCCTTGTATACAGACATCTTCTTTTATCCACCCTATACCCTGAGTTTGTTAAATCAACTGTACACTTTCTGATCCACCCCTATTCATATCCCAATGCAGCTTCCACTAAAATCGGCACTCGTTCGAACAGGTAACGAAGTCACCTGAATATAACCACGAAACTAATGAATGCAGGATTAGGGATGTAAATGGTATGCACTCATATCCAGCAAAGAAGGCAATCAAGCACGTAGAGCAAATGTTCGAAATAATTACAATTACTCCAATGCATGACGCACGTGCTATGAATGCATAATACCCGTTTTTATAATGATAGCATTGATTCCTTGTTTTGAATTCTTGTAGAAGTCCATTGTCTCTCAGTAGAGTATGGCTACTTTGAATCTCCTGTCAAAGATTTGTAGACGTGGGAAGAAGTATCACGATCATTTATAATTTGGCACCGAGATGTCACCCTGCAATTCACAAATTGAATAAATATCTATGCATGCGGGTTAGTACGTGGATATGTCAAGTAATAAAAGCAATTAAGAAGACTTAAGTAATGCAGATGCAGTACGTAATTTAATAAAATTTAAAGCATAACAGTGATAATTTTGAAAAAATCGTAATCATAGTGTGCACACAATCACATAAGCTCAGACAAATTCATGCAGAGAAGTCAAAATTTCACATCAGACGAATGCAATGCACAAGTATTCCCATGCCGTCTGACCTAAACTGGCACGACATGACTCCAGAGCACCGGTTCTGAACCTGGTGGCTCTGATACCACTTAAGATGTAGCACCCCAAGTGGTGGGGCACCACACCCCCGCACTATGACCCGACACATGTACGAAATGGAAAGTCCGCACACGCTCCAAGCCACAGCGAACGGGTGACAAACGAAAAACCAACCTAGGCTAGGCGGTACCTAAACCCTGTACAAATGCAATTATGCAAAACCTGAATGCGGAAGCGATACAAAATATGAATTCTCAAAAACTTTAATCAGCAATCATAATTCATATATTTCAAAAAGTAACTCAACATCAACTAAACGGGTTCAACTGTCCTAGAACCTGTCCCGATCAAGCATATAATCAAAATGGGTTCATCTAAACCGAGCACCTGTCCTAACCTGTCCCGAATTTCATACATCCAAATCATAAGTATCACCCTACATAATATATACATATCATATACATAGTTTCCTTCACAAATCCAAACAAAGTACATAACAAATCGAACAGACCGACACAGACTCGACAGACCCGACTCAAAGCCGCCAAGCTCGAACCTGCAAGAATTGAAAAGTGGAAAAGAAGGGGGAGGGTCAGTCTCTAGAAGACTGAGCGAGCAGGAGCGATAAATATATATAAAAACATGCACATGCAAGTTATAAATTTCGAGCAAAGTTTTATTTAAAGTTAGTTTCCCAGAGGGCAAGAGAATAACTAAGCAATGCTCGGACTCTGCGACTAATCATATTAAATTCATTAAGTTCATAATTCATACATAAACATAAAGACTCGGCGAGTGAGCGTGCATCATCTCCAACCAAACTCCGACCGTGTACGACAAATAGCAATAATACATTTGAATACGTGATCATGCAATATATCATAGTACATCCAAGTCATATAACATAAGATATAATCGTTTGGGCAATCCGTATCCTGGCCATCCCGCACGGTGCCTAATCATATCATAACATAAACATAATCATAAAATAAGTTCCAACATTCTTCATCCGGGTGGTGGAAGGGTTAGCAAGACCCGACCACCTCATGCATAATGGCTAGTGAGGTACATGAATTCTCAAAAGCCTGACTAGCATTTTCTCTTCAAAACTCCTAACGAGATCCGTTTCGTCGCTAAATATAAACGGAATTAGCACATTGGATCACCGTCGGCCCTTCTCTCCCCGGATAGCCACATGTACTAAATTCCTGGGCCCGTGAACATAACATACATTTAATCTCGCCAAAACATTTCAGTTCATAAGAAACATAACATATTTCATAATTTTGGAGAAAATGTTACTCGATAATAATTTACTCGATGACTCCACTTTGAAAATAAACATATATATATACATACATAAGGTTTTGGCCAAAACTTGTCACATAAGGGTTGTAGGGTTTAGTATGTAACTAGAACGAAAACACCCTCACCTGGTACCAGACAAAGCCAAACCCAAAGCAAATGGTCCACCCTGGAACCTGCACGACCACAAGTCACCACCCCGGGTGCACCTGTACCAACTGAACACACAAAACACAGTACAGAACTCAGACTCAGACTCAGACAACCATATAAAGACACACGGCACATGCTCAAGTACTTAAGAAATGCAATCACATAAGCAGAGTTCACATTCATACTAACTACTTGCAAAATAAAATATCACATGGCTCAACATACTCATAAAGTAGATCAAGAGCTGTTCTTATGCATAATTAATTTAAACAAACAAAATGGAAAGGCAAGGAATGTCACATTATTTCATATAAATTCATATATCAAATAACCAATTCATATTCGTACGAATAACTTATTTCTTACGTGCAAAAGTTTCGAATTTAATCATATAAGTTTCATACAATTCATATATCGCATAATAGGATTATTTTAAATTAAATAATTAAACCTGAATTACAAAGTTTCAAATTAAATCATCCAAGACATACTAATTCAATTCTTACTAAATCATAAATTGTATAACAAATTCTTATATCAAATAATAAATTCCAATTCAATTTAAGTGATTAGACTAATTAAAAGCTTCAAGCTTAGGCGTAATAATTTCTCTTAATCGAAATCATAATTAGCATATTCGTTTTATCAATCCACAAGGATTAATTAATTGAAGTCACACAATTTATATGTTTAATGAAATTACACATACACCCCTTCAAACTTAAACAAATAGCATGAATTCAACATATCAGGGTCCAATTTTGCGGATCAAGATATTCGTACATATCACATTTCACTTAATATATGATTTTATATCCGTTGACATACATATTGATCGACAATTACAACAATACACAATTTATTGCAATTAAACAATTAATTCCAAATATTTCAAAATACATAAAATAAATCACAACAAATCAACCGGACATCCGATTGACGAACGGAAAGTGGCGTTGAACTCACCACGAAGAAAGGAACTTGTTGTCCGAAGGGCGTCGGAATGCAGCCACCGAAACCAACCGAACCGCCACGTGCAGCAGCCGGGCCACCACCTCCGGTGGTCAGAAAATTCCCCGGAAGGATAGAAACATACGCCTCGGCCTGCTCGACAAAAGCCCTAAACCAATTTCAGAAAATACCAAACACGCCGGACTTCGTTGACGAAAAACCGAACTAAATCCCAACGATGAAAACTAAAATTAAACACAAACCGTAAAACGAAAATGAAATCCGAACATACCATTGGAAAGCGCGTAGCGAGGCCTTCGAAAGCCCCCTAGCCTAAAGCCGGAAAAGTCATCGAAAAATTAGACCGCCGTTCCGCCACCGGTCCGCCGCCGCCGCCGGCCGGTTCTTGGGCTGCCACCTATACGAACAACTCGATCTCGTCGAGTTAGACAACTTCTCAGAAGGAACCGTCGCCAAAAGATCGTCGGAAAAGCTTCAAACCACCGCCAAAAGCCGCGCCGCCGCTGCCACGCAAGAACCACCACTTCCGCGCGATTCGCTCCAATCTGAGGCCGGAAATGAACTCGGAAGGGTCGAAAACCTTGGAAACCATCAAGCCCCTTCCGGCGGCGAAACTCGCCGCTACAGTAACCGCCACCGCCGCCGCGAGCTTCAGGCGGCGCGTGCGGTGCCGTCCGGCCATCATTGGCCACGCCGTTCAAACTGGAGTTACGCCGGGAGGTCTTCTAACAGATGGGGTGGCGCGTGTCTGAGAAAAGTCACCGGAGACCGTCGCGAAGAGGCGGCGAAATGGCAGTTGTCCGTTCCGCCACCGCTGCTTTGCCGTAGCGCCACCACCGTTGAGTTTCAGGCTATGATTCTTGTACCATCATGTCGGGCTAGTCGAGCTGATAAATTTCCTCAACTCAAACGTCGAATTCCGTCGAGAAACGAACGAGAACGGATATGTGTGTGTTTTCACACCTCCACTACGTGAATAGTGCCGGATCGCGGGAAGAGGACGGCTGAAGCTGGAGCTGAAATTCTGGCACACAAAACGAGGATCCGGGGTATATATCTCGGGTCCTCGTACAAAAAAACGGTCGGAAGAACGGGCTAACGAAGTCATAATGGGGCAAACTTAGAGTCTACGGTCTCGTTTCGATGCCCTAAACGCAAAGCAAGGCTAATAAAGGTCGAACTCTCGACCGAACGAGAAATGACCGGAAAACCTCTTAAAGAGTTCAAAATAGGGCCACACAAAGCACAAAATCACATAATTAAACACATAAAAAGGTTGAAAAGTGACGTACCTTATTTGTAGGACGAGCGGGGTGTTACAAAATTATTCAAGCAATCACGTATTGTTCACGTTGGTGTAAAGGTTGGAGAATAGCCTTACTCCCCGGGCCACATGATTCATGAAATTGACATGATAAAATGTTAAATTGGATAGTTGTAATCTCGGGCAAAGAAAAGCTATTTTTGAACTTTATATGTATTTCATTTCCAATTCTTCACCCGAGGCTATGACTTACATGTGACGTGTGTTGTATATATATTGCCCCTCAATCAGTCTTCGGTAGACTGATACTTCACTTTTCAGGTACTTTTGGTCGTGGTCGTGCTAGGCAGGAGTTGAGTCAGGTCTTGCATTCCACTGCGTCTAGCATTTTGCCTTTCATGTATAGAACTTTTGGAATATCGTGTTATGATCATTGTTAGTACCTTTTTGGATACTTGGGCATGTATAACATGTAAGAGATGATAATGTATTGATAGTGTTGGTACCTAATACTAAATATGCCTTGGATGTAAATATGGTACCTATATGTATTGATTTAAATGCTTCCGCTTTTGATTTTCATGTCTTGGTTTTGATTGTGTTAGGGAGTTGTCCGGCCTAGCTCGTTCTTTCTTGATTGTCACCCGTTCGCTGTATTTTCGGTTTATGTACGGATTGCCCATTTCGTATGTGGATCGGGCTATAGTGCGGGGGATGTAGTGCCGGGAAAGGGGGGGGGGGGGGGGGGGACGAGGGGGGGGGGGGGTTAGGGTGCTACAATAATTATACAAGATTATAGTCTAACTTGACTTAGTTCAGAAACCTGATCCAATAGGCATAAGATAATGGACTCTCTATGCTTCAAGATACCAACTAATGAACGATGGCAATACTTGAAATCATGAATTTGAAAAGAGCGAGGGGTTAGTCAAAGTGACTAAGTGAGGGGTGGTTGAGCGATACTATAAAACTTTAGGATTTTTACCAAGAGACTTTTATTTGAAAGGATCTTTAATAGTAATTGAATAAGAATGAAGTAATAATTTTGAGAGTAATGTGAAATCAGTATTCATAGTGGGATTAACCAAGAAACTCCTTGATTAGCACCCGATAATAGGAAAATACTACAACAATATCAATGTTGGGTTCATATTTGTTTGAAGATATAGGGGTAGGGGGATTATATACTATACTTTTTTAAGAAAATATGAACCCCTTTTTGTGAAACAATATGGTGCCCACAAGCTAGACGTTCTCCAACCTTAACTCCTTAAAAACCAAGAATATTCGTAACGACATTGATCAAGATGTCGTTACTTAATAAAAAGAAATACAACGATACCATCCTTCTTCCTCCGGTGTCACCTCAGGGAGCTACCCCTAGTGATGATATACATGAACTTGGGAGGGACGTACCTTTTCCCGTCACTTGATGTGGAATAACTAACCTCCTGTTAGACCACCACCAAGATCTAGTTGGCTGCTGGTGTAATAGTAGGCCTCGGCCCATGCCTCCCGGACTACTACTTCTACGAAGACCACCGGGCCCACAATAAGAAAATATATTTTGCTTGTATTTAACGATACCTGATAAACGGTAACATAGTACCGAGATAATTTAGTAGGAGATACTTTTAATTGTGTATGACAAGACGTTATGAATACTTTAAACTAATTGATTGTGTATACTGGAACAATATAAGTTGATATCAAAGTATTTTCAAAAAGGGCAGTATTATTTATAAAGGAATAAAAATGAATGGTATTACGGTAGGTCGTAAGATGTTTCATATATATATATATATATATATATATACTCATGATCCCATTTGAAAATGTTTAACCTCACCTACAGTAACCAGGTGGTATGTAATAATACTGGAGTCCTAGTCCGTTCAGATCTTTGCCTATGAGTGGTGATCAACTATAAGTTTCTATTTCGTAACCAAAACTACTCAAATAGACACGTTATCATAAAACATGTCATAATCATGGAATGAGATCACATAATAATATTCTGATAAAATACAACTTTAACATTCAAACAAGACTTATAAAACAAGAGGTTATTAAATTATGAATCTTAGTAAACTTTTATATTATAGAATAAGTTCATAAATTTTAATAAGGAAATCTTATTTTGGAAATGATATTTGAAAATCCTAAATGAATATCTTTATTTGAAATTCAAAACTTGGATAAAAATCCTAATTCTTTAATGTTTGAAACGTTGAACGTTTTGAATTTCAAAACAATAATATGAAACGTTTAAATGATCTTTGAAACATTAATTTTACCCGGTAAACCCTTATTTTCACCGTTTAAGTGAACTTCTTTAATTAATTAAGTTTTATGAAATCTTTAACTAATTAAATATTTATTAATCACATCATGATCCCAATTATAAGATTTGAAATGAAATTTAGGATTTATTTGACAATGTATGTTATATTTGGAAAATGTTTCACAATTATCGATTTTTGGAAAATTCGGATAAAATCCTTATTTAAAAAATTCCAAAACTAATTTTATAATTAATTTCATATAAATTTCGAAATTATCAGAAAATGTGTTGACCAAAAAGTGAAAATTACTATGGAAAATATTTACTATTCAATTTCTTGTGAATTAAACACTCTATAACATAAAATCAAATTCACACACACACACACTAGTCACACGCCACACACACACACACACACACACACACACACATGTCCAAGAACATTAAGAACATGTTCTTAAGTCCATTTGAATATTCAAAGAGGGTGTGTAACATGCTTGATCATATTCATATTTATAACATAGAATTTGAAGCATAATATAGCAAGATATACAAATTTTCTATGAAAAATAATTCTAAATAAATTATTCTAGGCATGAATTTAATCAAACAAGATCATGAATACTTAAACATATGAATATACTATATCATATGATAATTCATGCATTTAATTAAATAAAATTCACATATATTAACATATTTTTCCTAAACTAGCATAAATAGCATATATTTCATGAAATAAAATCCTAAAGCATAATTTAATTAAATCTAAGCATGCTACTACTATTATTATACTAAGAACATAATAAAAAGTATGAAATAATAAAATAAAACACACCTTAGCCTAGGGAGAGAGAGGAGTGGCGTGAGAGGGAGAGAGATGGAGTGAATTTTGTGTAGTCTTGGAAATGAGCTTGGAGGGGTATTTATACTTGGGATTTAGGGGCTTATGTTGCAATTCCTAGGAGTTTAGGGGAGATGTGGATGCTTCATAACCTAAACAAATGCTTGGTAGCAATGTAGGAAATGTGGTTGTCTCACATTTTAAACAAATGCTTGGAAGCTATATAAGAAATGTGGGTGAATTAAATTCATTTATTTAAACTTTCTAAAAGGCCTATGTTGTCATGGATGATGTCATGTTGAATAAAAATAAATATAAAATGATATAAAATTTATTCAAGAGTCGAGAGGTGAAAACTTGAAGTAGTAAATTAATGAAAGAACGAGTGAAAAATAAGCTTCGTCATGATTATAAATGTGGAATATTTAGAATTTTCGTTTATAAATTATGAACATTAAAGATGATGAAAATCATGAGAAAATTATATAAACGAAGTTATGATGAAGTTTAAAGGTTGTAGATATTATCATAATTTAGAGAAAAATTCAAGAAACGTTTTAAGTATAATTTTGAATATTGAATGAAAGCTAATTATTTAGAATAAAATGATAATTTTTAAAAAGGAAAATATTTATAAAATATGCTACGGTTGGAATCAAGTTTTGGTAAATGTATGAAATTTTCAAAGATAGTTTTGACTATAATATTGAATATCAAAAAGTGTACGGATAAAAAGTGATAGAAATTAGGGTTTGTGGATCGTTTAGAATAGGAATTAGGGTTTGTGGATGATATCAAAATTCTCGAAATGATTCAAGGATTCATTTGACTATAATATTTGATAGGACAAAGTATTCCGAGAAATTCCTAATTGTATGGAATGAATAGTGATCAAGGGACCTAATGGTAATTTTGATCAACAATTTTTGCAAAGAGTTTCGGGTCATGGAAAGCATATGTAAGTGTTAGAAAAATATAAGTTTCATGCCTCTAAGGTTCTACGAATGAGATAAGAGGATATCGTTTAGTTGATAAAGAATGACATGGGGATAAAATCGTAACTCTGATGTTAAATTTCCGAAAATGATTTTAAAACAAGATATGTGAGTTAAGGTATCCAAGAAATACAGATTTGAGTTTTTAGTATTCTATTGAGGGAATGGAGGCTCGGAAATGAATAGTAATATGGGGTTTTAGATGAGATCTCTCCCAAAGTCACATAATAGCACGTAAGAACAACTTAAAACACATAGAAATGTGGTGCATGAAGAACATTTGAGGGATCGAAGTCTATAAACGCTTTCACTTTCTTTCAAGGCTTACCAATTTCAACTAGGCCCTGTTTACGGCTATTACAATCCTCCCCCCTTCAAAAGAATTTGTCCTCAGATTCTCTTATTGTCCAGATATAACTTGGTAGTGTTTTCCATACTTCAGTTTGTTTTCCTTATTGTTCCCCCTTTCTTATATCCTTTCCAAAAGACCTTGAATAGGGAATTTTCGTCAACCGGTTTCAATCCTAAGTCAAATTTAATTCCAACGGTACTTCTTCCATTGTTAAAACATGAGATTCTCCAGTAGGGTACTTGCAAAGTACAGAGTTCAATGTATCCTAGTATCTTTAAGGAAAAATTGTATACCCTTGGTTTAACTCATCCACTTTAACTTCTTATCATTCTGAGGATTCCTTAAAACTTGGCACCCAACATTTCCCCGAATATTTCTTCAAAACAATGATGTGGCTTTGATTTCCTTATCTGTAGTCTTAGCCGACAAGAGGAATGTTGACTTTATCACCCTTCCAACGATGACTTATATACCATTGGACTCCTTGTGATCTGATCCATTTACCATGTTGGGATTAACGATGGTTGCAACCTGTAACATCCCGCTCGCTCACTCGTACAGGTACGCCACTTCGAGATTTTTATATGCGCATTTAAATTAATTTAATTATGCAAATACATGTTATTTTAATGATTATGTGATTATTTGAATTTATTTGAATTAATTAATATATTTATAAATTTGAATAATTAAACGTTTTTAAGTTTTAAACTTGTTTTTAATTCGTTTGAGTTTCAACTCGTTTCGAAACTTTGTGAAAATTTGATATGCATGAACTATACGTGTTATGAATTCATTTACGTGCTCGTTTTAGTTTTTCGGACTTGTTTGATATGGTAACGCATCATATTTTATTTGTTAGGGACATGCGGGCCTAACTAGTTTTATAGCGCCTTGTGTTCCGGAATTTATATCTTGAGTTCGGGAATTTGGATTCGAATTCCGGAAGTGACGCCGGGCTCGTAACGAAGATTTGGAACTAAGGAACCTAGTCTTGTACTTTTCTAAGCCCGTTTGATCCTCCGAATTTCGCCCGAAACGTGATTCTCGCGCAGATTTACCACCCTTTACCGTTTTGCCCGTAATTTATTTGTTTTAACTCCGTTTGACCCGATTCTTGAACCTATTTCTTCCTAAAACACCCACCTACCATCTCACTTGCTCTTTTCCCTCATTTTCAGCAGCTCCAGGACCGAGAGATCAGGGGAAAGAAGAACAGAGAAGAAATTCCCGTCATTATTCACCCAAGCCGGATTTTGAGCTCGTTCGACCTTCATTCTTCATCAAATCGAAGAGGTAAGCACATATTATTGATGTACATCTTCTCCCCTTTCATTTGAGACCTATTTTGCTTGCATTCATGGAGTTTTGTGGCTGATTTGGTAGGGTATATGAATAGTAGCAGGTTTGTTTTGTTTTGGTGATATCTTGCTCGTTTTTTATCCAATTCTTGATCCGTGAAGTGCTACGTGTAATGTCCCACATCGGAAGTGAGGAGAACGAAATCTCTCCTTATAAGGGGAGATGGATACCTCACCCTGTGGACGCGTTCTGCGCTACGGCTGGGTTCTCCAGTGGGCGCAGGAACAAAACCGTGAGGCCGTTTCGATTAAGGGCGTGCAAAGCGGACAATATTCACAGGAAGGTGGTTCTGGGCTGTTATATATGGTATCAGAGCCGGGGCCCACCGATGTGCCAGCGAGGACACTGGGCCCTTATGGGGGGGTGGATGTAATGTCCCACATCGGAAGTGAGGAGAACGAAATCTCTCCTTATAAGGGGAGATGGATACCTCACCCTGTGGACGCGTTCTGCGCTACGGCTGGGTTCTCCAGTGGGCGCAGGAACGAAACCGTGAGGCCGTTTCGATTAAGGGCGTGCAAAGCGGACAATATTCACAGGAAGGTGGTTCTGGGCTGTTACACTACGTGACCCTTGTTGTATGCTTGATCTATTCCTTACCTTGTATTTCATGTGTGTGCCGAATTTGGAGCTCCACCATTGATGAATTCTTGAGTTTTGAAGCTTTTGTGCTGAAAATTGATCTCCATGCCTTTGCCGGTTATTTTCTTGATGTTTGGCTCAAGTTGCTGAATTTTCCTTGCTTTATTTGTTGCATTACTTGATCATATTCATGCCCAAGCCATGGCTGCCCTTCCCCTGCTACCCTCCATGCCGAAACGCCGTTGTTGCTGCTTTATTTTCCCAAACGGAGGGCCAACACAGCCGTGTCCGATTCCTTTGAAAAGTTGACACGGCCGTGTTGAGCTCTCGAGTTGGGGCTGCCATTTTTATTAAAATGTGACACGTCCGTGCCACATTATGCCTGAGAATGAATACAGCCGTGTGCTAACTTTCGAAATTGGATTCTTTTTGTTGAAAGCGTAGCTGCTGTTGGAGCCGTGCATGGTTGGGAGTATGCATGCTCACGTACTTTGTTTCCTTATGCTTTCATGCCTTTATTTTCCTGTTTGCTTAGCATTATTTACACCTAAATATAATTATATTATATAATATAATATGTATTGCAATTAGTATATGCAAATTGTAATAAATTATAATGCATACGTTTGTCTTTTGTTGTTAACTTATGAATTTAATTAAAACCCTTTTTACGTATTGGTCTTTTATGTTGCATGTGTGATTTTATTCCGCGTCTTATTTCTGCTCGCTTCATTTATGCCACATATGTAATGTTAACTTGATATATTATGTGTTATGTGTATTGTATTAAATTTATAGTTTGATTTGAATGCTTGTTTTTTAATTTTGAACTCATATGCCCTTATATGCCTAAAGTGTTTCTTTGCCTTTTATATGAACTTTAACCTCACGAATATATTTGACATGTTATGCTTTAATTCTTGCCTTATTCTTATGATTCGACTCTTGGGTACGTGCATGAACTTGAACGCTTAACGTGCTATATCTTGTTACTTCTTTAGCATCACTTGCCTAAATATGCATTCGCCGAGCGTCTAATTGGTTCATTTTGAGTTTAAGTATGTCTCTTGTTGTCTCTTTGTTCTTAGGTTCGTTCCTTGGTTGGAGAGGTGGTCTTTAGACGCCCGTTTGCTCCTTTTGTTTCCGTTGCTTCTCAGAGGTGAGGTTTCTTTCTTTTAGTTAATATGACCTACAACCCTAATTGTGTTTTAAGCCCTCATGTGACCTATAAATATATATATACTTAGATGCGTGGTCGATATGTAATTTGTGGGAATTGACCCTTTTGTTATAAAACGTTTGAAAAACACTTTTATGTATAAGTAAGCTATTTTCGTTCCTTTGTTTCGAAAAGGGTTGGCGTGTGTATGTGATAAGTTTTAGTGAGATTGGCTTTGAAAGATAAGCTATGATAAGTATACGTGTAAGTGTAAGTTTGGGCCCCGGAGTTGTGTGGTTCGGGAGACCCGGGACGACCATCGGGGTCGCCGGTTGCAACCCTAGGACACTTCTCCACTAATAAGATCAACCTGAAACCCACTCGGAGGGGAGGTGGGGGATGGAGTCCTTGGGATGTGAGTGTCATGAAACTCACGCCCCTGACATATAAGCGCGGTGGATGCGAGGGGTGGCCACCCTTCCTTCCCATGTAGTAAGGAGGTATGTGTTTATGTTTGTTTTAAGTCTTCGTGTGTTAAGCTTTGAGTTTTGCTTTGAGAAGGAGGTTGGTTGTGCACTGGTACTCGCCGAGTGATGTGTGTGTGTGTGTTATGTTTCCATCTAAGATTCGGGAAACGGGTGAGGACTTCTAATCCCTAAAATTGGTTGATTTTAGCCTTCGGCCCTAACCCTTTTTCTATATATATATTATCGCGTGTTAAAAATGTTTTGGATTGCAAAAAACCACGCCTGGTTCATGAATATTCTAAGATTCGATTACGCTATGCTATGTTATGCTTTGCTCTATATTTATGTACGTGTGTGTGTGTTAACCCCCTCACCAGCCTTTAGGACTGACCCCTCTTCGTTATTTCTTTTTCCCCCTTTGCTTCTTGAGTTTGCAGGTGCAGGTCTTCGGTACGTGCTAGGTGGTGTCTTTTCCTTTGAGTTGTTCGAGTTGTATAGGAGAGTCTTTGCATCCTTGCATCTTTACTTTCTGTTTTGGTACTACGTATAAATATGTATAAGTTTGGTACTAAAGCTTCGTATGATTTATGATTCGGAATTTGAGCTTTTGTTATATGATTCATTTGGCCTTGGATGGGCATAACTTGTATAATTTGCATAAGTTTTGGCACGTATGTTTGTATTTTGCGATCTTGGTAGCTTCCGCATTTGCTTTTGTTTCTTTGCGCACTCTGTTTTGAGGGTCTAGACCGCCTAGCTAGAGCGTGAGTTTTTGTTTGTCTCCGTTCGCTGTAGCTTGGTGCGGGAGCGGAGATCCCATTTTGTTACTCGCATTGGGCTATGGTGCGGGGAGATGTGGCGCCCTTCGCTCCGGGGTGTCACATCTCTAAAGTGGTATCAGAGCTCTGGCTTGCAAAACCAGAGCTCTAGTGTCGTGTCGGGTTTGTCTAGGTCGTTCGGCTTAGGACTATGTGATTGTTTGCATTCACTTTCATCATTATATGATTTATTTGATTTTAATTGTGTTAATCATTCACATGAACATACACTAAACCCTGCATGCATCGATATTTTGGAATCATTTTTCTTATTTCAGGATGATTTCTTCATACCAACGTACATCTTCAAAAGGAAGACAAGAGAAACGAGTGTTTTCGGTCTGTAAGAAGTTGGAAGATTATGATCCACCGAAGTGGTTCGAAGGCGACAGTATTGAAGCCGAAGAGTGGTTCTCCAAGATGATGTGGATTTAGAAAAAAGTTATCCGGGAACCTTGCAAGAGAAAGTAAAGCACACTTCCTGTTTACTACAAGGTGAAGCTTCAAAATGGTTCAAGGAAGTAAGATAAACTCTAAAGAGAACCGGGGAAGATCTAAATTGGAAGAGGTTTATCCGAGGATTTTGCTCCAAGTACATTCCTCTCAATGAATTGATTAGAAGACTCGAAGGATTTCTAGATCTTAAGCAGGAAGTGAAGATGATGGACGATCTTGTGATGGAATTAGAGAGTTCAAGAGCTACCCAAGATTGCCACAGGTCCGAAGATATATACAAAGGCATAGAGACGAGATTCAACAAGCTTTCCAAAGCTCACCGGTGCATGAATGGTCCAAGGAGGTTAGAGGAGTGGTTCCAGATGAAAGGGATAAGCAAGGGATGAAGTCTCACACTCTTAATGTGGGACCTGATCAAGAATCGAGCTCAAACTCAAGCAAGAGACCTATGTTCCGAGGGAAAACCTAAGAGCTTCAGGATGTCGACTACACCAAGAAGAAGAAGAAGCTTCAACCACAAAAGATGAATTTGATACCGCCTTCGTGGGAGATAATTCAATGCTCCTATTGTCAAGGCCCAAACCATACCGAAGAAGTTGCCGAAAGAAGTTTAGGAGATGTTACAAGTGTAGAGAACCGAGACATATGGTGAAAAGTTGCCCGAAGACTAAGAATTCAAGGACTATCAAGAGGCGTGATTCCAAGACCCCAAGTCCAATCCGAGTTGATACAATTAAAGAGGAAGAACGGGATGCCAAGCTCGACACTACCACCATGGTGAAAGGTACACCAAGCATTCATGGCACTACATACATACATTTTATTTCAATTTGTGTTGCTTTCCTTTCCTCGTTGTTTCTCGGTGCTTGTATGTCTTTGTTATTGCTTGCTTGTTTGTGGATCCCTTCTTCTTTTCTCTTTTCTGTTGACTCTCTCTTTAGAGAGAGTTGGGTGAGGAGAGTGTCTAGTGTTTGGTGAGTTGCGTGGGCCGAGCTCGTTTGGTGGTTGTTCTCGAAGGCGCTTAGTTCGTGCCAAGGTAACGGTGTTACCGTAGGCGTTGAGGGTTGCTTTTAGGAGGTCCGATCGGGGCTCAACGATATGTACGGGTGTTAGATGGAAGGCTAACCCGTTTATATCTTTCGTAGAAGTGGTTGGTTATTCCGTGACGGTGCGACAAGCTTTGTGGCTTGCCTTAGGGTGACCAAAGGGTAGGGCCAAGCTTGGAGAGATAGGGATCAAAGTAAGACTCTCTTGATGTTCTTTGAGGGTTGGAATTCGTTACCGCCCAATAAGGATATTGAGGTTGTCGTGATCTTTATTCCGGAATTTGACCTTGGTTGAAGATTCCCTACCGGATCACTATACTGTGGTTGTCGGAGTTCAAGATGTGGTCGATAGGCTCTTAGAAGATAATTTCATCAATTCGGGTGCTTCTTTATGGAGTACTTTCAATCCTATCTAAGAAGAAGATGGGACTCTAAGATGAATACAAGCTATCGTGAGCTAAGAATACCCTTTTGCTTGTTTCGAGAAGTTGGTGGTTCGTTCCTCTTCAGAGTTCGTGGGTGGCTCTAAGGGTGTTTTCAACAAGGGTATTGTCGACTACGCATTCCGGTAGAAGAGCCGAGAATTACCTCAGAGAGTTTAAGTCTCTAATGTTATCGGGATTCAACAGGAGGTTCGTCTTTCTTTAGGAGGCCATCCCGTGACATGAAGGATAGAGAAGAGGCACGGTTTCGGTGGGTAAGGCTTTGAAGAGAGTTGTCTTCGGTAGTAGCTTTGCTTAACCGAGGGTACTCAAAAACTCCTCCGTTACAATCGAGGTACTAAGGAAGACTTTGGTTGTGCGTTGCTAACGGAGAGTTGAAGCCTATGTCACTAGAAGTGCTTGTTCACGAGACAAATCACACTCATGGTTTGAGGACTTGAAGAACCGGTCAAGGTGTTTTGGGCACAAGAAAGATATTATGGACTTTGTGTAGCAGTGTCAATGTGCCATCGGTAGAAGACTGAGCATCAAGAACCGGAAGGATTTCCCCAACTACTTTCGAATTTTGATCGGAAGTGGGAGCAAACCGAAGTTTGCTAAAGCCAAGGGGATTCACTCGGATTTGATAGGTATCACCGAGTTACCAGGATATGAGAAGTAATGTCCCGAGGTTGTCTACAGCTTTCTTGAATCAGAGTAGCGCAACGGAAGTGTGGTGTTGAGGTCAACTCGGAGACGTTCAAGATCTTACAGTAGGACCTGAGGACAGGTCCTTTTGAAGGAGGGGAGTTTGTAACATCCCGCTCGCTCGCCCGTACAGGTACGCCACTTCGAGATTTTTATATACGCATTTAAATTAATTTAATTATGCAAATACGTGTTATTTTAATGATTATGTGATTATTTTAATTTATTTGAATTAATTAATATATTTATAAATTTGAATAATTAAACGTTTTTAAGTTTTAAACTTCTTTTTAATTCGTTTGAGTTTCAACTCGTTTCGAAACTTCGTGAAAATTTGATATGCATGAATTATACGTGTTATGAATTCATTTATGTGCTCGTTTTAGTTTTTCGGAATTGTTTGATATGGTAACGCATCATATTTTATTTGTTAGGGACATGCGGACCTAACTAGTTTTATAGCGCCTTGTGTTCCGGAATTTATATCTTGAGCTCGGGAATTCGGATTCGAATTCCGGAAGTGACGCAGGGCTCGTAACGAAGATTGGGAACTAAGGAACCTAGCCTTGTACTTTTCTAAGCCCGTTTGATCCTCCGAATTTCGCCCGAAACGTTATTCTCGCGCAGATTTACCACCCTTTACCGTTCTGCCCGTAATTTATTCGTTTTAACTCCGTTTGACCCGATTCTTGAACCTATTTCTTCCTAACACACCAACCTACCATCCAACTTGCTCTTTTCCCTCATTTTCACCAGCTCCAGGACCGAGAGATCAGGGGAAAGAAGAAGAGAGAAGAAATTCCCGTCACTATTCACCCAAGCCGGATTTTGAGCTCGTTCGACCTTCATTCTTCATCAAATCGAAGAGGTAAGCACATATTATTGATGTACATCTTCTCCCCTTTCATTTGACACCTCTTTTTCTTCCATTCATGGAGTTTTGTGGCTGATTTGGTAGGGTATATGAATAGTAGCCGGTTTGTTTTGTTTTTTGGTGATATCTTGCTCGTTTTTTATCCAATTCTTGATCCGTGAAGTGCTACGTGACCCTTGTTGTATGATTGATCTATTCCTTACCTTGTATTTCATGTGTGTTCCGAATTTGGAGCTCCACCATTGATGAATTCTTGAGTTTTGAAGCTTTTGTGCTGAAAAATGATCTTCGTGCCTTTGTCGGTTGTTTGCTTGATGTTTGGCTCGAGTTGCTGCGTTTTCGTTGCTTTCTTTGTTGCATTACTTGATCATATTCATTCCCAAGCCACGGCTGGCCTTCCCCTGCTCCCCTCCATGCCGAAACGCCGCTGTTGCTGCTTTATTTTCGCGAACGGAGGGCCAACACGGTCGTGTCCGATTCCTTTGAAAAGTTGACACGGCCGTGTTGAGCTCTCAAGTTGGGGCTGCCATTTTTTATTAAAATGGGACACGGCCGTGTCACATTATGCCTGAGAATGAACACGGTCGTGTCCTAACTTTCGAAATTGGATTCTTTTTGTTGAAAACGTAGCAGGTGTTGCAGCCGTGCATGGTTGGGAGTATGCATGCTCACGTACTTTGTTTCCTTATGCTTTCATGCCTTTATTTGTTTGTTTACTTTGCATTATTTACACGTGAATATAATTATATTATATAATATAATATGTATTGCAATTAGTATATGCAAATTGTAATAAATTATAATGCATACGTTTGTCTTTTGTTGTTAACTTATGAATTTAATTAAAACCCTTTTTACGTATTGATCTTTTATGTTGCATGTTTGATTTTATTCCGTGTCTTTTTTCTTCTCGCTTCGTTTATACCTCATATGTAATGTTAATTTGATATATTATGTGTTATGTCTATTGTATTAAATTTATAGTTTGATTTGAATGCTCGTTTTTTAATTTTGAACTCATGTGCCCTTATGTGCCTAAAGTGCTTTTTTGCCTTTTATATGAACTATAACCTCACGAATACTATTGAAATGCCACAATATGATATACTATGAATATATTTGACATGTTATGCTTTAATTCTTGCCTCATTCTTATGATTCGACTCTTGGGTACGTGCATGAACTTGAACGCTTAACGTGCTATATCGTGTTACTTCTTTAGCATCACTTGCCTACATATGCATTCACCGAGCGTCTAATTGGTTCATTTTGAGTTTAAGTATGTCTCTTGTTGTCTCTTTGTTCTTAGGTTCGTTCCTTGGTTGGAGAGGTGGTATTTAGATGCCCGTTTGCTCCTTTTGTTTCCGTTGCTTCTCGGAGGTGAGGTTTCTTTCTTTTAGTTAATATGACCTACAACCCTAAATGTGTTTTAAGCCCGCATGTGACTTATAAATATATATATACTTAGATATGTGTTCGATATGTAATTTGTGGGAATTGGCCCTTTTGTTATAAAACGTTTGAAAAACACTTTTATGTATAAGTAAGCTATTTTCGTTCCTTTGTTTGGAAAAGGGTTTGCGTGTGTATGTGATAAGTTTTAGCGAGATTGGCTTTGAAAGATAAGCTATGATAAGTATACATGTAAGTGTAAGTTTGGACCCCGGAGTTGTGTGGTTCGGGAGACCCGGGACGACCATCGGGGTCGCCGGTTGCAACCCTAGGACACTTCTCCACTAATAGGATCAACCCAAAACCCACTCGGAGGGAGGTGGGGGACGGAGTCCTTGGGACGTGAGTGTCATGAAACTCACGCCCCTGACATATAAGCGCGGTGGATGCGAGGGGTGGCCACCCTTCCATCCCATGTAGTAAGGAGGTATGTGTTTATGTTTGTTTTAAGTCTTCGTGTGTTAAGCTTTGAGTTTTGCTTTGAGAAGGAGATTGGTTGTGCACTCGTACTCGCCGAGTGATGTGTGTGTGTGTTATGTTTCCATCTAAGATTCGTGAAACGGGTGAGGACTTCTAATCCTTAAAATTGGTTGATTTTGGCCTTCTGCCCTAACCCTTTTTCTATATATATATTATCGCGTGTTAAAAATGTTTTGGATTGCAAAAACCACTCCTGGTTCATGAATATTCTAAGATTCGATTACGCTATGCTATGCTATGCTTTGCTCTATATTTATGTACGTTTGTGTGTGTTAGCCCCCTCAGCAGTCTTTAGGACTGACCCCTCTTCGTTGTTTCTTTTTCCCCCTTTGCTTCTTGAGTTTGCAGGTACAGGTCTTCGGTGCGTGCTAGGCGGTGTCTTTTGCTTTGAGTTGTTCGAGTTGTATAGGAGAGTCTTTGCATCCTTGCATCTTTACTTTCTATTTTGGTACTACGTATAAATATGTATAAGTTTGGTACTATGTATAACCTTCGTATGATTTATGATTCGGAATTTGAGCTTCTGTTATATGATTCATTTGGCCTTGGATGGGCATAACTTGTATAATTTGCATAAGTTTTAGCACGTATGTTTGTATTTTACGATCTTGGTAGCTTCCGCATTTGCTTTTGTTTCTTTACGCACTCTGTTTTGAGGGTCTAGACCGCCTAGCTAGAGCGTGAGTTTTTGTTTGTCTCGGTTCGCTATAACTTGGTGCGGGAGCGGAGATCCCATTTCGTTACTCGCATTGGGCTATGGTGCGGGGAGATATGGCGCCCTTCGCTCCGGGGTGTTACACAACCTTTTCTGAAATTTCCAATATTCCATTGTCGCTCTTTTCCTTATAGAGGGACTTAGGTTTCCTTGGAGCGTATCTTCTACTCCAATCACTAATACCTACCTTGTCCCTTATTTAGAGGCATTGGTGTAAACTGTAAACATCCTTTGTTTAGGCAGGGTTTGCATTGCTGCAGAAATTAGTCTTTGCTGCAGTATTTGGAAATCTGTCTACTACTTTATTGACCTTTTAACTTCCAGTCCTTGAGTGTAGTTATTTCTGAGAAGTCTTCAACAACCCTCTTGTAATGAATTGCCCATGAAGTTTTACATTTCAAATAGATTCCTTAGTGGCTCCAACTTACCATTATCTCCATCTTTGAGGTGTTAATTAACTCATTCGGGTGGAAATAAAGTGATCAAGTGATATTCTTTAGTTTGAAATCTAGATTCGCTGAGGTTCACACACTAAGCAAACACTCAACCCTTATTCAACTTCTGCTTTCACTTAAACCGATGAGAAAAGATGGACTGGTAGGGATGGAATAGAAGTTCACGGGGTGAAAGCAAACTTCCAAAGAATGTAATATAGTAAGGTAAGGACCAGACGAAGGAGATATGAATTCCGTTCAGGTGGGTAAGGGCTTGGCTTGACTGTGTGTTTTCTCGGGTCGGTCCTTGAACTTAGTGTTTGGCTTGTGATCCAGCAAAGTGCCTAACGCTAGTTAGAGATGTTTGGTATGTCCGTCAAATGTCCTTCAATTCACCTAGATGTTGCTGATAGCGATCAAGGTAACTTGCTGAGATATGACTTGAAAAATCGATACACTTTTACGGGGTAGATGTTATGGGCGAAATGGTTAAACCAGTGGTGTCTCTCGAGGTAACAGCCGTTGAAGGAAGTTTTCCGGTGTTCTTTTCTTGAACCTTCAAGTAGTAATACCTTTTACTCAAATCTAATTTGGAGCATACTTGAGATTCTTGAGATACCAAAATGACTTCTCAAGATTGTTGTGCTCCGCCGAGTCACCCTTTCTGGTGTTGCTCAAAACAATCTAAATTCAATATCATCTCCACTTTTCTGATTTTAAAGTGATCTGTTGGCCTTTCAAAAGATAGGCGACGTATCACTAATTCCTTTCTAAAATGACCTTATAGTTTCTAATTCCCAACTTCTCTTCCTTTCCCAGTATGATACCTTTCTTGTCATGGATAGTGGGGTCAGATTCGATGATTACCATCCCAGTAAGAGTAGCGTTTATAAACCGATCCGTAATGAGGCAAATTCCAAAAGGGAATTTACTTCGAAGTTTGTATGATAAATTATGCAACTAGGAAACATATAGACACATATAAATTGAAATAATGAATGAGTTCATGGCGTCAGGGTCATAGGACCATAACTGGTGTGTTAAGAACGTGTACCGTACTTCAGGTTATTGATGAGATCCAAGGTTTTATTTCCTCCAAGAATGTTACTCGTTCTTACAAAGAATCGCATAGGGAGATATAATGCATGGAGTTAAGAATGATTCAAGATTTCCATAGAAATAGAAAATCTCAACTATAGTGCTAGAATTACTAGCACATAGAATACACATTGGAATATAACGGCCCTATCGGTATCTTGAAGCGATTCTAAGACTCGAGACATGAACATGCAGGAAAATGAGAAGAAAAAGGTTTTCCTAACTTGAAGGTATCAATTTTGAAAGCATTTTGAAACATTAAAATTTTGAAAATTTAAGATTTTTAAGAAAGAGCACCAAGGATACCAAAGCAACCTGATGCTCTGATACCACCTTAGCTGTAGCGCCCCCAAATACGCTACAACCCCGCACCGTTGCACTTCCCAGGCGGATGTGAGACCGAGCACCTAAGAGGCACACCGGCGAACGGACGATGTTATACGATATCAGAGTAAGAAAACATAACAGCGGAATTTGAAATATTTAAAACAACAGCTTACTTTTGGGGCAGTAAATAAAAGAATTTGGAATAATTTGAAACTCATGAAAACTTAGAAGCAATACCGTAGGGTTAAGTTGTTCATTGTAGCACCCCTTACACGTGGAGGTGCCACACCCCGCACTATAGGTCAATCCACACACGAAACGGGTAATCCGTACATGAGCTAACCTATAGCGAACGGGTGACAATGCAATAACTGACAAGCTTGGCGGGATTAACTTATACGTGCAACGAAATAAAGCGGAAGCTTAAAATAATCACTATCAATATTTCCATTTATCAGGTCATGGCATTTCGCATTTACCAAATAAAATATGTTCTAACCTTACATATCAATACATTATCATCTCCAAATATAAAACAATAGTATTAACCATAATTTCATAAGTAACAACAAATAACCAAATACACGAACCATGGTTGACTCGACTACATGAACTGGACTCGACTCGACTCGACTCCCGACTAGCGTGCACCTGCAATAACCTGAAAGGTGGAGGCGTCAGTCTGTGAAGACCGAGTGAGGGGTTTAAATACATATTAGCGCATATAACATGCAAGTTATATTCTCGGGTAAAGATTTATAAAAGGTACATGTATAAATTCAAGAATGAAGTACTCTTCGCCCGAGAATACAACTATCAATATTAAATTCTTGTCATTTTCATGCAATCAATACATGGCCTCGGCGAGTAAGGGCAGTCTCCAACCGTACTCCAAATGTACATGAAACATGTTTGCTTGATTATTAATCAATAAGTGATCATGCAATTCAATTATCGTGCAATCGTGCGATAGTGTAATCAAGTAACACATTCATGGAATGGAAATCATGCAATAACCGGAGGACAATCCGTGGTGCCGGACCCGTCCCCAGTCTCCTTCTCCCTCCAATGATGGGAAGGTAGCTAGCCTTCACCATCCACGACGTGTTGAGCGGAGGGTACATGAATCCCTAAGCCCGGAACTCCTTTCTCCACTATTCTCCTAGCGGATTCAGGGGTTATCCCAATGTGGTGAGGATAGCATTCAAGTTACCCATCAGCCCATGTTTTCCCGGTTGGCTCAAATTACTATCCGCGGGTCCAACGCGAACAGTCATGCTACTCGCCTAAAACATGCACGATACATGGCTTGCTTGCTTGCTTTTCATGAACATGGCTTGCTTGAAATGATAAGTGATTTCATAAAATTATATATATAAATACCTTTGGCCGAAAGATCACATAAGGAGTATACGGGTTCTATATAACTAGTAATTAAACCTCACCTGACAGGCGACACAACGACTTGTGGACACGTGAACGTGCTCATGATCAACAATCTCTGCCCTGGAGAATAACTGGACAAGAAACGGGACAATGTACGTGCATAAGACCACAATTCAAGAATATCACCACATATAAGACGCACGGCGTAACCAAGTAACGAGACATCATGCAATGAATAATGTAGCATGTAAATATCATGTTTTAGCATGTAATTAATCGTATAATAACAATTTGGGGTCAAATAAATCATTGGAATTAAATCCCAAAATTACATTTTTATGCAGAAACTTTTTTTCTGTCAGACTTGTCGGAACGGCCGTTCCGGCTTCCCTTTGAAAATGGGAAGGGCCGTTCCCGTGGCCCTTTAAAACGAGCCAACATTTTTCATTTTAAAAATGCGCTGAAGCTGGGAAGGGCCCTTCCGGCACGCAGGCCAAAATGGGAACGGCCATTCCCAGGCTCGGCCGCCTATTTTCACTTGAAATAGTGGGAACGACCGTTCCCATAATGCCTTGAGGCGGGAATGGCCGTTCCCAGTTTCTGCAACTGAAGAACAGAGCTGAAACAGGGGATGGCTACGGGAACAACAACCAAGCAACAAACTCCAGTTTTGATCAATAAAAGGTATGAATTTCTGGTAATATATAAGCATATATGTTCAAGACATGATAATATATCAGTTGAACACCTAAAACATGAATTATCATCAAGATTCATAACTTCAAGCTCATGCAAATATCTTCACATAACCTCAAATTTTGGCAAGAATTCATGCTATAATTCAAGATATAATCACATAATCATACTTCCATCTACAATCAATCCATTTAGCATATAATTCTCAAACCCTAGCTATCATATATATATGATCAAGAATTATGTAATCAACCATACACCCACCTTGGAATGAAAGAAATGAAGAAGATAGATGGAAATGGATGCTTGAGCCCCAAAACTCATAATTTTCTTGGAAAACTTGATGAATTTGATGAAATCTCCTCTCCCCTTCTTGATGGATTGGTTCGGTGAGAAGAGAGCACGATGGAGGATGATTTTGATGAAAAATGAAATGAATGGAAGCATGAAGAAGCTTATACCGTGATATATTTTAGCAAAATAGGATATTTATGATTAAATCCTCCAAGTTCATAAGTTATGCAATTAAGTATAGGAAGTTTGGAAAATGATCAATTAGGTCCAAAAGGTTTTTATGCAATTTGGTCCTTTAATTTGCATAAATGATCTATTTAGGACAATTGAGCAATTAAAATACATTTGGTAATTAACTTGCGTAACAATAATTTTAACGTGTAACATAATTCTCAAGTTAGCACATAGTTCACATATTTTCGCGTAATCATGTTGAAATACAATTTATGAAATTAATATAACACGTATAATTGAATAAACGAAATTAATAAAATAAAATCCTAACGCTCGAAAGTCACAGGCGCCGAGCGTACCTGACTGTCTGAAAATCGGGGCGTTACATTCATGATCTAAGAGTATGATACTGGAGTAATATAATAATTATAAAAGATTATAGTCGAACTTGGCTTAGTTAATAAACCTGATCTAATATGCATAAGATAATGGACTCTCTATGCTTCAAGATACCATCTAGCGATGGCAATACCTGAAATCATGAATTTGAAAAGAGCCAGGGGTTAGTCAAAGTGACTAAGTGAGGGGTGGTTGAGGGATACTATAAAACTTTAAGATTTTTACCAAGAGACTTTTATTTGAAAGGATCTTTAGCAGTAATTGAATAAGAATGAAGTAATAATTTTGAGAGTAATGTGAAATCAGTATCCATAGTGGGATTAACCAAGAAACTCCTTAATTAGCACCCGATAATAGGAAAATACTACAACAATATCAATGTTGGGTTTTATTTGAAGATAGAGGGGGTAGGGGGATTATATACTATACTTTTTTAAGAAAATATGAACCCCTTTTTGTGAAACAATATGGTGCCCACAAGCTAGACGTTCTCCAACCTTAACTCCTTAAAAACCAAGAATATTCGTAACGACATTGATCAAGATGTCGTTACTTAATAAAAAGAAATACAACGATACCATCCTTCTTCCTCCGGTGTCACCTCAGGGAGCTACCCCTAGTGATGATATACATGAACTTGGGAGGGACGTACCTTTTCCCGTCACTTGATGTGGAATAACTAACCTCCTGTTAGACCACCACCAAGATCTAGTTGGCTGCTGGTGTAATAGTAGGCCTCGGCCCATGCCTCCCGGACTACTACTTCTACCAAGACCACCGGGCCCACAATAAGAAAATATATTTTGCTTGCATTTAATGATACCTGATAAACGGTAACATAGTACCGAGATAATTTAGTAGGAGATACTTTTAATTGTGTATGACAAGACGTTATGAATACTTTAAAATAATTGATTGTGTATACTGGAACAATATAAGTTGATATCAAAGTATTTTCAAAAAGGGCAGTATTATTTATAAAGGAATAAAAATGAATGGTATTACGGTAGGTCGTAAGATGTTTCATATATATATATATATATATATATATATATATATATATATATACTCATGATCCCAGTTGAAAATGTTTAACCTCACCTACAGTAACCAGGTGGTATGTAATAATACCGGAGTCCTAGTCCGTTCAGATCTTTGCCTATGAGTGGTGATCAACTATAAGTTTCTATTTCGTAACCAAAACTACTCAAATAGACACGTTATCATAAAACATGTCATAATCATGGAATGAGATCACATAATAATATTCTGATAAAATACAACTTTAACATTTAAACAATTCTTATAAAACAAGTGGTTATTAAATTATCAATCTGAGTAAACTTTTATATTATAGAATAAGTTCATAAATTTTAATAAGGAAATCTTATTTTGGAAATGATATTTGAAAATATCCGATTTGAAAATCCTAAATGAATATCTTTATTTGAAATTCAAAACTTGGATAAAAATCCTAATTCTTTAATGTTTGAAACCTTGAACGTTTTGAATTTGAAAACAATAATATGAAACGTTTAAATGATCTTTCAAACTTTAATTTTACTCGGTATACCCTTATTTTCACCGTTTAAGAGAATTTCTTTAATTAATTAAGTTTTATGAAATCTTTAACTAGTTAAATATTTATTAATCACATCATGATCCTAATTATAAGATTTGAAATGAAATTTAAGATTTAATTTGACAATGTAAGTTATACTTGGAAAATGTTTCACAATTATCGATTTTTGGAAAATTCGGATAAAATCCTTATTTAAAAAATTCCAAAATTAATTTTATAATTAATTTAATATAAATTTCGAAATTATCAGAATATGTGTTGACCAAAAAGTGAAAATTACTATGGAAAATATTTAGTATTCAATTTCTTATGAATTAAACACTTTATAACATAAAATCAAATTCACACACACGCATACTAGTCACACGCCACTCACACACACACACACACACACATGTCCAAGAACATTAAGAACATGTTCTTAAGTCCATTTGAATATTCAAAGAGGGTGTGTAACATACTTGATCATATTCATATTTATAACATAGAATTTGAAACATAATATAGCAAGATATACAAATTTTCTATGAAAAATAATTTTAAATAAATTATTCTAGGCATGAATTTAATCAAACAAGATCATGAATACTAAAACATATGAATACACTATATCATATCATTATTCATGCATTTAATTAAATAAAATTCACATATATTATCATATTTTTCCTAAACTAGCATAAATAGCATATCTTTCATAAAATAAAATCCTAAAGCATAATTTAATTAAATCTAAGCATGCTACTACTATTATTATACTAAGAACATAATATAAAGTATGGAATAATAAAATAAAACACACCTTAGCCTAGGGAGAGCGAGGAGTGGCGTGAGAGGGAGAGAGATGGAGTGAATTTTGTGTAGTCTTGGAAATGAGCTTGGAGGGGTATTTATACTTGGGATTTAGGGGCTTATGTTGCAATTCCTAGGAGTTTAGGGGAGATGTGGATGCTTCATAACCTAAACAAATGCTTGGTAGCAATGTAGGAAATGTGGTTGTCTCACATTTTAAACAAATGCTTGGAAGCTATATAAGAAATGTGGGTGAATTAAATTCATTTATTTAAACTTTCTAAAAGGCCTATGTTGTCATGGATGATGTCATGTTGAATAAAAATAAATATAAAATGATATAAAATTTATTCAAGAGTCGAGAGGTGAAAACTTGAAGTAGTAAATTAATGAAAGAACGAGTGAAAAATAAGCTTCGTCATGATTATAAATGTGGAATATTTAGAATTTTCGTTTATAAATTATGAACATTAAAGATGATGAAAATCATGAGAAAATTATATAAACGAAGCTATGATGAAGTTTAAAGGTTGTAAATATTATCATAATTTAGAGAAAAATTGAAGAAATGTTTTAAGTATAATTTTGAATATTGAATGAAAGCTAATTATTTAGAATAAAATGATAATTTTTAAAAAGGAAAATATTTATAAAATATGCTACGGTTGGAATCAAGTTTTGGTAAATGTATGAAAATTCATAAAATAATTCAAGGATCGTTTTGACTATAATATTGAATATCAAAAAGTGTACGGATAAAAAGTCGTTTACAGTAAGAATAGTAACTAGGGTTTTGAAGTGATTTTCGATACTACTTGAGTTAGAATAGGAATTAGGGTTTGTGGATGATATCAAAATTCTCGAAATGATTCGAGGATTCATTTGATTATAATATTTGATAAGACAAAGTGTTCCGAGAAATTCCTAATTGTATGGAATGAATAGTGATCAAGGGACCTAATGGTAATTTTGATCAACAATTTTTGAAAAGAGTTTCAGGGCACGGAAAGCTTATGTAAGTGATAGAAAAATATAAGTTTCATGCATCTAAGGTTCTACGAATGAGATAAGAGAATATCTTTTAGCGGATAGAGAATGACATAGGGATAAAATCGTAACTCTGATGTTAAATTTCCGAAAATGATTTTAAAACAATAGATGTGAGTTAAGGTATTCAAGAAATACAGATTTGAGTTTTTAGTATTCTATTGAGGGAATGGAGGCTCGAAAATGAATAGTAATATGGGGTTTTAGATGAGATCTCTCCCAAAGTCACATAATAGCACGTAAGAACAACTTAAAACACATAAAAATGTGGTGCATGAATGACATTTGAGGGATCGAAGTCTATAAACGCTTTCACTTTATTTCAAGGCTTACCAATTCCAACTAGGCCCTGTTTAGGGTTGTTACAATCCTCCCCCCTTCAAAAGAATCTGTCCTCAGATTCTCTTATTGTCCAGATATAACTTGGTAGTGTTTTCCATACATCAGTTTGTTTTCCTTATTGTTCCACCATTCTTATATCCTTTCCAAAAGACCTTGAATAGGGAATTTTTGTCAACGGGTTTCAATCCTAAGTCAAATTTAATTCCAACGGTACTTCTTCCATTGTTAAAACTTGAGATTCTCCAGTAGGGTACTTGCAAAGTACAGAGTTCAATGTATCCTAGTATCTTTAAGGAAAAATTGTATACCACTGCTTTAACTCATCCACTTTAACTTCTTATCATTCTGAGGATTCCTTAAAACTTGGCACCCAACATTTCCCGAATATTTCTTCAAAACAATGATGTTGCTTTGATTTCCTTATCTGTAGTCTTAGCCGACAAGAGGAATGTTAACTTTATCACCCTTCCAACGATGACTTATATACCATTGGACTCCTTGTGATCTGATCCATTTACCATGTTGGGATTAACGATGGTTGCAACCTTTTCTCAAATTTCTAATATTCCATTGTCGTTCTTTTCCTCATAGAGGGACTTAGATTTCCTTGGAGCGTATCTTCTACTCCAATCACCAATACCTACCTTGTCCCTTATTTAGAGGCATTAGTGTAAACTATAAACATCCTTTGTTTAGGCAGGGTTTGCACCGCTGCAGAAATCAGTCTTTGCTGCAGTACTTGGAAATCTGTCTACTACTTTAATGACCTTTTAACTTCCAGTCCTTGAGTGTAGCTATTTCTGAGAAGTCTTCAAGAACCCTTTTGCAATGACTTGCCCATGAAGTTTTACATTTCAAATAGATTCCTTAATGGCTCCAACTTATCATTATCTCCATCTTTGAGGTGTTAGTTAACTTATTCGGGTGGAAATAAAGTGATCAAGTGATATTCTTTAGTTTGAAATTTAGATTCGCTGAGGTTCACACACTGAGCAAACACTCAACCTTTATTCAACTTCTGCTTTCACTCAAACCGATGAGAAAAGAAGGACTGGTAGGGATGGAATAGAAGTTCACGGGGTGAAAGCAAACTTCCAAAGAATGTTATATAGTAAGGTAAGGACCAGACGAAGGAGATATGAATTCCATTCAGGTGGGTAAGGGCTTTGCTTGACCGTGTGTTTTCTCGGGTCGGTCCTTGAACTTAGTGTTTGGCTTGCGATCCAGCAAAGTGCCTAATGCTGGTTAGAGATGTTTGGTATGTCCATCCAATGTCCTTCAATTCACCTAGATGTTGCCGATAGCGATCAAGGTAACTTGCTGAGATATGACTTGAAAAATCGATACACTTTTACGGGGTAGATGTTATGGGGGAAATGGTTAAACCAGTGGTGTCTCTCGAGGTAACGGCCGTTGAAGGAAGTTTTCCGGTGTTCTTTTCTTGAACCTTCAAGTAGTAATACCTTTTACTCAAATCTAATTTGGAGCATACTTGAGATTCTTGAGATACCAAAATGACTTCTCAACATTGTTGTGCTCTGCCGAGTCACCCTTTCTGGTGTTCCTCAAAACAATCTAAATTCAATATCATCTCCACTTTTCTGATTTTAAAGTGATCTGTTGGCCTTTCAAAAGATAGGCGACGTATCACTAATTCCTTTCTAAAATGACCTTATAGTTTCTAATTCCCAACTTCTCATCCTTTCCCAGTATGATATCTTTCTTGTCATGGATAGTGGGGTCGGATTCGATGATTACCATCTCGGTATGTGACGCCCCGATGATTCGGCCGTACAGGTACGACGTAATTGTTTACCAAATTGCGCGAAATAATTATTTGTAAGTGTTTATATATTTATTTTATTTAATTATATTAAATGTTAATTAGTTATTTCTTTTAATAATATTGAAATCATATAATTATGTATATAAATATGTATATATATATATATTTAAGGTGCACGTGTGCATGAGATTGTATTGCATGCATTTTACAATTTCAAATTTATTATGCATGCATGTAGTATAATATGCATATATATATATATATATATATATATATATATATATATATAGACACGTATACATGTATTATAACCATAATATATATATATTATATTTGAATTTAAATTGCATACATTGTAAATAGTATGAATTCTTTTGCTACATTGCGTATGAATGCTTCGTTTCTATGTAAATTGATACCGGAATTTCGTGTAAATTTGGTATGTTGAACTTGTACGTGTCTTGTATATGGATATTTGTTCGTTTCGTATTTTCGGATTTGTTTGCATATGCTTCGATTTAATTTGAATTTTGGAATCCAAGTCGGGGGCTAATGAGCAATTAGGTCACCCTTGGTTCCGTATTTAATATCTTGAGCTCGGGAACTCGGATTCGAGTTCCGTCAACTTCGCCGAACTCGCAACCAAAATTTGAATTTAGTGAACTTAGCCTTATAATTTTCCAAAGTCATTTGAACCACCGAACTTCAACCGAAAAACGAAACGGCGACGAAACTGACCCTTTGTTACTAAATTGGCCATATCTTATCCAATCTTTAACCAAATTAACCATGGTTGGAGGCTATGAAACCCTAACTCAACCACCTAACCTGATATACTATGCCCTAACCGAACTAACCCTCACCCAAACCACGAACTTTAGCTAAAGTCACTGCTTTCCAGTTTCTTCCCGTAACCTAGCTTTCCTTAAAGATTTTGGAGCTCAAATCTCATCCAACTTTCATCCAATCAACAAGGTAAGCTTAGGGTTATAATATATGTTCATTCCTGATCATTTTCATCTATTCATCCCTCAACTTGATCATGGTTTCATGCATTTTTGGCTAATTTTGCAATATGGACGATTTTGAGCATTTATATTGATCTTCCTCGATTCTTAATGGATTTGAATGATTCCAAGCCTAAAAATGATTGTTTTGATGTCTTCTTCTCATTTATGATCATTGATTATATGGTAGTTGGAGTATTTATGAGATATCACTTATGGCTTTTTGAGAAGTTTTCATGAAATGGCCACGTATGCTTTCCTTTCTCGTATGAACTCTTTTGGGACTGAATTATATGTTGGATTAGGGTTGTTTTGCTGCATATTGGATGGTCTATTTATCTGAATTTGATGGGATTAAAGAAGGATCAAAGGTTGCCCTGTTTTTCGTAAATTTTGGCATGAATCTGGACTGATTTTAGCTGCTAAAAACTGCTGTATCTTCTTGCTGTTGCTGTCAGTCTTTGTGAGAGATGTTAGAGATGATTTGCTGCTGAATTCCATGGCTTTTTGTTGATGCATCAGTTGCCTTTAGTTGCTGTAGCTTTTGCTCTGTTTTGAGCAAGAAAACAAGGGAGCTTTGAGCTTTGTTCTGCTGCTGCGTGCGTTTCTGTTGTCTCTCCCCGGCTGGGGAGATTTTGTACATAAAAGTACCCGGTCGGGGAGCCTTCTTCCAAAAACCTACTGCATGCCGTCCCCGGCCGGGTAGTTTTGGCCTGAAAATCTCCCCGGGCGGGGAATGTGCGTCTGGAAACTGCTGCTGCTGTGCTTTTCTTGTTATGTATGGCTGTTGCTGCTTTAGTTTTTCCCTTTTTTCCTTCATGCATATTGAGTAGCTGAATGTTGCAGATATATATATATATGTTCTTGCATCAAAATTGTGATGGTTAATTTATTGAATTGCATGCATGCATTAGTTAGGTAAATTGCATGAATTTTAGGATTTTGCATGCATGTTGTGTTGTGCATGTGCTGTACGTGCATGGCATACATATATATATAATATATAATATAATGTGATATATATATGTATATTTAATTATATAATTATATATGTTTATTAGATATTAATTGTTATCTAATTCATGTTTTATTTAATTTCCTAAATTTCATTGAATGTATTTAATTGTTTATTTTCTAATTGTAAATGTGATTGAATGTATTTAATTGTCTAATTTCTAATTTTATATGTGATTTACTTTGTGCTAAGATTTAATTGAAATTCTTGAATTAAGTTGATTGAAAATGTGAAATATGATTTGAACGAACGTGAGTGAATGATGGAATGACTTGATTATATGAATTAAATTCCTTAATCGTGCACATGAACATTTCATAACATAGTTTTATCTTTTATACGTTCATGTCATAATCATTATATTGCCGAGCGTCTTATATGGCCATATTGAGTCTCACTTCACGTTTATTGCACAAATTTTGATCCTGTTGGAGGCGAGGCCGGTCCTTGAGGCTTTCGTATCTTCTTTTGTCAGTACAAGGTGGGTTTTTCTTCTATGTAGATACAAGACCCTATATATACCTTCAATGTGAAAGCTTTCGACCAAAATGATATATATATAGAGAGTCGTTTTAAAGAGTAAATGTTTTCAACGTAAAGCCTTATTTTATGAACCTTACCTAATGTTTTGGCGAGAAATGATCGAATGCACGAATGGGGCCCAGGGACTTAGTGTGAGTGGCTATCCGGGGAGGCACGGGCCGACGGTGATCCCTCACATTAGTTCCACCAATGAACGGCGTAACCGGACCTCGTTAGGAGTTAGCGAGGAATAGACGCTGAGCGCCATCTGGGGAGTCATGTAACCCCATTTGGTCAACGAATGGGTGGTCGGGCCTTGCAAACCCACCACCAACCCGGAGGAAGAAGGTGTAAATGTTAATGAATGTGCACAAAAGATTGATTGCATGAAAAGAATGAATAAATGAATGTTTAAATGGTTTACACAAGGTGTTGGTTGGAGATAATGCACGCCCACTCGCCGGGCCACTAAAGATCTAATGTTAATGATTCGTTATAATCCCTTTTGATGATTTCTATTCACCCACTTGGGAAAGTCTTTAAAAAACCTCACTTGGGATTATAGCTTGCGTGTGATTGTTTAATTACCGTCATATATTCTATTTATGCCCTGTTTTATACCCACCAGTCCCTTTTGGACTGAACCCGTTTGGTTTTCAGCTGTATTGTGCAGGTGTTGAGGGAGCTAGGCGGGAATACGAGTCCTAGGTCTTGCATTCGTCTCTAGCTCTTATATTTTGAATCTTACACTTGCATACTTTAATTTCGATCATTGTATATGTATATTGATGTGGAACGTACATGTTTTGGGCCGTGATGGCAATTGATGATGTATTTGAATGATTTTGGAGCTTGGATGCTCATGGTATATATATACATATATGGTATATGTTCGTTTATTGCTTCTGCTTTAATGTTTTATATTGTTATATAGTTTTAAGGGTTAGCCCGCCTAGCTTAGAGTGTGTGTTTGTCCCCGTTCGTCGTGATTTGGCTCGGGTATGGATCGTCCATTTCATATTCGGGTCGGGTCTCGGTGCGGGGGATGTGACGCCTTGCGCTCGGGTGTTACATCCTTAAGTGGTATCAGAGCTTAGGGTTGCAAAACCCGGGCTCTCGTGTCGTGTGAGTCAGTTTAGGTCGTTCGGCTTAGAGACTACTTGACAATGTGTTGCATATTCATCTCTTTTGTGCTTAATTGATTTAAATTTCGAATTTTGATTGAATTGATTGCATTATCATTCATAAACTAAAAATAGCACGCATTTTCAGTGTTTATTTCAGGATGCCACGTGGGAGGCCTCGTAGAGAGCATTCTCCGGGAGACAGGCATCACCATCATGAGCATGTTCCTCCACCTCCACCCCCTCAAGCACAACCACAGGATTTCCTAAATTTTATGGTTCAACTGATAGATCAGAGACTGCGGGATTATGTACCTCCAGCACCACCTGCACCTGTTGTACCGCCTGAGGCACCGCTTTCCGTTATACTTAGGGAGTTTCAGAATCAAAGACCTCCTAAGTTCTTCAAGGGAAATGATATACAAGCAGAAATGTGGCTGAACGAGGTAGAGAGGATATGGGAGCTCATTCCATGTGAGACCCGAGAGAAGGCTCGATGCACCATCACTTTAATACAAGGGGAAGCCTACTCTTGGTGGGAAAGCACACGGATTGTATTGGAGGCAGCTAGAGAGGAGATCAATTGGGAAATCTTTACAAGGGAATTCAAGAATAAATTCATCCCTCCCTCATCACGTACTCGAAGGTTGAGAGAATTTACCGAATTGAAGCAAGGATCGAGGTGTGTAGCCGAGTATATTTTGCTATGCACCAAATATAGCAGGCGATGACTTCCATAAGGTTATGCAGTTTGTTCAAGGGCTTCGACCGGATATCCAGACAGCTTTAGAGGCAGTTAATACGAGCACGTGGGCGAAGGCTACTTCGAAAGCCTTAAAGGTTGAAGATTCTGTGAATGCGAGGACGCCAGCCTATCGCCAAGGACAAGGATCAGGATCCGGATGGGGATTTAACAAAGGAAAGAGGCCGATGAATGTACCATCTCCACCACAAAAAGGGCCTTTCAAGAAGCCTAGAGTAGGAGGTCAGATTGCACCCGTTCCACGACCACCTCAGGCTCCACCGGTTCCTAAGGGATCTCGTAATGATCAGCCTCCGTGTACTTATTGTGGATGGCCAACTCATTCTTACAACAACTGCCGAAAGAGATTGAGATTGTGTTTGATTTGTGGAAAAGGGGATCATATGGCTTTTTCATGCCCAGACAAGACTCCAGGTTATCAAGCTGGAGCTCAAAGACCGATGATTCAGGCACGAGCTTATGCCCTTGAGGGTGAGGAGCAGAAAGTTGAAGCTGATCCAAATGCCGTGGTGGAAGGTACAGTTTGCATTCATAACACGAGCATCCATGCATTATTCGATCCGGGTGCCACGCATTCTTTTCATATCTTGTGATCTATGTGCCCCTCTGTGGCTATCTGTTACTTGTTCAAATTCTTGCTATTTTGTGAGTTCTCCTTTGGGAGGTAGTTTGCAGACAGATCGGATTGTCAGGGGTTGTTCAGTTTTGATAGAGGGGAAAGATTATCCGGCAGATTTCATTGTTATGCCTATGAAGAAGTATGGGGTAATATTTGGGATGGATTGGTTATACCGGCACCGGGCCGAGGTTGATTGCTTTAAGAAGAGGATAAAGTTAGGTGAAGAGTTGATTGGAGAAGTTGGGTTGAAGAATGTGCCACTTTTATCGTTTATGGAAGCTCGCAAGTTGGTAAAGGATGGAGCCACGGGATTTATTGCCTATCTCCTTAATAAACCAAAGGATCAATCAATTTTTGAGGAGACGGCTGTGGTAAAGGAATATCCTTACGTATTTCCAAAAAATTTGGGTTCTCTACCACCGGATCGGGAGATCGAATTTGTTATTGATTTATATCCGGGATCAGAACCTTACTCCAAGACTCCTTATAGAATGGCTCCGGCGGAGTTGAAAGAGTTGAAGATTCAACTCGAGGAATTACTTAAGAGTGGATATATTCGACCGAGTTCATCTCCGTGGGGTGCTCCGATTCTCTTTGTCAAGAAGAAAGATGGATCGTTGAGGATGTGTATAGATTACCGGGAGCTTAATCGGATGACTATCAAGAATAAGTACCCGTTGCCCCACATTGAGGATTTATTTGATATGCTGCAAGGTTCAAAGGTTTATTCGAAATTGGACTTAAGGCAAGGCTACTACCAGTTGAAAATCTGGGAAGAGGATATACCTAAGACAGGATTTAATACCCGATATGGGCACTATGAGTTCGTAGTGATGCCTTTTGGTTTGACAAATGCCCCTGCAGCATTCATGGATATGATGCATCGGATTTTTCTGCCTTATTTGGATAAATTCGTAGTAATCTTCATTGATGACATTCTCGTGTATTCCAAGACTCCGGAAGATCATGCTAGGCATCTCGAATTGGTATTGGAAACATTGAGAGAGCATCGGTTATATGCGAAGTTTAGTAAGTGTGAGTTTAGGATCGACCGGGTTGCTTTTCTAGGCCATATTATTTCAAGTAAAGGTTTGGAAGTTGATCCTTCAAATATCGAGACGGTCATTCAGTGGCAGAGTCCGAAAAATACTTCCGAGTTTAGAAGTTTCTTGGGATTGGCAAGTTATTACCGAAGGTTCGTGAAGGATTTTTCGAAGATAGCCGGTCCTTTAACACGATTGACTAAAAAGGAAGCTAAATTTGAGTGGGACGAGGCATGCGAAGCGAGTTTTCAACTCTTGAAGGAAAAATTGACAACTGCACCGGTCTTAGCACTTCCCGAGGGCACTGAAGGATACATGGTTTATACGGACGCCTCGAAAGAAGGGTTGGGATGTGTTTTGATGCATGTAGCACCCCTACACGTGGGGTTGCCACACCCCCGCACTACAGGCCGATCCACACACGAAATGGATAGTCCGTACATAAATTAACCTGCAGCGAACGGGTGACAATAAAATAAAGCAACAAGCTAGGCGGGACTAATTTAACATTCAGCAGAAAATAAAGCGGAAGCTTGACATTATCAGTTTGTTATATAACCAATACCCGAAAGCTCAGTATATCAATACATTATCATTTCTTATAATTTACATGCAAAAGTCTCCAATCGTTAACCATAACCATAAAGTACTATCTCTGGAAATATCATTATCAATATCATGAAATGTATGAAGTGCTAGACTCAGCTGGGTGACTTGACACGACGCTAACTCCCGCCTAGCACACGACCGCTACAACCTGAAAGGTTGGGTGTCAGGCTACGAAAGACTGAGTGAAGCTTAATTACATTTGTAACGCCCCCACCCGTACCAGAACAAGAGGAGAGCGGCGTCTCAAGCCCCGCACTGAAGCACCTCTCAAATAATGGTGTGAGCCATCACTCAAGAAATACTCCAGCGAACGGCTATCTATCAGAACTATACATGTACAACGATGTGGCTATGCAGGGGAAAATCAGAGTATTTTAAAACTTTTCAAAACATGTGCGTGATGGCATGTAACAAGCAAGAACATATTGATCGTGTAAGAGAGACTCGGCATATCAGAACATATAACAGATTGACATATAAGTACCGATACAACAGAGTTCAAAATATCGGTAACAGAGTAGCAGGAAGAGTATAACGAAGATACTCAAGTATTCAAAAACATATACAGAAACATAAAGTGATGCAGCCATAAAACATATGCAGGACACAAAAGAGGAAGTAATACTAAGTCCTGACTGAAACAAAAATGACAATCTAGAGCTTCAAGACACCTCTAGACTGCGGCTGCAAGACCTGAAACCACGAGGCAAGAAAACGGGAGAGGTATTAGTCAAAAGGAGTAAGCGAGGGAATACTTCAAAGAAAGTACTGAATTAAAGAACTTGAAGTAAAGTTCGAAACTGTTAAATGTAATGCTTTGAAGAAGAACTTGAAACAAGTTCGGTTGATAAAACTCTTTGAATGCGATGCTGTAAAAGAATGCACGTTATAAAACATTTTCATGAATGCTATCACACGCGCACACATATGCTGTTGATGGTTCATAGTTCTTTCATAAAACGGGATAAGGGTAAAGTGAACTTTTCCAGATATGAACCATCCTTTATGAAACAGAATTTTGCCCGCAAGCTAGGCTCCTCCATCCTTACTCCAGAAAACATGATTCGGTAGAGTGTCGGACCAGGATCAATGATAATTCCACGTTTAGTAGAGTATCGGACCAAGATCAACAATAACCCCACATATAGTAGAGCATCGGACCAAGGTCAACAACAACTCCGCACATAGTAGACTATCGGACCAAGGTCAACAACAACTCTTACCAACGCATACAAACATGCACCATCCTCCACCGGTTGTCACTGCGGGTAGCTAGCCCTAGGCGACCTGTAAACATGTAATGGGAACAGATTTGCTGTCCGTTCCCAGATAAATTGTCCTGACTTAACAAACTTCTTGTTAAAAGTCGGTGTCAATAGTCTAAGTGTGGCGGCCGGTATTGGTGATGTCGTTGGCGCTCACCTCCCGAGCATCACCTCCACACATAACCGCCGGGCCCAAACTGTAAACTGTATGCTTGCATTTAAGATTAGCAGTGACCAGAGTAACACTCCAGTATGCTAACTATAACATGTGAAACTGTAACTGTAACATATGATGTTGTCTGTAAAACATATGATTCTGTCTGAAAACATGTGATTCTGTCTGTAGTTTGAAAACATATGCAAACATGTAACTGTCTTTGAACAAGAATGCAGAACTTTGGAAAACATGTACTGTTGATCAATGTATACTATTAAAGTATGAATGATCCTTTCAAGAGAATGTCCCGATAAAAGGGATAGTTCAAAACAAGGTTTAGCTTTGAATTTCAAAACATATGATACGATAGTATAATCGTGGTTCCAGTTGGAAAACATTTATAACTTCACCTCACCTAATAGTAACAAAAGGTAGGTTGACAGATTATGCGGTGCCCTGGGGATCCCAGTGCTCAACTTTAACTCCTGTAGGTGGCGTACTAGAGTGAGCTTAAGAACTAAGACCCACTACTAACCAAGATGCATATGAAATGCAAGAAACAAATGAACAAGGAACATGTAACACAAGAGAGTAATACCATTTAAGGTATTCAAGAAAGGTAACACACAAAGGAATACGTCAAAGTGAGTTACTCTTAACGTTAGACTATGATCTTACTATAACCGAGTAAGCTTTAGTCAAATTATGAATCCTATCGCAAAGCTTAGGTAAAGAAACAAGTCCACGAAAGAAAACACATTTTAGACCCTGGATATAGAAACCCTAGGTGCAAATGTCTATAGAGAAAGCACAAGTTTTAATTCATTTTTACTATTCAAAAGCACTATTCAAAAGTACTATTCAAGATTACTGTTCACGATTACTATTCACCGGTTACTATTCACATGTCGGGTCAAAGGGTCGGGTCAAACCCTCACTATACACACACCCACACACACACGGCATGCACACACACACACACCCTAATTAAATTATGATCTTGATTATAACCTATAGTTTCAAGTTCATGTTAATATAATCAAGTGTGATCTAGGTTAAAGGTATAACCTATAGTTAAGAGATCTAATTAAGGCATAAGATCAAGTTATGAAACACTATTCTATCTTAGGTTATAACATGTGACACTATTAAAGTGTATAACATGATCAAGGCACTAATCCATTAATCCAAATCATACCATAAGCTCAATTCATAATTCAAGAGTCATATAACAATGTGACAACATGTCACAACATATCTCATATCATATCATATCATATATCATAAACCTTTAGGCATGTAACATGTAACAATTTAATTCCATATCAACATGTAACAAGTTGTGACATAATAAATTGTAAATCACTATTCCATTAGCTCACATGCATGAACATAATTCAAATTCCATAATCATGCATCAATTCTCATAATATAACAAGCATATCACATGATCATAGCATATACTAGAGCAATTCGTAACATATTCAAGCATATACTAAACAATTAAAACATATAAACAACTACACAAACATATCATGAAAACTATATAATAAATGCATAAAATAAAATCCTATATGGCTTAGGGAAGACCCTAAGACCCAACCTAAACATAATATAAACATACCATAACATAAAAACATAAACTAAACTAACATAACATAAACAAAACAAACTAACCTAGCTACAAGGGGAGGGGATGCCGACGGCAAGAGGGGAAAGGAGGGAGAGAGGAGTGCTTGTTAACACAAGACTTTGAGCAAGGATTCAAATGCCATGAGAGGGGTATATATAGGTGTTGGGAAGCCCCTCACCTTGCAATTAGAGAGGGCTTAAGGGTAGAAGAGCAAAACAAGAGTTCATCCACTTGTATCTTCTAGAAGCTTTAGGGATGTTGAAGCTAAAAATGGGCTGCTGGGGGTATTTTGGTAATTTCGTCCCCCAAGGCTCGAGGATAAGTGGCTGGAAGTTTAACCATTCTGACGGCAAGAAAATTAGCTTCGAAACGCATATTCATTCGTCGAAATCGGATTTACCGTTTGAAAGATACATTAGTTTTAGTGAATAAAAGTTTTGAGCTCGAAACTCGACATGAGTGAAAAACGACTTTCTAGAATGATTTTCAAGTCCGGATTGCTTCCAAAATTCAAGGAATAAATCGAGAAGCATTTTGAGTCCAAAATCGACTATAAAACGTTTTACCGTTAAAAAGTTGAAAACGTAGGATGAATAGTGAATTCTCACGTACGAACGTACGCTTCAAAATTTCAAGCTAGGGTTTGAATCAAGAGTTGTAAAACATCTCAAAAATCTTGAAATAGCTCAAGTAGTGCAAATCCGAAGAGAAAACATTTTCCGAATGAAACTGTTCGTAAAAGGAATAGTAAACTAGGGTTTTCAAAAACGTTTTCAATAAAACAAAGTTCCGGAATGGATTTCCAAGCCAAGAATGATTTCAAAAGACTCATCTCGATTCAAGGATTGATTCGACTGTAACTTGGGTAGAAAAAGGTATCAGAATCAAAAGCTCATTTTTTGATGAATAGTAACTTTGGTCGGTAAGTTCCAAAAATACCCTTATGGCTCAAGAAACACTTTCTGAGTTCGGGAAACCAGTCCAAACGATTGGGAAACATGTGTGAGGAACCTCTAGGGTTCGAGTAGCAATATAAACAAGGTAGGCTCGGGTTATGAATAGTAAACTGAATCAAAGGTCAAGGATTCCCCCTTAAAGCATGTCAGATCATATACGAGCACAAAGTTCATGTAAGAATGCAATGCACGATGATTCAAAAAGTTGGATCACGGTCTATAAACGCTTTACCACTGCCTTAACTTACTGTTTTCATCCAGGCCCTGTTTTGGGTTGTTACAATCACCCCTCCTTAAAGAGAATCTGTCCTCAGATTCTTCTACTGTAACTGCAAACAACTCAGGGTGATGTTTCTGCATTTTCTCTTCTGTCTCCCAGGTTGCCTCTTCTGTCCCATGTCCCTTCCAAAGGACTTTAACCAAAGGAATCTTCCTATTCCTTAACTCTTGAAACTTCCTGTCTAGAATCTTAGCGGGCTTCAAAACATAAGTCAAATCCGGTTCTAACGGTATCTCCTCTACCGGCACAACCTCTGTCTCATCCGAGAAACACTTGCGAAGCTGAGATACATGAAATACGTTGTGGATTCCTGTTAGACCTACAGGCAAATCCAATCTATACGCAATCGGTCCGACTCTCTCTAGTATCTCATACGGTCTAACATATCTCGGGTTTAATTTTCCACCTTTCCCAATTCGGGAAAACCCTTTCCTTGGTGATGCCTTCAGAAATACCTTTTCGCCCACTGCGAATTCCAAATCCCTTCTTCGTCGATCAGCATAACTCTTCTGCCTGTCCTGGGCAGCTTTCATTCTCTGGCGAATGATCTGAATCTTCTCCGTCGCTTCTCTTATCCATTTGGTAGAATTCACTCTGATTGGTCCTTCCTCAGTACATCTCGCTTCATCCAAATCCCAGTATAACGGGGATCTACATTTCCTTCCATACAAGGCTTCATATGGAGCAGCTTTAATAGAAGCTTGATAACTATTGTTGTATGCAAACTCCACAAGAGGTAAACACTCTTTCCAACTTTCCTGGAAGTCCAACGCGCAAGCTCTTAGCATATCTTCCAAGTATTTGATCATCCTTTCTGATTGTCCATCCGTCTGAGGATGCGCTGCAGTACTGAAGTTCAACTTTGTTCCCATCAAAGTCTGAATTTATTTCCATAAGTTCGACGTGAATTTCGGATCTCTGTCCAAGACTATACTGTTCGGGACTCCATGTAATCTGACAATCTCTTGTTGATACAGCTTTGCCAACGAGCTAACCTTATCCATCGTCTTTACTGGCAAAAAGTGCGCTGACTTTGTCAATCGATCAATGATCACCCAGATACTATCTTGTCCTCCTCTGACTTTGGGTAATCCAGTGATAAAATCCATCGTGATTTGCTCCCACTTCCAAGTCGGAATCGGTAATGGTTGCAACTTCCCACTCGGCTTCTGGTGCTCAGCTTTAACTTTCTGACAAGTTAAGCACTTCTTGACATAGTTGGCTATGTCTCTCTTCATTCCATTCCACCAGAAATGCGTCTTAACATTTAGATACATCTTAGTACCTCCGGGATGTATCGTGTACTTAGTCTTATGTGCTTCGTCGAGAATCTCTTTCCTCAAAACAGTTGGTACGCATACTCGACCTTTGTACCTCAATATTCCATGGTCATCAACCTTGAACTTGGTCTCATCATCTTTCTCCTTAGATTCGAGACATTTCTTGATCCACTCGTCATTCTTTTGAGCTTCCAACACTTGTTCTTTCAAAGGTGATATCATCACAGCGTTCACGACTCGAGCTTTAGTTATCACCTCCATTCTCTCTCTTTGTTCAACCTCGGGGTTGGCAGAAATCTGTGCCAAACGAACTTTCCTGCTTAGAGCATCTGCTACAACATTCACCTTTCCTGGATGGTACTGAATAATGCAGTCGTAGTCCTCCAGAAATTCCATCCATCTCCTCTGTCGCATATTCAACTCCTTCTGAGTGAATAGATATCGCAGGCTCTTATGATCAGTAAAGATCTCAAACGTAACTCCATACAGGTAATGTCTCCACTTTCCCAGAGCAAAAATTATCGCGGCTAACTCCAAATCATGTGTCGGGTAGTTGACTTCATGCGTTTTGAGTTTCCTTGATGCATACGTAATCACTTTCCCGTTCTGCATCAAAACTCCTCCTAGTCCTTCTTTCGAAGCATCAGTGTAGACTGTATATCCTTCTTTTCCTTCTGGTAACGCTAACACAGGTGCAGTTGTTAGCATCTCCTTCAACCTTTGAAAACTTTGCTCACACTTCTCAGTCCATTCAAACTTCCCTTCTTTCTTTGTCAACTTAGTGAGAGGTGTAGCTATCTTCGAGAAATCTTGGACAAACCTCCGGTAGTAACCAGCTAATCCCAGAAAACTCCTCACTTCTGAAGGATTCTTCGGTGACCTCCAATCCATAATCGTCTCGATCATCGAGGGATCTACTTCGATTCCAGATCCTGATATGATGTGTCCGAGAAATGTAACTCTCTCAAGCCAGAACTCACATTTACTGAACTTCGCATATAGCTTGTGATCCAGCAAAGTGCGTAACACGATTCGAAGATGCTCAGCATGTTCCTCCGGTGTCTTCGAAAATACCAAAATATCGTCGATGAAGATCACTACAAACTTGTCAAGAAACGGCTTGAATATACGATGCATCATATCCATGAATGTAGCTGGTGCGTTCGTCAAACCAAACGGCATTACTACAAACTCATAATGTCTGTATCGGCTGTTGAAAGCAGTCTTCGGAATATCTGCTTCCCTTATCTTCAATTGATAATACCCTTGTCTAAGATCTAACTTGGAGTAGACCTTCGATCCTTGAACTATATCGAACAGCTCTTCGATATGAGGAAGAGGATACTTATTCTTGATTGTCATCCTGTTCAACTCCCGATAGTCAATGCATAAACACAATGATCCATCCTTCTTCTTAACGAAAAGCACAGGCGCTCCCCACGGCGATGTGCTCGGTCGAACATATCCAGACTCAATCAGTTCATCCAATTGCTTTCTCAGTTCATCTAATTCAGCTGGTGCCATTCTGTAAGGTGTCTTTGAGTACGGCTCAGCTCCTGATATCGTCTCGATCGTAAACTCCAACTCTCGGTCAGGGGGTAACGAATCCAAATGCTCAGGAAACACATCTAGGAATTCGTTCACCACTTCCACTTCTTCGATCTTAAGTTGATCTTTCGGTCTATTCAAAAGATAAGCCACAAATCCACTAGCTCCTTTCTGAATCAACTTCTTAGCTTCCATCGAAGAAATCACTGATAACTTCTCAACTTTCCCTTCTGATGTCCCACTTTCATCTTCTTCCAAGATGATCTATTTCTTGTAACAATCCAACTTAGCTCGGTACTTAGACAACCAATCCATACCAAGTATAACATCGTATCTTGTCATCGGTAACTCAATCAAATCCGTCGGGTAACAACGGGTATCAATACATATAGGGCAGCGTTTATATACTTGATCCGTAACAAGACAAGTTCCCAAAGGAGAACTCACTTCAAATTTATATGGCAAGTATTCAAGCGGAAACTGTAAATGCGCACATAATTTAGAAGCAACAAATGAATGCGTAGCGCCAGGGTCATACAAGACCTTAACTGGCGTGTTAAGAATGTGCATAATACCTTCCACAACAGACGAAGGATCAACCTCCTCCTTACCATCCAAGGCATAAGCTCTGCCTCTGACCACCGGTTTGTTCGTCGTACCCACCACTCCTTTTCCTTTATCCTGGACCCCAAATCTCCTGATCTTATGCGGGCAACTATCCATCTGGTGCTCAGGGGAACCACACGCGAAACACTGTCCAGCTTTCTTGCGACAGTTCTCCTCAATGTGTCCCGTTCGGCGACAATATCGGCAAACAATTTCCTCTGGACCTGGCTGAGGTGCTCTCTGCTGTTGTGGCGCCTTCTGATACTGCTGTGGCGCTTTCTGCTTCTGTGCTTGCTGTTTCGGTGGAGTATTCTGCTGCTGACGCTGTGGTGTTACCATTGGCCTCTTTCCAGTTCCTTGGGGAAAAGATCCGGAAGGTCGCTTATTACCTTGATAAGGCTTAGGGTTAGAAGGTCCTTGATGGGCAGTAGTTATCTTGATCTCCTTGTGTGCAGCTTCAACCCTTAGCGCTCTATCAACAGCCTGGTTGTAGGTCTCAATAACCAAAGATGCAAGTGCCAACCGAAGTTCAGGCTTCAGTCCATCAATAAACCTCTTCGTCTTGCGACGCTCATCATTCAGAATATGAGGCGCATACTTGATCAGCCTCACAAACCTAGCTTCATACTCCATCACATTCATAGTTCCCTTAACCAGACTCATAAACTCAGCCTCTCGTGCATCACGAGTCACTTGAGGCGTATACTTCTGCTGAAACTCTCTGATAAACTCATCCCAACTTCCTTCAACGTTATTCTCAATCCACATATGCTGAACGTGCTTCCACCAATTGTATGCAGCTCCTTCCATAAGAAAAGTAGCATACCGAACTCGTTCACGATCCTCTGGGTAGATCTCCATAGCCTCGAAAATCTTCTCAAGACTAGTAATCCAATTCTCAGCCTTTATGTCGTTCGGTTCTCCATAGAACTTAGGCGGATTCATCCTCAGAAACTTCTCCAATGACCTTTCATTAGGAGGATTATCTCTCGGTGCACAAGCCCTCATAAATTGTCGTAGCACATCCCTTAATTTCGGAGTTCTTTCTCTTTCAGGGGGTGGCGTGACATCTCTTTGGGGTGGCAGTGGTGGTACACGATTCCGGGGTGCTCTTCTTGGTGGCATGTTGATACTGAATTCATAAGCATTCAGATACATATATTTGATGCATGACATATAATGATTCATAGAATCCGTAACCACGTATTCACATTCTCACGTAGTCACACATAAGTATGAGAACAACACATTCCCATAACAACATGTCAGCAAAGATTCAAGATCTCTAAACATATCATATAATCAGAAACAATTGTCAGACAACATGTAAACGAGAACAGAAGCTCGGGTAACATATCAACATATCAGAAACATATATAACACATCCCAAAACATGATCAACATGTAAACGGGAACAGAACGTGTACTGTCATATTAACAAGAACTGTAGCATGATCAGAAGCATGATCAACATATCCAGAAGCGTATCCAACATATCAAGAATAATAACATGCTATCAATAAATGAAATGGCATGATCCTATCAACGGTCCTAATGGTATCTTGAAGCAACTCTAAGACTCATGCAATGACAGTTATGGAAAGCAGTAAACAAATATTCAACATAAAGCCGAAAGTGTTATAACTGTGCAAGGTTTGGTAAAATTTACTACAGGCCACATGTTAACAGTATTAATTCAAAAAAAATGGGGAGGACCCGATACTATCGAGTTGACTCCCTTACAGGCCTTACCAATCCATCCAACCCTGCTGAAAATAACCTAGTAGGTACCAAGTCATCTGAACCGTCATCCGTGGTGCCAAAAGTCGGGGATCATCTACCAGAGCTATACATCCCCTCATCCAAAAGTCAGTCCTGAACTGTCCCGGCTATACGTCCGCCATCCATAGATAGACATATATGCATCAGTACTATATACAAAAATCTCCCATCAGCAATCAACCCTGATAACTGTGGTCCAAAGAACCCCTGGTGGTGTCATCAGAAACGACAACGACCTCACCCTGTCCGTGTCCTGCTGGATCATCTCCACCATCATCATCATCATCAGACCCTCCATCGCCTCCATCAGACTGCTCCTGCATAGGCTCGGGCTCCTGAGAGGCCTGACTGACATCCTGACCCTCGACCTCCTCAATTGCCTGCTCATCGGATAAGTGATAGGTATCATACAGGCGAGCTCTCACACGGGCACGGTAGTGCTGGTGACGCTCCATAGAGGTATCGCGATCGATAGTCATCTGCATAAGATCTGCCTCCAGCTCAGCAATACGAGCAGCCCTCTGATCAGCAATATGAGTCATCTCTGCAGCATGCTCACGAGCGATGTCCCTGTCAATCTGGTACTGCAGTGACTGATCCTGATAGCGCAGAGACTCCAACCTGACCTCACGGGGCCTCTGATACTCCTGAAAGTAACCATCTCTCTCAGACTCGAGATAGTGCACAACTCTGTTAGGATAGGAATACCCAGGTCTGCCACTGTTCCTAGACCTGCGCCAGGTGTAGAAACGAGTGCCTCCACGGCGAGAAACTGCCACAGTACGCGGGGCCTCAAACTGCTCAAAGAAAGCCTCATCCATCTGCTGATTAGGATCCTGGTGTGGCTGAACTGTCATAGCTATACAGAAGATACCACAGATATGAAATCCAGATAACAGAACCATGCAATCCCCAAATATCCCGTCTCGATGCAATATGAGAATGATCCTGGATGCAATGCGTGAAAAATCCATGATGCAACATGAGAGCAATCTAGGTTAAGTCTCTTCTTACTTAACCCGATGCTCTGATACCACCTAAGAGCTATAACGCCCCCACCCGTACCAGAACAAGAGGAGAGCGGCGTCTCAACCCCCGCACTGAAGCACCTCTCAAATAATGGTGTGAGCTATCACTCAAGAAATACTCCAGCGAACGGCTATCTATCAGAACTATACATGTACAACGATGTGGCTATGCAGCGGAAAATCAGAGTATTTTAAAACTTTTCAAAACATGTGCGTGATGGCATGTAACAAGCAAGAACATATTGATCGTGTAAGAGAGACTCGGCATATCAGAACATATAACAGATTCACATATAAGTACCGATACAGCAGAGTTCAAAATATCGATAACAGAGTAGCAGGAAGAGTATAACGAAGATACTCAAGTATTTAAAAACATATACAGAAACATAAAGTGATGCAGCCATAAAACATATGCAGGACACAAAAGAGGAAGTAATACTAAGTCCTGACTGAAACAAAAATGACAATCTAGAGCTTCAAGATACCTCTAGACTGCGGCTGCAAGACCTGAAACCACGAGGCAAGAAAACGGGAGAGGTATTAGTCAAAAGGACTAAGCGAGGGAATACTTTAAAGAAAGTACTGAATTAAAGAACTTGAAGTAAAGTTCAAAACTGTTAAATGCAATGCTTTGAAGAAGAACTTGAAACAAGTTCGGTTGATAAAACTCTTTGAATGCGATGCTGTAAAAGAATGCACGTTATAAAACATTTTCATGAATGCTATCACACGCGCACACATATGCTGTTGATGGTTCATAGTTCTTTCATAAAACGGGATAAGGGTAAAGTGAACTTTTCCAGATATGAACCATCCTTTATGAAACAGAATTTTGCCCGCAAGCTAGGCTCCTCCATCCTTACTCCAGAAAACATGATTCGGTAGAGTGTCGGACCAGGATCAACGATAATGCCACGTTTAGTAGAGTATCGGACCAAGATCAACAATAACCCCACATATAGTAGAGCATCGGACCAAGGTCAACAACAACTCCGCACATAGTAGACTATCGGACCAAGGTCAACAGCAACTCTTACCAACGCATACAAACATGCACCATCCTCCACCGGTTGTCACTTCGGGTAGCTAGCCCTAGGCGACCTGTAAACATGTAATGGGAACAGATTTGCTGTCCGTTCCCAGACAAATTGTCCTGACTTAACAAACCTCCTGTTAAAAGTCGGTGTCAATAGTCTAAGTGTGGCGGCCGGTATTGGTGATGTCGTTGGCGCTCACCTCCCGAGCATCACCTCCACACATAACCGCCGGGCCCAAACTGTAAACTGTATGCTTGCATTTAAGATTAGCAGTGACCAGAGTAACACTCCAGTATGCTAACTATAACATGTGAAACTGTAACTGTAACATATGATGCTGTCTGTAAAACATATGATTCTGTCTGAAAACATGTGATTCTGTCTGTAGTTTGAAAACATATGCAAACATGTAACTGTCTTTGAACAAGAATGCAGAACTTTGGAAAACATGTACTGTTGATCAATGTATACTATTAAAGTATGAATGATCCTTTCAAGAGAATGTCCCGATAAAAAGGATAGTTCAAAACAAGGTTTAGCTTTGAATTTCAAAACATATGATACGATAGTATAATCGTGGTTCCAGTTGGAAAACATTTATAACTTCACCTCACCTAATAGTAACAAAAGGTAGGTAGACAGATTATGCGGTGCCCTGGGGATCCCAGTGCTCAACTTTAACTCCTGTAGGTGGCGTACTAGAGTGAGCTTAAGAACTAAGACCCACTACTAACCAAGATGCATATGAAATGCAAGAAACAAATGAACAAGGAACATGTAACACAAGAGAGTAATACCATTTAAGGTATTCAAGAAAGGTAACACACAAAGGAATACGTCAAAGTGAGTTACTCTTAACGTTAGACTATGATCTTACTATAACCGAGTAATCTTTAGTCAAATTATGAATCCTATCGCAAACCTTAGGTAAAGAAACAAGTCCACGAAAGAAAACACATTTTGAAAACACATTTTAGACCCTGGATATGGAAACCCTAGGTGCAAATGTCTATAGAGAAAGCACAAGTTTTAATTCATTTTTACTATTCAAAAGCACTATTCAAAACTACTATTCAAGATTACTATTCACGAATACTATTCACCGGTTACTATTCACATGTCGGGTCAAAGGGTCGGGTCAAACCCTTACTATACACACACCCACACACACACGGCATGCACACACACACACCCTAATTAAATTATGATCTTGATTATAACCTATAGTTTCAAGTTCATGTTAATATAATCAAGTGTGATCTAGGTTAAAGGTATAACCTATAGTTAAGAGATCCAATTAAGGCATAAGATCAAGTTATGAAACACTATTCTATCTTAGGTTATAACATGTGACACTATTAAAGTGTATAACATGATCAAGGCACTAATCCATTAATCCAAATCATACCATAAGCTCAATTCATAATTCAAGAGTCATATAACAATCTGACAACATGTCACAACATATCTCATATCATATCATATCATATATCATAAACCTTTAGGCATGTAACATGTAACAATTTAATTCCATATCAACATGTAACAAGTTGTGACATAATAAATTGTAAATCACTATTCCATTAGCTGACATGCATGAACATAATTCAAATTCCATAATCATGCATCAATTCTCATAATATAACAAGCATATCACATGATCATAGCATATACTAGAGCAATTCATAACATATTCAAGCATATACTAAACAATTAAAACATATAAACAACTACACAAACATATCATGAAAACTATATAATAAATGCATAAAATAAAATCCTATATGGCTTAGGGAAGACCCTAAGACCCAACCTAAACATAATATAAACATACCATAACATAAAAGCATAAACTAAACTAACATAACATAAACAAAACAAACTAACCTAGCTACAAGGGGAGGGGATGCCGACGGCAAGAGGGGAAAGGAGGGAGAGAGGAGTGCTTGTTAACACAAGACTTTGAGCAAGGATTCAAATGCCATGAGAGGGGTATATATAGGTGTTGGGAAGCCCCTCACCTTGCAATTAGAGAGGGCTTAAGGGTAGGAGAGCAAAACAAGAGTTCATCCACTTGTATCTTCTAGAAGCTTTAGGGATGTTGAAGCTAAAAATGGGCTGCTGGGGGTATTTCTGTAATTTCATCCCCCAAGGCTCGAGGATAAGTGGCTGGAAGTTTAACCATTCCGACGGCAAGAAAATTAGCTTCGAAACGCAAATTCATTCGTCGAAATCGGATTTACCGTTTGAAAGATACATTAGTTTTAGTGAATAAAAGTTTTGAGCTCAAAACTCGACATGAGTGAAAAACGACTTTCTAGAATGATTTTCAAGTCCGGATTGCTTCCAAAATTCAAGGAATAAATCGAGAAGCGTTTTGAGTCCAAAATCGACTATAAAACGTTTTACCGGTAAAAAGTTGAAAACGTAGGATGAATAGTGAATTCTCACGTACGAACGTACGCTTCAAAATTTCAAGCTAGGGTTTGAATCAAGAGTTGTAAAACATCTCAAAAATCTTGAAATAGCTCAAGTAGTGCAAATTCGAAGAGAAAACATTTTCCGAATGAAACTGTTCGTAAAAGGAATAGTAAACTAGGGTTTTCAAAAACGTTTTCAATAAAACAAAGTTCCGGAATGGATTTCCAAGCCAAGAATGATTTCAAAAGACTCGTCTCGATTCAAGGATCGATTCGACTGTAACTTGGGTAGAAAAAGGTATCAGAATCAAAAGCTCATTTTCTGATGAATAGTAACTTTGGTCGGTAAGTTCCAAAAATACCCTTATGGCTCAAGAAAGACTTTCTGAGTTCGGGAAACCAGTTCAAACGATTGGGAAACATGTGTGATGAACCTCTAGGGTTCGAGTAGCAATATAAACAAGGTAGGCTAGGGTTATGAATAGTAAACTGAATCAAAGGTCAAGAATTCCCCCTTAAAGCATGTCAGATCATATACGAGCACAAAGTTCATGTAAGAATGCAATGCACGATGATTCAAAAAGTTGGATCACGGTCTATAAACGCTTTACCACTGCCTTAACTTATTGTTTTCATCCAGGCCCTGTTTTGGGCTGTTACAACATTAGTGCAAATAACCTGCAAGTTATAACTATCAACATCAATCAATTTATAAACTAATATGTAAACATAAAATTCAATGGCACACGTATCAGTTTCATGAACTCCGTCATTCCAATAAGTCCATCACTCCAATAATATCATCACACCAATACTCCATCACTCCAATACTCCATCACTCCAATACACTACATCAATCCATGAACTACATCACTCCAAAACGGGAAGGTTGCGAGCCTTCACCATTCATGTTAACACGGTAACACGATCATGGTTCAATCACGGTAACATAGTACACGATTTGTAACAGGATATACAGTTTGGCCTGAAATCCCTGTGGGGTTGTACAAGTTCCCTGCAATTAACAATTAAACCTCACCTTTACTAAAAAAATACAAGTAGGACACTGTAACGCCCCGATTTCTCGGACGTAAAGGTACGATGTATGTGTTTACTAATTTGCGCGAATTAATTGTTTTTACGTGTTTTATATTTAATTTTTATTATAATTGTTATTATTTTATTATATTATATTATAATATCTTATTTTAATATTATTAATTATACATATATATTTCGTATTATATATATATATATATATATATATATATATATAAATGTTTAATTATTTTACTATTTATTTAATAATTATACTAATTATATGTTATGTTAAATAATCATGTTTTAATTAATTACTTATCTATATATATATATTATACGAGGAATATATATAATTTATGCATGAATTTCATTTCTGCATGGGATTAATATATTCATGCATGGAGATTATTAATTATGCATGAATTTCATTTCATTTTGCATGAATTTGGTTGAATTGTGCATGGGGATTTCATAATTTATGAATGAATTGCATGTATGAGCTTGTTCGTTTATTTTGTGCTTCGTTCTTATATGATATGATATCAAATTGCCACGATTTTGTAATATGTTGTACATATATGTGTTATGAACATGATTTTATGCTCAATTTATGTTTTTGAATTCATTTGATAGGTTAACGAATTTAATTTTAATTGAGGAACCAAAACGGGAGCTAACGAACACTTAGCGTACCCTTGGTTCCGAATTTAATATCTTGAGCTCGGGAACTCGGATTCGAGTTCCGTCAAATCCGCTGAACTCGTAACGAAAATTCGGGTTTAGTAAACTTAGCCTTACATTTTTCCTAAGTCATTTGAAACTCCGAATTTCAACCGAAAAACGAAACGGAGACCAACTTGACCTTGTTGCACCAAATCAGCCATATCTTGGCCAAACCATAACCAAATTAACCATGGTTTGATTCCTTAGATCCCTAACTCAACCACCTAGCATGACATATCAAGCCCTAACCGAGATTATCCTCACACAAGCCCCAAAACTCAGCCAAAGCTACTGTTTTTCTCTCCAGTCCCGTAACCCTTCAAACCTTGGAGATTTTGGAGCTCAAATCTCATCCAAACTTCAACCAATCATCAAGGTAAGCTAAGGGTTGTATTGTATGTTTAATTCTGATCATTTTCATCCTTCCATTCATGATTTTGAGCATGGTTTCATGATTTTCTGGGCTATTACCGAAAATTTAGGATTTTGGGCAAAATCTTGATCTTCTTCGTTTCTCAATGATTTAGATTGATTCCAAGCTTGAGTTTGATTGTTTTGACATCCTCATATCATTTATGGTCATTGATTTCGTGGTTGTTGAGGTATTTATGATATATCATTTATGACATTTTTGAGAAAATTCACTTGAGGGTCACGTATGGTTGTTGTCTTGACTGATCACTTTTGGAACTGATTTCCTTGTTGAATATATGATATTTTGCTGCTTATTTGTTGGCCTTAACTGAGTTGAATAGATGGAGTAGGAGTGAATCGTTCATGCCCTGTTTTTTTCGAGTTTTGGCCCTGTTTTTCCAACTGATTTCAGCTGTCAATTTGCTACGTTTCCTTCTTCCCTTTTGGCTGTCCAATTCGTAGCTTTTTGGTGTGTATTCTTGTTGAGTTGTTGCAGCATTTTGGACCTTGTTATGTTGCTTTTGTTGCCTTCTTTCTTCTTGGAGTGGGCAGCTCTGTTTCTGCGATTTTCTGCTGCGATTAGAGGCTGCTGCTGCTGCACGTCACGGGTGTGCCTTTCCTGCCCGTTCCAGCAAGGAACGGGGGTGCTTCGCGGCCTGGAATTTCTGTACCGAGACACGGGGGTGTCTCGGTCCAGGCTTTGAGGGTGACACGGGGGTGTCACCCCGTTTTTCTTGGGTTGTTTCTGCGTCTTCCTGTTGCTGCTGCTGCTGTTTATATATTCCCATTGTGTGTGTTTGTTCTTGCCTAAACCGCTGTTGCTGTTCCTTCCGTAAGTGTGTAAGTATATATATATGGAGATGTTGTGTGTGTTTTGGTTGTGTTGGTGTTGTGTGTATGCATTGCTTGTGTGTTGTGTACATGCATGACTTTGTATATGATTTTGCATGCATGTGTAGTCTGTATATATTTTGCATGCATGGGTGTAATTGTGTTTGTGTTTATATATGCATGCATGTGTGTGTGAGTGTGTACGTGTATATATGTATATATTATATATATTGTATATTATTATATATGGTTATTTATATATATTATATTATGTATATTTATTATATATATTAATTATTATTTGATTTTATTTAATTATTGAAATTAATTGAATTCTATTTCGCGTATTTATTCTACTGACTTTTGATTGAACGCTTTATTTATTTTATTCCTAAATGTGAATATGAATATTATATGTGATATGCTTATTAATTGAATGCTAGATTAATTGATATGAATTATGAATTATGAGTTTATGAATATTATGAACTTATGAAATTGAATGAAATATATGAACGAATGAATGATTATATGATTTAAATTCTTTAATCGTGCACATGAACATTTTATGATATAACATGATCATTTATGCATTCATGTCATATTCACTTCATTGCCGAGCGTCATATGTGGTCATTGAGTCTCATACCTTTTCTTTTGCACAGATTCGGGTTTGGTCGGAGACAAGGGCGAGCCTTGAGACGCTTGTGCCTTTATTTCTGCTTTGGTAAAGGTGGGTTTTTCTTCTATTAGTTAAAACAACCTTATATATTCCTTATGTGCAAAGTTTTAAGCCAAAACCGTATACATATATATATATCGAGTCATTTCGGGTAAATCATTTCAAACGTACGACCCCCTTTTTAATTATGAAACCCTACCTTATGTTTGGCGAGATATTTACGATTTATGGTTGCACGGGCCCCGGGACTTAGTATATGTGGCTAACCGAGGAAGCAAGGGCTGACGGGGATCCCATATACTAGTTCCAACCATTTACGGCGAAACGGACTTCGTCAAGGGAGGTTCTTGACGGGGAAATGCTAACCGGGCTTTGAGGACTCATGAACCTCATAGCCGTATTGATATGATTAGGTGGTCGAGCCTTGCAAACTCGTCCACCACCCGGAGGAAGAAGGAGTATATGAATGATTATGATCATGTATTTATGAGCACAAAAGATTTATGTATGATAATGAATTATTGAATAATTAATTATGATTACACGAGGAGTAGGTTGGAGATTGTGCACGCCCACTCGCCGGGCCATAAACCCTTATGAACATTTATGAACATTTATGAATGAATATGAACGTCGTAATCCCGTTGATGTTTCCTTTTTGTTTTAACCACTTGGTAAAGTCTTACTAAACTTCACACGGGATTAGGGCTTGCATGTATGTGTTTAATTTATGCGATATTACGTATCTTATGCCCCGTTTTATACCCACCAGTCTCTTTTAGACTGAACCCGGTTGTTTCCAGTTGTTTTGTGCAGGAATAGGAGTGCTAGGCGGGAATACAAGTCGTCTAGGTCTTGCATTTATGTTTAGCACTTCCTTTTGTCTCATATTCATACTCTTGTTGATATTTTGCTTATGATTATAGTTTTAGTTTAGAGCGTTATGATTTTTGTAGGCCATGAGCGCCGTTGATTATGTAATGCTTTTGTATATGCTATGTTATTCTTGCTTCCGCGAGTTTTATTTAACTCTGATTTTATGATTCTTGCCCTGTTTGGTTTAAGGGTTAGTCCCGCCTAGCATAGCGTGTGTGTTGCGTCCCCGTTCGCCGTGGATTTGGCACGTGTATGGACTCCCATTTCATATACGGGTCGGGTCCCGGTGCGGGGGATGTGGTACCTAACGCTCGGGTGCTACAGACGCGGCCTACGGAGCTCACTTCTCGTCCCGGGAATGCTGGTCTGTGTAAGATAGACATGTGTACGTGAGACACGACCTGTATGAATCATTTAAGACGCACGACAAAGTCATAATCAACAAAGTCATTCAATAACACTTAAGGAATGTCAAGTAGAAGCATCATTATCATTTAAACAAGTCTTTATATCATATAATTCACATATGGGAGCCAAGAGAGTGAAAGGAAAGCAATAAGAAGGGTTTTGGTGAAGTTTGGCCAAAACTGACAATTCCCGAAAATGCACATGCTGTGGAAAAATAGGAATATCGAAAGTTATAGAAATTGGAATTAGGTTTTGTTTATTGGGAATGAAACTAGACAAGTAGACCTTTAAAATGGTATATGGCTCGTTTTCTAGTTCAAAGCGAGGAGAAAATGGCGTAAGCTTCAAGTTGGATGCTTGCAGTTTGTCGGTGAAGCAGCGACACCAAAAAGAATTGATTATATCTCACAAATGGGAAAAGATATTGAGGTGATTCTAATTTTAGGTTATTTTAGACTTCAAGATCTTTCCAACTCATTAAAAATCAGGTCATTTGGAGTTCGGATGAGGGAGTACCCGGCCGGGTAAAATTCAAGGGAAAAGTTCCCCGACCGGGTAAGCAATGCAGAAGCTTTTCGGGGGAAAACTACCCGCCCGGGTACTGTTCCAGGGGTGGAAAAAGGCTCAAAACAGGGGTAGCTTCGGGGAAGGAAGAAAAGGGATGAAACCCCAAAGCAAACTCAACCAAAATGCTCCAAAATAAACATATAACATGTATATAAGTCATATATATCAATTAGGAATCATATGGTTTGATTCATAAGATTTAATCCAACAACCCATATATGATCATGATCCTTCTCACTCAAACTCAAGAATTATGCATGAAATTCAAGTTGCTAGCTCATGATCACGCTTCTACTAGCTCAAATCTACGTTATCAATGGAACAATCATAACCTTAGCTCCACTTATGAAATTCAAGAATCAACCATAATCTCTTCTATACCTTGAAATGGTGGAAAGAATGAAGATGTTATGATGATGATGATGATGATGAAAGTTCCCTTTTGAAATCAATCTTGAAAGATGATGAAATCTCTTCCTTCCTTTATGGTATTTTGATCGGTATATGGTGTGTGTGTGTGTGTGTGAAGAAATTGGATGAATATAGAATGAAATGGAATGGAATGGAAGAGATGGGATGATATTTACAAAAGTCTTCCAAGAATGTGCATGACTCATCAATTTTTGCACTTAAGTCCCTCAAAACTATAAGTTATGCAAGCAAGTTCCATTCCTACAAACTTACTCACTTTGGCCCAAGAAATATTTATGTAATTGTGTCCTAGAATTTCAAAGAATGATCATATAAGGACAATTTGGCAATTTGATCACATTCGGCAATCATTCGACGTAACAAGTATTTTCAAGTTATACAATAATTTCCAATTCGATAAAAATTCATATAATTGAATGAACATAAGTTACATATAATATTAGGAAGATTAATATAATATCCCATAACACATGAATGGAAAAATTGGGGCGTTACAATTCTCCCCCCCTTAAAAGGACCTGGTCCCCAAGTCCACTGTCGAGTTTCAAAATGATGCACAAGTCAAAAGAGACCCCGTCTCTTAACACGAAATGAAAGAACCCCGTCTTTCAACAAGAAATGAGAGAACCCCGTCTCTCAATAAGAAGTGAGAGAACCCCGTCTCTCCAAATACACGAAAACAACTCAAGGGAACAGATTGTAGAAACAATTACATAAATGTCGCATAGACAAGTAGAGTCATATTGATCACATAAATGTCATTCATCAATAACCAATTTGGATTGGCGAGAAATTAAGTACAACAATAATAAGATTCGTGACGCTCATGATATGCATATTTAAGTGTACCGTTCACCGTTGATTATGACATGGATATAATTGATACCTTTGGCTACTACATTCGGATGAATATCCACATTTTGCACCTCCCTCGTTAGATTATATACGCGAGCCTGAACTAGTGGCCTCGCACCCCCGGCCGACACTCCCCATTGCTTTGGGCACATATTTGCTAGGTGTTTATTGCTTCCGCATCGCATGCACAAGTTTAAACGTTTTCTACATGTCTCAAAAGTATGATTATCCCGTCCGCAATAAGCGCAAAAAGGCTTTTCCATGGGTGGGGTCAAAGTTGAGGCACTTGGAGCTTCCGGAACTGACCCAACTGATCGAGCCCTCTTTTGTAATTCTTCTCGAGGTAGCAAAGATTGATAAGAAATAGGCCTCTTTCCATTGTTAGAATTTTGTCCGGAGTGAGGTATAGGCCTTCTCGCATTGACCGAGTCTTCCACTTTCAAAGCTTTTGTAGTAGCCTTAATCCAAGTACTCGTGTTAACCGCTTCCAAAGCTCTTTGTATGTCCGGTCTGAGTCCTTCCACGAACTGCATCGCTTTATGGAAGTCATCACTTGCTATATTGGGTGCATAGCGAGACAACCTTTCAAATTCGGATATGTATTCTGATACTGATCTCCCTCCTTGCTTAAGTTCAGTAAATTCCTTCAACCTACGGGTTCGGGAAGCCGGTGGAATGAATTTATTTTTAAATTCCCGAACAAACACCTCCTAAGTAATCTCTTCCCCAGCAGCTTCTAATACAATCTTCATACTTTCCCACCAAGAATAAGCCTCGCCCTGAATCAAAGTGAGAGTGCAATGAGCTTTCTCCCGGGTATCACAAGGAATAAGCTCCCAGATTCTTTCCACTTCTTTCAGCCACATCTCCGCCTGAATATCATTACCCTTAACGAACCTAGGAGGGTGCTGGTTTTGAAACTCCCGGAGTATAGCAGAAATAGGTGTCTCCGGTTGTACTGGTGGCACAGGTGGTGCTAGAGGCACATAATTCCTAAGTCTCTGATCAATTAAACCAACCACTGCATTCATGAAATCTTGTAGCTGAGCAGGAGGGGGTGGAGGTGGAGGAGCACGAGGAGAATGATCATGGAGGTGTCTCCTGTGTCCCGTAGAGTGCTCACGACGAGGTCTACCTCGAGGCATCCTGTAAATTTGACACTAAATATGCATGTGGGATTAGTGGATGCAAATGAATATATATAAAATCCCGAGATACAAATAACACATATAATTCACATAATTCAACTAATTCAAATAAGTCAAGGAAGTCAAGTAAGTTCAAATAAGGTACAAGACCCTCAAGTTATCAAATAATCCTATGCCGTTCGACCTAAACTCACATGACACGACACTAGAACCGCGATTTTGCAACCTGGCTCTGATAGCACTTAAGATGTAGCACCCCTACACGTGGGGTTGCCACACCCCCGCACTACAGGCCGATCCACACACGAAATGGATAGTCTGTACATGAATCAACCTGCAGCGAACGGGTGACAATAAAATAAAGCAACAAGCTAGGCGGGACTAATTTAACATTCAGCAGAAAATAAAGCGGAAGCTTAACATTATCAGTTTGTTATATAACCAATACCCGAAAGCTCAGTATATCAATACATTATCATTTCTTATAATTTACATGCAAAAATGTCCAATCGTTAACCATAACCATAAAGTACTATCTCTGGAAATATCAATATCAATATCATGAAATGTATGAAGTGCTAGACTCAGCTGGGTGACTTGACATGACGCTAACTCCCGCCTAGCACACGACCGCTACAACCTGAAAGGTGGCGTGTCAGTCTACGAAAGACTGAGTGAAGCTTAATTACATTAGTGCAAATAACCTGCAAGTTATAACTATCAACATAAATCAATTTATAAACTAATATGTAAACATAAAATTCAATGGCACACGTATCAGTTTCATGAACTCCGTCATTCCAATAACTCCATCACTCCAATAATCTCATCACACCAATACTCCATCACTCCAATACTCCATCACTCGAATACTCCATCACTCCAATACACTACATCAATCCATGAACTACATCACTCCAAAACGGGAAGGTTGCGAGCCTTCACCATTAATGATAACACGGTAACACGATCATGGTTCAATCACGGTAACATGGTACACGATTTGTAACAGGATATACAGTTGGGCCTGAAATCCCTGGTTGTACGAGTTCCCTGCAATTAACAATTAAACCTCACCTTTACTGACAAAATACAAGTAGGACATGGCCTACGGAGCTCGCTTCTCATCCCGGGAATGCTGGTCTGTGCAAGATAGACATGTGTACGTGAGACACGACCCGTATGAATCATTTAAGACGCAAGACAAAGTCATAATCAACAAAGTCATTCAATAACACTTAAGGAATGTCAAGTAGAAGCATCATTATCAATTAAACAAGTATTTATATCATATAATTCACATATGGGAGCCAAGAGAGTGAAAGGAAAGCAATAAGAAGGGTTTTGGTGAAGTTTGGCCAAAACGTACAATTCCAGAAAATGCACATGCTGTGGAAAAATACGAATATCTAAAGTTATAGAAATTTGAATTGGGTTTTGTTTGTTGAGAATGAAACTAGACAAGTATACCTTTAAAATGGTATATGGGTCGTTTTCTAGTTCAAAGCGAGGAGAAAATGGCGTAAGCTTGAAGTTGGATGATTGCAGTTTGTCGGTAAAGCAGCGACACCAAAAATAATTGATTATATCTCACAAATGGGAAAAGATATTGAGGTGATTCTAATTGTAGTTTCTTCTAGACTTCAAGATCTTTCCAACGCATTAAAAATCAGATCATTTGGAGTTTGGATGAGGGAGTACCCGGCCGGTTAAAATTCAAGGGAAAAGTTCCCCGACCGGGTAAGCAATGCAGAAGCTTTTCGGGGGAAAACTACCCGCCCGGGTACTGTTCCAGGGGTGGAAAAAGGCTCAAAACAGGGGTAGCTTCGGGGAAGGAAGAAAAGGGATGAAACCCCAAAGCAAACTCAACCAAAATGCTCCAAAATAATCATATAACATGTATATAACTCATATATATCAATTAGGCATCATATACTCCATGGAAACATGCTTTGATTCATAAGATTTAATCCAACAACCCATATATGATCATCATCCTTCTCACTCAAACTCAAGAATTATGCATGAAATTCAAGTTGCTAGCTCATGATCACGCTTCTACTAGCTCAAATCTAAGTTATCAATGCAACAATCATAACCTTAGCTCCACTTATGAAATTCAAGAATCAACCATAATCTCATCTATACCTTGAAATGGAGGAAAGAATGAAGATGTGATGATGATGACGAAAGTTCCCTTTTGAAATCAATCTTGAAAGATGATGAAATCTCTTCCTTCCTTCATGGTATTTTGATCGGTATATGGTGTGTGTGTGTGTGTGTGAAGAAATTGGATGAATATAGAATGAAATGGAATGGAATGGAAGAGATGGGATGATATTTACAAAAGTCTTCCAAGAATGTGCATGACTCATCAATTTTTGCACTTAAGTCCCTCAAAACTATAAGTTATGCAAGCAAGTTCCATTCCTACAAACTTACTCACTTTGGCCCAAGAAATATTTATGTAATTGTGTCCTCGAATTTCAAAGAATGATCATATAAGGACAATTTGGCAACTCGATCACATTCGGCAATCATTCTACGTAACAAGTATTTTCAAGTTATACAATAATTTCCAATTCGATATAAATTCATATAATTGCATGAACATAAGTTACATATAATATTAGGAAGATTAATATAATATCACATAACACAAGAATGGAAAAATTGGGGCGTTACAATTCTCCCCCCTTAAAAGGACCTGGTCCCCAGGTCCACTGTCGAGTTTCAAAATGATGCACAAGTCAAAAGAGACCCCGTCTCTTAACACGAAATGAAAGAACCCCGTCTCTCAACAAGAAATGAGAGAACCCCGTCTCTCAATAAGAAGTGAGAGAACCCCGTCGCTCCAAATACACGAAAACAACTCAAGGGAACAGATTGTAGAAACAATTACATAAATGTCGCATAGACAAGTAGAGTCATATTGATCATATAAGTATCATTCATCAATAACCAATTTGGATTGGCTAGAAATTAAGTACAACAACAATAAGATTCGTGATGCTCGTGATATGCATATTTAAGTGTATCGTTCACCGTTGATTATGACATGGATATAATTGATACCTTTGGCTACTACATTCGGATGAATATCCACATTTTGCACCTCCCTCGTTAGATTATATACGCGATCCTGAACTAGTGGCCTCGCACCCCCGACCGGCACTCCCCATTGCTTTGGGCACATGTTTGCTAGGTGCTCATTGCTCCCGCATCGCATGCACAAGTTTAAAAGTTTTCTACGAGTCTCAAAAGTATGATTATCCCGTCCGCAATAAGCGCAAAGAGGCTTTTCCAAGGGTGGGGACAAAGTTGAGGCACTTGGAGCTTCCGGAACTGACCCAACTGATCGAGCCCTCTTTTGTAATTCTTCTGGAGGTAGCAAAGATTGATAAGAAATAGGCCTCTTTCCATTGTTAGAATTTTGTCCGGAGTGAGGTATAGGCCTTCTCGCATTCACCGAGTCTTCCACTTTCAAAGCTTTTGTAGTAGCCGTAATCCAAGTACTCGTGTTAACCGCTTCCAAAGCTCTTTGTATGTCCGGTCTGAGTCCTTGCACGAACTGCATCGGTTTATGGAAGTCATCACTTGCTATATTGGGTGCATAGCGAGACAACCTTTCAAATTCGGATATGTATTCTGATACTGATCTCCCTCCTTGCTTAAGTTTAGTAAATTCCTTCAACCTACGGGTTCGGGAAGCCGATGGAATGAATTTATTTTTAAATTCCCGAACAAACACCTCCCAAGTAATCTCTTCCCCAACAGCTTCCAATACAATCTTCATACTTTCCCACCAAGAATAATCCTCGCCCTGAATCAAAGTAAGAGTGCAACGAGCTTTCTCCCGGGTATCACAAGGAATAAGCTCCCAGATTCTTTCCACTTCTTTCAGCCACATCTCCGCCTGAATATCATTACCCTTAACGAACCTAGTAGGGTGCTGGTTTTGAAACTCCCGGAGTATAGCAGAAATAGGTGTCTCCGGTTGTACTGGTGGCACAGGTGGTGCTAGAGGCACATAATTCCTAAGTCTCCGATCAATTAAACCAACCACTGCATTCATGAAATCTTGTGGCTGAGCAGGAGAGGGGGTGGAGGTGGAGGAGCACGAGGAGAATGATCATGGAGGTGTCTCCTGTGTCCCGTAGAGTGCTCACGACGAGGTCTACCTCGAGGCATCCTATAAATTTGACACTAAATATGCATGTGGGATTAGTGGATGCAAATGAATATATCTAAAATCCCAAGATACAAATAACACATATAATTCGTATAATTCAACTAATTCAAATAAGTCAAGGAAGTCAAGTAAGTTCAAATAAGGTACAAGACCCTCAAGTTATCAAATAATCCTATGCCGTTCGACCTAAACTCACATGACACGACACTAGAACCGCGATTTTGCAACCTGGCTCTGATACCACTTAAGATGTAGCACCCCTACACGTGGGGTTGCCACACCCCCGCACTACAGGCCGATCCAGACACGAAATGGATAGTCCGTATATGAATCAGCCTGCAGTGAACGGGTGACAATAAAATAAAGCAACAAGCTAGGCGGGACTAATTTAACATTCAGCAGAAAATAAAGCGGAAGCTTAACATTATGAGTTTGTTATATAACCAATACCCGAAAGCTCAGTATATCAATACATTATCATTTCTTATAATTTACATGCAAAAGTCTCCAATCGTTAACCATAACCATAAAGTACTATCTCTGGAAATATCAATATCAATATCATGAAATGTATGAAGTGCTAGACTCAGCTGGGTGACTTGACACGATGCTAACTCCCGCCTAGCACACGACCGCTACAACCTGAAAGGTGGGGTGTCAGTCTACGAAAGACTGAGTGAAGCTTAATTACATTAGTGCAAATAACCTGCAAGTTATAACTATCAACATCAATCAATTTATAAACTAATATGTAAACATAAAATTCAATGGCCCACGTATCAGTTTCATGAACTCCGTCATTCCAATAAGTCCATCACTCCAATAATCTTATCACACCAATACTCCATCACTCCAATACACTACATCAATCCATGAACTACATCACTCCAAAATGGGAAGGTTGCGAGCCTTCACCATTCATGATAACACGGTAACACGATCATGGCTCAATCACGGTAACATGGTACACGATTTGTAACAGGATATACAGTTTGGCCTGAAATCCCTGTAGGGTTGTACGAGTTCCCTGCAATTAACAATTAAACCTCACCTTTACTGACAAAATACAAGTAGGACACGGCCTACGGAGCTCGCTTCTCATCCCGGGAATGCTGGTCTGTGCAAGATAGACATGTGTACGTGAGACACGACCCGTATGAATCATTTAAGACAAAGTCATAATCAACAAAGTCATTCAATAACACTCAAGGAATGTCAAGTAGAAGCATCATTATCAATTAAACAAGTATTTATATCATATTATTCACATATGGGAGCCAAGAGAGTGAAAGGAAAGCAATAAGAAGGGTTTTGGTGAAGTTTGGCCAAAATCGACAATTCCCGAAAATGCACATGCTATGGAAAAATAGGAATATCTACAGTTATAGAAATTTGAATTGGGTGTAGTTTGTTGGGAATAAAACTAGACAAGTAGACCTTTAAAATGGTATATGGCTCGTTTTCTAGTTCAAAGCGAGGAGAAAATGGCGGAAGCTTGAAATTGAATGATTGCAGTTTGTCGGTAAAGCAGCGACACCAAAAAGAATTGACTATATCTAACAAATGGGAAAAGATATTGAGGTGATTCCAATTGGAGGGTATTCTCGACTTCAAGAGCTTTCCAACACATTAAAAATCAGGTCATTTGGAGTTCGTATGAGGGAGTACCCGGCCGGGTAAAATTCAAGGGAAAAGTTCCCCAACCGGGTAAGCAATGCAGAAGCTTTTTGGGGGAAAACTACCCGCCCGGGTACTTTTTGTGCATAAAAAGTACCCGGCCGGGTACTGTTCCAGTGGTGGAAAAAGGCTCAAAACAGGAGTAGCTTCGGGGAAGGAAGAAAAGGGATGAAACCCCAAAGCAAACTCAACCAAAATGCTCCAAAATAATCATATAACATGTATATAAGTCATATATATCAATTAGGCATCATATACTCCATGGAAACATGCTTTGACTCATAAGATTTAATCCAACAACCCATATATGATCATGATCCTTCTCACTCAAACTCAAGAATTATGCATGAAATTCAAGTTGCTAGCTCATGATCACGCTTCTACTAGCTCAAATCTAAGTTATCAATGCAACAATCATAACCTTAACTCCACTTATGAAATTCAAGAATCAACCATAATCTCATCTATACCTTGAAATGGAGGAAAGAATGAAGATGTGATGATGATGATGATGATGATGAAAGTTCCCTTTTGAAATCAATCTTGAAAGATGATGAAATCTCTTCCTTCCTTCATGGTATTTTGATCGGTATATGGTGTGTGTGTGTGTGAAGAAATTGGATGAATATAGAATGAAATGGAATGGAATGGAAGAGATGGGATGATATTTACAAAAGTCTTCCAAGAATGTGCATCACTCATCAATTTTTGCACTTAAGTTCCTCAAAACTATAAGTTATGCAAGCAAGTTCCATTCCTACAAACTTACTCACTTTGGCCCAAGAAATATTTATGTAATTGTGTCCTCGAATTTCAAAGAATGATCATATAAGGACAATTTGGCAATTCGATCACATTCGGCAATCATTCCACGTAACAAGTATTTTCAAGTTATACAATAATTTCCAATTCGATATAAATTCATATAATTGCATGAACATAAGTTACATATAATATTAGGAAGATTAATATAATATCACATAACACATGAATGGAAAAATTGGGGCGTTACAATGCAGAATGGTAAGGTGATAGCTTATGCCTCGAGGAAATTGAAAGATCATGAACAGAATTATCCCACTCACGATCTCGAGCTTGCAGCAGTGATCTTCGCTTTGGGAAAGTGGAGACACTACTTATATGGAATTTCTTTCGAGATCTTTTCCGACCACAAGAGTCTCCAGTATTTGTTTTCTCAGAAGGAATTAAACAAGAGACAGAGGCGTTGGATGGAGATGTTGGCGGATTATGAATGTACGATTCGATACCATCCCGGAAAGGCCAACGTGGTCGCGGATGCACTTAGTAGGAAAGCGAGCGTGTCAAGTGTTAAAGTGGAAGTTGAGGATGAATCTGAATCTTTTAAGCTGAAAGCTAGTATTCGGAATATTACCGTTCAACCGGAACTTCAGCAGAGATTGTTTGAAGCTCAGAAAGTGGATTCCGAGGTTCAGAGGTTGGCACAGAAAGCTAGAAATGATTCAGAGAGTCCGTTCGGATTTGATGACACCGGGATTTTAAGGTTTAAGAACAGAGTGGTGGTTCCGGAAGAGTTGAAACGGTTGATATTAGAAGAAGCCCATCGGTCAGGGTATTCGATACATCCCGGGGGAAATAAGATGTATAAGGATTTAAAGAAATTTTATTGGTGGAATGGACTTGAGAGGGATGTAATCGACTTCGTGAGGCATTGTTTGACTTGCCAATTGGTGAAGGCAGAGCATCAGAAGCCATCGGGCCTACTTCAACCGTTACCTATTCCAGAATGGAAATGGCAGCAAGTGGCGATGGATTTTGTTTCGTGTCTTCCACGAGTGAAAGGTGGTTTAGATGGAATTTGGGTAATAGTGGATCGACTGACGAAATCGGCACATTTTCTAGCTATTCGGATGTCGGATAAGGTACCTAAATTGGCTAAGAAATATGTTGATGAAATCGTCCGACTTCATGGAGTACCGGTTAGCATTGTATCAGATCGGGATCCGAGGTTCACTTCTAGATTTTGGCAAGAATTGTAAAGGAATCTGGGCACAAGGCTTCAATTCAGCACAGTTTTCCATCCTCAGACGGACGGGCAATCAGAGAGATTAATTAAATATTTGGAGGATATGTTGAGAGCATGTGCATTGGATTTTTCGAGTTCGTGGAACGAACAATTGCCTTTGATTGAATTCGCCTATAATAACAACTTTCAAGCATCGATAGAAATGGCTCCTTATGAGGCTCTCTACGGACGGAAATGCAGGTCACCGTTGTTCTTTGATTTGGAAGAATGGAATTGGACGAAACAAGAGGGTGTGAAACGAGGGGAGAACAAGGAAAAACCCTCTAAGGCCGTGTAAGAGGCAATTGATAAGGTTCAAATAATTAGACAACGGATGAAAGCAGCCCAGGACAGACAGAAAAGCTATGCCGATCACCGAAGGAAAGATCTTCAGTTTGAGGTTGGTGATAGGGTATTCTTGAAAGCCTCACCTCGTAAGGGATTTTCGAGGATTGGAAAAGGAGGGAAATTGAATCCTCGATTTCTAGGACCGTATGAGATTTTGGAGAAAATTGGAGATACGGCCTATCGTTTGGACCTACCCCCGAGTTTGACCAGAATTCATAATGTATTTCATGTGTCTCAGCTTCGGAAATATTATCCGGATGAATCCGAAGTTATACTGGCCGAGGAAGTGGAATTAGAACCAAATCTCACCTTCGTTCAGAAGCCGATTAAAATATTGGATCGTAAATTTCAAGAGCTTCGAAATCGGCGTATCCCACTAGTTAAAGTCTTATGGAGAAGTGACAAAACGGAAGAGGCTACGTGGGAGACGAAAGATAAAATGAAAAGATTTCATCCCGAGTTGTTTCGGGGCGAGTAATGAATCCGAGGACGGATTCTTTTAAGGGGGAGAGGTTGTGACGCCCCGATAATTCGGCCGTACAGGTATGACGTAATTGTTTACCAAATTGCGCGAAATAATTATTTGTAAGTGTTTATATATTTATTTTATTTAATTATATTAAATGTTAATTAGTTATTTGTTTTAATAATATTGAAATCATATAATTATGTATATAAATATGTATACATATATATATATATTTAAGGTGCACGTGTGCATGAGATTGTATTGCATGCATTTTACAATTTCAAATTTATTATGCATGCATGTAGTATAATATGCATATATATATATATATATATATATATATATATATATATATATATATACACGTATGCATGTATTATAACCATAATATATATATATTATATTTGAATTTAAATTGCATACATTGTAAATAGTATGAATTCTTTTGCTAGATTGCGTATGAGTGCTTCGTTTCTATGTAAATTGATACCGGAATTTCGTGTAAATTTGGTATGTTGAACTTGTACGTGTCTTGTATATGGATATTTGTTCGTTTCGCATTTTCGGATTTATTTGCATATGTTTCGATTTAATTTGAATTTTGGAATCCAAGTCGGGGGCTAATGAGCAATTAGCGCACCCTTTGTTCCGTATTTAATATCTTGAGCTCAGGAACTCGGATTCGAGTTCCGTCAACTTCGGTGAACGTGCAACGAAAATTTGAGTTTAGTGAACTTAGCCTTATAATTTTCCAAAGTCATTTGGACCACCGAACTTGAACCGAAAAACGAAACGGCGACGAAACTGACCCTTTGTTACTAAATTGGCCATATCTTATCCAATCTTTAACCAAATTAAACATGGTTGGAGGCTATGAAACCCTAACTCAACCACCTAACCTGATATACTATGCCCTAACCGAACTAACCCTCACCCAAACCACAAACTTTAGCTAAAGTCACTGCTTTCCAGTTTCTTCCCGTAACCTAGCTTTCCTTAGAGATTTTGGAGCTCAAATCTCATCCAACTTTCATCCAATCAACAAGGTAAGCTTAGGATTGTAATATATGTTCATTCCTGATTATTTTCATCTATTCATCCCTAAATTTGATCATGGTTTCATGCATTTTTGGCTGATTTTGCAATATGGACGATTTTGAGCATTTATATTGATCTTCCTCGATTCTTAATGGATTTGAATGACTCCAAGCCTGAAAATGATTGTTTTGATGTCTTCTTCTCATTTATGATCATTGATTATATGGTAGTTGGAGTATTTATGAGATATCACTTATGGTTTTTTGAGAAATTTTCATGAAATGGCCACGTATGCTTTCCTTTCTCGTATGAACTCTTTTGGGACTGAATTATATGTTGGATTAGGGTTGTTTTGCTGCATATTGGATGGTCTATTTATCTGAATTTGATGCGATTAAAGAAGGATCAAAGGTTGCTCTGTTTTTCGTAAATTTTGGCATGAATCTGGATTGATTTTAGCTGCTGAAAACTGCTGTATCTTCTTGCTGTTGCTGTCAGTCTTTGTGAGAGATGCTAGAGCTGATTTGATGCTGAATTCCATGGCTTTTTGTTGATGCATCAGTTGCCTTTAGTTGCTGTAGCTTTTGCTCTGTTTTGAGCAAGAAAACAGGGGAGCTTTGAGCTTTGTTCTGCTGCTGCGTGCGTTTCTGTTGTCTCTCCTCGGCCGGGGAGATTTTGTACATAAAAGTACCCGGCCGGGGAGCTTTCTTCCAAAAACCTACTGCATGTCGTCCCCGGCCGGGTAGTTTTGGCCTGAAAATCTCCCCGGCCGGGGAATGTGCGTCTGGAAACTGCTGCTGCTGTGCTTTTGCTGTTATGTATGGCTGTTGGTGCTTTAGTTTTTCCCCTTTTTCCTTCATGCATATTGAGTAGCTGAATGTTGCAAATATATATATATATGTTCCTGCATGAAAATTGTGATGGTTAATGTATTGAATTGCATGCATGCATTAGTTAGGTAAATTGCATGAATTTTAGGATTTTGCATGCATGTTGTGTTGTGCATGTGCTGTACGTGCATGGCATGCATATATATATAATATATAATATAATGTGATATATATATGTATATTTAATTATATAATTATATATGTTTATTAGATATTAATTGTTATCAAATTCATGTTTTATTTAATTTCCTAAATTTAATTGAATGTATTTAATTGTTTATTTTCTAATTGTAAATGTGATTGAATGTATTTAATTGTCTAATTTCTAATTTTATATGTGATTTACTTTGTGCTAAGATTTAATTGAAATTCTTGAATTAAGTTGATTGAAAATGTGAATTATGATTTGAACGAACGTGAGTGAATGATGGAATGACTTGATTATATGAATTAAATTCCTTAATCGTGCACATGAACATTTCGTAACATAATTTTATCTTTTATACGTTCATGTCATAATCATTATATTGCCGAGCGTCTTATATGGTCATATTGAGTCTCACTTCACGTTTATTGCACAGATTTTGATCCTGTTGGAGGCGAGGCCGGTCCTTGAGGCTTTCGTGTCTTCTTTTGTCAGTACAAGGTGGGTTTTTCTTCTATGTAGATACAAGACCCTATATATACCTTCAATGTGAAAGCTTTCGACCAAAATGATATATATATAGAGAGTCGTTTTAAAGAGTAAATGTTTTCAACGTAAAGCCTTATTTTATGAACCTTACCTAATGTTTTGGCGAGAAATGATCGAATGCACGAATGGGGCCCAGGGACTTAATGTGAGTGGCTATCCGGGGAGGCACGGGCCGATGGTGATCCCTCACATTAGTTCCACCAATGAACGGCGTAACCGGACCTCGTTAGGAGTTAGCGAGGAATGGACGCTGAGCGCCATCTGGGGAGTCATGTAACCCCATTTGGTCAATGAATGGGTGGTTGGGCCTTGCAAACCCACCACCAACCCGGAGGAAGAAGGTGTAAATGTTAATGAATGTGCACAAAAGATTGATTGCATGAAAAGAATGAATAAATGAATGTTTAAATGGTTTACACAAGGTGTTGGTTGGAGATAATGCACGCCTACTCGCCGGGCCACTAAAGATCTAATGTTAATGATTCGTTATAATCCCTTTTGATGATTTCTATTCACCCACTTGGGAAAGTCTTTAAAAAACCTCACTTGGGATTATAGCTTGCATGTGATTGTTTAATTACCGTCATATATTCTATTTATGCCCTGTTTTATACCCACCAGTCCTTTTTGGACTGAACCCGTTTGGTTTTCAGTTGTGTTGTGCAGGTGTTGAGGGAGTTAGGCGGGAATACGAGTCCTAGGTCTTGCATTAGTCTCTAGCTCTTATATTTTGAATCTTACACTTGCATACTTTTATTTCGATCATTGTATATGTATATTGATGTGGCGCGTACATGTTTTGGGCCGTGATGGCAATTGATGATGTATATGAATGATTTTAGAGCTTGGATGCTCATGGTACATATATATATATATATGGTATATGTTCCTTTATTGCTTCCGCTTTAATGTTTTATATTGTTATATGGTTTTAAGGGTTAGCCCGCCTAGCTTAGAGTGTGTGTTCGTCCCCGTTCGTCGTGATTTGGCTCGGGTATGGATCGTCCAGTTCATATTCGGGTCGGGTCTCTGTAACATCCCGACTGATCAGACTTTTCAGGTAACCTCTTATGTGCGCTATTCAATTATTTCCTTATGTGATATTTCATTTCTAACGTGAATTATTGAAGTTATTTGAACTTATTTGCTTTAATATGATTTTGGTTACCCTTGAACGTTTAACTTTTCTTGTTGGGTATTTTATTCGTTTCGGGTTCATATTTAATTCTAATTTTTGGTGAATTCGTGATATTTGTTAATTATATGTTTTGTGAACTCGTTTACATGCTCGTTATATGTTTTGGTATTTGTTTTAGTTGCCTTTTTGGGTTCGTTTTGGAGACGGGACCTAAAGGAGGCTAAAGAGCACTTAGCGCACCTTGGGTTCCGGGACGTGTATCTTGAGCTCGGGAATTCGGATTCGAATTCCGTCACCTCCATTGAACTCGTTTCGACGATTCGGGTTCGATGGGACAAGCCTCACATTTTTCTAAGCTCGTTAAGACCTCCGTATTTCACCCGTAACGAGCCCCTTAAGCTTGGAAGGTACCTTTTGACCTTATGAGACCTTGTGGACCCCACTTGAACCTTATCTAAGCCTAACCCTTGGGTTATACTTGAGTTAGCTAACCATTTCAGCCCCTAAACCCCCCTAAACCGACCCATTCTCTCCCTCTCTCACCAAATCGATCAGCAAAGCAAGAAGGAAGAAGGAAGAAAACCTCTTTGTTCATTTTCAGATTTTTGTGCTCAAATCTTCATCAAAACTTCTCCAAATTTAAAGGTAAGTTCATGGTTGCAATCTACACTTACTCTTCTCTCTTTTATGTGATTTTGAGTTCAATTCTTTGGTTGGTTATTGAGATTTTACAAGCATGTGAATAGTAGTGTTGGTAGATTTGAATGATTCCTACTCCTTTCATGTTTCCTTGAGATTTGTTGTTGATAGTATGCTCCTAGGACTTGTTTCTTAGCAATTGTTGCATTTCCTTGCTTGGTAATTAGAGCATGAGTGTTGGGTTTTGTTTTGGGGTTGCTGAGTTACTGTTGAGCCGTCTGCGTTTTTCTGTACCGTGACACGGGGGTGTCACGGTTTGCCCTTTGTTGGTGACACGGGCGTGTCACCTTTTGAGTTCATTGCTCGTTTTCTGTACCGAGACACGGGGGTGTCTCGGCTTGCCTTGTTTCGGTGACACGGGCGTGTCACCTCCTAGTTCCCGTTGTTTAGTTCTGTACTGAGACACGGGGGTGTCTCAGCTTGCCCTTCCCGGGGGACACGGGCGTGTCTCCTAGGAACTCTAGTTTCGTTCGTTTTGTTTCCTTTCCGTTGTTTCTTGTTGTTTATTCCTGCCTCGTTTATGATATATGTCCGATTATGCTTTGAATGCTCATAAATGATCTAAATGTGGACTCATTTCATATCATTTGCATCATAACCATACATACACATGTACCGAGCGTCAATGTGGTTCATATTGAGTCTAAGAGTGTCTCTTGTTGTTTGCCTTGTTCAGAGGATCTTCCTGTAGGGGACGAGCTTGCTCCGTAGGTGTCCGGTTTCCTCTTTTGACTCCGCTTCGTTCGTTGCCAAGGTGAGGTTTTGTTCTTTTAGTTATTCGACCTATAACCCTACTTGATTTGAAGCCTCGCATGTGGATATGTATAATATATGGTAAATAAGTGTATGATACTTATGTTGCAGGATTTATCCCATTTGTTATAAGAATTTGAAAACGTTTGTATAAGTATATACGCTATTTTGCTTTTGCTTGAAAAGTTTAGTTTTCCGCAAGTGTGTGTGTGTGTGTGAGCGAGATGTGGCTTTGAAAGATAAGCTTTGAGGTATATTTGTGTGACTTTCGTGATATGTTTGGGCCCCGGAGTGTGGTATGGTAATCTCGGGACGGCCGGGGGGTCGCCGAGCTCTTCCATCAACACCTCCATTTGAGAGTCTCGCCCAACCTTAGGAGGTTGAGGAAGGGTGTTTCTCTTGAGCCGGCGGAGGCAACCGCTGAAGGTTTCAAGGTAGTAATTAAACCTTGTCTCGTTTGTGTATGTGGATAGTTAGGGCCGATCAACCCTTCTATCAACCGGTGTTGGGGATGGATTCTGATTTGTTTTGCTTTGCTTTGTTCTTTGTATTTGGAAGTTGGGGATGTGTGTGACTCGTACTCGCCGAGTTGGTTAAGCTTTGTATGATCTACGGAACGAGAGCGGATTCTAAATTCACCTAAAACTTGGAGTCTTGTTTTGCCCTTTTCCCTTTCCTTTAACTTATATATATCTATATCACGGGAATTAATTTGGCTTGCAAAAACCACTCTCGGTTCAAGGATCTTTCCATTTGAGTAAGTGCTTTGCTCTATATATATATCGGGTGCGTGAGTTAGCCCCCTCACTAGTCGCTAGGACTAACCCTCGTTGTTGTTTTCCCCTTTTTCCTTTCTTTTGAGTTTGCAGGTTCTTCCGAGTCAAGCTAGGCGGCAAGTGTCTTTTGGGTTTACTTGTGGTTTAGCTTGGGTCTTCATGCATTCGTAGTGGATTACTTCTACTCTTATTGCTGTATTTTGGATTATGTATTTATGATTACACTTACTCTATTTTGGGCCGAGATGGCATTGTCTATTCTGTTTATAAACTGGCGTGAATGGTTGACCCTTCCCCACTTTTGAAATGTATATGTGGTCTTGGGATATATGTTGATTATAAATTGCTTCCGTTACTCTGATTTTAATTCTTGCAGTTCTTGGGGGTCTAGGCCGCCTAGCGAGGGTGTGAGTTTTGTGTGTCTCCCGTTCGCTATGGTCTGATACGGGTGCGGACTTCCATTTCGCTACTCGTGTTGGACCTTAGTGCGGGGGATGTGGCACCCTTCGCTCTGGGGGTGTTACATCCTGGCGTGGTATCAGAGCTCTCGGTTGCAAAACTAGAGCTCTGGAGTCGTGTTGAGTCTGTCTAGGTCGTTCGGTATAGGAGTATGTGACTATTTACATTCATTCACATCTCTACGTGACTTATTTGCTTAAATTTGTGATAATTGACTACATAATCATGAACTGAACCCCATGCATCGATATCTTCTTGATTTGTGTATTTTCAGGATGCCTCCAAGAAGGAGAGCAGATAGGGAACAGACTCCTGATCTTAATCAACCCCCTCCACAAGCACCTCCACCTCCTCCGATGAATGCTGAGAATATTGTGCAGGCCCTTCTGAACCAGCTTCAGCAGAACCAAAGGAATAATCCACCATGGGAAGGACAAGGTGGGCAAGTAACTCCGGCCTTTAAGGAGTTCAGAAACAACAATCCGCCGAAGTGGTATGGAGGAGATGACATCCAAGCCGAGGAGTGGTTGTCGGAGGTTGCGGGAATTTGGGAAATTTACCCCGCTCCTTCGCATGAGAAAGCTCTTTGTACGGCCCGGTTTGTTCAAGGTCCCGCATCCAATTGGCTCAAAGCTATGAGAGCCCGATTGGAGAGGAATGGAGAGGAATTCGATTGGGAAAGCTTTGTGAGAGAGTTTCGTCATAAGTATGTTCCATCAAGTGCTCATGAGAGAAGGTTGCAACAATTTACAGAACTGAGACAAGGGAATCGATCGGTTGAAGAGTATATTTTGGAATTTGAGAGACTTGCACCGTACGCCCACACATCACCAATGATGATACTCAGAAGGCCCGGAACTTTATTCATGGTTTAAGATATGAAGTCCAGGATGCTCTTAAGGCAGCTACAGTGGATACATGGGAGAAGGCTACGAGGAAGGCAATTAAGGTGGAAGCCAACAACAAGAGATTGAGGCCGACTTACTCTTCGGGCCAAGGTTCGAGCTCTAATTTGGGGAAGAGGCCTGTATCCTATAGTGGGCCTCCGGTCTTCAAACCCCAAGGTCCTACTACTTCAGTCAAGAAAGCTCGACCTCTGGTACCGACGGCACTAGCTTTACCGGCCCCGATTCAGTGTAGTTATTGCAAGGGTCCCAACCACACTGAGGAGAATTGCCGGAAGAAATTGAGAAGATGTTATAAATGTGGAGAGCCTGGCCATATGATCAGTACTTGTCCTCAAGTGAGAGCACCTCAGCCTCGAGTTCCTCCGCCGTTGAATGTGATGCCTCCGAGAGCACCGATCCAAGCAAGAGCCTATGCTTTGGAGGGCGAGGAAGAGAATGTAGAGGTGGATGCCAATGCCGTTGTTGAAGGTACTATCTACATTCATGGCATTCCATTGCATGCATTGTTTGATCCGGGAGCAACGCATTCATTTATTGCTTCCCGGCTTGCTTCTACTCTTCCCTTGCCTGTTGCTTGCCTAGATGATTCCTTTATTGTTTCTTCTCCCCTTGGTGCTACTTTGTCTACGAATTGTGTTTACCGAGGTTGTCCGGTGGTTGTGGAAGATCATGAGTATCCGGCAGATCTGATCAAGATGCCTATTAAGAAGTATGGGGTAATTCTGGGAATGGACTGGTTGTACCGTTACCGAGCCATGATGGATTGTTTTGCTAAGAGGGTGACTTTGGGTTCTACGGTCTTTGCGGGTCAGAGGTTGAAGACCTGCCCGTTTATTTCCTTCATGGAAGCAAGTAGACTGTTTCGGGACGGTGCGACGGGCTATGTGGCCTACCTTTTGAATAAGCCAAAGGATCAGGCCAAGCTCGAAGAGACGGAGATCGCGAAAGAATTCCCCGATGTGTTTCCGGAGAACTTGGGATCTTTACCTCCTGATCGGGACGTCGAGTTTGTGATAGATCTCTATCCCGGAGCAGAACCGTATGCGAAATCTCCCTATAGGATGGCTCCAGCCGAGTTGAAGGAGTTAAAGATGCAATTGGACGAGCTCTTAGAGTGTGGTTACATTCGCCCGAGCACTTCTCCGTGGGGTGCTCCGGTCCTGTTTGTAAAGAAGAAAGACGGGACTTTGCGAATATGTATTGACTACCGTGAGCTGAACTGGCTAACGGTTAAGAACAAATACCCGCTCCCTCACATTGAAGAGTTGTTCGACCTCCTGCAAGGGTCGAGGGTTTATTCCAAGTTGGACTTAAGGCAAGGGTATTACCAGTTGCGTATCCGGGAGGGAGATATACCGAAGACGGGTTTCAACACGAGATATGGGCATTTTGAGTTTGTGGTCATGCCTTTTGGTCTGACCAATGCCCCAGCCGCGTTTATGGATATGATGCACCGAATATTCCGGCCTTACCTCGATAAATTTGTGGTCATCTTTATAGATGATATTCTGGTGTATTCGAGGTCCGAAGAAGAGCACGCGCGGCATTTGAGCATTGTCTTGTCTAAACTTCGGGAACACAGATTGTTCGCCAAGTTCAGTAAGTGCGAGTTCTGGTTGGATCGAGTTTCCTTTTTGGGTCACTTCATTTCAGGGAATGGTATAGAAGTGGATCCGGCGAAGATTGAAACGGTGATGCTTTGGAAACCACCGAAGAATGCCTCGGAAGTGAGAAGTTTTCTCGGGTTGGCAGGATATTATAGACGCTTTGTGAAAGATTTCTCGAAGATTGCTTCCCCGTTGACCCGGTTAACTAAGAAAGAGGTGAAGTTTGAGTGGGATGAGGTGTGTGAGAAGAGTTTCCAAACCCTTAAGGAGAGGTTGACTACTGCACCGGTTTTAACCCTACCCGAGGGTTCGGAAGGCTACTCAGTTTACACCGATGCTTCGAAGGAAGGTCTCGGTTGTGTGTTAATGCGGAATGGTAAGGTTGAAGCCTACGCCTCAAGGAAGTTAAAGGATCTTGAGAAGAACTATCCCACTCATGACTTGGAACTCGCCGCAGTGGTGTTTTCTTTGATGAAATGGCGGCATTACCTTTATGGAATCACTTTTGAAGTGTTCACCGACCACCAGAGTCTTAAGTATCTGTTTACCCAGAAGGATTTGAACGTAAGACAGAGGAGATGGATGGAGACACTCGAGGATTATGATTGTAAGATTCAGTACCATCCGGGTAAAGCCAATGTGGTGGCGGATGCTTTGAGTAGGAAAGTGAATGTTTCAGGTTTGGAAGCAGGTTCTAGTAGACAGGGTTCAGTGGTTCTGGTTTCGGAGGCTCGATTGGCTAATATTTCGGTTCAGCCGGTTTTGAAGCAGAGACTGATAGAAGCTCAATCTATGGATCCAGAGATTCAGAAATTGATAGCGAAGTCAAGGATTGATCCTGAAACCGAGTTTGGATTTGATGATTTAGGATTGTTCAGGTTGAAGGCTCGGGTTTGTGTTCCGGAAGATTTTAAGCAGTTGGTACTTGATGAAGCCCACAAGTCAGCGTATGCAGTACATCCCGGTACCACCAAAATGTACAAGGATCTAAGGACTTTATACTGGTGGAACGGCATGAAGAGAGACGTTGCTAACTATGTTAGGAGATGTCAAACATGCCAAGTGGTGAAAGCAGAACACCAGAAACCGGGAGGAACTCTCCAACCACTTCCAATACCCGAGTGGAAGTGGGAGCAAGTGACAATGGACTTCGTGTCCGGCTTACCAAGGACCAAAGGAGGTTCCGATGGAATTTGGGTGATTATTGATCGGTTGACGAAGTCGGCGCATTTTCTTAAGGTGAAGATGTCCGATAAGGTTCCTAAGTTGGCCCGGTTATATCGGAAGGAGATTGTTAGATTGCATGGTACCCCGGTCAGCATTGTTTCAGATAGAGATCCTCGGTTCACATCCAGTTTTTGGCAGGAATTACAGAAGTGTTTGGGGACGAAGCTCCACTTTAGTACTGCATTTCACCCACAGACGGACGGTCAATCCGAAAGGTTAATAAGGTATCTTGAGGACATGCTTCGTGCTTGTGCCTTAGATTCTCAGGATTCGTGGGATGAACAGTTGGATTTGATTGAGTATGCCTACAACAACAGCTTTCAGTCTTCTATTGGGATGGCACCGTATGAGGCGTTATATGGAAGGAAATGTAGATCCCCTCTCTTTTGGGATATTGATGAATGGAGGTGGACCAAAGCTGGAAAGCTCGAGAGAGCTAAGAAACCTAAGGAAATTCAGGATACCATCGAGAGGGTGAAAGTGATTAAACAGAGGTTGAAAGTGGCTCAAGACCGGCAAAAGAGTTATGCAGATAGGAGAAGACGACCCTTAGAGTTCGAGAAAGGAGATAAGGTCTTTTTAAAGGCATCTCCTAGAAAAGGGTATGCTCGGATTGGTAAAGACGGGAAGCTTAACCCTCGCTATTTAGGCCCCTTTGAGATCCTTGATCGAGTTGGGGAAGTAGCTTACAAACTTGATTTACCGCCGAGTTTGAATTGGATTCACAATGTGTTCCATGTCTCGCAGCTTCGGAAACATTATCCCGATGAGTCTTCTATTCTTCCTGTTGAGAAAGTTCAGTTAGAGCCGGATTTGACTTTTAAGAAGTATCCAGTTCAGGTGTTGGATCGAAAGATGCAAGAGTTGAGGAATAGACAGATCCCTCTTGTGAAAGTCCTGTGGCGTGATCAAGAATCCGAAGAAGCTACTTGGGAGACTGAGGATAAGATGAAACAGTTGTATCCGGATCTTTTCAAGACCTCGCCTCGGACCTGAGGACAGGTCCTTTTGAAGGAGGGAGGGTTGTAACATCCCGACTGATCAGACTTTTCAGGTAACCTCTTATGTGCGCTATTCAATTATTTCCTTATGTGATATTTCATTTCTAACGTGAATTATTGAAGTTATTTGAACTTATTTGCTTTAATATGATTTTGGTTACCCTTGAACGTTTAACTTTTCTTGTTGGGTATTTTATTCGTTTCGGGTTCATATTTAATTCTAATTTTTGGTGAATTCGTGATATTTGTTAATTATATGTTTTGTGAACTCGTTTACATGCTCGTTATATGTTTTGGTATTTGTTTTAGTTGCCTTTTTGGGTTCGTTTTGGAGACGGGACCTAAAGGAGGCTAAAGAGCACTTAGCGCACCTTGGGTTCCGGGACGTGTATCTTGAGCTCGGGAATTCGGATTCGAATTCCGTTACCTCCATTGAACTCGTTTCGACGATTCGAGTTCGATGGGACAAGCCTCACATTTTTCTAAGCTCGTTAAGACCTCCGTATTTCACCCGTAACGAGCCCCTTAAGCTTGGAAGGTACCTTTTGACCTTATGAGACCTTGTGGACCTCACTTGAACCTTATCTAAGCCTAACCCTTGGGTTATACTTGAGTTAGCTAACCATTTCAGCCCCTAAACCCCCCTAAACCGACCCATTCTCTCCCTCTCTCACCAAATCGATCAGCAAAGCAAGAAGGAAGAAGGAAGAAAACCCCTTTGTTCATTTTCAGATTTTTGGGCTCAAATCTTCATCAAAACTTCTCCAAATTTAAAGGTAAGTTCATGGTTGCAATCTACACTTACTCTTCTCTCTTTTATGTGATTTTGAGTTCAATTCTTTGGTTGGTTATTGAGATTTTACAAGCATGTGAATAGTAGTGTTGGTAGATTTGATTGATTCCTACTCCTTTCATGTTTCCTTGAGATTTGTTGTTGATAGTATGCTCCTAGGACTTGTTTCTTAGCAATTGTTGCATTTCCTTGCTTGGTAATTAGAGCATGAGTGTTGGGTTTTGTTTTGGGGTTGCTGAGTTACTGTTGAGCCGTCTGCGTTTTTCTGTACCGTGACACGGGGGTGTCACGGTTTGCCCTTTGTTGGTGACACGGGCGTGTCACCTTTTGAGTTCATTGCTCGTTTTCTGTACCGAGACACGGGGGTGTCTCGGCTTGCCTTGTTTCGGTGACACGGGCGTGTCACCTCCTAGTTCCCGTTGTTTAGTTCTGTACTGAGACACGGGGTGTCTCAGCTTGCCCTTCCCGGGGGACACGGGCGTGTCTCCTAGGAACTCTAGTTTCGTTCGTTTTGCTTCCTTTCCGTTGTTTCTTGTTGTTTATTCCTGCCTCGTTTATGATATATGTCCGATTATGCTTTGAATGCTCATAAATGATCTAAATGTGGACTCATTTCATATCATTTGCATCATAACCATACATACACATGTACCGAGCGTCAATGTGGTTCATATTGAGTCTAAGAGTGTCTCTTGTTGTTTGCCTTGTTCAGAGGATCTTCCTGTAGGGGACGAGCTTGCTCCGTAGGTGTCCGGTTTCCTCTTTTGACTCAGCTTCGTTCGTTGCCAAGGTGAGGTTTTGTTCTTTTAGTTATTCGACCTATAACCCTACTTGATTTGAAGCCTCGCATGTGGATATGTATAATATATGGTAAATAAGTGTATGATACTTATGTTGCAGGATTTATCCCATTTGTTATAAGAATTTGAAAACGTTTGTATAAGTTTATACGCTATTTTGCTTTTGCTTGAAAAGTTTAGTTTTCCGCAAGTGTGTGTGTGTGTGTGTGAGCGAGATGTGGCTTTGAAAGATAAGCTTTGAGGTATATTTGTGTGACTTTCGTGATATGTTTGGGCCCCGGAGTGTGGTATGGTAATCTCGGGACGGCCGGGGGGTCGCCGAGCTCTTCCATCAACACCTCCATTTGAGAGTCTCGTCCAACCTTAGGAGGTTGAGGAAGGGTGTTTCTCTTGAGCCGGCGGAGGCAACCGCCGAAGGTTTCAAGGTAGTAATTAAACCTTGTCTCGTTTGTGTATGTGGATAGTTAGGGCCGATCAACCCTTCTATCAACCGGTGTTGGGGATGGATTCTGATTTGTTTTGCTTTGCTTTGTTCTTTGTATTTGGAAGTTGGGGATGTGTGTGACTCGTACTCGCCGAGTTGGTTAAGCTTTGTATGATCTACGGAACGAGAGCGGATTCTAAATTCACCTAAAACTTGGAGTCTTGTTTTGCCCTTTTCCCTTTCCTTTAACTTATATATATCTATATCACTGGAATTAATTTGGCTTGCAAAAACCACTCTCGGTTCAAGGATCTTTCCATTTGAGTAAGTGCTTTGCTCTATATATATATCGGGTGCGTGAGTTAGCCCCCTCACTAGTCGCTAGGACTAACCCCTCGTTGTTGTTTTCCCCTTTTTCCTTTCTTTTGAGTTTGCAGGTTCTTCCGAGTCAAGCTAGGCGGCAAGTGTCTTTTGGGTTTACTTGTGGTTTAGCTTGGGTCTTCATGCATTCGTAGTGGATTACTTCTACTCTTATTGCTGTATTTTGGATTATGTATTTATGATTACACTTACTCTATTTTGGGCCGAGATGGCATTGTTTATTCTGTTTATAAACTGGCGTGAATGGTTGACCCTTCCCCACTTTTGAAATGTATATGTGGTCTTGGGATATATGTTGATTATAAATTGCTTCCGTTACTCTGATTTTAATTCTTGCAGTTCTTGGGGGTCTAGGCCGCCTAGCGAGGGTGTGAGTTTTGTGTGTCTCCCGTTCGCTATGGTCTGATACGGGTGCGGACTTCCATTTCGCTACTCGTGTTGGACCTTAGTGCGGGGGATGTGGCACCCTTCGCTCTGGGGGTGTTACAGTCTCGGTGCGGGGGATGTGACGCCTTGCGCTCGGGTGTTACACGGTAAGAGTAGCGTTTATAAACCGATCCGTAATGAGGCAAATTCCAAAAGAGAATTTACTTCAAAGATTGTATGATAAATTATGCAACTAGGAAACATATAGACACATATAAATTGATATAATGATTGAGTGCATGGCGCCAGGGTCATAGGACCATAACTGGTGTGTTAAGAACGTGTACCGTACTTCTAGTCATTGATGAGATCTAAGGTTTTATTTCCTCCAAGAATGTTACTCATTCTTACAAAGAATCACATAGGGAGATATAATGTAGCACCCACAAGTAGGGCCACATCCCCCGCACCATAATCCAAACCCGAATACGAAATGGAATGTCCGTACCCGAATCCGAACCATAGCGAACGGGAGACCAAACACACACCCTAGGCTAGGCGGAGCTAAGCAAACTAAACCAGAGTACGCGGAAGCATATAAATAAAACATCAACCAAAGAACAACACATATACTTATAGGTACCAACACATATATATATAAGTATCATATTGTTTACATATAGGTACCATCACGGAATTCTGTACAAAAGCCATCACGGCTCGAGTAATAAATAAGTATCCAAAATAGACATATACAAAATGATAAAATAAGCAGGTGAGCAAACGCTACTAGCAAAACCTAGACCGACAAGTGCAAACAGGACACACTTCTCCGCCTAGCCCAAGCCCCAAAAGAACCTGCAACTAAAAGAATAAACGAGGGGTCAGTCAACTGACTGAGTGAGGGGCTAACGCACACCCACACCCTAAATAAGTATAGAGCAAAGCACTTAACAAAAGATGGACGTATGAACCGGAATAGGTTTTTCAAACCAAACTTTTCAAGGCAATAACTATATACCGTACTAAGATCTGTCATAATTCTATTCCAATTCATACTTCCCAAATCATAACATAACATAGCATATGCTCGGCGAGAACGAGCTTCCAACCTGTACTCCTCATATCATAAAACATAAATCAGAATACACAACCTCTTCTCCTTTGATGGTAGAGTCACGCGTTGACTCTATCCATCCATAACATAACAAACCCCCGAGAGGTAGCTAACCTACAACGGGTCCTCCCCGGTAAACCGAAGGCATCGGAATATCACGCCTTCCCTAGCTCCCGAGGTCGCACATGATATTCCGGGTGGAGACTATGCACAGGTTTAACCTCGACGGCCCAATGCCGTCCCGAGGGCTCCTTACCCATAGCTCCTTGAGCTCCCAAGCACATAACATATCATATAACCAATCTTTCATGGTTCCACTCGCTAACAACAGAATTTAAACCTTTTCCAAACGGCTTACATATACCTTCATATTATTTTCCGAAATCAAAGTTGGTTCACAAACTCATAACCTATATTACAAAACACTTATTTACATATACATATAATTTATCCACATGCGGGGCAAGAAAACGACACGTAAAGGTATTAGGTCAATTTAGCTATACAAACATCTAAACCTCACCTTGTGCGTAGAAAGTAAAGAGAGTGATCACCCTAAGCCTCGGGCTCGACCCCGGCCGCACCTTCTGAAAAGAAACACAAGAGCCCACGACTTAGACCCTATATGAACCAATTATGACGCTCGGCATATGCATGACTCATGCTTGGATGTGAAATAAATAAGGAATGAACCATATAATTCACAAAACATAATATATATAACAATTAACATGCAAAAGAAAGCACTTAAAGTCATAAAATTGCATAATTAAAGTAAAGGAAAGTAGTGGCAACTTTCAAGTTTCAAAGGGAAAATCCACCCCCATGGATTTTTCCAAAGAGCAAAATCCACCCCCATGGGTTTTTCCAAAGCTACTGCCTCAAATCCACCCTCATGGATTTTTCCAAAAGGAAAAATCCACCCTCGCGGATTTGATCCAGTAGGAACGGTTCCGGCCATGGGAACGGCCGTTCCCGTTCCCAGTACAACTGGGAACGGTCGTTCCCACTCTCGGTAGGCACAGAAGATGGCCTGGGAACGGTCGTTCCCAGTTTAAAGCTGGGGCGGGAACGGCCGTTCCGGCCTGGTTCGAAATCTGGAACAGAGGTTTTATTACAGAAACAGGGGAAGCTCGTTTGGTGCCCAAAAATGGCCAAAATTCAACCCTTAAAAATGCCACAACTTCTCAAAATGCACAAACAATTCAAATAAATCATGCTTGACATATAAACACCCAAATAACTCAAGAAAACGGAATAAAAGGCCATGATCAAAGAGATGCAAAAATCAAGTCAAAAACATGATCATTCATAAATGCTCAACCAACCCATGCTTTCATGAAATAAATGCAACACATACCATATGTATAACTCATATATAAAGATGGAATTCAAATATAACAAGTATAGAACTCATATTCCAAATTTTGAACTAAACCCTTACTATTCACAACATGCTCCAAAGAAACCATCCAAGGCTCCAAAAGAAGAACTTAAACCATAGAATTGACGAGCATGCCGAGAGGTTTCCGAAACTTACTCAAGCTCGAAGATTGGTCGAGAAATGAAGAAGTTATGGTTGATTGAAGCTTGGTCAAAAATGGAGGTTTTGGCTTCTCTTTTCTCTTGGCCAAGGCTGTTGCTGATCGTGAAAAGGGAAGAAAGAGCCAAGGATTCACTCTTAAGGCTTAACCGGGTTCGGTTCACGGGTTCGGTTCAAGTTCTCCGGTTCGGTTTCAATTGGTTTAAGAGGTTAAGGGTTCACCAAGTCCCAAAACACCAAAATCACATAATCAATTAATTCAAATAGGTTCAAATAAATTCATATAATTCAAAATAGTCCTATACAAATAATCTAAAACGCAAATAATATTAATTCACATAATTTACCTGTACCGACTGTGAGTCGGGGTGTTACAACCTCCCCCCCTTCAGAAAACCTGGTCCCCAGGTTCACCGTCTGACCTGAGAACAAATCTGGATACAACTGTCTCATCTTTTCCTCAGATTCCCAAGTAGATTCTTCTGATTTCTGATCCCTCCATAATACACGGACCAAGGGAATCTGTTTATTTCTCAACACTTGTATCTTTCGGTCTTGAACCTCAATCGGGTACCTTACTATTGTCAAATCTGGTTCAAGTTGCACTTCTTCGATAGGGAGAATGGTCGTTTCTTCGGGATAAAACTTTATGAGCTGCGAAACATGAAAGACATTGTGTATCCCGGTCAGATTTGGTGGTAAATCCAATCTATAGGCCACTTCTCCAATCTTTTCAAGAATTCCAAAAGGTCCAAGGTATCTCGGGTTAAGCTTCCCACCTCGACCTATTCGTGAGAAACCCTTTCTAGGAGATGCTTTCAAGAAAACCCGGTCTCCTATTTCAAACTCAAGGGGTCTCCTTCTCTTATCCGCATAGCTCTTCTGACGATCCTGAGCTGCTTTCATTCTCTGTTGAATAAGCTTAACTTTAGCGGTAGTTTTATCCAATCTCTCCCGAGGTGTGGCTCTCTCGAGCTTACCCTCTTCAGTCCACCGCCAATCATCAAGATCCCAAAAGAGAGGCGATCTACACTTCCTTCCATAAAGTGCCTCATACGGGGCCATACCAATAGAAGCCTGAAAACTGTTGTTATAAGCAAACTCGACCAGAGCTAGATGTTTATCCCATTTGTCCTTGAAATCCAAAGCACACGCCCTTAGTAAGTCCTCCAAATACTTAATCAACCTCTCTGATTGTCCGTCCGTTTGAGGATGAAAAGCGGTGCTAAAATTGAGCTTAGTACCTAACCGTTTCTGTAGATCCTGCCAGAACTTAGCTGTAAATCTCGGATCACGATCTGAAACAATACTAGCAGGTACCCCATGCAGTCTCACAACTTCGTTACAATAAAGCTCAGCTAACTTCGGAGTTTTATAGGACATCTTAACCTTAAGGAAGTGAGCTGACTTGGTTAGACGATCAACTATCACCCAGATTCCGTCGAATCCTCCTCTCGACCTTGGTAAACCAGACACGAAATCCATAGCTATTTGCTCCCATTTCCATTCAGGTATTGGAAGTGGTTGGAGAACTCCTCCCGGTTTTTGGTGTTCGGCCTTGACAACTTGGCACGTGAGACATCGCCTTACAAAGTTAGCAATATCTCTCTTCATACCATTCCACCAAAAGAACTCTTTCAAATCTCGATACATTTTAGTACCACCGGGATGAATAGAATATCCGGAACGATGTCCTTCCTCCAGTACTAGTTTCTTGAGCTCTTCCGGAACACAAACTCTTGTTTTGAACCTGAATAACCCGGAATCATCAAACCCAAACTTTGACTCTGGATCTATCTTAGACCGAAGTACCAATTTCTGAACCTCTGCGTCCGTAGTCTGAGCCTCAATTATCCTCTGTTTCAAATCAGGCTGAACCGAAATATTAGCTAATCGAGCCACTGAAACCACAATTGCCGAACTCTGCTCTAAAACCTCTACATTCAACCCCGAAACACTCGCTTTTCTGCTCAAAGCATCAGCCACTACATTGGCCTTACCCGGATGATACTGAATCGTGCAGTCATAATCTTCTAAAAATTCCATCCAACGCCTCTGTCTATTATTAAGATCCTTTTGAGTAAAAAGATATTTCAGACTCTTATGATCCGTAAATATCTCAAATGTCGTCCCGTAGAGGTAGTGGCGCCACTTCAACAAAGCAAAAACAACCGCTGCTAGTTCGAGATCGTGAGTGGGGTAGTTTTTCTCGTGATCCTTCAACTTCCTAGAAGCGTAGGCTACTACCCGACCATCTTGCATTAACACACATCCGAGGCCTTCCTTCGAAGCATCTGTATAAACCGAATAGCCTTCGGATCCCTCAGGTAGGGTAAGAATCGGTGCTGAAGTTAATCTGTCCTTCAAAGCTTGAAAACTCCTTTCGCACGCCTCATCCCACTCATACTTTACTTCCTTCTTGGTTAATCGGGTCAATGGGCACGCGATCTTGGAAAAATCCTTCACGAATCTCCTATAATATCCCGCTAACCCAAGGAAACTTCTCACTTCGGAAACATTCTTCGGTCTTTCCCACTGAGCCACGGTTTCAATCTTGGAGGGGTCGACTTCAATTCCTTTACCCGAAATGATATGGCCAAGGAAGGTGACTCGATCAATCCAGAACTCACATTTACTGAACTTAGCATACAGCTTGTGCTTCCTTAAAGTTTCCAAGACGAGTCTTAAGTGATAAGCATGTTCTTCTGCAGTTCTCGAATAAACCAAGATATCATCTATAAAGATAACCACAAACTTGTCGAGATACGGTCTGAAAACTCGATGCATCATATCCATAAACACGGCTGGAGCATTAGTCAACCCAAACGGCATCACCACGAACTCGAAGTGTCCATACCGGGTATTGAATGCTGTCTTAGAGATATCTTCCTCCCGAATACGGAGTTGGTAATAACCTTGCCTCAAGTCCAACTTGGAATATACTTGGGATCCTTGTAAAATATCAAACAATTCCTCTATCCGAGGTAATGGGTACTTATTCTTCACTGTCATCCGGTTTAGTTCACGATAGTCTATGCACATCCTTAGAGATCCATCCTTCTTCTTCACAAATAAAACAGGAGCACCCCACGGCGAAATACTCGGACGAATATAACCACAAGCTAACAACTCATCAAGCTGATTTTTCAATTCTTTCAACTCAGCCGGAGGCATTCGGTACGGGGTTTTAGAAAACGGTTCTGCTCCAGGGTAAAGATCAATCACAAATTCAATATCCCTATCGGGTGGTAAAGAACCCAAATTCTCGGGAAATACATCAAAGAAATCTCTTACAACCTCAGTTTCTTCAAGTTTAGTTTGATCCTTTGGTTTGTTAAGAAGATAAGCCACGAATCCGGTTGCACCTTCCCGGAGGAGTTTATTAGCTTCCATAAAAGACACGAATGGGCTTGATTTCCATCTTTCACCCGTAAACACCACAGTATCCAAGAAGATCTTCTTAGCATAACAATCCAACTGAGCCCGATGTCGAAAGAGAAAATCCATACCCAAAATAACCCCATACTTCTTCATTGGCATAATAATCAAGTCTGCTGGGAAAACTTTACCTTCAAAACTCACAGGACACTCTCTGAACACCCTGTCAACCTCCAAAGAACTTCCCAACGGGGTACTCACCACATACACATGCGCAGATAATTCATCATGCAAAGGCAAAGAAGCAACAAGATCCCGGGAAATAAATGAATGAGTAGCTCCGGGATCGAATAATGCATGAAATGGTATGCCATGAATGTTTATAGTACCTTCAATCACGGCGTTCGGATCCACATCAGCTGCTTCCTCTTCCCCTTCAAGAGCATATACACGAGCTGGAACCGCAGGTCTCTTCTTTGGACAAGTATCAACCTTGTGCTCGGAGGATCCACACACGTAGCACTTGCCTAAAAGTTTCCAACAACGCTCAACTGGATGCTTTCCCTGACAAAATGAACAAAGAGGTGGAATCTGAGCAGGGGCCGCTAAGGCGGGAACTGCAGGAGGTGCCACGCGACCGGTAAATCTGGGCCTTTTGTTCCCGAAACCCTGGGGACGAAAAGCCGGTGGAGCAGAAGCTCTCGGAGCATAAGAAACGGGTCTTTTACCCGATCCGGAGCCGGATCCCGAATTCTGAGAAGAAGAGAAAGGTGGAGGCTTCAACCTTATATTTTGGGCTTCAACTTGCAACGCCCTCTTTGTAACCTTAGACCAAGTGCTCACATTAGCGGCTTTGAGTGACTCTTGAATATCCCGACGAAGTCCATGAAGAAATTTTCGGGCTTTGTGATCATCATGATCAGTAATGTGAGTAGCATAAGGAGCGAGTCTCTCAAATTCCAAAATATATTCCTCCACCGTCCTAGTACCTTGCCTCAAATCCGTAAACTCTTGCAACCGACGTTCTTGAGCACTATGTGGTACATACTTTTCATAAAACTCTTGTACAAAAGTTTCCCAATTGAATTCTACGCCATTCCTTTCTAACTTAGACCGAACACTCCTAAGCCAAACCGCCGCTTGTCCTTGAATAATACGTCCTGTACAAACCGCTTTATCTTGGGAGCTCCCCGGACATATTTCCCAAATTCCTCGTATCTCGGATAGCCATTCGTCCGCTTTGATATCATCTCCCCCATACCACTTTGGAGGATTGTTACTACGGAAATCCTTATATATACCGGAAATATCTTGGCCTTGACCCGGGTTTTGATTCCTTTGATTTTGTTGAAGTTGATTAAGGAGGGCTTGAACAATGTTCTCCGCATTCAGAGGAGGTGGCGGAGGTACATTTTGTGGAACCGGTTCATTAAGATCGGGAGTACGTTCACGGTTATTATGTCTTCTTGGAGGCATCCTGAAATTCACAATTTCATATAAAATGGATGCATGTAGATTAGTATATGACCAATTATACAAGTAAGAAATTAACATGTATTAAAGTAATTACATATTCAAGTCATATAATCACATAACCACATAATCATATTGTCCTAAGCCGCACGACCTAGACGGACTCACACGACACTAGAGCCCGGTTTTGCAACCGCGCTCTGATACCACTTAAGGATGTAGCACCCACAAGTAGGGCCACATCCCCCGCACCATAATCCAAACCCGAATACGAAATGGAATGTCCGTACCCGAATCCGAACCATAGCGAACGGGAGACCAAACACACACCCTAGGCTAGGCGGAGCTAAGCAAACTAAACCAGAGTACGCGGAAGCATATAAATAAAACATCAACCAAAGAACAACACATATACTTATAGGTACCAACACATATATATATAAGTATCATATTGTTTACATATAGGTACCATCACGGAATTCTGTACAAAAGCCATCACGGCTCGTGTAATAAATAAGTATCCAAAATAGACATATACAAAATGATAAAATAAGCAGGTGAGCAAACGCTACTAGCAAAACCTAGACCGACAAGTGCAAACAGGACACACTTCTCCGCCTAGCCCAAGCCCCAAAAGAACCTGCAACTAAAAGAATAAACGAGGGGTCAGTCAACTGACTGAGTGAGGGGCTAACGCACACCCACACCCTAAATAAGTATAGAGCAAAGCACTTAACAAAAGATGGACGTATGAACCGGAATAGGTTTTTCAAACCAAACTTTTCAAGGCAATAACTATATACCGTACTAAGATCTGTCATAATTCTATTCCAATTCATACTTCCCAAATCATAACATAACATAGCATATGCTCGGCGAGAACGAGCTTCCAACCTGTACTCCTCATATCATAAAACATAAATCAGAATACACAACCTCTTCTCCTTTGATGGTAGAGTCACGCGTTGACTCTATCCATCCATAACATAACAAACCCCCGAGAGGTAGCTAACCTACAACGGGTCCTCCCCGGTAAACCGAAGGCATCGGAATATCACGCCTTCCCTAGCTCCCGAGGTCGCACATGATATTCCGGGTGGAGACTATGCACAGGTTTAACCTCGACGGCCCAATGCCGTCCCGAGGGCTCCTTACCCATAGCTCCTTGAGCTCACAAGCACATAACGTATCATATAACCAATCTTTCATGGTTCCACTCGCTAACAACAGAATTTAAACCTTTTCCAAACGGCTTACATATACCTTCATATTATTTTCCGAAATCAAAGTTGGTTCACAAACTCATAACCTATATTACAAAACACTTATTTACATATACATATAATTTATCCACATGCGGGGCAAGAAAACGACACGTAAAGGTATTAGGTCAATTTAGCTATACAAACACCTAAACCTCACCTTGTGCGTAGAAAGTAAAGGGAGTGATCACCCTAAGCCTCGGGCTCGACCCCGGCCGCACCTTCTGAAAAGAAACACAAGAGCCCACGACTTAGACCCTATATGAACCAATTATGACGCTCGGCATATGCATGACTCATGCTTGGATGTGAAATAAATAAGGAATGAACCATATAATTCACAAAACATAATATATATAACAATTAACATGCAAAAGAAAGCGCTTAAAGTCATAAAATTGCATAATTAAAGTAAAGGAAAGTAGTGGCAACTTTCAAGTTTCAAAGGGAAAACCCACCCCCATGTATTTTTCCAAAGAGCAAAATCCACCCCCATGGGTTTTTCCAAAGCTACTGCCTCAAATCCACCCTCATGGATTTTTCCAAAAGGAAAAATCCACCCTCGCGGATTTGATCCAGTAGGAACGGTTCCGGCCATGGGAACGGCCGTTCCCGTTCCCAGTACAACTGGGAACGGTCGTTCCCACTCTCGGTAGGCACAGAAGATGGCCTGGGAACGGTCGTTCCTAGTTTAAAGCTGGGGCGGGAACGGCCGTTCCGGCCTGGTTCGAAATCTGGAACAGAGGTTTTATTACAGAAACAGGGGAAGCTCGTTTGGTGCCCAAAAATGGCCAAAATTCAACCCTTAAAAATGCCACAACTTCTCAAAATGCACAAACAATTCAAATAAATCATGCTTGACATATAAACACCCAAATAACTCAAGAAAACGGAATAAAAGGCCATGATCAAAGAGATGCAAAAATCAAGTCAAAAACATGATCATTCATAAATGCTCAACCAACCCATGCTTTCATGAAATAAATGCAACACATACCATATGTATAACTCATATATAAAGATGGAATTCAAATATAACAAGTATAGAACTCATATTCCAAATTTTGAACTAAACCCTTACTATTCACAACATGCTCCAAAGAAACCATCCAAGGCTCCAAAAGAAGAACTTAAACCATAGAATTGACGAGCATGCCGAGAGGTTTCCGAAACTTACTCAAGCTCGAAGATTGGTCGAGAAATGAAGAAGTTATGGTTGATTGAAGCTTGATCAAAAATGGAGGTTTTGGCTTCTCTTTTCTCTTGGCCAAGGCTGTTGCTGATCGTGAAAAGGGAAGAAAGAGCCAAGGATTCACTCTTAAGGCTTAACCGGGTTCGGTTCACGGGTTCGGTTCAAGTTCTCCGGTTCGGTTTCAATTGGTTTAAGAGGTTAAGGGTTCACCAAGTCCCAAAACACCAAAATTACATAATCAATTAATTCAAATAGGTTCAAATAAATTCATATAATTCAAAATAGTCCTATACAAATAATCTAAAACGCAAATAATATTAATTCACATAATTTACCTGTACCGACTGTGAGTCGGGGTGTTATATATAATGCATGGAGTTAAGAATGATTCAAGATTGCCATAGAAATAGAAAATCTCAACTATAGTGCTAGGATTACTAGCACATAGAATACACATTGGAATATCACGAAATTATAACGGCCCTATCGATATCTTGAAGCGATTCTAAGGCTCGAGACATGAACATGCAGGAAAATGAGAAGAAAAAGGTTTTCCTAACTTGAAGGTATCAATTTTGAAAGCATTTTGAAACATTAAAATTTTGAAAATTTAAGATTTTTAAGAAAGAGCACCAAGGATACCAAAGCAACCTGATGCTCTGATACCACCTTAGCTGTAGCGCCCCCAAATACGCTACAACCCCATACCGTTGCACTTCCCAGGTGGATGTGAGACCTAGCACCTGAGAGGCACACCGGCGAACGGACGATGCTATACGATATCAGAGTAAGAAAACATGACAGTGGAATTTGAAATATTTAAAACAACAGCTTACGTTTGGGGCAGTAAATAAAAGAATTTGGAATAAATTGAAATTCATGAAAACTTAGAAGCAATACCGTAGGGTTAGAATTGTTCATGATCTAAGAGTATGATACTGGAGTAATATAATAATTATAAAAGATTATAGTCTAACTTGCTTAGTTAAGAAACCTGATCAAATATGCATAAGATAATGGACTCTCTATGCTTCAAGATACCAGCTAATGAGCGATGGCAATACTTGAAATCATGAATTGGAAAAGAGCGAGGGGTTAGTCAAAGTGACTAAGTGAGGGGTGGTTGAGGGATACTATAAAACTTTAGGATTTTTACCAAGAGACTTTTATTTGAAAGGATCTTTAACAATAATTGAATAAGAATGAAGTAATAATTTTGAGAGTAATGTGAAATCAGTATCCATAGTGGGATTAACCAAGAAACTCCTTGATTAGCACCCGATAATAGGAAAATACTACAACAATATCAATGTTGGGTTCATATTTAAGATAGAGGGGTAGGGGGATTATATACTATACTTTTTTAAGAAAATATTAACCCCTTTTTGTGAAACAATATGGTGCCCACAAGGTAGGCGTTCTCCAACCTTAACTCTTGAAAAACCAAGAATATTCGTAACGACATTGATCAAGATGTCATTACTTAATAAAAAGAAATACAACAATACCATCCTTCTTCCTCCGGTGTCACCTCAGGGATCTACCCCTAGTGATGGTATACATGAACTTGGGAGAGACGTACCTTTTCCCGTCACTTGATGTGGAATAACTAACCTCCAGTTAGACCACCACCAAGATCTAGTTGGCGACTGGTATAATAGTAGGCTTCGGCCTATGCCTCCCGGACTACTACTTCTACCAAGACCACCGGGCCCACAATAAGAAAATATATTTTGCTTGCATTTACCGATACCTGATAAACGGTAACATAGTACCGAGATAATTTAGTAGGAGATACTTTTAATTGTGTATGACAAGACGTTATGAATACTTTAAAATAATTGATTGTGTATACTGGAACAATATAAGTTGGGGATAATTACAGTTTTGGTCATCCAACTATGCCACTTATTCTCTTTTGGTCCCCCACTTTTCAATTTTACAAGAATGGTCACTGAACTACCACTTTTTTTACACATTTGGTCCCGCCGTTAGCCTTGCCGTTAAATGTAATGGAAATTACAGTTTCAGGCCAATTTTGGCGCCGTTTTCTGCGTTTTCCCTCATTTCTTCCCCTTGTTGCGATTGTGAAGTTCTCCAAGGTGAGTATGTCAAGCGGATCCACTGCATGGAGTAAACAAAGGCAAAATTTCCCCATTGAGCGAGTTTTTTGCAAATGTGGCTCCGAACCAGCACCCAATGAGGTTCATAAGTCCAACGGTGATGGAAACGGACGTGGCCGAAACATCCTTATCCGGGAAAATGTCAGTTAACAACTTAGAAACAGCTATAACAGAGTTGACTATTGATAAAGGAGGCTGTGGGATAGTTCCCTTGATGAATCGTTCTTTCCATGCATGTTTGGAGATTTTGATGGTTTCGATTGACTCCGGCCGAATCGGAAACCTTTGACAGCATTAGGCCCTCTTATGATGGCTACAACCAATCCCACCAAAAACACTATGAAAGCAGAGGGAAGCGAGCAGATCACTTTCTTGACTTTCCTCCATTTTTGATCCCTCATCTCTAAATCATCAACCTCACAGTTAGCTTCGTTTTCGGCTTCGTCTTGCCCCGGCCCGTTTACTATTATGATGAAACAGGCACAAATGAGGGCCAAAATCAATCCATCCGATCCGAGCTATGGACTCTCTCCTAAAGATTTCGACTTTGAGAAATTTTGAACCTTTCTGATGTACTTAACAGCCGTCATTGCGAAATTTAAGCCCTGAGCAAGCTGAATGCCTCTAACAACGGATAATGGAATCAATTTAAGCCGTCATTGCGAAATTCAAGCCCTGAGCAAGCTGAATGCCTTTGAGAAATTAGGCATTGCTCCGAACCAGCACCTAATGAGGTTCATAAGTCCAACAGTGATGGAAACGGACGTGGCCAAAACATCCTTATGCGGGAAAAGGTCAGTTGACACCTTGGAGAACTTCACAGTAGCAACAAGGGGAAGAAATGAGGGAAAACGCAGAAAACGGCGCCAAAATTGGCCTGAAACTGTAATTTCCGTTAAATTTAACGCCAAGGTTGACGGCGGGACCAAATGTGTAAAAAAAGTGGTACTTCAGTGACCATTCTTGTAAAATTGAAAAGTGGGGGGACCAAAAGAGAATAAGTGACATAGTTGGATGACCAAAACTGTAATTATCCCATATAAGTTGATATCAAAGTATTTTCAAAAAGGGCAGTATTATTTATAAAGGAATAAAAATGAATGTTATTACGGTAGGTCGTAAGATGTTTCATATATATATATATATATATATATATATATATATATATATATATATATATACTCATGATCCCAGTTGAAAATGTTTAACCTCACCTACAGTAACCAGGTGTTATGTAATAATACCGGAGTCCTAGTCCGTTCAGATCTTCACCTATGAGTGGTGATCAACTATAAGTTTCTATTTCGTAACCAAAACTACTCACATAGACAAGTTATCATAAAACATGTCATAATCATGGAATGAGATCACATAATAATATTCTGATAAAATACAACTTTAACATTCAAACAAGACTTATAAAACAAGCGGTTATCAAATTATGAATCTTAGTAAACTTTTATATTATAAAATAAGTTCATAATTTTTAATAAGGAAATCTTATTTTGGAAATGATATTTGAAAATATCCGATTTGAAAATCCTAAATGAATATCTTTATTTGAAATTCAAAACTTGGATAAAAATCCTAATTCTTTAATGTTTGAAACCTTGAACGTTTTGAATTTCAAAACAATAATATAAAACGTTTAAATGATCTTTGAAACTTTAATTTTACCCGGTAAACCCTTATTTTCACCGTTTAAGTGAATTTCTTTAATTAATTAAGTTTTATGAAATCTTTAACTAATCAAATATTTATTAATCACATCATGATCACAATTACAAGGTTTGAAATGAAATTTAGGATTTAATTTGACAATGTAGGTTATATTTGGAAAATGTTTCACAATTATCGATTTTTGGAAAATTCGGATAAAATCCATATTTAAAAAATTCCAAAACTAATTTTATAATTAATTTAATATAATTTTCAAAATTATCAGAATATGTGTTGACCAAAAAGTGAAAATTACTATTGAAAACATTTACTATTCAATTTCTTATGAATTAAACACTTTATAACATAAAATCAAATTCACACAGACACACACACTAGTCACACGCCACACACACTCACACACATGTCCAAGAACATTAAGAACATGTTCTTAAGTTCATTGGAATATTCAAAGAGGGTGTGTAACATGCTTGATCATATTCATATTTATAACATAGAATTTGAAGCATAATATAGCAAGATATACAAATTTTCTCTGAAGGTATGAATTTAATCAAACAAGATCATGTGCAGTTAAACATATGAATATACTATGTCATATCATAATTCATGCATATAATTAAACAAAATTCACATATATTATCATATTTTTCCTAAACTAGCATAAATAGCATATATTTCATAAAATAAATTGCTAAATCATAATTTAATTAAATCTAAGCATGATACTACTATTATTATACTAAGAACATAATATAAAGAATGAAATAATAAAATAAAACACACCTTAGCCTAGGGAGAGAGAGGAGTGACGTGAGAGGGAGAGAGATGGAGTGAATTTTGTGTAGTCTTGGAAATGAGCTTGGAGGGGGTATTTATACTTGGGATTTAGGGGCTTATGTTGCAATTCCTAAGAGTTTAGGGGAGATGTCGATGCTTCATAACCTAAACAAATGCTTGGTAGCAATGTAGGAAATGTAGTTGTCTCACATTTTAAACAAATGCTTGGAAGCTATATAAGAAATGTGGGTGAATTATATTCATTTATTTAAAGTTTCTAGAAGGCCTATGTTGTCATGGATGATGTCATGTTGAATAAAAATAAATATAAAATGATATAAAATTTATTCAAGAGTCGAGAGGTGAAAACTTGAAGTAGTAAATTAATGAAAGAACGAGTGAAAAATAAGCTTCGTCATGATTATAAATGTGGAATATTTAGAATTTTCGTTTATAAATTATGAATGTTAAAGATGATGAAAATCATGAGAAAATTATATAAACAAAGCTATGATGAAGTTTAAAGGTTGTAAATATTATCATAATTTAGAGAAAAATTCAAGAAATGTTTTAAGTATAATTTAGAATATTGAATGAAAGCTAATTATTTAGAATAAAATGATAATTTTTAAAAAGGAAACTATTTATAAAATATGCTACGGTTGGAATCAAGTTTTGGTAAATGTATGAAAATTCATAAAATAATTCAAGGATCGTTTTGACTATAATATTGAATATCAAAAAGTGTACCGATAAAAAGTCGTTTATGGTAAGAATAGTAACTAGGGTTTTGAAGTGATTTTCGATACTACTTGAGTTAGAATAGGAATTAGGGTTTGTGGATGATATCAAAATTCTCGAAATGATTCAAGGATTCATTTGTCTATAATATTTGATAGGACAAAGTGTTCCGAGAAATTCCTAGTTGTATGGAATGAATAGTGATCAAGGGACCTAATGGTAATTTTGATCAACAATTTTTGTAAAGTGTTTCGGGTCATGAAAAGCATATGTAAGTGATAGAAAAATATAATTTTCATGCCTCTAAGGTTCTACGAATGAGATAAGAGGATATCGTTTAGTGGATAAAGAATGACATGGGGATAAAATCGTAACACTGATGTTAAATTTCCGAAAATGATTTTAAAACAAGAGTTGTGAGTTAAGGTATTCAAGAAATAAAGATTTGAGTTTTTAGTATTCTATCGAGGGAATGGAGGCTCGGAAATGAATAGTAATATGGAGTTTTAGATGAGATCTCTCCCAACGTCACATAATAGCACGTAAGAATAACTTAAAACAAATAGAAATGTGGTGCATGAAGAACATTTGAAGGATCGAAGTCTATAAACGCTTTCACTTTCTTTCAAGGCTTACCAATTCCAACTAGGCCCTGTTTAGGGTTGTTACAGACCTTGTTGCCTGTAACGCCCCGGTTTTTCATTCGTTCAAATATGTCGTATATGTTTATAAATTGCGCAATTAAATTATTTAATTATGTGATTAATTATTTATGAGTGTTTTAAATATTAAATTTTAATATAAATTGTTATTAGTTTATTTTATTTTATTTCATTAAATTGAAATTTATTTAAATTGATGATTAGGAATTAATGTTAATTAATCATATTTTAATTATGCTAATTCATTAATTTCTAATAACCGTCGACTTTCACTAAATTAAATATCGAATTTAAATTTGTTTATTTAGTTTGGAATGTTAAGAATTGTTAATGTATTGTTCTTGCATGACTTAAACGCGCTTCGTTCTTATATGATTTGATATCGAAAATTCATGAAAATTTAGTATGTTGTAGATTTATGTGTTATGAACATGTTTACATGCTCGTTTTATGTTTTCGATTTCGTTTGACGTGGTAACGAATTTATTTTGAATTATGGAACCAAATCGGGGGCTAACGGGCAATTAGCGCACCCTTGGTTCCGTATGTGATAGCTTGAGCTAGGAAACTCGGATTTGAGTTTGTCAACTTCGCTGAACTCCTAACGAAAATTCGAGTTCAATGAACTTAGCCTCATATTTTTCTAAGACCATTTGAACCCCCGAAATCAAACCGAAAACCGAAACGAATGCAAAACTTCGACATTTTACAAAAAGAGCCATATCTTATTCAAACTTTGACCAAACTAACTATGGTTTGATTCTTTAGAACCCTAACTCAACCCTCTAACCAGCCTTTATCACCAGAAACCGAGATGACCCTCGTTACTTGGAGGAAATTCAGCCAAAACCTTCTGCTCTTCAGTTTTCCCGTAGCTCAAGCCAACCCTTGGAGATTCAAGCTCAAATCTCTTCCAAACCTTCATTAATCAACAAGGTAAGCTTAGGGTTGTATTGTACATTCATTTAGAGTCATTTTGATCCATTCATCCACATATTTGAGCTTGCTTTGATGGAGTTTGATGATTATGAGTGAATAGTTAGGTTATAAATGAATTTCTTGATCTCTTGGATTCCTTGATGACTTTGATTGTTTTAAAGCTTGAAAGTGATCATCTTAACTCCCTTATTTCAACTATGATCATGTATTTTGTGGTATTTGGCTATTAAATGAGTTACCCTTAATGAATTTATTATGAAATGCATGAAAATGGGACTGAATTCTTCCTCTCTCTCGATGTACTGCTGCTGCTGCGTTTTAGGATAGTAATTGCTGTCAATTGTTGATCATTTTTGCCTTGTTTACTGCACCTACATACCAGATCATGTTGAGCAGGAGTTGGAGTGGTTGTGACCTGTTGTTGTGAGGTTTTGTCTCTGGTTTTGGCCTGAAATGCTGTTGTCAATAACTGCTCTTTTCCTTGCTTTGTTGCTGTCCATTTTCAGTCGATTTGTGGGAGTATTTAAATTGTTTTGCTGCTGAGTTTGTTCCCTTGAATGCCTGCTACCTGCTGCTGTGAATTAGTGCCTTTGAAATAGGGATATAAGCTTTGTCCTGCTGCTGCCTGCGCGTCTGTATTCATCTCCCCGGCTGGGGAGATTTTTAAGCATGAAAGCACCCGACCGGGGAGCCTTATTACAGAAGCTCCTGATGTGATTTTTGTGAAATTCTTGCAAGTTGGTGGATGGTCTTGTTTGATCTTTGGCAGGCAATGGAGATGTATATATTATGTGTATAATTTGTATGCATGCTTGGAGTGAGTGTGTACGTGTAACTATACCTATATGTATATGTATACATTGAATTGTCTTGTGCATGTGTATAGTTTATATTTCATTAAGGTGGCTATTCTATATATTTGCATAAATATATTACGTAATATACATATATATAAAGATGTATGTTTTATAATTTTCATGCATGTATTACGTAATATAAATATATATATATATGTATGTTTTACATTTGCATGCATGTTGTGAATATATATATATATATTTGCGTGCATTTTGTTGAAATTAATTGTTTAATTTATTTGAAGTTTAGAATTAAATTGTTACCTATTTGATGTTCTTATCTAATGTCCAATCATGAATTGAATGTAATTATTTGTCTATTCTATAATTGTAAATGTGTTATAGTACGTGATCTGATTGTTATTTGAAATTCTTGGATTGAATTGAGATGAAATGTAGAATTTATGAACTTAATGAATATGAGCGCCTCCTTGAACGAATGAATGGCTTGTTTATATGGTTTAAGTGCATTAATAGTGCACATGAACATGTTCATTCCATAATATTATCTTTTAGGTATTCATATCATGTTCATTGCATATCGTGCGTCATATATGGTTAATTTGGAGTCTTGAGTCTCACGAATACGTTACATTGTCCTTTGTACAGTTTTCTCCAGGGCGGAGATGCCGGGTTCATAGGTCACTTTCATGTCTTCTTGTCTTCTTGGTTTTGTTCGGTAAGAGGCGTACAGGTGGGTTTCTCTACTATTTAGATAAATGACCCTATATACTCCCAATGTGTAAAGATTTAGGCTAAAACTATTATATGTATATAGAGTCATTTTCAAGAGTAAATTATTTCAATGTAAAGCCTTTATTTTATGAACCTACCAAATGTTTTGGCGAGAATGAATGAATGAATGCACAGAATGGGGCCCAGGGACTTGGTGTGAGTGGTGACCCGAGGAGGCATGGGCTGACGGTGATCCCTCACACTAGTCCCACCAATGAACGGCGTAACCGGACCTTGTTAGGAGTTAGCGAGGAATGGACGCTGAGTGCCATCTGGGGAGTCATGTTCCCCTTTTGGTCAATGAATGGATGGTTCGGGCCGATCACCCGGCCATCAACCCAAGGGAGAAGGTGTAAATGTTAATGAATGTGCACGAAAGAATGTTATGCATGAAAAGAAAGATGAATGAATGTTTAATGAACTACACAAGGTGTTGGTTGGAGATAATGCACGCCCACTAGCCTGGCCACAAACGACCTAGTGAAAAATGAACGTTATAATCCCTTTTGATGACTTATTTATTTCACCCAGTTGGGAAATGCACTAAAAACCTCATTTGGGATTATAACTTGCATGTGAATGTTTAAATATTATTGTATATGTTACTTATGCCTCGTTTTATACCCATCAGTCTCGTATAGACTGAACCAGGATTGTTTTCAGTGTTCTTGCAGGTTTGGAGTGCTAGGCGGGAAGTCAAGTCTAGTTAGTCTTACGGTTAAGTCAGAGTCTGTTCGTCTGCATTTTGAACCATGATTTGTTTAAGTTGGAGAATGTATGATTTGTATTGATTGTTACCACTACCATGAATTATGAATGAGTTTATAAGAAACTGTATTTGAAGTACTATGATTCTATTGATTTTCGGCTTTAGGTATCTATTCTAGTTGTGTAACAGCCCAAAACAGGGCCTGGATGAAAACAGTAAGTTAAGGCAGTGGTAAAGCGTTTATAGACCGTGATCCAACTTTTTGAATCATCGTGCATTGCATTCTTACATGAACTTTGTGCTCGTATATGATCTGACATGCTTTAAGGGGGAATTCCTGACCTTTGATACAGTTTACTATTCATAACCCGAGCCTACCTTGTTCATATTGCTACTCGAACCCTAGAGGTTCATCACACATGTTTCCCAATCGTTTGAACTTGTTTCCTGAACTCAGAAAGTCTTTCTTGAACCATAAGGGTATTTTTGGAACTTACCGACCAAAGTTACTATTCATCAGAAAATGAGCTTTTGATTCTGATACCTTTTTCAACCCAAGTTACAGTCGAATCGATCCTTGAGTCGAGACGAGTCTTTTGATATTATTCTTGGCTTGGAAATCCATTCCGGAACTTTGTTTTATTGAAAACGTTTTTGAAAACCCTAGTTTACTATTCCTTTTACGAACGGTTTTCATTCGGAAAATGTTTTCTCTTCGGATTTGCACTACTTGAGCTATTTCAAGATTTTTGAGATGTTTTACAACTCTTGATTCAAACCCTAGCTTGAAATTTTGAAGCGTACGTTCGTACGTGAGAATTCGCTATTCATCCTACGTTTTCAACTTTTTAACGGTAAAACGTTTTATAGTCGATTTTGGACTCAAAACGCTTCTCGATTTATTTCTTGAATTTTGGAAGCAATCCGGACTTGAAAATCATTCTAGAAAGTCGTTTTTCACTCATGTCGAGTTTCGAGCTCAAAACTTTTATTCACTAAAACTAATGTATCTTTCAAACGGTAAATCCGATTTCGACGAATGAATATGCGTTTCGAAGCTAATTTTCTTGCCGTCGGAATGGTTAAACTTCCAGCCACTTATCCTCGAGCATTGGGGGATGAAATTACAGAAATACCCCCAGCAGCCCATTTTTAGCTTCAACATCCCTAAAGCTTCTAGAAGATACAAGTGGATGAACTCTTGTTTTGCTCTCCTACCCTTAAGCCCTCTCTAATTGCAAGGTGAGGGGCTTCCCAACACCTATATATACCCCTCTCATGGCATTTGAATCCTTGCTCAAAGTCTTGTGTTAACAAGCACTCCTCTCTCCCTCCTTTCCCTCTTGCCGTCGGCATCCCCTCCCCTTGTAGCTAGGTTAGTTTGTTTTGTTTATGTTATGTTAGTTTAGTTTATGTTTTTATGTTATGGTATGTTTATATTATGTTTAGGTTGGGTCTTAGGGTCTTCCCTAAGCCATATAGGATTTTATTTTATGCATTTATTATATAGTTTTCATGATATGTTTGTGTAGTTGTTTATATGTTTTAATTGTTTAGTATATGCTTGAATATGTTATGAATTGCTCTAGTATATGCCATGATCATGTGATATGCTTATTATATTATGAGAATTGATGCATGATTATGGAATTTGAATTATGTTCATGCATGTTAGCTAATGGAATAGTGATTTACAATTTATTATGTCACAACTTGTTACATGTTGATATGGAATTAAATTGTTACATGTTACATGCCTAAAGGTTTATGATATATGATATGATATGATATGAGATATGTTGTGACATGTTGTCACATTGTTATATGACTCTTGAATTATGAATTGAGCTTATGGTATGATTTGGATTAATGGATTAGTGCCTTGATCATGTTATACACTTTAATAGTGTCACATGTTATAACCTAAGATAGATTAGTGTTTCATAACTTGATCTTATGCCTTAATTGGATCTCTTAACTATAGGTTATACCTTTAACCTAGATCACATTTGATTATATTAACATGAACTTGAAACTATAGGTTATAATCAAGATCATAATTTAATTAGGCTGTGTGTGTGTATGCATGCCGTGTGTGTGTGTGTGTTCGTGCATGGTGTGTGTGTGTACCGTGTGTGTGCGGGTGTGTGTATAGTAAGGGTTTGACCCGACCCTTTGACCCGACATGTGAATAGTAACTGGTGAATAGTAATCGTGAATAGTAATCTTGAATAGTACTTTTGAATAGTGCTTTTGAATAGTAAAAATGAATTAAAACTTGTGCTTTCTCTATAGACATTTGCACCTAGGGTTTCCATATCCAGGGTCTAAAATGTGTTTTCAAAATGTGTTTTCTTTCGTGGACTTGTTTCTTTACCTAAGGTTTGCGATAGGATTCATAATTTGACTAAAGCTTACTCGGTTATAGTAAGATCATAGTCTAACGTTAAGAGTAACTCACTTTGACGTATTCCTTTGTGTGTTACCTTTCTTGAATACCTTAAATGGTATTACTCTCTTGTGTTACATGTTCCTTGTTCATTTGTTTCTTGCATTTCATATGCATCTTGGTTAGTAGTGGGTCTTAGTTCTTAAGCTCACTCTAGTACGCCACCTACAGGAGTTAAAGTTGAGCACTGGGATCCCCAGGGCAACGCATAATCTGTCTACCTACCTTTTGTTACTATTAGGTGAGGTGAAGTTATAAATGTTTTCCAACTGGAACCACGATTATACTATCGTATCATATGTTTTGGAATTCAAAGCTAAACCTCGTTTTGAACTATCCCTTTTATCGGGACATTCGCTTGAAAGGATCATTCATACTTTAATAGTATACATTGATCAACAGTACATGTTTTCCAAAGTTCTGCATTCTTGTTCAAAGACAGTTACATGTTTGCATATGTTTTCAAAGTACAGACAGAATCACATGTTTTTAGACAGAATCATATGTTTTACAGACAGCATCATATGTTACAGTTACAGTTTCACATGTTATAGTTAGCATACTGGAGTGTTACTCTGGTCACTGCTAATCTTAAATGCAAGCATACAGTTTACAGTTTGGGCCCGGCGGTTATGTGTGGAGGTGATGCTCGGGAGGTGAGCGCCAACGACATCACCAATACCGGCCGCCACACTTAGACTATTGACACCGACTTTTAACAGGAGGTTTGTTAAGTCAGGACAATTTGTCTGGGAACGGACAGCAAATCTGTTCCCATTACATGTTTACAGGTCGCCTAGGGCTAGCTACCCGAAGTGACAACCGGTGGAGGATGGTGCATGTTTGTATGCGTTGGTAAGAGTTGTTGTTGACCTTGGTCCGATAGTCTACTATGTGCGGAGTTATTGTTGACCTTGGTCCGATGCTCTACTATATGTGGGGTTATTGTTGATCTTGGACCGATACTCTACTAAACGTGGAATTATCGTTGATCCTGGTCCGACACTCTACCGAATCATGTTTTCTGGAGTAAGGATGGAGGAGCCTAGCTTGCGGGCAAAATTCTGTTTCATAAAGGATGGTTCATATCTGGAAAAGTTCACTTTACCCTTATCCCGTTTTATGAAAGAACTATGAACCATCAACAGCATATGTGAGCGCGTGTCATAGCATTCATGAAAATATTTTATAACGTGCATTCTTTTACAGCATCGCATTCAAAGAGTTTTATCAATCGAACTTGTTTCAAGTTCTTCTTTAAAGCATTGCATTTAACAGTTTCGAACTTTACTTCAAGTTCTTTAATTCAGTACTTTCTTTAAAGTATTCCCTCGCTTAGTCCTTTTGACTAATACCTCTTCCGTTTTCTTGCCTCGTGGTTTCAGGTCTTGCAGCCGCAGTCTAGAGGTATCTTGAAGCTCTAGATTGTCATTTTTGTTTCAGTCAGGACTTAGTATTACTTCCTCTTTTGTGTCCTGCATATGTTTTATGGCTGCATCACTTTATGTTTCTGTATATGTTTTTGAATACTTGAGTATCTTCGTTATACTCTTTCTGCTACTCTGTTACCGATATTTTGAACTCTGCTGTATCGGTACTTATATGTGAATTTGTTATATGTTCTGATATGCCGAGTCTCTCTTACACGATCAATATGTTCTTGCTTGTTACATGCCATCACGCACATGTTTTGAAAAGTTTTTAAAATACTCTGATTTTCCGCTGCATAGCCACATCGTTGTACATGTATAGTTCTGATAGATAGCCGTTCGCTGGAGTATTTCTTGAGTGATGGCTCACACCATTATTTGAGAGGTGCTTCAGTGCGGGGGTTGAGACGCCGCTCTCCTCTTGTTCTGGTACTGGTGGGGGCGTTACAGCTCTGAGGTGGTATCAGAGCATCGGGTTAAGTAAGAAGAGACTTAACCTAGATTGCTCTCATGTTGCATCATGGATTGTTCACGCATTGCATCCAGGATCATTCTCATATTGCATCGAGACGGGATATTTGGGGATTGCATGGTTCTGTTATCTGGATTTCATATCTGTGGTATCTTCTGTATAGCTATGGCAGTTCAGCCACACCAGGATCCTAATCAGCAGATGGATGAGGCTTTCTTTGAGCAGTTTGAGGCCCCGCATACTGTGGCAGTTTCTCACCGTGGAGGCACTCGTTTCTACACCTGGCACAGGTCTAGGAACAGTGGCAGACCTGGGTATTCCTATCCTAACAGAGTTGTGCACTATCTCGAGTCTGAGAGAGATGGTTACTTTCAGGAGTATCAGAGGACCCGTGAGGTCAGGTTGGAGTCTCTGCGCTATCAGGATCAGTCAATACAGTACCAGATTGACAGGGACATCGCTCGTGAGCATGCTGCAGAGATGACTCATATTGCTGATCAGAGGGCTGCTCGTATTGCTGAGCTGGAGGCAGATCTTATGCAGATGACTATCGATCGCGATACCTCTATGGAGCGTCACCAGCACTACCATGCCCGTGTGAGAGCTCGCCTGTATGATACCTATCACTTATCCGATGAGCAGGCAGTTGAGGAGGTCGATGGTCAGGATGTCAGTCAGGCCTCTCAGGAGCCCGAGCCTATGCAGGAGCAGTCTGATGGAGGCGATGGAGGGTCTGATGATGATGATGATGGCGGAGATGATCCAGCAGGACACGAACAGGGTGAGGTCATTGCCGTTTCTGATGACACCACCAGGGGTTCTTTGGACCACAGTTATCAGGGTTGATTGCTGATGGGAGATTTTTGTATATAGTACTGATGCATATATGTCTATCTGTGGATGGCGGACGTATAGCCGGGACAGTTCAGGACAGACTTTTGGATGAGGGGATGTATAGCTCTGGTAGATGATCCCCGACTTTTGGCACCACGGATGACGGTTCAGATGACTTGGTACCTACTAGGTTATTTTCAGCGGGGTTGGACGGATTAGTAAGGCCTGTAAGGGAGTCAACTCGATAGTATCGGGTCCTCTCCATTTTTTTTGAATTAATACTGTTAACATGTGGCCTGTAGTAAATTTTACCAAACCTTGCACAGTTATAACACTTTCGGCTTTATGTTGAATATCTATTTACTGCTTTCCATAACTGTCATTGCATGAGTCTTAGAGTTGCTTCAAGATACCATTAGGACCGTTGATAGGATCATGCCATTTCATTTATTGTTAGCATGCTATTATTCTTGATATGTTGGATACGCTTCTGGATATGTTGATCATGCTTCTGATCATGCTACAGTTCTTGTTAATATGACAGTACACTTTCTGTTCCCGTTTACATGTTGATCATGTTTTGGGATGTGTTATATATGTTTCTGATATGTTGATATGTTACCCGAGCTTCTGTTCACGTTTACATGTTGTCCGACAATTGTTTCTGATTATATGATATGTTTAGAGATCTTGAATCTTTGCTGACATGTTGTTATGGGAATGTGTTGTTCTCATACTTATGTGTGACTACGTGAGAATGTGAATACGTGGTTACGGATTCTGTGAATCATTATATGTCATGCATCGAATATATGTATCTGAATGCTTGTGAATTCAGTAACAACATGCCACCAAGAAGAGCACCCCGGAATCGTGTACCACCACTGCCACCCCAAAGAGATGTCACGCCACCCCCTGAAAGAGAAAGAACTCCGGAATTAAGGGATGTGCTACGATAATTTATGAGGGCTTGTGCACCGAGAGATAATCCTCCTAATGAAAGGTCATTGGAGAAGTTTCTGAGGATGAATCCGCCTAAGTTCTATGGAGAACCGAATGACATAAAGGCTGAGAATTGGATTACTAGTCTTGAGAAGATTTTCGAGGCTATGGAGATCTACCCAGAGGATCGTGAACGAGTTCGGTATGCTACTTTTCTTATGGAAGGAGCTGCATACAATTGGTGGAAGCACGTTCAGCATATGTGGATTGAGAATAACGTTGAAGGAAGTTGGGATGAGTTTATCAGAGAGTTTCAGCAGAAGTATACGCCTCAAGTGACTCGTGATGCACGAGAGGCTGAGTTTATGAGTCTGGTTCAGGGAACTATGAATGTGATGCAGTATGAAGCTAGGTTTGTGAGGCTGATCAAGTATGCGCCTCATATTCTGAATGATGAGCGTCGCAAGATGAAGAGGTTTATTGATGGACTGAAGCCTGAACTTCGGTTGGCACTTGCATCTTTGGTTATTGAGACCTACAACCAGGCTGTTGATAGAGCGCTAAGGGTTGAAGCTGCACAGAAGGAGATCAAGATAACTACTGCCCGTCAAGGACCTTCTAACCCTAAGCCTTATCAAGGTAATAAGCGACCTTCCGGATCTTTTCCCCAAGGAACTGGAAAGAGGCCAATGGTAACACCACAGCGTCAGCAGCAGAATGCTCCACCGAAACAGCAAGCACAGAAGCAGAAAGCGCCACAGCAGTATCAGAAGGCGCCACAACAGCAGAGAGCACCTCAGCCAGGTCCAGAGGAAATTGTTTGCCGATATTGTCGCCGAACGGGACACACTGAGGAGAACTGTTGCAAGAAAGCTGGACAGTGTTTCGCGTGTGGTTCCCCTGAGCACCAGATGGATAGTTGCCCGCACAAGATCAGGAGATTTGGGGTCCAGGATAAAGGAAAAGGAGTGGTGGGTACGACGAACAAACCGGTGGTCAGAGGCAGAGCTTATGCTTTGGATGGTAAGGAGGAGGTTGATCCTTCGTCTGTTGTGGAAGGTATTGTGCACATTCTTAACATGCCAGTTAAGGTCTTGTATGACCCTGGCGCTACGCATTCATTTGTTGCTTCTAAATTATGTGCGCATTTACAGTTTCCGCTTGAATACTTGCCATATAAATTTGAAGTGAGTTCTCCTTTGGGAACTTGCCTTGTTACGGATCAAGTATATAAACGCTGCCCTATATGTATTGGTACCCGTTGTTACCCGACGGATCTGATTGAGTTACCGATGACAAGATACGATGTTATACTTGGTATGGATTGGTTGTCTAAGTACCGAGCTAAGTTGGATTGTTACAAGAAAGAGATCATCTTGGAAGAAAATGAAAGTGGGACATCAGAAGGGAAAGTTGAGAAGTTATCAGTGATTTCTTCGATGGAAGCTAAGAAGTTGATTCAGAAAGGAGCTAGTGGATTTGTGGCTTATCTTTTGAATAGACCGAAAGATCAACTTAAGATCGAAGAAGTGGAAGTAGAGAACGAATTCCTAGATGTGTTTCCTGAGCATTTGGATTCGTTACCCCCTGATCGAGAGTTGGAGTTTACGATCGAGACGATATCAGGAGCTGAGCCGTACTCAAAGACACCTTACAGAATGGCACCATCAGAATTGGATGAACTGAGAAAGTAATTGGATGAACTGATTGAGTCTGGATATGTTCGACCGAGCACATCGCCGTGGGGAGCGCATGTGCTTTTCGTTAAGAAGAAGGAAGGATCATTGCGTTTATGCATTGACTATCGGGAGTTGAACAGGATGACAATTAAGAATAAGTATCCTCTTCCTCATATCGAAGAGCTGTTCGATATACTTCAAGGATCGAAGGTCTACTCCAAGTTAGATCTTAGATAAGGGTATTATCAATTGAAGATAAGGGAAGCAGATATTCCGAAGACTGCTTTCAACAGCCTATACGGACATTATGAGTTTGTAGTAATGCCGTTTGGTTTGACGAACGCACCAGCTACATTCATGGATATGATGCACCGTATATTCAAGCCGTTTCTTGACAAGTTTGTAGTGATCTTCATCGACGATATTTTGGTATTTTCGAAGACACCGGAGGAACATGCTGAGCATCTTCGAATCTTGTTACGCACTTTGCTGGATCACAAGCTATATGCGAAGTTCAGTAAATGTGAGTTCTGGCTTGAGAGAGTTACGTTTCTCGGACACATCATATCAGGATCTGGAATCGAAGTAGATCCCTCGAAGATCGAGACGATTATGGATTGGAGGTCACCGAAGAATCCTTCAGAAGTGAGGAGTTTTCTGGGATTAGCTGGTTACTACCGGAGGTTTGTCCAAGATTTCTCGAAGATAGCTACACCTCTCACTAAGTTGACAAAGAAAGAAGGGAAGTTTGAATGGACTGAAAAATGTGAGCAAAGTTTTCAAAGGTTGAAGGAGATGCTAACAACTGCACCCGTGTTAGCATTACCAGAAGGAAAAGAAGGATATACAGTCTACACTGATGCTTCGAAAGAAGGACTAGGAGGAGTTTTGATGCAGAACGGGAAAGTGATTGCGTATGCATCAAGGAAACTCAAAACGCATGAAGTCAACTACCCGACACATGATTTGGAGTTAGCCGCGATAATTTTTGCTCTGGGAAAATGGAGACATTACCTGTATGGAGTTACGTTTGAGATTTTTACTGATCATAAGAGCCTGCGATATCTATTCACTCAGAAGGAGTTGAATATGCGACAGAGGAGATGGATGGAGTTTCTGGAGGACTACGACTGCATTATTCAGTACCATCCAGGAAAGGCGAATGTTGTAGCAGATGCTCTAAGCAGGAAAGTTCGTTTGGCACAGATTTCTGCCAAATGGATAAGAGAAGCGACGGAGAAGATTCAGATCATTCGCCAGAGAATGAAAGCTGCCCAGGACAGGCAGAAGAGTTATGCTGATCGACGAAGAAGGGATTTGGAATTCGCAGTGGGTGAAAAGGTATTTCTGAAGGCATCACCAAGGAAAGGGTTTTCCCGAATTGGAAAAGGAGGAAAATTAAACCCGAGATATGTTGGACCGTATGAGATACTAGAGAGAGTCGGACCGACAGTGTAGCACCCCGCACGTGAGGCACCACATCCCCCGCACTATGGCTCAACACGAGTAACGAAACAGTACCCCGCACCCGTATCAAACCATAGCGAACGGGAGACAAACATAAAAACCTTCCTAAGCCAGGCGGAGCTAGACCCTGCAAAGAATACCAAATCACAAAAGCCAAAGTAAGTTCAATAATAACAACCATAACCAGAATTGGGCTCTTCAGGCCTCTTTTACATCATAACAAAACCCCGTAAAAGCAATTCAATACCAATTACATGAATATTTAAGTTCATGATATAACCGAAACGAATCATACACAATTCCAATACATGAATGAGTGAAGAGACTCTCCTAATCTAACTCGACTCACTTAAAGACTCCAGACACCTCCGCCTAGCTCGAAACTCCAAAGTCAAACCTGCACACTGAAAGATTGGGGAGGGAGAGGGGTCAGTCTCTAGAAGACTGAGTGAGCAGGAGCGATACATATATATAAAACATGCACATGCAAGTCATAAATCCCGAGCAAGGTTTTATTTGAATTTAGTTCCCGACAAGGGCAAGAAAATAGATAAACAATGCTCGACTTTTACGACTAATTCATATTAAATTCATTACATTCATAAATCATACATATGTATAAGGCTCGGCGAGTGAACGTGCACAATCTCCAACCAAACTCCGACCGTGTACGACAATTTTCATTAATAAGTTAATTAGGTGATCATGCAATATCCCATAATACACGCAGACCATACATCATATCATAAACATATTCGTTTGGGCGATCCGGATCCCGGCCTTCCCGCACGGTGCATAATCATAACATATCATATTCATAAGCATAATCATATCATAACCAACCTTCTTCCTCCGGGTGGTGGACGGGTTTGCAAGACCCGACCACCCAATCATATCAATGCGGCTATGAGGTTCATGAGGCCTCAAAGCCCGGTTAGCGTTTCCCCGTCAAGAACCTCCCTTGACGAAGTCCGTTTCGCCGTAAGTTGGAACTAGTATATGGGATCCCCGTCAGCCCTTGCTTCCTCGGTTAGCCTCATATACTAAGTCCCGGGGCCCGTGCAATTATAACATGCATAACATGATCTCGCCAAAACATAACAATACATACATAGGATACATACTATAGGAAATCATACTTTACCATGTAACTCGGCATATGCTATATACGTACCTCTCCGTGTCATCCGAATCCGTAGCTAGCATGAAGACACACGGTTTGGAGCATAGCCTCATTACAAAACCATTTTTATGCTTATATACGCTCATACGTATAATTCAGAAGAATTTACTCGATAACTTCCTTTGAAAACCATATATATATAATCATAAGGTTTTGGCCAAAGCTTTTCACATAAGGGTTGTAGGGTTTGTTACATAGCTAAAACAAAACCACCCTCACCTGAACCGTGACGAAACAAGGAACGAGTACCAAGTGCCTGAACAAGATCTCTCCACCCTGGGGACAAACTGTACAAAAGACCGCAAGACGTGTTCGTGAGACTCAAGACTCTTAATGAACCATATATGACGCACGGAAATGCACAAGCATGATATGAAGGCATAAAGATCATATTAAGTCAAGAAAATCATATAACCAATTCATTCACTTGTTCAATCATAAATCATTCAAATTCTTCAATTCAATCTCCAATCAAATTAATTCAAGAATTCAAATAGGAGCATAGAACATATTCAAACTCACCCATAATGCTACCATGTACTTCATATTACATAAGATAGCATATTTCCAAGGTTTGACAACAAGGAGGAAGCATATGAAATAGAAAATGAATTACGCGATTCATAAACGACATATAAACACACATAAACGGCAATAAGCAAAAGCATGCCTATAACTCATCCAAATGCCATGAAATTAAACCACAATGCTTCCAACATATAGCAAAACAAGTTCATAGTTCAACACAAAAGGAGATAAAGTCATTCAAGAGGTGAAACGAATTAAAAACCGAAAAGGAAGCAACACGGACGGCGCAGGGGAAGGGACACGGGGGTGTCACCTTCCTTAGCCAAACTGAGCCACGACCGTGGCTCAGTACAGAGCTGCCCAGAAGGTGTGACACGCCCGTGTCTCACTCTTATGAGTAAATGAGACACGGGGGTGTCACGGTACAGAACTTAAAACGCATGCAAGACCTAACCAGCAAAACTGAACTCATACAAACTCAATCCAAAGGCATACCAAACCAACTCCAAATGCTATGAAACTTAATATACAGTATATTTGGCATGTAATGAACATATTTCATTTAGAGTGAAAAGGCTAAATCACACATTAAGGCCATCGAATCCATGCAACAAAACTGGGTCGCCAAAATCGCACATATGAGCCCTAATGATTCCATCATGCCTTGATCAAGTACTTAGGGCTTGAATTTGGATCTGAAACTTTGGGGAATGCATGCCAACATACTCAAATACTAATGCACTTCATATATATGCAAAATGGTACAATTTAAAGCACATTAGAATGGCCAACAAGTTACAAAACGAAACAGCAACAAGTCTGTCATGAAGCATGCATAAAAACAGGCCATGTACTTCGGTTTTGAGGCTTCAAATGGATCCAAATACTTGAAACATGAATGTTAACATATAAAGTAATGAGTGTACATCAACTCCATGCAATTTCACACGAAATGGAGACCATTTAATCAAGCAACAACACAAAATTTTACACAGCAGTTCGAAAAACAGGGGAATCAATTTGATCATCAAGTTTGGAGCTCCATATCTCATAATTTCATTAAAGGGTCAAGAGATAAAATCCTCCTAATATCATATACTATCAGTTGGGAAAGAAATTGGCCAAGAAACAAGCTCATATAATCATTTACAAGCAAGGAAAACAGCTGCACAACCAAGCAAGGTCACAAGTGCAATTTCCCCCAAAACCCTATTCATGCTCTTAACCCAAACCCTAATCAAATCTGATCCAAAACATGATGTAAGTAGATGAAATCAAGTATAATAGAGTAGAGAAGACATAAATATTCATACCTTGAAGATTTGGTGAAGAAAAATGGTGATTTGAGCTCAAAATCACAAAAGGGCCAAGGTTTCCTTCTTCTTTCTCCTCTCTCTCTCTCTCTCTCGATCAGTTCCAGCTGAAAAAGGGGGATATTTGTTCGGTTTTCAGAACAAAAAGGGAAGAGAAAGGCTTATCCCAAGGTACACAAGCCATGGTTATGGTATGGTTATGTTAGGGAGGTGTTAAGGGGTCCCACCATGAAGACTAGTCAACATAAGGAGCTCTTCTTGCACGAGTTGCTCGTTACGGTTGGATTTCGGAGGTCTTAATGATCTCAAAAAGGTATGAGGCTTGTTCTATTGTCTCCGAATCGTCGATACGAAGGCAACAGAGGTGTCGAAATTCGAATCCGAATTCCCGAGCTCAAGATATCACATACGGAACCAAGGGTGCGCTAATTGCTCGTTAGCCCCCGACTTGGTTCCACAAATCAAATTAAATTCGTAAACACGTCAAATGAATCCGAAAACATAAACCGAGCATAGAGACATGTTCATAACACACATATTTACAACATATTAAATTTTCACGACATTTCGGTATCAATACATATATGAACAAAGCACAAATAGAACACTCATGCGCATGAACGAATTCATATTGTTATAAATGAATTACTAAAACTTAAATTCCATATTAAATGAATTTAAAGCCAACTAATAACATGTTGAAATTAATTAACAGAATTACCGAAATAGTTAAGGTAACATGAAACCTTGATTAAGAAATTAAACACTAAATATCAAAGTAAAATAAAATGAATTAAATTAAAGTAACAATAGTTTAAATCAAATATAAACATTTATAAACGATTAATCATATAATTAAATAATTAATTTGCGCAATTTATAGACAAATACGTCACATTATTATTACTGAAAAACTGGGGCGTTACAATCTCTCCCCCTTAAAAAGAATCCGTCCTCGGATTCAAAACACGCCTGAAAACAAACAATGAGAGATTCCCCGTCTCTCACAAGGAACAAGGAGAGAGCCCCGTCTCTCGAGCAGCAATGAGAGAACCCCGTCTCTCCAACAACAATGAGAGAACCCCGTCTCTCGCAAGCAAAGAGAGTACCCCGTCTCTCAAACAAAAATAAGAGAATCCCCATCTCTTAACCGAAAATAAAGCAAGGAAGTCTCCAATACTCCCAAGCAACACACACGAAACCAAAATTAAAATCACGTAAGGCACTCAAAGCAAGTAATAAATGTCGCCCACACTGATATCCAATTACTCCAAGTAATTTAACACCGTGCAGATCAAAACACTTAACAAAAAAAAATATATAAGTTAAATTTGCATGGATGCATGTATCATGAATGCTATAAGTACCGTTCACCGTAGTAGTAAAATTCAGATTGGTGAGTTGTCATTGTCCACGGTATGATCTGTCCCAAATGTAACTCAGTGCCCAGCTTGTCTTGTACCTCTTCAGGGTTCCCCGGTGAAGCGATTGATGAATTCTTTTTGGAGTATTCTTAGATCCCTTTTGACTTGTACTGCTTCCAGTTTTCACCATTTCCCTCAATCCTCATTCGCCCAACCAACTCTTTTTAATTAACCACGCTTGGCCTCCCGAATACCCTTAGATCATCTGTCTCGAAGTTAGACCCATAGCTACTATCTTACTCATATCAAAGTTTAAAATTCCCTCGAGGATAACTGCCCCTGACCACCTTGACGATTCAATCCCTACCTTGAGGTATCTGTCAATAGGATCTACCTTAACACGAATCCTTTTTTCATCTTCCGTGCATATTATCCATTCATTCCCTTTAACCCCTTAAGGTTACATTCGGCATCAGGCCCCACATTTCTTGTATTGAAGATAGAATGTTCTTGATGATTCTTGTCGTTTGATGTAAATCCTCCAATGGTCACCCTATTGGATTACTCGTGATCGCCATCATTCCATCATATGCCAACTTGATTCGACACTCTCTCTTGTCAATTCTGACTTAGGAGTTTCCAGAAGCTCCCTTATAATTCTGTTATCCCCAGATCCCTGTTCTATACATAGGAATATTCTCCAAGACATTTCCTTTATACCTAATGAGGGACTCCAACACGACTTGAGTAACTTAACTCTCCTCTTAACAGCTTAACCCTTCAAACCGTCTTGTTTATTTCTGATCATCACTAATAGGACTCCCAGGTCTTCCTTAATTTGCAATTTCGTTATTCTTACTAAAATATTTCTTCGAGCACCCTTTCAATCGTCCAATTTGTTCCTCGTCGTGCTCTCCCCCTTAAATTTCTGTTGTCCAGGGTTGAACTCCACCGGTTCTTCTTTTATCGAAACTCTTGATGAGTAAATCCCATTAGGTGGAGTTTAACTGATATAGAAATCAAAGATTTGGCTTTTCAACTCCTTCCCTAGTTCTCTTGGTGTCCGAAACTCCTTTCTTAATCTTGTCCGGAACTCTAGTCTCACTTCTCCTTCTGAATTCTTGTTTCCGTTAACCTATCCCTTAATAGAAGTTCTTATTTCCCAAAATCACCTTCCTTCTAATGTCATCCTATTATTTCTCTTCCTCATAACTCGAATGCGGCTCGATTGAACTGATACTTGATAGTTGAGGAGAAAGGACTTCCCATCAAGTAAACACTAAAATGCATGCTGGGTTAAAATGACAATGCATGGGTCACGTTTACATCAAGCAATTATACCACACATTAGCGCAACGAAACCCATTTAGAAACACACGGATAAAATAAGGTCAAAAGGATAAATAATTAATGTAAAATATGATGCACGTGCTATGAATGCTTTGGAACCTGTCACCGATGTGGGAAGTTATTAGCTCGGTAGCTTTCCTCGTTCTTCCGATCCCAAGGTCACTTGACCTGGTAATTATTCCTTGCCTTTCCCACGGTCTTCGAGACTTCCATACATCTTTGTAAATCAACTTGTATCTTCCACTATCCGAAATTGCAATTTCTTGATCCCTAATTCTTCCACGTCCACTGAGTTAGCATCTACACTTCTTCTCGTAATTCGACCTTTACTTCTAATCGTCACCTTAATCAAGAATCCCGTGCCTATCCTTTGTGGATTCAATTCATCTCTAATTGCTTACATTTGAGCGCATGATATCCTTGCAAGGAGTGATTGCCTTTCTTTACCGTTCCCATTTGTTGCTTCATATCTTCCATTTTACTTCACAACATGGCAATTCAGCTTGGTTTTGGAAAAACGAACTCATATCCCAATCAACACCTTGATCAAGATTCCCGTGACTATTGTTTATGAGCTTCCCATCACGATCGAAATCCAGAGCACCCAAGTCCAACTCTTCCCGGTCTTAACTTCGACGGACTTGATTTCAATTCACCAGGCTTAATCAGAAATCCTTCTTGTCGACCCCAGGTACACAGCTCCTACCGGACCCATTTTATCTTAGTCTCTCTGAATTATTGAGACCTCTTCAACGATCCCATCCGGGATCAAAATATCTTCAAGGTTCGTTCCCTTCATTCTTTAGGTTGACCGATCTTGCTGAATCCAATTAAAACACTCCAAGTAGCAGATTCTCATAAATTAGTCTTTTAAGTCCCAACAATCCCATGATTAACTCCTATTCCGATTTCACGAAATATCTCTCTGCCATCGCATCTCTAGATTCAATCTTCCCATTCCGAATCCTCATCCTTGACTCTAGCTCCATTTGGGAAGTCTCACATCTCTAATGCTCTACATTCTTCCCAGAGTATCCTGCCCATCTTCCATGCCTCAGAAGGTTTGCAATCGATCTTCTTTGTCATAGAACTTGGCCGTGGTTTGATATTATCTTCATAACCTATAAATCGTAGCTTACTTCAAGAGTAGATGCATGCGATTAGTGCATGCTCATGACACATTTTCAACAATTATTGCAAGGATCCTTATGTAAATGCAACAGATAGTCCAACGAAATTCAAAAAGGAAAGCCAAATTCATGTTCAAGATCAATGCAATGCACACATTGTCATATAGTCCCTAAGCCGTACGACCTAGACTGACTCACACACGACACGAGAACACCGGTTTTGCAACCGGGCTCTGATACCACTTAAGGATGTAGCACCCCGCACGTGAGGCACCACATCCCCCGCACTATGGCTCAACACGAGTAACGAAACAGTACCCCGCACCCGTATCAAACCATAGCGAACGGGAGACAAACATAAAAACCTTCCTAAGCCAGGCGGAGCTAGACCCTGCAAAGAATATCAAATCACAAAGTAATATGCATAGCCAAGCCAAAGTAAGTTCAATAATAACAACCATAACCAGAATTGGGCTCTTCAGGCCTCTTTTACATCATAACAAAACCCCGTAAAAGCAATTCAATACCAATTACATGAATATTCAAGTTCATGATATAACCCAAACGAATCATACACAATTCCAATACATGAATGAGTGAAGAGACTCTCCTAATCTAACTCGACTCACTTAAAGACTCCAGACACCTCCGCCTAGCTCGAAACTCCAAAGTCAAACCTGCACACTGAAAGATTGGGGAGGGAGAGGGGTCAGTCTCTAGAAGACTGAGTGAGCAGGAGCGATACATATATATAAAACATGCACATGCAAGTCATAAATCCCGAGCAAGGTTTTATTTGAATTTAGTTCCCGACAAGGGCAAGAAAATAGATAAACAATGCTCGACTTTTACGACTAATTCATATTAAATTCATTACATTCATAAATCATACATATGCATAAGGCTCGGCGAGTGAGCGTGCACAATCTCCAACCAAAATCCGACCGTGTACGACAATTTTCATTAATAAGTTAATTAGGTGATCATGCAATATCCCATAATACACGCAGACCATACATCATATCATAAACATATTCGTTTGGGCGATCCGGATCCCGACCTTCCCGCACGGTGCATAATCATAACATATCATATTCATAAGCATAATCATATCATAACCAACCTTCTTCCTCCGGGTGGTGGACGGGTTTGCAAGACCCGACCACCCAATCATATCAATGCGGCTATGAGGTTCATGAGGCCTCAAAGCCCGGTTAGCGTTTCCCCGTCAAGAACCTCCCTTGACGAAGTCCGTTTCGCCGTAAGTTGGAACTAGTATATGGGATCCCCGTCAGCCCTTGCTTCCTCGGTTAGCCTCATATACTAAGTCCCGGGGCCCGTACAATCATAATATGCATAACATGATCTCGCCAAAACATAACAATACATACATAGGATACATACTATAGGAAATCATACTTTACCATGTAACTCGGCATATGCTATATACGTACCTCTCCGTGTCATCCGAATCCGTAGCTAGCATGAAGACACACGGTTTGGAGCATAGCCTCATTACAAAACCATTTTTAAGCTTATATACGCTCATACGTATAATTCAGAAGAATTTACTCGATAACTTCCTTTGAAAACCATATATATATAATCATAAGGTTTTGGCCAAAGCTTTTCACATAAGGATTGTAGGGTTTGTTACATAGCTAAAACAAAACCACCCTCACCTGAACCGTGACAAAACAAGGAACAAGTACCAAGTGCCTGAACAAGATCTCTCCACCCTGGAGACAAACTTTACAAAAGACCGCAAGACGTTTTCGTGAGACTCAAGACTCTTAATGAACCAAATATGACGCACGGCAATGCACAAGCATGATATGAAGGCATAAAGATCATATTAAGTCATGAAAATCATATAACCAATTCATTCACTTGTTCAATCATAAATCATTCAAATTCTTCAATTCAATGTCCAATCAAATTAATTCAAGAATTCAAATAGGAGCATAGAACATATTCAAACTCACCCATAATGCTACCACGTACTTCATATTACAAAAGATAACATATTTCCAAGGTTTGACAACAAGGAGGAAGCATATGAAATAGAAAATGAATTACGCGATTCATAAACGACATATAAACACACATAAACGGCAATAAGCAAAAGCATGCCTATAACTCATCCAAATGCCATGAAATTAAACCACAATGCTCCCAACATATAGCAAAACAAGTTTATAGTTCAACACAAAAGGAGATAAAGTCATTCAAGAGGTGAAACGAATTAAAAACAGAAAAGGAAGCAACACGGACTGCGCAGGGGAAGGGACACGGGGGTGTCACCTTCCTTAGCCAAACTGAGCCACGACCGTGGCTCAGTACAGAGCTGCCCAGAAGGTGTGACACGCCCTTGTCTCACTCTTATGAGTAAATGAGACACGGGGGTGTCACGGTACAGAACTTAGAACGCAAGCAAGACCTAACCGGCAAAACTGAACTCATACAAACTCAATCCAAAGGCATACCAAACCAACTCCAAATGCTATCAATCCAAAGGCATACCAAACCAACTCCAAATGCTATGAAACTTAATATACAGTATATTTGGCATGTAATGAACATATTTCATTTAGAGTGAAAAGGCTAAATCACACATTAAGGCCATCGAATCCATGCAACAAAACTGGGTCGCCAAAATCGCACATATGAGCCCTAATGATTCCATCATGCCTTGATCAAGTACTTAGGGCTTGAATTTGGATCTGAAACTTTGGGGAATGCATGCAAAAATACTCAACTACTAATGTACTTCATATATATGCAAAATGGTACAATTTAAAGCACATTAGAATGACCAACAAGTTACAAAACGAAACAGCAACAAGTCTGCATGAAGCATGCATAAAAACAGGCCATGTACTTCGGTTTTGAGGCTTCAAATGGATCCAAATACTTGAAACATGAATGTTAACATATAAAGTAATGAGTGTACATCAACTCCATGCAATTTCACACGAAATGGAGACCATTTAATCAAGCAACAACACAAAATTTTACACAGCAGTTCGAAAAACAGGGGAATCAATTTGATCATCAAGTTTGGAGCTCCATATCTCATAATTTCATTAAAGGGTCAAGAGATAAAATCCTCCTAATATCATATACTATGAGTTGGGAAAGAAATTGGACAAGAAACAAGCTCATATAATCATTTACAAGCAAGGAAAACAGCTGCACAACCAAGCAAGGTCACAAGAGCAATTACCACCAAAACCCTATTCATGCTCTTAACCCAAACCCTAATCAAATCTGATCCAAAACATGATGTAAGTAGATGAAATCAAGTATAATAGAGTAGAGAAGACATAAATATTCATACCTTGAAGATTTGGTGAAGAAAAATGGTGATTTGAGCTCAAAATCACAAAAGGGCCAAGGTTTCCTTCTTCTTTCTCCTCTATCTCTCTCTCTCTCTCGATCAGTTCCAGCTGAAAAAGGGGGATATTTGTTCGGTTTTCAGAACAAAAAGGGAAGAGAAAGGCTTATCCCAAGGTACACAAGCCATGGTTAAGGTATGGTTAGGTTAGGGAGGTGTTAAGGGGTCCCACCATGAAGACTAGTCAACATAAGGAGCTCTTCTTGCACGAGTTGCTCGTTACGGTTGGATTTCGGAGGTCTTAATGATCTCAAAAAGGTATGAGGCTTGTTCCATTGTCTCTGAATCGTCGATACGAAGGCAACGGAGGTGTCGGAATTCGAATCCGAATTCCCGAGCTCAAGATATCACATACGGAACCAAGGGTCTGCTAATTGCTCGTTAGCCCCCGACTTGGTTCCACAAATCAAATTAAATTCGTAAACACGTCAAATGAATCCAAAAACATAAACCGAGCATAGAGACATGTTCATAACACACATATTTACAACATATTAAATTTTCACGACATTTCGGTATCAATACATATATGAACAAAGCAAAAATAGAACACTCATGCGCATGAACAAATTCATATTGTTATAAATGAATTACTAAAACTTAAATTCCATATTAAATGAATTTAAAGCCAGCTAATATCTTGTTGAAATTAATTAACAGAATTACCGAAATAGTTAAGGTAACATGAAACCTTAATTAAGAAATTAAACACTAAATATCAAAGTAAAATAAAATGAATTAAATTAAAGTAACAATAGTTTAAATCAAATATAAACATTTATAAACGATTAATCATATAATTAAATAATTAATTTGCGCAATTTATAAACAAATACGTCACATTATTATTACTGAAAAACTGGGGTAGAGGAGATATCGTTGGAACCGGATTTGACTTATGTTTTGAAGCCCGCTAAGATTCTAGACAGGAAGTTTCAAGAGTTAAGGAATAGGAAGATTCCTTTGGTTAAAGTCCTTTGGAAGGGACATGGGACAGACGAGGTAACCTGGGAGACAGAAGAGAAAATGCAGAAACATCACCCTGAGTTGTTTGCAGTTGCATCAGAAGAATCTGAGGACATATTCTCTTTAAGGAGGGGTGATTGTAACAGCCCAAAACAGGGCCTGGATGAAAACAGTAAGTTAAGGCAGTGGTAAAGCGTTTATAGACCGTGATCCAACTTTTTCAATCATCGTGCATTGCATTCTTACATGAACTTTGTGCTCGTATATGATTTGACATGCTTTAAGGGGGAATTCCTGACCTTTGATACAGTTTACTATTCATAACCCGAGCGTACCTTGTTCATATTGCTACTCGAACCCTAGAGGTTCATCACACATGTTTCCCAATCGTTTGAACTTGTTTCCCGAACTCAGAAAGTCTTTCTTGAACCATAAGGGTATTTTTGGAACTTACCGACCAAAGTTACTATTCATCAGAAAATGAGCTTTTGATTCTGATACCTTTTTCAACCCAAGTTACAGTTGAATCGATCCTTGAGTCGAGACGAGTCTTTTGATATTATTCTTGGCTTGGAAATCCATTCCGGAACTTTGTTTTATTGAAAACGTTTTTGAAAACCCTAGTTTACTATTCCTTTTACGAACGGTTTTCATTCGGAAAATGTTTTCTCTTCGGATTTGCACTACTTGAGCTATTTCAAGATTTTTGAGATGTTTTACAACTCTTGATTCAAACCCTAGCTTGAAATTTTGAAGCGTACGTTCGTACGTGAGAATTCGCTATTCATCCTACGTTTTCAACTTTTTAACGGTAAAACGTTTTATAGTCGATTTTGGACTCAAAACGCTTCTCGATTTATTTCTTGAATTTTGGAAGCAATCCGGACTGGAAAATCATTCTAGAAAGTCGTTTTTCACTCATATCGAGTTTCGAGCTCAAAACTTTTATTCACTAAAACTAATGTATCTTTCAAACGGTAAATCCGATTTCGACGAATGAATATGCGTTTCGAAGCTAATTTCTTGCCGTCGGAATGGTTAAACATCCAGCCACTTATCCTCGAGCCTTGGGGGACGAAATTACAGAAATACCCCCAGCAGCCCATTTTTAGCTTTAACATCCCTAAAGCTTCTAGAAGATACAAGTGGATGAACTCTTGTTTTGCTCTCCTACCCTTAAGCCCTCTCTAATTGCAAGGTGAGGGGCTTCCCAACACCTATATATACCCCTCTCATGGCATTTGAATCCTTGCTCAAAGTCTTGTGTTAACAAGCACTCCTCTCTCCCTCCTTTCCCCTCTTGCCGTCGGCATCCCCTCCCCTTGTAGCTAGGTGAGTTTGTTTTGTTTATGTTATGTTAGTTTAGTTTATGTTTTTATGTTATGGTATGTTTATATTATGTTTAGGTTGGGTCTTAGGGTCTTCCCTAAGCCATCTAGGATTTTATTTTATGCATTTATTATATAGTTTTCATGATATGTTTGTGTAGTTGTTTATATGTTTTAATTGTTTAGTATATGCTTGAATATGTTATGAATTGCTCTAGTATATGCCATGATCATGTGATATGCTTATTATATTATGAGAATTGATGCATGATTATGGAATTTGAATTATGTTCATGCATGTTAGCTAATGGAATAGTGATTTACAATTTATTATGTCACAACTTGTTACATGTTGATATGGAATTAAATTGTTACATGTTGCATGCCTAAAGGTTTATGATATATGATATGATATGATATGAGATATGTTGTGACATGTTGTCACATTGTTATATGACTCTTGAATTATGAATTGAGCTTATGGTATGATTTGGATTAATGGATTAGTGCCTTGATCATGTTATACACTTTAATAGTGTCACATGTTATAACCTAAGATAGATTAGTGTTTCATAACTTGATCTTATGCCTTAATTGGATCTCTTAACTATAGGTTATACCTTTAACCTAGATCACATTTGATTATATTAACATGAACTTGAAACTATAGGTTATAATCAAGATCATAATTTAATTAGGGTGTGTGTGTGTGTGCATGCCGTGTGTGTGTGTGTGTTCGTGCATGGTGTGTGTGTGTACCGTGTGTGTGTAGGTGTGTGTATAGTAAGGGTTTGACCCGACCCTTTGACCCGACATGTGAATAGTAACCGGTGAATAGTAATCGTGAATAGTAATATTGAATAGTACTTTTGAATAGTGCTTTTGAATAGTAAAAATGAATTAAAACTTGTGCTTTCTCTATAGAGATTTGCACCTAGGGTTTCCATATCCAGGGTCTAAAATGTGTTTTCAAAATGTGTTTTCTTTCGTGGACTTGTTTCTTTACCTAAGGTTTGCGATAGGATTCATAATTTGACTAAAGCTTACTCGGTTATAGTAAGATCATAGTCTAACGTTAAGAGTAACTCACTTTGACGTATTCCTTTGTGTGTTACCTTTCTTGAACACCTTAAATGGTATTACTCTCTTGTGTTACATGTTCCTTGTTCATTTGTTTCTTGCATTTCATATGCATCTTGGTTAGTAGTGGGTCTTAGTTCTTAAGGTCACTCTAGTACGCCACCTACAGGAGTTAAAGTTGAGCACTGGGATCCCCAGGGCACCGCATAATCTGTCTACCTACCTTTTGTTACTATTAGGTGAGGTGAAGTTATAAATGTTTTCCAACTGGAACCACGATTATACTATCGTATCATATGTTTTGGAATTCAAAGCTAAACCTCGTTTTGAACTATCCCTTTTATCGGGACATTCTCTTGAAAGGATCATTCATACTTTAATAGTATACATTGATCAACAGTACATGTTTTCCAAAGTTCTGCATTCTTGTTCAAAGACAGTTAATTGTTTGCATATGTTTTCAAAGTACAGACAAAATCACATGTTTTCAGACAGAATCATATGTTTTACAGACAGCATCATATGTTACAGTTACAGTTTCACATGTTATAGTTAGCATACTGGAGTGTTACTCTGGTCACTGCTAATCTTAAATGCAAGCATACAGTTTACAGTTTGAGCCCGGCGGTTATGTGTGGAGGTGATGCTCGGGAGGTGAGCGCCAATGACATCACCAATACCGGCCGCCACACTTAGACTATTGACACCGACTTTTAACAGGAGGTTTGTTAAGTCAGGACAATTTGTCTGGGAACGGACAGCAAATCTGTTCCCATTACATGTTTACAGGTCGCCTAGGGCTAGCTACCCGAAGTGACAACCGGTGGAGGATGGTGCATGTTTGTATGCGTTGGTAAGAGTTGTTGCTGACCTTGGTCTGATAGTCTACTATGTGCGGAGTTGTTGTTGACCTTGGTCCGATGCTCTACTATATGTGGGGTTATTGTTGATCTTGCTCCGATACTCTACTAAACGTGGAATTATCGTTGATCCTGGTCCGACACTCTACCGAATCATGTTTTCTGGAGTAAGGATGGAGGAGCCTAGCTTGCGGGCAAAATTCTGTTTCATAAAGGATGGTTCATATCTGGAAAAGTTCACTTTACCCTTATCCCGTTTTATGAAAGAACTATGAACCATCAACAGCATATGTGTGCGCGTGTGATAGCATTCATGAAAATATTTTATAACGTGCATTCTTTTACAGCATCGCATTCAAAGAGTTTTATCAATCGAACTTATTTCAAGTTCTTCTTTAAAGCATTGCATTTAACAGTTTCGAACATTACTTCAAGTTCTTTAATTCAGTACTTTCTTTAAAGTATTCCCTCGCTTAGTCCTTTTGACTAATACCTCTCCCGTTTTCTTGCCTCGTGGTTTCAGGTCTTGCAGCCGCAGTCTTGAGGTATCTTGAAGCTCTAGATTGTCATTTTTGTTTCAGTCAGGACTTAGTATTACTTCCTCTTTTGTGTCCTGCATATGTTTTATGGCTGCATCACTTTATGTTTCTGTATATGTTTTTGAATACTTGAGTATCTTCGTTATACTCTTTCTGCTACTCTGTTACCGATATTTTGAACTCTGCTGTATCGGTACTTATATGTGAATCTTTTATATGTTCTGATATGCCGAGTCTCTCTTACACGATCAATATGTTCTTGCTTGTTACATGCCATCACACACATGTTTTGAAAAGTTTTTAAAATACTCTGATTTTCCGCTGCATAGCCACATCGTTGTACATGTATAGTTCTGATAGATAGCCGTTCGCTGGAGTATTTCTTGAGTGATGGCTCACACCATTATTTGAGAGGTGCTTCAGTGCGGGGGTTGAGACGCCGCTCTCCTCTTGTTCTGGTACGGGTGGGGGCGTTACAAGTTGAACCCGTTGCTATTTGCTTATCTTGATATCTATGTATGTACCTTGCTTCCGCATTGATAATATTTTTGTTTTATGGTCTCTATGGTTGCGAAAGTTAGCTCCTGCCTAGCTTAGCGAGTGTGTAGGTCCCCGTTCGCCGGGATTTAGATCGGGTATGGATTGTCCGTTTCATATTGGGTCGGGTCTCGGTGCGGGGGATGTGGTACCTTGCGCTCGGGTGTTACATCCTTAAGTGGTATCCGAGCCCGGTTGCAAAACCGGTGTTCTCGTGTCGTGATTGAGTCAGTGTAGGTCATACGGCTTAGGAACTACGTGACAATGTGTGCATTGCATCGATCTTGAATATGTAATGCTTTCCTTTTTGAATTTTGTTAACTTATCTTGTAACGCCCCAAATTCCGAAAGTTCAGGTAAGCACGCCACGTACGGGTCTTCGGGAGTTGGGGGTTTAATTTTATCTATTTACTTGTTCATTATAATTCCATTATAATATTATGTGCATTATACATTTCTATGTATTTATATGAATTAACTTTAAACGTGAAATATGTGAATCAAGTGATAATGTGCCTAAATGTATTATATGACTTACTTGATTGTTTTATAAATTTATGGACTTAATTGCATTTCATGAATTGGGAGTTAATTGATCTTTTGCGTAGGGATATAACTTGATTGCATTCATTTAAATAATTGAGGGACTATTATGCAATTTAAGGTGGTTTTATGCTTGTAGTGGATGATATAATATATCATATATGTATTCATCCCCCTCACTCTCATACATTACATTACATACAAGAGAACATCACACACACACCTAGTAAGAATCGGTTTTTACACCTTCAAGAGAGAGGGATGAGGATTTCATCAAATTCAAGCTATAATTCAAGGAATTAGCAACCAAGTTGGAGCATCATCTTCATCTCTTCATCCTCATCTCATTCTTCTTTCATTTCAAGGTATAACATGAGAATTGATTGAATTTCTTGATTGAGTGATGAGTAGGGTTTGAGGTTTGATTGATGCTTTCATGCTTATTCATGATTAGAGGCATGTTTAGGACCTTGTTTCTTCATTTCTTGCATGAAACATCATGTTATGTGAAGGTTGGAAAGAATGTATATTTTTGGGGTTTTCATGAGAAATTCTTGATGCTTTGATGTGTATTTCATGGTTTGTTTGTTGGATAAGTGAAGTATAATGTGTATTTGATGTATTTGGTTAAGTTTTATTGAGTGATTTTGCATTTCTTATTGTTTTGGTTGTTTTTGGTTCGTTTATGCCCTGTTTTTCCCTGTTTTTTCGACCCAGAGGACGCTGAACGGCCGTTCAGTTCCTTCCCGAACGGGGTTCACTCGTACAGAACCACCCTGCTCTTTTGAACGGTCGTTTCTGGTTTTGTAAATGAATTTCGAATAGCCGTTCACTATTCAAATGAACTCCAAATGACCTGATTTTTAAACCGTTGGAAACCTCTTTAAATCTAGAACAATATCCGATTGGAATAACCTCATTATCGTTTGTAATTTGTGAGATGTAATCAATTCTTTTGGGTGTCGCCACTTTTCCGACAAATTTCATTCACCTAACTTCAAGCTTACGCCATTTTCTCCTCGCTTTGAACTAGAAAACGAGCCATATTTCCCCGGAAAGCTCTATGTGTCTAGTTTCATTTCCAATAAACAAAACTCAATTCCAACTTTTACAACTCAAGATATTTCCATTTGCCTACAACATATGTGGTTCCAAAAACTGTCAACTTTTCCTAAGTTTTGCCAAACTTCACCAAAACCCCTCTTCTTGCATTCCTTTCACTTCCTTGGCTCCCGTATGTGACTTATATGAATTATATGCTTACTTTATTGATAAGTATGCTCCTATTTGACACTCATTGATTACAAATACATGATTGAGGTTACATATCATTGCCGTTCGTCATAATTAGTTCATTCGCGTCGAGTCTTATTTCACACTTGTCCTTGTTGCACAGATCTTGGTCCCGGAGGCGAGGGGCACGCTCCATAGGGTGTTTCTTTGTTCCTTTTTGTTGGTTAAGGTGAGGTTTAAATTCTAGATATATAGAGCCCTTACAACCTTATGTGATTTTCGGCCAAAACGTGTCTATATATCTATAGTTTTCGATCCTTATGATTTTCAAATGATTTCACGGAAATGGATTGATTGATTGACGGATTGTCTTTGGCGAGTAACTATTGTTCACGTTGGGCCGAGGGTAGTGTATTGAGCCAACCGGGAAAGCAAGGGCTGACGGGTAACTCTTGCACTATCCTTACCATTGTGGGATCACCTCTGAATCCACCAGGGGTGGAGGAAGAAATCCCGTACGTGGGAGTCATGTTCCCGACGTACACCATGATTGGATGGTTGGGTCTTGCAAGCCCGCCATCACCCGGAGGAAGAAGGATTTATTGATTGAAATTGCTAATTGTGCACAGAATTGTTTGTGTGATCACCTAATTCATTAATTAAATTGAAGTATTGTACACTGTCGGAGAAAGCTTGGAGATTTGCCCTCACTCGCCGGGCCACTGATCGATTGAATTGATTGTTAACTGTAAATTGAATTGTTATAATCTCGGGCGGGAATTTCTTGTTATTTTAAACCTATATTGTTTTCTTTATAAAATCTTACCCGAGGTTATAAATTGCATGGTAATTGCACATATACTTATTTATACCCCTCGCTCAGTCCGTGTTGGACTGACACCTCAACTTTTCAGTTTTGCAGGTTCGTGCTAGGCGGGAATTAGAGTCTAGTTTGTCTTTAATTTGGGTCTAGCACAGTTTACCTTATATTTCGTTCATCTATTGATACTTGATACATGTTGTAGTATGTTTTGGCATATTTTGGGAAATGATAATGTATTGATATGTAAATGTTGGTATCTATTAATAAATATGTAAATATGGTACCTATAAGTATTGAATGTTAGTGCTTCCGCTTTTATTGCTCCGATTTGTTTATTGGTATTAATTGAGGGTACCCGCCTAGCTTTTGAGTTTTTTTATTGTCTCTCGTTTGCTATAGGCTTGATTCATGTATGAATTGCCATTTCATATGTGGATCGAACTATAGTGCGGGGGATGTGGTACCTAGCGTTCCGGGTGCTACATCCTAAGGTGGTATCAGAGCCCGGTTGCAAAACGGCGGTTCTAGTGTCGTGCCTGGTGAGTCTAAGTCGTACGGCATAGGTTTATTTGATTATTTGAGAGTCTTGCATTTTATTTGAAGCTATTTGACTTTACTTGAATTATGTGATTCATATGTTCTATGAATTTAATTACATTTATTCATACTTGTTAATCAAACATGCATGTACAGTGGTTTTATTTCAGGATGCCTCGTGGAAGGCCCCGTAGAGAGCATTCTCCCGGTTATCGACATCACCATCGTGACCGAACTCCACCTCCACCCCTTCAAGCACAACCTCAGGACTTTTTAAACTCTATGGTTCAGTTAATTGATCAGAGATTGCGAGATTATGTGCCTCCTGCACCACCAGCTCCTCCTCCCGCGCCACCGGCCCCAATTTCAGCTATTTTGAGGGAATTTCAAAATCAACATCCACCCAGATTCTTTAAAGGGAATGATATGATAGCTGAACAGTGGCTCAAAGAAATTGAGTGAATTTGGGGGCTTATCCCTTGCGAGACTCGAGAGAAGGCTAGGTGTACCCTTACTTTGATCCAAGGAGAAGCTTATTCTTGGTGGGAAAGCACCAAGATTGTTTTAGATGCCGTTGAAGAAGAAGTTACATGGGAGGTTTTCATAAGGGAATTCAAGAACAAGTTCATTCCTCCATCATCTCGCACTAAGAGACTCAAGGAATTCACGGAGCTTAAACAGGGAGGAAGGTCTGTTTCCGAGTATATAGCGGAGTTCGAGAGATTGTCTAAATATGCACCCAATATCGCCGGTGATGATTTCCATAAGGCTATGCAATTCGTGCAGGGTTTAAGGCCGGACATCCAAGCTGCAATAGAAGTTGTTAATACTAGCACTTGGAAGAAAGCTACTCAAAAGGCCTTAAAATTGAAAGATTCGGTAAATGCTCGGAGATCTACTTATAGATCGAGTCAGGGTTCCGGCTCGGGATCTGTAACGCCCCGGTTTCCGGATGAACAGGTAAGCACGCCACGTGTGAGTTGAGTGTAGGTTTTATTCTATTTCTTTAATTTTATAATATATACTTACGTGGCATTCATATTTTATAAAATTCATGAAACATTATTCATATCAATTCTTTGAATTCATATCATTGAAAATATTATTTCATGACACGAAAAATAGTTATTGCATGAAACCATATCCGAGAGTGTTTTAAATTACCAAATTGTCCCTAGTTAAATATTCTTTAAAATTCTAGGGACTTAATTGCCAATTCTTTAGGGACTTAGTTGATCATATTTTAAAACCTCATATACTCAATTGCATAGATTGAATCCTTGGAGGATTTATTGGCAATTAGCATAATTCACAAAAATCAAGGATGATGAATTACGTATCATCTCTTCTCCCACATTCCTTGATCATTTCATCAAATTTTCCCAACCCTTTTTGCTCTCTCTCACTCTCGGTTCCTCCAAGGAAAGAAAAGGAAGAAGTTTTCTCAATCAATCATCAAGATTTCAAGAAGTTAGTCAAGCTTTTGAGAGTTGATCATCATCTTCATTCATCTTCTTCATTTCTTAGCTTTCAAGGTTGGTTTGCATGGAAGTGATGATTCTTGCTCATAGTTGACATGCTTAGGGTTTGAGAATTATATGCTAGATGAATGAATTATAGTTCGGAGCATGATATTGTGATCATTTCATGAATTATGGCATGAATTGTTTATGAAATTGTTGAATATTGAGCTTGATTGGCCAAGTTTGATCATGAGTATGAAGCATGAATTTATGATGATATTTCATGGGTTTATGTGTTTAAGTGTGATATAAGTGTGTTTACATCATATTCCCAGAAATTATTGCATTTGGGGTTCAAAAATGGATTTTGGTGATTGCTTTGTTGCTTCCCGTGAGCATCCCCTGTTTTTGCTCTGTTTCTGTAAGCTGCAGAAACAGGGAACGGCCGTTCCCAGCCTCAAGGCATTACGGGAACGGGCGTTCCCACCTTTTCAAATAAACTAGGCGGCCGACCGCGGGAACGGCCGTTCCCATTTTGGCCTTGGAGCCGGAAGGGCCGTTCCCAGTTAGGCGCATTTTTTAAATGGAAAAACGTTGGCGCGCTTTGGGGAACTCATGGGAACGACCGTTCCCGTTTTTCAAAGGGAACCGGAACGGCCATTCCCACCTGGATTGCAGAACAAAAGTTTCTGCATAAAATTACGAAAATGACCCCTCGATCCAACGACTTCTTTGACCCCGAATTGCTATAATATGTGCTAATATGATGTGAAACGACATGTTATCATACCACATTGCATTTTCATGGTCGTCTCGACACATTTCCGTCGTTCGTCATATTTTTGTCATTTTAGTTCATGTCTCATGTTCATACGTCGTGATTGCACAGGTCACGAGGGCGTGGACGGGGAGCAAGCTCCTTAGAACACTTCTTTATTATATTTGCAAGAAAAGGTGAGGTTTTGTTTTGGTAAAACGAACCCTATAACCCTTATGTGCTAGTTTTCGGCCAAAATGTATTATATTTATGAATGATTTCAAAACCATGAACATTTCAAGCAAGCAATTCATGATTTCAAGCATGTTTGGCGAGTACATGATTGCACGTGGGCCCGAGGGTAATTCTTGAGCCAACCGGGAAAGCAAGGGCTGACGGGTAACTCCTGAATTATCCTCACATTGTTGGGATCACCCCCGAAGCCACTAGGAGATTAGTGGTGGAAGGAGTTCCGTGTCTAGAGTGTCATGTCCTCTACACACACCATGTCATGGATAGTCGAGCCTTGCAAACTCGCTATCACCCGGAGGAAGAAGGAGACTGGGGATCAATCCGGCATGTCGGGTTGTCCTCGGGTTATTGCATGATTTCAAGCATGAAATTGTTTATGTGAGCACTAAATAAATTGCATGATCACGTATTTATCAAGCCAGCAAGCATGATCACGTATTGTTCACGATTGGGAGTTCGGTTGGAGATTGCCCTTACTCGCCAGGGCCACATGTTCATGACATTGACAAGCATGGATAAATAAACATGTTAAAATGAGTGGTTGTAATCTCGGGCAAAGATTAAACTTCTTGAATTACATATCTATTTTATTCTAAAGTCTTCACCCGAGGCTACAACTTGCATGTGATGTGTGTATATATAATTATTGCCCCTCACTCAGTCTTCGGTAGACTGATACTTCACTTTTCAGGTACCTTTGAGCGTGGTCGTGCTAGGCGGGTGTCCGGTCGTTCGAGTTTTGCATTTTCATGAGTCTAGCACCGTGCCTTCATGTATACTACTTTTGATATATTTCATGTTGTTGATCGGTATTAGTATTTTGGATACATGGTTATGTATATTATTAAGAGATAATAATGTATCGATAATTAAGTGGTATCTATAAGTATTTATTCGGTAAATATGGTAGCTATATGTACGAATGATTTAATTGCTTCCGCTTTCATTATCATGTACGCTTTGATGTTGTGGGGAGAGTGTCCCGCCTAGCTCGTCATTTTTATTGTCACCCGTTCGCTATAGTTTTGATTTATGTATGAACTTTCCATTTCATACGTGGATCGAGGCTATAGTGCGGGGGATGTGGTGCCCAGGGGGTTAGGGTGCTACCGTGGACTGTAATAGCCAAAGGTGCTTTGTCCCACATCGGATTGGAGGTGGGCTTGAAGCCACTTTATAAGTGGTGGATCCCCCTCCCCTTGTAGAGGCCTTTTCCTGGGTGGTTCCCTTCGGGGTCTGGTTCCCACCTGGGAGAAACAAAACCGTGAGGGTGGTTCCCTTCGGGGTCTGGTTCCCATCCAAAGCGGACAATATCGAACGGCGGGTTTTCGGGCTGTTACAGGATCGAGGCCGGATTATAATCCCGGGAAGAGGCCAATCACTTATGATGTCCCTCCACTACAGTCTAAGGGGCCGATGAAGAAATTCAAGCCACAAATGCCACAAGCTCCAGTTCAGAAAGCTCCCCGGGTTCCTCCTGTCGTACCACCATCTACCGGGAAGTCGGGATGTTCTTATTGTGGGTGGCCTACCCATACCTATGAGAATTGCCGGCGTCGCCTGAATCTTTGTCTTATTTGTGGAAAGGCTGATCATAAAGTGGATACGTGTCCAGATAAACGGGATCCGCTGCCTGGGGGACAGAGGCCGATGATTAGGGCCCGTGCTTATGCCTTGGAAGACGAGGAACATGATGCAGACGTGGACCCGGCTGCCGTTGTTGAAGGTACCATTTGCATTCATGGCATCAACATACACACCTTATTTGATCCGGGAGCTACTCACTCCTTGATTTCTTGTGATGTTTCCATTAAATTGCCTTTGTGTGTTACTTATTCTGATGCATACTACGTGATTAGTACTCCTTTTGGTGGAAGTATAGAAACTAACCGGGTTTTTAGAGAGGTGCCGGAGAGTATTGAGGGTCGGGTTTTCTCAACGGATTTCATTGATTTGCCTATGTCACGGTATGGATCTATCTTGGGAATGGACTGGTTGTACAAGCACTATGCCACCGTGGATTGCCGGGCCAAGAAAGTTAGTTTGGGTTCTGAAGTTGTTACGGGTCAGAGTTCCAAGACGGTGCCTTTATTATCTTTTTCCGAAGCTCAGAAATTGGTTCGTGATGGGGCTACGGGATTCATAGCATATGTCCTTAATCAACCGAAGGATCAAGTGAAGTTAGAGGAAACTGAGGTAGTAAGAGAGTTCCCGAGGTGTTCCCGGAGAAGTTGGATTCATTGCCACCGGAAAGGGAGATAGAGTTTGTGATTGATTTGTATCCAGATGCCGAACCGTATTCTAAGACTCCATATAGGATGGCACCGGTGGAATTGAAAGAATTAGAAGTGCAACTTGATGGTCTTTTGGAAGTTGGGTATGTAAGACCGAGCTCGTCACCGTGGGGTGCTCCAGTTTTATTCGTGAAGAAGAAGGACGGTACCCTAAGAATGTGTATTGATTACCGGGAGCTAAATCGGATGACGGTTAAGAATAAATATCCTCTTCCACATATTGAGGAGTTGTTTGATATACTCCAAGGGTCTAAAGTATATTCGAAGCTTGATTTGAGGCAAGGGTATTACTAATTATGAATTCGAGCGGAGGATATTCCGAAGACGGGCTTCAATACAAGATACGGGCATTATGAATTTGTAGTCATGCCTTTTGGATTGACGAATGCTCCCACCGCCTTCACGTATATGATGCATAGGATTTTCCGGCCGTTCCTTAACAAGTTCGTTATAATCTTCATTGATGATATATTGGTTTTCTCTAAATCAGCCGAGGAGCATGCAAGGCATCTCAAATTGGTGTTAAGAACGTTGAAGGAGCATCAATTATTCACGAAGTTTAACAAGTGTGAGTTTTGGATCGACCGGGTTTCATTCTTGGGTCATATTATTTCGGGAAAGGGATTAGAGGTTGATCCTTCAAAAATTGAAGCGGTGTTGAAGTGGGAGAAACCAAAGAACGCATCCGAGATTAGGAGTTTCTTGGGATTGGCGGGTTATTATAGAAGATTCGTGCAAGATTTTTCAAAGATCGCTGCTCCTTTGACTCGGTTAACTAAGAAGGACGTGAAGTATGTGTGGGATGAGAAATGTGAGAAGAGCTTTGATGTCTTGAGCGAAAAATTGGTTTGTGCTCCAGTATTAACTCTTCTAGAGGGTTCGGAGGGATATGTTGTGTATACAGACGCGTCGATGGAAGGATTGGGGAGTGTATTGACTCAGAATGGCAAAGTTATTGCTTATGCCTCTCGGAAGTTGAAAGATTATGAGAAGAACTACCCGACACATGATTTAGAGCTTGCTGCCGTAATATTTGCACTCGGGAAGTGGAGACATTATTTGTATGTAGTATCATTTGAGATTTTCACCGATCATAAGACTCTCCAACATCTTTTCACACAAAAGGAGCTCAATATGTGGCAACGGAGATGGATGGAGCGACTAGAAGATTATGATTGTGTTATCAAGTATCATCCCGGGAAAGCTAATGTAGTTGCCGACGCTCTAAGCAGGAAGGTGGGTGTTTCGAACTTGGAAGCTAGTGTAAGTAATGGAGTTGAGCCTATCGTGATTAGAGCTCGAGTTTCCAATATCTCCATTTATCCGGACTTGAAGTATAGAATGTTTGAGGCTCAAGGTAAGGATCCGGTAGTTCTAAGTTTGGTTTCTAAGGCTAGAGAGGATCCGGAAAGTCAATTCGGGTTCTATGAAACCGGTCTTCTTCGTTTCAAGAACCGAGTAGTAGTACCCGATGATTTGAAAAGGGTATTGCTCGAGGAAGCTCACAAGCCAGCTTATTCAATTCATCATGGAGGGAATAAGATGTACAAGGATCTCAAACAGTATTATTGGTGGCGTGGCTTGAAGAAGGATGTAGCAGAGTTCGTGAAGTGTTGCTTGACTTGTCAAAAGGTAAAAGCTAAGCATCAAAAGCCTAGGGACTTCTTCAGCCGTTACCTATTCCCGAGTGGAAGTGGGAGCAGGTGACGATGGATTTTATATCCGGGTTACCAAGAGTGAAGGGTGGATATACGATGGTATTTGGGTGATAGTTGATCGTCTGACAAAATCTGCGCATTTCCTACCGGTCAGAATGTCCTTTAAGATTCGGAAGTTGGCCGAGATTTACAATAGGGAGATTGTACGACTTCATGGTATTCCGGTGAGCATTGTTTCGGATCGAGATCCCCGTTTTACTTCAAAGTTATGGCAAGAGTTACAAGAGATTTTAGGTACAAAGCTTTAGTTCAATACGGCGTTTCATCCACAAACTGATGGGCAGTCTGAGAGGGTTATTCGGTATTTGGAAGATCTACTTCGAGCTTGTGCCTTCGATTTCCAAACCTCGTGGCATGATCAACTTCCTTTGGTAGAGTTCGCCTACAATAATAGCTTTCAAGCTTCGATTGGTATGGCTCCGTATGAATTGCTATATGGGCGAAAATGTCGATCACGGTTATTCTTTGATCTGGAAGAGTGGAATTGGTCGAAACAGGAAGGAGTAAAGAAGGGCAAGAAGCTTGAGAAACCTTCTAAGGCTGTGATAGCTATGATTGATAAAGTTCAACAGATTCAACAACGGATGAAAGCTGCACAAGATAGACAGAAGAGTTACGCCGATACTCGCCGGAGGGATCTCAAATTTGAAGTGGGGGACCGGGTTTTCTTGAAGGTATCTCCACGAAAAGGGTTTTCTCGTATTGGAAAGGGAGGAAAGTTGAATCCCCGTTACTTGGGTCTGTTTGAAGTTCTTGAGAGAATTGGGGAAGTGGCTTATAGATTGGATCTACCGCCAAATCTTACCGGGATTCATAATGTGTTTCACGTGTCTCAGCTAAGGAAGTATTATCCTGATGAAACCGGGATTCTCCCTATTGAAGAAGTGGAGTTGGAACCGAATCTTTCATTTATTCAGAAGCCGGTCAGAAATTTGGATTAGAAATTTCAAGAGTTAAGGAATCGGAGAATTCCTATGGTGAAGGTGTTATGGCGAAGTGACAAATCTGAAGAGATGACTTGGGAACCGGAAGAGAAGATGAGAAGATTTCATCCGGAATTATTTTCATCCGATCAGTGAATCTGGGGACCAGATTCTTCTAAGGGGGGGAGAGTTGTAACGCCCCAAATTCCGAAAGTTCAGGTAAGCACGCCACGTACGGGTCTTCGGGAGTTGGGGGTTTAATTTTATCTATTTACTTGTTCATTATAATATTATGTGCATTATACATTTCTATGTATTTATATGAATTAACTTTAAACGTGAAATATGTGAATCAAGTGATAATGTGCCTAATTGTATTATATGACTTAATTGATCGTTTTATAAATTTATGGACTTAATTGCATTTCATGAATTGGGAGTTAATTGATCTTTTGTGTAGGGATATAACTTGATTGCATTCATTTAAATAATTGAGGGACTATTATGCAATTTAGGGTGGTTTTATGCTTGTAGTGGATGATATAATATATCATCTATGTATTCATCCCCCTCACTCTCATACATTACATTACATACAAGAGAACATCACACACCCACCTAGTAAGAATCGGTTTTTACACCTTCAAGAGAGAGAGAGGAGGATTTCATCAAATTCAAGCTATAATTCAAGGAATTAACAACCAAGTTGGAGCATCATCTTCATCTCTTCATCCTTATCTCATTCTTCTTTCATTTCAAGGTATAACATGAGAATTGATTGAATTTCTTGATTGAGTGATGAGTAGGGTTTGAGGTTTGATTGATGCTTTCATCCTTATTCATGATTAGAGGCATGTTTAGGACCTTGTTTCTTCATTTCTTGCATGAAACATGAAGTTATGTGAAGGTTGGAAAGAATGTATATTTTTGGGGTTTTCATGAGAAATTCTTGATGCTTTGATGTGTATTTCATGGTTTGTTTGTTGGATAAGTGAAGTATAATGTGTATTTGATGTATTTGGTTGTGTTATGGAGTGATCTTGCATTTCTTATTGTTTTGGTTGTTTTTGGTTCGTTTATGCCCTGTTTTTCCCTGTTTTTTCGACCCAGAGGACGCTGAATGGCCGTTCGGTTCCTTCCCGAACGGGGGTTCACTCGTACAGAACCACCCTGCTCTTTTGAACAGTCGTTTCTTGTTTTGTGCATGGATTTCGAATGACCGTTCACTATTCAAATGATCTGAAAATGACCTGATTTTTAAACCGTTGGAAACCTCTTGAAGTCTAGAACAACCTCCAATTGGAATCACCTCATTATCTTTTGTCATTTGTGAGATTTAATCAATTCTTTTGGGTGTCGCCACTTTTCTTATAAATTTCAATCACCTAACTTCAAGCTTACGCCATTTTCTTCTCGCTTTGAACTAGAAAACGAGCCATATATCCTCGGAAAGCTATATGTGTCTAGTTTCATTTCCAATAAACAAAACTCAATTTAAACTTCTACAACTCAAGATATTTCCATTTTCCTACAGCATATGCGGTTCCAAAAACTGTCAACTTTTCCTAACTTTTGCCAAACTTCACCAAAACCCCTCTTCTTGCATTCCTTTCACTTCCTTGGCTCCCGTATGTGACTTATATGAATTATATGTTTACTTTATTGATAAGTATGCTCCTATTTGACACTCATTGATTATAAATGCATGATTGAGGTTACATATCATTGTCGTTCGTCATAATTGGTTCATTCGCATCGAGTCTTATTTCACACTTGTCCTTGTTGCACAGATCTCGGTCCCGGAGGCGAGGAGCACGCTCCATAGGGTGTTTCTTTGTTCCTTTTTGTTGGTTAAGGTGAGATTTAAATTCTAGATATATAGAGCCCTTACAACCTTATGTGATTTTCTGCCAAAACGTATCTATATATCTATAGTTTTCGATCCTTATGAATTTCAAATGATTTCACGAAAATGGATTGATTGATTGATTGATTGACGGATTATCTTTGTCGAGTAACTATTGTTCACGTTGGGCCCGAGGGTAGTGTATTGTGCCAACCGGGAAAGCAAGGGCTGACTGGTAACTCTTGCACTATCCTCACCATTGTGGGATCACCTCTGAATCCACCAGGAGGTTTGGTGGAGGAAGAAATCCCGTGCGTGGGAGTCATGTTCCCGACGTACACCATGATTAGATGGTTGGGCCTTGCAAGCCCGCCATCTCCTGGAGGAAGAAGGATTAATTGATTGAAATTGCTAATTGTGCACAGAATTGTTTGTGTGATCACTTAATTCATTAATTAAATTAAAGTATTGTACAATGTCGGAGAAAGGTTGGAGATTTTCCCTCATTCGCCGGGCCACTGATCGATTGAATTGATTGTTAACTGTAAATTGAATTGTTATAATCTCGGGCGGGAATTTCTTGTTATTTTAAACCTATATTGTTTTCTTTATAAAATCTTACCCGAGGTTATAAATTGCGTGGTAATTGCGCATATACTTATTTATACCCCTCGCTCAGTCCGTGTTGGACTGACACCTCAACTTTTCAGTTTTGCAGGTTCGTGTTAGGCGGGAATTAGAGTCTAGTTTGTCTTTAATTTGGGTCTAGCACACTTCACCTTATATTTCGTTCATCTATTGATACTTGATACATGTTGTAGTATGTTTTGGCATATTTTGGGGAAATGATAATGTATTGATATGTAAATGTTGGTATCTATTAATAAATATGTAAATATGGTACCTATAAGTATTGAATGTTATTGCTTCCGCTTTTATTGATCCGATTTGTTTATTGGTATTAATTGAGGGTACCCACCTAGCTTTTGAGTTTTTTTATCGTCTCCTGTTCGCTGTAGGCTTGATTCATGTATGAATTGTCATTTCATATGTAGATCGAACTATAGTGCGGGGGATGTGGTGCCTAGCGTTCCGGGTGCTACATATCTGTTGCATTCCTGCTTTGGATCAGTGCTTTTCGTGTCAAATACGTGCCATGAGCATGCACTAATCGCATGCATATATCCTTGAAATGATTTCTGATTTATAGATTATGAAGATAATATCAAACCACGGCCAAGCATCATGCTAACAACGTTCTATTGCAAGTCCTTTCTGAGGCATGGAAGATAGGAGGGATGCACCAGGGAAGGATATAGAGAATTGGAGAGGCGTAGTCTTCATGGATAGAGTTAGAGTTCAAGGGTTAGGAGCTGATGGAAATTAGACTTTAGAGATGCAAGTATAGAGGACACTTGATGAAATAGGAGTTGATCTGGGAATATTTATGACTCCGAAGATTAACATATGCGGCTCTCTTTCATTGGATATCATAATTGGATTCCACGGGGTCATTCACCTTAAGGAATGGAGTGAATGAACCTTGAGGGTGCTTTAACTCAGGGTTCGGATTATGGAAGAGATAGCGAGGGTTGTGAAGATTCAAGTTAAAACACATGCAGCGGGAATTATGCATCAAGAGTCGTCAAAGAGGAATTTCTAAATGAATTTAATGGTTAGAAAAGAGGTTGCAGAGGTTGCACAAGTTAAGATTGGGAAGAAGTGAGTCCGGGAGCCCTAAATTTCAACTAAGATGGAAAACGAGTCGGGAAGGGATTGGAAGGAGCCAAGCAGCGTGGAAAACACAAGTTCATGGAAGGTGATAATACTATGGACAAGATTTGAGTTCGTTTTCCAAATCCAAGCTGAATTGCCGTGTTGTGAGGGTGAATTGGGAAATATGGAGCAACGAATGGAAACGGTAAACAAAGGCAAAGACGTTTTGGAAGGAAAGCATGTGCGCAAGTGGGAGCAATTGGAAAGCAAGTTCTATTCTCAATCTAAACTCGTAAAGGATAAACAAAGGGATCTTGATCAGGGTGATGACTCGAAGTAGGATTCGGAAATACCGTCGGGGTAATTTTATATGTGAGTTGGGCATTATTGAAGGGTGATTCCGGGGAGAAATTTGGATGCTAATTCCGTGGATGTAAAGGAAGTTAGGGACCAAGAAATTTCAATTCCAGACCGTGGAAGATACACGTGATTACAAAGATTCATGATAACTTGAAGACCGTGGGAGAGGCAAGGAATAATCAGCAAGTCAAAGTAACCTCGTGATTGGAGGAACGAGGAAAAGCTACCGAGCTAACAACTTACCACATTGGTGACAGGTTCCAAAACATTCATAGCACGTGCATCATACTTCGCATAAATTATTTATTCTTCTTTACTTATGTTCGTGCGTGCATTTCTAATTGATTTCGTTGCTCTAATGTGCTGCATATTTAATTGTCGTAAGTGTGCCACATGCATCGTTATTTTAACCCGACATGCATTCTAGTGTTTATTGATAGGAAATCCTTTCACCTCACTTATCAAGTATCTCTGCGACTGGGCCATATCTGAGTTAAGAGAAAAAGAAATAATGGGATGGCACATGACAAGGAAGATGATTTTGGGAAATAAAGAACTTCAGGTAAGGGATAGTTCGGTGGAAAGGAACTCCGAAGGAAAGTAAGACTAGATGTGGTTTCGGGGTGTTGGGATCGAATAAGAATAGAGAAGGGGGTTTTGATTACCAAGAGAATTGAAAAGGAAGATGAGAGGATTGCGATGAAAGAAGGATCGATGGAGTTTAAAGTGTAACGATCGACATTTAAGGGAGAGAGTATAACCAAGAGGCAAAATTGAAACTTGAAGTGGCGGCCGAAGAAATAATTAATAGAGATAACTGAAATACATTTAAGGAAGACCTGGAAGTCCTAGTGGTGGTGGTCAAAAATGAATAAGACGACCTTAAGGGTTGACCATTAAAATGAGAGCTAAGCCACTAAATTCGGGTTGATGGTTTTCATGGGGGATAGAGAGGATAACTCGTCGAATTTTTTTTATGTATGTAAGTCGGTTTGAAGATAAAGGAGTTATGAAGGAGTTTAGGGAAACTCGTAAGTTGATTTTTCAAGAGGGAACCGATTCAAGTTATTATAGATAAAGGGGTGCTGTTCACAAAGCTTTGTTTAATGAGTTCGGTAAGAGATTTAAGAAGCGACAAACCGGCAAGGATGAACATTGGGAAATTTAAATCAAACTTCAAGGATCATCAAGAACATCCTAACTTCGATTTAAGAAAGGTGGGGCCAAATACCGAATATAACTTTGAGGGGGTCAAAAAGAATAAACGGATAACATGGATGGAAGATGGGAAAGGATTCGTGTTGAGAGAGACTATAATGATAAATATCTCAAGGTCGGGATTTAATCGTCAAGGTTCTCAAGAGTAATTATCCTTGAGGATATGTTAGACTTCGATATGGGTAAGATAGAAGCTATGGACCTAACTTTGGGATAGATGGTTTAAGGGTATTCGGGGAGGTCAAGCTCGACTAAGTAAAAAGAGTTGATTCGTCGAATGAAGATTATGGGAAATGATGAAAGATCGAAGAAGACTGGAAGCAGGACAAGTCAGAAGGGAATAAAGAATAAAATCCTTAGAGGATCTATCAATTGCTTTGTTGGGGTACCCTGAACAGTTTAAAGACAAGTCGAGCACTAAACTCACTTTCGGGACAGATCATGCATTGGACCACACAACTCACAGCTCTAAAATATGCAATTACGGTGAACGGTACCTGAAGCATCCATGATATATGCATCCATGCAAATTTAACTTAAATAATTTTTATGTTAGGTGCTTTGATTCCTTATCATGTTAAATTATTTGGAGTAATTGATAATCAACTTGGATGATATCTATTACCTGGTTTGGGTGTCTTACGTGACTTTAACTATTGTTTTGTGTTGAGTATTGGAGACTTCCTTGCTTTGTTGTTATTTGTAAGAGACAAAGATTCTCTTATTTTTGTTCGAGAGACGGGGTGCTCTCTTTGCTTGCGAGAGACGGGGTTCTCTCATTGCTACTTGAGAGACGGGGTTCTCTCATTGTTGTTGGAGAAACGGGGTTCTCTCATTGTTGCTCGAGAGGCGGGGTTCTCTCCTTGTTATTTGCGAGAGACGGGGAATCTCTCATTGTTTATTTGGGCGAGTAGTGAATCCGAGGACGGATTCTTTGAAGGGGGAGAGGTTGTAACGCCCCCATTTTTCATTCATTCAAATATGTCATATGTGTTTATAAATTGTGCAATTAAATTATTTAATTATGTGATTAATTATTTAGGAGTGTTTTAAATATTAAATTTTTTTATAAATTGTTATTAGTTTGTTTTATTTTATTTCATTAAATTGGAATTTATTTAAATTGATGATTAAGAATTAATGTTAATTAATCATGTTTTAATTATGATAATTAATTAATTTCTAATAACCGTTGACTTTCACTAAATTAAAAATAGAATTTAAATTTGTTTATTTAATTTGGAATGTTAAGAATTGTTAATGCATTGTTCTTACATGACTTAAACGCGCTTCGTTCTTATATGATTTGATATCGAAAATTCATGAAAATTTAGTATGTTGTAGATTTATGTGTTATGAACATGTTTACATGCTCGTTTTATGTTTTCGATTTCGTTTGACGTGGTAACGAATTTATTTTGAATTGTGGAACCAAATCGGGGGCTAACGGGCAATTAGCGCACCCTTGGTTCCGTATGTGATATCTTGAGTTAGGAAACTCAGATTTGAGTTTTGTCAACTTTGCTGAACTCGTAACGAAAATTCGAGTTCAATGAACTTAGCCTCATATTTTTCTAAGACCATTTGAACCCCTGAAATCCAACTGAAAACTGAAACGAATGCAAAATTGCCACATTTTACCAAAAGAGCCATATCTTATTCAAACCTTGACCAAACTAACTATGGTTTGATTCTTTAGAACCCTAACTCAACCCTCTAACCATCCTTTATCATCCCAAACCGAGATCACCCTCATCACTTGGAGAAAATTCAGCCAAAACCCTCTGCTCTCCAGTTTTCCCGTAACTCAAGCCAACCCTTGGAGATTCAAGCTCAAATCTCTTCCAAACCTTCATTAATAAACAAGGTAAGCTTAGGGTTGTATTTAAATTCATTTAGATTGATTTTGATCCATTCATCCCCAAATTTGAGCTTGCTTTGATGGAGTTTGATGATTATGAGTGAATAGTTAGGTTATAGATGAATTTCTTGATCTCTTGGATTGCTTGATGACTTTGATTGTTTTAAAGCTTGAAAGTGATCATCGTAACTCCCTTATTTCAACTATGATCATGTATTTTGTGGTAGTTGGCTATTAAATGAGTTACCCTTAATGAATTTATTATGAAATGCATGAAAATGGGACTGAATTCTTCCTCTCTCTCGATGTACTGCTGCTGTGTTTTAGGATAGTAATTGTTGTCAATTGTTGATCATTTTTGCCTTGCTTACTGCACCTACATACCAGATCATGTTGAGTAGGAGTTGGAGTGGTTGTGCCCTGTTTTTGTGAGGTTTTGTCTCTGTTTTTGGCCTGAAATGCTGTTGTCAATCGCTGCTCTTTTCCTTGCTTTGTTGCTGTCCATTTTCAGTCGATTTGTGGGAGTATTTGAACTGTTTTGCTGCTGAGTTTGTTCCCTTGAATGCCTGCTACCTGCTGCTGTGAATTAGTGCCTTTGAAATAGGGATATAAGCTTTGTCCTGCTGCTGCCTACGCGTCTGTATGGCCGGGGAGATTTTTAAGCATGAAAGCACCCGGCCGGGGAGCCTTATTACAGAAGCTCCTGATGTGATTTTTGTGAAATTCTTGCAAGTTGGTGCATGATCTTGTTTGATCTTTGGCAGGCAATGGAGATGTATATATTATGTGTATAATTTGCATGCATGCTTGGAGTGAGTGTGTACGTGTAACTATACCTATATGTATATGTATACTTTGAATTGGCTTGGGAATGTGTATAGTTTGTATTTCATGAAGGTGGTTATTCTATATATTTGCATGCATGTATTATGTAATATACATATATATATATACATAGATGTATGTTTTATAATTTTCATGCATGTATTACGTAATATAAATATATATCTATATATATGTATGTTTTACATTTGCATGCATGTTGTGAATATATATATATATATATTTGCATGCATTTTGTTGAAATTAATTGTTTAATTTATTTGAAGTTTAGAATTAAATTGTTACCTATTTCATGTTCTTATCTAATTTCCAATCATGAATTAAATGTAATTATTTGTCTATTCTATGATTGTAAATGTGTTATAGTACGTGATATGATTGTTATTTGAAATTCTTAGATTGAATTGATATGAAATGTAGAATTTATGAACTTAATGAATATGAGCGCCTCCTTGAACGAATGAATGGCTTGTTTATATGGTTTAAGTGCATTAATGGTGCACATGAACATGTTCATTCCATAATATTATCTTTTAGGCATTCATATCATGTTCATTGCATGCCGTGCGTCATATATGGTTCATTTGGAGCCTTGAGTCTCAGAATACTTTACGTTGTCCTTTGTATAGTTTTCTCCAAGGCGGAGATGCCGGGTTCATAGGTCACTTTCAAGTCTTCTTGTCTTCTTGGTTTTGTTCGATAAGAGGCGTACAGGTGGGTTTCTCTACTATTTAGAAAAATGACCCTATATACTCCCAACGTGTAAAGATTTCGGCTAAAACTATTATATGTATATCGAGTCGTTTTCAAGAGTAAATGATTTCAACGTAAAGCCTTTGTTTTATGAACATACCAAATGTTTTGGCGAGAATGAATGAATGAATGCACAAAATGGGGCCCAGGGACTTGGTGTGAGTGGTGACCCGAGGAGGGATGGGCTGATGGTGATCCCTCACACTAGTCCCACCAATGAACGGCGTAACCGGACCTTGTTATGAGTTAGCAAGGAATGGACGCTGAGTGCCATCTGGGGAGTCATGTTCCCCTTTTGGTCAATGAATGGATGGTTCGGGCCGATCACCCGGCCATCAAACGGAGGGAGAAGGTGTAAATGTTAATGAATGTGCACGAAAGAATGTTATGCATGAAAAGAAAGAAAGAATGAATGTTTAATGAACTACACAAGGTGTTGGCTGGAGATAATGCACGCCCACTCGCCGGGCCACAAACGACCTAATGAAAAATGAACGTTATAATCCCTTTTGATGACTTATTTATTTCACCCACTTGGGAGATGCTCTAACAACCTCATTTGGGATTATAACATGCATGTGACTGTTTAAATATTGTTGTATATGTTACTTATGCCTCGTTTTATACCCACCAGTCTCGTATAGACTGAACCCGGATTGTTTTCAATGTTCTTGTAGGTTTGGAGTGCTAGGCGGGAAGTCAAGTCTAGTTAAACTTACGGTTAAGTCAGAGTCTGTTCGTCTTCATTTTGAACCATGATTTGTTTAAGTTGGAGAATGTATGATTTGTATTGATTGTTACCACTACCATGAATTATGAATGAGTTTATAAGAACCGTATTTGAAGTACTATGATTCTATTGATTTTCGGGATTAGGTATCTATGCTAGTTGAACCTGTTGCTATTTGCTTATCTTGATATCTATGTATGTACCTTGCTTTCGCATTGATGATATTTCTGTTTTATGGTCTCTATGGTTGCGAAAGTTAGCTCCTGCCTAGCTTAGCGAGTGTGTAGGTCCCCGTTCTCCGGGATTTAGCTCGGGTACGGATTGTCCGTTTCATATTCGGGCCGGGTCTCGGTGCGGGGGATATGGTACCTTGCGCTCGGGTACTACATTGCCTTTGCTCCTGTTATTTCTTTTATTCGGTATTTAGGTTTGTATAATTGATATTCTTTCTCACTTTTGGATACTCTTGCTACTACTTTTATTTCCTTATGGCTAACCTCTTTAATTTCCAATGCAATGTGCCCTCCTTTTACTTGGAATTTGTGACTTGTGTGTTAATTGTTGGATGCATGTTGATTGTCAATTACCTGCGCACTTGATCCGTGTTTCTAGTCACTTGTTCAGGTTTTGGATTTTTTTCTAGCACATTGCCGGTTTTTCGTCTAATCAAGGAGTTTTCTTGCCTTTAATTCTTTCATTTGCATGAGGTCATTACAATATTTTAGTGTGGGGAGGAACTGTCTGTGTCTGTGTTTGTTAGGAGTTTTATTGAAGATTTGCAGGTTTAGATGTAGTTGCACTTGTGAGTGGCTAAAAATTGAGTAATTGTGAAAATTTGTGAAAATTTTCCCTCGTTTTGAACTTTTTCTTGAAGTTTGATTGTTGAGCTTATGCTAGAATAAGCTAGGCTTTTTGAATTGAGGAGAATTGCATGAGATTTGATGATTTAGTGTGTGAGTATGCCCTTATATTTAGAGCACTTTTGAACGAGATAATGTACTTTGCTTCGAAAGATAAGTTGATAATTTCGTAATGCCTCTAAGATTTGATGATTCGTTGTCGGAGGATTATAAGCCTTTTAATGTTTAGCCGTTTTTCACTAAATAATGTAAACTTATTGACCCTGCTGAGCCTAATTGTTGTGCAACGAATTTTCGTAGCCGCATTATAAGCCAATGCACAGCATAGAAATACCTACCTTGATAATTTTTACACCAAGGCTTGCTCGTTTGATTTGTACGGGAATTATCTATCTCTTGACCCCTTTTTATTGTTCTTGTGATTGAAATTGAGAGGATATTATAAAGAAAAAGAATGAGAAAAGTGTGAAATAAAGTAAGATAGAAAAAAAAAAAAGAAAAGAAAGAAGAAAGAGCAAAAGAGAAAAGAAAAGAAAACTATGCAAAGTGTGAATTTGAGAGTGTAGGATTAAATTGAAGAGTTGGGGCGATTTTCGTATTAATGGCGAATGGAAGTGTTTCGTGTTTTGAATAGATTGAATTATGTAAGCTTGATGAGTAGCCACTTGATCCAAATTTCCATAACCTTACCCTAAGCTTACATTACATGCCCGAAAGACCTACTGATCCTAAGTCTTGATTTAATTCCATTAGTGGAGATAGGTGCGAAAAGTGTATTCCGAAGTTGATGATTAGAGTTAGGAGGAAATTGTGAATTTGTCATTCCAATTTTTGTACATTGTTTCGTTTTGTTCGCACACTACAGAAGGGTATATTTTGCATGCTAATTTTTGAGGATCTTATGTCTATGCGTATTTGATTTGATTAGCTAGACTTGTTAGGCGAAGGTTTAATGATTTCTTTGAGGAGATGGTTTGATGACGATGTGTTTTCTTGATTTCCGTATTACTCGAGGATGAGCAATATTCAAGTGTGGGGGATTTTGTTATGTGTAGAAATTGCATGATTTTGAGTGTTAATTAGATTATATTTTGGTGTCGTTTGATGCGTTTATGTGTTTATTTTGCTCCGTTTAATTGATTTTTAGAGTTGGAGTTACGAAACGGCGAAGCGAAGCAATTTCACACGTTTTTGGAGGAAAATAGGGTAACCCCCGTTATCAAGTAAGAGGGCAATTTCCGTAACTTCTGTTAATGGATATAGGAGCATCACCTGAGGGGAAAGAAGGGAGTAACGCCCGTTACTCCATGGCAGTACAGATCTGGTAACGCCCGTTATCAGAGGCAGGAGGAGATGATTTCTGATGTGGGAAAGGTAACGCCCGTTATCCTTGGACTGAAGAGAAGCGGTAACGCCCATTACCACTTATAAAAGCGCAGGCACGATTTAGCCTTGTAACCGGCGTTAACAAGAAATGCATGGGGATAGGTAACGCTCGTTACCTCTGTCGGCGAGAGATTTTAGGGCTGATATTTATGTGCGTTTAGAGTCTTATTGTAACGCCCCGACTTTTCAGTCGTACAGGTATGACGTATCTGTTTACCAATTTGCGCAAATTAATTGTTTATAAGTGTTTTAAATATTTAATTTTAATATAAATTGTTATTATTTTATTTTATTTCATTTTATTATTTTGTTTTATTACATTAATTAATATATTTAATTAATAATCAAGTGATAATGATAATTAATTACGTCTCTAATTATATTAATTAAATCCAATATTAAATCGTTGACTTTTATTTATTTAAAAATAGAATTTAAATTTGTTTTAAATTTGGAAATGTTATGAATTGTTTTTGAGTGATTTAATCGTGCTTCGTTCTTATATGATTTTATATCGAAATTTCATGAAAATTTAGTATGTCGTAGATTTATGTGTTATGAACATGTCTATATGCTCCTTTTATGTTTTCGATCTCGTTTTACGTGGTAACGAATTCATTTTGAGTTGTGGAACCAAATCGGGGGCTAACAGGCAATTAGAGCACCCTTGGTTCCATATGTGATATCTTGAGCTCGGAATCTCGGAATTGAGTTCTGTCACCTTCAATGAACTCGTATCGAGGATTCGAGTTTGATGGAACAAGCCTCATATTTTTCTAAATACGTTTGAACCTCCGAAATTTGACCGAGACAAGTTTCGTTCGCAGATTTGCCACCTTTAGCCATTTTCTTCATAACTTAGCCAATATTCCACCAAATTATGCAAACTTGGGACCCACAAGCTCACAACTTGAAGATCTATCTGATACCACCTCTCTCATTTCATTCCCAACACGAGAGAGAGAGGATTTAGCTGCAAACTTCGAAGAAAAACACTATTCCCATCACTAATCGAAATTTGGAGATTTTGAGCTCTAATCTCTTCCAAACTCCAACCAATTCAATAGGTGAGTATATATTTGTGATCTATATTCATTCCTGGTCATTTTAATCCATGAATCCCTAAATTTGAGTTAGAATTGATGGAGATTTGAATATGTGGTTGTATAGCTAGGTTATTTGAAGAATATGTGATTTCTTGGAATCCTTTGGTTTAAATCTTGATATGAAGCTTTATATGAACTCCTTGTGCCTCATTTATTGTTGTGTGAACTGGTGTTAAGTGGTGGTTAGGTGTATAATGTTCCACCATTTTTGTACGACTTAAAAGCTTGAAGGTTTTATGGTTTTGTTCAATGTTTTCCTTGCTGCTGCTCTAAGGTGAGTTTGTAGGTTGAGTCCTACCTTCTTGCCTGCTTCTTCGTGCTGTTTTTGCTATTGTTTTGTTGCAGTGAGCTGCTGCTACTTGCTTGCTTCTGCTGCTGTTGTATTTTGGTGAGAAACAAGGGATGAAGATGCTTACTGCTGCTGTTCCTTCGATCTGTACACTCTCCCGGGCGGGGAGAGTTGAACTTGGAGAGTCCCCGGCCGGGGACTTCCTTGCTGCACCTACTGTAACCTTCTCCCCGGGTCGGGGAGATTTGTATAGAAATTCTCCCCGGGCTGGGAGTGCTTATTTGAGTTCGATAGCTGCAGTTTGTTCTTGTGTGTGTTATACATACATATATATGTATATATATATACCTAATATTTGTGTATTATAGGTTCATGCATGCATGTTTGTGGTGTGCGTGTGTATTACATGCATTTTGCATGCATGAAATATTATGATTGTTATATGTTTGTGCATTGTATATATATATGTTAATGCATATACGTGCTTCTAATATATATATATATATATTTAGATATTGATATGATTATATATTATTTAAATGCATGATTAATTATAAATATTAAGTATTGTTTAATTTACGTAATATTAGAATTTAATTGTTATCTATTTCACGTTATTTAATTACCGATCATGACTTGAACGTTTTTATTTGCCTATTTTCTAATGGTAAACGTGAAATAGTACGTGTTATGATCGTTATATGAAATTCTTGGATTCATTTGAAATGAATTTCTGAGACTAAAGTGGTATGATATGTATTGAATTAATATGAAATCTAAGTGCTATTATTTAAGGATTTGAGTGGTATGATATTATTTCATGAAGTGTGGCCTTTAAATTGTGGAGTTTGATGCTATGAATTATGGATTTAAATTATGCAATGACTTGATACGTTTTATATGAGCTAGGAACTTGGTATATTTAAGATTTAATTGTTATATAAAATTCATTACTTGAATTGCTATGAATTATGAAACGTTTGAATATGAAACCTTCATGTATGGAACATGTTGAATGAAATACTTCGTAGTTTGGCTTCTTGACATGATTTATACCTCATATGCATCTCATATCATGTGCATAACATGCCGTGCTTCATATATGGTTCATTTGGAGTCTTGAGTCTCACATATGCACCATGTCGTTTCTTGTACAGTTTTCTCCAGGGCGAAGATGCCGGGTTTATAGGACACCTCAAGTCTTTCTTTTCTCCTTGGTATTGTCTGTAACGCCCCGGTTTTCATTCGTATAGTATGACGTATGTGTTTACGTAATTGCGCGTTTAAATTATTTAATTATGTAATTAATGGTTTATTGTAATTATATTTTAATTAATCATATTAATTATATTTATTTCGTTGTACTTTAATCAAATTTAAAATGGAATTTAATTTTATAATTGAAATATTTGAATATGAATTTAATTGAATTCTTGAATGTTTTGCACATATGTGTTTTGATCGCGTGTCGTTTCTATCTGATTTGATTCCGAAATTTAGTGAAAATTTAGTATTTGATAGATTTATGTGTTATGAACATGTTTATATGATCATTTTATGTTTTCGACCCTGTTTGGTGTGTTAACGAATTTTATTTTGGGAACGAGAACAAGTCGGGTGCTAAAGAGCTTTCGGCACACCTCTGGTTCCGGACGGCGTATCTTGAGCAAGGGAATTCGGATGCGAATTCTGGAAGTGGATTTGGACTCTTAATGAAGAATGGAAGCTAGAGAAATTGGCCTCATATTTTTCTAATCCCGTTTGAACACCCGTATTTCGCCCTAAAAACGACCTGTGTGATAGATTCGCCACCTTTTACAGTTTTGGCCATAACTAATTCATTTCTTAACCTTTTAATCTCAAACTTGGACCCACTCAACCCTAATTAATCCCTCTACCACCCCATTACCCCCTCATTTCGTTCAGCAAGAGAGAGAGAGAGAGAGAGAGAGATCAGGTGGGAACCGAAGCAAAAAGAAGGAAGAAAAAGGAAGAGGGATGCCACTATTCATTCTCATGTTTTGAACTCGATTCACCTCCAATTCGCTCCAAATTGGAAAGGTATGTTTATGAATCTATTCTCCATCCTTTCCTCTTTAATTTGACACTTTATTTTCTGAAATTCATGAAGAAATGAGCATAATATGAAGAACTTGATGAATAGTTAGGTTTAATTTTCATTTCTTAAATCCATGACTTTATTTTTGAATTCCTTGAGGATAAATGCATGAAATATGACCACTCTAGCTTCATTTACTTGGTCATGGACTTGAATTTGAATTATATGTTACGTATATGGATCCACCATGGCTGCAACTTGAATTTTTGGAGCTTTGAGAATGAATTTGCCTCTGTGGCCGCTGTTGTGTCGCTTCTGCTGTTACGTGTGTGTTGTGTTGTGTTTATGGTATGTTTTTCTGCATTTTTCCTTTCCTTTAGATTTTGGTTTGTTGCTGGTTTGATGCCTGAAGAGGTCCCCTGCCATTGCTGCGAAAATGATGAGAAAACAGGGGCTGACTGCTGCAAATTCGCGACTGCTACGCGCAGTTGCGACCGCGACCTGCAGAAGGTGTTTTTGGGTCGCTCCCGTGACCCAATTTTTGCCAAGTTTCAACTTTTTTGTGCTGGAACTGATGATAGAGCTGATGGTAGTGGCCGCGACTCCATTTGTACTGAATTATGGTCACGACCGTGACCTATTTTTGGTGATGCTTCAAACTGTGCTGTTGCAACGTTGCTGCTTTGTTTCCTTTTTCCATGTTTGATTTCTTTCCTTGCTTTGTTGTGAGAATATAACAACATGTGTATTTGTTATGCATGAAATTAATTGGTGGGTGATTTGCATGCATGCAATTTGGTTATATTGTTGTAGCAAATACGTATGTAAGTATATATTATTTGTATGTAAATCTTGTATGTATATATATATATATATATATATATATATATATATATATATATATATTATTTATGGCATGTATTTTGTTATGAATTAGTTAATATGAATTTTATATAATTTAATTAGAATATTTTACTTGATACGATCTCAATAATTCGATTTCGTGTGTGTGGCTCTTGCACTCCTTTAGTTGCTTCCTATGCCTCTTATCCGTATATTTTTTATTTATGAGCTATGTAGACATGTTATATTCTATGTTATGAATCTTGAATTAATTTTATGAATTTATTTGATATGGGTTTTACGTGATATATGACATGATATGCCTTAAATGCTCTCATACGTGCATGTATGAATTCAAATTTCGTTTCTTTACCTCGTGTGATATTTCCTTACTCTTTTTATGCTATGAAGGCTTTGTTAACAATTATATGGTGAGTTATGTTCGTTGTTTGAAATATATGAATTTGTTCAACATGAATTATACGAGCTAGAATTTAGGATGATCTAATGTGATTTCGATGCTTCCTAATTTGCATATGTGCTACGTTGCTTCGTTTATGGCCCTAAATGATAACTTTTCTTTTCTTTTACGACTCATATGAAATGTAAACAAGTTGTAGCATATGTTATGATTGTTATATGGGATTTATAGCTTATTTTGATATGATTTATGAAAGATATGAAACGCATGAACATGAAACCACCATGTATTGAACGTTTTGAATGAATAACATGATTTATATTTCTTATGCATCTAATATCATGTGAATAGCATTGTCGTGCGTCGTATGTGGTTCATTTGGAGTCTTGAGTCTCACGAGCACGTTATATTGTCCTGTGTATAGTTTTCTCCAGGGTGGAGATGTCGGGTTCATAGGACACCTCAAGTATTTTCTTCTTCTTGGTATTGTTCGGTAAGGTGTAACAGGTGGGTTTCTCTACTATTTAGTTATATGACCCTATGTACTTCCAACGTGTAAAGATTTCGGCCAAAATTTATTATATGTATATAGAGTCGTTTCAAGAGTAAATGATTGCAGCGTAAAGCCTTTATTTTATGAACCGTACTAAATGTTTTAGCGAGAATGAATGAATGAATGCATAGAATGGGGCCCAGGGACATAGTGTGAGTGGCTATCCGGGGGGCATGGGCAGCGGTGATCCCTTACACATGTTCCAACCAGTGTACGGCGTAACCGGACTTCGTTAGGAGTTAGCGAGGAATGGACGCTGAGCGCCATCTGGGGAGTCATGTAACCCCTTTTGGTCAATGCAGGAGGTGGCCGGGTCTTGCTAACCAGTCCACCAACCGTAGGAAAAAGGAGTAAGTGATTATGAATGTGCACAAAAGAATGTAATGCACTTATGTTTGTTCGAGATAATGCACGTCCACTCGTAGGGCCACGAAAAAGCTAATGGAAATTGGTTATTATAATCCCCTTTGATGATTTCTTTATCTCCCCCACTTGGGAAATACTTCGAAAACTTCAAATGAGATTATAACTTGCATGTGAATGTTTAAATATTATCTTATATTATACTTATGCCCTGTTTTATACCCACCAGTCTCCTATAGACTGAACCCGGCTTTGTTTTCAGTTCTTTTGCAGGTTTTGGAGTGTTGGGCGGGGTTCTGAGTCTGTCAAGTCTTATATTTATGTCTAAGTCACTTCATACGCATTTTGTACATAAGTTAGCACATACAAGAATGTATATTTGGAAATGTTATATTTACAGGAACTCGGGATAGGCTTCTAGGGGTAGTTTGAACCTATACATTATAATTTATGTTTATGTATGAATTTTCAGAACTAGGTATCTATGTTAGTTCAACCCGTCCCTATGATTAATATAATTTCTGAGTATATGCTCCGCTTCTGCAATTACAATTATCTTGTTGAAATTGTTTATTTGGTTTCGAAGTTTAGTTCCCACCTAGCATAGTGAGTGAGTGAGTCCCCGTTCGCTCTGATCTGTATAGATTTTCCATTTCATATACGGATCGGGTCTGAGTGCAGGGGATGTGGCGCCACCCTTTTGGGGTGCTACATCCTTAAGTGGTATCAGAGCCCTAGGTTGCAAAACCGGGGTTCACGTGTCGTGATTGAGTCAGTCTAGGTCGTACGGCCTAGGAACTACACGATAATGTGTGCATTGCATCCATTTTGAGCATGAAATTGCCCTTCCTTTTGAATCTTGTTGAATTACCTGTTGCATTCATATATTGGATCCGTGCCTTTTGTGTTGAATACATGCCATGAGTATGCACTAATCGCATACATATATTATTGAAATGAGTTGTGACTTACAGGTTATGAAGATATTATTAAACCACGGCCAAACTCTATGATAGCAATGGTCTATTGCAAGTTCTTTATTAGGCATGGAAGGTAGGAAAGATGTACTGGGGACGAATATAGAAAAATTCAAGATGTGTAGCCTTCTTAAATGGGGTTATGGTTCAAGGAATAGGATCCGAAAAGGGAGGTTCGAATTTGGGGATGCAGTGGTAGAGGGACACTTGGTGAAATAATGGTTAATCGAGGGATGTTTGTGACTTAGAAGACCGATACAGACGACTCTATTATACAGGGTGCCTTAGTTGGCTTCAACGGGATTATTCAACCTAAGGAATGAAGTGAATGAATCTCAAAGGTACTTTAGTTCAGGGTTTGGATCATTGAAGAGGTGTTGATAATTAGGAGGATTTAAGGAAAAATAGTTCCGATGGGAGTTAAGCGCTAAGGGTTGTCAAAGAAGGATTTCTAAATAAATCTAGTTATTAGAAACCGAGTTTGTAGAAGCCAAGATCGAAAAGAGTTGGAGTTCGGGTGCTCAGGATTTTGACTAAGATAGAAAACGAGTCGGGAAGGAATTAGAAAGAGCCAAGTAACGTGGTAAATACATGTTTATGGAAGATAACAATGCTAAGGACCAGATTTGGGTTTATTTTCCAAATCCAAGCTGAATTGTCATGTTGTGGGGTCGAATTGGGAAATATAGAGCAACAAATGGAAACGATAAAGAAAGTCAAAGACTCATTGGAAGAAAAATTTGTGCTCGAGTGTAAGCAATTGGAAAACAAGTTCAATTCACCAATTTAAACTCATCAAGGATAAGCGAGGGGATCTTGGTCAACGTGATGAATAGAAGTAGGTCTCGGAACCACATTAGGGGTTAATTTTCTAATAGAATTTGGGCATGTTGATGAGTTGATTCTTGAGGATAAGTTCAGATGCTAATTCCATGGATGTAGAAGGATTTAGGGATCGAGAAAAAGAAATCCCGGATGGTGAAAGATACAAGTTGATGCGCAAAGATACATAGAAATCTTGAAGACCGTGGGAAAAACAAGGAACGATCATCAAGTCAAAGTAAGCTTGCAATTAGAGAAACGATGAAATGGTACCGAGCTAACAACTTACCATCTTGGTGACAGGTTCAAAGCATTCATGGACGTACACCATACTTCGCATGAAATTAATTAATCTTTCTTACTTACACTTGTGGGTGCATCTCTATTTGATTTCATTGTTCTAATGTTTTGTATATTTGATTGTTGCAAGTGTGTCATGTGCATTGACAATTTGACCCAACATGCATTTTAGTGTTTAATTGATAGGAAGTTCCTTCACCTCACCTATCAAGTATCCTTCCAACCGAGCCACCTTCAAGATTAGATAAGAAGAAACCATTAGGTTGCACACTACAAGGAAGATGATATTGGGAAATAAAGAAATCCAAATAAGGGATAGGTTGATAGAAGCAGAACTTCGGGGGTTCAGATAGAAGAAGGAGAGAGAAAGGAGTTCTGAACATTAAGAGAAGTAGAAGAGAAGTTAAAAGGTAAAATCTTCGGGTTGCTATTTTGGTTAAAACCCTCCGTAATGAAAAACTGCTCATCAAGAATTCCGATGAAAGAAGGATAAATGGAGTTCATGTAACGACATAAAATTTTAAGGGGGAGAGTACGACCAAGAGATAAATTTAATACTTACGGTTCTACCGAAGAAATATTTTAGGAGGAACAACGAAAATGCAAATTAGGGAAGACGTGAAAGTCCTAAGGGTGGTGATTTAGAATGAATAAGTTGACCTTAATGATTAAACCGTCAAAGTGGGAACTAAGTTACTAAGTTCGGGTTGAAGAATTTTAATCAAGCTGCAAGAATTAGCAAGGAGGTTTATCTTCGAAGTAAGGAATCGATGGTTTTAACATAATTAGGATGAATTCATGAGGTAATGAATTGGGATGGTGACTATCTTGTAATGGGAATTGCACTATAAAGGTCTTGGAGGTAGTTACCCTTGAGTATAGCAGATTAAAGTTTTAGCCAAGATAAAAGATTCAAATTTCAAGAACATCACCAGATAGGATATGATAAGAAGGGGCAAGAGTCGGAATGGAGTCAAGAGAAGAAATAGAGGGTTGTCATCTCTTTACCGGAGTACATTGAAGAAATTAAAGACAAGTCACGCATTGAGTTAGCTTTCGGGGCAGATCATGCATTGGACAACGAAACTAACAATTCCAATTTCTCTATTACGGTGAACGGTACATGAAGCATCCATGACACATGCATACATGCAATTTTAATTTAATTAATTTTAGTGCTATGTGCTATGATCTCTTACCATATTAAATCAATTTGTATAATTGGTAATTAACGTGAATGATAATTATTACCTGCCCTTATGTGACTTAAGTGATTTTAATTGTTGTAATTGGATGTTTTGATGCTTTCTTCTTGGTGTTTGCTCTTCGTTGTTACAGTATTTTGTATTTTGAACTTCTTTTTCTTGTTTGCGAGAGACTGGGTTCTCTCACTGTTGTCCGAGAGATGGGGTTCTCTCATTACTGTTCGAGAGACGGGGTTCTCTCTTTCCTTGTTGATTGTGAGAGACGGGGTGCTCTCTTTGTTATTGCGAGAGACGGGGTTCTCTCATTGTTATTCGAGAGATGGGGTTCTCTCTCTTTGTTGCTTGTGAGAGATGGGGTTCTCTTAGTTTTTATTTCCTGGTATATAGTGAATCTAAGGATGACTTCATTTAATGGGGAGAGGTTGCAACGCCCCGGTTTTCAGTCGTATAGTATGATGTATGTGTTTACGTAATTGCGCGTTTAAATTATTTAATTATGTAATTAATTGTAACACCCGGAACGCCAGGCGCCACATCCCCCGCACTATAGCTCCAATCCACATATGAAACGGTCAATCCATACATAAACCGAAGCTACGGCGAACGAGAGACAATAAAAAAAACGCAAGGCTAGGCGGGTACCCTCAAAACAAACTAACATGACTCAGAGCAATAAAATAGCGGAAGCAAAAGCATTCAATACATATAGGTGCCATATTTACATATTTACTTATAGGTACCGACAAATCATATCATTACAATATCCATCCGAGTATAATTCAAGATATACTACAAAAACTAGTATCAATACAAGTACAATGTATGAAGGTGCCGTGCTAGACCCGAATAAAAGACAACGAGACTCTAATTCCCGCCTAGCACAACCTACAAAACTGTAAAGTTGAGGTGTCAGTCCCAATGGACTGAGCGAGGGGTATAAATAATTATATTCGCACCGACATGTAAGTTATAATCTCGGGTAATAATTTTAGAAAACCAAACACAATTATTAGAATGGAAGGTACTATCGCCCCAGGTTACAACTAATTCAATTTATCGATTAGTTCATTTCAATACGATCAATAGGTGGCCCGGCGAGTGAGGGCAATTCTCCAACCTTACTCCGACCGTGTACAATCAATCAATTATTAGGTGATTAGGTGATTAAGCAATTATTTACTGTGCACAATTAGCAATTTCAGTGACTCCTTCTTCCTCCGGGTGATGGTGGGATTGCAAGGCCCCACCATCCAATCAGTCTGGGCAGAGGGTACATGAATCCCTAAGCCCGGAACTCCTTCCTCCCCTAATCTCCTAGGGGGTTCAGGGGTCATCCCATTTGGTGAGGATAGCACTCGAGTTACCCGTCAGCCCATGCTTTCCCGGTTGGCTCGAGCCACTATCCTCGGGCCCACAGTGCAATTCAATGACTCGCCAAAACAATCAATCTGTCAATCAATCAATCAATCAATCAATCGGTTTTGCTAAATCATTTGAAAGTCATAAAGTTCGCAAACTATAGATATATATATATACATTTTGGTCGAAATAGTCACATAGGGGTTGTAAGGGTTCTATTTATCTAGAATTTAAACCTCACCTGAGCGAACGAAACAAAAAGAAGCAAGAGAGCACCCTACTGAGCGGGCTCCTCGAAACTGGGACCGTGATCTGTGCAACAAGGATAAGTGTGAAATAAGACTCGACTCGAATGAACCAATTATGACGAACGGCAAAGTCATGCACCAATATGTTATGAAATAACGATTTAATGAATGTCAAATACGAGAATGATTGTCAATAAACCAAGTATATAACACACACACGTACAGCCATGCACGCAAAACAATATGCATGAAAACAGAGGGTGACACGCCCGTGTCACCAAAATACACTAAGTCGTGACACCCCTGTGTCACGGTACAGCGGACCAAATGCGCGAAAAGAAAGGCGACACGCCCGTGTCACCAAGGCAAGGCAAACCGTGACACCCCCGTGTCACGGTACAGAAAATCCAAACTAACCAACATGCACCCCCGTGTCACCCAACACAAAGCAAAGATGACACGCCCGTGTCATCTGTGCGTAGTAGAAAAACAGGGCAAATTCGGATAGCACTAAAATCCAACCAAAACACCAAATTCAATCCAATATAAATGATCAAACACAACATATACATAATATACTTCAACTATACAACGATCAAACCAATAAATATGCATCTATTCACCAAGAATTAGGCCCCAAAACCCCATAATTATTCATATACTCCAACTTTCACATATCCTCGTGTTTCATGCAAGAAATGAAGGAAATATGAGCTAAAATGCTTCTAATCATGAATACACATGAAAGCATCAAGCTAACATCAAACCCTACTCATATAGCCAATCAAGAAATTCAATCCATTCTCATGTTATACCTTGAAATGAAAGAAGAATGAGATGAGGATGAAGAGATGAAGATGTTGATGCTTCTAGCTTCAAAGTTCCTCAAAATAGCTTGGATTATGAGATGAATTCTTCTCCTTCTCTTGAGGTGTAAAAACCGATCCTTAGTGTGTGTGTGTATGTGAGGTTCTTGTATGTAATGTATTGTATGAGCAAGTGAAGGAAGAGATACATATACATGATATATTATATCATCCACTAACATGACAAATGCACCCAATTTGCAAACAAGTCCCTAGGTTATTTAAATGAATGCAATCAAGTAATATCCCTACCTAAAAGATCAATTAGCTCCAAACCAAGTTATGCACTTAAGTCCATATTTTTATAAAACGATCAAGTAAGTCATATAATACAATTAGGAACGTTATCACTTAATTCGCATATTTCATGTTTAAAGTCAATTCGTATAAACACATAGAAATGTATGATGCTCATAATATTATAATGGAATTATAATGAACAAGTAAATAGATAAAAATTAAACCCACAACTCCCGAAGACCCGCACGTGGCGTGCTTACCTGAACTTCTGGAATTTGGGGCGTTACATTAATAGTTTATTGTAATTATATTTTAATTAATCATATTAATTATATTTATTTCGTTATACTTCAATCAAATTTAAAATGGAATTTAATTTTATAATTGAAATATTTGAATATGAACTTAATTGAATTCTTGAATGTTTTGCACATCTGTGTTTTGATCGAGAGCCGTTTCTATCTGATTTCATTTCGAAATTTAGTAAAAATTTAGTATGTGGTAGATTTATGTGATATGAACATGTCTATATGCTCATTTTATGTTTTCAACCCTGTTTGGTGTGTTAACGAATTTTATTTTGGGAACGAGACCAAGTCGGGTGCTAAAGAGCTTTCGGCACACCACTGGTTCCGGACAGCGTATCTTGAGCTAGGGAATTCGGATTCGAATTCCGGAAGTGGCGTCGGACTCGTAAAGAAGAATGGAAGCTAGAGAAATTAGCCTCATATTTTTCTAATCCCATTTGAACACTCGTATTTCGCCCAAAAAATGACCCGTGTGACAGATTCGCCACCTTTTACGGTTTTCGGAATAACTAATTCATTCTTAACCTTTTAACCTCAAACTTGGACCCAATTAACCCTAATTAACCCCTCTACCACCCCATTACAGCCTCATTTCGTTCATAAAGAGAGGGAGAGAGAGATCAGGTGGGAACCGAAGCAAAAAGAAGGAAGAAAAAGGAAGAGGGCGGCCACTATTCATTCTCATGTTTTGAACTCGATTCACCTCCAATTCGCTCCAAATTTGAAAGGTATGTTTATGAATGTATTCTCCATCCTTTCCTCTTTAATTTGACACTTTATTTGCTGGAATTCATGAAGAAATGAGCATGATATGAAGAACAAGATGAATAGTTAGGTTTAATTTTCATTTCTTGAATTCATGACTTTATTTTTGAATTCCTTGAGGACTAATGCATGTAATATGACCACTCTAGCTTCATTTTCTTGTTCATGGACTTGAATTTAAATTATATGTTATGTATATGGATCCACCATGGCTGCAACTTGAAATTTTGGAGCTTTGAGAATGAATTTGCCTCCATGCCTACTGTTGTGTCGCTGCTACTGTTGCGTGTGTGTTGTGTAGTGTTTATCGTATGTTTTTCTGCATTTTTCCTTGCCTTTAGATTTTGGTTTGTTGTTGGTTTGATACCTGAAGAGGTCCCCTGACATTGTCGCGAAAATGATGAGAAAACAGGGGCTGACTGCTGTAAATTTGCGACTGCTGTCTGCAGTTGCGACCGCGACCGGGAGAAGATGTTTTTGGGTCGCGCCCGCGACCAAATTTTTACCAAGTTTCAACTTTTTTGTGCTGGAACTGATGATGGAGCTGATGGTAGTGGCCACGACTCCATTTGTACTGAATTATGGTCGCGGTCGTGAACTATTTTTGGTGATTCTTCGAACTGTGTTGTTGCAACGTTGCTGCTTGGTTTCCTTTTTCCATGTTTGATTTCTTTCCTTGCTTTGTTGCTAGAGTACAGCAGCATGTGCATATGTTATGCATGAAATTAATTGGTGGGTAATTTGCATGCATGAAATTTGGTTATATTGTTGTAGCAATTACGTATGGAATTATATATTATTTATACGTAAATCTTGTAAGCTGCATGTATATATATATATATCTATTATTTATGGCATGTATTTAGTTATAAAGAGCATGTGCATATGTTATGCATGAAATTAATTGGTGGGTGATTTGCATGCATGAAATTTGGTTATATTGTTGTAGCAAGTACGTATGTAAGTATATATTATTTATACGTAAATCTTGTAAGCTGCATGTATATATATATATATATATATATGTATTATTTATGGCATGTATTTAGTTATAAAGTAGTTAATATGATTTTTATATAATTTAATTTGAATTTTTACTTGATATGATCTCAATAATTCGATTTCGCGTGTATGACTCTTGTACTCCTTTAGTTGCTTCCTATGCCTCTTATTCGTATATTCTTAATTTATGAGCTATGTAGACATGTTATATTCTATGTTATGAATCTTGAATTAAGTTTATGAATTTATTTGATATGAGTTTTACGTGATATATGACATGATATGCCTTAAATGCTCTCATGCATGCATGCATGAATTCAAACTTCGTTTATTTACTTCGTGTGATATTTCCTTACTCTTTTTATGTTATGAAGACTTTGTTAACAATTATATGGTGAGTTATGCTCGTTGTTTGAAATAAATGAATTTGTTCAACATGAATTATATGAGCTAGAATTTTTGATGATCTAATGTGATTTAGATGTTTCCTAATTTGCATATGTGCTACGTTGCTTCGTTTATGGCCCTAAATGATAACTTTTCTTTTCTTTTACGACTCATATGAAATTCAAACATGTTATAGCATATGTTATGATTGTTATATGGGATTTATACCTTATTTTGATATGATTTATGAAAGATATGAAACGCATGAACCATGTATTGAACTTTTTGAATGAATAACATGATTTATAATTCTTATACATCTAATATCATGTGAATAGCATTGTCGTGCATCATATGTGGTTCATTTGGAGTCTTGAGTCTCACGAGCACGTTATATTGTCCTTTGTATAGTTTTCTCCGGGGTGGAGATGTCGGGTTCATAGGACACCTCAAGTATTTTCTTCTTCTTGGTATTGTTCGGTAAGGTGTAACAGGTGGGTTTCTCTACTATTTAGCTATATGACCCTATATACTTCCAACGTGTAAAGATTTCGGCCAAAATTTATTATATGTTTATAGAGTCGTTTCAAGAGTAAATGATTGCAGCGTAAAGCCTTTATTTTATGAACACTACCAAATGTTTTGGCGAGAATGAACGAATGAATGCATAGAATGGGGCCCAGGGACATAGTGTGAGTGGCTATCCGGGGAGGCATGGGCCGACGGTGATCCCTTACACTAGTTCCAACCAATGTACGGCGTAACCGGACTTCGTTAGGAGTTAGCGAGGAATGGACGCTGAGCGCCATCTGAGGAGTCATGTAACCCCTTTTGGTCAATGAAGGAGGTGGCCGGGTCTTGCTAACCCATCCACCAACCGGAGGAAAAAGGTGTAAGTTATCATGAATGTGCACAAAGAAAGAATGTAATGCTTGAAAAGAAAGAAAGAAAGAATGTTTAATGAATTACACAAGGTGTTGGTTAGAGATAATGCACGCCCACTCGTCGGGCCATGAAAGACCTAATGGCAATTGGTTGTTATAATCCCCTTTGATGATTTCTTTATCTAGCCCACTTGGGAAATACTTCGAAAACCTCAAATGGGATTATAACTTGCATGTGAATGCTTAAATATTGTCTTATATTATACTTATGCCTTGTTTTATACCCACCAGTCTCCTATAGACTGATCCCGGCTTTGTTTTCAGTTGTTTTGCAGGTTTTGGAGTGCTAGGCTGTGTTCTGAGTCTGTCAAGTCTTATATTTAAGTCTAAGTCACTTTATAAGTGTGACGCCCCGATTTTTTTTCCCCCAAATCGTTCAGGTATGAATTATGTGATAATTACGTGCGCGTTTAATTTATTTTAATTACGTTATTTCATTTCTTTATCTTATATTATATTAATTAGAGAAATATTTAGTTATTTGAAATATTTGAATTTGAATTTATATGAATTTTCTTTGAACTATTTGCGCTTGAACAAATTTATTGCTTGTCGTTTCTACGTGAAATGATTTCGGAATTTCGTGAAAATTTAATATGTTGGTCTTATATGTGTTATGAATATGGTTATATGCTCTTTTTATGTTTTCCTGTGTGTTTGATTGAGTTTTGAATTTATTTTGGATTCGGAATCCAAAACGGGGGCTAACGAGCAATTGGCGCACCATTGGTTCCTTATTTGATAACTTGAGCTAGGAAACTCGGTTTCGAGTTTCGTCAACTTCGTTGAACTCGTATCAAAAATATGAGTTTGATGAGTTTAGCCTTATATTTTTTCAAAAGCCATTTGAACCTCCGAAATTCAACCGAAACACATAACGGACGCCTAAACTGACCTTGCTGCACTTAAATGGCCATAACTTATTCATTTATTTACCAAATTAACCATGATTAGACTCTATGGAACCCTAACTCAACCCTTTATTCAGCCCTTAGCCCCCCAAACCGAGATAACCCTTCCCACTTGGATTAAATTGGCCAAACATCCTCTGCATTCTAGAAATCCCGTCACTCAAGCCCTCCTTGGAGATTCAAGCTCAAATCTCCTCCCAAACCTCCATTAATCCACAAGGTAAGCTTGGATATGTTATGTACATTCAATATGAGTCATTTTCATTCATTCATCCCTAAATTTGAGCATGGTTTCATGAGTTTTGGCAAAGATGGATTTATATTTAGGTTTTGAGCATTTTGGTTGATCTCTTTCAATTCTTGAGCTTTTTGGATGATTTCAAGCATGAAAATGATTGGTTGATCCCTTTAAATTTATAGTGATGTATTAGTTGTTAGTTGAGGTATTTCTGAGCCACCATTAATGAGTTATTGAAGTTTTGGTAAGAATTGATCACCACACACTACATCTCACGTTTCAAGGTTTTGGGAGCATGATTGGGAGTTGTTTTTAAATGGTTTCATTACAACTTAGTTGTCTTTTGTTGATTGAATCTGTTGAGAATGTTGTTTCTTGGTTATGCTCTGTTTTCTGCTGCGGTTTTTTTTCTCTGCTGCGTGCGTGACACGGGCGTGCCACCCCTTTCTTCTTTAGGGTGACACGGGGGTGCATGATTATTTGGTTCCGCTGTACCGACACACGGGGGTGTCACGGTTTGCCTTGTGGTGGTGACACGGGCGTGTCACCTTTTGATTTCTTGTTCCGCTATACCGTGACACGGGGGTGTCACGGATTGCTTTGTGTTGGTGACACGGGCATGTCACCTTCTGTTTTCATGCATTTTGTGGTTTCATGCATGTTGTGTATGTATGCATGTGTATATATATATACATATATTTTGATTATATGATTTAAATTCCTTAATAGTGCACATAAACATGTTCATTACATAACATACTCTCTTACATATTCATAGCATGATCATTTCTTTACCGAGCGTCATATTTGGTCATTTTGATTCTCACGTCACCTTTCTTGCACAGATTTTGATCCCGTTGGAGACGAGGACGGTCCTTGAGGCTTTCGTGTCTTCTTTTGTCGGTTCGAGGTGGGTTTCTCTACTAATTGTTATCTTGACCCAATATAACCCTTATGTGACCGTTTTAAGCTAAAAGTTATATTTATAATTAACGAGTCTTTTAAAGAGTCTTATGATTTTCGACTGTTAAGCCCTTCTTTATGAAAACCTACCTTTTGTTTTGGCGAGATTGCATGTATGTTATGATCGCGGGCCCCGGAGCTTAGTGTATCGTGGTAAGCCGACGGTGAACCCCGTGTACTAGTTCCAACCATTTTACGTCGAAACGGATCTGGTCAGGAGTTTTGACGAGAAAATGGTAGTCGGGCTTTTGAGGATGCATGTACCTCACTAGCCATTGTGCATAAGGTGGTCGAGTCTTGCAAACTCGTCCACCGCCGTAGGAAGAAGGTGTATATAAATGATTATGATCATTATGTCTGTGCACGTATGTTATGGATGATAACTTATGAAATTATGAATATGATTACACGAGGAGAAGGTTAGAGATGATGCATGCCCACTCGTCGGGCCTTAAACCCTATGTTAATTATGAATGAATATGATAGTCGTAATCCCAGTGATGTTTTATTTGCTTTGCCCGCTTGGGAAATTTCTTATCAAACCTCTATGGGATTAGGGCTTGCATGTATATGTTTCAATTCCGCGATATTTATACTTATGCCCCGCTTTTATACCCAGCAGTCTCTTTTAGACTGAACCCGGTTTGTTTTCAGTTGTTTCGTGCAGGTTTGGAGGTGCTAGGTGGGAATTCGAGTCGTCCAGGTCTTGCATTTGTGTCTAGGTCTTGCATTTGTGTCGTACTTATATTTTATATTTTGGATTTGTATGGAGCAGATTATGTTATTTTGAGCTGTGGGGGCCTTGCTACCACTTATTGTATAGGTTGATCTATTTTTGGAGCTTGGATGCTCAATGTGAATAATTATGTTTATTGCTTCCGCTATTGCATTTGTTTCTCGATTGAATTCATGTGGGTATTGTTTGGTTGAAGGGTTAGCTCCCGCCTAGCTTAACGTGTGTGTTGTGTCCTCGTTCGCCGCAATTTGACATGTGTAGGGATTTTTCATTTCCTATGCGGGTCGGGTCTCGGTGCGGGGGATGTGGCGCCTCTCGCTCGGGCGTTACATCCTCTAAGTGGTATCAGAGCCAAGGGTTGCAAAACCCGGGCTCTAGTGTCGTGTGAGTCAGTCTAGGTCTTTCGGCTTTAGGACTAATTGACAATGTGATTGCATATGCATCTCTTATGCATTCTATACGTGCTTATGTGCTCTATACTTCGTTCTTGACTGAACTAGTTGCATTTTCATACATTAACTAAAGATAGCATGCACATCGATATTTTCTGAACAGGATGTCTCCACGTAGACATCGTGAGAGATCACCGGGGCAACGTAGACACCGTGATCGTTCCCCTACACCACAAGGACAACAACAACCTCCCCCGATGGACATGGGAAACTTTATGGAAGCGGTTTTTAATTATGTGGAACATCGACGGGCTCAAGCTCCCCTACCACAACCCGTTGAACAACCGGCTCCATTGAATAACAACAATCATAGAGATCCTCATGGGATATTTCTAAGTTACAACCCTCCACGGTTTTCTGGCTCAATTGATGATGAGATATCGGAGGGATGGTTGACGAGAATAGAGAGGATATTTGGAGTTCGACAATTTACCACCCAAGAGAAGGTTCAGTTCGCCGTATTTCAGTTGGATGGCGAAGCTTATGATTGGTGGGAGAGGTCGAGGGAGAAGTTAGAGGTTGATGAAGAAGAGATTACGTGGGAAGTCTTCAAAAGAGAGTTTCGAGAGTGTTTTGTGCCCGAGGTGGTGAGAGAGAGAAAGGAGCAAGAATTCATGAACTTGAAGCAGGGTAGCCATTCAGTGGCTCAGTACATCGCCATTTTTAACCGACTCGGAAAGTATGCACCTCATATCACGAGGGATGAAAAGAGGAAGCCGAAGAAGTTTATTGCCGGACATAGACAGGATCTGAGGCACGGCCAAGCTGGACATAATTACTTGTCCTTTGCTGATACTGTACAGAGAGCTTTGGAACAGGAAGAGGAATTCAAGAAGAAAGATCAAATTTTTAAGGCTCCTATGGGATGAGGATCGGGGTATGGTAAGAGGCCTATGGTACAAGCCGCTCCACCTACACAAGGTCTTTTCAAGAAACCTAAGTTTGGAGGGCAAGTTTCTCAGAATGCTCCGCCTCGATTGATGGCTCCTAAAACTCAGCAGACTTTGAGCGAGGATCGATTGTCTAAACCGCCATGTACGTATTGCGGAGGTCCAACCCACAACTTGTATAATTGTTGGAAAAGATTGGGTTTATGTATCATCTGTGGAAAAGCGGATCACATGGCGAATACGTGTCCTGACAAGAACCCTGGATTTCAGAACGGAGCTCCAAAGCCTATGATTCGAGCTCGTGCTTATACCCTCGAGGGTGAGGAACAAAATGTAGAAGTTGATCCCAACGCCGTGGTGGAAGGTACCGTTTGCATTCATAACATGAGCATCCATGCATTATTTGATCCGGGTGCTACCCACTCTTTTATATCTAGCGATCTATGTACTTCTCTGTGTCTACCTGTTCTATCTGCCAATTCTTATTATTTTGTGAGTTCTCCTCTTGGAGGAAATTTGCAGACGGATCAAGTGGTTCGGGGTTGTTCGGTTTTGATAGAAGGGAAAGATTATCCAGGCGATTTCATCGTAATGTCTATGAAGCGATATGAAATAATCTTTGGGATGGATTGGTTATACCGGCATCGGGCCGAGGTTGATTGCTTTAAGAAGAAGATTAAGTTGGGGGAAGAGTTGATTGGTGAAGTGGGATTGAAGGATGTGCCACTCTTATCTTTTATGGAAGCTCGTAAGCTAATGAGAGAAGGGGCTATGGGATTCGTTGCTTATCTTCTCAATAAGCCGAAGGATCAAATTAAATTTGAGGAGACCGCAGTGGTTAAGGATTTTCCCGATGTGTTTCCGGAGAATCTGGGTTCATTGCCACCGGATCGTGAGATTAAGTTCGTTATAGATTTATATCCGGGATCAGAACCGTACTCTAAAACTCAATACAGAATGGCTCCGGCGGAGTTAAAGGAATTGAAAATTCAGCTAGAGGAATTACTTAAGATTGGATATATTCGGCCGAGTTCATCTCCGTGGGGTGCTCCGGTTCTCTTTGTTAAAAAGAAAGATGGATCGTTAAGAATGTGTATAGATTACCGGGAGCTTAATCGAAGGACTATGAAGAATAAATATCCGTTGCCCCACATCGAGGATTTATTTGACATGTTGCAAGGTTCAGGGGTTTATTCGAAATTGGATCTCAGGCAAGGCTACTATCAGTTGAAAATCCGGGAAGAGGACATACCTAAGACAGGATTCAATACCCGGTATGGACATTATGAATTCACTGTGATGCCTTTTGGTTTAACTAATGCTCCCGCAGCATTCATGGATATGATGCATCGGACTTTTCGGTCTTATTTGGATAAATTCGTAGTAATCTTCATCAATGATATTCTGGTCTTTTCGAGGAATCCGGAGGATCATGCAAGGCATCTCAAATTGGTATTGGAGACATTGAGAGAGCACCGGTTATATGCGAAGTTTAGTAAGTGTGAGTTCTGGATCGACCGGGTTGCTTTTCTAGGTCATATTGTCTTGAGTAAGGGCTTGGAAGTTGATCCTTCAAAGATAGAGACGGTTATTCAGTGGCAGAGTCCGAAGAATGCATCCGAGGTCAGAAGTTTCTTGGGTTTAGCTGGGTATTACCGAAGATTTATCAAGGATTTCTCAAAGATTGCAGCTCGTTTGACGAAGAAAGAAGCTAAGTTTGATTGGGACGAGGCTTGTGAGGCGAGTTTCCAACTCTTGAAGGAGAAGTTGACCACTGCACCGGTACTAGCACTCCCTGAAGGCACTGAAGGATACATGGTTTATACGGACGCCTCGAAAGAAGGATTGGGATGTGTCTTGATGCATAATGGTAGGGTGATAGCCTACGCCTCGAGAAAGTTAAAGGATCATGAACAGAATTAGCCCACCCACGATCTCGAGCTAGCTGCAGTGATCTTTGCTTTGGGGAAATGGAGACACTACTTATATGGTATTCCTTTCGAGATCTTTTCTGACCACAAGAGTCTTCAATATTTGTTTTCTCAGAAGGAGCTAAATAAGAGACAAAGGCGTTGGATGGAGACTTTAGCGGATTATGAGTGTACGATCCGATACTATCCTGGAAAAGCTAATGTGGTCGCGGATGCACTTAGCAGGAAGGCGATTGTGTCTAATGTGAAAGTGGAACTTGGCAAAGAAGTATGTTGATGAGATTGTTCGACTTCATGGTGTGCCGGTCAGTATTGTATCATGTCGAGATCCGAGGTTTACTTCTAGGTTTTGGCAAGAATTGCAAAGGAATCTGGGAACAAGACTTCAATTCAGCATAGCTTTTCATCCTCAGACAGATGGCCAGTTGGAGAGATTAATCAAGTACTTGGAGGATATGTTGAGAGCATGTGCATTGGACTTTTCGAGTTCATGGAACGAGCAGCTGCCTTTAATTGAGTTTGCCTATAATAACAGTTTTCAAGCTTCGATAGGAATGGCGCCTTATGAAGCTCTTTATGGACGGAAGTGTGTAGATCTCCCTTATTCTTCAACCTTGAGGAATGGAATTGGACAAACCAAGAGGGAGTGAAACGAGGAGAAAAGAAAGAGAAGCCTTCTAAGGCCGTGCAAGCAGCGATTGATAAGGTTCAGATAATTCAGCAAAGAATGAAAACAGCTCAAGATAGACAGAAGAGTTATGCGGATCAACGAAGAAAGGATCTTAAGTTTGAGGTTGGTGATAGAGTATTTTTGAAAGATTCACCACGAAAGGGGTTTACAAGGATTGGAAAAGGAGGTAAATTGAATCCTCGTTATCTAGGTCCGTATGACATTCTTGAGAAAATTGGAGACACGGCTTATCGCTTGAATTTGCCTCTGAGTTTGACGGGAATCCACAACGTATTTCATGTCTCCCAACTTCGCAAATATTATCCGGATGAAGCCGAGATCCTACCCGAGGAAGAGGTAGAAGTTGAGCCTAATCTCACCTTCGTTCAGAAACCGGTTAAGATTTTGGATCGAAAATTTCAAGAATTAAGAAACCGGCAAATCCCACTGGTTAAGGTATTATGGAGAAGTGATAAGACGGAAGAGGCCACATGGGAAACTGAGGATAAGATGAAGAAGTTTCATCCTGAGCTGTTTCCGAGTAATCAGTGAATCCGAGGACGGATTCTTTTTAAGGGGGAGAGGTTGTGACGCCCCGATTTTTTTTTTCTCCCAAATCGTTCAGGTATGAATTATGTGATAATTACGTGCGCGTGTAATTTATTTTAATTACGTTATTTCATTTATTTATCTTATATTATATTAATTAGAGAAATATTTAGTTATTTGAAATATTTGAATTTGTATTTATATGAATTTTCTTTGAACTATTTGCGGTTGAACGAATTTATTGCTTGTCGTTTCTACGTGAAATGATTTCAGAATTTCGTGCAAATTTAATATGTTGGACTTATATGTGTGATGAATATGGTTATATGCTCGTTTTATGTTTTCAGGTTTGTTTGATTGAGTTTTGAATTTATTTTGGATTCGGAATCCAAAACGGGGGCTAACGAGCAATTAGCGCACCATTGATTCCTTATTTGATAGCTTGAGCTAGGAAACTCGGTTTCGAGTTTCGTAAACTTCATTGAACTCGTATCGAAAATTCGAGTTTGATGAGCTTAGCCTTATATTTTTTCCAAAGCCATTTGAACCTCCGAAATTCAACCGAAACACACAACGGACGCCTAAACTGACCTTGCTGCACTTAAATGGCCATAACTTATTCATTTGTTGACCAAATTAACCATGGTTAGACTCTATGGAACCCTAACTCAACCCTTTATTCAGCCCTTAACCCCCCAAACCGAGATAACCCTTCCCACTTGGAGTAAATTGGCCAAACATTCTATGCATTCCAGAAATCCCGTCACTCAAGCCCTCCTTGGAGATTCAAGCTCAAATCTCCTCCCAAACCTCCATTAATCCACAAGGTAAGCTTGGATATGTTATATACATTCAATATGAGTCATTTTCATTCATTCATCCCTAAATTTGAGCATGGTTTCATGAGTTTTGGCAAAGATGGATATATATTTAGGTTTTATGCATTTTTGTTAATCTCTTTCAATTCTTGAGCTTTTTGGATGATTTCAAGCATGAAAATGATTGTTTTGATCTCCTCTTTACATTTATAGTGATGTATTAGTTGTTAGTTGAGGTATTTATGAGCCACCATTAATGAGTTATTGAAGTTTTGGTAAGAATTGATCACCACACACTACATCTCACGTTTCAAGGTTTTGGGAGCATGATTGGGAATTGTTTTTAAATGGTTTCATTACATCCTAGTTGTCTTTTGTTGATTGAATGTGTTGAGAATGTTGTGTCTTGTTTATGCTCTGTTTTCTGCTGCGGTTTGTTTTCTATGCTGCGTGCGTGACACAGGCGTGTCACCCCTTTCTTCTTTAGGGTGACACGGGGGTGCATGATTGTTTGGTTCCGCTGTACCGAGACACGGGGGTGTCACGGTTTGCCTTGTGGTGGTGACACGGCCGTGTCACCTTCTGATTTCTTGTTCCGCTATACCGTGACACGGGGGTGTCACGGATTGCTTTGTGTTGGTGACAGGGGCGTGTCACCTTCTATTTTCATGCATTTTGTGGTTTCATGTATGTTGTATATGTATGCATGTGTATATATATATATACATATATTTTGATTATATGATTTAAATTCCTTAATAGTGCACATAAACATGTTCATTACATAACATACTCTTTTACATATTCATAGCATGATCATTTCATTGTCGAGCGTCATATTTGGCCATTTTGAGTCTCACGTCACCTTTCTTGCACAGATTTTGATCCCGTTGGAGACGAGGCCGGTCCTTGAGGCTTTCGTATCTTCTTTTGTCGGTTCGAGGTGGGTTTCTCTACTAATAGTTATCTTGACGCAATATAACCCTTATGTGACCGTTTTAAGCCAAAAGTTATATTTATAATTAACGAGTCTTTTAGAGAGTCTTACGATTTTGGATTGTTAAGCCCTTCTTTATGAAAACCTACCAATTGTTTTGGCGAGATTGCATGTATGTTATGATCACGGGCCCCGGAACTTAGTATATCTTGGTAAGCCGGGGAGGCAAGGGCCGACAGTGAACCCATGCACTAGTTCCAACAATTTTACGTCGAAACGGATCTCGTCAGGAGTTTTGACGAGAAAACGCTAGTCGGGCTTTTGAGGATTCATGTACCTCACTAGCCATTATGTATGAGGTGGTCGAGTCTTGCAAACTCGTCCACCGCCGGAGGAAGAAGGTGTCTATGAATGATTATGATCATTATGTGTGTGCACATATGTTATGGATGATAACTTATGAAATTATGAATATGATTACACGAGGAGAAGGTTGGAGATGATGCACGCCCACTCGCCGGGCCTTAAACCCTATGTTAATTATCAATGAATATGATAGTCGTAATCCTAGTGATGTTTTATTTGCTTTGCCCGCTTGGGAAATTTCTTATCAAACTTCTATGAGATTAGGGCTTGCATGTATATGTTTCAATTTCGCGAAATTTATACTTATGCCCCGCTTTTAGACTGAACCCGGTTTATTTTCAGTTGTTTCGTGCAGGTTTGGAGGTGCTAGTCGGGAATTCGAGTCGTCTAGGTCTTGCATTTGTGTCTAGCATTTCCTTTACACTCATTCGTACTTATATTTTGTATTTTGGATTTGTATGGAGCGCATTATGTTATTTTGAGTTGTGGGGGCATTGCTACCACTTATTGCATAGGTTGATCTATTTTTGGAGCTTGGATTCTCAATGTGAATAATTATGTTTATTGCTTCCGCTATTGCATTTGTTTCTCGATTGAATTCATGTGGTTATTGTTTGGTTGAAGGGTTAGCTCCCGCCTAGCTTAGCATGTGTGTTGTGTCCTCGTTCATCTTGATTTGACATGTGTAGGGATTTTCCATTTCCTATGCGGGTCGGGTCTCGGTGCGGGGGATGTGGCGCCTTTTGCTCGGGCGTTACAATACGCATTTTGTACATAAGTTAGCTTATATAAGAATGTATATTTGGAAATGTTATATTTACAGGAATTCGGGACAGGCTTCTAGGAGTAGTTTGAACCCGTACATTATAATTTATGTTTATGTACGAATTTTCGGAACTAGGTATCTATGTTAGTTCAACCCGTCTCTATGATTAATATAATTTATGAGTATATGCTCTGCTTCTGCAATTACAATTATCTTGTTGAAATTGTTTATTTGGTTTCGAAGTTTAGTTCTCGCCTAGCATAGTGAGTGAGTGAGTCCCCGTTCGCTCTGATCTGGCATGTGTATGGATTTTCCATTTCATATACGGATCGAGTCTGAGTGCGGGGGATGTGGCGCCACCCGTTTGGGGTGCTACATCCTCGGTAAGGTGTAACAGGTGGGCTTCTCTTCTAATAGCTAAAACGACCCGATATATCCCTTACGTGAAATGTTTTAAACCAAAATAGTATATTTATATATCGAGTCATTTTGGGTAAATGATTTCAAACGTATGACCCCTTTTATCTATGAACCCTACCTATGATTTTGGCGAGTGCATGATATGAACTGAACACGGGCCCAGAAATTTAGTACATGTGGCTATCCGGGGAGGCATCGGGCCGACGGGGATCCCATGTGCTAGTTCCACCATGAACTACGGCGAAACGAACCTCGTCAAGGAGTTTTTGATGAGGAAACGCTAACCGGGCTTTGAGGACTCATGAACCTCAATAGCCACATTGATATGATTAGGTGGTCGGGCCTTGCAATCCCGTCCACCACCTGGAGGAAGAAGGTGCAAGCGTTTATGATTATGAATGATATGATTATGATTATGAAGAATATGTATGAATTTGAATGATCACTAATGTAAAGATTGAATTGATATGCACACACGAGGAGAAGGTTGGAGATTATGCACGCCCCCTCGCCGGGCCATGAAACCATATGAATGGAATGTATGAATTTGATAGTTGTAATCCCGAGCGTTGTTTTCCTTTGTTTTACCCACTTGGGAAATATCTTAAAAACCTCGCACGGGATTATGGCGTGCAAGTGTGGATGTTTAAAATATGCGATACGATATATGTTATGCCCTGTTTTATACCCACCAATCTCTTATAGACTGAACCCGACTTTGTTTTTAGTTCTTTTGCAGGTTTTGGAGCGCTAGGCGGAATGTTGAGTCTGTCGAGTCGTACGGTTCAGTTTGATTCTTTTCATACGCATATTGTAATTTGATTAGTTATGCATCGAATGTACGAACTATTATAGTTGTATTTTATGATTTATGTTGGAAATTTCAGGACTAGGTATTTATGTTAGTTGAACCCGTCACTTGTTGCCTACATTGTGGTTGACCTTATGTTTTGCTTCTGCACTCGCATTTAATTCATGAGTTTGTTTGATTGGTTTCGAAGGTTCTAGTTCCCGCCTAGCCTAGAGTGTGAGTGAGTCCCCGTTCGGCGTGATTCGGCTCGTGTTTGGACTCTCCATTTCATATGCGGGTCGGGTCTCGGTGCGGGGGATGTGGGGCCTTCCGTTGGGGCGCTACGTCCTTAAGTGGTATCAGAGCCTAGGGTTGCAAAACCCAGGTTCTCGTGTCGTGATTGAGTCAGTTTAGGTCGTACGGCATAGGAACAACTTGGCAACGTGTGCATTACATTGAATTTTCATGGTTAAGTTGTTATTAATTGCTCGAACTTTCTTGATAGATGTGATCTACTTTCAATTTCGTTGCTTTAGGTGTTGCAATTGCATTTTATGTGTTTTGATTGATCTAAATATGTGCCATAAGCATATGCTAATCTACATTCATCTATATTCGAGTGGAATCCTTGGTTATCGGTTATTGTCATGTTAATAAAGCTATTACCAACCTCAACACCGGGTTCCTTCTATCACACTAATGAAGAGGTTATGGAATTAAGGGATTAGAAAGTCGTGTGTTGACTCTTCAAGGCTATCAACATGGAGGTATATTTCATTACTCAACATCGTGATAAAAGGTGGGATTACCTACAAAGATCAGGGGCCCGTGGTCTTTTCTAAATGAAGCCATGTTCTTGGGTGTCCTTACTACGGTGCGCCAAAGTTCTCTTATCGTTTCAAAGAGCCTCATCGGAAGAGAAGTCAGGATAGAAACTACAAGGAAGGATTTTATCAGCGATGAGACGAAGGTCTTTAAGAGAACTCAAATTCGGGCCAAAGTGAGAGGAAGATGTAAATTGAGACACTCGGATTTCGGGCAAAGAAGAAGTCAACTTGAAAGGAGTTAGTGAGAACCGATTGATAGGGCGATTTCAAGATCATGGAAAGCTAAGATGCCAAAGGTTCTATCTTCGGTCGGATTGAAGTCTGCTTTCCAGACTTAAGCTGAATTGTTAGGTTGTGAGTTCGAACTGGGAGACATGGAGCAACAAATGGAAACGATAAAGAAAGGCAAAGAGTTGTTGAAGGGAAATTATGTGCTCAAGTGTAAGCACTTGGAAGATGAGTTCATTTAATCATTGAATTCATAAAGAATACTTAAGGGAACCTTGAGCAGAGAGACAACTAAGGGTAAGATTTGGAACATCATTTGGGATCAATCTTTGAAGGAAGTCAAGATACCGATTCCATGGACGTGGAAGAAGTTGGGTTCGAGGGATTTCAATTTCGGATCGCGGAAACACATAAGTGGATACAAGGAAACTTTGAAGATCTAGAAGAATATGGGTTTAAGAGATCGTGATCTCGGACCATAGAGATTTGAGGACTATGGGAAGCAAGTCAAGGATTTGGTAAGCATCATCAACGATCGGACAATGTTCAGCCTTACGACTTATGCTCACAATATCGAGATCAAATGACAAAATATCGTGCTAAAGACACCACTACGGTCACATGTTCAATGCATTCATAGCACGTGCACCATGTATCACAAATTAGTTATTTAAATTCTTATTATATGTGTTTTAATAATCTAATGGTTAAATTATTGTCACATACTTATTTGTTGAATTATGTGTCTTGATGTTGCATTTCCTTGATTAAAATATCTACTACATGCATTTATCATCATCTTAACCCAGCACGCATCATTTTAGTGTTTACTTGTTAGGATTTCGCCCGTTTAATACTTTCACTATTACTCCGTTTAAAGCCCTATTGAACAAAGTGAAGAAGAAACATTTTGGGTTGATAGAGTGGGTCAAAGATGGAAGTGGAAGGTTTCAGGACATATAAATTGGATGAGACAAGTTAGGGAATTTAATGGAGTGAAACAGGAGTTTGGGAACCAAAGGAAAAGGGTCGTTGCTCCAATCAAGCACTTTAAAGTGAACGTAAGGTAGGCCATCGAACACATTTTCCACCTAGAGTTGTTCGTCCTAAGGAAATAAGTTTTGGGAGATCAGGAATTCTTGTTAAGGGGGAGAGCAAGATCAAGAGACGAACTTAAGCTTGAAAGTTGTGCCCGGAGAGTATTCTAGTAAGAACAACGACAAATGCAAACCATATACGATTTTGAAGTTCAAGTGATGGTGATAGGGAAAGAATAAAACGTTCTTAACGATGGAACCATTAAAATAAAAGTTAAATCATTATACTCAGCTTGAAGATTGCTAAGGGATATTCATAGTACGCGGTTGAATTTCTGAAGATGATGGAGTTATGAGGGAACTTCTGGGAACTCCTATTAGTGGGTAAAAGGAAACCGAATCAAGCTACCATATAACAGGAGGGTGTTAATAAAGGTTTATCCAATTAAGTGTAAAAAGGGACTTTGGATGACACATAACAAAGCGAATAATATTAAATCACCTGTCGTTTTCTATGATAACCTAAGAGGAATCGAAAGGGTGATCATTGAAGGACTTGGATCAAACTTCAAGAATTATAACGAATGTTTTACATTTAAGTAGGGAATTGAGTGGGCCAGAACTAAATGCTTGTCTACAGGCTTGAAGAGAATAAAGGAATAACTTGAATAAGAATGGGAAAGAATCCCCGAGAAGATTGATTAGACTCTAGGAATTGATGGTTTCACTTGATTGAGGAAGAATTCATGAAGGAGAAAACCGTGGTGGGAACGATCATGAGATGGAAATTGAACTTAGGGCCTTGGAAGTAGTTGATCATAAATATGGTGAATTCGGGCATTGACAAGGATAGAAGATTCAAACATGAATCACGAAAGGAACGTTCTGATGACATGTAGGATAAAGCAGAGTTTGACTGGTTGAAAGAGTTACTCATGTCAAGGGAAGATGTAGAGGTTAAGGGTGAGGATTTAGAGAAGGAAGGGAGCACTATTCTAAGAGTTAATTGAATTCCAAGGAATCCGCCAAATTGAAGAAGGTAATCAAGGTGTAAGAGTCAAAGTAGGATCAGCTGAGAGTTGTCTTCTCTTCAACCGGACACTCATATGAAGGGCATTATAGAGAAGTCAAGAGCCAAGCCAGCTTTTGGGTCACAATATACAATTGGACCACGAATTAATCAACTTCAAATTTCTTGGCTATGGTGAACGGTACATAAAACATTCATGGCATATGCATACATGCAGTTTGATTTAATTGATTTTTAATGCTCTATACCTTGCTAATTGATTATTTTCGTTGTTCCTTGTTATATTGTAATTGAGGTTTATTACGTGCCCCTGTGTGACCTACGTGATTATTTATTATTGTAATTTTTGTTTTGAATCTTTCCTTGGCATTTATTTTTTTTATGCAATTGTTGCATTCGAGAGACGGGGTTCTCTCATTGTTGTTCGAGATACGGGGTTCTCTCTTTGTTGCTTTTGAGAGACGGGGTTCTCTCATTGTTGCTTGCGAGGGACGGGGTTCTCTCATTAATTGTTTTTAGACGTACAGTGAATCCGAGGACGGATTCTTTTAAGGGGGAGAGATTGTAACGCCCCGACTTTTCAATGATACAGGTATGACGTATGTGTTTACCAATTTGCGCGAATTAATTGTTTATAAGTGTTTTAAATATTTAATTTTAATATAAATTGTTATTAGTTTATTTGTTTTCATTTTATTATTTTATTTTATTACGTTAATTAATATATTTAATTGATAATCAAGTGATAATGATAATTAATTACGTCTCTAATTATATTAATTAAATCCAATATTAAATAGTTGACTTTTATTTATTTAAAAATAGAATTTAAATTTGTTTATTTAATTTGGAAATGTTATGAATTGTTAATGCATTGTTTTTGAGTGATTTAATCGTGCTTCGTTCTTATACGATTTGATATCGAAATTTCATGAAAATTTAGTATGTCGTAGATTTATGTGTTATGAACATGTCTATATGCTCGTTTTATGTTTTCGATCTCGTTTGACGTGGTAACGAATTCATTTTGAGTTGTGGAACCAAATCGGGGGCTAATGGGCAATTAGCGCACCCTTGGTTCCGTATGTGATATCTTGAGCTCGGAATCTCGGATTTGAGTTCCGTCACCTTCAATGAACTCGTATCGAGGATTCGAGTTTGATGGAACAAGCCTCATATTTTTCTAAATACGTTTGAACCTCCAAAATTTGACCGAGACAAGTTTCGTTCGCAGGTTTGCCAGCTTTAGCCATTTTCTTCATAACTTAGCCAATATTCCACCAAATTATGCAAACTTGGGACCCACAAGCTCACAACTTGAAGATCTATCTGATACCACCTCTCTCATTTCATTCCCAACACGAGCGAGAGAGGATTTAGCTGCAAACTTCGAAGAAAAACACTATTCCCATCACTATTTGAAAATTGGAGATTTTGAGCTCTAATCTCTTCCAAACTCCAACCAATTCAATAGGTAAGTATATATTTGTGATCTATATTCATTCCTGGTCATTTTAATCCATGAATCCCTAAATTTGAGTTAGAATTGATGGAGATTTGAATATGTGGTTGTATAGCTAGGTTATTCGAAGAATATGTGATTTCTTGGAATCCTTTGGTTTAAATCTTGATATGAAGCTTTATATGTAACGCCCCAACTTTTCCGTATTCTAATATGATGTATGTGTTTACTAATTTGGGCAAATTAATTGACTATAAGTGTTTTCTATATTTATATTTCATTATTTAATTGTTAAATATGTGATTAATTGTAATATATGCAATATTTGAATTGGAACTGATATGAATAACTTGTGTTCTCCTTAATTACGCATTTAAATTATTTAATTGCCTAATTACTCGTTTATGATAATTGCTATTTGTATTTTCATTAATCTTTTAATAATGTATAATTCGTTATATTTTTAATAAATATTTAAAATGGATTCTTAAATTTCTTTTGAATTTTGAAATTATATGAATTCTTGAACGATATGCATTTACGTGACATGTTGTGTGCCGTTACTATATGAATTGAATTCGAAATTTTGTGGAAATTTAATATGTTGGAGTTATGTGTGTCATGAACATCTATGTAGGCTCATTTTACATTTTCAGATTCGTTTGATTGTGTTTTAAATTTATTTGGTATGATTGTAACCAAACCGGGGGCTAACGAGCACTTAGCGCACCCTTGGTTCTGTATGTGATATCTTGAGCTCGGGAACTCAAAATCGAGTTCCGTCAACTTTGTTGAACTCGTAAGGAAAATTTGGGTTCAATGAAATTAGCCTCATATTTTTCTAAGACCATTTGAGCCCCCGAAATTCAACTGAAACATGCAACGGAAGCCAAATCTGGCACCTTTTACTAAAAGAGCCATATCTCATTCAAACCTTGACCAAATTAACCATGGTTGGATCCTATGGAACCCTAGTTAAGGCCAAAAACTCCCCATACCAGTCCCACACCGAACCATACTCAGAAAACAAGAGAAAAAGAAGTCCAAAATCCCTGCTCCCAGTTTCATCCAGTCACCTTGCCCTACTTGGAGATTTCAAGCTCAAATCTCTTCCATCCTTCAACCAATCAACAAGGTGAGATTAGGGTTATTATACACATTCATTAAGGTTCATTTTAAGCTAAGCATCCCTAATTTTAAGATCATATTCATGGAGTTTTGAGGATATACATGAATAGTAAGGGTTATGAAGTATTTGATGAATTCTTGCCTTTCTTTGATGTAATTCTTGGATTGGAGCTGAGTATATGATCTCCTTGATTTCCTTAATGCATGAGTGATGAATTATTTCATGGTATTTAAGTATATATCGGACCACCATGGCTGCTACTTGAAGAAACTTGAGCTTGAAGATGATATGTGCGCCTTTTTGCTTCCATCCTTGATTGTTGTTCGGTTTTGGGTTGTTGTGGTGTGAGTATGGTGTATTTTTGTTGCCTTTTTACTTTCCTATGTGTTGCCTTTCGTCCTGAGTTGCTGATGCTACAAGGGAGATCAGAAACAGGGTTGGACGAAGCCATTTCCGCGACCTGCAACTCGGGGTCACGACCGTGATCACAGACAGCGATTTTCTGGTCGCACCCGCAACCAGAATTTAGCCAACCTTCGACTTGCTACAGTGCATATGCTGGAGAAGAGGAGGGTCGCGGCCGCGACCTATTTCAGGTAGTTTTTGGTAGCGCCCACGACCGTGTTTTTGGTAAGTTTCGAGTTGTGTGTGTGACTGCTGCTCCATTGGTTTTATTTTTCGTTTTGTTCGTAATTTACTTGGCTTTCCTTGCTCTTATATGATTAATATATGATGTTAACATGCTATATATCATGTTATATGTTTAATTTAAATTTTTAACGTAATTTGAATGCATGTTTACGTGATATATGACAAATATGTTGTTATACCTCTTCACGTGTGTTCATGGATTATTATATATCTTGTTTGATATTTCTTGCTCACTATAAGGTACGAATACAGTATTGATTTCATGATTTATGTGTTGCATGTTCCATTATGGAAATGTGGTGTGATTTCGATGTGTTTATACCCGAGTTAAGACTTGAATTGCCTCCTAAGTCCTTATATGTGCATGTATTCAAGAATACTTTGCTTATTCGATTCGTGTGATATTTTCTTGCCTTTCTTAGGATATAAATGAATTGTTAATATGTTAAATGGTGAGTTATGCTTGTAATATGAAATTTTCGGATTCAATTGACGTGATTTACACGAGCTATGATTTCATATGATCTAAGGTGACTTAGATGCTCTTTAGCTTGTATGCATGATTTGTTGCTCTAATTATTTCCTTAATATGATAACTCGTTGCTTCATTTATAATTGCAATGTATTGTGAACCTGTTATAACGTGTGTTATGAATGTTGTACAAAGCGTATGGCTCGAATTGATACAAAATATGAAAGCTATGAAATGTACGAATAGGGAACCTTCATGAAATGAATATATTTGAACCTATTGAATGAATTACTTGATTTCATGACTTCATGATATCATTTTATTTATTATATATCTCATATCATGTTCAATGCATTGTCGTGCATCATATATGGTACATTTAGAGTCTTGAGTCTTACGTGTCTACTCTATTGTCCTTTGTACGGTTTTCTCCAGGGCGGAGACTTGCGGGGTTCTTAGGACACTTCCGGGTCCTTTTGTTTCTTCTTAATTTTGGTTAGTAATCTGAGGACAGGTGGGTTTCTCTTCTATTTAGTTAAATGACCCTATATATTCCCAACTTTTAAAGATTTCAGCCAAAAGTATATATGTATATAGAGTCGTTTTCATGAGTCAATTATTTTAAAAGTAAAACCTTTCTTTTATGAACCTAACAAATGTTTTAGCAAGAAAGAATGAATGAATGCACAGAATGGGGCCCAGGGACTTGATGTGAGTGGTGACCCGGGGAGGCATGGGCCGACGGTGATCCCTCAAACTAGTTCCACCAATGAACGGTGTAACCAGACCTCGTTACGAGTTAGCGAGGAATGGACGCTGAGTGCCATCTGGGGAGTCATGTTCCCCTTCTGGTCAATGAATGGATGGTACGGGCCGATCACCCGGCCATCCCCCGGAAGAAAAAGGTGTAAATGTTCATGAATGTGCACAAAAGAATGTAATGCATAAAAGAAAGAAAGAAAGAAAGAATGTTTAAAGAATTACACGAGGAGTTGGTTGGAGATAATGCACACCTACTCGCAGGGCCACGAAAGACCTAAAGAATGAAAAATGAATGTTATAATCCCTTTTGATGACTTCTTTATTTTACCCACTTGGGAAACGCTCTAAAAACTTCATTTGGGATTATGACCTGCATGTGAATGTTTAAATATTGTTATATATGGTACCTATGCCTCATTTTATACCCACCAGTCTCCTATAGACTGAACATGGATTGTTTTCAATGTTCTTGCAGGCTTGGAGTGTTAGGCGGGAAGTCAAGTCTGTTTAGTCTTTCGGTTAAGTCAGAGTCAGTCATTTGCTTATTGAATCATGATTTGTTTAAGTTATGAAGATGTATGATTTGTATTGATTATTACTACTATCATGAATTCAGAGTGAGTTTATAATAACAGAAGGAACCCGTAGATGTTGTTTTATGATTTTATTAAAATTTCGGGATTAGGTATCTATGCTAGTCGAACCCGTTACTCTGTACTTACCTTGCTATTTATGAAAGTACTTTGCTTCCACATTGGTAATATTTCTATATATATTTTTTTTTATTTCTTTCGTTGCGAAAGTTAGCTCCCGCCTAGCCTAGCGAGTGTGTATGTCCCCGTTCGCCGTGATTTAGCTTGGGTATGGATTGTCCATTTCATATTCGGGTGGGGTCTCGGTGGGAGGGATGTGGTACCTTGCGCTCGGGTGCTAGATTCTTAAGTGGTATCAGAGCCCGGTTGCAAAACCGGTGTTCTCGTGTCGTGATTGAGTCAGTCTAGGTCGTACCGCTTAGGAACTACATGATAATGTGTGCATCGCATCGATTTTGAGCCTGAAATTGCCTTCTCTTTTGAATTTTGATGAATTACGTGTTGCATTCTTGCATTGAATCCATGCCTTTCGTGTTGAATACGTGACATGAGCATGCCCTAATCGCATGCATATCTCCTTGAAATGAGTGATGATTTATAGGTTATGAAGATACTATCAAACCATGGCCAACTATCACACTAACAACACCCTATTGCAGGTTCTTTTTGAGGTATAGAAGATAAGAATGATGCACCGGGGATGAATATAGAGAATTCTAGATGCGTGGCTTTCATAGAAGGAGTTGGAGTTAAGGGCTAAGAGTCGAAATGGAGGTCCGCTTTGGAGATGCAAGGGTAGAGAGGCACTTGATGAAATAAGAGTTGTTCGAAAATGTTTACGACTCCGAAGATTGGCATATGCGGCTCTCCTACATAGGATACGATAATTGGATTCAACTGGATCATTCAATCTAAGGAATTAAGTGAATAAACCTTGGAGGTATTTTGGCTCAGGGTTCGGATCCTTGAAGATATATCGATAATGAAGAGGGGTTAAAGTAAATTGGGCCCGGTAGGAGTTATGCACCAAGGGACATCAAAGAAGGGTTTCTAAATAAACCTATTGATTAGAAATTGAGTTGTAGAAGTTAAGATCGGGAAGAGTTCGGAGTCGGGTGCTCTGGATTTCGATTAAGACAGAAAACGAGTCGGGAAAGGATGGGAAGGAGCTAAGTAACGTGGGAAAATATAAATTCACGAAAGGTGACCATACTACGACAAGATTTGAGTTCGTTCTCCGAATCCAAGCTAAATTGTCATGTTATGAGGGGGAATTGGGAAATATAAAGAAACGAATGGAAATGATAAAGAAAGGCGAAGACTTATGGGAAGGAGATTATATGCTCAAGTGTATGCAATTGGAAAATAAGTTCTATTTCCAATCTAAACTCGTAAAGGATAAGCACGGGAATCTTGATCAGGGTGATGATTCGAAGTAGGATTCGGAAACATAGTCGAGGAAATTTTATAAGAGAGTTTCGGCAATATTGAAGGGCGATTCTCGGGGAGAAATTCGGATGCTAATTCCATGGATGTAGAAGAAGTTAGGGATAGAGAAATTGCAATCCCGGTCCCGGACCGTGGAAGGTACAAGTTGATGCACAAAGATTCATGGAAAACTTGAAGACCGTGGGAAAGATAAGGCATGATCAGCAAGTCAAAGTAACCTCGTGAGTGGAGGAACGAGGAAAAAGCTACCGAGTTAACAACTTACTATATTGGTGACAGGTTCCAAAGCATTCATGGCAAGTGCATCATACTTCGCATTAATTATTTATTCTTCTTTACTTATGTTCTTGCACACAATTTTATTTGATTTCATTGATCTAATGTGCTGCCTATTCAATTGTTGCAAGCGTGACACGTGCATTGATATCTTTACCCGACATGCATTTTAGTGTTTACCTCATAGGAAGTTCTTTCACCTCACTTATCAAGTATCTCTTCGATTGTACCACATCTGAGTTAAGAGGAAAAGAAATAATGGGATGGCACCTGATAAGGAAGATGACTTCGGTAAATAAAGAACTTCAAGTAAGGGATAAGATGGTGAAAAGGAACTCCGAAGGAAAGTGAGACTATATTTGGCTTCGGGGTGTTCGGATCGAACAAGAATAGAGAAGAGGGTTTCGATTATCAAGGGAATTGGAAGGGAAGTTGAGAGGATTTCGATGAAAAAAAAAAGGATCAATGTAGTGCAATGTGTAACGACAGAAATTTTGAAGGGGAGAGCATGATCAAGAGGCAAAATTGAAGCTTGAGGTCGTGGCCGAAGAAATAATTTTGTAGAAATAACGGAAATGCCATTAGGAAAGATCTGGGAATTTTATGGTGGTGAGCGGAGATGAGTAAGACAACTTTAAGGGTTGACCAGTAAAATGAGAGCTAAGCCACTAAATTCGGGTTGAAGATTTTCACGGGGATTAGATAAGATAGCTCGTTGAATCTTTATACGTATGTAAGTTGATTTGAAGATAAAGGAATTATGAAGGAGTTTAGGGGAACTCCTAAATTGAGATGTCAAGAGGGAACCGATTCAAGTTATCATAGAAAGGGATGCCGTCAATAAACCTTGGTTCAATAAGTTTGGAAAGAGATTTAGGAAGTGACAAAACCGACAAGGATGAACCTTGAGAAATTTAAATCAAACTTCAAGAATCATCAAGCGCGTCCTATCTTCGATTAAAGAATTGTAGAGGTTGAATACCAAATTCCACCTTAAAGGTTTATAAAGAGCGAAAAGGGTAAATTGAACAGAAGATAGGGAAAATTTTGGGTGATATATATTAAGTTCGGCAATAAACATTTAAGGACGCCAAGGGTAGTTATCTTTGATGATATGTTAGGCTTGATTTGGCTAAGGAAAATAGCTATGGATGTAACATCCCGATCATCCGGATCTACAGGTATGCATTTACGGGGTGTTACGTGTGCGATTTATTATTTAAATATGCCGTTTGAATTACTTTTAATGCTTATTTATTAATTTGGAATTTACTTGTTTAGTTCCTTTTTGATTACCTTGAACATTTGTGTTCTTCTGCTTGAGTTTTGCTCTCTAGGTGCTCGAATTTGATTCTGATTTTTGTGAATTCCTGATATACGTGAACTATGTGAGTTATGTACATGTTAGCATGCTCGTTATGTGGTTTTGGGTTCGCTTGTTCGATTTTTATGTTCGTTTTGTTTTTCGGAACCTAGAGGACGGTTAAAGGGCATTTAGCGCACCTCGGGTTCCGGGCGGTGTATCTTGAGCTAGGAAATTGGGATTTGAATTCCGGAAGAGCCGTTGGATTCGCGACAAGATTTCAAAGCTTTGGAGACTAACCTCACACTTTTCTAAACCCTGTTAGACTCCCGAAAATCGATCGGAACGAGCCCTTGTGACAAGAATGGCCTCTTTTGTCGACTAGTCTTCATGTGGGTCCCTTTTTACCCCTAATTAAGCCTTAACCTTGACCATACGAACCTAACTCAGCCATAACCCACTCCCACACCCCCCATACCGTCCCAAACCCAAGAAATAAGAGAAAAGGAGCCCCAAATTCAGCTCCCAAAGAGAAACAAGGAAGAAGAAAGTGCACTATTGCAAATTTGAAGGTTTTTGCCATTTTCCTCCACCATTTCTTATCAAATTCAAGAGGTAAGTATATTTTTGAGTCCTACATGATTATGTGGTTCTTTTAAGTGTAGTCTCTTGCGCTATAACCTTGATTTGCATGAGTGATGGCAATCTATGTGAATAGTAAGGGTTTAAGGACTTTGAGGGATTTTAGCTTGTTTCCTCTTGAATTGCTTGAGTTTAATACAAGATAAGTATGCCTAAGACTTCCTTCTTGAGTTATTTGAACTTGGTTTAAGTGTTGGAGTTGAATTCTTGCTTCCACCATTGTTGATTCTTGGAGGTTTTGATTGATTTTGCCCTTTTCACCCTTTTGCTTGAGTTGTTGCTTCATTGAACCATTATATGACTTGGATTGCTTGGTTTATTACTTCCCTTACTTGCCATTATGTGTTGAGCTGGTCCCTTGTTTGTTTGGTTTGAGTTTGCAAGAAATTGGAGCTTGGAATTGAAGGATTTTCGCATCTGGACCAGATCCACGGCCCTGGATTTTTATGCTTTGAAAAACCAACGGCCATGGGTATGGGGACAGATTTTAGCAATTTTCTGCCTTGGATGTCTCCTTTGAAAAAATCCAAGGCCCTGGATTTCAGGGCAGAAACATTTTGAGTTCCGAAATTCGTTTTCTCGATTCGTTTTGTTTTCCTTTCGTTTCCCCACCCCTTTCTTGGTCCCTTACCTTGATTACTTGTATCTTATGTGTTGTGGTTGTGTTGTACTAAGTGTTTTGTTGTTCTTTCCCAAGTTGTGAATTCATTGCTTAAGAATGTACAAGTTTTGTTCTCATTGTTACTTTGTTACGCTTATGGCATCTCATACGCATCATACGCATTCATATGCATTTACCGAGCGTCATTGTGGTTCATGTTGAGTCTAAGAGTACCCCTTGTTGTTTGTTTTGTTCAGACGGTCTTCCCGTGGACGACGAGGTTGCCCCTTGAGCATCCGGTTTACTCTTTTGTCTCCGCTACCCGTGTTAAGGTGAGGTTTTGTTTCTTTTAGTTATTTGACCTACAACAGTTTGAAGCCTCGCATACGATTACGTATATTATATGTTAATTACGTGTATGATAAGTATATTGTGGGCTTGTCCCCGTTTGTTATAAGACTTTGAAAACGCTTTGTATACGTATATAAGCTATTTTGCTTTTGTTTTGGAAAAGTTTGGTTAAGTGTGAGTGTATGTGTGTGTGAGCGAGATTTGTGGCTTTGAAAGATAAGCTTTGCTAAGTGTGATTTTTGTGATAAGTTTTGGGCCCCGGTGAGTGGTATGGTAATCTCGGGTCGGCTGTGGGGTCGCCGAGCTCTTCCATCAACATTCTTCATTTGAGAGCCTCACCCAACCTTCGGAGGTTTGGGGAAGGGTGTTTCTCTTGAGCCGGCGGTGTAACCATCGAAGGTTTCAAGGTCGTAATTAAACCTTGTCTCTCGCGATTTTTGGATAGCTAGGGTCGATCAACCCTTCTATCACCCGGTGTTAAGGTTGGATTATGCTTCGTTTTTCTTTGTGATACCTTTCGTTTATGGAAGTTTGGATGTGTAACTCGTACTCTCCGAGTTGGTTGGTTGTGTATGATCTATGAAACAAGAGTGGACTTATAAGTATCTAAAACTTGATGTTTGGCCTTTGGCCTAAAATCCTAGTACGTAAATGTATACCACGGATAAAATCTTTGGCTTGCAACAACCACTCTTAGTTCATGGATACTTTTGATCTTGAATAAGTGCTATCCTCTATATTTATATTGGGTGTGTGAGTTAACCCTCTCACTAGTCTTTAGGACTAACCCTCGTTGTTTTTCCTTCTTTTCCCCCTTTCTTTGAGTTGCAGGTACCTCTTGAGTCGAGCTAGGCGGCAAGAGTCTGTCGAGTTGTCTTGTGGTGTAGCTCGGGTCTCATGCATTTGTTTTTGGATTATGTACCTTATCCTTATGCACTTTTGATTTATGTTTCTTGATTACTCATGCCATTTTGGCCCCGGATGGGCATTGTATATGATGTATATATATTTGTTCTTATAGTTTATCTTGACAACTTGCACCCTCTTATTCTATGATTTGACATCTTGGGATTTATGTATGCATGTTTATGCTTCCGCTACTCTTGTTTTAACTTGCTCAGTTCCTGAGGGTCTAGGCCGCCTAGCGAGGGTGTGTTTTGTGTGTCTCCCGTTCGCTATGGTTTGATTCGGGTGTGAACCCTCCATTTCGTTACTCAGGTTAAACCTTAGTGCGGGGGTATGTGGCGGCCTTCGCTCCGGGGGTGTTACATCCTTGCGTGGTATCAGAGCTTTGGGTTGCAAAACCGGAGCTCTGGAGTTGTGTTGAGTTTGTCTAGGTCGTTCGGTTTAGGACTATGTGATTGTTTGCATTCACTCGCATTCTTATCTGACTTATTTGTCTAAATTCATGACATTTAATCTCATGAACATGTACTAAACCACATGCATCGATATTTATTGAAATTGTAACTTTCAGGATTCCTCCACGAAGAAGAGTGGATAAGGTGCAAACACCTGATCTCAATCATCCTCCACCACAAGGGCAAGGGCCACCTCCTCCACCGCCCTTGAATGCCGAGAATATTGCGCAAGCTCTCTTGAATCAACTTCAGCAAAATTAGAGGATTAATCCTCAATGGGACGGGCAAGAAGGATAAGTAACTCCGACCTTCAAGGAATTCAGAAATAACAACCCGCCTAAATGGTATAGAGGCGATGATATTAAAGCAGAGGAATGGTTGTCAGAAATTTCAAGAATATCGGAAATCTGCCCCGCTCCCTCACATGAGAAAGTCGTTTGCACGGCTCGGTTTATTCAAGGACCCGCTTCAAATTAGCTCAAGTCTATGAGAGCCCGGTTGTAAAGAGAAGGAGAAGAATTTAATTGGGAATGTTTCACAACAGAATTTCGCCACAAATATATTCCCCCGAGTGCCCGATAGAGAAGACTCCAGGAATTCACGGAGTTGAGACAAGGAAACCGGACAGTTGAGGACTACATCTTGGAATTTGAATGGCTTTCTCCATACGGTCCCCACATTACAAATGATGATACTCAAAAGGCCCGAAATTTTATTCATGGATTGAGATATGAAATTCAGAATGCTCTTAAAGCCGCTACTGTGGACACTTGGGAAAAGGCTACAAAGAAGGCATTCAAAGTGGAAGCTAATAATTCGAGATTGAGGCCCCCGGCTTATTCTTCGGGGCAAGGTTCGGGATCCAACTTGGGTAAGAGGCCTACGTCTAAAAGTGGGCCTCCGGTCTTCAAAGCCCAAGGTTCTAATGTTTCTAACAAGAAAGCCGGACCCCCTGCTCCAGCTCTACCAACGCTGATACAATGTGCTTATTGCAAAGGCCCCAATCACACTGAGGAGACATGCCGGAAGAAACTCAAGAGATGTTATAAATGTGGAGAAGCCGGCCACTTGATTAATGCTTGCCCTCACATGAGAGTCCCCCAGGATCGAGCTCCTCAACCCTTGAATGTGATGCCTCGGAGAGCCCCTATCCAAGCAAGAGCTTATGCGTTGGAAGGAGAAGAGGAGAACGTGGAAGTGGATGCCAATGCCGTTATTGAAGGTACGATTAGAATACATGGCATCCCATTACATGCATTGTTTGATCCGGGAGCAACGCATTCATTTATTGCTTCCCGGCTTGTTCATACACTTTCCTTGCCTGTTGCTTACTTTGATGATTCCTATATTGTTACTTCTCCTCTTGGTGGTAATTTGGTTACGAACTGTGTTTACCGTGGTTGTTCGGTGGTTGTGGAAGATCAAGAGTATCCGGCTGATTTGGTTATGATGCCTAAAAAGAACTTTGGGGTGATTTTGGGAATGGATTGGTTGTCTCGGCACCGAGCTAAGATGGATTGTTTTGAGAAGAAGGTCACTTTGGGTTCTACGAAATTCTCGGGCCTAAGGTTGAAGACTTGCCGGTTTATTTCCTTTGTGGAAGCTAACAAGATGTTCTGGGATGGTGCGACGGGCTATGTGGCTCATCTTTTAAACAAGCCGAAAGATCAAGCCAAGCTCGAAGAGACGGAGATTGTGAAGGAATTTTCCGATGACTTTCCGCAGAGCTTAAGGTCTCTACCTCCGGATCGAGACATTGAGTTTGTAATCGATCTCTATCCCGGATCGAAACCGTTTGCGAAGTCTCCCTATAGGATGGCTCCGGCGGAGTTGAAGGAGCTGAAGGGGCAACTTGATGAGCTCTTAGAATGTGGTTACTTCCGTCTGAGTGCTACCCCGTGGGGTGCTCCAATCCTGTTTGTAAAGAAGAAGAATGGGACGTTGCGGATGTGTATTCACTACCGTGAGCTGAACCGGTTAACGATTAAGAACAAATACCCACTTCCTCACATAGAAGAGTTGTTTTGTAGCACCCGTGACGATAGCCGCCACATCCCCCGCACTACAAGTCTAGTCCATACGTGAAATGGGTAATCCACGCACGAACCGGACTCATAGCGAACGGGAGAAAAATAAAAAAAATCCTAGCTAGGCGGAATCTAACCCTGAACCAAATAAATCATAACGTCCAACATAGTACTAAAGTAGTAATTCCATCCATGAATTCCAATAATAGCTCCAAACTTAAAAACATTTTATAACATAATTAAGTTCCAACACAAGTCCTAACAACGGGTTCAACTAGGCATGAAAACTGTCCCGAATCCATAATCAAGAATCATAGATGGCACACAGGCCCGAATACATAAGGAGATGTAATTAATCATAACAATATATAATGGGACTCGAGTGTACACGTGTGACTCGACAAGAGACTTAAAACATGACCTCCGCCTAGCCCAAACCTGCAAGAACTGAAAAGTGGGGAAGAGGGGTCAGTCTCTAGAAGACTGAGTGAGCAGGAGCGATATACATATATATAAAAACATGCACATGCAAGTCATAAATCCCGAGCAAGGTTTTATTTAAAATTAGTTCCCAAAAAGGCAAGAGAATAACTAAGCAATGCTCGAACTTTACGACTAATCATATTAAATTTATTAAGTTCATAATTCATACATAAACATAACCGCTCGGCGAGTGAGCGTGCATTATCTCCAACAAAACTCCGACCGTGTACGACAAATATCATTAATATATTAAATAGGTGATCATGCAATATATCATAATACACACGGATCATATATCATATCATAAGACATATTCGTTTGGGCAATCCGTGTCTCGGCCTTCCCGCACGGTGCATAACAATCATATCCTAACATAAACATAATCATAAAATACGTTCCAACCTTCTTCCTCCGGGTGGTGGATGGGTTAGCAAGACCCGACCACCTTATACATAGGCCAATGGGGTTTCATGACTCCCCCAAGGGCACTCAGCTCCCATTTCCCGCTAAACGTCCTAGCGAGGGCCGGTATCACCGAACATGTGGTGGGACTAGTACAAGGGATCACCGTCGGCCCTTGCCTCCCCGGATACCCACTTGCACTAAGTCCCTGGGCCCATGCAATCATAACATACACACATAATCTTGCCAAAACATTTGATTCATAAGAAACATAACATATTTCATAATTCATTAGAAAAAAGTTTACTCGATCAATATTTACTCGATGACTCTACTTTAAAAGTAACATATGTATATATATACATAAGGTTTTGGCCAAACTTGTCACATAAGGTTGTAGGGTTTAGTATGTAACTAGAACGAAAACACCCTCACCTGGAATACCACGAGACATAAAGCATGAGTAATACGGGTGCCTATTCAATTCGGAAGTCTCGGCCCTGGAAATGAACTGTACAAGAGAAGGAACAATGTGTACTCGTGAGAATTGACTCAATATGAAACCACATAGACACACGGCATGTTATGCATATAATATGAGATGCATAAAAAGCACGAATCGCGTGATGGGGTCATATAATCAAGTAATTCAATTAAAATGTTCAATATATGGTGGTTTCATATTCATATGTTTCATATCTTTCATATTTTGTATCAAGTCGAATCATAAGCTTCATACAATAATCATAACTCATACTATAACATCCTAACAATGCATGCGAGTCAAAATGGAGCGAGAATTTATCATACGAGGCCAATAAACGGCTGAACCATTAATGCATACAAGCTAGAGAGTATTTTAAGGCATAATGGATCATAATTCACAAAATGTATTAACAAAATCACATTATGACTTCATAACATACAAGTTAACATGCTAACAAAATATATAAGTCATAGAAGGAGCTATACACAACACACAAAACAATTAAATGAAACAAACCATTCATGCATGCATAAAAGTAGTACATAAACGTTCATGTTGTCATTTCATGTTTAGACATTGAATTCATAGCATAAAATTCATAATCATATCAAGATATATCACATATAATCAATTAACCAAGCATACAATTCATTCCAACCACATATGGAGTCCGAGGAAGTGGAGGTAAAGCAAGAAAACGGATTGGGCAAGCTTTCGTGAGAGCTGATAGTTTTTGATAATGCACAAGCTGTAAAGAATTGAACATATCTTGAGTTCTAGAATTTGGAATGGAGTTTTGTTTGTTGGGAATGAAACTAGACACACAGGCCTTTCAAATGATATATGGTCTGAATCTTTGTTCAAAGCGAGGTGGAAATGGTGAGGTCCGAAGTTGGGTGAGTGCAGTGTTTCGGCGAAGTAGCGACACAATTTTCAAACCATCATAACTCATAAATGAGAAAAGATATTTAGGTGATTACAATTTGAGGTGTTATTAGACTTCAATAGGTTTCCAACGGCTCAAAAATCAGGTCGTTCGGAGTTCGGATGAGGGAGTACCCGGCCGGGGAAAAACAAGGCTGAAATTTACCCGGTCGGGGAGAAAGGAGTGCAGAAACCCTTCTGCATAAAACTACCCGCCCGGGTAGTTTTTAGTACAAAAAACTACCCGCCCTGGTAGTCCTCCTGGTGGAGAAGAAGAAGCAAAATAGGGGGTTATGCGTGGAGGGAAGAAAAGGAAGCAACAACCACTTTAAAACTCAACTAAAATACTCCAAATTGAAGGCATAAATTCATATATACATAATCTATCATATATCTCAATCTTAAGGCATGAACTCAAGCGTAATACAAGTTACCATTTCACATATTGAAGATCCATAAATGGTGGAACACTCATGCTTTAACCAACAATTATTCATCATATTAGCTCATATCAACACATAGATTTCCAACTCAAGTCATGGAATTCATATGGTTCACAAACCCTAATAATTTCTCAAGAATTCATCACATACACATTTATACATATCTTACCTTGGATGGAAGAAAAGAAGGGGATGAAGAAGAAGAGATCTTGGCTTGAATTCTTGAAGGAAAAGAACTTGAGTCCTTGTCTTGGGCTTCCTTGTTTGGATCAAAATGGAAGAAGAAGAGAAGGGGGTGTATATCTCTTGTTCTTGTGTGAGAAATGAAAAAGATAAGAATGTAGGTGTACACATGTATGTATATATCGTGTAAATGGAAAGTGGAAAGAGGGGAAATTGCACTTTGGTCCCTTGAGAATTTAAGTGCTTCAATAAGGGTACTTAGGTTTTGTTGGTGCTCAATTGGAGTCCAATTAAAAGTTCAATTGAGTCCAAGGATTTCATATAATATCAAATAAGTACATAATCAAAACAAAATATTAATTAGCGAATATATAAGTAACAAATAAATTTAAATAACATAGTCACAGATCACGTAATGACAATTAATTCAAGAATATCCAAGCGGCACTTAAAGCACATAAAGATCACATAGTAGCAATTAATTCAACAAATTAATAAATTAAATAATCACTTAGCAATTAAAACACATATAAGTCATATAACTCTCGGTCTAAACCCACTCGTGACGTTATACCTGTACGGCCAAAAAGTCGGGGCGTTACATGTTTGATCTTCTTCAAGGTTCGTGTGTTTACTCCAAGTTGGATTTGAGGTAAAAAGTGTTATCAATTGCGCATCCGGGAGGAAGATGTACCGAAGATGGGTTTCAACACTCCGTATAGGCATTTCGAGTTTGTGCTAATGCCTTTTGGTCTTACTAATCCCCCAACTGCGTTTATGGACATGATGCATTGGATATTCCGGCCTTACCTCGATAAATTCGTGGTCATCTTTATAGATGATATTTTGGTGTATTCGAGGTCCGCGGAAGAGCATGCGCAGCACTTAAGGACGATTTTGTCGACACTTCGAGAGCACCGCTTGTTTTCCAAGTTCAGTAAGTGCGAGTTTTGGTTGGATCAAGTTTCTTTCTTGGGTCACTTCATATTGGGAAAAGGTGTAGAAGTGGATCTGGCGAAGATTGAGACGGTTATGCTTTGGAAGCAACCGGAGAATGCCTCGGAAGTGAGAAGTTTTTGGGGATTAGCGGGGTATTATAGGCGCTTCGTGAAAGATTTCTCAAATATTGCCTCCTCGTTGACCCGATTAACAAAGAAAGAGGCTAAATTCGAGTGGGATGAGGCGTGTGAGAAGAGTTTCCAGACTCTTAAGGAGAAGTTGACTACGGCACCAGTTTTAACCTTACCTGAAGGTTCAGAAGGCTACTCAGTCTACACCGATGCTTCGAAGGAAGGGCTTGGTTGTGTGTTGATACAGAATGGCAAAGTGGTAGCCTACGCCTCAAGAAAGTTAAAGGATCACGAGAGAAACTATCCCACTCATGATTTGGAACTCGCTGCGGTAGTGTTCGCTTTGTTGAAGTGGCGTCACTATCTCTATAGAGCTACTTTTGATGTGTTTACCAATCACCAGAGTTTAAAGTATTTGTTCACCCAAAAGGATTTGAATGTAAGGTAACGACGTTGGGTGGAATTTCTTGAGGATTATGATTGCCGAATTCAATACCATCCGGGTAAAGCCAATGTAGTTGCAGATACTTTGAGCCGCAATGCTAGTGTTTCGGGTTTGGAATCCAGTTTGAGTAAGAAGGTTTCGGTAACCCTAGTTTCAGAAGCTCGCTTAGCAAATATCTCTGTTCAACCGGTTCTGAGGCAAAGATTGATTGAAGCTCAATCTAATGATCCGGAAATACAGAGATTGGTGGTGAAAGCAAGCATTGTTCCAGAGACTCAGTTTGGGTTCGATGATTCGGGTTTGTTTCGGTTTAAGGCACGGGTTTGTGTTCCGGAAGAGTTGAAGAGGTTAGTTTTGGACGAGGCACATAAGTCGGCCTATACGATACATCCCGGTACCACCAAAATGTACAGAGATTTGAAGACTCTATATTATTGGTGTAGCACCCTAACCCCCAGGGCACTACATCCCCCGCATTATAGCCTCGATCCACGTATGAAATGGAAGGTCCATACATAAACCAAAACTATAGGGAACGGGTGACAATAAAAAAATGACGAGCTAGGCGGGGCACTCCCCAACATAAATCACACAAACCTGAATTCAAAAGCGGAAGCAATAACTCAAATACATATAGGTACCATATTTATCGAATAGATACGTATAGATACCAACTTAACTATCAATACATTATGATCTCTTAATAATATACATACTCAGGTACTCAAAATGTACTAATAACTATCATAACATGACATACCAAAAAGTGCTATACATGAAGGTACAGTACTAGACTCGTGAGAATGCAAAAATCGACCGGACACCCGCCTAGCACGACCAAGCGCTCAAGTACCTGAAAAGTGAAGTATCAGTCTACCAAAGACTGAGTGAGGGGCAATAAATATATAACACACATCACATGCAAGTTGTAGCCTCGGGTGAAGACTTTGGAAGTGAAATAGATATATAGTTTAAGAAACTCGTTCTTTGCCCGAGATTACAACTAATCATTTTAACAGTTTAACTTAATCATTTCATGAACATGTGACCCCGGCGAGCAGGGGCAATTCTCCAACCTTTACACCAAACGTGACAATACGTGCTTGCTTTATCAATTCAATACGTCATCATACAATTCCATTTAGTGTTCACATAGACAGTTTCATGCTTGAAATCATGCAATAACCCGAGGATAACCCGACATGCCAGATTAATCCCCAGTCTCCTTCTTCCTCCGTTTGATAGTGAGTTTGCAAGGCTCAACTATCCACGACATGTTGTGTGTAGGGGACACGACCCCCTAGACACGGAACTCCTTCCACCACTAATCTCCTAGTGGCTTCGGGGGTGATCCCAACAATGTGAGGATAATTCAGGAGTTACCCGTCAGCCCTTGCTTTCCCGGTTGGCTCAAGAATTACCTTCGGGCCCACGTGCAATCATGTACTCTCCAAACTTGCTTGAAAATCATGACAATCATTACTTGCTTGCTTGAAATATTTATAACTTTGAAAACGTTTATAATGATAATATGTTTTGGCCGAAAAATAGCACATAAGGGTTATAGGGTTCGATTTATTTAAAATAAAACCTCACCTTCTTACAAAATATGACAAGGATATACTCTACTGAGCCTGCTCCTCGTCCACAACCCCGTGACCTGTGCAAACACGACGTGTATACGTGAGACATGACCTAAAATGGACCAAATATGACGAACGGCGGAAATGTATCGAGATGACGATGAAAATGCATTGTGGCATGATAACATGTTGTTTCAGTACATAATAGCACATATTATAGCAATTCGGGGTCAAAGAAATCGTCGGATCGAGGGGCTATTTTCGTAATTTTATGCAGAGAATTTTGTTCTGCAAGTCAGGTGGGAACGGCCGTTCCGGACCCCTTTGAAAAATGGGAACGGTCGTTCCCGTAAAACCCCAAAATCGCACCAACGTTTTTCCAGTTTAAAAACACGCCTAGCTGGGAACGGCCCTTCCGGCACCAAGGCCAAAATGGGAACAGCCGTTCCCATGGTCGGCCGCCTATTTTTAGTTTAAAAGAGGGGAACGCCCGTTCCCACAATGCCTTGAGGCTGGGAATGGTCGTTCCCTGTTTCTACAACTTACAGAAACAGAGGAAAAACAGGGGATGGCTACGGGAATGGACAAAACAATCATCAACTTCAAGTTTTAATCAACCAAATGCCTAGATTTCTGGAAATATGATGTACACATGTTCAAAAGATGATAATATAACACTTAACCATTAAAACTATGCAATATCATCAAGGTTTCCAAGATTTCTAGCTCAAGATCATCTTGATCACTCAAGCTCAAATTCTCAACAAAATCATGCACAAATCATGCCATAATTCAAGATATAATCATCTAATCATGCCTCCAACTAGAATCAATCCATCTAACATATAATTCTCAAACCCTAGCTCAATCAAATATGCACAAGAATCATCCATTCATGCACAACCAACCTTGAAGATGAAAAGGATGAAGAAGATGGATGATGAAGATGATTAATTCCCCAAAACTTGGATGATTTCTTGAAATCCTTCATGAAAAGTGTAAAATTCTTCTCTTTCCCTTTTCTTCTTGATACCGAGAATAAGGAAGCAAATGGTTGGGAAATGTTTTGGATGAAATGAGAGTATGGAAGCTTGCAGATGCATATCACGTAACAACCACTTTTTGGGATGAGTGAAATGTCCAATTTTGCCAATTAATCCTCCAAGGATTCAAGTTATGCAATTGAGTATTTGGGTTTTTGTAACTTGATCAATAAGGTCCTTAAAAGATTGTGCAATTAAGTCCCTAGAATTTAAAGAAATATTAAACTAGGGACAATTTGGTAATTTGAAACACTCCCGATTATGGTTTCATGCAATAAATATTGTCCGTGTCACGAAATAATATTTTCAATGCTATGAATTCACATATTTCACAAAATAATGTTTCACGAATTTTTATAAAAATATGAATGCCACGTATGAATATATTATGAAATTAAGGAATAAATAAATAAAACCTACGCTCAAAATGCACACGTGGCGTGCTTACCTGTTCTTCCGGAAACCGGGGCGTTACAACTCTCCCCTCCTTAAAAGAATTTGGTCCCCAGAATCAGATTCTCTTAATCTTGAGTGAATAATTCCGGGTGGAACCGTTTCATCTTATCTTCCGTTTCCCATATAGCTTCCTCGGTTTTGTCACTTCTCCATAAAACTTTAACCATGGGAATCCTCCGGTTCCTCAATTCCTGAAATTTTCGATCCAAGATTCTAACCGGCCTCTGAACAAATGTTAAATTCAGTTCCAGCTCAACTTCTTCCACGGGGAGAATCGTAGTCTCATCGGGGTAATATTTCCTTAATTGTGAAACATGAAATACGTTGTGAATTCCCGTAGGACTCGGTGGTAGATCCAGTCGATAGGCTACCTCGCCTATCCTTTCAAGAATCTCGAAAGGGCCTAAGTGGCGAGGATTATGTTTCCCTCCTTTCCCGATCCGGGTGAAACCTTTCCTTGGTGACACCTTCAAGAACACCCGGTCACCACTTCAAATTCTAGATCTCTTCGGCTCTTATCGGCATAGCTCTTTTTTCTATGCTGCGCGGCTTTCATCCGTTGTTGAATCATTTGTACTTTCTCAATCATAGCTTGAACGATTTTGGAAGGCCTTTCGAACCTTTCACCTTTCTTTACCCCTTCCTGTTTCGACCATGTCCATTCTTCCAAGTCGAAGAACAACGGAGATCAGCACTTTCTTCCATAAAGAAGTTCATACGGAGCCATCCCGATCGAAGCTTGGAAGCTGTTGTTATAAGCAAACTCAATCAAAGGAAGTTGTTCTGCCCATGAATTCTGAAAATCAATCGCGCACGCCCGAAGAAGATCTTCCAAATACCTGATTAATCTTTCTGTTTGACCGTCTGTTTGCGGGTGAAATGCTGTACTGAACTTGAGTTTCATTCCCAAAACGGCCTGTAACTCCTGCCACAACTTGGATGTAAACCTCGGGTCTCGGTCTGAAACTATACTCACCGGAATGCCATGAAGTCGAATAATCTCTCTGTTATAAATTTCGGCCAACTTCGGGATCTTATAAGACATCCGGACCGGTAGAAAGTGAGCAGACTTTGTAAATCTATCCACTATTACCCAAATTCCATCAAACCCACCTTTAATCTTTGGTAATCCGGAAACAAAGTCCATCGTTACTTGTTCCCACTTCCACTCGGGAATAGGTAACAGTTGTAGAAGTCCTGCGGGTTTTTGCTGCTCAGCTTTCACTTTCTGATAAGTCAGGCAATGTTTCACATACTCTGCCACGTCTCTCTTCATCCCGTTCCACCAATATTATTGCTTCAAATCCTTATACATTTTGTTTCCTCCCGGGTGGATCGAATAGGCTGACTTGTGAGCTTCTTCGAGTAGGACCTGTTTCAATTCTTCAGGTATTACCACTCTGTTTTTAAATCGAAGTAAACCGGTCTCATCAAACCCAAACGGACTCTCTGGGTCATCCTTAGTTTTACTTACAAACTTCTGAACTTCCGGATCCTTATTCTGAGCCTCAAATAACTGATACTTCAATTCCGGCTGAATTGTGATATTAGAAACCCGAGCTTTTAACACAATCGGTGTCTTCTCATCACTTTCCTTTATTTCCAAACTCGATACACTCGCCTTCCTGCTAAGTGCATCGGCGACCACGTTTGCTTTTCCTGGATGGTATTTGATTGTACAATCATAATCTTCTAACTTTTCCGTCCAACGTCGTTGCCTCATATTCAAATCTTTCTGTGTGAATAAATACTGGAGGCTCTTGTGGTCGGTAAAAATCTCAAAAGAAGTCCCGTATAGATAATGTCTCCATTTCCCGAGAGCAAAGATCACGGCTGCAAGCTCTAGGTCGTGTGTTGGATAGTTCTTTTCATATTCCTTTAGCTTTCGGGAAGCATAAGTGATCACTTTTCCTTTCTGAGTCAAAACACAACCTAAGCCTTCTTTAGAAGCATCTGTGTACACTACATATTCCTCTGAACCCTCAGGAAGTGCTAACACCGGAGATGAGACTAACTTTTCTTTCAAAAAGTTAAAACTTTGATCACACTTCTCGTCCCAGACAAACTTGACATCTTTCTTAGTCAATCGGGTTAACGGTGCAGCAATCTTAGAAAAATCCTAAACAAATCTTCTATAATAACCGGCCAATCCCAAGAAGCTTCTAATTTCCGAGGCATTCTTTGGTTTCTCCCATTTGAGCACGGCCTCGATTTTTGAGGGATCGACTTCCAACCCTTTTCCTGAAATTACATGTCCCAAGAAAGAAACCCGATCTATCCAAAATTCACACTTGCTAAACTTAGCAAACAACTGGTGCTCTTTCAAAGTCTGTAGAACAAGCTTAAGATGCCTCGCGTGCTCCTCGGCTAATTTTAAGAAAACCAGAATATCATCAATGAATGTCACCACAAACTTGTCGAGGAAAGGCCTGAAAATCCGGTGCATCATATCCATGAAAGCTGCAAGGGCATTAGTTAATCCAAACGGCATAACGACAAACTCGTAGTGCCCGTACTGAGTATTGAATCCTGTCTTAGGAATATCCTCTGCTCGGATTCGCAGCTGATAGTATCCATGTCTTAAATCCAATTTTGAATAGATTTTGGAACCCTGAAGTATATCGAATAACTCCCCGATATGTGGGAGGGGATACTTGTTCTTAATAGTCATCCTGTTCAACTCCCTGTAATCGATGAACATTCTTAAAGTTCCGTCCTTTTTCTTTACAAATAACACCGGCGCTCCCCAGGGTGAAGAACTCGGCCGAATGTAACCAACTTCCAACAATGCTTCAAGCTGAACTTTTAATTCCTTTAATTCGGCTGGAGCCATCCGGTAGCGAGTCTTTGAATACGGCTCGGCATTCGGAAAAAGATCGATCACAAACTCGATCTGTCGCTCAAGAGGCAAAAAATCCAACTTTTCTTCAAATACCTCGGGAAAATCCTTTACCACTTCTGTATCTTCCAATTTCACCTGATCCTTTGGCTTGTTCAGAATATAAGCGATGAACCCTGTAGCCTCGTCTCTGACTAATTTCTGAATTTCTGAAAATGAAAGTAGGGGTACAGTCTTCGAAGTACAACCCGTGGTAACCTCTGAACCCAACTGCACTTTCTTAGCCCGATAATCCACGGTAGCACAGTGCCTGTATAGCCAATCCATCCCCAAAATAGACCCGTATCTCTCCATTGGCATAACGATAAAATCTATCAAAAATTACGGGCCTTCAATCACCACTGGAACATCCCTGTAAACCAGATCCGTCTCTCGCCTACTACCGAAAGGAGTACTAACTATGTAGCGCACAGAAGTACACATAGCAGGCAAAGGTAAAGTAATAGCAATAGAATGCGTAGGAAAGGAGTGTGTAGCTCCCGGATCAAATAATGTATGGATGTTCGTGCCATGGATGCAAATAGTACCTTCAACTACTGCGGCGGGGTCGATCTCGGCATCCTGCTCATCCCCAGCGAGTGCATAAGCCCGAGCTCTCACAAGTGGCCTCGGGCCTGCAGGTGGCGGATCCCGATGATCCGGACAACCGTCTACCATGTGCTCGTCACTCCCGCAGATCAAACATAAGCCTAACCGGCGTCTGCAGTTATCATAGTTATGTGTAGGAAGCCCACAAAATCTGTAGACCGGTTTCTGAGGTGGCTGTGGTGGTGCTGGAGCTCTCGGACCCTTCGGTGCCGGTCCTGTAGCCTTAAGCTTCTTCCCAGAGTCCCTCTGCACTGGAGGTGTAGAGTAAATCATCGGCCTCTTTCCTGAGCTCGCTCCCTGACCCGATCTCGAGCCTGAAGCCTGAAGCCTGTCCAGTCCGCTGAGTAGCCCTCCTAGTGACATCAGAATCCTCAACCTTTAGGGCCTTGGCGGTAGCTTTAGCCCAGGTGTTCGTATTAGCTGCTTTTAGTGCATCCTGAATATCCGGTCTCAATCCCTGAACAAACCGGATCACCTTGTGAAAGTCGTCATTCGCTATGTTGGGTGCATAGCGAGACAGTCTCTCGAACTCGGCGATATACTGCCCCACAGTTCTTCCTCCTTGTTTAAGCTAGGTGAACTCCCTCAACCTGCGAGTACGGGATGTTGGAGGGATATACTTGTTTCTGAACTCACGTACAAATACCTCCCAAGTAATCTCTATCCCGGCTGCCTCTAGAACAATCTGTGTGCTCTCCCACCACGAATAGGCCTCGCCCTGGATCAAAGTGAGTGTACAGCAAGCCTTCTCCTGAGTATCACAAGGAATAAGCTGCCAGATCCTCTCAATCTCCCTTAGCCACATTTCTTCCTAGATATCGTCGCCCTTGTAGAACTTCGGGGGACGCTGGTTCTGAAACTTGCGCAAAATAGCAGAAATAGGGTTCTCTTGAGGTGCTACTGGTGCTGGAGGTGGTGGAGGTACCCTTTCCTGTAGCCTCTGATCAATTAATCCCACTACTGCATTCATAAAATCCTGAGGTTGTGCCTGAGCAGGTGGAGGAGGAGGTGATTTCTCACGGCGATGGTGCCGGTGATGATGATGAGGCCTGTGTCTCGGGGATTGGTCACGAGAGTGTCTATCACGATCCATCCTGAAATCAGATCACTACACATGCGTGGTTGAATTAATACATGCAAATGTGTGCATATAATTCAATGATATCAATAAACACACGTTCAAAGAAGGTAAAATATCTCAGGTAATACAAGAAAGCAAATAAATCAAGTAATTCAATTAAATGCAGACTCTCAAATAGCAAGTAATCCTATGCCGTGCGACCTAGACTGACTTGACACGACTCGAGAACCTCGGTTTTGCAACCGTGCTCTGATACCACCTGTTGATGTAGCACCCTAACCCCCAGGGCACTACATCCCCCGCACTATAGCCTCGATCCACGTATAAAATGGAAGGTCCATACATAAACCAAAACTATAGCGAACGGGTGATAATAAAAAAAATGACGAGCTAGGCGGGACACTCCCCAACATAAATCACACAAACCTGAATTCAAAAGCGGAAGCAATAACTCAAATACATATAGGTACCATATTTATCGAATAGATACGTATAGATACCAACTTAACTATCAATACATTATCATCTCTTAATAATATACATACTCAGGTACTCAAAATGTACTAATAACTATCATAACATGAGATACCAAAAAGTGCTATACATGAAGGTACAGTACTAGACTCGTGAGAATGCAAAACTCGACCGGACAGCCGCCTAGCACGACCAAGCGCTCAAGTACCTGAAAAGTGAAGTATCAGTCTACCGAAGACTGAGTGAGGGGCAATAAATATATAACACACATCACACACAAGTTGTAGCCTCGGGTGAAGACTTTGGAAGTGCAATAGATATATAGTTCAAGAAACTCGTTCTTTGCCCGAGATTACAACTAATCATTTTAACAGTTTAACTTAGTCATTTCATGAACATGAGACCCCGGCGAGCAGGGGCGATTCTCCAACCTTTACACCAAACGTGACAATATATGCTTGCTTTATCAATTCAATACATGATCATACAATTCCATTTAGTGTTCAGATAGACAGTTTCATGCTTGAAATCATGCAATAACCCGAGGATAACCCGACAAGCCGGATTAATCCCCAGTCTCCTTCTTCCTCCGGTTGATAGTGAGTTTGCAAGGCTCAACTATCCATGACATGTTGTGTGTAGGGGACATGACCCCTAGACACGGAACTCCTTCCACCACTAATCTCCTAGTGGCTTCGGGGGTGATCCCAACAATTTGAGGTTAATTCAGGAGTTACCCGTCAGCCCTTGCTTTCCCGGTTGGTTCAAGAATTACCCTCGGGCCAACGTGCAATCATGTACTCGCCAAACTTGCTTGAAAATCATGACAATCATTACTTGCTTGCTTGGAATATTTATAACTTTGAAAATGTTTATAATGATAATAAGTTTTGGCCGAAAAATAGCACATAAGGGTTATAGGGTTCGATTTACTTAAAATAAAACCTCACCTTCTTACAAAATATGACAAGGATATACTCTACTGAGCCTGCTCCTCGTCCACAACCACGTGACATGTGCAAACACGACGTGTATACGTGAGACATGACCTAAAATGGACCAAATATGACGAACGGCGGAAATGTATCGAGATGACGATGAAAATGCAATGTGGCATGATAACATGTTGTTTCAGTACATAATAGCACATATTATAGCAATTCGGGGTCAAAGAAGTCATCGGATCGAGGGGCTATTTTCGTAATTTTATGCAGAGAATTTTGTTCTGCAAGTCAGGTGGGAACGGCCGTTCTGGACCCCTTTGAAAAGTGGGAACGGTCGTTCCCGTAAAACCCCAAAATCGTGCCAACATTTTTCCAGTTTAAAAACGCGCCTAGCTGGGAACGGCCCTTCCGGCACCAAGGCCAAAATGGGAACGGCCGTTCCCATGGTCGGCCGCCTATTTTTAGTTTAAAAGAGGGGAACGCCCGTTCCCACAATGCCTTGAGGCTGGGAACGGTCGTTCCCTGTTTCTGCAACTTACAGAAACAGAGGAAAAACGGGGGATGGCTATGGGAATGGACAAAACAATCATCAACTTCAAGTTTTAATCAACCAAATGTATGGATTTCTGGAAATATGATGTACACATGTTCAAAAGATGATAATATAACACTTAACCATTAAAACTATGCAATATCATCAAGGTTTCCAAGATTTCTAGCTCAAGATTATCTTGATCACTCAAGCTCAAATTCTCTACAAAATCATGCACAAGTCATGCCATAATTCAAGATATAATCATCTAATCATGCCTCCAACTAGAATCAATCCATCTAACATATAATTCTCAAACCCTAGCTCAATCAAATATGCACAAGAATCATCTTTGAATGGTGTTAGGAATAGTGCCCTAGAAAGCTGATTGTATATCCGCTTTGTGCTTTTCCTTATTGTAATCACAGACAATCTTTGAATGAAATAACGAATTGAGGCAACACTTCTTTATATGCTCTTGTTTGGTATGCGTTTACTTTAGCTGTGCATGTATGAGAACTCCCCTAATCCTGATGACTTTAGGACTCTACCATTTGGGTGAAATGGTTCATGAAATGAGCCCTATATCACATAAGTCATGATTAGTAAAATACTCCAAGCCGATGAGTCCTACAGACAGTGGGAGTGTCAACCTGACTCCTCTAAGGCTTGCTTGTGGGATCACGCCCTTAAGAAGGACCACCTTGTTTCATGGAGGTGTAAAGTGTATAGTTGATACGTGCGTGATACATGAGGGTGCTTACTTTAATAAGTAAGTTCACTGAGGTGCCCCGTGTGAGAACATTCCTAAATGGGAAAGGAAGTTTCTATTTCAGGAAATGGAAACTTCCAGATTAGGAAATATCTCACGAGTCATTGATGTGATTAATTGATCCTTAGACTTGAGGTTCCTTGTCACTTTATGAGTTAACTCTGTAGTCTTAGGTATAAGCTTTAAAGGGTGTCGCCTTAGACAACTGATTCAAGGCTTATGCTGGGGCTGCACAAGTGATTCATGAAAGTGAATGAGAATCAAGAAAGGACCTACACTTGCATTTGCAAGGTGATCTCTTATTGTGTAAGTCATTCATATGCCATATGGAGTCCTTGGCCAAGGCAGTAGATCAAGACATCAAGAAAAGTGTTTCTTGGATTGAGATCAAATGGATATGAAATGCACTTAGCTTTAAGACCAGATTATTAGGGTTCTGATTATTCCCTTGCCCTAGATCTTGGTTGAGAGATAGTAAGTAGGAGGATTGTATCTCACATGAATCAATGACTTAAAGGTTCTGTCGAATCCGAACATTCCAATTCAGCAAGGGGTTAAACACCTGTTGCTAGACTATGGTCGTTTAATCTGTGGACTGATTAATTAATTAGTGAATTAATTAATTAGGGTCACTGCTAATTGAATTGAGAACCTAGAGGGTCACACACAACAACTTGGTTACATGAGTTGAGGCTTTAAAATGATTAAACGAGTTAATCGAGCCTAGAGGGTTCCACACGTGTGGGTCACGTGACTGGACACGTATCATTGTGACACGTGTGCCACACGTGATTGTTTAATAATATATTAAATAATTAATTTGTTAATTATTTAATAGACTTTGGTTTAATTTTCAATTAAAAAGAAAGTCTAATTTTGGAGAAAACAATCTAGTTAATTAATTACGAATTAATTAATTAGATAAAAATAAGTTATTTATTTTATAATAAATAAAGTATAAAATTATCCAAAAATAGTTTGGATATTTTTAGCTCTCTTAAAAGTTGACTTGAATTAGAATTCAAAGTCAAAGTTGGAAAATACTTGATGATCAAGTAATAGGAGAGAGAGGAACCAAATCCTTGCCCAACAAGGATTTGGATCGGCACTCCCCTCTTATATATAGGGGAGCTCGAGCTCCCCTTTAGAGTGAATTGACAATTCTTTTAGTTCATGTGTTGAACACCTTTCTTTCTCCAAGATTAAATTAAACCCTAGGTTAAGCCTAAACACTAACTAGAGAACTAGCATCCTTACTAGTTAGATTGTGATCAAGTTGGTGGACTTTCTCTAGAGACTTCAAGTTAGAAGTTTGAAGATTCGAGCTTTACCAAGGAGAGGGGATCAAGCCGCGAGAAGAGCGTTCTTGGGTGGCTTGAAACGCTTCAAGAAAGAACAAAAGAAAAGTAAGCTTTCTATCTTTACGAATTTGGTTACACGATTGCGAGTCCAAGGTCCTTTTGTTGGGAAAATTTTTTAAATTCCGCTGCTTTCTGATTCGTGTTTTCCAACAAGTGGTATCAGAGCCACCTCGTTAATCGTATTTCTGATTCGTCTCAATTATTTTGAATTTGGTAGAAATTCTTAGGCTTAGATGCGAATTGAGTATTCTTGAGTTCTTTTAGAAAGCCTGAAATACGAAACTGTAATTTTTCCTGAATTTCTAAAACTGTTTTTGAAAATCGTTTTAGTTGAAATTTATCAAAATCGAATTTTTAATTTTGGATTGAATTGGTTTTAAGAAACCTAGACACGAAACGAGACGTGAAACAAACGCGCGGGATTGGGACGTGCCAATGTGTAGCACGCCCCAGGCCTGCGCGAGCACGCCGCCCAGCCCCTCCCGCAACCGCGCGGGAGCCATCCTGGGCGTGCCTAGGCACGCCCGCCCAGTCCGTCCGCAACCGCGCGGGACGCCTGCACAGCCCGCCTAGTCGCGGGGGGCGCTGCTGCGCGCGGCGCGCGCATGATGCACGCCCAGCTTGCGCACGCGAGCGGCAACTGCCGCGCGCTGTGCGCGCTGCTAGTGCGCGTCCGCTCCCGCTGCCGCGCGGCGGTGCCTCGCGCGGCTGGGCCGTTTTTGGGCTCGTTTTCGTTTTTCGTATTTTTCGTGTTTTCGCTCCTTAAAATCCCGATTTAATTTTATTTTAATTTTATCTTTTAAAATTAGTTTTGATAAAATAAAATTATTTTAAAATTTTGATTAAATTGGGATTTTTTGAGAAATTAAAGCGATTTGGATTTTGGGAAAATTATGAATTTTATTTTCTGAAAATAATGAAAGAATAAAATTATTAATTTTGGAAATTAATTGGAATTTTATTGGTTTATTGTTTTTTCGGGTTTTATTGAAAAGGCTCTTGAACAAGAATTGCATCTAAGTCGTGTTTTAAGTCATTAGGACTTGAAACGGGAATTTTAATTTAATGGTTAAATTTAAATTCTTGCAAAAGCATGTTAGGTGATCATGGGTTTAGATCTATGTATGGTTTTAATTTATGCACATGGATGGTTTAAATTGGGGTTGGAGCCCTATAGTTGCGTTTTTCAATTGAGGTTGGAGCCTCACTTATGTGCGTACTGTTACGTGATTTATTATGTGGCTTTCCATACTACTGTTTTTGAGGCCGGGGTATGCCCCGTGTAATTGTCTAAGGCCAATATGAAGATTGAGCCTTATTACTTTATGTCTTTTTCTTTTTATTGTAATTTGGGAGTAGAGATAGGTGGTGAGGTTTTATTTTCATTTTGGAGACAATGCACCCAAGGAGTAAGATGGACCACATTCAAGTAACAAGGAGGCCATAAGTGAAGACCCCTCAAAATGTTAGGGAGGGGAATCTCAATTGTTAAATGTAATAGAGATAGGGCTCGTATTTTGCTACCGCTTTCCCTAATGTGATTTAAACTGTTTATGTGGCATGTATGTTAGAAATTGTGATTGTGGAGTGGCTCCCACATATCACGCATAAGATAGGTAGAACCCATGATCATTACATGTTAGTATCATGCTAGGACATGTTATCTGTTTATGTGCTTGTTTGATATGCATTTAAGTGTACTTGCATTAATCAAGACTAATAAAATTGGATAACATATATGTTGGTGAGGTTGAACTGGACAACTCTCCGGTTGATTCGAAAATTCCCATTAAATATTAAGCTAATTTCGAACAAATAGGTATTTAATTCGAGATGCAAATGAAATTAAATTCCTAGCATTCCATCAATAGGTTTTAAGTTTAGTAAGTAAAGCTAGTTATTGTCCGCGAGTCGTGGGATAGCTAGTGGACCTTATTAGTTCTTAGTTACCTAATTGATCATTTTAAATGATCAATATTTCATGATCGATTTTAGCAAGGGCGATGTCCGCGAGTCGTGGGTCGTTCGAACTAAGTTTTGGTCATGATCTTATGATTGATGGGTCTAGCTTAACGCCTAAGTAAATATGGATGTTGCACGAGTCGTGGGTCCATATTGAAAGATAGGTGATGCAAAAACAATTACTAAGAGTTCTAACGGTGTTAGAATTGGTAAGTTGTACCTACCTAGGGTTCTTACTGAGAATGTCCGCGAGTCGTGGGTTCGAGGTAAAATGCCTAGGATCTTAGTACCCACTGGGAAACGTGTTCCTCTTAAATCTTTGGGAATTATAGATCTTTGAAAAACAGTGGGACCTATAATAGATTAAAGACCTTATCTTTTGTATATCGTTATAATTCAGCATGCTCACTAGTTCTCTGTTTTACCATTTAGGTCGTAGATTCTGTGATTCTCTACGTGTTTTGAAATGACAACCAAAAACCCTCTTGTATGGATCCTCGAGTCAAACAAGTTGACTGGTCCCAACTATTCTGATTGGCTGAGGAATCTAAAAATCATTTTAGATTCTGAGAAGAGAACTTATGTTCTCTTCGAAGGGGAGCCCAGTCCCGAAGGGGAGGCTCCCACTCGGGCCGAGCGGGATGCGATTCAGAAGTGGAAGGATGATAATCTCCAAGCCCGTTGCCTTATGTTGGCTAACATGTCTCCGGACTTGCAAAGGCAATATGAGGCCATGGAATTCGCTTGAGAGATTTACGACCACTTAGAGCAACTTTACCGCCCTCATGAACGTGTTACAAGGTATAAAACTTCAAAGGAATTGTTCCACTTGAGAATGAGGGAAGGTTCAAGTGTCCATGAATATGGACTCAAGTTTCTTGCCCTTACTGAGAAACTTGCTTCCATGGACATGCCACTGAAAGATGAGCTTTCAGTGGATTTGTTGCTAGCTTCGCTCCCACCATCATTCAACCCATTTGTCCTTAACTTCAACATGAATCATGCTGGTGCTACTGTAGCTGAGCTGATTAGTCAGCTTGTGACTGCTGAAAGCACGATCAAGTAGGACAATAAGGTTTTGATGGTGAATGCTCCAACTTCCTCTTCTGGGCCTTCTAAAGGTAAGGGCAAGAAAGCCCAAAAGAAGAAGAAGAAACCCCTTAGGCCCACTGGTGGCATTTCGAAGGGGAAGGCCCAAAAGAAGAAGCGTGATCAGAAAGAGGATGTTTGCTTCCATTGTGGCAAAGCGGGACATTGGAGGAGAAACTGCCCAGAGTACAAGGCTACTCTAAAGAAAGGTATCTTTCTCGTTGAAATAAATCTTTCTATTAATTCTAGTTCTTGGGTACTTGATACCGGTTGTGGAACTCATAACTGTAATGATGTACAGATGCTAAGTGAAGTCCAACAACTCAAAGAAGGAGAATGTGTCTTGAAGATCGGCGATGGCTCAAACGTTGAAGCTTGAGCTTTAGGCACAATTAGATTAGATTTAGGTAGTTTTGAGTTAGTCTTAAATAAAGTCCTTTATGTACCGAGCATTATTCGTAATATAATTTCAGTTCCAATATTAGATTGTGAAGGTTATGAAACTTATATTAAGAATGGTAAATATTTTATCAAACGGAACAACTCTTCCGTTCACATCGGTACTCTAAGTAATGGACTTTACCTAACTAAAATTATCAATATTATGAATATACAACGAGAAACAAAGCGTAAGAGAGATGACAAAGTTTCAGCTCCCTTATGGCACGCTAGATTAGGACACATTTCCAAAAACAGAATTAGCAAGATAAACACTTTAGGATCATTCTCTGAAAATGATCTCAAAGAGTTAACTTCTTGCGAATCCTGTCTCAAAGGAAAAATGTCCAAAGTTCCTTTTAAAGAAACTGTGGAACGTGCCACTAAGGTTTTGGATTTGATCCATACTGATGTTTGTGGACCGCTTAGTGTAAGCACGAGAAACAATCATCAGTATTTCATAAACTTTACTGATGACTTTAGTCGGTATGGTTATGTATACTTAATGAAGTATAAATCTGAAGCTTTTGAGAAATTCTTAGAATTTCAAAAGGAGGTTGAGAACCAAACTGGTCACAAGATCAAAGCACTTCGATCTGATCGAGGAGGCGAGTATCTTAGTGAAGAATTCCTTAATCATCTCAAAGATAATGGGATTATCTCTCAGTGGACTCCTCCGGGAACTCCTCAGCTTAATGGAGTTTCTGAGAGAAGGAATCGAACCTTACTTGATATGTTTTGCTCCATGATGAGTTTCACTGACTTACCACCTTTTTTCTGGGGTTATGCCCTAGAAAGTGCAGCAAAGATTTTGAATCTAGTTCCCTCTAAGTCAGTCCCTAAAACACCCCATGAAATGTGGCACGGTAAAATCCCTAGCTATTCTTACTTAAGAATTTGGGGTTGTCCTGCTTACGTGAAGAGGACAGTGGGAGATAAGTTAGAATCTCGTTCTAACTTATGCTACTTTGTAGGTTATCCTAAGGAATCCATAGGATACTACTTCTATGATCAATCTGAGCAAAAGGTGTTTGTTTCCAGAAATGCCACTTTTCTTGAGGAACCGTTCCTTAAAGAAAAGAAAGGCAAGATCATAGAATTAGAAGAAGTACAAAGTAACCCCACGCCACCCACTGAAGAAACGTCCCCTACTGATCAACCACAACCAATCACGAATTTCGATACACATGTAAATCCTCCTCTAAGGCGTTCTGAACGCACTCCTAGACAACCGGAGAGATGGTATGGATTCTTCCATGAAATCTCTCAAAAGGATAATGATCCTTCAATACATGAGGAGGCACTTTTAGATTCTGACTCTGAACAGTGGATAGAAGCCATGAAATCCGAAATGGATTCCATGAACTCCAACCAAGTTTGGACCTTGGTAGATTTGCCTGATGGGGTCAAACCCATAGGTTGCAAATGGATCATTAAGAGAAAGCTTGGAGTTGATGGAAGCATTGCAGCCTACAAAGCAAGACTGGTTGCAAAAGGATTCACTCAAAGACCCGGCGTGGACTTTGACGAAACCTTTTCACCAGTTGCAATGCAAAAGTCCATTCGAATCATGCTTGCCATTGCTGCATATTATGACTATGAGATATGGCAAATGGATGTGAAAACTGCCTTTCTCAATGGTGACATTGACAAAGACATTTATATGGAGCAACCCATAGGTTTCACATTCAGTGGGAGTGAGCAAAAGGTTTGCAAACTCCAAAGATCAATCTATGGATTGAAACAGGCTTCTAGGAATTGGAACATTAGATTTGATGAATCGGTCAAAGCGTTTGGCTTCATCCAAATTTCGAATGAATCATGTGTGTATAGAAAGGAATTGGAGAATTCAGTGCAATTCTTAGTACTTTATGTTGATGACATCCTTCTTATTGGGAATTCGAAGGATGACTGAAAGTGACTAAGTTATGGTTATCGAACCAATTCGAGATGAAAGATCTTGGTGATGTGTCCTATATCCTTGGAATTAAAATCTATAGAGATAGATCTAGAAGGTTAATAGGACTATCACAGTCGATGTACATTGACAAAGTATTGAAGAGATTCAATATGGAGTCAGCAAAGGTTAAGAACCTTCCTATGAGTGTAGGAACATGTCTTTCAAAGAAGATGTGTCCTAAGACTAACCTTGAGAAGGAGAGAATGACTCATACACCTTATGCGTGAGCAATAGGTAGCATAATGTATGCAATGTTATGTACTCGACCGGATGTGGCTTATGCACTTAGTGTGACAAGTCGTTTCCAATCTGACCCTGGAGATGGTCACTGGGCTGCCGTGAAGAATATTCTTAAGTACTTGAAAAGTACTAAGGATTTATTCTTAGTTTACGGAGGTCAGAAAGATCTTACTGTCGAAGGATACTGCGATGCAAGCTTTGCATCAGACTTAGATGATTTTAAGTCAATGTCAGGATACATTTTCTGCCTGAACGGCGGAGCAGTGAGTTGGAAGAGTTCCAAGCAAACTACCACTGCAGATTCGACCACTGAGGCCGAATACTTAGCTGCAAATGATACAGCAAAGGAAGGTGTTTGGATTAGAAACTTCATTCAAGAGTTGAATGTTGTTCCTAGCATGAAAGACCCCATTAATGTGTTTTGTGACAACACTGGGGCGGTTGCTCAAGTAAGAGAACCAAGATCTCACCAACGGACCAAGCACATTATGAGGAAGTATCACCTAATCCGTGATATTATCAAAAGAGGAGATGTGCAAATCGAGAGGGTCACATCAGCGGAGAACGTGGCAGATCCACTTACTAAACCCCTTAGTCGAGAAACTTTCCAAGGTCATCTTCAGAAGATGGGACTTAGAATAGCTTTAGAATGGCTTTGACGGGTAAGTGGGAGATTGTTAGGAATAGTGCCCTAGAAAGCCGATTGTATATCCGCTTTGCGTGCTTTTCCTTATTGTAATCACAGACAATCTTTGAATGAAATAACAAATTGAGGCAACACTTCTTTATATGCTCTTGTTTGGTATGCGTTTACTTTAGCTGTGCATGTATGAGAACTCCCCTAATCCTGATGACTTTAGGACTCTACCATTTGGGTGAAATGGTTCATGAAACGAGCCCTATATCACATAAGTCATGATTAGTAAAATACTCCAAGCCGATGAGTCCTACAGACAGTGGGAGTGTCAACCTGACTCCTCTAAGGCTTGCTTGTGGGATCACGCCCTTAAGAAGGACCACCTTGTTTCATGGAGGTGCAAAGTGTATAGTTGATACGTGCGTGATACATGAGGGTGCTTACTTTAATAAGTAAGTTCACTGAGGTGCCCCGTGTGAGAACATTCCTAAATGGGAAAGGAAGTTTCTATTTCAGGAAATGGAAACTTCCAGATTAGGAAATATCTCACGAGTCATTGATGTGATTAATTGATCCTTAGACTTGAGGTTCCTTGTCACTTTATGAGTTAACTCTGTAGTCTTAGGTATAAGCTTTAAAGGGTGTCGCCTTAGACAACTGATTCAAGGCTTATGCTGGGGCTGCACAAGTGATTCATGAAAGTGAATGAGAATCAAGAAAGGACCTACACTTGCATTTGCAAGGTGATCTCTTATTTTGTAAGTCATTCATATGCCATACGGAGTCCTTGGCCAAGGCAGTAGATCAAGACATCAAGAAAAGTGTTTCTTGGATTGAGATCAAATGGATATAAAATGCACTTAGCTTTAAGACCAGATTATTAGGGTTCTGATTATTCCCTTGCCCTAGATCTTGGTTGAGAGATAGTAAGTAGGAGGATTGTATCTCACATGAATCAATGACTTAAAGGTTCTGTCGAATCCGAACATTCCAATTCAGCTAGGGGTTAAACACCTGTTGCTAGACTATGGTCGTTTAATCTGTGGACTGATTAATTAATTAGTGAATTAATTAATTAGGGTCACTGCTAATTGAATTGAGAACCTAGAGGGTCACACACAACAACTTGGTTACATGAGTTGAGGCTTTAAAATGATTAAACGAGTTAATCGAGCCTAGAGGGTTCCACACGTGTGAAACCACACGTGTGGGTCACGTGACTGGACACGTGTCATTGTGACACGTGTGCCACACGTGATTGTTTAATAATATATTAAATAATTAATTTGTTAATTATTTAATAGACTTTGGTTTAATTTTGAATTAAAAAGAAAGTCTAATTTTGGAGAAAACAATCTAGTTAATTAATTACGAATTAATTAATTAGATAAAAATAAGTTATTTATTTTATAATAAATAAAGTATAAAATTATCCAAAAATAGTTTGGATATTTTTAGCTCTCTTAAAAGTTGACTTGAATTAGAATTCAAAGTCAAAGTTGGAAAATACTTGATGATCAAGTAATAGGAGAGAGAGGAACCAAATCCTTGCCCAACAAGGATTTGGATCGGCACTCCCCTCTTATATATAGGGGAGCTCGAGCTCCCCTTTAGAGTGAATTGACAATTCTTTTGGTTCATGTGTTGAACACCTTTCTTTCTCCAAGATTAAATTAAACCCTAGGTTAAGCCTAAACACTAACTAGAGAACTAGCATCCTTACTAGTTAGATTGTGATCAAGTTGGTGGACTTTCTCTAGAGACTTCAAGTTAGAAGTTTGAAGATTCGAGCTTTACCAAGGAGAGGGGATCAAGCCGCGAGAAGAGCGTTCTTGGGTGGCTTGAAACGCTTCAAGAAAGAACAAAAGAAAAGTAAGTTTTCTATCTTTACGAATTTGGTTACACGATTGCGAGTCCAAGGTCCTTTTGTTGGGAAAATTTTTTAAATTCCGCTGCTTTCTGATTCGTGTTTTCCAACAAATGGTTGGGAAATGTTTTGGATGAAATGTGAGTATGGAAGCTTGGAGATGCATATCACGTAACAACCACTTTTTAGGATGAGTGAAATGTCCAATTTTTCCAATTAATCCTCCAAGGATTCAAGTTATGCAATTGAGTATATGGGGTTTTGTAACTTGATCAATAAGGTCCTTAAAAGATTGTGCAATTAAGTCCCTAGAATTTAAAGAAATATTCAACTAGTGACAATTTGGTAATTTGAAACACTCCCGATTATGGTTTCATGCAATAAATATTGTCCGTGTCATGAAATAATATTTTCAATGCTATGAATTCACATATTTCACAAAATAATGTTTCATGAATTTTTATAAAAATATGAATGGCACGTATGAATATATTATGAAATTAAGGAATAAATAAATAAAACCTACGCTCAAAACGCACACGTGGCGTGCTTACCTGTTCTTCCGGAAACCGGGGCGTTACAACTCTGCCCCCCTTAAAAGAATCTAGTCCCCAGATTCTCTTAATCTTGAGTGAATAATTTCGGGTGGAACCGTTTCATCTTATCTTCTGTTTCCCATGTAGCTTCCTCGGTTTTGTCACTTCTCCATAAAACTTTAACCATGGGAATCCTCCGGTTCCTCAATTCCTGAAATTTTCGATCCAAGATTCTAACTGGCCTCTGAAAAAAAGTTAAATTCGGTTCCAGCTCAACTTCTTCCACGGGGAGAATCGTAGTCTCATCGGGGTAATATTTCCTTAATTGTGAAACATGAAATACGTTTTGAATTCCCGTAAGACTCGGTGGTAGATCCAGTCGATAGGCTACCTCGCCTATCCTTTCAAGAATCTCGAAAGGACCTAAGTAGCGAGGATTAAGTTTCCCTCCTTTCCCGATCCGGGTGAAACCTTTCCTTGGTGACACCTTCAAGAACACTCGGTCACCACTTCAAATTCTAGATCTCTTTGGCGCTTATCGACATAGCTCTTTTGTCTATCCTACCCGGCTTTCATCCGTTGTTGAATCATTTGCACTTTCTCAATCATAGCTTGAACGATTTTGGAAGGCCTTTCGAACCTTTCACCTTTCTTTACCCCTTCCCGTTTCGACCATCTCCATTCTTCCAAGTCGAAGAACAACGGAGATCGGCACTTTCTTCCATAAAGAAGTTCATACGGAGCCATCCCGATCGAAGTTTGGAAGCTGTTGTTATAAGCAAACTCAATCAAAAGGAAGCTGTTCTGCCCATGAATTCTGAAAATCAATCGCGCACGCCCGAAGAAGATCTTCCAAATACCTGATTAATCTTTCTGTTTGACCGTCTGTTTGCGGGTGAAATGCTGTACTGAACTTGAGTTTCATTCCCAAAACGGCCTGTAACTCCTGCCACAACTTGGATGTAAACCTCGGGTCTCGGTCTGAAACTATACTCACCGGAATGCCATGAAGTCGAATAATCTCTCTGTTATAAATTTCGGCCAACTTCGGGATCTTATAAGACATCCGGACCAGTAGAAAGTGAGCAGACTTTGTAAATCTATCCACTATTACCCAAATTCCATCAAACCCGCCTTTAATCTTTGGTAATCCGGAAACAAAGTCCATCGTTACTTGTTCCCACTTCCACTCGGGAATAGGTAACGGTTGTAGAAGTCCCGCGGGTTTTTGGTGCACAACTTTCACTTTCTGACAAGTCAGGCAATGTTTCACATACTCTGCCACGTCTCTCTTCATCCCGTTCCACCAATAATATTGCTTCAATTCCTTATACATTTTGTTTCCTCCCGGGTGGATCGAATAGGCTGACTTGTGAGCTTCTTCGAGTAGGACCCGTTTCAATTCTTCAGGTATTACCACTCTGTTTTTAAATCGAAGTAACCCGGTCTCATCAAACCCAAACGGACTCTCCGAGTCATCCTTAGTTTACTTACAAGCTTCTGAACTTCCGGGTCCTTATTCTGAGCCTCAAATAACTGATACTTCAATTCCGGCTGAATTGTGATATTAGAAACCCGAGCTTTTAACACAATCCGTGTCTTCTCATCACTTTCCTTTATTTCCAAACTCGATACACTCGCCTTCTTGCTAAGTGAATCGGCGACCACGTTTGCTTTTCCTGAATGGTATTTGATTGTACAATCATAATCTTCTAACTTTTCCATCCAATGCCATTGCCTCATATTCAAATCTTTTTGTATGAATAAATACTGGAGGCTCTTGTGGTCGGTAAAAATCTCAAAAGAAGTCCCGTATAGATAATGTCTCCATTTCCCGTGAGCAAAGATCACGGCTGCAAGCTCTAGGTCGTGTGTTGGATAGTTCCTTTCATATTCCTTTAGTTTTCGGGAAGCATAAGCGATCACTTTTCCTTTCTGAGTCAAAACACAACCTTAGCCTTCTTTAGAAGCATCTGTGTACACTACATATTCCTCTGAACCCTCAGGAAGTGCTAACACCGGAGCTGAGACTAACTTTTCTTTCAAAAAGTTAAAACTTTGATCATACTTCTAGTCCCAGACAAACTTGACATCTTTCTTAGTCAATCGGGTTAACGGTGCAGCAATCTTAGAAAAAATCCTGAACAAATCTTCTATATTAACCGGCCAATCCCAAGAAGCTTCTAATTTCCGAGCCATTCTTTGGTTTCTCCCATTTGAGCACGGCCTCGATTTTAAAGGGATCGACTTCCAACCCTTTTCCTGAAATTACATGTCCCAAGAAAGAAACCCGATCGATCCAAAATTCACACTTGCTAAACTTAGCAAACAACTGGTGCTCTTTCAAAGTCTGTAGAACAAGCTTAAGATGCCTCGCGTGCTCCTCGGCTGATTTTGAGAAAACCAGAAAATCATCAATGAATATCACCACAAACTTGTCGAGGAAAGGACTGAAAATCCGGTGCATCATATCCATGAAAGCTGCAGGGGCATTAGTTAATCCAAACGGCATAACCACGAACTCGTAGTGCCCGTACCGAGTATTGAATCCTGTCTTAGGAATATCCTCTGCTCGGATTCGCAGCTGATAGTATCCCTGTCTTAAATCTAATTTTGAATAGATTTTGGAACCCTGAAGTATATCGAATAACTCCTCGATATGTGGGAGGGGATACTTGTTCTTAATAGTCATCCTGTTCAACTCCCTGTAATCGATGCACATTCTTAAAGTTCCGTCCTTTTTCTTTACAAATAACACCGGCGCTCCCCAGGGTGAAGAACTCGGCCGAATGTAACCAACTTCCAACAATGCTTCAAGCTGAACTTTTAATTCCTTTAATTCGGCTGGAGCCATCCGGTAGGGAGTCTTTGAATACAGCTCGGCATTCGGAAAAAGATCGATCCCAAACTCGATCTGTCGCTCAGGAGGCAAAGAATCCAACTTTTCTGGAAATACCTCGGGAAAATCCTTTACCACTTCTGTATCTTCCAATTTCACCTGATCCTTTGGCTTGTTCAGAATATAAGCGATGAACCCTGTAGCCCCGTCTCTGACTAATTTCTGAGCTTCTGAAAATGAAAGTAGGGGTACAGTCTTTGAAGTACAACCCGTGGTAACCTCTGAACCCAACTGTACTTTCTTAGCCCGACAATCCACGGTAGCACAGTGCCTGTATGGCCAATCCATCCCCAAAATAGACCCGTATCTCTCCATTGGCATAACGATAAAATCTGTCAGAAATTCCGGGCCTTCAATCACCACTGGAACATCCCTGTAAACCAGAACCGTCTCTCGCCTACTACCGAAAGGAGTACTAACTAGGTAGCGCACAGAAGTACACATAGCAGGCAAAGGTAAAGTAATAGCAATAGAATGCGCAAGAAAGGAGTGTGTAGCTCGCGGATCAAATAATGTATGGATGTTCGTGCTATGGATACAAATAGTACCTTCAACTACTGTGGCGGGGTCGATCTCGGCATCCTGCTCATCTCCAACGAGTGCATAAGCCCGAGCTCTCACAAGTTGCCTCGGACCTACAGGTGGCGGATCCCGACGATCCGGACAACCGTCTACCATGTGCTCGTCACTTCCGTAGATCAAACATAAGCCTAACCGGCGTTTGCAGTTATCATAGTTATGTGTAGGAAGCCCACAAAATCTGCAGCCCGATTTCTGAGGTGGCTGTGGTGGTGCTGGAGCTCTCGGACCCTTCGGTGCCGGTCCTGTAGCCTTAAGCTTCTTCCCAGAGTCCCTCTGCGCTGGAGGTGCAGAGTAAATCATCGGCCTCTTTCCTGAGCTTGCTCCCTGACCCGATCTCGAGCCTGAAGCCTGTCCAGTCCGTTGAGTAGCCCTCCTAGCGATATAAGAATCCTCAACCTTTAGGGCCTTGGCGGTAGCTTTAGCCCAGGTGCTCGTATTAGCTGCTTTTAGTGCATCCTAAATATCCGGTCTCAAACCCTGAACAAACTGCATCGCCTTGTGAAAGTCGTCATTCGCTATGTTGGGTGCATAGCGAGACAGTCTCTCGAACTCGGCGATATACTGCCCCACAGATCTTTCTCCCTGTTTCAGCTCGGTGAATTCCCTCAACCTGCGAGTACGGGAAGCTGGAGGGATATACTTGTTTCTGAACTCTACCTCCCAAGTAAGCTCTATCCTGGCTGCCTCTAGAACAATCTGTGTGCTCTCCCACCACGAATAGGCCTCGCCCTGGATCAAAGTGAGTGTACAGCGAGCCTTCTCCTGAGTATCACAAGGAATAAGCTGCCAGATCCTCTCAATCTCCTTTAGCCACATTTCTGCCTGGATATCGTCGCCCTTGTAGAACTTCGGGGGACGCTGGTTCTGAAACCTCACGCAAAATAACAGAAATAGGGTTCTCTTGAGGTGCTACTGGTGCTGGAGGTGGTGGAGGTACCCTTTCCTGTAGCCTCTGATCAATTAATCCCACTACTGCATTCATAAAATCCTGAGGTTGTGCCTGAGCAGGTGGAGGAGGAGGTGATTTCTCACTGCGATGGTGCCGGTGATGATGATGAGGCCTGTGTCTCGGGGATTGGTCACGAGAGTGTCTATCACGATCCATCTTGAAATCAGATCACTACACATGCGTGGTTGAATTAATACATGCAAATGTGTGCATATAATTCAATGATATCAATAAACACACGTTCAAAGAAGGTAAAATATCTCAGGTAATACAAGAAAGCAAATAAATCAAGTAATTCAATTAAATGCAGACTCTCAAATAGCAAGTAATCCTATGCCGTGCGACCTAGACTGACTTGACACGACTCGAAAACCTCGGTTTTGCAACCGGGCTCTGATACCACCTGTAGATGTAGCACCCTAACCCCCAGGGCACTACATCCCCCGCACTATAGCCTCGATCCACGTATGAAATGGAAAGTGCATACATAAACCAAAACTATAGCGAAAGGGTGACAATAAAAAAAATGACGAGCTAGGCGGGACACTCCCCAACATAAATCACACAAACCTGAATTCAAAAGCGGAAGCAATAACTCAAATACATATAGGTACCATATTTATCGAATAGATACGTATAAATACCAACTTAATTATCAATACATTATCATCTCTTAATAATATACATACTCAGGTACTCAAAATGTACTAATAACTATCATAACATGATATACCAAAAAGTGCTATACATGAAGGTACGGTACTAGACTCGTGAGAATGCAAAACTCGACCGGACACCCGCCTAGCACGACCAAGCGCTCAAGTACCTGAAAAGTGAAGTATCAGTCTACCGAAGACTGAGTGAGGGGCAATAAATATATAACACACATCACATGCAAGTTGTAGCCTCGGGTGAAGACTTTGGAAGTGAAATAGATATATAGTTCAAGAAACTCGTTCTTTGCCCGAGGTTACAACTAATCATTTTTACAGTTTAACTTAATCATTTCATGAACATGTGACCCCGGCGAGCAGGGGCGATTCTCCAACCTTTACACCAAACGTGACAATACGTGCTTGCTTTATCAATTCAATACATGATCATACAATTCCATTTAGTGTTCACATAGACAGTTTCATGCTTGAAATCATGCAATAACCCGAGGATAACCCGACAAGCCGGATTAATTCCCAGTCTCCTTCTTCCTCCGGTTGATAGTGAGTTTGCAAGGCTCAACTATCCACGACATGTTGTGTGTAGGGGACATGACCCCTAGACACGGAACTCCTTCCACCACTAATCTTCTAGTGGCTTCGGGGGTGATCCCAACAATTTGAGGATAATTCAGGAGTTACCCGTCAGCCCTTGCTTTCCCGGTTGGCTCAAGAATTACCCTCGGGCCCACGTGCAATCATGTACTCGCCAAACTTGCTTGAAAATCATGACAATCATTACTTGCTTGCTTGGAATATTTATAACTTTGAAAACGTTTATAATGATAATATGTTTTGGCCAAAAAATAGCACATAAGGGTTATGGGGTTCGATTTACTTAAAATAAAACCTCACCTTCTTACAAAATATGACAAGGATATACTCTACTGAGCCTGCTCCTCATCCACAACCACGTGACATGTGCAAACACGACGTGTATACGTGAGACATGACCTAAAATGGACCAAATATGACGAACGGTGGAAATGTATCGAGATAGCGATGAAAATGCAATGTGGCATGATAACATGTTGTTTCAGTACATAATAACACATATTTTACCAATTCGGGGTCAAAGAAGTCATAGGATCGAGGGCCTATTATCGTAATTTTATTCAGAGAATTTTGTTCTGCAAGTCAGGTGGGAACGGCCGTTCCGGACCCCTTTGAAAAATGGGAACGGTCGTTCCCGTAAAACCCCAAAATCGCGCCAACGTTTTTCCAGTTTGAAAACGCGCCTAGCTGGGAACGGCCCTTCCGGCACCAAGGCCAAAATGGGAACGGCCGTTCCCATGGTCGGCTGCCTATTTTTAGTTTAAAAGAGGGGAACGCCCGTTCCCATAATTCCTTGAGGCTGGGAACGGTCGTTCCCTGTTTCTGCAACTTACAGAAACTGAGGAAAAACAGGGGATGGCTACGGGAATGGACAAAACAATCATCAACTTCAAGTTTTAATCAACCAAATGCATGGATTTCTGGAAATATGATGTACACATGTTCAAAAGATGATAATATAACACTTAACCATTAAAACTATGCAATATCATCAAGGTTTCCAAGATTTCTAGCTCAAGATCATCTTGATCACTCAAGCTCAAATTCTCAACAAAATCATGCACAAATCATGCCATAATTCAAGATATAATCATCTAATCATGCCTCCAACTAGAATCAATCCATCTAACATATAATTCTCAAACCCTAGCTCAATCAAATATGCACAAGAATCATCTATTCATGCACAACCAACCTTGAAGATGAAAAGGATGAAGAAGATGGTTGACGAAGATGATTAATTCCCCAAAACTTGGATGATTTCTTGAAATCCTTGATGAAAAGTGTAAAACTCTTCTCTTTCCCTTTTTTTCTTGATACCGAGAATGAGGAAGCAAATGGTTGGGAAATGTTTTGGATGAAATGAGAGTATGGAAGCTTGGAGATGCATATCACGTAACAACCACTTTTTGGGATGAGTGAAATGTCCAATTTTTCCAATTAATCCTCCAAGGATTCAAGTTATGCAATTGAGTATATGGGGTTTTGTAAGTTGATCAATAAGGTCCTTAAAAGATTGTGCAATTAAGTCCCTAGAATTTAAAGAAATATTCAACTAGGGACAATTTGGTAATTTGAAACACTTCCGATTATGGTTTCATGCAATAAATATTGTCCGTGTCATGAAATAATATTTTCAATGCTATGAATTCACATATTTCACAAAATAATGTTTCATGAATTTTTATAAAAATATGAATGCCATGTATGAATATATTATGAAATTACGGAATAAATAAATAAAACCTACGCTCAAAACGCACACGTGGCGTGCTTACCTGTTCTTTCGGAAACTGGGGCGTTACAACTCTCCCCCCATTAAAAGAATCTGGTCCCCAGATTCTCTTAATCTTGAGTGAATAATGTCAAACGTGCCAAGTGGTGAAAGTCGAACACCAAAAGCCGGGAGGAACTGTCCAACCACTTCCAATTCCCGAATGGAAGTAGGAGTAAGTGACAATGGACTTTGTGTCCGGCTTGCCAAGGACCGAAGGAGGTTTCGACGGGATATGGGTTATTATTGATCGGTTGACGAAGTCGGCCCATTTTCTCAAAGTCCGAATGTCTGATAAGGTGCCTAAGCTCACCCGGTTGTATCGGAAAGATATTGTCAGGTTACATGGTCCAGCGGTCAGTATTGTTTCAGATAGTGATCCTTGGTTCACATCAAATTTTTGGTAAGAGTTGCAGAGATGTTTAGGGATAAAACTTCAGTTTAGCATTGCTTTTCACCCACAAACGGATGGTCAATCCGAGAGGTTAATAAGATATCTCGAGGACATGCTTCGTGCTTGTGCCTTGGATTTTCAGGATTCGTGGGATGAGCAGTTAGGTTTGGTCGAGTACGCCTACAATAACAGTTTTCAGTCCTCAATTGGTATGGCCCCGTACGAAGCTCTCTATGGAAGAAAGGGTCGATCCCCTCTCTTTTGGGATATTGATGAGTGGAGATGGTCTAAAGATGGAAAGCTCGAGAGAGCGAAGAAACCAAAGGAAATTCAGGATACCATTGAGAAAGTGAAGGTGATTAAACAGAGGTTGAAGGTAGCACAGGATCGACAGAAGAGTTATGCGGATAAGAGAAGACGTCCCTTGGAGTTTGAAGTCGGAGATAAGGTCTTTTTAAAGGCATCTCCTAGGAAAGGGATTGCTCGGATTGGTAAAGGTGGGAAGCTTAACCCACGCTACCTAGGCCCCTTTGAGATCCTTGATCGAGTTGGGGAAGTAGAATACCGACTTGATTTGCCACCGAGCTTAACAGGGATTCATAATATTTTCCATCTCTCTCAACTCAGGAAGCATTATCCCCGATGAGTCTTCTATTCTACCGGTTGAAGAGGTGCAACTTGAGCCGGATTTGACAATCAAGAGGCACCCGATTAAGATTTTGGACTGAAAGATGCAAGAATTGAGAAGCCGGCAAATACCTTTTGTTAAGGTGTTGTGGCGAGATCAGAAATCCGAGGAAGCCACGTGGGAGACAGAGGCTAAGATGGTACAGTTGTATCCGGATCTTTTCAAGACCCTCGCTTCGGACCTGAGGGCAGGTCCTTTTGAAGGAGGAGAGGTTGTAACATCCCGATCATCCGGATCTATAGGTATGCATTTACGGGGTGTTACGTGTGTGATTTATTATTTAAATATGCCGTTTGAATTACTTTTAATGCTTATTTACTAATTTGGAATTTACTTGTTTAGTTCCTTTTTGATTACCTTGAACGTTTGTGTTCTACTACTTGAGTTTTGCTCTCTACGTGCTCGAATTTGATTCTGATTTTTGTGAATTCTTGATATACATGAACTATGTGAGTTATGTACGTATTAGCATGCTCGTTATGTGGTTTTAGGTTCTCTTGCTCGAGTTTTGTGTTCGTTTTGTTTTTCGGAACATAGAGGACGGTTAAAGGGCATTTAGCGCACCTCGGGTTCCGGGAGGCGTATCTTGAGCTAGGGAATTCGGATTCGAATTCCGGAAGAGGATTTGAGATGAGATTTGGAAGCTTTAGAGCCTAACCTCACACTTTTCTAAGCCCTTTCCGACTCCCGCAAATCGATCGGAACGAGCCCTTGTGACAAGAATTGCCTATTTTGTTGACTAGTCTTCATGTGGGCCCCTTTTTACCCCTAATTAAGCCTTAACATTGACCATATGAACCTAACTTGGCCATAACCCACTCCCACACCCTCCATACCGTCCCAACCCCAAGAAAGAAGAGAAAAGAAGCCCCAAATTCAGCTCCCAAACAGAAACAAGGAAGAGGAAAGTGCACTATTGCAAATTTGAAGGTTTTGGCCATTTTCCTCCACCATTTCTTATCAAATTCAAGAGGTAAGTATATTTTTGAGTCCTACATGATTATGTTGTTCTTTTAAGTGTAATCTCTTGAGCTATAACCTTGATTTGCATGAGTGATGGCAATCTATGTGAATAGTAAGGGTTTAAGGACTTTAAGGGATTTTAGCTTGTTTCCTCTTGAATTGCTTGAGTTTAATGCAAGATAAGTATGGCTAAGACTTCCTTCTTGAGTTATTTGAACTTGGTTTAAGTGTTGGAGTTGAATTCTTGCTTCCACCATTGCTGATTCTTGGAGGTATTGATTGATTTTGCCCCTTTAACCCTTTTGCTTGAGTTGTTGCTTCATTGAGCCATTATATCACTTGGATTGCTTGGTTTATTACTTCCCTTATTTTCCATTATGTGTTGCCTTGGTCCCTTGTTGGTTTGGTTTGAGTTTGCAAGAAATTGGAGCTTCGAATTCAAGGTTTTTCGCATCTGGATTAGATCCACGGCCCTGGATTTTTATGCTTTGACAAACCCACGGCCGTGGATATGGGGACAGATTTCGGCAAGTTTCTGCCTTGACATCCACGGCCGTGGATGTCTCCTTTGAAAAAATCCACGGCCCTGGATTTCAGGGCAGAAATATTTTGAGTTCCGAACTTCGTTTTCTCGATTAGTTTTGTTTTCCTTTCGTTTCCCCACCCCTTTCTTGGTCCCTTACCTTGATTACTTGTATCTTATGTGTTGTGGTTGTGTTGTACTAAGTCTTTTGTTGTTCTTTCCCAAGCTGTGAATTCATTGCTTAAGAATGTGCAAGTTTTTTTCTCATTGTTACTTTGTTACGCTTATGGCATCTCATACGCATCATACGCATTCATATGCATTTACCGAGCGTCAATGTGGTTCATGTTGAGTCTAAGAGTACCCCTTGTTGTTTGTTTTGTTCGGAGGTTCTTCCCATGGACGACGAGGTTGCCCCTTGAGCACCCGGTTTACTCTTTTGTCTCCACTACCCCGTGTTAAGGTGAGGTTTTGTTTCTTTTAGTTATTTGACCTACAACCCCTCTATGGTTTGAAGCCTCGCATGCGATTACGCATATTATATGTTAATTATGTGTATGATAAGTATATTGTGGGCTTGTCCCGTTTGTTATAAGACTTTGAAAACGCTTTGTATACGTATATAAGCTATTTCCCTTTTGTTTTGGAAAAGTTTGGTTAAGTGTGTGTGTGTGTGTGTGAGCGAGATTTGTGGCTTTGAAAGATAAGCTTTGCTAAGTGTGATTTTTGTGATAAGTTTTGGGCCCCGGAGAGTGGTATGGTAATCTCAGGTCGGCCGTGGGGTCGCCGAGCTCTTCCATCTACATTCTTCATTTGAGAGTCTCACCCAACCTTGGGAGGTTTGGGGAAGGGTGTTTCTCTTGAGCCGGCGGTGTAACCGTCGAAGGTTTGAAGGTTGTGATTAAACCTTATCTCTCGCGATTTTTGGATAGCTAGGGTCGATCAACCCTTCGATCACCCGGTGTTAAGGTTGGATTATGCTTTGTTTTGCTTTGTGTTGCATTTCGTTTATGGAAGTTTGGATGTGTAACTCGTACTCGCCGAGTTAGTTGGTTGTGTATGATCTATGAAACAAGAGTGGACTTATAAGTATCTAAAACTTGATGTTTGGCCTTTGGCCTAAAATCCTAGTACGTATATGTATACCACGGATAAAATCTTTGGCTTGCAACAACCACTCTTAGGTCATGGATCCTTTTGATTTTGAATAAGTGTTATGCTCTATATATATATTCGGTGCGTGAGTTAACCCCCTCACTATTCTTTAGGACTAACCCTCGTTGTTTTTCCTTCTTTTCCCCCTTTCTTTGAGTTGCAGGTACCTCTTGAGTCGAGCTAGGCGGCAAGAGTCTGTCGAATTGTCTTGCGGTGTAGCTCGGGTCTCATGCATTTGTTTTTGGATTATGTACCTTACCCTTATTCACTTTTGATTTATGTTTCTTGATTAGTCTTGCCATTTTGGCCCCGGATGGGCATTGTATATGATGTGTATATATTTGTTCTTATAGTTTATCTTGACAACTTGCACCCTCTTATGCTATGATTTGAGAACTTGGGATTTATGTATGCATGTTTATGCTTCCGCTACTCTTATTTTAATTGGCTCAGTTCCTGAGGGTCTAGGCCGCGTAGCGAGGGTGTGTTTTGTGTGTCTCCCGTTCGCTATGGTTGGATTCGGGTACGAACCCTCCATTTCGTTACTCGGGCTAGACCATAATGCGGGGGGACGTGGCGCTCTTCGCTCCGGGGGTGTTACAATGGACCTGATTCCGGGACGAATGATCTAAGGGTATTCAGGGAGGTCAAGCTCAGTTATTTAAAAAGAGTTTTCTTAGTCGAATGAAAATTACGGAAAATGATGAAAAACCGAAGAGGTCTGGAAGCAGTACAAGTCAAAAGGGAATAAAGAATAAAATCCTTAGAGGATCTATCATTGCTTCGCTGGGGTACCCTGAAGAGCTTAAAGACAAGTCAAGCATTGAGCTCACTTTTGCGACAAATCATGCATTGGACAAAAAATTATGCAACTACGGTGAACGGTACATGACGCATCCATGATACATTCATCCATGGAAATTTGACTTAAATAATTTTTATGTTATGTGCTTTGATTCCTTATCATTTTAAATTACTTGGAGTAATTGATAATCAACGTGGATGATAGCTATTACCTGCTTTGGGTGTCTTACTTGATTTTAATTATGGTTTCACGTTGTGTTGCTCGGGGGTATTGGAGACTTCCTTGCTTTATTTTGTTTGAGAGACGGGGTGCTCTCGTCGTTTGTAAGAGACGGGGATTCTCTTATTTTTGTTTGAGAGACGGGGTTCTCTCTTTGCTTGCGAGAGACAGGGTTCTCTCATTGTTGCTCGAGAGACGGGGCTATCTCCTTGTTGCTTCTGAGAAACGGGGAATCTCTCATTGTTTGTTCGGTAGAGTAGTGAATCCGAGGACGGATTCTTTTAAGGGGGAGAGATTGTAACGCCCCAACTTTTTCGTATTCTAATATGACGTATGTGTTTACTAATTTACGCAAATTAATTGACTATACGTATTTTCTATATTTATATTTCATTATTTAATTGTTAAATATGTGATTAATTGTAATATATGCAATATTTGAATTGGAATTGATATGAATAACTTCTGTGCTCCTTAATTACGCATTTAAATTATTTAATTGCCTAATTAATCGTTTATGATAATTGCTATTTGTATTTTCATTAATCTTTTAATAATATACGATTCGTTATATTTTTAATAAATATTTTAAATGGATTCTTAAATTTCTTTTGAATTTTGAAATTATATGAATTCTTGAACGATATGCATTTACGTGACAAGTTGCGTGCCGTTACTATATGAATTGAATTCGAAATTTGTGAAAATTTAATATGTTGGAGTTATGTGTGTCATGAACATGTATATATTCTCGTTTTACATTTTCGGATTCGTTTGATTGTGTTTTAAATTTATTTGGTATGATTGGAACCAAACTGGGGGCTATCGAGCACTTAGCGCACCCTTGGTTCCGTATGTGATATCTTGAGCTCGGGAACTCGAAATCGAGTTCCGTCAACTTCGTTGAACTTGTAACAAAAATTTTGGTTCAATGAAATTAGCCTCATATTTTTCTAAGACCATTTGGACCCCCGAAATTCAACCGAAACATGCAACGGAATCCAAATCTGCCACCTTTTACTAAAAGAGCCATATCTCATTCAAACCTTGACCAAATTAACCATGGTCGGATCCAATGGAACCCTAATTAAGGCCAAAAACTCCCCATAACAGCCCCACACCAAACCATACTCAGAAACAAGAGAAAAAGCAGTCCAAAGCCCCTACTCCCAGTTTCATCCTGTCACCATGCCCTACTTGGAGATTTCAAGCTCAAATCTTTTCCATCCTTCAACCAATCCACAAGGTGAGCTTAGGATTGTAATATACATTCATTAAGGTTCATTTTAAGCTAAGCATCACTAATTTTAAGCTCATATTCATGGAGTTTTGAGGATATACATGAATAGTAAGGGTTATAAAGTATTTGATGAATTCTGGCCTTTCTTTGATGTAATTCTTGGATTGGAGCTGAGTAAATGATCTCCTTGATTTCCTTTAATGCATGAGTGATGAATTATTTCATGGTATTTGAGTATATATCGGACCACTATGGCTGCTACTTGAAGAAACTTGAGCTTAAAGATGATATATGCCCCTTTTTGCTTCCATCCCTGATTGTTGTTCGGTTTTGGGTTGTTGTGGTGTGAGTTTGGTGTACTTTTGTTACCTTTTTACTTTCCTGTATGTTGCCTTTCGTCCTGGGTTGCTGCTGCTACGAGGGAGATCAGAAACAGGGCTGGACGAAGCCATTTCCGCGACCTGCAACTCGGGGTCGCGCCCGTGATCACAGACATCGATTTTCTAGTCGCGCCCGCGACCAGAATTTAGCCAACCTTCGACTTGCTACAGTGTATATGCTGGAGAAGAGGAGGGTCGCGGCCGCGACCTGTTTCAGGCAGTTTTTGGTAGCGCCCGCGACCATGGTTTAGGCCAGTTTCGAGTTGTATGTTTGACTGCTGCTCCGTTGGTTTTATTTTTCGTATCGCTCGTAATTTACTTGGCTTTCCTTACTCTTATATGATTAATATATGATGTTAACATGCTATATATCATGTTATATGTTTAATTTGAATTTATAACGTAATTTGAATACATGTTTACGTGATATATGACGAATATGTTGTTATACCTCTTTACGTGCGTGCATGGATTATTATATATCTTGTTTGATATTTCTTGCTCACTATAAGCTACGAATAGATTATTGATTTCATGATTTATGTGTTACATGTTCTATTATGGAAATGTGGTGTGATTTCGAAGTGTTTATACCCGAGTTATGACGTGAATTACCTCCTAAGTCCTTATATGTGCATGCATGCAGGAATACTTCGCTTATTCGATTCGGGTGATATTTTCTTGCCTGTCTAAGGATATAAATGAATTGTTAACATGTTAAATGGTGAGTTATGCTTGTTGTATGAAATTTTCGGATTCAATTCACGTGATTTACACGAGCTATGATTTCATATGATTTACACGAGCTCTTTAGCTTGTATGCATGATTTGTTGCTCTAATTATTTCCTTAATTTGATAACTCGTTGCTTCATTTACAATTTAAATGTATTGTGAACCTGTTATAACGTTTGTTATGATTGTTGCACAAAGCGTATGGCTCGAATTGATACAAAATATGAAAGCTATGAAATGTACGAATAGGGAACCTTGATGAAATGAATGTATTTGAACCTATTGAATGAATTACTTGATTTCATGACTTCATGATATCATTTTATTTATTATGTATCTCATATCATGTTCAATGCATTGCCGTACGTCATATATGGTACATTTAGAGTCTTGAGTCTTACGTGTGTACTCTATTGTCCTTTGTACAGTTTTCTCCAGGGCAGAGACTTGCCGGGTTCTTAGGAAACTTCCGGGTCCTATTGTTTCTTCTTAATTTTGGTTGGTAAGCTGAGGACAGGTGGGTTTCTCTTCTATTTAGTTAAATAACCCAATATACTCCCAACGTGTAAAGATTTTAGCCAAAAGTATATATGTATATACAGTCGTTTTCATGAGTCAATGATTTTAAAAGTAAAGCCGTTCTTTTATGAACCTACCAAACGTTTGGCGAGAAAGAATGAATGAATGCACAGAATGGGGCCCAGGGACTTGGTGTGAGTGGTGACCTGGGGAGGCATGGGCCGACGGTGATCCCTCACACTAGTTCCACCAATGAACGGCGTAACCGGACCTTGTTAGGAGTTAGCGAGGAATGGACGCTGAGTGCCATCTGGGGAGTCATGTTCCCCATTTGGTCAATGAATGGATGGTTCGGGCCGATCACCCGGAGGAAGAAGGTGTAAATGTTCATGAATGTGCACAAAAAAATGTAATGCATGAAAGAAAGAAAGAATGAATGAATGTTTAATGAATTACACGAGGAGTTGATTGGAGATAATGTTTGTCGACTCGCCGAGCCACGAAAGACCTAAAGAATGAAAAATGAACGTTATAATCCCTTTTGAAGACTTCTTTATTTTACCCACTTGGGAAACGCTCTAAAAACTTCATTTTGGATTATAACCTGCATGTGAATGTTTAAATATTGTTATATATGCTACTTATGCCTCATTTTATACCCACCAGTCTCCTATAGACTGAACCCGGATTGTTTTCAGTGTTCTTGCAGGCTTGGAGTGCTAGGCGGGAAGTCAAGTCTATTTAGTCTTTCTGTAACAGCCCGCTTTGGTGGGCTAAGCGACACCACCCTCACGGTTTTGTTTCTCCCGCTAGAATTTAAACCCGAAGGTGCCCAACCAGGAAAAGGCCTCTACAAGGGAAAGGTATCCACCCCCTTATAAAGGAGGCTTTGTTCCTCTCTCCAACCTATGTGGGACAAGCACCTTCGGCTATTACAGTCCACCCCCCTAAGAGGGCCCAGAGTCCTCGCTGGCACACCGGCCCGGGCCCTGGCTCTGATACCATTTGTAACAGCCCGAAAACCCGCCTGTCGATATTGTCCGCTTTGGTGGGCTAAGCGACACCACCCTCACGGTTTTGTTTCTCCCGCTGGAATTTAAACCCAAAGGTGCCCAGCCAGGAAAAGGCCTCTACAAGGGAAAGGTATGCACCCTCTTAGAAAGGAGGCTTTGTTCCCCTCTCCAACCGATGTGGGACAAGCACCTTAGGCTATTACACTTTCGGTTAAGTCAGAGTCAGTCATTTGCATATTGAATTATGATTTGTTTAAGTTATGAAAATGTAAGATTTGTATTGATTATTACTATTATCATGAATTCTGAGTGAGTTTATAATAACAGAAGGAACTCGTAGATGTTGTTTTATGATTTTATTGAAATTTCGGGATTAGGTATCTATGCTAGTTGAACTCGTTACTATGTACTTACCTTTCTATTTATGAAAGTACTTTGCTTCCGCATTGGTAATATTTCTTTTTTTTTTTTTTATCTCTTTGGTTTCGAAAGTTATCTCCCGCCTAGCCTAGCGAGTGTATATGTCCCCGTTTATCGTGATTTAGCTCGGGGTGTGGATTGTCCATTTCATATTCGGGCCGGGTCTCGGTGCGGTGGATGTGGTACCTTGCGCTCGGGTGCTACATCCTTAAGACACCACTTAAGATGTAGCACCCTATACGTAGAGATGCCACTGTTGGAAAACACGAATCAGAATGCAGCGGAATTTAAAAAATTTCCCAACAAAAGGACCTAGAACTCGCATTCGTGTAACCAAATTCGTAAAGATAGAAAACTTACTTTTCTTTTATTCTTTCTTGAAGCGTTTCAAGCCACCCAAGAACGCTCTTCTCGCGGCTTGATCCCCTCTCCTTGGTAAAGCTCGAATCTTCAAACTTTTAACTTGAAGTCTCTAGAGAAAGTCCACCAACTTGATCACAATCTAACTAGTAAGGATGCTAGTTCTCTAGTTAGTGTTTAGGCTTAACCTAGGGTTTAATTTAATCTTGGAGAAAGGAAGGTGTTCAACACATGAACCAAGAATTGTCTATTAGCTCCATAAAGAGCTCGAGCTCCCCTATTTATAGGGAGGGGGTTGCCGAAATTCCTAGTCCTTTATGGGCTAGGATTTTGGTCCCTCTCTCCTATTACTTGTTCATCAAGTATTTTCCAACTTTGACTTTGAATTCTAATTCAAGTCAACTTTTAAGAGAGCTAAAAATATCCAAACTATTTTTGGATAATTTTATACTTTATTTATTATAAAATAAATAACTTATTTTTTATCTAATTAATTAATTCGTAATTAATTAACTAGATTATTTTCTCCAAAATTAGACTTTCTTTTTAATTCAAAATTAAACCAAAGTCTATTAAATAATTAACTAATTAATTATTTAATATATATATATATATATATATATATATATATATATACACACGTGTGTGACACGTGTCACTCACGTGAGCCACACGTGTGACTTCACACGTGTGGAACCCTCTTGGCCCGATTAACTCGTTTAATCATTTTCAAGCCTCAACTCATGTAACCAAGTTGTTGTGTGTGACCCTCTAGGTTCTCAATTCAATTAGCAGTGACCCCAATTAATTAATTCACTAATTAATTAATCAGTCCACAGATTAAACGACCATAGTCTAGCAACAGGTGTTTAACCCGTAGCTGAATTGGAATGTTCGGATTCGACAGAACCTTTAAGTCATTGATTCATGTGAGATACAATCCTCCTACTTACTATCTCTCAACCAAGATCTAGGGCAAGGGAATAATCAGAACCTTAATAATCCGATCTTAAAGCTAAGTGCATTTCATATCCATTTGATCTCAATCCAAGAAACCCTTTTCTTGATGTCTTGATCTACTGCCTTGGCCAAGGACTCCATATGGCATATGAATGACTTACACAATAAGAGATCACCTTGCAAATGCAAGTGTAGGTCCTTTCTTGATTCTCATTCACTTTCATGAGTCACTTGTGCAGCCCCAGCATAAGCCTTGAATCAGTTGTCTAAGGCGACACCCTTTAAAGCTTATACCTAAGACTACAGAGTTAACTCATAAAGTGACAAGGAACCTCAAGTCTAAGGATCAATTAATCACATCAATGACTCGTGAGATATTTCCTAATCTGGAAGTTTCCATTTCCTGAAATAGAAACTTCCTTTCCCATTTAGGAATGTTCTCACACGGGGCACCTCAGTGAACTTACTTATTAAAGTAAGCACCCTCATGTATCACGCACGTATCAACTATACACTTTGCACCTCCATGAAACAAGGTGGTCCTTCTTAAGGGCGTGATCCCACAAGCAAGCCTTAGAGGAGTCAGGTTGACACTCCCACTGTCTGTAGGACTCATCGGCTTGGAGTATTTTACTAATCATGACTTATGTGATATAGGGCTCGTTTCATGAACCATTTCACCTAAATGGTAGAGTCCTAAAGTCATCAGGATTAGGGGAGTTCTCATACATGCACAGCTAAAGTAAACGCATACCAAACAAGAGCATATAAAGAAGTGTTGCCTCAATTCGTTATTTCATTCAAAGATTGTCTGTGATTACAATAAGGAAAAGTACAAAGCGGATATACAATCGACTTTCTAGGGCACTATTCCTAACAGCCACACCCCCGCACTGTAGGTCAATCCATTTATGAAATGGGCAATCCGTACATGAGCCAACCCATAGCGAACGGGTGACAATAAATATAATTAAGCTAGCTAGGCGAGACTAACTCCAAACCACGACATTCAATATAACAATATAAATGAAATATAACTAAATCTGTCACTACTCAGACACGATTCATGATAATGGATACAATCTTTCCAATGATATCATAATGAACGACAATAATTCATATGCAACAATAAATAAATGAAACGTGCTTGACTCAAATGCAAAGACTTGACTCGACTTAATTCCCACCTAGCACGCACCTGCAAGAGCCTGAAAGGTGGAGGCATCAGTCTATGAAAGACTGAGTGAGGGGCATAAACAAATATTAGCGCAGATAACATGCAAGTTATAACCTCGGGTGAAGTTTTAGGAAATAAAATCAATATAAGTTCAATAAATAAAGTAAGCATCGCCCGAGATTACAACGATCAAGTTTACTAGTTATTTACAATTTATTTTCATGCAATTCGTGGCCCGGTGAGTGAGGGCAAGTGTCCAACCTTACACCAATAGTGAACAATACGTGCTTGCTTGATTAGGTATCATGTGATCATTCAATTCAATTATAGTAAAGTAGTGCGGTACTGTATTCAATCAATACAATCAATGAGTGCAATCAATACAGTAACCCGAGGACAGCCCGTGGTGTCGGACTCATCCCCAGTCTCCTTCTCCCTCCAATAATGGGAAGGTTGCGAGCCTTCACCATCCACGACATGGTGTACGTCAGGAACATGACTCCCACACATGGGATTTCTTCCTCCACCAAACCTCCTGGTGGATTCAGAGGTGATCTCACATGATGAGGGGAGTACAAAGTTACCCGTCAACCCTATGCTTTCCCGGTTGGCTCATACACTAACCCTCGGGCCTAAAGTGAACAATCATGCTTACTCGCCAAAAAATGCACGACAAATGGCTTGTTTTTCATGAACATTGTTTGCTATCAATAAACATAGCTTGCTTGCAATTTAATTAAGAGTTTTGGAAAGATTATAGATATATATACCTTTTTGGCTCAAAGCTTCACATAAGGTTATACGGGTTCTATATAACTAGCAATTAAACCTCACCTGACAGGCGACAAGACGACTCAAGGATGCATGAACGTGCTCAATTGATCAATAATCTCTGCCCTGGAGAGGAACTGGACAAGAAACGGGATAATGTGTACACGTGAGATAATAACTCAAGGATGATACCAAATAGGACGCACGGCGTAACCATGAACATATTCTTGTATGAAATGTACATATACTTGCATGTAATGATCATATAGATATTTAGAAATGGAATGGAATAATTTACAAGAAAGTAAATAATTTCATGGAGATCACGTATTCAAGGCATGTAATCATACAAATTCATTTTACATCAGACACGGAGTTAAAAATTAAGTTTAAGTAAGTAGAGACCATAAAATGTCAAATAACCACATATTAATCATTTATTAAAGTATTCCAATGATATAAGTCACATATGGGAGCCAAGGAAGTGAAAGGATTGCAATAAGAAGGGTTTTGGTGAAGTTGGGCAAAAGTCGGCAATTTTTAGGAATGTGCATGCTGAGGGAAAATTGGAATATCTTAAATTCTAGAAGTGGGAGTTGAGTTTTATTTATTGGATACGAAACTAGATAAATAGACCTTTCCGAGGATATATGGCTCATATTTTAGTTCAAAGTGAGGAGGAAATGGCGGAAGCTTGAAGTTGGGTGAAAGCAGTTTCCCAGCGAAGTGGCGACACCAACAAGAATTAATTATATCTCACAATTGAGAAGAGATATTGAGGTGATTCCAAAGGTTGTTCTAGACTTCAAGAGGTTTCCGTCGGTTCAAAAATCAGGTCAATCGGAGTTCGTTTGAGGGTGTCGCGGCCATGACAAAATTGTACTGAAAATCAGTCGCAGCCGCGACGGAAATTGGCTAACTTTTCGAATTGTTGGTCGCGGCAAAACTGTACTGAAAATCAGTCGCAGCCGCGACGGAAATTGGCCACCTTTTCGAATTGTTGGTCGCGTCCGCGACCAAAAATGGTCACGAAATGGTCGCGGGCGCGACCACAACTCCAGCAGCAGCAAAAGCTTCGGGAAAAACAGGGCAAGCTCGAATTTTGGCTCCCAATCCATTTTCAAACCAAACCAAAGTTAGAATTCAACTCCAAATTAACATATAACATGTATATGATCATATATATCAATTAAGCAACATTTAATCCATGGAAACATGCTTTGATCATCAAAACTCAAGATCAAACCTCATGACATATATACCATCAAACTCCATAATTCCCAAGATTTATGCAAGTAATTCAAGTTAAAAGCTTAGGATCATGCTTCTAACAATTAAAACACAAGTTATTCAATCAAAATCATGACCCTAGTTTCATCAATTAATTTTAAGAATCACACATACGAACTCACATATACCTTGAATGGAAAGGAGTGAGAAGAAGATGATGGAAATGGATTATTTGAGCTTCAAAGTATGAATTCCTCCGGAAAATTTAGCTTGAAGATGATGGATTCTAATTTCCTTTCTTCTTGGTGTTTAGTCCGTGAAGATGAGAGCAAGGAAGCAAAGTGTTTTTATGAAAATATGATGAATGAAATGTGGGGGATGTATATTATGTGATGCTTCTAGGAAATTAGATGATTAGGCTCAATTTGCTATTAAGTCCCCAAATTATTCAAGTCATGCAATTAGCTTCTATATTAATTAAAGTATACCAATTAAATCCAAACAAATTCTCATACAATTTAGTCCTCTAATTTAAAAGAAATGAACAAGGACATATAAGCAATTAAGGCACATTCTGCAATTAATTCCCGCAACAATGAAATCCAATTTGTATAATATTTCACAAGTTGATACATATTTCACATAATTCTAGGTAAACATGTTGAAATATAATACATATGATTTTCATGAAAGCTAAGAATTTAATAAGCTAAAGAATTAGAATCAATCCTAACTCTTGGAAAACTTACACGTGTCGTGCGTACCTGAATAACCGGAAATTGGGGCATTACAATTCTCTCCCCCTTAAGAGGATCTGGTCCCCAGATCCACTGTCTCGAATCCCTGAAATTTTAGTAACTCTTCCGTGTTCATCCCACGCGGGTTAGCAACTCCCCGTCAGGGATTAGTTCGGAAGATCTTCAATCAACAAGGGTCCTCCCAATGTTGTCAAGTCACGACCCTCACTTACCGAAATCTACACTCTCGAAAGAAAATCTAATCTGCCACTAGATCAAGTTTAAACAAGTAGGAAGTAGTAATGAGAGTGCCCCGTCTCCCAAACAACAACAAGAGCACCCCTTCTCTTGACAAGCAACGAGCGAACCCCGTCCCTCGAACCAAAATGAGAGCATCCCCGTCTCTCACGCACACAAAATAAAATATCAAGTAAACAATTAGATAAAAATTTCACAATTATCACGCTAGGAACTGGTAGAAGGTATCAATTACGTCAATTTGTTGTTCATATAAAAACAAATCAACAATGAACAAGAAATCATATACGAAAAAAATAAAATAATGATGCACGTGATATGCATGATTAAGTGTACCGTTCACCGGGGATTGAAGTTCTTGCATTATACAATTCGGTTGAATAATTGATTCTTTAGTTGAGATTTTTTCTCACTGTACTACCATGCCTCAAATGCTTGACGTATATAACCTTGGAACCGGAGTTTCCATCACTGTTCTTTTACCTCCTCTTATCCCATCGATTTTTCAAGCATTCTCTAAGTATACCCCCTCATCTCTTAGAACACCCACTTCCTGTAATTTCTTGGAGCACTTACCCTTTCTGAATCCATTCCCAAATTATCCCATCCTTTATATCACCCCGGTTTAAAATTTCAATTCTTAACAGCTACCTCAGCCCTAGTGTTCCTTTCTAACAAAATTCGTAGATCATCATCAATTACCACATTTTCTATGTCAATTTCAACCTCCTTTATTAAAGTAAAACACTCTCTCGAAGGAAGGATCTTAACCCTCTATTTGGAGATCTGAAAGTTGAGTTTCTCATTCATTAGTAAATAGCACTGCGGAACCATCAATACCATCTTTGGTCTCATAACTATTTTTAGTGGACTTGTTCACCCTGCCCAATTCATGAGGATTTCTATTTAAGGAGAACGTTTGATGAGGAAAAGGAACAAGGTCGTCATCTCGTGAGAATAAGTCAGCAAGCACACTCGCATGGAACCAAAGGAATAAGGTTCTAGTGGAATGTCTTCCTTGCAGGATTCTCATCTTTGATCAAAGTATGCTCAATCAACTTATAAAGGTCATTGTCTCTTCCATTCCCATCACTAACAATAGATTCAAAACTAACAACCTTCGTATCTCCACTTAACTAATTATTCACTTTCAACATCTACTTTCCACTTTCGTCCCCCTCTGTTTATTGTGGAAATTTCTGTAATAATATTCATCCCATTGGCGCCTACTTCTTGGCCTTGACAGAGTACCTCTACTAGCATACATTTCATCAGCAAGAGAGATAAAGATTCAAGATTTACTACCCAAATTTAACTAGGTCGAATCCTTTCCCATTTACTGAGTCAATTGATATATACGAGAGGATCATAACACAGAAGAACCCACATTCTGAGAACAATACTAAACACATATGTCATATTAGAATATGAAAAAGTTGGGGCGTTACATTATATGAACTCCTTGTGCTTCATTTATTGTTGTGTGAACTGGTGTCAAGTGGTGGTTAAGTGTATAATGTTCCACCATTTTTGTACGACTTAAAAGCTTGAAGGTTTTATGGTTTTATTGAATGTTTTCCTTGCCGCTGCTCTAAGGTGAGTTTGTGGGTTGAGTGCTGCCTTCTTGCCTGCTTCTTCATGCTGTTTTCGCTGTAAGCTGCTGCTACTTACTTGCTTCTGCTGCTGTTGTATTTTGGTGAGAAACAGGGGATGAAGATGCCTGTTGCTGTTGTTCCTTCGGTTTGTTCACTTTCCCCGGGCGGGGACAGTTGAACTTAGAGTCCCCAGCCGGGGACTTCCTTGCTGCACCTACTGTAACCTTCTCCCCGAGTCGGGGAGACTTGTAAAGAAATTCTCCCCAGGCGGGGAGTGCTTATATATATATATATATATATATATATATATATATCCTAATTGCATGCCTGAATAATAATTATATGGTGTGTGCATGTGTATGTTATTTTATAGTACATGTATATGCCTGAATAATAATTATATGGTGTGTGCATGTGTATGTTGTTGTATAGTGCATGTATATGCCTGAATAATAATTATATGGTGTCTGCATGTGTATGTTGCTATATAGTGCATGTATATATATATATACCTAATATTTGTGTATTATAGGTTCATGAATGCATGTTTGTGGTGTGCATGTGTATTACATGCATTTTGCATGCATGAAATATTATGATTGTTATATGTTTGTGCATTGTATATATATATGTTAATGCATGTACGTGCTTCTAATATATATATGTGTTTATATAAATAGATGTGTATCTTTGTGTTTGTGCATGCATAGTTAATATATATATATATATATATATTTAGATACTGATATGATTATATATTATTTAAATGCATGATTAATTATAAATATTAAGTATTGTTTAACTTACTTGATATTAGAATTTAATTTTTATCTATTTCGCGTTATTTAATTACCGATCATGACTTGAACCTTTTTATTTGCCTATTTTCTAATGGTAAACGTGAAATAGTACGTGTTATGATCGTTATATGAAATTCTTGGATTCATTTGAAATGAATTTATGAGACTAAAGTGGTATGATATGTATTGAATTAATATGAAATCTAAGTGCTATTATTTAAGGATTTGAGTGGTATGATATTATTTCATGAAGTGTGGCCTTCAAATTGTGGAGTTTTATGCTATGAATTATGGATTCAAATTATGGAATGACTTGATACGTTTTATATGAGCTAGGAACTTGGTATATTTAAGTTTTAATTGTTATATAAAATTCATTACTTGAATTGCCATGAATTATGAAACGTTTGAATATGAAACCTTCATGTATGGAACATGTTGAAAGAAATACTTGGTAGTTTGGCTTCTTGACATGATTTATACCTTATATGCATCTCATATCATGTGCATAAGATGTCGTGCGTCATATATGGTTCATTTGGAGTCTTGAGTCTCACTTATGCACCATGTTGTTTCTTGTACAGTTTTCTCTAGGGCGGAGATGCCGGGTTCATAGGACACCTCAAGTCTTTCTTTTCTTCTTGGTATTATCGGTAAGGTGTAACAGGTGGATTTCTCTTCTAATAGCTAAAACGACCCGATATATCCCTTACGTGAAATGTTTTAAACCAAAATAGTATATTTATATATCGAATCATTTTGGGTAAATTATTTCAATCATATGACCCCTTTTATCTATGAACCCTACCTATGATTTTGGCGAGTGCATGATATGAACTGAACACGGGCCCAAGAATTTAGTACATGTGGCTATCCGGGGAGGCATCGGGCCGACGGGGATCCCATGTGCTAGTTCCACCATGAACTACGGCGAAACGGACCTCGTGAAGGAGTTTTTGACGAGGAAACGCTAACCGTGCTTTGAGGACTCATGAACCTCAATAGCCACATTGATATGATTAGGTGGCCGGGCCTTGCAATCCCGTCCACCACCTTGAGGAAGAAGGTGTAAGTGTTTATGATTATGGATGATATGATTATGATTACGAAGAATATGTATGAATGTGAATGATCACTAATGTAAAGATTGAATTGATATGCACACACGAGGAGAAGGTTGGAGCTTATGCACGCCCCCTCATCGGGCCATGAAACCTTATGAATGGAATGTATGAATTTGATAATTATAAACCCGAGCGTTGTTTTCCTTTGTTTTACCCACTTGGGAAATATCTTAAAAACCTCGCACGGGATTATGGCGTACATGTGTCGATGTTTAAATTCTGCGATATCATATATGTTATGCCCTGTTTTATACCCACCAGTCTCTTATAGACTTAACCAGGCTTTGTTTTCAGTTCTTTTGCAGGTTTTGGAGCGCTAGGCAGAATGTTGAGTCTGTCGAGTCGTGTGGTTCAGTTGGATTCTTTTCATACGGATATTGTAATTTGATTAGTTCTGCATCGAATATACGAACTATTATAGTTGTATTTTATGATTTATGTTGGAAATTTCGGAACTAGGTATTTATGTTAGTTGAACCCATCACTTGTTGCCTACATTGTGATTAACCTTATGTTTTGCTTACGCAGTCGCATTTAATTCATGAGTTTGTTTGATTGGTTTCGAAGGTTCTAGTTCCCGCCTAGCCTAGAGTGTGAGTGTGTCCCCGTTCGCCGTGATTCGGCTCGTGTATGGACTCTCCATTTCATATGCGGGTCGGGTCCCGGTGCGGGGGATGTAGGGCTTTCCGTTGGGGCACTACACTTACTTTGGGAGAGTTTTTCGGAGGATTTCAGAGGGAGCTGGGAGACAGTTGCTGTGGGAAGTTTTCAAGCGTTTTTCAGAGAATTCAGACGGATCGATTGAGACTAATTCCGTTTTTCCAGTTTTATTGTTTCTTTATTATTCAAACTAATTCCTCCTAAATTCAGTTCTCTTAAGTAGATTTAATTTTCCAGAATTACTAGAATGTTTATGAGTTTAATTTTTCGACTTTGTTTAGATTTGATGAATCTGATTTATTTTAATGCAATTTTCTTTAGTTTTATGAGTAGCTAATTCTTTAGGGCTAGCGGGGTGATGATGAATGCATGATAGATGTTTAATATAATTCTTGAATTACTTATGTGATTCTTAGTTTTGAAAGCGGACTTAATTTGAATTGGAACGGTCTGGCCAACCTTAGCATGTCCCGGAATTGCCTATAGATCGAAAGTGTGATGGTAATTTAGATGGTTTTCATAACTTGAAAGTTGTAGGGTACAAAGAGATTTGGTCCTAGCTTCTACAACAGTAATCTTATTCCACGCCGAGCTGCTAGAATACTGAATTGCACTAGTCTTGTTCCTATGGTTTAATTAACTATTGGTGATTGCGAGAGCAACAATGAACACTAATTAAGCACTTGGTTACACCTTGAGAGAGAGTAATACAAATATAAGTGACTAGGTTGTAGAATTACACTTGTCAGACGAGTATCCTATCAGCTCTTAATTGTATGATTTATTGCTTTCCCCTACCTGTTTAGTTTACTGAAATTAATTTGTGTGGTCAAGTTATTATTTTTGGTTAATTCTATTTAATTGTTAATTTCTGTTTTAGTAGATCTATAGATAAACACAACAATTGCTTTTCGTCAGGTCTTTAGATTGGAGAAGAATATAAAGTAGTGATTGATTTCCCTTCCCTGTAGGTTCGATCCTATTGTGCTACGCGTATGTTAGTGTACACTTGCACGATTGGTTTTTAACAGTAGTAAACCTTACAACATAGGTTCACCAGGCTCATAATTGTAAAGTTCATGCCTGTCACACCTGATCCGGTTTTATGCTCATACATTGCTTTTCAGCTTTTCTTTCAAATCGTATTGCGCCGACTCTTGATTCTGCTGACACAACGCTTTTCTCCTTCTCTTCCAAATTGGATTGCACCGCTAACACAGTGCTTTTTCCCTTTTCTTTGAAATTGGATTGCACTGACTCTTCGGTCATCTCTATGTCACTTTTCCATCAGTTGGGTAAATACACACCGACTACTGTCGACATGCCCTCCTTAGACTTTCCTGTTGGGTGCGTGACAATGTCTGGTAAATCCATGCCATCCTTTCTGAGAAAGTTTTTTTACTGGATACATTTCCTCTTTGTTAAAGTTTTCAAACAATTTCAGTTGGTTTTATAAGTATTTTAACTGATTTCTTATCGTCTGAAAGGTTCTTTTTGGTGTATGGTTGTAATTTTGTTTCCAGTACTGAACTCTCTTAAATCAAAGGCGTCCATGTCGTCTCTATATTCGCAAGCGTTTTTTGCTCGTTGATAGGCTGAATTAGGAACCGAATTTAGGAGGTAAGATTTTATCGATCTGATACACCAATTGCTTTCTACATATTGATTTGGTTGTTGGTTGTTGAGGTTTTATTTCAATTCTTGCGTTTTGGATGGATTTCTCAAGATTCAGTTGTCAATTTGATTTGGTTTAAGTGGAAAAAGGATTCTTTTGGGTTTAACTCACAATTTTTCTAATACTTTTAAATAAAAATGTAGCATGTGATATAGCGGTACAAAAGCCTGGAGTACCCCAAATTTCTTAGTTTTTCACACTAAAATTGTAACACCTGAAGATAGGGACCACATCCCCCGTACTAAGACGCAAACCTAGTTAGAAAATGGAAAGTCCATACCCAAATCCGAATCATAGTGAACGGGAGACCAACTCACACGCTATACTAGGCGGTGCTAGGAAAGAAACTCAGAGTGCGCAGAAGCAAAGAAATAAACCCAAAGCAATTAAAGTAGAAGCACAACATATGTATATATAGGTACCAACATCATATACATCATGTACATTGGCCCACACGGCTCATCAAGACAAAATGATCAAATCTCCGAGTATTCAAGTCATATGTGTACAAAAATTAGAGTGTATGTAAGTAGATGCATCTAACAGGACGTAGACCGACAAGTCTAATAGTGTAGACAGACTTCTCCACTAGGTCAAGTCTCAAAAACCTGTAAGTAAAAGATAAAACGAGGGGTCAGTGTACTGACTGAGTGAGGGGGTTAATGCACACCCACACTGTAGCACCCTTCACGTATGGATGCCACACCCCGCACTATAGCTTAGGCCACATACGAAATGGGTAATCCGTACATGAACCAAACTATAGCGAACGGGTGACAAAGAAAAAGAACCAAGCTAGCTAGGCGGGACTAACCTTAACCGGAAAACCACAATTCAATAAAACGAGCGGAAGCATAATAATTTTCAAGTATCCCAGTCATACTATCTTCTAACTCCATATATCAGAACATTATCATCTTCCAAAATCCATAACATGTCCAAAAGTAATAGATACAATACATGAACGTGTAGTGCTAGACTCGACTGAAAACAGAACAGGACTCTGACTCCCGCCTAGCACGAACCTGCAAAACACTGAAAGGTTGAGGTGTCAGTCCAACACGGGCTGAGCGAGGGGTATAAATAAATATTAGCGCAATTAACATGCAAGTTCTAACCTCGGGTAAGGTTTTTAATAAAGGAAGCAACATAAGTTCAATACTAGACTAGATCTCGCCCGAGATTACAACTAATCCATTCAATCAATATAAACGTTATCAATTCAATTCAATTCAATCAGTGGCCCGGCGAGTGAGGGCAATCTCCAACCTTACTCCAATTAGTGAACAATACCATCTTTAGGTTTTATTTCAATAATTATCATACAATCATTAGTGCACACTTAGCATTTTCACGAACTTCTTCTTCCTCCGGTGATGGTGGGATTGCAAGGCCCAACCATCCATGAACAGTGTACGTCGGGAACATGACTCCCACGCACGGGATTTCTTCCTCCACCAAACCTCCTGGTGGATTCAGAGGTGATCCCAAAATTGGTGAGGATAGTGCAAGAGTTACCCGTCAGCCCTTGCTTCCCCGGTTGGCTCAATACACTACCCTCGGGCCCATGTGAACACGACATGCTTACTCGCCAAAACACGATCAATCACGATGACACGATTATTCAATAGATCACGAAATCATTTACAATCAATAGAGATTTTGAGAAAGATAAATACATATATATATATATTTTCGCTGAAAACATCACGTAGGGTTGTAAGGGTTCTATATATCTAGTAATTAAACCTCACCTTTACCGAACAACCAAAAAGCAAGAGGAAACCCTAAGGAGCGTGCTCCTCGCCTCGCGGACCGTGATCTGCAACAAGGGACAAGTGTACATAAGACTCAACTCGAATGAACCAATTAAGACGCACGGCGAAGTTATAATCAAGATATTATGCAATAACAATCAAGGAGTGTCAAGTAGGAGCATGATTATCAATTAAGCAAGTATATATATCACATAACTCACATATGGGAGCCAAGGAAGTGAAAGAAATGAAATAAGAAAGGTTTTGGAGAAGTTTGGCCAAAACCGACAATTTTTTGAAATGTACATGTTGTGGGAAAACTGGAATATCTTAAATTCTAGAAGTGTGAATTGATTTTTGTTTGTTGGATATGAAATTAGACACATAGACCTTTCCAACGCTATATGGCACGTTTTCTAATTCAAACCGAGGTGAAAATGGCGTTGGTTTGAAGTTGGACAAAATGCAGGAAAATAAAAGGTGACACGCCCGTGTCACTAAAATACGCTAAGCCGTGACACCCCCGTGTCACGGTACAGAAACTCAACCCAACGAACACCCCCGTGTCACGCTGAAGAGGGGAAAAGTGACACCCCCGTGTCACTGTGCGTAACAGAAAAATAGGGCAAGAAAACAGGGGAGGTCGCGGGAAATGGTTCCCAAACCAATCAATCACCAAACTACATCAAATAAACACTTGAAACCCAACATATAGCATGTATATGATCATATATATCCATTAATCATCATATAATCCAAGGAAGCATGCATCAAATCATCAAGAATTCATCATCAAAATCCCATATAAACTCATGTTTTCCAACTTTCCTCTAATTCAAGAATTCATGCAAGTTATGAGATATAATGATCCTAAACATACTTCTAAGCACTTATAACCAAGGAATCATATCATATTTACCAAACCCTACTCAAATATATCTCAAGGGATTCAATCAAATTCTCCATATACCTCAAGATGGAAGAAGAAATGGATGAAATGATGAGATGATGAAGATGATGCTTCTAACTTGTATAATTCCTCCTTGAATTTGGCTTGAATTTGATGAAACCTTTCTTCCTTCCCTTGATGGTGTTTGAATCGGTTTTTAGTGTGTGAATGTGTAAAGTCTTGATAAGAATGGATGAGTGGAATGTGTGTATATCTTGCATATATGTTATATTGTATATAATGTATGTAATGTAACATAATTATAGAGATATAGATTATATATGTATAAAGTTAGATATTATGCATAATATATATATAAAAAGATCCTCAGTGCTCTATTAATGTATATACATATACAATGCATGTGTGAGTGTAGGTCTTCCAAGAATTAGATGAATCACCACAATTTGCATTTTAGTCCCTTATGTATTTAAATGAATGCACACAAGTATCATTTCTAACAAATAAACATTTAACTCCCAAATCATGAAATGCAATTTAGTCCATGAATTCAGGAAATGATCAAATAAGAACATATAAGAACATTTAATCATGTTGGCAATTAGTTCACGTAAATTCCACGTTAATGATAGTTCATATAAATGCTTGAAGGTATAATATATATAATGTTATGAAAATTATAATAATTTCACAAAACACTTAGTAATGTAATTTACATAATATCACGTAATGCATAATTGAAAACGGGGCGTTACACACACACTATACGTATAAAGCAAAGCACATAACAAAAGTGGACTTATGAACCGGGAATAGGATTTGCAAACTAAACCTTCCAAAACAAAAAACTATACCTAGAAACTATTTTCATAAACTCTATTCCACTTCATAATTCCTATAACAACATATCACATGCTCGGCAAGAACGAGCATCCAACCTTTACTCCTCATATCATATGAAAACATAAATAAAAAACATATCTATCCTCCACACTAATGATGGAAGAGCCATGCGCAGCCCTAACCATCCATATTTTTACAAACCCATGCGGGGTAGCTAACCCACAACGTGTCCTCCCCGTCTTTCATACCGAAGACATCAAAATACCACGCCTTCCCTAGCTCCCGGGGTCGCACGTGGTACCTTGGATGGAAACTATGCACAGGCCAAGCCCCGACGGCCCAACACCGTCCCGGGGATTCCTTACCCATAGACCCTAGGGCCCACATTCACATTTCAGAACAAATACCAATCTTTCATGGCTTAACTCACTACAGGACTTGAATAAAAATAGAATTTTTCCAAGATAACTTACATATGCCTTCATAATTAACTTTCTAAATGAAACTTGTTTCATAAGATCATAAACATAACATATTCAACACTTATTTAATTACATATGTAATATATAATCGCATACAAGGCTAAAAATGTAACATAAAGGCTTTAGGTTAATAGCTATACAAAATCCTAAACCTCACCCTGTGCGTAAAAAAGATAGGAGTGGGAGTGACCAAGCTATGCCTCGGGCTAGTTATCGGCAACCTCATCTGAAAAGAAAACACGAGAACCCAAGACTTGGACTCTATATTGACCAATTAAGACGCCCGACCAATGTATGAAACATGAATGAATGCAGACTAATATAAAATGCACCACATAATTCACATATCATAGCATATAGCATTTATTTACAATTTATCATACAATTAAAATCAAGTTATAACATTATACATGAAAAAGATTAACAAATAAAGTCATAAAAATGCATAATTAAACAAAAGAGAAGCAGTTGCAGCTCCCAGGTCTCGGGAAGAATGGGAACGGCCCTACCACTGTAGAGAACGGCCATTCCCATTCTCGCCCAAAGTTCCTGGAATATGGGAACAGCCGTTTCGGCCCCTAGTTCAAAATGAGAAGGGTCGTTCCCAGATACCCGAACCTCTCCCCGAGCGTCTATAAGGATTTGCACATTTTGGCCCTTGGGAGCGGTCCTTCCCAGCTCTAGTGAAAACTGGGAACGGCCGTTCCCATTTTCAAAAATGACATCATAAAAACCCGCAAAGGGTCATTCCTAGTTTAAAGCTGGGGCTGGAACGGCCGGTCCGGCCTGGTTCGAAGTGAAAAATGGAGCAGTTTCTTCACAGACGCAGGGGAAGCACGTAAATGGCGAAAAATGGCCAAAAAGCAATACCAAGGAGCTGCAACAACATACTAAATCATGCCAACAATTCACATAAATCACTTAGGATAAGTTTGCACTCATATAACTAAAAAATATCAAGAATGAAAACTATACTTCAAATTCACATTTTCAAGCTAATTCAAGGCAACATATTGAATATTAAACTACCAATTGATTCCTTGCAATAAATACAATAAATGCAACATGTAAAACTCATATATAGTCAAATTCAAATATATCAATCATATAACACATATTTATCAAAATTGATTAAACCCATACTACTCACATGTATAATCATACAAGTTCAAATTCTCCACCACAAATCCGAATTCAAGCATGAAAATAAAGAGCACATCATGGGGAAACTATAGCTTACTTTGGCTCCCGAAAAGTGGAGAAACGAGGGAGATATTTGCTTTTGAAGATCAAAGGAAGAACTTGGAGGGTTAGCTTCTATTGGCTGAATTGTTACTGTTGTTTTACGTGAAATGAGAAGGAAAGGAGAGGGTTCAACCTTTAAGGGCTGAGCCGGTTTGGTTCGGTTCAGGGTTCATGGGTTCGGTTCAAGTTTTCCGGTTTAGTCTAAAAGGTATAAGGTTCAACCAATTCACAATTCATATAAATTCAAATAATTCACATATGAAATTAATTCAAATAAATTCATATAATTCAAATATAATTAAATTATAGTGCAAATACGGAATTAAATCACATAATTACGTCATACCTGTCTGAACTGTAAAACGGGGTGTCACAAAAATACAATAGGTTTATTGTCAAGATTTGTTCTTTTACATTCATTTATGTAGTGTGAAAGGATTCTTTTTTATGCATGATTGTAATTTTGTATCCAGATTGCTTAGTTTTTCAAACTAAAATACAACAAGTTTATAGTCAAGATTTGTTCTTTTGCATTCATTTATGTAATCTGAAAGGATTCTTTTTGGTGCATGCTTGTAATTTTGTATCCAGTGCTGAACTCTCTTAAATCAAAGGCGTCGATCTCGTCTCTATATCCGTAGGCGGTTTGTGATCGTTAATAGGCTGAATTAGGGACCGAATTTGGGAGGTGAGCTTTTATCAATCTGCTACATCAATTATTTTCTACAGATTGATTTGGTTGTTGGTTGTTGAAGTTTTAACTTAATTCATGAGATTCAAATGGATTTCTCACGATTAAGTTCTCAATTTGATTTGGTTTAGATGAAAAAAGGATTCTTTTTGGTTTAATTTAATTGTGCTTATTTTTGAAAGGATTCTTTTGTTATGATAAAATGCATATATATTATATTTTATGTAACATCCCGCTCGTCCGACGTATAAGGTACGCCACGTTTCAACTTTATTATGTGTTTAATTATGTGATTTTGTACTTTGCACGGCCCTATTTTGAACTCTTTTAGAGTTTAGGGGCTTGTTTGTAATTTTCTCTTCTTTTGGGTTTTTCGGTCATTTCTCGTTTGATCGAGTTTTAAACCTTTTTGACCCCTTTAATGCGTCTGGGACATCGATACGAGTCCGTAAACTCTAAGTTTGCGCAATTCTGACGTCGTTAACCCCTTCTTCCGACCGTTTTCGCGAACAAGACCTGAGATATAATACCCGGATCCTCGTAAACCATGCCATAACTCCAGCTTCAGCTCTCTCTCTCTTTTCCAGCGATCAACCCGTTTCCAGCCACTATTCACATGCACAAACATACACTAATCCGAACTTGCTCGTTTCTCGACAGAATTCGACGAATGAGTAGTCCATTTCGAAGAGCACGACGACGCGAATACAATCGTACCAAGATCTTGGCCCGACGATGAGCAGAGGTGGACCTTTTTCATCATTTTTAGTCGCGGCTGGAGAGAGACGGAACCACCGCGACTTCGCTGGCCATTTTTGTAACGACCCGACTTTTGGGACGTACAGGTATGACGTCACGAGTGGTTTTAGACCGAGTGTTATGTGATTTAATTATGCTTTAATTGCTAAGTGAGTGTTTAATTAATAATTTCGTGAACTAATTGCTATTCTGTGACCAATATGATTTAAATAATTATGTTCGTTAATCTCATTTTCTAATATGGTTACTTACAATTAATGTTTTATGTTGAATTCGTACGTATTTGAACCTATATGAAATCCTTGGACTTAATCGTACATTGAATTTGATGCCAATTGCTATCCTACCAAACCTTGAGGCCCTAATTGAATTAAATAAATTCTCTAAGGACCAAAGTGCAATTTCCCCCCATTCTTGCCCTTAAAGACACGATCCACACCCCTTCCCCCTTCAACCTCATTCTTCATCTTCATTTTCTCCTAACAAGACAAGGGTTCCCAACTCTTTTCCCCTTTTTAAAATTGATCGATCCATCATCAGGCAAGAAAGGCAAGGGATTCGAGCTCCATTCTTCTCCCTCAAGTTCAAGCTTCAAGCCTCCATCCTCTTCCTTCCTTCCTCCATCCATTTTCTCCAAGTTCGTTTCCAGGGTGGAGACTTCTTAATTGATTAGGCACCCCGTATTACTCATGCTTTATATCTCGTGGTATTCCAGGTGAGGGTGTTTTCGTTCTAGTTACATAGTGAACCCTATAACCTTATATGACAAGTTTTTGCCAAAAACCTAAAATATACCTATTTATTGTTTTCAAATGGAGTCATCGAGTAAATATTTTCTCAAGGGTTATTAAATGTATTAATTATGTTACAAATGTATTCTGTTTTTCATGAATTGAATATGATAGCGAGAACATGTCGGGCCCACGGACTTAGTGTATGTGGCTATCCGGGGAGGCATCGGGCCGACGGTGATCCCATATATTAGTCCCACATTGATTACGGCGAAACGGACCTCGTTAAGGAGTTTTTGATGAGGAAACGCTAACCGGGCTTTGAGGACTCATGAACCTCAATTGCCATATTGATATGTTTAGGTGGTCGGGCCTTGCAAAACCGTCGACCACCCAGAGGAACAAGGTTGGAACTTATTTTATGATTATGTTTATGTTTGATTGTTATGCACCGTGCGGGAAGGCCGGGACACGGATTGCCCAAACGACTATGTCTTATGTTTTGTTTAATGGTTTGCATGTATTATATTGTATTGTGTGATCGCGTATTCAATATAATAATGACATTTGTCGTACACGGTCGGAGTTTGGTTGGAGATTGTGTACGCTCACTCGTCGAGCCTTATGGTTTGAGTAATGAACTTAATGAATTTAATATGAATTAGTTGTAAAGTCCGAGCACTGCTTAGTTATTTTCTTGCCCTCCGTGGGAACTACCTTTAAATAAAACCTTGTTCGGGATTTATGACTTGCATGCGCTTGTTTCTATATTTATCTATCGCTCCTGCTCACTCAGTCTTCTAGAGACTGACCCCTATTTCCCACTTTTCCAGTTTCTTGCAGGTTTTGCTAGGCGGGAGTCGAGTCTTAGTTTTCATGTCAGAGTTACGTGTACAATTGAGTCACATTTACATTATTATGATTTAATTATATCTCTTTATGTATTCGGGCCCGAGTGCCATTTATGACTCTTGACTATGAATTCGGGATAGATTGCATACGTATTTGAACACGTTATTAGGATGCATGTTGGAATTTTAATTATGTTATGAACTTATTGGGCTTGTAGCCACTATTGGAATTCATGCATGGTATTAAAGCTTCCGTATTGCATTATGGGTATTCTTGATTTATTGGTACAGGGTCAGATTCCGCCTAGCTAGGATATTTTTCATTTGGTCTCCCGTTCGCTATGAGTCCGGTTCATGCTTGGATTATCCATTTCACGTGTGGATTAGACTTGTCGTGCGGGGGATGTGGCGCCTATCGTCCCGGGTGCTACATCTTTAAGTGGTATCAGAGCCCCAGGTTGCAAAACTGGGGTTCCTGGTGTCGTGTCTTGTCGAGTATAGGTCGAACGGTTTAGGAACAACATGTCAATGTGTGAACCTCATTGATCATGAGTATTGTTATTGAGATTTGACAGGGAAAATTTATTATTAAATGTGTTCAACTTAAATTTGGTTAATTTACGTGTTGCATTTTGGATTAATATGTGCTTTTGATGTTAATTATGTGTCATATGCACTCACTATCCGACATGCATTTATATTGGAGATGAGTTGTTATTGTAGGATAATGCAACCTCGAACCACGGCCAATTCTCACAACTACAACAACTTGTTAAGGGTTTTCTTTCAAGTGTGGGTGATTGAAGAAAACTTCGGGGACTTAGAAGAACTCGGGTAATTGGTGATCCTTATAACAAGATTATAGGTTGAAAGTTTGGGCTCGGGATAGGAGCTAAATTTTAGGAGAAGACTTGGCACGGATAAAACGTTATACTCATTAAGGCAAGGAAGTGATTTAGACATTGTGGAGAAGTCAAGAGAGATGGATTGAGCATTATTCTTCAAGGAACAATATACTGTTGGATAGTGATGGAGACTTCTCCATTTCGCTCGGATCAACATTGGCTTTTGGTTCTACAACTAAGATCGTTACTACTTTACTTGATACCTACGATAAATTGATCAGAAAATACACTTATACAATGGCTAATTGGGACCACCTAATTCACGAAAGAAGTAAAGGAAAACCTTGAAGGTACTTTCGTTTGAGGTTCGGATAAACGAAGAGGTGATGATAATCAAGACGACTCGAAGTAGAATCGATTGTCGAGAGATAAGCAGCAAAGGTGATCGAGAATGAGTTTCCAAGTGAACCAAGCTAATTGGTTTCAAGTTTGAGGTAGAAGGTCGGCATATACTAAGGTATGTGAATGGCGAGCGAGGTAAATCGACAAAGTAGAACTTCCAAATAAATCAAGTTTGGAAGCCAAGTTCGGGAAGAAGCTGGATTTGAAAAGGGTTAGAGGAATCAATCCAAAACGGTGAATGCTAACCTATGGGAGGTAACAATGTTCACGGTTTTATCTTCGGCTGGACTGGAGTTATCTTCCAGATCCAAGCTTAATTGTCGTGTTGTGAGGATAAATTGGGAGACATAGAACAGCAAATGGAAATGATAAAGAAAGGCACACAGTCCTTAGAAGGAAATCCTATGATCATGTGTAAATAATTAAACGACAAAGATCTCCAACTGATTCGAATCCATAACGGAAATGAAGGGGACTTAATTCAAGGTGAACACTAGGAGAAGGATTTGGGGATAATCATGGAGAAGATTCGGGCAACAATTAGAGACCCAAACTTGGGAAGTATTCGAAATACCCAATGCTAGGAGTTTAGAAGACATTGGGTTCAAGAATTGTAATCTCGGCCACGGAGACACACAAATTGATACCAAGGAGATTTTGAAGATTTAGAAGATCGTGGGTAAACAAGGAAAAGGACAACGAGCTTAAAGCAAGCCGTAAGTAAAAAAGTGAAGAATAAGTTGCTGAGCTAAAAGCTTACCACCACGGTGTCAGGTTTAATATATTCATGGCACGTGCATCATACATCGCTTTAAATTATTTAATTTCTTTTATCTATATGTGCTTGCATCCTTAATTGATTTAATTTCTCCAATGTGTCGCATCTTCAATTGCTTGCTACGTGTATTAGCATCTTAATTCCACATGCATGTCTTAGTGCTTAATTGACAGGGAATTTCTCCCACTTCGTTTATCGAGTGTAACTCCAACGGGGTCTTATTTGAATCAAGAAAAGAGGGACAATGAGGATCCGAAAAGTAGAACTGGAAATTAAAATAAAGGAAGTAGGTTGTTATCCCTACCAATCATTTCAAATTGAGTGTAAGTGAGATCACCGGACATGTAACTTGGTTAGAACCACCGATATCGAGGAAGCCTAGTTAAGGGGGAGAGCCTACCCGGAAGATGATTTAAATCCAAGGTTATGTTTGAATAGGTCATTACAAAAAGAAACAATGGAAATATAAGAATCAAGAAGTTACGAAACTCTACCAAAGCAATGACACAGGATGAATTGAGAGATTTTAACATCTGAGGGACTTCGAGACCAAGGGGGGACAAGATTTTGAGAATAATATGGAAGAGACACTATTTCAAGGAATGAAGAGATGTATTCAAAGAGTATTTGGGGATTAAAATAACAAGAAAGGGAAAAGGTTGATCGACAACAGTCTGGAGTGCAAAAGCAACACCGTTAGTACTCTTACTACAAGACATGCTTGAACTCAATCCCCTAAGATCGGAAGGATCATGTCTATATCACGTGTATACCTTGAAGATGATAGGACTGTGAAGGAATTTGTAGAATTGGTAAGGATGATAATGGGTAAAGAGGCCCGATCAATTCCTCATATTCTAGGATAGACGAAATTAGAATCAACTCAAGTGTTGAAATAAGAGTTAATTTGGGAAGAGGAATACTTAGAAGGAAAACACATAACATGAAAGATGAGTTACCACCTCGTCAAGCGTTTTTCCATGATTAACCGGGGATGTTATTAGGATTTGAGAATGGAAATTTGAGCTACTAAAGATTAGCTCAGGTATTCAGGTTGGGGACTAGAACTCAAGCATTTAAAGGCTAACTGGAACAACCAAGAAGGTCGAATACGAATTGAGGTGGACAACGAGCTAATTGGGTTAAGATCAAGTGCACACTAAAAATTGAAGCTTCGGACCGTGGTAATTAGAAAGGATAAGAGAAAAGATTATGGAACGAAGGCCGGGTGGCTATTTAAGTATTGAATACATCAGGGATTTCAATGCCTTACATTACGGAAGGAATCAAGTGTTGGATCGGATCACTATAATAGAAGATTCCCAAACATCGATTAACGGTATATCAAGCATCCATGGCATATGCATACATACAACTTTAGTTTGAATAATTTTGTGATGCTAAGTACTTGGATGACTTGTTGTGTTAACTGCTGTTATATTAACAATACTTGATTTACTTGATATTTCTTACTTGTTCCTTCTGTGGTATTTACGTACTTGTTTATTTATCTTTTCTTGGGTTGTTGTGTTGTTGTTCGAAAGACGGGGTTCTCTCCTTGTTGTTCGAAAGACGGGGTTCTTTCATTACTTGCTACCTGCTTAGATTTTTGAGTGCTTAGGTTTTGGGATATCGAGGGTCGTGACTTAACCGCAATTGAAGACCCTTGTCTCTTGAAGACCTTTTTCGAACTAATTCCTGACGGGGAGCTACTAACCCGCGTGGGATGAACACGGGAAAGTTTACGCAAAGTTCAGAATTTAAGGCAGTGGACCTGGGGACCAGGTCCTCTTAAGGGGGAGAGGTTGTAACGCCCCGACTTTTGGGCCGTATAGGTATGACGTCACGAGTGGGTTTAGACCGAGTGTTATGTGATTTAATTATGCTTTAATTGCTAAGTGAGTGTTTAATTAATAATTTCGTGAACTAATTGCTATTATGTGACCAATATGATTTAAATAATTATGTTCTTTAATCTCGTTTTCTAATATGGTTACTTACAATTAATGTTTTATGTTGAATTCGTACGTATTTGAACCTATATGAAATCCTTGGACTTAATCGTACCTTGAATTTGACGCCAATTGCTATCCTACCAAACCTTGAGGCCCTAATTGAATTACTTAAATTCTCTAAGGACCAAAGTGCAATTTCCCCCCATTCTTGCCCTTAAAGACACGATCCACACCCCTTCCCCCTTCAACCTCATTCTTCATCTTCATTTTCTCCTAACAAGATAAGGGTTCCCAACTCTTTTCCCCTTTTTAAAATTGATCAATCCATCATCAAGCAAGAAAGGCAAGGGATTCGAGCTCCATTCTTCTCCCTCAAGTTCAAGCTTCAAGCCTCCATCTTCTTCCTTCCTTCCTCCATCCATTTTCTCCAAGTTCGTTTCCAGGGTGGAGACTTCTTAATTGATTAGGCACCCCGTATTACTCATGCTTTATATCTCGTGGTATTCCAGGTGAGGATGTTTCCGTTCTAGTTACATAGTGAACCCTAAAACCTTATATGACAAGTTTTGGCCAAAAACCTAACATATACCTATTTATTGTTTTCAAATGGAGTCATCGAGTAAATATTTTCTCAAGCGTTATGAAATGTATTAATTATGTTACAAATGTATTGTGTTTTTCATGAATTGAATATGATGGCGAGAACATGTCGGGCCCAGGGACTTAGTGTATGTGGCTATCCGGGGAGGCATCGGACGGATGGTGATCCCGTATATTAGTTCCACATTGATTACGGCCGAACGGACCTCGTTAAGGAGTTTTTGACGAGAAAACGCTAACCGGGCTTTGAGGACTCATGAACCTCAATTGCCACATTGATATGTTTAGGTGGTCGGGCCTTGCAAACCCGTCCACCACTCAGAGGAAGAAGGTTGGAACTTATTTTATGATTATGTTTATGTATGATTGTTATGCACCTTGCGGGAAGGTCGGGACACGGATTGCCCAAACGACTATGTCTTATGTTATGTTTTATGGTTTGCATTTATTATAATGTATTGTGTGATCGTGTATTCAATATAATAATGATATTTGTCGTACACGATCGGAATTTGGTTGGAGATTGTGCACACTCACTCGCCGAGCCTTATGGTTTGAGTATGATTTATGAACGTAACGAATTTAATATGAATTAGTTGTAAAGTCCGAGCACTGCTTAGTTATTTTCTTGCCCTCAGTGGGAACTAACTTTAAATAAAACCTTACTCGGGATTTATGACTTGTATGCGCTTGTTTCTATATTTATGTATCGCTCCTGCTCACTCAGTCTTCTAGAGGCTGACCCCTCTTTCCCACTTTTCCAGTTTCTTGCAGGTTTTGCTAGGCGGGAGTCGAGTCTTAGTTTTCATGTCAGAGTCAAGTGTACACTTGAGTCACAATTACATTATTATGATTTAATTGTATCTCTTTATGTATTCGGGCCCTAGTGCCATTTATGACTCTTGACTATGAATTCGGGACAGATTGCATGCGTATTTGAACCCGTTATTAGGATGCATGTAGGAATTTTAATTATGTTGTGAAATTATTGGGCTTGTAGCCACTATTGGAATTCATGCATGGTATTAAAGCTTCCGTATTACATTCTGGGTATTCTTGATTTATTAGTACAGGGTCAGATTCCACCTAGCTAGGATATTTTTTGTTTGGTCTCCCGTTTGCTATGAGTCCGGTTCATGCTTGGATTATCCATTTCACGTGTGGACTAGACTTGTAGTGCGGGGGATGTGGCGCCTATCGTCCCGGGTGCTACAATTTTAGCGATTTCCGGCGACGATTTTAGGATACGAACAGCAGGGCTTGAAGCACAACGTCCAGGCGCAACTTCTCACGCTGGTGGCGCAACCAACGGACAGGCGGCGGTGCCTCATGCACCGCCTGAAAATCGCGACGGGCGGCGGCTGCAACGCGCCAATTTCTCCGCAATCAGGTACGCTCGACAAGTGTAAGTTTCGAGCGTTAGGATTTTATTTTATTAAATTCGTTATTCCAATTATATGTGCTATATTAGTTTTATAAAGTGTATTTCAATATGATTACGTGAATATATGTGAAATGCTTATCAATTTGAGAATTATTTTATAGCTTGAATTCAATTGTTACCTGAATTAATTGTCCAACTTGTTTTAATTGTTTAATTGGCCTTAATTGACATTTATTCAAATTAAAGGACCCAATTGCATTAAAACATTATTGGACCTAATTGATCATTTCCAAACCTTTTGTACTTGATTACATAACTTGTGAACTTAGAGGATTTAGTCACAAATATCATATTTTTCCAAAATATATCACGGTATATGCATCTCTTCCACATTCTTCATTTCATTTTTCATAAAAAATATCCAAGTTTGCTTCTTATATCCACCGAACCAACACCATGGAGAAGGAAGGAGGGAAATTCAACATCTTCAAGCTATTTTCCAAGAAATTTAGGGAAGTCAAGCTCAAGCATCCATATTCATCATCTTCTTCCATTTTACTTCATTTCAAGGTATATATATTATTATATATGTGAATTCTTGAATTAAGAGCTTGATTCTAGGGTTATGATTTCTTTGTAATAACTTGTTTATAAGATGTTAGAATCATAATTCTAAGCTTTAGCCTTGAATTTCATGTATAAATCTTGAAGGTTATGGAGTTATGTGCTAAGTTCTTATATGATCTTGAAATGATGATTGTCATGATCAAGGCATGAAACAAGTGGGTATATTGGGTCATATGGTACCTAAAGCATGCATATATGTTTGTCTTCATGAATTACAATTGTTGGAATTGAATTAGGATGGTTTGGTGAGAATTGGTATAGGTTCGAGCATCCCCTGTTCTTTATGCTCTGTTTCTGTAATGTCTGCGTAACGGGAACGGCCCTTCCCGTTCCCTTTGTATTTGGGGAACGACCGTTCCCATATTTTGAATTGTGTGCATGGCGGCGAGGATGGGAACGACAATTCCCGTTTTGGTTGATGAGCCGGAACGGCCGTTCCCATCTTCGGGGAGCTGGGAACGACCCTTCCCAATTTGAACTAAGGGCCGGAACGGCCGTTCCCAGGCCTCTGGAGAGGCAGAAACATTTTGCATAAAAATGAAATTTTGGGATTTAATTCCCATGATTTATTTGACCCCAAATTGTTATTATATGATTAGTTACATGCCAAAACATGATATTTACATGCTATATTGTTTATTGCACGATATCTCGTTATGTGATCATGCTGTGCGTCATATTTGGTACCATTGTCGAGTATTGCCTCACGAATGCACGTATGTTTCCATTTCTTGTCCAGTTCTTCTCCAGGGTGGAGATTGTGATCAATGAGCACGTTCATGCATCCATGAGTCGTCGTGTCACCTATCAGGTGAGGTTTAAGTCTAGTTATATAGAACCTATACAACCCTTACGTGAGATTTCGGCGAAAAGATAATTATATATATAGTTTTCCATGAAAATACTCATGATTACAAGTAAGTCATGTTCATAAAAAGCAAGCAAGCCATGTATCGTGCATGTTTTAGGCGAGTTAGCATGACCATTCACGTTGGGCCCGAGGGTAATGGCTTGAGCCAACCGGGAAAGCATGGGCTGACAGGTAACTCTGGCGCTATCCTCAGCAAATTTGGGATAACCCCTGAATCCGCTAGGAGATTAGTGGAGGAAAGAGTTCCGGGCTTAGGGATTCATGTACCCTCTACTCAACACGTCGTGGATGGTGAAGGCTAGCTACCTTCCCATCATTGGAAGGAGAAGGAGACTGCGTAACGGGCCCGACACCATTGATTGTCCTCAGGTTATTGCATGATTTCCATTCCTTGATTGTATTACTTGATTACACTATCGCACGATTGCACTATAACTGAATTGCATGATCACCTATTGATTAACAAAGTAAGCATGTTCATGTACAATTGGAGTAAGGTTGGAGATTGCCCTCACTCGCCGGGGCCATGTATTGAATGCTTGAAAATGATCTAGTATTTAATCTTGACAGTTGTATTCTCGGGTGAAGATATCTTATTATTGAACTTATACATTTATCTTTTCTAAAACTTTACCCGAGAGTATAGCTTGCATGTTAACTGCGCAAATATTTATTTCAACCCCTCACTCGGTCTTCACAGACTGACGCCTCCACCTTTCAGGTTATTGCAGGTGCACGCTAGGCGGGAATCGAGTCGAGTCCAATCCATGTAATCGAGTCAAGCACGGTACATATTATTTATTGTTGCACTAGACTTATCATTATAATTATTTGTTATGTTATTATGATTAAAAGTTTCAAATTGGAGATGATAATGTATTGATATATGAACCAGTATATAAGTTATTGATGAAAGATCAGTATCTTAGCCTATTTAATTGTTATATTGGATAGTGAATCGATTATGCTTCCGTTTTATTCTATTGCATGTATGAGTTAGTCCCGCCGAGCTTGTCATTTTATTTGCATTGTCACCCGTTCGCTATAGGTTAGTTCATGTACGGATTACCCGTTTCGTATGTGGATCAACCTATAGTGCGGGGGTGTGACATCTCCACGTGTAGGAGTGTTACAGCGGCGTTACTGTAGCGCGGCGAAACTCACGGTTCCGGCGACCATTTTCGACGAGTAAGACCAATTCCTAAGGTTTTCGGCCCCCCGAGTTCATTTTTGGCATCAATTTGAGCTATTTTTGGCCGTAGGTGGTGGTTCCGACAAGGCAGCAGCAGCGCGGCTATTGGCGGAGATTTGGGGCTTTTCCGGTGAGTTTTTGGTGTCGGGCCCTTTTAAAGCCGAACTTTTCAAATAGGTGGTGGCCCAAGGACCGGCCGTTGGCGGTAGACCGATGGCTGACCGGCTGTGAACCGGCGGTCGATTTTTCGGTGACTTTTTCCGGCTTTTGGCTAGGGGCTTTGGAAGGCCTCGTTAAGGGCTTTCCAACGGTATGTTCGGATTTCGTTTTTGTTTTACGGTTTGCGTTTAATTTTAGTTTTTGTTCTGGTGATTTAGTTCGGTTTTTTGCCAACGAAATCCGGTGTTTGGTATTTTCTAAAATTGTTTGAGGGCTTTTGTCGAGCAGGCTGAGGGCCACGTTTCTGTGCTTCTGGGGATTTTTCCGACCATCGGAGGAGGTGTTCCGGTGGCGTGTAGCACCCAAAGCGGTGGGGGACCACACCCCCGCACTATGACCCGACACGTGGTACGAAATGGAAAGTCCGCACACGCACCAAGTCACAGCGAACGGGTGACAAACGAAAAAACCAACCTAAGCTAGGCGGTACCTAAACCCTGTACAAGTAAAATATGCAAAAAAAAAAAAAAAAACCCGAATGCGGAAGCGATGCAAAATTTGAACTAACAAAAACTTTAATCAACAAACATAAGTAAACGGGTTCAACTAATTCCATGAACCTGTCCTAACCTGCCTCGAATTCAAACATACAACAAAGACGGGTTCAACTAATCCAAGCCCTGTTCTAACCTGTCCCGAAAATTCAAATAATCAAAGCATAAACATCATCTTGTACCGAACATACTATATACATAATTTTCATACATAATTCGGAACAAAGTACTTAATAAAAATCAAACGGACTGATACAGACTCAACAGACCCGACTCAAAGCCGCCTAGCTCGAACTCCAACAACTTGCACCTGCAAACTAAAAACATAGGTAGGGCGAGGGTCAGTCCACTGACTGATTGAGGGGGCTGAACTCACTCACACTATACATAATAAGGAGCAGAGCACGTATCAAAAGAAAGATTATGAACCGGGAGTAGGGTTTTGCAGGGAGTAGGGTTTTGCATACCAAAACCATTTTTCAAATCGTACCTGTAAAATTTTCAAACCAAACTTATACATATCTTATCTTATCCAAATTATAACATACTGAGCTTAATCATATCATATCAAAAGAGAAAGCTCCTATCCCGTTTCATAATCAACATAACATATTACATTCATATACCCGGCGAGTACGGGTCTCCCACCTTACTGCCATATCGAATCATACGTATCATATCAGAAACCAACAAATATCATAAACAATCCAACCCCAACACCATGTAGTTCGGGGAGCAAACCCTCACTACTCATACAGATACAAACACACACGGGGTAGCTAACCCACACTGTGCCTTCCCCGGTTATCCACCGAGGGCTCACGATACCACGCCTTCCCAACCTCCATAGGTCGCACGTGAATATCTGAAATGAGAACGTGCACAGGGGTCATAACTGGCGACCCCATGCTCGTCCCGGGTCTCCCTTACCCACGTCTCGGGGCCCGACACAACAGAACATAGCATATCAGATCATAACTCGCTACACACCAAACTTATCATATCGTATCAAAATCATACTTACGTATCTTATCGGAGCATACCATGTAACACCCCGAGCGTAGGGTGCCACATCCCCCGCTCTAGGACCCGACACGTGTAACGAAACAGGGAATCCGTACACGCACCAAGCACTAGCGAACGGGTGACAAACAAAAGAACTTCCTAAGCTAGGCGGCCTAAACCCTCAAACAGAGTGCACAAGACAAAAAATAAAACCAAATGGAAGCATAAGACAAACTAAACAGAGCAAAATATTAAGGTTACAAACCACTTAACTTAGATTATACACGAACTTCCAAAACGGGACTCAAAGTAACAAATATAATTCATCGCTCATAATACAACTTCAAACGTACAGAAGCAACATGATCTAAATACAAAATGCAGACTTCTCTAGACCGACAAGACTCCAAGGAAAGCAAACCAAAACCGCCTAGCTCGAACCAACGGACCAGAACCTGCAAACTAAAAACATAAAGGGAGGGGCCAGTCCAAAGACTGAGTGAGGGGTTACACACGCACCCATACATACGTGTACGGAGCACAGCACATAGCATAGGTGGGAGTCCATGAACCGGGGTGTGGCTTTTGCAATCCAATATCATTTTCACACGTGATACTAAGTATAGGGAATAAAAGAGTTAGGCCGAAGGCCAAAACAACCAAATTTTATTAATTAAGAATACACTCCCGTTCCACGAACTACTTCTTAAATAACTAAACATAACGAAAAACGGACATAACCCAAACGCACACACACATCATTCGTCGACCTAAAATATGTCGTCCCGGATTCAGAACAGATCAGAACTTATCATATCAGAACCTCCGTCGACCTAAAATAAGCCGTCCCGGAGCATATCACGCACACAGACATATCGGAAGCAGAATCTTACCGTAATCAGAGCGTAAATAGGTCCGCGACCTATCTCATATCACAAAGAATAGTGAAAGGCATAAGCGTAAAGCATATCATACCTCGCATAATCATACTAATCATGCATTACATATACAAAGGCTTATCTCACATGCAAACATATAGGGCACATATCATTAGAGTATAACTATAACCTAACCTCACCTTTCACCGACGAACCGGGCAAACGGGACCAAAACAAAGCCTATGGAGCAACCACGTCACGAACGGGAGACTCCTCTGAACAAGACAAACACGACAAACAAACTTAGACTCAAAAGAGACCATAGAGACGCTCGGCTAATGCATATGGGTACATATGATGCAAATTCAAAGCACAAGATCTGTCATTTACGCAAATAAGGGCATTAAAGCAAATTAAGTTCAACACACATTCAAACGTATTCAATCTTTTACAAAACTCTACTACCTACATCATAATACATAATATAACACATTTCCAAAGCTTTAAAACAAGAAGAAATCATATGATACACCAACGAGTCAACGGAAGTACATGCATATACCACATGTTAACACCTAGAATATCAAATTCATAGAAACTTAATGAAACTTTAACACATGATTCATAATATTACAAAAACATAGCATATCAAATTTCAGATCCATCGGAGTTCATATGATAGGGGAAAAGGGTTACGGAAATCACAAATGACATAAAAACGCACATAAACGGAATTCAGTAAAATCATGCCTAAATCTCACCCAAATGTTATGAAATTGAAACAAAATACTCCCAACACATAATAAAACAAGTTCATAGTTCATCAAAAATGAAGCTAAAGACATTAAGGAGGTGAAACAAACCAAAAACCGAAAAGGAAAACCAAGAACTGCGCAGAGGGAGGGACACGGGGGTGTCCCTCAACTTAGACAAACTGAGCCACGCCCGTGGCTCAGTACAGTCATGCTCAGGAAGCATGACACGCCCGTGTCTCACATTTCAATGCAAATGAGACACGGGGGTGTCTCGGTACAGGTTCAAAATCACATACAAAGTTTACCGGAAAAACAGACCCTAAACAAAATCAGTCCAAAAGCATACCAAATCAACTCAAAATTTTATGAAACTTGATATACAACATATTTAGCATGTTAAGAACATATTTCATTTAGAGTTTAAAGGCCAAATCACGCGTTAAGAGCACCGAAATCATGCAGCAACTCTGGAGCGCCAAAAACGGACACATAAGCTCAAATGGTTCAATCATGCCATGATCAAGTACTTAGGGGCTGAATATGAAGCTAAAACTTTAGGGAATGAACACTAACATGATAAGAAACTAATATACATCATATATATGAAAAATGGCACGAATTGAAGCACATTAGAATGACCAACGAACCACACAAATGCAACAGCAGTAGGTCTGTCATGGATCATGCATAAGAACAGGTCATGTACTTCGGTTTTGGGGCTCAAAATGGATCCAAAGGCTTGAAACATGAATGCCAACATATATAACAATGAGTATACATCATATCCATGCAAATTCACATGAAAATAAGGTCATTAGATCAAGCAACAAAGCATAATTCCACACAGCAGTCCAAAACAGGGGAGGCAGTTTTCTAGCTTAGGTTTGAGGCTCAAAAACTCATAATTTCATCAAAGGATCTGAAGAACAAACAAGCCTAACATCATATACTATCATTTGAACATCAAATGACCAAATAAACAAGTCCATATAATCAGTTTAAGGCAAGGAAATCAGCCATAAAGCAAGTTAGCTCATAAGAGCAAAAATCCCCAAAAGTCCCTATTCATGCTCCTACCCAAAACCTAATCAAATCTGATGCAAAACAAGTATTAAATGGATTAAAACTTGTATAAAAGGGTATAGAATACAAAAATGTACATACCTTGAAAATTTGGAGAAGAAAGATGATGATTTGAGCTCAAAATCCACAAAAGGGCCAAAGTTCTTCTCTTCTCTTCTCCTCCTTGGTCTCGATCAGTTGCTGCACCAAATGAGGGGGTTTGGCTCGGTTTTAATCTTATAAGGGATAGGGAGAGACTTAACTCAAGTCAAGACATCAAGGGTTAGGCTTAGGTTGAGTTAAATTGGGCCCACAAGTACATGACTAGTCAAAGAAGGTGGCTTTAGCGCAAGCTGTTCGTTCCGGTCAAAAAACGAGGGTTTAAACGAGGTTAGAAAAATACCAAATCAGGTTCCTTGGCTTCATCTCTTTGTTACGAGTCCGACGCATCTTCCGAAATTCGAATCCGAATTCCCTAGCTCAAGTTATGGCCTCCGGAACAAGAGGCGCGCTAAAACTAGTTAGGCCCTCATGGCCCTCGTCAAAAACCAAAGGTTTAAAACCTCGATAAACGAACACGAAAACTTAAAACGAGCATGCAAACTCATTCATAACTCACATATATCACGCATACCAAAATTTCACAAAAATCGAAATTGAAAACGGAGTTAAACGAATCGAAAACGATTAGAAAAGGATTTAAACGTTTAAAGTTTCAAACTTAACACTTATTTCAATTATTCAAATATTCCAAAATAATTCATATTTTCACATGCTTAAATAATTAAATGCGCACTTAGTACACCCGTGACGTTCGTACCTGGAAAGCCGGAGAATCGGGATGTTACAAACTCCCCCCCTTAAAAGGACTTGGTCCTCCAGGTCCAACTGCTAGCAACTCTCACGTATTCACCCAAGTTCGAGGTTCATGAAGTCCTGACGAGAGTTAGCCCGAGAAAGGGTCTTCAAGAGTTGACGGGGGTCTCCTTCACAACTTGGTTCCGGCTAGGAGCAAATCGATTTGTCTCGCACGATGAGAGGGTCTAAACGAGATTCAACACCCACCATTTGATCCATTTCAAGTCAACTCAAGAGCTCGGAGTTACATGAATGGTGTAGTCACCGAACTTCCACCACTCACACCTTCTTGCGGTTGTAGAATCACCTAGGAAGCTCGATTAAAGCACGACCCTCAACTTACCGTAGAGCTAAAGCACTCGTACTCTCAAAGCCGTCTCTCCACGAGACAACTAAACAACAACAATCACGCGCGCAAGTAATAAAGAAATAAGAGAAACACACGCAAATAAGAGCACACGTATAAAGAGATAAGTACACAAATAGGTGGGTTACCCCCAAATTCAAACGATGCGTGAAATGGAATGTTATGAATGTTTATAGTACCTTGCACCTCGACAATGGCATTAGGCTCGGCCTCGACTTCAACATTCACTTCCTCATCGACTTCCACCACATTGGCTTGAGCTTGTTCCAGAGATCTTGGATGCATCATATTTAAGGGCTTCGGATTCGGATTTGTAGGACAAAATCTCACCTTGTGTCCCATCTCTCCACATCCGAAACAGGTTCTCAACTTCTTCCTACAAGTTTCCTCCGTGTGGTTTGGTCTCTTGCAAAAGGAGCATCGAATAGGTTCCGGTGGAGTGCATATCGGATCCGGAGTTGGAAGTCGGGGTTTCTTGATAGCATCAAGAAATTCTTCGGGGTCGAAGGTTTGAGGTTCATCTTGAAATACCGGTCTCTTTCCCAAACCCGAACTTGATTCATATTTTAGATCCGAGTAGAAAGTTTGATGCTCCAAATGTTGTTGTCGAGTCTCAACTCTATTAGCTTTCTTCGTCGCCTTAGCCCATGTATCCACCGTGGTAGCTCGCAAGGCCCACTGAATGTCTTCTCTTAATCCTTGTACAAAGTTTCGGGCCTTCCACTCATCATCATCCGTAATGTGAGAGGCGTAAGGAGCAAGGCTCTCAAACTCGAGGATATAGTCTTCAACTGTTCGCTCTCCTTGTTTGAGATCCGTGAACTCTTGTAATCTTCTCTCCCGGGAGCTCGGAGGGATATACTTGTCACGAAATTCCCTAACAAGGTTCTCCCAATTGAATTCCTCACCATTCCTTTCCAACCGAGCTCTTGTTCCCTTCAACCAATTTAAGGCTTGTCCTTGAATATAACGACTGGTACATATGGCCTTATCTTGTGAAGTACCGGGGCAAATCTCCCAAATCCCCATAATCTCGGTTATCCATTCTTCCGCCTCGATGTCATTGCCTCCGAGCCATTTTGGAGGGTTGCTATCCCGGAATTCTTTATGAATAGCATTGACAACTCTTCCTTGTTCTTGACCTTGAGGATTTGGTGGTTGTGGATTCCTTTGAAGATAGTCGAGGAGAGCTCGTAGGATATCCTCTGCAGTGGGTGGTGGTGGTTGAGGAGTACTCTCACGAGTTCTTCTTATTGGAGGCATCCTAAAGAAGCACAATTTCAAGAGAATGCCGATGCATGAAGGGTTTAGTGCATGCTCATATGAACAATTAATACAAATAAGAGAAAATAATACAATTAAGAGCACCTTAGTCACATATAATGAGAGTGAATGCAGACAGAGACACACATACTCCTAAGCCGAACGACCTAGACCGACAGACACGACACACGAACTCCGGTTTTGCAAACCGGAGCTCTGATACCACCTTAGATGTAACACCCCGAGCGTAGGGTGCCACATCCCCCGCACTAGGACCCGACACGTGTAACGAAACAGGGAATCCGTACACGCACCAAGCACTAGCGAACGGGTGACAAACAAAAGAACTTCCTAAGCTAGGCGGCCTAAACCCTCAAACAGAGGGCACAAGACAAAAAATAAAACCAAACGGAAGCACAAGACAAACTAAACAGAGCAAAATATTAAGGTTACAAACCACTTAACTCAGATTATACACGAACTTCCAAAACGGGACTCAAAGTAACAAATATAATTCATTGCTCATAATACAACTTCAAACGTACAGAAGCAACATGATCTAAATACAAAATGCAGACTTCTCTAGACCGACAAGACTCCAAGGAAAGCAAACCAAAACCGCCTAGCTCGAACCAACGGACCAGAACCTGCAAACTAAAAACATAAAGGGAGGGGTCAGTCCAAAGACTGAGTGAGGGGTTACACACGCACCCATATATACGTATACGGAGCACAGCACATAGCATAGGTGGGAGTCCATGAACCGGGGCGTGGCTTTTGCAATCCAATATCATTTTCACACGTGATACTAAGTATAGGGAATAAAAAAGTTAGGCCGAAGGCCAAAACAACCAAATTTTATTAATTAAGAATCCACTCCCGTTTCACGAACTACTTCTTAAATAACTAAACATAACGAGAAACGGACATAACCCAAACGCACACACACATCATCCGTCGACCTAAAATAAGCCGTCCCGGATTCAGAACAGATCAGAACTTATCATATCAGAACCTCCGTCGACCTAAAATAAGCTGTCCCGGAGCATATCACGCACACAGACATATCGAAAGCAGAATCTTACCGTAATCAGAGCGCAACTAGGTCCGCGACCAATCTCATATCACAAAGCATAGTAAAAGGCATATGCATAAAGCATATCATACCTCGCATAACCATACTAATCATGCATTACATATACAAAGGCTTATCTCACATGCAAACATATAGGGCACATATCATTAGGTTATAACTATAACCTAACCTCACCTTTCACCGACGAACCGGGCAAACGGGACCAAAACAAAGCCTATGGAGCAACCACGTCACGAACTGGAGACTCCTCTAAACAAGACAAACACGAAAAACAAACTTAGACTCAAAAGAGACCATAGAGATGCTCGGCTAATGCATATGGGTGCATATGATGCAAATTCAAAGCACAAGATCCGTCATTTACGCAAATAAGGGCATTAAAGCAAATTAAGTTCAACACACATTCAAACGTATTCAATCTTTTACAAAACTCTACTACCTACATCATAATACATAATATAACACATTTCCAAAGCTTGAAAACAAGAAGAAATCATATGATACACCAACGAGTCAACGGAAGTACATGCATATACCACATGTTAACACCTAGAAGCATTTAGAAAAATTAAAACTCAAAAACATATGAAACGGGTTCGAAACTTAATGAAACTTTAACACATGATTCACAATATTACAAAAACATAGCATATCAAATTTCAGATCCATCGGAGTTCATATGATAGGGGAAAAGGGTTACGGAAATCACAAATGACATAAAAACGTACATAAACGGCATTCAGAAAAAGCATGCCTAAATCTCATCCAAATGTTATGAAATTGAACCACAATACTCCCAACACATAATAAAACAAGTTCATAGTTCATCACAAATAAAGATAAAGACATTAAAGAGGTGAAACAAACAAAAAACCGAAAAGGAAAACCAAGAACTGCGCAGAGGGGGGGGATACGGGGGTGTCCCTCAACTTAGACAAACTGAGCCACGCCCGTGGCTCAGTACAGTCATGCTCAGGAAGCATGACACGCCCGTGTCTCACATTTCAATGCAAATGAGACACGGGGGTGTCTCGGTACAGGTTCAAAATCGCATACAAAGTTTACAGGCAAAACAGACCCTAAACAAAATAAGTCCAAAAGCATACCAAATCAACTCCAAATTTTATGAAACTTGATATACAGAATATTTAGCATGTTAGGAACATATTTAATTTAGAGTTCAAAGGCCAAATCACGCGTTAAGAGCACCGAAATCATGCAGAAACTCTGGAGCGCCAAAAACGGACACATGAGCTCAAATGGTTCAATCATGCCATGATCAAGTACTTAGGGGCTGAATATGAAGCTAAAACTTTAGGGAATGAACACTAACATGATAGGAAACTAATATACATCATATATATGCAAAATGGTACGAATTGAAGCACATTAGAATGACCAACGAACCACACAAATGCAACAGCAGCAGGTCTGTCATGGATCATGCATAAGAACAGGTCATGTACTTCGGTTTTGGGGCTCAAAATGGATCCAAAGGCTTGGAACATGAATGCTAACATATATAACAATGAGTATACATCATATCCATGCAAATTCACACGAAAATAAGGTCATTAGATCAAGCAACAAAGCATATTTCCACATAGCAGTCCAAAACAGGGGAGGCAGTTTTCTAGCTTAGGTTTGAGGCTCAAAAACTCATAATTTCATCAAAGGATCTCAAGAAAAAACCATCCTAACATCATATAATATCAGTTGAACATCAAATGACCAAAGAAACTAGTCCATATAATCAGTTTAAGGCAAGGAAATCAGCCATAAAGCAAGTTAGCTCATAAGAGCAAAAATCCCCAAAAGTCCCTATTCATGCTCCTACCCAAACCCTAATCAAATCTGATGCAAAACAAGTATTAAATGGATTAAAACTTGTATAAATATACATACCTTGAAATTTTGGAGAAGAAAGATGATGATTTGAGCTCAAAATCCACAAAAGGGCCAAAGTTCTTCTCTTCTCTTCTCCTCCTTGGTCTCGATCAGTTGCTGCACCAAATGAGGGGGTTTGGCTTGGTTTTCAGCTGATAATGGAGAGGGAGAGAATTAACTCAAGTCAAGACATCAAGGGTTAGGCTTAGGTTGAGTTAAGTTAGCCCCACAAGTACATGACTAGTCAAAGAAGGTGGCTTTAGCGCAAGCTGTTCGTTCCGGTCGAAAAACGAGGGTTTAAACGAGCTTAGGAAAATACCAAATCAGGTTCCTTGGCTTCATCTCTTCGTTATGAGTCGGACACATCTTCCGGAATTCGAATCCGAATTCCCTAGCTCAAGTTATGGCCTCCGGAACAAGAGGCGCGCTAAAACTAGTTAGGCCCTCATGTCCCTCGTCAAAAACCAAAGGTTTAAAACCTCGATAAACGAACACGAAAACTTAAAACAAGTACGCATACGCATTCGTAACTCACATATATCACGCATACCAAAATTTCACAAAAATCGGAATTGAAAACGGAGTTAAACGAATCGAAAACGATTAGAAAAGGATTTAAACGTTTAAAGTTTCAAACTTAACACTTATTTCAATTATTCAAATATTCCAAAATAATTCATATTTTCACATGCTTAAATAATTAAATTCGCACTTAGCACACCCGTGACGTTCGTACCTGGAAAGCCGGAGAATCGGGATGTTACATACCATACCTTACAACTTAGCATATGCTATAAAAGTACCTCTCCGTGTCATCCTAATCCGCAGCTGGTATGAAGACACACGGTTTGGGGCATAGCCTCGTTGCAAAACATTTCAAGCTTACATATGCTCGTACATATACGGTTCGAAAACCTTTAATCGTATGACAAATTCATAAACATATCATATAAACACATATCTATTATATAAATATAATAGAATAATCACATGGAGGCTTGAAAACGAGCACAGAAGGTTGTAGGTCGCTATAACTAAACAAAAATCCTAAAACCTCACCTTACACCGACGAGAACGGAAAACACAAGCTAGGAAGTCCTATTGGAACCCAAACAGCTGACAGACACCCCCTGGAAAAACCCTGATCGACTTAACACACAGAACACAAGACTCAGACTCAAATCACAACCACAAAGACGCACGGCCATGCTCACGAATACAATGTTGCACAGTTAGTTCACATTTATCCAATTTAAGTCATTCATATCGAATCACAATCATTTCACACCTTAGAGGATGCGTAACTTATAGAATTCATAACATTAATTACATAAAATAAATTAAAGCATTAGAAATTTAATTCTTATCAAGTATTATGTCCCGAGACAAATAAACACAAATTTCATTCCAATTTTATTCATATTCCATAATTGCCTAATTTATAATATACTAACAATTAGCATACTTAAGTAAATCATTTCAATTAAATACGACATATCTTTTCATAATTCATTTCTTATGTTTCATAAAATTTCAAAATCAATTAGTTTCTAAAAATTACACCAACACCCCTTAAACAATAAATATTCTCAAGTAGATAGGCGTAAAACGAGACAAATAAATTCAATAATTCACAAATCAAATTTTCATACATCATAGAATACTTCCAAGTATCATCCAACTCATAATTTCAATTTATAGTTCATACAAGATCGAAATTTACAATTAAAACAATTAACGAAAATAAATACAATAACTTCAAAAATTCATATAAAATCAATCGGACATTCGATTGACGAACGGAAAGTGGCGATGGACTCACCACGACGAAAGGAACTTGCTGTCCGAAGGACGTCGGAACGCCGCCACCGGAACCAGCCGAACCTCCACGTACATCCGCCGGACCACCATCCGCCTCGGCCTGCTTGACAAAAGCCCTCAACCAATTTCAGAAAATAGCAAACACGTCGGACTTCGTTGACGAAAAACCGAACCAAATCCCAACGACGAAAAATGAAATTAAACAAAAACCATAAAAGAAAAACAAAATCCGAACATACTGTTGGAAAGCTCGTAGCGAGGCCTTCGAAAGCCCCTAGCCAAATGTCGGAAAAAGTCACCGGAAAAATTGCCGTCGGTTCACAGCCGGTCCACCACCAACGGCCGGTTCTCGAGCCGGGACAAACACGAATAGCTCGGCCTCACTGAGATGAGTAACTTTTGTAAAGGTCCCTTGGCCAAAAGACCGCCGGAAAAGCCCCAAATCAACGCCGAAATCCGTGCCGCCGCTGCCATGCCGAAACCATCGTCTCCGCCGTGATTCGGACCAAATTGAGGTCGGAAATGGAACCAGGGGGTTGAAAATCATAGGAAAGCATCAAAGGTTGTTCGGAAAACTCGCCGGAACGTGGCGAACCACCGCGCTACAGTAACGCCGCCGCCCGCCGTCCACTATGGGTGGCGCGTGTAACACCCGAGCGCAAGGTGTCACATCCCCCGCACCGAGACCCGACCTGAATATGAAATGGACGATCTATACCCGAGCCAAATCACGGCGAACGGGGACAAACACACACTTTATGCTAGGCGGGACTAACCCTTGAACCATAAAACAACAACAAAAAAAATTAAAGTGGAAGCAATAAACGAGCATATACCATATATATATATACCATGAGCATCCAAGCTCCAAAAACACTTCATATACATCATCACATGTCAACACGGCCCAAAATATGTACGCTCCATAATAATAATCATGTACAGTGATCGAAAACAAGAGTATGCAAGTGTAAGACTCAAAATACAGAGATAGAGACGAATGCAAGACCTAGGACTCGTATTCCCGCCTAACTCTCTCAACACCTGCACAAAACAACTGAAAACCAAACGGGTTCAGTCCAAAAGGGACTGGTGGGTATAAAACAGGGCATAAATAGAATATATGACGGTAATTAAACAATCACATGCAAGCTATAATCCCAAGTGAGGTTTTTAAAGAATTTCCCCAAGTTGGTGAATAGAATCATCAAAAGGGATTATAACGATTTATTAACATTAGGTCATTATTGGCCCGGCGAGTGGGCGTGCATTATCTCCAACCAACACCTTGTGTAAATCATTTAAACATTCATTCATTCTTTCTTTTCATGCAATCATTCTTTTGTGCACAATCATTAACATTTACACCTTCTTCCTCCGGGTTGGTGGTGGGTTTGCAAGGCCCGACCACCCATTCATTGACCAAAAGGGGTTACATGACTCCCCAGGTGGCGCTCAGCGTCCATTTCTCGCTAACTCCTAAAGAGGTCCGGTTACGCCGTTCATTGGTGGAACTAGTGTGAGGGATCACCGTCGGCCCGTGCCTCCCCGGATAGCCACTCACACTAAGTCCCTGGGCCCCATTCGTGCATTCGTTCATTTCTCGCCAAAACATTAGGTAGGGTTCATAAAATAAGGCTTTACGTTGAAAACATTTACTCTTTAAAACGACTCTCTCTATATATATAATTTTGGTCGAAAGCTTTCACATTGAAGGTATATATATATGGGATCATATATCTATGTAGAAGAGAAACCCACCTTAAACCGCAAAAAGGAGCAAACACGAGCCTCACTGACCGGCCTCGTCACCAACAGAATCAAAATTTGTGCAAGAAAAGTGAAGTGAGACTCAATATGACAAAATAAGATGCTCGGCAATGCAATGATCATGATGTGCATATGTAAAAGGTAAGATTATGTTCATGTGCAGTATTAAGGAATTAAATCATACATGCAAGTCATTCATTCAATCATTCAATTCATTCGAACTCTTAATTCCACACTTTCAATCAAATAAATCCAAATAATGTTAAATATTCACTAACATATATAAATGTGCAAATATGTTACATTATAAAACATATACACATATATATACAATGCATACGTACAGCCATGCATGCAAAACAAAATGCATGTAAAACAGAGGGTGACACGCCCGTGTCACCTCTACACACTAAGCCGTGACACCCCCGGGTCAGGGTACATGTAACGCCCCGATTTTCAGACAGTCAGGTACGCTCGACACGTGTGAGTTTCGAGCGTTAGGATTTTATTTTATTATTTTATTTATTCAATTATACGTGTTATATTAATTTTTTAAAGTGTTCCAACATGAATACGTGGAAATTATATGATATTCATTTCAAATTGAGAATTACTGTATGAATGGAATTTAATTGTTACATGAATTAATTGTCCAATTTGTATTAATTGCATATTTGTCCTTGATTGCTCATTTCCCTTTCCTTAAGGACCTAATTGCATGAAATATTAAGGGACTAAATTGATCATGTGCAAAATTTGCATCCTTAATTGCATAACTTATACAATTGAGGGGTTTAATTGCAAATATTATAATTTTCCCCAAATATAACGCTATATGCATCTCTTCCTTGCTCTTCATTTCATTTCATCAAGAATCATCATCCCTTCTTTCTTCTCTCTACCGAACCAAACCCTTGGAGGAGGAAGGAGAGAATTCTTCATGTTCAAGCTAGAATTTGCTAGGATACTTCATGAATTCAAGCTCAAGCGCCCATAATCATCATCTTTTTCCATCTATTTTCATCTCAAGGTATATAAGATCATTTATATGATTTCTTGAAATTTATGTGTGAAGCTAGGGTTATGATTTGGATGCAATAGCTTGATTACTTGATGTTAGAAGCATGAATACTTGATCATAGTTTGAAATCATGCATAAATTCTTGGAGAATTTGATGATATATGATGGATTTGTGTATAAACTTGAAATTGATGATTTGAGATGATCAAGCATGAAACAAGTGTTTGTATTGTGTTTTATTGCACTTTAAGCATGTATATATGATTCCTTCTATGAATTATAATATATGGGATGGATTATGAGTGTTTTGGGAGCTTGGTCGGTAGCTCCCTGTTCTTCTCCCCTGCTACTGCATCTTCTGTAAAACGGGAACGGCCCTTCCCGTTCTCTTTGTAATTGGCGAACGGCCGTTCCCATTGATTTGAATAGTGTGCATGGCGGCGAGGACAGGAACGATCGTTCCCACTTTGTCTCACAGACGGGAACGACCGTTCCCATCTTCGGGGAGCACTTCGGGACTGGGGAACGGCCCTTCCCATTTTTGTACTAAAGCCTGGAACGACCGTTCCCAAGCCTCTGGAAGTGCAGAAACTTTCTGCATAAAATTTCAATTTTATCCCCTCGATCCGATGGCTTATTTGACCCCAAATTGCTATTATATGATTAATTATGTGTCAAAATAAGATGTTATCATGCTACATGGCTTATTGCTCGATGTCTCGTACATGATCATGCCGTGCGTCTTATATGAAGTAATTGTCTTGAATTATGGTCTCATGCACGTACATTGTCCCATTTCTTATCCAGTTATTTTCCAGGGCGGAGATTATCAAGCATGAGCACATTCACGAGTCCACGAGTCGTCATGTCGCCTGTCAGGTGAGGTTTAATTGCTAGTTAAATAGCACCCGTATAACCCTTACGTGATCTCTCGGCCAAAGGTATTTATATCTATAATTTTCTTGAATTACTAATCATTCAAGTCATGTTCATGAATGCAAGCAAGCAAGCAAGCCATGTTTCGTGCATGTTTAGGCGAGTAGCATGACCGTTCACGATGGGCCCGAGGGTAGTGACTAGAGCCAACTGGGAAAGCAAGGGCTGACGGGTAACTCTGGCGCTATCCTCACCACATTTGGGGTCACCCCTGAATCCACTAGGAGGTTAGTGGAGGAAGGAGCTCCGGGCTTAGGGATTCATGTACCCTCTGCTCAACACGCATGGATGATGGGGCCTTGCAATCCCATCATCAACCGGAGGAAAAAGGAGACTGGGGATGAGTTCGGCACCACGGGGCTGTCCTCGGGTTATTGCATGATTTCCATTTCATGAACGTGTTACGTGATTACACTATTGCACGATTGCACGATAATTGAATTGCATGATCACCTATTTATTGATCAATAAACAAGCAAGCATGTTCCATGTTCATTTGGAGTAAGGTTGGACACCGCCCTCACTCGCCGGGGCCATGTAGTGATTGATTGCATGAAATGAACAAGTAATTAATATTGACCGTTGTATTCTCGGGCGAAGAATACTTTATTCTTGAAATCATATATTTATCCTTTATAAAACTTTACCCGAGAATATAACTTGCATGTTATCTGCGCAAATATATATGTAAACCCCTCACTCGGTCTTCACAGACTGACACCTCCACCTTTCAGGTATTGCAGGTGCACGCTAGGCGGGAAGTGAGTCGAGTCCAGTCTTGGTAGTCGAGTCGTGCACGGTGCATTATTGTTCAAGGGATTTATGCCTATGTTAACGGTTATTGTTATTGTTTTATTTGGAGATGATAATGTATTGATATGTAAAGTAAGACATGTTTAAAGTGATAAACGAGAAACACCGTGACTTGGTAAATGGAAATATTTGATAGAAACTAGTTATTCTTCCGCTTTATTTTGTTGCATGTATAAGTAATCCCGCCTAGCTTGTCGCGTATTGCATTGTCACCCGTTCACTATAGGTTGGTTCATGTACGGATTGGCCGTTTCGTATGTGGATTGACCTATAGTGCGGGGGTGTCGTACCTCCACGTGTTAAGGGGTGCTACAGTACAGCGGACTATGCGCATGAAAATAGAAGGTGACACGCCCGTGTCACCATTACAAAGCAAACCGTGACACCCCCGTGTCACGGTACAGAAAACCCAGACCAACATGCACCCCCGTGTCACGCTGAAAGAGGAAAACGTGACACGCCCGTGTCACGTACGCAGAAAAACAGGGTATTGCTCGGACAACATCAAAAACCAACCAAAACACCAATTTTCAAACGTCAAATGCAATAAAAACTTGAAGAAACATGTATCCATACTAGAAGTACCGTAAAATCTAACATATATACTCGTATCATGCTTTGATCATCAAGATTTATCAATATCAAACCCATATGCCAACCTATGATCTAAGCTCCTAAACTTCACAACATATGCATCAAACTTAAGCTCAAAGTTCACCAACATGCTTCCAACAACAATTACTCAATTCAACAAATTCATACCAAAGCCCTAGCTATCACATTCAATTCAAGAATTCATCAAATCTCCAAAGTTACCTTAAATGAAAGAAATGGAAGAAGAGATGAAGAGATGGTGTTGATGATGCTTCAATGATCACAAATCCCACAATTTTGAAGCTTGAATGATGAAATCTCCCACTCTTCCAAGTAGGGTTGGCTCGGTTGGCAAGGGAAGAAATGGAGCAATGTATGATAATGTGTTGTATGAAATGGAAGCAAAAAGGAACGTGATATGCTGCTATGAAGGAGAAAGAATTGGCCAAAATTGCTATTAAGTCCCTTCACTTAGTAAGTTATGCAATTAAGTCCTAAATCTCATGGAAAAAAGATCAATTAAGTCCAAGACTATTTCATGCAATTAGCCACAATTCCAAGACAAGTGAGCAATTAAATCCTCAAAGTTCATGAAAAGATCAAATAAGGTCACAACGAATTTAAGTCAAGTTCGGGAAATTAATTCACGTCGCAATCAAGTTCGATTTAGGCAATAAATATCAATTGTAATGAATTCACAAAATACTAAATATTAAAAACTTAGGATATAATAATTAACATATATTCACATTTAATATATTTAAAATAAAAATAAGCATGTAAATCACATATGAATAATTATTTCGCGCAATTAGGTAAACAATTACGTCATACCTGCACGGCCGAATTATCGGGGCGTCACAACCTCTCCTCCTTAAAAGAATCCATCCTCGGATTCACTGATCACTCGGGAAGAGCTCCGGATGAAACCTCTTCATCTTATCCTCCGTTTCCCACGTGGCCTCTTCCGTTTTATCACTTCTCTATAATACCTTAACCAGTGGGATTCGCCGGTTTCTTAATTCTTGAAATTTTCGATCCAAAATCTTAACCGGTTTCTGAACGAAGGTGAGATTAGGCTCAATTTCTACCTCTTCCTCGGGTAGGATCTCGGCTTCATCCGGATAATATTTGCGAAGTTGTGAAACATTAAATACATTGTGAATTCCTATCAAACTCGGAGGTAGATTCAATCGATAAGCCGTATCTCCAATTTTCTCCAAAATCTCATACGGTCCTAGATACCGAGGATTCAATTTCCCTCCTTTTCCAATCCTCGAAAATCCCTTACGCGGTGAAGCTTTCAAGAATACCCTATCACCAACCTCAAACTTAAGATCCTTCCTTCGGTGATCGGCATAGCTTTTTTCTCTGTCCTGGGCTACCTTCATCCGTTGTCTGATTATTTGGACTTTATCAATTGCCTCTTGCACGGCCTTAGAGGGTTTTTCCTTGTTCTCTCCTCGTTTCACACCCTCTTGCTTCGTCCAATTCCATTCTTCCAAATCAAAGAACAACTGTGACCTGCATTTCCGTCCGTAGAGTGCCTCATATGGAGCCATTTCTATCGACGCTTGAAAGTTGTTATTATAGGCAAACTCAATCAAAGGTAATTGCTCGTTCCACGAACTCGAAAACTTCAATGCACATACTCTCAACATATCCTCCAAATATTTAATTAATCTCTCTCATTACCCGTCTGTCTGAGGATGGAAAGATGTGCTGAATTGAAGCCTTGTGCCCAGATTCCTTTGCAATTCTTGCCAAAACCTAGAAGTAAACCTCGGATCTCGATCTGATACAATACTGACCGGAACACCATGAAGTCGAACAATCTCATCAACATACTTCTTTGCCAACTTAGGTACCTTATCCGACATCCGAACAGCTAGAAAATGTACCGATTTCGTTAATCTATCCACAATCACCCAAATCCCATCAGACCACCCTTTACTCTAGGAAGACCCGAAACGAAATCCATCGCCACCTGTTGCCACTTCAATTCTGGGATAGGTAACGGTTGAAGTAGCCCCGATGGCTTCTGATGCTCTGCTTTCACCACTTGGCAAGTCAAGCAATGTTTCATGAAGTTGATCACATCCCGTTTAAGTCCATTCCACCAATAAAACTGCTTCAAATCCTTATACATCTTATTACCTCTGGGATGTATCGAATACCCTGAACGGTGAGCTTCTTCCAAAATAATCCTCTTCAATTCATCCGGAACCACAATCCTGTTCTTAAACCTTAAGAGTCCGGTATCATCAAATCCAAACGGGCACTCAGGATCCACTCTAGCTTTCTCAGCTAACTTCTGAACCTCGGGATCCTTTCTCTGAGCCTCAAATAACCTCTACTGAAGATCTGGTTGTACCGTAATATTCCGAATACTAGCTCTCAGCTTGAAAGACTCAGATTCATCCTCAACTTTCACCTTAACACTTGACACGCTAGCTTTCCTACTAAGCGCATCCGCGATCACGTTGGCCTTTCCTGGATGGTATCGAATCGTACACTCATAATCCGCCAACATCTCCATCCAACGCCTCTGTCTCTTATTTAATTCCTTCTGAGAAAACAAATATTGGAGACTCTTGTGGTCGGAAAAGATCTCGAAAGGAATTCCATATAAGTAGTGTCTCCACTTTCCCAAAGCAAAGATCACTACTGCTAGCTCGAGATCATGAGTGGGATAATTCTGTTCATGATCCTTCTACTTCCTCGAGGCATAAGCTATCACCTTAACATTCTGCATCAAAACACATCCCAATCCTTCTTTCGAGAGTCGAATCACAATCATTTCACACCTTAGAGGATGCATAACTTATAGAATTCATAACATTAATTACATAAAATAAATTAAAGCATTAGAAATTTAATTCTTATCAAGTATTAGGTCCCGAGACAAATAAACCCAAATTTCATTCCAATTTTATTCATAATCCATAATTGCCTAATTTATAATATACTAACAATTAGCATACTTAAGTAAATCATTTAAATTAAATACGACGTATCTTTTCATAATTCATGTCTTATGTTTCATAAAATTTCAAAATCAATTAGTTTCTAAAAATTACACCAACACCTCTTAAACAATAAATATTCTCAAGTAGATAGGCCCAAAACGAGACAAATAAATTCAATAATTCACGAATCAAATTTTCATACGTCATAGAATACTTCAAAGTATCATCCAACTCATAATTTCAATTTATAGTTCATACAAGATCGAAATTTACAATTAAAACAATTAACGAAAATAAATACAACTTCTTGAAAAATTCATATAAAATCAACCGGACATCCGATTGACGAACGGAAAGTGGCGATGGACTTACCACGACGAAAGAAACTTGCTGTCCGAAGGGCGTCGGAACGCTGCCACCGGAACCAGTCGAACCGCCACGTACAGCCGCCGGACCACCACCTCCGGTGGTCAGAAAATTCCTAGGAAGGACAGAAACATGCGCCTCGGCCTGCTTGACAAAAGCCCTCAACCAATTTCAGAAAATAGCAAACACGTCGGACTTCGTTGACGAAAAACCAAACCAAATCCCAACGACAAAAACCGAAATTAAACATATACCGTAAAACGAAAACGAAATCCGAACATACTGTTGGAAAGCTCTTAGCGAGGCCTTCGAAAGCCCCTAGCCAAATGTCGGAAAAAGTCACCGGAAAAATCGCCGCCGGTTCACAGCCGGTCCACCACCGCTCCACCGCCAACGGCCGGTTCTCGAGCCGGGACCAACACGAATAGCTCGGCCTCACTGAGATGAGTAACTTTTGTAAAGGTCCCTTGGCCAAAAGACCTCCGGAAAAGCCCTAAATCAACGCCAAAATCCGCGCCGCCGCTGCCATGCCGAAACCATCGTCTCCGCCGCGATCGGACCAAATTGAGGTCGGAAATGGAACCAGGGGGTTGAAAAACGTAGGAAAGCATCAAAGGTTGTTCGGAAAACTCGCCGGAACGCGGCGAACCACCGCGCTACAATAACGTCGCCGCCCGCCGTCAACTATGGGTGGCGCGTACGTCTTCCTCGCCACCCCGATGGAGGCGTTGCTTGCATAGAAAATTGTGCCTGGAAGTCCTCTATCATACCCCGGGGCGCGTGTTGAACAATCGTCGCCGGAAGCCGCCACGGAACTCGGCTGAAACTTTCGCCACCACCGCCGCCGCCTGCAACTCTCCATAATGCCGCCTCCGCTGGTTTTCAGGCCATGATTTTGGTAACATCGTGACGGGCTTGTCGAGCTAGTTAATTTCGACTATTCAAACATCGAATTCCGTTGAGAAACGAGCGAGAACGGACAAGTGTGTGTGAATAGTGGCGGGAACGGATTTGATCGCTGGAGAAGAGAGAGAGCTGGAGTCTGCAGCGTTTGGCACGAATTACGAGGATCCGGGGTATTATATCTCAGGTCCTCGTACGCGAAAACGGTCGGAAGAAAGGGTTAACGAAGTCAAAATTGGGCAAACTCAGAGTCTACGGACTCGTTTCGATGACCCAAATGCAAAGAAGGGGTCAAAAAGGTCGAAATCTCGATCGAACGAGCAGTGACCGAAAAACCCCTAAAAAGAGAAAATTGCAAACAAGCCCCTAAACTCTAAAAGAGTTCAAAATAGGGCCACGCAAAACACAAAATCACATAATTAATCACATAAAAAGGTTGGAACGAGGCGTACCTTATACGTCGGACGAGCGGGGTGTCACAGGCGGCCGGTGGCTGTTCGGCCGGCTACGACGGTGGTATTCCAGTAACTTTCGGACAGTAGGTCCGTTTTGTTGTGGTGAGTCCAATGCCACTTTCCGTTCGTTAATTGACACTCGGTTTATTTGTATATTTGGGGATTATTTCGCTTAATTGTAAATAAATGGTTTATGCTTGAATTGTCGACCGAATTGTATCCCGATCTATGAAATCATGTACTAAATAAATTGTGATATGAATTGATGCTTTGGTTTGCGATTTGAGTCCCGATTTGTTGAATTCATGCTACTTGATTAACTTTGAAGGGGTGTTAGTACAATTTTTGAATAATATGAAATTTATATGACTTGAATTAATTAAACCTCGCTACTTAATATACAAATATGCTATTCATAACTACGTAGAAATGAGTAATATTCCGTAGATAATTAAACTTGAAACTTTTGTAATTTAAAGTTTAATTACTTAATTAAGTGCGTCTATTGTGCGATGTATGAATTATATGAAATTATTTGTTTTGATTGACCCGATCCTTGTCCTTTGAAAACGAGCATGCTATTCTTGATAACTTAGAAATAATTTACCGTGCTATATATGAATTAATTGGCCACTCTTGGAAGTAAGAAATGATTTATTCGTATAAATATGAATTGGTTATGCATTGTATGATTTATATGGTACTTTGTAGGGTTGAATGATTACGCTATCCTTTGTTTATGCATTTCATGACTTGAATGAGATTCGTTACATGTTTCGTTGACTAATTTCATCTCTTGGGAAATGTTGTAAGATATAGCTTTTTGATTTCTTGGGATAATTGGTTAAGTACATGACCCATTTGACCTTGTAATGTGTGAATTTCATATGAAGCATGGTATATGACTATAAATCGTTCTTTTGCTAATGTATACCATATGCATTTTGTGTTGTGCATTCATGAGCATTGCCGTGCGTCTCTGTGTGGTTGTTTGAGTCTGAGTCGGAGTTCTGTGTTGTGTTTTGTGTGCTCAGTTGGTACAGGTGCACCTGAGGTGGTGACTTGTGGTCGTGCTGGTTTCGGGGTGGACCATTCGCTTTGTGTTTGGCTTTGTTTAGTACCAGGTGAGGTTAGGTTATAGTTAAACCCTAATGATATGTGCCGATATGTATGTGAATATAAGCCCTATGGATACGCCTGATACGATTTATATTCTAGAATCTGATTATGCTAGGATCTGATATGATAGGATTATGAATATGTTATGGTTATGCCTATGCTATGATTACTGATATGATTATGTTTGATATGATATGCCTCTAATATGCCTCCGGATATGATTTGCACTTGGTCCTAGACCTTGTTATGCCTCGAATTCTGGTATGTTTTTTTACTCTTCTTTGCTTGGGGCCCGGTGATTATAGGTAATGAGCCTCGGGGTACCGAGTATTACTCCTGTGCATGATCATCGTGATGTGGGTAAGGAGCCTCGGGGCACCGAGTATTACTCTTGTGCATATTTCCCCTCTTGTTTGAAGGTTTGACTCTGCTTTGCTTGGGGCCCGGTGATTATAGGTAAGGAGCCTGGGGGCACCGAGTACGAGGCACCGAGTATTACTCCTGTGCATGATCATCGGGATGTGGGTAAGGAGCCTCGGGGCACCGAATATTACTCTTGTGCACATTTCCCCCTTTTGTTTGAAGGTTTGCATTATGTGTTTGTTCTCGATAGGCTAGTTTGTTACGAAATCGTTCATGAAACGGGAGTAGATTCTTAATTAATAAAATTTGGTTGTTTTGGCCATTGGCCTAACTCTTTTACTCTCCTATATCTAGTCACGTGAAAAATGTTTTAGAATGCAAAACCTACGCCCCGGTTCCTGAACTCACAACTTGATATGTGTTGTGCTCCGTATACGTATGTACGCGTGCGTATGTAGCCCCTCACTCGGTCTTTGGGCTGACCCCTCCCTCTTTATGTTTTAGTTGCAGGTTCAGGTTCTTGGAGCTCGATCTAGGCGGCTTTGAGACGTGTTTGTTGAGTCGGTGTCAATCTGTTTGATTTTGTTAATTACTTTGTTCTGAATTATGCTTCGAATATATAAATATTCGGGAAAGGTTAGGACAGGGCTTGGATTAGTTGGACCCGGCTTTGTTGTATGTTATTCGGGACAGGCTAGGACAGGTTTCCTTGTTTAGTTGAACCCGTTTAGTTGATCTTGATTTACTCTCAAGAATTTATGAATTATGATTATTAACTAAAGTTTTTGATAATTCGTATTTTGTATCGCTTTCGCATTCTTGTTTCCCATATTTTCATTTGTAGAGGGTTTAGGTACCCCCTAGCTTAGGTTGGATTTTCATTTGTCACCCATTCGCTGTGACTTGGTGCGTGTGCGGACATCCCATTTCGTACACGTGTCGGGTCATAGTGCGGGGGTGTGGTGCCCCAACGCTTGGGGTGCTACATCTAAAGTGGTATCAGAGCTACCAAGTTCAGAACCGATGCTCTGGAGTCGTGTCATGTCAGTCTAGTTCGTACGGCATATGAATATGTAGGCATTGCATTTGCTTGGCATGAAATTTTGACTTCTCAGCGTGAATTGCATTGAGTTATATGATTATGTGTATGATATGATTGTGATTGTGCAACATTTTATCAAAGTGCTCTTAATTGTTTTTCATTGTTGCACTTATGTGACTTAACTGTTACATTTCATTTGCATCCCTAACCCTTATGCATCAACTCTAGTGTTTCAAGTGCAGGGCGACTTTATCAACAATTTAATCACCTTCCATGACATCGTTACAACTTTATGGTCAAGATTTCCAACACCATGGTGCACGGTACACTAAGCATCCATCACACGAACATACATGCATCCTTTAGTTTGATTACTTCCTGTTATCATGTGACATATTTGTCAAGTGTGCTATATGTTGATTGTTGTGATTTCCTGATTTTGCTTATGTGCTTGAGTGAAAGGGAGATTTGATTCTCTCTGTTTACGTGCTAGGGGGATGTTGATTCTTCCTATTTGTGTGTTAGAAAGATGCTGGATTCTTTTTGAGTTTTGTGCACGAGAGATGTTGGATTCTCTTGTACTTAGGTATTCTAGGGATGTTGGATTCTCTGGAATTTAGGGGTTTGAGAGATGCTGGATTTTCTCAAACTAGAATGTCTGGGAGATGTGGAATCTATCAGACTTAGGTTGAGAGACGGGGTTCTCCCAATTCTGTGTTTGGGAGATGGGGTTCTCTCATTTTTGTGCCTGAGAGATGGGGTTCTTTCTTTTGGTGTACCGCGAGACGGGGCTCTCTCACTTACGTGTTGAGAGATGGGATTCTCTCTTGTTTGTCGAAGTTGCGTTGGGTGTGGCCTGAAGATAGTTTGCTAGCGACGAGGATGCGAAGGTATCGAGCATTGGGTGCAGTGGCCTAGTAGGGGTCGTACGAGTTTGAAGTGACCGGCGGTCAAGTGTTCAGACAGACCTCAATGACAACGAGGCTATGAAAGGAGTTAACGCAAACAATAGGAGTAGCATCCTGAGGAGTCTACAGTTTGCCGAGATTATAGTGGCGCAGTGAAAGCTTGAAATGGAATTCGTTTTAGAGTCGTTCAAGATCCGGCTTTAGGACTTGAGGATAGGTCCTTTTGAAGGAGGGGTGTTTGTAACATCCCGCTCGTCCGACGTATAAGGTACGCCACGTTTCAACTTTATTATGTATTTAATTATGTGATTTTGTGTTTTGCACGACCCTATTTTGAACGCTATTAGAGTTTAGGGGCCTGTTTTTAATTTTCTCTTCTTTGGGGTTTTTCGGTCATTTCTCATTCGATCGAGTTTTCGACCTTTTCAACCCCTTTAACGCTTTTGGGGCATCGATACGTGTCCGTAGACTCTAAGTTTGCCCAATTTTGACATCGTTCACCCCTTCTTCCGACCGTTTTTGCATACGAAACCCGAGATATAATATTCGGATCCTCGTAATTCTTGCCATAACTCCAGCTTCAGTGCTCTCTCTCTTCTCCAGCGATCAACCCGTTTCCCTGCCACTATTCACATGCACAAACACACACTAATCCGAACTTGATCGTTTCTTGACGGAATTCGACGAATGAGTAGTCCATTTCGAAGAGCTCGACAACGCGAATACAACTGTACCAAGATCTTGGCTCGACGAAGAGTGGAGGCGGACCTTTTTCGCCATTTTCAGTCACGGCTGGAGGGAGGCCGAACCACCGCGATTTCATCGGTTTCCGGCGACGGTTTTGGGACACGACCAGCTGAGCTTGAAGCACAACGTCCAGGCGCAACTTTCCGCGCTGGTGGCGCAAGGTGCCGCCTGAAAATCACGACGGGCTATGCCACTGCTGTAGTGCGGCGAAACTCGTCGTTCCGACGACCATTTTCGACGAGTAAGTCTAGAGCTTTATTAAGAAAGGTTGAGGGAATTTGTTTCAATTGAATCAAATTTAATCATTTGAAAACTGAAAATAAATACATTTTAATTTCTATTGATCTTCTAAAGATGTTGCACTCCAATCTCCCTAAAGCTATAATCATGACATATTTTTATGGTTTTTGTTTTTGTTTTGGTTTTATTTTGCTGCTCATGGATAGCTACAAACATAGATAAATATTTCTGATTGGTCACCTATTATCAGTATAACAGTTGATACAATTCTTTTCAATCTCTAAATTTTCATTGTCTCTTGTATGTTGAAGTTGTTTTGCTATAACATTCTAAGAGCGTGCCTATGTAATTTTTGTTGGATGAAGATGATAGTGATAAAATGTTACAATTCTACATGACAAATTTTTATTTTTAATTTAGCTTTAGCAACAGTAATCATGCTATGATTTGATATTTTTTGATAATTCCAACTTGAGTCAGTAGGCTATGATTTGCTATTTTCAATATGATTTTTTAGTACATATTGTGGTTGGATATTTCCTCTTGTTGATTGTCAAACCTTAAAATTAGTTTATATTAATTGCAGGTGATTGCGCGACTTTGGATCTCGACAAAGTTGATTTACTGTGATCAGTCTTTTCTAAAGGTTTGTCATTGTTATATTTATACTTTCATTATTATGTTAGTATATTTGTCGTTTTAGAATTCACATCATGGTTATCTTATGTTTTGTTATAATTTTATTATATTATACTTATTGCAATTGTCAATACTTTTATTTTGTATTTATTTACTAATTTTTATTATACATATTTGGTTTTATATACTTTAATATATTTTTTTTCATTGCTTCCTAAATATTTTAGTACAGGCATTTATATATAAAATAAATCATCTTTCAGGACTATAGTTATAGTCTTGTTTTTTGTTTAGGTTCTAATTTGTTTTATTCATAAAATTGTAGTTATAAAGATTATAAAACATGGCTGATGAGAATGAAAATGCCTTCAGTGGTAAAATATATAATCAGAATGAACATATTGAAAGAAGATCTGAGGCGTATAATAAAGTATCAACTGGGAAAACCGAGGAGTTAAAGACCTGTTCTCGGTCAGGAAAAACATCACTTAGGAAATTATCGGCAGCTGAGGTTGCTTCTTTGGGGATTTCTAATTGTAAAGACACTGCTGGCCCGTCTAACATACGTGGTGCAGAAAGTATTTATGTGCCTGAAGATTCTAATGAAGTGGATGTTGGATTGGAAAATGAGTTGCTTAACTCGTCCGTACTTGCTGATTCAGCTTTGATAGATATCCCGATATATTATGAACTTCGTGGTGATAATCACACCAAACTTACAGATGGTAATAAATTAAGACTTTATATAGAAGTAATTTATAACTTCATTCACTAATTTTTTGGTAATATTCTATTCTAATTATGATTTTCTTCATTTTTTTTTTTATAACTTTTGGACCTCAAAGTGAGTCAGGTTGAGAATCTCTCAATCATGGGAACATAAACTCCTCAGATTCCAAATTATTTGGTCTTCATCGACTTTTAGATATCAAAGGTCATCCTTGGTGCTTACCAAAGGCACTCCCTTGCGTACATTGTGGTTCAGCTAGATTCTATCGAGAACTACCTGGTTTTTGTTGCTTAAACAGCCAAGTATGTCTTTCTATAACTGATGTTCCCGATGAGTTGCGAGATTTATTTCTTGGTAGTTCTCAACTTTGTTTGTATTCTAGGGCTCACTCTCGTACGTATAACAATACTTTTATCTTCACTTCTTTTGGAGTTATATAAGATAAAGAGTCCAGGGACAAGTTTATCACTTTATTAATGACCTCATCCCTTCTGAAGGCAATAAAATGAATTTACAACTTATTTTCATGATGTGGAGAGTGAGGTTACCAACAGTTTAACAGTGTCTGATAAATTAGAAAGGGAACTAATTTTGATGATTATGAAACTTTTAGAGGTAAATCCTGTTGGGAATAGTGCCCTAGAAAGCTGTTATGCTTTGGGACTTTCCCTTTATCACAGACAATCTTTGAACAATATGCGAATGATTATAATCACAGGCGAACGCTTCCTATGTGTGTTTCCATTACGTGTACATGTCTAGAACTCCCCTAATCCGATGAGGCCGTTAAGAACTTTGCCATTATGGGAATGACACATGAAACAAGTTCTTAACTCCATAGGCGAGGATTAGAAACTTCTCCAAGTCAATGAGGCCGACAGACAGTGGGAGTGTCGACTTTGCCTCTGTTGAGACTTGCTTGTGTAGTTATATCCTTAAGAAGGATCACCCGGTTTCATGGGGTGATAAGTGCATAGGTTGATGCGTTCATAATACATAAGGGTGATAATTACAAGAACTTCATCACTGAGAGTGCCCCGCATGAGAAGATTCCTAAATAGGAAAGGAAGTTTCCTGAAACTTCCAGATTAGGAAATATCTCACATGTCAATGACGTGAGGAATTAATCCTTAGACTTGAGATTCCACATTGTCTCATATGAGCTAACTCTGTAATCTTTGATATAGCCTCAAAAGGGTGTCGCCATATAGACACCGGAACCACGACATAAGTTAGGATTACACAAGTGGCATATGAGAATTGTTGGAATCAATAAAGGACCTACACTTGTTGTAGGCAAGGTGATCTCTTATTACCCAAGTTATTCATGTTCCATCCTAAAATCCTTGGTTAGATCAAGACATCAAGAAAATGGGGTTTTCTTGGATTGAGATCAAATGGAATATGAAGGGAACTTTGTTTTAAGATTAAGATTATTAGGGCTCTCCATATTCCCATGCCCTAGATCTTAATCGAGAGATAGGATGGTAGGAGGATCGTGTCCCACATGATGTCATTGACTGAAAGGTTCTTTCGAATATATATTCATATTTCGGGTAGGGGTCACACAACTGTTGCTAGACTGTGGTCGTGTGATCTGTGAGGTAATTAATTAATAAAGTGTATTAATTACTTAGGCTCACTGCTAACTGAAATTGAACCTAGAGGGTCACACACAAATACCGGGTTCAAAGGGTATTATGGAAAGATCAAATAGTTGATCGAAACGAGACCACGGTGTAAAGTACACGTGTGGATATCGAGAGTAATGTTTGGACGTGTGGGTCCAAATAAGGAATTGGACCATGTGTTAATTAATTGGAGAATTAATTATTAAGTCCAAATATAATTAATTTGGAGAACTAATTATAAATCCCTAAATATAATTAATTGGAGAATTAATTATATAGCCAAATGAAATTAATTGGAGAATTAATTTTAGCCCTATAGAATTAATTAGTGAATTAATTCTAAAGTCCTTGAAAGAATTAAATGGTGAATTAATTCTAAGTATTTAATTATTTGTTTGTTCTGATTTGATTAGAATAAAGAAATTAATAAATACCTTTTATTTTATTATTCGAATAAAGTATTAGATTAAGATATTTAATTATTGCTAGAATAATTAAATATTCCTAATTAGTTAGTAACTCTCTTTCTAGGAGGAATAGTTGTCTTATTTTAGATAAGATATTATTTACTTGGAGAGAAAGAAAGAATAGGAGAATAGTCAAAGTAGGAGACCATCTCCTACAAAACTAGGGTTTTCGAAACCCACCCTATAAAAGGGACTAAGGGGGCGAAAGTTTGGACTACATGTGATTTGGAGAATCACGTCCAACCTTCATTGAATTTTGGGGATAATTCTCTTGCTCTCTATTTCTCGTTTATTGTTTCTTTAATACGCATGTTACAGTACTAGCATACTCGCTAACATGATTTGAATCTAGGTTGGTGTGGATTATTACTCTAGAGGATTTCTACTTTGGAATCTCAAAGAACTAATCAAGAAACAGGAATTTTCATGCCGCATGAAGAACGTTTAAGGGAGGCTCAGTACGTTTCAAGAAAGCTTCAATTCGTGTGATTTTCTTGAGTCCCAACGTACGACACGAACATTGCAAGTCTTTTAGATCCCTTTTGAAATTTTTTTTAAACTTCTGCTGCGTTTATTCTGTTGTTTTCCAGCAAATCCATATTCCAAAATTTTCCAGAGTTTAAGAGAGAAAGCTAATTTGCATGAATGTAAGATAGTTATTAGAACTAACCCTACTTTAGATCAACGAACATACAATATCCCAATAGTTGAGCAAGTTGCAGCTATTTGGAAAGATTCTGATAATCCTGGAGAATCTCAGTCTCAAGATATTAGAGTCTATACAAAATAAGGGTGAAGTCAAAAAGTTGAATATTAATATGGATGTTATGATCCGTTACAATATCCTTTGCTATTTTCTTTTGGATAACCTGGATGGCATGTATGCATACCATGCAAAAAACCATCAGAAATGATTGCTAGGAAAAAAAGACTAAGATCTTATGATAGCGACTATTTAGTTGATCCTACACGTGCTTCTTCAGTGGATGATTTGTTGCTTGCTGAATCAGAAGGCATATATCACGTCCATTTCATGGATATTTTTCCTTCTTTCTATCTAAAATGATTTTTTATTGATAATTTCTCTCATACATACAAGGATTAGAAAAACTCCTAAATCGCAAGAAACTATCTCTGCTAGAGAATATTATTGCTATAAACTTCAAATACGTTCAGATGATGGGACTATGCTATTACATTCTGATAGGTTATTTCAACAGTACTTAAATGATATGTACATCAAAGTTGAAACACAACGAGTTGATTATTTTCGTGTTGAAATACTTAAATGAAATGCAAGGATAGAATCACTTCAGGGTATAATAGATAGTCTAGGAATATATGGTGAAAATGATCCAAACAAAATTGGACAATGTATTTTCTTGCCAACATAGTTTATAGGAGGTCGTAGAGATATGCATAAGAGATATATAGATGCAATGACTTTAGTTCGAAAATATGGAAAACAGGAAATTTTTTTGATAATGACTTGCAATCCTAATTGTCCAGAATTGATCATAAAAACACTTAACCATGAAATACCCCAAAATATACTAGATTTATTAATTCGAGCTTTTAGGGCAAGACTTGAAGAACTAAAGGACGAGCTGATAAATAAAAAGATCTTTGGTGAGGTTGCTGCGTATACCTATGTTCTTGAGTTTCAAAAAAGAGGCCTCCCTCATGCACATTGGTTACTAATAATGAAAGATAGGTAGAAAATAAAATCCCCTAATGCATACGATATATTTATAAGTGCAGAATTGCCTGATGAGATCAAACAACCCTAACTTTATTCATTAGTTAAACACATGATGCACGGTCCTGTGGTCACCTTAATAATAATAATAATGTATGCATGAGAGATGGAAAGTGTAAAAATCATTATCCTAAAGAATTTTGTTGTAACGCCCCGCATATTCAAGTAATTCAGGTACGCGCGCCACAGGTACGAGCGCCACACGTTTGGGTTTGAGAGTTAGAATCTCTTGTGTAGTTTAATTGATTATGTGTCTAAATGAATTATGTGAATGAATACTTAATTCAAGTATGTGACAAAGTGGATTACGTGATTAATTGTTTAATTGTCTATAAGATCAATTTATTTGCAATTATATTCCATTCCATACCATTTCATATATATATATATATTTATACATATATATACATATATAGTTCATGCACTTCATAAACATATCATATTGTATATAAATATATATATACATAGATATCTAAACTATTAACTTAAGAGTAATATTTATATACTATATTTTTGGGACATGCAATCATATATATATATATTCATATATAACTCTTATACATTATTACACTCACATGCATTATAAGTATATATAATATTGAGCACTAAGATCGTTTATATACATATTATATATGAATATCTAACTTTATACATATACATTATATATCTATACATATATGCATTGTATACATTCCTCTTTTGTAAGACACACACATTTCACACACCAAATCTCTAACACCCACTTTACACACACTTATCTTCATCCTCATCACATTTGATCTCCAAGAAGAAGAGCTAAGGAAGGATCATTCATCAAGAGGAACAAACATCAACAAGATCATCATCTTCATCATCACCATCTCACCATTTCCTTTCTTCCATTCAAGGTTTGATGATTTATATTTGTTATGTGGGATGAATAGTTAGGGTTGGATGACTTGAATGGTTTCCTTGACCTTGAGCTTGAATATTTGATCTTATATGTGATTATCTTTGAAGTTATTGCATGAATACCTTGGTTGCTAGAAGATTTCTTGTTATAGCATGAATGAGGCTTTGCTTGGTAGATCTAAGTGCATAAATGTTGGATTTATGTTACCTAATTGACATGTGTGAGTTATATGCATGTTATATGCTAGTTTTGAGTCTTTACTTGATGTGGTTTGGTGTGGGAGAGGCTTGGGAGCCTTATTTTCGAGCTTTGCCCTGTTTTTTCCCTCTTTTTTCTGCTGCTGGAGAAGATCCACGGGCATGGATTTTGACCCACGACCGTGGATTTGAGTCCAAAAACCTTGGTTTTTTGGTATAGGAATCCACGGGCGTGGATTTTGTCCACGGCCGTGGATCCGCCCTTGTTTCCTGTCCGAGTTTGTTTTGCTTCGTTCTCCCTCGTACGAACTCCGATTGGCCTGATTTTTTAACCGTCGGAAACTTATTGAACTCTATAACAACCTCTAATTAGAATCTTCTCAATATCGTTTGCCATTTGTGAGATATAATCAGTCCTTTTTGCTATCGCCACTTCATCGACAATCTGCATTCCTTCAACTTCGGACCTACGCCATTTACTCCTCATGTTGAACTAGAATACGAGCCATATATCATTTTAAAGGTCTACATGTATACTTTCATATAAACAAAACCGAATTCCAACTTCTAAAAATCAAGATATTTCCATTTTCCTACAACTTGTACATTTCAAAAAATTGACAACTTTTGCCAAACTTCGCTAAAACCCCTCTTATTGCATTCCTTTCACTTTCTTGGCTCCCGTATGTGACTTATATGAATTATATGCTTGCTTAATTGATAATTGTACTTTTATTTGACCGTCTTTGATCTTTAATTGTTTAAACTTGATTGTTAACTCCGTGTCTGACATGAAATGAATTCATTTGATTACATGGCATAAATACATGACCTCTTTGAGTGTAATTGCGTCTCCTATATGTTAATTGAATATCACGCATGTTATAACATGATATACCACTTTATTAGCATTGTCGTGCGTCCTGTTTGGTATCATATTGAGTCTCCTCTCACGAGTACACACTGTTACTTCCTCTTGTACAGTCCATCTCCAGGTCGGAGACTTTCGGATTGAATAAGGACCCGTATCAATCATGTTTCTTGTCTCCGGTTATTCCAGGTGAGGGTGTTTTCGTTCTAGCTATGTATCTAACCCTACAACTTTATATGACAAGTTTTGGCCAAAAACCTTATGTATATATATATCGTTTTTAAAGTGGAGTCATCGAGTAAATTCTTATCGAGTAAACCTTTTTCAAGGATTCTGAAATGTATTATGATTCTCATGACTTGAAATGTTTTGGCTAGATTATGCACAACGATCATGCACATGTTGTTGGGCCCCGGGGAAATGTGTGAATGGAGACCGGTTCGGCATCGGGCTGACGTATAGCTAAGCCATTGCACAAAATACCCATTGAGAATCTCTCACGCGACCGTGTAGTGTGCAAGGTGAGTTATTCTTGAGCCGATGGTTAACCCATCGATGGAGCGGGTAGGAGTCATGAGCCCCCATATCAATGTTGTTATTATTAAATGGTTCGGGTCTGTAGGCCCGGCCATTATAGAGGAAGAAGGTTGGAAATTATTTTATGATTATGATTATGATTATGTTATTATGATTATGCATAGTGGGGAAGGCCGGGACACTGATTACCCAAACGCTCATGTCTCATGTTTATGTCTCGCCTGTATTATTATGTATTGCATGATCACGTATTTAAAACATATTAAATCATGTTCATTGTACGCAGTCGGAGTTTGGTTTGAGAATTATGCACGCTCACTCGCCGAGCCATTATGATTATTCATGATTTATGAACTTAATGAATTAAATACGAATTAGTCGTAAAGTCCGAGCATTGCTTATCTATTTTCTTGCCCTTCACGGGAACTAACCTCACTTAAAACGTTGCTCGGGATTTATGACTTGCATGCGCATGTTTCTATATATATATATATACAACTCCTGCTCACTCAGTCTTCAAGATACTGACCCCTCTTCCCCACTTTTCAGTTCTTGCAGGTCTTGTTAGGCGGAGGTCGAGTTTTATTTTCCTTGTTGAGTCACTTGCGCACTCGAGTCACATTTTATATTATATGTCTTAATGGAAATCACTTTATGTATTTGGGCCTGTGTGCCAGTTATGAATTATGGTTGATTATTGATTCGGGACAAGTTGCATACGTAGTTGAACCCGTTCTTAGAATGTATGATAATTTTAATTTATGTTTTGGAATTGTTGGACTTGTAGCCATTACTGAATTTTATTGTTGGTATCATTGCTTCCGTATTGCACTCGTCAGGTTGTTGCATTAATTGGTACAGGGTTAGATTCCGCCTAGCCAGGGAGTTGTTTTTATTTTTTCACCCGTTCGCTATGGGTCCAGTTCATGCTGGATCATCAATTTCTTGCATGGACTAGACTTATAGTGCGGGGGATGTGGTGCCTATCATCCCATGTGCTACATCCTAAAGTGGTATCAGAGCCCGATTTGCAAAATCAGGGTCTTTAGCGTCGTATCATGTCAAGTATAGGTCGAACGACTTAGGAACAACGTGTCAACGTGTGCACTGCATTGATCATGAACATGTATTATTGGAAAGTTTGATGATTTTTATGTTGAAATTTAAATTTTGTTGAATTTTGTGTTGCATTTTGCATCCATATGTGTTTTTGGTATTAATTGTGTGACATATGCATTCAATAACTCACATGCATTTATATTCGAATTGAGTTGTGATTATAGGTTAATATCTTAGCATCAAACCACGGCCAAAGTTTCGAGATAACTGCTATTTACTACATGTATTCCTCATGGATATGGGTGATTTGAAGAAGGCTCCGGGATTTGTTATGGAGTAGATCAACCTAGTTCAAGAGGCCTTTTAACTCAAGGAAGAAGTGAAGGAAAGACCTTGAAGATATTAAGATTCAAGGTTTCCATCTATAATCAAGATGAAGATCTTTAAGTAGTTAGATTTAAGGTCGAGTTGTGGGAATGAAGAGGCTAAAAGAAAATTCTCAAGGTTGAAGTTATAATCAGGAATTCAGTTTGGGGTGAAGAATAAAAGACTTTTGATATTAGAAGATGGATCAAGGTGAATTAAGAAACCATTCAACTTTTGAATTCTTGAAGGGGATAAGCAAGATATTTGGATCGGTGTTTAAGTTTAAGGTTCAGTGGAAGTTAAAGTTGCATGACTATTGGAACCCTTCAAGGCTAAAACAAGGAAGCTACAGTCGGGTAACAAATACGGTAAGGAATTAGTCAAATGAAGATTTGTTCTAGAGAAAAGGGAAAGAATCGAGTCACTCGGACCTAGAAGACTTGGGATCAAATGACAACCCCGGGTTGTGAGAAAATAATCCTTATTGATAAAGGAATTAAGAAGTCGGAGATTCTTATTGGGACGCAAGAGATACGAAGAAGAGAAGGATCAGAGAAAAGTTAAAGGGATTTGATCAAGAGGAAAATAGGTTCAAGAATCACGAGTTTTGGATCATGGAGACATGTAAGTTGATTCAAGGAACTTCAAAGACTTGGAGGCCATGGGAAGGCAAGATAATCTAATTGATATTTAAGTTCGGCATATGGAAAGATTCAAGAGGCCAACTTTACGGAAGTAGAAGGATTGGGTTTTATGACAACTTTGGATCTTAGGAGCTCACAAGAGGTACAAGGAAGTATGGGAACTTAGAGTCGGTTTTGGGAAGAATTAACGCACGGAGAGGCTCGGGTATAGACGAATTGGAGCTCAACAAGGCATTCGGATTTTTGGGATTACGGATGGATGCAAGAGGAATTAAAGAAGCTAGAAGACTAGGGTATACAAGAAGTGATCGATGAATTTGAGCACAAAGGACCAAATTTCCGAGCTAAAGATTTGCACTAAGGTGAAAGGTACTTGCATTCATGGCACGTGCATCGTACATCGTGTTAAATTTTTTTTATCCATCTTTATATTCATTTAACTGAGATAATTTCCCTAATATGATACATACCTTGATTGTCCCAAATGTGCTATATGCATCGAGCATTTTTTTACCCGACATGCATAGCTTGGTGTTTGTTTGATAGGAAAATCTACTCCATCACATTCATCAAGAATAAGTCCTATCAAGTTATATAAGATCAAGAAAGGAAGAACCTTGGGTTTGCAATGAATCGAACAAAATTGGGATCTTAAGGGATTTTGGAATTTGAAATAGGAGAATGGGAACAGAAGAAGTGAGTTATTTTCCTTGCTAATCATTTTAAAGTGATTGTGTAGCACCCCAACACGTAAGGATGCCACACCCCCGCACTACAGGTCGATCCACACATGAAATGGATAATCCGTACATGAATCAACCTGCAGCGAACGGGACTAACTCACAAATCACACATCATAATGTATAAAAGTAAAGCAGAAGCATGCTATGTCATTGTTCATTTATCAAGTAGTTCACATGTGAATTTTACATATCAATACATTATCATCTCCTAGGAATAAATAACAAATAACATTAACAACAGTTCCTTTGAAATGATAATTAAATAAATGCACCGTGCGGAGCTCGAATGCAAGGCCTCGACTCAGCTTGATTCCCTTTTAGAGTGTACCTGCAAGAACACTGTACATATATGGATTTCCCCAAATATCTCCATCACTCCCATAAACCCTATCACTCCAATAAACACCATCACCCCAATAAACTCCATCACTCCAATAACTCCTTCACTCCAATAGAGCCCATCACTCCAATAACGGGAAGGTTGCGAGCCTTCACCATTCACGGTAACACGGTAATCACGATGCATGCATTGCTTTGCATGATCATGACATTAATCACGTTGCATGCATTGCTTTGCATGAACATGACATACTAATCAAACTACACGCATTGTTTTTCATGAGCCTGACTTGCTTGTAATCACTTGAACGGTCCAATCACGGTACGCTCATTGCTTTGCACGACTGTGACATTAATTAAGCTACACGCATTGCTTTGCATGAGCCTAAATTGCTTGCTGACAGGCACTAAACCAAGTTTATAACTCATATAAGCCACATACGAGAGCCAAGAAAGTGAAAAGAATGCAATAAGATGGGTTTTGGCAAAGTTTGGTAAAAACAGATAATTTTTGGAAATGTGCATGCGGTAGGAAAACTGAAATATCTTAAGTTCTAGAAATTAGAATTACGTTTTGTTTATTGAATAAGAAAATAGACACATAGACCTTTCCAACGGTATATGGTACGTTTTCTAATTCAAACCGAGGTGAAAATGGCGTTGGTTCGAAGTTGGTCAAGATGCAGTTTCTGGAGGGGTCGCGGGCGCGACCAAAATCCTTCACAAAATGGTCGCGGCCGCGACCAAATATTTTTGGCCGAATTTTCCTCCAATTTTCAAAATCTCGAAACTTGGCTAAAATGGGGTCACGGGCGCGACCAATTTTGGTCTATTTTCAGTCGCGGTCGCGACCCGTTACCCAGCAGCAGCAAAACAGGGGAAAAACAGGGGATTTTCGTGCCAAAACTCCCCAAAACACCAACAAATGCATGATCACTCCAAAGCAAATGTCAAAGTATGTCAAATATGCACTATACTTCACTTATTCAACCATCCAACCAAGAATTACACATTCAAGCATCACAATTCATCATTAAAACCCCACATTTATATATATGCTTCCAACTTTCAACAAAACCAAAGTTTCCATGCAAATTCAATCCCTTTTTAATCCTAAGCATGTTTCTAATCCACAAATAAACCAAGAATCATGCTATACTCATCAAACCCTCCATTATAAGTGATTCAAGAATTCAAGCAACATCTCCATTTATACCTTAATATAAAGAAAGAAAGGATGAAATGGTGAGATGATGATGATGCTCCAATTTATGCAAACATCCTCCTTGAATTCTAGCTTGAAATTGATGAAATCTTCCCTTCTCTTCCTTTGGTGTAAGAACCGTAAAAGAGTGTGTGTATATGTGTGAAATCTTGGATGAAATACGGAATGGAATAGAATGGAAGAAATGAATGAGATATTTACAAAAGTCTTCCACCAAATATGATGACTCAACCAATTTTACATATTAGTCCTTGAAATATTTGAATTGATGCAAACTAGTTCCATCTCTAATTCAAGTATCAATTAAACCCAATGCATATTATGCAATTAAGTCCAATACTTACACAAGAGATCAATTAAGACCATACAATGCAATTAAATCATATATGAACAATTAGTCACATTATCAATTATTTCATATAAATACATAAGAATATATTACATATAATGTTATGAAATTTAATATAATGTAAAATAATGTATAAATGAAAAATGGGGCGTTGCAGATTGTAAGTGAGATCACCGGAACGGGAAGGCAGAGCTAAAGAAGTTGGGGATTTTCTATCCCCTAGGCGGTAAAATAAGTTCAGAGAATTGGGAATAGAGCTTTTAAGGGGAAGAGCCTAACCGGAGAATAAATTAAATCATGATCATGCTCAATTGGGTTGCCTTGGCGGAACGATAGAAATTTAGGAGCTAATAGGTAACAAGGATTCGATAAACGTGGTAAGAGATGAGATGGAAGTTCTAGCATTTGATGCAATCCCAAACCCGGAGAGGATGAAACTTCCAGAATAATATCTAGATACTTTGAGAGATGAAGATTTGGATGGAAAGAAAATTAAGAGCTAAAGAGGACCAGACAGAGAAAATGATGATTGATGGTAACCTCTGTTGCAAGATCAATGTCGTGAGTTTCTTATTATAGGAGATCTACCAACTTAATCTTCCAAGATTAAAAGCATGGTGATTTGTATAATGTACGGTATACCGTGAAGATGTTAAGATCGAGAAGAAATTGGCAAGGATTGGTAAGAAAGATATTAGATAAGAAAAGCCGATTAAATTATCAAATCTCAAAAAGGGACAAAGTGAGATTTAATTGAACCGAGCGAAGGAAGTAAATGATCTATGAGGTAACACAACATAAACAAGACAGGATACCGATTTGTCAATTGTTTTCCATAATGAACCAGGAATACTTTTAGGATTTGAGAGTAGCTCTACTATCCGTGAAAGCTCAGTATAGTCAGTAGTGAAGGATGAGTGATTGAATTAAGATCAAGTGTCCACTCAAGAATGGAACTTCCAACCATGGGATTCGTAAGGAAAGGAAAGTTGATCGTGGAGTAAAACTCGGGTGGACATTGAAGTGTCAAATCCATCGGGCATTTCGAGGAGTAACACTAGAGGTAGACGTATCTCCAAGAAAAATTCGAGTGTTGATTCAGATCACTACCATGGAAGATTCCCGATCAACGGTGAACGGTACATCAAGCATTCATGGCATATGCATGCACATAACATGAGTTTATATTTTATCATGATTGGTGCTTTGATTATTAATTGTATTAATTGCTTCTTGTGTGCTTGTTGTATAACGTGACTGTATTTTGTGTGTTGTTACTTGCGTTCTGCTTGGGGGTTTTGAGCCCTTTTGTGTTGTGTCTGTAGCACCCGGAACGCTAGGCACCACATCACCCGCACTATAGCCCCAATCCACATATGAAATGGTTAATTCATACATGAACCAAAGCTACAGCGAACGGGAGATAATGAAAAAAAAAAAAAAAACACTACACAAAGCTAGGCGGGACTAACCCCAAACCAAACAATCAACAATTCAGAGTAGATGAAAGCGGAAGCAATAATTCATTGAATACTTATAGGTACCATATTTATTTATTTACTAATAGATACCAACATTTCATATCAATACAATATCATCTCCAAAATAAATATCAAGGCATGCTACAAAATACATAAAATATTTGTACATGAACAAAATGCGAGATGAAGTGTGCTAGACCCGAATTAAAGACACTCTAGACTCTAATTCCCGCCTAGCACGCCCTGCAAAACAACTGAAAAGTTGAGGTGTCAGTCCAACACGGACTGAGCGAGGGGTTATAATTAAATATAAGCGCACCTACAAGCAGGTTATAATCTCGGGTAATAAGTTTGGGAAAGTAACAATACAAATTGGTAAAAGGAGAGGTACTATCGGCCTATATTACAACTAATTAACTTTATTAATTAGTCAATTCAATACAAGCAATTGTGGCCCGGCGAGTGAGGGCAATTCTCCAACCTTACTCCAACTGTGCATAATCAATCAATCAATTGTTCAATAGTTAGGTGATCACGCAATTCATTACGGTGCACAATTAGCAGTTTCAGTCCATCCTTCTTCCTCTGGGTGATGGTGGGATTGCAAGGCCCCACCATCGAATCAGTCTGGGCAGAGAGTACATGAATCCCTAAGCCCGGAACTCCTTCCTCCCCTAATCTCCTAGGGGGTTCAGGGGTCATCCCAATTTGGTGAGAGTAACTCTCGAGTTACCCGTCAGCCCATGCTTTCCGGGGTTGGCTCAAGTCACTACCCTCGGGCCCACAGTGCAATACAATACTCGCCCAATCAATCAATCAATTAATCAGTTCCTTCAAAAGTTTGATAAATCATTTGAAAACCAATCTCATTTGAAAACTATAGCTATATAGATAGGTTTTGGCTTAAAACTTCACATAGGTTTATACGGGTTCTAGGTAGCTGGAATTAAACCTCACCTGAACGATCCAAAACAAACAAGGAAACAGCTCATGGGGCCTGCTCCTCGTCATCAGGAAGCTGGTCTGTGCAAGAAAGACAATTGTCCGTGAGACACGACTCAAAATGTACCAAATAGGGCAAACGGCAAAAATGCAATGAGTATGATATGAATATGTAACAGACAAGATTATGTTCATGTGCACTATTAAGAAATTAAATCATACGTTCAAGTCATCCATTCAATTCATTCGAACCCACAATTTGGGAAAAACAATTAAATACAGTCAATTAAACCAAATAACAATTAATATATAACCAACATATATGTATATATAACATATACACGTACAGCCATGCATGCAAAACAATATGCATGAAAATAGAGGGTGACACGCCCGTGCCACCAAAATACACTAAGCCGGGACACCCCCGTGTCACAGTACAGCGGGTAACATGCATGAAAATAGAAGGTGACACGCCCATGTCACCCTTACAAAGCAAACCGTGACACCCCCGTGTCACGGTACAGAAGAACTAGGCCACTACGCACCCACGTGTCACGCTGAAGAAGGAAAATGTGACACGCCCGTCTCAACAGTGCGTATCAGAAAAAAACAGAGCAATAGCAGTAGCAGCAACGATCCAACAACAACAACCCACAAATGAATTCAAACCAAGATGAATTGCATATATATCATGCAATACACATACTATCATATATAAATCAATAACAATTCATATAAACACCCATTTCCATGTTAGATCATCAAGAATCATTCATTCAAAGCCCAAATCATCAATCATGCTCCAAGTGCAATATCACCAAGTTGAATACATATAACTTCAGCTCAAAGTTCCTCAACATATTTCCAACAACCAATACACAATTTAACCCATCCAACACAAAGCCCTATCAAAGTCATAAATCCAAGAAATTCATCCAAGTTCCATAATTACCTCAAAAGAAAGAAATGGAAGACAAGATGAAGATATGATGTTGATGATGCTTGTATGATCACAGATCCCACAAAGATGAAGCTTAAAAGATGAAATCTTCCTCCTAGCTTGAAGAGGGTTGGTTCGGTTGGCAAGAGAAGCAAGAGCAATTATGTATGTTATGTTTTGTATGGAATGGGAAGGAATGGAACGTGATGGCTGCTATGAAGGAGAAAGAATTAGCCAAATTTTGCTATTAAGTCCTCCAATTATTTAAGTCATGCAATGAAGTTCAATTCCATAACAAATGATCAATTAGATCCAATGCAATTAAGTCCCTAATTCATAAGAATGCTCAAGTAAGGTCACGAAAGAATTAAATCACGTTCGGGAAATTAATTCACGTTACAATCACGTTCAATATATACGACAATTATAATAGGATAAGAATTTCAATAAAATACTAAGAATATAAATTTTATAAAATTATGTCATGACATGAAAAGTTAAAGAAATGATCAATTAATAATTAAAATCTAACTCTCAAACTCACACGTGTCGATCATACCTGAAATGCCGAAAGCTGGGGCGTTACAGTGTCGATGTTTCTCTTTCTTTGTGTTTGAGAGATGGGGTTCTCTCATTACTTGTTGAGAGACGGGGTTCTCTCGTTGCTTGTTTGAGAGACGGGGCTCGCTCGTTGTTTCTTGCTACTTGTTTACCTTGCTCTAGTGATAGTTTAGATTTTCGAGTGGGTAAGTTCTAGTGAGATAAGGGTTGTGGCTTAACAGCATTGAAGACCCTTTGTTGCTTCAAGACCATTTCTGAACTAACACCTGATGGGGAGTTGCTAACCCGCATGGGATAAACACGGGAGAGTTGCTTAATAGTCCAGAACTCGAGGCGGTGGACCTGAGGACAGGTCCATTTTAAGGGGGAAAGGTTGTAACGCCCCACATGTTCAAGTAATTCAGGTACACGCGCCACACGTGTGGATTTGAGAGTTAAAATCTCCTGTGTACTTTAATTGATTATGTGTCTAAATGAATTATGTGAATGAATGCTTAATTGAAGTATGTGCAAAGTGGAATACGTGATTAATTGTTTAATTTATTTTCTATGAGTTTGGGGTGAAGAATAAAAGACTTTTGATAATAGAAGATGGATTAAGGTGAATTGAGAAACCATTCAACTTTTGAATTCTTGAAGGGGATAAGCAAGATATTTGGATCGGTGTTTAAGTTTAAGGTTCGGTGGAAGTTAAAGTTGCGTGACTATTGGAACCCTTCAAGGCTAGAACAAGGAAGCTATAGTCGGGGTAACAAATACGGTAAGGAATTAGTCAAATGAAGATTTGTTCTAAAGAAGAGTGGAAAGAATCGAGTCACTCGGACCTAGAAGACTTGGGATCAAATGATAACCCCGGGCTGTGAGAAAACAATCCTTATTGATAAAGGAATTAAGAAGTCGGAGATTCTTATTGGGACGTAAGAGATACGAAGAAGAAAAGGATCAGAGAAAAGTTAAAGGGATTTGATAAAGAGGAAATTAGGTTCAAGAATCACGAGTTTTCGGATCATGGAGACATGTAAGTTGATTCAAGGAACTTCAAACACTTGGAGGCCATGGGAAGGCAAGATAATCTAATTGATATTTAAGTTCGGCATATGGAAAAATTTAAGAGGCCAGTTTTACGGAAGTAGAAGGATTAGGTTTTATGACAACTTTAGATCTTGGGACCTCACAAGAGATACAAGGAAGTATAAGAACATAGAGTCAGTTTTGGGAAGAATTAATGCACGGAGAGGCTCGGGTATAGATGAATTGGAGCTCAACAAGGCATTCGGAGTTTTGGGATTACGGATGGAAGCAAGAGGAATTAAAGAAGCTAGAACACTTGGGTATACAAGAAGTGATCGATGAATTTGAGCACAAAGGACCAAATTGCCGAGCTAAAGGTTCCACCAAGGTGAAAGGTACTTGCATTCATGGCACGCGCATCGTACATCGTGTTAATTTTTTTTTATCCCGCTTTATATTCATTTAACTGAGATAATTTCCCTAATATGATGCATACCTTGATTGTCCCAAATGTGCTATATGCATAGAGCATTTTTTTACACGGCATGCATAGCTTGGTGTTTGCTTGATATGAAAATCTACTCCATCACGTTCATCAAGAATAAGTCCTATCAAGTTATGTAAGATCAAGAAAGGAAGAACCTCGGGTTTGCAATGAATCGAACTAAATTGGGATCTTAATGGATTTTGGAATTTGAAATAGGAGAATGGGAACAGGAGATGTGAGTGATTATCCCCGCTAATTATTCTAAAGTGATTGTAAGTGAGATCACCGGATCGGGAAGGCAAAGCTAAAGGAGTTTGGGATTTTCTATCCCCTGGGCGATAAAATAAGTTCAGAGAATTGGGAATAGAGCTTTTAAGGGGAAGAGCCTAACCGGAGAATAAATTAAATCACGATCATGCTCGGTTGGGTCGCCTTGGCAGAACGGTAGAAATTTAGGAGCTAATAGGTAACAAAGATTCGATAAAGGTGGTAAGAGTTGAGATGGAAGTTCTAGCATTTGATGTAATCCCAAACCCGGAGAGGATGAAACTTCGAGAATAATATCTAGATACTTTGAGTGATGAAGATTTGGATGCAAAGAAAATTAAGAGCTAAAGATGAAAAGAAGAAGAAAAGGATAATTGATTGTAACCTCGGTTGCAAGATCAATGCCGTGAGTTTCTTATTATAGGATATCTACCAACTTAATCTTCCAAGATTAAAAGGATGGTGATTTCTTGGTATACCGTGAAGATGTTGGGATCGAGAAGAAATTGGCAAGGATTGGTAAGAAAGATATTGGATAAGAAAACCCGATTAAATTATCAAATCTCAAAAAGGGACAAAGTGAGATTTAATTCAAACGAACGAAGGAAGTAAATGATCTATGAGGTAATACAACATGAACAAGACAGGATACCGATCCGTCCCTTGTTTTCCATAATGAACTAGGAATACTTTTAGGATTTGAGAGTAGCTCTAGTATCCGAGAAGGCTGAGTATAGTCCGTAGTGAAGGATGAGTGGATTGAATTAAGATCAATTGTCCACTCAAGAATGGAACTTCCAACCATGGGATTCGTAAGGAAAGGAAAGTTGATCGTGGATTAAAACTCAGGTGGACATTGAAGTGTCAAATCCATCGGGCATTTCGAGGAGTAACACTAAAGTTAGACTGATCTCCAAGAACAATTCGAGTGTTGATTCAGATCACTACCACGGAAGATTCCCGATCAATGGTGAACGGTACATCAAACATTCATGGCATATGCATACACGTAACATGATTTTATATTTTATCATGATTGGTGCTTTGATTATTAATTGTATTAATTGTTTCTTGTGTCCTTGTTGTATAATGTAACTGTATTTTGTGTGTTGTTACTTACGTTGTGGTTGGGGGTGTTGAGCCCTTTTGTGTTGTGTTGAAGTTTCTCTTTCTTTGTGTTTGAGTGACGGGGTTCTCTCATTGCTTGTTGAGAGACGGGGTTCTCTCGTTGCTTGTTTCAGAGATGGGGCTCTCTCGTTGTTTCTTGCTACTTGTTTACCTTGCTCTACTGACAGTTTAGATTTTCGAGTGGGTAAGTTCCGGTGAGATAAGGGTCGTGGCTTAATAGTCCTTTTCCGAACTAATTCCTGATGGGGAGTTTCTAACCCGTATGGGTTGAACACAGGAGAGTTGCTTAATAGTCCAGAACTCGAGGCCGTGGACCTGAGGACAGGTCCATTTTAAGGGGGAGAGGTTGTAACGCCCGCATGTTCAAGTAATTTAGGTACGCGCACCACACGTGTGGGTTTGAGAGTTAGAATCTCTTGTGTACTTTAATTGATTATGTGTCTAAATGAATTATGTGAATGAATGCTTAATTGAAGTATGTGACAAACTGGATTACGAGATTAATTATTTAATTGTCTATGAGATCATTTTATCTGCAATTATATTCCGTTCCATTTGATTTCATATATAACTATTATACATCATTACACTCACATGCATTATAAGTAAATATAATATTGAGCACTATGATCATTTATATAGATATTATATATTAATATCTAACTTTATACATACACATTATATATCTATACATATATGCATTGTATACATTCCTCTTTTGTAAGACACAGACATTTCACACACCAAATCTCTAACACCCACTTTACATACACTTATCTTCATCCTGATCACATTTGATCTCCAAGAAGAAGAGGTTAGGAAGGATCATTCATCAAGTGGCACAAACATCAACAAGATCATCATCTTCATCATCACCATCTCACCATTTCCTTTCTTCCATTCCAGGTTTGATGATTTATATTTGTTATGTGAGATGAATAGTTAGGTTGGATGACTTGAATGGTTTCCTTGAACTTGAGCTTGAATATTTGATCTTATATGTGATTATCTTTGAAGTTATTGCATGAATACCTTGGTTGTTAGAAGATTTCTTGTTATAGCATGAATGAGGCTTTGCTTGGTAAATCTAAGTGCATAAATGTTGGGTTTATGTTGCCGAATTGACATATGTGAGTTAAATGCATGTTATATGCTAGTTTTGAGTCTTTACTTGATGTGGTTTGGTGTGGGAGAGGCTTGGGAGCCTTATTTTCGAGCTTTGCCCTGTTTTTCCCTCTTTTTTCTGCTGTTGGAGAAGATCCACGGGCGTGGATTTTGACCCACGGCCGTGGATTTGAGTCCAAAAAACTTGGTTTTTCGGCATAGGAATCCACGGGCGTGGATTTTTTTCCACGGCCATAGATCCACCCCTTTTTTCTGTCCGAGTTTGTTTTTCTTCGTTCTCCCTCGTACGAACTCCGATTGACCTGATTTTTGAACTGCCAGAAACTTATTGAAGTCTATAGAAACCTCTAATTGGAATCTGCTCAATATCCTTTGCCATTTGTGAGATATAATCAATCCTTTTTGCTGTCCCCACTTCACCGACAATCTGCATTCGTTCAATTTCGGACCTACGCCATTTACTCCTCGTTTTGAACTAGAAAACGATCCATATATCATTTTAAAGGTATACATGTCTATTTTCATATCCAACAAACAAAATCGAATTCTAACTTCTACAACTCAAGATATTTCCATTTTCCTACAGCTTGTACATTTCTGAAAACTTTCAACTTTTGCCAAACATCGCTAAAAGCCCTCTTATTGCATTCATTTCACTTCCTTGGCTCCCGTATGTGACTTATATGAATTATATGATTGCTTAATTGATAATTGTGCTCTTATTTGACACTCTTTGATCTTTAATTGTTTAAACTTGATTGTTAACTTCGTGTCATACATGAAATGAATTCATTTGATTAAATGGCATGAATACATGACCTCTTTGAGTGTAATTGTGTCTCTTATATGTTAATTGAATGTCACACATGTTATAACATGACATACCACTTTATAAGGGTTGTCGTGCGTCCTGTTTGGTATCATATCGAGTCTCCTTTCACGAGTACACACTGTTACTTTCTCTTGTACAGTCCATCTCCAGGGCGGAGACTTCAGGATTGAATAGGCACCTGTATCAATCATGTTTCTTGTCTTGGGTTATTCCAGGTGAGGGTGTTTTCGGTCTAGCAATGTATCCAACCCTACAACTTTTTATGACAAGTTTTGGCCAAAAACCTTATGTGTATATATATATATATATATATATATATATATATATATATATATATATATATATATATCGTTTTCATAGTGGAGTCATCGAGTAAATTCTTATCGAGTAAACCTTTTTCAAGGATTATAAAATGTATTATGATTCTCATAACTTGAAATATTTTGTCAAGATTATGCACAACGATCATGCACATGTTATTGGGCCCCGGGGAAATGTATGAATGGAGACCAGTTCGGCATCGGGCCGATATATAGCTAAGCCATTGCACAAAGTGCCCATTGAGAATCTCTCACGCGACCGTGTAGTGTGGAAGGTGAGATATTCTTGAGCCGATGGTTAACCCATCGAAGGAGCGGGTAGGAGTCAGAGTCGCCGTCTCAATATTGTTATTATTAAATAGTTCGGGTCTGCAGGCCCAGCCATTATGGAGGGAGAAGGTTGGAAATTATTTTATGATTATGATTATGTTATTATGATTATGCACAGTGCGGGAAGGCCGGGACACGGATTGCCCAAATGCTCATGTCTCATGTTTATGTCTCGCCTGTATTATTATGTATTGCATGATCATGTATTTAAAACATATTAAATCATGTTCATCGTACACAGTCGGAGTTTGGTTGGAGAATTATGCACGCTCACTCGCCGAGCCATTATGATTATTCATGATTTATGAACTTAATGAATTAAATACGAATTAGTCTTAAAGTCCAAGCATTGCTTATCTATTTTCTTGCCCTTCGCGGGAACTAACCTCACTTAAAACGTTGCTCGGGATTTATGACTTGTATGCGCATGTTTCTATATATATGTACAGCTCCTGCTCACTCTGTCTTCTAGAGACTGACCTCTCTTCCCCACTTTTCAGTTCTTGCAGGTCTTGCTAGGCGGAGGTCGAGTTTTATTTTCCTTGTCGAGTTACTTGTGCACTCGAGTCACATTTTACATTGTATGATTTAATGGAAATCCCTTTATATATTTGGACCTGTGTGCCAGTTATGAATTATGGTTTATTATTGATTCGGGACAGGTTGCATGTGTAGTTGAACCCGTTATTAGGATGCATGATGATTTTAATTTATGTATTGGAATTGTTGGGCTTGTAGCCATTACTGAATTTTATTGTTGGTATCATTGCTTCCGTATTGCACTCGTCAGGTTGTTGCATTAATTGGTACAGGGTTAGATTCCACCTAGCCAGGGAGTTGTTTTTATTTTGTCACCCGATCGCTATGGGTCCGGTTCATGCTGTATCATCAATTTCATGCGTAGACTAGACTTGTAGTGCGGGGGATGTGGTGCCTATCGTCTCGGGTGCTACATTTGTGATTTAACATCTCATGGAAAAAATGCCTATCCTAATTACAGAGAAGGAATGATGCGAAGAATGTTTTGGTAAGAAGGAAAATATTTGATAATCACTGGGTTATTCCATACTGCCCTTATCTTCTGGCAAAATTTGATTGTCATATTAACGTTGAAATTTGCTTTGATACCAAATTAGTAAATGTAGCACCCCGGAGCGCAGAGCACTACACCCCCCGCACTATAGCCCGACACGTGTAACGAAATGGGAACTCCGCCACGTACCAAGCCACAGTGAACGGGTGACAAACAAAACACACACACTAGCTAGGTAGTCTAAACCCTAATACAGAGCGCGCACAAAAATAATATATCACATGCGAAAGCCACAAGATCATTACAAACAAACGTACATGCTCGAATTATTACAATTTGTACATATTATGCCCATCCAAAGCCAGTTAATCATATGAGTATCAAATTTCAAAATTCAGAATGCTAACTTATACAAATTATACATATCTTATTCATAATATCAAGACTTAAAAGTAAAGAAGCAAAGATGCAAAAGACCCGACCGACAACCTTGAACAAACTAAACAAAGGACCCCCTCCTAGCACGAACCAAACATATACGTGCAAACTCAACAAACAAAAGGGGTAAAAAGAAGACAACGAGGAGGGGTCAGTCCTAAAGACTAGTAAGAAGGCTAACACACTGACACGTATATAACAAGAGCATAGCATGTTCAAAATTAACGGTTCATGAACCGGGGCTTGCTTTTTGCAATCCAAATCATTTAACATGTAATACTAAGTATAGGGAAAAGGGTTAAGGCCGAATGCCAAAATCAACTAAATTTTAGTAATTATGAAGTCCACTCCCGTTTCACAAACCAAGTTCAAAATCAAACACATAACTCGGCTAGTACGAGCTTCAGACCAACCTTACTCCGTTCATAAATCAAAGATCTAAAACAAAAGCAAATCATAATTCGGAATCAAACACACATACCTCTTCTCCGGTTGATGGGAGGGTGGCCTACCCTGCCCATCGGTCATACCGTATGGGTCGTGAGTTTCATGATGCTCACGTCCGAGGACTCCTTCCCCCACCAAGCCTCCTAGTGGGTTCAGGTTTGACCCTTAAGTGTGGAGACCGTGCTAGGGAATACCCGATGGCCCACACCGTCCCGGGTCTCCTTCGCACAAATCTCCGGGTCCCAGTCTAATTTCAAATTGTTCGAAAGTTCTTAATTTTCAAAAATCCAACTTAATTTTCAAAACATAACTCGCGGTTTCAAACATACTCACACCAACCCTTTTCAAAAGAAACAAATGAAAATATTTCTTATATATACATAAAAGTGTTTTCAAATATCCATAACAAAAAGGCCAAAATCCCTCAAAATACGTATCAAACACTTATCTAACTACTTATACATATACATAGGTCGCATGTGATCTTAAATCACATCAAGGGTTCTAGGTCATAATAACTAAAAGAAAGAAACCTCACCTTGTCGAACCAACCGAAGAAAGCAAACTCAAACCACACTTAAGAGACCTCCTCGACACCCACGGGACGAAACTCTGAACAAAACAAACGACAAAAGACGTACTTACACTCAAAATGAACCAATTAGATGCTCGACAAATGCATATGGATGTCAATGATGCAATGTACCTCAAATAAATTCACACTTAGGCATATCAGAGCGAATAACGAACTATCACACAAATAATTTATAAATTAAACTCATAATACATCAAATAAGCTCATAATGTATCATATTATAACATATCTCAAGCATTCATAAGTTTATAAGAGGCAAGGAATGGATATAAAAAAAAAGAAATAAAGTAGCACATAAGAGCATATGAGTTCATAAATTAAAACGAGCATTCAGGTCAAACCATAAATTCAAAATATATAACCTAACACATAATATAACATATTCACATAGCATATAAGTCATAAACGAATAAAAAGAAGGAATTAGAAAGTACAAAACAAAGCACGAAAGTTAAGCACGCAAGATCGAAGTATTTAAAGTTATTAAAATATAAAAGTAAATCAAATACTTAAACTAAATACATAACACAAATATAATATATACATATATATATATGCATTTACATGCATGCATGATATAAATATATACATACATTACACATATACATATATGCAATACACAATATAAATATCAATACATACACTCCCACGCAATTCATGCAAAACAAAGCTCTAAATTAACAATTAAGGAGAAAGGAAAATAGGTAGCACACACAGCAGCACAGAAGCAGTTCCAGGTCGAAAGGAGGCCAAAATAAGGTCGCGGCCGTGACAAAAAATGATCTGATTTCGATCGCGGCCACGACTGCACGCAGCAGTCGCGAAAAAAAGACGCAGCAGCCCCTGTTTCTTCTCCATTCTTTGCAGCAGCAACAGGGCATGAAAGGCAACATCTAAGGCAGCAAAAAGGAGTACAAAACACAGAAAATACCACCCCAAAACAAGCTCAAACACGTAACAAGAGAAGGAAGAGCTGATCAGCCCCAAAAACTCCAAAAACTCATATTTGCAGCCATGGTGGTTCCACACACATCTCATATAAATCAAATTCATGCTTACAACAAGTTTAAGGATGCAACAAGGATCATATAACACTTCAAGATTCAAGAAATGGTCCAAAAACGAGCAAGAATTCATCAAATCTTCATCAAACCCTTACTATTCACATATAAATTCATATCATACTCAAAATGGAAGATTTATGGCTTGAAAGTTGTCTCAAGATGTGGAGGATAAGAAAAAATGCTTACCTCTCGGATTTGACGAAGATTGGAGGTCGAACGAGCTTGAAATCCTCCATGGGTGAATAGTGATGGGTTTCTCCTCTTCTTCTCCCTTTTTCTCCATCTCTCTCGGTTTCCTTGGGATCTGGACCGAAATGGCTGAGGTTTGGAGATATTTTTATGAGTTAGGGTCATGTAGGTTCAAGAATCGGGTCATATGGTTAAGAAACAAGAAAGTGATGGCAAAAACCGTGAAATGTCGCAAATCTGTCCGAAGTCTGCGTTTCGGGCAAAATTCGAAGGTCCGAACGGGCTTGGAAAAATACAAGGCTAGGTTCATAAATTCCATATTCTCGTTATGTGTCCAGCACCACTTCCGGAATTCGAATCCGAATTCCCGAGCTCAAGATAAAAATTCCGGAACACAAGGCACACTAAAACAATTTAGGCCCTCGAGACCCTAACAAATAAAATATGGTTCGGTACCATATCAAACAAGTCCAAAAATGTAAAACGAGCATATAGAAGAATTTATTACATACATAAGTCATGCATATCAAAATTTCACAAAATTTGGAAGCAAGTCGGAACTCAAACAGATCGAAACAAGTTCAAAAGTTTAAAAACGTTCAAATATTCATTCATATAATTTAAATGCACACTTAACACTCTCGAAACAGCGTACCTGTATGGCCGGACGAGCGGGATGTCACAGTAAAATACTTGTATAAGTATATATATATAAGCGACATAATCAAGTTACTTATAACATTGTTGAAAATGCTTCTTCTACTGCACCCGATGAAATCAAACAATTTCAATCAGGAAAGTGGATAGCAACTCCCGAATCAGCTTGGAGGCTTTTTGGTTTTTCCATGAGTGAGATACATCCTTATGTTATAAGTTTACAATTGCACATTCCAAACTATCAGTATGTATCGATTAAATGTGCACAAACCTTGGAACAAATTGTTTATTATTAAATTTAGCAGCACTTGCTAAATTATTATTAAGTGCTAAATTGATTATTTGGGATGAAATATCATTGGCTAGGAGACAATTAATTGTAGCACCCCCAACGGGAGGCACCACATCCCCCGCACTAAGATCCAAACCCGATCACGAAATGGCATATCCGTACCCGAGTCCGATTCATAGCGAATGGGAGACTAACTCGCACACTAGGCTAGGCGGATCTAACTCAACAAACTCAGAGTGCGGAAGCAATTCAAACAATCATCAACAGATAGAGGAAGCAATTAAATCAACATAAAAAATAAGTGACGGGTTCAACTAGCATAGATACCTAGTCCCGAATCTCAAATGATCATAACATAATAAACCAACTTAAGTATCAACAGAATAGCTAATAACATCCAAGTGCTAGCATACTAACCCCACACGGGTTTAAGTCTAAGTAGAGTATAAAACATAATCTCCAAATGCGAAATATGAATACATAACATAAATAGAGTATGTGACAAATGAATCTAACACCAACTAGACTGACAAGTGTGACTCAGAAAACTCACTTCCGCTTAGTTCAAGCCAAAAGGGAACCTGCAAACTAAAAGATAAAACGAGGGGACAGTCAACTGACTGAGTGAGGGGGCTAACACACACCCGTACACTAATATATATAGAGCATAGCACATAACAGAAGGGTGGACTCCTGAACCGGATATAAAGGTTTGCACACCAAAGCGTTTGAAAACAAAATATACTTAGAAAACATTTTCAGAAAACCTTATTCCAATTCCTGATTCCCAGAACAGATCATATCATATGCTCGGCGAGTACGCGCTTCCAACCTTTACTCCTCATAACAGAACAAAACGGAAATGCAGAAATAAATCCCCCCTCAACTCCAGTGATGGAAGAGCCTCACGTTGGCCCTAACCATCCAGAACAGACATATCACAAGGGGTTGCGACCCACAAGTGCCCTCCCCGGCTGTACACCGAAGGCTCAAGATATCACGCCTCCCCTATCACCCTGAGTCACACAATGATATCTCAAATGGAACTAAGCACATGGTCAAACTCCGACGACCCTAACCATCCCGGGGGCTCCCTTACCCGTAGCTCCTCGGATCTATGAACAAACAAATAGACAGATGCCTATGGCCAACTCGCTACAGAGACATAACATATCTGAATTTTCCAAAATACCTTAAATATACCTTAATAATTAATTTTCCAAAACCAAGGATGGTCCACAAGGTCATAATCATATCATATCCAACACATATCTAATCATATTAGTATATAGTCATATGCAAGGATTAAAATTATAACGCACCGACGAGGGCATCCATGCCTATCCCGCGCTACTGACGTAGCTTGTATATAGAATTGCTATCCATATACCCGCCAAGACCGAAGCAAGCGGTGACAAATGGACATCCAAGTTAGGCGGTACTAATCACACGTATGCGGAAGCTTAAATCAAACATAACAAGTGCATAAATTCATTCATCCATCAATTAAGTGACCATCACGGTCCAGCACGAAATGCTCAAGTGCGGAATGTAAATCAACCTAATGAGCAACACGGTCCAAACTAAAAAAATTAAAGCAACATCATCTACTCCATACATAATCCATGAATCCCAAAAGCAATAACATAAAACTGAGTTTATGTTACAAGCATAACGAGTACAAACTAGACTCAAAGACAAGACTCTCAACAAGACCCCGCCTAGCTTGACTCCAAAATGCAACCTGCAGACACGAAAGGTAAAGGAGACTAGTTCAAAAGGAACCGGTGAAGAGAAGCTTACATAAAATAAGGGATATAAAGGTTCGATGCATACTCAAAACAACAACATTCATGATTCAACTCATTTTCAAGGTTATACAATTTTGATGAAACGAATCATGAACCAAAGCACCGGCTCGGCGAGTACGAGCACTCCATCCTTACTTCCTAAAAAAAATGAAATCAAACCAATCCATCCTTAAACCGTTGATGTCGAAGGTGTATAGCCCCCGAACATCGCAAAAGAGCCAAGGAGAATTGGGTCCATGAAACCGACCTTCTCCCAAGCTTACCTTAACCCCGAAACCTCCTCTGTGTCTTAGAAAAACTTGTCCAAAAGTGGGTACTTTGTAAGGTTTTAACCGTCTGCCCTTGCGTTCCCAGTCTTACCACTTACTCCGCCCCGAGCGCTATCAAAAGATCCAACCAAGCAAGCGTCGTTGCAAGGTATCATATAACCTCGCTACACAACTCACACAAACATAATATGCAAATGAAAGTTCTAAAGGCGTTTTGGGTATCTATCCCATATACCAAAACTCAAGTTTTACTTGTAAACCGTTTTCCATAAGCAATAACCATAATACGAGAAAGGTTAAAAAAACTTGGCTTATAAAGTCTACATATATATTTTCAAAACGGGAGTTAAAACCATAAAACATGATAGGCTATAGGTGTCCACAGTTTTGAAAACATTTTACATAATAGCTCCTCACCTTTACCAAGAACATCGAAGGCCAACCACGAGCAAACGAGCTACTAGACTGGAGACTCACCACCTAACAAGACAGCGTACCAACAAAGGTAAGACACGACTGGAGACCAAATAAGATGACGTACGGCTTCAAAATAAATGCAAACATGCAATTGATGTGCCATGAAAGTCCAAGATAGCATAAATCTAGCAATTACAATTAAACAACATCATACAAATCATATAACAAGCTTTCAAGTCTCAAGACATGTAACTGAACTCACAAGTGATGCTTACTTAGCATATTTGAAGCATAAAAGGCACGTTTGCAAAGGGACGTATCATAAATTAATCAAAACATGCACTAAGCATTTTACATATTATTTTCATAATTTATAATAATTTTAGAAGCAAGATAAACAAGTATTCGGAAAGCGTTATGCAATAAAGGTCCAAAAATTCCCCTTCATCCCGAACCATGTCGTAAGGCCGTGCGGATTTTGGCCTGGAGAGCTACACGGCCGTGCACTATTTATTTTTCAAAGTCGACAGTTATACACGACCGTGCGATTTTCCTTCATGAAAGCCGCAAGGCCGTACGGGGTCACACTCACCAATGCGCAAGATGTGACACCCCGACTTTCAGACCGTACAGGTATGACGTATGTGCGCGATTGACATTATTTAAATTCATATTCTTTATTATTTTAATTCTTATTTTGAATATTTCTTATGAATTCGAATGATTCTTATTTGAATATGTACGTAAATTGTTATGGTTTGATTCGTTTATGCTCGAATTGAATTCGGAATTTTACGTCGTTTTAGTATGATGGAGATTTATGTGTTATAAACTTTAATTTTTGCTCGTTATATGTTTTCGAATTTAATTGTTGAGCTTTTGAATTAATTGTTTGGTTTGGAACCTAAAGGAGGCTAAAACGCTTCTAGCGCACCTTGGGTTCCAATGTGTGTATTTTGAGCTCGGGAATTCGGATTCAAATTCCGTCACCACCGTTGAACTCGTTTCGACGATTTGGGTTCGATGGACTAAGCCTCATAACCTATTAAGAGCACTCGATGCTCCAAAATCCGACCGGAAACTTACCCCGCTCCTAAATGACTCCCTTTCACCTATTTTCACTTTAGTCCCTCAATTCATGACATATTACCCTCAAGCTTGGGCCCACACGCCACCAACACAATGTATATTCCTCCCTCTCTCTCCTCCATATCGGTATATGCAAGGAATGAGAGAAAAGTGCAGCAACTTTGGAGCTAAACCCTTCAAACCCGTCACTATTCACACCAAGGAGAATTTGAGCTCTAATCTCCATTTTCTTCCATCTTCTTCAAGGGGTAAGCTAGTATTTGATATGTACATGATTATATGATCATTTTGAGCTATTATTTCCATGCTTTGAGCTATGTTTGGAGTGATTATATAGCATGACTTGAATTATGAGGGTTTAATGATCTCTTTTGCTTCTTGGACTTAAGCTTTGATTTGAAGTTGTGAATATGATCCCTTGTGACTCTAAATTGATGATATGAATCCCCATTTGCTGATGGTTGAGCTTGGTGAAGTATACCATTAATGGAATTCAAAATCTTTGCTTGGATGAACTTCAGATATATGTTGATTCTTGAACTTTTGTGATGGTTGGGTTAATATATGTTGATCATGGAGTGATTTGCCTTTGTTTGCATGTATTTTGGAGCTTAGTATGGTTGCTTGTTGCTGCTACGTGCTTTCTCTATTTTGGTGCAGAGTTACTGTTGCTGTTGTAATTTTTTTTCGAAGACGAAAGGCCAACACGGCCGTGTCAGCTTTATACATGTTTTGGACACGGCCGTGTCCGCCTCTCGACTTGGGGTAAATTATTTTTATAAAATCGGACACGGTCGTGTCCACTTTGAACTAAAACTCAACACGGCCGTGTCAGCATCTCAGATTAAGCTCCTGAATTAATTTTAATCGGACACGGCCGTGTCCATTTTGAACTAAAACCCAACACGGCCGTGTCATTTGAAAATATGGCGGCGGCAATTGCTCGTTTTATCGCTTCGTTGTTTTTCTTTGTATTTTCTTTCCCCATTTATGACTCGTATGCATTCTCAGCTTGTTATATTATGCGTTATGTGCCTTGTTTTGAACTTATGACCTTATTTGATATGAATTGTGTGAATAAGAATTGGTAGGATTTATTTGGCATGTTTATGCATTTCAATTGCATTCCTTGCATTCACAAGCGTTGTCGAGCGTCTATTTGGTCCATAATTGAGTCTAAGTCTGGGCTGTTGTTCTCTTTTGCGTTTCAGAGGGTCCTCAGGTCGCACAAGAGCCCGAAGCTTAGGTGGTTGGCTGCCGTTCGATCCTACCTTTTGTCTCTTTTGTTAAGGTGAGGTTAGGAATTATTAGTTATTAACCTATGGCCGATAATGTGATGATTTCTCACTCGCATGCGGATATATTATACATATTTAAATATGAGTGCTTAAATTATGTTTATGATCTTGTGGAAGATTTGAACTTTATGGAAATGATATAAGTAAGAGCATATATAAGCTTGAGTTTTGAATCCCTTTTAGTACGTTTTGTAATGTTGAGCGAGTTGTGCCCTGAAAAATGGGAAGTTGTCCATTTTGTTATGTGGGCCCTGGAGACGTGGGTAAGGAAGACCCGGGGCGACCACGGGGTCACCGGGTTTGACCCTGTGCACGCTCTCAATTGAGATATTCACATGCGACCTAGGGAGGTTGGGAAGGCGTGATATCTTGAGCCCTCGGTGGATAACCGGGGAAGGCATATCGTGGGTTAGCTACCCCGTATGTTTTTGGTAATGTAGGTGCTAGGGTTTGATTCCCGATACACCATGGATGCAAGAGTGGAATTGTGATTTGATATGTATGTTTAAAGGAGTAAGGGATAGTCCGTTCTCGCCGGGCTTTTGTTTATGTTTGACTGATAGATTATGGATCGAGATAGGTGCTTTTCTTACTATATGTTAGTTTCGGGAAATGGTTTTTGTGTGCAAAACCTTAGCCTCGATTCATGACTATCACTTTTGATTTATGTTATGCTCTATACGTATTTAAGGTGTGGGTATGTTAAGCCCCTCACTCAGTCGAGTTGTGAGACTGACCCTCTCCTTTCCCTTTCAGGTGTGCCGAGCTAGGCGGGGAAGTACGAGTCTTAGTCTTGTACTTGTGTGTCTAGGTCGAGTTGCATTCTTACTTTTTGCATTTTGGATACTCTTATCATGTATTTGATGCCACAATTGTGTTTTGAAGAATTATGGACTTGTGATGTATGTACTCGATCTTTTGGGCCGTGAGGCCATTGTATATGATGTATATGTTAGTTATAGAGCTCTTTTCGATCCTGTTTACTGCTTCCGCATATGTGTTTTGTTCATTTACGCGCTCTGTTCGAGTTTAGCCCCGCTTAGCCTAGCGTGTGAGTGTAGGTTCCTGTTCGCTTGAACTCGGACTCATATATGGAAATCCATTTCATAGGTGGGTTCGGGTTTGGGTGCGGGGGATGTGGTGGCCACCGTTCCGGGCGCTACATCTTAAGGTGGTATCAGAGCTCTCGATTGCAAAACCGGAGCTCTCGAGTCGAGTCGGGTGAGTCTAGGTCGTACGGCTTAGGACAACGTGGTTATATGCATTTATGTGATTAATTGCTTATTTTCTTGTTAATAGTGCACATGAACATATACTGACCCGCACGCATATGAATTGGAATCTTCTGATTTGCAGAGAATATGCCTCCATGACGACACCATGGCCGAGATAGATCTCCGGAACATCGACATCACCGGGATCATTCTCCGCAACATGGAAATAATAACCCTCCACCACCACAGCAAATGGACCCCAAAAGTTTTATGGAGGGATTAGCGGTATATTTGGAACAAAGAGCTCAGGAAAGGAATAATGCACCTCAGGCCGGGAATCGTGGAGGGACTATTATCACTGCTCTTCTTCGGGAGTTTAAAAACCAGAATCCACCGGTTTTTATTGGTGGGAATGATGTGCAAGCGGAGGAGTGCTTAATTCAAACAAATCGGGTATGGCGCCTTATTCCTTGTGACCCGATGGATAAGCTACAGTGCACTCTCAGCATGATACAGGGACAGGCCTACAGTTGGTGGTCTGGTACTCGATCAAGTTGGAAGCTTCAGGGGAAGAAATTACATAGGATATCTTTGAGTGGGAATTCAAGAATAAATATATCCCTAAAGCTACGAGAAACCGAAGGTTGAGGGAGTTTATGGACCTTAAGCAAGGAGGGATGTCCGTGACTGAATATATTAATGAGTTTGAAAGGCTTTCATGCTATGGTGCCAATATTGCTAATGATGATGAAGCTAAAGCCTCTCAGTTCTTCAGGGCCTTCGGGAGGACATGAAAGATGCTTTGGAAGAAGCCAATACGAGCACGTGGGCGAAGGTAATAGATAAAGCTTTGAGGGTCGAGGAGAGAGTGGTTTTGAGGAGAAAGACTTCATATTCGGGGCAAGGGTCCAGCTCAGGAACTTTGAATAAATTTGGAAAGAGGCCAGCCTTTCAAAATTTTCAACAAGCTAAGCCTCAGAACAAATTATTTAGACCAGCGGGACCAAATCAAGCCAAGCAACCTTTAGCACTACGGCGCCACCTAAAGTGTAACGTACCTATTGTAACGCCCCGGTTTCCGGAAGAACAGGTAAGCACGCCACGTGTGCGTTTTGAGCGTAGGTTTATTTATTTCTTTTGATTTCATAATATATTCTTACGTGGCATTTCATATTTTTATAAAATTCACGAAACATTGTTTATATCAATTATATGATTTCAGATCATTGAAAAATTATTTCATAGCATGAAAAAAATCTTTCTTGCATGAAATCAATTACCGAGAGTGATAGAATTACTAAATTGTCCCTAGTTGAATACTTTCTAAAATATTAGGGACTTAATTGCATGATTTCTAAGGACCAAATTGAGCATATATTAAATTGTAACATACCTAATTGTAGAACTTATAGACTTCAAGGATCAATTGGCAAATTGGCATATAGCACTCAAACCAAGGAGATGCATCACGTAATATCATCTCTTCTCCCACATTCCTTGATCATTTTCTATCCAAAATTGCCAAACATATTCATCTCTCTCTCGGTTTCATAGAAGAAAAAGGGAAGAAGATAATTTTTCTATCAATCATCAAGATTTCAAGAAGTGTTTCAAGAAATTGGGAGTTATCATCATCCTCATCATCATACCTCCTCATTTCTTAGCTTCAAGGTTGGTTGCATGGAAAAGAATGATTTTGATTATGTTTGACATGCTAGGGTTTGAATGATATATGCTAGATGATTGAATTAGAATAGGAAGCATGATTAAACGATGATAACATGAATTATTGCTTGATTTCTAGCTCGTCATTTTTTTTATTGTCACCCGTTCGCTATAGTTTTGGTTTATGTATGGACTTTCCATTTCATACGTGGATCGAGGCTATAGTGCGGGGGATGTGGTGCCCTGGGGGTTAGGGTGCTACATCTACAGGTGGTATCAGAGCCCGGTTGCAAAAACTGAGGTTCTCGAGTCGTGTTGAGTCAGTCTAGGTCGCACGGCATAGGATTATGTGGTATTTGGGAGTCTGCATTGGGTTGATCTACTTGATTTACTCCCTTATTCGCATTAATTGCACTACTTGATTTTCCTTGAATACGTGCTACTTGATATTATGGAAATATTATGGAAATTATATGCACACATTTGCATTTATTGATCAAGCCACGCATGTTTAGTGATCTGATTTCAGGATGGAGCCCGATAGACATTACAGTGATCGATCCTCGAGGCACAGGCATCATCATCGCCGACATCATCGCCGCGAGAGATCACCCCCTCCTCCGCCTGCTCAGGCACAGCCCCAGGACTTCATGAATGCAGTAGTGGGGCTAATTGATCAGAGGTTACAGGAACGGGTACCTCCACCACCACCACCAGCGCAGGTAGCACCTCCAGAGAATCCCATTTCTGCTATTTTGCTAGAGTTCCAGAATCAGCGTCCCCCGAAGTTCTATAAGGGAGACGACATCCAGGCAGAGATTTGGTTGAAAGAGATTGAAAGGATTTGGTAGCTTATTCCTTGCGACAGTCAGGAGAAGGCTCGTTGTACCCTTACTCTTATTCAGGGCGAGGCCTATTCTTGGTGGGCGAGCACCCAGATCGTTTTGGAGGCAGCTGGGACACAGATTACTTGGGAGGTCTTCGTACGGGAGTTCAGAAACAAGTATATTCCTCCAGCTTCCCGTACTCGCAGGTTGAGGGAGTTCACCGAGTTGAAATAGGGAGGCAGATCTGTGGGGCAGTATATCGCCGAGTTCGAGAGGCTTTCTCGCTATGCACCCAACATAGCGAACGATGACTTTCACAAAGCGATGCAGTTCGTTCAGGGGTTGAGACCAGACATTCAGGATGCACTGAAAGCTACTAATACCAGTACCTGGGCAAAGGCTACTGCAAAGGCCTTGAAGGTTGAGGATTCTGATAGTGCTAGGAGGGCTACTCAGCGAGCAGGACAGGCTTCAGGCTCAAGATCAGGCCAGGGATCGAGCTCAGGAAAAAGGCCGATGGTTTATTCGGCACCTCCAGCACAGAGGGACTCTGGGAAGAAACCTAAGTACACCGGGCCATTTCCGAAGGGTCCGAGAGCTCCAGCACCACCCCAGCCACCTCAGAGACCGAGATGTACATGGTGTGGACATCCTACGCACACCTATGATAACTGCAGGCGTCGGTTGGGCCTATGTTTGATCTGTGGGAGTAACGAGCACCTGGTTGATGGTTGTCCGGATCGTCAGGATCCACCACCTGCAGGACCGAGACCCCTGGTGAGAGCTCGGGCTTATGCACTCGCGGGAGAGGAGTAGGATGCTGATATTGACCCCGCTGCAGTAGTTGAAGGTATTATTTGCATTCATGGCATGAACATCCATACATTATTTGATCCAGGAGCTACACACTCCTTTCTTGCGCACTCTATTGCTATTACCTTGTCTTTGCCTGCTATGTGTACTTCTGTGCGCTATATAGTTAGTACTCCTTTCAGTAGTAGGCGAGAGACGGATCAGGTTTACAGGGATGTTCCAGTTGTGATTGAAGGCCGGGAGTTTCTGACAGATTTTATTGTTATGCCGATGGAAAGATATGGAGCTATTTTGGGGATGGAATGGTTATACAGGCATTGTGCTACCGTGGATTGTCGGGCCAAGAAGGTTCTGTTGGGGACAGAGGTTGTTACGGGCTGTACTTCAAAGACCGTGCCCCTACTCTCGTTTTCAGAGGCTCAGAGGTTAGTCAGAGACGGGGCTACAGGGTTCATCGCCTATATTCTGAACAAGCCGAAAGATCAGGTGAAGTTAGAGGACACCGAAGTGGTAAAGGAATTCCCCGAAGTATTTCCAGAGAAGCTGGATTCTTTGCCTCCTGAGCGGGAGATTGAGTTCGTGATTGACCTTTTCCCGAATGCCGAGCCGTATTCAAAGACTCCTTACCGGATGGCTCCAGCCGAATTAAAGGAACTAAAAGTTCAGCTTGAGGCTTTATTGGAAGTTGGGTACATTCGGCCCAGTTCTTCGCCGTGGGGAGCACCGGTGTTGTTTGTCAAGAAAAAGGACGGGACTTTGAGAATGTGCATCGATTACAGAGAGTTGAACAGGATGACTATTAAGAACAAGTATCCCCTTCAACATATCGAGGAGTTGTTTGATATACTTCAGGGTTCCAAGGTGTATTCGAAATTGGATTTAAGACAGGGATACTATCAGCTGCGGATCCGAGCAGAGGACATTCCAAAGACGGGATTCAATACTCGGTACGGGCACTATGAGTTCGTGGTTATGCCGTTTGGATTGATTAATGCCCCTGCAGCTTTCATGGATATGATGCACCAGATATTCAGGCCTTTCCTCGACAAGTTCGTGGTGATTTTCATTGATGATATTTTGGTTTTCTCAAAATCAGCCGAGAAGCATGCGAGACATCTCAGGCTCGTTCTTCAGACACTAAAGGAGCATCAATTATTTGCCAAGTTCAGCAAGTGTGAATTTTGGATAGATCGGGTTTCCTTCTTGGGGCACGTGATTTCAGGAAAAGGGTTGGAAGTCGATCCCTCGAAAATCGAGGCCGTGCTTAAGTGGGAGAAACCTAAGAATGCCTCGGAGATTAGAAGCTTCTTGGGATTGGCCGGTTATTACAGAAGGTTTGTTCAGGACTTCTCCAAGATTGCGGCACCGTTAACTCGGTTGACAAAGAAGGATGTTAAGTTTGTCTGGGACGAGAAGTGTGATCAAAGCTTTAATTTTCTGAAAGAAAAGTTAGTCTCAGCTCCGGTGTTAACGCTTCCCGAGGGTTCAGAAGAGTATGCAGTGTATACAGATGCTTCTAAAGAAGGCTTAGGTTGTGTTTTGACTCAGAAAGGAAAAGTGATCGCTTATGCTTCCCGAAAGCTAAAGGAATATGAAAGGAATTATCCAACACACGACCTAGAGCTTGCAGCCGTGATCTTTGCGCTCGGGAAATGGAGACATTATCTTTACGGGACTTCCTTTGAGATTTTTACCGACCACAAGAGCCTCCAGTATTTATTCACACAGAAGGAGTTGAATATGAGGCAACGGCGTTGGATGGAAAAGTTGGAAGACTATGATTGTACAATTAAATACCATCCCGGGAAAGCCAATGTGGTCGCCGATGCACTTAGCAGGAAGGCGAATGTATCGAGTTTGGAAATAAAGGAAAGTGAGGAAGTTGCCCCGATTGTATTAAAGGCTCGGGTTTCTAATATCACAATTCAGCCAGAATTAAAGCATCAGCTGTTTGAGGCTCAGAATAAGGATCCGGAAGTACAGAAGCTTGCAGGTAAAGCAAAGGATGACCCGGAGAGTCCGTTTGGGTTTGATGAGACCGGGTTGCTTCGGTTTAAGAACAGAGTAGTAGTACCTGAAGAGTTGAGATGGGTCCTACTCGAAGAAGCTCACAAGTCAGCTTACTCGATCCACCCAGGAGGAAATAAGATGTATAAGGATTTGAAACAATTTTATTGGTGGAACGGGTTGAAGAGAGACGTGGCAGAGTATGTGAAACACTGCCTGACTTGTCAGAAAGTGAAAGCTGAGCACCAAAAACCCGCGGGACTTCTACAACCGTTACCTATTCCCGAGTGGAAGTGGGAACAAGTAACGATGGACTTTGTTTCCGGATTACCGAAGGTTAAAGGCGGGTTTGATGGAATTTGGGTGATCGTGGATAGATTTACGAAGTCTGCTCACTTTCTACCGGTCCGAATGTCTTATAAGATCCCGAAGTTGGCCGAGATCTATAACAGAGAGATTATTCGACTTCATGGTATTCCGGTGAGCATAGTATCGGATCGAGACCCGAGGTTCACTTCTAAGTTGTGGCAGGAGTTACAGGCCGTTTTGGGAACAAAACTTAAGTTCAGTACAGCATTTCACCCTCAAACAGACGGCCAGACTGAAAGGTTAATCAGGTATTTGGAAGATCTTCTTCGGGCTTGCGCGATGGATTTTCAGAACTCGTGGTCAGAACAACTTCCCTTGATCGAGTTTGTTTATAATAACAGCTTTCAGGCTTCGATCGGAATGGCTCCTTACGAGTTACTTTATGGAAGAAAGTGCCGATCTCCGTTGTTCTTCGACTTGGAAGAATGGAAATGGTCGAAACAGGAAGGGGTAAAGAGAGGTGAAAGATTCGAAAGGCCTTCCAAAGTCGTTCAAGCTATGATTGAAAAGGTTCAGATGATTCAACAACGGATGAAAGCCGCGCAGGATAGACAAAAGAGCTATGCCGATAAGCGCCGAAGGGATTTAGAATTTGAAGTGGGTGACCGGGTATTCTTGAAGGTGTCACCAAGGAAAGGTTTCACCCGGATTGGGAAAGGAGGAAAGCTTAATCCTCGCTACTTAGGTCCGTTCGAGATTCTTGAAAGAATAGGCGAGGTTGCCTATCGATTGGACCTACCACCGAGTCTTACGGGGATTCACAATGTGTTTCATGTTTCGCAACTAAGGAAATATTACCCCGATGAGACCACGATTCTCCCCGTGGAAGAAGTTGAATTGGAACCGAATTTGACGTTCGTTCAAAGGCCGGTTAAGATCATGGATCGGAAATTTCAGGAATTAAGAAACCGGAGGATTCCCATGGTTAAGGTTTTGTGGAGAAGCGATAAAACCGAGGAAGCTACTTGGGAAACAGAGGATAAAATGAAACGGTTCCACCCGGAGTTGTTCGAGCAGGACTACAGAATCTGGGGACCAGATTCTTCTAAGGGGGGGAGAGTTGTAACGCCCCGGTTTCCGGAAGAACAGGTAAGCACGCCACGTGTGCGTTTTGAGCGTAGGTTTATTTATTTCTTTTGATTTCATAATATATTCTTACGTGGCATTTCATATTTTTATAAAATTCACGAAACATTGTTTATATCAATTATATGATTTCAGATCATTGAAAAATTATTTCATAGCATGAAAAAAATCTTTCTTGCATGAAATCAATTACCGAGAGTGATAGAATTACTAAATTGTCCCTAGTTGAATACTTTCTAAAATATTAGGGACTTAATTGCATGATTTCTAAGGACCAAATTGAGCATATATTAAATTGTAACATTACCTAATTGTAGAACTTATAGACTTCAAGGATCAATTGGCAAATTGGCATATAGCACTCAAACCAAGGAGATGCATCACGTAATATCATCTCTTCTCCCACATTCCTTGATCATTTTCTATCCAAAATTGCCAAACATATTCATCTCTCTCTCGGTTTCATAGAAGAAAAAGGGAAGAAGATAATTTTTCTATCAATCATCAAGATTTCAAGAAGTGTTTCAAGAAATTGGGAGTTATCATCATCCTCATCATCATACCTCCTCATTTCTTAGCTTCAAGGTTGGTTGCATGGAAAAGAATGATTTTGATTATGTTTGACATGCTAGGGTTTGAATGATATATGCTAGATGATTGAATTAGAATAGGAAGCATGATTAAACGATGATAACATGAATTATTGCTTGATTTCTAGCTCGTCATTTTTTTTTATTGTCACCCGTTCGCTATAGTTTTGGTTTATGTATGGACTTTCCATTTCATACGTGGATCGAGGCTATAGTGCGGGGGATGTGGTGCCCTGGGGGTTAGGGTGCTACACCTATTGCAAGGGTCCTCACCACGTGGATAATTGCTTCAGATTTCATAAAAGGTGTTTCATTTGTAGAGCACCGGATCATATGGTGAGCACGTGCCCGAAAAAGAAAGATAATCCGAGGCCTGCAATTCCAGCTAGGGCATATGCATTGGGAGCTGAGGAAGAGCAAGCTGTGGATATCGACCCAAACGTTGTGATCGAAGGTACTATAAGCATCCATGGCACTACATTATATGCATTATTCGATCCCGTGGCTACTCATTCATTTATTTCTTGGGACATTGCTGCTACTATATGCTTGCCTGTTTCTTTATGTGCACATGTTTATGTGGTTAGTTCCCCTCTTGGTGGTAGCTTGGTATCTTGCAGGGTTTTTTGGGGTTGTCCACTTAGCTTTGAAGGTCGAGTCTTTCTTGCATAATTGATTGAGATGCCTATGCAGAGGTATGATGTAATTTTGGGGATGGATTGGTTGTATGAGTATGGGGCTCAGATGGATTATCGGGAGAAGAAAGTTTCCTTCGGTTCAGTGGTGTTTAAGGGCGAGACGGTTAATTCAAGCCCGTTTATTACTTTTGTCGAGGCTAGTAGACTGGTCCAGGACGGTGCACTAGGTTTTGTGGCCTATCTTTTGAATAGATCGAAGGATCAGGCCAAACTTGAAGAGACAGAGGTCGTGCGAGAGTATACCGATGTTTTCCCTGAGACTTTGGGTTCTTTACTGTCTGATAGGGACATCGAATTTGTAATTGACCTCTATCCCGGAGCAGAACCTTTTTCGAAGACTCCTTACAGAATGGCTCCTGCAGAGTTAAAGGAGCTAAAGTCGCAGCTTGATGAACTTCTAGCTTGCGGGTACATTCGTCCGAGCACTTCTCCGTGGGGTGCTCCCGTTCTATTTGTAAAGAAGAAAGATGGAACGTTACGGATGTGTATAGACTATCACGAGTTGAATCGGATGACGGTGAAGAATAAGTATCCGTTGCCTCACATCGAGGAGTTGTTTGATATCTTACAAGGTTCTAAGGTCTATTCGAAGTTGGATTTGAGGCAAGGTTACTACCAGCTGCGGATTAGGGAGGAGGATATTCCTAAGACTGGATTCAACACTCGCTATGGTCATTTTGAGTTCGTGGTAATGCCTTTCGGGTTAACTAATGCTCCAGCCGTATTCATGGATATGATGCACCGAGTGTTCAGGCAGTTCCTTGACAAGTTTGTGGTAATTTTTATAGACGACATTCTGGTGTATTCTAAGTCAGTTGAAGAGTACGCACAACATCTTCAGATTGTTTTGGAGACCTTAAGGGAACATAAGTTATATGCCAAGTTTAGCAAATGCGAGTTTTGGATCGACAGGGTTATATTTTTGGGTCATATTATTTCGGGTAGCGGAGGTGAAGTGGATCCATCTAAGATTGAATCCGTACTTCGTTGGGAAAGACCGAGGAATGCCTTTGAAATTTGAAGTTTTCTTGGGTTGGCTGGTTATTACAGAAGGTTTGTTAAAGATTTTTCCAAGATTGCTGCCCCGTTGACTCATCTGACTAAGAAGGAAGTGAAGTTCGAGTGGGATAATATGTGTGAAGCAAGTTTTCAGACTTTGAAGGTAAAGTTGACTTCGGCACCAGTTCTTACCCTACCCGAGGGCACCGAGGGTTATACAGTGTACACAGATGCTTCTAAGGAAGGTCTGGGTTGCGGTTTAATGCAGCATGGTAGAGTGGTAGCTTATGCTTCGAGGAAATGGAAGGAGTATGAGAAGAATTACCCTACCCATGACTTGGAATTAGTTACGGTTGTGTTTGCTTTGATGAAGTGGCGACATTACCTTTACGGTACTACGTTCGAGGTATTTACAGATCATCAGAGTCTCAAATATATTTTTTCTCAGAAGGATTTGAATGTCAGGCAGAGGCGTTGGATGGAATTACTCGAGAATTATGACTGTAAGATCCAGTATCATCCTGGTAAAGCAAACGTGGTAGCTGATGCCTTTAGTAGAAAGGCGGGGTTGACGAGTTTGGGGACAAGTTCTTCAAATTCGGGTTCAGAGATTCTGGTTTCAGGGACTTGGTTGGCTAATCTCATAATTATACCAGATTTGAAAGAGCAGTTATTAGAAGCTCAGGCCTCAGATGTTGAGATTCAGAGATTGTTATCTTGTTCGCAAGAGAACCAGGATTCTAGGTTTGGATTGGATGATTCAGGTTTGTTAAGATTCGAATCAAGAGTTTGTGTTCCAACCGAGCTTAGGAGGTTGATTTTGGAAGAAGCACATCGCTCGGGGTACTCGATTCATCCGGGAGGTACTAAGATGTATCGAGACCTGAAAGAAAAGTTCTGGTGGAATGGCATGAAAAGGGACGTCACGAACTTTGTGAAGCGATGTCTAACGTGTCAAAAGGTGAAGCCAGAACATCAGAAACCGGGAGGAACTCTCCAACCCCTTCCTATTCCCGAGTGGAAGTGGGAGCAAGTGACCATGGACTTCGTGTCCGGCTTGCCTAGAGCTAAAGGACGATTCGATGGAATTTGGGTGATTATTGACAGATTGACTAAGTCTGCCCATTTTCTTAATGTTCGGATGTCGGATAAGGTACCGAAACTAGCAGAGTTGTATGTGCGGTAAATTGTAAGATTACATGGAATTCCAGTCAGCATAGTTTCGGATCGGGATCCGAGGTTCACTTCGATCTTTTGGTTGAATCTTAAAAGATGTTTGGGCACCAGGCTCAAGTTTAGTACTGCTTCGCATCCTCAGACAGATGGTCAGTCGGAGAGGTTAATTCAGTATTTGGAGGATATGCTTAGGGCGTGTGCTTTGGATTTTCAAGATAAGTGGGATGAGCATCTGGCTCTGGTTGAATTTGCTTATAATAATAGCTATCAGGGTTCAATTGGAATGGCTCCTTACGAGGCTTTATATGGGAGGAAATGTACATCTCCTCTATTTTGGGATATTGAGGATTGGAGATGGTCGGAAGAGCATAAACTTGAGAGAGCCGAACCTAAGGAAAATATTACTGCTACTATTGAGAAGGTTCATAAGATTAGGCAAAGAATGAAAGTGGCTCAGTCTCGTCAGAAGAGTTACGCTGACAGAAGGAGAAGGCCTTTACAATTCGAGGTGGGAGATAGAATCTTTTTGAAAGCATCTCCGAGAAAGGGTTTCACTCGAATAGGTAAAGGTGGGAAACTCAGTCCCCGATATCTTGGACCGTTTGAGATTTTAGAAAGAATTGGAGAAGAGGCCTATAGATTGGATTTACCGCCATATTTGACAGGGATACACAACGTGTTTTACGTTTCCCAGCTCCGTAAGTATTATCCCGATGAGGCAACAATTCTCCCAGTGGAAGAGGTTCAGTTACAGCTGGATTTGACGATTGAGAAACATCCAGTTGCAATTCAGGATCGAAAAATGCAAGAATTAAGAAACCGGCAGATTCCTTTAGTCAGGGTACTTTGGAGGGATCAGAAATCAGAAGAGTCCACTTGGGAAACAGAGGAAAAGATGAAGAGTTTGTATCCGGATTTGTTTGAGAACTCGGTTCAGACTTGAGGACAAATCCTTTCTAAGGGGGAAGGATTGTGACACCCCGACTTTCAGACCGTACAGGTATGACGTATATGCGCGATTTACATTATTTAAATTCATATTATTTATTATTTTAATTCTTATTTTGAATATTTCTTATGAATTCGAATGATTCTTAATTGAATATGTATGTAAATTGTTATGGTTTGATTCGTTTATGCGCGAATTGAATTTGGAATTTTACGTTGTTTTAATATGATGGAGACTTATGTGTTATAAACTTGGATTTATGCTCGTTATATGTTTCCGAATTTAATTGTTGAGCTTTTGAATTAATTGTTTCGTTTGGAACCTAAAGGAGGATAAAACGCTTCTAACGCACCTTGGGTTCCAATATGTGTATTTTGAGCTCGGGAATTCGGATTCGAATTCCGTCACCACCGTTGAACTCGTTTCGACGATTTGGGTTCGATGGACTAAGCCTCATAACCTATTAAGAGCATTCGATGCTCCGAAATCCGACCGAAAACTTACCCCTCTCCTATATGACCCCCTTTCACCTATTTGCACTTTAGTCCCTCAATTCTTGACATATTACCCTCAAGCTTGGGCCCACACGCCACCAACACAATGTATATTCCTCCCTCCCTCTCCTCCATGTCGGTATATAGAAGGAAAGAGAGAAAAGTGCAGCAACTTCGGAGCTAAACCCTTCGGACCCGTCACTATTCACACCAAGGAAAATTTGAGCTCTAATCTCCATTTTCTTCCATCTTCTTCAAGGGGTAAGCTAGTATTTGATATGTGCATGATTATATGATCATTTTCAGCTATTATTTCCATGCTTTGAGCTATGTATGGAGTGATTATGTAGCATGACTTGAATTATGAGGGTTTAATGATCTCTTTTGCTTCATGGACTTAAGCTTTGATTTGAAGTTGTGAATATGATCCCTTGTGACTCTAAATTGATGATTTGAATCCCCTTTTGCTGATGGTTGAGCTTGGCGAAGTATACCATTAATGGAATTCAAAATCTTTGCTTGGATGAACTTGAGATATATGTTGATTCTTGAACTTTTGTGATGGTTGGGTTAATATATGTTGATCATGGAGTGATTTGCCTTTGTTTGCATGTGTTTTGGGGCTTAGTATGGTTACTTGTTGCTGCTACGTGCTTGCTCTGCTTCCTTGCTCTATTTTGGTGCAGAGTTATTGTTGCTGCTGTAATTTTTTTTTCGAAGACGAAAGGCCAACACGGCCGTGTCAGCTTTGTACATGTTTTGGACACGGCCGTGTCAGGCTCTCGACTTGGGGCAAATTATTTTTATAAAATCGGACACGGCCGTGTCCACTTTGAACTAAAACTCAATACGGCCGTGTCAGCGTCTCGGATTAAGCTCCTGAATTAATTTTAATCGGACGCGGTCGTGTCCATTTTTGAACTAAAACCCAACACGGCCGTGTCATTTGAAAATATGGCGGCGGCAATTGCTCGTTTTATCGCTTCATTGTTTTTCTTTGTATTTTCTTTCCCCATTTATGACTCGTATGCATTGTTAGCTTGTTATATTATGCGTTATGTGCCTTGTTTTGAACTTATGACCTTATTTGATATGAATTGTGTGAATAAGAATTGGTAGGATTTATTTGGCATGTTTATGCATTTCAATTGCATTCCTTGCATTCACAAGCGTTGTCGAGAGTCTATTTGGTTCATAATTGAGTCTAAGTCTCGGGTCTTGTTCTCTTTTGCGTTTCAGAGCCTCCTCCGGTCGCGCAAGAGCCCGAAGCTTAGGTGGTTGGCTGCCGTTCGATCCTACCTTTTGTCTCTTTTGTTAAGGTGAGGTTAGGAATTATTAGTTATTAACCTATAGCCTATAATGTGATGATTTCTCACTCGCATGCGGATATGTTATACATATTTAAATACGAGCGCTTAAATTATGTTTATGATCTTGTGAAAGATTTGAACTTTATGGAAATGATATAAGTAAGAGCATATATAAGCTTGAGTTTTGAATCTCTTTTAGTACGTTTTGTTATGTTGAACGAGTTGTGCCCTGAAAAATGGGAAGTTGGTCGGTTTTGTTATGTGGGCCCTTGAGACGTGGGTAAGGAAGACCCGGGACGACCACGGGGTCGCGGGGTTTGACCCCTCTGCACGCTCTCATTTGAGATATTCACGTGCGACCTAAGGAGTTTGGGAAGGCGTGATATCTTGAGCCTCGGTGGATAACCGGGGAAGGCATATCGTGGGTTAGCTACCCCGTATGTTTTTGGTAATGTAGGTGCTAGGGTTTGATTCCCGATACACCATGGATGCAAGGGTGGAATTGTGATTTGATATATATGTTTAAAGGAGTAAGGGATAGCCCGTTCTCGCTGGGCTTTTGTTTATGTTTGACTGATAGATTATGGATCGAGATAGGTGCTTTTCTTACTATATGTTAGTTTCGGGAAATGGTTTTGGTGTGCAAAACCCTAGCCTCGATTCATGACTATCACTTTTGATTTATGCTATGCTCTATATGTATTTAAGGTGTGGGTGTGTTAAGCCCCTCACTCAGTCGAGTTATGAGACTGACCCTCTCCTTTCCCTTTCAGGTGTGCCGAGCTAGGCGGGGAAGTGCGAGTCTTAGTCTTGTTCTTGTGTGTCTAGGTCGATTTGCATTCTTACTTTTTGCATTTTGGATAATCTTATCATGTATTTGATGCCACAATTGTGTTTTGAAGAATTATGGACTTGTGATGTATGTACTCGATCTTTTGGGCCGTGAGGCCATTGTATATGATGTATATGTTAGTTATAGGGCTCTTTTCGATGCTGTTTACTGCTTCCGCATATCTGTCTTGTTCATTTGCATGCTCTGTTCGAGTTTAGCCCCGCTTAGCCTAGCGTGTGAGTGTAGGTTCCTGTCGCTTGAACTCGGACTCATATATGGAAATCCATTTCATAGGTGGCTTCGGGTTTGGGTCCGGGGGATGTGGTGGCCACCGTTCCGGGCGCTACAAAAGAGGTCCAAATGAGCTGAAATTCTCAGATTTTCAAGTCTAAAACATGCCATTACATCCGTACAAGCATAATATCCCAAAAACAACATTCTAAAATACTTATGGTTCATTTAGGATCAAATTAACGTCAAGAAATCTTAGAATTCTAACAATTTACACACAAGAACTTCATCTTCTTCAAGTACTCAAGCTTCAAGTTCAAAAATGGTGAAGTCCTCAATCATGCAAGAAACTCAATGAAATTAATCACCTTCTTCATGAAATTGCTCAAGGGATCAAAATCTAACATTAAATCAAGCAAAACATTCAAGAACATGAACATGCAAGAATTCTTCGTGGAAGCTTCAAAGGACAACAATGGTGGATTTCATACCAAATCGTTCCTAACATCTTAAGAAACACGTTTCCATCATCAAATTCGAGTTTAAACCAACAAACAGGAACCCTAGATCAAAGCTTTAGCTCAAAACCTTCAAGAACATAAACCCAACAACAAGAGCACATAAACCTTACCTTTGAGAGCTGAAAATAGAAGAGGAAGCCTTGTTCTTCAACCTTGAATCTCCAATTTTAATCTCCAATCTTGTGTCTTGAAATTGGCATGAAGTGTTCTTGGGAGAATATGAATGGGTTTGAGAGGAAATATGTTTGAATCTCTTGTGAAATAACGTAACAATGGGTTTAGTGTTAAAATCTAATTTAGCAAATTGGGTCAGCTGAATAGGGTCACGAACCGGGTCAATTGAGCGGGTTATAAGTGAAATTGGGTTTGAAATTGGGTTTGAATTGAAATTGGGTCGCAAGTCAACAATTTAGCCTTAAATGGTTGAATTTTCGTAAAATGGCCATAACTTCTTCGTCCAAACTCCAAATTGGGCGATTCAAGAACCCACGAACTCGTGATCAAATTATCTACCCAAATTCATTAAGTTCTAACCAGTTCCAGGCTCGGAAATATGAATTTACCAATTTATCCCTAATTATACTTTAAATGCCCAAATAAACATATTGTTTCGTTTAATTGCGTGCGAAGCATGCTATCAAAGCTCAATAAGTAGAATGCGAGCACATAATTAACATATCAGATAATCACGTATTTCATGTAAACAATATATCTCATATAAGCACAAAACGATTACCAAATTAAGGCATAATTTCACATAATTCATGCATAAAAGGTAAATTGTTCACTCACGTAACAAAACTTACCTTGATCGAGAAATGGGGCATCACAACCTCCCCTCCTTAAAGAAATCAGGTCCCCAGATTTACCATCAGAAAACAACTCAGGGTGAAAACTTCGCATCTTCTCTTCCGTTTCCCAAGTTGCTTCTTCGGACTTGAGGTCTTTTGTCGATTCCTCAACTCTTGAACCTTCCAATCCAAGATCTTCACCCGTTGTTGCGTAAATGTCAAGTCCGGATCCAATCGTGCCTCTTCCACCGGTATAGTCTCCATCTCATCTCGGAAATACTTCCTCAATTGTGACACATGAAACAAATTATGGATTCTCATGAGATTCGAATGCAAATCCGAGCGATAAGCAACTTCTACAATGCGTTCCACAATCTCAAACAGACCAATGAACCTCGGATTGAACTTGCCACCCTTTCCAATTCGTGAGAATCCCTTTCTAGGTGTTACTTTCAAGAAAACCCGATCACCCACTTTGACTTTCAAATCTTTCCTTCTCCGATCGGCATAACTCTTTTGCCGGTCTTGTGCCACTTTCATGTGTTGCTTAATCTTTTCTACCTTCTCAATTGCTCCCTTAATGACATCGGGTTCGGTTCCCCACTCTAAACCATTTTCCTCGGTTCATTTCCATTCCTCAAGATCCCAATAGAGAGGGGATCTACACTTACGACCATACAAAGCTTCATACGACGCCATCTTGATCGAATATTGGTAGCTATTGTTGTAGGTAAAATCTATTAAAGTCAATTGCTTATCCCACTCATCCGAAAAATCCAACATACAAGCCCTTAACAAATCCAAAAGAAACTTAATTACCCGTTCGGATTATCCATCAGTTTATGGATGAAATGAGGTGCTAAAACTCAATTTAGTACCCCAAAATCTGTTAAGAACCTTCCACAACTGTGAAGTGAAACGAGGATCTCTATCCGAAATGATGCTAGCGGGTATCCCATGTAGTCTCACAATTTCTCAGTGATATAACTCCACTAATTTCTCCACTTTATCGGTTGATCGGATCGGTAAGAAGTGTTCAGATTTGATGAAGTGATCTACGATAACCCAAATTCCATCAAATACCTTTTGTACTCTCGGAAGTCCGGTCACGAAATCCATGGTGACTTGTTCCCATTTCCACTCAGGTATAGGTATCGGTTGCAACTTACCCACCGGTAATTGATGTTCGGCCTTAACTTGTTGACAAACCCGATATCTCCTAATGAAATTAACCACATCCCTTTTCATTCCATGCCAACAAAAGTACTTCTTAAGATCCTGGTACATCTCGTTGCCACCCAGGTGCATCGTATAAATGGTCCTATGTGCTTCTTCTAGTGCTAACCTTTGCAACCCATCCGGTATACACACTCGGCCCTTGTAGCTTAAGATCCCCAAATCATCGAATCCAAACTTGGATTTCGAATTAGCTCTTGCCCGAACCACTTATCTTTGAATCCACTAATCCGTTGATTGAGTATCTAGGATTCGTTACCCTAAATCCGGTCTTATAGTGATGTTAGCCAACCTTGATTGTGAAACAAAGATCTCAGCTTCACTCTTTCGAGAATCGGCCTTAAGATTAACAATCTTTGCTTTCCGACTCAAGGCATCTACAACTACATTCGCCTTCCTTGGATGATATTGTATGACACTATCATAGTCTTCCAAGAATTCCATCCACCGATGTTGTCTCATGTTTAAATCCTTTTGCGTGAACAATTAACGGAGACTCTTGTGATCGGTGAATACCTCAAACTTAATTCCATAAAGATAGTGTTGCCATTTCGCTAAGGCAATGTCACCGTGGCCAACTCAAGATCGTATCTTGGGTAATTCTGCTCGTGCTCCTTCAATTTCCTCGAAGCATAAGCAATCATCTGACCATTTTGCATAAGCACATATCCCAACCCTTCCTTCGATGCGTCTGTAAAAACTGAAAACCCATCCGAACCTTCCAGTAAAGTCAACACCGGAGCCGTTGTCAATTTCTCCTTAAGCACATGGAAGCTCTCTTCACAAGCTTCATTCCACACAAACTTTGTTTCCTTCTTAGTTAAATGAGTGAGAGGTGCTGCGATCTTAGAAAAATCCTTGACAAATCGGCGGTAATAACCTGCTAAGCCGAGAAAACTCCTTACTTCCGACACATTCTGAGGTTGCTCCCAAAGAGAAACGGTTTCGATCTTAGAAGGATCCACTGAAATCGCATCACAGGAAATAATATGTTCCAAGAATGATACTTGATCAATCCAAAAGTCACATTTGCTAAACTTAGCGTACAACTTGTGTTCACGAAGCTTCTCAATTACCAAATGAAGATGTAGAGCATGTTCCTCAACCGGCTTAGAGAAAACCAAGATGTCATCAATGAATATAACCATGAACTTATCTAAGAATTCCTTGAAAACCTGGTGCATCAAATCCATAAAAGCTGTTAGTGCGTTGGTAAGTCCGAAGGGCATCACAACGGACTCATAGTGTCCGTACCTCGTGTTAAAGCCCGTCTTTGGTATATCCGACTCCTTAATCCTTAATTAGTAATAACCTTATCGAAGATCGAGCTTCGAATATACCTTTGAACCTTGTACCAAATCGAACAACTCTCCGATGTGAGGGAGGGGATGCTTGTTCTTCACTGTCATCCTATTCAACTCCCGATAGTCTATGCACATACGAAGTGTCCCATACTTCATCTTCACGAACAACACAGGAGCATCCCAAGGTGAAGTACTCGGCCATACAAACCCACACGCCAATAACTCGTCAAGTTTAGTTTTAAGTTCCCTGAGCTTGGAGGGAGCCATTCTATACGGAATCTTCAAAAATGGTTCGGCCTCTTGGAATAGAACAATAACAAATTCGATCTCTCTTTCCGGTGGCAAAGTCCCCAAACTTTTCGGAAAGACATCGGGGAACTCATTCACCACTTTTGTCTCTTCGAGTTTAATTTGATCTTTAGGCCGGTTAAACACATAAGCCACATACCCTATAGCTCCATCACGAATAAACTTCTTAGCTTCCATCAAATAAACAAACGGACTCCCTTGGACACTCGAACCCGTAACAACACCGATACCCAATTCAACTTTCTTCCCAAAATAGTCCATCTTCGCCCGATGAGCATATAACTAATCCATACCGAGTATCACATCATACTTCTTCATCGGAATAACAATCAAGTTTCCTGAGTAAACGCATCCCTCAATACTCACCGGATAATTACGATATAAGCAATTAGTTCTAATCATACCACCTAAAGGCGAACGCATAATATAAAGCATAGAATCACTCGCAAGAGGCAAATTTAACATAGCAGCCACAATAGGAGTAATAAATGAATGAGATGCACCCAGATCGTACAATGCATGTATGGGTGTAACAGCCCGAAAACCCGCCTGTCGATATTGTCCGCTTTGGTGGGCTAAGCGACACCACCCTCATGGTTTTGTTCTTCCCGGTGGAATTTAAGCCCAAAGGCGCCCACCCAGGAAAAGGCCTCAACAAGGGAAAGGTATCCACCCCCTTTTAAAGGAGGCTTTGTTCCCCTCTCCAACTCATGTGGGACAAGCACCTTAGGCTATTACAGTCCACCCCCCTAAGAGGGCCCAACGTCCTCGCTGGCACACAGGCCCGGGCCCCGGCTTTGATACCATTTGTAACAGCCCGAAAACCTGCCTGTCAATATTATCCGCTTTGGTGGGCTAAGCGACACAACCCTCACGGTTTTGTTCTTCCCGGTGGAATTTAAGCCCAAAGGCGCCCACCTAGGAAAAGGCCTCAATAAGGGAAAGGTATCCACCCCCTTATAAAGGAGGCTTTGTTCCCCTCTCCAACCGATGTGGGACAAGCACCTTAGGCTATTACAATGGGGATGTCATGTATGTGGAGTGTACCTTCCACCCCCATGGTAGGGTCGATCTCGGTGTTCTCTTGCTCCCCATCCAAAGCATAAGTGAGTGCATGAGCCACGAGCCTTGCTTCGTTACCCGATCAATGAAGTTTAGGTTGATCACAATCCCTCACCAAATGCTTAGTGCTGCCACAATTGAAGCATTTACCATTTTTCTTCCAACAATTCTCCCCAATGTGAGTGGTACTCCCAAAATGCTCACATTGATTATGCCTCTTCACCACTTGTGGAATTTGCTTTCCTTTTCCTTTGTTGCCCATAAAATGACCTTTAGAAAAGTGTTGTGGTGACTTAGAAAACGATTGTGGAGTTATCCTTTTAAATCCCGAACCGGAATAAAAATTAGCAACATTCTTCTTAGTCCCAAGTCGTTGTTCTTCCTCTTCAACCTTCAAAGCTCACCCGGTAGCATCGGCCCAATTATCAATGTAGACCGGGGCCAAAGATCTTGCAATCTCCGCACGAAGCCCTTCTACAAACTTCTCACACTTGCAGTCTTCCTCATCGGTGATATGAGGTACATATGGGGACAATCGGTTGAACTCGGCAATGTATTCGGTCACGGATATATTCCGTTGCTCCAAGTTCATAAACTCTCTTTCACGGCGCTTCCTTGCTTGTTTCGGTATGTAGTGTGCCCGAAACTCTCTAGCAAATATCTCCCATGTCACATTATCCTCACCAACCCCAATGCGGGATATGCTGCTACGCCACTAATTGTAAGCCTCATCACGAAGGAGATCAATAGCACACATAGCTTTCTCCGTTTCGGTGCAAGTAACAACCCGGAAATCCTCTAAAAAGTAGTGATCCAGTACTCCGGTTTCAAGTCATCCGTAGTGGCCGGAAATATAGGTGGATGACGTCTACTAAATTGATCATAAACACTCTCAACCGGAGTCCACAATGGAGGAGGTGTCAGAGGAGGTGCTTGTGCAGCTTGTTGAGCAGCTTATTGTGCATTAACGGCCTGCACAAACTGAGTCATAAGCGCCATAAGATCCGCTGCATTAGGTACAGGCGGTGGTGGAGGTGGATTCTGATTATTTTCCGGAGGACCTTGCTGATTTCCACGAGCCGAAGAACGGTCACGACGACGTGGAGGCATCCTACCCAATTCAATCATGTATGCATATTGGTTAGTCATATGCGCATGTCACGTAATATCAAGTAAGTAATGCAATTTCGTAAAATAAAAGCAAGAATTAACAAGATATAAGTAGCATAAAGTCATATGTGTAAGCAAAATAAGTAAACACGAAAGCACATTATCCCTATGCCGTAACACCTAGATGACTCGAAATGATTTAAGAGCCCGGTTTTGAACCTTCGGCTCTGACACCAACCAAATAGGGGTGTAACACCCCGACGAGGGCATCCACGCCTATCCTGCGCTACGGACCTAGCTTGTATATAGAATTGCTATCCACATACCCGCCAAGACCGAAGTAAGCGGTGACAAATGGACATCCTAGCTAGGCGGTACTAGACTCACAAAGCGAATAAATATATCACACGTATGCGGAAACTTAAATCAAACATAACAAGTGCATAAATTCATTCATTCATCAATTAAGTGACCATCACGGTCCATCACAAAATGCTCAAATACGGAATGTACATCAACCTAATGACCAACACGGTCCAAACTAACATAATGAAAGCAACATCATCTACTCCATACATAATCCATGAATCCCAAAAGCAATAACATAAAATGTAGAGTATGCTACAAGCATAACGAGTACAAACTAGACTTAAAGACAAGACTCTCAACAAGACCCCGCCTAGCTTGACTCCAAAACGCAACCTGCGGACACGAAAGGAAAAGTAGATCAGTTCAAAAGGAACCGGTGAGGAGAAGCTTACATAATATAAGTGATATGAAGGTTCGATGCATGCTCAAAACAACAACGTTCATGATTCAACTCATTTTCAAGGTTATGCAATTTTTATAAAATGAATCATGAACCAAAGCACCGGCTCGGCGAATACGAGCACTCCATCCTTACTTCCCAAACCAAATGAAATCAAAACAATCAATCCTTACCCCGTTGATGTCGATGGTGTACAGCCCTCGAACATCGTAAAAGAACCATGGAGAAGTGGGTTCATGAAACCGAGCTTCTCCCAAGCTTACCTTAATCCCGAAACCTCCTAGGTGTCTTAGAAAAACTTTTCCAAAAGTGGGTACTTTGTAAGGGTTTAACCGTCTGCCCTTGCGTTCCCGGTCTTACCACTTACTCCGCCCCGAGCGCTATCAAAAGATCCAACCAAGCAAGCGTCCTTGCAAGGTATCATATAACCTCGCTACACAACTCACACATACATAATATCCAAATGAAAGTTTTAAAGGCGTTTTGGGTATCTATCCCATATACCAAAGCTCAAGTTTTACTTGTAAATCGTTTTCCATAAGAAATAACCATAATACGAGCAATGCTCACGAAACTTGGCTTACAAAGCCTACATATATATTTTGAAAACGGGAGTTAAAACCATCAAACATGATAGGCTATAGGTGTCCACAGTTTTGAAAACATTTTACATAATAGCTCCTCACCGTTACCAAGAACTTCGAAGGCCAACCCCGAGCAAACGAGCTACTCGACCGGAGACTTACCACCTAACAAGACAACGTACCAATAAAGGTAAGACATGACTCGAGACCAAATAAGACGACGCACGGCTTCAAAATGAATGCAAACATGCAAATGATGTGCCCTGAGAGTGCAAGATAGCATAAGTCTAGCAATTACAATTAAACAACATCATACGAATCATATAACAAGCTTTCAACTCTCAAGACATGTAATTGAACTCACAAGTGATGCATACTTAAGATATTTGAAGCATAAAAGACATGTTTACAAAGGGACGTATCATAAATTAAGTCAAATAATGAATTAAGCATTATACATATTATTTTCACAATTTATAATGATTTCAGAAGCAAGAAAAACAAGTATTCGGAAAGCGTTATGCAAGAAAGGTCCAAAAACTCCCCCTCATCCTGAACCATCTCGCAAGGCCATACAGATTTTGCCTTGGAGAGCTGCACGGCCGTGTACTATGCACGACCATGCGGTTTTCCTTCACGAAAGCCGCAAGGCTGTGCGGGGTCACCCGCACCAAAGCGCAAGAGGTCCAAATGAGCTGAAACATTCGGATTTTCAAGTCTAAAAAATGCCATTACATCCATACAAGCATAATATCCCAAAAAAAACATTCTAAAATACTTATGGTTCATTTAGGATCAAATTAACATCAAGAAATCTTAGAATTCTAATAATTTACACACACAAGAACTTCATCTTCTACAAGTATTCAAGCTTCAAGTTAAAAAATGGTGAAATCCTCAATCATGCAAGAAACTCAATGAAATTAATCACATTCATCATGAAATTACTCAACGGATAAGAATCTAACATTAAGTCAAGCAAAACATTCAAGAACATGAACATGCAAGAATTTTTCATGGAAGCTTCAAAGGTCAACAATGGTTGATTTCACATACAAGCACAAAACCTAGAATTTCTCATACCATATCGTTCCTAACATCATAAAAAACATGTTTCCATCAACAAATTTGAGTTTAAACCAAAAAACAAGAACCCTAGATCAAAGCTTTAGCTCAAAACCATCAAGAACATAAACCCAACCAAAAGAGCACATAAACCTTACCTTTGAGAGCTGAAAATAGAAGAGGAAATCTTGTTCTTCAACCTTGAATCTCCAGCTTTAATCTCTAATCTTGTCTCTTGAAATTGGTATGAAGTGTTCTTGGTGTTCTTGGGAGAATATGAATGGGTTTGAGAGGAAATATGTTTGAATCTCTTGTGAAATAACGTAACAATGGGTTTAGTGTTAAAATATAATTTAGCAAATTGGGTCAGCTGAATAGGATCACGAACCGGGTCAATTGGAGTGGGTTATAAGGGAAATTGGGTCTGAAATTGGGTCGAAGGTCAACAATTAAGGCTTAAACGGTTGACTTTTCGTAAAATGGCCATAACTTCTTCGTCCGAACTCCAAATTGGGCGATTCAAGAACCCACGAACTCTTGATCGAATTATCTACCATTAAGTTCTAACCGGTTCCAATCTCGGAAATATGAATTTGCCAATTTATCCCTAATTATACTTTAAATGCCCAAATAAACATATTATTTCGTTTAATTGTGAAGCATGCTATCAAAGCTCAATAAGTAGAATGCGAGCACATAATTAACATATCTGATAATCACGTATTTCATGCAAACTATAAATCACATATAAGCACAAAGCGATTACCAAATTAAGGCATAATTTCACATAATTCATGCATAAAAGGTAAATCGTTCACTCACGTAACATAACTTACCTTGATCGAGAAATGAGGCGTCACAACCTCCCTTCCATAAAGAAATCGGGTCCCCAGATTTACCATCAGAAAATAACTCAGGGTGAAAACTCCGCATCTTCTCTTTCGTTTCCCAAGTTGCTTCTTCGGACTTGAGGTCTTTTGTCGATTCCTCAACTCTTGAACCTTCCAATCCAAGATCTTCACCCCGTTGTTGCTTAAATATTAAGTCCGGATCCAATCGTGCCTCTTCCACCGGCATAGTCTCTATCTCATCTCGGAAATACTTCCTCGATTGTGATCCATGAAACACATTATGGATTCTCGTGAGATTCGAAGGCAAATCCAAGTGATAAGCAACTTCTCCAATGCGTTCCACAATCTCAAACCGGCCAATGAACCTCAGATTCAACTTACCACCCTTTCCAATTCGTGAGAATCCCTTTCTAAGTGTTGCTTTCAAGAAAACCCGATCACCCACTTCGAATTTCAAATCTTTCCTTTTCCGATTGGCATAACTCTTTTGCAGGTCTTCTGCCGCTTTCATGTGTTGCTTAATCTTTTCTACCTTCTCAATTGCTCCCTTAATGATATTGGGTTCGGTTCCCCGCTCTAAACCGTTTTCCTCAGTCCGTTTCCATTCCTCAAGATCCGAATAGATAGGAATCTACACTTAGGCCATACAAAGCTTCATACGGTGCCATCTTGATCGAATATTGGTAGCTATTGTTGTAGGCAAATTCTGTTAAAGTCAATTGCTTATCCCACTCATCCGAAAAATCCAATATAAATGCCCTTAACAAATCCTCAAGAGACTTAATTACCCGTTCGGATTGTCCATCGGTTTACGGATGAAATGCGGTGCTAAAACTCAATTTAGTACTCCCCAAAATCTATTAAGAACCTTCCACAACTTTGAAGTGAAACGAGGATCTCTATCCGAAATGATGCTAGCGGGTATCCCATGCAATCTCACAATTTCTCAGTGATACAACTCCACTAATTTCTCCACTTTATCGATTGATCGGATCAGTAAGAAGTGTTCAGATTTGGAGAAGCGATCTATGAGAACCCAAATTCCATCAAATCCCTTTTGTACTCTCGGAAGTCCGGTCACGAAATCCATGGTGACTTGTTCCCATTTCCACTTGGGTAGGTATCGGTTGCAACTTACCCGTCGGTAATTGATGTTCGGCCTTAACTTGTTGATAAACCCGACATCTCTCAACGAAATTAGCCACATCCCTTTTCATTCCATGCCACCAAAAGTACTTCTTAAGATCTCGGTACATCTCGTTGCCACCCGGATGCATCGTATAAACGGTCCTATGTGCTTCTTCTAGCGCTAACCTTTGTAACCCATCCGGTATACACACTCGGCCCTTGTACCCAAAGATCCCCAAATCATCGAATCCAAATTTAGATTCCGGATTAGCTGTTACCCGAACCACTTGTCTTTGAATCCACTCATCCGTTGATTGAGCATCTAGGATTCGTTGCCCTAAATCCGGTCTTATAGTGATGTTAGCCAACCTCGATTGTGAAACAAAGATCTCGGCTTCACTCTTTTCGGAATCGGCCTTAAGATTAGCAATCTCTGCTTTCCGACTCAAGGGATCTGCAACTACATTCGCCTTCCCCGGATGATATTTGTGACACCCCGAACGGAGGGCCCCACATCTCCCGTACTAAGAACCCGGTCCACACATGAAATGGAAAGTCCATACATGAACCAAGCTCACAACGAACGGAGATAAAAATAAAACATCCTGTGTTAGGCGGGACTAGACCCTGTACCAACAAATCAATAGGAACAAGGATGCGGAAGCAAGGCAATCATGCAATCACTAACCAATATGGAATTTCAATTCATACAAGAATGTAAACACGGGATCAACTAATTCATGATCCTGTCCTAACCTGTCCCAAATCAATAAAGCAATAACAATATAGAGTGGCTTACATAGCCCAGTTACAAGCAGGAAATAAAGGTACGGTACGGTGCAGTACAAATAGGACCAAGACTCGATCAAAGACTTCAAAAGACTCCCACCTAACAACCACAAAGCCTGCAAGACAGACACTAAAAACAACGAGAGGGAGGGGTCAGTCAACTGACTTAGTGAAGGGGGTTAACACACACATATATATAAAAACAGGCCATCAGGCAGTCATAATTCCACTGTATGTTATTAAAACAGAAAACAGGAAACAGGAATCAGAAGTAAATTAATAAGTACGGGTGGAATTATGTTCAAGCATGCAGGTCAGGTAAACATGATATAATATGCATGTGTCGATATCCGTATGCCTCTGTTGATGCCCACTTTACCTTTACGATTCACGAGCTCTAGTGCTGAACAGGGACTGAGAAATACCAGAGGTTATGGATATCTATGCTTAATATTTTAGGGGACCCGGTGAGAACGGGTATTTATTCCATCCTGGACTCCACTTTTCACTTATTAACATGACAGGAACAATAAGTAGTCAGGCAGACATGAATCAGGAATTTATAATCATTAATACAGGAAAAACAAGTACAATAACCTCCTTCTCCGGTGATGGTCCGGGTAGCTAGCCCAAGCCATCCAGTAACAGTGGTAAGGCGGGTTCATGACTCCCCCAAACCGGAATCCCATCTTCTGCCAAACCTCCTGGCAGATGTCCGGGTTGGTCCAACAGGTTGGGACTTGTGCAAGAGATCACCGTCAGCCCGATGCCTCCCCGGTTCCCTCAATACACAAGCCCCTGGGCCCCAGGAACAGGAACCACTCCAGCTAGTCCAGCGCTAGAAGAGCAGAGGGCAATAGCAGGATCTCGCAAAATAGGCTCAGGGTAACACATTCAGGATTTATAAAACATTTCCGGTACATAGCCGGTATAAGAGGTATGGACAATTTGATATGAAAACCATTTGGCTATGTTTTAATTCATGAAAGGTTATAGGTCAACTATAAAAGAAAACCCTCACCTCCAAGTGCAAGAAAGAAGCAGGAGAAGGACCACAAGGCTCACAAGTCTCCACCTAGGAGAACACTGAACAAGAAAGGAAACATGGTGTACTCATGAGACACGACCCAATAATGAAACCAAGTAGGACGCACGGCAAATTATCATGAAGTGGTGCATCATGTCATAAGATGATATGATACCCAATGAAAGCATAAAAGGCATGGAAATGTTGTGATCGTGTTCACGTAAATAGCTGGGACAATACTAACACCTCAACAGATATCACCACCTTCATAAATAAATCACTTAGCAAGAAAATATCACTTAAACAAGTATGACATTAGATTAACTCTTAAGAGATGCAATTAAGCTAAAGGAGGTCATGTATTCATGCCATTCAACCAAATGAATCCATTTCACATTTATTACGAAGCTAAACAACCAAGTTAAGCAAATAATAACCAAGGAATGTCACATAAGATCATATTTATCAATTAATCAAACATATAATTCATATAAATCATATACGGGAGCGAAAAGGGTGAAAGGAACTCAACAAGAGAGTTTTTGGCGAAATCTAGGAAAAGCTGACAGTTTTTGGGAATTCGCAAGCTGTAGGAAAATGGGAATATCTTGAGTTCTATAAATTGGAATTGGGTTTTGTTTAAAATGAAAGTAGACACACAGGTCTTTCCAATGATATGTGTCACGGATCATGGTTCAAATCGAGTTGAAAATGGCGTAGGTCCGAAGTTGGGCGAAAGTAGATTTTCGACGAAGTGGCGACACCAAAAAGAATTGATAATATCTTACAAATGGAAAATCTATTGGGGTGATTCCAGTTGGAGAGTGTTCTAGACTCAAAGAAGTTGGTCGTGTCCAAAAATTAGCTCAATCCGAGGTCATACGAGGAGGTGCCCGGCCTGGTAAAAGTACAAGGAAAAAGTACCCTCCCGGGGAAAACAGGGCAGAAAGTTTCTACATAAAGGGGCTACCAGCCCGGGTAGATATATAGGGCTGAAAAAGGGGCACAAATAGGGGTTGTTCGACCGGGAGGGAGGAGGGAGCAAAAACCCCTCCAAAGCTCAACCAAATGCAACCAAATTGAAGGCATAAGTTCATATACACATATCCTACCACATATCTCAATTAGACATCAAATAATCTTAGAGGCATGCATTAATTCATCCAAAATCATTCATGAAAACCCTTAACGTGGAAATATGGTTTCACATATATAATCCTTAATGAATTCAAGCTAAATAATCATGGATCCAACTTAAACTCATCACATAAGTTTCATATAAAGTCATGGAATGTAAAGAATCCTAAAACCCTAGCATTAATCAAGAATTCATCTAATAAAATGCATGACCTTACCTTGAATGAATGAAGAGATGGAGGAGATGAGGAGATGGAACTATATAGCTTGAATTCTTGATGAAAAGAGACGAAAATCTTGGGCTCCTTGCTTCCTTGGTGGATCGGATGAAGAGAGGGAGGGATGTAAGAGCTCTTGCCTTATTCTTGGTTGAAGGATGAAGAAATGAATGTATGTATATGTGTATATTTTGTTTATATCGATCAAGAAGAGGAGAAAAGGGGAAAAATTTGCTACTTGGTCCTTGGAAGATTTAATTGAATGCAATTAGGTACCAAAGATATGAATGTGGCAATTAAGTCCTCAAGAAACTTATCATTTAAGTTCATAAGTTATGCAAAGCTTCAATTAAGGACAATTAGGTATAGAATTCTCACAATTAAAATGAATTTAAACACTTAATCAAACTCGGGGAAATAAATATATAATTCACGTAATAAATTTGACAAAGATTAAATGAAATTGAGCAATTAAGGTTCAAGAACGAGAAATTAAGTAACTTAAATCTCAAAACTCACACGCCTGGCGCGTGTACATGTACGGTCGGGAAATCGGGGTGTCACAACCTCTCCCCCTTAAGAGGACCTGGTCCCCAGGTCCACTGCCTCGAGTTATGGACTCTCAAGAAGCTCTCCCGTGTTCATCCCACGCGGGTTAGCAACTCCCCGTCAGGAATTAGTTCGGAAAAGGTCTTCAAGCAACAAGGGGTCTTCAGTTGTTGTTAAGTCACGACCCTTAACTTACCGAAGACTAAACACCCGAAATTCTAGCAAACAAAGCAGGTAGTACAACAAAGAGAGAGGAGCCCGTCTCTCAAACAAACAACGAGAGATCCCCGTCTCTCGAACAACTAGTGAGAGCACCCCGTCTCTGAAACAGACAATGAGATAACCCCGTCTCTCAAACACAAAGAAAAAAAAAAACTCTCAAGCTCTCAAAACAACACTTAAATAAACAATCACGTAACAACCACAGAAGAAACAAGTAGAAGATATCAAATACATCGAGTAGCAATCATAGAAAAGCAATTAATAGAACAAGCAATCAAAGCACTTAGTATCATAAAATTATTCGAACTAAAGCTGCATGGATGCATATGCCATGGATGCTTGATGTATCGTTCACCGTTGTTTGGGAATTTTCCAGTGTAGTGCTTCGATTCAATTACTTCATTTTCTCTTGGAGATTTCTCTACCGTTTGTGTCATGTATTGAAATCCCCGGTATGTTCATTACTTAAATGACCACTCAGTCTCCCTTCCATAATCTTTTCCTTTATCCTATCTAAACAATGCGGTCCGAAACTCCAAATTTTAGGGTGCACTTGATCTTAACCCAATTAGCTCATTGTCCACCTCGAATCGCATTCGACCTTCTTTGTTGCTTAAGTTAGCCTTTAATTTCTTGAGTTCTAGTCTCCAACTCGAATACTTGAGCTAATCTTTAGTAGCTCAAATTTCATACTCCAATCCTAATAACATCCCCGGTTAATCTTGGAAAACGATAAACGAGACGCTAACCCATCCTTTCATGTCATGTATTTTCCTTCTAGGTATTCCTGTTCCAATGCTCGGTTGAATTAACTCTCATTTTCGACACTTGAATCAATTCTAACTTCGTCTATCATGGAATATGATAATTCGATCGGACCTCATTACCCATCATCCTTCTTGTTAATTCTACAAATTTCCTTTAAGGTCCTGTCATCTTTAATGCATGAGATGCGTTATGTCATATACGATCTTTCTAACCTTGTAGATTTAGTTTATAAGTCCCGTAGTAAGAAATCAGCGAGGCTCATTCTCCGACCAAAGTTACCAATGTTTAATCTTTTACCCTGTGTTATATTTCCTAATCTCAAGCATTCCTTGAATTCGTATCTTCATCTTTCTAAGCACTTATCTCTTCCAATAATATTATCAAAGTTTCATTCACTTTGATCTTAATTCCCTTGAATGCTAAACTTTCTGTTTCATCTCTTGCCATTGGCGTAGAATCCGGTTACTTGTTGCTTCTTACATTTTCCATTGTCCCATCTAGAGGTTGTAGCACCCCGCACGTGAGGCACCACATCCCCCGCACTAAGGCTCAACACGAGTAACGAAATTGTAACTCCGCACCCGTATCAAACCCTAGCGAACGGGAGACAAACATAAAAACCTTCCTAAGCCAGGCGGAGCTAGACCCTGCAACGGAAAACCAATCCACGAAGTATAATGCATTGCAAAGCCAAAACTCAATCATACAAACCATAACGGAATTTGGGCTCTTCAGGCCTCTTTTAACTCAAAAGCACAACTCAGTAACAGCAATTCAATAACAATTACAAATTGTTCGAGCTCATGGTATAAAAGAAAGAATCATACATAATTCCAATACAGATATGAGTGCAGAGACTCTCCTAACCTAACTTGACCAACACAAAGACTTCAAACACCTCCGCCTAGCCGAACTCCAAGGATCAAACCTGCACACTAACAGATTTGGGAGGGAGAGGGGTCAGTCTCTAGAAGACTGAGTGAGCAGGAGCGATACATATATATATAAAACATGCACATGCAAGTCATAAATCCCGAGCAAAGTTTTTATTTGAATTTAGTTCCCAAAAAGGCAAGAGAATGACTAATCAATGCTCGGATTTTATGACTAAATCATATTAATTTCATTACATTCATATATCATACATAAATATAAGGCTCGGCGAGTGAGCGTGCACAATCTCCAACCAAACTCCGACCGTGTACGACAAATATCAATAATATATTGATTAGGCGATCATGCACTATATTATAATACACACAGACCATAATTCATATCATAACATATTCGTTTGGGCGATCCGGATCCCGGCCTTCCCGCACGGTGCATAATTATATCATAACTTATACATAAGAAAAGGCCTAAATCATCACCAACCTTCTTCCTCCGGGTGGTGGACAAGTTAGCTAGACCTGACCACCGGTTAAATCCTAGGCCAATGGGGGTACATGAATCCCCCAAGGGCACTCAGCTCCCATTCCCCGCTAAATCTCCTAGCGAGGGCCGGTATCACCGTAGTTTGTTGGAACTAGTATATGGGATCCCCGTCAGCCCTTGCTTCCTCGGTTAGCCACATATACTAAGTCCCGGGGCCCGTTCTGTAATAAGTAATAAATGTGTCTCGCCAAAACAATCAATTCATAAGTACATATCATAATTCATAAATCATTTGAAAAGGGTTTACTCGATCAATACATACTATAAGAAATCATACCTTACCGTGTAACTCGGCATATGCTATATACGTACCTCTCCGTGTCATCCTAATCCATAGCTAGCATGAAGACACACGGTTTGGAGCATAGCCTCATTACAAAACGATTTTTAAGTTACACGCTCTTACGCATAACTCAGAAGGATTTACTCGATAACTTCATTCGAAAATCATATATATATAATCATAAGGTTTTTGGCCAAAACTTTTCACGTAAGGGTTGTAGGGTTTAATAAGTAGTTAAAACGAAAACCACCCTCACCTGAACCGTGAAGTTACAAGGATCGAGCACCAAGTGCCTGAACGATCAAGATCTCTCCACCCTGGAGATAAACTGAACAAAGACAACAAGACGTGTTCGTGAGACTCCAGACTCTAATGAACCATATATGACGCACGGCAATGCACAAGCATGATATGAAGGCATAAAGATCATACTAAGTCATGAAAATCATATAACCAATTCATTCACTTGTTCGATCATAAATCACTCAAATTCTTCAATTCATATGTCCAATCAATTTATTTCAAGAACTCAGATAGGAGCATAGAACCTATCCAAGCTCTCCCAAAAAGCTACTATATACCTCATAATACATAATATAGCATATATCCAAGGTTTGACAACAAGAAGAGGTCATACGATATAGAAAATAAGTTATGAGATTCATAAACGACATATGAACACACATAAACGGCATGAAGTAAAAGCATGCCTATAGCACATCCAAATGCCATGAAATTAAACCACAATACTCCTGACACATAGTAAAACAAGTTCCTAGTTCAACACAAAAAGAGATAAAGTCATTAAGGAGGTGAAACAATTCAAAAACCGAAGAGGAAGTAACGAAGACTGCGCATGGGAAGTGACACGGGGGTGTCACCAACCCTAGCCCAACTGAGCCACGGGCGTGGCTCAGTACAGAGCTGCCCAGAAGGTGTGACACGCCCGTGTCTCACTCTTATGAGTAAATGAGACACGGGGGTGTCACGGTACAGAACCAAATCACCCTTGAAATTTTTCCGGCAAAACTGAACCCAAACAAACTCAACCCAAAGGCATACCAAATGAACTCCAAATGCTCTGAAACTTAATATACAACATATTTGGCATGTTATGAACATTTTTCATTCAGAGTGCAAAGGCTAAATCACACGTTAAGGTCATCGAATCCATGCAACAAAACTGGGTCGCCAAAATCGCACATATGAAACCTAATGATTCTATCATGCCTTGATCAGGTACTTAGGGCTTGAATTTGGATCCGAAACTTTGGGGAATGCATGCTAACATACTAAACAACTAATATACATCATATATATGCAAAATGGTACAATTTAAAGCACATTAGGGTGACCAATAACCACACATAGGCAACAGCAACAAATCTGTCATGGAGCATGCATAAAAACAGGCCATGTATTTCGGTTTTGAGGCTTCAAATGGAACCAAATACTTAAAGCATGAATGTTAACATATAGAGCAATAAGTATACATCAACTCCATGCATTTTCACACGAAATGGAGACCATTTGATCAAGCAACAACACAATATTTCACACAGCAGTTCGAAAACAGGGGAAGTAGTTTGATCATCAATTTTGGGGCTCCATATCTCATAATTTCATAAAAGAGCCAAGAGATAAAATCCTCCTAATATCATATACTATCAGTTAGGAAAGAAATAGGTCAAGAAACAAGTTCATATGATCATGTATAAGCAAGAAAATCAGCAATACAAGCAAACAAGATCATAAGAGCAAATTTCCCCAAAAACCCTATCCATGCTCTTAGCCCAAACCCTAACCAAATCTGATCCAAATCATGAATTAAGGAGATGAAATCAAGTATAATAGGGTAGAGAAGACATAAATATTCATACCTTGAAGATTTGGCGAAGGAGGGAAGAGATTTGAGCTCAAAATCTCAAGAGTGGCCTAGGGTTTCTCTCTTCTCCTCTAACTCTCTCTCTCTCGATCAGTAGCTGCAGCAAGGAGGGAGATATGGTTCGGTTTTTGCTGCTAAAAGGGAGAGGAAGGAGTTAACTCTAGGTACAAAAGTCATGGTTAAGGTGTGGTTAAGTTAAGAAGGGTTATGGGGTCCCACCATGAAGACTAGTCAACATAAGGGCTCTTCTTGCACGAGTTGTCCGTTACGGTTGGATTTTGGAGGTCTTAATGATCTCAAAAAGGTATGAGGCTTGTTCCATTGTCTCCGGATCGTCGATACGAAGGCAACGGAGGTGTCGGAATTCGAATCCGAATTCCCGAGCTCAAGATATCACGCACGGAACCAAGGGTGCGCTAATTGCTCGTTAGCCCCCGATTTGGTTCCACAATCAAAATTAAATTCATAAACACGTCAAATGGATCTGAAAACATAAACCGAGCACATAGGCATGTTCATAACACACATATTCACAACATATTAAATTTCCATACCAATCCGATATCATTACACATATGAACGAAGCACAAATAGAACACTCATGCGCATAAACGAATTCATATTGTTATAAATAATTTACTAAACCTAAATTCCACATTAACTAAATTAAAACCAACTAATAACATGTTGAAATTAATTAACGAAATTACCGAAATATTTAAGGTAACGTGAAACCTTAATTAAGAAATTAAACACTAAGTATCAAGGTAAAATAAAATGAATCAAATTAAATATTAATAGATTATAGTTTAAAACAAATATAAACATTTATAAACAATTAATCATATAATTAAATAATTAAATAGCGCAATTTATAAACAAATACGCCACATTATTTAAACTGAAAAACGGGGGCGTTACAATCTCTCCCCCTTAAAAAGAATCCGTCCTCGGATTCACACACGCCTGAAATCAAACAATGAGAGATTCCCCGTCTCTCACAAGCAACAAGGAGAGAGCCCCGTCTCTCGAGCAGCAATGAGAGAACCCCGTCTCTCCAACAACAATGAGAGAACCCCGTTTCTCGGAAGCAAAGAGAGTACCCCGTCTCTCAAACAAAATAAGAGAATCCCCGTCTCTTAACCGAAAATAAAGCAAGGAAGTCTCCAATACTCCCAAGCAACTCACGCAAAACCAGATTTAAAATCACGTAAGGCACCCAAAGCAAGTAATAAAAGTCACCCACATTGATATCCGATTACTCCAAGTAATTTAACACAATACAAGGTTAAAGCACCTAACATAAAAATTATATAAGTTAAAATTGCATGGATGCATGTATCATGAATGCTATAAGTACCGTTCACCGAAGTTTCAAAGTTTAGAACTGAGAGTTGTCGTTGTACGGAGTATGAACCGTCCTGAAAATAGCTCAGTAATCAGCTTGTCTTGAACCTCTTCAAGGTTCTTCGGTAAAGCGATTGATAAATCCTTTAAGGATCATACGCTTGGATCCGTTCTGACTTGTACTATTTCCAGTCTTCACCATTTCCCACAATCTTCGTTCGACCATCCAATTCTTTTTAATTAACCGAGCTTGATTTCCCGAATGCCCTTAGACCACCCATCTCGAAGTTAGGTCCATAGCTACTATCTTACTCATATCAGAGTTTAAAAGAATAACTACCCCTGACCACCTTGACGATTCAATCCCTACCTAGAGATATTCGTCATTAGGATCTACCTTAACACGAATCCTTTTCCATCTTCCGTTCATGTGATCTATTCATACTCTTTGACCCCCTTCAGGTTATATTTGGCATCTAGCTCCACATTTCTTGAGTCGAAGATAAAATGTTCTTGATGCGTTTTGAAGTTTGATGTAAATCCTCCAATGAACATCTTTTCCGGTTTGGTTTCTTCGTGGATTTCCTTCCGGATCACCTTTGATAGAACCGATAACTTAATAATGTTATCTCGGATCCTTTAATACTTCTACTAAATAAATCTTGGTCGACAACATCACCTCATCTAATAGATTGATCAAATTTTCCTTTAGTTAATTCCATCTTGGGAGGTCACAGAAACTCCCATATAATTTCATCACTCCCAAATTCGGAATTCCAGGCATAGAGTCGTTCAGTAAACCTTCTTCTTTATATCTCGAAAAATCTTTCCCCCGAATTTGGCATCGTCACTTCTCTCTTAACAACTTAACCAATACCGTCCTCTTATTCTTTTCCAGTGGCCACCATTAGGATTTCCGGATTCTCCTTAATATGCATCCTCGTTGTTGCTATTGACATATTTATTCGAGCACTACTTCCATCCTCCCTTTTATCTCTCGGTCGTGCTCTCCCCCTTAAAATTTTGCTCTTTCATATCGAACTCCCTCAATCTTTCTTCCCTATTCTTATTCGATCCGAGCACCCCAAAGATGAATCTAACCTGACTTTCCTTCGGAGGTCCTTTCCACTAACCTATCCCTTACCTAAAGTTCTTATTTCCCAATTTCACCTTTCCTCATAACTCAGATGCGGCTCAGTTGTACTGATACTTGATAGTTGAGGCGGAAGGACTTCCTATCAAGTAAACACTAAAATGCATGTCGGGTAAAGATGGCAATGCATGTGTCACGTTTACACCAAGCAATTATACCACACATTAGCGCAACAAAACCAATTAGAAATGTACGAATAACATAAGATCAAGAGAATAAATAATTAATGCAAAATATGATGCATGTGCTATGAATGCTTTGGAACCTGTCACCGATGTGGGAAGTTATTAGCTCGGTAGCTTTCATCGTTCTTCCTATCCCAAGGTCACTTGACCTGGCAATTATTCTTTGTCTTTCCCACGGTCTTCGAGATTCCATGCAGCTTTGTAAATCAACGTGTATCCTCCACTGTCCGAAATTGAAATTCCTTGATCCCTAATTCTTTCACGTCCACTGAGTTAGCATCCACCCTTCTCCTCGCAATTCGACCTTTACTTCAATCGTCACCTTAATCAAAAATCCCGTGCCTATCCTTTGTGAATGCAATTCACCTCCAATTGCTTACATTTGAGCTCATGATTTCCTCTCTTTACCATTTCCATTTGTTGCTTCATATCTTCCATTTTACTTCACAACATGGCAATTCAGCTTGGTCTTGGAAAAACAAGCTCATCTCCCACTAAGCACCTTGCTCAAGATTACCGTGACTATTGTTTATGAGTTTCCCATCACGATCGAAATCCAGAGCACCCAAGTCCAACTCTTCCCGGTCTTAACTTCGATAGACTTGATTCCAATTCACTAGGCTTAATCAGAAATCCTTCTTGTCGAACCCAGGCACACCGCTCCTACTGGACCCATTTTATCTTAGTCTCTCCTAATTATTGAGACCTCTTCAACGATCTCATCCGGGACCAAAATATCTTCAAGGCTCGTTCACTTCATTCTTTAGGTTGACAGATTTTGCTGAATCCAATTAAAACACTCCAAGTAGCAGATTCTCATAATTTAGTCTTTTGAGTCCCAACAATCCCATGATTAACTCCTATTCCGATTTCATCAAATGTCTCTCTGCCACCGCATCTCTAGATTCAATCTTCCCATTCCGAATCCTCATCCCTGACTCTAGCTCCATTTGGGAAGTCTCACATCTCTATTTCTCTACATTTTTCCCAGAGTATCCTGCCCATCTTCCATGTCTCAGAAAAGTTTGCAATCGATCTTCTTTATCGTCGAACTTGGCCGTGGTTTGATATTATCTCCATAACCTATAAATCACAGCTTATTTCAAGAGTAGATGCATGCGATTAGTGCATGCTCATGACACATTTTCAACAATTAATGCAAGAATCCTTAGGTAAATGCAACAGATAGTTTAGCCAAAATTCAAAAAGGAAAGCCAAATTCATGTTCAAGATCAATGCAATGCACACATTGTCATAGAGTCCCTAAGCCGTACGACCTAGACTGACTCACACACGACACGAGAACACCGGTTTTGCAACCGGGCTCTGATACCACTTAAGGATGTAGCACCCCGCACGTGAGGCACCACATCCCCCGCACTAAGGCTCAACACGAGTAACGAAATTGTAACTCCGCACCCGTATCAAACCCTAGCGAACGGGAGACAAACATAAAAACCTTCCTAAGCCAGGCGGAGCTAGACCCTGCAACGGAAAACCAATCCACGAAGTATAATGCATTGCAAAGCCAAAACTCAATCATACAAACCATAACGGAATTTGGGCTCTTCAGGCCTCTTTTAACTCAAAAGCACAACTCAGTAACAGCAATTCAATAACAATTACAAATTGTTCGAGTTCATGGTATAAAAGAACGAATCATACATAATTCCAATACAGATATGAGTGCAGAGACTCTCCTAACCTAACTTGACCAACACAAAGACTTCAAACACCTCTGCCTAGCCGAACTCCAAGGATCAAACCTGCACACTAACAGATTTGGGAGGGAGAGGGGTCAGTCTCTAGAAGACTGAGTGAGCAGGAGCGATACATATATATATAAAACATGCACATGCAAGTCATAAATCCCGAGCAAAGTTTTTATTTGAATTTAGTTCCCAAAAAGGCAAGAGAATGACTAATCAATGCTCGGATTTTATGACTAAATCATATTAATTTCATTACATTCATATATCATACATAAATATAAGGCTCGGCGAGTGAGCGTGCACAATCTCCAACCAAACTCCGACCGTGTACGACAAATATCAATAATATATTGATTAGGCGATCATGCACTATATTATAATACACACAGACCATAATTCATATCATAACATATTCGTTTGGGCGATCCGGATCCCGGCCTTCCCGCACGGTGCATAATTATATCATAACTTATACATAAGAAAAGGCCTAAATCATCACCAACCTTCTTCCTCCGGGTGGTGGACAAGTTAGCTAGACCTGACCACCGGTTAAATCCTAGGCCAATGGGGGTACATGAATCCCCCAAGGGCACTCAGCTCCCATTCCCCGCTAAATCTCCTAGCGAGGGCCGGTATCACCGTAGTTTGTTGGAACTAGTATATGGGATCCCCGTCAGCCCTTGTTTCCTCGGTTAGCCACATATACTAAGTCCCGGGGCCCGTTCTGTAATAAGTAATAAATGTGTCTCGCCAAAACAATCAATTCATAAGTACATATCATAATTCATAAATCATTTGAAAAGGGTTTACTCGATCAATACATACTATAAGAAATCATACCTTACCGTGTAACTCGGCATATGCTATATACGTACCTCTCCGTGTCATCCTAATCCATAGCTAGCATGAAGACACACGGTTTGGAGCATAGCCTCATTACAAAACGATTTTTAAGTTACACGCTCTTACGCATAACTCAGAAGGATTTACTCGATAACTTCATTCGAAAATCATATATATATAATCATAAGGTTTTTGGCCAAAACTTTTCACGTAAGGGTTGTAGGGTTTAATAAGTAGCTAAAACGAAAACCACCCTCACCTGAACCGTGAAGTTACAAGGATCGAGCACCAAGTGCCTGAACGATCAAGATCTCTCCACCCTGGAGATAAACTGAACAAAGACAACAAGACGTGTTCGTGAGACTCCAGACTCTAATGAACCATATATGATGCACGGCAATGCACAAGCATGATATGAAGGCATAAAGATCATATTAAGTCATGAAAATCATATAACCAATTCATTCACTTGTTCGATCATAAATCACTCAAATTCTTCAAATCATATGTCCAATCAATTTATTTCAAGAACTCAGATAGGAGCATAGAACCTATCCAAGCTCTCCCAACAAGCTACTATATACCTCATAATACATAATATAGCATATATCCAAGGTTTGACAACAAGAAGAGGTCATACGATATAGAAAATAAGTTATGAGATTCATAAACGACATATGAACACACATAAACGGCATGAAGTAAAAGCATGCCTATAGCACATCCAAATGCCATGAAATTAAACCACAATACTCCTAACACATAGTAAAACAAGTTCCTAGTTCAACACAAAAAGAGATAAAGTCATTAAGGAGGTGAAACAATTCAAAAACCGAAGAGGAAGTAACGAAGACTGCGCATGGGAAGTGACACGGGGGTGTCACCAACCCTAGCCCAACTGAGCCACGGGCGTGGCTCAGTACAGAGCTGCCCAGAAGGTGTGACACGCCCGTGTCTCACTCTTATGAGTAAATGAGACACGGGGGTGTCACGGTACAGAACCAAATCACCCTTGAAATTTTTCCGGCAAAACTGAACCCAAACAAACTCAACCCAAAGGCATACCAAATGAACTCCAAATGCACTGAAACTTAATATACAACATATTTGGCATGTTATGAACATTTTTCATTCAGAGTGCAAAGGCTAAATCACACGTTAAGGTCATCGAATCCATGCAACAAAACTGGGTCGCCAAAATCGCACATATGAAACCTAATGATTCTATCATGCCTTGATCAGGTACTTAGGGCTTGAAGATTTGGCGAAGGAGGGAAGAGTTTGGCGAAGGAGGGAAGAGATTTGAGCTCAAAATCTCAAGAGTGGCCTAGGGTTTCTCTCTTCTCCTCTAACTCTCTCTCTCTCGATCAGTAGCTGCAGCAAGGAGGGAGATATGGTTCGGTTTTTGCTGCTAAAAGGGAGAGGAAGGAGTTAACTCTAGGTACAAAAGTCATGGTTAAGGTGTGGTTAAGTTAAGAAGGGTTATGGGGTCCCACCATGAAGACTAGTCAACATAAGGGCTCTTCTTGCACGAGTTGTCCGTTACGGTTGGATTTTGGAGGTCTTAATGATCTCAAAAAGGTATGAGGCTTGTTCCATTGTCTCCGGATCGTCGATACGAAGGCAACGGAGGTGTCGGAATTCGAATCCGAATTCCCGAGCTCAAGATATCACGCACGGAACCAAGGGTGCGCTAATTGCTCGTTAGCCCCCGATTTGGTTCCACAATCAAAATTAAATTCATAAACACGTCAAATGGATCTGAAAACATAAACCGAGCACATAGGCATGTTCATAACACACATATTCACAACATATTAAATTTCCATACCAATCCGATATCATTACACATATGAACGAAGCACAAATAGAACACTCATGCGCATAAACGAATTCATATTGTTATAAATAATTTACTAAACCTAAATTCCACATTAACTAAATTAAAACCAACAAATAACATGTTGAAATTAATTAACGAAATTACCGAAATATTTAAGGTAACGTGAAACCTTAATTAAGAAATTAAACACTAAGTATCAAGGTAAAATAAAATGAATCAAATTAAATATTAATAGATTATAGTTTAAAACAAATATAAACATTTATAAACAATTAATCATATAATTAAATAATTAAATAGCGCAATTTATAAACAAATACGCCACATTATTTCAACTGAAAAACGGGGGCGTTACAGAGGTGGTTCATCGGAGTACCATCGTGAATTTAGTTATCTCCCGGTCGGCTCTCCCCCTTAAAATTCATATCCCCAACCATTAGGGTCGTTATATAGCTAAACAATTGAAAATTTTCAATTCTCCAATTTAGCTTTCTTGGTACCGGTGGTTCTATCCAAGCTACGTCTCTGGTGATCTCACTCACTATCACTTTGAAGTGTTTGGTAGGGACAACAACCTACTTCCTTCTTTCCAAGATCCAGTTCTACTTTCCGGCCTCCGTATTTTTCTTTCCCCTTCATTCCATATACCTTGCAATCCAACAATTTTCTTGTCTTGATTTAGGTAAGACCCAGTCGGTGTAACACTCGATGAATGGGAGAAATTTCCTAGCAAGTAAACACTAAACAATGCATGTGGAACTAAGATGTCAATGCACGTAACAAGCAATCAAAGATGCAACACATTAGGCAATCATATCAATTAAGGATGTACGCATATATAGATAAAGGAAATTAAATAATTTAAGGCGACTTATGACGCATGTGCCATGAATGCAATACACCTGTCACTGTAGTGGTGAGCTTTATCTCGGTAACTCGTTCTTCATCTCCTAGATTACAGTTCGATTTGAACTTGTTGATCATCTTTCATTTTTCCCACGGTCTTCAAAATCTTCAGAAGTTTTCCTTGTATCCATTTGTGTGTCTCCATAGCTCGAGATTACAACTTCCTGAAACCAAAGTGTTCTAAACCCATAGAATCGGTTTCTCGACTTAATCCCAAGTATCCACCTCTAAAGATTTTGTGAATCTTCACCTTGATTAACACTTTGACCAACGTTCCCTTGACTTATACTTTGTGAGCTCAGATTGATGGAATGAACTAATCCTCCGATTGCTTAAACCCGATTTTACAATTTCCTCCAAAAACTCTTTACCTTTCTTTATCGTTTCCATTTACTATTCTATATCTCCCAATTCAACCTCACAGCACGACAATTCAGCATGGATCTGGAAGATACATTCCAATGTGACCGAGGATAAAACCTTTAGCATTGTTGCCTTCCGTATGTTTGTATTCACCATGTTGGATTGATTTTCTTTAATTCTTCTCAAATCCAGCTTCTTCCTTACTCGGAACCCGAAGTATCTCCATTTTCTCTACTTTTCCTTCTTCCCAAACTCGCCTTCTAAAACTTGATTTATTTGGAAGTTCTACTTTGTCGATTCATCTCGCTCGCAATTCACAAATCCGGGTATATCCCGAATCTTCTACTCTAAACTTGAAACCAATTAGCTCGATTCACTTAGAGACTCATTCTTAAGGAGCTCTGATACCACCTTAGGATGTGACACCCCAAATGGAGGGCCCCACATCCCCCGCCCTAAGAACCCGGTCCACACATGAAATAGAAAGTCCATACATGAACCAAGCTCACAGCGAATGGAGACAGAAATAAAACATCCTGTGTTAGGCGGGACTAGACCCTGTACCAACAAATCAATAGAAACAAGGATGCGGAAGCAAGGCAATCATGCAATCACTAACCAATATGGAATTTCAATTCATACAAGAATGGAAACACAGGTTCAACTAGTTCAAGATCCTATCCTAACCTGTCCCGAATCAATAAAGCAATAATAATATAGAGTGGCTCACATAGCCCAGTTACAAGCAGGAAATAAAGGTACGGTACGGTGCAGTGTAAACAGGACCAAGACTCGATCAAAGACTTCAAAAGACTCCCACCTAACGACCACAAAGCCTGCAGGACAGACACTAAAAACAACGAGAGGGAAGCGTCAATCAACTGACTGAGTGAAGGGGGTTAACACACACATATATATAAAAGTAGGCAATCAGGCAGTCATAATTGCACTGTACGTTATTAAAACAGGAAACAGGAAATAGGAATCAGAAGTAAATTAATACGTACGGGTGGAATTATGTTCAAGCATGCAGGTCAGATAAACAGGATATAATATGCATGTGTTGATATCCGTACGCCTCTGTTGATGCCCACTTTACCTTTACGATCCACGATCTCCAGTGCTGAACAGGGACTGAGACATACCAGAGGTTACGGATATCTATGCTTAATATTTTAGGGGACCCGGCGAGAACGGGTATTTATTCCATCCTGGACTCCACTTTTCACTTGTTAACATGACGGGAATAATAAGTAGTCAGGCAGACATGAATCAGGAATTTATAATCATTAATACAGGAAAAACAAGTACAATAACCTCCTTCTCCGGTGATGGTTCGGGTAGCTAGCCCTAGCCATCCAGTAACAGTGGTAAGGCGGGTTCATGACTCCCCCAAACCGGAATCCCATCTTCTGCCAAACCTCCTGGCAGATGTCCGGGTTCGTCCAACAGGTTGGGACTTGTGCCATAGTTCACCGTCAGCCCGATGCCTCCCCGGTTCCCTCAATACGCAAGCCCTTGGGCCCCAGGAAAAGGAACCACTCCGGCTAGTCCAGCGCTAGAAGAACCGGGGATAATAGCAGAATCTCGCAAAACAGGCTCAGGGTAACACATTCAGGATTTATAAAACATTTCCGGTACCTAGCCGGTATAAGAGGTATGGATAATTTGATATGAAAACCATTTGGCTATGTTTTAATTCATTCAAGGTTATTGGTCAACTATAAAAGAAAACCCTCACCTCCAAGTGCAAGAAAGAAGCAGGAGAAGGACCACAAGGCTCACAAGTCTCCACCGAGGAGAACACTGAACAAGAAAGGAAACATGGTGTACTCGTGAGACACGACCCAATAATGAAGCCAAGTAGGACGCACGACAAATGATCATGAAGTGGTGTATCATGTCATGAGATGATATGTGTAGCACCCCGCACGTGAGGCACCACATCCCCCGCACTATGGCTCAACACGAGTAACGAAATGGGAAGTCCGCACCCGTATCAAACCATAGCGAACGGGAGACAAACAAAACAATCCTCCTAAGCTAGGCGGAACTTATACCCTGCAATTATAACCAATCAACAAGACATAATGCAACGAAGAACTAAATTCAAACACATGCATTGGCCACGGCCTACAGAAATTAATCACACGAACCGCAAGCATACTTGGGCTCCTCAGGCCTCTTTTAAATTCATAACAAAGCCCGGCAAGAGCAATTCAATAGCAAATATACACAGTTTCAAGTTCATAATCTTACAAAGTTGAATCACACACAATTTAAATACATAGGCGAGTGCAGAGACGCTTCTAACTTAACTTAACCGATTCAAAGACTCAACACAACTCCGCCTAGCTCAAAACTCCAAAGCCAAGCCTGCACACTAAAGTGTTGGGGAGTGAGCAGGAGCGATATTCATATATATAAAAACATACACATGCAAGTCATAAATCCCGAGCAAGGTTTTAGTTAAAATTAGTTCCCAAAAGGCAAGAGAATCACTAAGCAATGCTCGGACTTTACTACTAATCATATTAATTTCATTACGTTCATAATTCATACATAAACATAAAGGCTCGGCGAGTGAATGTGCATTATCTCCAGCCAAATTCCGACCGTGTACGACAAATATCATTAATACATTAAATAGGTGATCATACAATATATCATAATACACATAGATCATTTATCATATCATAAGACATAGTCGTATGGGCAATCCGTGTCCCGGCCTTCCCGCACGGTGCATATCAATCATAACATAATCATATTCATAAAATAAGTTCCAACCTTCTTCCTCCGGGTGGTGGACGGGATTGCAAGGCCCGGCCACCTAATCATATCAATGTGGTTATGAGGTTCATGAGTCCTAAAAGCCCGGTTAGCGTTTCCTTGTCAAAAACTCCTTGACGAGGTCCGTTTCGCCGTTAAACATAAATGAAATCAGCACATAGGATCACCGTCAGCCCTTGCCTCCCCGGATAGCCACATGTACTAAATTCCTGGGCCCGTGAATACAACATACATGCATAATCTAGCCAAAACATTCAAGTCATAAGAAACACAATACATTTCACAATTCATAAGAAACATGACATATTTCATAATTCATTTGAAAAAGGGTTTACTCGATCAATGTTTACTCGATGACTCTACTTTAAAAGTAACATATATATATATATAAGATTTTGGCCAAAATTGTCACATAAGGTTGTAGGGTTTAGTATGTAACTAGAACGAAACCACCCTCACCTGGAACAAGGCGATACAAGGATACGAGTTACCGATTGCCTAGTTGATCAAGATTTTCCCACCATGGAGATAAACTGTACGAAAGATAACGTAACGTGTTCGTGAGACTCAAGACTCCAAATGAACCATATAAGACGCCCGACAATGAAATGAATATGATATGAAGGCATGAAAGATGATATTATTTCATGAAAAGGTTCTTGTGCACTATTAAGGCATTTAAGGGACATAACCAAGCCATTCATTCATTCATTTCATTCAAATTCATAAATTCACATTTCATATCAATTCAATCCAAGGATTTCATATAACAATTATAACACGTATTATTTCACGTTTAAAAAAAAATAGAAAATAGATGAATAAATACATTCAAATCAAGAGCGAAAATTAACTAAAACATAAAATAGGTATCAATTAAATTCTATAATTCAATTAAATCAAATAATATTTAATATAATATAAACATATATATATACATAAATATATATATATATACACACTTACCATTCCAAGGAAATCAATCATGCATGCATTTTCAATTTAAATACCAAGCATGCATGGGTAATTAATTTAAAATATATCATGCATGCAAACCTTATTAAATGAAACATGCATGCCTTAATTATATTAATTATACGTACATAGCATGCAAATAAGAACAATTTAATTAAAACATTTCAAGAATGCAAACTTATTCACTAAACATGCATGCATTCTCTAGTAGATATATATATATATATATATATATATACACGTAAATACACATGCACTCACATAACAGTATGCATGCAAACATGTAAAGCGATTCTTATACACACACAATACTACATGCATTCATGCAAGGAAGGGAAAAAGAAAGAAGACAGCAGTAGCGTGCAGCAGTCCCAGATTCAATCTCCCAGCCCGGGGAGATCCATTCTAGAAACGCAGCAGCAAACCAAGCACGAAACAGCCCCTATTTTCTTGGCATGAATTACAGCAGAAAAAGCAGCACTCAAGGCAAGTTATGCAGCAAAAAAATGGCATTAGAAACTCCGACAATGACTGATAAACACAGCAGTTCAGCAAGGGAAATGAGCAGCAAATGACAGCAAGAAAAACAGTCCGAAAACAGGGCAAAAATTTGCAAAAACAGAGTAGTAACAATTTCAATCTTTAACCCACAAGATCAGGCAAGGCAAGGCAACAATTATGCAGCAAAAACACTCCAAAACAACATCTAAATATGCTCTTCAAATGATCAAACACGAGGAATGAAAGAAGGTGGTCATTCATGAAAATTTTCAAAGTGCCATTAATGAAAACTGATTAATACTTCAACTACCATGTAATCAATGATCATAAATGAGAAGAGGGAGTTAAAATAACCATTTTCATGCTTGGAATCGATCAAATTCATCAAGAAATGGAAGAGATCAACAAACAAGCTCATAACCTAACTATTCTTCAAGTCAGCCATAAACTCATGAATCCATGATCAAAATTAGGGATGAATGGATTAAAATGACTCTTAACGAATGTATATTACAACCCTAACCTTACCTTGTGGATTGGATGAAGTTTGAAAGAGATTTGAGCTTTGAATCTCCAAGGGTGACAAGAGTTACCGGAAAACTGGAGAGCAAAATGTTTTGGCTGAGTTTTCTTTATGTGATGAAGGTTATCTCGGTTTGGGGTGTTTAAGGCTGGTTATAGAGTTGAGTTAGGGTTCTAAAGCCTCCAACCATAGTTAATTTGGTCAAGGTTTGTATAAGATAAGGCCATTTTTGTAAACTGTGGCAGATTTGGTTTCCGTTTCATGTTTCGGTTGAATTTCGGAGGTTCAAATGATTTCGGAAAAATATGAGGCTAAATTCATTAAACCCGAATCTTCGATACGAGTTCAACGAAGTTGACGGAACTCGAATCCGAGTTCCCGAGCTCAAGATATAAAATATGGAACCAAGGGTGCGCTAATTGCTCGTTAGCCCCCGATTTGGATTCCAACATTCAAAATAAATTCGTTTCCACATCAAACAAAATCGAAAACATAAAACGAGCATATAAATATGTTCATAACACATAAATCTACAACATACTAAATTTTCATGAATTTTCAATATCAAATCATATAAGAACGAAGCTCTTTTAAATCACTTATAACCAATGCATTTAAAATCCATAACATTTTCAGCCAAATGACAAAATTAAATTCATAATTAATTTATAACTAAAGTAAAAGAATTAAAAATACTTTAATTTAAAAGTGCGCAATTAGAATATAAAACATGCAAACTTATTTAAATTAAAGTCACAGGTACGATTTAAATATAATTACAATTAAAGTGTACAAATTAGATTATGTTTTAATATTAATAAAGTTAAAATATAATTAATTAACACTTTAACATCTAAATATAAAATTAAATATATAAAATTAAAAATATATAAAACACTTATAAACAATTAATCACATAGTAAAATGATTTAATTGCGCAATTTATAAACAAATACGGCATATTAGAACACGTGAAAAACCGGGGCATTACAATCTCTCAAAAAGAATCCATCATCGGATTCACAGCACGCCTAAAACAACCAATGAGAGATTCCCCGTCTCTCATAAACAACAAGGAGAGAGCCCCGTCTCTCGAACAGCAATGAGAGAACCCCGTCTCTCCCAAGCAAAGAGACCACCCCGTCTCTCGAACAAAGATAAGAGAATCCCCGTCTCTTACAAACGACGAGAGCACCCCGTCTCTCAAACAAAAATAAAGCAAGGAAGTCTCCAATACTCCCAAGCAACACAAGCGAAACCATAATTAAAATCACGCAAGACACCCCAAAGCAAGTAACAAATATCATCCACATTGATTATCAATCACTCCAAGTAATTTAACATGATAAGGGATCAAAGCACTTAATATAAAAATTATTCAAGTTAAATTCGCATGGATGCATGTGTCATGGATGCTCCATGTACCGTTCACCGTAGTTGCATAATTTAGAACTGTGAGTTTTGTTGTCCAATGCATGACCTGTCCCGAAAGTGAGTTCAGTAATCGACTTGTCTATAAGCTCTTCAGGATACCCTTGCAAAGCAATTAATAGCTCTTCTAAGAATTTTATTCTTTATTCCCTTCTGACTTGTACTGCTTCCAGTCTTCTTCGATCCTTCACCATTTCCCATAATCTTCATTCGACCAACCAACTCTTTTTAATTAACCGAGCTTGACCTCCCCGAATACCCTTAAATCGTCCGTCTATAGTTACTACCTTTACCCATATCGAAGTCTAACATATCCTCGAAGATAGCTACTGTAACACCCCGAGCGAAGGGCGCCACATCCCCCGCACCATAGCTCAACATGTGAAACGAAATGGAGACTACGTCCACGCATCAAGCCATGGCGAACGGGTGACCAACAAAATTCAAACGTAAGCTAGGCGGTCTAGACCCTACTCAGAGCGCGCAATAAAAACAAATAGCGAATGCGGAAGCACCTGAAACTCACAAAACAAATAAACATACTCGAGACATATCAAAAATATGATTCAAGTTATACAAACCTTTACAATTTCGAATTTAAGTCATAAATTAAACATATAACGTGACTTAGCAAAATGCATAAAGGAAACAAAGTACAATGCATGACTCAAGCTACCCAAAACCAAGACTCAAAGACAATCGCCTAGCTCCAACTCCTCATAACAAATACCTGCAAACTCAAACAAAAAGGGGGAAAAAGATAGAAATAACGAGGGTCAGTCCTAGAGACTGGTGAGGGGGCTAACACACGCACCCATACATATACATAAGGGCAAAGCATATACAAAGCTTAAAGGGTTCATGAACCGGGCACGGTTTTTGCATTCTAAAACATTTAACCCGTGGTAATATATATAAAGAAAGAAGTTTGGGGCCGAAGGCCAAATTCAGTCAAGTTTTAGAGTTTAGAAATCCGCCCCCGTTTCACAACCATAAACGAAATATAACGAACCGAAAGCTTAAATCCAACCCACTTACTCCAGAAACAAAGGCGAAGCGAAACACAAAACGAATCATAAATCAATCCCACCTCCACACCTTTTCGGGAGAGGTGCCCCTCTCAACCCACCAAAGAACGAAACTTGTGAACCGAAGGATCCCGCCCGGTTCCTTCGACGGCCAGCCAAAATGCGCTACGTCGGCATAGGAGAACTAAGTCTCCCGTTGGTGGAGAAGTGGACAGGGGTTGTAACCGGCGACCCCATGGTCGTCCCAGGTCTCCCTTACCCACAACTCCGGGGCCCATCACACATATACCACACATATATTCTTATACTTATCAAACTTACCACACGAAGCTTATTCACAAGTCATAACACACTTACACACACACCTTCTTATCAAAGCTTATCAAAACAAACGAAAATAGAGCTTATATACTTATAAAAGCGTTTTCAAAGTCTCAAGACAAACGGGACAAATCCCACAAAATACGTATCCAAACACATATCTATATATATACTTATATAAGTCGCATGCGGGTTCGAAATACAAATAAGGTTTTAGGTCATGATAGCTAAAAGGAAAGAAAACCTCACCTGGACAACCAATCCGAACAAAATGGACCAAAAGGAGTCAAACGAACCACTTCCTCACATCGAAACGAACCTAAGAACAAAGCAAAGAGAAAGAGGCAAACTTAGACTCAAAATGAACCATATTGACGCTCAGCGAATGCATATGAATGCAAGTGATACTTATGGAGCTTAACAAATTGACATATAATGCATACGAGTTCATTTTAATGCATAAGTTTCATAAATCATATCAAACGGATTCACAGATTTCATATAACGATCATATCGTACTATACAACATGTTATCAAAGCATTCATAGCATACAAGGAGCAAGGAATGACCATACAAGGCATATAGTGTTGGGAATAGTGCCCTGAAAATTCAATTTGTTGAATTAATTAAACTGAATTTACAACAAGTTATGAGTATTTCACATATTAATAATTAATGACGTGTGGTGGTATTCTCATATGAAATGTGTTTCATAGGAAAAGACTTTGAATACCGAAATCACGTGTCATTAAAGTTCTAGTCGGTAAGATAAGAATATGTTCTTATCAAGACTATAACGTGGTTATATAAGATGATTAGTCTTTCGTTATAGGGAAAGGTGATTCCAATTATAACACGTTGATGTTTTTCAATAGGATTGGAAACATCGAACTGGACCACTGAGATTATTCATTTTATACTGCTATCTAAAATGAATAAAATCTCAGGAAGCATTATACTCTTAATCCTGAAAATATTTCGGCTTTAGGCATGTAGTGTTAGTCACTGTAACATACTCGAAGTGAGGTCTCGGTAACGGGTGGCCAAAATACTTTGTATGATTCGGTGACAACATGAAATGTGCTAAAGAGTTATATTGATCGAGGAATCTGTGGCCTTGCTGGAAGGTAAAAGATATCCTTGAAATAGATTTGCAAAAGTTCGAATTAAGACTTTGGCCAAAGCACTTCGCGTGATAACGTCACCGAAGTTGTATGTTGAATGTGTTTCACATACAGAGAATTTGAACTTAAGGTGAATCAATAAATTTCAAATTGGAGATGAAAAATAAATGATAGTAGTTATAATTTATTTTTCATGGATATCTACACGGAGGAGTAAAATGCGAAATTATTCTAGATCGATAAATTCGTGAATAATTTAATTAATTTTAGAGTGCAACAATATTTATTTAGTGGAATTAAATATTGTTAAACGGTAATTATTTACTATCATGAGATGATAATATATTAACCCGTTTGGAGCTAAAATTAATTAGTCCTGCAGGTCCCCCTGCAAGCCCCAATTGAAAACCCAAAGAGAAAATATTAAAAGGAGAAAGAGAAATGAATTTTTCAAAGTGTTTTGAAAATATGCAAGGGATTTATTTTGAGAAAATAAATCAAGTTTCAAAGAGTTGGAAATGCCCGGAATTTTATTTTGGAGAAAATAAAATTTTCATCGAAAAAAAAAAAAAAAAATTCCGGTGATGACGTGGCAGTACACGTGGCATGCCACGTCAGCAGGCGGGTCCCAGGTGGCACTGACTAGGTGGCCGCGTGGCGCGACACGTGTGCGGTCGAGATCGCGCTGCGTCAGCGCAAATGGGCGGACGAGATTGGGTGTTGACCGGTAGGGTCAACGGGTCGCCGGTTCGGGTCAGAACCGGTTCAAACGGATAGGGTCGGACCGTATTCGGGCAGGGTCAAACCGGGTCCGGTCCGGGTAGGACCAGACCCGGACACGTGTCAACGCCTGGTGGAAGCTACGCGTTTTCACACGCGCCAACCACTTGGCCGACTTGTGGCGGCGCGTGGGGGCGCGTGCGGCCACGTGTCGGCGCGTGGTTGGCGGCGTTGTGTCCGCGGCGGAGAGAGCTACCACGTGGCGTGATCCGATTGGCTGGCCGGTACGCGGTTTGTACGCGGTTATACAAATGACGAAAATGCCCCTCAATTTTATGCCTAAAATGACCAAAATACCCTCCGGATTTTGCCTATAAATAGCTGACCCCCTTGCCATATTTTCTCATTCCAATTTTCAGCCAACTTTGGCTTTAGAGAGAGCTCTCCTCTCTCAAATTAATTGATCCCTAATTAAGGGATTAATTAATATATAATTAGGTGGTTATATAATTAATATATAATCCGCTTAATTATTAGAAAATTAGGGAATTTTCTAGTCTAGAAAAATGTTTTTTTCTAGAAAATATTTTCTCGAGTATTTAGGGAAATACTCGCGGAGCCCACACTCCGAGGGTTTCTCCGGGGATATTACGGGGAAGCTCTGTCGGTCTCACGAAAGGGCAAGGAGCTGGAAAAATGCCGTTAGATAGCCATGTTTGCAGTACGGTAATATTTTACAGTTATTTTATTTTAAGCATGATAAATTATGTGCTCTTAAGTGTTAATTGCATGTTAGATATTTATCTGCTTAAGTGATTTAAAATTTATTATCAATTGCATGTATATACTTGAGTAGATCCGGCTAAGTCTTCCGCTTTGTATTAAAATGTTTTAGAAATATTTTAATACTTGTATTATAATAAAAATTTTAAAATGTGGTCCCGGACTGCTACTGTTCTTGGCCCGCACCCATCATGTGGTATCAGAGCCGTACTCTAGATATATACATGCATTGATATGATGCATGTGATGCATAATTTTAAATCTGATACTGTGCACGTAAATTCTGTCAAAGAAGACTGGTTTTTAAGTGGGACCGTTTGTGACCCCTCCAGTGTTTCTGGGAATTTACGTGGAATGGTAATTTTTTGGGAATCGATTTCAATAATCTTCCTGGTTAATTACCGAATCAGTAAACATGATTTAAATTATGAGATAATTTATTTATAACATGTTTACTTTATGCCATTTTTTTAAGCATGATAATTATGTGATAATTATAACAGCATGCTTAATTGATTTAATTTATGGCATATTTATTTTGTGTCATTTAAAATTTTAAGCACGATAATTATGTGATAATTATATGAAAGGATGCTTAATTATTTTATTTTATGGCATGATCATGATAATATGAGATATTATGATATTTACAATTATGCATATTTTATTTAATGTGATTAAATAGTAATGTTTAATAGAAATTAGACGCAATGCATAATTGAACTAATATTTTTCGGCCTAATTAATAAATTGTTATTATTGCCTTAAAATATTATTATTGGGATTTTAAATATGATTTAGTAATCCTAGTGGGAGGGTATTAATTAGATTAATTACTTCCAACAATAAGACGCCAAAAGTGATTATTAAATAATCAACAGATAATCCACACCTTTTAAAAATTCAAGTGGGAGCGAGATGAAAAGAGTTGGATTCTCACGGCCTCCATTACCCGTCTATAGTATAGTGGATGTATACTACTCCCTTCGGCGGGTATATATTCGCGGTATACAAGATTAGACTTCTACGGATAGAATGAAATACGACGAAAGTCAGCTCGACCACGCCTCCGTGGAGTGTCTTGACCTACTCGTACGGACTTCTAGGTAATGGTGCACACTTGACTAAGTAATGTATTAACCTCCCTTCGGAGCTCTGTTACATTTATTTAGAGGCCAAGGGTTGACGTGGTGGATTGACATTGTTTGGTAAGAGTTACCTAGTTGACATGTTAATTAAGAATAGTTCTTGCTTTTCTAAGCGGTTTTCGACCTCGCCTCCGGGGAGTCAACTGCAGTTAGTTAAGTCACCATTGCGTAAACTAAAATGCTTACGTGGATTTCATTTATTGGTTGAACGCAGAAGAAAGTGAAATACATAATCATAACTTGCATTTATTTAATTATTTCAGTTTTATAATTACAATCTCTCTTAGCCCACTCCAAACTATATGTCTATAAAGAAATAGGCTAGTAAGGGTTCAATTATGCTGACTAAGTAATAAATCTTGACATCGTGTTGGGACACGAAAGTTTACGTACTCACTGAACCTTATCCGAAAATTTCGGAAAGTACAACCAGTCAGGATTAGAAAGACGTTTATTCTAAATAGATCAAGTGTGATGATCTGGCTAGTCTTATATCCTGACATCTGTTTTAAATGTTCTTGAGCATCAGACACATGAGATGTCTACTGATAAGAACATGTTTTGGAAACAGAATCGTACGAAGGTACGAGCCACAAAAAAGGTTGTTAGTCAAAGATGTTTTGAAGGATCACTGTTTCAGAATCATATTATGGATATGATAACTAATCTGAACGAGATTGAAGGCCTCTGTGCTTAAAGAGACAATCTTAACAGATAGGATACGATCCTATACTCTCTGCCTAAGTCGTTTGAACGTTCAAGATTATTTTAAATAATTTTTTTACAAAACCAATGAACGACCTCAATATGGCAGAAAAATGTGATATAGACTAAGGGAAAAGGTTCTCTTTGGTCAGACATCAATATCCACGGGCTAGAAAGCCAGTAAGTGGAAGAAAGAAAAGGAAAAGTTCCCAATCTAAGGTTCAGAAATAGAAAGTCAAAATCCGACAATGGAAAAGTGTTTCTATTTCGGTGGTAACGGGTATTGGAAAAAGAAATTATCCAAAATACTTAGTATGTCTGTTTGTTATACCGTTTAGATAAGATATGAAGATATCTTACTCGTTGAAAATATGTTTAGTTGAAAATTCACCGGACTCCTGGTGTGTGAATTTGAGATCAACTAATCATATTTGCAAGTTCTTGCAAAGATTCAAACTAACCAAAAGTTTGAAAAACGGCTAACACATAACTACTGCTCGAGGATAATACAAGTATAATTGTATTAGCAGTAAAGACTATAAAGTCGTATTTTGGCGAAAGGGTTTTAATATTATACGTGCCATATATACAGAAATTTGATTTCTGTAAGTTATATGATAATTAATGGTTTAACTGTTTGTTTTGAACAAAAGGTTACCATTAAACAAAATAAAAGGTTTATTTGCTCTGGCACAATAAAAGATGGTCTTTTATGCCTACATGACAACCCTAATTTAAGTTTAACATTAAGAAGCTTGACTTACCATCTAAGAAGAAAAACTTCTACGTGGCACCTATCTATTGGTCAATTGAATCTGAACAGGATCCAAAGACTGATTGTTGAGTCCTATTGACTTAAAAAAGGTATCAATCTGCGAATCCTATTTAGAAAAGTAAAATGACCAAGAAAGTTCCTTTTGAGACAAAAGGTATTAAGCCATGAACTTGCTTGAGTCAGTTCATACGGATATGTGATCCTATGATTATTCAAGCAAGAGGAAGTTTTGGATATTTCATCATTCGTTTGAATGATTACTCTAGATACATATATGTTTATTTGATGAGACTTAAGTCTGTAATTGTTGAAGAGTTCAAAGAATATAAGACTGAAGTCAAAGAATCAAATTAGAAAACATATCAAGGCACTTCGATTAGGTCGAAGTAGTGATAAGTATCTAAGTTCAGAGTTAAACCGAATTTCTCAAATGAGATTGGATCTCAACTATATATATGAGATACGTCTTAGCAAAGATGTATTGCAGAAAGGAGAAATAGAACTCAGATAATGATGGTAAGATTCATGAAGAGTCATGCTACCCTATGAATTTCGTTTTGGGGTCTTGCACACAAAACGACAAACCTAGTTCTATCTAAGTCAGTTCCTAAAACACTGATGGATCTGTAGCTAGGATGAAAACCCTGTATCTTTTATCTTCGGATTTAAGGTAGCCTGGTCCACGAGTTAAGGATGGATCCTGACAAGTTAGAATAAAGAACAAAGGTTCACTTGTTCTAAGGTTATCCAAAGAAGAACAAGAGGTGGTATATTTTGTAATTTGAGAAATCACAAAAGATGTTTGTGAATATTTCAAAGATAATTACATAGATAACCACAAAGGGTAGAAGCAAAGTAGTGTTAAAAAGAAATAACAGTATTAGATACTGATTTCATAAACCCGTGATGACTGAAAATATATTGGATACATGTGATGTACCAAATACAACATGTGATGTAGAGACGTGTACACGAGAGCATCATTATAGTGGGAGGATTGTCAGGACACCTGACAAGATACCTAAGATTAACCCAAGAGGCTGAATCTAACGTATCTGATCCTGTCACGTGTAATGAAGCTGTAGAAGATATAGACGCTGACCGTTTGATCAATATCCATGGAATCTAAGTTAGAATATCTGTATTCTAACAAAGTCTTGAACTTGTAGAGGCGCCGGAAGGCATTAAACCCTGTTAGATAAAATTGGGTTCTACAAGACAATAAAAGGAGAAATGGACAAAAGTAGAGACTTTAAAGCAAGCTTATGGCAAGGGATTTTACCCAGAAAGAAGAAATCATTTATGAGATCTTCTCGCCTATAATAGTGCTTAAGTCCATTATCCTCTCCATTTTATCTCATTATCGATTATGAGATTAGATAAATGGATGTAAATACTATGTTCTTGAATGGGCAATTTCAAGAAGAAGAGATACATAGTACAACCTGAAGGCTTCACAGCCAGAAATCAGGTGTATATAATGCGAGCTTAATAGATCGATTTATGATCTTAAGCAAGCGTCTAGATTATGGAGCATCAGAATTATAAGGCAATTTAGATTCTTTGGATTTGTATAATTGCCTGATGAACCATGAAGTGTACAAAATGACATCATGATAGCGTTGTAACGTTTTCACTTTGTACGTAATTTAATATTCTGCTCATTGGGAATGATGCAAGAATTTTGTCAATGGTCAAGATTCGAGCGTCAAATCATTTTGACAAGAAAAGACCTATTGAGACCAATGCTATTCCAAGGATCAGACTTTTGTCGTGATCATGGGAATAAGGAGATTGGTTTATCACAAGAAGCATATATAGATAAGATGCTGGTAAGGTATAATATGACAAATTCTAAGAAAGGTTCATCACCTTTTAGATTTGGAATTTATCTATCTCTAGATCAGTGTCCTGAGACAACTGAAGAGATAGAAGACATGATTAGAGTTCCGCAGCGGAAGCTTTATGTATGTCATGTTATGTACAAGGCCAGTTGTCTATTATATATAGGTCTAAGTCAGCAAATATTAGTCAAACCCTAGAATGTGACACTGGGTAGTAGTGAAAGCATATATTGGAGTACTTGAGAAGGACTTGAGATTATATGCTTGTCTACCACAGTGGTGAGCTCGTTTCAATAGAGTGCACAGATTCGGATTTACAATCTGATTTGTATTCTAGATGTTTGACATCGGAATACGTGTTTACTCTAGAAAGAGCAACCGTTAATTGGAGAATGTTAAGCAGACTTGTATTGCTTACACCGCCATGGAATTCAAATACATGGTAGCTTGAGAAGTAACCAGTTAGATGTATTGGATTCATGATTTCCTAGTTGTTTGCTCTGAGAAACATCTGATAGATTCCTTCACTAAAGTATTGGCGCAAAAGAGTGTAAAACGAGTTTTGACACTCATGTGAAAGGAATAAGACTTAGATGTATGGCCAAATTGAATTTAGGGCAAGTGGGAGATTGTTGGGAATAGTGCCCTGAAAATTCAATTTGTTGAATTAATTAAACTGAATTTACAACAAGTTATGAGTATTTCACATATTAATAATTAATGACGTGTGGTGGTATTCTCATATGAAATGTGTTTCATAGGAAAAGACTTTGAATACCGAAATCACGTGTCATTAAAGTTCTAGTCGGTAAGATAAGAATATGTTCTTATCAAGACTATAACGTGGTTATATAAGATGATTAGTCTTTCGTTATAGGGAATGGTGATTCCAATTATAACACGTTGATGTTTTTCAATAGGATTGGAAACATCGAACTGGACCACTGAGATTATTCATTTTATACTGCTATCTAAAATGAATAAAATCTCAGGAAGCATTATACTCTTAATCCTGATAATATTTCGGCTTTAGGCATGTAGTGTTAGTCACTGTAACATACTCGAAGTGAGGTCTCGGTAACGGGCGGCCAAAATACTTTGTATGATTCGGTGACAACATGAAATGTGCTAAAGAGTTATATTGATCGAGGAATCTGTGGCCTTGCTGGAAGGTAAAAGATATCCTTGAAATAGATTTGCAAAAGTTCGAATTAAGACTTTGGCCAAAGCACTTCGCGTGATAACGTCACCGAAGTTGTATGTTGAATGTGTTTCACATACAGAGAATTTGAACTTAAGGTGAATCAATAAATTTCAAATTGGAGATGAAAAATAAATGATAGTAGTTGTAATTTATTTTTCATGGATATCTACACGGAGGAGTAAAATGCGAAATTATTCTAGATCGATAAATTCGTGAATAATTTAATTAATTTTAGAGTGCAACAATATTTATTTAGTGGAATTAAATATTGTTAAACGGTAATTAATTACTATCATGAGATGATAATATATTAACCCGTTTGGAGCTAAAATTAATTAGTCCTGCAGGTCCCCCTGCAAGCCCCAATTGAAAACCCAAAGAGAAAATATTAAAAGGAGAAAGAGAAATGAATTTTTCAAAGTGTTTTGAAAATATGCAAGGGATTTATTTTGAGAAAATAAATCAAGTTCCAAAGAGTTGGAAATGCCCGGAATTTTATTTTGGAGAAAATAAAATTTTCATCGAAAAAAAAAAAAAAAAAATCCGGTGATGACGTGGCAGCTGATGTGGCAGTACACGTGGCATGCCACGTCAGCAGGCGGGTCCCAGGTGGCACTGACTAGGCGGCCGCGTGGCACGACACGTGTGCGGTCGAGATTGCGCTGCGTCAGCGCAAATGGGCGGACGAGATTGGGTGTTGACCGGTAGGGTCAACGGGTCGCCGGTTCGGGTCAGAACCGGTTCAAACGGATAGGGTCGGACCGTATTCGGGCAGGGTCAAACCGGGTCCGGTCCGGGTAGGACCAGACCCGGACACGTGTCAACGTCTGGTGGAAGCTACGCGTTTTCACACGCGCCAACCACTTGGCCGACTTGTGGCGGCGCGTGGGGGCGCGTGCGGCCACGTGTCGGCGCGTGGTTGGCGGCGTTGTGTCCGCGGCGGAGAGAGCTACCACGTGGCGTGATCCGATTGGCTGGCCGGTACGCGGTTTGTACGCGGTTATACAAATGACGAAAATACCCCTCAATTTTATGCCTAAAATGACCAAAATGCCCTCCGGATTTTGCCTATAAATAGCTGACCCCCTTGCCATATTTTCTCATTCCAATTTTCAGCCAACTTTGGCTTTAGAGAGAGCTCTTCTCTCTCAAATTAATTGATCCCTAATTAAGGGATTAATTAATATATAATTAGGTGGTTATATAATTAATATATAATCCGCTTAATTATTAGAAAATTAGGGAATTTTCTAGTCTAGAAAAATGATTTTTTCTAGAAAATATTTTCTCGAGTATTTAGGGAAATACTCGCGGAGCCCACACTCCGAGGGTTTCTCCGGGGATATTGCGGGGAAGCTCTGTCGGTCTCACGAAAGGGCAAGGAGCTGGAAAAATGCCGTTAGATAGCCATGTTTGCAGTACGGTAATATTTTACAGTTATTTTATTTTAAGCATGATAAATTATGTGCTCTTAAGTGTTAATTGCATGTTAGATATTTATCTGCTTAAGTGATTTAAAATTTATTATCAATTGCATGTATATACTTGAGTAGATCCGGCTAAGTCTTCCGCTTTGTATTAAAATGTTTTAGAAATATTTTAATACTTGTATTATAATAAAAATTTTAAAATGTGGTCCCGGACTGCTACTGTTCTTGGCCCGCATCCCATCATATAGACCACAAACGGGACAAGAGAAAGCAACGAAAAGCAAGGGAACGGAAAAGGGTTACACTTAAAAATCAAAGCAAGGGGAATGACACGCCCGTGTCATCCCAGAAGCCTAAACTGAGGCACCCCCGTGTCTCAGTACAGGCGGTAAACAAAGATACAAAAAGGGGGTGACACGCCCGTGTCACTCCAGAAGAACAAACCGAGACACAGGGGTGTCTCGGTACAGATGCGAAAAGGGGCGAAAAGGGCTGACAGCTACGGTTTAAAAAAAGGGGAAAAACAAAGAGCCAATCAAGGTCTGAAAGAGAGGGAACTACTCAGGCCTCAAATACACACATAACATGCATGAAATACACACAAAAGAATCACATTAAAAGGCCAAAGAATGAAGCAGCAAAGATCATTCAAATCAACCAACGAAAATCGGACAAAGAAGAGCACACCATGCATTCATGCCATGATCACCAACTTAGGGGCTGAGTTTGGAGTTAAAAGTTTATGGAATGAATGCTAACATGTTAAGCAACTAATATACTCCATGTATATGCAGATTGACACGAATTGGAGCACATTAGAACCATCAAATAATCACAAAAATGCAACAGCAACAGTTTAGTTCGCCCATGCCGACAAACAAGCCATGCACTTCAAATTTGGGGTCAAGATGCAAGGTAAAAACTAGGAAAGGCCAAACTAACATAAAGATCAACTCATATACTTCATGCTCATGCAAATTCACACGAAAATAAGTACAAGAGATCAACCAAATACTTTAAGTATCACAGCAGCAGTTAGGTTTGCACATAGCATACAAACAGGCTTCATGTTGCGGTTTGGGAGCTGAAAATGGATCTAAAAACTTGCAAGAGCACGGCTAACATGTAAAGCAATTAGTATACAACATCTCCATGCAAATTCACACGAATTGGAAGCCATTAACTCAAGAACCAAAGCACAAATCCACACAGCAGTTCCAAAACAGGGGAGCAGTTTTTAAGGTTCAAGAACTCAAGTTTGCAGCCATAATAAAGCATGAATTCAGGGCAAAACGAAGCACATTCATAGAACAACATGTATAATACATAACCAAGTATTATCACACGAAATTCGAGGCAAGAATTCGAACATTTGGTCTAAAAAACGTGACAACAGTCCAGTGAAAAAGAGCAGATTTGCAGCAGTTCGGTTTTCAAGTTTCATGGCCAAAAACTCAAGGTTTCAATCATGTTATCAATGGAGAATCAACCCTAGCACATCTATCATGATGTATAGATCAAGAAAGGAAGCAAAGAAGTTCATATAATCACCAATCATGCACCAATTCAGCCCCAAACTTAAGCTAAGCCATGGATTAAAAAATATGAGCTAACCCTAACTATTCATGCAAGCTTCCATACCCTTACTAAATCTGAATTAAATCATGCATTTCAAGGATCAAATGAAGCATATAAGAGAGGATAATACACAAATATACTTACCTTTAAGTGTTCATGAAGTATGGAGAAGATTGTCTTCAAAATCTCAAGACATGGATGAGGGGCTTCTTCTTCTCTTATCTTTTCTCCATTCTCGATCAGTTGCAGCACAAAAAGAGGGGGTTTGGCTCGGTTTTCAGCTGATAAGGGAGAGGGAGAGACTTAACTCAAGTCAAGATATCAAGGGTTAGGCCTGAGCGTGGTTAAATTGGCCCCACAAGTGTAAGACTAGTCAAAGACGGTGGCTTTGGCGCAAGCTGTTCGTTCCGGGTGAAAAAAGAGGGTCCAAAAGGGCTTAGAAAAATATCAAATCAGGTTCCTTGGCTTCATCTCTTCGTTATCAGTCCAACGCATCTTCCAGAATTCGAATCCGAATTCCCTAGCTCAAGTTATGGCCTCCGGAACAAGAGGGCACTAAAACTAGTTAGGCCCTCATGTCCCTCGTCAAATACCAAAGGTTTAAAACCTCGACAAACGAACACGAAAACTTAAAACGAGCATGCAAACACATTCATAACTCACATATATCACGTATACCAAAATTTCACAAAAATGGAATTGAATTCCGACACATAACGAGCAAAATACGACCATACGAAACTTAAACGTTTAAAATTCAAAGTTCATAAATATAAACAATTAATTTCATATCAATTCAAATAATCATATAAGCATTAAAATAACATTAAATACGTAATTAAATAATTTAAAGCACATAAAACCCTCTCGTTACGACGTACCTGGAAATCCGAACGATCGGGGTGTTACAGCTACTCCTGGCAACACTGACGGTTCAGTATCGATCTTGAGATATTTGTTATTATGATTTCTCTCTAAAGACGAATTCTTTCCCATCTTATGTTCATATTATCCGTTTATTCTCTTTAACCCCTTTAAAGTTATATTCGGTAAGTGGCCCCATATTTCTTGAATCGAAGACAAAATGTTCTTGACGATTCTTGAAGTTCGATGTAAATCCTCCAATTATCATCCTTTTCTATTTGGTCCCTTCTTAAGTTTCCTTCTGGATTACCATTGATATAACCGATATCTCAATAATATTGTCTTGGACCCCTTTGTACTTCATTGAATTAATCTTGATTGACACCATCCCATTGTAGGCTAACTTAATTCGATTTTCTCTTGTTAATTCTGACTTACGAGTTCACAGAAACTCCCTTATAATTCCATCACCTCTAGATCGGAATTCTATACGTAGAAAGGTTCAATGAACCATTTTCCTTATATCTCGTAAAATCTTCTCCCGAATTTAGCAACGTAGCTTCTCTCTTAACAGCTTAACCATTACAGCCGTCTTATTCATTTCTAGTCGCCACCATTAGGACTTCCAGATCCTCTTTAATTTGCATCCCCGCTGTTGCTACTAACATATTCATTCGAGCACCACTTCCATCCTCCAATTTATTTCTCGGTCGTGCTCTCCCCCTTAAAATTTTTGCTCTTACATGTCGAACTCCCTCAATCCTTCTTGTAACGAAATTCTTAATGGAAAATTTTTATCAGGGAGGGTTTTAACTGTCATAGCAACCTAAAGATTTTGCCTTTCAACTTTCCTCCAATCCTCTTGATAATCAAATCCCTCTTCTCTATTCTTATTCGATCCGAACACCCCGAAGCCAAATCTAATCTCACTTTTCTTTGGAGTTCCTTTCCACCGACCTATCCCTTACCTGATGTTCTTTATTTTCCTCAGTCATCTTCCTTATCATGTGTCATCCTGTTATTGCTTTTCCTCATCATCCAAATGTGGCCAGTCGAAAAGATACTTGATGAGTGAGGTGAAAGAACTTCCTACCAAGTAAACACTAAAATGCATGTCGAGTAAAGATGTGAATGCATGTGTCACGTTTACATCAAGCAATTATGCAACACATTAGCGCAACGAAACCAAATAGAAATGGAAGTATAAACATAAGTCCAGAAGAATAAATAATTGATGAAGTATGATGCACGTGCTATGAATGTTTTGGAACCTGTCTCCAATGTGGTAAGTTGTTAACTCGGTAGCTTTTTCTCGTTCTTCTAATCCCGAGGTTACTTTGACTTGGTGATCATTCCTTGCCTTTCCCACGGTCTTCGAGATTTTCATGAATCTTTGTAATCAACTTGTATCTTCCACTATCTGAGATTGCAATTTCTTGATCCCTAATTCTTCCACATCCAAGGAGTTAGCATTCAAACTTCTCCTCGAAATTCGACCTCTACTTCTAGTCGTCAACTTGATCAAGAATCCCGTGCTTATCCTTTATGAGTTTAATTCACCTCCAATTGCTTATACTTGAGCGCATGATTTCCTTGCAAGGAGTCTTTGCCTTTCTTTTCCGTTTCCATTTGTTGCTCTATATTTCCCAATTCAACCTCACAACATGCCAATTCAGCTTGGATTTGGAGAATGAACTCAAATCCTGCCCTTAGCATTATCACCCTCCAAGAATTGTGTTTATCATATTACTTATCTTTATTTAACCCCTTCTCGACTTGCTTCCCACCATAGTCAAAATCCCGAGCAGCCGAATCCAACCTCTTCCCGATCTTGACTTCTAAAACTCGATTTCTAATCACTAGGCTTAGTTAGAAATCCTTCTTTGTCGACCCTTGGTGCATAACTCCTACCGGACCCATTTTATCTTGACTCCTCTTAATTATTGATACCTCTTCAATGATCCAAATCCGGAACCAAAATACCTTCAAGGTTTGTTCACTTCATTCCTTAGAGTGAACGATCCCGTTGAATCCGATTATCATATTTTAAGTTGGAGAGCTGCATATATCTATCTTCGAGTCATAAACATTCCCCGATCAACTCTTATTTCATCAAGTGTTCCTCTATATTTGCATCCCTAAAGTCGAACTTCCATTCTAGCTCCTAACCCTCGAACTCTAGCTCTATCTATGAAGACCACGCATCTCGAATTCTTTATATCCTTCCCCGGTGTATCCTTCCTATCCTCTATACCTCAAAAAGAGCTTGCAATAGGGCGATGTTAGCGTGATGCTTGGCCGTGGTTTGATATCATCTTCATAACCTAGAAATCATAACTCCTTTCGAAAATATATGCATGCGATTAGTGCATGCTCATGTCACGTATTTAACACAAAAGACACGGATTCGATGCGAGAGTGCAACACAAAATTCAAAAAGATCCAAAAGAAATGCATTTTCAGGTTCAAGATTGATGCAGGGCACACATTGTCACATAGTTCCTAAGCCGTACAACCTAGACTGACTCAAACACGACTCGAGAACGCCGGTTTTGCAACCGGGCTCTGATACCACTTAAGGATGTAGCACCCCGCACGTGAGGCACCACATCCCCCGCACTATGTGTTGGAAAACACGAATCAGAAAGCAGCGCAATTTAAAAAATTTCCCAACAAAAGGACCTTGGACTCGCAATCGTGTAACCAAATTCGTAAAGATAGAAAACTTACTTTTCTTTTATTCTTTCTTGAAGCGTTTTAAGCCACCCAAGAACGCTCTTCTCGCGGCTTGATCCCCTCACCTTGGTAAAGCTCAAATCTTCAAACTTCTAACTTGAAGCTCTCTAGAGATAGTCCACCAACTTGATCACAATCTAACTAGTAAGGATGCTAGTTCTCTAGTTAGTGTTTAGGCTTAACCTAGGGTTTTATTTAATCTTGGAGAAAGGAAGGTGGTCAACACATGAACCAAAAGAATTGCCAATTAGCTCTAAAGGGGAGCATGAGCTCCCCTATATATAGGTAAGAGAGAGGGACGGCCGAACCTATTCCTTGTTGGGTAAGGATTTGGTCCCTCTCTCTCCTATTACTTGATCATCGAGTAATTTCCAACTTTGACTTTGAAATCTAATTCAATTCAACTTTCAAGAGAGCTAAAATATCCAAACTATTTTTGGATAATTTTATACTTTCTTTATTTAAAATAAATAACTTATTTTATCTAATTAATTAATTCATAATTAATTAACTAGATTATTTTTCTCCAAAATAAGACTTTCTTTTTAATCCAAAATTAAACCCAAGTCTATTAAATAATCAACACATTTAATTATTTAATATATCTATACAATATATATATTCACACGTGTGGGACACGTGTCACAAGGACACGTGTCACTCACGTAACCCACACGTGTGCCTTCACACGTGTGGAACCCTCTAGGCTCAATTAACTCGTTTAATCATTTTAAAGGCTCAACTCATGTAACCAAGTTGTTGTGTGTGACCCTCTAGGTTGTCAATTCAATTAGCAGTGACCCTAATTAATTAATCAGTCCACAGATTAAACAACCATAGTCTAGCAACAGGTGTTTAACACTTAGCTGAATTGGAATGTTTGGATTCGACAAAACCTTTAAGTCATTGATTCATGTGAGATACTATCCTCCTACTTACTATCTCTCAACCAAGATCTAGGGCAAGGGAATAATCAGAACCCTAATAATCCGGTCTTAAAGCTAAGTGCATTTCATATCCATTTGATCTCAATCCAAGAAACCCTTTTCTTGATGTCTTCATCTACTGCCTTGGCCAAGGACTTCATATGACGTATGAATGACTTACACAATAAGAGATCACCTTGCAAATTCAAGTGTAGGTCCTTTCTTGATTCTCATTCACTTTCATGAATCACTTGTGCAGCCCCAGCATAAGCGTTGAATCAGATGTCTAAGGCGACACCCTTTAAAGCTTATACCTAAGACTACAGAGTTAACTCATAAAGTGACAAGGAACCTCAAGTCTAAGGATCAATTAATCACATCAATGACTCGTGAGATATTTCCTAATCTGGAAGTTTCCATTTCCTGAAATAGAAACTTCCTTTCCCATTTAGGAATGTTCTCACACGGGGCACCTCAGTGAACTTACTTATTAAAGTAAGCACCCTCATGTATCACGCACGTATCAACTATACACTTTGCACCTCCATGAAACAAGGTGGTCCTTCTTAAGGGCGTGATCCCACAAGCAAGCCTTAGAGGAGTCAGGTTGACACTCCCACTGTCTGTAGGACTCATCGGCTTGGAGTATCTTACTAATCATGACTTACGTGATATAGGGCTCGTTTCATGAACCATTTCACCTAAATGGTAGAGTCCTAAAGTCATCAGGATTAGGGGAGTTCTCATACATGCACAGCTAAAGTAAACGCATACCAAACAAGAGCATATAAAGAAGTTTTGCCTCAATTCGTTATTTCATTCAAAGATTGTCTGTGATTACAATAAGGAAAAGCACAAAGAGGATATACAATCGGCTTTCTAGGGAACTATTCCTAATAATCTCCCACTTGCCCGTCAAAGCCATTCTAAAGCTACTCTAAGTCCCATCTTCTGAAGATGACCTTGGAAAGCTTCTCGACTAAGGGGTTTAGTAAGTGGATCTGCCACGTTCTCTGCTGATGTGACCCTCTCAATTTGCACATCTCCTCTTTTGATAATATCACGGATTAGGTGATACTTCCTCATAATGTGCTTGGTCCATTGGTGAGATCTTGGTTCTCTTGCTTGAGCAACCGCCCCAGTGTTGTCACAAAACACAGTGATGGGGTCTTTCATGCTAGGAACAACATTCAACTCTTGAATGAAGTTTCTAATCCAAACACCTTCCTTAGCTGCATCATTTGCAGCTAAGTATTCGGCCTCAGTGGTCGAATCTGCAGTGGTAGTTTGCTTGGAACTCTTCCAACTCACTGCTCCGCCGTTTAGGCAGAAAATGTATCCTGACATTGACTTAAAATCATCTAAGTCAGATGCAAAGCTTGCATCGCAGTATCCTTCGATATTAAGATCTTTCTGACCTCCGTAAACTAAGAATAAATCTTTAGTACTTTTCAAGTACTTAAGAATATTCTTCACGGCAGCGCAATGACCATCTCCAAGGTCAGATTGGAAACGACTCGTCACACTAAGTGCGTAAGCCACATCCGGTCGAGTACATAACATTGCATACGTTATGCTACCTATTGCTTATGCATAAGGTGTATGAGTCATTCTTTCCTTCTCAATGTTAGTCTTAGGACACATCTTCTTTGAAAGACATGTTCCTACACTCATAGGAAGGTTCTTAACCTTTGTTGACTCCATATTGAATCTCTTCAATACTTTGTCAATGTACATCGACTGTGATAGTCCTATTAACCTTCTAGATCTATCTCTATAGATTTTAATTCCAAGGATATAGGACGCATCACCAAGATCTTTCATCTCGAATTGGTTCGATAACCATAACTTAGTCACTTTCATGTCACCAAGAAGGATGTCATCAACATAAAGTACTAAGAATTGCACTGAGGTCTCCAATTCCTTTCTATACACACAGGACTCATTCGAAATTTGAATGAAGCCAAATGCTTTGACTGATTCATCAAATCGAAAGTTCCAATTCCTAGAAGCCTGTTTCAATCCATAGATGGATCTTTGGAGTTTGCAAACCTTTTGCTCACTCCCACTGAATGTGAAACCTATGGGTTGCTCCATATAAATGTCTTTGTCAATGTCACCATTGAGAAAGGCAGTTTTCACATCCATTTGCCATATCTCATAGTCATAATATGCAGCAATGGCAAGCATGATCCGAATAGACTTTTGCATTGCAACTGGCGAAAAGGTTTCATCAAAGTCCATGCTGGGTCTTTGAGTGAATCCTTTCGTAACCAGTCTTGCTTTGTAGGCTGCAATGCTTCCATTTGCAACCTATGGGTTTGACCCCATCAGGCAAATCTACCAAGGTCCAAACTTGGTTGGAGTTCATGGAGTCCATTTCGGATTTCATGGCTTCTATCCACTGTTCAGAGTCAGAATCTCAAAGTGCCTCCTCATATGTTAAAGGATCATTATCCTTCTGAGAGATTTCATGGAAGAATCCATACCATCTCTCCGGTTGTCTAGGAGTGCGTTCAGAACGCCTTAGAGGAGGATTTTCGTGTGTATCGAAATTCGTGATTGGTTGTGGTTGATCAGTAGGGGACGTTTCTTCAGTGGGTGGCGTGAGATCACTTTGTACTTCTTCTAATTCTATGATCTTGCCTTTCTTTTCTTTAAGGAACGGTTCCTCAAGAAAAGTTGCATTTCTGGAAACAAACACCTTTTGCTCAGATTGATCATAGAAGTAGTATCCTATGGATTCCTTAGGATAACCTACAAAGTAGCATAAGTTAGAATGAGATTCTAACTTATCTCCCATTGTCCTCTTCACGTAAGCAGGACAACCCCAAATTCTTAAGTAAGAATAGCTAGGGAGTTTACCATGCCACATTTCATAGGGCGTTTTAGGGACTGACTTAGAGGGAACTAGATTCAAAATCTTTGCTGCACTTTCTAGGGCATAACCCCAGAAAGAAGGTGGTAAGTCAGTGAAACTCATCATGGAACGAACAATATCAAGTAAGGTTCGATTCCTTCTCTCAGAAACTCCATTAAGCTGAGGAGTTCCCGGAGGAGTCCACTGAGAGATAATCCCATTATCTTTGGGATGATTAAGGAATTCTTCACTAAGATACTCGCCTCCTCGATCAGATCGAAGTGCTTTGATCTTGTGACCAGTTTGGTTCTCAACCTCCTTTTGAAATTCTAAGAATTTTTCAAAAGCTTCAGATTTATACTTCATCAAGTATACATAACCATACCGACTGAAGTCATCAGTAAAGGTTATGAAATACTGATGATTGTTTCTAGTGCTTACACTAAGCGGTCCACAAGCATCAGTATGGATCAAATCCAAAACCTTAGTGGCACGTTCCACAGTTCCTTTAAAAGGAACTTTGGACATTTTTCCTTTGTGACAGGATTCGCAAGAAGTTAACTCCTTAAGATCATTTACAGAGAATGATCCTAAAGTGTTTATCTTGCTAATTCTATTCTTGGAAATGTGTCCTAATCTAGCGTGCCATAAGGGAGCTGAAACTTTGTCATCTCTCTTACGCTTCGTTTCTCGTTGTATATTCATGATATTGATATTTTGAGTTAGGTAAAGTCCATTACTTAGAGTACCGATGTGAACGGAAGAGTTGTTCCGTTTGATAAAATATTTACCATTCTTAATATAAGTTTCATAACCTTCACAATCTAATATTGGAACTGAAATTATATTACGAATAATGCTCGGTACATAAAGGACTTTATTCAAGACTAACTCAAAACTACCTAAATCTAATCTAATTGTGCCTAAAGCTCGAGCTTCAACATTTGAGCCATCGCCGATCTTCAAGACACATTCTCCTTCTTTGAGTTGTTGGAGTTCACTTAGCATCTGTACATTATTACAGATATGAGTTCCACAACCGGTATCAAGTACCCAAGAACTAGAATTAATAGAAAGATTTACTTCAACGAGAAAGATATCTTTCTTTAGAGTAGCGTTGTACTCTGGGCAGTTTCTCCTCCAATGTCCCGCTTTGCCACAATGGAAGCAAACATCCTCTTTCTGATCACGCTTCTTCTTTTGGGCCTTCCCCTTCGAAATGCCACCAGTGGGCCTAAGGGGTTTCTTCTTCTTCTTTTGGGCTTTCTTGCCCTTACCTTTAGAAAGCCCAAAAGAGGAAGATGGAGCATTCACCATGAAAACCTTATTGTCCTTCTTGATCGTGCTTTCAGCAGTCACAAGTTGACTAATCAGCTCAGCTACAGTAGCACCAGCATGATTCATATTGAAGTTAAGGACAAATGGGTTGAACGATGGTGAGAGCGAAGCTAGCAACAAATCCACTGAAAGCTCATCTTTTAGTGGCATGTCCATGGAGGCAAGTTTCTCAGTAAGGGCAAGAAACTTGAGTCCATATTCATGGACACTTGAACCTTCCCTCATTCTCAAGTGGAACAATTCCTTTGAAGTGTTATACCTTGTAACACGTTCATGAGGGCGGTAAAGTTGCTCTAAGTGGTCGTAAATCTACCAAGCGAATTCCCTGGCCTCATGTTGCCTTTGCAAGTCCGGAGACATGTTAGCCAACATAAGGCAACGGACTTGGAGATTATCATCCTTCCACTTCTGAATCGCATCCCGCTCGGCCCGAGTGGGAGCGTCCCCTTCGGGACTAGGCTCCCCTTCGAAGAGAACATAAGTTCTCTTCTCAGAATCTAAAATGATTTTTAGATTCCTCAGCCAATAAGAATAGTTGGGACCAGTCAACTTGTTTGACTCGAGGATCGATACAAGAGGGTTTTTGGTTGCCATTTCAAAACACGTAGAGAATCACAGAATCTACGACCTAAATGGTAAAACAGAGAACTAGTGAGCATGCTGAATTATAACGACATACAAAAGATAAGGTCTTTAATCTAATGTAGCTCCCACTGTTTTTCAAAGATCTATAATTCCCAAAGATCTAAGAGGAACATGTTTCCTAATGGGTACTAAGATCCTAGGCATTTTACCTCGAACCCACGACTCACGGACATTCTAAGTAAGAACCCTAGGTAGGTACAACTTACCAATTCTAACACCTTAAGAACTCTTAGTAATTGTTTTTGCATCACCTATTTTTCAATATGGACCCACGACTCGTGCGACATCCATATTTACTTAGGCGTTAAGCTAGACCCATCAATCATAAGATCATGACCAAAACTTAGTTTGAACGACCCACGACTCGCGGGCATCACCCTTGCTAAAATTGACCACGAAATATTGACCATTTAAAATGATCAATTAGGTAACTAAGAACTAATAAGGTCCACTAGCTATCCCACGACTCGCGGACAATAACTAGCTTCACTTACTAAACTTAAAACCTATTGATGGAATGCTAGGAATTTAATTCAAAATTTGAATCTCGAATTAAACACCTATTTGTTCGAAATTAGCTTAATATTTAATGGGAATTTTCGAATCAACCGGAGAGTTGTCTGGTTCGACCTCACCAACATATATATTATCCAATTTTATTAGTCTTGATTAATGCAAGTACACTTAAATGCATTTCAAACAAACACATAAACAGATAACATGTCCTAGCATGATACTAACATGTAATGATCATGGGTTCTACCTATCTTATGCGTGATATGTGGGAGCCACTCCACAATCACAAGTTCTAACATACATGCCACACCAACAGTTTAAATCACATAAGGGAAAGCGGTAACAAAATACGAGCCCTATCTCTATTACATTTTTACAATTGAGATTCTCCTCCCCAACATTTTGAGGGGAATTCACTTATGGCCTCCTTGTTACTTGAATGTGGTCCATCTTACTCCATGGGTGCATTGTCTCCAAAATGAAAATACAACCTCACCACCTTTCTCTACTCTCAAATTACAATAAAAAGAAAAAGACATAAAGTAATAAGGCTCAATCTTCATATTGGCCTTAGACAATTACACGGGGCATACCCCGGCCTCAAAAAACAGTAATATGGAAAGCCACATAATAAATCACATAATAGTACGCACATAAGTGAGGCTCCAACCGCAATTGAAAAACGCAATTATAGGGCTCCAACCCCAATTTAAACCATCCATGTGCATAAATTAAAACCATACATAAGTCTAAACCCATGATCACCTAACATGCTTTTGCGAGAATTTAAATTTAGCCAATAAATTAAAATTCTCGTTTCAAGTCCTAATGACTTAAAACACGACTTGATGCGAGTCTTATTTAAAAAAGTTTTCAATAAATCCCAAATTACCAAAACAAATAAAATTCCAATTAATTTCTGAAAATTAATAATTTTATCAAAGATTGTATTTTCCCAAAATATAAACCGTCTCTCTTTCTCAAAAATCCCAATTTTAAGTTTTATTCAAAAATTAAAATAAATATTCAAAATTAATTTTTTTTAAAATTAAAATAAAAAATTGGGACTGGATTGCACGAAACACGAAAAATCGGATTGCGACAGAGAAAACGGGGCCCGTACGCGAAAGGGTTGCGCGCGTCGTGCAGGCGCTCGGCCGCGTGAGTGCGCGCTGCGGGCGAGCGATGGGCTGCCATTCTCGACCGCCCTGGGCGGGCGCGCCTAGGCCAGGCTGGCGGTGCGCGCAAAGCCCGCGCGCGTGACTCCTTCGCGCGCGGGGTTTCGCCTGTTCGTCGTATTCCGTATTTTCGTTTCGTGTTTTCGTTCAAAAGCAAAACCAATCCAAGAAATCCAAAAACAGTTCATACAGTTTCAAATCTAAAACTGTTTTCAAAAATTAAATTTTGTAAAAACCAATTTTCAGAAACTTTCAGGAAAAAAAATACAGTTTCGTAATTCAGGCTTTCTGAAACAATTACAAATACTCAATCGCATCAAGCCTAAGAATTTCTACCAAATTCAGTATAATTGAGACGAATCAGAAACACGATTAACGAGGTGGCTCTGATACCACTTGTTGGAAAACACGAATCAGAAAGCAGTGGAATTTAAAAAAATTTCCCAACAAAAGGATCTTGGACTCGCAAACGTGTATCCAAATTCGTAGAGATAGAAAACTTACTCTTCTTTTATTCTTTCTTGAAACGTTTCAAGCCACCCAAGAACGCTCTTCTCGCGGCTTGTTCCCCTCTCCTTGGTAAAGCTCGAATCTTCAAACTTCTAACTTGAACCTCTCTAGAGATAGTCCACCAACTTGATCACAATCTAACTAGTAAGGATGATAGTTCTCTAGTTAGTGTTTAGGCTTAACCTAGTGTTTTATTTAATCTTAGAGAAAGAGCGTAAGGATTTGGTCCCTCTCTCTCCTATTACTTGATCATCAAGTAATTTCTAACTTTGACTTTGAATTCTAATTCAAATCAACTTTCAAGAGAGCTAAAATATCCAAACTATTTTTGGATAATTTTATACTTTATTTATTTAAAATAAATAACTTATTTTATCTAATTAATTAATTCATAATTAATTAACTAGATTATTTTTCTCCAAAATAAGACTTTCTTTTTAATTCAAAATTAAACCAAAGTCTATTAAATAATCAACTCATTTAATTTTTTAATATATATATACAATATATATATTCACACGTGTGGGACACGTGTCACAAGGACACGTGTCACTCACGTGACCCACACGTGTGCCTTCACACGTGTGGAACCCTCTAGGCTCGATTAACTCGTTTAATCATTTTAAAGCCTCAACTCATGTAACCAAGTTGTTGTGTGTGACCCTCTAGGTTCTCAATTCAATTAGCAGTGACCCTAATTAATTAATTCACTAATTAATTAATTAGTCCACAGATTAAACGACCATAGTCTAGCAACAGGTGTTTAACCCCTAACTGAATTGGAATGTTCGGATTCGACATAACCTTTAAGTCATTGATTCATGTGAGATACAATCCTCCTACTTACTATCTCTCAACCAAGATCTAGGGCAAGGGAATAAGCAGAACCCTAATAATCCGGTCTTAAAGCTAAGTGCATTTCATATCCATTTAATCTCAATCCAAGAAACCCTTTTCTTGATGTCTTGATCTTCTGCCTTGGCCAAGGACTCCATATGGCATATGAATGACTTACACAATAAGAGATCACCTTGCAAATACAAGTGTTGGTCCTTTCTTGATTCTCATTCACTTTCATGAATCACTTGTGCAGCCCCAGCGTAAGCCTTGAATCAGTTGTCTAAAGCGACACCCTTTAAAGCTTTTACCTAAGACTACAGAGTTAACTCATAAAGTGACAAGGAACCTCAAGTCTAAGGATCAATTAATCACATCAATGACTCGTGAGATATTTCCTAATCTGGAAGTTTCCATTTCCTGAAATAGAAACTTTCTTTGCCATTTAGGAATGTTCTCACACTGGGTAACTCAGTGAACTTACTTATTAAAGTAAGCACCCTCATGTATCACGAACGTATCAACTATACACTTTGCACCTCCATGAAACAAGGTGGTCCTTCTTAAGGGCGTGACCCTACAAGCAAGCCTTAGAGGAGTCAGGTTGACACTCCCACTGTCTGTAGGACTCATCGGCTTGGAGTATCTTACTAATCATGACTTATGTGATATAGGGCTCGTTTCATGAACCATTTCACCTAAATGGTAGAGTCCTAAAGTCATCAGGATTAGGGGAGTTCTCATACATGCAGAGCTAAAGTAAACGCATACCAAACAAGAGCATATAAAGAAGTGTTGCCTCAATTCGTTATTTCATTCAAAGATTGTCTGTGATTACAATAAGGAAAAGCACAAAGCGGATATACAATCGGCTTTCTAGGGCACTATTCCTAACACTATGGCTCAACACAAGTAACGAAATGGGAAGTCCGCACCCGTATCAAACCATAGCGAACGGGAGAGAAACAAAACAATCCTCCTAAGCTAGGCGGAACTTAGACCCTGCAATTATAACCAATCAACAAGACATAATGCAACGGAGAACTAAATTCAAACACATGCATTGGCCACGACCTATAGAAATTAATCACACGAACCGTAAGCATACTTGGGCTCCTCAGGCCTCTTTTAAATTAATGACAAAGCCGGAAAGAGCAATTCAATAGCAAATATACACAGTTTCAAGTTCATAATCTTACAAAGTTGAATCATACACAATTTAAATACATATGCGAGTGCAGAGACGCTTCTAACTTAACTTGACCGACTCAAAGACTCAACACAACTCCGCCTAGCTTGAAACTCCAAAGCCAAGCCTGCACACTAAAGTGTTGGGGAGGGAGAGGGTCAGTCTCTAGAAGACTGAGTGAGCAGGAGCGATATTCGTATATATAAAAACATGCACATGCAAGTCATAAATCCCGAGCAAGGTTTTAGTTAAAATTAGTTCCCAAAAGGCAAGAGAATCATTAAGTAATGCTTTGACTTTACGACTAATCATATTAATTCATTACGTTCATAATTCATACATAAACATAAAGGCTCAGCGAGTGAGCGTGCATTATCTCCAACCAAATTCCGACCGTGCACGACAAATATCATTAATACATTAAATAGGTGATGATGTAATATATCATAATACACACAGATCATATATCATATCATAAGACATAGTCGTTTGGGCAATCCGTGTCCCGGCCTTCCCGCACGGTGCATATCAATCATAACATAATCATACTAATAAAATAAGTTCCAACCTTCTTCCTCTAGGTGGTGGACGGGTTTGCAAGGCCCGGCCACCTAATCATATCAATTTGGCTATGAGGTTCATCAGTCCTCAAAGCCCGATTAGCGTTTCCTCGTCAAAAACTCCTTGACGAGGTCCGTTTCGCCGTTAAACATAAATGGAATCAGCACATGTGATCACCGTCGGCCCTTGCCTCCCCGGATAGCCACATGTACTAAATTCCTGGGCCCGTGAATATAACATACATGTATAATCTCGCCAAAACATTCATGTAATGAGAAACATAATACATTTCACGATTCATAAGAAACATAACATATTTCATAATTCATTTGAAAAAGTGTTTACTCGATGAATATTTACTCGATGACTCTACTTTAGAAGTAACATATATATATATAAGATTTTGGCCAAAAGTGTCACATAAGGTTGTAGGGTTTAGTATGTAACTAGAATGAAAACACCCTCACCCCTCGAACAAGGCGATACAAGGGTACGAGTTACCGAGTGCCTAGTTGATCAAGATTTCCCCACCCTGGATATAAACTGTACGAAAGACAACGTAACATGTTCGTGAGACTCAAGACTCCAAATGAACCATATAAGACGCCCGACAATGAAATGAATATGATATGAAGGCGTGAAAGATGATATTATTTCATGAAAAGGTTCATGTGCACTATTAAGGCATTTAGGGGACATAATCAAGCCATTCATTCATTCATTTCATTCAAATTCATAAATTCACATTTCATATCAATTCAATCCAAGGATTTCTGTAGCACCCGAGCGTAAGGTACCACATCCCCCGCACCGGGACCCGACCCGTATATGAAATGAAAGTCCATACACGTGCCAAATCCACGGCGAATGGGCATACAACACACACGCTATGCGAGGCGGGACTAACCCTTAAACCATTCAACTCAAGAAAACATCAAATCAGAGTTAAAATAGAATGCGGAAGCAAGAACTACATAGCATATATACCGTGAGCCACCAAGCTCCAAGAATAGATATACAAATGCATTCCATTATTCAACGGCGCTCATGGCCTACAAAAATCATAACGCTCCAAGCATAAACTATGATTAAATACAAAAGTAATGAGAGTATGAACATATGAGACTGAAAAGAAGTGCTAAACATAAATGCAAGACCTAGACGACTTGTATTCCCGCCTAGCACTCCTATACCTGCACAAAACAACTGAAAACAACCGGGTTCAGTCTAAAAGAGACTGGTGGGTATAAAAATGGGCATAAAATATATAATATCGCATAAATTAAACACATACATGCAAGCCCTAATCCCGTGTGATGTTTGATAAGAACTTACCAAGTGGTTAAAATAAAAACGAAACATGAACGGGATTACGACGTTCATATTCATTCATAATTAGTCATAGGGTTATAAGCTCGGCGAGTGAGCGTGCACCATCTCCAACCTTCTCCTCGTGTAAGCATATCATAATTATTGGTTGTCATACATATCTTTCGTGCACATACATAAATGATCATAATCATACATATACACCTTCTTCCTCCGTGTGGTGGACAAGTTAGCCAGACCTGACCACCGGTTCATACATAATGGCTAGTGAGGTACATGAATCCTCAAAAGCCCGACTAGCATTTCCTCGTCAAAACTCCTAACGAGGTCCGTTTCGTCGTAAATTTGGTTGGAACTAGTGTATGGGATCACCGTCGGCCCTTGCCTCCCCGGATTTCCACATACACTAAGTCCCTAGGCCCGTGAACATAACATTATCGCGCCAAAATCATAAGGTAGGATTTCATAATTAAAAAGGGGTCATACGTTTGAAATCATTTACCCGAAATGACTTGATAGATAGAAATATACTATTTTGGCTTAAAACTTTGCACATAAGGGATATATACGGTTGTTTTAACTAGTAGAAGAAAAACCCACCTTTACCAAAGCAAAAGAAAGGTACAAGCGTCTCAAGGCTCGCCCTCGCCTCCGACCAAACCCGAATCTGTGCAAAAGAAAAGGTATGAGACTCAATGACCACATATGACGCTCGGCAATGAAGTGCATATCACATGAATGCATAAATGATCATATTATATCAATAAAATGTTCATGTGCACTATTAAGAGATTTAAATCATATAATCACATCATTCGTTCATATATTTCATTCAATTTCATAGGTTCATAAATTCATAATTCATAATGCATATCCATTAATCTAAAATCCATTTAATAAGCATAACACATATTATTCAAATTCACATTTAGGAATAAAATAAATAATTGGAACGTTCAATCAATAGTCGGTAATTAAATACGCGAAATAGAAATCAATTAATTTCTAAAATTAAATTAAATCAAATAATATTTAAAATATATAATAAATATATATAATATAATATATATATATAATATAATAACATATATATACATTATATATATATATATATATATATATATATATATATATATATATATATATATACGTACACACACACAAACATACCCATGCATGCATTATATATTACAATATATACAATACATTAAAGCATGCAACACTCCAACCATGCATGCAACTCACGCACACACCATGCAAATAAATTACAGCAGCAGCAACAGTCCCTGGAACGCAGCAAAATAAATCAAGAAAAACGGGGTGACACCCCCGTGTCACCTCCCAAGACTAGACCGAGACACCCCCGTGTCTCGGTACAGCAATTCCAGGCCCAGACTGCACCCCCGTTCCTCGTTGGAACGGCCAGAAATGGTACCCCCGTGCCACGAACCAGAAACACCCCTGTTCTCGGACAGCAAAACGCAGAAACAGAGCAGCCCTTATGTACGAGAAATGCAAGTAACCAAGGCAGCTATACAAGGTACAAATTGCAGCACAAACTCAACAAGAACACACACCACAAAGCCACAAAATGGACAGCAAAGAGAGAAGGAAAAATCAGCAGTTTTTGACAGCAATCCTCACGCCAAAACAGAGCAAAACTCGAAGAAAACAGGGCATGCTTGCATTCAATTAATCCGACTTAGTTCAGGTCCATAAGTCCCTCAAATGTGCAGAAAAACATCATAAATCCAACACATAATTCAGTCCCAAACAAGCTCAAACAAGAAAGCAACCGTACGTGACACACATGTGGGATTTTCTTAAAATTTCATAAATGATATCTCTTAAATATCTCAACAACCACGAAATCAATGATCATAAATGATATTAGGAAGTCAAAACAATCAATCTCAAGCTTGGAATCAATCAAAACCATTGAGAAACGAAGGAGATCAACATTTGCCCAAAATCACCCCATTTTCGGAAAAACCCCAGAAGTTCTCGAATCCATGCTCAAAATCATGAATGAAAGGATGAAAATGATCAGAATTAAACATATAATACAACCCTAAACTTACCTTGATGATTGGATGAAGTTTGGATGAGATTTGAGCTCCAAAATCTCCAAGTGGTGGAGGGTTACGGGACTGGAATGAAGAGCAGTAGCTTTGGCTGAGTTTTGGGGGTTGTGTGAGGGATATCTTGGTTATGGCTTGATATGTCATGATAGGTGGTTGAGTTAGGGATCTAAAGAATCAAACCATGGTTAATTTGGTTATGCTTTGGACAAGATATGGCTGATTTTGTACAACAAGGTCAAATTGGTCGCCGATTCGTTTTTCGGTTGGATTTCGGAGGTTCAAACGACTTAGGAAAAATATAAGGCTAAGTTTACTAAACTCAAATTTTCGTTACGAGTTCAGCCGAGTTGACGGAACTCGAATCCGAGTTCCCGAGCTCAAGATATTAAATTCGGAACCAAGGGTACGCTAAGTGCTCGTTAGCCCCCGATTTGGTTCCTCCAATCAAATTAAATTCGTTAACAAATCAAATGAATTTGAAAATATAAACCGAGCATAAAATCATGTTCATAACACATATATTTACGACATACTACAAATTCATGGCAATTCGATATCATATCATATAAGAACGATGCACAAAATGAACAACATGCATATCCCAAGCAATTCATGCATAAATACATAAAAATTTCATACATATACATTAACTCCATGCATAATATATTAATTCCCATGCAAAAATGAAATAAATCGACAAATTCTAATATTAAATAAATCATATTAGGTCACATAATTAATTAGCTAAAACATGATTAATTAACATAACATATAATTAGCATAATCATTAAATTAATAATAATATAAATAAACATATATATATATAATACGAAATATATATATAAGATTAATAATAAATTAAAATAAAATATAATAAAATAAAATAATAACAATTATAATAAAATTAAATATAAAACACGTAAAAACAATTAATTTGCGCAATTTGGTAAACACATACGTCGTACCTTTATGTCCGAAAAGTCGGGGCGTTACAATCTCTCCCCCTTAAAAGAATCCGTCCTCGGATTCATTGCTCGCTCGAAAATAACTCGGGGTGAAACCTTTTCATCTTATCCTCCGTCTCCCACGTAGCCTCTTCGGTTTTATCACTTCTCCAAAGAACCTTGACTAGTGGAATACGCCGATTTCGAAGTTCCTGAAATTTTCGATCCAATATCTTAATCGGCCTCTGAACGAAGGTGAGATCCGGTTCTAATTCCACTTCTTCAACCAGTAGAACCTCGGACTCGTCTCGATAATACTTTTGGAGCTGTGAAACATGAAACACGTTATGAATTCCAGTCAAACTCGGAGGCAAGTCCAATCGATAGGCCGTATCCCCAATCTTCTCCAAAATCTCATATGGTCCCATATACCGAGGGTTTAATTTTCCTCCTCGTCCAATCCTTGAGAACCCTTTTCGTGGAGAAGCCTTTAAGAAAACCCTATCTCCAATCTCAAACTCCAAATTCTTTCTCCGAAGATCTGCATAACTCTTTTGTCGATCCTGAGCGGCCTTCATCCGTTGTCTAATTATCTGGACCTTATCAATAGCCTCTTGTACAGTCTTAGAGGGTTTTTCCTTCTTTTCCCCTCTTTTAATCCCTTCTTGCTTGGTCCAATTCCATTCCTCTAAGTCAAAGAACAATGGTGATCGACATTTACGTCCATAAAGAGCTTCATAAGGGGCCATTTCTATCGAGGCTTTATAGCTATTATTGTAAGCAAACTCGATTAACGGCAACTACTCATTCCACGAGCTTTGAAAGTCCAATGCACATGCTCTCAACAGATCCTCCAGATACTTAATTAACCTTTCTGATTGTCCGTCGGTCTGAGGATGCAAAGCTGTGCTGAATTGAAGCCTTGTTCCCAAACACTTCTGTAATTCTTGCCATAACCGTGAAGTAAATCTGGGATCCCGATCTGAGACAATACTAACAGGTACACCATGAAGCCTGACAATCTCATCATTGTATCTCTTGGCCAACTTACTCACTTTATCGGACATCCTGATAGTAAGAAAACGAGCCGATTTCGTCAACCTGTCCACGATAACCCAAATTCCATCAAAACCTCCTCTCACTTTTGGTAATCCTGAAACAAAATCCATAGTTATTTGTTCCCATTTCCACTCTGGGATAGGCAATGGTCGAAGTAGCCCCGATGGCTTTTGATGTTCTGCCTTTACCACTTGACAAGTCATACAATGTTTCACGAAGTTGATAACATCCCGTTTCAATCCATTCCACCAATAGAATTGCTTAAGATCCTTATACATTTTGTTCCCTCCGGGATGTATCGAATACCCTGACCGATGGGCTTCCTCAAGAATAATCCTTTTTAACTCTTCCGGGACAACTACTCTATTCTTGAATCTTAGAAGTCCCGTATCATCAAACCCAAACGGACACTCTGAATCAGCTCGAGCTTTCTTAGCTAATTTCTGAACCTCGGGATCAATCCTCTGAGCATCAAATAATCTCTGTTTAATATCTGGTTGAACCGTAATATTCCGAACACTAGCCCTCAGTCTGAACAACTCATTCTCATCTCCAATTTCCACTTTCACATTGGACACGCTAGCTTTCCGACTAAGCGCATCCGCGACCAAATTGGCTTTGCCGGGATGGTATCGGATTGTACACTCATAATCCGCCAAAAGTTCCATCCAACGCCGTTGTCTCTTATTCAATTCCTTTTGTGAGAATAAGTATTGAAGACTCTTATGATCGGAAAAGACCTCGAACGAAATTCCATAAAGATAGGGTCTCCACTTACCCAAAGCAAAGATCACTGCCGCTAATTCCAAATCATGAGTGGGGTAGTTCTTTCATGCTCTTTTAATTTCCTTGAGGCATAGGCGATTACTCTTCCATTCTGCATCAACACACATCCCAAACCTTCCTTTGAGGCGTCCGTATAAACTGTGTAACCTTCTGTACCTTCGGGAAGCGCTAATACAGGAGCGATGGTCAACTTCTCCTTTAAAAGTTGAATGCTAGCTTCACATCCCTCGTCCCACTCAAACTTAACCGTTTTCTTAGTCAATCGGGTTAAAGGAGCCGCAATCTTCGAAAAATCTTGTACAAATCTCCGATAGTAGCCTGCCAAACCCAAGAAACTCCTTACTTCTGAAGCATTTTTCGGGCTTTGCCATTGAATAACCGTCTCAATCTTAGAAGGGTCTACCTCCAAACCTTTCCTTGAAATAATATGACCCAATAATGCTACCCGATCAATCCAAAACTCGCATTTGCTAAACTTAGCATACAACCGATGTTCCCTTAAGGTGTCCAACACGATTCTGAGGTGCCTGGCATGATCCTCCGGAGTTCTCGAGTAAACCAAGATGTCATCGATGAAGATTACCACAAACTTATCCAAATAGGGCCGGAAAATTCGATGCATCATATCCATAAAAGCAGCCGGAGCATTAGTCAATCCAAAAGGCATCACTACGAACTCGTAGTGTCCATACCGGGTGTTAAATCCCGTCTTCGGAATGTCCTCTTCCCGGATCTTCAATTGATAATATCCTTGTCTCAAGTCCAATTTTGAGTAAACCCCCGAACCTTGTAACATGTCGAATAAATCCTCAATATGGGGCAAAGGATACTTATTCTTTACGGTCATCCGATTAAGCTCCCGTTAATCTATACACATTCTTAAGGTTCCATCATTTTTCTTAACAAAGAGAACCGGAGCACCCCAAGGTGACGAACTTGGTCGTATATATCCAACTTTGAGGAATTCCTCTAATTGAATCTTTAACTCATTCAATTCGGCCGGTGCCATCCGATACGGAGTCTTAGAATACGGTGTGGATCCTGGATGTAAGTCAATAACGGACTCAATCTCACGGTCTGGTGGTAAAGAACTCAAATTCTTCGGAAACACATCGGAGAAATCCTTAACAACCGCGGTATCCTCCAACTTAACTTGATCTTTCGGCCTATTAAGAAGGTAAGCAATAAATCTCGTTGCTTCTTTTCTCATCAACTTGTGAGCTTCCATATAAGGCAAGAGAGATACCGTCCTTGATCCACTACCAATCACCAATTCTTTCCCCAAAATCACCTTCTTCGCAAAACAATCAACATTGGCCCGATGCCTGGACAACCAGTCCATACCCAAGATAGCTCCATACCTCTTCATGGGCATAATAATTAAATCAGCCGGATACTCTTTTCCTTCAATCAAAACTGAACACTCCCGAACCAACTGATCTGTCTGAAGACTCCCTCCAAGTGGCGAACTCACCAAATAATAAGAAGAAAGACAAATAACAGGCAAACACAGAGTGGCAACTATATCACAAGAAATAAAGAAATGCGTGGCACCCGGATCAAAGAGTGAATGAATGTTCATGTTATGTATGCATAGGGTACCTTCTACCACGGCTGTGGGATCAATCTCTGCATCTTGCTCCTCACCCTCGAGGGCATAAGCACGAGCCTGAATCATGGGCCTTTGGACTCCCTTTTGAAATCCCGGATTCTTGTCGGGACATGTATCCACCATATGATCAGCTTTTCCACATATTAGGCATAAACCCAACCTCTTCCAGCATTTGTGATAGTTGTGAGTTGGCCCTCCACAATACGTGCATGGTGGCTTGGATAATCGTACTTCACTTGGAATTTGTCGATCTGAAGATGTTACGGGTAAAGCCTTTGGAGCTTGGGAAGCTTGTCCTCCCATTCGTGGTCTCTTGAAAGGACCTTTGGGTAGAGGAGTAGCTTGAACCATAGGTCGTTTTCCCGAACTTGTTCCAGAACCTCGCCCCATCGGTGGCCTAAAAATCGGATCTTTCTTCTTATACTCCTCTTCTTGAACTAGAGCCCTTTGTACCGTATCGGTAAAAGACTCGAAATTGTGACCCGCCTGACCGTGTCTCAAATCCTGTCTTAACCCCGCAATGAACTTCCTTGACTTTCTCTTCTCATCCCGAGTGACATGAGGAGCATATTTCCCAAGTCTATTAAATACGGCGAGGTATTGAGTCACCGTACGCGTACCTTGCTTTAGATCCATGAATTCTTGCTCCTTCCTCTCTCTTACTACTTCCGGTAGAAAGCATTCTCTGAATTCTCTCTTGAAGACCTCCCAAGTCACTTCCTCTTCATCCACTTCAAGTTTCTCTCTAGTTCGTTCCCACCATTCGTACGCATCTCCATCCAGTTGGAATATAGCAAATTGGGCCTTCTCTTGCGTGGTGAATTGTCGGACTCCAAATATCCTCTCTAATCGTATCAACCAACCCTCCGAGACCGCATCGTCAATGGAACCAGAAAACCGGGGGAGGGGGGGGTTGTAGCTCAAAAACACCCCATGATGATCTCTATTGTTATGGTTTAGAGGAGGAGCTTGTTGTTCTGCTTGTTGTGGTGGGGGAGCTTGAGCCCTCCGATGCTCTACATAATTGAAAATCGCTTCCATGAAATTTCCCATGTCCATTGGTGGTGCTTGTGGTTGGGGTGGAGGCGTAGGGGATCGGTCATGATGACGACGATGTCCGGGAGATCTCTCACGATGTCTACGTGGAGGCATCCTGTTCAAGAAATACTGAAATGCATGCTATTTCTAGTCCATGCATCCAAGTGCAATTAATTCGATCAAAATTCAAGATTTAAGGCACACAAGCACGTAAACAATGCATATGCAACACATTGACAAGTTGTTCCTAAAGCCGAACGACTTAACTGACTCAACACGACACTAGAGCCCAGGTTTTGCAACCCTAAGCTCTGATACCACATAAGGATGTAGCACCCGAGCGTAAGGTACCACATCCCCCGCACCGGGACCCGACCCGTATATGAAATGGAAGTCCATATGTAACAGCCCAAAACAGGGCCTGGATGAAAACAGTAAGTTAAGGCAGTGGTAAAACGTTTATAGACCGTGATCCAACTTTTTGAATCATCGTGCATTGCATTCTTACATGAACTTTGTGCTCGTATATGATCTGACATGCTTTAAGGGGGAATTCTTGACCTTTGATACAGTTTACTATTCATAACCCGAGCCTACCTTGTTCATATTGCTACTCGAACCCTAGAGGTTCATCACACATGTTTCCCAATCGTTTGAACTTGTTTCCCGAACTCAGAAAGTCTTTCTTGAACCATAAGGGTATTTTTGGAACTTACAGACCAAAGTTACTATTCATCAGAAAATGATCTTTTGATTCTGATACCTTTTTCAACCCAAGTTACAGTCGAATCGATCCTTGAATCGAGACGAGTCTTTTGAAATCATTCTTGGCTTGGAAATCCATTCCGGAACTTTGTTTTATTGAAAATGTTTTTGAAAACCCTAGTTTACTATTCCTTTTACGAACAGTTTCATTCGGAAAATGTTTTCTCTTCGGATTTGCACTACTTGAGCTATTTCAAGATTTTTGAGATGTTTTACAACTCTTGATTCAAACCCTAGCTTGAAATTTTGAAGCGTACGTTCGTACGTGAGAATTCACTATTCATCCTACGTTTTCAACTTTTTAACGATAAAACGTTTTATAGTCGATTTTGGACTCAAAACGCTTCTCGATTTATTTCTTGAATTTTGGAAGCAATCCGGACTTGAAAATCATTCTAGAAAGTCGTTTTTCACTCATGTCGAGTTTCGAGCTCAAAACTTTTATTCACTAAAACTAATGTATCTTTCAAACGGTAAATCCGATTTCGACGAATGAATATGCGTTTCGAAGCTAATTTTCTTGCCGTCGGAATGGTTAAACTTCCAGCCACTTATCCTCAAGCCTTGGGGGACGAAATTATAGAAATACCCCCAGCAGCCCATTTTTAGCTTCAACATCCCTAAAGCTTCTAGAAGATACAAGTGGATGAACTCTTGTTTTGCTCTCCTACCCTTAAGCCATCTCTAATTGCAAGGTGAGGGGCTTCTTCACACCTATATATACCCCTCTCATGGCATTTGAATCCTTGCTCAAAGTCTTGTGTTAACAAGCACTCCTCTCTCCCTCCTTTCCCCTCTTGCCGTCGGCATCCCCTCCCCTTGTAGCTAGGTTAGTTTGTTTTGTTTATGTTATGTTAGTTTAGTTTATGTTTTTATGTTATGGTATGTTTATATTATGTTTAGGTTGGGTCTTAGGGTCTTCCCTAAGCCATATAGGATTTTATTTTATGCATTTATTATATAGTTTTCATGATATGTTTGTGTAGTTGTTTATATGTTTTAATTGTTTAGTATATGCTTGAATATGTTATGAATTGCTCTAGTATATGCTATGATCATGTGATATGCTTGTTATATTATGAGAATTGATGCATGATTATGGAATTTGAATTATGTTCATGCATGTTAGCTAATGGAATAGTGATTTACAATTTATTATGTCACAACTTGTTACATGTTGATATGGAATTAAATTGTTACATGTTACATGCCTAAAGGTTTATGATATATGATATGATATGATATGAGATATGTTGTGACATGCTGTCACATTGTTATATGACTCTTGAATTATGAATTGAGCTTATGGTATGATTTGGATTAATGGATTAGTGCCTTGATCATGTTATACACTTTAATAGTGTCACATGTTATAACCTAAGATAGAATAGTGTTTCATAACTTGATCTTATGCCTTAACTGGATCTCTTAACTATAGGTTATACCTTTAACCTAGATCACATTTGATTATATTAACATGAACTTGAAACTATAGGTTACAATCAAGATCATAATTTAATTAGGGTGTGTGTGTGTACATGTCGTGTGTGTGTGTGTGTTCGTGCATGGTGTGTGTGTGTACCGTGTGTGTGTGGGTGTGTGTATAGTAAGGGTTTGACCCGACCCTTTGACCCGACATGTGAATAGTAACCGGTGAATAGTAATCGTGAATAGTAATCTTGAATAGTACTTTTAAATAGTGCTTTTGAATAGTAAAAATGAATTAAAACTTGTGCTTTCTCTATAGACATTTGCACCTAGGGTTTCCATATCCAGGGTCTAAAATGTGTTTTCAAAATGTGTTTTCTTTCGTGGACTTGTTTCTTTACCTAAGGTTTGCGATAGGATTCATAATTTGACTAAAGCTTACTCGGTTATAGTAAGATCATAGTCTAACGTTAAGAGTAACTCACTTTGACGTATTCCTTTGTGTGTTACCTTTCTTGAATACCTTAAATGGTATTACTCTCTTGTGTTACATGTTCCTTGTTCATTTGTTTCTTGCATTTCATATGCATCTTGGTTAGTAGTAGGTCTTAGTTCTTAAGCTCACTCTAGTACGCCAGCTACAGGAGTTAAAGTTGAGCACTGGGATCCCCAGGGCACCGCATAATCTGTCTACCTACCTTTTGTTACTATTAGGTGAGGTGAAGTTATAAATGTTTTCCAACTGGAACCACGATTATACTATCGTATCATATGTTTTGAAATTCAAAGTTAAACCTCGTTTTGAACTATCCCTTTTATCGGGACATTCTCTTGAAAGGATCATTCATACTTTAATAGTATACATTGATCAACAGTACATGTTTTCCAAAGTTCTGCATTCTTGTTCAAAGACAGTTACATGTTTGCATATGTTTTCAAAGTACAGGCAGAATCACATGTTTTCAGACAGAATCATATGTTTTACAGACAGCATCATATGTTACAGTTACAGTTTCACATGTTATAGTTAGCATACTGGAGTGTTACTCTGGTCATTGCTAATCTTAAATGCAAGCATACAGTTTACAGTTTGGGCCCGGCGGTTATGTGTGGAGGTGATGCTCGGGAGGTGAGCGCCAACGACATCACCAATACCGGCCGCCACACTTAGACTATTGACACCGACTTTTAACAGGAGGTTTGTTAAGTCAGGACAATTTGTCTGGGAACAGACAGCAAATCTGTTCCCATTACATGTTTACAGGTCGCCTAGGGCTAGCTACCCGAAGTGACAACCGGTGGAGGATGGTGTATGTTTGTATGCTTTGGTAAGAGTTGTTGTTGACCTTGGTCCGATAGTCTACTATGTGCGGAGTTGTTGTTGACCTTGGTCCGATGCTCTACTATATGTGGGGTTATTGTTGATCTTGGTCCGATACTCTACTAAACGTGGAATTATCGTTGATCCTGGTCCGACACTCTACCGAATCATGTTTTCTGGAGTAAGGATGGAGGAGCCTAGCTTGCGGGCAAAATCATGTTTCATAAAGGATGGTTCATATCTGGAAAAGTTCACTTTACCCTTATCCCGTTTTATGAAAGAACTATGAACCATCAACAGCATATGTGTGCGCGTGTGATAGCATTCATGAAAATGTTTTATAACGTGCATTCTTTTATAGCATCGCATTCAAAGAGTTTTATCAATCGAACTTGTTTCAAGTTCTTCTTTAAAGCATTGCATTTAACAGTTTCGAACTTTACTTCAAGTTCTTTAATTCAGTACTTTCTTTAAAGTATTCCCTCGCTTAGTCCTTTTGACTAATACCTCTCCCGTTTTCTTGCCTCGTGGTTTCAGGTCTTGCAGCCGCAGTCTAGAGGTATCTTAAAGCTCTAGATTGTCATTTTTGTTTCAGTCAGGACTTAGTATTACTTCCTCTTTTGTGTCCTGCATATGTTTTATGGCTGCATCACTTTATGTTTCTGTATATGTTTTTGAATACTTGAGTATCTTCGTTATACTCTTCCTGCTACTCTGTTACCGATATTTTGAACTCTGCTGTATCGGTACTTATATGTGAATCTGTTATATGTTCTGATATGCCGAGTCTCTCTTACACGAATAATATGTTCTTGCTTGTTACATGCCATCACGCACATGTTTTGAAAAGTTTTTAAAATACTCTGATTTTTCCGCTGCATAGCCATATCGTTGTACATGTATAGTTCTGATCGATAGCCGTTCGCTGGAGTATTTCTTGAGTGATGGCTCACACCATTATTTGAGAGGTGCTTCAGTGCGGGGGTTGAGACGCCGCTCTCCTCTTGTTCTGGTACGGGTGGGGGCATTACAGCTCTGAGGTGGTATCAGAGCATCGGGTTAAGTAAGAAGAGACTTAACCTAGATTGCTCTCATGTTGCATCATGGATTGTTCACGCATTGCATCCAGGATCATTCTCATATTACATCGAGACGGGATATTTAGGGATTGCATGGTTCTGTTATCTGGATTTCATATCTGTGGTATCTTCTGTATAGCTATGGCAGTTCAGCCACACCAGGATCCTAATCAGCAGATGGATGAGGCTTTCTTTGAGCAGTTTGAGGCCCCGCGTACTGTGGCAGTTTCTCGCCGTGGAGGCACTCGTTTCTACACCTGGCGCAGGTCTAGGAACAGTGGCAGACCTAGGTATTCCTATCCTAACAGAGTTGTGCACTATCTCGAGTCTGAGAGAGATGGTTACTTTCAGGAGTATCAGAGGACCCGTGAGGTCAGGTTGGAGTCTCTGCGCTATCAGGATCAGTCACTGCAGTACCAGATTGACAGGGACATCGCTCGTGAGCATGCTGCAGAGATGACTCATATTGCTGATCAGAGGGCTGCTCGTATTGCTGAGCTGGAGGCAGATCTTATGCAGATGACTATCGATCGCGATACCTCTATGGAGCGTCACCAGCACTACCGTGCCCGTGTGAGAGCTCGCCTGTATGATACCTATCACTTATCCGATGAGCAGGCAGTTGAGGAGGTCGAGGGTCAGGATGTCAGTCAGGCTTCTCAGGAGCCCGAGCCTATGCAGGAGCAGTCTGATGGAGGCGATGGAGGGTCTGATGATGATGATGATGGCGGAGATGATCCAGCAGGACACGGACAGGGTGAGGTCGTTGCCGTTTCTGATGACACCACCAGGGGTTCTTTGGACCACAGTTATCAGGGTTGATTGCTGATGGGAGATTTTTGTATATAGTACTGATGCATATATATCTATCAATGGATGGCGGACGTATAGCCGGGACAGTTCAGGACTGACTTTTGGATGAGGGGATGTATAGCTCTGGTAGATGATCCCCGACTTTTGGCACCACGGATGACGGTTCAGATGACTTGGTACCTACTAGGTTATTTTCAGCAGGGTTGGACGGATTGGTAAGGCCTATAAGGGAGTCAACTCGATAGTATCGGGTCCTCCCCATTTTTTTGAATTAATACTGTTAACATGTGGCCTGTAGTAAATTTTACCAAACCTTGCACAGTTATAACACTTTCGGCTTTATGTTGAATATCTGTCTACTGCTTTCCATAACTGTCATTGCATGAGTCTTAGAGTTTCTTCAAGATACCATTAGGACCGTTGATAGGATCATGCCATTTCATTTATTGTTAGCATGCTATTATTCTTGATATGTTGGATACGCTTCTGGATATGTTGATCATGCTTCTGATCATGCTACAGTTCTTGTTAATATGACAGTACACGTTCTGTTCCCGTTTACATGTTGATCATGTTTTGGGATGTGTTATATATGTTTCTGATATGTTGATATGTTACCCGAGCTTCTGTTCACGTTTACATGTTGTCTGACAATTGTTTCTGATTATATGATATGTTTAGAGATCTTGAATCTTTGCTGACATGTTGTTATGGGAATGTGTTGTTCTCATACTTATGTGTGACTACGTGAGAATGTGAATACGTGGTTACGGATTCTGTGAATCATTATATGTCATGCATCGAATATATGTATCTGAATGCTTGTGAATTCAGTAACAACATGCCACCAAGAAGAGCACCCCGAAATCGTGTACCACCACTGCCACCCCAAAGAGATGTCACGCCACCCCCTGAAAGAGAAAGAACTCCGGAATTAAGGGATGTGCTACGACAATTTATGAGGGCTTGTGCACCGAGAGATAATCCTCCTAATGAAAGGTCATTGGAGAAGTTTCTGAGGATGAATCCGCCTAAGTTCTATGGAGAACCGAACGACATAAAGGCTGAGAATTGGATTACTAGTCTTGAGAAGATTTTCGAGGCTATGGAGATCTACCCAGAGGATCGTGAACGAGTTCGGTATGCTACTTTTCTTATGGAAGGAGCTGCATACAATTGGTGGAAGCACGTTCAGCATATGTGGATTGAGAATAACGTTGAAGGAAGTTGGGATGAGTTTATCAGAGAGTTTCAGCAGAAGTATACGCCTCAAGTGACTCGTGATGCACGAGAGGCTGAGTTTATGAGTCTGGTTCAGGGAACTATGAATGTGATGGAGTATGAAGCTAGGTTTGTGAGGCTGATCAAGTATGCGCCTCATATTCTGATTGATGAGCGTCGCAAGACGAAAAGGTTTATTGATGGACTGAAGCCTGAACTTCGGTTGGCACTTGCATCTTTGGTTATTGAGACCTACAACCAGGCTGTTGATAGAGCGCTAAGGGTTGAAGCTGCACACAAGGAGATCAAGATAACTACTGCCCGTCAAGGACCTTCTAACCCTAAGCCTTATTAAGGTAATAAGCGACCTTCCGGATCTTTTCCCCAAGGAACTGGAAAGAGGCCAATGGTAACACCACAGCGTCAGCAGCAGAATGCTCCACCGAAACAGCAAGCACAGAAGCAGAAAGCGCCACAGCAGTATCAGAAGGCGCCACAACAGCAGAGAGCACCTTAGCCAGGTCCAGAGGAAATTGTTTGCCGATATTGCGCCGAACGGGACACACTGAGGAGAACTGTCGCAAGAAAGCTGGATAGTGTTTCGCGTGTGGTTCCCCTGAGCACCAGATGGATAGTTGCCCGCACAAGATCAGGAGATTTGGGGTCCAGGATAAAGGAAAAGGAGTGGTGGGTACGACGAACAAACCGGTGGTCAGAGGCAGAGCTTATGCTTTGGATGGTAAGGAGGAGGTTGATCCTTCGTCTGTTGTGGAAGGTATTGTGCACATTCTTAACACGCCAGTTAAGGTCTTGTATGACCCTGGCGCTACGCATTCATTTGTTGCTTCTAAACTATGTGCGCATTTACAGTTTCCGCTTGAATACTTGCCATATAAATTTGAAGTGAGTTCTCCTTTGGGAACTTGCCTTGTTACGGATCAAGTATATAAACGCTGCCCTATATGTATTGGTACCCGTTGTTACCCAACGGATCTGATTGAGTTACCGATGACAAGATACGATGTTATACTTGGTATGGATTGGTTGTCTAAGTACCGAGCTAAGTTGGATTGTTACAAGAAAGAGATCATCTTGGAAGAAGATGAAAGTGGGACATCAGAAGGGAAAGTTGAGAAGTTATCAGTGATTTCTTCGATGGAAGCTAAGAAGTTGATTCAGAAAGGAGCTAGTGGATTTGTGGCCGAAAGATCAACTTAAGATCGAAGAAGTGGAAGTGGTGAACGAATTCCTAGATGTGTTTCCTGAGCATTTGGATTCGTTACCCCCTGAACGAGAGTTGGTGTTTACGATCGAGACGATATCAGGAGCTGAGCCGTACTCAAAGACACCTTACAGAATGGCACCAGCTGAATTAGATGAACTGAGAAAGCAATTGGATGAACTGATTGAGTCTGGATATGTTCGACCGAGCACATCGCCGTGGGGAGCGCCTGTGCTTTTCGTTAAGAAGAAGGATGGATCATTGCGTTTATGCATTGACTATCGGGAGTTGAACAGGATGACAATCAAGAATAAGTATCCTCTCCCTCATATCGAAGAGTTGTTCGATATACTTCAAGGATCGAAGGTCTACTCCAAGTTAGATCTTAGACAAGGGTATTATCAATTGAAGATAAGGGAAGCAGATATTCCGAAGACTGCTTTCAACAGCCAATACGGACATTATGAGTTTGTAGTAATGCCGTTTGGTTTGACGAACGCACCAGCTGCATTCATGGATATGATGCACCGTATATTCAAGCCGTTTCTTGACAAGTTTGTAGTGATCTTCATCGACGATATTTTGGTATTTTCGAAGACACCGGAGGAACATGCTAAGCATCTTCGAATCGTGTTACGCACTTTGCTGGATCACAAGCTATATGCGAAGTTCAGTAAATGTGAGTTCTGGCTTGAGAGAGTTACGTTTCTCGGACACATCATATCAGGATCTGGAATCGAAGTAGATCCCTCGAAGATCGAGACGATTATGGATTGGAGGTCACCGAAGAATCCTTCAGAAGTGAGGAGTTTTCTGGGATTAGCTGGTTACTACCGGAGGTTTGTCCAAGATTTCTCGAAGATAGCTACACCTCTCACTAAGTTGACAAAGAAAGAAGGGAAGTTTGAATGGACTGAGAAGTGTGAGCAAAGTCTTCAAAGGTTGAAGGAGATGCTAACAACTGCACCCGTGTTAGCGTTACCAGAAGGAAAAGAAGGATATACTGTCTACACCGATGCTTCGAAAGAAGGACTAGGAGGAGTTTTGATGCAGAACGGGAAAGTGATTGCGTATGCATCAAGGAAACTCAAAACGCATGAAGTCAACTACCCGACACATGATTTGGAGTTAGCCGCGATAATTTTTGCTCTGGGAAAATGGAGACATTACCTGTATGGAGTTACGTTTGAGATCTTTACTGATCATAAGAGCCTGCGATATCTATTCACTCAGAAGGAGTTGAATATGCGACAGAGGAGATGGATGGAATTTCTGGAGGACTACGACTGCATTATTCAGTACCATCCAGGAAAGGCGAATGTTGTAGTAGATGCTCTAAGCAGGAAAGTTCGTTTGGCACAGATTTCTGCCAACCCCGAGGATGAACGAAGAGAGAGAATGGAGGTGATAACTAAAGCTCGAGTCGCGAACGTTGTGATGATATCACCTTTGAAAGAGCAAGTGCTGGAGGCACGGAAGAACGACGAGTGGATCAAGAAATGTCTCGAATCTAAGGAGAAAGATGATGAGACCAAGTTCAAGGTTGATGAACATGGAATATTGAGGTACAAAGGTCGAGTATGCGTACCAACTGTTTTGAGGAAAGAGATTCTCGACGAAGCGCATAAGACTAAGTACACGATACATCCCGGAGGTACTAAGATGTATCAAGATGTTAAGACGCATTTCTTGTAACGCCCCGACTTTTCGGACGTAAAGGTAGAGCGTATGTGTTTACCAAATTGCGCGAATTATTTGTTTTTACGTGTTTTTATATTTAATTTTATTATAATTGTTATTGTTTTATTATATTATATTATAATATTTCATTCTAATATTATTAATTATATATATATATATATTTCGTATTATATAACTATACATATGTTTAATTATTATATTATTAATTTAATGATTATACTAATTATATGTTATGTTAATTAATCATGTTTTAATTAATTATATATATATATATATGTTTTTACGTACAATAATATATTATGCATGAAGATTTTAATTATGTATGCATTAATATAAATTTTGCATGAAAATCATATTTATGCATGAAAATTAATTATGCATGGGATTTAAACATGCATGAATTTCATATCATTTCTGCATGAGTTTTATTTTATATGCATGCAAATTAATATATTTTTGCATGGGATTTTAAATTATTCATGAATTTCATAAAATGTGCATGTTATTAATTTTGTGCTTCGTTCTCTTATGAAATGATATTGAAATGCCACGAATTTGTAATATGATGTACGTATATGTGTTATGAACATGATTCTATGCTCAATTTACATTTTCGAATTCAATTGTTATGTTAACGAATTTAATTTCATTTGAGGAACCAAAACGGGAGCTAACGAGCACTTAGCGTACCCTTGGTTCCGAATTTAATATCTTGAGCTTGGGAACTCGGATTCGAGTTTCGTCAACTCCGCTGAACTCGTAACGAAAATTCGAGTTTAGTAAACTTAGCCTTACATTTTTCCTAATTCATCTGAAACTCCGAATTTCAACCGAAAAACGAATCGGCGACCAACATGACCTTGTTGCACTAAATTAGCCATATCTTGCCCAAACTATGACCAAATTAACTATGGTTTAATTCCTTTTAACCCTAACTCAACCATCTATCTAAATATCTCAAGCCTTAACCGAGATAATCATCACACCATCCCCAAACTTCAGCCAAAGCTACTGCACCTCCTGACAGTCCCGTAACCCTTCAATTTTGGAGATTTTTGGAGTTCGATTCTCATCCAAACTTCGTTCAATCATCAAGGTGAGTTAAGGGTTGAATTATATGTTTAATTCTGTTCGTTTTCATCCTTTCATTCACAAGTTTGAGCATGGTTTAATCCTTTTTGGCCATTTTACCGAAAATAGAGGATTTTGTATAAATTCTTGATCTTCTTCGATTCTTCATGGTTTTGATCGATTCCAAGCCTGATATTAATTGTTTTGACTTCCTCATAACATTTATGATCTTTGATTTCGTGTTTGTTGAGAAATTTGTGAGAGATCATTTTTGAAATTTTCTGAAAAGGCCACGGGAAGGTCATGGATGCTTCCATGCTTTGATTGATCACTTTTGGAACTGATTTACTTGTTGATTATATGATATTTTGCTGCTAATTTGATGGCCTAAACTGAGTGGTATAGTTGGAGAAGGTTGAGTTTAATCATGCCCTGTTTTCATCGATTTTGCTCTGTTTTTCTGGACTGTTTTTGCTGTCAATTCGCTGCGTTTCCTTCTCCCTTTTTCTGTCCATTTTAGTAGCCTTGTGGTGTGTATTCTTGTTGAATTGTAGCAGCAATTTGGACCGTGTTGTGTTGCATTTGTTGCCTCGTTTTCCTGCGTCTGTAGTTGCCCTGTTTTCTGCGCAATTTCTGTCAAAGCAAGGCTGTTGCTGCGGTGTGTAACGGGCGTGCCATTTCTGCCCTTTCCAGCGCGACACGGGGGTGCAGACTTGGCCTGGAATCTCTGTACCGAGACACGGGGGTGTCTCGGTCAAGGCTTGGAGGGTGACACGGGGGTGTCACCCCGTTTTGCTTGATCTCTGTTTCATCTTCCTTGAGCTGTTGCTGCTGCTGCTTTGATGTTGCTTGGTTGATGGCTTCTGCTGCTTCTGCTGTGTGTGTGTAGTGTATATACATATATGTTGTGTGTAGGCATGGCTGAATATGTTTATATAGAGGTGCTTGTGTGTGCGTAATTGCATGCATGGGTTGAATATGTATATATATATATATATGTAGTATATACATTTTGCATGCATGGGTATTGTGTGTGTGCGTGAGTATATATGTTATATATATTATGCATGTAGTTAATTACATTTTGCATGCATGGGATTTAGGTATATAATATATAACACATTTTGTATGCATGTGGGTGTGTGTTCGTACGTATATATATATATATATATATTATATATATTGTATATTATATATATTATATATTATATATATTTATTATATATTTTAATTATTATTTGATTTAATTTAATTATTGAAATTAATTTATTTCTATTTCGCGTATTTAATTATCGACTTTTGATTGAACATTCTATTTATTTTATTCCTAAATGTGAAATTGAATAATATGTGTTATGCTTCTTCAATGAATTTTAGATTAATTGATATGCATTATGAATTTATGAATTTATGAATTTATGAATATTATATGAATGTTATGAATTTATGAAATTATGAAATCAAATGAAACATATGAATGAATGATTTGAATTATATGTTTTAAATTCCTTAATCGTGCACATGAACATTTTTATGATATAATATGATCATTTATGCATTCATGTCATATTCACCTCATTGCCGAGCGTCATATGTGGTCATTGAGTCTCATACCTTTTCTTTTGCACAGATTCGGGTTTAGTCGGAGACGAGGGCGAGCATTGAGACGCGCTTGTGCCTTTGTTTTGCTGTGGTAAAGGTGGGTTTTTCTTCTATTAGTTAAAACAACCCTGTAAATCCCTTATGTGCAAAGTTTTAAGCCAAAATAATATATTTATATAAATCGAGTCATTTTGAGTAAATGATTTCAAACGTATGACCCTTTTTATTATGAAACCCTACCTTATGTTTTGGCGAGATTGTATGGATGTTATGTTCACGGGCCCCGGGACTTAGTATATGTGGCTAACCGAGGAAGCAAGGGCTGACGGGGATCCCATATACTAGTTCCAACCAAACTACGGTGATACCGGCCCTCGCTAGGAGGTTTAGCGAGGAATGGGAGCTGCGTGCCCTTGGGGGATTCATGTACCCCCATTGGCCTATGTATTTATCGGTGGTCAGGTCTAGCTAACTTGTCCACCACCCGGAGGAAGAAGGTGTATATGTATGATTATGATCATTTTTGTATGTGCACGAAAGATATGTGTGATAACCAATAATTATGATATGATTACACGAGGAGAAGGTTGGAGATTGTGCACGCTCACTCGCCGAGCTTAAACCCTTATGAATAATTATGAATGAAAATGAACGTCGTAATCCCGTTGATGTTTTCTTTTGTTTTAACCACTTGGTAAATTTTATCAAACTTCACACGGGATTAGGGCTTGCATGTATGTGTTTAATTTACGCGATATTATATATCTTATGCCCCGATTTTATACCCACCAGTCTCTTTTAGACTGAACCCGGTTGTTTTCAGCTGTTTTGTGCAGGTATAGGAGTGCTAGGCGGGAATACAAGTCGTCTAGGTCGTGCATTCGTGTTTAGCACTTCCTTTTGTCTCATATTCATACTCTTGTTGATATTTTGCTTATGATTATAATTTTAGTTTGGAGCGTTATGATTTTTGTAGGCCATGAGCGCCGTTGATTAAGGAATGCTTTTGTATATCTATTTTTGGAGCTTGTTAGCTCATTGTATATATGCTATGTAGTTCTTGCTTCCGCATTCTATTTTACTCTGATATTATGATTCCTGCACGGATTGGTTCAAGGGTTAGTCCCGCCTAGCATAGCGTGTGTGTTGTGTCCCCGTTCGCCGCGGATTCGGCACGTGTATGGACTTCCATTTCATATACGGGTCGGGTCTCGGTGCGGGGGATGTGGTACCTTACGCTCGGGTGCTACATCCTTAAGTGGTATCAGAGCTTAGGGTTGCAAAACCCGGGCTCTAGTGTCGTGTTGAGTCAGTTAGGTTGTTCGGCTTTAGGAACAACTTGTCAATGTGTTGCATATGCATTGTTTACGTGCTTGTGTGCTTTAAATCTTGAATCTTGATCGAATTAATTGCATTTGCATGCATGGACTAAAGATAGCATGCATATTAGTGTTTCTTGAACAGGATGCCTCCACGTAGACATCGTGAGAGATCTCCAGGGCGCCGTCGTCATCGTGATCGATCCCCTACGCCTCCACCTCAACCACAAGCACCACCGATGGATATGGGCAATTTCATGGAAGCGGTTTTCAACTATGTAGAGCTTAGAAGGGCTCAAGCTCCCCTACCACCACAAGCGGAACCACAAGCTCCTCCACCAAATCATAATACCAATAGAGACCCTCATGGAGTGTTTCTGAGTTATAACCCCCCTCGATTTTCTGGGTCTATCGATGATGCGATCTCGGAGGGTTAGTCCCGCCTAGCATAGCGTGTGTGTTGTGTCCCCGTTCGCCGCGGATTCGGCACGTGTATGGACTTCCATTTCATATACGGGTCGGGTCTCGGTGCGGGGGATGTGGTACCTTACGCTCGGGTGCTACATCCTTAAGTGGTATCGCTTTCCCGAACTTGTTTCAGAACCTCGCCCCATCAGTGGCCTAAAAATCGGATCTTTCTTTTTATACTCCTCTTCTTGGACTAGAGCCCTTTGTACCGTATCGGCAAAAGACTCAAAATTGTGACCTGCCTGACCGTGTCTCAAATCCTGTCTTAACCCCGCAATGAACTTCCTTGACTTTCTCTTCTCATCCCGGGTGACGTGAGGAGCATATTTCCCAAGCCTGTTAAATACTGTGAGATATTGGGTCACCGTACACGCTCCTTGCTTTAGATCCATGAACTCTTGCTCCTTTCTCTCTCTCACTACCTCCGGCACAAAACATTCTCTGAATTCTCTTTTAAAGACCTCCCAAGTCACTTCCTCTTCATCCACTTCAAGTTTCTCTCTAGTTCGTTCCCACCATTCGTACGCATCTCCATCCAATTGGAATATAGCAAATTGGGCCTTCTCTTGCGTAGTAAACTGTCGGACCCCAAATATCCTCTCTAGTCGAATCAACCAACCCTCCTAAGATTCCATTTAAGAAGCCAAGAATGGGAGGACAAACTCCACCGGCTCTCAAAGCTTTGCCTGCACCAACAAGGGATCGACAAGGTTCGAGTGAAGCACGATTCTCCAAGCCACCATGTACATATTGTGGAGGGCCAACTCACAATTATCACAATTGCTGGAAGAGGTTGGGTTTATGCTTAATATGTGGAAAAGCTGATCATAGGGCGGATATATGCCCCGACAAGACTCCGGGATTTAAAAAGGGAGTTCAAAGGCCAATGATCCAGGCTCGTGCTTACGCCCTTGAAGGTGAAGAGCAAGATGCAGAAATCGATCCCCCAGCAGCGGTAGAAGGTACCCTATGCATACATAACATGAGCATTCATGCACTTTTTGATTCGAGTGTTACGCATTTCTTTATTCCTTGTGACTTAGTTGCTATTCTGTGCTTGTCTGTTATTTGCTTTTTCTTCTTGTTGTTTGGTGAGTTCGCCACTGGGTGGTAGTCTTCAGTCAGATCAGTTGATTCGGGAGTATTCAGTTTTGATTGAGGGGAAAGAATATCCGACTAATTTGGAAGAGTTAAAGATTCAATTAGAGGTATTACTCAAAGTTGGATTTATACGGCCAAGATCGTCCCGTTGGGGTGCTCCGGCTGCTTTTTGGTATTTGGATAAGTTATGGTAATCTTCCTCGATGACATCCTGGTTTATTCGAGAACTCCGGAGGATTAAGCCAGGCATTTCAGAATTTTGTTGGAAACCTTAAGAGAGCATCGGATTGCATGCTAAGTTTAGCAAAGGCGAGTTTTGGATGGATCAGGTAGCGTTTCTGGGGTTCGGCAGACTACTATCGAAGCTTTGTACAGGATTTTCGAAGATTACAGCTCCTTAACCCGATTGATTAAGAAGGTGGTTAAGTTTGAGTGGGACGAGGCATGAGGATAGCTTTCAACTTTTAAAGGAAAAGTTGACCACCGCTCCTGTATAGCACTTCCTGAAGGTACAGAAAGATATACAGTTTATACGGACGCCTCAAAAGGAAGTTTGGGATGTGTGGCGATGCAAAATGGAAGAGTGATCGCCTATGCCTCAAGGAAACTGAAAGAGCATGAACAGAACTACCCCACTCACGATTCGGAATTAGTGACAGTGATCTTTGCTTTGAGTAATGAAGGGGACTTGCAAGTATTAAATACAGTGGATTTGCTGCTCAAGGCATTTAGAAACAAGGAAGTGGTTAAAATTAATGACAGAAAACAGGCAGTAACAAATGAAGACGATGAAAGGTGAGAGACCTGAAGGAGAATTACGGTAAGGAAATTTTCGAAGCGGTGACATCAACTCTGTTTGAGGTAAACGAATACAACCCGAGTGGACGTTACATTATTTCAGAAATGTGGAACTACAAGGAAGGTAGAAGAGCTAACCTGAAAGAAGGTGTTGAGGTTTTATTGAAGCAATTCTATTGATGGGATTTGGGTTATTGTGGACAGGTGGACAAAATCCGCTCATTTTCTTACAATCAGAATGTCCGATAACTGAATAAGTTGGCCAAGAGATACAAAGATGAGGTTGTCAGGCTTCATGGGGTATTTGTTAGTCTTATCTCGGATAGGGATCCCAGGTTTACTTCGAGGTTATAGCAAGAATTGCAGAAGTATTTGGGGATAAGGTTTCAATTCAGCACAGCTTTCCATCCTCAGACCGACGGACAATCAGAAAGGTTAATTAAGTATCTGGAGGAATTGTTGAGAGCATGTGCATTGGACTTTCAAAGCTCGTGGAATGAGCAGTTGCCGTTAATCGAGTTTGCTTATTACAATAGCTATCAAGCCTCGATTGACACGGCCCTTGTGAAGCTCTGTATGGACGTAAATGTCGATCACCGTTGTTCTTTGACTTGGAGGAATGGAATTGGACCAAGCAAGAAGGGATTAAAAGAGGGAAAAAGAAGGAAAAACCCTCTAAGACAGTACAAGATGCTATTGATAAGTTCCAGATAGTTAGACCACGGATGAAGACTGTTCAGGATCGACAAAAGATTTATGTAGGTCTTCGGAAGAAGGAATTGAAGGTTGAGATTGGAGATAAGGTTTTCGTAAAGGCTTCCCCACGAAAAGGATTCTCAAGGATTGAACGAGAGGTTAAGATGTAAAGGTTTCTCCCCGAGTTGGTTCCGAGCGAACAATGAATCCGAGGACGGATTCTTTTAAGGGGGAGAGATTGTAACGCCCCGACTTTTCGGACGTAAAGGTAGAGCGTATGTGTTTACCAAATTGCGCGAATTATTTGTTTTTACGTGTTTTTATATTTAATTTTATTATAATTGTTATTGTTTTATTATATTATATTATAATATTTCATTCTAATATTATTAATTATATATATATATATATTTCGTATTATATAACTATACATATGTTTAATTATTATATTATTAATTTAATGATTATACTAATTATATGTTATGTTAATTAATCATGTTTTAATTAATTATATATATATATATATGTTTTTACGTACAATAATATATTATGCATGAAGATTTTAATTATGTATGCATTAATATAAATTTTGCATGAAAATCATATTTATGCATGAAAATTAATTATGCATGGGATTTAAACATGCATGAATTTCATATCATTTCTGCATGAGTTTTATTTTATATGCATGCAAATTAATATATTTTTGCATGGGATTTTAAATTATTCATGAATTTCATAAAATGTGCATGTTATTAATTTTGTGCTTCGTTCTCTTATGAAATGATATTGAAATGCCACGAATTTGTAATATGATGTACGTATATGTGTTATGAACATGATTCTATGCTCAATTTACATTTTCGAATTCAATTGTTATGTTAACGAATTTAATTTCATTTGAGGAACCAAAACGGGAGCTAACGAGCACTTAGCGTACCCTTGGTTCCGAATTTAATATCTTGAGCTTGGGAACTCGGATTCGAGTTTCGTCAACTCCGCTGAACTCGTAACGAAAATTCGAGTTTAGTAAACTTAGCCTTACATTTTTCCTAATTCATCTGAAACTCCGAATTTCAACCGAAAAACGAATCGGCGACCAACATGACCTTGTTGCACTAAATTAGCCATATCTTGCCCAAACTATGACCAAATTAACTATGGTTTAATTCCTTTTAACCCTAACTCAACCATCTATCTAAATATCTCAAGCCTTAACCGAGATAATCATCACACCATCCCCAAACTTCAGCCAAAGCTACTGCACCTCCTGACAGTCCCGTAACCCTTCAATTTTGGAGATTTTTGGAGTTCGATTCTCATCCAAACTTCGTTCAATCATCAAGGTGAGTTAAGGGTTGAATTATATGTTTAATTCTGTTCGTTTTCATCCTTTCATTCACAAGTTTGAGCATGGTTTAATCCTTTTTGGCCATTTTACCGAAAATAGAGGATTTTGTATAAATTCTTGATCTTCTTCGATTCTTCATGGTTTTGATCGATTCCAAGCCTGATATTAATTGTTTTGACTTCCTCATAACATTTATGATCTTTGATTTCGTGTTTGTTGAGAAATTTGTGAGAGATCATTTTTGAAATTTTCTGAAAAGGCCACGGGAAGGTCATGGATGCTTCCATGCTTTGATTGATCACTTTTGGAACTGATTTACTTGTTGATTATATGATATTTTGCTGCTAATTTGATGGCCTAAACTGAGTGGTATAGTTGGAGAAGGTTGAGTTTAATCATGCCCTGTTTTCATCGATTTTGCTCTGTTTTTCTGGACTGTTTTTGCTGTCAATTCGCTGCGTTTCCTTCTCCCTTTTTCTGTCCATTTTAGTAGCCTTGTGGTGTGTATTCTTGTTGAATTGTAGCAGCAATTTGGACCGTGTTGTGTTGCATTTGTTGCCTCGTTTTCCTGCGTCTGTAGTTGCCCTGTTTTCTGCGCAATTTCTGTCAAAGCAAGGCTGTTGCTGCGGTGTGTAACGGGCGTGCCATTTCTGCCCTTTCCAGCGCGACACGGGGGTGCAGACTTGGCCTGGAATCTCTGTACCGAGACACGGGGGTGTCTCGGTCAAGGCTTGGAGGGTGACACGGGGGTGTCACCCCGTTTTGCTTGATCTCTGTTTCATCTTCCTTGAGCTGTTGCTGCTGCTGCTTTGATGTTGCTTGGTTGATGGCTTCTGCTGCTTCTGCTGTGTGTGTGTAGTGTATATACATATATGTTGTGTGTAGGCATGGCTGAATATGTTTATATAGAGGTGCTTGTGTGTGCGTAATTGCATGCATGGGTTGAATATGTATATATATATATATATGTAGTATATACATTTTGCATGCATGGGTATTGTGTGTGTGCGTGAGTATATATGTTATATATATTATGCATGTAGTTAATTACATTTTGCATGCATGGGATTTAGGTATATAATATATAACACATTTTGTATGCATGTGGGTGTGTGTTCGTACGTATATATATATATATATATATTATATGTATTGTATATTATATATATTATATATTATATATATTTATTATATATTTTAATTATTATTTGATTTAATTTAATTATTGAAATTAATTTATTTCTATTTCGCGTATTTAATTATCGACTTTTGATTGAACATTCTATTTATTTTATTCCTAAATGTGAAATTGAATAATATGTGTTATGCTTCTTCAATGAATTTTAGATTAATTGATATGCATTATGAATTTATGAATTTATGAATTTATGAATATTATATGAATGTTATGAATTTATGAAATTATGAAATCAAATGAAACATATGAATGAATGATTTGAATTATATGTTTTAAATTCCTTAATCGTGCACATGAACATTTTTATGATATAATATGATCATTTATGCATTCATGTCATATTCACCTCATTGCCGAGCGTCATATGTGGTCATTGAGTCTCATACCTTTTCTTTTGCACAGATTCGGGTTTAGTCGGAGACGAGGGCGAGCATTGAGACGCGCTTGTGCCTTTGTTTTGCTGTGGTAAAGGTGGGTTTTTCTTCTATTAGTTAAAACAACCCTGTAAATCCCTTATGTGCAAAGTTTTAAGCCAAAATAATATATTTATATAAATCGAGTCATTTTGAGTAAATGATTTCAAACGTATGACCCTTTTTATTATGAAACCCTACCTTATGTTTTGGCGAGATTGTATGGATGTTATGTTCACGGGCCCCGGGACTTAGTATATGTGGCTAACCGAGGAAGCAAGGGCTGACGGGGATCCCATATACTAGTTCCAACCAAACTACGGTGATACCGGCCCTCGCTAGGAGGTTTAGCGAGGAATGGGAGCTGCGTGCCCTTGGGGGATTCATGTACCCCCATTGGCCTATGTATTTATCGGTGGTCAGGTCTAGCTAACTTGTCCACCACCCGGAGGAAGAAGGTGTATATGTATGATTATGATCATTTTTGTATGTGCAGGAAAGATATGTGTGATAACCAATAATTATGATATGATTACACGAGGAGAAGGTTGGAGATTGTGCACGCTCACTCGCCGAGCTTAAACCCTTATGAATAATTATGAATGAAAATGAACGTCGTAATCCCGTTGATGTTTTCTTTTGTTTTAACCACTTGGTAAATTTTATCAAACTTCACACGGGATTAGGGCTTGCATGTATGTGTTTAATTTACGCGATATTATATATCTTATGCCCCGATTTTATACCCACCAGTCTCTTTTAGACTGAACCCGGTTGTTTTCAGCTGTTTTGTGCAGGTATAGGAGTGCTAGGCGGGAATACAAGTCGTCTAGGTCGTGCATTCGTGTTTAGCACTTCCTTTTGTCTCATATTCATACTCTTGTTGATATTTTGCTTATGATTATAATTTTAGTTTGGAGCGTTATGATTTTTGTAGGCCATGAGCGCCGTTGATTAAGGAATGCTTTTGTATATCTATTTTTGGAGCTTGTTAGCTCATTGTATATATGCTATGTAGTTCTTGCTTCCGCATTCTATTTTACTCTGATATTATGATTCCTGCACGGATTGGTTCAAGGGTTAGTCCCGCCTAGCATAGCGTGTGTGTTGTGTCCCCGTTCGCCGCGGATTCGGCACGTGTATGGACTTCCATTTCATATACGGGTCGGGTCTCGGTGCGGGGGATGTGGTACCTTACGCTCGGGTGCTACATTTCTGGTGGAATGGAATGAAGAGAGACATAGCCAACTATGTCAAGAAGTGCTTAACTTGTCAGAAAGTTAAAGCTGAGCACCAGAAGCCGAGTGGGAAGTTGCAACCATTACCGATTCCGACTTGGAAGTGGGAGCAAATCACGATGGATTTTGTCACTGAATTACCCAAAGTCAGAGGAGGACAAGATAGTATCTGGGTGATCATTGATCGATTGACAAAGTCAGCGCACTTTTTGCCAGTAAAGACGACGGATAAGGTTAGCTCGTTGGCAAAGCTGTACCAACAAGAGATTGTCAGATTACATGGAGTCCCGAACAGTATAGTCTCGGACAGAGATCCAAAATTCACGTCGCACTTATGGAAAGAAATTCAGACTTTGATGGGAACAAAGTTGAACTTCAGTACTGCAGCGCATCCTCAGACGGATGGACAATCAGAAAGGATGATCAAATACTTGGAAGATATGCTAAGAGCTTGCGCTTTGGACTTCCAGGAAAGTTGGAAAGATTGTTTACCTCTTGTGGAGTTTGCATACAACAATAGTTATCAAGCTTCTATTAAAGCTGCTCCGTATGAAGCTCTGTATGGAAGGAAATGTAGATCCCCGTTATACTGGGATTTGGATGAAGCGAGATGTACTGAGGAAGGACCGATCAGAGTGAATTCTGCCAAATGGATAAGAGAAGCGACGGAGAAGATTCAGATCATTCGCCAGAGAATGAAAGCTGCCCAGGACAGGCAGAAGAGTTATGCTGATCGACGAAGAAGGGATTTGGAATTCGCAGTGGGCGAAAAGGTATTTCTGAAGGCATCACCAAGGAAAGGGTTTTCCCGAATTGGAAAAGGAGGAAAATTAAACCCTAGATATGTTGGACCGTATGAGATACTAGAGAGAGTCGGACCGACTGCTTACAGATTGGATTTACCTGTAGGTCTAACAGGAATCCACAACGTATTTCATGTATCTCAGCTTCGCAAGTGTTTCTCGGATGAGACAGAGGTTGTGCCGGTAGAGGAGATACTGTTGGAACCGGATTTGACTTATGTTTTGAAGCCCGCTAAGATTCTAGACAGGAAGTTTCAAGAGTTAAGGAATAGGAAGATTCCTTTGGTTAAAGTCCTTTGGAAGGGACATGGGACAGAAGAGGCAACCTGGGAGACAGAAGAGAAAATGCAGAAACATCACCCTGAGTTGTTTGCAGTTACAGCAGAAGAATCTGAGGACAGATTCTCTTTAAGGAGGGGTGATTGTAACAGCCCAAAACAGGGCCTGGATGAAAACAGTAAGTTAAGGCAGTGGTAAAGTGTTTATAGACCGTGATCCAACTTTTTGAATCATCGTGCATTGCATTCTTACATGAACTTTGTGCTCGTATATGATCTGACATGCTTTAAGGGGGAATTCTTGACCTTTGATACATTTACTATTCATAACCCGAGCCTACCTTGTTCATATTGCTACTCGAACCCTAGAGGTTCATCACACATGTTTCCCAATCGTTTGAACTTGTTTCCCGAACTCAGAAAGTCTTTCTTGAACCGTAAGGGTATTTTTGGAACTTACCGACCAAAGTTACTATTCATCAGAAAATGATCTTTTGATTCTGATACCTTTTTCAACCCAAGTTACAGTCGAATCGATCCTTGAATCGAGACGAGTCTTTTGAAATCATTCTTGGCTTGGAAATCCATTCCGGAACTTTGTTTTATTGAAAACGTTTTTGAAAACCCTAGTTTACTATTCCTTTTACGAACAGTTTCATTCGGAAAATGTTTTCTCTTCGGATTTGCACTACTTGAGCTATTTCAAGATTTTTGAGATGTTTTACAACTCTTGATTGAAACCCTAGCTTGAAATTTTGAAGCGTACGTTCGTACGTGAGAATTCACTATTCATCCTATGTTTTCAACTTTTTAACGGTAAAACGTTTTATAGTCGATTTTGGACTCAAAACGCTTCTCGATTTATTTCTTGAATTTTGGAAGCAATCCGGACTTGAAAATCATTCTAGAAAGTCGTTTTTCACTCGTGTCGAGTTTCGAGCTCAAAACTTTTATTCACTAAAACTAATGTATCTTTCAAACGGTAAATCCGATTTCGACGAATGAATATGCGTTTCGAAGCTAATTTTCTTGCCGTCGGAATGGTTAAACTTCCAGCCACTTATCCTCGAGCCTTGGGGGACGAAATTATAGAAATACCCCCAGCAGCCCATTTTTAGCTTCAACATCCCTAAAGCTTCTAGAAGATACAAGTGGATGAACTCTTGTTTTGCTCTCCTACCCTTAAGCCATCTCTAATTGCAAGGTGAGGGGCTTCTTCACACCTATATATACCCCTCTCATGGCATTTGAATCCTTGCTCAAAGTCTTGTGTTAACAAGCACTCCTCTCTCCCTCCTTTCCCCTCTTGCCGTCGGCATCCCCTCCCCTTGTAGTTAGGTTAGTTTGTTTTGTTTATGTTATGTTAGTTTAGTTTATGTTTTTATGTTATGGTATGTTTATATTATGTTTAGGTTGGGTCTTAGGGTCTTCCCTAAGCCATATAGGATTTTATTTTATGCATTTATTATATAGTTTTCATGATATGTTTGTGTAGTTGTTTATATGTTTTAATTGTTTAGTATATGCTTGAATATGTTATGAATTGCTCTAGTATATGCTATGATCATGTGATATGCTTGTTATATTATGAGAATTGATGCATGATTATGGAATTTGAATTATGTTCATGCATGTTAGCTAATGGAATAGTGATTTACAATTTATTATGTCACAACTTGTTACATGTTGATATGGAATTAAATTGTTACATGTTACATGCCTAAAGGTTTATGATATATGATATGATATGATATGAGATATGTTGTCACATGTTGTCACATTGTTATATGACTCTTGAATTATGAATTGAGCTTATGGTATGATTTGGATTAATGGATTAGTGCCTTGATCATGTTATACACTTTAATAGTGTCACATGTTATAACCTAAGATAGAATAGTGTTTCATAACTTGATCTTATGCCTTAATTGGATCTCTTAACTATAGGTTATACCTTTAACCTAGATCACATTTGATTATATTAACATGAACTTGAAACTATATGTTATAATCAAGATCATAATTTAATTAGGGTGTGTGTGTGTGTGCATGCCGTGTGTGTGTGTGTGTTCGTGCATGGTGTGTGTGTGTGTACCGTGTGTGTGTGGGTGTGTGTATAGTAAGGGTTTGACCCGACCCTTTGACCCGACATGTGAATAGTAACCGGTGAATAGTAATCATGAATAGTAATCTTGAATAGTACTTTTGAATAGTGCTTTTGAATAGTAAAAATGAATTAAAACTTGTGCTTTCTCTATAGACATTTGCACCTAGGGTTTCCTTATCCAGGGTCTAAAATGTGTTTTCAAAATGTGTTTTCTTTCGTGGACTTGTTTCTTTACCTAAGTTTGCGATAGGATTCATAATTTGACTAAAGCTTACTCGGTTATAGTAAGATCATAGTCTAACGTTAAGAGTAACTCACTTTGACGTATTCCTTTGTGTGTTACCTTTCTTGAATACCTTAAATGGTATTACTCTCTTGTGTTACATGTTCCTTGTTCATTTGTTTCTTGCATTTCATATGCATCTTGGTTAGTAGTAGGTCTTAGTTCTTAAGCTCACTCTAGTACGCCAGCTACAGGAGTTAAAGTTGAGCACTGGGATCCCCAGGGCACCGCATAATCTGTCTACCTACCTTTTGTTACTATTAGGTGAGGTGAAGTTATAAATGTTTTCCAACTGGAACCACGATTATACTATCGTATCATATGTTTTGAAATTCAAAGTTAAACCTCGTTTTGAACTATCCCTTTTATCGGGACATTCTCTTGAAAGGATCATTCATACTTTAATAGTATACATTGATCAACAGTACATGTTTTCCAAAGTTCTGCATTCTTGTTCAAAGACAGTTACATGTTTGCATATGTTTTCAAAGTACAGACAGAATCACATGTTTTCAGACAGAATCATATGTTTTACAGACAGCATCATATGCTACAGTTATAGTTTCACATGTTATAGTTAGCATACTGGAGTGTTACTCTGGTCACTGCTAATCTTAAATGCAAGCATACAGTTTACAGTTTGGGCCCGGCGGTTATGTGTGGAGGTGATGCTCGGGAGGTGAGCGCCAACGACATCACCAATACCGGCCGCCACACTTAGACTATTGACACCGACTTTTAACAGGAGGTTTGTTAAGTCAGGACAATTTGTCTGGGAACAGACAGCAAATCTGTTCCCATTACATGTTTACAGGTCGCCTAGGGCTAGCTACCCGAAGTGACAACCGGTGGAGGATGGTGTATGTTTGTATGCTTTGGTAAGAGTTGTTGTTGACCTTGGTCCGATAGTCTACTATGTGCGGAGTTGTTGTTGACCTTGGTCCGATGCTCTACTATATGTGGGGTTATTGTTGATCTTGGTCCGATACTCTACTAAACGTGGAATTATCGTTGATCCTGGTCCGACACTCTACCGAATCATGTTTTCTGGAGTAAGGATGGAGGAGCCTAGCTTGCGGGCAAAATCATGTTTCATAAAGGATGGTTCATATCTGGAAAAGTTCACTTTACCCTTATCCCGTTTTATGAAAGAACTATGAACCATCAACAGCATATGTGTGCGCGTGTGATAGCATTCATGAAAATGTTTTATAACGTGCATTCTTTTATAGCATCGCATTCAAAGAGTTTTATCAATCGAACTTGTTTCAAGTTCTTCTTTAAAGCATTGCATTTAACAGTTTCGAACTTTACTTCAAGTTCTTTAATTCAGTACTTTCTTTAAAGTATTCCCTCGCTTAGTCCTTTTGACTAATACCTCTCCCGTTTTCTTGCCTCGTGGTTTCAGGTCTTGCAGCCGCAGTCTAGAGGTATCTTAAAGCTCTAGATTGTCATTTTTGTTTCAGTCAGGACTTAGTATTACTTCCTCTTTTGTGTCCTGCATATGTTTTATGGCTGCATCACTTTATGTTTCTATATATGTTTTTGAATACTTGAGTATCTTCGTTATACTCTTCCTGCTACTCTGTTACCGATATTTTGAACTCTGCTGTATCGGTACTTATATGTGAATCTGTTATATGTTCTGATATGCCGAGTCTCTCTTACACGAATAATATGTTCTTGCTTGTTACATGCCATCACGCACATGTTTTGAAAAGTTTTTAAAATACTCTGATTTTTCCGCTGCATAGCCACATCGTTGTACATGTATAGTTCTGATAGATAGCCGTTCGCTGGAGTATTTCTTGAGTGATGGCTCACACCATTATTTGAGAGGTGCTTCAGTGCGGGGGTTGAGACGCCGCTCTCCTCTTGTTCTGGTACGGGTGGGGGCGTTACAGCTCTGAGGTGGTATCAGAGCATCGGGTTAAGTAAGAAGAGACTTAACCTAGATTGCTCTCATGTTGCATCATGGATTGTTCACGCATTGCATCCAGGATCATTCTCATATTACATCGAGACGGGATATTTGGGGATTGCATGGTTCTGTTATCTGGATTTCATATCTGTGGTATCTTCTGTATAGCTATGGCAGTTCAGCCACACCAGGATCCTAATCAGCAGATGGATGAGGCTTTCTTTGAGCAGTTTGAGGCCCCGCGTACTGTGGCAGTTTCTCACCGTGGAGGCACTCGTTTCTACACCTGGCGCAGGTCTAGGAACAGTGGCAGACCTACGTATTCCTATCCTAACAGAGTTGTGCACTATCTCGAGTCTGAGAGAGATGGTTACTTTCAGGAGTATCAGAGGACCCGTGAGGTCAGGTTGGAGTCTATGCGCTATCAGGATCAGTCACTGCAGTACCAGATTGACAGGGACATCGCTCGTGAGCATGCTGCAGAGATGACTCATATTGCTGATCAGAGGGCTGCTCGTATTGCTGAGCTGGAGGCAGATCTTATGCCGATGACTATCGATCGCGATACCTCTATGGAGCGTCACCAGCACTACCGTGCCCGTGTGAGAGCTTGCCTGTATGATACCTATCACTTATCCGATGAGCAGGCAGTTGAGGAGGTCGAGGGTCAGGATGTCAGTCAGGCTTCTCAGGAGCCCGAGCCTATGCAGGAGCAGTCTGATGGAGGCGATGGAGGGTCTGATGATGATGATGATGGCGGAGATGATCCAGCAGGACACGGACAGGGTGAGGTCGTTGCCGTTTCTGATGACACCACCAGGGGTTCTTTGGACCACAGTTATCAGGGTTGATTGCTGATGGGAGATTTTTGTATATAGTACTGATGCATATATATCTATCAATGGATGGCGGACGTATAGCCGGGACAGTTCAGGACTGACTTTTGGATGAGGGGATGTATAGCTCTGGTAGATGATCCCCGACTTTTGGCACCACGGATGACGGTTCAGATGACTTGGTACCTACTAGGTTATTTTCAGCAGGGTTGGACGGATTGGTAAGGCCTATAAGGGAGTCAACTCGATAGTATCGGGTCCTCCCCATTTTTTTGAATTAATACTGTTAACATGTGGCCTGTAGTAAATTTTACCAAACCTTGCACAGTTATAACACTTTCGGCTTTATGTTGAATATCTGTTTACTGCTTTCCATAACTATCATTGCATGAGTCTTAGAGTTTCTTCAAGATACCATTAGGACCGTTGATAGGATCATGCCATTTCATTTATTGTTAGCATGCTATTATTCTTGATATGTTGGATACGCTTCTGGATATGTTGATCATGCTTCTGATCATGCTACAGTTCTTGTTAATATGACAGTACACGTTCTGTTCCCGTTTACATGTTGATCATGTTTTGGGATGTGTTATATATGTTTCTGATATGTTGATATATTACCCGAGCTTCTGTTCACGTTTACATGTTGTCTGACAATTGTTTCTGATTATATGATATGTTTAGAGATCTTGAATCTTTGCTGACATGTTGTTATGGGAATGTGTTGTTCTCATACTTATGTGTGACTACGTGAGAATGTGAATACGTGGTTACGGATTCTGTGAATCATTATATGCCATGCATCGAATATATGTATCTGAATGCTTGTGAATTCAGTAACAACATGCCACCAAGAAGAGCACCCCGGAATCGTGTACCACCACTGCCACCCCAAAGAGATGTCACGCCACCCCCTGAAAGAGAAAGAACTCCGGAATTAAGGGATGTGCTACGACAATTTATGAGGGCTTGTGCACCGAGAGATAATCCTCCTAATGAAAGGTCATTGGAGAAGTTTCTGAGGATGAATCCGCCTAAGTTCTATGGAGAACCGAACGACATAAAGGCTGAGAATTGGATTACTAGTCTTGAGAAGATTTTCGAGGCTATGGAGATCTACCCAGAGGATCGTGAACGAGTTCGGTATGCTACTTTTCTTATGGAAGGAGCTGCATACAATTGGTGGAAGCACGTTCAGCATATGTGGATTGAGAATAACGTTGAAGGAAGTTGGGATGAGTTTATCAGAGAGTTTCAGCAGAAGTATACGCCTCAAGTGACTCGTGATGCACGAGAGGCTGAGTTTATGAGTCTGGTTCAGGGAACTATGAATGTGATGGAGTATGAAGCTAGGTTTGTGAGGCTGATCAAGTATGCGCCTCATATTCTGATTGATGAGCGTCGCAAGACGAAGAGGTTTATTGATGGACTGAAGCCTGAACTTCGGTTGGCACTTGCATCTTTGGTTATTGAGACCTACAACCAGGCTGTTGATAGAGCGCTAAGGGTTGAAGCTGCACACAAGGAGATCAAGATAACTACTGCCCGTCAAGGACCTTCTAACCCTAAGCCTTATCAAGGTAATAAGCGACCTTCCGGATCTTTTCCCCAAGGAACTGGAAAGAGGCCAATGGTAACACCACAGCGTCAGCAGCAGAATGCTCCACCGAAACAGCAAGCACAGAAGCAGAAAGCGCCACAGTAGTATCAGAAGGCGCCACAACAGCAGAGAGCACCTCAGCCAGGTCCAGAGGAAATTGTTTGCCGATATTGCGCCAAACGGGACACACTGAGGAGAACTGTCGCAAGAAAGCTTGACAGTGTTTCGCGTGTGGTTCCCCTGAGCACCAGATGGATAGTTGCCCGCACAAGATCAGGAGATTTGGGGTCCAGGATAAAGGAAAAGGAGTGGTGGGTACGACGAACAAACCGGTGGTCAGAGGCAGAGCTTATGCTTTGGATGGTAAGGAGGAGGTTGATCCTTCGTCTGTTGTGGATGGTATTGTGCACATTCTTAACACGCCAGTTAAGGTCTTGTATGACCCTGGCGCTACGCATTCATTTGTTGCTTCTAAACTATGTGCGCATTTACAGTTTCCGCTTGAATACTTGCCATATAAATTTGAAGTGAGTTCTCCTTTGGGAACTTGCCTTGTTACGGATCAAGTATATAAACGCTGCCCTATATGTATTGGTACCCGTTGTTACCCGACGGATCTGATTGAGTTACCTATGACAAGATACGATGTTATACTTGGTATGGATTGGTTGTCTAAGTACCGAGCTAAGTTGGATTGTTACAAGAAAGAGATCATCTTGGAAGAAGATGAAAGTGGGACATCAGAAGGGAAAGTTGAGAAGTTATCAGTGATTTCTTCGATGGAAGCTAAGAAGTTGATTCAGAAAGGAGCTAGTGGATTTGTGGCTTATCTTTTGAATAGACCGAAAGATCAACTTAAGATCGAAGAAGTGGAAGTGGTGAACGAATTCCTAGATGTGTTTCCTGAGCATTTGGATTCGTTACCCCCTGAACGAGAGTTGGTGTTTACGATCGAGACGATATCAGGAGCTGAGCCGTACTCAAAGACACCTTACAGAATGGCACCAGCTGAATTAGATAAACTGAGAAAGCAATTGGATGAACTGATTGAGTCTGGATATGTTCGACCGAGCACATCGCCGTGGGGAGCGCCTGTGCTTTTCATTAAGAAGAAGGATGGATCATTGCGTTTATGCATTGACTATCGGGAGTTGAACAGGATGACAATCAAGAATAAGTATCCTCTCCCTCATATCGAAGAGCTGTTCGATATACTTCAAGGATCGAAGGTCTACTCCAAGTTAGATCTTAGACAAGGGTATTATCAATTGAAGATAAGGGAAGCAGATATTCCGAAGACTGCTTTCAACAGCCAATACGGACATTATGAGTTTGTAGTAATGCCGTTTGGTTTGACGAACGCACCAGCTGCATTCATGGATATGATGCACCGTATATTCAAGCCGTTTCTTGACAAGTTTGTAGTGATCTTCATCGACGATATTTTGGTATTTTCGAAGACACCGGAGGAACATGCTAAGCATCTTCGAATCGTGTTACGCACTTTGCTGGATCACAAGCTATATGCGAAGTTCAGTAAATGTGAGTTCTGGCTTGAGAGAGTTACGTTTCTCGGACACATCATATCAGGATCTGGAATCGAAGTAGATCCCTCGAAGATCGAGACGATTATGGATTGGAGGTCACCGAAGAATCCTTCAGAAGTGAGGAGTTTTCTGGGATTAGCTGGTTACTACCGGAGGTTTGTCCAAGATTTCTCGAAGATAGCTACACCTCTCACTAAGTTGACAAAGAAAGAAGGGAAGTTTGAATGGACTGAGAAGTGTGAGCAAAGTTTTCAAAGGTTGAAGGAGATGCTAACAACTGCACCCGTGTTAGCGTTACCAGAAGGAAAAGAAGGATATACTGTCTACACCGATGCTTCGAAAGAAGGACTAGGAGGAGTTTTGATGCAGAACGGGAAAGTGATTGCGTATGCATCAAGGAAACTCAAAACGCATGAAGTCAACTACCCGACACATGATTTGGAGTTAGCCGCGATAATTTTTGCTCTGGGAAAATGGAGACATTACCTGTATGGAGTTACGTTTGAGATCTTTACTGATCATAAGAGCCTGCGATATCTATTCACTCAGAAGGAGTTGAATATGCGACAGAGGAGATGGATGGAATTTCTGGAGGACTACGACTGCATTATTCAGTACCATCCAGGAAAGGCGAATGTTGTAGTAGATGCTCTAAGCAGGAAAGTTCGTTTGGCACAGATTTCTGCCAACCCCGAGGATGAACGAAGAGAGAGAATGGAGGTGATAACTAAAGCTCGAGTCGCGAACGTTGTGATGATATCAACTTTGAAAGAGCAAGTGCTGGAGGCACAGAAGAACGACGAGTGGATCAAGAAATGTCTCGAATCTAAGGAGAAAGATGATGAGACCAAGTTCAAGGTTGATGAACATGGAATATTGAGGTACAAAGGTCGAGTATGCGTACCAACTGTTTTGAGGAAAGAGATTCTCGACGAAGCGCATAAGACTAAGTACACGATACATCCCGGAGGTACTAAGATGTATCAAGATGTTAAGACGCATTTCTGGTGGAATGGAATAAAGAGAGACATAGCCAACTATGTCAAGAAGTGCTTAACTTGTCAGAAAGTTAAAGCTGAGCACCAGAAGCCGAGTGGGAAGTTGCAACCATTACCGATTCCGACTTGGAAGTGGGAGCAAATCACGATGGATTTTGTCACTGAATTACCCAAAGTCAGAGGAGGACAAGATAGTATCTGGGTGATCATTGATCGATTGACAAAGTCAGCGCACTTTTTGCCAGTAAAGACGACGGATAAGGTTAGCTCGTTGGCAAAGCTGTACCAACAAGAGATTATCAGATTACATGGAGTCCCGAACAGTATAGTCTCGGACAGAGATCCGAAATTCACGTCGCACTTATGGAAAGAAATTCAGACTTTGATGGGAACAAAGTTGAACTTCAGTACTGCAGCGCATCCTCAGACGGATGGACAATCAGAAAGGATGATCAAATACTTGGAAGATATGCTAAGAGCTTGCGCTTTGGACTTCCAGGAAAGTTGGAAAGATTGTTTACCTCTTGTGGAGTTTGCATACAACAATAGTTATGAAGCTTCTATTAAAGCTGCTCCGTATGAAGCTCTGTATGGAAGGAAATGTAGATCCCCGTTATACTGGGATTTGGATGAAGCGAGATGTACTGAGGAAGGACCGATCAGATTGAATTCTGCCAAATGGATAAGAGAAGCGACGGAGAAGATTCAGATCATTCGCCAGAGAATGAAAGCTGCCCAGGACAGGCAGAAGAGTTATGCTGATCGACGAAGAAGGGATTTGGAATTCGCAGTGGGCGAAAAGGTATTTCTGAAGGCATCACCAAGGAAAGGGTTTTCCCGAATTGGAAAAGGAGGAAAATTAAACCCGAGATATGTTGGACCGTATGAGATACTAGAGAGAGTCGGACCGACTGCTTACAGATTGGATTTACCTGTAGGTCTAACAGGAATCCACAACGTATTTCATGTATCTCAGCTTCGCAAGTGTTTCTCGGATGAGACAGAGGTTGTGCCGGTAGAGGAGATACTGTTGGAACCGGATTTGACTTATGTTTTGAAGCCCGCTAAGATTCTAGACAGGAAGTTTCAAGAGTTAAGGAATAGGAAGATTCCTTTGGTTAAAGTCCTTTGGAAGGGACATGGGACAGAAGAGGCAACCTGGGAGACAGAAGAGAAAATGCAGAAACATCACCCTGAGTTGTTTGCAGTTACAGCAGAAGAATCTGAGGACAGATTCTCTTTAAGGAGGGGTGATTGTAACAGCCCAAAACAGGGCCTGGATGAAAACAGTAAGTTAAGGCAGTGGTAAAGCGTTTATAGACCGTGATCCAACTTTTTGAATCATCGTGCATTGCATTCTTACATGAACTTTGTGCTCGTATATGATCTGACATGCTTTAAGGGGGAATTCTTGACCTTTGATACAGTTTACTATTCATAACCCGAGCCTACCTTGTTCATATTGCTACTCGAACCTAGAGGTTCATCACACATGTTTCCCAATCGTTTGAACTTGTTTCCCGAACTCATAAAGTCTTTCTTGAACCATAAGGGTATTTTTGGAACTTACCGACCAAAGTTACTATTCATCGGAAAATGATCTTTTGATTCTGATACCTTTTTCAACCCAAGTTACAGTCGAATCGATCCTTGAATCGAGACGAGTCTTTTGAAATCATTCTTGGCTTGGAAATCCATTCCGGAACTTTGTTTTATTGAAAACGTTTTTGAAAACCCTAGTTTACTATTCCTTTTACGAACAGTTTCATTCGGAAAATGTTTTCTCTTCGGATTTGCACTACTTGAGCTATTTCAAGATTTTTGAGATGTTTTACAACTCTTGATTGAAACCCTAGCTTGAAATTTTGAAGCGTACGTTCGTACGTGAGAATTCACTATTCATCCTACGTTTTCAACTTTTTAACGGTAAAACGTTTTATAGTCGATTTTGGACTCAAAACTCTTCTCGATTTATTTCTTGAATTTTGGAAGCAATCCGGACTTGAAAATCATTCTAGAAAGTCGTTTTCACTCGTGTCGAGTTTCGAGCTCAAAACTTTTATTCACTAAAACTAATATATCTTTCAAACGGTAAATCCGATTTCGACGAATGAATATGCGTTTCGAAGCTAATTTTCTTGCCGTCGGAATGGTTAAACTTCCAGCCACTTATCCTCGAGCCTTGGGGGACGAAATTACAGAAATACCCCCAGCAGCCCATTTTTAGCTTCAACATCCCTAAAGCTTCTAGAAGATACAAGTGGATGAACTCTTGTTTTGCTCTCCTACCCTTAAGCCATCTCTAATTGCAACGTGAGGGGCTTCTTCACACCTATATATACCCCTCTCATGGCATTTGAATCCTTGCTCAAAGTCTTGTGTTAACAAGCACTCCTCTCTCCCTCCTTTACCCTCTTGCCGTCGGCATCCCCTCCCCTTGTAGCTAGGTTAGTTTGTTTTGTTTATGTTATGTTAGTTTAGTTTATGTTTTATGTTATGGTATGTTTATATTATGTTTAGGTTGGGTCTTAGGGTCTTCCCTAAGCCATATAGGATTTTATTTTATGCATTTATTATATAGTTTTCATGATATGTTTGTGTAGTTGTTTAGTATATGCTTGAATATGTTATGAATTGCTCTAGTATATGCTATGATCATGTGATATGCTTGTTATATTATGAGAATTGATGCATGATTATGGAATTTGAATTATGTTCATGCATGTTAGCTAATGGAATAGTGATTTACAATTTATTATGTCACAACTTGTTACATGTTGATATGGAATTAAATTGTTACATGTTACATGCCTAAAGCTTTATGATATATGATATGATATGATATGAGATATGTTGTGACATGTTGTCACATTGTTATATGACTCTTGAATTATGAATTGAGCTTATGGTATGATTTGGATTAATGGATTAGTGCCTTGATCATGTTATACACTTTAATAGTGTCACATGTTATAACCTAAGATAGAATAGTGTTTCATAACTTGATCTTATGCCTTAATTGGATCTCTTAACTATAGGTTATACCTTTAACCTAGATCATATTTGATTATATTAACATGAACTTGAAACTATAGGTTATAATCAAGATCATAATTTAATTAGGGTGTGTGTGTGTGTGTGTGCATGCCGTGTGTGTGTGTGTGTTCGTGCATGGTGTGTGTGTGTACCATGTGTGTGTGGGTGTGTGTATAGTAAGGGTTTGACCCGACCCTTTGACCCGACATGTGAATAGTAACCGGTGAATAGTAATCGTGAATAGTAATCTTGAATAGTACTTTTGAATAGTGCTTTTGAATAGTAAAAATGAATTAAAACTTGTGCTTTCTCTATAGACATTTGCACCTAGGGTTTCCATATCCAGGGTCTAAAATGTGTTTTCAAAATGTGTTTTCTTTCGTGGACTTGTTTCTTTACCTAAGGTTTGCGATAGGATTCATAATTTGACTAAAGCTTCCTCGGTTATAGTAAGATCATAGTTTAACGTTAAGAGTAACTCACTTTGACTTATTCCTTTGTGTGTTACCTTTCTTGAATACCTTAAATGGTATTACTCTCTTGTGTTACATGTTCCCTGTTCATTTGTTTCTTGCATTTCATATGCATCTTGGTTAGTAGTGGGTCTTAGTTCTTAAGCTCACTCTAGTACGCCACCTACAGGAGTTAAAGTTGAGCACTGGGATCCCCAGGGCACCGCATAATCTGTCTACCTACCTTTTGTTACTATTAGGTGAGGTGAAGTTATAAATGTTTTCCAACTGGAACCACGATTATACTATCGTATCATATGTTTTGAAATTCAAAGTTAAACCTCGTTTTGAACTATCCCTTTTATCGCGACATTCTCTTGAAAGGATCATTCATACTTTAATAGTATACATTGATTAACAGTACATGTTTTCCAAAGTTCTGCATTCTTGTTCAAAGACAGTTACATGTTTGCATATGTTTTCAAAGTACAGACAGAATCACATGTTTTCAGACAGAATCATATGTTTTACAGACAGCATCATATGTTACAGTTACAGTTTCACATGTTATAGTTAGCATACTGGAGTGTTACTCTGGTCATTGCTAATCTTAAATGCAAGCATACAGTTTACAGTTTGGGCCCGGCGGTTATGTGTGGAGGTGATGCTCTGGAGGTGAGCGCCAACGACATCACCAATACCGGCCGCCACACTTAGACTATTGACACCGACTTTTAACAGGAGGTTTGTTAAGTCAGGACAATTTGTCTGGGAACAGACAGCAAATCTGTTCCCATTACATGTTTACAGGTCGCCTAGGGCTAGCTACCCGAAGTGACAACCGGTGGAGGATGGTGTATGTTTGTATGCTTTGGTAAGAGTTGTTGTTGACCTTGGTCCGATAGTCTATTATGTGCGGAGTTGTTGTTGACCTTGGTCCGATGCTCTACTATATATGGGGTTATTGTTGATCTTGGTCCGATACTCTACTAAACATGGAATTATCGTTGATCCTGGTCCGACACTCTACCGAATCATGTTTTCTGGAGTAAGGATGGAGGAGCCTAGCTTGCGGGCAAAATTCTGTTTCATAAAGGATGGTTCATATCTGGAAAAGTTCACTTTACCCTTATCCCCGTTTTATGAAAGAACTATGAACCATCAACAGCATATGTGTGCGCGTGTGATAGCATTCATGAAAATGTTTTATAACGTGCATTCTTTTATAGCATCGCATTCAAAGAGTTTTATCAATCGAACTTGTTTCAAGTTCTTCTTTAAAGCATTGCATTTAACAGTTTCGAACTTTACTTCAAGTTCTTTAATTCAGTACTTTCTTTAAAGTATTCCCTCGCTTAGTCCTTTTGACTAATACCTCTCCCGTTTTCTTGCCTCGTGGTTTCAGGTCTTGCAGCCGCAGTCTAGAGGTATCTTGAAGCTCTAGATTATCATTTTTGTTTCAGTCAGGACTTAGTATTACTTCCTCTTTTGTGTCCTGCATATGTTTTATGGCTGCATCACTTTATGTTTCTGTATATGTTTTTGAATACTTGAGTATCTTCGTTATACTCTTCCTGCTACTCTGTTACCGATATTTTGAACTCTGCTGTATCGGTACTTATATGTGAATCTGTTATATGTTCTGATATGCCGAGTCTCTCTTACACGATCAATATGTTCTTGCTTGTCACATGCCATCACGCACATGTTTTGAAAAGTTTTTAAAATACTCTGATTTTTCCGCTGCATAGCCACATCGTTGTACATGTATAGTTCTGATAGATAGCCGTTCGCTGGAGTATTTCTTGAGTGATGGCTCACACCATTATTTGAGAGGTGCTTCAGTGCGGGGGTTGAGACGCCGCTCTCCTCTTGTTCTGGTACGGGTGGGGGCGTTACACCATACACGTGCCAAATCCACGGCGAACAGGGACACAACACACACGCTATGCTAGGCGGGACTAACCCTTAAACCATTCAACTCAAGAAAACATCAAATCAGAGTTAAAATAGAATGCGGAAGCAAGAACTATATAGCATATATACGGTGAGCCACCAAGCTCCAAAAATAGATATACAAATGCATTCCATTATTCAACGGCGCTCATGGCCTACAAAAATCATAACGCTCCAAGCATAAACTATGATTAAATACAAAAGTAATGAGAGTATGAACATATGAGACTGAAAAGAAGTGCTAAACATAAATGCAAGACCTAGACGACTTGTATTCCCGCCTAGCACTCCTATACCTGCACAAAACAACTGAAAACAACCGGGTTCAGTCTAAAAGAGACTGGTGGGTATAAAAACGGGCATAAAATATATAATATCGCATAAATTAAAGACATACTTGCAAGCCCTAATCCCGTGTGATGTTTGATAAGAACTTACCAAGTGGTTAAAATAAAAAGGAAACATCAACGGGATTACGACGTTCATATTCATTCATAATTAGTCATAGGGTTATAAGCTCGGCGAGTGAGCGTGCACCATCTCCAACCTTCTCCTCGTGTAAGCGTATCATAATTATTGGTTGTCATACATATCTTTCGTGCACATACATAAATGATCATAATCATACATATACACCTTCTTCCTCCGTGTGGTGGACAAGTTAGCCAGACCTGACCACCGGTTCATACATAATGGCTAGTGAGGTACATGAATCCTCAAAAGCCCGACTAGCATTTCCTCGTCAAAACTCCTAACGAGGTCCGTTTCGTCGTAAATTTGGTTGGAACTAGTGTATGGGATCACCGTCGGCCCTTGCCTCCCCGGATTTCCACATACACTAAGTCCCTGGGCCCGTGAACATAACATTATCGCGCCAAAATCATAAGGTAGGATTTCATAATTAAAAAGGGGTCATACGTTTGAAATCATTTACCCGAAATGACTCGATAGATAGAAATAAACTATTTTGGCTTAAAACTTTGCACATAAGGGATATATACGGTTGTTTTAACTAGTAGAAGAAAAACCCACCTTTACCAAAGCAAAAGAAAGGTACAAGCGTCTCAAGGCTCGCCCTCGTCTCCGACCAAACCCGAATCTGTGCAAAAGAAAAGGTATGAGACTCAATGACCACATATGACGCTCGGCAATGAAGTGCATATCACATGAATGCATAAATGATCATATTATATCAATAAAATGTTCATGTCCACTATTAAGAGATTTAAATCATATAATCACATCATTCGTTCATATATTTCATTCAATTTCATAGGTTCATAAATTCATAATTCATAATGCATACCCATTAATCTAAAATCCATTTAATAAGCATAACACATATTATTCAAATTCACATTTAGGAATAAAATAAATAATTGGAACGTTCAATCAATAGTCGGTAATTAAATACGCGAAATAGAAATCAATTAATTTCTAAAATTAAATTAAATCAAATAATATTTAAAATATATAATAAATATATATAATATAATATATATATATAATATAATAACATATATATACATTATATATATATATATATATATATATATATATATATATATATATATATATATATACGTACACACACACAAACATACCCATGCATGCATTATATATTACAATATATACAATATATACCTTAAAGCATGCAACACTCCAACCATGCATGCAACTCACGCACACACCATGCAAATAAATTACAGCAGCAGCAACAGTCCCTGGAACGCAGCAAAATAAATAAAGAAAAACGGGGTGACACCCCCGTGTCACCTCCCAAGACTAGACCGAGACACCCCCGTGTCTCGGTACAGCAATTCCAGGCCCAGACTGCACCCCCGTTCCTCGCTGGAACGACCAGAAATGGCACCCCCGTGCCACGAACCAGAAACACCCCTATTCTCGGACAGCAAAACGCAGAAACAGAGCAACCCTTATGTACGAGAAATGCAAGTAACCAAGGCAGCTATACAAGGTACAAATTGCAGCACAAACTCAACAAGAACACACACCACAAAGCCACGAAATGGACAGCAAAAGAGAGAAGGAAAAATCAGCAGTTTTTTACAGCAATCCTCACTCCAAAACAGAGCAAAACTCTAAGAAAACAGGGCATGCTTGCATTCAATTAATCCGACTTAGTTCAGGTCCATAAGTCCCTCAAATGTGCAGCAAAACATCATAAATCCAACACATAATTCAGTCCTAAACAAGCTCAAACAAGAAAGCAACCGTACGTGACATACATGTGGGATTTTCTTAAAATTTCATAAATGATATCTCATAAATATCTCAACAACCACGAAATCAATGATCATAAATGATATTAGGAAGTCAAAACAATCAATCTCAAGCTTGTAATCAATCAAAACCATTGAGAAACGAAGGAGATCAACATTTGCCCAAAATCACCCCATTTTCGGAAAAACCCCAGAATTTCTCGAATCCATGCTCAAAATCATGAATGAAAGGATGAAAATGATCAGAATTAAACATATAATACAACCCTAAACTTACCTTGATGATTGGATGAAGTTTGGATCAGATTTGAGCTCCAAAATCTCCAAGTGGTGGAGGGTTACGGGACTGGAATGAAGAGCAGTAGCTTTGGCTGAGTTTTGGGGGTTGTGTGAGGCTTATCTTGGTTAGGGCTTGATATGTCATGATAGGTGGTTGAGTTAGGGATCTAAAGAATCAAACCATGGTTAATTTGGTTATGGTTTGGACAAGATATGGCTGATTTTGTACAACAAGGTCAAATTGGTCGCCGATTTGTTTTTCGGTTGGATTTCGGAGGTTCAAACGACTTAGGAAAAATATAAGGCTAAGTTTACTAAACTCGAATTTTCGTTAAGAGTTCAGCGGAGTTGACGGAACTCGAATCCGAGTTCCCGACCTCAAGATATTAAATTCGGAACCAAGGGTACGCTAAGTGCTCGTTAGCCCCCGATTTGGTTCCTCGAATCAAATTAAATTCGTTAACAAATCAAATGAATTTGAAAATATAAACCGAGCATAAAATCATCTTCATAACACATATATTTACGACATACTACAAATTCATGGCAATTCGATATCATATCATATAAGAACGATGCACAAAATGAACACCATGCATATCCCAAGCAATTCATGCATAAATACATAAAAATTTCATGCATATACATTAACTCCATGCATAATATATTAATTCCCATGCAAAAATGAAATAAATCGACAAATTCGAATATTAAATAAATCATATTAGGTCACGTAATTAATTAGCTAAAACATGATTAATTAACATAACATATAATTAGCATAATCATTAAATTAATAATAATATAAATAAACATATATATATATATATAATACGAAATATATATATAAGATTAATAATAAATTAAAATAAAATATAATAAAATAAAATAATAACAATTATAATAAAATTAAATATAGAACACGTAAAAACAATTAATTTGCGCAATTTGGTAAACACATACGTCGTACCTTTATGTCCGAAAAGTCGGGGCGTTACAATCTCTCCCCCTTAAAAGAATCCGTCCTCGGATTCATTGCTCGCTCGAAAATAACTCGGGGTGAAACCTTTTCATCTTATCCTCCGTCTCCCACGTAGCCTCTTCGATTTTGTCACTTCTCCAAAGAACCTTGACTAGTGGAATACGCGGATTTCGAAGTTCCTGAAATTTTCGATCCAATATCTTAATCGGCCTCTGAACGAAGGTGAGATCCGGTTCTAATTCCACTTCTTCAACCGGTAGAACCTCGAACTCGTCTCGATAATACTTTCGGAGCTGTAAAACATGAAACACGTTATGAATTCCAGTCAAACTCGGAGGCAAGTCCAATCGATAGGCCGTATCCCCAATCTTCTCCAAAATCTCATATGGTCCCATATACCGAGGGTTTAATTTTCCTCCTCGTCCAATCCTTGAGAACCCTTTTCGTGGAGAAGCCTTTAAGAAAACCCTATCTCCAATCTCAAACTCCAAATTCTTTCTCCGAAGATCTGCATAACTCTTTTGTCGATCCTGAGCGGCCTTCATCCGTTGTCTAATTATCTGGACCTTATCAATAGCCTCTTGTACAGTCTTAGAGGGTTTTTCCTTCTTTACCCCTCTTTTAATCCCTTCTTGCTTGGTCCAATTCCATTCCTCTAAGTCAAAGAACAACGGTGATCGACATTTACGTCCATAAAGAGCTTCATAAGGGGCCATTTCAATCGAGGCTTGATAGTTATTGTTGTAAGCAAACTCGATTAACGACAACTACTCATTCCATGAGCTTTGAAAGTCCAATGCACATGCTCTCAACAGATCCTCCAGATACTTAATTAACCTTTCTGATTGTCCGTCGGTCTGAGGATGGAAAGCTGTGCTGAATTGAAGCCTTGTTCCCAAACACTTCTGTAATTCTTGCCATAACCGTGAAGTAAATCTGGGATCCCGATCCGAGACAATACTAACAGGTACACCATGAAGCCTGACAATCTCATCATTGTATCTCTTGGCCAACTTACTCACTTTATCGGACATCCTGATAGCAAGAAAATGAGCCGATTTCGTCAACCTGTCCACGATAACCCAAATTCCATCGAAACCTCCTCTCACTTTTGGTAATCCTGAAACAAAATCCATAGCTATTTGTTCCCATTTCCACTCTGGGATAGGTAATGGTCGAAGTAGCCCCGATGGCTTTTGATGTTCTGCCTTTACCACTTGACAAGTCATACAATGTTTCACGAAGTTGATAACATCCCGTTTCAATCCATTCCACCAATAGAATTGCTTAAGATCCTTATACATTTTGTTCCCTCCGGGATGTATCGAATACCCTGACCGATGGGCTTCCTCAAGAATAATCCTTTTTAACTCTTCCGGGACAACAACTCTATTCTTGAATCATAGAAGTCCCGTATCATCAAACCCAAACGGACACTCTGAATCAGCTCGAGCTTTCTCAGCTAATTTCTGAACCTCGGGATCAATCCTCTGAGCATCAAATAATCTCTGTTTAAGATCTGGTTGAACCGTAATATTCCGAACACTAGCCCTCAGTCTGAACAACTCATTCTCATCTCCAATTTCCACTTTCACATTGGACACGCTAGCTTTCCGACTAAGCGCATCCGCGACCAAATTGGCTTTGCCGGGATGGTATCGGATTGTACACTCATAATCCACCAAAAGTTCCATCCAACGCCGTTGTCTCTTATTCAATTCCTTTTGTGAGAATAAGTATTGAAGACTCTTATGATCGGAAAAGACCTCGAACGAAATTCCATAAAGATAGTGTCTCCACTTACCCAAAGCAAAGATCACTGCCGCTAATTCCAAATCATGAGTGGGGTAGTTCTGTTCATGCTCTTTTAATTTCCTTGAGGCATAGGCGATTACTCTTCCATTCTCCATCAACACACATCCCAAACCTTCCTTTGAGGCGTCCGTATAAACTGTGTAACCTTCTGTACCTTCGGGAAGCGGTAATACAGGAGCGGTGGTCAACTTCTCCTTTAAAAGTTGAAAGCTAGCTTCACATGCCCGTCCCACTCAAACTTAACCGTTTTCTTAGTCAATCGGGTTAAAGGAGCCGCAATCTTCTAAAAATCCTGTACAAATCTCCGATAGTAGCCTGCCAAACCCAAGAAACTCCTTACTTCTGAAGCATTTTTCGGGCTCTGCCATTGAATAACCGTCTCAATCTTACAAGGGTCTACCTCCAAACCTTTCCTTGAAATAATATGACCCAAAAATGCTACCCGATCAATCCAAAACTCGCATTTGCTAAACTTAGCATACAACCGATGTTCCCTTAAGGTGTCCAACACGATTCTGAGGTGCCTGGCATGATCCTCCGGAGTTCTCGAGTAAACCAAGATGTCATCGATGAAGATTATCACAAACTTATCCAAATAGGGCCGGAAAATTCGATGCATCATATCCATAAAAGCAGCCGGAGCATTAGTCAATCCAAAAGGCATCACTACGAACTCGTAGTGTCCGTACCGGGTGTTAAATCCCGTCTTCGGAATGTCCTCTTCCCGGATCTTCAATTGATAATATCCTTGTCTCAAGTCCAATTTTGAGTAAACCCCCGAACCTTGTAACATGTCGAATAAATCCTCAATATGGGGCAAAGGATACTTATTCTTTACGGTCATCCGATTAAGCTCCCGTTAATCTATACACATTCTTAAGGTTCCATCCTTTTTCTTAACAAAGAGAACCGGAGCACCCCAAGGTGACGAACTTGGCCGTATATATCCAACTTTGAGCAATTCCTCTAATTGAATCTTTAACTCTTTCAATTCGGCCGGTGCCATCCGATACGGAGTCTTAGAATACGGTGTGGATCCTGGATGTAAGTCAACAACGAACTCAATCTCACGGTCTGGTGGTAAAGAACTCAAATTCTCCAGAAACACATCGGAGAAATCCTTAACAACCGCGGTATCCTCCAACTTAACTTGATCTTTCGGCCTATTAAGAAGGTAAGCAATAAATCCCGTTGCACCTTCTCTCATCAACTTGTGAGCTTCCATATAAGGCAAGAGAGATACCGTCCTTGATCCACTTCCAATCACCAATTCTTTCCCCAAAATCACCTTCTTCGCAAAACAATCAACATTGGCCCGATGCTTGGACAACCAGTCCATACCCAAGATAACTCCATACCTCTTCATGGGCATAACAATTAAATCAGCCGGATACTCTTTCCCTTCAATCAAAACTGAACACTCCCAAACCAACTGATCTGTCTGAAGACTCCCTCCAAGTGGCGAACTCACCAAATAATAAGAAGAAAGACAAATAACAGGCAAGCACAGAGTGGCAACTATATCACAAGAAATAAAGGAATGCGTGGCACCCGGATCAAAGAGTGCATGAATGTTCATGTTATGTATACATAGGGTACCTTCTACCATGGCTGTGGGATCAATCTCTGCATCTTGCTCCTCACCCTCGAGGGCATAAGCACGAGCCTGAATCATGGGCCTTTGGACTCCCTTTTGAAATCCCGGATTCTTGGCGGGACATGTATCCACCATATGATCAGCTTTTCCACATATTAGGTATAAACCCAACCTCTTCCAGCATTTGTGATAGTTGTGAGTTGGCCCTCCACAATACGTGCATGGTGGCTTGGATAATCGTACTTCACTTGGAATTTGTCGATCTGAAGATGTTACGGGTAAAGCCTTTGGAGATTGGGAAGCTTGTCCTCCCATTCGTGGTCTCTTGAAAGGACCTTTGGGTAGAGGAGTAGCTTGAACCATAGGTCGTTTTCCCGAACTTGTTCCAGAACCTCGCCCCATCGGTGGCCTAAAAATCGGATCTTTCTTCTTATACTCCTCTTCTTGAACTAGAGCCCTTTGTACCGTATCGGTAAAAGACTCGAAATTGTGACCCGCCTGACCGTATCTCAAATCCTGTCTTAACCCCGCAATGAACTTCCTTGACTTTCTCTTCTCATCCCGAGTGACATGAGGAGCATATTTCCCAAGTCTATTAAATACGGCGAGGTATTGAGTCACCGTACGCGTACCTTGCTTTAGATCCATGAATTCTTGCTCCTTCCTCTCTCTTACTACTTCCGGTACAAAGCATTCTCTGAATTCTCTCTTGAAGACCTCCCAAGTCACTTCCTCTTCATCCACTTCAAGTTTCTCTCTAGTTCGTTCCCACCATTCGTACGCATCTCCATCCAGTTGGAATATAGCAAATTGGGCCTTCTCTTGCGTGGTGAATTGTCGGACTCCAAATATCCTCTCTAATCGTATCAACCAACCCTCCGAGACCGCATCGTCAATGGAACCAGAAAACCGGGGGAGGGGGGTTGTAGCTCAAAAACACCCCATGAGGATCTCTATTGTTATGGTTTAGTGGAGGAGCTTGTTGTTCTGCTTGTTGTTGTGGGGGAGCTTGAGCCCTCCGATGCTCTACATAATTAAAAACCGCTTCCATGAAATTTCCCATGTCCATTGGTGGTGCTTGTGGTTGGGGTGGAGGCGTAGGGGATCGGTCATGATGACGACGATGTCCGGGAGATCTCTCACGATGTCTACGTGGAGGCATCCTGTTCAAGAAATACTGAAATGCATGCTATTTTTAGTCCATGCATGCAAGTGCAATTAATTCGATCAAAATTCAAAATTTAAGGCACACAAGCACGTAAACAATGCATATGCAACACATTGACAAGTTGTTCCTAAAGCCGAACGACTTAACTGACTCAATACGACACTAGAGCCCGGGTTTTGCAACCCTAAGCTCTGATACCACATAAGGATGTAGCACCCGAGCGTAAGGTACCACATCCCCCGCACCGGGACCCGACCCGTATATGAAATGGAAGTCCATACACGTGCTAAATCCACGGTGAACGGGGACACAACACACACGCTATGCTAGGCGAGACTAACCCTTAAACCATTCAACTCAAGAAAACATCAAATCAGAGTTAAAATAGAATGCGGAAGCAAGAACTACATAGCATATATACCGTGAGCCACCAAGCTCCAAAAATAGATATACAAATGCATTCCATTATTCAACGGCGCTCATGGCCTACAAAAATCATAACGCTCCAAGCATAAACTATGATTAAATACAAAAGTAATGAGAGTATGAACATATGAGACTGAAAAGAAGTGCTAAACATAAATGCAAGACCTAGACGACTTGTATTCCCGCCTAGCACTCCTATACCTGCACCAAACAATTGAAAACAACCGGGTTCAATCTAAAAGAGACTGGTGGGTATAAAAACGGGCATAAAATATATAATATCGCATAAATTAAACACATACATGCAAGCCCTAATCCCGTGTGATGTTTGATAAGAACTTACCAAGTGGTTAAAACAAAAAGGAAACATCAACGGGATTACGACGTTCATATTCATTCATAATTAGTCATAGGGTTATAAGCTCGGCGAGTGAGCGTGCACCATCTCCAACCTTCTCCTCGTGTAAGCGTATCATAATTATTGGTTGTCATACATATCTTTCGTGCACATACATAAATTATCATAATCATACATATACACCTTCTTCCTCCGTGTGGTGGACAAGTTAGCCAGACCTGACCACCGGTTCATACATAATGGCTAGTCAGGTACATGAATCCTCAAAAGCCCGACTAACATTTCCTCGTCAAAACTCCTAACGAGGTCCGTTTCGTCGTAAATTTGGTTGGAACTAGTGTATGGGATCACCGTCGGCCCTTGCCTCCCCAGATTGCCACATACACTAAGTCCCTGGGCCCGTGAACATAACATTATCTCGCCAAAATCATAAGGTAGGGTTTCATAATTAAAAAGGGGTCATACGTTTGAAATCATTTACCCGAAATGACTCGATAGATAGAAATATACTATTTTGGCTTAAAACTTTGCACATAAGGGATATATACGGTTGTTTTAACTAGTAAAAGAAAAACCCACCTTTACCAAAGCAAAAAAAGGTACAAGCGTCTCAAGGCTCGCCCTCGTCTCCGACCAAACCCGAATCTGTGCAAAAGAAAAGGTATGAGACTCAATGACCACATATGACGCTCGGCAATGAAGTGCATATCACATGAATGCATAAATGATCATATTATATCAATAAAATGTTCATGTCCACTATTAAGAGATTTAAATCATATAATCACATCATTCGTTCATATATTTCATTCAATTTCATAGGTTCATAAATTCATAATTCATAATGCATATCCATTAGTCTAAAATCCATTTAATAAGCATAACACATATTATTCAAATTCACATTTAGGAATAAAATAAATAATTGGAACGTTCAATCAATATTCGGTAATTAAATACGCGAAATAGAAATCAATTAATTTCGAAAATTAAATTAAATCAAATAATATTTAAAATATATAATAAATATATATAATATAATATATATATATATAATATAATAACATATATATACATTATATATATATATATATATATATATATATATATATATATATATATATATACGTATACACACACAAACATACCCATGCATGCATTATATATTACAATATATACAATATATACATTAAAGCATGCAACACTCCAACCATGCATGCAACTCACGCACACACCATGCAAATAAATTACAGCAGCAGCAACAGTCCCTGGAACGCAGCAAAATAAATCAAGAAAAACGGGGTGACACCCCCGTGTCACCTCCCAAGACTAGACCGAGACACCCCCGTGTCTCGGTACAGCAATTCCAGGCCCAGACTGCACCCCCGTTCCTCGCTGGAACGGCCAGAAATGGCACCCCCGTGCCACGAACCAGAAACACCCCTGTTCTCGGACAGCAAAACGCAGAAACAGAGCAGCCCTTATGTACGAGAAATGCAAGTAACCAAGGCAGCTATACAAGGTACAAATTGCAGCACAAACTCAACAAGAACACACACCACAAAGCCACGAAATGGACAGCAAAAGAGAGAAGGAAAAATCAGCAGTTTTTGACAGCAATCCTCACGCCAAAACAGAGCAAAACTCGAAGAAAATAGGGCATGCTTGCATTCAATTAATCCGACTTAGTTCAGGTCCATAAGTCCCTCAAATGTGCAGCAAAACATCATAAATCCAACACATAATTCAGTCCCAAACAAGCTCAAACAAGAAAGCAACCGTACGTGACATAGATGTGGGATTTTCTTAAAACTTCATAAATGATATCTCATAAATATCTCAACAAACACGAAATCAATAATCATAAATGATATTAGGAAGTCAAAACAATCAATCTCAAGCTTGGAATCAATCAAAACCATTGAGAAACGAAGGAGATCAACATTTGCCCAAAATCACCCCATTTTCGGAAAAACCCCAGAATTTCTCGAATCCATGCTCAAAATCATGAATGAAAGGATGAAAATGATCAGAATTAAACATATAATACAACCCTAAACTTACCTTGATGATTGGATGAATTTTGGATGAGATTTGAGCTCCAAAATCTCCAAGTGATGGAGGGTTATGGGACTGGAATGAAGAGCAGTAGCTTTGGCAGAGTTTTGGGGGTTGTGTGAGGGTTATCTTGGTTAGGGCTTGATATGTCATGATAGGTGGTTGAGTTGGGGATCTAAGAATCAAACCATGGTTAATTTGGTTATGGTTTGGACAAGATATGGCTGATTTTGTACAATAAGGTCAAATTGGTCGCCGATTCGTTTTTCGGTTGGATTTCGGAGGTTCAAACGACTTAGGAAAAATATAAGGCTAAGTTTACTAAACTCGAATTTTCATTACGAGTTCAGCGGAGTTGACGGAACTTTAATCCGAGTTCCCAAGCTCAAGATATTAAATTCGGAACCAAGGGTACGCTAAGTGCTCGTTAGCCCCCGATTTGGTTCCTCGAATCAAATTAAATTCGTTGACAAATCAAATGAATTTGAAAATATAAACCGAGCATAAACTCATGTTCATAACACATATATTTACGACATACTACAAATTCGTGGCAATTCGATATCATATCATATAAGAACGATGCACAAGATGAACAACATGCATATCCCAAGCAATTCATGCATAAATACATAAAAATTTCATGCATATACATTAACTCCATGCATAATATATTAATTCCTATGCAAAAATGAAATAAATAGACAAATTCTAATATTAAATAAATCATATTAGGTCACGTAATTAATTAGCTAAAACATGATTAGTTAACATAACATATAATTAGCATAATCATTAAATTAATAATAGTATAAATAAACATATATATATATATATATATAATACGAAATATATATATAAGATTAATAATAAATTAAAATAAAATATAATAAAATAAAATAATAACAATTATAATAAAATTAAATATAAAACACGTAAAACAATTAATTTGCGCAATTTGGTAAACACATACATCGTACCTTTATGTCCGAAAAGTCGGGGCGTTACAATCTCTCCCCTAAAAGAATCCGTCCTCGGATTCATTGCTCGCTCGAAAATAACTCGGGGTGAAACCTTTTCATCTTATCCTCCGTCTCGCACGTAGCCTCTTCGGTTTTATCACTTCTCCAAAGAACCTTGACTAGTGGAATACGCCGATTTCGAAGTTCCTGAAATTTTCGATCCAATATCTTAATCGGCCTCTGAACGAAGGTGAGATCCGGTTCTAATTCCACTTCTTCAACCGGTAGAACCTCGGACTTGTCTCGATAATACTTTCGGAGCTGTGAAACATGAAACACGTTATGAATTCCAGTCAAACTCGGAGGCAAGTCCAATCGATAGGCCGTATCCCCAATCTTCTCCAAAATCTCATATGGTCCCATATACCGAGGGTTTAATTTTCCTCCTCGTCCAATCCTTGAGAACCCTTTTCGTGTAGAAGCCTTTAAGAAAACCCTATCTCCAATCTCAAACTCCAAATTCTTTCTCCGAAGATCTGCATAACTCTTTTGTCGATCCTGAGCGGCCTTCATCCGTTGTCTAATTATCTGGACCTTATCAATAGCCTCTTGTACAGTCTTAGAGGGTTTTTCCTTCTTTACCCCTCTTTTAATCCCTTCTTGCTTGGTCCAATTCCATTCCTCTAAGTCAAAGAACAACGGTGATCGACATTTACGTCCATAAAGAGCTTCATAAGGGGCCATTTCAATCGAGGCTTGATAGTTATTGTTGTAAGCAAACTCGATTAACGACAACTACTCATTCCATGAGCTTTGAAAGTCCAATGCACATGCTCTCAACAGATCCTCCAGATACTTAATTAACCTTTCTGATTGTCCGTCGGTCTGAGGATGGAAAGCTGTGCTGAATTGAAGCCTTGTTCCCAAACACTTCTGTAATTCTTGCCATAACCGTGAAGTAAATCTGGGATCCCGATCCGAGACAATACTAACAGGTACACCATGAAGCCTGACAATCTCATCATTGTATCTCTTGGCCAACTTACTCACTTTATCGGACATCCTGATAGCAAGAAAATGAGCCGATTTCGTCAACCTGTCCACGATAACCCAAATTCCATCGAAACCTCCTCTCACTTTTGGTAATCCTGAAACAAAATCCATAGCTATTTGTTCCCATTTCCACTCCGGGATAGGCAATGGTCGAAGTAGCCCCGGTGGCTTTTGATGTTCTGCCTTTACCACTTAACAAGTCATATAATGTTTCACAAAGTTGATAACATCCCGTTTCAATCCATTCCACCAATAGAATTGTTTAAGATCCTTATACATTTTGTTCCCTCCGGGATGTATCGAATACCCTGACCGATGGGCTTCCTCAAGAATAATCCTTTTTAACTCTTCCGGGACAACAACTCTATTCTTGAATCTTAGAAGTCCCGTATCATCAAACCCAAACGGACACTCTGAATCAGCTCGAGCTTTCTCAGCTAATTTCTGAACCTCGGGATCAATCCTCTGAGCATCAAATAATCTCTGTTTAAGATCTGGTTGAACCGTAATATTCTGAACACTAGCCCTCAGTCTGAACAACTCATTCTCATCTCCAATTTCCACTTTCACATTGGACACGCTAGCTTTCCGACTAAGCGCATCCGCGACCAAATTGGCTTTGCCGGGATGGTATCGGATTGTACACTCATAATCCGCCAAAAGTTCCATCCAACGCCGTTGTCTCTTATTCAATTCCTTTTGTGAGAATAAGTATTGAAGACTCTTATGATCAGAAAAGTCCTCGAACGAAATTCCATAAAGATAGTTTCTCCACTTACCCAAAGCAAAGATCACTGTCGCTAATTCCAAATCATGAGTGGGGTAGTTCTGTTCATGCTCTTTTAATTTCCTTGAGGCATAGGCGATTACTCTTCCATTCTGCATCGACACACATTCCAAACCTTCCTTTGAGGCGTCCGTATAAACTGTATAACCTTCTGTACCTTCGGGAAGCGCTAATATAGGAGCGGTGGTCAACTTCTCCTTTAAAAGTTGAAAGCTAGCTTCACATGCCTCGTCCCACTCAAACTTAACCGTTTTCTTAGTCAATCGGGTTCAAGGAGCCGCAATCTTCGAAAAATCCTGTACAAATCTCCGATAGTAGCCTGCCAAACCCAAGAAACTCCTTACTTCTGAAGCATTTTTCGGGCTTTGCCATTGAATAACCGTCTCAATCTTAGAAGGGTCTACCTCCAAACCTTTCCTTGAAATAATATGACCCAAAAATGCTACCCGATCAATCCAAAACTCGCATTTGCTAAACATAGCATACAACCGATGTTCCCTTAAGGTGTCCAACACGATTCTGAGGTGCCTAGCATGATCCTCTGGAGTTCTCGAGTAAACCAAGACGTCATCGATGAAGATTACCACAAACTTATCCAAATAGGGCCGGAAAATTCGATGCATCATATCCATAAAAGCAGCCGGAGCATTAGTCAATCCAAAAGGCATCACTACGAACGCGTAGTGTTCGTACCGGGTGTTAAATCCCATCTTCGGAATGTCCTCTTCCCGGATCTTCAATTGATAATATCCTTGTCTCAAGTCCAATTTTGAGTAAACCCCCGAACCTTGTAACATGTCGAATAAATCCACAATATGGGGCAAAGGATACTTATTCTTTACGGTCATCCGATTAAGCTCCCGGTAATCTATACACATTCTTAAGGTTCCATCCTTTTTCTTAACAAAGAGAACCGGAGCACCCCAAGGTGACGAACTTGCCCCGTATATATCCAACTTTGAGCAATTCCTTTAATTGAATCTTTAACTCTTTCAATTCGGCCGGTGCCATCCGATACGGAGTCTTAGAATACGGTGTGGATCCTGGATGTAAGTCAATAACGAACTCAATCTCACGGTCTGGTGGTAAAGAACTCAAATTCTCCGGAAACACATCGGAGAAATCCTTAACAACCGCGGTATCCTCCAACTTAACTTGATCTTTCAGCCTATTAAGAAGGTAAGCAATAAATCCCGTTGCTCCTTCTCTCATCAACTTGTGAGCTTCCATATAAGGCAAGAGAGATACCGTCCTTCATCCACTACCAATCACCAATTCTTTCCCCAAAATCACCTTCTTCGCAAAACAATCAACATTGGCCCGATGCCTGGACAACTAGTCCATAACCAAGATAACTCCATACCTCTTCATGGGCATAACAATTAAACCAGCCGGAAACTCTTTCCCTTTAATCTAAACTGAACACTCCCGAACCAACTGATCTGTCTGAAGACTCCCTCCAAGTGGCGAACTCACCAAATAATAAGAAGAAAGACAAATAACAGGCAAGCACGGAGTGGCAACTATATCACAAGAAATAAAGGAATGCGTGGCACCTGGATCAAAGAGTGCATGAATGTTCATGTTATGTATGCATAGGGTACCTTCTACCACGGCTGTGGGATCAATCTCTGCATCTTGCTCCTCACCCTCGAGGGCATAAGCACGAGCCTGAATCATGGGCCTTTGGACTCCCTTTTGAAATCCCGGATTCTTGTCGGGACATGTATCCGCCATATGATCAGTTTTTCTACATATTAGGCATAAACCCAACCTCTTCCAGCATTTGTGATAATTGTGAGTTGGCCCTCCACAATACGTGCATGGTGGCTTGGATAATCGTACTTCACTTGGAATTTGTCGATCTGAAGATGTTACGGGTAAAGCTTTTAGAGCTTGGGAAGCTTGTCCTCCCATTCGTGGTCTCTTGAAAGGACCTTTGGGTAGAGGAGTAGCTTGAACCATAGGTCGTTTTCCCGAACTTGTTCCAGAACCTCGCCCCATCGGTGGCCTAAAAATCGGATCTTTCTTCTTATACTCCTCTTCTTGAACTAGAGCCCTTTGTACCGTATCGGTAAAAGACTCGAAATTGTGACCCGCCTGACCGTGTCTCAAATCCTGTCTTAACCCCGCAATGAACTTCCTTGACTTTCTCTTCTCATCCCGAGTGACATGAGGAGCATATTTCCCAAGTCTATTAAATACGGCGAGGTATTGAGTCACCGTACGCGTACCTTGCTTTAGATCCATGAATTCTTGCTCCTTCCTCTCTCTTACTACTTCCGGTACAAAGCATTCTCTGAATTCTCTCTTGAAGACCTCCCAAGTCACTTCCTCTTCATCCACTTCAAGTTTCTCTCTAGTTCGTTCCCACCATTCGTACGCATCTCCATCCAGTTGGAACATAGCAAATTGGGCCTTCTCTTGCGTGGTGAATTGTCGGACTCCAAATATCCTCTCTAATCGTATCAACCAACCCTCCGAGACCGCATCATCAATGGAACCAGAAAACCGGGGGAGGGGGGGTTGTAGCTCAAAAACACCCCATGAGGATCTCTATTGTTATGGTTTAGTGGAGGAGCTTGTTGTTCTGCTTGTTGTGGTGGGGGAGCTTGAGCCCTCCGAGGCTCTACATAATTAAAAACCGCTTCCATGAAATTTCCCATGTCCATTGGTGGTGCTTGTGGTTGGGGTGGAGGCGTAGGGGATCGGTCATGATGACGACGATGCCCGGGAGATCTCTCACGATGTCTACGTGGAGGGATCCTGTTCAAGAAATACTGAAATGCATGCTATTTTTAGTCCATGCATGCAAGTGCAATTAATTCGATCAAAATTCAAGATTTAAGGCACACAAGCACGTAAACAATGCATATGCAACACATTGACAAGTTGTTCCTAAAGCCGAACGACTTAACTGACTCAACACGACACTAGAGCCCGGGTTTTGCAACCCTAAGCTCTGATACCACATAAGGATGTAGCACCCGAGCGTAAGGTACCACATCCCCCGCACCGGGACCCGACCCGTATATGAAATGGAAGTCCATACACGTGCCAAATCCACGGCGAACGGGGACACAACACACACGCTATGCTAGGCGGGCCTAACCCTTAAACCATTCAACTCAAGAAAACATCAAATCAGAGTTAAAATAGAATGCGGAAGCAAGAACTACATAGCATATATACCGTGAGCCACCAAGCTCCAAAAATAGATATACAAATGCATTCCATTATTCAACGGCGCTCATGGCCTACAAAAATCATAACGCTCCAAGCATAAACTATGATTAAATACAAAAGTAATGAGAGTATGAACATATGAGACTGAAAAGAAGTGCTAAACATAAATGCAAGACCTAGACGACTTGTATTCCCGCCTAGCACTCCTATACCTGCACCAAACAACTGAAAACAACCGGGTTCAATCTAAAAGAGACTGGTGGGTATAAAAACGGGCATAAAATATATAATATCGCATAAATTAAACACATACATGCAAGCCCTAATCCCGTGTGATGTTTGATAAGAACTTACCAAGTGGTTAAAACAAAAAGGAAACATCAACGGGATTACGACGTTCATATTCATTCATAATTAGTCATAGGGTTATAAGCTCGGCGAGTGAGCGTGCACCATCTCCAACCTTCTCCTCGTGTAAGCGTATCATAATTATTGGTTGTCATACATATCTTTCGTGCACATACATAAATTATCATAATCATACATATACACCTTCTTCCTCCGTGTGGTGGACAAGTTAGCCAGACCTGACCACCGGTTCATACATAATGGCTAGTGAGGTACATGAATCCTCAAAAGCCCGACTAGCATTTCCTCGTCAAAACTCCTAACGAGGTCCGTTTCGTCGTAAATTTGGTTGGAACTAGTGTATGGGATCACCGTCGGTCCTTGCCTCCCCGGATTGCCACATACACTAAGTCCCTGGGCCCGTGAACATAACATTATCTCGCCAAAATCATAAGGTAGGATTTCATAATTAAAAAGGGGTCATACGTTTGAAATCATTTACCCGAAATGACTCGATAGATAGAAATATACTATTTTGGCTTAAAACTTTGCACATAAGGGATATATACGGTCGTTTTAACTAGTAGAAGAAAAACCCACCTTTACCAAAGCAAAAGAAAGGTACAACCGTCTCAAGGCTCCCCCTCGTCTCCGACCAAACCCGAATCTATGCAAAAGAAAATGTATGAGACTCAATGACAACATATGACGCTCGGCAATGAAGTGCATATGACATGAATGCATAAATGATCATATTATATCAATAAAATGTTCATGTGCACTATTAAGAGATTTAAATCATATAATCACATCATTCGTTCATATATTTCATTCAATTTCATAGGTTCATAAATTCATAATTCATAACGCATATCCATTAATCTAAAATCCATTTAATAAGCATAACACATATTATTCAAATTCACATTTAGGAATAAAATAAATAATTGGAACGTTCAATCAATAGTCGGTAATTAAATACGCGAAATAGAAATCAATTAATTTCTAAAATTAAATTAAATCAAATAATATTTAAAATATATAATATATATATATATATAATATAATAACATATATATACATTACATATATATATATATATATATATATATATATATATATACGTACACACACACAAACATACCCATGCATGCATTATATATTACAATATATACAATATATACATTAAAGCATGCAACACTCCAACCATGCATGCAACTCACGCACACACCATGCAAATAAATTACAGCAGCAGCAACAGTCCCTGGAACGCAACAAAATAAATCAAGAAAAATGGGGTGACACCCCCTTGTCACCTCCTAAGCCTAGACCGAGACACCCCCGTGTCTCAGTACAGCAATTCCAGGGGTGTCTCGGTACAGCAATTCCAGGCCCAGACTGCACCCCCGTTCCTCACTGGAACGGCCAGAAATGGCACCCCCGTGCCACGAACCAGAAACACCCCTGTTCTCGGACAGCAAAACGCAGAAACAGAGCAGCCCTTATGTACGAGAAACGCAAGTAACCAAGGCAGCTATACAAGGTACAAATTGCAGCACAAACTCAACAAGAACACACACCACAAAGCCACGAAATGGACAGCAAAAGAGAGAAGGAAAAATCAGCAGTTTTTGACAGCAATCCTCACGCCAAAACAGAGCAAAACTCGAAGAAAACAGGGCATGCTTGCATTCAATTAATCCGACTTAGTTCAGGTCCATAAGTCCCTCAAATGTGCAGCAAAACATCATAAATCCAACACATAATTCAGTCCCAAACAAGCTCAAACAAGAAAGCAACCGTACGTGACATACATGTGGGATTTTCTTAAAATTTCATAAATGATATCTCCTAAATATCTCAACAACCACGAAATCAATGATCATAAATGATATTAGGAAGTCAAAACAATCAATCTCAAGCTTGGAATCAATCAAAACCATTGAGAAACGAAGGAGATCAACATTTGCCCAAAATCACCCCATTTTCGGAAAAACCCCAGAATTTCTCGAATCCATGCTCAAAATCATGAATGAAAGGATGAAAATGATCAGAATTAAACATATAATACAACCCTAAACTTACCTTTATGATTGGATGAAGTTTGGATGAGATTTGAGCTCCAAAATCTCCAAGTGGTGGAGGGTTACGGGACTGGAATGAAGAGCAGTAGCTTTGGCTGAGTTTTGGGGGTTGTGTGAGGGTTATCTTGGTTAGGGCTTGATATGTCATAATAGGTGGTTGATTTAGGGATCTAAAGAATCAAACCATGGTTAATTTGGTTATGGTTTGGACAAGATATGGCTGATTTTGTACAACAAGGTCAAATTGGTCGCCGATTCGTTTTTCGGTTGGATTTCGGAGGTTCAAACGACTTAGGAAAAATATAAGGCTAAGTTTAGTAAACTCGAATTTTCGTTACGAGTTTAGCGGAGTTGACGGAACTCGAATCCGAGTTCCCGAGCTCAAGATATTAAATTCGGAACCAAGGGTACGCTAAGTGCTCGTTAGCCCCCGATTTGGTTCCTCGAATCAAATTAAATTCGTTAACAAATCAAATGAATTTGAAAATATAAACCGAGCATAAAATCATGTTTATAACACATATATTTACAACATACTACAAATTCGTGGCAATTCGATATCATATCATATAAGAACGATGCACAAAATGAACAACATGCATATCCCAAGCAATTCATGCATAAATACATAAAAATTTCATGCATATACATTAACTCCATGCATAATATATTAATTCCCATGCAAAAATGAAATAAATAGACAAATTCTAATATTAAATAAATCATATTAGGTCACGTAATTAATTAGCTAAAACATGATTAATTAACATAACATATAATTAGCATAATCATTAAATTAATAATAATATAAATAAACATATATATATATATAATACGAAATATATATATAAGATTAACAATAAATTAAAATAAAATATAATAAAATAAAATAATAACAATTATAATAAAATTAAATATAAAACACGTAAAAACAATTAATTTGCGTAATTTGGTAAACACATACGTCGTACCTTTATGTCCGAAAAGTCGGGGCGTTACAATTTCATATAACAATTATAACACGTACTATTTCACCTTTAAAAAAAAATAGAAAATAGATGAATTAATACATTCAAATCTAGATCGGAAATTAACTAAAACATGAAATAGGTAACAATTAAATTCTATAATTCAATTAAATCAAATAATATTTAATATAATATAAACATATATATATACATAAATATATATATATATGCACGTACCATTCCAAGAAAATCAATCATGCATGCATTTTCAATTTAAATACCAAGCATGCATGGATAATTAATTTAAAATATATCATGCATGCAAACCTTATTAAATGAAACACGCATGCCTTAATTATATTAATTATACGTACATAGCATGCAAATAAGAACAATTTAATTAAAACGTTTCATGAATGCAAACTTATTCACTAAACATGCATGCATTCTCTTGTATATATATATATATATATATATATATATATATATATATATATACATACACGTAAATACACGTGCACTCACATAATAGTATGCATGCAAACATGTAAAGCGATTCTTATGCACACAGAATACTACATGCATTCATGCAAGGAAGGGAAAAAGAAAGAAGACAGCAGTAGCGTGCAGCAGTCCCAAATTCAATCTCCCCGCCCGGGGAGATCCATTCCAGAAATGCAGCAGCAAAACAAGCACGAAACAACCCCTGTTTTCTTGGCATGAATTACAGCAGAAAAAGCAGCAATCAAGGCAAGTTATGCAGCAACAAAATGGCACTAGAAACTCCCACAATGACTGATAAACACAGCAGGTCAGCAAGGGAAATGAGCAGCAAATGACAGCAAGAAAAACAGTCCGAAAACAGGGCAAAAATTTGCAAAAACAGAGCAGCAACAATTTTAATCTTTAACCCACAAGATCAGGTAAGGCAAGGCAACAATTATGCAGTAAAAACACTCCAAACCAACATCTATACATGCTCTTCAAATGATCAAACACGAGGAATGAAAGAAGGTGGTCATTCATGAAATCTTTCAAAGTGCCATTAATGAAAACTCATGAATACTTCAACTACCATGTAATCAATGATCATAAATGAGAAGAGGGAGTTAAAATAACCATTTTCATGCTTGGAATCGATCAAATTCATCAAGAACTGGAAGAGATCAACAAACAAGCTCATAACCTAAATATTCTTCAAGTCAGCCATAAACTCATGAATCCATGATCAAAATTAGGGATGAATGGATTAAAATGACTCTTAATGAATGTATATTACAACCCTAACCTTACCTTGTGGATTGGATGAAGTTTGGAAGAGATTTGAGCTTTGAATCTCCAAGGATGACAAGAGCATATAAAGAAGTGTTGCCTTAATTCATTATTTAATTCAAAGATTGTCTGTGATTACAATAAGGTAAAGCACAAAGCGGATATACAATCGGCTTTCTAGGGCACTATTCCTAACAATCTCCCACTTGCCCGTCAAAGTCATTCTAAAGCTACTCTAAGTCCCATCTTCTGAAGATGACCTTGTAAAGCTTCTCGGCTAAGGGGTTTAGTAAGTGGATCTGCCACGTTCTCTGCTGATGTAACCCTCTTAATTTGCACATCTCCTCTTTTGATAATATCACGGATTAGGTGATACTTCCTCATAATGTGCTTGGTCCGTTGGTGAGATCTTGGTTCTCTTGCTTGAGCAACCGCCCCAATGTTGTCACAAAACACAGAAATGGGGTCTTTCATGCTAGGAACAACATTCAACTCTTAAATGAAGTTTCTAATCCAAACACCTTCCTTAGCTGCATCATTTGCAGCTAAGTATTCGGCCTCAGTGGTCAAATCTGCATTGGTAGTTTGCTTGGAACTCTTCCAATTCACTGCTCCGTCGTTTAGGCAGAAAATGTATCCTGACATTGACTTAAAATCATCTAAGTCTGATGCAAAGCTTGCATCGCAGTATCCTTCGATAGTAAGATCTTTCTGACCTACGTAAACTAAGAATAAATCTTTAGTACTTTTCAAGTACTTAAGAATATTCTTCACGGCAGCGCAGTGACCATATCCAGGGTCAGATTGGAAACTACTTGTTACACTAAGTGCATAAGCCACATCCGGTCGAGTACATAACATTGCATACATTATGCTACCTATTGCTGATGCATAAGGTGTATGAGTCATTCTTTCCTTCTCAAGGTTAGTCTTAGGACACATCTTCTTAGAAATACATGTTCCTACACTCATAGGAAGGTTCTTAACCTTTGCTGACTCCATATTGAATCTCTTTAATACTTTGTCAATGTACATCCACTGTGATAGTCCTATTAACCTTCTAAATCTATCTCGATAGATTTTAATTCCAAGTATATAGGACGCATCACTAAGATCTTTCATCTCGAATTGGTTCGATAACCATAACTTAGTCACTTTCATGTCATCCTTCGAATTCCCAATAAGAAGGATGTCATCTACAAAAAGTACTAAAAATTGCACTGAGGTCTCCAATTCCTTTCTATACACACATGATTCATTCGAAATTTGAATGAAGCCAAACACTTTGACTGATTCAACAAATCGAATATTCCAATTCCTAGAAACCTGTTTCAATCCATGGATTGATCTTTGGAGTTTGCAAACCTTTTGCTCACTCCCACCGAATATGAAACCTATGGGTTGCTCCATATAAATGTCTTTATCAATGTCACCATTGAGAAAGGCAGTTTTCACATCCATTTGCCATATCTCGTAGTCATAATACGCAGCAATGGCAAGCATGATCCGAATAGACATTTGCATTGCAACTGGCAAAAAGGTTTCATCAAAGTCCACGCCGGGTCTTTAAGTGAATCCTTTTGCAACCAGTCTTGCTTTGTAGGATGCAATGCTTCCATCAACTCCAAGCTTTCTCTTAAAGATCCATTTGCAACCTATAGGTTTGACCGCATCAGGCAAATCCATTTACCAAGGTCCAAATTTGGTTGGAGTTCATGGAGTCCATTTCGGATTTCATGGCTTCTATCCACTGTTCAGAGTCAGAATCTGAAAGTGCCTCCTGATATGTTAAAGGATCATTATCCTTTTGAGAGATTTTATGGAAGAATCCACACCATCTCTCCGGCTGTCTAGGAGTGTGTGATACCCCTGTCCCACATCGGGAAAATATGAGAGTTAAGTTCAGTTTATAAGTTAAAGAGTCCAAGTATAACCAATGGATATCCCTTTTGGGCAGTGGTTTAGGCCCAATTTCAGGTTATACTCGGTGGACTTGGAGACTTGCGCTCGCGTCCAACGGGCCCGCGGACCTGGGGCGTGACAAATGGTATCAGAGCCGCTCGTCAGCCGCAGGAGCTAAGTGCTATACGGGGCAAAGTGCTACGCACATGGGAGCCACCTCTTGAGCTCGTCAGCCGCAGGAGCTAAGTGCTATACGGGGCAAAGTGCTACGCACATGGGAGCCACCTCTTGAGCCTGCGGGGCAAAGTGCTACATGTGTGGGAGCCACCTCTTGAGCCCGTAGGAGCCACCTCTAGAGTCCCAACGCAGACGAGTCGGTCATGGGCTATATGTCATGCCGCGACGAGGACGTCGCGATTCTGAAGGAGGGGTGATTGTGATACCCCTGTCCCACATCGGGAAAATATGAGAGTTAAGTTTAGTTTATAAGTTAAAGAGTCCAAGTATAACCAATGGATATTCCTTTTGGGCAGTGGTTTAGGCCCAATTTCAGGTTATACTCGGTGGACTTGGAGACTTGCGCTCGCGTCCAACGGGCCCGCGGACCTGGGGCGTGACAGAGTGCGTTCAGAACGCCTTAGAGGAGGATTTATGTGTGTATCGAAATTCGCGATTGGTTGTTGTTGATCAGAAGGGGACGTTTCTTCAGTGGGTGGTGTGGGATCACTTTGTACGTCTTCTAATTCTCTGATCTTTCTTTTCTCTTCCTTAAGGAACGATTCCTCCAGAAAAGTGGCATTTCTGGAAACAAACACCTTTTGCTCAGATTGATCATAGAAGTAGTATCCTATGGATTCCTTAGGATAACCTACAAAGTAGCATAAGTTAGAACGAGATTCTAACTTATCTCCCACTGTCCTCTTCACGTAAGCAGGACAACCCCAAATTCTTAAGTAAGAATAACTAGGGATTTTACCATGCCACATTTCATAGGGCGTTTTAGGGATTGACTTAGAGGGAACTAGATTCAAAATCTTTGCTGCACTTTCTGGGGGCATAACCCCAGAAAGAAGGTGGTAAGTCAGTGAAACTCATCATGGAACAAACCATATCAAGTAGAGTTCGATTCCTTCTCTCAGAAACTCCATTAAGCTGAGGAGTTCCCAGAGGAGTCCACTGAGAGATGATCCCATTATCTTTGAGATGATTAAGGAATTCATGACTAAGATACTCGCCTCCTCGATCAGATCGAAGTGCTTTGATCTTGTGACCAGTTTGGTTCTCAACCTCCTTTTGAAATTCTAAGAATTTCTCAAAAGCTTCAGATTTATACTTCATTAAGTATATATAACTATATCGACTAAAGTCGTCGGTAAAGGTTATGAAATAATGATGATTGTTTCTAGTGCTTACATTAAGCGGTCCACAAACATCAGTATGGATCAAATCCAAGACCTTAGTGGCACGTTTCACAGTTCCTTTAAAAGGAACTTTGGACATTTTTCCCTTGAGACAGGATTCACAAGAAGTTAGCTCTTTGAGATCATTTTCAGAGAATGATCCTAAAGTGTTTATCTTGCTAATTTTGTTCTTGGAAATGTGTCCCAATCTAGCGTGCCATAAGGGAGCTGAAACTTTGTCATCTCTCTTACGTTTAGTTTCTCGTTGTATATTCATAATATTGATATTCTGAGTTTGATAAAGTCCATTACTTAGAGTACCGATGTGAACGGAAGAGTTGTTCCGTTTGATAAAGTATTTACCATTCTTAATATAAGTTTCATAACCTTCACAATCTAAAATTGGAACTGAAATTATATTACGAATAATGCTCGGTATATAAAGGACTTTATTTAAGACTAACTCAAAACTACCTAAATCTAATCTAATTGTGCCTAAAGCTCGAGCTTCAACGTTTGAGCCATCGCCGATCTTAAAGACACATTCTCCTTCTTTGAGTTGTTGGACTTCACTTAGTATCTGTACATCAATACAGATATGAGTTCCACAACCGGTGTCAAGTACCCAAGAACTAGAATTAATAAAAAGATTTATTTCAACGAGAAACATACCTTTCTTTAGAGTAGCCTTTTACTCTGGGCAGTTTCTCCTCCAATGTCCCGCTTTGCCATAATGGAAGCAAACATCCTCTTTCTAATCACGCTTCTTCTTTTGGGCCTTCCCCTTCGAAACTCCACCAGTGGGCCTAAGGGGTTTCTTCTTCTTCTTTTGGGCTTTCTTGCCCTTACCTTTAGAAGGCCCAGAAGAGGAAGATGGAGCATTCACCATCAAAACCTTGTTGTCCTTCTTGATCGTGTTTTCCGCAGTCACAAGCTGACTAATCAGCTCAGCTACAGTAGCACCATCATGATTCATATTGAAGTTAAGGACAAATGGGTTGAATAATGGTGGGAGGGAGACTAGCAACAAGTCCACTCAAAGCTCATCTTTCAGTGGCATGTCCATGGAAGCAAGTTTCTCAGTAAGGGCAAGAAACTTGAGTCTATACTCATGGACACTAGAACCTTCCCTTATTCTCAAGTGGAACAATTCCTTTGAGGTGTTATACCTTGTAACACGTTCATGAGGGCGGTAAAGTTGCTCTAAGTGGTAGCCAACATAAGTCAACGGGCTTGGAGATTATCATCCTTCCACTTCTGAATCGCGTCCCGCTAGGCCCGAGTGGGAGCCTCCCCTTCGGGACTAGGCACCCCTTCGAAGAGAACATAAGTTCTCTTCTCAGAATCTAAAATGATTTTTAGATTCCTCATCCAATCAGAATAGTTGGGACCTGTCAACTTGTTTGACTCGAGGATCGGTACAAGAGGGTTTTTGGTTGCCATTTCAAAACACGTAGAGAATCACAAAATCTACGACCTAAATGGTAAAACAGAGAACTAGTGAGCATGCTGAATTATAACGATATACAAAAGATAAGGTCTTTAATCTAATGTAGCTCCCACTATTTTTCAAAGATCTATAATTCCCAAAGATCTAAGAGGAACACGTTTCCCAATGGGTACTAAGATCCTAAGCATTTTACCTCGAACCCACGACTCCCGGACATTCTAAGTAAAACCCTAGGTAGGTATAACCTACCAATTCTAACACCTTTAGAACTCTTAGTAATTGTTTTCGCATCACCTATCTTTCAATATAGGCCCACGACTCGTGCGACATCCATATTTACTTAGGCGTTAAGCTAGACCCATCAATCATAAGATCATGATCAAAACTTAGTTCGAACGACCCACGACTCGCGGATATCGCCCTTGCCAAAATTGATCACGAAATATTGATCATTTAAAATGATCAATTAGGTAACTAAGAACTAATAAGCTCCACTAGCTATCCCACCACTCGCGGACAATAACTAGCTTTACTTACTAAACTTAAAACCTACTGATGGAATGCTAGGAATTTAATTCAAAATTTGCATCTCGAATTAAACACCTATTTGTTCGAACTTGGCTTAATATTTAATGGGAATTTTCGAATCAACCGGAGAGTTGTTCGGTTCGACGTCACCAACATATATGTTATCCAATTTTATTAGTCTTGATTAATGCAAGTACACTGAAATGCATTTCAAACAAGCACATAAACAGATAACATGTCCTAGCATGATACTAACATGTAATGATCATGGGTTCTACCTATCTTATGCGTGATATGTGGGTGCCACTCCACAATCACAAGTTCTAACATACATGACACATAAACAGTTTAAATCACATAAGGGAAAGCGGTAACAAAATATGAGCCCTATCTCTATTACATTTTTACAATTGAGATTCTCCTCCCTAACATTTTGAGGGGAATTCACTTATGGCCTCCTTGTTACTTGAATGTGGTCCATCTTACTCCATGGGTGCATTGTCTCCAAAATGAAAATACAACCTCACCACCTTTCTCTACTCTCAAATTACAATAAAAAGAAAAAGACATAAAGTAATAAGGCTCAATCTTCATATTGGCCTTAGATCACATAATAGTACGCACATAAGTGAGGCTCCAACCGCAATTGAAAAACGCAATTATAGGGCTCCAACCCCAATTTAAACCATCCATGTGCATAAATTAAAACCATACATAAGTCTAAACCCATGATCACCTAACATGCTTTTGCGAGAATTTAAATTTAGGCAATAAATTAAAATTCCCGTTTCAAGTCTTAATGACTTAAAACACGACTTGATGCGAGCCTTATTTATAAAAGTTTTCAATAAATCCCAAATTAACAAAAAAAATAAAATTCCAATTAATTTCTGAAAATTAATAATTTTATTAAAGATGTATTTTCCCAAAATATAAACCGTTTCTATTTCTCAAAAATCCCAATTTTAAGTTTTATTCAAAAATTAAAATAAATATTAAAAAAATAAAATTTTAAAATTAAAATAAAAAATTGAGACTGCATTGCACGAAATACGAAAACGGATCACGAGGAAAAACGGGGCCCGTACGCGAAAGCGGACCGCACGCGCAACGGTGAGCGCGCGCACAGCTACGGCCTTGTGCGCGCTGGCCGCGCGCGGTCCTCTCGCCCAGCTTGCGGGCGAGGCGCGCCCGGAAGGCCTCCCGCGCGGTTGCGGGAGGGTGCTGGGCGGTGTCGCCCATGTGCGCGCCTGGGCAGGCGGGCGGTGCGCGCGAGCGGGGTTTCGCGTGTTCGTTGTAATCCGGGTTTCCGTTTCGTGTTTTCGTTCAAAAGCAAAACCAAACCAAGAAATCGAAAAACAGTTTATACAGTTTCAAATCTAAAATAGTTTTTCAAAATTAAATTTTGCATAAACCAATTTTCAGGAAAAAATACAGTTTCGTAATTCAGGCTTTCTAAAACAATTACAAATACTCAATCGCATCAAGCCTAAGAATTTCTACCAAATTCAGAATAATTGAGACGAATCAGAAACACGATTAACGAGGTGGCTCTGATACCACTTGTGAAAACACGAATCAGAAAGCAGCGGAAATTTAAAATTTTTCCAACAAAAGGATCTTGGACTCGTAATCGTGTATCAAAATTCGAAGGAATTAGAAACTTACTTTCTTAATTGTCTTTCTTGAAGCGTTTCAAGCCACCCAAGAACGCTCTTCTCGTGGCTTGATCCCCTCTCCTTGGTAAAGCTCGAAGCTTCAAACTTCAAACTTGAAGCTCTCTAGAGATAGTCCACCAACTTGACTACAATCTAACTAGTAAGGATGCTATTTCTCTAGTTAGTGTTTAGGCTTAACCTAGGGTTTTGTTTATCTTGGAGAAAGAATGGTGTTCAACACTTGAACCAAAAGAATTCTCGATTAGCCCCAAGAGGAGCTCGAGCTCCTCTGTTTATAAGAGGGGAGGACCGAAAATCGTAGTCCTTATGGGCTAAGGATTTTGATCCCTCTCTCCTATTACTTGATCATCAAGTAATTTTGACTTTGACTTTGAATTCAAATTCAAATCAACTTTCAAGAGAGCTAAAATATCCAAACTATTTTTGGATAATTTTATACTTTATTTATTTAAAATAAATAACTTATTTTTATCTAATTAATTAATTCACAATTAATTAACTAGATTATTTTTCTCCAAAATAAGACTTTCTTTTTAATTCAAAATTAAACCGAAGTCTATTAAATAATTAATCACATTAATTATTTATCACATAAATAAATATACACATATATTTACACACATGTGAGACACGTGTCACTCACCTGAGCCACACGTGTGGTTCACACGTATGGAACCCTCTTGGCCCGATTAACTCGTTTAATCATTTTTAAGTCTTAACTCATGTAACCAAGTTGTTGTGTGTGACCCTCTAGGTTCTCAAGTCAATTAGCAGTGACCCCAATTAATTAATTCACTAATTAATTAATCCGTCCACAGATCAAACGACCATAGTCTAGCAATAGGTGTTTAACCCCTAGCTGAATTGGAATGTTCGGAATCGACAGAACCTTTAAGTCATTGATTCATGTGAGATACAATCATCATACTTACTATCTCTCAACCAAGATCTAGGGTAAGGGAATAATCAGAACCCTAATAATCCGGTCTTAAAGCTAAGTGCATTTCATATCCATTTGATCTCAATCCAAGAAACCCTTTTCTGGATTTCTTGATCTACTACCTTGGCCAAGGACTCCATATGCCATATGAATGACTTACACAATAAGAGATCACCTTGCAAATGCAAGTGTAGGTCCTTTCTTGATTCTCATTCACTTTCATGAATCACTTGTGCAGCCCCAGCATAAGCCTTGAATCAGTTGTCTAAGGCGACACCCTTTAAAGCTTATACCTAAGACTACAGAGTTAACTCATAAAGTGACAAGGAACCTCAAGTCTAAGCATCAATTAATGACATCAATGACCCGTGAGATATTTCCTAATCTGGAAGTTTCCATTTCCTGAAATAGAAACATCCTTTCCCATTTAGGAATCTTCTCACACGGGGCACCTCAGTGCACTTACTTATTAAAGTAAGCACCCTCATGTATCACGCACGTATCAACTATACACTTTGCACCTCCATGAAACAAGGTGGTCCTTCTTAAGGGCGTGATCCCACGAGCAAGCCTTAGAGGAGTCAGGTTGACACTCCCACTGTCTGTAGGACTTATCGGCTTGGAGCATTTTACTAATCGTGACTTATGTGAGATAGGGCTCGTTTCATGAACCATTTCACCTAAATGGTAGAGTCCTAAAGTCATCAGGATTAGGGGAGTTCTCATACATGCACAGCTAAAGTAAACGCATACCAAACAAGAGAATATAAAGAAGTGTTGCCTTAATTCGTTATTTCATTCAAAGATTGTCTGTGATTACAATAAGGAAAAGCACAAAGCGGATATACAATCGGCTTTCTAGGGCACTATTCCTAACAATCTGGTCCACAAATTCTCTAGTCCTGAGTGAACAACTCTGGGTGGAACCGTTTCATTTCATCCTCGGTATCCCATGTAGCTTCCTCGGTTTTATTGCTTCTGCAGAAAACATTAACCATGGGACTCCTCCGGTTTCTCAATTCCTGAAATTTCCGATCCAAGATCTTAACCGGCATCTGAATAAATGTCAAATTTAGTTCCAATTCAACTTCTTTAACGGGGAGAATCGTGGTCTCATCGGGGTAATATTTCTTAAGTTGCGAGACATGAAACACGTTATGTATCCCTGTAAGACTTGGTGGTAGGTCCAATCTATAGGCTACTTCGCCTATTCTTTCAAGAATCTCAAAAGGACCTAAGTAGCGAGGATTAAGCTTTCCTCCTTTCCCGATCCGGGTGAAACCTTTCCTTGGTGACACCTTCAAGAATACCCGGTTACCAACTTCAAATTCAAGATCTTCACGGCGTGTATCGGCATAGCTCTTTTGCCTATCTTGCGCGGCTTTCATCCTTTTTTGTATCGTTTGAACTTTGTCAATCATAGCTTGAACGACCTTCGAAGGTTCCTCAAACTTCTCACCTTTCTTTACCCCTTCCTGTTTCGGCCATTTCCACTCTTCCAAGTCGAAAAACAACGGAGATCGGCACTTCCTTCCATAATGAAGTTCATGAGGAGCCATCCCGATTGAAGCCTGGAAGCTGTTATTAAAGGCAAATTCAATCAAAGGTAACTGCTCCTGCCACGAATTCTGAAAATCCATCGCGCAAACCCGAAGTAGATCTTCCAAATATCTTATTAATCTCTTGGTCTGACCATCTGTTTGTGGGTGAAATGCTGTACTGAACTTGAGTCTCGTTCCCAAAATGGCCTGTAATTCTTACCACAACTTCGATGTGAACCTCGGGTCTCGGTCTGAAACTATGCTCACCGGAATACCATGAAGTCGGATAATTTCCCTGTTGTAGATCTCGGCCAACTTTGGAATCTTATAAGACATCCGGACCGGTAGAAAGTGAGCAGACTTCGTAAACCTATCCACGATTACCCAAATACCATCAAATCTACTTTTCACCTTCGGTAACCCCGGATACAAAGTCCATCGTTACTTGTTCCCACTTCCATTCGGGAATAGGTAACGGTTGTAGAAGTCCCGCGGGTTTTTGGTTTTCAGCTTTCACTCTCTGGCAGGTCAAGCAGTGTTTTACATACTCGGCAACGTCTCTTTTCATTCCATTCCACCAATAATATTACTTCAAGTCTTTATACATTTTTTTTCCTCCCGGGTGGATTGAATATGCTGACTTGTGAGCTCCTTCAAGTAGAACCCGTTTCAATTCTTCAGGCACTACTACTCTGTTTTTGAATCGAAGAAAACCTGTCTCGTCAAACCCAAAAGGACTCTCCGGATCAGCTTTAGCCTTGCTTACAAATTTCTGTACCTCCGGGTCATTATTCTGAGCCTCAAATAACCGATACTTCAATTCCGGTTGAATTGTGATATTAGAAACCCGAGCCTTTAGCATAATTAGGGCAACTTTCCTTTATTTCCAAATTCGGTACACTCGCCTTCCTGCTAAGTGCAACAGCGACCACATTGGCTTTTCCCGAATGATACTTGATCGTGCAATCATAATCTTCTACCTCTTCCATCCAACGCCGTTGCCTCATATTCAAGTCCTTCTACGTGAATAAATACTGGAGGCTCTTGTGGTGGGTGAAAATATCAAAAAAAATCCCATATAAATAATGTCTCCATTTCCCGAGAGCAAAGACCACGGCTGCAAGCTCCAGGTCGTGTGTAGGATAATTCTTTTCATATTCCTTTAACTTTCGGGAGGCATAAGTAATCACCTTTCCTTTCTGAGTCAAAACACAACCTAAGTCTTCCTTAGAAGCATCAGTATACACGACATACTCTTCTGAACCCTTGGGTAATGCTAACACCAGAGCTGAGACTAACTTTTCTTTCAAAAAGTTGAAACTTTGATCACATTTCTCGTCCTAGACAAACTTGACATCTTTCTTTGTCAATTGGGTCAACGGTGCAGTGATCTTAGAGAAATCCTGAATGAACCTCCTGTAATATCCGGCCAATCCCAAGAAGCTCCTAACTTCCGAGGCATTCTTTGGTTTCTCCTATTTAAGCACAGCCTCAATTTTCGAGGGATCGACATCCAAACCCTTGCCTGAAATCACATGTCCCAAGAAAGCAACCCGATAGATCCAAAATTCACACTTACTGAATTTAGCAAACAAATGATGCTCCTTTAAAGTCTGTAGAACAAGCTTAAGATGCCTCGCGTGCTCCTCGGTAGATTTTGAGAATACCAAAATGTCATCGATGAAAATTACCACAAACTTGCCGAGGAAAGGCCTGAAAATCCTGTACATCATATCCATGAAAGCTGCAGGGGCGTTAGTTATTACAAATGGCATAACCACGAACTTGTAATGCCCGTACCGAGTATTGAATCCCGTCTTTGGAATATCCTCTGCTCGAATTCGCAGCTGGTAGTATCCCTGTCTTAAATCAAATTTCAAGTAGACCTTGGAACCCTGAAGTATATCAAATAACTCCTCGATGTGTGGAAGGGGATACTTGTTCTTGATAGTCACCCGGTTCAACTCCCGGTAATCGATGCACATCCTCAAAGTCCCGTCCTTTTTCTTTACAAATAAAACTTGTGCTCCCCAGGGTGAAGAACTCTGCCTGATGTACCCAACTTCCATCAATGCCTCGAGTTGAACCTTAAACTCTTTCAATTCTGCTGGAGCCATCCGATATGGAGTCTTCGAATACGGCTCTGCATTCGGGTAAAGATCAATCACAAATTCAATCTCTCGTTCGGCAGGCAAAGAATCTAATTTCTCTGGAAAGACTTCGGGAAATTCCTTCACCACTCCCGTGTCTTCCAATTTCACTTGATCCTTGGGCTTATTCAGGATATAGGCAATGAATCCTGTAGCCCCATCTTTGTAACGCCCCGAATTTCATTAATTACATTCTTATGTTTATTATAATTTTATAAATTATATTTTATCAAAATTTCATGAAATTCATATTAAACTTATAATTTATCTCATAATTTGAAAATGTTTATTACGTGAAATAATTACCGAATATGATTTAATTGTCAACTTGCCCCTGTATGTTCATTCTTTTAAATTCAAAGGACCAAATTGCATGACTTTTCCCAAGGACTCAATTGATCAATTCCCAAAGCTTTTCATCATTAATTGCATGATTTAAACTCTTGAGGGACTAAATTGCAAATTGATCATATCATCAATTTCAAGGATGATGAATCACGGTATAAACATTCCATGAGCTTCCTTGATCATTTTTATCCCAAAACTCTATCGGTTGCTTCCTTTCCCCTCACCGAACCATTCTACAAGAAAGAGAGAGGAGATTTTCAATCCTTGCATCAAGAATTTCAAGAAATAATTCAAGAATTGAAGCTTCATCATCATCATCTATCTTCTTCCTTTCTTTCCATTTCAAGGTGGGTATATGCATGGTTTGATGATTCTTGTTTAAGTATGGATTAGCTAGGGTTGAGGATTTGTGGGTAAATAGATTATTTGTTGGTTGAAGCATGATTACATGAGTATAACATGATTTATGGCATGAATTCTTGGAAATTGTAACTTGAGTGATCAAGTTTGAGCATGAACTTGAAATCTTGATTCTTGATGATTTGCCATGATTTATGTGTTTAAATGGAGTATTATTGCTTGTTGAATAGGTATGCATGCATATTTCCAGAAATTCATGCCTTTTATTGATCAAACTTGAGTGGTTGGAAGCTTTGTTGTTATGCCGTAGCTGCTTCTCTGTTTTTCCTCTGTTCTTCCAGTTGAACTGGGAACGACCGTTCCCAGCCTTAAGGCATTGTGGGAATGGGCGTTCCCACCCTTTTAAATAAAATAGGCGGCCGAGACGGGGAACGGCCGTTCCCATTTTGGCCTACGTGCCGGAAGGGCCGTTCCTAGCCTCAGCGTGTTTTTACATTGGGAAAACGTTGGCGCGTTTTGAAGGGCCACGGGAACGGCCCTTCCCATTTACAAAAGGAAGCCGGAACGCCCGTTCCAGCATGCCTGGCAGAACAAATGTGACTGCATAAAATTACATTTTTAGCCCCATGATCCGACGACTTCTTTGACCCCGAATTGCTGTTATATGTGCTAATATGTACTGAAACAAGATGTTATCATGCCACATTGCATTTTCCTCGTCATCTCGTTGCATTTTCGCCATTCGTCATATTTGGTCTATTTAGAGTCAAGTCTCACGTGTACACGTTTATTTTGCACAGACCAGCTTCGTAGGGACGAGGAGCAAGCCCCGTAGGCCGTGCCCTACTTGTCTTTTGTCTGTAAAGGTGAGGTGTAATTGTTAGTATATAGAACCCGTATAACCTTTATGTGGATTTCAAGCCAAAAGGTATATATATATACTTATTTCTAATGTTTTCTAAACCTATACACAATTGCAAGCAAGTCATGTATCATGATTGATTGATGGATAGTGTTTTGGCGAGTAAAGCATGTCACGTTGGGCCCGAGGGTAGTGGTTTGAGCCAACCGGGAAAGCATGGGCTGACGGGTAACTCGAACATTATCCTCACCACATTTGGGGTCACCCCTGAATCCGCTAGGAGATTAGTGGAGGAAGGAGCTCCGGGCTTAGGGATTCATGTACGCTCTGCTCAATGAGATTGGATGGTGGGGCCTTGCAATCCCACCATCACCGGAGGAAGAAGGAGACTGGGGATGGGTCCGGCACCGTGGATTGTCCTCGGGTTATTGTCATGATTGCATGTATTGATTATTCTGCCTGAATACACCTGCACGACTGCACGATAGCTTAATTGCATGATCACTTATTAAAAGATAAAGCAAGCATGCATTGTACACAGTTGGAATAGGTTGGAGATTGCCCTCACTCGCCGGGCCACGAATTGCACGCATTGAAACATTAAAACGATTAAAGTATTTAATACTGGTAGTTGTAATCTCGGGCGAGTTTATGTGATTGTGAACTTATATTACTTTCAATTATAAAACCTTACCCGAGGTTATAACTTGCATGTGATTGCGCTAATATATGTATTGCCCCTCACTCAGTCTTCCATGGACTGACGACCCACTTTTCAGGTTGTCGCGGTCGTGTGCTAGGCGGGAGTCTGAGTCGTGTCTTGTCATCCGGCCGGGTCTAGCACTTCACACATCTTCGTGTTATTGCTTTTGCTATGTCCTGAGTTAGTACGTTATAGTTCTTCGCATTTGGGGACTTTTGCTTGTATGATATATAAGAGATGATAATGTATTGGTATCTGTTGGTATCTATTAGTATTTATATCGTTGATGTAAATATGGTACCTATATATATCTATGAATTAATGCTTCCGCTTTTAACTTTTATTTCTTGATTTTGTATTGCTTTGGGGTATAGTCCCGCCTAGCTCGTCTTTTCTTTTATTTGTCACCCGTTCGATATAGGTTAGTTCATGTACGGATTTTCCATTTCGTATGTGGATCGGCCTATAGTTCGGGGATGTGGTATCTCTACGAATAGGGGTGCTACAGTCTTTAACCAATTTCTGAGCCTCTGAGAAGGAAAGTAATGGTACAGTCTTTGAAGTCCAACCCGTAGTAACTTCTGAACCCAATTGTACTTTCTTCGCCCGACAATCTATTGTAGCACAGTACCTGTACAACCAATCCATCCCCAAAATAGACCATATCTTTCCATCGGCATAAGAATGAAATCTGTCAAGAACTCTCGGCCCTCAATCACCACTGGAACATCCCTATAAACCTGATCCGTCTCTCGTCTACTACCAGAAGGAGTGCTAACTAAATAGCCCACAGAAGAGCATATAGTAGGCAAAGACAGAGTAATAGCAATAGAATGCGCAAGAAAGGAGTGTGTAGCTCCTGGATCAAATAATGTATGGATGTTCGTGCCATGAATGCATATGGTACCTTTAACAACTGCAGTGGGGTCGATCTCAACACCCTGTTCGTCTCCAGCCAGTGCATAAGCTCGAGCTCTCACTAGTGGCCTCTGTAACGCCCCGATTTTTCTAATTAACCTTTTTCGCTTCATTGTAATTTTATAAAAAATTCATGACACATTAATTATATCAAATCTTTGATTTCATATCATTCAAAATATTATTTCATGACACGAAAACTATTTATTGCATAAAATTAATTACCGAGAGTGATGAAATTACTAAATTGTCCCTAGTTAAATATTTTCCAAAACTCTAAGGACTTAATTGCATAATCCTCTAAGGACCTTATTGATTACATTTCAAGAGTTTAATTACTCAATTGCATAACTTAGAGACTTCGAGGATTAATTGGCAAATTAGTATATTTCACAATTTTCAAAAATGGATGAATCATGTATTAACCTTTCCATGAGCTTCCATGAGCTCATTTCATCCAACAATTGCCAAAACATATCCGTCTCTCTCTCGGTAACAAGAAGGAAGAAAAAGGAAGAAATAATTTGCTATCAATCATCAAGATTTCAAGAAGAGTTCCAAGAAACTTGAAGTTCATCATCATCATCATCATACTTCTTCATTCCTTTCATCTTTAAGGTTGGTTTGCATGAAAACCATGATTCTTGATCATAATTGCATAGGCTAGGGTTTGAATGATATATGCTAGATGTTCGAACTAGAATTGGAAGCATGATTGAGTGATCATTTCATGAATTCTTGCTTGATTCCTAGCTTGATTTCTTGAATATTTGGCAAAAATGATCAAGTTTGATCATGAGCATGGAACATGAGTATGTGATGATATTTCATGGTTTTAAGTGTCTAAGTGTTATATTATTACTTCATGAATGTGTATGCATCATATTTCCACAAATTATAGTATTTGGGGATCAAAATTGGGTGTTTGTGGCTTTGTTGCTTTCTTCCCGAGAGCTTCCCCTGTTTCTGCCTCTGTTTTTCAATTACAGAGACTGGGAACGACCGTTCCCAGCCTTAAGGCTTTACGGGAACGACCGTTCCCATTCCTTTTCAAAATTAGGCAGCCGACTACGGGAACGGCCGTTCCCATTTTGGCCTTGGAACCGGAAGGGCCGTTCCCATGAGGCGCGTTTTAAAAAGAGGAAAACGCGGGCACGTTTTGGGGAACTCTTGGGAACGACCGTTCCCATTTTACAAAGGGAACGGGAACGGTCGTTCCCACCTGTGTTGCAGAACAAAAGTTTCTGCATAAAATTACGAAATTAGCCCCTCGATCCAACGACTTCTTTGACCCCGAATTGCTATAATATGTACTAATATGATGTGAAACAACATATTATGATACCACATTGCATTTTCATGATCGTTTCGACACATTTCCGCCGTTCGTCATATTTGGTCCATTTTAGGTCATAACTCATGTACACACGTCGTGTTTACACAGGTCACGAGGTCGTGAACGAGGGACCAGCTCCCTAGAACGTATCCTTATTGCATTTCACAAGAAAGGTGAGGTTTAGTGAATAATGGTATAACACCCTATAACCGTATGTGAACTTTCAAAGCCAAAAATGTGTTTATTTACGTTCTTAAACTCTTTCTAAACGGTTAAAACAGTTTCAAGCAAATCGGACTCATGCAAAGCAATGCATGTGGTTCGATTAATAGCATGATCATGCAAAGCAATGCATGTATTGTACTATTCGTGATTGTTTAGTGGCGAGTAGCATGATAGCACAATGGGCCCGAGGGTACGTGTACGAGTCAACCGGGAAAGCATCGGGCTGACGGGTAGCTCTATACACACCCCTCAACACTGGGATGACCCCTGAATCCACCAGGAGGTTGGTGGAGGAAGGAATCCCGCACGTGGGAGTCATGTTCCTGACGTGCGTAGACTGGATGGATAGGGCTTTGCAAACCCACCATCACCCGGAGTGAAGGAGTTCATGAATTGAATACGTGTACACCTTAACTGAATTGCTTGATCACATGATATTATAACTAGCTGGTAATGATTCACTATTGGAGTAAGGTTGGAGAAGCCCTCACTCGCCAGGGCCACGTATCAATGAAATGACTTTTAATTAATGAACTTGATAGTTGTAATCTCGGGCGATGAACGTTATACTTTAAACTTCTATTATTTTATAGTTAAACATTACCCGAGGTCACAACGTGCATGTTACTTGTGTTATACATTTATTTACTGCTTCACTCAGTCTTCCATGGACTGACACCCCACCTTTCAGGTACTTGAGAGCGGTCGTGGGCTAGGCGGGAGTCGAGTCAGGTCGCACACCTCACAGAGTCTAGCATTCCATTTATGTACAGAACTTTTGTTGTTATACTATGACCGTTACTATCACGTGTTGGACATTTTGATATGAACAATATGCTAGAAATATTAATGTATTGATAGATATGTATTATCTATACTGATGAATTATTCGGTGCTGCTGCTTCATTTTATTGCATGTAGAGTTTAGTTCCCGCCTAGCTTGTTGGTATTGCATTGTCACCCGTTCGCTATAGCTTTGATTTATGTATGGATTATCCATTTCATACGTGGATTGAGGCTATAGTGCGGGGGTGTGGCACCTCCACGTGTAAGGGGTGTTACATCTGAGGTGGTATCAGAGCCAGGTTGCAAAACCGAGGTTCTCGAGTCGTGTCAAGTGAGTCTAGGTCGAACGGCATAGGATTACTTGTTACGTGAGAAGTTGGTATTTAATTGAAATTACGTGAATTGCTTGAATTCTTGAATTATTTGAATTTCTGAGATTCTTTGAAATGTGTGCTGCATTAACTTTATGAAATTATTTGCACACATTTTGCATCTATTAACCAAACCATGCATGTATAGTGATCTTATTTCAGGATGGATCATGATAGACATCATCGTGACCGGTCCCCGAGACATAGACATCATCATCATCGTCGCCACCATCGCCATGAGGAGTCATCCCCTTCTCCACCTCCTCAAGCCCAGCCTCAGGATTTTATGAACGCTGTGGTGGGGTTAATTGATCAGAGGATACAGGAAAGGGTTCCTCCCGTACCACCTGCGCAGATAGCACCCCCGGGTAACCCTATTTCTGCTATACTCCGGGAATTCCAAAATCAACAACCCCCAAAGTTCTACAAGGGTGATGACATTCAGGCCGAAATGTGGCTCAAAGAGATTGATAGGATTTGGCAACTAATTCCTTGTGACTCCCAGGAAAAAGCCCGCTGCACTCTTACCTTGATTCAGGGCGAAGCTTACTCCTGGTGGGAAAGTATTCAGATCGTATTAGAGGCTGCCGGAGAAACTATCACTTGGGAAGTATTTGTTAGAGAATTCCGAAATAAGTTTATCCCTCCAGCTTCACGTACTCGGAGGTTGAGGGAATTTACCGAATTAAAACAAGAAGGAAGATCGGTGGGCGAGTACATAGCGGAATATGAACGTTTATCTCGCTATGCCCCTAACATAGCGAGTGACGATTTCCACAAAGCAATGCAATTTGTGCAAGGACTCAGGCCGGAGATACAGGATGCTCTGAAAGCCGCTAATACAAGTACGTGGGCCAAAGCTACGGCGAAGGCGTTGAAGGTTGAGGATTCGGACAATGCAAGAAGGCCTGTTCCTCCTCTCGAACAAGACTTAGTCTCGGGATCAGGACCAGATTCTAATACAATGAAAAGGTCCGTTAGCGATTTGGTTCTACCGCCTCCGGAAAGGTCGAAAAAGAAGAAGTCCCAGAATAATAAATCAGTTTCAGGGAATGCTTCTACTATGACTTCGCCGTCACAGTCAGGAAAGATTCTTTGCACATATTGTGGACGCGATAATCATACCTACGAGAATTGTCGGGAACGACTGAATTTATGTATGAGGTGTGGGAGCAAAGAGCATCAAGCAAATATGTGTCCGAGGCGAAGAGAAAGAACAAGAGTAGCCCGAGGTATCAACTACACTCATAGCAACTTCAACGGTGAACGGTATCATTAAACATGCATAACACGAGCATCATGAATTTTATTATTGATGAAATTATTGCTAGCAACAATGTGCTTCGGTGTAAAAGATACCTAGATGGGATTGGCGTGATTTTACTTGCCTCTTTTGTGATAAATGTTTCAGCATTGTTTTGAAGTATTACTTGAGCATATTAGAGAGACGGGGCACTCTCATCTTTACCGAGAAACGGGGTTTTCTCACCTCTGTTGAAAGACGGGGATCTTTCATTCCTTGTTAAGAGACGGGGTTCTCTTATAACTCGTGCATGATTTGGAAACTCGAAGTGGACCTGGGGACCAGGTCCTTTTAAGGGGGGAAGAATTGTAACGCCCCGATTTTTCTAATTAACCTTTTTCGCTTCATTGTAATTTTATAAAAAATTCATGACACATTAATTATATCAAATCTTTGATTTCATATCATTCAAAATATTATTTCATGACACGAAAACTATTTATTGCATAAAATTAATTACCGAGAGTGATGAAATTACTAAATTGTCCCTAGTTAAATATTTTCCAAAACTCTAGGGACTTAATTGCATAATCCTCTAAGGACCTTATTGATTACATTTCAAGAGTTTAATTACTCAATTGCATAACTTAGAGACTTCGAGGATTAATTGGCAAATTAGTATATTTCACAATTTTCAAAAATGGATGAATCATGTATTAACCTTTCCATGAGCTTCCATGAGCTCATTTCATCCAACAATTGCCAAAACATATCCGTCTCTCTCTCGGTAACAAGAAGGAAGAAAAAGGAAGAAATAATTTGCTATCAATCATCAAGATTTCAAGAAGAGTTCCAAGAAACTTGAAGTTCATCATCATCATCATCATACTTCTTCATTCCTTTCATCTTTAAGGTTGGTTTGCATGAAAACCATGATTCTTGATCATAATTGCATAGGCTAGGGTTTGAATGATATATGCTAGATGTTCGAACTAGAATTGGAAGCATGATTGAGTGATCATTTCATGAATTCTTGCTTGATTCCTAGCTTGATTTCTTGAATATTTGGCAAAAATGATCAAGTTTGATCATGAGCATGGAACATGAGTATGTGATGATATTTCATGGTTTTAAGTGTCTAAGTGTTATATTATTACTTCATGAATGTGTATGCATCATATTTCCACAAATTATAGTATTTGGGGATCAAAATTGGGTGTTTGTGGCTTTGTTGCTTTCTTCCCGAGAGCTTCCCCTGTTTCTGCCTCTGTTTTTCAATTACAGAGACTGGGAACGACCGTTCCCAGCCTTAAGGCTTTACGGGAACGACCGTTCCCATTCCTTTTCAAAATTAGGCAGCCGACTACGGGAACGGCCGTTCCCATTTTGGCCTTGGAACCGGAAGGGCCGTTCCCATGAGGCGCGTTTTAAAAAGAGGAAAACGCGGGCACGTTTTGGGGAACTCTTGGGAACGACCGTTCCCATTTTACAAAGGGAACGGGAACGGTCGTTCCCACCTGTGTTGCAGAACAAAAGTTTCTGCATAAAATTACGAAATTAGCCCCTCGATCCAACGACTTCTTTGACCCCGAATTGCTATAATATGTACTAATATGATGTGAAACAACATATTATGATACCACATTGCATTTTCATGATCGTTTCGACACATTTCCGCCGTTCGTCATATTTGGTCCATTTTAGGTCATAACTCATGTACACACGTCGTGTTTACACAGGTCACGAGGTCGTGAACGAGGGACCAGCTCCCTAGAACGTATCCTTATTGCATTTCACAAGAAAGGTGAGGTTTAGTGAATAATGGTATAACACCCTATAACCGTATGTGAACTTTCAAAGCCAAAAATGTGTTTATTTACGTTCTTAAACTCTTTCTAAACGGTTAAAACAGTTTCAAGCAAATCGGACTCATGCAAAGCAATGCATGTGGTTCGATTAATAGCATGATCATGCAAAGCAATGCATGTATTGTACTATTCGTGATTGTTTAGTGGCGAGTAGCATGATAGCACAATGGGCCCGAGGGTACGTGTACGAGTCAACCGGGAAAGCATCGGGCTGACGGGTAGCTCTATACACACCCCTCAACACTGGGATGACCCCTGAATCCACCAGGAGGTTGGTGGAGGAAGGAATCCCGCACGTGGGAGTCATGTTCCTGACGTGCGTAGACTGGATGGATAGGGCTTTGCAAACCCACCATCACCCGGAGTGAAGGAGTTCATGAATTGAATACGTGTACACCTTAACTGAATTGCTTGATCACATGATATTATAACTAGCTGGTAATGATTCACTATTGGAGTAAGGTTGGAGAAGCCCTCACTCGCCAGGGCCACGTATCAATGAAATGACTTTTAATTAATGAACTTGATAGTTGTAATCTCGGGCGATGAACGTTATACTTTAAACTTCTATTATTTTATAGTTAAACATTACCCGAGGTCACAACGTGGATGTTACTTGTGTTATACATTTATTTACTGCTTCACTCAGTCTTCCATGGACTGACACCCCACCTTTCAGGTACTTGAGAGCGGTCGTGGGCTAGGCGGGAGTCGAGTCAGGTCGCACACCTCACAGAGTCTAGCATTCCATTTATGTACAGAACTTTTGTTGTTATACTATGACCGTTACTATCACGTGTTGGACATTTTGATATGAACAATATGCTAGAAATATTAATGTATTGATAGATATGTATTATCTATACTGATGAATTATTCGGTGCTGCTGCTTCATTTTATTGCATGTAGAGTTTAGTTCCCGCCTAGCTTGTTGGTATTGCATTGTCACCCGTTCGCTATAGCTTTGATTTATGTATGGATTATCCATTTCATACGTGGATTGAGGCTATAGTGCGGGGGTGTGGCACCTCCACGTGTAAGGGGTGTTACAGCCTCGGACCTGCAGGTGGCGGATCCTGACGATCCGGACAACCATCAACCCAGTGCTCGTCACTCCCACAGATCAAACATAAACCCAACCGTCGTTTGCAATTATCATATGTATGTGTAGTAAGCCCACAAAATCTGCAACCCGGTTTCTGAGGTGGCTGTGGTGGTGTTGGAGCTCGTGGAGCCTTCTTGGGTGGTCCTGTAGCTTTAAATTTCTTCCCGGATTCCTTTGGTGCTGGAGGTGCAGAATAAACCATAGGCCTCTTTCCCGAGCTTGATCCCTATCCCGATCTCGAACCCGAAACCTGTCCTGTGCGGGGAATAGGCCTCCTGGCAATGTCTGAATCCTCGACTTTCAAAGCTTTGGCGGTAGCTTTGGCCCAGGTGCTCGTGTTAGCTGCTTTCAAGGCGTCCTGGATATCTAGCCTGAGTCCCTACATGAACTGCATCGCCTTGTGAAAGTCGTCATTCGCTATGTTAGCTGCATAGCGAGATAGTCTTTCGAACTCGGCGATGTACTGACCTACTGATCTCCCTCCTTACTTCAACTCTGTAAACTCCCTCAACCTGCGGGTACGGGAAGTTGGAGGAATGAACTTGTTTCTAAACTCACAAAGACCTCCCACGTGATATCGGTACCTGCAGCCTCCAAAACTATCTGAGTGCTCTCCCACCAGGAGTAAGCCTCACCCTGGATCAAAGTAAAGGTGTAGTGGGCCTTCTCCTGAGTATCACAAGGAATGAGCTGCCAAATTCTCTCAACTTCTTTCAAACACATCTCCGCCTGAATATCATCGCCCTTATAGAACTTCGGGGGATGCTGATTCTGAAACTCTCGTAGTATAGCTGAAATGGGATTCTCCTGGGGTGCTGCGGGTGTTGGTGGTGCTGGAGGGGCCCTTTCCTGAAGCCTCTGATCAATCAGCCCTACCACAGCGTTCATGAAATCCTCGGGCTATGCCTGAACAGGTGGAGGACGAGGTAATCTCTCACGGCGATGATGGCGGTGATGGCGATGATGCCGATGTCTCGAAGATCGGTTACGGTGATGTCTATCACGATCCATCCTGAAATCAAATCGCTACACATGCGTGGTTTGATTAATAAATGCAAATGTGTGCATATAATTCCATAATGTCAATAAGCACACGTTCAAAGAAGATCAAATAACTGAAGTAAGGCAAGAATTCAAGTAAATCAAGTAATTCAATTAAATGCAGACTCTCAAGTAACAAGTAATCCTATGCCATGCGACCTAGACACACTTGACACGACTCGAGAACCTCGGTTTTGCAACCGGGCTCTGATACCACCTGTAGATGTAGCATCCTAACCCCCAAGGCACTACATCTCCCGCACTATAGCCCGATCCACATACAAAATGGACAATCCGTACGTAAACCGAACATATAGCGAACGGGTGACAATCAAGAAAACAACGAGTTAGGCGGGACACTCCCCAGCATACACAAACAAAAACATGAAGTTAAAAGCGGAAGCATTTGAATTAATACGTATAGGTACCATATTTACCAAAGTATATACATAGTAGGTACCAACATTAACTATCAGCACATTATCATCTCTTATATGATATACACATCTAAATATCCAAATGTAATCACAATGACCGTAACACGATATCTCAAAAGTGCTATACATGAAAGGTACAATGCTAGACTCTGTGAAATGCAAGACCTGACTCAACTCCCGCCTAGCACGACCACGACCAAAAGTACCTGAAAAGTGAAGTATCAGTCTACCGAAGACTGAGTGAGGGGCAATAAATTTATATAGCACACGTCACATGCAAGTCATAGCCTCGGGTGAAGACTTGGAAATGAAACAAATATAAAGTTCAAGAATACTTGTTCTTTGCCCGAGATTACGAGTATCAGGTTTAACATGTTAACTTGGTCATTTCATGAAACATGTGGCCCCGGCGAGTAAGGGCAATTTGTGACGCCCCGTTTTCTCGAAGGGCATCCTGACGATATTAACACGTAAGTCTCTACACTTGTGTGTGTTTAATTTAAAAATTATTGAGTTATGTGATTTAAGGTAAATCCAATTTAATATGTGATCATTTGGATTATTCTAAGATTAATTGTCAAGTTGATTTTAAATCCATCATGTTACGTAACTTGTTTAATTTCGGTTTACTTGAATTCCTTGAGATTAATTGGCAATCATATGTTTACGAAGTGTCGTTAAATTATACGAAAGGTTTCTAAAATTATATTGAATTGAACTCGAATTGGTAAATCTCTCTTTCATTTAATTTATAAAATTAATTTGGAGCTTGAACATAAAATTATTCCAATTTTATTTACGATTGTTTGTACGTGCTATTTCACTTTGCTACGCGATAAGGATATCCGGTTCTATATATGTTTAATTTCGGTTTACTTGAATTCCTTGAGATTAATTGTCAATCATATGTTTACGAAGTGTCGTTAAATTATACGAAAGGTTTCTAAAATTATATTGAATTGAACTCTAATTGGTAAATCTCTCTTTCATTTAATTTATAAAATTAATTTGGAGCTTGAACATAAAATTACTCCAATTTTATTTACGATTGTTTGTACGTGCTATTTCACTTGGCTACGCGATAAGGATATCCGGTTCTATATATGTTTAATTTCGGTTTACTTGAATTCCTTGAGATTAATTGTCAATCATATGTTTACGAAGTGTCGTTAAATTATACGAAAGGTTTCTAAAATTATATTGAATTGAACTCTAATTGGTAAATCTCTCTTTCATTTAATTTATAAAATTAATTTGGAGCTTCAACGTAAAATTACTCCAATTTTATTTACGATTGTTTGTACGCGCTATTTCACTTTGCTACGCGATAAGGGTATCCGTTTCTATATAGCTTGTGCACAAGACACATTTCTCCCAATCTCCTATTCTCTCTCTTGGTTCTCTCTCTCTCATTCCCGCACACACCCTACGCCTAAAACACACACTAGTCGTAACTTGGCCGTTTCTCGACGGAATTCGATGAATGAGTAGTCAATTTCGAAGAGCTCGACGAGAGGATCACGATGGTACAAAGATCTTGGCCAAACGACTAACGGTGGAGGAGATATCCGTGATATTCAGACGTAACTACTCAAAGTTCGGAAATTCGCGAAGTGGTGGTACAGTTATTGGAGCAGCGGTGGCTCCGCACGCGCGGCCCGAATTTCACGCCGCTGGTGGTGAATCTGGGCAAACATCGCTGGCCATTTTCGGCATTTACGGTGACAGTTTTGGGCGGATGAGATACCGATCTGAAGCTATTCTTATCGGGGATGAATTATGGGTTGGTGGCATAACCATCGGAGTGGAGGTGGCGGCGTACAAGACGTCCAAAGTCGCGGAGGCCGCGGCTTGTTATTGTAGCGGCCGAATTCTTGACTTTCCGGTCACTTTCTCCAGCAACCAACTTGGGGGTTTCGAAGAGCACGTCATGGGTAAGTCGATGCCTCTTACGGATTTCGTTTTCGTTCACCGGATTGGAAGTAATTTGATTTTGAAGTTTTGGGGTTTTCGTATTCTTGGATTCAAGATCTAGGACGATTGGCTTGGAATTTCCAGAAATTGATCAAGGATTTGGAATGAGCACAAAGACTACATTCTCGGGTAATTTTTCGGGATTTTTCCGGCGACTTTCGGTGGCGGCCCGGTGACTTTCCGTTGGCTCCAGTGGCGGCGCTCCGATGAATTTCGGACAGCTTATTGGCCTCGACGCGGTGAGTCCAACGCCGCTTTTCGATCGTTAATCGCACAGTCGGTTTATTTATTATGAATTATTTTGCGTAATTAGAATTATTTGAATTAATTGTTTTAAGTGCAAATGAATTATTTATTGTTAGTTTGTTGATCGAGATGCATTCCAATCGTATACGAAAACATGTATTGAATGGATTGTGATATGCATGAATGTTTCGATTTACAAGTTGAATCCCGATGTGATGAATTTATGCTATGTGTTTAGATACCAAGGGGTGTTAGTGTAATATCTAGAAACTAATCTCTTATGTGATAGTTTTGAGGAACGAGCATGTTTTGATTTCTTTATATGAATTTGAGACGTTCTCAATGTTATGTTTGTTGTAAATTTTGTTTCAAATACAAAATTTAGATACATGAAGGATGCTTGAACAACTTAAGACTTGATGCATGATAGGAGTTAGAATTGTAATATCTTGATTTACTCTTACTACTCGAAGATGGTATATTATGAATTATGGTGAATTGATAATTGTCATGTTTGTAAGTAATTAATTCCTAGTTGAATAATTGTATAAACACTTTAAATGAACAATTATGCTTAGCAATCAACTAAGGATATGTATCGTAATAATTATAAACTTTTATAAATGACTTAGGGGATGTAAGTGTAATATTTATGAAACTATGAATGTGACTTGAGCTTGTGTACCAAACATGTTGTGAAGTTGTAAAGTATGATCTTAAGTGAATTAAATGCACTCTTTATTTGTATCAAGCATGCCATCTACGTAAAACAACTTTGTATGTTTATATGATCAAGTTGCTCTTACTTATGCACTTTATAACTCGTCCTGAAATTGATGATTAATTGTAATATTATGATTAAACCCTGTGACATTGGATGATTTAATATGCATTTTGTGAATACATTGACTTCCTAAATTGATCTTGCATCTTTGGATATGAAATTACGTGTTGGTTGCTTGTAAATAGGACCTTGTTGAGCATTGATATGCCTTGAATGACCACGACACCTTATCCAAGCACAACATGAACACTTATGCATAACCACGATCATGTTGAGCAATGCCGTGCGTCTTATTTGGTTCATATAGAGTCTAAGTCTGGGCTTCTGTATGTCTTGTCACAGAGTTTGGTGGTGCCGGTGGGCCCGAGGTTTAGAGTGTTTGGCCCTTCACACTCTCAGACTCTATCTTCACGAGGTGAGGTTTAGGATTTTGTATAGTTATGCGACCTATGGCCTTTACATGCTGATTTCTACCCTTGCATGCGAGTATACCCTACTATAAATACGTATATGTTGGATATGACACGTTTATGGTTTTGTCTACGTCCTGCGTGGGTGGAGGTTATGAGGCTTAAAGTTCCATCACGTAGGAATAAAAAAAATATATAAACCAGTTTTTGAAGCATAGGTAAGCTATTTTGGGAAAACAGTTGTGTTTTAATTCTGTAGCGAGATTGCCATGAAAGATTGGCATATGTTATGTTATGATCTGTTCTGTTGTGGATCCAAGGAGCTATGGGATAGAAAGCCCTGGAACGGTATAGGGCCGTCAGGGATCAGTCTGTGTGTAGTTCCATTAGAGATATCTTCACGCGACCCGTGCTGTAGGGAAGGTGTGGTGTCTTGACCCTTCGGCTAAGGTCGGGGAGGACTCTTGTGGGTTCGCTACCCCTTTAGGGTGAGTCTATTTTAGACGGTTTATTCTCGATTGTATGGGGAAGGTACATCTCCTCCATCATTGGTGTAGAGGATGGATTGATTTTGATTTATGTTATGAGGAGTTGGGGTTGGGAGCTCGCACTCGCCGAGCAGTTGATTATGTTATGTTATGGAATTATGAATCGGGATAGAGTCTTCCTGGAAAATGATTTCTAAACTTATATCTATATCTTATTTGGATTCTTTCTAAACGTTTTGGTATGCAACACCTATCCCAGGTTCATGAGTCCATCCTTTTATTCTGTGCTATGCTCTTTATACATATATATTATGGGTGTGCGTTAGCCCCCTCACTCGGTCAAGTTGACTGACCCCTCATTTAATCTTTTAGTTGTAGGTCTGTTGGAGTTTGCTAGGCGGGTGTGAGTCCTTTGAGTTGCACTTCGTCGGTCTAGCCTTTCTAGTTACATTTTTCTTTCATACACTTTACTTATGTCATGACTTGTAGACTTGAGATTATACTTTACCTTTCTGTAGCCCTGTGTGGCATTCTTATTCGGCCCTGTGTGGCATATGATGATTATTACATTATGTTGATCGGATATTCGGGACTAGGTATCAATTGTAGTTGAACCCGTCACTTGTTTTGAATGTTGATTTAAATGCTTCCGCTATCTTGTTTGAATGTTTGTATTGCTTCCGCACTCTGAGTTTGTCAAGTTAGATCCGCCTAGCATAGCGTGTGAGTTTGTCTCCCGTTCGCTCTGATTCGGATTCGGGCATGGACTCCCATTTCATGACCGGGTCTGGGTCTCAGTGTGGGGGATGTGGCATCCTCCGTTCGGGGTGTTACACAATTCTCCAACCTTTACACCAATCCTGAACAATACGTGCTTGCATGATTAATTCAATACGTGATCACACATTTAATTTAGTGCTCAATTAGACATAATCATGATTAAAACATACAATAACCCGAGGACAATCCGTGGTGCCGGATCCGTCCCCAGTCTCCTTCTTCCTCCGGGTGATAATGGGTGTGCAAGGCCCAACTATCCATGACATGGTGTACGTCGGGGAACATGACTCCCACGCACGGAACTCCTTCCACCACCAATCCCCTAGTGGCTTCGGGGGTGATCCCAATGAGGTGAGGATAATTCAAGAGTTACCCGTCAGCCCTTGCTTTCCCGGTTGGCTCAAGAATTACCCTCGGGCCCAACTGCAATCATGACTCGCCAAAACATGCTTGAAGTTGTGAACAATCATGGCTTGCTTGTTTGAAAATGTTTATATTTTAGAAAACGTTTATAACTATAATAGGTTTTGGCGAAAATATCACATAAGGGTTGTAAGGTTTTAATTACCTAGAATAAAACCTCACCTTAGCTTACAATTGAAACAAGGATATGCTGTAAGGAGCCTACTCCTCGTCCACGACCTCGTGACCAGTGCAACACGACGTGTGTACGTGAGACATGACTCAAAATGGACCAAATAGGACGAACGGCGAAAATGCAACGAGATGACGATAAATGAACAATGTAGCATGAAAATATCTTGTTTTGACATGTATTCTATCATATAATAGCAATTTGGGATCAAAGAATGCATTGGATCAACATGCTAAAAATCGGATTTTATGCAGTAACTTTTCTTCTGTCAGACGTATGGGAACGGCCGTTCCGGCTTCCAGTTGAAATTGGGCTTTAGCTGGGCTTCCCGTTCCGGCTTCCCGTTCCGGCTTCCCATTGAAATTTTACGCGCCAACGTTTTAACTTTAAAAAATGCGCTTTAGCTGGGAACGGCCCTTCCAGACGCAGGCCAAAATGGGAATGGCCGTTCCCAGGTTCGCCAGCCCACTTTGATTTAAAAGAGTGGGAATGACCGTTCCCATAATGCCTTGAGGCGGGAAGGGCCGTTCCCAGTTTCTGCAACTAAAAAAAACAGACCAGAAACGGTGGATGGCTACGGGAGAAATCACCAAGGCAACAAAGTCCCAAGTTTGATCCATAAACCAATAATTTCTGGTAATATGCAGGCAAACAAGTTCAAGATATGAAATTATATCAATTAAACACCTAAAACATGAGATATCATCAAGAATCATAACTTCAAGTTCATGCACATATCTTCACATAACCTCAAATTTTGGCAAGAATTCATGCTATAATTCAAGATATAATCATGTAATCATGCTTCACTCAACAAATAATCCATAATTCCATGATTCCTCAAACCCTAGCTATCATATACTTGAGCAAAATCATCAAACCATGTACACACCCACCTTGAAATGAAAAGAAACGGAGAAGATAGATGATGATGATTATTATACTCCAAAGCTTCAAATATTTCTTGAAATTCTGGGATGAAATGATGAAAATCTCTTTCCCTCTTTCCTTGGATGAACCGAGAGCAAGAAGGAGCAAATATGTTGGTGAATTTTGGGATAAAATTGATCTTGGAAGCATGAAGAAGCCATATACCGTGATTCATGATTTTGAAAATGTGAAATGCTTTAATTGTAATTTAATCCTTTGTCTTATGGAGTCATGCAATCAAGGATGTATAGTTTTGAAATATGATCGATTAAGTCCTTGAAAAGTTATACAATTAAGTCCCTAATCAAGTAGGGACAATTTCGTAATTAAATCACTCCCGGTAATTATTTTACGTATCAAACATTTTTCCATGACATGAAATAATTTTTCAATGATATGAAATCATATAATTCACGTAAATAATGTATCATGAATTTTATAAAATTATGAGATGTCACGTAGGAAAATAGAAATTAAAAGAATTAAAATAAATCCTACGCTCGAAATCTCACACGTGGCGTGCTTATTTGTTCATCCGGAACCGGGGCGTTACAGTGATCCTTGAAAAGGACATAATCACATAAGTAAGTGTCAACAGAGTCAAGGTCGACACTCCCACTGTCTGTCGGACTCTCGACTTGGAGAAGTTTCTAATCCTCGCCTATGGAGTTAAGGACTTATTTCATGTATCGTTCCCATAACAACAAAGTTCTTAATGGCCTCATCGGATTAGAGGAGTTCAATTCATGCAAAAACACAGTCAACCCAAACATACGTAAATAAGCACATAAAGAAGTGAATGCCTATGAACAAAATCATCTCGTTTATTATTCAAAGACTGTTTGTGATATTACAAGGAAATAGTAAAGCCAAAAGCTGCTTTAAGGGCACTATTCCTAACAATCTCCCACTTGCCCGTGAAAGCCACTCATGTGCTATTCTAAGACCCATCTTCTGAAGATGTCCTTCGAAAGTCTGTTGACTAAGGGCTTTAGTAAGTGGAGCTGCCATGTTCTCTGTCGATGTGATCCTTTCAATTTGCACATCTCCTCTCTTGATGATATGACGGATTAAGTGATACTTCCTCAAAATGTGCTTGGTCCTTTGGTGAGATCTTGGTTCTCTTGCTTGAGCAACCGCCTCGGTGTTGTCACGAAACACTGTAACGGGGTTTTTAATGCTAGGAACTACACCCAGCTCGTGGATGAAGTTTCTTACCCAAACACCTTCCTTAGCTGCATCGTTTGCAGCTAAGTATTCGGCCTCAGTGGTCGAATCAGCAGTGGTCGCTTGCTTGGAATTTTTTCAACTCACTGCTCGGTTGTTCAGGCAGAATATGTATCCTGACATGGATTTAAAGTCATCCATGTCTGATGCAAAGCTTGCATTACAATATCCTCTAATGACAAGATCCTGCTAGCCTCCGTAAACTAGGAATAAATCCTTAGTTCTCCGTAAGTACTTAAGGATATTCTTTACAACAGTCCAATGACCTTCGCCAGGGTCAGATTGGAATCGGCTAGTCACACTCAATGCATAAGCCACATCCGGTCGAGTACATAACATTGCATTCATTATGCTTCCTATAGCTGATGCATAAGGAATTTTGGACATCCTGGACTTTTCAAGTTCAGTTTTGGGACATAGCTTCTTCGAAAGAACTGTTCCCGGGCCCATTGGAAGTTTTCCACGTTTGGATTCTTCCATACTAAATCTCTTTAGTACTTTGTCTATGTAAACCGACTGTGATAATCCTAACAATCTCTTAGATCTATACCGATAGATATATATACCAAGAATGTAGGATGCATCACCAAGATCCTTCATCTCAAATTTGTTCGATAATAAAGACTTTGTTACTTTCATGTCATCCTTCGCATTCCCAATGAGGAGGATGTCATCTACATAAAGTACCAGAAATTGAACCGAGGTTTCCAATTCTTTCTTGTATACGCAGGACTCATTAGGATTTTGAATAAAGCCAAATGATTTGACTGCTTCATCAAATCGAATGTTCTAATTCCTAGAAGCTTGTTTCAATCCGTAGATTGAACGTTGAAGCTTGCAAACCTTTTGCTCGCTCCTACTGAATGTGAAACCCATAGGTTGCTCCATGTAAATGTCTTCGTCAATGTCTCTATTGAGAAAGGCAGTTTTCACATCCATTTGCCATATCTCATAGTTATAATATGCAGCAATGGCAAGTAGGATCCTAATGGATTTTTGCCTTGCAACCGGGGAGAAGGTTTCATCAAAGTCTACACCTGGTCTTTGAGTAAACCCCTTAGCAACTAATCTTGCTTTGAAGGCTGCCACGCTTCCATCTACTCCAAGCTTGCGCTTATATATCCATTTACACCCTATGGGCCTGATCCCATCAGGTGGATCGACCAAGGTCCAAACTTGGTTAGAGTACATGGAATCCATTTCAGATTTCATTACTTATTTCCACTGTTCAGAGTCCGAATCTAACAGTACCTCCTCATAAGTTAATGGATCATTATCCATTTGAGATGTTTGGTGGAGAAAACCATACCATCTCTCTGGTTGTCTAGGAATGCGTTCAGAACGTCTTATTTGAGGAGGATTATCGCGTGTATCACTCTCTTGGGTAGGGATAGGGACGTTTTTCTCCAAGCTTGGCGTAGGACCTTGGTCTCGAACCTCTTCAAGTTCTGCGATCTTGCCTTTCTTTTCTTGAGGACTCACTTAAGGAATGAGTCCTCAAGAAAAGTGACGTTTCTTGACACAAAGACCTTTTGTTCAAGAGGATCGTAGAAATGATATCCTATTGACTCTTTAGGATATCCTACAAAGTTGCATAAGCTTGATCTAGCTTCAAGCTTATCTCCCACTGTCCTCTTCACGTAAGCAGGAGAACCCCAAATTCTTAAGTAAGAATAGTTAGGGATTTTGCCAAACCACATCTCATATGGGGTTTTGGGTACAGATTTGGAGTGAACAAGATTCTAAATCGTAATTGCTGATTCTAGGGCATAACCCCAGAATGATGGTGGTAATTCAGTGAAACTCATCATGGAACGAACCATATCAAGTAGGGTTCTATTCCTTCTTTCAGAAACTCCATTCAATTGAGGAGTTCCCAAAGGAGTCCACTGAGAGATAATTCCATTATCTCTGAGATGATTAAGGAATTCATCACTTAGATACTCACCACCTCGATCAGATCGAAGTGTCTTAATCTTGTGACCGGTTTGGTTCTCAACCTCCTTCTGAAATTCCAAGAATTTCTCAAAGGCTTCGGATTTATACTTCATTAAGGACACATAACCAAAATGACTAAAGTCATCTATGAAGGTTGTGAAATACTGATGGTTGTTTCTAGTACTTACACTAAGTGGTCCACAAACATCAGTATGGATTAAATCCAACACTTTAGTGGCACGTTCCACTTTACCATTAAAGGGACTCTTCGCCATATTTCCTTTAAGATATGATTCACAATGAGTCAACTCTTTAAGTTCATTATCATAGAATGATTCTAAATTGGTTAACTTAGTAATCCTATGTTTAGAAATATGGCCTAAACGTGCATGCCATAAAGAAACCGAGATCTTGTCATCTCTTTTGCGTTTGTTTGATTGTTGTATATTCAAAATATTGGTGTCTTTAGTTGTATAAAGTCCATTAGATATTGTACCAAGTAAAACGGAAGCTTTATTCTTCTTAATATAAAATTTTCCATTTCTGGAGAAAGTCTCATATCCTTCACAATCTAATATTGGAATCGAAATTATATTACAAATAATAGAAGGTACATAAAAGACTTTATTCAAAGCTAAAGTAAAGACACCTAAATCTAATCTACACGTCCCAATGGCTTGAGCTTGAACGCTTGATCCATTCCCAACCTTCAAGATGCATTCTCCTTCTTCGAGCTGCCAAACCTCATTTAGCATCTGCACATCATTACATATATGAGCTCCACAGCCGGTATCAAGTACCCAAGAATTAGAATCAATAGATAGATTTACTTCAACAATAAACACACCTTTCTTTAGAGTATCCTTGTACTCTTGGCAGTTCCTCTTCCAATGCCCTTTCTTGCCACAGTGGTGGCAAACGTCCTCTCTCTGATCCCTTTTCTTCTTGGCCTTTCTCCTTTTAACCCCTCCATCGGGTTTAAGAGATCCCTTCTTCTTGGGAACTTTCTTCCTTTTGCTTTTAGAAGGCTTAGAAGAGGATGTGACCATCATTATTTTGTTATCCTTCTTTATCATGACTTCAGCAGTCACAAGCTGACTAATCAGCTCAGCGACAGTGGCATGAGCATGATTCATGTTGAAGTTCAGCACGAAAGGATTGAATGATGGAGGAAGCGAGCGAGCAACAAGTCCACGGCGAGGTCCTCGCTTAGAGGCATCTCCATGGAAGTAAGCTTCTCATTCAAAGCGAGGAACTTAAGCCCATGTTCGTGGACACTTGTACCTTCTTTCATTCTGAGATGAAAGAGCTCCTTAGAGGTGTTTTACCTTAGAACACGCTCTTTGGGGCGGTAAAATTGCTCAAGATGGTCATAAATCTCCCAAGCGTATTCCATAGACTCATGTTGCCTTTGCATGTCCGGAAACATGTTAGCCAACATGAGGCAACGGGCTTGAAGATTGTCTGCAGACCATTTCGCAATCGCGTCTCTTTTGGCCCGAGTCGGAGCCTCACCCTCAGGGGTAGGCTCTCCCTCAAAGAGAACATATCTTCTCTTCTCAGAATCTAAAACTATCTTTAGATTCCGAAGCCAATCAGAGTAATTGGGCCCCACCAACTTGTTTGATTCGAGGATAGATACCAAAGGGGTTTTGGTTGCCATTTCAGTTTGTAGAGAATCACAGAACTACAACCTAAATGGAAAAACAGAGAAATCATGAGCATGCTGAATAATAACGATTATACATATTATCAAGGTCTTTAGAAATATGTTCTCCCACTGTTTTTAGAAAGTCTAGAAATCCCAACGACTTTAGAAGAAACTTATTTTCTCAGTGGGTACTAGGATCCCAAGCAATCTTAGTTTTGGACCCACGAATCGTGAGACATCCAAAGGTCTAAGATTCTTAGGTAGGTAGTAATTACCAATTCGATCTCTCATTGAATTCCGAGAAATGTTTTGCATCACTGATCTTTCGACTATGGACCCACGACTTGTGAGACATCCATATCTACTTCAGTGTTGAGCTAGACCCATCAATCATAAGATCTCAACCAAACTTAGTCCGGAACGACCCACGACTCGTGAGACATCGCCCATTCTAAAATGGTTAAGAAATATTATAAAATAATTAATCAGGAAACTAAGAGTTAATAAGATCCACTACTTACCCCACGATTCGTGAGACAGCAACTAGGTTCACTTATAAAGTCCTAAATCCTATTGATGGAATGCTAGGAATTTTATTACCGTGATAAAATGCCTATTTATTCGAATTTAGCTCAATATTTAAAAGGGATTTTCGAATGACCTCACCAACATATAATGTTATCCAAATTTTAATTGTCTTGTTTAAGGCAATTTCACGTAAAGTGCATCACAGAAGCAATTAGCAGATAACATGTCCTAGCATGATACTAATTATGAGATGATCATGGGTATCCTATCTTATATGTGATTTCGGGAGCCACTCCAAAATCACGAGTTCTAACATTCATGCCACATAAGACAGTTCATATCACATAGGAGTACAAAATTTAATAGAAAACAGCCCTATCTATTACATTACTAGAAACCCTCCTAAACATTTTGAGGGGTCTTCATATGGCCACCGTTCTTCAAGTGCTCCTTATGGATCCTTCGTGTTCCATGGGTGGTTATCTCCAAAATGAAAATAAAAACCTCACTTTCTAAGTTCTACTCTTTTTACATAAAGTAATATGGCTCAATCTTCATATTGGCCATAGACAAGTACACGGGGCATACCCCGGCCTAAAAACAATAATAAAGAAAGCCACATAATAAACATATAACAGTACGCAAATAAGTAGGGCTCCAACTCCAATTGAAAATGCGCAACTATGGGCCTCCGACACCAATTGAAATCATCCATGTGCAGAATTTAAAACATACATAAGACTAACCCATGATCACCTAAACTAGCATGTTTCCGTTGAAATATTTACCAACTAAATTTAAAATTCCTTTGACTTCAAGTTATAATTAACTTAAGCAATTTGAATATAGTTCATTATTCACGAATTTATTTAAAATCGAATTCACCGGATTATGACAAAACAACAATTAATTCAAAATTAAATTTTGTCTAATAAATCATTCAAAGTGATTTTCGGAATTTTCTCAAAAAATAAGAACTTTACTTTAATTCATAAAATCCCAAATTTTATAATTATTTCAAATAAATCATTTTATAATTTTAAAATCAAATTTTAAAATAAAATCAAATTTTCGTAATTCGGGATTTTTGAAAACTGAAAATACGAAACGAAAACTCCGGCCTGGAACAGCCTGCGCGAGGCGCGCGCGCAAGGCTCGCGCGAGTAGGCCTTCTCTTGCTCACGGCCCGAGCGGTCGTTCCAGGCGAGAGCAGCAGCACATAAGCTCAGGCGCGGAGGCGCCCGCTTTCCTGTGCACCGCCCCCACAGGCTGTCAGGCAAGGGGAAAGGCAGGCGGGCGGCCGTGCTAAGCGCGCCCAGGCGCTGTGCGCGCGGAAGCACGCACAGCCCTGGCATGCCTGGCTGGTCCGCCCGGGCGGATTGCAGACGAGGCGGGGCAGCATGCTCAATTCGCGCAAGGCCACCCTCAAACCCGCGCGGCTATGCAATCCGTTCCGATTTCGTAATGTGATTTTCCCCAAAATCCAGATTCAGTTTCGAATTAAAACAGTTCTCAATAAACCAGATTCAAATAGTTTAAAACCAGATTTATTCGGGAAATAATTTTTCGTAAAAATTTAAAGAAACAGTTTTGTTCTGGTAATTTCGTATTTCAAACTATAATCATGAATACACAACATATACTCAAATTCAAGAATTTTCAATCACAATTCGTAAAGCTGTAATGATACAATACGAGCGTTGCAAGGTAGCTCTAATACCACTTGTTGGAAAACTAGAGTAGAAACGCAGCGGAAACTTAAAATTTTTCCAAAAAAATTGATCATGGACTTGCAATTCTCGTATCGTATCTTAGGGTGTTTAGAAACTTACGTAGATTGAAGCTTTCTAGTGATGTCAGTAACACCTACTGAACACCCTTCAAGCGGAATGTCCGTCGAACAGTTCTCCATAGATGCCAAAGCAGCGATCCTCTAAAGCGTATCCACAGCAGTCCTAGAACACGATCAAGCAAGTGAGAGTGCTAGTTCTATAACTTGTGTTAATGGCTAGGGTTTTGCTTTGAAAACTTTTCTTTTGTTTTTCTCAAAAACATAACACTTCATGAGTGTTGGTCTAAAAAATAAGAAAAGCACCACCATTAGTATTTATACTAGTGTGGATCGAGCCCCTTAGGGTTTCCTAAACCTAATGGGCTTTGTTTTCTTGCTCACCAATTAACTAATTAATTATTTAATTTAATTAGAGAAAATAAGTTCCCAACTTGTTCTCCAAGTCTTGAAAGAATAACTTTCTCTCTCCTATAATAGGAAGTTAGACTTTTCAACTTTCCCAAAGCTAAAAGTCAAGATTCAATAAATTAATTAATTCTTAATTAATTATTTATTGGGTTAAGCTTGAGAAATAAATTTTAATAATTAATTCAAAATTAATTAAAAGACTTAAATTAATTAATTATAATTTAATTAATTAATTCTAGAAAAGAATTCGCGTGTAATAAAATTACATGCTTAAAGATACGAACGTGCTACGTGTGCATGACACGTGGCAGCCATGTAATGGCTACGTGTGACACGTGGCAGTCACGTGCTTTTGACACATGGCAATGCCCACCTGTTGCTCGCTCTATTTCGATAAACAATTTGATCCTTCGTTAATCATATTAACATCCTACCATAACCCTCTTGTTCTGGCATTTGTGTGTGACCCTATAGGTTCATTATTCGATTAGCACTGACTGTAATTAATTAATTCACTAATTAATAAATCACTTCACAGATCACACTGTCGTAGTCTAGCAATGGATGTGTGACCCCTAGCCGAATGACGAAATGCATCGAAGAACCTTTCAGTCAATAACATACAGTGAAATACGATCGTCCTACAACTCCATCTCTCCATCAAGAACTAAGGCATGAGAATATTCTCAGAGCCTAAATATTCTTGATCTTTAAAGTTAAGTTCGTTTCATATCCATTTAGACCTCAATCCAATAAAACCCCATTTTCTTGATGTCTTGATCTTTCATCCACCTTGACCAAGGGTTTAAGTTTAATGGACTACGAACAACTCAATCAGTAAGTGATCATTCTTGTTCTTGCAACAAGTGTAGGTCCTTTGTTGATTCTACTAATTCTACATATGCCACTTGTGTAATCCCAACATAGGCCGTGGTTCAGGTGTCTATATGGCGACACCCTTTTGACCCTATATCAAAGATTACAGTGTTAGCTTATATGAGACATTACAGAATCTCAAGTCTAAGGATTAATGAATCACGTTATTCACCTGTGGGATATTTCCTAATATGAAAGTTTCTAGGAGACTTCCTTTCCCATTTAGGAATGTTCTCACGCGGGACATCTCAGTGATGAAGCTCTAGTAACAATCACCCTCATGATTTATGAACGCATCATCGTACGCACTTATCACTCCATGAAACTGAGTGATCCTTCAAAAGGACATAATCACATAAGCAAGTCTCAACAGAGTCAAGGTCGACAACCCCACTGTCTGTCGGACTCTCGACTAGGAGAAGTTTCTAATCCTCGCCTATGGAGTTAAGAACTTGTTTCATGTGTCGTTCCATAACAATAAAGTTCTTAACGGCCTCATCGGATTAGAGGAGTTCAATACATGCAAAAACACAGTCAACCCAAACAGATATAAATAAGCACACAAAGAAGTGAATGCCTATGAATAAAATCATCTCGTTTATTATTCAAAGACTGTTTGTTATATTACAAGGAAATAGTAAAGCCAAAAGCTTCTTTAAGGGCAGTATTCCTAACACTTATCTCTTCCAATAGTATTCTCAAACTTTCATTCACTTCGATCTTAATTCCCTTGAATGCAAAACTTTTCGTTTCATCTCTTGCCATTGGCGTAGAACCCGGTTACTTGTTGATTCTTGCATTTTCCATTGTTCCCACTAGAGGTGGTTCATCCGAGTACCATCGTGAATTTAGTTATCTCCCGGTCGGCTCTCCCCCTTAAAATTCATATCCCCAACCATTAGGGTCGTTATATCGCTAAACAATTGAAAATTTTCAATTCTCCAATTTAGCTTTCTTGGTACTGGTGGTTCTATCCAAGCTACGTCTCTGGTGATCTCGCTCCCTATCGCTTTGAAGTGTTTGGTAGGGACAACAACCTACTCCCTTCATTCCATGATCCAGTTCTACTTTCCGGCCTCCGTGTAACAGTACAAGACCGACCTAGTATGCAGATATTGTCCGCTTTGTACGCCCTGAATCGAAACGGCCTCACGGATTTGTTTTTCCCAGTGGGTTAGGCCACCAAGGAAAACGCGTCTGCAAGGAAAGGTTTCCATCCCCCTTATAAGGAGGATTTCGTTCTCCTTCCCAACCGATATGGGATGGGCGGCCATCCACCCCCCCTAAGAGGAGCTCAGCTTCCTTGCACCGGCTCTGATACCATTTGTAACAGTACAGGACCGACCTAGTATGCAGATATTGTCCGCTTTGCACGCCCTGAATCGAAACGGCCTCACGAATTTGTTCCTGCGCCCACTGGAGAACCCAGCCGTAGCATTCTGATTTTTCATGCAATTAGGAAACATTCTGATTTTTCATGTTCTGTGCAAAAAATTTTGTATCCAACTTGATATTTGGTTTTATGGGTTTAATATTCATAACTGTTTGACAAGGAATACTATAAATTTTTGGAAAATTTCATGGAAACTTATATACACAAGTATTAACTTATTTTGATCTGTAGCAATGCCTGAACTCAAGAAACTGTGTTGTGTTTTATCTTATGTTTATGATAGATTATTATTCAACGTTTCATTCACTTCGATCTTAATTCCCTAGAATGCTAAACTTTTCATTTCATCTCTTGCCATTGGCGTAGAATCCGGTTACTTGTTGCTTCTTACATTTTCCATTGTTCCCACTAGAGGTGGTTCATCCGAGTACCATCGTGAATTTAGTTATCTCCCAGTCGACTCTCCCCCTTAAAATTCATATCCCCAACCATTAGGGTCGTTATTTCGCTAAACAATTGAAAATTTTCAATTCTCCAATTTAGCTTTCTTGGTACCGGTGGTTCTATCCAAGCTACGTCTCTGGTGATCTCGCTCACTATCGCTTTGAAGTGTTTGGTAGGGACAACAACCTACTTCCTTCATTCCAAGATCCAGTTCTACTTTCCGGGCTCCGTATTTTTCTTTCCCCTTCATTCCATATACCTTACAATCCAACAATTTTCTTGTCTTGATTCGGGTAAGACCCAGTCGGAGTAACACTCGATGAATGGGAGAAATTTCCTAGCAAGTAAACACTAAACAATGCATGTGGAATTAAGATGTCAATGCACGTAACAAGCAATCAAAGATGCAACACATTGGGCAATTATATCAATTATGGATGTACGCACATATAGATAAAGGAAATTAAATAATTTAAGTCGACGTATGATGCATGTGCTGTAGCACCCCGCACGTGAGGCACTACATCCCCCGCACTACGGTCTAACCCGAGCAACGAAATGGAGAGTCCGCACTCGGATCAAACCGTAGCGAACAGGAGACAAACAAAACAAACGCCTAAGCTAGGCGGAACGTAAACCCTGTCAAGTAAAATCAACCAACAAAGCAGAGTACAGCGGAAGACTAAAGATCAAGCACAAGTATTGGCCACAGGCCTACAGAAATTAAACACACGGCTCACATGCAGACTTGGGCTCCTCAGGCCTCTTTTAAACAATTACAAAACCCAACAAGGGTAATTCAAATAACAAATGCATAAGTATACATATACAAATCTTACATGTTGATCCGAATTCAAATAATACCAATGCAAATGTAGACTAAACTAACTCAGACCGACTAACTCAAAAGACTCGACTTAACTCCGCCTAGCTCCAAACTCCAAAGCAGACCTGCACACTAAAAGATTGGGGAGGGAAAGGGTCAGTCTACAACTCGACAGAGTGAGGGGGCTAACGTACACCAACACATATATACATATAGAGCAAAGCACGTATCAAACAAAAGACTATGAACCGGGAATAGGGTTTTACATACCAAAGCTATCTTCCAAAAGAACTCATATTTATACATATATTTATACATATTTATAGTTAGGTATGCTTCATAACATATTATAAGACACATATTTAATAACATATAGTATATGTTCGCATGCGGGGTGAGAAAACATCACATTAAGGCCATAGGTCGCTTATCTAAAAGAAAAGATCCTAACCCTCACCTTACACCGACGTGGCTAAGAATGAGACAAATGATTCACCCCGGACTCAACTCGAATCATGAAACACCACCCCGGGTGCACCTGGACAAAACTGAAGATAATATGCAAAACTTAGACTCGAGGACGAACCATATAGACGCACGGCATATGCTTAGTTGCGTAAGAGATGCAAATACTTAGTCAAACTCATACACGTATCAAATTCAAACAAGAGGTGCAAAAACACACATATCATAGCTTAAGAAATTCATAATATACATTAAAGCATGTTCATGTGCACAATTAATGCACAATGAAGCATCTAAAAACATAATAAGGAGCATAAGCGATTCTCACAAACAACTCACATTACTTAAGAAACATAAAATGCATAAAAAGAGCAAATGCATATACATAAACATGCTAAAACAAGTTAGGAATAAGTTCGGAGGTGGAAAGATACGAGAAAAATGGAATAAGAACACAAAAAGGGGTTCCGAGTGAAATTGGACTAAAGCTGACAGTTTTCCAAGATGCACAAGCTGTAGGAAAATGTTCATAACTTGAGTTTGAGAAATGGGAATTAAGTTTTGATTGTTGGAAATGAAATTATACACATACATCTTTAAAATGGTAGGTGGCTCGAATCGTGGTTCAAAGCGAGTCGAAAATGGCGTAGGTTTGAAGTTGAACAAGTGCAGACTCTCGGCAAAGTGGCGACACCAAATTAAAACGATTATATCTCACAATATAGAACGAATTTTGGGGTGATTCTAGTTGGATATTGTTCTAGACTCAATAAGGTTGAACATATCCAAAAATCATTTCAATCGGAGGTCATATGAGGGGGTACCCGTCCGGGGAAAAACAAGGAAGAAATCTACCAGGCCGGGGAAAATAGTGCAGAAACTTTCTGCACTAAAACTACCCGCCGGGGTACTTTTAACACACAAAAGTACCCGGCCGGGTAGTCCTTCTGGATGACAAAAAGAAGCTGAAACATGGGCTAAACATGGAGGAAACCAAAAATGATCAAAACCACCTCAAAACTCAACCAAATGCAATGAAAATCAAGGCACAAGTTCATGGAAACATGCTCTAACACATATCTTAAACTTAAGGCATGAAACAAACAAGAAACCAAGTTGCCATTTCATCTTCTTCAAGCTCCATTAATGGAGTTATATGAAATGCTCACCCAACAAATGAAAATTCCAACATTTATGCAACAAGGGAACTCAAAAGAAGAACATATATCAAATTTAGATCATATAATTCAAGTATGAACGAAAGAGATCAAATTTTCATACAAACCTACTATTCATCATCATCTTCAATAGCATGGATCCAAGCAAGAAAGATGGAATTCAATCGAGAAGAAACTACACACTCGAACAGAGAAATTCAAATCTTACCTTGATTCTTCAATCGGATGGTCGGATGGAGCACAAGCTTGAACCAAAGCTTGAATGGCCAAAGGGTTTTCTCCTCTTCCTCTCTTGCCTTGTGTTGAACTATCCAAAATGGGGAGAGAAAGGGAGATATTTTCAGCCTTAAAGGGGTGAAACGGGTAGGGTCAAAAAGGATCCGGTCCACTCGGATCGGATTTTAAAACGGTAGGGGTATCAAACGGCTTTAGAAAATTAAAAGGTTAATTTCATCGAATCTGAATCCTCGAAACGAACTCAATGACAAGGTCAGAATTCGAATTCGAATTCCCGAGCTCGAGGTAGCAACGAGGGCTAAAACACCCTAATTAAAATTAGGTCCCTAATCGGAAAATATTGGACGATGTAGTCCAAGTACATTTAATAAATTCTAAAGCGCACATGATTAAATAAAATTACAAATTGACACGTAAGGCATGCTAATCACATAATTACTGAATGAAACTCTCCCGAGACATCGTACCTGGATTGTCGAGAAGACGGGGTGTTACATGTGCCATGAATGCAATACACCTGTCACCGTAGTGGTCAGCTTTAGCTCGGTAACTCGTTCTTCATCTCCTAAATTACAGTTCGATTTGAACTTGTTGATCATCTCTCATTTTTCCCACGGTCTTCAAAATCTTCACAAGTTTTCCTTGTATCTTTTTTGTGTGTCTCCATAGCTCGAGATTACAACTTCCTGAAACCAAAGTCTTCTAAACCCATAGAATCGGCATCTCGACTTAATCCCAAGTATCTACCTCCAAAGATGTTGCGAATCTTCACCTTGATTAACACCTTGATCAACGTTCCCTTGACTTATACTTTGTGAGCTCAGATTGATGGAATGAACTAATCCTCCGATTGCTTAAACCCGATTTTACAATTTCCTCCAAAAACCCTTTGCCTTTCTTTATCATTTCCATTTGCCATTCTATATCTCCCAATTCAACCTAACAGCACGACAATTCAGCTTGGATCTGGAAGATAAATTCCAATGTGACCGAGGATAAAACCTTTAGCATTGTTGCCTTCCATACGTTTGCATTCACCATGTTGGATTGATTTTCTTTAATTCTTCTCAAATCCAACTTCTTCCTTACTCGGAACCCGAAGCATCTCCATTTCCTCTTCTTTTCCTTCTTCCCAAACTCGGCTTCTAAAACTTGATTTATTTGGAAGTTCTACTTTGCCAATTCATCTCGCTCGCCAACTACAAATCCGGGTATATCCCAAATCTTCTACTCTAAACTTGAAACCAATTAGCTCGATTCACTTAGAGACTCATCCTTAAGGACCTTTGTTGCTTATCTCTCGACAATCGATTTTGCCTCTAGTCCTCTTGATCACCATCGCCTCTTCGTTTATCCGAACCTCAAACTAAAGTACCTTCGAGATTTTCTTCACTCAATGGGTTAGACAATCCCGTTGAATCCGATTGATTAACTTTTGTAATGTAGGGGTATGTGTTGGTTCTTGTGAGTCATAATCATCATACACCCCACTACTATTTCAAACCGTAGCTCCATTGAGGAATGGTCATGATCCTCAAATTCTTGTATGAAATTCCCCGGTGCATTCCTACAACTTCCATGCTTGATAGTAGGGTTTCTGATAGCTCGTTGTTATCCTAGAGATTGGCCGTGGTTTGATATTATCTTCGTAACTTGTAATTTACAACTCAATTCGAGAATAAATGCATGTGGTTAGCTCGTCGGAATCAAAGAAAACCCCGATTAGAGCATTCTGATGACACATAATCAACACAAAGGCCACGAATTGATGCAAGAGGTGTCATATAATCCAATCAATGTCTTGAAAGGAATGCAATTCAAGGATCAAGAGCAATGCAATGCACACGTTGTGTAACGCCCCAATTTTCAACTATGCAATATGTGAATTAATTTCCAAATATGACTTAATTGTTTAATTGCATAATTGTCCTTAAGTGGTCATTTTATTAATTTAAGGACCTAATTGCATGAAATAGTTTTGGACTTAGTTGATCATTTTTGCATGAGATTGAACTTGATTATATAACTTACAGAGTGGAGGAATTAAATTGCAAATTGTGCTTAGCATTATAATAACTAGCATATATCCTTTGGTTGCATCAAACCTTTACACACTTGATCCCTCCCTTCTCTCCCTCATCTCGTTCAACCCGAGCTAGAAGAAGAAGAGGATTTCTTCACTTGATCTTGAATTCAAGGGTTAAGTGCATGCTTTGAAGTATCATCATCATCACAACATCATCTCTTCTCCTTCTTTTCATTCATTCAAGGTATGAGCTTTTAGTTGGGGAATTCATGAATATATATGAGAGCTAGGGTTTTGGTTTGAGCTTGGTAATTTATGTTTGAGTTGTGGAAAGCATGATTACATGGTTCTAGCTATGATTTGATACATATATTGTGAAGGTTATAAGCTTGGAGCATGAGTTCGTTGTGGGTTTGATCTTGATGATTCTTGATGATTAAGCATGGATTTAAGTGTTTAAATGAGTTATTATTGAACTATAAGTATGCAAGCATGTTTATTTCATGAATTATGTGCATTTGGAGTTTGGTATATGATCATTTGTGCATCTTTGGCTTTGGTTCGTTCTCCCCTGTAACTGCTCTCTTTCTGTAATGTCCAGAAACTGGGAACGGTCGTTCCCGCCTTAGTGCATTTTGGGAACGGGCGTTCGCAGGCTTCTGAGTGTGTTAGGCCAGCGAGACTGGGAACGACCGTTCCCACTTTGGCCTATTTGTCGGAATGGCCGTTCCCAGCCAAAGCATGATTTAAATTTTATAAAACGCTGGCGCGTTTCTGAAGGGCCATGGGAACGGCCCTTCCCATTTTCAAAGGGAAGCCGGAACGGCCGTTCCCGCATGCCTGACAGAACAAAATATTCTGCATAAAATTGCATTTTTAGCACCTCGTTCTGGCAACTTCATTGACCCCGATTTGATATTATATGATCTAAAATGAAGTGAAACAAGATATTTTCATGGTACATTGCATTCTGCTCGTCATCTCGTCGCATTTCATCGTTCGTCATATTTGGTGCATTTTGAGTCGTGTCTTATGTACACTTGTCTTAGTTGCACAGACCGGCACGCCAGTGACGTGGAGTGGGCTTCTTAGGCCGTGCCTTTCTCTTTGTTTTGTCGGTACAGGTGAGGTTTAATTGCTAGATATCTAGAACCGTTACAACCCTATGTGATGTTTTAAGCCAAAAGGTATATATATCTATAGTTTTCCAAACTCTATTGAATTGCAACTGATTTACCGAATTGTATTGTATTGATTGACCGTGTTTTGGGCAAGTATATTGTACCATGCTCTGTGGGCCCGAGAGTGAGTGTTTGAGCCAACCGGGAAAGCATGGGCTGACGGGTAACTCTTACACTCCTCTCAACCGTGGGGATGAACCCTGAATCCACCAGGAGGTTTGGTGGAGGAAGGAGTCCCGTGCGTGGGAGTCATGTTCCCGACGTACACCTTGTTTACCGTGGATGGATAGGGCCTTGCAAACCCACCATCATTGGAGGAAGAAGGAGTTATTGAAACTGCTACGTGTGCACTGTAATTGATTGCATGACCACTTAATTAATTAATGAAAAGTATCGTGATTGTACACTGTCGGAGTAAGGTTGGAGATATGCCCTCACTCGCCGGGCCACAGATTGATTGATTGATTGAAATGATTGATTGTTAAATCTGATAATCGTAATCTCGGGCGAGCTTTATGTTGTTATTGAACTTAGATTGTTTTCGTTATAAAACCTTACCCGACGTTATGACTTGCATGTTATCTGCGCTTATATCTATTATGCCCCTCGCTCAGTCTGTGGTAGACTGACACCTCACCTTTCAGTTTTGCAGGTTGTGTGCTAGGCGGGATTGGTATCGAGTCAAGTCTTTCTTTTCGGGTCTAGCACGTGTCCATTCTACCTTATTGCATATGTATTGTTATCTTCGGTTGTATTTAATGTTATGTATTTGAGAGATGATAATGTATTGATAGGAGATTAGAAATGGTTTGCTTGTTAATGACTCGTTATTAACGCACTTCAGTTTATCTCCTGTTGTGATAATTGGTTTGGGGTTAGTCCCGCCTAGCTAAATAGCGTTTATTTTCTTGTCACCCGTTCGCTATAGCTCAGTTCATGTATGGATTGACCGTTTCATATGTGGACTGAGCTATAGTGCGGGGGATGTGGCACCTTTGCGCTTCTGGTGTTACACGTTGATAGGTAGTTCCTAAGCCGAACGACCTAGACTTGACAGGACACGATACTAGAACTCTGGTTTTGTAACCTGGAGCTCTGATACCACCTTAGGATGTGACACCCCGAACAGAGGGCCCCACATCCCCCGCACTAAGAACCCGTTCCACACATGAAATGGAAAGTCCATACATGAACCAAGCTCACAGCGAACGGAGACAGAAATAAAACATCCTGTGTTAGGGGGGACTAGACCCTATACCACCAAATCAATAGAAACAAGGATGCGCAAGTAAGGCAATCATGGAATCACTAACCAATATGGAATTTCAATTCATACAAGAATGTAAACACGGGTTCAACTAGTTCAGGACCCTGTCCTAACCTGTGCCAAATCAATAAAGCAATAACAATATAGAGTGGCTTACATAGCCCAGTTACAAGCAGGAAATAAAGGTACGGTACGGTGCAGTGTAGTACAAACAGGACCAAGACTCGATCAAAGACTTCAAAAGACTGCCGCCTAACGACCACAGAGCCTGCAAGACAGACACTAAAAACAATGAGAGGGAGGGGTCAGTCAACTGACTGAGTGAAGGGGGTTAACACACACATATATATAAAAACAGGCAATCAGGCAGACATAATTACACTGTACGTTATTAAAACAGGAAACAGGAAATAGGAATCAGAAGTAATTTAATACGTACGGGGTGGAATTATGTTCAAGCATGCAGGTCAGGTAAACAGGATATAATATGCATGTGTCTATATCCGTACGCCTCTGTTGATGCCCACTTTACCTTTACGATCCACGAGCTCCAGTGCTGAACAGGGACTGAGACATACCAGAGGTTACGGATATCTATGCTTAATATTTTAGGGGACCCGGCGCGAGAATGGGTATTTATTCCATCTTGGACTCCACTTTTCACTAATTAAAATGACAGGAACAATAAGCAGTCAGGCAGGCAGGAATCAGGAATTTTATAATCATTAATACAGGAAAAACAAGTACAATAACCTCCTTCTCCGGTGATGGTTCGGGTAGCTAGCCCTAGCCATCTAGTAACAGTGGTAAGGTGGGTTCATGACTCCCCCAAACCGGAATCCCATCTTCTGCCAAACCTCCTGGCAGATGTCCGGGTTGGTCCAACAGGTTGGGACCTGTGCAAGAGTTCACCGTCAACCCGATGCCTCCCCGGTTTCCTCAATACACAAGCCCCTGGGCCCCAGGAATAGGAACCACTCTGGCTAGTCCAGCGCTATAAGTGCCGGGGGCAATAGCAGGATCTCGGAAAACATGCTCAGGGTAACACATTTAGGATTTATAAAACATTTCCTGTACATAGCCGGTATAAGAGGTATGGATAATTTGATATGAAAACCATTTGGCTATGTTTTAATTCATGCAAGGTTATTGGTCAACTATAAAAGAAAACCCTCACCTCCAAGTGCAAGAAAGAAGCAGGAGAAGGACCACAAGGCTCACAAGTCTCCACCGAGGAGAATACTGAACAAGAAAGGAAACATGGTGTACTCGTGAGACACGACCCAATAATGAAACCAAGTAGGACGCACGGCAAATGATCATGAAGTGGTGCATCATGTCATGAGATGATATGATACTCAATGAAAGCATAAAAGGCATGGAAATGTTGTGATCGGGTTCACGTAAATAGCTAGGATAATACCAACACCTGAACACATATCAACACCTTCATAAATCAATCACTTAGCAAGAAAATATCTCTTAAACAATTATTACATTAAATTAACTCTTAAGATATGCAATTAAGCTCAAGGAGGTCATGTATTCATGCCATTCAACCAAATGAATCCATTTCATGTTTATCACGAAGCTAAACAATCAAGTTAAGCAAATAAGAACCAAGGAATGTCAAATAAGATCATATTTATCAATTAAGCAAACATATAATTCATATAAATCATATACGGGAGCCAAACAGGTGAAAGGAACGCAAGAAGAGAGTTTTTGGCGAAGTCTAGGAAAAGCTGACAGTTTTTGGGAATGCGCAAGCTGTAGGAAAATGGGAATATATTGAGTTCTATAAATTGGAATTAGGTTTTGTTTATTGGAAATGAAACTGCACACACAAGTCTTTCCAATGATATGTGGCACTGATCATGGTTCAAAGCGAGTTGAAAATGGCGTAGGTCTGAAGTTGGGTGAAAGCAGATTTTCGACGAAGTGGTGACACCAAAAAGAATTGATAATATCTCATAAATGGGAAACGATATTGGGGTGATTCCAGTTGGAGAGTGTTCTAGACTCAAATAAGTTGATCGTGTCCGAAAATTAGCTCAATCCGAGGTCATACGAGGGGGTAACCGGCCGGGTAAAAGTACAAGGAAAAAATACCCACCCGGGGAAAACAAGGCAGAAAGTTTCTGCATAAAGGGGCTACTCGCCAAGGTAGTTTCCTTCACAAAATCTACCCGCCCGGGTAGACATTTTGGGCTGAAAAAGGGGCAGAAAGAGCGTTTGTTCGAAGGGGAAGGAGGAGGGAGCGAAAACCACTCCAAAGCTCAACCAAATGCAACCCAATTTAAGGCATAAGTTCATATACACATATCCTACCACATATCTCAATTAGACATCAAATAATCCAAGAGGCATGTGCATTAATTCCTCCAAAATCATTCATGAAAACCCTTAACATTGAAATATGGTTTCATATATATAAACCTTCATGAATTCAAGCTAAATAATCATGGATCCAACTTAAACTCATCACATAAGTTTCATATAAAGTCATGGAATGTAAAGAATCCTAAAACCCTAGCATTAATCAAGACTTCATCAAATAAAATGCATGACCTTACCTTGAATGAATGAAGAGATGGAGGAGATGGAAGTATATAGCTTGAATTCTTGATGAAAAGAGAAGAAAATCTTGGCCTCCTTGCTTCCTTAGTGGATCGGATGAAGAGAGGGAGGGATAGAAGAGCTCTTGCCTTATTCTTGGTTGAAGGATGAAGAAATGATGTATGTATATGTGTATATTTTGTTTATATCGATCAAGAAGAGGAGAAAAGGGGAAAAATTTGCTACTTAGTCCTTGGAAGATTTAATTGAATGCAATTAGGTACCAAAGATATGAATGTGGCAATTAAGTCCTCAAGAAACTTATCATTTAAGTTCATAAGTTATGCAAAGCTTCAATTAAGGACAATTAGGTATAGAATTCTCACAATTGAAATGAATTTAAACACTTAATCATACTCGAGGAAATAAATATATAATTCACGTAATAAATTTGACAAAGATTAAATGAAATTGAGCAATTAAGGTTCAAGAACGAGAAATTAAGTAACTTAAATCGCAAAACTCACACGTCTGGCGCGTGTACATGTACGGTCGGGAAATCGGGGTGTCACAACCTCTCCCCCTTAAGAGGACCTGGTCCCCAGGTCCACTGCCTCGAGTTATGGACTCTCAAGAAGCTCTCCCGTGTTCATCCCACGCGGGTTAGCAACTCCCCGTCAGGAATTAGTTCGGAAAAGGTCTTCAAGCAACAAGGGGTCTTCAGTTGTTGTTAAGTCACGACCCTTAACTCACCGAAGACTAAACACCCGAAATTCTAGCAAACAAAGCAGGTAGTACAACAAAGAGAGAGGAGCCCATCTCTCAAACAAACAACGAGAGATCCCAATCTCTCGAACAACTAGTGAGAGCACCCCGTCTCTGAAACAGACAATGAGATAACCCCGTCTCTCAAACACAAAGAAAAAAAAAAACTCTCAAGCTCTCAAAACAACACTTAAATAAGCAATCACGTAACAACCACACAAGAAACAAGTAGAAGATATCAAATACATCGAGTAGCAATCATAGAAAAGCAATTAATAGAACAAGCAATCAAAGCACTTAGTATCATAAAATTATTCGAACTAAAGCTGCATGGATGCATATGCCATGGATGCTTGATGTATCGTTCACCGTTGTTTGGGAATTTTCCATTGTAGTGCTTCGATTCAATTACTTCATTTGCTCTTGGAGATTTCTCTACAGTTTGTGTCATGTATTGAAATCCCCGGTATGTTCATTACTTAAATGACCACTCAGTCTCCCTTCCATAATCTTTTCCTTTATCCTATCTAAACAATGCGGTCCGAAACTCCAAATTTTAGTGTGCACTTGATCTTAACCCAATTAGCTCGTTGTCCATCTCGATTCGCATTCGACCTTCTTTGTTGCTCAAGCTAGCCTTTAATTTCTTGAGTTCTAGTCTCCAACTCGAATACTTGAGCTAATCTTTAGTAGCTCAAATTTCATACTCCAATCCTAATAACATCCCTGGTTAATCTTGGAAAACGATAAATGAGACGGTAACCCATCCTTTCATGTCATGTATTTTCCTTCTAGGTATTCCTGTTCCAATGCTCGGTTGAATTAACTCTCATTTTCGACACTTGAATCAATTCTAACTTCGTCTATCATGGAATATGATAATTCGATCGGACCTCGTTACCCATCATCCTTCTTGTTAATTCTAGAAATTTCCTTTACGGTCCTGTCATCTTTAATGCATGACATGCGTTATGTCATATATGATCTTTCTAACCTTGTAGATTTACTTTATAAGTCCCGTAGTAACAAATCAGCGAGGCTCATTCTCCGACCAAAGTTACCAACGTTCAATCTTTTACCCTGTGGGCTGAAAAAGGGACAGAAACAGGGGTTGTTCGAAGGGGAAGGAGAAGGGAGCGAAAACCACTCCAAAGCTCAACCAAATGCAACCAAATTTAAGGCATAAGTTCATATACACATATCCTACCACATATCTCAGTTAGACATCAAATAATCCAAGAGGCATGCATTAATTCATCCAAAATCGTTCATGAAAACCTTTAACATGGAAATATGGTTTCATATATATAAACCTTCATGAATTCAAGCTAAATAACCTTGGATCCAACTTAAACCCATCAAATAAGTTTCACATAAAGTCATGGAATGTAAAGAATCCTAAAAGTACCCTTGCATTAATCAATAATTCATCAAATAAAATGCATGACCTTACCTTGAATGAATGAAGAGATGGAGGAGATGAAGAGATGGAAGTATATAGCTTGAATTCTTGATGAAAAGAGAAGAAAATGTTGGCCTCCTTGCTTCCTTGGGTGAAGAAATGAATGTATGTATATGTGTATATGTTGTTTATATCGATCAAGAAGAGGAGAAAAGGGGAAAAATTTGCTACTTGGTCCTTGGAAGATTTAAATGAATGCAATTAGCTACCAAAGATATGAATGTGGCAATTAAGTCCTCAGTTCATAAGTTATGCAAAGCTTCAATTAAGGGCAATTAGGCATAGAATTCTCACAATTGAAATTAATTTAAACACTTAATCATACTCGGAGAAATAAATATATAACTCACGTAATAAATTTCACAAAGATTCAATTAAAATAAATCAAATTGAGCAATTAAGGGTCAAGAACGAGAAATTAAGTAACTTAAATCTCAAAACGCACACGCCTGGCGCGCGTACCTGTACGGTCGGGAAATAGAGGTGTCACAATATTGTATGACATAATCATAGTGATCCAAGAATTCCATCCACCGATGTTGTCTCATGTTTAAATCCTTTTGCATGAACAAGTAACGGAGACTCTTGTGATCGGTGAATACCTCAAACTTAATTCCATAAAGATAGTGTCGCCATTTCGCTAAGGCAAATATCACCGCGGCCCAGTCAAGATCGTGTGTTGGGTAATTCTGCTCGTGCTCCTTCAATTTCCTCGAAGCATAAGCAATCACCCGACCATTTTGCATAAGCACACATCCCAACCCTTCCTTGGATGTGTCTGTAAAAACTGAAAACCCATCCGAACCTTCCAGTAAAGTCAACACCAGAGCTGTTGTCAAGTTCTCCTCAAGCACATGGAAGCTCTCTTCACAAGCTTCATCCCACACAAACTTTGTTTCCTTCTTAGTTAAACAAGTGAGAGGTGCTGCGATCTTAGAAAAATCCTTGACAAATCAGCGGTAATAACCTGCTAAGCCGAGAAAACTCCTTACTTCCGACACATTCTGTGGTTGCTCCCAAAGAGAAATGCTTTCGATCTTGGAAGGATCCACTGAAATCCCATCACCGGAAATAATATGTCTCAAGAATGATACCTGATCAATATTAAAGTCACATTTGCTAAACTTAGCATACAACTTGTGTTCACGAAGCTTCTCAAGTACCAAACGAAGATGTAGAGCATGTTCCTCAACCGACTTAGAGAAAACCAAGATGTCATCAATGAATATAACCATGAACTTATCCAAGAATTCCTTGAAAACCCGGTGCATCAAATCCATAAAAGTTGCGGGTGCGTTGGTAAGTCCGAAGGGCATCACAACGAACTCATAGTGTCCGTACCTCGTGTTAAAGCCCGTCTATGGTATATCCCACTCCTTAATCCTTAATTAGTAATAACCCTATCGAAGATCGAGCTTCGAATATACCTTCGAATCTTGCAACAAATCGAACAATTCTTTGATGTGCTGGAGGGGATGCTTGTTCTTCACTGTTATCCTATTCAACTCCCGATAGTCTATGCACATACGAAGTGTCCCATCCTTCTTCTTCACGAACAACACCGGAGCATCCCAAGGTGAAGTACTCGGCCGTACAAACCCCCATGCCAATAACTCATCAAGTTTAGTTTTAAGTTCCTTGAGCTCCGCCGGACCCATTCTATACGGCGTCTTCGAAAATGGTTCGGCCTCTTGGAATAGATCAATAACAAATTCGATCTCTCTTTCCGATGGCAAAGTCCCAAAAATTTCCGGAAAGATATCGGGGAACTCATTCGCCACTTTCGTCTTTTCGAGTTCAATTTGATCTCTAGGCCGGTTCAACACATAAGCCACATACCCTATAGCCCCATCACGAATAAGCTTCTTAGCTTCCATCAAACAAACAAATGGACTCCCTTGGACACTCGAACCCCGTAACAACACCGCTACCCAATTCAACTTTTTCCCCAAAACAGTCCATCTTCGCCCGATGCGCATATAACCAATCCATACCGAGTATCACATCATACTTCTTCATCGCAATAACAATCAAGTTTGCCGGGTAAACGCGTCCCTCAATACTCACCGGATAATTACGATACAAGCAATTAGTTCTAATCATACCACCTAAAGGAGAACGCATATTATAAAGCATAAAATCACTCGCAAGAGGCAAATTTAACATAGCAACCACAATAGGAGTAATAAATGAATGAGATGCACCCGGATCGTATAATGCATGTATGGGGATGCCATGTATGTGGAGTTTGCTTTCCACCACCGCGGTAGGGTCGATCTCGGTGTTCTCTTGCTCCCCATCCAAAGCATAAGCGCGTGCATGAGCCACGGGCCTTGCTTCGTTACCGATCCATGAAGTTTAGGTTGATCACAATCCCTCACCAAATTCTTAGTGCTGCCACAATTGAAGCATTTACCATGTTTCTTCCAACAATTCTCCCCAATGTGAGTGGTACTCCCACAATGCTCACATGGATTATGCCTCTTCACCAGTTGTGGAATTTGCCTTCCTTTTCCTTTGTTGCCCATAAAACGACCCTTAGAAGAGGGTTGTGGTGACTTAGAGAACGATTGTGGAGTTGTCTTCTTATATCCCGAACCATAACCAAAATTAGCAACATTCTTCTTAGTCCCAAGCTGTTGTTCTTCCTCTTCAACCTTCAAAGCTAGCATCGGCCCAACTATCAATGTGGACCGGGGCCAAAGATTTTGTAATCTCCCCACGAAGCCCTTCTACAAACTTCTCACACTTGCAGTCTTCCTCATCGGTGATATGAGGTGCATATGGAGACAATCGGTTGAACTCGGTAATGTATTCGGTCACGGACATATTCCCTTACTCCAAGTTCATAAACTCTCTTTCACGGTGCTTCCTTGCTTGTTTGGGTATATAGTGTGCCTTAAACTCTCTAGCAAATATCTCCCATATCACATTATCCTCACCAACCCTAAGGCGGGATATGGTGCTACGCCACTAATTGTAAGCCTCATCACGAAGGAGATCAATAGCACACATAGCTTTCTCCGTTTCGGTGCAAGTAACAACCCGGAAATCCTCTCAATAGTAGTGATCCAATACTCCGCTTTCAAGTCATCCGTAGTGCCCAGAATTATAGGTGGACGACGTCTACTAAACTGATCATAAACACTCTCAACTGGAGCCGGCGGTGGAGGAGGTGCTTTTGCAGCTTGTTGTGTATTAACGTCCTACACAAACTAAGTCATAAGGGCCATAAGATCCTCCGCATTAGGTAGAGGCGGCGGTGGAGGTAGATTCTGATTATTTTCCGGGGGACCTTGCTCATTTCCATGAGCCGGCGAACGGTCATGACGACGTGGAGGCATCCTACACAATTCAATCATGTATGCATATTGGTTAGTCATATGCTCATGTCACGTAATATCAAGTAAGTAATGCAATTTCATAAAATAAAAGCAAGAATTAACAAGATATAAGTAGCATAAAGTCATATGTAAAAGCGAAATAAGTAAACACGAAAGCACATTGTCCCTATGCCGTACGACCTATATGACTCGAAATGATTCAAGAGCCAGGTTTTGAACCTTCGGCTCTGACATCAACCAAATAGGGGTGTAAAGCCCCGACCAAGGCATCCACGCCTATCCCGCGCTACAGACCTAACTTGGATATAGAATTGCTATCCATATACCCGCCAAGACCGAAGCAAGCAGTGACAAACGGACATCCTAGCTAGGCGGTACTAGACTCACAAAGCGAATAAATATATGACATGTATGCGGAAGCTTAAATCAAATATAACAAGTGCATAAATTCATTCATTCATCAATTAAGTGACCATCACGGTCCAGCACGAAATGCTCAAGTACGGAATGTAAATCAACCTAATGACCAACACGGTCCAAACTAACATAATTAAAGCAACATAATCTACTGCATACATATTCTATGAATCCCAAAAGCAATAACATAAAATATTGAGTATGCTACATGCATAACGAGTACAAACTAGACTCAAAGACAAGACTCTCAACAAGACCCTGCCTAGCTTGACTCCAAAACGCAACCTGCGGACACGAAAGGTAAAGGAGATCAGTTCAAAAGGAATCGGTGAGGAGAAGCTTACATAATATAAGTGATATGAAGGTTTGATACATGCTCAAAACAACAACGTTCATGATTCAACTCATTTTCAAGGTTATGCAATTTTTATAAAACGAATCATGAACCAAAGCACCGGCTCGGCGTGTGCGAGCACTCCATCCTTACTTCCCAAACCAAATGAAATCAAACCAATCCATCCTTACACCGTTGATGTCGAGGGTGTACAGCCCTCGAACCTCGTAAAAGAACCATGGAGAAGTGTGTCCATGAAACCAACCTTCTCCCAAGCTTACCTTAACCCCGAGACCTCCTAGGTGTCTTAGCAAAACTTGTCCAAAAGTGGGTACTTTGTAAGGGTTTGACCGTCCGCCCTTGCGTTCCCGGTCTTACCACTTACTCCGCCCCGAGCGCTATAAAAAGATCCAACCAAGCAAGCGTCCTTGCAAGGTATCATATAACCTCGCTACACAACTCACACATACATAATATCCAAATAAAAGTTTTAAACGCGTTTTGGGTATCTATTCCATATACCAAAACTCAAGTTTTACTTGTAAACCGTTTTCCATAAGCAATAACGATAATACGAGCAACGCTCACAAAACTTGGCTTATAAAGCCTACATATATATTTTGAAAACGGGAGTTAAAACCATCAAACATGATAGGCTATAAGTGTCCACAGTTTTGAAAACATTTTACATAATAGCTCCTCACCTTTATCAAGAACTTCGAAGGTCAACCCCGAGCAAATGAGCTACTCGACCAGAGACTTACCACCTAACAAGACAACGTACCAACAAAGGTAAGACACGACTCGAGACCAAATAAGTCGACGCACGGCTTCAAAATGAATGCAAACATGCAAATGATGTGCCATGAAAGTCCAAGATAGCATAAGTCTAGCAGTTACAATTAAACAACATCATACGAATCATATAACAAGCTTTCAAGTCTCAAGACATGTAATTGAACTCATAAGTGATGCATACTTAGCATATTTGAAGCATAAAAGGCACGTTTACAAAGGGACATATCATAAATTAAGTCAAATAATGAATTAAGCATTATACATATTATTTTCACAATTTATAATGATTTTAGAAGTAAGAAAAACAAGTATTCGGAAAGCGTTATGAAAGAAAGGTCCAAAAATTCCCCCTCATCCCGAACCATCTCGCAAGGCCGTGCGGATTTTACCTTGGAGAGCTGCATCGCCGTGCTCTATTTATTTTTCAAAGTCGACAGTTATGCACGGCCGTTCGGTTTTCCTTCACAAAAGTCGCAAAGTCGTGCAGGGTCACCCGCACCAACACGCAAGAGGTCCAAATGAGCTGAAATTCTCGGATTTTCAAGTCTAAAAAATGCCATTACGTCCATACAAGCATAATATCCCAAAAAAAACATTCTAAAATACTTATGGTTCATTTAGGATCAAATTAACATCAAGAAATCTTAGAATTCTAACAATTTACACACACAAGAACTTCATCTTCTTCAAGTATTCAAGCTTCAAGTTCAAAAATTGTGAAATCCTCAATCATGTAAGAAACTCAATGAAATTAATCACATTCTTCACGAAATTGCTCAAGGGATAAGAATCTAACATTAAATCAAGCAAAACATTCAAGAACATGAACATGCAAGAATTCTTCATGGAAGCTTCAAAGGTCAACAATGGTGGATTTCACATACAAGCACAAAAGCAAGAATTTCTCATACCAAATCGTTCCTAACATCATAAGAAACACGTTTCCATCAACAAATTCGAGTTTAAACTAACAAACAAGAACCCTAGATCAAAGCTTTAGCTCAAAACCATCAAGAACATAAACCCAACCAAAAGAGCACATAAACCTTACCTTTGAGAGCTAAAAATAGAAGAGGAAATCTTGTTCTTCAGCCTTGAATCTCCAACTTTAATCTCCAATCTTGTCTCTTGAAATTGGTATGAAGTGTTCTTGGTGTTCTTGGGAGAATATGAATGGGTTTGAGAGGAAATATGTTTAAATCTCTTGTGAAATAACGTAACAAATTGGGTCAGCTGAATAGGGTCACGAACCGGGTCAATTGGAGTGGGTTATAAGTGAAATTGGGTCTGAAATTGGGTTAGAATTGAAATTGGGTCGCAGGTCAACAATTGAGGCTTAAATGGTTGACCTTTCGTAAAATGGCCATAACTTCTTCGTCCGAACTCCAAATTGGGCGATTCAAGAACCCACGAACTCATGATTCAATTATCTACAATAAAGTTCTAACCAGTTCCAGGCTCGAAAATATGAATTTACCAATTTATCCCGAATTATACTTTAAATGCCCAAATAAACACATTGTTTCGTTTAATTGCGAAGCATGCTATCAAAGCTCAATAAGTACAATGCGAGCACATAATTAACATATCAGATAATCACGTATTTCATGCAAACCATATACCTCATATAAGCACAAAATGATTACCAAATTAAGGCATAATTCATGCATACAAGGTAAATCGTTCACTCACGTAACAAAACTTACCTTGATCGAGAAATGGGGCGTCACAAAAATCATCATATTAAGGTCACAGGTCGATTAACTATACAAAAATCCTCAACCTCACCTGAGAAGCGACGAGATAGAAGAACTGACATGACGGGTGCATAATCGATCGGATTGTCTCCGCCCTGGAGATCACTGCCAGAAAAGGAAACACAAAGTACTTATGAGACAAGACCCAAATATGAACCACAGAGAAGCGCGGCGATGATTATGAGATGACATGGAATAATATGCCATGTTCACCGAAATTACAAGAATGCCATGAAAGTGTTCAGGTGCACAATTAATGTCCCACGCGAACAAACATACAGTCTAATTGATCTAAGTCAAACAACAACTAAACAATATTTAAGACAAACTTAATCAACCCAAATTTTATTTAGATCGAGCCATACACTTCCCTATTAACTTAATTAAACCATTAAACACACTTAGGGAACACAATTAGAAATTCCCCAGTTCAAACGCCACTTAAAACTAATTGAAATCATATGAGTCACTTTAGTTATTAAATGCCAGAATATAATTGCACTATGGTTATAATTTTTTATTCAAATAAATATTACTACTTTTTCAACACCAAATTTAGTGGATACTCATTCATATAGAAAATTGGCATGTATGTAATGATTCTTGATACCAAAAAGCACAATCTCAATAACAAATTCACTATCGAAGCTAACAGCAATCAAGTTCTCATTACAAAATTAGAATATACAAATTAGAGTTTATAAATGTATTTAAAAAAATTCATATATAACCATATAGGTACATATATTTACACTTCTCTACGAAATGTTGTCTAATGATTCAAAAGGTGTTCGAGCATAGTATGAAACTCACTTAACAATTACTCTAATTACCACCATATTATAAATTCATGTTTAATAAATTTGGATCTTGGTCAGTATGATGCCATCAATTTTAATTCACTACAAAAGGCCAATCAAACCCGGGTATGAATTCAAGGTTAAACCAACACATGTACATATAAATATTTCTATTCGTTAGTGCCCCCAACTCAAATCTAAACACTCAATCTCCATGTTTAAGCCTAAACTCAATTCAAATTAACGGAATACACTTCTAAATAATACATGTTGATTCATATTTAACCGATCTACAACAATTAGTAAACTAAGAGTGCAGATCATCTACAACAAGATACAATTATAATTACACCATTCATGCATACTCATTCATGCACTCAGACAGTGCACCAGCCACATAGCACAATACACAAATTAATCATAAATTCTAAATTAGGTAAATCTCAATTTCGATAACAAAATAATTAGATACAATCTCATTTCAACAACCTAATGCTACAAATTGTCTTATAATACCATTCATTCCAATCCAATAGAACACACGACTCCAACTTAAATACTTGATTTCCATTCCAACGTAAAACAATTGCATACTTAACATTAACAGATTCATAAGCCTACACTTACAACTTCGTAACCTAAAACACAGTTTTGTACAGAATCTGAAAGGGGAAGAAATGGTCGGTCGTTTAACAAAGTAGGGCAAAAGGGACTGTTGTTTGTTGGGGTTTTTAAGTCGTTGCTGTTGCTGCTTCCTTGACTGAGATTAGAGAGAAATGATGGAGGCCTACAATCGGAACTTGAAAAAGAAGAATCGGTGGCGATCTTGGCCGGAGAAGGGACAGATTTAGACAATGAGGTGGCGGCGATTTCCATTCCATTTCTTCATCTGGGTTGACGGTGGTTGGCCGGCCATTGCTCAATTTGGTGGAGAAGGCCAAGAGGATGGTGGTCGGGTAGATCTCGTTGACGGGAATAGCACAGGGCATCTTTTCCTTTTTAGATCTGGAACGAGGAAGAGAGAGAGAGTCTGAGGATGGTGGAGGGTAGCGCGTGAGGCGCCAAATCTAACGTGGTGGTGTGAGACGGAGAAGAAGAAAAGAGGATAGTTTCCAGACACTACAAGGAAAACAAGATTTTGTGACGCTGAAATTCATCACAAGAAGCCGCTATTGTGACGCTTTGGTTGTTGCGACGCCGACCTTAAGCACCATCCATTCTGGCGCGGTAATAGATTGTAATGACGAGTTTTAGCGTCGCAACAAGTCATCTGTTGAGATGGTGGAAAGAGTCACGAAATCTTAATGTTGCGACGCTTTTTTGTGTCTTATTAGTGAACCTAACTACCGAAACTAATTGGTCTTGGGACTCGTTCGAACGTCTCAAAATAACTTTGTTGTGACGTTGACGGGCCCCATATTTAGTTGGGATATTGTGACGCTTTTGGGTGTCACATTTTATATCTTAACCGCCAAAACGAACTACTAATATAACGCGATAAAGCGTCTCCAAACCAAGCTATTATGACGCGTACGTACCTCATAATAAAGGCTGGATATTGCGATGCTTTTGTGAGTCTCATTTTGAACATGGAATACCAAAGGTAAATATATATATATGACATGGTAATGCGTCTCGAAAACCGACTATTATTACACTTCTAAGCCTCATGTTAAGTCGGGATATTGTGGCACTCATGTGCGCCTGAAAAGAGTCGTTTTGTGACACATAAATTCATCTCTTTACAATAACACATTCGTTTAATATGTTTTAGTGGCGATTATAATTAATTTTCTCTTTTATAATGATAATTATGATATGAAAGTAATCGTTCAAACGTCCATGAAATTAAAAACCGAAACATAAGAAAGGAAACGTTCTTCTTCAATACAATTAACAGTATTCATGCATTCCACAACAAGTCACACAAATTAAAATGACAATATATCCAAGGTCTTTTCACTGTTATTCAAAAATAAGAACACCAATGTCACGTGTTGAATTGTAGGCAAAATATATGCTAACCTTAATAGATAAGTCATAATGGTTAAACTGAAATTTAAGTACTAATGATAGGTCTGATCATTGCGGTGAAACTTCTTTATGGCTCTCCATCCCTAACAACCTATAGGAAAAAAACAATATATAGGGATAAATTTGCTATGAAGTACCTTTAGCCATTTATTTGTACTTTCTGCTTCATAAAATAAATGGCTAAAGTACAAACGTAAGCAGAAAGGTACTAATAAATGGCTCCTCAACTTAACCATGTACAAATAAATGGCTAAAGTACAAACGTAAGCAGAAAGCAGAAAGCACAAACCCACATTATCATAACATCTAAGCAAGCACGATAAAAACCAAAGTAGAGCTGAGATAAAATGAGATAGGACTTACAGCATCGGAGGTAACAACGGCAGCCGCAACTGACCACCCGTACGATCAAGACCTCTTGTAACAGCTAAATTTCTGACAAACGAAGCATTGCCAATGTTAGTTTCTTTAATCTCCTATGTTGCTAATCCAAGATCAAAGTCGATTATAGGCACAACGCTCAAATTAAACCAGACATTCCAAATTAGATTCTCTACATTCAAGAAGAACAACAATTTTAAGCTTACACATACAGATTTCACAAAATAGATTTACAATTCCAAGCACATAAATCGAAACCCTAGAATCGAAACACTGAAAATTTGAGTTAAAAAATACTAAACTCATATACACAAAATCTTAGACAAAACTTATAAACCCTGAAACCCACCGTATCTTTCTCCTCGGCACAAGACCTTCAAAGCGCTGTCCGTCTTCTTTCACTCTCGCGCAAGACCTTCTTCAGCCCGATTCCCATGGCGTCCGATTCAGCTGGAGTCCGTCGTCTTCCTTTCAGTTGGAGTCCGATTCTTTGGCTAAAAATAGGAAGATTCCGAGTTAATTAATGTTGCTCACTTGATTATTATTGGGAAAATAGGAAGGGGCGTCGGAGCAGACAACATTTCTTGTTGAGTTTAGGAGACAGTTAATGTTCAGACAACATTTTTCACTTCCCTCGTTTTTTGTTAGGAGTAGAGCCCCTTCCTTCTTATTTTTTTCGTTGAAACCGCCAAAATGGAAAAGACATTTTACAAAAATAGAAATATGTTGTGACATTTGTTTAAAAATGTCAATATACATATGCCATATTAAGACCCTTTATTAAAGGTGTCACAATAAACTTATTATATTGTGACGCGTTACGTAAAAGTATCATATTATTATTAATTTAGTTAAAAAATTTTTTGATAGAAAAGGTAAATTAAATCTAATAAGACGGATCAACAAAAAGCGTCTCAACGGGTGATATATTATGACGCCTTTTAAAGGGCGTCACATTATGGCGTCACCACATGCTGTTTTTGTAGTAGTGAGATCTGAACCCTGACGGAGTGGTGGTCGTGTGTCGGAAATCATCGGAATCCATAGCGGCCGGCAAGGTTGCGTGGCTGCATTGCTGTATTGAGGGAGAGAGAACAGTGAAGGGAAAGGCGGCAGTGGTGATCGGCGCTGGAAGTGCTGGAGGAAAATCTTGGTCGGATCTGTGCCAGATGGCTATGGTTGTTAGCGCTTGTGATGGTGGAGGGCTGAGTCGCAGTGGAGCAAGGATATTGGGAGGAAGGCTGCTACGCTGCTACTATCTGTTGAAGACCAATAGGGGAAGAGAAAAAGAATGGAAATCAGCTAGGGCTTTTAGGTTATAAGAGGACCCCTTCTCTTCAAAATGGCAGTGAAGTCCCTCGAGAGTTTAAGTCATGCGATTCAGTCTCCAAGCTTTCATACAGAGTCAATTAAGTCCAAATACTTTCACATATTGACAATTAAGGACAAGAAAATAAATTCAAGGATAATTAAACACGTATGCCATGTATTTATAATTAAATTGCCAAATTAAAAAGGTTTAAAAGTAGATTAATACGAAAAAATACATCAAGGTACATAATTCATGCAATTAAATGGATTAAACATGTAACTAAACACTTTAAACATAATTAAACACACAACGCTCAGCTTGAGCCCAATCGTGACGATATACCTGATCTGTCCTGAGACACGGTGTGTCACAACCTCTCCACCTTAACAGAACCTGGTCCCCAGGTTCCACTGCTAAATTTGAAGAGCTTCGAGTTGTAGTGCTCCAACCCTTCTCCCGGAATTGCATTAGATCATAGCTTTGGTTGTGAGGATTACTCCAGTCACCTATATCGAGCCTCCTTTAGGATGTCTTGTTATTGTTGAGGTACGTTCGAGTACTTGGCCTATTAGTTGCTTCAATCTCGATTGGTCACTTCCATGGTTAGAAAGCTGTAACTGCACCCAACCTCGATATCGTCTCATACTCATCACTCGCAAACCGTAGTCCGGGTTAACGCGTAATGCAACCACAACAAACAAGAGATAATCCCATCCCTCAGCACGTAGTTGAGAGAGCCCCATCCCTCGGCACACACAAGAGAGAGAACCCCGTCTCTCGAGCACATAATTGAGGGAACCCAATCTCTCAACCTAAGTCGGACAGATTCCAATATCTCCCAAAATCCCAGTTTGAGAAAATCAAGCATTTCTCAAACCCCTAAATTCGAGAGAATCCAACATCTCCTGAATATCTAAGTACAAGAGAATCCAACATCTCTCGTGCATAAAAATTAGAAGGGATCCAACATCTCTCTAACACGTAAATAGAGAGAACCTAAGGTCTCTCTTGCACATAAATCCACTAATCAGCACTTATATATACACACATCAGGAAGACACTTAATGAGAAAGTCTGTGATGCATTTTAGTATACCTTACACCACTGATATCGGTGTCCCTTGAGCATAGATTCGACACCCATGCCTCACTCAAGGGGGATATCGCGATGGCATCCCTGTAAATCAGAGTTAGAATATATATGTATGTGTATGAGTGGTTAATTAGCAATTAAGAAAGTTTTAAACACATAGGTGCAAATAATCTGCATAAATATGTAATCAATTCAATTCAGCAAGGGTTCACAACAAGCAGAAAATTCAATTTATAAATACTAAATCAGGTAGTCACGTTATCACAATCAAAACAACAACGGTCATCACACACATCAAGCAAAACAAGATAAGGAAACTTAAACGATGCATGTATGCAATTGCTATGAATGATTGGTGCACCGTTTATCGTAGTGTTAAAATCTTGGCAAGGAAGTTGAGACGAAGTAGTAGGAATTGGTTAAACCGATAATGTTGTAATCTTCGCGATTTGGACTTCTTGTCTTAAATCTTTTGTCGTGATGAGGTAACTCAGCAAACATGCCTATCATCCAAACCTCTACTAGACTGTAATCCCTGCTCAACCAGAATCATCCTCGGTTTCCACCAAGAATTTTGATTTATGTATTAAACCTTAGCTTGTTCATTTTCAAGAAATGACTCATAATCCGATTAACGATCAGAAATCTATCTTCGAGCTATGATGGACGATCATGGTGTTAAACACTTCCCAAGGCAAGTTATGATATACGATTTTGAAACTCAAATAATGTCTTTCAGCATCTAAGTGGTCTATTCCCACTTCAGCAAGGTTTTTTGACTCACCATTAAAAACCGGCAACAGAAATAACAACTAACCTTGTCTTGTCATTTGTTAACTCAAATCGGCACCAAAGTTTTGAACACTCCCCAATGGTTTGTAGCTTGTCGATTATGTTAGCACCAACATTGACACTTATCCACGTCCCTTTAACTGGATCGAATTCTTCTCCATTTACTCGTTTTCATCAACAAGGTGACCACTTCCAAATAACGAATCATCAAGGTGGAAATTCGTCGAACTCCATCTTTCAATTGACTTTAAGATAGTAAGTCAAGGTAGCAAATCTCATTTCTTCAACTCTGAATCCTTTCATGACCATTGATCTTGGGAAACACCCTTTTCATCTTTGAATTTTAGTATGTCATGGTTGTAGCGCCAATCGTTAGAGTAGATTGGGGGGGGGGGGGAATTCTCATGGTTGTATTATAGGGCACCCTAAAATTCAAACATTAAATTCGATGCATGCGAGTTAAGAGTGCAAATGAAATGTAACATATAGGTCACAAAAATGTAACAATTAATTGTAATACATAAAGCCAATAACTTGAAATATTACATAATCGGAATCTCAACATGCACACAATCACATAAACTTAAAACAATTCACATTAGGGAGTCAAATTATAATGTCAAACGAATGCAATGCGAAGTTATTCCTATGCCGTACGACCTAAACAAGACTCGACACGACACGACACAAGAGCTCAGTTTTGCAACCTAGAGCTCTAATACCACTTAAGGATGTGGCACCCCGACCGGGAGGCACCACATCCCCCGCACTAAGATCCGAACCCGATCATGAAATGGAATATCCATACCCGAGTCCTAATCATAGCGAACGGGAGACCAACTCACACACTAGGCTAGGCGGATCTAACTCGACAAACTCAGAGCGCGAAAGTAATTTAAACAATCATCAACATATAGCGAAAGCAATTAAATCAACATATAAAACAAGTGATGGGTTCAACTAGCATAGATACCTAGTCCCGAATCTCAAATCATCATAACGTAATAAACCAACATAAGTATCAGCAGAATAGCTAACAACGTCCAAGTGCTAGCATACTAACCCCACACGGGTTTAAGTCTAAGTAGAGTATAAAACATAATCTCCAAATGCAAATTATGAATACATAACATAAATAGAGTATGCGACAAATGCATCCTAACACTAACTAGACTGACAAGTGTGACTCAGAAGACTCACTTCCGCCTAGTTCAAGACAAAAGGAAACCTGCAAACTAAAAGATAACACGAGGGGTCAGTCAACTGACTGAGAGAGGGCGCTAACTCACACCCGCAGACTAATATATTTAGAGCATAGCACATAACAGAAGGGTGGACTCATGAATCGGATATAAGGGTTTGCACACCAAAGCGTTTGAAAACAAAATATACTTAGAAAACATTTTTAGAAAACCTTATTCCAATTCATGATTCCCAGAACAGATCATATCATATGCTCGGCGAGTACGAGCTTCCAACCTTTACTTCTCATAACAGAACAAAACGGAAATACCGAAATAAATCCCTCCTCAACTCCGGTGATGGAAGAGCCTCGCGTTGGCCCTAACCATCCAGAGCAGACATATCACAAGGGGTTGCGAACCCACAAGTGCCCTCCCCGGCTGTACATCGAAGGCTCAATATATCACGCCTCCCCTATCTCCCTGAGTCGTGCAATGATATCTCAAATGGAACTATGCACATGGTCAAACTCCGATTGCCCTAACCGTCCCGGGGGCTCCATTACCCGTAGCTCCTCGGATCCATAAACAAACAGACAGACAGATGCCAATATTTCATGGTCAACTCGCTACAGAGACATAACATATCTGAATTTTCCAAAATAGCCTACATATGCCTTAATAATTAATTTTCCAAAACCAAGGATGGTCCACAAGGTCATAATCATATCATGTCCAACACATATCTAATCATATATAGTATATAGTCGCATGCAAGGATTGAAATCATCATATTACGGTCATAAGTCGATTAACTATACAAAAATCCTAAACCTCTCCTAAGAAGCGACGAGATACAAGAACTAACAAGACGGGTGCATACTCGATCGGATTGTCTTCGCCCTGGAGATCACTGGCAGAAAAGGAAACACAAAGTACTTATGAGACAAGACCCAAATATGAACCACAGAGACGCAAGACAATGATTATGAGATGACATGGAATAATATGTCATGTTCACCGAAATTACAAAAATGCCATGAAAGTGTTCATGTAGCACCCCAGACCCCAAGGCGCCACATCCCCCGCACTGTAGCCTCGATCCACGTATGAAATGGACAGTTCATACATAAATCCAGACCACAGCGAACGGGTGACAACAAAACGACGCTCTAGGCGGGACACTCTCCCCAAAATAATCAACAAACATGAATATACAAGCGGAAGCAATAAAGTCATTCATAAATATATATATATAGGTACCATATTTATTCCATAGATACATATAGGTACCATTTCTATCCATACATTAGGGTCTATTAACAATATACATAACCATGGATCCCAAAATACTAATATCGATCCAAAACATGACATGTTCCAAAAGTGATATACATGAAGGTATGAAACTAGACCCGTGGAAATGCAAGACTCGACCAACTCCCGCCTAGCACAACCACGCTCAAAAGGTACCTGAAAAGTGGAGTATCAGTCTACCGAAGACTGAGTGAGGGGCAATAAATATATAACACACGTCACATGCAAGTTGTAGCCTCGGGTAAAGACTTTTAGAAGACAATAATTATATAGTTCAAGAAATCTCATCCTTGGCCCGAGATTACAACTATCCATTTTAACACGTTTCATTAATCATTCTTTTCAATATCATGAACATGTGGCCCCGGCGAGTAAGGGCAATCTCCAACCGAACTCCCAATCGTGAACAATACGTGAACATGCGTGCTTGCTTGATAAATAAGTGATCATGCAATTCATTAAGTGCTCACATAGACAATTTCATACTTGAAAACATGCAATAACCCGAGGATACCCGACATTCCGGATTAATCCCCAGTCTCCTTCTTCCTCCGGTTGATAGCGAGTTTGCAAGGCTCGACTATCCACGACATGGTGTGTGTAGAGGACATGACCCTCTAGACACGGAACTCCTTCCACCACTAATCTCCTAGTGGCTTCGGGGGTGATCCCAACAATGTGAGGATAATTCAGGAGTTACCCGTCAGCCCTTGCTTTCCCGGTTGGCTCAAGAATTACCCTCGGGCCCACGTGCAATCATGTACTCGCCAAACATGCTTGAAAATCATTACAATCAATACATTCTTGCTTGAAATGGTTATAAGTTTGAAAACGTTTATAATTATAATAGGTTTTGGCCGAAAACTAGCACGTAAGGGTTGTAGGGTTCATTTTACCAAAACAAAACCTCACCTTTCTTGCAAAATATAATAAAGTAGCGTTCTAAGGAGCTTGCTCCTCGTCCACGCCCTCGTGACCTGTGCAAATACGACATACAACCATGAGACATGAACTAAAATGGCCAAAATATGACGAACGGCGAAAACGTGTCGAGACGACCTCGAAAATGCAATGTGGTATTATAACTTTTGGTTTCACATCATATTAACACGTATTATAGCAATTCGGGGTCAAAGAAGTCGTTAAATCGAGGGGTCATTTTCGGAATTTTATGCAGTGAATTTTGTTCTGTCAGCCCCATGGGAACGGCCGTTCCAGGCTTCCTTTGAAAACTGGGAACGGTCGTTCCCGTTGCCCGGAAAAACGCAACAACGTTTTCAATTTTAAAAACGCGCCTCTGCTGGGAACGGCCCTTCCGGCCCTTAGGCCAAAATGGGAACGGCCGTTCCCATAGTCGGCCGTGCATATTTTGAAAAACCAAAGGGGAACGCCCGTTCCCACCAAGCCTTGAGGCTGGGAACGGTCGTTCCCTGCTTCTGCAACTGAAAAACAGAGCAGAAACAGGGGAAGCTCTCGGGAAGAAAACAACCAAGCAACAACAATCCAATTTTGATCCCCAAATGCTATAATTTCTAGAAATATGATGCAAACAACTTCCATAAGTGATAATATATCACTTAGACACCAAAACCATGAAATAGCATCAAGAATTCATGCTTTCAAGTTCATGATCAACTTGATCATTCAAGCCATATATTCCATTTTTCAAGCTCAAATTCATGCAATAATTCATGAAATAATACTTCAATCATGTTTTGCACAACTAAGAACACATCTAGCATATATCATTCAAACCCTAGCCTAGGAAATTATGATCAAGAATCCTCAACTCATGCAACCAACCTTGTAAATGGAAGAAATGAAGAAGTATGATGATGATGATGATGATCACTTCCAATTTCTTGAAAAACTTCTTGAAATCTTGATGATTGATGAAAATTTATCTTCTTCCCTTTTTCTTCTTGAAGAACCGAGAGAGAGAGTGATGGAGTTGGGAAATATTTTGATGATATTTGATCAAGAAGATCATGGAAACATTATGCCGTTGCATTCCATTCTTGAAATGGGTGAAAGTCCAATTTTGCCAATTAATCCTTGAAGTCTATAGGTTATACCATTAAGTATGTAAAGTTTTGAGAAATGATCAATCATGCCCCTAGAATTTTATGCAATTAAGTCCCTAGAATTTTAGAATATTTAACTAGGGACAATTTGGTAATTTTATCACTCTCGGTAATAATTTCATGCAAGAAAATATTTTCCGTGTCATGAAATAATTTTTCAATGATATGAAATCAAATAATTGATATAAATAATGTTTCATGAATTTTGTGAAAGTATGAAATGCCACGTAATATATTATAAAATTAAAAGAAATAAAATAAACCTACGCTCAAAACGCACACGTGGCGTGCTTACCTGTTCATCCGGAAACCGGGGCGTTACAGTTCAGGTGCACAATTATTGTCCCACGCGAACAAACATACAGTCCAATTGATCTAAGTCAAACAACAACTAAACAATATTTAAGACAAACTTAATCAACCCAAATTTTATTTAGATCGAACCATACACTTCCCTATTAAATTAATTAAACCATTAAACACACTTAGGCAACACAATTAGAGATTCCCCAGTTCAAACGCCACTTAAAACTAATTGAAATCATATGAATCACTTTAGTTATTAAATGCCAGAATACAATTGCACTATGGTTATAATTTTTAATTCAAATAAATATTACTACTTTTTCAACACCAAATTTAGTGGATACTCATTCATATAGAAAATTGGCATATATGTAATGATTCTTGATACCAAAAAGCACAATCTCATTAACAAATTCACTATCGAAGCTAACAGCAATCAAGTTCTCATTACAAAATTAGAATATACAAATTAGAGTTTATAAATGTATTTAAAAAAATTCATATATAACCATATAGGTACATATATTTACACTTCTCTACGAAATGTTGTCTAATGATTCAAAAGGTGTTCGAGCATAGTATGAAACTCACTTAACAATTACTCTAATTACCACCATATTATAAATTCATGTTTAATAAATTTGGATCTTGGTCACTATGATTCCAACAATTTTAATTCACTTAAAAAGGCCAAACAAATCCTGGTATGAAATCAAGGTTAAACCAACACATGTATATATAAATATTTCAATTCGTTAGTGCCCCCAACTCAAATCTAAACACTCAATTTCAATGTTTAAGCCTAAACTCAATACAAGTTAATGGAATTCACTTCTAAATAATACATGTCGATTCATATTTAACTGATCCATTGCAATTAATAAACTGAGAGGCAGATCATCGACAATAAGATATAATTGCAATTACACCATTCAAGCATACTCATTCACGCACTCAGACACTGCACAAGCCACATAACACAATACATAAATTAACCATAAATTCTAAATTAGGTAAATCTCAATTTTAATAACAAAATAATTAGATACAATTTCATTTCAACAACCTGATGCTCCAAATTATCTTATAATACCATTCATTCCAATCCAACAGAACACACGACTCCAACTTAAATAATCGATTTCCATTCCAACGTAAAACAATTGCATACTAAACATTAACAGATTCATAAGCCTACACTTACAACTTTGTAAACTAAAACACAGTTTTATACAGAATCTAAAAGGGGAAGAAATGATCGGTCATTTACCAAAGTAGGGATAAAGGGACCGATGTTTGTTGGGGCTTTCAAGCCATTGTTGTCGCTGCTTCCTTGACTGAGATTAGGGAGAAATGATGGAGGCCTACAATCGAAAATTGAAAGAGAAGAATCGATGGCGATCTTGGCCAGAGAAAGGACAGATTTAGCCAATGAAGTGGCGGTAATTTCTGTTCCGTTTCTTCATCTGGGTTAATGGTGGTTGGACTGCCATTGCTCAATTTGGTGGAGAAGGCCAAGAGGATGGTGGTCGGGTAGATCTCGTCGACAGGAATTACGCAGGGTATCTTTCACTTTTTAGATTTGGAACGCGCGAGAGAGAGAGAGAGAGAGAGAGAGTCTAAGGGTGGTGGAAGGTGGCGCGTGAGGCGCTAGGTCTGGCGTGGTGGTGTGGGACGGAGAAGAAGAAGAAGAGAAGATGGTTTCCGGATCTGAACCCTGACGGAGTGGTGGTCGTGTGTCGGAAATCACCCGAATCCATGGCGGCAGGCAAGGCGCCGCGGCTGCATTGCTGTATTGAGAGAGAAGGAGTAGAGAAGGGAAAGCTGGTGGTGGCGATCGCCTCTGGCGAAAAATCTCGGTCGGATCTATGCCAGATGGCTATGGTTGTCGGCGCTTGTGGTGGTAGAGGGCTGAGTAGCGGCGGAGCAAGGATCTCGGGAGGAAGGCTGCTACGCTGCTACTATCTGTTGAAGACCGAAAGGGGAAGAGAGAACGAATGGAAAGTAGCTAGGGTTTTCAGGTTATAAGAGGACCCCTTCTCTCCAAAATTGCAATGAAGTCCCTCAAGTGTTTAAGTTGTGCGATTCACTCTCCAAGCTTTCATACAGATTCAATTAAGTCCAAGTACATTCACATATTGACAATTAAGGACAATAAAATAAATTTAAGGATAATTAAACACGTATACCATGTATTTACAATTAAATTTCCAAATTAAAAAGGTTTAAAAGTAGATTAATACGAAAAATAGAGTTATCAAGGTACATAATTCATGCAATTAAATGAATTAAACATGTAACTAAACACTTTAAACATAATTAAACACACAACGCTCAGCTTGAGCCCAACCGTGACGGCATACCTGATCTGTCCTGAGACACGGGGTGTCACAATACCTTGAGGCTTTACATGATATTTTGCAAGATCTTACTGGTTGTACGATCCCTTTCGGAGAAAAAATTGTGGTTTTTGGTTGTGATTACAGACAAACTACACCTGTTGTTGTTGGAGGAAAAAGAACATATGATTGATGCAAGTTTTGTAAGTTCTCAATTAGCTTGTTATATCCACAAATTAGTTTTGAAAGAAAATATGTGTGCTAAGCAAGATCCATTATTTGCAGATTTTTTGTTAAGAATAGGAAATGGTATAGAACCTTACGTTTCAGATGATAAAATACGTATCCCAGATGATATGATTTTACCTTTTGTTGAAAGTGATAGGTCATTGAATAACCTAATTGAATTAGTTTTTCCAAGTCTAGATCTCTTTTTGAGTGATCCCTCTTCAATAATCAATAGATCAATTCTAGCACCAAAGAATGATTGTGTTGATGAAGTAAATCAAATCCTGATTGAAAATTTTCCTGGTGAACCAAAGCTTTATGTTAGTCTTGACAAGGCACGAGATCCATCACATCAAGGTCAATACGAGGATTTCTTGAATTCCATCACAACAGGTGGTCTACCACCACATAAATTGTCCTTAAAAGTCGGTTGTCAAATTATTTTACTCTGAAATATTAATCATGCAGAAGGACTTTGCAATGGGACACGATTAATTTGTCATAGCCTAGGGGAAGAGGTCATCCATGCTGAGATTGCAACTGGACATTTTAAAGGAAAGGATTCCTTTATTCCTAGAATACCTTTAGAATCTTCTGACAAGCGTAAATGTCCTATTCCATTCGCAAGAAATCAATTTCCGGTGAAGCCTTGTTTTGCAATGACTATAAACAAAGCACATGGGAAAACTTTAGATTTTGTTGGTATCTACTTACGAGAACCTGTTTTTAGTCATGGCCAATTATATGTTGCTCTTTCTCGAGCAAAGACTGGATCATCTGTTAAAGTTCGTATACATCCTCTAACTGTTGAAGACGAAGCTATTCATATTACTAGGAATATTGTTTACAAAGTAATCTTACAGCTTGCAAACCAAAAGTAAATTCCTCACAGAACTTCAACACTTTTCTACAAACAACTGTTATAAAAACAATATGTTATAGATAAAAGGAACGTGGGGGAGATCAGCCAAAAGGAAAAGAAAACAGAGATTATTCATAAATGCATATATTTCCTAGCTTACAAGAATGATTCGGGTATTCTCCTTTAAGATAAAGCTATAGCAAAAATCAATTTATAAAATTTTCCACTCTTCAAATAATTTTTTTTATTTCATTCAAATATACTAATATTATGAAATTACTTTTCTTAATTTTGGCAGTATTCTTATTTTCTATTATGATTATATTTAGGTCAACAATTTTATCTCCTGAAAATTTTAATTATTTACAAAAAGTAGTATTACGTAAAATATAATTCTTGTTGTAGCATATGTTTCTATTTTTCATTTGTTGTCTATTTGTTAAATAATAAGAATTACTTCATTTTTATTTCGTGTTATTATTTCTTCTTCCCAGATATTATAATTTTTTTTTTCACTTTTGTCTCTCTTTCTCTTATATAATATATACATATATATTTATAACGACTATTGTTATATCATTGTTCCTCTTCATGTAACTACAATGTTTTATAGTATCTATTATTAAATAAAATTTGATGTATTTATTTTATATTTATAACGACTACTGTTCTATCATTGTTTCTGCATGTAGCGGCAATGTTTTGTAGTATTTATTGTTCAATAAAATATGATATATTTATTTTTTTATGACAGCCCTAACTTAAAGATTCAAAGATGCATCGATTTGTTCTCCCTATTGCTGAGATTACACCAGACGTTAGGAATTGGACAAGTTTCTGGTAATGCGGAAGCTTAGCCCTCGGCAGGCTAAAAAAAGTACAAAAATTTTTAGAAGTTCATATTTATTGACAAAGATGTATATATATTCAGTCTTTAAATAATATTTATTTATTTTTGAGAAATTATTGTTACTATTCAACATGAAAAAATATATATTTCTATTTCTCACATTGATTTATTTGAAATTTTATTTAGGAAACCCAAGTACAAACTGTAATACATGATCAAGACGTGAACACAATGAAGGATGTTCTTCAATTTCAACAGACATATCATATATATAATGCTAGAGTTGAATTTGTAGAACCCCGATGGCGAATGGTTCCAAATATGTTCCAATGGGTTATAACTAGAACTACTGCCATTCGGCCTACGACTCATGATGCGCTGCCCAAAGAACTCGGAGCACCACAATTCACTAAATTTTCAGAAATCCCACTTTTCGTAAGTACCAAAACTCTGATCGGTATGTTTTTACAATTATTTTTTATAAATACCGTATTTTCATTATTTATATGCTAGATTAATATATTATTGTATCACAAATATTCTGGCTATTGTCATTGACAAACTTGACCAAAAAACTGTTGAGACAAGCTTCGAAAATTCGACTGTCCAAGAGCTTATTGTGGTTAATGATACATAGTAGCAATTGTAGAAATTTTGCAAGTACGAGATAAAAGGCTAATAATATGGACTATAAGGCTGAACTAAATGAACACGTGCGATTTATACAGGTTTGGCAAGCCTACTCCTGTCCCCAAGCTGTGAGCTTGGGAGTTTTCAAAGATATTCTTATTAAGTATTCCGAGATTACAAGAAAAACCTTGCAATCTTCAAACACCAACACTTAGTGGGATAAATAAGTCTCACTCACTTATTTATCACATCTACACACACAAAAGAATGGTATTACCTAGTCTTTGGAACTAACAGAAGAAAGTACCAGAGATTACAAAACGTACAAAGCTAGAGATCAACTGTCTCACAATCACTCTGAATCACTCGGATTCTTAACACAATAAAATTGAATCACTCGGATTCGTAACAACTGCAACAACGCTAATAGTCTTGCTCAGAAGGGCTAAAAGACTTGTTTGAAAGACTTTCTTGAGATCTTCTTAAATAGTGTCTTTGAAGGGACTAGCCGTTGGGGTGCAATCCTTGCCATGTAGGATATTGCTTGATTGTTGGAAGTTGAATCCCTAAGATCTTATAATTAAAGGCTTGAATTTCATTCCACTAGTCTTAGGAGATTTGATTGGAACCTTCCACTTTTAACCCTGCAAAAAGGATAATGACAGATATGCAAGACTCAAGGTAAAGTCAACCGGAATCAACAAAAGCATATCAACATTCTCCCCTCCCCCCCCCCCCCCCCCTTTTGTTGTTGAGGAAAACATACAAGGGAGACGTTTCAAACAAAAGCACATAGCTCCCCCTGTTAATAAGAATGACTGTCAGAAAGAAGACATTAATAAGTAACTCCCCCTGTCAATGAGCCTGTTTAAGCATGGACCACAACCCAAATAGTATGTACGTTTAATAATTACATACCCAAAAGAAAGCTTTTCAGAAAGTAAAAAAAAAAAAAAAAGAGTTTCAGAGAAGTGCAAGGAGTGCTGGTTTAAGGTGGACCATCCACTGTGGTGTCTGCATATATGCCTGCGTCTGCCTTGACCTCGCCTCCCCCTTCAGCAACAGAAGTGATGGCTAGGAGTTCTGGAGTACAGTGAGCTGGGCCGTCAGGCAGGCTTTCAGTACAGTCAGTTGAGAGCGGAGGGAGATGATTTCTGCCATAAGGACATCCTGGGATGAATGTTGAGCACCTGAGGAAGTAGATGCAGGATCACTGGGGGTTGTAAGCTTGGGAACCCTGTACCCAATATTATTCTCTGTCACATGAATCTGCATCTTGGCCAAACTCTTCAAATCAATAACTTTGTTGCACTTGTCCTTCTTGATGTATTCTAAGGAAAGTGGAACACCCTCGACTCTAAGTAGATAGGAGATGAGCATAACGTAGGGTAGATTTTCTTTGTGATTGAGAAAATAATGCTCAATACTCTTGAGAAAGAAATATCCGAAATCAAGCACCTCGCAATTATAGATCTTGTAGAGTAAGTAGGCAGAGATGTAAGACATATTAGTGGAGTGATTTCCACTAAGGATCGGAGCAGACAATAGAGTCATAAATGACCTTTTACAGAAAGAATAGTTCCACAGTTTTTAGACCATGCAGCCCTTCACCCTTGCCTAAATCAAAAGTAGCTCCTTCTTCCCAAAAAACCTTTCTGGCATCTTCCAATTTTTTAAGGTCAGCCCACTTTCCAAAACCAAAAAACTTCTCTCCACCACTAGGGATTTTAAAAATTGAGTTCAATTTATCAGAAGAGAAGTGCACTGTGCGACCAAGAACAGAGGATTCCACAGAAATTTCTTTGGTTTCAATATTCTCAGTGAAAATAGCATTAACGTAGAAAAGTTTTACCAGAGGTGGAAAGGCGGAAGCTTTTACCGCAAGCACAGTATCTAGCCTAATAGCCTTGAGTTTGTCCAGAGCCGGTGAGGCGAGAAGGCTTTTGAAGTTCACAGATCTACCCTGATTCACCTCTAGATGTTGAAAGTACCTTGTGTAGAGCCTGAACTCAGAATCCCCACGAAAGTTCAGCACACTAGGCAGGGCATCAATAGATGAGATGGGTGTATGAGCTTTCTCCTGAGGTGCGGGAGAGAATGTCGCAGTGACCATTTTAGTTGAGATTTCCTCGTCTGACTCCGGGACCAGGAGAGAGACTTCAGGGGTTGGTTGAGACCCTTTCCAGTGAGATCTGCGAGGAGGCGTAGGGTTGGCTGCAGGAGTCTTGCGCTTGGTGACCATCTTGGAGATAAGCAAGAAGAGAGTTTGTATTTGAGAGTTTTAGGGTTTGACAGGAGATTTGGGGATAAATATGCGTTGGAGACAGTTCAGATTCTGAAGAGAGAGAGAGAGAGAGAGATAAAAATGCACAAGATAATGATGAACAATATTAATGATGCGTGATTATGTAGAGATGCAGATTTTGCAATCTTTCCAAAATAAAAATTAACCGAGCAATTTAAGAGAGAGAATGCCCAATTTAAGACGTAATGTGCAAAATTGTTCTTCCAGAAGAGCTTTAGTGAAAATATCAGCGACTTGATCTTGAGTGTTAACATAAAGAATTTCAACCTCATTTTTTTGAATGTGGTCACGAAGAAAGTGATGCTTAATTGCAATATGCTTTGTTTTAGCATGAAATACTGGGTTTTTTGAGATGGAAATGGCACTGGTATTATCATAGTAAAGAGGAATTTTAGTGAAATACAAACCAAAATCTGTTAGTGTCCTTTGCATCCAAAGAAGTTGAGCACAACAACTGCCAAGGGCTATGTATTCCACTTCCGTGGTTGATAAGTCAATTACGGTTTGTTTTTTACTGGACCAGCTCACAAGATAATTATTGAGCATTTGACAAGAACCACTGTTACTCTTCCTGTCAAGTACACAACCTCCATAATCAGCGTAAGAAAAACCAACAAGACTTACATTGTCCTTCTTACCATACCAGAGCCCAAGGTTTGTTGTTCCCTTTAAGTACCGGAGGATGCGTTTGACAGATTTTAGATGAGAGTCCTTGGGATTGGATTGAAAACGTGCACTCAATGTGGTGGCAAAGAGTATATCTGGTCTGCTGGCTGTGAGATAAAGTAGATTGCCAATGAAGCTTCGAAAAAGTTTCTCTGGAACTTCTTTTCCATCAGGGTCAGGTTGCAGTCTGCTTGATGGGCTCATGGGAGTGGGTGCAGGTTTACAGTCAGACACTTGGAACTTGGTTAGGATTTCTTTGGTGTATTTCTCTTGGTTTATGAAGATCCCTTCCTCTTACTGACTGATTTGTAAGCCAAGAAAATACGTCAGTTTGCCCATAAGACTCATTTCGAACTTCTGCTGCATACAGTTCGAAAACTCTTGACAAAGAACAATATTAGTGCTTCCAAAGATAGTATCATCAACATATATTTGCACAACAAGGAGGTCATGATTCCTATTCTTGACAAACAGGGTTGTGTCTATGGTTCCAATACTGAATTGATTCAATAAAAGATAAGTTTTGAGACAATCATACCAAGCACGAGGAGCCTGCTTAAGCCCATAAAGAGCTTTGTTTAGTTTGTAAACATGATTTGGACGATTTTGATCCTCAAACCTGGGGGGTTGTTGGACATAAACTTCTTCACTAATGGATCCGTTTAAGAAAGTACTTTGGACGTCCATTTGCTAAAGAGTGAAGTCATTAAGACAAGCAAAGGCGAGTAACAAACGAATAGATTCCAACCTGGCTACGGGAGCGAAGGTTTCATCGAAATCAATACCTTCTTGCTGGCTGTAACCCTTAGCCACGAGTCTGGCCTTGTTCCGAGTTACTTTACCTGTTTCATCCACTTTATTTCGGAACACCCACCTGGTTCCAATGACAGAATGAGTTTCTGGTTTTTCGACCAGGTTCCAGACTTTGTATCTATCAAATTGACTGAGTTCCTCTCTCCTGGCAGCGACCCATGAGTCGTCTTGCAGGGCTTCATTGATGTTTTTAGGCTAAATTAAGGAAACCAGTGCTTGAGGGTTGCTGCTTGTGTTGTTTTCAGCCATTTTTTGAGACCGTATCATCATCTTTGTATTGACATCCCCAATTATGTTGTCAAGAGGATGACTGGAAGCATGTTTGAATTTTCTTGGGTGTGCTTCTTTGGTTCCAGAAACTTCTTCCTCTTTTTTTGTCTCAAGTTCTTCATTTGAGGTGGCTGGAACTTCTTCTACGGGGGCTGGATGACCTGTAATTTCAGGGCTCAAGGTATCCTTGGCCATAGGGTTAGACTCATAAAAAATAACATGAATGGATTCTTGTAAAATCTTTTTACGCTTATTGAACACACGATATGCCTTGCTATGATTGGAATATCCAACAGAAATGCCTTCATCAGATTTAGAATTGAATTTACCCAAGTTCTCCTAATCATTAAGAATGTAGCATTTGCATCCAAAACATGAAAATATGTAATATTTGGAGTTGTACCGTTCCACAATTCGTAGGGGGTTTTCTTGACAATAGGTCTGAGAAAAACTCTATTTGAAATTTAACACGTAGTATTTATCGCTTCCCCCAAAAGGATTTTGGTAAGTCAAACTCGTTGATCATGGTGCGGGTCATTTCCTGCAAAATACGATTTTTTCTTTCCTCGACCCCGTTTTGTTAGGGAGTTTTAGGGGCAGAGTATTCATGAAAATAGTCGTTTTCGTCACAAAAAGTGGTGAAGTTCTTCTCATCAAATTCAGTGTCGTGATCACTGCGAATCCTTTTAACATTTATGTTTTTATCATTTTGGAGCCTTTTAGCAAGAGGGATGAAGTAGTTTATGGCCTCATTTTTGTGAGCGAGAAAAAGTACCCAGATATATCTAGAGAAGTCATCAACAATGATAAATACGTACAGTTTACCTCCCATGGATTGTGTTCTCATGGGGCCAAAAAGATCAAGATGCAGTAGTTCCAGAGGCCTATTGGTGGAGACATCGTCTTTGGCCTTGAAGCTGGAACGGACCTGTTTTCCCTTTTGGCAGGCCTCGCAGGGCCTATCTTTGATGAAACTAAGCTCAGGGACTCCTCTAACCAATTCTTTCTTGGTCAGGTGGGATATAAGGTCCATGTTTACGTGACTCATTCGTCTGTGCCGAGTCCAGCTGGAATCATCTGAAATAGCTAAACACTCAACCTTTTGGTTAGATAAATCTTGCATGTAGAAGGAGTAAATATTTCTCTCCCAATTAGCCGAAAAAATAATTTCACCATTTTTTAGAATGTGGCAATTAGTGGCACTAAATTTAACTTCATATCCACTATCACAGAGTTGACTAACGCTTATAAGGTTATGTTCCAAACCATCAACAAGCCAAACTTTTTCAATATACTGATCTGGTTTAGTTCCAATGATGCCAGTACCAATAATCTGACCTCTGGTATTATCAGCAAATACCACATTACCTCCTTCAAAGGCTTGAATTTCAGAAAAGTAACTCCTATCGCCTGTCTTGTGGTGAGAACATCCACTGTCAAGGATCCATCTTTTATTCCGGGATGTTCCAGAGCCTTTAACCTGTAATTGTCATTTGGTTTTAGGTACCCAACGGTTTTTCGGTCCTTCATTGTTAGAGTGCAGTGCAATGTGTGTTTCTGGAACTATATGACCATCTTTTGGAACCCAGATCTGCTTAGTTCTTATGCTTTTGGAACTATGACATGAATATTGAATGTGACCAAGTTTCCCACAGTTATAACATCTTTTTCTAGGAAAGTGCCTCTGTTTCTTTTTTACTTTGTCCATTTTCTGTATAATTTCACTAAGACGTGAGTGCTCCAAGGATATGAACTCATTTTCTTTTTCCAAAAGCTCTTTTTCAATTTTTAATTAATCAATAGCTTGAAGCAACCTTCCCTCCATGTCCTATTTTTCTTTAATAGTTTTCAGCAAATTTTCTTCTAGTTTTTTATTCTTAATGAGAAGATTTTCAATTTGATTTGAGCAAGTTTCAAGCAAGTTTTCAACATTTATGCCTTCAATATCATCATTTTCATTTTGAGAGGTGTAAGAAGTGCTTACTTGATTATCCGCCATGAGAGCAATGCAGTCCTCTTCGGTGTGAAACAGCTCCCTTTCACTCTCGAGGTCCCAGTTGGCAAGATAGGAGCTTTGCCTATTCTCGTTTTCCTGATGCTTCTTTAGAAATGGGCAATTTGGTCGAATGTGCCCTGGTTTCTTACACTCATGACAAACAACTCGGTTGTTCTGGAACTACTGGAATGAGTTTATTGTCTGAACGTTGTGGTTCTGGAACTGCTGAGTTGAATTGTTGGGATTAAAGTTGTTGTTTTGTGGTTGCTGGAACCTTAGGTTTATGTTCCGATTGGAAGCGATTTCCCTAATCCTTCTTGACAGTAGTACCAATTCATCATCGGTTTGATCCTCAAGGCTGAGGATATTTTCAGCAGCAAATGCGATGTTCTTCTGGGCATCTACCTTGTCTTCCTTTTTTAGGAGGGTGAGTTCATGAGAGATTAAGGAACCAATAAGTTTGGTTATTGTAAAAGTGCTTAGCTTTTTGGCTTCGATGATGGCGGTGACTTTGGGCGTCTACTCTTTGGGTAGAGACCGCAGGATCTTCCTAACTTGTTGTCTTTTAGATAGTGGTTCACCAAGTGCGCTCATTTGATTGGCAAGGGCTGTGAATCAGGTGTGCATTTGACTTATGGTTTCTCCTGGAATCATCTGGAATGCTTCATATTGAGTGGTTAGAATTGCCACTCGTTCTTCTCGGACCTGCTCGGTTTCTTCGTAGGTGATTTATAGCATGTCCCACATCTCCTTAGCTGTCTTGCAGGTTGAGACCCGATTGTATTCCTCTTTAGTTAATGCTACTGAGAGAATATTTTATTCCCGTGCATTTAGTGACCAAGCCTTTTCATCCTTCTCATCGAGTTCATCCAGTTCTTTTGGAACCTGGACGCCATTTACCTCTTTCATTGGAATCTCTGGACCTTTGGTGACAATCCGCCAAAGTTTGAAATCGAGCCCCATGAAAAATTCCTCCATGCGATTCTTCCGAGTAATTAGTACCATTAAAAAGCGGTGAACGTGTGTGTGAGGAGGCTTCATCAAAATATTCCATTTTAGCAGTGGATTTGGATCGACAGAGGTGATTAAACCTTTGTTTTTTTAAGAAAAAACCTGCTCTGGTACCAATTGATACAGAGTAGTAATTGTAGAAATTTTACAAGTATGAGATAAAAGGCTAATAATATGGAATATAAGGCTGAAGTAAATGAACACGTACGATTTATACAGGTTCAGCAAGCCTACTCCTGTCCCCAAGTTGTGAGCTTGAGGGTTTTCAAAGATATTCTTATTAAGTATTCCGAGATTACAAGAAAAACCTTGCAATCTTCAAACACCAACACTTTGTGGGATAACTAAGTTTCACTCACTTATTTATCTCACCTACACACACAAAAGAAGGGTATTACCTAATCTCTGGAACTAACAGAAGAAAGCACCAGAGATTACAAAATGTACAAAGTTGGAGATCAACTGTCTCACAATCACTCTGAATCACTTGGATTCTTAACATAATAAAACTGAATCACTCGGATTCGTAACAACTGCACCAACACTAATAGTCTTGCTTAGAAGGGCTAAAAGACTTGTTTGAAAGACTTTCTTGAGATCTTCTTAAATAGTGTCTTTGAAGGGACTAGCCGTTGGGGTGCAATCCTCGCCCTGTATGATATTGCTTATTGCTGGAAGTTGAATCCCTACGATCTTGTAATTGAAGGCTTGAATCTCGTTCCACCAGTCTTGGGAGATTTGATTGAAACCTTCCAATTTCAACCCTGCAAAAAGGATAATGACAGATATGCAAGACACAAGGTAAAGTCAACCAGAATCAACAAAAGCATATCAATAGTTAATGATGAGTTAGATTCTTTCATTTATACTATAGTTCAAACTAAACTAAACAATTAGTAGTTAATCTTTTCGGAATATATTATTATATTCAGGAAAATACCAATGTTATTGAGTTTATGGAACGAGGTGATTTTCAGTGAAGGAGTAGATATTTTTAATACAACAGAAAAAATGCCTATAATTGCAGCAACTAGATTATGCGTTTTTTATTTCAAAGGTATGTTCCTAAACTAATATACATAAAATCTTATCCCTTAACAAATGTGATATGCTTTTCACTTCACATATAAATATTTTATGACGCTTGATATTAACACAATTATAAACTTAAGCATTTAATAATAGAGAATTTACCTAGTTTTCTACTAAAAACAATTTATTGAGTTTTCCCCAGTTCCATAATCCATCGCTTAACGGAATACATACAATATTGGACATATGATAAAGACAATATGCCACTTATATGAACTAAAATTATTTGTATTCAGGAACTTCGCTCGTTGCAAAAAGCACTGCAAATATTATTCTTAATTCATCATATCCCGAATCTCAGCATCTAAAAATATGGTATCTTTCTTTTCCTTTTTATATTAGATTTTTCTATTTATTCTGCAACCATTTGTTAACATTTAGATATCAAGTTTTTAAAACCACAAATAAGAAAGTATTGGATTTTCCAGTTTATTTCATATCCATTTGTTAACATTTAGATATCATTTTTTTTAAAATCACAAATAGGCGAGCAAAAAATCATCAATTTCTGTCTGAATTGGTTCGAGAGAAGAGATATCTACAGCCATCCATTGCAGAATTAACAATTCCACACGACAATTTCTCATCTGTTGCAATTGTCATAACTAACAACACAGTAAGTTGTTTCATTTTACATTTTTACTACATTTTAAGCATGTCAGCAGTCTGACTTTATCACCTTAAATGTTGTATGTTGAAATGATATAAAGCTTGTAAGATTTCCAAATTGTGTATAAATATCTGTTATGCTAGCATATATAGTTATAGTAATGTTTGACAGTTTCTTTCATTCCAAATTTACAATAACGAAATAATAATTATACTATATTTTCTGTTAACCATATGCTTGAATCTTGTAGAAAAAGTAAAAGAACTAGAAATATCATGCCATATATTATAATTATTGTTATAAATCAGTTTATATGATAAAAAATTTTGAATTTGAATTTTGTGTTTTTTTTTCTATATCACCTTTAATTTTATGTAGGCTAACTCTCAAAAAATTGTTGTTATGTAGGATGATAAATTCTAGGTTAAAGTTGAGGCAAGGATCATAAACGAAAAACAAAATTTCTGGTACATGGCCTATAGTAGTTGCTTCAAAAGCACAACAGGACAATACGAATTGAATATAATCTGCAACTTTTGTCATGTTGATACAGTTGCAAAACCTAGGTACTATATTATATTTTTCTTTTTTTTTCTTTGTATACTTTAGTATTGAATAACATTTCAAACGTTTCCTTACTAATTTTTTTTGGTCAATTTTAAAGGGCTAAATTTGTTGTTAGACTTTCAGACAACAAACTCAACTAGATGTTGTCATGTTTGGAGAGCTTGCAGAAAGCATTCTTGGTGTCACTGATGTTGAACTAATGAGATTGGATAATGAGGTAATTATAATATTAAACTCTAATTTACACTATTTATCTTAAATAATTTTCTAACAGACAATGCACATCTATATGCCAGGATAAGAGACTTAATTGTAGTGACATCATTCAATATCTAAATCACAAAGAATTTTTTGTCCATATCAACAAAAAGATGATACGGTTTCACTACGGAAACGAATATGGTTACACTGTTATTTCTCTCGTTGAAGCCAACAAGTTATCCATGCAAACTTAAACTGAAGGAAGTTCAAGTATGGTTGAAGCTGACAAGTTATCCATGCAAACTGAAGTCGGAGAAAGCTCAAGTATGTACTTTTGTCTTTATTCACATACAATTTCGCTTTTCATCCCTTTTTAAAGCATTAGTACAATTTATCTATTTATATTCCTCGAAGTTCTCGCTTGTATACAAAACAAGATTCTCAAGTATCTTCACTTTATTAGAATTTGATTTCATCTATTCTTTTGTTTTTTCAAGCTATAATATAATTTGTTTACTTACATTCCTATAGGTTCTTTTCCAGGTACAAAACAAAGTTCTGAAACATCCCAAAACACTCAAGTCAAGCCTGCAATAATTGACTGAAAAAGTATGAAGTCTATATACACTACTATTTTGGCGAACTTGTCTGAAAAATCATCATAGTTTTAATAGTGCTAACTTTGTAAATAATAAGTATGTAAATGTCTACCCAATATACTGAACTTTTAGATTTTTGATACCTTTGTAAATAGTAAATGTGTAAATATTTAGGCAATCTGCTGAACTTTGAAAGTTTTTGATACCTTTGTAAATAGTAAATATGTAAATATCTAAGCAACCTATTGAACTTTATCAATGATTGGCAATCTATTTTGTCAACATCCTTTACAGGATAAGTTTACTTATAAAAGTTACTGTTATTTATATTTACCTATCATTATACTGAATATGTTTAGTTACATTTTTTTGTAGGCAACTTGCTCAACTTTGACATTTATGCATGATCGGTAATCTATTTTGTCAACATCCTTGCCACAATCTATATTTATCTTTCATTATTCTAAATATATGTAATTAAAAATTTACATTGACCGGGCACGGCTCGGTATCCGTCTTCCTAGTATAGTTAGATAGATAGATATAAAATACTCATGCTGAGAATATTGATTTGCAAATTAATCTGGAATAAAAAAATTCCGATGATTGGTTTGAAATAAAAATATTGGACATATTCATAGTGAATCGCTCCAAAATCTAAGAAAATGTAATATAATAATTGATTAGATATCCATCATTAATTATACAATTTAACAAATCAAATCTTGATCTTTAATTAACATCATGCATGTCTAGTGTAGTCGTGATACATTTTGAGAGTTCGTAATTTTTTATGTATCGACAATTTTAAAAGTACTATTTTTTTGTATTATGTTGTGTCGAATATCAAGTAGAATACTTGTTAGACACTTTTTATATAGAAAATTAAAAAAAAAATCATATCACCTTATCATGTTTACATTACTATATCTGAGTGTCTATGCATCATAACTCGTAGAACGAGTACGTACTTGAATTTGATTTTCTTTCTTATTTTATTTTGCCTTCTTCTTTTAATTATGTCAACAATATATCATATACTTCTTCAACAATATATCTATCGTAAACTACAATAATACACTATCTGAAAATTTTCATTTTGCTAATCAATTACATAGTAATCTAGCTACGTGGTTAGTAAATCGAAGAACATCAAATCTTTGACTAATTAAATTAGCATAGCGTCCAAGCACTAAATTATATCACTTGTTAATATTATAATTATTTATTCGATACTCGTAAATTTTCGTATGATCTGTACAGTTCACGTTATTAATATACAAAACAACTTATAACATTAAATTTAAATGCTATAAATTAAAATAATTGTAAAATAAATAACGAAAAATCTTATCGAATAAAAATAATTTACGTAATACATATCTGATGCTTGTCGAAAATTCGACTACCACCAAAATAATTTGTTTATTTGGGAAATGGGATTTCACCAAGCTGCAACAAAGGATTAATCAGAGAATTGATATTAAAAATAAATAACGTAAGAAGTAAAGATAGAAATTGGAATAATAATAATTTAATGGAGAAAATGAATGGTAGGATTCTCCTGATCTTCTGTGATATGTTTCCAATCGTACAATGAGAAATCTACAAATTCTATGACTTTTTTGGAAAAAAAATAAACAATGACAAAATAAAGTGACTACAATTATGTCAAAATATCTATCTCAAGAACTTTTAAAGACTGATATCTTGTGGACTCTGAAATAAAGTATCTATCTTCCTCCCCTCTTCTGCCTTATATTCTCCACCAAGAATTAGTTGTGAATAATTGGAATATTCCCCCAGATTCTAGGCACGTGGGCAATTCAAAACTTGGCACTTCTGCACGTTCTCTTTGCTGACTTTCTCTTCCTCTTCTTTCTCAACTCCTTATTTTATGTTCAACTGACGTAATAATCTCTCATAATTCTTTAATAATTAAATCTAAAAAAGAGGCTCACATCATCACTCCCCCCTACTCTTATAGTGGAATAGTATAGACGACTGTGAGAGTAATAGAATTTTGGAAAATAGCTCTGGATCTTGAAACTGAATCTTGAAATCTTGAAAGATAACTCGGAATCTTGGATGTCTAGAAATGCTTAATTCCCCCACTCGGGTACAGTGGTTGCCTCGTTAAAAACCTCGCAAGGAAAAACCACATGGGAAAAACCATCGTGAGTAAAAAGAGTGCAACCGTTGGCACCCGTACCCAAGGCTTGCTTGACGTTCTCCTTCTTGAAACTTGCTTGACCTTCTGCTCAGTATCTTTGTCCTTCCAGCTAACTGCTCCTTTCAGCTTAAAATCATTTCATATGTAAAGACCCTGTTCCGGACGAGCAGGTAAGCACGCCACATGTGAGCTTGTGAGCGTTAGGAATTTATTTTATTTCTATTATTTATTATTTTCCTACATGTCATCATGATTTTTATAAATTTCATTCAACATACTTGAATGAAATTATATGAATTCATATCAAATTGAGAATTTATTTCATGACTTGAAAATGTTTGTTACGTGAAATAATTGTCGAAAGTGATTTAATTGCCAAATTGTCCCTATAAGATCATTCTTTTAAATTCAAGGACCAAATTGCATAATTATATCTTGGACTTAATTGATCATTTAGCAAACTCTTCATCCTTAATTGCATGACTTATATTATTGATGGATTAATTTGCAATTTGAGATATTCATCAATTTCAAAAATGGATGAATCACGTAATATATTCCATGCTCTTTCATTCCATTTTATCTTCATCATTTTCATCCAAATTTGCATCCTTCTCTCACCGAACCAAACCTTCAAGCAAAGGAGAAAGGATTTTGTTGAATTCAATCATGTTTTTTAAGGAATTTCAAGTTTTGAAGCTTAATCATCTTTTTCCTCTATTTATTTTCATACATGGTGGGTGTATGCATGAGTATGTGATCTTTGATGATTTTCATGGAAGCTAGGGTTTGTGAATTCATGGAAAAAATGGATGATATGTTCTGTGCTACGTGAATATGAGATTATAACTTGATTGGAAGCATGAATTCTTGAAGAATTTGAGCTTATATGATGAAATAATGTATGAGCTTGAAAGTGGAAAATTGTGATGATCAAGCATGGTTTAATGGTTTATTTGGTGTTTTATGATACTTTGAACTTGTATACATGCAAATTCCCAGAATTCTTGCATTTCAATGTGGATTTGTTGAAGTTTTGTTGTTATTGATTTTGTCCCGAAGCAATCCCCTGCTTCTGCTCTGTTTTTCAAGTTGCAGAAGCATGGGAACGGCCCTTCCCTCCTCTGTGCATTATGGGAACGGTCGTACCCATGCTTTTGAATGAAGCAGGCGCGAGCGAGCCTGGGAACGGCCATTCCCATTTTAGCCTGTAGCCAAAAGGGCCGTTCTCAGCTCAAACTGTTCATGCATGCGCAGGAGGCCGGGAATGATATCGATTCAAGCATGTTTTGGCGAGTAACATGATTGCACTTTAGGCCCGAGGGTAGTGTATTGAGCTAACCAGGAAAGCAAGGGCTGACGGGTAACTCTTGCACTATCCTCACCATTTTGGGATCACCCCCGAAACCACCAGGAGATTTGGTGGTGGAAGCAGTCCAGTGCGCGGGAGTCATGTTCCCGACGTACACCATGTTATGGATGGTTAGGCCTTGCAAACCCACCATCACCCGGAGGAAGAAGGGTTCATGAAATTGCTACGCGATCGCACTAATTGAATTGAATGATCACATGTTAATTAATAAAGCAAGCATGTATTGTGTAAAGGTTGGAGATTTGCCCTCACTCGCCAGGCCACGCATTGATTGAACTTGATTAAATAAATTGTTAAACTTGTAGTTGTAATCTCGGGTGAAGAATATTCTATTCTTAAACTTATGTTATTTTCATTCTAAAATCTTTACCCGAGGTTTTAGCTTGCATGTTACTTGTGCTTATATATATACTTATGCCCCTCACTCAGTCTTCGGTAGACTGACACCCTCACTTTTCAGGTACTCACAGTTGCGTGCTAGGAGGGAGGTCGAGTCATGTCTGTCATTCAGCTGAGTCTAGCATAGCATTCTCATGTTATTGATATTTCCGGATTATCATGTTATGGTTTTGACACCTTTTGGAAACTTATGTATGTATGGTGTGTGAGAGATGATAATGTATTGATATGTAAGCTAGAATATGATGAACTTTTGGATATTTGGTATATAATGATGAAATGATAGTGGTTATGCTTCCATTTTTGAATTTTCATGTATTGGATTTAAATGACTTGGGGTCTAGTCCCGCCTAGCTAGATTGTTCTTGTTTTGTCACCCGTTCGCTATATGTTTAGCTTATGTACGGATTATCCATTTCGTATGTAGACCGAGCTATAGTGCGGGGGATGTAGTGCCTTGGCGTATAGGGTGCTACATCTAAAGGTGGTATCAGAGCCCGGTTTGAAAACCGAGGTTCTAGTGTCGTGTCTTGTGAGCCTAGGTCGTACGGCATAGGATTAATTGTTATTTGAGAGTCTTGCATTTTTTTGATGTAACGCCCCATTTTCAATTTATGCATTATGCGATAATTGATAATGTGCTTAATTGATATTATGTGATACTATATATATTTTTCATAACATTAGATGCATAATATTTCTATGACCTTTCATGAATTAATTGTTAACGGGACTAAATGCTCATATATGTAAATGTGTGGATTTAATTACATGACTTAAATAGAGTTAGATACTCATTTTACATGGATTGAAACTTAATTGCATGCATTCATATAATGGAGGGACTTATGTGCAAAAAGTGATGAGTCATGCATATATGTGGAAGACTTTTGTAAATATCTCATTCATCTCTTCCATTTTATTTCATTCTCATCAAATTAACCTCACACACACACACACTAAATACCGATTTTTACACCATGGAAGAGAAGGAGGAGATTTCATCATTCCAAGTTAATTTCAAGGAGGAATTGCATGAGTATGAGGCATCACCATCATCTCCATAGTTCATTTCAACTTTCCATTCATTCTTTCAAGGTATATGTATGAATTGGTTAAGCTTTTGATTATTTGGTTGAGTAGGGTTTGATGATTGATTGATGCTTTCATGCTTATTCATGATTAGAAGCATGTTTAGGTCCTTGTTTCTTCATTTCTTGCATGAAATTCGAAGTTATGTTGAAGTTGGGAATATATGATTTTATATGTGATTTTGATGATGAATTCTTGATGATTTGATACATGTTTCCTTGGATTATATGATGATTAATGGATATATATGATCATATACATGCTATATGTTGGTTTTCAAGTGTTTATTTGATGTAGTTTGGTGATTGATTGATTTTGGAACCTTTTCCCGCGACCTCCCCTGTTTTCTTGCCCTGTTTTTCTGTTACGTACAGTGACACGGGGGTGTCGCTTTTCCCCTCTTCAGCGTGACACGGGGGTGTTCGTTGGGTTGAGTTTCTGTACCGTGACACGGGGGTGTCACGGCTTAGTGTATTTTAGTGACACGGGCGTGTCACCTTTTATTTCCTGCATTTTATCCAACTTCAAACCAACGCCATTTTCACCTCGGTTTGAATTAGAAAACGTACCATATAGCGTTGGAAAGGTCTTTGTGTCTACTTTCACACCCAACAAACAAAACTCGATTCCCACTTCTAGAATTTAAGATGTTCCAGTTTTCCCACAACATGTACATTTCCAAAAATTGTCGATTTTGGCCAAACTTCACCAAAACCTTTCTTATTGCATTCCTTTCACTCTCTTGGCTCCCATATGTGAATTATATGAGTTATATACTTGTTTAATTGATAAGCATGCTCTTACTTGACACTTCTTGGTACGTAATTGCTCAAACTTTATTGTGTAATTCCATGCAATATATGGATTGAACTTGAAATGATTCAATATGTGACTCCTTGAGATTTATTTCATCTCTTAGATATTGATTGGTTCTCTTACATGCTAAGTGTCACTTGATTGCTAGTTCTACTTATTTACATGAGCATTGTCGTGCATCATACTTGGTCTCATATTGAGTCTTGTCCCACGAGTTCACGTTATTTCCTTTCTTGTCCAGTTTTTCTCCAGGACGGAGATCATTGATCGTTGGGCACTTTCTAGTATCCTTGTCTTGTTCCGTCGCTCGTCAGGTGAGGTTTAAATTCTAGATATATAGAACCTTACAACCCTTATGTGATTTTCGGCCAAAACGTATCTATATATCTATAGTTTTCGAACCTTATGATTTTCAATTGATTTCACGGAATTGGATTGATTGATTGATTGATTGATTGATTAACGCATTGATTGTTTTGGCGAGTAACTATTGTTCACGTTGGGCCCGAGGGTAGTGTATTGAGCCAACCGGGAAAGCAAGGGCTGACGGGTAACTCTTGCACTATCCTCACCATTGTGGGATCACCTCTGAATCCACCAGGAGGTTTGGTGGAGGAAGAAATCCCGTACATGGGAGTCATGCTCCTGACATACACCGTGCCTGGATGGTTGGGTCTTGCAAGCCCGCCATCACCCGGAGGAAGAAGGAGTTATTGATTGAAATTGCTAATTGTGCACTAAGTTCTATTACTTGATCACTTAATTAATTACAACTGAATTATTGTACACTGTCGGAGAAAGGTTGGAAATTTGCCCTCACTCGCCGGGCCACTGATTGAATTGAATTAAATTGAGTGTATTGTTAAATTGATTAGTTGTAATCTCGGGCGAGTTATCTTTTACTATTAAACTTATATTGTTTCTATTTTATGAACCCTTACCCGAGATTATGGCTTGCATGTTACTTGCGCGAATATTTATTTATAAACCCCTCACTCAGTCTGTGGTAGACTGACACCTCATACTTTTCAGGTACTGTCAGTGGCGTGCTAGGCGGGAGTCCGAGTCGTGTCCAGTTGTCGAGTTGAGTCTAGCATTGCATTTTCATGTTCTTGGTATTTTCGGCTTATCATGTTAGTGGTTTTGGGTTATTTATACATGTATGATGTATAGGAGATGATAATGTATTGATAAGTGTTGGTACCTACTATTATATAAATGTTGGTATCTATAAGTAAATATGTAAATATGGTACCTATAAGTATTGATTGCTATTCCTTTCGTTTTTATTGTTCTGAATTGTTTATGGGTAGTATTTGAGGGTACCCGCCTAGCTTTTGAGTTTTTTTATTGTCACCCGTTCGCCATGAGTCCGGTTCATATATGGACTACCCATTTCATGTGTGAGCTAGACTTATGGTGCGGGGGTGTGGCATCTCGGCGTTCCGGGTGCTACATCTGAGGTGGTATCAGTGTCCGGTTGCAAAACCGCGGTTCTAGCGTTGAGTCGTGTCATGTCTAGGTCGAACGGCATAGGATTATTTGATAATTGCGAGTCTTGCATCTTATTTGGAACTACTTGAACTTATTTGAATTTATTTGAACTTACCTGAACATCTTTGAGCTACTTGATGACTTGTGCATGGCATTGATTTATGTTACTACTTGATGATTAATTGATCTTCTATGACTTGGAATTTATATGTTTGATGTGTTTTCTTTAATTTAGTTGAATTAATTATTGCGTTCTGTATCAAATATGTGGTTAAATGCTAATTATGTGACATGAGCATGTACTAACCGCATGCATTTAGCTTTGAACTAATTTGGAGTTATAGGTTATGAAGATTATATCAAACCACGACCAATTTCTACAACAACTTCAATCTACCCCAAGTTCTTTTCTTTTGCTTTGAAGTTGTAAGGAATGCAATGGGGAACTTCATACAAGAAAATCAAGAGTCATGGATTGCTCTAGTTGGGTTATACTTCAAGTGTTAAGATTCGGGAATTGAAGGGCCAAAGGTGGGAGTAACTTTCAAGCTCTAATGAAGTTGGTAGATATTTAACGGGATAGTGGTAGGGCGTGATGCCTACAACTTGCAAGATTAACACTCACACGCCTATATTGCAAAAGTCTTTTTAACGGGAATCCGTAGGATCATTTCATTCAAGAGCAAAACTGAAGAAAACCTCTAGAGTGTTTTAAGTTTTAAGGTCTCAATCACCGATGTAGCACCCGGAACGCTGAGGTACCACACCCCCGCACCATAAGTCTAGCTCACACATGAAATGGGTAGTCCATATACGAACCGGACTCATGGCGAACGGGTGATAAATAAAAACACGACACTAGCTAGGCGGGATACCCTCAAATAATACAACAATTCCAAGTAAAAGCGGAAGCATAGAACTATACATGACTTAGTTTCACGTTCCAATACAACATTTACATTATCAAGTATTCCACTTGCAAGTATACCACTATATCATATACATACAGGTACCAAATCATATTCCCAAAATTCATAAGTGATCAAAACATGCATCAATATGAAAGATCAATGCTAGACTCCCAAAAGCGGTAAACTGGACTCAAACCCCGCCTAGCACTCGATCTGCACGACCTGAAAATGGTGAGGTGTCAGTCTACCACAGACTGAGTGAGGGGTTATAATTTAAAAGCACAAGTACCATGCAAATTGTAATCTCAGGTAAGATTTTTCATAAAACGATATTAATTCTAAAATAATATAGTGCTCGCCCGAGATTACAACAATTCCATTTTCAATTCAATTATTTCAATACAATTCGATACCATCGATCAGTGGCCCGGCGAGTGAGGGCAAATCTCCAACCTTTCTCCGATAGTGTACAATAATTCAATTTTATCAATTGGGTGATCAAGCAATCAGTTCGGTGCGCAATTAGACAATTTCAATCAATCCATCCTTCTTCCTCCGGGTGATGGTGGGATTGCAAGGCCCCACCACCCAATCAATCTGGGCATAGGGTTCATGAGTCCCTACGCCCGGCGGGCTCCTTCCTCCACCAAACCTCCTGGTGGATTCAGGGGTGACCCCAACAATAAGTGAGGATAGTGCAAGAGATCACCGTCGGCCCGATGCCTCCCCGGATTACTCAATACACTACCCTCGGGCCCAAAGTGAACACGCTTTACTCGCCGAAACAATCAATAAATCAATTCAATATCAATAACAATTACTCGGTACAATATCAATCGGTCAATGAAGTGACAATTCGATTTTCGGAAAACTATAGATATAATTATTTGTTTTGGTCCAAAATCACATAGGGTTGTAGGGTTCTTTTACAAATAGGAATAACCTCACCTGTGATGACCAAGACAAGGATATAATTATGATGCGTGCTCCTCGTCAACGGGAAGGAAATCTGTGCAACAAGGACAAGTGTGACATAAGACTCGACTCGAATGAACCAATTATGACGAACGGCAATGATATGTAACCTCAATCATGAATTTATAATCAATGAGTGTCAAATAGGAGCATACTTATCAATAAAGTGAGCATATAGTTCATATAAGTCATATATGGAAGCCAAAACAATGAAAAGAATGCAATATGAAAGGTTTTGGTGAAGTTTAGGAAAACTTGACAATTTTGGGAAATGTACATGTTGTGGGAAAACTGGAATATCTTAAATTCTAGAAGTGGGAATTGAATTTTGCTTGTTGGGAATGAAAGTAGACACATAGACCTTTCCAACGCTATATGGCACGCTTTCTAATTCAAACCGAGGTGAAAATGGCGTTCGTCCGAAGTTGGGCAAAATACAGGAAAGTGACACGCCCGTGTCGCCAATACAAGGCAAACCGTGACACCCCCGTGTCACGGTACAGAAAATCAAACCAACATGCACCCCCGTGTCGCCAGCCCAAAGCAAAGTTGACACCCCCGTGTCAGCTGTGCGTAATAGAAAAAACAGGGGAGAAACAGGGGTTTTCATGCAAAACCAACCCCAAACCACAATATCATCAAACTCCAACCATAACAAATGTTGAAACACCTCATATATGCATCATACTTCCCATATTCATCAATTCAACCAAGAAATAAACATCCCAACATCAAGAATTTCTCATGAAAACCCTATATTATACACATGCTTCCAACCTTCAATAATTTCAAGATTTTCATGCAATCCTTACTCCTTAAGATCAAGATCATGCTCTCAACTTCAATCATGGAAGAATTCAACAACAAATCCCTAAACTCACCTTAATCACAAATTCAAGAATTTCACAAAATCCCCAAGTTCTACCTTGAATCCAAGAAAATGGATGAAATGGAGATATGACGATGTTGATGATCCTAGCTTCTCAATTCTTCAACTCTAGCTTGAATTATGAAGAAATCTTTCCTTCTTCTTCTTGGTGTAAATGTTGGTTTTTAGTGTGTGGGTGTGTGTGTGATTTTGCTCTTGGAATAAAATGGAATGAAATGGAAGAGATAAAGTGATATATCCAAAGTCTTGCAAATATATGCATGAGTCATCAATCTTTGCAAATAAGTCCTTCTAATATATGAGTGTATGCAATCAAGTATTGTCTCATGGAATATGATCAAGTCACTCCAAAGGATTTATGCAATTAAGTCCTCTTATTTAGATAAAGAACAATTAAAGTCATAAATGAGCAATTAATCACATTATCAATTAATTCATATCAATTTCACATTAAGATTAATTTCATATAAGTTTATGAAAACATAATTCATATAATGTTATAAAATTTAATATAATGTAACATAATGTATAAATGAAAAATGGGGCGTTACAATTCTCCCCCCTTAAAAGGACCTGGTCCCTAGGTCCACTGTCGAGTTTCAAAATGATGCACAAGCAATAAGAGAACCCCGTCTCTTAAACACGAAATGAAAGAACCCCGTCTTTCCGCAAGAAATGAGAGAACCCCGTCTCTCAACAAGAAATGAGAGAACCCCGTCTCTCAAACCCACACGAAAGTAATTCAAGGGAACAAATTGTAAAACATTCATATAAATGTCACATAGGCAAGTAGAATCATATTAATCACATAAGTACCACTCATACACATCTAATTTGCAACTAACGGGAAATTAAATACAATAACAGAATGTGTGATACGCGTGATATGCATGGTTAAGTGTACCGTTCACCATTTATCCCCAGTAGCTATTTTTCGTCGCTTCGGACACGTATCCACTTGATGCTCATCACTCCCACACCACAAACATAAGCCTAAACTCCATCTACAATTGTCGTAATTATGTGTATCGCGTCCACAATAGGTGCATAGAGGCTTCCCCGAAAGTAATATTGAGGACGAGGTATGTGAAACTCTCAAACCCGTTCCAATGGCTCGATTCTTCTTCTTCTTCTTCTTCTTCTTCTTTTGAGACCCTTCTTGATGTAACGGAGCATGATATTGGATAGACCCCTTTTCATTGTTAAGGTCCTGTTCTAATCTTGAACTTGCAGCCTGCACGGGGTAAACAATAGGCCTCCTTGCATTCACCGAATCCTCAACCTTAAGAGCTTTTGAGGTGGCTTTCCTCCAAGTACTAGTATTGACAGCTTCAATTGTTGCTTGTATGTCCGGCCTCAATCCTTGCACAAATTGCATGGCTTTGTGGAAGTCATCACTTGCAATGTTGGGTGCATACTGAGACAATCTCTCAAACTCAGCTATATACTCGGCAACTGATCTTTCTCCTTGCTTGAGTTCAGTGAATTCCTTAAGTCTCCGAGTGCGAGAAGCTGGAGTAATGAACTTGTTCTTGAATTCCCTTACAAACACCTGCCATGTAACAACCCCTCCTGTGGCATCTAAGATAATTTTGGTACTTTCCCACCAAGAATAAGCTTCGCCCTATATTAGTGAGATAGTGCACCGGGCTTTCTCTTGTGATTCACACAGAATCAACTCCCAAATCCTCTCAACCTCCTTAAGCCACTGCTCTGCCTGAATATCATTTCCTTTGTAAAACTTTGGAGGCCGCTGATTTTGGAACTCTCTAAGTATGGCAGAAATCTGTGTTGGTTGTGGTGGCACCGGTCGTACTGGAGGATTATAATTTCTTATTCTCTGATCAACAAGTCGAACCATAGAATCAAGAAAATCTTGAGGTTGAGCCGGAGGGGACGGGTGTGGAGGAGCCCTAGGAGACCGGTCACGACGATGTCTCCTATGACCTATAGAGTGCTCATGACGAGGACGACCTCGGGGCATCCTGAAATCAAGTCACTGAATATGCATGTTGAATTAATATGCCAATGCACGTAACACACTAGTAAATACTAAAATTCAATACATTGAAACGATTAAGTTCAATTAGAAAAGCACATATAATTGAAGAAATTTAAACAATTTAAAGTAGCGTATGATGCATGTGCTTATGGATGCATTGAACCTGTCACCGTAGTTACATCCTTTAACTTGACACTCATTCCATGTTTGTTGAATTACAAGCTCGCCTTGCATTTGTTAGTCATTTCTTGTTACCCACAGTCTTCTAAATCTTTAGAATTCTCGGACATCAACTTGTACATTTCCATCGCTTGAGAGTTGAAATTTCTTGAACTTTATTCCTTCCCCTTATTATTCCTTCTGAAGTATTGATTCTTACGTGTCACTCAAACCTTTACACTACATGTCTTCTTTATCAAAGTTTCCTTGTATCGACTTGCATGACTTTAAAATCCGAAATTGTGATTCTTGAACTCAAATGCTTCCACCTCCCTGAAATTGATACCTTGTCTTCTTTCGATGTTGTCTTAAATCTTCACCTAGTCATCACTTCAGTTGAAGTCCTCGGTTTATTCCTTATGAGAATTACACTTGAGCACCTAATTTCTCCAAGTAGATCTTTGTTTTTCTTTACCGTTTCCGTTTGTTGGTCCATATGTCCCACTTCGCGCTCTCAACACAACAGTTCGGCTTGAACCTAGAAAATGAACTCCAACCCGTCTGATTATAAAACCTTTAACATCTAAATTTTCCATGACCTTGAAACCATTAGTGCTTTTGACTTCCTCCCATCCACCCACTTTCTTTTCCAAATTCCGAAGTTTCTAAATTCATCATTTCTTCTTCTTTATTCTAATTCGGACATTAGATCCTTAATACTTTCAAGGTCTTCAATCTTTTCCTTGAGTTAACCGAAACTCCTAAATCCGGCTGATCAACTTTACTCACAGTATAGAAGCGTGTGTTTATCTTGTAAGTTATACACATCACACATTCATACCGTTTTCTCCTACATACCACTTCTTCGCGCATGATTTATCCTTCAAACTGAAATTAAATTCCCAACCTATAGTCTTGCCATAGAACTACCAATTTCCCGAATTTCTCTTAACCTCCGGTGTCTTCCTCACAACTTTAAAGCTAGAGAAGGGAGCTTGCGATAGGTTGAAGTTATCTTAGAAATTGGCCGTGGGTTGACATGATCTTTATAGCCTATAATCACAACTTATCTCAATTATAGATGCATGGGGTTAGTGATTGCATATGACACATAATTAGCATTTAAACACATTTTTGATGCAAAATGCAACAAATAATTCAACTAAATTAAAGCAAAACACATTAAACATATAAATTTCCAAGCCATAGAAGGTCAACTAATCACCACGTAGTAACATAAATTAATGCCATATACAAGTCATCAAGTAGTTCCAGGATGTTCAAGTAAGTTCAAGTAAATTCAAATAAGTTCAAGTAGCTCCACATAAGATGCAAGACTCGTAAATTATCAATTAATTCTATGCCGTTCGACCTAGACTCACGAGACACGACACTAGAACCTCGATTTTACAACCGGGCTATGATACCACCTAAGATGTAGCACCCGGAACGCTGAGGTGCCACACCCCCGCACCATAAGTCTAGCTCACACATGAAATGGGTAGTCCATATATGAATCGGACTCATGGCGAACGGGTGACAAATAAAAACACGACACTAGCTAGGCGGGATACCCTCAAATAATACAACAATTCAAAGTAAAAGCGGAAGCATAGAACTATACATTACTTAGTTTCACGTTCCAATACAACATTTACATTATCAAGTATTCCACTTGCAAGTATACCACTATATCATATACATACAGGTACCAAATCATATTCCCAAAATTCATAAGTGATCAAAACATGCATCAATATGAAAGATCAATGCTAGACTCCCAAAAGCGGTAAACTGGACTCAAACCCCGCCTAGCACTCGATCTGCACGACCTGAAAATGGTGAGGTGGCAGTCTACCACAGACTGAGTGAGGGGTTATAATTTAAAAGCGCAAGTACCATGCAAATTGTAATCTCAGGTAAGATTTTTCATAAAACAATATTAATTCTAAAATAATATAGTGCTCGCCCGAGATTACAACAATTCCATTTTCAATTCAATTATTTCAATACAATTCGATACCATCGATCAGTGGCCCGGCGAGTGAGGGCAAATCTCCAACCTTTCTCCGACAGTGTACAATAATTCAATTTTATCAATTGGGTGATCAAGCAATCAGTTCGGTGCGCAATTAGACAATTTCAATCAATCCATCCTTCTTCCTCCGGGTGATGGTGGGATTGCAAGGCCCCACCACCCAATCAATCTGGGCATAGGGTTCAAGAATCCCTACGCCCGGCGGGCTCCTTCCTCCACCAAACCTCCTGGTGGATTCAGGGGTGACCCCAACAATAAGTGAGGATAGTGCAAGAGATCACCGTCGGCCCGATGCCTCCCCGGATTACTCAATACACTACCCTCGGGCCCAAAGTGAACACGCTTTACTCGCCGAAACAATCAATAAATCAATTCAATATCAATAACAATTACTCGGTACAATATCAATCGGTCAATGAAGTAACAATTCGATTTTCGGAAAACTATAGATATAATTATTTATTTTGGTCCAAAATCACATAGGGTTGTAGGGTTCTTTTACAAATAGGAATAAACTCACCTATGACGACCAAGACAAGGATATAATTATGATGCGTGCTCCTCGTCAACGGGAAGGAAATCTGTGCAACAAGGACAAGTGTGACATAAGACTCGACTCGAATGAACCAATTATGACGAACGGCAATGATATGTAACCTCAATCATGAATTTATAATCAATGAGTGTCAAATAGGAGCATCCTTATCAATAAAGTGAGCATATAGTTCATATAAGTCATATATGGAAGCCAAAACAATGAAAAGAATGCAATATGAAAGGTTTTGGTGAAGTTTAGGAAAACTTGACAATTTTGGGAAATGTACATGTTGTGGGAAAACTGGAATATCTTAAATTCTAGAAGTGTGAATTGAGTTTTGCTTGTTGGGAATGAAAGTAGACATATAGACCTTTCCAACGCTATATGGCACGCTTTCTAATTCAAACCGAGGTGAAAATGGCGTTCGTCCGAAGTTGGGCAAAATGCAGGAAAGTGACACGCCCGTGTCGCCAATACAAGGCAAACCGTGACACCCCCGTGTCACGGTACAGAAAATCAAACCAACATGCACCCCCGTGTCGCCATCCCAAAGCAAAGTTGACACCCCCGTGTCAGCTGTGCGTAACAGAAAAAACAGGGGAGAAACAGGGGTTTTCATGCAAAACCAACCCCAAACCACAATATCATCAAACTCCAACCATAACAAATGTTGAAACACCTCATATATGCATCATACTTCCCATATTCATCAATTCAACCAAGAAATAAACATCCCAACATCAAGAATTTCTCATGAAAACCCCATATTATACACATGCTTCCAACCTTCAATAATTTCAAGATTTTCATGCAATCCTTACTCCTTAAGATCAAGATCATGCTCTCAACTTCAATCATGCAAGAATTCAACAACAAATCCCTAAACTCACCTTAATCACAAATTCAAGAATTTCACAAAATCCCCAAGTTCTACCTTGAATCCAAGAAAATGGATGAAATGGAGATATGATGATGTTGATGATCCTAGCTTCTCAATTCTTCAACTCTAGCTTGAATTATGAAGAAATCTTTCCTTCTTCTTCTTGGTGTAAATGTTGGTTTTTAGTGTGTGGGTGTGTGTGTGATTTTGCTCTTGGAATAAAATGGAATGAAATGGAAGAGATAAAGTGATATATCCAAAGTCTTGCAAATATATGCATGAGTCATCAATCTTTGCAAATAAGTCCTTCTAATATATGAGTGTATGCAATCAAGTATTGTCTCATGGAATACGATCAAGTCACTCCAAAGGATTTATGCAATTAAGTCCTCATATTTAGATAAAGAACAATTAAAGTCATAAATGAGCAATTAATCACATTATCAATTAATTCATATCAATTTCACATTAACATTAATTTCATATAAGTTTATGAAAACATAATTCATATAATGTTATAAAATTTAATATAATGTAACATAATGTATAAATGAAAAATGGGGCGTTACAACCGAGGAGGCCTCGAGGGTACTAGGGACTTAGGGTTCGGAGTTGAAAGCAAGTTGAGGATTTTCCACTATTAGAATCGAAAATCAAGTTGTGGGATGACCTACGAGCTTTAGGTAAGTGGAAGAAGTTCAAAGAGGTGGAGTTGGGGTAGATGATGCTAAGTTATCATAAGATTAATACATATACCATGCCACATCAAAAGTTAAGTTAGTCAACCAAACTCAACGGGGTTGTGCAAACCGAGGGATGGAACAAAGGGAATCTTGGAGGAGGTTAGATCGATGAAGAAGAATGAAGAGATTAAGAAAAAGGGGAATTGAAGTCACTACGAATTTTGAGTAAGGAAGAAGTTGAATTGGAAGATATGGAGCAAAAATGGAAACGGTGAAAGAAGGTAACGAGCTTATAGAAGGAAACTATATGCTTGAGTGTAAGCAATTGGAGGGTGAGTTCGTTCGACTATTTAAACTTATACAAATTAAATCGAGGATTTCGATTGAGGTGATAACTAGGTGAAGACTTCGGATAACAATTAGAGACTACTTTTCGAAAGAGGGCTAGTTATCAATTTCACGGAAGTAGAAGCATTGGAGTTCAAGAATCATAATTTGACTACCAAGTTATAGGAGTCGAGATAAGGAAGCTTTGAACGAGAAGATATTCAAGGTGGAGGTTCGAACCACACTTAGAATCTATAAATTGGAAGGAATACTTGGGGACAGAATTGAGTTCAAGAAATTTCAATCCTCGAGTGATGGAAACGTACGGGTTGATGCTGGGGATTTTGAAGAAAATTGGAAGACCGTGGGTAACCAGGAATAACCAACAAATTCGAGGCAAGCTTGTAATTCAGCAAAACAAAGAACAAGTGCTAAGTTAAAGGATGCAGCTACGGTGACAGGTTCAAAGCATTCATGGCACGTGCATCATACATTGTTTAAATTATTTAAATTTCTTTAACTATATATGCATTCCTACTTGAGCATAAATTTTCCAACTTGTGTATTTATTATTTATAAGTGTAATACGTGCATCGACATCTTAACCCAACATGCACTTTAAGTGTTTTCTTGATAGAAAATCTCTCCACCTCATCTATCAAGCATTACTTGAACCGAGACACAACCGAAGTATGATATGGAAAGAATTGGGTTGCAAAGTGAGGAACAAAAGGGAGAAAGAACAATTGAAAGGCCGGGAAAAGTAGTTAGGAGTTGGATGGAAGAAGTTGTCACTTCAAAAATAAACGTGAGATGAAATGTCCGAACAAGTGGCGAGATTTAAGATTGCTGATATCAAGGAAGTTGAGTCGACTGCGGAAATGACTTCAAATTTGTGGTTGTGCTCAAAGGAATTACATTTGTTAGAAGCAACAAAAGTGTAAGGGTTACAAATGATGGGGTTACTTGAAAGCAACAACAAGGGATGAATTAGGAGATTGAGATGCTTGATGACCTCCAAGGTCAGGATGAGGATATTTAGGAAATGATTTTGGAAAGGGTGAGAGCTTCAAGAAATGGAATGGATATTCAAGAACTGAGGAAAGATTCAGTGTTCGTTGGATTTTCAATTGAGATAGAGAAATACTTCGAGAATGAGATCGAGAGTTAGAGGTACTTCAAGAGAATTAGAAAGAAGAGAAGCTTGGATTTGAGAAAGGGTATAACTAGTTCTAGAAGTTAGACAGAAAATATTCCTATTTTCTCAGGGGGAGAGCCGGTCGGGGAACAACTTAAAATCGATGTTTGGATCTCACTTGGGAGAGTTGAAACTTCAAGGAAAATGATTCTTTCGGAAACTCTCTATCGGAACTAGGTGAATGAAGTCTTCAATAGTTTAAATCTCGTGCGCCTAGAGTTCTCAAATGGAGATTTTTAAAAGCCATAAGGAGACATATCTTGAGCCGAGTTGAAATTGAAACAAATTTGAGGAGAAATGGGAGAGATCATGATTTTTATAAGTTGAGTAAGTTTACTTTGATCAAAGATAAGAATTTTTCAAGGAAAGCGACTGTCATTCAAGATTTGCACGAAGTGACCAAAGAGGTGCGACACTATTACCATATTACAAGATAAAAACAACTCGACGGGAACATTCTCTATCGCAAGGGATCACCTGAGAGTTACTTGAACCGGGAATATTTTGAAGGATAAAAGGTAGACCTCGAGTCATCAAATAATTAGTCCGGGCATCGGAGGAGGTCAACTATAATTGGTAAGAAGAATAGGTGGTCGGATTACTACCAAGTGCATATTCAAGAATTGAATCTTCGAACCGTGGTAGTAGAAAGGTTAGAAAATTTTATCGTGGGAAGGAGATTGAGTAATTATTGGGGTACATACTGACATCAGGCGTCCGAGGAATGGCACTTTGGTTAGAAGGGATTCTGATCAAACAATCAAGTATTAAATCAAGTCGCTGCCATTGAAGTTTCTAAGACCATGGTGAATGGTACACCTAATCATGCATATCATGTGTAATATACATTTTATTATCAACCGTATGGTTCTTTGTCTTTATTAATTGCTTTTGTAAAACTAGATGGTGTATTTGATTTCCTCCACTTGTTCATTATGTGAAGTTCTGTATGAATGTTTGATTAAGTGTTCTCTTGGAATTCTTGCTTGTGTGAGAGTCGGGGTACTCTCCTTAGTTGTTAAGAGACGGGGTTCTCTCTTTATTTGCTAGAGAGACGGGGTTCTCTCATTTCTTGTTCGAGAGACGGGGTTCTCTCATTTCTTGTGGAGAGACGGGGCTCTCTTGTTGCTTGTGCATCATTTTAAACTCGGCAGTGGACCTGGGGACCAGGTCCTCTTAAGGGGGAGAGAGTTGTAACGCCCCGTTTTCAATTTATGCATTATGCGATAATTGATAATGTGCTTAATTGATATTATGTGATACTTTATATATTTTTCATAACATTAGATGCATAATATTTCCATGAGCTTTTATGAATTAATTGTTAATGTGACTAAATGCTCATATATGTAAATGTGTGGATTTAATTGCATGACTTAAATAGAGTTAGATACTCATTTTACATGGATTGAAACTTAATTGCATGCATTTATATAATGGAGGGACTTATGTGCAAAAAGTGATGAGTCATGCATATATGTGGAAGACTTTTGTAAATATCTCATTCATCTCTTCCATTTCATTTCATTCTCATCAAATTAACCTCACACACACACACTAAATACCGATTTTTACACCATGGAAGAGAAGGAGGAGATTTCATCATTCCAAGTTAATTTCAAGGAGGAATTGCATGAGTATGAGGCATCACCATTATCTCCATAGTTCCTTTCATCTTTCCATTCATTCTTTCAAGGTATATGTATGAATTGCTTGAGCTTTTGATTATTTGGTTGAGTAGGGTTTGATGATTGATTGATGCTTTCATGCTTATTCATGATTAGAAGCATGTTTAGGTCCTTGTTTCTTCATTTCTTGCATGAAATTTGAAGTTATGTTGAAGTTGGGAATATATGATTTTATATGGGATTTTGATGATGAATTCTTGATGATTTGATGCATCTTTCCTTGGATTATATGATGATTAATGGATATATATGATCATATACATGCTATATGTTGGTTTTCAAGTGTTTATTTGATGTAGTTTGGTGATTGATTGGTTTGGAAACCTTTTCCCGCGACCTCCCCTGTTTTCTTGCCCTGTTTTTCTGTTACGCACAGTGACACGGGGGTGTCACTTTTCCCCTCTTCAGCGTGACACGGGGGTGTTCGTTGGGTTGAGTTTCTGTACCGTGACACGGGGGTGTCACGGCTTAGTGTATTTTAGTGACACGGGCGTGTCACCTTTTATTTCCTGCATTTTGTCCAACTTCAAACCAACGCCATTTTCACCTCGGTTTGAATTAGAAAACGTTCCATATAGCGTTAGAAAGGTCTTTGTGTCTACTTTCATACCCAACAAACAAAACTCGATTCCCACTTCTAGAATTTAAGATATTCCAGTTTTCCCACAACATGTACATTTCCAAAAATTGTCGGTTTTGGCCAAACTTCACCAAAACCTTTCTTATTGCATTCCTTTCACTCTCTTGGCTCCCATATGTGAATTATATGAGTTATATACTTGTTTAATTGATAAGCATGCTCTTACTTGACACTTCTTGGTACGTAATTGCTCAAACTTTATTGTGTAATTCCATGCACTATTTGAATTGAACTTGAAATGATTGAATATGTGACTCCTTGAGATTTATTTCATCTCTTAGATATTGATTGGTTCTCTTACATGCTAAGTGTCACTTGATTGCTAGTTCTACTTATTTACATGAGCATTGCCGTGCATCATACTTGGTCTCATATTAAGTCTTATCCCACGAGTTCACGTTATTTCCTTTCTTGTCCAGTTTTTCTCCAGGGCAGAGATCATTGATCGTTGGGCACTTTCTAGTATCCTTGTCTTGTTCTGTCGCTCGTCAGGTGAGGTTTAAATTCTAGATATATAGAACCTTACAACCCTTATGTGATTTTCGGCCAAAACATATCTATATATCTATATTTTCGAACCTTATGATTTTCAATTGATTTCACGGAATTGGATTGATTGATTGATTGATTGATTAACGCATTGATTGTTTTGGCGAGTAACTATTGTTCACGTTGGGCCCGAGGGTAGTGTATTGAGCCAACCGGGAAAGCAAGGGCTGACGGGTAACTCTTGCACTATCCTCACCATTGTGGGATCACCTCTGAATCCACCAGGAGGTTTGGTGGAGGAAGAAATCCCGTACGTGGGAGTCATGCTCCTGACGTACACCGTGCCTGGATGGTTGGGTCTTGCAAGCCCGCCATCACCCGGAGGAAGAAGGAGTTATTGATTGAAATTGCTAATTGTGCACTAAGTTCTATTGCTTGATCACTTAATTAATTACAACTGAATTATTGTACACTGTCGGAGAAAGGTTGGAGATTTGCCCTCACTCGCCGGGCCACTGATTGAATTGAATTAAATGGAGTGTATTGTTAAATTGATTAGTTGTAATCTCGGGCGAGTTATCTTTTACTATTAAACTTATATTGTTTCTATTTTATGAACCCTTACCCGAGATTATGGCTTGCATGTTACTTGCGCGAATATTTATTTATAAACCCCTCACTCAGTCTGTGGTAGACTGACACCTCATACTTTTCAGGTACTGTCAGTGGCGTGCTAGACGGGAGTCCGAGTGGTGTCCAATTGTCGAGTTGAGTCTAGCATTGCATTTTCATGTTCTTGGTATTTTCGGCTTATCATGTTAGTGGTTTTGGGTTATTTATACATGTATGATGTATAGGAGATGATAATGTATTGATAAGTGTTGGTACCTACTTTTATATAAATGTTGGTGTCTATAAGTAAATATGTAAATATGGTACCTATAAGTATTGATTGCTATTGCTTCCGCTTTTATTGTTCTGAGTTGTTTATGGGTAGTATTTGAGGGTACCCGCCTAGCTTTTGAGTTTTTTTATTGTCACCCGTTCGCCATGAGTCCGGTTCATATATGGACTACCCATTTCATGTGTGAGCTAGACTTATGGTGCGAGGGTGTGGCATCTCGGCGTTCCGGGTGCTACATCTGAACTACGTGATTTACTTGAGTTTTTGAATTAATTGAACTACTTGATTTCCTTGAATTATGTGATTTATTGGTATTATGAAATTATTTGCATCATTTGCATTTATTAATCAACCATGCATGTATAGTGATTTAATTCAGGATGCCTCGAGGTAGACCTCATCGTGAGCACTCTCCAGGACACAGGAGACATCATCATGAGCATTCTCCTCGTGCTCCTCTACCTCCACCCCCTCCTGCTCAACCATAAGATTTCATGAATGCAGTGGTTGGTTTGGTTGATCAGAGGCTTCGAGAGTATGTGCCTCCAGCACCACCTGCGCCACCAGTGCAACCAGAGGCACCTATTTCTACTATACTTCGGGAGTTTCAGAATCAGCATCCCCCTAAGTTCTATAAGGGTAATGATATTCAGGCACAAATGTGGCTAAAGGAAGTGGAAAGAATCTGGGAGCTTATTCCATGTGATTCCCGGGAGAAAGCTCGATGTACTATCACTCTGATTCAGGGCGAGGCCTATTCCTGGTGGGAGAGTACCAAGATCGTGTTAGAGGCCGCTGGGGCAGCTATTACTCGGGAGGTATTTATTAGAGAGTTCAAGAACAAATTCATTCCACCAGCTTCCCACACTCGCAGGATGAAGGAATTTACTAAACTTAAGCAAGGAGGGAGATCTGTTGTTGAGTACATCGCAGAATTTGAAAGGTTATCTTGCTATGCAGTTGTTGAAGGTAATATATGCATATATGGTACGAACATCCATACCTTATTTGATCCAGGAGCTACACACTCCTTTCTTGCGTATTCTATTGCTATTACTTTATCTTTGTCTGCTATATGCTCTTCTGTGTGCTATGTAGTTAGTTCTCCCTTCGGTAGTACTAGAGAGACAGATCGGGTTTACGGGAATGTTCCAGTGAGGATTGAGGGTCGAGAATTTCTGACAGATTTCATTGAAATGTTGATGGAAAGATAGTCTATTCTGGGAATGGATTGGTTATACAGGCATTGTGATATAGTGGATTGTCGGGCAAAGAAAGTACAGTTGGGTTCAGAAGTTATTACAGTTGGAGTTCAAAGACAATACCTCTACTTTCCTTCTCTGAGGCTCGAAAATTGGTTAAGGACGGGGCTACGGGATTCATTGCTTATATTCTAAATAAACCCAAGGATCAGGTAAAGTTGGAGGAAACAGAAGTGGTAAAGGATTTTCCCGAGGTTTTTCTAGAGAAATTAGATTCCTTAACTCTTGAACGAGAGAATGAGTTTGTGATTGATTTATATCTGAATGCAGAGCCTTACTCAAAGACTCCCTATCGAATGGCTCTAGCCATATTAAAGGAATTAAAGGTTCAGCTGGATGCATATTGGAAGTGCATTGATTATCGGGGATGAATCGGATGACTATCAAGAACAAGTATCCCCTTCCACATATTGAGGAATTATTTGATATACTTCAGGGTTCCAAAGTCTATTCCAAAATCGACTTAAGACAGGGGTATTATCAGCTGCGAATCCGAGCAGAGGATATTCCAAAGACGGGATCCAATACTCGGTACGGGCATTATGAGTTCCTAGTCATGCCATTTGGTTTAACTAATGCCCCTGCAGCTTTCATGGACATGTTGCATAGAATTTTTCGGCCTTTCCTCGACAAATTTGTGGTAATTTTCATCGATGATATTTTGGTACTTTCAAAATCCACCGAAGAACATGCAAGACATCTCAGGCTTGTTTTACAGACTTTAAAGGAACATCAGTTATTTGCAAAATTCAGTAAATGTGAATTTTGGATCGATTGGGTTTCCTTTTTGGGACATGTTATTTCAGAAAATGGTTTGGAAGTCGATCCTTCAAAGATTTAGGCCGTGTTAAAATGGGAGAAACCAAAGAATGCCTCGGAAGTTAGAAGCTTCTTGGGATTGGCCGGGTATTACAGAAGGTTTGTTCAGGATTTTTCAAAGATTGCTCCTCCGTTAACCCGGTTGAAAAAGAAAGATGTCAGGTTTGTGTGGGATGAAAATTGTGATCAAAGTTTCAATTTCTTGAAAGAGAAATTAGTCTCAGCTCCAGTGTTAACACTTCCGGAAGGCTCAGAAGAGTATGCAGTTTATACGGATGCATCCAAGGAAGGTCTAGGTTGTGTATTAACTCGGAAGGGAAAGCTAATTGCTTATGCTTCCCGGAAATTAAAAGAATATGAGAACAATTATCCTACACAATATTTGGAGCTCGCAGCTGTGATCTTTGCACTCGGTAAATGGAGATATTATTTATACGGGACATCTTTTAAGATTTTCACCAACCACAAAAGACTCCAATATTTATTCACGCAGAAAGATTTTAATATGAGGCAACGACGTTGGATGGAGAAATTAGAAGATTATGATTGCACTATTAAATATTATCTTGGGAAAGCCAACGTGGTCGCCGATGCACTTAGCAGGAAGGCGAGTGTATCAAATTTGGAAGTAAATGAAAGTGGTGGAGATGCCCCAATTATTTTAAAGGCTCGGGTTTCTAATATTACAATTCAGCCGGAATTGAAATATCAATTAGTTGAAGCTCAAACTAATGATCCGGAAGTACAGAAATTGGTAAGTAAAGTAAGCACTACAAGAAAACAGCCGAAAACTGATGGGAAAAAACCGACGGAATTCCAACGGAATTCCCACGGCTAAGCAAAATTGGAAAATCCGTCGGAATTTAATTGGAATTCCGTCGAAAAACTTGGTGGAATTTTTTAAAAAATTGCACCAAAAATTCCAACAGAATTCCGTTGGAAAATTTGGCACAATTCTAAAAAAATTGCGCCAAATATACCGACGGGATTTTCCTGTCGGTTTTTCGTCGGAATTTCAATGAAATAATAATTTCGTTGGTTTTCCGTCGGTTTTCCTTTAGAACTTTTCAATCAAATTTAATTAGAAAAATACGATTATAGATAATACAAATAATTATATATTTAAAAATCATATAATATACAAATTATAAATTATTAATATAATTGTTTGCACTAATAATTCGAATTTATTGACTTTGATATCAAAGTGGATCTTCAATTTTCGATCTTCTTCAACTTATTTAACTTTTATTAATTGGTTTGATCTTCTTCGACTTCAGATTTAGCTTTTAATAACGTTAATCCGCAGGTCCTTCGACTTATTTACGAATCAAACGCTAGATTTTGGATAATTTTGCCAATGCCTTCGAACACTTCGGTAACTCCGTGGATTTAGCTTTAATATAACGTCTGTAACGCCCCAGTTTTTCAGTGGTATAGCATAACGTATATGTTTACCAAATTACGCGAATTAATTATTTATAAGTGTTTTATATATTTTAATTTTATATATTAAATGCTAAATAATCATATCTCAAGTTAATTAATATTTAATATATGTGATTTAGTTGACATTTATATTTTAATGTATTAATATTAATTATATATTAAATCCATGCACTTTAGTTGTAATTTATAAATGAATTTAAATTTTGTTATTTATTTTGGAATATTATGAAATTATAAATGCATTGCTCATGAGTGTTATAAACGTGCTTCGTTCTTGTATGATTTGATATCGAAATTTCGTAAAAATTTATTATGTTGGAGATATACGTGTCATGAATATGAATATATGCTCCTTTCATGTTTTCGGATTCATTTGCATTAGTTCCGAATGTATTTTGTTCTTGGAATCCAAATGCGGGGCTAATGAGCCATTAGCGCACCCTTGGTTTCGTGTGTGATATCTTGAGCTAGGAAACTCAGATTTGAGTTTCGTCAACTTTGATGAACTCATAACGAAAATTCAAGTTTAATGAACTTAGCCTTATCTTTTTCCAAAGTTATTTGAACCTCCGAAATTCAACCGAAAAGTGCTACGTTCGTCAAAATTGCCACAACTCAATAAAGTGGCCATAACTTTCTCAAACCTTGACCAAATTAACCATGGTTTGATTCCTTGGAACCCTAACTCAACCCTCTAACAGCCCTTCCTCAACCTAAGCCGAAATAACCCGCAAAATTAGATAAATATCAGCCAAAACCCCTGCTCTCCAGGAAATCCCGTAACCCTTGTGCACCTTGGAGATTCAAGCTCAAATCTCTTCCATCATCCATCCAATCTACAAGGTGAGTTTAGGGTTGTGATATACATTCAATATGTGTCATTTTAAGCTATGCATCCCTAATTTTGAGCTTGAATCCATGGATATTTGAAGGCAAGAGTGAATAGTTAGGTTTTAGCTTCAATTCTTGAATCCATGTCTTGTGCTCGATTCTATGTGATTTGAGGCATGAAACTTGATTAGTTTAGCTTCTTGTATACCTGATTGTACTTGAATTTGATTTATGTATAAGTATGTGAGATCTCACCATGTTTGCAGCATGGAATCGGGACTGAAAATATGATATTTTCGAGCTGAATCTTCCTCCCTCACGTTACGAACTGCTGCTGCTATATTTTGGGACTGTTTTTGCTATCATTTGCTGCTCCTTCTTGCCTTGTTCGTTGCTTGTGTAACACCCCGGAGCGAAGGGCACTACATTCCCTGAACCGTAGCTCAACACGTGTAACGAAATGGAGACTCCGCCCATGCATCAAACAACGGCGAACGGGTGACAAACAAAAACCCACACGCTAGCTAGGCGGTCTAGACCCTTAAACAGAGCGCGTAACAAAACAAAACAAATGCGGAAGCATCAGGATCACGAATATACAAACATACATGCTAGCACTAATACAACTTGCACATAATATGCCCATCCGAGGCCAACTGAATCATAAAACAAAAGCTCAAAGTCCGAGTCATAAATCATACAAAGCTTATACATAGTACCATACTTATATATATTTATACGTAGTACCATATTTATACATAGTACCAAAACTGAAAGTAAAGATGTAAGGATGCAAAAGACTCTCCTATACAAGAACGACCCAAAGAAAAGACACCACCTAGCACGAACCGAAGACCTGCACCTGCAAACTCAAGAAACAAAAGGGGGAAAAGAAAACAACGAAGAGGGGTCAGTCCTAAAGACTGGTGAGGGGGCTAACACACACACCCATACATAGATATAGAGCAAAGCAAAGCATAGCGTAGCATATTCAAATCTTAGAGTATTCACAAACCGGGCATGGTTTTTGCAATCCAAATTATTTTAAAACATAATAGCCTATATATAAAAAAAGGGGTTTAGGGCCGAAGGCTAAAATCAACCAATTAGTCCTCACCCGTTTCATGAATCATAAACGGAAACATAACACACACACACATCACTCGGCGAGTACGAGTACGAGTACGAGTGCACAACCAACCTCCTTCACAAGACAAAACTCGAAGCTTAACATACAAAGACTTAAAACAAACACATACATATACCTCCTTACTCCATGGGATGGAAGGGTGGCCACCCTTCGCATCCACGCTTATACATTAGGGTCGGGAGTTTCATGACACTCACGCCCAAGGACTCCGTCCCCCACCTCCCTCCGAGTGGGTTTCGGGTTGATCCTATAAAGTGGAGAAGTGTTCTGGGGTTGCAACCGGCGACCCCAATGGACGTCTCGGGTCTCCCGAACCACACAACTCCGGGGCCCAAACTTACACTTACACTTACACAAAGCTTATCTCGCCAAAACATAACACGCACACACACTAACCCATTTTCAAAGAAAAGAGACAAAAATAGAGCTTACTTATACATAAAAGTGTTTTTCAAACGTTTCATAACAAAAGTTTTAATTCCCACAAAATACATATCATACACATATCTATATACCTATATACGTATATGTCGCATGCGGGCTTAAAACACATTTAGGGTTGTAGATCGTAATAACTAAAAGAAAGAAACCTCACCTTCCCGACCACACCGACGAAACAAACACAAACCCTTCTAAAGAACCGCCTCTTCAACCATGGGGCACACCTAAAAGCAAAACAAAGATCACAAGGTAAACTTAGACTTAAAATGAACCACTTAGACGCTCGGCATATGCCTATGGATGCTTATGATGCTTAAGGAATGCAACAAAATAGCACTTATATCATTTGAATTCTTACCGAATCACATTGATGCATAAATCACATATTTTACGTCAAACAAGTTCACAAGGTTCATGCATCACATAAAACAGGTCATATAACTTATAAACAAGGCATATACTTTATATAAGAACAAAGAAATTACATGCAAGTCAAGTAAGCAAAGCACAAAGTCATTCTTGCACTTAAGGGTACGTATCGAATCACATAAGGAGCAAATTACGTCAAACGAATTTGAAATCTTAAAGTAACATATATGACACATTAATCACTCATAAACATATCACATTCATGCAATATCAAGCTATATCAAAGCATCTCATACATATAAACAAGTATTCATCATATTAGGATCAAGATCGGGGAGGCAATCGAATAAAACGAACAAGAAAACGAAGACGGAACACAAAAGTTTCTGCCCCTCAGATCCAAGGCCGTGGATTTTTAACACAGAGGGGATCCATGGCCATCGATCCCAGTCCAGAAAACATCCCAAAACTGCCACACAAATCCACGGCCGTGGATGTTTTCAAAGCATAAAATCCTGGGCCGTGGATTTGCTCCACCCACGAAAATCCAAAGTTTTGCTCCCCAAAACAAACTAAAACTCATCCCAAACCACACAAGCATCAAGGAAACACATATAACAAGGTAGGGGAAGCAAAAATCATGCAAAAAAATCCATAAAATCGGACCAACCAAGCAACACTCATGCAAGCGAAGAGATTAAGGCAAATAATGCAAAAGCTCCAAAGTTCAACAATGGCAAAGTCATGGATTCTCAAGTAGCAGTCAATTCAACTTCATATATATCACATTTGATGTCTTAGGGACTAAATACATGCCTTAAACCAAAAAGAATTACAAGGAAGCAAGCTAGATCATGCAATTTCTACAAAACCCTCACCATTCAAGCTCTAACTCATATATCAAGCAATCATGGATTAAATCTTACAAAATCAAAGAAAAAGTGAGAACAAAGACATGGATGACACAAAAATGAAGTTACCTCTTGAAATGGATGAGAAATGATGGAGCTTGGAGGCAAATCTTGGAACAAAAATGGGAAACCCTTCTTCTTTCTCTTCTTCCTTTTTTCTTCTTTCCTTTCTTCACTTTTGGAGCAAACTATCTTGTGGTGGGGAGAGGGGTCCGAGCTTTGCTGCTGGGAGGAGAGAGAAGAGTGTAAACAAGGTATAAAAGTCATGGTTAAGACTTAACTTAGGTTAAGGTGGGTCCCACACACTAAAGACTAGTCAAAGGGGTCTTCTTATCTCTACGTGCTCGTTCCGGTCGACTTTCGGAGGGTCAAATGGACTTAGAAAAATACAAAGTTGGATTCCTTGGCTTGAATTCTTCATTACGATTCTAACGCATCTTCCGGATTTTGAATCCGGATTCCCGAGCTCAAGTTACGCCTTCCGGAACACGAGGTGCGCTAAACGCGTTAGGCCCTCAAGTCCCTCACAAATCCCGTTTTTACAAAACGAGCCAAGAACCAGGTAAATCAAACTCCAAAACATGCAACGAGCATATAAACACGTTCATAACTCATGTAATTCACATAAATCAAAAATTCACAACAAACGGAATCAAAATCGGGCACATACGGAACAAATTACAAAGCACTCATCCATAAACGTTAAAACTCAAGTTATATATTAAACAATCAAATTCAAGTAATCACATTAATAATAAAATAACACATAATTGCAATTAAATAATTAAAGACACAAAGAACTCTCTCGTAAAAGCGTACCTGGAATGGTCGGACGAACGGGATGTTACAACCTCCCCTCCTTCAAAAGGACCTGTCCTCAGGTCCTAGGCGAGACCTAGGAGGACTCTTGAGACGAACCCAACCCCACACTTCCACTGCGCCACTCTGATCCACGAAAGCTGTAGACTCCTCGGGATATCACTTCCTCGATTAGAAATGAAGAAAGATTCTCATATCTCGGTAATCTCCTTAGTTTAGCAAACTTCGTGTCCAGTTTGCTCCCACTTCCAATTATGATTCGAAAGTAGTTAGAGAATCTTGCCGAAAAGGTTCTCGATCTTCAGCCGAGAGCATGTTAAACATTGCTACACAAAGTTTGCAATGTCTTTTGTCGTGCCACAACTCAATTAACTGCTCTTCAAGTCACGAACCATGAGTGGACTTAGTCTCGTGCCCAAGCACTTCTTGAGACATAGGCTCTAACCCTCCGTTTATCACGCACAACGGAAGTCTTCCTTAGTACCTCGATTGTAACGGATAAGTTTGAGTATCCTCGTGTAATCAAGGTAACTCTCTTCAAAAGCCTATCCACTCGAACCATGCCTCTTCTTTGTCTTTCATGTCACGGGATAACGGCTTCTGCTGTAACACCCCCAGAGCGAAGGGTGCCACATCCCCCGCACTAAGGTCCAACACGAGTAGCGAAATGGAAGTCCGCACCCGTATCAGACCATAGCGAACGGGAGACACACAAAACTCACACCCTCGCTAGGCGGCCTAGACCCCCAAGAACTGCAAGAATTAAAATCAGAGTAGCGGAAGCAATTTATAATCAACATATATCCCAAGATCACATATACATTTCAAAAGTGGGGAAGGGTCAACCATTCACGCCAGTTTATAAACAGAATAAACAATGCCATCTCGGCCCAAAATAGAGTAAGTGTAATCATAAATACATAATCCAAAATACAGCAATAAGAGTAGAAGTAATCCACTACGAATGCATGAAGACCCAAGCTAAACCACAAGTAAACCCAAAAGACACTTGCCGCCTAGCTTGACTCGGAAGAACCTGCAAACTCAAAAGAAAGGAAAAAGGGGAAAATAACAACGAGGGTTAGTCCTAGCGACTAGTGAGGGGGCTAACTCACGCACCCGATATATATATAGAGCAAAGCACTTAATCAAATGGAAAGATCCTTGAACCGAGAGTGGTTTTTGCGAGCCAAATTAATTCCCGTGATATAGATATATATATAAGTTAAAAGAAAAGGGAAAAGGGCAAAACAAGATTCCAAGTTTTAGGTGAATTAAGAATCCACTCTCGTTTCGTAGATCATACAAAGCTTAACCAACTCGGCGAGTACGAGTCACACACAACCCCAACTTCCAAAATACGAAGAACAAAGCAAAGCAAAACAAATCAAAATCCATCCCCAACACCGGTTGATAGAAGGGTTGATCGGCCCTAACTATCCACATACACAAACGAGACAAGGTTTAATTACTACCTTGAAACCTTCGGCGGTTGCCTCCGCCGGCTCAAGAGAAACACCCTTCCTCAACCTCCTAAGGTTGGGCGAGACTCTCAAATGGAGGTGTTGATGGAAGAGCTCGGCGACCCCCCGGCCGTCCCGAGATTACCATACCACACTCCGGGGCCCAAACATATCACGAAAGTCACACAAATATACCTCAAAGCTTATCTTTCAAAGCCACATCTCGCTCACACACACACACACTTGCGGAAAACTAAACTTTTCAAACAAAAGCAAAATAGCGTATATACTTATACAAACGTTTTCAAATTCTTATAGCAAATGGGATAAATCCTGCAACATAAGTATCATACACTTATTTACCATATATTATACATATCCACATGCGAGGCTTCAAATCAAGTAGGGTTATAGGTCGAATAACTAAAAGAACAAAACCTCACCTTGGCAACGAACGAAGCGGAGTCAAAAGAGGAAACCGGACACCTACGGAGCAAGCTCGTCCCCTACAGGAAGATCCTCTGAACAAGGCAAACAACAAGAGACACTCTTAGACTCAATATGAACCACATTGACGCTCGGTACATGAATATGTATGCTTATGATGCAAATGATATGAAATGTATTCACATTAAGGCCATTTATGAGCATTCAAAGCATAATCGGACATATATCATAAACGAGGCAAGAATAAACAACAAGAAACAATGGAAAGGAAACAAAACGATCGAAACTAGAGTTCCTAGGAGACACGCCCGTGTCCCCCGGGAAAGGCAAGCTGAGACACCCCCGTGTCTCAGTACAGAACTAAACAACGGAAACTAGGAGGTGACACGCCCGTGTCACCGAAACAAGGCAAGCCGAGACACCCCCGTGTCTCGGTACAGAAAACCAAAAACGAAAACAAAAGGTGACACGCCCGTGTCACCAACAAAGGGCAAACCGTGACACCCCCGTGTCACGGTACAGAAAAACGCAAACGGCTCAACAGTAACTCAGCAACTCCAAAACAAAAACCCAACACTCATGCTCTAATTACCAAGCAAAGAAATGCAACAATAGCTAAGAAACAAGTCCTAGGAGCATACCAACAACAACAAATCTCAAGGAAACATGAAAGGAGTAGGAATCAATCAAATCTACCAACACTACTATTCACATGCTTGTAAAATCTCAATAGCCAACCAAAGAATTGAACTCAAAATCACATAAAAGAGAGAAGAGTAAGTGTAGATTGCAACCATGAACTTACCTTTCAATTTGGAGAAGTTTTGATGAAGATTTGAGCCCAAAAATCTGAAAATGAACAAAGGGGTTTTCTTCCTTCTTCCTTCTTGCTTTGCTGATCGATTTGGTGAGAGAGGGAGAGAATGGGTCGGTTTAGGGGGGGTTTAGGGGCTGAAATGGTTAGCTAACTCAAGTATAACCCAAGGTTTAGGCTTAGATAAGGTTCAAGTGGGGTCCACAAGGTCTCATAAGGTCAAAAGGTAGCTTCCAAGCTTAAGGGGCTCGTTACGGGTGAAATACGGAGGTCTTAACGAGCTTAGAAAAATGTGAGGCTTGTCCCATCGAACCCGAATCGTCGAAACGAGTTCAATGGAGGTGACGGAATTCGAATCCGAATTCCCGAGCTCAAGATACACGTCCCGGAACCCAAGGTGCGCTAAGTGCTCTTTAGCCTCCTTTAGGTCCCGTCTCCAAAACGAACCCAAAAAGGCAACCAAAACAAATTCCAAAACATATAACGAGCATGTAAACGAGTTCACAAAACATATAATTAACAAATATCACGAATTCACCAAAAATTAGAATTAAATATGAACCCGAAACAAATAAAATACCCAACAAGAAAAGTTAAACGTTCAAGGGTAACCAAAATCATATTAAAGCAAATAAGTTCAAATAACTTCAATAATTCACGTTAGAAATGAAATATCACATAAGGAAATAATTGAATAGCGCACATAAGAGGTTACCTGAAAAGTCTGATCAGTCGGGATGTTACATCTGGAAACACAAATCTCCTGTTGAACTCTGAGGACACTAAAGACTTACTCTCTGAGGCACTTCTCAGTTCTTCTACTAAAACACGTAGTCGACAATACCCTTGTCCAAACCACCCTTAGCAAAAACCACGTAACGTAGAAGAAGGACGAACGACTCCTCGAAGTAAGCCAGAAGGGTATTCTCCTCCCACGGTTAAGCCGCGTAGCTCACGGTAGTTATTTTCATCTTAACGCCCCATCTTCCTTTTAGATAGGATATGAACAATCCACGAAGAAGTACTCGAATTGATGAAACTAGCTTCTAAGAGTGTGTCAACTACGTCTTGAACTCTACATCCACGCTAGAGTCATCCGGTAGGGGATCTTTGAACAAGGTCGACTCCGGGATAAAGACCACAATAACCTCGATGTCCTTATCGGGTGGAAACAAATTCCAACCTTCAAAGAAACACCAAGGTATCTTACTTTGATCTTTGTCTCCTTAAACTTGACTCAACCTCTCGGTTAACCCAAAGGAAAGTCATAAAGCTTATTGCACCATCCCGGAATAACCAACTTCTCCTATGAAGGATATAAACGGGTTAGCCTTCAGTCCCACACCCGAAAATATCGTTGTGCCCGAAAGGACCTCCAAAAGCAACTACCAACGCCTACGGTAACGAAGTTACCTTAACAAGAACTAGGCGCCTTCAAGAACAACCACCGGGGAGCTCGGCCCTCACAACTCGCAACACCCGAACTCTCAACTCACAACTACAAGAAAAGCAACCACCACAACAACAACAAAGGCAAAAAACGACTAGGAAACGAAGAACAAGCAACGAGAGGCAACAAATAAGGAGAAGTAGAGCAAAAATGGGTTTTCCCAAAATAAACATGCATGAATGTGGTGCCATGAATGTAATTACCTCGGTTCTTGGGTTTGATTTGATCTCCAACTTGAAGTCTTTGATCCCTTCTTCTTTGTTTATTAGCCTTTGGACAGTCACACTCCGGGGATTTATGCTCTGAAGACCCACAAGCATAACATCTCTTCAACCGGATCCAACATCCATCATAAGCGTGGTTGGTTCCTCCACAATGAGCACACGGTGGAAATTCCGTTTTGAACCAAGGTGTCTTCCGGGGCTTGGATTTCATCTTATTACTTCTCTTCTTGGTCGGTGCTCCTTGTCGAATTGCTCTCTTTCCCACTTGTGGGTTACAACAAGATCCGGGCTCAAATGATTGTTCCGGTGTATCCTTTTCATGCCCTTTTCTTGTCATCAACCGAGTTTCGACCCGTAATACCTTCTCAATGGCTTGATTCCATGTACTCGTATCTCTTGCGCTCAAAGCTTCTCTAAACTCATCCCGAAGGCCCTTCATGAAGTGTTTAACTTTCAACCGATCATCGCTTGTAATATGCGGCATATAAGCACCCAACCTTTCGAATTTCTCCAAATACTCCATAATGGTGTTGTCTTCTTGTTTAAGGGCGAGGAACTCTTCAAGTCTTCGTTGTTCTAGAATGGTGGGCGTGTACCTTTTCCTAAATTCCCGAATAAATACATCCCATAGTATTGTTTCTCTCGTTGCCTCTAGTTGATGATTGACTCTTACCCACCATAAATTCGCTTCGCCTTGTAAAAGTAGGGCAACAAGGCGGACTTTGTTTTGAGCTTCACATGGCCATACTCGAAATACTGCCTCTATCTCCATGAGCCACTCTCCGGCCTCAATATCATTGCCTCCTCGGAAGTGCGAAGGCTTAAAAGTTCCAAATTCCCGGTACAAAGTTGCTATTGGATCCATCGATGGTGTCCTGAAAATCTCAAAATTACAATAGAAATATAGGTGCATATCGATTAGCAAGTGCATGTTCATGTGAATGAATAACATAGTTAACATCAAATAATTCACATAAATAAGATCGTGAATGCAAACAAACACATAATCCTAAGCCGAACGAACTAGACAAACTCACACGACACTAGAGCTCCGGTTTTGCAACCAAGAGCTCTGATACCACTTCGAGATGTAACACCCCGGAGCGAAGGGCACTACATCCCCCGCACCGTAGCTCAACACGTGTAACGAAATGAAGACTCTGCCCATGCATCAAACCACGGCGAACGGGTGACAAACAAAAACCCACACACTAGCTAGGCGGTCTAGACCCTTAAACAGACCGCGCAACAAAACAAAACGAATGCGGAAGCATTAGGATCACGAATATACAAACATACATGCTAGCACTAATACAACTTACACATAATATGCCCATCCGAGGCCAAATGAATCATAAAACAAAAGCTCAAAGTCCGAATCATAAATCATACAAAGCTTATACATAATACCATACTTATACATATTTATACGTAGTACCATATTTATACATAGTACCAAAACTGAAAGTAAAGATGCAAGGATGCAAAAGACTCTCCTATACAAGAACGGCCCAAAGAAAAGACACCGCCTAGCACAAACCGAAGACCTGAACCTGTAAACTCAAGAAACAAAAAGGGGAAAAGAAAACAACGAAGAGGGGTCAGTCCTAAAGACTGGTGAAGGGGCTAACACACACACCCGTACATAGATATAGAGCAAAGCATAGCTTAGCATAGCATATTCAAATCTTAGAGTATTCATGAACCGGGCCTGGTTTTTGCAATCCAAATTATTTTAACACATGATAGCCTATATATAAAAAAAAAAGGGTTTAGGGCCGAAGGCCAAAATCAACCAATTTTAAGGATTAGAAGTCCTCACCCATTTCATGAATCATAAACAGAAACATAACACACACACACATCACTCGGCGAGTACAAGTGCACAACCAACCTCCTTCACAAGACAAAACTCGAAGCTTAACACACAAAGACTTAAAACAAACACATACACATACCTCCTTACTCCATGGGATGGAAGGGTGGCCACCCTTCGCATCCACGCTTATACGTCAGGGTCGTGAGTTTCGGGTTGATCCTATAAAGTGGAGACGTGTCCTGGGGTTGCAACCGGTGACCCCAATGGTCATCCCGGGGCTCCCAAACCACACAATTTCGGGGCCCAAACTTACACTTACACTTACACAAAGCTTATCTCGCCAAAACATAACACACACACACACTAACCCATTTTCAAAGCAAAGAGACAAAAATAGAGCTTACTTATACATAAAGCATTTTTTAAACGTTTCATAACAAAAGGGCTAATTCCCACAAAATACATATCATACACATATCTATATACATATATACGTATATGTCACATGCGGGCTTAAAACAAATTTAGGGTTGTAGGTCGTAATAACTAAAAGAAAGAAACCTCACCTTGCCGACCACACCGACGAAACAAACACAAACCCTTCTAAGGAACCGTCACATCAACCATGGGGCACACCTAAAAGCAAAACAAAGATCACAAGGTAAACTTAGACTCAAAATGAACCACTTAGACGCTCGGCATATGCCTATGGATGCGTATGATGCTTAAGGAATGCAACAAAATAGCACTTATATCATATGAATTCATACTGAATCACATTGATGCATAAATCACATATTTTACGTCAAACAAGTTCACAAGGTTCATGCATCACATAAAACACGTCATATAACTTATAAACAAGGCATATACTTCATATAAGAACAAAGAAATTACATGCAAGTCAAGTAAGCAAAGCACAAAGTTATTCTTGCACTTAAGGGTACGTATCGAATCACATAAGGAGCAAATTACGTCAAACGAATTTGAAATCTTGAAGTAACATACATGACACATTAATCACTCATAAAAATATCACATTCATAACATATCAAGCTATATCAAAGCATCTCATACATATAAACAAGTATTCATCATATTAGGATCAAGATCGGGGAGAGAATCGAACAAAACGAACAAGAAAACGAAGACGGAACACAAAAGTTTTTACCCCTGAGATCTAGGCTCCAAAGTTCAACAATGGCAAAGTCATGGATTCTCAAGTAGTACTTAATTCAACTTCATATATATCACATATGATGTCTTAGGGACTAAATACATGCCTTAAACCAAAAAGAATTACAAGGAAGCAAGCTAGATCATGCAATTTCTACAAAACCCTCACTATTCAAGCTCTAACTCATATATCAAGCAATCATGGATTAAATCTTACAAAATCAAAGGAAAAGTGAGAAGAAAGACATGGAGGACACAAAAATGAAGTTACCTCTTGAAATGGATGAGAAATGATGGAGCTTGGAGGCAAATCTTGGAGCAAAAATGGGAAACCCTTCTTCTTTCTCTTCTTCCTTCTTTCTTCTTTCCTTTCTTCACTTTTGGAGCAAAATATCTTGTGGTGGGGAGAGGGGTCCGAGATTTTCTACTGGGAGGGAGAGAGAGGAGTGTAAAAAAGGCATAAAAGTCCTGGTTAAGGCTTAACTTGGGTTAAGGTGGGTCCCACACACTCAAGACTAGTCAAAGGGGTCTTCTTATCTCTACGTGCTCGTTCCAGTCGACTTTCGGAGGGTCAAATGGGCTTAGAAAATACAAAGTTGGATTCCTTGGCTTGTATTCTTTGTTATAAGTCCAACGCATCTTCCGGAATTCGAATCCGAATTCCCGAGCTCAAGTTACGTCTTCCGGAACACGAGGTGCGCTAAACGCGTTATGCCCTCCAGTCCCTGACAAATCCCATTTTTACAAAACGAGCCAAGAACCACATAAATCAAACTCCAAAACATACAACGAGCATATAATCATGTTTATAACTCATGTAATTCACATATATCAAAAATTCACAACAAACAGAATCAAAATCGGGCACATACGGAACAAATTACAAAGCACTCATGCATGAACGTTAAAACTCAAGTTATATATTAAACAATCAAATTCAAGTAATCACATTAATAATAAAATAACACATAATTACATAATTAAATAATTAAAGACACAAAGAACTCTCCAATAGAAGTGTACCTGGAATGGTCGGACGAACGGGTTGTTACAACTTGTTTGATGGTTGAAGTGTGCGTGAGGTTGCTGCCCTCTTTTTATGATGTGTGTCCCCTGTTTTGGACGTGAACTGCTGCTATCAGCTGCTGCTCTTTTCCTTGCTTAGTTGCTGTTCATTTTCAGCAGATTTATGGGAACTTTTGTGATGTTTTGCTGCTGTGTTTATTGCTTTAATGGTTTGCTATGTGCTGCTGTGTTTCTTGCAATTAGAACAGGGGAATAAGCTTATTTTATTGCCTTGCTGCATCTGTAATGTATCTCCCCGGGCAGGGAGATTTTATGCACGAAAAAGCCCGACCGGGTACCCCTTTATGCAGAAGCTCTGCTTCCCTGCTGTTGCATTTCATTCCTTTTTCCTCTTTAATTTGTTAAGTGTTTGAATGTATTTGGGGCTGCATGGGTACATGTATACAAATGTTAATGTTTGCAGGCATGCGTGTAAATTTGTTTTAATTTTGTTAGTGCATGGAATGGGAATATTCTTTTGCTACTTTGTAGATATATTATATGTGCAAGCGTGAGGTGTATGAATATATATATATATATATATATATATATGCAATGTGTTGTTGTGTGAATGTGTTAGAATGCATGCATGTCTTGTATTTATTATGTTTGCATGCATGCCTGGTACGTAATATATATATATATTTACATATGCATGTTTTATATTTGTTAATAAATGCATGCATGTGTAGTGTTATATATATATATATATATTTACATATGCATGTTTTATATTTGTTAATAAATGCATGCATGTGTAGTGTTATATATATATATATATATATATATATATATATATATATATTAAGTATTGTTTGATTTAATTGAATTATGGAAATTAAATTGTTACCTATTCCATGTTCTTATCTAATTTCCGATCTTGATTTGAATGTATTTATTTGCTTATTCTCTAATTGTAAACATGTTATAGTACGTGATACGATCGTTATATGAAATTCTTGAATCGAATTGTTATGAAATGTGTAAGGATTGAACTTAATGAATATGAACATTTCCTTGAATGAATGAATGACTTGTCTATATGCTCTAGATGCATTAATCGTGCACACGAACATGTTCATGATATAATATCATCTCTTATGCATTCATATCTTGTTCATTGCATGTCGTGGGTCATATATGGTTCATTTGGAGTCTTGAGTCTCACGACCACGTTACATTGTACTTTGTACAGTTTTCTGCAGGGCGGAGACTTGCCGGGTTCATAGGACACTTTCGAGTCCCCTTTTTCTTCTTGGTATTGTTCGGTAAGAGGCGTACAGGTGGGTTTCTCTACTATTTAGTTAAACAACCCTATATACTTCCAATGTGCAAAGATTTCGACCAAAAATTAATATATGTATATAGAGTCGTTTCAAGAGTAAATGTTTGCAACGTAAGGCCTTTATTTTATGAATCCTACCAAATGTTTTGGCGAGAATGAATGAAAGAATGCACAGAATGGGGCCCAGGGACTTGATGTGAGTGGCTATCCGGGGAGGCATGGGCCGACGGTGATCCCTCACACTAGTTCCAACCAATGAACGGCGTAACCGGACCTCGTTAGGAGTTAGCAAGGAATGGACGTTGAGTGCCATCAGAGGAGTCATGTAACCCCTTTTGGTCAAAGAAGGAGGTGGCCGGGTCTTACTAACCCGTCCACCAACCGGAGGAAGAAGGTGTAAATGATAATGATAATGCACGAAAGAATGTAATGCATGATCTCTTTAATATTTTATAATGTCTTAATAACGGATCAAACGCCTTGATTTGATAACTTTGGGGAAGAATGCCTTTATATAGCTTGATCTCTTTAATATTTTATTATTTGTTTAAAGAGATAATATCACACGAATATTTATCTCTTTATATTTTTATTTTTAAAGAGATAATATCATACAATATACCACGTGTCGCTGTATGATTTGTTGAGAAATAAACATTATAATATTAATTAATTTAACTATTTAACTTTGAAGTTAAATTTATGATATTTTCAAAATAGTAAATTAAATTAATAATATAAAGTTTATTTGTTCATCTACAATAATATTTGATATAATTTTAAGTATATACATTATAATTAAAACACAAAAGTATGTAAGCTAGAAATTTTTATATAATATCTTAATAAATATGGTTATATTTAATTCAAATAATTATATATTTAAAATTTTATATGTTAAATTAATAACAAAAAGTATTTAAATAATTAATTGAAATAAGTGTATAAATATATTTAAAGACATAATATTAATAAGAAGTAAGTTGTCCAAGTTGGTAAGGAGTCACCATTCTTCCTTGGAGACCCGAGTTCGAATCCCTGGGTGCGCAATTATCGCGAGAATTAAATTCTCACATTGGTTGGCTCGCCGAGCTCGAGCTCGAGCTCGAGCCTTGGCTCGTCCGAGGTGTTGGTGTGGCTCATTTCCGGGGTGGTTCGGGTCTCACAAATGAGTTTTTTCTTTTAATTTATTTATTTTTATACAATTTCCTACGGCATACCGACGGAAAAGTCCGTCGGAATTCCATTAGTTAACGTAAAAATTAAATTATTTTTGCTCCGTTGGAAATACATTGGAAAACAATTCCGACGGAAAACCAACGGACATTGTCCATCGGTTTTCCGTTGGAAATTACTTTGTTCGAAAAAATTATTTACCCTTCGGAATTCCGTTGGAAATATATTTCCGATGGAAAACCGACGGAACGGACCCGTCGGGACCCGATTCCGATGATGTGTTTTCCAACGGGCGCCATCTCGTCGATTTTCGACGGAAAACCGATGGGATTTTCGAAAATCCCGTCAGAATTTGCCCGTCGGAATTCGGGGATTTTTTCGTAGTGAAGAGATGATCCGGAGAGTCCTTTTGGATTTGATGAAACCTGTTTATTTCGGTTTAAAAGTAGAGTGGTCGTGCCCGAAGAATTGAAATGGGTCTTGCTTGAGGAAGCTCACAAGTCGGTTTATTCGATCCACCCTGGAGGAAATAAAATGTATAAGGATTTGAAACATTATTATTGGTTGAATGGGTTAAAGAGAGACGTCGCCGACTATGTGAAGCACTATTTGGCCTGCCATAAAGTAAAAGCTGAGCATCAGAAACCCGCGAGTCTTCTACAACCGTTACCTATTCCCGAATGGAAGTGGGAACAAATCACAATAGACTTTGTGACCGGATTACCGAAAGTAAAAGGCGGGTTTGATGGTATTTGGATAATTGTGGACCGTTTGACGAAATCTGCACATTTTCTACCGGTCCGGATATCCTACAAAATCCCCAAGTTAGCTGAGATATACAACAGAGAAATTATCCGACTTCGTGGGATTCCGGTCAGCATAGTTTCAGATAGAGACCCGAGATTTATGTCCAAACTGTGGCAGGAATTACAAGGAGTTTTGGGAACAAAGCTCAAGTTTAGCACTTCATTCCACCCGCAAATGGATGGTCAGTTGGAAAGATTAATAAGATATTTGGAGGACTTACTTCGGGCCTGCGCAATGGATTTTCAGAATTCTTGGCATGAACAACTCCCTTTAATTGAATTTTCATACAAGAACAGTTATCAAGCTTCGATCGGTATGGCTCCCTATGAACGTCTTTATGGTAGAAAATATCGATCTCCGTTGTTTTTCGACTTGGAAGAATGGAAATGGTCGAAACAAGAAGGCGTAAAGAAAGGTGAAAAGTTAGAGAAACCTTCTAAGGTCGTTCAAGCTATGATTGAAAAAGTTCAATTGATACAACAACAGATGAAAGCCGCCAAAGACAAGCAGAAGAGCTATGCTGATACTCGCCGATGAGATCTTGAATTTGAAGTTGGTGATCGTGTATTCTTGAAAGTGTCACCAAGGAAAGGTTTTGCTTGGATTGGGAAAGGAGGAAAACTTAATCCTCGATATTTAGGTCCTTTCGAAGTTCTTGAAGGAATTGGATAAGTAGCTTATCGACTGGACCTACCACCGAGTCTTACGGGGATTCACAATGTATTCCACGTGTCTCAATTAAGGAAATACTACCCCGATGAAACCACAATCCTCCCCGTTGAAGAAGTTGAATTGGAACCGAACTTAACTTTTATTCAAAAGTCGGTAAAGATCTTGGATAGGAAATTTCAGGAGTTGAGAAGCCGAAGAATTACCATGGTTAAAGTGTTGTGGAAAAGTGATAAAACAGAAGAAGCTATGTGGGAAACTAAAGATAAAATGAAACGGTTCCATCCAGAGTTATTTCCTCAAGAGTAGAGAATCTGGGGACCAGATTCTTTTAAGGGGGGGGGGGGAGAATTGTAACACCCCGGTTCCGGACGACCAGGTAAGCACGCCACGTGCGAGCTTGTGAGCGTTAGGAATTTATTTTATTTCTATTATTTATTATTTTCCTACATGTCATCATGATTTTTATAAATTTCATTCAACATACTTGCATGAAATTATATGAATTCATATCGAATTGAGAATTTATTTCATGACTTGAAAATGTTTGTTAAGTGAAATAATTGCCGGAAGTAAATCATGATAAAAATAAATCATGATATAATTTGTTGTAAATAAATCATGATTGGTGTCTCCAAATATAACTTTAGCATAAATAAAAATTTCACTTAGACAGTAATTTTGCAATTAAAACAATAGAACCTGGACAAGGACCCTTCCAGTCCTTCTGTTGTGCTTTCTTTCCCATCAGCTTTCCAGGTGCACAGGCTGACCACCTGCTCAGCGTCCCTCCAGCTATTCCTCAAGAATGCTTTCCTGCTTCTGCTATAAGGGTGTAGCACCCGCGACGAGAGCACCACATCCCTCGCACTATGAATTCGATCCACATATGAAATGGCTAATCCATACATGAACTAAACTCACAGCAAACGGAAGACAATAAAAAGACTATCCTAGCTAGGTGGAATCTAACCCTGTAACAATTCAATAATACCAGCGATGCGGAAGCAAGGCAATGACATTTGCAATAACCATGAGAAATAAATGTAATTCCATAGAAAAGTAAATACGGGTTCTAATAAATGAAACGATATAGTGCAATCAGTGGAATACTGTAATCAAGCAGTGCACTCAATCACGACAATAATCCCTGGGTCACCCGTGGTGCCGGATTCTCCCAAGATCTCCTTTTCCCTCTATGATAGTTCGGGTAGCTAGCCCTCTCCATCCAGTCAGTGTGAGTATCAGGAACAAGACTCCCATGCCCGGAACTTCTTCCTCCACTAATCTCCTAGTGGATTCAGGGGTCATCCCAATAGTGTGGAACTGTGCAAGAGGTCACCTTCGGCCCGATACCTCCCCAGCTCGCTCAATACACAAGTCCCAGGGCCCTCAATCAGTGTGCAGTACAGTATCTTGCCAAAATAGGAACGGTCAATGAGTAACAATAACAATAAGTTCAGTTTCAATAAATGTTTACTCGATAACATGCTTTAAAATCAATATAACTATAAATATGGTTTTAGGCCAAAACTTGTTCATGCAGGGTTTAAGGTTTAATATGTAACTAGAACGAAAACACCCTCACCTGACAAGTGACGGAACAAGACAAGTGTGCAGAACAAAGTTCACTCGATCGATGATCTCCGCCCTAGAGAAGAACTGAATAAGAAGGGAAACAATGTGTACTCGTGAGAGGAGACTCAATAGTGATACTAATTACGATACACGGCAATGATGTGAAATGGCATGAAATATATGAAATGATATACAAGATGATAAGCTAAGCCATGATCATTTTCTTATGTGTATTTAAGGGCAATTAAATCAATTAGCACTTACATTCAATAAACGAGTTCAGTTACATGAAATTATGCAAGTAAATCGATGTAATAACACTTAGGCATGCAAAGAAAGTCGTGAAATAACAATACACGAATAAAACATATAAAAGCACTGAAATAGGGCCGGGAACAATCTCACTAGCTCTTGGAACGGCCATGCTCAGCGGTCCCGCCCATGGGAACGGCCGTTCCGATTCCACGTTTGAGCTGGGAACGGCCCGAACTTCTCCCCGTGGCTCTATAAACAACTGGATGGTATGAATCCTGGGAATGGCCGTTCCCAACTCCAGTACAACACGGCAACGGTCGTTCCCGTCTGGTTCGTCCAAAAAGAAGCAGGAGCCGCAACAATGGCGCCTGGAGCTGTTAGGAATAGTGCCCCAGAAAGCCGATTGTATATCCGCTTTGTGCTTTTCCTTATTGTAATCACAGACAATCTTTGAATGAAATAACGAAATATGGCAACACTTCTTTATATGCTCTTGTTTGGTATGCATTTACTTTATCTGTGCATGTATGAGAACTCCCCTAATCCTGATGACTTTGGGACTCTACCATTTAGGTAAAATGGTTCATGAAACGAGCCCTATATCAAATAAGTCATGATTAGTAAAATACTCCAAGCCGATGAGTCCTACCGACAGTGGGAGTGTCAACCTGACTCCTCTAAGGCTTGCTTGTGGGATCACGCCCTTAAGAAATACCACCTTGTTTCATGGAGGTGCAAAGTGTATAGTTGAAACGTGCGTGATACATGAGGGTGCTTACTTTAATAAGTAAGTTCACTGAGGTGCCCCGCGTGAGAACATTCCTAAATGGGAAAGGAAGTTTCTATTTCACGAAATAGAAACTTCCAGATTAGGAAATATCTCACGAGTCATTGATGTGATTAATTGATCCTTAAGACTTGAGGTTCCTTGTCACTTTATGAGTTAACTCTGTAGTCTTAGGTGTAAGCTTTAAAGGGTGTCGCCTTAGACAACTGATTCAAGGCTTATGCTGGGGCTGCACAAGTGATTCATGAAAGTGAATGAGAATCAAGAAAGGACCTACACTTGCATTTGCAAGGTGATCTCTTATTGTGTAAGTCGTTCATATGCCATATGGAGTCCTTGGCCAAGGCAGTAGATCAAGACATCAAGAAAAGGGTTTCTTGGATTGAGATCAAATGGATATGAAATGCACTTAGCTTTAAGACCGGATTATTAAGGTTCTGATTATTCCCTTGCCCTAGATCTTGGTTGAGAGATAGTAAGTAGGAGGATTGTATCTCACATGAATCAATGACTTAAAGGTTCTATCGAATCCGAACATTCCAATTCAGCTAGGGGTTAAACACCTGTCGCTAGACTATGGTCGTTTAATCTGTGGACTGATTAATTAATTGGTGAATTAATTAATTAGGGTCACTACTAATTGAATTGAGAACCTAGAGGGTCACACACAACAACTTGGTTACACGAGTTGAGCCTTGAAAATGATTAAACGAGTTAATCGGGCCAAGAGGGTTCCACACGTGTGAAACGACACGTGTGGGTCACGTGAGTCACACGTGTCCCACACGTGTAAATATATATATATTGTATATATATATATTAAATAATTAATTTGTTAATTATTTAATAGACTTTGGTTTAATTTTGAATTAAAAAGAAAGTCAAATTTTGGATAAAAATAATCTAGTTAATTAATTATGAATTAATTAATTAGATAAAATAAGTTATTTATTTTAAATAAATAAAGTATAAAATTATCCAAAAATAGTTTGGATATTTTTAGCTCTCTTGAAATTTGATTTGAATTTGAATTCAAAGTCAAAGTCAAAATTACTTGATGATCAAGTAATAGGAGAGAGAGACCAAAACCCTAGCCCATAAGGACTAGGATTTTCGGTCCTCGCTTTAATATTAATAGGGGAGCTCGAGCTCCCCTTAGAGCTAATTGGCAATTCTTTTGGTTCATGTGTTGAACACCATCCTTTCTCCAAGATAAACGAAACCCTCGGTTAAGCCTAAACACTAACTAGAGAACTAGCATCCTTACTAGTTAGATTGTAGTCAAGTTGGTGGACTATCTCTAGAGAGCTTCAAGTTAGAAGTTTGAAGATTCGAGCTTTACCAAGGAAAGGGGATCAAGCCGCGAGAAGAGCGTTCTTGGGTGGCTTGAAACGCTTCAAGAAAGACAATTAAGAAAGTAAGTTTCTAATCCCTACGAATTTGGTCACACGATTGCGAGTCTTAGATCCTTCTGTCGGAAATTTTTTAAATTTTCGCTGCTTTCTGATTCGTGTTTTCCAACAAGTGGTATCAGAGCCACCTCGTTAATCGTGTTTCTGATTCGTCTCAATTATTCTGAATTTGGTAGAAATTCTTAGGCTTGATGCGATTGAGTATTTGTAATTGTTTTAGAAAGCCTGAATTACGAAATTATATTTTTTCCTGAAAGTTTCTGAAAATTGGTTTTTGCAAAATATAATTTTTGAAAACTATTTTAGATTTGAAACTGTATAAACTATTTTTGGATTTCTTGGATTGGTTTTACTTTTGAACGAAAACACGAAACTAAAACCCGGATTACGACGAACACGCGAAACCCCGCGAGCGAAGGCGTCGCGCACACCGCCCGCCTGCCAAGGCGCGTGCAAGGGCAACCGCCCAGCACCTCCCACACGCCTGTGCGGGAGCCTCCCGGGCGCGCCTAGACGCGCCCGCCCGTCGTCCGCCCAGCCGCCCGAACTGGCCGAGAGGGTTGCGTGCATCAGTGCGCGGCTTGCGCCCCTGCCGTGCGTGCGCGCGCGCGACACGTGCAGCTCTTTCGCGTGCGGGTCCCATTGTTTTCGTGATCCGTGCAATCCAGTCCCAATTTTTTTTTATTTTAATTTTAAAATTTTATTTTTGAATATTTATTTTAATTTTTGAATAAAACTTAAAATTGGGATTTTTGAGAAATTGAAACGGTTTATATTTTGGGAAAATAGATCTTTGACAAAATTATTAATTTTTAGAAATTAATTGGAATTTTATTTGTTTTCCTAATTTGGGATTTATTAAAAACTTTTGTAAATAAGACTCGCATCAAGTCGTGTTTTAAGTCATTAGGACTTGAAACGGGAATTTTAATTTATTGGCTAAATTTAAATTGTCGCAAAAGCATGTTAGGTGATCATGGGTTTAGACTTATGTATGGTTTTAATTTATGCACATGGATGGTTTAAATTGGGGTTGGAGCCCTATAGTTGCGTTTTTCAATTGAGGTTGGAGCCTCACTTATGTGCGTACTGTTATGTGATTTATTATGTGGCTTTCCATATTACTGTTTTGAGGCCGGGATATGCCCCATGTAATTGTCTAAGGCCAATATGAAGATTGAGCCTTATTACTTTATGTCTTTTTCTTTTAATTTGAGAGTAGAGATAGGTGGTGAGGTTTTATTTTCATTTTGGAGACAATGCACCCATGGAGTAAGATGGACCACATTCAAGTAACAAGGAGGCCATGAGTGAAGACCCCTCAAAATGTTAGGAAGGGGAATCTCAATTGTAAAATGTAATAGAGATAGGGCTCGTATTTTGTTACCGCTTTCCCTTATGTGATTTAAACTGGTTATGTGGCATGTATGTTAGAACTTGTGATTGTGGAGTGGCTCCCACATATCACGCATAAGATAGGTAGAACCCATGATCATTACATGTTAGTATCATGCTAGGACATGTTATCTGTTTATATGCTTGTTTGAAATGCATTTAAGTGTACTTGCATTAATCAAGACTAATAAAATTGGATAACATATATATTGGTGAGGTCGAACCGGACAACTCTCCGGTTGATTCGAAAATTCCCATTAAATATTAAGCTAATTTCGAACAAATAGGTATTTAATTCGAGATGCAAATTTTGAATTAAATTCCTAGCATTCCATCAATAGGTTTTAAGTTTAGTAAGTGAAGCTAGTTATTATCCGTGAGTCGTGGGATAGCTAGTGGAGCTTATTAGTTCTTAGTTACCTAATTGATCATTTTAAATGATCAATATTTCGTGATCAATTTTAGCAAGGGCGATGTCTGCGAGTCGTGGGTCGTTCGAACTAAGTTTTGGTCATGATCTTATGATTGATGGGTCTAGCTTAACACCTAATTAAATATGGATGTCGCACGAGTCGTGGGTCCATATTGAAAGATAGGTGATGCAAAAACAATTACTAAGAGTTCTAAAGGTGTTAGAATTGGAAAGTTGTACCTACCTAGGGTTTTACTTAGAATGTCCGTGAGTCGTGGGTTCGAGGTAAAATGCCTAGGATCTTAGCACCCATTGGGAAACGTGTTCCTCTTAGATCTTTGGGAATTATAGATCTTTTGAAAAATAGTGGGAGCTACATTAGATTAAAGACCTTATCTTTTGTATATCGTTATAATTCTGCATGCTCACTAGTTCTCTATTTTACCATTTAGGTCGTAGATTCTGTGATTCTCTACGTGTTTTGAAATGGCAACCAAAAACCCTCTTGTATCGATCCTCGAGTCAAACAAGTTGACTGGTCCCAACTATTCTGATTGGCTGAGGAATCTAAAAATCATTTTAGATTCTGAGAAGAGAACTTATGTTCTCTTCGAAAGGGAGCCTAGTCCCGAAGGGGAGCCTCCCCCTCGGGCCGAGTGGGACGCGATTCAGAAGTGGAAGGGTGATAATCTCCAAGCCCGTTGCCTTATGTTAGCTAACATGTCTCCGGACTTGCAAAGGCAACATGAGGCCATGGAATTCGCTTGGGAGATTTACGACCACTTAGAGCAACTTTACCGCCCTCATGAATGTGTTACAAGGTATAACACTTCAAAGGAATTGTTCCACTTAAGAATGAGGGAAGGTTCAATTGTCCATGAATATGGACTCAAGTTTCTTGCCCTTACTGAGAAACTTGCCTCCATGGACATGCCACTGAAAGATGAGCTTTCAGTGGATTTGTTGCTACCTTCGCTCCCACCATCATTCAACCCATTTGTCCTTAACTTCAATATGAATCATGCTGGTGCTACTGTAGCTGAGCTGATTAGTCAGCTTGTGACTGTTGAAAGCACGATAAAGAAGGACAATAAGGTTTTGATGGTGAATGCTCCATCTTCCTCTTCTGGGCCTTCTAAAGGAAAGGGCAAGAAAGCCCAAAAGAAGAAGAAGAAACCCCTCTGGCCCACTGGTGGCGTTTCGAAGGGGAAGGCCCAAAAGAAGAAGCGTGATCAGAAAGAGGATGTTTGCTTCCATTGTGGCAAAGCAGGACATTGGAGGAGAAACTGCCCAGAGTACAAGGCTACTCTAAAGAAAGGTATCTTTCTCGTTGAAGTGAATCTTTCTATTAATTCTAGTTCTTGGGTACTTGATACCGGTTGTGGAACTCATATCTGTAATGATGTACAGATGCTAAGTGAATTCCAACAACTCAAAGAAGGAGAATGTGTCTTGAAGATCGCCGATGGCTCAAATGTTGAAGCTCGAGCTTTAGGCACAATTAGATTAGATTTAGGTAGTTTTGAGTTAGTCTTAAATAAAGTCCTTTATCTACCGAGCATTATTCGTAATATAATTTCTGTTGCAATTTTACATTGTGAAGGTTATGAAACTTATATTAAGAATGGTAAATACTTTATCAAACGGAACAACTCTTCCGTTCACATCGGTACTCTAAGTAATGGACTTTATCTAACTCAGAATATCAATATTATGAATATACAACGAGAAACGAAGCGTAAGAGAGATGACAAAGTCTCAGCTCCCTTATGGCACGCTAGATTAGGACACATTTCCAAGAACAGAATTAGCAAGATAAACACTTTAGGATCATTCACTGAAAATGATCTTAAGGAGTTCACTTCTTGCGAATCCTGTCTCAAAGGAAAAATGTCCAAAGTTCCTTTTAAAGGAACTGTGGAACGTGCCATTAAGGTTTTGGATTTGATCCATACTGATGTTTGTGGACCGCTTAGTGTAAGCACTAGAAACAATCATCAGTATTTTATAACCTTTACTGATGACTTTAGTCGGTATGGTTATGTATACTTAATGAAGTATAAATCTGAAGCTTTTGAGAAATTCTTAGAATTTCAAAAGGAGGTTGAGAACCAAACTGGTCACAAGATCAAAGCACTTCGATCTGATCGAGGAGGCGAATATCTTAGTGAGGAATTCCTTAATCATCTCAAAGATAATGGGATTATCTCTCAGTGGACTCCTCCGGGAACTCCTAAGCTTAATGGAGTTTCTGAAAGAAGGAATCGAACCCTACTTGATATGGTTCGTTCCATGATGAGTTTCACTGACTTACCACCTTCTTTCTGGGGTTATGCCCTAGAAAGTGCAGCAAAGATTTTGAATCTAGTTCCCTCTAAGTCAGTCCCTAAAACGCCCTATGAAATGTGGCATGGTAAAATCCCTAATTATTCTTACTTAAGAATTTGGGGGTGTCTTGCTTATGTGAAGAGGACAGTGGGAGATAAGTTAGAATCTCGTTCTAACTTATGCTACTTTGTAGGTTATCCTAAGGAATCCATAGGATACTACTTCTATGATCAATCTGAGCAAAAAGTGTTTGTTTCCAGAAATGCCACTTTTCTAGAGGAACCGTTCCTTAAAGAAAAGAAAGGCAAGATCATAGAATTAGAAAGAGTACAAAGTGATCCCAAACCACCCACTGAAGAAACGTCCCCTTCTGACCAACCACAACCAATCACGAATTTCGATACACACGAAAATCCTCCTCTAAGGCGTTCTGAACGCACTCCTAGACAGCCGGAGAGATGGTATGGATTCTTCCATGAAATCTCTCAAAAGGATAATGATCCTTTAACATATGAGGAGGCACTTTCAGATTCTTACTCTGAACAGTGGATAGAAGCCATAAAATCCGAAATGGATTCCATGAACTCCAACCAAGTTTGGACCTTGGTAGATTTGCCTGATGGGGTCAAACCCATAGGTTGCAAATGGATCTTTAAGAGAAAGCTTGGAGTTGATGGAAGCATTGCAGCCTACAAAGCAAGACTGGTTGCAAAAGGATTCACTCAAAGACCAGGCGTGGACTTTGATGAAACCTTTTCACCAGTTGCAATGCAAAAGTCTATTCGGATCATGCTTGCCATTGCTACGTATTATGACTACGAGATATGGCAAATGGATGTGAAAACTGCCTTTCTCAATGGTGACATTGATAAAGACATTTATATGGAGCAACCCATAGGTTTCACATCCAGTGGGAGTGAGCAAAAGGTTTGCAAACTCCAAAGATCAATCTATGGATTGAAACAGGCTTCTAGGAATTGGAATATTCGATTTGATGAATCAGTCAAAGCGTTTGGCTTCATTCAAATTTCGAATGAATCATGTGTGTACAGAAAGGAATTGGAGACCTCAGTGCAATTCTTAGTACTTTATGTTGATGACATCCTTCTTATTGGGAATTCGAAGGATGATATGAAAGTGACTAAGTTATGGTTATCGAACCAATTCGACATGAAAGATCTGGGTGATGCGTCCTATATCCTTGGAATTAAAATCTATAGAGATAGATCTAGAAGGTTAATAGGATTATCACAGTCGATGTACATTGACAAAGTATTGAAGAGATTCAATATGGAGTCAGCAAAGGTTAAGAACCTTCCTATGAGTGTAGAAACATGTCTTTCAAAGAAGATGTGTCCTAAGACTAACCTTGAGAAGGAAAGAATGACTCATACACCTTATGCATCTGCAATAGGTAGCATAATGTATGCAATGTTATGTACTCGACCGGATGTGGCTTACGCACTTAGTGGGATGAGTCGTTTCCAATCTGACCCTGGAGATGGTCATTGCGCTGCCGTGAAGAATATTCTTAAGTACTTGAAAAGTACTAAAGATTTATTCTTAGTTTACGGAGGTCAGAAAGATCTTAATGTCGAAGTATACTACGATGCAAGCTTTGCATCTGACTTAGATGATTTTAAGTCAATGTCAGGATACATTTTCTGCCTAAACGGCGGAGCAGTGAGTTGGAAGAGTTCCAAGCAAACTACCACTGCAGATTCGACCACTGAGGCCGAATACTTAGCTGCAAATAATGCAGCTAAGGAAGGTGTTTGGATTAGAAACTTCATTCAAGAGTTGAATGTTGTTCCTAGCATGAAAGACCCCATCACTGTGTTTTGTGACAACACTGGGGCGGTTGCTCAAGCAAGAGAACCAAGATCTCACCAACGGACCAAGCACATTATGAGGAAGTATCACCTAATCCGTGATATTATCAAAAGAGGAGATGTGCAAATTGAGAGGGTCACATCAGCAGAGAACGTGGCAGATCCACTTACTAAACCCCTTAGTCGAGAAGCTTTCCAAGGTCATCTTCAGAAGATGGGACTTAGAGTAGCTTTAGAATGGCTTTGACGGGCAAGTGGGAGATTGTTAGGAATAGTTCCCTAGAAAGCCGATTGTATATCCTCTTTGTGCTTTACCTTATTGTAATCACAGACAATCTTTGAATGAAATAACGAATTGAGGCAACACTTCTTTATATGCTCTTGTTTGGTATGCGTTTACTTTAGCTGTGCATGTATGAGAACTCCCCTAATCCTGATGACTTTAGGACTCTACCATTTAGGTGAAATGGTTCATGAAACGAGCCCTATATCACGTAAGTCATGATTAGTAAGATACTCCAAGCCGATGAGTCCTACAGACAGTGGGAGTGTCAACCTGACTCCTCTAAGGCTTGCTTATGGGATCACGCCCTTAAGAAGGACCACCTTGTTTCATGGAGGTGCAAAGTGTATAGTTGATACGTGTGTGATACATGAGGGTGTTTACTTTAATAAGTAAGTTCACTGAGGTGCCCCGTGTGAGAACATTCCTAAATGGGAAAGGAAGTTTCTATTTCAGGAAATAGAAACTTCCAGATTAGGAAATATCTCACGAGTCATTGATGTGATTAATTGATCCTTAAGACTTGAGGTTCCTTGTCACTTTATGAGTTAACTCTGTAGTCTTAGGTGTAAGCTTTAAAGGGTTTCGCCTTAGACAACTGATTCAAGGCTTATGCTGGGGCTGCACAAGTGATTCATGAAAGTGAATGAGAATCAAGAAAGGACCTACACTTGCATTTGCAAGGTGATCTCTTATTGTGTAAGTCGTTCATATGCCATATGGAGTCCTTGGCCAAGGCAGTAGATCAAGACATCAAGAAAAGGGTTTCTTGGATTGAGATCAAATGGATATGAAATGCACTTAGCTTTAAGACCGGATTATTAGGGTTCTGATTATTCCCTTGCCCTAGATCTTGGTTGAGAGATAATAAGTAGGAGTATTGTATCTCACATGAATCAATGACTTAAAGGTTCTATCGAATCCGAACATTCCAATTCAGCTAGGGGTTAAACACCTGTTGCTAGACTATGGTCGTTTAATCTGTAGACTGATTAATTAATTGGTGAATTAATTAATTAGGGTCACTGCTAATTGAATTGAGAACCTAGAGGGTCACACACAACAACTTGGTTACATGAGTTGAGGCTTGAAAATGATTAAACGAGTTAATCGGGCCAAGAGGGTTCCACACGTGTGAAACCACACGTGTGGGTCACGTGAGTGACACGTGTAAATATATATATATTGTATATATATATATTAAATAATTAATTTGTTAATTATTTAATAGACTTTGGTTTAATTTTGAATTAAAAAGAAAGTCTAATTTTGGAGAAAAATAATCTAGTTAATTAATTATGAATTAATTAATTAGATAAAATAAGTTATTTATTTTAAATAAATAAAGTATAAAATTATCCAAATATAGTTTGGATATTTTTAGCTCTCTTAAAATTTGATTTGAATTTGAATTCAAAGTCAAAGTCATAATTACTTGATGATCAAGTAATAGGAGAGAGAGACCAAAACCCTAGCCCATAAGGACTAGGATTTTCGTTCCTCCCTTTAATATAAATAGGGGAGCTCGAGCTCCCCTTAGAGCTAATTAGCAATTCTTTTGGTTCATGTGTTGAACACCATCCTTTCTCCAAGATAAACGAAACCCTAGGTTATGCCTAAACACTAACTAGAGAACTAGCATCCTTACTAGTTAGATTGTAGTCAAGTTGGTGGACTATCTCTAGAGAGCTTCAAGTTAGAAGTTTGAAGATTCGAGCTTTACCAAGGAAAGGGGATCAAGCCGCGAGAAGAACGTTCTTGGGTGGCTTGAAACGCTTCAAGAAAGACAATTAAGAAAGTAAGTTTCTAATCCCTACGAATTTGGTCACACGATTGTGAGTCTTAGATCCTTTTGTTGGAATTTTTTTAAATTTCCGCTGCTTTCTGATTCGTGTTTTCAAACAGGAGCCCCATTCAAACACCAGCACCACTACAAACCACACCAAATTGCACGAAATTCATACCACGGACCAAATAAAACACGTATGTCACATATTTACACATTAGAACCCATAAAACGGCCTTGATCACGTAGAGCTCACTCCTCGGATACTATTCATCATCTTCCCAAATTAACACATAGACACAAATCCGAGGTACGAAAGGTATATCAAATTAAAGCACGTAACGAATAGAGCACAATTCTTACCTTAGGTCGTTGATCGGACAGTTGGATCTCGAAAACCCGAACTTGAGGTCTTGGTGCCAAAATGGGAAATTTCTTCCTTCTTCCTTGTTGTGCTGCTGTTGATCGATCAAGAGTGAGAAGAGAGGGATAAGGTTGGCCCTTTTCAAGGGTTGGTTAATCGGGTTGGTTGAAACGGGTAGGGTCAAGCGGTATCCGGTCCACCCGGATCGGTTTTAAAACGGTTGGGCAATCAAATAGTTTTAGAAAAATAAAAGGTTAAGTATTTGAATCCGAATCACTGAAATGAACTCAATAATAAGGCGGGAATTCGAATCCAAATTCTCGGGCTCAAGGTAGCCATGAAGGCCTCAAACACCCTAATTAAAATTAGGTTCCTATCTTGCAATTATTGGACAATTAAGTCCAAGTACAATTTAAATAAATTTCTAAAGCGCACATAATTAAAAAAAATTACACGTTCACACGTTTAACATGCGACGTCAGATAAATCACATAATTATTGAATGAAACTCTCTCGTGACGTCATGTAGCACCCTAAACCCCAGGGCACCACATCCCCCGCACTATAGCCTCGATCCACGTATGAAATGGAAAGTCCATACATAAACCAAAACTATAGCGAACGGGTGACAATAAAAATGACGAGCTAGGCGGGACACTCTCCCCAACAACACCAAAGCAAACATGATAATGGAAACGGAAGCAATAAAGTCATTCATACATATAGGTACCAACTTAACTATCAATACATTATCATCTCTTAATAATATACATACTCGAGTATCCAAAACTTGAGAACATTGTTATAACATGAAACTAGCATAAAACTATACATGAGGGTATGAGACTAGACCCGTGGAAATGCAAGACTCGAACAACTCCCGCCTAGCACGACCACGCTCAAGAGGTACTTGAAAAATGAAGTATCAGTCTACCGAAGACTGAGTGAGGGGCAATAAATATATATATAACACACATCACATGCAAGGTGTAGCCTCGGGTGAAGACTTGGAAATGAAAAGAAATATAATTCAAGAAACTTAATCTTTGCCCGAGATTACAACCAATCACTTTAACATTTTAGCTTAACATTTCATGAACATGTGACCCCGGCGAGCAGGGGCGAATCTCCAACCATAACACCAAACGTGACAATACGTGCTTGCTTTATCAACTCAATACATGATCATGCAATTTCATTTAGTGCTCATATAGACAATTTCATGCTTTGAATCATGCGATAACCCGATGATAACCCGACATGCCGGATTAATCCCCAGTCTCCTTCTTCCTTCGGGTGATAGCGAGTTTGCAAGGCTCGACTATCCACGACATGGTGTGTGTAGAGGACATGACCCTCTAGACACGGAACTCCTTCCACCACTAATCTCCTAGTGGCTTCGGGGGTGATCCCAACAATGTGAGGATAATTCAGGAGTTACCCGTCAGCCCTTGCTTTCCCAGTTGGCTCAAGAACTACCCTCGGGCCCACGTGCAATCATGTACTCGCCGACTTGCTTGAAATCATGACAATCAATACTTTCTTGCTTTAAATGTTTATAACTTTGAAAACGTTTATAATTATAATAGGTTTTGGCCGAAAATAGCACATAAGGGTGGTAGGGTTCTATAAACATAACCTAAAACCTCACCTTTCCTGCAAAATACAATAATGTGGTGTTCTAAGGAGCTTGCTCCCCGTCCACGCCCTCGTGACCTGTGCAAACACGACGTATATTCGTGAGACATGATCTAAGATGACCAAAATATGACGAACGGCGGAAATGTATCGAGACGACCACGAAAATACAATGTGGCATGATAACATGTTGTTTCACTTCATAATAGTACATATTATAGCAATTCAGGGTCAAAGAAGTCGTTGGATCGAGGGGTCATTTTCGTAATTTTATGCAGTGAATTTTGTTCTGCAAGTCAGGTGGGAACGGCCGTTCCGGTCCCCTTTGCAAAATGGGAACGGTCGTTCCCATGAGTTCCCCAAAACGCGCCAACGATTTTAAAAATAAAAGCGCGCCTTTTAGCTGGGAACGGCACTTCCGGCAGCAAGGCCAAAGTGGGAACGGCCGTTCCCATGCTCGGCCGCCCAGTTCATTTGAAAAGGTGGGAACGCCCGTTCCCTTAATGCCTTGAGGCTGGGAACGGTCGTTACCAGTTTCTGTAAATTTGAAGAACAGAGCAAAAACAGGGGATGCTCACGGAATGATCAACAAAGCCACCAAATTCCATTTTACAATCAACAAAGTCATGATTTCAGGAAATATACATGTATACTTGCTCAAGAAATGATATTATAACATTCAAACACTCAAAGCATGCAATATTATCAAGAATTCATGATTTCAAGTTCATGATCACACTTGATCATTCATGCCAAATTTTCAAGGATTCAAGCTATAACTCATGCCATAATTCATGAAATGATCTCATAATCATGCTTCTAATTCTAATTCATTCATCTAGCATATAATTTCCAAACCCTAACCACACCAAATACAATCAAGAATCATCACTTTCATGCAAACCAACCTTGAAGATGAAAATATGGAGAAAATAGATGAAGATGATGATCAATCTCCCAAAACTTGGATGGTTTCTTGAAATCTTGATGATTGGATGCAAAAGATCACTCTTCCCTTTTCCCTTGAAGAGCCGAGAGTGAGAGAGCAAGTTGTTGGGAAATTTTTGGATAGAAAATGATCAAGAAAGAAGCTTGGAGATGCATTACGTAAAACCCATTTTTGAAATGTGTGAAATGTGCCAATTTGTCAATTAATCCTCTAACTCATGAGAGTATGCAATTGAGTATACATAGTTTTAAAATATGATCAATTAGATCTTTGAAAGTTATGCAATTAAGTCCCTAGAACTTTAAAGAAATCTCCACTAGGGATAATTTGGTAATTTTGAAATACTCTCGGTAGTGATTTTATGCAATAAATATTTTCCGTGTCGTGAGATAATATTTTCAATGATATGAATTCATATAATTCACATAAAGGATGTTTCGTGAATTTTATAAAATTATCAATGCCACGTAAGAATATATTATAAAATTAAAGAAATAAAATAAAACCTAAGCTCAAACTCACACGTGGCGTGCTTACCTGTTTATCCGGAACCGGGGCGTTACAACTCTCCCCCCCTTAAAAGAATCTGGTTCTCCCCCCCTTAAAAGAATCTGGTCCCCAGATTCTCTAGTCCTGCTCGAACAACTCCGGGTGGAACCGTTTCATTTTATCCTCCGTTTCCCACGTAGCTTCTTCGGTTTTATCGCTTCTCCACAACACTTTAACCATGGGAATTCTCCGGTTTCTCAATTCCTGAAATTTCCGATCCATGATTTTAACCGATTTCTGAATAAATGTCAAATTCCCAGTTCAACTTCTTCCACGGGGAGAATCGTAGTCTCATCGGGGTAATATTTCCTTAATTGTGAAACATGAAATACGTTATGAATCCCCGTAAGACTCGGTGGTAGGTCCAGTCGATAGGCTACCTCGCCTATTCTTTCAAGAATCTCAAACGGACCTAAGTAGCGAGGATTAAGTTTCCCTCCTTTCCCGATCCGGGTGAAACCTTTCCTTGGTGACACCTTCAAGAATACCCGGTCACCAACTTCAAACTCTAGATCTCTTCGGCGCTTATCGGCATAGCTCTTTTGCCTATCTTGCGCGGCTTTCATCCGTTGTTGAATCATTTGTACTTTCTCAATCATAGCCTGAACAACTTTGGAAGGCCTTTCGAATCTTTCACCTTTCTTTACCCCTTCCTGTTTCGACCATTTCCATTCTTCCAAGTCGAAGAACAACGGAGACCGGCACTTTATTCCATAAAGAAGTTCATAAGGAGCCATCCCGATCGAAGCCTGAAAGTTGTTATTATAAGCAAACTCGATTAAAGGAAGCTGTTCTGCCCACGAGTTTTGAAAATCCATCGCGCAAGCCCGAAGAAGATCTTCCAAATACCTGATTAACCTTTCAGTTTGACCGTCTGTTTGCGGGTGGAATGCTGTACTGAACTTAAGTTTCGTTCCCAAGACGGCCTGTAATTCCTGCCACAACTTAGAAGTAAACCTCGGGTCTCGGTCTGAAACTATGCTCACCGGAATGCCATGAAGTCGAATAATCTCTCTGTTATAGATTTCAGCCAACTTTGGAATCTTATAGGACATCCGGACCGGTAGAAAGTGAGCAGACTTTGTAAATCTATCCACGATTACCCAAATTCCATCAAACCCACCTTTAACCTTTGGTAATCCGGAAACAAAGTCCATCGTTACTTGTTCCCACTTCCATTCGGGAATAGGTAACGGTCGTAGAAGTCCCGCGGGCTTTTGGTGCTCAGCTTTCACCTTTTGACAGGTCAGGCAATGTTTCACATATTCTGCCACGTCTCTTTTCATCCCGTTCCACCAATAGTATTGCTTCAAATCCTTATACATTTTATTTCCTCCTGGGTGGATCGAGTAGGCTGACTTGTGAGCTTCTTCAAGTAGGACCCGTCTCAATTCTTCAGGTACTACTACTCTGTTTTTAAACCGAAGCAACCCGGTCTCATCAAACCCAAACGGACTCTCCGGGTCATCCTTAGCTTTACTTACAAACTTCTGAACTTCAGGATCCTTATTTTGAGCCTCAAACAACTGATTCTCTTTCAGAGTCTGAAGAACGAGCCTGAGATGTCTCGCGTGCTCCTCGGCTGATTTTGAGAAAACCAGAATATCATCAATAAAAATCACCACGAACTTGTCAAGAAAAGGCCTAAATATCCGATGCATCATATCCATAAAAGCTGCAGGGGCGTTAGTTAATCCAAATGGCATAACCACGAACTCGTAGTACCCGTACCGAGTATTGAATCCTGTCTTAGGAATATCCTCTGCTCGGATTCGCAGCTGATAGTATCCCTGTCTTAAATCCAATTTTGAATAAACTTTGGAACCCTGAAGTATATCGAATAACTCCTCGATATGTGGGAGGGGATACTTGTTCTTGATAGTCATCCTGTTCAACTCCCTGTAATCGATACACATTCTTAAAGTCCCGTCCTTTTTCTTTACAAATAAAACTGGTGCTCCCCAAGGCGAAGAACTCGGTCGAATGTACCCAACTTCCAACAATGCTTCCAGCTGGACTTTTAATTCTTTTAATTAAGCTGGAGCCATCCGGTAAGGAGTCTTTGAATACGGCTCAGCATTCGGAACAAGATCGATCACAAATTCAATCTCTCGTTCAGGAGGCAAGGAATCCAATTTTTCTGGGAATACCTCGGGAAATTCCTTTACCACTTCGGTGTCCTCTAATTTCACCTGATCTTTTGGCTTGTTCAGAATATGGGCAATGAACCCTGTAGCCCCGTCTCTGACTAACCTCTGAGCCTCTGAAAACGAAAGTAGGGGTACGGTCTTTGAAGTACAACCCGTAGTAACCTCTGAACCCAACTGAACCTTCTTAGCCCGGTAATCTACGGTAGCACAATGCCTGTATAACCATTCCATCCCCAATATAGCTCCGTATCTCTCCATCGGCATAACAATGAAATCTGTCAGAAACTCCCGGCCTTCAATCACCACTGGAACATCCCTGTAAACCTGATCCGTCTCTCGCCTACTACCGAAAGGAGTACTAACTAGATAGCGCACAGAAGTACACATAGCAGGCAAAGACAAAGTAATAGCAATAGAGTGCGCAAGAAAGGAGTGTGTAGCTCCTGGATCAAATAATGTATGGATGTTCGTGCCATGGATGCAAATAATACCTTCAACTACTGCGGCAGGGTCTATCTCTGCATCCTGCTCCTCTCCAGCGAGTGCATAAGCCCGAGCTCTCACCAGTGGCCTCGGTCCTACAGGTGGTGGATCCTGACGATCCGGACAGCCGTCAACCATGTGCTCGTCACTCCCGCAAATCAAACACAAACCTAACCGGCGCCTGCAGTTGTCGTAGGTATGTATAGGAAGTCCACACCATCTGCAGCCCGATCTCTGAGGTGGCTGGGGTGGTGCTGGAGCTCTCGGACCTCTCGGTAATGGCCCTGTCGCCTTAAGCTTCTTCCCGGGGTTCTTCTGAGCTGGAGGTGCAGAGTAAATCATCGGCCTCTTCCCTGAGCTCGATCCCTGACCTGCTCTTGAGCCCGAAGCCTGTCCAGTCCGCGAAGTAGCTTTCCTAGCAATATCCGAATCCTCAACTTTTAGGGCCTTAGTGGTAGCTTTTGCCCAGGTGCTCGTATTAGCTGCTTTCAGGGCATCCTGAATATCCGGTCTGAGTCCTTGGATGAACTGCATCGCCTTGTGAAAGTCATCATTCGCTATGTTGGGTGCATAGCGAGAAAGTCTCTCGAAAGAGGCGATATACTGACCCACAGACCTGCCTCCCTGCTTTAGCTCGGTGAACTCTCTCAACCTGCGAGTACGGGAAGCTGGAGGAATATACTTATTTCTGAACTCCCGTACATATACCTCCCAAGTAATCTCGGTCCCGGCTGCCTCCAGAACAATCTGTGTGCTTTCCCACCAAGAATAGGCCTCGCCCTGAATAAGAGTAAGTGTACAGCGAGCCTTCTCCTGACTGTCACAAGGGATAAGCTGCCAAATCCTTTCGATCTCTTTTAGCCACATCTCTGCCTGTATATCGTCTCCCTTATAGAACTTCGGGGGACGCTGGTTCTGAAACTCTCGTAAAATGGCAGAAATGGGGTTCTCCGGAGGTGTTATTGGTGCTGGAGGTGGTGGAGGAACCCTTTCCTGTAGCCTCTGATCAATTAGCCCCACTACCGCGTTCATGAAATCCTGGGGCTGTGCCTGGGCAGGTGGAGGAGGTGGTGATCTCTCGCGGCGATGATGTCGGCGGTGATGATGCCTGTGCCTCGAGGATCGGTCACTGGAACGTCTGTCGTGCTCCATCCTGAAATTAGATCACTAAACATGCGTGGCTTGATCAATAAATGCAAATGTGTGCATACAATTTCCATAATATCAAGTAGCACAATTAATGCGAAGAAATGAGTAAATCAGGTAAGTCAACCAAATGCAGACTCCCAAATACCACATAATCCTATGCCGTGCGACCTAGACTGACTTGACACGACTCGAGAACCTCGATTTTGCAACCGGGCTCTGATACCACCTGTAGATGTAGCACCCTAAACCCCAGGGCACCACATCCCCCGCACTATAGCCTCGATCCACGTATGAAATGGAAAGTCCATACATAAACCAAAACTATAGCGAACGGGTGACAATAAAAATGACGAGCTAGGCGGGACACTCTCCCCAACAACACCAAAGCAAACATGATAATGGAAGCGGAAGCAATAAAGTCATTCATACATATAGGTACCAACTTAACTATCAATACATTATCATCTCTTAATAATGTACATACTCGAGTATCCAAAACGTGAGAACATTGTTATAACATGAAACTAGCATAAAACTATACATGAGGGTATGAGACTAGACCCGTGGAAATGCAAGACTCGAACAACTCCCGCCTAGCACGACCACGCTCAAGAGGTACCTGAAAAGTGAAGTATCAGTCTACCGAAGACTGAGTGAGGGGCAATAAATATATATATAACACACATCACATGCAAGGTGTAGCCTCGGGTGAAGACTTGGAAATGAAAAGAAATATAATTCAAGAAACTTAATCTTTGCCCGAGATTACAACCGATCACTTTAACATTTTAACTTAACATTTCATGAACATGTGACCCCGGCGAGCAGGGGCGAATCTCCAACCATAACACCAAACGTGACAATGCGTGCTTGCTTTATCAACGCAATACATGATCATGTAATTTCATTTAGTGCTCATATAGACAATTTCATGCTTTAAATCATTCGATAACCCGAGGATAACCCGACATGCCGGATTAATCCCCAGTCTCCTTCTTCCTCTAGGTGATAGCGAGTTTGCAAGGCTCGACTATCCACGACATGGTGTGTGTAGAGGACATGACCCTCTAGACACGGAACTCCTTCCACCACTAATCTCCTAGTGGCTTCGGGGGTGATCCCAACAATGTGAGGATAATTCAGGAGTTACCCGTCAGCCCTTGCTTTCCCGGTTGGCTCAAGAACTACCCTTGGCCCCACGTACAGTCATGTACTCGCCTACTTGCTTGAAATCATGACAATCAATACTTTCTTGCTTGAAATGTTTATAACTTTGAACACGTTTATAATTATAATAGGTTTTGGCCGAAAATAGCACATAAGGGTGGTAGGGTTCTATAAACATAACCTAAAACCTCACCTTTCCTGCAAAATACAATAATGTGGTGTTCTAAGGAGCTTGCTCCCCGTCCACGCCCTCGTGACCTGTGCAAACACGACGTATATTCGTGAGACATGACCTAAGATGACCAAAATATGACGAACGGCGGAAATGTATCAAGACGACCACGAAAATACAATGTGGCATGATAACATGTTGTTTCACTTCATAATAGTACATATTATAGCAATTCGGGGTCAAAGAAGTCGTTGGATCGAGGGGTCATTTTCGTAATTTTATGCAGTGAATTTTGTTCTGCAAGTCAGGTGGGAACGGCCGTTCCGATCCCCTTTGCAAAATGGGAACGGTCGTTCCCATGAGTTCCCCAAAACGCGCCAATGATTTTAAAAATAAAAGCGCGCCTTTTAGCTGGGAACGGCCTTTCCGGCAGCAAGGACAAATTGGGAACGGCCGTTCCCATGCTCGGCCGCCCAGTTCATTTGAAAAGGTGGGAACGCCCGTTCCCTTAATGCCTTGAGGCTGGGAACGGTCGTTCCCAGTTTCTGCAAATTTGAAGAACAGAGCAAAAACAGGGGATGCTCACGGGAATGATCAACAAAGCCACCAAATTCCATTTTACAATCAACAAAGTCACGATTTCAGGAAATATACATGTATACTTGCTCAAGAAATGATATTATAACATTCAAACACTCAAAGCATGCAATATTATCAAGAATTCATGATTTCAAGTTCATGATCACACTTGATCATTCATGCCAAATTTTCAAGGATTCAAGCTATAACTCATGCCATAATTCATGAAATGATCTCATAATCATGCTTCTAATTCTAATTCATTCATCTAGCATATAATTTCCAAACCCTAACCACACCAAACACAATCAAGAATCATCACTTTCATGCAAACCAACCTTGAAGATGAAAATATGGAGAAAATAGATGAAGATGATGATCAATCTCCTAAAACTTGGATGGTTTCTTGAAATCTTGATGATTGGATGCAAAAGATCACTCTTCCCTTTTCCCTTGAAGAGCCGAGAGTGAGAGAGCAAGTTGTTGGGAAATTTTTGGATAGAAAATGATCAAGAAAGAAGCTTGGCGATGCATTACGTAAAACCCATTTTTGAAATGTGTGGAATGTGCCAATTTGCCAATTAATCCTCTAACTCATGAGAGTATGCAATTGAGTATACATAGTTTTAAAATATGATCAATTAGATCTTTGAAAGTTATGCAATTAAGTCCCTAGAACTTTAAAGAAATCTCCACTAGGGACAATTTGGTAATTTTGAAATACTCTCGGTAGTGATTTTATGCAATAAATATTTTCCATGTCGTGAAATAATATTTTCAATGATATGAATTCATATAATTCACATAAAGGATGTTTCGTGAATTTTATAAAATTATGAATGCCACGTAAGAATATATTATAAAATTAAAGAAATAAAATAAAACCTACGCTCAAACTCACACGTGGCGTGCTTACCTGTTCATCCGGAACCGAGGCGTTACACGTCGTACCTGAATTGTCGAGAAAACGGGGTGTTACAACCTCTCCCCGTTAAGAAGGACCTGTCCTCAGGTCCACTGCCTCGAGTTCTGGACTCTAAGCAAAAGTCTCTGTGTTCATCCCATGTGGGGTTCTTGACATCCCGATAGAGATTAGTTCAGAAAGGTCTTCAAGCACAAGGGGAGTCTTCAACGGCTCACGAACTTGACCCAACTATGAGTAGTCCAGACATCTCGCACGATAGGAGGGTCTACACGAGATTCAGCTCCCACCGTTTGATCTATCCTAACCATCCCGCACTCGGTATCACAAGTGGAGTAGTTAACGAACTTCCACCACTCGTTCTCCAACCCAAGCGGATTCTCCATCACCACATCAACTTCATGGTTTGAAGTTGGTTTCTTGAGCCGCCACTGGCTTCAAAACATGGTCTCCAAAGACCCTTTGCAAAGCACGGCCCTCGTCTCACCGTGTGACTAAGGCTCTCGCTCACTCCAATGCAATGACAAATAGCAAGTAGCTACAACAATAATTAAAGTTATGCATGATGCATGTGATATGCAGGTTGAAATGTACCATTCACCGTTGGTTGGAAAGCTTCTTCCATATTGATCCGATTTAATACTTGACTCGTTGTTGAAGACTTATTTAACCAAAGTACCCTGTCTCGAGTTGCCTATTGTTTCCAATACTTCGATGGTCCCCGGTTTCTACTCCATGGTCTATTTTCCAACTAAATTACCATATTCCAAAATATCCAATGTAATACAAATACTTTCGTGATTACTCAGCCTTCAACTCGCAATCAAGTCCTTTACTCTCCTCAATACCATGATCCGAGGACTTAATTCCTAAATGTGCGCTTGGTTTTATCCATAACTAACTCGTTCCTCTCCTCAAATTACACTCAATCTTCTTCACAAATTATAATCAACCTTCTCGGATATTCGGGGTATTCCTTTAATAGCTCAAAGTTTAGTCTCTAATCTTTATAGCGTTTCCGGTTCATCATGGAAAATCCAACGAGCCGGTAATCCATCTTGTTCATATATTGCTTTCCTTCTTAAATACTTCACTTCCTACGCTCAAAGGAACGGACTCTCACTTTCATCCCAAATTATGTGGATCTGATCAAGTTTCCTTACCTAATATTCTCCTCTCCAATTCTTAAAATTCCTTCAAGATAGGAAACATGTGGTGTGACACCTCGTCCGCTCGCACGTAAAGGTTGGTACCACGTGTGAGTTTGATTTCTGTATTTGCATTTATTTTCATATTATTTGATGCATTTCATTTGATTTATATTCTTTTGTTTACTCTTTTATGTGATCTATGTGAGAATTTGGATACGAGTTTGCCCCACTTGCATGTTTGACTTGAATTCTTTTGATTTGAGGCTTGGAATTTTAACCCGAGCATACTTAATTTGTGTATAACATGAATTATATGATTCGTGAACTTAATTTATGTTTTAAAGTTGTTTTGGACTTGTTTGTTTTGGTTTGGACTCAATTCATTTTTATTTCAAACTTTTGGGCCAATTTGCAATTTGGCCACTCTTGAGTCATCTTCTCGTAACTTAAACTCGGGAACTTGGATTGAAGTTCCTTCTTTGCCATTGTACTCGACTCGATGATTTGGATACAATGGAACAAGCCTTGAACTTTTTCGATACCGTTTTGACCCCAAATGATGCAATTTCGGCCCTACGTACCTAGATGGTGCCTATAAGCCTATTTCGAGGCTAATAGACCTACCCATACCCCTACCCTTGACTTTTAATCACCAAGATCAGCTCTCTCCTCCCCTTTGTGCTGAGAATTTCGATCCAAAGCAAGGAGAAAGGAAGAAGAAGAGTCCCAAGCCATTTTCCTCCATTGTTGTGACCTTAAAGATCAAGATTTAGCCATTTCTTGTTCCTTTTCTTCAAGGTAAGCCATGATTCTTGCTCTCCTACATCTTATGTTAATTTTACTTCTTATATCATGATTTAATGTTGGAGTTTATGAGATTTGATTGGAGTCATGAATAGTTTGGTTTTGAAGAATTTTGAAGAACTAGTGCATCTCTTGCTTTCTTTGAGTATGAAGCTTTATATGTTAATTCACTTGGCTTATTTATTGCTTGTATATGCTCATTTTTCATCGTAGGCGAAAGTATTATGAATTTGCCATTAATGCTCTTTTGAGAACTTAGGAGGAACTTGATGAAACTTTAGCTTCTTTGCTTCTTTTCATTTCCTGTTTGTAGTATGCATGAGTGGAGATGATTTGGGATTTTTTCTTGCTTAATTTTGTAGTTTATTTGCACCATTTCATATCTTGTTGTTGATGCTTTGGTGTGGAAGGAGTTTTCATGGAGTTTGCAAGGCCTATTTTCGAATTTTAGCCTCTGACCCAAATCCACCGGGGTGGATTTTTGCTTTGAAAATAATCCACCGGGGTGGATTTGAGGCAGAGAGCTGACTGCCTTGAATCCATGGGGGTGGATTCCTCCTTTGAAAAAAATCCATCGGGGTGGATTTAGGGCAGCGGCTCCTTTTTAGTCCGAACTTTGTTTTCTTGTTTTCTTCGCTTGTTTGCTTCTCTCCCACCCCTAATATGATCCCTAAGCTTTGCTAACATGTATTATTATGTGTTAATTTGATTATACAAGATTTTTGAATTTATTTGATATGATTTGAACGAGTTTCAATTCGATATGTGTTAAGTAATACGTTTATGCACTTCATATGCATACATTGCATTCATGAGCATTGTCGGGCGTCTAATTGGTTCATATTTGAGTCTAAGTCTCGGGTCTTGTGTCCTTTTGTTTCAGAGCCTCTTCCGGATGCCCACGAACCCGAAGTTTAGGCGGTTGTCGCTTATTTTGACCCGGTTTCTACTCTTTTGCTACAAGGTAAGGTTTAGGATTTTTATCTTCTAGTTTAGCGACCTATGGCCTAATATGTGTTGATTTCTCATCCCGCATGCGACTATATATCTTATATATGGTTAAATATGTGTGTTTAAGATATGTTTATGAACTTATGAATAAGCTTCAAGTTTATGAAATCGGTATAAGTACGAGCATATGTAAGCTTATGATTTGAATCCTTTTATTCGTTTATGTTATCTATGAGCGAGGTAAGCCCTAAAATATGGGAATTGGTATTGGTAAGGTATCTTGGGCCCCGAGAATTGTGGGTAAGGACACCCGGGACTACAAGGGCCGTCGGGTTAAGCCTGTGCATGATTCCCATTCGTAGTATTACGCGCGATTCTTGGAGGTTGATGAGGCGTGATGCTCCGAGTACATTGTGGGTTAGCTACCCCTTGTACACAAGTAAGTAGGTAGAAAGGGTTTGATTCCCGAAACACCAAGGTTGTTGGGGTTGGATTTGATTTATGATTTATGTTTTATGTTATGTTACGAGGAGTAAAGGGGAAGTCCGTTCTCGCCGGACATGTTTATACTTTGTTCGATGGTTGGTGAATCGGGTTAAGATTTCTTTACATATTATATGTTACGCTTTTGAAAATGTTTTGGTATGAAAAAGCTTAACTCGGTTCATGGCCATCACCATATGTATTTAGGTGTGGGTGTGCGTCCCTCACTCAATCGAGTTGTGACTGACCCTCGCTTTTCCCTACCCAGTTGCAGGTTGTTCCGAGCTAGGCGGGGAAGTGCTTCGAGTCTTGTTGTACTTTCGAGTCTAGGTCGAGTTGCATACATACTTTCCTGCTTTTGGTTATTCTTACTATGCATTTGATATTTGGATTGTATATTTTGGAGATTGATGAATACTTGTCAGATATACTCGATCTTTTTGGGCGTTAGGCTATGTAATTATGATAATGTTCGTTGTATGATGAGCTCTTTTGATCCTGTTTGTTGCTTTCGCATATTTGTATGTTATTTTGCGCGCTCTGTTCCGGTTTTAGCCCCGCTTAGCCTAGTGTGTGAGTGTAGGTCCCCGTTCTCTTGGACTTAGGCCCATGTATGGGAGGCCATTTCATATGTGGGTTCGGGTTTAGGTGCGGAGGATGTGGCGGCCCATCGCTCCGAGCGTCACATCCTAAAGTGGTATCAGAGCTCTGGGTTGCAAAACCGGTGCTCCAAAGTCGAGTTGGGTCTGTCTAGGTCGTACGGCTTAGGACAATGTGGTTATGTGACTTCATGTGCTTAATTGTTAATCTTTGATTAATTGTGCACATGAACATGTACTGACCCGCACGCATATGAACTGGAATTTCTTGATTTTTGCAGAACCATGCCTCCTAGAAGACACCATCGTCGGGATAGATCCCCTGAACGCCGCCATCACCGGGATCACTCTCCTCAACAAGAAGAGAACAATAATCCACCACCACAAATGGACCAGGGCAATTTTATGGAAAGGCTTTCAGAATATTCAGATCACCGAAACCAAGAGAGAAATAATGCCCAGCTAGCCGAAAATCATGGAGGGAATCTTATTACTGCTACTCTCCGGGAGTTCAAGAATCAAAATCCACCGGTCTTCATTGGTGGTAATGATGTACAAGCTGAAGAGTGGCTAGTGCAAACCAACCGGGTATGGAATCTCATACCATGTGGACCCATGGAGAAGCTTCAATGCACACTTACAATGATTCAAGGCCAAGCTTACAACTGGTGGTCAAGTGTACAAGTGAAATTGGAGGCCTCCAGAGAGAAAATTACTTGGGAGGTATTTGTTCGGGAATTCAAGAACAAATATGTCCCAAACGCTACAAGGAGCCGGCGCTTGAGGGAATTCATGGATCTCAAGCAAGGAAGCATGTCTGTGACGGATTATATTAATGAATTTGAAATGCTTGCCTGCTATGCGCCCAATATTGCTAACGATGATGAAGCTAAAGCCTCTCAGTTTCTCCAAGGACTTCTTGAGGATATGAAAGATGCCTTAGACGCTTCCAATACAAATACTTGGGCAAAGGTAACGGACAAGGCTTTGCGGATAGAAGATCGTGTGGTGATGAGGAGGAAAAGCACACATACCGGACAAGGGTCTAGCTCGGGGAGTTATAACAAATTCGGGAAGAGGCCGGCATTTCAAAGTTTTCCACAAGCTAAGCCTTAAAACAAGCACTCCCGACCCGTGGGACCCAACCGACCGAATCAGCCTTTGGCTCTTTCGGCTCCACCTAAAGTTCAATGCACCCATTGTCAAGGGAATCACCTCGTGGAAAATTGCTTCAAATTGCACAAGAGGTGTTATGGTTGTGGAGCATCGGACCACATGTTGAGTAACTGCCCGAAAAAGAGACAGGGACATGCTCAGGGAGGCAACCAAAGGCCCGCTATCCAAGCTAGGGCCTATGCTTTGGGAGGCGAGGAGGAAGAAGCTGTGGAAATTGATCCGAACGCCGTTGTTGAAGGTACCATTAGCATCGATGGCACTACATTGCATGCATTATTTGATCCTGGGGCTACTCATTCTTTTATTTCCCGGGTTATTGCTTCTTCTATATCTTTGCCTGTATCCTTATGTGCGTATGATTATGTGGTGAGTTCTCCCCTCAGGGGAAGTTTGGTTACTTGTAGTTTGTATCGGGAATGTCCAGTGAGTTTTGAGGGTCGTGTTTTTCTGGCTGAGTTGATCGAGATGCCGATGCAGAGGTATGATGTAATTCTTGGTATGGATTGGTTGTATGAGCATGGAGCTATGATGGATTGTCGGGAGAAGAAGGTCTCCTTTGGTTTAGTTGTGTTTAAGGGCGAGAGGGTGAAGTCAAGCCCGTTTGTTTCCTTTGTTGAGGCAAGTAAACTGGTCCGGGACGGTGCGACAGGTTTTGTGGCCTATATCTTGAATAAACCTAAGGATCAGGCTAAACTTGAGGAGACGAAGGTCGTGCAAGAGTATGCCGATGTTTTCCCTGAGATGTTGGGTTCTCTACCGCCCTATAGGGACATCGAGTTTGTAATAGACCTGTAACGCCCCGACTTTTCGGACGTAAAGGTACGACATATGTGTTTACCAATTTGCGCGAATTAATTGTTTTACGTGTTTTATATTTAATTTTATTATAATTGTTATTATTTTATTATATTATATTATATTATTTTATTTTAATATTATTAATTTTATATATATATATTTCGTATTATATATATATATATATATGTTTATTTATATTATTATTAATTTAATGATTATGCTAATTATATGTTATGTTAATTAATCATGTTTAATCATATTAATTAATTATTCATATATATATATATATACGTAACTTTATTTAATTTATTTAATATTAGAATTTATTTATTTAATTATTTCATTTCTGCATGGGAATTTTTTAAATTATGCATGAACTTTGATTTAAATTTTGCATGGAATTTTATAAACTATGCATGAATTGCATGGATTGAGCATATCACTAATTTTGTGCATCGTTCCTATATGAAATGATATCGAATTACCGCGAATTTGTAGTATGTTATAAATATACGTGTTATGGACATGCTTTTATGCTCAATTTATGTTTTCGAATTCATTTGATATGTTAACGGATTCAATTTGTTTCGAGGAACCAAATCGGGGGCTAACGAGCACTTAGCGTACCCTTAGTTCCGAATTTAATATCTTGAGCTCGGGAACTCGGATTCGAGTTCCGTCAACTCCGCTGAACTCGTAACGAAAATTCGAGTTTAGTAAACTTATCTTTACATTTTTCCTAAGTCATTTGAAACTCCGAAATCCAACCGAAAATCGAAACGGAGACCAACTTGACCTTGTTGTACAAAATGAGCCACATCTCATCCAAACCATAACCAAATTAACCATGGTTTGATTCTTTGAAACCCTAGCTCAACCATATATCATGACATATCAAGCCTTGACCAAGATTATCCTCACACAATCCCCAAAACTCAGCCAAAGCTACTGTTCTTCATTCCAGTCCCGTAACCCTTCCATCCTTGGAGATTTTGGAGCTCAAATCTCATCCAAACTTCATTCAATCATCAAGGTAAGCTTAGGGTTGTATTATATGTTTGTTTCTGATCATTTCCACCCTTTCATTCATGATTTTGAGCATGGTTTTATTATTTTCTGGGCAAATTTCCGAAAATAAGAGTTTTTGTGCAAATTCTTGATCTTCTTCGATTCTCAATGATTTAGATTGATTCCAAGCTTGAGATTGATTATTTTGACATCCTCATATAATTTGTGATCATTGATTTCTTGGTGGTTGAGATATTTATGAGATATCATTTATGACATGTTGAGAAATTTCCACTTGAATGTCACGTACGGTTGCTTTCTTGTTTGAGCTTGTTTAGGACTGATTTACTTGTTGAATTCATGTTGTTTTGCTGCTTATTTGTTGGCCTTGACTGAGTGAATAGATGGAGATGGAGTGAATTGTTCTTGCCCTGTTTTTCCGCGTTGGTTGCTCTGTTTTTTGGCCTGATTTTCTGCTGCGTAGCTGCTGAGTTTCCTTCATGTTGTTGTTGTCCATTTTCGTGGCCTTTTAGCATGTATTCTTGTTGAGTTCTTGTAGCAATTTGGACCTTGTAATGTTGCTTTTGTTGCCTTCTTTCTTGCTGGAGATGGCTGCTCTGTTTCTTTTCATTTCTGCTGGTAACAGAGGCTGCGGTTGCTGCTGCTGCACGTCACGGGCGTGCCATTTCTGTCCGTTCCAGCGAGGAACGGGGGTGCAGCGTGGCCTGGAGTTGCTGTACCGAGACACGGGGGTGTCTCGGTATAGGTTTGGAGGGTGACACGGGGGTGTCACCCCATTTTTTTTTCAGAACTATTCCTGCGTCTTCTTCTTCTTCCCTGCGTGAGTGTGTACTGTTGCTGCTGCCGTTTCTGTTTGCTTGGCTGCTATGTAATGTGTTGTGTGCATGCATGGGAGTGATGTTGTGTGTGTGCATGTATTGGTGGGATAATTTTGCATGCATGTGTAGTACATATGTAATATATACATATATGTATTTAATATATAATATATATGCATGCATGGGTATGTTTGTGTGTGTACGTGTATATATGTATATTATATATATATACTTATGTTATTATATATTATTATATATTTAGTATATTATATATATATATATATATAATATATTATATATATTTATTATATATTTTAAATATTATTTGATTTAATTTAATTATTGAAATTAATTGATTTCTATTTCGCGTATTTATTCGACCGACTTTTGATTGAACGTTTTATTTATTTTACTCCTAATTGTGAATTTGAATATTATGTGTTATGCTTATTAAACGGATTTTAGATTAATGGATATGCATTATGAATTATGAATTTATGAATTTATGAATATTATGAATTTATGAATTTATGAAATTTATATGAACTTATGAACTTATGAAATTGAATGAAATATATGAACGAATGAATGATTATATGATTTAAATCTCTTAATAGTGCACATGAACATTTTATTGATATAATATGATCATTTATGCATTCATGTCATATGCACTTCATTGCCGAGCGTCATATGTGGTCATTGAGTCTCATACCTTTTCTTTTGCACAGATTCGGGTTTGGTCAGAGACGAGGGCGAGCCTTGAGACGCTTGTGCCTTTCTTTTGCTTTGGTAAAGGTGGGTTTTTCTTCTGTTAGTTAAAACAACCATATATATTCCTTATGTGCAAAGTTTTAAGCCAAAACCATATATTTATATATATCGAGTCATTTCGGGTAAATAATTTCAAACGTATGACCCCCTTTCTTTTATTTATGAACCCTACCATATGTTTGGCGAGATATTTATGATTTATGATTGCACGGGCCCCGGGACTTAGTATATGTGGCTAACCGAGGAAGCAAGGGCTGACGGGGATCCCATATACTAGTCCCAACCAAACTATGGTGATACCGGCCCTCGCTAGGAGTTTTAGCGGGGAATGGGAGCTGAGTGCCCTTGGGGGATTCATGTACCCCTATTGGCCTATGTATGAACCGGTGGCCGGGTCTTGCAGGCCCGTCCACCACCCGGAGGAAGAAGGAGTATATGAATGATTATGATCATGTAATTATGAGCACCAAAGAATTTATGTATGATAACGAATGATTGAATAATTACTTATGATTACACGAGGAGTAGGTTGGAGATTGTGCACGCCCACTCGCCGGGCCATAAACCCTTATGAACATTTATGAATGAATATGAACATCGTAATCTCGTTGATGTTTTCTTTTGTTTTAACCACTTGGGAAAGTCTTATTAAACTTCACACGGGATTAGGGCTTGCATGTATGTGTTTAAATTATGCGATATTATATATTTTATGCCCCGTTTTTTCTACCCACCAGTCTCTTTTAGACTGAACCCGGTTGTTTTCAGTTGTTTTGTGCAGGTATAGGAGTGCTAGGCGGGAATACAAGTCGTCTAGGTCTTGCATTTATGTTTAGCACTTCCTTTTTGTCTCATATTCATACTCTTATTGGCATTTTGTATATGATCATAGTTTATGCTTGGAGCGTTATGATTTTGTAGGCCATGAGCGCCGTTGAACACTTGAATGCTTTTGTATATCTATTTTTGGAGCTTGGTGGCTCACTGTATATTTACCATGTTATTCTTGCTTCCGCGTATCATTTTAACTCTGATTTTATGATTCTTGAGTTGATTGGTTTAAGGGTTAGTCCCGCCTAGCATAGCGTGTGTGTTGTGTCCCCGTTCGCCGTGGATTTGGCACATGTATGGACTTCCATTTCATATACGGGGTCGGGTCCCGGTGCGGGGGATGTGGTACCTCACGCTCGGGTGCTACAAGACCTCTATCCCGGAGCAGAGCCTTTTTCGAAGACTCCCTATAGAATGGCTCCTACGGAGTAAAAGGAGCTGAAAACGCAGCTGGATGAGCTTTTGGCTTGCGGGTACATCCGTCCAAGCACTTCTCCGTGGGGTGCTCCCATTTTGTTTGTAAAGAAAAAGGATGGAACGTTACGGATGTGCATAGATTACCGTGAGTTGAATCGGATGACTGTAAAGAACAAATACCCTTTGCCTCACATCGAGGAGTTGTTCGATATTCGGCAAGGTTCCAAGGGTTACTCCAAGTTAGATCTGAGGCAAGGTTATTATCAGCTGCGTATTAGGGAGGAGGATATACCGAAGATCGGGTTCAATACTCGGTATGGGCATTTTGAATTTGTTGTGATGCCGTTTGGATTAACAAATGCCCCAGCTGTGTTTATGGACATAATGCACCGAGGGTTCAAGCAATTCCTTGACAAGTTCGTGGTGATATTTATAGACGACATTTTGGTGTATTCGAGGTCTGCTGAAGAGCATGCTGAGCATCTTCGGATTGTCTTGGAAACACTAAGGGAACATAAGCTTTATGCTAAGTTCAGTAAGTGTGAGTTTTGGATCGACAGAGTTATCTTTCTAGGCCATATCATTTCAGGCAATGGAATTGAGGTTCATCCATCCAAGATTGAAACCGTGTTACATTGGAAGAGACCGAGGAATGCCTCAGAGATCAGAAGTTTTCTTGGGTTAGCAGGGTACTATCGCAGATTTGTTAAGGATTTCTCTAAGATTGCAGCCCCGTTGACCCGGTTAACTAAGAAAGAGGTTAAGTTTGAATGGGATTATAAGTGTGAAGCTAGTTTTCAGACCTTAATGGTGAGATTGACTTCGACACCGGTTCTTACCCTACCCGAGGGTACTGAAGGTTATGCAGTTTATACGGATGCTTCCAAGGAAGGTCTAGGGTGCGTTTTGATGCAAAATGGTAGAGTGGTAGCTTATGCTTCAAGAAAATTGAAAGAGCATGAGAAGAATTACCCTACCCATAATCTTTAATTAGCCGCAGTTGTGTTCGCTTTGTTGAAGTGGTGACACTACCTCTATGGTACAACGTTTGAAGTGTTCAACGATCATCAGAGCCTTAAGTACCTCTTTTCTCAGAAGGATTTGAATGTAAGACAGAGGCGTTGGATGGAGTTGTTGGAGGATTACGATTGCACCATCCAGTACCATCCTGGTAAGGCAAATGTGGTAGCCGATGCCTTGAGTAGGAAGGCAAGTGTGGCTAATTTAAAAGCTGGTTCTTCGAGTTCGGGTTCAGAAGTGTTGGTTTCGGGGACTTCATTGTCTAATCTTACAGTTAAGCCAGATTTGTTGCAACAGTTGTTGGAAGCTCAGAATTCAGATGCAGAGATTCAGAGATTGGTTTATCGTTCAAGTGGTGATCCGAATTCTATGTTCAGGGTTGATGATACAGGTTTGTTGAGGTTTGAAGCAAGAGTGTGTGTCCCAGAAGATCTCAAGAGACTTATACTTGAGGAAGCACATTGCTCAGGTTATTCTATCCATCCGGGAGGTACCAAGATGTATCGGGATTTGAGAGAGAAATTCTGGTGGAGTAGCATGAAAAGGGATGTCGCAAAGTTCGTGAAGCGATGTCTAACGTGCCAAAGAGTGAAAGCTGAGCACCAGAAGCCGGGAGGAACTCTCCAACCGCTTCCAATTCCCGAATGGAAGTGGGAGCAAGTGACAATGGACATGTGTCCGGCTTGCCTAGAGTTAAAGGAGGGTATGACGGAATATGGGTAATTGTTGACAGGTTCACTAAGTCAGCCCATTTTCTCAAGGTTCGGATGTCCGACAAGGTACCATAATTAGCCGAATTGTATGTTCGAGAGATTTTCAGGTTACATGGAGTTTCGGCTAGTATTATTTCGGACCGAGATCCAAGGTTCACTTCGATCTTTTGGCAGAATCTCCAGAAGTGTTTGGGCACTCAGCTTAAGTTTAGCACCGTCTTTTATCCTCAAACCGATGAACAATCAGAAAGGTTAATTCAGTATTTGGAGGATATGCTTAGGGCGTGTGTGTTGGATTTCCAGAATCAGTGGGATGAACACCTAGCATTGGTCGAGTTTGCTTATAACAACAGTTACCAGGCTTCGATTAAGATGGCTCCGTATGAGGCACTTTATGGGAGAAAGTGCAGGTCTCCTTTGTTTTGGGATATAGAGGATTGGAGATGGACCGAAGAGGATAAGCTCGAGAGAGCAGAACCTAAGGAAAAGATTTCCGAAACTATTGAAAAGGTTCATAAGATCTGGCAAGGAATGAAGGCAGCACAAGCTCGTCAGAAGAGCTATGCCGATAAGAGAAGAAGGCCTTTGGAGTTTGAAATCAGAGATAGAGTCTTTCTTAAGGCATCTCCAAGGAAGGGCTTCGCTCGATTAGGTAAAGGTGGAAAACTTAATCCACGATACCTCGGGCCTTTCGAGATCCTAGAACGGATTGGAGAAACGGCGTATAGATTGGATCTACCGCCAAGTTTGACCGGGATACACAACATGTTTCATGTCTCTCAGCTTCACAAGTATTATCCCGATGAGTCAACTATTCTCCCAGTCGAAATAGTACAATTAGAGCCGGACTTGCCGATAGAAAGGCACCCGGTTGCAATTCAGGATCGGAAGATGCAAGAGTTAAGGAACCGACATATTTCTTTGGTCAGAGTTCTTTGGAGAGATCAGAAATCTGAGGAGTCTACTTAGGAAACCGAAGAGAAGATGGGATCCTTGTACCCCGAGTTGTTTGAGACACCGGTTCGGACCTGAGGACAGGTCCTTTTTAAGGGGGGAGAGGTTGTGACACCCCGTCCGCTCGCACGTACAGGTTGGTACCACGTGTGAGTTTGATTTCTCTATTTGCATTTATTTTCATATTATTTGATGCATTTCATTTGATTTATATTCTTTTGTTTACTCTTTTATATGATCTATGTGAGAATTTGGATAAGAGTTTGCCCTACTTGCATGTTTGACTTGAATTCTTTTGATTTGAGGTTTGGAATTTGAACCCGAGCATGCTTAATTTGTGTATAACATGAATTATATGATTCGTGAACTTAATTTATGTTTTAAAGTTGTTTTGGACTTGTTTGTTTTGGTTTGGACTCAATTGATTTTTATTTCAAACTTTTGGGCCAATTTGTAATTTGGCCACTCTTAAGTCATCTTCTCGTAACTTGAGCTCGAGAACTCAGATTCGAGTTCCGTCTTCGCCATTGTACTCGAATCGATGATTTGGATACAATGGAATAATCCTTGAACTTTTTCGATACCGTTTTGACCCCCCAACGATGTAATTTTGGCCCTACGTACCTAGATCGCGCCTATAAGCCTACTTGGAGACTAATAGACCTACCCATACCCCTACCCTTGACTTTTAATCACCAAAATCAGCTCTCTCCTCCCCTTTGTGCTGAGAATTTCGAACCAAAGCAAGGAGAAAGGAAGAAGAAGAGTCCCAAGCCATTTTCCTCCATCGTTGTGAACTTAAAGCTCAAGATTTAGCCATTTCTTATTCCTTTTCTTCAAGGTAAGCCATGATTCTTGCTCTCCTACATCTTATGTTAATTTTACACTTCTTATATCCTGATTTAATGTTGGAGTTTATGAGATTTGCTTGGATTCAATAATAGTTTGGTTTTGAAGAATTTTGAAGAACTAGTGCATCTCTTACTTTCTTTGAGTTTGAAGCTTTATATGTTGATTCACTTGGCTTATTTATTGCTTGTATATGCTCATTTTTCATGGTAGGTGAAAGTATTATGAATTTGCCATTAATGCTCTTTTGAGAACTTGGGAGAAACTTGATGAAACTTTAGCTTCTTCGCTTCTTTTCATTTCCTGTAGCACCCCTACACGTGGGGATGCCACACCCCCGCACTATAGGTCGATCCACATACGAAACGGGTAATCCGTACATGAACTAACCTATAGCGAACGGGTGACAATGCAATAAAATGATAAGCTAGGCGGGATTAACTCATACATGCGACATAATTAAGCGGAAGCATAATTCATTCAATATCAATTACCAACACCAAGTGAACTATATTCTAACTTTGCATATCAATACATTATCATCTCTAAATATAAAACAATAACATTAATCAAAACTTTGTAAGTAACAACAAATAACTAAATACACGGACCGTGTTTGACTCGACTACATGAACAGGACTCGACTCGACTCCCGCCTAGCGTGCACCTGCAATAACCTAAAAGGTGGAGGCGTCAGTCTGTGAAGACCGAGTGAGGGGTTTAAATACATATTAGCGCAGATAACATGCAAGTTATATTCTCGGGTAAAGATTTATAAAAGATAAATATATGAGTTCAATAATAATATAGCTTCGCCCGAGAATACAACTATCAATATTAAACACTTGTTCATTTTCATACAATCAATACATGGCCTGGGCGAGTGAGGGCGGACTCCAACCGAACTCCAAATGTACATAAAACATGCTTGCTTGATTATTAATCAATAAGTGATCATGCAATTCAATTATCGTGTAATTGTGCGATAGTGTAATCAAGTAACACGTTCAAAGAATGAAAATCATGTAATAACCCGAGGACAATCCGTGGTGCTGGACCCATCCCTAGTCTCCTTCTCCCTCCAATGATGGGAAGGTAGCTAGCCTTCACCATCCACGACGTGTTGAGCAGAGGGTACATGAATCCCTAAGCCCGAAACTCCTTCCTCCACTAATCTCCTAGTGGATTCAGGGGTCATCCCAAATGTGGTGAGGATAGTGCCAGAGTTCCCCGTCAGCCCTTGCTTTCCCGGTTGGCTCTAGTCACTACCCTCGGGCCCAAAGTGAACGGTCATGCTACTCGCCTAAAACATGCACGAAACATGGCTTGCTTGCTTTTCATGAACATGACTTGAAATGATAAGTGATTTCATGAAATCTATAGGTATATATACCTTTTTGGCCGAAAGATCACATAAGGGGTATACCGGTTCTATATAACTAACAATTAAACCTCACCTGACAGGCGACACAACGACTCGTGGATGCGTGAATGTGCTCATGATCAACAATCTCCGCCCTGGAGAATAACTGGACAAGAAACGGGACAATGTACGTGCATGAGACCACAATTCAAGAATATTACTCCATATAAGACGCACGGCGTGATCAAGTACGAGACATCGTGCAATAAACAATGTAGCATGCAAATATCATGTTTTGGCAAGTAATCATTCATATAATAACAATTTGGGGTCAAATATATCATTAGAATTGAATCTCAAATCTTCATTTTTATGCAGAAAGTTTCTGCACCTCCAGAGACCTGGGAACGGCCGTTCCAGCCCTCAGTTCAAAATGGGAAGGGCCGTTCCCAGCTCCCCGAAGCTGCTCCCCGAAGATGGGAACGGCCGTTCCTACTTGTAAGCCAAAATGGGAACGGTCGTTCCCGTCCTCGCCGCCATGCACATCATTCAAAATATGGGAACGGCCGTTCCCCAATTACAAAGGGAACGGGAATGGCCGTTCCCGTTACGCTGACAATGCAGAAATAGGGGATGAAGAACACACCCCCAACCTCAACAAAACTCACATAAATCAATTCCAAACATTATTATTCATGAAGAGAAATATACTTGCATGCTTAAGATACCAAAAGACCCAATATAAACACTTATATCACACCTTAATCATCGTAATCATCAATTCAAGCTCATATCTCAACTTAACACATAACTCCATTGTTCTTAATATTTATGTATGAATTTCAAGCTTAATGCTCAGAATCATAATTCTAACATCATATAAGCAAGTTATTACATAGAAATCATAACCCTAGTTTCCTATCAAACTCTCAAGCAATCACATATAATTTCTCAACTCTACCTTTGAACAAATTAAAAGAAGAAGATGAAGTGGAGATGATGATTAAGCTCTCAAAGTTCATAATTTCCCAGAAAATTAGCTTGAAATGACGAAATCTCTCTCCCTTTTCTTGGAGGTTTTGGTTGGGTGGCAAGGAAGTAAATATATGGTTTTGGCATGAAATGAAAAATGAAGCTTGTGGAAGAGATGCATATACCGATATATTTTGAGGAAAATGCAATATTTGTAATTAAATCCTTAAAGTTTGTAAGTCATGCAATCAAGTACAAAAGGTTTGGAAATAATCAATTAGGTCCCCTAATGTTTTCATGCAATTTGGTCCTTTAATTTACATAAGTGATCGATTAATGGCAATAAACAATTAAATCACGTTCGGTAATTATTTCATGTAGCAATTAAATTCACTTTATCGAATAATTCTCAAGTTGGCAAGTATTTCATATAATTTCACGTAACATGTTGAAATACAATTTATAAAAATTAATATAACACGTATAACTTGAATAAACGAAAATAATAAAATAAATCCTAAGGCTTGATACTCACACGTGTCGAGCGTACCTGACTGTCTGAAAATCGGGGTGTTACAATTCTCTCCCCCTTAAGAGAATCCGTCCTCGGATGCATTGTCCTGAATTCCTGAAATTTAATTGGCTCTTACGTGTTCATCCCACGCGGGTTAGCTACTCCCCGTCAAGGATTAGTTCGGAAGAGGTCTTCAATCCACAAGGTCCTCTAATATGCTTGTAATCACGACCCTCAACTTTCCGGAGCCTAAACACTTGTAAGAAAATCTAACCTTGCACTAGAACAAGTTGGCAAGTAACTGAAAATATTGAGAGTACCCCGTCTCTCAAACAATTAACGAGAGAACCCCGTCTCTCGAGCAAGTAACAAGAGAACCCCGTCTCTTGATAACCCGGAGAGAATCCCCGTCTCTCATGCACACAAATTAAAATTCAAGCAAGCACTTAGGTAAATATTTACAATTAACATACAAGGAGCAAGTAGAAATTATCAGCTATGCCACTTATTGTTCACATAATATAATTAACAGTAAGCAAGGAATCATATCTAGGAATAACAAAATAATAATAATGATAATAAGCAAATAATAATAAAATAATGGTGCACATGGTATGTATGATTAAGTGTACCGTTCACCGAGGATCGAAGTTCTGGCACTGAATTAATTCGGTTGAATACTTGATTCTTTAGTTGAAATTTCTTCTTGTCTTGTACCACTATGGATCGAAATTCCCATTCTTGATAGCCATCTCTGCCCTCGTGCTATTTTCTAACATAATCCATAAATCATCATTAATCACCACATCTTCATACCCGTTTTATCCTCAGATTTCCCGGTTGAACTATTCTTAGGTTAATTTCCACATTCACTTTCTGGTTTTGGAATTGAAAATAATCATGGCTTTCTTGTTAAGGAGTAATTGTACATTCAATCTTGAAAGACTGGCTTTGTGCTCCAAGCAATCTCTTATCCGACACATAGAGAACAGGTTTTACTATTTCCTCAACCCCTTTAGACAAAGTTACATATTATTTGAAGCAAAGATCTTAAACTCTTTATTTTGGAATCCGAAGTTGAGCTCCCTGTCCGTTCCATGAAGGTTTCCATTTAAGGCGGGGGTTTGATGCGAAAAAAGGAACAAGGTTGTCATCCCGCGAGAGTACTTCAGCAAGCACACTTGCCTAGACACCGAAGAAATCAAGTCCTAGTGAAGCGTCTTCCATTTGCTCCCTGAAATTTGATAACATACCCAACAACTCTGCGAAATATCTTGAAAGAGAGGATCACTAAATTTTCAGTCTTCTCTGAAGTGTTTACGGCAACTGATACGTTTATGAAGGCGAAAGAGGCAGCACGCGAAGAGGGGCGGTTCCCATAGAGTTCTAGCTTATCCCGGCTGCCCTATTTATAGTCAAGACAATCTTTAACCCCAGACAGACTTTAAGCATTAGTCAAGTTGAATCCTTTTCTACTTACTGAGTCAATTGATATCCCGAGACTGCACACACCCTTCTCAAAACCATCCACATTCTAAGAGCAGTAATACATCAAAGGTATTGTCGATGATGGGACTTTTCTTTATGTAAGAGGGAGGGAAAAGTTTAAATTATTGAAGACTTCTTTCATATGGTTCTGATAGAGGACTCCAGGAAGAATCGGTTTCCTTAAAATTTCCAACTCTCTCGAGTGGTATCTAACTTCAGACTTAAATTTATTTTCAGGCCGGCTCTCCCCCTTAAGAAAATAGAAATTTCTAATTCTTTAAATTTGTTCCGTCCTTTCCCACTTGCAAGCTTCTCTGCTGGTTCAAATCCTGTAACCTTTTCCTCGTCCCACTTGCTGTTAATCAAGATTTTGATTAATGATTCTTTTATAATCCTTTCTGTTAATGGCATGCTCAACATGAAGCTCACCAATTGTCACCCTTTTAATCTGATACTAAAATTTTCCAACATCCTACAATCACCTAATGCTTTCCAGAGAGTCGACATTTACAAGATTAACACCATAATCTGAAACAAGAAAAGTTTATTCTCTTACTCCCATTGCATCTCCGAAATACTGATTAATTTCTGAAGGTCGAAGAACCCGCTGAACATTTATCTGGTTGAATTTATCAACATTTTCCAGTTCCCCAAAATTTTTCCAAATACCTATATCATACCTGCTCTTACTAAATCTTGGACGAATAATTCTCACAAACATTTCTAAACTTCAAGCAAAATCGAATGATCCGGTTACAAACATGATACCCGATGATTCAGAGATCTCTTCTTTAAATTCAAGTTGGTAGGAATAGAGGAAAGAATTGTACGGAGCATAGGAAGAGCCTTCAACAATAAACACTAAACAATGCATGATGGTTAAAGTGTCGATGCACATAATATACCTACCAACAATTTAAAATGCAACACGTTGGAACAATTATATTAACCTAAAGATATACTTATAAGTAAAGCAATTTAAATACTTTAGCTAAATTAAGCATATATTTAATGCATCAAGTAGGTAATCTCAATGACATCTATAAAATATTTATAAATGAGGAACAATTTAATTAACAATTATGATGCACGTGTTTATGAATGCATTGAAGAACCTGACACCGTAAAAATGTTAAGCTCAATTCCGGTGTCCAATCCTTGTTGACCAAATTGCAAACTTAGTTCGAACGGTTGATCAGTCTCTTAAATTTTCAAAATCCTCCGGCCTTGATTAATACATTTCCAAAACCTATCACTCACAGCTCATTTGAAACTAAATGCATATGGATAAGACGTGCTCATGTCACGTAGTTGTCACATACTTGATGTCGGTAACAAGAATTTAATATAAAATGCATCAAGTATTTCATCAATGTTTGAGATAAAATCAATCAATCAATTTAAAATCAATCTATTGACATTTAATAGCACAAATCAATGCTATATACAAATAGTCGCATAATCTAATTGATTCCAATAAATTCATGTAAATTCAAGTAGGTCAAGAAATTCAAATAATATGCAAGACTCTCAAATTATCAAGTATTTCCTATGCCGTACGACCTAGACTTGACACGACACGACACTACAACCTCGGTTTTGCAACCGGGCTCTGATACCACCTTAGATGTAGCACCCCTATACGTGGGGATGCCACACCCCCGCACTATAGGTCGATCCGCATACGAAATGGGTAATCCGTACATGAACTAACCTACAGCGAACGGGTGACAAAGCCATAAAATGATAAGCTAGGCGGGATTAACTCATACATGCGACGTAATTAAGCGGAAGCATAATTCTTTCAATATCAATTACCAACACCAAGTGAACTATATTCTAACTTTGCATATCAATACATTATCGTCTCTAAATATAAAACAATAACATTAATCAAAACTTTGTAAGTAACAACAAATAACTAAATACACGGACCGTGTTTGACTCGACTACATGAACAGGACTCGACTTCACTCCCGCCTAGCGTGCACCTGCAATAACCTGAAAGGTGGAGGCGTCAGTCTGTGAAGACCGAGTGAGGGGTTTAAATACATATTAGCACAGATAACATGCAAGTTATATTCTCGGGTAAAGATTTATAAAAGATAAATATATGAGTTCAATAATAATATAGCTTCGCCCGAGAATACAACTATCAAAATTAAACACTTGTTCATTTTCATGCAATCAATACATGGCCCGGGCGAGTGAGGGCGGACTCCAACCGTACTCCAAATGTAAATAAAACATGCTTGCTTGATTATTAATCAATAAGTGATCATGCAATTCAATTATCATGTAATTGTGCGATAGTGTAATCAAGTAACACGTTCAAAGAATGAAAATCATGCAATAACCCGAGGACAATCCGTGGTGCTGGACCCATCCCTAGTCTCCTTCTCCCTCCAATGATGGGAAGGTAGCTAGCCTTCACCATCCACGACGTGTTGAGCAGAGGGTACATGAATCCCTAAGCCCGGAACTCCTTCCTCCACTAATCTCCTAGTGGATTCAGGGGTCATCCCAAATGTGGTGAGGATAGTGCCAGAGTTACCTGTCAGCCCTTGCTTTCCCGGTTGGCTCTAGTCACTACCCTCGGGCCCAAAGTGAACGGTCATGCTACTCGCCTAAAACATGCACGAAACATGGCTTGCTTGCTTTTCATGAACATGACTTGAAATGATAAGTGATTTCATGAAATCTATAGGTATATATACCTTTTTGGCCGAAAGATCACATAAGGGGTATACCGGTTCTATATAACTAACAATTAAACCTCACCTGACAGGACACAACGACTCGTGGATGCGTGAACGTGCTCATGATCAACAATCTCCGCCTTGGAGAATAACTGAATAAGAAACGGGACAATGTACGTGCATGAGACCACAATTCAAGAATATTACTCCATATAAGACGCACGGCGTGATCAAGTATGAGAGATCATGCAATAAACAATGTAGCATGCAAATATCATGTTTTGGCATGTAATCATTCATATAATAAAAATTTGGGGTCAAATATATCATTAGAATTGAATCTCAAATCTTCATTTTTATGCAGAAAGTTTCTGCACCTCCAGAGGCCTGGGAACGGCCGTTTCAGCCCTCAGTTCAAAATGGGAAGGGTCGTTCCCAGTTCCCCAAAACTGCACCCCGAAGATGGGAACAGCCGTTCCGGCTTGTAAGCAAAAATGGGAACGGTCATTCCCGTCCTCGGCGCCATGCACATCATTCAAAATATGGGAATGGTCGTTCCCCAATTACAAAGGGAACGGGAATGGCCGTTCCCGTTACGTAGACAATACAGAAACAGGGGAAGAAGAACACACCCCCAACCTCAACAAAACTCACATAAATCAATTCCAAACATTATTATTCATGAAGAGAAATATACTTGCATGCTTAAGATACCAAAAGACCCAATATAAACACTTATATCGCACCTTAATAATCATAATCATCAATTCAAGCTCATATCTCAACTTAACACATAACTCCATAGTTCTTAATATTTATGCATGAATTTCAAGCTTAAAGCTAAGAATCATAATTCTAACATCATATAAGCAGGTTATTACATAGAAATCATAACCCTAGTTTCCTATCAAACTCTCAAGAAATCACATATAATTTCTCAACTCTACCTTTGAACAAATTAGAAGAAAAAGATGAAGTGGAGATGATGATTAAGCTCCCAAAGTTCATAATTTCCTGGAAAATTAGCTTGAAATGACTAAATCTCTCTCCCTTTTCTTGGAGGTTTTGGTTCGGTGGCAAGGAAGCAAATGTATGGTTTTGGCATGAAATGAAAAATGAAGCTTGTGGAAGAGATGCATATACCGATATATTTTGGGGAAAAATGTAATATTTGTAATTAAATCCTTAAAGTTTGTAAGTCATGCAATCAAGTACAAAAGGTTTGGAAATGATCAATTAGGTCCCCTAATGTTTTCATGCAATTTGGTCCTTTAATTTACATAAGTGATCGATTAACGGCATTAAACAATTAAATCACGTTCGGTAATTATTTCATGTAACAATTAAATTCACTTTATCAAATTATTCTCAAGTTGGCAAGTATTTCATATAATTTCACCTAACATGTTGAAATACAATTTATAAAAATTAATATAACACGTATAACTTGAATAAACGAAAATAATAAAATAAATCCTAACGCTTGAAACTCACACGTGTCGAGCATACCTGACTGTCTGAAAATCCAAGTTGGCAAGTATTTCATATAATTTCACGTAACATGTTGAAATACAATTTATAAAAATTAATATAACACGTATAACTTGAATAAACGAAAATAATAAAATAAATCCTAACGCTCGAAACTCACACGTGTCGAGCGTACCTGACTGTCTGAAAATCGGGGCATTACATTTCTGGTTTGTAGTATGCATTAGTGGAGATGATTTGGGATGTTTTTCTTGCTTAATTTTGTGGTTTATTTGCACCATTTCATGTCTTGTTGTTGATGCTTGGGTTTGGAAGGAGTTTTCATGGAGTTTGCAAGCCCTATTTTCGAATTTTAGCCTCTGGCCCAAATCTACCGAGGTGGATTTTTGCTTTGAAAATAGTCTACCGGGGTGGATTTGAGGCAGAGAGCTGACTGCCTTGAGTCCATGAGGGTGGATTCCTCCTTTGAAACAAATCCACCGGGGTGGATTTAGGGCAGCGGCTCCTTTTTGCCTCCGAACTTTGTTTTCTTGTTTTATTCGCTTGTTTGCTTCTCTCCCACCCCTAATATGATCCCTAAGCTTTGCTAACATGTATTATTATGTGTTAATTTGATTATACTAGATTTTTGAATTTATTTGATATGATTTGAACGAGTTATGATTCGATATGTATTAAGTAATACGTTTATGCATTTCATATGCATACATTGCATTCATGAGCATTGTTGGGCGTCTAATTGGTTCATATTTGAGTCTAAGTCTCGGGTCTTCTATCCTTTTATTTCAGAGCCTCTTCCGGAAGCCCATGAACCCGAAGTTTAGGCGGTTGTCGCTTCTTTTGACCCGGTTTGTACTCTTTTGCTACAAGGTGAGGTTTAGGATTTTTATCTTCTAGTTAAGCGACCTATGGCCTAATATGTGTTGATTTCTCATCCCGTATGTGACTATATATCTTATATATAGTTAAATATGTGTGTTTAAGTTATGTTTTTGATCTTATGAATAAGCTTCAAGTTTACAAAATCGGTGTAAGTACGAGCATATGTAAGCTTATGATTTGAATCCTTTTATTCGTTTATGTTATCTATGAGCGAGGTAAGCCCTGAAATATGGGAATTGGTATTGGTAAGGTATCTTGGGCCCCGAGAATTATGGGTAAGGACGCCCGGGACGGCAAGGGTCATCGGGTTAAGCCTGTGCATGATTCCCATTCGTAGTATTACGCGTAATTCTTGGAGGTTGATGAGGCGTGATGCTCCGAGTACATTGTGGGTTAGCTACCCCTTGTACATAAGTAAGTAGGTGGAGAGGGTTTGATTCCCGAAACACCAAGGTTGTTGGGGTTGGATTTGATTTATGATTTATGTTTTATGTTATGTTACGAGGAGTAAATGGGAAGTTCGTTCTCGCCGGACATGTTTATACTTTGTTCGATGGTTGGTGAATCGGGTTAAGATTTCTTTACATATTATATGTTATGCTTTTGAAAATGTTTTGGTATGAAAAAGCTTAACTCGGTTCATGGTCATCACCATTGTTAATTGCTATACTTTATATGTATTTAGGTGTGGGTGTGCGTTTAACCCCCCTCACTTAGTCGAGTTGTGACTGACCCTCCCTTTTCCCTACCCAGTTGCAGGTTGTTCCGAGCTAGGCGGGGAAGTGCTTCGAGTCTTGTTGTACTTTCGAGTCTAGGTCGAGTTTCATACATACTTTCCTGCTTTTGGGTATTCTTATTATGCATTTGATATTTGGATTGTATATTATGGAGATTTATGAATACTTGTCAGATATACTCGATCTTTTTGGGCGTGAAGCCATGTAATTATGATAATGTTCATTGTATGATGAGCTCTTTTGATCCTGTTTGTTGCTTCCACATATTTGTATGTTATTTTGCGCGCTCTGTTCCGGTTTTAGCCCCGCTTAGCCTAGTGTGTGAGTGTAGGTCCCCGTTCGCTTGGACTTGGGCTCATGTATGGAAGGCCATTTTATATGTGGGTTCGGGTTTAGGTGAGGAGGATGTGGTGGCCCATCGCTCCGGGCGTCACATGTGGCACCACAACATTCTTGCAACCTTGAAAATTTTTAACTTGTATAGATCCCGAAAGAAGAACTAATGATGTTGATGCTACGACTAAAGTTACCATCAATTATCCCTTACCTCGCCTCACCAAATTAATTCCTAAACATTCCTTGAACTTATATCTTCATTTCTTAAAATACCTACTTCTTCTGATATTACTCCCGAAGTTCCATTCACCTTGGTTTGAAACCGAAACGAGCACTAAATCTCCCAACATTTCTTGAATACTCATTTTCGGCTCTTGAAGCACTTACCCTTTCCAAAACTATTCTCAAAATTTTCCTTCTGATCTTGAAAGTCACCAAGGATCAAGATCTTCCAATTTACCCTTTCGCCATTTTCGAGAACCCCGTTTTTGATAAGCCTTGCATTTTATTGCTCCTATTAAAAGTAACCCACTTGAGCACAACCCCTAATTTTTCCAAGTCATCTCCCAATCGACTCTCCCCCTTAAGAATTTTCATTCTTATTCGTTGAGTCCGTAATACTACCTCTTAAACTAAAGATTCCCGATTCCTTTATTTATTTATTTATTTCCATCCTTAGTTGAAACGATTCTAGTCAAGCTGCATATCCGGAGAGAGTGTTTCACATCTACCTTGAAGTAATTGGTAGCAGTACCAACCCACATCTTTCATTCCAACCCCTAACTATTTCCCAAAGCCTATCCGCTGCTCTTCCCCTTTTATCCACATTTTGCAATCCAATAGTTCCTTATCATGATTCGGTTATGTCACGGTTGAAGTAATGCTTGATAAGTAGAGTGGGAAAGTTCCTATCAATAAAACACTTAAAATGCATGTTGGGTTACGATGTCAATGCACATATCACCCTTATAAATAATTTAAAGATGCAACGTGTTGGAGCAATTATATCAACTAAGGATACACACATAAATAAAAGAAGTTAAATAATTTAAAATAACGTATGATGTGCGTGCCATTAATGTGTTGAACATGTCACCGTAGTTGTATCCTTTAGCTTGGCACTTGTTCCTTGTTTGTTCTAGTACAAGCTTGTCTTGAATTTATTGACCATCTCTTGTTACCCACGGTCTTCCATTTCTTTAAATTTCTCTATCATCAACTTACACATCTCCATCACCCGAGATTGAAATTTCTTGAACCCGATTCCTTTCCAAGTACCGACCTCCAAGTGTTACCCGAACCTTTACCATAAATATTTCCTTGGTCAAAGTTTTCTTGTATCACTCGCACAACTTTATAAGCCGAAATTATGCTTCTTGAACTCAGATGCTTCTACACCCATGAAGTTGAAACCTTAACTTATCTCGGAGAATTAAGCTCAACTTATTATCTTAGTCTTTACCAAAGTTGTTACTTTGATCAAAGCTTCCTCGGTTTATTCGTTATGAGTTCTAATAGTCGAATGAACTCACCCTCCAATTGCTCACACTTGGGCACCTAATTTCCCCTACAAGTTCTTGGCCTTTCTTTACCATTTCCATTTGTTGCTCCATATCTTCCAATTTAATCCCACAACACGACAATTCTGCTTGGATCTGGAGAATAGACTCACTCCGCCCGAATATAAAATCTTTAACATCTTGGCTTTCCTTAAACTTGATAACCATTATATTGATCAATTATCTTTACTCTTTTCCATCCGACTTCTTTCTACCTGAACTCCAAGATGTTTCAATTTTCCTCTTCTTCTTTCTCTTGCCCAAAATGGGCTTCAAGTAACTGGAATTAGATGACCCCATATTTTCTTCGCTTCTATCCCAAGTTAGGTGATCTTTGTTACTTAACAACCACGAACCTACTTTACCTTGAATCCCCTTAAGGGTCATCCAGTCCTTGCTAGTAGAAACCCCAAAATTAAGACATCTTCGAGATTTTCTTCGCTTTTCTCTTGAGTGAATGATTATATAGAATCCGGTTGAGAAAGCTTCATAGCACCGACATACTTGTTGATCTGGCAAGTCAAAATCATTACACACCCCAATTTCCCATCTTATGGATACTTCACCATTGACACTAGAGTTTGCAAACTTTTCCTCCCACAACATGAGTGTAGTTCAACTAACCGAAGATCCTCAACTTGCCTACAATTCCGAACCTTGAATTATAATTACCCTCAAAGCTTCCTTCATTCTTCTTTGAATTGAATAAGTCTTCTAAACCCGGTTTATCAACCTCTTTTCCTAATGTAAGCCCCCACAATTGATTCTTCTATTTTGGACCTTATCATTCCAACCATAGCTTATTTAGGAAGAGATCCTAACTCTTGAAATTTTGTAGAAACCCTTGATGCATTCCTCCCAACTTTTAGGCTAAAGAAAGAAGCTTGAGGTAGACTAATGTTGTCACATAAATTGGCCGTAGTTTGGTATCATCTTCGTAACCTAGAAATCACAACTCATTTGAAAATAAATGCATGAGATTAGTGTATGCTCATGTACATAATTAACACCAAAATCATGGATTCGATGCATCAACCAACATGCAAATCAACAAAGTTTTGATAGAAGCACATTTAACAATATTTTCCATATCAAGTAACAATAACAATCCAAATGTTCAATACGGTACACATGTTGGCACGTTGTTCCTAAGCCATTCGACCTATACTTGACATGACACGACACTAGAACTCCGGTTTTGCAACCTAGAGCTCTGATACCACTTAAAGATGTAGCACCCGCGACGAGAGCACCACATCCCCCGCACTATGAATTCGGTCCACATATGAAATGGCTAATCCATACATAAACTAAACTCACAGCGAATGGAAGACAATAAAAAGACTATCCTAGCTAGGCGGAATCTAACCCTGTAACAATTCAATAATACCAGCGATGTGGAAGCAAGGCAATGGCATTTGCAATATCCTTGAGAAATAAATGCAATTCCATAGAAAAGTAAATACGGGTTCCACTAAATGATACGATATAGTGCAGTCAGTGCAATAGTGTAATCAAGCAGTGCAATCAGTCACGACAATAATCCCTGGGTCACACCGTGGTGCCGGATTCTCCCAAGATCTCCTTTTCCCTCCATGATGGTTCAGGTAGCTAGCCCTCGCCATCCAGTCAGTGTGAGCATCAGGAACATGATTCTTATACCCGGAACTCCTTCCTCCACTAATCTCCTAGTGGATTCAAGGGTCATCCCAACAGTGTGGAACTGTGCAAGAGGTCACCGTCGGCTCGATACCTCCCCAGCTCGCTCAATACACAAGTCTCAGGGCCCTCAATCAATGTGCAGTACAGTATCTCGCCATAACAGGAACGGTCAGTGAGTAACAATAACAATAAGTTCAGTTTCGATAAATGTTTACTCGATAACATGCTTTAAAATCAATATAACTATAAATATGTTTTTAGGCCAAAACCTGTTCATGCAGGGTTTAGGGTTTAATATGTAACTAGAACGAAAACACCCTCACCTGACAAGCGACGGAACAAGACAAGTGTGCAGAACAAATTTCACTCGATCGATGATCTCCGCCCTGGAGAAGAACTGAATAAGAAGGGAAATAATGTGTACTCGTGAGAGGAGACTCAATAATGATACCAATTACGACGCACGACACTGATGTGAAATGGTATGAAATATATGAAACGATATACAAAATGATAAGCTAAGCCATGATCATGTTCTTATGTGCATTTAAGGGCAATTAAATCAATTAGCAGTTACATTCAATAAACGAGTTCAATTACATGAAATTATGCAAGTAAATCGATGTAATAACACTTAGGCAGGCAAAGGAAGTCGTGAAATAGCAATACACGAATAAAACACATAAAAGCACTGAAACAGGGCCGGGAACGAGCTCTCTAGCTCTGGGAGCGGCCATGCTCAGCGGTCCCGCCCATGAGAATGCCCTTTCCGGTTCCACGCTCGTTCCCAGCTCTCCGAACTTCTCCCCGCGGCTCTGTAAAGAATTGGCTGGTATGACTCCTGGGAATGGCCGTTCCTAACTCCAGTACAACACGGGAATGGTCGTTCCCGTCTAGTTCGTCCAAAAAGAAGCAGGAACAGCAACAATGGCGCCTGGAGCCCCATTCAAACACCAACACCACTCCAAACCACACCAAATTGCACGAAATTCATACCACGGACCAAATAAAACATGTAGGGCACATATTTACACATTAGAACCCGTAAAACGGCCTTGATCACATAGAACTCACACCTCGGATACTATTCATCACCTTCCCAAATTAACACATAGACACAAATCTGAGGTACGAAAGTTATATCAAATTAAAGCACGTAACGAATCGAGCACAATTCTTACCTTAGATCGTTGATCGGACGGTTAGATCTAGAAAACCCGAACTTGAGGTCTTGGTGCCAAAATGGGGAATTTCTCCCTTCTTCCTTGTTGTCCTGTTGTTGATCGATTAGGAGTGAGAAGAGAGGGATAAGGCTGGCCCTTTTCAAGGGCTGGTCAATCGGGTCAGTTGAAACGGATAGGGTCAAGCGATATCCGGTCCACCCGGATCGGATTTTAAAACGGTTGGGCAATCAAATAGCTTTAGAAAAATAAAAGGTTAAGTATTTGAATCCGAATCACCAAAACGAACTCAATAATATGGCGGGAATTCGAATTCAAATCCGAATTCCCAGGCTCAAGGTAGCCACGAAGGCCTCAAACACCCTAATTAAAATTAGGTTCCTATCTTGCAATTATTGGACAATTGAGTCCAAGTACAATTTAAATAAATTTCTAAAGCGCACATAATTAAATAAAATTACACATTGACACGTTTAACATGCAATGTCACATAAATCACATAATTACTGAATGAAACTCTCTCGTGACGTCGTACCTGACTTGTCGGGAAAACGGGGCATTACAAAGGGTGCCATCTGCTATGAGACAGAGGAGACCAGCAGGTCGTGATACCCCATTTTGCGATCCTCCAGGTCCCTCAGCCACCCTCCTAGTCTGCTGCTGTCTTGCAGCAAGGCTACTTCCTGGTATCTTCTAGGAGAGCAGGGTGTATAAGTTGACAGTCCTTCCGACGCTTCATCAGGTGGTTGGTAGTCCTCCTGGCTGTCTGTTCCAGCAAACAGGTACAATCTTCCCGGTAGGAAAATACTCCCAGGCGGGAAATCTCTTGCACCTGGAGGGACTAGCAGTTCTCTCCTTCCAATTTCATGATTTTCACTTTGCTGATTCCTCAAACTCCCCATCAAACTTGATTTTGGGATTTCCTCGCTTTCCTCAGTCGAAGGCATAACTCCGACTACGTTTCCAGCATTGGTCAGGGCCGACGGATTTGCCAAAATTACAGCGGTATTGGTTCCGGTGCTGGATGCCATTGAAACTTTTGAATAACTCACGCCTTTTGCTCGATTTAATCGCCTTTCCCACAGACGGCACCAAATGATGCTTGTCGAAAATTCAACTAAGACCAAAATAATTTGTAGCACCCCTCACGTGAGGCACCACATCCCCCGCACTATGGCTCAACACGAGTAACGAAATGAAAAGTCCGCACCCATATCAAACCATAGCGAACGGGAGACAAATAAAACAACCTCCTAAGCTAGGCGGAACTTAGACCCTGTAAACATAACCAACCAACAAAACAGAGTGCAGCGGAAACTAAAATCCAAACACATGCATTGGCCACGGGCCTGCAGAAATTAAACACACGAACCACAAGCAGACTTGGGCTCCTCAGGCCTCTTTTTAACTCATAACAAAGCCCGGCAAGGGTAATTCAATAACCAATGCATAAAGATTCAAATTCATAACTTATAAAGTCGAATCATACATAATTTAAATACATATACGAATGCAGAGACTCTTCTAACTCAACTTGACCGACTCAAAGACTCAACACAACTCCGCCTAACTTGAAACTTCAACGCCAAACCTGCACACTAAAAAGTTGGGGAGGGAGAGAGTCAGTCTACAACTCGACTGAGTGAGGGGATACCCACACACGCTATATATATATATAGGAGCAAAGCATATTCCAATCACATACAGGTCGTGAACTCAGGGATAGTTTTTACACACCAAAGTTTTGCCCGTGATATATACATATAGGTATTCTTAACAAAACCGAACGAATTGAAGCTTCTAGGACCCATATTATACCAAATCATACCGAATCAAGTCAAATCAAATCATAACGATTCATATCAATTCGTATCAATTCTTATCTTTCATATTCAAAATATCGATATTTTGTCATAGTTAAAAATCTATCCCCGTTTCACGAATTTTGACAAAGCAAACATGCAAAACTCGGCAGGTACGAGTAACAATTCCCATCCTGGGCTCCTCATATGAATCGTACAAGCAAACATATCAATCAATCATGCATAACAATCATATACCTCCTTCTCCGGTGATGGAAGGGTTGCGTGACCCAAACCATCCAATCAGACGAGGGGAGCGCGAACACTCAAACCCTCAGGTTCCCATCATCCTACCAAACCTCCTGGTGGGTTCCGGGTTAGTCCTATCAATCATGTGGAGAATGAGCACAGGGTTAACTGGTGACCCCTATGGTCGTCCCGGGTCCCCCTTACCCACATCTCCTGGGCCCCATTCATTCATTCATTCAATCAATCATATCCTAACCCGCTACTAATTACAAACATAACATACGTAAGATACATTCTTTACCTTGCCACAACCACGCTTTACATACCTCTCCGTGTTAAAGCCTTAGCCTATTCCTTTGCTCGTAGCTCCCGGCTCATACGAGGTACACGGTTTGAAGCGTGGTTTAGCATTACCAATCATAATGAATCCAATCAAATTAAATCAAGCATACGTAGGCTCGTACATTGCTCATTAAACTTGGAAACATATTACCATTTACAAATTTCATATCTCACACATATTTATGTATAATAAAGGTCATAGTTCACATACTTTGAAAACGGCCACATTCATAGGGTTTAACTATAACCTAACCTCACCTTACACCGACGAAGCCAAGAACCAAACACGTGATTCACCCTGGAATCAAAACGGACTGCGAAACACCACCCCGGGTGCACCTGAACAAACTAAAGACAAAACACAAGGTTTAGACTCACAATGAACCACATAGACGCTCTGCTTATGCATTGACACTTAAAGAAATGCAAATACTTAGGCAAATCTTATTTTCAAACCAAATCCATGCAATTCAAGACATTACATAACCCATCATAATCATTTATAAGCATATGTCACGTTCATATGCACAATTAAAGCATAATACAAGGTAGAGATACGTAACAAAGTGCAAATATGTTTCATGCGAACAATTCACATTACTTGAGTAACATATAATGCATATGAGAACAAATACATAAGCATAAACATGATAAAACAAGTTAGGATCAAGTTAGGAGGTGGAAAGGTACGAGAAAAATGGAATAAGAACACGAAAAAGGGTTCCGAGTGAAAACGGGGAAAAACTGACAGATTTCCAAAGCGGACAATGTGAGGGAAAAAGATCATAACTTGAGTTTGAGAAATGGGAATTAAGTTTTGTTTCTTGTGAATGAAACTCGACACATAGACGTTTCAAATGGTAGGTGGCTCGAATTGTGGTTCAAAGCGAGGTGAAAATGGCATAGGTTCGAAGTTGGACAAATGCAGAATTTAGGTGAAGTATCGACACAAATTTCAAACGATTATATCTCACAAATGAAAAAAGATAATGAGGTGATTCCAATTGCAGGATGTTCTAGACTTCAAGAGGTTTCCGTGGGTTCAAAAATCAGATCAATTGGAGCTCGGACGAGGTCTGTACGGCCGTGTCAATATTGGCCTCGAAACTGACACGGCCGTGTCGAATTAAAAAAATTCAAACTCGAGAGCCTGGCACGGCCGTGTTGGAAATGAACTAAGGTTCGACACGGCCATGTTGGCTCATCTTCTCCGAAAAAGAGCAGCAAAGAAGCAGGGGTTCGATGGGAAATGGTCCAAAACCAACCCAAACCACATTCCAACCAATTAATACACCAAAATGCATCAAATTACACATATATAACATACTAGTATCAATTTAAATCGTAAATAAACACGTTGGGAGCAAGTTATCGCGTTTAGGCACTATTCATCAATCCACCATAACCAAGGAATCAAGCAAGAACAAAGGAATTCAATCGGTAGAAATAAAGTACGTAATGAGAGGATCACATTGCTTACCTTAGAACTTCGATCGGATGGTCGGACGAGGCAAGAGCTTGGGCCAAAGCTTGGAATGGGCAAAGGGGTGTTTTCTCTCCTTTCTTCCTCTTCCCTTGCTTCACGTGAGAAAATGAGGGAGAGGGCTGATATTTTCAGCCCTTTAAGGGCTAAAACGGGTCGGACAAACGGGAAGGGTCGAACGGTATCCGGTCCACTCGGATCGGATTTTAAAATGGTAGGGTTATCAAATGGCTTAGAAAATAAAAGGTTAATTCATTGAATCTGAATCCTCGAAACGAACTCAATGACAAGGTTAGAATTCGAATTCAAATCCCGAGCTCAAAGTAGCCACGAAGGCTAAAACACCCTAAATATAATTAGGTCCCTAATTTGCAATTATTGGACGATTGAGTCCAAGAACATTTAATTAAATTCTAATGCGCACATAATATACAAGATACAAATTGACACGTAAGACATGCGAATTCACATAAATCTCAAAATTATCAAATCAAACTCTCTCGTGATGACATACCTGGATTGTCGAGAAGACGGGGCGTCACATAATTTGTTTATTTAGGAAATGGGATTTCACAAAGATGCAACAAAGGATTAATCAGAGAATTGATATTAAAAATAAATAAAGTAAGAAGTAAAGATAGAAATTGGAATAATAATAATTTAATGGAGAAAATGAATGGTAGGATTCTCCTGATCTTCTGTGATATGTTTCCAATCGTACAATGAGAAATCTACAAATTCTATGACTTTTTTGGAAAAAATAAACAACGAGAAAATAAAGTGACTACAGTTATGTCAAAATATCTCTCTCAAGAACTTTTAAAGACTGATATCTTGTGGACTCTGAAATAACGTATCTATCTTCCTCCCCTCTTCTGCTTTTTATTCTCCACCAAGAATTAGTTGTGAATATTTGGAATATTTCCCCAGATTCTAGGCATGTGGGCACTTCAAAACTTGGCACTTCTGCACGTTCTCTTTGCTGACTTTCTCTTCCTCTTCTTTCTCAACTTCTTATTTTTTGTTCAACCGACGTAATAATCTCTCATAATTTTTAAATAATGAAATCTAAAAAAGGGGCCCACATCAATATCATTTATAAATAATAAATGAATTACTGCTTGTTAAAAAATTAAGTAGATAATTTTAATAGAAAAATAGCTTACAAAACATTTTAGTAGCAAAGAAGTTTGATCGGAGAAAAATAATGATGGGCTATTTGGAAAGGAGATAACACCCTAAGAAAAACCCTGTGTTAATAGAAAATTTTACAAAAAATTGTATCTTAAAAATTGACATAGATAACTGTGTTTTTGTAAATAAACTCATCGCCCTTCTCTCAAATGGTCAATAAAAAAAATATTATTCCTAATATACCCTTAAAGACGATTTCAGATACATTGAATACATTTTGAAAGTTCATTTCATCTTTGGACAAATTCTTCGAGGGTAAAAGTCCGTCTTCATTTCCAACCCAAAAGCCCTAGGTCCTGAAGCGGTGAATGTGCAAGATATTGTGGATTTCTTGTTGATTCTTGTTCTAGCAAGCTTTGAAGGACAAGCGGACGGTGGAGTTGATGCTTTCGTCGGTTTGTACTGGTGCTGAAGATATGTGTTTGGTGATACTTTGTTCGAAAGTTTTTTTTTTTTTTCGCTGATTTTCTCCAAATGCTCTTGGGCAATCCTAGATATTCCTCGTTCTATTGCGTTGTTACTGAGGTTGGACTTAGGGTTGAAGTGTTTTAAACATTTGAACCTAGGGTTCTTGGGGTTTTTTGCGAATTTCTGATTTTAGAGCAAGTGTTTCAAATATTGAATTTAGAGTTTCTGATTTTGGAGTTAAGAGTTTTTGATTTTGGACTTAGTTTCAGTGTTTACATATGGTTTTCTGATTTTGCACCATTTGTCTGAATTTAAGTTTGGGTTTGTTACTCCTTTTGTTACAGAGGATGGAACACTAAATTAGGATTTTCATTCTCTTTTCTTTGTTTTTGGTTTTACCGTTAAGAAATTTACTTCTGATATTCTTTAGATATATATTTTATATTTCATTATTTTATTTAATTTACGACAGTTTCAATATACACGAGCCAAACAAGCAAGAATATTTTGCCTTTTATTCTGCTGAAATAAATTTTCATATCAGACCAATTCGATGACGAACGGGTGCATGCATGGGAGCCACTTCACATTATTATTCATAGTTCATAGTTTAGACCAAAAGGACAAGATTAACATGAAACGTCTTCAAGCCTTCAGGCTTCAACTACTTCGCATCATTGATCAGAACAAGAATGTAAGAGTTTTACTAAATATGGAAATTCATGTCAGAGAACAAATCACTATTAATATAATGGGGAATTCCCGAAAAATCCCCATATGGGAACTCAAATTCCTCTCTGCTCCAAGTTGTGATTTAGTTACGTGATTATTGAATTTTTATACAACATTTCAAAAAAATGGGGAGTAAACGAAATTTTTGATTTTCATCTGGTGAGTTCAGAGGAGCATTTTTGAAAAAGGGAGCAGAGAGAAATTTTTTCAACTCATGGGAAGTTTTCAAAGAAGACCCTTAATATAATGGTTATTGATATTTGCCAAAAATTGACGAAATACCAACACAATTTATTTATTCGGGATTTCGATTGTAACGAGCTGTAATATGCAGAGTTAATCAAAAAATGAATATTAGAATGATTGATTAGAGAAAGAAATGAGAATCTAAAATGATAAATAATGATAAAATATGAAATTGCTGATAATCTTCTGTCTCTTGAATCTTCAATGTACAATGGAATTCTCAATGGCGTAATCTCTTTGCTAGAATAATAATTGAAAACTACAATAGATAAGAAGAAAGAAAGAATAAAAATATAAGACTGCAGAGTAGTTCTTGAAGTTGAGGACTGCTAGGGTTTTCTGTGAATTACGTTGAGTGAATCTGCCCTTTTCTCTTCCTCTCTCCTCCTCTTTTAATCTCTCCACATAAAGCAGTTAACTCTTTTCCTAAAATCTTGGCACGTGGGACTCTTTGGATTTCAAAATCTTCAGCACGTTCTCCTTTCTTTCCCCACTTTTCTCAACCTCTCTTCTTTTTTCTTCCAATAATAATAATAATTGCCAATATTCATCATTTAATTGGACAATCAAATAATGTGATAAAATTGATCTACATCATCACTCCCCCCTACTCTTACAGTCAAACAGTGTGGACGACTGTGAGAGTAGTGAAATCTTGGAGAATAGCTGGATGTCGGATGTTTTAGACCGGCTGATCTCCCTTCTTGGATACGGTGATTGCCTCGTTAAAAACCTCACTCGGAAAAACCACGTGGGACAAAACCCTCATGAGTAAAAAGAGTGCAACCGTTGCGTCCCGTACCCAAGGTTCATTTGCAATTATGCTTTCGTAGCTGGCTCAACGTTCTGCTCCTTAGGATCCTCCTGACTGCTTCCTGCTTAGCACCTTGTTCCTTCAGCTCATTGCTCCTTCCAGCTTTATTGACTTTCAACTTAATTGATTTTCCCATGCTGCTTTCTACTTACGTGTTTCTTTCCCTTCCTGCTCACTTAGCTCCCGCCTGCTATTCTTTCCCCGCCAATTTCATTATGAATATTTCTTCTTCTTCTCCAAAGTTTGGCGAGACTACGTTCCTGCAACACATTTTCTCAAGATATGATGCAACTCAAGATATGATCAGATCTAACTTTCAGACAACCAAGGCATAATTTTCGAGATTCATCTGCGAACCATCCCCTAATATCATCACTTGGACTAGATTCTTAAGAGTAAAAGCAGCGCAAGTAATTATTAAAGATTAACAAAATTAATTCCCTTGCATTATGATATCTACTAAAATAATTTATCCACATCAATTAGATAACTTCAAATATTTCCCATGCTCATCAATTAATTCAAAGCTTATCATATGATAAGAAATTTCATGAAAAGAGAGAAAATATAGAAGGGGAAAAGATGTCACCGGGAATTGGAGAACTCTAGTCATATATGGTCTCTTGTCTTCAATTGATTCAAAAACCCATCTCCAGCTTTTCACTTGCTTTCCCCACGAGAGACACAGCATCAGGCATCCCTCTCTTTCCCTCAAAGCAGTCGGTTTCTTCCCTTGGGCGAGGGACCAAGCCCGGGCACCTCCACCTCTCTTTCTTCAGGTAAGGAACTGGAGAATCTTGGTCCCGTCTTGCGCGCCCCGCCGCCGTTCCCAGTGGCGCGCCACCACCGCGTCGGCCGCGAGCTCCTTTCCTTCTTCCGGTTTTTTTTTTTTATTTCATTGGTAGAGGGGAGCTAACGCCTTCTTCTTCTTTCCCCCTTTGTTGCAGTGCTGCCACTCGTCGCCGTTCACCGCCGCGCAGGTAAGGTCCCCACCCTCCTCTCTTGTTTCTTTGTTCTTCTTTCTCGATTTTTCCAAGAGATCGGGGTGTGAATCCCCTAGATCTGAACATTCTCTTGCTTCTTGGTGTAGCGCCGCCACAGCTCCGCCGTAGGACCGCCGCTACAGCCCCAGCGCCGCCGCCTTTCCGTCGTCGCGCCGCCATGCAGGTAAGGTTGTTGGACAACTCTCCTTTCTCCTTTGTTTTTTGATGATTTTTTGGAAGAATCCGATGTAGATCTATCGGATCTGGAGAGTAAAGTTATCCTGACTTCCCCTGATTCTCCATCAATGACGTCAGTTAGGGGGATGGAGGATCATCTCTATCGGGAATAACTCCCAAGTGCCGCCGTGTTCGCTGGCGTACCGCCGCCATCCCAGCAGCGGGCTTTTAGTGCTTTGCTCGATTTTGCTTCTCCCCACCTTTCTTTGAGATTTTCGCCATATTTCTTATCCGACTTATATGGTGAATGCTGAAAAATCTCTTGATACTTGCAGATCTGAGCCGACATCCGGTTCATTGCCGGTCGTTCCACCCATCGTCATCTCCGTTGAAGAGAACTCCTGCCTCGGTAAGCATTTTGGAATTTCTGTTGTTTTGAGAAGATTGTGAAGATGAACTCCCCATTTTTTTCGAAAAGAAACTGATTCTTGGTGCTATTGTTGCTTTGATGATGTGTTGGTTGATGTTGGATGGGTGCTTGTTGCCAAATTGATGATGTCTTCTCGTGGGTATTGCTCCAGCTTTCTAAAGGTGAAGATTGTGATTTCTCCCTTGAAAATTTGCTGGGTTGTTACTTGGTTGTAGTAAAGATAATGGATTATGTTGTAATGAATGTTGAAAGTGATTCTTGTAATAAAAGTGTATCGAAACAACTTTTATAATGCATGTCTTGTTGGGTTGCTGTCGGGAAAATTGTCTCCTTCTCTTTGTCTTGTTTTGGGAAATTACATTTGCATCCCCTTGCCATTTATTTATTTCCTTGCTGTTGTTGAGCATGTGTTAAGGGAGGTTGCCGTTTGCCCCGTGTATGACATGCTTTTTCTCCTGTCTTGTTTCCTTGCTTGTATTTTTTCTTTTTTTTTTTCTCTTTTCCCTGCTGCTGGGGGAATTACAGGAACATTCAGGTATGGATTTCCAAGACAAGGAGCCGGAAGAATATCCTATAGCCTGTCCAGCACCTCTCCTGATCATGGGCCCTCCTGCTGAGCCCCACCCTATTACGGACCAGGGTCTCCCCGCTGATCCACCAGCTTCTGGTTACGTTCCTGATATCTCTACTAGCAGCCCTGCTGATCCGTCAGCTACCGGTTCTGCTCCTGATCTTGCTACTAGCATCTCCGCTGATCCGTCAGCTGCCCGTTCTGCTCCTGATCTTGCTACTAGCAGCTCCGCTGATCCGTCAGCTGCCCGTTCTGCCCCTCCTCCTCCTGTAAGTCTCCCAGCGGATGTTACAAGGGCCCTTGAGGTTGATTCTGATGACACGACGGACTCGGACCCTGGAGATGGAGGGGAGTATGATTATAAGTCTTGTACCATGACGGAGGAGCAGTTGCAGAGAGTTGTTAGGCGACTAGAGCTTCCTGCTGGTTGGGAGGCGTTCCTTCCAGGTCCAGGCGAGGGGCCTGGCCATGCACCAGAGGGGGCGGCCTGCTTTTTAGTAGCCCAGGTGGATGCCGGCTTACGCTTCCCGGTCCCTTCATTCCTGGCTGAGGTATCTGACACCTTTCGTATGAGCCTGGGCCAGTTATGTCCCAATGCCATGACTCTACTACTTAGCTATGCCGTCCTTACGAGCTATACAGAAGTACCGACAGGGCCTATGGAGTTTCGAGATGATTTCATTTTGCGGATGAACAACTACGGGTTCTATTACATCACCCCTCGGGTGAAGCCCGCCTTCCTGCGACTTCGTGACTCCCCACGGGATTGGGATACCCAATATTTCTTCGTGCGCCCATCTAGCGAGGGATGGGGCAGGCAGATGTATACCGCCTGGCGGTCCTATCCTTCCTCTGTTGCCCATACCCAGTTCACGGATATTTCTCCAGAATCTAAAGCTCGTCGGAAGATATTGCAGGGATATTTATGTACCGCCGTAGAGCTATGCTCTAGTTCCCTCCTTTCATATTTTGGTTTGATCCCCCAGCACGTGCCTCTTGAGAGGCCGATTGGTAGCCTGTTCATTCTTGTCTTTTATATGATCTTATCTGCTTTATGTGATAACTTGCATCATACGCCTCCTGCTTTCTTTCTGATATTTGGCTTTCTCCTTACTTTGCAGACGAAATTATGAGGCAATATCGCGTGAAGCGTCGGCCCCCTCATGCTCAAGTTGAAGAGGATTCTCTAGAGAGACGCACACCTCCACGCAGGCGTCACAAGCCACGCTCTGGTGCTGCTGCGGGCTACCAGCAGGCAGGGGGTAGATCCTCCTGGGGGCCTCCCCCTCCTGCTCACCGGGCAGGCCGCCAGCTTGACCCTCCTGGTCGTGCATCCCGCAAGCGTTCTCCTCACCGCTCTGACGAGCCCCGCAAGAGGCACCGAGAGGTGCGTAGGTCCCTCAGCCCTCCCGTCGATGAGCAGACCGTTCAGGCCTCTAAAGGGAAAGGGCCTCTTCATCCTCCTGCCGGGCGACAGGACCAGGGCCGGAGGAGCAGGGAGAGATTCGTCCCTCCTGCTACTGGCACATCATCTGCGGTTCCTACCTCTGGTCGTCACACTGCTTCCTCTCAGCGCCCGCCTGATCAGGATGATTGTATCTTCTTTGATTCCCAGGGTGATCTGGGATTGAGGCTTTTGAACGGTCTACCTACAGCAACAGACAGGGATTTCATGGCTGGGCTCTCCCGAGAAGCCCTTCCTTCCCGAGCTGCACTCCACCTCGCGCAGGTAAATCCAGCTTTTCACCTCCTCTTTTTCCTTCCACTATGATACCGTTCTTGTCTTTTTCCTTCACCTATTCCCCTTTTCGCAGGCGGGGATGCTCCTTGGCTGCTGGCATGATCAGGAGGTTGTCGTCCCTCCTTCTGTTGTCGAGGAGCTGACCAATCTTCAGCAAGAGACAGATACTCTCCTCCATGAGCTCGTGGCGGCCCACGTTTTGAAGAATGTCGCAGAAGGGAAATTGAAGGACTTGCAGACTTCTTATGACCAGGAGCGGAGGGAGCGCCTCGCAGCAGCTGCCCCGCAGCCCATTTCCCTCCAGGCAGTCGATCAGTTCCTGAGGACGACAGCAGGGAGGACTCTTTTGGATGGGCGCTTGCTGCTTCGTCAGGCCGAGTACTTGACTTCCCCCGCATTCCAACAGGCCGTTGATGAGGCCTCCATGCAGAAGGTTGCAGCAGCTTCCGCTTCTGCTTTCGAGCAGGGCTTTCGTGTCGGTTATGCCCGCCTAGTATCCTTGGGTCTTCTTGCTCCTGGTACAACTCCTTCTGCCACAGATATTCATCATGCTCAGTCTTTCCCTTCAGGTGCGTGTGCCCGTTGGTCTTCATACTTCATTGTATTATTTCCTTCTTCACGTTTTTCACGATTTTCCTTCAACTTCTGTTAGTGATCAACTCTCTTGTTTTTGCTGCAGGTGAGGTCTCTGCTCCCCCTCCAGCTAGAGACATCAGTCTCATGGAGGGACATCATACCAGCCTGCCGGAGCAGGCGGTTACTGTTGATCTGCATGCTAGCCTGGGAGGGGCCTCCACTTCTGCTCACGGCCCTGCTGCTTCTGTACCTCCTGCTAGTATCCCGCCAGCTGAGTTTCCTCCTGCCAGCTATCCTCCGGACACTGCCCTTGCTGCTTCCACTATTCCTGCTCCTGCCCCTACTGTCGGGCAGGTAGACCCGCCAGGGCCACAGACTTAGCTCTCTCTATGCCTCTCTCTTTGGACATCTTTCTTTCTTTATTGATTCATCTTTTGCGAGCCGTTGATATTTCCGACTCTAGACTTAGCGTTTTTGGGATTTAGACTCATTGGATTCTGGTTTTCTTTGGTATGCCTTTTGTTTGGATGACTATGTTTTGGCTCATTTTCCTCGAGTATGCACCTGAACTTTCTCTTTCCTGGTTGCCCGGAACATTTGAGGGCTTTTTGAATGGAATATATAGTTGAACACTTGATTTTGTTGTTTTGGCACATGTTTGTTGTATTGTATGGGCATCTGGCTGCGTTAGCTTTTCTCTTCTTTCATTTTCTTTGCAACCCACTAGCAGGGAGTAGACAACCCAAGGAGAAGGTTTTAATGCGGTTCTGGTGTGGGCCTTCTCCTTGTTCTGCTTGCTGCTTTCCTATTCATTTGAGAATTTGTCTCTCCTGTCAGGTTTTCACGGTACAAGGCTGCCAGAGCCATTCATGCTGAGGGTATTCTCTCCGACCTTAGCAATAGCTGCCTCCTTCCAGCTAGGTGGCCAACCCGACTGGTGGTAGCAGGTGGAGAATCACTCCCAAGAGCCTTTCTTCCAGCTCTTCCCAAGGCGTATGCGTAATCAACGCGCCTTCCCAAGAGGGACTTATTTGTGTGCCCCCTTTAACCTGGGTAATCATTCATCGAAAATGTTCAGATTTTCGGTAATATAGCCGCGGAGGCTTTGCATGTGCCTGTCTCAAGTGTCAAATTGACAATAATACGGTGCACTCAGAGCATAACCCAGCATAAGTCATTTTTTCTTCCTCACAACGCGTATGCGTCGAGGGCATAGCACGAGCTGGTTCTTTTTCTCATCATCATGCATTCTCACAAATCCCATAAAGTTAGTTATTCAAATAAACATAAGCATGAAACATAACCTTCTTCATTCGTATGAATCAAAATGTATGAAATTCTATGTAAATAACCATCAAAAGCACAAACAACAACTTTGGAACCTGGAAATTCTGATAACACGTTCCTCCTTCTGCTCTCCTTCCAGGCGCGGGCTGCGTGCCTGCTTAGCAGAAGAACCTTTTCAGGTTTTGAACGTTCCAGGGCCGGGATAGCTTCTTTCCGTTAGCATCCTCCAGCTCATAAGCTCCTCGACCCACGATCTTTACGACTTTGTAAGGCCCTTCCCAGCTGGGCCCCAGTTTGCCAACAGGTTTCAAGGCATCTGCCCTCCTAAGCACCAAGTCCCCCACCTGGAAGTCGCGCGCTTTCACCTTCCTATTGTAAGCTGCCACCATTTGGTTTTTATACCTCGCCATTCGTATAAGTGCTCGATCCCTTGCCTCTTCTATAGTATCCAAGCTTTCCCTCATTAATGCTTCGTTCTCTTCTTCATTGTAGGCTTCCACTCGTGGCGAGGGCATGCCTATCTCAGCAGGAATTACCGCCTCAGCACTGTATACTAGGTTGAAAGGTGTCTCTCCCGTGGTCACACTGGGAGTGGTTCGGTGAGCCCACAGGACTGCAGGTAGCTCGGTAGCCCATTTTCCTCTAGCTCCTTCCACTCTAGTCTTGAGACCATGTAAGATGAGCCGGTTCATTACCTCCACCTGCCCGTTTGCCTGCGGGTGATAGACCGCTGAGAAGTATTGTCGGATCCCTAGCTGCTGGCACCATTCCTTCAGCTGCGTTCCTATGAACTGTCTCCCATTATCCGAGACTAGCTCTCTCGGGACTCCAAAACGGCACACGATATTTCGTTGTAAGAATTTTATCACTTATTTCTCCGTGATCTTCACTAAGGCTTCCGCTTCCACCCACTTGCTGAAGTAATCCACGGCTACAATCATGAATCGTGTTTGCCCTTTTCCAGGGGGAAGCGGGCCAACTATATCGATGCCCCATTTGGATAAGGGGCATGGTGAATACATGGCCGTGAGAGGCTCAGCTGGCTGGTGCAGGAGGGGAGCATATTTCTGACATTGCTCACACTTTGCAACGAACTCCCTAGCATCCGCTTTGATGGTTGGCCAAAAATATCCTACTCTCAACACCTTTCCCGCTAGCGTGGTCCAGCCAGAATGACTTCCACAACTTCCTTCGTGTATTTCTCGCAACACATAGTGGCTTTCCTCCGATGACAAGCATTTGAGCAAGGGCATTGTCACCGATCTTCTATATAGGAAACCTCGCATCACCACAAATCAGGCAGCTTTTCGTTGCATTCTCAGCGCTTCCTTCCTGTCAGCTGGAAGTATGTCATGTAGCAGGTAATCAAGAATCTCCTCCCTCCAGTCCTGCTCTTCCTGCCCTATCAGCACTTCCTGGTCTGCATTCGCGTCCTGCTCTAGCGCCCCAGCAGGGAGTGTCAGAACCGTAATCTTCCTGGTATGGACACCCTCAAACGAACTAGCCATCTTGGCTAGTCGATCTGCTTTCTTGTTCTCATCTCGCGGTATCTGCTCCAGCTGGAAGGTAACAAATTCTGTCTTCATTTCATTCACTTTAGTTAAGTAAGCCTTCATCCTTTCTTCATGAGCTTCATACTTTCCCTCCACCTGGCAGGATACCAGCTGGGAGTCTGAATACACCACCAGGTGCTGCGCTCCAGCTTCTTTGGCTAGCTTCAGCCCCATGATCACTGCCTCGTACTCCGCCTCATTATTGGATGCTTTGAAGTTGAATCTGATAGCGAACTCGAATTCATCTCCTTCGGGGCTGGTTATCACCACTCCAGCTCCGCTCCCCGAGCTGGTGGATGAACCATCAACGTGTAGCAGCCACCTGCGCCCTTCCTGCTCGGGCGTCGTGGTCATCTCTGATATGAAGTCCGCCAGGGCTTGTGCTTTGATCGCTGTCCTTGGGGAATACGATATATCAAATTCCCCCAGCTCCATGGCCCATTTGATTAGCCTTCCTGATGTCTCCGGCTTCCCGAGCACTTGCCTCATGGGATAATTCGTGCGGACCACTATCGCATGCGATAAGAAGTATGGTCGCAACCTTCGCGCTGTAACCATGAGTGCCAACTCCAGTTTTTCCATATCCGGGTACCGCTGTTCTGCTCCTTTGAGCACCTTGCTAACATAATACACCGGCTTCTGGGTTCCTCCTTCCTCCCGGAGCAGAACGGAGCTGACAGCCTGGCCTGATACTGCCAGGTATACGTATAGAGGCTCTCCTGGTATGGGCTTGACCAGGAGGGGTATTCCTTCCAGGTACGCCTTCAGGTCTTCGAAAGCCTTCTGGCATTCCGGACTCCATGCAAACTTGCACGCCTTTCTCAATACTCCAAAGAAAGGGGGGCTTTTTTCTGCTAGCCTCGAGATGAAACGGCTCAGAGCTGCCATCCTCCCCGTCGGGCATTGCACCTCATTCGGTGTTGTTGGGGCCTTCATGTCTCGTATTGCTTGGATTTTTGTAGGGTTTGCTTGAATCCCCCTCTCCGTGACAATGTAATCGAGGAATTTTCCTCCCTTTACCCCAAAGGAGCACTTTAAAGGGTTCAGCTTCATGTTGTATTTGCGCAGGACCTGGAAGGCTTCCTCCAAATCTGCCAGGTGAGTGTCTGACTTCCTGCTTTTCACCAACATGTCATCTACGTAAACTTCCACGTTTCTCCCTATCTGATCTTTGAACATTCTATCTACCAGGCGCTGGTAGGTTGCTCCTGCGTTTTTCAGCCAGAATGGCATGACCACGTAGCAATATGTTCCTCCTGCTGTGATGAAGCTCACTCTTCTCTGATCTGCCGGATCCAAAGGGATTTGATGATAGCCCTGCGAGGCGTCCATCATACTGAGGAGCTCACACCCGGAGGTGGAATCCACCAGCTGATCTATGTTAGGCAGTGGGTAGAAATCCTTGGGGCATGCGTTATTCAAGTTTCTGAAATCCACGCACATGCGCCACTTGTTCACCTTCTTCGGGACCAGGACTACATTTGAGAGCCACTCGGGAAACTGAATTTCCTTGATTTGACCGGCAGCTAGTAGCATGTCTACCTGGTCTTGTATGATCTTATCCCTTTCAGGTCCGTGTGTTCTCTTTTTCTGCTTCACCGGGCGGATCTTTGGATCTACATTCAGCCTGTGAACCGCCACAGAAGGGTCAATCCCCTCCAGCTGATCATCTGTCCATGCGAAAACATCCACATTCTTCCTGAGGAAACCTGTCAGCTCCTCCTTCAAGTTGGGGTCCAGCTGCGATCCTATCCTTGTTGTCTTTTCGGGATCTCCGGGGACCATCTCGATGCTCAATAGCTCTTCAGCGGGTTCTATTTTAGGGTGAGGTCCTTCCTGCTTATCTTCCTGCTCGGTTTCTTCCAGCTTTCTTTTTTTATCACTTCGACCTCTTTTCTCTCCCTCCTTCTTAGCTTCCTTCCTGTCTGCTTGCTGGACAGCTTTGACATAGCACTTCCTGGAGGAATGCTGGTCCGCCGACACCTCTCCAGCTCCCTCCAGCGTTGGGAACTTTATCTTCATATGGTAAGTGGAGATAACTGCCTGGAAAGAGTTCATAGCTGGTCTCCCGAGTATGGCATTGTAAGCTGAAGGTTTGTCCACCACCAGGAACCTCACCAGCCGGGTCCTCGTCCTAGGCTTGGTTCCCAACGCAACCGGTAGGGCAATCATCCCCATAGGCCGTACCACCTCTCCCCCAAATCCGAACAAGGCGGTCTTCACGGGTTCAAGCTCAATCTTTCCTAGGTCCATCTGTTCATATGCCTCTCGGTAGAGGATGTCTGCTGAACTCCCGCTATCTATAAAGACTCTTCCCATGCCATAGCTAGAAATGCTGGCTATTATGACCAGAGCGTCATTATGAGGAGCCTGAATTCCCTCCAGGTCTTCTGGCCCAAACTGAAGCGTGGGCTGCGGTCCTGCCTGATCGACCTTCATGATGAACGATCCTGCCTGCGTGTGAAGGGCAGCCTCCTGCGTGTGTGCTCTTCTAGCCCGATGGGAGTCCCCATCCGCCGGCCAGCCTATTATCATGTGGATGAAACCTTTCTGCTGCGGAGCCTCCTCCTGCTCGCGCCTTCCTGCTCTTGCCACTTCTGCTGGGGGTGCCTCAATCAGTGGCCTATGAGGTGAGAGGTGCCTTCTTTGCTCCCCTCCTCTTGATTGGTGATCTCTTCTGCCGTAGTTCTGCCTAGGAGGATTCCCTCCTGGTATCCTCTTTCCTGGTGTACCCCTTCCAGGTCCGTTCCTTCCAGGTGGATTTCTTGCAGGTTGACTCCCTCCTGCTGCATTCCTCATTGGGAACATCTCCCAGCCTTTTGCCCGATCTCGGCATATCAGTTCCTGCAAGTAGCCTTCCTGAATTAATCTCTCAATTTCATCACGCATGTGGCGACATTCATCCGTGTCATGTCCATAGTCGTTGTGAAACTGACAAAACCTCTCTGAGGGGGGCTTGAGGGGCCCATTTTCCGCATTCCGGTGCCAATTCAAGAGGCACGTTCCTTGGATCTGCATAAGAGTTTGAGCGGGTGTCGTACGCAGTAGGGTATATCGGTCATACCGGGGCCCAAGACTCAAAAGGTGCTCTCTCCTTTCAGGTATTCTGATCCTTTTAGCTGGAGCGGGCAGCCGCCCGTCCTCCTTTCTTTCCCTCCTCCTGTCAGCTGCTATTACTTCGTCCTTCCCCGCTTCTGCTTCTTCCGAATTGATGTACTTTTCTGCCCTGGTTAGGAGATCATCCCAGCTGGTGGGCGGCTTCTTGGAGAGCGAGGTAAAGAACGCTCCTTTCCTCAAGCCCTCTTGGAAGGCACTAGCACGCACTTCCGCAGTAGCAGAAGGGACTTCCAACACGGCTTTGGTGAACCTGTTGATGTAGCTCCTTAAAGACTCCCCCTCTCTCTGCCTTACCGCGAAAAGAGCATTTGGAGTTTTCTGGTAGCCCCTGCTGCTAGCGAGCTGATGTAAAAACAGTGCAGCAAACTGGTCAAAGGAATGTATAGACCCGGGCTCAAGCTGCCGAGCCCATTCTTGCTCATTGTCCGTAAACGTGGTCAAGAACACTCTGCATTTCACCCCTTCACTGTACTTGTACAGGAGGGCCAAGTTCTCGAACCGATCCAAATGCTTTTGGGGATCCATTGCACCATTGTACTCCGGCAGCCCGGATGTCTTGCAACCTGGCAGGAGTTCGTCAACCAGGACCCTTTGGCTGAAGGGTCCGCCTCTCTTGGTCACCCTAGCAGGTCCTGCTCTCATTTGCCTCTCCATCTCTTCCAGCCTCTGCTGTAACCTGGCAGCCCAGTCGGGCTGCTCAGGGAGGCCTGGTTCTCTTCTTCCCATCTGGTAATTTACGGGTGGCGGTGGCGCCATTGGCTGCCATGCAGTTCTGCCTGCTGCCCCGTTTCCTATCCCGCCTGCTCCTGGCAGCACCAAGGGGTCCCCAACTGGAGGTAAGCCTTCTCCAGCTGAAGGGGGTATCATTCTTCTCATGGCCGGTTCTGTCTCATGCAGCGGCGGGGCTGTTCCGCGCCCCTGGGCCAACGGCTGGTTTCGCTGCACCGAAGCAGCAGCTACAGCTGCGTTAATCCACTGCTGGAACTCCCTAGCAGTAAGGTGAATGGGCGCGTCTGGCGGTAAATAGCCACTTCCTGATCCACCAGCCCCGTCAGCTGCTCGTTTAGCCTGAAACTGTATAGCAGCGGCGCTGCTTCCCAACAACACCCCTCCAGGTATATCTGCCACCCTGGTGGTCTGCTGGGGGTTGAAGTTAAGGTTCAGCAATGCCTCCAGCTCTTCCGTAGACGGCTGGTTGCCCGCCTGCCTGCCTGCCCCCACGGACAGGTTCAATCCTTCAAGCAGGGACGTCCTTCCAGGTGAGGAGCCTCCTGCACCTGGAGGGGTCGGCAGGCCTGCACCTCCAACTTCGAGGTTATCGCTTTGCGGATTCTTCAAACCTCCCGTCAAGCTGGATTCCGGGAGATCCGCGCAGTCCTTGGTTAGTGGCGTGCCTCCCGTAACCGTAATGACGGTGGAGTCAGTCAACACGGGAATACTTCCGATGAATAGCGGATTTGAAGCACTCTCAACAGCTTTTTCAGCGCCCGTCGTTGCCAGAGCAGACGGGTTGATTGGAGTTGATACACCGCTAGATCCGATCTTGGATGCCATGAAAACTGCGAAAACTCACGCCTTTTGCTCGATTTAATCGTCTTCCCACAGACGGCGCCAGATGATATTTGCCAAAAATTGACGAAATACCAACACAATTTATTTATTCGGGAATTCGATTGTAACGAGCTGTAATATGCAGAGTTAATCAAAAAATAAATATTAGAATGATTGATTAGAGAAAGAAATGAGAATCTAAAATGATAAAATATGAAATTGCTGATAATCTTCTGTCTCTTGAATCTTCAATGTACAATGGAATTCTCAATGGCGTAATCTCTTTGCTAGAATAATAATTGAAAACTACAATAGATAAGAAGAAAGAAAGAATAAAAATATAAGACTGCAGAGCAGTTCTTGAAGTTGAGGACTACTAGGGTTTTCTGTGAATTACGTTGAGTGAATCTGCCCTTTTCTTTTCCTCTCTCCTCCTCTTTTAATCTCTCCACATCAAGCAGTTAACTCTTTTCCTAAAATCTTGGCACGTGGGACTCTTCGGATTTCAAAATCTTCAGCACGTTCTCCTTTCTTTCCCCACTTTTCTCAACCTCTCTTCTTTTCTCTTCCAATAATAATAATAATTGCCAATATTCATCATTTAATTGGACAATCAAATAATGTGATAAAATTGATCTACATCAGTTATATATATTGTATATAAAGCTGATGAACCAAAATTTTGTTACTTTAATTTTTGAATTACTGACCATGTCATATTGTAGTTAGTCTAATTATTTGTAATTCTTATTAAATTCGAAAAATTAACCATCTTATGATTGTAGGATTAACTTCTTTCGTTAGAGAATTGAAACCCTCTTTATGAAAGGAGGGTCAATTATCTAAACTCAACATCGTCCCATTTCTCTTCTTAAACAACATATATATATATCCCCTCCACACTTAATCATCAATTGGCATCACATACTATTTCCAAAGTCCAAACAATAATATTTTGGAAGAAAATGCACCTAAGATCAAACATTTCGGCTAACGATAACATTTTTAGAGGGAAATGCACCTACGATCAAAATATTTCTATTCGGTCATATTTCCCGGAGGGGACATGCTGCAAGAGCGTAGGTGAGTGGTAACCGTAAAAAAAAATCCACCTCTCCTGCAGGAGTTCCGGTGAAGAGTGGAAAAATAGGACCTCCTATGGGCCTGTGGCTAGGTCTTTGCATCGATTTCTAGAATGTGTACTGATATTGGAAGATATACGATTGCTGATTGGAGTGGTTCGAGCCTATGTGACCAAAACTGGAAAGAAACGAATATAAATCACCCCACCTATGGAGAAGATGGATGATGGGGACTTTGAAGTCTACCCTTATTTAACAATGAAAAATTTTGAAATTCCAATGCCAGTTCCAATCACAAACATATGATGCCATGTGTTCCTCAAAAACAAACGTTCGCAAGCAAATAGACATTCTCTATTTACACTGAAAGGTAATTAGTAACATAATAACAAGACATTAGATTGAAGAAACTTATGGCAACCCCCAAGCTACGTATACAAACTTAACTTTATTTCACAAGCTATGACGATTAAATAACCTAATTAACGTAATACCTACTTATCTCCTACTCTATCAGATTGAGCGGAGGTTCGATAATGAAAAGTAAAGAGCTCAACAATAAGAGGGAGAGGGAGAAGTACATTAGTGATTTGCAAGGATCAGCATATCTCCTAATGAGTGTTATTCTTTCTTGTCTACCTGCTGCTTCTGGTGCAGCATCCTTCACTCGTACACTTGGACATGTCACAAAACCGTATGCAATACCCGTGAAAGTCGCAGCGAAGTGTGCCCTGCAAATTAACACCATAGTCACTTGGAGGAAATTCTTATATGTACTGTGCCTACACTCCACATATGCAACAAGCAGTTCAAATTGTAATCTAGAGGAACTGTCCACCTACCACTTCTTTAGTTCATTCAGACAAAGAGAAATGTATAATGAAAAGAAACAAATTGATATACAAAATGTGACACCATTTAAGAATTTCACTGAGGTCTGAGGATGAGAAGGGCAAGTTGAATGCTTATTTACTTATAACTTCTAAGAATCTCTGTTTGGTGTAGCTGAATGAATTTGGAAATATGACAGATAATTCATTTTGACTGATTTTCCATTGTCATGGCTAAGTGATGCCATCTCATAAATCAGCTCAACCGATATTTTGTATCAGCATATGAACTTAGACTAGTAAGAGAGGCAAATAAGCCCAACAAATGTTATGGGAAAAACAGCTCACTTACCAGTCATCGATTGGACCAAAATGGCTAAGAATAAGGCTCATTCCTGTTGCGATGATTGCATTCTGAAACATTATATCTGAAGCACCCCTTGCAATAACATCCTTGTTTTGAACTTGGTAAATAAGCCATGCTCCAATTACAGCAAAGACAGGTCCCTGAACACAGAGAACCACGTTGAACACATGAAAACCTCTTCTCATAAGTCATGACCGATGTTACTTCAAAACTTTTATAACAGAATAACAAATTTTTCACATGAGTATGAAGAATAAGCTTAATTGAAAGGATAAATAGTATCACTACAGATAACACACGAAGATACAATGTATGTCGGCACTGTCGTTTAAAAGGTCTTACCGTCCCACCAACAGTTGGGTCAGGTGTGTGTAAAAAGCTAATCAAGTTTCCAGAAATTCCTCCAAGTACATATATCAACAGAAAAGTGAATGACCCATATTCTCGAGATACTTCAAGCCCAAAAGTAAAGAGAACCCAGGTCCCAAGGGTGATGTGAAAGATTCCTGAGTGCTGAGAAAAAAGGAGATCATGATTAAAGGAATTGATCGTTTTGGTCAAAATTAGTTTAGAAAATTGACAATAATTCAATCTCCAGCCTCTGGAATGGAGAGTAATATATGAGAATATAGCTATCATAAATCACTTCAAAATATCGTTAATTTGCACATATGGGAGCTCTTGCATTCTTAAAATCTTGTAAGAATTGTGTGTATTAATTATAACACGGAATCTTTGTTTTATGGAGTGCTACATTAATAACAGTACTGAAGCACGAACCAAGTTCATCAATCTTGTACCAGAAACATTGGTGTCACCAGCCTCCACCACTCTCCAGCTAGAATCAAGTTATTGATCTTCGCTCCATAAATCATAGGGAGTGAAAACAGCTCGAAATCGGGATTCTTCACTGGAGCAGCTATTTCAAACAAAAACACTGCTATGTTTATGGAAGTCAATGCACCTCTGCAACAGAATAAAAAGCATAGAAAGAAATTAGTTCCATGATCCTTCAAGTATTATCACCGAAATTCACCACGATAAAATAAACAGGAAGGACAATACATTAAGTAGAAGTCAGAGGCTTCATCTGCAGAGATGTGTTTCTCCTCAGCGTACTCAGTTTTTAACTCCACATAGTTTTTTATTGATATCTCATTTCCACTTCCTTGGTCTTTCTTGGCAGAATAATATACTGATGCCTGTAAATCTTTTCCAACATTGGTTTCTGAATCTGCATCCGAAATCAGGAGGAGATGGAAGAACGAAATGCTGTCAAACAGATCAATTCTATCTGCAAGGACCTATTTATCCCGAGTAAAAGCATGAATGATTTTGATTAAAGTATTATTACCGCTTTTAACTTTGTCGAGATAATTATCTAGATCTCTGAGAACATTCTCTGCCTTGAGTTGCTCAGTTTTACCAATTGTTTCATTCCTCTGGTTCACAATTTTCGAAGAAGGTGGCTTGGCATCATCATGGAGTTTCCCAAGGCAAGAATCTAAGGACTTCAGATGCTTCTCAGTGGAACTCGATGCTTTTATGACAGAGCAGAGTTTTCTCATGTTTCTTTTCATTGGAGGGGTGAGAGTGGAATATAATGCATGCTCTCTCTTGCCTGACACATTGCAAATTGAGAAAATAACTAATAGTATAAGGTGAATTGGGCTAAAACCATAAATATTTGTCTTGTTTTTGTTTCATACCTTTTGCAGTTAAAAGGTTATTGTCTCTGCAGAACAACTTAAAGCTGCTCGCAACTGTTGCCATGAATATCTGAATCAACTAATCAAGGAGCATTAAGTAGTTAGAGTTTCATATAGATGTATTCTGTCTAGATATCAAAGTACAGCAAGCAACTCGATTGCTGTCAATATCAAGACGTGCATAATGTGCCGTAATAACAACATTTATAGGCAAACTTTTCATGTAAATACCCAACAGAATAGCATAATTATGCGAGTGGAAGCATTAGGTCAAACAATTTCTTCATTTCTGTTTTAATTGTGATAATGATAATCAAAGAACTAAACAAAGCTGTGACCAATCCTGATGAAGAAGACACGCAAAATAGTTTCTAATGAAAGATGAGTTGAACACAAAGCCTATTTTGATAATTGATGATGCAGATTGTGTTACTATTTTCATCTATAAATAGAGTACATTAAAAAGATATATTTATTTACTTATTTTGAAGTTCAAAAACATACGAACATAATAATAATAATAATGTTATTAATGCTTACGAATTGTATATGATTTCCAAACATACATATCATAAAGAAGTCAGAAAAGTGAACTCCAAGTTTTACAGTTTAATTCAATACATTATTTTATTCTACAGAAGTTAGAATGTCTAACTTAGACATCCCATAAATTAACTCCAATACTCTACATTCAAACCCGCGGAATAATCAAACTTCCTAAATTCTCCATGAAGGTGACGACTGACGACCACGACCCACCGAAAAGATTCAGTACAGATAAGGCACTAAAACTCGAGCGAACGCTAACATACGAAACTCAAACATACCAAACAAACCATACCAAAGTTTCACTCCGGCATTTCAACAAACACCCACCAATCAAAAAAATTGCCGAAAAAGCATACAGTGCATTGCAATTGGAAAAACGTGAGTACGGGCCATACCTCAGTTCACAGAACAAGGAAAATGGACGAACAACTCGGATCCCAGACAACAGCAGAGTTGATGACGGAAAGCACATGTACTTCCATGTAAGTTCCCAAGGAGTCGGAACTCAAAGATACCATACCATATTGGGGCCATAAATGCAGTGAAGCAGCTGTTATATTGATGATATGGCGATGTCGCGGGATGCGTACAACAAAAAAATTACACCTTATCCTCGTTGTCCCACTCATGTTCCGCCAAGTGTACCTAGACGAAGTACGGCCACTGCCTTTATTTCTTACTCGATTTTCTGGGTCCACCGAATCCGAGTTCTGAACTCCACTGCCTGCGTGGGCCTTGGGCCAGATTTGATCATATTTTTGTTTCTTTTTATCATTTGACTGTAGTGGAGGTGGACTGTGAATGGGGTAGATTTTAAATTATTTGGTTCGTAAGCACTAAAGCGGTAATTGAGGTCTGGATTATGTGTATGTCTGAATTTTTCAAAACGTGTGCCCAAATTCTCCTTAGATGTCTGTGTTATCTATCTATCTATCTATCTATATATTACCGGATGAAGGGGTTTTTATTGAATAGTACCCATGAGTTGAAAAAATTCTTCTTCACTCCCCATTTTCAAAAAAGTTCCTCTTCACTCCCCAGATGAATCAAAATTCCTGTTTACTCCCTATTTTTCGTAAATGTGGTATAAAAACTCAAGGATCACGTAACTAAATCCTCAAATGTTGTATATTTTTCGTAATATGATGTATTTACTACATATTGCGAAAAATATACAACATTTGGGGATTTAATTACATGATCCTTGAGTTTTTATACCATATTTACGAAAAATAGGGAGTAAACAGGAATTTTGATTCTCATTTGGGGAGTGAAGAGGAACTTTTTTGAAAATGGGGAGTGAAGAGGAATTTGAGTTCCCATTTGGGGATTTTTCTGGAATTGCCCGCACAATGAATGCATGCTATTAAAATTAATATAAGCGTTATATTTGTTTCATATACCAAATAATTAAAAGTTTGAATAACGTAAGCCGTTTAACCCAAATAGGAGAGTTTGAAATAAAGACATTTAGTGCATGATCAGTAACTTACGAACGGAAAGGGAGAAAAAAAGGTGTACATAGTGCTCACCTCTATGTATTTATGGGCTATGTACAAACAGGTTATGTGATGTTATGCAAAAGTATAAGTGTACAACATCTTCTGCCAAGGATGTTAACAAAATAGGCCTGCTGGCAGAAGCTAACACAAGTTGCAAAAGTATAACTGTACAACATCTTCTGCTAGGGATGTTAACAAAATAGGCCTGCTGGGCACTAACTAAATATTTACATTTATGTACATATTATCTATCCAAGTGTAATTGCTAGGGGTATGTTGAGTTCGTAGACATGTTCAGCAGATGTAATATTGTCTCAGTCCATACTTGGATATTCAATCTGTATACTTTGTGATTGTAGCACCCGAGCGTAAGGTACCACATCCCCCGCATCGAGACCCGACTCGTATATGAAATGGAAGTCCATACACGTGCCAAATCCACGGCGAACGGGGACACAACACACACGCTATGCTAGGCGGGACTAACCCTTAAACCATTCAACTCAAGATAATATAAAATCAGAGTTTAAGTAAAACGCGGAAGCAATAACGACATAGCATATACAGTGAGCCACCAAGCTCCAAAAATAGATAGACAAGAGCATTCAAATATTCAACGGCACTCACGACCTACAAAACATGACGCTCCAAGCTATACTATGATCAAATACAAGATAGCAATGAGAGTCTGAACAAATGAGACTGAAAAGAAGTGCTAAACATAAATGCAAGACCTAGACGACTTGTATTCCCGCCCAGCACTCCTATACCTGCACAAAACAGCTGAAAACAACCGGGTTCAGTCTAAAAGAGACTGGTGGGTATAAAAACGGGGCATAAGATATAATATCGCATAAATTAAACACATACATGCAAGCCCTAATCCCGTGTGAAGTTTGATAAGAATTTCCCAAGTGGTTAAAACTAAAGAAAACATCAACGGGATTACGACGTTCATATTCATTCATAATTGTTCATAAAGGTTTATGGCCCGGCGAGTGGGCGTGCACAATCTCCAACCTACTCCTCGTGTAATCATAATCAATTATTCAATCATTCATTATCATACATAAATCTTTTGTGCTCATACATAACATGATTATAATCATTCATATACACCTTCTTCCTCCGGGTGGTGGACGAGTTTGCAAGGCTCGACCACCTAATCATATCAATGTGGCTATGAGGTTCATGAGTCCTCAAAGCCCGGTTAGCGTTTCCACGTCAAAAACTCCTTGACGAAGTCCGTTTCGCTGTAATTGGTTGGAACTAGTATATGGGATCCTCGTCAGCCCTTGCTTCCTCGGTTAGCCACATATACTAAGTCCTGGGGCCCGTGCAATCAAAATCATGTCTCGCCAAAACATAAGGTAGGGTTTCATAATTAAAAGGGTCATACGTTTGAAATCATTTACCCAAAATGACTCGATATATATAAATATACTATTTTGGCTTAAAAACCTTTCACATAAGGGATATATAGGGTTGTTTTAACTAGTAGATGAAAAATCCACCTTTACCAAAGCAAAAGAAAGGCACAAGCGTCTCAATGCTCGCCCTCGTCTCCGACCAAACCCGAATCTGTGCAAAAGAAAAGGTATGAGACTCAATGACCACATATGACGCTCGGCAATGAAGTGAATATGACATGAATGCATAAATGATCATGTTATATCAATAAAATGTTCATGTGCACTATTAAGAAATTTAAAACATATAATCAAATCATTCGTTCATATATTTCATTCAATTTCATAAATTCATAAATTCATAATCACATTTAATAACCATAACACACAATATTCATATTCACAATTAGGAATAAAGTAAATAAAACGTTCAATCAATAGTCGGTAATTTAAAATACGCGAAATAGAGATCAATTAATTTCAAGAATTGAATTAAATCAAATAATATTTAAATATATAATAAATATCTATATAATATAATAATTATATATAATCATATAATAACATATGTATATATATTATATATATATATACATACACGTACACACATAAACACACCCATGCATGCATGCACACATACAAACATATACATATTGTACATAACATACACAAGCCATGCATGCACAACTCACAACTCACAGCCATGCATGCAACACACACACTGCACAGAAATGTAATACACAGCAGCAAACACACACACAAACAGGGAAGAAGAAGACGCAGGCAACAGTGGAGAAGAAACGCAGGAAAAGTTCAGGAAAAACGGGGTGACACCCCCGTGTCACCTCCCAAGCGTAGACCGAGACACCCCCGTGTCTCGGTACAGCAATTCCAGGCCAAAACGCACCCCCGTTCCTCGCTGGAACGAGTAAAATGGCACCCCCGTGTCACGCACCAGCAACCCCCTGTTTCAGACAGCAAAACGTAGCAGAAAAAGAGCAGCCATGTACGCATGAAATGCAAGCAATAAAAGCAACAATACTAAGCATGAAAAGCAGCAAGAACACATCAAGAACACACCCACAAAGCTATGAAACTGGCAACAAAAGCATGAAGGAAACTCAGCAGTTTTGACAGCTGAAAATCAGTTAAAAAAAACAGGGCAAAGCTTACGGGAAACAGGGCAAGAACGATTCACTTTGTTTCCACACATCCATATCAGTTTAGGCCCACAAATACTCATCCAAGAAACACAAATTCAACATATATATCAGTTCCAAAAAGAGCTCAACCGTGATAGCAATCGTACGTGACCTTCATGTGAATTTTTCTCAAAGTACCATAAATGATAACTCATAAATATCTCAACCACCATGAAATCAATGACCATAAATGATATGAGGATGTCAAAAAAATCAATCTCAAGCTTGGAATCAATCAAAACCAACAAGAATCGAATGAGATCAAGAAAATGCCCAAAATTCTTCATTTTCGGAAAAACAGTCCAGAATCATGAAACCATGCCCAAATTCGTTAATGAAAGGATGGAAATGAACAGAAATGAACATATATTACAACCCTAAACTTACCTTGTTGATTGGTTGAAGTTTGGATGAGATTTGAGCTCCAAAATCTCTAAGGAAGGAAGGGTTACGGGACTGGACTGAAAGGCAGTAGCTTTGGCTGATGTTTGGGGATTGTGTGAGGATTAGTTTGGTTAGGGCTTGATATGTTAGGATAGTTGGTTGAGTTAGGGTTCTAAAGAATCAAACCATGGTTAATTTGGTTATAGCTTGGATAAGATATGGCTATATTTGTACAACAAGGTCAGTTTAGTCTCCATTTCGTTTTTCGGTTGGATTTCGGAGGTTCAAATGACTTAGGAAAAATATAAGGCTAAGTTTACTAAACTCGAATTTTCGTTACGAGTTCAGAGGAGTTGACGGAACTCGAATCCGAGTTCCCGAGCTCAAGAGATTAAATCCGGAACCAAGGGTACGCTAAGTGCTCGTTAACCCCCGATTTGGTTCCTCCGAATCAAATTAAATCCGTTAACATATCAAATGAATACTAAAACATAAACCGAGCATATAATCATGTTCATAACATATATATTTACGACATACTACAAATTCATGGCATTTCGATATCATTTCATATAAGAACGAAGCACAAAATAAGTAACATGCACAATTCATGCAATTCATGCATATAAACATTAAAATTCATGCAAAAATTTAAATAAATGAATTAGATCTAATATTAAATAATTTAAATTAAAGTCACGGAATTAATTAACTAAATCATGATTAATTAACATAAACTTAATATATATATATATATATATATATATATATATATATATATATATATACTTAAATACGAAATATAATTAAAATTAATAATATTAAATTAAAATAAAATATAATATAATAAAATAATAACAATGTATAATAAAATTAAATATAAAATACGTAAAAACAATTAATTCGCGTAAATTGGTAAACACATACGTCGTACCTTTACGTCCGAAAAGTCGGGGCGTTACAATCTCTCCCCCTTAAAAGAATCCGTCCTCGGATTCATTGCTCGCTCGGAAACAATTCGGGGTTAAACCTTTTCATCTTATCCTCCGTCTACCACGAAGCCTATTCGGTTTTATCACTTCTCCAAAGAACCTTGACTAGTGGAATACGCCGATTTCGAAGTTCCTGAAATTTTCGATCCAATATCTTAATCGGCTTCTGAACGAAGGTGAGATCCGGTTCTAATTCCACTTCTTCAACCGGTAGAACCTCGGACTCATCTCGAAAATATTTTCGGAGCTGTGAGACATGAAACACGTTATGAATTCCAGTCAAACTCGGAGGCAAGTCCAATCGATAAGCCGTATCCCCAATCTTCTCTAAAATCTCATATGGTCCCATATACCGAGGGTTTAATTTTCCTCCTCGTCCAATCCTTGAGAACCCTTTTTGTGGAGAAGCCTTTAAGAAAACCCTATCTCCAATCTCAAATTCCAAATTCTTCCTCCGAAGGTCTGCATAACTCTTTTGTCGATCCTGAGCGGCCTTCATCCGTTGTCTAATTATCTGGACCTTATCAATAGCCTCTTGTACAGCCTTAGAGGGTTTTTCCTTCTTTTCCCCTCTTTTAATCCCTTCTTGCTTGGTCCAATTCCATTCCTCCAAGTCAAAGAACAACGGTGATCGACATTTACGTCCGTAAAGAGCTTCATAAGGGGCCATTTCAATCGAGGCTTGATAGCTATTGTTGTAAGCAAACTCGATTAACGGCAACTGTTCATTCCATGAACTTTGAAAGTCCAATGCACATGCTCTCAACAGATCCTCCAGATACTTAATCAACCTTTCTGATTGTCCGTCGGTCTGAGGATGGAAAGCTGTGCTGAATTGAAGCCTTGTTCCCAAACATTTCTGTAATTCTTGCCATAACCGTGAAGTAAATCTGGGATCCCGATCCGAGACAATACTAACAGGTATAGCATGAAGCCTGACAATCTCATCATTGTATCTCTTGGCCAATTTACTCACTTTATCGGACATTCTGATAGCAAGAAAATGAGCTGATTTTGTCAACCTGTCCACGATAACCCAAATTCCATCGAAACCTCCTCTCACTTTTGGTAATCCAGAAACAAAATCCATGGCTATTTGTTCCCTTTTCCATTCCGGGATAGGCAATGGACGAAGTAGCCCCGATGGCTTTTGATGTTCTGCCTTAACCACTTGACAAGTCATACAATGTTTCACGAAGTCGATCACATCCCGTTTCAACCCATTCCACCAATAGAATTGCTTAAGATCCTTATACATTTTGTTCCCTCCGGGATGTATCGAATACCCTGACCGATGGGCTTCCTCAAGAATAATCCTTTTTAACTCTTCCGGAACAACAACTCTATTCTTGAATCTTAGAAGTCCCGTATCATCAAATCCAAATGGACACTCTGAATCAGCTCGAGCTTTCTCAGCTAATTTCTGAACTTCGGGATCAATCCTCTGAGCATCAAATAGTTTCTGTTTAAGATCTGGTTGAACCGTAATATTCTGAATACTAGCCCTCAGTCTGAACAACTCATTCTTATCTCCAATTTCCACTTTCACATTGGACACGCTAGCTTTCCGACTAAGCGCATCCGCGACCAAATTGGCTTTGCCGGGATGGTATCGGATTGTACACTCATAATCCGCCAAAAGTTCCATCCAACGCCGTTGTCTCTTGTTCAATTCCTTTTATGAGAATAAGTATTGGAGACTCTTGTGATCGGAAAAGACCTCGAATGAAATTCCATAAAGATAGTGTCTCCACTTACCCAAAGCAAAGATCACTGCCGCTAATTCCAAATCGTGAGTGGGGTAGTTCTGTTCATGCTCTTTTAATTTCCTTGAGGCATAGGCGATTACTCTTCCATTTTGCATCAACACACATCTCAAACCTTCCTTTGAGGCGTCCGTATAAACTGTATATCCTTCTATACCTTCGGGAAGTGCTAATACAGGAGCGGTGGTCAACTTCTCCTTTAAAAGTTGAAAGCTAGTCTCACATGCCTCGTCCCACTCAAACTTAACCGCCTTCTTAGTCAATCGGGTTAAAGGAGCCGCAATCTTCGAAAAATCTTGAACGAATCTCCGATAGTAGCCTGCCAAACCCAAGAAACACCTTACTTCTGAAGCATTTTTCGGGCTTTGCCATTGAATAACCGTCTCAATCTTAGAAGGGTCTACTTCTAAACCTTTCCTTGAAATAATATGGCCCAAAAATGCTACCCGATCAATCCAGAACTCGCATTTGCTAAACTTAGCAAACAACCGATGTTCCCTTAAAGTGTCCAACACAATTCTGAGGTGCCTGGCATGATCCTCCGGAGTTCTCGAATAAACCAAGATGTCATCGATGAATATTACCACAAACTTGTCCAAATAGGCCCGAAAAATTCGATGCATCATATCCATAAAAGCAGCCGGAGCATTAGTCAATCCAAAAGGCATCACTACGAACTCGTAGTGTCCATACCGGGTGTTAAATCCCGTCTTCGGAATGTCCTCTTCCCGGATCTTCAATTGATAATATCCTTGTCTCAAGTCCAATTTTGAGTATACCCCCGAACCTTGTAACATATCGAATAAATCCTCAATATGGGGCAAAGGATACTTATTCTTTACAGTCATCCGATTAAGCTCCCGGTAATCTATACACATTCTTAAGGTTCCATCCTTTTTCTTAACAAAGAGAACCGGAGCACCCCAAGGTGACGAACTTGGCCGTATATATCCAACTTTGAGCAATTCCTCTAATTGAATCTTTAACTCTTTCAATTCGGCCGGTGCCATTTGATACGGAGTCTTAGAATACGGTGTGGATCCTGGATGTAAGTCAATAACAAATTCGATCTCTCGGTCTGGTGGTAAAGAGCTCAAATTCTCCGGAAACACATCGGAGAAATCCTTAACAACCGCGGTATCCTCCAACTTAACTTGATCTTTCGGCCTATTAAGGAGGTAAGCAATAAATCCCGTTGCTCCTTCTCTCATCAACTTATGAGCTTCCATATAAGACAAGAGAGATACCGTTCTTGATCCACTACCAATTACTAATTCATTACCCAAAATCACTTTCTTCGCAAAACAATCAACATTGGCCCGGTGCCTGGACAACCAGTCCATACCCAAGATAACTCCATACCTCTTCATAGGCATAACAATTAAATCAGCCGGATATTCTTTCCCCTCAATCAGAATTGAACACTTCCGAACCAACTGATCTGTCTGAAGACTACCACCAAGTGGCGAACTCACCAAATAACAAGAAGAGAGACAAATAACAGGCAAGCACAGAGTGGCAACTAAATCACAAGAAATAAAGGAATGAGTGGCACCCGGATCAAAGAGTGCATGAATGCTCATATTATGTATGTATAGGGTACCTTCCACCACAGCTGTGGGATCGATCTCTGCATCTTGCTCTTCACCCTCGAGGGCATAAGCACGAGCCGGGATCATTGGCCTTTGAACTCGTCTTTGAAATCCGAGGTCTTTGTCGGGACAAGTATCCGCCATATGGTCACCCTTTCCGCATATGAGGCACAAATTCAACCTTCTCCGACAATTATAGAAATTGTGAGTTGGTCCTCCACAATGTGTACAAGGAGCTTGAGCCAATCTCGCCTCGCTCGGACCTTGTCGATCTTTCGTTGGTGCAGGCAAGGCTTTTAGAACCGGTGGAGTTGGTCCTCCCATTCTTGGCTTCTTGAACGGACCCTTGGGAGGGGGAGTAGCTTGAATCATCATCCTCTTTCCCGAATTCGATCCGGAACCTCTTCCCATTGGAGCTTTAAAAACCGGATCCTTCTTTTTGAATTCCTCCTCTTGAACCAAGGCTCTTTGCACGGTGTCGGCAAATGACTCGAAATTGTGACCCACCTGACCGTGCCTCAAGTCCTGTCTTAACCCCGCAATAAATTTTCTCGACTTTCTCTTCTCATCCCGGGTGACATGAGGAGCATATTTCCCAAGTCTATTAAATACGGCGAGGTATTGAGTCACCGTACGAGCACCTTTCTTTAATTCCATAAACTCTTGCTCCTTCCTCTCTCTTACCACTTCCGGTACAAAGCATTCCCGGAATTCTCTCTTGAAAACCTCCCAAGTCACTTCCTCTTCATCCACTTCAAGTTTCTCCCTTGTTCGTTCCCACCATTCATACGCATCTCCATCAAGTTGGAATATAGCAAATTGAGCCTTCTCTTTCGTAGTAAACTGTCGGACTCCAAATATCCTGTCCAATCAAATCAACCAACCCTCCGAGACCGCATCATCGATAGAACCAGAAAACCGAGGGGGGTTGTAGCTCAGAAACACCCCATGAGGGTCTCTATTATTATGGTTTGGTGGAGGAGCTTGTTGTTCTGCTGGTTGTGGTGGGGGAGCTTGAGCCCTCCTATGCTCGATATAGTTAAAAACTGCTTCCATAAAATTCCCCATGTCCATCGGTGGTGCTTGTGGTTGGGGTGGAGGCGTAGGGGATCGGTCATGATGACGGAGGTGTCCTGGAGATCTCTCACGATGTCTACGTGGAGGCATCCTGTTCAAGAAACACTGAAATACATGCTATTTTTAGTCCATGCATGCAAGTGCAATTAATTCGATCAAAATTCAAGATTTAAAGCACACAAGCACGTAAACAATGCATATGCAACACATTGACAAGTTGTTCCTAAAGCCGAACGACTTAACTAACTCAACACGACACTAGAGCCCAGGTTTTGCAACCCTAAGCTCTGATACCACATAAGGATATAGCACCCGAGCGTAAGGTACCACATCCCCCGCACCGAGACCCGACCCGTATATGAAATGGAAGTCCATACACGTGCCAAATCCACGGCGAACGGGGACACAACACACACGCTATGCTAGGCAGGACTAACCCTTAAACCATTCAACTCAAGATAATATAAAATCAGAGTTAAAGTAAAACGCGGAAGCAATAACGACATAGCATATACAGTGAGCCACCAAGCTCCAAAAATAGATAGACAAGAGCATTCAAATATTCAACGGCACTCACGGCCTACAAAACATGACGCTCCAAGCTATACTATGATCAAATACAAGATAACAATGAGAGTCTGAACAAATGAGACTGAAAAGAAGTGCTAAACATAAATGCAAGACCTAGACGACTTGTATTCCCGCCTAGCACTCCTATACCTGCACAAAACAGCTGAAAACAACCGGGTTCAGTCTAAAAGAGACTGGTGGGTATAAAAACGGGGCATAAGATATAATATCGCATAAATTAAACACATACATGCAAGCCCTAATCCCGTGTGAAGTTTGATAAGAATTTCCCAAGTGGTTAAAACAAAAGAAAACATCAACGGGATTATGACGTTCATATTCATTCATAATTGTTCATAAAGGTTTATGGCCCGGCGAGTGGGCGTGCACAATCTCCAACCTACTCCTCGTGTAATCATAATCAATTATTCAATCATTCATTATCATACATAAATCTTTTGTGCTCATACATAACATGATCATAATCATTCATATACACCTTCTTCCTCCGGGTGGTGGACGAGTTTGCAAGGCTCGACCACCTAATCATATCAATGTGGCTATGAGGTTCATGAGTCCTCAAAGCCCGATTAGTGTTTCCTCATCAAAAACTCCTTGACGAAGTCCGTTTCGCCGTAATTGGTTGGAACTAGTATATGGGATCCCCGTCAGCCCTTGCTTCCTCGGTTAGCCACATATACTAAGTCCCGGGGCCCGTGCAATCAAAATCATGTCTCGCCAAGACATAAGGTAGGGTTTCATAATTAAAAGGGTCATACGTTTGAAATCATTTACCCAAAATGACTCGATATATATAAATATACAATTTTGGCTTAAAAACCTTTCACATAAGGGGTATATAGGGTTGTTTCAACTAGTAGAAGAAAAACCCACCTTTACCAAAGCAAAAGAAAGGCACAAGTGTTGGAAAACACGAATCAGAAAGCGGCGGAATTTAAAATTTTTTCCAACAAAAGGATCTTGAACTCGCAATCGTGTATCCAAATTCGTAAAGATAGAAAACTTACTTTTCTTTTATTCTTTCTTGAAGCGTTTCAAGCCACCCAAGAACGCTCTTCTCGCGGCTTGACAACCCGTCCCTCGAAAGTCTCTTTCTACTTCAGAATCCATTGTCGGGATAGCAATCCACACCAACCTAGATTCAATTCATGTTAGAGATGTTCTTAACAATATAACATAAAGAAAGAAACATGAAACGAGAAAAGCAGGATTGAAACTCCCTTCGAAAACCAGTTTTGCGAAAGTAGAAAACTGCCAGTCACAAAACCCTCGTGAAAAAATTCATCCTTCAGGATATGGACGAACGGTTTTCGCCATCTTCTTTGGTTCGATTTTTTCATTCGCTTCACGTCGGGTTCAGAATCGTTTCATCATCCCTTCTGATCGTTTTGCTTAATCCCCACTTTTGGTAAAGCTCGAATCTTCAAAACTTCTAACTTGAAGTCTCTAGAGATAGTCCACCAACTTGGCTACAATCTAACTAGTAAGGATGCTAGTTCTCTAGTTAGTGTTTAGGCTTAACCTAGGGTTTTGTTTATCTTGGAGAAAGGATGGTGTTCAACACATGAACCAAAAGAATTGTCAATTAGCTCTAAGGGGAGCTCGAGCTCCCCTATTTATAAGAGGGGAGGACCGAAAATTCCTAGTCCTTTATGGGCTAGGATTTTGGTCTCTCTCTCTCCTATTACTTGATCATCAAGTAATTTGACTTTGACTTTGAATTCTAATTCAAATCAACTTTCAAGAGAGCTAAAAATATCCAAACTATTTTTGGATAATTTTATACTTTATTTATTTAAAATAAATAACTTATTTTATCTAATTAATTAATTCATAATTAATTAACTAGATTATTTTTCTCCAAAATAAGACTTTCCTTTTAATTCAAAATTAAACCAAAGTCTATTAAATAATTAACACATTTAATTATTTAATACATATATATAATATATATATATATATCCACACGTGTGTGACACGTGTCATAGTGACACGTGTCACTCATGTGAGCCACACGTGTGATTTCACACGTGTGGAACCCTCTTGGCCCGATTAACTCATTTAATCATTCTCAAGCCTCAACTCATGTAACCAAGTTGTTGTGTGTGACCCTCTAGGTTCTCAATTCAATTAGCAGTGACCCTAATTAATTATTTCACTAATTAATTAATCAGTCCACAGATTAAACGACCATAGTCTAGCAACAGGTGTTTAACCCCTAGCTGAATTGGAATGTTCGGATTCGACAGAACCTTTAAGTCATTGATTCATGTGAGATACAATCCTCCTACTTACTATCTCTCAACCATGATCTAGGGTAAGGGAATAATTAGAACCCTAATAATCTGGTCTTAAAGCTAAGTGCATTTCATATCCATTTGATCTCAATCCAAGAAACCCTTTTCTTGATGTCTTGATCTACTGCCTTGGCCAAGGACTCCATATGGTATATGAATGACTTACACAGTAAGAGATCACCTCGCATATGCAAGTGTAGGTCCTTTCTTGATTCTCATTCACTTTCATGAGTCACTTGTGCAGCCCCAGCATAAGCCTTGAATCAGTTGTCTAAGGCGACACCCTTTAAAGCTTATACCAAAGACTACAGAGTTAACTCATAAAGTGACATGGAACCTCAAGTCTAAGGATCAATTAATCACATCAATGACTCGTGAGATAATTCCTAATCTGGAAGTTTCCATTTCCTGAAATAGAAACTTCCTTTCCCATTTAGGAATGTTCTCACACGGGGCACCTCAGTGAACTTACTTATTAAAGTAAGCACCCTCATGTATCACGCACGTATCAACTATACACTTTGCACCTCCATGAAACAAGGTGGTCCTTCTTAAGGGCGTGATCCCACAAGCAAGCCTTAGAGGAGTCAGGTTGACACTCCCACTGTCTGTAGGACTCATCGGCTTGGAGTATTTTACTAATCATGACTTATGTGATATAGGGCTCGTTTCATGAACCATTTCACCTAAATGGTAGAGTCCTAAAGTCATCAGGATTAGGGGAGTTCTCATACATGCACAGCTAAAGTAAACGCATACCAAACAAGAGCATATAAAGAAGTGTTTGCCTATGATATTAATCAATCGTATATTATTCAAAGATTGTCTGTGATACTAGGAAAGTCCTAAAACGGATTATGACTAATCGGCTTTCTAGGGCACTATTCCTAACAATCTCCCACTTGCCCGTAAAAGCCATTTAGGTATTCTAAGTCCCATCTTCTCAAGATGCACTTTGAGAGCCTATTGAGTTTGGGCGTTTCCAAAAGTGGATCTGCTATATTCTCTGCTGATGTGACCCTCTTGTTTACACATCTCTTAGGAAACACCTTTTCCTTATAAAGTGATTCGTAATCACGTGTTCAGTCTCTTGGTGAGGTCTTGGTTCTCTTACTTGAGCAACCATCCTTTTTATCATACAATATGATCAAGGAGTTGTTTCATGCTAGGAACTTCATCTAACCAGTTAGATGGAGTTTCTTACCCAAACACTTAACTTAGCATTATATAATACGACTAAGTTCTCAACTACGACAGTCGAGTTTTGCAATGTCCGTCCTTGGAACCCTTTCCAACACATTGCATTACCATTCTGGTAGGAGTTGTACCCTTTCAATGATTTCATAATCATCTATGTTTGATGCAACAATTACATCAAAATATCCTTTCAACGATAAGATCTTTTGGGCTCTGTAAACTAATACATATCCTCATTTCTTCTCAAGTACTCTGAGGACATCCTTTACAGAGATCTAATGACCTTCTCTGAGGTCATATTAGATTCGGCCTACTACGCTTAGTGTTGCGCCATATCTAATTTAGTACATAACTTTTCATACATTATGCACCCTTTCACTTAAAGGGATTTTGGACATTCTAACTTTCTCAAAGTTATCTTAGGACACATACTCTTCAAAAGAGATGTTCCATTATCCATACTAAACTCCTTTTAGTACCGTGGTTATGTACTCGTTTTGTGATAATCCATCTATTCTCTTAGATCTATCTTCTATAGATCTTAATGTCGAGAATATAGGATAATCACTAAGATCTTTCATGTCAAATTGTTTCTTAAACAAGAATTGGTAACTTTCACGTCATCCTTGACATTCCTAATGAGAAGGACATCGTCTTCTAAAGAACCAAAATTGACTCTTACATCACTAACTTTCATATGTACACTCTGAGACTTATTCGACTTCTATCTGTGTCAAACGATTTGACTGTGGAATCGAATTGTCTAACTCCTAGAAGCCTTTATCAATCCACAGATTGACTTTAGGGATTTGCATACCTTATGCATACTCCCACTGAATATGAGATTTTATAGAAATACCTTATTTCAGTCTCTTTCAATCTCATATTGAACAAGATAGTTCTCATATTCATTTATCATATCTCATAGTCAGAATATGAGGATGTGGTAAACATAATCCAAATGGACTTTTGCATTTCAATCGTCAAGAAGGTTGTAATGCTTTCCATTTACTCGAAGCTCCACGAGCTTGATCCTATCAGGTGGATCAACCAAGGTCAAAACTTGGTTTGAGTATATGGAATCCATATTGGATTTCAAGGCTTGCTTACACTACTCAGATTCCAAATCTGACAGTGTCTCCTTTTCAAGTAATTCCTTGGCTATCTAGGAACGCGTTCTAAACACGTCTTAAGAGAAGGGTTTCACACGTGTACATACTCTAAAATTTGGCTAAATTTTATCAGATGGGCTCGTTTCTTCTATATGTGGCGTGGATATTTATCCTTAAATTTCTTTGAGGTCTGCTTGCTTGTCTTTCTTCTTCTATAGGAACGATTCCTTGAGAAAAATACATTCCTTGAGACAAACAACCTTTGTCTAAGGGAATTGCAGAAACGATATTCAATATCGTTGTATAAACTTGAACTCATTTCAAACTTATCTCCCACTATCCTCTTCACTTAAGAGGATTCTACTAAATTCTTGGATAAGAATAATTAGGGAATTTAATATGCCACATTACATAGTGCAACTAAAGGACTGATTTTGGAAGGTACTAAATTCAAAATCTCTAACTGCATATTCTGGGAGTTTATTTCTAGAATGATTATAAGTCAGTAAAGCTTGCTATGGAATGGACCATGTTGCATTAGGTTTCATTCCCTCATTCGGAAACACTAAGGTGTTCTCGAATTAGTTTACTGAGAGATAATCCTATTATCTCTAAGATGACTAAGGAATTAGTTACTAAGATATTGGCTATCTCGATCATATCGATTTACCTATAACTTATGACTACTTCGGTTCCTAACCTCCTTTTGAAATTCTAAGAATTTCATATAAGTTTCGAATTTGTACTTTAACAAGTACATTCATTCATAATGATTAAACTGACGATTGTATCTAGTGCTTACATTAAGCATCTTACACTCATCAGCATGGATCGAAATCCACTATAATTTTGGAACGTTCCATGTTTCACCTAAACAATGTTCTGGGAACGTTTTCCCTTTGAGATAGGATTCACAGGAAGTCAACTCTATAGGTTCATTTTCTAAAAAATGATCCTAAGATGTCTAACTTGCTAATCCTTTTATATCTCAACGTTCCAAAGTAATTCGAAGCTTTGTCATCTCACTTACTTTTGTTATCTCGTTGTATGTTCAGAACATTAGTGCCTTGAGTCTTTGCACAACGGATTATGCAGAATTGACTCAAGACTAGTGAGTTCTATTCCTAGTAGAATTACTAAACGAGGTAACATTTCAGAGTACTCATACTCTTCGCAGTTCCCTTTCAAAGTCCTTATTTGCTACCATAGAAGCAAACGTCCTATTTGATCTCTAGTGTCTTTTGGGCGCACCCTTTACATGCCCCTCCATTGGGCTCTTAAGGGTTTCTTCTTCTTTAGGCGTTCAAGCCTTTAACTTAGGGAGTTTAGAAGAAGAATTAACCATCTCAACCTTTTATTCCTTCTTAAGGATGCTCTCAACCATTATCAACTAAATGATTAACTATGCTACATTAGCATCATTATAGTTGAGCATAAAGGGTTTGAATGATGGTGGAAGCAATGTAAGCAATCAGTGCATTGAGAACTCTTTTCTCAGTTAATGATCGAGACCACAAGATCTTCAAATAAGATCTTTAGACCTTGTTCATGTGCACTTGTTTCCTCATTTGGAATATTGAATAATTCCACAATGTTATACCTTGTAACATTTCTATGAGGTAGTTCAATTGCTCTTAAGTGGTTTGGAAAAATCCATTCATCTCAGATTGCTTCTCTTTTGGCCCGGGTCGAATTTTTAAATAAATGAAAATCTCGCCTTATAGAGAACAATTTCTCTTTTCGGATTCTAAAACGAATTTTAGGGTCCGAAGCCAATTAGAGTTAGTTAGGACTTAGTCAACTCTTTTGACTTAAGGATGGATACGAATGGGTTTGCATTTCATATTGTAGAGAATCACAGAACTACAACCTAAATGCTAAGCAGAGAAAATGTGGGCATGCTGAATTATAACGATATACAAAAGATAAGGTCTTTAATCTAATGTAGCTCCCACTGTTTTTCAAAGATCTATAATTCCCAAAGATCTAAGAGGAACACGTTTCCCAACGGGTACTAAGATCCTAAGCATTTTACCTCGAACCCACGACTCGCGGACATTCTAAGTAAAATCCTAGGTAGGTACAACTTACCAATTCTAACACCTTTAGAACTCTTAGTAATTGTTTTTGCATCACCCATCTTTCAATATGGACCCACGACTCGTGCGACATCCATATTTACTTAGGCGTTAAGCTAGACCCATCAATCATAAGATCATGATCAAAACTTAGTTCGAACGACCCACGACTCGCGGACATCGCCCTTGCCAAAATTAACCACGAAATATTGATCATTTAAAATGATCAATTAGGTAACTAAGAACTAATAAGCTCCACTAGCTATCCCACGACTCGCGGACAATAACTAGCTTTACTTACTAAACTTAAAACCTATTGATGGAATGCTAGGAATTTAATTCGAGATGTAGGAATTTAATTCAAAATTTGCATCTCGAATTAAATACCTATTATTCGAAATGAGCTTAATATTTAATGGGAATTTTCGAATCAACCGAAGAGTTGTTCGGTTCGACCTCACCAACATATATGTTATCCAATTTAATTAGTCTTGATTAATGCAAGTACAACTTAAATGCATTTCAAACAAGCACATAAACAGATAACATGTCCTAGCATGATACTAACATGTAATGATCATGGGTTCTACCTATCTTATGCGTGATATGTGGGAGTCACTCCACAATCACAAGTTCTAACATACATGCCACACAAACAGTTTAAATCACATAAGGGAAAGCGGTAACAAAATACGAGCCCTATCTCTATTACATTTAACAATTGAGATTCCCCTCCCTTACATTTTGAGGGGTCTTCACTTATGGCCTCCTTGTTACTTGAATGTGGTCCATCTTACTCCATGGGTGCATTGTCTCCATAATGAAAATAAAACCTCACCACCTATCTCTACTCTCAAATTACAATAAAAAGAAAAAAACATAAAGTAATAAGGCTCAATCTTCATATTGGCCTTAGACAATTACACGGGGCATACCCCGGCCTCAAAAACAGTAATATGGAAAGCCACATAATAAATCACATAACAGTACGCACATAAGTGAGGCTCCAACCTCAATTGAAAAACGCAACTATAGGGCTCCAACCCCAATTTAAACCATCCATGTGCATAAATTAAAACCATACATAGATCTAAACCCATGATCACCTAACATGCTTTAGCAAGAATTTAAATTTAACCAATAAATTAAAATTCTCGCTTTAAGCTCTAATAGCTTAAAACACGACTTAGATGCAATTCTTGTTCAAGAGCCTTTTCAATAAAACCCGAAAAACATTAAACTAATAAAATTCCAATTAATTTTTGAAAATTAATAATTTTATTCTTTCAATATTTTCAGAAAATGGAGATTGTAATTTTTCCAAAATTTAAATCGCTTAAAATTTCAAAATCCCAATTCAAACAATTATTTCAAAAATAATTCAAATTTAATAAATAAAAATTTTCAGAAAAATTAAATCGGGATTTCAAGGACCGAAAACAAGAAAAAACACGAAAACGCCAAAACCGTGCTCGGAACCGCCCGGAACGAGCACAGGCTCGCCGCTAGGCGCACGCCCTGCGCGCAACGCGTGCAGCTTGCTGCTGCTCGGGTGCAGGCGATGCCGGGCGGGTGCTCTCGCGCGGTTGCGGGACAGGCGGGCGGGCGCGCCTAGGCGGGGGCCTAGGCGCTGGCGGGCGTCAGTGGCGGGCAGTCCCGCGCGGTTGCGGGACTGCTGGGCGGGCGGTCGCGGGCCTGGCGTGCTACGCGTTAGCACGTCAGGCTCGCGTTTTCGTAACGCGATTTCGTGATTCGTACTTTTAGTTCAAAAACCAAAACAATCCAAAATTCAAAAACGATTTAAATTAATTTCTATCAAAACGGTTTTCAAGAAACACAATTTAAGAAAACAGTTTCAGAAATTCAAGTAAAATTACAGTTTCGTAATTCAGGCTTTCTAAAAGAACTCAAGAATACCTAATTCGCATCTAAGCCTAAGAATTTCTACCAAATTCAGAATAATTGAGACGAATCAGAAACACGATTAACGAGGTGGCTCTGATACCACTTGTTGGAAAACACAAATCAGAAAGCAGCGGAATTTAAAATTTTTTCCAACAAAAGGATCTTGAACTCGCAATCGTGTATCCAAATTCGTAAAGATAGAAAACTTACTTTTCTTTTATTCTTTCTTGAAGCGTTTCAAGCCACCCAAGAACGCTCTTCTCGCGGCTTGACAACCCGTCCCTCGAAAGTCTCTTTCTACTTCAGAATCCATTGTCGGGATAGCAATCCACACCAACCTAGATTCAATTCATGTTAGAGATGTTCTTAACAATATAACATAAAGAAAGAAACATGAAACGAGAAAAGCAGGATTGAAACTCCCTTCGAAAACCAGTTTTGCGAAAGTAGAAAACTGCCAGTCACAAAACCCTCGTGAAAAAATTCATCCTTCAGGATATGGACGAACGGTTTTCGCCATCTTCTTTGGTTCGATTTTTTCATTCGCTTCACGTCGGGTTCAGAATCGTTTCATCATCCCTTCTGATCGTTTTGCTTAATCCCCACTTTTGGTAAAGCTCGAATCTTCAAAACTTCTAACTTGAAGTCTCTAGAGATAGTCCACCAACTTGGCTACAATCTAACTAGTAAGGATGCTAGTTCTCTAGTTAGTGTTTAGGCTTAACCTAGGGTTTTGTTTATCTTGGAGAAAGGATGGTGTTCAACACATGAACCAAAAGAATTGTCAATTAGCTCTAAGGGGAGCTCGAGCTCCCCTATTTATAAGAGGGGAGGACCGAAAATTCCTAGTCCTTTATGGGCTAGGATTTTGGTCTCTCTCTCTCTCCTATTACTTGATCATCAAGTAATTTGACTTTGACTTTGAATTCTAATTCAAATCAACTTTCAAGAGAGCTAAAAATATCCAAACTATTTTTGGATAATTTTATACTTTATTTATTTAAAATAAATAACTTATTTTATCTAATTAATTAATTCATAATTAATTAAATAGATTATTTTTCTCCAAAATAAGACTTTCCTTTTAATTCAAAATTAAACCAAAGTCTATTAAATAATTAACAAATTTAATTATTTAATACATATATATAATATATATATATATATCCACACGTGTGTGACACGTGTCACAGTGACACGTGTCACAGTGACACGTGTCACTCATGTGAGCCACACGTGTGATTTCACACGTGTGGAACCCTCTTGGCCCGATTAACTCATTTAATCATTCTCAAGCCTCAACTCATGTAACCAAGTTGTTGTGTGTGACCCTCTAGGTTCTCAATTCAATTAGCAGTGACCCTAATTAATTAATTCACTAATTAATTAATCAGTCCACAAATTAAATGACCATAGTCTAGCAACAGGTGTTTAACCCCTAGCTGAATTGGAATGTTCGGATTCGACAGAACCTTTAAGTCATTGATTCATGTGAGATACAATCCTCCTACTTACTATCTCTCAACCATGATCTAGGGTAAGGGAATAATTAGAACCCTAATAATCTGGTCTTAAAGCTAAGTGCATTTCATATCCATTTGATCTCAATCCAAGAAACCCTTTTCTTGATGTCTTGATCTACTGCCTTGGCCAAGGACTCCATATGGTATATGAATGACTTACACAGTAAGAGATCACCTCGCATATGCAAGTGTAGGTCCTTTCTTGATTCTCATTCACTTTCATGAGTCACTTGTGCAGCCCCAGCATAAGCCTTGAATCAGTTGTCTAAGGCGACACCCTTTAAAGCTTATACCAAAGACTACAGAGTTAACTCATAAAGTGACATGGAACCTCAAGTCTAAGGATCAATTAATCACATCAATGACTCGTGAGATAATTCCTAATCTGGAAGTTTCCATTTCCTGAAATAGAAACTTCCTTTCCCATTTAGGAATGTTCTCACACGGGGCACCTCAGTGAACTTACTTATTAAAGTAAGCACCCTCATGTATCACGCACGTATCAACTATACACTTTGCACCTCCATGAAACAAGGTGGTCCTTCTTAAGGGCGTGATCCCACAAGCAAGCCTTAGAGGAGTCAGGTTGACACTCCCACTGTCTGTAGGACTCATCGGCTTGGAGTATTTTACTAATCATGACTTATGTGATATAGGGCTCGTTTCATGAACCATTTCACCTAAATGGTAGAGTCCTAAAGTCATCAGGATTAGGGGAGTTTTCATACATGCACAGCTAAAGTAAACGCATACCAAACAAGAGCATATAAAGAAGTGTTTGCCTATGATATTAATCAATCGTATATTATTCAAAGATTGTCTGTGATACTAGGAAAGTCCCAAAACGGATTATGACTAATCGGCTTTCTAGGGCACTATTCCTAACAACAAGCGTCTCAAAACATGCAAAGCACAAACAAGACACACGACAAGGGACCGCTGTACGGTTGAGTCGTTCTCCATCGGTGAGGTAAAGGCTTCGTCGCATCAAAGGCGTCCCTCCTAGCTCACCGTAACAAAGTGCACAAAATCAAGTATATACAACATCCAAGGTTACAAAAGTCACAAGAATTAACTCATACTTACATCATACAAGTTCACCAAAGTATCCAAGATCATGCGATTCGGTTACTAACTTCGTACCTAGTAGTAGCATGCATAGAAAGGTCATTTGATTCAATTTCCAAGCTCAAGTCTTGTATTAACATGCATAGATAAAGTCAATTTGAGCATTTAACGTGCATGAAGTTGTAAGTATCTAAACATAGCAATTAGAAGTCGTACTTTAACGATTGATTCAAGTAGTACTAATCAAGATGTCAAAATCTTAATCATGTATAAGTCTATGCAGCGCTCAAATATACGTACGTCATGCTCAATCCATATAAGACATACATTTATTCGCATAAGGTCATACTTCCAAGGTAAACAACATATTCTCGATTCCTTATATCACCCTCTAATGATCAGTTCAAGTCTCATATTCGACATCGTAGATGAGTGTATGCATCGTCATCCCATATTATCATGCTCAAATGAACAACATAATTTAATCACATAAAGTCATGTTTTTAAGGTAAGCGGTAAATTCTCAATTCATTTAATCATGCCTTACGAATTCGTAACATGCATCGGAGCATAAACTCAAATTTTTACACACATTCAAGGTTTAGAGATATTACAATTAGATCCCCCTAGGCGATTCACATAAGTTTGGAATTAATACAAAACATCCTTTAAGGTTCCTAGCAACTTGACATAAACCATCCATTTGTTAACTAATTAAGCATGATTCTTCAATTACATGAAAGTTCCCCATAAATAAAAAAAAATTTGACATAATTTCAACAATAATCATGCATCCCGAAAACAAGTAAACAACATGGTCTCACAAGTACTTATTCATGCTTTACATCCATTCAACATAGCTCATAAATCTCAAGGTTGCATTAATGCAAGGGTTACTAGAGTTATCACATGGTAGCACAACTGATCAAGGACAGCATTTATGCAAATTGCACAAGTAGGAGACAAGCTAAATACAAACGTAACATTTAACGTCAATCATTACCGACATAACATAAGAGAGGCTACAAAATAATTCAAGTTTAGGTAGAGTGCATGTATCAACTATCAAGTACACCACCCGGTAAAGAACAATCAATTTCTAACTTACCGTATTCACGTTGGCACTTAAAGCAATTAGCAACGCAAGTCACATGCATATCAAAAAATCACATTCTAGCATATAACGTCACAAGTGTAACAATCGGGTAATAATAATATTCAAATGAAAATGTATGAGTGCAATGCCGTGAATGCAGTCCGTACCTTTCACCGTAGTAATGAAATCATGCTCATCATCCTCTTGCCCGCCATTCAACGCATAGGCACGTGCATGTGCCACGGGCCTTATCTCATCACCCGGTCCCTTAGTCTTAGGTTCGGTACAATTCCTTGCTATGTGTCCGGTGCTCCCACAATTGAAACATTTACCAAGCTTCTCCCAACAATTTCCCTCACGATGAGTGATGCTACCACAATGATCATGAGGTTTACGCCCTTGTGCAGTTTATAGGATCTCCTTTCCTTTCCCTTTCTTAACCATCACGTGACCCTTTTTCCGCGGTGGAGGTTGAGAGAAAGAACTAGGGACAACTCTCTTAAGACCCGAACTGAAACAAGGATTAGCAACATTCTTCTTAGTTCCAAGTCTTTGTTTCTCCGCTTCCGCTTCCATAGCTAGCTCGGTAGCGGTGGCCCAATCGTTGGTCTCTACCTGAGTCAAGGTCCTCGCTAACTTTCCACGAAGCCCTTCCAAATTCCGTCGGTCCGTCCTCTGATTACAATCCTTAGCCCAAGGCGCTGGATCCCCACTAGTAAAGCATTTCCCAATCTCTCCCCAACATTCGTCTCCCTTATGGCCAATGTCACCTCGATGCTCATACAAACATCTAGTTCTCGGTCTATCACAATTCCTTGCCAAATGTTTTGTGCTACCACAGTTGAAACATCTACCTTGTTTCCACCAACAATTCTCCCCAAGGTGTGTAGCACGACCACAATGCTCACACGGGTTATGGCCCTTAATAGCTTGAGGGGCCTGTACTTGAGATGTAAAAATCTTAGCCTTACCCTTCTCATCCATATGGTGACCTCTCCTCTGATCGCAATCCTTAGCTTTACATTTTGGGTTGCCACAACATATAAAACACTTCCCGTGTCCTTTCCGGTAGTTATCCCCGAAGTGATTGGCGCTCCCATAATGCTTGTACGAGTTTCGGCCCTTAATAGCCAAAGGAGTCGCTGATCCGGATGCAAGATTTTTAGCCTTTCTATCTCCTAACCCCTTATGTGGTACTCGAGAAGTCGAAGGTGCCATCAAGGATGGTGATCTCTCAGACCCCAATCCGAAAACTACTCCCTTAGTTTGAAACCCTTGTTCCTTGACGGTGGGCGTAGGTATCAACGCCGGAGGTGCCAATAAGGTTTGCGGTGCTTGTAGGAGTTGCAAAATCTGAATCATAATAGTGAGCAATTCATTGACAATCAGAGGCGGCATTGGTGGTGCGATTTGATTTTCTGCCGGAGGGTCTTGCTCATTTTGGCGTGTCAGAGAGCGATCACTTCTACGAGGAGGCATCCTACACGCAATCTTATCTTGTATGCATGTCAATTAGTCATATGCTCATGTCACATATTGTCAAGTAAGCAATGCAATTGCATAATTTAGAAGCAATAGTTAACAAGATATACGTATCATGAGGACGTTCATATATGAAAACAAACCAATACATAAGCACGAAGTTAATTTAAGTACAACAAAGTAGTTACAAGTTAAGTGATATAGGCAAGTAGTTAACAAAAGGGTCAACATATTCAATCAAGATGTACATGTAATGTAAGAACAATTATGTTAATCAACAATGTAGCATATGCAAAATGAATCAATTTAAAGCACAGAAGCAAGTTATTCCTATTTCCGTACGACCTAGACGACTCGAGACGACTCAAGAGCCCAGTTTTGAACCTTCGGCTCTGATACCAACCAAATAGGGGTGTAACGCCCCAACAAGGGTATCCCACGCCTATCCCGCGCTACGGGCCTAGCTTGTATATAGAATTGTTATCCATATACCCGCCAAGATCGAAGCAAGCGGTGACAAACGGACATCCTAGCTAGGCGGTACTAGACTCACATCAAGAGAATTAAAACAAACACAAATACGCGGAAGCTTAAAACATACCACATGCATAAGAGTTCAAATTCAATATACCCACTTCAGACCTTCTCAAGTCAAATGAAAACAAATGCGAAAGATTAAATCATCAATTAAGTGACCAACACGGTCCAGCATGAAATGCTCAAAATACGGAAATGTAAATTATCCTAGAGACCGCCACGGTCCAACTAACAAGATAATAAATCCGATAACGTACATGCTAAATCCAAAACAACTCCAAGGTAACAAAACCAAAGTAAAAGCAACAAACATAACTAGACAACTAGACAAGACTCTCAAGAAAGACTCCCGCCTAGCATGACTCCAAAAGCAACCTGCGGACACGAAAGGTAAAGGAGATCAATTCAAACGGAACCGGTGAGGAGAAGTGTACATAATATAATTAACATAAAAAGGTTCAATGCATGCTCAAATCAAAGGTGTTCATGATCCGTTAACATTTTTAGAAAACAATGCAGATTTTATAAAAATACGGATCATAAACCAAAGCATCGGCTCGGCGAGTACGAGCACTCCATCCTTAATTCCCAAACCAAGTGAAATCAAACCAATCCATCCTTAACACCATTGATGTCGAGGGTGTGCACCCCCCGATCATCGCAAAAGAACCATGGAGAAGTGGGTCCATGAAACCGACCTTTCCCCAAGCCTACCTTAACCCCGAATCCTCCTAGGAGTCTTAGCAAACTTGTCCAAAAGTGGGTACTTCATAAGGGATCAACCGTCCGCCCTTGCGTTCCCGGCATCACCTCTTACTCCGCCCCGAGCGCTATCAAAAGAACCGACCAAGCAAGCGTCCTTGCAAGGTATAACAAAGGCTCGCTACACAACTCACACGTACATAATACTCAAATGAAAGTTGCGAAACCATTTTGGGTATCTATCCCATATACCAAAACTCAAGTTTTACTTGTAAACCGTTTTCCATAAGCAAATATCCATAATACGAGCAAAGCTCACAAAACTTGGCTTATAATGCCTACATATACATTTCGAAAACGGGAGTTTAAAACCAATAAATATGAGAGGCCATATGTGTCCACAGTTTTGAAAACATTTTGATATTATAACTCCTCACCTTTACCAAGAACCTCGAAGATCAAGCACGAACAAGGAAGGTTACACGTCCGGAGACTCACCACCTAACAAGACAACGTACCAACAAAGGTAAGACTCGACTCGAAACCCAACAAGACGACGCACGGCTTGGACATGAATGCAAATATGTTAATGGTGTGCAAGGAATGTTCAACGATGGTATAGATCGGCAATTATGATCATATTGCATCATATAAGTCATATATCAATTTCCCAAGTCATAAGTAATAAGCGACATATGAATCATACTTAACACAATTTAATTAAACAAATAACTTAGTCAATTAAGATAACTTAAGCATGATTGAGGTATAAAGATCATAATATAAGCTATACATGAGATGTCACAACATATAACGAGGTCACAATACATTAGAGACATAATATAAATAAGGAACAAACGAGAAGCAAAACAAGTGAAACGGATCAAGAAAACAAGGCTGGGGAAAATCCACCCCCATGGATTTTCCTTCACAAAAAATCCACCCTCGCGGATTTGGTCCAGAGCTACTGCCTTAAATCCACCCCCATGGATTTTTACACAGCAAAAATCCACCCTAGCGGATTCTGCCCAGAATTTAAAAAAAACGTGACAGCCACTCCGAATTCGACGGGAATGAGTTCTAAACACCCCAAAACATGAAATTAAGATTCCAAAACCACAAATAAGCATCGTAAACCATCAAGTTACATAATAAAGCATTTAGGAACATTTAAACATCAAGAAATCTAACAATTCATGCAAGAACTTCATCTTCTACAAGTTTCAAGAAAGCTTCAAGCATAACAATGGTGAAATCAACAATCATTGCAAGAAATTGTAGGAAATCTATCACATTCTCCATAAAAACACATAAGGAACAAGAATCCATCATCAAATCAAGCTAAAACAAGCTAGAACATGAACATGCAAGAATTCTTCATAAAAGCTTCAAAGGTCAACAATGGTGGTTTCTTCAAACAAGCATGAAAATGAGAAATTTTTACATCAAATCACTCCCAACATCATAAGAAACATATTTCCATCATAAAATTCGGATTTAATCCATCTAACCAAGAACCCTAGATTTCAAACTCAAGCTTCAAGTTCAAAGAAGAAGGCCCACATAAGCATTCAAGCATTTCTTACCTTAAGAGCTGAAAGTGGAAGAGGGAATCTTGTTCTTTAGTCTTGAATCTCCAAATTTAGTCTCCACTCTTGGCTCTTGAAGATGGCTTGAAGTTCTTGAGAGAATATGGATGGTCTCTTGAGAAAAGTGAGGGAGAGAGTGTGTTTCAATCTTGAAATAACGTAAGAATGGGTTTTGGTGTGTTAAATCTGATTTTGTAAATTGGGTCAGCCATATAGGGTTATGGAGCGGGTCATACGGGTTGGATTTAGGTGAAATTGGGGCTCAAATTGGGTCAGAATTGAAATTGGGTCGCAGGTCAACATTTAAAGGCTTAAAAGGTTGACTTTTCGTAAAATGGCCATAACTTCTTCGTCCGAACTCCAAATCGAGCGAATCAGGAACCCACGAACTCGTAATCGAATTATCTACTCAATTTCATTAAGTTCTAACCAGTTCCAGGCTTGGAAAATAAATTTACCATATAGTCCCTAAATTATGCTTTAATATCCAAATAAGCATATTATTTCGTTTAACCATAAAGCATGCTATCAAAACTCTTTAAGCACAATACGAGCACATACTTATCATATCAAATAGCCACATAAGTCATGTAAATCATGTTTTTCACATAAGCACCAAATGTCTATCAAATTAAGGCATAAATCCACATAAGTCATGCAAGGAAAGGTAAATCGTGCACTCTCGTACCAAACTTTACCTTGATCGAGAAGCGGGGCGTCACATGTCATATGTGTACAGTTAACAAGAAATGTATTGGGAGGGCAAATAGTGCTGATTATTAGTACGACATGACGATCACCTCATCATCCAGTTTCATGATCTGTAATGCAATCATACCAAGTACAATTTCTGCAAGCTCTCCAAATAGCATAACATCTAATGGAGTCAGATTGTCGGACACTGTCACGACTAGGCATGCAAATGAGCCGAGCCTTGGCCTTTTTTCCTGGCTCGACTCGGCTCGGCTCGACTCGGCTCGAGGCTCGTCCAATATGTATTTTTTTGATTTAAAAAATCAGTTTTTGTAATAATTTAATGTATTTTTATATATAATAATATATATTAAATGAATATATATCAGAAATATATTACTTTTTTATTCATTTTATATAAAAATTAACAAATATATATATAATATTATATATTAATAAAATATTTATATATATATAAATTTAAAATATTATTTTTTAATTAAATATATAGGCTCGCAAGCCACGAGCCCAGACTCAAAGGGCTTGAGTTCGGGCTTGGCTCGAGCTTGCTCACCAGGCTCGCGAGCCGACTCGACTCGTTTGCATCCCTAGTCACGAATAACTTAGCCCTAAAAAGTTGCAATTAAATTTGAATGTAAAAGGTTCCATTGTAATGAAAGAGTAAATCGTGAAATGTACTTAAGAACAAAATATATATAGTACCTAGGTTTTGCAATCGTTTCAGTATTGCAAAAATTGCGCATGATTTTCCATTCATATTATCCTGATGTGCTTTTTAAACAGGTATTGCACGCCATGTACCAAAATGTAACACCCGAGCGCAAGGTACCACATCCCCCGCACCGAGACCACACCCGAATATGAAATAGATAATCCATACTCAAGCTAGATCATGGCGAACGGGGACATACACACACTCTAGGCTAGGCGGGACTAACCCTTAAACCAAGAAATACAAGAATAGACAATAAATCGGAAGCATAGATAACATATAAGCTGTACATTGAGCATCACGCTCCAAAAGAATATATCATAAGTCACATGCCTAAAAGGCCCAAAATATACAATTCCCCAAGTCATAGATAAAATACCAAGACCATAAGTATGAGTATGCAAGTGTAAACAAAATATACAAGAGCTAGAATCAAATGCAAGACTCTAGACTCGAATTCCCGCCTAGCTCCCCTTACACCTGCACAACAAAAACTGAAAACAATCCGGGTTCAGTCCAAAGGGGACTGGTGGGTATAAAACAGGGCATAAATATAGATAAAACGATAATTAAACAAGTACATGCAAGCCATAATCCCAAATGAGGTTTTCAAAACATTTCTCAAGTGAGTGAAATAAGGAAATCATCAATCGGGATTATAACACTCAAATTCATTAGGTCTTTAGTGGCCCGGCGAGTGGGCGTGCATTATCTCCAACCAACACCTTGTGTATTTCAATAAAACATTCATTCAATCATTCTTTTCATGCATACTATTCTTTTGTGCACATACATAACATATACTCCTTCTTCCTCCGGGTTGGTGGACGGGTTTGCAAGACCCGGCCACCCATGCATTGACCAAAAGGGGTTACATGACTCCCCGGATGGCACTCAACGTCCATTCCTCGCTAACTCCTAACGAGGTCCGGTTATGTCGTTAGATTGGTGGGACTAGTGAAAGGGATCACTGTCGGCCCATGCCTCCCCGGATAGCCTCTAGCACTAAGTCCCTGGGCCCCATTCTGTGCATTCGATCATTTCTCGCCAAAACATTTAGGTAGGGTTCATAAAAGAAGGGCTTTACGTTCAAAATCATAGACTCGATAAAAAGGACTCTATATATATATAATTTTAGGCCGAAATCTTTACACATAAGAGGTATATAAGGTCACTTAACTAAGTAGAAGAGAAACCCACCTTCAAAGATAAAATAAAAGGAGTAGAAGCTTCAAGGATCACCTTCACCTTCAACCGGACCCGGATCTGTGCGAACAAAGTGGTGTGAGATTCAAAATGAACAAATAAGACGCTCGGCAATAAAATGATCATGATATGAATGCATAAAAGATGATATTATGTAATGGACACGTTCATGTGCACTATTAATGTCTTAAAGACATATAAACATTCATTCCATTCTTTTAATGAAGCGTTCAAATTTGTTAAAGTTCAACATCTCCATAAATCATACTAAATTAGTCCAAGAAATTCAAATAACGATCATAACACGTAGTATAACATGTATACGTTTCATACAAGTCATTAAATAAGGAATAAATAGCAATTAGGGTTCAAATGTAAGAGCAGAGTCCATGCATGCGCACATTAGGAGCAAAGAAGACACATTGAAGCATAACTCGTAAAATATTCCACGAAAAATCATAAAATTTCATAACACTCAAGATAATACATGTTAGCATAGCATAGAAGTCATAAAAGAGGTGGAGGAATATAAAACAATCGAAGAAAAACAAGAAAAAATGAAACCGGAGCAATAAAAAAAAACTGGACAGAATCCACCCCCATGGATTTGGTCCAGACCTACTGACTCAAATCCACCCCCGTGGATTTGAGTCTGTAGCCAAAAAAAAGAAAGAAACGCAGCCGAAAAACAGAGCAACACCATTCAATCTCCAACCAACATACTTAGGTAAGTTAAGATCACCAATACGCAAGAAAACCACTCCACAACAACACACAAACATGCTCCCAAAGTGTTGAAACATGATATGGAGGTAAGGATGATCATTTCATGTAAAAATTTCAAATATACATTAATTGTAACTCATGAATGCTTCAACTACCATCTAGTACTTCACCATAAATGCAAAGAAGGTGTCATGGCAACCATATTCAAGCTTGGAATCAACCAAAACAACCAAGGAATGAAAGAGATCAACAAATTGGCATATAACCTACCTATTCATCCATATATCCAAAACCCCATCAATACATGATCAAAATTGGGGATGAAAAGCTTAAAATGACCCATATTGAATGTATAACATGATCCTAAACTCACCTTGTGGATTGAATGGAGGAAAAATGGAGATTTGAGCTTGAATCTCCAAGGAGGGCAAGGGTTACGGGATTTTCTGGAGAGCAGGGAAAGTTTGGTTGATTTTGGATTAGTTGCTGAGGTTGGTTCGGTATGGGGGTGTATGGGGAGATATTGGGGTTAACTAGGGTCACATAGGTTCAAACCATGGTTAATTTGGTCAAGGTATGAGGGAGTTATGGCATTTTTGGCAATGTGTGGTAGATTTGGCTCCCGTTGCCAGTTTCGGTTGAATTTCGGGGGTTCAAATGATATTAGAAAAATATAAGGCTAAGTTCATTGAACTCAAATTTTTGATACGAGTTCAAGGAAGTTGACGAAACTCGAATCCGAGTTTCCTAGCTCAAGATATCACGTACGGAACCAAAGGTGCGCTAATTTTCCGTTAGCCCCGTTTTGGTTCCAAATGCACAAAATAAATTCAAAACACAATCAAACAAATCCGAAAACATAAAATGAGAATATATGCATATTCAAGACACAAGTAAATCCAACATATTAAAATTCCACAAAGTTTCGAATTCATTAAATACGGAAACGACACGTAAACATTTAACGCATGCGCAAATATTCAAGAAATTCATATAATTTCAATTCAAATAGTTCAAATATTTAAAGAATTTCAAATAAGAATAAATATAAATCATATAATCAAGTAATTAAAATAATTTAAACGCGCACTTAAAGTGCACACAAGTCATACCTGAAAATCCGAAATAGCGGGGCGTCACAACCTCTTCCCCTTAAAAGAATCCGTCCTCAGATTCACTGATTGTCCGGAAATAACTCGGGATGGAATTTCCTCATCTTATCCTCCGTCTCCCACGTAGCCTCTTCCGATTTATCACTTCTCCATAGGACCTTAACTAGTCGGATTTACCGGTTTCGAAGTTCTTGAAATTTTCGATCCAAAATCTTAACCGGTTTCTGAACGAAGGTAAGGTTAGGCTCAATTTCCACTTCTTCCTCGGGTAGGATCTATGAATCATCCGGATGATATTTTCTGAGTTGGGAAACATGGAACACATTGTGAATTCCCGTCAAACTCGGAGGTAGATCCAACCGATAAGCCGTATCCCCGATTTTCTCCAAAATCTCATAGGGTCCCAAGTACCTAGGGTTCAATTTCCCTCCTTTTCCAATTCTCGTGAACCCTTTTCTCGGAGAAGCTTTTAGGAATACCCTATCACCTACTTCAAACTCAAGATTTTTCCTTCGACGGTCCGCATAACTCTTTTGTCTATCTTGAGTTGCTTTCATCCGTTGTCGAATCAATTGAATCTTATCAATCGCCACTTGAACGGCCTTAGAAGGCTTTTCCTTCTTTTCTCCCTGTTTCACTCCTTCTTGTTTACTCCATTTCCATTCCTCTAAATCGAAAAACAAGGGAGATCTACACTTCCTTCCGTAGAGAGCTTCATAAGGTGCCATTCCTATCGAGGCTTGAAAGCTATTGTTGTAGGCAAATTCAATCAACGGCAGTTGTTCGTTCCACGAGCTCTGAAAGTCCAATGCACACGCCCTTAACATATCCTCTAAATACTTAATCAACCTTTCAGATTGTCCGTCCGTTTGAGGATGAAAAGCGGTGCTGAAATGAAGCCTTGTTCCCAAATTTCTTTGCAACTCTTGCCAAAATTCGGAGGTAAACCTTGGATCCCGATCTGACACTATACTTACGGGCACTCCATGTAACCGAACTATCTCATCCCGATATTTCTTAGCCAATTTCGACACTTTATCGGACATCCGAATAGCAAGAAAATGTGCCGACTTTGTCAATCGATCCACTATCACCCAAATTCTATCGAAACCACCTTTCACTCTTGGAAGACCCGAAACAAAATCCATAGCCATCTGTTCCCATTTAGATTCGGGTATAGGTAACGGTTGCAATAATCCCGACGGCTTCTGATCCTCAGCTTTCACTAACTGACAAGTCAGGCATTGTCTCACAAAGTTCACCACATCTCTCTTCAAACCATTCCACCAATAATATTGCTTGAGATCCCGATACATCTTGTTTCCTCCCGGATGTACTGAATAAGCATGTAGCACCCGGAACGCCGAGATGCCACACCCTCGCACCATAAGTCTAGCTCACACATGAAATGGGTAGTCCATATATGAACCGGACTCATGGCGAACGGGTGACAATAAAAAAAACTCACTAGCTAGGCGGGACTAACCCTCAAACCAATCAAGTTCGAATCTAGGAATTTAAAGCGTAAGCATAATAATTCCATTAACATATATCAAATATCTCAAAAGAATTAACTTCCAACTTTATATCAATACATATAGGTACCATATTTACATCAAAAGTATATATATATAGTAGTAGGTACCAACACTTATCAATACATTATCATCTCCAACATATCCATAACATGAAAATACAATGCTAGACTCAACTCGACAACTCGACACGACTCGGACTCCCGCCTAGCACGCCACTGACAGTACCTGAAAAGTGTGAGGTATCAGTCTACCACAGACTGAGTGAGGGGTTTATAAATAAATATTCGCACAAGTAACATGCAAGCCATAATCTCGGGTAAGGGTTTATAAAATAGAGACAATATAAGTTTAATAGTAAAAGATAACTCGCCTGAGATTACAACTAATCAATTTAATAATTCAATCATTATCAATTCAATAGGTGGCCCGGCGAGTGAGGGCAATTCTCCAACCTTTCTCCAAAAGTGTACAATTCATGTTTGATTTAATTATCAGGTGATCATGCGATTCAATTATAGTGTAGTAGTGCAGTAGTGTATTCAATCAATTCAATAAATAAGTGCAATCAATGTAATAACCCGAGGATGGCCCGTGGTGCCGGACCCATCCCCAGTCTCCTTCTCTCTCCGGGTGATGGTGGGCTTGCAAGACCCGGCCATCCATGCATGGTGTACGTCAGGAACATGACTCCCACGTACGGGATTTCTTTCCTCCACCAAACCTCCTGGTGGATTCAGAGGTGATCCCAAAATTTGTGAGGATAGTGCAAGAGTTACCCGTCAGCCCTTGCTTCCTCGGTTGGCTCAATACACTACCCTCGGGGCCCAACGTGAACATGCTTTACTCGCAAAAACATTCAATCAATCAATCCGTTCAATCCGTTCAATTCATGAAATCCATTGTAAATTAATAAGATTTGAAAACTATAAATATACGTATACTTTTGGCCGAAAACACACGTAGGGTTGTAAGGGTTCTAAGTAGCTAGAATTTAAACCTCACCTTGACAAACCAACCAAAAAGGAAGTAAGAAGCACCCTACGGAGCAGGCTCCTCGAAACCGGGACCGTGATCTGTGTAACAAGGACAAGTGTACATGAAACTCGACTCTTATGAACCAATTAAGATGCACGGCGAAGTCATAATCAAGATATCATGCAATAACAATCAAGGAGTGTCAAGTAGGAGCATGATTATCAATTAAACAAGTATATATATCATATAAATCACATATGGGAGCCAAGGAAGTGAAAGAAATGCAACAAGAAAGGTTTTGGTGAAGTTTGGCCAAAACCAATAATATTTAGAAATGTACATGTGGAGGGAAAACTGGAATATCTTTAATTCTAGAAGTGGGAATTGAGTTTTTCTTGTTGGATATGAAACTAGACACAAAGACCTTTCCGAGCATATAAGGCTCGTTTTCTAGTTCAAAGCGAGGAGAAAATGGTGGACGGTTGAAGTTAGGCGAGTGTAGTTTGTCGGGAAAGCAGCGACACCAAAAAGAATTGATCATAACTCACAAATGGGAAAAGATATTGAGGTGATTCCAATTGGAGGTTGTTCTAGACTTTAAGAGATTTCCAAATAATAAAAAATCAGGTCATTTGGAGTTCGGATGAGGGAGTACCCGGCCGGGTAAAATTCAAGGGAAAAGTTCCCCGACCGGGTAGGCATTACAGAAGCTCTCGGGGGGGAAAACTACCCGCCCGGGTACTTTTTATGCGCAAAAACTACCCGGCCGGGTACTGTTCCAGAGGTGAAAAAAAGGGCAAAACAGGGGAAGCTTCGGGGGAGGAAGAAAAGGGATGAAAACCCAAAGCAAACTCAACCAAAAAGCTCCAAACAATCATATAACATGTATATAACTCATATATATCAATTAGGAATCAAGTAGTCCATTAAACCATGCTCAAATCATCAAGGAATCATCAATCAAAACCCATATAAAATCATGAACTCCAACTTCCATATTATTCAAGAAATCATGCAAGCTTCCAAGATTAATGATCCTAAGCATGCTTCTAATCACTTATACACAAGAAATCATATCATAATCGACAAACCTTACTTCAAATAAGTTCAAGAGATTCATATAAATACTCCATCTATACGTTAAAGTGAAGGAAAGAAGGGATGATATGATGGGATGATGAAGATGCTCCAACTTATGCAATTAACTTCCTTGATTCAAGCTTGAAATGATGAAATCTCCTTCTTCTCTTCCATGGTGTTTTGATCGTGTATTAGTGTGTGTGTGTGTGAGGTTTGATGAAATGTGATGAAATGAAAATGTGGGAGAGATGAATGTATGTAATATAATTATAGATATAATGTATATATGTATAAAGTAATAAAGTGGAGATATTATGTATATTATATGTATATAAATCTTTAGTGCTCTTATTATTATATACATATATAATGAATGTGTGAGTGTATTAGGGTAACATGAATACATGAATGTATATATGTATATAACGCATGTTGATAATTAATTGCATGAGTGAATGAGATTAGAAAAATAACAATCTCATAAAATAAGTTTAAATATATAAATAGGTACATATATATATACATATATATACATGTAAATGAAAATATGTTATAAGATGAAAAGTATAAATTATGCATATAATAGGAAATGCATTGAAATGAAATTAAAATGAATATCATGATATGAAAGTTATAACAATAACACATAATGCATGAATGGAAAAACCGGGGCGTTACAAAGCAGATTTATGAGCTTCATCCAAAATGAGCCTTCTCAAATCCTTAGGAATCACAATTCTGTTCTTGAACCTGAAAATTCCCGTATCATCAAATCCAAAAGGACACTCGGGATCCTCTCGAGCTTTCTCAACTAATTTCTGAACTTCGGGATCACTTCTTTGAATCTCAAATATCCTTTCTCTTAAATCCGAGTGAATTGAAATTTTAGAGATACGAGCACTTATTCTAATAGGCTCTTCTATATCTCTACTCGTCCCTTCCAAGTTAGATACACTAGCCTTCCTGCTCAGTGCATCCGCGACCACATTAGCTTTGCCGGGATGGTATTTAATCACACAATCATAGTCTTCGAGAGATTCCATCCAACGCCTTTGTCTCATGTTTAGCTCCTTCTGAGAAAACAAGTACTGGAGACTCTTGTGGTCAGAAAAGATCTCAAATGAAACCCCGTAAAGATAATGCCCCCATTTCCCTAGGGCAAATATCACGGCTGCAAGTTCGAGATCGTGCGTGGGATAATTCTTTTCGTGTTCCTTCAACTTCCTAGAGGCGTAGGCGATCACTTTCCCATTCTGCATCAATACACAACCCAAGCCTTCCTTAGAGGCGTCCGTATAAACTGTGTAACCTTCATTACCTTCGGGAAGTGCTAACACAGGTGCAGTTGTCAACTTCTCCTTTAACACTTCAAAACTCGCCTCACATGAAGAATCCCACTCAAATTTAGCCTCTTTCTTTGTCAATCGGGTCAAAGGAGCCGCAATCTTTGAGAAATCCTGTACGAATCTCCGATAATAGCCCGCTAAACCCAAGAAACTTCTTATTTCTGAGACATTCTTCGGAGTTTGCCACTGAGTAACTGTCTCTATCTTTGAAGGATCTACTTCCAAACCCTTCCTTGAAACAACGTGGCCTAGAAAAGAAACCCGATCAATCCAAAATTCGCACTTGCTGAACTTAGCATACAATTGGTGTTCTCTCAACTGATCCAACACCAACTTGAGATGTCAGGCATGATCCTCTTCAGTTCTTGAATACACCAAAATGTCGTCAATGAAGATCACCACAAACTTATCGAGGTAGGGATGAAAAATCCTATGCATCATATCCATAAATGCTGCAGGGGCATTAGTTAGACCAAATGGCATGACTACGAACTCGTAATGCCCATACCGGGTGTTGAATCCCGTCTTTGGAATGTCTCCTTCCCGGATTTTTAATTGATAATATCCCTGCCTCAAATCCAGTTTCGAGTATACCCCTGAACCTTGCAACATATCAAACAAATCCTCGATGTGGGGTAAAGGATACTTATTCTTGATAGTCATTCTGTTTAACTCTCGGTAATCGATGCACATCCTTAAGGTTCCGTCATTTTTCTTAACAAATAAAACCGGAGCACCCCACGGTGAAGAACTCGGCCGAATAAATCCATTCTTAAGAAGTTCTTCCAATTGAATCTTTAATTCCTTTAATTCAGCCGGTGCCATTCTATAAGGGGTCTTGGAATACGGCGTTGATCCCGGATACAAATCTATAACAAATTCTATCTCTCGATCCGGTGGCAACGAATTCAAACTTTCCGGGAACACATCGGGATACTCCTTAACCACGGCCACATCTTCGAACTTAACTTGATCCTTAGGTTTATTAAGAAGATAGGCAACATATCCCGTAGCTCCATCTCTAATCAATTTGTGAGCTTCGGTAAAAGACAAAAGCGACACTGATTTCGAACCAAACCCCACAATTACTTCTTTACCCAAATGGACCTTTTTAGCAAAGCAATCAACCATGGCCCGGTGCTTGTACAACCAATCCATGCCCAATATCACCCCGTATCTCTTCATTAGCATAACGATAAAATTAGCTGAATAAACCCGGTCTTCCATCTTCACAACACAATTCTTCACCACCCTGTTTGACACAATATTTCCCCCGAGAGGGGAGCTAACTAGGAAGCAAATATCCACAAAAATAACAGGTAGGCAAAGAGTAGCACATAGATCACAAGAGATAAAGGAATGCGTGGCACCCGGATCGAATAATGCATGTATGTTCATGTTGTGAATGCAAAAGGTACCTTCCACCACGGCATTTGGGTCGGCCTCGATATTTTGTTCCTCGCCCTCAAGGGCATAAGCTCGTGCTTGAACTAGTGGCCTTTGAGCTCCTCCCTGAAAACCTGGAATTTTGTCGGGGCAAACATTGGCTATATGATCCGCCTTTCCACAAATTAGACATAACCCGAGTCTTCTCCTGCAAGTGTTATAAGAATGGGTTGGTCCTCCATAATACATACACGGAGGATGATCTTTGCGAGGTCCTGTAGGAGCTTGGGGAACTTGAGGTGCCCGTGGAGCTTGCTTTGGGACAAAGGGACGGTCTTTTTTGTTGAGGAGTTGAGAAAGTCATAGGTCTCTTTCCTTGATTATACCCCGATCCGGAACCGGATCCTTGTCCCTGCCGGTAAGAAGACCTTCGGGCATTCACAGAATCTTCCACTTTTAAGGCCTTCACAGTCGCCTTAGCCCAAGTACTCGTGTTAACGGCTTCAAGAGATGTCTGAATATCAGGCCGAAGTCCTTGAACGAATTGCATGGCCTTATGAGAGTCATCACTCGCTATATTGGGGGCATAGCGGGATAACCTCTCAAACTCTGAAATGTATTCACCAACCGACCTCGATCCCTGCTTCAATTCCGTAAATTCCGTCAATCTTCGCGTGCGGGATGCGGGAGGAATAAACTTGTTCTTGAATTCCCGTGTGAAAACCTCCCAATTAACCTCTTCTCCCATTGCAGCTAAAACAATCATAGTACTTTCCCACCATGAGTAGGCCTCACCTTGAATTAGAGTAATAGTACATCGGGCCTTCTCCCGAGACTCGCATGGAATAAGTTCCCAAATCCTCTCCACTTCCTTGAGCCACATCTCCGCTGTATATCATTTCCCTTGAAGAATTTCGGGGGATGTTGGTTTTGAAAGTCTCTAAGGATAGCAGAAAGTAGAGTCTCTTGTGGTACTGCGGGTGCAGGTGGTGCTGGAGGTGCAGGTGGCACATAGTCCACAAGCCTTTGATCAATAATATTTATGACTGAATTCACAAAAGCTTCAGCCGGTTGTGGTGGTGGTGGAGGAGGTGTAGGAGAACGATTTCGGCGATGGCGCCGTTCCGGAGATCGATATCTTCTAGGAGGCATCCTGTTAATAAAATACGGAAAATGCATGCTATGTTTAGTTCATGCATGAAAAGAGAAGATCATTCAATCAAAATGCGATAATTAAGTACATAGGCACAGTAGAGATGCAAAAGAGACACGTTGACAAGTAATTCCTATAGCCGAACGACCTAGACCGACTCACACGACACTAGGGCCCGGTTTTGCAACCCGAAGCTCTGATACCACATTAGGATGTAGCACCCGAGCGCAAGGTACCACATCCCCCGCACCGAGGCCCCACCCGAATATGAAATAGATAATCCATACTCAAGCTAGATCACGGCGAACGGGGACATACACACACTCTATGATAGGCGGGACTAACCCTTAAACCAAGAAATACAAGAATAGACAATAAAGCGGAAGCATAAATAACATATAAGCTGTACATTGAGCATCACGCTCCAAAAGAATATATCATAAGTCACATGCCTAAAAGGCCTAAAATATACAATTCCCCAAGTCATAGATAAAATACCAAGACCATAAGTATGAGTATACAAGTGTAAACAAAATATACAAGAGCTAGAAGCAAATGCAAGACTCTAGACTCGAATTCCCGCCTAGCTCCCCTTACACCTGCACAACAAAAACTGAAAACAATCCGGGTTCAGTCCAAAGGGGACTGGTGGGTATGAAACAGGGCATAAATATAGATAAAACGATAATTAAACAAGTACATGCAAGCCATAATCCCAAATGAGGTTTTCAAAATATTTCTCAAGTGAGTGAAATAAGGAAATCATCAATCGGGATTATAACACTCAAATTCATTAGGTCTTTAGTGGCCCGGCGAGTGGGCGTGCATTATCTCCAACCAACACCTTGTGTATTTCAATAAAACATTCATTCAATCATTCTTTTCATGCATACTATTCTTTTGTGCACATACATAACATATGCTCCTTCTTCCTCCGGGCTGGTGGACGTTTGCAAGACCCGACCACCCATGCATTGACCAAAAGGGGTTACATGACTCCCCGGATGGCACTCAACGTCCATTCCTCGCTAACTCCTAACGAGGTCCGGTTACGTCGTTAGATTGGTGGGACTAGTGAAAGGGATCACTGTCGGCCCATGCCTCTCCGGATAGCCTCTAGCACTAAGTCCCTGGGCCCCATTCTGTGCATTCGATCATTTCTCGCCAAAATATTTAGGTAGGGTTCATAAAAGAAGGGCTTTACGTTCAAAATCATAGACTCGATAAAAAGGACTCTATATATATATAATTTTAGGCCGAAATCTTTACACATAAGAGGTATATAAGGTCACTTAACTAAGTAGAAGAGAAACCCACCTTCAAAGATAATATAAAAGGAGTAGAAGCTTCAAGGATCACCTTCACCTTCAACCGGACCCGGATCTGTGCGAACAAAGTGGTGTGAGACTCAAAATGACCAAATAAGACGCTCGGCAATAAAATGATCATGATATGAATGCATAAAAGATGATATTATGTAATGGACACGTTCATGTGCACTATTAATGTCTTAAAGACATATAAACATTCATTCCATTCTTTTCATGAAGCGTTCAAATTTGTTAAAGTTCAACATCTCCATAAATCATACTAAATTAGTCCAAGAAATTCAAATAACGATCATAACACGTAGTATAACATGTATACGTATCATACAAGTCATTAAATAAGGAATAAATAGCAATTAGGGTTCAAACTTAAGAGCAAAGTCCATGCATGCGCACATTAGGAGCAAAGAAGACACATTGAAGCATAACTCGTAAAATATTCCACGAAAAATCATAAAATTTCATAACACTCAAGATAATACATGTTAGCATAGCATAGAAGTCATAAAAGAGGTAGAGGAATATAAAACAAGCGAAGAAAAACAAGAAAAAACGAAATCGGAGCAATAAAAAAAAACTGGACAGAATCCACCCCCATGGATTTTTCCAAAGAGAAAAATCCACCCCCATGGATTTGGTCCAGACCTACTGACTCAAATCCACCCCCGTGGATTTGAGTCTGTAGCCAAAAAAAAGAAAGAAACGTAGCCGAAAAACAGAGCAACACCATTCAATCTCCAACCAACATACTTAGGTAAGTTAAGATCACCAATATGCAAGAAAACCACTCCACAACAACAAACAAACATGCTCCCAAAGTGTTGAAACATGATATGGAGGTAAGGATGATCATTTCATGTAAAAACTTCAAATATACATTAATTGTAACTCATGAATGCTTCAACTACCATCTAATACTTTACCATAAATGCAAAGAAGGTGTCATGGCAACCATATTCAAGCTTGGAATCAACCAAAACAACCAAGGAATGAAAGAGATCAACAAATTGGCATATAACCTACCTATTCATCCATATATCCAAAACCCCATCAATACATGATCAAAATTGGGGATGCAAAGCTTAAAATGACCCATATTGAATGTATAACATGATCCTAAACTCACCTTGTGGATTGAATGGAGGAAAAATGGAGATTTGAGCTTGAATCTCCAAGGAGGGCAAGGGTTACGGGATTTTCTGGAGAGCAGGGCAAGTTTGGTTGATTTTGGCATAGTTGCTGAGGTTGGTTCGGTATGGGGGTGTATGGGGAGATAGTGGGGTTAACTAGGGTCACATAGGTTCAAACCATGGTTAATTTGGTCAAGGTATGAGGGAGTTATGGCATTTTTGGCAATGTGTGGTAGATTTTGCTCCCGTTGCGAGTTTCGGTTGAATTTCGGGGGTTCAAATGATATTAGAAAAATATAAGGCTAAGTTCATTGAACTCAAATTTTTGATACGAGTTCAACGAAGTTGACGAAACTCGAATCCGAGTTTCCTAGCTCAAGATATCACGTACGGAACCAAAGGTGCGCTAATTTCCCGTTAGCCCCGTTTTGGTTCCAAATGCACAAAATAAATTCAAAACACAATCAAAAAAATCCGAAAACATAAAACGAGCATATATTCATATTCAAAACACACATAAATCCAACATATTAAAATTCCACAAAGTTTCGAATTCATTAAATACGGAAACGGCACGTGAACATTTAACGCATGCGCCAATATTCAAGAAATTCATATAATTTCAATTCAAATAGTTCAAATATTTAAAGAATTTCAAATAAGAATAAATATAAATCATATAATCAAGTAACTAAAATAATTTAAATGCCCACTTAAAGAGCACACAAGTCATACCTGAAAATCCGAAATAGCGGGGCGTCACACAAAACCTTTGTTGTTCATCTGTTATTTCAGCGTGGACGTTCACCCAAAACTTATCATCCTACGGACAACAAATTGGCAGCTATTATTTTAGACAAGGTTGAAGCTGAAAAATAAAGGAAACTAAACAAATAATGCAGATGTATTCTGAGAAGATGGACTAATTTGTAGCAGTAGAAAAGTAAGGATGTGATGGTACAATGGATATTGATTGAGTTTTACTTATGAAGTAGAATGTCATGATATTTTAGTTTAGCCATTCAAGCACTTGGAAATTATGTTTTTTTGTGTGAAAGATATCAAAAGAAGCATTATTGATTGAATCAGACACACATATGTATAAACATGTATTTCCTGAAAACAATGTTAATACTATTTTTATTGTTTGTGTATGAAGGAAGAAAACATAATGTGTATAAAAGATTTTGGTTCTATGAGTCAGTAGTATATAGTAAGGATTATGCAGAGTTCAGCATTTGACAAATTAATTTTCGCGTTTTGCACATTTCCAAAGGAAAATGTGACGAAAATAATACAACAAGCCAAAAATTTATGGTCAGCTGTAAATCGAGGCAGCCATTAGGGCCATATTATGGAATATAGATAAATTGCTTTATGCACTTCAGTTGAATTATACTTAGATTTGATAAATACATATTATAATATAATAAGAGACGTCAAGTGGATATGCAGGTTTAAAAAACTTAAAAATCTCATGTAACGCCCCGCGTTTTCGTACGTGCAGGTAAGTGATACGTGTGGTTATTTCTTGAATTATATGATTTTTATTTCCACTTATTAGTTTAATTGCATTCTTACTTGAAATATTTGTCTAAATTTCATTTGTATACCAATTTGAAATGTGAATATATGATTGAACTTGTAAAATTGTAAATTGCATGAATCTTATGTCAATTTTATGAAATTGTATGATTTATATATATCGAGGTGTAATTGTAACTTATTTGAAAGTTATGGACTTGATTGAAAATAACTCTTGGGCTTAATTGTCACTTTTTGAAAGTTTAGGGACCTATTTGAATAATAGGCTACCCTGAACGGTTTTTCGAATATCTTGAGCTTGGGACCTCGGATTTGAGATCCGTGTTCGGCATTCAGTTTGTTTCGACGACTCGGACTGAATGAACTTGATCTTATACCTTTTCGATGCCATTTGAATCTCCAATGAAGCAAATTTCAGCCAACACGAACCTTATAGCTCAACTTGAATCCATTTTAAGCTTACCGAACCGGTTTGACCCGTATTTGATCCATTTCTCCATCTTAAGAGCTGAAAATCCTTCTCCTTTCTTCCATAAACATCGATCCTCATCATCTCAAGAAGAAGAGAAAAGAAGCTCCAAGAAACTCTCACCTTGATCATCCATCTTTAAGCTCAAGATCCACTTTCATCCAATCTTCTTTCAAGGAAAGGATTGAAGTGAAATCTACTCATCTTCAAGAATATTTTCATCAATGAGAAGCATGATTTAAGTTAGGAATTCATGGGGTTTAGAAAAGAACATGAATAGTGCAAGTTGGAGCTTATTTCTTCGTATGTGATCATCCATGGTATATCTTGTGTTTTTATGCATGAAATATTCTATATAGCTTCCTTATCATTTCTACAAGCATGGATCAAGTGTTGGTTGCATGATATGTAAGTTTCCATCAATGGATATTTAAGCTTCATTGTAACGCCCCGAATTTCAGACAGTCAGGTACGCTCGACATGTGTGAGTTTCGAGCGTAGGATTTTATGTTATTATTTCGTCTATTTAATTTATACGTGTTATGTTAATTTCAATAAATTGCGTTCAACATGATTACGTGAAAATTATATGATATTCATTTCAATTTGACAATTCTTGTATAAATGGAATTTAATTGTTACATGAATTAATTGTCCAAATTTGTATTAATTACATAATTGTCCTTAATTGTTCATTTCCCTTTCTTTAAGGACCTAATTGCATGAAATATAAAGGACCTAATTGATCTTTTCCAAACTTGGTATACTCAATTGCATAACTTATGGAAATTGGAGGATTAAATCATAAATAATGCATATTTCCCCAAATATATCACGGTACATGCTTCTTCATTCTTCTTCCATCCTCATTTTATTCCAACATAATCAATCATCACCCTCTCTCTCGGCATTCACTCAAGAAGAAAGGGAAATTGAGAAATCATCATCTTCAAGCTAGAAATTGCTAAAGAATTCCATGATTCAAGCTCAAGCATCCATGTTCATCATTTTCTTCCATTATTTTCACTTCAAGGTATATATGATCATATATGTGAATTCTTGATGATAATTCATGAAGCTAGGGTTAGAGGTTAAATGGATTATTATGTGTTTTGGTTGTTAGAAGCATGAGCTTAAGCTTTAGTCTTGAATTCTTGCATGAATCTTGAGAATCCTTGGAGAAATTGGTGATATATGATGGATATATATGTAAACTTGAATTGGTAATTATGATGATTAAGGTGTGATATAGGTGTTTATGTTGGTTCTTTTGGTATCTTAAGCATGCAAGTATATTTCTTTTCTTGAATAATAATGTTTGGAATTGATTATGTGAGTTTTGATGACCTTTGATGGTGGTTCGTGTATGCTCTGTTCTTCTCCCCTGTTTCCGAACCTTCTGTGTAACGAGAACTGCCCTTCCCATTCCCTTTGTAAATGGGGAACGGCCGTTCCCATTGTTTGAACAATATGCTAGGCGGCGAGGACGGGAACGACCGTTCCCACTTTGTCTCACAGACGGGAACGGCCGTTCCCATCTTCGGGGAGCCCGGCAGGCGGGAACGGCCATTCCCATTTTCCATTAAAGCATGGAATGGCCGTTCCCAGCTCTCTGGTAGTGCAGAAAGTTTCGGCACAAAATTACAATTTTAACCCCTCGATCCGATGGCTTATTTCACCCCAAATTGTTATTATATGAATGGTTACATGCCAAAACGTGATATTTACATGCTACATTGTGTTTTGCTCGATGCCTCGTACGTGATCATGTCGTGCGTCGTTATATGAGATAATATGCTTGAATTATAGTCTCATGCACGTACATTGTCCCGTTTCTTGTCCAGTTATTCTCCAGGGCGGAGATTGGGGATCATGAGCACGTTCACGCATTCACGACTCGTGTGTCACCTGTCAGGTGAGGTTGAATTTCTAGTTATATAGAACCCGTATAACCTTTACGTGATTTTTGGCCAAAGGTATTTATAGTTATAATTTCATGAAATCACTTATCATTTCAAGTATGTTATTGTTCACGAATCAAGCATGTAATGTTCATGAAAGCAAGTAAATGCGTTCTCCTGGCCAGGTCCTCCTTAGTGAGGGCGCTGGGCTGGTCTTCGGGCTGGTGGTTGTCCGTCCAACTACAGGAAGAACAATACCCTATCGTGTACGTGTGTTCTCTTGGCCAGGTCCTCCTAAGTGAGGGCGCTGGGCTGGTCTTCGGGCTGGTGGTTGTCCGTCCAACCACAAGAAGAACAAAGCCTTATCGTGTACCTGTGTTCTCCTGGCCAGGTTCTCCTTAGCGAGGGCGCTGGGCTAGTCTTATAGCTGGTGGTTGTCCGTCCAACCATAGGAGGAACAAACCCTATCGTGTTACAAGCAAGCCATGTATTGATTGCATGATTTCCATTCCATGAATGTGCGAATTGATTGCAATATCGCACGATTGCACGATAATTGAATTGCATGATCACCTAATGATTAACAAGCAAGCAAGCATGTTCATCCATTGCATGAAAGAACAAGTATTTAATATTGATAGTTGTATTCTCGGACGAAGCTATATTATTATTGAACTTGTATATTTTTCTTTTATAAATCTCTACCCGAGAATATAACTTGCATGTAATCTGCGCTAATAGGTATATAAACCCCTCACTCGGTCTTCACAGACTGACGCCTCCACCTTTCAGGTATTGCAGGTGCACGCTAGGCGGGAAGTGTGTCGAGTCCAGTCCGGGTAGTAGAGTCTTGCAAGGTGCATTTTATTTACTTGTTTATTTATTGTTCAAGGGATTTATGTTTACTGTTATTAGTTATTATTATTGTTAATTATGGAATTGTATTTGTTGTTAGTGTTTAATTGAAGATGATAATGTATTGATATGTAACTTTAGAATATATCTTAATTGGACAATGAGAAATGTCATGATTGGATAAATGGAAATATTTGATAGAAACTAGTTTATGCTTCCGCTTTTATTTTGTTGCATGAGTTAGTTATCCCGCCTAGCTTATTGAGTTGTTACATTGTCACCCGTTCGCTATAGGTTAGTTCATGTACGGATTGGCCATTTCGTATGTGGATTCACCTATAGTGCGGGGGTGTGGTACCTCCACGTGTCCGGGGTGCTACATCTAAGGTTTCTGCACAAAATTACAATTTTAACCCCTCGATCTGATGGCTTATTTTACCCCAAATTGTTATTATATGAATGGTTACATGCCAAAATGTGATATTTACATGCTACATTGTGTTTTGCTCGATGCCTCGTAAGTGATCATGCCGTTCGTCGTTATATGAGATAATATGCTTGAATTATATTTCATGCACGTACATTTTCCCGTTTCTTATCCAGTTATTCTCCAGGGCGGAGATTGTGGATCATGAGCACGTTCACGCATTCACGAGTCGTGTGTCGCCTGTCAGGTGAGGTTTAATTTCTAGTTATATAGAACCCGTATAACCTTTACGTGATTTTTGGCCAAATGTTTTTATAGTTATAATTTCATGAAATCACTTATCACTTCAAGTATGTTATTGTTCACGAATCAAGCATGTCATGTTCATGAAAGCAAGTAAATGCGTTCTCCTGGCCAGGTCCTCCTTAGTGAGGGCGCTGGGCTGGTCTTCGGGCTGGTGGTTGTCCGTCCAACTACAGGAAGAACAATACCCTATCGTGTACGTGTGTTCTCTTGGCCAGGTCCTCCTTAGTGAGGGCGCTGGGCTGGTCTTCGGGCTGGTGGTTGTCCGTCCAACCACAAGAAGAACAAAGCCTTATCGTGTACCTGTGTTCTCCTGGCCAGGTTCTCCTTAGCGAGGGCGCTGGGCTAGTCTTAGAGCTGGTGGTTGTCCGTCCAACCATAGGAGGAACAAACCCTATCGTGTTACAAGCAAGCCATGTATTGATTGCATGATTTCCATTCCATGAATGTGCGAATTGATTGCAATATCGCACGATTGCACGATAATTGAATTGCATGATCACCTAATGATTAACAAGCAAGCAAGCATGTTCATCCATTGCATGAAAGAACAAGTATTTAATATTGATAGTTGTATTCTCGGACGAAGCTATATTATTATTGAACTTGTATATTTTTCTTTTATAAATCTCTACCCGAGAATATAACTTGCATGTAATCTGCGCTAATAGGTATATAAACCCCTCACTCGGTCTTCACAGACTGACGCCTCCACCTTTCAGGTATTGCAGGTGCACGCTAGGCGGGAAGTGTGTCGAGTCCAGTCCGGGTAGTAGAGTCTTGCAAGGTGCATTTTATTTACTTGTTTATTTATTGTTCAAGGGATTTATGTTTACTGTTATTAGTTATTATTATTGTTAATTATGGAATTGTATTTATTGTTAGTGTTTAATTGAAGATGATAATGTATTGATATGTAACTTTAGAATATATCTTAATTGGACAATGAGAAATGTCATGATTGGATAAATGGAAATATTTGATAGAAACTAGTTTATGCTTCCGCTTTTATTTTGTTGCATGAGTTAGTTATCCCGCCTAGCTTATTGAGTTGTTACATTATCACCCGTTCGCTATAGGTTAGTTCATGTACGGATTGGCCATTTCGTATGTGGATTGACCTATAGTGCGGGGGTGTGGTACCTCCACGTATCCGGGGTGCTACATCTAAGGTGGTATCAGAGCTCGGTTGCAAAACCGAGGTTCTAGTGTCGTGTCGTGTTGAGTCTAGGTCGTAAGGCATAGGAATTTCTTGACAAATTGAGAGTCTTGCATATTATTTGAATGCCTTGATTTCCTTGAACTCTTTGAATTGATTGAAATGCTTGAATTAAGTTATAAATTGAGTGTTGTATTGAATTTATTAATTGTTGTTGACTACTTGATCTTGAATTGTTTGGAAATTTATGTGACCAACGTGTTTATTTTAAATATTGATGAAATAATTGTTTCAATTTATATTAAATTCTTGTTATCAGCATCAATTATGTGACAATTACGTGACATGAACACGCTTCACCCGCATTCATTTATTTGCAAAATGAGTTGTGAGTGACATGTTTCGGGAAATATATAAATCAAGGCTAGGGAATTTTGAAGATTTAAGAGATTGATCAACCGTTCGAACCAAGTTGCAATTCGGTCAACCAAGAATGGACACTGAAACCGAGCTCAACATTTCTACGGTGCCAGGTTCTTCAATGCATTCATAAGCACGTGCATCATAATTGTTAACTAAATTACTTTTCATTTATAAATGTTGTTTTAATTGTATTTGAAATTTCCTACTTGATGTCTTGGATACATGTTCAGATTATTTACATTATTTACATTCCCTTACTTATAAGAATATCTTCGAAATGATATAATTGTTCTAAAGTGTTGCATTTTAAATTGGTGGTAATATGCGCATTGACACTTTAATCATCATGCATTATTTAGTGTTTATTGTGAATAGGCTCTCCTAGACTCTGCACAATCCTTGCTTCTGTTTCTACAACTTGAATTTTAAAGAGGAGATTTCTGAATCATTGGGTATCATGTTGGGAATCGGGTCATTTGATTTCGCTTGAAGATTAAAAATATTTGGGACTGTAAGAATTTATTGATCCAGGATCTAGTAGGAGTGGGTATGATATAAATATATGGAAAATTTTGGAATATGGGGAAATGACGATAAGTTCAAGCAGATAAATGTTCAGTGGGTTCTTCAATCTTCAGGAATTGATCAGTAGTTTGGGAATTCGGGTAAGGGTAGGAGAAAGAACTTTTCTTACTTTGGATCAGGGTGCTAACTTGACAGATATCAACTTTAGAAGCAGTAGAGGGTAAATACAGGATATGACATTTTCATGAATAGCAGAAGGGGTGTAGGATGTTGAAGAATTTTAATATCAAATCAAATTGGCGACAGTCAGGGAATTTCAAGTTGGGTATGTCATTAACAGGAAAGATTAGAAAAGAATCATTAATCAAAATCTTGATTAATAACAAGTAGGGCGGGGAAAAGGTTACGGGAATTGAATCAGCGGAGAAGCTTGCAAGTGGGAAAGGACAGAATGAAGCTAAAGGATAAGAAAATTTCCATTTTCTTAAGGGGGAGAGCCGGTCTGGGAGTGAATTAAATTGGAAGCTGGACAACATTCAGGAGAGTCGGGAATCCTCTATCAGAACCATGTGAAAGAAGTTTTCAATTAGCTAAACCTTTCCTTCCTCTTACACAAAGGAAAGTCCCATCATCGACAGTACCTTTGTTCCATTATCATTTCCAAGAAAGTGAGTACACCGTTCGCAATCCTCCGATAACCTCAGGATATCATTTGACTCAGTAAATAGAAAAGGATTCAGTTTGGGTGATATCCGGAATCAATCTCAAGTTCTGGTAGGTTAACTTCGACAAGAGTTTTCTTACGAAGTTATTACTTATACCCTAGAGATGCCTGTGATGGCACACCGTGCTCTCATCCGTGTTGTCGCCGTCGCCTTCATAAATATACCAGTTTACCATGAACACTTCAGAAAGATGGAAGATTGATTGATCCTCTCTTTCAAGATATTTAGCAGAGTTGGTAGGTATGTCATCAAATTTCGGGGGTCAAAGGAAGACGTTTCACTAGGACCTGATTCTCTCGGTTTCTATGCAAGTGTGCTTGCTGCATTACTCTCACGGGATGATAACCTTGGCTCTTCTGTAATAAATATCCACCGTATGGTTAACTAAGGGAATAAGAGCTCAACTTTCGAATTTTAAATAATGGGTTAAGACTTGTACTTCAGGAACATGTTTTACTTGGATTACCGAAGTATAGAAAAAAAAGGAAATCCGAGGGTTACTTGCAATTCCAAAATTGGAAGGTGAATATGGGAATCGATCTAAGAAAAGTTCAACCGGAATCTGAGATCCAAACAGGTAGAAAGATGTGGTGATTAATAATGATTTACGGATTATGTCAAAAAATAGCACAAGCGCAGAGATGGTTATCAGAAATGGGAATATCGAACCGTAGTGGTATCAAGCGGGAAATCTCAACCAAAGAAGCAAGTATTCAACCGAATTAATTCAGTTCCAGAATTTTAATCCTCGGTGAACGGTACACTTAATCATGTATATCACATGCAACATTATTTTCTCATTATCATTATCTTGCTATTTCTGTACATGACTCCTTGTTTATTATTAATTCGTTAGTCTTGTATAACACTTCTTGATTATTATTAAATGTTATGTGAACAATTAATTGCATAAGTGATAATAATTATTTGATCCTTGTGAGTTAAATGTAAACATTTAATTGTCTAAGTGCTCGCTTGAATTTTATTTTGTGTTCGTGAGAGATGGGGATCCTCTCAGGGTTGTCAAGAGACGGGGTTCTCTTGTTACTTGCTTGAGAGACGGGGTTCTCTCGTTAATTGTTTGGGAGCCGGGGCACTCTCACTATTCTTAATCACTTGGTAACTTGTTTTAGTGGAAGGTTAGATTTTCTTACAAGTGTTTAGGCTCCAGAAAGTTGAGGGTCGTGATTTCACATCTTGGAAGAATCTTGTGGATTAAAGACCTCTTTCGAACTAATCCCTAACGGGGAGTAGCTAACCCGCGTGGGATGAACACGTAAGAGCCAATTAAATTCCAGGAATTCAGGACATGGAATCCGAGGACGGATTCTCTTAAGGGGGAGAGAGTTGTATCGCCCCGAATTTCAGACAATCAGGTACGCTCGACACGTGTGAGTTTCGAGCATAGGATTTTATGTTATTATTTCGTCTATTTAATTTATACGTGTTATGTTAATTTCTATAAATTGCGTTCAACATGATTACGAGAAAATTATATGATATTCATTTCAATTTGACAATTCTTGTATAAATGGAATTTAATTGTTACATGAATTAATTGTCCAAATTTGTATTAATTGCATAATTGTCCTTAATTGTTCATTTCCCTTTCTTTAAGGACCTAATTGCATGAAATATAAAGGACCTAATTGATCTTTTCCAAACTTGGTATACTCAATTGCATAACTTATGGAAATTGGAGGATTAAATCATAAATAATGCATATTTCCCCAAATATATCACGGTACATGCTTCTTCATTCTTCTTCCATCCTCATTTTATTCCAACATAAACAATCATCACCCTCTCTCTCGGCATTCACTCAAGAAGAAAGGGAAATTGAGAAATCATCATCTTCAAGCTAGAAATTGCTAAAGAATTCCATGATTCAAGCTCAAGCATCCATGTTCATCATTTTCTTCCATTATTTTCACTTCAAGGTATATATGATCATATATGTGAATTCTTGATGATAATTCATGAAGCTAGGGTTAGAGGTTAAATGGATTATTATGTGTTTTGGTTGTTAGAAGCATGAGCTTAAGCTTTAGTCTTGAATTCTTGCATGAATCTTGAGAATCCTTGGAGAAATTGGTGATATATGATGGATATATATGTAAACTTGAATTGGTAATTATGAAGATTAAGGTGTGATATAGGTGTTTGTGTTGGTTCTTTTGGTATCTTAAGCATGCAAGTATATTTCTTTTCTTGAATAATAATGTTTGGAATTGATTATGTGAGTTTTGATGACCTTTGATGGTGGTTCGTGTATGCTCTGTTCTTCTCCCCTGTTTCTGAACGTTCGGTGTAACGGGAACGGCCTTTCCCGTTCCCTTTGTAAATGGGGAACGGCCGTTCCCATTGTTTGAACAATGTGCTAGGCGGCGAGGATGGGAACGACCGTTCCCACATTGTCTCATAGACGGGAACGGCCGTTCCCATCTTCGGGGAGCCCGGCAGGCGGGAACGGCCATTCCCATTTTCCACTAAAGCCTGGAACGGCCGTTCCTAGCTCTCTGGTAGTGCAGAAAGTTTATGCACAAAATTATAATTTTAACCCCTCGATCCGATGGCTTATTTGACCCCAAATTGTTATTATATGAATGGTTACATGCCAAAACGTGATATTTACATGCTACATTATGTTTTGCTCGATGCCTCGTACGTGATCATGTCGTGCGTCGTTATATGAGATAATATGCTTGAATTATAGTCTCATGCACGTACATTGTCCCGTTTCTTGTCCAGTTATTCTCCAGGGCGGAGATTGTGGATCATGAGCACGTTCACGCATTCAGGAGTCGTGTGTCGCCTGTCAGGTGAGGTTTAATTTCTAGTTATATAGAACCCGTATAACCTTTACGTGATTTTTGGCCAAAGGTATTTATAGTTATAATTTCATGAAATCACTTATCATTTCGAGTATGTTATTGCTCACGAATCAAGCATGTCATGTTCATGAAAGCAAGTAAATGCGTTCTCCTGGCCAGGTCCTCCTTAGTGAGGGCGCTGGGCTGGTCTTCGGGCTGGTGGTTGTCCGTCCAACTACAGGAAGAACAATACCCTATCGTGTACGTGTGTTCTCTTGGCCAGGTCCTCCTTAGTGAGGGCGCTGGGCTGGTCTTCGGGCTGGTGGTTGTCCGTCCAACCACAAGAAGAACAAAGCCTTATCGTGTACCTGTGTTCTCCTGGCCAGGTTCTCCTTAGCGAGGGCGCTGGGCTAGTCTTAGAGCTGGTGGTTGTCCGTCCAACCACAGGAGGAACAAACCCTATCGTGTTACAAGCAAGCCATGTATTGATTACATGATTTCCATTCCATGAATGTGCGAATTGATTACAATATCGCACGATTGCACGATAATTGAATGGCATGATCACCTAATGATTAACAAGCAAGCAAGCATGTTCATCCATTGCATGAAAGAACAAGTATTTAATATTGATAGTTGTATTCTCGGGCAAAGCTATATTATTATTGAACTTGTATATTTATCTTTTATAAATCTCTACCCGAGAATATAACTTGCATGTAATCTGCGCTAATAGGTATATAAACCCCTCACTCGGTCTTCACAGACTGTCGCCTCCACCTTTCAGGTATTGCAAGTGCACGCTAGGCGGGAAGTGTGTCGAGTCCAGTCCGGGTAGTAGAGTCTTGCACGGTGCATTTTATTTACTTGTTTATTTATTGTTCAAGGGATTTATGTTTACTGTTATTAGTTATTATTATTGTTAATTATGGAATTGTATTTATTGTTAGTGTTTAATTGAAGATGATAATGTATTGATATGTAACTTTAGAATATATCTTAATTGGACAATGAGAAATGTCATTGCATGAGTTAGTTATCCCGCCTAGCTTATTGAGTTGTTACATTGTCACCCGTTCGCTATAGGTTAGTTCATGTACGGATTGGCCATTTCGTATGTGGATTGACCTATAGTGCGGGGGTGTGGTACCTCCACGTGTCCGGGGTGCTACATTCATGCATGGAAATGGAGTTTTAATGTTGATTTTTAGCACATTTGAATGAATTCTTGTTTGGGAGGTTGAAATATATGTTTTTCCCCTAAGTTTTGTGATGAATTCTTTGCCCAAGATGGTGTCTAGCTTGTTGTTGTTGTTGTTGGTTCGAAAACAGTGGATACAAGTGTGTGTGGGTGTGTTTTGCAGCTGATAATCCGAAGAAGATGATGGTGACTGGTACGCGACACGGGCGTGCCGGCCTTAATGCACGAAATGTGACACGCCCGTGTCACCCAGCTTTTCCGCAAAGAAAAACCCCCTATACCGAGACACTGGTGTGTTTCATTTTTAACTACGGATAAGACACCCTCGTGTCAGAATAGGGGATATGGCCACTGACCTGAGTCACGCCCGTGTCCCCATTTGCACTGCGAGGGAGACATGCCCGTGTCTCCCTTATTTTCATGAATGTGTATAGCTTGTTTTATGTATTGAATTGCATACCTATTTTCCGTAATTTATGAGCTTCGATTATAAATATTGAATGTTATATGAATCTTTATGCCATCATATGAAATTGATTCTCTGATTATATGATATGAATATGTGAAGCTCGATTATGGATTAACGTATGAACCGAATCACGAATGAAATGAACTAATGGACATGGATGAGTACCAATTCTTCATGTATTGAATAAATAATATGTTTATTTACCTACGTGACCCTAATTGCGCGTTTGAACATCTCTATAGAATGTTTATCTTGCTCATGCATTTCATATCATATTATTACATTGTCATGTGTCATTATGATCATATTGAGTCTCATACTACTTTTACTACACAGATCTTGGTTCCGTAGGAGACGAGGCCGGGCAGTGAGATCTTTGTGTCCTTCTTTTACGTATCAGGTGGGTTTCTCTTCTATTAGTTAAAGATATGACCCGATATACACTAATGTGCAAGATTTTGGCCAAAAGTATATATGTATATATCGAGTCTTTCAAAGAGTCAATATTTTCAACATAAAGCCTTTAGTTTATGAACCCTACCAAACGTTTTGGCGAGAATTGATTGTTCACAATGAATGGGGGCCCTGGAACTTAGTGTATGTGGCTAACCGGGAAAACAAGGGCTCACGGGGATCCCATACACTAGTTCCACCAAATAACGATGATACCGGCCCTCGCTAGGAGATTAGCGGGGAATGAGAATCGAGCTTTTGGGGATTCATATACCCTACTAGCCATAATGAATGGGTGGTCGGGCTTTGCAAACTCGTCTACTAACCGGAGAAAAAAGGAGTAAATAAATGATTGAGTGAACGACGGAATGAATGAGCACAGAAGATTATATGTATGATCACTAATGAATGAATGAATGATAATGATACACGAGGTGAAGGTTGGATATTTAGCCACTCGTCGGCTCACGAATGACCTAATAGTTGAAATGATTGTTATAACCCCGTTCATTGTCTCTCTTGACTTACCCACTTGGGAATATACTGGAAAACCTTGTTCGGGATTATAACTTGCATGTAAATGTTTAATTCTGTGATATTTATATATTATGCCTGTTTTATACCCACCAGTCTCTTTAAGACTAAACCCAGTATTGTTTTCAGCTTTCTGTTGTAGGTGGGAGATGCTAGGCGGGAATACGAGTCTATGGGAGTCTTGCATTAGTGTCTAGCATTTCTTTTATGTAATCACTCATACTTTATGTTTATTATGCTTTTACGAATGAATGGAGCGTACTTGGATTGTTTAGGCCATGTGGGCCGTTCACTATGACACTTGTATTCTTTTGATGGTAAATAGAGCTTGATAGCTCAATGTATTTTTTATGGGTTTCGTGCTTCTGCGTTTATGCTACTCTGTTATGGTGATTATTGATTAATTGGTTCAAGGGTTAGCTCCCGCTTAGCATGGTGAGTGTGTTGTGCCCCCGTTCGCCTTGATCGGGCACGTGTATGGACTTACCATTTCATATACGGGTCCGGTCATGGTGCAGGGGATGTAACGTCTTGCGCTCAGGCGTTACATCTCAAATAACAAAATCTCAATTATCTGACAAAAGATATTTATCTTTTTCCTGCACACAACAAGATCATATTTTAAGAAAAATACTTTTTAATAAATGGTGACATAATAAATAAGAAATGTGAGAATATAATAAAGGGAACCAGATAATTGCTTTTGTACAGGGAAGCTGGAATGTAGAAAGCCTAAGAGAATTGAGGTTTTACAAAGAAATCACAGGTACTGGATTCTGCTTAAGTTGTATATTTCCTCACAAAATAGCATGGTTATATTATATAAAAACAATTATAATATATGTATATATATGTATATGTATGTATGTATGTATAGTATTATATAATATTTAATATTGTTGGGGTATGCAAACATTATTTGGGTTAGGATTTGGATGCTGTAAGTCTAAAAGAACTGGAGAACTTGGAGCATCAGTTTGAAGATTCTCTAAAGAAAATTAGGTCTCGATAGGTATGTATTCTTAACTTAGAGGTGTGACTAAAGTCACGTACTGTGCTGTAAGTAATCAATGCAAACAAATACATGTGTAAATATATATATATATTCTATTCTGCCGGAGAGCAAAAAAATAAGTAAGCGCAAAGGTTGATTGCATCTTGTTTTTGGAAGTTAACAAGTCTTACCTTTGGATGCAACAAGCATTTCTCTCACAATACCATAACAGCTCAAGTATTTCTGTAACACCCCGAGCGTAGGGCGCCACATCCCCCGCACTAGGACTCGACACGTGTAACGAAACAGGGAATCCGTACACGCACCAAGCACTAGCGAACGGGTGACAAACAAAAGACCTTCCTAAGCTAGGCGGCCTAAACCCTCAAACAGATTGCGCAAAAACAAAAAAAATCATACCAAGCGGAAGCATAAGACAAACTTAAACAAAGCAAAGTATTAAGGTTACAAACCACTTAACTCAGATTACACACGAACTTGTCCTAACGTGACTAAGAGCAACAGATACAAACTTAAATCTCAAATTACAAACTTCAAATAAACGAATGCAAAATGATCTAAATACAAAATGCAGACTTCTCTAGACCGACAAGACTCCAAGGAAAGCAAACCAAAACCACCTAGCTTGAACCAACGGACCAGGACCTGCAAACTAAAAACATAAAGGGAGGGGGTGAGGGGTTACACACGCACCCATATTCGTATAAGGAGCACAACACATATCATAGAGGGGAGTTCGTGTTTTTAATCCAAATCATTTTTTCACGTGATACTACATATAGGGGAATAAAATATTTAGGCCGAAGGCCAAAACAACCAAGTTTTAATAGTTAAGAATCCACTCCCGTTTCACGAACTATTTCTTATCTAACTAACATAACATAACATAACATAACACAACATAACATAACCCGCATAAATGATCCGTCGACCTAAAATAAGCCGTCCCGGACGCACAACACGCACACACACATATCCGTCGACCTAAAATCAGTCATCCCGGACTCATAACACACACATAGACATAACGGAAGCAGAATCTTACCATAATCAGAGCATAACAAGGTCCACGACCAAGTGCATATTATACATGAGGTACACAACCTCAAGAACATAGCATAAGCGGAGGCATAAGCATAAACATATCATAATCATAAAGCGTTACATAACCCTAGCATATTCATAATTCAACTTATTCATATTCCAACACTTTCCTAACATATTACTAGCATAACCTAGCATAACATATTCTAATGTGAAGCTTAACATGATCATAATTCTAACATTATCATAGTCCTAGCATAATCTTACTTATACGTAACATAATCTTGTTTCCAACATAGTCATATTCACACCTTATACTTAGCACAATCATATCTCTAAGATAATCATATTCTAAAGCACATCACGTAATCACACGTATTCTTAGCTCGCACTTATATATATATATATAAGGCTTATATTCGCATGCAAACATACCGGTCATATTTCATTAGGGTATATCTATAACCTAACCTCACCTTACACCGATGAAAATGGGCAAACGGGGATAAACCAACGCCTACGGAGCGTCCACGTCACCAACGGGAAACTCCTCTGAACAAGATAGACATCAAAGATAACCTTAGACTCAAAATGAACCATATAAACGCTCGGCACATGCATATGAATGCGAATGATGTAATGCAAGTCATAATCATATTACTCTTAAGCAAGGTCGGAGCATTAAGGACATATCATTTAATCAACACTTGAACCAAACACATAACAAGCTAATCAAACATATTACTCATCAAATAGCATCATAGCACATCACATTCCATGTAACACCCCAAACGGAGAAGTGCCACATCCCCCGCACTATGACCCAGACCCGGAACATGAAATGAAAGTCCATGCCCGAATCCGAATCAGAGCGAACGAGAGACCAACTCACACACTAGGCTAGGCGGATCTAACTTGACCAAAACTCAGAGTGCGGAAGCAATTAAAACCAACAACAATAGATAGCGGAAGCATTTAAAACAAAACATACAAAGCAGGTGACGGGTTCAACTAGCATAGATACCTAATCCCGAATAATAGATCAACAAACATAACAAGTGACGGGTTCAACTAGCATAAATCCCTAGTCCCGAATATCAACATAAAGTAATAATCATCAAGTGCCACAAGGGCCGAATGAGAGTGCCATGCAGGGCTACCGAATAGTAAAGTACAATCTCAAGTCTACAAGTCAAAGCATAAATAAAGTGTATGAAAAGACAAATGCAAATAGAAAGACTAGACCGACGAAGTGCAACTCAAAGGACTCACTTCCGCCTAGCAAACGCCAACAATCCTGCAACTAAAAGTGTAAATGAGGGGTCAGTCAACTTGACCGAGTGAGGGGGCTAACGCACACCCACAATATATATATATAAAGAGCATAGCACAGAATAAAAAAGGATGGACTCATGAACCGGGAGTAGGTGTTACATACCAAAACATTTTGAAAGAACCCAAATAAGATATAGATATAAGTTTAGAAACCATTTTCCAGAAAGACTCTATCCCGATTCATAATTCCATAACATAACATAATCAACTGCTCAGCGAGTACGAGCTTCCAACCTCAACTCCTCATAACGTAAATCAAAATCAATCCAACCTCTACACCAATGATGGAGGAGATGTACCGTCCCCATACCATCGAGAATAAACCGTCTAAAATAGACTCACCCTCAAGGGGTTGCGAACCCACAAGAGTCCTCCCCGGCCTTAGCCGAAGGCTCAAGATACCACGCCTCCCTCATCACCCTAAGGTCGCACAATGATATCTCAAATGGAACTACGTAAAGGATAAATGCCCCGACGGCCCTAACCATCCCGGGGGTACCCATTCCGCAGCTCACCAGGATCGATCCACACACAGATCACAATGGATCACAACAGAACAGATCACGACGGATCACATACGCCAATCTTTCATGGCAACCTCGCTACATAATTAGAACACAACTGTTTTCTAAAATAGCTTACATATGCCTCGAAAACTGGTTTTATATTTACACCCTTCCTACGCGACGGAACTTTAAGCCTCATGACCTCCATCCACGCAGGGCTCACACCAGATCATCAACATATCATATTCAACACATACATATCTATAATAGAGTATACTCGCATGCAGGGGTAGAAATCAGCATGTAAAGGCCATAGGTCGCATAACTATACAAAATCCTAAACCTCACCTCGTGAAAGTAGAGTCTGCGAGTGTGAAGGGCCAAACACTCTAAACCTCTGGCCCACCGGCACCACCAAACTCTGTGACAAGACATACAGAAGCCCAGACTTAGACTCTATATGAACCAAACAAGACGCACGGCGTTGCTCAACATGATCGTGGTTATGCATAAGTGTTCATGTTGTGCTTGGATAAGGTGTCGTGGTCATTCAAGGCATATCAATGCTCAACAAGGTCATATTTACAAGCAACCGACATGCAATTCCATATCCAAAGATGCAAGATCAATTTAGGAAGTCAATGTATTCACAAAATGCATATTAAATCATCCAATGTCACAGGGTTCAATTATAATATTAGAATTAAGCATCAAGTTCATATGCAAGGCCTAAATGCACGATCGAAGACGATAAAGAGTATTCGAACAAGTTAGAGAATTATAAGATGACATGATACGTCGTGATAGTGGTCATGTACACACTTAATATCCCACGTATACAATAAATTAACACATAAGTCAAACGTTAATAACAACATATTAAATTGTAAACAAGTATTCATACTTCAACCCAAATCAATTGACAATTTAAATAAAGAGGTTCATTTAATAAGCCCAAGTACCAAATTCCACAATTAGGCAATATACATATGTGTAATTTCATCGAAAAAATATTTCTTTACACAATGACATATAATTCAACTGATATAGTTTACACTCAGCACATACAAATATTCCTAATTCACAAATTAACAACCTAAGTAATTAGCACTTCAGCACTAGCACTATTAATAGATATATAACTATATTTATATATAGTACACGCACACATGTATCACTCACACTTAACAAACTAATTTAAATAACATAACAGCACATTGTTTAGTAAATTAATGTAAGAATCGAAATATATTAAGTATAGTCAAAATTAAACAATAAATTTCATTACCATAGAATAAAATTGAATTCATTAACATACAATTACAACATACTCACACAGAACACGAATTAACAACTTGGGTTACTAACACATTATTGCACTAATTAATTAAGTCTAAACTAATCCCATAAATCAGATTCTCAAACAACCAATTTAATTATACAGTACCGATTCTATTCAGCCAAATAAATAATCTAATTAACTCACATTATCAGTCCCAAAGTATACAAATCCACACATCTAATTGCACATGAACAGTTACATATAGCATCTCAGCCTTCATACATTGACTAATTGATCCAGATCTCATATTTACACATATGAAGTCGCATGTACTTACCATTTCAACAGACACCTCAAATGTACCAATTACACATTCAACAACAATTTCATATGATCCATACTACCTAAGTTTTAAAGATATATGGTTACCACTTAATATTCACAAAACCATAACAGAAGCTGCTTAATCCAATTTAAATGACCAGCTGATTAATCGAGAGTTACATTACAGATTCATACTTCAATCTAATTTAAATTGTACAGAATGGCATAAAAGTACGAATTTGGAAAGGGGGTTGAATTACATTAAAAGAGAACCAACAATTAGAGGCGTTGAAGATGGCCGGAGATGGATGCCCTTCCCTTTTGGATCTGTGGCCCGTGCGGTGGCTGGATTGGTTGATGCGGAAACACTTGTTGGGGCTGAAGGGCCGCTGCTAAAGGGGTTCTTCCCCTGTTCTGTATCTGAAGAGGTGAAGGCGCCGAAACAGAGAAATCGATGGACGATGGTGATGGTCGCCTGGAAAGGAGGTCGCCTTACCGAGGAGATGGCGACGGCCATAGGGTATCTTCCCTCTGCAGATCTGAATGAGGGAGAGAGGATGAATGGTGGTCGGCACGTCGCCGGAAAGAATGGCGACAGAGTAGGGTGATGGTGGCTGCCTTGGCTTTGGCCGGTGTTTGCTATCCAATAAATTGGCCGAAGACGAGCGGTGAGTTAAGCTAGTGGCTGGATCTACTCGGAGATGGTGACGGCGTGAAGAGAACTCGCCGGATCTGTAAGAACCGAAGCCGTGGTGCTTGTGGTGGTTCGCTTGCCTTGATGGCGGCGCGGTGGAGCTGTTGAGCTTGCAAGGTTGAGATGGGGAGGGCGCCACTGATGCTGCTACTTGTTGGAAGAGGGAGAGAGAGAGAGACTGTTGCTGCTCACAGCCGAAAAGGGAAGAAGAATGGGGAAAAAGGTGGCGAAGGTGATCGGCGCCGGAAGTGGTTGTTGGAGGAAGGATGGTGGTGGTTGTCGGAGGAGGTGGCGGCGGCAGTTCGCTGGTGGCTGAAGATGCCCACGCCGCTGCTGTCTGCTGAGCCGAAAGGGGAAGGAAGAAGAATGAAATGAAGGGGCTAGGGTTTCTCGGTATAAAGAGGCCCATTCTTCCAAAATTACGATTAAGCCCCTCAAGAAAATAAGTGATGCGATTTAGTCCCAAAATTCAATTAGGGTTCAAATAGATCCAATTAGAGATTGTATAATTATAAAAGCACCCCAAAGATTTAAAGTGATGTCCAATTAAGTCCAAATTGAATTTCTTATAATTAGAAAATGATCCTCAACTTTTATTAATTTCAAATCAACCCACATAATTTAAGTTAAAGAGCAAATAGGTATTAAACACATATTCCAATTAAGTTCACATATTTTCATAAGATTGAAATCGAGTCAATCGAACTATTAAAACACAAATAATGAAATTCAAGTATAAGCAGAGTTAAATAAATAACAATCTAATCGCACGAGAACGACATCGTATCTTGCTCTGAAAATGCGGGGTGTTACAACCTTCCCCCCCTTAAGAGAACCTGGTCCCCAGGTTCCACTGCAAAAGAATGTAGATCCTCGAGTTGTAGTGCTCCAACCCTTCTCCCGAACTCGCGTGAGATCATAACTCTAATGGTGAGGCTTACTCCGGTCATCTACACTGAACCTCCTTTAGGATGTCTTGTTATCGTCGAGGTCCGTGCGAGTACTTGATCCGCTAGTTGTTCGAACTCGATCGGTCATTTCCATGATCGGATAGCTGCAACTGCACCCAACCTCGTTGTCGTCTCAGACTCGCCACTTGCTACCCGTAGTCAGATCAACGCGTAACGCAACCACAACAAACAAGAGAGAATCCCATCCCTCAACACGTAAGTGAGAGAACCCCGTCCCTCAGCACCCTCAAGAGAGAGAACCCCATCTCTCGAGCACATATAAAAGAGAGAGCCCCGTCCCCCAAACACATAATTGAGAGAACCCCGTCTCTCAACCTAAGTCGGGCAGATTCCAACATCTCCCAACATTCTAGTTTGAGAAAATCCAGCATTCCTCAAACCCTAGATTCAAGAGAATCCAGCATCCCTGAATATCTAAGTACGAGAGAATCCAACATCTCTCGCGCACAAAACTTTGAAAGATTCCAACATCTTTCTACCACATAAATAGAGAGAATCCTACATCTCTTCAACACGTAAAAAGAGGGAACCTAAGGTCTCTCTTGCACATAAATCCACTGATCAGTTATTCATACATACACACAACAGAGTAACACTTGACGAAAAGTATGTGATGCATGCTTGGTGTACCTTATACAACTGATATCGGTGTCCCTTGAGTAGAGACTCAACGCTCATACCTCAACTCAAGGGGGATATCGCGATGGAGTCCCTGTGAAACATGGTTACAGTATGTATGTATGTTATATGAGAAGTTAGTGAGCAATCAAGAGAGTTTTAAATCACATAAGCATAAATGGTTCACATAAGTACATAACTCATTCATTTCAGCAACAGTTCATAACAAGTAGAAATTTCAAGTTACAAATACTAGATCAGATATCCAAGTTATCACAATTAAAATAGCAATATTCATCACCCACATCAAGCAAAACGAGGTAAGAGTATTTAAGCGATGCATGTATGCAAATGCCATGAATGCTTGGCGTACCGTTAACCAAAGTGTAAAAATCTTGACAAGAAAATCGAAATGAAGCAGTAGAAGTTGATTAAGCCGACAATGATGCAACCCTCGTCATCTGAACTTCTTTTTTTTGAGTCTTTTCATAGAGTGGTAACTCAACAAAGCTCGTTTATCACCAAACCCCTTACTAGACCGCAATCCTTACTCAACTAGAATCATCCTCAGTTTCTCCCAAGAATTCTCATTTATGTGTTAAATCTTAGTCTGCTCATCTTCAAGGAGTTGTCCATGATTCGTTTGTCGATTAGATATTCACCTCAGAGTTTCGTTGGTTGATCGTGGTGTTAAGCACTTTCCAAAGCAATCCATGGTATATGGTTCTGAAACTTGGATAAAGTCTTTCTTCATCTAGGTATTCTATTCCCACATCAACAATGTCTTCCATCCCATCTTGAAGAAACACCCAAAGAGCTAACAACCAATCTTGCCTTGTCGTTCGTTAACTCTAAACGGCACCAGAACCTTTAACACTCACCGATGGTTTGTAGTTCGTTGCTTAAGTAACATGACTACCTATCCACATCCCTCGAGCTTGATCGGATCTTATTTGATCGTATACTTCTACATTAACTCGTTTCCATCAACAAGGTGACTACTCCCAAATAAACGAATCATCAAGGCGAAAGCTCATCAAACTCCTTCAAAACGGTTCTACTTGATCAGATTCTCCTCCATTGACTCATTTCCATCCACAAGGTGACTACTTCCAAATAAACGAATCCTCAAGGTGAGAATTCATCAAACTCCATCTTTCAATTGACTTTAAGATAGTATGTCAACATAGCAAATGTCATTCCTTCAACTCTGAACTTTTTCATGACCATTGATCTTGGTAAAGAATCCTTTCATCTTCGAATTATGGTGTGTTTTCGTTGTAGTGCTAATAGGTAGTGTTGACGGAGGGAAATCTTAGTGTTGACTCGTAGGGAACCCTGAAATTCAAACACTAAAATCGATGCATGCGGGTTAAAGATGCAAATGAAATATAACACGCATATCACGTAAATGCATCAATTTGTTGTAATTTATAAAGCACATAAAATAAGATGTTACATAATCAAAGTCACAATGTGCACACAAACATATAATCACGAAACAATTCATGCCGAAGGATCGAAATATCAAGTCTAACAAATGCAATGCGCAGTTATTCCTACGCCGTACGACCTAGACAGACTCTACACGACTCAAGAGCTCGGTTTTGCAACCTAGAGCTCTGATACCACTTAAGGATGTAACACCCCAAACGGAGAAGTGCCACATCCCCCGCACTATGACCCAGACCCGGAACATGAAATGAAAGTCCATGCCCGAATCCGAATCAGAGCGAACGGGAGACCAACTCACACACTAGGCTAGGCGGATCTAACTTGACCAAAACTCAGAGTGCGGAAGCAATTAAAACCAACAACAATAGATAGCGGAAGCATTTAAAACAAAACATACAAAGCAGGTGACGGGTTCAACTAGCATAGATACCTAATCCCGAATAATAGATCAACAAACATAACAAGTGACGGGTTCAACTAGCATAAATCCCTAGTCCCGAATATCAACATAAAGTAATAATCATCAAGTGCCACAAGGGCCGAATGAGATTGCCACGCAGGGCTACCGAATAGTAAAGTATAATCTCAAGTCTACAAGTCAAAGCATAAATAAAGTGTATGAAAAGACAAATGCAAATAGAAAGACTAGACCGACGAAGTGCAACTCAAAGGACTCACTTCCGCCTAGCAAACGCCAACAATCCTGAAAGTAAAAGTGTAAATGAGGGGTCAGTCAACTTGACCGAGTGAGGGGGCTAACGCACACCCACAATATATATATATAAAGAGCATAGCACAGAATAAAAATGATGGACTCATGAACCGGGAGTAGGTGTTACATACCAAATCATTTTGAAAGAACCCAAATAAGATATAGATATAAGTTTAGAAACCATTTTCCAGAAAGACTCTATCCCGATTCATAATTCCATAACATAACATAATCAACTGCTCAGCGAGTACGAGCTTCCAACCTCAACTCCTCATAACGTAAATCAAAATCAATCCAACCTCTACACCAATGATGGAGGAGATGTACCGTCCCCATACCATCGAGAATAAACCGTCTAAAATAGACTCACCCTCAAGGGGTTGCGAACCCACAAGAGTCCTCCCCGGCCTTAGCCGAAGGCTCAAGATACCATGCCTCCCTCATCACCCTAAGGTCGCACAATGATATCTCAAATGGAACTACGTAAAGGATAAATGCCCCGACGGCCCTAACCATCCTGGGGGTACCCATTCCGCAGCTCACCAGGATCGATCCACACACAGATCACAATGGATCACAACAGAACAGATCACGACGGATCACATACGCCAATCTTTCATGGCAACCTCGCTACATAATTAGAACACAACTGTTTTCCAAAATAGCTTACATATGCCTCGAAAACTGGTTTTATATTTACACCCTTCCTACGCGATGGAACTTTAAGCCTTATGACCTCCATCCACGCAGGACTCACACCAGATCATCAACATATCATATTCAACACATACATATCTATAATAGAGTATACTCGCATGCAGGGGTAGAAATCAGCATGTAAAGGCCATAGGTCGCATAACTATACAAAATCCTAAACCTCACCTCGTGAAAGTAGAGTCTGCGAGTGTGAAGGGCCAAACACTCTAAACCTCTGGCCCACCGGCACCACCAAACTCTGTGACAAGACATACAGAAGCCCAGACTTAGACTCTATATGAACCAAACAAGACGCACGGCGTTGCTCAACATGATCGTGGTTATGCATAAGTGTTCATGTTGTGCTTGGATAAGGTGTCGTGGTCATTCAAGGCATATCAATGCTCAACAAGGTCATATTTACAAGCAACCGACATGCAATTCCATATCCAAAGATGCAAGATCAATTTAGGAAGTCAATGTATTCACAAAATGCATATTAAATCATCCAATGTCACAGGGTTCAATTATAATATTAGAATTAAGCATCAAGTTCATATGCAAGGCCTAAATGCACGATCGAAGACGATAAAGAGTATTCGAACAAGTTAGAGAATTATAAGATGACATGATACGTCGTGATAGTGGTCATGTACACACTTAATATCCCACGTATACAATAAATTAACACATAAGTCAAACGTTAATAACAACATATTAAATTGTAAACAAGTATTCATACTTCAACCCAAATCAATTGACAATTTAAATAAAGAGGTTCATTTAATAAGCCCAAGTACCAAATTCCACAATTAGGCAATATACATATGTGTAATTTCATCGAAAAAATATTTCTTTACACAATGACATATAATTCAACTGATATAGTTTACACTCAGCACATACAAATATTCCTAATTCACAAATTAACAACCTAAGTAATTAGCACTTCAGCACTAGCACTATTAATAGATATATAACTATATTTATATATAGTACACGCACACATGTATCACTCACACTTAACAAACTAATTTAAATAACATAACAGCTCATTGTTTAGTAAATTAATGTAAGAATCGAAATATATTAAGTATAGTCAAAATTAAACAATAAATTTCATTACCATAGAATAAAATTGAATTCATTAACATAGAATTACAACATACTCACACAGAACACGAATTAACAACTTGGGTTACTAACATATTATTGCACTAATTAATTAAGTCTAAACTAATCCCATAAATCAGATTCTCAAACAACCAATTTAATTATACAGTACCGATTCTATTCAGCCAAATAAATAATCTAATTAACTCACATTATCAGTCCCAAAGTATACAATTCCACACATCTAATTGCACATGAACAGTTACATATAGCATCTCAGCCTTCATACATTGACTAATTGATCCAGATCTCATATTTACACATATGAAGTCGCATGTACTTACCATTTCAACAGACACCTCAAATGTACCAATTACACATTCAACAACAATTTCATATGATCCATACTACCTAAGTTTTAAAGATATATGGTTACCACTTAATATTCACAAAACCATAACAGAAGCTACTTAATCCAATTTAAATGACAAGCTGATTAATCGAGAGTTACATTACAGATTCATACTTCAATCTAATTTAAATTGTACAGAATGGCATAAAAGTACGAATTTGGAAAGGGGGTTGAATTACATTAAAAGAGAACCAGCAATTAGAGGCGTTGAAGATGGCCGGAGATGGATGCCCTTCCCTTTTGGATCTGTGGCCCGTGCGGTGGCTGGATTGGTTGATGCGGAAACACTTGTTGGGGCTGAAGGGCCGCTGCTAAAGGGGTTCTTCCCCTGTTCTGTATCTGAAGAGGTGAAGGCGCCGAAACAGAGAAATCGATGGACGATGGTGATGGTCGCCTGGAAAGGGGGTCGCCTTACCGAGGAGATGGCGACGGCCATAGGGTATCTTCCCTCTGCAGATCTAAATGAGGGAGAGAGGATGAATGGTGGTCGGCACGTCGCCGGAAAGAATGGCGACAGAGTAGGGTGATGGTGGCTGCCTTGGCTTTGGCCGGTGTTTGCTATCCAATAAATTAGCCGGAGACGAGCGACGAGTTAAGCTAGTGGCTGGATCTACTCGGAGATGGTGACGGCATGAAGAGAACTCGCCGGATCTGTAAGAACCGAAGCCGTGGTGCTTGTGGTGGTTCGCTTGCCTTGATGGCGGCGCGGTGGAGTTGTTGAGCTTGCAAGGTTGAGATGGGGAGGGCGCCGCTGATGCTGCCACTTGTTGGAAGAGGGAGAGAGAGAGAGACTGTTGCTGCTCACAGCCGAAAAGGGAAGAAGAATGGGGAAAAAGGTGGCGAAGGTGATCGGCGCCGGAAGTGGTTGTTGGAGGAAGGATGGTGGTGGTTGTCGGAGGAGGTGGCGGCGGTAGTTCGCTGGTGGCTGAAGATGCCCACGCCACTGCTGTCTGCTGAGCCGAAAGGGGAAGGAAGAAGAATGAAATGAAGGGGCTAGGGTTTCTCGGTATAAAGAGGCCCATTCTTCCAAAATTACGATTAAGCCCCTCAAGAAAATAAGTGATGCGATTTAGTCCCAAAATTCAATTAGGGTTCAAATAGATCCAATTAGAGATTGTATAATTATAAAAGCACCCCAAAGATTTAAAGTGATGTCCAATTAAGTCCAAATTGAATTTCTTATAATTAGAAAATGATCCTCAACTTTTATTAATTTCAAATCAACCCACATAATTTAAGTTAAAGAGCAAATAGGTATTAAACACATATTCCAATTAAGTTCACATATTTTCATAAGATTGAAATCGAGTCAATCGAACTATTAAAACACAAATAATGAAATTCAAGTATAAGCAGAGTTAAATAAATAACAATCTAATCGCACGAGAACGACATCGTATCTTGCTCTGAAAATGCGGGGTGTTACATTCCAAGCACACTCAAGCACAAGACATACAAGAGAGGCCATTATGTGCAATGAAACATTTCACATTGCAATTAAGGCAAACAAATTCACAACTCGCAAACATGCATCGAAATCACACCAAAACGGACATATGCACGTCATAACACATAATGCATACATAAAGTGTAGCACCCCTATGCGTAGGGATACCACACCCCCGCACTATAGGCCGATCCACATACGAAATGGACAATCCGTACATGAACTAACCTATAGCGAACGGGTGACTAAGAAAAGAAAAGACGAGCTAGGCGGGACTAAACCCCAAAGCAATACAATACCAATGCACAACAATTAAAAACGGAAGCATTAATTCATAAATATACATATAGGTACCATATTTATCAGATAGATACGTATAGATACCAAACTAATTATCAATACATTATCATCTCTTATACATGATCAAGTATTGATAATGTGATAACAATAGACATGACATGAGAAGTAGTAAAATATATACATGATGGTGCACTGCTAGACCCGTGACAATGCAAAACTGGACCAGATTCCCGCCTAGCACGACCGGCTCTCAAGTACCTGAAAGGTGAAGTATCAGTCTACCGAAGACTGAGTGAGGGGCATAGATATATACTAGCGCAATCACATGCAAGTTATAGCCTCGGGTAAGGTTTTATAATTAAAACATTATACGTTCATAATAATAAAGAACTCGCCCGAGATTACAACTATCAATATTAATTACTAGATCGTTTCATGCAATCAATCAATACATGGCCCCGGCGAGTGAGGGCGGTCTCCAACCTTACTCCCAATGAACATGAACATGCTTGCTTGTTTAATAGTCAATAGGTGAGCATGCAATTCATTTATCGTGCAATCGTGCGATAGTGTACTCATATACCACGTTCATGAAACGACAATCATGCAATAACCCGAGGCGCATCCGTGGTGCCGGACTCGTCCCCAGTCTCCTTTTTCCTCCGGTTCGATGAAGGGATTGCAAGGCCCCAACATCCAATCTCATTGAGCAGAGGGTACATGAATCCCTAAGCCCGGAGCTCCTTCCTCCACTAACCTCCTAGTGGATTCAGGGGTGACCCCTAATGTGGTGAGGATAGCGCCAGAGTTACCCGTCAGCCCTTGCTTTCCCGGTTGGCTCTAGTCACTACCCTCGGGCCCAAATGTATCCGTCATGCTACTCGCCTAATCATGCATGAAACAATACCTGACTTGCTTGCTTGCTTGCTTGAACCTGGCTTGAAATGATCAATGATTTCTAGAAAGTATTTATAACCGTAAATACTATTTTGGCTAAAATAACACATAAGGGGTGTACGGGTTCTATGTAACTAACAATTAAACCTCACCTATACCGACAAAGACAAGTAGGCACGGCCTACGGGGCTTGCTCCTCGTCCCTACCCTCGCGACCTGTGCAAACACGACACTTATACATGAGACATGATCTAAAATGCCCAAAAAGTGACGAACGGCGGAAATGTATCGAGATGACCACGAAAATGCAATGTGGTATGATAACATGTTGTTTCACATCATATTAGCACATATTACAGCAATTCGGGGTCAAAGAAGTCGTTGGATCGAGGGGCTAAAAATGTAATTTTATGCAGTCACTTTTGTTCTATCAGCGAGGTGGGAACGGCCGTTCCGGACTCCTTTGTAAAATAGGAACGGTCGTTCCCATAACCCCAAAAGCGCACCAACGTTTTCCCCCTTTTAAAACGCGCGGGAGCTGGGAAAGGCCCTTCCGGCACAAGGCCAAAATGGGAACGGCCGTTCCCATGCTCGGCCGCCTAAATCATTTGAAAAGGTGGGAACGCCCGTTCCCACAATGCCTTGAGGCTGGGAACGACCGTTCCCTGTTTCTGCAAATCTGAAGAACAGAGAGAAACAGGGGAGGGCTACGGGAATGCAAACAAAGCCACCCAAAAATCCATTTTGATCAAGACAAGCATAGATTTTCTGGAAATATGATGCATATAGGTTCAAGAAATGATATTCTAGCACTTAAACACTCAAAGCACACAAGATCATCAAGAATTCATGATTCCACACTCATGATCACACTTGGTCATTCATACCAATTATTCAAGAATCTCATGAATTAATCATGCCATACTTCAAGATATGATCATTTAATCATGCTTTATACAACAAGGAGTTCATCTAATATATAATTCCTAAACCCTAGCTCAATCACATATGCTCAAAAATCAAGAGTTCATGCACAACCAACCTTGAAATAAAAGAAATGGATGAAGAAGATGAAGATGAAGATGAAGATGATCAAGCTCCAAAACTCCTAGTTTTCTTGGAAAGAGTTGATGGTTTTGATGAATTCTTCCTTTGTCTTCTTGGTATGTTTGGCTCGGTAGAAAGGAGCAAGAACGAATGATGATTCTAGGTGAAAATGAAAATGAAAGCAAGGAGGGGATGCATATAACGTGATATTTGGGAAATATGTAATATTTGCGATTAAACCCTCCAAGTTATTTAAGTTAAGCAACTAAGGATATCAAGTTTGGAAAGTGATCACTTTAGTCCTCAAAGTTTTCATGCAATTCGGTCCCTAAATTTAAAAGAATGAACGTATAGGGCCAAGTTGACAATTAAATCATTTTCGGTAATTATCTCACGAAATAAACATTTTCAAATTATAAGATAAATTATAAGTTTAATATGAATTTCATGAAAATATTATAAATTTTAATTTATAAAATTATTTTAGACATAAAATATTAATAAATGAAAATCGGGGCGTTACATAAAGCATATCAAAATCACACATTAACAAGTCATAGCACATCATATAATGCATATAAACAAGCATATATCACATTAGGATCAAGATAGGGGAGGGAAACGAGTAAAACAATCAAGAAAACAAGTTCGGGGCCAAGGTGTGACCGTACCCAGATACAGGGCCATGGATTTTTAACAAAGAAGAGATCCATGGCCTTGGATCTCAGTCCAGAAACGTACCAAGTTTCTGTAATCAAATCCATGGCTGTGGGTGAGTTCCAAAGTAAAAATCCAGGGCCGTGGATTTGTTCCAGCCTAAAAAACTCGAGATTTTGGCCCCGTAAAACACCAAGAACTCAACCTAGGCTCAAGACAACACATTATACATGGTATATGCAACAAAGATACAAGAATTCATGCCCTAAATCATACAAAACCAAGCTAAAGTGAAGGGAAAAGGAAGAGATGCATCACATATTCAAGTTCTTGCAAGGTTCATCAAAGGCACACCCATGGATCCTTAACCAACATGCAAAATAAGTTCATATAACTCTTAAAGGAAGTCTTAGAAGCAATTACCATGCATCAAGCTCAAAGAAATTGCAAGGAATCATGCAAGAATCATCAAATTTCTACAAACCCTCACTATTCAAGCAATAGGCCATAACTCATGCAAATCCTAGGTTAAAACTCATCAAATTGGAATTAAAAGCACCACAAAGACATGGAAAATCCAAAAATAGGCTTACCTCTTGAGTTTGAGAAGAAATGGTGGGGAGGAAGTCTCAAAATCTCAACTTGTGCAAAACCCTTCTTCTTTCCTCTCTTCTTCTTCAAAGTGCTGAACTTGGGGAGCTTTTTCTCTTCCTTTAGCGGTGTGGGACGAAATGGGGGTGTGCTAGAGAGTGAGGGATGGGTTTTTGGCATATAAGTTGAGGTTAGAAGCTTAATTGGGGTTAAATGGGGCCCACAAGTGAAGACTAGTCAATAAAAGGTTACTCTTGGCGCAAGGTGTTCGTTCCAGGTGAAGAACGGGTGATCAAATGGGCTTAAAAAATATGAATCTTGATTCCTTGTCTTCCTTTCTTCGTTTCGAATCCGACACATCTTTCGGAATTCGAATCCGAATTCTCGAGCTCAAGTTATGCCTTCCGGAACCCAAGGCATGCTAAAACAAGTTAGGCCCTCGAGTCCCTCAAAACTAAAACAGCGTCAAAGCCGTGTCAAACGAACTCAAAAATAATAAACGAGCATGCAAATAAATTATAAATCACTTAATTCACTTATGGCAAGTTGACACAAAAAACGGGATTAAAAAACGGAGTTAAAAAGCTTGAAATGAGTGAAAAAGGGGGTCAAAAACGTTTAAAACTTAAACATAAATCATATAACAAATATTCAAATATTCACAAAAATCAAACAATAGCATGCTTAATTAATTAAATACGCACTTAGCACACTCGTGACGTTCATACCTGGAAAGCCGAAGAATCGAGATGCTACAATTTCATTATGAACATAACATACATCACATCATATTGAATTGAAATGGTTAAAATAGACGAGTCAAATGTTAAGATTATGTAAAAACTTATTGGGGGTAATCGAGCATACTATATTGTTGGCTATAACAGTTACGACTGAGGAGAAATTATCATGAGGTACTACTTGTAATGCCCCGACTTTTCCGTCGTACAGGTATGACGAATGTGTTGACCAAATTACGCGAATTAATTGTTTATAAGTGTTTTGTGTATTTAATTTATAATTAAATGTTAAAATGTTAAATAAATATATCATTAATTTTATTATTATTAACTTTAAATTTAATTTGTTGACTTTTGTAATTTAATTTAAAATGGAATTTAATTGTTTTTATATGTTTAATTGTTATTTTGTTATTTTATTTTTTATTTCGTTAAGTTTTATTTTATTTTACAAACATTTGAATTATTTGAAATTTTAATTTTATTTGAATTCTTGAAGTATATGAACATGTGTGACATGTTTGAGTGTCGTTCCTATTCGAATTGAATTCGAAATTTCGTGAAAATTTAGTATGTTGTACATTTATGTGTTGAGAACATGTCCATATGCGCGTTTCATGTTTTCGATCTCGTTTGGCCTAGTAATGAATTTATTTTGAGTTGTGGAACCAAATCGGGGGCTAACGGGCAATTAGCTCACCTTTGGTTCCGGATGTCATATCTTGAGCTCGGGAACTCGGAATCGAGTTCCGTCAACTTGCTAGACTCGTATCAACGATTCGGGTCTAATGAACTTAGCCTTATATTTTTCTAAAACCATCTGGACCTCCGAAATTCAATCGAAAAACGAATCGGCCGCAAAACTGCCACATTTTACCATTTTAATCGTAACTCTCACTATACTTATCCAAATTAACTATGGTTGGACTTTTTGGAAACCTAACTCAACCCTTTGTCAGCCCTAACCACCCCATTTCGACGTACACTCTCAACCCAAGAGAAAAACTCAGCTAAACTTCAGACTTCCGGTTCCAACCCGTCACTTTGGCCATCTTGGAGATTTTGAGCTCTAATCTCTTCCAACCTTCAACCAATTCAAGAGGTGAGTTAGGGATTGTTATAAATGTTCATTTGTGTTCATTTTAAGCCATGTATCCCTAATTTTGAACTTATATTCATGGAGTTTGAAGGAAATGAATGAATAGTTAGGTTATGAAGCAATTTCTTGATCTTTTTGAATCGTTGATGGTTTTGATTGTTTTAAAGCATGAAAGTGATCACTTTAACTCCCTTATTTCATTTATGAGTTTGTATTTTTTGGTAGTTGAGAATTAAGTGTTATGCCATTGATGAAACTTGAAAGAATTGGGTAAAACTTGATTTGTTTTCCTCCCTCAGGACATGAACTGCTGCTGCTGCGTTTTAGGATTGAATTTCTTGTCAATTACTGCTCCTTTTTGCCTTGTTTGTTGCATATCCATACCTGATCTTGTTGCGTGAGGATTGGATTAGTTGCTGCCCTGTTTTACTTCCTTCTATGCCCTGTTTCTTCGTGATCAGCTGCTGCATATTCCTTACTGAGTTGCTGTTCGGTTTTGGCTTTGTTTTATGGGAGTATTTGTGTTGATTTGCTACTGAGTTTGTGTCCTTACTGCCTGCTACCTGCTGCTGTGTATGTGTGCTTTTGGAAAAGGGGAACAAAGCCTGGAACAGCTACCAATTCCGTGACTGGAATGAATCTCCCCGGGCCGGGCATTTGAGCGTGAGGAGTCCCCGGCCGGGGACTTTATCTTGAGAGCTTCTGTAACGTTTTTCCTTATTTACCCGGCCGGGGAATGTTGTTGTGTGTTATTTAACCGGGCGGGGAGCTGGGACGATGGAGTTTGCTACTATGTTTTGTCTATATGTATGTAATTGTATATTATGCATGCAAATGAGTATGTAATATATATATATTAAATGTATGCAATTATACATATATATATATGTGTGTGTGTAGATTGTTGTGTGTGAATGTAATTTGTTCATATAATACATATATATAAACCTTGAATGCATGTGTACGTATATATATAAGCCATGCATTAATATGATAGTGATCCAATACTCCGCTTTCAAATCATCCGTAGTGCCCAGAAATATCGGTGGACGACGCCTACTGAATCGGTCATAAACACTCTCAACCGGAACTGGTGGAGGAGGAGGTGCCGGAGGATGTGCTTGCACGGCTTGTTAAGCGGCTTGTTGTGCATTCACAGCTTGCACAAACTGAGTCATAAGAGCCATAAGATCCGCTGCGTTAGGTAGAGGCGGCGGTGGAGGTGGATTTTGATTATTCCCCGAAGGATCTTGCTCATTTCCACGAGCCGGAGAACGGTTACGACGACGTGGAGGCATCCTACATAATCCAATCATGTATGCATGTTGATTAGTCATATGCTCATGTCACGTAATATTAAGTAAGAAATGCAATTACATAAATTTAAAAGCAAGAATTAACAAGATATGAGTAACATAAAGTCATATGCAAAAGCAAAATAAATGAACACGAAAGCACATTGTCCCTAAGCCGTACAACCTAGACGACTCAAGACGACTCAAGAGCCCGGTTCTGAACCTTCGGCTCTGATACCAACCAAATAGGGGTGTAACGCCCCAATGAGGGCATCCACGCCTATCCCGCGCTACTGACCTAGCTTGTATATAGAATTACTATCCATATACCCGCCATGTAACACCCCGGAGCGGAGGGCGCCACATCCCCCGCACCATAGCCCAACACGGGTACCGAAATGGGAACTCTGTCCCCGCATTGAACCGTGGCGAGCGGGTGATAACCAAAATCAACTCTAGGCTAGGCGGTCTAGACCCTGAACAGAGTGCCCAACAAAATAAATCGAAAGTGCGGAAGCTACAGGATCACATAACATAACCAATTACAGGCATATAAGCTTAAAACAAGATATACATATTGCAACATGCTTTGCCCACCCCGGGCCAAAAGAAATATTCAAGCTTCATATTACCGAACATAGCTTATAATTATTTATGCGTAGTACCAAATATACATAGTACCAAAGCGGGAAAGTAAATATGCGAATGCAGAGACTCAACAACGACTCGAAAGACTCCCAAGACTCGAAAAACGACCGCCGCCTAGCTAAACTCTTAACCGAGCACCTGCAAAGCTCAAAACAAAAGGGGAAAAAAGGAGAGAAGCAACGAGGGTCAGTCATAGAGACTGGTGAGGGGGCTACATACGCACACATACGTATAAGTAGGAGCATAGCGTATTCAAATCGAAAGTGTTCGTGAACCGGGTGTGGTTTTTGCACTCCAAAAGGTTGTAACCCGTGATACTATATATATAAACGAAGAAAGGTTTAGGGCCAAAGGCCAAAATCATCCAGGTTTTACCAGTTATGAGTCCACCCCGTTTCACAAACCGTATCGGATACATAAGCATAAGACCAACCGTATCGGATACGAAAAACATAAACAAAATAACACGGTGAGAACGAGTTCTCACACACGCTTACTCATACCAAAACAAAACTCATAAACAATCCCACCTCCACACCATTGGGGAAGAGAGGTGCCCCTCTCGACCCTCCACAGAACGAAACTTGTGAACCGGAGGATCCCGCCCGGTTCCTTCGACGGCCAACCTTAAAGTGCTCCGTCGGCATAGGAAAACTAAGTCTCCCGTAAATGGAGTCGTGTTGATGAGAGAGCCCGGAAACCCCATGGCCGACCCGAGATCACATACCACTTCTCCGGGGCCCACACACAGATCACAGAACTCACACACACATATCCCACAAAGCGTATACTTATCACAAAAGCTTTTCTTGCCAAAACTTAACACATACACTCACCAACCCTTTTCGAAAACGAATAAACAAAACATAGCTTACATACATATAAAAGCATTTTCAACGGATTTCATAGCAAATGGGACAATTCCCGCAAAATACATATCAAACACTTATTTATACGTATATATAGTTCGCATGCGGGCTTAAATTACATATTGGGTTGTAGGTCATAATAGCTAAAAAGAAAGAAACCTCACCTCCGAGAAGCTACAGGAGCGAAGGAAGCAAACGAACGTCTAGAGGACAACCTCGTCAACCAAGGAACGAACCTAAAGGCAAAGCAAAGACAAAAGACAAAATTAGACTCAATATGAACCACGTTAGATGCTCGGTGGACGCGTATGTATGTTCACGATGCAAATGACATAAAATAAATTCACACTTAAGTCATATAAGAGCATGCTTTGCATATAAGTTCGTAATTCACAAACGAGGGTATAAAATAAGTCAAAGATTCACAACATTAAGCTTAACACATAATGTAACAAGTTAATGAAGCATAAAAGTCATAAACAAGACAAGAAAGCTAACTAAAAGCAATGAAAAGAAAGCAAAACCATGCAAAGACGGGTGAAAAACGAGAATTCCTAGGGGACACGCTCGTGCCCCCCTGGAAGAGCAAACTGAGACACCCCCGTGTCTCAGTACAGGAGACGAACAACGGATACCAGAAGGTGACACGCCCGTGTCACCAACATAGAGCAAACCGAGACACCCCCGTGTCTCGGCACAGAGAGGACCAGACAGCTAGCACCCCCGTGTCAGGTGGATTGAAGTAATCAGCTCTAACACTAAAAGCAAGTCCAAACAACTCAAAAGGGATGACTAAGGAATCATAATCATGCATCAAGCTCAAATAATTCACAAGGAAACATGCTAGAGAATTCAAGATCCACCAAACCCTTACTATTCATGTGGTATACTCATTCTCATGAAATTCAAAGATAAAGCTCAACATATTACACTTAATAGAACCATAAAATCTTGGAGAACTCAAAAATATGCTTACCTTCAAAATTTGAGAAGAAATGAAGGAGTACATTGGCCAAAATCTTCAAAAATGCAATAGTGCTCTATCTTCTTCCTTGGTTTCTCTTTGGAGCTGAATTTGGGGAACTTTTCTTGCTTCCTTGGGAGGTGGTGCACGAAATGGGAGAGGGAGAGAGGTTATATGCTGAGTTTAGATCATTAACCCAAGGTTAAGGAAGGTTTTGTTAAGTTTAGGGGTCCACAAGTATTGACTAGTCAACAAAGGAGGGCTATCTTGCATCAAAGGCTCGTTCCGATCGATTTTCGAGGGTCAAAATGGTCTTAGAAAAGTGTGAGGATAGATTCCAAAGCTTGAAAATCTCGTCACGAGTCCAACGCCTCTTCTGGAATTCGAATCCGAATTCCCGAGCTCAAGTTATGCCTTCCGGAACACAAGGTGCGCTAAAGCTCGTTAGGCCCTTATGTCCCTAAAACATAAAACGGTTTCAAAACCGTATCAAACGGACTAAAAAACAAGTAACGAACATAAAGACACATTTATCACACACATATAAGTCACGCATAGCACGTAGCCACAAAAATCGAAAACGAAAACGGATACAAACGGAGCAAGAACGAAACAAAGAAAACAAATACGTACAAATAAATCACATAAGGTCAAATACGTTTCAAGTAATTCAAATATATCACCTAGTAAGTATAATAAACACATAATTCACATAATTAAATAATTAAAAGTGCACATAGCTCACCCGTGAAGGCGTACCTGGAAAGGCCGGACGAGCGGGATGTTACAAACTCCCCTCCTTCAAAAGGACCTGTCCTCAGGTCCTAAGCGAGACCTAAAAGGACACTTGAACGAGCTCGACTCCACGCTTCCGCTGCGCTACTCTGATCCAAGAGTTGTAGTCTCCTCGGGACATTGCTTCCTTAATTAAGAATAAGGGAGACTTCTCATTTCCCGGGTACTCGGTGGTACTCACCAAATCCGAGTGAATCCCCTTAGTTTAGCAAATTTTGGTTTGCTCCCACTTCTGATTAAAATTGAAAAGTAGTTGGGGAGAACTACCGGTTCTTGATGTTCGGTCTTCTACCGAAAGCACTTTAGACATTGCTACACTAAGTCTACAATGTCTCTTCTTATGCCAACACCATTACCGGCTCTTCAAGTCTCGAATCATGAGTGGAATTAGTCTCGTGACTGAGCACTTCTGGAGACATAGGCCTCGACCTTCCGTTAGCTACGCACAACCGAAGTCTTCCTTAGTACCTCGATTGTAACGAAGAAATTTGAGTATCCTCGTGTAATCAAGGTAACTCTCTTCAAAAGCCTTATCCACTCGAACCATGCCTCTTCCTTGTCTTTCATGTCATGGGACGACACTTGCATAACAACAAACTTTTGTTGATTCCCGATGACACTAGAGACTTAATCTCTGAGGCAATTCTCAGTTCTTCTACCAAAATACGTAGTCGACTATACCCTTGTTGGAACCACGCTCAGCAAAGACCACAGAACACTGAAGAAGGACTAACAACTCTTCGAAGCAAGCAAGAAGGGTATTCATCTTCCACCGTTAACTTGTGCAGCTCACGGTAATATATACTCATCCTAAATCCCGTCTTCTTCTTAGATGGGACCAAGGTACTCCACAAAGAAGTATTCACAAGGATGGAATTACCTTCTAAGAGCTCGTCAACTACGACTTAACTCCAACAACCTCGCTAGAGTCCACTGGAAGAGAAACTCCAAACACAAAACAATTCCGGGATAAAGATCATGAGAACCTCGATGTCCTCATTAGGTGGAAACGAATTCCATCTTCAAAGAAACACCAAAGGTGGCTTACTTCGATCTTTGTCTCCTTAAGCTTGGCTCGACCTCAAAGTTAACTCAAAGGAAAGCCACGAAACTTATCGCACCGTCCCGGAATTACCAACCACTTCTACAAAGGATATCAACGGGCTAGCCTTCCATCTAACACCCGTAGATACCGTTGAGCCCCGAATGGACCTCCTACAAGCAACTACCCAAGCCTACGGTAACACTGTTACCTTAACAGAACTAGGCGCCTTCAAGAACAACCACCGGAAGAGAACCGCCACTAGGAAAGCTCGGCCCCCGCAACTCACCAAACACTCGACACTCTTCTCACCAACCTCTCCCCAAAGAGAGAGACAACACAAAAGAGAAAAGAAAAGGGAAACCACAAGCAAGCAAGTATTAACAAAGACACGCAAGCACCGAGAACAACAAGAAAAATAAAAGTAACACCAATTGAAATAAAATGCATGTATGTAGTGCCATGAATGCTTGGTGTACCTTTCACCATAGCGGTAGTGTCAAGCTTGGCATACCATTCTCCTTATTCAATCATATCCACTTGGATTGAACTTGGAGTCTTGGAATCGCAGCTCTTTGTAGTCCTTGTATTCTTAGTCTTCGGGCAACTTTTCACCTTATGCCCCTTTTCCCCACACTTATAACATCTTCCAAGCTTCTTTCGGCAAACTTCTTTGGTGTGGTTAGGGCCTTGACAATAAGAACATTGAATTGTCTCCAATGAAGAAGACATCGAATCCCTCTCTGGTGGTTGAAGTGTCTTCTTCTTCTTCTTGGTGTAGTCGACCTCTTGAAGTTCTTGGGTTTTCTCTGGGAATATATGCCTCTTGCTTGAACTTGAACTCGATCCTTGATCATGTCTCACATTAAGAGTGTGAGACTTCATCCTTTGCTTATTCATTTAATCTTGAACCACTCTTCTAACTTCCTCGGACCATTTATGCACCGGTGAACCTTGAAAAGCTTCTTGAATCTCGTCTCTACGCCTTTGTATATATCCCCGGACCTTGGGGCAATCTTGGTTAGCTCTCGAGCTTTCTAGCTCCATCACAAGATCATCCATCATCTTCATTTCTTGCTCAAGATCTAGGAATTCTTGGAGTCTTCTAATCAACTCATTGGGAGGGATATACTTATAGCAAAATTCTCGGATAAACCATTCCCAATGGAGCTCTTCTCCGGACTTCTTTAGATGTGATCTTATTTCCTTGAACCATTTTGAAGCTTCATCTTGTAATAAGAGGGATGTGTGCTTTACTTTCTCTTGTGAGGTCCCGGACAATTTTTCCAAATCCACAATATCACAGATAGCCACTCCTCGGCTTTAATACTATCGCCTCCAAACGACTTCGGTGGATTAAAGCCTCCAAACTTCTTAGAGATCCAAGAAGCTTGTTTCTCTTGTCTTCCTTTTGATGATGTATGTTGGCACGAAGAAGTCATCCTGAGATAAGAAAAATGATTCCAAAATATCTATGCATACAGGGTTCAGTACATGTCCATGTGAACTATTAACATAATTAAGCCAAATAATTTAGGTAGTTCACATAAGAGATGAGAATGAATGCAAACAATCACATATTCCTAAGCCGATCGATCTAGACAAACCCGACATGACGCTAGAGCTCGGGTTTTGCAACCCAGAGCTCTGATACCACTTAAAGATGTAACACCCCGGAGCGGAGGGCGCCACATCCCCCGCACCATAGCCCAACACGGGTACCGAAATGGGAACTCCGTCCCCGCATTGAACCATGGCGAACGGGTGACAACCAAAATCAACTCTAGGCTAGGCGGTCTAGACCCTGAACAGAGTGCGTAACAAAATAAATCGAAAGTGCGGAAGCTACAGGATCACATAACATAACCAATTACAGGCATATAAGCTTAAAACAAGATATACATATTGCTACATGCTTTGCCCACCCCGGGCCTAAAGAAATATTCAAGCTTCATATTATCGAACATAGCTTATAATTATTTATACGTAGTACCAAATATACATAGTACCAAAGCGGGAAAGTAAATATGCGAATGCAGAGACTCAACAACGACTCGAAAGACTTCCAAGACTCAAAAAACGACCGCCACCTAGCCAAACTCTCAACCGAGCACCTGCAAAGCTCAAAACAAAAGGGGAAAAAAGGAGAGAAGCAACGAGGGTTAGTCCTAGAGACTGGTGAGGGGGCTACACACGCACACATACGTATAAGTAGGAGCATAGCGTATTCAAATCGAAAGTGTTCGTGAACCGGGTGTGGTTTTTGCACTCCAAAAGGTTGTAACCCATGATACTATATATATAAACGAAGAAAGGTTTAGGGCCAAAGGCCAAAATCATCCAGGTTTTACCAGTTATGAGTCCACCCCGTTTCACAAACCGTATCGGATACATAAGCATAAGACCAACCGTATCGGATACGAAAAAAAAACATAAACAGAATAACACGGTGAGAACTAGTTCTCACACACACTTACTCATACCAAAACAAAACTCATAAACAATCCCACCTCCACACCATTGGGGAAGAGAGGTGCCCCTCTCGACCCTCCACAGAACGAAACTTGTGAACCGGAGGATCCCGCCCGGTTCCTTCGATGGCCAACCTTAAAGTGCTCCATCGGCATAGGAAAACTAAGTCTCCCGTAAATGGAGTCGTGTTGATGAGAGAGCCCGGCGACCCCATGGCCGACCCGAGATCACATACCACTTCTCCGGGGCCCACACACAGATCACAGAACTCACACAAACGTATCCCACAAAGCGTATAATTATCACAAAAGCTTTTCTTGCCAAAACTTAACACGTACACACACCAACCCTTTTCAAAAACGAATAAACAAAACATAGCTTACATACATATAAAAGCATTTTCAACGGATTTGATAGCAAATGGGACAATTCCCGCAAAATACATATCAAACACTTATTTAAACGTATATATAGTTCGCATGCGGGCTTAAATTACATATTGGGTTGTAGGTCATAATAGCTAAAAAGAAAGAAACCTCACCTCCGAGAAGCTACGGGAGCGAAGGAAGCAAACGAACGTCTAGAAGACAACCTCGTCAACCAAGGAATGAACCTAAAGGCAAAGCAAAGACAAAAGACAAACTTAGACTCAATATGAACCACATTAGATGCTCGGTGGATGCGTATGTATGTTCATGATGCAAATGACATAAAATAAATTCACACTTAAGTCATATAAGAGCATGCTTTGCATATAAGTTCGTAATTCACAAACGAGGGTATAAAACAAGTCAAAGATTCACAACATTAAGCTTAACGCATAATGTAACAAGTTAATGAAGCATACAAGTCATAAACAAGACAAGAAAGCTAACTAAAAGCAATGAAAAGAAAGCAAAACCATGCAAAGACGGGCGAAAAACGAGAATTCCTAGGGGACACGCCCGTGCCCCCCTGGAAGAGCAAACTGAGACACCCCCGTGTCTCAGTACAGGAGACGAACAACGGATACCAGAAGGTGACACGCCCGTGTCCCCAACATAGAGCAAACCGAGACACCCCCGTGTCTCGGCACAGAGAGGACCAGACAGCTAGCACCCCCGTGTCAGGTGGATTGAAGTAATCAGCTCTAACACTAAAAGCAAGTCCATAAACCTCAAAAGGGATGACTAAGGAATCATAATCATGCATCAAGCTCAATTAATTCACAAGGAAACATGTTAGAGAATTCAAAATCCACCAAACTATTCATGTGGTATACTCATTCTCATGAAATTCAAAGATAAAGCTCAACATATTACACTTAATAGAACCATACAATCTTGGAGAACTCAAAAATATGCTTACCTTCAAAATTTGAGAAGAAATGGAGGAGTAGATTGGCCAAAATCTTAAAAAATGCAATAGTGCTCTATCTTCTTCCTTGGTTTCTATTTGGAGCTGAATTTGGGGAACTTTTCTTGCTTCCTTGGGAGGTGGTGCACGAAATGGGAGAGGGAGAGAGGTTATAATCTGATTTTAGATCATTAACCCAAGGTTAAGGAAGGTTTGCTTAAGTTTAGGGGTCCACAAGTATTGACTAGTCAACAAAGGAATGCTATCTTGCATCAAAGGCTCGTTCCGGTGGATTTTCAAGGGTCCAAATGATCTTAGAAAAGTGTGAGGATAGATTCCAAAGCTTGAAAATCTCATCACGAGTCCAACGCCTCTTCCGGAATTCGAATCCGAATTCCCGAGCTCAAGTTACGCCTTCCGGAACGCAAGGTGCGCTAAAGCTCGTTAGGCCCTTATGTCCCTAAAACATAAAACGGTTTCAAAACCGTATCAAACGAACTCAAAAACAAGTAACGAACATAAAGACACATTTATCACACACATATAAGTCACGCATAGCACGTAGCCACAAAAATAAAAAACGAAAACGGATAGAAACGGAGCAAGAACGAAACAAAGAAAACAAATACGTACAAATAAATCACATAAGGTCAAATACGTTTCAAGTAATTCAAATATATCACCTAGTAAGTATAATAAACACATAATTCACATAATTAAATAATTAAAAGCGCACATAGCTCACCCGTGAATGGCGTACCTGGAAAGGCCGGACGAGCGGGATATTACACGCCACATACGAAGCAAGCGGTGATAAACGGACATCCTAGCTAGGCGGTACTAGACTCACAATGCTAGTAAACAATCCCAAGTATGCGGAAACTTAAATCATAACATACCAAGTGTATAAATTCATTCATTCACCAAAAAAAGGTGACCACCACGGTCCAGCCCGAAATGCTCAAAGTACGAAATGTAAAATCATCCTAATGACCAACACGGTCTGAACTAGCATAACAACATCATACAAACTAAATCCATAAATCCGAAACATAAGCGACATAAATATAAAGTATGCAAAGACACAACGAGTACAAGCTAGACTCCACACAACTCTCAAAGCAAGACCCCGCCTATCAAGACTCCAAAATGCGACCTGCGGACACGAAAGGTAAAGGAGGCCAGCTCAAAGGAACCGGTGAGGAGAAGTTAACAATATATAGGATATACAAGGTTCAATGCATGCTCAAATAAAAGTGTTCATGATCTGTAACAGTTTTCAATACAATGCAAGTTTTATAAAATATGGATCATAAACGACACATGACCGGCTCGGAGAGTACGAGCATTCCATCCTTACTTCCCAAACCAAAAGTCAAATCAAACCAATCCAACCTTACACCATTGATGTCGAGAGTGTATAGCCCTCGAACATCGCAAAAGAACCATGGAGAAGTGTGTCCATGAAACCGACCTTCCCCCAAGCTCACCTTAACCCCGAAACCTCCTCGGAGTCTTAACAAACTTGTCCAAAATTGGGTACTTCGTAAGGGCTTAACCATCTGCCCTTGCGTTCCCGGACTTACCACTTACTCAGCCCCGAGCGCTATCAAAAGAACCAACCAAGCAAGCGTCCTTGCACGATATACAAAACCTCGCTACACGACTCACGCTTACATAATACTTAAATGAAAGTTTTAAAGGCATTTTGGGTACCTATCCCATATACCAACTCAAGTTATACTTGCAAACCGTTTTCCATAAGAGAATACTCAAATACGAGCAAAGCTCACAAAACTCGGCTTATAAAGCCTACATACATATATTTTGAAAAACGGGAGTTTAAGACCATCAAATGTGAAAGGCTACAGGTGTCCACAGTTTTGAAAACATTTCATATATATATAACTCCTCACCTTTACCATGAACTCCAAAGGTCGACCACGAGCAACTAACTACTCGGCCGGAGGCGCACCACCTAACAAGACAAACGTACTAATGAAGGTAAGACATGGCTCAAACCAATTATGACGCACGGCTTCAAGAAAGAGTAAACATGCTCATGAGATGCGATGAATGTCCAAGTATAGCATAAGTTCAGCAATGATGGTCAAACAACATCATATAAGTCATATAACAACCTTTCAAGTCATAAGACAAGCAAATAACAACATGTGAACCATACTTAGCACAATCTTACACATAATCGAGTCACACAAGACATTATAAAGCACATAAACATGATTCCAAGTCATATATATCATATTAGGGGTGTAAAGAAGTGCAAACGAAGTGAAAACGAAGTAAAACGAACAAAATCACAAAAACTCAAAATTTAGACCCGAGAGCACCCAAACGTGCGTTTGGTGTTCCTTTGAAAATTTCAAACGGGTGTTTGGCCCTTGAAAAAACGTGACAGTAATTTTTCAAACGGGGGTTTAGGGTTTCAATGCAATTTTCACATGGGCATTTAACATGCTACTGTTGCAAATCTGATTTACGAACATAAGCTTGCAAATGGTGGATTTTAGGCTCTAAACACTCCTAAATCATGTTTCAAAGCTAATGCAATATGTATAAACGAATTTAAACATCAAATATCATGCCATGAACATTTAGGAATGAATATGCATCAAAATTCCAACAAATTACAAACATGAACTTCATCTTCTTTAAGCGTTTAAAGCTTCAAACTCAAAAATGGTGAAATCCTCAATCATGCAAGAAACTCAAAGGGAATTATCACATTCTCCATGAAATTGCTCAAGGAACAAGAATCCAACACGAAATCAAGCAAAAACATACAAGAACATGAACATGTAAGAATTCTCCAAAAGCTTCAAAGGTCAACAATGGTGGATTTAACATAAGAGCATAAAAGCAAGCACTTCTCATACCAAAATGTTCCCAACATCAAAATAAGCACATTTCCAACAAGAAATTCGAATTCAATCCAACACACAAGAACCCTAGTTCAATTCAAGTTCAAAAGCTTCAAGAACATAAACCCAACAAAGAAGCACATAAACTTTACCTTAAGAGCTGGAAATCAAAGGGAAAGTTGAGTTCTTCAACCTTGAATCTCTAGCTTCAATCTCCAATCTTGTCTCTTGAAAATGGTTGAAGGTGTTCTTGGGTGTTCTTGAGAGAAGATGAATAGGCTTGAGAGAGTTTGTGTTTGAATCTTGTGAAATAACGTAAAAATGAGGTTTTGGGTGTTAAAATCTGATTTTGTTATTTGGGTCAGCTATTAGGGTCACGAACCGGGTCAATTGGAGCAGGTTATAAGAGAAATTGGGTCGCAGGTCAAGCTTAAAAGCTTAAAAGGTTGACTTTTCGTAAAATGACCATAACTCCTTCATCCGAACTCCAAATTGCACGATTCAAAACCCACGAACTCGTAATCGAATTACCTACGTGATTTCATTAAGTTCTATCTAGTTCTAGACTCAGAAAATAAATTTACCATTAGTCCCTATATTATACTTTAATGTCCAAATAAGCACATAGTTTCGATTAATCGTGAAGCATGCTATCAAAGCTCAATAAGAACAATACGATCACATAATTAACATACCGTGTAGCCACATAACTCATGCAAATCACATATTCACATAAACACGAAATGGTTATCAATTAAGGCATAATTCTCACATAATTCATGCAAAGAAAGGTAAATCGTTCACTCTCGTAACAAACTTACCTTGATCGAGAAACGGGGCGTCACAACCTCCCCTCCTTAAAGAAATCTGGTTCCCAGATTTACCATCGGAAAACAACTCAAGATGAAATCTCCGCATCCATCTTAAGTGGTATCAGAGCCCGGTTGCAAAACCAAGGTTCTAGTGTTGTGCCGTGTCAAGTCAAGGTCGAACGGCGTAGGAATTACTTGGTAAGTTGTGCATTGCATCCATTTATGTCATTAATTGTTACATCTTACATTTTAAATTGCATCTAAGTGTGATAAGTATATCATATACCTCATCGTTGTTACAGTTAACTCCTTGATTGTTGGCCTTATTTTGTTGTACAAGCGAAGGGTGAATCCGAGGGCGGATTCTCTTAAGGGGGAGGGAATTGTAACGCCCCAAATTCTGGCTTCCAGGTACGCACGACACGTGTGAATTTTTTGAGAGTTAGGATTATTTTAATTCTTGTATTTATTAAATTTTTACATTTTATAATAAATCATATAAATTATATTTCAATGTGATTATGTGAAATATGTGTCAATTTGAGAATTATTCTATAAATTGAATTTAATTGTTACGTGAATTAAGTCCCGAACGTGCCTTAATTGTTTATATGTCCTTAATTGAACATCATTTTAAATGTGAGGACCAAATTGCATGAATAATTGTTGGACCAAAGTGAATTAAATTGTAGGAATGAAACTTGATTGCATAACTTACATAAATAAGGGACTTAATTGTAATTTAAAGCATTTCATCAAAACCAAGGCATGAATTACGTGATATATCTTCTTCGATCTTCCATGATTAATTTCATATCATACCAACCCACCATTTTGCTTCCTCCATGGCCGAACCAAAAATATCAAGGAAGAAAAAGGGAATCTCATTATTTCAAGTTAAAATCTTTGAGGAATTGAGGGTCTTGGAGCATCATCTTCATCATCATCTCTCATCTCTTTCTTTCAAAGATAAGATATGAATACATGAATTCTTGAATACATGAGCTTGAAGCTAGGGTTGTGATTTTATGTAATAACTTGTTTATGTGATGCTAGAAGCATGATTAGGAGCCTTGAATCTGAATTCCTTGAATATATTTTGGAGTTTGCCAGGTTATGTGATGAGTTCATGTTTAGGGGTGAAGTGATGATTCTTGGAGATTCAAACATGATATAAGTGTTTACACTAGTTTTATTGCATCTTAAACATGTATACATATTTCTTTTCTTAAATTATACCATATGGAATTGAATTATATGAGTTTTGACGAGATTTGGGTAAGGTTCGAGCTTCCCCTGTTCTGCTGCTCTGTTTCTGCATCTTCTGCGCAGCGGGAACGACCCTTCCCGTTTTGGCTTATAAGCCGGAACGGCCGTTTCCATCTTTGGGGAGCAACTTTCGGGAGTTGGGAACGACCATTCCCATTTTGAACTAAGGGCCAGACCGTTCCCAGGCCGCTGGAGAGGCAGTATGTTTCTGCACAAAAATGGGAAATTCCAATTCTATTCCTTTACCCTTAATTGATCCCAACATGCTATTATATGATCAATTACATGCAAAATTAGGATTATATCATACTACATTTGTTAACGCATATTACCTCGTTACCTGATTATGCCTCGCGTTTTATTTTGGTCACATGATCGAGTTATGATCTCATGAGGGCACAAATGTTTCTGTTTCTTATCCAGTTGTTCTTCGCGGCGGAGAATGGAATCAATGAGCACGTTCACGCATCCATGAGACGTCGTGTCACCTGTCAGCAAGCAAGTCAGGCCCATGCAAAGCAATGCGTGTAGCTGGATTAATATCATAGTCGTGCAAAGCAATTTGCCTACTGTGATTATTGTGTTAATGTCATGATCATACAAAGCAATGCGTGCATCGTGATTATCGTGATTACCGTGTTACTGTGTGCCGCTCGTCAGCCGCAGGAGCTAAGTGCTATACGGGGCAAAGTGCTAAGCACATGGGAGCCACATCTTGAGCCTGCGGAGCAAAGTGCAACATGTGTGGGGGCCACCTCTTGAGCCTGTAGGAGCCACCTCTAGAATCCTAACGCTGCGTGCATCGTGATTATCGTGTTACCGTGAACGGTGAAGGCTCGCAACCTTCCCATTAATGGAATCATGGAGTGATTGGAGTGATGGAGTTTGTTGGAGTGATGGAGTGTATTGGAGTGATGGAGTTTATTGGAGTAATGGGATTTATGGGAGTGATGGAGGTATTCATGTAATCGATATACGTGCAGTGTTCTTGCAGGTACACTCTAGGCAGGAATCGAGCTGAGTCGAGTCCTTGCATTCGAGTCAAGCACTGTAGCACCCTAAAACCCAAGGCGCCACATCCCCCGCACTATAGCCTCGATCCACGTATGAAATGGACAATTCATATATAAACCAAGACCACAACGAACGGGTGACAATAAAAATGACGAGCTAGGCGGGACACTCTCCCCAACATAATCAAAGCAAACAGGAATAGAAAAGCGGAAGCAATAAAGTCATTCATATATATAGGTACCATATTTATTACATAGATACATATAGGTACCAATTAACTATCACCACATTATCGTTTCTAAATAAGATACATCATTAAGTATTCAAAACGTGACAATAACGATCCTAACATGAAATGTCTCAAAGTATTATACATGGAAGGTGCTAGACTCGTGAAGATGCAAAAGACTCGAACAACGCCCGCCTAGCACGACCACGCTCAAGAGGTACCTGAAAAGTGAAGTATCAGTCTACCGAAGACTGAGTGAGGGGCAATAAATATATATAACACACGTCACATGCAAGTTGTAGCCTCGGGTGAAGACTTTAGCATAAAATAGATATGTAATTCAAGAAGTTAATCTTTGCCCGAGATTACAACCAATCATTTTAACACGTTGATTTAATCATGCTTGTCAATGTCATGAACATGTGGCCCCGGCGAGCAAGGGCAATCTCCAACCGAACTCCCAATCGTGAACAATACGTGATCATGCTTGCTTGCTTGATAAATACGTGATCATGCAATTTAATTAGTGCTCATATAAACAAGTTCGTGCTTGAAATCATGCAATAACCCGAGGATAACCCGACATGCCGGATTAATCCCCAATCTCCTTCTTCCTCCGGGTGATAGCGAGTTTGCAAGGCTCGACTATCCACGACATGGTGTGTGTAGAGGGTATGACCCTCTAGACACGGAACTCCTTCCACCACTAATCTCCTAGTGGCTTCGGGGGTGATCCCAACAATGTGAGGATAATTCAGGAGTTACCCGTCAGCCCTTGCTTTCTCGGTTGGCTCAAGAATTACCCTCGGGCCCACGTGCAATCATGTACTCGCCAAACATGCTTGAAATCATGATAATCAATACTTTCTTGCTTGGAAATGTTCATGGTTTGAAAATCATTTATAAGTATAATACGTTTTGGCCGAAAACTAGCACCTAAGGGTTATAGGGTTCGTTTTACCAAAACAAAACCTCACCTTTCTTGCAAAATATAATAAATAAGCGTTCTAAGGAGCTTGCTCCCCGTCCACGCCCTCGTGACCTGTGCAAATACGATGTACATTCGTGAGACATGACCTAAAATGACCAAAATATGACGAACGGCGGAAATGTGTCGAGACGATCATGAAAATGCAATGTGGTATGATAACATTTTGTTTCACATCATATTAGCACATATTATAGCAATTCGGGGTCAAAGAAGTCGTTGGATCGAGGGGCTAATTTCATAATTTTATGCAGAAACTTTTGTTCTGCATTACAGGTGGGAACGGCCGTTCCTGTCCCCTTTGTAAAATGGGAACGGTCGTTCCCAAGAACTCCCCAAAACGTGCCAGCGTTTTTCCCCTTAAAAACGCGCCTAACTGGGAACGGCCCTTCCGGCTCCAAGGCCAAAATGGGAACGGCCGTTCCCGTAGTCGGCCGCGCGGTTTCAGTTTAAAAGAAGGGAACGCCCGTTCCCACTATGCCTTGAGGCTGGGAACGGCCGTTCCCTGTTTCTGCAACTTACAGAAACAGAGCAAAAACAGGGGAAGGCTACGGGAATGGCACAACAAGTAACAAAAATCCATTTTTGATCCCCAAAAGCTATAATTTCTGGAAATATGATACACACAACTTCAATAAATGATAATATAGCACTTAACCACATAAAACATGCAATATCAACTAGATTTCCAAGGTTTCAAGCTTATGATCAAACTTGATCACTCATGCCAAATATTCACATATTCAAGCTAGAAATCATGCAATAATTCATGTTATGGTCATTTAATCATGCTTCCATGTCCAATCAATCCATCTAGCATATAATTTCTAAACCCTAACCCTCTCTAATCTGATCAAGAATCATAAGTCATGCCAAACCAACCTTGAAGATGAGAGAAATGAAGAAGATGAGTGAAGATGATGATCAATTTGCTAAAAACTTGGATAATCTCTTGAAATCTTGATGATTGAATGATGAACTACTTCTTCCCTTTTCTTCCTTGGACTACCGAGAGTGAGAGAGAATGGAATGGATGAATAAAATGCTCATGGAATGTGGGAGAAGAGAGATGATACGTAATTCATCATCTTGATTTTTGTGAAATTTGCCAAATTGCCAATTAATCCTTGAAGAACTCAATCTATCCGATTGAGTATACCAGGTTTTAAAATTAAGATCAATTAAGTCCTTAAAGGATTAGCAATTACGTCCCTAGAATTTTAGAAAATATTTAACTAGGGACAATTTGGTAATTTTATTACTCTCGGTATTGATTTTATGCAAGGAAATATTTTCCGTGTCATGAAATAATATTTTTGATGATATGAAATCAAATGATTTATATAAACAATGTTTCATGAATTTTATAAAATTTATAAATGCCACGTAAGAATATATTATAAAGTAAAGAAATAAAATAAACCTACGCTCAAACTCACACGTGGCGTGCTTACCTGTTCATCCGGAAACCGGGGCGTTACAACTCTCCCCCCCTTAGAAGAATCTGGTCCCCCAGATTCTCTAGTCTTGCTCGAACAACTCCGGGTGGAACCGTTTCATTTTATCCTCTGTTTCCCACGTCACTTCCTCGGTTTTATCGCTTCTCCACAAAACCTTAACCATGGGAATTCTCCGATTTCTCAACTCTTGAAATTTCCGATCCATGATTCTAACCGGCCTCTGCACAAATGTCAAATTCGGTTCCAGTTCAACTTCTTCCACGGGGAGAATCGGGTCTCATCGGGGTAATATTTCCTTAATTGTGAAACATGAAACACGTTGTGAATCCCCGTAAGACTCGGTGGTAGGTCCAGTCGATAGGCTGCCTCGTCTATTCTTTCCAGAATCTCGAACGGACCTAAGTAGCGAGGATTAAGTTTTCCTCCTTTCCCGATCCGGGTGAAACCTTTCCTTGGTGACACCTTCAAGAATACCCGGTCACCCACTTCAAATTCTAGATCTCTTCGGCGCTTATCGGCGTAGCTCTTCTGCCTATCTTGCGCGGCTTTCATCCGTTGTTGAATCATTTGAACCTTTTCAATCATAGCTTGAACAACTTTGGAAGGCCTTTGTAATCTTTCACCTCTCTGTACCCCTTCCTGTTTCGACCACTTCCATTCTTCCAAGTCGAAGAACAACGGAGATCGGCACTTTCTTCCATAAAGTAACTCGTAAGGAGCCATCCCTATCGAAGCCTGAAAGCTGTTATTATAAGCAAACTCGATCAAGGGAAGCTGTTCTTACCACGAGTTCTGAAAATCCATCGCGCAAGCCCGAAGAAGATCTTCCAAATACCTGATTAACCTCTCAGTTTGACCATCCGTTTGCGGGTGAAATGCTGTACTGAACTTAAGTTTCGTACCCAAGACAGCCTGTAATTCCTGCCACAACTTCAAAGTAAATCTCAGGTCTCGGTCTGAAACTATGCTCACCGGAATACCATGAAGTCGAATAATCTCTCTGTTATAGATTTCAGCCAACTTCGGGATCTTATAAGACATCCGGACCGGTAGAAAGTGAGCAGACTTTGTAAATCTATCCACGATCACCCAAATTCCATCAAACCCGCCTTTAACCTTTGGTAATCCGGAAACAAAATCCATCGTTACTTGTTCCCACTTCCACTCGGGAATAGGTAACGGTTGTAGAAGTCCCGCGGGTTTTTGGTGCTCAGCTTTCACTTTCTGACAAGTCAAGCAATGTTTCACATATTCTGCCACGTCTCTCTTCATCCCGTTCCACCAATAATATTGTTTCAAATCCTTATACATTTTATTTCCTCCTGGGTGGATCGAGTAAGCTGACTTGTGAGCTTCTTCAAGTAGGACCCGTCTCAACTCTTCAGGTACTACTACTCTATTTTTAAACCGAAGCAACCCGGTCTCATCAAACCCAAATGGACTCTCCGGGTCATCCTTAGCTTTACTTACAAGCCTCTGCACTTCCGGATCCTTATTCTGAGCCTCAAATAACTGATACCTTACTTCCGGCTGAACTGTGATATTAGAAACCCGAGCCTTTAACACAATCGGGGCGACTTCCTTACCTTCCTTTATTTCCAAACTCGATACACTCGCCTTCCTGCTAAGTGCATCGGCGACCACATTGGCTTTCCCGGGATGGTACTTAATTGTACAATCATAATCCTCTAGCTTTTCCATCCAACGCCGTTGCCTCATATTCAAATCCTTCTGTGTGAATAAATACTGGAGGCTCTTATGGTCTGTAAAAATCTCAAAGGAAGTCCCATAAAGATAATGTCTCCATTTCCCGAGAGCGAAGATCACGGCTGCAAGCTCTAGGCCGTGTGTTGGATAATTCCTTTCATATTCCTTTAGCTTTCGAGAAGCATAGGCGATCACTTTTCCTTTCTGAGTCAAGACACAACCTAAGCCTTCTTTAGAAGCATCTGTGTACACTGCATATCCCTCGGAACCCTCGGGTAGCGTTAACACCGGAGCTGAGACTAACTTTTCTTTCAAAAAGTTGAAACTTTGATCACACTTCTCATCCCAGACAAACTTAACATCCTTCTTTGTCAACCGGGTTAACGGTGCCGCAATCTTGGAGAAGTCCTGAACAAATCTTCTATAGTAACCGGCCAATCCCAAGAAGCTTCTAATCTCCGAGGCATTCTTTGGTTTCTCCCATTTGAGCACGGCCTCAATTTTCGAGGGATCGACTTCCAACCCTTTTCCTGAAATCACATGCCCCACTACCGCATTCATAAAATCCTGGGGCTGTACCTGAGCAGGCGGAGGAGGGGGTGATCTCTCGCGGCGATGATGTCGGCGATGATGATGCCTGTGCCTCGAGGATCGATCACTGAAATGTCTGTCGTGCTCCATCCTGAAATTAGATCACTAAACATGCGTGGCTTGATCAATAAATGCAAATGTGTGCATAGGATTCCAAGATATCAAATAACACGTGTTCAAGGAAGATCAAGTAGCTCAATTCATGCGAAGAAATGAGTAAATCAGGTAAATCAACCAAATGCAGACTCCCAAATACCACATAATCCTATGCCGTGCGACCTAGACTGACTTGACACGACTCGAGAACCTCGGTTTTGCAACCGGGCTCTGATACCACCTGTAGATGTAGCACCCTAAAACCCAAGGCGCCACATCCCCCGCACTATAGCCTCGATCCACGTATGAAATGGACAGTTCATACATAAACCAAGACCACAGCGAACGGGTGACAATAAAAATGACGAGCTAGGCGGGACACTCTCCCCAACATAATCAAAGCAAACAGGAATAGAAAAGCGGAAGCAATAAAGTCATTCATACATATAGGTACCATATTTATTACATAGATACATATAGGTACCAATTAACTATCACTACATTATCGTTTCTAAATAAGATACATCATTAAGTATTCAAAACGTGACAATAACGATCCTAACATGAAATGTCTCAAAGTATTATACATGGAAGGTGCTAGACTCGTGAAGATGCAAAAGACTCGAACAACGCCCGCCTAGCACGACCACGCTCAAGAGGTACCTGAAAAGTGAAGTATCAGTCTACCGAAGACTGAGTGAGGGGCAATAAATATATGTAACACACGTCACATGCAAGTTGTAGCCTCGGGTGAAGACTTTAGCATAAAATAGATATGTAATTCAAGAAGTTAATCTTTGCCCGAGATTACAACCAATCATTTTAACACGTTAATTTAATCATGCTTGTCAATGTCATGAACATGTGGCCCCGGCGAGCAAGGGCAATCTCCAACCGAACTCCCAATCGTGAACAATACGTGATCATGCTTGCTTGCTTGATAAATACGTGATCATGCAATTTAATTAGTGCTCATATAAACAAGTTCATGCTTGAAATCATGCAATAACCCGAGGATAACCCGACATGCCAGATTAATCCCCAGTCTCCTTCTTCCTCCGGGTGATAGCGAGTTTGCAAGGCTCGACTATCCACGACATGGTGTGTGTAGAGGGTATGACCCTCTAGACACGGAACTCCTTCCACCACTAATCTCCTAGTGGCTTCGGGGGTGATCCCAACAATGTGAGGATAATTCAGGAGTTACCCGTCAGCCCTTGCTTTCCCGGTTGGCTCAAGAATTACCCTCGGGCCCACGTGCAATCATGTACTCGCCAAACATGCTTGAAATCATGATAATCAATACTTTCTTGCTTGGAAATGTTCATGGTTTGAAAATCATTTATAAGTATAATACGTTTTGGCCGAAAACTAGCACATAAAGGTTATAGGGTTCGTTTTACCAAAACAAAACCTCACCTTTCTTGCAAAATATAATAAATAAGCGTTCTAAGGAGCTTGCTCCCCGTCCACGCCCTCGTGACCTGTGCAAATACGATGTACATTCGTGAGACATGACCTAAAATGACCAAAATATGACGAACGGCGGAAATGTGTCGAGACGATCATGAAAATGCAATGTGGTATGATAACATTTTGTTTCACATCATATTAGCACATATTATAGCAATTCGGGGTCAAAGAAGTCGTTGGATCGAGGGGCTAATTTCGTAATTTTATGCAGAAACTTTTGTTCTGCATTACAGGTGGGAACGGCCGTTCCTGTCCCCTTTGTAAAATGGGAACGGTCGTTCCCAAGAACTCCCCAAAACGTGCCAGCGTTTTTCCCCTTAAAAACGCGCCTAACTGGGAACGGCCCTTCCGGCTCCAAGGCCAAAATGGGAACGGCCGTTCCCGTAGTCGGCCGCGCGGTTTCAGTTTAAAAGAAGGGAATGCCCGTTCCCACTATGCCTTGAGGCTGGGAACGGCCGTTCCCTGTTTCTGCAACTTACAGAAACAGAGCAAAAACAGGGGAAGGCTACGGGAATGGCACAACAAGTAACAAAAATCCATTTTTGATCCCCAAAGCTATAATTTCTGGAAATATGATGCACACAACTTCAATAAATGATAATATAGCACTTAACCACATAAAACATGCAATATCAACTAGATTTCCAAGGTTTCAAGCTTATGATCAAACTTGATCACTCATGCCAAATATTCACATATTCAAGCTAGAAATCATGCAATAATTCATGTTATGGTCATTTAATCATGCTTCCATGTCCAATCAATCCATCTAGCATATAATTTCTAAACCCTAACCCTCTCTAATCTGATGAAGAATCATAACTCATGCCAAACCAACCTTGAAGATGAGAGAAATGAAGAAGATGAGTGAAGATGATGATCAATTTGCTAAAAACTTGGATAATCTCTTGAAATCTTGATGATTGAATGATGAACTACTTCTTCCCTTTTCTTCCCTGGACTACCGAGAGTGAGAGAGAATGGAATGGATGAATAAAATGCTCATGGAATGTGGGAGAAGAGATGATACGTAATTCATCATCTTGATTTTTGTGAAATTTGCCAAATTGCCAATTAATCCTTGAAGAACTCAATCTATCCGATTGAGTATACCAGGTTTTAAAATTAAGATGAATTAAGTCCTTAAAGGATTAGCAATTAAGTCCCTAGAATTTTAGAAAATATTTAACTAGGGACAATTTGGTAATTTTATTACTCTCGGTATTGATTTTATGCAAGGAAATATTTTCCGTGTCATGAAATAATATTTTTGATGATATGAAATCAAATGATTTATATAAACAATGTTTCATGAATTTTATAAAATTTATAAATGCCACGTAAGAATATATTATAAAGTAAAGAAATAAAATAAACCTACGCTCAAACTCACACGTGGCGTGCTTACCTGTTCATCCGGAAACCGGGGCGTTACAAGCACGGTGCATTCACTTATTATTTCAAAAGCATTGTTATTATTGTAAATGTTATTTATTGTGTTTCGTATTTTAGGAGATGATAATGTATTGACATGTAAATTCATAATACGGACTACTGGATAAATGATAAATTGTTTAGTATCCTTCCACTTTATTCTATCGGGTGTATAAGTTTAGTTCCGCCTAGCTTGTCATTTTATTTGCATTGTCACCCGTTCGCTATAGGTTGGTTCATGTACGGATTACCCGTTTCGTATGTGGATCGACCTATAGTGCGGGGGTGTGGCATCCTTACGTATCGGGGTGCTACATCTTAAGTGGTATCAAAGCCCGATTGCAAAACCAAGGTTCTAGTGTTGTGTCGTGTCAAGTCTAGGTCGAACGGCGTAGGAATTACTTGGTAACTTGTGCATTGCATCCATTTATGTCATTAATTGTTACATCTTACATTTTAAATTGCGCCTACGTGTGATAAGTGTATCATATACCTCATCGTTGTTACAGTTAACTCCTTGATTGTTGGCTTTATTTTGTTGTACAAGCGAAGGGTGAATCCGAGGATGGATTCTCTTAAGGGGGAGGGAATTGTAACGCCCCAAATTCCGACTTCCAGGTACGCGCGACACGTGAAAATTTTTCGCGAGTTAGGATTATTTTAATTCTTGTATTTTTTACATTCTTACATTTTATAATAAATCATATAACTTATATTTCAATGTGATTATGTGAAATATGTGTCAATTTGAGAATTATTCTATAAATTGAATTTCATTGTTACGTGAATTAAGTCCCGAACGTGCCTTAATTGTTTATATGTCCTTAATTGATCATCATTTTAAATGTGAGGACCAAATTGCATGAATAATTGTTGGACCAAAGTGAATTAAATTGTAGGAATGAAACTTGATTGCATAACTTACATAAATAAGGTACTTAATTGGAATTTAAAGCATTTCATCAAAACCAAGGCATGAATTACGTGATATATCTTCTTCCATCTTCCATGATTTATTTCATATCATACCAACCCACCATTTTGCTTCCTCCATGGCCAAACCAAAAATATTAAGGAAGAAAAAGGGAATCTCATTATTTCAAGTTAAAATCTTTGAGGAATTGAGGGTCTTGGAGGATCATCTTCATCATCATCTATCATCTCTTTCTTTCAAAGATAAGATATGAATACATGAATTCTTGAATACATGAGCTTGAAGCTAGGGTTGTGATTTTATGTAATAACTTGTTTATGTGATGCTAGAAGCATGATTAGGAGCCTTGAATCTGAATTCCTTGAATATATTTTGGAGTTTGTCAGGTTATGTGATGAGTTCATGTTTAGGGGTGAAGTGATGATTCTTGGAGATTCAAGCATGATATAAGTGTTTACACAAGTTTTATTGTATCTTAAACATGTATAAGTGATGATCCTTGAATATACAATATGGAATTGAATTATATGAGTTTTGATGAGACTTGGGTATGGTTCGAGCTTCCCCTGTTCTGCTGCTCTGTTTCTGCATCTTTTGCGCTGTGGGAACGACCCTTCCCTTTGCCTTTGTTATTGGGAACGGTCTTTCCCATATTTAAATAAGATTGCATGGCGGCGAGGGCGGGAAAGGCCATTGCCGTTTTAGCTTATAAGCCGGAACGACCGTTCCCATCTTCGGGGAGCAACTTCGGGGAGTTGGGAACGGCCCTTCCCATTTTGAACTAAGGGCCGGACCGTTCCCAGGCCCCTGGAGAGGCAGTAAGTTTTTGCACAAAAATGGGAAATTCCAATTCTATTCCTTTGCCCTTAATTGATCCCAACATGTTATTATATGATCAATTACATGCAAAAATAGGATTATATCATAATACATTTGTTAACGCAAATTACCTCATTACCTGCTTATGCCTTGCGTTACATTTTGGTCACATTATCGAGTTATGATCTCATGAGGGCACAAACGTTTCTGTTTGTTGTCCAGTTGTTCTTCGCGGCGGAGAATGGGATCAATGAGCACGTTCACGCATCCATGAGACGTCATGTCACCTGTCAGCAAGCAAGTCAGGCACATGCAAAGCAATGCATGTAGCTAGATTAATGTCATAGTCGTGCAAAGCAATTCGCGTACTGTGATTATCGTGTTAATGTCATGGTCTTAAAAAGCAATGCGTGCATCGTGATTATCGTGATTAACTTGTTACTTTGTACCGCTCGTCAGCCGCAGGAGCTAAGTGCTATACGGGGCAAAGTGCTATGCACATGGGAGCCACCTCTTGAGCCTGCGGAGCAAAGTGCTACATGTGTGGGGGCCACCTCTTGAGCCTGTAGGAGCCACCTCTAGAATCCTAATGCTGCGTGCATCGTGATTATCGTGTTACCGTGAACGGTGAAGGCTCGCAACCTTCCCATTAATGGAGTCATGGAGTGATTGGAGTGATGGAGTTTATTGGAGTGATGGAGTGTATTGGAGTGATGGAGTTTATTGGAGTAATGGGATTTATGGGAGTGATGGAGGTATTCATGAAATCGATATATGTGTACTGTTCTTGCAGGTACACTCTAGGCGGGAATCGAGCTGAATCGAGTCCTTGCATTCGAGTCAAGCACGGTGCATTCACTTAATATTTCAAAAGCATTGTTATTATTGTAAATGTTATTTATTTTGTTTCGTATTTTAGGAGATGATAATGTATTGATATGTAAATTCATAATACGGACTACTGGATAAATGATAAATAGTTTAGTATGCTTCCGCTTTATTCTATCGCATGTATAAGTTTAGTTCCGCCTAGCTTGTCATTTTATTTGCATTGTCACCCGTTCGCTATAGGTTGGTTCATGTACGAATTACCCGTTTCGTATGTGGATCGACCTATAGTGCGGGGGTGTGGCATCCTTACGTATCGGGGTTCTACATCTTAAGTGGTATCAAAGCCCGATTGCAAAACCAAGGTTCTAGTGTTGTGTCGTGTCAAGTCTAGGTCGAACGGCGTAGGAATTACTTGGTAACTTGTGCATTGCATCCATTTATGTCATTAATTGTTACATCTTACATTTTAAATTGCATCTACGTGTGATAAGTGTATCATATACCTCATCGTTGTTACAGTTAATTCCTTGATTGTTGGCTTTATTTTGTTGTACAAGCGAAGGGTGAATCCGAGGACGGATTCTCTTAAGGGGGAGGGAATTGTAACGCCCCAAATTCCGACTTCCAGGTACGCGCGACACTTGTGAATTTTTCGAGAGTTAGGATTATTTTAATTCTTGTATTTTTTAAATTCTTACATTTTATAGTAAATCCTATAAATTATATTTCAATGTGATTATGTGAAATATGTGTCAATTTGAGAATTATTCTACAAATTGAATTTAATTGTTACGTGAATTAAGTCCCGAACGTGCCTTAATTGTTTGTATGTCCTTAATTGATCATCATTTTAAATGTGAGGACCAAATTGCATGAATAATTGTTGGACCAAAGTGAATTAAATTGTAGGAATGAAACTTGATTGCATAACTTACATAAATAAGGGACTTAATTGGAATTTAAAGCATTTCATCAAAACCAAGGCATGAATTACGTGATATATCTTCTTCCATCTTCCATGATTAATTTCATATCATACCAACCCACCATTTTGCTTCCTCCATGGCCGAACCAAAAATATTAAGGAAGAAAAAGGGAATCTCATTATTTCAAGTTAAAATCTTTGAGGAATTGAGGGTCTTGGAGGATCATCTTCATCATCATCTATCATCTCTTTCTTTCAAAGATAAGATATGAATACATGAATTCTTGAATACATGAGCTTGAAGCTAGGGTTGTGATTTTATGTAATAACTTGTTTATGTGATGCTAGAAGCATGATTAGGAGCCTTGAATCTGAATTCCTTGAATATATTTTGGAGTTTGTCAGGTTATGTGATGAGTTCATGTTTAGGGGTGAAGTGATGATTCTTGGAGATTCAAGCATGATATAAGTGTTTACACAAGTTTTATTGTATATTAAACATGTATAAGTGATGATCCTTGAAAATACAATATGGAATTGAATTATATGAGTTTTGATGAGACTTGGGTATGGTTCGAGCTTCCCCTGTTCTGCTGCTCTGTTTCTGCATCTTTTGCGCTGTGGGAACGACCCTTCCCTTTGCCTTTGTTATTGGGAACGGTCTTTCCCATATTTAAATAAGATTGCATGGTGGCGAGGGCGGGAAAGGCCTTTCCTGTTTTAGCTTATAAGCCGGAACGACCGTTCCCATCTTCGGGGAGCAACTTCGGGGAGTTGGGAACGGCCCTTCCCATTTTGAACTAAGGGCCGGACCGTTCCCAGGCCCCTGGAGAGGCAATAAGTTTTTGCACAAAAATGGGAAATTCCAATTTTATTCCTTTGCCCTTAATTGATCCCAACATGTTATTATATGATCAATTACATGCAAAAATAGGATTATATCATACGACATTTGTTAACGCAAATTACCTCATTACCTGCTTATGCCTTGCGTTACATTTTGGTCACATTATCGAGTTATGATCTCATGAGGGCACAAACGTTTCTGTTTGTTGTCCAGTTGTTCTTCGCGGCGGAGAATGGGATCAATGAGCGCGTTCACACATCCATGAGACGTCGTGTCACCTGTCAGCAAGCAAGTCAGGCACATGCAAAGTAATGCATGTAGCTAGATTAATGTCATAGTCGTGCAAAGCAATTCGCGTACTGTGATTATCGTGTTAATGTCATGGTCTTAAAAAGCAATGCGTGCATCGTGATTATCGTGATTAACTTGTTACTTTGTACCGCTCGTCAGCCGCAGGAGCTAATGTGCTATACGGGGCAAAGTGCTATGCACATGGGAGCCACCTCTTGAGCCTGCGGAGCAAAGTGCTACATGTGTGGGGGCCACCTCTTGAGCCTGTAGGAGCCACCTCTAGAATCCTAACGTGCGTGCATCGTGATTATCGTGTTACCGTGAACGGTGAAGGCTCGCAACCTTCCCATTAATGGAGTCATGGAGTGATTGGAGTGATGGAGTTTATTGGGTGATGGAGTGTATTGGAGTGATGGAGTTTATTGGAGTAATGGGATTTATGGGAGTGATGGAGGTATTCATGAAATCGATATATGTGCAGTGTTCTTGCAGGTACACTCTAGGCGGGAATCGAGCTGAATCGAGTCCTTGCATTCGAGTCAAGCACGGTGCATTCACTTAATATTTCAAAAGCATTGTTATTATTGTAAATGTTATTTATTTTGTTTCGTATTTTAGGAGATGATAATGTATTGATATGTAAATTCATAATACGGGCTACTGGATAAATGATAAATAGTTTAGTATGCTTCCGCTTTATTCTATCGCATGTATAAGTTTAGTTCCGCCTAGCTTGTCATTTTATTTGCATTGTCACCCGTTCGCTATAGGTTGGTTCATGTACGAATTACCCGTTTCGTATGTGGATCGACCTATAGTGCGGGGGTGTGGCTTCCTTACGTATCGGGGTTCTACATCTTAAGTGGTATCAAAGCCCGATTGCAAAACCAAGGTTCTAGTGTTGTGTCGTGTCAAGTCTAGGTCGAACGGCGTAGGAATTACTTGGTAACTTGTGCATTGCATCCATTTATGTCATTAATTGTTACATCTTACATTTTAAATTGCGTCTACGTGTGATAAGTGTATCATATACCTCATCGTTGTTACAGTTAATTCCTTGATTGTTGGCTTTATTTTGTTGTACAAGCGAAGGGTGAATCCGAGGACGGATTCTCTTAAGGGGGAGGGAATTGTAATGCCCCAAATTCCGACTTCTAGGTACGCGCGACACTTGTGAATTTTTCGAGAGTTAGGATTATTTTAATTCTTGTATTTTTTAAATTCTTACATTTTATAGTAAATCCTATAAATTATATTTCAATGTGATTATGTGAAATATGTGTCAATTTGAGAATTATTCTATAAATTGAATTTAATTGTTACGTGAATTAAGTCCCGAACGTGCCTTAATTGTTTGTATGTCCTTAATTGATCATCATTTTAAATGTGAGGACCAAATTGCATGAATAATTGTTGGACCAAAGTGAATTAAATTGTAGGAATGAAACTTGATTGCATAACTTACATAAATAAGAGACTTAATTGCAATTTAAAGCATTTCATCAAAACCAAGGCATGAATTACGTGATATATCTTCTTCCATCTTCCATGATTAATTTCATATCATACCAACCCACCATTTTGCTTCCTCCATGGCCGAACCAAAAATATCAAGGAAGAAAAAGGGAATCTCATTATTTCAAGTTAAAATCTTTGAGGAATTGAGGGTCTTGGAGCATCATCTTCATCATCATCTCTCATCTCTTTCTTTCAAAGATAAGATATGAATACATGAATTCTTGAATACATGAGCTTGAAGCTAGGGTTTTGATTTTATGTAATAACTTGTTTATGCTATGCTCGAAGCATGATTAGGAGCCATGAATCTGAATTCCTTGAATATATCTTTTGCGCTGTGGGAACGACCCTTCCCTTTGCCTTTGTTATTGGGAACGGTCTTTCCCATATTTAAATAAGATTGCATGGCGGCGAGGGCGGGAACGGCCCTTCCCATTTTGGCTTATAAGCCGTAACGGCCATTCCCATCTTCGGGGAGAAACTTCGGGGAGTTGGGAACGGCCCTTCCCATTTTGAACTAAGGGCCGGACCGTTCCCAGGCCCCTGGAGAGGCAGTAAGTTTCTGCACAAAAATGCGAAATTCCAATTCTATTCCTTTACCCTTAATTGATCCCAACATGCTATTATATGATCAATTACATACAAAAATAGGATTATATCATACTACATTTGTTAACACTTATTACCTCGTTACCTGATTATGCCTTGCGTTACATTTTGGTCACATTATCGAGTTATTATCTCATGAGGGCACAAATGTTTCCGTTTCTTGTCCAGTTGTTCTTCGCGGCGGAGAATGGGATTAATGAGCACGTTCACGCATCCATGAGACGTAGTGTCACCTGTCAGCAAGCAAGTCAGGCCCATGCAAAGCAAAGCGTGTAGCTAGATTAATGTTATAGTCATGCAAAGCAATTCGCGTACTGTGATTATCATGTTAATGTCATGGTCATACAAAGCAATGCGTGCATCGTGATTATCGTGATTACCGTGTTACTGTGTACCGCTCTTCAGCCGCAGGAGCTAAGTGCTATACGGGGTAAAGTGCTACGCACATGGGAGCCACCTCTTGAGCCTGCGGAGCAAAGTGCTACATGTGTGGGGGCCACCTCTTGAGCCTGTAGGAGCCACCTCTAGAATCCTAACGCTGCGTGCATCGTCATTGTCGTGTTACCGTGAACGGTGAAGGCTCGCAACCTTCCCATTAATGGAGTGATGGAGTGATTGGAGTGATGGAGTTTATTGGAGTGATGGAGTGTATTGGAGTGATGGAGTTTATTGGAGTAATGCGATTTATGGGACTGATGGAGGTATTCATGAAATCGATATATGTGCAGTGTTCTTGCAGGTACACTCTAGGCGGGAATCGAGCTGAGTCGAGTCCTTGCATTCGAGTCAAGCACGGTGCATTCACTTATTATTTCAAAAGCATTGTTATTATTGTAAATGTTATTTATTTTGTTTCGTATTTTAGGAGATGATAATGTATTTATATGTAAATTCATAATACGGACTACTGGATAACTGATAAATAGTTTAGTATGCTTCCGCTATATTCTATCGCATGTATAAGTTTAGTTCTGCCTAGCTTGTCATTTTATTTGCATTGTCACCCGTTCGCTATAGGTTGGTTCATGTACGGATTACCCGTTTCGTATGTGGATCGACCTAAAGTGCGGGGGTGTGGCATCCTTACGTATCGGTGTGCTACATCTTAAGTGGTATCAAAGCCCGATTGCAAAACCAAGGCTCTAGTGTTGTGTCGTGTCGTGTCAAGTCTAGGTCGAACGGCGTAGGAATTACTTGGTAACTTGTGCATTGCATCCATTTATGTCATTAATTGTTACATCTTACATTTTAAATTGCGTCTACGTGTGATAAGTGTATCATATACCTCACCGTTGTTACAGTTAACTCCTTGATTGTTGGCTTTATTTTGTTGTACAAGCGAAGGGTGAATCCGAGGACGGATTCTCTTAAGGGGGAGGGAATTGTAACGCCCCAAATTCCGACTTCCAGGCACGCGCGACACTTGTAAATTTTTCGAGAGTTAGGATTATTTTAATTCTTGTATTTTTTAAATTCTTACATTTTATAATAAATCATATAAATTATATTTCAATGTGATTATGTGAAATATGTGTCAATTTGAGAATTATTCTATAAATTGAATTTAATTGTTACGTGAATTAAGTCCCGAACGTGCCTTAATTGTTTATATGTCCTTAATTGATCATCATTTTAAATGTGAGGACCAAATTGCATGAATAATTGTTGGACCAAAGTGAATTAAATTGTAGGAATGAAACTTGATTGCATAACTTACATAAATAAGGGACTTAATTGTAATTTAAAGCATTTCATCAAAACCAAGGCATGAATTACGTGATATATCTTCTTCTATCTTCCATGATTAATTTCATATCATACCAACCCACCATTTTGCTTCCTCCATGGCCGAACCAAAAATATCAAGGAAGCAAAAGGGAATCTCATTATTTCAAGTTAAAATCTTTGAGGAATTGAGGGTCTTGGAGCATCATCTTCATCTTCATCATCATATCTCATCTCTTTCTTTCAAAGATAAGATATGAATACATAAATTCTTGAATACATGAGCTTGAAGCTAGGGTTGTGATTTTATGTAATAACTTGTTTATGTGATGCTAGAAGCATGATTAGGAGCCTTGAATTTGAATTCCTTGAATATATTTTGGAGTTTGTCAGGTTATGTGATGAGTTCATGTTTAGGGGTGAAGTGATGATTCTTGGAGATTCAAACATGATATAAGTGTTTACACTAGTTTTATTGTATCTTAAACATGTATACATATTTCCTTTCTTGAATTATACCATATGGAATTTAATTATATGAGTTTTGATGAGATTTGGGTATGGTTCGAGCTTCCCCTGTTCTGCTGCTCTGTTTCTACATCTTCTGCGCAGCGGGAACGACCCTTCCCTTTGCCTTTGTTATTGCGAACGGCCGTTCCCATATTTAAATAGGATTGCATGGCGGCGAGGGCGGGAACGGCCCTTCCCGTTTTGGCTTATAAGCCGGAACGGCCGTTCCCATCTTCAGGGAGCAACTTCGGGGAGTTGGGAACGACTCTTCCCATTTTGAACTAAGGGCCGGAACGGCCGTTCCCAGGCCCCTGGAGAGGCAGTATGTTTCTGCACAAAAATGGGAAATTCCTATTCTATTCCTTTACCCTTAATTGATCCCAACATGCTATTATATGATCAATTACATGCAAAAATAGGATTATATCATACTACATTTGTTAACGCATATTACCTCGTTACCTGATTATGCCTTGCATTACATTTTGGTCACATTATCGAGTTATGATCTCATGAGGGCACAAATGTTTCTGTTTCTTGTCCAGTTGTTCTTCATGGCGGAGAATGGGATCAATGAGCACTTTCACGCATCCATGAGACGTTGTGTCACCTATCAGCAAGCAAGTCAGGCCCATGCAAAGCAATACGTGTAGCTTGATTAATGTCATAGTCGTGCAAAGCAAAGCTCGTACTGTGATTATCGTGTTAATGTCATGATCATACAAGGCAATGCATGCATCGTGATTATCGTGATTACCGTGTTACTGTTTACCGCTCGTCAACCGCAGGAGCTAAGTGCTGTATGGGGCAAAGTGCTACGCACATGGGAGTCACCTCTTGAGACTGCGGAGCAAAGTGCTACATGTGTGGGGGCCAGCTCTTGAGCCTGTAGGAGCCACCTCGAGAATCCTAACGCTGCGTGCATCGTGAATATCGTGTTACCGTGAACGGTGAAGGCTCGCAACCTTCCCATTAATGGAGTGATGGAGTGATTGGAGTGATGGAGTTTATTGGAGTGATGGAGTGTATTGGAGTGATGGAGTTTATTGGAGTAATGGGATTTATGGGAGTGATGGAGGTATTCATGAAATCGATATATGTGTAGTGTTCTTGCAGGTACATTCTAGGTAGGAATCGAGCTGAGTCGAGTCCTTGTATTCGAGTCAAGCACGGTGCATTCACTTATTGTTTCAAAAGCATTGTTGTTATTGTAAATGTTTTTTATTTTTGTTTCGTATTTTAGGAGATGATAATGTATTGATATGTAAATTCATAATACGGACTACTGGATAAATGATCAATAGTTCAGTATGCTTCCGCTTTATTCTATTACATGTATAAGTTTAGTTCCACCTAGCTTGTCATTTTATTTGCATTGCCACCCGCTCGCTATAGGTTGGTTCATGTACGGATTACCCGTTTCGTATGTGGATCGACCTATAGTGCGGGGGTGTGGCATCCTCACATATTGGGGTGCTACAAAGATGGAAGTGAACACGAAAGACGTTTCAAATAAATTCCATGAATTCATATAAGATAATTACTGCATAATATCATATTAGAATTAAACAATTTGAACATTTTAACCAACCTTCATGCATATATTTATATATATATATATATATATATATATATATATATATATACAACCACGTACATGCATGCATGAAATATATTAAATTTATACACAATCCATGCACACATATATAATATATATACCATTCACATGCATATATATATATATATATATATATATTTATAATTACGTACACACATGCATAAGGATATTTATATATATATGCATGCATACACAGAATATTACACACATAAATATATACAAGTACATGGTATACATAATTTAGGATCAAATAATAAACATTTAAGGGCAAGGTTTGCATGATTAAAACAAGAAAAAGAACAAATTACGCAACAGCAGCAGCTAGGGTCGAAACTAGCCAAAAACAAGGTCGCGGGGGCGACCCAATTCAGGCTAAAATGAGTCATGGTAGTGATCAGCTCCAGCAGCAGCCTCCATCTCTGTTACAGGTCAAAACTTGTGCAATTTAGGGTCACGGGCGCGACCCAAAAACACTTAAACTCGCTCGCTGCGCGACTGCTACACACAGTCGCGAAACGAGAGCAGAAACTCCCCTGTTTCTGATCTCCCTTGAAGCAGCAGCAGCTCAGGACAAAAGGCCACCCACAAGACAGTAACATGGCTAAACAAACACATGCAAATCTGGTCTAAAACATGCTCAACAACAATAGCAAACCACACGCAGCACAAGGGAGCAAATTTCAGTCACAAAATTTAAAAATCTCATTCCATTAATGGTGGTTCGAGTTGCAGCTATCAACCATGAAATTTGAGCATATAAATGTATAAATGAATGTCTTAAGATCATACTTCATGCATTAGTTCAAGATAAAGGGTAGAGAAGGCATGAATTCATCCAAAAATGGCACATAACCTAACTATTCATCAAGCTAGCCATTACATGATCAATTCTCCAAGAAAATCAGAAAATAAGGAGTCCAAAGAAAGAGGAAAGGATGGAGATTACAAATCCAGATTACCTTTCAAATTTGAGCCGAATCGGATGAGAAACGAGCTTGGAAATCAAATATGGAATAGTGCCAATCTCTCTCTCCCTTCTATCTCTGTTTGCCGCAGTTTTCCTCCCCCTTTTCTACTGAGGAACGAACTAGAAAGACAAAGGAGAGAAAGGGGAGTAAGTGAGGAAAATGCGGGGCCAAGAATGGGTTGAATTGGTCAAAGATTGAACAAGTTATGGCCAAAATGGTAAAATGTGGCGAATCTGTCACACGGGTCAAGTTTCGGGCAAAATTTGGAGCTTCGAACGAGTTTGGAAAATTATGAATCTATGTTTCTTAGTTTCCTTTCTTCGTTACGAGTCTGACACCTCTTCCGGAATTCGAATCCGAATCCCTGAGCTCCATATATGTCGCCCGGAACCAGAGGTGCGCTAAATGCTCTTAATCTCCCGACTTGGTCTCGTTCTCAAAATAAAATTCGTTAACACCCCCAAAAAAATCGAAAACAGGAAACGAGCACGTAGACAAGTTCATAACACATAAATCTACAACATACTAAAATTGCACAATTTTTCGGAATCAAAACCTATATGTGCAAAACATTCAAGAATTCATTTAAATTCATATTCAAATATTTCAATTATAAAATTAAATTTCGTTTTAAATTTGATTAAAATATAACGAAATAAATATATTTAAAATGACTAATTAAAAATTATAATTAAAATAAATAATTAATTACATAATTAAATAATTTAAACGCACACTTACGTAAAAATCCATACATTTTCGAATAAATACAAAAATTAAAATCAAAGAATTTCATATTAATTAAGAAAATTGAATTTCATAAAGACAAGTCAACGCATTAAAAAATAGAATTAATATTTATATAACTTAAGATATAAATATTTAACATTTTAATATTTAATATAAAATTAAATATACAAAACACTTATAAACAATTAATTCGCGCAATTTGGTAAACACATACGTCATACTAGAATATGAAAAAGTTGGGGCATTACAATATTATTTGTGGTATGGGTTAAAGAAGGACGTAGCCGACTTTGTGAAACATTGTTTGACATGTCAGAAAGTTAAGGCCGAGCATCAAAAGCCGGGAGGTCTTCTACAGCCGTTACCTATTCCCGAGTGGAAGTGGGAACAAGTGACGATGGATTTTATATCCGGATTACCAAGAGTGAATGTGACGCCCCGATAATTCGGCCGTACAGGTATGACGTAAGTGTTTACCGAATTGCGCGAAATAATTAATTATACGTGTTTTATGTATTTAATTTATATTTTAATTATATTAAATGTTAATTATTTTTATTTAATGTTATTAATATTAAATACATTTATATAAAATAAATATATTTATATATATTATTGTGTACGTGTGCATGAAAATAATTATGCATGCATTTATATTCATAACTTATATATGCATGCATGTATTCATTATATATATATACGTATGCATGCATTATTAATTATAATATATTATATATGTATTTATAGTATATTAGTTGTAATATTGTTAATTTTATTGTTACATTGCGTATGAGTGATATTTACGTGCTTCGTTTCTATTTGAATTGATACCGGAATTTCGTGCGAATTTAATATGTTGAACTTATACGTGTCTTGTATATGAATATTTGTTCATTTCGTATTTTCGGATTCATTTGCTTGTGTTTCGAATTTAATTTGAATTTTGGAATCCAAGTCGGGGGCTAACGAGCACTTAGCGCACCATTGGTTCCGTATTTAATATCTTGAGCTCGAGAACTCGGATTCGAGTTCCGTCAACTCCGCTGAACTCGTAACGAAAATTCGAGTTTAGTAAACTTAGCCTTATATTTTTCTAACGTCATTTGAACCTCCGAAATTCAACCGAAAAACGAAACGGCCATAACTTACTCATTTGTTGACCAAATTAACCATGGTTTGATGCTATAGAACCCTAACTCAACCACCTAACCTGCTGTACCATGCCCTAACCGAACCAACCCTCACACAATTCACAAATCTCAGCCAAAGTTACTGCCTTCCAGTGCTCTCCCGTAACCTTGCTTTCCTTGGAGATTTTGGGGCTCAAATCTCATCCAATCTTCATCCAATCAACAAGGTAAGCTTAGGTTTGTAATATATGTTCATTCTTGATCATTTTCATTCATTCATCCCCAAATTTGATCATGGTTTCGTGGGTTTTTGACTGATTTTCGAAAATAGTAGGTTTTGAGTAATTTTGTTGATCTCATTCAATTCTTAATGGTTTTGATTGATTCCAAGCTTGAGAATGATTGTTTTGACATCCTCTTCTCAATTATGATCATTGATTTCATGGTAGTTGAAGTATTTATGAGATATCATTTCTGGCTTCTTGAGAAACTTTGATGAAATGTCACGTATGACAGCTTTTCTTGGTTGAGCTTGTTTGGAACTGATTTATAGGTTGAATTTGTGGTGTTTTGCTGCACATTTGATAGCCTAACTTATATGAATGTGTTGGTGTAGCACCCCGCACGTGAGGCACCACATCCCCCGCACTAAGGCTCAACACGAGTAACGAAACAGTAAATCCGCACCCGTATCAAACCCTAGCGAACGGGAGACGAACATAAAAGCTTTCCTAAGCCAGGCGGAGCTAGACCCTGCAATGAAAACCAATCTACAAAGTACAATGCATTGCAAAGCCAAAAGATCAATCATACAAATCATAAGCAGAAATTTGGGCTCTTCAGGCCTCTTTTAAATCAATAGCAAAACTCAGTAACAGCAATTCAACTCCAATTACATGAATATTCCAGTTCATGATATAATAGAATGAATCATACATAATTCCAATACAGAAATGAGTGCAGAGACTCTTCTAATCTAACTCGACTCACTGAAAGACTCCCGACACCTCCGCCTAGCTCGAAACTCCAAAGCCCAACCTGCACACTAAAGTGTTGGGGAGGGAGAGGGTCAGTCTCTAGAAGACTGAGTGAGCAGGAGCGATATATATATAAAACATGCACATGCAAGTCATAAATCCCGAGCAAGGTTTTATTTGAAATGATCCCCACTAAGGGTAAGAAATAGATAAACAATGCTCGAACTTTACGACTAAATCATATTAAATTCATTACATTCATAAATCATACATAAATATAAGGCTCGGCGAGTGAGCGTGCACAATCTCCAACCAACTCCGACCGTGTACGACAAATATCATTAATATATTGATTAGGCGATCATGCAATATATCATAATACACACAAATCATAAATCATGTCCTAAATATATTGTTTGGGCAATCCGATGCCCGGCCTTCCCGCACCGTGCCTATCAATCAATAATCAATCAGTCAATCAATCATTTTCAATCATAAATAAGTTCCAACCTTCTTCCTCCGGGTTGGTGGTGGGTTTGGAAGACCCGACCACCCGATCATTGGCCAAAAGGGGTTACATGACTCCCCAGATGGCACTCAGCTCCCTTTCCCCGCCAATCTCCTGACGAGGTCCGGTACCGCTGTCTAGTAGTGGGACTAGTGTGAGGGTTTACCGTCAGCCCTTGCCTTCTCGGGTCCCCACTCACACCAAGCCCCTGGTCCCCAATCCGTGCAATCAATCAATCAATCTTTTCTCGCCAAAACATTTGATTTATAAAAATCATACCGTATCCATCATTATCCATTTGAAAAGGGTTTACTCGATCAATACATACTATAAGAAATCATACCTTACCGTGTAAATCGGCATATGCTATATACGTACCTCTCCGTGTCATCCTAATCCGTAGCTAGCATGAAGACACACGGTTTGGAGCATAGCCTCATTACAAAACCATTTTTAAGTTATAAGCTCAAACGCGTAATTCAGAAGGACTTACTCGATAACTCCATTTGAAAACCATATATGTATAATCATAAGGTTTTGGCTAAAGCTTTTCACATAAGGGTTGTAGGGTTTATTATATAGCTAAAACAAAAACCACCCTCACCTGAACCGTGACGAAACAAGGAACGGGTTAACAAGTGCTCGAACGATCAAAAGCTCTCCACCCTGGAGACAAACTGTACAAAAGACCACAAGACGTGTTCGTGAGACTCAAGACTCTAAATGAACCATATAAGACGCACGGCAATGCTCAAGCATGATATGAAGGCATAAGGATCATATTAAGTCATGAAATGTTCATGTGCATGATTAAGACATTTAACTCGTATATCCAAGTCATTCACTCAATCATTCATTATCATTCAATTCATATTCCCAATCAATTTATTTCAAGAACTCAAATAGGAGCATAGAACATATTCAAGCTCTTCCATAATGTCACCACATACTTCATATTACATAACATAGCATATATTTAAGGTTTGACAACAAGAAGAAGTCTTATGATAAAGAAAATAAGTGATGCGATTCGTAAACGACATATAAACACACATAAACGGCATTCAATAAAAGCATGCCTAAAACACATCCAAATATCATGAAATTGCACCATAATACTCCTAACACATAGCCAAACAAGTTCATAGTTCAACACGAAAGGAGATAAAATCAATAAGGAGGGGAAACAAATCAAAAACCGAAGAGGAAGTAACAAAGACTGCACATGGGAAGTGACACGGGGGTGTCACCAACCCTAGCCCAACTGAGCCACGGGCGTGGCTCAGTACAGAGCTGCCCAGAAGGTGTGACACGCCCGTGTCTCCCTCTTATGAGTAAATGAGACACGGGGGTGTCACGGTACAGAACTTAGGGCGATTACAGATTTTTCCGGCAAAACTGAACTCATACAAAATCAATCCAAAGGCATACCAAATGAACTCTAAATGCTCTGAAACTTGATATGCAACATATTTGGCATGTTATGAACATTTTTCATTTAGAGTGAAAAGGCTAAATCGCACGTTAAGGTCATCGAATCCACGCAACAAAACTGGGTCGCCAAAAACCGTACATAAAGGATCAATTGTTCAATCATGCCTTGTTCAAGTACTTAGGGCTTGAATTTGGATCTGAAACTTTGGGGAATGCATGCTAACATACTAAACAACTTATATACATCATATATATGCAAAATGGTACCATTTAAAGCACATTAGAATGATCAACAAGTTACAAAATGTAACAGCAACAATTCTGTCAACAATCATGCATAAGAACAGGCCATGTACTTCGGTTTTGAGGCTTCAAATGGAACCAAATACTTAAAGCATGAATGCTAACATATATAACAATGAGTGTACATCAACTCCATGCAATTTCACACGAAATGGAGGCCATATGATCATGCAACAACACAAAATTTCACACAGCAGTCACAAAACAGGGGAAATAGTTTGATCATCAAGTTTGAAGCTCCATATCTCATAATTTTATAAAAGGAGCAAGAGATGAAATCCTCCTAACATCATATACTATCAGTTGGGAAGGAAATAGATCAAGAAACAAGTTCATATGATCATGTTTAAGCAAGGAAATCAGCTACACAAGCCTAGAGGTCACAAGAGCAAAAATCCCTAAAAGTTCATACCAATCTCATAATTCAAACCCTAATCAAATCTGATCCAAATCATGTTTTAAGTAGATGAAATGAAGCATAATAGAGTAGAGAAGACATAAATATTCATACCTTGAAGATTTAGTGGAAGAAGATGGTGATTTGAGCTCCAAAATCACAAAAATGGCCAAGGGTTTCTCTCTTCCCCTCTTCTTCTCTCTCTCGTTCAGTTGCAGCTGGAAAATGGAGATATGGTTCGGTTTTCAGAGGTAAAAGGGAGAAGATAGAGCTTAACTCAAGGTAGATAAGTCATGGTTAAGGTATGGTTAAGTTTAGGGAGGGTTATGGGGTCCCACCATGAAGACTAGTCAACCAAAGGAGCTCTTCTTGCACGAGTTGTCCGTTACGGTTGGATTTCGGAGGTCTTAATGATTTCAAAAAGGTATGAGGCTTGTTCCATTGTCTCCGAATCGTCGATACGAAGGCAACGGAAGTGTCGGAATTCGAATCCGAATTCCCGAGCTCAAGATATCACATACGGAACCAAGGGTGCGCTAATTGCTCATTAACCCCCGACTTGGTTCCAAAAATCCAAATTAAATTCATAAACACGTCAAATGAATCCGAAAACATAAACCGAGCATAGAGTCACGTTCATAACACACATATTTACGACATATTAAATTTTCACAACATTTCGGTATCAATACATATATGAACAAAGCACAAATAGAACACTCATGCGCATGAACGAATTCATATAGTTATAAATGAATTGCTAAAACTTAAATTCCATATTAAATAAATTAAACAACTAATAACATGTTGTAATTAATTAAAGAAATTACCGTAACAGTTAAGGTAACGTGAAACTTCAATTAAGAAATTAAACACAAAATATCAAAGTAGAGTAAAAATGAAATAATTTAAAATAACCATAGTTTCTAGTTTAAATCAAATATAATCATTTATTAACAATTAATCATATAAATAAATAATTAAATTGCGCAATTTATAAACAAATACGTCATATTATTAAAACTGAAAAACTGGGGCGTTACAGTTGGGATTAATGGAGATCATTTCATGCCCTGTTTTTCGCGATTTATACCCTGTTTTTGGGCGAGAAAGTTACTGTCAAAACTGCTGCGTTTCCTCCTTGCTTTTGCTGTCAATTTTGTGCATTGTTAAGGCTGATTTGTTGCAGCTTTTCATGCTATTTGTTGCTACTTTTCTTGCCCATATATTGCATCAGTTGTTGATGCGTTTAAGCTAGAAAAACAGGGGAAAGTCTGCGTTTGTTGCTGCTGCTGAACGGGTTGACAAGGGTGTGTCGTTCTTGTGTGTTCCAGCGTGAAACGGGGGTGTTCTTGTGGTCTGAATTTCTGTACCGAGACACGGGGGTGTCTCGGTTTGTTCTTTGGGGTTGACATGGGGGTGTCACCTTATAATTCTCCATGCATGTATTGCTGTTGAGTTGCTGCTACTGCTTCACGTTTCCCTTTCCTTTCTTTCCTGCATAAAGTGTTGATTGTTATGCATGAGTTTGCATGTTTATTGTTTGCATGTATATATGTATATATAAACCTAAACTATTGCATGCATGTGTTATAATATTGTATGAAAAATTTCATGAAATTGTTGGTTTTGCATGCATGGGTTACGTATGCATGTGTATTTATATATATATATATATATAAATAATATAATATAGTATATGTATATTATATTTAATTATATATTTATATATGTTTATTAAATATTAAATGTTATTTGATTTAATTGAATATTAGAATTTAAATGTTACCTATTTCATGTTTTATTTAATTTCCAAAATTTAATTGAATGTATTTAATTGTTTAATTTCTAATTGTAAATGCGATTGAATGAGTTTAATTGTCCATGCTCTAAATTTAAATGTGATTTAACTGGTGCTATGAATATATTTGAATTAATTTTATTGAAAATGTTGAATTATGAAAGTGAATGACTTGATTATGTGATTTAAATATATTAATAGTGCACATGAACATTTTCGTAACATAATTTTATCTTTTATATATTCATATCATGATCATTGCATTGCCGAGCGTCTTATTTGGTCATATTGAGTCTCACTTCACCTTTCTTGCACAGATTTTGATCCAGTTGGAGACGAGGCCGGTCAGTGAGGCTCGTGCTTTCTTCTTTTGACGGTTTAAGGTGGGTTTTTCTCCTATGTAGATATAAGACCCTATATATACCTTCAATGTGAAAGCTTTCGACCAAAATTATATATATATATAGAGAGTCGTTTTAAAGAGTAAATGTTTTCAACGTAAAGCCTTATTTTATAAACCCTACCTAATGTTTTGGCGAGAAATGATCGAATGCACGAATGGGGCCCAGGGACTTAGTGTGAGTGGCTATCCGGGGAGGCACGGGCCGACGGTGAACCCTCACACTAGTTCCATCAATGAACGGCGTAACCGGCCCTCGTTAGGAGTTAGTGAGGAATGGACGCTGAGCGCCATCTTGGGAGTCATGTAACCCCTTTTGGTAAATGAATGGGTGGTCGGGCCTTGCAAACCCGCCACCAACCCGGAGGAAGAAGGTGGAAATGTTAATGAATGTGCATAAAAGAATGATTGTATGAAAGAAAGAATGAATGAATGTTTAAATGGTTTACACAAGGTGTTGGTTGGAGATAATGCACGCCCACTCGTCGGGCCACTAATGACCTAATGTTAATGATCCGTTATAATCCCTTTTGATGATTTCTATTCTCCCACTTGGGAAATTCTTTAAAAACCTCACTTGGGATTATAACTTGCATGTGAATGTTTAATTACCGTCATATATTCTATTTATGGCCTATTTTATACCCACCGGTCCCTTTTGGACTGAACCCGTTTGGTTTTCAGCTGTGTTGTGCAGGTGTTGAGGGAGCTAGGCGGGAATATGAGTCCTAGGTCTTGCATTCGTCTCTAGCTCTTATATTTTGGTCTTACACTTGCATACTTTTATTTTGATCATTGTATATGTATAATGATGTGGAACGTACATGTTTTGGGCCGTGATGGCAATTGATGATGTATATGACTTATTTTTGGAGCTTGGATGCTCATGGTACATATATATATGGTATATGTTCGTTTATTGCTTCCGCTTTAATGTTTTATGTTGTTTTATGGTTTTAAGGGTTAGCCCGCGTAGCTTAGTGTGTGTGTCTGTCCCCGTTCGCCGTGATTTGGCTCGGGTATGGATCGTCCATTTCATATTCGGGTCGGGTCTCGGTGCGGGGGATGTGACACCTTGCGCTCGGGTGTTACAGTGAAAGGTGGTTATGATGGTATTTTGGTGATTATGGATCGGTTAACGAAGTCTGCGCATTTTCTATCGGTCCGAATGACATACAAGATCCGTAAATTGGTCGAGATTTATAATAGAGAGGTTATTCGACTACATGGGATTCCGGTGAGTATTGTTTCTGATAGGGACCCGCTATTTACTTCAAAGTTATGGCAAGAATTGCAAGGGGTTTTGGGCACGAAACTCCAATTTAGCACGACATTTTATCCCCAAACTGAAGGTCAGTCCGAGAGGGTTATTCGTTATTTGTAAGATTTGCTTCGAGCTTGTGCTTTAGATTTTCAGAATTCTTGGCATGATCAATTTCCATTGATTAAGTTCGCATATAACAATAGTTATCAATCTTCCATCGATATGGCTCCGTATGAAGTGCTTTACGGGTGTATATGTCGATCACCGTTATTCTTTGATTTGGAAGAATGGAAATGGACAAAACAAGAAGGGGTAAAGAAAGGTGAGAAATCGGAGAAACCTTTCAAAGCTGTGAGGGCTATGATTGAGAAGGTTCAACAGATTCAACGAATGAAGGTTGCACAAGATAGACAGAAAAGTTATGCCAATATTCACCGAAGGGATCTTAAATTTGAAGTGGGGGACCGGGTTTTCTTAAAGGTACTGCCATGAAAGGGGTTTTCTCGGATTGGAAAGGGAGGAAAGCTTAATCTTCGTTATTTGGGGCCGTTTGAAGTTCTTGAGAGAATTGGGGAAGTAGCTTACAGATTGGATCTACCGCCTAATCTTATCGGAATTCCTAATGTTTTTCACGTATCTCAGCTAAGAAAGTATTATCCAGATGAAACTGAGATTCTCCCAGTTGAAGAAGTGGAATTAGAACCGAATTTGTCTTTTGTTCAGAAGCCGGTTAGAATTTTGGATAGAAAATATTAAGAGTTGAGAAACTAGAATATTCCTTTGGTCAAAGTATTGTGGCGAAGTGATAAAACCGAAGAGATGACTTGGGAACCGGAAGATAAAATAAAGAGGTTCCATCCGGAGTTGTTTATTCCCAATCCGTGAATCTGGGGACCAGATTCTTCTGTGGGGAGGGGGGAGAGTTGTAACGCCCCAATTTTCGGAAGTTCAGGTAAGCACGCCACGAGTGGGTCTTCAGGAGTTAGGAGGTTTAATTGAAATATTTCATTCATTTATTTATAAAATTTGTCATATTATATGCATTATATCTTCATGCATTTATATGAAGTGTCGTTAATGTGAATTTATGTGAGTTGTATGAAACTAATTGCTATACGTGAATTAATTGTACTGTATGTCCTTACTTGATCCTTAGTGTAAATTTGTATACTTAATTGCATAACATGAGATGGATATAAGTGATCTTTTGTGTAGAGATGAAACTCGATTGCATGAATTTAAATAGCTTAAGGACCTATGTGCCAATTATGATGATTCATCCATTTTCTTAGAAGACTTTGGAATATATTTATCTCTTACATTACATTTCATTCCTTATGTTTTCATCAAGAAAAGACACACATATACACACAATATATCGATCCATACACCAAGGAAGAGAAGGGAGATTCATCTCATATTTCAAGCTAGAATTTTGGAGGAATTGTGAAGCTAGAAGCATCATCATCATCATCTCTTCATTTCATCTCATCTCTCTTCCATTTTAAGGTATAATATGAGATTATATGAATCTCTTAAAATTTGTATGATGTAGGGTTTGATGAGTATTTTATGATTTCATGATTATGGGTGGATTAGAAGCATGCTTATGATCATTAGGATTGGAATCTTGCATGAAACCTTGAATTATATGAAAGTTGGAAGCTATGGAAAATATGGGGTTTTCATGATTGATTCTTGAGGCTTTAATGCATATTTCATGGTTTATTTGATATCTTGATGAAGTATAATGTGTAATAGATGCATTTGAGTATTTTTTATGGAGTGAAATTGCATTTGTTGTGGTTTTGTGAGGTTTTGGTTCGTTTCCCCTGTTTTGCTTCGGCTACGTAGAGTAAAATTGGTCGCGCCCATGACACACTCATAGTTGTGACACCCCAGTTTTCCAACAAGCCAGGTACGACGTCGCGAGAGAGTTTAATTCAGTAATTATGTGATTTATGTGACGTCACATGCCAACGTGTCAACGTGTAATTTTATTATGTGCGTATTAGAAATTTTAAATTGTTCTTGGATTCAATTGTCCAATAATTGCTCGTTAAGGACCTAATCTTAATTAGGGTGTTTTGGGGCTGTTTGTGGCTACCTTGAGCTCGGGAATTCAGATTCGAATTCTAACCTTACCATTGAGTCCATTTCAGTGATTTGGATTCGATGAAATTAACCTTTTAATTTCTAAACCATTTGATCACCCTACCATTTTAAAATCTGATCCGAATGGACCGGATACCTTTCGACCCTACCCGTATAATCCGACCCGTTTAACTCAGCCCAAAAAAGGAGCCAGGTTCATCTCTCTCCCTCATTTTCACGTTGGAAACAAAGCAACAAAGGAGAAGAAGAAACCCTCCCCATTTGGCCCTTTAAGCTTTTGCTCAAGCTTGTGAGATCCGACCAACCGATCGAAGATTCAAGGTAAGATATGTGATCCTCTCATTACGTGCTTCGTTTTCTCCCGATTGAATCTCATTTCTCTTGCTTGCTTCCTTGAATATGAAAAAGATGATGAATAGTTCCAATATGTCAAAATTTGAGAATATGCTTTGTGCTTTGATTCCCTTGCTTCAAGCTTGATATATGTTGTTCTTATGAGTATATATGATGCATATTTGGTGGTTTTTGGTTTGTTAGTTGAAGCTTGAGTGAATCACCATTGTTGAAGCTTAAAAGCATGAAAATGGCAACTTGTTAAATACTTGGTTTCATGACTTGAACTTAAGATATATGTTAGAGCATGCATACATGAACTTATGCCTTGAATTTGGAGTATTTTGGTTGAGGTTTGAGGTGGTTTTGGGGAATTTTGGTTTCTCCCGTGTTTAGCCCTGTTTTCGCTGCGTTTTTCTTGCGCAGAACATCTACCCGGGCGGGTAGATTTTGTACACAAAAGTACCCGGGCGGGTACTCTATTACAGAAGTGTTTCTGCACTGCTTCTGCCCGGCTGGGTAGATTTTGAGTTGTATATTCCCCACCCGGGTACTCCCTCATCCGAACTCCGATTGAACTGATTTTTAAGCCGTTGGAAACCTTTTGAAGTCTAGAACAATCTCCAATTGGAATCACCTCATTATCCTTTCTAATTTGTGAGATATAATCAATTTTTGTTGGTGTCACCATGTTACCGACAATCTGCTTTCACCCAACTTCGAGCCTACGCCATTTTCACCTCGCTTTGAACCACAAGTCGAGCCACATACCATTTTGAAGGTCTATGTGTCTAGTTTCATTTCCAATAAACAAAATTTAATTCCTATTTCTATAACTCGAGATATTCCAGTTTTCCTTCTACTTGCGCATTGCCGAAAACTGTTAGCTTTTGCCAAACTTTGCCAAAAACTGTTTTATCGCCTTCCTTTCACCTCCTCGACCTCTTATTTGACTTACATGCATTGTTTACATGCCTAATTGAATGATTAAATCATTTATGTGTCTAAATGACATTACTTGTGCTCATGAACACGATCACACCATTTCATGACTTATTTATGATTTAATGCTTATTGAATCATGCCATAACATGATGCACCACTTCATGAACATTGCCGTGCATCTCACTTGGTTTCATTATTCAGTCGTGTCTCACGAGTACACCATGTTTCCTTTCTTGTTCAGTGTTCTCCTCGGTGGAGACTTTCAAGTTTTGTGGTCCTTCTCCTACTTCTTTCTTGCACACAGAGGTGAGGGTTTTCTTTTATAAATGACCTATAACCTTGCCATATCTTATATACCGGCTATGTATCAGAAATGATTTATATATTGTGTAGTGTTAATTCTGAGCCTGTTTTGCGAGATCCTGCTTGTGCCCCCGGCTCTTCTAGCGCTGGACTAGCCGGAGTGGTTCCTGTTCCTGGGCCCCAGGGGCTTGTGTCTTGAGTGAACTGGGGAGGTATTGGGCCGACGGTGACCTCTTGCGCAAGTCCCATCCTGTTGGACTATGCTGATATCCACCAGGAGGTTTGGTGGAAGAAGGAGCTCCAGATCTGGGGAGTCATGAACCTACAGATCATTCCTGCCTGGATGGCGAGGGTTAGCTACCCGGACCATCACTGAACAAGGAGATTACTTGTACTTGTTTCCCCGCTTGTAATAATTGTAACTCCTGTTTCCTGCTTGTTTCCTGATTACCTGCTTTTACCTGTCATTTAATAAGTGAAAAGAGGAGTCCAGGATGGATTGAATACCCCGTTCTCGCCGGGTCCCCTAAAATATTAAGCATAGATATCCGTAACCTCTGCCATGCCCCCAGTCCCTGTACAACACCGGAGCTTATGGATCGTTAAGGTAAAATGGGCATCAACAGAGGGCGTACGGATATCGACACATGCATTGTATATCCTGTTTGCCTGACCTGCATGCTTGAACATAATTCCACCCGTACGTATTAATTACTCCTGATTCCTATCTCCTGTTTTTATAACTAATAACGTACAGTGGAGTTATGCCTGCCTGATTGCCTGTCTATATATATATATATATATATATATGTGAGTACCCCTTTCACTCAGTCAGTTGGCTGACCCCTCCCTCTCGTTGTTTTTAGTGTCTGTCTTGCAGGCTCTGAGGTCGTTAGGCGGGAGTCTTTTGAAGTCTTTGCTCGAGTCTTGGTCCTGTTTGCACTGCATCGTACCGTACCTTTATGTCCTGCTTGTAACTGGGCTTTGTAAGCCACTCTGTATTGTTATTACTTTATTGAACTCGGGATAGGTTTCTAGGACCCTAGTTGAACCCGCTTATATGTTATTGCATTGTACTGAATTCGGGACAGGTTAGGACAGGTTTACCTGATTGGTTGAACACGTATTTACATTCATGTTAGGACAGGTTTACCTGATTAGTTGAACCCGTATTTACATTCATGTTGTTTTATGGAATGTGCCTGAATGATTACATTGCTTCCGCATACTTTGTTTTGTTGAATTGGTGGTACAGGGTCTAGTCCCTCCTAACAGGTTGGTTTTTATTCTGTCTCCGTTCGCTGTAAGCTTGGTTAATGTATGGACTCCAATTTCATGGGTGGACCGGGCTCTCGGTGCGGGGGATGTGGTGCCCTCCGGTTAGGGTGTCACAATAGTTCTGGCAGGATTTCAGGTCGCGCCCGCGACCGGAATGATGTGTAATTTTGGTTGCGCCCATGACCCGTTCTTGGCCAAGTTTCGAGATTTGAAAAATTGGAGGAAAATTCGGGAAAAAATTAGGTCGCGCCCGTGACCCCTGCATTTTCTTCATAAAAATTTGAATTTCAAACTTAATTAGGGTTTTCTTGGTTCATTTCCGGCATGTACACTTCATTGATATATCATATAATGTGTTAACTTATGTGTATCATAGGTGTTATGTGATTTCATGCTTAAACTCCATAGGGGAGGTTTGTGTAATATTTTCATACTTTGATTATACCTTGGTTACTTGATCCTTGCTACATTCCTTGATACATTGAATATATTTATAATATTTATTGATTGTAATTGCATGATTGAAATTACTGGAACATGTCGTTCGTCTTAAATGGTTCATGATAGTGGAGTCTTTCGTACAGTTGCCCTTGTTACACAGATCACATTCCCGGAGACGAGGAGCACGCTCCATAGGGTGTTTCGTTATTTCTTTTGGTCAGTAAAGGTGAGGTTACTTCTAGATATAAAGAACCCTACAACTCTATGTTAACTTTGGACCAAAATGCATGTATATATATATCTATAGTTTCCAAAACTTTATTGATCTTCAATTGAATTACCGAATTGTACCGATTGATTGATTGACCGATTGATCGACTGAATTGATTGATTTGGCGAGTATATTGTTCACTGTGGGCCTGAGGGTAGTGTATTGAGCCAACCGGGAAAGCTTGGGCTGACGGGAAACTCTTGCACTATCCTCACATTGTTGGGATGACCACTGAATCCAATAGGAGATTAGTGGAGGAAGGAGTTCTGGGTATAAGGAATCATGAACCCTATGCTCACGCTGATTGGATGGCGGGGCCTTGCAATCCCCCATCACCCGGAGGAAGAAGGAGTTATTGAACCTGCTAATTGTGCACTGAAATTGATTGCATGATCACTTAATCATTTAAAATTGAATTATTGTATACAGTCGGAGAAAGGTTGGATAATTGCCCTCACTCGCCGGGCAACTGATTGATTGAATTGTAAATTGATTAGTTGTAATCTCGGGCGAGGCCTATCTTATTCTTGAACTTATATTGTTTCCTTTTATAAACTCTTACCCAAGATTATAGCTTGCATGATAGTCGAGCTTTTAAATTATAAACCCCTCACTCAGTCTTCATAGACTGACACCTCACAATTTCAGGCATTGCAGGTTGAGTGCTAGGTGGGATTGAGTCGAATTTTGCTTCTTTTAGGTCTAGCATTGTCATTCTCATATTTCATGTATATTATGCATACATTAGAAGCTCATATGAAATGTTTTGGGTATCTATGTATATATTAGGACATATACTTGGAAAATATTGGCATATTTACGGAATTTTGAGGGATGATAATGTATTGATATGTATATGGAGTTATGGTTTTGGAATCAACATTGGATAATGAATTGCATGTATACTACTATGCTTCCGTTCTCTTGCATATATGTTGGTATTTAATTGAGGGTTAGACCGCCTAGCTAGTGAGTTATTTTCTTTAGTGTCTCCCTGTAGCGCTCAAAGCGGCGAGCCACCACATCCCCCGTACCTAGATCCAAACCCACATAAGAAATGGACGTCCATACATGAGTCCAAGTCTAAGCGAACGGGAACCTACACACACACATTAGGCTAAGCGGGGCTAAACACTAACAGAGGGCGCCAAACAAACATACAAAGTGCGGAAGCAAGGAATAAAATCTACTAAAGATATATACAGTGGCCATACGGCCTAAAAGAAATCTAATATATACATGAGTACGTCAAGTAGTGTCATAATTTCCAAATACATACTCTAAGTTCAAATACATAACCAAAATAACAGGGAAGCAAATATGCATGTGACTCGACTTAGACCACTAAGTACGACACGAGACGCACTTCCACGCTTAGCTCGAGCAACCTGCAACTAAAGGAAGGAAAAGGAGAGGGGTTAGTCACAACTTGACTGAGAGAGGGGGCTAACGCATACCCAAAAACTATGTACATATAAAGCAAAGCAATTATTAAATAAAAGATTATGAACCGGGAAAGAGTTTTGCACTCCAAACCATTTTCGAAACAAACTTATAGATTTCATAATCAAAACAAAACATACTAGAGTTTAAAGAAAGCTCCTATCCCGTTTCATAATCAACGAATCAAACAAAAGAGCTCGGCGAGTACGATCACTTAACCCTTACTCCTCCACAAACAAATAAAACCAAGAAACGAAAATACATAAAACAATCCATCCCCAACAACAAGGTGTTTCGGGAGTCAAACCCTCTCTACCTAATTTACCAACACATACGGGGTAGCTAACCCACAATATGCCTTCCCCGATTTTCCACCGAGGGCTCAAGATACCATGCCTTCCCAACCTCCAAGAGTGGCACGAGAATATCTCAAATGAGAGCGTGCACAGGGGTCATAACCGGCGACCCCTATGGTCGTCCCGGGTCTCCCTTACTCACGTCTCCAGGGCCCAATAATAAACAAATAACTCATTAACGTACTTAACTCGTTAGAAAATCAAAGGTAATTTACGTACCTTAACTCAGTTCATCCGGAGTCACGGCCGCGACTCTAAAATCAGTTTCCCTCGAATTAATGCCCCTGACGCAACCTTTCTTCTCTAAAAACGCAGCAACAGCAGTTCTCAAATACAGGGGTTGTTGCAGGGGATAAAATATCAGCAAAGCAAGCAATTAAGGCAGCAATTTACAACATGAAAATGTAAGGAAAAGTAGCATCCTATCCCTCAAATTCACACGCAGCAGCAGGTACGCAGCAACAGTTCAAGAAACCAACCAAATTCTATGTTTAAGTGAAATAAAACTCAAGTGCATTAATGGCAACTTATTATACAACCAACTACTAATAAAATTAGGTTCATATATTCATAAATGGGACAACAAGGATCACATATATAGCTTCATATCAAAATTTCATCCAAAGAAACTCAAAAAATCACAAAAATTCAATTATACCCTAACTATTCATTCAAATGCCCAAAACCATATCATTCATGGATTAAAATCAGAAAATTATGGATGAGAATGATCACATATGCATGTAGATATCAAATATGAGCTTACCCCTTGAAGAAGATGGAGGAAAATGGAGATTGGAGCTCAAAATCTCACTTGGGTGAATAGTTACGGGATTGCAGTTTATTTCTCCAAAAATAACTGAATTTCTCCTCCTTGCCTTGTGTGGATTGATGTGAGGATCAAATGGGGGTTATATGGGTCCAATTTTCATGTGAAAAACTTGAAAATTGAGGGACTTATGTGTAAATTAGTGAAAGGTGGCCATATGAGCGCGAGACAAAGTTACGGGGTGATTTCGGGGTACCAAACAAGGTTGAAAAATTACAAGGCCTATTCCATTGCACTCAAATCGTCGAAATGAGTCCAACAGAGGTGTTGGAATTCGATTCCGAATTCCCGAGCTCAAGATATGCTACCCGAAACCCAAGGTGCGCTAAGTACACTTTAGCCCCCTTTAGGTCACCCAACAAAAACAACTCCCGAAAACACATAACGAACACGTATTCAAGTTCATGACTCATAAAACTCCAACATATTAAAATGACACGAAATTTCGATCTCAAATCGAACACGAACGCAACTCATTTCAACAAATAAGCATATTATTCAAATAATAAAATTTAAATTTCAAAGAAATAATAAAAAATAAAATAAAATAACACTTAAACGAATTAAAATAAATAAAATTTTATTAAAAGGCTGTTTTACAATTAGGTCCAAAACTTTCAAAAAGTGTCAAATAAGTCCAAGTTCAAATTTTCAATTAAGTCCAAAAATTAAATAAAATCATACAATTAAGCCCTTAACTCAAATAAATCACATAATTTACGAAATTAGCTTGCTCAGGAATTAATTTCACATATCATAAATTCATAAAAAAAATTCATATCATAAATCACTTGAGGCAAATTTTGACATATAATTCAAATATTTCGTATAAATTAAAATAATTCGTATAAGAATTTCAAATAATAAAATATAATTCAATTAAATGCATCAATTAAATATGAAATTAAAATAATTTAAATTACGCATATACGTCATACCTGTATGGTCGCGGAGTCGGGGTGTCACAATCCTCCCCCCTTAAGAGAACCTGGTCCCCAGGTTCCTCGCTCAAATTTCAAGCTCAAGCAACTTCTGTATTCACCCAAGTTGGAGGTTCATGACGTCCTGACAAGGGTTAGCCCGGTAAGGTCTTCACGCACAAGGGGTTTGATCACTTCTTGAAATCTTGTTGGAGAAAATCCTCGCCGCTTGATCCGTGCTAGGAGCAACTAAAATGTTTTGCACGATAGGAGGGTCCAAGTTTGATTCATCTCCCATCATTTGATTCATTCCAACTACTCAAAAGCTAGGTATTACACGAATGGCGTGGTTACTGAACCTCCAGCACTCACACCTTCTAGTTCGAGAAGTCCCTTTACTAGAGAGCTAAATCACCACTTCTTGCTCACTCCGAAAGACCGTTGTAACCACGACCCTCAACTTACCGTGAAAGCCACACACTCGAGAAAAACACAAAACAAACACACACACACACACACACAAGTAAATCACACAACAATACCATAACAATCAAAAATGCATGATGCATGTGCCATGAATGATATATGTACCGTTCACCATTTCTTAAAGTCTTTCACATTAATGAGATGAAGTGGAGACTTAAGGTTGAGGTCTTCGAATTCGTGATTTGGATTCCTCGACCTCGGTTTTATTGAATGGATCTATAGCTCGTTAATTCCCTTCCATTCCCAAATTTTATCCTATAGTTGACGATACCTTGTTCCGAGTAGTTTCTTTCACCTTCTTCATTTCCCTTAATTGGCATGAGAGATTATTTAAGTTCTTCTCCACTCCGGAATCTTTCATAATCCTTTTAATCTTGAATCACCTAACTCAGTCGAAAATCATCGTATCATGATCTCCAGTTGTCTTGAAAGTTCTCAACCCACTCCTTCTAGGACATCCCCATACTTTGTCTAATTTAAGTTCCAGTTTCTCGACATCTCTCTTTTGTATTTTAGGGTCAGGTGAAGAGGTACTCCTCAGAGTCATCAAATGGTACGCCCTAGCATTCACTTCTTCATAATTTCCATCGTTCGTCAATCTTTTAGAGCCCGTGATCCCAATTCTTTGATGTTCATGGAATTAATATCTTGGCTTCTTCTTGATGATTGATCTCCAGTTGTTGTCCGGAGACTTCACCTAGTTACCACCTTGATTGAAATCCCCCCGAGTCCACTCTTTACTAATTCAATTGATTGTATGACTTGTCCTATAATGAATTACTCTTGGGTCCATGATTTCCTTCCAAAACTCCTTGACTTTCTTTATCGTTTCCATTTTTTGCTTCATATCTCTCAATTCGACTTTATAGCACGACAATTTAGCTTGGATCTGGAAAGTAAACTCCAATCTGTCTCTTTAACCTCTCCCAATATGACTTATCCCTTAAAGAACTTAGTTTACCTTGGGTCCGCACGAATCCCATTGCTTTATCATTAGTTTGGAACTCGAATTAAAGCACTATCCAAGGTTTTTCCTTTGCTCTTTACTCGGGTTAGACGGTCTCGTGGAGCTTGATTAAAGTTACCCTAGAACCGAGAGTTACTCGTTTACCTTCTAGGTATCGAGTTCGAATACTTGTTCCCGAATTGTAGTTTCAATGCTTCCCTTAACATTCACTTGATTAATCTTTATTAAGGCATCCTTCCATTCCCGTAGTTTTCTTAGCTTCCTTGCTATTACCCTTGAATTTTCACCATCACCTTCTTTTTACCTCAGTTTTCATCACCACGAGGAAACTCCACTCGAAGATGTAGAGATCTCATACATGCTAGCACGAAGACATCAAACTTATGCATGCTAGGTTAGATTTGCTTATGCTATGTGTCACGTTATAACTCAATTGCGCAAGAAAATAACAGGTAATAACAGCGTAAAATACACATCATAAATACATATAAAAGTGTGATGCAAGATGAATGCTCATGCTATGAATGCGGTTACCTCTCGGCTGTTTCTTGGGTCTCAATCAATCGCACGCGTCCAACTTATGCTTCGGCGATCCGCACCCCTAACAACGCCCCAACCTTTTCCAACAGTTCTCATAAATGTGAGTTGTACTCTTGCAATGAGCGCACGGAGGTTGTTCCGGTAGTTGAGCCTCTTTCATCTTCTTATTCTTGTTTGAGCTCGGTTAACTAAACCCTCGGCTCCGTTTCGATCCCGATCTTGAACTACTCCCTAATTCCAATCTTCCTGCCATGTTCTTTCGCTGTATTTCCTTCGACTCGATTTTTAGAGCTTTCCTCGTGGACTCGAGCCACTCATTTGGTTGAGTTCCGGGTTTAATGTCCTGGAGGTCTCTTCTAATCCCATCCATAAATCGGGCCAACCTTTCGGCTTCTTTAGCTCTTCTTTTATCATTTTGGGGATATGCATCAATCTTGTGGTCGGGAGCACCGCATCCGAAACAGGTTCCCAACCGCTTCCTACAATCTCCATAGGTGTGATTTAGCCCTTTACAATAGGCACATAGGAATTGCACTTCAGGTAAGGGTGCACTCGAGGAGGCCTGAGAATCTCTTGTGGGGAATCGAGGGGCTTTTCCGTGCATCTTGATAGATAGGGAGAACAATTGGTTGCCTTAGTTGTCTATATGATTTGGTAGAAGGCGTTAGCCAGCAATACACAACTAGATGAAATATAATGCATGCAGTTAATAAGTGATTATGACATATAGTTAAAGTAATAAAGGCAAGTAAGACATAAGAATGCGACAGTTAAGGAGTTGAAAATGAAATTTAAATCACATAATTCAAGAAATTTCATATGTCTTAATGCAATGCACACGTTATCACGTTGTTCCTAAGCCGTACGACCTAGACTTGACATAACCTGACACTAGAACTCCGGTTTTGTAACCCGAAGCTCTGATACCACTGTAAGATGTAGCGCCTGGAGCGGCGAGCCACCACATCCCCCGCACCTAGACCATCCACATAAGAAATAGACGTCCATACATGTGTCCAAGTCTAAGCGAATGGGAACCTACACACACACACTAGGCTAAGCGGGGCTAAACACTAACAGAGCACACCAAACAAACATAGAAAGTGCAGAAGCAAGGAATAAAATCTACCAAAGACATATACAGTGGCCATACGACCTAAAAGAAATCTAATATATACATGAGTACGTCAAGTAGTGTCATAATCTCCAAATACATACTCTAAGTTCAAATACATAACCAAAATAAGAGGGAAGTAAATATGCATGTGACTCAACCAACACCGCTAAGTACGACACGAGACGTACTTCCCCGCTTAGCTCGAGCAACCTGCAACTAAAGGAAGGAAAAGGGGAGGGGTCAATCACAACTTGACTGAGTGAGGGGGCTAACGCACACCCACACACTATGTACATATAAAGCAGAGCAATTATTAAATAAAAGATTATGAACCGGGAAAGGGTTTTGCACTCCAAACCATTTTCGAAAAAAACTTATACATTTCATAATCAAAACAAAAGATATTAGAGTTTAAAGAAAGCTCCTATCCCATTTCATAATCAACGAATCAAACAAAAGAGCTCGGCGAGTACGAGCACTTAACCCTTACTCCTCTACAAACGAATAAAACCGAGAAACGAAAATACATAAAACAATCCATCCCCAACAACAACGGTGTTTCGGGAGTCAAACCCTCTCCACCTAATTTCCCAACACATACGGGGTAGCTAACCCACAATATGCCTTCCCCAGTTTTCCACCGAGGGCTCAAGATACCACGCCTTCCCAACCTCCAAGAGTCGCACGTGAATATCTCAAATGAGAGCGTGCACAGGGGTCATAACCGGTGACCCCTATGGTCGTCCCGGGTCTTCCTTACTCACGTCTCCCGGGCCCAATAATAACCAAATAACTCATTAACGTACTTAACTCTTTAGAAAATCAAAGGTAATTTACGTACCTTATCGAATATACCATACCTTGCAACTGGGCATATGCTATACACGTACCTCTCCGTGTCTTCCTTAATAATAGGATGTTGAGGTAGGTCTTATCTTGCGTGACAACACACGGTTTGGAGCATAGCTTCGTTGCAAAATATTTTCAAGCTTATATACGTTCATACTTATAGTTTCAAAACGTTTTAAACGTAAGATAAGATCATAAACATATCATAAAGTACGGATATATAGCATAATCACATGCGGGTGAGGAAATCATCACATTTATGCCATAGGTCGATTATCTAAAAGAAAGGTCCTAAACCTTACCTTGTAGCAAAAGTAGAGTGAATCCGGGCAAAACAAACGAAGAGACACTTAAACCTTGGGCTCACGAACGTCTGGAAGAGGCTCCGAAAGAAAAGAACATAATACCCGAGACTTAGACTCGAAAATAAACCAAATAGACCCCCGACAATGCTCATGAATGCAATTTACGCATATGAAGTGCAAGAAAGTGCCACTTAAAGCATTCAAGTTCAAATCACGTAAAACTCATATCAAATAAATTCATAAAATTAATACAAGACGTCTAACATATAGTATAACAAGTTCCCATAGCATATAAGTCATAACTGGACAATTAAAAGATGTGTGATAGCATTTAGAGAAGCACGTAAGCTATGCATGGGAGATCGAATTACTTAAGATCATAATAATCAAATATTCAAATTATAACACTTAAATTCATATTAATTAAATATATAACATACAATATATATATATATATATATACACGTAGCCACTTAGATCATAAAGAAACAAATATGAAATGTATTATATGTATATAAACTCATAGCACATATAATATATATATACCTAACATATATATAATATATATATATATATACACATGCCTTACATATTTCATGAATACAACAATTCAAAGGAACAAATGCATGGGAAACAAATTGAAAGCAAAAGGGACATGCATGCATGCAAATCTTCTTTGTAACATTAAATACATGTAATATACATACATATATATATATCTATGAGCACATGTCTAACAGATTAAAAACAGAAGAAATAAAGCATGGCAAAAGAGATCAAAAGCAGCAACGAATAGCATGCAGAATAAGGTCGTGGGCGCGATAAAATTTCTCCACCAGAAAGTCGCGGTCGCGACCTCAATTTCCAGCAACTTCGAGATGTGAGTCGCGGCCATGAAGATTATCAGTTCATTCGGAGTCACGGCCACAACTCTAAAATCAGTTTCCGTCGAATTAATGCCCCTGACGCAGCCTTTCTTATCAAAAAACGCAGCAGCAGCAGTTCTCAAATGCAAGGGATAAAACAATAGCAAAGCAAGCAATTAAGGCAAAAATTTAGAACATGAAAATGAAAGAAAAATTAGCAAACTATCCCTCAAATTCACACACAGCAGCGGGCACGTAGCAGCAGTTCAAGAAATCAACCAAATTCCATGTTTAAGTGAAATAAAACTCAAGTGCATTAATGGCAAATTATTATAAAACCAACTACCAAAAAAATTAGGTTCATATATTCATAAATGAGGCAACAAGGATCACATATATAGCTTCATATCCAAATTTTATCCAAAGAAACTCAAGAAATCACAAAAATTTAATTATGCCCTAACTACTCATTCAAATGCCCAAAACTATATCATTCATAGATTAAAATCAGAAAATTATGGACGAGAATGATCACATATGTATGTAGATATCAAATATGAGCTTACCCCTTGAAGAAGATGGAGCAAAATGGAGATTAAAGCTCAAAATCTAACTTGGGTGAATAGTTACCGGATTGCAGTTTATTTCTCCAAAAATAACTGAATTTCTCCTCCTTGCCTTCTGTGGATCGATGTGAGAGAGAGAGTGATCATAGAGGTTCAAGTTGGGGTCATGTGGGTCCAGGTTTCATGTGAAAAGCTTGAAAATTGAGGGACTTATGTACAAATTAGTGAAAGGTGGCAATATGAGAGCTAGAGAAAGTTACGGGCTGATTTTGGGGTACCAAACGAGGTTGAAAAATTACAAGGCCTGTTCCATTGCACCTGAATCTTCGAAAAGAGTCCAACGGAGGTGACGGAATTCGAATAGAAATTCTCGAGCTCAAGATATGCTACCCGAAACCCAAGGTGCGCTAAGTACACTTTAGCCCCCTATAGGTCACCCAACGAAAACAACTCCCAAAAACACGGTATATAAACCCGAAAAATAATAACGAAAACGTATTCAAATTCATGACTCATAAAACTCTAACATATTAAAATGGCACGAAATTTCGATCTCAAATCGAACACGAACGCAACTCATTTCAACAAATAAGCATATTATTCAAATAATAAAATTTAAATTTCTAAGAAATAATAAAAAAATAAAATAAAATAACACTTAAACGAATTAAAATAAATAAAATTTTATTAAAAGGCTATTTTACAATTACGAACAAAACTTTCAAAAAGTGTCAAATAAGTCCAAGTTCAAATTTTCAATTAAGTCCAAAATTAAATAAAATCATACAATTAAGCCATTAACTCATATAAATCACATAATTTATGAAATTAGCTTGCTCAGGAATTAAATTCACATATCATAAATTCATAAAAAAAATTCATATCATAAATCATTTGAGGTAAATTTTGACATATAATTCAAATATTTCATACAAATTCAAATAATCCGTATAAGAATTTCAAATAATAAAATATAATTCAATTAAACGCATCAATTAAACATGAAATTAAAATTATTTAAATTACACACATACGTCATACCTGTACGGTCGCGGAGTCGGGGTGTCACATTCCCGTTCGCTATAGGCTTGATTCATGTATGGGTGTTCGTTCCATATTTGAATTGAACTTTAGTGCGGGGGATGTGGCTACCTAGCGTTCCAGGTGCTACATCCCTCCAGGGCGGAGCCTTGTCGGGTTCATAGGTTACTTTTAGGCCTTCTTTTCTTCTTGGTATTGTTCGGTAAGGTGTAACAGGTGGGTTTCTCTTCTATTAGCTATGATGACCCGATATATCCCTTATGTGAAAGTTTTAAGCTAAAATATTATATATATATATATATATATATATATATATATATATATATATATATGTATATATCGAGTCTTTTTAGAAGAGTCTATGATTTTTCAATGTAAAGCCCTTCTTTTATGTATCCCCACCTCATGATTTTTGGCGTGGACATGATTGTTATTGTATGGGCCCAGGGACTTAGTGCAAGTGGCTATCCGGGGAGGCAAGGGCTGACGGTGATCCCTTGTACTAGTCCCACCATATTTACTGTGTTATCGGCCCTCTCTAGGAGGTTTAGCGAGGAATGGGAGCTGAGTGCCCTTCGGGGATTCATGTACCCCCATTGGCCCATGTATGGACCAGTGGTCGGGTCTTGCTAACCCGTCCACCACCCGGAGGAAAAAGGTGTAAGTGTTTGTGTTTATGAATGATAATGATTGTTTATGAATTAATATGTATGAACTTGTATGATCGTTAACATAAAAGATTGAATTGATATGCACACACGAGGAGTAGGTTGGAGATATTCGCCCACACGCCAGGGCTCACGTAATGACCTCATGAATGATCATGAATTATGAAATTGATCGTTGTAATCCAGAGCGTTGTTTTCCTTTGTTTCTACCCAGTTGGGAAATATCTTAAAAACCTCGTACGGGATTATAGCGTGTATGTGTGGGTGTTTAAATTCTACGATATTATATATGGTATGCCCTGTTTTATACCTACCAGTCTCTTATAGACTGAACCCGGCTTTGTTTTCAGTTCTTTACAGGTTTCGGAGTGCTAGGCGGGATGTTGAGTCTGTCGAGTCGTATGGCTCAGTTGGAGTCTTTTCACACTCATATTTTCAATTGTATAAATGTTATGATTATGATGTATTGATTCGGGACAGGCTTCTAGGGATAGACTGAACCCATGATTCATGCTCTATGATTTATGTTTTATGTTTGGAAATTTCGGGACTAGGTATTTATGCTATGTAACGCCCCGGTTCCGGATGAACTGGTAAGCACGCCACGTGTGAGTTTTTGAGCTTAGGATTATTTTAATTCTTTAAAATTTCTATTTTCCTACGTGACATCTCATAGTTTTATAAAATTCATGATATATTATTTATGCGAATTATAAGAAATCAAATCATTGGAAAATTATTTCAAGTCATGGAAAAATATTTGTTACGTAAAATAATTTCCGGGAGTGCTTTAATTACCAAATTGTCCCTATATGTTTATTTCTTTAACTTTAGGGACTTAATTGCATAATTTTTCAAGCACCTAATTGATCATATTTCAAAACTATACATACTTGATTGCATGACTTAAACATTTAAAGGATTAAACTGCAAATGTTGGCATCTCACATATTTCAAAAAGGGGATGTAACGGTATATACATCTCCAAGCTTCCTAGATCATTTTTTTCATCCAAAATCTCCCAACATATTTCCTTCCTCCTGCTCTCGGTCTCTTCAAGGAAAAAGGAAAGAGAGATTTCATTGTTTTCATCAAGAATTTCAAGAAAATTCTCATGCTTTGGAGCTTGATCATCACCTCCATCTATCCTCTTCATTTCTTTACCTTTGAAGGTGGGTGTAGGCATGAATTCATGGTTATTGATCAAATATATGTGGGCTAGGGTTTGTGGAATCATGGTTTGAATGGATTAACTGTTGTTGAAGCATGGTTACATGATTATATCTTGATTTATGGACTGAATTCTTGCAAAATATGGAGTTATATATTAAGATGAGCTTGAATTTGAAACTTTGATTTCTTGATGATTTTCATGGCTTCTGTGTTTAAGTGATATATTACCATATTTTGAGCTTGTATGCATGCATATGTCCAGAAAAGAAGCAATTTTGGGGATTAAAACTTTGAGCTTTGTTGTTGATGTTGTTACCGTAGCTGTTGCTCTGTTTCTTCCAGTTGCAGAGGCTGGGAACGGCCATTCCCGCCTCAAGGCCTTTTGGGAAACGGTCGTTCCCACGCCTCAGTTTAAAATAGGCGGTCGAACTTGGGAACGGTCGTTCCCATTTTGGCCTGTGTGCCGGAAGGGCGTTCCTGGCAAGAGGCGCGCTTTTAAATTTAAAAACGCTGGCACGTTTTGGAATGGCATGGGAACGGCCCTTCCCATTTTCAAAGGGGAGCCGGAACGGCTGTTCCCCATTGTCTGGCAGAGCAAAAGCTACTGCATAAAATTAAAATTTTAACATGTTGATGCAATGCCTTCTTTGATCCCAAATTGCTATTATATGATTGAATATATGTCAAAACAAGATATTTTTATGCCACATTGCGTATTGCTCGTCATCTCGTTGCATTTTCGTCGTTCGTCCTATTTGGTCCATTTTGAGTCATGTCTCACATGTACAGGTTGTGTTTGCACAGGTAACGAGGTCGTAGACGAGGAGCAGGCTCCCTAGAGCATATCCTTGTTGTATTTTTGTAAGCAAAGGTGAGGTTTTGTTTAGGCACTTAGAACCCTACAACCCTTATGTAACATTTTCGGCCAAAATCTATTATATTTATAAACGTTTTCTAAAATATAAACATTTCAAGCAAGCAAGCCATGATTGTTCACGATTTCAAGCATGTTTTGGCGAGTCATGATTGTATTTGGGCCCGAGGGTAGTTCTTGAGCCAACCGGGAAAGCAAGGGCCGACGGGTAACTCTTGAATTATCCTTACCTCATTGGGATCACCCCCGAAGCCACTAGAAGATTAGTGGTGGAAGGAGTTCTGTGCGTAGGGAGTCATGTTCCCGACGTACACCATGTCGCAGATAGTTGGGTCTTGCAAACCCACTATCACCCGGAGGAAGAAGGAGACTGGGGACGGATCCGGCACCACGGATTGTCCTCGGGTTATTGCATGTTTTAATCATGATTATGTCTAGTTGAGCACTAAATGAAATGTATGATCACGTATTGAATTAATCATGCAAGCACGTATTGTTCACGATTGGCATAAAGGTTGGAGAATTGCTCTACTCGCCGGGCCACATGTTTCATGAAATGATCAAGTTAACATGTTAATTTCGATAGTTGTAATCTCGGGCAAAGAACAAGTTATTCTTGAACTATATATATTATTTCATTTCCAAGTCTTCACCCGAGGATACAACTTGCATGTGATGTGTGCTTTATGTATATTTATTGCCCCTCACTCAGTCTTCGGTAGACTGATACTTCACTTTTCAGGTACTTTTGGGTCGTGGTTGTGCTAGGCGGGAGTGAGTCAGGGCTTGCATTTCTTCGAGTCTAGCATTATATTTTTCATGTATAGAACTTTTGGTTATATCATGTTATGATTATTGTTATTACATTTTGGGTACTTGGACATGTATATTATATAAGAGATGATAATATATTGATAGTTAATGTTGGTATCTATTACGTATATACTTTGGTAAATATGGTACCTATACGTATTAAATGGTATGCTTCCGCTTTTAAACTCATTTCTTGGTTGTGTATGTTGGGGAGTGTCCCGCCTAGCTCGTTAGTTTCTTGATTGTCACCCGTTTGCTATAGATTCGGTTTATGTACGGATTGTCCATTTCGTATGTGGATCGGGCTATAGTGCGGGACATGTAGTGCCTTGGGGGTTAGGGTGCTACATGCTAGTTGAACCCGTCAATTACTACATGAACTTATGATTGATTACATATCCTGCTTCCGCACTCGCATTTAATTCATGAGCTTGTTTATTTGGCTTCGAGGTTCTAGCTCCCGCCTAGCCTAGTGTGTGCGTGAGTCCCCGTTCGTCGTGATTCGGCTCATGTATAGACTCTCCATTTCATATGTGGGTCGGGTCTCGGTGCGGGGGATGTGGGGCCTTCCGTTGGGGCGCTACACTACTAATTGTGGAGTGGAGTGGTCTAGATATTTCTTGTCTCGGGCTAGCTCATACAGAAAAGAACGAATTTTTGTTCGCCTATTGATGATTTCAAGATGGTAAATTCTTATATGCTAATAAGTGTATATAAGATAGACTTAGGAAGATATTATAGACAAGGACAGAAAGTTACCAACTCCGTAAATATTGGCATTTTGCATATAACGGATTAACAACAATATTATGTTAGGAATAGTACCCTTAAAGCAATTTCTGTGCTTTACTATTTCCTTGTAAAATCACAAACAGTCTTTGAATAATAAACGAGATGATTTTGTTCGTAGTCAATCACTTCTTTATGTTCTTATTTATGTTTGTATGGATTTGACTGTATTTTGCATGTACTAAATCCCCTAATCCGATGAGGCCGTTAAGAACTTTGTCGTTATGGGAATGACACATGAAATAAGTTCTTAACTCCATAGGTGAGGATTTGAAACTTCTCCAAGTCAATGGGTCTGACAGACAGTGGGAGTGTCAACCTTGACTCTGCTGAGACTTGCTTATGTGAAATGTCCTTTTGAAGGATCACTCAGTTTCATGGAGTGATAAGTGCATACGTTGATGCGTTCATAATACATAAGGGTTGTAGCACCCCTACATGTGGAGATGCCACACCCCCGCACTATAGGTCAATCCACATACGAAATGGGTAATCCGTACATAAACTAACCTGCAGCGAACGGGTGACAATGCAAATAAAAGATAAGCTAGGCGGGACTAACTCATACATGCAATAGAAATAAAGCGGAAGCATAACCTGTTCAATAACAAATATCACTACTAGCATGCTATAACATTGATCATTTGTCAAGTAACTCGTATACTAGTTCTCATATTAATACATTATCATCTCCCAAAACACATAACATAAAACACTAAGCATAATTCCTTTGAATAATAAATAGACAATTAAATAAAATGCACCGTGCTTGACTAGACTACAAGGATTGGACTCGACTCACTTCCCGCCTAACGTGTACCTGCAATAACCTGAAAGGTGGAGGCGTCAGTCTGTGAAGACCGAGTGAGGTGTTTAAATAGATATTTGCGCAGTTAACATGCAAGCTATATTCTCGGCTAAAGTTTTATAAAAGATAAGTGTATATGTTCAATAATGAAGTACTCTTTGCCCGAGAATACAACTATCAATATTAAATACTTGTTCATTTCATGCATTCAATACATGGCCCCGACGAGCGAGGGCGGTCTGCAACCTTACTCCAATTGTACATGAAACATGCTTGCTTGCTTATTTAACAAATGATCATGCAATTCAGTTATCGTGCATAGGTACGATAGTGCAATCAAGTAACATGTTCAAGTAATGAAAATCATGCAATAACCCGAGGACAATCCGTGGTGCCGGACCGGTCCGCAGTCTCCTTCTCCCTCCAATGATGGGAAGGTAGCTAGCCTTCACCATCCACGACGTGTTGAGCAGAGGGTACATGAAGCCCTAAGCCCGGAACTCCTTCCTTCACTAATCTCCTAGCAGATTCAGGGGTCATCCCAATGTGGTGAGGATAGCGCGAGAGTTACCCGTCAGCCCTTGCTTTCCCGGTTGGCTCAAGCCACTACCCTCGGGCCCAACGTGAACGGTCATGCTACTCAAATAAAACATGCACGATACATGGCTTGCTTGCTTGCTTGCTTTTCATGAACATGACTTGCTTGAAATGGTAAGTGATTTCATTCAAAATTATAGATATAAATACCTTTTTGGCCGAAAGATCACATAAGGAGTATATGGGTTCTATATAATTAGCAATTAAACCTCACCTAACAGGCGACACAACGACTCGTGGATACGTGAACGTGCTCATGATCAATAATCTCCGCCCTGGAGAATAACTAGATAAGAAACGGGACAATGTACATGCATGAGACCACAATTCAAGGATATTACCACACATAAGACGCACGGCGTGATCAAGTAACGAGACATCGTGCAATGAACAATGTAGCATGTAATTATCATGTTTTGGTATGTAATTAATCATATAATAACAATTTGGGGTCAAATAAATTATTGAAATTAAACTCCAAAATTCCATTTTTATGCAGAATGTTTCTGCCTCTCCAGAAGCCTGGGAACGGCCGTTTCGGTCCTTAGTTCAAAATGCGAAGGGCCGTTCCCAACTCCCCGAAGTTGCTCCCCGAAGATGGGAACAGCCGTTCCGGCTTACAAGCCAAAACAGGAAGGGCCGTTCCCGCCCTCGCTGCCATGCACACCATTCAAAATACGGGAACGGCCGTTCCCCAATTACAAAGGGAACGAGAAGGGCCGTTCCCGTTACGTAGGAAGAACAGAAACAGAGCATGAAGAATAGGGGAGCACGAACCAGTTTCAACACCATCTCATAATCCATGAAATCAATTCCCAAATGACATAAATCATGCAAGGAACATACTTAAACACTTATATTTCAATAAAATTCAATATTAACACATGAATCATGCCTTAACTCTCATAATTATCAATTTTTACCTAATTAAGAACTCATCATATATCTTCCTAAATCTCAAGAATTTATGTATCAATTCATGTTTAAAGCATAGAATCAAGCTTCCAACATAAACTAATCTAGTTAGCAAGCTTAAACACTAACCCTAGCTTCAAGAATTATAATCAAGAAATCACATATATGATCATATATACCTTGAAGTGAAAATAAATGGAAGAAGATGATGGAAATGAATGATTGAGCTCCAAAACTCCAAATTTTCTTGGAAATCTTGATGAATTTGATGAAATCTTCTCCTCCCTTCTTCATAGTTTGGATCGGTGGAAAGAGGAAGCAAAGGTTGGTATTTTTGGTATGAAATGAGAATGAAGAAGATGGAAGAGATTCATATATCGATATATTTTGGAAAAAAATAGAATATTTGTGACTAAATCCTCCAATTTCATAAGTTATGCAATCAAGTACAAAAGGTTTGAAAATGATCAATTCAGTCCACAAAGTTTCCATGCAATTTAGTCCTTTAATTTAAATAAATGTCAATTAAGGACAAGTAAGCAATTCAAACGAGCTGGACAATTAATTCATGTAACAAATGAATTCAAGCTATAATATAATTCTCAAATTGATAAGCATTTCACACATTTTCACGTAATCATGTTGAAATATAATTTTATAAACTTAATATAACGCATGTAAATTGAATAAACCAAAATAATAAATAAAATCCTAACGCTCGAAACTCACACGTGTCAAGCGTACCTGTGTGTCTGAAAATTGGGGCGTTACAACTCTCTCCCCCTTAAGAGAATCCGTCCTCGGATTCATTGTCATGAATTCTTGGAATTTAATTGACTCTCACGTGTTCATCCCACGCGGGTTAGCTACTCCCGGTCAGGGATTAGTTCGAAAGAGGTCTTCAATGAAATCACGACCCTCAACTTTCCGGAGCCTAAACACTTGAGAGAAAATCTACCTTCCATTAAAACAAGTTGACAAGTAGCCAGAAATAGTGAGAGTGCCCCGTCTCTCAACCAACCAACGAGAGAACCCCGTCTCTCGAGCAAGTAACAAGAGACCCTGTCTCTTGACAACCCTGAGAGAATCCCCGTCTCTCACACACACAAAAATAAAATTCAAGCAGACACTTCGATAAACATTTACAGTTAACACACAAGGAGCAGGTAGCAAATATTGGTTATGCAACTTATTTTTCACATAAACAATTAATAGTAAACAAGGAATCATATACGAGAATAACAAAAATAATAATAATAAACAAATAATAATAAAATAATGGTGCACGTGGTATGCATGGTTAAGTGTACCGTTCACCAAGGATTGAAGTTTTTGCACAAAATAATTCGGATGGATACTTGATTCTTTAATTGGGATTTTTCTCGCTTTGTATCGCTACGGTTCGATAGGCCCATTCCTGATAGTCATCTTAGTTCCAATGTTATTTTCTAACATAATCCGTAAATCATCATTAATCACCACCTCTTCATACCCATTTTGAACCTCAGATTTACCGGTTGCACTCATCTTGAATTAATTACCATATTCACTTTCGCGTTTTGGAATTGAATACAACCCTAGGTTTCTTGTCATGGAGTGGTTGTATATTCAAGCTTAAAAGACTGGCTCTGTGCTTCAAGCAAGCTCTTATCTTGTCCACTTCATGAAGGTTTCCATTTAAGGCGGATGTTTTATGCGGAATAGGAACAAGGTTGTCATCCCTTGAGAGTAACTCAGCAAGCACCCTTGCATAGAAACCGAAGGGATCAGGTCCTAGTGAAACGTCTTCCATTTACCTCCTAGAACTTGATGATATACCCAACAACTTTGTAAAAGATCTTGAAGGAATGATCGATTGGCTTCAATCTTCTCAAACATGTTCACTGCAACTGGTATATTTATAGAGGCGACGCCGGTAGCACGAATGAAAGGGCGATGCACAGTTACAGACATCTCTAGGGTATAAGTAACAACTTCGTAAGAAAACTCTTGTCGAGGTTGATATGTTAAAACCTGGGATTGATCCAAATATGAACCAAGTTGAATCCTTTTCTATTTACTGAGCCAATTGATAACCCGAAACTAGAAGAGGATCATAAAACAAAGAACCCATATTCTATGAACGGTAATAAGCAAAGGTACTGTCGGTGATGAGACTTTTCTTCAGGTAAGAGGGGAAAAAGGTTTAAATTATTGAAGACTTCTTTCACATGGTTCTGATAGAGGATTCCAGTAGGAATCGGTTTTCTTAAAATTTCAAATCTCTCGAGTAAGGTCTAACTTCCGACTTCAATTTATTTCCAGACCGGCTCTCCCCCTTAAGAAAATAGAAATTTTCTAATTCCTTGAACTAGTTTACCACTCCTCAATTCCTCCAACTCACTTCTCTTGAAATCTACGTTTTAATTAAGCCACATGTTTAATGATCCTTGTTTCAAGTGAATGAAAAACCCCAGTACCCCAAACGTAAACCTTTTCCACTCGATTGATTCAATGTAACCTTTGATGGGGCCAAAACACGCTCATCTACTTTCTCGGCACGTAGCGCCTTGGGATGATGACACTTGTCTCTCCAAGGTTGCATCAGGCGTATACGAGCGCTGACATCCTCCAAGGACACGTGTCAGCTCTGTTGCGGATACGTGTGCATCAACAGTATTGCTCTTACCGCTCTTCCACAAGCATCGTTGATACAGCATGAGTAGTACCTCAATCAATCTAAGTAAGTCTACTACGAGCGCTACACTCCCTCGGAGAGGCTCCCGCTTCAATCTCTTGGCCTCCAAGGCTTCTGGTTGTCACGAGCGCGCTCTTAGGCCCTCGTTACCAACCTCTCAAACGGCTCTCTGACACATCGTACATGCCCGCGCACCTGCCACTGTTGCCAACACTAACTTTCAGCAGCTTTTGCAGAAGATTCCTCCTAGGTTTCTCTCTCACAGTGCCACGTGTTAGGGCAACATTCGGCCAGGACCACATGCGGCAAATGACCAAAGGGTCCCTGACCCTCAACTATAAATGGGAGTCTTCATCTCTTTCACGGTAAGCGATCTCCATTGCTACAACTCCTACTAAACTTACTTCTTCTCTTTCAGATCTACATCTGACTTGAGCGTGGGAGAGCCAAACTGGGCACCACCCCCAGTTCCCCCAGTTTGGCCTTCTGACTCTTCTGTGTGTTTGTCCTAGCAGGTAGAACCCCCATTCTTTCCGGCGATTTCTGGTGATTTCCCCATTCAAATAAATTCTAAAGTGATCGGATTCTGATCCACCCCTTTTGGGAACCCATCATTTTTGGCGCCGTCTGTGGGAAACCATCTCTCCGCCTCTTCCATCTCTTCTACTAGTTGAAAAGTAAACACCCCAAAAATCTTCACAGCTATGGTTGCTACAAGATCCAGCGCTGCGGGAGGAGGAGATAACACTTCTCCTGACGTCAACACCACCGTACCCACCATCCCTGTGGGCGGAGGCCCACCCCCTACCGTCGCTGAAGGTGGGGTACCCCTCACCAGGGCGGCCGTGCAGGCCGAATCTTCCGTTCCCCCACCGGCACCGCCAGCACCACCAGCTTCCGGCGCCACAGGAGGAATCCCTCACTTTGCTCTTTCACAGCCTCCCCAAATTCAAGGGGTGCATGCCCTTGTAAACCCAGGAGGTCAGGGATACATGATGCCACCGTCGGGATACCTCCCGCTGTTATGATGCCGCCAGCCCTCCAACCGTACCTCGCCGGCCAAATCCAGCTCCCTGTAGTGATTCCTAGGGAGGTCGAGGGAGTAGAGTTACCTCCCCTAACTACACAACAATTGAGGGCTTTGTATACCCAGTGTGAGGTTCAGGCGGCTCAGGGGGCATGGGAAAAATTCCATTCTATGTATTTCCCCTCTGGGAAGGTCACTCAAACCGCAGCCCCTTTCGGAGGATTGCAAGCTTTCCCTGTTAGGGAAACTCAGGCCGTCCCCAGGGTGCCACCACTACCACCAGTTGATGAGATGCCCCGCCAGGGCGAGAACGAGCGGCTCCCTGTAGACAGAAACAGGGAGCCCACTGAGAGGGTTAACGAGAATGAAGGGGACTCCCACGTTTCCAGGAGGGCTTCCCGTGCGGGCAGACAAGGAGACCGGGACGGTGAGGTGAATCCTAACATCCTCGCGGCTGTGCAAGACCAGCTGCAGGGTTTGAAAGACATGGTCGGACAGCTCTCTCGTGTACGGTCTCAGATCTCCCACAGTAGGGATGAACGAGCCGATGACAGAGACGCTCGTCACAAGGACCGACAGCCGCAGGTCCCTCGCCGAAGAGAGCCAGAAGAGAACTTCGACACTTACGATTATCACCCGCTGGCAAAAGGCTCCCCTCTCGTGGAAGAAGTTTTAATGGCCCAAGCAGGAATGGCCAAAATTCCCACTTCCATCAACCGATACGACGGGACAATTGATCCAGCCGAGCATTTGGATCATTTTTTACATTTGATGTACCTCTACGAGCATTCCAGCAACTATTGGGCCAAGGTTTTTGTCACTTCCTTCGTGGGAATGGCACAGGAGTGGTATAAGCGATTGCCCCCCACGATAGATTCACTCATACAAAGAGTTGGCCGACGCTTTCCTCAACCACTTCAATTCCCTGAAAGCTCCAGTCACTGCGCCCGCTGCCCTCTATAACGTGGTGTAGGGCAAGAGTGAGTCTCTTCGCTCGTTCTTCGCCCGCTTCAACAAGGAGATACTGCAAGTGGAGAGGCCGTCTATGGATTTCTTGATCCCAGTACTATTTCAGGCTGTGGATCACAAACAGTATGTGAGCAAGAAATTTGCTGATGCCATCGTGGAGAGAAGGCCAGGGATACTCATGGCCTTAAGAGAGGTTGCCGAGCCATTTTTTGCGCTCGAGGATATGTATGGGACGAATGGTCCCCGGCATCTTAGCCCCATAAGAAGTGAACGCCACCCTGAACAAGGACGCGAGATCGCAGTTAAGAAGGAGCGCCATCAGGAGCACAAAAGGTCGCCGCTGCCCCCTCGACGTTTCGAGCGTATTCCACTTACTCGACCGAACTCCGAGGTCTATAATCTCTCCGATAAAAAGCTCTTTAGGAGACCCGTCAAGATGAGAGAGACCGAGTCACTGAAACGTTCCAGCAAGTACTGTGCCTTCCACAAGAAGAAAGGGCACGACACGGATGAATGTCGCCAGTTGGAAGCTGAGATTCAAAGGCTCGTTGCGGGGGGGGCATCTAAAGGAATTTGTGAAAATGCTGGAGCGCGTTGATGAGCACTGTCGGGGTCGTTCCAGGGAGGAAAGGAGGAGCCCATCCCGGTCAAGGAGTCCACGAGGAAAAGGGCCCCCTGAGACCAGCAGCCGTCGGAGAAACAAAGGAAAGGCCCCTGATCAGGAGAATACACCTTTTACGGTCATCAACATGATAGCGGGAGGCCCTTCTGGGGGAGATTCCAATGCCGCTCGGCGGAGATATGCCCGGAGTTACGACCAACGCTCATCCGTGCCCAAGTCCGTTTATGCTATACAAAAGGCCAAGGATCAGCACTCCCGAGAGAACGATGTGATAGGCTTTGATGATAGGGATTTAGAGCACATTGTAACACCCCGTGGGGAAGGTGAAACTTCTGACTGCCCCATGGTGGTTAGTGTAGATGTCCACAATCATGTTGTAAGAAGAGTATTAGTGGATAGTGGAAGCTCTGTTAATGTTTTGCCTTACGCCACATTTTTAAAGATGAATGCTAACCTCCCACTGGAACCTCTTAAAACAGGTCTCATTGGCTTTGGAGGATCAGAGGTTGTCCCACGAGGGCAGGTGCGCTTGGCCACCTCGTTCGGCCGAGCCCCTCAACGTAAGACGCTCACAATTACTTATGCTGTGGTAGAGATTGATATTCCATACAATATCATAATTGGGCGCCCCGCCCTCGTCGATTTCAAAGCAATCATCTCCACCTACCACCAGAAGATCAAATTTCCCACATCCGAGGGTGTTGGGGAAGTATTGTGTAACGTGCGTGAGGCGTGGGAATGCTACATGTTGTCTCTCCGAAAGCCTAAGGCGGAAAGAACTTTCCAAATTGGGTCCACTAAGAAATCCGTTGATTTTGCCAATCTAAATGAGGATGGTCCCTTGCGAAAAAGGGCAAAGTTGAACAAGAAGAAAAATAAGAAGAAGGATACCAACTCCCAAGACCCCCTCGAAAATGCTCCGCCAGGGTCCGTCGAAGAGTCTTCCTCAGAAGGAAACGAGCAGGAGGGGGAGGATCCCACTCGCGAGGGGCATTTAGTAGGGAAAAAGAGGGCGCTCGAACTTCCTCGCCCTGAGGTAAGGATCGAGCCCTCAGAAAAATTCCTTACTATTGAGCTAGAGCCTGGGAACAGAGAAAAGACTACTCAGATAGGATCAAACCTCTCAGGACCCTCAGAGATCATGATGAATGAATTCCTCAGAGAGAACCTTGACATATTTGCGTGGAAAGCATCTGACCTTACCGGAATCGACTCAAGCATCATCGTCCACAGGCTTAATATAGATCCCTCCTTCAAGCCCATCAAGCAGAAAAAGCGAGATGTTTACCGCTTTCGAAAGAGGGTTGTCGAAGAAGAAGTTAATAAACTCCTGGAAGCTCAGTACATCGAGCCCATCTTATACCCAGAATGGTTGTGTAATGTGGTTCTGGTGCCTAAAAATGCAAACAAGTGGCGAATGTGCAATGATTTTACTGATCTTAACAAGGTTTGCCCTAAGGATCATTACCCGTTGCCTCGGATAGACCAACTGGTGGATTCAACTGCTGGATGCGAACTAATGAGCATGATGGACGCCTTTCAAGGGTACTATCAGATCTTTATGGCTCCTGAAGACCACCCCAAAACTTCATTTGTTGTTCATTTAGGGGTGTATTGCTTCCTGGTCATGCCTTTCGGGTTGAAGAACGCTGGGGCTACATATCAGCGGCTCGTTAACAGGATGTTTGAGAGCGAACTGGGAGGGTCTATGGAAGTTTACGTAGACGATATGATTGTCAAAAGCGAGCGTCAAGACTCGCATTTGGAAGATCTCAGGCGTGCCTTTTCAATTTTGCGTCATTATGGGATGAAATTGAACCCTTCAAAGTGCACCTTTGGAGTGCAAGGAGGAAAGTTCTTAGGGTACATTGTCAGTCAGAGGGGAATTGAGGCCAATCCTGAGAAAATCAGGGCTATATTGGAGATCCCCTCCCCTCGAAATCTCCGGGAAGTGCAAGTACTGGTAGGAAAGATCATCTCCTTGAACAGATTCATTTCGCGCTCGGTGGACCGGAATCTCTCTTTTTTCAAGATTTTGAGGAATGCCCGGAACTTCGCTTGGACGGCGGAATGTGAAAAGGCTTTGCAAGATATGAAGGCTTATCTATCGAGCGCTCCTCTACTGACTAAACCCCTCGGAGGCGAGAAGCTATTCCTATATCTTTCTGTTTCGGCCGATGCCACAAGCGCTGTGTTGGTAGCTATACGAGAACGGAAGCATTTGCCCGTTTATTATTTAAGCAAGGCATTGTAAGGAGCAGAGAAAAGATATTTGGAAATCGAGAAATTTGCGTTTACCCTCATCAATGCATCAAGGCGCCTGAGGCCTTACTTTCAGGCACACTCAATAACGGTACTTACTGATCAACCTTTGAAGTAGGTTTTGTCCAAACCAGACGTGTCAGGAAGACTGATAAAATGGGCCATTGAATTAAGTCAGTTTGATCTATGTTTCGAGCCTAGAGCTGCCATGCACGCCCAGGTTGTAGCTGATTTATTGGTGGAACGCTTTGGATTGGAATCCGCCGTTCCTGAGAACGAAGGATTGTGGGTCCGGCACACGGATGGTTCCTCAACCTCCCAAGGGGGAGGAGCAGGGGTAGCCCTCCGGGACCCCAGTGGGATTGAGTTAGATTTCGCAATCAGGTTGGATTTTCAAGTCACGAATAATGAGGCAGAATATGAAGCCATTGTACAGGGGTTAGAAATTGCTTCTCAGAGTGGAGCCTCCAGGATCACGGCGTATGTAGATTCACAGTTAATTGCGAGCCAGATTGAAGGAACTTATGAGGCTAGAGAAACCACCATGGTGCAGTACTTGGGCAAGGCTCGGGAAATCATCTGAAAGTTCAAAGAATTTCATCTGCTGCAAGTCCCGCGGGCCGAGAACGAGCGCGCTGATGCTCTTTCAAAATTTGATTCGGCGTTGGAAGGTACTTCTGAGCGCTCTGTAACGTTTCTTAGGACAGAGGAACCTTTGATCAAGGAGAGAGTTGCCAAAGAGGCGGTCGTTATGATTGATCCACTTGAACCATGTTGGCTGGATGACATCGTCAGGTTCCTTAGAGATGGTATTTGTCCCACTGATAAGGTGGAGGTGCGGAAAATGAGGAACAAGGCCCCTCGATTCTCTTTAGACTCCGAGGGGAGACTGTTCAAGAAGTCATTTCAAGGGCGTCCTTTGAGGTGTTTAAGGCCCTCGCAAGCGAAAGAAACGCTCGAGCTCATTCACAATGGGAGTTGCGGAAATCACTCAGGAGGGCGTATTCTGGCTAAGAAGATTTTAAGGAGTGGGTTTTATTGGCCCACGGTTCTGCATGACTCCCTCGAATTCTCCAGAAAGTGTCCAAAATGTCAATGCCATTCCAATCTCCCTCAACTGCCGGCCGCTCAAATGATCCCAGTAGATGTTTCCTGGCCCTTCGACTAGTGGGGAATAGACATTGTGGGCCCTTTGCCCATCGCTGTTGGACAGAAGAAGTTTGTTATTTTGGCCATCGATTACTTTACCAAATGGGTCGAGGCCGAGGCGGTGGCGAAGATCACCTTCCGGGTTGTGAGGGATTTCATTTGGAAAAGCATTATATGTAGATACGGCATTCCGAGGGTGCTTATCTCTGATAATGGATCGCAGTTCATAGCCGCTGACACACGAGAATGGTGCTCGGAATTGGGGATTGAACAACGTTTCACCTCCGTAGGCCATCCCCAAGCCAACGGACAAGCAGAAGTCACCAACAGAATCATTTTGCAGCACTTAAAAACAATGCTGGCAAGTAAAAAGGGTGAATGGCAGAAGAGCTACAAGGAGCGCTTTGGGCTTATCGCACTACTCCCCGAGCTGCCACGGGCGAGTCACCTTTCGCGCTCGTGTAAGGGTCAGAAGCAATGATACCGGCGGAAATTGCAAATGAATCCGCTCGTGTAGCTTATTTCGAGCCTCAATTTAACGAAAGTAACAGGCGCCTGGAGTTGGACCTATTGGATGAGAAAAGAAACCAAGCTTGGGCTAAGATACACAAATATAAGGCAACTGTGGCTCAACAGTACAACAATCGTGTGAAGGAAAGAACCTTCCATTTGGGAGACTTGGTTCTAAAGAAGGTTGAGATATCCAGACATGTGGGGAAGTTAGACCCCAACTGGGAAGGACCGTTCAAAGTAATACAAATCAGAGCTAACAACACATACACCCTGGAGACACTTCAAGGAGAGCGTTTGCCTCGCCCTTGGAATGCATGCAACCTCCGACGGTTTTACGTTTAAAAGCTCCCTAGAAATTATGATGTAACAACCCCGTTCACAAGTTCTATGTACTTCAAATCACAAGTAAGTTACGGCGAATTCTTTTCAAATATCTTTACGTTTACACTTTCTTTACAAGCGTGGTTGGTCACTATTACTTCACATGGGTTACGCTTGCCAGCACTCTAATCCGTGCGGGGGACGCCCTCGTAAGGGTAGACCGGTAACGCTTAAAACCAACTTAATAAAAAGGAAGAGAAATATAATGAAAATCCCAGTAGACCTTGGCCGTCTGTCACGACGCCTTGCGCTCGAAAACGGGATCGCTCGCAAATCCAAAAATGGGGCCAGTGCGAACAAGTTCATCCGACAGCAACGTCATCAGAGGGAAATTTCACAAGTCTTGAGCGGGGGGCAATCACTCAGTAAGACCCTCACAAATACTCAAGACTTAGCAAAAATTTTTCCAGAAATAAGAAGAAAATTCCGCCAAGTCTTGAGTGGAGGGCAATCACTCAGTAAGACCCTCGCAGATACTCAAGACTTAGCAACATTTCCAAGATTAAGAAGGAATCTTACAAATCTTGAACGAGGGCAACCGCTCAGTAAGACCCTCAATACTCAAGACTTGGCAAAATTTCTGAGATTAGGAAGAAATTTCATAGGTCTTGAACAAGGGCATTTTCTCAGTAAGACCCTTGCAAATGCCCAAAACTCAGCAAAATTTCCCCAGATTAAGAATGAGTTTTACGAATCTTGAACGAGGGCAGTCGCTTGGTAAGACCCTCATGATCACTCAAGACTTGTGGAAGTAAGACTCTCATGATTACTCAAGACTTAGTGAAAATTTTCAAAGTTTTGCAAGATTTAACAAAATCTTCTAAGTATCGAAAGCCTATACGAAACACGCAAATCTTACTAAGCATATTACACACAATCTTATAACTATAAGATTTGTTCGCAACAAGGGCAAAGTGAAAGTTCGCAATCAAGAAAAAGGCAAAGACAGTATCATGGAAATGAGAAATTCTGTTCATTAAGGCCTTCGCCTAAGTTACAAAATAAAGGCTTGAAGGCCCAGGAGCATCATTACAAAAGGAGTAAGCGTTAAAACAAGCTAAGAAGAAATGCAAAGAAAGGCTGCAGAGATGGAATTTCAAGCCGCAGGAGCAATGTCTTCGTCAATAACCACAAGGATATTCTGAGCCACTGGACCATAAACTGGGCCTTCTGGTTCCTGTGGTTGGGCAACGGGTGGCTCGGGCGCTTGTGGATCGTTGGGCTCATTAGTAGCAGGAGCAAGCGCGTTAGCATCCTCAGCAACCGGGGCAGGGACATCCTCCCTGACAGGCACTTGGGGCTCATTCTGTGCGGCTTGAGGAGCATTTTCTATTGGATGGGCATCCATGTATTCATCCTGGAGGAGTTTGACCAGGAACTCATACTCAGGCTCAGAAATTGAGTCTGAGGGATCATTCAAGTCATCGCCCTCCTCCTCGCACTGCTCATTAAACATGAGCCCCATCCCTTCCGCCTCTCGAATGGCTGGATCTGTCATCCCTTTGTGGATTCCCTGCTCGATGGCCAAGTTGAAGGCCTTTTGAGCCTCATCCAGACAGTGCAGGGAGGCTGTGAACTTGAAGGCCTTAGAGTGACAGAACTTAATGAGGGCCTCTTTGTTTGCTCGTTCAAGGCTCCGAGGCCATTCGTTCATGGTATCATTAAACTTCCTTTCAGCCTCCAGAGCCCTCGTTCTCCAGTTGTCACGCTCGGCCTCTGCCTTCTTAAAGCTCTCACCCACTCGGGCCAATTCGCCGCTCAAGCCATTTCGAGCGCTCTCCACCGCCACCAAGTCCTCCTTCAACTTCTTCAACTCCCCCTCCGTCTTTCTGTATAAGTCTTTGAGAGACTCATACTTGGCTATTGCGGTGTCCAGCTCCGCTTGAATTTGAGCCGGATCGTTAGCACGTGCCATCTTCTTGTACTTCGCTTTGCGATCGGCATAAACTGAGGCCCGCTTTTGAATGTTCTTGAGCCGAGGGAGTACTTGTTGTACGAGTTCAAGAGGAAGAAAAAACTTCAGCAAAAGAGTATTGGAAAGACGCAATACAGTAAAAGTATAGAGACTTACGGAGATCAGGGCGTGCGCTGCATCAAGGGCTACCGTCTCCACAGGCTCATTGTACAAATGTTTGTGATCCGTCGAGAATTGGGCCCTGCCATAGAGGTCCTCGCTGACGGATTGGGCTAGCGTACCGGGCCGTAACAGAACTGGCCCGCCATCAGAGGCACCTGAGAAGTTCCTATCCCCCCGCCGAGTGAACGCCCATAAGTGTTCCTCTTCTGAGGAGGTGGTTTCCCCATCACCCTTGGGGCCTTCAGCCACTTGTTTTCCTTTGCCCCTGATCGCTACAGTGTCGGGCATCCTCTTCCTCTTACGGGAGGGTATACTGGCGCTTGGCAGAGTCTCGCTTATGGTCAAAGGAGGCATTGCTTGGTCAACAACGGGAAGTTCGAGCACCCTTGAGTCTGCCGGAGGGGGAGGTGGTCGAACCATTATTCCGCCAGCAGAGTTGGCCGCACGGTTTTCCTCCCTGCCACGAGGGAGTTGTGCGTTCGAAGAGGAACTTGTGCCGCGAGCGTCCCTCCTGCTACCCCTGTTTCGGGGGCGTTGTTGCTCCCCTTTTGGGGCCTGGTTTCTGTTAGCGTGAGCAAAACGAGCGGCATGTCTAATTCCTCCTGCCATCTCTAAGATATATGCTCCTGTAAGAAAAGCAAGCACCCAAGTCAAAACTCCTTGAAATAAGTTATCAGTTATGCAAAATTGGGAAAAGATAAAGGCAGTTAGTGTCCCTATCTAAAGGTTAGTGCCCTAAGAATCTAACCATCTCTCTCCATGTCACGAGCCGGGGGATTGTCAAGATAATAAGGGTCGTTGGACAGGTCACACAGGAACATAAGCTCTGCGTCGTCTATCCAATCTTTCGCTTCAATAAGGTGGCCCTCGTCCCTTAGAGCTTCAACCAGACTCTTGACCCAGTCCCTGGGAAGGGCAGGTTCCAGACGGATCTTTGAAACTGAGCCCCAGCTTGAGGGCACCCCAAAGCCTTCTTCTGGGGGAGCCTTGATAAAAATAAATTTTTCTTTCCAGTCAGGACCGTATGTGCTGGAGGGGGAATTGATTAGCTTGGTGTGAGCCTTCGCTTGAATATAATAAAAGCGTGCCTCAGGGGATGAGCGTGATGAGGAAACTACTTGGAAGAGTACAGTAAAGTTCCGCGTGAAGGGCTCGTAACCAACGCTTCTCATCAGAATTACAAAGCTTGTTAATAAGGCTAGGCCGTTGGGCATAATTTGGGAAGGACAGAGGTGCAGGTCATTCAATAAACGCACCATTGGGGCCGAAATGGGAAACCTCAAACCCCTAGAGCTGACCGCATCTACATAAACGGCCATCTCCCCAGGAGGAGGATGGTTGGCGCGCTCGTGCTCAGCAGGGATTCTCCATATGAAGCGCTCGTCCCAGAAGATAGGCGGCAACATTGTTTTCACCGCTCCTAGAGTAACCGTGTTAGGAGTTTCGTCTGGGGTGCGCTCGGTAGCCTGGTAGCCTGAGCTTCCACCCTCCTTAGATCCTTTGGGCCTTCTGGTTTTCTTGGGCTTTTGAGGGTTCTTGCCCTTTCCTTTGTCACGGGCTCTTTCAGAAGGCCCTGCTATTTCATCAGCATCCGACACCGGCGCCGCCATCGCTACTGTCACGGTATGGCGGTGAGGGTGAGTAGCACTTGCAGTAATGGGAAGAGTACCCCCCTGTCTCGTTGCCTCCATCACCAAGTCCATCTCTTCGAAAAGGGGTTCAGCCCCTTCTGGGTCCCTTACATATATGGCGGTCATGGCCCCTTCCAACCCTCCATCCCTGGATGATTCCGATGGAGATGAATTTTGGGTGGCCATCTCCCCTAGTTCCCGGGCTAATTCTTCAACGCGTTGATTGGCCATGGTAATGGGGAGATTGGGGAAGGTTATAGAAAACCTGGAAGATGGGATTTTTCTAAAAGAAAAGAACAAGGATTCTTGGAGAAATCAAGCTTGGGAAGTTACTCAATCCTAATGATGATCCTAAAATTAATGAAGTTAGAAAGTTTCACTGGATGTTACCTTGAGATTTCTGGGAAAAACTTGGAGGAAAGAAGGAATGCTCTGGAACTGGTATGCAAAGAGTTTTTCTGCAAAGGAATGCTCAGGAGATAAGTTCGCGTAAAAAGATGGGGAGGTTTCAGAATCCCTTATTTATAGGGATGGGAGTTGGTACATTTATGACAAGAAATTCAAAATAGGTAATCATTTCCCGCCTAGGAAACCGTTCACTTTATGGAAACGTCGCGCACTTTTCAAGTCTCACTCGCCCCACGCGCATCAGCATTTAATTCTTGTATACTCCAAAGGGTCAGAAGAAAGGACAGCATTTAATGCCTGGACATGACAAGCAATCAGATGAAAGGACCGCATTAATGGCGTAATCGGAAAGAATATTGATCAACACGTCAAAAACCCTCCCGAGCGCCACGATCGGAGGATTGCACATGATGAATTCTACAGCCCTTATTACAAAGGACTGCAGAATTGAGGGGGCAAAATGATGGGGCCAAAACACGCTCATCTACTTTCTCGGCACGTAGCGCTTTGGGATGATGACACTTGTCTCTCCAAGGTTGCATCAGGCGTATACGAGCGCTGACATCCTCCAAGGACACGTGTCAGCTCTGTTGCGGATACGTGTGCATTAACAGTATTGCTCTTACCGCTCTTCCACAAGCATCGTTGATACAGCATGAGTAGTACCTCAATCAATCTAAGTAAGTCTACTACGAGCGCTACACTCCCTCGGAGAGGCTCCCGCTTCAATCTCTTACGACAAGCTCCAACCCTCCTCCCCTAGCGGATATCTTGGCCTCCAAGGCTTCTGGTTGTCACGAGCGCGCTCTTAGGCCCTCGTTACCAACCTCTCAAACGGCTCTCTGACACATCGTACATGCCCGCGCACCTGCCACTGTTGCCAACACTAACTTTCAGCAGCTTTTGCAGAAGATTCCTCCTAGGTTTCTCTCTCACACTGCCACGTGTTAGGGCAACATTCGGCCAGGACCACATGCGGTAAATGACCAAAGGGTCCTTGACCCTCAACTATAAATGGGAGTCTTCATCTCTTTCACGGTAAGCGATCTCCATTGCTACAACTCCTACTAAACTTACTTCTTCTCTTTCAGATCTACATCTGACTTGAGCGTCGGAGAGCCAAACTGGGCACCACCCCCAGTTCCCCCAGTTTGGCCTTCTGACTCTTCTGTGTGTTTGTCCTAGCAGGTAGAACCCCCATTCTTTCCGGCGATTTCTGGTGACTTCCCCATTCAAATAAATTCTAAAGTGATCGGATTCTGATCCACACCTTTTGGGAACCCATCAACCTTGATGGAGGCGAGAATTTAGGAAAATTCCTATTGACAATAAACACTAAAAAATGCATGCCGATTAGAATGCTAATGCGCAACTTACAACCAATTTAAAATGCAACACGTTGGGACAATTATATTAATGGCATGGATATAATAAAAAAACTTAAATAATTTAAACAGAGTACTTAACAAGTCACTTATGCGATTTCGGACCACAATTATGATAACATACATAAGTATGAAGCAAGTTAAATTAATACAATATGATGCACGTGTTTATGAATGCATTGAAGAACCTGTCACCGTAGAAATGCTATGGTTGAGTCCGATATCCATTCGTTGTTGGTTGACTTCCAAGCTTGTCTCGAATATTTGATCATTCTCTAATTTTCCCCACGGTCTTTTATCTTCAAATTCCTTGGTAAGACTTTTTATAGCTTTAGTGTAACACCCCAAACGAAGGATGCCACATCCCCCGCACTAAGACCCAGATCCAGTCACGAAATGGAAAGTCCATGCCCGAATCCGAATCAAAGCGAACGGGAGACCAACTCACACACTAGGCTAGGCGGATCTAACTCGACAGAGTCAGAGCGCGAAAGCAATTTAAACAATTATCATCAGATAGCGGAAGCAATTAAATCAATGTACAAAATAAGTGACGGATTCAACTAGCATAGATACCTAGTCCCGAATCTCAAATCATCGCAACGTAATAAACCAATATAAGTATCAGCAGAATAGCTAATTACATCCAAATGCTAGCATACTAACACCACACGGGTTTAAGTCTAAGTAGAGCATAAAACAAAATCTCCAAAAGTGAAATCAGAATACATAACATAAATAGAGTATGTGACAAATGAATCTTAACACCAACTAAACCGACAAGTGTGACCCAGAAGACTCACATCCGCCTAGCTCAAGCCAAAAGAAACCTGCAACTAAAAAATAAATTAGGTGTCAGTCAACTGACTGAGTGAGGGGGGCTAACGCACACCCACTGTATATATATATAGAGCATAACACATATCAGAAGGGTGGACTCATGAACCGGAGATAGGTGTTGTATACCAAAGACATTTCCAAAAGTACCCAAAAGATAGTTATATAAGATGTAGAAAACATTTCAGAAACTCTATCTCGATTCACGATTCCCAGACAGAACAGATCACATGCTCGGCGAGTACGAGCTTCCAACCTTTACTCCTCAGACATATCAAAACATAAAATACCAAATCAATCCAACCATCACACCAATGATGGAGGAGATGTACCGTCCCCAAACCATCCATAACAGACATACCCTGTAACGCCCCGATTTTCAGACAGTCAGGTACGCTCGACACGTGTGGGTTTCGAGCGTTAGGATTTTATTTTATTATTTTCGTTTATTTAATTTAAACGTGTTAGATTAATTCCTATAAATTGTGTTCAACATGATTACGTGATAGTTATGTGATATGCATTTCATTTTGAGAATCTTTGTATGAATGGAATTTAATTGTTACATGAATTAATTGTCCAATTTGATTTAATTGCCAAATTGTCCCTAAATGCTCATTTCTTTCAATTGAGGGACTAAATTGCATACAAACCTTTTGGGGACCTAATTGATCACTTTCCAAACCTTTTATACTCAATTGCATGACTTATAAAACTTGGGGGATTGGATCATAATTATTACATATTTCCCCAAAAATATCGATATATGCATCTCTTTCACAATCATCATTTTCATTCATCAAGAATCATCATCCATTTTGCTCCTTTCTACCGAGCCAAACCCCAAGGAGGAAAAGGGAGATTTCATCCTTTCAAGTCATGATCATGAAGGAATTAGGAGCTTTGAAGCATCATCATCTCATCTCATCTCTTTCTTTCTTCCTTTCAAGGTATATGATTGATATTTCATGATTCTTGAATTTATGTATGAAGCTAGGGTTTAGGATTCAAGCTTGATAATTTATGTGTTTGGTGTTAGAAACTTGATTAGGAGCCTTAGACTTGAAAACATGTATGAATTCTTGAGAATTATGAGATTATATAATGAATTTGTATATATGCTAAAGTTGATGATTCTTGAGAATCAAAGGATGAATTAAGTGTTTATGTTAGTTTTTATTGTACTTTAAGTATATAAGTATGTTTCTTACTTGATTTAATGCATTTGGTGGAAGTTTTTATGATGTTTTGATGATTTTGAATGTGATCCGAGAGCTCCCCTGTTTTCTGCTCTGTTTTGAGCTTTCTGCTCAGCGGGAACGGCCCTTCCCGTCCCCTTTGATTTCCCGGAACGGCCGTTCCCATCCTTTGAATGTTTTGGCCAGCGAGGCTGGGAACGGCCCTTCCCATTTTGGCCTAAAGCCGGAACGGCCGTTCCCGTCTTCAGCACTGTTACAGAAGATCACACAGCCAATTCTGCATTTATGTCATTTGTTCTAAATGACCGTTTACCCCTCAAACGTACTCGGATTGACCTGAATTTCGAACTGTAGAAACTACATTGAGTCTAAAGTATTCTCCAATTGGAATCACCTCATTATCATTTCTGGTTTGTGAGATATATCCATTTTAATTTGGTGTCGCCACTCTACCGAAAATCTGCATTCACTCAACTTCGAGCTTACGCCATTTTCTCCTCACTTTGAATTAGGATACGAGCCATATATATTCGGAAAGGTGTTTTTGTCTAGTTTTCTATCCAACAAACAAAACCCAATTCCAAATTCTATAACTCAAGATATTCCAGTTTTCCTACAGCTTGTACATTTCCGAAAACTGTCAACTTTTGCCAAACTTTGCCAAAACCTCTTTTCTCGCATCCCTTTCACTCTCTCGGCTCCCGTATGCGATTTATATGATTGGAATACTTGAATATTTGATGATTATATGGTTATTTGACATTTTATGGTCTTTGCTTTTAAACTTAATTGTTAACTCCATGCTTTATGTAAAACGAATTGGTATGATTGCATGCCTTAAATACGTGATCTCCGTGAAATTACTTGTCTTCTTGTAAATTATCCCATTCCATTTATAAGTATCTATATGATCGTTACGTGCAAGTATACGTTTATTTCATACAAGAATATGTTCATGGTTACGCCGTGCGTCATTACATGGAATAATGTCCTTGAATTGTGGTCTCATGCACGTACATTGTTCCGTTTCTTGTCCAGTTATTCTCCAGGGCGGAGATTGTGGATCATGAGCACGTTCACGCATTCATGAGTCGCGTGTCGCCTGTCAGGTGAGGTTTAATTTCTAGTTACATAGAACCCGTATATCCCTTATGTGATATTTCGGCCAAAAGGTATTTATATTGATAATTTCCATAAACTATTGACCACGATTTATAGCTACATTTTATCAAGTCATATATTATTTCACGCAAGTCATGTTTCAAGCAAGCAAGCCATGATTGTCCATGTTCATGATTTCAAGCATGTTTAGGCGAGTAGCATGATCGTTCACGATGGGCCCGAGGGTAGTGACTAGAGCCAACCGGGAAAGCAAGGGCTGACGGGTAACTCTGGTGCTATCCTCACCGTATTTGGGGTCACCCCTGAATCCACTAGGAGGTTAGTGGAGGAAGGAGCTCCGGGCTTAGGGATTCATGTACCCTCTGCTCACCATGTCGTGGATGGTGAAGGCTAGCTACCTTCCCATCATTGGAGGGAGAAGGAGACTGGGGACGAGTCCGGCACCACGGATGCGCCTCGGGTTATTTCATGATTGTTACTCCATGAATATGTTACCTGATTACACTATTGCACGATAACACGATAATTGATTGCATGATCACCTCTTGATTAATAAACAAGCAAGCATGTCCATATTCATTTGGAGTAAGGTTGGAGACCGCCCTCACTCGCCGGGGCCATGTATTGATTGATTGCATGATAAGGAACAAGTATTTAATATTGACAGTTGTATTCTCGGGCGAAGCTAGGTTTTTATTGAACTTGTATATTTATCTTTTATAAACCTTTACCCGAGAATATAACTTGCATGTTATCTGCGCTAATATATATGTAAACCCCTCACTCGGTCTTCACAGACTGATGCCTCCACCTTTCAGGTATTGCAGGTGCACGCTAGGCGGGAGTGAGTCGAGTCGGGTCCAGTTCATGTAGTCGTGTCATCCGTGGTTCGTGCATTTAATTATCATTATTATTATTATTATTAGTGTTAATTCAGGAATTGTAGTTATTGTTATTCGTTAATGGAAGATGATAATGTATTGATATGATAGTCTAGATTGTGCACTACTTGATAAATGAGATATGTCATGATTGAACTGAAGGAAATAATTGCTATTGTTGAAGTATGCTTCCGTTTTGTCATGTCGCATGTTTAAGTTTCCCGCCTAGCTTGTCGTGTATTGCATTGTCACCCGTTCGCTATAGGTTGGTTCATGTACGGATTGGCCGTTTCGTATGTGGATTGACCTATAGTGCGGGGGTGTGGCACCTCCACGTGTTAAGGGGTGCTACATCTGAGGTGGTATCAGAGCCCGGTTGCAAAACCGAGGTTCTAGTGTCGTGTCATGTCGAGTCTAGGTCGTACGGCATAGGAATTACTTGATAATTTGAGAGTCCTGCATTTTATTTGAAATCAATTGGCTATTTGGATTCTCTGAATTACCTGAAATACTTGATAACTTGTACTTTACATTAGTTCATGCTATTAATTGCCATTGAGTGATCTTGAATTGTTTGGAATTTATATGGCCAACGTATTTATTTAAATATTGACGAAATACTTGTTTCAATTTATATTAAATTCTTGTTGTCAGCATCAATTATGTGACCATTAAGTGACTCGCACATGCTTCACCCACATGCATTTATTTGCAAAGCAAGTTGTGAGTGATAGGTTTTGGGAAATATATGAATCAAGACCGGGGGACTTTGAAGATTTACGAAACGGATCAGCCGTGTGAACCAAGTTGCAATTTGGCCAACCAGGAACGGACACCGGAACCGAGCCCAACATTACTACGGTGCAAGGTTCTTCAATGCATTCATAAGCACGTGCATTGTAATTGTTAATTAAATTGTTCCTCATTTATAAACCTTGATTTAATTATATTCAGACTTTCTTTCTTGATGTCTTGAGTGGCTATTCAAATTATTCGCATTACTTATATTCCTTTATTTATATGTATACCTTCAAAGTGATATAGTTGATTCGACGTGTTGCATTTCAAATTTGTTGATAGGTATACGGTGTACATGTGCACTTTAACCATCATGCATTATTTAGTGTTTATTGTCAATAGGCTTCTCGGATGTTCTGCATAATCTTTGCTCCTATTTCTACAATTTGAATTTTAAGGAAGAGATTTTGAATCAGTGGGTACCATGGTGGTAACCGGGTTATTTGATTTGGATTGAGAGTTTAGGAAATTTTGGGGTTGTGAGAAGAATTTGCTTGAGAGTCGGTAAGAGCAGGAGGTGTGAAGTAGATATTGGAAAATTTTGGGAAACGGGAACATGATGATAAGCTCAAGCAGATAAATGTTCAGTGGGTCTTTCAACCTTCAGGAATTGCGCAGTATTTTGGAAATCCAGTAAGGGTAGGAGAAAGAACTTCCTTGTTTTGGATTAGGATGCTAGCTGGACAAGATATCAATTTTAGAAGCAGTAGAGGGTAATTATAGGACACGGCATTTTCATGAATAGCAGAAGGGGTATAGGATATTGAAGAATTTTAAAAATCAAATCAAAGTGGTGACGGTCAAGGAATTTCAAGCTGGGTATGTCTTTAACAGAAAGATTAGAAAGGAACCACTAATCCCAAAATCTTGATCAATGACAAGTAAGACGAGGAAAAGGTTACGGGAATTAAATCAGCAGAGAAGCTTGCAAGTGGGAAAAGATAGGGCACATTTAAAGAATTTAGAAAATCTCCATTTTCTTAAGGGGGAGAGCCGGTCTGGAAGTAAACTTAAATCAGAAGCTAGATAGCACTCGGAAAGTTGGAATTTTGAGAAAATCAATTCTTCCTGGAAACCTCTATCAGAATCGTGTGAAAGAAGTTTTCAATAAGTTAAGCTTTCCTCCTTCCTACACAAAGAAAAGTCCCATCATCGACAGTACCTTTGATCTATCATTATTTTCAGGAAGGTGGGTACACTGTCTGCAATCCTCCGACAACCTCAGGATATCATTTCACTCAGTAAATAGAAAAGGATTCAGTTTGGGCGATATCCGGAACCAATCTCGAGTTTTGATAGGTTAACCCCGACAAGAGTTTTCTTACGAAGTTGTTACTTGTGCCCTAGAGATGTTTGGGAATGCTCGTCGTGCTTTCATTCGTGTGGTTGCCGCCGCCTCCATGAATACACCAGTTTACTATGAACCCTTCAGAGAGATGGAAGTTCGAGTGATCCTCTCTTTCAAGATATTTCGTGGAATTGTGGGGTATGTTATCGAATTTCAGGGGCCAAAGGAAGACGTTTCACTAGGACCTGATTCTTTCGGTTTCTATGCAAGTGGGCTTGCTGAATTACTCTCACGGGACGACGACCTTGATTCCTCTATTGCAAATATCCGCCGTATTGTTAACTAAGGGAGTAAGAGCTCAACTTTCAGATTACAAACAAGGAGTCAGGAAGGCTGCTTCGGGAAGAGGTTACTTTAAGTATTGAGATCGGAGAAATGGTAACACCTGTTTTCTCTGCTCGTTGGACAAGAACTTGCTTGGAACACAAAGCCAGTCTTTTAAGTTTGAATGGGCAATTACACTCTAACAGGAATATCAGGGTGTTTTCAATTCTGGAATCGGGAAGTAAATGTGAGAATCAGTGCAAGAATGGTTCAACCGGCAAATCTGTAATTCAGACGGGTCTGAAGATGTGGTGATTAATGATGATTTACTGATTATGTTAGAAAATAGCACAATGGCAGAAATGGCTATCAAGAATGGGAATATCAAACCGTACTGGTGCAAAGCGGGAAAATCTCAACTGACGAATCAAGTATTCAACCGAATTAATTCAGTCTCAGAATTTCAATCTTCGGTGAACGGTACACCTAATCATGCATATCACGTGCATTATTCATTTCTTATTATCATTATCTTGCTATCTTTATACCTGAATCATTATTTGTTATTAGTGTTGATTAATCTTCGGTGAACGGTACACCTAATCATGCATATCACGTGCATTATTCATTTCTTATTATCATTATCTTGCTATCTTTATACCTGAATCATTATTTGTTATTAGTGTTGATTATTATTTTATTATGATTATTCTTGCATATAAATCCTTGTTATTATTAATTGTAATGTGAACAATTAATTGCATAAATGATAAATTTTATTTGATCCTTGTGTGGTAAGTGTTAATGTTTGTCTAAGTACTTGCTTGAATTTTAATTCGTGTGTGTGAGAGACGGGGATTCTCTCAGGATTGTCAGGAGACGGGGTTTCTCTTGTTATGTGCTCGAGGGACGGGGTTCTCTCGTTACTTGTTTGAGAGTCGGGGCACTCTCTACACTTTCAACTACTTGTCAACCTGTTGTAGCGGAAGGTTAGATTCTCTTTGGAGTGATTAGATTTCGGAAAGTTGAGGGTCGTGGTTTACACCGTGGAGGTTTTGCGGATTAAAGACCTCTTTCGAACTAATCCCTGACGGGGAGTAGCTAACCCGCGTGGGATGAACATGTAAGAGCCAATTAAATTCCAAGAATTCAGGACAAGGAATCCGAGGATGGATTCTCTTAAGGGGGAGAGAGTTGTAACGCCCCGATTTTCAGACAGTCAGGTACGCTCGACACGTGTGGGTTTCGAGCGTTAGGATTTTATTTTATTATTTTCGTTTATTTAATTTAAACGTGTTAGATTAATTCCTATAAATTGTGTTCAACATGATTACGTGATAGTTATGTGATATGCATTTCATTTTGAGAATCTTTGTATGAATGGAATTTAATTGTTACATGAATTAATTGTCCAATTTGATTTAATTGCCAAATTGTCCCTAAATGCTCATTTCTTTCAATTGAGGGACTAAATTGCATACAAACCTTTTGGGGACCTAATTGATCACTTTCCAAACCTTTTATACTCAATTGCATGACTTATAAAACTTGGGGGATTGGATCATAATTATTACATATTTCCCCAAAAATATCGATATATGCATCTCTTTCACAATCATCATTTTCATTCATCAAGAATCATCATCCATTTTGCTCCTTTCTACCGAGCCAAACCCCAAGGAGGAAAAGGGAGATTTCATCCTTTCAAGTCATGATCATGAAGGAATTAGGAGCTTTGAAGCATCATCATCTCATCTCATCTCTTTCTTTCTTCCTTTCAAGGTATATGATTGATATTTCATGATTCTTGAATTTATGTATGAAGCTAGGGTTTAGGATTCAAGCTTGATAATTTATGTGTTTGGTGTTAGAAACTTGATTAGGAGCCTTAGACTTGAAAACATGTATGAATTCTTGAGAATTATGAGATTATATAATGAATTTGTATATATGCTAAAGTTGATGATTCTTGAGAATCAAAGGATGAATTAAGTGTTTATGTTAGTTTTTATTGTACTTTAAGTATATAAGTATGTTTCTTACTTGATTTAATGCATTTGGTGGAAGTTTTTATGATGTTTTGATGATTTTGAATGTGATCCGAGAGCTCCCCTGTTTTCTGCTCTGTTTTGAGCTTTCTGCTCAGCGGGAACGGCCCTTCCCGTCCCCTTTGATTTCCCGGAACGGCCGTTCCCATCCTTTGAATGTTTTGGCCAGCGAGGCTGGGAACGGCCCTTCCCATTTTGGCCTAAAGCCGGAACGGCCGTTCCCGTCTTCAGCACTGTTACAGAAGATCACACAGCCAATTCTGCATTTATGTCATTTGTTCTAAATGACCGTTTACCCCTCAAACGTACTCGGATTGACCTGAATTTCGAACTGTAGAAACTACATTGAGTCTAAAGTATTCTCCAATTGGAATCACCTCATTATCATTTCTGGTTTGTGAGATATATCCATTTTAATTTGGTGTCGCCACTCTACCGAAAATCTGCATTCACTCAACTTCGAGCTTACGTCATTTTCTCCTCACTTTGAATTAGGATACGAGCCATATATATTCGGAAAGGTGTTTTTGTCTAGTTTTCTATCCAACAAACAAAACCCAATTCCAAATTCTATAACTCAAGATATTCCAGTTTTCCTACAGCTTGTACATTTCCGAAAACTGTCAACTTTTGCCAAACTTTGCCAAAACCTCTTTTCTCGCATCCCTTTCACTCTCTCGGCTCCCGTATGCGATTTATATGATTGGAATACTTGAATATTTGATGATTATATGGTTATTTGACATTTTATGGTCTTTGCTTTTAAACTTAATTGTTAACTCCATGCTTTATGTAAAACGAATTGGTATGATTGCATGCCTTAAATACGTGATCTCCGTGAAATTACTTGTCTTCTTGTAAATTATCCCATTCCATTTATAAGTATCTATATGATCGTTACGTGCAAGTATACGTTTATTTCATACAAGAATATGTTCATGGTTACGCCGTGCGTCATTACATGGAATAATGTCCTTGAATTGTGGTCTCATGCACGTACATTGTTCCGTTTCTTGTCCAGTTATTCTCCAGGGCGGAGATTGTGGATCATGAGCACGTTCACGCATTCATGAGTCGCGTGTCGCCTGTCAGGTGAGGTTTAATTTCTAGTTACATAGAACCCGTATATCCCTTATGTGATATTTCGGCCAAAAGGTATTTATATTGATAATTTCCATAAACTATTGACCACGATTTATAGCTACATTTTATCAAGTCATATATTATTTCACGCAAGTCATGTTTCAAGCAAGCAAGCCATGATTGTCCATGTTCATGATTTCAAGCATGTTTAGGCGAGTAGCATGATCGTTCACGATGGGCCCGAGGGTAGTGACTAGAGCCAACCGGGAAAGCAAGGGCTGACGGGTAACTCTGGTGCTATCCTCACCGTATTTGGGGTCACCCCTGAATCCACTAGGAGGTTAGTGGAGGAAGGAGCTCCGGGCTTAGGGATTCATGTACCCTCTGCTCACCATGTCGTGGATGGTGAAGGCTAGCTACCTTCCCATCATTGGAGGGAGAAGGAGACTGGGGACGAGTCCGGCACCACGGATGCGCCTCGGGTTATTTCATGATTGTTACTCCATGAATATGTTACCTGATTACACTATTGCACGATAACACGATAATTGATTGCATGATCACCTCTTGATTAATAAACAAGCAAGCATGTCCATATTCATTTGGAGTAAGGTTGGAGACCGCCCTCACTCGCCGGGGCCATGTATTGATTGATTGCATGATAAGGAACAAGTATTTAATATTGACAGTTGTATTCTCGGGCGAAGCTAGGTTTTTATTGAACTTGTATATTTATCTTTTATAAACCTTTACCCGAGAATATAACTTGCATGTTATCTGCGCTAATATATATGTAAACCCCTCACTCGGTCTTCACAGACTGATGCCTCCACCTTTCAGGTATTGCAGGTGCACGCTAGGCGGGAGTGAGTCGAGTCGGGTCCAGTTCATGTAGTCGTGTCATCCGTGGTTCGTGCATTTAATTATCATTATTATTATTATTATTAGTGTTAATTCAGGAATTGTAGTTATTGTTATTCGTTAATGGAAGATGATAATGTATTGATATGATAGTCTAGATTGTGCACTACTTGATAAATGAGATATGTCATGATTGAACTGAAGGAAATAATTGCTATTGTTGAAGTATGCTTCCGTTTTGTCATGTCGCATGTTTAAGTTTCCCGCCTAGCTTGTCGTGTATTGCATTGTCACCCGTTCGCTATAGGTTGGTTCATGTACGGATTGGCCGTTTCGTATGTGGATTGACCTATAGTGCGGGGGTGTGGCACCTCCACGTGTTAAGGGGTGCTACATCTGAGGTGGTATCAGAGCCCGGTTGCAAAACCGAGGTTCTAGTGTCGTGTCATGTCGAGTCTAGGTCGTACGGCATAGGAATTACTTGATAATTTGAGAGTCCTGCATTTTATTTGAAATCAATTGGCTATTTGGATTCTCTGAATTACCTGAAATACTTGATAACTTGTACTTTACATTAGTTCATGCTATTAATTGCCATTGAGTGATCTTGAATTGTTTGGAATTTATATGGCCAACGTATTTATTTAAATATTGACGAAATACTTGTTTCAATTTATATTAAATTCTTGTTGTCAGCATCAATTATGTGACCATTAAGTGACTCGCACATGCTTCACCCACATGCATTTATTTGCAAAGCAAGTTGTGAGTGATAGGTTTTGGGAAATATATGAATCAAGACCGGGGGACTTTGAAGATTTACGAAACGGATCAGCCGTGTGAACCAAGTTGCAATTTGGCCAACCAGGAACGGACACCGGAACCGAGCCCAACATTACTACGGTGCAAGGTTCTTCAATGCATTCATAAGCACGTGCATTGTAATTGTTAATTAAATTGTTCCTCATTTATAAACCTTGATTTAATTATATTCAGACTTTCTTACTTGATGTCTTGAGTGGCTATTCAAATTATTCGCATTACTTATATTCCTTTATTTATATGTATACCTTCAAAGTGATATAGTTGATTCGACGTGTTGCATTTCAAATTTGTTGATAGGTATACGGTGTACATGTGCACTTTAACCATCATGCATTATTTAGTGTTTATTGTCAATAGGCTTCTCGGATGTTCTGCATAATCTTTGCTCCTATTTCTACAATTTGAATTTTAAGGAAGAGATTTTGAATCAGTGGGTACCATGGTGGTAACCGGGTTATTTGATTTGGATTGAGAGTTTAGGAAATTTTGGGGTTGTGAGAAGAATTTGCTTGAGAGTCGGTAAGAGCAGGAGGTGTGAAGTAGATATTGGAAAATTTTGGGAAACGGGAACATGATGATAAGCTCAAGCAGATAAATGTTCAGTGGGTCTTTCAACCTTCAGGAATTGCGCAGTATTTTGGAAATCCAGTAAGGGTAGGAGAAAGAACTTCCTTGTTTTGGATTAGGATGCTAGCTGGACAAGATATCAATTTTAGAAGCAGTAGAGGGTAATTACAGGACACGGCATTTTCAAGAATAGCAGAAGGGGTATAGGATATTGAAGAATTTTAAAAATCAAATCAGAGTGGTGACGGTCAAGGAATTTCAAGCTGGGTATGTCTTTAACAGAAAGATTAGAAAGGAACCACTAATCCCAAAATCTTGATCAATGACAAGTAAGACGAGGAAAAGGTTACGGGAATTAAATCAGCAGAGAAGCTTGCAAGTGGGAAAAGATAGGGCACATTTAAAGAATTTAGAAAATCTCCATTTTCTTAAGGGGGAGAGCCGGTCTGGAAGTAAACTTAAATCAGAAGCTAGATAGCACTCGGAAAGTTGGAATTTTGAGAAAATCAATTCTTCCTGGAAACCTCTATCAGAATCGTGTGAAAGAAGTTTTAAATAAGTTAAGCTTTCCTCCTTCCTACACAAAGAAAAGTCCCATCATCGACAGTACCTTTGATCTATCATTATTTTCAGGAAGGTGGGTACACTGTCTGCAATCCTCCGACAACCTCAGGATATCATTTCACTCAGTAAATAGAAAAGGATTCAGTTTGGGCGATATCCGGAACCAATCTCGAGTTTTGATAGGTTAACCCCGACAAGAGTTTTCTTACGAAGTTGTTACTTGTGCCCTAGAGATGTTTGGGAATGCTCGTCGTGCTTTCATTCGTGTGGTTGCCGCCGCCTCCATGAATACACCAGTTTACTATGAACCCTTCAGAGAGATGGAAGTTCGAGTGATCCTCTCTTTCAAGATATTTCGTGGAATTGTGGGGTATGTTATCGAATTTCAGGGGCCAAAGGAAGACGTTTCACTAGGACCTGATTCTTTCGGTTTCTATGCAAGTGGGCTTGCTGAATTACTCTCACGGGACGACGACCTTGATTCCTCTATTGCAAATATCCGCCGTATTGTTAACTAAGGGAGTAAGAGCTCAACTTTCAGATTACAAACAAGGAGTCAGGAAGGCTGCTTCGGGAAGAGGTTACTTTAAGTATTGAGATCGGAGAAATGGTAACACCTGTTTTCTCTGCTCGTTGGACAAGAACTTGCTTGGAACACAAAGCCAGTCTTTTAAGTTTGAATGGGCAATTACACTCTAACAGGAATATCAGGGTGTTTTCAATTCTGGAATCGGGAAGTAAATGTGAGAATCAGTGCAAGAATGGTTCAACCGGCAAATCTGTAATTCAGACGGGTCTGAAGATGTGGTGATTAATGATGATTTACTGATTATGTTAGAAAATAGCACAATGGCAGAAATGGCTATCAAGAATGGGAATATCAAACCGTACTGGTGCAAAGCGGGAAAATCTCAACTGACGAATCAAGTATTCAACCGAATTAATTCAGTCTCAGAATTTCAATCTTCGGTGAACGGTACACCTAATCATGCATATCACGTGCATTATTCATTTCTTATTATCATTATCTTGCTATCTTTATACCTGAATCATTATTTGTTATTAGTGTTGATTAATCTTCGGTGAACGGTACACCTAATCATGCATATCACGTGCATTATTCATTTCTTATTATCATTATCTTGCTATCTTTATACCTGAATCATTATTTGTTATTAGTGTTGATTATTATTTTATTATGATTATTCTTGCATATAAATCCTTGTTATTATTAATTGTAATGTGAACAATTAATTGCATAAATGATAAATTTTATTTGATCCTTGTGTGGTAAGTGTTAATGTTTGTCTAAGTACTTGCTTGAATTTTAATTCGTGTGTGTGAGAGACGGGGATTCTCTCAGGATTGTCAGGAGACGGGGTTTCTCTTGTTATGTGCTCGAGGGACGGGGTTCTCTCGTTACTTGTTTGAGAGTCGGGGCACTCTCTACACTTTCAACTACTTGTCAACCTGTTGTAGCGGAAGGTTAGATTCTCTTTGGAGTGATTAGATTTCGGAAAGTTGAGGGTCGTGGTTTACACCGTGGAGGTTTTGCGGATTAAAGACCTCTTTCGAACTAATCCCTGACGGGGAGTAGCTAACCCGCGTGGGATGAACATGTAAGAGCCAATTAAATTCCAAGAATTCAGGACAAGGAATCCGAGGACGGATTCTCTTAAGGGGGAGAGAGTTGTAACGCCCCGATTTTCAGACAGTCAGGTACGCTCGACACGTGTGGGTTTCGAGCGTTAGGATTTTATTTTATTATTTTCGTTTATTTAATTTAAACGTGTTAGATTAATTCCTATAAATTGTGTTCAACATGATTACGTGATAGTTATGTGATATGCATTTCATTTTGAGAATCTTTGTATGAATGGAATTTAATTGTTACATGAATTAATTGTCCAATTTGATTTAATTGCCAAATTGTCCCTAAATGCTCATTTCTTTCAATTGAGGGACTAAATTGCATACAAACCTTTTGGGGACCTAATTGATCACTTTCCAAACCTTTTATACTCAATTGCATGACTTATAAAACTTGGGGGATTGGATCATAATTATTACATATTTCCCCAAAAATATCGATATATGCATCTCTTTCACAATCATCATTTTCATTCATCAAGAATCATCATCCATTTTGCTCCTTTCTACCGAGCCAAACCCCAAGGAGGAAAAGGGAGATTTCATCCTTTCAAGTCATGATCATGAAGGAATTAGGAGCTTTGAAGCATCATCATCTCATCTCATCTCTTTCTTTCTTCCTTTCAAGGTATATGATTGATATTTCATGATTCTTGAATTTATGTATGAAGCTAGGGTTTAGGATTCAAGCTTGATAATTTATGTGTTTGGTGTTAGAAACTTGATTAGGAGCCTTAGACTTGAAAACATGTATGAATTCTTGAGAATTATGAGATTATATAATGAATTTGTATATATGCTAAAGTTGATGATTCTTGAGAATCAAAGGATGAATTAAGTGTTTATGTTAGTTTTTATTGTACTTTAAGTATATAAGTATGTTTCTTACTTGATTTAATGCATTTGGTGGAAGTTTTTATGATGTTTTGATGATTTTGAATGTGATCCGAGAGCTCCCCTGTTTTCTGCTCTGTTTTGAGCTTTCTGCTCAGCGGGAACGGCCCTTCCCGTCCCCTTTGATTTCCCGGAACGGCCGTTCCCATCCTTTGAATGTTTTGGCCAGCGAGGCTGGGAACGGCCCTTCCCATTTTGGCCTAAAGCCGGAACGGCCGTTCCCGTCTTCAGCACTGTTACAGAAGATCACACAGCCAATTCTGCATTTATGTCATTTGTTCTAAATGACCGTTTACCCCTCAAACGTACTCGGATTGACCTGAATTTCGAACTGTAGAAACTACATTGAGTCTAAAGTATTCTCCAATTGGAATCACCTCATTATCATTTCTGGTTTGTGAGATATATCCATTTTAATTTGGTGTCGCCACTCTACCGAAAATCTGCATTCACTCAACTTCGAGCTTACGCCATTTTCTCCTCACTTTGAATTAGGATACGAGCCATATATATTCGGAAAGGTGTTTTTGTCTAGTTTTCTATCCAACAAACAAAACCCAATTCCAAATTCTATAACTCAAGATATTCCAGTTTTCCTACAGCTTGTACATTTCCGAAAACTGTCAACTTTTGCCAAACTTTGCCAAAACCTCTTTTCTCGCATCCCTTTCACTCTCTCGGCTCCCGTATGCGATTTATATGATTGGAATACTTGAATATTTGATGATTATATGGTTATTTGACATTTTATGGTCTTTGCTTTTAAACTTAATTGTTAACTCCATGCTTTATGTAAAACGAATTGGTATGATTGCATGCCTTAAATACGTGATCTCCGTGAAATTACTTGTCTTCTTGTAAATTATCCCATTCCATTTATAAGTATCTATATGATCGTTACGTGCAAGTATACGTTTATTTCATACAAGAATATGTTCATGGTTACGCCGTGCGTCATTACATGGAATAATGTCCTTGAATTGTGGTCTCATGCACGTACATTGTTCCGTTTCTTGTCCAGTTATTCTCCAGGGCGGAGATTGTGGATCATGAGCACGTTCACGCATTCATGAGTCGCGTGTCGCCTGTCAGGTGAGGTTTAATTTCTAGTTACATAGAACCCGTATATCCCTTATGTGATATTTCGGCCAAAAGGTATTTATATTGATAATTTCCATAAACTATTGACCACGATTTATAGCTACATTTTATCAAGTCATATATTATTTCACGCAAGTCATGTTTCAAGCAAGCAAGCCATGATTGTCCATGTTCATGATTTCAAGCATGTTTAGGCGAGTAGCATGATCGTTCACGATGGGCCCGAGGGTAGTGACTAGAGCCAACCGGGAAAGCAAGGGCTGACGGGTAACTCTGGTGCTATCCTCACCGCATTTGGGGTCACCCCTGAATCCACTAGGAGGTTAGTGGAGGAAGGAGCTCCGGGCTTAGGGATTCATGTACCCTCTGCTCACCATGTCGTGGATGGTGAAGGCTAGCTACCTTCCCATCATTGGAGGGAGAAGGAGACTGGGGACGAGTCCGGCACCACGGATGCGCCTCGGGTTATTTCATGATTGTTACTCCATGAATATGTTACCTGATTACACTATTGCACGATAACACGATAATTGATTGCATGATCACCTCTTGATTAATAAACAAGCAAGCATGTCCATATTCATTTGGAGTAAGGTTGGAGACCGCCCTCACTCGCCGGGGCCATGTATTGATTGATTGCATGATAAGGAACAAGTATTTAATATTGACAGTTGTATTCTCGGGCGAAGCTAGGTTTTTATTGAACTTGTATATTTATCTTTTATAAACCTTTACCCGAGAATATAACTTGCATGTTATCTGCGCTAATATATATGTAAACCCCTCACTCGGTCTTCACAGACTGATGCCTCCACCTTTCAGGTATTGCAGGTGCACGCTAGGCGGGAGTGAGTCGAGTCGGGTCCAGTTCATGTAGTCGTGTCATCCGTGGTTCGTGCATTTAATTATCATTATTATTATTATTATTAGTGTTAATTCAGGAATTGTAGTTATTGTTATTCGTTAATGGAAGATGATAATGTATTGATATGATAGTCTAGATTGTGCACTACTTGATAAATGAGATATGTCATGATTGAACTGAAGGAAATAATTGCTATTGTTGAAGTATGCTTCCGTTTTGTCATGTCGCATGTTTAAGTTTCCCGCCTAGCTTGTCGTGTATTGCATTGTCACCCGTTCGCTATAGGTTGGTTCATGTACGGATTGGCCGTTTCGTATGTGGATTGACCTATAGTGCGGGGGTGTGGCACCTCCACGTGTTAAGGGGTGCTACATACCCTCAAGGGGTAGCGAACCCACAAGAGTCCTCCCCGGCCTTACCCGAAGGCTCAAGATACCACACCTTCCCAACAGCACAGGTTGCGGGAAGATATCTCAAATGGAACTACGCACAGGTATATCCCCGACGGCCCTAACTTTCTCGGGGGCTCCTTACCCAGAGCTTCTCGGATCCACAGACATACAAACATACATACAGATGCCAATATTTTATGGCCAAAGCGCTACATAATTACAACACAACTGTTTTTCCAAAATAGCTTACATATGCTTCAAAAACTGGTTTTTATATATATTCCTACGCTGCAGGGATAGCCCGCCCACGCAGGACTCACACACTTACATTCCCACGCTGCAGGGATAGCCCGCCCACGGAGAAGTGCAAGCATAAGATCATAAAAATATCATATTCAACACATACATAGCTATTGTAAGGTATACTCGCATGCAGGGGTAGAAATCAGCATGTAAAGGCCATAGGTCGCATAACTATACAAAATCCTAAACCTCACCTCGTGAAAGTAGAGTCTGAGAGTCTGAAGGGCCAAACACTCTAAACCTCGGGCCCACCGGCACCACCAAACTCTGTGACAAGATATACAGAAGCCTAGACTTAGACTCTATATGAACCAAACAAGACGCACGACATTGCTCAACATGATCGTGGTTATGCATAAGTGTTCATGTTGTGCTTGGATAAGGTGTTGTGGTCATTCAAGGCATATCAATGCTCAACAAGGTCATATTTACAAGCAACCATCATGCAATTCCATATCCAAAGATGCAAGATCAATTTAAGAAGTCAATGTTTTTACAAAATGCATATTAAATCATCCAATGTCACAGGGTTCAATTATAATATTAGAATTAAGCATCAAGTTCATGACGAGTTGTAAAGTGCATAAGTAAGAGCAACTTGATCATATAAACATACAAAGTTGTTGTACGTAGATAGCATGTTTGATACAAATAAAGAGTGCATTTAAATCACTTAAGATCATACTTTACAACTTCACAACATGTTTGGTACACAAGCTCAAGTCACATTCATAGTTTCATAAATATTACACTTACATCCCCTAAGTTATTTATAAATGTTTAGAATTATTACACATACATCCCCTTACTTGATTATTAAGCATAATTGTTCATTTAAAGTGTTTATACAATTATTCAACTAGGAATTAATTACTTACAAGCATGACAATTATGAATTTATCGTAATTCATAATATACCATTTTCGAGTAGTAAGAGTAAATCAAGATATTACAATTCTAACTCCTATCATGCATCAAGTCTCAAGTTGTTCAAGCATCCTTCATATATCTCAATTTTATATTTGAAACACAATTTACAACAAACATAACATTGAGAACGTCTCAAATCCATATAGAGAAATCACAACATGTTCGTTCTTCTAAAATATCATTCAAGTTCATTTAGTCACATAAAAGATTAGTTTGGAAATATTACACTAACACCCCTTCGTACTTAACAAATAGCGTAAATTCATCACACCGGGATTTAAATTGTAAATCAAAATATTCATGCATATCACAATTCATTCAATACATATTTTCGTATATGATTGGAATACATCTCGATCAAAAAACCAAATATAAACAATTTATTTGCACTTAAAACAATTAATTCAAATAGTCACAATTACGCAAAATAATTCGTAACAAATAGATCGAGTGTCCGATTAACGAACGGAAAGTGGCATTGAACTCACCACAACGAGAAGAACCTTCTGACCAGACGCCGCCGGAGGGCCACCACTGTAGCTGCCGGAATTTGGCTGGGCCGCCGCCGAAGGTCGCCTTGAAAAATCCCAAAAAATCAATCCTGAATGAAGTCTTCGTGCCCGTTCCGAATCCTCGATCAATTTCTGGAAATTCCAAGTCAATCTCCTCCAATTTCAGATCTAAGAACACGAAAACCCTAAAATCTTCAAACTCTAATTACTTCCAAACCGGTGAACCAAAATGCGATCCGAAAGAAGTGTTGTCTTACACGTGACGAGCTCTTCGAAAGCCCTAAGGTAGGTCACCGGAAAAATCCTCGGAGCTAGTGCCGCCGCTGTACAGCCGCGATCTGCCGCCAAACCGCCAAATCTGGAGTCGCGTGATCAATGGCCACTAGTTCTCGTCGTTCCGAACAACTTTCGTAAAGAGCTCGAGACCAAAAGATGGCCGGAAAAGGCCCCCGTTGGCCGCCGAATATTCTGCCACCGTACACGTGGTCGGAACCACCACCTACGGCCAAAATCTGGTGAAATTGATGCCGGAAATGAACTCAGGGGGTCGAAAAACCTTGGGAATCGAAGAGGGTCGCTGAAAAAGATCGCCAGAGGCGGCGAAATCGCGCCGCTACAGTAACGGGCGCCGCCGCCGAGAGCTTCAGGCGGCGCGTGCGGCGCCGTCGTGGCCCGGATGGCCGCACCGCCAACGTCAAATGATTCGCCGGGAAGTCCTCTTACTGGGCATGGGGCGCGTGCATCAAGGAGGTGGCCGGAAACCGCCGCGAAAGGCCGGTGAAGTGGCGGTGGCCTAACACCTCTGCCGCTGCTACTGAAATCAAGCGATAACTCCGCCACCATTCGTCTTTAGACCGTGAAATTGGTACTCTTGCGTACGTCTCGCCGAGATAATCGAAATGGACTATTTGTTTATTGAATTCCATCGAGAAACGATCGAGTTATGGGCTCGTAACCGAAGCCACGCATAGTGACCGCGGGAGAGAGAGTGGGAGAGGAGAGAGCGAGAAGAGAGAGAGAGAGAAAGGAGATTTGAGAGAAATGTGTCTTGTGCGCAAGCTATATACAACCGGGTATCCTTATCGCGTAGCAAAGAGAAATGTAACAGCCCGGATTTTTGAGATCAGGATAGCACGGGTAAGTAAAGGGTTAAGAGGAAAGCGTTTATAACCTCGGTCCATTACGTATTCCATTTTACGTGAATTATGTGTATTTATGTTTCGATTTATGATTTGTGCCTTTTGAGAGAATCACATCACTATTCATTCATCGAACCCTAGATCTTTACCTAAACTTTAAGAAACCTTAGAAAGTTGGTTTCCACATTTTTCAAACTCATATTATAGCTTTTGTCATCCCGAAATATGTTTTGAAAATTTGTTTGTTGAAAATTCCATTTAGGTCCCTAGTTACTATTCATCTTTAATTGTAGGAATTTCCGAAACACTTTTACCTATTCAATATTGGGCTCGATAGAATCCTTGCAAAATTTTATGAATTTTGGTATGATTTCCAAACCCTAATTCTTAACGTAGCTTCCGTAGAAATCAAAACCGGCCTAAAAACCCTAATTTTGCCCTAAATTAGGAATTTCCGAATTTCAACGTTTTCCCTATACAATATTATAACCATTACGATCCTTGGATTATTTTATGAATTTTAGGATCTTTTCCAAACTCTAGTTCAAACCCTAACTCGTTTTATAAATTTTTCTTTATTTTCCCAAAGTACTATTTCTACCGTAAAAAACTAATTTTTAAACCGTCCAACATTTGGTATACAATATTATAGTCAAAATGATCCTTGAATTATTTCAAGAATCATGGACATTTTCTCGGGAATCAATTCACATCCTAGCTTCGTTTATGAATTTTATTGTATTTTTCAAAATTCCCGAACGACTACTACTTTAAATGTAGAAGTTCAAACGGTAAATATTTATAGCCATTAGAAAGCTCTTTCGATTCTCTTTATTTTGCAATTTCTCTCATTTCAAACTAAACCCTAGACGTTCTTCTACGAATTTATTACCATTTTAGAATTATTTTTATTTTGTCATGATTACTAAAATAATTAATTATTTCTTAAATAACACCTAAGTATAACACCTAAGTATACACTTAACCCCCCTAATAAATGAACCTAGCTTATTCACTACATGATTCATCAATTTAATTGCAACATAAGCCCCCAAGACATACCTATAAATACCCTTAGAAGCATACCACAAAAATCACACCAAAAACCTCCCAAAATCCCTCTCTCTCTCGTGACTCTCTCCCTCTCTCACTAAGGTGCAATTTTCTTTTATTATTTCATGCTTTATGTTATGTTTTTAATATTATAATATTAGTAGCATGCTTAGGAATAATAAAATTATGCTTTAGGAATTTATTTTTATAATATATATGCATAATTGTTAGTTTTATGTGTAATGTGCCTACATTATGAAATTTTATTTACTTAATTGCATGAATTATAATATGTTGTAGCATGAGTATGTATTTAAATAATTATGTTCTTATTTGATTAAATTTATACTTAGAATAATTTAATTGAAGTTAATTTATTATTAAAGTGTTACATTTGAATTTAATATGAATTCAAAAACTTGTTGAATATGATCATGAACTAGTGTGAACATCTTCCTGAGCTCAAGAACACATTCATAATGTTCTTGAACCAAATTCATGTGCTCGTGTGATAGTGTGTGTATGTATGTGTTTAATTTTGTGTTATAAAGTGTTTAATTCATAAGAAATTGAATAGTAAATGTTTTTAATAGTAATTTTGACTTTTTGGTCAACATTTACTTAATAATTTCGAAATTAATTTAATTTTAATTATAAAATATGATTTTGGAATTTTAAATAATTATTTTTCCAAATTAATCCAAAAATTAATAAAATTATAAAATAATTGCAAAATCAACTTACATTGTTGAAATAAATTCCAAATTTAATTCCTAATACTCTATTTAAGGTTATGACATGATTAATAAATATTTAAGTGGTTAAAGGATTTATGAAACCTAATAAATTAATTATTTTCCTTAAACAGTTAAAATTAAATTTTACCGGGGAAATAATTTCTAAATAATTTGGGAATTCTCTAATATGTTATATTTCCTAAACTTTATGTGATTATGTGATTAGAATAATAAGAACCTAGTTCTAAGTTAATAGTAATTACTTTCAGGCGACAATTGCACTGAACAGTGGGATCCGTTCCAACCTATTTGAATTTCTGCACTAGGTGAGGGTTAAAATGTTTTCAACTGGAATCATGTTATATCTATATCTAATTATAAAATGATTTCCAAACCTATCTATTATTTGATTTCCTATATATATATATATATATATATATATCAATATTATACATATTCCTCTTTATGAGGAAAATACCAATAAGTCGGAATCAGGATCTTATACGGACATTATATATTTCAGTCCTATTAATACTAAGAACTGATTCCCGACTAAGCAAGTCAATCATTATTATTTATCAAAATGGGCCCGGCGTGTAGCTGTGTCGAGCAATACTCGGAAGGTATCGGGCCGAGAGTATTGTTGGTGCCACAGACCGCCACCAACTCTTGGTAGTGGTTTAGCTGGAGGTTAGTTACTCCACGCCAAGAGACTTACAAGGGAGACAACCTCCCTGGGAGAGATAGCTTCCTCCCACATATATACATATCGTCGGTAGGGTTTGCTCCCCTACTGACACTACGGTGTTGCGGAGTTATTATCATATTTGGTTTTATTAAAGTACTGGTGCCTTGATCAGCCCGGTACTGTTTTACAAATATTTTAAGGAGATCGGAGGGAGACGCCTTACTTGCAGGCGGTACAAATCTTTTATTAAACGGTTCATCATTTATAAATAAACTCCAAATACCCCTATCCCGGTTTCTCACTTATGAACCGTATCATATTTGTTATATCCTATTGCTATCATTTTTTTTTATATATCTATATATATACTTATATATATATATCTAAATCTAATATCCCCCTTCACTTAGTCACTTTGACTAATTCCTCGCCTGTTTTTAAATACATGATTTCAGGGAGTGAGGATAACGACACCTAGAGGTATCTTGAAGCTATATGTGTCATATTTATCAGATCAGGCTTAGATTAAGAGTATTTAATCCTGATCATGTATATATTACTGATAAATTGCTCTTATACATTAACTCCGTACACTACGCTATTATATTACCCCCTTACAATATCATGCACTTTTCTGTGTGTTATCACGTTGCTTGTTGCAAATTTTAAATCCTTTCATTTTCCGCTGCATTTTACCCTACACTCTGCTTAAGTACTACCTATACCGTTCGCCGTAGTATTTCTCGGGTGCTAGGTCTCACATCCACTCGAGGGTAGTACGGTGCGGGAGTTGTAGTGTTAGGGGGCGCTACAGCTTAAGGTGGTATCAGAGCATTAGGTTTGGTTAAGAAGAGACTTAACCTATAAACGCTGGGAGAATGCTCGTTTTGTACTTGAACTTTAGAATTCACTTTAAGTGTTTCTTTATATAGCAATGGAGAATCAGGAACCTGGAAACGCATATCATACCTGGCTTGAGGAGTACGAGGTCCCACACACTATAGCAGTATCTCTTCGTGAGAATCCTATACATTATTACACTTGGCAGAGGGCGAGACTTGTAGTTCGGGGAGGTAGAGCAGGTAGAGTTGGGCATGCTTATCCGAACCGTTTAGTGCACATACTTGAGTCAGAGCGAGATGCATATTATATGGAGGCTCAGATGGGTCGTGAGTACCAGCTGGAGTCTGCCAGATATCTTGATTTGGCCTTACAGAATGCTGTGAGTAGGAATTTTTCTCAGCAGCAGATAGCCACGTTAGAGCAGGAGAACGCAGATCTTGTCGTGCAGGTGGCGACTCTACAGCAGGATCTAGCTACTATGACTCTTTCCAGGAATGCCGCCCGGACCCTATATCAGCGCTATCGCTCTTGTATTCGGAGCCGCCTAGCCGGTGCCTATCACATGTCTGGTGTACAGGCTGTTGAGGAGATGATGGACCAGGGAGAGGGTGCAGCAGCTGAGCCTGAGGAGGAGGAGCCCGGAGGTGATGCAGAGGCTGAGCAGGATCCTGAGGAGGATGAGCAGGACTCAGAGGAGGAGCAGCAGGGCGACGGTTGGAGCCCTATTCGAGGTGAGGTTGTGGACAGTGATCAGCGTGATTAGATTGAGATTATTCTGGAGCTTGGTATATATATAGGAGTAGTATCAGTGGGAGGTTGTACAGATCAGCTAGTAGAGGACCTTCCCCTTTTGACGTAGCAGCTGACGCAGCTAGCCTGACGGAGATGAGTGAGTTGAGAGCTTTGTAGGGTGTAACTTGACGTAGATCAGGTCCACCCCATTTTGCCTTTTTGTAGTTGTAGCTATAGCTCTCAAACTTGATGCATATATATAACCCACTTTTGCAGTTACACTCTTGTCTCACATTTACTGCTTTCATACTTATTGCATTATGAGTTAGAATTGCTTCAAGATACCAGCAGGACCGTGAGTGAGTATTTTATTTTCCTGCATCTTTACTTGTTATTATGTTTGTGCTTTACTGCACCCTTTTAAATGTTGTTCTGTTTAATTTTGTGCACTACTTCACTAAATTTTTGTGATATGATATCTACTGCTTGATATTATCTGAAACATGTCTTTATGTGATTATATGCAACACATTCTTAACCATCATGCATTATATTCTTCATAAAGCAACTGTAAATCAACATGTCTCCTCGAAGAGTTGCCCAAGACAACATTTCCCCACAAGAAGGTGCCTCCTCAGCAGGAGGAAACTCTGAATTAGTAGATGCTTTGAAAGAGATAGTGCAAACTTGTGCTAATGGAACAAAAGGGAATAATGAAAAGACTCTGGAGAAATTTCTACAAATGAACCCGCCAAAGTTCTTTGGAGAACCCAGTGATGTAAAAGCTGAAAGTTGGATAGCTAGCATAGAAAAGATCTTTGAGGCTATGGGTATTTCTCCAGAAGAACCAGAAAGAGTCCAGTTTGCAGTTTTTATGTTAGAAGGAGCAGCATTAAGTTGGTGGAATTATATCAAGCGTGTTTGGGCAGAAGATCAAGTTAATTATAGGTGGGTAGACTTTGTCAGAGTATTTCGAAACAAATACATCCCTCAGATAGTTAGGGATGCTCGAGAGGCAGAATTCATGGAATTAGTACAAGGCAATATGTCGGTAGCGGAGTATGAAGCCAAGTTCATCCGATTGATCCAATATGCCCCACACATTCTCCATGATGAACGTCGGAAGACTCAGCGATTCATTAAGGGACTTAAGTCGGATCTTAGGTGGGTTTTAGCTCCATTTGAGTTGGAAATTTATACTAAGGCGGTGGAAACGGCCATGAAAACAGAGGCTACACATAAAGAGGTTCGTATAGCTAATAGCCGTCCTGGATCTTTCTACAAGCCAACTCAGGGATCTAAACGACCTGCTGGACCAGCAAAGCCAAATCCAGGAAAGAAACCGATGCAATCATGGTCCCGACCCCAACAGACATTCCCAAAACCTCAAGAAGAGATTGTCTGTGAATATTGTCAGAAACGCGGACATACTGAGAAGGATTGTCGTAAGAAAGCTGGAGTCTGTACATGGTGTGGAAGCCCTGAACATCAGTACTCAGAATGCCCAAAGAGACCACAACAGTGGAATAAAGGAAAGGTTCCAGCTAAGACTCCTGGAAGACCAGTAATTAAGGGACGTGCTTATGCTATAGAGGGCAGTGAGGATCCCGATCCCACCAAGGTTGTTGATGGTACGGTACACATTCTAAACACGCCAGTTATTGCTTTATATGACCCTGGCGCCACGCATTCATTTATTGCATCTGAATTATGTGTGCATTTCAATTTTCCACTTGAATCATTGTCTTATATGCTCGAAATAAGTTCTCCTTTGGGAGCTTGTTTTACTACGGATAGAGGATATAAACGCTGTCCTATAAGGATTGGTACCCAATACTACCCGATAGATCTTATAGAATTACCGATGTCAAAATATGGGATTATTCTGGGAATGGATTGGCTCAGTAAGTATCGTGCTAAGTTGGATTGCTTCAAAAAAGAAGTCATCTTAGGGAAAGGTGATAGCTCTGGGTTGAAAGGAAAATCTGAGTCGGTATCATTGGTTACAGCTGCCGAAGCTAAGAAGTTAGTGAGTAATGGAGCTACTAGATTCATTGCCTATTTGTTGAATAGACCCAAAGATCAACTTAAGATTGAGGAGGTAGAGGTAGTAAAAGAATTCACTGATGTCTTCCCCGAGCATCTGAATTCATTACCTCCTGACAGGGAACTAGAATTTGTAATTGATTTAGTCCCTGGAGCTGAGCCATTCTCTAAAACACCTTATCGAATGGCTCCAGCCGAGCTCCAAGAATTGAGGAAACAACTTGACGAGTTGTTAGCTTCAGGATATATCCGTCCTAGCACATCCCCATGGGGAGCGCCTGTGTTATTTGTCAAAAAGAAAGACGGATCATTGTGATTGTGTATCGATTATCGAGAACTCAATCGTATGACTATCAAGAACGAATGCCCTCTTCCCCATATTGAAGAACTGTTTGACATTCTTCAAGGATCACAAGTGTATTCCAAATTGGATTTAAGGCAAGGGTATTATCAGCTGAGGATTAAAAAGGAGGATATTCCAAAGACTGCTTTTAATACCCGCTACGGCCATTTTGAATTCGTAGTAATGCCTTTTGGGTTAACCAATGCCCCAGCTGCATTCATGGATTTAATGCACCGAACGTTCCGACCGTATTTGGATCAGTTCGTGGTCATCTTTATTGACGACATACTGGTATTCTCAAGAACCCCAGAAGAACATGCTAAACACCTTCGTAAAGTGTTAAGAGCTTTAAAGGATCATAAGTTATACGCGAAGTTCAGCAAGTGTGAATTTTGGTTAGAAAGAGTGTCCTTCCTTGGACATATAATATCCGGTTCTGGCATAGAAGTAGACCCTTCAAAGGTTGAAACAGTAATGAATTGGCAAGCGCCAAAGAACCCATCAGAAGTGAGAAGTTTTCTAGGACTTGCCGGATATTACAGGAGATTTGTAAAAGATTTCTCCAAGGTAGCAGCACCTCTTACTCAGTTAACCAAGAAACAAGGAAAATTTGAATGGACAGAAAGGTGTGAACGGAGTTTTCAAGAACTGAAACAAAGATTAACATCTGCCCCAGTATTAACCTTACCAGAAGGAAAAGAAGGTTATGTAGTTTATACAGACGCCTCTAAAGAAGGATTAGGGTGTGTCCTAATGCAAAATGGTAAGGTTATAGCCTATGCTTCAAGGAAACTTAAACCTTATGAAGAGAATTACCCCACACATGATTTAGAATTAGCCGCGATTGTATTCGCTTTAGCTAAATGGAGGCATTATTTGTACGGGGTAACTTTTGAAGTCTTTACTGACCATAAGAGTTTAAAGTACTTGTTCACTCAAAAAGAGTTGAATATGAGGCAGAGAAGATGGATGGAATTTCTGGAAGACTACGACTGTAAAATACAGTACCATCCAGGAAAAGCTAACGTAGTGGCAGACGCTTTGAGTCGAAAATCCAGTCTATCAGCATTAGACGGAAAAAGCAAACCCATTACTGTCATTTCAAAGTCCCGACTGGCGAATATAGTGATATCTTCGCCATTAAAAGAAAGACTAAAGGAAGCCCAAGCGCAGGATGAGTGGATCAAGAAATGTCTCAATTCTAAGGAAAAGGATATTGAGGCAAAATTCACAACAGATGATCATGGGATCTTGAGATATAAAGAACGAGTCTGTGTACCTCCTACAATTCGAAAAGAAATATTGGATGAAGCACATAAGACTCGATACACGATACATCCAGGAGGAACAAAGATGTATCATGATCTCAAGAAACATTTCTGGTGGAATGGAATGAAACGAGATGTTGCTAGCTATGTCAAAAGATGCTTAACATGCCAGCAAGTCAAAGTGGACCACCAGAAACCTGGAGGAAAGTTACAGCCACTACCAATTCCTACTTGGAAATGGGAACAAATCACCATGGACTTCATCACGGGCTTGCCAAAAGTTAAAGGAGGATATGATAGTATATGGGTTATTATTGATCGGTTGACTAAGTCTGCACATTTCTTACCGGTCAAAACTACTGACAAAGTCAGTTCTTTAGCAAAGTTGTACCAGAAAGAGATTATAAGGTTACATGGTGTACCCATTAGTATAGTCTCAGATAGAGATCCGAAATTCACTTCACAGTTATGGCAAAATCTTCAAGAAACAATGGGGACTAAGCTGCATTTTAGTTCAGCCGCACATCCTCAGACCGATGGTCAATCAGAAAGGACGATCAAATATCTAGAGGACATGTTGCGAGCTTGTGCCTTGGATTTTCAAGAGGACTGGAAAGAATGTTTGCCTCTTGTGGAATTTGCATATAACAATAGTTATCAGGCATCGATCAAGGCAGCACCTTATGAAGCCTTATATGGAAGGAAATGTAGGTCTCCGTTATACTGGGACATAGAAGAAACTAAAGCAACCGAGAGAGGAGATACAAGGAAAACCATTAGAAAATGGATAGCAGAGTCTACAGAAAAGATTGAAGTTATCCGCCAAAGAATGAAAGCAGCTCAAGATAGGCAAAAGAGTTATGCCGATACCCGGAGAAAGGATATAGAATTTACGGTGGGCGATAAAGTGTTTTTAAAGGCATCACCAAGGAAAGGTTTCACACGAATTGGGAAAGGTGGAAAACTGAATCCCAAATACATAGGACCTTTTGAGATCATAGAACGTGTTGGACCAACAGCCTATCGCTTGGATTTACCAGCAAACCTCACTGGAATACATAACGTATTCCACGTGTCACAGCTCCGTAAGTATTTTGTGGATGAATCCCACATCTTGCCAATAGAAAAAGTTCTTCTAAAGCCCGACTTGACTTATACAGTAAAACCAACCGAGATCTTGGATAGGAAATTCCAAGAATTAAGAAATCGGAAAATTCCCCTTGTTAAAGTGTTATGGAAAGGACATGGGACAGAAGAATAAACCTGGGAAACTGAGGAAAAGATGCAGAAACATTACCCAGAGTTGTTCCGAAACAGGAATAGAATCTGAGGACAGATTCTCTTTAAGGGGGGAAGATTGTAACAGCCCGGATTTTTGAGATCAGGATAGCACGGGTAAGTAAAGGGTTAAGAGGAAAGCGTTTATAACCTCGGTCCATTACGTATTCCATTTTACGTGAATTATGTGTATTTATGTTTCGATTTATGATTTGTGCCTTTTGAGAGAATCACATCACTATTCATTCATCGAACCCTAGATCTTTACCTAAACTTTAAGAAACCTTAGAAAGTTGGTTTCCACATTTTTCAAACTCATATTATAGCTTTTGTCATCCCGAAATATGTTTTGAAAATTTGTTTGTTGAAAATTACATTTAGGTCCCTAGTTACTATTCATCTTTAATTGTAGGAATTTCCGAAACACTTTTACCTATTCAATATTGGGCTCGATAGAATCCTTGCAAAATTTTATGAATTTTGGTATGATTTCCAAACCCTAATTCTTAACGTAGCTTCCGTAGAAATCAAAACCGGCCTAAAAACCCTAATTTTGCCCTAAATTAGGAATTTCCGAATTTCAACGTTTTCCCTATACAATATTATAACCATTACGATCCTTGGATTATTTTATGAATTTTAGGATCTTTTCCAAACTCTAGTTCAAACCCTAACTCGTTTTATAAATTTTTCTTTATTTTCCCAAAGTACTATTTCTACCGTAAAAAACTAATTTTTAAACCGTCCAACATTTGGTATACAATATTATAGTCAAAATGATCCTTGAATTATTTCAAGAATCATGGACATTTTCTCGGGAATCAATTCACATCCTAGCTTCGTTTATGAATTTTATTGTATTTTTCAAAATTCCCGAACGACTACTACTTTAAATGTAGAAGTTCAAACGGTAAATATTTATAGCCATTAGAAAGCTCTTTCGATTCTCTTTATTTTGCAATTTCTCTCATTTCAAACTAAACCCTAGACGTTCTTCTACGAATTTATTACCATTTTAGAATTATTTTTATTTTGTCATGATTACTAAAATAATTAATTATTTCTTAAATAACACCTAAGTATAACACCTAAGTATACACTTAACCCCCCTAATAAATGAACCTAGCTTATTCACTACATGATTCATCAATTTAATTGCAACATAAGCCCCCAAGACATACCTATAAATACCCTTAGAAGCATACCACAAAAATCACACCAAAAACCTCCCAAAATCCCTCTCTCTCTCGTGACTCTCTCCCTCTCTCACTAAGGTGCAATTTTCTTTTATTATTTCATGCTTTATGTTATGTTTTTAATATTATAATATTAGTAGCATGCTTAGGAATAATAAAATTATGCTTTAGGAATTTATTTTTATAATATATATGCATAATTGTTAGTTTTATGTGTAATGTGCCTACATTATGAAATTTTATTTACTTAATTGCATGAATTATAATATGTTGTAGCATGAGTATGTATTTAAATAATTATGTTCTTATTTGATTAAATTTATACTTAGAATAATTTAATTGAAGTTAATTTATTATTAAAGTGTTACATTTGAATTTAATATGAATTCAAAAACTTGTTGAATATGATCATGAACTAGTGTGAACATCTTCCTGAGCTCAAGAACACATTCATAATGTTCTTGAACCAAATTCATGTGCTCGTGTGATAGTGTGTGTATGTATGTGTTTAATTTTGTGTTATAAAGTGTTTAATTCATAAGAAATTGAATAGTAAATGTTTTTAATAGTAATTTTGACTTTTTGGTCAACATTTACTTAATAATTTCGAAATTAATTTAATTTTAATTATAAAATATGATTTTGGAATTTTAAATAATTATTTTTCCAAATTAATCCAAAAATTAATAAAATTATAAAATAATTGCAAAATCAACTTACATTGTTGAAATAAATTCCAAATTTAATTCCTAATACTCTATTTAAGGCTATGACATGATTAATAAATATTTAAGTGGTTAAAGGATTTATGAAACCTAATAAATTAATTATTTTCCTTAAACAGTTAAAATTAAATTTTACCGGGGAAATAATTTCTAAATAATTTGGGAATTCTCTAATATGTTATATTTCCTAAACTTTATGTGATTATGTGATTAGAATAATAAGAACCTAGTTCTAAGTTAATAGTAATTACTTTCAGGCGACAATTGCACTGAACAGTGGGATCCGTTCCAACCTATTTGAATTTCTGCACTAGGTGAGGGTTAAAATGTTTTCAACTGGAATCATGTTATATCTATATCTAATTATAAAATGATTTCCAAACCTATCTATTATTTGATTTCCTATATATATATATATATATATATATATCAATATTATACATATTCCTCTTTATGAGGAAAATACCAATAAGTCGGAATCAGGATCTTATACGGACATTATATATTTCAGTCCTATTAATACTAAGAACTGATTCCCGACTAAGCAAGTCAATCATTATTATTTATCAAAATGGGCCCGGCGTGTAGCTGTGTCGAGCAATACTCGGAAGGTATCGGGCCGAGAGTATTGTTGGTGCCACAGACCGCCACCAACTCTTGGTAGTGGTTTAGCTGGAGGTTAGTTACTCCACGCCAAGAGACTTACAAGGGAGACAACCTCCCTGGGAGAGATAGCTTCCTCCCACATATATACATATCGTCGGTAGGGTTTGCTCCCCTACTGACACTACGGTGTTGCGGAGTTATTATCATATTTGGTTTTATTAAAGTACTGGTGCCTTGATCAGCCCGGTACTGTTTTACAAATATTTTAAGGAGATCGGAGGGAGACGCCTTACTTGCAGGCGGTACAAATCTTTTATTAAACGGTTCATCATTTATAAATAAACTCCAAATACCCCTATCCCGGTTTCTCACTTATGAACCGTATCATATTTGTTATATCCTATTGCTATCATTTTTTTTTATATATCTATATATATACTTATATATATATATCTAAATCTAATATCCCCCTTCACTTAGTCACTTTGACTAATTCCTCGCCTGTTTTTAAATACATGATTTCAGGGAGTGAGGATAACGACACCTAGAGGTATCTTGAAGCTATATGTGTCATATTTATCAGATCAGGCTTAGATTAAGAGTATTTAATCCTGATCATGTATATATTACTGATAAATTGCTCTTATACATTAACTCCGTACACTACGCTATTATATTACCCCTTACAATATCATGCACTTTTCTGTGTGTTATCACGTTGCTTGTTGCAAATTTTAAATCCTTTCATTTTCCGCTGCATTTTACCCTACACTCTGCTTAAGTACTACCTATACCGTTCGCCGTAGTATTTCTCGGGTGCTAGGTCTCACATCCACTCGAGGGTAGTACGGTGCGGGAGTTGTAGTGTTAGGGGGCGCTACAGCTTAAGGTGGTATCAGAGCATTAGGTTTGGTTAAGAAGAGACTTAACCTATAAACGCTGGGAGAATGCTCGTTTTGTACTTGAACTTTAGAATTCACTTTAAGTGTTTCTTTATATAACAATGGAGAATCAGGAACCTGGAAACGCATATCATACCTGGCTTGAGGAGTACGAGGTCCCACACACTATAGCAGTATCTCTTCGTGAGAATCCTATACATTATTACACTTGGCAGAGGGCGAGACTTGTAGTTCGGGGAGGTAGAGCAGGTAGAGTTGGGCATGCTTATCCGAACCGTTTAGTGCACATACTTGAGTCAGAGCGAGATGCATATTATATGGAGGCTCAGATGGGTCGTGAGTACCAGCTGGAGTCTGCCAGATATCTTGATTTGGCCTTACAGAATGCTGTGAGTAGGAATTTTTCTCAGCAGCAGATAGCCACGTTAGAGCAGGAGAACGCAGATCTTGTCGTGCAGGTGGCGACTCTACAGCAGGATCTAGCTACTATGACTCTTTCCAGGAATGCCGCCCGGACCCTATATCAGCGCTATCGCTCTTGTATTCGGAGCCGCCTAGCCGGTGCCTATCACATGTCTGGTGTACAGGCTGTTGAGGAGATGATGGACCAGGGAGAGGGTGCAGCAGCTGAGCCTGAGGAGGAGGAGCCCGGAGGTGATGCAGAGGCTGAGCAGGATCCTGAGGAGGATGAGCAGGACTCAGAGGAGGAGCAGCAGGGCGACGGTTGGAGCCCTATTCGAGGTGAGGTTGTGGACAGTGATCAGCGTGATTAGATTGAGATTATTCTGGAGCTTGGTATATATATAGGAGTAGTATCAGTGGGAGGTTGTACAGATCAGCTAGTAGAGGACCTTCCCCTTTTGACGTAGCAGCTGACGCAGCTAGCCTGACGGAGATGAGTGAGTTGAGAGCTTTGTAGGGTGTAACTTGACGTAGATCAGGTCCACCCCATTTTGCCTTTTTGTAGTTGTAGCTATAGCTCTCAAACTTGATGCATATATATAACCCACTTTTGCAGTTACACTCTTGTCTCACATTTACTGCTTTCATACTTATTGCATTATGAGTTAGAATTGCTTCAAGATACCAGCAGGACCGTGAGTGAGTATTTTATTTTCCTGCATCTTTACTTGTTATTATGTTTGTGCTTTACTGCACCCTTTTAAATGTTGTTCTGTTTAATTTTGTGCACTACTTCACTAAATTTTTGTGATATGATATCTACTGCTTGATATTATCTGAAACATGTCTTTATGTGATTATATGCAACACATTCTTAACCATCATGCATTATATTCTTCATAAAGCAACTGTAAATCAACATGTCTCCTCGAAGAGTTGCCCAAGACAACATTTCCCCACAAGAAGGTGCCTCCTCAGCAGGAGGAAACTCTGAATTAGTAGATGCTTTGAAAGAGATAGTGCAAACTTGTGCTAATGGAACAAAAGGGAATAATGAAAAGACTCTGGAGAAATTTCTACAAATGAACCCGCCAAAGTTCTTTGGAGAACCCAGTGATGTAAAAGCTGAAAGTTGGATAGCTAGCATAGAAAAGATCTTTGAGGCTATGGGTATTTCTCCAGAAGAACCAGAAAGAGTCCAGTTTGCAGTTTTTATGTTAGAAGGAGCAGCATTAAGTTGGTGGAATTATATCAAGCGTGTTTGGGCAGAAGATCAAGTTAATTATAGGTGGGTAGACTTTGTCAGAGTATTTCGAAACAAATACATCCCTCAGATAGTTAGGGATGCTCGAGAGGCAGAATTCATGGAATTAGTACAAGGCAATATGTCGGTAGCGGAGTATGAAGCCAAGTTCATCCGATTGATCCAATATGCCCCACACATTCTCCATGATGAACGTCGGAAGACTCAGCGATTCATTAAGGGACTTAAGTCGGATCTTAGGTGGGTTTTAGCTCCATTTGAGTTGGAAATTTATACTAAGGCGGTGGAAACGGCCATGAAAACAGAGGCTACACATAAAGAGGTTCGTATAGCTAATAGCCGTCCTGGATCTTTCTACAAGCCAACTCAGGGATCTAAACGACCTGCTGGACCAGCAAAGCCAAATCCAGGAAAGAAACCGATGCAATCATGGTCCCGACCCCAACAGACATTCCCAAAACCTCAAGAAGAGATTGTCTGTGAATATTGTCAGAAACGCGGACATACTGAGAAGGATTGTCGTAAGAAAGCTGGAGTCTGTACATGGTGTGGAAGCCCTGAACATCAGTACTCAGAATGCCCAAAGAGACCACAACAGTGGAATAAAGGAAAGGTTCCAGCTAAGACTCCTGGAAGACCAGTAATTAAGGGACGTGCTTATGCTATAGAGGGCAGTGAGGATCCCGATCCCACCAAGGTTGTTGATGGTACGGTACACATTCTAAACACGCCAGTTATTGCTTTATATGACCCTGGCGCCACGCATTCATTTATTGCATCTGAATTATGTGTGCATTTCAATTTTCCACTTGAATCATTGTCTTATATGCTCGAAATAAGTTCTCCTTTGGGAGCTTGTTTTACTACGGATAGAGGATATAAACGCTGTCCTATAAGGATTGGTACCCAATACTACCCGATAGATCTTATAGAATTACCGATGTCAAAATATGGGATTATTCTGGGAATGGATTGGCTCAGTAAGTATCGTGCTAAGTTGGATTGCTTCAAAAAAGAAGTCATCTTAGGGAAAGGTGATAGCTCTGGGTTGAAAGGAAAATCTGAGTCGGTATCATTGGTTACAGCTGCCGAAGCTAAGAAGTTAGTGAGTAATGGAGCTACTAGATTCATTGCCTATTTGTTGAATAGACCCAAAGATCAACTTAAGATTGAGGAGGTAGAGGTAGTAAAAGAATTCACTGATGTCTTCCCCGAGCATCTGAATTCATTACCTCCTGACAGGGAACTAGAATTTGTAATTGATTTAGTCCCTGGAGCTGAGCCATTCTCTAAAACACCTTATCGAATGGCTCCAGCCGAGCTCCAAGAATTGAGGAAACAACTTGACGAGTTGTTAGCTTCAGGATATATCCGTCCTAGCACATCCCCATGGGGAGCGCCTGTGTTATTTGTCAAAAAGAAAGACGGATCATTGTGATTGTGTATCGATTATCGAGAACTCAATCGTATGACTATCAAGAACGAATGCCCTCTTCCCCATATTGAAGAACTGTTTGACATTCTTCAAGGATCACAAGTGTATTCCAAATTGGATTTAAGGCAAGGGTATTATCAGCTGAGGATTAAAAAGGAGGATATTCCAAAGACTGCTTTTAATACCCGCTACGGCCATTTTGAATTCGTAGTAATGCCTTTTGGGTTAACCAATGCCCCAGCTGCATTCATGGATTTAATGCACCGAACGTTCCGACCGTATTTGGATCAGTTCGTGGTCATCTTTATTGACGACATACTGGTATTCTCAAGAACCCCAGAAGAACATGCTAAACACCTTCGTAAAGTGTTAAGAGCTTTAAAGGATCATAAGTTATACGCGAAGTTCAGCAAGTGTGAATTTTGGTTAGAAAGAGTGTCCTTCCTTGGACATATAATATCCGGTTCTGGCATAGAAGTAGACCCTTCAAAGGTTGAAACAGTAATGAATTGGCAAGCGCCAAAGAACCCATCAGAAGTGAGAAGTTTTCTAGGACTTGCCGGATATTACAGGAGATTTGTAAAAGATTTCTCCAAGGTAGCAGCACCTCTTACTCAGTTAACCAAGAAACAAGGAAAATTTGAATGGACAGAAAGGTGTGAACGGAGTTTTCAAGAACTGAAACAAAGATTAACATCTGCCCCAGTATTAACCTTACCAGAAGGAAAAGAAGGTTATGTAGTTTATACAGACGCCTCTAAAGAAGGATTAGGGTGTGTCCTAATGCAAAATGGTAAGGTTATAGCCTATGCTTCAAGGAAACTTAAACCTTATGAAGAGAATTACCCCACACATGATTTAGAATTAGCCGCGATTGTATTCGCTTTAGCTAAATGGAGGCATTATTTGTACGGGGTAACTTTTGAAGTCTTTACTGACCATAAGAGTTTAAAGTACTTGTTCACTCAAAAAGAGTTGAATATGAGGCAGAGAAGATGGATGGAATTTCTGGAAGACTACGACTGTAAAATACAGTACCATCCAGGAAAAGCTAACGTAGTGGCAGACGCTTTGAGTCGAAAATCCAGTCTATCAGCATTAGACGGAAAAAGCAAACCCATTACTGTCATTTCAAAGTCCCGACTGGCGAATATAGTGATATCTTCGCCATTAAAAGAAAGACTAAAGGAAGCCCAAGCGCAGGATGAGTGGATCAAGAAATGTCTCAATTCTAAGGAAAAGGATATTGAGGCAAAATTCACAACAGATGATCATGGGATCTTGAGATATAAAGAACGAGTCTGTGTACCTCCTACAATTCGAAAAGAAATATTGGATGAAGCACATAAGACTCGATACACGATACATCCAGGAGGAACAAAGATGTATCATGATCTCAAGAAACATTTCTGGTGGAATGGAATGAAACGAGATGTTGCTAGCTATGTCAAAAGATGCTTAACATGCCAGCAAGTCAAAGTGGACCACCAGAAACCTGGAGGAAAGTTACAGCCACTACCAATTCCTACTTGGAAATGGGAACAAATCACCATGGACTTCATCACGGGCTTGCCAAAAGTTAAAGGAGGATATGATAGTATATGGGTTATTATTGATCGGTTGACTAAGTCTGCACATTTCTTACCGGTCAAAACTACTGACAAAGTCAGTTCTTTAGCAAAGTTGTACCAGAAAGAGATTATAAGGTTACATGGTGTACCCATTAGTATAGTCTCAGATAGAGATCCGAAATTCACTTCACAGTTATGGCAAAATCTTCAAGAAACAATGGGGACTAAGCTGCATTTTAGTTCAGCCGCACATCCTCAGACCGATGGTCAATCAGAAAGGACGATCAAATATCTAGAGGACATGTTGCGAGCTTGTGCCTTGGATTTTCAAGAGGACTGGAAAGAATGTTTGCCTCTTGTGGAATTTGCATATAACAATAGTTATCAGGCATCGATCAAGGCAGCACCTTATGAAGCCTTATATGGAAGGAAATGTAGGTCTCCGTTATACTGGGACATAGAAGAAACTAAAGCAACCGAGAGAGGAGATACAAGGAAAACCATTAGAAAATGGATAGCAGAGTCTACAGAAAAGATTGAAGTTATCCGCCAAAGAATGAAAGCAGCTCAAGATAGGCAAAAGAGTTATGCCGATACCCGGAGAAAGGATATAGAATTTACGGTGGGCGATAAAGTGTTTTTAAAGGCATCACCAAGGAAAGGTTTCACACGAATTGGGAAAGGTGGAAAACTGAATCCCAAATACATAGGACCTTTTGAGATCATAGAACGTGTTGGACCAACAGCCTATCGCTTGGATTTACCAGCAAACCTCACTGGAATACATAACGTATTCCACGTGTCACAGCTCCGTAAGTATTTTGTGGATGAATCCCACATCTTGCCAATAGAAAAAGTTCTTCTAAAGCCCGACTTGACTTATACAGTAAAACCAACCGAGATCTTGGATAGGAAATTCCAAGAATTAAGAAATCGGAAAATTCCCCTTGTTAAAGTGTTATGGAAAGGACATGGGACAGAAGAATAAACCTGGGAAACTGAGGAAAAGATGCAGAAACATTACCCAGAGTTGTTCCGAAACAGGAATAGAATCTGAGGACAGATTCTCTTTAAGGGGGGAAGATTGTAACAGCCCGGATTTTTGAGATCAGGATAGCACGGGTAAGTAAAGGGTTAAGAGGAAAGCGTTTATAACCTCGGTCCATTACGTATTCCATTTTACGTGAATTATGTGTATTTATGTTTCGATTTATGATTTGTGCCTTTTGAGAGAATCACATCACTATTCATTCATCGAACCCTAGATCTTTACCTAAACTTTAAGAAACCTTAGAAAGTTGGTTTCCACATTTTTCAAACTCATATTATAGCTTTTGTCATCCCGAAATATGTTTTGAAAATTTGTTTGTTGAAAATTACATTTAGGTCCCTAGTTACTATTCATCTTTAATTGTAGGAATTTCCGAAACACTTTTACCTATTCAATATTGGGCTCGATAGAATCCTTGCAAAATTTTATGAATTTTGGTATGATTTCCAAACCCTAATTCTTAACGTAGCTTCCGTAGAAATCAAAACCGGCCTAAAAACCCTAATTTTGCCCTAAATTAGGAATTTCCGAATTTCAACGTTTTCCCTATACAATATTATAACCATTACGATCCTTGGATTATTTTATGAATTTTAGGATCTTTTCCAAACTCTAGTTCAAACCCTAACTCGTTTTATAAATTTTTCTTTATTTTCCCAAAGTACTATTTCTACCGTAAAAAACTAATTTTTAAACCGTCCAACATTTGGTATACAATATTATAGTCAAAATGATCCTTGAATTATTTCAAGAATCATGGACATTTTCTCGGGAATCAATTCACATCCTAGCTTCGTTTATGAATTTTATTGTATTTTTCAAAATTCCCGAACGACTACTACTTTAAATGTAGAAGTTCAAACGGTAAATATTTATAGCCATTAGAAAGCTCTTTCGATTCTCTTTATTTTGCAATTTCTCTCATTTCAAACTAAACCCTAGACGTTCTTCTACGAATTTATTACCATTTTAGAATTATTTTTATTTTGTCATGATTACTAAAATAATTAATTATTTCTTAAATAACACCTAAGTATAACACCTAAGTATACACTTAACCCCCCTAATAAATGAACCTAGCTTATTCACTACATGATTCATCAATTTAATTGCAACATAAGCCCCCAAGACATACCTATAAATACCCTTAGAAGCATACCACAAAAATCACACCAAAAACCTCCCAAAATCCCTCTCTCTCTCGTGACTCTCTCCCTCTCTCACTAAGGTGCAATTTTCTTTTATTATTTCATGCTTTATGTTATGTTTTTAATATTATAATATTAGTAGCATGCTTAGGAATAATAAAATTATGCTTTAGGAATTTATTTTTATAATATATATGCATAATTGTTAGTTTTATGTGTAATGTGCCTACATTATGAAATTTTATTTACTTAATTGCATGAATTATAATATGTTGTAGCATGAGTATGTATTTAAATAATTATGTTCTTATTTGATTAAATTTATACTTAGAATAATTTAATTGAAGTTAATTTATTATTAAAGTGTTACATTTGAATTTAATATGAATTCAAAAACTTGTTGAATATGATCATGAACTAGTGTGAACATCTTCCTGAGCTCAAGAACACATTCATAATGTTCTTGAACCAAATTCATGTGCTCGTGTGATAGTGTGTGTATGTATGTGTTTAATTTTGTGTTATAAAGTGTTTAATTCATAAGAAATTGAATAGTAAATGTTTTTAATAGTAATTTTGACTTTTTGGTCAACATTTACTTAATAATTTCGAAATTAATTTAATTTTAATTATAAAATATGATTTTGGAATTTTAAATAATTATTTTTCCAAATTAATCCAAAAATTAATAAAATTATAAAATAATTGCAAAATCAACTTACATTGTTGAAATAAATTCCAAATTTAATTCCTAATACTCTATTTAAGGTTATGACATGATTAATAAATATTTAAGTGGTTAAAGGATTTATGAAACCTAATAAATTAATTATTTTCCTTAAACAGTTAAAATTAAATTTTACCGGGGAAATAATTTCTAAATAATTTGGGAATTCTCTAATATGTTATATTTCCTAAACTTTATGTGATTATGTGATTAGAATAATAAGAACCTAGTTCTAAGTTAATAGTAATTACTTTCAGGCGACAATTGCACTGAACAGTGGGATCCGTTCCAACCTATTTGAATTTCTGTACTAGGTGAGGGTTAAAATGTTTTCAACTGGAATCATGTTATATCTATATCTAATTATAAAATGATTTCCAAACCTATCTATTATTTGATTTCCTATATATATATATATATATATATATATCAATATTATACATATTCCTCTTTATGAGGAAAATACCAATAAGTCGGAATCAGGATCTTATACGGACATTATATATTTCAGTCCTATTAATACTAAGAACTGATTCCCGACTAAGCAAGTCAATCATTATTATTTATCAAAATGGGCCCGGCGTGTAGCTGTGTCGAGCAATACTCGGAAGGTATCGGGCCGAGAGTATTGTTGGTGCCACAGACCGCCACCAACTCTTGGTAGTGGTTTAGCTGGAGGTTAGTTACTCCACGCCAAGAGACTTACAAGGGAGACAACCTCCCTGGGAGAGATAGCTTCCTCCCACATATATACATATCGTCGGTAGGGTTTGCTCCCCTACTGACACTACGGTGTTGCGGAGTTATTATCATATTTGGTTTTATTAAAGTACTGGTGCCTTGATCAGCCCGGTACTGTTTTACAAATATTTTAAGGAGATCGGAGGGAGACGCCTTACTTGCAGGCAGTACAAATCTTTTATTAAATGGTTCATCATTTATAAATAAACTCCAAATACCCCTATCCCGGTTTCTCACTTATGAACCGTATCATATTTGTTATATCCTATTGCTATCATTTTTTTTTATATATCTATATATATACTTATATATATATATCTAAATCTAATATCCCCCTTCACTTAGTCACTTTGACTAATTCCTCGCCTGTTTTTAAATACATGATTTCAGGGAGCGAGGATAACGACACCTAGAGGTATCTTGAAGCTATAGGTGTCATATTTATCAGATCAGGCTTAGATTAAGAGCATTTAATCCTGATCATGTATATATTACTGATAAATTGCTCTTATACATTAACTCCGTACACTACGCTATTATATTACCCCCTTACAATATCATGCACTTTTCTGTGTGTTATCACGTTGCTTGTTGCAAATTTTAAATCCTTTCATTTTCCGCTGCATTTTACCCTACACTCTGCTTAAGTACTACCTATACCGTTCGCCGTAGTATTTCTCGGGTGCTAGGTCTCACATCCACTCGAGGGTAGTACGGTGCGGGAGTTGTAGTGTTAGGGGGCGCTACAAGAAATATCGCGTACGAATAATCGTAAATAAAATTGGTAAAGTTACGAATAAACATTCAAGCCCCGAATTAATTTTATAAATTAAAATGAAAGAGAGGGATTTACCAATTAGAGTTTAATTCAATTTAATTTTAGAAACCTTTCGTACAATTTAACGACGCTTCGTAAACATATGATTGATAATTAATCTCAAGGAATTCAAGTAAACCGAAATTAAACAAGTTAAGTAACATGATGGATTTAAAATCAACTTGACAATTATTTCATGGAATAAATTTGAATTAAATCAAATTAGACAGTTAAGGTTAAATATGCGCGTAATTAATCGAGTTGACAATTAATCTTAGAATAATTCGAATGAACACATATTAAATTGAATTTACATTAAATCACATAATTCAAGAACTCTTAAATTAAACACACACAAGTGTAGAGACTTACTTGTTAATGTCGTCAGGACGTCCATCGAGAATACGGGGCGTCACAACCTTCCCCCCTTAAGAGAACCTGGTTCCCAGGTTCCACTGCTAAAATGTAGATCCTCGAGTTGTAGTGCTCCAACCCTTCTCCCGAACTCGCGTGAGATCATAACTCTAATGGTGAGGCTTACTCCTGTCATCTACACCGAACCTCCTTTAGGATGTCTTGTTATCGTCGAGGTCCGTGCGAGTACTTGATCCGTTAGTTGTTTCGAACTCGGTCGGTCATTCCCATGATCGAATAGCTGCAACTGCACCCAACCTCGATGTCGTCTCAGATGCACCACTTGCTACCCGTAGTCAGATCAATGCGTAACGCAACCACAACAAACAAGAGAGAATCCCATCTCTCAACATGTAAGTGAGAGAGCCCCGTCCCTCAGCACCCACAAGAGAGAGAACCCCGTCTCTCGAGCACATATAAAAGAGAGAACCTCGTCTCTCAAACACATATAAAAGAGAGAACCCCGTCTCTCAAGCACATAATTAAGAGAACCCCGTCTCTCAACCTAAGTCGGGCAGATTCCAACATCTCCCAACATTCTAGTTTGAGAAAATCCAGCTTCCTCAAACCCCTAGATTCAAGAGAATCCAGCATCTCCGAATATCTAAGTACAAGAGAATCCAACATCTCTCGTGCATAAAACTTAGAAAGAATCCAACATCTTTCTACCACATAAATAGAGAGAATCCTATATCTCTCTAACACGTAAAAAGAGGGAACCTAAGGTCTCTCTTACACATAAATCCACTGATCAGTTATTCATAGATACATACATCATAGTAACACTTGAAGAAAAGTATGCGATGCATGTTCGGTGTACCTTATACAACTGATATCGATGTCCCTTGAGTATAGATTCAACGCTCGTACCTCAACTCAAGGGGGATATCGCGATGGAATCCCTATAAAACAGGGTTACAGTATGTATGTATGTTATATGAGAAGTTAGTGAGCAATCAAAAGAGTTTTAAATCACATAGGCATAAATAGTTCTCATAAGTACATAACTCATTCATTTCAGCAACAGTTCATAACGAGTAGAAATTTCAAGTTACAAATACTAGATCAGGTATCCAAGTTATCACAATTAAAACAACAATAGTCATCACCCACATCAAGCAAAACAAGGTAAGAGTATTTAAGCGATGTATGTATGCAAATGCCATGAATGCTTGGCGTACCGTTAACCGACGTGTAAAAATCTTGACAAGAAAGTCAAGATGAAGCAGTAGGAGTTGATTAAGCCGAAAATGATGCAACTTCTTCATCTTGAATCCTCTTTGGGTGAAGAGATGATCCAACAAGCATGCCCATCCTCCAACCCTCTACTAAACCGTAACCCCTGGCTCAACCAGAATCATCCTCGGTTTCTACCAGAATTCTGATTTATATGTTAACCTTAGTTTGCTCGTTCTCAAGGAATCCCACAATTCAATTGCCAATCCAAAATTTGTCTTTGAGCTATGCTGGACGATCATGATGTTAAGCATTTCCCATGGTAAGTCATGGCACACGATTCTGAAACGTGAATAAGGGTCATGAATCTTTTTGTGTGAAGAGGTAACTCAACAAGCATGCTTATAATCCAACTCTCTACCAGACCGTAGCCATCGTTCAACCAGAATTATCTTCGGTTCCCACCAAGAATCCTAATTCATGTGTGAAACCTTAACCTGTTCATCTTCAAGAAATTGCCTATAAATCGGTCGTCAATCAGAAATCTATCTCAGAGCTAAGTTCGGCGCTAGTGGTATTAATCATTTCCCAAAGCAATCCATGGTTTATGATTCTAAAACTTGAGTAAAATCTTTTGGCATCTATGTGATCCATTCCAATCTCAGTAGAATCTTCCATCTCAGTAGAATCTTCCATCTTATCTTGTAGAAACACCCAAAGAGCTAAAAACCAATCTTCTCTTGTCGTTTGTTAACTCTAAACAGTACCAAAACCTTAAACACTCACTGATGGTTTGTAGCTCGTTGCTTAAGTAACATGGTTAACTATCTACATCCCTTGAACTTGATCGGATCTTATTTGATCGGATTCTTCTACATTAACTCGTTTCCATCAACAAGGTGACTACTCCCAAATAAAGGAATCATCAAGGTGAAAGCTCATCAAACTCCTTCAAAACGGTTCTACTTGATCAGAGTCTCCTCCATTGACTCATTTCCTCAACAAGGTGACTACTTCCAAATAAACGAATCATTAAGGTTAAAATTTGTCAAACTTCATCTTTCAATTGACTTTAAGATTGTAAGTCAATATAGCAAATCTCATTCCTTCAACTCTGAACCTTTTCATGAACATTGATCTTGGTAAAGAATCCTTTCATCTTCGAATTATGGTGTGTTTTCATTGTAGTACCAATAGGTAGTGTTGACGGAGGGAAATCTTAGTGTTGACTCATAGGGCACCTTGAAATTCAAACATTAAATTCGATGCATGATGGTTAATGATGCGAATGAAATGTAACAAGTATATCACGTAAATGCAACAAATAGTTGTAATTTATAAAGCACATAAAATAAGATGTTGCATAATTAAAGTTACAATGCGCACATAATCATATAATCACGAAACAATTCATGCCGAAGGATCAAAATATCAAGTCAAACAAATGCAATGCGCAGTTATTCCTATTGCGTACGACCTAGACAGACTCAACACGACTCAAGAGCTCGGTTTTGCAGCCTAGAGCTCTGATACCACTTGAGGATGTAACACCCCAAACGGAGGATGCCACATCCCCCGCACTAAGACCCAGATCCGGTCACGAAATGGAAAGTCCATTCCCGAATCCGAATCAAAGTGAACGGGAGACCAACTCACACACTAGGCTAGGCGGATCTAACTCGACAGACTCAGAGCGCAGAAGCAATTTAAACAATTATCATCAGATAGCGGAAGCAATTAAATCAACGTAGAAAATAAGTGACGGGTTCAACTAGCATAGATACCTAGTCCCGAATCTCAAATCATCCCAACGTAATAAACCAATATAAGTATCACCATAATAGCTAATTACATCCAAATGCTAGCATACTAACCCCACACGGGTTTAAGTCTAACTAGAGCATAAAACACAATCTCCAAAAGCGAAATAAGAATACATAACATAAATAGAGTATGTGACAAATGCATCTTAACACCAACTAAACCGACAAGTGTGACCCAGAAGACTCACATCCGCCTAGCTCAAGCCAAAAGAAACCTGCAATTAAAAGATAAAATGAGGTGTCAGTCAACTGACTGAGTGAGGGGGGCTAACGCACACCCACTGTATATATATATAGAGCATAGCACATATCAGAAGGGTGGACTCATGAACCAGAGATAGGTGTTGCATACCAAAGACATTTCCAAAAGTACCCCAGAGATAGTTATATAAGATGTAGAAAACATTTCAGAAACTCTATCTCGATTCATGATTCCCAGACAGAACAGATCACATGCTCGGCGAGTACGAGCTTCCAACCTTTACTCCTCAGACTTATCAAAACATAAAATACCAAATCAATCCATCCGTCACACCAATGATGGAGGAGATGTACCGTCCCCAAACCATCCATAGCAGACATACCCTCAAGGGGTAGCGAACCCACAAGAGTCCTCCCCGGCCTTACTCGAAGGCTCAAGATACGACACCTTCCCAACAGCACGGGACGCGTGAAGTTATCTCAAATGGAACTACGCACAGGTATATCCCCGACGGCCCTAACCGTCCCAGGGGCTCCTTACCCATAGCTCCTCGGATCCACATACATACATACATACATACAGATGCCAATATTTCATGGCCAACTCGCTACATAATCATAACACAACTGTTTTTCCAAAATAGCTTGCATATGCTTCAAAAACTGGTTTTTATATATATTCCTACGCTGCAGGGATAGCCCGCCCACGTAGGACTCACACACTTACATTCCCACGCTGCAGGGATAGCCCGCCCATGGAGAAGTGCAAGCATAAGATCATAAAAATATCATATTCAACACATACATAACTATTGTAAGGTATACTCGCATGCAGGGGTAGAAAGCAGCATGTAAAGGCCATAGGTCGCATAACTATACAAAATCCTAAACCTCACCTCATGAAAGTAGAGTCTGAGAGTGTGAAGGGCCAAACACTCTAAACCTCGGGCCCACCGACACCACCAAACTCTGTGACAAGACATACAGAAGCCCAGACTTAAACTCTATATCAACCAAACAAGACGCACGGCGTTGCTCAACATGATCGTGGTTATGCATAAGTGTTCATGTTGTGCTTGGCAAGAAAACACTTAAAATGCATGTTGGGTTAAGATGCCAATGCACGTATCACCCTCGTAAGCAATTCAGAGATGAAACATATTGTAGAAATTACATCGATTAAGGATACGCATATAAATAAAGGAATTTGGATAATTTAGAACAGCGTATGATGCATGTGCTATGAATGCATTGAACCTGTCACCATAGTTATATCCTTTAGCTTGGTACTTGTTTCCAGTTTGTTGAATTACAAGCTTGCTCAAATTTGTTGATCATCCCTTGTTGCCCACGGTCTTCCAATTCTTCAAAATCCCTAGCGTCAACTCGTACATATCCATCGCTCGAGAATCGAAATTTCTTGAACTCGATTCCATCCCCAAGTATTCCTTCCAATTTAATGATTCTAAGTGTGGCTCGAGCCTTCACCTTAAACCTCCTCTTGACCAAGATTTCCTTGTATCAACTCGCATAACTTTGTAGTCAACATTATGATTCTTCAACTCAAATTCTTCTACTTCCATGAAATTGGTACCTTGCCTTCTTTCGAGGAATTAATCTCTAATTGCTACCAAAGTTCTTCCTTAGCCACTACTTCCAATGAAGTTCTCTAAATCTACTCTTGGCGAATTGAATCAATTATGTGCTTTGTTTTCTTACTTGCCTACACCTTGAGCATAAGATTCCCTCCAAAAGTTAATTGCCTTTCTTTACCGTGTCCATTTGTTGCTCCATTCTTTCAATTCAACTTATTCCTTACTCGAAATCCATAGTGGCTTCAATTCCCCTTTTTTTTAGTCTCTTCCTTATTTGATATTCATATAATCCCCGATTTATAGCTTTTCCCATATTTTCCTTGATTTCTTTCCTGAGTTAGATAGTCTGTATTGCTTATCAACCCTGATTCCACTTTTACCGTTAATTTCCTGGAGATCATTGCCTCCTTGTTGATAGCAACCTTAACCCTAAGACATCTCCGAGACTTTCTTCCCACAACTTAATTTTAGTTCCACTAGTTGAAGATCCTCAACTTGCTTTCAAATCCGAACCCTAAGTCCCTAGTACCCTCGAGGCCTCCCTGTTGATTGAGACCTCGAATCCTAAAACACTCTAGAGATTTTCTTTAATTTGCTCCTAAATTTAATTCATTTATTTCGGACCTTATCAGTCGAACCATAACCCAATTAGAGAGAGAACCATAGCTCTTGAATTCTCGTGTGAAGTTCCCCGGTGCATTCCTTACAACTCCAAATCTAGAGAAAAGGCTTGCGATAACTTGGGATTGTCGTAGAAATTGACCGTGGTTTGACATGTCTTTATAGCCTATAAGTCAGAAATCAATTCAAAACCAAATGCATGTGGTTAGTGCATGCTCATGTCACATAATTAGCATTTAAACACATATTTGATGGACAATGCAATAATTAATTCAACTAAATTAAAGAAAACGCATTAAACGTATAAATTCCCAAACCATAGAAGGTCAATTAATCCTCAAGCAGTAACACAAATTAATGTCATGCACAGATCATCAAGTAATTCAAATATGTTCAAGTAAGTTCAAATAATCTCAAATAAGTTCAAGGAGTTCCAAATAAGATGCAAGACTAGCAATTATCAAATAATCCTATGCCGTTCTACCTAGACTCACAAGACACGACACTAGAACCGCGGTTTTGCAACCGGGCTCTGATACCACTTAAGATGTAGCACCCGGAACGCCGAGATGCCACACCCCCGCACCATAAGTCTAGCTCACACATGAAATGGGTAGTCCATATATGAACCGGACTTATGGCGAACGGGTGACAGTAAAAAAACGACACACTAGCTAGGCGGGACTAACCCTCAATTAAATACGATCATGCATAATCAATAAAACGGAAGCATAATATACATTCATGTCTTTAACATAATCCTTCCATCATTTACATAAATCCAATTCCAAAGATATCCAAATAGGTCATACTTAATACATAGGTACCAAGAGACCTAACAATACATATATGCATAAATAATGTACAATAAAGTGAGGAAGACAAGTGCTAGACCCAAAGAACAAAAGACCTGACTCGATCCCTCCTATCATGCAACCCTTGAAACCTGAAAAGTAAGAGGTGTCAGTCAACCAAAGACTGAATGAGGGGTATAGATAAATATATGCGCACATACATGCAAGTTATAATCTCGGGTAATAATTTTGGAAAATAACAATATAATTCAGTAAAATAAGAGATACTATCGCCCGAGGTTACAACTAATTCAATTTATCAATTTAATCAATTCAATACAATTAATTCGTGGCCCGACGAGTGAGGGCAAATCTCCAACCTTACTCCGACAGTGAACATTACCAATATTTAGCGTATCAAGGATTAAGTGAGCATGCAAGTTATTACAGTGCACAATAAACAATTTCCGTCTATCCTTCTTCCTCCGGTGATGGCCGGGTGATCGGCCCGAACCATCCAATCAGACGAGGGGAGCGCGAACACTCAAACCCTCAGGTTCCCATCACCCAACCAAACCTCCTGGTGGGTTCCGGGTTAGTCCTATCAATCATGTGGAGAGTGAGCACAAGGTTAAACGGAGACCCCTATGGTCGTCCCGGGTCCCCCTGACCCACACCTCCTGGGCCCCATTCAACATTCATTCATTCATTCATTCTCGTCAAAACATCAATCAATCAATCCGTTCGATCTGTGAAACCAGTTGAAAATCAATAGATTTTGGAAAACTATAGATATATAGATATATTTTGGCTTAAAACGTCACATAGGGTTACATGGGTTCTATATATCTAGAAATTAAACCTCACCTGTGCCGACAATACAACAAGGATATAATTATGAAGCTTGCTCCTTATCAACGGGAAGACAATCTGTGTAAAAAGGGACAAGTGTTTGTGAGACACGACTCTATTGAACCAATTACGACGCACGGCAAAGTCATGATCAATGGGTCATCCAATAACAAATAAGGAATGTCAAATAAAAGCATAATTATCAATAAACCAAGTATATAAGTCATATAATTCACATATGGGAGCCAAGGAAGTGAGAGGTATGCAATAAGAAGGGTTTTGATGAAGTTTGGCAAAAATCGACAATTCCCGAAAATACACATGCTGTGGAAAAATGAGAATATCTAAAGTTCTAGAAATTGGAATTAGTTTTTCTTTGCTGGGAATGAAACTAGACAAGTAGACCTTTAAAATGGTATATAGCTCGTTTTCTAGTTCAAAGCGAGGAGAAAATGGCGTAAGCTTGAAGTTGGGTGAATGCAGTTTGTCGGTAAAGCAGCGATACCAAAAAGAATTGATAATATCTCACAAATGGGAAAAGAAATTGAGGTGATTCCAATTGGAGGTTGTTCTAGACTTCAATATCTTTCCAACGGTTCAAAACTCAGGTCATTTGGAGTTCGGATGAGGGAGTACCCGGTCGGGTAAAATTCAAGGGAAAAGTTCCCCGACCGAGTAAAGCTGTCCAGAAGCTCTACGGGGGAAAAGTACCCGCCCGGGTACTGTTCCAGAGCTGGAAAAAGGGGCAAAACAGGGGTAGCTTCGGAAAAGAAAGAAAAGGAATGAAAACCCAAAGCAAACTCAACCAAAATGCTCCAAAACAATCATATAACATGTATATGAACATATATATCAATTAAGAAACATTTAATCCATGGAAACATGTATAGATCATCAAGAAATCATCAACCAAACCCTATATATATCATGATATCCAAGTCTCAAATTATTCATGAATTCATGCAAGCTTTCAAGATTAATGATCCTAAGCATGCTTCTAATCACTTATACACAAGAAATCATCAAATAACCCTCAAACCCTAATCATATAATCATCAAGGAATTCAAACAACTTCATGTTATACCTTGAAATGAAAAAAGAATGGAAGGAAATGGTGGTATGATGACGATGATTCAACTTGAATGCTAATTCCTTGAATTCTAGCTTGAAATTTGATGAAACCCTCCCTTCTCTTCTCTTGGTGTAAAAACCGATTCTTAGTGTGTGTGTGTGTATGTAGTTCTTGTATGAAATGTAATGTATGAGAATGTGGAAGAAGAGATACATATATGATATATTATATCTCCCACTAGCCTACACTAATCTCCATTAATTGCACTTAAGTCCCTAAGTTATTTAAATGAATGAAATCAAGCTTCAATTCATGATATATGAGCAATTAACTTCAATTCATGTTATACAATTTAGTCCATGTAATTATGAAGGGTGATCAATTAAGGACACATAAGCAATTAAATCACATTCGGCAATTAATTCACGTAGCAATTGAATTCAATTCACGTAACAAGTCTCAAGTTGACAAGTATTTCAATTAAACAGGTAGAAATATAATTCATATAATCGTAATGAAATATAAGAATTTAATAAGCGAAAGAATTAAATAAATCCTAACTCTCGAAGAAAATCACACGTGTCGTGCGTACCTGAACCGATGGAAAATTGGGGCGTTACATGAATTATGTGCTTTAATTGTATCTTGTGGTTTTAATTGCACTCATTTCCATTTACTAAGCAACCATGCATATATAGTGTTGACATTACAGGATGCCTCGAGGTCGCCATCATCATGAGAGTTCTCCGGGTCATAGGCGACATCGTCGTGATCGTTCACCTCCACCTCGTCCAGCTCCGCCACAGGATTTCATGAATGTGGTGGTTGGCCTTATAGATCAGAGGATGAGAGGGCATGTTCCTCCCGCACCGCCTGCTCCACCAGTACAATTAGAAGCACCTATTTCTGCTATACTCCGAGAATTCCAGAATCAACATCCCCTTAAATTCTTCAACGACAACGATACTGAGGCAGAGATGTGGTTAAAGGAAGTTGAGAGAATCTGGGAACTTATACCATGCGAGTCCCGAGAGAAAGCTTGTTGCATCATTACTTTGATCCAAGGAGAAGCTTACTCTTGGTGGGAGAGTACTAAGATAGTGTTGGATGCTGCCGGGGAAGAAATAAATTGGGAGGTATTCACTCGAGAATTCAAGAACAAGTTCTTTCCACCCTCAGCGCGTACTAGGAGACTGAAGGAGTTCACGGAATTAAAGCAAGGAAGGATGTCAGTTTCGGAGTATATAGCCGAGTATGAGAGGCTATCTCGCTATGCACCTAATATAGCGAGTGATAACTTTCATAAAGCAATGCAGTTTGTGCAAGGACTTCGACCGGACATACTGGAAGCAATTGAAGCGGTCAATACAAGCACTTGGGCCAAAGCTACTATCAAAGCTTTGAAAGTTGAGGATGCCGTAAAAGCTAGGAGCTCTACCTCACGAGTGGGACCGACTTAGAAGGCTCCACCTAAGCTGGCTTGGTCACCATCTCCGGAAAAGCCCCTTTGCACTTATTGTAGACGTGACACACATACCTACGATGGTTGTAGGAAGTGGTTGCGTTTGTGTTTCCATTGTGGGAGTGCTGAGCATCAGATAGATATATGTCCGGAGCGACAAGAGCTATCCACCGGGGGTCAGAGACCATTTATCAGGCAAGAACAATGGTGAATGGTACATCTAAACATGCATACCACGTGCATCATGCGATTTCTTAGTTTGTATATCTGTATTCCTTGTGTTTGCTATTTGCTCTTATGTGAATAATTGAAGTGTTGATCTTTCCTACTTGCTCCATATGTGACGGTGTATGTAAGTGTTATTTAAGTTTGTGTGTGGTATGGTTGTACGAGAGACGGGGTGCTCTCTTCTTTGTGCGAGAGATGGTGTGCTCTCTTCTTTGCTCGAGAGACGGGGTACTCTCTTGTTTGTTGAGAAACGGGATTTTCTCATTAATTTTTTGGGGGAGACGGGGCTCTCTCGTCTTGTGTTTAAATTTGTAGGTCGAGTAGTGGACCTGGGGACCAGGTCCTCTTAAGGAGGGGAGATTGTAACGCCCCAATTTTTCAATTATGCAATATGTGACATAATGTGAAATAATTGCCAATTACGACATAATTATTTAATTACTTAATTGTCCTGAAGTGATCATTTTTCTTAATTTGAGGATCTAATTGTATTAACTTTGATTGGGACTTAAATGATTATTTTTCCATGAGTGTGAACCTAATTGCATGACTTATGAATTGGAGGGATCTAATTGCAATTTATGCCTAGACTTATAATATCTAGCATATATTTCTTCCATGAGCTCATTTCATTCTATCGTTACACTCTTTGCTTTCTGTAGCGCCCCCACTTTGCTGGTAGGGAGCGGCGCCCCAACCCCCGCACTGAAGCACCCCTCAAGTAATGGTGTGAGCCATCACTCAAGAAATACCCCAGCGAACGGCATATCCATTAACGATTAACAAATACTGTTTAACTATGTGGCTTATGCAGCGGAAAATCAGAGTATTTTAAAACTTTTCAAAACATGTGTGTGATGGCATATAAACAAGCAAGTACTGATCGTTAAGCAGAAGAGACTATTAACATTACTGTATCAATTGAACATTGTCACGGGAGCATAAGATAGCAATTGTAGCAGTATCCAAGTAGCAGAAGGATTATTACAAAAGCATAAGGTAAAGTATCAATGCAGCCATATAACATATGCAGGACACAAAATAGATTAATAAAGTAAAGTCCTGACTCAAACAAAATGAACACTCTAGAGCTTCAAGATACCTCTAGACTGCGGCTGCAAGACCTGAAACCATGAGGCCAGAAAACAGGTAGAGGTATTAGTCAAAGTGACTAAGTGAGGGATATCTTTAAAAGAAAGTACTTAAAGTAAACGTTTGAAGTGAAGTTCATAAGGTAAAACCTTTAATGCAAAGCTTTGAAGAAGAACTTAAGAATAAGTTCAAGTGATAAAACCCTTTGATGCAATGCTATAAGTAATGAGAGTTTTCAAAACACTTTCATGAATGCTGTCACACGCGCACACATATGCTATGATTTGGTTCATATGATTTTCATAAAACGGGATAAGGGTAGGGAACAACTTTGCAAGATATGAACCAACTTTATGAAAACATTGATGCCCGCAAGCTAGGCTTCTCCATCCTTACTCCAGAAAACATGACCATTAATAGGGTGTTGGACCGAGATCAACAACACCCTAATACATACACACATGCACCATCCTCCACCAAGTTTCACTTCGGGGAGCGACCCCTAGGTGACCATTAACCATTGATTTGGGAATAGATTTGCGGTCCATTCCCGACAATTGTCCTGACTTAACCAAACCTCCTGATTAAAGTCGGTATCAATCGCCTAGTGTGGCGGCCGGTATTAGTGATGTCGTTGGCGCTCACCTCCCGAGCATCACCTCTACACAAAACCGCCGGGCCCATACCATTAACCATTGATTGCTTGCACCATTGATGACATCCAGAATAAATCCGAATGTATGAACCATTGAACATATGCATTGAACCATTGATGCAATACTTTGAAAACATGAACCATTGATGCATTACTTTGAAAACATTGAACCATTGATGCTATACTTTGAAAACATGAACCATTGATGCTATACTTTGAAAACATGTGCCTTTGATCAATGAATAACTAATACGATTGGGTTCTTTGAAGAATCATCCCTTATAAAGGGTATTTCAAAACAAGAATGTAAAGCACTAGACTTAGAGTCTCAAAACAATTGAATCATTAAGTATTCATGGTTCCAGTTGAAAGCATTTATAACCTCACCTAATAGTAACAGTAGGTAGGATAGATTATGCAGTGCCCTGGGGATTCCAGTGCTCAACCTTAACTCCTGTAAGTGTGTACTAAGGTGAGCTAAGACACACTTCTATCACGATGCACATAAACATATAAAACAAGTACAGAACATGTAATGACAAGAGAGTAATACCATTTAAGGTATTAGAGAAGGATAACACACAAAGGAATCCTTAAAGTGAGTTATCATTAACGTGGGACTATGATCTTACTATAATCGATTAGGAATTAATCAAATTATGAGTCCTATCGCAAAACCTTAAGGTTATAAAACAAGTCCTCGAAAGAAAACACATTTTGAAAACACATTTTAGACCCCGGATTTGAAATCCCTAAGTGCAAATGTCTATTAAGAAAGCACAAGTTTTAATTCACTTTTACTATTCAAAAGCACTATTCACAGTTACTATTCCTGATTACTATTCATGGATTACTATTCACATGTTACTATTCACTTGTCGGGTCAAAGGGTCGGGTCAAACCCACACACTAAACACACACTCAAGCACACACACGAGCACACTCACACACACACGGCATGCACACATACACACACCTTAATTCAATTATGATCTTGATTATAACCTATAGTTTCAAGTTCATGTTATTATAAGCAAGTGTGATCTAGGTTAAAGGCATAACCTATGGTTAAGAGGTCTAATTAAAGCATAACATCAAGTTATGAAACACTATTCTATCTTAGGTTACAACATGTGACACTATCAAAGTGTATAATATATAATCAAAGCACTATTCCATTAATCTATATCATATCATAAGCTCAAGTCATAATATATGAGTCATGTAACATTGTAACAATGTAATAACATATCATAGACATAAGTCATAGCATATCAAGACCATTAATCATGTAACATTTATCAATTGAGACCATATAGTAACATGTAACAAGTTATAATATAATTGATCATAGTTTACTATTCCATTGCATAACATGCTTGAACATAAATTAAATATCATAATCATGCATCAATTATCATCATATAATAGCTCCATAACATGATCATACCATATACTAAAGCAATTCATAACATTTCATAGCATATACTAAACAATTAAATCATAATTCACTACTAACAAACATATCATAAAACTATATAATAAATGCATAAAATAAAATCCTATATGTCTTAGGGAAGACCCTAAGACCCAACCTAAACATAATATAAACATACCATAACATAAAAACATAAACTAAACTAAAACATAACATAAAAACATAACATAAAATAAATAAAACAACTAACCTAGCTAACAAAGGGGGGGAGAGACGGCAAGAGGGGGAGAGGGAGAGAAAGAAAGGGAGTTGTTAACACAACATTGAGCAAGGAAAATGAATGGCATGAGAGCTCTATTTATAGGTGTTGGGAAGCCCCTCACATTGGAAATAAACTTGAGGTAAGGGTATGAGAGCAAAAGTGGATGTCTTCTCTTGGAAGCTTCATCATTCATGAAACAAAATAGGGGCTGCTGGAGGGTAATTCAGTAATTTCGCTGCCAAAACGTGAAGGTAAGAGGCTGGAAGTATAACCATTCCGTCCGGCCAAAAATTAGCTTCGAAACGCATATTCATACGTCGAAATCGGATTTACCGTTTCAAAGATACATTAGTTTTAGTGAATAAAAGTTTTGAGCTCGAAACTCGACATGAGTGAAAAATGACTTTCTAGAATGATTTTCAAGTCCGGATTGTTTCCAAAATTCAAGAAATAAATCGAGAAGCGTTTTGAATCCAATATCGACTATAAAACGTTTTACCGTTAAAAAGTTGAAAACGTAGAATGAATAGTGAATTCTTACGTACAAACGTACGCTTCAAAATTTCAAGCTAGGGTTTGAATCAAGAGTTGTAAAACATTTCAAAAATCTTGAAATAGCTCGAGTAATGCAAATCCAGAGAGAAAACATTTTCCGAATGAAACCCGTTCGTAGTAGAAATAGTGAACTAGGGTTTTCGTAAACATTTTCAATAAAACGAAGTTCGGAATAGAGTTTCAAGTCAAGATTGATTTCAATAGACTCGTTTCGACTCAAGGATCGATTTGACTGTAAACTTGGGTAGGAAAGATATCAGAATCAAAAGCTCATTTTCAGATGAATAGTAACTTTGGTCGGTAAGTTCCCAAAATGCCCTTATGGTTCAAGGAAGGTTTCCGGAGCTTGGAAAACAAGTTCAAAGGATAGGAAAACATGTGATATGAACCTATAGGGTTCCATTGAAGCATTGGGTAATATAGGCTTGGGAAATGAATAGTAAACTGTATCGAAGGTCAAGAATTCCCCCTTAAAACATGTCAGATCACATATGAGCACAAAGTTCATGTAAGAATGCAATGCATGAAGTTTATAAACTTGGATCACGGTCTATAAACGCTTTACCAATGCCCTTAGTTTACCATTTTCATCCAGGCCCTGTTTTGGGCTGTTACACTTTCTCTCTTTTACCGATCCAAAAACCCCAAGGAGAAGAAGTGGATTTCATCATTTTCAAGCTTGAATTCAAGGGGAAATTGCGTACTTTGAAGCATAATCATCATCACCACATCATCTCTTTTCCTTCTTCTCATTCATTCAAGGTATATGAGTTTAGTTTGGGAAATTCATGAATAAATATGAGAGCTAGGGTTATGTGTTGAGCTTGGTAATTTATGTTTTAGTTGTTGGAAGCATAAATACTTGATTATAGTTTGGATTTGATGTACATATTATGAAGTTTATGAGCTTAGATCATAGGTTGATATATGGGTTTGGAATGAATGATTCTTGATGATTAAACATAGATTTAAGTTTTTATATGAGTTATTATTGAACTATAAGTATGCTAGTATGTATATTACTTGATTTATATAATTTGGGAGTTGTGTTATGGGTGTTTTGAATGATTTTGGTGTTATTTCGTGCTTCCCCTGCATATTGCCCTGTTTCTGCATCACCTGCATTTCGGGAACAGCCCTTCCCATCCCAGTTCATTTTGGGAACGGCCATTCCCAACCCCTGAAAGCTGTCCCGCGAGACTGGGAACGACCATTCCCAGTTTTGGCCTGTGGCCGGAACGACCGTTCCCAGCCCCAAAATTCCCAAAATCTTTACAGACGCGCAGGATCGTTTCGGAGAGCCGGGAACGACCCTTCCCATTTCAGTTCAAACCTGGAACGGCCGTTCCCACGCTCCAGGGGATGTTTATTAGTTTCTGCATGAATTTTACCAATTCAGTTCCATTTCTTTGCCTTTAATTGATCCTTACATGCTAGTATATGATTGTTTTATGCTCAAATATGATCATGACACTTGATAATTGTCCATTCTCGTCATTGCATGTCCTGTTACGCCGTTCGGCCTAATTGGTTCATTTGAGTCGTGTCTCATGTACACTTGTCTTTGTTGCACAGACCAGCACCCCAGTGACGTGGAGTGGGCTTCTTAGGTCGTGTCTTTCTCTTTATTTTGTCGGTACATGTGAGGTTTAATTGCTAGATATATAGAACCCTTACATGGGAGATTGTTAGGAATAGTGCCCTAGAAAGCCGATTGTATATCCGCTTTGTGCTTTTCCTTATTGTAATCACAGACAATCTTTGAATGAAATAACGAATTAAGGCAACACTTCTTTATATGCTCTTGTTTGGTATGCGTTTACTTTAGCTGTGCATGTATGAGAACTCCCCTAATCCTGATGACTTTAGGACTCTACCATTTAGGTGAAATGGTTCATGAAACGAGCCCTATATCACATAAGTCATGATTAGTAAAATACTCCAAGCCGATGAGTCCTACAGACAGTGGGAGTGTCAACCTGACTCCTCTAAGGCTTGCTTGTGGGATCACGCCCTTAAGAAGGACCACCTTGTTTCATGGAGGTGCAAAGTGTATAGTTGATACGTGCGTGATACATGAGGGTGCTTACTTTAATAAGTAAGTTCACTGAGGTGCCCCGTGTGAGAACATTCCTAAATGGGAAAGGAAGTTTCTATTTCAGGAAATGGAAACTTCCAGATTAGGAAATATCTCACGAGTCATTGATGTGATTAATTGATCCTTAGACTTGAGGTTCCTTGTCACTTTATGAGTTAACTCTGTAGTCTTAGGTATAAGCTTTAAAGGGTGTCGCCTTAGACAACTGATTCAAGGCTTATGCTGGGGCTGCACAAGTGATTCATGAAAGTGAATGAGAATCAAGAAAGGACCTACACTTGCATATGCAAGGTGATCTCTTATTGTGTAAGTCATTCATATGCCATATGGAGTCCTTGGCCAAGGCAGTAGATCAAGACATCAAGAAAAGTGTTTCTTGGATTGAGATCAAATGGATATGAAATGCACTTAGCTTTAAGACCGGATTATTAGGGTTCTGATTATTCCCTTGCCCTAGATCTTGGTTGAGAGATAGTAAGTAGGAGGATTGTATCTCACATGAATCAATGACTTAAAGGTTCTGTCGAATCCGAACATTCCAATTCAGCTAGGGGTTAAACACCTGTTGCTAGACTATGGTCGTTTAATCTGTGGACTGATTAATTAATTAGTGAATTAATTAATTAGGGTCACTGCTAATTGAATTCAGAACCTAGAGGGTCACACACAACAACTTGGTTACATGAGTTGAGGCTTGAAAATGATTAAACGAGTTAATCGGGCCAAGAGGGTTCCACACGTGTGAAGTCACACGTGTGGCTCACGTGAGTGACACGTGTCACTGTGACACGTGTGTATATATATATATTATATATATATTAAATAATTAATTAGTTAATTATTTAATAGACTTTGGTTTAATTTTGAATTAAAAAGAAAGTCTAATTTTGGAGAAAATAATCTAGTTAATTAATTACGAATTAATTAATTAGATAAAAATAAGTTATTTATTTTATAATAAATAAAGTATAAAATTATCCAAAAATAGTTTGGATATTTTTAGCTCTCTTAAAAGTTGACTTGAATTAGAATTCAAAGTCAAAGTTGGAAAATACTTGATGATCAAGTAATAGGAGAGAGGGACCAAAATCCTAGCCCATAAAGGACTAGGAATTTCGGCACCCCCCTCCCTATAAATAGGGGAGCTCGAGCTCCTTATGGAGCTAATTGACAATTCTTTTGGTTCATGTGTTGAACACCTTCCTTTCTCCAAGATTAAATTAAACCCTAGGTTAAGCCTAAACACTAACTAGAGAACTAGCATCCTTACTAGTTAGATTGTGATCAAGTTGGTGGACTTTCTCTAGAGACTTCAAGTTAGAAGTTTGAAGATTCGAGCTTTACCAAGGAGAGGGGATCAAGCCGCGAGAAGAGTGTTCTTGGGTGGCTTGAAACGCTTCAAGAAAGTATAAAAGAAATGTAAGTTTTCTATCTTTACGAATTTGGTTACACGATTGCGAGTTCAAGGTCCTTTTGTTGGGAAAATTTTTTAAATTCCGCTGCTTTCTGATTCGTGTTTTCCAACAAGTGGTATCAGAGCCACCTCGTTAATCGTGTTTTTGATTCGTCTCAATTATTCTGAATTTGGTAGAAATTCTTAGGCTTAGATGCGAATTAGGTATTCATGAGTTCTTTTAGAAAGCCTGAAATACGAAACTGTAATTTTTCCTGAATTTCTGAAACTGTTTTCTTAAATTGTGATTTTGAAAACCGTTTTGATTGAAATATGTTTAAATTTAATTTTTAATTTTTGGATTGAACCGGGTTTTCGAGAAACCCAGAAATACGAAACGAACACGAAAAGCAACGAGCCTAGGCGTGCTAGCACGTCGCACGCCCAGGCCCGTCGACGCATCCCAGCTCCTCCCGCAACAGCGCGGGAGCCGTCCCGGGCGCGGCTAGGCGCGCCCGCCCAGTCCGTCCCGCAACCGCGCGGGACGTCTGCTCAGCGCGCCTAGTCGCGGCGGGCGCTGCTGCGCGCGGCGCGCGCATGATGCACGCCCAGCGTGCGCACGCGAGCGGCAACTGCCACGCGCTGTGCGCGCCGCTGGCGCGCGTCTGCGCGCGCTGCTTCGCGGCGGTGCCTCACGCGGCTGGGCCCTTTTTTTTTGGGCTCGTTTTTCGTGTTTCGTGTTTTTCGTGTTCTCGGTCCGTAAAATCCCGATTTAATTTTATTTTAATTTTATCTTTTAAAATCAGTTTTGTTAAAATAAAATAATTTTAAAATTTTGATTGAATTGGATTTTTGAGAAATTGAAGCGATTTGGATTTTGGGAAAACTATGAATTTTATTTTCTGAAAATAATGAAAGAATAAAATTATTAATTTTGGAAATTAATTGGAATTTTATTGGTTTATTGTTTTTCGGGTTTTATTGAAAAGGCTCTTGAACAAGAATTGCATCTAAGTCGTGTTTTAAGTCATTAGGACTTGAAACGAGAATTTTAATTTATTGGTTAAATTTAAATTCTTGCAAAAGCATGTTAGGTGATCATGGGTTTAGATCTATGTATGGTTTTAATTTATGCACATAGATGGTTTAAATTGGGGTTGGAGCCCTATAGTTGCGTTTTTTCAATTGAGGTTGGAGCCTCACTTATGTGCGTACTGTTATGTGATTTATTATGTGGCTTTCCATATTACTGTTTTTGAGGCCGGGGTATGCCCCGTGTAATTGTCTAAGGCCAATATGAAGATTGAGCCTTATTACTTTATGTCTTTTTCTTTTTATTGTAATTTGAGAGTAGAGATAGGTGGTGAGGTTTTATTTTCATTTTGGAGACAATGCACCCATGGAGTAAGATGGACCACATTCAAGTAACAAGGAGGCCATAAGTGAAGACCCCTCAAAATGTTAGGGAGGGGAATCTCAATTGTTAAATGTAATAGAGATAGGGCTCGTATTTTGTTACCGCTTTCCCTTATGTGATTTAAACTGTTTATGTGGCATGTATGTTAGAACTTGTGATTGTGGTGTGGCTCCCACATATCACGCATAAGATAGGTAGAACCCATGATCATTACATGTTAGTATCATGCTAGGACATGTTATCTGTTTATGTGCTTGTTTGATATGCATTTAAGTGTACTTGCATTAATCAAGACTAATAAAATTGGATAACATATATGTTGGTGAGGTCGAACCGGACAACTCTCCGGTTGATTCGAAAATTCCCATTAAATATTAAGCTAATTTCGAACAAATAGGTGTTTAATTCGAGATGCAAATTTTGAATTAAATTCCTAGCCTTCCATCAATAGGTTTTAAGTTTAGTAAATAAAGGTAGTTATTGTCCGCGAGTCGTGGGATAGCTAGTGGAGCTTATTAGTTCTTGGTTACCTAATTAATCATTTTAAATGATCAATATTTCGTGGACAATTTTAGCAAGGGCGATGTCCGCGAGTCGTGGGTCGTTCGAACTAAGTTTTGGTCATGATCTTATGATTGATGGGTCTAGCTTAACGCCTAAGTAAATATGGATGTCGCACGAGTCGTGGGTCCATATTGAAAGATAGGTGATGCAAAAACAATTACTAAGAGTTCTAAAGGTGTTAGAATTGGTAAGTTGTACCTACCTAGGGTTCTTACTTAGAATATCCGCGAGTCGTGGGTTCCAGGTAAAATGCCTAGGATCTTAGTACCCATTGGGAAACGTGTTCCTCTTAGATCTTTGGGAATTCTAGATCTTTGAAAAACAGTGGGAGCTACAATAGATTAAAGACCTTATCTTTTGTATATCGTTATAATTCAGCATGCTCACTAGTTCTCTGTTTTACCATTTAGGTCGTAGATTCTGTGATTCTCTACGTGTTTTGAAATGGCAACCAAAAACCCTCTTGTATCGATCCTCGAGTTAAACAAGTTGACTGGTCCCAACTATTCTGATTGGCTGAGGAATCTAAAAATCATTTTAGATTCTGAGAAGAGAACTTATGTTCTCTTCGAACGGGAGCCTAGTCCCGAAGGGGAGGCTCCCACTCGGGTCGAGCGGGACACGATTCAGAAGTGGAAGGATGATAATCTCCAAGCCCGTTGCCTTATGTTGGCTAACATGTCTCCTGACTTGCAAAGGCAACATGAGGCCATGGAATTTGCTTGGGAGATTTACGACCACTTAGAGCAACTTTACCGCCCTCATGAACTTGTTACAAGGTATAACACTTCAAAGGAATTGTTCCACTTGAGAAAGAGGGAAGGTTCAAGTGTCCATGAATATGGACTCAAGTTTCTTGCCCTTACTGAGAAACTTGCTTCCATGGACATGCCACTGAAAGATGAGCTTTCAGTGGATTTGTTGCTAGCTTCGCTCCCACCATCATTCAACCCATTTGTCCTTAACTTCAACATGAATCATGCTGGTGCTACTGTAGCTGAGATGATTAGTCAGCTTGTGACTGCTGAAAGCACGATCAAGAAGGACAATAAGGTTTTGATGGTGAATGCTCCATCTTCCTCTTCTGGGCCTTCTAAAGGTAAGGGCAAGAAAGCCCAAAAGAAGAAGAAGAAACCCCTTAGGCCCACTGGTGGCATTTCGAAGGGGAAGGCCCAAAAGAAGAAGCGTGATCAGAAAGAGGATGTTTTCTTCCATTGTGGCAAAGCGGGACATTGGAGGAGAAACTGCCCAGAGTACAAAGCTACTCTAAAGAAAGGTATCTTTCTCGTTGAAGTAAATCTTTCTATTAATTCTAGTTCTTGGGTACTTGATACCGGTTGTGGAACTCATATCTGTAATAATGTACAGATGCTAAGTGAAGTCCAACAACTCAAAGAAGGAGAATGTGTCTTGAAGATCGGCGATGGCTCAAACGTTGAAGCTCGAGCTTTAGGCACAATTAGATTAGATTTAGGTAGTTTTGAGTTAGTATTAAATAAAGTCCTTTATGTACCGAGCATTATTCGTAATATAATTTCAGTTCCAATATTAGATTGTGAAGGTTATGAAACTTATATTAAGAATGGTAAATATTTTATCAAACGGAACAACTCTTCCGTTCATATCGGTACTCTAAGTAATGGACTTTACCTAACTCAAAATATCAATATTATGAATATACAACGAGAAACAAAGCGTAAAAGAGATGACAAAGTTTCAGCTCCCTTATGGCACGCTAGATTAGGACACATTTCCAAGAACAGAATTAGCAAGATAAACACTTTAGGATCATTCTCTGAAAATGATCTCAAAGAGTTAACTTCTTGCGAATCCTGTCTCAAAGGAAAGATGTCCAAAGTTCCTTTTAAAGGAACTGTGGAACGTGCCACTAAGGTTTTGGATTTGATCCATACTGATGTTTGTGGACCGCTTAGTGTAAGCACTAGAAGCAATCATCAGTATTTCATAACCTTTACTGATGACTTTAGTCGGTATGGTTATGTATACTTAATGAAGTATAAATCTGAAGCTTTTGTGAAATTCTTAGAATTTCAAAAGGAGGTTGAGAACCAAACTGGTCACAAGATCAAAGCACTTCGATCTGATCGAGGAGGCGAGTATCTTAGTGAAGAATTCCTTAATCATCTCAAAGATAATGGAATTATCTCTCTGTGGACTCCTCCGGGAACTCCTCAGCTTAATGGAGTTTCTGAGAGAAGGAATTGAACCCTACTTGATGTGGTTCGTTCCATGATGAGTTTCACTGACTTACCACCTTATTTCTGGGGTTATGCCCTAGAAAGTGCAGCAAAGATTTTGAATCTAGTTCCCTCTAAGTCAGTCCCTAAAACGCCCTATGAAATGTGGCATGGTAAAATCCCTAGTTATTCTTACTTAAGAATTTGGGGTTGTCCTACTTACGTGAAGAGGACAGTGGGAGATAACTTAGAATCTCGTTCTAACTTATGCTACTTTGTAGGTTATCCTAAGGAATCCATAGGATACTATTTCTATGATCAATCTGAGCAAAAGGTGTTTGTTTCCAGAAATGCCACTTTTCTTGAGGAACCGTTCCTTAAAGAAAAGAAAGGCAAGATCATAGAATTAGAAGAAGTACAAAATGACCCCACATCACCCACTGAAGAAACGTCCCACTCTGATCAACCACAACCAATCACGAATTTCGATACACATGAAAATCCTCCTCTAAGGCGTTCTGAATGCAATCCTAGACAGCCGGAGAGATGGTATGGATTCTTCCATGAAATCTCTCAAAAGGATAATGATCCTTCAACATATGAGGAGGCACTTTCAGATTCTGACTCTGAACAGTGGATAGAAGCCATGAAATCCGAAATGGATTCCATGAACTCCAACCAAGTTTGGACCTTGGTAGATTTGCCTGATAGGGTCAAACCCATAGGTTGCAAATGGATCTTTAAGAGAAAGCTTTGAGTTGATGAAAGCATTGCAGCCTACAAAGCAAGACTGGTTGCAAAAGGATTCACTCAGAGACCCGGCGTGGATTTTGATGAAACCTTTTCACCAGTTGCAATGCAAAAGTCTATTCGGATCATGCTTGCCATTGCTGCATATTATGACTATGAGATATGGCAAATGGATGTGAAAACTGCCTTTCTCAATGGTGACATTGACAAAGACATTTATATGGAGCAACCCATAGGTTTCACATTCAGTGGGAGTGAGCAAAAGGTTTGCAAACTCCAAAGATCAATCTATGGATTGAAACAGGCTTCTAGGAATTGGAACATTCGATTTGATGAATCAGTCAAAGCGTTTGGCTTCATCCAGATTACGAATGAATCATGTGTGTATAGAAAGGAATTGGAGACCTCAGTGCAATTCTTAGTACTTTATGTTGATGACATCCTTCTTATTGGGAATTCGAAGGATGACATGAAAGTGACTAAGTTATGGTTATCGAACCAATTCGAGATGAAAGATCTTGGTGATGCGTCCTATATCCTTGGAATCAAAATCTATAGAGATAGATCTAGAAGGTTAATAGGACTATCACAGTCGATGTACATTGACAAAGTATTGAAGAGATTCAATATGGAGTCAGCAAAGGTTAAGAACCTTCCTATGAGTGTAGGAACATGTCTTTCAAAGAAGATGTATCCTAAGACTAACCTTGAGAAGGAAAGAATGACTCATACACCTTATGCATCAGCAATAGGTAGCATAATGTATGCAATGTTATGTACTCGACCGGATGTGGCTTATGCACTTAGTGTAACGAGTCATTTCCAATCTGACCCTGGAGATGGTCACTGGGCTGCCGTGAAGAATATTCTTAAGTACTTGAAAAGTACTAAAGATTTATTCTTAGTTTACGGAGGTCAGAAAGATCTTACTGTCGAAGGATACTGCGATGCAAGTTTTGCATCTGACTTAGATGATTTTAAGTCAATGTCAGGATACATTTTCTGCCTAAACGGCGGAGCAGTGAGTTGGAAGAGTTCCAAGCAAACTACCACTGCAGATTCGACCACTGAGGCCGAATACTTAGCTGCAAATAATGCAGCTAAGGAAGGTGTTTGGATTAGAAACTTCATTCAAGAGTTGAATGTTGTTCCTAGCATGAAAGACCCCATCACTGTGTTTTGTGACAACACTGGGGCGGTTGCTCAAGCAAGAGAACCAAGATCTCACCAACGGACCAAGCACATTATGAGGAAGTATCACCTAATCCGTGATATTATCAAAAGAGGAGATGTGCAAATTGAGAGGGTCACATCAGCAGAGAACGTGGCAGATCCACTTACTAAACCCCTTAGTCGAGAAGCTTTCCAAGGTCATCTTCAGAAGATGGGACTTAGAGTAGCTTTAGAATGGCTTTGACGGGCAAGTGGGAGATTGTTAGGAATAGTTCCCTAGAAAGCCGATTGTATATCCGCTTTGTGCTTTTCCTTATTGTAATCATAGACAATCTTTGAATGAAATAACGAATTAAGGCAACACTTCTTTATATGCTCTTGTTTGGTATGCGTTTACTTTAGCTGTGCATGTATGAGAACTCCCCTAATCCTGATGACTTTAGGACTCTACCATTTAGGTGAAATGGTTCATGAAACGAGCCCTATATCACATAAGTCATGATTAGTAAAATACTCCAAGCCGATGAGTCCTACAGACAGTGGGAGTGTCAACCTGACTCCTCTAAGGCTTGCTTGTGGGATCACGCCCTTAAGAAGGACCACCTTGTTTCATGGAGGTGCAAAGTCTATAGTTGATACGTGCGTGATACATGAGGGTGCTTACTTTAATAAGTAAGTTCACTGAGGTGCCCCGTGTGAGAACATTCCTAAATGGGAAAGGAAGTTTCTATTTCAGGAAATGGAAACTTCCAGATTAGGAAATATCTCACGAGTCATTGATGTGATTAATTGATCCTTAGACTTAAGGATCCTTGTCACTTTATGAGTTAACTCTGTAGTCTTAGGTATAAGCTTTAAAGGGTGTCGCCTTAGACAACTGATTCAAGGCTTATGCTGGGGCTGCACAAGTGACTCATGAAAGTGAATGAGAATCAAGAAAGGACCTACACTTGCATTTGCAAGGTGATCTCTTATTGTATAAGTCATTCATATGCCATATGGAGTCCTTGGCCAAGGCAGTAGATCAAGACATCAAGAAAAGGGTTTCTTGGATTGATATCAAATGGATATGAAATGCACTTAGCTTTAAGACCGGATTATTAGGGTTCTGATTATTCCCTTGCCCTAGATCTTGGTTGAGAGATAGTAAGTAGGAGGATTGTATCTCACAAGAATCAATGACTTAAAGGTTCTGTCGAATCTGAACATTCCAATTCAGCTAGGGGTTAAACACCTGTTGCTAGACTATGGTCGTTTAACCTGTGGACTGATTAATTAATTAGTGAATTAATTAATTGGGGTCACTGCTAATTGAATTGAGAACCTAGAGGGTCACACACAACAACTTGGTCACATGAGTTGAGGCTTGAAAATGATTAAACGAGTTAATCGGGCCAAGAGGGTTCCACACGTGTGATGTCACACGTGTGGCTCACGTGAGTGACACGTGTCACACACGTGTGTATATATATATATATATTATATATATATTAAATAATTAATTAGTTAATTATTTAACAGACTTTGGTTTAATTTTGAATTAAAAAGAAAGTCTAATTTTGGAGAAAATAATCTAGTTAATTAATTACGAATTAATTAATTAGATAAAAATAAGTTATTTATTTTATAATAAATAAAGTATAAAATTATCCAAAAATAGTTTAGATATTTTTTAGCTCTCTTGAAAGTTGATTTGAATTAGAATTCAAAGTCAAAGTCAAAAATACTTGATGATCAAGTAATAGGAGAGAGGGACCAAAATCCTAGCCCATAAAGGACTAGGAATTTCGGCACCCCCCTCCCTATAAATAGGGGAGCTCGAGCTCCTTATGGAGCTAATTGACAATTCTTTTGGTTCATGTGTTGAACACCTTCCTTTCTCCAAGATTAAATTAAACCCTAGGTTAAGCCTAAACACTAACTAGAGAACTAGCATCCTTACTAGTTAGATTGTGATCAAGTTGGTGGACTTTCTCTAGAGACTTCAAGTTTGAAGTTTGAAGATTCGAGCTTTACCAAGGAGAGGGGATCAAGCCGCGAGAAGAGCGTTCTTGGGTGGCTTGAAACGCTTCAAGAAAGTATAAAAGAAAAGTAAGTTTTCTATCTTTACGAATTTGGTTACACGATTGCGAGTTCAAGGTCCTTTTGTTGGGAAAATTTTTTAAATTCCGCTGCTTTCTGATTCGTGTTTTCCAACACAACCGCCCCAGTGTTGTCACAAAACACAGTAATGGGGTCTTTCATGCTAGGAAAAACATTCAACTCTTGAATGAAGTTTCTAATCCAAACACCTTCCTTAGCTGCATCATTTGCAGCTAAGTATTCGGCCTCAGTGGTCGAATCTGCAGTGGTTGTTTGCTTGGAACTCTTCCGACTCACTGCTCCGCCGTTTAGGCAGAAAATGTATCCTGACATTGATTTAAAATCATCTAAGTCTGATGCAAAGCTTGCATCGCAGTATCCTTCGACAGTAAGATCTTTCTGACCTCCGTAAACTAAGAATAAATCTTTAGTACTTTTCAAGTACTTAAGAATATTCTTCACGGCAGCCCAGTGACCATCTCCAGGGTCAGTTTGGAAACGACTTGTCACACTAAGTGCATAAGCCACATCCGGTCGAGTACATAACATTACATACATTATGCTACCTATTGCTGATGCATAAGGTGTATGAGTCATTCTCTCCTTCTCAAGGTTAGTCTTAGGACACATCTTCTTTGAAAGACATGTTCCTACACTCATAGGAAGGTTCTTAACCTTTGCTGACTCCATATTGAATCTCTTCAATACTTTGTCAATGTACATCGACTGTGATAGTCCTATTAACCTTCTAGATCTATCTCTATAGATTTTAATTCCAAGGATATAGGACGCATCACCAAGATCTTTCATCTCGAATTGGTTCGATAACCATAACTTAGTCACTTTCATGTCATCCTTCGAATCCCCAATAAGAAGGATGTCATCAACATAAAGTACTAAGAATTGCACTGAGGTCTCCAATTCCTTTCTATACACACATGACTCATTCGAAATTTGCATGAAGCCAAACGATTTGACTGATTCATCAAATCGAATGTTCCAATTCCTAGAAGCCTGTTTCAATCCATAGATTGATCTTTGGAGTTTGCAAACCTTTTGCTCACTCCCACTGAATGTGAAACCTATGGGTTGCTCCATATAAATGTCTTTGTCAATGTCACCATTGAGAAAGGCAGTTTTCACATCCATTTGCCATATCTCATAGTCATAATATGCAGCAATGGCAAGCATGATTCGAATGGACTTTTGCATTGCAACTGGTGAAAAGGTTTCGTCAAAGTCCACGCCGGGTCTTTGAGTGAATCCTTTTGCAACCAGTCTTGCTTTGTAGGCTGCAATGCTTCCATCAACTCCAAGCTTTCACTTAAAGATCCATTTGCAACCTATGGGTTTGACCCCATCAGGTAAATCTACCAAGGTCCAAACCTGGTTGGAGTTCATGGAGTCCATTTCGGATTTCATGGCTTCTATCCACTGTTCAGAGTCAGAATCTGAAAGTGACTCCTCATATGTCAAAGGATCATTATCCTTTTGAGAGATTTCATGGAAGAATCCATACCATCTCTCCGGCTGTCTAGGAGTGCGTTCAGAACGCCTTAGAGGAGGGTTTTCGTGTGTATCGAAATTCGTGATTGGTTGTGGTTGATCAGAGTGGGACGTTTCTTCAGTGGGTGGTGTGGGGTTACTTTGTACTTCTTCTAATTCTATGATCTTTCATTTCTTTTCTTTAAGGAACGGTTCCTCAAGAAAAGTGGCATTTCTGGAAACAAACACCTTTTGCTCAGATTGATCATAGAAGTAGTATCCTATGGATTCCTTAGGATAACCTACAAAGTAGCATAAGTTAGAACGAGATTCTAACTTATCTCCCACTGTCCTCTTCACGTAAGCAGGACAACCCCAAATTCTTAAGTAAGAATAACTAGGGATTTTACTATGCCACATTTCATAGGGCGTTTTGGGAACTGACTTAGAGGGAACTAGATTCAGAATCTTTGCTGCACTTTCTAGGGTATAACCCCAGAAAGAAGGTGGTAAGTCAGTGAAACTCATCATGGAACGAACCATATCAAGTAGGGTTCGATTCCTTCTCTCAGAAACTCCATTAAGCTGAGGAGTTCCCGGAGGAGTCCACTGAGAGATAATCCCATTATCTTTGAGATGATTAAGGAATTCTTCACTAAGATACTCGCCTCCTCGATCAGATCGAAGTGCTTTGATCTTGTGACCAGTTTGGTTCTCAACCTCCTTTTGAAATTGTAAGAATTTCTCAAAAGCTTCAGATTTATACTTCATTAAGTATACATAACCATACCGACTAAAGTCATTAGTAAAGGTTATGAAATACTGATGATTGCTTCTAGTGCTTACACTAAGCGGTCCACAAACATCAGTATGGATCAAATCCAAAACCTCAGTGGCACGTTCCACAGTTCCTCTAAAAGGGACTTTGGACATTTTTCCTTTGAGACAGGATTCGCAAGAAGTTAACTCTTTGAGATCATTTTCAGAGAATGATCCTAAAGTGTTTATCTTGCTAATTCTGTTCTTGGAAATGTGTCCTAATCTAGCGTGCCATAAGGGAGCTGAAACTTTGTCATCTCTCTTACGCTTTGTTTCTCTTTGTATATTCATAATATTGATATTTTGAGTTAGGTAAAGTCCATTACTTAGAGTACCGATATGAACGGAAGAGTTGTTCCGTTTGATAAAGTATTTACCATTCTTAATATAAGTTTCATAACCTTCACAATCTAATATTGGAACTGAAATTATATTACGAATAATGCTCGGTACATAAAGGACTTTATTTAATACTAACTCAAAACTACCTAAATCTAATCTAATTGTGCCTAAAGCTCGAGCTTCAACGTTTGAACCATCGCCGATCTTCAAGACACATTCTCCTTCTTTGAGTTGTTGGACTTCACTTAGCATCTGTACATCATTACAGATATGAGTTCCACAACCGGTATCAAGTACCCAAGAACTAGAATTAATAGAAAGATTTACTTCAACGAGAAAAATACCTTTCTTTAGAGTAGCCTTGTACTCTGGGCAGTTTCTCCTCCAATGTCCCGCTTTGCCACAATGGAAGCAAACATCCTCTTTCTGATCACGCTTCTTCTTTTGGGCCTTTCCCTTCGAAATGCCACCAGTGGGCCTAAGGGGTTTCTTCTTCTTCTTTTGGGCTTTCTTACCCTTACCTTTAGAAGGCCCAGAAGAGGACAATGGAGCATTCACCATCAAAACCTTATTGTCCTTCTTGATCGTTCTTTCAACAGTCACAAGCTGACTAATCAGCTCAGCTACAGTAGCACCAGCATGATTCATGTTGAAGTTAAGGACAAATGGGTTGAATGATGGTGGGAGCGAAGCTAGCAACAAATCCACTGAAAGCTCATCTTTCAGTGGCATGTCCATGGAAGCAAGTTTCTCAGTAAGGGAAACAAACTTGAGTCCATATTCATGGACACTTGAACCTTCCCTCATTCTCAAGTGGAACAATTCCTTTGAAGTGTTATACCTTGTAACACGTTCATGAGGGCGGTAAAGTTGCTCTAAGTGGTCGTAAATCTCCCAAGCAAATTCCATGGCCTCAAGTTGCCTTTGCAAGTCCGGAGACATGTTAGCCAACATAAGGCAACGGGCTTGGAGATTATCATCCTTCCACTTCTGAATCGCGTCCCGCTCAGCCCGAGTGGGAGCCTCCCCTTCGGGACTGGGCTCCCCTTCGAAGAGAACATAAGTTCTCTTCTCAGAATCTAAAATGATTTTTAGATTCCTCAGCCAATCAGAATAGTTGGGACCAGTCAACTTGTTTGACTCGAGGATCGATACAAGAGTGTTTTTGGTTGCCATTTCAAAACACGTAGAGAATCACAGAATCTACGACCTAAATGGTAAAACAGAGAACTAGTGAGCATGCTGAATTATAACGATATACAAAAGATAAGGTCTTTAATCTAATGTAGCTCCCACTGTTTTTCAAAGATCTAGAATTCCCAAAGATCTAAGAGGAACAAGTTTCCCAATGGGTACTAAGATCCTAGGCATTTTACCTCGAACCCACGACTCGCGGACATTCTAAGTAAGAACCCTAGGTAGGTACAACTTACCAATTCTAACACCTTTAGAACTCTTAGTAATTGTTTTTGCATCACCTATCTTTCAATATGGACCCACGACTCGTGCGACATCCATATTTACTTAGGCGTTAAGCTAGACCCATCAATCATAAGATCATGACCAAAACTTAGTTCGAACGACCCACGACTCGCGGACATCGCCCTTGCTAAAATTGACCACGAAATATTGATCATTTAAAATGATTAATTAGGTAACTAAGAACTAATAAGCTCCACTAGCTATCCCACGACTCGCGGACAATAACTAGCTTTACTTACTAAACTTAAAACCTATTGATGGAATGCTAGGAATTTAATTCAAAATTTGCATCTCGAATTAAACACCTATTTGTTCGAAATTAGCTTAATATTTAATGGGAATTTTCGAATCAACCGGAGAGTTGTCCGGTTTGACCTCACCAACATATATGTTATCCAGTTTTATTAGTCTTGATTAATGCAAGTACACTTAAATGCATATCAAACAAGCACATAAACAGATAACATGTCCTAGCATGATACTAACATGTAATGATCATGGGTTCTATCTATCTTATGCGTGATATGTGGGAGCCACTCCACAATCACAAGTTCTAACATACATGCCACATAAACAGTTTAAATCACATAAGGGAAAGCGGTAACAAAATACGAGCCCTATCTCTATTACATTTAACAATTGAGATTCCCCTCCCTAACATTTTGAGGGGTCTTCACTTATGGCCTCCTTGTTACTTGAATGTGGTCCATCTTACTCCATGGGTGCCTTGTCTCCAAAATGAAAATAAAACCTCACCACCTATCTCTACTCTCAAATTAGAATAAAAAGAAAAAGACATAAAGTAATAAGGCTCAATCTTCATATTGGCCTTAGACAATTACACGGGGAATACCCCGGCCTCAAAAACAGTAATATGGAATGTCACATAATAAATCACATAACAGTACGCACATAAGTGAGGCTCCAACGTCAATTGAAAAACGCAACTATAGGGCTCCAACCCCAATTTAAACCATCCATGTGCATAAATTAAAACCATACGTAGATCTAAACCCATGATCACCTAACATGCTTTTGCGAGAATTTAAATTTAGCCAATAAATTAAAATTCTCGTTTCAAGTCCTAATGACTTAAAACACGACTTAGATGCAATTCTTGTTCAAGAGCCTTTTCAATAAAACCTGAAAAACAATAAACCAATAAAATTCTAATTAATTTCCAAAATTAATAATTTTATTCTTTCATTATTTTCAGAAAATAAAATTCATAATTTTCCCAAAATCCAAATCGCTTTAATTTCTCAAAAATTCCAATTTAATCAAAATTTTAAAATAATTTTATTTTAACAAAACTGATTTTAAAAGATAAAATTAAAATAAAATTAAATCAGGATTTTTCGGACCGAAAACACGAAAAACACGAAACCGCCAAAACCGGGCCCGGAACGAGCACTTGCTCGCCGCGCAGCGTCGCGCGCTAGGCGTGCGCGCCAGCTTCGCATGGTGCCGGCAGCTCGCGCTGCCAGCCCGCGCGCGCAAGCGTGCGCAGCTTGCTGCTGCTCGAGTGCGGGCGATGCCGGGCGGGTGCTCCCGCGCGGTTGCGGGAGCGTGCGGGCGGCTGTCCCGCGCGGTTGCGGGACAGGCGAGCGGGGGTGCCTAGGCGGGCCTAGGCGCGGGCGGGAGCGCCTCCCGCGCGGTTGCGGGAGGGCTGGGCGGTTGGCGACGGGTCTGGGAGTGCGACGTGCTAGCACGCCTAGGCTCGTCCTTTTCGTGTTCAGGTTTCTCGAAACCAATTCAATCCAAATTAAAAAAAAAATCGATTTAGATAAATTTAAACTAAAACAATTTTCAAAAACACGATTTGAGAAAACAGTTTTAGAAATTCAAGAAAATTACAATTTCGTATTTCAGGCTTTCTAAAAGAACTCAAGAATACCTAATTCGCATCTAAGCCTAAGAATTTCTACCAAATTCAGAATAATTGAGACGAATCAGAAACACGATTAACGAGGTGGCTCTGGTACCACTTGTTGGAAAACACGAATCAAAAAGCAGCGGAATTTAAAAAAATTTTCCCAACAAAAAGACCTTGAACTCGCAATCGTGTAACCAAATTCGTAAAGATAGAAAACTTACTTTTCTTTTGTTCTTTCTTGAAGCGTTTCAAGTCACCCAAGAACGCTCTTCTCGCGGCTTGATCCCCTCTCCTTTGGTAAAGCTCGAATCTTCAAACTTCTAACTTGAAGTCTCTAGAGAAAGTCCACCAACTTGATCACAATCTAACTAGTAAGGATGCTAGTTCTCTAGTTAGTGTTTAGGCTTAACTAGGGTTTAATTTAATCTTGGAGAAAGGAAGGTGTTCAACACATGAACCAAAAAAATTGCCAATTAGCTCTAAAGGGGAGCTCGAGCTCCCCTATATATAAGAGGGGAGTGCCGATCCAAATCCTTGTTGGACAAGGATTTGGTTTCTCTCTCTCCTATTACTTGATCATCAAGAATTTTCCAACTTTGACTTTGAATTCTAATTCAAGTCAACTTTTAAGAGAGCTAAAAATATCCAAACTATTTTTGGATAATTTTATACTTTATTTATTATAAAATAAATAACTTATTTTTTATCTAATTAATTAATTCATAATTAATTAACTAGATTATTTTCTCCAAAATTAGACTTTCTTTTTAATTCAAAATTAAACCAAAGTCTATTAAATAATCGTGAAATAGAAACTTCCTTTAATAAGTAAGTTCACTGAGGTGCCCCGTGTGAGAACATTCTTAAATGGGAAAGGAAGTTTCTATTTCAGGAAATGGAAACTTCATGATTAGGAAATATCTCACGGGTCATTGATGTGATTAATTGATCCTTAGACTTGAGGTTCCTTGTCACTTTATGAATTAACTCTGTAGTCTTTCGTATAAGCTTTAAAGGGTGTCGCCTTAGACAACTGATTCAAGGCTTATGTTGGGGCTGCACAAGTGATTCATGAAAGTGAATGAGAATCAAAAAAGGACCTACACTTGCATATGCAAGGTGATCTCTTATTGTGTAAGTCATTCATATGCCATATGGAGTCCTTGTCCAAGGCAGTAGATCAAGACATCAAGAAAAGAGTTTCTTGGATTGAGATCAAATGGATATGACATGTACTTAGCTTTGAGACCGGATTATTAGGGTTCTGATAATTCCCTTGCCCTAGATCTTGGTTGAGAGATAGTAAGTAGGAGGATTGTATCTCACATGAATCAATGACTTAAAGGTTCTGTCGAATCCGTACATTCCAATTCAGCTAGGGGTTAAACACCTGTTGCTAGACTATGGTTGTTTAATCTGTGGACTGATTAATTAATTAGTGAATTAATTAATTAGGGTCACTGCTAATTGAATTGAGAACCTAGAGGGTCACACACAACAACTTGGTTACATGAGTTGAGGCTTAAAAATGATTAAACGAGTTAATCGGGCCAAGAGGGTTCCACACGTGTGAAATCACACGTGCAGCTCACGTGAGTGACACGTGTCACACACGTGTGAATATATATATATGTATTAAATAATTAAATGTGTTAATTATTTAATAGACTTTGGTTTAATTTTGAATTAAAAAGAAAGTCTTATTTTGGAGAAAATAATCTAGTTAATTAATTACGAATTAATTAATTAGATAAAAATAAGTTATTTATTTTATAATAAATAAAGTATAAAATTATCCAAAAATAGTTTGGATATTTTTAGCTCTCTTGAAAGTTGATTTGAATTAGAATTCAAAGTCAAAGTCAAAATTACTTGATGATCAAGTAATAGGAGAGAGGGACCAAAATCCTAGCCCATAAAGGACTAGGAATTTCGGCACTCCCCTCTCCATAAATAGGGGAGCTCGAGCTCCTTATGGAGCTAATTGAGAATTCTTTTGGTTCATGTGTTGAACACCTTCCTTTCTCCAAGATTAAATAAAACCCTAGGTTAAGCCTAAACACTAACTAGAGAACTAGCATCCTTACTAGTTAGATTGCAGCCAAGTTGGTGGACTATCTCTAGAGAGCTTCAAGTTAGAAGTTTTGAGGATTCAAGCTTTACCAAAAAGTGGGGGTCAAGCAAAACGATCAGAAGGGATGATGAAACGATTCTGAACCCGATGTGAAGCGAATGAAAAAATCGAACCAAAGAAGATGGCGAAAACCGTTCGTCCATATCCTGAAGGATGAATTTTTTCACGAGGGTTTTGTTACTGGTAGTTTTCTACTTTCGCAAAACTGGTTTCGAAGGGAGTTTCAATCCTGTTTTTCTCGTTTCATGTTTCTTTCTTTATGTTATATTGTTAAGAACATCTCTAACATGAATTGAATCTAGGTTGGTGTGGATTGCTATCCCGACAATGGATTCTGAAGTAGAAAGAGACTTTCGAGGGACAGGTTGTCAAGCCGCGAGAAGAGCGTTCTTGGGTGGCTGGAAACGCTTCAAGAAAGAATAAAAGAAAAGTAAGTTTTCTATCTCTACGAATTTGGTTACACGATTGCGAGTCCAAGATCCTTTTGTTGGAAAAATTTTTAAATTCCGCTGCTTTCTGATTCGTGTTTTTCAACAAGTGGTATCAGAGCCACCTCGTTTATCGTGTTTCTGATTCATCTCAATTATTCTGAATTTGGTAGAAATTCTTAGGCTTAAATGCGAATTAGGTATTCATGAGTTCTTTTAGGAAGCCTGAATTACGAAACTGTGATTTTTCTTGAATTTCTGAAACTGTTTTCCTAAATTATGTTTTTGAAAACCGTTTTGATTGAAATTAATTTAAATCGTGTTTTTGAATTTTGGATTGTTGTTGGTTCTTGAACTAAAAGTACGAAACACGAAATCGCGTTACGAAAACACGAGCCTGAACGTGCTAAGGCGTAGCACGTCCAGGCCCGCGCGCCCGCCCACCCAGCAGTCCCGCAACCGCGCGGGACTACCCGCCACTGCTGCTCGCCTGCGCCTAGGCCGGCGCCTAGGCGCGCCTGCTCGCCTCCCGCAACCGCGCGGGAGGCACGCCCGGCACGCCCGCCTGCTGCTGCGCACGATGCGCGCAGGCTCTGGCAGCCTTCTGCTGCCGGTCTCGCGCGGTGCTGGCGTGCGCGCCTAGCGCGCGATGTCGCGCGGTGTGCGGGCGGACAGTCCGGGCATTTCGGGCCGTTCGTTTCGCCATCTTGATTTTCGTGTTTAGTCCAATCCAATCCCGATTTAATTTTCCTGAAAAATTTTATTTATTAAATTTGAATTATTTTTGAAATAATTGTTTAAATTGGGATTTTGAAATTTGAGCGATTTAAATTTTGGAAAAATTACAATCTTTATTTTCTGAAAATATTGAAAGAATAAAATTATTAATTTTCAAGGAATTAATTAGAATTTTATTAGTTTAATGTTTTTCGGGTTTTATTGAAAAGGCTCTTGAACAAGAATTGCATCTAAGTCGGGTTTTAAGCTATTAGAGCTTAAAGCGAGAATTTTAATTTATTGGTTAAATTTAAATTCTTGCAAAAGCATGTTAGGTGATCATGGGTTTAGATCTATGTATGGTTTTAATTTGTGCACATGGATGGTTTAAATTGGGGTTGGAGCCCTATAGTTGCGTTTTTCAATTGAGGTTGGAGCCTCACTTATGTGCGTACTGTTATGTGATTTATTATGTGGCTTTCCATATTACTGTTTTTGAGGCCGGGGTATGCCCCGTGTAATTGTCTAAGGCCAATATGAAGATTGAGCCTTATTACTTTATGTCTTTTTCTTTTTATTGTAATTTGAGAGTAGAGATAGGTGGTGAGGTTTTATTTTCATTTTGGAGACAATGCACCCATGGAGTAAGATGGACCACATTCAAGTAACAAGGAGGCCATAAGTGAAGACCCCTCAAAATGTTAGGGAGGGGAATCTCAATTGTTAAATGTAATAGAGATAGGGCTCGTATTTTGTTACCGCTTTCCCTTATGTGATTTAAACTGTTTATGTGGCATGTATGTTAGAACTTGTGATTGTGGAGTGGCTCCCACATATCACGCATAAGATAGGTAGAACCCATGATCATTACATGTTAGTATCATGCTAGGACATGTTATCTGTTTATGTGCTTGTTTGAAATGCATTTAAGTGTACTTGCATTAATCAAGACTAATAAAATTGGATAACATATATGTTGGTGAGGTCGAACCGAACAACTCTTCGGTTGATTCGAAAATTCCTATTAAATATTAAGCTCATTTCGAATAATAGGTATTTAATTCGAGATGCAAATTTTGAATTAAATTCCTACCGTTCCATCAATAGGTTTTAAGTTTAGTAAGTAAAGCTAGTTATTGTCCGCGAGTCGTGGGATAGCTAGTGGAGCTTATTAGTTCTTAGTTACCTAATTGATCATTTTAAATGATTAATATTTCGTGGTTAATTTTGGCAAGGGCGATGTCCGCGAGTCGTGGGTCGTTCGAACTAAGTTTTGATCATGATCTTATGATTGATGGGTCTAGCTTAACGCCTAAGTAAATATGGATGTCGCACGAGTCGTGGGTCCATATTGAAAGATAGGTGATGCAAAAACAATTACTAAGAGTTCTAAAGGTGTTAGAATTGGTAAGTTATACCTACCTAGGGTTTTACTTAGAATGTCTGCGAGTCGTGGGTTCGAGGTAAAATGCTTAGGATCTTAGTACCCATTGGGAAACGTGTTCCTCTTAGATCTTTGGGAATTATAGATATTTTAAAAACAGTGGGAGATACATTAGATTAAAGACCTTATCTTATGTATATCGTTATTATTCAGCATGCTCACCTAGTTCTCTGCTTAGCATTTAGGTTGTAGTTCTGTGATTCTCTACAATATGAAATGCAAACCCATTCGTATCCATCCTTAAGTCAAATAAGTTGACTAAGTCCTGACTAACTCTAAATGGCTTCGGATCCTAAAATTCATTTTAGAATCCGACTAGAGAAAGGCGTTCTCTAAAGGGCGAAGTTTTCAATTGTGAAAAGTCGACCCGGGCCAAAAGAGAAGCAATCTGAGGTGAATGGATTTTTCCAAACCACTTAAAGAGCAATTGAACCACCTCATAAAAATGTTACAAGGTATAACATTATGGAATTATTCAATATTCCAAATGAGGAAACAAGTGCACACGAATAAGGTCTAAAGATCTTATTTGAAGATCTTATGGTCTCGATCATCAACTGAGAAAAGAGTTCTCAATGCACTGATTGCTTACATTGCTTTGACTATCATTCAAACCCTTTATGCTCAACTAGAATGATGCTAATGTAGCATAGTTAATCATTTAAGTTGATAATGGTTGAGAGCATCCTTAAGAAGGAATAAAAGGTTGAGATGGTTAATTCTTCTTCTAAACTACCTAAGTTAAAGGCTTGAACGCCTAAAGAAGAAGAAACCCTTAAGAGCCCAATGGAGGGGCATGTAAGGGGTGCGCCCAAAAGACACTAGAGATCAAATAGGACGTTTGCTTCTATGGTAGCAAATAAGGACTTTGAAAGGGAACTGCAAAGAGTATGAGTACTCTGAAATGTTACCTCGTTTAGTAATTCTACTAGGAATAGAATTCACTAGTCTTAAGTCAATTCTGCATAATCCGTTGTGCAAAGACTCAAGGCACTAATGTTCTGAACATACAACGAGATAACAAAAGTAAGTGAGATGACAAAGCTTCGAATTACTTTGGAACGTTGAGATATAAAAGGATTAGCAAGTCAGACACCTTAGGATCATTCTATGAAAATGGACCTATAGAGTTGACTTCCTGTGAATCCTATCTCAAAGGGAAAACGTTCCCGGAACATTGTTTAGGTGAAACATAGAACGTTCCAAAATTATAGTGGATTTCAATCATGCTGATGAGTGTAAGATGCTTAATGTAAGCATTAGATACAATCGTCAGTTTAATCATTTTGAATGAATGTACTTGTTAAAGTACAAATTCGAAACTTATATGAAATTCTTAGAATTTCAAGAGGAGGTTAGGAACCGAAGTAGTCACAAGTTATAGGTAAATCGATATGATCGAGATAGCCAATATCTTAGTAACTAATTCCTTAATCATCTTAGAGATAATAGGATTATCTCTCAGTAAACTAATTCGAGAACACATTAATGTTTCCGAATGATGGAATGAAACCTAATAGGATATGGTCGATTCCATAGTAAGCTTTACTGACTTATAATCATTCTAGGAATAAACTACTAGAATATGCAGTTAGAGATTTTGAATTTAGTACCTTCCAGAATCAGTCCTTTAATTGCACTATGCAATGTGGCATACTAAATTCCCTAATTATTCTTATCCAAGAATTCAATGGAATCCTCTTACATGAAGAGGATAGTGGGAGATAAGCTTGAAATGAGTTCAAGTTTATGCAATGATATTGGATATCGTTTCTGCGATTCCCTTAGACAAAGGTTGTTTGTCTCAAGGAATGTATCTTTCTTAAGGAATCGTTCCTATAGAAGAAGAAAGGCAAGCAAGCAGACCTCAAAGAAATTTGAGGATAAATATCCACGCCTCATATAGAAGAAACGAGTCCATTTGATAAAACTTAGCCAAATTTTAGAGTATGTACACGTGTGAAACCCTTCTCTTAAGATGCGTTTAGAACGCGTTCCTAGATAGCCAAGGAATTACTTGAAGAGGAGACACTGTCAGATTTGGAATCTGAGTAGTGTAAGCAAGCCTTGAAATCCAATATGGATTCCATATACTTAAACCGAGTTTTGACCTTGGTTGATCCACCTGATAGGATCAAGCTCCTAGAGCTTCGAGTAAATGGAAAGCATTACAACTTTCTTGACGGTTGAAATGCAAAAGTCCATTTGGATTGTGTTTACCATATCCTCATATTCTGACTATGAGATATGATAAATGAATATGAGAACTATCTTGTTCAATATGAGATTGAAAGAGAGTGAAATAAGGTATTTCTATAAATCTCATATTTAGTGGGAGTATACATAAGGTATGCGAATCCCTAAGTCAATCTGTGGATTGATAAAGGCTTCTAGGAGTTAGACAATTCGATTCCACAGTCAAATCGTTTGACACAGATAGAAGTCGAATAAGTCTCAGAGTGTACATATGAAAGTTAGTGATGTAAGAGTCAATTTTGGTTCTTTAGAAGACGGTGTCCTTCTCATTAGGAATGTCAAGGATGACGTGAAAGTTACCAATTCTTGTTTAAGAAACAATTTGACATGAAAGATCTTAGTGATTATCCTATATTCTCGACATTCAGATCTATAGAAGATAGATCTAAGAGAATAAAAGGATTATCACAAAATGAGTACATAACTACGGTACTAAAAGGAGTTTAGTATGGACAATGGAACATCTCTTTTGAAGAGTATGTGTCCTAAGATAACTTTGAGAAAGTTAGAATGTCCAAAATCCCTTTAAGTGAAAGGGTGCATAATGTATGAAAAGTTATGTACTAAATTAGATATGGCGCAACACTAAGCGTAGTAGGCCGAATCTAATATGACCTCAGAGAAGGTCATTAGATCTCTGTAAAGGATGTCCTCAGAGTACTTGAGAAGAAATGAGGATATGTATTAGTTTACAGAGCCCAAAAGATCTTGTTGTTAGAAGGATGTTTGATGTAACCGTTCATCAAACATAGATGATTATGAAATCATTGAAAGGATACAACTTCTACCAGAATGGTAATGCAATGTGTTGGAAAGGGTTCTAAGGACGGACATTGCAAAACTCGACTGTCGTAGTTGAGAACTTAGTCGTATTATATAACGCTAAGTTAAGTGTTTGGGTAAGAAACTCCATCTAACCAGTTAGATGAAGTTCCTAGCATGAAACAACTCCTTTATCATATTGTATGATAAAATGGATGGTTGCTCAAGTAAGAGAACCAAGACCTCACCAAGAGACTGAACACGTGATTACGAATCACATTATAAGGAAAAGGTGTGTCCTAAGAGATGTGTAAACAAGAGGGTCACATCAGTAGAGAATATAGCAGATCCACTTTGGAAACGCCCAAAGTCAATAGGCTCTCGAAGTGCATCTTGAGAAGATGGGATTTAGAATACCTAAAAGGCTTTTACGGGCAACTGGGAGATTGTTAGGAATAGTGCCCTAGAAACCCGATTCGACGTAATCTGCTTTGGGACTTTTCTTATATCACAGACAATCTTTGAATAATATACGATTGATTATAGGCAAACACTTCTTTATATGCCAATACGTGTTTTGTGTGTTTCCATTACGTGCGCATGTATGAGAACTCCCCTCATCCTGATGACTTTAGGACTCTACCATTTAGGTGAAATGGTTCATGAAACGAGCCCTATATCACATAAGTCATGATTAGTAAAATACTCCAAGCCGATGAGTCCTACAGACAGTGGGAGTGTCAACCTGACTCCTCTAAGGCTTGCTTGTGGGATCACGCCCTTAAGAAGGACCACCTTGTTTCATGGAGGTGCAAAGTGTATAGTTGATACGTGCGTGATACATGAGGGTGCTTACTTTAATAAGTAAGTTCACTGAGGTGCCCCGTGTGAGAACATTCCTAAATGGGAAAGGAAGTTTCTATTTCAGGAAATGGAAACTTCCAGATTAGGAAATATCTCACGACTCATTGATGTGATTAATGGATCCTTAGACTTGAGGTTCCTTGTCACTTTATGAATTAACTCTGTAGTCTTTGGTATAAGCTTTAAAGGGTGTCGCCTTAGACAACTGATTCAAGGCTTATGCTGGGGCTGCACAAGTGATTCATGAAAGTGAATGAGAATCAAGAAAGGACCTACACTTGCATATGCAAGGTGATCTCTTATTGTGTAAGTCATTCATATGCCATATGGAGTCCTTGGCCAAGGTAGTAGATCAAGACATCAAGAAAAGAGTTTCTTGGATTGAGATCAAATGGATATGAAATGTACTTAGCTTTGAGACCGGATTATTAGGGTTCTGATTATTCCCTTGCCCTAGATCTTGGTTGAGAGATAGTAAGTAGGAGGATTGTATCTCACATGAATCAATGACTTAAAGGTTCTGTCGAATCCGTACATTCCAATTCAGCTAGGGGTTAAACACCTGTTGCTAGACTATGGTTGTTTAATCTGTGGACTGATTAATTAATTAGTGAATTAATTAATTAGGGTCACTGCTAATTGAATTGAGAACCTAGAGGGTCACACACAACAACTTGGTTACATGAGTTGAGGTTTAAAAATGATTAAACGAGTTAATCGGGCCAAGAGGGTTCCACACGTGTGAAATCACACGTGTAGCTCACGTGAGTGACACGTGTCACACACGTGTGAATATATATATATATATATATATATATATATATATATATATATTGTATATATATATGTATTAAATAATTAAATGTGTTAATTATTTAATAGACTTTGGTTTAATTTTGAATTAAAAAGAAAGTCTTATTTTGGAGAAAATAATCTAGTTAATTAATTACGAATTAATTAATTAGATAAAAATAAGTTATTTATTTTATAATAAATAAAGTATAAAATTATCCAAAAATAGTTTGGATATTTTTAGCTCTCTTGAAAGTTGATTTGAATTAGAATTCAAAGTCAAAGTCAAAATTACTTGATGATCAAGTAATAGGAGAGAGGGACCAAAATCCTAGCCCATAAAGGACTAGGAATTTCGGCACTCCCCTCTCCATAAATAGGGGAGCTCGAGCTCCTTATGGAGCTAATTGAGAATTCTTTTGGTTCATGTGTTGAACACCTTCCTTTCTCCAAGATTAAATAAAACCCTAGGTTAAGCCTAAACACTAACTAGAGAACTAGCATCCTTACTAGTTAGATTGTAGCGGTGGACTATCTCTAGAGAGCTTCAAGTTAGAAGTTTTTAAGATTCGAGCTTTACCAAAAAGTGGGGGTCAAGCAAAACGATCAGAAGGGATGATGAAACGATTCTGAACCCGACGTGAAGCGAATGAAAAAATCGAACCAAAGAAGATGGCGAAAACCGTTCGTCCATATCCTGAAGGATGAATTTTTTCACGAGGGTTCTGTGACTGGCAGTTTTCTACTTTCGCAAAACTGGTTTCGAAGGGAGTTTCAATCCTGTTTTTCTCGTTTCATGTTTCTTTCTTTATGTTATATTGTTAAGAACATCTCTAACATGAATTGAATCTAGGTTGGTGTGGATTGTTATCCCGACAATGGATTCTGAAGTAGAAAGAGACTTTCGAGGGACGAGTTGTCAAGCCGCGAGAAGAGCGTTCTTGGGTGGATTGAAACGCTTCAAGAAAGAATAAAAGAAAAGTAAGTTTTCTATCTCTACGAATTTGGTTACACGATTGCGAGTCCAAGATCCTTTTGTTGGAAAAATTTTTAAATTCCGCTGCTTTCTGATTCGTGTTTTTCAACACTTACTTATTAAAGTAAGCACCCTCATGTATCACGCACGTATCAACTATACACTTTGCACCTCCATGAAACAAGGTGGTCCTTCTTAAGGGCGTGATCCCACAAGCAAGCCTTAGAGGAGTCAGGTTGACACTCCCACTGTCTGTAGGACTCATCGGCTTGGAGTATTTTACTAATCATGACTTATGTGATATAGGGCTCATTTCATGAACCATTTCACCTAAATGGTAGAGTCCTAAAGTCATCAGGATTAGGGGAGTTCTCATACATGCACAGCTAAAGTAAACGCATACCAAACAAGAGCATATAAAGAAGTGTTGCCTCAATTCGTTATTTCATTCAAAGATTGTCTGTGATTACAATAAGGAAAAGCACAAAGCGGATATACAATCGGCTTTCTAGGGCACTATTCCTAACACTAGTGTCGTGTTGTGTCAAGTGTTGGTCGTACGACATAGGAACAACGTGCTAACGTGTGCATTGCATTAAGATATGTGACCTTCTTGAATTATGTGTTTTAAAATTATTACTTTCTTTTCATTAATTGTTTTAGTTGCATACTTTATGTGCATTAGTTGTTTCATTTACGTGCCATAATCACTTACTAACCGCATGCATCATAGTTTCACCTCCCTTGTGTATTGTAGGTTAATATCCTACAACGGTCAATCACTCCTCTCAACTACCATGGCCCCTGAGTTGAAATTGGGATAAAGTAGAGACAAAGATCATAACCTTTTAGTTCTCACAAAGATAACCAATCCACCAAGGTGAAGGGCAAGATAGCTTGATTTGAAGGAAGTGATCTTATGTTCGTATTGAAGCGCATCATTTTCGAAGAGCAAACCTCATGCACCTATTGTGGAGGACCTAATCCTAGCAATAAAGAGTGTTGGAAAAGGAGTTGGAGGTATAATCAAAAGAAGAAAATGGTGACTCTAAAGATTCGGTTGAAGTTATAATAAGAAGTTAAGGGCGTAATTAAAGGAACAGAATCGGTACCACATTACGTAAATCTCTTCCTTACCTACTTGAGGTATTGGCTTAGAATTCGAGAAGAAAGGTCATTTCAACGATGAATAATCAAGAAGAGTATTGAAGCGAGAAGTGGAACCCGAAACAAGTATTGAACCCAATCCTTAGGAGGTGAAGCGATTGATTTGCTATTTAACCTGAATATCAAGGCCGAGTAGATGTACTAAAGCAGGATCGATAGCTCTTCCTTCCTCGGGCGTATAAATATTCAATGGAAGAAGATCTTGTTAGGGAAAACACAACTTGAAATAATTTAAGGGAAATCAAAGGTCGACTCATATTCTTATAATACTAGAAAGAAATTAAAGAATTCGAAAGAATTAGTTCAAATCTTGGGAGGAATTAGAGAAGATTTTCGAGAAACGGGAACCGGGATTGAGTTTAAAGCTTGGATCAAGAGTATCCGGGAAGCTGTTCGGGTCGAATCTAAGAAATTGAAAGGAAGGAGCCGAGTATGAAGAATGGAATCGGGAGGTAATTGCATTCATTGCACGAGCATTCATCCCCCATTGTATCCTTATACTTATTTGTTATGTGTGTTACGTATCGCCATTGCTTGTTGCTTCTTTATTTGAATTGTTGATCAACGTGACGCATAGCATGAGCAAACCTAACCCGACATGCATGAGTTTAATGTTTTCATGATAGCTTGCAATTGAGAGAAGTCTTCCTTCGTGATGGTGAAAACCGGGGTAAAAAGAAGGTGCAAGAGGAAATTCAAGGGATTTAGAAGATTAATAGCAAGGGACCTAAGAATGCTACGGGAAGAGATGAATGCCTTAATGATGATTAATCAAGAGAGTGTTAAGGGAAGCATTGAAACTTTGATCTGGGGACAAGTATTCTATTCGGATTCAATTCCTAGAAGGAAAATTAGGTTCTTCAAGGGATAAGCAACGAAAGTCGACAAATAAGGTTCGAATATCATAGGGATAGGGGATGATGAGCACTACGGACCATCAAGGAAGAGTTCCAATTAAAACCAATCTACTGAAAATCGAGCTCGGGTAATAGGAAATTTTATGTTCTGGACAGATTGGAGTTTACTTTCTAGATCCAAGCTGAATTGTCGTGTTGAGATAAAGCAACAAATGGAAATGATAAAGAAAGGTAAAGTAATTTTGGGAAGGAGACCATATACTCGAGTGTAATCCGGTAAAGAGTGGAATCGGAGGATGTCAATCAAGGTGATAACTAGACGAAGATTCAAAACAACGACGGAAGATCAACTATCAAGAAGAGGTGAAAAGGTTAATTCCATGAGCAGCAAAGAATTTGGGACTTTTGGGCTTTAAAAGATTTACGAGCAATGGAAATTGTGTATAAGTGAACACTAGGGTGTGCCACTTGATGATGCTGAGGAGTACCTCTCCACCGGACCCTATAATATAAAAGACAGGTGTCGAGAAACTGGGATTTAAATTAGACAAGGTATGAGGATGTTCTAGAAGGAGTGGGTTGAGAAACATCAAGACAACCGAAGATCGTGATGCGATAATGGTCGACTGAATTAAGATGAATCAAGATTAAACGAGTTATGAAAGATTCCAGAAATGGAAAGGAACTTAAATAATCCCTCATGGAAATTAGGGAAATGGAATAGAATCAACAAGCTAAGGATCCATTCAATAAAACCGAGGTAGAGGAATCCGGGTCACGAATTCTAAGACACCAACCTTGATTCTCCACTCCATCTCATCAATGTGAAGGACTTCGAGAGATGGTGAACGGTACATATATCATTCATGGCACGTGCATCATGCATATTTGATTGTTATGGTATTGTTGTGTGTTTACTTATGTGCGTGTGTGCTTGTTGTGTGTTTTTCTCGAGTGCGTGGGTTTTCTCGGTGAGTTGAGGGTCGTGGTTATGACGGTTTTCCAGATCGAGCAAGAAATGGTGAGTTAGCACTCCAGCAAAGGGACTTCTTGAATTTGAAGGTGCGAGTGGTCGAGGTTCGATAACCACGCCATTCGTGTAATGTCGAGCTTTTGAGTAGTTGGAATGAATCAAACGATAGGAGATGAATCAAACTTGGACCCTCCTATCGTGTGAGATATTTTAGTTGCTCTTAGCACGGATCAAGCGGTGAGGAATTTTCCCATCAAGATCTGAAGAAGTGATCAAACCCCTGGTGCATGAAGACCTTACCGGGCTAACCCTCGTCGGGACGTCATGAACCTCGAACTTGGGTGAATACGGAAAGTTGCTTGAGCTTGAAACTCGAGCAGGCGAACCTGGGGACCACGTTCTCTTAAGGGGGGAGGATTGTGACACCCCGTCTCTCCAATAAGCCAGGTATGACATCACGAGAGGTTTTTCCGACGTTTTATTTCTTCTTTTGATTTAATTTATGCGTTGAGTTAATTGTTTAAGTGATTTATATATGCTCTAATTGTTCAATTTTCACGTTTTAACTTTTGTATTTAATTTTCCTATTTTGGATTTAATTCCCGAGTGTGCTAATTTCGTGAATTTTGTGTTTTTCTGATATGTTGGAGATTTATGAGTTATGGATTTGTTTTTGTGATCGTTTTACATTTTCGGACTTGTTTGAAATGGTAACGCACCATTTTATTTGTTTTGGGGACTCGAGGGCCTAACTAGTTTTAGCGAGCCTTGTGTTCCGGAATTTATAACTTGAGCTCGGGAATTCGGATTCGAATTCTGGAAGTGGCGCTGGACTCGTAACGAGATTTTCAAGCTAAGGAATGTAGCCTCCCATTTTTCTAAGCCCGTTTGATACTCCGAATTTGGCCCGGAAAATTGATTCGCGCTCATATGACCACCTTTCACTAATTTTCACATAAGTCCCTCAATTCTTGCCCAATTACTCCCAAACTTGGACCCACATGACCCCAACTTAATGCTCTACCATCTCTATCTCTTTCATTTCGTCCCACATAAGCCAAGAAGGAGATTTTCAGCAGCTTTGGAGAGAAACCAAGAAAATCCCGTCACTATTCACCAAGTTGAGATTTTGAGCTCCAATCTCCTTGTTTCTCCATCATCTTCAAGGGGTAAGTGTATGATTGATATCTATATCCTTTTTTAGTCTTATTACTTCAAGAATTTCTGAATTTGAACCATTATTGATTGAGATATGATGTATGGAGTGAATAGTAAGGGTTATGTGTATATATATGAGATCTCTTGCCATCTTTGGGTTATAGCTTGAGTTGATGCATGATTTTTGATCACTTGAACTTCATTATTGGGTATATGAACTTAAATTTCATGGTAGATGAGTATTATATGAGTTTCCATGATTTAACCTTACATTTCTTGAAGTTTAAGATGCATACATGTTGATCCTTTTCATCCCCTTTCATTTCCGGTTGTTATGTGCTTTTGTGTGAAGAATTTGCTCATGTTTTATGCTCCATTTCATGTCTATATGTGCTGCTTTGGTTTCCCTTCTTCCTCCATCTCGTAACAGCCCAGTTCTTGCTCTTTTTCCCGCTGTAAGCCTCTACCCGGGCCGGTAGATTTTCTGAAGAAAACTCCCCGGGCGGGTACCCCTTTATGCAGAAACTTTCTAGACTGTTTTACCTGGGTGGGTAACTTTTCTCTTGTGATTTACCCGGCCGGTTACCCCTTCATACGAACTCCGTTTGAGATGATTTTTGGATATGTCTAACCTTATTGAGTCTAGCACAATCTCAAATTGGAATCACCTCAAAATCCGTTCTAGATTGTGAGATATAATCGTTTTAATTTGGTGTCGCCACATCGCCGAGAGTCTGCACTCGTTCAACTTCAAACCTACGCCATTTTCGCCTCTCTTTGAACCATGATTCGAGCCACCTACCATTTTATAGATGTATGTGTCTAGTTTCATTTCCAAGAAACAAAACTCAATTCCCATTCCTGAAACTAAAGATATTCCTGTTTTTGTACAGCTTGTCCGTTTCGGAAATCTGTCAGCTTTGGCCCCTTTTCACTCGAAGCCCTATTTTGTGCTTTTATTTCGTTTTTCTCATTGAATCCCACCCCGATTGTGATCCTAATATGTTAAGATATTGTAATATGTTATGTTTCATTAATTATTTTATGTTTATGACCTTGTTTGCTAAGTGTAATTGTACGTGAATTTATGATCAATATGTGAAACGCTTAACACTTTCTTGCATCTCTTGTTATTTCTTTGAACTTCAAGCTTATGAATGCATATGGTATGTTAATATATGATACATTATTAGATTATTTAATATGATATGAGTTTAATCCTTGAATTCCTTATGTGATATTTCATTATTTGCTCCGATACACCTAAGTATGAATCTATATGATATGCATTGCATCTGTTTGCATTAGTATGAGTCGTCGTGCGTCTAATTGGTTCATGATCGAGTCTAAGTCCTGAGTATATATTTTTTTGTCCCAGATTTGGGTTCGAGAAGTTTTGGATCCACCATTTAGCTTCTTCTTGGTCGTCAACGCTCACTCCTGAGCACTTTCGGTAAAAGGTGAGGTTTTAGGATTTTTGTTTTAGTTAAAGCGACCTACAACCCTATATGCTCGTTTTGAAGCCCGCATGCGAATATATACTATATTTATATTAAATATGTGCCTTATGATATGTTATGAATTTTGTTAATTCGATTTAATATGAATTCTTCGGAAATTATATGTATGGGCGTATATAAGCTTAAAATGGTTTTGCAACGAGGCTGTGCTCCAAACCGTGTATCGTTAAGCAAACTATGGATTTCCCTCAGCATATTGTGAATTAGGAAGACACGGAGGGGTATGTGTATAGCATATACCGAGTTGCACGGTAAGGTATGTTTCTTATGGTATGTTTCTTAAGTATAAATCGTATGTTTCTAGGTTTTGCGAGTTTGGTATGAATCCTTATGAATCTTACGAATCCTTATGAATCTTATGAATCCCTGGGCCCTGGAGGCGTGGGTAAGGGAGACCCGGTGCGGCTGTTGGGGTCGCCGGTTATCACCCCTGTGCACGTGCTCCCTAAGGTACGTTGCGGGATCGCTACCCCACGTATCGGTATCGAGTTGCACGATGTGGGCCTGTAACCCGCGTGCAGACTTCCGGAGAAGGTGGATGGAATATGGGGATAAGTGTTTTATGAATTTTATGTATTTATGTTTCTTTACGATTCTTATGAATTCTTTTGTTATTTTGATTATGAAACGGGATAGGATCTTTCGATTTCAATAAGAGATTTTATGTTAAGGTTTGAATTATTATGAATATAAGAATCCATATGAGTTTTAATATGAATCCCTATGAATTTTAATATGAATCCATTTGAATATTTATGAATCGATTTGAATATATATGAATCCATATGCGTTTCTGAATCTACGTATCCCTATGAGTTTTCAAACTTAAGAAGATATGAATATATGTATAAATATGAGTTCTTTTGGAAATGGCTTTGGTATGTAAAACCCTATTCCCGGTTCATAGTCTTTTGTTTGATACGTGCTTTGCTCTGTATGTATTTACGTGTGTGGGCGTGCGTTAGCCCCCTCACTCAGTCGGTGGACTGACCCTCTCCTTTCAACTTTTCAGTTTGCAGGTTGGGCTTGCTAGGCGGAGTCTTGAGTCGGTCGGGTTTAAGTCTTCTAGTTCGAGTTGTATTTTCATTAGCATTCACTTATGCTTTTGTATATGATTCGATTGTGGTAATTGAAGTATGTATATTTTATGCATTTGGTAATGAATTATGTACGAATTTCTATTTTGTATATTTTGTTGATTTATCTTCTTGGATTTTGTTATATGCTTCCGTTCCTTTTTCTTGCGCGCTCTGGTCCTGTCTTAGCTCCGCCTGGCCTAGCGAGTGAGTGTAGGTTCCCGTTCGCTTAGTCTTGGGCTCATGTATGGATTTCTATTTCATATGTGGGTTCGAGGCTAGGTGTGGGGGATGTGGTGTCTCGCCGCTTCGGGCGCTACAGAATTCCGTGGGAAAATGGTTTTCCCTCGGAAATACCTCGGAATTTGGAAAATACAAAATATTGAAAAAAGAGAAAACATTGTTTTTAAATATTAAATGGAATAACATGATGTTTTCGTTGTTAGATAATTAAATAAGAAAAAATTCTCTTTCAAAAATATGTGAAAACGAAATTTGATTTCAATTTAAAATAAAACGAATGTCCTTAACGTTATGATATCATTCGAAATACTTCACGAATATTTGATTACATATGTATAACCATCAATTCATTAATTTATTAACTAAAATTATCTTACTTTATTCACTAATTATATATGTAATTGTCATGGATTGTATTTAAACTCAACAAATTATTATGTAGTGCTTAGTTTTAAAAAATATATATTGCAAATTCCGAGGGAATTCCGTGGGAAAATGGTTTTCCCTCAGAATTTGGAAAACACAAAATATTGAAAAAAGAGAAACATTGTTTTTAAATATAAAAAGTAATAACATGATGTTTTCTTTGTTAGTTAATTAAATAAGAAAAAATTATCTTCCCAAAACATTTGAAAATGAAATTCGATTTTAATTTAAAATAAAATGAGTGTCCTTAACGTTATGATTTCGTTCGAAATACTTACCTAATGTTTGATTAGATATGTATAACCATCAATTCAATCATTTAATAACTAAAATTATCTTACTTTATTCACTAATTATACATATAATTGTCATGGATTGTATTTAAACTCAACAAATTATTATATAGTGCTTAATTTAAAAAAACATATATTGCGAATTCCGAGGGATTTCCGAGGGAAAATGGTTTTCCCCCGGAAATCCCTCGGAATTCGGAAAATACTAAATATTAAAAAATGAGAAAACATTGTCTTTAAGTATTAAATGTAAGAACATGATGTTTTCTTTGTTAGTTAATTATATAAGAAAAAAATTCTCTTCCAAAAATATGTGAAAACGAAATTTGATTTCAATTTAAAATAAAACGAATGTCCTTAACGTTATGATATCATTTGAAATACTTACCGAATATTTGATTACATATGTATAACCATCAATTCAATCATTTAATAACTAAAATTATCTCACTTTATTCACTAATTATATATGTAATGGTCATGGATTGTATTTAAACTCAACAAATTATTATGTAGTGCTTAATTTTGAAAAATATATATTGCAAATTCCGAGGGTCGGAATTTGAAAAATACAAAATATTGAAAAAAGAGAAAACATTGTTTTTAAATATTAAATGTAATAACATGATGTTTTCTTCGTTAGTTAATTAAATAAGAAAAAATTCTCTTCCAAAAATATGTGTGATAGGGCCAAAACACGCTCGTCCCACGTGTGGACACGTGGTAGCAAGAGAACGTGACACGTGGCTTCCTCAAGACTGAGGTATTTATCAACAAGCGCCCCCAAAAATCCACAAGCTTCACGAGCGCTACCATTCCTGACGAATACGTGTCGCCTCTGTTACGCGACGCGTAACCACCATGGCCACTCTTCAATAAACGCTCCTCACGAAACGGGACAAAAGACCCAGCTTATCCTAGAAACCCTTTACAAGCGCTATTTTCCCTCAGGGAAGCTTCCATTCCCCCTCATGGCACAAACCTTGGCCTTCATCCCCTAGCGGACTCACTGGCCTCGAAGGCTCACGGTTGACACGAGCGTGCTCCTAGCCCTCGTTGCCAACCTCCCAAACGGCTCTCTGACACCAGCAACTCACCCTCGTACCTGCCTCTGTTGCCCGCACTACATTGGCACCAGCTTTTGCAGAAGATTCCTCCTAGGTTTCTCTCATAACGCCACGTGTTAGGGCAACTTTCGGCCAGGACCACATGGTGCAAATGACCAAAGGGTCCCCGACCCTCAACTATAAATATACAAGTTCATCTTCTTCACTGTAAGAAAGCTTCCATACTTGAACTCCGCCATTACTTTTTCTCTTTCAGTTCCTTAACTGACTTGAGCGTCGGAGAGCCAAACTGGGAATCACCCCCAGCTTGGCCTACTGACTTTGTTGGTGTTTGTCCTAGCAGGTAGAGCCCCGAATCTTTTTCGGTGACCCCTTTTTGAGCTTATCCTCTGTTTCCCCCACTTCAACAAAATAGAGAGTGATCGGAGTTTGACATTTCACGTTCTTACCCCATCATTTTTGGCGCCGCCTGTGGGAAAACCGTTCTCAGCTCGTTTCTCTCTCTCTCTTTTGCTAGTTGAAAAACCAACACCCAACACCCATCAAACCATGGTTGCTACTAGGTCTGGAGCAGTAGGGGGAGGAGATGACCTTCCCCGTGATTTCAATGTTCCTACTGTACTGTCGACAGCGGCTGAAGGAGCACCGCCTGTTGGAGGTACACTTCCACCAACCGAACCGATAGTACCACTGCCGGTACTCCCCGGGCCGCCCAACCCCACCGTCGGTGGAAGCGCTCAGCCTCCATCCTCTTCCCTTCATCCCCAGAGCACATGGCTTAATGCCCACACTGTTCCAAGAGGACACCCTTTCTTGATGCGTTCTCCTGGGTACACTCTCACTCCTAACATCATGATACCAGCCATTCAACCATACCATGCCGGGCAAATCCAGCTCCCCGTGGTGATTCCAAGAAAGATTGAAGGGGTGGAGTTACCCCCTTTAACCCCTCAACAACTGAGGGCTCTTTACGCCCAGTGTGAGGTTCAGGCTGCCTAGGGTGCATGGGAGAGATTTCGTTCCATGTATTTCCCCTCTAGGCAGGCCACTCAGGCTGCCCCTCCTTTGGGGGGGATGCAGACATATCCGCTTAGGGAGGCTCAGGCCATCCTGAGGGCTCAGCCGCCGCCTCCGCCCGCCAAAGAGATGCCCAACCAAGGCGAAAATGAGTGTCCCCATGCGGACAGGGGCAGAGAGCCCACGGAAGGAATCAACGATGATGAGGAGGCCCATTCTCGAGCCTCAAAACGAGGGCCACAAGCCTCCCAATGAGAGAGCCAGGCGAAGAAGGGAAATCCCGACGTCCTCGCAGCTGTGCAAGACCAGCTGCAGGAGTTGCAAGACATAGTGGGACAACTCTCTCGGCCGAAATGTCAGGTCCCCCAAGCTGGGGACAAACGAGACAATGCCAGAGACGATCGTTGCCCAGCCCGCCAGCAGCATGTTCCACGTCATGTGGATCAAGAAGAAAATTTTGGAGGTTACAATCACCATCCACTTGCGAAAGTGTAACGCCCCGACTTTTTGGCCATACAGGTATGACGTCACGAGTGGGTTTAGACCGAGAGTTATGTGACTTATATGTGTTTTAATTGTTAAGTGATTATTTAAATTATTAATTTGTTGAATTAATTGCTACTATGTGATTTTTATGTGCTTTAAGTGCCGCTTGTTTATTCTTGAATTAATTACCATTACGTGATCTACATGAATTATGTGATCTGTGACTATGTTGTTTAAATTTAGTTGTTACTTATATATTCGCTAATTAATATTTTGTTTTGATTATGTACTTATTTGATATTATATGAAATCCTTGGACTCAATTGAACTTTTAATTGGACTCCAATTGAGCACCAACTAAACCTAGGTACCCTTATTGAAGCACGTAAATCCTTGAAGGACCAAAATGCAATTTCCCTTCTCTTTCCTCTTGTTCTACACGATATATGCACACACTTGCACCATTCCTTTTCATTTCTTCATCTTTCAAGTTCAAGCACAAGAGACACAGCCACCTCTTCTCTCTCTCTCTCTCTCGATTAACAAGAAGCAAGAATACAAGGTTTTAATCCATTTTTTTCTCCAAGAATCAAGCTCAAGTCACTCTCTTCTTCAACCCCTTCATCTCCTTTCTTCTCCAAGGTATATGTGTATATATATATTTATGATTATGTTGGTTGATAACTAGGGTTGGAGAATTCTTGCTTAATAACTTAAATTTTGGTTTGTATATGAATGAATATATGATAATCTTTGAATCCTAAGCTTGATTGTTGATATTCTTGAAGCAAGAATATGTGTATGTGTAAATATGTATACATATATATATATATATATATATATATATATGTGTGTGTGTGTGTATATGTGTGGGTTTGTGAATTAATGTGTTTTAATTTGTTCCAAACTTGCATTTGACATTCCTACATGATATATTGCATGTTTTAAATGAATTGGGTTGAGTTTTGGTTGGGATTTTTGCCCCCTTTCTTCCCTCCACGCATAACCCCCTGTTTTGCTTCTTATTCTCGGCCAGGAGTACTACCCGGGTGGGTAGTTTTGTACAGAAGGGTTTCTGCACTCCTTTCTCCCCGGCCGGGTAGATTTTTCCTTGTATTTTCCCCACCCGGGTACTCCCTCATCTGAACTCCGAATGACCTCATTTTTGAGCAATTCGAAACCTCTTGAAGTATACTAACACACAATTGGAATCACCTTAATATCTTTTCTCATTTCTGAGTTATGATCGTTTGAAAATTGTGTCGCCACTTCATCGGAACACTGCACTCACCTAACTTCGGACCCTCGCCATTTCCTCATCACTTTGAACCACGTTTCGGGCTATATATCATTTGAAAGGTCTATGTGTCTAGTTTCTTATACAACAAACAAAACCTAATTCAAATTTCTAGAACTCAACATATGTTCAATTCTTTACAGCTTGTGCATTCCAGAAACTGTCAGCTCTCACCTAAACTTGCTTAATCCATTTTCTTGGTTTCCTTCTACTCGCTCGAACTCCATGTGTGACTTGAATGAATTATATGCTTGATTAATTGTTAATATGTGATATAATTTGTTATGATTATGGATTTTATATTATGAATCCAATGTGTAAAAGTGAAATGACAACATGAACGTTTATGTGCTACTTTTATGCCTACATGAATGGTTTACTTCGTTTAATTGTTTTGTATGTTGTGTATAGCTTCTTCCATGACTTATATATTTTGTTAATATGTTATATTATGTGTTAACTTGTATATTATGAAATCATAATGTGAATTTGTTAAACATTTTGTGAATTATGATCCAATATGCCTTAAAATGCTCTCTAGCTTGCATGCATGAATTGTTCCTCCGTTTGTCGGCGTCATATGATAACTTCTTACTTCATTTATGGCTTGCATGCATTGTAAATATGTTATAGTATGAGTTATGATTAATGTATGAAGCTTATGGCTCGATTTGATACAAAATATGAAAGATATGAAACATATGAATATGAAACCACCATATATTGAACGTTTTGATTGAATTACTTGATTATATGACCCCATCACACGATTCATGCTTCTTATGCATCTCATATCATGTGCATAACATGTCGTGCGTCTATGTGGTTTCATATTGAGTCAATTCTCACGAGTACACATTGTTCCTTCTCTTGTACAGTTCGTTTCCAGGGCGGAGACTTTTGAATTGAATCGGCACCTGTATTGCTCATGTCTCTTGTCTCGTGGTATTCCAGGTGAGGGTGTTTTTGTTTTAGCTATGTAACAAACCCTACAACTCTTATGTGAAAAGCTTTGGCCAAAACCGTATGAATATATATATGATATTTTCAAGGTAGAGTCCTCGAGTAATTTATGATCGAGTAAACCCTTTTCTAATGAATTATGAAATATGTTATGTTTCTTATGAAATATGATACGTTCTTATCAATCAAATATTTTGGAGAGAATATGATTATGAATGCACGGGCCCTGGGACTTAGTGCAAGTGGCTATCCGGGGAGGCGAGGGCCGACGGGATCCCTTGTAATAGTCCCACCACATTTAGGGTGATACCGGCCCTCGTTAGGAGGTTTAGCGGGGAATGGGAGCTGAGTGCCCTTAGGGGATTCATGTACCCCCATTGGCCTATGTATGGACTGGTGGTCGGGTCTTGCTAACCCGTCCACCACCCGGAGGAAGAAGGTTGGAACTTATTTTATGATTATTATTATGTTATGATTCATATGCACCGTGCGGGAAGGCCTGGACACGGATTGCCCAAACGACTATGTCTTATGATATGATATATGATCTGTGTGTATTATGATATATTGCATGATTACCTATTTAATGTATTAATGATATTTGTCGTACACGGTCGGAGTTTGGTTGGACATAATGCACGCTCAGTCGCCGGGCCTTTATATTTATGTATGAATTATGAACTTAATGAATTTAATATGATCAGTCATAAAGTCCGAGCATTGCTTAGTTATTCTCTTGCCTTTTTGGGAACTAATTTTAAATAAAACCTTACTCGGGGTTTATGACTTGTATGTGCATGTTTTTATATATACGTATATCGCTCCTTCTCACTCAGTCTTCTAGAGACTGACCTCTCTTCCCCACTTTTAAGTTCTTGCAGGTTTGGGCTAGGCAGAGGTCATGTTTTAAGTCTCTTGTCGAGTCACACGTGTACACTCGAGTCCCATTAGATATTGTTATGATTAATTACATCTCCTTATGTATTCGGGCCTGTGTGCCATTTATGATTCTTGATTATGGATTCAGGACAGGTTGCATGCCTAGTTGAACCCGTTGTTAGGACGTGTGTTGGAACTTAACTATGTTATGAAATGTTTTTATGTTTGGAGCTATTATTGGAATTCATGCATGGGATTATTACTTCAGCACTATGTTGGATGTTATGATTCATTTGGTACAGGGTTAGATTCCGCCAAGCTATGATATTTTTATTTTGTCTCCCGTTCACTATGAGTCTGGTTCATGCTTGGATTACCCATTTCACGTGTGGACTAGACTTGTACTGCTGGGGATGTGGCGCCTATCGTCGCGGGTGCTACATCCTTAAGTGGTATCAGAGCCCCAGGTTACAAAACCGGGGTTTCTTTGTGTCGTGTCTTGTCAAGTATAGGTCGAACGGCTTAGGAATAACATGTCAACGTGTGCACCGCATTGATCATGAGCTTATCATTGAAATTTGATATGGAAAATATATTATCAAATGTATTTAGATTAAATTTTGTTGATTTATATGTTTTATTTTGCATCAAATACGTGCTCTTGGTGCTAATTATGTGTCATATGCACTTACTAACCGACATGCATTTATATTTGAATTGAGTTGTGAAAATGTAGGTTATTATCATTATATCGAACCACAACCAATTTCTAAGATCGTGACAACTTGTCAAGAGCTCTTGTTTGGGTATGGGTGATTTGAAGAAACTTTGGGGTTAAGAGGAATTCGGATGGTTGGAGATTTTTGTGACAAGGCTATAGGTTGTGGATCCGGGTTCGCATTGAAGTTAAAAATCGAGAAATCAAGATCGGTTAAGAAGATTATAAATTTCATTATCGAAGAGATTGGAAAGAAAAAAATAGGTCGGGATATTTTGGATTGTGAGATAAGGTCCGTGTTAGATGAAAGTTGATCAACCGGGACCAAGAGGCTTTTAATTCAAAGGGAAAGTGAAGAAAATCCTGAAGACATCAAGATTCAAGGCTTTAATGTACGAGCAAGTGGAAAATTACAAGATGTTTGATTGGGATCGAGTTAGTTGTACAAAGGATCGTTCGGTATAAATGATCAAAGAAAAACCTCAAAGGTACATCATTTTGAGGTTTGGATCGACGAAGGGCGATGACAACCAAGAGAAATCAAGGTAAACTAGGTTTTCTGGGAAGCGAGCAATAAAAGCCATTGAGGATGAGTTTTCAAGTGAATCAAGCTAATTAGTTTCAAGTTCGGGAAGAGAAGTGTTAGAGAAAACTAATCAACGAGGTGAATATAACCCCATGAAAGATAGAGAGCAATAAAGGGAAACGATAAAGAAAGGTAAAGAGCTTTTGGAAGGAAATTTTGTGCTCAAGTGTAAACAATTGGAGGACGAGTTATTTAACCAATTCGGGTTCACAAGAGATAAGTGAAGGGGACTTTGGTCAAGAAGAATTTAGGTTCAAGAATCACGAGATTTCCAACCATGGAGACACATAAGTCGATACAAGAAACTTTGAAGATTTGAAAGCCATGGGAAGTCAAGACACCTTAGTTGACATTTAAATTCGGTATTTGGATTGGAGTGGAAGAACTAGGATTACTTAATTATGGAGGATTGAGATATCAAGATGTTCGGGTATAGGAAATTAGAATTAAACAATAAACAAGGATCTTGGAAGCATGGATGGAAGCAAGAAGAATTAAGGAAGTTAGACGACCGTGGGTAATCAAGAAGTGGTCGATGAACTCGAGATCAAAGGATCAAATTATCAAGCTAAAAGCTTCCCTCTTCGGTGAACGGTACTTGCATTCATGGCACGTGCATCATACATCGTATTGAATTATTTAATTTCCTTTATATATATGTGAGTGTGCATTTCTATTCGATAATTGCTCCAATATGTTGCATCTTTAATTGGTTACTACGTGCATTGGCATCTTAATCCAACATGCATTGTTTAGTGTTTACTTGATAGGAAATTTCTCCCACTTCGTTCATCAAGTGTTACTCTGATCGGGTCTTACCTGGATCAAGAAAAGAAAGAAATATTTGGGTTGCAAAATGGTTATTAAAAGAAAAGAAGGACATTGAGGCTCCGAAAAGGAGAACTGGAATTTAGGATGAAGGAAGTAGGTTATTATCCCTACCAATCACTTCTAAGTGAATGTGAGTGAGGCCATCGGACATGTAGCTTAGTTAGAACCACCGATATCGAGGAAGCTAAATTGAAGAGGTCAAGAATCTTTGACCTGAGAGGCGGTATAATAAGTTCAAAAAGTAGAATTGAAATTTTTAAGGGGGAGAGCTGACCAGGGAGATGATTTAAATACACGGTTATGTTCGAGCAGGTCACTTTAAAAAGGAACGATGGAAATGTAAGAATCAACAAATAATAAAAACTTTACAAAGCAAGGTCACTGGATAAATTGAGAGATTTTAACACTCGTGGACTTCGAGATCAAGGTGGGATAAGACTTTGGGAATAATGTGTAAAAGACACTACTTTAAGAAATGAAGAGATGTATCCAAAGAGTAATTGGAAATTACAATAACAAGAAAGGGAAAAGGTTGATCGACAACAGTCTAGAGTGCAAAAGCAACACCGTTAGTACTCTTATTACAAGACATACTTGAACTCAATCCCCTAATATTGGAAGGATCGTGCCTATATCACGTGTATACCTTGAAGATGATAGGACTGTGAAGGAATTTCTAGAATTGGTAAGGAGGATAATGGGTAAAGAGGCCCGATCGATTCGTCATATTCCATGATAGACGAAGTTAGAATCAACTCATCAAGCGTTTTTCCATGACTAACCGGGGATGTTCTTAGGATTTGAGAATGGAAATTTGAGCTACTAAAGATTAGCTCAAGTATTCAAGTTGGGGACTAGAACTCAAGCATTTAAAAGCTAACTGGAACAACCAAGAAGGTCGAATACGATTTGAGGTGGACAACGAGTTCATTGGGTTAAGATCAAGTGCACACTAAAAATTGGAGCTTTGGACCGTAGTGATTAAAAAGGATAAGAGAAAAGATTGTGGAATGAAGACCGGGTGGCTATTTAAGTATTGGATACATCAGGGATTTCAATGCCTTACATTATGGAAGGAATCAAGTGTTGAATCGGATCACTATAATGGAAGATTCCCAAACATCGGTGAACCGTATATCAAGCATCCATGGCATATGTATACATGCAACTTTAGTTTGAATAATTTTATGATGCTAAGTACTTGGATGACTTGTTGTGTTAACTGCTGTTATATGAACAATACTTGATTTACTTGATATTTCTTACTTGTTCCTTGTGTGGTATTTACGTGCTTGTTTATTTATCTTTTCTTGGGTTGTTGTGTTGTTGTTTGAGAGACGGGGTTCTCTCATTGTTGTTTGAGGGACGGGGTTCTCTCGTTGTTGCTTGTGAGAGACAGGGTTCTCTCCTTGTTGTTCGAAAGACGGGGTTCTTTCATTACCTGCTACCTGCTTAGATTTTGGAGTGCTTAGGTTTTGGGAAGTTGAGGGTCGTGACTTAACCGCAATTGAAGACCCTTGTCTCTTAAAGACCTTTTCCGAACTAATTCCTGACGGGGAGTTTCTAAACTACGTGGGATGAACACGGGAAAGTTTACGCTAAGTTCAGAAATTAAGGCAGTGGACCTGGGGACCAGGTCCTCTTAAGGGGGAGAGGTTGTAACGCCCCGACTTTTTGGCCGTACAGGTATGACGTCACGAGTGGGTTTAGACCGAGAGTTATGTGACTTATATGTGTTTTAATTGCTAAGTGATTATTTAATTTATTAATTTTTTGAATTAATTGCTACTATGTGATTTTTATGTGCTTTAAGTGCCGCTTGGATATTCTTGAATTAATTACCATTACGTGATCTACATGAATTATGTGATTTGTGACTATGTTATTTAAATTTAGTTGTTACTTATATATTCGCTAATTAATATTTTGTTTTGATTATGTACTTATTTGATATTATATGAAAACCTTGGACTCAATTGAACTTTTAATTGGACTCCAATTAAGCACCAACTAAACCTAGGTACCCTTATTGAAGCACTTAAATCCTTGAAGGACCAAAATGCAATTTCCCTTCTCTTTCCTCTTGTTCTACACGATATATGCACACACTTGCACCATTCCTTTTCATTTCTTCATCTTTCAAGTTCAAGCACAAGAGACACACCCACCTCTTCTCTCTCTCTCTCTATCGATCAACAAGGAGCAAGAATACAAGGTTTCAATCCATTTTTTTTCTCCAAGAATGAAGCTCAAGTCACTCTCTTCTTCAACCCCTTCATCTCCTTTCTTCTCGAAGGTATATGTGTATATATATATATTTATGATTATGTTGGTTGATAACTAGGGTTGGAGAATTCTTTCTTAATAACTTTAATTTTGGTTTGTATATGCATGAATATATGATAATCTTTGAATCCTAAGCTTGATTGTTGATATTCTTGAAGCAAGAATATGTGTATGTGTAAATATGTATATATATATATATATAGATATATATATATATGTGTGTGTGTGTGTGTGTGTATATGTGTGGGTTTGTGAATTAATGTGTTTTAATTTGTTCCAAACTTGCATTTGACATTCCTACATGATATATTGCATGTTTTAAGTGAATTGGGTTGAGTTTTGGTTGAGATTTTTGCCCCCTTTCTTCCCTCCACGCATAACCCCCTATTTTGCTTCTTCTTCTCGGCCAGGAGTACTACCCGGGCGGGTAGTTTTTATCGGGTAGTTTTGTGCAGAAGGGTTTCTGCACTCCTTTCTCCCCGGCCTGCTAGATTTTGCCTTGTATTTTCCCCTGCCGGGTACTCCCTCATCCGAACTTCGAATGACCTGATTTTTGAGCAGTTGAAAACCTCTTGAAGTATACTAACACCTACAATTGGAATCACCTTAATATCTTCTCTCATTTCTGAGTTATAATCGTTTGAAAATTGTGTCGCCACTTCATCGGAACACTGCACTCACCCAACTTCGGACCCTCGCCATTTCCTCATCACTTTCAACCACGTTTCGGGCCATATATCATTTGAAAGTTCTATGTGTCTAGTTTCTTATCCAACAAACAAAAACTAATTCCAATTTCTATAACTCAAGATATGTTCAATTCTTTACAACTTGTGCATTCCAGAAACTGTCAGCTCTCACCTAAACTTGCTCAATGCATTTTCTTGCTTTCCTTCGACTCGCTCAGACTCCATATGTGACTTGAATGAAGTATATGCTTGATTAATTGTTAATATGTGATATAATTTGTTATGATTATGGATTTTATATTGTGAATCCAATGTGTAAACGTGAAATGACAACATGAACGTTTATGTGCTACTTTTATGCCTGCATGAATGGTTTACTTCGTTTAATTGTTTTCTATGTTGTGTATAGCTTCTTCCATGACTTATATATTTTGTTAATATGTTACATTATGTGTTAACTTGTATATTATGAAATCATAATGTGACTTTGTTAAACATTTTGTGAATTGTGATCCAATATGCCTTAAAATGCCCTCTAGCTTGCATGCATGAATTCTTCCTCCGTTTGTCGGCGTCATATGATAACTTCTCACTTCATTTATGACTTGCATGCATTGTAAATATGTTATAGTATGAGTTATGATTAATGTATGAAGCTTATGGCTCGATTTGATACAAAATATGAAAGATATAAAACATATGAATATGAAACCACCATATATTGAACGTTTTGATTGAATTACTTGATTATATGACCCCATCACACGATTCATGTTTCTTATGCATCTCATATCATGTGCATATCATGTCGTTCGTCTATGTGGTTTCATATTGAGTCAATTCTCACGAGTACACATTGTTCCTTCTCTTGTACAGTTTGTTTCCAGGGCGGAGACTTCCGAATTGAATAGGCACCCGTATTTCTCATATATCTCGTCTCGTGGTATTCCAGGTGAGGGTGTTTTTGTTTTAGCTATGTAACAAACCCTACAACTCTTATGTGAAAAGCTTTGGCCAAAACCTTATGAATGTATATATTATATTTTCAAGGTAGAGTCCTCGAGTAATTTATGATCGAGTAAACCCTTTTCTAATGAATTATGAAATATGTTATGTTTCTTATGAAATATGATATGTTCTTATGAATCAAATATTTTGGCGAGAATATGATTATGAATGCACGGGCCATGGGACTTAGTGCAAGTGGCTATCCGGGGAGGTAAGCGCCGACTGGGATCTCTTGTACTAGTCCCACCATATTTACGGTGATACCGGCCCTTGCTAGGAGCTTTAGCGGGGAATGGTAGCTGAGTGCACTTGGGGGATTCATGTACCCCCATTGGCTTATGTATGGACAGGTGGTCGGGTCTTGCTAACCCGTCCACCACCCGGAGGAAGAAGGTTGGATCTTATTTTATGATTATGATTATGTTATGATTGATATGCACCGTGCGGGAAGGCCGGGACACGGATTGCCCAAATGACTATGTCTTATGATATGATATATGATCTGTGTGTATTATGATATATTGCATGATCACCTTTTTAATGTATTAATGATATTTGTCGTACAAGGTTGGAGTTTGGTTGGAGATAATGCACGCTCACTCACGGAGCCTTTATATTTATGTATGAATTATGAACTTAATGAATTTAATATGATCAGTCGTAAAGTCTGAGCATTGCTTAGTTATTCTCTTGCCCTTTTGGGAACTAATTTTAAATAAAACCTTGCTCGGGGTTTATGACTTGCATGTGCATGTTTTTATATATACGTATATCACTCCTGCTCACTCAGTCTTCTAGAGACTGACCCCTCTTCCCCACTTTTTAGTTCTTGCAGGTTTGGGCTAGGCGGAGGTCATGTTTTAAGTCTCTTGTCGAGTCACACGTGTACACTCGAGTCCCATTAGATATTGTTATGATTAATTACATCTCCTTATGTATTCGGGCCTTTGTGCCGTTTATGATTCTTGATTATGGATTCGGGACATGTTGCATGCCTAGTTGAACCTGTTGTTAGGACGTGTGTTGGAACTTAACTATGTTATGAAATGTTTTGAAGTTTGGAGCTATTATTGGAATTCATGCATGGGATTATTACTTCAGCACTATGTTGGACGTTATGATTCATTTGGTACAGGGTTAGATTCTGCCTAGCTAGGACATTTTTATTTTATCTCCCGTTCGCTATGAGTCCGGTTCATGCTTGGATTACCCATTTCACGTGTGGACTAGACTTGTAGTGCGGGGGATGTGGCGCCTATCATCACGGGTGCTACAGAAAGGATCCCCCTCATGGAGGAGGTACTGCTGGCCCGAGTAGGCATGGGCAAGGTCCCAACATCTGTTAACCGTTACGATGGGACCACCGACCCCGCAGAGCATCTGGACCATTTCTTGCACTTGATGCATCTATACGAGCACTCTAGCGTCTATTAGGCCAAAGTGTTTGTCACCTCCCTTGTGGGGATGGCCCAAGAATGGTACAAACGTCTGCCCTTCGGCTCGATTCACTCGTACGGGGAACTAACGGATGCCTTCCTGAACCACTTCAATTCATTAAAAGCTCCCGTCACCGCACCCACTGCCTTGTACAACTTTATTCAAGGCGAGCATGAATCCCTCCGGTCATTCTTCGCTTGTTTCAACAAAGAGGTGCTGCTGGTGGAGAGGCCCTCCATGGATTTTTTTATCCACGTTCTTTTCAAAGCCTGCAATCACAAGCAATACATGAGTAAGAAATTTGCCGATTCCATTGTGATGAAGCGCCCCACTTCCCTTATAGTAATGAGGGAGATAGCCGAGCCCTACTTCGCGCTTGAAGATATGTACGGGTCCAATGCTCCAAAGCATTCTGGGCCCTCTAAAAGCGAACGAGGGTGGGAGGAGCCACCTCACAGGGAACGCCGCAAGTCGCCGCCTTCCCTACGGAGATTCGAACGTGTCCCCCTCAACCGGCCTATCTCAGAGGTGTATGTCTTATCTGACAAAAAGCTCTTCAAAAGGCCCACCAAGATGAAGGATACAGAGGCCTTGAGACGCTCGAATAAATACTGTGCCTTTTACAAGCAAAAGGGACATGACACAGATGAATGCCGACAGTTGGAAGTTGAAATTCAGAGGCGCATCGCGGGGGCCATTTGAAAGAATTTGTAAAAATGTTGGAGCGCTACGATAAGCGATGTAATGAGCCCGCCAGGGAGAGGCCCTCCTGAGAGTAGCCATCGCAATAAAGGAAAGGCTCCTGAGCAAGAAAATACCCCTTTTGCGGTCATCAACTATAACATCCTGATCATCCGGATCTACAGGTATGCCTTTACGAGGTGTTACGTGTGCAATTTATTATTTAAATATGCCATTTGAATTACTTTTAATTCTTATTTGTTAATTTGGAATTTACTTATTTAGTTCCTTTTTGATTACCTTGTACGTTTGTGTTCTTTTGCTCGATTTTGCCCTCAACGTGCACGAATTTGATTCTGATTTTCGTGAATTCTTGTTATACGTGAACTATGTGAGTTATTTACGTGTTAGCATGCTCGTTATGTGGTTTTGGGTTTGCTTGTCTGAGTTTTGTGTTAGCTTTGTTTTTCGGAACCTAGAGGACGATTAAAGGGCATTTAGCGCACCTCGGGTTTCGGGGGGCGTATCTTCAGCTAGGGAGTTCAGATTCGAATTCCGGAAGAGGCGTTGGATTCCCGATGAGATTTGAAAACTTTGGAGCCTAACTTCACATTTTTCTAAGCCCTTTTAGACCCCCGAAAATCGATCGGAACGAGCCCTTGTGACAAGAATGGCCTCTTTTGTTGACTAGTCTTCATGTGGGCCCCTTTTTACCCCTAATTAACCCTTAACCTTGACCATATGAACATTACTCAGCCATTACCCACTCCCACATCCTCCATACCGTCCCAACCTCAAAAAGAAGGAGAAAAGTTATCCCAAACTCAGCCCCAAGAGAGAACCCAAGGAAGAAGGTGACGCTATTGCATTTTTGAAGATCAAGAGGTAAGTATATTTTTGCGCCTTACATTATTATATGGTTCTTTTAAGTGTAATATCTTGAGCTATAACCTTGATTTGCATGAGTGATGGCAATCTATGTGAATAGTAAGGGTTTGAGGACTTTGACGGATTTTAGCTTGTTTCCTCTTGAATTGCTTGAGTTTAATGCATGATAAGTATGCCTAAGACTTCCTTCTTGAGTTATTCGAACTTGGTTTAAGTGTTGGAGTTGAATTCTTACTTCCACTATTGTTGATTCTTGGAGGTTTTGATTGATTTTGCCCCTTTCACCCATTTGCTTGAATTGTTGCTTGACTTGGATTGCTTGGTTTATTACTTCCTTTACTTGCCATTATGTGTTGCCTTGGTCCCTTGTTGGTTTGGTTTGAGTTTTTCTTGAATTTAGAGCTTAGAATTCAAAAATCCCGCATCTGGACCAGATCCACGGCCTTGGATTTTTATGCTTTGAAAAACCCACGGCCGTGGATATGGGGACAGATTTTGGTAAGTTTCTGCCTTGACATCCACGACCATGGATGTCCCCTTTGAAAAAAATGCACGGCCCTGGATTTCAGGGCAGAAACATTTTGAGTTCCGAACTTCGTTTTCTCAATTCGTTTGTTTTCCTTTCGTTTCCCCACCCCTTTCTTAGTCCCTTACCTTGATTACTTGTATCTTATTTGTTGTGGTCGTGTTGTACTAAGTGTTTTGTCGTTCTTTCCCAAGTTGTGAATTCATTTGTTTAGAAAGGTGCAAGTTTTGCTCTCATTGTTACTTTGTTACGTTTATGGCATCTCATACGCATCGTAGCATTCATATGCATTTACCGAGTGCCAATGTGGTTCATGTTGAGTCTAAGAGTACCCCTTGTTGTTTGTTTTGTTCAGAGGTTCTTCCCGTGGACGACAAGGTTGCCCCTTGAGCACCCGATTTACTCTTTTGTCTCCGCTACCCGTGTTAAGGTGAGGTTTTGTTTCTTTTAGTTATTTGACCTACAACCCCTATATGGTTTGAAGCCTCTCATGTGATTACGTATATTATATGATAGATACATGTAAGATATATGTTGTGGGCTTGCACCGTTTGTTATAAGACTTTGAAAACGCTTTGTATACGTATGTAAACTATTTTGCTTTTGTTTTGGAAAACTTTGGTTAAGTGTGAGTGTGTGCGTGTGTGAGCGAGATTTGTGGCTTTGAAATATAAGCTTTGCTAAGTGTGATTTTTTTGATAAGTTTTGGGCCCCGGAGAGTGGTTGGTAATCTCGGGTCGGCCGTGGGGTCGCCGAGCTCTTCCATCAACATTCTCCATTTTAGAGTCTCACCCAACCTCGGGAGGTTTGGGGAAGGGTGTTTCTCTTGAAGGTTTCAAGGTCGTGATTAAACCTTGTCTCTCGCGATTTTTGGATAGCTAGGGTCGATCAACCCTTCTATCACCCAGTGTTAAGGTTGGATTATGCTTTGTTTTGTTTTGTTATGCCTTTCATTTATGGAGGTTTAGATGTGTAACTCGTACTCGCCGAGTTGGTTAGTTGTGTATGATCTATGAAACAAGAGTGCACTTTTAAGTATAAAAAACTTGATGTTTGGCCTTTGGCCTAAAATCCTAGTATGTATATGTATACCACGGATAAAATCTTTGGCTTGCAACAACCACTCTTAATTCATGGATCCTTTTGATTTTGAATAAGTGTTATGCTCTATATATATATTGGGCGTGTGAGTTAACCCCCTCACTAGTCTTTAGGACTAACCCTCATTGTTTTTCTTTCTTTTCCCCCTTTCTTTGAGTTGCAGGTACCTCTTGAGTCGAGCTAGGCGGCAATAGTCTATCGAGTTGTCTTGTGGTGTAGCTCGGGTCTCATGCATTGGTTTTTGGATTATGTACCTTACCCTTATTCACTTTTGATTTATGTTTCTTGATTACTCATGCCTTTTTGGCCCCGGATAGGCATTGTATATGATGTATATATATTTGTTCTTATAGTTTATCTTGACAACTTGAACCCTCTTATGCTATGATTTGAGATCTTGGGATTTATGTATGCATGTTTACACTTCCGCTACTCTTGTTTTAATTTGCTCAGTTCCTGAGGGTCTAGGCCGCCTAGCGAGGGTGTGTTTTGTGTGTCTCCCGTTAGCTATGGTTTGATTCGGGTGCGAACCCTCCATTTTGTTACTCGGGTTAGACCTTAGGGCGGGGATATGGCACCCTTTGCTCCGGGGGTGTTACATCCTTGCGTGGTATCAGAGCTCTGGGTTGTAAAACCGGAGCTCTAGAGTCGTGTTGTGTTTGTCTAGGTCGTTCGGTTTAGGACAATGTGATTGTTTGCATTCACTCGCATTCTTATGTGACTTATATGTCTAAATACATGACATTTAATCTCATGAACATGTACTGAGCCACATGCATCAATATTTATTGAAATTGTGACTTTCAGGATGCCTCCACGAAGAAGAGGGGATAGCGAGCAAACACCCGATCTTAATCATCCTCCACCACAAGGGCAAGGACCACCTCCTCCACCGCCCTTGAATGCCGAGAATATTATACAAGCTCTCTTGAATCAACTGCAGCAGAATCAGAGGAATAACCCTCAATGGGACGGGCAAGAGGGACAAGTAACTCTGGCCTTCAAGGAATTCAGAAGCAATAACCCGCCTAAATGGTATGGAGGCGATGATATCAAAGCTGAGGAATGGTTATCAGAGATTACGGGAATCTGGGAAATCTGCCCCACTCCTTCTCATGAGAAAGCTGTTTGCACGGCCCAGTTTATTCAAGGCCCCGCATTGAATTGGCTCAAGTCTATGAGAGCCCGGTTGGAAAGAGAAGGAGAAGAATTCAATTGGGAAAGTTTCACAAGAGAATTTGGCCACAAATATATTCCCCCGAGTGCCCGAGAGAGAAGACTCCAAGAATTCACGGAGTTGAGACAAGGAAACCGGACAGTTGAGGACTACATCTTGGAATTTGAAAGTCTTGCTCCATATGCTCCCCAGATTACAAATGATGATACTCAAAAGGCCCGAAATTTTATTCATGGATTTAGATATGAAATTCAAAATGCTCTTAAAGCTGCTACTGTGGACACTTGGGAAAAGGCTACAAGGAAGGCCTTCAAAGTGGAAGCTAATAATTCGAGGTTGAGGCCCCCCGCTTATTCTTCCGGGCAAGGTTCGGGATCTAACTTGGGTAAGAGGTCTACCTCTCAAAGTGGGCCTCCGGTCTTCAAAGCCCAAGGTTCCAACATTTCTTTCAAGAAAGCCCAACCTCCTGTACCGGCAGCACCCGCTTTACCGGCGCCGATACAATGTGCTTACTGTAAGGGTCCCAATCACACTGAGGAGATATGCCGGAAGAAACTTAAGAGATGTTATAAATGTGGTGGAGCCGGCCACTTGATCAACGCTTGCCTGCAAATGAGAGTACCTCAGGCTCGAGCTCCTCAACCTTTAAATGTGATGCCGCCGAGAGCCCCTATCGAAGCAAGAGCTTATGCGTTGGAAAGAGAAGAGGAGAACGTGGAAGTGGATGCCAATGCCGTTATTGAAGGTACCATTAGCATACATGGCATTCCATTACATGTATTGTTTGATCCGGGAGCAACGCATTCATTTATTGCTTCCCGGCTTGTTCATACACTTTCCTTGCATGTTGCTTACCTTGATGATTCCTATATTGTTACTCCTCCTCTTGGTGGTAATTTGGTTACGAACTGTGTTTACCGTGGTTGTCCCGTGGTTGTGGAAGATCAAGAGTATCCGACTGATTTGGTTAAGATTCCTATAAAGAAGTTTATGGTGATTTTGGGGATGGATTGGTTGTCTCGGCACCGAGCTAAGATGGATTATTTTGAGAAGAAGGTCACTTTGGGTTCTACGGAATTCTCGGGCCTAAGGTTGAAGACTTGCCCGTTTATTTCCTTTGTGGAAGCTAACAAGATGTTCCAGGACGGTGCGACGGGCTATGTGGCTTATCTTTTAAACAAGCCGAAAGATCAAGCTAAGCTCGAAGAGACCGAGATTGTGAAGGAATTTCCCGTTATCTTTCCGGAGAGTTTGAGGTCTCTACCTCCGGATCGAGACATTGAGTTTGTAATCGATCTCTATCCCGGATCGGAACCGTATTCGATGTCTCCCTAGAGGATGGCTCCGGCGGAGTTGAAGGAGCTGAAGGCGCAACTTGATAATCTCTTAGAATGTTGTTACATCCGTCTAGGTGCTTCTCTGTGGGGTGCTCTTGTCCTGTTTGTAAAGAAGAAGGATGGGACGTTGCGGATGTGTATTGACTACCATAAGCTGAACCGGTTAACGGTTAAGAACAAATACCCACTTTCTCACATAGAAGAGTTGTTTGATCTTCTTCAAGGTTCGTGTGTCTACTCCAAGTTGGATTTCAGGCAAGGGTATTATTAATTACGTATCCGGGAAGAAGATGTAGCGAAGACGGGTTTCAACACTCGGTATGGGCATTTCGAGGTTGTGGTAATGCCTTTTGGTCTTACTAATGCCCCAGCTGCGTTTATGGACATGATGCACCGGATATTCCTGCCTTACCTCGATAAATACGTGGTCATCTTTATAGATGATATTTTGGTGTATTCGAGGTCCACAGAAGAGCATGCGTAGCACTTAAGGACGGTTTTATCGAAACTTCGAGAGCACCGCTTGTTTGCCAAGTTCAGTAAGTGCGAGTTTTGGTTGGATCGAGTTTCTTTCTTGGGTCACTTCATCTCGTGAAAAGGTGTAGAAGTGGATCCGGCGAAGATTGAGACGGTTATGCTTTGGAAGCAACCGAAGAATGCCTCGGAAGTGAGAAGTTTTCTAGGATTAGCGGGGTATTATAGGCGCTTCGTGAAAGATTTCTCAAAGATTGCCTCCTCGTTGACCCGGTTAACAAAGAAAGAGGCTAAATTCGAGTGGGATGAGGCGTATGAGAAGAGTTTCCAGACTCTTAAGGAGAAGTTGATTACGGCACCAGTTTTAACCTTACCCGAAGGTTCAGAAGGCTACTCAGTCTACACCGATGCTTCGAAGGAAGGGCTCGGTTGTGTGTTGATGCAGAATGGAAATGTAGTAGCCTACGCCTCAAGACAGTTAAAGGATCACGTGAGAAACTATCCCACTCATGATTTGGAACTCGCGGCGGTAGTGTTTGCTTTGTTGAAGTGGCGTCACTATCTCTATGGAGCTACTTTTTATGTGTTTACCGATCACCAGAGTTTAAAGTATTTGTTCACCCAAAAGGATTTAAATGTAAGGCAACGATGTTGGGAGGAACTTCTTGAGGATTATGATTGCCAAATTCAATACCATCTAGGTAAAGCCAATGTAGTTGTAGATGCTTTGAGCAGCAAAGCTAGTGTTTCGGGTTTGGAATCGAGTTTGAGTAAGAAGGTTTCGGTATCCCTAGTTTCAGAAGCTCGCCTAGCAAATATCTCTGTTCAACCGGTTTTGAGGCAAAGATTGATTAAAGCTCAATCTAATGATCCGGAAATACAGAGATTGGTGGCAAAAGCAAGGATTTTTCCAGAGACTCAGTTTGGCTTCGATGATTCGGGTTTGTTTCGGTTTAAGGCATGAGTTTGTGTCCGGAAGAGTTTAAGAAGTTAGTTTTGGACGAGGCACATAAGTCGGCCTATACGGTACATCCCGGTACCACCAAAATGTATAGAGATTTGAAGAGTTTATACTGGTGGAATGGCATGAAGAGAGATGTCGCTAACTACGTGAGGAGATGTCAAACATGCCAAGTGGTGAAAGCCAAACACCAAAAGCCGGGAGGAACTCTCCAACCACTTCCAATTCCCGAATGGAAGTGGGAGCAAGTGACAATGGACTTTCTCTCCGGCTTACCAAGGACCAAAGGAGGTTTCGACGGGATATGGGTTATTATTGATCGGTTGATGAAGTCAGCCCATTTTCTCAAAGTCCGAATGTCCGATAAGGTGCCTAAGCTCGCCCGGTTGTATCGGAAAGAGATTGTCAGGTTACATGGTGCATCGGTCAGTATTGTTTAAGATAGGGATCCTCGGTTCACATCAAATTTTTGGCAAGAGTTGCAGAAATGTTTAGGGACAAAACTTCAGTTTAGGACTACTTTTCACCCACAAACGGATGGTCAATCCGAGAGGTTAATAAGATATCTCGAGGATATGCTTCATGCTTGTGCCTTGGATTTTCAGGGTTCGTGGGATGAGCAGTTGGATTTGGTCGAGTACGCCTACAATAACAGTTTTCAGTCCTCAATTGGTATGGCCCTGTATGAAGCTCTCTATGGAAGAAAGTGTCGATCCCCTCTCTTTTGGGATATTGATGAGTGGAGATGGTCTAAAGATGGAAAGCTCGAGAGAGCTAAGAAACCAAAGGAAATTCAGGATACCATTGAGAAAGTGAAGGTGATTAAACAGAGGTTGAAGGTAGCACAGGATCGACAGAAGAGTTATACGGCTAAGAGAAGACGTCCCTTGGAGTTTGAGGTCGGAGATAAGGTCTTTTTAAAGACATCTCCTAGAAAAGGGATTGCTCGGATTAGTAAAGGTGGGAAGCATAACCCACGCTGCATAGGCCCCTTTGAGATCCTTGATCGAGTTGGGGAAGTAGCATACCGACTTGATTTGCCACCGAGCTTAATCGGGATTTATAATGTTTTCCACGTCTCTCAACTCAGGAAGCATTATCCCGATGAGTCTTCTATTCTACCAGTTGAAGAGGTGCAACTTGAGCCGGATTTGACAATCAAGAGGCACCCGATTAAGATTTTGGACCGAAAGATGCAAGAATTGAGAAACCGGTAAATACCTCTTGTTAAGGTGTTGTGGCGAGATCAGAAGTCCGAGGAAGCCACGTGGGAGACAGAGGCTAAGATGGTACAGTTGTATCTGGATCTTTTCAAGACCCTCGCTTCGGACCAGAGGGCAGGTCCTTTTGAAGGAGAGGAGGTTGTAACATCGCGATCATCCGGATCTACAGGTATGCCTTTACGGGGTGTTATGTGTGCAATTTATTATTTAAATATGCCATTTGAATTACTTTTAATGCTTATTTGTTAATTTGGAATTTATTTGTTTAGTTCCTTTTTGATTACCATGTACGTTTGTGTTCATTTGCTCGATTTTGCCCTCAACGTGCTCGAATTTGATTCTGATTTTCGTGAATTCTTGATATACGTGAACTATGTGAGTTATGTACGTGTTAGCATGCTCGTTATGTGGTTTTGGGTTTTCTTGTCTGAGTTTTGTGTTCGCTTTGTTTTTCGGAACCTAGAAGACGGTTAAAGGGCATTTAGCGCACCTCAGGTTCCGGGCGGCGTATCTTGAGCTAGGGAGTTCGGATTCGAATTCCGGAAGAGGTGTTGGATTCGCGAAGAGATTTTTAAGCTTTGGAGACTAACCTCACACTTTTCTAAGCCCTTTTAGACCCCCTAAAATCGATCGGAATGAGCCCTTGTGACAAGAATGGCCTCTTTTGTTGACTAGTCTTCATGTGGGCCCCTTTTTACCCCTAATTAAGCCTTAACCTTGACCATATGAACCTAACTCAGCCATTACCCACTCCCACATCCCCCATAGCGTCCAAACCTCAAAAAGAAGGAGAAAATTTATCCCAAACTCAGCCCCAAGAGAGAACCCAAGGAAGAAAGTGACACTATTGCATTTTTGAAGATTTTGCACTCTTAGCTCCTCCAATTCTTCTCAAATTCAAGAGGTAAGTATATTTTTGAGTCCTACATGATTATGTGGTTCTTTTAAGTGTAATCTCTTGAGCTATAACCTTGATTTGCATGAGTGATGGCAATCTATGTGAATAGTAAGGGTTTGAGGACTTTGATGGATTTTAGCTTGTTTCCTCATGAATTGCTTGAGTTTAATGCAAGATAAGTATGCCTAAGACTTCTTTCTTAAGTTATTTGAACTTGGTTTAAGTGTTGGAGTTGAATTCTTGCTTCCATCATTGTTGATTCTTGGAGGTTTTGATTGATTTTGCCCCTTTCACCCTTTTGCTTGAATTGTTGCTTCATTGAACCATTATATGACTTGGATTGCTTGCTTTATTACTTACTTTAATTGCCATTATGTGTTGCCTTGGTCCCTTGTTGGTTTGGTTTGAGTTTTGCTTGAATTTGGAGCTTAGAATTCAAAAATCCCACATCTGGACTAGATCCACGGCCCTGGATTTTTATTCTTTGAAAAACCCACGGCCGTGGATATGGGGATAGATTTCGGCATGTTTCTGCCTTGACATCCACGTCCGTGGATGTCCCCTTTGACAAAAATCCATGGCCCTGGATTTCAGGGGAGAAATATTTTGAGTTCCGGACTTCATTTTCTCGATTCGTTTTGTTTTCCTTTCGTTTCCCCACCCCTTTCTTGGTCTCTTACCTTGATTACTTGTATCTTACATGTTATGGTCGTGTTGTACTAAGTGTTTTGTCGTTCTTTCCCAAGTTGTGAAGTCATTTGTTTAGAAACGTGCAAGTTTTGCTCTCATTGTTACTTTGTTAAGTTTATGGCATCTCATACGCATCATACGCATTCATATGCATTTACCGAGCGTCAATGTGGTTCATGTTGAGTCTAAGAGTACCCCTTGTTGTTTGTTTTGTTCAGAGGTTCTTCCTGTGGACGACGAGGTTGCCCCTTGAGCACCCGGTTTACTCTTTTGTCTTAGCTACCTATGTTAAGGTGAGGTTTTGTTTCTTTTAGTTATTTGACCTACAACCCCTATATGGTTTGAAGCCTCGCATGCGATTACGTATATTATATGATAGATACGTGTAAGATATAGGTTGTCCGTTTGTTATAAGACTTTGAAAATGCTTTGGACACATATATAAACTATTTTGCTTTTGTTTTGGAAAAGTTTGGTTAAGTGTGAGTGTGTGCGTGTGTGAGCGAGATTTGTGGCTTTGAAAGATAAGCTTTGCTAAGTGTGATTTTTGTGATAAGGTTTGGGCCCCAGAGAGTGGTATGGTAATCTCGGGTTGGCCATGGGGTCGCCGAGCTCTTCCATTAACATTCTCCATTTGGGAGTCTCACCCAACCTCGGGAGGTTTGTGGAAGGGTGTTTCTCTTGAGCCGGCGGTGTAACCGTCGAAGGTTTCAAGGTCGTGATTAAACCTTGTATGTCGTGATTTTTGGATAGCTAGGGTCGATCAACCCTTCTATCACCCGATGTTAAGGTTGGATTATGCTTTGTTTTGTTTTGTTATGCCTTTCGTTTATGGAGGTTTGGATGTGTAACTCGTACTCGCCGAGTTGGTTAGTTGTGTATGATCTATGAAACAAGAGTGGACTTTTAAGTATCAAAAACTTGATGTTTGGCCTTTGGCCTAAAATCCTAGTATGTATATGTATACCACGGATAAAATCTTTGGCTTGCAACAACCACTCTTAATTCATGGATCCTTTTGATTTTGAATAAGTGTTATGCTCTATATATATATTGGGTGTGTGAGTTAACCCCTCACTAGTCTTTAGGACTAACCCTCGTTGTTTTTCTTTCTTTTCCCCCTTTCTTTGAGTTGCAGGTACCTCTTCAGTCGAGCTAGGCGGCAAGAGTCTATCGAGTTGTCTTGTGGTGTAGCTCGGGTCTCATGCATTGGTTTTTGGATTATGTACCTTACCCTTATTCACTTTTGATTTATGTTTCTTGATTACTCATGCCTTTTTGGCCCCTGATGGGCATTGTATATGATGTATATATATTTGTTCTTATAGTTTATCTTGACAACTTGAACCCTCTTATTCTATGATTTGAGATCTTGGGATTTATGTATGCATGTTTACGCTTCCGCTACTCTTGTTTTAATTTGCTCAGTTCCTGAGGGTCTAGGCTGCCTAGCGAGGGTGTGTTTTGTGTGTCTCCATTCGCTAGGTTTGATTCGGGTGCGAACCCTCAATTTCGTTACTCGGGTTGGACCTTAGTGCGGGGGATGTGGCGCCCTTCGCTCGGGGGGTGTTACATCCACATGATAGCAGGAGGTTCCTCTGGAGGAGATTCAAACGCTTCCCGGCAACGGTATATCCGAAGTTACGATCAACGTCCCTCGGTGCCCAAATCAGTCTATGCCATCCGGGGATCCAAAGATGAACGCTCGAAGGAACATGATATAATAGGATTTACAGGTAAGGACTTGGAACATATTGTAACACCCCATGGGGTCAGCGAAACCTCTGACTGTCCCATGGTGGTTAGCTTAGATGTCCACAATCACATTGTAAAAGGGTGTTAGTGGATACTGGAAGCTCTGTTAATGTTTTGCCCTACACTATGTTCCAAAAGATGAATGTCGCTAATATTCCGCTCGAACCACTCAAGACAGCCCTCATTGGCTTTGGGGGTTCTGAGGTTGCCCCACGATGGCAAATTTGCTTGACCACCTCATTTGGCCGCGCCCCACAGCGGAAGACACTCATGATCACCTACGCGATGGTGGAAATTGAGATCCCTTATAACATCATAATCGGGCAACCAGCCCTCGTGGATTTCAAGGCAATTATCTCCACGTATCATCAGAAAATCAAATTTCCCACCCCCCGAAGGTGTCGGAGAGATTTTGTGCAACGTCCATGAGGCCTGGGAATGTTACATATTATCCCTTAAAAAGCCCAAACTGGAGAACGCGTTCCAAACGGGATCTACCAAGAAATCTGTGGACTTCCCTAATCTGGATGAAGACAGTCCCGTATGTAAGAGGGCCAAAATGAACAAGAAGAAGAACAAAAAGAAAGATCCCCACAACAAAGATACCCACGAAGCTGCCCCGCCAGGGACAGTTGGAGAGTCTTCCTCTGAGGAAAACGAGCGTGGGCAACGGGAGCCTAGGGATGATGGCCATCTGACTGGAATGAAAAGGGCGCTCGAGCTCCCTCGCCCAGAGATACGGATCGAGCCCACGGAGAAGTTTCTCACTATTGAGTTGGAACCAGGAAACAAGGATAAAACCACTCAAATTGGATCCAGCCTATCGGGACCCTCGCAAGTCATGATGATCGACTTCCTCCGAGAAAATATTGATGTGTTTGCATGGAAAGCCTCGGATCTTACCGGGATTGATCCAAGCATCATAGTCCACAGGCTCAATGTGGACCCATCCTTTAAGCCAATTAAACAGAAGAAGCGAGATGTCCACGGCTTTTGGAAGAAAGTTATTGAGGAGGAAGTTAACAAGCTTCTTAAAGCTCAGTATATCGAGCTCATTATGTATCCAGAATGGCTATGTAACATGGTACTGGTGCCCAAGAGCACAAATAAGTGGCGCATGTGCAATGACTTCACGGATCTTAACAAGGCTTGCCCTAAAGATCTTTACCCATTGCCCCGCATAGACCAGTTGGCGGACTCAACTGCGCGCTGCGAACTCATGAGTATGATGGATGCCTTTCAAGGGTACTATCAAATCTTTATGGCCACGGAAGACCGTCCCAAAACCTCATTTGTTGTCCACTTGGGTATATATTGCTTCCTGGTCATGCCCTTTGGGCTCAAGAACGCTAGGGCCACTTATCAGCGCCTCGTTAACAAAATGTTTGAGAAAGAAATTGGGGATCCATGGAAGTGTACATCGATGATATGATTGTTAAGATCGAGCGTCAAGGCTCGCACCTAGAAGATCTCAAGCGTATTTTTGCCATTGTGCGCTAGTATGGGATGAAATTGAATCCTTCAAAATGTACTTTTGGAGTGCGAGGAGGAAAATTCTTGGGCTACATGGTCAGCCAGAGGGGAATTGAGGCTAAGCCTGAAAAAATCAAGGCTATTTTGGACATCCCATCCCCTCGTAATCTCCGGGAAGTACAGGTGTTTGTAGGGAAAAACATTTCTTTAAACAGGTTTATCTCGCTCGGTGGATAGAAATCTTCCTTTCTTCAAAATTCTGCATAATGCTCGAAATTTTACTTGGACTGGGAAGTGTGAGAAGGCGTTACAAGGCATTAAGGCTTACCTTTCGAGCGCTCCACTCCTGACGAAGCCAATTGAGGGCGAAAGGTTGTTTATGTACCTCTCCGTTTCAACCGAGGCAACGAGCTCAGTACTGATAGCTGTACGGGAGCGTAAGCATTTGCCTGTTTATTATTTGAGTAAAACATTACAAGGGGCTGAGAGAAAGTATTTGGAAATTGAGAAATTCGCATTCGCCCTCATTAATGCATCACGACGGTTGAGGCCTTATTTCCAGGCGCACTCAATAATCGTCCTCACGGATTAGCCATTAAAGCAGGTGTTGTCCAAGCTGGATGTGTCTGGAAGACTGATAAAGTGGGCCATTGAGTTGATCTAATTCAACTTGAGCTTCGAACCCAGAGCGGCTGTACAAGCGCAAGTTATGGCGGATTTGTTAGTTGAGCGCTTTGAATTAGAGCCAACAGTTCCAGAAAACGACGGCCTATGGGTCCTGCACACAGATGGCTCCTCGATGTCTCAGGGGGGGAGGAGCAGGGGTGACCCTTAGAGACCCCAATGGAATTGAAATAGACTTCAAAATCAGATTGGATTTTCAAGTCACCAATAACGAGGCGGAGTACGAAGCCCTCGTATAAGGATGGAGAATTGGTGTTCAAAATGGAGCTTCCAGAATTACCGCCTATGTTGATTCTCAATTGATTGCAAGTCAGATTGATGGGACTTATGAGGCTCGAGAAACCACCATGGTGCATTATTTGAGCAAAGCCAAAGAAGTCATCGAGAAATTCAAGGAATTCCATCTACTTCAAGTCCCACGGGCAGAAAACGAGCGTGCAGACGCTCTCTCTAAGTTTGCCTCAGCGTTGGAAGGTACCTCCGAGCGATCTGTCACGTTCCTTAGAACAGAAGAGCCTTTGATCAAGGAGAGAATCGTCAAACAAATGGTCGCTATGATTGACCCTCATGAGCCTTGCTGGCTCGACGGCATAGTGAGATTCATCAAGGATGGCATTTGTCCCACTGACAAAGTGGAAGCACGGAAAATCAGGAGCAAGGCCCCTCGGTTTTCTTTGGATTCTGAGGGGAGATTATTCAAGAAATCTTTCCAGGGCCAGCCAATGAGATGCCTAAGGCCCTCGCAAGCTAAAGAGACGCTCGAACACATTCACAATGGAAGCTGTGGAAACCATTCGGGAGGGCGTATCCTTGCTAAGAAAATTCTGAGGAGTGGGTTTTATTGGCCCACGGTTCTCCAAGATGCCATTGAGTACGCCAAGAAATGCCCCCAAGTTCTAGTTTCACTCTAACCTCCCTCAGTTGCCAGCTGCTCAGATGATCCCTATAGACGTCTTATGGCCCTTTGACCAATAGGGATCGACATCGTAGGCCGTTGCCCATGGCGGTCGGACAGAAGAAGTTCGTCATCTTGGCTGTCGAATATTTCACCTAGTGGGCTGAGGCCGAAGCTGTGGTGAAGATCACTTTCAGGGTCGTAAGGGATTTCATATGGAAAAACATTATCTGCAGATATGGCATTCCGAGAGTGCTTATTCCAGACAACGGGTCCCAGTTCATAGCGGCTGACACACGAGAGTGGTGTTCAGAATTGGGAATTGAGCAACGCTTTACTTCCGGGGGTCATCCCCAAGCCAATGGCCAGGCAGAAGTCACTAACAGGGTTATATTGCAACATCTGAAAACCATGCTTGAAAGCAAGAAGAGTGAATGGGTAGAGGAATTACAAGGAGCCTTGTGGGCTTATCGCACCACTCCACGGACAGCTACTGGCGAGACGCCGTTCGCGGTCGTGTATGGGTCAGAAGTAATGATACCGGCAGAGATAGCACAAAAATCCGCCCGTGTAGCATAATTTGAACCTAAAACCAACGAAGAAAGTAGAGCGCTAGAATTGGATCTCTTGGAGGAAAGAAGAGATAAGGCCTGGGCACTCATCCATCAATACAAGGCATCCGTCGCTCGGCAATACAACAAGAGAGTAAGGGAAAGAACTTCTCAGTTGGGGGACTTAGTCCTAAAGAAGGTGGAAGTCTCCAGGCATGTAGGCAAACTAGACCCCAACTGGGAGGGGCCATTCAAAGTTATACAAATGCGAGCAAACAATACGTACACGCTCTAATCGTTGTAGGGCGAGCGTCTCCCACGCCCCTGGAATGCATGCAACCGTAGGCGTTTCTATATTTGAACTAATTTTGTAAAGCCTCTGGAAAGGCACAACTTGTTCGCTAATTTTCCAAAAATTACAATGAAAATTACTGCGCTTGTTTACTTAATCTGAGAATGCAGAAACAAAATTTTCACAAGTCTTGAGCGAGGGCAACCTGTCAATAAGACCCTCGTGATTACTCAAGACTTAGTAAAATTTTCCATGTTATTCAAACGAAATTTTCACAAGTCTTGAATGAGGACAACCTGTCAATAAGACCCTCGTGATTACTCAAGACTTAGTAAAATTTTCCATGTCATTCAAACGAAATTTTCATAAGTCTTTAACGAGGGCAACCTGTCAATAAGACCCTCGTGATTACTTAACATTTAGTAAAATTTTCCATGTCTTTCAAGCAAATTTTCACAAGTCTTGAACGAGGGCAACCTGTCAATAAGACCCTCGTGATCACTCAGGACTTAGTAAAACTTTCCATGTCTTTCAAGTAAATTTACAAGTAATGAACGGGAGCAGTCTCAAAACAAGACCCTTGTAATTACTTAAGACTTAGCTAAACTTTACATATCATACCTAGCATGTTACTCAGAATCTTAGCATTATAAGATTTTGTTACAACAAGCGTAGAGTAAAATTTCGTAATCAAATAACACAAGGAATAGAAGGAGACACTATTTTGAAAGGAAAAATCTTCATTCATTAAACTTTCATTAAGCTACAAAATAAGGGCACGTGGGCCCTTAGAATTCCTACAAAATTTAAATACTAAACGGGAAAGAAAGAGAAATTTCAACATGAGCAAAGGAAGGGAATCATCAAGCAGCAGGAGCAACGTCTTCATCCAAGGATATTTTGAGCCACAGGACAGTACACGGGGGCCGCCGGCTCTTGTGCTTGAGGGGCTTGTTCATCTTGGTTCTGGGTAGCTGGCGGAGGAGCAGGCTCGTTATTTCCTTGCGCTGGTGGGACTATAGGCTCATCGCCCTCAGCAGGAGCATCTTGGTTTGCTGGGTCTTGAGCGTTGCCAGTTGGCGCCACGGGCTCATTTGTTGGAAGATTTGCTGGAACGGCACTGGCATTGTTGGTCCCCTCGTTTTGTTCCATCTGAGAGTTTCCCTCCGAAGGGTGAGACGCCATGTATTCATCCTGGATGAGCATGACCAAAAAGTTGTACTCCGGTTCAGAAATATTGGACTCAGGGTCCTCACGGTCCTCATCCTCCTCGACTCAACGCTCGTTGAACATGAGCCCTATGTCTGGCATCCGACGAACGGATGAATCTGTTAAGCCCTTCAAAATACCCTGCTCAAGCGCCAAGTTAAAAGCTTTTTGGGCTTCACCGAGGCAATGCAGAGAGGCCGCCAAGTTAAATACCTTTGTGTGGCAAAATTTGATGAGCGCCTCTTTGACCGATTGCTCAATGCGATGAGGAAGCTGGTTTATGGTATCTGCATATTTCTTCTCTGCCTCATTAGCCCTAGTCTTCCATCCGTCACGATCGGCCGTAAGCTTTTGATGGCTCTCATGGAGGTTATTGTATTGCGGGCGCCAACTCTTCTGAGCGGTCTCAACGTTCGTAAAATCATCCTGCAGCTTCTTCATCTCAGATTCCAACTTCTTATGCTCCGTGTCAAGAGATAGGAATTTGGCCTTCTCCACATCTAGTTCCTCCTGAATCTGGGCGGGATCATTCGAGCACGCCATCTTCTTGTATTTGGCTTTTCGGTCAGCATAAACCGTGGCACGCATTTGGATGATTTTAGCCCTCGGAAGCACTTGCTGCAAGGCTTGAAAGGGCAGGAGTGTTAATAAAAATCTTAAGGAATAACATCTTCGAAAGATAATAAAATTACGAGGAGGAGGGGGGCTTACAGAAATTAAGGCATGTACCATGTCACTGGTCACCTTCTCCACGGACTCGGAGTGAATTGGACCCTCTCAAATAAGCCTTCGCTGTTGGTGTTCGAGAGCGATCCGTGCCTCAATAACACGGGGCCTCCATCCGCGGAATCCTTATAGCTCCTATCCCCTCGACGATCAAAATCCCACAAATGCTCTTCTTCTGAGGAGGAAATATCTCCATCGCCCTTGGGGCCCTCCACAACCTGTTTGCCCTTGTCGGTTATAGAAAGGGAATCTGGCATCCTTTTCCTCTTTCTAGAGGCTGAGGTGCTTTCTCCTTGAGTATCTCTGATATTGACGCTCGTCTGAGGCCTTGGCGGTGGAATCAGAGCGGGAATAATGGCTCCACTCGCTTGAGGAGCGACCAGGGCCCTCGGAATCACCCTTGTATGACGGTTGGGTGCTTGGTTATTTCCACGACCCTGATTAACGCTCGAGCCTGCAGCTGGTTTGCCACCATGATCGTTACCGCGACCAGCGCCTCGAGGTAGTAGGTTCTGTTGATCTCCTTGGTTGGCTTGACGCCTATTGGCATTGGCGAATCGGGCAGCATTTCGGATTCCTCCAGCCATAATAATGTTTACTCCTGGGGCAAGAAAAAAAACACAGCAACGAGGGTCAGAAACCCTTGAACAAACTTCACAAAATACAAGTTACAAACACAATTACATAGTTAGCAGCCCTATCCAAGTGTTAGTGTCCTAAAATCTAACCGTCTCTATCCCAATCTCGAGCGGGAGGGTTGCTGAGATAGTGGGGATCATTGGTGAGCCCACAAAGGAACATGAGTTCTGCATCATCTACTAATTCCTTGGCTTGAATTAACCAGCCCTCATCCCTCAACGCTCCAACTAGATCCTTTCCCCAATTCCCAGGAAAAGAGGGGTCTAGGCGATTCTTCACAAGGGAGCTTTTCCCGAGCGAGACCCACTCTCGTGACACCCCGAAATCATCATCCGCTGGGCTTTGACAAAAATGAATTTCTCCTTCCAATCTGGGGCATAAGTGGATGAAGGGGAGTTGATCAATTTCAGATGAGCCTTTGCTTGGACATAATAGAAGAAACCCACCTCGGGTGACGAGCGCGGGGAACTAACAACTTGTAGCAGAGCATTGAAGTTCTGCATTGAGGGCTCGTAGTTGGTACACTTCATGAGGATCACGAAGCATGTTATCAAAGCAAGGCCGTTGGGCACGTTTGCGAGGGACAAAGATTCAAATTATTTAAGATATTGGCCACCGGAACTGGAATCGGAAGCCTCAAGCCCCCAGAACTGACCGCATCCTTATAAACCGCCTTCTCACAGGGGGTGGACGGTTGGCACGCTCGTGCTTGGCAGGGATTCGCTAGGAGAAGCTCTTGTCCCAGTATATCGGCGCTAACATGGTCTTTACTTCTCCCAAAGTCATAGTACTGGGAGTCTCGTCAGGAGTGCGCTCAGTCGCCTGCATGCCCGAGCCCTCACACTCGTTTGGGCCTTGAGTTTTTTGGGCTTTTTTGGCTTTCTTAGCCCTTCTTCTCGTGGGAGGCGCCCTCGAGGGCTCAGTCTCCTCATTCCCCTCTAGAGCCGGAGCAGGCATCGCCACCGTCACGGTGTAGCGATGAGGGTGAATAGACCTCTCCGTCAAGGCCAAAACCTCCCCTTGCGTAATCGCCTCCAAAGATGCATCCATCTCTTCGAAAAGATGCTCAACCCCACCTGGGTTCCTCTCCTCCATGGCAGAAACGGCAGCGTGCAAATCTTCATCCCTTGGAGATGAATTCTGACTTGACATCTCCTCAACCTCCCGGGCACATTCTTCGACATGATCTCCAGACAAGGTTTGAGAAGGGTTTTTGAGAAGTGGAAGGGTTTTTCAGGAATCGGATGGAGTAACAAAATTCAGGGACTCTGGGAAATAAGGGAGATGTATTGAGAACTAAATCCTAATCTGTTCTAAGGTTCGCAAAGTTAAAAGATTTCACCAGAAGGTTACCTTGAGTTTTTTAGAAAAACCTGGAAGAAAGTTGTGAATGCTCTGAAATTTGTTTTGCAAAGAGTTCTCCGCAAATTTGTGCTCTGAAAATTTGTTCGGGTAAAGGACGATATGGATGTAGAATCCCTTATTTATAGGGATGCGAGTTGGTACGTTTCTAGCAAGTAATTCAAAAGGCAATCATTTCCCGCCTAGGAAACCGTTCACTTTAGTGAACCGTCACGTGTATTCCCAATGCCACGCGCCTACACGCGTATCAGCATTTAATGCAAAGGTGTCTCGAGCGGTCACCTGATATGACCGCGTTTAATGCATGGTCAGGAACGAAGGTGCTCAACACGCTAGTAATGAGCATCACCCTCTTAAGGAACTGAGATATTTGAATTCTGCAGTCCTTATCCTAAGGACTACAGAATTGGGGGGCAAAATGATAGGGCCAAAACACGCGTGGCTTCCTCAAGACTGAGGTATTTATCAACAAGCGCCCCCAAAAATCCACAAGCTTCACGAGTGCTACCATCCCTAAGGAATACGTGTCGCCTCTGTTTCGCGACACGTAACCACCATGGCCGTTCTTCAACGAACGCTCCTCACAGAAAGGGACAAAAGACCCAGCTTATCCTAGAAGCCCTTTACAAGCGCTATTTTCCCTCAGGGAAGCTTCCATTCCCCCTCATGGCACAAACCTTGGCCTTCATCCCCTAGCGGACTCACTGGCCTCCAAGGCTCACGGTTGACACGAGCGTGCTCCTAGCCCTCGTTACCAACCTCCCAAACGGCTCTCTGACACTAGCAACTCACCCGCGTACCTGCCTCTGTTGCCCGCACTACATTGCCACCAGCTTTTGCAGAAGATTCCTCCTATGTTTCTCTCATAACGCCACGTGTTAGGGCAACTTTGGGCTAGGACCACATGGTGCAAATGACCAAAGGGTCCCCGACCCTCATCTATAAATATACAAGTTCATCTTCTTCACTGTAAGAAAGCTTCCATACTTGAACTCCGCAATTACTTTTTCTCTTTCAGTTCCTTAATTAACTTGAGCGTCGGAGAGCCAAACTGGGAATCACCCCCAGTTTCCCCAGCTTGGCCTTCTGACTTAGTTGGTGTTTGTCCTAGTAGGTAGAGCCCCGAATCTTTTCCGGCGACCCTTTTTGAGCTTATCCTCTGTTTCCCCCACTTCAACAAAATAGAGAGTGATCGGAGTTTGACACGTCACGTTCTTACCCCATCAATGTGAAAACGAAATTCTATTTTAATTTAAAATAAAATGAGTGTCCTTAACGTTATGATTTCGTTCGAAATACTTACCCAATTTTGATTACATATCTATAACCATCAAATCAATTATTTAATAACTAAAATTATCTTACTTTATTCACTAATTATACATATAATTGTCGTGGATTGTATTTAAACTCAACAAATTATTATGTAGTGCTTAATTTTAAAAAATATATATTGCAAATTCCGAGGTAATTCCGAGGGATTACCAAGGGAAAATGGTTTTCCCTCGGAATTTGGAAAATATAAAATATTGAAAAAAGAGAAAACATTGTTTTTAAATATTAAATGTAATAACATGATGTTTTCTTTGTTAGTTGATTAAATAAGAAAAACTTCTCTTCCAAAAATATGTGAAAACAAAATTTGATTTCAATTTAAAATAAAACGAATGTCCTTAACGTTATGATATCATTAGAAATACTTACCGAATATTTGATTACATATGTATAACCATCAATTCAATCATATCATAACTAAAATTATCGTACTTTATTTACTAATTATATATGTAATTATGATGGATTGTATTTAAACTCAACAAATTATTATATAGTGCTTAATTTTAAAAAATATATATTGCAAATTCCGAGGGAATTCCGTGGGAAAATGGTTTTCCCTCGGAGATCCCTCGGAATTTGGAAAATACAAATTATTATGTAGTGCTCGTCCCACGTTTGGACACGTGGCAGTTCGAGATAGTGACACATGATCTCTTATGATTAAGACAGCCATACAAGAGCGCCCAAACCCCCCAAGTGTCAAAGTTTCTCATGGACGCGTGCCATCTCTGATATATACCTGCGTGATTAACCTTGCCGCTCTCTAACGAGTGCCCTTCGCCACACTAGGCTAAGCTCCAATTCATCAAGAAAGCTCTCTTCGAGCGCTATACTCCCTCAGGGGAGTTCTTCATTCCCCCTCGTTGCATAAGCTTTGGCCGTCATCCCTTAGCAGATTCTCTGGCCTCCAAGGCCCTTGGTTGACACGAGCGTGCTCTTAAGCCCTCGTTACCAACCCCCTAAAACGGCTCTCTGACACCCCATACATGCCCGCACGCCTACCACTGTTGCCAACACAAACTTTCACCAGCTTTTGCAGAAGATTCCTCCTAGGTTTCTCTCATAGCGCCACGTGTTAGGGAAACACCTGGTCAGGACCACACGGTGCAAATGACCAAAGGGTCCCTGACCCTCAACTATAAATAAGCTAGCTCATCTCCTACACTATAAGCAATCTCCATTACTGCAACTTCATACTTCACATATTCTCTCTTTCAGATCATCATCTGACTTGAGCATCGGAGAGCCAAACTGGGAATCACCCCCAGTTCCCCCAGCTTGGCCATCTGACCTCTGTTTCTTTGGTGTTTGTCCTAGCAGGTTGAACCTACCATCTTTTTCAGCGATCACCATCGGTTTCCCCACCTTTAAATAAATTCTAAAATGATTGGACTCTGTACCCCATATTCAGACCCATCATTTTTGGCGCCGTCTGTGGGACAGCCGTTCTCAGCTCCTCTTTTTCGTTTTTGCTAGTCGAGAAACAAACACCCAACACCTTCCTAACCATGGTAGCTATAAGACCTGAAGCTGTTGGAGGAGGATCATCTCCTCCCCATGATGCCAATATCGCCACCATTCCATCCGCAGCTACTGGTGGAGCACCACCCCCCGGAGGTGTGCCTCCGCTTATAGAATCAGTGACTCCTCCACCAGCCCTGCCCGCTTCTAGCACCATTGGAGGTGCTCAACTCCCCTCTCTTCTACAACCCCTCCAGAATCAGTGGGTTCATTCTCATGCGAATCCGGGAGGGCAACACTACATGATGCCGCCTCCAGGATATACGCTCACGCCCTCCGTCATGATGCCACCAATTCAACCTTACCACGCCGACCAGATCCAACTCCCAATAGTAGTTCCTAGGGAGATTGAAGGGGTGGAGTTGCCGCCCTTGACTCCTCAGCAACTACGAGCCTTATACACCCAATACGAGATTTAAGCAGCCCAGAATGCATGGGAAAATTTTCATTCCCTGTACTTTTCTCCTGGGCAAACCGCCCATGTAGCTTCACCCTTGGGGGCAATAGAGGGGCATCCCCTCCTGCAGGCTCAGCCACCGCCTCCACCCGTGAAAGATAAAGAGGTTCCCAACCCAGGGGGAGTCGAGCGTCCCCAATAAGGGTAAAGAGACCATCGAAAGGATTGATGTCGATGAAGAGGTCCACTCTCTGGCATCAAAACAAGGGCCACAAGCCTCCCACCGAGGGAGCCAGGTAAGAAGAGAAGATCCCAACCTTCTCGCGGCTGTGCAAGACCAGTTGCAGGAGTTACAGGATATGGTGGGGTAGCTCTCAGGAGTGCGATCCCAGGTCCCCCACGCTGGGGACGAACGTGAAAAAGCCAAAGACGTAAGACGTAACGTCCGCCAATAGCATGTTCCCCGCCATGTGGAGCAGGAAGAAAATTTCGGATGTTACAACCACCATCCGCTTGCAAAAGGGTCTCCCCTTATGGAAGAAGTCTTGGTAGCCCAAGCTGCCATGGGCAAGGTCCCGACATCAGTCAAACGCTACGACGGGACCACCAACCCTGCAGAGCTTCTGGACCATTTTTTGCATCTGATGCACTTGTACGAGCACTCTAGCCATTACTGGGCAAAAGTATTTGTTACCTCCCTCGTTGGAATGGCCCAAGAGTGGTACAAGCGTCTGCCGCCAGGATCAATCCACTACTACGGTGAGCTCACAGATGCCTTCCTGAACCACTTCAATTCCTTGAAGGCACCCGTCACCGCACCCACTGCCTTGTACAACTTACTCCCAGGCGACCACGAATTACTGCGGTCATTCTTCGCTCATTTCAACAAAGAGGTGCTGCTTGTGGAAAGACCATCCATGGATTTCCTGATCCACGTCCTTTTCAAAGCTTGCAATCACAAGCAGTATGTGAGTAAGAAGTTTGTCGACTCCATTGTGAAGAAACGCCCCACCTCCCTCATGGCAATGAGGGAGATTGCCGAGCTATACTTCGCGCTTGAGGACATGTACGGGTCCAATACTCCCAAGCATTCTGGGCCCAACAAAAGCAAGCGAGGCCGAGAGGAGCTTCCCCACAGGGAACGCCGTAAGTCGCCGCCTCCCCAACGGAGATTCAAGCGTGTCCCCCTTAACCGGCCTATCTCAGAGGTTTACGCCTTATCGGACAAAAAACTCTTCAAAAGGCCCACTAAGACGAAGGAGACGGAGGCATTAAGACGCTCGAACAAGTACTGTGCGTTCCACAAGCAAAGGGGGCATGATACGGATGAATGTCGCCAATTGGAAGTTGAAATTCAAAGGTTCATCGCTGGGGGCCACTTGAAGGAGTTCGTTAAGATGTTGGAGGGATATGATGATCGTTGCAACGAGCGTGTGAGGGAAAGGAGAAGAAGTTGCTCACGCTCGAGGAGCCCACGAGGGTGCGGCCCCACAGAGAGTAGCCACCGTGGCAAAGGGAAGACTCCAGAGCAAGAAAACACCCCTTATACGGTTATCAACATGATAGCTGGGGGATCCTCAGGGGGGAGATTCTAACGCTTCCCGACGACGGTTCGTCCGGAGTTATGATCAACGCCCCTCGGAACCCAAATCAATTTATGCCATCCGAGAATCCAAAGATGACCGCTCAAAGGAACATGATGTGATAGGATTTACAGATAAGGACTTAGAGCGTATTGTAACACCCCATGGGGTCAGTGAAACCTCTGACTGCCCCATGGTGGTTAGCTTAGATATCCATAATCACATTGTAAAGAGGGTGTTAGTGGATAGTGGAAGCTATGTTAATGTTTTGCCCTACACCACATTCCAAAAAATGAATGTTGCCAACATCCCGTTCGAACCCCTCAAAACAGCCCTCATTGGCTTTGGGGGATCTGAGGTTGTCCCACGAGGGCAAATTCGCTTGGCCAGTTCATTTGGTCGAGCCCCACAGCGCAAAACGCTCATGGTCACCTACGCGGTGGTAGAAATTGACATCCCATACAACATCATAATCGGGCGACCGGCCCTTGTAGATTCCAAAGCGATCATCTCCACTTACCACCAGAAAATCAAGTTCCCCACCCCCGAGGGCGCCAGAGAAGTTTTGTGCAACGTACGAGAAGCCTGGGATTGCTACATGCTATCCCTCAGAAAGCCTAAAACAGAGAAAGCATTTCAAATTGGGTCCACCAAGAAATCCGTGGATTTCCCCAATCTGGACTAGGACGGTCCCGTGCGTAAGAGGGCCAAAATGAACAAGAAGAAGAACAAAACGAAAGATCCTCACCATAAAGATACCCACGAAGCTACCCCGCCAGGGACAGTTGGAGAGTCCTCCTCTGAGGAAAATGAGCGTGGGCAAAGGGAGCCTAGGGATGATGGCAATCTGACAGGAAAGAAACGGACGCTTGAGCTCCCTCGTCCGGAAATGAGGACCGAGCCCTCAGAGAAATTCCTTACTATTGAGCTAGAACCAGGGAATAAGGATAAAACTACCCAGATTGGGTCCAACCTCTCTGGACCCTCACAGATCATGATGATAGACTTCCTCAGAGAAAGTATTGATGTCTTCGCATGGAAAGCCTCGAACCTTACCGGGATTGACCCAAGCGTCATAGTCCACAGGCTCAATGTGGACCCATCCTTTAAACCAATTAAACAGAAGAAGCGAGATGTGTACGGCTTTCGGTAGAAAGTTATTGAAGAGGAAGTTAACAAGCTTCTTGAAGCTCAGTATATCGAGCCCATACTGTATCCAGAATGGTTATGTAATGTGGTATTGGTGCCCAAGAGCGCAAATAAGTGGCGCATGTGTAATGACTTCATGGATCTTAACAAGGCTTGCCCTAAAGATCCTTACCTATTGCCTCGTATAGACCAGCTGGTGGACTCAACTGCGGGCTGCGAACTCATGAGTATGATGGATGCCTTTCAAGGGTACTATCAAATCTTTATGGCCCCGGAAGACCGTCCTAAAACATCATTTGTCGTCCACTTGTGTATATATTGCTTCCTGGTCATGCCCTTTGCGCTCAAGAACGCTGGGACCACTTATCAGCTCCTCGTTAACAAAATGTTTGAGAAAGAGATTGGGGGATCCATGGAAGTGTATGTTGATGATACGATTGTTAAGAGCGAGCGTCAAGGCTCGCACCTAGCAGATCTCAAGCGCACCTTTGCCATTTTGCACCAGTATGGGATGAAATTGAATCCTTCAAAATGTACTTTTGTAGTGCGAGGAGGAAAATTCTTGGGCTACATGGTCAGTCAGATGGGGATTGAAGCCAATCCCGAAAAGATCAAGGCTATCTTGGACATCCCCTCCCCTCGTAATCTCAGGGAAGTACAAGTGCTAGTAGGGAAAATCATTTCTTTGAACAGGTTTATCTCACGCTCAGCGGACAGAAACCTTCCTTTCTTCAAAATTCTGCGCAATGCTCGAAATTTTGCTTGGACTGAGGAGTGTGAGAAGGCATTGCAGGACATGAAGGTTTACCTTTCGAGCGCTCCGCTCCTGACCAAACCAGTTGAGGGTGAGAAGCTGTTTATGTACCACTCCATTTCAACCGAGGCAACAAGCACAGTACTGATAGTTGTACGGGAACGTAAGCACTTGCCAGTTTATTATTTGTGAAAAACATTACAAGGGGCCGAGAGGAAGTATTTGGAAATTGAGAAATTCTCATTCGCCCTCATTAATGCATCACGACGGTTGAGGCCTTCCTTCCAAGCACACTCAATAACTGTCCTCACTGATCAGCCTCTGAAGCAAGTGCTGTCCAAACCAGATGTATCAAAAAGACTGATAAAATGGGCCATTGAGTTAAGCCAGTTTGACTTATGTTTCGAGACCAGAACTGCTATACAAGCGCAGGTTGTAGCTGATTTGCTGGTTGAATGCTTTGGTTTAGAACCTGCTGTTCTAGAGAATGATGGTCTATGGGTCCTGCACACGGATGGTTCCTCAACCTCTCAAGGGGGAGGAGCAGGGGCAATGTAGCACCCCTATACGTAGAGATGCCACACCCCCGCACTATAGCTCAGTCCACATACGAAATGGATAATCCGTACATGAACCAAAACTATAGCGAACGAGTGACAAAAGAAAATAAATCTCTAGCTAGGCGGGACTAACCCTCATTTAATACCAACATGCATAAATAATAAAACGGAAGCATAAGTTACATTCACTTCATTAACAAAATCTTTCCCAACATTTACATAAATCCAATTCCCCAAAGATATCAAAATAAGTCAGACTTAATACATAGATACCAAGAGTAGTAACAATCTATATATGCATCATTAATGTACAAGAAAATGAGGAAGACAAGTGCTAGACCCAAAGAACAAAAGACCTGACTCGATCCCGCCTAGTATGCAACCCGCAGACCTGAAAATGTTGAGGTGTCAGGCTACCAACGACTGAGTGAGGGATTTATAAATAAATATTAGCGCAATTAACATGCAAATTATAATCTCGGGTAGGGTTTTAATAAAGAAAATAATATAAGTTCAAAAAATAAAATAGATCCCGCCCGAGATTACAACTAAATCCATTTAACATTACAGTCATTATCAATTCATTTCGTAGCCCGGTGAGTGAGGGCAATTCTCTAACCTTACACCAATAGTGAACAATCAAGAATTAGGTTTCAATTCAATAATTATCATGCAAGTGATTACAGTACACAATTAGCAGTTTCATGAACCCTTTTCCCTCCGGTGATGGTGGGTTTGCAAGACCCAACCATCCATGCACTATGTACGTTAGGAGCATGACTCCTACGTACGGGATTTCTTCCTCCACCAAACCTCCTGGTGGATTTAGAGTTGATCCCAAAAGAGTGAGGGTGGTGCAAGAGTTGCCCGTCAGCCCTTGCCTCCCCGGTTGGCTCAATACACTACCCTCGTGTCCAACGTGAACATGCTTTACTCACCAAAACACTATCAATCATGATAAGTTCAATGCCACGAAAACCATTTGCAATCCATAAGATTTTGAGAAACATATATATATATATATATATATATGTTTATATTTTGGCCGAAAGCATCACGTAGGAGTTGTACGGGTTCTATATATCTAGTAATTAAACCTCACCTGTGTCGACAATTAACAAGGATACAACTATGGAGCTTGCTCCTCGTCAACGGAAAGACAATCTGTGTAAAAAGGGACAAGTGATCGTGAGACACGACTCGCATGAACCATTTACGACGCACGGCAAAGTCATGATCAATATGCCATGCAATCACAATTAAGGAATGTCAAATAAGAGCATAATTATCAATTAACTAAGCATATATATCATATAATTCACATACGGGATCCAAGGAAGTGAAAGGAATGCAATAAGAGAGGTTTTGGTGAAGTTTGGCAAAACGGACAATTTTAGAAAACGTACATGCTGAGGGAAAACTGGAATATCTTTAATTCTAGAAGTGGGAATTGATTTTTCTTTATTGGGTATGAAACTAGATACAAAGATCTTTCCGATGATATATGGCACGTTTTCTAGTTCAAATCGAGGAGAAAATGGCGTAAGCTTGAAGTTAGGCGAGTGCAGTTTTCCGGGAAAGTGGCGACACCTGAAACAATTGATTATAACTCAGAATATAGAAAATATATTGAGATGATTTCATTTGGAGATTGTTCTAGACTTCAATAGGTTTCCGTGAGTTCAAAAATCAGGTCAATCGGAGTTCATATGAGGGAGAAACGCCCATTTGAAAAATGAACTAAAAGCAGAAACGGGCGTTTGGAAGCTATCGGGTAAGGCAGACACATCTCACACGAGCGTTTGGTAAAATCACTAAGGGACCAAACGCCCGTTTGGAAGCAATCTGGGTGAAAAACAGGGGAAAAACAGGGTATAGGCACGGGAATGGGCTCCCAAATATCCCAACACCAAATCAATGCAATTAAATCACTCCAAACCAACATATATCATGCATATAACTCATATATATCAATTAGACACCATTTAGACCAAGGAACATGCTTTGATTCATCAATAAATCACCATCCAAACCCTATATAAACTCATAACTTCCAACTTTCATATAGATCAAGAATTCATGCAAGCTTTGAAGTCTAAAGATCCTACTCATGCTTATAATCTCAAACAACCAATGAATCACTCCATAAACACCAAACCCTACTTCATATAGTTCAAGAGATTCAATCAAATTCTCCATCTATACCTTCAAATAAGAAGAAAGAAAGGATGAAAGATTGATATGGTGATGATGCTCCAATTTATGCAACTTTCCTACTTCAAATATAGCTTGAAATGATGAAATCTCTCCCTTCTCTCTTCTTGGTGTGAAGAACCGATATTTAGTGTGTGTGTGTGTGAAATTGTTGATGAAATGAAATGAAATGGAATGAGAGAGATGAATGAGATTTTTATATAAGTCTTCCACTATATGGCATGACTAATCATTTATTGCATGTTAGTCCCTCAATTATTTAAATGCATGCAAATAAGTTCTATTCCATGGCAAAAGATCACTTAAATCCATTCATGTTATAAAATTAAGTTCACAATTTATGAAATGATCAAGTAAACATATAAGAGCATTTAATCACATTAGTAATTAATTCACGTAATTTTCACGTTAAAAGAAATTTCACATAAGTTTATGAAAATAAAATGAATATAATGATATGAAAATTATAATAATAACACATAATGCATAAATGGAAAACCGGGGCGTTACAGGTAACCCTTAGAGACCCCAACGGAATTGAGTTAGACTTTGCAATCAGGTTGGATTTCCAGGTCACCAATAACGAGTCAGAGTATGAAGCCTTTGTTCAAGGATTGAAAATTGCTTTTCAAAACAGAGCCTCCAGAATTACCGCCTATGTGGATTCACAATTAATTGTGAGCCAGATTGAAGGGACTTATGAGGCTCGAGAGACCACCATGGAGCAGTATTTGAACAAAGCCACGGAAATATTGGGAAGTTCAAGGAATTCCATCTACTCCAGATCCCACGGGCAGAAAACGAGCACCCTGACGCTCTGTCAAAATTTGCCTCGGCCTTGGAAGGTATCAATGACTGCTCCGTTACGTTTCTTAGAACTGAAGAGCCTCTGATAAAAGAGCAGGGCACCAGGAGAGTGGTGGCCAGATCGATCCACACGAGCCGTGCTGGCTTGATGATATTATAAGATTTCTTAGGGATGACGTTTGTCCCACTGACAAGGTGGAGGCCCGGAAAGTTAGAAATAAGGCCCCTCGGTTTTCTTTAGACTCTGAGGGGAGATTATTCAAGAAGTCATTTCAAGGACCCCCGATGGGATGTCTAAGGCCCTCGCAAGCTAAAGAAACGCTCGAGCTTATTCACAATGGAAGTTGTGGAAACCATTCAGGAGGGCATATCCTCGCAAAAAAGGTCCTGAGGAGTGGGTTTTATTGGCCCACGGTTCTCCAAGATGCCATTGAGTTCTCCAGGAAATGCCCTAAGTATCAATTTCACACTAACCTCCCTCAATTGTCAGCCGCTCAGATGGTCCCTATAGATGTCTCATGGCCCTTTGACCAATGTGGGATCGACATTGTGGGTCCCTTGCCCATTGCGGTCGGACAGAAGAAGTTTGTCATGTTAGCTGTCGATTACTTTACCAAATGGGCCGAGGCTGAAGCCGTAGCAAAGATTACTTTCAGGGTCGTGAGGGACTTCATTTGGAAAAACATTATCTGCTGATATGGCATACCAAGGGTGCTCATTTCAGACAATGGGTCCCAGTTCATAACAGCTGACACCCGAGAATGATGTTCAGAGTTAGGTATTAGGCAACGTTTTACTTCCATGAGTCATCCCCAAGCCAATGGACAAGCGGAAGTCACCAACAGGGTCATTTTGCAGCATCTGAAAACCATGCTAGAAAGCAAAAAGAGTGAATGGGCAGAGGAATTGCAAGGGGCACTATGGGCTTATCGCACTACTCCACGAGCGGCTACTGGAGAGATACCTTTCGCGCTCTTATACGGGTCCGAAGCAATGATACCTTGCAGAGATCACACAAGAATCCGCTCAGGTAGCTTACTTTGAACATAAAGCCAACGAGGAGAGTAGGGCACTGGAATTAGATCTCGTACATGGAAAGAGGGATAAGGCATGGGCACTCATCTATCAATACAAAGTCTCTGTCGCTCGACAGTATAACAAAATGGTAAAGGAAAGAACTTTTCAGTTGGGAGACTTGGTCCTCAAGAGAGTGGAAGTCTCAAGATATGTGGGCAAGCTAGATCCCAAGTGGGAAGGTCCGTTCAAAGTTATATAAAAACAGGCAAACAATACGTACACGTCGAATCACTACAGGGCGAGCGTCTCCCACGTCCTTGGAACGCATGCAACCTCAGGCGGTTCTATGTTTGAATTTATTTTGTAAAGCATGAAGCATATGTTATTTCTCAAGAAATTTATAATGAAAATTGCTCCTCTCACTCATTTCATCTGAGTATGCAGGCTACTGAGAATTCTCTATTGGGGTCTTAAACCCAAGGGGCATGAATTTCCTCGTAATTTAGGAATAGGCATAACTCCACGAGCGTGCTTACCCAGCACCTCTAAGGATGCGCCCAAAGTCCACCCCACACGTACGAGCATCCTAGTATGCCTGGGTAGCCTATATTATGGGCGCCTAGTGCTCGAAAACAGGACTCGCTACACAATTGTATTTTGCAATAAACAAAGCAAAATTTTCACAAGTCTTGAACGAGGGCAGCCTCCCAGTAAGACCCTCGTAATTACTCAAAACTTAGCAAAATTTTCCAAGTTTTAAAGCAAAATTTTCACAAGTTTTGAACGAGGGAATCATCCCAGTAAGACCCTCGTGATTACTCAAGACTTAGTAAAATTTTCTAAGTTTTAAAATAAAATTTCCACAAGTCTTAAACAAGGGCAGCATCCCAACAAGACCCTCAAAGTTACTCAAGACTTAGCTAAAACAGTACATATCTTACCAAGCATGTTACCCAGAATTTTAGCATCAAGAGATTTTGTTACAACAAGAGCAATGTAAAAGTATCAGAATCAAATAACACAAAGAAATAAAAGGAGACACTATTGCGAAAGGGAAAATCTTCATTCATTGAACTTTCATTAAGTTACAAAATATGGGCACGTGGGCCCTTAGAATTCCTACAAAATTTAACTATTAAAGGGGAAGAAAGAGAAATTTCAGCATGAGCAAAGAAAGGGAATTATCAAGAAGCCGGAGCAACATCTTCATCCAGAACCACTAAGACATTTTGAGCCACGGGACCATGTACTTGGGGTCACTGGCTCTTGCGCTTGGGGATCTTGTTCATCTTGGTTCTGGGCAGCTGGAGGAGGAGCAGGCTCATTATTTCCTAGCACTTAGAGGGCTTTGGGCTCATCAGCTTCATTGGCTGGAATAAGGGCATTTTCAGCGGTGGCAGCAGGAGCGTTGACAACGGGCGCTGAAGACTCGTTTGCAGGGAGGACCTCGAAGGAGATAGTAGCAGCATCCACACCCTCATTTTGCTCTGCTTGAGGGGCTTCCACCGGAGGATAAGCTGCCATGTATTCATCCTGGATGAGCGTGACCAGGAAGTTATACTCTGGCTCAGAGATGTTTGCCTCAGGGTCTTCACGATCGTTATCTTCCTCGATACAACGCTCGTTGTACATGAACCCCATGTCCTGCGCCTCACGAACGGATGGATCTGTTAAGCCTTTGTGGATACCTTGCTCAATCGCCAAATTGAAGGCTTTTTGAGCCTCGTCAAGACAGTGTAAAGAGGCCGCAAAGTTGAACGCCTTCGAATGGCAGAACTTGATGAGCGCCTCTTTGACTGATTGCTCAATACGATGAGCAAGTTGATTCTGGGTATCTGCATACTTCTTCTCCGCCTCAATAGCCCTCTTCCTCCATGCGTTACGATCGTCAGTAAGCTTTTGATAGCTCTCATGGAGGTTATTGTATTGTGTGCGCCAACTCCTCCGAGCGGTCTCAGCGTTCGTGAAGTCATCCTGCAGTTTCTTCATCTCTTCCTCCAACTTTTTATGCTCTGTCTCGAGGGAGAGGAACTTAACCTTCTCCACATCTAGTTCCTCCTGAATCTGGGCGGGATCGTTCGAGTGCGCCATCTTCTTGTATTTGGCTTTGCAGTCAGCATAAACCGTAGCACGCATTTGGATATTTTTTGCCCTCGGAAGCACTTGCTGCAAGGGCTCGAAAGGGCAGGAGTGTTAATAAAAATCTTGAAGAATAACATCTTCGAAAGATAAAAAAAAATTTACAAGGAGGAAGGAGACTTACAGAAATTAGGGCATGTACCATGTCACTAGTCATCTGCTCCACGGACTCGGAGAACAAGGCCCTATGGTCAGCTGTAAATTGGACCCTCTCATACAAGCCTTCGCTGATGGTTTACGCGATCGTCCCGTGCCTCAATAACACAACGCCTCCATCCGCCGAACCCTTATAGCTCCTTTCCCCCCGGCGGTCAAAATCCCACAGGTGTTCCTCCTCTGAGGAGGAAGTGTCTCCATCTCCCTTGGGCCCCTCCACAACCTGTTTCCCTTTGCCTGTTATAGAAAAGGAATCCGGTATCCTTTTCCTCTTTCTGGAGGCTGAGGTGCTTTCTCCTTGAGGATTTCTGATATTAACGCTCGTCGGAGGCCTTGGCGACGGAACCGAAACGGGAATAATGGCCCACTTGTTTGAGAAGTGGTCGGGGCCCTTGGAATCACCCATGTATCAGGGTTGGGTGCTTGGTTATTGCCACGACCCTGAGTGGCGCTCGAGCCTACAGCTTGTCTGCCCCCACGATCGTTACCACGACCTGCGCCTCGTGGTGGTTGGTTCTGTTGATCTCCCTGATTGGTTTAACGTCTGTTGGCGTTGGCAAATCGGGCAGCATGTCGAATTCCTCCAGCTATAATGATGTTTACTCCTGGGGCAAGAAAGAGCAACGATGGTCAGAAACCCTAGAACAAACTTCACAAAATACAAGTTACAAATGCAAGTAAACAGTTAGCATCCCTATCTACAAGTTAGTGCCCTAAAATCTAACCGTCTCTCTCCAAATCCCGAGCAGGAGGGTTGCTGAGATATTGAGGATTATTGGAGAGCCCAAAAAGGAACGTAAGTTCATCGTGATCTATTAACTCCTTGGCTTGAATTAACCGGCCCTCGTCCCTCAGCGCTCCAGTCAGATCCCTCCCCCAATTCTCAGGAAAAGAGGGGCATAGGCGACTCTTTACAGGGGAGCCTTTCCCATGCGAGATCTACTCTCGTGACACCCCAAAATCATCATCCGCTGGGGCTTTGACAAAGATAAACTTCTCCTTCCAATCTGGGCCGTAAGTGGTGGAAGGAGAGTTGATCAATTTTAGATGTGCCTTTGCTTGGACGTAGTAGAAGAAACCCGCCTCAGGGGACGAGCGCGGGGAGCTAACGACTTGAAATAGGGTGTTGAAATTTTCCATTGAGGGCTCGTATCCAGTACACTCCATGAGGATCACGAAGCAGGTTATCAGAGCAAGGCTATTGGGCTCGATTTGCGAGGGGAAAAGGTTCAAATTATTTAAGATATTGGCCACCGGAACTGGGATCGAAAACCTCAAGCCCCCATAACTGACCGCATCCTTATAAACCGCCATCTCATCGGGTGGTGGGTGGTTGGCACGATCGTGATCAGCAGGGATCCGCCAGGTGAAGCGCTTGTCCCAATATATTGGTGCCAGCATAGTCTTGATCTCCCCCAAAGTAATTGTGCTGGGAGTCTCATCAGGGGTACGCTCGGTCGCTTGCATGCCTGAGCCCTCACCCTCGTTTAACCCTTTGGCCTTCTTAGCTTTTTTGGGCCTCTAGGACTTCTTCCTTTTGCCCTTGGCATGGGCCCTTTCGGAGGGTCCCGCTTCTCCCTCAAATTCTGGGGCCAGGGCCACGACGGCTACGGTCACGGCATGGCGGTAAGGATGAGTCGCACTTTCTGTCAGTGGTAATACCTCTCCTTGCCTCTCCGCTTCAATCACCATGTCCATCTCTTCAAATATATGTTCAACCCTATCTGGGTTTCTTTCATCCATGGCCATAATGGCCACGTCCAACTCCTCGTCCCTAGGGGAACCTGGGGGAGATGAACTCTGGGTAGCCATCTCCCAACCTCGTGGGTAAATTCTTCTACATGATCTCCGGCCATGGCTATTGTAGAATCTGGAAGGGATACGAGGACTTTAGAAGTGGGGGATGTTCAGAAGAATTTGGGATTTCTAGAGGAGGTAGAGCTTGAGGAATTACTAAATCCTAATCTGATTCTAAGGTTAGCAAAATTAGAAGATTTCACCGGAGGTTACCTTGAGTTTTCTAAAACAAACTTGGAAGAGAATTGCGAATGCTTAGAATTTTCTTTGCAAAGGGTTTTTTCTGCAAAATGTTCTCTGAAGATATGTTTGCGTAAACGATGAAATGGATACAGAATCCCCTATTTATAGGAGAAGAGGTTGGTACGTTTCTAACATTCAATTTCAAAAAGGCAATCATTTCCCGCCTTGGAAACCGCCCACTTTGGTGAAACGTGGCCCACTCCCTGAGATTCACGCACCGTTTCCTGGAAAATCTCACCCACTCTCCGATCAACATTAAATACGGGATGGCGTGGGCAATCAGTGGAAGAGACAACAATTAATGCATGCTCAGAAGAAGATTTCACCGCACGCCATCTTCTCCCACGAGCGTTGCCCTCGGAAATGGAGCAGGTTTAGAATTTTATAACCCTTATCATCAATGGCTACAGAATTGGGGGGCAAAATGATAGAGTCAAAAAACGCTCGTCCCACGTTTGGACACGTGGCAGTTCGAGATAGTGACACATGATCTCTTGTGATTAAGACAGCCATACACGAGCGCCCAAACCCCCCAAGCGTCAAAGTTTCTCATGGACGCGTGCCATCTCTGATACGTACTTGCGTGATTAACCTTGCCGCTCTCTAACGAGCCCCCTTCCCACACCAGGCTAAGCTCCAATTCATCAAGAAAGCTCTCTTTGAGCGCTATACTCCCTCAGGGGAGTTCTTCATTCCCCCTCGTTGTATAAGCCTTGGCCGTCATCCCTTAGCGGATTCTCTGGCCTCCAAGGCCCTTGGTTGACACGAGCGTGCTCTTAAGCCCTCGTTATCAACCCCCTAAATTGGCTCTCTGACACCCCGTACATGCCCGCACACCTACCATTGTTGCCAACCCAAACTTTCACCAGCTTTTGCAGAAGATTCCTCCTAGGTTTCTCGCATAGCACCATGTGTTAGGGCAACACCTGGTCAGGACCACACGGTGCAAATGACCAAAGGGTCCCTGACCCTCAACTATAAATAAGCTAGTCCATCTCCTACACTATAAGCAATCTCCATTACTGCAACTTCATACTTCACATATTCTCTCTTTCAGATCATCATCTGACTTGAGCGTCGGAGAGCCAAACTGGGAATCGCCCCCAGTTCCCCCAGCTTGGCCGTTTGACCTCTGTTTCTTTGGTGTGTGTCCTAGCAGGTTGAACCTACCATCTTTTCCGGTAATCACCATCGGTTTCCCCACCTCTAAAGTGATTGGATTATGTACCCCATATTCAGACCCATCAGTTTTCCCTCGGAAATCCATCGGAATTTGGAAAATACAAAATATTGAAAAAAGAGAAAACATTGTTTTTAAATATTAAATGGAATAACATGATATTTTCTTTGTTAGATAATTAAATAAGAAAAAATTCGCTTCCAAAAATATGTGAAAACAAAATTTGATTTCAATTTAAAATAAAACGAATGTCCTTAACGTTATGATATCATTCGAAATACTTACCGAATATTTGATTACATATGTATAACCATCTATTCAATCATTTAATAACTAAAATTATGCTACTTTATTCACTAATTATACATATAATTGTCATGGATTGTATTTAAACTCAACAAATTATTATGTAGTGCTTAATTTTAAAAAATATATATTGCAAATTCCGAGAGAATTCCGAGGGATTTCCGAGAAAACCCTCGAAATTTGGAAAATACAAAATATTGAAAAAAGAGAAAACCTTGTTTTTAAATATTAAATGTAATAACATGAAGTTTTATTTGTTAGTTAATTAAATAAGAAAAAATTCTATTCCAAAAATGTAACACCCCCAGAGCGAAGGGTGCCACATCCCCCGCACTAAGGTCCAACACGAGTAGCGAAATGGAAGTCCGCACCCGTATCAGACCATAGCGAATGGGAGACACATAAAACTCACACCCTCGCTTGGCGGCCTAGACCCTCAAGAACTGCAAGAATTAAAATCAGAGTACCGGAAGCAATTAAAACAATTCTCTAGCTAAACATATATCCCAAGATCACATATACATTTCAAAAGTGGGGAAAGGTCAAGCATTCATGGTAGTTCCTATACAGAATATACAATGCCCAAAAGCGAAAGTGTAATCATAAATACATAATCCAAAATACAACAATAAGAGTAGAAGTAATCCACTACGATGCATGAAGACCCAAGCTAAACCACAAGTAAACCCAAAAGACACTTGCCACCTAGCTTGACTCGGAAGAACCTGCAAACTCAAAAGAAAGGAAAGAGGGGAAACAACAACGAGGGTTAGTCCTAGCGACTAGTGAGGGGGCTAACTCACGCACCCGATATATATATATAGAGCAAAGCACTTAATCAAATGGAAAGATCCTTGAACCGAGAGTGGTTTTTGCAAGCCAAATTAATTCCTGTGATATAGATATATATAAGTTAAAGGAAAGGGAAAAGGGCAAAACAAAACTCCAAGTTTTAGGTGAATTAAGAATCCGCTCTCATTCCGTAGATCATACAAAGCTTAAACCAACTCGGCGAGTACGAGTCACACACATCCCAACTTCCATATACGAAGAACAAAGCAAAGCAAAACAAATCAGAATCCATCCCCAACACCGGTTGATAGAGGGGTTGATCGGCCCTAACTATCCACATACACAGACGAGACAAGGTTTAATTACTTCCTTGAAACCTTCGGCGGTTGCCTCCGCCGGCTCAAGAGAAACACCCTTCCTCAACCTCCCAAGGTTGGGTGAAACTCTCAAATGGAGGTGTTGATGGGAGAGCTCGGCGACCTGTAATGTCCCACATCGGAAGTGAGGAGAACGAAATCTCTCCTTATAAGGGGAGATGGATACCTCACCCTGTGGACGCGTTCTGCGCTACGGCTGTGTTCTCTAGTGGGCGCAGGAACAAAACCGTGAGGCCGTTTCGATTAAGGGCGTGCAAAGCGGACAATATTCACAGGAAGGTGGTTCTGGGCTGTTACATATGGTATCAGAGCCGGGGCCCGCCGATGTGCCAGCGAGGACGCTGGGCCCTTATGGGGGGGTGGATGTAATGTCCCACATCGGAAGTGAGGAGAACGAAATCTCTCCTTATAAGGGGAGATGGATACCTCACCCTGTGGACGCGTTCTGCGCTACGGCTGGGTTCTCCAGTGGGCGTAGGAACAAAACCGTGAGGCCGTTTTGATTAAGGGCGTGCAAAGCGGACAATATTCACAGGAAGGTGGTTCTGGGCTGTTACACGACCCCTCGGTCGTCCCGAGATTACCATACCACACTCCGGGGCCCAAACAGCTCACAAAAGTCACACAAACATATCTCAAAGCTTATCTTTCAAAGCCACATCTCGCTTACACACATACACACACTTGCATCAAACTAAACTTTTCAAACGGAAGCAAAATAACTTATATACTTATACAAAACGTTTTCAAACTCTTATAACAGATGGGGCAAATCCCGCAATATAAGTATAATACACTTATTTACCATATACTATACATATTCACATGCGAGGTTTCAAATCAAATAGGGTTGTAGGTCGAGTAACTAAAAGAATAAAACCTCACCTTGGCAACGAACGTAGCGGAGTCAAAAGAGGAAACCGGACACCTACGGAGCAAGCTCGTCCTCAACAGGAAGAACCTCTGAACAAGGCAAACGACAAGGAATACTATTAGACTCAATATGAACCACATTGACGCTCGGTACATGCGCATGTATGTTTATGATGCAAATGATATGAAATGAATCCACATTTAGATCATTTAAGAGCAGTCAATGCATATTCGGACATAAATCATAAACGAGGAGGTAAAACAAAACACAAATTCATAACATAAAGCTTAACATGATATATAACAAGTTGGTCAAGCATACACACCAAAACAAGGCAAGAAGAAACAACAAGAAGCAACGGAAAGGAAGCAAAAACGAACAAAAATTAGAGTTCCTAGGAGACACGCCCGTGTCCCCCGGGAAGGGCAAGCTGAGACACCCCCGTGTCTCAGTACAGAACCAAACAACGGAAACCTGGAGGTGACACGCCCGTGTCACCAAGAAAAGGCAAGCCGAGACACCCCCGTGTCTCGGTACAGAAAAGCGAAAACGAACTCGAAAGGTGACACGCCCGTGTCACCAACAAAGGGCAAACCGTGACACCCCCGTGTCACGGTACAGAAAAACACAGACGGTTCAAACAGCAAACTCAGCAACCCAAATCAAAACCCAACCCCCAAACTCCAACTACCAAGCAAGGAAAAGTAATAAATGCTAGGAATCAAGTCTTAGGAGCATAAAAACATCATCAAATCTCAAGGAAACAAGAAAGGAGCAAGAATCCAATAATTTCTCCCAACTACTACTATTCACAAGCTTGCCAAAACTCAACAATCAACCAAGGAAATGAACTCAAGAACACATAAAAGAGAGAAGAGAGAGTGAAGATGACAACCATGAACTTACCTTTCAAATTTGAGAAGCTTGGGTGAAGATTTGAGCTCAAAATCACAAAGTTGGACAAAAGGTTTCTTCTTCCTCCTTGCTTCCTTGTACCGATCAGTTTTGGGAGAGAGAGAGGAGGATTGGCTCGGTTTCAAGGGGATTAGGGGCTGAAAGTGGGGTTTAACTCAAGTTCTAACTCAAGGTTAAGGCCTAGTTGGGTTTAGATGGGGTCCACAAGGTCTTATTAGGTCAAAGGATAGCTTCCAAACAAAAGGGGGCTCGTTACGGTTGAAATTCGGAGGTCTTAAAGAGCTTAGAAAAATGTGAGGTTTATCCCATTAAACCCGAATCGTCGAAACAAGTTCAATGGAGGTGACGGAATTCGAATCCGAATTCCCGAGCTCAAGAAACGCGTCTCGGAACCCAAGGTGCACTAAGAGCTCTTTAGCCTCCTTTAGATCCCATCTCCAAAACGAACCCAAAAAGGCAACCAAAACAAATACCAAAACATATAACGAGCATATAAAAGAGTTCATAAGGCATATTATCAACACATATCGCGAATTCACAAAAATCAGAATTAATTAGGAATCTAAAACGAGCAAACTATAAGGTGAAGGAAAGTTAAACGCTCAAGTTAAACAAGTCCATACCAAAGCAATTAAGTTCAAATAACTTCAAATAATCCACGTTGACAATTAATATCACATAATCACTTAAAGAACTAACTAAATAGCGCACATAAGAGGTCACCTGAAAAGTCTGATCAGTCGGGATGTTACAAAAAATATGTGAAAACGAAATTCGATTTTAATTTAAAATAAAATGAGTGTCCTTAACGTTATGATTTCGTTCGAAATACTTACCTAATGTTTGATTACATATGTATAACGATCAATTCAATCATTTAATGTGTAACGTCCCAATTTTCAGACAGTCAGGTACGCTCGACACGTGTGAGTTTCGAGCGTTAGGACCTTATTTTATTAGTTTCGTTTATTTAATTTATACGTGTTATATTAATTTCTACAAATTGCATTCAACATGATTACGTGAAAATATATGAGATGTATGCCAACTTGGGAATTATGTTACATATTGAATTTATTGTTACGTGAGTTAATTGTCGAATGTGTAACGCCCCGGTTTTTCATTTGTACTAATATGTCGTATGTGTTTATAAATTGCGCAAATTAAATTATTTAATTATGTGATTAATTGTTTATAAGTGTTTTAAATATTTAATTTTAATATAAATTGTTATTAGTTTATTTTATTTTATTTTATAATTTTATTTCGTTAATTAATTTATTTAAATTGATAATTGAGAATTAATGTTAATTAATCATGTTTTAATTAATCTAATTAATTAATTTATTATAAAATCGTTGAATTTCATTTAAATTAAAATAGAATTTAAATTTGTTTATTTAGTTTGAATGTTATGAAATTGTTACGGTTGCGCATGAGTGTTTTAATCGTGCGTCGTTCTTATATGATTTGATATCGAAAATTCACGAAAATTTAGTATGTTGTAGATATATGTGTCGTGTATGTGTACGTATGTTTGTTTCGTGTTTTCGGATTCGTTTGATTGTGTTTTAAATTTATTTGGTATGATTGGAACCAAACCGGGGGCTAACGAGCACTTAGCGCACCCTTGGTTCCGTATGTGATATCTTGAGCTAGGGAACTCGGAATCGAGTTTCGTGAACTCCGTTGAACTCGTAACGAAAATTCAGGTTCAATAAACATAGCCTCATATTTTTCTAAGACCATTTGAACCTCCGAAATTCAACCGAAAAGGGCTACGTTCGTCAAAACTGCAACATTTTACTAAAATGAACATAACTCACTCAAACCTTGACCAAATTTACCATGGTTAGAGGAATTGGAACCCTAACTCAGCCCTTTAACTGTCCCTTATCTCCTTGAACCGAAACAACCCTCACACACAAGAGAGAATCAGCCAAAATCCCCTGCTCCAGTCCATTCCCGTAACCCCGCATACCTTGGAGATTTTGGAGCTCAAATCTCTTCCAAAATTCATCCAATTCATAAGGTGAGCTTAGGGTTGTTTTATACATTCAATATGTGTGATTTTAAGCTATGCATCCCCAATTTTGAGCTTGAATCCATGGAGATTTGAAAGCATGAATGAATAGTTAGGTTTTGTTGGAAATTCTTGAATCTTTGCTTCCTTTGAGTTATTCATTGGTTTAGTGCTTGTAAGCTGGACAATTTTGCTCCTAAATCTCATTTATGGACCTATGATTCATGGTGGTTGTGTATTTACTGATATGCCATTGATGAGCTTTGGAGATTTGGTTGAAAATTTGAACTCATCTTCTCTCTCTCCACGTTTTAAACTGCTGCTGCTACAAATGGATGAAATTGCTGTCAATATGCTGCATATATTACCTTAACTTGTTGGCTGGTGTGTTGGCTGAAGCTCGTATGATTTATGCCCTATTTTCTTGTCGTTTTGTCCCTGTTTTTTATGCAAACTACTGCTGTCAGCTGCTGCCCTGTTTTCTTGATGAGTTGCTGTCATTTTCCAGTCAGGTTTGTGGGAACTTTCATTTATTTTGCTGCTGAGTTATTTCCTTGATTGCTTGTTATTTGCTGCTGCGTTTTCTTGCCTTTAGATCAGGGGATATAAGCTTGGAGCTGCTGCTGTCTCGCGTCTGTGTTGCATCTCCCCGGCCGGGGAGATTTTGAGCATGAAAGTACCCGGCCGGGGACCTTTTGTGCAGAAGCTCCTGTTGTGTTTTTGTGGAGTTTTTCCAAGTGTTGTGCATGGTTTTCTTTAGCCTTTTGCATGCATTGGAGGGTATGTATTATATATATATATATATATATATATATCCATACGTATCAATGTATGCATGGTGTGTGTGTAAATTAAATATATTAAGGCATGCATGCATTGATACGTATGGAGATATATATATATATATATATATGATTAATATAATTGTTTGTGCATGCATTTAATATTAGTTGTGCATGTGTATATTTCATATTTCATAAATGTGGTTATTCAATATTAATTTGCAAGCATGTGTACGTACATATATATGCCTGATTGTAATTGTAAGTGTTTGCATGCATTACGTAGAAATATATATGTATATTTAGATATATTCTTATATTATGAAAATGCATGATTAAGTATATATGTTTATTATATATTAAGTATTGTTTAATTTAATTAAATTATGGAAATAAAATTGTTACGTATTTCATGTTTATATCTAATTTCCAATCTTGAATTGAATGTAATTAGTTGCATACTCTATAATTGTAAACGTGATATAGTACGTGTTATGGTCGTTATATTAAATTCATGAATTGATTTGGTACGAAAGTATGAAATGTGAAAATTATGACTTGAATTGCTATGACGTGGCTTGAATGCTTCTATATGAAACGTTAGGTACCTTCTTGCATTCTTTTGATGTCTCAAGTGATGCCTTTTGCCTTTATACTTATTATATTCAATGCACACATGTTGAAAGGTAGAATGTGATTATAGATCAAAGATTTGGCTCGATATCGCTATAAATTACGGAAGATATGAAAACATTGGACTTGAAACCTCCATGTATTGAATGTTTTAATGAGTTGCTTGATTATATGACCTCATAACATGAATTATAATTCTTTTACATCTCATATCATGATCAATGCATTGCCGTACGTCATATATGGTTCATTTAGAGTCTTGAGTCTCACGAATACATTGTTATCCTTGTACAGTTTCTCCAGGGCGGAGATGTCGGGTTCTTGGGCTTCTTCGAGTCTTCTTTTCTTCTTGGTATTGTTCGGTAAGAGGCGTGCAGGTGGGTTTCTCTACTATCTAGTTAAACAACCCTATATACTTCCAATGTGCAAGGATTTCGACCAAAAATTAATATATATATATATAGTCGTTTTCGAGGGTAAATGATTTCAACGTAAAGCCTTTATTTTTATGAACCTACCAAATGTTTTGGCGAGAAAAGAATGAATGTTATGCACAGAATGGGGCCCAGGGACTTGGTGTGAGTGGTGACCCGAGGAGGGAAGGGCTGACGGTGAACCCTCACACTGGTCCCACCAATGAACGGGGTAACCGGACCTCGTTAGGAGTTAGCGAGGAATGGACGCTGAGTGCCATCTGGGGAGTCATGTTCCCCTTTCGGTCAATGAATGGATGGTTCAGGCCGATCACCCGGCCATCACCCGGAGGAAGAAGGTGTAAATGTTCATGAATGTGCACAAAAGAATGTTATGCATGAATGGAAGAAAGAAAGAAAGAATGTTTAATGAATTACACGAGGTGTTGGTTGGAGATAATGCACGCCCACTCGCCGGGCCACAAACGACCTAATGAAAATGAACGTTATAATCCCTTTTGATGACTTATTTATTTTACCCACTTGGGAAATGCTTTAAAACCTCATTTGGGATTATAACTTGCATGTGAATGTTTAAATATTGTTGTATATGTTACCTATGCCTCGTTTTATACCCACCAGTCTCGCATAGACTGAACCCGGTTTGTTTTCAGCTTCTTTGCAGGTTTGGAGTGCTAGGCGTGAGGTCGTGTCTGTCAAGTCTATAGGTTAAGTTTAGGTCACTTCATATGCACTTGTATTTTGATTAAATGTTCAAGAATGGACAAATGTTATGACTATGATATTAATCATGCTATTATGTTTGTGTATGAATTTTCGGGAATAGGTCTTTCTGTTAGTTGAACCTTTTATGTGGCTTGAATTGATACTGATTAGTATACTATGCTCCGCATTTATCTTTATCTTTGTTCTTTTGACTTGGTTGTGAAGATTTAGTTTCCCGCCTAGCCTTATGAGTGAGTGAGTCTGTGGGCTGGATTCACGTATGGATTTTCTCGTTTCATGGGTGGATCGGGCTCATAGTGTGGGGGATATGGTGCCTTTCCGGTTGGGGTGCTACATCCTTAAGTGGTATCAGAGCCCGATTGCAAAATCGGTGTTCTCGTGTTGTGATTGAGTCAGTCTAGGTCGTACGGCTTAGGAACTACGTGACAATGTGTTCATTGCATCAATCGTGAATATGAAATTGCCTGTCTTTTGAATCTTGTTGAATTAAATGTTGTATCCTTACATTGGATCGGTGTCTTTCATGTTGAATACGTGCCATGAGCATTCACTAATCACATGCATGTACACTTGAAGTAAGTAATGAATTACAGGGTATGAAGATACTATCAAACCACGGCCAAGTATCGTGTTAACCATGCCTATTGCAAGTTCTTTTGAGGTATAGAGGATAGGAAGAACCACCGGGGAAGAATATAGAGAATTCGAGATGCAAGGATAGAGAAACATTTGAAGAGATAAGAGTTGTTTTCGGAATGTTATAACTCCGAAGATTTGTATATGAGGCTCTCTTACATAGGATGTGATAATTAGATTCAACTAGGCCATTTCATCTAAGGAATGAAGTGAATGAACTTTGAAGGTATTTTGGTTCATGGCTCGGATTATTGAAGTGATATTGATAATGAAGAAGAGTCAAGGTAAAAGGGGTCCTGCGGGAGTCATGCACCAAGGGACATCAAGGAAGGGTTTCTGAATAAACTTATTGACTAGAACTTGGGTTGTAGAAGTCAAGATCGGGAAAAGTTCGAATGCGGGTATTCTAGATTTCGATTAAGATGGAAGACGAGTCAGGAAGGAATTGAAGAAAGGCAAGGAAGGTGATAAACACAAAGTCATGGAAGGTGACAACACTATGGACAGGATTTGAGTTCATTTTCCAAATCCAAGCTGAATTGTCGAGTTGTGAGGGTGAATTGGGAAATATGGAGCAACGAATGGAAACGGTAAAGAAAGGCAAAGACGTTTTGGAAGGAAATCATACGCGCAAGTGGAAACAATTGGAAGACAAGTCCAAGTCGCCAATTCAAGCTCATAAGGGATGAGTGCGGGAACCTTGTTCAAGATGTGGAAGAAATTAGGGATCGAGAAGTTGCAATCCCGGACCGTGGAAGATACAAGTGGTGCACAAGGATTCTTGGAAATCTTGAAGACCGTGGGAAAGACGAAGCATGATCAGCAAGCCAAAGTAACCTCGTAATTGGAGGAACGAAGAAAAGCTACCAAGCTAACAACTGACCACATTGGTGACAGGTTCCAAAACATTCATAGCACGTGCATCATACTTCGCATCAGTTATTAATTCTTCTTTACTTATGTCTGCGCGTGCATTTCTAATTGATTTCGTTGCTCTAATGTGTTGTATATTTAATTGTCATAAGTGTACCACATACATCGTCATTTTAACCCAACATGCATTCTAGTGTTTAATTGATAGGAAATTCTTTCATCTCACTTATCAAGTATCATTTCAACCGACTCACATCTGAGTTATAAAAGAGATAACTTTGGAGAAATAAAGACTTTCACGTAAGAGATAGATTGATGGAAACGGGAATCCAAAAAGCGAAGTGAGACTCGAGTTGGCTTCAGGATTTTCGAATCGGACAAGAATAGTAAAGGAGTTTCGGGCATCAAGTGAATTAGAAGGGGAGTTAAAAGGCAAAACGTTGGGGTTGCCATCTTGATTAAAATCTTCCCTAATGGAAATTAATCATCAAGCATTTCGATAAAAGAAGGATTGATGGAATTTGACGTGTAAGGGCAGAAAATTTAAGGGAGAGAGCAGGACCAAGAGGAAAATTGAAACTCGAGGTCGGGGTCGAAGAAGTAATTAATAAAGATAACGGAAATGCGATTAGGGAAGATCCAGGAATTTTATGGTGGTGAACGGAGATGAATAAGACTACTCTAAAGATTAACCATTAAGATGAGAGCTAAATCACTAAATTCCGATTGAAGAATTTCACGGGGAATCGAGAAGATAGCTCGTTGAACCGTTCTAAGTATGTAAGTTGATTTGAAGATGAAGGAGTTTTGAAGGAGAGAGAAACTCCTAAGCTACGATGCCAAGAGAGAATTGATTCAAAGTTATCATAGAAAGGGATGCTGTCAATAAAGTTGGTACAAAGAGTTTGGAAAGAGATTTTAGAAGCGACAAACCGGCAAGGATAAACATTTAGAAGATTTAAATCAAACTTCAAGAATCATCAAGAACATCCTATCTTCGATTAAGGACTAGTAGGGGCCGAATACGAAACTTCACCTTAGGGGTTTTAAGAGAATAAGAAGGGTGAATTGAACGAAAGACAGGAGGAGATTTGGGTAATATATATTAAGGTCGAGAATAAAATTTTAAGGACACCAAGGGTAGTTATCTTCAATGATATGTTAGGTTTTGATATGAGAAAAAGGAAATAACTATGGATATGATTTCGGGACTGTTGGATTAAGGATAGTCGGGGAGGTCAAGCTCGACTAAGTAAAAAGAGTTGATTGGTCGAATGAAGATTATGGGAAATGATGAAAGATCGAAGAAGATTGGAAGCAGTACAAGTCAGAAGAGAAAAGAGGATAAAATCCTTAGAGGATCTGTCAATTACTTTGCCGGGGTACCCTGAAGAGTTTAAAAAAAGACAAGTACTGCCCTCACTCTCGGGACAGATCATGCGTTGAGACATAAAACTCACAGCTCTAAATTTCGCAACTACGGTGAACGGTACTTATAGCATCCATGATACATGCATCCATGCAATTTAACTTAAATGAATTTTATGTTAGGTGCTTTGATTCCTTATCATGTTAACTGACTTGGAGTAATTGATAATCAACTTGGATGATATCTATTACCTGGTTTGGGTGTTTTACGTGACTTTGATTATTTTTTTGCGTTGTGTTGCTCGGTAGTATTGGAGACTTCCTTGCTTTGTTGTTATTGGTAAGAGACGGGGATTCTCTTATTTTTATTCGAGAGACGGGGTTCTCTCATTGGTGCTTGAGAGACGGGGTTCTCTCATTGTTGCTCGAGAGACGGGGCTCTCTCCTTGTTGCTTGCGAGAGACGGGGAATCTCTCATTGGTTGTTTGGGCAAGTAGTGAATCCGAGGACGGATTCTTTTAAGGGGGAGAGGTTGTAACGCCCCGGTTTTTCATTTGTACTAATATGTCGTATGTGTTTATAAATTGCGCAAATTAAATTATTTAATTATGTGATTAATTGTTTATAAGTGTTTTAAATATTTAATTTTAATATAAATTGTTATTAGTTCATTTTATTTTATTTTATAATTTTATTTCGTTAATTAATTTATTTAAATTGATAATTGAGAATTAATGTTAATTAATCATGTTTTAATTAAGCTAATTAATTAATTTATTATAAAATCGTTGACTTTCATTTAAATTAAAATAGAATTTAAATTTGTTTATTTAGTTTGAATGTTATGAAATTGTTACGGTTGCGCATGAGTGTTTTAATCGTGCGTCGTTCTTATATGATTTGATATCGAAAAATCACGAAAATTTAGTATGTTGTAGATATATGTGTCGTGTATGTGTATGTATGTTCGTTTCGTGTTTTCGGATTCGTTTGATTGTGTTTTAAATTTATTTGGTATGATTGGAACCAAACCGGGGGCTAACAAGCACTTAGCGCGCCCTTGGTTCCGTATGTGATATCTTGAGCTAGGGAACTCGGAATCGAGTTTCGTCAACTCCGTTGAACTCGTAACGAAAATTCGGGTTCAATAAACATAGCCTCATATTTTTCTAAGACCATTTGAACCTCCGAAATTCAACCGAAAAGGGCTACGTTCGTCAAAACTGCCACATTTTACTAAAATGACCATAACTCACTCAAACCTTGACCAAATTTACCATGGTTAGAGGCATTGGAACCCTAACTCAGCCCTTTAACTGTCCCTTATCTCCTTGAACCGAAACAACCCTCACACACAAGAGAGAATCAGCCAAAAGCCCCTGCTCCAGTCCATTCCCGTAACCCCGTATACCTTGGAGATTTTGGAGCTCAAATCTTTTCCAAAATTCATCCAATTCACAAGGTGAGCTTAGGGTTGTTTTATATATTCAATATGTTTGATTTTAAGCTATGCATCCCCAATTTTGAGCTTGAATCCGTGGAGATTTGAAAGCATGAATGAATAGTTAGGTTTTGTTGGAAATTATTGAATCTTTGCTTCCTTTGAGTTATTCATTCGTTTGGTGCTTGTAAGCTGAACAATTTTGCTCCTCTATCTCATTTATGGACCTATGATTCATGGTGGTTGTGTATTTATTGATATGCCATTGATGAGCTTTGGAGATTTGGTGGAAAATTTGAACTCATCTTCTCTCTCTCCACGTTTTAAACTGCTGCTGCTACAAAGGGATGAAATTGCTGTCAATATGCTGCATATATTACCTTAACTTGTTGGCTGGTGTGTTGGCTGAAGCTCGTATGATTTATGCCCTGTTTTCTTGCCGTTTTGTCCTTGTTTTTGTTGCAAACTACTGCTGTCAGCTGCTGCCCTGTTTTCTTGATGAGTTGCTGTCATTTTCCAGTCAGATTTGTGGGAACTTTCATCTATTTTGCTGCTGAGTTATTTCCTTGATTGCTTGTTATTTGCTGCTGCGTTTTCTTGCCTTTGGATCAGGGGATATAAGCTTGGAGCTGCTGCTGTCTCGCGTCTGTGTTGCATCTCCCCGGCCGGGGAGCTTTTGTGCAGAAGCTCCTGTTGTGTTTTTGTGGAGTTTTTCCAAGTGTTGTGCATGGTTTTCTTTAGCCTTTTGCATGCATTGGAGGGTATGTATTATATATATATATATATATCCATACGTATCAATACATGCATGCCTTAATATATTTAATTTACACACACACCATGTATACATATATATATATGTATGCATGGTGTGTGTGTAAATTAAATATATTAAGGCATGCATGTATTGATACGTATGGATATATATATATATATATATATATATATATATATATATATATATATATATAAATATATTAAGGCATGCATGTATTGATACGTATGGATATATATATATATATATATATATATATATATATATATATATATATATATTTAATTTACACACATGCATATATTAAGGCATGCATGTATTGATACGTATGGATATATATATATATATATATATAGTAAATTAAATATATATATATATAAATATATATATATATATATATATGATTAATATAATTGTTTGTGCATGCATTTAATATTAGTTGTGCATGTGTATATTTCATATTTCATAAATGTGGTTATTCAATATTAATTTTCATGCATGTGTACGTACATATATATGCATGATTGTAATTGTAAGTGTTTGCATGCATTACGTAGAAATATATATATGTATATTTAGATATATTCTTATATTATGAAAATGCATGATTAAGTATATATGTTTATTATATATTAAATATTGTTTAATTTAATTAAATTATGGAAATAAAATTGTTACGTATTTCATGTTTATATCTAATTTCCAATCTTGAATTGAATGTAATTAGTTGCCTACTCTATAATTGTAAACGTGATATAGTACGTGTTATGGTCGTTATATTAAATTCATGAATTGATTTGTTATGAAAGTATGAAATGTGAAAATTATGACTTGAATTGCTATGACGTGGCTTGAATGCTTATATATGAAACGTTAAGTACCTTCTTGCATTCTTTTGATGTCTCAAGTGATGCCTTTTGCCTTTATACTTATTATATTCAACGCACACATGTTGAAAGGTATAATGTTATTATAGATCAAAGATTTGGCTCGATATCGCTATGAATTACGGAAGATATGAAAAGATTGGACTTGAAACCTCCATGTATTGAATGTTTTAATGAGTTGCTTGATTATATGACCTCATAACATGAATTATAATTCTTTTACATCTCATATCATGATCAATGCATTGCCGTGCGTCATATATGGTTCATTTAGAGTCTTGAGTCTCACGAATGCATTTTTATCCTTGTATAGTTTCTCCAGGGCGGAGATGTCGGGTTCTTAGGCTTCTTCGAGTCTTCTTTTCTTCTTGGTATTGTTCGGTAAGAGGCGTGCAGGTGGGTTTCTCTACTATCTAGTTAAACAACCCTATATACTTCCAATGTGCAAGGATTTCGACCAAAAATTAATATATATATATATATAGTCGTTTTCGAGGGTAAATGATTTCAACGTAAAGCCTTTATTTTTATGAACCTACCAAATGTTTTGGCGAGAAAAGAATGAATGTTATGTACAGGATGGGGCCCAGGGACTTGGTGTGAGTGGTGACCCGAGGAGGCAAGGGCTGACGGTGAACCCTCACACTAGTCCCACCAATGAACGGCGTAACCGGACCTCGTTAGGAGTTAGCGAGGAATGGACGCTGAGTGCCATCTGGGGAGTCATGTTCCCCTTTTGGTCAATGAATGGATGGTTCGGGCCGATCACCCGGCCATCACCCGGAGGAAGAAGGTTTAAATGTTCATGAATGTGCACAAAAGAATGTTATGCATGAATGAAAGAAAGAAAGAAAGAATGTTTAATGAATTACACGAGGTGTTGGTTGGAGATAATGCACGCCCACTCGCCGGGCCACAAACGACCTAATGAAAATGAACGTTATAATCCCTTTTGATGACTTATTTATTTTACCCACTTGGGAAATGCTCTAAAACCTCATTTGGGATCATAACTTGCATGTGAATGTTTAAATATTGTTGTATATGTTACCTATGCCTCGTTTTATACCCACCAGTCTCGCATAGACTGAACCCGGTTTGTTTTCAGCTTCTTAGCAGGTTTGGAGTGCTAGGCGGGGGGTCGTGTCTGTCAAGTCTATAGGTTAAGTTTAGGTCACTTCATATGCACTTGTATTTTGATTAAATGTTCAAGAATGGACAAATGTTATGACTATGATATTAATCATGCTATTATGTTTGTGTATGAATTTTCGGGAATAGGTCTTTCTGTTAGTTGAACCTTTTATGTGGCTTGAATTGATACTGATTAGTATACTATGCTCCGCATTTGTCGTTATCTTTGTTCTTTTGACTTGGTTGTGAAGATTTAGTTTCCCGCCTAGCCTTATGAGTGAGTGAGTCCCCGTTCGCTGTGGGCTGGATTCACGTATGGATTTTCCCGTTTCATGGGTGGATCGGGCTCATAGTGCGGGGGATGTGGTGCCTTTCCGGTTGGGGTGCTACAGAATGTATCTTAATCGCTTAATTGTCCTTAATTGTTCATTTACCTAAAATAGAGGACCAAATTGCATGAAAATCTTGGGGACTAAATTGATCAATTTGTAAACCTTAGATCCCCAATTGCATAACTTATAGAACCTTAAGGATTTGATCATAAATATTACACTTTTCCCCCTTAACATGTCGGTATATACATCTCTTCCTCAATCATCATCTTCATTTTCATGCCAATCATCCCATATTTGCTTCCTTGCTCCACCGAACCAAAACCTCCAAAATGGGAAGGGAAGATTTCATCAAATTCATCAAGTTTTCCAAGAAAATATTGATTTTGGGAGCTCCTTCATCCTTCTAGCTTCATCTTCTTCTTCTACTTTCTTCCAAGGTAAAGATGGAGATATATGTGATTTCTTGAGAATTCTATATGAAACTAGGGTTATGGTTTCTATGTAATAGCTTGCATATATGATGTTAGAAGTATGATATTAAGCTTTAGACTTGAATTTCATGCCCAAATATTAGGAGATATGGAGTTATATGTTAAGGGAGATATGAACTTGAATTTTTCAATATGATGATCAAGGTGTGATATAAGTGTTCATATTGAATTTTATCATGCCTTAAGTATCCAAATATGGTTATCTCATAAAGTTATGCAATTAGAGGTGGAATTATGATGCTTTTGGGGAGTTTTGGCCATGGTTCGAAGGTCCCCTGTTTCGTCCCTTGCTTCTGCATCTTCTGTAAAACGGGAACGGCCCTTCCCTTTGTAATTGGGGAACGACCGTTCCCATTGATTTGAATAATGTGCAAGCGGCGAGGAGGGGAACGACCGTTCCCACTTTGTCTCACAGACGGGAACAGCCGTTCCCATCTTCGGGGAGCATTTCGGGACTGGGGAACGACCCTTCCCATTTTTCACTAAAGCCTGGAACGGCTGTTCCCAGCCCTCTGGAAGTGCAGAAAGTTTCTGCATAAAATTACATTTTTAGCCCCTCGATCCGATGGCTTATTTGACCCCAAAGTGCTATTATATGATTAATTATATGTCAAAACAAGATGTTATCATGCTACATTGGTTATTGCTCGATGTCTCGTACATGATCATGCTGTGCATCTTATATGAAATAATATGTTAGAATTGTGGTCTCATGCACATACATTGTCCCGTTTCTTGTCCAGTTATTCTCCAGGGCGGAGATTGTGGATCATGAGCACATTCACGCATTCACGAGTCGTGTGTCTCCTGTCAGGTGAGGTTTAATTTCTAGTTATATAGAACCTGTATAACCTTTACGTGATTTTTGGCCAAAGGTATTTATATTTATAATTTCATGAAATCACTTATCATTTCAAGTTATGTTATTGTTCATGAATCAAGCAATTAAGTTATGTTAGTGTTCATGAATGAAGCAAGTCATGTTCACAAAAGCAAGTAAACGCGTTCTCCTGGCCAAGTCCTCCTAAGTGAGGGCGCTGGGCTGGTCTTCGGGCTGGTGGTTGTCCGTCCAACCACAGGAAGAACAAAGCCCTTGTTCGAAAAAACGAATCAGAAAGCAGCGGAATTTAAAAAATTTTCCCAACAAAAGGACCTTGGACTCGCAATCGTGTAACCAAATTCGTAGAGATAGAAAACTTACTTTTCTTTTATTCTTTCTTGAAGCGTTTCAAGCCACCCAAGAACGCTCTTCTCGCGGCTTGATCCCCTCTCCTTGGTAAAGCTCGAATCTTCAAACTTCTAACTTGAAGCTCTCTAGAGATAGTCCACCAACTTGATCACAATCTAACTAGTAAGGATGCTAGTTCTCTAGTTAGTGTTTAGGCTTAACCTAGGGTTTATTTTGATCTTGGAGAAAGGAAGGTGTTCAACACATGAACCAAAAGAATTGGCAATTTTTTCCGTAAGGAGCTCGAGCTCTCCTATTTATTAAGAGGGGAGTGCCGAAATTCCTAGTCCTTAATGGGCTAGGATTTTGGTCTCTCTCTCTCTCCTATTACTTGATCATCAAGTAATTTTGACTTTGAGTTTGAATTCTAATTCAAATCAACTTTCAAGAGAGCTAAAAATATCCAAACTATTTTTGGATAATTTTATACTTTATTTATTTAAAATAAATAACTTATTTTATCTAATTAATTAATTCATAATTAATTAACTACATTATTTTTCTCCAAAATAAGACTTTCTTTTTAATTCAAAATTAAACCAAAGTCTATTAAATAATTAACAAATTAATTATTTAATCACCAAAATAATTATTCGCGCACATGCACACGTGTCCATGAAGGACACGTGTCATGCACGTGACCCACACATGTGATTTCACACGTGTGGAACCCTTTGGCCCGATTAACTCGTTTAATCATTTTAAAGCCTCAACTCATGTAACCAAGTTGTTGTGTGTGACCCTCTAGGTTCTCAATTCAATTAGCAGTGACCCTAATTAATTAATTCACTAATTAATAAATCAGTCCACAGATTAAACGACCATAGTCTAGCAACAGGTGTTTAACCCCTAGCTGAATTGGAATGTTCGGATTCGACAGAACCTTTAAGTCATTGATTCATGTGAGATACAATCCTCCTACTTACTATCTCTCAACCAAGATCTAGGGCAAGGGAATAATCAGAACCCTAATAATCCGGTCTTAAAGCTAAGTGCATTTCATACCCATTTGATCTCAATCCAAGAAGCCCTTTTCTTGATGTCTTGATCTACTGTCTTGGCCAAGGACTCCATATGGCATATGAATGACTTACACAATAAGAGATCACCTTGCAAATGCAAGTGTAGGTCCTTTCTTGATTCTCATTCACTTTCATGAATCACTTGTGCAGCCCCAGCATAAGCCTTGAATCAGTTGTCTAAGGCGATACCCTTTAAAGCTTATACCTAAGACTACAGAGTTAACTCATAAAGTGACAAGGAACCTCAAGTCTTAAGGATCAATTAATCGCATCAATGACTCGTGAGATATTTCCTAATCTGGAAGTTTCTAGTTCCTGAAATAGAAACTTCCTTTGCCATTTAGGAATGTTCTCACACGGGGCACCTAAGTGAACTTACTTATTAAAGTAAGAACCCTCATGTATCACGCACGTATCAACTATACACTTTGCACCTCCATGAAACAAGGTGGTCCTTCTTAAGGGCGTGATCCCACAAGCAAGCCTTAGAGGAGTCAGGTTGACACTCCCACTGTCTGTAGGACTCATCGGCTTGGAGCATTTTACTAATCATGACTTATGTGATATAGGGCTCGTTTCATGAACCATTTCACCTAAATGGTAGAGTCCTAAAGTCATCAGGATTAGAGGAGTTCTTATACATGCACAGCTAAAGTAAATGCATACCAAACAAGAACATATAAAGAAGTGTTGCCTCAATTCGTTATTTCATTCAAAGATTGTCTGTGATTACAATAAGGAAAAGCACAAAGCGGATATACAATCGGCTTTCTAGGGCACTATTCCTAACAATCTCCCACTTGCCCGTCAAAGCCATTCTAAAGCTACTCTAAGTCCCATCTTCTGAAGATGACCTTGGAAAGCTTCTCGACTAAGGGGTTTAGTAAGTGGATCTGCCACGTTCTCTGCTGATGTGACCCTCTCAATTTGCACATCTCCTCTTTTGATAATATCACGGATCAGGTGATACTTCCTCATAATGTGCTTGGTCCGTTGGTGAGATCTTGGTTCTCTTGCTTGAGCAACCGCCCCAGTGTTGTCACAAAACACAGTAATAGGGTCTTTCATGCTAGGAACAACATTCAACTCTTGAATGAAGTTTGTAATCCAAACACCTTCCTTAGTTGCATCATTTGCAGCTAAGTATTCGGCCTCAGTGGTCGAATCTGCAGTGGTAGTTTGCTTGGAACTCTTCCAACTCACTGCTCCGCCGTTTAGGCAAAAAATGTATCCTGACATTGACTTAAAATCATCTAAGTCAGATGCAAAGCTTGCATCCCAGTATCCTTCGACAGTAAGATCTTTCTGACCTCCGTAAACTAAGAATAAATCTTTAGTACTTTTTAAGTACTTAAGAATATTCTTCACGGTAGCCCAGTGACCATCTCTAGGGTCAGATTGGAAACGACTTGTTACACTAAGTGCATAAGCCACATCCGGTCGAGTACATAACATTGCATAAATTATGCTAACTATTGCTGATGCATAAGGTGTATGAGTCATTCTTTCCTTCTCAAGGTTAGTCTTAGGACACATCTTCTTTGAAAGACATGTTCCTACACTCATAGGAAGGTTCTTAACCTTTGCTGACTCCATATTGAATCTCTTCAATACTTTGTCAATGTACATCGACTGTGATAGTCCTATTAACCTTCTAGATCTATCTCTATAGATTTTAATTCCAAGGATATAGGACGCATCACCAAGATCTTTCATCTCGAATTGGTTCGATAACCATAACTTAGTTACTTTCATGTCATCCTTCGAATTTCCAATAAGAAGGATGTCATCAACATAAAGTACTAAGAATTGCACTGAGGTCTCCAATTCCTTTCTATACACACAGCACTCATTCAAAATTTGAATGAAGCCAAACGCTTTGACTGATTCATCAAATCGAATGTTCCAATTCCTAGAAGCCTGTTTCAATCCATAGATTGATCTTTGGAGTTTGCAAACCTTTTGCTCACTCCCACTGAATGTGAAACCTATGGGTTGCTCCATATAAATGTCTTTGTCAATGTCACCATTGAGAAAGGCAGTTTTCACATCCATTTGCCAGATCTCATAGTCATAATATGCAGCAATGGCAAACATGATCCGAATAGACTTTTGCATTGCAACTGGCGAAAAAGTTTCATCGAAGTCCAAGCTGGGTCTTTGAGTGAATCCTTTTGCAACCAGTCTTGCTTTGTAGGCTGCAATGCTTCCATCAACTCCAAGCTTTCTCTTAAAGATCCATTTGCAACCTATGGGTTTGACCCCATCAGGCAAATCTACCAAGGTCCAAACTTGGTTGGAGTTCATGGAGTCCATTTCGGATTTCATGGCTTCTATCCACTGTTCAGAGTCAGAATCTGAAAGTGCCTCCTCATATGTTAAAGGATCATTATCCTTTTGAGAGATTTCATGGAAGAATCCATACCATCTCTCCGGCTGTCTAGGAGTGCGTTCAGAACGCCTTAGAGGAGGATTTACGTGTGTATCGAAATTCGTGATTGGTTGTTGTTGATCAGAAGGGTATGTTTCTTCAGTGGGTGGTGTGGGATCACTTTGTACTTCTTCTAATTCTATGATCTTGCCTTTCTTTTCTTTAAGGAACGGTTCCTCAAGAAAAGTGGCATTTCTGGAAACAAACACCTTTTGCTCAGATTGATCATAGAAGTAGTATCCTATGGATTCCTTAGGATAACCTACAAAGTAGCATAAGTTAGAACGAGATTCTAACTTATCTCCCACTGTCCTCTTCACGTAAGCAGGACAACCCCAAATTCTTAAGTAAGAATTGCTAGGGATTTTACCATGCCACATTTCATAGGGCGTTTTAGGGACTGACTTAGAGGGAACTAGATTCAAAATCTTTGCTGCACTTTCTAGGGCATAACCCCAGAAAGAAGGTGGTAAGTCAGTGAAACTCATCATGGAACGAACCATATCAAGTAGGTTCGATTCCTTCTCTCAGAAACTCCATTAAGCTGAGGAGTTCCCGGAGGAGTCCACTGAGAGACAATCCCATTATCTTTGAGATGATTAAGGAATTCTTCACTAAGATACTCGCCTCCTCGATCAGAAATAAGTGCTTGGATCGTGTGACCAGTTTGGTTCTCAACCTCCTTTTGAAATTCTAAGAATTTCTCAAAAGCTTCAGATTTATACTTCATCAAGTATACATAACCACACCGACTGAAGTCATCAATAAAGGTTATGAAATACTGATGATTGTTTCTTGTGCTTACACTAAGCAGTCCACAAACATCAGTATGGATCAAATCCAAAACCTTAATGGCACGTTCCACAGTTCCTTTAAAAGGGACTTTGGACATTTTTCCTTTGAGACAGGATTCGCAAGAAGTTAACTCCTTAAGATCATTTTCAGAGAATGATCCTAAAGTTTTTATCTTGCTAATTTTGTTCTTGGAAATGTGTCCTAATCTAGCGTGCCATAAGGGAGCTGAAACTTTGTCATCTCTCTTACGCTTCGTTTCTCGTTGTATATTCATGATATTGATATTCTGAGTTAGATAAAGTCCATTACTTAGAGTACCGATGTGAACGGAAGAGTTGTTCCGTTTGATAAAGTATTTACCATTCTTAATATAAGTTTCATAACCTTCACAATCTAAAATTGGAACAGAAATTATATTACGAATAATGCTCGGTACATAAAGGACTTTATTTAAGACTAACTCAAAACTTCCTAAATCTAATCTAATTGTGCCTAAAGCTCGAGCTTCAACGTTTGAGCCATCATCGATCTTCAAGACACATTCTCCTTCTTTGAGTTGTTGGACTTCACTTAGCATCTGTACATCATTACAGATATGAGTTCCACAACCGGTATCAAGAACCCAAGAACTAGAATTGATAGAAAGATTTATTTCAACGAGAAAGATACCTTTCTTTAGAGTAGCCTTGTACTCTGGGCAGTTTCTCCTCCAATGTCCCGCTTTGCCACAATGGAAGCAAACATCCTCTTTCTGATCACGCTTCTTCTTTTGGGCCTTCCCCTTCGAAACGCCACCAGTGGGCTTAAGGGGTTTCTTCTTCTTCTTTTGGGCTTTCTTGCCCTTACCTTTAGAAGGCCCAGAAGAGGAAGATGGAGCATTCACCATCAAAACCTTATTGTCCTTCTTGATCGTGCTTTCAGCAGTCACAAGCTGACTAATCAGCTCAGCTACAATAGCACCAGCATGATTCATGTTGAAGTTAAGGACAAATGGGTTGAATGATGTTGGGAGCGAAGCTAGCAACAAATCCACTGAAAGCTCATCTTTCAGTGGCATGTCCATGGAAGCAAGTTTCTCAGTAAGGGCGAGAAACTTGAGTCCATATTCATGGACACTTGAACCTTCCCTCATTCTCAAGTGGAACAATTCCTTTGAAGTGTTATACCTTGTGACACGTTCATGAGGGCGGTAAAGTTGCTATAAGTGGTCGTAAATCTCCCAAGCGAATTCCATGGCCTCACGTTGCCTTTGCAAGTCCGGAGACATGTTAGCCAACATAAGTCAACGGGCTTGGAGATTATCATCCTTCCACTTCTGAATCGCGTCCCGCTCGACTCGAGTGGGAGCCTCCCCTTCGGGACTAGGCTCCCCTTCGAAGAGAACATAAGTTCTCTTCTCAGAATCTAAAATGATTTTTAGATTCCTCAGCCAATCAGAATAGTTGGGACCAGTCAACTTGTTTGACTCGAGGATCGATACAAGAGGGTTTTTGGTTGCCATTTCAAAACACGTAGAGAATCACAGAATCTACGACCTAAACGGTAAAACAGAGAACTAGTGAGCATGCTGAATTATAACGATATACAAAAGATAAGGTCTTTAATCTAATGTAGCTCCCACTGTTTTTCAAAGATCTAGAATTCCCAAAGATCTAAGAGGAACACCCTTCCCAATCGGTACTAAGATCCTAGGCATTTTACCTCGAACCCACGACTCGCGGACATTCTAAGTAAGAACCCCAGGTAGGTACAACTTACCAATTCTAACACCTTTAGAACTCTTAGTAATTGTTTTTGCATCACCTATCTTTCAATATGGACACACGACTCGTGCGACATCCATATTTACTTAGGCGTTAAGTTAGACCCATAAATCATAAGATCATGATCAAAACTTAGTTCGAACGACCCACGACTAGCGGACATCACCCTTGCTAAAATTGATCATGAAATATTGATCATTTAAAATGATCAATTAGGTAACTAAGAACTAATAAGCTCCACTAGCTATCCCACGACTCACGGACAATAACTAATTTCACTTACTAAACTTAAAACCTATTGATGGAATGCTAGGAATTTAATTCAAAATTTACATCTCGAATTAAATGCCTATTTGTTCGAAATTAGCTTAATATTTAATGGGAATTTTCGAATCAACCGGAGAGTTGTCCGGTTCGACCTCACCAACATATATGTTATCCAATTTTATTAGTCTTGATTAATGCAAGTACACTTAAATGCATTTCAAAACAAGCACATAAACAGATAACATGTCCTAGCATGATACTAACATGTAATGATCATGGGTTCTACCTATCTTATGCATGATATGTGGGAGCCACTCCACAATCACAAGTTCTAACATACATGCCACATAAACAGTTTAAATCACATAAGGGAAAGCGGTAACAAAATACGAGCCCTATCTCTATTACATTTTTACAATTGAGATTTCCCTCCCTAACATTTTGAGGGGTCTTCACTTATGGCCTCCTTGTTACTTGAATGTGGTCCATCTTACTCCATGGGAGCATTGTCTCCAAAATGAAAATAAAACCTCACCACCTATCTCTACTCTCAAATTACAATAAAAAGAAAAATACATAAAGTAATAAGGCTCAATCTTCATATTGGCCTTAGACAATTACACGGGGCATACCCCGGCCTCAAAAACAGTAATATGGAAAGCCACATAATAAATCACATAACAGTACGCACATAAGTGAGGCTCCAACCTCAATTGAAAAACGCAACTATAGGGCTCCAACCCCAATTTAAACCATCCATGTGAATAAATTAAAACCATACATAGATCTAAACCCATGATCACCTAACATGCTTTTGCGAGAATTTAAATTTAGCCAATAAATTAAAATTCCCGTTTCAAGTCTTAATGACTTAAAACACGACATGATGCGAGTCTTGTTTATAAAAGTTTTCAATAAATCCCAAATTAACAAAAACAAATAAAATTCCAATTAATTTCTGAAAATTAATAATTTTATCAAAGATGTATTTTCCCAAATTATAAACCATTTCTATTTCTCAAAAATCCCAATTTTAAGTTTTATTCAAAAAATTAAAATAAATATTCAAAAAATAAAATTTTAAAATTAAAATAAAAATTGGGACTGGATTGCACGAAATACGAAAACAGATTACGAAGGAAAAATGGGGTCCGTACGCGAAGAGGGTCGTGCGCGATGCAGGCGTGCGAGACAGGCACGCACAGCGCGCGGCTAAGGCCACGCGAGTGCGCACGCCGCGCGCTGCTGCACGTGGCCCTTCCCGGCCATGTGCAGGCAACGACGGGCGGCTCGCCCGGAAGGCCTCCCGGGTGGTTGCGGGAGGGTGTTGGGCGGTTGCCCTTGCGCGCGCCTAGGACAGGCGGGCGGCGGCACGTGAAGCCCGTGCGCGCGACTCCTTCGCGCGCGGGGTTTCGCTTGTTCGTCGTAATCCGGGTTTTCGTTTCGTGTTTTCATTCAAAAAGCAAAACCAATCCAAGAAATCCAAAAAACAGTTTATACAGTTTCAAATCTAAAATTGTTTTCAAAATTAAATTTTGCAAGAACCAATTTTCAGAAACTTTCAGGAAAAAATACAGTTTCGTAATTCAGGCTTTCTAAAACAATTACAAATACTCAATCGCATCAAGCCTAAGAATTTCTACCAAATTCAGAATAATGGAGACGAATCAGAAACACGATTAACGAGGTGGCTCTGATACCACTTATTGGAAAAAACGAATCAGAAAGCAGCGGTATTTAAAAAGTTTTCCCAACAAAAGGACCTTGGACTCGCAATCGTGTAACTAAATTCGTAGAGATAGAAAACTTACTTTTCTTTTATTCTTTCTTGAAGCGTTTCAAGCCACCCAAGAACGCTCTTCTCGCGGCTTGATCCCCTCTCCTTGGTAAAGCTCGAATCTTCAAACTTCTAACTTGAAGCTCTCTAGAGATAGTCCACCAACTTGATCACAATCTAACTAGTAAGGATGCTAGTTCTCTAGTTAGTGTTTAGGCTTAACCTAGGGTTTATTTTGATCTTGGAGAAAGGAAGGTGTTCAACACATGAACCAAAAGAATTGGCAATTTTTTCCATAAGGAGCTCGAGCTCTCCTATTTATTAAGAGGGGAGTGCCGAAATTCCTAGTCCTTAATGGGCTAGGATTTTGGTCTCTCTCTCTCCTATTACTTGATCATCAAGTAATTTTGACTTTGACTTTGAATTCTAATTCAAATCAACTTTCAAGAGAGCTAAAAATATCCAAACTATTTTTGGATAATTTTATACTTTATTTATTTAAAATAAATAACTTATTTTATCTAATTAATTAATTCATGATTAATTAACTAGATTATTTTTCTTCAAAATAAGACTTTCTTTTTAATTCAAAATTAAACCAAAGTCTATTAAATAATTAACAAATTAATTATTTAATCACCAAAATAATTATTCGCGCACATGCACACGTGTCCATGAAGGACACGTGTCACGCACGTGACCCACACGTGTGGTTTCACACGTGTGGAACCCTTTGGCCCGATTAACTCGTTTAATCATTTTAAAGCCTCAACTCATGTAACCAAGTTGTTGTGTGTGACCCTCTAGGTTCTCAATTCAATTAGCAATGACCCTAATTAATTAATTCACTAATTAATTAATTAGTCCACAGATTAAACGACCATAGTCTAGCAACAGGTGTTTAACCCCTAGCTGAATTGGAATGTTCGGATTCGACAGAACCTTTAAGTCATTGATTCATGTGAGATACAATCCTCTTACTTACTATCTCTCAACCAAGATCTAGGGCAAGGGAATAATCAGAACCCTAATAATCCGGTCTTAAAGCTAAGTGCATTTCATACCCATTTGATCTCAATCCAAGAAACCCTTTTCTTGATGTCTTGATCTACTGCCTTGGCCAAGGACTCCATATGGCATATGAATGACTTACACAATAAGAGATCACCTTGCAAATGCAAGTGTAGGTCCTTTCTTGATTCTCATTCACTTTCATGAATCACTTGTGCAGCCCCAGCATAAGCCTTGAATCAGTTGTCTAAGGCGATACCCTTTAAAGCTTATACCTAAGACTACAGAGTTAACTCATAAAGTGACAAGGAACCTCAAGTCTTAAGGATCAATTAATCACATCAATGACTCGTGAGATATTTCCTAATCTGGAAGTTTCTAGTTCCTGAAATAGAAACTTCCTTTGCCTTTTAGGAATGTTCTCACACGGGGCACCTCAGTGAACTTACTTATTAAAGTAAGCACCCTCATGTATCATGCACGTATCAACTATACACTTTGCACCTCCATGAAACAAGGTGGTCCTTCTTAAGGGCGTGATCCCACAAGCAAGCCTTAGAGGAGTCAGGTTGACACTCCCACTGTCTGTAGGACTCATCGGCTTGGAGCATTTCACTAATCATGACTTATGTGATATAGGGCTCGTTTCATATAAAGAAGTGTTTCCTCAATTCGTTATTTCATTCAAAGATTGTCTGTGATTACAATAAGGAAATCGGCTTTCTAGGGCACTATTCCTAACAGCCCTATCGTGTACATGCGTTCTCCTAGCCAGGTTCTCCTTAGTGAGGGCGCTGGGCTGGTCTTAGAGCTGGTGGTTGTCCGTTCAACCACAGGAGGAACAAAGCCCTATCATGAGCCGAAGGAGACTGGGGTTGAATCCGGCACCACGGGTTGTCCTCGGGTTATTTCATGATTTTCATTCCATGAACGTGTTATATGATTACACATGCACGATTGCACAATAATTGAATTGCATGATCACCTATTGTTTAATAATCAAGCAAGCATGTTCATGTACGTTTGGAGTTCGGTTGGAAATCGCCCTTACTCGCCGGGGCCATATGTTGATTGCATGTAAATGAACAAGTATTTAATATTGATAGTTGTATTCTCGGGCGAAGCTATATTATTATTGAACTCGTATATTAATCTTTTATAAACCTTTACCCAAGAATATGACTTGCATGTTATCTGCGCTAATATGTATGTAAACCCCTCACTCGGTCTTCACAGACTGACGCCTCCACCTTTCAGGTAATGCAGGTGCACGCTAAGCGGGAAGTGTGTCAAGTCCGGTCCGGGTAGTAGAGTCTTGCACGGTGCATTTTATTTACTTGTTTATTTATTGTTCAAGGAATTTATGTTTAATGTTATTAGTTATTATTATTGTTTTATTTGGAGATGATAATGTATTGATATGTAAAGTTAGAACATGTTTTAAATTGTTAAATGAGAAATATCATGATATGTCAAATTGATACTGTTGAATTATGCTTCCGCTTTATTTTGTCGCATATGTAAAAGTTATCCCGCCTAGCTTGTCGTGTATTACATTGTCACCGGTTCGCTATAGGTTGGTACATGTACGGATTGGCCGTTTCGTATGTGGATTGACCTATAGTGCGGGGGTGTGGTACCTCCACGTGTTAAGGGGTGCTACATCTAAGGTGGTATCAGAGCCCGGTTGCAAAACCGAGGTTCTAGTGTCGTGTCGTGTCGAGTCTAGGTCGTACGGCATAGGAATTAATTGACAATCTAAGAGTCTTGCATTTTATTTGAAATTACTTGGCTACTTGGATTCTTTGAATTACCTGAAACACTTGATAGCTTGTACTTTCTATTAATTCATGCTATTAATTGTCAATTGAGTGATCTTGAATTGGTTGGAAATTTATGTGATCAACGTGGCTTATCATACACTTTGACGATTTATTTGTTGCAATTTATATTTAATTCTTGATACCTGTACTAATTAGGTGACAATTATGTGACATGAGCACGCTTCACCCCATGCATTTATTTTCAAAAGTAAGTTGTGAGTCACAGGTTTTGGAAATGTATTAATCAAGGCCGGAGGATTTTAAAATTTAAGAGACTGATCAACCGTTTGAATCAAGCTTGCAATTTGGTCAACCAAGAATGGACACCGGAATCGAGCCAACATTCCTACGGTGTCAGGTTCTCCAATGCATTCATAAACACGTGCATCATAATTGTTAATTGAATTGCCTTGCATTTATAAATATTGTTATAGATGTTCTTTAGATTACCTACTTGATGCATTCAGTATATGCTTAAATTAGTTAAAGTATTTAAATTGTTTTATTTACAAGTATAATTTTTAAGTTATATAAATGTTCCAACGTGTTGCACTTAAATTGCTAATAGGTATGCGATGTGCATTGACACTTTAACCGTCATGCATTATTTAGTGTTTATTGTTAATAGGTTTTTCCTATACTCCGCACAATCCTTGCTCCTATTTCTATCAATTTGAACCTAAGGAGGAGCAGGGGTATGAAATAAATATTGGAAAATTTTGGGAACCGGAAGGTGAATGTAAGAATCAGTGCGAGAAGGGTTCAACTGGCAAATCTGGGATTAAAACGGGTCTGAAGATGTGGTGATTAATGATGATTTACGGATTATGTTGGAAAATAGTACAAAGACAGAGACGGGTAGCAGAAATGGGAATGTTGAGCCGCAACGGTACCAAGCAAGAAAATTCTCAACTAAAGAATCAAGTATTCAACCGAATTAATTCAGTTTCAGAACTCCAATCCTCGGTGAACGGTACACTTAATCATGCATACCACGTGCACCACTATTATTATTATCATTATTTGTCATTCTCCTATATAATTCCTTATTTATTGCTAATTGTTTTATTCTTGTACGCGACCCCTGTATATTATTATTAATTGTTTATTATTCTTTCGTTGCTTTTGTATATGATTTCTTGATTATTATTACTTGTTCATGTGAACAATTATCTGCATACATTATAATTTTATTTTATCCTTGTGTGTTACTTGCAAATGTTTATCTAAGTGCTCGTTTGAACTTTTATTTCGTGTGCGTGAGAGATGGGGATCCTCTCAGGGTTGTCAAGAGACGGGGCTCTCTTGTTACTTGCTCGAGAGCCGGGGTTCTCTCGTTAATTGTTTGAGAGACGGGGCACTCTCAGTATTTTCAACTACTTGTCAATTTGTTTAGTGGAAGGTTAGATTTTCTTACAAGTGTTTAGGCTCCGGAAAGTTGAGGGTCATGATTTCACATCTTGGAAGAATTTTGTGGATTGAAGACCTCTTTCGAACTAATCCCTGACGGGGAGTAGCTAACCCGCATGGGATGAACACCTAAGAGCTAATTAAATTCCAGGAATTCAGGGCATGGAATCCGAGGACGGATTCTCTTAAGGGGGAGAGAGTTGTAACACCCCTATTTTCAGACAGTCAGGTACGCTCGACACGTGTGGGTTTCGAGCGTTAGGACCTTATTTTATTATTTTCGTTTATTTAATTTATACGTGTTATATTAATTTCTACAAATTGTATCAACATGATTACGTGAAAATATATGAAATGTATGCCAACTTGGGAATTATGTTACATATTGAATTTATTGTTACGTGAGTTAATTGTCGAATGTATCTTAATCGCTTAATTGTCCTTAATTGTTCATTTACATAAAATAGAGGACCAAATTGCATGATAATCTTGGGACTAAATTGATCAATTTGTAAACCTTAGATCCTCAATTGCATAACTTATAGAACCTTAAGGATTTGATCATAAATATTACACTTTTCCCCGTTAACATGTCGGTATATACATCTCTTCCTCAATCATCATCTTCATTTTCATGCCAATCATCCCATATGTGCTTCCTTGCTCCACCGAACCAAAACATCCAAAAAGGGAAGGGAAGATTTCTTCAAATTCATCAATTTTTCCAAGAAAATATTGATTTTGGGAGCTCCTTCATCCTTCTAGCTTCATCTTCTTCTTCTACTTTCTTCCAAGGTAAAGATGGAGATATATGTGATTTCTTGAGAATTCTATATGAAACTAGGGTTATGGTTTCTATGTAATAGCTTGCATATATGATGTTAGAAGTATGATATTAAGCTTTAGACTTGAATTTCATGCCCAAATATTAGGAGATATGGAGTTATATGTTAAGGGAGATATGAACTTGAATTGTTGATTATGATGATCAAGGTGTGATATAAGTGTTCATATTGAATTTTTTCATGCCTTAAGTATCCATATATGTTTATCTCATAAAGTTATGCATTAGAGTTGGAATTATGATGCTTTTGGGGAGTTTTGGCCATGGTTCAGAGGTCCCCTATTTCGTCCCCTGCTTCTGCATCTTCTGTAAAACGGGAACGGCCCTTCCCGTTCCCTTTGTAATTAGGGAACGGCCCTTCCCGTTCCCTTGCCGAATATTTGATTACATATGTATAACCATCAATTCAATCATTTAATAACTAAAATTATCTTACTTTATTCATTAATTATACATATAATTGTCATGGATTGTATTTACACTCAACAAATTATTATGCAGTGCTTAATTTTAAAAAATATATATTGCAAATTTCGAGGGATTTCCGAGGGAAAATGGTTTTCCCTCAGAAATCCCTCGGAATTTGGAAAATACTAAATATTAAAAAAAGAGAAAACAATGTTTTTAAGTATTGAATGTAATAACATGATGTTTTCTTTGTTAGTTAATTATATAAGAAAAAAATTCTGTTCCAAAAAATATGTGACAACGAAATTTGATTTCAATTTAAAATAAAACGAATGTCCTTAAAGTTATGGTATCATTCGAAATACTTATCGAATATTTGATTACATATGTATCTCCATCAATTCAATCATTTAATAACTAAAATTATCTTACTTTATTCACTAATTATATATGTAATTGTCATGGATAGTATTCAAACTCAACAAATTATTGTGTAGTGCCAGATTTTAAAAAATATATATTGCAAATTTTCCGTGGGAAAATGGGTCCCTCGGAAATCCCTCGGAATTTGGAAAATACAAAATATTGAAAAAAGAGAAAACATTATTTTTAAATATTAAATGTAATAACATGATGTTTTCTTTGTTAGTTAATTATATAAGAAAAAATTCTCTTCCAAAAATATGTGAAAACGAAATTTGATTTCAATTTAAAATAAAACGAATGTCCTTAACGTTATGATATCATTCGAAATACTTACCGGATATTTGATTACATATGTATAACCATCAATTCAATCATTTAATAACTAAAATTATCTTACTTTATTCACTAATTATATATGTAATTGTCATGGATTGTATTTAAACTCAACAAATTATTATGTAGTGCGTAATTTTAAAAAATATATATTGCAAATTCCGAGGGAAGTCCGTGGGAAAATGGTTTTCCCTCGGAAATCCCTCGAAATTTGGAAAACACAAAATATTGAAAAAAGAGGAAACATTGTTTTTAAATATTAAATGGAATAACATGATGTTTTCTTTGTTAGATAATTAAATAAGAAAAAATTCTCTTCAAAAAACTTGTGAAAGCGAAATTCAATTTTAATTTAAAATAAAATAAGTGTCCTTAACGTTATGATTTCTTTCGAAATACTTACCTAATGTTTGATTACATATGTATAACCATCAATTCAATCATTTAATAACTAAAATTATCTTACTTTATTCACTAATTATACATATAATTGTTATGTATTATATTTAAACTCATCAAATTATTATGTAGTGCTTAATTTTAAAATATATATATTGTAAATTCCGAGGGAATTTGGAAAATACTAAATATTAAAAAAAAGAGAAAATATTGTTTTTAAGTATTAAATGTAATAACTTGATGTTTTCTTTGTTAGTTAATTATATAAGAAAAATTTTCTTCCAAAAATATGTGAAAATGAAATTTGATTTCAATTTAAAATAAAACAAATGTCCTTAACGTTATGATATCACTCGAAATACTTACCTAATATTTGATTACATATGTATAACCATCAATTCAATCATTTAATAACTAAAATTATCTTACTTTATTCACTAATTATATATGTAATTGTCATGGATTGTATTTAAACTCAACAAATTATTATGTAGTGCTTAATTTTAAAAAAATATATATTGCAAATTCCGAGGGAATTCCGTGGGAAAATGGTTTTCCCTCGGAAATCCCTCGGAATTTGGAAAATACAAAACATTGAAAAAAGAGAAAACATTGTTTTTAAATATTAAATGGAATAACATGATGTTTTCTTTGTTTGTTAATTAAATAAGAAAAAATTCTCTTCCAAAAATATGTGAAAAAGAAATTCAATTTTAATTTAAAATAAAATGAGTGTCCTTAACGTCATGATTTCGTTCGAAATACTTGCCTAATGTTTGATTACATATGTATAACATAGTATACATTCATGTCTTTAACATAATCCTTCCATCATTTACATAAATCCAATTCCAAAGATATCCAAATAGGTCATACTTAATACATAGATACCAAGAGACCTAACAATACATATATGCATAAATAATGTACAATAAAGTGAGGAAGACAAGTGCTAGACCCAAAAAACAAAAGACCTGACTCGATCCCGCCTAACATGCAACCCTTGAAAACCTGAAAAGTATGAGGTGTCAGTCAACCAAAGACTGAATGAGGGGTATAGATAAATATAAGCGCACATACATGCAAGTTATAATCTCGGGTAATAATTTTGGAAAATAACAATACAATTTAGTAAAATAAGAGATACTATCGCCCGAGGTTACAACTAATTCAATTTATCAATTTAATCAATTCAATACAATCAATTCGTGGCCCGGCGAGTGAGGGCAAATCTCCAACCTTACTCCGGTAGTGAACATTACCAATATTTAGCTTATCAATGATTAAGTGAGCATGCGAGTTATTATAGAGCACAATAAGCAATTTCCGTCCATCCTTCTTCCGCCGGTGATGGCCGGGTGATCGGCCCGAACCATCCAATCAGACGAGGGGAGCGTGAACACTCAAACCCTCAGGTTCCCATCACCCAACCAAACCTCCTGGTGGGTTCCGGGTTAGTCCTATAAATCATGTGGAGAGTGAGCACAAGGTTAACCGGCGACCCCTATGGTCGTCCCGGGTCCCCCTGACCCACACCTCCTGGGCCCCATTCAACATTCATTCATTCATTCTCGCCAAAACATCAATCAATCAATCAATCAATCAATCAATCAATCCGTTCGATCTGTGAAACCAGTTGAAAATCAATAGATTTTGGAAAACTATAGATATATAGATACATTTTGGCTTAAAACGTCACATAGGGTTATATGGGTTCTATATATCTAGAAATTAAACCTCACCTGTGCCGACAATACAACAAGGATATAATTATGAAGCTTTCTCCTTGTCAACGGGAAGACAATCTGTGTAAAAAGGGACAAGTGTTTGTGAGACACGACTCTATTGAACCAATTGCGACGCAGAGCAAAGTCACGATCAATGGGTCATCCAATAACAATTAAGGAATGTCAAATAAAAGCATAATTATCAATAAACTAAGTATATAAGTCATATAATTCACATATGGGAGCCAAGGAAGTGAGAGGTATGCAATAAGAAGGGTTTTGATGAAGTTTGGCAAAAATCGACAATTTCTGAAAATGCACATACTGTGGAAAAATGGGAATATCTAAAGTTCTAGAAATTGGAATTGGGTTTTGTTTGATGGGAATGAAACTATACAAGTAGACCTTTAAAATGGTATATGGCTCGTTTTCTAGTTCAAAGCGAGGAGAAAATGGCGTAAGCTTGAAGTTGGGTGAATGCAGTTTGTCGGTAAAGCAGCGACACCAAAAATAATTGATAATATCTCACAAATGGGAAAATATATTGAGGTGATTCTAATTGGAGGTTGTTCTAGACTTCAATATCTTTCCAAAGATTCAAAAATCAGGTCATTTGGAGTTCGGATGAGGGAGTACCCGGCCGGGTAACATTCAAGGGAAAAGTTCCCCGACCGGGTAAAGCTGTCCAGAAGCTCTATGGGGGAAAAGTACCCGCCCGGGTACTTTTTATGAACAAAAAGTACCCGCCCGGGTACTGTTACAGAGCTGGAAAAAGGGGCAAAACAGGGGTAGCTTCGGAGAAGAAATAAAAGGAATGAAAACCCAAAGCAAACTCAACCAAAATGCTCTAAAACAATCATATAACATGTATATGAACATATATATCAATTAAGAAACATTTAATCCATGGAAACATGTGTAGATCATCAAGAAATCATCAACCAAGCCCTATATATATATCATGATATCCAAGTCTCAAATTATTCATGAATTCATGCAAGCTTTCAAGATTAATGATCCTAAGCATGCTTCTAATCACTTATACACAAGAAATCATCAAATAACCCTCAAACCCTAATCATATAATCATCAAGGAATTCAAACAACTTCATGTTATACCTTGAAATGAAAGAAGAATGGAAGGAAATGGTGGTATGATGATGATGATTCAACTTGAATGCTAACTCCTTGAATTCTAGCTTGAAATTTGATGAAACCCTCCCTTCTCTTCTCTTGGTCTAAAAACCGGTTCTTAGTGTGTGTGTGTGTGTAGTTCTTGTATGAAATGTAATGTATGAGAAAGTGGAAGAAGAGATACATATATGATATATTGTATCTCCCACTGGCCTACACTAATCTCCATTAATTGCACTTAAGTCCCTAAGTTATTTAAATGAATGAAATCAAGCTTCAATTCATGATATATGAGCAATTAACTTCAATTCATGTTATGCAATCTAGTCCATATAATTATGAAGGGTGATCAATTAAGGACACATAAGCAATTAAATCACATTCGGCAATTAATTCACGTAGCAATTGAATTCAATTCAGGTAACAAGTCTCAAGTTGACAAGTATTTCAATTAAACAGGTAGAAATATAATTCATATAATCGTAATGAAATATAAGAATTTAATAAGCGAAAGAATTAAATAAATCATAACTCTCGAAGAAAATCACACGTGTCGTGCGTACCTGAACCGATGGAAAATTGGGGCGTTACAAACCATCAATTCAATCATTTAATAACTAAAATTATCTTACTTTATTCACTAATTATACATATAATTGTCATGGATTGTATTTAAACTCAACAAATTATTATGTAGTGCTTAATTTTAAAAAATATATATTGCAAATTCCGAGGGAATTCCGTGGGAAAATGATTTTCCCTCGAAAATCCCTCGGAATTTAGAAAACACAAAATATTGAAAAAAGAGGTAACATTGTTTTTAAATATTAAATGGAATAACATCTTTGTTAGATAATTAAATAAGAAAAAATTCTCTACCAAAAATATGTGAAAACGAAATTTGATTTCAATTTAAAATAAAACGAATGTCCTTAACGTTATGATATCACTCGAAATACTTACCGAATATTTGATTACATATGTATAACCATCAATTCAATCATTTAATAACTAAAATTATCTTACTTTATTCACTAATTATATATGTAATTTTCATGGATTGTATTTAAACTCAACAAATTATTATGTAGTGCTTAATTTTAAAAAATATATATTGCAAATTCCGAGGGAATTCCGTGGGAAAATGGTTTTCCCTCGGAAATCCCTCGGAATTTGGAAAATACAAAACATTGAAAAAAGAGAAAACATTGTTTTTAAATATTAAATGGAATAACATGATGTTTTCTTTGTTAGTTAATTAAATAAGAAAAAATTCTCTACCAAAAATATGTGAAAACGAAATTCAATTTTTATTTAAAATAAAATGAGTGTACTTAACGTTATGATTTCGTTCGAAATACTTACCTAATGTTTGATTACATATGTATAACCATCAATTCAATCATTTAATAACTAAAATTATCTTACTTTATTCACTAATTATACATATAATTGTCATTGATTGTATTTAAACTCAACAAATTATTATGTAGTGCTTAATTTTAAAAAATATATATTGCAAATTTCGAGGGAATTTGGAAAATACTAAATATTAAAAAAAAGAGAAAATATTGTTTTTAAGTATTAAATGTAATAACATGATGTTTTCTTTGTTAGTTAATTATATAAGAAAAATTCTCTTGCAAATATTTGTGAAAACGAAATTTGATTTCAATTTAACATAAAACGAATGTCCTTAACATCATGATATCACTCGAAATACTTACCGAATATTTGATTACATATGTATAACCATCAATTCAACCATTTAATAACTAAAATTATCTTACTTTATTCACTAATTATATATGTAATTGTCATGAATTGTATTTAAACTCAACAAATTATTATGTAGTGCTTAATTTTAAAAAAATATATATTGCAAATTCCGAGGAAATTCCGTGGGAAAATGGTTTTCCCTCGGAAATCCCTCGGAATTTGGAAAATACAAAACATTGAAAAAAGAGAAAACATTGTTTTTAAATATTAAATGGAATAACATGATGTTTTTTTTGTTAGTTAATTAAATAAGAAAAAATTCTCTATAAAAAATATGTGAAAAAGAAATTCAATTTTTATTTAAATTAAAATGAGTGTCCTTAACGTTATGATTTCGTTCGAAATACTTACCTAGTGTTTGATTACATATGTATAACCATCAATTCAGTCATTTAATAACTAAAATGATCTTACTTTATTCACTAATTATACATATAATTGTCATGGATTGTATTTAAACTCAACAAATTATTATGTAGTGCTTAATTTTAAAAAATATATATTGTAAATTTCGAGGGAATTCGGAAAATACTAAATATTAAAAAAAAGAGAAAATATTGTTGAAAGAGACGACCAATTGGCTTTAATCCTCTCAGACGTGTTCGCCGCAACTAGTAGGTTTGTGGAAGCAACGCCGGCAGCACGAATGAAAGGGCGAATCGCAATTACCGGCACCTCTATAGTATAAGTAACAACTTCCTAAGAAAACTCTTGTCAGAATCGACATATTAAACTTGGGATTGGTTCCAAGTAGTAACCAAGTTGAATCCTTTTCCATTTACTGAGTCAACTGATATTCCGAGACTATGCACACCACTCAAAGGCATCCACATTCTGAGAATGTTAATGCATCAAAGATACTGTCGATGATGGGACTTTTCTTTGTGTAAGAGAGAGGAAAATTTCTTCTACAAGATTCTGATAGAGGACTCTGGGAGTAATCGGTTTTCTTGAAGTTCCAACTCTTCCGAGTGCGGTCTAACTTCCGGTTTTAGTTTATTTCCTGGCCGCCTCTCCCCCTTAAAAAAATAAAATTGTCTAACTCTTTGAGCCCGTTTACCACTCCTTAGTTTTCCCAAATATAACGCCAATCCGATCTGATAACTGTAATTTCTGATATCCTACTATTGCTTCCAGAAGGTCGATATTTACAAACAACACAATGGCCCTAAGCAAGAAGAATTCTTTCTCTTACCCCACTGCATTCACAAGATGCTGACTAATTTCTAAAGACTGAAAAACCGCTGAACATTTATCTATTTAAACTTATCAACATTTTTCCCAGATCCCAATAATCTTCCTAATAATACCCGAACGTAATTTCCTCCAATCTCTTGATTCAATATAATTTTAATTTCAAACGATAATTGAAGTAGAATTGGAGAGAGAACCGAACCTATCATGGTAAACACTAAATAATGCATGCCGGTTAAAATGTTAAAGCACATATTACACTTATAACCAGTTTAGAATGCAACACGTTGGAACAATTATGTTAATTTAAAGGTATGCATATAACAAGGAAACTTGACAAATTTAAACAAGGTACTTAACAAATCACTCATGCAATTTCAACAACAGTAATTATAGTAATAAATATAAATGAGAGGCAAGTTCAATTAATACAATATATGATGCACGTGTGTATGAATGCATTGAAGAACCTGTCACCATAGAAATGATAGGCTTGAATCCGGTGTCCATTCATTGTTGGTTGACTTCCAAGCTTGTTTTGAATGTTTGATCATTCTCTAATTTCCCCCACGGCCTTTTATTTCCTTAAGATTCTCCGGCTCCAATTCGGACCTCTACTTGGTTTGATTTGGAAGTTCCTTGAACCTGACACTTTCCGATGATAAATTTCTGAATGATTCCCGAACCTCCCATGATTGATTCCTTGATTAAAACCTTCCTAATAACCCCTTGTATAACTTGATACCCCGAGATTAGAATTCTTGAATTCAAATACTTCTCAAGGAATTAATCTCCAACGATGCTCCCGCTATTCACCCTAATTGTCATCTCGCCTTTCTTTATTATATCCATTTGTTGCTCCATATCTTCCAAGTCAACCATATCATAGTTGGTAATCTCTGAATCCACTTCCTCATCAACTCCTCGAGAATACCTCTTCCTTGTTGCAAGAATTCCCGGCCTAAGCATCTTCGAAATTTTTCTTCTTCTCTCTCTTTTTTTTTTCAACCTCCCAAATCTTGTAAATGATTTCCAAGCTTGATTTCTTTTCTCCGGATTCCATCATTTCAATTTTCAACCCAATAGGAAGGATAATGACTCCCGAATCCTTAAACACCCCATAGAGACGCACGACAAATGTAAACACACAAGCAGGGATCCAATGCATAGCAATTATTTGCAGAAGAAACATTACATAGTTTAATCAAATTATATTATTCACTTATCATACAAACAATTCATGAATTGTATAACAAATTTAATTAACAAAGTTTACTTAATTCATTTCATGCAAATTCACATAGCACCTTTCATACCAACTGACACATATTAATAAATCAAATAAATCATAATAGCATGCTTCCTAATTCATACAAATTTCACGAGGTTACAAATCAAATTCTAACCCTACTCAATTCATACAATTCATACTTATCTAGAAATTACACTAACACCCCCTCAAACAATAGATATTCTTAAGTAGATAGGCGTAAAGCGAGACAAATAATTTCAATAAATCACGAATCAAACTTTCATACATCATAACATATTTCCAAGTATCATACAACTCATAATTTCAATTTACAGTTCATACAAGATCGAAATTTATAATTAAAACAATTAACGAAAATAAATACAACAACTTCAAAAATTCATGTAAAATCAACCGGACATCCGATTGACGAACGGAAAGTGGCGTAGAACTCACCACAACGAGGCGGACAAACTGTCCGAAGCTCGCCGAAGCGCCGCCACCGGAACCCGCCGGACCGCCACGTGCAGCCGCCGGACCACCACCTCCGGTGGTCGAAAAATTCCCCGAAAGGACAGAAACGTGTGCCTCGGCCTGCTCGACAAAAGCCCTTAATCAATTTCGGAAAATACCAAACACACCGGACTTCGTTGAAGAAAAATCGAACCAAATTCCAAGGACGAAAACTGAAATTAAATGCGAACCGTAAAACGAAAATGAAATCCGAATATACCGCTAGAAAGCCCGTAACGAGCCCTTCGAAAACCCCATAGCCAAAAGCCGAAAAAATCACCGAAAAACCGGACCACCGGTCCAGAGCCGGTCCGCCGCCACCTACACGAACAACTCGATCTCGTCGAGTTAGACAACTTCCCAGAAGGAACAGTCACCAAAAGATCGCCGGAAAAGCTCCAAACCGCCATCGAGGGCCGCGCCACCGTTGTCACGCCAGAACCACCACTTCCGCAGCGATTCGCTCCAATCTGAGGCCAAAAATGAAGTCGGAAGGGTCGAAAACCTTGAAAACCATCAAGTCCCGTCGGAAAACGCCACCGGAAGGCGGTAAAACTCGCCGCTACAGTAATCGTCACCGCCGCCGCGACCTTCAGGGGGCGCGTGCGGCTCCATCGCGGCCCGGATGGCCGCGCCGCCAACGTCCAAGGCTGCGCGGGGAAGTCTTCTTTCTGGGCTAGGGGCGCGTGTCGCCGGAAGTCCGCTGGAGACCGCCGCGACTGGGCGGCGAAGCCGCGGTCCGCCACCACCCTCCGTGCACGACTGAAAATCGGCGATATCTCCGCCGTCGGTTGTCGTTTGGTCGAGATCTTAGTACGGTTGTGACCGCGTCGTCGAGCTCGTCGAAATGGACTATTGATTCGTCGAATTTCGTCGAGAAACGGGCAAGTTTGAGTTATGTGTGTTTTCACACCGTGAGTGTGTGTGAAGGTACGTGAATCGCTGGAGCGGGAGAGAGAGAGGAGAAGACTGATGGTTTGGCATGAAAATCGAGGAGTCGGGTCTTTTATCCCGGGTCCTCGTGCGTAAAACGAACGGGAGGAAGAGCTAACGACGTCAGAATTGGGCAAACTTAGAGTCTACGGACTCGTTTCCATGCCCCGAACACGTCGAAGGGGTTAAAATGGTCAAAATCTCGTTCTAGCAATAAATGACCGAAAAACCCCTAAAAAGAGAAAATTACAAAAAAGGCCCCTAAACTCTTAAAGAATTCAAAATAAGGCCGAGCAAAACACAAAACCACTTAATTAAACACATAAAAGGGTTGAAGTGTGGCGTACCTTATAATTCGGACGAGCGGGATGTTACAGATCCACATATGAAACGGGTAATCCGTACATGAACTAAACTATAGCGAACGGGTGACAATGCAATAGAATGACAAGCTAGGCGGGACTAACTCACACATGCAACATAATAAAGCGGAAGCATAGTCGATTCACTTGCAAATAGAACTATTTAAAACATGGTATATCTTAGATCATCTATAACTTATATATACTAGTTCACATATCAATACATTATCATCTCCGAATACATAACAATTAACATTAACAATAACGTCGTACACAATGATAATTAAACAAATAAATGCACCGTGCCTGACTAGACTAAATGGACTGAACTTGACTCGATTCCCGCCTAGCGTGCACCTGCAATATCCTGAAAGGTGGAGGCGTCAGTCTGTGAAGACCAAGTGAGGGGTTTAAATAATATTAACGCACATAACATTCAAGCTATATTCTCGGGTAAAGTTTTATAAAAGATAAATTTATAAATTCAATAATGAAGTACCCTTCGCCCGAGAATACAACTATCAATATTAAATACTTGTTCATTTCATGCATTCAATACATGGCCCCGGCGAGTGAGGGTAGTCTCAAACCTTACTCCAAATGTACATGAAACATGCTTGCTTTATTAACTAATAGGTGATCATGCAATTCAATTATCGTGCAATCGTGCGATAGTGTAATCAAATAACATGTTCATGGAATGAAAATCATGCAATAACCCGAGGACAATCCGTGGTGCCGGACCCGTCCCCAGTCTCCTTCTTCCTCCGGGTGATGGTGGGATTGCAAGGCCCCACCATCCAATCTCATTGAGCAAAGGGTACATGAATCCCTAAGTCTGGAACTCCTTCCTCCACTAATCTCCTAGCGGATTCAGGGGTCATCCCAATGTGGTTAGGATAGCGCGAGAGTTACCCGTCAGCCCTTGCTTTCCCGGTTGGCTCAAGCTACTACCCTCGGGCCCAACTTGAACGGACATGCTACTCGCCTAAAACATGCACGATACATGACTTGCTTGCTTTTCATGAAAATGACTTGCTTGAAATGGTAAGTGATTTCATTTAAAATTATAGGTATAAATACCTTTTTGTCCGAAAGATCACATAAGGGGTATACGAGTTCTATATAACTAGCAATTAAACCTCACCTGATAGGCGACACGACGAATCATGGATGCATGAACGTGCTCATGATCAACAATCTCCGCCCTGGAGAATAACTGGATAAGAAACGGGACAATGTACGTGCATGAGACCACAATTCAAGAATATTACGAAATAAGACGCACGGCGTGATCAAGTAACGTGACTTCATGCAATGAGCAATGTGGCATGTAAATATCATGTTTTGGCATGTAATCAATCATGTAATCACAAATTGGGATCAATCAAACCATTAGAATTGAAAGTGAAAAATGGAATTTTATGCAGAATGTTTCTGCCTCTCCAGAGGCCTGCGAACGGCCATTCCAGCCCTTAGTTCAAAATGGAAGGGCCATTCCCAGCTCCCCAAAGTTGCTCCCCGAAGATGGGAACGACCGTTCCCAACTGTGAGACAAAGTGGGAACGGTCGTTTCCGTCCTCGCCGCCAAGCACACATTTCAAACATGGAAATGACCGTTCCCCAAAACAACTAGGAACGGGAAGGGCCGTTCCCGTTACACAGGCATTGCAGAAACAGAGCAAGAAGAACAGGGGATGCTCGAACCTATACCAATTCTCACCAAACAATCATAATTCACTTCCAACCATTGTAATTCATGAAGAGAAACATACTTGCATGCTTTAGGTACCAAAAGACCCAATATAAACACTCATATCGTACCTTAATCATCATAATCGTCAACTTGATACCTTATATGTTCATATCATATAACTTCATGATCCTCAAGAATTCTTGCACAAATTCAAGTGAAAAGCCTAGATTCATTCTTCTAATAATTAAAACATAAGTTATTTCATGGAAGAATAACCCTAGCTCCATCATAGATTAGCAAGAATCATGAACTCATGCACACACCCACCTTGAATGACAATAAATGGAGGAAAAAGATGGAGATGGATGATTCACTCCAAAATATGCAATTTCCATGGAAACTTGGATGAAATCACTAGAATCCCTTCTCCTTTCTTGATGGTTGAGGTTCGGTAAGGTGGGGGCAAATAGGGGAGATGATTTGATGAAAGGAAAATGGATGGAATCTCGAGGAAGCATACACCATAATATATTTCTTCATGAAATGGAATATTTGCAATTAAATCCTTCAAGTTTGTAAGTTATACAATCAAGGATAGGAGGTTTAGAATTGATCAATTTAATCCATAAGATTTTCATGCAATTTAGTCCTTAAAGAAAAGGAAATGAGCATTTAAGGACAATTAAGCAATTATTACAAATTGGGCAATTAATTCATGTAACAATTAAATTCACTTTATACAATAATTCCCAAGTTGACACATATTTCACATAATCACGTTAAATACAATTTGTAAAATTTAACTAAAATTAATATGAATTGAATAAACTAAAGTAATAATATAAAATCCTAACGCTCGAAACTCACACGTGTCGAGCGTACCTGACTTTCCGAAAATTTGGGCGTTACATGTAGTTCTATTTGAATGAGAGCCGGGGTGCTCTCATTTCGTGTTTGAGAGATGGGGTTCTCTCTTTGTTGCTTGAGCGACGGGGTTCTCTCTTTGTTGCTTGAGAGACGGGGCTCTCTCATTGCTTGCTAAGCATGACTTGGAAATAATTGTTACATGAATTAATTGCCAAATTGTCCTTACGTGATCGTTCTTCTATATTTAAAGACCAAATTGCATAAGCATTTCTTGGACCAAAGTGAGTAAAATTGTAAGAATGGAACTTGATTACATGAATTTAAATAGTTTAGGGATTTATGTGCAATATGTAATGAATCACACATATTCATGCAAGACCTTGGTGTATATCTTGTACCATCTCATTTCTTCCATTACATTCCATTTCATTCAAGAGATAAAATCACACACACTTTCAACACTCAATACCGACATTTACACGAAGGAAGGGAAGGAGGATTTCATCATAATTCAAGCCAGACTTTAAGGAATTTTTGGGCTAGGATCATCATCATTATCATACTACCATTTCATCTCATATTTCCTTCATTCCAAGGTATAACTTGAGAATTGTATGATTTCTTGAAATTATGATTAAGTAGGGTTTATGGATTAATTGATGAATTCTTGCATGTTTATAACTAGAAGCATGTTTAGGATTAACAAGGAGTGAAACTTGCATGAATATCTTGGTGTATATGAAAGTTGGAAACATGTATGTATATATGGGGTTGTCATGATTGATTTTAGTACTTTGATACATATTTCATGGTTTATTTGATTTATGCTTGAAGTATAATGTGTATTTGATGTAACTAAGTGATTCTTATCGAGTGAATTTTCTAGGATTGTTGGTTTTGTGTTGTTTTGGCTCGAATCCCTGTTTTTCCCCAGTTTTTCTCCTACCGCGCAGTAGGTAGCGACCGCGACCGAAAACAGAACAAAATTGGTCGCGCCCGCGACCCAATTTTAGCCAAGTTTCGAGATTTTGAAAAATTGGAGGAAAATTCGGCAAAAATAAGTGGTCGCGACTGCGACCCATGCTTTTTCTGCATAAAAATGTAATTTTCAAAGTATAATTTCATGGTTTTCTTGGTTCGTTTCCGGCATGAACACTTCATTGATATGTCATATAATGCATGATATTATTTTTATCAATTATATTGTGATATTTCATGTTTAAGCCCCATAGGGGAGGTTTGTGTAATATCTTATACTTTGATTTATGCCTTGGTTTCTTGATCCTTGCTACATTATTTGATAAAGTGAATATGTTTATGATATCTATTGATTGTAATTGCATGATTGACATTATTTGAACCTGTCGTTCGTCTTAAGTGGTTCGTCTTAAGTGGTCCATGTGAGTCGAGTCTTACGAACCTTGTCCTTGTTGTACAGATTTCCTTCTCGTTGACGAGGAGCACGCACCGTAGTTATATCCTTGTTTTGGTCATCACAGGTGAGGTTTAATTCCTAGATATATAGAACCCTTACAACCCTATGTGATATTTGAGCCAAAATGTATATATATGTCTATAATCTTTCTAAAAACCTCAAGTGATTGCAAATGATTATCGTGACATATTGAAATGATTATAATTTCGTGAATTGATCGTGTTTGGCGAGTAATCGTGAATCGTGCACTGTGGGCCCGAGGGTTAGTGTATGAGCCAACCGGGAAAGAATGGACAGACGGGTAACTTTGCATTTCCCTCACATCGTGGGGATGAACCCTGAATCCACCAGGAGGTTTGGTGGAGGAAGGAATCCCGTACGTGGGAGTCATGAACCTGACGTATATCGTGATTGGGTGGTGGGGCCTTGCAATCCCACCATCACCGAAGGAAGAAGGAGTTCGTGAAATTGCTAAGTGTGCACTGTAATGATTGTATGATAATTATTGAAATAAAACCTAAAGATTGTATTGTTCACTTTCGGTGTAAAGGTTGGAGATTACCCTCCCTCGCCGGGCCACGAATTGAATTGAATTGAAATTGATTGTATTGTTAAAATTGGATTGTTGTAATCTCAGGCAAGAAGTTCTGTTTTACTGTTAACTTACATTGCTTTCTCTTATAAAAACTTACCAGAGATTATAACTTGCATGATACGTGCCCTAATATCTATTTAAACCCCTCACTTGGTCTTCCATAGACTGATGCCTCCACCTTTCAGGTTTTCACCGCAGCGTGCTAGACGGGAGTCGGGTCGTGTCGTCCAGCCGAGTCTAGCACTTCATACATTTTCATGATATTGATAATTTTGGATTAGTATGTTATGGTTATTGTTAGCATTTGGAGACTTATGTATTTATAGTATGTTGAAGATGATAATGTAGGTGAAATGTTAGCTAAAATATGATGAGCTTTTGGATATTTGATATATAATGAAATGATAGTGTTATGCTTTCGTTTTGAATTTTCACGTGTTGGATTTAATGCATTTAAGGTCTAGTCCCGCCTAGCTAGTTTGTTTCTTTTACTGTCACCATTCGCTATAGGTTGGTTTATGTACGGACTATCCATTTCGTATGTGGATCGACTTATAGTGTGGGGGTGTGGCATCTATACGTATAGGGGTACTACAGGTACGCTGAGCATTCATGGCATGAGCATACATGCATCCTCTATTTTATTAATTCTTGTTATTAAGTGATATATTTGTCAACTGTAATATATGATTTGATTGTTGTAATTGCTAAATTGTACTAATGTGATTTATTCTTATTTGAGTGTTTAATTAATTGTACGTATGTGCTTAAGTGAGAGGGAGATTTAATTTTCTCTGTTTACGTGCTGGGGAGATGTGGATTCTCCCTATTGGTGTGACAGAAATATGCTGGATTCTTTCTGTGTTTTGTGCACAAAAGATGCTGGATTCTCTTGTACTTAGGTATTCGAGGGATGTTGGATTCTTTGGAATTTAGGGGTTTGAGAAATACTGGATTTTCTCAAATTAGAATGTTTGGGAGGTGTGGAATCTGTTGGACTTAGGCTGAGAAACGGGGTTTTCTCTTTTGTGTGCTGAGAAATGGGGTTTTCTCTTTTGTGTGCCGAGAGATGGGGTTCTCTCACTTACGTATTAAGAGATGGGATTCTCTCTCTTGTTTGTCACAGTTGCGTTGTGCGTGGCCTAACAACAGTTTACAAGCAACGAGGATACGGCTGTATCGAGCTTTGGGTACCGTGGCCTAGGGTGTGATCAAACGAGTTTGAAGTGACCAACGGTCTAGTGCTTGGACGAACCACTGTTTCACATAAACAATAGGAGTAGCATCCTGAGGAGTCTGCAATTTTGCAAGATCAGAGTGGTGCAGTAGAAGCGTGAAATGGAGTTCGTTTCAGAGTCGTTCAAAATCCTGCTTCCAGACCTGAGGACAGGTCCTTTTGAATGAGGGGAGTTTGTAACATCCCGCTCGTCCGATGAATAAGGTACGCCGCGTTTCAACTTTATTATGTATTTAATTATTTGATTTTGTGTTTTGTGTGACCCTATTTTGAACTCTTTTAGAGTTTAGGGACTTGTTTGCAATTTTCTCTTTTGGGGGTTTTTCGGTCACTGCTCGTTTAATCGAGATCTTGACCTTGTTGACCCCTTTAACACGTTCGGGGCATCGAAACAAGTCCGTAGACTCTAAGTTTGCCCAATTTTGACGTCGTTAGCCCTTCCTCCCGATCGTTTTGCGTGAGAGGACCCTGGGTTAAAACACCCGGACCCTCGTTAAAAGTGCCAGAGCATCAGACTTCAGCTCTCTCTCTTCTCCCGATCTCTCTCTCTCCAGCGACACACACACTCACGGTGTAAACACACACACACAACTCCAAACTTGACCGTTTCTCGGCGGAATTCGACGAATGAGTAGTCCATTTCGAAGAGCTCGACGACGCGATCACAACCATACCAACATCTCGACCAAACGATGAATGGTGGCTGATTTATCACCATTTTTCAGTCGCAACTAGAGAAGGGGCAGACCACGGCCCCTTCGCCGGCCCCTCGGGGAGGTTTCCGGAGAGCTTTTGTTGACACGCACCCAAAGACTGGATAGAAGGCTTCCCGGTATTTCTTCCCACATCGGAGGCGTGGCCATCGGGGCCGCGGTGGCACCACACACTCTGCCTAAAGATCGCGGCGGCGGTGCGCGTTACTGTAGTGGCGCGTTTCGCTTCCGACGACGCATGATGATTTCCAAGGTTTTTGACCCTCCTGAGATCGATTCCGGTGTCAATTTGAGCAATCGGAGGTCGTAGGTGGCGTAATGGCAATGGCGCAACGGCGGTCCTCTGAGGCAGTCGGCTCCGGTAGCTTTTTTCGGCGAATAGCTTATGGGTTTCGAAGAGCTCATCACGGCTAAGACAATGCCTTTTGCGGATTCGATTTTCGTTCAACGGTTTGTAAGTAATTTGATTTTGAAGATTTTAGGATTTTCGTACTGTTGGATTTGAAATTGGGGATGATTGGCTTGGAATTTCCAGAAATTGATCGAGGAATTGGAACGAGCACGAGGAATTTTAGCACGAGTGAATTTTCGAGATTTTTTCGGCGCGTTCCGGCCGCGGGTGGCCACTGTTCCGGCAGCTCCGGCGGCGGTGCTTTGGCGGTCTCAGGACAGCTTGTCCTTCTCTATGCGGTGAGTACAATGCCACCTTCCGTTCGTTAATCGGACAGTTGGTTTAATTTCTACGAATTTATTTGTGTATTTGAGAATTATATGATTTAATTGTTTTAATTGTAATTAAATGGTTTATGCTTTATTTCTTGAGTGAAACGTATCCCGATGTACATGAAATTATATATTTAATGAAATATGATATGTATGGATGTTTTAATTTGATAATTGAATCCCGATATGTTGAATTTCGCTATTTGTTTAACTTTAATGGGTGTATATGTAATTTTCCTAAAATATGAAAAATTAGTATAACTTGAATTAATCAAATCTTGGCATGCAATAAACGAATACGATAATTTTAGTTACATAAAAATGACTTATTATATCTTAAAAAATTTAATTTGAAACTTTCTTAATTGAAGTCTAACTATTTAAGTTGAATTTGAATCTATTAGGCGATACATGAATTGTATGAACTTTGTACCGTTGAATGACATAATTAGAATTTGACATGAGACTTCATAGGTTTAAAGGAAATTTGTAACATGCTATTGTGTGAATTTTGTATGAAATGTGATATATGACTTGAATGGAACTTATAGGACTTAATTAGAAACTTTTGCACGTAAGAATAATTTAATTGTACGAATATGAATTTGGTATGAGCTATATGAAATAATTTGAATTGCTTTGTCTTTCTATTTCTCTTGTATGCATCAATTGTGCACATGAACGTGTCCTGATATGTAAAATGATTTCACCGGACTATATAATGATTTGTTATGTATGTAATTGATATGAATTTGAACCCTACTTATGTGATTGCATTTACTAAGTGCTCAAGCATTTATAATGCGTCTCTGTGTGATTGTCTGAGTCTGAGTCTAGGCCCTTTGTTGTGCTCAGTTGGTACAGGTGCACCTGGGATGGTGACAAGTGGGTCGTGCAGGTTCCGGGGTGGACCATTTGCTTAGGGTTTGGCTTTGTTTGGTGGCAGGAGAGGTTAGGTTATATTTATACCCTAATGAAATGTGCTTGTACGTGTGCATGTGATTATAAGCCTTAAGTATATGTAAATACGTGTGAATTATGAATGTGTATGACTATGTTTATGTTTGAAATACGATACGCTTTGTATGAACCTATATATGTGTATGTATGATACGTATGCATGTGATAAGTATGTATGTGCGTATGTTTGATAAGTATGCATGTGGTAAGTAGGTACGTGTGTGTGTACAGTTTGTATGGAGGTGATAAGTACGTGTGATGTGGGTTTATGGTAAGTGTATATATTCCGGGTGAGTGTTTGTATTTCTGATTCTGTTTTGAACTCTGATTCTGATATGTGCGTGTGTTCTGAATCCGGGACGGCTCATTTTAGGTCGACGGATGTGTGCGTCTGTTCTGAATCTGGGACAGCTCATTTTAGGTCGATGGATGGTGTGTGTGATACGTTTGGTTGGGTGTGTATTATGTTTGATTTCCGTTATGTTAGTTAGTTAAGAAATAGTTCGTGAAACGGGAGTGGATTCTTAATTACTAAAAACTGGCTGATTTGGCCTTCGGCCTAACTATTTTACTCCCTATATTTAGTATCACGTGAGAAAATGTTTTAGAATGCAAAAAACACGCCCCGGGTTATGAACTCCTCTCTATGTTATGTGTTGTGCTTCGTATACGTATGTACACGTGCGTGTGTAGCCCCTCGCTCAATCAGTGTGGCTGATCCCTCCCTCTTTATGTTTTAGTTTGCAGGTTCAGGTTCTTAGAGTTCGAGCTAGGCGGCTTTGTGTCGTGTCTATTAAGTCTGTGTCTGTTGAGTCTGTGTCTATTTAATTATGTTTTGAATCTCTGATCTGCATCTGTTTGTAATTATGTAAATAATACGGTATAATCTGCACAAGTTTCTGCCTTATGAATGAATGATATTTCGGGACAGGTTAGGACAGGTGCTTGGATTAGTTGAACCCATTTTGATATATGTTATCCGGGACAGGTTAGGACCAGATCTTGATTTAGTTGAACCCGTGTAGTTAATTTATTATATGGATGGTTTTATTATGTATGATATGTAAAGATTTTGAAAGTTCACGTACGTATCGTTGCATTCAAGTTTTACATATTTTTTTCTTTGTACAGGGTTTAGGTACCGCCTAGCTTAGATTGGATTTTTGTCTGCCACCCGTTCGCTTTGACTTCATGCGTGTGCAGACTTTCCATTTCGTACACGTGTCGGGCCTTAGTGCGGGGGATGTGGTGCCTTTCGCTTGGGGTACTACACGGCGAGTAGACAATTCTCCAACATTATTCCAATAGTGTGTGCATAAAACTTAATCAAGCGTTCATGCAAGCATAATCATAATCATATCATAACCATAACCATATTCATGAGAAATAATCATAATTTTCCATCGTTCATCCTCTGGAGCGGCGGAAGGGTTTGCAAGGCCCAAACCACCTCATGATACAATATCGAAACTGGGGATCATGACTCCTACCCGCTCCCTCGATGGGTTAACCACAGGCTCAAGAATATCTCACCTTTCACACTACACGGTCGCGTGAGAAATTCTCAAAGGGTACTATATGCAATGGCTTATCCGGCGGCCCGATGCCATACCGGTCTCCATTCACACAATTCCCCGGGCCCAATAACATTTGCATGATTCTCGCCAAAATATTTTCATGAAAACATTTGAAAATCTTCCATACTTAAACATTTTCCAAAGTTTACATATACTTAATACATTTTGGCTTAGATAGACACACAAGATATTAGGGGTCTAGTTAACTACAAATAAAATCTCACCTAGACAAAAGAACGGAAGAAGAAGCCTAAGGACCTTGCTCCTCCACAATCGGATAGAGCTCTATGCAAGAAACACGAGTGTACATGAGACTCTCGACATATGAACCAATTAATGGACGAACGGCATATGGATGCATGTTATGAGATGTTAAAATCAATGAAATTATGGATAATTCATAATTAATTCACAAGAAGTCATGGATCTAGGGTGAACGAACGAAAGATATAAATTGAATAAAATGCACAAAATGAACTTCCAGGGGCCCATCCCGGCCGGGATTAAATTTAGCTCAAAAGGGGTCCCGGCCAGGAAACCTTGTCCCGGAACCCTCCTGCCACACCCTCCCGACCGGGACTAAATTTTAACTGAAAAGTGTCCCGGCCTGGACGTTTTTAATGTGAGCAAAATACTTAAATTTTCAAGAGGATCCCGACTGGGATCAAAATTGAACTGAAAGGTGTCCCGGCCGGGACAGTTTTAACGCGAGAAAAATATTTGAATATTTAAGGGGATCCCGGTCGGGAATAAAAATGAACTAAAAAGGTTCCCGGTCGAGAACCAAAACTCGAAAAACAGGGGATGGCAGGGGAGGGTTCTTTCCATGCATTCTAACCAACCAAAACAAGATTAAACATAAAAGTGAAAGCCCAAACAAGTCTATAACACATATACATACCTTATATATCAATTAGACATCATAAATCACACATAAGAGCATCTATATCAATCAAAACTCAACATATAAAACCCCATTCATACCATATCATTTATTAAACCAGCAACCAAGGTTTTCACGCAATAAATTCAAGAATGCACACATGTATATCCACATACTCATGCTCAAGAACCTAAACACACTTCACTTCTCCAAACCCTTACTATTCAATACATTCAAATATATATACACCAACCTTGGATTATAAAAGGAAGAAATGGGGATGATTATATGATAGAGATGATGAAGTCTTGAAAATGAGATGATGCTCTCCTTCTCCTTCTTCTTGCTTGATCAAAGATGTAGTGTGTGAAGAAAATGGAAAAGAAAGGGGTTTGTGTGTGTGTAGAGATTTTATGTGTGTTTGTGTGTGTTCTTGTGAATTAAGGTATAAGATATAATATATGTAATATACGTATAGATATATCATATATATGTATAAAGTAAAAAAGGTAAAGATATTAAGTATATTATATGTATATAAATGCAAGAGTGTGTATATTATATATATATATATATAATACATGTTTAATGTATGAGTGTATGTTATATATATATATATACACACAATATGGATGTTTCATGAAATATGCATGAATGCATGTATATATAATCACTTATTCTATAAAATTAATATAAGTAGAGATTTGTACATATATATATATATATATATATATATATATATATATATATATAATAGGTTGATAAAATATATGAAGTATGAAGTATGTGTATGCTATGATATGAAATGAAAGAATTAAATTAAAATTCTCACATAACATTTAATTCATATATTCACTTAGGCATATAGGTCAAATAAGCATGCAAATCAGATTCTGACTCTCAAACTCACACGTCTGGCAGGCGTACCTGACCAACAAAAACTCGGGGTGTCACAACCTCTCCCCCTTAAAAGAATCTGGTCCCCAAATTCACTCGGACGGAAAAAAGTTCCGGATAAAACTTCTTCATCTTATCCTTGGTTTCCCATGTGGCTTCCTCAGTTTTATCACTCCTCCACAAAACCTTTACCAATGGGATTTGCCGATTCCTCAAGACTTGAAACTTACAATCCAAGATCCTTATCGGCTTCTGGACAAAAGTTAGATCCGGTTCCAAATCTACCTCTTCAACCTCTTCAACGGGGAGAATCTCGGATTCATCAGGATAGTACTTCCTTAACTGAGAAACATGAAAGACGTTATGAATCCTGGTCAGACTCGGCGGTAGGTCCGAACGATAGGCTACTTCACCAATCTTCTCAAGAATCTCAAATGGACCCAAATAACGAGGGTTAAGCTTCCCTCCTCAGCCGATCCGAGCAAAACCCTTACAAGGAGAAGCCTTCAAGAAAACTCGGTCTCCTACCTCAAACTTGAGATCTCTTCACCGGTTATCGCCATAGCTCTTTTGTCGATCTTGGGCAGCTTTCATCCGTTGTTGCACCAATTGGACTTTCTCAATCATATCCCACACAACCTTAGAAGGTTTCTCCAATTCCTCACCCTTCTTAATACCCTCTTGCTTAGTCCACTTCCACTCCTCAAGATCAAAGAACAAAGGGGATCGACATTTCCTTCCATAGAGTACTTCATACGGAGCCATGCCAATAGAAGCTTGGTAGCTATTGTTGTAGGTAAACTCAATCAAATGCAACTGTTTCTCCCAAGAAGTTTGATAATCCAAAGCATAAGCCCGTAGTAGATCCTCGAGGTACTTAATCAATATCTCAGATTGACCATCTTCTTTGCGGATGTGAAGTGGTGCTAAACTTGAGCCTCGTGCCTAGAATACCTTGCAATTCTTGCCATAACCTCGATGTAAACATCGGACCCCTATCCGACACAATGCTAACCGGAATCCCGTGAAGTCGAACAATCTCTCTGCAATAAAGCTCAACTAGTTTACTGATCTTATCGGGCATCCGAACTGGAAGAAAATGAGCTGACTTAGTCAGGCAATCGACAATTACCCAAATTCCATCGTAACCACCCTTGACATTAGGAAACCCGGATACAAAATCCATCGTTACTTGCTCCCATTTCCACTCAGGGATAGGTAACGGCTGTAGAAGACCTCCAGGCTTCTTATGCTTGGCTTTTACCATCTGAACGGTCTTGCAATGTTTCACATACTCGGCGACATCCTTCTTCAACCCATACCACCAAAAATACTGTTTCAAATCCTTATACATCTTATTACCTCCTCAGTGGACAAAGTAGGCTGATCTATGAGCCTCTTCAAGCAACACTTGTTTCAATCTGAATAAACCCGTCTCATCAAAACCAAAGGGACACTCTGGAGCAGCTCTCGCCTTAGCAACCAATTTCTAAACTTCCGGATCCTTAGTTTGAGCCTCAAACAGTCGATGTTTCAACTCCGGTTGAATGGTGATATTAGCCACACGAGTCCTCATAACAATAGGTTCACTACTACTTCCTTTTCCCACTTCTAAATTTGATACACTAGTCTTCCTACTAAGTGCATCGATGACCACGTTGGCTTTACCGGGATGATACTTGATCACACAATCATAATCCTCCAGAAGCTCCATCCAACGTCTCTGTCTAATATTCAACTCCTTCTGAGTGAACAACTATTGAAGACTCTTATGATCGGTGAAAATCTCGAAAGAAATTCCATACAAGTAATGCCTCCACTTACCAAGAGCGAAGACCACGACGGCGAGTTCCAAATCATGTGTAGGGTAGTTCTTCTCATGGTCCTTTAACTTTATAGAGGCATATGCAACAACCTTCCCGTTTTGCATCAAACCACCTCCTAATCCTTCTTTCGAAGTATCTATATACATTGCATAACCCTCAGAACCTTCAGGAAGCGTTAAGACCGGGGCAGTAGTCAATTTCTCCTTCAAACGATTGAAACTCTCATTGCATGCCTCATCCCACACAGATAACACCTCTTTCTTAGTCAATCAGGTTAAAAGAGCGGCGATCTTCGAGAAGTCCTTCACGAATCTTCTATAATATCCCGCCAAACGCAAGAAACATCGAACTTCCGAGGCATTTTTAGGCTTCTCCCACTTGGACATGGTCTCAATCTTTATAGGATCTACTTCAACTCCCTTCTCGGAGATAATGTGACCCAAGAATGAAACCCTATCGATCCAGAAGTCACATTTGCTGAACTTTGCAAATAACTGATTATCCTTGAGTGTTCACAAGACAAGCTTAAGGTGTCTCGCATGCTCCTAGGTGGACCTCGAATACACTAGAATATCCTCAATAAAGATAACCATGAACTTATTGAGAAAAGGCCTAAATATTCTGTGCATCATGTCCATAAAAGCTGCGGGGGCATTTATTAGACCGAAAGGCATCACTACAAACTCGTGATGCCTGTACCGAGTGTTAAACCCTGTCTTTGGGATATCTTCTTCTCGGATTCGCAACTGATAATACCCTGTTGTAGGTTAAGATTAGAATAGACCTTTGAGCCCTGAAGTACATCGAATAACTCTTTGATATGTGGGAGGGGATATTTGTTTTTGACAATCATCCGATTCAATTCTCTATAATCAATACACATCCTTAAGGTTCCATCTTTCTTCTTAACAAATAGGACCGGTGCTCCCCATTGCGACGAACTCGGACGAATATACCGGCTAGACATAAGCTCTTCGAGTTGCTTCTTCAATTCTTTCAACTCATCCGGAACCATCCTACAAGGAGTTTTGGAAAATGTCTCAGCGTTCGGATACAGGTCGATCACAAACTCAACTTCTCGTTCCGGAGGTAAAGAACCCAAGCTCTCCGAAAAAACCTCGAGAAAATCCTTCACCACTTCTGTCTCCTCCAGTTTGGCCTGATCTTTTGGCTTATTAAGGAGATAGGCTATAAAACCCAAAGCACCATCACGAACTATCTTGTAAGCCTCGGTGAAAGATAACAAGGAAGGAGTCTTCGAACCGAAACCTAAAACCACATCTGAACCCAACTGAACTCTCTTGGCTCGACAATCAACCTTTGCGTAATGCTCAAAGAGTCAATCCATACCCAGAATTACACCATACCGACTCATAGGCATCTCAATGAAGCCCGCAAGAAAAACACGACCCTTAATGCTCACCGGAACTCCTTGAAACACCCGATCAGAAATAAGACTCCCCCCCCAACGGGGAACTAATCACATAGCAAGATGAGGTACAAGCAACAGGCAAGCACAAAGAAGCAACTATGCCATGAGAAAGAAAAGAATGTGTAGCTCCAGGATCAAATAATATATGAATGTTCTTACCATGAATGTATATTATACCTTCAACGACGGCGGCGGGATCAACATCGGCATCCTGCTCCTCGCCATCAATGGCATAAGCTCTAGCCTGAATCATTGGTCTCTGTCCTCCAGTCGGGCCCGGTCTAAACAGATCACATTCGGTTATTTGATGTTTCATCGACCCACAAATCAAACAAGCCCCAAGGGGACAGCGACAATTTTCCCAAGTATGTGTAGGGCCTCCACAATGAGTACAAGGCTTCGATTGATGTGGCGGTAGAGGTGCTTGAGGTGTTGGTAGTACCGGCCCCGCCACTCGGGGTTTTTTTCTCGGACCCTTTACAAATGGAGCTTGACCAGGTGGGCTACCGGATATGCGGGCCTCTTCGAACCGGACCCCAAACCTTGTCCCAGTTGAAACGATCGAGGAACGGGATCCTTTTTCCAGTATTCCTCCTCTTGAACAAAGGCACGCTGAACGGTATCGGTAAATGACTCAAAGTTGTGCCCGGTTTATCTATGCCTTAGATTCTCTCTCAATCCGGCTATAAATTTCCTCAACTTATTCCTCACATCTCGGGTAACTTGGGGAGCATATTTCCCAAGCCGATTGAATGCCGCCAAGTATTGGGCTACCGACTGGCCCCCTTATTTAAGGTCCATAAATTCTTGTTCTTTTCTCTCTCGGACCACCTCGGGAACAAAGACCTCCCAAAATTCTTGCTTGAATACATCCCAATTAACTTCTTCACCAGCAACCTCTAACTTTTCCTTGGTTCTCTCCCACCAATCTAGTGCCTCCCCATCGAGTTGAAAAATAGAAAAATGAGCTCACTCCAATGTGGTAAAGGGGTAAATATTGTAAATCCTCTCCAACCATGATAGCCAATCTTCCACCACAGCATCATCCGTGGTGCCCATGATTCTTGGGGGATTATAATTAAGAAAAATTCCATGAGAGTCTCTAACCGGTAGAGATGGTGGTTGTTGAACCGGTTGTGGTTGAGGTGGGGGAGCTTGAGCCCTTCTCTATTCCACATAATTATAAACAGCTTCCATAAATCCCTTTATATTCATAGGAGGCGGTTGTGGTTGTTGATGACGTCTAGGAGGTGAAGGTATCCTCCTATCTTGACGGCGGGTCGACCACGAACCATCTATAATTAAACATTAAGAAATATGTGTCGGGATTAGACAATATCCATGATATGCAATTAAGCTGCACCAATTATTCAATCAAGAATGCTCAAATAATAATGCTAGACTTCAAGTTGACAAGTAGTTCCTAAGCTGTACGACTCAAACTGACAAGACACGACTCAAGATCCCGGTTTTGCAACCTAGGCTCTGATACCACCTTATGAGTGTAGCACCCGCATCGACAGGCGCCACCTCCCCCGCACCATGAGTCCAATCCACGCATGAAATAGGAATTCAAACATGAACCAAACACGTGGCGAACGGGTGACAAAATAAAATAAACCTGGCCAAGCGGGGCTAACCCTTAAACCAAATTATAAAACGATGCAAGAGAAATAAGGCGGAAGCATAGATATATTATAAAACATAATCACCAAGGGATACAATCAAGGCCCACATGACCAGTAAATATTTACAAGTAATTCTCCAAAATAGATTAATACATAGCCAAAATATCCAAGTATGAGATGCTAGAAAGGAAAGACATGCTAGGACCAAAATAAAGACTTCAAGTAGACCTTATTCCCCACTTAGCACAACCTGCAAAAGACTAAGAAAACAACGTGGGGTGTCAGTCCAAGGATATCATATTGATACTTAATACCTGCAAAAGACTAAAACTCCGAGTAAGGTTTTAGAATAACCCAAGTGGGTAGTTTAAACAAAGCATCGCTCCGAATTACGGATATCATATTAATACTTAACAAATCATAACATTTCGTGACCCGACGAGTGGGCAATTCTCCAACCTTACTCCTATAGTGTGTGCATAAAACTTAATTAAGCGTTCATGCAAGCATAATCATAATCATATCATAACTATAACCATATTTTTGAGAAATAATCATAATTTTCCATCCTTCATCCTCCGGAGCGGTGGAAGGGTTTGTAAGGCCCAAACCACCTCATGATACAATATCGAGATGGGGGATCATGACTCCTACCCGCTCCTTCGATGGGTTAACCACCGGCTCAAGAATACCTCACCTTCCACACTACACGGTCGCGTGAGAAATTCTCAAGGGGCACTATATGAAATGGCTTATCCGACGGCCCGATGCCATACCGGTCTCCATTCACACAATTCCCCAAGGCCCAATAACATGTGCACGATTCTGGCCAAAATATTTTCATGAAAAGATTTGGAAATCTTCTATACTTAAATCATTCTCCAAAGTATAAATATACTTAATACATTTTGGCTTAGATAGATACACAAGATATTAGGGTTCTAGTTAACTACAAATAAAACCTCATCTTGACAAAAGAACGGAAGAAGAAGCCTAAGGACCTTGCTCCTCCACAACCGGATCGAGCTCTGTGTAAGAAACACGGACGAACGGCATATGGACCAAATATGAACCAAATAATGGACGAACGGAATATGGATGCATGTCATGAGATGTTAAAATCAATGTAATTATGGATAATTCATAATTAATTCACAAGAAGTCATGGATCGAGGGTAAACAAACGAAAGACATAAATTGAATAAAATACACAAAATGAACTTCTAGGGGCACATCCCGACCGGGATTAAATTTAGCTCAAAAGGGGTCCCAGCAGGGACACCCTATCTCGTAACCCTCCTGCCACACCCTCCCGGCCGAGACTAAATTTTAACTGAAAAGTGTCCAGGCCTGGACGTTTTTAACGAGAGCAAAATACTTAATTTTTCTAGAGGATCCCGGTCGGGATCAAAATTGAACTGAAAGGTGTCCCGGCCGGGACAGTTTTAACGAGAGCAAAATATTTGAATTTTTAAGGTAATCCCGGCCAGGATAAAAAATGAACTAAAGAGGTTCCCGGTCGAGAACCAAAACTCGAAAAACAGGGGATGGTATGGGAGGTTTCGTTCCATGCATTCTAACAAACCAAAACAAGATTGAACATAAAAGTGCAAGCCCAAACAAGTCTATAACACATATACATACCTTATATATCAATTAGACATAATAAATCACACATATGAGCATCTATATCAATCAAAACTCAACATATAAAACCCCATTCATACCATATCATTCATTAAACCAGCAACCAAGGTATTCATGCAATAAATTCAAGGATACACACATATATATCCACATACTCATGCTGAAGAACCTAAACACACTTTCACTTCTCCAAACCCTTACTATTCAATATATTCAAATATATATACACCAACCATGGATTAGAAAAGAAAGAAATGAGGATGATGATATGATAGAGATGATGAAGTCTTGAAAATGAGATGATGCTCTCCTTCTCCTTCTTCTTGCTTGACCAAAGATGTAGTGTGTGAAGAAAAAGGAAAAGAAGGGGTTTGTGTGTGTGTAGAGATTCAATGTATGTTTATGTGTGTTCTTGTGAATTAAGGTATAAGATATAATATATGTAATATATGTATAGATATAACATATATATGTATAAAGTGAAAAGTGTAAAGATATTATGTATATTATATGTATATAAATGCACGAGTGTGTATATTATAAATATAATACATGTTCAATGTATGAGTGTATGTTATATATATATATGAATACGTGATTATATATATTTGAATTCATGCATATTTCATGAAATATGCAGATTGTGTGTATATATATATATATATAGTGGGTTTATAAAATTTATGAATTATGAAGTATGTGTATGCTATGATATGAAATGAAACAATTAAATTAAAATTCTCACAACATTTAATTCATATATTAACTTAGGCATATAGGTCAAATAAGCATGCAAAACAAATTCTAACTCTCAAATTCACACGTCTGGTGCGCGTACCTGAACGACAAAAACTCAGCACGTCACACCGCTAATTGAATTAAGAACCTAGAGGGTCACACACAACAACCCGATCATGTGGGTTAAGGCTTGAATTTATTTAACGAGTTGATCGAGCCATTAAGATAACGGTGGGGCCCACACGTGTGAAGCACATATGTGGGAGGTGTGTATGACGCGTGTCCTTGCGGACACTTGTAGTCACGTGGTTTTATGTGTATATATTAAATAATTAATGTGTTAATAATTTAATGGACTTTGATTTAATTTTGAATTAATATTAAAGTCCTAATTTGGAGAATTAAAGTCTAATAGATAATTAATTGTGAATTAATTAATTATTAGTCTTCAAGTTATTTATTATTTAATAAATAAAGTAAAATAAAATATCTAAGAGAGTTAGATATTATTATTTCTTGACAAGTTGGTCAAAAGGAGACTTTTGGTCAAAGTAAGAGTCTTACCCTCCAAGCAAAGAAATCTCTTTCCAAGAGAGTTTGGAATCCTTATCCAACAAGGAATGGGGTTCGAACCCTAAACCTATTTATATGAGGGGTTCGAACCCCTAGGGAGATAGATACACAATTTCTCCTTCTCCAAATATTATACACTAAACCCTAGAGCCTAAACACCGAATATAGAACTAGCATCCTCCCTATTCGGATCGTGGTTGCGGTTGGTAGACTAATTCTCTAGACAGCTACTATTCTGAAGTCTTGAAAGATTCGAAGGAGCTTTTGGGGATCATGTAACGCCCCGGTTCCGGATGAACAGGTAAGCACGCCACGTGTGCGTTTTGAGCATAGGATTTTATTTTATTTCTTTACTTTTATAATATATTCTTACGTGGCATTCATAATTTTACAAAATTCATGAAATATTATTTATATCAATTATTTGAATTCATATCATTGAAAATATTATTTCATGACACGGAAAATATTTATTGCATGAAATAATTACCGAGAGTGTTTTAAATTAACAAATTGTCCCTAAATATTCAATTTAAAACTTTGGGGACTTGATTGCATTATCTTCCAAGGACTTAATTGAACAAATTTCAAATTGTAGCATACTTGATTGCATAAATTCACAAATTAAGGGATTAATTGGCAATTAGCTTATTTCACAAAAATCAAGAATGGAATGTAACGGTATAAGCTTCTTCAAGCTTCCTTGATCAATTCTATCAAAAAAATTTCCAACATATTCATCTCTCCCTCACTCTCGGTTTCTCCAAGGAAAGAAAAGGAAAGAAGTTTTTCAATCAATCATCAAGATTTCAAGAAATCTTTCAAGGAATTGGAAGTTCATCATCATCATCTTCTACCTTCTTCATTTCTTAGCTTTTAAAGGTTGGTTTGGCATGAGTTGATGATCTTTGATCATATATGTATAAGTTAGGGTTTGAGTTGGGTGTGCTAGATGAATTGATTCTAGTGGGAAGCATGATTGGTTGATTATATTACGAATTATAACATGATTTATTCATGAAATCATTGAAAATTTGGCATGAATGATCAAGTGTGATCATGAACTTGAAACTATGAATTCTTGATAATATTGCATGCTTTGAGTGTTTGAATGTTATTATATCATTTCTTGAGCAAGTATATATGTATATTTCCAGAAAATACATGCTTGTGTTGATCAAAATGGGTTTTTGGTGCTTGCTTTGTTGCTTCCCGTAGCCTTCCCCTATTTTTGCTCTGTTTCTGTAAGTTGCAGAAACAGGGAACGGCCGTTCCCAGCCTCAAGGCATTGTGGGAACGGGCGTTCCCTTCTTTTAAACTGAAAATAGGCGGCCGACCATGGGAACGGTCGTTCCCATAAACCCCAAAAATGTGCCAACGTTTTTCCCATTTTAAAACGTGCCTAGCTGGGAACGGCCCTTCCGGCTCCAAGGCCATTACAAAGGGGACCGGAACGGCCGTTCCCACATGGAATGCAGAACAAAATTCACTGCATAAATTTACGAAAATGACCCCTCGATCCAACGACTTCTTTGACCCCGAATTGCTATAATATGTGCTAATATGATGTGAAACGACATGTTATCATACCACATTGCATTTTCATGGTCGTCTCGATACATTTCCGCCGTTCGTCATATTTTAGGTCATTTTAGGTCATGTCTCATGTATATACGTCGTATTTGCACAGGTCACGAGGGCGTGGACGGGGAGCAAGCTCCTTAGAACACCACATTATTGTATTTTGCAAGAAAGGTGAGGTTTTGTTTTGGTAAAACGAACCCTATAACCCTTATGTGCTAGTTTTCGGCCAAAACGTATTATACTTATGAATGATTTCAAAACCATGAATATTTCAAGCAAGCAATTCATGATTTCAAGCATGTTTGGCGAGTACATGATTGCACGTGGGCCCGAGGGTAATTCTTGAGCCAACCGGGAAAGCAAGGGCTGACGGGTAACTCCTGAATTATCCTCACATTGTTGGGATCACCCCCGAAGCCACTAGGAGATTAGTGGTGGAAGGAGTTCCGTGTCTAGAGGGTCATGTCCTCTACACACACCATGTAATGGATAGTCGAGCCTTGCAAACTCGCTATCACCCGGAGGAAGAAGGAGACTGGGGATTAATCCGGCATGTCGGGTTATCCTCGGGTTATCGCATGATTTCAAGCATGAAATTGTTTATATGAGCACTAAATGAAATTGCATGATCATGTATTGAATTGATAAAGCAAGCACGTATTGTCACGTTTGGTGTTATGGTTGGAGATTCGCCCCTACTCGCCGGGGTCACATGTTCATGAAATGTTTAAGCTAAAGTGTTAAAGTGATTGGTTGTAATCTCGGGCAAAGATTAAGTTTCTTGAACTATATGTATCCCTTTTCATTTCCAAAGTCTTCACCCGAGGCTACACCTTGCATGTGATGTGTGTTATATATATTTATTGCCCCTCACTCAGTCTTCGGTAGACTGATACTTCACTTTTCAGGTACTTGAGCGCTGGGTCGTGCTAGGCGGGTGTCCGGTCGAGTTTTGCATTTTCCCGAGTCTAACGCAGTACCTTCATGTATAGTACTTTTGGGACATTTCATGTTATTGATCGTTATTAGTATTTTTGGAATACTTGGTTATGTATATTATTAAGAGATGATAATGTATTGATAGTTAAGTTGGTATCTATACGTATCTATTCGGTAAATATGGTACCTATATGTATGAATGATCTTATTGCTTCCGCTTTCATTATCCTGTTTGCTTTGGTGTTGTTGGGGAGAGTGTCCCGCCTAGCTCGTCATTTTATTTGTCACCCGTTCGCTATAGTTTTGGTTTATGCATGGATTTTCCATTTCATACGTGGATCGAGGCTATAGTGCGGGGGATGTGGCTCCCTGGGGGTTAGGGTGCTACATCCACAGGTGGTATCAGAGCCCGGTTGCAAAACCGAGGTTCTCGAATCGTGTCAAGTCAGTCTAGGTCGCACGACAAAGGATTATGTGGTATATGGGAGTCTGCATTTGGTTGACTTACCTGATTTACTCATTTCTTCGTATTAATTGAGCTACTTGATCTTCCTTGAACATGTGCTACTTAATATTATGGAAATTATATGCACACATTTGCATTTATTGATCAAGCCACGCATGTTTAGTGATTTAATTTCAGGATGGAGCACGATAGACGTTCCAGTGACCGATCCTCGAGGCACAGACATCATCACCGCCGCGAGAGATCACCACCTCCTCCACCTGCTCAAGCACAGCCCCAGGATTTTATGAACGCGGTAGTGGGGTTAATTGATCAGAGGCTACAGGAAAGGGTTCCTCCACCACCTCCAGCACCAGTAGCACCTCCGGAGAACCCCATTTCTGCCATTTTACGAGAGTTTCAGAACCAGCGTCCCCCGAAGTTCTATAAGGGAGACGATATACAGGCAGAGATGTGGCCAAAAGAGATCGAAAGGATTTGGCAGCTTATCCCTTGTGACAGTCAGGAGAAGGCTCGCTGTACACTTACTCTTATTCAGGGCGAGGCTTATTCTTGGTGGGAAAGCACACAAATTGTTCTGGAGGCAGCCGGGACCGAGATTACTTGGGAGGTATTTGTACGGGAGTTCAGAAACAAGTATATTCCTCCAGCTTCCCGTACTCGCAGGTTGAGAGAGTTCACCGAGCTAAAGCAGGGAGGCAGGTCTGTGGGTCAGTATATCGCCGAGTTCGAGAGACTTTCTCGCTATGCACCCAACATAGCGAATGATGACTTTCACAAGGCGATGCAGTTCGTCCAGGGACTCAGGCCAGATATTCAGGATGCGCTGAAAGCAACCAATACCAGCACCTGGGCCAAATCTACCGCCAAAGCCTTAAAAGTTGAGGATTCGGATATTGCTAGGAAAGCTACTTCGTGGACTGGACAGGCTTCGGGCTCGAGAGCAGGTCAGGGATCGAGCTTAGGGAAGAGGCCGATGATTTACTCTGCACCTCCAGCTCAGAAGAACCCCGGGAAGAAGCTTAAGGTGATAGGGCCATTACCGAGAGGTCCGAGAGCTCCAGCACCATCCCAGCCACCTCAGAGACCGGGCTGCAGATGGTGTGGACTTGCTACACATACCTACGACAACTGCAGGCGCCTGTTAGGTTTGTGTTTGATTTGCAGGAGTGACGAGCACATGGTTGACGGCTGTCCGGATCGTCAGGATCCACGACCTGCAGGACCGAGGCCACTGGTGAGAGCTCGGGCTTATGCACTCGCTGGAGAGGAGCAGGATGCAGAGATAGACCCTGCCGCGGTAGTTGAAGGTACTATTTGCATCCATGGCACGAACATCCATATATTATTTGATCCAGGAGCTACACACTCCTTTCTTGCGCACTCTATTGCTATTACTTTGTCTTTGCCTGCTATGTGTACTTCCGTGCGCTATCTAGTTAGTACTCCTTTCGGTAGTAGGCGAGAGACGGATCAGGTTTACAAGGATGTTCCAGTGGTGATTGAAGGCTGGAAGTTTTTGACAGATTTCATTGTTATGCCGATGGAGAGATACGGAGCTATATTAGGGATGGAATGGTTATACAGGCATTGTGCTACCGTAGATTGCCGGGCTAAGAAGGTTCAGTTGGGTTCAGAGATTACTACGGGTTGTACTTCAAAGACCGTACCCCTACTTTCGTTTTCAGAGGCTCAGAAGTTAGTCAGAGACGGGGCTACAGGGTTCATTGCCTATATTCTGAACAAGCCAAAAGATCAGGTGAAATTGGAGGACACCGAAGTGGTAAAGGAATTTCCCGAGGTATTCCCAGAAAAATTGGATTCCTTGCCTCCTGAACGAGAGATTGAATTTGTGATCGATCTTTTCCCGAATGCTGAGCCGTATTCTAAGACTCCTTACCGGATGGCTCCAGCTGAATTAAAAGAATTAAAAGTCCAGCTGGAAGCATTGTTGGAAGTTGGGTACATTCGACCGAGTTTTTCGCCTTGGGGAGCACCAGTTTTATTTGTAAAGAAAAAGGACGGGACTTTAAGAATGTGTATCGATTACAAGGAGTTGAACCGGATGACTATCAAGAACAAGTATCCCCTCCCACATATCGAGGAGTTATTCGATATACTTCAGGGTTCCAAAGTTTATTCGAAATTGGATTTAAGACAGGGATACTATCAGCTGCGAATCCGAGCGGAGGATATTCCTAAGACAGGATTCAATACTCGGTACGGGCACTACGAGTTCGTGGTTATGCCATTTGGATTAACTAACGCCCCTGCAGCTTTTATGGATATGATGCACCGGATATTCAGGCCTTTCCTCGACAAGTTCGTGGTAATTTTTATTGATGATATTCTGGTTTTCTCAAAATCAGCCGAGGAGCACGCGAGACATCTCAGGCTCGTTCTTCAGACTCTGAAAGAGCATCAGTTGTTTGCTAAGTTCAGTAAGTGTGAATTTTGGATCGATCGGGTTTCCTTTTTGGGACATGTGATTTCAGGAAAAGGGTTGGAAGTCGATCCCTCGAAAATCGAGGCCGTGCTCAAGTGGGAGAAACCAAAGAATGCCTCAGAAATTAGAAGTTTCTTGGGATTGGCCGGTTATTATAGAAGATTTGTTCAGGACTTCTCCAAGATTGCTGAACCCTTAACCCGATTGACAAAGAAGGATGTTAAGTTTGTTTGGGACGAGAAGTGTGATCAAAGCTTTAATTTTCTGAAAGAAAAGTTAGTCTCAGCTCCGGTATTAACTTTACCCGAGGGTTCAGAGGGATATGCAGTGTACACCGATGCTTCTAAAGAAGGCTTAGGTTGTGTTTTGACTCAGAAAGGAAAAGTGATCGCCTACGCTTCTTGGAAGCTAAAGGAATATGAAAGGAATTATCCGACACACGACCTAGAGCTTACAGCTGTGATCTTTGCTCTCGGGAAATGGAGACATTATCTTTACGGGACTTCCTTTGAGATTTTTACAGATCACAAGAGCCTCCAGTATTTGTTCACACAGAAAGAGTTGAACATGAGGCAACGGCGATGGATGGAAAAGCTAGAGGATTATGATTGTACAATTAAATACCATCCCGGGAAAGCAAATGTGGTCGCCGATGCACTTAGCAGAAAGGCGAGTGTATCGAGTTTGGAAATAAAGGAAAGTGAGGAAGTTGTCCCGATTGTGTTAAAGGCTCGGGTTTCTAATATCACAATTCAGCCGGAATTAAAGTACCAGTTGTTTGAGGCTCAGAATAAGGATCCGGAAGTGCAGAAGCTTACAAGTAAAGCTAAGGATGACCCGGAGAGTCCGTTTGGGTTTGATGAAACCGGGTTGCTTCGGTTTAAAAACAGAGTGGTAGTACCTGAAGAATTGAGACGGGTCCTACTTGAAGAAGCTCACAAGTCAGCCTACTCGATCCACCCAGGAGGAAATAAAATGTATAAGGATTTGAAGCAATACTATTGGTGGAACGGGATGAAAAGAGACGTGGCAGAATATGTGAAACATTACTTGACTTGTCAGAAAGTGAAAGCTGAGCACCAAAAGCCCGCAGGACTTCTACAACCGTTACCTATTCCCGAGTGGAAGTGGGAACAAGTAACGATGGACTTTGTTTCCGGATTACCGAAGGTTAAAGGCGGGTTTGATGGAATTTGGGTAATCGTGGATAGATTTACAAAGTCTGCTCACTTTCTACCGGTCCGGATGTCCTATAAGATCCCGAAGTTGGCTGAAATCTATAACAGAGAGATTATTCGACTTCATGGTATTCCGGTGAGCATAGTTTCAGACCGAGACCCGAGGTTTACTTCTAAGTTGTGGCAAGAATTACAGGCTGTCTTGGGAACGAAACTTAAGTTCAGTATAGCATTCCACCCCCAAACAGACGGTCAATCTGAAAGGTTAACCAGATATTTGGAAGATCTTCTTCGGGTTTGCGCGATGGATTTTCAGAACTCGTGGGCAGAACAGCTTCCTTTAATCGAGTTTGCTTATAACAACAGCTTTCAGGCTTCGATCGGGATGGCTCCTTATGAACTTCTTTATGGAAGAAAGTGCCGATCTCCGTTGTTCTTCAACTTGGAAGAATGGAAATGGTCGAAACAGGAAGGGGTAAAGAAAGGTGAGAGATTCGAAAGGCCTTCCAAAGTTGTTCAGGCTATGCTTGAGAAAGTTCAAATGATTCAACAACGGATGAAAGCCGCGCAAGATAGGCAAAAGAGCTATGCCGATAAGCGCCGAAGAGATCTAAAATTTGAAGTTGGTGACCGGGTATTCTTGAAGGTGTCACCAAGGAAAGGTTTCACCCGGATCGGGAAAGGAGGAAAACTTAATCCTCGCTAGTTAGGTCCGTTTGAAATTCTTGAAAGAATAGGCGAGGTAGCCTATCGATTGGACCTACCACCGAGTCTTACGGGGATTCATAACGTATTTCATGTTTCACAATTAAGGAAATATTACCCCGATGAGACTACGATTCTCCCCGTGGAAAAAGTTGAGCTGGAACCGAATTTGACATTTATTCAGAGGCCGGTTAGAATACTGGATCGGAAATTTCAAGAGTTGCGAAACCGGAGAATTTCCATCGTTAAAGTGTTGTGGAGAAGCGATAAAACCGAAGAAGCTACGTGGGAAACAGAGGATAAAATGAAACGGTTCCACCCGGAGTTGTTCGAGCAAGACTAGAGAATCTGGGGACCAGATTCTTTTAAGGGGAGGAGAGTTGTAACGCCCCGGTTCCGGATGAACAGGTAAGCACGCCACGTGTGCGTTTTGAGCGTAGGATTTTATTTTATTTCTTTACTTTTATAATATATTCTTACGTGGCATTCATAATTTTACAAAATTCATGAAATATTATTTATATCAATTATTTGAATTCATATCATTGAAAATATTATTTCATGACACGAAAAATATTTATTGCATGAAATAATTACCGAGAGTGTTTTAAATTACCAAATTGTCCCTAAATATTCAATTTAAAACTTTGGGGACTTGATTGCATTATCTTCCAAGGACTTAATTGAACAAATTTCAAATTGTAGCATACTTGATTGCATAAATTCACAAATTAAGGGATTAATTGGCAATTAGCTTATTTCACAAAAATCAAGAATGGAATGTAACGGTATAAGCTTCTTCAAGCTTCCTTGATCAATTCTATCAAAAAATTTTCCAACATATTCATCTCTCCCTCACTCTCGGTTTCTCCAAGGAAAGAAAAGGAAAGAAGTTTTTCAATCAATCATCAAGATTTCAAGAAATCTTTCAAGGAATTGGAAGTTCATCATCATCATCTTCTACCTTCTTCATTTCTTAGCTTTTAAAGGTTGGTTTGGCATGAGTTGATGATCTTTGATCATATATGTATAAGTTAGGGTTTGAGTTGGGTGTGCTAGATGAATTGATTCTAGTGGGAAGCATGATTGGTTGATTATATTACGAATTATAACATGATTTATTCATGAAATCATTGAAAATTTGGCATGAATGATCAAGTGTGATCATGAACTTGAAACTATGAATTCTTGATAATATTGCATGCTTTGAGTGTTTGAATGTTATTATATCATTTCTTGAGCAAGTATATATGTATATTTCCAGAAAATACATGCTTGTGTTGATCAAAATGGGTTTTTGGTGCTTGCTTTGTTGTTTCCCCGTAGCCTTCCCCTGTTTTTGCTCTGTTTCTGTAAGTTGCAGAAACAGGGAACGGCCGTTCCCAGCCTCAAGGCATTGTGGGAACGGGCGTTCCCTTCTTTTAAACTGAAAATAGGCGGCCGACCATGGGAACGACCGTTCCCATTTTGGCCTTGGAGCCGGAAGGGCCGTTCCCAGCTAGGCGCGTTTTAAAATGGGAAAAACGTTGGCACGTTTTTGGGGTGTATGGGAACGACTGTTCCCATTTTGCAAAGGGGACCGGAACGGCCGTTCCCACCTGGAATGCAGAACAAAATTCACTGCATAAATTTACGAAAATGACCCCTCGATCCAACGACTTCTTTGACCCCGTATTGCTATAATATGTGCTAATATGATGTGAAACGACATGTTATCATACCACATTGCATTTTCATGGTCGTCTCGATACATTTCCGCCATTCGTCATATTTTAGGTCATTTTAGGTCATGTCTCACGTATATACGTCGTATTTGCACAGGTCACGAGGGCGTGGACGGGGAGCAAGCTCCTTAGAACACCACATTATTGTATTTTGCAAGAAAGGTGAGGTTTTGTTTTGGTAAAACGAACCCTATAACCCTTATGTGCTAGTTTTCGGCCAAAACGTATTATACTTATGAATGATTTCAAAACCATGAATATTTCAAGCAAGCAATTCATAATTTCAAGCATGTTTGGCGAGTACATGATTGCACGTGGGCCCGAGGGTAATTCTTGAGCCAACCGGGAAAGCAAGGGCTGACGGGTAACTCCTGAATTATCCTCACATTGTTGGGATCAGCCCCGAAGCCACTAGGAGATTAGTGGTGGAAGGAGTTCTGTGTCTAGAGGGTCATGTCCTCTACACACACCATGTCGTGGATAGTCGAGCCTTGCAAACTCGCTATCACCCGGAGGAAGAAGGAGACTGGGGATTAATCCGGCATGTCGGGTTATCCTCGGGTTATCGCATGATTTCAAGCATGAAATTGTTTATATGAGCACTAAATGAAATTGCATGATCATGTATTGAATTGATAAAGCAAGCACGTATTGTCACGTTTGGTGTTATGGTTGGAGATTCGCCCCTACTCGCCGGGGTCACATGTTCATGAAATGTTTAAGCTAAAGTGTTAAAGTGATTGGTTGTAATCTCGGGCAAAGATTAAGTTTCTTGAACTATATATATCCCTTTTCATTTCCAAAGTCTTCACCCGAGGCTACACCTTGCATGTGATGTGTGTTATATATATTTATTGCCCCTCACTCAGTCTTCGGTAGACTGATACTTCACTTTTCAGGTACTTGAGCGCTGGGTCGTGCTAGGCCGGTGTCCGGTCGAGTTTTGCATTTTCCCGAGTCTAACACCGTACCTTCATGTATAGTACTTTTGGGACATTTCATGTTATTGATCGTTATTAGTATTTTTGGAATACTTGGTTATGTATATTATTAAGAGATGATAATGTATTGATAGTTAAGTTGGTATCTATACGTATCTATTCGGTAAATATGGTACCTATATGTATGAATGATCTTATTGCTTCCGCTTTCATTATCTTGTTTGCTTTGGTGTTGTTGGGGAGAGTGTCCCGCCTAGCTCGTCATTTTATTTGTCACCCGTTCGCTATAGTATTGCTTTATGTATGGATTTTCCATTTCATACGTGGATCGAGGCTATAGTGCGGGGGATGTGGCGCCCTGGGGGTTAGGGTACTACAGATCAAGCCACGTGAAGAGCGTTCTTGGGCCGCTAGAACGTGTCAAGAAACCTACTACCTAAGTGAGTTTCTTGATCTCTCCGAATTTGGGAATAGGAATTGCAAGATTCGATCCTAATTTATTGGGAAATTTTTTGAATTTCCGCTGCTTTTCTGTCCCGTTTTCCTAACATTTCGTACTTCCCAGAAGGATGTGAGACCTAGCACCTGAAAGGCACGCCAACGAACGGACGATACTATACGATACCAGAGTAAGAAAACATGGCAGCGGAACTTTAAACTTTGAAACAATAGCTCATGTTTGGGGCAGTAAATAAAAGAATTTCAAATAATTTAAAACTTATAAGAACTTAGAGACAATAAAGTAGGAATTAGTGCCGACCATGGTTTACAAGCAAGTTACTAAAGCAATGTAGCGCCCCGCACGTGAGGCACCACATCCCCCGCACTAAGGCTCAACACGAGTAACGAAATAGAAAATCCGCACCCGTATCAAACCCTAGCGAACGGGAGACAAACATAAAAACTTTCCTAAGCCAGGCGGAGCTAGACCCTGTAAGGATTACCAATCCACAAAATATATGCATCAACATGCTCAATTCAAACATACGAATCATAATATAATTTGGGCTCTTCAGTCCTCTTTTAAATCATATCAAAATCCAGTAAAGCCAATTTCATAATAAATACATAGGTATCAAATTTCTCGATATAATTGAAACGAGTCATACATAATTCCAAAACCAATATGAGTGCAGAGACTCCCTAACCTAACTTGACTCACTCAAAACTTCAAACACCTCCGCCTAGCTCGAACTTCCAAAGAACAAACCTGCACACTAAAAGAATGGGGAGGGAGAGGGGTCAGTCTCTAGTAGACTGAGTGAGCAGGAGCGATACATATATATAAAACATGCACATGCAAGTCATAAATCCCGAGCAAGGTTTTATTTGAAGTTAGTTCCCAAAAAGGCAAGAAAATAGATAAACAACGCCCGGATTTTACGACTAAGACATCTTAGTTCATTACCATCAGAAATCATATATATATAAGGCTCGGCGAGGGAGCGTGCACAATCTCCAACCAACTCCGACCGTGTACGACAATTATCAATAATATATTGATTAGGTGATCATGCAATATATCATAATACAGGCAGACCATAAATCAAGTCCTAAATGTATTGTTTGGGCAATCCGGTTCCCGGCTTTCCCGCACAGTGCCTATCAATCGGTAATCAATCAGTCAATCAATCATTCAATCAATCAAGTCCAACCTTCTCCCTCCAAATTGGTGGTGGGTTTGCAAGACCCGACCACCTCCGTCACTGGCCAAAAGGGGTTACATGACTCCCCAGATGGCACTCAGCTCCCTTTCCCCGCCAATCTCCTGACGAGGTCCAGTACCGCTGTCTATTAGTGGGACTAGTATATGGGATCCCCGTCAGCCCTTGCTTCCTCGGTTAGCCACATACACTAAGTCCCGGGGCCCGTTCTGTAACTAGTGATAAAGGTGTCTCGCCAAAACATTTGATTCATAAGAATCATACCGTATCCATCATTATCCATTTGAAAAGGGTTTACTCGATCAATACCTACTATAAGAAATCATACCTTACCGTGTAAATCGGCATATGCTATATACGTACCTCTCCGTGTCATCCTAATCCGTAGCTAGCATGAAGACACACGGTTTGGAGCATAGCCTCATTACAAAACCATTTTTAAGTTATACGCTCATACATATAACTCAGAAGGATTTACTCGATAACTCCATTTGAAAACCATATATATATATATAATCATAAGGGTTTTGGCCAAAGCTTTTCACATAAGGGTTGTAGGGTTTGTTACATAGCTAAAACAAAAACCACCCTCACCTGGACCGTGAAGAAACAAGGATCGAGCACCAAGTGCCTGAACGATCAAAAGCTCTCCACCCTGGAGACAAACTGTACAAAAGACCACAAGACGTGTTCGTGAGACTCAAGACTCTAAATGAACCATATATGACGCACGGCAATGCTCAAGCATGATATGAATGTATAAAGATCATATTAAGTCATGAAAATCATATAACCAATTCATTCACTTGTTCGATCATAAATCACTCAAGTTCTTCAATTCATATGTCCAATCAATTTACTTCAAGAATTCAAATAGGAGCATAGGACAAGTTCAAGCTCTTCCATAATGCTACCATATACTTTATATTACATAACATATCATATATTCAAGGTTGGGCAACAAGAAGAAGTCATATGGTATGGAAAATAAGTTATGCGGTTCATAAATGACATATAAACACACATAAACGGCCATAAGCAAAAGTATACCTATAACTCATCCAAATGCCACGAAATTGAACTACAATACTCCTAACACATAGCCAAACAAGTTCATAGTTCAACATAAAGAGAGATAAAGTCATTAAGAAGGGGAAACAAATCAAAAACCGAAGAGGAAACAACACGGACTGCACATGGAAAGTGACACGGGGGTGTCACCAACCATAGCCCAACTGAGCCACGGGCGTGGCTCAGTACAGAACTGAGCAGAGGGTGTGACACGCCCGTGTCTCACTCTTATGAGTAAATGTGACACGGGGGTGTCACGGTACAGAACTTAATCCCCTTTGAAAATTTTCCGGCAAAACTAATCCTTTACAAACTCAATCCAAAAACATAACAAATAAACTCCAAATGCTCTGAAACTTCATATACAACATATTTGGCATGTTATGAACATTTTTCATTTAGAGTCCAAAAGCTAGATCACACGTTAAGATCATCGAAATCGTGAAACAAAACTGGGTCGCTACAATCGGACATATGAGCCCTAATAATTCTATCATGCATTGATCAAGTACTTAGGACTTGAATTTGGATCTGAAACTTTGGGGAATGCATGCTAACATACTAAACAACTTATATACATCATATATATGCAAAATGGTACCATTTAGAGCACATTAGAATGACCAACAACCTCACATAGACAACAGCAACAAATCTGTCAATGATCATGCATAAGAATAGGCCATGTATTTCGGTTTTGAGGCTTTAAATGGAACCAAACTCTTAAAGCATGAATGTTACCATATATAACAATGAGTGTACAACAACTCCATGCAATTTCACACGAAATGGAGGCTATATGATCATGCAACAACACCAAATTTCACACAACAGTCACGAAACAGGGGAATCAAGTAGATCATCAAGTTTGGAGCTCCATATCTCATAATTTCATAAAAGGAGCAAGAGATGAAATCTTCCTAATATCATATACTATGAGTTAGGAAAGAAATAAGCCAAGAAACAAGTTCATATGATCACATATAAGCAAGAAATTCAGCTACACAAGCAAACAAGGTCATAAGAGCAAATTCTCCCAAAAACCCTATTCATGCTCTTAGCCCAAACCCTAACCAAATCTGATCCAAATCATGAATTAAGGAGATGAAATCAAGTATAATAGAGTAGAGAAGACATCAATATTCATACCTTGAAGATTTGGTGAAAGAAGATGGTGATTTGAGCTCCAAAATCACAAAAAGGCCAAGGTTTCCTTCTCTTCTCCTCTACCTCTCTCTCTCGATCAGTATTTGCAGAAATGAAGGGGATAAGGTTCGGTTCTTGCAGCTTAAAGGAAGGAGAAAGGGCTTAACTCAAGGTAATTAAGTCATGGTTAAGGTATGGTTTAGTTAAGAGAGGTCATGGGGTCCCACCATGAAGACTAGTCAACATAAGGGCTCTTCTTGCACGGTTTGCTCGTTACGGTTGGATTTCGAAGGTCTTAATGATTTCAAAAAGGTATGAGGCTTGTTCCATTGTCTCCGGATCGTCGATACGAAGGCAACGGAGTTGACGGAATTCGAATCCGAATTCCCGAGCTCAAGATATCACGCACGGAACCAAGGGTGCGCTAATTGCTCGTTAGCCCCCGACTTGGTTCCACAAAAATCAAAATAAATTCATAAACACGCCAAATGAATCCGAAAACATAAACCGAGCATATAAGCATGTTCATAACACCCATATTTACGACATATTAAATTTTCACGCCAATCTGATATCATTACATATAAGAACGAAGTAGAAATAGAACACTTATAAACAATTAATCATATAATTAAATACTTAATTTGCGCAATTTATAAACAAATACGTCACATTATTTAAACTGAAAAACGGGGACGTTACAATCTCTCCCCCTTAAAAGAATCCGTCCTCGGATTCATAACACGCTTGAAATCAAATAATGAGAGATTCCCCGTCTCTCACAAACAACAAGGAGAGAGCCCCGTCTCTCCAGCAGCAATGAGAGAACCCCGTCTCTCCAGTAACAATGAGAGAACCCCGTCTCTCAAACAAATTAAGAGAATCCCCGTCTCTTAACCGAAAATAAAGCAAGGAAGTCTCCAATACTCCCAAGCAACTCACGCAAAAACCAAATATAAAATCACGTAAGGCACCCAAAGCAAGTAATAAATGTCGCCCACATTAATATTCAGTTATTCCAAGTAATTTAACACAATACACGATTAAGACACCTAGCATAAAATTTATATAAGTTAAATTTGCATGGATGCATGTATCATGAATGCTATAAGTACCGTTCACCGAAGTTTCAAAGTTTAGAACTGAGAGTTGTCGTCGTACAGTGTAGGATCTATCCTGAAGATAGCTCAGTGGTCAGCTTGTCTTGAACCTCTTCAAAGCTCCTCGGTGAAGCTATTGATGAGTCCTTTAAGGATCATACTCTTGGATCCGTTCTGACTTGTACTGTTTCCAGTCTTCACCATTTCCCACAATCTTCGTTCGACCATCCAATTCTTTTTAATTAACCGAGCTTGACCTCCCCGAATATCCTTAGACCATCTGTCTCAATGTTAGATCCATAGCTACTATCTTACTCATATCAGAGTTTAAAATATCCTTCAAGAATAACTACTCCTGATAATCTTGACGATTCGATCCCTACCTTGGGGTATTCGTCATTAGGATCTACCTTAACAATTCCATTCCCTTTTGACCCATTCAGGTTGTATTTGGCATCTAGATCTATATTTCTTGAATCGAAGATAAAATGTTCTTGATGACTCTTGAAGTTCGAGGTAAATCCTCCAATGATCATTTTCTCCAGTTTGGTTTCTTCGTGAATTTCCTTCCGGATCACCTTTGATAGAACCGATACTTAATAATGTTGTCTCGGGTCCCTTAATACTTCTACTAAATAATCTTGGTCGACAACATCACCTCATCTAATAGCTTGATCAACTTTTCCTTTAGTTAATTCCATTATCCCCAGACCAGAATTCCATACCTAGCTTCCCTCTTAATAACTTAACCCTAACCACCGTCTTATTCATTCCTAATCTCCACCCTCCAGACTTCCAATTTCTCCTTAGTTTGCATCCCCAATATTACTCCTAACATATTCATTCGAGCACCTCTCCCATCCTCCAATTCACCTCTCGGTCGTGCTTTCCCCCTTAAAATTCTTGTTCTTACATATCCACCTCCATGAATCCTTCTTTCCTATTCTTATCCGATCCGAACACTCCATTACTTCTTTTCCCTTAAATCAGATATGGTTCGGTTGAACTGACACTTGATAGTTGAGGCGGAAGGACTTCCTATCAAGTAAACGCTAAAATGCATGCTGGGTTAAAATGACCATGCATGGGTCACGTTTACATCAAGCGATTATACAACACCTCAGCACAACGAAACCAATTAAAAATGCACAGATAAATATAAGGTGAAAAGAATAAACATTTAATGCAAAATATGATGCACATGCTATGAATGTTTTTGGAACCTGTCACCGATGTGGGATGTTATTATTAACTCGGTAGCTTTCCTCGTTCTTCCGATCCCAAAGTCACTTTGACTTGGTGATTATTCCTTGCCCTTCCCACGGTCTTCAAGTTTTCCATGAGTCCATCACTAGTATCTTCCACGTCCCCTGAGTTAGCATCCACACTTCTCCTCGAAATTCGACCTTTACTTCCAATCGTCGTCTCAATCAAGAATCCCGCATTTACCCTTTCGAAAGTTCAATTCACCTTCCACTGCTTACATTTGAGCGCATGATTTCCTTGCAAGAAGTGGTTGCCTTTCTTTACCATTTCCATTTGTTGCTTCATATCTTCCATTTCAACTTCACAACATGGCAATTCAAATTGGTTTTAGAAAAACGAACTCATCTCCCAGTCCACACCTTGATCAAGATTCCCGCGACGATTGTTTATGAGCTTCCATCACGATCGCCATCCAGAGCACCCAGGTCCAACTCTTCCCAGTCTCGACTTCGACAGCCTTGATTTCAATTCACTAGGCTTAATCAGAAATCCTTCTTGTCGACACCAGGTACACAGCTCCTACCGGACCCATTTTATCTTAGTCTATCCTAATTGTTGAGACCTCTTCAACGACCCAATCCGGGATCAAAATATATTCAAGATTTGTTCATTTCCTTCCTTAGGTTGAAAGATCTTGTTGAATCCAAATTAAGGCACTTCGAGTAGCGGATTCACATAAGTTGTTCTTCTGAGTCACAACCATCCCTTGATTAACTCCTATTCCTGTTTCACCAAATATCCTTCTGCCATCGCATCGCCAAAATCAAATCTCCCTTTCTGAATCCTAATCGTTAATTGTAACTCAGTCTATGAAGCCACGCATCTAGCATTCTCCACATTCCTCCCCGGAGTATTCTGCCCACCTTCCATGTCTCAAAAAAAGTTTACAATCAATCTTCGTTGTCCTAAAACTTGGCCGTGGCTTGATATTATTTCCATAACCTATAAATAATAGCTTACTCCAAGAGTGGATGCATGCGATTAGTGCATGCTCATGACACATTTTCAACAATTAGTACAAGAATCCTTATGTAAATGCAACAGATAGTCTAGCCAAAATTCCAAAAGGATAGCTAAATTCATGTCCAAGATCGATGCAATGCACATAATATCACATAGTCCCTATGCCGTTCGACTTAGACTGACTCCGACACGACTCAAGAACACCGGTTTTGCAACCGGGCTCTGATACCACTTAAGGATGTAGCGCCCCGCACGTGAGGCACCACATCCCCCGCACTAAGGCTCAACACGAGTAACGAAATAGAAAATCCGCACCCGTATCAAACCCTAGCGAACGGGAGACAAACATAAAAACTTTCCTAAGCCAGGCGGAGCTAGACCCTGTAAGGATTACCAATCCACAAAATATATGCATCAACATGCTCAATTCAAACATACGAATCATAATATAATTTGGGCTCTTCAGTCCTCTTTTAAATCATATCAAAATCCAGTAAAGCCAATTTCATAATAAATACATAGGTATCAAATTTCTCGATATAATTGAAACGAGTCATACATAATTCCAAAACCAATATGAGTGCAGAGACTCCCTAACCTAACTTGACTCACTCAAAACTTCAAACACCTCCGCCTAGCTCGAACTTCCAAAGAACAAACCTGCACACTAAAAGAATGGGGAGGGAGAGGGGTCAGTCTCTAGTAGACTGAGTGAGCAGGAGCGATACATATATATAAAACATGCACATGCAAGTCATAAATCCCGAGCAAGGTTTTATTTGAAGTTAGTTCCCAAAAAGGCAAGAAAATAGATAAACAACGCCCGGATTTTACGACTAAGACATCTTAGTTCATTACCATCAGAAATCATATATATATAAGGCTCGGCGAGGGAGCGTGCACAATCTCCAACCAACTCCGACCGTGTACGACAATTATCAATAATATATTGATTAGGTGATCATGCAATATATCATAATACAGGCAGACCATAAATCAAGTCCTAAATGTATTGTTTGGGCAATCCGGTTCCCGGCTTTCCCGCACAGTGCCTATCAATCGGTAATCAATCAGTCAATCAATCATTCAATCAATCAAGTCCAACCTTCTCCCTCCAAATTGGTGGTGGGTTTGCAAGACCCGACCACCTCCGTCACTGGCCAAAAGGGGTTACATGACTCCCCAGATGGCACTCAGCTCCCTTTCCCCGCCAATCTCCTGACGAGGTCCAGTACCGCTGTCTATTAGTGGGACTAGTATATGGGATCCCCGTCAGCCCTTGCTTCCTCGGTTAGCCACATACACTAAGTCCCGGGGCCCGTTCTGTAACTAGTGATAAAGGTGTCTCGCCAAAACATTTGATTCATAAGAATCATACCGTATCCATCATTATCCATTTGAAAAGGGTTTACTCGATCAATACCTACTATAAGAAATCATACCTTACCGTGTAAATCGGCATATGCTATATACGTACCTCTCCGTGTCATCCTAATCCGTAGCTAGCATGAAGACACACGGTTTGGAGCATAGCCTCATTACAAAACCATTTTTAAGTTATACGCTCATACATATAACTCAGAAGGATTTACTCGATAACTCCATTTGAAAACCATATATATATATATAATCATAAGGGTTTTGGCCAAAGCTTTTCACATAAGGGTTGTAGGGTTTGTTACATAGCTAAAACAAAAACCACCCTCACCTGGACCGTGAAGAAACAAGGATCGAGCACCAAGTGCCTGAACGATCAAAAGCTCTCCACCCTGGAGACAAACTGTACAAAAGACCACAAGACGTGTTCGTGAGACTCAAGACTCTAAATGAACCATATATGACGCACGGCAATGCTCAAGCATGATATGAATGTATAAAGATCATATTAAGTCATGAAAATCATATAACCAATTCATTCACTTGTTCGATCATAAATCACTCAAGTTCTTCAATTCATATGTCCAATCAATTTACTTCAAGAATTCAAATAGGAGCATAGGACAAGTTCAAGCTCTTCCATAATGCTACCATATACTTTATATTACATAACATATCATATATTCAAGGTTGGGCAACAAGAAGAAGTCATATGGTATGGAAAATAAGTTATGCGGTTCATAAATGACATATAAACACACATAAACGGCCATAAGCAAAAGTATACCTATAACTCATCCAAATGCCACGAAATTGAACTACAATACTCCTAACACATAGCCAAACAAGTTCATAGTTCAACATAAAGAGAGATAAAGTCATTAAGAAGGGGAAACAAATCAAAAACCGAAGAGGAAACAACACGGACTGCACATGGAAAGTGACACGGGGGTGTCACCAACCATAGCCCAACTGAGCCACGGGCGTGGCTCAGTACAGAACTGAGCAGAGGGTGTGACACGCCCGTGTCTCACTCTTATGAGTAAATGTGACACGGGGGTGTCACGGTACAGAACTTAATCCCCTTTGAAAATTTTCCGGCAAAACTAATCCTTTACAAACTCAATCCAAAAACATAACAAATAAACTCCAAATGCTCTGAAACTTCATATACAACATATTTGGCATGTTATGAACATTTTTCATTTAGAGTCCAAAAGCTAGATCACACGTTAAGATCATCGAAATCGTGAAACAAAACTGGGTCGCTACAATCGGACATATGAGCCCTAATAATTCTATCATGCATTGATCAAGTACTTAGGACTTGAATTTGGATCTGAAACTTTGGGGAATGCATGCTAACATACTAAACAACTTATATACATCATATATATGCAAAATGGTACCATTTAGAGCACATTAGAATGACCAACAACCTCACATAGACAACAGCAACAAATCTGTCAATGATCATGCATAAGAATAGGCCATGTATTTCGGTTTTGAGGCTTTAAATGGAACCAAACTCTTAAAGCATGAATGTTACCATATATAACAATGAGTGTACAACAACTCCATGCAATTTCACACGAAATGGAGGCTATATGATCATGCAACAACACCAAATTTCACACAACAGTCACGAAACAGGGGAATCAAGTAGATCATCAAGTTTGGAGCTCCATATCTCATAATTTCATAAAAGGAGCAAGAGATGAAATCTTCCTAATATCATATACTATGAGTTAGGAAAGAAATAAGCCAAGAAACAAGTTCATATGATCACATATAAGCAAGAAATTCAGCTACACAAGCAAACAAGGTCATAAGAGCAAATTCTCCCAAAAACCCTATTCATGCTCTTAGCCCAAACCCTAACCAAATCTGATCCAAATCATGAATTAAGGAGATGAAATCAAGTATAATAGAGTAGAGAAGACATCAATATTCATACCTTGAAGATTTGGTGAAAGAAGATGGTGATTTGAGCTCCAAAATCACAAAAAGGCCAAGGTTTCCTTCTCTTCTCCTCTACCTCTCTCTCTCGATCAGTATTTGCAGAAATGAAGGGGATAAGGTTCGGTTCTTGCAGCTTAAAGGAAGGAGAAAGGGCTTAACTCAAGGTAATTAAGTCATGGTTAAGGTATGGTTTAGTTAAGAGAGGTCATGGGGTCCCACCATGAAGACTAGTCAACATAAGGGCTCTTCTTGCACGGTTTGCTCGTTACGGTTGGATTTCGAAGGTCTTAATGATTTCAAAAAGGTATGAGGCTTGTTCCATTGTCTCCGGATCGTCGATACGAAGGCAACGGAGTTGACGGAATTCGAATCCGAATTCCCGAGCTCAAGATATCACGCACGGAACCAAGGGTGCGCTAATTGCTCGTTAGCCCCCGACTTGGTTCCACAAAAATCAAAATAAATTCATAAACACGCCAAATGAATCCGAAAACATAAACCGAGCATATAAGCATGTTCATAACACCCATATTTACGACATATTAAATTTTCACGCCAATCTGATATCATTACATATAAGAACGAAGTAGAAATAGAACACTTATAAACAATTAATCATATAATTAAATACTTAATTTGCGCAATTTATAAACAAATACGTCACATTATTTAAACTGAAAAACGGGGACGTTACAAGCAATATAATAATGATACAGGTTATAGTCTAATTTATCTCGGACAAGAGAACGTGGTCTAATATGCATAGGATAATGAACTCTCTATACTTCAAGATACTAGCTAATGAGCGATGGCAATACCTGAAATCATGAATTTTGAAAAGAGCTCGGGGTTAGTCCAAGTGACTTGGTGAGGGGTGGTTGGGATTCTCTATATATGAATAGAACTTTAGTGTTTTGACCAAAATACTTTTGTTCAAAAGATCTTTATTGGAAAAAATGAACTAGACTGAAGTAATAATTTTGAGAGAAATGTTTAAATAAATATACATAATAGGGTTAATCAAGAAAGTCCTTGGTTAGTACCCGATAATATGAAAATATTACATCAATAACAAATACTGGGTTCATATTTATTTTAAAATAATGGGATAAGGGGATTATAGGCTATACTTTGAGAAAACATGAACCCTTTTTAAAACAATATGATGCCCGCAAGTTAGGCGTTCTCCAACCTTTACTCCTTAAAAACGAGAATATTCGTAAAGACAATGATCGAGATGTCGTTACAATAATACAAATAAGGCAAATAAATCACGTAAAGATGTAAGTGGATGCAAACAAACACATAATCCTAAGCCGAACGACCTAGACAGACCCGACACAACATACGAGCTCCGGTTTTGCAACCCAGAGCTTTGACACCACTTTAAGATGTAGCACCCCGGAGCGAAGGGCACCACATCCCTCGCACCATAGCCCAATACGTGTAACAAAATGGGAACTCCGCACACGTACCCAGCAATGGCGAACGGTTGACAAACAAAATCCAACCTTAAGCTAGGCGGTCTAGACCCTTAACAGAATACATAACATCACAAGATTAGTGGAAGCAAGTTAAACAGTTCATATCATAATCCCAAGATCAACATATTTACCAAAGCAGTTAGAGCTAACGTACTAGGTTATAAACAAATATACACTGCCCATCAGGGCCAAAAGTAGTAAACCAGGTAACAAAGTATTCATAATACACATCCTCAAAAGTTTATAAATATGTAAAGTAGATATAAACCACTGCAATGTGAAATGAAGACTCGAGCTAAGAAACAAGTGGGACTCAAAGACAGAATTACCGCCTAGCTCAACCCTGACAGTACCTGCAAATTAAAAAAAGGGAAATAAAGGAAACAACAACGAGGGCTAGTCCTAATGACTTGTGAGGGGGCTAACACACGCACCCATATATATGTATAGAGCAAAGCACTTATTAAAATTCATAAGGAGATCCATGAATCGGGGATGGTTTTTGCAAGCTAAAACTTTTCCCGTGGTAATAGATATATATATATACTTAAAAGAAGTTAAGGGTCAACGGCCAAAACAACTAATTTTACGTATTTAAGAGTCCATTCCCATTTCATAGGTTTGTACACAATCACACTAACTCGGCGAGCACGAGTTCTCCTTCCCAACTTCTCATATTCAAAAGCATAACATAATCAAAACATAAATCATAAACCATCCTTCTCCAAGTGATAGAGGGTAGCAAGCCCTAGCTATCAGCAAAATGCACACGAGACAAGGATTAATCACTTCCTTGCACCTTCGGCAATGGCTCTCGCCGGCTCAAGGGAACCATCCTTCCTCAACCTCCTAAGATGAGGTGAGAACTCTCAAAAGGAAAGTGTTGATGGAAGGGCTCGGCGATCCCACGCCCGTCCCGAGATACCATACCACTCTTCGGGGCCCATTGCAAAACTCAAAAAACATAATTTTCACAAAGCTTATCTTGCAAGCTCAAAGCTCACTTACACACACATACACACTTATAAAAGCTTTTGAAAACAAATGAAAATAGAGCTTATATAGGTATAAAAATGTTTTTCAAAGTTTTATAACAAATGGGACGATCCCTCAAAGTACATATCATACATATATCTATCATATAACATACGCAATTCACATGCGGGCTTCAAAACACATAGGGTTGTAGGTCATATTAACTAGAAGAAAGAAAATCTCACCTTCGAGACGTAGTGGAGAAAAAGTGATATAAATAGACTCAAACGAACTCCTACGGGACCTCCTCATTACATACGGGACCAAACTCTAGAGAAAGAAAATAACAAAGGATACTCTTAGACTCAAAATGTACCAAATAGACACTCGGCAAATGCATATGATGCCTGTGATGCAAATAGAATGCATTACTTAAGGCATATGCGTTCATATTTCGCGTATTTCATTTTAAATGGATCCATAATTGTAAGACGTTGAAGATAAAACATAAATTATCATGTTAGCAAAGCACTTAAGTCATAAAAGAGATAAAGGAATAGCGTATTAAATGAATAAATGAATTTCTAGTTCCCATATGCATATTAGAAAACACTTAAGTCACATAAGAGCATATGAGAGTATAAATCAAAACGAACATTTAAATTCAATCAGAAACTCGTATCACCTAAGGTATCAAGTATTATAGCATCTTAAAAATGCATTTAAGTCATAAAAGAAACAAGAATTAACATATGAAGCAAATGAACGAAGCAAATTATTCCTACGTGCAACCAAGGAGCATTTAGATCATACTACGTCACATAAGTTCATATTTCACATTTAAGTACTTAAATCATGTTATAAATTAAAAACATGAATTATAACATATTGTTTAACACTTTAACAATGTAAATAAGACATGAATGAAGCATATAATTCAATTAAAAGTGTAAACAGTAAGCTACAACCAACAACATATACACACGGTTCACAAGGAAAGAGTGTAACGGAGGTCACCCCTCTCCAAGTCAAAATGAGTGACTCCCGTTAAGGCTCACAGGAACAGTATTCCCAGGAGGTAACGGGGGTTACAAAGCTCTAGTTCAGGGAGCTTAACCCTTGTTAATGGAGGCAGTTCACGCAGGGGAAGAAGAGTAACGGGGGTTACTCTCCCGTATAGGGAATGGGGTAACGCCCGTTACCCCTAGCAGCTTCCTCCTCGAGCAGCAGCCATGGAGGTCTTCCCCTGTTTCATTCCTCACATAGAAACAGTAGCAAGAAAGGAGGGAAAGGAGCAAAACAAGAGCAGCAAACAACTCACCAAAAGGTTTGAATTGAAGCTATACAATCAACCCTCAAGTCTAACATGCATAAGTTCATGAAATATAGCAAGAATTCCAAGTTAAAGCTCAAGTTCATTCATGGTATATCCTATATTACACAACTACCAAGTGTTAAGTGCCATGAAATGAAGTTAACAAGTTCATATGATCAAAAAATTTGCATAAATTCAAGCCACAACCTCAAGCTAAAGCAAGGAATCAAGAAATAGAAGCTAACCCTTACTATTCATGCATCTCTTCCAACTTACATAAATTCTAATGAAAATCATGAATTTCATGGATCAAACGAAGTATAAAAGAGTGAGGATTACATAAATACTCTTACCTTTGAGAAATGATGAAGTATGGAAGAGATTGAGCTCAAAGGATCACAAGGACGACAAAGGTTTCTTCTTCTTCTTCCTTTCTTCTTATTGGAGCTGCAGTTTTCTTCATCTTTTGGGTGTGAGAATTGAATGGGGCTGATATGTGGGAGAGGGGAGTGACTCTAGTTAGTATTAGTCAAGGTTTAGGCTTAATTGGGGTTAAGATGGTGCCTACAAGTTCAAGACTAGTCAAAAGAGATCATTTTGGTACGAGGTGCTCGTTTTAATGGGATTTCGGAGGTCCAAATGAACTTAGAAAAATATGATGTTTGGTTCCAAATCTTTCAAATCTCGTTACGAGTCCAACGCATCTTTTGGAATTCGGATCCGAATTTCCGAGCTCAAGTTATGTCGCCCGGAACCCAAGGTGTGCTAAAAAGTTTTAGGCCCTTGAATCCCTCACACATCCCGTTTTACAAAACGAGCTAAAAACCACATTAAACAAACTCTAAAACATGTAACGAGCATGCAAACACATTCATAACTCACATATTTCATGCATACTAAGATTTAACCAAAATCGAAATTGAATTCGGACACATATTGAGCAAATTTCAAGGCACGCATGTATAAACGTTTAAAACAAGTTGATAAGTTAAAGAAGTAATTTCATATAATTTCAAATAATCACATAGTCATTAAAATAACACATAACTGCATAATTAAATAATTTAAATCGATCACGTATCACACTCGTAAAGGCATACTTGGAAGTCCAAACGATCGGGATGTTATATTTTGCAGGGGATTCCACCCCTGCTGCTGTTGTTTTTTCCGTCTGGGAGAATTTGTTCATGATTTATCCCCCGGGCGGGGACATTTTGTAAAGAGATTCTCCCTATGAGGGGAGGGTAGGTTTGTGTCCCGAGTGTTTGCTTTCGTTCTTCTTTCGTTTGTATGGTCTTTCCCGCCCCGAACTTGTTCATAAGGTGTTATTGGATGCTTTATGCTATGGTATAGATTATGAATGCTTAATTAAGACTTTCTTTGACTCGTATGTGTTGTTAACATGTTGAATCATGTGTTATGTATATTATACACAGTTTATGGATTTATTTGATACGTTATGTGCAAGATACGACATGAATGACCTAAATGTTGTATTCTTGCGTCACATGTGCATTTGTTGCATTCATGAGCATTGTCGGGTGTCTAATTGGTACATAATTTAGTCTAAGTCATGGGTGTTGTGTTCTTGTGTTTGAGAGCCTCTTTCGGAAGTCAACGAGCCTAAGGTTTAGGTGCTCATTGCTTGTTTTAGCCCGGTCTCTACACTCTCTTTTGCTTCAAGGTGAGGTTTAGGAACTTTTGTATAGCCATGAATCCTATGGGCTTTATACGATCATCTCTCACCCCACATGCGACTATATACTTAATATATAGTTAAGTATCTGTGTTTATGATATGTTTATGATCTTATGAATACCCCTTTTGAATTTATGAAATCGGCATAAGTAAAGCGTATGTAAGCTTAAGATTTGAATCCTTTGGAATGTTTATATTATGTAAGAGTGAGGTATGCCCTAAAAGATGGGAAGTTGGTTTGATTTGGTATGTCGGGCCCCGGGAATTATGGACAAGGAATGCCTGGGATAGCAAGGGCCATCGGTTTTGGCCTGTGCATAGTTCCCTTTGAGGTATTCAGGTGCGACTCTTCGAGGTTGGGAAGGAGTGGTACTTTGAGCCCTCGGTGGATAACCGGGTAAGACATATTTGTGACACCCCGATCTTTCGTACGTACACATTTGTGCAACGTGTGAGTTTATTTTTTGTTTTTTGCTTTTATTTTCGTATTTAATTGATGTATATATATGAATTATAGTTCTTTTATTCAACTTCTTATATGTTTTATTTGAATTATTTGAATAAGAACTTAGCCGATTTAAAGATATGATATGAATTCTTGCGATACGTGAAATTGTGAATCGTGTACTTTATACCTGAGCATGAAAATTTTTTTAATTATGTGATTTATATGGTTTTTGGACTTAATTGTATGATTTAAATGTGTTTTGGACTTGTTTGAACATTAGTGGACTCAATTGAACTTTTGTTCAAAGTTTTGGGCCTCTTTGCAAATTGGCCACCCTTGAGTCATTAATTCATAACTTGAGCTCAGGAACTCAAATTTGAGTTCTGAGTTAACCATTGGAATCGAATCGACAATCTGGACTCAATGGAATAAGCCTTGTAATTTTTCGGTGCCATTTTGACCCTCGACGACTCAGATTTCAGCCCGCGTACCTATTGCTCCCCTAAGACCTAATTTTGAGCTACTATACTCATTACTTGTACTTACCTTGACCAAGAGCCAACCAAAATCATCTCTTTCTCCCTCATTTGCTGGTGAGATTTGAACTTATCAACCTCAAGAAGGAAGAAAGAAGCAACATGAAGCCAAACCTCCATTTTTGGCCATTTTGAGCTCAAGTTTAGCTTCTCTTGCTCCAACTTCTTTAGGTAAGGTAAGATTCTTGTTGTTCATCTTTTTATGCTCATTATTATCTATATATTTCATATATAATGTTAGAGATTCATGGTTTTTACAAGAGATGAAGAATAGTAAGGGTTTGCTTCCTTTTATGAATCATATGCATATCTTGAGGTTATTTCATGGTTTGAGGCACGAAAATTGATCACAAGAGCTTCATAAATGTTTATATGGTCTTATTTTTAGTGTTGGTTGAGTCTTGTTTAAGTTTCCATTGCACCAAGCTTGAACATATGAATATGTTGGAGATTTCACACCATTCTTTGCTCCTTGCTTGCTCTTACTTGTGATGTGTGTATGATCAGTTTTATGGGGTGTTTTTGAGTGAATTTGTTGCATTTTCATGCCCTAATATGATTCCTTTAGAGCTGATATGGTTGGAGATGAAGTGCAGGACAAAACAGGGGCTGAACCTCGCACCATTTCAGCCCCGAAGCTACTAACGCCCGTTAGGGGCTTTCACGCATGCAGGAGGTAACGGCCGTTACCTCCACCCCCTGGGCTAATGTACTCACTAACCCCCATTAGTGTACTTCGCCTAACGGCCGTTAATCTAGGGCTGGAGGTCTGCCCTAGCTAACGGCCATTTTTTTAACGAGAGAAGTTGGGGCTAACGGGCTTATACGTATATGTTGTTTTTGCTAGTTTAAGTGCTTTGAATGCTCTATCTCCCACCCCAATCATGACTACTATGTATTTTTAACATGTTTAATTATGCGTTATAATTCTTGGATTTAAATTATGGGGTGATTTGATATGATTTGATTGAGCCTCGTTTGTGCATGACTTAAGTGATACCATATGGCGTACTATGTGCTTTCCTTGCCTTAGTTTAATATCCTAAATGATTTCTTTTGCCTCTAAGTTTGATTTATGATATGAATTAATGAATTTATGATATGTTATGATATGTATATGAATTTTATGCTATGATATTCAAGGTGTAAACGTGAAATGAAAAGTGAACGTGTAATTGCTACCATTTGATATTTCCTTTCAGTCATAGCATTCATTTGCATCGTCGTGCGTGTATATGGTATATATTTGATTCTAATCTTTAGTATTATGTTTGTTTATCATAGGGGTGATTCCGGAAGGAGCTGTGCCCGAGGATTGAGGTTCTTGTAGGATTGTTTTCTCGCACCACTACACGTTTTTGTTAAAAGGTGAGGTTTAGGTTATTTTCTTTTTAGTTAAGCGACCTACAACCCCTAAATGCTTGTTTTCTAGCCCGCATTCGATTATATATTATATATATAGTTAAATTTGTGTGAAATATGATATGTTTATGATCCCGTGATCAAGTTTCGGCTTTCGAAAGGGCTATACCTACGGGCATATATGAGCTCACATTTTAACGAAAGTTTAATACTTATTTATTTAATGTTAATGATTTGTAAGGGCAAGAATGATTTGAAATGGTAATGAATAGTAGTGTTGGATCCACGGAGACTACAGGTTGGGAAGTTCGGTACGGTAGAGGGTCGTCGAGATAAGCCTGGGCGTAGTTTCCCTCCAAGGTATTACATGCGACCTAGGGAGATTGGGAAGGCGTGATGTTCTTGATGCCTTTGGTGGGAAAATCGGGGAGGACTCGTGTGGGTTAGCTGCCTCTCGAGGAATGTATAATGTAATGGATGGTTAGGGTTGGCCAACCCTTTCATCATCGAAGTTCGAGGATTGAATGTGATTTCTTTTTATGTAATGTAATGAGGAGTAACAATGGATGCTCATACTCGCTGAGCTTTAATGTAATGTTCGGATTATGAAACGGGAATAGAGGCTTACGTATATACATATATATATATATATATATATATATATGTATTAGATGTGTAATGTTTTAATGAAAATGTTTTTGTATACAAAACCTATTCCCGGTTCATAACCTTTCTCTTGTACGTGATTTGCTCTATAAAGTGTGTGGGTGTGCGTTAGCCCCGTCACTCAGTCGAATTGTAACTGACCCCTCTCTTTACCACTTTTAGTTTGTAGGTCCTTTGGTGCACAAGCTAGGTGGAGAAGTGGGTCGTTCGAGTCTCACTTTTGGGTTTAGGTCATGCTAGTTGCATTGCATATTTCATTTTGGACTTTTACTTAATGAATTTATGGTGATATGAATTTTGTTAACGATTTATGATTTGATATGGCTATGTATATTTTGTGAACTTAATGTATATGGTCGATTTTGTATTTTATATTGTTAGAACTCCTTGGTTCCACTATTTGACTATTTGTAGCGCGCTCTAAGTAAGTTTTAGCTCCGCCTAGCCTAGTGAGTGTGTGGTCTCCCGTTCGCTTAGACTTAAGCTCGTGTATGGACTTCCCATTTCATATGCGGGTTCGGGTTTAGATGCGGGGGATGTGGTGGCCCACGCTCTGAGCGATACAATATTGTGGGTTAGCTACCCCGTATGTGTTAATTTGTATTATAGGTGGAGACGGTTTGACTCCCGAACACCAATAATGTGGGGTTGGATTGGTATTTATGAATTCGATTTTGTATGTTATGTCATGAGGAGTTGCTGGAGGTCCATACTCACCGGAAATATATTTCTGTTATGTATTGGTGGATTAAGAATCGAGCTAGGATTTCTTTTATGTCTTATATGTTAAGTTTTGAAAATGATTTGGTATGTAAAACCCTAGCTCGGTTCATGACCATCACTTTTGTTATATGGTATGCTCTATACGTACTTATGTGTGGGTGTGCGTTAGGCCCCTCACTCTGTCGAGTTTAGACTGGCCCTCTCCTTAACACTTTAGTTGCAGGTAACTCAAGCTAGGCGGGAAAGTGTATCCAGGTGTCGCACAAGCTTGGATAGGTGGAGTCTGCATATCATATGTCGTATTTTGATACTTCTGATTATTTATATGATTATCAATTTTATATTTTGTAGGACTTATGAATACTTATTGCAATACTTTTGGACCGTGTGGCCATTGTATATATGTTAGTGTATGTCAATGAGCTCTGTTTGGATCCTGTTGATTGCTTTCGCATATTTGTTTTACTGTTTTGCACGCTCTGTCTGTGTCTTAGCCCCGCTTAGGCTAGGGTGTGTAGGTCCCCGTTTGCTTAGACTTGGGCTCATGTATGGAAGTTCATTTCATATATGGGTTTGGGTTTAGGTGCGGGGGATGTGGTGACCCGCCGCTTCGGGTTCTACATAGTCGATTAGGGCATGTTAGTGCAAAGAACTTGAAAAATATGCATGCAATGGGATTAATAGATATTGGTAAAAACGAACTTGATAAATGTGAAATATGTGCAAAATCAAAAATTGTAAGAAAACCTTTTCCAAGTGTTAAAAGAGAATCATAAATATTAGCTTTAATTCATACGGATATTTGTGAGTTAAATGGAATTTTAACTGGAGGTGGAAAAAGGTATTTTATTACTTTTATTGATGATGCTTGTCGTTTTTGCTATGTTTATCTATTACAAACTAAAGATGAAGCTCTTAGCTCATTTGTGAAATACAAGTCAGAAGTAGAAACCCAATTTGAGAAGAAGATTAAGGTTCTACGTTCTAATCGAGGCATGGAATATTGTTTGATGCTTTTGATACACTTTGCAAAGAAAGTGGTATCATACATCAAACAACTGTCGGTTATACACCCCAACAGAACGGTGCAACTGAAAGGAAAATTTGTACCTTTCTTGATATGGTAAATTGCATGCTAAATCATGCTAACTTACCTTATAAATTGTGGGGTGAAGCCATTCTGTCTGCGTACCATATTTTGAATAGGATACCTAGTTCTGCTGTGAAGACTAGCCCATATGAAATATGGAAAGGCATAAGCTATTTCAAAGTAGGGGGCGGGGGTGGGGATGTGTGGCTTATTTTTGGGTTCCTGATCCCAAATAGACTAAGTTAGGGGCCAGAGCTGTTAAAAGTGTATTCTTCGGATATGCTCTTAATAGCAATGCCTATAGACTTCTTGACTTGGAGTCTAATACGATAACTGTGTCCAGGGATGTCAAGTTCTTCGAAAATACATTTTCAAAAGATGTTGGAAATGAAACGGAGCCACCTCAAACTGAGCCTAGAGGTCCTATAAGTCCAGTTGTGGAAAACAATATTCCTACACAACCAAGTGAGCCTAGAAGGAGTACTAGAGCAAGGAAAGAGAAAATTTTGGATAAAAACTTTATCTCTTCTAAAGCTTTATTTTTCTTGGTAGAGGGGGACCCGGATAATAAAGTGGTATGTGAAATACCTTTCATATTCTTACTTGGGATGGATCCTAGGACTTTTGTAGAAGTTATGGCTTCTCCGCATGCTTCTTTTTGAAAAGAAGTTGTAAACGATGAAATAGATTCAATTTTAGGTAACAATACTTGGCTACTAGCAGACTTACCTCGTGGTTCTAAACTCATTGGGTGCAAGTGGTTATTTAGAAGAAAACAAAACACCAATGGAACTATCTCAACTTTCAAAGCTAGATTAGTTACTAAAGGGTTCAGACAAGTAGAAGGGATTGACTACATTGACACTTACGTACCGGTAGCTCGAGTTGCTTCCATTAGAATTCTTCTTGCCTTATCCTCTCTTTATGATTTGTTAGTTCATCAAATAGACATAAAGACTGTATTTTTAAATGGAAATTTAAAAGAAGAAATCTATATGGAACAACTTGAGGGCTTTGTAGCACCGGGAACAGAAAATAAAGTGTGTAAGTTAGTCAAATCTATGTATGTTCTGAAACAACCACCAAAACAGTGGCACGAGAAGTTTTACATGGCTATCTTGAGTTTTAGATTCAAGTGTAACAGTACTGACAGGTGCATTTACTCCAAAAGTACAACTGACTATATGGTGATAGTCTGCCTATATGTCGATGATATGTTGATTATCGGAACGAATATGATTGGAGTAAACGAGACTAAAAAGTATCTATCCTCCGTCTTTAAGATGAAAGACTTAGGTGAAGTACATACTATTTTAGGTATTAAAGTTAAAAAACATAGTGGGGTTTTTTCACTAAACCAATCTCACTATATTGAGAAAATTTTGACTAAGTTTAAACACCTCGAGATCAGGGAGGTGAATACTCTGTTTGACAACGGACTGAGACTTAAAGAAAATACTAGTAGAGTTATTACACAGCTTGAGTATACAAGTGTTGTTGGTAGCCTTACGTACGCAATGCATTGCACTAGACCAGATATTTTGTAACACCCCGGAGCGGAGGGTGCCACATCCCCCGCACCATAGCCCAACACGGTTAACGAAATGGGAACTCCGCTCCCGCTGTAACGCCCCGGTTTTTCATTTAAACTAATGTGTCGTATTTGTTTATAAATTGCGCAATTCAATTATTTAATTATGTGGTTAATTTTTTATAAGTGTTTTATATTTGATTTTATTATAAATTGTATTATCTTATTTTTATTTTTATTTAATTTCAATTTAATTATTTCGTTAATTTAGTAATTATTATAAATTGTTAATTAGGTGTTTTATTAATTAATCATGCTCCAATCACATTAATTAATTTATTCAAATCCGTTGACCCAAATTATATTTAAAATAGAATTTAGATTTTAGTTTTTATTTATAATGTATGGAATTATTAAGAATATGTGCATGAATGTTTATTTGTACTTCGTTCTTAAATGAAATGATATCGAAATGTCGTGGAAATTTAGTATGTCGTAAATATATGTGTTATGAACATGCCTATTTGCTCGGTTTATATTTTCGAACTCGTTTGACATGTTAACGAATTTAATTTGAATCGTGGAACCAAATCGGGGGCTAACGAGCAATTAGCGCACCCTTGGTTCCGTACGTGATATCTTGAGCTCGGGAACTCGGATTCGAGTTCCGTCAACTCCGTTGAACTCGTATCAAAGATTCAAGTTTAATAAACTTAGCCTTATATTTTTCCTAAATCATTTGAACCTCCGAAATCAAACCGAAAAACGAAACGACATCAAAATGACCACCTTTCACTAAAATGCCTATAACTTGTTCAAAACTTAACCAAATTAACTATGGTTGGTGGCATTTTAACCCTAGTTCAACCCTTTACCATCCCTTACCTTCCCCATCTCGAACCAATCCTCACACACACCAGAAAATTCATCCAAAGCTTCTGCAGCCCAATTTTCCAGTAACTGTGCAAATCCTTGAGATTTTGGAGCTCAAATCTCAATCAATTTTCATCCAATCATCAAGGTGAGTTAGGATTATGTTGTACATGCATCTCTGGTTATTTTCATCCTTTCATCTCTAATTTTAACTCAGATTTCATGTGGATTTTAAAGGTTGGAATGAACAGTTAAGTTTTTGAAGTGTTTTGATGATTTCTTGACTTCTCTTGATCTATGACTTGTTTTGAGGTCAAATACTGCTCATTTTTATCTTATTTGTAGCTGTATTGATAGTTGTTTGTGCACGTTTAAGCCCTGCCCTGTTTCGTTCATTCTTGCCCTGTTTTTCCTTCGTGGACTGTTGCATGATTTCCGTGTTGATTGCTGCGTGTTGTGAGGTTTCTTTCAAGGCCTGTTTTGCTGAGCATTTGTACTCCTTCATGACCTTATTTGTTGGCTGGAGTTGGTTGCTATGTTTGAGGTTGTATTAGCCTGATTTCCTTTTCATTTTTTCCTCCCCTATTTTCGTCTGGGTTGCTATTGCTGTCTATAACTGCTGCAACACTCTCCCCGGCCGGGGAGAGTTTGCTCTTGGAGAGTACCCGGCCGGGTACTCCTGTTACAGAAAGTTTCTGTACCCCCTACCCGGCCGGGGAGATTGGAGAAGGATTGGCTACCCGGGCGGGTAGCCACTGCGTGAAGCTTCTGTCCCCTGTTTCCTGCTGCTGCTTCGTTCTTCTTCTTTTTCCTTCCTTTCTTCTCTCTTTTTCTTTCCTTTGTTGTTGCCGTATAAGGTTGTGTGTTGTTCTACTAGTTAATTGGGCTACTGTTGTTCTTTAAATGTGCAGAGTGTGTGCCTAAGTTATGTGCGGAGATGGTGTAAACTAAGTGTGCTTGCATGGGGGTGTGTTTGTTGCGCATGCATGTGTGTGTATATATGGATGGCCTGCTGTTGGAAGCCTTTTGCTGCTGATTCGCTTAAAATCTTGGGGTGTTTAGGGGTGCTGCTGCGTATCTGTGTATATATATGCATTGGGTATGTGTTAATTTGTGTAATTGGTGTATGCTCATAATATATGTATCTATATGCATGCATAGACTATGTATTAAATGTGTAGATATTAAATGCATGCATGAAGTATATGTATATAAATATATGGATTTGTTAATTTGCATGCATGAAACCTAAAATATGTGTACGTATGGCTATATATATATATATATTTATTTATTTATTTATTTATAATATATAACTATTATATATTTTAAGTATTAATTGTTTTGTTTTAAGTATAGAATTTAATTGATATTTATTGCGCATATTTAAATTACCGATTATTATTTGAATACCTAATTGTCTAATCTCTAATTGTAAACGTGAAACATTACGTGTTATGATTATTAAATGAAATTATTTGATTAAATTGATATGAAAGATGAATTTATGAATTTATATGGAAATGAAATGAATGAAGGAATGGCTTATTTTATGTCTTAATTTCCTTAATAGTGCACATGAACATTTTCATGGCATAATATTATCTTTTACGCATTCATATCATATTCATACTTTGTCGTGCTTCGTATATGGTTCATTTAGAGTCTTGAGTCTCACGAACACTTCACGTTGTCTTTTGTACAGTTTATCTCCCGGGTGGAGAAATCTTGATCTTTCAGGCACTCGGTAACTCGTATCCTTGTATCGTCATGTTTCAGGTGAGGGTGTTTTCGTTCTAGTTACGTACTAAACCCTACCACCTTATGTGACAAGCTTTGGCCAAAAATTATATATATATATATATATATATATATGTTACTTTTAAATTCGAGTCATCGAGTAAATATTGATCAAGTAAACCTTTTTCCAAATGAATTATGGATTATGTTATGTTTCTTATGAATCAAACGTTTTGGCGAGATTATGTATGTATGATATGTTCACGGGCCCAGGGACTTAGTACATGTGGCTATCCGGGGAGGTATGGGCCGACGGTGATCCCATGTGCTGGTCCCACTATGTTACGGTGATACCGGCCCTCGCTAGGAGGTTTAGCGGGGAATGGGAGCTGAGTGCCCTTGGGGGAGTCATGAAACCCCATTGGCCTATGTATGAGGTGGTCGGGTCTTGCTAACCCGTCCACCACCCGGAGGAAGAAGGTTGGAACTTATTTTATAATTATGATTACGATATGATTGATATGCACCGTGCGGGAAGGCCGGGACACGGATTGCCCAAACGAATATGTGTTATGATATGATATATGACCTGTGTGTATTATGATATATTGCATGATCAACTATTTAAAGTATTAATGATATTTGTCGTACAAGGTCGGAGTTTGGTTGGAGATAATGCACGCTCACTCGCCGAGCCTTTATGTTATGTATGAATTATAAGCTTAATAAATTTAATATGATTAGTCGTAAAGTTCGAGCATCGCTTAGCCTTTTCCTTGTCCTTTTTAGGGCACTAATTTTAAATAAAACCTTGCTCGGGATTTATGACTTGCATGTGCATGTCTTATATATATTTATCCCTCCTGCTCACTCAGTCTTCTAGAGACTGACCCTCTCCCTCCCCAACCTTTAGTGTGTAGGTTTGGCTTTGGAGTTTCGAGCTAGGCGGAGTTGTGTTAAGTTTGAGTCGGTCAAGTTAAGTTAGAAGCGTCTCTGCATTCATTTATGTATATAAATTATGCATGATTCAACCTTGTAAGATTATGAACTTGTAAGATTATGAACTTGAAACTTTGTATATTTGCGATTGAATTGTTCTTGCCGGGCTTTGGTTATGAGTTAAAAAGAGGCTGGAAGAGGCCAAGTCTGCTTGCAGTTCGTGTGTTTAACTTTTGCAGGCCTGTGGCCAATGCATGTGTTTGGTTTTTAGTTTCCCGATGCATTATGTCTTGTTGTTAGTTATGTTTGCATGGTCTAAGTCTCGCCTAGCTTAGGAGGGTCTAAGTCCCGCCTAGCTTTCTGTTTATCTCCCGTTCGCTATGGTTTGATACGGGTGCGGATTTACCATTTCGTTACTCGTGTTGAGCCATAGTGCGGGGGATGTGGTGACTCACGTGCGGGGTGCTACACCCGCATTGAACCATGGCGAATGGGTGACAAACAAAATTCAACTCTAGGCTAGGTGGTCTAGACCCTGAACAGAGTGCGCAACAAAATAAATCAAAAGTGCGGAAGCTACAGGATCACATAACAAAACCAAATCTATACATACAAACTTAAGGTAAAATAAACCGTTTACATCATGCTTTACCTACTCCGGGCCAACCAGGACATGCATAGCTTCAAATTACAAAAAAATAGCTTATAGTATTTATACATAGTACCAAATATACATAGTACCAAAGCGGGAAAGTAAATATGCAATTGCAATGACTCTACAACGACTCGAAAGACGACCGCCGCCTAGCCAAACTCTCAACCGAGCACCTACAAAGCTCAAAACAAAGGGGAAAAGAAAAGAAGCAACAAGGGTCAGTCCTAGAGACTGGTGAGGGGGCTACACATGCACACATACGTATAAGTAGGAGCATAGCATATTCAAATCAAAAGTGTTCATGAACCGGGTGTGGTTTTTACACTCCAAAAGGTTTAACCCGTGATACTATATATATACACGAAGAAAGGTTTAGGGCCAAAGGCCAAAATCGACCAAATTTTATAAATTGAAAGCCACCCCCGTCTCACAAACCATATCGGATACATTAGCAAAACATAAACGTAACAACACGGCGAGAACGAGTTCTCACAAACTTACTTATACCAAAACAAAACTCATAAACAATCCCACCTTTACACTATTGGGGAAGACAGGCGCCCCTCTCCGCCCTCCACAGAACGAAACTTGTGAACAGGAGGATCCCGCCCGGTTTCTTCGACGGCCAGCCAAAATGCGCTCCGTCGGTATAGGATAACTAAGTCTCCCGTTGGTGGAGAAGTGCACAGGGGTCTTAACCGGCGACCCGATGGTCGTCCCGGGTCTCCCTTACCCACAACTCTGGGGCCCAAACTGATCACAGATCTCACACACACATATCTCACAAAGCGTATACTTATCACGAAAAGCTTATCTTGCCAAACTTAACACGAACACACGCCAACCCTTTTCAAAACAAAAGAACGGAAATAGCTTACTTGTACATAAAAACATTTTCAATGGATTTCATAGCAAATGGGCCAATTCCCGCAAAATACATATCGAACACTTATTTATACACATATATAGTTCGCATGCGGGCTTAAATTACATGTTAGGTTGTAGGTCATAATAGCTAAAAGAAAGAAACCTCACCTCGAAGAAGCAACGGGAACAAAGGAAGCAAACGAACGTCAAAAAGAGAACCTCGCCAACCAAGGAACGAACCTAAAGGCAAAACAAAGACAAAAGACAAAATTAGACTTAATATGAACCACATTAGACGCTCAGCGGATGCGTATGTATGTTCATGATGCAAAGAGTATGAAATGAATCCACATTAGGTCATATAGGGACATTCAAGGCATATAAGGTCCTATCTCATAATCGACGGCAAAGAATACACCATAAATTCACGAGATCAAGCTTAACACATCATACAACAAGTTAATCATGCACACACATCATAAACGAGGCAAGAAAGATCAAGAAGAAGCAGCGAAACGAAGAAAGAAACTCCTCCCGGCCATCACATACTAAGTGGACACGGCCTCGTCCAAAATGCAAAGGAATCGGACACGGCCGTGTACGGTTTAAATAAAATTAGGACCCAAAGTCGAGAGCTTGACACGCCCATGTCCATTTCCAGTTATAACATGACACGGCCGTATCATGCGTTCGGGGCTAAAAAATAACGCAGCAGCAGTTCAGTTTTTGGAGAGAAAAACAGGGGATTTTGGTTCTTGCTTGAAGGAGTCTCTTAGGCCTATGAAAGCACACTTAACATACATCAATATAACACCAATTCATCATAGATTCATTCCATACAAGTAGCAACAAGTTCAGCTTCAAAATATGTAAGCAAACAAGGTAAGAATGAGAAGAAATATATCATCCAATCCCAAGAGCTAATTAATGGCCAATCACTCATAATCCAATTACCATGGAAGAAGATGTAATAAATACTTAGAATCATGTCATGGGAGCAACATATAATCACCAAGATTCAAGAAAACAAGAATTCAAGCAAGAATCATCAAATTCATCCAACTTCTACTATTCACATGCTTGCCAAATCTCATCAATCCACCATGGAAATAAACTCAAAAGCACACAAAAGAGAGAGGAGAGGGATTAGAATAACATCATGAGCTTACCTTTCAAATCTGGGAAGATATGGATGTGATTTGAGCTCAAAATCTTCAAAAATGGCCAAAAGGGTTTCTCTTCCCTTCCTTCTCCTTGGAGCTGATCATGATTGAGAGGGAGAGAGGAAATGGATCAGTTCTCTTGGTTAAGGGGCTGAAATGGGGTGTTAACTCATGGCTCAAATCATGGTTAAGGGTTTGGTTAAGTTCAAGTGGGGTCCACAAAGCCTAGTTAGGTCAAAAGGTAGTTCTTAAGCGTAAGGGGCTCGTTTCGGATGAAAAACAGGGAATCAAATGGTCTTCGAAAAATATGAATCTTGATTCTTCATCTTTCTTTCTTCGATACGAATCCAACGCATCTTCCAGAATTCGAATCCGAATTCCCGAGCTCAAGTTACGCCTTCCGGAACACAAGGTGTGCTAAAGCTCGTTAGGCCCTTATGTCCCTAAAACATAAAACGATTTCAAAACCGTATCAAACGAACTCAAAAACAAGTAACGAACATAAAGACACATTCATAACACATATAAATCACACATAGCACGTAATCACAAAAATCGAAAACGAAAACGGACACAAACGGAGTAAGAACAAAACAAAGAAGATGAACAGGTATAAGTAAATCACATAAGGTCAAATAAGTTTCAAGTAATTCAAATATATCACATAATAAGTATAATAAACACATAATTCACATAATTAAATAATTAAAAGCGCACATAGCTCACCCGTGAAGGCGTACCTGGAAAGGCCGGACGAGCGGGATGTTACAAACTCCCCTCCTTCAAAAGGACCTGTCCTCAGGTCCTAAGAGAGACCTAAGAGGACGCTTGAACGAACTCAACTCCACGCTTCCACTGCGCTTCTCTGATCCAAGAGTTGTAATCTCCTCGGGACATTACTTCCTTAATTAGAAATAAGGAAGACTTCTCATGTCCCGATTACTCGGTGGTACTCACCAAATCCGAGTGAATCCCCTTCGTTTAGCAAACTTTGGTTTGCTCCCACTTCTGATTAAAATTGAAAAGTAGATGGGAAGAAATTACCGGTTGTTGATGTTCGGTCTTCTACCGAAAGCACTTTAGACATTGCTACACTAAGTCTACAATGTGTCTTCTTATGCCAACACCATTACTGGCTCTTCAAGTCTCGAACCATGAGTGAAATTAGTCTCGTGACTAAGCACTTCTTGAGACATAGGCCCCAACCCTCCGTTAGCTACGCACAACCGAAGTCTTCTTTAGTACCTCGATCATAATGGAGAAGTTTGAGTATCCTCGTGTAATCCAGGTAACTCTCTTCAAAAGCCTTATCTACTCGAACCACGCCTCTTCCTTATCTTTCATGTCATGGGACGACACTTGCCCAACGTCAAACCTTCTGTTGACTCCCGATGACACTAGAGACTTAATCTCTGAGGCAATTCTCGGTTCTTCTACCAAAATCCGTAGTCGACCATGTAGCACCCGAGCGCAAGGTACCACATCCCCCGCACCGAGACCCGACCCGAATATGAAATGGACGATCCATACTCGAGCTAAGTCACGGCGAACGGGGACAAACACACCCGCTAAGCTAGGCGGGCTAACCCTCAAACCATAAAATCAGAGTGATTACGAATACGGAAGCAATAACTGGCCATAATATAAACAATGAGTAATCAAACTCCAAAAATAATTCATATACATTATCAAATGCCGTCAAGGCTCAAACAACCAATACGCTCCATTATTAATCAATACAATGATCCAACGTGCAACATGTGAGTGTAAGACCAGAATACAAGGGTAAAAGCAAATGCAAGACCTATGACTCGAAATCCCGCCTAGCCCCCTTGACACCTGCATAACACAACTGAAAACCAAACGGGTTCAGTCCAAAAGGGACTGGTGGGTATAAAAGCAGGGCATAGTATAATATACGACAGTATTTAACAATCACATGTAGGATATAATCCCAAGTTAGGTTTTTAAAGAATTTCCCAAGTGGGTGAATAGAATTCATCAAAAGGGATTATAACGATTCATTAACATTAGGTCATTATTGGCCCGGCGAGTGGGCGTGCATTATCTCCAACCAACACCTCGTGTAATTCATTAACATTCATTCTTTCTTTCTTTTCATGCATATCATTCTTTCGTGCGCATTCAATAACATTTACACCTTCTTCCTCCGGGTTGGTGGCGGGTTTGCAAGGCCCATCCACCCATTCATTGACCAAAAGGGGAACATGACTCCCCAGATGGCACTCAGCGTCCATTCCTCGCTAACTCCTAACGAGGTCCGGTTACGCCGTTCATTGGTGGGACTAGTGTGAGGGTTTACCGTCAGCCCTTGCCTCCTCGGGTCCCCACTCACACCAAGCCCCTGGGCCCCATTCAGTGCATAACATTTATTCATTCTCGCCAAAACATTAGGTAGGGTTCAAGAAATAAGGGCTTTACGTTTGCAATCATTTACTCGATAAAAGACTCAATATATATATATATATCGTATTACTTGGGTTTAAAACTTTTCACATAGGGAGATATATCAGGTCGTTTTATCTAAGTAGAAGAGAAACCCACCTTAAACGGCAACAAGGAGAACACACGAGCCCTACAGACCGGCCTTGTAACGCCCCGGTTTTTCAATTTTATTAATATGTCATATTTGCTTCTAAATTACGCAATTAAATTATTTAATTATGTGATTAATCGTTTTTACATGTTTTATATTTAATTTTATTATAATGGCTATTATTTTATTTTATTATATTTTATCTTAATTTATTATTAATTTTATAAATATTTTGTATTATAATATATATATATATATATATATATATATATATATATATATATATATATATTCAATTATTCTTAATTTAACTATTAATGTTAATTATGTTATTAATTTAATGATTATGCTAATTAAGTGTTATGTTAATTAATCATGCTCTAATTAATTAATTACGTGACTCTAATGATTTTTATAAATTAATTTGATTTATTTAATTTAAACTATTTATGCATGGGATTTATTTGAATTATGCATGAATTGCATGAAAATGGGCATGTCACTTAATTTGTGTTTCGTTCATATATGAAATGATATCGAATTGCCACGAATTTGTAGTATGTCATAAATATATGTGTTATGAATATGATTTTATGCTCGATTTATATTTTCGAATTCATTTGATATGTTAACGGATTTAATTTTTATTGAGGAACCAAATCGGGGGGCTAACGAGCACTTAGCGTACCCTTGGTTCCGAATTTAATATCTTGAGCTCGGGAACTCGGATTCGAGTTCCGTCAACTCCGCTGAACTCGTAACGAAAATGCGAGTTTAGTAAACTTAGCCTTATATTTTTCCTAAATCATTTGAACCTCCGAAATCCAACCGAAAAACAAATCGGCGACCATTTTGACCTTGCTGTACAAAATTATCCATATCTTGCTCAAACCATAACCAAATTAACCATGGTTTGATTCTTTAAAACCCTAACTCAACCATCTATCATGACATATCAAGCCTTAACCGAGATAACCCTCACACAATCCTCAAAAACTCAGCCAAAGCTTCTGCAGTCATTCCAATCCCGTAACCCTTCCATCCTTGGAGATTGTGGAGCTCAAATCTCATCCAAACTTCAACGAATCAACAAGGTAAGCTTAGGGTTGTATTATATGTTCATTTCTGATCATTTCCACCCTTTCATTCATGAAGTTGAGCATGGTTTCATCAGTTCTGGGCATTTTTCGGAAAATAAGAAAATTTGGGCAATTTCTTGATCTCCTTCGATTCTCAATGGTTTTGATTGATTCCAAGCTTGATGTTGATTGTTTTAACATCCTCATATCATTTATGATCATTGATTTCTTAGTGGTTGAGATATTAATGAGTTATCATTTATGAACTTTTGAGAAAACTTTCATGAATGTCACGTATGGTTCCATTTCTTGTTTGAGCTTGTTTGAAACTGATACATACGTTGAAATGGTGTTTCTTCGATGAGTATTTGATGGTCTAAACTGATATGGATAGGTGGAGTTGAAGTGAGTGCTTCTTGCCCTGTTTTCCGTGACCTTTGCCCTGTTCTTCACCCGTTTGGTTGCTGTCAAAAAGCTGCTGCGTTTCCTTCTTTCTTTTGCTGTTAATTTCGTGACTTTATGGGATCATTCTAGTGGAGTACTTGCAGCTTTTCATGCATGATCTTGTTGCCTTTCTTGCTTGTACATGACTGTAGTTGCTGCTGCGTTTTTCTGTCAAAAACAGGGGATGTGATGGTGTGAGACACGGGTGTGTTGTTTTGCTCTTTCCTGCGTGTAACGGGGGTGCTGTTTGGACTGGAATCGCTGTACCGAGACACGGGGGTGTCTCGGTCTGAGCTTGGGAGGTGACACGGGGGTGTCACCCCGTTTTTCAGAACTCTTTGTCTGCGTTTCTGGGTTGCTGCTGTATGTATGCTACTGCCGCCTGCGTTTTCCTGTCGTGCGACGCATGAATGTGGCTGCTGCTGCTGTTATATGTGCATGGCCGTATTTAATTTGTGCAGGGTGTGTTAGTGTGTATACATGGCTGTTGTGGTTGTGTGCTTTGTGTGTGCGTAGCATGCTTGGTTGTGGTGTTATATATATGCATTGTTTGTGTGTTGTGTGAGTATATATATAGGTATATATTATATATTGTATATATGCATGGCTGTATTTGTGTGTGCATGGTATTATTTCATTTGCATGCATGAATATATTATATATATTGTATATGTGCATGCATGGATATGTAATGTGTGTGTACGTGTATATATATATATATGTTATATATATTATATGTTATTACATATTATATATAATGATTATATATATTTATTATATATATTAAATATTATTTGATTTAATTCAATTTTTGAAATTTATTTGAATTTTATTTCGCGTATTTATCCTACCGATTATTGATTGAATGTTTTTTTTATTTTATTCCTAATTGTGAATTTGAATAATATGTGTTATGCTTATTAAATGGATTTTAGATTAATTGATATGTATTATGAATTATGAATGTTATGAATTTATGAAAATTATATGAATTTATGAAATTATGAATTTATGAACTTATGAAATTAAATGAAATATATGAACGAATGATTTGATTCTATGTCTTAAATTCTTTAATTGTGCACATGAACATGTTCATTACACAATATTGTTTTTTTTATGCACTTATATCATGTTCATTGCATGTCGTGCGTCATATTTGGTTCATTTAGAGTCTTGAGTCTCACGAAACGTCATGTGTCTTTTATACAGTTTATCTCCAGGGTGGAGAGATCTTGATCGCTCAGGCACTTGGTACTCGTATCCTTGTTTCGTCATGGTTCAGGTGAGGGTGTTTTCGTTCTAATTACGTATGAAACCCTACGACCCTTATGTGAAAAGCTTTGGCCAAAACCTTATGATTATATATGTATATGTTACTTTTAAAGTAAAGTCATTGAGTAAAGATTGATCGAATAAACCCTTTTCAAATGAATTATGAAATATGTTATGTTCCTATGAATTGAAATGTTTGGCGAGACACATTTATGATTTATGATTTTACGAGCCCCGGGACATAGTATATGTGGCAAACCGAGGAAGCAAGGGCTGACGGGGATCCCATATACTAGTCCCAACCAAACTACGGTGATACCGGCCCTCGCTAGGAGGTTTAGCGGGGAATGGGAGCTGAGTGCCCTTGGGGGAGTCATGAAACCCCATTGGCCTATGTATGAGGTGGCCGGGTCTTGCTAACCTGTCCACCACCCGGAGGAAGAAGGTTGGAACTTGATTTATGATTTATGATTATGTTATATTATGATTGTTATGCACCGTGCGGGAAGGCCGGGACACGGATTGCCCAAACGAATATGATTTATGATATATGGTCTGTGTGTATTATGATATATTGCATGATCGCCTAATCAACATAGTAATGATAGTTGTCGTACACGGTCGGAGTTTGGTTGGAGATTGTGCACGCTCACTCGCCGAGCCTTATGTATATGTATGATTTATGAATGTAATGAATTAATATGATTAGTCGTAAAATCCGAGTATTGCTTGGTCATTCTCTTGCCCTTTTTGGGAACTAACTTTAAATAAAACCTTTACTCGGAATTTATGACTTGCATGTGCATATTTCTTATATATATACGTATCGCTCCTGCTCACTCAGTCTTCTAGAGACTGACCCTCTCCCTTCTCAACACTTTAGTGTGCAGGTTTGGCTTTGGAGTCCGAGCTAGGCGGAGTTATGTTGGGTCTGAGTCAGTCAGTTAAGTTAGAAGCGTCTCTGCATTCACCTCATGTATTTATGTTGTAAATGATTCAACCTTGTAAGATCATGGAATTGATTTTTGTATAATTGCTATTGAATGGCTTTGGTTGAGCTTTGATTAGGAGTTTAACAGAGGCCTGAAGAGCCCAATTCTGCTTATGGTTTGTATGTTTGAAATTTTAGTTGTCCGGAGTATTATGTCTCGTTGATTGGTTGTTATTGCAGGGTCTAAGTTCCGCCTAGCTTAGGAGGGTTTTATGTTTGTCTCCCGTTCGCTATGGTTTGATACGGGTACAGATTTACCATTTCGTTACTCGTGTTGGGCCATAGTGCGGGGGATGTGGTGCCTCACGTGCGGGGTGCTACAGGCCTCGTCTCCAACGGACTCAAAATCTGTGCAAGAGAGTTGAGGTGAGACTCAATATGACCAAATAAGACGCTCGGCAATGCAATGCTCATGATATGAATATGTAAAAGATAAAATTATGTTATGAAAATGTTCATGTGCACTATTAATACATTTAAATCATATAATCAAGTCATTCAATCAATCGTTCACGTTCATTCGAATTCATAATTTCACATTTCCACTTAATTAATTTCAAGAATTTCAAATAGAATCAAAGCACAAGTTAAATCACATTTCTAATTAGCAAATAGACAATTAAATTCATTCAATTTAAAAATCGAAAATTAAATAAAACATGAAATAGGTAACATTTAAATTCTAAATTTCAATTAAATCAAATAACATTTAAAATATAACAAACCTATATATATATATATATATATATATATATATATACACGTACAACAATTCTCATGCATGCAAATTAACATGCACCAAATACCATTACCATGTATACATTCTAACTTATTAATCATGCATGCAAATTATCTATCTATATATAATTATATATAATATGCATGCGTTTATTACATATATATTTTTATACGTATATAAAAGAAATACATGCAATTTCATACCAATACCGTGCATGCAAAAACTTATTTATATATATATACAGGCATACGTACAAAATGCATGAAAGTTCATGCATAATACAAAATTTATATGCATGCAAATCATTAAAGCATAAACAATTCATGCATGAAACATATATATATATATCACGCAACTTAACTTGGAAACAGAGGGCGACACGGGTATGTCACCAACATTGAACAAACCGAGACACCCCCGTGTCTCGGTACAGAGAAAACAAGCCACCCTACACCCCCGTGTCTCGCTGAAAAAGGAAGGATTGACACCCCCGTGTCAAAGCGTGCAGCAGCAGCAACATGACGCAAACTAACCCCCTGTTTCTAAGCTTAAAACGCAGCCACAACTGATGCAATATTTGGGCAAGAAAAGCAGCAACAAATAGCATGAAAAGCAGCAACAAATCAGCCTTAACAATGCACAAAATTGACAGCAAAACAAGGAGGAAACACAGCAGTTTTGACAGCAACTTTCAGGCAAAAAAAACAGGGTATAAATCGCGAAAAACAGGGCATGAAATGATCTCCATTAATCCCAACACATTCATGTAAGTTAGGCTATCAAATGTGCAGCAAAACACCACAAATTCAATGTATAAATCAGTTCCAAAAGAGCTCAACCAAGAAAAGTTGTCATACGTGACATTTCATGAAGTTTTCCTCATTGTTCCATAATTGATATCTCAAAAATACCTCAACTACCATGTAATCAATGATCATAAATGAAAAGAGGATGTCAAAACAATCATTTTCAGGATTGGAATCAATCAAATCCATGAAAAATTGAATGAGATCAACAAATAAGCTCTAAATCCCTTATTTTTGAATTCAGTCAAGAAACTCATGAAACCATGATCAAATTTGGGGATGAATGAATGAAAATGATTAGGAATGAACATACAACACAACCCTAAGCTTACCTTGTTGATTGCATGAAGATTGGATGACATTTGAGCTCCAAAATCTCCAAGGAATGCTAGGTTACGGGAGAGAACTGGAGAGCAGTAACTTTGGCTGAGATTTGTGAATTGTGTGAGGGTTGGTTCGGTTAGGGCATGGTACAGCAGGTTAGGTGGTTAAGTTAGGGTTCTATTACATCAAACCATGGTTAATTTGGTCAACAAATGAATAAGTTATGGCCATTTTAGTGCAACAAGGTCAGTTTCGTCGCCGTTTTGATTTTCAGTTGAATTTTGGAGGTTCAAATGACGTTAGAAAAATATAAGGCTAAGTTTACTAAACTCAAATTTTCGTTACGAGTTCAGCAAAGTTGACGGAACTCGAATCCGAGTTCCCGAGCTCAAGATATTAAATACGGAACCAAGGGTGTGCTAAGTGCTCATTAGCCCCCGACTTGGATTCCAAAATTCAAATTAAATCTGAAACACATGCAAATGAATCCGAAAATACGAAACGAACATATATTCATATACAAGACACGTATAAGTTCAACATATTAAATTTGCACGCAATTTCGGTATCAATTCAAATAGAAACGAAGCACGTCAATGTCACTCATACGCAATGTAACAATAAAATTAACAATATTACAAATAATATACTATAAATACGTATATAATATATTATAATTAATAATGCATGCATACGTATATATATATAATGAATACATGCATGCATATATAATTTATAAATATAAATGCATGCATAATTATATTCATGCACACGTACACAATAATATATATATATATATATATATATATATATATATATATATATATATATATATATTTATATTATATAAATATATTTAATATTAATAACATTAAATAAAATAATTAACATTTAATACATTTAAAATAAATTAAATATGTAAAACACGTATAATTAATTATTCGCGCAATTGGATAAACACATACTTCATGCTATACAAAATAAGAAAAACGGGGGCGTTACAACCTCTCCCCCTTAAAAGAATCCGTCCTCGGATTCACTATCTGGCTGAAAACAATTAATGAAGGAACCCCGTTCCTCACAAACAACAAGGAGAGAATCCCCGTCTCTCAAACATCAATGAGAGGGCCCCGTCTCTCAAGAGCAACAAAGAGAGAACCCCGTCTCTCAAAAACAACAAAGAGAGAACCCCGTCTCTCGTAAACAAGCAACGAAGTTCAAAATACAAAATACAGCCATAACGAAGAACAAACATCAAGGAGAAAACGTCAAAATATCCAATTACGGCAACTTAGTCAAACAATCATATAAAGCCAGAGAACAATCATCACTTACTTACATCCAATATCGATCGTACAACCATAATCAGTAAATCAAAGAGTCAAAGCGTAAATTAGCAAAATTAGTTGAATTAACAATGCGTGTATGCGTATGCCATGGATGTCTGAGGTACCGTTCACCATGGAAATGAATTTGAAGCCAAAACCTTCTGGTCCCAAGGTATGGTCTGAACCCAAAAGCTAGCTCGACTCTTGGCTTGTCTTTAATATCTTCAATGTGTCCACCTTCTTCCATTTCTCAGTGATACGTTAACCCTGATCCAATTAACCTGTTTTTTCCAGACGAGTTTTACCCTACATCTTCAGATTCCAGGCCAGTCTTTTCCCTGGTTCATGCCTCCTTCTATAATTTGGTGAAACCCCTTGCAATTCAATGACCTTTTTGATTAATAATCATAGCCATCTTGACAAGTTCTTTCCGAATTGGGTGGTGATCATCGGTTTCCAAAAATTTGGATTAATCTCTTCATGAATCATTTCCTTACCCCTTCATCCTCCTAAAGCCATTAAGTGCGCATTAAATTTCGGTCCACCCAATTTCTAATCGAGGGAAAAGTTCCTTGATACTTCTTGAGATTCAGATCAAGTCCTTACATAGTCACTTCTTTCTGATTCCTTTCTGCTCAAATTCCTTCTAACTTGTTATGGAAAAACGACTAGCGATGCTGTAGGGTTTTATTGTGTTACTTGATGTCCGAATTCCTCCAATACTTAGCCAGATTACCCTCTATGGTTACCATCACGAACGCATTAATTGGATTTAATCTCTGTTCCCTGAAGCGATTTAAGGGTCTCGCCGAAGCTCTTCCATAATTCCATCATTTTCCAAAAGCTGAATCCCATGTATAGAAATGCTGGCCAAACCCTCTCCTCAATATCCCGTGGTGTCCTTCAACACTAACTTAATACTTAACGCTCACTTTAACAGTTTAACCATTAAGGTTCTTTTATTTATTCCAATCACCACCATTAGGACTTCCAGATCTTCCTTAATTTGAAATTCTGCTATTCCTTACTAAGATATTTCTTCGAGTACCACTTCAATCTTCCAAGTTGTTTCTCGGTCGTGCTCTCCCCCTTAAATTTCTATTATCACGTATTGAACTCCATCGATTCTTCTTTTGTCGAAGTTCTGGATGAATAATTCCCATTAGGGAGGATTTAATCAAAAGGCCAACCCCAAAGTTTTGCTTTTCAACTTCCCTTCTACTTCGCTTGATGCCCTAACCCCTTTCCTAATCTCGTCTGATCCAAACACCCCGCAATCAACTCTAATCTTGCTTCGCTTTATAAATTCCCGTTTCCATTAACCTATCCTTTACTTGAAATTCTTTGTTTCCCCGAAGTCATCTTCATTGAATTCGAAAGTGGCTCGGTTAAGCAATACTTGATAGTTAGGATGAAAGAACTTCCTATCAATTAAACACTAGAATGCATGTCGGGTTAAAATTGACGATGCATGTGTCACGTTTACATCAAACAATTATGCATCACATTAGCGCAACGAAACCAAATAGAAATGCACGGATAAACATACAGCCAGAAGAGTAAATAATTAATGCGAAATATGATGCACCTGCTATGAATGTTCTGGAACCTGTCACCAATGTGCTAAGCTATTAGCTCAGTAGCTTTTCTTCGTTCCTCCAATCCCGAGGTTACTTGACTTGGTGATTATTCCTTACCTTTCCCACGGTCTTCGAGGTTTCCATGAATCTTTATAATCAACTTGTATCTTCCACTATCTGAGATTGCAATTTCTTGATCCCTAATTCTTCCAATTCAACTTCATAACATGACAATTCAGCTTGGACTTGGAAAACGAACTCAAATCCCGTTCTCAATATCGCCACCTTCCCTAAATTTGTATTCACATAATTACTTGCCTCTCTCTCCACTCCCTTCCGGACTTGTTTCCCCATCTTAATCGACATCCAGAGCACCTAAATCCAACTCTTCCCGGTCTTAACTTCAACAAACTTGATTTCAAATCACTAGGTTGAGTCAGAAATCCTTCTTTATCGACCCTTGGTGTACAACTCCTACTGGATCCATTTTATCTTAACTTCTCTTAATTATTGATACCTCTTCAATGATCCAAATTCGGAATCAAAATACCTTCAAGGTTTGTTCACTTCATTCATTAGGTTGAAAGATCCCGTTGCATCAAATCAAAGGCACCTTATATGGCAGAGCCGTATATGTCAATCGTCTCAGTCGTAACCATCTCCCAATCAATCCTTATTTCACCAAGTGTCCTTATATACTTGCATCTCTGAAGTCGAGCCTCCAATTCAGTTCCTCACCTTGAACTCTAGCTCTATCCATGAAGACCATGCATCTCGAATCCTCTATATCATTTCCTCGTGCAACCCTTCTATCTTCCATGCCTAAAAAAGGACTTGCAATAGAGCGTTGTTAGCGTGATATTTTGGCCGTGGTTTGATATTATTTTCATAACCTGTAAATCATAACTCATTTCGGAGATATATGCATGCGATTAATACATGCTCATGGCACTTATTCAACACGAAAGGCACAGATTCACTATAGAATGCAACAAGTAATTCGACAAGATTAAAAGAAGGACAATTTCATGTTCAAAATCAATGCAATGCGCACATTATCACGTAGTTCCTATGCCGAACGACCTATACTGACCCACACGATACGAGAACCCGAGTTTTGCAACCCGAGGCTCTGATACCACTTAAGGATGTAGCACCCGAGCACAAGGTACCACATCCCCCCGCACCGAGACCTGACCCGAATATGAAATGGACGATCCATACTCGAGCTAAGTCACGGTGAACGGGGACAAACACATACGCTAAGCTAGGTGGGCTAACCCTCAAACCATAAAATCAGAGTGATTACGAATACGGAAGCAATAACTGGCCATAATATAAACAATGAGTAATCAAACTCCAAAAATAATTCATATACATTATCAAATGCCGTCAAGGCTCAAACAACCAATACGCTCCATTATTAATCAATACAATGATCCAACGTGCAACATGTGAGTGTAAGACCAGAATACAAGGGTAAAAGCAAATGCAAGACCTATGACTCGAAATCCCGCCTAGCCCCCTTGACACCTGCATAACACAACTGAAAACCAAACGGGTTCAGTCCAAAAGGGACTGGTGGGTATAAAAGCAGGGCATAGTATAATATACGACAGTATTTAACAATCACATGCAGGCTATAATCCCAAGTGAGGTTTTTGAAGAATTTCCCAAGTGGGTGAATAGAATTCATTAAAAGGGATTATAACGATTCATTAACATTAGGTCATTATTGGCCCGACGAGTGGGCGTGCATTATCTCCAACCAACACCTCGTGTAATTCATTAACATTCATTCTTTCTTTCTTTTCATGCATATCATTCTTTCGTGCGCATTCAATAACATTTACACCTTCTTCCTCCGGGTTGGTGGCGGGTTTGCAAGGCCCATCCACCCATTCATTGACCAAAAGGGGAACATGACTCCCCAGATGGCACTCAGCGTCCATTCCTCGCTAACTCCTAACGAGGTCCGGTTACGCCGTTCATTGGTGGGACTAGTGTGAGGGTTTACCGTCAGCCCTTGCCTCCTCGGGTCCCCACTCACACCAAGCCCCTGGGCCCCATTCAGTGCATAACATTCATTCATTCTCGCCAAAACATTAGGTAGGGTTCAAGAAATAAGGGCTTTACGTTTGCAATCATTTACTCGATAAAAGACTCAATATATATATATATCGTATTACTTGGGTTTAAAACTTTTCACATAGGGAGATATATCAGGTCGTTTTATCTAAGTAGAAGAGAAACCCACCTTAAACGGCAGCAAGGAGAACACACGAGCCCTACAGACCGGCCTCGTCTCCAACGGACTCAAAATCTGTGCAAGAGAGTTGAGGTGAGACTCAATATGACCAAATAAGACGCTCGGCAATGCAATGCTCATGATATGAATATGTAAAAGATAAAATTATGTTATGAAAATGTTCATGTGCACTATTAATACATTTAAATCATATAATCAAGTCATTCAATCAATCGTTCACGTTCATTCGAATTCATAATTTCACATTTCCACTCAATTCATTTCAAGAATTTCAAATAGAATCAAAGCACAAGTTAAATCACATTTCTAATTAGCAAATAGACAATTAAATTCATTCAATTTAAAAATCAGAAATTAAATAAAACATGAAATAGGTAACATTTAAATTCTAAATTTCAATTAAATCAAATAACATTTAAAATATAACAAACCTATATATATATATATATATATATATATATATATATACACGTACAACAATTCTCATGCATGCAAATTAACATGCACCAAATACCATTACCATGTATACATTCTAACTTATTAATCATGCATGCAAATTATCTATATATATATATATATATATATATATATAATATGCATGCGTTTATTACATATATATTTTTATACGTATATAAAAGAAATGCATGCAATTTCATGCATCAATTACCAATACCGTGCATGCAACAACTTATTTATATATATATACAGGCATACGTACAAAATGCATGAAAGTTCATGCATAATACAAAATTTATATGCATGCAAATCATTAAAGCATAAACAATTCATGCATGAAACATATATATATATCACACAGCTTAACTTGGAAACAGAGGGTGAGACGGGTGTGTCACCAACATTGAACAAACCGAGACACCCCCGTGTCTCGGTACAGAGAAAACAGGCCACCCTACACCCCCGTGTCTCGTTGAAAAAGGAAGGATTGACACCCCAATGTCAAAGCGTGCAGCAGCAGCAACATTACGCAGACTAACCCCCTGTTTCTAAGCTTAAAACGCAGCCACAACTGATGCAATATTTGGGCAAGAAAAGCAGCAAAAATCAGCCTTAACAATGCACAAAACTGACAGCAAAACAAGGAGGAAACGTAGCAGTTTTGACAGCAACTTTCAGGCCAAAAAAACAGGGTATAAATCGTGAAAAATAGGGCATGAAATGATCTCCATTAATCCCAACACATTCATGTAAGTTAGGCTATCAAATGTGCAGCAAAAAACCACAAATTCAATGTATAAATCAGTTCCAAAAGAGCTCAACCAAGAAAAGTTGTCATACGTGACATTTCATGAAGTTTTCCTCATTGTTCCATAATTGATATCTCAAAAATACCTCAACTACCATGTAATCAATGATCATAAATGAAAAGAGGATGTGAAAACAATCATTTTCAGGCTTGGAATCAATCAAATCCATGAAAAATTGAATGAGATCAACAAATATGCTCTAAACCCCTTATTTTCGAATTCAGTCAAGAAACTCATGAAACCATGATCAAATTTGGGGATGAATGAATGAAAATGATTAGGAATGAACATATAACACAACCCTAAGCTTACCTTGTTGATTGGATGAAGATTGGATGAGATTTGAGCTCCAAAATCTCCAAGGAATGCTCGGTTACAGGAGAGAACTGGAGAGCAGTAACTTTGGCTGAGATTTGTGAATTGTGTGAGGGTTGGTTCGGTTAGGTCATGGTACATAAGGTTAGGTGGTTGAGTTAGAGTTCTATAGCATCAAACCATGGTTAATTTGGTCAACAAATGAATACGTTATGGCCATTTTAGTGCAACAAGGTCAGTTTCGTCGCCGTTTCGTTTTTCGGTTGAATTTGGGAGGTTCAAATGACGTTAGAAAAATATAAGGCTAAGTTTACTAAACTTCAATTTTCGTTATGAGTTCAGCGAAGTTGACGGAACTCGAATCCGAGTTCCCGACCTCAAGATATTAAATACGGAACCAAGGGTGCGCTAAGTGCTCGTTAGCCCCCGACTTGGATTCCAAAATTCAAATTAAATCCGAAACACATGCAAATGAATCCGAAAATACAAAACGAACATATATTCATATATAAGACACGTATAAGTTCAACATATTAAATTTGCACGCAATTTCGGTATCAATTCAAATAGAAACGAAGCACGTAAATGTCACTCATACGAAATGTAACAATAAAATTAACAATATTACAAATAATATACTATAAATACGTATATAATATATTATAAATAATAATGCATGCATACGTATATATATATAATGAATACATGCATGCATATATAATTTATAAATATAAATGCATGTATAATTATATTCATGCACACGTACACAATAATATATATATATATATATATATGTAACGCCCCAATTTCCGGCTTTCCAGGTACGCGAATTAATTGCCAAATGTGTCTTAACTTCCATTCAATCATTATGTGTTAATTTATAAATTTTACGACATTAGATTCTTAATATTTCCATGGAATTATATGAATTAATTGGTAATGTGAATATTTTCTCATATATGACCTTAATTGCTCAATTATCTTAATATGTGGACTCAATTACATATCATGAATTGGAATTAATTGTACATTTTCCACGAGACAATACTTGGTTGCATCCATTCATATAAATGAGGGACTAAATTGCAAAGTATGATGATTCATCATGGTTAGTGGGAGATATTTTATATCATATCATATACATGTATCTTATATGCTTGATCATCATTTTTTCATCCCATTTTTTCTACACACACACACACACTAAATACCGGTTGAAACACCAAGAGGAGAAGGAAGATTTCATCTCAAATTTCAAGCTATAATCCAAGGAAGAACTTATAAGTGGAAGCATCATCATCATCTCACCATTTCATCCTTTCTTTCTTCATAAATAAGGTAGAATGGGAAATTATATGATTTCTTGATTCTTGATTGAATAGGGTTTGATAATTAAATAATAAATGCTTGTGTATTTATGGATTGGAAGCATGTTATGATCATTAGACTTGGAAATTGTATGAAAATCTTGAATTACATGGAGGTTAGGAGGCATATGTATATATGGAGGTTATGGATAAATTCTTGATGATTTGGTGCATGTTTCATGGATTAGTTGATTCCTAATTGATATATATAAGTTATATGCATGTTATATGTTATTTTGGAGCATTTTGGTTGAGTTTACTTTGGGTTTTCATTCCTTTTCTTCCTCCCCCGAAGCTACCCCTGTTTTGGGCCTTTTTCCACCTCTGGAACAGTACCCGGCCGGGTACTTTTTGTGCATAAAAAGTACCCGGGCGGGTAGTTTCATGCCGAAAGCTTCTGTACTGCTTTACCCGGGCGGGGAACTTTTCCCTTGAATTTTACCCGGCCGGGTACTCCCTCATCCGAACTCCAAATGACCTGATTTTTGATTCGTTGGAAAGCTCTTGAAGTCTAGAACAACCTACAACCTACAATCGGAATAATCTCAATATCTTTTCCCATTTATGAGTTATGATCAATTCTTTTTGGTGTCGCTGCTTTCCCGACAAACTACACTCGCCTAACTTCAACCGCCCGCCATTTTCTCCTTGCTTTGAACTAGAAAACGAGCCACATTTGCTCGGAAAGGTCTTTGTGTGTAGTTTCATATCCAACAAGCAAAACTCAATTCACACTTCTAGAATTAAAGATATTCCTGTTTTCCCTCAACATGTGCATTTTCTAAAATTGCCCGTTTTTGTCAAACTTCACCAAAACCTCTATTATTGCATTCTTTTCACTTCCTTAGCCCGTATGTGACTTATATGAGTTATAAACTTGGTTTAGTGATATTTGTGCTCTTAATTGACATTACTTAAATATTATTGCATAACATATTGATTATAAATACGCCGTGCGTCACTATTTGGTATATACCTATTTATCACTAATCATTTCCAAGCTCTCAAGTGTTTAGCAAGCAGGTTATGATCGTGCAAAGCAATGCGCGTACCATGATTGAATCGTTCAATGGATAACAAGCGAATCAGGCTCATGCAAAGCAATGCGTGTAGTTTGATTGGTATCATGTTCATGCAAAGCAATGCGTGCAATGTGATTAATGTCATGAATGGGATGACCCCTGAATCCATCAGGAAACTGGTGGAGGAAGGAATCCCGCACGTGGGATTCATAAATCCTAACGTGCGTAGCATGTATGAACGAGATGACCCCTGAATCCATCAGGAAACTGGTGGAGGAAGGAATCCTGCACGTGGGACTCATAAATCCTGACGTGCGTAGCATGAATGTGTATCGACAAGGAAGGGCCATTCCGTTTAGGTTCCCCTTACCTTGAAGATGCTTTATCGTGTTCTTGCAGGTACATGCTAGACCGGAATCGAGCTGAGTCGAGTCCTCGCATTCGAGCCCCGTAAGGTGTATTTATTTATTTGTTTATCATTTCCAAGGAATTATTGTCAAAACTACTTGTTATGTATTTAGGAGACGATAATGTATTGATATGTAAAACCCATGTGTAAATTACTTGATAAATGGTCGATAATATATTATGCTTCCGCTTTATTCTATTACATGTATAAATTAGTCCCGTCTAGCTAGTTGATCTCTTTGCACTGTCACCCGTTCGCTGCAGGTTGATTCATGTACGGACCACCCACTTTGTATGTGGATCGACCTGTAGTGCGGGGGTGTAGCATCCTTACGTGTTGGGGTGCTACAATATATATATATTTATATTATATAAATATATTTAATATTAATAACATTAAATAAAATAATTAACATTTAATACATTTAAAATAAATTAAATATGTAAAACACGTATAATTAATTATTCGCGCAATTGGATAAACACATACTTCATGCTATACAAAATAAGAAAAACGGGGGCGTTACAGACCATACCCTTGTTGGAACCACGCTCAGCAAAGACCACAGAACACTGAAGGAGGACTAACGACTCCTCGAAGCAAACTAGAAGGGTATTTATCTTCCACAACTAACCTGTGCAGCTCACGGTAATATATACTCATCCTAAATCTTGTCTTCTTCTTAGATGGGACTAAAGTATTCCACGAAGAAGTATTCACAAGGATGAAATTACCTTCTAAGAGCTCATCAACTACGACTTAACTCCAACAACCTCGCTAGAGTCCACTGGAAGAGAAACTCCAAACACAAAACAATTCCGGGATAAAGATCACGACAACCTCAATTTCCTCATGGGTGGAAACAAATTCCATCTTCAAAGAAACACCAAAGGTGGCTTACTTCGATCTTTGTCTCCTTAAGCTTGGCTCGACCTCTAAGTTAACTCAAAGGAAAGCCACGAAGCTTATCGCACCGTCCCAGAATTACCAACCACTTCTACAAAGGATATCAACGGGCTAGCCTTCCATCTAACACCCGTAGATACCGTTGAGCCCCGAATGGACCTCCTACAAACAACTTCCCATGCCTATGGTAACACCGTTATCTTAACAGAACCTGGCGCCTTCAAGAACAACCACCGGAAGAGAACCGCCACCAGGAAAGCTCGGCCCTCGCAACTTTCCAAACACTCGACACTCTTCTCACCAACCTCTCTCCAAAGAGAGAGACAACACAAAAGAGAAAAGAAAACGGAAACCACAAGCAAGCAAGTAATAACAAAGACACGAAAGCACCGAGAACAAAAAGAAAAAGAAAAGTAACACCAATTAAAATAAAATGCATGTATGTAGTGCCATGAATGTTTGGTATACCTTTCACCAAGGTAAAATGTTGATCTCGACATCAAGCTCCTCGCCTCCACTTGCATCAACTCGGACCTGTCCTGGAGTCTTGGATTTCCGGCTCTTTGTAGTCCTTGAATGCTTAGTCTTCGGGCAACTTTTCACCTTATGTCCCGGTTCTCCACACTTGTAATATCTCCCAAGTTTCTTTCGGCAAACTTCTTCGGTGTGGTTAGGGCCTTGACAATAAGAGCATCGATTTATCTCCAACGAAAGAGGTATCAAATCCATCTTTGGTAGTTGAAGTTTCTTCTTCTTCTTGGTGTAGTCGACATCTTGAAATTCTTGGGTTTCCTCTCGGAACATAGGCCTCTTGTTTGAGTTTAAGCTTGATCCTGGATTATATTCCTCCTTAGAAATGTGAAACTTCATCCCTTGCTTATTCATTTCATCTTGAACCACTCTTCTAACTTCCTCGGACCATTCATGCACCGGTGAACCTTCAAAAGCTCGTTGAATCTCGTCTCTACGCCTTTGTATATATCCCCGGACCTTGGGGAAATCTTGGTTAGCTCTCGAGCTTTCTAGCTCCAATATAAGATCGTCCATCATCTTCACTTCTTGCTTAAGATCTAGGAATTCTTGAAGTCTTTTAATCAATTCATTGGGAGGGATATACTTATAGCAAAATTCTCGGATAAACCTTTCCCAATGGAGCTCTTCTCCGGACTTCTTTAGATGTGATCTTATTTCCTTGAACCATTTTGAAGCTTCACCTTGTAGTAAGCGGGAAGTGTATCTTACTTTCTCTTGTGAGGTTCCCGGACAACTTTCCCAAATCCACAATATCCTGGATAGCCACTCCTTGGCTTCAATACTATCGCCCCTAAGCCAATTCGGTGGATTAAAGCCTTCAAACTTCTTTGAGACCGAAGAAACTTGTTTCTCTTGTTTTCCTTTTGATAATGTATGTTGGTACGAAGAAATCATCCTGAGATAAGAAAAATGATTCCAAAATATCGATGTATGCAGGGTTCAGTACATGTTCATGTGAACTATTAACATAATTAAGCTAAATAATTCAAGTAATTCACGTAAGAGATGAGAGTGAATGCAAACAATCACATAATCCTAAGCCGAACGACCTAGACAAACCCGACACGATGCTAGAGCTCGGGTTTTACAATCCAGAGCTGTGATACCACTTACAGATGTAACACCCCGGAGCGGAGGGCGCCACATCCCCCGCACCGTAGCCCAACACGGTTAACGAAATGGGAACTCCGCTCCCGCATTGAGCCATGGCGAACGGGTGACAAACAAAATTCAACTCTAGGCTAGGCGGTCTAGACCCTGAATAGAGTGCGCAACAAAATAAATCAGAAGTGTGGAAGCTACAGGATCACATAACAAAACCAAATCTATACATACAAACTTAAGGTAAAATAAACCGTTTACATCATGCTTTACCTACTTCGGGCCAAACAGGACATGCATAGCTTCAAATTACAAAAACATAGCTTATAGTATTTATACACAGTACCAAATATACATAGTACCAAAGCAGGAAAGTAAATATGCAATTGCAATGACTCTACAACGACTCGAAAGACAACCGCCGCCTAGCCAAACTCTCAACCGAGCACCTGCAAAGCTCAAAACAAAGGGGAAAAGAAAAGAAGCGACGAGGGTCAGTCCTAGAGACTGGTGAGGGGGCTACACATGCACACATACGTATAAGTAGGAGCATAGCATATTCAAATCAAAAGTGTTCATGAACCGGGTCTGGTTTTTGCACTCCAAAAGGTTTAACCCGTGATACTATATATATACACGAAGAAAGGTTTAGGGCCAAAGGCCAAAATCGACCAAATTTTATAAATTGAAAGCCACCCCCGTCTCACAAACCATATCGGATACATAAGCAAAACATAAACGTAACAACACGGCGAGAACGAGTTCTCACACACTTACTCATACCAAAACAAAACTCATAAACAATCCCACCTTTACACCATTGGGGAAGAGAGGTGCCCCTCTCTTCCCTCCACAGAACGAAACTTGTGAACAGGAGGATCCCGCCCGGTTCATTCGACGGCCAGCCAAAATGCGCTCCGTCGTCATAGGATAACTAAGTCTCCCGTTGGTGGAGAAGTGCACAGGGGTCTTAACCGGGGACCCCGATGGTCATCCCGGGTCTCCCTTACCCACAACTCCGGGGCCCAAACTGATCACAGAACTCACACACACATATCTCACAAAGCGTATACTTATCACGAAAAGCTTATCTTGCCAAACTTAACACGAACACATGCCAAACCTTTTCAAAACAAAAGAACGGAAATAGCTTACTTATACATAAAAGCATTTTCAATGGATTTCATAGCAAATGGGCTAATTCCCGCAAAATACATATCGAACACTTATTTATACTTATATATAGTTCGCATGCGGGCTTAAATTACATGTTAGTTTGTAGGTCATAATAGCTAAAAGAAAGAAACCTCACCTCCGAGAAGCAACGGGAACAAAGGAAGTAAACAGACGTAAAAAAGACAACCTCGCCAACCAAGGAACGAACCTAAAGGCAAAACAAAGAGAAAAGACAAACTTAGACTTAATATGAACCACATTAGACGCTCGGTGGATGCGTATGTATGTTCATGATGCAAAGAGTATGAAATGAATCCACATTAGGTCATATAGTGACATTCAAGGTATATAAGGTCCTATCTCATTACCGAGGGCAAATAATACACCATAAATTCACAAGATCAAGCTTAACACATCATACAACAAGGTAATCATGCATACACATCATAAACGAGGCAAGAAAGATCAACAAGAAGCAACGAAACGACAAAAGAAAGTCCTCCCGGCCATCACCTACTAAGTGGATACGGCCTCGTCCAAAATGCAAAGGAATCGGACACGGCCGTGTCCGGTTTAGATAAAATTAGGACCCAAAGTCGAGAACTTGACACGACCGTGTCCATTTCCAGTTATAACATGACACGGCCGTGTCATGCGTTCGGGGCTGAAAAAATAACGCAACAGCAGTTCACTTTTTGGAGAGAAAAACAGGGGATTTCGGTTCTTGCTTGAAGGAGTCTCTTAGGCCTATGAAATCACACTTAACATACATCAATATAACACCAATTCATCATAGATTCATACCATACAAGTAGCAACAAGTTCAGCTCCAAAATATGCAAGCAAACAAGGCAAGAATGAGAAGAAATATATCATCCAATCCCAAGAACTAATTAATGGCCAATCACTCATACCCCAATTACCATGGAAGAATATGCGAGAAATACTTAGAATAATGTCATGGGAGCAACATATAATCACCAAGATTCAAGAAAACAAGAATGGAAGCAAGAATCATCAAATTCATCCAACTTCTACTATTCACATGCTTGCCAAATCTCATCAATCCACCATGGAAATAAACTCAAAAGCACAAAAAAGAGAGAGGAGAGGGATTAAAATAACATCATGAGCTTACCTTTCAAATTTGGGAAGATATGGATGTGATTTGAGCTCAAAATCTTCAAAAATGGCCAAAAGGGTTTCTTTTCTCTTCCTTCTCCTTGGAGCTGATCGTGATTGAGAGGGAGAGAGGAAATGGATCGGTTCTCTTGGTTAAGGGGCTGAAATGGGGTGTTAACTCATGGCTCAAATCATGGTTAAGGGTTTGGTTAAGTTCAAGTGGGGTCCACAAAGCTTAGTTAAGTCAAAAGGTAGTTCTTAAGGGTAAGGGGCTCGTTTCGGATGAAAAACGGGGAATCAAATGGGCTTAGAAAAATATGAATCTTGATTCTTCATCTTGGTTTCTTCGATATGAATCCAACGTATCTTTCGAAATTCGAATCCGAATTCCCGAGCACAAGTTACGCTTTCCGGAACACAAGGTGCGCTAAAGCTCGTTAGGCCCTTATGTCCCTAAAACATAAAACGGTTTCAAAACCGTATCAAACGAACTCAAAAACAAGTAACAAACATAAAGACACATTCATAACACATATAAGTCACACATAGCACGTAATCACAAAAATCGAAAATGAAAACGGACACAAATGGAGCAAGAACAAAACAAAGAAGACGAACACGTATAAGTAAATCACATAAGGTCAAATAAGTTTCAAGTAATTCAAATATATCACATCGTAAGTATAATAAACACATAGTTCACATAATTAAATAATTAAAAGCACACATAGCTCACCCGTGAAGGCGTACCTGGAAAGGCCGGACGAGCGGGATCTTACATATTTCCTTTACAGTTTAAAAACTTAGCAGATACACGAGCAGTCCCAATGCTGATCATTGGAAAGCTGTTAGAAGGGTACTCGGGTACCTTAAGAGGACTATTAGCTTTGGTTTGTTCTATAACAAATTCCCTAGCATGTTGGAAGGTACTCAGACGCGAGATGGATAGCTAAGGTGGGAGATAACAAATCCACAAGTGGGTGGATTTTCACTCTTGTCCCAAGAAACAGACAATATTCTCTCACTCTACCATGGAATCTAAGTTCATAGCTTTAGCACATGCTGGACAAGAGGTTGATTGGATTAGAAATATGCTGTTAGACATAGATCTTTGGCCAAGTCCAATGCCTCCAATTTCGTTGTATTATGACAACGAAGCAACCCTTACAAAACTGTATAGTAGTACCTATAATGGTAAGTCTAGACTTATTGGTCATAGATACGAGTTTTTGAAACAATTAATACAAGATGGTATTATAGCAACTGTCTATGTGAGGTCAAATAAGAATTTGGTTGATCCATTTACTAAGCCTCTGACGAGAGACTTAGTAGCTTCAACTACAAGAGATATGAGACTTAAACCACCCGAACCAAAGTGATGGTAACCCTACCTATAATCTAGGTTACCCCTGATTATAGGTTCAAAAGGGAAAAACAAATCACAAGTTAGTTAAAGCTATCAAATGGTCTCATATGTAGTAGAAGATAGCTCAGTGAGTTGTAACGTGATAAGGTTGAGCTATGCTCTTAACAAAATGTTGCACCATTTGTAACAAGGGCTCAAGAAACATTTTGCCTATATGAACTACAAGTGAAGCTTCTTCTTAAAGAGAGTTGTGGTTTACTCTCTTAGAGGTTCATGAAATGGGATATGGTGTATGGATTGATAAGCGCCAAGCAACGGAGTGCTTGTTGTGCAAGAACGAACATGTGTGTGTGGTAACTCCGATCACGCCTCTAAGGCGTTGAGGTTCAATCTGCGGACACTATCAACTTTGGCGTGGTCTTGAGCTACTCACACTAAGGGAAGGGTCAATGTTTGTTACACCTTCCGTTATGTATGTGATCTTTAAATAACTCTTAGTCGGACACTAGTTTGGGGAAAGACCAGTTTTTCCAAACAAGTGGGGAATTGTAGAATATTATGTGTCTTTAATATCCCACATTGAAAATTGAAGAGTCATTGGGAATATCAAAGACATATAATAGGTGTTTGAAAAAACTATGACTTTTAGAGTCCCACATTGGAGAAATACTGAAAATGATACAACTTTATATATTAAAGTGGTGAATACAATATTAAATTTGTGGAACTCAAGAGAGGGCTGATGGACTTATATGCGGTGTGGTGCACAGCGCCGGCTGCGCAAGGGCACGGGCTGGGGCCGGGGTCATGGGCTGTGGGCTTGGACGATTGTGGTGTTTGACGGCGTACTTTACACTTCGTACATGCGCATCGCCGCTAGGAGCTTGGAGCCTCGCCTACGAGCCCAGAGCCTATCTTTTTGGGCCAAATCTATTCGGAATTAACCCTAAATTAGCCCAGCAATTTGAATATGTCTGTTCAATGCTTAATTATAACTGAAAGTTAAGAGAATTAAGCCACAAATAAATTTAGGGCCACTAACAGCCTATTGATGCCGAATTAATTCCCCAACAGCCATAATTCAAATTGTTCCATTTTTTAACACTTGAAATCTTTATATACAAACCTCTTGAGCTGAAAAAGAACACACAACACTCATCAGATTTCTTGTGCAGTTCTATCACGGGAAATCCGTTGGAAAATAGCAGACTAAAAGCAGCGGAAGTTTAAAAAATTTTCCAAAAGGGATCGCGATCTTGCAATGTTCATTTCAAAACTTATGGGATATCAAGAAACTTACAACAATTGAAGCTTTCTTGAAACGTTTTGATCCGCCCTCAAACGTTCTTCATGCGACATGAATTTTCCATTTCTTGATCGATTCTTTCTTCGAGATTCCAAAGTAGAAATCCTCTAGAGTATTAATCCACACCGACCTAGATTCAAATCATGTTAGTGAGTATGCTAGTACTATAACATGCGTATTAAAGAAATAGAAACGAGAAAAAGAGAGCAAGAGGTATCCTCAAAATTCCATGAAGGTCGGACGTGATCTCCAAATCACGTGCAAGCCAAATTTTCAAACCCCATGTCTTATTTATAGCGTATGGTTCTAAACTCTCAAGTCTTGTAGGAGATGCTCTCCTACTTTGACTTTTCTTCTATTATTTCTTTCTCTCCAAGTAAATAATATCTCATCTAAAATAACATATTATTTTTCTAGAAAAAGAGCTCCTAACTAACTTAGGAATATTTAATTATTCTAGTAATAATTAAATATCTTATCCTAATAATATTTATTCGAATCATCTTAGAATTAATATTTTAGAATAATAAAATAGAAGATATTTATTTGTTTCTTTCTTCTAATCAAATTAGAACAAGTAAATAATTAAATATTTAGAATTAATTCTCCAATTAATTCTTTCAAAGGCTTTAGAATTAATTCACTAATTAATTCTAACGGACTAAAATTAGTTCTCCAATTAATTTTATTCTGGCTATATAATTAATTCTCCAATTAATTATATTTAGGGGTTTATAATTAATTCTCCAATTAATTATATCTTGGCTTTATAACTAATTCACTAATTAATTATATTTGGGCTTGATAATTAATTCTCTAATTAATTAACACATGATCCAATTTCTCTAATGGATCAGACGTCCCAAAAAATGCTCTCTATCCACACGTTTACTTTACACTGTGCTCTCGATTCGATCAATTATTTGATCTTTTCATAATACCCTTTGAACACAGTATTTGTGTGTAACCCTCTAGGTTCAATTTCAGTTAGCAGTCAGCCTAATTAATTAATACACTTTATTAATTAATTACCTCACAGATCACACGACCATTGTCTAGCAACAGGTGTGTGACCACTACCCGAAATGTGAATGTATATTCGAAAGAACCTTTCAATCAATAACATCATGTGGGATACGATCATCCTACCATCCTATCTCTCGATTAAGATCTAGGGCATGGGAATATCGAGAACGTTACTAATCTTAATCTTAAAACAAAGTTCCCTTCATACTCCATTTGATCTCAATCCAAGAAAATCCCATTTTCATGATGTCTTGATCTAAACACCTTGCTTAAGGATTTTAGGATGGAACATGAATGACTTGTGTAATAAGAGATCATCTTGCCTACAGCAAGTGTAGGTCCTTTATTGATTCCAACAATTCTCATATGCCACTTGTGTAATCCCAACATAGGTCGTGGTTCAGGTGTCTATATGGTGACACCTTTTTAAGCCTATATCAAAGATTACAGAGTTAGCTCATATGAGACAATGTGGAATCTCAAGTCTAAGGTTTAATTCCTCATGCATTGACATATGAGATATTTCCTAATCTGGAAGTTCTAGTAACGTCCATTCCCATTTAGGAATCTTCTCACGCGGGGCACTCTCAGTGAGCTTGTTCTTACAACAAGCACCCTTGTGTATTATGTACACATCAACTTATGCACTTTACATCCCATGAAAAAGGATGATCCTTCTTAAGGACAAAACTACATAAGCAAGTCTCAACAGAGGCAAGGTCAACACTCCCACTGTCTGTCGGCCTCATTGACTTGGAGAAGTTTCTAATCCTCGTCTATGGAGTTAAGAACTTGTTTCATGTGTCATTCCCATAATGACAAAGTTCTTAACGGCCTCATCGGATTAGGGGAGTTCTAGATATGCACACGTAATGGAAACACTCAAAACATGTAATGGCACATAAGAAGTGTTCGCCTGCGATTATAATCATTCGTAAATTATTCAAAGATTGTCTGCGATATAGGGAAAGTCCCAAAGCATAACAGCTTTCTAGGGCACTATTCCCAACAATCTCCCACTTGCCCGTAAAAGCCTTTTAGGTTTATTCTAGGTTCCGTCTTTCCAATATGTACTTTTTGAGCCTTAGTGACCTTGGGAGTTTCCAAAGTGGATCTGCTATATTCTCCGCTGATGTGAATGTTTCTAATTTGCACATCATTAAAGAAACACGATTTTCGTATTTGCTTGATTCATAATCAAGCGTCTGGTCCCTTGGTGAGGTCTCAGTTCTCTTACTCGAGCAACTAACCATTTCATTATAACATATGATAATGGTGTTGTTTCTTGCTAGGAACTTCATCTACCCGTTAGATGGAGTTTCTTACCCAAACACTTAACTTAGTGGTATTCAATACGACTAAGTGTTCAACTTTGTGGTCGAATCTACAGTGCCTCTCGATTGGAACTCCTTTCCAAAGCACTGTTCTGCCATCTAGGCATAATGTGTATCCTCTCATAGATCAATAATTATCTTTATATTGATGCAATGACATCAAGCAGTCCTTTAATGACAAGATCTTGCCGGACTCTTAAAATATATCCTATTTTCTTCTAAAGTACTTAGAGGGTATTTTTATAGCAATCCAGTGACCTTCTCTAAGGTTACATTTAGAATTGGCCCATTACGCTATGTGGTGCGCCAAATCTTGTCGCGTACATAATTTTACATACATTATGCTCTCTTTTCCATAAAAGGGTTTTGGACATTCTAACTTTCTAAGAGCTATTTTAGGACACATCCTCTTCAAAAGAGATCTTCCATTGTCCATTGGAAGTTCTGTAGGAATCTTCCATACTAAACCAATTTAGGACAACGTTTATGTACCTCGACTGTGATAATCCTATTACTCTCTTAAATCTATTTCCATAGATATTTTTCTGGAGAATGTAGGATCTATCATCAAGATCTTTCATCTTAATATGGTTCCTAACCATGCTTTGGTGACTTTAACGTCATCCTTCGTATTCCCAATAAGAAGGATGTCATCTTTGCAAAGTACTAAATGTTGAACTTTTAGTCTCTAACACTTTCTTGTACACGCTATGCTCGAATTTTAAGTCAAACAACTTTGACTATTTCACTAATTCGATTACTCTAATTCCTAGAAGCCTGTAAATTGACCATTTAGAGTCTGCAAACCTTTTGCTTGCTCCCACTAAATGTGAAATCCATGGATATTCCATATTTATGTCTTCATCAATCTCATATTGATAAGACAAGCTTGATCCTATAAAGTAGTTCAACTAAGGTCCAAACATAGTTTGATTATACGGAATCCATTTCAGATTTCATAGTTTGTTTTTCACTGCGTAGATCCCAAATCTGACAGTGCCTCCTCATGGGTAAATGGATCAGTATCCATTTCAGAAGATTTCATGGTGAAAAACATATTATCTTATGCGCTATCTAGGAATGCGTTCTGAACGCATCGAGGGAGGAGAGTTCACTCGTGTACTATCTCTTAAGATTGGCCAAGTTTTATCAGAATGGTTCGTTTCTTCCTATTTTTGGAGTGGGTTTTGTCCTCAAACCTTTTGAAGTTTTTGGGCTTACCTTTTTTCTCTCTTAGGAAAAATTCCTTAAGAAAGGTATATTCTTTAAAAGAAACAACATTTGTTCAAAAGAATCGTAGAAACAATATTCTATATTGTTTGCATAGACTTGAACTAGCTTCAATCTTATCTCTCAATTTCTTCTTCAATTAAGAAGACTCAAAAGAGATACATTCTTAGAATAAACAACATTTGTTCCAAAGAGATGCAAAAGTGACAATATATACTGTTCATATAAACTTGAACTTGTTTCAAGTTCATCTCCCACTGTCTGTGACACCTTGACTTTCAGGCCGTACAGATATGACGTATGTGCGCGATTTAAATTATTTTAAATTTCATATTCTTTATTATTTTAATTCTTATTTTTTTTTTTTTTTAAATTTGAATTTTGTTATATGAATAAAGAAGCCCTTTTGTTGAAATTTGCTTTGTTTGTGTTCGAATGTGATCGGAATTTCGTGTCTTTCTGATATGTTGGAGTTTTATGAGTTATGAACTTGAATATATGCTCGTTATATTTTTTCGGGTTTATATGTTGGGTTTTCGGGACTCGTTTCGTTGGGATAACCTAAAGGAGGCTGAAATGTACTTAGCGCACCTTGGGTTCCGGGTAGTGTAATTTGAGCTCGGGAATTCGGATTCAAATTCCGTCACTTCCTTTGCACTCGTCTCGACAATTTGGGTCTAATGGACTAAGCCTTATATTTTTCTAAAACCATTTGATTCTCCGAAATTCAACAGTAACTTTGTCTCACGCTCATATGACCATCTTTCACTAATTTGCACATAAGTCTCTCAATTTTCAAGATTTTCACATTAAACCTAGACCCACAACTCGCCAACTCAGCCCTTTATCACATTTTTCTTCTTCCACCTCAATCCATACACAAGAAGAAAGAGGAAAATCTGATATTTTAGAGCAACAACAGTTTCATTTCGCCACTTTGCACCCAAGAGAGATTTTGAGCTCCAATCTCAGTTTTCCTTCATCATCTTCAAGGGGTAAGTTTATATTTGATATCTACATGCTTAAGTGGTCATTTTCATCAATAAATTCAAATTTTGAGCCATGTTTGATTGAGTTTTGATCCATGAGATGAATAGTCAGGTTTATGCCCATTTTTGAAATCTATGACTTTCCTATGAGTTATGGCTTAATTGATGCATGGAAAGTGATCAATTATGATTCATTTATTGATGTTTAAACCTGACTTTGGTGGTAGTTGAGTTATATTAGAGTTTCCATTAATATTCTTGAGGTTATGGAAGAGTTTATGCATGAGTTTCGTACCATTTCCTTTCCTTCATTTGTTGTTCGTTTTGGGTCAATTTTGTTAGAGTGTTTGTTGTTGTATTTGTTGCCTTGGAGTGCCTTGAGTGTTGTTGTGTATTTGTGTATTTTGAACAGGGGAACGAAGCTTGAACTGCTGCCATTTCTGCGACTGAAATGAATCTCCCCGGGTGGGGAGATTTATGCTTGCGAAGTCCCCGGCCGGGGACTTTCATACACAAAACTTTCTGTAACGTCTCCCTGGCTGGGGAGTTTTGAAGAGAAAATCTCCCAGGGAGGGGAAATGGTGTGCCAAGTTGTTTGTTTCTTTCCTTTTATTTCATGTTATAGGTATTAGATGCAGGTTGCTCACCTTTTATTTGTGTGTTGAGTGTATATATATTGCATGCATGCTACATTAAGTATTTCCATGCATTTGTTTCTTAAGTGTTATGCAATATGGGGCAGGTACGTGTATATATATACGTAATATATGTTATATATATATATATATTATGTTATATATTTAACTAATATGAATTTAAGTTGTAGCACCCCGGACACGTGGAGGTGCCACACCCCCGCACTATAGGTCAATCCACACACGAAACGTCCAATCCGTACATGAACCAACCTATAGCGAACCGGTGACAATGCAATACACGACAAGCTAGGCGGGATTACTAATACATGCAACAAAATAAAGCGGAAGCATAAACTAGTTTCTATCAAATATTTCCATTTATCCAATCATGACATTTCTCATTTTCCAAATAAGATATATTCTAAAGTTACATATCAATACGTTATCATCTTCAATTAAACAATAACAATAACTACAATTCCATAATTAAAAAATAATAATTAAATACACGAACCACGGATGACACGACTACATGAACTGGACTCGACTCGACTCAACTCCCGCCTAGCGTGCACCTGCAATAACCTGAAAGGTGGAGGCGTCAGTCTGTGAAGACCGAGTGAGGGGTTTATATACATATTAGCGCAGATAACATGCAAGTCATATTCTCTGGTAAAGATTTATAAAAGATAAATATACAAGTTCAATAATAATATAGCTTCGCCCGAGAATACAACTATCAATATTAAATACTTGTTCTTTTCATGCAATCGATATATGGCTCCAGCGAGTGAGGCCGGTCTCCAACCTAACTCCAATTGAACATGAACATGCTTGCTTGCTTGTTAATCATTAGGTGATCATGCAATTCAATTATCGTGCAATCGTGCGATAGTGTAATCATGTAACACGTTCATGGAATGAAAATCATGCAATAACCCGAGGACAACCCGTGGTGCCGGATTCATCCCCAGTCTCCTTCGGCTCATGATAGGGTTTTGTTCCTCCTGTGGTTGGACGGACAACCACCAGCTCTAAGACCAGCCCAGCGCCCTCACTAAGGAGAACCTGGCCAGGAGAACGTATGTACACGATAGGGCTTTGTTCTTCCTGTGGTTGGACGGACAACCACCAGCCCGAAGACCAGCCCAGCACCCTCACTAAGGAGAACATGGCCAGGAGAACGCGTTTACTTGCTTTCATGAACATGACTTGCTTGATTCATGAACACTAACCTAACTTACTTGCTTGATTCATGAACAATAACATAACTTGAAATGATAAGTGATTTCATGAAATTATAAATATAAATACCTTTGGCCAAAAATCGAGTTAACTGCACCAAACCCCCTGTGTTTTTTCCAATTTGCAGAAAAAACCCTCTGTTATAAAAATTAGTTCAAAAAACCTTATGTTATTTTATTTTTTGCACACCGCCACTTTATTCCATTTGGTCAACTATTAAACCTTTTAACCCTAAATACCCTTATTTTTATATTAAAATAATATTAAAAATATAAATATTTAATGTATTCAGAAAAAAAATATTATAATTATATTATTTTTAAAATATACATATTTAATATATGCATATTATATTAAAATATAAAAAATATATAAATATTAAAAATATATGTATAAATGAATAATTATTTTTAAAATACTATTAATAAATAAAAATATACATAGATATGATTTATATATTTTCATTAAAAAATATATTTTAAATATGTATACTAAATAAATATATACATAATACAATATACAATATTTTATATTTATACATTATATTATATGCTTATAATGTATTTCTATTATTTAAAAATATTATTAATAAATAAAAATGTACATAAATATTATTTATATATTATCATTAAATAAATATATACATAATACAATATACAATATTTTATATTTATATATTATGTTATAAACTTATAATGTATTTCTATTATTTTAAAATATTATTAATAAAAATATATATATATAAATATTATTTATGTATTTTCATAAAAAATATATTGTTCATATATGTATATACATTTACTTATACATATATATTAAATAAATATATACATAATACAATATAAAATATTTTATATTTATATATTATATTATATGTGTATAATGTATTTTTATTATTATATATACTATTACTATATTACATAAAAATATAAACCTCCCCCCCCCCCCCCCCCCCGCGGGCGCCGCCGCGCACCCCCCCACACCTTTCTTCCCCAGGAAGAAGCGCAGACACCAGCCCCAATTCCTCTTCCCCTCAGCCCCCCGCGCACCACTCTTTTCCTTCCCCCGTTCCCCGCCCAACACCAAACAACAGCCGCCCTTCTCCTACCCCGATCTACCGCCGCTGCCACCACCGACCTCCTTCTCATTCTCCTTCCCCGATTTACAGTCACGGTTGCCCCACTCTTCTCCTTCCCCAATTTGTCGCCGGGGGCGGCCACTCACTCTTCTCGTTCCTCCACCAACAGCCACCGCAACCCCCTTCTCCTTCCCCGATCAACAGCCGCCGGAGATCCCCCCTCACGCCACAGACACGCACACACAGACATACATATATACATACATACATATATATATATATATAATATAATATAATATTGTATTATAATAAATATAATATATATATATATATATTATATAATATATCATTAAGGGCATTATAGACATTTTGCCCAAAAAAAACCTATTCCTACACGCAGTCAACACGCGTGAGGGCCACCCAACGCGCACAGGGTTTTTTTTTTGCAAACTTTTAGAAAACACATGGTTCTTTGGATGATATTCCATATGACGGGGTTTTTTCTGTTCTTTTCGCCGAACACGAGGTAGTTTCCAGCAATTTACTCGCCAAAAATCACGTAAAGGTTATACAGGTTCTATATAACTAGAAATTAAACCTCACCTGACAGGCGACACACGACTCGTGAATGCCTGAACGTGCTCATGATCCACAATCTCCGCCCTGGAGAATAACTAGATAAGAGACGGGACAATGTACGTGCGTGAGACCACAATTCAAGCATATTATTCCATATAAGGACGCACAGCGTGATCAAGTACGAGACATCGAGCAATAAACAATGTAGCATGATAACATGGTGTTTATCCACGCCTATCCCGCACTACGGACCTAGCTTGTATATAGAATTGTTATCCATATACCCGCTAAGGCCGAAGCAAGCGGTGACAAACGGACAACCTAGCTAGGCGGTGCTAGACTCACAAAGCGAGAATAAAAACACAAGTATGCGGAAGCTTAGATCAAAACATAATACGTGCATAAGTCAATTCATTCAACAATTAAGTGACCATCACGGTCCAGCACAAAATGCCCAAAATACGGAATGTAAAATCAACCTAGCTACCAACCTGGTCCAAACTAGCATAATAATTCATCATACAAGCCGGATCCATAAATCCAAAAGCGGAACGTAAAACATAAAGTATATTACGACACAACAAGTAAAGCTAGACTCGACAACAACTCTCAAGCAAGACCCCGCCTACCAAGACTCCAAAGCACGACCTGCGGACACGAAAGGTAAAGGAGATCAGTTCAAACGGAACCGGTGAGGAGAAGCGTACATAATATAAGTGATATAAGAGGGTTTAATGTATGCTCAAAACAAAGGTGTTCATGATCCCACTTATTTTCAAAGTAGATGCAAGTTTTAGAAAAATATGGATCATAAACCACACATAACCGGCTCGGCGAGAACGAGCACTCCCTCCGATCTTCCCAAACCAAGAAATCAAACCAATCCAACCTTTACGCCGTTGATGTCGAGGGAGTGCACCCCCCCAAGCATCCCTTTTGCCTTTTGAGTGGAGAATTCGGTCCATGTAACCTAGATCTCTCCAAGAAAACTTCAACCCCGAAACCTCCTCGGAGTCTTAGTAGTCTTGTCCACAGTGGGAACTTTGGATAAGGACATCCGTCGGCCCTTGCCTTCCCGGAATATCTCTCACCTCCATCCCCGAGCTCAATTTCGATTACCCCAAGCAAGCATCCTCGCAAGGTACATCATAACCTCGCTACACAACTCACACATACATATATAATATTCGAATGAAAGTTCCAAAATAGCATTTTGGGGACCAATCCCATATACCAATTCAAGTACTACTTGTAAACCGTTTTCCATAGTCAAACATCATAATATGACCAACGCTCACAAAACTTGGCTTATTAAGCCTACATATACCTTTTCAAAAATGGGAGTTCAAAACCATCAAACATGATAGGTCATATGTGTCCACAGTTTTAGAAAACATTTTTATATTATAGCTCCTCACCTTTACCAAGAACCTCAAAGGTCGACCACGAGCAACGGACTACTCGGCCGGAGACTCACCACCTAACAAGACAAACGTACTAACAAAGGTAAGACACGACCCAAACCAAGTAAACGACCCACGACTTAAGTAACAAGTCACTTATGAGAGTTATGTATCAAGTTCTCAAGTCATATGTATTAAGCGACCTATGAATCATACTTAACACAATTTAATTAAACGCGTAACTTAGTCAATTAAAATAACTTAAGCATGCTTGAGGTATAGAGATCATAATATAAGGTATGCATGAGATGTGAGGATCAATCATGAGCATGTATAGCATGTCAAGGTCACACATAACGTAGGAAGTCATACAAGTTCAGGTAAATGCATAACTTAGCAAAATGTGACAACTTAAACTTGATCAAGGCAATAAAATCATAACAAGTGATATGCAAGAAGTTCCACCACATATAATACGGCCACAACTCATTAAAGGCATCATAGAAACAAGAAAAGGACATACAAGAGTCAAAACAAGCGAAACAAGTCAAGAAAACAAGGCTGGGGAAAATCCACTCCCATGGATTTTCCTTCACAAAAAATCCACCCTCGCGGATTGTCCAGAAGCTACTGCCTCAAATCCACCCCCATGGATTTTTACACAGCAAAAATCCACCCTAGTGGATTCTGCCCAGAACTTAAAAAAAACGTGACAGCAACTTCAAACTCGACGGGAATGAGTTCAAAACACCCCAAAACATGAAATTAAGCTTCCAAAACCACAATTAAGCATCATTAATCATCAAGTTACATAATAAAGCACTTAGGAACATTTAAACATTAAGAATTGTAGCAATTCATGCAAGAACTTCATCTTCTACAAGTTTCAAGAAAGCTTCAAGCACAACAATGGTGAAATCATCAATCATGCAAGAAACTCAAGGGAAATAATTACATTCTTCATGAAAACACATGAGGAACAAGAATCCATCATCAAATCAAGCTAAAACATGCTAGAACATAGACATGCAAGAATCTTCATAAAAGCTTCAAGGGTCAACAATGGAGGATTTCCCATAAAAGCGTAGAAACATGAAATTCTTACACCAAATCATTCCTAGCAACATAAGAAACATATTTCCATCAACAAATTCGGATTTAATCCATCTAACATGAACCCTAGATTTCAAACTCAAGCTTCAAGTTCAAAGAAGAAGACCCACATGAGCATTGAAGCATTTCTTAACTTAAGAGCTGAAAATGGAAGAGGGAATCTTGTTCTTTTAGTCTTGAATCTCCAGCTTTAACCTTCACTCTTGGCTCTTGAAGATGGCTTGAAGTTCTTGAGAGAATATGGATGGTCTCTTGAGAAAAGTGAGGGAGAGAGTGACTTGAATCTTATGAAATAACGTAAGAATGGGTTTTGGAGTGTTAAATCTGATTTTGTAAATTGGGTCAGCCATATAGGGTCATGGAGCGGGTCATACGGGTCGGATTTAAGTGAGATTGGGTCTCAAATTGGGTCAGAATTGAAATTGGGTCGTAGGTCAACTGGGTTAAGTAAAAAGGTTGACTATTCGTAAAATGGCCATAACTTCTTCGTCCAAACTCCGAATCGAGCGATTCAGGAACCCACGAACTCGTAATCGAATTATCTATTCAATTTCATTTAATTATAACCCGTTCCAAGCTTGGAAAATAAATTTACCATTTAGTCCCTAATTTATGCTTTAATATCCAAGTATGCACATTGTTTCATTTCACCATAAAGCATGCTATCAAAATTCTTTAAGCACAACACGAGCACATACTTATCATATCATGTAGCCACATGAGTCATGTAAATCATATCTTTCACATAAGCCCAAATAGAACGATCAATTAAGGCATAATTTCCACATAGTTCAATCAATGAAAGGTAAATCATACACTCTCGTGCCAAACCCTACCTTGATCGAGAAGCGGGGTGTCACAACCTCCCCTCCTTAAAGAAATCTGGTCCCCAGATTTACCAGCGCAAAAGACTCAGTGTGGAAACTCTGCACCTTCTCTTCTGTCTTCCAAGTTGCTTCTTCTGCTTGAGATCTCTCCATAGGCTTTATCCAAAGGAGTTAGCTGAATTCTTAATCCATGGTATTTCGTCTAAAATCTTCCCCGGTTGTTACGTGTCAAGTCCTGATCCAAGTGTACCTCTTTCATCGGAATAGTCCCCATCTCCTCTCGGAAATACGTCCTCAATCCATTCACAGCTCCAAGCAGCTCGACAGATCTCGGGTTTAGGTCACCGCCCTTATTGATTTGTGAGAAACTCCTTCTTGGTGTTGCCTCTAAGAAGACTTCGTCGCCGTCTTCGAATCAAATTCTTTCCTCATTCGTGTGGCACAACTCTATTGTTAGTCTTATACCATTCCCACATGTGGCTTATCCTTCCACACTTGTCGATGCAAAAGATCTTAGTTGGAACATACTCCTTCGGTCCATCTTGATCTCGCTTATCCACTTCAAAAGATCCCTTCTGAACGGAGTCATCTGAGCGCGCTAGCCAACGGGACAAGACACACAACAAGAGAACCCTGTCTCTCAACAAGCAACTAGAGAACCCCGTCCCTGAAAAAGCAATGAGAGAACCCCGTCTCTCAACAAGCAACGAGAGAACCCCGTCCCTCAACAAGCAATGAGAGAACCCCGTCTCTCAACAAGCAACGAGAGAACCCCGTCCCTCAACAAGCAATGAGAGAACCCCGTCTCTCATCCTAAGTTCAAAGGAATCCCGCATCCCTCAAACATCTAAGTTTGAAAGAGTTAACATCTCACAAACTCCTAAATTCGGAAGGATGTAACATTCCCAAATGACTATAACCGAGGGGACCCAACATCCCCCGAACACAAAAGAGGAAGAATCCTACAACACCCGAATACAAAAGCACATGCTTGCTACTACTCAATCTGAAACATGCAGAGCACCAACAAAACACACAACAAAGGGCTGCCGAACGGTCGAGTCGTTCTCCTACAGCAAGGCGAGGGTATTCGTCGCGTCCAAGGCGTCTCTCAAAGCTTACCGAAAAAGTGCACATAGTCAAGCAAGTACAACGTCCAAGGTTACAAATACCACGAGAAATAACTCATACTTACATCATACAAGTTCATCAAAGTGTCCAAGATCATGCAATTCAATTACTAACTTCATGCCTTGTAGTAACATGCATAGAGAGGTCACTAGATTCAATTTCCAAGCTCATGTCTTGTATTAACATGCGTAGATAAAGTCAATTCAAGAATTTAACGTACATGAAGTTGTAAGTATCTAAACATACCAATTACAGGTCGTACTTTGCAATTAATTCAAGTTGTGCTAATCAAGAATTCGTAATCTTAGTCACGTATAAGTCTATGTAACACTCATGCATACCTATGTCATGCTCGATACATATAAGGCATACATTTATTCACATAAGGTCATGCTTTCAAGGTAAACGATATATTCCTGATTCCTTATATCACACTCTAATGATCAATTCAAGTCTCATATTCAAAATCGTAGATGAGTGTATGCATAGTCATCCCATATTATCATGCTCAAATGAACAACATAATTTAATCACATAAAGTCATGTTTTTAAGGTAAGCGGTAAATTCTCAATTCATTTAATCATGCCTTACGAATTCGTAACATGCATCGGAGCATAAACTCAAGTTTTTACACACATTCAAGGTTTAGAGATATTACAATTAGATCCCCCTAGCCGATTGACATAAGTTGGAATTAATATACAAACATCCTCCAGTTTCTAGCAACTTGATATAAACCACCCCTTTTGTTAACTAATTAAGCATGATTCTCCAATTACATGAAAGTATCCCCATTAGTAAATTAGACATATTCCCAGCGTAAAATCACGCATTCCAAAAACAAGAAAACAACATGGTCCCACAAGTACTTGTTCATGCTTCAAATCTATTCAACATAGCTCATAAACCCAAAGGTTGCATTAATACGAGGGTTACTAGAGTTATCGCATTATAAGCACAACTTATACAAGAAAGCATTTATACAATTGCACAAGTAGGAGGTGAGCTAATTACAAATGTAACATCTACTGTCAATCATTACCGACATAACATGAGAGGGGCCATAAAATAAATCAAGTTTAGGTGAAACACATATATCAACTATAAAATATACCACCCGATAAAGAACAATCAATTTCTAACTTACGGTATTCATGTTAGCACTTAAAACAATTAGCATCCCAAATCACATGCATATCATATAAGTGCATTCCAACTTATATTATCAATAGGTAATGATATCCGAATCAAATATATGAGTGCAATGCCATGAATGTAGTTCATACCTTTCACCGTAGTAATGGGATCAATGTTGTCATCCTCTTGCTTACCGCATAATGCATAGACACGAGCATGTGCCACTGGTTTCTTCTTACCACCCGGACCTCGTTCCTTTTTCTGGTCACATTCCCTTGCCCAATGCTTTGAACTACCACAAGTTAAGCATTTCCCAAGCTTTTCCCAGCATTCATCTCCCCGATGGCTAATGCCGCCACAATGCTCACACGGATCGCAACCCTATATAGCTTGAGGGGCTGCTGCTCGGGGTTTAGAAGTCTTAGTCTTACCCTTCTTATCCATAGGTTGACCTCTCAGAGCTTGTGGAGATTGAAATGATGGTGGTGGAGCTGACCTCTTGAAACCCGAACCGGAACCAATATCACCCTTCTTAGCTCCAAGTCGTTGTTCCTCGACCTCAACTTTTAAGGCAAGCCCGGTAGCGGTAGCCCATTTATCAATAGACACCGGGGCTAAGGATCTCGCTATCTCTCCACGAAGCCCTTCTACAAACTTCTCACACTTGCGGTCTTCTTCATCGGTTATGTGAGGTGCATATGGTGATAACCGGTTAAACTCGGCAATATACTCGGTCACGGACATGTTCCCTTGTTCCAAATTCATGAACTCCCTTTCACGACGCTTCCTCGCTTGTTTCGGTATGTAGTGTGCCTGAAACTCTCTTGCAAACATCTCCCAAGTAACATTATCTTCACTCACCCTAAGGCGGGATATGGTGCTACGCCACCAATTGTATGCTTCATCTCGTAGGAGATCAATAACACACATGGCTTTCTCAATCTCGGTGCAAGTAACAACCCGAAAGATCCTCTCGATGGTGGTAATCCAATACTCCGCTTTTATATCATCCGTAGAGCCCGGAAATGTAGGAGGGCGGCATCTGCTAAATCGATCATACACACTCTCAATTGGCGCCGGTGGTGGATGAGGTGCCGGTGGAGGTGCTTGCGCCGCTTGTCGTGCCTGAACGGCTTGCACAAATTGAGTCATAAAAGCCATAAGATCCGTGGGATTCGCCAACGGTGGTGGTGGAGGATTTTGATTCCCCGCCGGAGCATCTTGCTCATTTTGGCGAGCTGGAGAGTGGTCATGTCGACGAGGAGGCATCCTACACACAATCTTATCATGTATGCATGTCGGTTAGTCATATTTTCATGTCACATAATATCAAGCAAGCAATGTAATTGCATAATTTACGTGCAATAATTAACAAGATATACATATCATAAGATAGCATATAAATCAATACAGGCCAACACGTAAACACCAAGTTCATTAAGTAAAACGAAGTAGTTGTAATTTAAGTGATATAGGCAAGTAGTTAACAAAAGGGTCAACATATTCAATCAAGATGTACATGTAATGCAAGAACAATTATGTTAATCAACAATGTAGCATATGCAAAATGAATCAATTTAAAGCACATAAGCAAGTTGATCCTATTGCCGTACGACCTAGATGACTCCAGATGACTCAAGACGACTCAAGAGCCCGGTTTTGAACCTTCGGCTCTGATACTAACCAAATAGGGGTGTAACGCCCCGGCGAGGGCATCCACGCCTATCCCGCGCTACGGACCTAGCTTGTGTATAGAATTGTTATCCATATACCCGCTAAGGCCGAAGCAAGCGGTGACAAACGGACAACCTAGCTAGGCGGTGCTAGACTCACAAAGCGAGAATAAAAACACAAGTATGCGGAAGCTTAAATCAAAACATAATACGTGCATAAGTCAATTCATTCAACAATTAAGTGACCATCACGGTCCAGCACAAAATGCCCAAAATACGGAATGTAAAATCAACCTAGCGACCAACCCGGTCCAAACTAGCATAATAATTCATCATACAAGCCGGATCCATAAATCCAAAAGCGGAACGTAAAACATAAAGTATATTACGACACAACAAGTAAATCTAGACTCGACAACAACTCTCAAGCAAGACCCCGCCTAGCAAGACTCCAAAGCACGACCTGCGGACACGAAAGGTAAAGGAGATCAGTTCAAACGGAACCGGTGAGGAGAAGTGTACATAATATAAGTGATATGAGAGGGTTTAATGCATGCTCAAAACAAAGGTGTTCATGATCCCACTTATTTTCAAAGTAGATGCAAGTTTTAGAAAAATAAGGATCATAAACCACACATAACCGGCTCGGCGAGAACGAGCACTCCGTCCGATCTTCCCAAACCAAGAAATCAAACCAATCCAACCTTTACGTCGTTGATGTCGAGGGAGTGCACCCCCCGAGCATCCCTTTTGCCTTTTGCGTGGAGAATTCTATCCATGTAACCTAGATCTCTCTAAGAAAACTTCAACCCTGAAACCTCCTCGGAGTCTTAGTAGTCTTGTCCACAATGGGAACTTTGGATAAGGACATCCGTCGGCCCTTGCCTTCCCGGAATATCTCTCACCTCCATCCCCGAGCTCAATTTCGATTACCCCAAGCAAGCGTCCTCGCAAGGTACATCATAACCTCGCTACACAACTCACACATACATATATAATATTCGAATGAAAGTTCCAAAATAGCATTTTGGGTACCTATCCCATATACCAAATCAAGTTCTACTTGTAAACCGTTTTCCATAGTCAAACATCATAATATGACCAACGCTCACAAAACTTGGCTTATTAAGCCTACATATACTGATAGTATACATAAATTACATGAAAATCTCTTTAATTTCCCCCTGAATTGGATTAGATTTCTACTTAATTTGCTTTTATTTGGCTTTTGCAGAATCATATTGAGAAATGAGGGATTTGGCAGAATTATGAAGAAAAAGATGCTAAGTGTTGAAAATGCCTGAGCCATGACCCCAATGCATGATCATCCCTAAGGCTAATGTACGCAAAGCAGACCACGGTCAACAAGTGCGGCTAAATCCTCTTGTTGGGACAGGTGGCACACATGCAACAGCTTGCTAACTTGGCCAACATGCAAGAATTGATCCTATATTTTTGGAAGTTTCAAGAGTCCTAATCATGTTTTTTGGGACTTGAAAAAGTTAATTTGTTCCCCGGGATCATTATCTTAAGTAGAGAGGAGGAGAAGGAAGGAGAAGAATTCAGCTTTGGGGGCTGGAGGGGAAGGAACGTAGCAGCAGCAGCTGCTGGAGCAGAGCAAGAACAGGGGCTGATCCCCTGTTTCGGCCAAGAGCAAGAAATCCCTTTTCCTTTCCTCTTTTTAGTTGAATTTCATGCTTAGATCATAGAATACTTTAGTACATCTTTTGTAGCTTAATTTAGTTGGTTTAAATTCAGTTCCTTAGCAGTTTATTAGCTCTATATATTCTGTAAATATGATCCGTGGCTGAACATATTTATCTTAGCTAGGTTGTATCTTTATTCCTTGCCAATATCTATGAGATCTAAATGAATGAATGCGAATCTAGTTCATGGTATTTATGCATGCTTTGAACGTATTTGAATAAGTTGTTTTCGAATCATCTTTCTGATCAATCGATGCCTAGATAATAACTTGATAAGGTTATACTGATACTTGATACGTAATAGTCTTGTAAAGGTATGTAAGAACCACACATCATTGAGAGTTTACCACCATGTTTACTCAACAATATAGTGAGGCATGCGTAATATGATTTTATAAATCCAAGCTTCTTGAGATTTTGGATCATGATTAATGTCCTTTTGGTGCTCAATGCTATCATATAGTTAAATCCTAGATACTTGTTCGCGGGACTGCTATGTGGTAAGAATTTAATTGAAGAGCTTCTCTTGATTAAGTTAAAAATAAGAAAGGATGATATAGATGAGCTTCTTGTCTATTGTAAGTTAATCTATCATTTGATTAGATTCGATTTTTGCATCAAGGATTAGATACAGGTCTGGAATGAAGTAACAACTTAGCTAGGATATTTCTCTTCTTAATCAACCTTCACAACTCTCTTTATTTTCAGCCTTAGTTATTTGAGTAATCTGATTTTGTGCTTTAAGTTAGTTTGTTTTAATTACGTTAACCTCCCCCCCTTCTTTACTTTTGTTGTTTGTTTGCTTGGCTATTAGGAGATTTACGAGACCAACCAATCTCTGTGGGATCGACCCTTTACCACTATACACAATTTATTGTGTTTGGTAGTTTAGGTTTATTATTTGGTGGATTCGGCACCCATCAAATTTTGGCGCCGTTGCCGGGGATTGGTTCTAATTGGTTTTGTTTTTCTTTTGATAGCTTAGTGTTTCTTTTTGTGCAGAGAAGTCAGTTGAAAGAATCAACATGCTGTCATCAATGGATTTAAGCTCTCAAAGTGATATTTGTGGTATTTGTATGGGAAGCCATCCAACCAATGTATGTCTTTTGCTCCTTGGTGATCATTTATCTCATTTGCAGCCCACAACCGAGCAATGTGGAGTGTGTACGGGACCTCACAAAACTGATAAGTGTCCATTACTTGATGAGGAACTTCAGCCCGCACGGAATGATTATCATTTTAATCGCACATCAAGTGCAATTCAGCCTCCACAACAATATCCATCATCTTCCAATTCAGGTACATCTCTTGAGGATATGTTTAAAGCCTTTATGATTAATGCACAACAATTTCAACAGGAAACTCGGGCAAGCATGGAACAAATGTGGCAATTCCAACAAGAGACCCGTAATAACATGCAGCAGTTTCAAAAGAAGTTGGAAAATCAAATTGGAGAATTAGCTTCCTCGGTGAGAAGATTGGAAGATAAATAATCAAAACTTGAGCTACTTGCAGAAAAATGGACGAGTTATGATGACCAATCAAGAAATGAAAAAGTAGTACAGAAAACAGGGGCTGGAACAGAGCATAATACAGCAGTACAAATTTCTGGAATTGAAACAGAGCAGGACTGTACAACAGACATGAGCATAAGGAATGACCATGGCTTAAGGTCAGACGAGGAATCCAGACCTGCTGTAAATTTTCAACCTTTGATCAGCCCAAACCTAACCGCACAGAGGTATGTTGAGTTTCAAAAAGATGAATCAGAGTTCCAAAATGATGAATCAATGTTCCTAAAGGCACTTTACAATGTTGAGGTAAATGCTCCATTACTTAATGTAATTAAATCTATGCCTCAATATGTGAATTCTCTTAAAGAATTGTGTGCAACTAAGGAAAGTATGCCTTGTTATGGGAAGGTAAGTATAGGAAAGAATTTCTCTGATATCCTTCAAGAAGAGATACCTCAAGTGAGTAATGTTAAAGGTTTATTTGCTCTTCCATGTAAGATAGGAACTATTGGGATTGATAGAGCTTTATGTGATGGTAGTTCCTCTATTAATTTGATGCCTTTGTCTATTTGCTCACAACTGCATATTAATTCCATGAGAAAAACAGGTATGATCATTAAACTTGATGATGGAACAATTGTTTATCCTAAGGGCATATTGGAAAATATTTTGATTCAAATTGATGACATGATTTTCCCCGTGGACTTCTTTGTTGTTGATAACTCATTTGATGTTTTGTTAGGAAAGCCTTTTCTTGACATATCTAAGACAAAAATCAATGAGTTTGACCATACACTCACAATGGACTTTAATGGAAATGTTGTTAAATTTGCTATGTTTGATTCCATAAAGTCTCCTAGTGAGTTGTTTTGTTTAGATGATATGGATTTCATTAGTCCCCTTCCATGTGATGCATCTTTTGAGCTAAGATATGATGATAAAAATGTTTTTAGCTCTCACTCTCAATTGCTTTTTAGGAAATCCTACTTTGTTGAAGCTAAGTGGTTGTTTTATCAATCCTTATTGAGTCAATTTCCTAATAAGTTGAGTTTTAAATGGAAGAAAGCATTTCTATGCACTCACATATATCTTTGTCATATAGGGGATTTCAACAGCCATGATGAAGACCTGTTAATTCTGAACATACATTACTTGAAGCTATTTTATGCAGTTTTTCCCATGAAAGATGTGAAGGATTTTAATTGAAGTCAAGTGATGCTACATATCGTCTAGCCTAGGACGTTAAACAAGGGCGCTTTTTGGGAGGCAACCCAATACTTTTTGATTTTTTGTTATTTAGTTCGTGTTTCTCTGTGTTTCTTGACTAAGGACCCCTTTTTTGTGTAATTTTCAGATTATGGCAGAAACAGGGCTCCAGAACCCAGACTGCAAAGGATGATCATCCCTTAGCCTCATGAATCCCTGACAGTTTCAATAAATACATTCAGGGGAGTCCTCATGCTCTTACCTTTTCTTTTATTATATATTGAGGATAATGTGGAATAAGTGTGGGGGAGATATTCTGGTAGTTTATGAATATTTTGGCTGGATTAGTAGAGGGTGAAAATCATGTAAAGATGATTGTTTTGCATGTTTGTTTGATTGGTCCTATTTTATTTCTGCCTAATTTGATAGCCTAGTTGTTAGTCTTTTTAGCTCTTTTTGCTCAGGTCCTTAGGTCTTTTTGGCGTGTTTTTGTGCAGTCTTGTGGTTTGAAACTGACCATGTACAACATGTTTTGATTTGAGAGTTTTTGAACATGAAAAATAGGTTGAAATAACATGAATTTCCATGCTTAATTTTTGGAGTTGATCAAATTTATAAGTTCTTTGGCTTTGATAGAGAATGTTTCTGAATTTAGACTAATGGATGAAAATTGAGATTGCATGCTTAAATTGGACCTCCATGTGTGAAAAAGTGTGTAAATTTTGGACTGTCTAAGGAATGTTATTGATGCTGAATGCTAATGCTAATGTTGATTGAGGGATTATGTTATGAATAAGGCTGTAATGCCATTTAGTTTCTGAATAAGGCTTTTAAAGCCATTGCTCTCTGAATAAGGCTGTTTCAGCCATTTACTTGATGCAATCCGCTCGTTTCACTCCGCTGGTTACCTAAGGCTAAATACAAATCATAAACCAAAAAAATGGGTGACCATGAGTGATGCACTAAGTGCAGTCTAGGGATAGTCATATATTACCAAAGCGGTATTATGACACCCGAAATAGACAACGTTTTGAATTTTGGTATAAGTGTTATGTTGGAACCCTCACTTTATCTTTTGTTTTGTTGGAATTTAGACAGTCCAGAATGAGCACCCTTTGATCATATGATGTAATTGCTACATGGTAAATGTGCATGCTTAAATGAATTCTAAATTCCTTGACATTCTCTAGCAAGTTAAACACTTAAGATTTGTTCTTTTCCATCTTGAAGGCTGTGGAGACTTGTTATGAAATTTATTTTAGTGTTCAAATTTTCTCATTAACAAAGTGTGGGGCTGATGTGGTTTGTTGAGGATCATCTTGCAGTTTATTAAGAATGGAAGTTGTTGCTTAGGGATAAGCAAAAGTCTAAGTGTGGGGGGATTTGATAGTATACATAAATTACATGAAAATCTCTTTAATTTCCCCCTGAATTGGATTAGATTTCTACTTAATTTGCTTTTATTTGGCTTTTGCAGAATCATATTGAGAAATGAGGGATTTGGCAGAATTATGAAGAAAAAGATGCTAAGTGTTGAAAATGCCTGAGCCATGACCCCAATGCATGATCATCCCTAAGGCTAATGTACGCAAAGCAGACCACGGTCAACAAGTGCGGCTAAATCCTCTTGTTGGGACAGGTGGCACACATGCAACAGCTTGCTAACTTGGCCAACATGCAAGAATTGATCCTGTATTTTTGGAAGTTTCAAGAGTCCTAATCATGTTTTTTGGGACTTGAAAAAGTTAATTTGTTCCCCGGGATCATTATCTTAAGTAGAGAGGAGGAGAAGGAAGGAGAAGAATTCAGCTTTGGGGGCTGGAGGGGAAGGAACGTAGCAGCAGCAGCTGCTGGAGCAGAGCAAGAACAGGGGCTGATCCCCTGTTTCGGCCAAGAGCAAGAAATCCCTTTTCCTTTCCTCTTTTTAGTTGAATTTCATGCTTAGATCATAGAATACTTTAGTACATCTTTTGTAGCTTAATTTAGTTGGTTTAAATTCAGTTCCTTAGCAGTTTATTAGCTCTATATATTCTGTAAATATGATCCGTGGCTGAACATATTTATCTTAGCTAGGTTGTATCTTTATTCCTTGCCAATATCTATGAGATCTAAATGAATGAATGCGAATCTAGTTCATGGTATTTATGCATGCTTTGAACGTATTTGAATAAGTTGTTTTCGAATCATCTTTCTGATCAATCGATGCCTAGATAATAACTTGATAAGGTTATACTGATACTTGATACGTAATAGTCTTGTAAAGGTATGTAAGAACCACACATCATTGAGAGTTTACCACCATGTTTACTCAACAATATGGTGAGGCATGCGTAATATGATTTTATAAATCCAAGCTTCTTGAGATTTTGGATCATGATTAATGTCCTTTTGGTGCTCAATGCTATCATATAGTTAAATCCTAGATACTTGTTCGCGGGACTGCTATGTGGTAAGAATTTAATTGAAGAGCTTCTCTTGATTAAGTTAAAAATAAGAAAGGATGATATAGATGAGCTTCTTGTCTATTGTAAGTTAATCTATCATTTGATTAGATTCGATTTTTGCATCAAGGATTAGATAGAGGTCTGGAATGAAGTAACAACTTAGCTAGGATATTTCTCTTCTTAATCAACCTTCACAACTCTCTTTATTTTCAGCCTTAGTTATTTGAGTAATCTGATTTTGTGCTTTAAGTTAGTTTGTTTTAATTACGTTAACCTCCCCCCCTTCTTTACTTTTGTTGTTTGTTTGCTTGGCTATTAGGAGATTTACGAGACCAACCAATCTCTGTGGGATCGACCCTTTACCACTATACACAATTTATTGTGTTTGGTAGTTTAGGTTTATTATTTGGTGGATTCGGCACCCATCATATACCTTTTCGAAAATGGGAGTTCAAAACCATCAAACATGATAGGTCATATGTGTCCACAGTTTTAGAAAACATTTTTATATTATAGCTCCTCACCTTTACCAAGAACCTCAAAGGTCGACAACGAGCAACGGACTACTCCGCTGGAGACTCACCACCTAACAAGACAAACGTACTAACAAAGGTAAGACACGACCCAAACCAAGTAAACGACCCACGGCTTAAGTAACAAGTCACTTATGAGAGTTATGTATCAAGTTCTCAAGTCATATGTATTAAGCGACCTATGAATCATACTTAACACAATTTAATTAAACGCATAACTTAGTCAATTAAAATAACTTAAGCATGCTTGAGGTATAGAGATCATAATATAAGGTATGCATGAGATGTGAGGATCAATCATGAGCATGTATAGCATGTCAAGGTCACACATAACGTAGGAAGTCATACAAGTTCAAGTAAATGCATAACTTAGCAAAATGTGACAACTTAAACTTGATCAAGGCAATAAAATCATAACAAGTGATATGCAAGAAGTTCCACCACATATAATACGGCCACAACTAATTAAAGGCATCATAGAAACAAGAAAAGGACATACAAGAGTCAAAACAAGCGAAACAAGTCAAGAAAACAAGGCTGGGGAAAATCCACCCCCATGGATTTTCCTTCACAAAAAATCCACCCTCGCGGATTGTCCAGAAGCTACTGCCTCAAATCCACCCCCATGGATTTTTACACAGCAAAAATCCACCCTAGTGGATTCTGCCCAGAACTTAAAAAAAACGTGACAGCAACTTCAAGCTCGACGGGAATGAGTTCAAAACACCCCAAAACAGGAAATTAAGCTTCCAAAAGCACAATTAAGCATCATTAATCATCAAGTTACATAATAAAGCACTTAGGAACATTTAAACATCAAGAATTCTAGCAATTCATGCAAGAACTTCATCTTCTACAAGTTTCAAGAAAGCTTCAAGCACAACAATGGTGAAATCATCAATCATGCAAGAAACACAAGGGAAATAATCACATTCTTCATGAAAACACACAAGGAATCTTCATAAAAGTTTCAAGGGTCAACAATGGAGGATTTCCCATAAGAGCATAGAAACATGAAATTCTTACACCAAATCATTCCTAGCAACATAAGAAACATATTTCCATCAACAAATTCGGATTTAATCCATCTAACATGAACCCTAGATTTCAAACTCAAGCTTCAAGTTCAAAGAAGAAGACCCACATCAGCATTCAAGCATTTCTTACCTTAAGAGCTGAAAATGGAAGAGGGAATCTTGTTCTTTTAGTCTTAAATCTCCAGCTTTAACCTTCACTCTTGGCTCTTGAAGATGGCTTGAAGTTCTTGAGAGAATATGGATGGTCTCTTGAGAAAAGTGAGGGAGAGATTCACTTGAATCTTATGAAATAACGTAAGAATGGGTTTTGGAGTGTTAAATCTGATTTTGTAAATTGGGTCAGCCATATAGGGTCATGGAGCTGGTCATACGGGTCGGATTTAAGTGAGATTGGGTCTCAAATTGGGTCAGAATTGAAATTGGGTCGTAGGTCAACTGGGTTAAGCAAAAAGGTTGACTTTTCATAAAATGGCCATAACTTCTTCGTCCAAACTCCAAATCGAGCGATTCAGGAACCCACGAACTCGAAATCGAATTATCTATTCAATTTCATCGAATTCTAACCAGTTCCAGGCTTGGAAAATAAATTTACCATTTAGTCCCTAATTTATGCTTTAATGTCCAAGTAAGCATATTGTTTCGTTTCACCATAAAGCATGCTATCAAAATTCTTTAAGCACAACACGAGCACATACTTATCATATCATGTAGCCACATGAGTCATGTAAATCATATCTTTCACATAAGCCCAAATAGAACGATCAATTAAGGCATAATTTCCACATAGTTCAAGCAATGAAAGGTAAATCGTACACTCTCGTGCCAAACCCTACCTTGATCGAGAAGCGGGGCGTCACAACCTCCCCTCCTTAAAGAAATTTGGTCCCCAGATTTACCAGAGGAAAAGACTCAGTGTGGAAACTCTGCACCTTCTCTTCTGTCTTCCAAGTTGCTTCTTCTGCTTGAGATCTCTCCATAGGCTTTATCCAAAGGAGTTAGCTGAATTCTTAATCCATGGTATTTCGTCTAAAATCTTCCCCGGTTGTTACGTGTCAAGTCCTGATCCAAGTGTACCTCTTTCATCGGAATAGTCCCCATCTCCTCTCGGAAATACTTCCTCAATCCATTCACAGCTCCAAGCGGCTCGACAGAACTCGGGTTTAGGTCACCGCCCTTATTGAATTGTGAGAAACTCCTTCTTGGTGTTGCCTCTAAGAAGACTTGGTCACCGTCTTCGAATCAAATTCTTTCCTCATTCGTGTGGCATAACTCTATTGTTGGTCTTATAGCATTCCCACATGTGGCTTATCCTTCCACACTTGTCGATGCAAAAGATCTTAGTTGGTACATACTCCTTCGGTCCATCTTGATCTCGCTTATCCACTTCAAAAGATCCCTTCTGAACGGAGTCATCTGAGCGCGCTAGCCAACGGAATGAGACACACAACAAGAGAACCCCGTCTCTCAATAAGCAACCAGAGAACCCCGTCCCTAAAAAAGCAATGAGAGAACCCCGTCTCTCAACAAGCAACGAGAGAACCCCGTCCCTCAACAAGCAATGAGAGAACCCCGTCTCTCAACAAGCAACGAGAGAACCCCGTCCCTCAACAAGCAATGAGAGAACCTCGTCTCTCATCCTAAGTTCGAAGGAATCCCGCATCCCTCAAACATCTCAGTTTGAAAGAGTTAACATCTCACAAACTCCTAAATTCGGGAGGATGTAACATTCCCAAATGACTATAACCGAGGGGACCCAACATCCCCCGAACACAAAAGAGGAAGAATCCTACAACACCCGAATACAAAAGCACATGCTTGCTACTACTCAATCTGAAACATGTAGAGCACCAACAAAACAAACAACAAAGGGCTGCCGAACGGTCGAGTCGTTCTCCTACAGCAAGGCAAGGGTATTCGTCGTGTCCAAGGCGTCTCTCAAAGCTTACCGAAAAAGTGCACATAGTCAAGCAAGTACAACGTCCAAGGTTACAAATACCACGAGAAATAACTCATACTTACATCATACAAGTTCATCAAAGTGTCCATGATCATGCAATTTAATTACTAACTTCATGCCTTGTAGTAACATGCATAGAGAGGTCATTAGATTCAATTTCCAAGCTCGTGTCTTGTATTAACATGCGTAGATAAAGTCAATTCAAGAATTTAACGTACATGAAGTTGTAAGTATCTAAACATACCAATTACAGGTCGTACTTTGCAATTAATTCAAGTTGTGCTAATCAAGAATTCGTAATCTTAGTCACGTATAAGTCTATGCAACACTCATGCATACCTATGTCATGCTCGATACATATAAGGCATACATTTATTCACATAAGATCATGCTTTCAAGGTAAACGATATATTCCTGATTCCTTATATCACACTCTAATGATCAATTCAAGTCTCATATTCGAAATCGTAGATGAGTGTATGCATAGTCATCCCATATTATCATGCTCAAATGAACAACATAATTTAATCACATAAAGTCATGTTTTTAAGGTAAGCGGTAAATTCTAAATTCATTTAATCATGCCTTACGAATTCGTAACATGCATCGGAGCATAAACTCAAGTTTTTACACACATTCAAGGTTTAGAGATATTACAATTAGATCCCTCTAGCCGATTTACATAAGTTGGAATTAATATACAAACATCCTCCAGTTTCTAGCAACTTGATATAAACCACCCCTTTTGTTAACTAATTAAGCATGATTCTCCAATTACATGAAAGTATCCCCATTAGTAAATTAGACATATTCTCAGCCTAAAATCACGCATTCCAAAAACAAGAAAACAACATGGTCCCACAAGTACTTGTTCATGCTTCAAATCTATTCAACATAGCTCATAAACCCAAAGGTTGCGTTAATATGAGGGTTACTAGAGTTATTGCATTGTAAGCACAACTTATACAAGAAAGCATTTATATAATTACACAAGTAGGAGGTGAGCTAATTACAAATGTAACATCTACTGTCAATCATTACCGACATAACATGAGAGGGGCCATAAAATAAATTAAGTTTAGGTGAAACACATATATCAACTATAAAATATACCACCCGATAAAGAACAATCAATTTCTAACTTACGGTATTCATGTTAGCACTTAAAACAATTAGCATCCCAAATCTCATGCATATCATATAAGTGCATTCCAACTTATATTATCAACAGGTAATGATATCCGAATCAAATGTATGAGTGCAATGCCATGAATGCAGTTCATACCTTTCACCGTAGTAATGGGATCAATGTTGTCATCCTCTTGCTTAACGCATAATGCATAGACACGAGCATGTGCCACTGGTTTCTTCTTACCACCCGGACCTCGTTCCTTTTTCTGGTCACATCCCCTTACCCAATGCTTTGAACTACCACAAGTGAAGCATTTCCCAAGCTTTTCCCAACATTCATCTCCCCGATGGCTAATGCCGCCACAATGCTCACACGAATCGCAACCCTTTATAGCTTGAGGGGCTGCTGCTCGGGGTTTAGAAGTCTTAGTCTTACCCTTCTTATCCATAGGTTGACCTCTCAAAGCTTGTGGAGATTGAAATGATGGTGGTGGAGCTGACCTCTTGAAACCCGAACCGGAACCAATGTCACCCTTCTTAGCTCCAAGTCGTTGTTCCTCGGCCTCAACTTTTAAGGCAAGCCCGGTAGCGGTAGCCCAGTTATCAATAGACACCGGGGCTAAGGATGTCGCTATCTCTCCACGAAGCCCTTCTACAAACTTCTCACACTTGCGGTCTTCTTCATCGGTTATGTGAGGTGCATATGGTGATAACCGGTTAAACTCGGCAATATACTCGGTCACGGACATGTTCCCTTGTTCCAAATTCATGAACTCCCTTTCACGACGCTTCCTCGCTTGTTTCGGTATGTAGTGTGCCCGAAACTCTCTTGCAAACATCTCCCAAGTAACATTATCTTCACTCACCCTAAGGCGGGATATGGTGCTACGCCACCAATTGTATGCTTCATCTCGTAGGAGATCAATAGCACACATGGCTTTCTCAATCTCGGTGCAAGTAACAACCCGAAAGATCCTCTCGATGGTGGTAATCCAATACTCCGCTTATATCATCCGTAGAGCCCGAAAATGTAGGAGGGCGGCGTCTGCTAAATCGATCATACACACTCTCAATTGGCGCCGGTGGTGGATGAGGTGCCGGTGGAGGTGCTTGCGCCGCTTGTCGTGCCTGAACGGCTTGCACAAATTGAGTCATAAAAGCCATAAGATCCGTGGGATTCGCCAACGGTGGTGGTGGAGGATTTTGATTCCCCGCCGGAGCATCTTGCTCATTTTGGCGAGCTGGAGAGCGGTCACGTCGACGAGGAGGCATCCTACACACAATCTTATCATGTATGCATGTTGGTTAGTCATATGTTCATGTCACATAATATCAAGCAAGCAATGTAATTGCATAATTTACGTGCAATAATTAACAAGATATATATATCATAAGACAGCATATAAATCAATACAGGCCAACACATAAACACCAAGTTCATTAAGTAAAACGAAATAGTTGTAATTTAAGTGATATAGGCAAGTAGTTAACAAAAGGGTCAACATATTCAATCAAGATGTACATGTAATGCAAGAACAATTATGTTAATCAACAATGTAGCATATGCAAAAAGAATCAATTTAAAGCACATAAGCAAGTTGATCCTATTGCCGTACGACCTAGATGACTCCAGATGACTCAAGACGACTCAAGAGCCCGGTTTTGAACCTTCGGCTCTGATACTAACCAAATAGGGGTGTAACGCCCCGGCGAGGGCATCCACGCCTATCCCGCGCTACGGACCTAGCTTGTATATAGAATTGTTATCCATATACCCGCTAAGGCTGAAGCAAGCGGTGATAAACAGACAACCTAGCTAGGCGGTGCTAGACTCACAAAGCGAGAATAAAAACACAAGTATGCGGAAGCTTAGATCAAAACATAATACGTGCATAAGTCAATTCATTCAACAATTAAGTGACCATCACGGTCCAGCACAAAATGCCCAAAATACGAAATGTAAAATCAACCTAGCGACCAACCCGGTCCAAACTAGCATAATAATTCATCATACAAGCCGGATCCATAAATCCAAAAGCGGAACGTAAAACATAAAGTATATTACGACACAACAAGTAAAGCTAGACTCGACAACAACTCTCAAGCAAGACCCCGCCTACCAAGACTCCAAAGCACGACCTGCGGACACGAAAGGTAAAGGAGATCAGTTCAAACGGAACCGGTGAGGAGAAGTGTACATAATATAAGTGATATAAGAGGGTTTAATGCATGCTCAAAACAAAGGTGTTCATGATCCCACTTATTTTCAAAGTAGATGCAAGTTTTAGAAAAATATGGATAATAAACCACACATAACCGGCTCGGCGAGAACAAGCACTCCGTCCGATCTTCCCAAACCAAGAAATCAAACCAATCCAACCTTTACGCCGTTGATGTCGAGGGAGTGCACCCCCCCCCCCCCCCGAGCATCCCTTTTGCCTTTTGAGTCGAGAATTCGGTCCATGTAACCTAGATCTCTCCAAGAAAACTTCAACCCCGAAACCTCCTCGGAGTCTTAGTAGTCTTGTCCGCAGTGGGAACTTTGGATAAGGACATCCGTCGGCCCTTGCCTTCCCGGAATATCTCTCACCTCCATCCCCGAGCTCAATTTCGATTACCCCAAGCAAGCGTCCTCGCAAGGTACATCATAACCTCGCTACACAACTCACACATACATATATAATATTCGAATGAAAGTTCCAAAATAGCATTTTGGGTACCTATCCCATATACCAATTCAAGTTCTACTTGTAAACCGTTTTCCATAGTCAAACATCGTAATATGAGCAACGCTCACAAAACTTGGCTTATTAAGCCTACATATACCTTTTCGAAAATGGGAGTTCAAAACCATCAAACATGATAGGTCATATGTGTCCACAGTTTTAGAAAACATTTTTATATTATAGCTCCTCACCTTTACTGTAACGCCCCCACCCGTACCAGAACAAGAGGAGAGCGGCGTCTCAACCCCCGCACTGAAGCACCTCTCAAATAATGGTGTGAGCCATCACTCAAGAAATACTCCAGCGAACGGCTATCTATCAGAACTATACATGTACAACGATGTGGCTATGCAGCGGAGAATCAGAGTATTTTAAAAACTTTTCAAAACATGTGTGTGATGGCATGTAACAAGCAAGAACATATTGATCGTGTAAGAGAGACTCGGCATATCAGAACATATAACAGATTCACATATAAGTACCGATACAACAGAGTTCAAAATATCGGTAACAGAGTAGCAGAAAGAGTATAACGAAGATACTCAAGTATTCAAAAACATATACAGAAACATAAAGTGATGCAGCCATAAAACATATGCAGGACACAAAAGAGGAAGTAATACTAAGTCCTGACTGAAACAAAAATGACAATCTAGAGCTTCAAGATACCTCTAGACAGCGGCTGCAAGACCTGAAACCACGAGGCAAGAAAACGGGAGAGGTATTAGTCAAAAGGACTAAGCGAGGGAATTCTTTAAAGAAAGTACTGAATTAAAGAACTTGAAGTAAAGTTCGAAACTGTTAAATGCAATGCTTTAAAGAAGAACTTGAAACAAGTTCGATTGATAAAACTCTTTGAATGCGATGCTGTAAAAGAATGCACGTTATAAAACATTTTCATGAATGCTATCACACGCGCACACATATGCTGTTGATGGTTCATAGTTCTTTCATAAAACGGGATAAGGGTAAAGTGAACTTTTCCAGATATGAACCATCCTTTATGAAACAGAATTTTTCCCGCAAGCTAGGCTCCTCCATCCTTACTCCAGAAAACATGATTCGGTAGAGTATCGGACCAGGATCAACGATAATTCCACGTTTAGTAGAGTATCGGACCAAGATCAACAATAACCCCACATATAGTAGAGCATCGGACCAAGGTCAACAACAACTCCGCACATAGTAGACTATCGGACCAAGGTCGACAACAACTCTTACCAACGCATACAAACATGCACCATCCTCCACCGGTTGTCACTTCGGGTAGCTAGCCCTAGGCGACCTGTAAACATGTAATGGGAACAGATTTGCTGTCCGTTCCCAGACAAATTGTCCTGACTTAACAAACCTCCTGTTAAAAGTCGGTGTCAATAGTCTAAGTGTGGCGGCCGGTATTGGTGATGTCGTTGGCGCTCACCTCCCGAGCATCACCTCCACACATAACCGCCGGGCCCAAACTGTAAACTGTATGCTTGCATTTAAGATTAGCAGTGACCAGAGTAACACTCCAGTATGTTAACAATAACATGTGAAACTGTAACTGTAACATATGATGCTGTCTGTAAAACATATGATTCTGTCTGAAAACATGTGATTCTGTCTGTACTTTGAAAACATATGCAAACATGTAACTGTCTTTGAACAAGAATGCAGAACTTTGGAAAACATGTACTATTGATCAATGTATACTATTAAAGTATGAATGATCCTTTCAAGAGAATGTCCCGATAAAAGGGATAGTTCAAAACAAGGTTTAGCTTTGAATTTCAAAACATATGATACGATAGTATAATCGTGGTTCCAGTTGGAAAACATTTACAACTTCACCTCACCTAATAGTAACAAAAGGTAGGTAGACAGATTATGCGGTGCCCTGGGGATCCCAGTGCTCAACTTTAACTCCTGTAGGTGGCGTACTAGAGTGAGCTTAAGAACTAAGACCTACTACTAACCAAGATGCATATGAAATGCAAGAAACAAATGAACAAGGAACATGTAACACAAGAGAGTAATACCATTTAAGGTATTCAAGAAAGGTAACACACAAAGGAATACGTCAAAGTGAGTTACTCTTAACGTTAGACTATGATCTTACTATAACCGAGTAAGCTTTAGTCAAATTATGAATCCTATCGCAAACCTTAGGTAAAGAAACAAGTCCACGAAAGAAAACACATTTTGAAAACACATTTTAGACCCTGGATATGGAAACCCTAGGTGCAAAAGTCTATAGAGAAAGCACAAGTTTTAATTCATTTTTACTATTCAAAAGCACTATTCAAAAGTACTATTCAAGATTACTATTCATGATTACTATTCACCGGTTACTATTCACATGTCGGGTCAAAGGGTCGGGTCAAACCCTTACTATACACACACCCACACACACACGGTACACACACACACCATGCACGAACACACACACACACACACGGCATGCACACACACACACACCCTAATTAAATTATGATCTTGATTATAACCTATAGTTTCAAGTTCATGTTAATATAATCAAATGTGATCTAGGTTAAAGGTATAACCTATAGTTAAGAGATCCAATTAAGGCATAAGATCAAGTTATGAAACACTATTCTATCTTAGGTTATAACATGTGACACTATTAAAGTGTATAACATGATCAAGGCACTAATCCATTAATCCAAATCATACCATAAGCTCAATTCATAATTCAAGAGTCATATAACAATGTGACAACATGTCACAACATATCTCATATCATATCATATCATATATCATGAACCTTTAGGCATGTAACATGTAACAATTTAATTCCATATCAACATGTAACAAGTTGTGACATAATAAATTGTAAATCACTATTCCATTAGCTAACATGCATGAACATAATTCAAATTCCATAATCATGCATCAATTCTCATAATATAACAAGCATATCACATGATCATAGCATATACTAGAGCAATTCATAACATATTCAAGCATATACTAAACAATTAAAACATATAAACAACTATCAAAACATATCATGAAAACTATATAATAAATGCATAAAATAAAATCCTATATGGCTTAGGGAAGACCCTAAGACCCAACCTAAACATAATATAAACATACCATAACATAAAAACATAAACTAAACTAACATAACATAAACAAAACAAACTAACCTAGCTACAAGGGGAGGGGATGCCGACGGCAAGAGGGGAAAGGAGGGAGAGAGGAGTGCTTGTTAACACAAGACTTTGAGCAAGGATTCAAATGCCATGAGAGGGGTATATATAGGTGTTGGGAAGCCCCTCACCTTGCAATTAGAGAGGGCTTAAGGGTAGGAGAGCAAAACAAGAGTTCATCCACTTGTATCTTCTAGAAGCTTTAGGGATGTTGAAGCTAAAAATGGGCTGCTGGGGGTATTTCTGTAATTTCGTCCCCCAAGGCTTGAGTATTTCTGTAATTTCGTCCCCCAAGGCTTGAGGATAAGTGGCTGGAAGTTTAACCACTCCGACGGAAAGAAAATTAGCTTCGAAACGCATATTCATTCGTCGAAATCGGATTTACCGTTTGAAAGATACATTCGTTTTAGTGAATAAAAGTTTTGAGCTCGAAACTCGACATGAGTGAAAAACGACTTTCTAGAATGATTTTCAAGTCCGGATTGCTTCCAAAATTCAAGAAATAAATCGAGAAGCGTTTTGAGTCCAAAATCGACTATAAAACGTTTTACCGTTAAAAAGTTGAAAACGTAGGATGAATAGTGAATTCTCACGTACGAACGTACGCTTCAAAATTTCAAGCTAGGGTTTGAATCAAGAGTTGTAAAACATCTCAAAAATCTTGAAATAGCTCAAGTAGTGCAAATCCGAAGAGAAAACATTTTCCGAATGAAACTGTTCGTAAAAGGAATAGTAAACTAGGGTTTTCAAAAACGTTTTCAATAAAACAAAGTTCCGGAATGGATTTCCAAGCCAAGAATGATTTCAAAAGACTCGTCTTGATTCAAGGATCGATTCGACTGTAACTTGGGTTGAAAAAGGTATCAGAATCAAAAGCTCATTTTCTGATGAATAGTAACTTTGGTCGGTAAGTTCCAAAAATACCCTTATGGCTCAAGAAAGACTTTCTGAGTTCGGGAAACCAGTTCAAACAATTGGGAAACATGTGTGATGAACCTCTAGGGTTCGAGTAGCAATATGAACAAGGTAGGCTCAGGTTATGAATAGTAAACTGAATCAAAGGTCAAGAATTCCCCCTTAAAGCATGTCAGATCATATACGAGCACAAAGTTCATGTAAGAATGCAATGCACGATGATTCAAAAAGTTGGATCACGGTCTATAAACGCTTTACCACTGCCTTAACTTACTGTTTTCATCCAGGCCCTGTTTTGGGCTGTTACAATCACCCCTCCTTAAAGAGAATCTGTCCTTAGATTTTTCTGCTGTAACTGCAAACAACTCAGGGTGATGTTTCTGCATTTTCTCTTCTGTCTCCCAGGTTGCCTCTTCTGTCCCATGTCCCTTCCAAAGGACTTTAACCAAAGGAATCTTCCTATTCCTCAGCTCTTGAAACTTCCTGTCTAGAATCTTAGCGGGCTTCAAAACATAAGTCAAATCCGGTTCTAACGGTATCTCCTCTATCGGCACAACCTCTGTCTCATCCGAGAAACACTTGCGAAGCTGAGATACATGAAATACGTTGTGGATTCCTGTTAGACCTACAGGCAAATCCAATCTATACGCAGTCGGTCCGACTCTCTCTAGTATCTCATACGGTCTAACATATCTCGGGTTTAATTTTCCACCTTTCCCAATTCGGGAAAACCCTTTCCTTGGTGATGCCTTCAGAAATACCTTTTCGCCCACTGCGAATTCCAAATCCCTTCTTCGTCGATCAGCATAACTCTTCTGCCTGTCCTGGGCAGCTTTCATTCTCTGGCGAATGATCTGAATCTTCTCCGTCGCTTCTCTTATCCATTTGGCAGAATTCACTCTGATCGGTCCTTCCTCAGTACATCTCGCTTCATCCAAATCCCAGTATAACGGGGATCTACATTTCCTTCCATACAGAGCTTCATACGGAGCAGCTTTAATAGAAGCTTGATAACTATTGTTGTATGCAAACTCCACAAGAGGTAAACACTCTTTCCAACTTTCCTGGAAGTCCAACGCGCAAGCTCTTAGCATATCTTCCAAGTATTTGATCATCCTTTCTGATTGTCCATCCGTCTGAGGATGCGCTGCAGTACTGAAGTTCAACTTTGTTCCCATCAAAGTCTGAATTTCTTTCCACAAGTGCGACGTGAATTTCGGATCTCTATCCGAGACTATACTGTTCGGGACTCCATGTAATCTGACAATCTCTTGTTGGTACAGCTTTGCCAACGAGCTAACCTTATCCGTCGTCTTTACTGGCAAAAAGTGCACTGACTTTGTCAATCGATCAATGATCACCCAGATACTATCTTGTCCTCCTCTGACTTTGGGTAATCCAGTGACAAAATCCATCGTGATTTGCTCCCACTTCCAAGTCGGAATCGGTAATGGTTGCAACTTCCCACTTGGCTTCTGGTGCTCAGCTTTAACTTTCTGACAAGTTAAGCACTTCTTGACATAGTTGGCTATGTCTCTCTTCATTCCATTCCACCAGAAATGCGTCTTAACATCTTGATACATCTTAGTACCTCCGGGATGTATCGTGTACTTAGTCTTATGCGCTTCGTCGAGAATCTCTTTCCTCAAAACAGTTGGTACGCATACTCGACCTTTGTACCACAATATTCCATGTTCATCAACCTTGAACTTGGTCTCATCATCTTTCTCCTTAGATTCGAGACATTTCTTGATCCACTCGTCGTTCTTCTGAGCTTCCAACACTTGTTCTTTCAAAGGTGATATCATCACAACGTTCGTGACTCGAGCTTTAGTTATCACCTCCATTCTCTCTCTTTGTTCAACCTCGGGGTTGGCAGAAATCTGTGCCAAACGAACTTTCCTGCTTAGAGCATCTGCTACAACATTCGCCTTTCCTGGATGGTACTGAATAATGCAGTCGTAGTCCTCCAGAAATTCCATCCATCTCCTCTGTCGCATATTCAACTCCTTCTGAGTGAATAGATATCGCAGGCTCTTATGATCAGTAAAGATCTCAAACGTAACTCCATACAGGTAATGTCTCCATTTTCCCAGAGCAAAAATTATCGCGGCTAACTCCAAATCATGTGTCGGGTAGTTGACTTCATGCGTTTTGAGTTTCCTTGATGCATACGCAATCACTTTCCCGTTCTGCATCAAAACTCCTCCTAGTCCTTCTTTCGAAACATCGGTGTAGACAGTATATCCTTCTTTTGTAGTAGCCCAAAGACCGACCCAGTATGCAGATATTGTCCGCTTTGCACGCCCTTAATCGAAACGGCCTCACGGATTTGTTCCTCCCAGTGGGTTGGGCCACTGGGAAAACGCGTCTGCAAGGATAGGTTTCCATCACTCCTTATAAGGAGGACTTCGTTCTCCTACCCGAGCGATGTGGGACATTACATCCACCCCCCCTCAGAGGGGACCAGCGTCCTCGCTGGCACACCACCTTCCTGGCACCGGCTCTGATACCACATGTAGTAGCCCAAAGACCGACCCAGTATGCAGATATTGTCCGCTTTGCACGCCCTTAATCGAAACGGCCTCACGGATTTGTTCCTCCCAGTGGGTTGGGCCACTGGGAAAACGCGTCTGCAAGGATAGGTTTCCATCACTCCTTATAAGGAGGACTTCGTTCTCCTACCCGAGCGATGTGGGACATTACATCTTTTCCTTCTGGTAACGCTAACACGGGTGCAGTTGTTAGCATCTCCTTCAACCTTTGAAAACTTTGCTCACACTTCTCAGTCCATTCAAACTTCCCTTCTTTCTTCGTCAACTTAGTGAGAGGTGTAGCTATCTTCGAGAAATCTTGGACAAACCTCCGGTAGTAACCAGCTAATCCCAGAAAACTCCTCACTTCTGAAGGATTCTTCGGTGACCTCCAATCCATAATCGTCTCGATCTTCGAGGGATCTACTTCGATTCCAGATCCTGATATGATGTGTCTGAGAAATGTAACTCTCTCAAGCCAGAACTCACATTTACTGAACTTCGCATATAGCTTGTGATCCAGCAAAGTACGTAACATGATTCGAAGATGCTCAGCATGTTCCTCCGGTGTCTTCGAAAATACCAAAATATCGTCGATGAAGATCACTACAAACTTGTCAAGAAACAGCTTCAATATACGGTGCATCATATCCATGAATGCAGTTGGTGCGTTCGTCAAACCAAACGGCATTACTACAAACTCATAATGTCCGTATCGGCTGTTGAAAGCAGTCTTCGGAATATCTGCTTCCCTTATCTTCAATTGATAATACCCTTGTCTAAGATCTAACTTGGAGTAGACCTTCGATCCTTGAAGTATATCGAACAGCTCTTCGATATGAGGAAGAGGATACTTATTCTTGATTGTCATCCTGTTCAACTCCCGATAGTCAATGCATAAACGCAATGATCCATCCTTCTTCTTAACGAAAAGCACAGGCGCTCCCCACGGCGATGTGCTCGGTCGAACATATCCAGACTCAATCAGTTCATCCAATTGCTTTCTCAGTTCATCTAATTCAGCTGGTGCCATTCTGTAAGGTGTCTTTGAGTACGGCTCAGCTCCTGATATCGTCTCGATCGTAAACTCCAACTCTCGGTCAGGGGGTAACGAATCCAAATGCTCAGGAAACACATCTAGGAATTCGTTCACCACTTCCACTTCTTCGATCTTAAGTTGATCTTTCGGTCTATTCAAAAGATAAGCCACAAATCCACTAGCTCCTTTCTGAATCAACTTCTTAGCTTCAATCGAAGAAATCACTGATAACTTCTCAACTTTCCCTTCTGATGTCCCACTTTCATCTTCTTCCAAGATGATCTCTTTCTTGTAACAATCCAACTTAGCTCGGTACTTAGACAACCAATCCATACCAAGTATAACATCGTATCTTGTCATCGGTAACTCAATCAGATCCGTCGGGTAACAACGGGTACCAATACATATAGGGCAGCGTTTATATACTTGATCTGTAACAAGACAAGTTCCCAAAGGAGAACTCACTTCAAATTTATATGGCAAGTATTCAAGCGGAAACTGTAAATGCGCACATAGTTTAGAAGCAACAAATGAATGCGTAGCGCCAGGGTCATACAAGACCTTAACTGGCGTGTTAAGAATGTGCACAATACCTTCCACAACCTCCTCCTTACCATCCAAAGCATAAGCTCTGCCTCTGACCACCGGTTTGTTCGTCGTACCCACCACTCCTTTTCCTTTATCCTGGACCCCAAATCTCCTGATCTTGTGCGGGCAACTATCCATCTGGTGCTCAGGGGAACCACACGCGAAACACTGTCCAGCTTTCTTGTGACAGTTCTCCTCAGTGTGTCCCGTTCGGCGACAATATCGACAAACAATTTCCTCTGGACCTGGCTGAGGTGCTCTCTGCTGTTGTGGCGCCTTCTGATACTGCTGTGGCGCTTTCTGCTTCTGTGCTTGCTGTTTCGGTGGAGCATTCTGCTGCTGACGCTGTGGTGTTACCATTGGCCTCTTTCCAGTTCCTTGGGGAAAAGATCAGGAAGGTCGCTTATTACCTTGATAAGGCTTAGGGTTAGAAGGTCCTTGACGGGCAGTAGTTATCTTGATCTCCTTGTGTGCAACTTCAACCCTTAGCGCTCTATCAACAGGCTGGTTGTAGGTCTCAATAACCAAAGATGCAAGTGCCAACCGAAGTTCAGGCTTCAGTCCATCAATAAACCTCTTCGTCTTGCGACGCTCATCATTCAGAATATGAGGCGCATACTTGATCAGCCTCACAAACCTAGCTTCATACTCCATCACATTCATAGTTCCCTGAACCAGACTCATAAACTCAGCCTCTCGTGCATCACGAGTCACTTGAGGCGTATACTTCTGCTGAAACTCTCTGATAAACTCATCCCAACTTCCTTCAACGTTATTCTCAATCCACATATGCTGAACGTGCTTCCACCAATTGTATGCAGCTCCTTCCATAAGAAAAGTAGCATACCGAACTCGTTCACGATCCTCTGGGTAGATCTCCATAGCCTCGAAAATCTTCTCAAGACTAGTAATCCAATTCTCAGCCTTTATGTCGTTCGGTTCTCCATAGAACTTAGGCGGATTCATCCTCAGAAACTTCTCCAATGACCTTTCATTAGGAGGATTATCTCTCGGTGCACAAGCCCTCATAAATTATCGTAGCACATCCCTTAATTCCGGAGTTCTTTCTCTTTCAGGGGGTGGCGTGACATCTCTTTGGGGTGGCAGTGGTGGTACACGATTCCGGGGTGCTCTTCTTGGTGGCATGTTGTTACTGAATTCACAAGCATTCAGATACATATATTCGATGCATGACATATAATGATTCACATAATCCGTAACCACGTATTCACATTCTCACGTAGTCACACATAAGTATGAGAACAACACATTCCCATAACAACATGTCAGCAAAGATTCAAGATCTCTAAACATATCATATAATCAGAAACAATTGTCAGAGAACATGTAAACGAGAACAGAAGCTCGGGCAACATATCAACATATCAGAAACGTGTATAACATATCCCAAAACATGATCAACATGTAAAACGGGAACAGAACGTGTACTGTCATATTAACAAGAACTGTAGTATGATCAAAAGCATGATCAACATATCCAGAAGCGTATCCAACATATCAAGAATAATAGCATGCTAACAATAAATGAAATGGCATGATCCTATCAACGGTCCTAATGGTATCTTGAAGCAACTCTAAGACTCATGCAATGACAGTTATGGAAAGCAGTAAACAGATATTCAACATAAAGCCAAAAGTGTTATAACTGTGCAAGGTTGGTAAAATTTACTACAGGCCACATGTTAACAGTATTAATTCAAAAAAAATGGGGAGGACCCGATACTATCGAGTTGACTCCCTTACAGGCCTTACCAATCCGTCCAACCCTGCTGAAAATAACCTAGTAGGTACCAAGTCATCTGAACCGTCATCCGTGGTGCCAAAAGTCGGGGATCATCTACCAGAGCTATACATCCCCTCATCCAAAAGTCAGTCCTGAACTGTCCCGGCTATACGTCCGCCATCCATAGATAGACATATATGTATCAGTACTATATACAAAAATCTCCCATCAGCAATCAACCCTGATAACTGTGGTCCAAAGAACCCCTGGTGGTGTCATCAGAAACGGCAACGACCTCACCCTGTCCGTGTCCTGCTGGATCATCTCCGCCATCATCATCATCATCAGACCCTCCATCGCCTCCATCAGACTGCTCCTGTATAGGCTCGGGCTCCTGAGAGGCCTGACTGACATCCTGACCCTCGACCTCCTCAACTGCCTGCTCATCGGATAAGTGATAGGTATCATACAGGCGAGGTCTCACACGGGCACGGTAGTGCTGGTGACGCTCCATAGAGGTATCGCGATCGATAGTCATCTGCATAAGATCTGCCTCCAGCTCAGCAATACGAGCAGCCCTCTGATCAGCAATATGAGTCATCTCTGCAGCATGCTCACGAGCGATGTCCCTGTCAATCTGGTACTGCAGTGACTGATCCTGATAGCGCAGAGACTCCAACCTGAGCTCACGGGTCCTCTGATACTCCTGAAAGTAACCATCTCTCTCAGACTCGAGATAGTGCACAACTCTGTTAGGATAGGAATACCCAGGTCTGCCACTGTTCCTAGACCTGCGCCAGGTGTAGAAACGAGTGCCTCCACGGCGAGAAACTGCCACAGTACGCGGGGCCTCAAACTGCTTAAAGAAAGCCTCATCCATCTGCTGATTAGGATCCTGGTGTGGCTGAACTGCCATAGCTATACAGAAGATACCACAGATATGAAATCCAGATAACAGAACCATGCAATCCCCAAATATCCCGTCTCGATGCAATATGAGAATGATCCTGGATGCAATGCGTGAACAATCCATGATGCAACATGAGAGCAATCTAGGTTAAGTCTCTTCTTACTTAACCCGATGCTCTGATACCACCTCAGAGCTGTAACGCCCCCACCCGTACCAGAACAAGAGGAGAGCGGCGTCTCAACCCCCGCACTAAAGCACCTCTCAAATAATGGTGTGAGCCATCACTCAAGAAATACTCCAGCGAACGGCTATCTATCAGAACTATACATGTACAACGATGTGGCTATGCAGCGGAAAATCAGAGTATTTTAAAAACTTTTCAAAACATGTGCGTGATGGCATGTAACAAGCAAGAACATATTGATCGTGTAAGAGAGACTCGGCATATCAGAACATATAACAGATTCACACATAAGTACCGATACAACAGAGTTCAAAATATCGGTAACAGAGTAGCAGAAAGAGTATAACGAAGATACTCAAGTATTCAAAAACATATACAGAAACATAAAGTGATGCAGCCATAAAACATATGCAGGACACAAAAGAGGAAGTAATACTAAGTCCTGACTGAAACAAAAATGACAATCTAGAGCTTCAAGATACCTCTAGACTGCGGCTGCAAGACCTGAAACCACGAGGCAAGAAAACGGGAGAGGTATTAGTCAAAAGGACTAAGCGAGGGAATTCTTTAAAGAAAGTACTGAATTAAAGAACTTGAAGTAAAGTTCGAAACTGTTAAATGCAATGCTTTAAAGAAGAACTTGAAACAAGTTCGATTGATAAAACTCTTTGAATGCGATGCTGTAAAAGAATGCACGTTATAAAACATTTTCATGAATACTATCACACGCGCACACATATGCTGTTGATGGTTCATAGTTCTTTCATAAAACGGGATAAGGGTAAAGTGAACTTTTCCAGATATGAACCATCCTTTATGAAACAGAATTTTGCCCGCAAGCTAGGCTCCTCCATCCTTACTCCAGAAAACATGATTCGGTAGAGTGTCGGACCAGGATCAACGATAATTCCACGTTTAGTAGAGTATCGGACCAAGATCAACAATAACCCCACATATAGTAGAGCATCGGACCAAGGTCAACAACAACTCCGCACATAGTAGACTATCGGACCAAGGTCGACAACAACTCTTACCAACGCATACAAACATGCACCATCCTCCACCGGTTGTCACTTCGGGTAGCTAGCCCTAGGCGACCTGTAAACATGTAATGGGAACAGATTTGTTGTCCATTCCCAGACAAATTGTTCTGACTTAACAAACCTCCTGTTAAAAGTCGGTGTCAATAGTCTAAGTGTGGCGGCCGGTATTGGTGATGTCGTTGGCGCTCACCTCCCGAGCATCACCTCCACACATAACCGCCGGGCCCAAACTGTAAACTGTATGCTTGCATTTAAGATTAGCAGTGACCAGAGTAACACTCCAGTATGCTAACTATAACATGTGAAACTGTAACTATAACATATGATGCTGTCTGTAAAACATATGATTCTGTCTGAAAACATGTGATTCTGTCTGTACTTTGAAAACATATGCAAACATGTAACTGTCTTTGAACAAGAATGCAGAACTTTGGAAAACATGTACTGTTGATCAATGTATACTATTAAAGTATGAATGATCCTTTCAAGAGAATGTCCCGATAAAAGGGATAGTTCAAAACAAGGTTTAGCTTTGAATTTCAAAACATATGATACGATAGTATAATCGTGGTTCCAGTTGGAAAACATTTATAACTTCACCTCACCTAATAGTAACAAAAGGTAGGTAGACAGATTATGCGGTGCCCTGGGGATCCCAGTGCTCAACTTTAACTCCTGTAGGTGGTGTACTAGAGTGAGCTTAAGAACTAAGACCCACTACTAACCAAGATGCATATGAAATGCAAGAAACAAATGAACAAGGAACATGTAACACAAGAGAGCAATACCATTTAAGGTATTCAAGAAAGGTAACACACAAAGGAATACGTCAAAGTGAGTTACTCTTAACGTTAGAGTATGATCTTACTATAACCGAGTAAGCTTTAGTCAAATTATGAATCCTATCGCAAACCTTAGGTAAAGAAACAAGTCCACGAAAGAAAACACATTTTGAAAACACATTTTAGACCCTGGATATGGAAACCCTAGGTGCAAAAGTCTATAGAGAAAGCACAAGTTTTAATTCATTTTTACTATTCAAAACCACTATTCAAAAGTACTATTCAAGATTACTATTCATGATTACTATTCACCGGTTACTATTCACATGTCGGGTCAAAGGGTCGGGTCAAACCCTTACTATACACACACCCACACACACACGGTACACACACACACCATGCACGAACACACACACACACACACGGCATGCACACACACACACACCCTAATTAAATTATGATCTTGATTATAACCTATAGTTTCAAGTTCATGTTAATATAATCAAATGTGATCTAGGTTAAAGGTATAACCTATAGTTAAGAGATCCAATTAAGGCATAAGATCAAGTTATGAAACACTATTCTATCTTAGGTTATAACATGTGACACTATTAAAGTGTATAACATGATCAAGGCACTAATCCATTAATCCAAATCATACCATAAGCTCAATTCATAATTCAAGAGTCATATAACAATGTGACAACATGTCACAACATATCTCATATCATATCATATCATATATCATGAACCTTTAGGCATGTAACATGTAACAATTTAATTCCATATCAACATGTAACAAGTTGTGACATAATAAATTGTAAATCACTATTCCATTAGCTAACATGCATGAACATAATTCAAATTCCATAATCATGCATCAATTCTCATAATATAACAAGCATATCACATGATCATAGCATATACTAGAGCAATTCATAACATATTCAAGCATATACTAAACAATTAAAACATATAAACAACTATCAAAACATATCATGAAAACTATATAATAAATGCATAAAATAAAATCCTATATGGCTTAGGGAAGACCCTAAGACCCAACCTAAACATAATATAAACATACCATAACATAAAAACATAAACTAAACTAACATAACATAAACAAAACAAACTAACCTAGCTACAAGGGGAGGGGATGCCGACGGCAAGAGGGGAAAGGAGGGAGAGAGGAGTGCTTGTTAACACAAGACTTTGAGCAAGGATTCAAATGCCATGAGAGGGGTATATATAGGTGTTGGGAAGCCCCTCACCTTGCAATTAGAGAGGGCTTAAGGGTAGGAGAGCAAAACAAGAGTTCATCCACTTGTATCTTCTAGAAGCTTTAGGGATGTTGAAGCTAAAAATGGGCTGCTGGGGGTATTTCTGTAATTTCGTCCCCCAAGACTCAAGGATAAGTGGCTGGAAGTTTGACCATTCCGACGGCAAGAAAATTAGCTTCGAAACGCATATTCATTCGTCGAAATCGGATTTACCGTTTGAAAGATACATTCGTTTTAGTGAATAAAAGTTTTGAGCTCGAAACTCGACATGAGTGAAAAACGACTTTCTAGAATGATTTTCAAGTCCGGATTGCTTCCAAAATTCAAGAAATAAATCGAGAAGCGTTTTGAGTCCAAAATCGACTATAAAACGTTTTACCGTTAAAAAGTTGAAAACGTAGGATGAATAATGAATTCTCACGTACGAACGTACGCTTCAAAATTTCAAGCTAGGGTTTGAATCAAGAGTTGTAAAACATCTCAAAAATCTTGAAATAGCTCAAGTAGTACAAATCCGAAGAGAAAACATTTTCCGAATGAAACTGTTCGTAAAAGGAATAGTAAACTAGGGTTTTCAAAAACGTTTTCAATAAAACAAAGTTCCGGAATGGATTTCCAAGCCAAGAATGATTTCAAAAGACTCGTCTCGATTCAAGGATCGATTCGACTGTAACTTGGGTTGAAAAAGGTATCAGAATCAAAAGCTCATTTTCTGATGAATAGTAACTTTGGTCGGTAAGTTCCAAAAATACCCTTATGGCTCAAGAAAGACTTTCTGAGTTCGGGAAACCACTTCAAACAATTGGGAAACATGTGTGATGAACCTCTAGGGTTCGAGTAGCAATATGAACAAGGTAGGCTCGGGTTATGAATAGTAAACTGAATCAAAGGTCAAGAATTCCCCCTTAAAGCATGTCAGATCATATACGAGCACAAAGTTCATGTAAGAATGCAATGCACGATGATTCAAAAAGTTGGATCACGGTCTATAAACGCTTTACCACTGCCATAACTTACTGTTTTCATCCAGGCCCTGTTTTGGGCTGTTACATTTACCAAGAACCTCAAAGGTCAACCACGAGCAACGGACTACTAGGCCGGAGACTCACCACCTAACAAGACAAACGTACTAACAAAGGTAAGACACGACCCAAACCAAGTAAACCACCCACGGCTTAAGTAACAAGTCACTTATGAGAGTTATGTATCAAGTTCTCAAGTCATATGTATTAAGCGACCTATGAATCATACTTAACACAATTTAATTAAACGCATAACTTAGTAAATTAAAATAACTTAAGCATGCTTGAGGTATAGAGATTATAATATAAGGTATGCATGAGATGTGAGGATCAATCATGAGCATGTATAGCATGTCAAGGTCACACATAACGTAGGAAGTCATACAAGTTCAAGTAAATGCATAACTTAGCAAAATGTGACAACTTAAACTTGATCAAGGCAATAAAATCATAACAAGTGATATGCAAGAAGTTCCACCACATATAATACGGCCACAACTCATTAAAGGCATCATAGAAACAAGAAAAGGACATACAAGAGTCAAAACAAGCGAAACAAGTCAAGAAAACAAGGCTGGGGAAAATCCACCCCCATGGATTTTCCTTCACAAAAAATCCACCCTCGCGGATTGTCCAGAAGCTACTGCCTCAAATCCACCCCCATGGATTTTTACACAGCGAAAATCCACCCTAGTGGATTCTGCCCAGAACTTAAAAAAAACGTGACAGCAACTTCAAACTCAACGGGAATGAGTTCAAAACACCCCAAAACATGAAATTAAGCTTCCAAAACCACAATTAAGCATCATTAATCATCAAGTTACATAATAAAGCACTTAGGAACATTTAAACATCAAGAATTCTAGCAATTCATGCAAGAACTTCATCTTCTACAAGTTTCAAGAAAGCTTCAAGCACAACAATGGTGAAATCATCAATCATGCAAGAAACTCAAGGGAAATAATCACATTCTTCATGAAAACACATAAGGAACAAGAATCCATCATCAAATCAAGCAAAAACATGCTAGAACATAGACATGCAAGAATCTTCATAAAAGCTTCAAGGGTCAACAATGGAGGATTTCCCATAAGAGCATAGAAATAATAAATTCTTACACCAAATCATTCCTAGCAACATAAGAAACATATTTCGATCAACAAATTCGGAATTAATCCATCTAACATGAACCCTAGATTTCAAACTCAAGCTTCAAGTTCAAAGAAGAAGACCCACATGAGCATTCAAGCATTTCTTACCTTAAGAGCTGAAAATGGAAGAGGGAATCTTGTTCTTTTAGTCTTGAATCTCCAGCTTTAACCTTCACTCTTAGCTCTTGAAGATGGCTTGAAGTTCTTGAGAGAATATGGATGGTCTCTTGAGAAAAGTGAGGGAGAGAGTGACTTGAATCTTATGAAATAACGTAAGAATGGGTTTTGGAGTGTTAAATCTGATTTTGTAAATTGGGTCAGCCATATAGGGTCATGGAGCTGGTCATACGGGTCGGATTTAAGTGAGATTGGGTCTCAAATTGGGTCAGAATTGAAATTGGGTCGTAGGTCAACTGGGTTAAGTAAAAAGGTTGACTTTTCGTAAAATGGCCATAACTTCTTCATCCAAACTCCGAATCGAGCGATTCAGGAACCCACGAACTCGTAATCGAATTATCTATTCAATTTCATCGAATTCTAACCAGTTCCAGGCTTGGAAAATAAATTTACCATTTAGTCCCTAATTTATGCTTTAATGTCCAAGTAAGCACATTGTTTCGTTTCACCATAAAGCATGCTATCAAAATTCTTTAAGCACAACACGAGCACATACTTATCATATCATGTAGCCACATGAGTCATGTAAATCATATCTTTCACATAAGCCCAAATAGAACGATCAATTAAGGCATAATTTCCACATAGTTCAAGCAATGAAAGGTAAATCGTACACTCTCGTGCCAAACCCTACCTTGATCGAGAAGCAGGGCGACACAATATTGGATCAAATAATAGCAATTCGGGGTCAAAGAAGTCGTCGGATCGAGGGGTTATTTTCGTAATTTTATGCAGAAACTTTTGTTCTGCAAGTCAGGTGGGAACGGCCGTTCCGGACCCCCTTTGTAAATGGGAACGGTCGTTCCCATAAATCCCCAAAACATGCCAACGATTTTCCAATTTTAAAACGCGCTGAAGCTGGGAACGGCCCTTCCGACACGCAGGCCAAAATGGGAATAGCTGTTCCCAGTCTCGGCCGCCTATTTTATTTGAAAAGGTGGGAACGCCCGTTCCCAAAATGCCTTGAGGCTGGGAACGGCCGTTCCCTGTTTCTGCAACTTATCAAAACAGAGCAAAACAGGGGAGGCTCTCGGGAATGATCAACAAAGCAACAAGAATTCCAATTTGATCAACAAAGCTATTAATTTCTAGAAATATGATGCATACATGTTCAAAAGATGATAATATAACACTTAGACATATAAATCATAAAATATTATCAAGAATCCAAGCTTCCAAGTTCATGATCAAACTTGATCATTCAAGCCAAATACTCAAGAATTCATGCTCCAATTCACGCCATAATTCAAGATATGATCACATAATCATGCTTCCATCTCCAATTAACCCATCTAGTACATAATTCTCAAACCCTAGTTATTTCAAATATGATCAAGAATCATGAATTCATGCAAATACCAACCTTGAGCTAACGAAATGGAGAAAAGAGATAAGGAAGACGATCAAGCTCCAAAACTCCTAATTTCCTTGGAAAGAGTTGATGAATTTGATGAAATCTTCCTTTGCCTTTTTAATATGTTGACTCGGTAGAGAGAAGAGAGAATGGATGATGATTCTTGATGAAATGAAATGAAGAGCAAGGAAGAGATGCCTATATCGTTATATTTGGGGAAAATATGCAATATTTATGATCAAATCCTTAAAGTTCTATAAGTTATGCAATTGAGGATCTAAGGTTTACAAATTGATTAATTTAGTCCCCAAGATTTTTCTTGCAATTTGGTCCTCTATTTTATGTAATTGAAAAATTATGCAATTAATACAAATTGGACAATTAATTCATGTAACCATTAAATTCCATTTATACATGAATTCTCAAAATGAAATGAATTTCATACAATTTCCACGTAATCATGTTGAAAACAATTTATAAGAATTAATATAACACGTTTAAATTAATTAAACGAAATTAATAAAATAAAATCCTAACGCTCGAAACCCACACCTGTCGAGCGTACCTGACTGTCTGAAAATCGGGGCGTTACAATTCTCTCCCCCTTAAGAGAATCCGTCCTCGGATTCCATGCCCTGAATTCCTGGAATTTAATTGGCTCTTACGTGTTCATCCCACGCGGGTTAGCTACTCCCCGTCAGGGATTAGTTCGAAAGAGATCTTTAATCCACAAGATTCTTCCAAGATGTGAAATCACGACCCTCAACTTTCCGGAGCCTAAACACTTGTAAGAAAATCTAACCTTCCACTAAAACAAGTTGCCAAGTAGCTGAAAATATTGAGAGTGCCCCGTCTCTCAAACAATTAACGAGAGAACCCCGTCTCTCGAGCAAGTAACAAGAGAACCTCGTCTCTTGACAACCCTGAGAGAATCCCCGTCTCTCACACACCCGAAATAAAATTTAAGCAAGCACTTAGACAATTATTTGCAATTAACACGCAAGGATCAAATAAAATTTATCATTTATGCAAATAATCGTTCATGTAAACGAGTAATAATAATCAAGGAATTATATACAGGAACAATGAAATAATAATAATAATAAACAAGGAATCACGTACAAGAGTAACAAGATAATGATAATAATCAAATAATGATGCTCGTGGTATGCATGATTAAATGTACCGTTCACCAAGGATTGAAGTTCTGGAACTGAAGTAATTCGGTTGAATACTTGATTCTTTAGTTGAGATTTCTCTTGCTCGGTACCGTTACGGTTCAACATTCCCATTTCTGATAACCGTCTCTATCTTTGTACTATTTTCTAACATAATCCGTAAATCATCATTAGTCACCACATCTTCATACCCGTTTGAATCTTCAGGTTTACCGGTTGAACTTTCCTTAGATTGATTCCCACATTCACCTTCCGGTTATGGAATTGAAATATACCCTAGATTTCTTGTCCTGAAGGGATTGTGTATTCAAGCTTAATAGAACAGCTTTGTGCTCCAATCAACCCTTATCCAACCCACAGAGAAAACAGGTGTTACCATTTCCTCGACCTCAGTAATTAAAGTAAACATTTTCCCGAAGCAACATTCTTGACTCCTTATTTGCAATGTGAAAGTTGAGTTCTTATTCCCTTAGTCAAGAACGCGGCGGATGTTTGGCGCAGGAAAGGATCAAAGTTGTAATCCTTTACGAGTAACTCAGCACGTATACTTGCATAGAACACGAAGAAATCAGATCCTAGTGAAACTTTTCCTTGTAGGAGTCTTATCTTTGATCAAAGTATGCTCAATTAATTTATAAAAATCATCGTCTCTTCCATTCCCATTATTAACACTTGATCCGAAATTAATAACCTTTGTAATTCTACTTACTTGGTTATTCGCTTTCCTTTCTACTTCCCACTTTCTTCCCTTCCGCTTATTGTAGACATTCTGATAGCAAGAGGGATTAAGATTGAAGATTTACTATCCAAATTTAGCCGGATCGGATCCCTTCTCCCATTTACTGAGTCAAATGATATCCTGAGACTATCGGAGAACTGCGGACGGTGTACCCACTTTCTGGAAAATGATAATGGAACAAAGGTACTGTCGATGATGGGACTTTTCTTTATCTGAGAGGAAGAAAAGTTTAAATTATCGACAACTTCTTTCACATGGTTCTGATAGAGGATTCCAGGAAGAATTGATTCTCTGAAAATTCCCAACTTCCTCGAGTGCTATCTAACTTCAGACTTAAACTTATTTTCAGACCGGCTCTCCCCCTTAAGAAAATAGAAATTTTCTTATCCTTTAGATTCATTCTGTCCTTTCCCACTTGCAAGCTTCTCTGCTGAATCAATTCCCGTAACCTTTTCCTCGTCCTACTTGTTATTAATCAAGATTTTAATTAATGGTTCGTTTCCAATCTGTTCTGTTAAGGACATACTCAACTTGAACCTCACCAACTGGCACCCCTTTTCTTCTGATATTGAAATTTCCAACATCTTGCAATCACCTAGTGCTTTCCAGCGAGTTGACAGTTACAAGGTCAACATCCTAATCTGAAGCATGAAAAGTTCATTCTCTGACTTTCGTTACCTCTCCGAAATACTGATTAATTTCTGAAGGTTGAAGGACCCACTGAACCTTTATCTGCTTGAACTTATCATCATTTCCCTGTTTCCCAAAATTTTCCAATATTTAATTCACACCGACTCCTACTAAATCCTGAATCAATAAATTCTCACAGCCCCCAAACCTTATTAGACTTCAAGTCAACTCGGATTACCCGGTTACAACCATGATACCCAATAATTCAGAAACCTCTTCTTTAAATTCAAGTCAATAGGAATAGGATCGAGGATTGAGCAGAGCAGAGGCAGGACCTATTAACAATAAACACTAAATAATGCATGATGGTTAAAATGTCAATGCACGGCACATACCTATTAGCAACTTAGAATGCAACACGTTGGGCAATTGTATTGACTCACAGAAATACTCATAAACAAAGAAATTTAAATATTTCAACTAATTCAAGCATATATTTAATGCATCAAGTAGATAATCTCAATAATATTCATAACGATATTTTATAATGAGAAGCAATTTAATTAACAAATGTATTGAAGAACCTGGCACCGTAGAAATGTTGGGCTCGATCCCGGTGTCCATTCTTGGTTGGCCAAACTGCAACTTGATTCAAGCAGTTGATCAGTCTCTTAAATTTCAAAATCCTCCGGCCTTGATTCATACATTTCCAAAACCTATCACTCACAACTTACTTTGCAATTAAATGCATGTGGGTGAAGCGTGTTCATGTCATATAGTTGTCACATAGTTAATATCAATAATGAGAATTTAATATAAAATGCAACAACTAATTCATAAATATTCAAACAAAACACGTTGTTCACATAGGTTTCAAGCAATTCAAGATAAATAAAATGGCAATGAATACATAAATCAATACAAGGGCACAAGTTATCAAGTATTTCAATCAATTCAAAGAGGTCAAGTAGATTAAGACATTCAGATACGATGCAAGACTCTCAAATTGTCAAATAATTCCTATGTCGTACGACCTAGACTCGACACGACATGACACTAGAACCTCGGTTTTGCAACCGGGCTCTGATACCACCTTAGATGTAGCACCCCGGACACGTGGAGGTGCCACACCCCCGCACTATAGGTCAATCCACACACGAAACGGCCAATCCGTACATGAACCAACCTATAGCGAACGGGTGACAATGCAATACACTACAAGCTAGGCGGGATTACTAATACATGCAACAAAATAAAGCGGAAGCATAAACTAGTTTCTATCAAATATTTCCATTTATCCAATCATGACATTTCTCATTTTCCAAATAAGATATATTCTAAAGTTACATATCAATACATTATCATCTTCAATTAAACAATAACAATAACTCCAATTCCATAATTAACAATAATAATTAAATACACGAACCACGGATGACACGACTACATGAACTGGACTCGACTCGACTCAACTCCCGCCTAGCGTGCACCTGTAATAACATGAAAGGTGGAGGCGTCAGTCTGTGAAGACCGAGTGAGGGGTTTATATACATATTAGCGCAGATAACATGCAAGTCATATTCTCGGGTAAAGATTTATAAAAGATAAATATACAAGTTCAATAATAATATAGCTTCGCCCGAGAATACAACTATCAATTTTAAATACTTGTTCTTTTCATGCAATCGATACATGGCTCCGGCGAGTGAGGCCGGTCTCGAACCTAACTCCAATTGAACATGAATATGCTTGCTTGCTTGTTAATCATTAGGTGATCATGCAATTCAATTATCGTGCAATCGTGCGATAGTGTAATCATGTAACACGTTCATTGAATGAAAATCATGCAATAACCCGAGGACAACCCGTGGTGCCGGATTCATCCCCAGTCTCCTTCGGCTCATGATAGGGTTTTGTTCCTCCTGTGGTTGGACGGACAACCACCAGCTCTAAGACCAGCCCAGCGCCCTCACTATGGAGAACCTGGCCAGGAGAACGAATGTACACGATAGGGCTCTGTTCTTCCTGTGGTTGGACGGACAACCACCAGCCCGAAGACCAGCCCAGCGCCCTCACTAAGGAGGACCTGGCAAGGAGAACGCGTTTACTTGCTTTCATGAACATGACTTGCTTGATTCATGAACACTAACCTAACTTACTTGCTTGATTCATGAACAATAACATAACTTGAAATGATAAGTGATTTCATGAAATTATAAATATAAATACCTTTGGCCAAAAATCACGTAAAGGTTATACAAGTTCTATATAACTAGAAATTAAACCTCACCTGACAGGCGACACACGACTCGTGAATGTGTGAACGTGCTCATGATCTACAATCTCCGCCCTGGAGAATAACTGGACAAGAGACGGGACAATGTACGTGCGTGAGACCACAATTTAAGCATATTATTCCATATAAGGACGCACGGCGTGATCAAGTACGAGACAACAAGCAATAAACAATGTAGCATGATAACATGTTGTTTCAGTACATATTGGATCAAATAATAGCAATTCGGGGTCAAAGAAGTCATCGGATCGAGGGGTTATTTTCGTAATTTTATGTAGAAACTTTTATTCTGCAAGTCAGGTGGGAACGGCCATTCCGGACCCCCTTTGTAAATGGGAACGGTCGTTCCCATAAATCCCCAAAACGTGCCAATGATTTTCCAATTTTAAAACGCGCTGAAGCTGGGAACGGCCCTTCCGGCACGCAGGCCAAAATGGGAACGGCCGTTCCCAGTCTCGGCCGCCTATTTTATTTGAAAAGGTGGGAACGCCCGTTCCCACAATGCCTTGAGGCTGGGAACGGCCGTTCCCTATTTCTGCAACTTATCAAAACAGAGCAAAACAGGGGAGGCTCTCGGGAATGATCAACAAAGCAACAAGAATTCCAATTTGATCAACAAAGCTATTAATTTTTGGAAATATGATGCATATATGTTCAAAAGATGATAATATAACACTTTGACATATAAATCATGAAATATTATCAAGAATCCAAGCTTCCAAGTTCATGATCAAAATTGATCATTCAAGCCAAATACTCAAGAATTCATGCTCCAATTCATGCCATAATTCAAGATATGATAACATAATCATGCTTCCATCTCCAATTAACCCATCTAGTACAAAATTCTCAAACCCTAGCTATTTCAAATATGATCAAGAATCATGAATTCATGAAAATACCAACCTTGAGCTAACGAAATGGAGAAAAGAGATGAGGAAGATGATCAAGCTCTAAAACTCCTAATTTCCTTGGAAAGAGTTAATGAATTTGATGAAATCTTCCTTTGCAATATATCGTTATATTTGGGCAAAATATAACGATGATGATTCTTGATGAGAAAAGAGAGTGGATGATGATTCTTGATGAAATGAAATGAAGAGCAAGGAAGAGATGCCTATATCGTTATATTTGGGCAAAATATGCAATATTTATGATCAAATCCTTAAAGTTCTATAAGTTATGCAATTGAGGATCTAAGGTTTACAAATTGATCAATTTAATCCCCAATATTTTTCTTGCAATTTGGTCCTCTATTTTATGTAATTGAACAATTATGCAATTAATACAAATTGGATAATTAATTCATGTAACAATTAAATTCCATTTATACATGAATTCTCAAAATGAAATGAATTTCATACAATTTCCACGTAATCATGCTGAAAACAATTTATAAGAATTAATATAACAAGTTTAAATTAATTAAACGAAATTAATAAAATAAAATCCTAACGCTCGAAACCCACACGTGTCGAGCGTACCTGACTGTCTGAAAATCGGGGCGTTACATAAGTGCTTTATATTTGATGATTTAAATTGTATGTTATTATTTCATGAAATGGGACCTTTTAATTGTGGAATTATATATTATGAATTATGGATTTAAATGATGAAGAGATAAGGTACGTTTTATACGAATTTGAATTTAAATGACTTAAGTGATGCATTCTTGCATTTTATTTCCATCCATTGCATTCATGAGCATTGTCGGGCGTCTATATGGTCCATATTTGAGTCTAAGTCTCGAGTTTTATGTTCTTTTATTTCAGAGCCTCTTTCGGACGTTGCCAAGCCCGAGGTTTAGGTGTCTCTTCGTTTGTTTTGCCTGGATCCACCCTTCTTTTGTTATAAGGTGAGGTTAGGATCTTTTGTACTAGTTAAATGACCTATGACCGAATATGTGTTGTTTTCTCACCCCATATGCGAATATATATATCTTATATATATTAAATACGAATGCTTAGGCTATGTTATGGTTTTGTGAATAAGCTTTACGTTTATGAAACCAATAAAAGTATGAGCATATGTAAGCTATGATTTGAATTTGTTTATTCGTATATGATATGTATGAGCGAGTTGAACCCTGAAAGATGGGAATTTGGTTTGTTATGGTATGTTGGGCCCCGGAGACGTGGGTAAGGAAGGCCCGAGGCGACCATGGTGTCGCCGGTTACGACCCCTGTGCACGCTCTCATTTGAAGCACTCACGTATGACTCGTACAGGTTAAGGAGGCGTGGTGCTTTGAGCCCTCGATGGATAACCAGGGAAGGCATATCATAGGTTAGCTAACTCGTATGTGTTGGTAATGTAGGTGAAGAGGGTTTGATTCCCGATACACCATGGATGTGGGGTTGGAATTGTGTTATGAATTCAGTTTTATGTTATGTTTGAAGGAGTAAGGGATAGTCCGTTCTCGCCGGACTTTTGTTATGTTATGTTTTGTTCGATGGATTATGAATCGAGTTAGGATTTCTTTATGTATTATATGTTATGTTTTAAAACGTTTTGGTATGAAAAACCTTAGCTCGGTTCACGACCATCACCTTTGATAGTTGCTATACCTTATATGCATTTAGGTGTGGGTGTGCGTTTAGCCCCCTCACTCAGTCGAGTTTTGACTGACCCCTCTCTTTTTCCAACTTCAGTGTAGGTTGTCTCAAGCTAGGCGTGGAAGTGTGAGTCTCGGTCTTGTACTTGTGTGTCTAGGTCGAGTTGCATTCATATTTACTGCTTTTAGATACTCCTCTTATGTATTTGATATCATGACTTGTATATTTTGGAGAATGATGGATATTTGATGTATATACTTGATCCTTTGGGCCGTGAGGCCATGTATATGATAATATACCTTTTTGTTCAAACTCTTTAGATCCTGGTTGTTGCTTCCGCATATTTATATGTTTATTTCGCTTAGCCTAGTGTGTGCGTGTAGGTTCTCGTTCGCTTAGACTTGGGCTCATGTATGGAAATCCATTTCATATGTGGGTTCGGGTTTAGGCGCGGGGGATGTGGTGGCCCACCGTCCCGGAGCTCTAGAGTCATGTTTGGTCTGTCTAGGTCGTATGGCTTAGGACAACGTGGTTATGTGCATTTAAGTGATTATTTGCTTATTTTCTTGTTAATTGTGCGCATGATCAGGTATTGACCCTCACGCATATGAATTGTGATTCCTTGATTTTACAGAATATGCCTCCACGAAGACACCGCCACAGAGATAGATCTCCGGAACACCATCACCACCGGGATCAATCCCCGCAACATGAAAAAAACAATCCACCACCACCACCCCAAATGGATCCGGGCAATTTCATGGAAAGGCTTGCGTTGTTTTTGGAACAAAGGGCTCAAGAAAGGAACAATGCTCCTCCAGCTGGAAATCACGGAGGAAACTTACTTACTACTACTCTCCGGGAGTTCAAGAGCCAAAATCCACCGGTCTTCGTGGGTGGAAGTGATGCCGAAGCGAAGGAATGGCTCGTGTAAAAAAATAGGGTATGGAATCTCATACCTTGCTGGCCTATGGAGAAGTTGCAATGTACACTTACTATGATCCAAGGTCAAGCCTACAGTTGGTGGTCTAGCACGCAAGGAAAGTTGGAGGCTTCAGGAGAGGAGATTACATGGGAGGTATTTGTTTGAGAATTCAAGAACAAATATATTCCCAAAGCTACAAGGAACCGGCGTTTAAGGGAGTTCATGGACCTTAAATAGGGGAGCATGTCCGTCACGGATTATATCAATGAATTTGAAAGGCTCTCTTGTTATGCCCCGAACATTGCCACTGACGACGAAAGCAAGGCTTCTCAATTCCTCCAAGGACTTCGGGAGGATATGAAAGATGCTTTAGAGGCTTCTAACACTAGTACTTGGGCAAAGGTCATGAATAAAGCTCTGCTGGTAGAAGAACGGGTTGTTATGAGGAGGAAGAGTACTCACACCGGGCAAGGGTCTAGCTCGGGGAATTTCAATAAATTTGGGAAGAGACCGGCATTTCAAACTTTTCAACAAGCCAAGCCTCAAAATAGCAACCCTGACCCGTGGCACCCAATCAACCAAATCGACCCTTAGCACTTCTGGCTCCAGCTAAGGTGCAATGTACATATTGTAAGGGTCCTCATCACGTGGATAACTGTTTCAAGCTTCATAAGAGGTGCTTTGTTTGTGGGTCCCCGGAGCACATGGCGAGTACGTGCCCGAAGAAGAAAGATAACCCGAGGCCTACAATCCAAGCTAGGGCTCATGCGTTGGGTGGTGAAAACACTACAAGAAAAATTGCTTTTTACTATAAAAACTTTTACTACGCCATTTGAGACGTAGTAAAAAGTACTTATTAACTACGTAAAAATCACCGTAATGAATACTTGTAAAATAGGACGAATATTTACTACGATATTTGAGACGTAGCAAATAATTGATTAAAACTACGTAGTTTTAATATTTTTATTATTAATAATTTTTTTTAAAACTAAATTTACTATTTAAAATAAAAAAAGATCTAAGAACTTTTGTCAGCATAAAATTTTGGCTCCAAAATCTCTCTTTCCCTCGTTTTTTACCAAGTCTAAAGTAAAAGTGTTCGACTCTTTTCCCCACAATAGAAACAAAGACCAACAAGATTTTTCTCATTTCATTGCAAGGGTCTCATTTCCAAATTAGAAGTCTGAGAAGTTGGGTTCTATTTCAGAAAAGCATATTTCGTGATTCCCAGACATCGGCGATTTAGGACTTCCGACTCGACTCGTTGTCCTGCGCTTCTCTGAAAACGACGGGTTGGGTGTCTTCTAGCACTTCTCCGGTGTTATTTCGAGAACGGCGGCAATTTCATATCTCCAGCTATTTCGAGAAACGCGGAAGTAAAATTCTTCGAGAAGAGGTTTTTCAAACAATTGGAAGACGGGAAGTCTCCTTCTCTGGCTCTCCTCCAAGAACGGCAGCTGGGGGTCTTGTTCCAAATTTCTCTCACTAAAGTTTCACCAACGTAGAAGGGTCTCCGAATTCAGCTCGAATTTCAGTTCTCAATCCAGGTAAGAAAATACCTGTTTTGAGTTATTTCGATTTTTTAGTAGAAAGATTTATGTTATTTGTCTTGTATTCTTCTTGGTAAACCCAAATCATCATCTTTTTGTTATGGGTTTATGTTCAAGCTTTGATCTTTTGGGATTTTCATTTTGATTGTCAATCTGGTTCAAGATGGTGGAAATTTTAGTGTTGATGTGGTTAAATTTGAGAAGTTTTGAAATTGATATGTCCAATGTTGATTGTTATGAAACTGTTGTGATATGTAAATCCTCGTTAGTTGGTGGCATGGGAAGTTCAGTTGTTTTATATTATGGGGGGTTTCCCACTGTTGAGGCTATTAGGATTGTGGGTAAGGCTGGTGAGGTACGATTTAATTGATTTTTAAAGAGATTTCATTTGCTAATGTTGGAATCCAGTTGTTTTAAGCTAGAATGGATGTTATTAGAGCTTTAAACGTGAAAATTGTCTGTGAGAATTGAGTTGTAGAACTTGAAATTTTCAACTAGGATTTACTGATTTAAATTGAAACATCGACCGTTAATTCTGATTTTAGATAATAACATGTTATGTGGTGATTTTTTGTAACTCATCGCTAGTGTTCTATGAATCTTTTTATGGAATATGACTCAATTATTTGGATATTACACCCGGTAATATGTTAAAAATCTTGATTGTTGTTCCCTATTAAATTTAACATGCACTTCAAAAGTGAAATATTAGTAGTATCGCAGTCTAAGGAGAATTTGATTATTATTCCTGCCGAAAAAATAATTTATGCAGAAGAATGTGAATTGCTCATGTTCTTCTTTCACCTTTCCGAAAGGTGTAATTTAATAGCTATTTAACTGGTTTAGGTGGCTGGAAGATCAAGCTGAACATGATTAAATGTTGATTTCACAAAGCAAACACAAAATGTCTCTCCAGCTAGTTGAACAATTTTGCTCTCTGGTCCTGGTAAGTTCTTTACAAGAAAATGTTTGAATGTCATTTGGTGATATGAACAAAGTTAATTTTTAAAGTTAAAATAACTGATATGAACTATGTTGGTCCTTTTTTGGGAGTTTCTTAAGGACTTTTCCTGTGTTAATTTGGTTATTAAACTTCAAGAAACATACTTCGATATTAACAATAATTTCCAAGTTTTTGATTATAACAACACCATGAAATGATCTCATCTCAGTTTGGTAAACGAGCTAATTTGTGTTGGTAAAAATCTCGAATCTGATTTGACTTATACTTCATACCGAACAAGTGTTAATGTTTTGGAAGAAAGAATAGAAAATAATAGCATGGACAACATTAATTCCCACATCACCATCAAGTAGATGTTCTTTGATTGGCTGTCAGTGTTATTTTTAATATTAAAAGCATACATATGCCATCCCAGGTTAGTACCCCACTCTAATTGTGAAAATCATGTGCCTCCTTTCTTCATTCTATAATTTCCTTTTTATTTAACTATGTAATATAATATTTAAAATATTGATGCAAATCTGTAATTCTTGTAGTTGGGAAATGAGGGGTTTTAAATTAGTTATTTTTGTTTACGGATCTGATTTAGCTAATAGCGGTATCCTAAAATATTCCTACACCTTAAAACAACATATTAGATGTGACGTATATGCTCTATAATATAAAACAACATTTTACGGATCTGTAATATAAGTTGAACTAAGGTACCTCATTATTATTAAACTAAACATATTCACTCTATCAGAAGATAATGAAAATTTAGCTTCGTCTTATCACGAAAATTGCCTATCATTTGATGATATAAGAACAAGCCATCATACTGAAGTGTGCCTTCAAATTTTATTGTAGTGTTTCTGTGACAATTGCTGCCTCACTTATTGCAACGACACATCAAGCAAATGACTATACAAAAGAACGAGAATCCTAGCTAGGAAAAGAGGTAATAATCTTATATTTGTTTATGGTTCTTTTCCTATTATAAATGCAAATAGCATGTCATTGTACAAACATTATGGGGGAAAAGTATAAAACTTAAATTGTTTACCTATAGAAACATAAAATACTAAAACCTAACATAATTAAATGATTTAGCTTCTTCTTAGAGAAAACGAATTCAATATCGAGCTTGAGGAGAAAATACCCAAATTATAAACAATTTATATCTATGCTAATCGACACATTATGTTAAACGGATTTGCACATGTTGACTTATAGCTAATTTGGATATGCACATGCCCTACATGATATAATCCTTTCTAACTTATAAATGAAAAAACTAAAGAAACAACTCAGAAATATGCGTTGGACCTACCACAATACCATACCATTAAATTACTAGATATTTTTCTCCAATGATCCATTATTATTTGAGTTATACTTTTAGTTTCAACAAATCTCTTTATAACTAAATTAATATCAAATTTTCCAAGTTGGTACTTCTTTTTAAACATATAACATGTTTTTTACGTCGGAAACTTTGAATCTGAAATTTGATTCCTTTTTTTTTTTTCAATTTATATTATTTAGATCAAGATTGATGTTACTCTACAAATTAAAAGTATACATATGATGGTGTCTCATGCCTCTTATTTATTTGAATCTACATTACTGGATCGTTTAACAGTTTCCATTTGTCTCTTTCCTTGTTTGGAATTTATAAGAAACTTTAAGTTAAATTAGTCTTTGGTTTTATTTGCAGCTAGAACCCTATTATTGAGGGAAAATAATATTAATGTTCATGTTAAAACATGAAGTTGCTTGGCTTAGTTTAAAATACATGCTACAAAACCCTCAAAAGGATTATTTTTTGACACAACTTATTATTTCATTGTTAGTGTTTCTGTGATAATTGCTGCATCACTTATTGCAACGACGTGCCCAGCAAGTGACGATACAAAAGAACAAGAATCCTAGGAAAAGAGGTAATAATCTTATACTTTTTTTATGGTTCTTTTAATATTATAAATGCAAATATCATATGTCATCGTACAATATTTTGGTCTTTCTTTATTTATTATTGTTCTTATATTATAGTGTGTTTTTTTATTAATATAACTTTATTGTTAAATTATTTATTTCAAAGCAAAGCTACTGGAAATGGATAAAACTTGGATTGATTTATCTGATAGCCTATGTAATGATTACATATCTGGAGTTGAAAATTTCTTGGCTTTTGCATTCAAGGGTAAACAAGTTGGATCCAAAGTTTGTTGTCCTTGTATAAAATGTAAAAACCGCTTCAGTAAGAGTCGTGAAGATGTGATGCTACATTGCATTAGGGATAGTTTTAACCCCACGTATAGAAATTGGACTTATCATGGTGAACTTTATGTCCCATTCCCAAGAGCAAAAAATGGTGAATCTAGCCATCATTCAAATTTGAGAGATTATATGACTAATATGTTACATGAGTCAATGGGAATTCCTCGTGATGATATGACTAGCTTACATGATTTGTTTGAGGCTAATGAAGAAACAAAGAAGTTCTTGAAGTTATTAGCAGATGCCGAAACTGAGTTGTTCCCCGGATGTGGAAAGCAAACAAAACTTAGTTTCCTTGCTCGATTGCTGCAAATTAAAACACTTTCACGTTGGTCTAACAAATCCTTCGACCTACTACTTGAATTATTGAGAGAGTCTTTTCCCGATGGTGTAAATCTACCGACAAACTATTATGAAGCTAACAAAATAACAACTGAGTTGGGTTTCACCTATGAGACAATTGATGTATGTCCCAACAATTGCATGTTATTCAGAGGAGAAGATAGCAAATTGGATAAGTGTGAAATATGTGGTGAGTCTAGGTATAAAGATGATTCTAAAAGTAAAGCCAGAAATAGAATGAGATACTTTCCTTTAAAGCCACGGCTGCAAAAATTGTTCATGTCGTCAATGACTGCATCTCACATGAAATGGCATGATGAGCAACGCATAGATGATGGAGTATATAGGCATCCAACTGATAGCATTGCGTGGAAAGACTTTGATCAAAGGTTTCCAACCTTTAAGTCTGATATTCGAAATGTAAGACTTGGGTTGGCTACTGATGGGTTCAATCCATTTGGAAACATGAATGTGAGTTATAGTATTTGGCCAGTTGTTTTGATTGTTTATAACTTGCCCCCTTGGTTATGTATGAAGCAACCTTCCCTAATACTATCATCTATGATTGATGGACCTAAGGGGCCTGGGAATAAGATTGATGTACAACTTCAACTCCTAATTGAAGAATTAAAAGAGTTATGGGATGTTAGCGTACAAACTTTTGATGCTTCAAGCAATCAATTCTTTCAAATGCGTGCAGCACTGCTATGGACGATTAGTGACTTTCCAGGGTATAGTATCATTTCTGGGTGGAGTACAAAAGGGGAGTATGCTTGTCCAAATTGTAGAAGGGATACTAGATCTGAATATTTGTATAATGGTCATAAATTTTGTTATTGTGGTCATCGTCGGTTCTTACCAATATCCCATTCTCTTCGTAGAGATAAAATATCTTTTGATGGAACAATTGAATTTGGGCACAAACCTAAACCACCTTCAGAAACAATGCTACTACAAGAATTAGAGGGCATACCAACTGAATACAAGAAACAAGATATGAAAGCAAGACCGGACAGTGAGAAAAAACATTCAAGAAAGAGAAAAATTGGTGAAACTACACAAACAATTTGGAAGAAAAGAAGCATATTTTTTTAGCTTCCATATTGGGCAGGAAATCTTGTTCGACATAATCTTGATGTCATGCACATTGAGAAGAATGTTTGTTATAACATAATTTTCACATTGTTGGGAGTGAAAGGGAAGACAAAAGATAACTTGAATGCTAGGAAAGATCTGGAAAGGATGAATATTAGAAAACCTTTACATCCGATTCCACAGTCTTCTGGAGAATTCTACTTGCCTGCTACATCTGCCACTATGAGTAATGTGGAGAAGACTATATTCTGTAGGGTGTTAAAAAGCTTAAGGCCACCTGATGGGTATGCATCTAACATATCTCGTCATGTTAATGTAGAAAAACAAACTATTTGGGGTATGAAAAGTCATGATAATCATGTTCTTATGCAATAAATACTTCCAATTGCTCTACGTAGAGCATTACCTATGAATGTTGTTAATGTGTTCATTGAGTTAAGCAATTGTTTCCGTACAATATGCAGTACAGTGAACACTGCATCTGATCTAGAAAAAATCCAAGATCGGGTTGCCCTCACACTTTGTCATTTAGAGAAAATCTTTCCTCCAACATTCTTTGACGTTATGGAACACTTACCCATACACTTGGCCGAAGAAGCATTATTAGCTGGACCAGTTCAATTTCGATGGATGTACCCTATTGGGAGGTAAATATTACAGTTGTATTTACTATTTATTAGATAATTAAGAATAATTAACTTACTCATTTTATAACAGGTATTTGGGTACCTTGAAAAAGTATGTACGTAACCGAGCACATCCAGAAGGGTCAATTGCTAAGGGGTACTTGATGGAGGAGTGCATGACTTTTTGTTCTAGATATCTCAATGATGTTGAAACCAAGGAAAATCGACTACCTCGTAACTACGAGAGTGAGGATGGAGTGGGTCGTGGTTTATATGAAGGAAAATGATTTATCATTGATCTTGTTACATTGCTTAAAATACATAGATATGTGCTGGGAAATTCTGATATAATATCAGCATACCGTGAGTAAGTATTTTCTTCACCCTTGCCTTTTATTTACCAATATCAGATTAATTGCTTGTAGTTAACTTATTTTCTTTTATTAGAAAATATGAATTGATCATTCGAAAGGAAAAACCACGAGCAACTTCAATGGAAGTTCAACGAATTCATAATGAAACTTTTCATGAATGGTTCAAATCTCATGTAAGCCACTTTAATACATCCTACTAATGAATAGGCTGTTTATTTGATTTGAAATACGTAACACTTGTGAGGTGAAAGCACAGGTTCAAAGTTTGAGTGAAGCTTTTGATCCTCAAGTTTCCATGGAACTAAGTGCACTGGCTGATGGTCCAATAGAACACGCAAAAAACTATAATGCTTGCATTATTAAAGGATGTCGGCACCGTGTGAAAAGTTTTGATACCAACAAGAAAACTCAATGCAGTGGAGTAGTTGTGAGTGCAGAAACATTAAGCTTTGCTAGTGCAAAAGATCTAAGGCCACGCACCGGAAAAGTCTCATATTATGGAATATTAACAGATATTTTGGAGATTGAATACACAAGAGATATAAAGTTTTTGATATTTAAGTGTGATTGGGTCGATAATGAGAAAGGTGTGAAAGAAGATGAGTTCAAGTTTACACTTGTAAATTTCAATAAATTGATGTATGATAAGAACTTATCTACTGGTGAGCCTTTTATATTAGCAAGTCAAGCACAACAGGTTTGGTACATTGCTGATCCGTTAGAACCTGATTGGAATGTGGTGGTATCGATGTCAAGAAGAGATAATTATGATGTGTACTCTGCAGAAGTTGACCCTTATAGAAGTGTACAATTAGATGAAAACATTATAAGTTCGAGGGAGGATTCTTATTGGGTGCGAGATGGAGTTGAAGGAGTTCTCGTTGATGCAGGGAGTGCACCGATGGAAGAAGATGAAACATAGATAACGTGTATCCTCAAGTTTGTATTTGAAAATTTAATCATTTATTATAATGTATGCAATTACTTGAATATTTTATATCATCATGTCTTTTATGCACATTTGTTTTTATATAACAAACTAGTTGAATGATATTATTCTTTTTATATGGTATGTGCAGATATGATCGTACCGAGGAAGAGGCAATATAATGAAACTTCGGAGAATATACAGAATAACAGCAACACACAACAGAACAGAGGTAGTAACTTTACTTAATAGAAAATAATTTTCCATTTCTTATCATATATATTTTAAAAAATTTTGAGTTTTTTATATTTTGTAGGTCAAAGTATGTCAGATGCACAAATTCAAGAGAATGTGAGCCTAACACAAGTTCAAGTGAGCTCAAGTCAAGTAGCTGAAAAAGGTAATTTATTAAATTTATATATCAAATATGATATAGTTTTTTTTTTTTAATAAATCTGTGAAATAATACCAAAAATAACATTTCAAGTGAAATTTCTGAAAATGCTCAAGCTAAAACTGGGAGGGGTGCAGCAAAATTTCCTAAAGAATGGGACACGAGAAAAAAGCTTAAAGTATTCCTTGATAGAAATGGAAGCGTGGCCGGAACTGACTATCAAAAGCTTGTCACCGCGATTAGCTGCTTAGCTCGTATCGGGATTAGGCTTCCATTAACTAGTGTTGCTTTCAGTGATATACCACATTATAATAGAGATATGATTTGGGATGAGGTTGAGGTTACTCAAGCTTTGTTGCTTATATAAATATATATATATGTCAGATAAAATTATAACATTTTGTATTTTCAAATTGTTAGATACTTAGGCTAATACTGGACTGCCCCCTGAAGCAAAGAATGTTGTGATGAGAACAATTGCTGACATTTGCAGAAAATGGAAGAATAATGTCAAAAAAAAAAATACTTCTCACCATATGAAGACGATGAAGTGTTTCCTAAAACACCACCTAGTGACGAAAGAATACAAGTAGATCAATGGTGGGAAATGGTCACATACTAGAAAAATCCTAAAGTGCAGGTTTTCAGTTACTCTTAATAATTGATTTATCATTCTTTTAGGCAGTACAAAATACTTTTTACATTTTATTTTAATGTTATATAAATTGTAGGAAGTTGCAAAGCAAAATGCATCAAATGTTTTACAGAAACAATGTCTCCATCGGACTGGACGAACGCCGTTTTCTGTATTAGAGGAGGAGGTAGGATATTTTCCCCAGTTTTAAGGGGTCTAAAATTTTTAGAGTCTGAATGTCTATTAATTTTCTATTGTAATGTAAATTTTCTTTTTTGGAGTCTGAATGTCTATTAATTTTATATTGTAATGAAAATTTTTAGATGTCAGAAAATGGAGTGAAAGATCCCTCTCGGTTTGATATCTGGATGGAATCACGTTCTCGTGGAAAGGTGATTGAAGATGATGAAACAACATCAGACGTGCATGTAAGTGAATTATTCTTACTTAATTGATAAGCTGTTTATAATTACTTAAGAGCTATTTATATTATAAATAGATTACCTGGTAAAGTCATTGAATGGGATACTCCTTACTATAGATTGTTACATGAACAGCCCTGTTATGATAATATTAAAAACCTTTAGGTGCCTCTGTTATGTTGTTGACACTAGTCGTCATAAAAGTAAATTTTTCGCTAGAGCTTCAAGATGTATCATGTTAGGGTATGTTAATGGAAAAAAGGGGTATAAGATGTTTGATCTGGAGTGCAGAAGTGTGATTGTGTCAAGGGACATTAAGTTCTTTGAAAATGTGTTTCCTTATAAGGAAATGATGCTTCTGTTATTACTACTCCTAAAATTTACACATAGGATCTTAGTCCCATGATGGATTCTTAGGAATGTTCAGCAGAATCTTATTGAAATTACTGAAGATCATCAGGAGATTACATCTTCTAATGATTAAAATTTTCTTGAACCTAAAGAAACTTCTGTTGAAATTACTCCTCTTTTGACTATATGAATTTTTAAACCTTGCGGGGTCAACTAAATAGAGAGCTTAAAAAGAAGCCAGAAGAAGAAAGAACAAAAGAATATAAAGATGAGCTTTTCTTCACGGCGATGGGGAAAGTCAAGCACGGTCATATTAAATGTGTAGGAAGAGGTCATATCATCAATCAAACACGTTCTAAAACTATGTCAAGAGACGACAGATTGTTGTCGAAAGATCAAGAGGAATTACAGAAGCTTAGGGATGAGTTCGATAAACAAAAAAATGAGATGAACGAAATGAAAGAGGAGTATATTCGTGAGAAGGAAAATTTGCTTGTGGAGCAAGAGAAAACAAGCATGCTGAACAAAAAATTAGAAGCTCTCCTAAGTCAATTTCCTTCCCTCTCATCTACTCCGTTGCATGGAGCCCAGGGTACATAAACATCATTTATAGTATATTTATTGTTTTTTCACACTTAATTTTATTATAGCAGAAGTTGGTACAATCATAGGTTCTTAATCCATCAACCTCGCACACTCCAATTTCCCATCCCTTGAAAAAAGCTCGAATTAATAGCGAGCACCAATCTAGTGTTCTACAAGAGGCTCATTCTATTCGAGACCAACAGGTTCTATAAGTTTTGCATTTTCGTATAAAAATGGGTTTTTTTAATTGTTTTCTCATTTTTGGTAATTTCATGATTAGTTGGTTTATTGTTGAAGTCATGAGAATAGTTTAGTGCATTATATAAATGATACTACTGTAATTTGAATTTTGATCTATTGATGTTATAATTGTAGGCTACTGGTGGCAAATGTAAAGAACAAGCAGTTGGACATGGTTATAATTTGAAGATAGTTTGATTTTTTCAAAGAGATTTGAGGATAATAATCAAAAGGGATGTTTCAGTTTCAATATTTTGTGCGCTTTCTCTGACCACGAACCATTTTTTAGATAAGAAACCAACTTTTTCACTATATTACTACACTAAATGTCAGGAACTCATCACTGTTATCTTTTGCAAATTGATAAAATTGTGATCAAAGGGAATAAATAAGGTTGATTCTGCCATCTTTATACAATTTGTTATGCTTTTTTTTTTTTTAAATCTAATATTGAGGTTAAATAGCTTGTGAAATTATAGTAATTCTTTGAAGGTATCATATTTTTATTTCATTTTGTATGTTAGGTTGGGACTGAAGTATATTTACACTGTCGTGGAATACCAAAAAAAATTGTGGCAAAAGGTATTCTTATGGGATTTATTGAGTGTCTGGGATCTGAGCTTAAATTTTGCAAGGTTGGGGTTAGAAAGGCATTTGAAGCAAGTGAAAGATTAGTGAAACCTTATAAAGATGTTGTAACTCTTGGACAAGCTGTTAACAAAGTGGTTCAATGGGAGTTGGTAAATGTATGTTACACTTCAAGATTTAGTAAATGAACAATTTTCATATTACATGTCAATTTGAAGATCATAATTGTTCTTATTTGTTTTTAGACACAGGTTAGAGAGGTGTAGATAAAGATTTGGTTGGTTTTGCTAGTATGGTATGCTAACTTTGAAGGGAGAAGGTCTTTTTGGTTTGATTACAGGTTAGTGATGTGTAGATAAAACTTTATTCACTTGAATGTCAGTTTTTTAATAAATGTGCAGAAGTTTCGAAAATCTTTTAGGGAAAATATGAAGACTTGATTCCACATTGTTGAATACCAGCACTTTGTAGATAAAAAGCTAGTAATTTTTACATCATAGATCAAAGAGTGATTAACTTTTCTTTTGAAAATCTGGAAAAGAAATTAAATGGACTAGTTTGATTGTGGTTCCCTAGTGTATTGTAACGCCCCGGTTTCCGGATGATCAGGTAAGCACGCCACATGTGAGTTGAGCGTAGGTTTTATTTTATTTCTTTAATTTTATAATATATTCTTACGTGGCATTCATAATTTTATAAAAATTCATGAAACATTATTTATATCAATTCTTTGAATTCATATCATTGAAAATATTATTTCATGACACGAAAAATATTTATTGCATGAAATAATTACCGAGAGTGTTTTAAATTACCAAATTGTCCCTAGTTAAATATTCTTTAAAATTCTAGGGACTTAATTGCCAATCTTTTAGGGACTTAATTGATCATATTTTAAAACCTCATATACTCAATTGCATAGATTGAATTCTTGGAGGATTTATTGGCAATTAGCATAATTCACAAAAATCAAGGATGATGAATTACGTATTATCTCTTCTTGCACATTCCATGATCATTTTCATCTTCAATTCATCAACATATTCATCTCTCTCTCTCGGTTCTCCAAGGAAAGAAAAGGAAAGAAGTTTTTCAATCAATCATCAAGTTTTCAAGAAATCTTTCAAGGAATTGGAAGTTCATCATCATCATCATCTTCTTCTTCATCCATTTCTTAGTTTCAAGGTTGGTTTGGCATGAGTTGATGATTCTTGATTGTGTTTGATGTGGTTAGGGTTTGGAAATTATATGTTAAATGATGAATTAGAATTAGAAGCATGAATATGTGATCATTTCATGAATTATGGCATCATTTATAGCTTGAATTCTTGGATATTTGGCTTGAATGATCAAGTTTTGATCATGAGCATGAGGTATGAATTCTTGATGATCTTGTGTGATTTGAATGTTTAAATGCTAGGATATCATTTCTTGAACTTATATGTATCATATTTCCAGAAAATACATGCTTGTGTTGATCAAAATGGAATTTTTGTTGCTTTGTTGCTCATTCCCTTGAGCATCCCCTGTTTCTGCTCTGTTCTTCAAAGTTTCAGAAACTGGGAACGGCCGTTCCCAGCCTCAAGGCATTGCGGGAACGGGTGTTCCCACCTTTCAAACAAAAATAGGCGGCCGACTGCGGGAACGGCCGTTCCCATTTTGGCCTTGGAGCCGGAAGGGCCGTTCCCAGCTAGGCGCGTTTTTAAAAATGGAAATCGTTGGCGTGATTTTGGGGATTCATGGGAACGACCCTTCCCATTTTTCAAAGGGAGCCGGAACGGCCGTTCCCACCTGGAATGCAGAACAAAATTCACTGCATAAAATTACAAAAATGACCCCTCGATCCGACGACTTCTTTGACCCCGAATTACTATAATATGTGCTAATATGATGTGAAACGACATGTTATTATACCACATTGCATTTTCATGGTCGTCTCGATACATTTCCGCCGTTCATCATATTTTGGTCATATTAGGTCATGTCTCACGAATGTACATCGTGTTTGCACAGGTCACGAGGGCGTGGACGGGGAGCAACCTCCTTAGAACACTTCTTTATTGTATTTTGCAAGAAAAGGTGAGGTTTTAGGTTATGTTTATAGAACCCTACCACCCTTATGTGTTATTTTCGGCCAAAACCTATTATAATTATAAACGTTTTCAAAGTTATGAACATTTCAAGCAAGCAATTCATGATTTCAAGTATGTTTGGCGAGTACATGATTGCACGTGGGCCCGAGGGTAATTCTTGAGCCAACCGGGAAAGCAAGGGCTGACGGGTAACTCCTGAATTATCCTCACATTGTTGGGATCACCCCCGAAGCCACTAGGAGATTAGTGGTGGAAGGAGTTCCGTGTCTAGAGGGTCATGTCCTCTACACACACCATGTCGTGGATAGTCGAGCCTTGCAAACTCGCTATCACCCGGAGGAAGAAGGAGACTGGGGATTAATCCGGCATGTCGGGTTATCCTCGGGTTATTGCATGATTTCAAGCATGAAAGTGTTTATGTGAGCACTAAAGGAATTGCATGACCACGTATTTATCAAGCAAGCACGCATGATAACGTATTGTTCATGATTGGGAGTTCGGTTGGAGATTGCCCTTGCTCGCCAGGGCCACATGTTCATGACATTGACAAGCATGAATAAATAAACGTGTTAAAATGATTGGTTGTAAGCTCGGGCAAAGATTAAACTTCTTGACTTATTTATCTATTTTATTCTAAAGTCTTCACCCGAGACTACAACTTGCATGTGACGTATGATATATATACTATTGCCCCTCACTCAGTCTTCTGTAGACTGATACTTCACTTTTCAGGTACCCTTTGAGCGTGGTCGTGCTAGGCGGGAGTCGTTCGAGTCTTGCATTTCCACGGGTCTAGTTTCATACCCCCTTTTGTATAGTCTTATGCTAGTTTCATGTTATGATTAGTATTGTCACGTTTTGGATACTTGAATATGTATATTATCAAGAGATGATAATGTATGGATAGTTAAATTGGTATCTATAAGTATCTATTCGGTAAATACGGTACCTATATGTATGAATGATTTTATTGCTTCCGCTTTCATCATCTTGTTGGCTCTGTTTGTTGGGGAGAGTGTCCCGCCTAGCTCGTCATTTTTATTTGTCACCCGTTCGCTATAGTTTTGGTTTACGTATGGATTTTCCATTTCATACGTGGATCGAGACTATAGTGCGGGGGATGTGGTGCCCTGGGGGTTAGGGTGCTACATCTACAGGTGGTATCAGAGCCCGGTTGCAAAACCGAGGTTCTCGAGTCGTGTCGAGTCAGTCTAGGTCGCACGGCATAGGATTATGTGGTATTTGGGAGTCTGCATTTGGTTGACTTACCTGATTTGCTTATTTCTTCGCATTAATTGAGCTACTTGATCTTCCTTGAACATGTGCTAATTGGTATTATGGAAATTGTATGCACACATTTGCATTTATTGATCAAGCCACGCGTGTTTAGTGATCTAATTTCAGGATGGAGCACGACAGACGTTCCAGTGACCGATCCTCGAGGCACAGGCATCATCACCGCCGACACCATCGCCGCGAGAGATCACCACCTCCTCCACCTGCCCAGGCACAGCCCCAGGATTTCATGAACGCGGTAGTGGGGCTAATTGATCAGAGGTTACAGGACAGGGTTCCTCCACCACCTCCAGCACCAGTAGCACCTCCGGAGAACCCCATTTCTGCCATTTTACGAGAGTTTCACACCCAGCGTCCCCCGAAGTTTTATATGGGAGACGATATACAGGTAGAGATGTGGCTAAAAGAGATCGCAAGGATTTGGCAGCTTATCCCTTGTGACAGTCAGGAGAAGGCTCGCTGTACACTTACTCTTATCAGGACGAGGCCTATTCTTGGTGGGAAAGCACACAGATTGTTTTGGAGGCAGCCGGGACCGAGATTACTTGGGAGGTATTTGTACGGGAGTTCAGAAACAAGTATATTCCTCCAGCGTCCCGTACTCGCAGGTTGAGAGAGTTCACCGAGCTAAAGCAGGGAGGCAGGTCTGTGGGTCAGTACATCGCCGAGTTCGAGAGGCTTTCTCGTTATGCCCCCAACATAGCGAATGATGACTTTCATAAGGCGATGCAGTTCGTCCAGGGACTCAGGCCAGATATTCAGGATGCGCTGAAAGCAACCAATACCAGCACCTGGGCAAAAGCTACCACTAAGGCCCTAAAAGTTGAGGATTCGGATATTGCTAGGAAAGCTACTGCGCGGACTGGACAGGCTTCGGGCTCGAGAGCAGGTCAGGGATCGAGCTCAGGGAAGAGGCCGATGATTTACTCTGCACCTCCCGCTCAGAAGAACCCCGGGAAGAAGCTTAAGGCGACAGGGCCATTACTGAGAGGTCCGAGAGCTCCAGCACCACCCCAGCCACCTCAGAGACCGGGCTGCAGATGGTGTGGACTTCCTACACATACCTACGACAACTGCAGGCGCCGGTTAGGTTTGTGTTTGATTTGCGGGAGTGACGAGCACATGGTTGATGGCTGTCCGGATCGTCAGGATCCACCACCTGCAGGACTGAGGCCACTTGTGAGGGCTCGAGCTTATGCACTCGCTGGAGAGGAGCAGGATGCAGAGATAGACCCCGCCGCAGTAGTTGAAGGTATTATTTGCATTCATGGCACGAACATCCATACATTATTTGATCCAGGAGCTACACACTCCTTTCTTGCGCACTCTATTGCTATTACTTTGTCTTTGCCTGCTATGTGTACGTCTGTGCGTTATATAGTCAGTACTCCTTTCGGTAGTAGGCGAGAGACGGATCAGGTTTTCAAGGATGTTCTAGTTGTGATTGAAGGCCGGGAGTTTCTGACAGATTTCATTGTTATGCCGATGGAGAGATACGGAGCTATATTGGGGATGGAATGGTTATACAGGCATTGTGCTACCGTGGATTGTCGGGCTAAAAAGGTTCAGTTGGGTTCAGAGGTTACTACGGGTTGTACTTCAAAGACCGTACCCCTACTTTCGTTTTCAGAGGCTCAGAGATTAGTCAGAGACGGGGCTACAGGGTTCATTGCCTATATTCTGAACAAGCCAAAAGATCAGGTGAAATTAGAGGACACCGAAGTGGTAAAGGAATTTCCCGAGGTATTCCCAGAAAAATTGGATTCCTTGCCTCCTGAACGAGAGATTGAATTTGTGATCGATCTTTTCCCGAATGCTGAGCCGTATTCAAAGACTCCTTACCGGATGGCTCCAGCTGAATTAAAAGAATTAAAAGTCCAGTTGGAAGCATTGTTAGAAGTTGGGTATATTCGACCGAGTTCTTCGCCTTGGGGAGCACCCGTTTTATTTGTAAAGAAAAAGGACGGGACTTTAAGGATGTGTATCGATTACAGGGAATTGAACAGGATGACTATCAAGAACAAGTATCCCCTCCCACATATCGAGGAGTTATTCGATATACTTCAGGGTTCCAAAGTTTATTCAAAATCGGATTTAAGACAGGGATACTACCAGCTGCGAATCCGAGCAGAGGATATTCCTAAGACAGGATTCAATACTCGGTACGAGCACTACGAGTTCGTGGTTATGCCGTTTGGATTAACGAATGCCCCTGCAGCTTTTATGGATATGATGCATCGGATATTCAGGCCTTTCCTCGACAAGTTCGTGGTAATTTTTATTGACGATATTCTGGTTTTCTCAAAATCAGCCGAGGAGCACGCGAGACATCTCAGGCTCGTTCTTCAGACACTAAAAGAGCATCAGTTGTTTGCTAAGTTTAGTAAGTGTGAATTTTGGATCGATCGGGTTTCTTTCTTAGGACATGTGATTTTAGGAAAAGGGTTGGAAGTCGATCCCTCGAAAATCGAGGCCGTGCTCAAGTGGGAGAAACCAAAGAATGCCTCGGAAATTAGAAGCTTCTTGGGATTGGCCGGTTACTATAGAAGATTTGTTCAGGACTTCTCGAAGATTGCTGTACCCTTAACCCGATTGACAAAGAAGGATGTTAAGTTTGTCTGGGACGAGAAGTGTGATCAAAGCTTTAATTTTCTGAAAGAAAAGTTAGTCTCAGCTCCGGTTTTAACTTTAGCCGAGGGTTCAGAGGAATATGCACTGTACACAGATGCTTCTAAAGAAGGCTTAGGTTGTGTTTTGACTCAGAAAGGAAAAGTGATCGCCTACGCTTCTCGGAAGCTAAAGGAATATGAAAGGAATTAACCAACACACGACTTAGAGCTTGCAGCCGTGATCTTTGCTCTCGGGAAATGGAGACATTATCTTTATGGGACTTCCTTTGAGATTTTTACCGACCACAAGAGCCTTCAGTATTTATTCACACAGAAGGAGTTAAACATGAGGCAACGGCGATGGATGGAAAAGCTAGAGGATTATGATTGTACAATTAAATACCATCCCGGGAAAGCAAATGTGGTCGCCGATGCACTTAGCAGAAAGGCGAGTGTATCGAGTTTGGAAATAAAGGAAAGTGAGGAAGTTGTCCCGATTGTGTTAAAGGCTCGGGTTTCTAATATTACAATTCAGCCGGAATTAAAGTATCAGTTATTTGAGGCTCAGAATAAGGATCCAGAAGTGCAGAAGCTTACAAGTAAAGCTAAGGATGACCCAGAAGTCCGTTTGGGTTTGATGAGACCGGGTTGCTTCGGTTTAAAAACAGAGTAGTAGTACCTGAAGAATTGAGGCGGGTCCTACTTGAAGAAGCTCACAAGTCAGCCTACTCGATCCACCCAGGAGGAAATAAAATGTACAAGGATTTGAAACAATATTATTGTTGGAACGGGATGAAGAGAGACGTGGCAGAGTATGTGAAACATTGCCTGACTTGTCAGAAAGTGAAAGCTGAGCACCAAAAACCCGCGGGACTTCTACAACCGTTACCTATTCCCGAGTGGAAGTGGGAACAAGTAACGATGGACTTTGTTTCAGGATTACCGAAGGTTAAAGGCGGGTTTGATGGAATTTGGGTAATCGTGGATAGATTTACAAAATCTGCTCACTTTCTACCGGTCCGAATGTCCTATAAGATTCCGAAGTTGGCTGAAATCTATAACAGAGAGATTATTCGACTTCATGGCATTCCGGTGAGCATAGTTTCAGACCGAGACCCGAGATTTACTTTTAAGTTGTGGCAGGAATTACAGGTTGTCTTGGGGACGAAACTTAAGTTCAGTACAGCATTCCACCCGCAAACAGACGGTCAAACGGAAAGGTTAATCAGGTATTTGGAGGATCTTCTTCGGGCTTGCGCGATGGATTTTCAGAACTCGTGGACAGAACAGCTTCCTTTGATCGAGTTTGCTTATAATAACAGCTTTCAGGCTTCGATTGGGATGGCTCCTTACGAGTTACTTTATGGAAGAAAGTGCCGATCTCCGTTGTTCTTCGACTTGGAAGAATGGAAGTGGTCAAAACAGGAAGGAGTAAAGAGAGGTGAAAGATTCGAAAGACCTTCCAAAGTCGTTCAGGCTATGATTGAGAAAGTTCAAATGATTCAACAACGGATGAAAGCCGCGCAAGATAGACAAAAGAGCTATGCCGATAAGCGCCGAAGAGATCTAGAGTTTGAAGTTGGTGACCGGGTATTCTTGAAGGTGTCACCAAGGAAAGGTTTCACCCGGATCGGGAAAGGAGGAAAACTTAATCCTCGCTACTTAGGTCCGTTTGAGATTCTTGAAAGAATAGGCGAGGTAGCCTATCGACTGGACCTACCACCGAGTCTTACGGGGATTCATAACGTAATTCATGTTTCACAATTAAGGAAATACTACCCCGATGAGACTACGATTCTCCCCGTGGAAGAAGTTGAGCTGGAACCGAATTTAACATTTATTCAGGGACCGATTAAAATCATGGATCGGAAATTTCAAGAGTTGAGAAACCGGAGAATTCCCATGGTTAAAGTGTTGTGGAAAAGCGATAAAACCGAAGAAGCTACGTGGGAAACAGAGGATAAAATGAAACGGTTCCACCCGGAGTTGTTCACACAAGACTAGAGAATCTGGGGACCAGATTCTTCTAAGGGGGGGAGAGTTGTAACGCCCTGGTTTCCGGATGATCAGGTAAGCACGCCACGTGTGAGTTGAGCGTAGGTTTTATTTTATTTCTTTAATTTTATAATATATTCTTACGTGGCATTCATAATTTTATAAAAATTTATGAAACATTATTTATATCAATTCTTTGAATTCATATCATTGAAAATATTATTTCATGACACGAAAAATATTTATTGCATGAAATAATTACCGAGAGTGTTTTAAATTACCAAATTGTCCCTAGTTAAATATTCTTTAAAATTCTAGGGACTTTATTGTCAATCCTTTAGGGACTTAATTGATCATATTTTAAAACCTCATATACTCAATTGCATAGATTGAATTCTTGGAGGATTTATTGGCAATTAGCATAATTCACAAAAATCAAGGATGATGAATTACGTATCATCTCTTCTTGCACATTCCATGATCATTTTCATCTTCAATTCATCAACATATTCATCTCTCTCTCTCGGTTCTCCAAGGAAAGAAAAGGAAAGAAGTTTTTCAATCAATCATCAAGATTTCAAGAAATCTTTCAAGGAATTGGAAGTTCATCATCATTGTAACAGCCCGGATTTTTGAGATCAGGATAGCACGGGTAAGTAAAGGGTTAAGAGGAAAGCGTTTATAACCTTAGTCCATTACACATTCCATTTTATGTGAATTATGTGCATTTATGTTATGATTTATGATTTGTGCCTTTTTGAGAGAATCATATCACTATTCATTCACCGAACCTTAAACCTTTACCTAAACCTTGAAAAACCTTAGAAAGCTGATTTCTATATTTTCCAAACTCAAATCATAGCTTTTATTGTTCCAGAATATATTTTTAAAATTGTTTGTTGAAAATTCCATTTAGGTCCCTAGTTACTATTCATCTTTAATTGTAGGAATTTCCGAAACACTTTTACCTATTCAATATTGGGCTCGATAGAATCCTTGCAAAATTTTATGAATTTTGGTATGATTTCCAAACCCTAATTCTTAACGTAGCTTCCGTAGAAATCAAAACCGGCCCAAAAACCCTAGTTTTGCCCTAAATTAGGAATTTCCGAATTTCAACGTTTTTCCTATACAATATTATAACCATTACGATCCTTGGATTATTTTATGAATTTTAGGATCTTTTCCAAACTCTAGTTCAAACCCTAACTCGTTTTATAAATTTTTCTTTATTTTCCCAAAGTACTATTTCTACCGTAAAAACTAATTTTTAAACCGTCCAACATTTGGTATACAATATTACAGTCAAAATGATACTTGAATTATTTCAAGAATCATGGACATTTTCTCGGGAATCAATTCACATCCTAGCTTCGTTTATGAATTTTATTGTATTTTTCAAAATTCCCGAACGACTACTACTTTAAATGTAAACATTCAAACGTTAAGTATTTATAACCATTAGAAAGCTCTTTCGATTCTATTTCTTTTGCAATTTCTCTCATTTCAAACTAAACCCTAGACGTTCTTCTACGAATTTATTACCATCTTCATCCTATTTTAGAATTATTTTTATTTTGTCATGATTATTAGATTAATTAATTATATCTTAGTTATACACATAAGTAGACAACTAAACCCCCTTAATAAATGAACCTAGCTTACTCACCCCATGATTCATCTAATTAACTCTTCATAATTGCAACATAAGCCCTTAAATACCAACTATAAATACCCTAGAGCTTATAACATAAAATTCACACAGAACCATCACATTTGCTCCCAAAACTCACGGCCAACTCTCCCTCTCTCACTAAGGTGCAATTTTCTTTTATTATTTCATGCTTTATGTTATGTTTTTAATATTATAATATTAGTAGCATGCTTAGGAATAATAAAATTATGCTTTAGGAATTTATTTTTATAATATATATGCATAATTGTTAGTTTTATGTGTAATGTGCCTACATTATGAAATTTTATTTACTTAATTGCATGAATTATAATATGTTGTAGCATGAGTATGTATTTAAATAATTATGTTCTTATTTGATTAAATTTATGCTTAGAGTAATTTAATTGAATTTAATTTATTATTAAAGTGTTACATTTGAATTTAATTATATGATATGAATTCAAAAACTTGTTGAATATGATCATGAACTAGTATGAACATCTTCATGAGCTCAAGAACACATTCATAATGTTCTTGAACCAAATTCATGTGCTCGTGTGATAGTGTGTGTATGTATATGTTTAATTTTGTGTTATAAAGTGTTTAATTCATAAGAAATTGAATAGTAAATGTTTTTAATAGTAATTTTGACTTTTGGTCAACATTTACTTAATAATTTCGAAATTTATTTAATTTTAATTATAAAATATGATTTTGGAATTTTAAATAATTATTTTTCCAAATTAATTCAAAAATTAATAAAATTATAAAATAATTTCAAAATCAACTTACATTGTTGAATAAATTCCAAATTTAATTACTAATACTCTATTTAAGGTTATGACATGATGAATAAATATTTAAGTGGTTAAAGGATTTATGAAACCTAATAAATTAATTATTTTCCTTAAATAGTTAAAATTAAATTTTACCGGGAAAATAATTTCTAAATAATTTGGGAATTCTCTAATATGTTATATTTCTTAAACCTTATGTGATTATGTGATTAGAATAATAAGAACCTAGTTCTAAGTTGGTAGTAATTATTTTCAGGCGACAATTACACTGAACAGTGGGATCCGTTCCACACTATCTGAATTTCCATACTAGGTGAGGGTTAAAATGTTTTCAACTGGAATCATGTTATATCTATATCTAATTATAAAATGATTTCCAAACCTATCTATTATTTGATTTCCTATCTATATATATATATATATCAATATTATACATATTCCTCTTTATGAGGAAAATACCAATAAGTCGGAATCAGGATCTTATACGGACATTATACATTTCAGTCCTATTAATACTAAGAACTGATTCCCGACTAAGCAAGTCAATCATTATTATTTATCAAAATGGGCCCGGCGTGTAGCTGTGTCGAGCAATACTCGGAAGGTATCGGGCCGAGAGTATTGTTGGTGCCACAGACCGCCACCAACTCTTGGTAGTGGTTTAGCTGGAGGTTAGTTACTCCACGCCAAGAGACTTACAAGGGAGACAACCTCCCTGGGAGAGATAGCTTCCTCCCACATATATACATATCGTCGGTAGGGTTTGCTCCCCTACTGACACTACGGTGTTGCGGAGTTATTATCATATTTGGTTTTATTAAAGTACTGGTGCCTTGATCAGCCCGGTACTGTTTTACAAATATTTTAAGGAGATCGGAGGGAGACGCCTTACTTGCAGGCGGTACAAATCTTTTATTAAACGGTTCATCATTTATAAATAAACTCCAAATACCCCTATCCCGGTTTCTCACTTATGAACCGTATCATATTTGTCATATCCTATTGCTATCATTTTGATTTATATATCTATATATATAATTATATATATATATATCTAAATCTAATATCCCCCTTCACTTAGTCACTTTGACTAATTCCTCGCCTGTTTTTAAATACATGATTTCAGGGAGCGAGGATAACGACACCTAGAGGTATCTTGAAGCTATAGGTGTCATATTTATCAGATCAGGTTTAGATTAAGAGCATTTAATCCTGATCATGTATATATTACTGATAAATTGCTCTTATACATTAACTCCGTACACTACGCTATTATATTACCCCCTTACGATATCGTGCACTTTTCTGTGTGTTATCACGTTGCTTGTTGCAAATTTTAAATCCTTTCATTTTCCGCTGCATTTTACCCTACACTCTGCTTAAGTACTATCTATACCGTTCGCCGTAGTATTTCTCGGGTGCTAGGTCTCACATCCACTCGAGGGTAGTACGGTGCGGGAGTTGTAGTGTTAAGGGGCGCTACAGCTTAAGGTGCTTTTCTTTATATAGCAATGGAGAATCAGGAACCCGGAAACGCATATCATACCTGGCTTGAGGAGTACGAGGTCCCACACACTATAGCAGTATCTCGTCGTGAGAATCCTATACATTATTACACTTGGCAGAGGGCGAGACATGTAGTTCGGGGAGGTAGAGCAGGTAGAGTTGGGCATGTTTATCCGAACCGTTTAGTGCACATACTTGAGTCAGAGCGAGATGCATATTATATGGAGGCTCAGATGGGTCGTGAGTACCAGCTGGAGTCTGCCAGATATCTTGATTTGGCCTTACAGAATGCTGTGAGTAGGAATTTTTCTCAGCAGCAGATAGCCACGTTAGAGCAGGAGAACGCAGATCTTGTCGTGCAGGTGGCGACTCTACAGCAGGATCTAGCTACTATGACTCTTTCCAGGAATGCCGCCCGGACCCTATATCAGCGCTATCGCTCTTGTATTCGGAGCCGCCTAGCCGGTGCCTATCACATGTCTGGTGTACAGGCTGTTGAGGAGATGATGGACCAGGGAGAGGGTGCAGCAGCTGAGCCTGAGGAGGATGAGCAGGACTCAGAGGAGGAGCAGCAGGGCGACGGTTGGAGCCCTATTCGAGGTGAGGTTGTGGACAGTGATCAGCGTGATTAGATTGAGATTATTCTGGAGCTTGGTATATATATAGGAGTAGTATCAGTGGGAGGTTGTACAGATCAGCTAGTAGAGGACCTTCCCCTTTTGACGTAGCAGCTGACGCAGCTAGCCTGACGGAGATGAGTGAGTTGAGAGCTTTGTAGGGTGTAACTTGACGTAGATCAGGTCCACCCCATTTTGCCTTTTTGTAGTTGTAGCTATAGCTCTCAAACTTGATGCATATATATAACCCACTTTTGCAGTTACACTCTTGTCTCACATTTACTGCTTTCATACTTATTGCATTATGAGTTAGAATTGCTTCAAGATACCAGCAGGACCGTGAGTGAGTATTTTATTTTCCTGCATCTTTACTTGTTATTATGTTTGTGCTTTACTGCACCCTTTTAAATGTTGTTCTGTTTAATTTTGTGCACTACTTCACTAAATTTGTGTGATATGATATCTACTGCTTGATATTATCTGAAACATGTCTTTATGTGATTATATGCAACACATTCTTAACCATCATGCATTATATTCTTCATAAAGCAACTGTAAATCAACATGTCTCCTCGAAGAGTTGCCCAAGACAACATTTCCCCACAAGAAGGTGCATCCTCAGCAGGAGGAAACTCTGAATTAGTAGATGCTTTGAAAGAGATAGTGCAAACTTGTGCTAATGGAACAAAGGGGAATAATGAAAAGACTCTGGAGAAATTTCTACGAATGAACCCGCCAAAGTTCTTTGGAGAACCCAGTGATGTAAAAGCTGAAAGTTGGATAGCTAGCATAGAAAAGATCTTTGAGGCTATGGGTATTTCTCCAGAAGAACCAGAAAGAGTCCAGTTTGCAGTTTTTATGTTAGAAGGAGCAGCATTAAGTTGGTGGAATTATATCAAGCGTGTTTGGGCAGAAGATCAAGTTAATTATAGGTGGGTAGACTTTGTCAGAGTATTTCAAAACAAATACATCCCTCAGATAGTTAGGGATGCTCGAGAGGCAGAATTCATGGAATTAGTACAAGGCAATATGTCGGTAGCGGAGTATGAAGCCAAGTTCATCCGATTGATCCAATATGCCCCACACATTCTCCATGATGAACGTCGGAAGACTCAGCGATTCATTAAGGGACTTAAGTCGGATCTTAGGTGGGCTTTAGCTCCATTTGAGTTGGAAATTTATACTAAGGCTGTGGAAACGGCTATGAAAACAGAGGCTACACATAAAGAGGTTCGTATAGCTAATAGCCGTCCTGGATCTTTCTACAAGCCAACTCAGGGATCTAAACGACCTGCTGGACCAGCAAAGCCAAATCCAGGAAAGAAACCGATGCAATCATGGTCCCGACCCCAACAGACATTCCCAAAACCTCAAGAAGAGATTGTCTGTGAATATTGTCAGAAACGCGGACATACTGAGAAGGATTGTCGTAAGAAAGCTGGAGTCTGTACATGGTGTGGAAGCCCTGAACATCAGTACTCAGAATGCCCAAAGAGACCACAACAGTGGAATAAAGGAAAGGTTCCAGCTAAGACTCCTGGAAGACCAGTAATTAAGGGACGTGCTTATGCTATAGAGGGCAGTGAGGATCCCGATCCTACCAAGGTTGTTGATGGTACGGTACACATTCTAAACACGCCAGTTATTGCTTTATATGACCCTGGCGCCACGCATTCATTTATTGCATCTCAATTATGTGCGCATTTCAATTTTCCACTTGAATCATTGCCTTATATGCTCGAAATAAGTTCTCCTTTGGGAGCTTGTTTTACTACGGATAGAGGATATAAACGCTGTCCTATAAGGATTGGTACCCAATACTACCCGATAGATCTTATAGAATTACCGATGTCAAAATATGGGATTATTCTGGGAATGGATTGGCTCAGTAAGTATCGTGCTAAGTTGGATTGCTTCAAAAAAGAGGTCACCTTAGGGAAAGGTGATAGCTCTGGGTTGAAAGGAAAATCTGAGTCGGTATCATTGGTTACAGCTGCCGAAGCTAAGAAGTTAGTGAGTAATGGAGCTACTGGATTCATTGCCTATTTGTTGAATAGACCCAAAGATCAACTTAAGACTGAGGAGGTAGAGGTAGTAAAAGAATTCACTGATGTCTTCCCCGAGCATCTGAATTCATTACCTCCTGACAGGGAACTAGAATTTGTAATTGATTTAGTCCCTGGAGCTGAGCCATTCTCTAAAACACCTTATCGAATGGCTCCAGCCGAGCTCCAAGAATTGAGGAAACAACTTGACGAGTTGTTAGCTTCAGGATATATCCGTCCTAGCACATCCCCATGGGGAGCGCCTGTGTTATTTGTCAAAAAGAAAGACGGATCATTGCGATTGTGTATCGATTATCGAGAACTCAATCGTATGACTATCAAGAACAAATACCCTCTTCCCCATATTGAAGAACTGTTTGACATTCTTCAAGGATCACAAGTGTATTCCAAATTGGATTTAAGGCAAGGGTATTATCAGCTGAGGATTAAAAAGGAGGATATTCCAAAGACTGCTTTTAATACCCGCTACGGCCATTTTGAATTCGTAGTAATGCCTTTTGGGTTAACCACCAGCTGCATTCATGGATTTAATGCACCGAACGTTCCGACCGTATTTGGATCAGTTCGTGGTCATCTTTATTGACGACATACTGGTATTCTCAAGAACCCCAGAAGAACATGCTAAACACCTTCGTAAAGTGTTAAGAGCTTTAAAGGATCATAAGTTATATGCGAAGTTCAGCAAGTGTGAATTTTGGTTAGAAAGAGTGTCCTTCCTTGGACATATAATATCCGGTTCTGGCATAGAAGTAGACCCTTCAAAGGTTGAAACAGTAATGAATTGGCAAGCGCCAAAGAACCCATCAGAAGTGAGAAGTTTTCTAGGACTTGCCGGATATTACAGGAGATTTGTAAAAGATTTCTCCAAGGTAGCAGCACCTCTTACTCAGTTAACCAAGAAACAAGGAAAATTTGAATGGACAGAAAGGTGTGAACGGAGTTTTCAAGAACTGAAACAAAGATTAACATCTGCCCCAGTATTAACCTTACCAGAAGGAAAAGAAGGTTATGTAGTTTATACAGACGCCTCTAAAGAAGGATTAGGATGTGTCCTAATGCAAAATGGTAAGGTTATAGCCTATGCTTCAAGAAAACTTAAACCTTATGAAGAGAATTACCCCACACATGATTTAGAATTAGCTGCGATTGTATTCGCTTTAGCTAAATGGAGGCATTATCTGTATGGGGTAACTTTTGAAGTCTTTACTGACCATAAGAGTTTAAAGTACTTGTTCACTCAAAAAGAGTTGAATATGAGGCAGAGAAGATGGATGGAATTTCTGGAAGACTACGACTGTAAAATACAGTACCATCCAGGAAAAGCTAACGTAGTGGCAGACGCTTTGAGTCGAAAATCCAGTCTATCAGCATTAGACGGAAGAAGCAAACCCATCACTGTCATTTCAAAGTCCCGACTAGCGAATATAGTAATATCTTCGCCATTAAAAGAAAGACTAAAGGAAGCCCAAGCGCAGGATGAGTGGATCAAGAAATATCTCAATTCTAAGGAAAAGGATATCGAGGCAAAATTCACAACAGATGATCATGGGATCTTGAGGTATAAAGAACGAGTCTGTGTACCTCCTACAATTCGAAAAGAAATATTGGATGAAGCACATAAGACTCGATACACGATACATCCAGGAGGAACAAAGATGTATCATGATCTCAAGAAACATTTCTGGTGGAATGGAATGAAACGAGATGTTGCTAGCTATGTCAAAAGATGCTTAACATGCCAGCAAGTCAAAGTGGACCACCAGAAACCTGGAGGAAAGTTACAGCCACTACCAATTCCTACTTGGAAATGGGAACAAATCACCATGGACTTCATCACGGGCTTACCAAAAGTTAAAGGAGGATATGATAGTACATGGGTTATTATTGATCGGTTGACTAAGTCTGCACATTTCTTACCGGTCAAAACTACTGACAAAGTCAGTTCTTTAGCAAAGTTGTACCAGAAAGAGATTATAAGGTTACATGGTGTACCCATTAGTATAGTCTCAGATAGAGATCCGAAATTCACTTCACAGTTATGGCAAAATCTTCAAGAAACAATGGGGACTAAGCTGCATTTTAGTTCAGCCGCACATCCTCAGACCGATGGTCAATCAGAAAGGACGATCAAATATCTAGAGGACATGTTGCGAGCTTGTGCCTTGGATTTTCAAGAGGACTGGAAAGAATGTTTGCTTCTTGTGGAATTTGCATATAACAATAGTTATCAGGCATCGATCAAGGCAGCACCTTATGAAGCCTTATATGGAAGGAAATGTAGGTCTCCGTTATACTGGGACATAGAAGAAACTAAAGCAACCGAGAGAGGAGATACAAGGAAAACCATTAGAAAATGGATAGCAGAGTCTACAGAAAAGATTGAAGTTATCCGCCAAAGAATGAAAGCAGCTCAAGATAGGCAAAAGAGTTATGCCGATACCCGGAGAAAGGATATAGAATTTACGGTGGGCGATAAAGTGTTTTTAAAGGCATCACCAAGGAAAGGTTTCACACGAATTGGGAAAGGTGGAAAACTGAATCCCAAATACATAGGACCTTTTGAGATCATAGAACGTGTTGGACCAACAGCCTATCGCTTGGATTTACCAGCAAACCTCACTGGAATACATAACGTATTCCACGTGTCACAGCTCCGTAAGTATTTTGCGGATGAATCCCACATCTTGCCAATAGAAGAAGTTCTTCTAAAGCCCGACTTGACTTATACAGTAAGACCAACCGAGATCTTGGATAGGAAATTCCAAGAACTAAGGAATCGGAAAATCCCCCTTATTAAAGTGTTATGGAAAGGGCATGGAACAGAAGAACAAACCTGGGAAACTGAGGAAAAGATGCAGAAACATTACCCAGAGTTGTTCCGAAACAAGAATAGAATCTGAGGACAGATTCTCTTTAAGGGGGGAAGATTGTAACAGCCCGGATTTTTGAGATCAGGATAGCACGGGTAAGTAAAGGGTTAAGAGGAAAGCGTTTATAACCTTAGTCCATTACACATTCCATTTTATGTGAATTATGTGCATTTATGTTATGATTTATGATTTGTGCCTTTTTGAGAGAATCATATCACTATTCATTCACCGAACCTTAAACCTTTACCTAAACCTTGAAAAACCTTAGAAAGCTGATTTCTATATTTTCCAAACTCAAATCATAGCTTTTATTGTTCCAGAATATATTTTTAAAATTGTTTGTTGAAAATTCCATTTAGGTCCCTAGTTACTATTCATCTTTAATTGTAGGAATTTCCGAAACACTTTTACCTATTCAATATTGGGCTCGATAGAATCCTTGCAAAATTTTATGAATTTTGGTATGATTTCCAAACCCTAATTCTTAACGTAGCTTCCGTAGAAATCAAAACCGGCCCAAAAACCCTAGTTTTGCCCTAAATTAGGAATTTTCGAATTTCAACGTTTTTCCTATACAATATTATAACCATTACGATCCTTGGATTATTTTATGAATTTTAGGATCTTTTCCAAACTCTAGTTCAAACCCTAACTCGTTTTATAAATTTTTCTTTATTTTCCCAAAGTACTATTTCTACCGTAAAAACTAATTTTTAAACCGTCCAACATTTGGTATACAATATTACAGTCAAAATGATCCTTGAATTATTTCAAGAATCATGGACATTTTCTCGGGAATCAATTCACATCCTAGCTTCGTTTATGAATTTTATTGTATTTTTCAAAATTCCCGAACGACTACTACTTTAAATGTAAACATTCAAACGTTAAGTATTTATAACCATTAGAAAGCTCTTTCGATTCTATTTCTTTTGCAATTTCTCTCATTTCAAACTAAACCCTAGACGTTCTTCTACGAATTTATTACCATCTTCATCCTATTTTAGAATTATTTTTATTTTGTCATGATTATTAGATTAATTAATTATATCTTAGTTATACACATAAGTAGACAACTAAACCCCCTTAATAAATGAACCTAGCTTACTCACCCCATGATTCATCTAATTAACTCTTCATAATTGCAACATAAGCCCTTAAATACCAACTATAAATACCCTAGAGCTTATAACATAAAATTCACACAAAACCATCACATTTGCTCCCAAAACTCACGGCCAACTCTCCCTCTCTCACTAAGGTGCAATTTTCTTTTATTATTTCATGCTTTATGTTATGTTTTTAATATTATAATATTAGTAGCATGCTTAGGAATAATAAAATTATGCTTTAGGAATTTATTTTTATAATATATATGCATAATTGTTAGTTTTATGTGTAATGTGCCTACATTATGAAATTTTATTTACTTAATTGCATGAATTATAATATGTTGTAGCATGAGTATGTATTTAAATAATTATGTTCTTATTTGATTAAATTTATGCTTAGAGTAATTTAATTGAATTTAATTTATTATTAAAGTGTTACATTTGAATTTAATTATATGATATGAATTCAAAAACTTGTTGAATATGATCATGAACTAGTATGAACATCTTCATGAGCTCAAGAACACATTCATAATGTTCTTGAACCAAATTCATGTGCTCGTGTGATAGTGTGTGTATGTATGTGTTTAATTTTGTGTTATAAAGTGTTTAATTCATAAGAAATTGAATAGTAAATGTTTTTAATAGTAATTTTGACTTTTGGTCAACATTTACTTAATAATTTCGAAATTTATTTAATTTTAATTATAAAATATGATTTTGGAATTTTAAATAATTATTTTTCCAAATTAATTCAAAAATTAATAAAATTATAAAATAATTTCAAAATCAACTTACATTGTTGAATAAATTCCAAATTTAATTACTAATACTCTATTTAAGGTTATGACATGATGAATAAATATTTAAGTGGTTAAAGGATTTATGAAACCTAATAAATTAATTATTTTCCTTAAATAGTTAAAATTAAATTTTACCGGGAAAATAATTTCTAAATAATTTGGGAATTCTCTAATATGTTATATTTCTTAAACCTTATGTGATTATGTGATTAGAATAATAAGAACCTAGTTCTAAGTTGGTAGTAATTATTTTCAGGCGACAATTACACTGAACAGTGGGATCCGTTCCACACTATCTGAATTTCCATACTAGGTGAGGGTTAAAATGTTTTCAACTGGAATCATGTTATATCTATATCTAATTATAAAATGATTTCCAAACCTATCTATTATTTGATTTCCTATCTATATATATATATATATATATCAATATTATACATATTCCTCTTTATGAGGAAAATACCAATAAGTCGGAATCAGGATCTTATACGGACATTATACATTTCAGTCCTATTAATACTAAGAACTGATTCCCGACTAAGCAAGTCAATCATTATTATTTATCAAAATGGGCCCGGCGTGTAGCTGTGTCGAGCAATACTCGGAAGGTATCGGGCCGAGAGTATTGTTGGTGCCACAGACCGCCACCAACTCTTGGTAGTGGTTTAGCTGGAGGTTAGTTACTCCACGCCAAGAGACTTACAAGGGAGACAACCTCCCTGGGAGAGATAGCTTCCTCCCACATATATACATATCGTCGGTAGGGTTTGCTCCCCTACTGACACTACGGTGTTGCGGAGTTATTATCATATTTGGTTTTATTAAAGTACTGGTGCCTTGATCAGCCCGGTACTGTTTTACAAATATTTTAAGGAGATCGGAGGGAGACGCCTTACTTGCAGGCGGTACAAATCTTTTATTAAACGGTTCATCATTTATAAATAAACTCCAAATACCCCTATCCCGGTTTCTCACTTATGAACCGTATCATATTTGTTATATCCTATTGCTATCATTTTGATTTATATATCTATATATATAATTATATATATATATCTAAATCTAATATCCCCCTTCACTTAGTCACTTTGACTAATTCCTCGCCTGTTTTTAAATACATGATTTCAGGGAGCGAGGATAACGACACCTAGAGGTATCTTGAAGCTATAGGTGTCATATTTATCAGATCAGGCTTAGATTAAGAGCATTTAATCCTGATCATGTATATATTACTGATAAATTGCTCTTATACATTAACTCCGTACACTACGCTATTATATTACCCCCTTACGATATCGTGCACTTTTCTGTGTGTTATCACGTTGCTTGTTGCAAATTTTAAATCCTTTCATTTTCCGCTGCATTTTACCCTACACTCTGCTTAAGTACTATCTATACCGTTCGCCGTAGTATTTCTCGGGTGCTAGGTCTCACATCCACTCGAGGGTAGTACGGTGCGGGAGTTGTAGTATGATATGCATGAAAAGAAAGAATGAATGAATGAATGAATGTTAATGAATTACACGAGGTGTTGGTTGGAGATAATGCACGCCCACTCGCCGGGACACTAATGACCTTGACTTAATGTAAATGAATCGTTATAATCCCTTTTGATGATTTCTATTCACCCACTTGGGAAATTCTTTAAAAACCTCATTTGGGATTATAACTTGCATGTGAATGTTTAATTACAGTCATATATTATTATGCCCTGCTTTTATACCCACCAGTCCCCTTTGGACTGAACCCGTTTGGCTTTCAGTGGTTTTGTGCAAGTGTCAGGGGAGCTAGGCGGGATTTCGAGTCTTAGGTCTTGTTTTCGTTTCTAGTCCTTTTGTTTATTGGTCTTACACTCGCATTTTGCACTTGCGATCATTGTATTTGAATGTTGCTATTGGAGCGTACATGTTTGGAGCCCTAGTGGAATTGGATAAGGTTGTGACTTACTTTTGGAGTTGTGATGCTCATTGTACGTATATATGATGTATGTTCGTATATTGCTTCCGCTTTAAAGTTTTAATTTCTGATTTTATGGTTCAAGGGTTAGTCCCGCCTAGCATAGAGTGTGTGTATGTCCCCGTTCGCCGTGATTTGGCTCGGGTATGGATCGTCCATTTCATATTCGGGCCGGGTCTCGGTGCGGGGGTTGTGACACCTTGCGCTCGGGTGTTACAATAAAAATATGGAACAATTTCCTTCGATGTGTTATACTTTGTAACACGTTCGTAAGAAAGTACAATTGCTCTTAAGTGTTCCTATAATGTGTTATACTTTGTAACACATTTATGAGGGAGTACAATTGCTCTTAAGTGTTTGGAGAATTTCCTTTCACTTTTCTATTGCTTCTCTTGAGCCTAGGTCGAATTTTCCCAATAGATGAAAAGTTCGCCTTTTAGAACAATTATCTCCTTTGGAATCTTAAAACGGATTTTAAAATTCGAAGCCAGTCAGAGTGGTTAGGACTTTAGTCAACTTATTTGACTCAAGGATGGATACTAATAGGTCACATTTCAACTTGTAGACAATCACAGAACTACAACCTAATGCTAAGTAGAGAAAATGTGATCATATTGAATAATAATGTAACACATAGGATTAGGTCTTTTATCATATGTGACTCCCACTGTTTTTAGAAGGTTTATAAATCCCAAACGACCTTAGAAGAAACTTGCTTTCTTAGTGGGTACTAGGATTCCAAGCATTCTTAGTTTTGGACCCACGACTCGTGAGACATCCAAAGGTCTAAGAATCTTTAGGTAGGTACGAAATTGCCAATTCCATCTCTATGGAATTCCTAGTAATGTTTTTGTATCACTGATCTTTCAATCGTGGACCCACGACTCGTGAGACATCCATATCTACTTCAGTGTTGAGCAGAACCCATCAATCATAAGATCTCAATCAAACTTAGTCCGGAACGCCCACGACTCGTGAGACATCACCCATTCTAAAATGATCAAAAAATATCAACCACCTAAGGTGATCAATCAAGAAACTAAGATTTAATAGGCTGCACTAATTACCCCACGACTCGTGAGACAGTAATTAGCTTACCTACTAACTCTTAAATCCTATTGATGGAATGCTAGGAATTTTATTACCATAATAGAATACCTATTTATTCGAAAGTTGCTCAATATTTTAAGTAGGGATTTTCGAATTAACCGGAGAGTTATCCGGTTTGGACCTCACCAACATGTACAGTTATCCATTTTTAATTGTCTTGATTAATGCAGTTTCACATAAAATGCATCACAGAAGCAATTAGCATATAGCATATCCTAGCATGATACTAATATGAGATGATCATGGGTATCCTATCTTATGTGCAATTATGGGAGCCACTCCATAATTGCTAGTTCTAACATATATGTCACATAAGATAGTTCATATCACATATGGTTATAGAATTTAATGGAAAGCCCTATCTATTACATTAATAGTAACCCTCCTAAACATTTTGAAAGGCCTTCTCTTATGGACACCGTTCTTCAAGTGTTCCTTGTGGATCCTTCTTGCTCCTTGGGTGCTTGTCTCCAAAATGAAAAGAAGAATCCTCACTTCCTAAGTTCTACTCTCTTAACATAAAGTAATATGGCTCAATTTTCATATTGACCATAGACAAATACACGGGGCATACACCGGCCCAAAAACAATAACAAGGAACTCCACATAATAGACACATAACAGTACGTACATAAGTAGGGCTCCAACCCCAATTGAAATAATGCAACTATGGGGCTCCAACCCCAATCGAAATCATCCATGTGCATAAATTAAAACATTCATAAGACTAACCCATGATCACCTAAACTAGCATAATCCGCTTGAAATTTAAATTTACCAATTAAATTTAAAATTCCCTTGACTTCAAGTTACAACTAACTTAAGTAATTTGAATATTAGTTCATTATTCAAGAATTTATTCAAAATCGAATTCGGATCATGACAAAACTAGATTAATTTCTAAAATTAAATTTTTATCAAAATATCATTCAAAGTGATCTATTAATTTTCTCGAAAAATAGGAACTTGACTTTAATTCACAAAATCCCAAATTTTATAATTATTTCAAATAAATAATTTTTATAAAATTAAAATCAAAATTTAAAATAAAATCAGATTTTACAAAACGGGATTTTTCAAAACTGGAAAAACACGAAATGAAAATGGGCCCAGAACAGCACGCGCAAGGCGCGTGGCCGCCACCCGTAAGCGCTCGCGCAAGCAGGCAACACCGCGCACACAGCCCGCGCGGCTGTGCAGGCGCTCCGGCAGTGCTGGGCAGAACAGCGCGACAGCGACGCGCGGCGGGTTGCGGTGGAGCGGGGCGGCAAGCGTGCGTAATCCCACGCGCGAAATGAACCCGTTCCGATTCTCATTTCATAATTTTAGCAAATTCAATCAATCCAATTTCGAATTAAAACCGTTCCCAACAATCCAGATTAAAACTGCTTAAAAACCAGATTAAAACGAAAACAGATTTTCATTAATTTTCAAGAAACAGTTTAGATCCGACAGATTCGTTTTCAAACAAAAAACAAGAATACATAATTATCATCAAAATTTAAGAATTTTCTATCAAAATTGAAAGCAGTAACGTTTTGAAACGAAAGTTGCAAGGTGGCTCTAATACCACTTGTTGGAAAACAGCAGGGTAAAAGCAGCGGAAGTTTAAAAAATTTTCCAAAAGGGATCGTGATCTTGTAGTGTTCGTTTCAAAACTTATGGGATATCAAGAAACTTACAACAATTGAAGCTTTCTTGAAACGTTTTGAGCCGCCCTCAAACATTCCTCTTGCAGCATGAATTCCCCGTTTCTTGATCGATTCTTTCTTCGAGATTCCAAAGTAGAAATCCTCTAGAGTATTAATCCACACCAACCTAGATTCAAATCATGTTAGTGAGGATGCTAGTACTATAACATTCTTATTAAAGAAACAGAAACGAGAAAAAGAGAGCAAGAGAATTATCCCCAAAATTCCATGAAGGTTGAACATGATCTCCAAATCACGTGTAAGCCAAATTTTCGAACCGCATGTCTTATTTATAGGGTATGGTTCAAAATCCTAAACTCTTGTAGGAGATGGTCTCCTAGTTTGACTTTTCTTCTATTATTTCTTTCTCTCCAAGTAAATAATATCTCATCTAAAATAAGATATTTATTTTTCTAGAAAAAGAGCCCCTAACTAATTTAGGAATATTTAATTATTCTAGTAATAATTAAATATCTTATCCTAATAATATTTATTCTAATCATATTAGAATTAATACTTTAGAATAATAAAATAGAAGATATTTATTTATTTCTTTATTCTAATCAAATTAGAACAAGTAAATAATTAAATACTTAGAATTAATTCTACAATTAATTCTTTCAAGGGTTTAGAATTAATTCACTAATTAATTCTAACAGACTAAAATTAGTTCTCCAATTAATTTTATTCTGGCTATATAAAATTAATTATATTTAGGGGTTTATAATAAATTCTCCAATTAATTATATCATGGCTTTATAATTGATTCACTAATTAATTATATTTGGGCTTGATAATTAATTAACACATGATCCAATTCCTCAAATGGATCACACCTCCCAAACCATGCTCTCGATCCACACATGTACTTTACACTGTGGTCTCGTTTAGATCAGTTATTTGATCTCTCCATAATACCCTTTGAACCCGGTATTTGTGTGTGACCCTCTAGGATCAATTTCATTTAGCAGTGAGCCTAATTAATTAATACACTTTATTAATTAATTACCTCACAGATCACACGACTATAGTCTAGCAACAGTTGTGTGACCCCTACCCGAAATGTAAATGTATATTCGAAAGAACCTTTCAGTCAATGACATCATGTGGGGTACGATCCTCCTACCATCCTATCTCTCGATTAAGATCTAGGGCATGGGAATATCCAAAGCCCTACTAATCTTAATCTTAAAGCAAAGTTCCCTTCATACTCCATTTGATCTCAATCCAAGAAAACCCCATTTTCTTGATGTCTTGATCTAACCACCTTGCGCAAGGATTTTAGGATGGAACACGAATGACTTGTGTAATAAGAGATCATCTTGCCTACAGGAAGTGTAGGTCCTTTATTGATTCCAACAATTCTCATATGCCACTCGTGTAATCCCAACATAGGCCGTAGTTCAGGTGTCTATATGGCGACACCCTTTTGAGCCTATATCAAAGATTACAGAGTTAGCTCATATGAGACAATGTGGAATCTCAAGTCTAAGGATTAATTGCTCGCATCATTTAGATGTGAGATATTTCCTAATCTGGAAGTTCTAGTAACGTCCTTTCCCATTTAGGAATCTTCTCACGCGGGGCACTCTTAGTGAACTTGTTCTTACAACAAGCACCCTTATGTATTGTGTACGCATCAACTTATGCACTTTACACCCCATGAAATAGGATGATCCTTCTTAAGGACACAACTACGCAAGCAAGTCTCAACAGAGGCAAGGTCGACACTCCCACTGTCTATCGGCTTCATTGACTTGGAGAAGTTTCTAATCCTCGCCTATGGAGTTAAGAACTTGTTTCATGTGTCATTCCCATAATGACAAAGTTCTTAACGACCTCATCGGATTAGGGGAGTTCGATTACAATCATTCGTATATTATTCAAAGATTGTCTCTGATATAGGGAAAGTCCCAAAGCATAACAGCTTTCTAGGGCACTATTCCCAACAAAATCATCCTCTCTAAAAATCTTGACATATATCCTGGAAGTGTATTGCCTGAAACCTTTAGCACACTTCCCTGAAAGTTAAGGGCGGTAGAAGCTTTAAGGATAGGGAATACCCGTGTCTAGCTTCATCCATTACCCAGAAATTCTTAACAATTGATAAACAAAACAAATCCCCATAACAAACCGTTATGATGATTGACAGATAGAGAGATAAAGCAGAGGAGAGAGAGTGAATGTGAGTAAATGATTTTTACTAAACTTACGCAACAAACACACCTTTCCAATCTATAAGAGCATGAAATGCTACTACAATGCACGTACATCTACACACCAATAACAAGACTGCAAGTGTCTAGCTATAACAAATAAAAAAATGTGAAATAAAATGACTTAAAACAAGTCCACACTTTTATAAGTAGTAAATGTCTGACTCTGCTCCAAATGACATCGTCTTCCGAGCCATTACTCCATCTGTTAATATGACGACATTCTTCTTAATAAAAGTGTATCGCAGCTTGATAAAGCGTAATCCACGAACTCCATTTTTATCCAACCCATCACTATCTCCAGGTTTGCTTAACTCCATTTGCATCACATGCATAGCATTGGCCCCCTCATGATTCTAGGTTTGTCCCCAAGCTTCCAAATCAGGAAACTGATGGATAATGGGATAAATATCTTCCCAAGGTGCTTCACTCTCTGGAAGATGAGACCATTGTACTAAGAGTTGAGTGACGACACTGTTATTCCTTTTAATCATCCTTCTTGCTAAAACTTTGACAAGTTTAAGGATGATTTGTGCTTTCTCATCAAAAGGCGGTAATGTGTTAGTGACTTTATCCATGTTGCCAACCCTGACTTTTAATACTGAAACATGAAACATTGGATGTATTCTTGCTTCAGGTAGAATTTTCAATTTATAGGAAATAACTTGTGACGCACCAAAATTCAATATTAAAGGGACAGGTAAATATATAAAAAAATAAAATAAGAAGATGGATCGATTGGATTATGTGTTAGTTGCTTTAATTGTGCTTAAAGTGCTTTTTGTGATCAATTTGATTTAAATGTGCATTAAATTTTTGTAAATATGTTTATCAAATTATTTAATTGATTTAATATGCTAAGATGTGTAGAATGTGTGTGCATATATGTTTAATTATGTATTACGTATTTATATGTATTAATTAGCATTCTTAAGTCTTTTATTTATCTATTTAAATTCAAATAATGTGAATAGTACATGTGTGTGCAAGAAAGGTGTTCAAGTGTGTGCAGAGATTTAGTGTGTGTGAGTCATATATGATGAGTATGCATAATATTTATTAATTATAATGACTAATTATATGAATCATCTAAACATTGTTATTCGTCAAAATTATGATTTAATGCTATCTTTGGCCAAATTTCATTTTGACCCCAATTAATTGCAAAACGACCCCTAAGCATTTTAAATGTAATTTAAAGAAAACTTTCAACATTCTTTCTTCTCTAACATTTGAAATCACGTACAAAAAGGGAAGAGAAGGGATGTCATTGTTCATCCACCACATTCAGGAGTTTGGAGTTCAAATCTCCAATTTGTACATAAAAGCTTGAGTTCTTGCATCTTCATCTACACTTAAAGTAGTTCAACCATTTAAATTTCTCTTTTCATAACTTGATCATGGAATAGCTGAAACTTATGTGATTAGGGTTATATGTTTGTTGGCTATCTTGATGAAATCATACAAATTTTGCTATGTTCAACATGCTTCTTACTCCTTCTTTGATTCTATAGAAGTTTGTTTGAATTCTTGATTATGTGACAGTGTGAACCCTAGGTATTTTATGAATTGAGCTATGAATTATTATCAAACCTATGTCAATGGGGGAAATTAGTTGAAAAAGGCATGCTTAAGTGATTTAGTGTGTAACGCCCCGATTTTTATTTACTAATTTCTCGCGTTCATTATAATTTTATAAATTATATTTCCACATATTTACATGGAAATCTATGAATTCATATCATCTTGAGAGTTTCTTGCATGACTTGGAAATAATTGTTACGTGAATTAATTGCCAAATTATCCTTATGTGATCGTTCTTCTAAATTTAAGGACCAAACTGTATAAGTATTTCTTGGACCGAAGTGAGTAAAATTGTAGGAATGGAACTTGATTACATGAATTTAAATAGTTTAGGGATTTATGTGCAATATGTAATGAATCACACATATTCATGCAAGACCTTGGTGTATATCTTGTATCATCTCATTTCTTCCATTACATTTCATTTCATTCAAGAGATAAAATCACACACACTTTCACACACTCAATATCGGTATTTACACTAAGGAAGAGAAGGAGGATTTCACCATAATTCAAGCTAGATTTTAAGGAATTGTGGGGCTAGGATCATCAATATCATCATATCTTCATCTTACCCTTTCTTCTTGGATTCAAGGTATAACTTAGGAATTTGATGAATCTCTTGAGTTGTGATTGAGTAGGGTTTATGGAGTAATTGGCGAATTCTTGCATGTTTGGTGCTAGAAGCATGTTTAGGATCATAAGGGATTTAACTTGCATGAATATCTTGGTGTATATGAAAGTTGGAAACATGTATGTATATATGGGGTTTTCATGATTGATTTTAGTACTTTGATATATATTTCATGGTTTATTTGTTTTATGCTTGAAGTATAATGTGTATTTGATGTAACTAAGTGATTGTTATGGAGTGAATTTGCTAGGATTGTTGGTTTTGTGTTTTTTTGGCTCGAATCCCCTGTTTTTCTCCTGCCGCGCAGCAGGTCGCTCCGGCTACCCAATTTTAGCCAAGTTTCGAGATTTTGAAAAATTGGAGGAAAATTCGACAAAAATAGGTGGTCACGACCGCGACCATTTTATGAAGGAAAATGGTCGTGACCGCGACCCATGCTTTTTCTGCATAAATATGTAATTTTCAAAGTATAATTTCATGGTTTTCTTGGTTTGTTTCCGGCATGAACACTTCATTGATATGTCATATGATGCATGATATTATGTGTATCAATTATATTGTGATATTTCATGCTTAAGCCCCATAGGGGAGGTTTGTATAATATCTTATACTTTGATTTATACCTTGGTTTCTTGATCCTTGCTACATTATTTGATAGAGTGAATATGTTTATGTAGCACCCGAGCGCAAGGTACCACATCCCCCGCACCGAGACCTGACCCGAATATGAAACGGGCAATCCATACCCGAGCTAAATCACTGCGAACGTGGACATACACACTCGCTAAGCTAGGCGGGAACTAACTTTCGCAACCAAAGAGACAACAAAACAGAAAGAATACCAATGCGGAAGCAACATACATCCATCAATAATAGGATAAGCAAATAACAACGGGTTCAACTAGCATAGGTACCTAATCCCGAAAATCAATAAAATCATAGCACTTAAATTATGGTTTCTTATAAACTCATACATAATTCATGATAGTGGTAACAATCAATACCAAATCTTACAACCTCCAACTTAACCAAATCATGGTTCGATATGCAGATGAACAGACTCTGACTTAACCGAAAGACTAACTAAACTGGACTTCCCACCTAGCACTCCAAACCTGCAGAATACTGAAAACAATCCGGGTTCAGTCTGTACGACACTGGTGGGTATAAAACGAGGCATAAGTAACATATACAACATTATTTAAACAATCACATGCAAGTTATAATCCCAAATGAGGTTTTTAGAGAATTTCCCAAGTGGGTGAGATAAATAAGTCATCAAAAGGGATTATAACGTTCATTTTTCATTAAGTCGTTTGTGGCGTGCATTATCTCCAACCAACACCTCATGTAGTTCATTGAAACATTCTTTCTTTCTTTCTTTCATTCATGCATAACATTCTTTTGTGCACATTCATAAACATTTACACCTTCTTCCTCCCGGTGATGGCCGGGTGATCGGCCCAAACCATCCATTCATTGACCAAAAGGGGAACATGACTCCCCAGATGGCACTCAGCGTCCATTCCTCGCTAACTCCGAATGAGGTCCGGCTACGCCGTTCATTGGTGGGACTAGTGTGAGGGTTCACCGTCAGCCCATGCCTCCTCGGGTCACCACTCACACCAAGTCCCTGGGCCCCATTCTGTGCATAACATTCATTCTTTTCTCACCAAAACATTCGGTAGGTTCATAAAAGAAAGGCTTTACTTTTAAAATCATTGACCCTTGCAAACGACTCTATATACAAATAAACTTTTGGCTGAAATCTTTACACATTGGGAGTATAGAGGGTCATTAACTAAATAGAAGAGAAACCCACCTGGACACCTCTTACCAACAATACCAAGAAGAAAAAGGAGACTCGAAAGTGTCTTATGAACCTGGCATCTCCGCCCTGGAGAAAACTGTACAAAAGACGACGTAACGTGTTCGTGAGACTCAAGACCCCAAATGAACCATATATGACGCACGACAATGCATTAACGTGATATGAGATGCATAAGGAGTAACAACATGTTATGAAAATATTCATGTACACAATTAATGCCTTAAAAACACATAAACGAACAATTCATTCAAGTACCTTCAAGAATTGAAAGTATCATACTCATTTGTTTCATATCATTTCACGAATCATGCCAAGTCGAGTCAATCGATCAAATTCAATCAGTAAACGAAGGTTTCACGTTCAGTCATTTCGTAATCCATAGTACTTTAAGTCAAGAATTCTAAATAACAATTTATAAATTAAACAAATTATAGGCATTCAAATCATTCCATAAATTAAATCTATAATTCCTAGCATAACATTCTACAATTTAAAGGTCACACTTAATGAAATAATATCATACTATTTAAATCATTAAATAATAGCACATAAATTTCATATTAATTCAATATATGTCATACCACTTTAGTCTTATAATTTCATTTCAATTTAATATTAGGATTCCACAATTTGATTAACAAGACATTAAATTTCCAATTAAATTAGAAGATACTATACATATTTATATATATATATAATATGCATACACATATATATTTACATAATTACCCACACCTAGCTTATATATATTTATATATAATCCACGTACACCACAAAACAAATGCATGCACTAACATAATTATGCTATATACATGCACTCATGCATTCCCGTAGCAGCACATGCACAAGAAATTCATGCAACACCTTAATCAAATGCATGCACTGTATATACATTTGATATATATATTACTCATTTTACATGCACACAATCAATCACAGATTCAAATTCAATTGTTTACATGTTGCTCCAGTCATTTAAACACAGCTTTCCTTTACCAAGCACAAACCAACAACTATATATACATATAAACACACAAATATACATGTAAATACATAAGATTTCATGCAGCTAACATCAAAATACATAACGCAGTCCTACACCCCACAATTCAACATGCAGCAGCAGCATGCTATATATACATATACACGCACAATGACAGTAGAAACAAAAGAAAAAGGAACTGCAGCAAAGAAGGAAGGGAAGAAGACGCAGCAGCAGCTCACTACAAAGCTTCTTTCCGCGCCCCCCCCCCCCCCCCCCCCCCCCCCCCGCGCGTTTAAAAGCAAGAAAAACGCAGTAGCAACCAAGGCTAACATTCAGCAGCAAAACATACCCAAGAACTCCCACAAATTGGCTGATAATAGACAGCAATGAAGCAAGGAAAAGAGCAGCAGCTGACAGCAATGTTTCAGGCCAAAAGCAGGGGATAAACAGAAGGAAAACAGAGCAACAACCAATCCATTCCTTAGGCAACATGATCAGGTATGTTTGTGCAGCAAACAAGGCAAAAATGAGCAGCAAATGACAGCAAAATGAGTCCCAAACGCAGCAGCAGCAGTACATCGAGAGAGAGGAAGAATCCAGTCCCATTTCATGAAATTTCTTAACAAGTTCATTAAGGTTAACTCTTTTAATAGCCAACAATCACAAAATGCATGATCATGAATGAAATAAGGGAGTTAAGATCATCACTTTCAAGCTTTAAAATAACTAAAAGCATCAAGGAATGCATGAGATCAATAATATGGCACTAAACCTAACTATTCATGTATCTCCTCAAAACTCCATGAATATGAGCTTAAAATTGGGGATTCATAGCTTAAAATGACACATATTGAATGTACATCACAAATCTAAACTCACCTTGTTGAATGGATGGAAGATGGAAGAGATTTGAGCTTGAAATCTCCAAGTAGGGCAAGGTGACGGGATTTTCTGGAGCAGGAGATTCTTGGCTGATTTTTCCTTATGTGTGAGGGTTGGTTCAAGGAGATAAGGATCAGTTAAAGGGATGAGTTAGGGTTCCAATACCTCTAACCATGGTTAATTTGGTCAAGGTTTGAATGAGTTATGGCTCTTTTGGTAAAATGTGGTAGTTTTGGCATCCGTTACCTGTTTCGGTTGAATTTCGGAGGTTCAAATGGTCTTGGAAAAATACGAGGCTAAGTTTATTGAACCCGAATTTTCATTACGAGTTCAGCGAAGTTGACGAAACTCGAATCCGAGTTTCCTACCTCAAGATATCACATACGGAACCAAGGGTGCGCTAATTGCCCGTTAGCCCCCGATTTGGTTCCACAAATAAAAATAAATTCGTTACCGCATCAAACGAAGTCGAAAACATAAAACGAGCATATAAACATGTTCATAACACATAAATCTACAACGTACTAAATTTTCATGAATTTTCGATATCAAATCATATAAGAACGACACACGATTAAAGCACTCATTCGTAAACGTAACAATTTCATAACATTTCAAATTAAATAATAAAATTCAAATTCTATTTTTAAATTAAAACTGAAAGTCACGGTTTTAAACGTGTAAATTAATTAATATAATTAAAACATGATTAATTAACATTAATTCTTAATTATCAATTTAAATAAATAATTAACGAAATAAATTATAATAAAATATAATAAAAATTATAAAATAATAAAAATTTATATTAGAATTAAATATTTAAAACATTTATAAACAATTAATCGCATAATTAAATAATTTAAATTGTAAAATTTATAAACACATACGACATATTAGTACAAATGAAAAACCGGGGCGTTACAACCTCTCCCCCTTAAAAGAATCCGTCCTCGGATTCACTACTCACCCAAACAACTAATGAGAGATTCCCCGTCTCTCGCAAACAACAAGGAGAGAGCCCCATCTCTCGAGAAACAATGAGAGAACCCCGTCTCTCCAACAACAATGAGAGAACCCCGTCTCTCAAGTAGCAATGAGAGAACCCCGTCTGTCGCAAGCAAAGGGAGCACCCGGTCTCTCGAACAAAATAAGAGAATCCCCGTCTCTTACAAACAACAACAAAACTAGGAAGTCTCTAATACTCCCGAGCAACACAACGCAAAACAATAATTAAAGTTACGTAAGACACCCAAACCAGGTAATAGATATCGTCCAAGTTGATTATCAGTTACTTCAAATAATTTAACATGATTAGGAAGCAAAGCACCTAACATAAATTTTTTTTTTTTTAAGTTAAATTTGTATGGATGCATGCATCATGAATGCTTCAGGTACCGTTCACCGTAATTGTATAATTTAGAGCTGTGAGTTTTGTTGCCCAACGCATGATCTGTCCCGAGAGTGAGTGCAGTACTTGTCTTGTCTTTAAACTCTTCAGGGTACCCCGACAAAGCAATTGATAGATCCTCTAAGTATTTTATCCTTTATTCTCTTCTGACTTATACTGCTTCCAATCTTCTTCGATCTTTCATCATTTCCCATAATCTTCATTCGACCAATCAAATCTTTTTACTTAGTCGAGCTTGAGCTCCCCGAATACCCTTAATCCATCAGTCCCGAAATTAGATCCATAGTTATTTCCTTTTTCTCATATCAAGACCTAACATACCATTGAAGATAACTACACTTCGCATCCTTAAAAATTTATTCTCGACCTTAATATATATTACCCAAATCTCCTCCTGTCTTTCGTTCAATTCACCCTTCTTATTCTCTTAAAACCTCTAAGGTGAAATTTAGTATTCGGCCCCTACTATTCCTTAATCGAAGATAAGATGTTCTTGATGATTCTTGAAGTTTGATTTAAATTTTCCCCATGTTCATCCTTGCCGATTTGTCGCTTCTGGAATCTCTTTCCGAATTCATTGAACCAAACTTTATTAACAGCATCCCTTTCTATGTTAACTTGAATCGGTTCCCTCTTGACATCTCAACTTAGGAGTTTCCCAAACTCCTTCGTAACTCCCTTATCTTCAAATCAACTTACATACTTAGAATGATTCAACAAGCTATCTTCTCTATTCCCCATGAAATTCTTCAATCCGAATTTAGTGACTCAGCTTCCATTTTAATAGTTAATCCTTAAAGTCGTCTTATTCATCTCCACTTACCACCATAAAATTCCCGGATCTTCCCTAATTGGATTTTCTTTATTCTATAATTATTTCTTCGACCCTGACCTCGAGTTTCAATTTTCCTCTTGGTCGTGCCCTCCCCCTTAAATTTTCTGTCCTTACCTGCCAAATTCCATCAATTCTTCTTTTATCGAAATTCTTGATGAATAATTTCCATTAAGGAGGATTTTAATCAAAATGGCAACCCCAACGTTTTGCCTTTCAACTTCCCTTCTAATTCGCTTGATGTCCGAAACTCCTTTCCTATTCTTGTTCGATTCGAAAACCCCGAAGCCAACTCTAGTCTCGCTTCACTTTCTGAATTCTCGTTTCTATCAATCTATCCCTTACTTGAAATTCTTCATTTTCTGAAATCATCTTCCTTATCATGTGCCATACCACTATCTCTTTTCCTCTTAACTCAGATGTGGCCCAGTCGCAGAGATACTTGACAAGTGAGGTGAAGGAACTTCCTACAAAGTAAACACTAAAATGCATATCGGGTAAAGATGTCAATGCATGTGTCACACTTACAACAAGCAAATATGCCGCACATTAGAGCAACGAAATCAATTAGAAATGTACGCACAAACATAAGTAAAGAAGAATAAATAATTGATGCGAAATATGATGCACGTGCTATGAATGTTTTGGAACCTGTCACCAATGTGGTAAGTTGTTAGCTCGGTAGCTTCTCTTTGTTCCCCCAACCACGAGGTTACTTTGACTTGCTGATTTTTCCTTGCCTCTCCCACGGTCTTCAAGTTTCCATGAATCTTTCTGATCACTTGTATCTTCCACAGTCCGGAAGTGCAATTTCTCAATCCCTAACTTCTTCTGCATCCACGGAATTAGCAACCACATTTCTCCCCGGACATCGCCCTTCAATAATGCCCAACTCTCTTATAAAATTACCCCGACGGTGTTTCCGAATCCTACTCTGAGTCATCACCCTGATCAAGATTCCCTTGTTTATCCTTTACGAGTTTAGATTGGGAATAGAACTTGCTTTCCAATTGCTCCCACTTGCGCGCAGGATTTTCTTCCAAAATATCTTTGCCTTTCTTTACCGTTTCCATTCGTTGCTCCATATTTCCCAATTCACCCCCACAACACGACAATTCAGCTTGGATTTGGAGAATGAACTCAAATCCTGTCCTTAGCATTATCACCCTCCATGAATTGTATTTATCATATTACTTATCTTTCTTTAACCCCTTCTCGACTTGCTTCCCATCTTAGTAAAAATCCCGAGCAGCCGAATCCAACCTCTTCCCGATCTTGACCTCTTTTCTATCCATTAGGTTTAGTTAGACATTCCCCTTTTTACGACTCTTGGTGCATAACTACCGCCGAACGTGTTTTAGCTTGAATCTTCACAATTCTCGCTATCTCTTCCATAATCTGAACCCTGAGTTAAGGTACCTTCAAAGTTCGTTCACTCCATTCCTTAATTTGAATGACCCCGTTGAATCCAATTATGGCTTCTTATGTAAGAGAGTCGCATATGCCTAGCTTAGGGTCATAAATATTCTTCGATCAACTCCTATTTCATCAGGTGTCCCTCTATACTTTCATCTCTGAAATCGAACTTCCAATCATCTCCTAACCCTCGAGGTCTAGCTCTATCTAGAAAGGCCACACATCTCGAATTCTCTATATTCTTCCCGGGTGTATCCTTCCTATTTTCCATGCCTCAGAGAGGGCTTGCAATAGAGCGTTGTTAGTGTGATACTTGGTCGTGGTTGGATAGTGTCTTCATAACCTATAAATCAGAACTCATTTCAAGGATATATGCATGCGATTAGTGCATGCTCATAGCACGTATTTGACACGAAAAACACTGATCCAATGCAGGAATGCAACAGATAAGTCAACAAAATTCAAAAGGGAAAGCAATACATATTCAAGATCGATGCAATGCACACATTTTCACGTAGTGCCTAAGCCGTGCAACCTAGACTGACTCAATCACGACACGAGAACCCGGGTTTTGCAACCCTAGGCTCAGATACCACTTATGGATGTAGAACCCGAGCGCAAGGTACCACATCCCCCGCACCGAGACCTGACCCGAATATGAAACGGACAATCCATACCCGAGCTACATCACGGCGAACGTGGACATACACACTCGCTAAGCTAGGCGGGAACTAACTTTCGCAACCAAAGAGACAACAAAACAGAAAGAATACCGATGCGGAAGCAACATACATCCATCAATAATAGGACAAGCAAATAACAACGGGTTCAACTAGCATAGGTACCTAATCCCGAAAATCAATAAAATCATAGCACTTAAATTATGGTTTCTTATAAACTCATATATAATTCATGATAGTGGTAACAATCAATACCAAATCTTACAACCTCCAACTTAACCAAATCATGGTTCGATATGCAGATGAACAGACTCTGACTTAACCAAAAGACTAACTAAACTGGACTTCCCACCTAGCACTCCAAACCTGCAGAATACTGAAAACAATCCGGGTTCAGTCTATACGAGACAGGTGGGTATAAAACGAGGCATAAGTAACATATACAATATTATTTAAACAATCACATGCAAATTATAATCCCAAATGAGGTATTTAGAGCATTTCCCAAGTGGGTGAGATAAATAAGTCATCAAAAGGGATTATAACGTTCATTTTTCATTAGGTCGTTTGTGGCCCGGCGAGTGGCGTGCATTATCTCCAACCAACACCTCGTCTAGTTCATTTAAACATTCTTTCTTTCTTTCTTTCATTCATGCATAACATTCTTTTGTGCACATTCATAAACATTTACACCTTCTTCCTCCCGGTGATGGCCGGGTGATCGGCCCAAACCATCCATTCATTGACCAAAAGGGGAACATGACTCCCCAGATGGCACTCAGCGTCCATTCCTCGCTAACTCCTAACGAGGTCCGGTTACGCCTTTCATTGGTGGGACTAGTGTGAGGGTTCATCGTCAGCCCATGCCTCCTCGGGTCACCACTCACACCAAGTCCCTGGGCCCCATTCTGTGCATAACATTCATTCTTTTCTCGTCAAAACATTTGGTAGGTTCATAAAAGAAAGGCTTTACTTTTAAAATCATTGACCCTTGCAAACTACTCTATATACATATATACTTTTGGCTGAAATCTTTACACATTGGGAGTACAGAGGGTCATTTAACTAAATAGAAGAGAAACCCACCTGAACACCTCTAACCAACAATACCAAGAAGAAAAAGGAGACTCGAAAGTGTCCTATGAACCCGGCATCTCCGCCCTGGAGAATACTGTACAAAAGACAACGTAACGTGTTCGTGAGACTCAAGACCCCAAATGAACCATATATGACGCACGACAATGCATTAACGTGATATGAGATGCATAAGGAGTAACAACATGTTATGAAAATATTCATGTACACAATTAATGTCTTAAAAACACATAAACGAACAATTCATTCAAGTACCTTCAAGAAATGAAAGTATCATACTCATTTGTTTCATATCATTTCACGAATCATGCCAAGTCGAGTCAATCGATCAAATTCAATCAGTAAACGAAGGTTTCACGTCCAGTCATTTCGTAATCCATAGTACTTTAAGTCAAGAATTCTAAATAACAATTTATAAATTAAACAAATTATAGGCATTCAAATCATTCCATAAATTAAATCTATAATTCCTAGCATAACATTCTATAATTTAAAGGTCACACTTAATGAAATAATATCATACTATTTAAATCATTAAATAATAGCACATAAATTTCATATTAATTCAATATATGTCATACCACTTTAGTCTCATAATTTCATTTCAATTTAATATTAGGATTCCACAATTTGATTAACAAGACATTAAATTTGCAATTAAATTAGAAGATAATATACATATCTATATATATATAATATGCATACACATATATATTTACATAATGACACACACCTAGCTTATATATATATATATATAATCCACGTACACCACAAAACAAATGCATGCACTAACATAATTATGTTATATACATGCACTCATGCATTCCCGTAGCAGCACATGCACAAGAAATTCATGCAACACCTTAATCAAATGCATGCACTGTATATACATTAGATATATATATATATAAATTACTCATTTTACATGCACACAATCAATCACAGATTCAAATTCAATTGTATACATGTTGCTCTAGTTATTTAAACACAGCTTTCCTTTACCAAGCACAAACCAGCAGCTATATATATATACAAACACACAAATATACATGTAAATACATAAGATTTCATGCAGCTAACATCAAAATACATAACGCAGTCCTACACCCCACAATTCAACATGCAGCAGCAGCTGGCTATATATACATATACACGCACAATGACAGCAGAAACAAAAGAAAAAGGAACTGCAGCAAAGAAGGAAGGGAAGAAGACGCAGCAGCAGCTCACTACAAAGCTCCCCCTCCCCCCCCCCCCCCGGGCGTTTAAAAGCAAGAAAAACGCAGCAGCAAATAGCAGCAACCAAGGCTAACATTCAGCAGCAAAACATACCCAAGAACTCCCACAAATTGGCTGATAATAGACAGCAATGAAGCAAGGAAAAGAGCAGCAGCTGACAGCAATGTTTCAGGCCAGAAACAGGGGATAAACAGACAGAAAACAGAGCAACAACCAATCCATTCCTTAGGCAACATGATCAGGTATGTTTGTGCAACAAACAAGGCAAAAATGAGCAGCAAATGACAGCAAAATGAGTCCCAAACGCAGCAGCAGCAGTACATCAAGAGAGAGGAAGAATTCAGTCCCATTTCATGAAATTTCTTAACAATTTCATTAAGGTTAACTCTTTTAATAGCCAAAAATCACAAAATGCATGATCATAAATGAAATAAGGGAGTTAAGATCATCACTTTCAAGCTTTAAAACAACTAAAAACATCAAGGAATGCATGAGATCAACAATATGGTACTAAACCTAACTATTCATGTATCTCATCAAAACTCCATGAATATGAGCTTAAAATTGGGGATTCATAGCTTAAAATGACACATATTGAATGTACATCACAAATCTAAACTTACCTTGTTGAATGGATGGAAGATGGAAGAGATTTGAGCTTGAAATCTCCAAGTAGGGCAAGGTGACGGGATTTTCTGGAGCAGGAGATTCTTGGCTGATATTTCCTTATGTGTGAGGGTTGGTTCGGTTCAAGGAGATACGGATCAGTTAAAGGGATGAGTTAGGGTTCCAATGCCTCTAACCATGGTTAATTTAGTCAAGGTTTGAATGAGTTATGGCTCTTTTGGTAAAATGTGGCAGTTTTGGCATCCGTTACCTGTTTCGGTTGAATTTTGGAGGTTCAAATGGTCTTGGAAAAATACGAGGCTAAGTTTATTGAACCCGAATTTTCGTTACGAGTTCAGCGAAGTTGACGAAACTCGAATCCGAGTTTCCTAGCTCAAGATATCACATACGGAACCAATGGTGCGCTAATTGTCCGTTAGCCCCCGATTTGGTTCCACAAATAAAAATAAATTCGTTACCACATCAAACGAAGTCGAAAACATAAAACGAGCATATAATCATGTTCATAACACATAAATCTAGAACATACTAAATTTTCATGAATTTTCGATATCAAATCATATAAGAACGACGCACGATTAAAGCACTCATGCATAAACGTAACAATTTCATAACATTTCAAATTAAATAATAAAATTCAAATTCTATTTTTAAATTAAAACTGAAAGTCACGGTTTTAAACGTGCAAATTAATTAATATAATTAAAACATGATTAATTAACATTAATTCTTAATTATCAATTTAAATAAATAATTAACGAAATAAATTATTATAAAATATAATAAAAATTATAAAATAATAACAATTTATATTAGAATTAAATATTTAAAACATTTATAAACAATTAATCGCATAATTAAATAATTTAAATTGCACAATTTATAAACACATACGACATATTAGTACAAATGAAAAACCGGGGCGTTACAGTTTATGATATCTATTGATTGTAATTACATGGTTGACATTATTTGAACCTGTCGTTCATCTTAAGTGGTCCATGCGAGTCGAGTCTTATGAACCTTGTCTTTGTTGCACAGATTTCCTTCCCGTTGATGAGGAGCACGCACCGTAGTTATATCCTTATTTTGGTCGTCACAGGTGAGGTTTAATTCCTAGATATATAGAACCCTTACAACCCTATGTGATATTTGAGCCTAAATGTATATATACATCTATAATCTCTCTAAAAACCTCAAGTGATTGCAAATGATTATCGTGACATATTGAAATATCGTGATATCGTGAATTGATCGTGTTTGGCGAGTAATCGCGAATCGTGTACTGTGGGCCCGAGGGTTAGTGTATGAGCCAACCGGGAAATCATGGGCTGACGGGTAACTCTGCACTTCCCTCACATCGTGGGGATGAACCCTGAATCCACCAGGAGGTTTGGTGGAGGAAGGAATCCCGTACGTGGGAGTCATGAACCTGACGTATATCGTGATTGGGTGGTGGGGCCTTGCAATCCCACCATCACCGGAGGAAGAAGGAGTTCGTGAAACTGCTAAGTGTGCACTGTAATGATTGTATGATAATTATTGAAATAAAACCTAAAGATTGTATTATTCACTATCGGTGTAAAGGTTGGAGATTGCCCTCACTCGACGGGCCACGGATTGAATTGAATTGAAATTGATTGTATTGTTAAAATTGGATTGTTGTAATCTCGGGCGAGAAGTTCTGTTTTACTCTTAACTTATATTGTTTTCTCTTATAAAAACTTACCCGAGATTATAACTTGTATGATACGTGCGCTAATATTTATTTAAACCCCTCATTCAGTCTTCCATAGACTGACGCCTCCACCTTTCAGGTTTTCACCGCGGCGTGCTAGGCAGAAGTCGGGTCGTGTCATCCAGACGAGTCTAGCACTTCATACAATTTTCAAGATATTGATAATTTTGGATTAGTATGTTATGGTTATTGTTAACATTTGGAGACTTATGTATGTATAGTATGTTGAAGATGATAATGTATTGATATGTTAGCTAAAATATGATGAGCTTTTGGATATTTGATATATGATGAAATGATAGTGTTATGCTTCCGTTTTGAATTTTCACGTGTTGGATTAAATTCATTTAAGGTCTAGTCCCGCCTAGCTAGTTTATTTCTTTTACTGTCACCCGTTCGTTATAGGTGGGTTCATGTACGGACTATCCATTTCGTATGTCGATCGACTTATAGTGCGGGGGTGTGGCATCTCTACATATAGGGGTGCTACATCTTAAGTGGTATCAGAGCCCGGTTGCAAAACCGTGGTTCTAGTGTCGTGTCTTGTGAGTCTAAGTCACATGGCATAGGATTAATTGATAATTTGAGAGTCTTGCATTTAAGTGAATTACGTGACTTAATTGAATTTTTGAATTAATTGAACTACTTGAATTCTTTGAATTATGTAATTCATTAGTATTATGGAGCTAATTGCACTCATTTGCATTTATTAATTGAACATGCATGTATAGTGATCTGATTTCAGGATGCCTCGAGGTAGACCTCGTCGTGAGCATTCTCCAGAGCATAGGAGACACCATCATGCACATCCTCCTCGTGCTCCTGCACCTGCACCCCCTCCTGTTCAGCCACAGGACCTCATGAATGCGGTTGTTGGGTTAATTGATCAGAGACTTAGGAATTATGTACCTCCAGCACCACCTGTGCCACTTGTATAACCGGAGACACCCATTTCTGCTATACTCCGGGAGTTTCAAAACCAGCACCCTCCTAAGTTCTTTAAGGGCAATGATATCCAAGCAGAGATGTGGCTGAAAGAAGTGGAAAGGGTTTGGGAACTCATTCCATGCGCTTCTCAAGAGAAAGCTCGTTGCACCATTATTTTGATTCAGGCAGAAGCGTATTCCTGGTGGGAGAGCAAGAAGATTGTAATGGAAGCTGCGGGTGAAGAGATTACTTGGGAGGTGTTTTTTAGGGAATTTACAAACAAATTCATCCCCCCAGCTTCCCGGACTCGTAGGTTGAAGGAATTTACCGAGCTTAAGCAAGGAGGGAGATCGGTAGCAGAGTACATATCTGAATTTGAAAGGTTATCTCGCTATGCGCCCAATATCGCGAGTGATGACTTCCATAAATCGATGCAGTTTGTGCAAGGACTTCGTCCGGACATACAGAGAGCTCTGGAAGCGGTTAACACGAGTACCTGGGTCAAAGCTACTACCAAAGCTTTGAAAGTTGAAGACTCGGTGAATGCAAGAAGGCCGGTACCTCACTCCGGACAAAATTCTAACAATGGAAAGAGGCCTATTTCTTATCAATCCTCACTACCTCGGGAGGAATCACAAAAGAAGACCCAAACATTTAGATCGGTTCCGGAGGCTCCAAGTGCCTCAACTCTGACCTCACCTTCGGAAAAGCCTCTTTGTACTTATTGTGGCCGTGACACACATACCTACAAGGCTTGTAGGAAACGGTTGCATTTATGTTTGCGTTGTGGAAGCAATGAGCACCAAGTAGACACGTGTCCGAAGCGACGAGAGTTGTCTGTCGGGGGACAGAGGCCGCTTGTTCAGTCTCGTGCATATGTTCTAGAAAGAGAAGTGCAAAATGTGAATGCGGATCCGGCCAGGGTAGCAGAAGGTATTAATTACGGCCATGACATAATCAGCGGTGAACGGTACATTTAATCATGCATATCACGTGCATCATGGTTTCTTTTATTGTTGTAATTAACATGATTCTACTTGCCTTGTATGATAACGATGTGAATGCTTCCATAATTGCTTACTTGAGTTGTAGTTCTATTTGGATGAGAGCCAGGATGCTCTCATTTCATGTTTGAGAGACGGGGTTCTCTCTTTGTTGCTTGAGAGACGGGGCTCTCTCATTACTTGCTAAGTTTAGAACTTGACGATGGACCTGGGGACCAGGTCCTTTTAGGGGGGGGGGGGAGAATTGTAACGCCCCGGTTTTTATTTACTAATTTCTCGCGTTCATTATAATTTTATAAATTATATTTCCACATATTTACATGGAAATCTATGAATTCATATCATCTTGAGAATTTCTTGCACGACTTGGAAATAATTTTTACGTGAATTAATTGCTAAATTATCCTTATGTGATCTTTCTTTTAAATTTAAGGACCAAACTGCATAAGTATTTCTTCGACCAAAGTGAGTAAAATTGTAGGAATGGAACTTGATTACATGAATTTAAATAGTTTAGGGATTTATGTGCAGTATGTAATGAATCACACATATTCATGCAAGACCTTGGTGTATATCTTGTATCATCTCATTTCTTCCATTACATTCCATTTCATTCAAGAGATAAAATCACACACACTTTCACACACTCAACATCGGTATTTACACCAAGGAAGAGAAGGAGGATTTCACCATAATTCAAGCTAGATTTTAAGGAATTGTGGGGCTAGGATCATCAATATCATCATATCTTCATCTTATCCTTTCTTCTTGGATTCAAGGTATAACTTAGGAATTTGATGAATCTCTTGAGTTGTGATTGAGTAGGGTTTATGGAGTAATTGGTGAATTCTTGCATGTTTGGTGCTAGAAGCATGTTTAGGATCATAAGGGATTTAACTTGCATGAATATCTTGGTGTATATGAAAGTTGGAAACATGTATGTATATATGGGGTTTTCATGATTGATTTTAGTACTTTGATATATATTTCATGGTTTATTTGATGTAACTAAGTGATTGTTATGGAGTATTATATAAGACAATATTTAAACATTCACATGCAAGTTATAATCCCAAATGAGGTTTTTAGAGCATTTCCCAAATGGGTGAAATAAAGAAATCATCAAAAGGGATTATAACAATCAATTTCCATTAGGTCTTTCGTGGCCAAGCGAGTGGGTGTGCATTATCTCCAACCAACACTTTGTGTAATTTATTAAACATTCTTTCTTTCTTTCTTTTCATGTATTGCATTCTTTCTTTGTGTACATTCATGATCATTTACACCTTTTTCCTCCGAGCGGTGGACGAGTCGTTTTGGGTTGAAGTGTACCTTCCCGCCCAACAATATTGTCCTCACTGGACAAGTTTTGTTCCTCCCTGCCGTGTACCGACCCAGGAGAACGCGTTCACCCATTCATTGACCATAAGGGGTTACATGACTCCCCAGATTGCGCTCAACGTCCATTCCTCGCTAACTCCTAACGACGTCCAATTACGCCGTCCTTTGGTTGGAACTAGCGTAAGGGATCACCGTCGGCCCATGCCTCCCCAGATAGCCACTCACACTAAGTCCCTGGGCCCCATTCTGTGCATTAATTCATTCATTCTCGCCAAGACATTTGGTAGGGTTCATAAAATAAAGGCTTTACGTGGCAATCATTTACTCTTGAAATGACTCTATAAACATATAATAATTTTTGGTCGAAATATTTACACATTGGAAATAAATAGGGTTGTTTAACTAAATAGTAGAGAAACCCACTTGTACACCTCTTACTGAACAATACCAAGAAGAAAAGAAGACTCGAAAGTGTCCTATGAACCCGAAAAGTCTCCGCCCTGGAGAAAACTGTACAAAGGACAATGTAACGTGTTCGTGAGACTCAAGACTCCAAATAAACCATATATGACGCACGACATGCAATGAACATGATATTAATGCATAAGAGATGATATTATGTCATGAACATGTTCATGTGCACGATTAATGCATCTAGAGCATATAGAAAAGTCATTAATTCAAGGACATTCAATACATGGAGGTTTCAAGTCCAATCGTTTCATATCTTTCGTAATTCATAGCGATATCGAGCCAAAATCTTCGAACTATAATCACATTATGCATTTCAACATGTTTGCATTGAATATAATAAGTATAAGGCAAAAGACATCACTTGAGACATCAAAAGAATGCAAGAAGGTACTTAACGTTTCATATAGAAGCACTTAAGCCATGTTATAGCAATTCAAGTCATAATTTTCACATTTCATACCAAATCATTTCATGAATTTAATATAACGACCATAACACGTACTATATCACGTTTACAATTAAAGAATAGATAAATAAATACAATCAAATCAAGATCGGAAATTAGATGAGAACATAAAATAGGTAACGATTTAATTTCCATAATTCAAATAAATCAAATTATACTTAATATCTAATAAACATATATATATACGTACAGCACCATGTAGGGATGGAAATGGGCTGGGTCTGGCAGGTCCAGACCCGCCCCGTGACCTGTCCAGACCCGGTTGGTGGCGGGTCCAGACCCGGTCCAGACCCGGCGGGTCTAATATTGGACCCGTTGGACCCGGGTCTGGATCCGGACCCATGAGACCCATTAAATTTTTTTTTTCCGTTTAATTCATTTTTTATCTGATTAATCCATTTTTTATCCGCTTAACTCATTTTTGATACATTTAACCCGTTTTTGTAACGTTTTGGGATGAATATGTATATATATATATATATATATATATATAATACGCGTAAATACATATATTATATATATGTATTACACATATTTTATTATATTTAATATATATTATATATTGTATATAATATATAACAAAATATATATTATTAATCCAAGTGTACATAATATATAATATATAATACGCATATGTATTAAAATACATATAATAAAATGCATATTATAAATTAAAATATATAATATATATGTGTATTATATATTATATAAAATATATAATACATATATGCATATTATAAATTAAAATATATAATATATATGTGTATTATATATTATATAAAATATATAATACATATATAATATATAATCTTGTTGAAGCCTAGTGCATTAATCATACTAATACATCAGAATATTTCTTCTTGGAACTTGAGCTTCGGAATATTAAATATTTTCTTAGAATTGTCTAATAAAAAAGAAAGCAGGAGCCGTTAGTCCAACAGTAGGGCAGTTCGTTTTCAAATTCAAACCCCGAACAACTCTCAAAGAAGAATGTAAACCGTTTAAATATGTGGTATCATTTTTCCTCTCAAATTAATAAAAACTTAAAAAATAAAAAGGAATTTTATTTCCTTTTTTCAGGAAACTTGCAAATTTTGACGCCGTAAAAAGACGTGTAGAAACAGCAACTTGTCAACTTATAACAGAGAGGGTTTAATTTTTTTTTTTTTTATTTAAGGACCGGGTCTGGTGCGGGTCCGGGTCCCGGTCCAGACCCATTAAGGACCCGGATGCTCGGCGGGTCTATTTTTCGGGTCCAGACCCGCCCCAGGACCCGATGGGGTGGGTCTTTTGCGGGTCCCGATCCAGACCCGTTGGACCCGGCCCAATTGCCATCCCTACCACCGTGCATGTACTAACATGTATATAAACATACCTAAAACATTAAATTCCATGGAAATATTACAAATATCAAACATGCTTGCATACATAAATACATATATATATATATATATATATATATATATATATAAGTAGCTATACATGCACATTCATGCATAAATTATTACACAAACACCCTGCATGCATTTCTTTTAGATTAAATATACACATTTGCATGCATTCACAACACTTAAATAAATACAAAACACGTATATGCACTCTACACAGGCAGCCATAACAGCGTCCCAAACCAATCTCCTCGCCCGGGGAGATTTTGCACACAAAAGTCTCCGCCCGGGGACTTTCATGCAGCGGAGTTTCTGCACAAAGGCTATGTAGCACCATTTACACATGGAGGTGCCACACCCCCGCACTATAGGTCAATCCACATACGAAATGGACAATCCGTACATGAACTAACCTACAACGAACGGGTGGCAATGCAATAACAACAAGCTAGGCGATGATTAACTTACACATGCAACAATTAACGCGGAAGCATAAACTAATCACTATCAAATATTTCCATTTATCATGTCATGACATTTCTCAATTACCAAATAAAATATATTCTAACTTCACATATCAATACATTATCATCTTCTAAAAAAAATATACAATAGTTAACATTAAATATAATTCCTTGGAACAATAAATAGACAAGTAAATAAAATGCACCGTGCTTGACTCGACTACAAGGACTGGACTCGACTCACTCCCCGCCTAGCGTGCACCTGCAATAACCTGAAAGGTGGAGGCGTCAGTCTGTGAAGACCGAGTGAGGGGTTTAAATAGATATTTGCGCAGTTAACATGCAAGCTATATTCTCGAGTGAAGCTTTAAAAAAGATAATTATATAAGTTCAATAATAAGGTGTCTTCGCCCGAGAATACAACTATCAATATTAAATACTTGATTATTTCATGCAATCAATACATGGCCCCGGCGAGTGAGGGCGGTCTCCAACGTTACTCCAATGTACATGAAACATGCTTGCTTGATTGTTAATCAATAGGTGATCATGCAATTCAATTACCGTGCAATCGTGCGATAGTGTAATCAATTAGCACATTCATAGAATGGAAAACATGCAATAACCCGAGGACAATCCGTGGTGCCGGACCCGTCCCCAGTCTCCTTCTCCCTCCAATGATGGGAAGGTAGCTAGCCTTCACCATCCACGACGTGTTGAGCAGAGGGTACATGAACCCCTAAGCCCGGAACTCCTTCCTCCACTAATCTCCTAGCGGATTCAGGGGTCATCCCAAATGTGGTGAGGATAGTGCCAGAGTTACCCGTTAGCCCTTGCTTTCCCGGTTGGCTCTAGTCACTACCATAGGGCCCAATGTGAACGGTCATGCTACTCGCCTAAAACATGCACAAAACATGGCTTGCTTGCTTTTCATGAACATGACTTGAAATGATAAATGATTTCATGGAAATTATAGATATAAATACCTTTGGCCGAAAGATCATGTAAAGGTTATATGGGTTCTATATAACTAGCAATTAAACCTCACCTGACAGGTGACACACGACCCGTGAATGCGTGAACATGCTCATGCTCGATAATCTCCTCCCTGGAGAGTAACTGAACAAGAAACGGGACAATGTATGTGCATGAGACCACAATTCAAGCATATTACCACATTTAAGACGCACGGTGTGACTAAGTAACGAGACATTATGCAATAAACAATGTAGCATATAAATATCATGTTTTGGCATGTAATTAATCACATAATAACGATTTGAGATCAATTAAGGCATTGGAATTGAAATCCAAAATCTCATTTTTATGCAGAAAGTTTTCTTCTGTCAGCGGGGTGGGAACGGCCGTTCCAGGTTTTAGTTCAAAGTGGGAATGGCCGTTCCCGCCTCCCCAAAGTGCTCCCCGAAGATGGGAACGACCGTTCCGGATGGTAAGCCAAAATGGGAACGGACGTTCCCGTCCTCGCCGCCACGCCCATTATTCAAAATATGGGAACGATCGTTCCCCAATTACAAAGGGAACGGGAAGGGTCGTTCCCATTACCCAGAAGATGCAGAAGAACAGGGGACGAAACAGGGGAAGCTCCAATTCAACAACAAAACTCCATAAACACTTATATTTCAATCTCTAACTACACAATTCATAAAAGGAACATGCTAGCATACTAAATATACAATAAAATCCAATCTAACCATGCATTTCATGCTTTGATCATCACAATTATCATTTCAAGCTCAAATATCATTCTAGCATACAACTCCATAATCTTCAAGATTTAGGCATGAAATTCAAGGTAAAAGCATGGATTCATGTTTTTAGCAACCTTTAAATCACTTATCTCAAGAATTCCTCAACCCTAGCTTCATACATAATTTCCAAGAAATCATATATATATAACCATCTCTACCTTGAATGAAAGAAGGAGAAGAAAAGATGGAGATATGATGAAGATGATGTCCCAAGACTTCCAATTCCTCAAAGATTTTGGCAAGAAATGATGAAATCCCTCCTTCTCTTGGTTGAGGTTTGGATCGGTAGAGCAAGGGAGCAAATATATGGTTTTGGCATGAAATGAAAACGAAGCTTGTGGAAGAGATGCATATACCGATATATTTGGGGAAAAATGTAATATTTGCAATTAAATCCTTAAGGTTTGTAAGTCATGCAATTAAGGATGCAAAGTTTACGAATTGTTCAATTTAGTCCAAGAAGTAATCATGTAATCTAGTCCTTAAAGAAAAGAAAATGAGCAATTAAGGACAATTAGGAAATTAAATCATGTTCGGTAATTAATTCACGTAGCAATTGAATTCCCTTTGTCAACTAATTCTCAAGTTGGCATGTATTTCATATAATTCCACGTAACATGTTGAAATACCATTTATAAAATTAATATAACACGTATAACTTGAATAAACGAAAATAATAAAATAAAACCCTGATGCTCGAAACTCACAGGTGTCGAGCGTACCTGATTGTCTAAAATTCGGGGCGTTATAGGCTACCTGGCCGGGCCTTTTCATGGCCAAAATCTCCCTGCCCAGGGAGATCCATTACAGGCTCAGAACGGCAACAAACAAGCTCATTTCCCCCCATTCCAAAGGTAATACATCACAGCAGCAGGTAGCAAGCAACAAGGCACAAATTCAGCAGCAAAACAGGTCATGAAATCCCACCAATTAACTGAAAATGAACAACAATAAAGGAAGGAAAAGAGTATCAGCTGACAGCAGCAGTCCACGGCCAAAAACAGGGGACTAACATCATAAAAACAGGGCAGCAACCTCATCAACACTTCAACCATCAATCTAGCAACAACAAGGTGAAAATAAGGCAGCAAATGATAGCAAATATAGTCCCAAAACGCAGCAGCAACAGTTCAATACGTGAGGGAGAAGAAGAAGAAGATCATTTCATGCAATTTCTTAACAAGTTCATTAATGGTAACTCATTTAATAGCCAACTACTACAAAATACATGATCATAAATGAAATAAGGGAGTTAAGATGATCACTTTCAAGCTTTAAATAAACTAAAAGCATCAAGGAATGCTTGAGATCAAGAATTTATGTTAAAACCTAACTATTCATTCATGCCATCAAATCTCCATGGATTCAAGCTCAAAATTAGGGATGTATGGTTCAAAATGATCATAAATGAATGTATATTACAAACCTAAGCTTACCTTGTGGATTGGATGATGTTTGGAAGAGATTTGAGCCTTGAATCTGCAAGTATGGCAAGGGTTACGGGAATAACTTGAGAGCAGAGGATTTTGTTGAAATTTCTCTAAGTGTGGAGGGTTGGTTTGTAACACCCCAAGCGGTGGGGCATCACACCCCCGCACTATGACCCGACACGTGTACGAAATGGAGAGTCCGCACACGCACCAAGTCACAGCGAACGGGTGACTAACGAAAAACACACACACTAGCTAGGCGGTATCTAACCCTGTACGAATGAAAGAATGCAAAACATGACAGCGGAAGTAGCATGAAATACCGACTTACAAAAACTTTTACACACCAGACATACAACACAATACATACAACAGAATTAAACATACGGGTTCAACTAGTTCATCAAACCTGTCCTAACATGTCCCGAATAATCAAACAACAAAACGGGTTCAACTAATCCAAGCACCTGTCCTAACCTGTCCCGAAATTCCAAACATTCAAATCATACGTGCAACCTGCTCGCAACACAACTTATACAGAATTTACAAAATTATAAATCAGAACAAAATACTTAACAAACTGAAACGTGCAGACACGGACTCAATAGATATGACACACCGCCGCCTAGCACGAACTTCAACCGAAACCTGCACACTAAAAACATAAACGGGGAGGGGTTAGTCCAAAGACTGAGCGAGGGACTACCCACACACACCTACATATATATAGAGCACAGCACAAAGTAGAAGCAATGTTCGTGAACCAGGGGTTAGTTTTTGCACGCCAGAACATTTTCCCGTGATAATATACATATAGGGGGACTTATCAAACAGACCAAACAAATCTTAAATCAAAAGTTTCTTAAGGCACAACTCAGATTCAGGCAGACTTAACACACATATCGGAGCATATCTTATTAACTTAAAAGTATATCAATTTTTATCTTAATTTAACAATCTACCCCCGTTTCACGAACTTATGACAAACGGACAGACAGAACACACTTACTCATACGAAAACAAAACTCATAAAACAATCCCACCTGCACACCATTGGGGAAGAGAGGTGCCCCTCTCAACCCACCACAGAACGAAACATGTGAACCGGAGGATCCCACCCGGTTCCTTCGACGGCCAGCCAAAATGCGCTCCGTCGGCATAGGAGAACTAAGTCTCCCTTTGGTGGAGAAGTGCACAGGGGTCGTAACCGGCGATCCCATGGTCGTCCCGGGTCTCCCTTACCCACAATCTCCGGGGCCCATCACACAGATAAACAGAGATATATCGGGTACTCAACCCGTCACACACAGACAGACAGACAGACATATCTCATGCATATTGTGCTTATCATATCACACGTACATATCACGCAGACTGACCTCGAAATCATAACAGAACTGAGACAAAGCATACATAGGCTCATACATAGCGTTTCGTACTTTTCAAATCAAATCATATGACAAAACCAGCAAAATACGTACTTCGCACATATCTACATATACATAAGGCTTATAAACCGCATGCATTCGAAAACGAGCAAGTTGCAATAGGGTATAACTATATCCTAACCTCACCTGGTACCAAACACAACCGAACACAAAGTAGAAGGTCTACCCCGGAACCTGCACAACTCACTTGTCACCACCCCGGGTGCACCTGAACCAACTGAACACACAAACACAACACAGGGCTCAGACTCAAACTCAGACAACTACACAGAGACGCACGGCGATGCTCAAGCACTTACGAAATGCAATCACATAAGCAGGTTTCAAATTCATATTAATTCTATGCAAAACAAAACATTAAGGCATGTTCATACGCATAATTAATGCAAATTAGGGAAACTGAAAGGCAAGGCAAATCATATTATTCATTTGTCACACAAACAATTCATGGATTGCATAACAAATTTAATTAACAACGTTTATTTAATTCATTTCATGCAAATACACGTAGCACCTTTCATACCGATTGACACATATTAATAAATCAAATAAATCATAATAGCATGCTTCCTAATTCATACAAATTTCACGAGGTTACAAATCAAATTCTAACCCTACTCAATTCACACAATTCATATTTTACATATTCAATTCATGCATTACATATTAGATCCAAATTCAATTTAGGTAATTAAACTTTAATTGCAAAAGTCTCAGATTAATCATCCAAGGCATGCTAATTCAACTTTTACTTAAATCAAAATTAGCTTAATTTCAAATGATAAGGTTCAATTAATTCAAGTTATACAAATTTGTATTTTCTAAAAATTACATAAACACCCCTTGTACAAGAATTATACCCAATTGGCATGAAACAAAACTAATATCAACAACAATTCATAAGTTTATACATTCATATTTCATTACATATTTTCAAATACCAAGCAATGCGTATTCATTAATTTATCGAACATACAAGTACGAATTACATTTTAAACAATTAACAACTAATACAATTTTGGCATAACGGGGTTCAATTTACAATTCAAAGCATCAATGCATATCACATTTCATTAAATGTAAGATTTCGTATACATCGGAGTTCATATAAATCGATAAGTCAAGCAAACCGCAATTAAATTACAATTAGAACAAATAATTAAATATCCATAATTATACAAATAAATTCACAGAAAATAAACCGAGTGTCCGATTAACGAACGGAAAGTAGTGTTGGACTCACCACGACGAAGCGGACAAGCTGTCCGAAGGTCGCCGGAGCGCCGCCGCAGGAGCTGCCGGAACAGTGGTCGGCCGCCGCCGGAACGTGCCGGAAAAATCCCGAAAATTCACCCGTGCAAGGATTCCTCATGCTCAATCCAATTCCTCGATCAATTTCTGCAAATTCCAAGCCTATTGTCTCCAATTTCAAATCCAAGAATACGAAAACCCTAAAATCTTCAAACTTCAATTACTTCCAAACCGGTGAACCAAACTGAGATCCGAAAGAGGCATCGGCTTACCCGTGACGAGCTTTACGAAAGCCCTAAGGTAGCTCGCCGGAAAAATCCTCGGAGACCTCCGCCACCGTGAACCGCCGCGAACCACCGCCAAACGGTTGAATCAAGAGTCGTGTGATCATAGGCCACTAGTTCTCGTCGTTCCGAACAACTTTCGTGAAGGGTCCGAGGCCAAAAGAGGCCGGAAAGGCCCCCGTTGGGCTCCAAAGTTTCTGCCACCGCACGCCTCCCCGGAACCACCACCTACGGCCAAAATTCAGTGAAAATGAAGCCAGAAATGAACTCGGGGTAGTCGAAAACCTTGGAAAGCACTAACCTTGGTCCGAAAAAGCCGCCGGAAGGAGGCGAAACCCGCCGCTACATTGTCGTGCCACCGCCGTCGTGAGCTTCGGCCGGCGCGTGCGGCCCAACCACCGCCCCGATGGTGGCGCCGCCTACGTCAGAAGAAACGCCGGGAAGCCTTCTCGATGGGTCTGGGGCGCGTGTCGCCGGAGGATCGTAGGAAGCCGCCGCGAAAGGGCGGCGAAGTGGCGGCTCCGCCACCTTCTCCAGTCGTGACTGAAAATCACCGATAACTCCGCCGTCGGTCGTTGGTTGGTCGAGTTCTTGGTACGGTTGTGACCGCGTCATTGAGCTCATCGAAATGGACTATTGGATCATCGAATTCCGTCGAGAAACGAGCGAGTTCCAGGTAGTTCATGAAAACACACCGTGAGTGTGTGTGAACAGTGAAAATCGCGGGAGAGGGGGAGAGAGCTGAAGTCTGCTGTGTTATGGCATGAAAAACGAGGATCCGGGTATATATCTCGGGTCCTCGTACGCATTGAAGGGGTCATCAGAGTCTACGGACTCGTCTCGATGCCCCGAACGCATTGAAGGGGTCGAAAAGGTCAAAAACTCGATCTAACGAGAAATGACCGAAAAACCCCTAAAAAGAGAAAATTACAAAGGGGTCCCTGAACTCTAAAAGAGTTCAAAATAAGGCCACGAAAAATATAAAATCATATAATTAAACACATAAAAAGGTCGAAACGTGGCGTACCCTATAAATCGAACGAGCGGGATGTTACATGGTTCGGTTTGGGGTGATTAAGGACTGTTAGAGGGTTGAGTTAGGGTTCCAAGGAATCAAACCATGGTTAATTTGAACAAGGTTTGTGAAAGATATGGCCATTTTAGTGAGCTGTGACAGTTTTGACGAAAGTAACACATTTCAGTTGAATTTCGGAGGTTCAAATAACTTTGGAAAAATATGAGCCTAAGTTCATTAAACCCGAATTTTTGTTACGTGTTCAACGAAGTTGACGGAACTCGATTCCGAGTTCCCGAGCTTAAGATATCACATAGGGAACCAAGGGTGCGCTAATTGCTCATTAGCCCCCTATTTGGATTCCAAGAACAAAATAAATTCGAAACTAATGCAAATGAACCCGAAAACATGAAACGAATATATATACACATTCTTAACACATATATCTCCAACTGTTAGGAATAGTGCCCTAAAAAGCCGATTGTATATCCGCTTTGTACTTTTGCTTATTGTAATCACATACAATCTTTGAATAAAATAACGAATTGAGGCAACACTTCTTTATATGCTCTTGTTTGGTATGCGTTTACTTTAATTGTGCATGTATGAGAACTCCCCTAATCTTGATGACTTTAGGAATCTACCATTTAGATGAAATAGTTCATGAAAGGAGCCCTATATCACATAAGTCATGATTAGTAAAATACTCCAAGACGATGAGTCCTACAGACAGTGGGAGTGTTAACCTGACTCCTCTAAGGCTTGCTTGTGGGATCACGCCCTTAAGAAGGACCACCTTGTTTCATGGAGGTGCAAAGTGTATAGTTGATACGTGCGTGATACATGAGGGTGCTTGTGACGCCCCGTATTCTCGAAGGGCGTCCTGACGACATTAACAAGTAAGTCTCTACACTTGTGTGTGTTTAATTTAAGAGTTCTTGAATTATGTGATTTAATGTAAATTCAATTTAATATGTGTTCATTCGAATTATTCTAAGATTAATTGTCAACTTGATTAATTACATGCATATTTAACCCTAACTGTCTAATTTGATTTAATTCAAATTTATTCCATGAAATAATTGTCAAGTTGATTTTAAATCCATCATGTTACTTAACTTGTTTAATTTCGGTTTACTTGAATTACTTGAGATTAATTGTCAATCATGTGTTTACGAAATGTCGTTAAATTGTACGAAAGGTTTCTAAAATTAAATTGAATTAAACTCTAATTGGTAAATCTATCTCTTTCATTTTAAATTGTAAAATTAATTCGGAGCTTGAATGTTTATTCGTAACTTTACCAATTTTATTTACGATTATTTGTACGCGCTATTACTTGCTACGCGATAAGGATACCCGCTTGTATATAGCTTGTGCACAAGACACATTTCTCCCAATTCCTTTTCTCTCTCTCTCTCCTCTCCCATTCTCTCTCTCCCGCGGGTTACTATGCGCGGCTTCGGTTACGAGCCCATAACTCGATCGTTTCTCGATGGAATTCAACAAACGAATAGTCCATTTCGATTATCTCGGCGAGACCGACGTAAGAGTATCAATTTCACGGCCTAACGATGAACGGTGGCGGAGTTATGGCCAGATTTCAGTAGAAGCGGTGGAGCTGTCAGACCGCCGCCACTTCGCCGGCGTTTCGGGGCGTTTTCCGGCCACTTCCTTGGTACACGCGCCGAAGACCCAGCAAGAGGACTTCCCGGAGTAGCGGTTGACATCGGCGGTGCGGCCATCGGAGCAGAGACGGCGTCGCACGCGCCGGCCAAAGCTCGCGGCGGCGGCGCGAGTTACTGTAGCGGCGGCGGCAGAAACTTCGACGGCCAACGGGGGCCTTTTCCGGCCATCTTTTGGTCTTGGGCTCTTCACGAAAGTTGTTCGGAACGACGAGAACTAGTGACCTGTGATCAGGCGACTCCAGATTCGGTGGTTTGGCGGCGGATCGGCGGCGGCAAAGTGGCGGTGCAACGGCGGCACTAGCTCCAAGGATTTTTCCGGAAAGCTACCTTAGGGCTTTCGAAGAGCTCGTCATGGGTAAGACAACGCCTCTTTCGGATTGCATTTTGGTTCACCGGTTTGGAAGTAATTTGAGTTTGAAGATTTAGGGTTTTCGTGTTCTTAGATTTCAGATCTAGGACAATCGGCTTGGAATTTCCAGAAATTGATCGAGGATTCAGAACGGGCACGAAGACTTCATTCAGGACTGATTTTTCGGGATTTTTCCGGCGACTTTTGACGGCGGCCAGGTGGCGGCCCGACGACTTTCCGGCGGCTCCGGTGGTGGCACTCCGGCGACTTTCGGACAGAATGTTCGTCTCATTGTGGTGAGTTCAACACCACTTTTCGTTCGTTAATCGGACACTCGATCTATTTATTACGAATTATTTTGCGTAATTGTGATTATTTGAATTAATTGTTTTAAGTGCAAATAAATTGGTTATTGTTGGTTTGTTGATCGAGATGTCTTCCAATCATATTCGAAAACATGTATTGAATGGATTGTGATATGCATGAATGTTTCGATTTACAATTTGAATCCCGATGTGATGAATTTATGCTATGTGTTTAGATATGAAGGGGTGTTAGTGTAATATTTAGAAACTAATCTTTTATGTGACTAAATGAACTTGAATGATATTTCAGAAGAACGAAAATGTTGTGATTTCTCTATATGAATTTGAGACGTTCTCAATGTTATGTTTATTGTAAATTGTGTTTCAAATATAAATTTAGATACATGAAAGATGCTTGAACAACTTGAGACTTGATGCATGATAGGAGTTAGAATTGTAATATCTTGATTTACTCTTACTACTTGAAAATGGTATATTATGAATTACGATAAATTGATAATTGTAATGCTTGTAAGTAATTAATTCCTAGTTGAATAATTGTATAAACACTTTAAATGAACAATTATGCTTAGTAATCAACTAAGGGGATGTATGTGTAATAATTCTAAACTTTTATAAATAACTTAGGGGATGTAAGTGTAATATTTATGAAACTATGTATGTGACTTGAGCTTGTGCACCAAACATGTTGTGAAGTTGTAAAGTATGATCTTAAGTGAATTAAATGCACTCTTTATTTGTATCAAGCATGCCATCTACGTACAACAACCTTGTATGTTTATATGATCAAGTTGCTCTTACTTATGCACTTTATAACTCGACATGAACTTGATGCTTAATTCTAATATTATAATTGAACCCTGTGACATTGGATGATTTAATATGCATTTCGTGAATACATTGACTTCCTAAATTGATCTTGCATCTTTGGATATGGAATTGCATGATGGTTGCTTGTAAATATGATCTTGTTGAGCATTGATATGCCTTGATTGACCACGACACCTTATCCAAGAACAACATGAACACTTATGCATAACCACGATCATGTTGAGCAACGCCGTGCATCTTGTTTGGTTCATATAGAGTCTAAGTCTGGGCTTCTGTATGTCTTGTCACAGAGTTTGGTGGTGCCGGTGGGCCCGAGGTTTAGAGTGTTTGGCCCTTCACACTCTCAGACTCTACTTTCACGAGGTGAGGTTTAGGATTTTGTATAGTTATGCGACCTATGGCCTTTACATGCTGATTTCTACCCCTGCATGCGAGTATACCTTACAATAGTTATGTATGTGTTGAATATGATATTTTTATGATCTTATGCTTGCACTTCTCCATGGGCGGGCTATCCCTGCAGCGTGGGAATGTAAGTGTGTGAGTCCTGCGTGGGCGGGCTATCCCTGCAGCGTAGGAATATATATAAAAACCAGTTTTTGAAGCATATGTAAGCTATTTTGGAAAAACAGTTGTGTTGTGATTATGTAGCGAGTTGGCCATGAAATATTGGCATCTGTATGTATGTATGTATGTATGTGGATCCGAGGAGCTATGGGTAAGGAGCCCCCGGGACGGTTAGGGCCGTCGGGGATATACCTCTGCGTAGTTCCATTTGAGATATCTTCACGCGACCCGTGCTGTAGGGAAGGTGTGGTATCTTGAGCCTTCGGCTAAGGCCGGGGAGGACTCTTGTGCGTTCGCTACCCCTTGAGGGTATGTCTGTTATGGATGGTTTGGGGACGGTACATCTCCTCCATCATTGGTGTGACGGTTGGATTGATTTTGTATTTTATGATATGATTCTGAGGAGTAAAGGTTGGAAGCTCGTACTCGCCGAGCATGTGTTCTGTTTTGTCTGGGAATCATGAATCGAGATAGAGTTTCTGAAATGTTTTCTAAAGCTTATACTTATAACTATCTTTTGGGTACTTTTGGAAATGTCTTTGGTATGCAACACCTATCTCCGGTTCATGAGTCCACCCTTCTGATATGTGCTATGCTCCATATATATATACAGTGGGTGTGCGTTAGCCCCCTCACTCGGTCAAGTTGACTGACCCCTCATTTACACTTTTAGTTGCAGGTTGTTGGCGTTTGCTAGGCGGAAGTGAGTCCTTTGAGTTGCACTTCGTCGGTCTAGTCTTTCTATTTGCATTTGTCCTCTCATACACTTTACTTATACTTAAGACTTGTAGACTTGAGATTATACTTTACTATTCGGTAGCCCCTTGTGGCACCCTCATTCAGCCCCTTGTGGCACTTGATGATTATTAATTTATGTTGATATTCGGGACTAGGGATTTATGCTAGTTGAACCCGTCACTTGTTATGTTTGTTGATCTATTATTCGGGATTAGGTATCTATGCTAGTTGAACCCGTCACCTGCTTTGCATGTTTTGTTTTAAATGCTTCCGCTATCTATTGTTGTTGGTTTTAATTGCTTCCGCACTCTGAGTTTTGGTCAAGTTAGATCCGCCTAGCCTAGTGTGTGAGTTGGTCTCCCGTTCGCTCTGATTCGGATTCGGGCATGGACTTTCATTTCATGTTTCGGGTCTGGGTCATAGTGCGGGGGATATGGCACTTCTCCGTTTGGGGTGTTACAGTGCTTACTTCCAAAAGTAAGTTCACTGAGGTGCCCCGTGTGAGAAGATTCCTAAATGGGAAAGGAAGTTTCTATTTCAGGAAATGGAAACTTCCAGATTAGGAAATATCTCACGAGTCATTGATGTGATTAATTGATCCTTAGACTTGAGGTTCCATATCACTTTATGAGTTAACCCTGTAGTCTTAGGTATAAGCTTTAAATGGTGTCACCTTAGACAACTGATTCAAGGCTTATGCTGGGGCTGCACAAGTGAGTCATGAAAGTAAATGAGAATCAAGAAAGGACCTACACTTGCATTTGCAAGGTGATCTCTTATTGTGTAAGTCATTCATATACCATATGGAGTCCTTGGCCAAGACAGTAGATCAAAACATCAAGAAAAGGGTTTCTTGGATTGAGATCAAATGCATATGAAATGCACTTAGCTTTAAGACCAGATTATTAGGGTTCTGATTATTCCCTTACCCTAGATCTTGGTTGAGAGATAGTATGTAGGAGGATTATATCTCACATGAATCAATGACTTAAAGGTTCTGTCGAATCGAGACATTCCAATTCAGCTAGGGGTTAAACACCTGTTGCTAGACTATGGTCGTTTAATCTGTGGATTGATTAATTAATTAGTGAATTAATTAATTAGGGTCACTGCTAATTGAATTGAGAACCTAGAGGGTCACACAAAACAACTTGGTTACATGAGTTGGGGCTTTAAAATGATTAAACAAGTTAATCGAGCCAAGAGGGTTCCACACGTGTGAATCACACGTGTGGGTCACGTGAGTGACACGTGTGTAACGCCCCGATTTTTATTTATTGATATCTTATGTCTAAAATAATTTTATAAATTAAAATTTATAATACTTTCATGAAATTCATATTAAACTCATAATTTATCTCATAACTTGAAAATGTTTATTTCGTGAATTAATTACCAAAAATGATTTAATTGTCAACTTGGCCCTATACGTTCATTCTTTTAAATTTAGGGACCAAATTGCTTGAAACCTTTGGGGACTAAAGTGATCACTTTCCAAACTTGATATCCTTAATTGCTTAACTTAAATAACTTGGAGGGTTTAATTGCAAATATTACATATTTCCTAAATATCACGGTATATCATCTCCTAGCTTCCAAACTCATTTCATTCTTGATCTTTCATCATATTTGCTTCCTCTCTCTCTCGGTATTAAGAAGAAAAGGAAAGGAAGTGATTTTCATCCATTTCATCAAGAATTTCAAGTATTAATCCAAGTTTGGGAAGCTTGATCATCACCCTCATCCATCTTCTTCCTTTCTTTCATTTCCAAGGTTGGTTTTGCATGAACTCTTGATTCTTGAGCATGTATGATTGAGCTAGGGTTTGGGATTTATATGTTAGATGAGTTAATTGAAGTTGGAAGCATGATTATGTGATTATATCATGAATTATGGCATGATTTGTACATGAATTGGTTGAGAATGGAGCTTGAATGATCAAGTGTGATCATGAACTTGGAACCTGGATTCTTGGTGATTTTCCATGATTTAGGTGTTTTAATGGAGTTTTATTGCTTGTTGAATATGTATGCATCATACTTCCAGCAAAACATAACTTGGTAGATTGAAAATGGATTTTTGGTGGCTTTGTTATGCTTTCCCGTAGCCATACTCTGTTTTTCCTCTGTTCTTCATATTTGCAGAAACAGGGAACGGCCGTTCCCAGCCTCAAGGCATTGTGGGAACGGGCGTTCCCACCTTTTCAAATGATTTAGGCGGCCGAGCATGGGAACGGCCGTTCCCATTTTGGCCTTGTGCCGGAAGGGCCGTTCCCAGCTTCTGCGCGTTTTAAAGGGGGAAAACGTTGGTGCGTTTTTGGGGGTTGTGGGAACGACCGTTCCCATTTTGCAAAGGGGTCCGGAACGGCCGTTCCCACCTCGCTGACAGAACAAATGTGACTGCATAAAATTACATTTTTAGCCCCTCGATCCAACGACTTCTTTGACCCCGAATTGCTATAATATGTGCTAATATGATGTGAAACAACATGTTATCATACCACATTGCATTTTCGTGGTCATCTCGATACATTTCCGCCGTTCGTCACATTTTGGGCATTTTGGGTCATGTCTCATGTATAAGTGTCGTGTTTGCACAGGTCACGAGGGTAGGGACGAGGAGCAAGCCCCGTAGGTCGTGCCTACTTGTCTTTGTCGGTATAGGTGAGGTTTAATTGTTAGTTACATAGAACCCGTATACCCCTTATGTGATATTTTGGCCAAAATAGTATTTACGGTTATACTTTCTATAAATCATTAATCATTTCAAGCCAGGTTCAAGCAAGCAAGCAAGTCAGGTATCGTTTCATGCATGTTTAGGCGAGTAGCATGACCGGTTCCGTTTGGGCCCGAGGGTAGTGACTAGAGCCAACCGGGAAAGCAAGGACTGACGGGTAACTCTGGCGCTATCCTCACCATGTTAGGGGTCACCCCTGAATCCACTAGGAGATTAGTGGAGGAAGGAGCTCCGGGCTTAGGGATTCATGTACCCTCTGCTCAATGAGATTGGATGTTGGGGCCTTGCAATCCCTTCATCAAACCGGAGGAAAAAGGAGACTGGGGACGAGTCCGGCACCACGGATGCGCCTCGGGTTATTGCATGATTGTCATTTCATGAACGTGTTATATGAGTACACTATCGCACGATTGCACGATAAGTGAATTGCATGATCACCTATTGACTATTAAACAAGCAAGCATGTTCATATTCATTGGGAGATCGGTTGGAGACCGCCTTTACTCGCCGGGGCCATGTATTGATTGATTGCATGAAAACGAACAAGTACTTAATACTGGTAGTTGTAATCTCGGGCGAGTTTATGTTATTGTGAACTTATAACTTTTAACTATAAAACCTTACCCGAGGTTATAACTTGCATGTGATTGCGCTATATATATATTTATGCCCCTCACTCAGTCTTCGGTAGACTGATACTTCACTTTTCAGGTACTTGAGAGCCGGTCGTGCTAGGCGGGAGTCTGGTCCAGTCTTGGATTGTCACGAGTCTATCAGTGTACCATCATATATATATTTTACTACTTCTCATGTCATGTCTATTGTTATCACATTTTGAATACTTGATCATGTATAAGAGATGATAATGTATTGATAGTTAAGTTTGGTATCTATACGTATCTATCTGATAAATATGGTACCTATATGTATTTATGAGTTAATGCTTCCGCTTTTAACTGTTATGTCTTGATTTTGTATTGCCTTGGGGTTTAGTCCCGCCTAGCTCGTCTTTTCTTTTCTTTGTCACCCGTTCGCTATAGGTTAGTTCATGTACGGATGGTCTATTTCGTATGTGGATCGGCCTATAGTGCGGGGGTGTGGTATCCCTACGTATAGGGGTGCTACAACGTGTCCTTGGGGACGCGTGTGTCACACGTGCATATATATGTATATGTGATTAAATAATTAATGTGTTAATTATTTAATAGACTTTGGTTTAATTTTTGAATTAAAAAGAAAGTCTTGTTTTGGAGAAAAATAATGTATTTAATTAATTACGAATTAATTAATTAGATAAATAAGTTATTTATTTATTAATAAATAAAGTATAATATTATCCATAAGGGTTTGGATATTTTTAGCTCTCTTGAAAGTTGATTTGAATTAGAATTCAAAAGTCAAAGTTTGGTATTACTTGATAATCAAGTAATAAGTGAGAGGGACTAAAATCCTTAGTCCATAAGGACTAGGATTTCGGCCGCCCCTCTCTACTTATATATAGGGGAGCTCGAGCTCCCCTTAGAGGATAATTGACAATTCTTTTGGTTCATGTGTTGAACACCATCCTTTCTCCAAGATCAAATAAACCCTAGGTTAAGCCTAAACACTAATTAGAGAACTAGCATCCTTACTAGTTAGATTGTAATCAAGTTGGTGGATTATCTCTAGAGAGCTTCAAGTTAGAATTTTTAAAGATTCGAGCTTTACCAAGGGGAGCAGATCAAGCTCTTCAAGAAACCCTTATGGATCAAGCTTTACCAAGGATACCCGGCCGGGCCGTTTCATGGCCAAAATCTCCCCTCCCGGGGAGATCCATTACAGGCGCAAAACGGCAACAGACAAGCTCATTTCCCCCATTCCAAAGGTAATACATCACAGCAGCAGGTAGCAAGCAACAAGGCACAAATTCAGCATCAAAACAGGCCATCAAATACCACCAATTAACTGAAAACGAACAGCAATAAAACAAGGAAAAGAGCAGCAGCTGACAGCAGCAGTTCACGGCTAAAAACAGGGGACTAACATCATAAAAACAGGGCAGCAACCTCATGCACACTTCAACCATCAATCCATCAACAAGAAGGTGAAAATAAGGCAGCAAATGACTGCAAATATAGTCCCAAAACGTAGCAACAACAGTTCAATACGTGAGGGAGAAGAAGAAGATCATTTCATGCAATTTCTTAACAAGTTCATTAATGGTAACTCACTTAATAGCCAACTACCACAAAATACATGATCATAAATGAAATAAGGGAGTTAAGATGATCACTTTCAAGCTTTAAATCAACTAAAAGCATCAAGGAATGCATGAGATCAAGAATTTATGTTAAAACCTAACTATTCACTCATTCCTTCAAATCTCCATGGATTCAAGCTCAAAATTAGGGATGTATGGTTCAAAATGATCATAAATGAATGTATATTACAACCCTTAGCTTACCTTGTGGATTGGATGAAGTTTGGAAGATATTTGAACCTTGAATCTCCAAGTATGGCAAGGGTTACGGGAATAACTGGAGAGCAGAGGATTTTGCTGAAATTTCTCTAAATGTGGAGGGTTGGTTCGGTTTGGGGTGATTAAGGACTGTTAGAGAGTTGAGTTAGGGTTCCAAGGAATCAAACCATGGTTAATTTGGTCAAGGTTTGTGAAAGATATGGCCATTTTAGTGAGCCGAGGCTAAGTTTATTAAACCCAAATTTTCATTACGAGTTCAATGAAGTTGACGGAACTCGATTCTGAGTTCCCGAGCTCAAGATATCACATACGGAACCAAGGGTGCGCTAATTGCTCATTAGCCCCCTATTTGGATTCCAAGAACAAAATAAATTCGAAACTAATGCAAATGAACCCGAAAACATGAAACGAATATATATACAAATTCATAACACGTATATCTCCAACATATTAAATTTCCACAAAATTTCGATATCAAATCATATAAGAACGAAGCGTGTTTATAATACTCATGAGCAATGCATTCATAAATTCATAATATTCCATAATAAATAACAAAATTAAATTCATTTTTAAATATAAACAAAGTGCACAAACTAAATATAAATTTAATATTAATGTAATTGAGATATAAAGTCAACGAAATCACATACATTGAATATTAATTAACTTAAGATATGATTATTTAACATTTAATATATAAAATTAAAATATACAAAACACTTATAAATAATTTAATCGCGCAATTAGTATACACATACGTCATACTTGTAGAAATGAAAAATCGGGGTGTTACATATAATGACATTTTTAAACAAATGTCACAACATATTTCTATTTTTATAAAATCTCCTTTCCATTTTGGCGGTTTCAACGAAAAAAATAAGAGGGAAGGGGCTCTGCTCCCAACAAAAAACGAGGAAAGTGAAAAATGTTGTCTGAACATTAATTGTCTCCTGCACTCAACAAGAAACGTTGTCTGCTCCGATCCCCCCTTCCTATTTTCCCAATAATGAAATGAGCAACATTAATTAACTCAGAATCTTCCTATTTTCAGCTAAAGAATTGGACTCCAGCTGAAAGGAAGACGATGGACTCCAGCTGAATCGGACGCGACGGGAATCGGACTGAAGAAGGTCTTGCATGAGGAGTGGAAGAACACGAACAACGCTTTGAAGGTCTTGCGCCGAGGAGAAAGATACGGTGGGTTTCAGGGTTTATAAGTTTTGTCTAAGATTTTGTGTTTGTGAGTTTAGTATTTTTCAACTCAAATTTTCAGTGTTTCGATTCTAGGGTTTCGATTTACGTGCTTGGAATTGTAAACCTATTTTTTGAAATCTGTATGTGTAAGCTTAAAATTGTTGTTCTTCTTGAATGTAGAGAATCTAATTTGGAATGTCTGGTTTAATTTGAGCGTTGTGCCTATAATCGACTTTGATCTTGGATTAGTAACATAGGAGATTAAAGAAACTAACATTGGCAATGCTTCGTTTGTCAAAAATTTAGCTTTTACAAGAGGTCTTGATCGTACGGGTGGTCAGTTGTGGCTGCCGCTGTTACCTCCGATGCTGTAAGTCCTATCTCATTTTATCTCAGCTCTACTTTGGTTTTTATCGTGCTTGCTAAGATGTTATGATAGTGTGGGTTTGTGCTTTCTGCTTTCTGCTTTCTGCTTACATTTGTACTTTAGCCATTTATTTGTACATGGTTAAGTTGAGGAGCCACTCATTATGGCCTTAGCCTGCAAATGAAGATGTTGAAGTACACTGCTGACTGAAATTTATTTGAGAGTGCCTGTATGAGTAAATATATTCCCTTGATCATGTTTGTTGCCTTCTCTTTCCAGATGGTGATGATTATATGTACTTCCCCCCATTTAAGTATGTTTAATAATGAAGATGAGTTCGAAGATTTATGAAAAAATCTTGCTTGATTCATGATATCTTTAGCTGATTGACCCCAAAGAGACTGCTTAACTAAGAATATAGTGTTTGCGTGCATAACTTGGTATATTATATTGGTAAATACATTACTTGGTGTTGATTGAATATGTAGAAGGTCCATCTCATTCTCCGGGATTCCTGAGCTGTTTGCCTATGTGTACTTAATTAAACCTGCTTAACTAAACATATAACACTGACATGATTTGGTATTTCGGTATTGGACTTGGTGAAAATATGATCTTTTGTATTTTTATCTTGCAGAATTTAGTAATCTCATTTTATTAGAATCCAGTGAAGTCTGTAACAAGGAAGTTTAAAGAACAACTGCAACAGAACATGTGCTGAACCTTAGAGGTTTGTTATCCCAACACACTGATATTTTTTTTTTCTTCTTTGTTGGAGTGCATTCTTTTTTACGTAGTCTGTCTTCTCTCTGACCTGATTTAATTTTTGTTGGAGTTTTGATGCTATCTATAAGTCAGTCATAATTACTTCAAACCATAAACTGAAAATGATTAGTTATAATCTGAAAATGTTGTAGCTTGTTTTGTATGTTAATCGAGCATTGTTAGTTGTATGTTAAAGGAATTAATATGTTTTTAAGGAGATGGTAAATTTGAATGTGCTGAATCCCTGACATATATATAAGTTTTGAAACACTGTTATTAGACTAAACAAACTTTCATTTGTTCATGAAAAATAATATAAAAGCTAGAAATTGGTTCTTATTGGCTTGTTATTGAAGTACCTTCGTTACGATTTTATGAAACATGCTGAAGTATTGAAGTACCCTTTTTTTTTAATTTCAGAACCATTATTTTTAAATCCCTTTTTTTTTAACAAAGTAATTGTTGTTTTATTAGGCATCCAAAGTTTATACTGAAGCTGAAGTTTCATCCCACAACAAGAGAATTGACTGTTGCAACATCATAAAAGAAAAGGTTTTATTTCTGTCACAGGAATCTCTTTTATTGTCTTGTTTTAATTCTGACTTTATGTCTGACATGATTCTACTTTGTAACTGTTAGGAATTATTAACCTTTTAGCATCATGATGGTGAATATTGCCTTATTAATCTGATTAAATCTAAAAGAGGTTGTAGAACTTAGTTATTGGGCATCTTCTTGAACTAATATCTCTAGGTTGAGTCTAATCAAACAAACTTTTCCCGAAATTAAAGATACAGTGAAGAAAATACATAATGTGAAGGGCAGTAAGATAAGATTTCAGTAATTACTTATGTTTTGGGGAAAATTTGTGTAATCTGTTTTTGTGTGGATAGGTTAATTACATGTCTAAGGGGACATTTCTGTAATTAGGTGAAGGCATATTAATAACTTTGTAAGAGACTTTTGATGACTTTTGAGGCTTACTTATTTACATCATTTTATGAAATTCTCTTGCATGGATCCGGATATATGTAAAGTCTTTGGCATGGAATTTGTAACACCACTTGCGTAGGGCGCCACATCCCCCGCAGTAGGACCCGACACGTGTAACGAAATGGGGAATCCGTACACGCACCAAGCACTAGCGAACGGGTGACAAACAAAAACTTTCCTAAGCTAGGCGGTCAAAACCCTCAAACAGAGCGCGCAACACAAAGAAAACGAGAACGAAAATAACAAACAAGCTAAAACAATCCAACCGAACAAGGTTACATAACTCTAGAACATAATAAATACAAACGTGCCACTCCGGGCTCAAACTTAACAATTGTAAATTTAAATCTCAAAGTTACAAATGTAAAATGCAATACATGCCCTAAACAAAATGCAGACTCAAACAACTCGACCAAGACTCAAAAGACAGCAAACCACCTAGCACGAACCAACGGACAGGAACCTGCAAACTAAAAACGTTAAAGTGAGGGGTCAGTCACACTGACTAAGTGAGGGGTTACACACGCACACATACATACGTATAGAGAGCACCGCACATAACATAGAGGGGATGTTCATGAACCGGGGCGTGGTTTTTGCATTCTAAAACGTTTTCACACGTGATACTAGATATAGGGATTAAAAGAGTTAGGCCGAAGGCCAAAACGACCAACTTTTATTAATTAAGAATCCACTCCCGTTTCACGAACTATTTCATAACTAACTAACATAACATAACATAACTTAAACACAACATACCCCGCAAACATCATCCGTCGACTTAAAATCAGTCGTCCCGGATGCAGAACCCACACACACACCCCTCCGTCGACCTAAAATGAGCCGACCCAGAGTCAGAACGCACACACCAGACGTAATCAGAATTGGAGGCTTACCATGCTCCGAATCATACTTCACCGTACCCGCATCATACCACAACATAACACACATATAGCATATCATAAGCACAACATAACCATAATTAAGTTCATACTTCTAGCATACTTAAATCCTAATATAATCCTAGTCTAAACATATGCACAACCCTACATATTCCTAGCAGATTCCTAATCTTATTTCATAGCATACATATACATTGCATAATCTAATCTAAAGACTAATTTATAACGTACATAATCATAGTTCATACTTATTACATACATAGGCTTATTTCGCATGCAAACATATAGAACACATATCATTAGGGTATAACTATAACCTAACCTCACCTTACACCGACGAACCGGGCCGAAAAGAACCAAAACCGAAGCCTACGGAATAATCACGTCACCAACGGGATTCTCCTCTGAACAAGACAAACATCAAAGACATACTTAGACTCATAATGAACCATGTAAATGCTCGGCAGATGCATATGGATGCAAATGATGCGATGCAAGTCACAAACATTCAAACTTATACACAACAAACCAATTACCAAGTTATCATATCAACAACACTTAGATCAAACTCATAAGGAATCCCATGTAGCAATTCAAGAGCATATACGAAGTTAAAACACATAAGAAAGTAACAAGAGATCACATATGGAGCATACAAGTTCACATCTTGCATAAAGGCATCAAAATTCCATAAACGACAAGTAAAGCAAACTCAGAGCATGTCAAATAATCACATAATATAACACTTTATATCACAACACATGCATATTCAAGTTTAAGTCACGTAAACAAGGTAAGAGATGCAAAGAGATATCATTCGTATCACTTAAACGCATATCAATACAAATCACGTTTACACTTATCAAATGAAGTCATAATATTAGAATAGCTAAGCAAACATATGATATAATAACATATTAACACGTTAGGATCATAATTGGGGTAGGAGAAATCAAATAAAAGTGAAAAGAACCAAGAAAACAAAGTTTGGAGAAAAGGGAGCTACTACCCCAAATCCACCCCGGCGGATTATTTTCAAAGGGAAAATCCACCCCGGTGGATTCAGGTCAGAAACTTTAAAAAGGGGGACTGCCTCAAATCCACCCCCATGGATTTTATTCAAAGGAAAAATCCACCCCCATGGATTTTCACCTGGGCCAAAATTTTCGAGAGAAAAGCTTGCAAACTCCCTAAAAACTCCAAACAAACCACATAAACACCAAGCTAACACATAATACAAGAAATATGCAACAAAGATTCAAGATTTTATGCCCTAGATCATGCCAAAATCGAACCTAAAGTGAGAAGAAAGAAAGATGTATCAACAAACTCAAGTTCTTCAAACTCAGCAATGGTAACTCCATGGATTCTCAACCAATAAGCAAACCAACTTCATATAACTCAAATATGATGTATAAGAAGCAAATATGATGTGTTAAGCTCAAATAAAATGGAAGGAATCAAGCAAGAATCAAGAAAATGCCTCTACTCTACACTATTCATCAAGCCTCTACTCTACACTATTCATCAAGTTGGGCAAAGAAGGAGCAAACATGGAAGAGAACTCATGAAATTGCACTTAAAGGAACCATAGAAGCATGAAGAATCCAAAAATGGGCTTACCTCTTGATTTGGAGAAGAAATGATGGAGCTTGAAGGCAATTCTTGAAGCAAATGGCCAAACCCTTCTTCTCTTCTCTCTTCTTCCTCTCTTCTCTTCACTTTTGGCCAAAATATCTAATGGGGAAGGGGGTTGTCCGATTTTCTGCCAAAAAAGGGGGAAAAGGGGACTAACTCAAGTCATTAAACCAAGGTTAGGGGTTGGTTAGGGTTTAGGATGGCCCACAAAGTTTGACTAGTCAAGAAAGGTGGCTAAAGGCATAAGGGGCTCATCCCGGCTGGATTTAGGAGGATCAAACGGACTTAAAAAGTTACAAACTTGGGTTCCTTGGATTTCTCTCTTTGTTACGAGTCTGAGGCATCTTCCGGAATTCAAATCCGAATTCCCGAGCTCAAGTTACGGCTTCCGGAGCACAAGGCGCGCTAAATCAAGTTAGGTTCTCGTGCCCCTAACAAATCCCGTTTTTACAAAACGAGTCAAGAACCAATTAAAAAAAACTCTAAAACAAGTACAATAGACACATTCATAATTCACATAATTCATAGATGGGATGTTGCTACAAAAATCAAGATAGAAAACGGGATCGAAACGAGTTAAAACGAGTTAAAAAGGGCTAAAACGTTAACTTTTAAAATCCTAAAGTGCAAAATGCATAATCGAAGGCCACTTAAATCATATAATCGCATAAATAATTAATTAAAAGCGCACTTAGTACTCTCGTAACGTCCGTACCTGGAATGCCGAAAAGTTGGGATGTTACAGGATTGTTTTTGTGTTTTCTGAAATATCAGGAGAAGTTAGTGTAAGCTTGGATCAAATCTGATAGTATCATAGCACATTTATCCCTATACATTTACCTCATTAAAAACAGACCCAATTATTGTTATGGATAAATGCTGGATGGATTTCCCGAGGACAAGTAGTGAATATCAGAAGGGATTGAAATATTTTTTTAATTTCGCCTGTTCAAATTCAAATGGAGAGATGATTTTATATCCGTGTAAAAAGTGTATGAATACCTTATGTGAAAAGAGGAACGTAGTTGAAGAACATCTGCTGTGGAATGATTTTTTGACTGGGTACACTAAGTGGATATTACACGGAGAGTTATCATGTAATGGAGAACAAATGACCTATGATTATGGTAGTGGAAATACTTCAAATAATATGCCAGAGATGTTAACTGATGTGTTTGGGATGCAAAATCAAGTAAACGATGTAGTGGGAATTCCCGGAGTTGAGCAGGTAGAAAAACCGTGCGAGGAAGCTGAAAAATTTTATAAGCTTATGGAGGATGTAGAACAGGAACTTTACCCGGGTTGCCACAAGTTTTCTAAACTTTATTTCATTGTTCGATTGCTCCAAATCAAGTGTCTCGATAACTGGAGTGATAATTCTTTTACTTTGATACTTGATTTGTTACGTGAATCATTTCCAGAAGGTGTTCAGTTGGCAAAGAATTAATATGAGTCTAAAAAGATTCTTAGGGACTTAGGCTTGAATTACAATAAGATAGATGCTTTTCGCAATGATTGTATGTTATATTGGGGCGACAATGAAAGTAAAAATAGTTGTGACACCTGTGGCGAACCCCGATAGATAATGCCTAAACCATAATCAAATTCAGCTGAACCAAAGAATCATAAAGGTGCCAAAAGAGTTCCTGAGAAGCTTATTTGGCATTTTCAATTAATTCCAAGGTTACAGAGACTCTTTATGAATAAGGAAACGACATCCCTTATGAGGTGGCATGATGAAGGGTTCACTAAGGATGGGGTAATGAGATATCCAGTAGATTCTCCAGCTTGGAGTACATTCGATTTTAAGCATCCTGTGTGATGCCCCGTCCGATAAATCGTACAGGTATGCATCACTAGAGAGTTTACCTTATGCACTTATGTGATTTAATTCCCTTCCTATGCGTTTAATTCCAACTTTGATTGAAATGGGATTTAATTGACTAAAATGCAAAATGATAAAATATGAATTCTTGCATAACAACCTAAGAACGGAACTTAAGTGAATTTAAATTAATTGTTAGAGTTGGATTTAAATAGGACTTGGACCTATTTGTGTGTTTTGGGCCTAACTCAAGTTAGGTGAGTTTGGGTCATTCGGGACCAATATGAGCTCGGGAATTCGAATTCGAATTCCGACACCACCATTGGATTTGATTCGGTGATTCGGGTCCAACGGAATTTACTTTATATTTTTCGGAAACCGTTTAGACCTTAAACCTTTTAATTTTGACTTTTGGGCCGAAAATCATTTAATTGAGCCCAAATCCTATTAAAACCTTTAGCCTCATATTATATCTTGAAACCCTAACCTAGATCCCCTTTCTCATTTCACTTCAAACCTCAAAATAGCCTCATTGTGACAGCCATGGAGAAGCTTCAAGAGAAGATGAAGAGTTAAGCCATTCCACACCTTCAAGAGCTCATATCTCCCTCGTTTCTTCATCATTTCAAGAGCCAAGGTAAGCTACGAATTTCCCTTGATATGTATTTCATTCCTATCCATGAATCTTAGCATGAAATTAACTTATATGAGGAAGTCTAGTGAAAATGGTGATTTATACCTAACTTGAAGAATATGGTTTATATGATGGATCCTTGAGTTCTTGAGCATGAATATATGTTTCTCCATGTTGAATAGGGGCTATCGTTGTTGATGGTATGATAAGGAGTGAGTTTGAATGCATCTTGCCATGGTTGAAGCTTGATTTTCATGAAAATGGGTTGTATGAGTTTTGGCCAAAATCACCCTTGTTCTTGAGCTAAATTGATATTTATATGATAAACATGATTTATGTGATAATATATATGATTTTCGTGGGAATTTTATGGTTTAAATGGTGTGAAATCAGCCATTTTCGGCCATGGTTGTCTTCTTCCCGAAGCTTGCTTGAATCTGCACAAGACAGACGCCCAGATCTGGCCGGAACGGCCGTTCCCGTTTGGCCTTGGTGCCCAGAACGGCCCTTCCCGCCAAGGGCTGATGTCAACACGCGAGAACGGGAAGGGTCGTTCCCGTTTATGCCTAGAGATGGGAGCGGCCGTTTCCATGCTCGCTAGGTGGCTTCTGGGAATGACCGTTCCCATGCTTAGTTATGCATGGGAATGGCCGTTCCGGAGCTATTGTTACACTTTGCACTTGTCTTTTCTGTGCTTGCTTGATCCGTTTGAATTGCTTTATGACTTATATGCTTTAATATGATTTCAAATGCTTTGTTAAACCTTAATATTTTGTTAATTGCATGATTTGGTGGAATATATGAACCATGCTACGTGACCTATATGTACCCTTCATTTCATATTACATATCATTCATCTCTTGATACGCCGTGCGTCTTACTTGGTTCATATAGAGTTTAAGTCATGGGCTTTTGTACGTTTGTTACAAAGTTTGGTGGTGTCGGTGGGCCCGTGGTTTAGAGTGTTTGGCCCTTCACACTCTCAGACTCTACTATCACGAGGTGAGGTTTAGGATTTTGTATAGTTATGCGACCTATGGACTTTATATGCTGAGTTCTACCCTTGCATGCGAGTATACCTTATTATAAGTACGTATGTGTCGGATATGATATGTTTATGACCTTTACGTGCGTCCTACGTGGGTGGGAGCCTTCGTGGCTTAAATTCCACAGCGTAGGGATATATATAAAAACCAGTTTTGAGGCATATGTAAGCTATTTTGGAAAAACAGCTGTGTTCTAATTCTGTAGCGAGTTAGCCATGATATATGGTATTTGTTCTATTCTGTACTGTTCTGTTGTGGATCCGAGGAGCTACGGGTAATGGGGTCCCCCGGGACGGTTAGGGCCATCGGGGTTTTAACCATGTGTGTTTGTTCCATTTGAGATATCATTGCGCGACTCAGGGAGATAGGGGAGGCGTGATATCTTGAGCCTCCGGCTAAGGACGGGGATGACTCTTGTGGGTTCGCTACCCCCTTGAGATCAAGTCTATTTTAGACGATTTATTCTCGATGGTTTAGGGACGGTACATCTCCTCCCTCATTGGTGTAGAGGATGGATTGATTTTGATTTATGTTCTGAGGAGTAAAGGTGGGAAGCTCGTACTCGCCGAGCATGTGTTCTATTCTGTTATGGAATTACGAATCGGGATAGAGTCTTTCTGGAAAATGGTTTCTAAACTTATATTTATATCTATTTGGGTTATTTCGAAATGTTTTGGTATGCAACACCTATCCTCGGTTCATGAGTCCATCCTTTTATTATGTGTTGTGCTCTTTATATATATATATTGTGGGTGTGCGTTAGCCCCCTCACTCAGTCAGTTGACTGACACCTCATTTTATCTTTTAGTTGCAGGATCTTTTGGCTTGAGCTAGGCGGAAGTGAGTCTTCGAAGTCACACTTGTCAGTCTAGTTGGTGTTAGGATGCATTTGTCGCATACTTTGCTTATGTTATGTATTTATGTTTCACACTTGAAGGTTATGTTACATGCTCTACTTAGACTTAAACCCGTGTGGGGTTAGTAAGCTAGTATTTGGATGTTATTAGATATTGATGATACTTATGCTGATTATTATATTGGATTACGAATTGGTATTCGGGATTAGGTATCTATGCTAGTTGAACCCGTCACCTGTTATGTATGTTGATATTCGGGACTGGGTATTTATGCTAGTTGAACCCGTTACCTGCTTTGCATGTTTTGTTTTAAATGCTTCCGCTATCTATTGTTGTTGATTTTAATTGCTTCTGCACTCTGAGTTTGTCAAGTTAGATCCGCCTAGCCCAGTGTGTGAGTTGGTCTCCCGTTCGCTATGATTCGGATTCGGGCATGGACTTCCTATTTCATGACCGAGTCTGAGTCCTAGTGCGGGGGATGTGGTATCCTCCATCTGGGGTGCTACATCCTTAAGTGGTATCAGAGCTCTAAGTTGCAAAACCGAGCTCTTGAGTCGTGTTGAGTCTGTCTAGGTTGTACGGTATAGGGCAATGTGGTTATATATGCATGAACATCTCGTTTTGATAAGCTATACATTGGATATATTGTCATTTTAATTTGTGTGACTTGTTGTGGAATGCATGAACTTTTTGATGGTATTGAAGAAGAACGTTTCCTTTCTTGTGTTTAGGTTTTTAATTTCATGGGCGTTTGAACGATTACTTTCATATCATAATTATCATTATAAAAGAGAAAATTAATTATAATCGCCACTAATACATATTAAACGAATATGCTATTGTAAAGTGATGAATTTATATATGTGTCACAAAACGACTCTTTTCAGACGCACATGAGCGTCACCATATCCCGACTTAACATGACGGTTAGAAACGTAATAATAGTCGGCTTTCGAGACGCTTTACCATGTCATATATATATTTAGCTTTGGTATTCCATGTTCAAAATGAGACACACAAAAGTGTCGCAGTATCCAACCTTTATTATGAGGTTCGTACGCGTCATAATAGCTTGGTTTGGAGACGCTTTATCGCATCATATTAGTAGTTCGTTTTGGTGGTTAAGATTTAAAATGCGACACCCAAAAGCATCACAATATCCCAACTAAATATGAGGCCCGTCAGCGTTACAATAAAGTTATTTTCAGACGCTCGAACGCGTCCCAAAACCAGTTAGTTTTGGTAGTTAAGTTCACTAATAAGAGACAAAAAAGCGTCACAACATTAAGATTTCATGACGCTTTCCACCATCTCAACAGATGACTTGTTGCAACGCTAAAACTCGTCATTACAATCTATTGCCACGCCAGAATGGATGGCGCTTAAGGTCGGTGTCGCAACAGCCAAAACGTCACAATAGCGGCTTCTTGTGACGAATTTCAGCATCACAAAATCCTGTTTTCCTTGTAGTGGTCGTTTTGTGGTTTGTTTTATCTAGTATAGCAGTGTCTTACGCTTATGCCATGTGTATTACAGGAGATACCTTTGAGGAGGAGTCTTGAGTGGTCAAGGCTTGTCTTTAGTTTGCTATAGGTGAGGGTTACAAAATGATTTTAATTGGGTTCATTACCTATACATATAAATACGTATTGTTTGCTATAACCAACCTGAATTTATGCTTTGATTTCTTACCCTTATGATACTATACATTAGTAAATATGTTAAGAGATAAATGTTATATTTTGAAACTGATTTTCGACATATGAAAATGGGTTCTAATATACTTTATACGCGTGAGTTACTGTTTATTGTTTGAAAATGTTTGAAATGCGAGAATTGATTGATCTTATGAACCCTTGGGGACGCCCTAGGGGGATTTGGGCCCTGGGTTATATTGAAGGGAAGGCCCGGAGGCGTGCACCAAAGGCCGAACCTAATATATAACTTATGTAGTATTATTTGAGAGTAGTCAGAGGTAGTCTGCTCTTGAGCAATATGAGCCGGAATTGCACACGTTGATGCAAATCCCATACTGTCTATGTTAATCTTGAGTTGCTACTTGATTAATAAACTAGAGGAAGAAGGTTGGTTTATTGTTTATTGATTGATTGTCTGATTTAAGGTGTTAAGGTTGGAGAACCACCCGAGCTCGCCGAGTTATTATTTTGAGGGGATAATTATGAATAGTCCCATGAGGTTTGGTTAAATTACAGATTACCCCCTGAGGTTTGAGAAATTACGAAATCCCCCCTGGTCCGTTATCTCCTCCATTAAATTTAACAGAATTTGCAAAATTTACTATTTTGCCCATAGTACGCTGAAACTCAAGGTGGTATATGTGTGACACCCCGAACGGAGGGCCCCACATCCCCCGCACTATGAATCCGGTCCACACATGAAATGGAAAGTCCATACATGAACCAAGCTCACAGCGAACGGAAACAGAAAAGAAAAAGCCAACCTGTTAGGCGGGACTAGACCCTGTACCAATCTATTCAATAAAACAAAGAATGCGAAAGCAATGTAATCATTCAAACATATTCAGTGTAACACAGGAATATAAATACGAGTTCAACTAAACAGAAACACCTGTCCTAACCTGTCCCGAAATCAATAAAGCAATAACAATACAGAGTGGCTTGTAACACCTCGCTCGTCCTACAAATAAGGTACGCCACGTTTCAACTTCCTTGTGTGTTTTAATTCTGTGATTCTGTGCGTTGTGTGGCCCTATTTTCAACTCTTTAAGAGTTTAGGGGCCTTTTTGTAATTTTCTCTTTTGAGGGGTTATTCGGTCATTTCTCGTTTGATCGAGAGTTTGACCTTTTTGACCCCTTCTTTGAGTTCGGGGCATCGAGACGAGTCCGTAGACTCTGTGTTTGCCCAATTCTGACTTTGTTAACCCCTTCTTCCGACGGTTTTCGTGTACGAGGACCCGAGATATAATACCCCGAATCCTCGTATTTCGTGCAAACCAGCCCAGATCTTTCTCTCTCCTTCTCCCGCGTCTCTCACCTCCCTCACACACACTCAAGGTGTAGAAACACACACAAGTCCGTTCTCGCTCGTTTCTCGACGGAATTCGAAGTGTGAATACTCGAAATTGATCAACTCGACGAGCCCGCCACGTTGGTACAAGAATTAGGTCCTGAAACCCAGCGGTGGTGGTGCTACGGCAAGGTACAGGCGGCGGGATTCACGCCCGCCACTTCGCCGTCACTTCGCGGCGGTCTCCGGCGGTTTTTCTCAGACACGCGGCCCAGCCCTTGTCAGATAACCTCCCGGTGCAACTCCAGTTCCAGCAGCGTGGCCAGCGGCGCACGCACCGACTGAAGACCGGCGGTGATGGCGCGTACACTGTAGCACCTCGCTCCGCTACGTTCTGGCGATCCTTTCCGGCGAGAAGGGCCGGTTCCCTACCTTTTCCGGCCCCCTAATTCCATTTCTGGCGTCATTTTGGGCCAAGGATGGCCGGAGGTGGCTGAACCGGCAATAAGGCAGCGACGCGATTTCGGTGGTGGTTGGCGACCTTTTCCGGCGAGTTTTTGGAGACGGGACCTTTACAAAAGTTGTTCAGGACATTGAGATGCAGCTGATGACGTTGGCCCCGACTCGAAAACCGACCCTTGGCGGCGGACCGGCTGTGAACCGGCGTCGGATTTTTCAGTGACTTTTTCCGATATTTGGCTAGGAGCTTTCGAAGGTCTCGTTACGGGCTTTCCAACGGTATGTTCAGATTTCGTTTTTGTTTTACGGTTTGCGTTTAATTTCAGTTTTCATCATTGGGATTTAGTTCGGTTTTTCGTCAACGAAGTCCGGTGTGTTTGGTTTTTTCTGAAATTAGTTGAGGGCTTTTGTCGGGCAGGCCGAGGCACACGTTTTTGTGCTTTCGGGGAATTTTCCGACCACCGAAGGTGGTTGTCCGGCGGCTACACGCGGCGGTCCGACAGGTTCCGGCGGCGGCGTTCCTATGCCTTTCGAACAGTGAATTCCTTTCGTCGGGGTGAGTCCATTTAACACCCGAGCGCAAGCTGTTACATCCCCCGTACCAAGACCCGACCCGAATATGAAATGGACGATCCATACCCGAGCCAAATCATGGCGAACGGGGACATACACACACTCTATGCTAGGCGGGACTAACCCTTGAACCATAAAATTAGAATAAACATTAAAGCGGAAGCCATGAACGAACATACATCATATATACGTACAATGAGCATCACAGCTCCAAAAGTAAGTCATATACATTATTAATTGCCGTCACGGCTCAAAACAAGTACGCTCCATAACAACATTCATATAAAATGATCACAAGTGCAATATGCAAGTGTAAGATCAATACACAAAAGGGCTAGAAACGAAAACAAGACCTATGACTCGAAATCCCGCCTAGCTCCCATGACACCTGCACAACACAACTGAAAGCCAAACGGGTTCAGTCCAAAAGGGACTGGTGGGTATAAAAGCAGGGCACAATATAATATACGACAGTATTTAAACAATCACATGCAAGCTATAATCCCAAGTGAGGTTTTGAAGAATTTCCCAAGTGGGCGAATAGAAATCATCAAAAGGGATTATAACAATTCATTAACATTTGGTCATTATTGGCCCGGCGAGTGGGCGTGCATTATCTCCAACCAACACCTCGTGTAATTCATTAACATTCATTCATTCATTCTTTTCATGCATTTCAATCTTTCATGCGCATTCAATAACATTCCACCTTCTTCCTCCGGGTTGGTGGCGGGTTTGCAAGGCCCATCCACCCATTCATTGACCAAAAGGGGGAACATGACTCCCCAGATGGCACTCAGCGTCCATTCCTCGCTAACTCCTAACGAGGTCCGGTTACGCCGTTCATTATTGGGACTAGTGTGAGGGATCGTCGTCAGCCCTTGCCTCCTCGGGTCACCACTCACACCAAGTGCCTGGACCCCATTCATTGTGAACATTCATTCATTCTCGCCAAAACATTAGGTAGGGTTCAAGAAAGAAAGGTTTTAGGTTGAAATCATTTACTCTAGAAAACGACTCTATATACATATAATAGTTTTTAGCTGAAATCTTTACACGTTGGGGTATATAGGGTCATTTATCTAATAGTAGAGAAACCCACCTCAAACGGAAACAAGGAGCAAACACGAGCCTCACTGACCGGCCTCGTCTCCAACGGACTCAAAATCTGTGCAAGAGAGTTAAGGTGAGACTCAATATGACCAAATAAGACACTCGGCAATGAAATGATTATGATATGAATGTATAAAAGATAAGATTATGTTATGAAAATGTTCATGTGCACTATAGAGGAATTTAAATCATATAATCAAGTCATTCACTTTCATTCACTTTCATTCGACATTAGAAGCGTTCACTTTCATTCGAATTTATAATTCCACATTTTCAATCAAATTAATTCAAGAATTTCAAATATAATCATAGCACAAATTAAATCACATTTAAAATTAGAAATTAGACAACTAAACACATTCAATCGCATTTACAATTAGAAAATAAACAATTAAATACATTCAATTTAAAATTGGAAATTAAATCAAACATGAAATAGGTAACAATTAAATTCTATAATTCAATTAAATCAAATAACAATTAATATTTAATAAACATATATAAATATAATATATATATATATATATATATATATATATATATATATATATATATAACACATGCATGCAAATTCTATTTAATTACTTATATATATATACATGCATACGTACTAACAACCATAATAACATTCATGCAAATCCTATCAAAATGCATGCAACAATCAACCAACTTAACCCATGCAGGAAGGAAAGGGGAAACATGAAGCAGCAGCAGCAACTCAACAGTAAAATTGCAGTAGCAGTTTCACTTACGCATCAACACAAACATGCAGGGGAAATTACAAGGTGACACCCCCGTGTCACCCCTAAAGAACAAACCGAGACACCCCCGTGTCTCGGTACAGAGATTACAGACTCTCATGCACCCCCGTTACAAGCTGAAAAAGGAAGGATTGACACCCCCGTGTCGGAACGCAGCAACTCAATCAAAAACGCAGGCTTATGCCCTGTTTTTCTCGCTTACAACGCAGCAACAACTCGAGTAACAAATAGGCAATATATGCAGCAATAAATGGCATGAAATGCAGCAACAACTCATCCTTAACAATGCACAAAACTGACAGCAACAACAAGGGAAGAACGCAGCAGTTTGACAGCATAATTTCAGGCCAAAAAACAGGGTAAAGTCACGAAAAAATAGGGCAGGACTGATCCGCTTCATCTCCACATATTCAAGTCAGTTTAGGCTATCAAATATGCAGCAAAATGACACTAATTCAATGTATAAATCAGTTCTAAAGGAGCTCAAACGTGTAAGGCAGTATATGTGACCCTTTCATGAAAATTTCTCAACATGCCATAACTGATATCTCATAAATACCTCAACTACCATGTAATCAATGATCATAAATGAGAAGAGGATGTTAAAACAATCAATTTCAGGCTTGGAGTCAAACAAATCCATCAAGAAACGAAAGAGATCAACAAATTGCTCTAAACTCATGATTTTCGAACTCAGCCCAAAAACCTATGAAACCATGCTCAAATTTGGGGATAAATGAATGAAAATGACTCATATTGAATGTACATAACATATCCAAGCTTACCTTGTGGATTAATGGAGGTTTGGAAGGAGATTTGACCTTGAATCTCTTGGTAGGGCTTAAGCTACGGGAAAAACTGGGAAGCATATGATGTTTAGCCAATTGTCAGCAAGTGGGAAGGGTTATCTCGGTTTGAGGGGTTAATGGCTGAATAAAGGGTTGAGTTAGGGTTCCATAGAGTCTAACCATAGTTAATTTGGTCAAGGTTTGAGCAAGATATGGTCATTTTAGTGCAGCAAGGTCAGTTTGGTCGCCGTCTCATTTTTTGGTTGAATTTCGGAGGTTCAAATGACATTAGAAAAATATAAGGCTAAGTTTACTAAACTCGAATTTTCGTTACGAGTTCAGCGAAGTTGACGGAACTCGAATCCGAGTTGCCGAGCTCAAGATATTAAATACGGAACCAAGGGTGCGCTAAGTGCTCGTTAGCCCCCGACGTTAGCCCCCGACTTGGATTCCAAAATTCAAATTAAATCCGAAACACATGCAAATGAATCCGAAAATACGAAACGAACAAATATTCATATACAAGACACGTATAAGTTCAACATATTAAATTTGCACGAAATTTCGGTATCAATTCATATAGAAACGAAGCACGTAAACAATTAACATATATATTTAATATTAGTATCATTAAAATAATATATATATATATATATTTAATATTAATATTATTAAAATAAAATAATTAACATTTAATATAATTAAAGTAAAACTAAATATGTAAAACACGTATAATTAATTATTCGCGCAATTTGATAAACACATACGTCATGCTGTACAAAATAAGAAAAACGGGGGCGTTACAGTCCAACGCCACTTTCCGTTCGTCAATCGGATGTCCGGTTGATTTTATATGAATGTTTGAAGTTGTATTTATTTTTTGTTAATTGATTTAAATTGTAAATTTCGATCTTGTATGAACTATGAATTGAAATTATAAGTTGTATGATACTTGGAAATATGATGCGATATATGATACTTTGTGATTTATGGAATTTATTTGCCTCCTTTTACACCTATCTACGTGAGAATAATTATTATTTAATGGGATGTTAGTGTAATTTTAGAAACTAATTGATTATGAAGTTTTATGAAACATAGGCAACGAATCATGAAAGGATATGTTGTGCTTTAATTTAAATGAATTGCTTAAGTATGTTAATTATTAGAAAACTGTGGAATATGCCTACGCGTAGTTAAATATAAAATTATTATGCCATTTGTGTTATCCTTTCGAGAATTGGTGCATGATATGAATGAAATTCTTAATGTCCTAATTTATTTTATGTAATTAATGTTATGAATTTTATAAGTTATGCATCTCTTGATATGGAATATGAATTATAATATGCTCTGAATGACTTGATTGAATAGATATGGATTATATGTTGCATCATTTGTATTCGTGAGCCTAGCCGTGCGTCTTTTGGTTGTGATTTGAGTCTAAGTCTTGTGTTCTGTGTGTTCAATCGATCAGGGTTTCTTCAGGGAGTGTCTGTCAGCTGTTTGGGTTCCAGTGGGACTTCTTGGCTTGTGTTTTCCGTTCTCGTCGGTGTAAGGTGGGGTTTTAGGATTTTTGTTTTAGTTAAAGCGACCTATAACCCTGTGTGCTCGTTTTCAAGCCTACGTGTAACTATTCTATTATATTTATATAATAGATATGTGTTTATACGATACGTTTATGATTTTTGTCATACGGTTGAAGGTTTTTGAACTGTATATGTACGAGCATATGCAAGCTTGAAATGTTTTGCAACGAGGCTATGCTCCTGTAGCACCCTAAACCCTAAGGCACTACATCGCCCGCACTATAGCCCGATCCACATACGAAATGGACAATCCGTACATAAATCGAGCATATAGCGAACGGGTGACAATCAAGAAATAAACGAGCTAGGCGAGACACTCCCCAACATAACAAACCAAGACATACAACCAAGAGCGGAAGCATTAAACCAGTCATACATATAGGTACCATATTTACCAAAAGTATACACATAATAGGTACCCACACTATCAATACATTATCATCTCATGTATATTATACATGTCCAAGTATCCAAAATGTAATAATAATGGCCATAACATGATACTCCAAGAGTTCTATACATGAAAGATACAATGCTAGACTCATGGAAATGCAAGACCTGACTCGACTCCCGCCTAGCACGACCGAGTACCTAAAAAGTCAAGCATCAGTCTACCGAAGACTGAGTGAGGGGCAATATATATATAACACACGTCACATGCAAGTCATAGTCTCGGGGTGAAGACTTGGAAATGAAATAAATATAAAGTTCAAGAATAGATTGTTCTTTGCCCGAGATTACGACTATCAAGTTTAACATGCTAACTTGTCAATTTCATGAAATACGTGGCTCGGCGAGTGAGGGAAATTCTCCAACCTTTACACCAATTGTGAACCATACGTGCTTGCATGATTAATGTAATACGTGATCAGGAAATTCATTTAGTGCACATTTGATAACATAATCATGAGTAAAACATGCAATAACCCAAGGACAATCAGTGGTGCCGGATCCGTCCCCAGTCTCCTTCCTTCGGGTGATAGTGGGTTTGCAAGGCCCAACTATCCACGACATGGTGTACATCGGGAACATGACTCCTACGCACGGAACTCCTTCCACCACGAATCTCCTAGTGGCTTCGGGGGTGATCCCAATGAGGTGAGGGTAGTTCAAGAGTTACCCGTCAGCCCTTGCTTTCCCGGTTGGCTCAAGATACTACCCTCGGGCCCAAGTGCAATCATGAACTCTCCAAAACATGCTTGAAATCATGAACAATCATGGCTTGCTTGCTTGAAAATGTTTATAGTTTGAAAACGGTTATAGATATAATAAGTTTTGGCCGAAATCAACACATAAGGGTTCTAATGGTTCTAAGTACCTAGAACAAAACCTCACCTGTACAACCAAAATAAACAAGGATATGCTCTAGGGAGCCTGCTCCTCATCCCCGACCCCATGACCTGTGCAACCACGACGTGTATACGTGAGACATGACTCAAAATGGACCAAATAGGATGAACGGTGAAAATACAACGAGATGATGAGCAATGAACAATGTAGCATGAAATTATCTTGTTTTAGCATGTATTCTATCATATAATAGCAATTTGGGATCAAAGAAGGCATTGGGTAAAAACCCCAAAAATGGAATTTTATGCAGTAGCTTTTGCTCTGCCAGACGACGGGGAACGGCCGTTCCGGCTCCCCTTTGAAAATGGGAAGGGCCGTTCCCATGTCATGCAAGATCGTGCCAGCGTTTTTACATTTGAAATTGGGTTTTAGCTGGGAACGGTCTTTCCGGCACTCAGGCCAAAATGGGAACGGCCGTTCCCAGGCTCGTTGGCCTATCCTGACTCAGAAGCGTGGGAACGACCGTTCCCATAATGCCTTAAGGCGGGAAGGGCCGTTCCCCGTTTCTGCAAATTTGAAAAACAGAGCAGAACAGGGGAAGGCTACAGCAACAACAAATCAAGCAACAAATTCCCAAGTTTGATCAATAAAGCCAATCATTTCTGGTAATATACATGCATATATATTCAAAACATGATAATATACCATTTAAACACATAAATCATGAAATATCTCCAAGAATCCAAGGTTTCAAGTTCATGCTCAACTTGATCATTCAAGCTAAATTTTCCAAGAATTCATGCTCCTAAATCATGCTATGATCCTTTTTTTATGCTTCAATCAACAAATAATCCACTTATGCTATAAGTCACAAACCCTAGCTAACAAATACTTGACCAAGAACCATCAATCCATGCAAAACACCCACCTTTGAAGTTAAAGAAATGAAGAAGATAGATGGAGATGATGACTAAGCTTCAAGCTTGGGATTTTTCTTGCAAATCTTGATAAAAATGGTAAAATCCCTTCTTTCCTTTTCTTCTTGAAATACCGAGAGCAAGGGAAGCAATATGTTGGGAGATTTTTAGATAAAATTGATCTTGGAAGCATGAAGAAGCCATATACCGTGATTCATGATTTTGAAATATGTGAAATGCTTTAATTGCAATTTAATCCTCCAAGTGTTCAAGTCATGCAATCAAGTATGTAAGGTTTTGAAATACAATCAACTAAGTCCTTGGAAATTCATGCAATTTAGTCCCAAAAGTTAGAAAAATGAACAAGTAGGGACAAGTTTGTAATTAAAGCACTCACAGTAATTATTTCACGTAATAAATATTTTTCCATGACTTGAAATGATTTTCCAATGATATGATTTCATATAATTCACATAAATAATGTATCATGAATTTTATAATAATATGGGATGTCATGTAGGAATATTATAAAATTAAAGAATTAAAATAAATCCTACGCTCACAAACTCACACGTGGAGTGCTTACCTGTTCATCCGGAACCGTGGTGTTACAGCTCCAAACCGTGTGTCTTCATGCCAGCTACAGATTAGGATGACACGGAGAGGTACGTTTATAGCATATGCTAAGTTGCAAGGTATGGTATGTCTGATCAGGTACGTAAGTCTGTTATGATTTGACAAGTATGATATGTAGCGAGTTATGATCTGATCTGATCTGTCCTGATATGCTATGTTTTGATGTGTTGGGCCCCGAGACGTGGGTAAGGGGGACCCGGGACGACCATGGGGTCTCCGGTTATGACCCCTGTGCACGTTCTCATTTGAGATATTCACGTGCGACCTATGGAGGTTGGGAAGGCGTGGTATCTTGAGCCCTCGGTGGATAACCGGGGAAGGCACAGTGTGGGTTAGCTACCCCGTGTGTTTGTATTGGTATAAGTAGTGAGGGTTTGCTCCCCGAACTACATGGTGTTGGGGTTCGATTGTTTATGATATTTGTTTGTTTTCCTTTATGATACTTATAATACGATATGGAAGTAAGGTGGGAGACCCGTACTCGTCAGGCATATGAATATGATCTGTTATGTTGATTATGAAATGGGACAGGAGCTTTCTCTTTTAATATGATATGAGTATGCTCAGTTTGTTAAGTTTTGAATAAGATAAGATATGTATAAGTTTGATTTGAAAATGGTTTTGGTATGCAAAACCCTACTCCCGATTCATAGTCTTTCTTTTGATACGTGCTCTGCTCCTTATTATGTATAGTGTGTGTGAGTTCAGCCCCCTCACTCAGTCAGTGGACTGATCCTCTCCCCACCTATGTTTTTAGTTTGCAGGTGCAGGTTGTTGGAGTTCAAGCTAGGCGCCTTTGAGTCGGGTCTGTCGAGTCTTTGTCGGTCTGTTTGATTTGTTAAGTACTTTATTTCGATTGTATAGGAAGTTATGTATATGATAAATATTTTGCAGGTTAGTACTTATGATTTGTATATTTGAAATTCGGGATAGGTTAGGACAGGATTACTTGATTAGTTGAACCCGTTTAATTATGCTTGTTGTTTAAAGTTTTTCAAAATTCGTACCTCTTTGCTTTGCTTCCGCTTCCAGGTTTTGTTTTATCTGTTGTACAAGGTTTAGGTACCACCTAGCTTAGGTTGGTTTTTTTCACTTGTCACCCGTTCGCTGTGACTTGGTGCGTGTGCGGACTTTCCATTTCGTACACGTGTTGGGTTATAGTGCTGGGGTGTGGTGCCCCACCGCTTGGGGTGGTACATGGCTTACAAAGCCCAGTTACAAGCAGGAAATAAAGGTACGGTACGATGCAGTGCAAAGACTCGATCAAAGACTTTAAAAGACTCCTGCCTAACGACCACAGAGCCTGCAAGACAGACACTAAAACAACGAGAGGGAGGGGTCAGCCAACTGACTGAGTGAAGGGGTTAACACATGTATATATATATAAACAGGCAGTCAGGCAGGCGTAATTCCACTATACATGATTCGTTAATAAAACCGGGAATAAGAAATATGATTCAAGTAACACATACGGGTGGAATTACTTTAAGTCATGCAATCAGGTAATCAGGATATACAATGCATGTGTCGATATCCGTACGCCCTCCGTTGATGCTCGTTTTACCTTAACCCTCCACAGCTCCAGCTGCTGCGTCTAGACTGGGGCATACCGGAGGTCACGAATATCTATGAAATTACATTTTAGGGGACCCGGCGAGAACGGGTATTTATTCCATCCTGGACTCCACTTTTCACTTATTAACATGACAGGAACAATAAGCAATCAGGCAGGCAGAAATCAGGAATTTTATAATCATTAATACAGGAAAAACAAGTACAATAACCTCCTTCTCCGGTGATGGTTCGGGTAGCTAGCCCTAGCCATCCAGTAGCAGTGGTAAGGCGGGTTCATGACTCCCCACAAACCGGAATCCCATCTTCTGCCAAACCTCCTGGCAGATGTCCGGGTTGGTCCAACAACATGGGACATGTACAAGAGTTCACCGTCGGCCCGATGCCTCCCCAGTTCCCTCAATACACAAGCCCCTTGGCCCCAGGAACAGGAACAGGAACCACTCTGGCTAGTCCAGCGCTAGAAGAGCCGGGGGCAATAGTAGGATCTCGCAAAACAGGCTCAGGGTAACACATTCAGGATTTATAAAATATTTCCGGTACTTAACCGGTATAAGAGGTATGGATAATTTGATATGAAAACCCTTTGGCTATGTTTTAATTCATGCAAGGTTATAGGTCAATTATAAAAGAAAACCATCACCTCGGAGTGCAAGAAAGAAGCAGGAGAAGGACCACAAGTCTCCACCGAGGAGAACACTGAACAAGAAAGGAAACATGGTGTACTCGTGAGACACGACTCAATAATGAAACCAAGTAGGACACATGGAAAATGATCATGAGGTGATGCATCATTTCATGAGATGATATGATACCCAATGAAAGCATAAAAGCACGAAAATGTTGTGATCGTGTTCACATAAATAGATAAGACAATACCAACACCTCAACACGTATCAACACCTTCATAAATAAATTACTTAGCAAGAAAGTAGCACTTAAACAAGTATGACATTAGATTAACTCTTGAGAGATGCAATTAAGCTCAACGAGGTCATGTATTCATGCCATTCAACCAAATGAATCCATTTCACGTTTATCACGAAGCGAAACAATCAAGTTAAGCAAATACGAACCAAGGAATGTCAAATAAGAGCATATTTATCAATTAAGAAAACATAAAATTCATATAAATCACATACGGGAGCCAAACGGGTGAAAGGAACGCAAGAAGAGAGTTTTTGGCGAAGTCTAGGAAAAGCTGACAGTTTTCGGGAATGCGTAAGCTGTAGGAAAATGGGAATATCTAGAGTTCTATAAATTGGAATTGTATTTTGTTTGTTGGAAATAAAAGTAGACACACAGGTATTTCCAATGATATATGGCACGGATCATAGTTCAAAGTGAGTTGAAAATGGCGTAGGCCCGAACTTGGGTGAAAGTAGATTTCTGGTGAAGTGGAGACACCATAAAGAATTGATAATATCTCACAAATGGGAAAAGATATTGAGGTGATTCCAGTTGGACAGTATTCTAGACTCAAAGAAGTTGATCGTGTCCGAAAATCAGCTCAATCCGAGATCATACGAGGGGGTACCTGGCCGGGTGAAAACAAGGAAAAAATTTACCCGGCCGGGGAGAGCAGGTGCAGAAACCCTACTGCACTAAAGTACCCGCCCGGGTACTTTTTGTGTGCAAAAACTACCCGCCCGGGTAGTCCTTCTGGGCTGGAAAAAATGGCAGTAATAGGGGTTGCTTGAAGGGGAAGGAGAAGGAAGCAAAAACCACTTCAAGGCTCAACCAAAACACTCCTTAATAATCATATATCATGCATATAATCATATATATCAAGTAGGCACCATTTAATCCAAGGAAACATACTTTGATCCATCAAAATTTACTCAAGAAACCCCAAAATGAAAATGATCATCTATGCTCTAAACTTCATGCAACTCATATCAAATATGCACATATTATCTCCCTAACTTCAAAAATAATGCATTTAAGTTCATGAATCCAATAAACATCCAAAGCCCTAACAAAGCCTTCATGAATCACCAAAATATACACATGTATCTTACCTCAAAAGGAAGAGAAGATGAAGAGGAAGAAAGCATGAAGGTCTTGAGCTTGATTCTTGTAGGAAAAATGGAAGAAGAAACTTGTCTCTTGGATTCTCTTGACAAATCGAAAGGGAGAGGGAAAGAAATTGAGTGTGTGTCTTGTTTGTTGAAATAAGAAGAAAAGAAGTGTATGTGTGTGTATGTATACATATCGTGCAAGAAGGGGGAGAAAAGAGGGGAATATGCAACTTAGTCCTCAACAAATATAAAGCTATGCAATTAGGTACTCAATTTATAAAAGTTACGAATAAGTCCTTAAGAAATTATCAATTAAGTCCAAAAGTTATACAAAGCTTCAATTAAGGACAAATAGGCATAGAATTCTCACAATTGAAATTCATTTAAACACTTAATCATGCTAGGAGAAATAAATATACAATTCAAGTAATAAATTTCACAAAGACTAGAAAATTTAAATCATATAATTGCAGGTATTCAAGTCAAAGGAATTAAAATAACGCAATTAGGTAGAAAAAGGAATCAAATAAATCCTAAATCTAAACACCCACACGCGTGGCGCGCGTACCTGTGTGGCCGAGAATTCGGGGTGTCACAACCTCTTCCCTTTAAGAGAAACTGGTCCCCAGGTCCACTACCTCGAGTTCTGGACTCTTAAGCAGCTCTCCCGTGTTCATCCCACGTGGGTTAGCAACTCCCCATCAGAAATTAGTTCGGAAAAGATCTTCAAGCAACAAGGGGTCTTCAGTTGTTGTTAAGTCACGAACCTTACCTCACCGAAGCCTAAACACCCGAAATTCTAGCAAACAAAGCAGGTAGTACAACAAAGAGATAGGACCCCGTCTCTCAAACAAACAACGAGAGAACCCCGTCTCTCGAACAACTAGTGAGAGCACCCCGTCTCTCAAACAGGTAATGAGAGAACCCCGTCCCTCAAACACAAAGAAAAACAAACTCTCAAGCTCTCAAAATAACACTTAAATAAACAGTCACGTAACAACCACAGAAGAAACAAGTAGAAGATATCAAATACATCGAGTACCAATCATAGAAAAGCAATTAATACAACAAGCAATCAAAGCACTTAGTATCATCAAATTATTCGAACTAAAGCTACATGTATGCATATGCCATGGATGCTTGATGTACCGTTCACCGTTGTTTGGGAATTTTTCATTATAGTGCTCCGATTCAATCACTTGATTTGCTCTTGGGGATTCCTCTATCGTTTGTTTCATGTATTGAAATCCCCGATATGTTCATTACTTAAATGACCACTTAGTCTTCCTTCCATAATCTTTTCCTTTATCCCTTCTAAACAATGCAGTCCGAAACTCCAAATTTTGGTGTGCACTTGAACTTAACCCAATTAGCTTGTTATCCACCTCGAATCGCATTCGACCTTCTTTCTTGCTCTAGCTAGCCTTTAATTGCTTGAGTTCTAGTCTCCAACTCGAATACTTGAGCTAATCTTTAGTAGCTCAAATTCCATACTCCAATCCTAATAACATCCCCGGTTAATCATGGACACGATAGACGAGACGGTAACCCATCCTTTCATGTTATGTATTTTTTTCTAGGTATTCCTGTTCCAACGCCCGGTTGAATTAACTCTCATTTTTTACACTTGAATCAATTCTAACTTCGTCTATCATGGAATATGATAATTCGATCGGACCTCTTTACCCATCATCCTTCTTACCAATTCTAGATATTCCCTTTACGGTCCTATCATCTTCAATGCATGAGATACATTATGTCATATACGATCTTTTCAACCTTGTAGATTTAGTTTGTAAATCCTATAGTAAGAAATTGGCGAGGCTGATTCTCCGGCCGAAGTTACCAACGATCAATCTTTTACCCTGTCTTATAGTTCCAAATCTTAAACATTCCTTGAATTCATATCTTCATCTCCCGAAGAACTTATCCCTTCCAATACTATTCTCAAAGCTTCATTCACTCTCACTTTTGAAATTACATCGAGTGCCGGATCTCCCATTTCTTCTCTTGCCACTTTCGTAGAATTTTGTTACCTATGGATTCTTGCATTTCCATTGTTCCTACTAGAAGTGACCCATTCAAGCAAATGTGTGAATTCAATCCATCTCCCGGTCGGCTATCCCCCTTAAGAATTTCTATTCTTATCTGTTGAATTCATTTCTTAGCTTCATAAATCAAGGATTCCCAACCTCTTCAACTTAGCTCGTTCGGTATAGCTGGTTCTAGCTTAGCTATGTGCCCGGTGATCTTTCTCACATTCACTTTGAAAGGTTTGGTAGGGACAACAACCTACTTCCTTCATTCCAAGATCCAGTTCTACTTTCCGAGTCTCCGTATTTTTCTTTCTCCTTCATTCCATATACCTTGCGATCCAACAATCTTCTTGTCTTGATTCGGGTAAGACACAGTCGAAGTAACACTCGATGAATGGGAAAAATTTCCTATCAAGTAAATACTAAACAATGCATGTGGGATTAAGATGCCAATGCACGTAACAATCAATCAAAGATGCAACACATTGGGCAATTATATCAATTAAGGATGTACGCACATAAAGATAAAGGAAATTAAATAATTTAAGGTGTATGATGCATGTGCCATGAATGCAATACACCTGTCACCGTAGTGGTCATCTTTAGCTCGGTAACTCATTCTTCATCTCCTAAATTACAGTTCGATTTGAACCTGTTGATCATCTCTCATTTTTCCCATGGTTTTCAAAATCTTCATAAGTTTTCCTTGTATCAATTTGTGTGTCCCCATAGTCCGATATTACAATTTCTCGAAACCAAAGTCTTCTACACCTTGATTAACGTTCCCTTGACTTATACTTTATGAGCTCAGATTAATGGAAAGAACTAATTCTCTGATTGCTTAAACCCGATTTTCTCCAAAAGCTCTTTGCCTTTCTTTATCATTTCCATTTGTTGTTCTATATCTCCTAATTCAACCTCACAACACGACAATTTAGCTTGGATCTGGAAGATAAATCCTAATGTGGTCGAATATAAAACCTTTAGCATTGTTGCCTTCCATACGTTTGCATTCACCATGTTGGATTGACTTTCTTTAACTCTTTTCAAATCCGGCTTCTTCCTTACTCGGAACATGAAGTATCCCCATTTCCTCTTCTTTTCCTTCTTCCCGTACTCGGCTTCTAAAACATGATTTATTTGGAAGTTCTACTTTGCCGATTTATCTCACTCGCCATTCACAAATCAGGGTATATCCCGAATCTTCTACTCTAAACTTGAAACCAATTAGCTCGATTCACTTAGAGACTCATCCTTAAGGACCTTTGTTACTTATCTCTAGACAATCAATTTTTGCCTCTAGTCCTCTTGATCACCATCACCTCTTCGTTGATCCGAACCTCAAACTAAAGTACCTTCGAGATTTTCTTCACTCCATTCCTTGGGTTAGACAATCCTGTTGAATCCAGTTGACTAACTTTTGTAATGTGGATGTATTTGTTAATTCTTGTGAGTTGTAATCACCATACACCCCACCACTATTTCATTGAACGTTCACTAACTTCCACAAAACTTGTGAATTTTCCCACAATCGACCTTCCATTCCGGATTCTACCTTTCAAACCGTTGCTCCATTGAGGAATGGTCATGATCATCGAATTCTTCTATGAAATTCCCCGGTGCATTCCTACATCTCCCATGCTTGAAAGTAGAGCTTGTGATAGCTCGTTGTTGTCATAGAGATTGGCCGTGGTTTGATATTATCTTAGTAACCTATAATTTACAACTCCATTCGAGAATAAATGCATGCGATTAGAGCATACTCATGACATATAATCAACACCAAGGCCACAAACTGATGCAAAATATGGTATATAATCCAACAAGGTCCGGAAAGGAATGCAATTCAAGGCTCAAGTGCAATGCAATGCACACGTTGACAGGTAGTTCCTAAGCCGTACGACCTAGACTCGACAGGACACGACACTAGAACTCCAGTTTTACAACCTGGAGCTCTGATACCACCTTAGGATGTGACACCCTGAACGGCGGGCCCCACATCCCCCGCACTATGAACCCGGTCCACACATGAAATGGAAAGTCCATACATGAACCAAGCTCACAATGAACGGAGACAGAAAAGAAAAAACCAACCTGTTAGGCGGGACTAGACCCTGTACCAATCAATTCAACAAAACAAAGAATGTGAAAGCAATGGAATCATTCAAACATATTCAGTATAACACATGAATATAAATACGGGTTCAACTAAACAGAAACACCTATCCTAACATGTCCCAAAATCAATAAAGCAATAACAATACAGAGTGGCTTACGTAGCCCAGTTACAAGCAGGAAATAAAGGTATGGTATGATGCAGTGCAAACAGGACCAAGACTCAATCAAAGACTTTAAAAGACTCCCGCCTAACGACCACAGAGCCTGCAAGACAGACACTAAAACAACGAGAGGGAGGGGTCAGCCAACTAACTAAGTGAAGGGGTTAACACACGTATATATATATAAAAAGGCAGCAAGGCAGGCGTAATTCCACTATACGTGATTCGTTAATAAAATCGGGAACAAGAAATATAATTCAAATAACACGTACGGGTGGAATTACGTTAAGTCATGCAATCAGGTAATCAGGATATACAATGCATATGTCGATATCCGTATGCCCTCCATTGATGCCCGTTTTACCTTAACCCTCCACGGCTCCAGCTGCTGCGTCCAGACTGGGGCATACCGGAGGTTACGGATATCTATGCAATTACATTTTAGGGGACCCGGTGAGAACGGGTATTTATTCCATCCTGGACTCCACTTTTCACTTATTAACATGACAGCAACAATAAGCAATCAGGCAGGCAGAAATCAGGAATTTTATAATCATTAATACAGGAAAAACAAGTACAATAACCTCCTTCTCCGGTGATGGTTCAGGTAGCTAGCCCTAGCCATCCAGTAACAGTGGTAAGGCGGTTTCATGACTCCCCCAAACCGGAATGCCATCTTCTGCCAAACCTCCTAGCAGATGTCCGGGTTGGTCCAACAAGATGGGAACTGTGCAAGAGTTCACCGTCGGCCCGATGCCTCCCCAGTTCCCTCAATACACAAGCCCCTGGGCCCCAGGAACAGGAACAGGAACCACTCCGGCTAGTCCAGCGCTAGAAGAGCCGGGGGCAATAGTAGGATCTCGCAAAACAGGCTCAGGGTAATACATTCAGGTTTATAAAATATTTTCGGTACATAACCGGTATAAGAGGTATGGATAATTTCATGTGAAAACCCTTTGGCTATGTTTTAATTCATGCAAGGTTATAGGTCAATTATAAAAGAAAACCCTCACCTCCAAGTGCAAGAAAGAAGCAGGAGAAGGACCACAAGTCTCCACCGAGGAGAACACTGAACAAGAAAGGAAACATGGTGTACTCGTGAGACACGACTCAATAATGAAACCAAGTAGGACACACGGAAAATGATAATGAGGTGGTGCATCATTTCATGAGATGATATGATACCCAATGAAAGCATAAAAGGCATGGAAATGTTGTGATCGTGTTCACGTAAATAGATAAGACAATACCAACACCTCAACACGTATCAACACCTTCATAAATAAATTACTTAGCAAGAAAGTAGCACTTAAACAAGTATGACATTAGATTAACTCTTGAGAGATGCAATTAAGCTCAACGAGGTCATGTATTCATGCCATTCAACCAAATGAATCCATTTCACGTTTATCACGAAGCGAAACAATCAAGTTAAGCAAATACGAACCAAGGAATGTCAAATAAGAGCATATTTATCAATTAAGAAAACATAAAATTCATATAAATCACATACGGGAGCCAAACGGGTGAAAGGAACGCAAGAAGAGAGTTTTTGGCGAAGTCTAGGAAAAGCTGACAGTTTTCGGGAATGCGTAAGCTGTAGGAAAATGGGAATATCTAGAGTTCTATAAATTGGAATTGTATTTTGTTTGTTGGAAATAAAAGTAGACACACAGGTATTTCCAATGATATGTGGCACGGATCATAGTTCAAAGTGAGTTGAAAATGGCGTAGGCCCGAACTTGGGTGAAAGTAGATTTCTGGCGAAGTGGAGACACCATAAAGAATTGATAATATCTCACAAATGGGAAAAGATATTGAGGTGATTCCAGTTGGACAGTATTCTAGACTCAAAGAAGTTGATCGTGTCCGAAAATCAGCTCAATCCGAGGTCATACGAGGGGGTACCTGGCCGGGTGAAAACAAGGAAAAAATTTACCCGGCCGGGGAGAGCAGGTGCAGAAACCCTACTGCACTAAAGTACCAGCCCGGGTACTTTTTATGTGCAAAAACTGTAGCACCCCTACACGTGGAGATGCCACACCCCCGCACTATAGGTCAATCCATATACGAAACGTGTAATCCATACCTACATTAACCTATAGCGAACGGGTGACAATGCAAATAAAAGAACACGCTAGCTAGGCGGGACTAGACCCTCAAATGCAAAATAAATCCAATACATGAAACTCAAAAGCGGAAGCATAATAATATTGTTTCATCATATCAATACATTATCATCTTCTAAATAACATTTACATATATAAGTGCTCAAAACTACTAACATGATACTTTGAAACGCTAATACATGGAAAGAAACGCTATGCCAGACTCAGCTGGATAAAAGACAAGACCAGACTCCCGCCTAGCACGCCATGAACGAAACCTGAAAGGTGGAGGCGTCAGTCTGCGAAGACCGAGTGAGGGGTATAAATATATATAAACACAAGTAGCATGCAAGTTATAATCTCGGGTAAGGTTTTGTAACTAAAATAATATAAGTACAAGAATAACATAGAACTCGCCCGAGATTACTGCTATCAAATTTAACACGATCATCATGTTTATTACAATCATCAGTCGCCCTAGCGAGGGGCGTGCACGATCTCCAACCAAACCTCGATAGTGAACAAGGTTTACACTTTCATTTAATTAAGTTATCATACAAGTCATTATGGTGCACACGATTAATAACACGAAATCCATCCTTCACCATTGGTGGTGGGTTTGCAAAGCCCAAACCACCCACGATAACACAATGTACGTCGGGAGCATGACTCCCACGTACGGGACTCCTTCCTCCACCACACCTCCTGGTGGATTCAGGGGGCATCCCTACGGTGTGAGAGAGGTGTGTGAGTTACCCGTCAGCCCTATGCTTTCCCGGTTGGCTCAAACACTTACTCTCGGGCCCATAATGCATGATACACGATAATTCGCCAAACATGATCACGGTTCAATCACGATAACACGATACACGGCTTGCTTGTCATGAACACGATTAGTTTTCAAGAAACACGACGGGTAACACGATACACGGGTAGTTGTTAAATCCTTTGTTCTTGGAAAACGATTTTAAAGATATATATATGTAATTTGGCCGAAATCCACATAAAGGTTATATGGTTCTAGATAATTAAGACAAAATGCAAGTCAAGATAAGGCCTACGGCCCCTGCTCCACGTCACGAGAAGATAATCTGTGCAAGGGATACATGTATACATGAGACTTGACTCTAAATAGACCAAATATGATGAACGGCGAAAATGCAACGAGATGATGAGCAATGAACAATGCAGCATGAAAATATCTTGTTTTGATATGTATTCAATCCTATAATAGCAATTTGGGATCAAAGAATGCATTGGATCAACATGCTAAAAATCGGATTTTATGCACAAAGTTTTGTTCTGTCAGACATGTGGGAACGGGCGTTCCGGCTTCACTTTGAAAATGGGAAGGGCCGTTCCCGTGGCCCCTTTAAAACGCGCCAACGTTTTATATTTTGAAAACACGCTGAGGCTGGGAACGGCCCTTCCGGCATGCAGGCCAAAATGGGAACGGCCGTTCCCAGGTTCGTCAGCCCACTTTGAATTAAAAGAGTGGGAACGACCGTTCCCATAATGCCTTGAGGCGGGAATGGCCGTTCCCAGTTTCTGCAACTGAAAACAGAGCAGAAACAGGGGATGGCTACGGAAAACATTAACAAAGCAACAAAGCTCACATTTGATCACAAAAAGGACATGAATTTCTGGTAATATTCAAGCATATATGTTCAAGATATGATAATATATCAATTAAACACATAAACCATGAAAATCATCAAGATTTCCAAGTTTCATATTCATGTTTCTTTTGATCACTCAAGCTCAATTTTCCAATAATTCAAGCTCTAAATCAAGATAAAATCATAAAATCATGCTTCAATCAGTCAATAACTCACTTATGCAATAATTCTCAAACCCTAACTAATCCATATTTGATCAAGATTCATCAACCATGCAAATACCAACCTTGAAATGAAAGAAATGAAGGAGAAAGATAGAGAGGATGATCAAGCTTCAATTCTTGCAATATTTCTAGAAAAATCTTGATGCAAATGGAAGAAATCTTTTCGTATTTGTTGGGGCTGAGGTTCGGTGAGCAAGGAAGCAAATTTGGAGATGATATGATCACAAATGAATTAACTTGGAAGCTTGAAGATGATATACCGATTCATCCATTTTTGATTGGTGTGAAATGCCATAATTTGCCATTTAATCCTTCAAGTGTTCAAGTCATGCAATTGAGGATATGTAGTTTTGAAATATGATCAATTAAGTCCTTGAAAAGTTATACAATTAAGTCCCCAAAGTTAAGAAAATAATCAAGTAGGGGCAATTTGGGTAATTAAAGCATTTCCGGTAATTATTTCATGCAATAAATGTTTTCAAGTTATGAAATAAATTATAAGTTTAATATGAATTCATGAAATTATAATAAAATGTAAATTATAAAATTATAATGAAACGTAAGAAATTAATTAATAAAATCGGGGCGTTACAAAAACTACCCGCCCGGGTACTCTTTCTGGGCTGGAAAAAATGGCAGAAACAGGGGTTGCTCGAAGGGGAAGGAGAAGGAAGCAAAAACCACTTCGAGGCTCAACCAAAACACTCCAAAATAATCATATATCATGTATATAATCATATATATCAAGTAGGCACCATTAATCCAAGGAAACATACTTTGATCCATCAAAATTTACTCAAGAAACCCCAAAATGAAAATGATCATCTATACTCTAAACTTCATGCAACTCATATCAAATATGCACATATTATCTCCCTAACTTAAAAAATAATGCATTTAAGTTCATGAATCCAACAAACATCCAAAGCCCTAACAAAGCCTTCATGAATCACCAAAATATACACATGTATCTTACCTCAAAAGGAAGAGAAGATGAAGGGGAAGAAAGCATGAAGGTCTTGAGCTTGATTCTTGTGGGAAAAATGGAAAAAGAAACTTGGCTCTTGGCTTTTCTTGACAAATCGAAAGGGAGAGGGAAAGAAATGGAGTGTGTGTCTTGTTTGTTGAAATAAGAAGAAAAGAAGTGTATGTATACATATCGTGCAAGAAGGGGGTGAAAAGAGGGGAAATTGTAACTAAGTCCTTAACAAATATAAAGTTATGCAATTAGGTACTCAATTTATAAAAGTTACGAATAAGTCCTTAAGAAATTATCAATTAAGTCCAAAAGTTATACAAAGCTTCAATTAAGGACAAATAGGCATAGAATTCTCACAATTGAAATTCATTTAAACACTTAATCATACTCGGAGAAATAAATATATAATTCACATAATAAATTTCACAAAGACTAGAAAATTTAAATCTTATAATTGCAGGTATTCAAGTCAAGGGAATTAAAATAACGCAATTAGGTAGAAAAATGAATCAAATAAATCCTAAATGTAAAAACTCACACGCGTGGCGCGCGTACCTGTACGGCCGAGAATTCGGGGTGTCACAATATGTAATAGGAGCCCAAAGGTAAGGGGCTTAATGCAAGGACTGTAACTCTCAGAAGGTTTGATGTAAATACTTGAGTTTTGTGTCTACCTAATTTTTTTTTTTTTTTCAATAGACACTATTTAATGATATTTTAATATTGTTATGATAAACTAATTTCATACATAGAGTTTATGGATGCCTAATATTTTACTGTAGATATTGATCATGCATGTTCAGCATTAGCAATAATTTTTTAAATGACTCTAACGGATATTTATGAGAATTTACTAATGCATTTATTGATATTGGTGTGTTTGTTATGATTTTCAATTTTTAGGGGAAAATTTGGTAATGCACAAATCGATACTTTTTATGTGGTTTTTTTATATGAATTTTTTTTTTGAGAAAAAAAATTGTTATAATTGCAAATAAATTATTTTAAATAAACTTGTACAAAATATATTTAAAACTAAGATATAAATATAAGAGGGAATTTATAATTTTCTATTACACTTCATAAAAATAAATATGCATGGAATATTTAATTTATATTTATATTTATAGATAAAATATTAAATTTAAATTAATTAACAACTTTTTAAATACAAAAAATCCAAAATTAACTAATATTACAATTATATCATTAAATTCTTAATAAGATTACAATATACCCCCTAAGGGTATTTTTGGAATGTAAATATGAGTTTAAACGGCGTGATTAACGGTGGTGAAAATTGTGAGAGAGAGTGTAAAAGTCAAGGGGGAATTCGTAATTTCTCAAACCTCAAGGGGTAATCTGTAATTTCACCAAACCTCAGGGGGCTATTCATAATTATCCCTATTTGGATTCATATTTATTGATTTGATTCATAATACCATTCTTCTTGATTTATTGAAAAATAAGAAAAATTGAACATTGAACTACTAGAAAACATTTTCTTTAAAATAGTGAATCAAATCTATTTTGATTGTATATGTATATAATGCTCTCACTTAGTCCTTTTGACTAATAACCCGTTTCTTCTAATTTTGGCTTCAGGGACAGGATTTCTAGCTTTGTGGGGTCTAGTCAAGTGAAGGTTCTTAACCAATACCTGAGGAATCTTCAGTGCGAGAAAGGCTCTGGCATTGGGGCGCCACACAACTCCTATCTTTTCAATTACAATGAAAGGTCCTGCAAACTTGGGGCTTAGCTTCCACAACCTTTTGTGGGGCTTTTCGTTATAAGGTATAAGTAAATCTTTTTTTAGAAAAATAATTCCTAATTTGAAACTTTTCGCTATATAACCCTTTTTTTAATTATATCTAGTAAAATAAATGTTAAATTTAACTATTTTTCACGTGTTCAGATCAACATGTGATCGGTTGATCTTCAAGAAAGTCGTGGATGATACCTGTGAATTATATTAAATTCTGAATACCTCATGAACCAATAATATTTTCCAAACTCGTTTTAAATAAAATATTATTTTCAAAATTACGTCTACTACATCCATATTTGCAAAAATATAAATGTTTATTTCAAATAAAAATCTTTTCATTTTACTCCAAGTATTATTCATTTATTTTAGGGGCCTTCTTTGAAAACTTTCCGTGAGTTAAAAAAAATTTAGTTTGTGTAGCACCCCGGAGCGAAGGGCACCACATCCACCGCATCATAGCCCGACACGTGTAACGAAATGGAAAATCCGCACACGCACCAAGCTATAGCGAACGGAAGACAAGCAAAAACTCTCACCTAAGCTAGGCGGTCTAGACCCTAAAACAGAGTACGCAACAAAATAAAACATACGTGGAAGCAACAGGATCAACAATTACTACCGTCATACATGCTCAGGAGAATTAAAGATATACATGCGATGCCACCCCAGGGCCAAATAAAAGCTTACAAATTCCAAACTCGAGTTATAAACATAATCTTATACATATCTCCAAAATACTAAAGCGAGAGATAAAGATGCAGTATGCAAAAGACTCGAACAACTGGACTCGAACGACCCAAAAGAAAACCGCCGCCTACCTCAGACCGAACCCTGCACCTGCAACTCAAAAGCAAAGGAAAAAAAAAAAAGAAACGACATCGAGGGTCAGTCCTAAAGACTAGTGAGGGGCTAACCCACGCACACGTACATATATATAGAGGCAGAGCATATTAAAACTAATAATATTTATGAACCGGGACGTGGTTTTTGCAATCCAAAATATTTTGATCCCGTGATACTATATATAGAAGAAAAGTTAGGCCGAAGGCCAAAATCCACCAAATTTTAATAATTAGAAGTCCACTCCCGTTTCACGTATCGAATTCATAATCAAATTCAAACTAACTCGGCGAGTACGAGTTCTCAGACCAACCTCCTCCATTTTAGATTCAAACTTATTCAAATTCAAACGAAAACCAAATTAAACGTACCTTTCCCAACACCGGGTGATAGAAGGGTTGTGCACACCCTAACTATCTATTACTTTATGTATGGGTCGTGAGTTTCATGACGCTCACGCCCGAGGATTCCATCCCCCACCAAACCTCCTAGTGGGTTCCGGGTTGATCCTATCCAACAGGAGAATGTGCACAGGGGTCATAACCGGCAACCCCATGGTCGTCCCGGGTCTCCCTTACCCACATCTCCGGGGCCCAGATTCAAACTCAAACACAGGGATTCATATAAAAGACTTATCTTTTAAAGTCAAACCTCGCTACGTATCCAAATTCAAATTATACACACCAACCCTTTTTCAAACAAATAACCAAAAACATATCTACGTATATATACAAAGCGTTTTCAAAAGGATTCATAACAAACGGGCCAATTCCCGCAAAATACATAACAAACACGTATCTATATATATATATATATATATATATATATATACGTAGGTCACATCGGGCTCAAAACTCATTTAGGGTTGTAGGTCATAATAACTAAAAGAAAGAAACCTCACCTCGATGAACAACCGAACAAAACGAACAAGAACTATGTCTACAAAGCGGCTCCACACCAACGAGCTACTCCACTCGAACAATCTAAACAAGGGAACAACACTTAGACTCGATATGAACCAAGGAAACGCTCGGTAAATGCATATGAATGCAAATGATGCATTGCACTTCATATAATTTCACACTTAGGCGTATCGAATCAAATATCGAAATATCACATAAATAATCCAAGAGACAAAATTCATTTCCCATCAAATAAATTAATATTAAGTCATTTAATATCATACCACGAGCATCCATAATTCATACACATATATATATTCATCAAATTCGTTTCATTTACGCCACTTAAGAACATATCATTTAAAATGTTCAAAATTAGAATATATAAAAAATTCACATTAATTAATTAATGTAATACATTTCATATAATATATTAAATATATTCATATTACACACACACACATATATATATATATATATATATATATATATATATATATATATATATATATACGTAGCAATATTAACAAATTACATGCAAACATATACACACGTAGCACACACCTTAAACAATTACATGCATGCATAGCTTATATATATATATATATATATACCAAATGCATGCATGCAAGCATTTCATGCACAAACCATGCACAAAGGCATACACACAGAATATGCATGCATGAAAAAAACTTAACGTACCCCACAACTAATTGCATGAAATTCTTTATCAAACATTGATTACATATCTTGCCTATATATTTAGGTAGCAAAATATTAACAATTTACATGCATACAATAAATAAATATTTTACATATATATACAGATACTTTCACGTAGCAGCACATTAATAAACACACCTGCACAAATAAATTCAAGCCAAGAAAGAACGCAGCAGCAAAAAGGGGCTCCCCAGCCGGGTAAAGAAGATGCAGTAGCTACTGCCTCAAGGTGTCCCCGCCCAGGGACACAACCATCAAACAATCTGTAACGCCCCAAATTTTATTAATTGGATTCTTTTATTTCTTATAATTTTATAACTTATATTTCATGAAAAACAATTACCGAGAGTGCTTCAAATTACCAAATTGTCCCTAGTTGAATAATTCTTCAAATTCTCGGGACTTAATTGCATTATCCCTTAAGGACTTAATTGATCACTCTTCAAATCCACATATACTTCATTGCATAACTTAAACAATTGAAGGATTAAATTGTAAATATTGGGGTTCCACCTTTTTCAAAAAGGGGTTGTTACGTATATGCTTCCATGATCTTCTTGATCACAATTTTTCATAAAAATTCTCCCAACACCTTCATCTCTCACTCTCGGTATCAAAAGGGAAGGAAAGGAAAGAGAAGTTTTCATCTTCCATCAAGAATTTCCAGAAATCATCCAAGTTTTGGGAATTAATCATTTTCATCATTCATCTCCTTCATTTCTTAGTCTTGAAAGGTTGGTAATTGGATGAACTCATGATTCTTGATCATATATGTATAAGCTAGGGTTTGAGAATTGCATGCTAGATGAACTCTTTGTTGTGCAAAGCATGATTAAATGATCATATCTTGAATTATGGCATGATTAATTCATGAGATTCTTGAATATTTAGCATAAATGATCAAGTGTGATCATGAGCTTGAATCTTGAATTCTTGATGATTGTTCCATGATTTATATGTCTAAGTGTTGTTTTATCATCCTTTGCATATATATACATCATATTTCCAGAAATTCATGAATTTGGTTGATCAAGATTGGAACTTTGTTGCCTTGTTGATCATTCCCGTAGCCATCCCCTGTTTTTGCTCTGTTCCTTCATTTGCAGAAACAGGGAACGACCGTTCCCATCCTCAAGGCATAGTGGGAACGGGCGTTCCCACCCTTTTAAACAAAAATAGGCGGCCGAGCATGGGAACGGCCGTTCCCGTTTTGGCCTTAGTGCCGGAAGGGCCGTTCCCAGCTAAAGGCACGCTTTTATTTTAGAAATCGTTGGAGCGTTTTGGGGTTTACGGGAACGACCGTTCCCATTTTCAAAGGGGACCCGGAACGGCCGTTCCCACCTGATATGCAAACCAAAAGTTTCTGCATAAAATTACGATTTTAGCCCCTCGATCCGACGACTTCTTTGACCCCGAATTGCTATTATTTGTGCTAATATGTACTGAAACAACATGTTATCATGCCACATTGTATTTTTCTCGTCATCTCGATACATTTCCGCCGTTCGTCACATTTGGTCCATTTTAGGGTCAAGTCTCACGTATACATGTATTTCTTGCACAGACTACCATCTCGTGACGTGGAGCAGGGGCCATAGGCCGTGTCTTGACTTGCATTTTGTCGGTAAAGGTGAGGTTTAGTTAATAATTACCTAGAACCCTATAACTTTTATGTGGATTTCGGCTAAATTGTATATATATATATGTCCTTATAATCGTTTTCCAAGAATAAAGGATTAATAACTACCCGTGTATCGTGTTACAAATTGTGTTCTTTGAAAGTAAATCGTGTTGAACTAATCGTGTTCATGACAAGCAACCCGTGTATCGTGTTATCGTGATCGTGATTGGCGAATTATCGTGTATCGTGTTTATGGGCCCGAGGGTGAGTGTTTGAGCCAACCGGGAAAGCATAGGGCTGACGGGTAACTCACACACCTCTCTCACACCGTGGGGATGCCCCCTGAATCCACCAGGAGGTTTGGTGGAGGAAGGAGTCCCGTACGTGGGAGTCATGCTCCCGACGTGCAACGTGTTATCGTGGGTGGTTTGGGCCTTGCAAACCCACCACCAATGGTGAAGGATGGATTTCGTGTTATTGATCGTGTGCACAGTAATGACTTGTATGATAACTTAATTAAATGAAAGTGTAATCCTTGTTCACTGTCGTGGGTGGTTGGAGATCGTGCACGCCCCTCGCCAGGGCCACTGATTGTTATAATAAACGTGATTATCGTGTTAAACCTGATAGTTGTAATCTCCGGCGAGCTTCATGTTATTTTGCACTTATATTATTCTAGTTACAAAACCTTACCCGAGATTATAACTTGCATGTTACTTGTGTTTATATATATTCATGCCTCTCACTCGGTCTTCACAGACTGACACCTCCACCTTTCAGGTTTTGTTCGTGGCGTGCTAGGCGGGAGTCGGGTCGTGTCTTTCTGTCCAGCTGAGTCTAGCATAGCTTTTCTTCTCATGTATTAACAGTTCACAGTATCATGTTAATAGTTCTAAGTACATATATGTGAATGTTACTTGAAAGATGATAATGTATTGATATGATGATATAATACTCTTATGCTTCCTCTTTATATTGTTACATGTATAAGTTTATCCCGCCTAGTCGGTCGTGTATTGCATTGTCACCCGTTCGCTATAGGTTGGTTCATGTACGGATCGCCCATTTCGTATGTGGATTGACCTATAGTGTGGGGGTGTGGCACCTCCACGTGTAAGGGGTGTTACATCTAAGGTGGTATCAGAGCCCGGTTGCAAAACAGAGGTTCTCGTGTCATGTCGTGTCGTGTCGTGTCCAGTCTAGGTCGAACGGCATAGGATTAATTGATAATTTGTGAATCTTGCATCTTATTTGGAGCTACTCGAACTTACTTGAATCGATTGAATTACTTGATGAATGTGCCTTGCATTGATTCCTGTTATTAATTGTTAATTGATTGATCTTGAGTTATTTGAATTACATGTTACACTTGCATTTTTTGGTCTCAATTATGTTCATTAGCATTTCCTAATCCAACATGCATATCTAGTGTTTCGGTTATAGGATGCCTCGAGATAAATCTCGCCGTGATCTTTCTCCCGAACATAGGGGACATCACCACAATCATTCTCCTCGTGCTCCTTCACCCCCTTCCGCTCAACCACAAGATTTCATGAATGCAGTTGTTGGGTTAATTGATCAGAGACTTCAAGAACGGGTTCCTCCAGCACCACTTGCACCATTAGCCCCACAAGAGAACCCTATCTCCGCGATATTACGGGAATTTCAGAATCAACAACCTCCCAAGTTTTATAGGGGCGACGATATTCAGGCAGAGATGTGGTTAAAGGAAATAGAAAGAATTTGGCAGCTTATTCCGTGTGATACTCAGGAAAAAGCCCGTTGCACTCTTACCTTGATTCAGGGTGAAGCTTATTCATGGTGGGAGAGTACCCAGATTGTATTAGAGGCTGCCGGGGAAGCTATAACTTGGGAAGTATTCGTTCGGGAATTCAAAAATAAGTTCATTCCACCAGCCTCCCGCACTCGTAGGTTAAGGGAATTTACCGAGTTAAAAAAAGAAGGAAGATCTGTTGGTGAGTACATTGCAGAATTCAAGAGACTGTCTCGCTACGCTCCCAACATAGCGAACAATGACTTTCACAAGGCGACACAATTCGTACAGGGACTTAGGCCGGATATCCAGGATGCCTTGAAAGCTGCTAACACAAGTACCTGGGCCAAGGCCACCACTAAAGCATTGAAAGTCAAGGATTCGGATAATGCGAGGAGGTCGAGAGTATTCGAACCAGATCCAGTTTCGGGATCTGGACAAGATCCTGTTACCATGAAAAGGTCCAATGCTGCGTCCATCTTATCATCCCAGGAAAGGTCGAAAAAGAAAAAGCCTCAAGTTGATAGGTCAAGTTCAAAGAAGAGTTCTGTTACGACATCACCATCCCAATCAAGGAAGCCACTCTGTACCTATTGTGGATGGGACACACATACTTATGATGGATGTAGAAAGCGCTTGCATTTATGTTTCCGTTGTGGAAGTTCTGAACATCAAATTGATAAGTGTCCGAAACGGAAAGAGCGGTCTACCAGGGGTCAGAGCTCACTTAACAGGCAAGAACTACGGTGAACGGTACATTTAACCATGCATATCACGTGCATCATGGATCTTATTGTGGTTAATTTCGTATTGTTGCAAATTAATTATGAGTGGTAAGAATGTGATTAAAATGATTCTACTTGACTATGTAACATTCATATCATTGCTTCTACAAACTTATTCCTTGGATTACTTTCGTGCGTGTGAGAGACGGGGCTCTCTCATTTCCTGTTGAGAGACGGGGTTCTCTCACCTCTTGCTGAGAAACGGGGTTTTCTCACTTCTTATTGAAGGACGGGGTTCTTTCATTTTTGTTCGAGAGACGGGGTCTCTTATGGCTAGTGCATCCTTTGAAAGTTGACAATGGACCTGGGGACCAGGTCCTTTTAAGGGGGGGAGAGTTGTAACGCCCCGAATTTTATAAATTGAATTTTTTTATTTCTTATAATTTTATAACTTATATTTCATGAAAAACAATTACCGAGAGTGCTTCAAATTACCAAATTGTCCCTAGTTGAATAATTCTTCAAATTTTAGGGACTTAATTGCATTATCCCTTAAGGACTTAATTGATCACTCTTCAAATCCACATATACTTCATTGCATAACTTAAACAATTGAAGGATTAAATTGTAAATATTGGGGTTTCACCTTTTTCAAAAAGGGGTTGTTACGTATATGCTTCCATGATCTTCTTGATCACAATTTTTCATAAAAATTCTCCCAACACCTTCATCTCTCACTCTCGGTTTCAAAAGGGAAGGAAAGGAAAGAGAAGTTTTCATCTTCCAGAAATCATCCAAGTTTTGGGAATTAATCATTTTCATCCTGAAGCTTTGTTTTTTTCTTCCTTCTCACGCAGCAAAACAAGGCAAAGGAGCAGCAGCAGCAGCGGAATAAAAATGGCTGCAACACAGCAGCGAAGCAATGGCAAATCAAAGGAAAAAGTGGTAGCAAAACAACACAACAGCAGCAGCAAAGATCACGTAACAACAAGGGAGGAAAATCAGGCACAAAACTTTCAAAAATCATGCTCATCAATGGTGGATCAAGATGCAGCGAATTTCCATGCATTTCATGCTTAGAATTGAATCAATTAAGTCATATAGATCATATATATAGCTTCATATCAAGATATGCATCAAGATTTCACAAGAATTCATCCAAATTTCACAAAACGCTTACTATTCACATAGCAACCCCAAACCATGCTCAAAACCTCATCAAATTCAGCAAATAGACACTTAAAAGAAAGGGGAGAAGATATAGAATAAGAATACGGGCTTACCTTTCGAATTTGAGGCGAAATGATGGAGTATTGATCTTGGAAAGGCAAAGTGGCTATGCAGATTCTTTTTCCCCCTTTCTTTCTTGATCAGCTGCTTCTTTCTCTCTCCCCAAGCCTGAGTTCGAAGTGAGGGGATAAGGGATGGTTAGAGGGTTTAACTAGGGTTAATTTAGCTCAAGAATCAAGGAATTTGGTTAAGAAATGAATTAGTTATGGCCAAAATACTCCAGGGTGGCAGATCTGCTCGAACAGCTCGTTCCAGACAAAATACGGGGGATCAAACGGGGTTAGAAAAATGTGAGGCCAAGTTCTCTAGCTTCCAAATTTCGTCACGAGTCCGGCGATACTTCCGGAATTCAAATCCGAATTCCCTAACTCAAGTTACGATCTCCGGAATCCAAGGCGCGCTAAAACTAGTTAGGCCCTCGAAATCATACAATTAAGCCCTTAATCACATAATTCACAAAAATTAGCATGCTCGGAAATTAAATTCACATATCATAAAATACATAAAAATTCGTATCATCAATCACTTAGGCAATTTTGACATATAATTCGAATATTTCATATAAATTCAAATAATTCATATACGATAATAAAGTATAATTCAATTAAATATGAAATTAAAATAATTTAAATTACACATTTAGCTCTCTCGTAAGTGCGTATCTGGACGGCCGAAAAACCGGGGTGTCACAGTTTGCTCCCCATTTTCAAAATTATTTTTGTTCACTCCCCAAACGAGAATCATAATTTTAGTTTGCTCCCCATTTTTTACAGCACATACGAATTATTGCGAAAAATATACAACATAATACGATTTAGGTACGTGATTCTTAAGTTGTTTACCTAAATCATATTATGTTGTATATTTTTCGCAATATGTCGTATGTGCTATAAAAAATGGGGAGCAAACTAAAATTATGATTCTCATTTGGGGAGTGAACAAAAATAATTTAGAAAATGAGGAGTTTAAAAACTCAAGAATCGCGTACCTAAATCGTATTATATTGTATATTTTTCGCGATATATCTTATGTGCTACAAAAAATGGGGAACAAACTAAAATTATGATTCTCATTTGGAGAGTGAACAAAAATAATTTTAAAAATAAGGAGCAAACTAAAAATTGACTACTCGGATTTTTCCCTAATTTCCCATTTATTTTATTACGTATCGAAGAGACGTTCACAACCAAGATAAAGGAAAAAAAACAGAGAAATAGAAAATAGAAGTGAATAAAAGGCCACGTAATGATATTGGCAGTTGAAGATGGCCACATTTATTTCCCCCTTTCCCTCCAATCTCCCTCAGCCATCTTCGCTCTCTTCTTCGCCTCATAATTCATCCACAATGGCGCTAATGAAACCAGCGGTGGCGCCGCCGGCGGAGATGGCCGGAAGAGGAATTATTCTGTGCTCGCAGGGTTTCAGCTCTTCTGGCTGCACCTCTTTGCGATTGCCGGTGTCTTCTGCCGCCATTATTTCACCCAAAGTCAAAACTCGTGGCGCAAGATTCAGACTCGTTCCGGCAGCTGCCGAGTCAACTCAGTCATCTCCGGTAGCATCCACTCCGGCCGACAAGTCCACTGTTCCCGACGACGAGTTTTCGCTGGCCAAAGTATGAATTTCGTCTATTCTGAAATTTATATTTTGTCGTACTCGTACTCGTTTGGATTTTTGTTTAATCTAAAACTTATTGCCCTATTGCTATTGCACGTATGTTTGGGAGCTAATGATTGTTTTTAGGGATAGAAACTCCTTATGATTTTTCTTTTTCTGTGTAATTTAATGGCTGTGTTACAAATAAGATTAAGTAAAATGCGTACGACGGCAAAGATAACTAAACTGCTGGGATTTGCTATTCAAGACTGATATTGGTTTGGAGGGAGTGCACGTATATGAGTTTTACATGCCATGGATAGACTTATCTCTTTGGTTCTTGTCAAGTTCATTTGAAGCATACGAAATAACTCATTAGTTCTGACTTGCTTTTCTTTTAAGATAAATTGTCATAATTGGTGAAATGTCAAGATGTTGAGCGATTTTTTCACTTTACTGACACTTGACTATTTTATCCAGGTTTCTTTTGGTGTCATTGGACTAGGTCTTGGTGTTTCACTTCTCTCGTGAGTATTTACCTTTTTATCGCCCACGGAATTATATCTTATGGGATTATTGTCTGGTTTTGTTAGAATATGAGTCTCGTATATAAATAATCTGGCTCTTTGCCGTAGTATATTTCTTGAGTCTTGTAATGGCATTCATTCTTTGAGAAATATACAGTTAATGCCTGCATTGCTCGAAGATTGAATATGTCCTGTTTTTCTTTGACATGAATTATGCATTGAACTTTTATCTTTTTATGATGATATTGACTGAAAAAATGGTAAAGCTATGATCACTGCAAAATATTGGATGCGAGTCTCATGATTCTATTCGTATCGAAGTGTTCAACTTGCGCCTTATGAACTTGGGAGAATGAGGGTGATGTGGGTAATTTTGTTCCTCCATACTCAACGACAAACAAAAAGCTCAATCCAGAATTTACCAATTTTCATTGCATTCATACAGGTACGGTTTTGGGGCATACTTCAATATTCTTCCAGGATCTGAATGGTCTGCTCTTATGCTGACATATGGTTTTCCTCTAGCTATCATTGGCATGGCTCTCAAGGTTATTATCTCTTACTTCCAATGTACATATAATATCATACGAACTTTCACCTGCTGTAAATATGATCACTAGCTTATTTCGCATCATATGTACTTTCTGTATATTGTCATCATTTAACAACCTTTTCTTAATTGAGTTGCTGGTCATATTCTTTGTCCTTCTCCACACTTTTGATGTGTTTATTTTATATTGTTTTCTAGTATGCAGAGCTTAAGCCTGTACCTTGCTTGACCTATTCGGATGCTCTGCCACTCAGAGAAAAATGTGCAACTGATATACTTAAGCAGGTATATCTCATGTCTCTGTCACAAATTTCTTCTGCAACTATTTCAGCCTCTATGTTACTGCTAGTATTCATTAACCTTAGTTACTTTTGTATGACGTTAGAACATTCTTGAAGCAATGTATGTGGCCTAAACTTGACCATGTCAGCAGCTAGTTTCTAAGTTTACACATGCTATGCTAGTAATATATATAATATATATATATATATATATATAGGGCGAATTACATTTAGTTACCCTGACGTTTGCCCTAATTACAAATTAGTCCCTCTTGTTTCAGAAATTACATATTAGTCCCTACTTTTTACGGACCGTTTGAGGTCCCTCGGAACCGTTAGGGTTCCGTCAATTTTATAGTTTAAATTTCCAAAAATGCCCCCAGGGACTAATATGTAATTTTACTTTAGTAAAGGGATCGTTTTGTAATAACACGAAAAGTTGGGGGACTTTTTTGTATAATACATATTTTTTATTTTTGAGAAAATTAGATACGATCAACAATAATTTAATATTACTTATATTATATAAATATTTTCAATAATAATCAAATAGAAATTATTTATTAATTTTTTTTAAATCAAAATTATTTATTAATACTAGGCTAATTTTAATATTAAAATTTTAATATAAATGTTTTATCTGTATAATTAAAATTTTTGATCTTTTTTCTTATAATATGTATTTTATATTTTTTTAAAATTTTAATATATCTACAATACATATATTTTTTTTTTATCTGTATCTACAACAATTTAATACGAATAATTTAAAAAATAATATTTTCAATTAATTATCAAATACAAATTATTTTATATAAAAAATAGAAAAGAAATATTCAATGGATCTGCACCTTCTTCATCCCAATCTACAACCTCTTTTCCAAATCACCATAGCCACCATCAGCCACCGTCTTCTCCAAATCACCATAGCCACCACGGCAAAACCACAGATCTGTACACACGCACACACAGAGAGTTACACACGCACACAGGTACAAAATTATTTTCAAAATTTTTTTTAGATCTGGAAAATTTTCGAGAGTGGTGGACAGTTGGTGGGTGCTGCTTGGTAAAGGGTGGTTGGAATCGTGGTGCAGCGAGAAGAGAGAGAACGATGGTGGGCTGGCGGTGGTGGTACTGCGTGACAAACGAGGGTGGCCGATGGTGATGGTGTTGCGTTGAGAGTGAGAGAGAGGACACCGGTGGTGGTGGTGTTGCGGCGAGAGCAAGAGAGAGAGAGAGAACACCGGTGACGGTGGTGTTACTGTGCTTCGCGGCGGTGCGGCAGCGGCGTGGCATTGGCGGCCGGCGTTTCCTGCGTTTCTTTTTGGGGGTGTGGGTAATATATATATATGTGTGTATTTATGTATGTATGTAAAATGATATTATTGTATGAATATTTTAAATGAAATTTTAAATGGTGAAATGATTTATATGTTTAAATTAAATTTTTAGTATTTAACGATGGAGAAATTACATTTAGATCCCCTGAGGTTTGCCCTAATTACAAATCAATCCCTCTTATTTGGGAAATTACATATTAGTCCCTGGGGGCATTTTTGGAAATTCAAACTATAAAATTGACGGAACCCTAACGGTTCCGAGGGACCTCAAACGGTCCGTAAAATGTAGGGACTAATATGTAATTTCCGAAACAAGAGGGACTAATTTGTAAATAGGGCAAATCTCAGGGTACCTAAATGTAATTCGCCCATATATATATATATATATATATATAACGAAGACAGATTTCTTTCCTCAAAAATACATATTTTCTTTCACTGTTCTAATTTCTAAGATTTAATCCTTCCATACTATTTTTTTGCTTGTGCTCACTATTACTGCAATGTGTTTCCTCTCAGAGCTTCTTGTATTGAGTGTGAAACTAATGATTTCTTAATTATTTCCATTTCATGTGTTGCCGTTATATGAATTGCTTATTGTACTTTGACCCCCTTCTTCCTTTTGCTAAAGAATTACTTTTCATCTTGTTTGTTAGGTCAGAAGTGATGTCACTAGATACCGTTATGGGGACGAGCAGCATCTAGAAGAAGCTTTAAAGCGAATCTTCCAGTATGGCCAGGTACTCAAAACCCTCCTATTTTTCCAGCTTTCCCTGCTCTGTCTTCGTGTATAAAGATTAATATCAATTTTACTTCCCAGATACCTTCGTTTTCTTATGGAAGATATGAAACACAATCTAGTCTGGGTTTGACTGCGGACGTCAACACAACTTATACATAATTAATTATCATGAACAAGATAATACTAGTAGTGGACATAATGTACAGAGCCAAGAAAATGCAATGCATTATTAACTAATAGCCACATTTTAACATCTACTTGTGCCAAGATTTTGCAGTTCAATTGGGATCCTTCTAGATCAATCTGAGATTGTAATATATTAAAAGCATGCATTAGTTGTCTGCATGTTTATTTAAAATTATTTGAAGATAAAATTATCAAATCTCTTTTCTTCTTCTTGTAGGGTGGAGGCATTCCCCGAAGAAGTGCTCCAACACTACAAATGATTAGGGAAGAAGTATGACCCTGAAACTTGATTTATTTCGGCAGTCAATATATTGCTATATTTTTTATCTCCCATTTCGAGCTTAACTATGTTTGAGCCCTTTAAACTGTAAATGCTGTTCTACATATAATGAACTTTTGTTTTAGTTGCCTAAAGATGCCAATATTGAAAGATAGTTTCATACTTGATTTACTAATTTGATGAGCTGCTTCCACTACAGTATGTTGATCATATGATTATTTGTGTTTATTTGTGTTGTTAGGTTACTGAGGACGGTAAATACTGTCTGGTATTGGTATTTGAGGCAAAATTTCTGGAGTTGTCAGATTTTGAACAAAGACAGGTGATGAATTTACTCCCATTTACGATTCAGTAGGTCTGCTTTCTATTTACATATCAATAATGAACTTTCTTCAATTTCCTTTTTCTCTACTTCTCTTTTACGGAAAATAGTAATATGGTTTCTCATTGTTCGTGTTTCTTCTCCACAACTTCGTGTTGCCTAATTGCTTCGAAAATCTTCGTTTCTAGGCAAAATTTTCTTCTTTCTTTGGACCAGGGATCACAGCTGAAATTGGTAAATTTTACAGCCTTGTTTGTGCAATATACAATTTCAAGTTTTTGTTACATCAATGGATTGTGATTTAGGAGCTCTTCTGACTAATAGTCATGAGTTTGTCAATGCAGTGAAGGGAGAGGGCAGTTTATATGAAGTTAAACTAATTTCCAACACATCATAGATGTGGAAGTTCTTACAGGTCTTCTGTTCTGTGGGTAAAAATAGAAACATGTTCTCAAGGGATTTTGTACATTTGTTACCAGATTGTATAGCTTATTTTCTTATATTATTTATTGATATAGCAGTAGCGTGAGATTATTTCCATTCAGTTCTCAGTCCTCCTTTCTCCACTTTGTATCTTTATTTGTTTTACATGCACTTCCCAAATTGTAAAATCAAATTTTAAATGATTGAATCTAATAATAATGTTTGCAAAACCTTCTGGTTTCGGGAAATTCGAATACACGGAGGCAAGTGCTATTTAGAGAAATATAACTGAAATCACTTTTATTCGACATAATAAATAAACTTTCAATTGTTTGCGAAACTAACCTAAAAATTAGAAGTGGATCGTCATATGTTTCTAAATCTACGTGTACATATAATAACTAAAATCTGTTTTCCAAATGCTCTTAAAATGTTGGGATAAATATTTTGAACATATTATATTATCGCGATTTTTTAAGTTTTCATCCTAAAATATAAAAAATAACGTTTGCATCCTCAACTATTATTTTTTAATAAATTACAACCTGATTCTAATGGATGTCTTACACGTACACGAAATTTCTTCCACGTGTCACACGATGAGTGGAATCACTTTGCATTTCATGTCACACGATGAGTGAAATTGTTGAGTGCAAAATTCGCATGGATTTAAGCATTGATTAGAGTATATTTTTGTGCCGGTTCATGCGTTTATGTGTTTATTTTGCTCCATTTAGGTGTTTTAGTGTAACGCCCCGGTTTTTCCATTCAATCATTATGTGTTAATTTATAAATTTCATGACATTAGATTCTTAATATTTCCATGAATTAATTGTTAATGTGAATATTTTCTCATATATGACCCTAATTGCTCAATTATCTTAATATGTGGATTTAATTGCATAATATGATTCGGAGTTAAATGATCATTTTACATGGATTAAAACTTAATTGCATGCATTCAAATAATGGAGGGACTTATTTGCAAAATGCGATGAGTCATAAGAGTTAGTGGAAGACTTTTGTGTATATCTATGCATTACATACATAATATATCATATACATTCATATCTCTTCCATTTTCATTTCATCAAAAACCACACACACACACTAATACATGATTTTTACACCAAGAGGAAGGAAGGGGATTTCATCTCATTTTCAAGCTAGAATTCAAGGAGAAATTGTATAAGTGGAAGCATCTTCATCATCTCATCATTCCATTCCTTCTTCTTTCATTTCAAGGTAAAAATGGATGATTTGCTTGAACTATTGAGTGATTATATGAAGTACGGTTTGTGAATTTAGATAGTATTTCTTGTTCATTCTTGATTAGAAGCATGTTTAGGGCCTTATATTCCAAAGCTTGCATGAAAACATGAAGTGTATGAAAGTTGGATGATATGAAATTATAAGGGTTTGAATGATGAATTTTGATGATCTAAGCATGTTTCCTTGGATTAAATGTTAACTTAATGATGTCTCCAAGTTATATGCATGATATATGATTGTTTTGGAGCATTTTAGTTGAGTTTGCTTTGGGTTTTGATCCCTTTTCTTTCTCCTCCGAAGCAACCCCTATTTTTCCCCTTTTTCCAGCTCTGGAAGGGTACCCGGGCGGGTACTTTTGTCCCGTAAAGCTTCTGGACAGCTTTACCCGGCCGGGGAATTTTTCCCTTGAACTTTACCCGGCCGGGTACTCCCTCATCCGAACTCCAAATGACCTGATTTTTGAACCGTTGGAAACCTCTTGAAGTATAGAACAACCTCAAATTGGAATCATCTCAATATCTTTTCTATTTTGTGAGATATAAACAATTCTTTCAGGTGTCGCCACTTTCCTGACAAACTGCACTCGCCTAACTTCAAGCTTATACCATTTTCTCCTCACTTTGAACTAGAAAACGAGTCATATATCATCGGAAAGGCCTTTGTGTCTAGTTTCATTCCCAACAAACAAAACTCATTTCCCGCTTCTAAAATTAAAAATATTCCAGTTTTCCCTCAGCATGTACGTTTCTTAAAATTGTCGGTTTTTACCAAATTTCACCAAAACCCCTCTTCTTGCCTTCCTTTCACTTCCTTGGCTCCCATATGTGAATTATATGAGTTATATACTTGGTTTATTGATAATTATGCTTTTATTTGACATTCATTAATTGTTATTGCGTGACATATTGATCATGACTTTGCCGTGCGTCGTAAATGGTTCATACGAGTTGAGTCTTACGTACACTTGTCCTTGTTACACAGATCACTTTCCAGGTGACAAGGAGCACACTCAGTAGGGTGTATCCTTGAGTTCTTTCATTGGTAAAGGTGAGGTTTAATTTCTAAATATATAGAACCCATATAACCCTATGTGACGTTTTAAGCCAAAATGTATCTATATATCTATAGTTTTCCAATATCTATTGATTTTCAACTGGTTTCACAGATCGAACGGATTGATTGATTGATTGTTTTGGCGAGTGAAACATGTTCACTTTGGGTCCGAGGGTAGTGTATTGAGCCAACCGAGGAAGCAAGGGCTGACAGGTAACTCTTGCACTATCCTCACAAACCTTGGGATGCCCTGTAACACCCCAAACGGAGGATGCCACATCCCCCGCACTGTGATCCAGACCCGGTAATGAAATGGAAGTCCATGCCCGAGTCCGAATCAGAGCGAATGGGAGACAAACTCACACGCTATGCTAGGCGGATCTAACTCAACAAAACTCAGAGCGCGGAAGCAATTCAAACATTCAAACAAGATAGCGGAAGCATTTAAATCAACATTCAAAACAAGTGACGGGTTCAACTAGCATAGATACTTAGTCCCGAACATCAACATAATGTAATACTCATCAAGTGCCACACAGGGCTACAGAAAGGTAAAGTATAATCTCAAGTCTACAAGTCATGACATAAATAAAGTGTATGAAAGACAAATACAACTAGAAAGGCTAGACCGACGAAGTGCAACTCAAATGACTCACTCCCGCCTAGCAAACGCCAACAGACCTGCAACTAAAAGTTAAATGAGGGTCCAGTCAACTTGACCGAGTGAGGGGACTAACGCATACCCACAATATATATATAGAGAGCATAACACATAATAAAATGATGGACTCATGAACCGGGGATAGGTGTTGCATACCAAAACATTTCGAAATAACCCAAATAAATATAGATATAAGTTTAGAAACCATTTTCCAGAAAGACTCTATCCCGATTCATAATTCCATAACATTACATAATCAACTGCTCAGCGAGTACGAGCTTCCAACCTCAACTCCTCATAACATAAATCAAAATCAATCCCTCCGCTACACCAGTGATAGAGGAGATGTACTGTCCCCAAACCATCTATAATAAACCGTCTAAAATAGACTCACCCTCAAGCGGTAGCGAACCCACAAGAGTCCTCCCCGGCCTTAGCCGAAGGCTCAAGATACCACACCTTCCCTACAACACGGGTCGCGTGAAGATATCTCAAATGGAACTACACACAGACTGATCCCTGGCGGCCCTATACCGTTCCAGGGTTGTCTATCCCATAGCTCCTTGGATCCACAACAGAACAGATCATAACATAATATAACATACGCCAATCTTTCATGGCAATCTCGCTACATAATCAAAACACAACTATTTTTCCAAAATAGCTTATATATGCCTCAAAAACTGGTTTATATATTTTATCCCTACGTGATGGAACTTTAAGTCTCATGACCTCCACCCACACAGGACGCACGCAAGATCAGAAACATATCCTATCCAACACATACGTATTTATAGTAGGGTATACTCGCATGCAAGGGTAGAAATCAGCATGTAAAGGCCATAGGTCGCATAACTATACAAAATCATAAACCTCACCTGAGAGACGACGAGACGCAGAAACTGAGAAGACGATGAAAACTTGATCGGGTTATCTCCGCCATGGAGATCACTGACAGAAAGGGAAACACGAAGTACTTATGAGACAAGACTCAAACATGAACCACATAAACGCACGACAAGGGTCATGAGATGCTATGATACGAATCCAAGAATTATAAAATGGTATGATATGTTGTGAACGTAGTCATGTGCACAATTAATATCCCACATAGCAAATAGATACACAATTCAATTATTGCATGAGTCAATTAGCCACTTAACATGTTTACAACAATCTAAACACTAATCAAGACGAGGCAAGTTAACTACGAGGATCCACACCATTTCCAATTAGTTACAATCATCTTATCAGATCAAATCACATAACAATTTACAAGGAAATTACATCTTTACAATACAATAATATTTCAACCTACATTTCTTAACAATGAAATTACTAATTAACTAGCTCAATTAATACATGTTAGTGCCGGAATTAATTGTAAGGTTAAATCGTGTGTATACATAATAAACCAAAAGATATTTATATACAAACACAACACACGTGCACCTAATTACATGTTATAAACTAATTCAAATAAAATTATAAGAATTCATATCGAATAACAAATTCATTATTGAACTAAGGTTTCAAGCTTAAAACCAACTCAGATAATTAGCCAACCCACTTAAATAGATTTAGTTCAAAAACCGAATCACTTAAATAAATTGACAACACTCGAGTATAAAGTTTAGGAATAATTCACAATTAGACAGCTATGTACAATTCGCACATATATATTTCATAGTTAACCATACTATATTGTTAAAACATCATCCATTAATTAATCACTAAGCAGGTTCAATTAGATTAATTCATTCCCAACATACATTAGAATTAGTCAAATTTAAACAACTAATTTCCAGATTATACAATTCAGGTGTTATAAAATAATCCTAATTTACAAGTTATCACAAGTATACAATAATTAGATCCTTCATTAACACTTACAGCAAAAACCGATACAAAATTCATTCAATAGGTTGAATACAAAATTCAGAAATTGAAATTGGAATGCAAGAATGGTGAAGAGAGTAGCATTCCAGCAGCTTACAATTGGAAATTGAAAGATTAAATGAGGGAGAGAGCTGCATGCGTGATGGCAACTCGCCGGACTCCATGGCAGCTGGCAGTGGTGGCGCATCATTGGTCGGTCGGCGGCGGTGACTCCAGGAAAGAGACGCCGGCAGTAACAGAGGACCATGGCCAAGATGACAGTTGCTGCTACTATCGTCCTGCTCCCTTGGTATCTCGAGAATGGAGACTGAGGAGAAGAATGAAAGAGTTACCGGTGGTTGTTACTGTTGCTGAGAGATCGTCGGTGGGGCTTGAGGCAGTGGCTGGAGAGGCGATGATAACCCATCGTTGCTGCTTAGAAGCGGGTGAAGGCGCTCTGCCCCTTTCTTGAGGCTGGATCTATGATCGGATGGCCGTTGCTATCGGCGCTTGCAGTGGTGGATGGCTAGCGGTGGTTGCGTCATTCTTCTACGCGGCTGAGAGTGAGGAAAGACAGGGGAGAGACGCTTGGCGGTGTCTCGTCGGAGGCTATCGGAATCCATGGCTGTCCAAAGCTGGTGGATGGTGGTGGGACAGCCGGTGATCGAGAGAGAAAGAGAGAGAGACGATTGCTACTTGTTTCCTTTGGATCTGGAACGAGAGAGAGAGATGATTGAAGGTGGGGGTTGGTCAAATCTGGAATGGAGGCTGACGGTGGAGACGACACGACGGTGATTGTTCGATGGGGAGAAGACTGTTGCGTCGCTACTTGAAACCGAAAGGGGGAGACGTCGGATCTGCATCTAGACCGCCATGGCTGTTGGTGCACGGCGGCGGAGAACTAGAAGGTGGTGAAAAGGGGATTCTCAGATCTGGGCGAAGAAACGAGGTTGCGGCTGGTTGTTGACCAAAGCAGGGTGTCCGGATCTGAGTGGTGTTGGCCTCGAATCGTCGTCGGCGATGGTGTGGCTAAGGAAGAAGGCGTCGCTGGTGAACGAAGGGAGAAAGCGGAGAAGGGAAGGTGGCGGTGGCGATGTGGTGTCACCGGGAAGGGGCTGTTATCGGCAAGTGAAGGTGGCGGCGATGATGGTTGGCGGAGATGAAGCTGCCACGCTGCTGCTACTCCAGAAGACGAAGGGAGGAAGAAGAATGAAATGGAACGCAGACTAGGGTTTCGGGATCTTAAGGGTGGTCTTCTCCCAAAATTGTAATCAAGTCCCCCAAAGATTAAAGTTATACAATTAAGTTCTCAAGTTCCGAATAAGATCGATCAAGTCCAATTAGAGATTAGGAAATTATAAAGGTACCCCCAAGATTCCGAGTAGTGTCCAGTTACGTTCAAATTGAATTTCTCCTAATTAGAATTAGATCCCCAATTTTAATTAATTTCAGATTAGTCCACATAATTTAAATTAAAGAGCAATTAGGCACTAAACACATATTTCAATTAAGTCCACATATTTTCATAAGGTTGCAATTGAGTCAATTAAACTATTAAAACATAAATAAAGCAATTCAAGCATAAGCAGAGTTAAATAAATAACAATCTAATCGCACGAAAACGATATCGTATCTTGCTCCAAAAATGCGGGGTGTTACATGCCCCCTGAACCCACTAGGAGATTAGTGGGGGAAGGAGTTCCGGGCATAGGGACTCATGAACCCTATGCTCAATGAGATTGGGTGGTGGGGCCTTGCAATCCCACCATCACCTGAGGAAGAAGGGAACTGAAACTGCTTATTGTGCACTGTAATAACTTGCATGCTTACTTAACCATTGATAATCTAAATATTGGTCATGTTCACTGTCGGAGTAAGGTTGGAGAACTGCCCTCACTCGCCGGGCCACTGATTGAATTGAAGTGATAACGATTGTATTGTTAAATTAGTTAGTTGTAATCTCGAGCGAGCTGTATTTTATTATTGAACTTATATTGCTTCCCTTTTATAAAACCTTACCCAAGACTATGACTTGCATGGTAATTGCGCTAATATTTATTTATAAACCCCTCGCTCAGTCTTTCATAGACTGACACCTCACACTTTTCAGGTTTTCAAGGGTTGGCGCTAGGCGGGAGTCGAGTTAAGTCAAGTGGTCTTTATTTCGAGTCTAGCACAGTTCATGTATATTATTGATGCATATGTACTTTATAACTAGAGCTTGGTATACTTGGAATTGTGTATATTGAATCATGGGAAATGAATTTCAAAGATGATGGTATAGACCTATATTATGCTTTTATTTGATTGTTATGCATGTGGTTTATAATTGAGGGTTAGTCCCGCCTAGCTAGATTGTTTTTTTTATTGTCACCCGTTCGCTATAGGTTGGTTCATGTACGGACTATCCATTTCGTATGTGGATCGACTTATAGTGGGGGGGTGTGGCATCTCGGCGTTCCGGGTGCTACATTTAGAGGTTGGAGTTAAGAAACGGCGAAACGAGGTGAATTCACGCATTTTTCGAGGAAATAGGAGTAACCCCCGTTACCCCTTAGATGTACAATGTTGTTAACCCTCGTTAACGGACACAGGAGCATCGCTTTTGGCAAAGTATGGGAGTAACGGGCGTTATTCCCTGGAAGTACAACTCTGGTAATGGCCGTTACCAAAGGCAATAAGAGGAACTCTTTGGCGCAGGAGGGGTAACGGGCAGAAGGAAAGTGGTAACGCCCATTACCACTTATAAAAGCGTTATTGCGATTTCACGCTGGTAAAGGGCATTAATAATGGTTGTGCATGGAGAGGTAACGCCCGTTACCTAGGGCGGCGAGCAAATTTTGAGCAGATATTTAAGTGAGTTTAGGAGTCTTTTTGGGACCTTCGTCCCGTTCGTGACCTAGTTTTTGAGAGAAGAGGCACGGAGCTTGGAAGAGTTGTTCAGAGAATTTCGAGAAGACGAAAGGATCGAGTTCTTAAAAACAATTTCATTTTTTCCAGTTTTATTTATTGCTTTCGTTATCAAACTAATTCCTCTAAGTTTTGTTTTAATCCGTTTTTACATGTTAGATTTGTTTTCCAGAATTTATGAATGTTTAGGGTTTCGTTTTTGAGACTTGGTTTTGAATTGATGAACATGAATTTCTTTAATGCAATTTACTTTATTTTTATGAGTTTTGAATTAACTGTGTGTAACGCCCCGGTTTTTCAATTGTACAAATATGCCGTATGTGTTTATAAATTGCGCAATTAAATTATTTGATTATGTGATTAATTATTTATGAGTGTTTTAAATATTAAATTTTAATACAAATTGTTATTAGTTTATTTTATTTTATTTTATTTTTATTTCATTAAATTGGAATTTATTTAAATCGATAATTAAGAATTAATGTTAATTAATCATGTTTTAATTATATTAATTAATTTCCACATTTAAACCGTTGACTTTCAGTTTTAATTTAAAAATAGAATTTGAATTTTATTATTTAAATTGAAATGTTATGAAATTGTTACGTTTGCGCATGAGTGTTTTAATCGTGCGTCATTCTTATATGATTTGATATCGAAATTTCGTGAAAATTTAGTATGTTATAGATTTATGTGTTATGAACTTGTATATTTGCTCGTTTTATGTTTTCGATCTCGTTTGACGTGGTAACGAATTTATTTTGATTTGTGGAACCAAATCGGGGCCTAACGAGCAATTAGCGCACCCTTGGTTCCGTATGTGATATCTTGAGCTCGGGAACTCGGATTCGAGTTCCGTCACTTCCGTTGAACTCGTATCGAAGATTCGAGTTCAATAGAACTAGCCTCATATTTTTGTAAACTCATTTTGATCTCCGAACTTTAACCGAAACTTGTGATGTTTGCCTAAATGACCACCTTCCACAACCATAACTTGAACCATAGTTAACTAAATGGAGTGAAACTTGGACCCACTTGACCCTAACTTAAGAATCTATCATCCCTCTCTCCCTCACATCAATCCACACAAGAGATAAGAGAAAAAAATCAGATGTTTGAGCAGCATCAGCTCCAATCCCGTAACTATTCGCCCAAGGGAGATTTTGAGCTCCAATCTCCATTTTCTTCCATCTTCTTCAAGGGGTAAGCTTATACTTGATATCTATATGCTTATGTAATTATTTTCATCCTTAATTTTCTGAATTTGAGCCATGTTTGATTGAGATTTGAATCATAAATGAATAGTTAGGTTTAATCCCCATTTCTTGAATGCATGACCTTATTTTCGAATTCTTTGAGAATTAATGCATGATATATGACCATTCCAACTTCCTTTACTTGATCTTGGACTGGAATTTGATTTATATGAAGTGTATATGGAACCACCATGATTGAAATGGAAGTTGGAAGCTTGATTTGAGCTGCTGTTATTTCTTTGTTACTGCTGTCATTGCTACGTGCTGCTGTGTGTTATTTGCTACCTTGAATACCTGCATTTGTTGCTGCTTTGTTGTTTGCTGCTGCTGTGTGTTAAGGAAGGAAAAACAGGGGAAAGCTTGGTCTTGAGCTGCTGCGTTGCTTGTGTACTGTAACTCCCCGGCCGGGGAGATTTTATACATGAAATTACCAGGCCAGGTGCCCCCTTTTTGCAGAAGCTGCTGTGTGAGAGTCCCCGGGCGGGGACTGCTGTGTACAGAATCTCCCCAGGTGGGGAGATATGGTTGGAGTGCCTACGTTGCTGCTGTTGTTTCCTTTCTTTTTCTTTGCTGCCGCTTGTGTATATATATTTATATAACTACTGTTGTATTTGTGTGTACGTATATATATATTTGTGGTATGTGTTTGTGCATGCATGTGTTTTGTTTGTGCATATGTGTGTGTGTGCGTGAGTATAGTATATGTAACGCCCCAAATTCCGGAAGTTCAGGTAAGCACGCCACGTGCGGGTCTTCGGGAGTTGGGAGTTTAAGTTTATACATTTACTTGCTTATTATGATTTCATTATAATATTGTGTGCATTATACAATTCTCTATATTTATATGAATTAATTTTAATGTGAAATTCATGAATTAAGTGATAGTGTGCTTAATTGTATTATGTGACTTTAATTGATCATTTCATGAATTTATGGACTCAATTGCATAACTTGGATTGGAGTTAATGGATCTTTTAGGTAGGGATAATACTTGATTGCATTCATTTAAATAACCTAGGGACTTGTTTGCAAATTGGGGACATATGTTTAGATAGTGGATGATATAATATATATCTAGTATATGCATCTCTTCCAACACTCTCATACATCACATACACACAAGAACAACACACATACACACCCTAAGGATCGGTCCTTACACATTCAAGAGAGAAGAAGGAAGATTTCAACTAATCTCAAGCTATTTTGAGGAACTTTGGAGCTAGAAGCATCAACATCTTCATCTCTTCATCTCATCTCATTCTTCATTCATTTCAAGGTATATATGGAAGCATGGATTGAATTTCTTGATTGGTTATGAGAGTAGGGTTTGATGTTAGCTTGATGCTTTCTTGGTTATTCTTGTATAGAAGCATGTTTAGGTCCTTTTTCCCTTCATTCTTGCCTAATACATGAGGTTATGTGATGGTTGGTGTATATGAATAATTATGGGGTTTTGGGGCTTGATTCTTGGAGATTTGATGCATATTTATTGGTTTGATTGTTGAATACTTGAAGTATGATGCATATATGAGGTGTTTTAACAATTGTTTTGGTTGGTGTTTGGGATTTATTTGGTTTGGAGTTGGTTTTGCATGGAAACCCCTGTTTTCTCCCCTGTTTTTCTGTCACGCACAGGTGACACGGGCGTGTCACCTTTGCTTTGTTCTGCGTGACACGGGGGTGCGGGTTGGCTGGGGCGGTTTTTCTGTACCGTGACACGGGGGTGTCACGGTTTGCCTTGTTTTGGTGACACGGGCGTGTCACCTTGTTTTGCAAGCTTTTGGTCCGCTGTACCGTGACACGGGGGTGTCACGGCTTAGTGTAATTTTGTGACACGGGCGTGTCACTCCCTGTTTTCTTGCATATTGTTTTGCATGCTTGGATGTACGTGTATGTGTTATATACTTGGGTTATTGACATCATGCTCGTATTTGACATTCATTAAATAATTATCGCATAACATATTGGTGTATGATTTTGCCGTTCGTCATACTTGGTTCATTCGAGTCGAGTCTTACTTCACACTTGTCCTTGTTGCACAGATCACGGTCCCGGTTTTGAGGAGCCCGCTCAGTAGGGTGCCCTCTTGCTTTCTTTTGGTCGTCTGGTCAGGTGAGGTTTAAATTCTAGATAAATAGAACCCTTACAACCCCTATGTGACTATTTCGGCCAAAATGTATATATATATATATCTATAGTTTGCGAACCTTATGACTTTCAAATGATTTGATAAAATGGATTGATTGATTGACGGATTGATCGTATTGGGGCGAGTATTGAATTGCACTGTGGGCCCGAGGATAGTGGCTCGAGCCAACCGGGAAAGCATGGGCTGACGGGTAACTCGAGTGCTATCCTCACCAAATGGGATGACCCCTGAACCCCCTAGGAGATTAGGGGAGGAAGGAGTTCCGGGCTTAGGGATTCATGTACCCTCTGCCCAGACTGATTGGATGGTGGGGCCTTGTAATCCCACCATCACCCGGAGGAAGAAGGATGGACTGAAACTGCTAATTGTGCACAGTAAATAATTGCTTGATCACCTAATCACCTAATAAATTGATTGATTGTACACGGTCGGAGCAAGGTTGGAGAATTGCCCTCACTCGCCGGGCCACATATTGATTGTATTGAACCGAATTAATTGATAAACTGAATTAGTGGTAATCTCGGGCGATAGTACCTTTTTCTCTTACTATTGGTGTTGTGATTTTCTAAAATTATTACCCGAGATTATAACTTGCCTGTAAGTGCGCATATATTTATTTATACCCCTCGCTCAGTCCGTTTGGACTGACACCTCAACTTTTCAGTTTTGCAGGTTCGTGCTAGGCGGGGATTAGAGTCTCGTGTCTTTTATTCGGGTCTAGCATTGCACCTTCATATTTTGTACTTGTTATTTTGTATTAAATCTTACATTATACTTGAATAGAGATTGTATTGGTATGATTTGTCGGTACCTATAAGTAAATATGTAAATATGGTATCTATATGTATTGAATGCTTTTGCTTCCGCTATTTTATTGCTCTGAGTTGTTTTTGTTTTATTGAGGGTACCCGCCTAGCTTTGCGTTTTTTTATTGTCTCCCGTTCGCTATAGTTTCGGTTCATGTATGAATTGCCCGTTTCATATGTGGATTGAGCCTATAGTGCGGGGGATGTGGCGCCTAGCGTTCCGGGTGCTACAGTATAAATATATATGTATTTATATATGGTGTGATTGAGCATATGTGTGCATGGTTCATATATATATATAATATGTATTATATAGGATATGTTTGTGCATGCAGGTATATGTGTAAATATATATAATGCGTGTATATATATATTATATAGGTAATGGATATATATTAAATAGTATATGTATATGTATGTGTGAATATATATATATAAATATATTTATATATATTAAGTGATTATATATATGTTTATGTATATTGTATATATTTTATATATTATGTGATTTATTTGAATTTTAGAATTTAATTGTTAACTATTTCGCGTTATTTAATTACCGATCATTGCTTGAACGTTTGTATTTATCTATTTCTAATTGTAAACGTGAAATAGTACGTGTTATGATCATTATATGAAATTCTTGGATGCATTTGATATAAAATGCGAAGATATGAATTCTAAATGAATTTATGAGACTAAAATAGTAATATTATTTCATGAAATGTGATCTTTTAATTGAGGAATTTTATGTTATGACTTATGGACTTAATTTATGGAATTGATTGTTATCTATTTTATATTCAGCATACTTAAATGATTTGAATGTCTGTGTTTTGTTTAATTTATAATTGTAAACTTGATATATTTAAGTTTTAATTGTTATATGAAATTTATGACTTGAATTGCTATGAATTCTGAAACATTGAATATGAAACTCTCATGTATGAAACATGTTGAATGAAATACTTGGTAGTGTGACTTCTTAACATGATTTATACCTCGTATGCATCTCATATCATGTGCATAACATGCCGTGCGTCGTATATGGTTCATATGGAGTCTTGAGTCTCACGAATACGTTACGTTATCCTTTGTACAGTTTTCTCCAGGGCGGAGACGTACCGGGTTCTTAGGACACTTTCAAGTCTTCTTGTCTTCTTGGTTTGTTCGGTAAGAGGCGTTCAGGTGGGTTTCTCTACTATTTAGATAAATGACACTATATAATCCCAATGTGTAAAGATTTCGGCTAAAACTATTATATGTATATAGAGTCGTTTTCAAGAGTAAATGATTTCAACGTAGAGCCTTTATTTTATGAACCTACCAAACGTTTTGGCGAGAAAGAATGAATGAATGCACAGAATGGGGCCTAAGGATTTGGTGTGAGTGGTGACCCGAGGAGGCATGGGCTGACGGTGATCCCTCACACTAGTTCCACCAATGACCGGCGTAACCGGACCTCTTTAGGAGTTAGCGAGGAATGGACGCTGAGTGCCATCTGGGGAGTCATGTTCCCCTTTTGGTCAATTAATGGATGGTTCGGGCCGATCACCCGGCCATCACCCGGAGGAAGAAGGTGTAAATGTTCATGAATGTGCACAAAATAATGTAATGCATGAAAGAAATAAAGAATGAATGAATGTTTAATGAACTACACGAGGTGTTGGTTGGAGATAATGCGCGCCCACTCGCCGGGCCACAAATGACCTAATGAAAAATGAACGTTATAATCCCTTTTGATGACTTCCTTATGTTACCCACTTGGGATGTAGCACCCTAACACCCAAGGCACTACATCCCCCGCACTATAGCCCGATCCACATACGAAATGGGCAATCCGTATATAAACTGAAACTATAGCGAACGGGTGACAATCAAAATAAACGAGCTAGGCGGGACACTCCCCAACATAAACCATCAAAATAGGACAATAAAAGCGGAAGCATATTACTTAATACGTATAGGTACCATATTTACCAATATAAATACCTAATAGATACCAACATTAACTATCAATACATTATCATCTCTCATATGTAATATACATATCCAAGTATTCAAAATATAATAACAACGATCATAACATGCTGTACATGAGAGGTACAATGCTAGACTCGATGTAATGCAAGACCTGACTCACTCCCGCCTAGCACGACCACGATCAAAAGTACCTGAAAAGTGAGGTATCAGTCTACCGAAGACTGAGTGAGGGGCAATAAATATATATAAAGCACACATCACATGCAAGTTGTATCCTCGGGTGAAGACTTGGAAATGAAATAAATATATAGTTCAAGAATAACTTGTTCTTTGCCCGAGATTACAACTAATCAGTTTAATATGTTAACTTGATCATTTCATGAAACATGTTGCCCCGGGCGAGTAGGGCTATTCTCCAACCTTTACACCAATCGTGATCAATACGTGCTTGTATGATTAATTCAATACGTGATCATACATGTCGTTTAGTGCTCATTTAGACATATTCATGCTTGAAAACATGTAATAACCCGAGGACAACCCGTGGTGCCGGATCCGTCCCCAGTCTCCTTCTTCCTCTGGGTGATAGTGGGTTTGCAAGGCCCAACTATCCACGACATGGTGTATATAGGGAACATGACTCCCTACGCATGGAACTCCTTCCACCACTAATCTCCTAGTGACTTTGGGGGTGATCCCAATTAGGTGAGGATAATTCAGGAGTTACCCGTCAGCCCTTGCTTTCCCGGTTGGCTCAAGAATTACCCTCGGGCCCAAGTGCAATCATGACTCGCCAAAACATGCTTGAAATCATGAACAATCATAGCTTGTATGCTTGAAACTGTTTATAGTTTGGAAAACGTTTATAGATATAATACGTTTTGGCCGAAAATATCACATAAAGGTTGTAGGGTTCTATGTACCTAGAACAAAACCTCACCTTTTCTTACAAAATGAAACAAGGATATGCTCTAGGGAGCCTGCTCCTCATCCACGATCTCGTGACCTGTGCAAACACGACGTGTATACGTGAGACATGACTCAAAATAGACCAAATAGGATGAACGGTGGAAATGCAACGAGATGACGAGCAATGAACAATGTGGCATGAAAATATCTTGTTTTGGTACATATTCAATCATATAATAGCAATTTGGGGTCAAAGAAATCATTGGATCAAGGTGCTAAAAATTTAATTTTATGCAGAAACTTTTGTTCTGCCAGACGTGTGGGAACGGCCGTTCCTGCTTCCCTTTGAAAATGGGAAGGGCTGTTCCCGTGGCCCTTTAAAACGTGCCAGGGTTTTTAAAATATAAAGCGCGCCTTAGATGGGAACGGCCTTTCTAGCACTCAGGCCAAAATGGGAACGGTCGTTCCCAGGCTCGGCCGCCTAATTCAAATCAGAAGCGTGGGAACGACCGTTCCCATAAAGCCTTAAGGCAGGAAGGGCCGTTCCCAGCTTCTGCAACTGGAAAAACAGAGCAGAAGCAGGGGATGAGCTACGGCAACAACAAAACAACCACAAAAACCCAAGCCTTGATCCCCAAGTGCAAGAATTTCTGGAAATATGCATGTATACATCTTCAAGACATGATAATATATCAATTAAACACCTAAAACATGAGATATCATCAAGATTTCCAAGTTTCATGTTCATACTTCTTTTGATCATTCAAGCTCAAATCTTCCAATAATTCAAGTTGTAAATCAAGATAAAATCATATAATCATGCTTCAACCAGCCAATAATCCATTTATGCTATAATTCACAAACCCTAGCTATCACATATATGATCAAGAATCATGTAATCAACCATATACCCACCTTGAAATGAAAGAAATGAAGAAGAAAGATAGAGATGATGATCAAGCTTCAATTCTTGCAATATTTCTTGAAATTCTTGATGCAAAGGATGAAAATCTCTTCTTTCCTTTTGCTTCTTGAAACCGAGAGCATGAAAGGGGAAATATGATGTTGAATTTGATGAGAAAATGATCAAGGAAGCTTGGGGATACATTTTTACGTGATTCAACAATTTTGATTTGTGTGAAATGTTCAAATTGCCATTTAATCCTCCAAAAGTTCAAGTCATGCAATTGAGGATATGCGGTTTTGAAATATAATCAATCAAGTCCTTGAAAATCTATGCACTTTAGTCCCTAAATTTAAAGAAATAAACATCTAGGGACAATTCGGTAATTAAAGCACTCTCGACAATTATTTTACGTAATAAATATTTTTCCATAACTTGAAATAATTTTCCCAATGATATGATTTCATATAATTCACACAAACAATGCATCATGAATTTTTTATAAAATTATGGGATGTCACGTACGAAAAATAGAAATTTAAAAGGAATTAAAATAAATCCTACGCTCAAAACTCACACGCGGCGTGCTTACCTGTTCATCCGGAACCAGGGCGTTACATGGGAAATGCTCTAAAAACCTCATTTGGGATTATAACTTGCATGTGATTGTTAAATATTGTTGTATATGCTATTTATGTCTCATTTTATACCCACCAGTCTCTTATAGACTGAACCCGGATTGTTTTCAGTGTTCTTACATGTTTGGTTTGCTAGGCGGGAAGTCAAGTCTATTAAGTCTTTCGATTAAGTCAGAGTCGGTCCATGTGCATATTGAATCATGATTTGTTTAAGTATGAAGATGTAGGGTTTGTATTGATTATTACTATTATCATGAATTCAAGATAAGCTTACAAGAATAGAAAGAATCTGGGATTGATGTTTTATGATTTTATTGAATTTCGGGATTAGGTATCTCTGCTAATTGAATCCGTTGCTCTTTGCTTATCTTGTTATTTATGTATGTACCTTGCTTCCGCATTGATAATATTTCCATTTATTGTCTCTTTGGTTGCGTTAGTTAGCTCCTGCCTAGCTTAGCGAGTGTGTATGTCCCCGTTCACCGTGATTTAGCTCGGGTATGGATTATCCATTTCATATTCGGGTCGGTTCTCGGTGCGGGGGATGTGGTACCTTGCGCTCGGGTGCTACACTATGAGTAGCTAAATCCCTAGGGTTAGGGGAGTGATGATGAATGCATGTTAAGTGTTTGATATAATGCTTGAATGACTTGTGTTAATTCTTAGTTTGAGAACTGATTCGAAGTGAATTGCGACGGCCTGATCACCCTTATCATAATCTAGAATTACCTGAGAATTGAGAGATTGATGGTAATTGAGATTGTTTTCATAACTAGTTGATTCTAGGAATGCAAAGAGATTTGGTTCTTAATCTATAGAACGGTAAATCTTTTTCCATGCAAGCCACTAGAATTTGATTTGCACTAGTCTTGGTCTTGTTGGTTTAATTAATTCATTAATAATTGCGTGAGCAACGTTGAGCTTAATTGAACACTTGGTTATACCTTGAGAGAGGATAATACAAACTTAAGTGACTAGGTTGTAGAATTGGACTTGTCAAACGAGTACTATATTGAGCTCTGAGTGTATAAGTTATTACTCCCCAGCCTAATTAGTTTACTGAGTTTAATCAATGCGTGTGTTAGTAGTTAATTGTGTTTTATTCTAGTTAATTGTTTACTTCCGTTTTAATAGAGTAATAAACAACTTGAATTCGTTCGGTCTTTAGATTAGAAAGAGATATAAAGTAGTGATTGAATTCCCTTCCCTGTGGGTATGATCCTGTTGTGCTACGCGTATATCTTAAGTGTACACTTGCACGATTAGTTTAACTTATATAATCATAACAACAAGTTTTTGGCGCCGTTGCCGGGGAAGGCATTTTAAATCAATATTACTTAAATATTTTAATCTAGTGCTCTAGACCATTACCTTACTTTGTGCTGATAGTCTTTTGATATTGTGGAATTGGACTAAGGATTTCTTTTTCCTTTGTGCAGGTTCACGGTGCATGCGACGATCTCAAGATCCGAAACTAGTACCTTACGATCCGGAAATTAAGAGAACACTTAGTGCTATTAGGAGAAAGCGAAAGAAAGATAAGAAACCGACTACCATACCGATGGCTGATCCACCCCAAGATCCACCACCACCGGCCATAAGAGATTACAATGTGCCGAATGCGGGGGCAATTCAAACCGTAACCCGTCCCCCGATTGCAGCGAACAAGTTTGAGATCAAACCAGCTAAAATCAATTTGCTGCAAAACAATCAGTTTTCAGGATTACCACTGGAGGATCCGACATCACATCTTGAGTTCTTTCTTGAGGTGTGTGATACCTTCAAGATCCACAATGCCACCACTGATGCTATCCGAGTGAGGCTTTTCCACTTTTCACTAAGGGAACGAGCGAAAGCATGGTTGAGTACTATACCAAATGAATCCTTCCAGACTTGGGAGGCACTTTCTCAGGCTTTCTTAACTAAGTTTTTCCCATTGAGCAAGACCACGAAGTACAGGAATGATATTCAAGGTTTCAGACAATTAGATGGGGAATCCTTCTTTGAGGCTTGGGAGAGATTTAAAGATTTGCAGAAGTAGTGTCTGGATCATGGTATCCCTGGTTGGTTACTGATTCAGATATTCTACAATTGGATGTCCCCAACTTTCAGAGGGGCGATGGATGCCGCAGCTGGCGGAGCGTTCTTGTCAAAATCTGAAGCAGTAGCCACCGAACTGCTAGATAACATGTCCCAGAATGATGTGTTTGTGCATGAGAGGAGCCATTCCCAACCAATCAAGGTGGTTGTAGGAGTCTCAGAGTCAGATGGCCTAACCGCCATCAATGCCCAGTTTGAACCTATAAACAAGAGATTGGACCAACTTTCTGTGAACGTAGTTGGGACTCTAGTCCAACCAGTTCAGGTAACTTGTGAAATTTATAGTGGTCCACATTCATTTAACGTGTGTCCTTATACCAATGCAGGTGAACAGGTGCAAGAGTAAGTGAATTATGAAAATAACTCTAAGCCAGTGAATGATCCTTACTCGAACACATACAACCCAGGATGGAAGAACCATCCTCATTTTTCTTGGTCTAACAATCAGAATGTCCAACAACCACCACCTCAGCCTAGACTGCAGTTCTAGCCTAGGCCACAATTTCCACCGAGACAACAAGGCCAATTTCAGGGCCAACAGCAACATCCACCACCCCCACCCCAAAATCAACCTCAACAGGTACAAAAACAAGGATGAGAATCTGCACTGGAGAAGTTCATAGCCGTATCTTCGGATCGATATCAGAAATTGGAAACTCAAGTAGAACAGTTGGTGAATCAGAACAAGAATTTGGAGACTCAGATTGGTCAGATTGCCCAATCCTTGAACATGAGAGGGCCAGGAATACTACTGAAAATAATCCAAAAGAGCATTGTAAAGCCATAACCTTGAGAAGTGGTGAGGACGATAGAGGACCAGGATTACTTGCAGAATCTGATAGCGACAATATTAATGGTAAGAAGGTTGAGGAAGTAGTTGAAATGGAGAAGGTGAACATAGAGGATGAAAAGGACGAGCTCCCTTCAATGCTAAAAGTGAAGGTAGCACCAAAGTCTTATGCTCCACCAATTCAATTCCCACAACAACTACAGAAGCATAATATGGAGAAGCAATTCGAAAAATTTCTCAATATGTTCAAGCAGCTTCACTTTAACATTCCATTTGCAGAGGTGTTAGCTCAGATGCCTATGTATTTGAAGTTCTTGAAGGAGTTGGTGTCGGGGAAAAGGAAGCTTGAAGACCTCGCCACCTTTGCACTCATCGATGAATGCGGTGCCATCATTCAAAGGAAACTTCCACCGAAACTCAAGGACCTAGGGTGTTTTTCTATCCCTCTTAATATTGGTTCTTTGCAATTTTGTAATGTTTTATGTGATTTAGGAGCAAGTGTCAGTCTAATCCCCTTATCTATTTGTAGGTAATTGGGAGTGAAAGAGCTCAAGCCAACCAATATGACACTCCAACTAGCTGACAGATCGGTGAAATACTCAATAGGAATTCTTGAGGACGTGTTAGTTAAAGTTGAAAATTTCTACATTCCTAATGATTTTGTGGTTCTTGATGTCGAGAACGATGAGAATACGCCATTGATTCTTGGGAGACCGTTTCTGGCCACGGCCGGAGCGAATATAGATGTTCAAAATGGACGTCTCACGTTCAAAATCTGTGCGTTGCTTGTGCTTGAGATTGATTTGCTTGTGTGGAGAATGAATAGATGCAACTTGTTGCATTATGTGCTTGATATGATTATATGTTTCGAGATTGGTGCACTATGGTTAGATTAAATATCATGTGTTAATTTGTGTTAATTAATTGATTAAGCACCATCCGAGTTGTGCTCGTATCTAACTCATGTTTTTGGGCGGAATTAGTAGGAACAGGCGTTACCCTATTCTAGGTGTTTTTCAGTAACGCCCGTTAATAGGTACAGGCATCGGGGACAATAGGGGTAATGGGCTTTACCCCTGGTAAGCATAAACTCAGTAACGCCTGTTACCGGTGTATAATCGCGAATCCTTTAGTGGTTAGGAAACACTTTTTTAAGGCTCAATTCTTTTCCTTTTCCAATTAGGATCTTCCTCCCCCACACAAACCTATAAAACCCACACTCCCTCTCCTCTTCCAAACATCCACACGAGAGACCACCAAGAGCAGCAGTCCCTCCTTCCGACGAGAGACCACCATGCGCCGCCACCACTTCTCCGACGTCCCACCATCGCAAACACACACTCACTCTTCTCCCCTCTTGAGTCTTCGCAAGTTAACATCTCCCTCTCTTAGTATGAATTTGGATTTAATTCTTCCAATCTAAGTATGAAACCCGAGGATTAATTACATGTTAGGATGAATTTTTGATGGAATTGATGAATATTGAGAGATCATGCATGCTAGAGTTAGGGTTAGTGATAGGAAGTGAATTTGAACTTGAATTTAGTGAATTGTTGTAGAATCCTAGTCTCTAATTAGCCTTTGAATCCGAATTTTGGGTTGGATGTGGAGAATATCGAGCTTAGTTGTTCTCCTATATGATGGTATTGATTTGAGTTGGGTAGATTGAAGAATTTTAGCTAAAACTCACACCCTAGGCCTATGCACATAAGGTGTTTGATAAATTGTTTGAGTGATTTGTGATTGATATTTCTATGCCTTGCGTGGCTATATTTGTTTATTTCAGGTATCATGGGACGTGCTAAGCACCCTCGACGCATTGAACCCTTCACTACCTCATCCCCCTCGGATCATCAACCTCGGGAATCGGTCAATATAACTGTGAAAGCTATGGGCAATCTGTTTCAAAGGAATTTGGCGAGAAATATTGTATCCACTCGGTTCTTTAAGGAAGCATGGATGGAGAAATTTGAGGCTTGGGAAGAGGTGAAGAGATTGTTTAACAACATCAGTTGGTTGCCTTTCCTTACTAAGAAGGATTTGACGTATGCTGAGATGATTGCCGCCTTCTTCACCACTATGAACTTTAACCCGGTGGATGACACATTGACCTTCACTTTAGATGATCGGGAAACTCAAATTTGGAGTACGGATCGGATAAGGGAAATTCTTTTTTTTCGGGTCATGCTACATCTTCATTGCCTAAGTGGGATGAGGCTCAGAGAGAGGTGGTATGGAGATCATTTCCGCTGCGTAAGGGTGTCCCGAACTATTACCCCCCGGAATACTAAGGATAGCTACTTTGATTCGTTGGCTTGGGTGATAGTGCATAGGATCTTAGCTACAGGATTCGGTGCCCAATACGGGAGTGACAGCCATATCAATGAGACGGAGCTAGGAATCATGTACATGATGAAGGAAGGCATCAAATTCGATGGCACGACTGAGTTCCTCTAGAAGCTTCAAGAAGTTGCAGGGAGAGCTATCAGGACAATAGCTCACGGCGCGTTTGTGACTATGTTTGGCCGTGAGGTGGATTGGAGGCCTAGGGGTTGTTGCCAGTTGATTTTGGTTATGATACAAGTGCGTAGTACCTGGAGAACGTGGGTTTGGCTACTGAATGGGAGAGTGGACGACTCAAGGATGAAATCTTGCCATGGTGCCAATCCGGGACAGAGATAGATTTTGGCAGATGTATAGTTGGGGTAAGGCTCGTTATGAGGAGTTTTCTGATGTGCAGAAGGAGCTCTTAGCTCAGATTCCCGATAGGCCGAATAACGAGTTTGAGGTCCTCTGCAATGCTGCACCGGTTGTAGTTGATGAGGTTGTTGAAGATGCTTCAGCTAGTGTGAGGAGTCTTAGGACGGAGTTGGCTGGATTGAGAGCTGATGTAACCGCCATGACCGCAAGGATTGAAGATTTGGCACACTATGTGGATGAGAGATTTGATGAATGGCAGGCTCATGTTTATGACAAGTTTGAGAGGTTCTACGCTCATCTTGATCAATATTTCAGAGGACCACAACAGCTCCCTGAGCCTTGATCGCTTTGCCATTATGTTTCCCTTTCTTTATTGACTTTCTATTTTGATCATGTACTCTTTGATTTTGTGATACTCTTGCTACTCTTAGTTCTTTGCTTATGTTTTGAACTCCATGAATTATTTTTATGCAATGTGCCCTTTCTTTACTTGGAATTTGTGACTTGTGTGTTGCTTGTTGAATGCATGTTGATTGTCAATTGCCTTTGCACTTGATCCGTGTTTTCTAGTCACATATCTCAGGTTTTGGAAGCTTTGCTAGCATGTTGCCGGGTCTTCGTTTTATAAGGGAGTTTTCTTGAAGTTTAATTCTTTCATTTGCATGAGGACATTGCAAAGACTAGGTGTGGGGGAGATATGGTCATAATTATGAGATTTCTTAGATAATTGCATGAGTAGATGTCTTGTTAACCTTGTGAATTGTTGGGAATCGAGAAATTACGGGAATTTTGAAAATTTTCCCCCATTTTGAATTTTTTCTTCGAGGTTTGATTGTTGAGCTTTTGCTAGAATAAGGTAGGCTATTTGAATTGAGGAAAATTTACATGAAATTGGATAACTTAGTGTGTTAGTATGCCCTTATACTTTGAGCACTTTTGAACGTGATGATGTACTTTGCTTAGATATGTGAATTGATGATTTCCAAATAAGTCTAGGAATTGATTAGGATGCACTTTAGTCCTATTGAGGTGAAATTTTGAGTTAATAAAAGATTCAGGAAGTGAAGTAGGCATTCGTTGTCGGAGGATTATAAGCTTTTCTTGTTAGTCGTTTTTCACTAAATAACGTGATCTTATTGACCCCTTTGAGCCTAATTGTTGTGCAAAGATTTTTGCAGCCACATTATAAGCCTAATGCACGACAAAAATAACCACCTTATTAATTTTACACCAAGGCTTGCTCGTTTGATTTATAGTCAATATCTATCTTTGGACCCCTTTTGATTGTTCTTGTGATTGAAATTGAAAGATATATGTAAAGAAAGAAAAAGAATGAGAGAAAGTGTGAAAAAGAAAGGAAAGAGAAAAAGAAAAGGAAAGAAAAATTTATGCGAAGTGTGGAATTGAAAGGGTGGGATACAAATGTCCAAGTGTGGGGGAATGTTCTTAATGGCGAACGAAAGTGCCGTGTTTTGTATAGATTGAATGATGTAAGCTTGGTAAATAGTCACTTGATCCAAAAATTCTATAACCTTACCCAAAGCCTACATTACAAGCTCGAAAGACCTACCGATCCTAAATCTTGAGATAGGTGCGAAGAGTGTACTTCGAAGTTGATGACTAGAACTTAGGAGGAAATTTCGAATTTATCATTCTAATTTTTGTACATTGTTTCGTTCGAATTTACACACTACATAAGGGTATATTTTTCATACTATTTTTGATGATCTTGTGTTTACGAGTACTTGGTTTGACGAGCTAGACTTGTTTAGATGATGGTTCGATGATTGCTTTGAAGTCGAGGCTTGATGGGGATGTGTTTTCTTATTTTCGTATTTCTCGAGGACGAGCAATAGGCAAGTGTGGGGGATTTTTTTGAGTGCGAAATTCGCATGGATTTAAGCATTGATTAGAGTATATTTTTGTGCCGGTTGATGCGTTTATGTGTTTATTTTGCTCCATTTAGGTGTTTTAGAGGTTGGAGTTAAGAAATGGCGAAACAAGGCGAATTCATGCATTTTTCGAGAAAATAGGAGTAACCCCCGTTACCCCTTAGATGTACAATGTTGTTAACCCCCGTTAACGGACACAGGAGCATCGCTTTTGGCGAAGTATGGGAGTAACGGGCGTTACTCCCTGGCAGTACAACTCTGGTAATGGCCGTTACCAAAGGCAGTAGGAGGAACTCTTTGGTGCAGGAGGGGTAACGGGCAGAAGGAAAGTGGTAACGCCCGATACCACTTATAAAAGCGTTATTGCGATTTCACGCTGGTAACGGGCGTTAATGATGGTTATGCATGGAGAGGTAACGCCCGTTACTTAGGGCGACGAGCATATTTTGAGCAGATATTTAAGTGAGTTTAGGAGTGTTTTTGGGACCATTGTCCCGTTCGTGACCTAGTTTTTGAGAGAAGAGACACAGAGCTTGGAAGATTTGTTCAGAGAATTTCGAGAAGACGAAAGGATCGAGTTCTTAAAAACAATTTCAGTTTGTCCGGTTTTATTTATTGTTTTAGTTATCAAACTAATTCCTCTAAGTTTTGTTTTAATCCGTTTTTACATGTTAGATTCTTTTTCTAGAATTTATGAATGTTTAGGGTTTCGTTTTTGAGACTTGATTTTGAATTGATGAACATAAATTTCTTTAATGCAATTTACTTTATTTTTATGAGTTTTGAATTAACTATGAGTAGCTAAATCCCTAGGGCTAGGGGAGTGATGATGAATGCATGATAAGTGTTTGATATAATGCTTGAATGACTTGTGTTAGTTCTTAGTTTGAGAACTGATTCGAAGTGAATTGCGACGGCTTGATCACCCTTAGCATAATCTAGAATTACCTGAGAATTGAGAGATTGATGGTAATTGAGATTGTTTTCATAACTAGTAGATTCTAGGAATGCAAAGAGATTTGGTTCTTAATCTATACAACGGTAAATCTTTTTCCAAGTGTTGTTGTTTGGATTCAACTAAGTTAAAACCAATTGTGCAAGTGTACACTTAATATACTGCTCCCCCACACTTAATCTTTGCAATGTCCTCATGCAAATGAAAGAATTAAAGTTCAAGAAAACTCCCTGATCACTTGAAGACCTGGCAACGTGCTAGCAAGCTTCCAAAACCTGAAATATATGACTAAAAAAAAAAAACACGGATCAAGTGCAAAGGCAGTTGACAATCAACATGCATTCAACAATCAACACATAAGACACAACTCCGTGGTAAGAAAGGGGGGCACACTGCATAAGAATAATAGAGTTTAAAACAAAAGCAAAGAAATAAGCGTATCAAAATCATCCAACATATTAACGAATATGTCTAAAAAGAATGTTTAAAAATCAGGGGGAAAATGATAATAACAGAATCAGGGTGATGGGGGTCCTCCAAAATACTGATCAACACGAGCACAGCAACCTTCAAACTTCGCCTCCAACTGAGCCTTCCACGCATCGAATCGCTCATCCACAAAATGTGTTATATCTTCAACCCTTGCGATCACGGTGGTCAAATCAGCCCTTAATCCTGCCAACTCTGTGCGAAGTCCTCTCACAGTAATCGAAGCTCCATTAGCTTCATCGATAACAATCGGTGCGGCACTGCGAAGGATCCCAAACTTATCATCTGGCCTATCGGGAATCTGAGCTAAAAGCTCCCTCTGCACCTCTGTAAGCTCCTCGAAACGAGCCTTGCCCTAGCTATACATCCGCCAGAGCCTATCTCTATCCCGAATTGGCCACCAAGGCAAAATATGCTCCTTGAGGTGTCCACTCTCCGATGCAATAGCCAATCCTACATTCTCCAAATACTGTGGACCAATATCATAGCCAAAGTCAACGGGCAACAATCCTCTAGGCCTCCAATGCATCTCGCGGGCAAACATAGTGACAAACACGCCGTGTGCTATCGTCCCGGTACCACTCCCAGCAATCTCCTGAAGCTTCCAAAGAAAGTCAATCGTTCCGTCAAACTTGATGTCTTCCTTCATCATGCACATTATTCCCAGCTCAGACTCATTAATGTGGCTATCTCTCCCATATTGAGCACAAAATCCCGTGGCCAAAACCCTATAAACTAGCACCCAAGCCAATGAATCAAGATAGCTATCATGTGTATTCCGGGGGGAATAACTAGGAACACCCTTTCGCAAAGGGGAGGATCTCCATACCGCCTCTCTCTGAGCATCATTCCATTTGGGCAAAGAAGTAGTGGCATTGGCTGGAAACGAAGAATCTCCCTTATCCGGTCCGCATTCCAAACTTGAGTTTCCTGATCATCCAGAGTGAACGTTAGAGTGCTATCCACCGGGTTAAAATTCATTGTGGTGAAGAAAGCGGCGGTCATCTCGGCATAAGTCAAATATTTCCTAGTAAGGAAAGGTAACCAGCCGATGTTTTCAAACAATCTTTTCACTCCTAACCAAACCTCAAATTGCTCCATCCATGTTTCCTTGAAGAACCTAGTAGACACAATGTTTCTAGTCAAATTCCTCTGAAAGGGGTTACCCATAGCATTTACTGTTATATTGACCGGCTCCCTTGATTGATGACTCAATGGAGAAGAAGTAGTGAAAGGCTCGATAGACCGAAAACGCTTAGTACGACCCATCGTACCTATATCATTCAAATAAGACAAGGAAAAGCACAAGAAAAATCAATCATAAGTCATTCCAACAATTTATCGAACACCTTGTGTGCACTACAAGGCTTTAATGAGTTATGACTCAAGTTCAAAAATTCTCCAAAATCAATTCCCCAATAGAAATTCAAAGGCTAGCTAGAGACTAGGGTTCTTCCTAAATTTACTCAATTTAAGTTAAAATCACTACAAACCATTAATCCTATCTCTAACATGCATAAATTCTCCAAATTCGACAATTGTGACGCCCCGATTTTCCCAAATCGTTCAGGTATGAATTATGTGATAATTACGTGCGCGTTTAATTTATTTTAATTACGTTAATTCATTTCCTTATTTTATATTATGTTAATTAGAGAAATATTTAATTATTTGAAAATATTTGAATTTGAATTTATATGAATTTTCTTTGAACTATTTGCGCTTGAATGAATTGTTTGCTTGCCGTTTCTACGTGAAATGAATTCGATATTTGGTAGAAATTTAATATGTTGGACTTATATGTGTTATGAATATGGTTATATGCTCGTTTCATATTTTTGGATTCGTTTGTTTGAGTTTTGGAATTTATTTTGGTTCGGAATCCCAAACGGGGGCTAATGAGCAATTAGCGCACCATTGGTTCCTTATTTGATATCTTGAGCTAGGAAACTCGGATTCGAGTTTCGTCAACTTCGTTGAACTCGTATCGAGAATGCGAGTTTGATGAACTTAGCCTTATATTTTTCCAAAGTTATTGAACTTCCGAAATTCAACCGAAACACACAACGGACGCCTAAACTGACCTTGCTGCACTAAAATGACCATAACTTATCCATTTGTTGACCAAATTAACCATGGTTAGACTCTATGGAACACTAACTCAACCCTTTATTCAGCCATTAACCCCCTAAACCGAGATAACCCTTCCCACTTGGAGTAAATTGGCCAAACATCATCTTCTTTCCAGGAATCCCGTAGCTCAAGCCCAACCAAGAGATTCAAGCTCAAATCTCTTTCCAAACCTCCATTAATCCACAAGGTAATCTTGGATATGTTATGTACATTCATTATGAGTCATTTTGATCCATTCATCCCCAATTTTGAGCATGTTTTCATGAGTTTTGAAGATGATGAATGAATAGTTAGGTTAGGCTTCAATTCTTGAATCCTTGATGTTGCTTGCTTTATGAGCTGAAGTGATGCATGTTTGTTGAGGTTTTGAACTCCTTAACTTCAGTATTTTCCTTATCTTTCATGGTACTTGAGCCTAGCATGAATTACCATTGTTGATTTTCATGGAAACTTGAAGAAATGTGCAGATATAAACTGATCTTCCTTGCACAGCTGCTGTCACGTTTTGGGGACTGAAATGTTGGGATTTTTGTGTTCTTTCTCATGTATTATGGCATGGATTTGTAGTATATGTGTTGCTCTATGTGTATTTTTGGGTCAGTTTCAGCTGCAAAGATGAAGAACGAAATGCTGTCAGACTTCGGGAACACCCGTTCCGTTCCCCGTTTGGTCCAGTTTTGGTTTTGTACCATGGAACGCCCGTGCAGGCATTCTGGCACCCCCGTGCTTGAATAGATTTTGGCCCAGTTTTGGTGTTGCACCATGGAACGCCCGTGCATGCATTCTTGCACCCCCGTGCTCGAGCTGCTGCTGCTGTTGCGTCTTTGCCTTCTCTTTCTTTGCTTTTTATTTAATTGTTTGGTCTCCTTTATGTCTTATATATGTTATTTAATTGCTCCAGTACTTGATATATTCCATGACTTGAATTTTAATATGAGATTTTCATGCACTTACGTGAGGGATGAGCTATTTGTTCTTTGTTTGCCATGCATGAATAATATGTTGTTTAATTGATTCATTTTATATTCTCTTTATCCCTCTATGATATCTATGAATTATTAATATGTTAAATGAAGTGTTTTGAGCATTTTATTAAATTTTTGGATTCATTTGACGTGAAATGTGAAAGATTTGAACTCGTTTGAGTATGAACGCTTCCTTGAATCTATGAATTGATTGTTTATATGTCTTTAAGACATTAATAGTGCACATGAACGTGTTCATTACATTATAACATCTTTTCTGCATTCATATCATGATCATTACATTGCCGAGCGTCTTATTTGGTCATTTTGAGTCTCACTTCACCTTTCTTGCACAGATTTTGATCCTGTTGGAGACGAGGCCGGTCAGTGAGGCTTTCGTGTCTTCTTTTGTCGGTTTAAGGTGGGTTTCTCTTTTATTTAGATAAAACGACCCGATATATCTCCCTATGTGAAAAGTTTTAAGCCAAAGTAATATGATTATTTATATATATTGAGTTTTTTCTCGAGTAAATGATTGCGAACGTATAACCCTTCTTTTATGAATCCTACCTTATCTTTTGGCGAGATATGATTGATATGATTGTTATGAATTCACGTGCCCTGGAACTTAATACATGTGGCTATCCGGAGAGGCAAGGGCCGACGGTGATCCCATGTGTTAGTTCTAACCAATTACGGTGATACCGGACCCCGCTAGGAGATTAGCGGGGAATGGGAGCTGAGTGCCTTTGGGGGATTCATGTACCCCCTCTGGCCTATGTATGGACCGGTGGTCGGGTCCTGCAAACCCGTCCACCACTTGGAGGGAGAAGGTGTATATGTATGATTATGAATCGTATGACTGTACACAAATATGATATGTATGATAACCAATGAAACTATGAATATGAATACACAAGGTGTTGGTTGGAGATTATGCACCCTCACTCGCCGAGCTTGAAACCCTATGATTAATTATGAATGAATATGATCGTTGTAAACCCGTAGATGTCTTTCTTTGTTTTACCCACTTGGGAAGTCTTCTAAAAACTTCTTATGGGTTTATAGCTTGCATGTATATGTTTAAATTCTGCCATATTTATATACTATGCCTGTTTTATACCCACCAGTCCCTTTTGGACTGAACCCGTTTTGTTTTCAGTGGTTTTTGCGCAGGTTAAGGAGTGCTAGGCGGGAATACAAGTCGTCTAGGTCTTGCATTAGTGTTTAGCACTCTTATTTTGTTACACTCGCACTCATGATTCCCTTTTTGTATATGAATATGGTTATGGAGCGTTATGTGGATTTTGTATATGAATTCTATTTTTGGAGCTTGAATGCTCATGGTACATATATATATGATTGTTGTTGCTTCCGCTTTATTGATGTCGCTCTGATTTATGGTTTAAGGGTTAGTCCAGCCTAGCCTAGAGAGTGTGTGTGTGTGTCCCCGTTCACCGTGACTTAGCTCGTGTGTGGATTATCCATTTCATATGCGGGTCGGGTCTCGGTGCGGGGGATGTGGCACCTTGCGCTCGGGTGTTACAACAATTCTAGCCCACAATTCATCTTAGATAGGAAGAATTCATTCTAACATCAAGCTTAGGGAGATGGATTACTTACCAATTCAAGCATAGAGAGAAAAGAGTATGTGTGACGTTGGTGGTGCCTTGATTAGGAAGAATTTCTTGCGTCCCTTCTATGAGATTGTGTTGATGTGAGAAAAGAAGAGAGGGCAGACCAAATATATAGGTTATGGTGGGGTAGGGCCTAAGTTGAGAGGAAATAGGATTTAAACTTCAAACACAAGTCTTCCACTTTTAAACTTAAAATGTGATTTCGGGCTGTTAACGGGCATTACCAAATTATGCCTACTACGTGTAACGCCCCAGTTTTTCAGTCGAATAGCATGACGTATGTGTTTACTAATTTGCGCAAATTAATTGGCTACATGTGTTGTCTATATTTAAATTTCTGGGTTCAATTGGTAAATATGTGATTGACTGAAATATATGCAATAATTGAATTGGAATAATATGAATAAATTATGAGCCCTTAATTATGCGTTTAAATTATTTAATTGTTTAATTAATCATTTTTGATAATTACTAATTGTAACTTTCATTAATTTCTCCATTATATGCATTTCGTTATACATTTAATAAATATTTAAAATGGATTCTTAAATTTTATTTGAATTTTTAAAACTATATGAATTCTTGGTCGATTTGCATTTACGTGACAAGCTGTGCGAATTAATTGTTTATAAATGTTTTATATATTTAATATTATATATTAAATGTTAATTTATATATATATTAAGTTAATTAATATTATATATATATGAATTAGTTGATATATAATTTTAATGTTATTAATTTTATATATATATATATATATATATATATATATTTAAATCGTGTAATTGTTTTTTTTAAATTAAATAAATTTGTACATTTTATATCCTAATTGCGCACTTTTAGTTTGATGTATATATTAATTTTGCACTTTAGTTTAATTTAATTATGTATTTAATTTTGTAATTTATTTGAATTGTTATGGATTTTCAAATGCATTGTTATGAGTGATATAAATGTGCTTCGTTTTTAAACGATTTGACACCGAAATTTCGTGAAAATTTAATATGTTGTAGTTATATGTGTTATGAATATGAATATGTATTCGTTTCATGTTTTCGGGTTCGTTTGCATGAGTTTCAAATTTATTTTGATTTTGGAATCCAAATCGGGGGCTAACGAGCAATTAGCGCACCCTTGGTTCCGTAATTGATATCTTGAGCTAGGAAACTCGGATTCGAGTTTCGTCAAATTCGCTGAACTCGCAACGAAAATTCAAGTTTAGTGAACTTAGCCTTATATTTTTCCAAAGTCATTTGAACCTCCAAAATTCAACCGAAACACGAAACTGACAGCAAATCTGCCACAATTTACTAAAATGACAATATCTTATTCAAACCTTGACCAAATTAACCATGGTTTGATTCCTTAGAACCCTAACTCAACCCTCTAACCAGACGTAACCACCCCAAACCGAGATAACCCTCAGCACTTAGATAATTTCAGCCATTTTTCCCCTGCTTTCCAGTTTTCCCGTAGCTCAAGCCAATCCTTGGAGATTCAAGCTCAAATCTCCTTTAAACCTCCATTAATCCACAAGGTAAGCTTAGGGTTGTATTATACATTCAATATGTTTCATTTTAAGCTATTCATCCCTAATTTGATCATGTTTTCATGAGTATTTGGCTGAGTTGAAGAAAGAGTTAGGTTTGAGCACATATGTTGATCTCTTCCATTTCTTGATGAATTTGATTGATTCCAAGCATGAAAGTGATAATCTTAACTCCCTTATTACATTTATGGACATGTATGTTGTGGTAGTTGAGAATTGGTTGAGTTACCATTAATGAATTTTGCATGAAAATGGAGTTTTTCCCCCTTCTTCCTTCGTGTTGCTGCTGCTGCTTTTTGAGGATTGCTTGGGGCTGAATTTGTATGTTGATTTGGAGTCTTTTTGCTGCATATTTGTGACCTTAACTTACCTGAACATGTGGGTTGAAGATGGAAATGTTGCTGCTCTGTTTTCGTCCAAGTTTTGCTGCGTGTTTTGTTGCTTTGAACAGGGTCACGCCGGCGACCTGATTTGCATGTAATTGATGTCGCGCCCGCGACTCCTTATTTGGCTGCTCACGTATTGTGGAATAATTGGAGGAAAATTCAGTATTTAATAGGGTAGCGGCCGCTACCATTTCATGAAGAAAATGGGTCGCGGCCGCGACCCCTGCTCTCGCTGCGTGAGTTTCAGTTTTTCCAATTCAGTTTGCATGGCTTGGTTTTAATTTGCTTCCTAAATTTTCATTTATGCATGCATGCATAGCTACGGTTGAATGAATATATATGTTGTTGTGCATGTTTTTATTTGTAAATGCATGGCTTTAGTTATAATTATATATATACGTATAGGTTGCATGCATTATGTATTTAAATTCAAGTGTTTTGCATTAAATGCATGCAATGTTGTATTATATATATATAATTAGATTGATATATTATATATTATTAAATATATGTTTAATGTGATATACATATACTTAATTATTGTTTAATTTATTTAAATTTTAGAATTTAATTATTATTTTAATTTGTGTTATATAATTTCCGAATATGACTTGAATGTTTTTATTTACCTACTTTCTAATTATGAACTTGTTATACTACGTGTTATATTCGTTATTTGAAATTCGTGGATCAATTTGATTTAAATGTGAAGGTTATGAAATTGAATGACTTTAAACGTTTCATGAAAGGAATGAAAGGAATGTTTATATGTTTTAAGACATTATTGGTACACATGAACGTGTTCATTACATAATATATTCTTTTATGCATTCATATTATGATCATTACATCGCCGAGCGTCTTATTTGGTCATTTTGAGTCTCATTTCACCCTCATTGCACAGATTTTGATCCTGTTGGAGACGAGGCCGGTCCGTGAGGCTCTTGTGCTTCCTTTTTGTCGTTTTAAGGTGGGTTTCTCTTCTATGTAGTTATATGACCCTATATACCTTCAACATGGAAAGTTTTCGACCAAAATTAATATATGTATATAGTGTCGTTTCAAAGGGTAAATGTTTGCAACTAAAGCCCTTATTTTATGAATCCTATCAAATGTTTTGGCGAGAAATGAATGAATGCACGAATGGGGCCCAGGGACTTAGTGTGAGTGGCTATCCGGGGAGGCATGGGCCGATGGTGATCCCTCACATTAGTTCCACCAATGAACGGCGTAACCGAGCCTCGTTAGGAGTTAGCGAGGAATGGACCCTGAGTGCCATCTGGGGAGTCATGTTCCCCTTTTGGTCAATGAATGGGTGGTCGGGCCTTGCAAACCCACCACCAACCCGGAGGAAGAAGGTGTAAATGTTATTGAATGTGCACGAAAGAATGTTATGCATGAAAAGAGAGAATGAATGAATGTTTAATGAACTACACAAGGTGTTGGTTGGAGATAATGCACGCCCACTCCGCGGGCCAAGAATGACCTAATGTAAATGAATTGTTATAATCCCTTTTGATGATTTTCTATTTCACCCACTTGGGAAATTCTTTAAAAACCTCACTTGGGATTATAGCTTGCATGTGAATGTTTAAATACCGTCATATATTATATTTATGCCCTGTTTTTATACCCACCAGTCCCTTTTGGACTGAACCCGTTTGGTTTTCAGCTGTTTTATGCAGGTGTCAGGGAGCTAGGCGGGAATTCGAGTCATTAGGTCTTGCATTCGCTTCTAGCTCTTATATTTTTGGGTATTACACTTGCATACACTATTTATGATTATTGTATATGAATATTGTTATGGAGCGTACTTGTTTTGGGACGTGACTGCTTGGGAATGATGTATATGAATTATTTTTGGAGCTTTGATGCTCATGGTATATATATATGATATATGTTTAGTTATTGCTTCTGCTTTAATATTTAACTCTGATTCGTATGGCTCAAGGGTTAGTCCCGCCTAGCCTAGAGTGTGTGTTTGTCCCCGTTCGCCGTGATTTAGCTCGGGTATGGATTGTCCATTTCATATCCGGGTCGGGTCTCGGTGCGGGGGATGTGGTGCCTTGCGCTTGGGTGCTACATCCTTAAGTGGTATCAGAGCCCTAGGTTGCAAAACCAGGGTTCGCGTGTCGTGATTGAGTCAGTCTAGGTCGTTCGGCTTAGGAATTACATGATAATGTGTGCATTGCATCGATTTTGATCATGAAATTGTCTTTCCTTTTGAATTTCATTGAATTACCTGTTGCATTATCGTACGGATCCTTGCCTTTCGTGTTAAATATGTACCATGGTCATGCACTAATCGCATGCATATATCTTTGAAATGAGTTATGATTTATAGGTTGTGAAGATAATATCAAACCACGGCCAAGTTCTACAATAACAACGACTTATTGTAAGTTCTTTCTTAAGCATGGAAGATAGGAAGGATGCACTGGGGAAGAATATAGAGAATTCGAGACGTGTAGGCTTCTTGGATGGAGCTAGAGTTCAAGGGATTGGAACCGGAATGGGAGGTTCGACTTTGGAAATGCAGCGGTAGAGATATACTTGGTGAAATAGGGGTTGATCGAGGAATGGTGATGATTAGAAGATCGATATATGTGGTTCTACTACATAGGTTGCCTTAACGAGATTCAATGGGATCATTCAACTTAAGGAAGGGAGTGAATGAACCTTGAGGTTACTTTAACTCAGGGTTCGGATTATGGAAGAGATAGCGAGGATTGTGAAGATTCAAGCTAAAACACATCCGGTGGGAATTAAGCATCTTGAGTCGTCAAAGAGGGATTTCTAAATAAACCTAATGGCTAGAATCGAGCTTATAGAAGCCAAGATCTGGAAGAGTTTAAATTTGGGGGCTATGGATTTTGACTAAGATGGAAAACGAGTCGGGAAGGGATTAAAGAAAGGCAAGTAAGGTGATAAATACAAATTTATGGAAGGTGATAATACCAAGGACAGGATTTGAGTTTATTGTCCAAACCCAAGCTGAATTGTCGGGTTGTGAGGTCGAATTGGGAAATATGGAGCAACAAATGGAAACGGTAAAGAAAGGCAAAGACTCTTTGGGAGGAAATCATGTGCTCAAGTATAAGCAATCGGAAAACGAGTTTAATTCACTAATCTCAACTCATAAAGGATAAGCACGGGAGTCTTGATCACAGTGATGATGAGAAGTAGGGTTCAGAATTACATTAGGGTTCAATTTTGTAAGAGAATTTGGGCAATGTTGAAGGGTGATTCTCGGGGAGAAATTCAGATGCCAATTCAGTGGATGTCGAAGAAATCAGGGATCGCGAAATTTCAATTCCAGACCGTGGAAGTTACAAGTGATGCACCAAGATTCATGGAAAACTTGAAGACCGTGGGAAAGACAAGGCATGATTAGCAAGTCAAAGTAACCTCGTGGTTGGAGGAAATAAAATTTACCGAGCTAGCAGCTTACGATATTGGTGACAGGTTCCAAAACATTCATGGCACGTGCATCATATTTCACATCAAATTGTTTATTTTCTTTGCTTATGTTTGTGCGCGCATTTCAATTTGATTTTGTGCTCTAATGTGCGGCATATTTAAGTGTTGCAAGAGTGCCACATGCATCGGCATCTTAACCCGACATGCATTTTAGTGTTTATTTGATAGGAAGTTCCTTCATCTCACCCATCAAGTATCATTTTAACCGAGCCACCTCAGAATTTAGATGAAAGGAAATAATGGAGTTGCATAGGTAGGTAACGTTGGAGAAAATAAAGAACTTCAAATAAGGGGCAGGTTGATGGAAATGGGATTCAGAAAGAGAAGTGAAACTAGAGTTGGCTTTAGGGTGTTGGATCGAACAAGAATAGAGAAGGGGGTTGCTATGTTCGTTAAAATCCTCCCCCCCCCCCCAAATGAAATTGTTTTATCAAGAATTTCGGTGAAAGAAGGATTGATGGAGTTCAATGTGTAACGATAGAAAATTTAAGGGGGAGAACGTAACCAAGAAGCAAAAATTAAAACTTGAAGTTGTGGCTGAAGAAATAAATGATAGAGATAACGAAAGTGCAATTAGGAAGATCCGAGGTTTATGTTAGTGAGCGGAAATGAATAAGATGACTTTAACGGTTGACCATTAAAATGAGGGTTAGGCCACTAAATTCGGGCTGAAGATTTTCACGAGGAATGGGGAAGATAGTTCATTGAATTTTCTACGTATGTAAGTCGATTTGAAGATGGAGGAGTTACGGAGAAGTTAACGAAACTCTCTAGTTGACTTATCGAGAGGGAATCGATTCAAATTAACATAGAAAGAGATGCTGTTAATAAAGCTTGGTTCAATAAGTTTGGAAGGAGTTCAGAAGAAACAAAACCGAAGAGGATGAACATTGAGAAATCTAAATCAAAACCTAGGAATCATCAAGAACATTCTATCTTCGACTCAAGGAATATGAGGCCAAATACTGAATATAACCTTAAGGGGTCAAAGAGAACGAAAGGAAGATGGGAAAGGATTCGTGTTGAGAGAGACCATAAGGATAAATATCTCAAGGTCGGGATTGAATCGTCAAGGTTGTCAAGAGTAGTCATCCTCGAGGATATGTTAGACTCCGATATAGGTAAAGATAGTAGTTATGGACCTAACTTCGGGAAAGATGGCCTAAGGGTATACGGGAAGGTCAAAGCTTGGTTATTTGAAAGAGTTGGACTGGCTAAATGAAGATTATAGGAAATGATGATAGATCAAAGAGGAGTAGAGAAGTAAAAGTCAGAAGGGAATCAAGAATAATATTCGAAGAGGAACTATCATGGTTTCAGCAGGGCACTGAATGAATTATAGACAAGTCAAACTCTGCATTCACTTTCAGGGCAGATCATATATTGTATAACAAAACACCCAACTCCAAATTTCTTTACCTCGGTGAACGGTACATGAAGCATCCATGAAAATTTAATTTAAATAATTCTTATGTTATGTGCTCTGATTCCTTACCATGTTAAATTATTTGAAGTAATTGATAATCAACGTGGATGATATCTATTACCTGCTTTGGGTGTCTTATGTGACTTTAATTATTGTTTCGCGTTGTATTGCTCTGGAGTATTGGAGACTTCCTTGCCTTGTTGTTGTTTGTAAGAGACGGGGATTCTCTTATTTTTGTTCGAGAGACGGGGTGCTCTTTGCTTGCGAGAGACGGGGTACTCTCATTGTTGTTGCTTGAGAGACGGGGTTCTCTCATTGTTGTTGGAGAGACGGGGCTCTCTCCTTGTTGCTTGCGAGAGACGGGGAATCTCTCATTGTTGTTTGGGCGAGTAGTGAATCCGAGGACGAATTCTTTTAAAGGGGAGAGGTTGTAACGCCCCAGTTTTTCAGTCGAATAGCATAACGTATATGTTTACTAATTTGCGCAAATTAATTGGCTACATGTGTTGTCTATATTTAAATTTCTGGGTTCAATTGGTAAATATGTGATTAATTGAAATATATGCAATAATTGAATTGGAATAATATGAAGAAATTGTGTGCCCTTAATTATGCGTTTAAATTATTTAATTGTTTAATTAATCATTTTTGATAATTACTAATTGTAACTTTCATTAATTTCTCCATTATATGCATTTCGTTATACATTTAATAAATATTTAAAATGGATTCTTAAATTTTATTTGAATTTTTGAAACTATATGAATTCTTGGTCGATTTGCATTTACGTGACAAGTTGTGCGAATTAATTGTTTATAAATGTTTTATATATTTAATATTATATATTAAATGTTACTTTATATATATATTAAGTTAATTAATATTATATATATATGAATTAGTTGATATATAATTTTAATGTTATTAATTATATATATATATATATATATATATATATATATATATATATATATATATATATATATATATATTTAAATCGTGTAATTGTTTTTTTAAAATTAAATAAATTTGTACATTTTATATCCTAATTGCGCACTTTTAATTTAATGTATATATTAATTGTGCACTTTAGTTTAATTTAATTATGTATTTAATTTTGTAATTTATTTCAATTGTTATGGATTTTCAAATGTATTGTTATGAGTGATATAAATGTGCTTCGTTTTTATATGATTTGATACCGGAATTTTGTGAAAATTTAATATGTTGTAGTTATATGTGTTATGAATATGAATATGTGTTCGTTTCATGTTTTCGGGTTCGTTTGCATGAGTTTCGAATTTATTTTGATTTTGGAATCCAAATCGGGGCTAACGAGCAATTAGTGCACCCTTGGTTCCGTAATTGATATCTTGAGCTAGGAAACTCGGATTCGAGTTTCGTCAACTTCGCTGAACTCGCAACGAAAATTCAAGTTTAGTGAACTTAGCCTTATATTTTTCCAAAGTCATTTGAACCTCCGAAATTCAACAGAAACACGAAACGGACAGCAAATCTGCCACAATTTACTAAAATGACCATATCTTATTCAAACCTTGACCAAATTAACCATGGTTTGATTCCTTAGAACCCTAACTCAACCCTCTAACCAGACTTAACCACCCCAAACCGAGATAACCCTCAGCACTTAGAGAATTTCAGCCATTTTTCCCCTGCTTTCCAGTTTTCCCGTAGCTCAAGCCAATCCTTGGAGATTCAAGCTCAAATCTCCTTTAAACCTCCATTAATCCACAAGGTAAGCTTAGGGTTGTATTATACATTCAAAATGTTTCATTTTAAGCTATTCATCCCTAATTTGATCATGTTTTCATGAGTATTTGGCTGAGTTGAAGAAAGAGTTAGGTTTGAGCACATATGTTGATCTCTTCCATTTCTTGATGAATTTGATTGATTCCAAGCATGAAAGTGATAATCTTAACTCCCTTATTGCATTTATGGACATATATGTTGTGGTAGTTGAGAATTGGTTGAGTTACCATTAATGAATTTTGCATGAAAATGGAGTTTTTCCCCCTTCTTCCTTCGTGTTGCTGTTGCTGCGTTTTGAGGATTGCTTGGGGCTGAATTTGTATGTTGACTTGGAGTCTTTTTGCTGCATATTTATGACCTTAACTTACCTGAACATGTGGGTTGAAGATGGAAATGTTGCTGCTCTGTTTTCGTCCAAGTTCTGCTGCGTGTTTTGTTGCTTTGAACAGGGTCGCGCCGGCAACCTGATTTGCATGTAATTGATGTCGCGCCCGCGACTCCTTATTTGGCTGCTCACGTATTGTGGAATAATTGAAGGAAAATTCAGAATTTAATAGGGTAGCGGCCGCTACCATTTCATGAAGAAAATGGGTCGCGGCCGCGTGTAACGGCCCAACTTTTCAGTATTTTAAAATGATATATATGTTTACTAAATTGCGCAAATTAATTGGTTCTAGTGTTTTCTATAATTGAATTTCATTGTTTAATTGTTAAATAATTGATTAATTGAAATATATGCTATATTCGAATTTGAATTTATGTGAATAACTTGCGTGCTCCTTAATTGTGCGAAATAATTATTTATACGTATTTTACATATTTAATTTTATTTGTGAATGTATTAAATGTTAATTATTGTATTTAATGTTATTAATACTAAATATATTTATATAATATAAATATATATATATAAATATATAAAGTATTGTGTACGTGTGCATGTAATGCATGTATTTAAATTTTTATATTAGGTATGCATGCATTTTACAATTTTTAAATTCAGTATGCATGCATGTATTATAAGATATATATATATATATATACGTATGCATGCATTAATATATATATATAATATATTATGTTTGAATTTAATTGCATATATTATAAATATTATGAATTCCTTTGATAGATTGCGTATGAGTGACATTTACGTGCTTCGTTTCTATATGAATTGATACCGGAATTTCATGCAAATTTAATATGTTAGATTTATACGTGTCTTGTATATGAATATTTGTTCATTTCGCATTTTCGGATTCTTTTGCATATGTTTCGAATTTAATTTGAATTTTGGAATCCAAGTCGGGGGCTAACGAGCAATTAGCGCACCTTGGTTCCGTATTTAATATCTTGAGCTCGGGAACTCGGATTCGAGTTCCGTCAACTTCGCTGAACTCGTAACGAAGATTCGAGTTAAGTGAACTTAGCCTTATAATTTTCCAAAGTCATTTGAACCACCGAACTTCAACCAAAAAACGAAACGGCGACGAAACTGACCCTTTGTCACTAAAATGGCCATATCTCATCCAATCTTTAACCAAATTAACCATGGTTGGAGGCTATGGAACCCTAACTCAACCACCTAAACCGATATACCCTGCCCTAACCGAACTAACCCTCACACAAACCACAAACTTCAGCTAAAGTCACTGCTTTCTAGTTTCTTTCCGTAACCTAGCTTTCCTTGGAGATTTTGGAGCTCAAATCTCATCCAATCCTCATCCGATCAACAAGGTAAGCTTAGAGTTGTAATATATGTTCATTTATGGTCATTTTCATCTATTCATCCCTAAATTTGATTATGGTTTCATACATTTTTGGCTGATTTTACAATATAGACGATTTTGAGCAATTATGTTGATCTTCCTCGATTTTTAATGGATTTGAATGATTCTAAGCCTGAAAATGATTGTTTTGATGTCTTCTTCACATTTATGATCATTGATTACATGGTAGTTGGAGTATTTATAAGATATCATTTATGGTTCTTTGAAAAACTTTGAAGAAAGGGTCACGTACGACAGCCTTTCAGGTCTGATCACTTTTAAGACTGATATGTATGTTGGATTAGTATTGTTTTGCTGCGTATTGGATGGTCTATTTACCTGAATTTGATGGGATTAAAGAAGGATCAAAGGTTGCCCTATTTTTCGTAAATTTTGGCATGAATCGGGACTGATTTTAGCTGCTAAAAACTGCTGTATCTTCTTGCTGTTGCTGTCAGTTTTTGTGAGGGTTGTTAGAGCTGATTTTCTGCTGAATTCCATGCCTTCTTGTTGACGTATCAGTTGCTTTTAGTTGCTATAGCTTTTGCTCTGTTTTGAAGTCCTGGAACAGGGGATTAATTTGAGCTTTGTTTTGCTGCCGCATTTGCTTCTGTTGCATCTCCTCGGCCGGGGAGATTTTGTACATGAAAGTACCCGGCCGGGGAGCCTCATTACAGAAAGTCCCTCGCATGGAAGTCCCCGGGCGGGGACTTTTGATTCTGAAAATCTCCCCGGGCGGGGAGATTGTCTCTGTTATGCGACTGCTGCGTTGCTGTGTGTTATTGCTGTTAGTTGTTGCTGGCTGCTATATTCTTTCTGTTTTGTTGCATGGTTGTTAGTAGTAAGTGCATGAATTAAATTGTGGAAGCCTGAATGTGGTGTTGTTACATGGATTTAGCACCAAATGTTTGCATGCATGAAATTCCATGAACTTTAAGGTTAAATGCATGCATGGAAGTTGCTGAAATTAGATTTGCATGCATGTAGTGTTGTTGCTGTGTTGTACGTAGCATGTATACATGTACGTAATATATTATAATATATATCCATATATATATATATATATTATATGTTGATATATCTATTTATATATATTTATTAAATATTAAATGTTATTTGATTTAATTGAATTATAGAATTTAATTGTTAACTAATTCATGTTTTATTTAATTTTCTAAATTTAAATGAATGTATTTAATTGTTTATTATCAAATTGTAAATGTGATTGAATGTACTTAATTGTCTAATTTCTAATTTTATATATGATTTAACGTGTTCTAGGATTTTATTTGAAATTCTTGAATTAAGTTGATTGAAAATGTGAATTATGACTTGAACGAACGTGAATGAATGATGGAATGACTGGATTATATGAATTAATTCCCTTAATCGTGCACATGAACATTTCATAACATAATTTTATCTTTTATACGATCATGCCATAATCATTACATTGCCGAGCGTCTTATATGGTCATAATGAGTCTCGCTTCACCTCTCTTGCACAGATTTTGAGTTCGTTGGAGACGAGGCCGGTCTGTAGGGCTTGTGTGTTCTCCTTGTTGCCGTTTAAGGTGAGTTTCTCTACTATTTAGATAAATGACCCTATATACTCCCAACGTGTAAAGATTTCGGCTAAAACTAGTATATGTATATAGAGTCGTTTTCAAGAGTAAATGATTTCAACGTAAAGCCTTTCTTTTATGAACCTACCAAATATTTTGGCTAGAAAAGAATGTATGTTATGCACAGAATGGGGCCCAGGGACTTGGTGTGAGTGGTGACCCGAGGAGGCATGGGCTGACGGTGAACCCTCGCACTAGTCCCACCAATGAACGGCGTAACCGGACCTCGTTAGGAGTTAGCGAGGAATGGACGCTGAGTGCCATCTGGGGAGTCATGTTCCCCTTTTGGTCAATGAATGGATGGTTCGGGCCGATCACCCGGCCATCAACCCGGAGGAAGAAGGTGTATATGACCGATTGAATAGAATCGATTGAATGTGCACAAAAGAATGTTATGCATGAATGAAAGAAAGAATGAATGAATGTTTAATGAATTACACGAGGTGTTGGTTGGAGATAATGCACGCCCACTCGCCGGGCCAATAATGACCTAATGTTAATGAATTGTTATAATCCCTTTTGATGATTTCTATTCGCCCACTTGGGAAATTCTTTAAAACCTCACTTGGGATTATAGCTTGCATGTGATTGATTAAATTCCGTTATATATTATATTTATGCCAATGTTTTATACCCACCAGTCCCGTTTGGACTGAACCCGTTTGGCTTTCAGTTGTTTTGTGCAGGTGTCAAGGGAGCTAGGCGGGATTTCGAGTCATAGGTCTTGTTTTCGTTTCTAGCCCTTTATATATTGGTCTTACCCGTACATATTGCACATTTGATCATTGTATATGAATAATAATGGAGCGCACTTGATGTTTGAGCCTTGACGGCATGTAATGATGTATATGGATTATTTTGGGAGCTTGAATGATCATTATTTATATTATGGCTAATTATTGCTTCCGCACAGGTATTTACTCTGAATTTATGGTTTAAGGGTTAGCCCGCCTAGCTTAGAGCGTGTGTTTGTCCCCGTTCGCCGTGATTTAGCTCGGGTATGGATCGTCCATTTCATATTCGGGTCGGGTCTCGGTGCGGGGGATGTGGTACCTTGCGCTCGGGTGCTACATCCTTAAGTGGTATCAGAGCCTCGGGTTGCAAAAGTCAGGCTCGCGTGTCGTGTGGGTCAGTCTAGTTCGTTCGGCATAGGAACTACGTGATAGTGTGTGCATTGCATCGAACTTGAACCTGAAATTGTCTTTCTTTTAAATCTTGTTAAATTACCTGTTGTATTTTATAGTGGATCCGTGCCTTTCGTGTTGAATATGTGCCATATGCATGTACTAATCGCATGCATATATCTTTGAAATGAGTTACGATTTACAGGTTATAAAGATAATATCAAACCACGGCCAAATATCACGCTAACAACGCTCTATTGCAAGTCCTTTTTTAGGCATGGAAGATAGGAGGGTTGCACGGGGAAATGATATAGAAGGACACTTGGTGAAATAAGGATTGATTGGGAGATGGTTACGACTGAGAAGATTGACATATACGGCTCTGCCATATAAGGTGCCTTTGATTGGATGCAACGAGATCTTTTAACCTAATGAATGAAGTGAACAAACCTTGAGGGTATTTTGATTCCGGATTTGGATCATTGAAGAGGTATCAATAATTAAGAGGAGTTAAGATGAAATAGGTCCGGTAAGAGTTGAGCACCAAGGGTAGACAAAGAAGGACTTCTGACCAAGCCGAGTGAATTGAAATCAAATTTGTCGAAGTTAAGATCGGGAAGAGTTGAATTTGGGGCTTGGGATTTCGATTAAAATGGGAAACGAGTCAGGAAGGGAGTAGAGAGAGGCAAGTACCTGGGTAAATACAAATATAGGGAAAGTGGTGATATTGAAGACAGGATTTAAGTTCGTTTTTTCAAATCCAAGAGGAATTGTCATGTTGAGAAGTTGAATTGGAAGATATGGAGCAACAAATGGGAACGCTAAAGAAAGGCAAAGACCGGTTGAAGGATTATTCTCGGGGAGAGACTCTTTGCAAGGAAATCATTCGCTCAGGTATAAGTAATCGGAAAATAAGGCCAATTCGTCAATCTAAGTTCATAAAGGATAAGTACGGGAGTCTTGATCACGGTGATGGCGAGAAGTAGGGTTCAGAATTACATTAGGGTTCAATCAAGTAAGAGATTTTAGGCAATGTTGAAGAGTGATTCTCGGGGAATAAATGCAGAGACCAATTCAGTGGATGTCGAAGGAATCAGGGATCGTGAAATTTCAATTTCAGACAGTAGAAGATACGAGTGATACAAAGAGATTCATGGAAAACTTGAAGACCGTGGAAAAGACAAGGCATGCTTAGCAAATCAAAATAACCTCGTGATTAGAGGAACGAGGAAAAACTACTGAGCTAACAGCTTACTATATTGGTGACAGGTTCCAAAACATCCATGGCACGTGCATAATAGTTCGCATCAAATTATTATTTTCTTTAATTATGTATGTGCGCGTGTTTTTATTTTATTTTGTTGTGCTAAGGTGCTGCGTATTTAATTGTTGCAAAGTGTGCCACGTGTATTGTCATTTTAACCCTACATGCATTTTAGTGTTTATTTTATAAGGAGTTCTTTCATCGTATTTCCCAAGTATCTCTTCGTACGGGCCACATTTGAATTAAGAGGAAAGGAAATAATGGGATGGTACGTTACAAGGAAGGTGACGTCGGGAAATAAAGAATTTCAAGTAAGGGATAGGTTAATGGAATCTAGAATTCATAAAGAGAAGTGAAATTAGAGTTGATTGTGGGGCGTTTTAAGGATAGGTTGGTGGAAAGGAAGTTTCAGAAGGAAAAATACAACCGGAGTTGGCTTTGGAGTGCCCGGATCGAACAAGAATGAAGAAAAGGGGTTTGAATATTAATAGCGGTAGAGGAGAAGTGGAAAAGCTAGGACTATGGGTTGCTATGTCATTAAAGCCCTCCCAATAAAACTTCCATCAGGAATTCCGAGGAAAGAAGGTTCGAGGGAGTTCGATGTACAACGACAAAAATTTTTAAGGGGGTGAGCATGACCAGGAGGTGAATTCAAAACTCGAGGTCGGAACTGAAGGACTAAAAATAATAGAAGTGCAATTAAGGAAAATCACTGGACTCGGGCTGAAGATTTTCACGAGGAATGAGGAAGATATATCGTTGATTTGTTCTGTGTATGTAAGTCGAGTTGAAAACAAAAGAGTTATGAAGGAGCTTAGGGAAGATTCCTAAATTGAATTGTCAAGAGAAAACCGATTTAAATTATCATGGAAAAGTATATTGTCAATGAAGCTTGATTCCATGAGATGTAAAGAAAATATCATTGGATTTAATTTCGGGATGGGTAATCTAAGGGTAGACGGGGGATCAAAGCTTGGGTATTAAGAGTTGATTTGATCGAATGAAGATTATGGGAAACGATTAAAGATCGAAGAGGATTTATCATTGCTTCACCGGGTTACATTGAAGAAATGAAAGACAAGGTAAATGCTGAGCTCACTCTCGGGGCAGATCATACAGGGGATAACAAATACATAGCCCTAAACTACGCAACGACGGTGAACGGTTCTTGTAGCATCCATGATACATGCATTCATGCAAGTTTAATTCAAATAATTTCTATGTTATGTACTTTAATTTCTTATTTTGTCCAATTTGACTGGAGTAATTGATAGATAATGTGAGCGATATTTGTTACTTGCTTCGAGTGCCTTATGTAATTTTAATTATGATCTTGCATGAGTTGCGTGGGAGTATTGGAAACTTCCTTGCTTTGTTTTGTTTATTTGTTGTTTGTTTATTTTGGTTGAGAGACGGGGTGCTCTCTTTGCTTGCGAGAGACGGGGTTCTCTCATTGCTGCTAGAGAGACGGGGCTCTCTCATTGTTGTTTGAGAGAGACGGGGCTCTCTCCGTGTTGCTTGTGAGAGACGGGGAATCTCTCATTGTTCTTTCGATCGTTTTAGCGAATCCGAGGACGGATTCTCTTTAAGGGGGTGAGATTGTAACGCCCCAACTTTTCAGTATTTTAAAATGATATATATGTTTACTAAATTGCGCAAATTAATTGGTTCTAGTGTTTTCTATAATTGAATTTCATTGTTTAATTGTTAAATAAGTGATTAATTGAAATATATGCTATATTCAAATTTGAATTTATGTGAATAACTTGGGTGCTCCTTAATTGTGCGAAATAATTATTTATACGTGTTTTACCTATTTAATTTTATTTGTGAATGTATTAAATGTTAATTATTGTATTTAATGTTATTAATACTAAATATATTTATATAATATAAATATATATATATATATATATAAAGTATTGTGTACGTGTGCATGTAATGCATGTATTTAAATTTTTATATTAGGTATGCATGCATTTTACAATTTTTAAATTCAGTATGCATGCATGTATTATAAGATATATATATATATATATATATATATATATATATATATACGTATGCATGCATTAATATATATATATATATATAATATATTATGTTTGAATTTAATTGCATATATTATAAATATTATGAATTCCTTTGATAGATTGCGTATGAGTGACATTTACGTGCTTCGTTTCTATATGAATTGATACCGGAATTTCATGCAAATTTAATATGTTAGATTTATACGTGTCTTGTATATGAATATTTGTTCGTTTCGCATTTTCGGATTCTTTTGCATATGTTTCGAATTTAATATGAATTTTGGAATCCAAGTCGGGGGCTAACGAGCAATTAGCGCACCTTGGTTCCGTATTTAATATCTTGAGCTCGGGAACTCGGATTCGAGTTCCGTCAACTTTACTGAACTCGCAACGAAGATTCGAGTTAAGTGAACTTAGCCTTATAATTTTCCAAAGTCATTTGAACCACCGAACTTCAACCGAAAAACGAAACGGCGACGAAACTGACCCTTTGTCACTAAAATGGTCATATCTCATCCAATCTTTAACCAAATTAACCATGGTTGGAGGCTATGGAACCCTAACTCAACCACCTAACCTGATATACCCTGCCCTAACAGAACTAACCCTCACAAAAACCACAAACTTCAGCTAAAGTCACTGCTTTCTAGTTTCTTTCCGTAACCTAGCTTTCCTTGGAGATTTTGGAGCTCAAATCTCATCCAATCCTCATCCGATCAACAAGGTAAGCTTAGGGTTGTAATATATGTTCATTTATGGTCATTTTCATCTATTCATCCCTAAATTTGATTATGGTTTCATGCATTTTTGGCTGATTTTGCAATATAGAAGATTTTGAGCAATTATGTTGATCTTCCTCGATTTTTAATGGATTTGAATGATTCTAAGCCTGAAAATGATTGTTTTGATGTCTTCTTCTCATTTATGATCATTGATTACATGGTAGTTGGAGTATTTATAAGATATCATTTATGGTTCTTTGAAAAACTTTGAAGAAAGTGTCACGTACGACAGCCTTTCAGGTCTGATCACTTTTAGGACTGATATGTATGTTGGATTAGTATTGTTTTGCTGCGTATTGGATGGTCTATTTACCTGAATTTGATGGGATTAAAGAAGGATCAAAGGTTGCCCTATTTTTCGTAAATTTTGGCATGAATCAGGACTGATTTTAGCTGCTAAAAACTGCTGTATCTTCTTGCTGTTGCTGTCAGTTTTTGTGAGGGTTGTTAGAGCTGATTTTCTGCTGAATTCCATGCCTTCTTGTTGACGTATCAGTTGCTTTTAGTTTCTATAGCTTTTGCTCTGTTTTGAAGTCCTGGAACAGGGGATTAATTTGAGCTTTGTTTTGCTGCCGCATTTGCTTCTGTTGCATCTCCTCGGCCGGGGAGATTTTGTACATGAAAGTACCCGGCCGGGGAGCCTCATTACAGAAAGTCCCTCGCATGGAAGTCCCCGGGCGGGGACTTTTGATTCTGAAAATCTCCCCGGGCGGGGAGATTGTCTCTGTTATGCGACTGCTGCGTTGCTGTGTGTTATTGCTGTTAGTTGTTGCTGGCTGCTATATTCTTTCTGTTTTGTTGCATGGTTGTTAGTAGTAAGTGCATGAATTAAATTGTGGAAGCCTGAATGTGGTGTTGTTGCATGGATTTAGCACCAAATGTTTGCATGCATGAAATTCCATGAACTTTAAGGTTAAATGCATGCATGGAAGTTGCTGAAATTAGATTTGCATGCATGTAGTGTTGTTGCTGTGTTGTACGTAGCATGTATACATGTACGTAATATATTATAATATATATCCATATATATATATATATATTATATGTTGATATATCTATTTATATATATTTATTAAATATTAAATGTTATTTGATTTAATTGAATTATAGAATTTAATTGTTAACTAATTCATGTTTTATTTAATTTTCTAAATTTAAATGAATGTATTTAATTGTTTATTATCAAATTGTAAATGTGATTGAATGTACTTAATTGTCTAATTTCTAATTTTATATATGATTTAACGTGTTCTAGGATTTTATTTGAAATTCTTGAATTAAGTTGATTGAAAATGTGAATTATGACTTGAACGAACGTGAATGAATGATGGAATGACTGGATTATATGAATTAATTCCCTTAATCGTGCACATGAACATTTCATAACATAATTTTATCTTTTATACGATCATGCCATAATCATTACATTGCCGAGCGTCTTATATGGTCATAATGAGTCTCGCTTCACCTCTCTTGCACAGATTTTGAGTTCGTTGGAGACGAGGCCGGTCTGTAGGGCTTGTGTGTTCTCCTTGTTGCCGTTTAAGGTGAGTTTCTCTACTATTTAGATAAATGACCCTATATACTCCCAACGTGTAAAGATTTCGGCTAAAACTAGTATATGTATATAGAGTCGTTTTCAAGAGTAAATGATTTCAACGTAAAGCCTTTCTTTTATGAACCTACCAAATATTTTGGCGAGAAAAGAATGTATGTTATGCACAGAATGGGGCCCAGGGACTTGGTGTGAGTGGTGACCCGAGGAGGCATGGGCTGACGGTGAACCCTCGCACTAGTCCCACCAATGAACGGCGTAACCGGACCTCGTTAGGAGTTAGCGAGGAATGGACGCTGAGTGCCATCTGGGGAGTCATGTTCCCCTTTTGGTCAATGAATGGATGGTTCGGGCCGATCACCCGGCCATCAACCCGGAGGAAGAAGGTGTATATGACCGATTGAATAGAATCGATTGAATGTGCACAAAAGAATGTTATGCATGAATGAAAGAAAGAATGAATGAATGTTTAATGAATTACACGAGGTGTTGGTTGGAGATAATGCACGCCTACTCGCCGGGCCAATAATGACCTAATGTTAATGAATTGTTATAATCCCTTTTGATGATTTCTATTCGCCCACTTGGGAAATTCTTTAAAACCTCACTTGGGATTATAGCTTGCATGTGATTGATTAAATTCCGTTATATATTATATTTATGCCAATGTTTTATACCCACCAGTCCCGTTTGGACTGAACCCGTTTGGCTTTCAGTTGTTTTGTGCAGGTGTCAAGGGAGCTAGGCGGGATTTCGAGTCATAGGTCTTGTTTTCGTTTCTAGCCCTTTATATATTGGTCTTACCCGTACATATTGCACATTTGATCATTGTATATGAATAATAATGGAGCGCACTTGATGTTTGAGCCTTGACGGCATGTAATGATGTATATGGATTATTTTGGGAGCTTGAATGATCATTATTTATATTATGGCTAATTATTGCTTCCGCACAGGTATTTACTCTGAATTTATGGTTTAAGGGTTAGCCCGCCTAGCTTAGAGCGTGTGTTTGTCCCCGTTCGCCGTGATTTAGCTCGGGTATGGATCGTCCATTTCATATTCGGGTCGGGTCTCGGTGCGGGGGATGTGGTACCTTGCGCTCGGGTGCTACACCGCGACCCCTGCTCTCGCTGCATGAGTTTCAGTTTTTCCAATTCAGTTTGCATGGCTTGGTTTTAATTTGCTTCCTAAATTTTCATTTCTGCATGCATGCATAGCTACGGTTGAATGAATATATATGTTGTTGTGCATGTTTTTATTTGTAAATGCATGGCTTTAGTTATAATTATATATATACGTATAGGTTGCATGCATTATGTATTTAAATTCAAGTGTTTTGTATTAAATGCATGCAATGTTGTATTATATATATATAATTAGATTGATATATTATATATTATTAAATATATGTTTAATGTGATATACATATACTTAATTATTGTTTAATTTATTTAAATTTTAGAATGTAATTATTATTTTAATTTGTGTTATATAATTTCCGAATATGACTTGAATGTTTTTATTTACCTATTTTCTAATTGTGAACTTGTTATAATACGTGTTATATTAGTTATTTGAAATTCATGGATCAATTTGATTTAAATTTGAAGGTTATGAAATTGAATGACTTTAAACGCTTCATGAAAGGAATGAAATGAATGTTTATATGTTTTAAGACATTATTGGTACACATGAACGTGTTCATTACATAATATATTCTTTTATGCATTCATATCATGATTATTACATCACCGAGCGTCTTATTTGGTCATTTTGAGTCTCATTTCACCTTCCTTGCACAGATTTTGATCCTGTTAGAGACGAGTCCGGTCCGTGAGGCTCTTGTGCTTCCTTTTTGTCGTTTTAAGGTGGGTTTCTCTTCTATGTAGTTATATGACCCTATATACCTTCAACATGGAAAGTTTTCGACCAAAATTAATATATGTATATAGTGTCGTTTGAAAGAGTAAATGTTTGCAACGTAAAGCCCTTATTTTATGAATCCTATCAAATGTTTTGGCGAGAAATGAATGAATGCACGAATGGGGCCCAGGGACTTAGTGTCAGTGGCTATCCGGGGAGGCATGGGCCGACGGTGATCCCTCACATTAGTTCCACCAATGAACGGCGTAACCGAGCCTCGTTAGGAGTTAGCGAGGAATGGAAGCTGAGTGCTATCTGGGGAGTCATGTTCCCCTTTTGGTCAATGAATGGGTGGTCGGGCCTTGCAAACCCACCACCAACCCGGAGGAAGAAGGTGTAAATGTTATTGAATGTGCACGAAAGAATGTTATGCATGAAAAGAAAGAATGAATGAATGTTTAATGAACTACACAAAGTGTTGGTTGGAGATAATGCACGCCCACTCACGGGCCAAGAATGACCTAATGTAAATGAATTGTTATAATCCCTTTTGATGATTTTCTATTTCACCCACTTGGGAAATTCTTTAAAAACCTCACTTGGGATTATAGCTTGCATGTGAATGTTTAAATACCGTCATATATTATATTTATGCCCTGTTTTTATACCCACCAGTCCCTTTTGGACTGAACCCGTTTGGTTTTCAGCTGTTTTATGCAGGTGTCAGGGAGCTAGGCGGGAATTCGAGTCATTAGGTCTTGCATTCGCTTCTAGCTCTTATATTTTTGGGTATTACACTTGCATACACTATTTATGATTATTGTATATGAATATTGTTATGGAGCGTACTTTTTTTGGGCCGTGACGGCTTGGGAATGATGTATATGAATTATTTTTGGAGCTTTGATGCTCATGGTATATATATATGTTATATGTTTAGTTATTGCTTCCGCTTTAATATTTAACTCTGATTCGTATAGTTCAAGGGTTAGTCCCGCCTAGCCTAGAGTGTGTGTCTGTCCCCGTTCGCCGTGATTTAGCTCGGGTATGGATTGTCCATTTCATATCCGGGTCGAGTCTCGGTGCGGGGGATGTGGTACCTTGCGCTCGGGTGCTACACTAGGAGTAACGCCTGTTACTCCAACTGTCCTACACGCCTGTACCCCGCCTGTACCCCGTTAACGGGCGTTACCTAAAATGAACTGAAGACGTGTAACGCCCGTTACCAACTATGCTTGAGACGCCTGACTCCATTAACGGGCATTACCGAAAAAAGCCTAGAAGGGGGTAACTGTAGCACCCTAACCCCCAAGGTACTACATCCTTCGTACTATAGCCCGATCCACATAGGAAATGGACAATCCGTACATAAACCGAACATATAGCGAACGGGTGACAAACGAGAAAATAAACGAGCCAGGTGGGACACTCCCCACATAACAAATCAAGGCATGAATTAAAAGCGGAAGCATTTCAATTAATACGTATAGGTACCATATTTATCGAAGTATATACATAGTAGGTACCAACATTAACTATCAATACATTATCATCTCCTGTATATTATACATGTCCAAGTATCCAAGATATACTAATAATGATCATAACATGATATGCCCAAAAGTTCTATACATGGAAAATAAAGTGCTAGACTCGATGGAATGCAAGACCTGACTCGACGCCCGCCCAGCCCGACCGTGTACCTGAAAAGTGAAGTATCAGTCTACCAAAGACTGAGTAAGGGAAATATATATATAACACACGTCACATGCAAGTTATAGTCTTGGGTGAAGACTTGGAAATGAAATAAATATAAAGTTCAAGAATAGCTTGTTCTTTGCCCGAGATTACAACTACCCAATTTAACATGTTACTTGTCATTTTCATGAAATACGTGGCCCGACGAGTGAGGGTAATTCTCCAACTTTTACACCAATCGTGACAATACGTGCTTACATGATTAATTTAATACGTGATCATACATTTCATTTAGTGTTCAAGTAGTAACATAATCATGAGTGAAACATGCGATAACCCGAGGACAATCCGTCCCCAATCTCCTTCTTCCTCTGGGTGATAGTGGGTTTGCAAGGCCCAACTATCCAAGACATGGTGTACGTTGGGAACATGACTCCCACGCATGGAACTCCTTCCACCACCAATCTCCTGGTGGCTTCGGGGGTGATCCCAATGAGGTGAGGATAGTTCAAGAGTTACCCGTCAGCCCTTGCTTTCCCGTTGGCTCAAGATACTACCCTCGGGCCCAAGTGCAATCATGAACTCGCCAAACATGCTTGAAATCGTGAACAATCATGGCTTGCTTGCTTGAAAATGTTTATATATTGGAAAACGTTTATAAATATAATAGGTTTTGGCCGAAAATGTCACATAATGGTTGTAAGGTTCTAAGTACCTAGAACAAAACCTCACCTGTATAACCAAAATAAACAAGGATATGCTCTAGGGAGCCTGCTCCTCGTCCCCGACCTCGTGACCTGTGCAAACACGACGTGTATACGTGAGACATGACTCAAAATGGACCAAATAAGACGAACGACGAAAATGCAACGAGATGACGAGCAATGAACAATATACCATGAAATTATCTTGTTTTAGCATGTATTCTATCATATAATAACAATTTGGGATCAAAGAATTGATTGGATCAAAATCCCAAAATCGAAATTTTATGCAGTAGCTTTTGCTCTGCCAGACGGTATGGGAACGGCCGTTCTGGCTTCCCTTTGAAAATGGGAACGGCCGTTCCCAGGGCCATCCGGAAACGGGCCAGCGTTTTTAAATAAAAAGCGCGCCATTGTTGGGAACGACCCTTCCGGCACGCAGGCCAAAATGGGAACGGTCGTTCCCAGTCTCGCTGGCCTCCATGACTCAGAAGCGTGGGAACGACCGTTCCCAAAATGCACTAAGGCGGGAAGGGCCGTTCCCAGCTTCTGCAAATTTTAAAAATAGAGCAGAAGCAGGGGAAGCTCACGGCAACAACAACAACAAGGCAAGATATCAATTTTAATCACCAAAGCTTGCAAGGAAATCTGGGAAATAAAATGCATATATGATCATAGTACCACAATACCCCATTTAAACACATAAATCATGAAAAATTATCAAAGATCATGAATTTGAAGTTCATGCACCACTTGATCATTCAAGCTCAATTTCTCAAGAATTCAAGGAACAAATCATGCTATAATCACATATTCATGCTTCAGTCACTAATAACTCATTTATGCCATATTTCTCAAACCCTAGCACTCATGCAAATGATCAAGAATCATGACCTCAACCAAACACCCACCTTGAAATGAAAGAAATGGAGAAAGAAGATGATGATGACGATTATGCTTCAAGACTTGAAATATTTCTTGGAATTCTTGGGTGAAATTTGATAAATCCCTTCTCCCTTTTTGCTTGAATGAACCGAGAATGAAAGGAGCAAATATGTTGGTGAAATTTTAGATGAAATTGATCAAGGAAGCTTGAGGAAGCTATATCACGTAATTCATCTTTTTGATTTGTGTGAAATGTGTCAATTTGCAATTCAATCCCTCAACTCAACAAGTCTTGCAATCAAGGATAACTAGTTTGACAATTGATCCATTGAATCCTTGGAAAAGTTGTGCAATTTAGTCCCTAACTTTAAAAGATTAAACATGTAGGGACAATTCCGTAATTAAATCACTCCAGGTAAACATTTCACGTAATACATATTTTTCCATGACTTGAAATAATTTTCCAATGATATGATTTCATATAATTCACATAAATAATGTATCATGAATTTTATAAAATCTGGGATGTCATGTAGGAATATTATAAAATTAAAGAATTAAAATAAATCCTACCCTCACAACTCACACGTGGCGTGCTTACCTGTTCATCCGAAACCGGGGCGTTACAGTAACGCCCATTACTCACATTCTCACACAAAACTCAACTTTACCCAAAAGCTAACTCGGACGGTGCTTAATCACGTTAATTCGAACAAGTTAACTCAAAATTTTCAATCAAACCATAGTGCACCAGTCTCGCAACACACAAATATCTCAAAGCACATATTGCAAAATATCACAACAATTCATTCTCCTTACAAGCAAATTCAATCATGCGCACACATGCTCACACACAACAAAAATGGACCTTTAATGCCGACATTAAAGCTCAAATCACGGTCCTTGCCTCCATACTCTGACAACACCTCACTCAACCTGTACAACGGGAGAGAGAACTAAACTTAAATGAGAAAAACGAGGCAAACGAAAGTAACGACAAAGAAAAGAAACAAGTGAGAGGAATTAGTTCTAAGTTATAGTCATTAGCTTGACTTTGGAAATCGGATTGGGGATTAACAATCCTCTCGTGACGAGTCACAAGGCGTGACCTCGCTCTTGTTGCTCATCACACCAACTCTTAATTTCAACATATCCAATTCTGACACATGCTTCATCCTCAATTGTCGAGATTTCGATTTCCTCCCCCAATTAATCGAATCTCTTTCGTCTACGAACCGTAACACTCCATCTGATGTCTCACTTATAGCCCCGATCATACAACACACATCCGGTACCAAAGGTGATGCCATGGAGCTAAAAGTACTAAACTCTATTCTCTCATCTCCTATTTTGAATGTGAGAAGACCATTCTGAACATCAATATCCGCTCCAGCCGTGGCTAAAAACGGTCTTCCAAGGATCAATGGTGTACTCTCATCATTCTCAACATCAACAACTACAAAATCATTGGGAATGTAGAATTTCCCAACTGTTACCAACACATCCTCAAGAATTCCTATAGGGTATTTCACTTATCTATCCGCTAGCTAGAATGTCATATTAGTCGGTTTGAGCATCTTCTGTAGCACCCGAAGCGCAAAGATGCCACATCCCCGCACTATAGCTCAATTCACATATGAGATGGACGACCCATACATGAACTAAACTATAGCGAACGGGAGACAATAAAAAAAATGAACACTAGCTAGGCGGGCTAACCCTCAATTTTTACAACAATGCATAACAAACGGAAGCATAACAATGTACATCCACTTCATGATCCCATTTTCCGTTTCATACTAACATGTTGCAAATCAATATTTTCATTTACATGCTCAAAGTTTCAAGTATAAATCATAATATATACATAGGTACCAAAACAGTTCTTAAGGCAATAATGTATTTATAATGTACATAAACATGAGAAAGACAATGCTAGACCCAAAAGAAGTAAACTTGACTCAATCCCGCCCAGCACTCAACCTGCAATACCTGAAAATGTGAGGTGTCAGTCTATAAAAGACTGAGTGAGGGGTTATAATTTAAAAACGCAAATACCATGCAAATTGTAATCTCAGGTAAGATTTTTCATAAAACGATATTAATTCTAAAATAATATAGTGCTCGCCCGAGATTACAACAATTCCATTTTCAATTCAATTATTTCAATACAATTCGATACAATCAATCAGTGGCCCGGCGAGTGAGGACAAATCTCCAACCTTTCTCCGACAGTGTACAATAATTCAATTTTATCAATTGGGTGATCAAGCAATCAATTCGGTGCACAATTAGACAATTTCAATCAATCCATCCTTCTTCCTCCGGGTGATGGGGGATTGCAAGGCCCCGCCATCCAATCAGATGAGGGGAGCGCGAACACTCAAACCCTCGGGTTCTCATCATCTAACCAAACCTCCTGGTGTACTCAGAGTTCGTCCCTGCATGGTGAGGATAGTGTAAGAGTTACCCGTCAGCCCTTGCTTCCCCGGTTGGCTCAATACACTACCCTCGGGGCCCAAAGTGAACATGCTTTACTCGCCAAATCAATCAATCAATTCAATTCAATATCAATAACTCGGTACAATATCAATCGATCCATGAAATAACAATTCAATTTTCAGAAAACTATAGATATAATTATTAGTTTTGGTCCAAAATCACATAGGGTTGTAGGGTTCTTTTATAAATAGAAATAATCTCACCTGTGACGACCAAAACAAGGATATAACTACGATGTGTGCTCCTCGTCAACGGGAAGGAAATCTGTGCAATAAGGACAAGGGTTCGTGAGACACGACTCAAATGAACCACTTAAGACGCACGGCAATGTCCTAATCAATATGTCACGTAATAACAATCAAGCAATGTTAATTATGAGAATAATTATCACTAAACCAAGTTTATAACTCACATAGGTCACATACGAGAGCCAAAGAAGTGAAAAGAATGCAATATGAAAGGTTTTGGTGAAGTTTAGCAAAAACGGACAATTTTAGAAAATGTACATGTTGAGGTAAAACTGGAATATCTTTAATTCTAGAAGTGGGAATTGAGTTTTGTTTTTTGGATATGAAACTAGACACAAAGACCTTTCCAACGCTATATGGCACGTTTTCTAATTCAAACCGAGGTGAAAATAACGTTGGTTCGAAGTTGGGCAAAATGCAGATTCCGGCGGGGGTCACGGGCGCGACCAAAATCCTTCACAAAATGGTTGCGGCCGCGACCAAGTGTTTTTCCGAATTTTTCATGCAATTTTTCCAAAAGTCGAAAGTTGGCCAAAATGGGGTCGCGGGAGCGACCAGGTTTACACAAAAGTTGGCCAAAATGGGGTCGCGGGCGCGACCAGTTTTACACATTAAACAGGTCGCGGGCACGACCATATACGCAGCAGCAACAAAACAAGGGAAAACAGGGCAGTTTCGAGCCAAAAACAACCAAAACAACCATGCCACTAAATTCTAACCATAACAATTATTCAAACACACCAAATACACATTATACTTCAACCATCCATCAAACTAACCAAGAATTATGCATCAAAGTGATAAGAATTTATCAAGAAACCCCTATATATACACATGCTTCCAACCTTCAAATAAACCAAAGTTTCCCTGCAAATTCAATCCCTTTTTAATCCTAAGCATGCTTCTAGCTCCAAACATACAATAATTCACCATTTACTCCATAAACCCTACTCAACATTAATTCAAGAAATTCAACCAAATCTCAATTCTACCTTGAACTAGAAAAAGGAATGGATGAAATGATGAGATGAGGATGATGCTTCCAAATATGCAATTATCTTCCTTGAATCAATCTTGAAATTGAGATGAAATCCATTCCCTTCCTTCTATGGTGTTTCTACCGTGTATTAGTGTGTGTGTGTATGAATTGTTGATGAAAATGAAGATAATCGAAGGAAGTGGATATTTACATGAGTCTTCCAAGACATTGCATGACTCATCACTTTTTGCAAATAAGTCCCTAAGCTATTTGAATTAATGCAATCAAGTTTCATCTCATGGAAATTAATCAATTGAATCCATTTATGTTAATGCAATTCAATCCACATATTTATGAAATGATCAAGTAAAGTCACATAATAACAATTAGGCACGTTAGCAATTAATTCACGTAAATTCCACGTTAATGATAATTCATATAAATGCATAAAAATATATTACATACAATGTTGGGAAATTTAATATAATGTAACATATAATATCCCATAATGATTGAATGGAAAAACTGAGGCGTTACAATTCTCCCCCTCCCCCTAAGAGGACCTAGTCCCCAGGTCCACTGCCGAGTTTTAAAATGATGTACAACAACAAGAGAGCCCCGTCTCTTGCACAAGCAATGAGAAAACCCCGTTTCTCAAACAAGTAAAGAGAGAACCCCGTCTCTCAAGCACATAGAGAGAGAATGTAGCACCCCGAACGTAAGGTACCACATCCCCCGCACCGAGACCCGACCCGTATATGAAATGGAAGTCCATACACGTGCTAAATCCACGGCGAACGGGGACACAACACACACGCTATGCTAGGCGGGACTAACCCTTAAACCAATCAACTCAAGACAATATAAAATCAGAGTTATAATTAAATGCGGAAGCAAGAACAACATATAATATATACAACGAGCCACCAAGCTCCAAAAATAGATATACAAAATCATTTAAGTGTTCAACGGCACTCACGGCCTACAAATCATGACGCTCCATGCTATACTATGATCATATACAAAATAGCAATAAGAGTATGAGTATATAGACTGAAAAGAAGTGCTAAACATAAATGCAAGACCTAGAAGACTTGTATTCCCGCCTAGCACTCCTATACCTGCACAAAACAACTGAAAACAACCGGGTTCAGTCTAAAAGAGACTGGTGGGTATAAAACGGGGCATAAGATATAATATTGCAGAAAGTAAGCACATACATGCAAGCCTTAATCCCGTATGAAGTTTGATAAGAATTTCCCAAGTGGTTAAAACAAAAGAAAACAACAACAGGATTACGACGTTCATATTCATTCATAATTGTTCATAAGGGTTTATGGCCAGGTGAGTGGGAGTGCACAATCTCCAACCTACTCCTCGTGTAATCATAATCAATTATTCATTCATTATCATACATATCTTTTGTGCTCATACATATCATGATCATAATCATTCATATACACCTTCTTCCTCTGGGTGGTGGACGGGCTTGCAAGACCCGGCCACCGGTTCATACATAGGCCAATGGGGGTACATGAATCCCCCAAGGGCACTCAGCTCCCATTCCTCGCTAACCTCCTGGCGAGGGCCGGTATCACCGTAGTTTGGTTGGGACTAGTATATGGGATCCCCGTCAGCCCTTGCTTCCTCGGTTAGCCACATATACTAAGTCCCGGGGACCGTGCAATCATAATCATGTCTCGGCAAAACATAAGGTAGGGTTTCATAAATAAAAGGGTCATACGTTTGAAATCATTTACACGAAATGACTCGATTTTATATAATATACTAATTTGGCTTAAATCTTGCACGTAAGGGATATATAGGGTTGTTTTAACTAGTAGAAGAAAAACCCACCTTTTAAAAGCAAAAGAAAAGTACAAGCGTCTCAATGCTCGCCCACGTCTCCGACCAAACCCGAATTTGCGCAAAAGAAAAGGTATGAGACTCAATGACCACATATGACGCTCGGCAATGAAGTGAATATGACATGAATGCATAAATGATCATATTATATCATGAAAATGTTCATGTGCACTATTAAGGAATTTAAAACATATAATCAAACCATTCGTTCATTCATTTCATTCAATTTCATAAATTCATAAATTCATAACATTCATAATGCATATCAATTAATCTAAAATTCCATTTAATAATCATAGCAAGTAATATTCATATTGACAATTAGAATAGGATAAATGAAACATTCAAACAATAATCGGTAGTTTAAATACGCGAAATAGAAATCATTTAGATTCAACAATTGAATTAAATCAAATAATCTTTAAAATATAATATATATATATATAGATAATCAAATAACATTTAAATATAATATATATATATATATATATATATATATATATATATATATATATATACTCACACGCACACATGCATATATATATATATAGTACATGCATGCAAAATATTACAAAAGTCATGCATGCACGTACACACACAATTACATCTAATATATATACATGTATGCAATTAACTCTACAAATCCATGCACACACAACACCACACCCATGCATGCACAACAACACACACACAGCACAAATATATATATACAGTAGCATATATATGCATGTAACAGAAAAAGAAAAACGCAGGCAACGGTTCGGGAAAAAACAGGGTGACACCCCCGTGTCTCGGTACAGAAATTTCAGGCCAAACCGCACCCTTGTTCCGCGCTAGAAAGACAAGAACGACACCCCCGTGTCTCGTACAAACAACAGCCCCTGTTTTGATAGAAAAATGCAGAAAAAGGGCAGCCATTCCAGCATGAAATGCAGGCAACATATGCAACATTACAAGGTATGAAATGCAGCAAGAACTCATCTGAAACTAATCCCACAAAGCCAAGAGAATTGATAGCAAAAGCAAGAAGGAACGCAGCAGTTTTTTGACAGCAGAATCAGTTCAAAAGAACAGAGCAAAGGTCCCGAAAAACAGGGCATGAACGCTCTCCAACAATCCCAACATGTTCAGGTCATATAGGCTATCAAATGTGCAGCAAAACAACTTAAATTCAACACACAATTCAGTTCCAAAAGAGTTCAACCAAGAGAAGAAAGCATATGTGACATATCAAGGAAATAAAAAGATGAAAATGATCAGGAATGAACATATATTACGACCTTAAGCTTACCTTGTTGATTGGATGAAGTTTGGATGAGATTTGAGCTCCAAAATCTCTAAGGAATGAAGGGTTACGGGAATGACTGTAATTCCAGTGACTTTGGCTGAGATTTGGGAATTGTGTGAGGATTGGTTTGGTTAGGGCATGACATATCAGGTTAGGTAGTTGAGTTAGGGTTCAATAGAATCAAACCATGGTTAATTTGGTTAAAGTTTGGATAAGATATGGCTATTTTTGTACAGCATGGTCAGTTTGGCCACCGTTTCGTTTTTCGGTTGAATTTCGAAGGTTCAAATGACTTAGGAAAAATATAAGGCTAACTTTACTAAACTCGAATTTTCGTTACGAGTTCATCGGAATTGACGGAACTCGAATCCGAGTTCCCAAGCTCAAGATATTAAATATGGAACCAAGGGTACGCTAAGTGCTCGTTAGCCCCCGATTTGGTTCCACGATACAAATTAAATTCTAATATTAAATAAAGTCAACGTATATATTTGAATAATTAATTAATATGGTTAAACATGATTAATTAGCATAATGCTTAATTAACAACATAACTAACATTAATAATTAAATTAGCAATAATTAAAGAAATATATATATGTATATATATATATATATATATATACTTATAACACGAAATATTTTAGATTAATAATAATTTAAAATAAAATATAATAAAATAAAATAATAACAATTTATAATAAAATTAAATATAAAACACATAAAAACAATTAATTCGCGCAAATTGGTAAACACATACGTCGTACCTTTACGTTTGAAAAGTCGGGCGTTACAATCTCTCCCCCTTAAAAGAATCCGTCCTCGGATTCACTGCTCGCTCGGAAATAACTCGGGATGAAATCTTTTCATCTTTTCCTCTGTCTCCCACGTAGCTTCTTCGGTTATATCACTTCTCCAAAGAACCTTGACTAGTGGAATACGCCGATTTCGAAGTTCCTGAAATTTTCGATCCAATATCTTAATCGGCTTCTGAACGAAGGTGAGATCCGGTTCTAATTCCACTTCTTCAACCGGTAGAACCTCGGACTCGTCTCGATATCATTTCCGAAGCTGTGAAACATGAAATACATTATGAATTCCAGTCAAACTCGGAGGCAAGTCCAATCGATAAGCTGTATCCCCGACCTTCTCTAGAATCTCATACGGTCCCACATACCGAGGGTTTAATTTTCCTCCTCGTCCAATCCTTGAGAACCCTTTTCGTGGAGATGCCTTTAAGAAAACCCTATCTCCAACCTCAAACTCCAAATTCGTCCTCCGAAGGTCTACATAACTCTTTTGTCGATCCTGAGCGTCCTTCATCCGTTGTCTAATTATCTGGACCTTGCCAATAGCCTCTTGTACAGCCTTAGAGGGTTTTTCCTTCTTTTCCCCTCTTTTAATCCATTCTTGCTTGGTCCAATTCCATTCCTCCAAGTCAAAGAACAACGGTGATCGACATTTTCGTCCGTAAAGAGCTTCATAAGGAGCCATTTCAATCGAGGCTTGATAGTTATTGTTGTAAGCGAATTCGATTAACGGCAACTGTTCATTCAACGAACTTTGAAAGTCCAATGCGCAAGCTCTCAACAGGTCCTCCAGATACTTAATCAACCTTTCTGATTGTCCGTCGGTCTGAGGATGGAAAGCTGTGCTGAATTGAAGCCTTATTCCCAAACACTTCTGTAATTCTTGCCATAACCGTGAAGTAAATCTTGGATCCGATCCGAGACAATACTAACAGGTACTCCATGAAGCCTGACAATCTCATCATTATACCTCTTAGCCAGTTTACTCACTTTATCGGACATTCTGATAGCAAGGAAATGAGCTGATTTTGTCAACCTGTCCACTATAACCCAAATTCCATCGAAACCTCCTCTCACTTTTGGTAATCCCGAAACAAAGTCCAAGGCTATTTGTTCCCATTTCCACTCCGGGATAGGCAATGGTTGAAGTAACCCCGATGGCTTTTGATGTTCTGCCTTTACCACTTGACAAGTCATACAATGTTTCACGAAGTTGATCACATCTCGTTTCAACCCATTCCACCAATAGAATTGCTTGAGATCCTTACACATTTTGTTCCCTCCGGGATGTATCGAATATCCTGACCGATGGTCTTCTTCAAGAATGATCCTTTTTAACTCTTCTGGCACAACAACTCTATTCTTGAATCTTAGAAGTCCCATATCATCAAACCCAAACGGACATTCCGAATCAGCTCGAGCTTTCTCGGCTAATTTCTGAACCTCGGGATCAATCCTCTGAGCATCAAATAATCTCTGTTTAAGATCTGGTTGAACCGTGATATTCCGGATACTAGCCCTCAGCTTGAACAACTCATTTTCCTCTCCAATTTCCACTTTCACATTGGACACACTAGCTTTCCTACTAAGCGCATCCGAGACCAAATTGGCTTTGCCGGGATGGTATCGGATTGTACACTCATAATCTGCCAACAGTTCCATCCAACGCGGTTGTCTCTTACTCAATTCCTTTTGTGAGAATAAGTATTGGAGACTCTTGTGATCGGAAAAGACCTCGAACGAAATTCCATAAAGATAGTGTCTCCACTTTCCCAAAGTAAAGATCACAGCCGCTAATTCCAAATCGTGAGTGGGGTAGTTCTGTTCATGCTCCTTCAATTTCCTTGAGGCATAGGCGATTACTCTTCCATTTTGCATCAACACACATCCAAAACCTTCCTTTGAGGCGTCCGTATAAACCGTATATCCTTCTGTACCTTCGGGAACTGCTAATATAGGAGCGGTGGTCAACTTTTCCTTTAAAAGTTGAAAGCTAGCCTCACATGCCTCATCCCACTCAAACTTAACCTCCTTCTTAGTCAATCGGGTTAAAGGAGCCGCAATCTTTGAAAAATCCTGAACGAATCTTCGATAGTAGCCTGCCAAACCCAAGAAACTCCTTACTTCTGAAGCATTTTTCGGGCTTTGACAATGAATAACCGTCTCAATCTTAGAAGGGTCTACTTCCAAACCTTTCCTTGAGATAATATGGCCCAAAAATGCAACCCGATCAATCCAGAACTCGCATTTGCTAAACTTAGCATACAACCGATGTTCTCTTAAGGTATCCAACACAATTCTGAGGTGCCTGGCATGGTCTACCGGAGTTCTCGAATAAACCAAGATGTCATCGATGAATATTACCACAAACTTATCCAAATAGGGCCGGAAAATTCGATGCATCATATCCATAAAAACAGCCGGGGCATTTGTCAGTCCAAAAGGCATCACTACAAACTCATAGTGTCTATACCGGGTGTTAAATCCCGTCTTCGGAATGTCCTCTTCCCTGATCTTCAATTGATAATATCCTTGTCTCAAGTCCAATTTTGAGTAAACCCCCGAACCTTGTAACATGTCGAATAAATCCTCAATATGGGGCAAATGATACTTATTCTTTACAGTCATCCGATTAAGCTCCCGGTAATCTATACACATTCTTAAAGTTCCATCCTTTTTCTTAACGAAGAGAACCGGAGCACCCCAAGGTGACGAACTTGGCCATATATGTCCAACTTTGAGCAATTCTTCCAATTGAATCTTTAATTCCTTCAATTCGGCAGGTGCCATCCGATACGGAGTCTTAGAATACGGTGTGGATCCTAGATATAAGTCAATAACAAATTCGATCTCACGGTCTGGTGGTAAAGAACTCAAATTCTCCGGGAACATATCAGAAAAATTCTTAACAACCACGGTATCCTCCAACTTAACTTGATCTTTTGGCCTAATAAGAAGGTAAGCAATAAATCCCGTTGCTCCTTCTCTCATCAACTTGTGAGCTTCCATATAAGACAAGAGAGATACCGATCTTGAGCCACTACCAATCACCAATTCATTACCCAAAATCACCTTCTTCGCAAAACAATCAACATTGGCCCGATGCCTGGACAACCAGTCCATACCCAAGATAACTCCATACCACTTCATAGGCATAACAATTAAATCCGCCGGATATTCTTTCTCTTCAATCAGAACTGAACACTCCCTAACCAACCGATCTGTCTGAAGACTCCCACCAAGTGGCGAACTCACCAAATAACAAGAAGAGAGACAAATAACAGGCAAGCACAGAGTAGCAACTAAGTCACAAGAAATAAAGGAATGCGTGGCACCCGGATCAAAGAGTGCATGAATGTTCATGTTATGTATGCATAGAGTACCTTCCACCACAGCTGTGGGATCAATCTCTGCATCTTGCTCCTCACCCTCGAGGGCATAAGCACGAGCCTGGATCATTGGCCTTGGAACTCCTTTCTGAAATCCGGGGTTCTTGTCGGGACAGGTATCCGCCATATGGTCACCTTTTCCACATATGAGGCACAAATTCAACCTTCGTCGACAATTGTTGTAGGTATGGGTTGGTCTCCCGCAATAAGTACATGGAGGTACATCCGGGCGTGAGTTGGTGGATGTCGGTGCCATAGGTAGAGCCTTTGGTCGAGTCGGTGCCGCCTGAGAACCTTGTCCTCCAAACCGAGGCGTCTTAAAAGGACCTTTAGGAGGGGAAGTAGCTTGAATTATCGGCCTCTTTCCCGAATTCGATCCGGTACCTCTTCCCATTGGAGCTCTAAAAATCGGACCCTTCTTCTTGAATTCTTCTTCTTGTCCCAAGGCCCTTTGCACCGTATCCGTGAACGAGACAAAGTTGTGACCCGCCTGGCTATGTCTCAAATCTTGTCTTAATCCCGCAATAAATTTTCTTGATTTCCTCTTCTCATCCCGGGTGACGTGAGGAACATATTTCCCAAGTCTATTAAATACGGCGAGATATTGAGTCCCCGTACGAGCACCTTGCTTTAAATCTATAAACTCTTGCTCCTTCCTTTCTCTCACTACCTCCGGTACAAAACATTCCCGGAATTCTCTCTTGAAGACCTCCCAAGTAACTTCCTCTTCATCCACTTCAAGTTTCTCTCTTGTTCTTTCCCACCATTCATACGCATCTCCATCCAGTTGGAATATAGCAAATTGAGCCTTCTCTTGCGTAGTAAACTGTCTGACTCCAAATATTCTCTCTAATCGAATCAACCAACCCTCCGAGACCGCATCATCAATAGAACCGGAACACCGAGGGGGATTGTAGCTCAGAAACACCCCATGAGGATCTCTATTATTATTATGGTTTGGTGGAAGAGCCGGTTGTTCTGCCTGTTGTGGTGGGGGAGCTTGAGCCCTCCGATGCTCAACATAATTAAAAACGGCTTCCATGAAATTCCCCATGTCCATTGGTGGTGCTTGTGGTTGGGGTGGAGGCGTAGGGGATCGTTCATGATGACGGCGGTGTCCTGGAGATCTCTCACCGTGTCTACGTGGAGGCATCCTGTCCAAGAAACACTGAAATGCATGCTATTTTTAGTCCATGCGTGTAAGTGCAATTAATTCGATCAAAATTCAAAATTTAAAGCACACAAGCACGTAAACAATGCATATGCAACACATTGACAAGTTGTTCCTAAAGCCGAACGACCTAACTGACTCAACACGACACTAGAGCCCGGGTTTTGCAACCCTAAGCTCTGATACCACATAAGGATGTAGCACTCGAGCATAACGTACCACATCCCCCACACCGAGACCCGACCCGTATAAGAAATGGAAGTCCGTACACGTGCCAAATCCACGGCGAACAGGGACACAGCACACACGCTATGCTAGGCGGGACTAACCCTTAAATCAATCAACTCAAGACAATATAAAATCAGAGTTATAATTAAACGCGGAAGCAAGAACAACATATAATATATACAACGAGCCACCAAGCTCCAAAAATAGATATACAAAATCATTCAAGTGTTCAACGGCACTCACGGCCTACAAATCATGACGCTCCATGCTATACTATGATCATATACAAAATAGCAATAAGAGTATGAGTATATGAGACTGAAAAGAAGTGCTAAACATAAATGCAAGACCTAGACGACTTGTATTCCCGCCTAGCACTCCTATACCTGTACAAAACAACTGAAAACAACCGGGTTCAGTCTAAAAGAGACTGGTGGGTATAAAACGGGGCATAAGATATAATATTGCAGAAAGTAAGCACATACATGTAAGCCTTAATCCCGTATGAAGTTTGATAAGAATTTCCCAAGTGGTTAAAACAAAAGAAAACAACAACAGGATTACGACGTTCATATTCATTCATAATTGTTCATAAGGGTTTATGGCCAGGTGAGTGGGCGTGCACAATCTCCAACCTACTCCTCGTGTAATCATAATCAATTATTCATTCATTATCATACATATCTTTTGTGCTCATACATATCATGATCATAATCATTCATATACACCTTCTTCCTCCGGGTGGTGGACGGGCTTGCAAGACCCGGCCACCGGTTCATACATAGGCCAATGGGGGTACATGAATCCCCCAAGGGCACTCAGCTCCCATTCCTCGCTAACCTCCTAGTGAGGGCCGGTATCACCGTAGTTTGGTTGGGACTAGTATATGGGATCCCCGTCAGCCCTTGCTTCCTCGGTTAGCCATATATACTAAGTCCCGGGGCCCGTGCAATCATAATCATGTCTCGCCAAAAGATAAGGTAGGGTTTCATAAATAAAAGGGTCATACGTTTGAAATCATTTACACGAAATGACTCGATTTCATATAATATACTAATTTGGCTTAAATCTTGCACATAAGGGATATATAGGGTTGTTTTAACTAGTAGAAGAAAAACCCACCTTTTAAAAGCAAAAGAAAAGTACAAGCGTCTCAATGCTCGCCCTCGTCTCCGACCAAACCCGAATTTGTGCAAAAGAAAAGGTATGAGACTCAATGACCACATATGACGCTCGGCAATGAAGTGAATATGACATGAATGCATAAATGATCATATTATATCATGAAAATGTTCATGTGCACTATTAAGGAATTTAAAACATATAATCAAACCATTCGTTCATTCATTTCATTCAATTTCATAAATTCATAAATTCATAACATTCATAATGCATATCAATTAATCTAAAATTCCATTTAATAATCATAGCAAGTAATATTCATATTGACAATTAGAATAGGATAAATGAAACATTCAAACAATAATCGGTAGTTTAAATACGCGAAATAGAAATCATTTAGATTCAACAATTGAATTAAATCAAATAATCTTTAAAATATAATATATATATATATATATAATCAAATAACATTTAAATATATAATATATATATATATATATATATATATACTCACACGCACACATGCATATATATATATATAGTACATGCATGCAAAATATTACAAAAGTCATGCATGCACATACACACACAATTACATCTAATATATATACATGCATGCAATTAACTCTACAAATCCATGCACACCCAACACCACACCCATGCATGCACAACAACACACACACAGCACAAATATATATATACAGTAGCATATATATGCATGTAACAGAAAAAGAAAAACGCAAGCAACGGTTCGGGAAAAAACAGGGTGACACCCCCGTGTCTCGGTACAGAAATTTCAGGCCAAGCCGCACCCCCGTTCCGCGCTAGAAAGACAAGAACGACACCCCCGTGTCTCGTACAAACATCAGCCCCTGTTTTGACAGAAAAATGCTGAAAAAGGGCAGCCATTACAGCATGAAATGCAGGTAACATATGCAACATTATAAGGTATGAAATGCAGCAAGAACTCATCTGAAACTAATCCCACAAAGCCAAGAGAATTGACAGCAAAAGCAAGAAGGAACGCAGTAGTTTTTTGACAGCAGAATCAGTTCAAAAGAACAGAGCAAAGGTCCCGAAAAACAGGGCATGAACGATCTCCAACAATCCCAACAAGTTCAGGTCATATAGGCTATCAAATGTGCAGCAAAACAACTTAAATTCAACACACAATTCAGTTCCAAAAGAGTTCAACCAAGAGAAGAAAGCATACGTGACATATCAAGGAAATTTCTCAAAGTGCCATAAATGATAACTCATTAATACTTCAACCACCAAGAAATCAATGATCATAAATGAAATGAGGATGTCAAAATAATCATTCTCAAGCTTGTAATCAATCAAAACCATTAAGAATTGAATAAGATCATCAAATTTGCCCAAAACGCACTATATTCGAATTCAGTCCAAAATCCCATGAAACCAAGCTCAAATTTGGAAATAAAAAGATGAAAATGATCAGGAATGAACATAAATTACAACCTTAAGCTTACCTTGTTGATTGGATGAAGTTTGGATGAGATTTGAGCTCCAAAATCTCTAAGGAATGAAGGGTTACGGGAATGACTGTAATTCCAGTGACATTGGCTGAGATTTGGGAATTGTGTGATGATTGGTTTGGTTAGGGCATGACATATCAGGTTAGGTAGTTGAGTTAGGGTTCAATAGAATCAAACCATGGTTAATTTGGTTAATGTTTGGATAAGATATGGCTATTTTTGTACAGCAAGGTCAGTTTGGCCACCGTTTCGTTTTTCGGTTGAATTTCGGAGGTTCAAATGACTTAGGAAAAATATAAGGCTAAGTTTACTAAACTCGAATTTTCGTTACGAGTTCATCGGAATTGACGGAACTCGAATCTGAGTTCCCGAGCTCAAGATATTAAATACGGAACCAAGGGTACGCTAAGTGCTCGTTAGCCCCCGATTTGGTTCCACGATACAAATTAAATTCTAATATTAAATAAAGTCAACGTATATATTTGAATAATTAATTAATATGGTTGAACATGATTAATTAGCATAATGCTTAATTAACAACATAACTAACATTAATAATTAAATTAGCAACAATTAAAGAAATATATACATATATATATATATATATATATATATATATATATATATACTAATAACACGAAATATTTTAGAATAATAATAATTTAAAATAAAATATAATAAAATAAAATAATAACAATTTATAATAAAATTAAATATAAAACATGTAAAAACAATTAATTCGCGTAAATTGGTAAACACATACGTCGTACCTTTACGTCTGAAAAGTCGGGGCGTTACAATCTCTCCCCCTTAAAAGAATCCGTCCTCGGATTCACTGCTCGCTCGGAAATAACTCGGGATGAAATCTTTTCATCTTTTCCTCCGTCTCCCACGTAGCCACTTCAGTTATATCACTTCTCCAAAGAACCTTGACTAGTGGAATACGCCGATTTCGAAGTTCCTGAAATTTTCGATCCAATATCTTAATCGGCTTTTGAACGAAGGTGAGATCCGGTTCTAATTCCACTTCTTCAACCGGTAGAACCTCGGACTCGTCTCGATAATATTTCCGAAGCTGTGAAACATGAAATACATTATGAATTCTAGTCAAACTCGGAGGCAAGTCCAATCGATAAGTTGTATCCCCGACCTTCTCTAGAATCTCATACGGTCCCATATATCGAGGGTTTAATTTTCCTCCTCGTCCAATCCTTGAGAACCCTTTTCGTGGAGATGCCTTTAAGAAAACCCTATCTCCAACCTCAAACTCAAAATTCTTCCTCCGAAGGTCTGCATAACTCTTTTGGCGATCCTGAGCGTCCTTCATCCGTTGTCTAATTATCTGGACCTTGTCAATAGCCTCTTGTACAGCCTTAGAGGGTTTTTCCTTCTTTTCCCCTCTTTTAATCCCTTCTTGCTTGGTCCAATTCCATTCCTCCAAGTCAAAGAACAACGGTGATCGACATTTTCGTCCGTAAAGAGCTTCATAAGGAGCCATTTCAATCGAGGCTTGATAGCTATTGTTGTAAGCGAATTCGATTAATGGCAACTGTTCATTCAACGAACTTTGAAAGTCCAATGCGCAAGCTCTCAACAAGTCCTCCAGATACTTAATCAACCTTTCTGATTGTCCATCGGTCTGAGGATGGAAAGCTGTGCTGAATTGAAGCCTTGTTCCCAAACACTTCTGTAATTCTTGCCATAACCGTTAAGTAAATCTTGGATCCCGATCCGAGACAATACTAACAGGTACTCCATGAAGCCTGACAATCTCATCATTATACCTCTTAGCCAGTTTACTCACTTTATCGGACATTCTGATAGCAAGGAAATGAGCTGATTTTGTCAACCTGTCCACTATAACCCAAATTCCATCGAAACCTCCTCTCACTTTTGGTAATCCCGAAACAAAATCCATAGCTATTTGTTCCCATTTCCACTCCGGGAAAGGCAATGGTTGAAGTAACCCCGATGGCTTTTGATGTTCTGCCTTTACCACTTGACAAGTCATACAATGTTTCACGAAGTTGATCACATCCCGTTTCAACCCATTCCACCAATAGAATTGCTTGAGATCCTTATACATTTTGTTCCCTCCGGGATGTATCGAATATCCTGACCGATGGTCTTCTTCAAGAATGATCCTTTTTAACTCTTCCGGCACAACAACTCTATTCTTGAATCTTAGAAGTCCCGTATCATCAAACCCAAACGGACATTCCGAATCAGCTCTAGCTTTCTTAGCTAATTTCTGAACCTCGGGATCAATCCTCTGAGCATCAAATAATCTCTGTTTAAGATCTGGTTGAACCGTGATATTCCGGATACTAGCCCTCAGCTTGAACAAGTCATTCTCCTCTCCAATTTCCACTTTCACATTGGACACACTAGCTTTCCTACTAAGCGCATCCGCGACCAAATTGGCTTTGCCGGGATGGTATCGGATTGTACACTCATAATCCGCCAATAGTTCCATCCAACGCCGTTGTCTCTTATTCAATTCCTTTTGTGAGAATAAGTATTGGAGACTCTTGTGATCGAAAAAGACCTCGAACGAAATTCCATAAAGATAGTGTCTCCACTTTCCCAAAGCAAAGATCACAGCCGCTAATTCCAAATCGTGAGTGGGGTAGTTCTGTTCATGCTCCTTCAATTTCCTTGAGGCATAGGCGATTACTCCTCCATTTTGCATCAACACACATCCCAAACCTTCCTTTGAGGCGGCCGTATAAACTGTATATCCTTCTGTACCTTCGGGAAGTGCTAATATAGGAGCGGTGGTCAACTTTTCCTTTAAAAGTTGAAAGCTAGCCTCACATGCCTCGTCCCACTCAAACTTAACCGCCTTCTTAGTCAATCGGGTTAAAGGAGCCGCAATCTTTGAAAAATCCTGAACGAATCTTCGATAGTAGCCTGCCAAACCCAAGAAACTCCTTACTTCTGAAGCATTTTTCGGGCTTTGACAATGAATAACCGTCTCAATCTTAGAAGGGTCTACTTCCAATCCTTTCCTTGAGATAATATGGCCCAAAAATGCAACCCGATCAATCCAGAACTCGCATTTGCTAAACTTAGCATACAACCGATGTTCTCTTAAGGTATCCAACACAATTCTGAGGTGCCTGGCATGATCTTCCGGAGTTCTCGAATAAACCAAGATGTCATCGATGAATATTACCATAAATTTATCCAAATAGGGCCGGAAAATTCGATGCATCATATCCATAAAAGCAGCCGGGGCATTTGTCAGTCCAAAAGCATCACTACAAACTCATAGTGTCCGTACCGGGTGTTAAATCCCGTCTTCGGAATGTCCTCTTCCCGGATCTTCAATTGATAATATCCTTGTCTCAAGTCCAATTTTGAGTAAACCCCCGAACCTTGTAACATGTCGAATAAATCCTCAATATGGGGCAAATGATACTTATTATTTACAGTCATCCGATTAAGCTCCCGGTAATCTATACACATTCTTAAAGTTCCATCCTTTTTCTTAACGGAGAGAACCGGAGCACCCCAAGGTGACGAACTTGGCCGTATATGTCCAACTTTGAGCAATTCTTCCAATTGAATCTTTAATTCCTTCAATTCGGCAGGTGCCATCCGATACGGAGTCTTAGAATACGGTGTGGATCCTGGATATAAGTCAATAACAAATTCGATCTCACGGTCTGGTGGTAAAGAACTCAAATTCTCCGGGAACACATCAGAAAAATCCTTAACAGCCGCGGTATCCTCCAACTTAACTTGATCTTTTGGCCTATTAAGAAGGTAAGCAATAAATCCCGTTGCTCCTTCTCTCATCAACTTGTGAGCTTCCATATTAAGACAAGAGAGATACCGATCTTGAGCCACTACCAATCACGAATTCATTACCCAAAATCACCTTCTTCGCAAAACAATCAACATTGGCCCGATGCCTGGACAACCAGTCCATACCCAAGATAACTCCATACCTCTTCATAGGCATAACAATTAAATCCGCCGGATATTCTTTCTCTTCAATCAGAACTGAACACTCCCTAACCAACTGATCTGTCTGAAGACTCCCACCAAGTGGCGAACTCACCAAATAACGAGAAGAGAGACAAATAACAGGCAAGCACAGAGTAGCAACTAAGTCACAAGAAATAAAGGAGTGCGTGGCACCCGGATCAAAGAGTGCATGAATGTTCATGTTATATATGCATAGAGTACCTTCCACCACAGCTGTGGGATCAATCTCTGCATCTTGCTCCTCACCCTCGAGGGCATAAGCACGAGCCTGGATCATTGGCCTTGGAACTCCTTTCTGAAATCCGGGGTTCTTATCGGGACAGGTATCCGCCATATGGTCACCTTTTCCACATATGAGGCACAAATTCAACCTTCGTCGACAATTGTTGTAGGTATGGGTTGGTCTCCCGCAATAAGTACATGGAGGTACATCCGGGCGTGAGTTGGTAGATGTCGGTGCCATAGGTAGAGCCTTTGGTCGAGTCGGTGCCACCTGAGAACCTTGTCCTCCAAACCGAGGCGTCTTAAAAGGACCTTTAGGAGGGGAAGTAGCTTGAATTATCGGCCTCTTTCCCGAATTCGATCCGGTACCTCTTCCCACTGGAGCTCTAAAAATCGGACCCTTCTTATTGAATTCTTCTTCTTATCCCAACGCCCTTTGCACCGTATCCGCGAACGAGACCCGCCTGGCTATATCTCAAATCTTGTCTTAATCCCGTAATAAATTTTCTTGATTTCCTCTTCTCATCCCGGGTGATGTGAGAAGCATATTTCCCAAGTCTATTAAATACGTCGAGATATTGAGTCACCGTACGAGCACCTTGCTTTAAATCTATAAACTCTTGCTCCTTCCTTTCTCTCACTACCTCCGGTATAAAACATTCCCGGAATTCTCTCTTGAAGACCTCCCAAGTAACTTCCTCTTCATGCACTTCAAGTTTCTCTCTTGTTCTTTCCCACCATTCATACGCATCTCCATCCAGTTGGAATATAGCAAATTGAGCCTTCTCTTGCGTAGTAAACTGTCTGACTCCAAATATTCTCTCGAATTGAATCAACCAACCCTCCGAGACCGCATCATCAATAGAACCGGAAAACCGAGGGGGATTGTAGCTCAGAAACACCCCATGAGAATCTCTATTATTATTATGGTTTGGTGGAGGAGCCGGTTGTTCTGCCTGTTGTGGTGGGGGAGCTTGAGCCCTCCGATGCTCAACATAATTAAAAACGGCTTCCATGAAATTCCCCATGTCCATTGGTGGTGCTTGTGGTTGGGGTGGAGGCGTAGGGGATCGGTCATGATGACGGCGGTGTCCTGGAGATCTCTCACGGTGTCTACGTGGAGGCATCCTGTCCAAGAAACACTAAAATGCATGCTATTTTTAGTCCATGCGTGCAAGTGCAATTAATTCGATCAAAATTCAAATTTTAAAGCACACAAGCACGTAAACAATGCAAACGCAACACATTGACAAGTTGTTCCTAAAGCCGAACGACCTAACTGACTCAACACGACACTAGAGCCAGGATTTTGCAACCCTAAGCTCTGATACCACATAAGGATGTAGCACCCGAGCATAACGTACCACATCCCCCGCACCGAGACCCGACCCGTATATGAAATGGAAGTCCATACACGTGCCAAATCCACGGCGAACAGGGACACAACACACACGCTATGCTAGGCGGGACTAACCCTTAAACCAATCAACTCAAGACAATATAAAATCAGAGTTATAAATAAAAGCGGAAGCAAGAACAACATATAATATATACAACGAGCCACCAAGCTCCAAAAATAGATATACAAAATCATTCAAGTGTTCAACGGCACTCACGGCCTACAAATCATGACGCTCCATGCTATACTATGATCATATACAAAATAGCAATAAGAGTATGAGTATATAAGACTGAAAAGAAGTCCTAAACATAAATGCAAGACCTAGACGACTTGTATTCCCGCCTAGCACTCCTATACCTGCACAAAACAACTGAAAACAACCGGGTTCAGTCTAAAAGAGACTGGTGGGTATAAAACGGGGCATAAGATATAATATTGCAGAAAGTAAGCACATACATGCAAGCCTTAATCCCGTATGAAGTTTGATAAGAATTTCCCAAGTGGTTAAAACAAAAGAAAACAACAACAGGATTACGACGTTCATATTCATTCATAATTGTTCATAAGGGTTTATGGCCAGGTGAGTGGGCGTGCACAATCTCCAACCTACTCCTCGTGTAATCATAATCAATTATTCATTCATTATCATACATATCTTTTGTGCTCATACATATCATGATCATAATCATTCATATACACCTTCTTCCTCCGGGTGGTGGACGGGCTTGCAAGACCCGGCCACCAGTTCATACATAGGCCAATGGGGGTACATGAATCCCCCAAGGGCACTCAGCTCCCATTCCTCGCTAACCTCCTAGTGAGGGCCGGTATCACCGTAGTTTGGTTGGGACTAGTATATGGGATCCCCGTCAGCCCTTGCTTCCTCGGTTATCCACATATACTAAGTCCCGGGGCCCGTGCAATCATAATCATGTCTCGCCAAAACATAAGGTAGGGTTTCATAAATAAAAGGGTCATACGCTTGAAATCATTTACACGAAATGACTCGATTTTATATAATATACTAATTTTTCTTAAATCTTGCACATAAGGGATATATAGGGTTGTTTTAACTAGTAGAAGAAAAACCCACCTTTTAAAAGCAAAAGAAAAGTACAAGCGTCTCAATGCTCGCCCTCGTCTCCGACCAAACCTGAATTTGTGCAAAAGAAAAGGTATGAGACTCAATGACCACATATGACGCTCGGCAATGAAGTGAATATGACATGAATGCATAAATGATCATATTATATCATGAAAATGTTCATGTGCACTATTAAGGAATTTAAAACATATAATCAAACCATTCGTTCATTCATTTCATTCAATTTCATAAATTCATAAATTCATAACATTCATAATGCATATCAATTAATCTAAAATTCCATTTAATAATCATAGCAAGTAATATTCATATTGACAATTAGAATAGGATAAATGAAACATTCAAACAATAATCGGTAGTTTAAATACGTGCAATAGAAATCATTTAGATTCAACAATTGAATTAAATCAAATAATCTTTAAAATATATAATATATATATATATAAAATCAAATAACATTTAAATATATAATATGTATATATATATATATATACTCACACGCACACATGCATATATATATATATATAGTACATGCATGCAAAATATTACAAAAGTCATGCATGCACGTACACACACAATTACATCTAATATATATACATGCATGCAATTAACTCTACAAATCCATGCACACACAACACCACACCCATGCATGCACAACAACACACACACAGCACAAATATATATATACAGTAGCATATATATGCATGTTACAGAAAAAGAAAAATGCAGGCAACGGTTCGGGAAAAAACAGGGTGACACCCCCGTGTCTCGGTACAGAAATTTCAGGCCAAACCGCACCCCCGTTCCGCGCTAGAAAGACAAGAACGACACCCCCGTGTCTCGTACAAACAACAGCCCCTGTTTTGATAGAAAAACGCAGAAAAAGGGCAGCCATTCCAGCATGAAATGCAGGCAACATATGCAACATTACAAGGTATGAAATGCAGCAAGAACTCATCTGAAACTAATCCCACAAAGCCAAGAGAATTGACAGCAAAAGCAAGAAGGAACGCAGCAGTTTTTTGACAGCAGAATCAGTTCAAAAGAACAGAGCAAAGGTCCCGAAAAACAGGGCATGAACGATCTCCAACAATCCCAACAAGTTCAGGTCATATAGGCTATCAAATGTGCAGCAAAACAACTTAAATTCAACACACAGTTCAGTTCCAAAAGAGTTCAACCAAGAGAAGAAAGCATACGTGACATATCAAGGAAATTTCTCAAAGTGCCATAAATGATAACTCATTAATACTTCAACCACCAAGAAATCAATGATCATAAATGAAATGAGGATGTCAAAATAATCATTCTCAAGCTTGGAATCAATCAAAACCATTAAGAATTGAATAAGATCATCAAATTTGCCCAAAACGCACTATTTTCGAATTCAGTCCAAAATCCCATGAAACCAAGCTCAAATTTGGAAATAAAAAGATGAAAATGATCAGGAATGAACATATATTACAACCTTAAGCTTACCTTGTTGATTGGATGAAGTTTGGATGAGATTTGAACTCCAAAATCTCTAAGGAATGAAGGGTTACGGGAATGACTGTAATTCCAGTGACTTTGGCTGAGATTTGGGAATTGTGTGAGGATTGGTTTGGTTAGGGCATGACATATCAGGTTAGGTAGTTGAGTTAGGGTTCAATAGAATCAAACCTTGGTTAATTTGGTTAAAGTTTGGATAAGATATGGCTATTTTTGTACAGCAAGGTCAGTTTGGCCACTGTTTCGTTTTTCGGTTAAATTTCGGAGGTTCAAATGACTTAGGAAAAATATAAGGCTAAGTTTACTAAACTTGAATTTTCGTTACGAGTTCATCGGAATTGACGGAACTCGAATCCGAGTTCCCGAGCTCAAGATATTAAATACGGAACCAAGGGTACGCTAAGTGCTCGTTAGCCCCCGATTTGGTTCCACGATACAAATTAAATTCTAATATTAAATAAAGTCAACGTATATATTTGAATAATTAATTAATATGGTTAAACATGATTAATTAGCATAATGCTTAATTAACAACATAACTAACATTAATAATTAAAAAAAAAATATATATATATATATATATATATATATATATATACTTATAACACGAAATATTTTAGAATAATAATAATTTAAAATAAAATATAATAAAATAAAATAATAACAATTTATAATAAAATTAAATATAAAACACGTAAAAACAATTAATTCGCGCAAATTGTTAAACACATACGTCGTACCTTTACATCTAAAAAGTCGGGGCGTTACAATCTCTCCCCCTTAAAAGAATCCGTCCTCGGATTCACTGCTCGCTCGGAAATAACTCGGGATGAAATCTTTTCATCTTTTCCTCCGTCTCCCACGTAGCCTCTTCGGTTATATCACTTCTCCAAAGAACCTTGACTAGTGGAATACGCCGATTTCGAAGTTCCTGAAATTTTCGATCCAATATCTTAATCGGCTTCTGAACGAAGGTGAGATCCGGTTCTAATTCCACTTCTTCAACCGGTAGAACCTCGGACTCGTCTCGATAATATTTCCGAAGCTGTGAAACATGAAATACCTTATGAATTCCAGTCAAACTCGGAGGTAAGTCCAATCGATAAGCCGTATCCCCGACCTTCTCTAGAATCTCATACGGTCCCATATATCGAGGGTTTAATTTTCCTCCTCGTCCAATCCTTGAGAACCCTTTTCGTGGAGATGCCTTTAAGAAAACCCTATCTCCAACCTCAAACTCCAAATTCTTCCTCCGAAGGTCTGCATAACTCTTTTGTCGATCCTGAGCGTCCTTCATCCGTTGTCTAATTATCTGGACCTTGTCAATAGCCTCTTGTACAGCCTTAGAGGTTTTTCCTTCTTTTCCCTTCTTTTAATCCCTTCTTGCTTGGTCCAATTCCATTCCTCCAAGTCAAAGAACAACGGTGATCGACATTTTCATCCGTAAAGAGCTTCATAAGGAGTCATTTCAATCGAGGCTTGACAGCTATTGTTGTAAGCGAATTCGATTAACGGCAACTGTTCATTCCACGAACTTTGAAAGTCCAATGCGCAAGCTCTCAACAGGTCCTCCAGATACTTAATCAACCTTTCTGATTGTCCGTCGGTCTGAGGATGGAAAGCCGTGCTGAATTGAAGCCTTGTTCCCAAACACTTCTGTAATTCTTGCCATAACCGTGAAGTAAATCTTGGATCCCGATCCGAGACAATACTAACAGGTACTCCATGGAGCCTGACAATCTCATCATTATACCTCTTAGCCAGTTTACTCACTTTATCGGACATTCTGGTAGCAAGGAAATGAGCTGATTTTGTCAACCTGTCCACTATAACCCAAATTCCATAGAAACCTCCTCTCACTTTTGGTAATCCCGAAACAAAATCCATGGCTATTTGTTCCCATTTCCACTCCGGGATAGGCAATGGTTGAAGTAGCCCCGATGGCTTTTGATGTTCTGCCTTTACCACTTGACAAGTCATACAATGTTTCACGAAGTTGATCACATCCCGTTTCAACCCATTCCACTAATAGAATTGCTTGAGATCCTTATACATTTTGTTCCCTCCGGGATGTATTGAATATCCTGACCGATGGGCTTCTTCAAGAATGATCCTTTTTAACTCTTCCGGCACAACAACTCTATTCTTGAATCTTAGAAGTCCCGTATCATCAAACCCAAACGGACATTCCGAATCAGCTCGAGCTTTCTCAGCTAATTTCTGAACCTCGGGATCAATCCTCTGAGCATCAAATAATCTCTGTTTAAGATCTGGTTGAACCGTGATATTCCGGATACTAGCCCTCAGCTTGAACAACTCATTCTCCTCTCCAATTTCCACTTTCACATTGGACACACTAGCTTTCCTACTAAGCGCATCCGCGACCAAATTAGCTTTGCCGGGATGGTATCGGATTGTACACTCATAATCCGCCAACAGTTCCATCCAACGCCGTTGTCTCTTATTCAATTCCTTTTGTGAGAATAAGTATTGGAGACTCTTGTGATCGGAAAAGACCTAGAACGAAATTCCATAAAGATAGTGTCTCCACTTTCCCAAAGCAAAGATCACAGCCGCTAATTCCAAATCGTAAGTGGGGTAGTTCTGTTCATGCACCTTCAATTTCCTTGAGGCATAGGCGATTACTCTTCCATTTTGTATCAACACACATCCCAAACCTTCCTTGAGGCGTCCGTATAAACTGTATATCCTTCTGTACCTTCGGGGAAGTGCTGATATAGGAGTGGTGGTCAACTTTTCCTTTAAAAGTTGAAAGCTAGCCTCACATGCCTCGTCCCACTCAAACTTAACCGTCTTCTTAGTCAATCGGGTTAAAGGAGCCGCAATCTTTGAAAAATCCTGAACGAATCTTCGATAGTAGCCTGCCAAACCCAAAAAAACTCCTTACTTCTGAAGCATTTTTTGGGCTTTGCCAATGAATAACCGTCTCAATCTTAGAAGGGTCTACTTCCAAACCTTTCCTTGACATAATATGGCCCAAAAATGCTACCCGATCAATCCAGAACTCGCATTTGCTAAACTTAGCATACAACTGATGTTCTCTTAAGGTATCCAACATAATTCTGAGGTGCCTGGCATGATCTTCCGGAGTTCTCGAATAAACCAAGATGTCATCGATGAATATTACCACAAACTTATCCAAATAGGGCCGGAAAATTCAATGCATCATATCCATAAAAGCAGCCAGGCATTTGTCAGTCCAAAAGGCATCACTACAAACTCATAGTGTCCATACCGGGTGTTAAATCCCGTCTTCGGAATGTCCTCTTCCCGGATCTTCAATTGATAATATCCTTGTCTCAAGTCCAATTTTGAGTAAACCCCCGAACCTTGTAACATGTCGAATAAATCCTCAATATGGGGCAAAGGATACTTATTCTTTACAGTCATCCGATTAAGCTCCCGGTAATCTATACACATTCTTAAAGTTCCATCCTTTTTCTTAACGAAGAGAACCGGAGCACCCCAAGGTGACGAACTTGGCCGTATATGTCCAACTTTGAGCAATTCTTCCAATTGAATCTTTAATTCCTTCAATTCGGCCGGTGCCATCCGATACGGAGTCTTAGAATACGGTGTGGATCCTGGATATAAGTCAATAACAAATTCGATCTCACGGTCTGGTGGTAAAGAACTCAAATTCTCCGGGAACACATCAGAAAAATCCTTAACAACCGCGGTATCCTCCAACTTAACTTGATCTTTTGGCCTATTAAGAAGGTAAGCAGTAAATCCCGTTGCTCTTTCTCTCATCAACTTGTGAGCTTCCATATAAGACAAGAGAGATACCGATCTTGAGCCACTACCAATCACCAATTCATTACCCAAAATCACCTTCTTCGCAAAACAATCAACATTGGCCCGATGCCTGGACAACCAGTCCATACCCAAGATAACTCCATACCTCTTCATAGGCATAACAATTAAATCAGCCGGATATTCTTTCTCTTCAATCAGAACTGAACACTCCCTAACCAACCGATCTGTCTAAAGACTCCCACCAAGTGGCGAACTCACCAAATAACAAGAGAGACAAATAACAGGCAAGCACAGAGTAGCAACTAAGTCACAAGAAATAAAGGAATGTGTGGCACCCGGATCAAAGAGTGCATGAATGTTCATGTTATGTATACATAGAGTACCTTCCAGCACAGCTGTGGGATCAATCTCTGCATCTTGCTCCTCACCCTCGAGGGCATAAGCACGAGCCTGGATCATTGGCCTTGGAACTCCTTTCTGAAATCCGGGGTTCTTGTCGGGATAGGTATCCGCCATATGGTCACCTTTTCCACATATGAGGCACAAATTCAACCTTCTTCGACAATTGTTATAGGTATGGGTTGGTCCCCCGCAATAAGTACATGGAGGTACATCCGGGCGTGAGTTGGTAGATGCCGGTGCCATAGGTAGAGCCTTTGGTCGAGTCGGTGTGGCCTGAGAACCTTGTCCTCCAAACCGAGGCTTCTTAAAAGGACCTTTAGGAGGGGGAGTAGCTTGAATTATCGGCCTCTTTCCCGAATTCGATCCGGTACCTCTTCCCATTGGAGCTCTAAAAATCGGATCCTTCTTCTTGAATTCTTCTTCTTGTCCCAACGCCCTTTGCACCGTATCCGCGAAGGAGACAAAGTTGTGACCCGCCTGGCCATGTCTCAAATCTTGTCTCAATCCCGCAATAAATTTTCTTGATTTCCTCTTCTCATCCCGGGTGACGTGAGGAGCATATTTCCCAAGTCTATTAAATACGGTGAGATATTGAGTCACCATACGAGCACCTTGCTTTAAATCCATAAACTCTTGCTCCTTCCTTTCTCTCACTACCTCCGGTACAAAACATTCCCGGAATTCTCTCTTGAAGACCTCCCAAGTAACTTCCTCTTCATCCACTTCAAGTTTCTCTCTTGTTCTTTCCCACCATTCATACGCATCTCCATCCAGTTGGAATATAGCAAATTGAGCCTTCTCTTGCGTAGTAAACTGTCTGAATCCAAATATTCTCTCTAATCGAATCAACCAACCCTCCGAGACCGCATCATCAATAGAACCGGAAAACCGAGGGGGATTGTAGCTCAGAAACACCCCATGAGGATCTCTATTATTATTATGGTTTGGTGTAGGAGCCGGTTGTTCTGCCTGTTGTGGTGGGGGAGCTTGAGCCCTCCGATGCTCAACATAATTAAAAACGGCTTCCATGAAATTCCCCATGTCCATTGGTGGTGCTTGTGGTTGGGGTGGAGGCGTAGGGGATCGGTCATGATGACGGCGGTGTCCTGGAGATCTCTCACGGTGTCTACCTGGAGGCATCCTGTCCAAGAAACACTGAAATACATGCTATTTTTAGTCCATGTGTGCAAGTGCAATTAATTCGATCAAAATTCAAAATTTAAAGCACACAAGCACGTAAACAATACATATGCAACACATTGACAAGTTGTTCCAAAAGTCGAACGACCTAACTGACTCAACATGACACTAGAGCCTGGGTTTTGCAACCCTAAGCTCTGATACCACATAAGGATGTAGCACCCGAGCGTAAGGTACCACATCCCCCGCACCAAGACCCGACCCGTATATGAAATGGAAGTCCATACACGTGCCAAATCCACGACGAACGGGGACACAACACACACGCTATGCTAGGCGGGACTAACCCTTAATCCAATCAACTCAAGACAATATAAAATCAGAGTTATAATTAAACGCGGAAGCAAGAACAACATATAATATATACAACGAGCCACCAAGCTCCAAAAATAGATATACAAAATCATTCAAGTGTTCAACGGCACTCACGGCTTACAAATCATGACGCTTCATGTTATACTATGATCATATACAAAATAGCAATAAGAGTATGAGTATATGAGACTGAAAAGAAGTGCTAAACATAAATGCAAGACCTAGACGACTTGTATTCCCGCCTAGCACTCCTATACCTACACAAAACAACTAAAAACAATCGGGTTCAGTCTAAAAGAGACTGGTGGGTATAAAACGGGGCATAAGATATAATATTGCAGAAAGTAAGCACATACATGCAAGCCTTAATCCCATATGAAGTTTGATAAGAATTTCCCAAGTGGTTAAAATAAAAGAAAACAACAACGGGATTACGACGTTCATATTCCTTCATAATTGTTCATAAGGGTTTATGGCCCGGCGAGTGGGCTTGCACAATCTCCAACCTACTCCTCGTGTAATCATAATCAATTATTCATTCATTATCATACATATCTTTTGTGCTCATACATATCATGATCATAATCATTCATATACACCTTCTTCCTCCGGGTGGTGGACAGGCTTGCAAGACCCGGCCACCGGTTCATACATAGGCCAATGGAGGTACATGAATCCCCCAAGGGCACTCAGCTCCCATTCCTCGCTAACCTCCTAGCGAGGGTCGGTATCACCGTAGTTTGGTTGGGACTAGTATATGGGATCCCCGTCAGCCCTTGCTTCCTCAGTTAGCCACATATACTAAGTCCCGGGGCCCGTGCAATCATAATCATGTCTCGCCAAAACATGAGGTAGGGTTTCATAAATAAAAGGGTCATACGTTTGAAATCATTTACACGAAATGACTCGATTTTATATAATATACTAATTTGGCTTAAATCTTGCACATAAGGGATATATGGGGTTGTTTTAACTAGTAGAAGAAAAACCCACCTTTTAAAAGCAAAAAAAAAAAAGCACAAGCGTCTCAATGCTCGCCCTCGTCTCCGATTAAACCCAAATCTGTGCAAAAGAAAAGTTATGAGACTCAATGACCACATATGACGCTCGGCAATGAAGTGAATATGACATGAATGCATAAATGATCATATTATATCATGAAAATGTTCATGTGCACTATTAAGGAATTTAAAACATATAATCAAACCATTCGTTCATTCATTTCATTCAATTTCATAAATTCATAAATTCATAACATTCATAATGCATATCAATTAATCTAAAATTCCATTTAATAATCATAGCAAGTAATATTCATATTGGCAATTAGAATAGGATAAATGAAACATTCAAACAATAATCGGTAGTTTAAATACGCGAAATAGAAATCATTTAGATTCAACAATTGAATTAAATCAAATAATATTTAAAATATATAATATATATATATATATAATATCAAATAACATTTAAATATAATATATATATATATATATATATATATATATATACTCACACGCACACATGCATATATATATATATAGTACATGCATGCAAAATATTACAAAAGTCATGCATGCACGTACACACACAATTACATCTAATATATATACATGCATGCAATTAACTCTACAAATCCATGCACACACAATACCACACCCATGCATGCACAACAACACACACACAGCACAAATATATATATACAGTAGCATATATATGCATGTAACAGAAAAAGAAAAACGCAGGCAACAGTTCGGGAAAAAACAGGGTGACACCCCTGTGTCACCTCCAAAGCACAAACCGAGACACCCCCGTGTCTCGGTACATAAATTTCAGGCCAAACTGCACCCCCGTTCTGCGCTAGAAAGACAAGAACGACACCCCCTTGTCTCGTACAAACAACAGCCCCTGTTTTGACAGAAAAACACAGAAAAAGGGCAGCCATTCCAGCATGAAATGCAGGCAACATATGCAACATTACAAGGTATGAAATGCAGCAAGAACTCATCTGAAACTAATCCCACAAAGCCAAGAGAATTGACAGCAAAACCAAGAAGGAACGCAACAGTTTTTTGACAGCAGAATCAGTTCAAAAGAACAGAGCAAAGGTCCCGAAAAACAGGGCATGAACGATCTCCAACAATCCCAAAAAGTTCAGGTCATATAGGCTATCAAATGTGCAGCAAAACAACTTAAATTCAACACACAATTCAGTTCCAAAAGAGTTCAACCAAGAGAAGAAAGCATACGTGACATATCAAGGAAATTTCTCAAAGTGCCATAAATGATAACTCATTAATACTTCAACTACCAAGAAATCAATGATCATAAATGAAATGAGGATGTCAAAATAATCATTCTCAAGTTTGGAATCAATCAAAACCATTAAGAATTGAATAAGATCATCAAATTTGCCCAAAACGCACTATTTTCGAATTCAGTCCAAAATCCCATGAAACCAAGCTCAAATTTGGAAATAAAAAGATGAAAATGATCAGGAATGAACATATATTACAACCTTAAGCTTACCTTGTTGATTGGATGAAGTTTGGATGAGATTTGAGCTCCAAAATCTCTAAGGAATGAAGGGTTACGGGAATGACTGTAATTCCAGTGACTTTGGCTGAGATTTGGGAATTGTGTGAGGATTGGTTTGGTTAGGGCATGACATATCAGGTTAGGTAGTTGAGTTAGGGTTCAATAGAATCAAACCATGGTTAATTTGGTTAAAGTTTGGATAAGATATGGCTATTTTTGTACAGCAAGGTCAGTTTGGTCACCGTTTCGTTTTTCGGTTGAATTTCGGAGGTTCAAATGACTTAGGAAAAATATAAGGCTAAGTTTACTAAACTAGAATTTTCGTTACGAGTTCAGCGGAATTGACAGAACTCGAATCCGAGTTCCCGAGCTCAAGATATTAAATACGGAACCAAGGGTACGCTAAGTGCTCGTTAGCCCCCGATTTGGTTCCACGATACAAATTAAATTCTAATATTAAATAAATTAAATAAAGTCAACGTATATATTTGAATAATTAATTAATATGGTTAAACATGATTAATTAGCATAATGCTTAATTAACATTAATAATTAAATTAGCAATAATTAAAGAAATATATATAGGAAAAATTACATCCAACTACCCTACATTTAGGCCTAATTACAACATAATCCATCATTATCAAAGAATTACAAATAAGTCCTCATATTTCATGTTCTGTTTGAGATCCCTGGATGCCGTTAGGGTTCCATTAAGTTTAGGCCTGTAATGTTGAAAATACCCCTGAATATTTTATTATTTTTATAATTTTACCAAAATACTCTTAGGGACTGCAATGTTATTGTCATATTATTCAGGGATTGTTTTATTAAAAAGTGTGTACTATTATAAATATTTTGTATTTAAATTATATTAATATCATATTTTAATTCTTACAAATATATCATATTTCCTCAAAAATTTAAAATAAAATTTTCAAACTATATATTAACTATGTATAATTATATTTCCTCAAAAATTCAAAATATATATCATATCATAGAAAACACTTGTATATTCTCAATTTTATACAAAGTATTTTATTTGAACCTAAGAAAAAATTTCATCTAAAAATAAAAAAATACTTGATTAGAATTTTTTCAAACCAACTTTTCCACCTTCTGCACCAAACCCACCAACAGCCGCCACCGTCAATGCCAAGACCACCACCATCCGCCGACGTCGATATGTAATCACTGCCTAATCTTCGCTGCCGCCTTCAACCCCAAGATCACCACCAACCGCCGTCGCCGATATGTCATCGTTGCCTATTTTTCGTCGCCGCCATCACCACCAACACCATCACCCACCAATAGCACTTTCGGCCAGCCACCACCACCACCAAATCAGAACACCGTTCACCACCCTTTCCCAAGTATACGGCGACGTCTTCCTCCCCGTCGCTGCATTTTGTTTAGGGGTGTGGGGTTGGGAAAGGGATACACACACACACACATATATATATATAAAAGTGAATTTTTAATTATATAACATAAAGGGTAACTTTGTAAATTCGTATTTTTAACATTTAATAAAAAATTCTAAAAAAAAGCTGCAATTCCGTGAAGGGTATGGGGGTAAATTTACATTTTCCATCAGGGACCTCAAGCCAAACAATACTTATGAGGACTTATTTGTAATTTCTCGATAATGATGGACTATATTGTAATTAGATCTAAATATAGGGTAGTTGGATGTAATTTTCCCAATATATATATATATATATATACTTATAACACGAAATATTTTAGAATAATAATAATTTAAAATAAAATATAATAAAATAAAATAATAACAATTTATAATAAAATTAAATATAAAACACGTAAAAACAATTAATTCGCGCAAATTGGTAAACACATACGTCGTACCTTTACGTCTGAAAAGTCAGGGTGTTACAGAGAACCCCGTCCCTCTACCACGAAAAGAGTCAACAAGAAATGAGAGGACCCCGTCTCTCAACACACACCAAAACAACGAATCAAGAAAACAAAATGTAGAAACACTTACATAAATGTCACATAGAGCAAGTAGCATCACGTTAATCACATAACTAACACTTATATACCACCAAATTACAATTAACAAGAAGTCAAATACAACAACAATAAAATTCATGATGCATATGATATGCATGATTAAGTGTACCGTTCACCATTGTTAGGGAATTTTCCATGATAGTGATCCGTTCAACACTTGTTTTGATGTTGGAGATTCCTCCACCCAGAGCATCGAACATTGAAATCCTCAAGATCCAATACTTAAATGACAATTCAATCCTGCTTCCATGATCAATTTCTCTTATCCTAACTGGTACCACAGTCCAAAATTCCCAATTGAGCTTTCATTCTTTAGTTTGTGCTCAAAACTTCCCAGTGTATTCCACACTCTAATAACCACCCGGTCTCTATTCCACGATCCATCTTCTAAACACAATATCTTGCCCCGAAATGGCCGGTGTGAATATAAATATTTTCGTGATTACTCGGTCTTCAACCGGTGATCAAGTCCTTTACCTTATCTAACTCCATGATCCGGAAATTTTAATTCTTAAGTGTACGCTTTATTTGAACCCAACTAACTCGTTCCTTTCCATAATCATACCCCATCTCCATCACACTTTATAATCAACCTTCTCAGATGCTCGAGGTATTCATTTAATAGCTCAAAGTCTAGTCTTTTAACCCGCATAGTTTTTCTGGTTCCTTCGGGAAAAATTCAACGAACCGGTAATCCATCTTATTCATATTATGCTTTCCTCAACTAACATTCTCCTCTCCAATTCTTAGAATTCCTTAAGGTTGGATACACGTTGCACATTAAGATCCTTGCACCCTTGAAAGATTGACTTTGTATGGATCTCGAAAGAAAACTAACGATGTTGATTTTGCCCTCAAAGTTACCCTCATTAATCCTTTGCCCCACCTTATTAAGTCAATTCCCAAGCACTCTTTGAATATATATATATATAACTTCATCTCTTAAATTACTCACTTCCTCCAATTTTTTCTTGAAGCTTCATCCTTCTCGGTTTGAAATTGATCTGAGTACAAAATCTCCACCATTCCTTGAATACTCCCTCTGGTTCTTGAAGTACTTAGCCTTTTCTAAAATTAATCTCACGAGACCTTCTCAACCAAATCTTGAAGTCATCAAGTGCCAAGGTCTTCTAATTCTTCCCCTTTTTACCATCTTCAAGAGATCCCGTTGTTGGTGATTCTTGTAACGTTGTTACTTATTTTGAAAGTAATCCATTTGAGTCAATCCATAAATTTGAAGTCATCCTCTGGTCGACTCTCCCCCTTAAGAACGCCTATACTTAGTTGTCGGCTCCTAACATCGCCTCTTACTTTAAAGATTCTTGGTTCTTTAAATTTAGCTTCCTTGGTATAAATAATTCCAATCATACCTCTTGTCCAAAAAGTTTCTAATGTTTACCTTTGAAGCGATTGGTAGGAATAACAACCCATTTCCTCCATTCCAACTTCCGGTTACTTTTCCCGGCCTCTCAATAGCTCTTTCCCCTTTTTGGTCCATACTTTGCAATCCAATTATTTTCCTTCTCATAATTCAGGTGTGTCTCAGTTGACGTAATACTTGATACGTGAGGTGGGGAGAGTTCCTATCAAGTAGACACTTAACAATGCATGTCGGGTTAATATGCCAATGCATGCGCCACACCTGTAAGTAATAAAAATATATACGTTGGAGTAATTAAGCTCAATTAAGAATTCATATATAATTAAAGAAATTTAAATAATTTAAACAATATATGATGCACGTGCTCATGAATGCGTTGAACCTGTCACCGTAGTTGCATCTTTTAGCTTGGCACTTTTCCTTGTTTGTTGATTTACGAGCTTGCCTTGAATTGGTTGGCCATTTCTTGTTACCCACGATCTTTCAATTCTCCAAAATCCTTGATAATAACTCGTATATTTCCATCACTCAGGAATCGAAATTTCTTGAACTCGATTCTGTCCCCAAGTATTCCTTCCAATTTATTGATTCTAAGTGTGGCTCGAGCTTTCACCTTAAACATCTTCTTGACCAAAGTTTCCTTGTATTACCCGCATAACTTTGTAATCAACATTATGATTCTTGAACTCAAATGCTCCTACTTCCATGAAATTGGTACCTTGCCTTTTCTCTAATCGTTATATGTATTCTTCCTTAGCCATCACCTCCATTGCAGTCCTCTAAATCTACTCTTTGCGAATTTGAATCGATTATATGCTTTGTTTTCTTACTTGCCTCCACCTTGAGCATATAATTTTCCTCCAAAAGTTAATTGTCTTTCTTTACCGTTTTCATTTGTTACTTCATATCTTCCAATTCAACTTCTTCCTTACTCAAAATCCGTAGTGACTTCAATTCCCCTTCAATCCGAAATGCTTAAAACCCTCTGGAGAATATCTATCCAATTTCTTGAACTTATCCTATCGTACCCGGGGACCCGATATATTTCAATTCCTCTCTTCCTTCTTTTACTCCAAGTTTGGCTTCTAGTAACTTAATTTATTTGGAAGTCCTTCTTTATTGGTCTTTATTATTGATTTTCCAATGAACCTTTCTTGCCCTAAACTTACTTGAAGATTTTCATCTCTTTGTTGAATAGAATCTCAGGTTTAACACCTCCAAGATTTCCTTCGTTCCATTCCTCGGCTTGCACAACCACGTTGAGTTCGGTTGAGAAGCCTTCATACCGTGGCATAGATGTTGATCTTATGAATGAAATCATTAAACACCCCAAATTTCCCATCATGTAGAGGGCTCGCCAATGATACCATAGCTCATAAACTTTCCTCTTATCTTCTAACTTCGTAAAGCTTGTGAACTATTCCCAAAATTCCTTCTTCTAAACCGGATCTTATCTCTCAAATTGTAACCCGAATAAAGAAGGCCATGACTCTTGAATTCTTGCATAACATTCCCTGGTGTATCCCTTGCAACTTCAAAGCTAGAGAAAGGAGCTAGCAATAGATTGAGGTTGTCGTACAAATTTTGGACATGGTTTGATATGATCTTTATAGCCTACAATCACAACTCATTCTCGAATATGAATGCATGGAGTTAGTGATTGCATATGACACATAATTAATATTTAAGCACAAATTTAATGCAAAATGCGACATATACTTCAACAAAATTTTAAATAAAACACATTGATCATATAAAATTCAAGAAAATTAAAGCCAATTAATCCACAATTGGTGTCAAGAATCAACGCAATGAACAAATATCAAGTAATTCCAAGATGTTCAGGTAAGTTCAAATAAATTCAAATAAGTTCACAAAGTTCCAAATAAGATGCAAGACTCGCAATTATCAATTAATCCTATGTCGTTCGACCTAAACTCACACGACACGACGTAAGAACCTCGGTTTTGCAGCCGGGCTCTGATACCACCAAAGATGTAGCACCCGAAGCGCAAAGATGCCACATCCTCGCACTATAGCTCAATTCACATATGAGATGGACGACCCATACATGAACTAAACTATAGCGAACGGGAGACAATAAAAAAAATGAACACTAGCTAGGCGGGCTAACCCTCAATTTTTACAACAATGCATAACAAACGGAAGCATAACAATGTACATCCACTTCATTATCCCATTTTCCGTTTCATACTAACATGTTCCAAATCAATATTTCCATTTACATGCTCAAAGTTTCAAGTACAAATCATATTATATACATAGGTACCAAAACAGTTCTTAAGGCTATAATGTATTTATAACATACATAAACATGAGAAAGACAATGCTAGACCCAAAAGAAGTAAACTTGACTCAATCTCGCCTAGCACTCAACCTGCAATACCTGAAAATGTGAGGTGTCAGTCTATAAAAGACTGAGTGAGGGGTTATAATTTAAAAGCACAAATACCATGCAAATTGTAATCTCAGGTAAGATTTTTCATAAAACGATATTAATTCTAAAATATTATAGTGCTCGCCCGAGATTACAACAATTCCATTTTCAATTCAATTATTTCAATACAATTCGATACAATCAATCAGTGGCCCGGCGAGTGAGGGCAAATCTCCAACCTTTCTCCGACAGTGTACAACAATTCAATTTTATCAATTGGGTGAACAAGCAATCAATTCGGTGCACAATTAGATAATTTCAATCAATCCATCCTTCTTCCTCCGGGTGATGGGGGATTGCAAGGCCCCGCCATGCAATCAGATGAGGGGAGCGCGAACACTCAAACCCTCGGGTTCTCATCATCTAACCAACCCTCCTGGTGGACTCAGAGTTCGTCCCTACATGGTGAGGATAGTGCAAGAGTTACCCGTCAGCCCTTGCTTCCTCGGTTGGCTCAATACACTACCCTCGGGGCCCAAAGTGAACATGCTTTACTCGCCAAATCAATCAATCAATTCAATTCAATATCAATAACAATCACTCGGTACAATATCAATCGATCCATGAAATAACAATTCAATTTTCGGAAAACTATAGATATAATTATTGGTTTTGGTCCAAAATCACATAGGGTTGTAGGGTTCTTTTATAAATAGAAATAACCTCACCTGTGACGACCAAAACAAGGATATAACTACGATGCGTGCTCCTCGTCAACGAGAAGGAAATCTGTGCAATAAGGACAAGGGTTCGTGAGACACGATCAAATGAACCACTTAAGACGCACGGCAATGTCCTATTCAATATGTCACGCAATAATAATCAAGAAATGTTAATTATGAGAATAATTATCACTAAACCAAGTTTATAACTCACATAGGTCACATACGAGAGCCAAAGAAGTGAAAAGAATGCAATATGAAAGGTTTTGGTGAAGTTTAGCAAAAACGGACAATTTTAGAAAATGTACATGTTGAGGTAAAAGTGGAATATCTTTAATTCTAGAAGTGGGAATTGAGTTTTGTTTATTGGATATGAAACTACACACAAAGACCTTTCCAACGCTATATGGCACGTTTTCTAATTCAAACCGAGGTGAAAATAGCGTTGGTTCGAAGTTGGACAAAATGCAGATTCTGGCCGGGGTCGCGGGCACGACCAAAATCCTTCACAAAATGGTCGCGGTCGCGACCAAGTGTTTTTCCGAATTTTTCATGCAATTTTTCCAAAAGTCGAAAATTGGCCAAAATGGAGTCGCGGGCGCGACCATATACACAGCAGCAACAAAACAGGGGAAAACAGGGCAGTTTCGAGCCAAAAACAACCAAAACAACCATGCCACTAAATTCTAACCATAACAATTATTCAAACACACCAAATACACATTATACTTCAACCATCCATCAAACTAACCAAGAATTATGCATCAAAGTGATAAGAATTTATCAAGAAACCCCTATATATACACATGCTTCCAACCTTCAAATAAACCAAAGTTTCCATGCAAATTCAATCCCTTTTTATTCCTAAGCATGCTTCTAGCTCCAAACATACAATAATTCACCATTTACTCCATAAACCCTACTCAACATGAATTCAAGAAATTCAACCAAATCTCAATTCTACCTTGAACTAGAAGAAGGAATGGATGAAATGATGAGATGAGGATGATGCTTCCAAATATGCAATTATCTTCCTTGAATCAATCTTTAAATTGAGATGAAATCTTTCCCCTTCCTTCTATGGTGTTTCTACCGTGTATTAGTGTGTGTGTGTGTATGAATTGTTGATGAAAATGAAGATAATGGAAGGAAGTGGATATTTACATGAGTCTTCCAAGACATTGCATGACTCATCACTTTTTGCAAATAAGTCCCTAAGCTATTTGAATTAATGCAATCAAGTTTCATCTCATGGAAATTAATCAATTGAATCCATTCATGTTAATGCAATTCAATCCACATATTTATGAAATGATCAAGTAAAGTCACATAATAACAATTGGGCACGTTAGCAATTAATTCACGTAAATTCCACGTTAATGATAATTCATATAAATGCATAAAAATATATTACATACAATGTTGTGAAATTTAATATAATGTAACATATAATATCCCATAATGATTGAATGGAAAAACCGGGGTGTTACATCTTCACTCCTAATTTCCTACAAATAGATAAAGGGATTAGACTCACACTAGCTCCTAAATCACACAAAATATTATTGAATTGTAAGGAACCAATAGTTAGAGGGATAGAAAAACTCCCAGTGTCCTTGAGCTTCTGGGGAAGCTTCTGCTGAATCATAGCACTGCACTTTTCAGTGAGTGAAACTGTAGCAAAGTCTTTAGACTTCCTTTTTCTTGAAATCACTTCCATCAAGAACTTCAAATACTTGGGCATTTGAGCTAATGCCTCCGCAAAAGAGATGTTCATGTGAAGCTGCTTGAACATGCTCAAAAACTTCTCATTTTGTTTCTCTAACTTCTGCATCTGTAATCTCTAAGGAAATATCACCGGTGGCGCTTGTTCCTTGGCTGCCACACTCACCTTTGGTTTTGAAAGAACCTCTTCCTTTTTCTCCTCCATCTCCTCTTTCACTATCTCAACTACCTCTTCAACCCCCTCACAACTCAACTCGTGAAATTCAAAATCTGTCAGCAACTTTGGACTATCATTCTCGCCATTGTTTTGTACAAATATGGCCTTACAATGCTCCTTGGGATTGTTTTCGGTTTGATGGTAATTGAGATTGTTTTCATAACTAGTAGATTCTAGGAATGCAAAGAGATTTGGTTCTTAATCTATACAACGGTAAATCTTTTTCCATGTGTTGTTGTTTGGATTCAACTAAGTTAAAACCAATCGTGCAAGTGTACACTTAATATACGCGTAGAACAATAGGATAGTACACACGGGGAAGGGAAATCAATCACTACTCAATATTTAATTCTAATCAAAAGATCGAACGAATTCAAGTGGGTTGTTTACCTATCTGCTAGAATAAAATTGGAATAATTAACTCTAAGAAAACACAATTAACAAACGTAAACACGGATTAAACTCAGTAGACTAAATAGGCAGGAGAGTAATGACTTATGCATTCAATGTAACGCCCCGAATTTCAGACAGTCAGGTACGCTCGACACGTGTGAGTTTCGAGCGTTAGGATCTTATTTTATTATTTTATTTATTCAATTTACAAGTGTTATGTTAATTTTATAAATTGTGATTTAACATGATTACATGAATTAAATGTCCAATTTGAAGTAATTGCCAAAATTGTCCTTAAGTGTTCATTTCCTTTTCTTTAAGGACTTGATTGCATGAAATATTAGGGGACTAAAGTGATAATTTCCCAAACTTGATACACTCAATTGCATGACTTATGGAGTTAGAGGATTTAATCATAATTATCACATATTTCCCCAAATATATCACGTTATATGCATCTCTCTCTCAATCATCTTCATTTTCATGCCAATCATCCCATGTTTGCTTTCTCTCCACCGAACCACCATCCTTCAAGAAAGGAAATGGAGAAATCATCATCTTCAAGCTAGAATTTGTTAGGGAAATTCATGATTCAAGCTTAAGCATCCATGATCATCCATCTTTCTTCCTTCAAGTTCATGTAAGTGAGGATTATGTGATTTCTTGAATATATATATGAAGCTAGGGTTTATAATTCAAGCTTGATAATTCATGATTTAATGTTAGAAGCATGATTAGGAGCCTTAGGCTTGAATTCCAAGTATGATTCTTGAAGAATATGATATTATGGAATAAATTTATATATATGCTCAAGTTGGTGATTATGATGATTAAAGCATGATTTATAGGTTTTGATGGCATATTAAGGTATATTGAGCATGTATACATGCATATTTCCAGAATTCTTGCATGTTGGGATGATTTTGGAAAGATTGGGGATGCTTGGTTTTGTCCCGAGAGCATCCCCTGTTTTGTTCTGTTCTCTGTTCTTCCTGCGTAACGGGAACGGCCCTTCCCGTTCCCTTTGTAAGTAGGGAACGGCCGTTCCCATTGTTTGAATGATATGCTTGGCGGCGAGGACGGGAACGACCGTTCCCATTTTGGCTTGCAAGCCGGAACGGCCGTTCCCATCTTCGGGGAGCCCGACAGCGGGAACGGCCCTTCCCACTTTGAACTGGAACCTGGAACGGCCGTTCCCAGCTCTCTGGTAGTGCAGAAATATTCTGCACAAAATTACAATTTTGGCCCCTCGTTCCAATGGCCTGTTTGATCCCGAATTGCTATTATATGATTGATTATATGTCGAAACAACATGTTATCATGCTACATTGTGTATTGCTCGATGTCTCATGTATGATCACGCCGTGCGTCATTATATGGAATAATATGTTGAATTATAATCTCATGCACGTACATTGTCCCGTTTCGTGTCCAGTTACTCTCCAGGGCGGAGATTGGGGATCATGAGCACGTTCACGCATTCACGAGTCGTGTGTCGCCTGTCAGGTGAGGTTTAATTTCTAGTTACATAGATCCCGTATATCCCTTATGTGATATTTCGGCCAAAAGGTATTTATATTGATAATTTCCATAAACTATTGACCACGATTTATAGCTACATTTTATCAAGTCATATATTATTTCACGCAAGTCATGTTTCAAGCAAGCAAGCCATGATTGTCCATGTTCATGATTTCAAGCATGTTTAGGCGAGTAGCATGATCGTTCACGATGGGCCCGAGGGTAGTGACTAGAGCCAACCGGGAAAGCAAGGGCTGACGGGTAACTCTGGCGCTATCCTCACCACATTTGGGGTCACCCCTGAATCCACTAGGAGGTTAGTGGAGGAAGGAGCTCCGGGCTTAGGGATTCATGTACCCTCTGCTCACCATGTCGTGGATGGTGAAGGCTAGCTACCTTCCCATCATTGGAGGGAGAAGGAGACTGGGGACGAGTCCGGCACCACGGATGCGCCTCGGGTTATTTCATGATTGTTACTCCATGAATATGTTACCTGATTACACTATTGCACGATAGCACGATAATTGATTGCATGATCACCTCTTGATTAATAAACAAGCAAGCATGTCCATGTTCATTTGGAGTAAGGTTGGAGATCGCCCTCACTCGCCGGGGCCACGTATTGATTGATTGCATGATAAGGATCAAGTATTTAATATTGACAGTTGTATTCTCGGGCGAAGCTATGTTTTTATTGAACTTGTATAATTATCTTTTATAAACCTTTACCCGAGAATATAACTTGCATGTTATCTGCGCTAATATATATGTAAACCCCTCACTCGGTCTTCACAGACTGACGCCTCCACCTTTCAGGGATTGCAGGTGCACGCTAGGCGGGAGTAAGTCGAGTCGGGTCCAGTTCATGTAGTCGTGTCATCCGTGGTTCGTGCATTTAATTATTAGTATTATTATTATTAGTGTTAATTCTGGAATTGTAGTTATTGTTATTCGTTAATGGAAGATGATAATGTATTGATATGATAGTCTAGATTATGCACTACTTGATAAATGAGATATGTCATGATTCAACTGAAGGAAATAATTGCTATTGTTGAAGTATGCTTCCGCTTTGTCATGTCGCATGTTTAAGTTTCCCGCCTAGCTTGTCGTGTATTGCATTGTCACCCGTTCGCTATAGGTTGATTCATGTACGGATTGGCCGTTTCGTATGTGGATTGACCTATAGTGCGGGGGTGTGGCACCTCCACGTGTACCGGGGTGCTACATCTAAGGTGGTATCAGAGCCCGGTTGCAAAACCGAGGTTCTAGTGTCGTGTCGTGTCGAGTCTAGGTCGTACGGCATAGGAATTACTTGACAATGTGAGAGTCCTGTATTTTATTTGAAATCAATTGGCTATTTGGATTCTCTGAATTACCTTAAATACTTGGTAACTTGTACTTTATATTAGTTCATGCTATTAATTGCCATTGAGTGATCTTGAATTGTTTGGAATTTATATGGCCAACGTAATTATTTTAAATATTGACGAAATACCTGTTTCAATTTATATTAAATTCTTGTTGTCAGCATCAACTATGTGACTATTAAGTGACTCGAACATGCTTCACCCACATGCATTTATTTGCAAAGCAAGTTGTGAGTGATAGGTTTTGGGAAATGTATTAATCAAGGCTGGAGGATTCTGAAGATTGAAGAGATCAATCAACCATTCGAGCCAAGCTTGCAATTTGGTCAACAAGGAAGGGACACCGGAATTGAGTTTAACATTTCTACGGTGCCAGGTTCTTCAATGCATTCATAAGCACGTGCATCGTAATTGTCGATTAAATTGTTTCTCATGTATAAGTGTTGTTCTAATTATATTTGAAATTTCCTATTTGATGCCTTGGATACATGTTTAAATTATCTACATTATCCACATTTCCTTACTCATACGTATATTGTCAAAATGATGTAATTGTTCTAATATGTTGCATTTTAAATTGATGGTAATATGAACATTGGCACTTTAATCATCATGCATTATTTAGTGGTTATTGTCAATAGGCTGTCGGATGCTCGACACAAATTTTGCTCCTATTTCTATCAATTTGAATGTAAAGAAGAGGTTTCTGAATTATTGGGTATTTGGTTGGGAAGCGAGTTAACTGATGTTGTTTGGAGCTTAGAAATGTTTGGGATTGTGAGAAGTATTGGTTCGGAAGTTAGTAGGACCCGGGGTATGAAGTAAATATTGGGAATTTTGGGAAACTGGAGAATGGTGATAAATCCAAGCAGATAAATGCTCCGTGAGTCTTTCAACCTTCAAGAATTGCTCAGCATTTGGAATTTCAGTATATATAGGAACATGAACTTTTCTATCTGGAGCTTTGGGTGTTACCCTTATAAAAATGTCAAGTCTCTGGAAGCATTAGGTGATTGTGGGATATTGGAAAATTTTAATATCAAAGCAGGATGGTGACAGTCGGGAAATTGCAAGTCGGGTGTGTCATTAACAGGAGAGATTAGCAAAGAACTACCAATCAAAATCTTGATCAACGACCAGTAGGACGAGGAAAAGGGTTACAGGAATTGAATTAGCAGAAAAGCTTGCAAGTGGGAAAGGACAGAAGGAACCCAAAGGATAAGAAAATTTCCATTTTCTTAAGGGGGAGAGCCGGTCTGGGAATGGATTAAATCGGAAGCTGGACAACATTCAGGAGAGTCGGGAATCCTCTATCAGAACCATGTGAAAGAAGTTTTCAATAAATTAAGCTTCCTCCCTCTTACACAAAGAAAAGTCTCATCATCGACAGTATCTTTGTTTTATCATCATTTCCAGGAAAGTGGGTACACTGTCTGCAATCCTCCGACAAACTCAGGATAGCATTTGACTCAGTAAATGGAAAAAAAAAAAAAAAAAAGGATCCGATCCGGCTAAATTTGGATAGTAAATCTTGAATCTTGATCCCTCTTGCTATCCAGAGTGTTTATCACAAGTGGAATGGAAGAAAGTGGGAAGTAGAGGGCAAATGGATAACCAAGTTTAATCCGACAAGAGTTTTCTTACGAAGTTATTACTTATACCCTAGAGATGCCTGGGATGGTACACGGTGCTCTCATTCATGCTGTTGGGGTCGCCTTCATAAATATATCAGTCTACTATAAACGCTTCAGAAAGATGGAGGACTGGGTGATCCTCTCTTTCAAGACATTTCGTCGAATTGTTGGGTATGTTATCAAATTTCAGGGATCAAAGGGAAGACATGTTACTAGGACTTGATTTTTTTTTCGGTATCTATGCAAGTGTGCTTGCTGAATTACTCTCACGGGACGACGACCTTGATTCCTCTATTGCAAATATCCGCCGTATTGTTAACTAAGGGAGTAAGAGCTCAACTTTCAGATTACAAACAAGGAGTCAGGAAGGCTGCTTCGGGAAAAGGTTACTTTAAGTATTGAGATCGGAGAAATGGTAACACCTGTTTTCTCTGCTCGTTGGATAAGAGCTTGCTTGGAAAACAAAGCCAGTTTTTTTAAGTTTGAACGGGCAATTACACTCTAACAGGAATATCAGGGTGTTTTCAATTCTGGAATCGGGAAGTAAATGTGAGAATCAGTGCAAGAATGGTTCAACCGGCAAATCTGTAATTCAGACGGGTCTGAAGATGTGGTGATTAATGATGATTTACGGATTATGTTAGAAAATAGCACAATGGCAGAAATGGCTATCAAGAATGGGAATATCAAACCGTAGTGGTGCAAAGCAGGAAAATCTCAACTAAAGAATTAAGTATTCAACCGAATTTATTTAGTCCCAGAATTTCAGCCCTCGGTGAACGGTACACCTAATCATGCATATCACGTGCATCATTACCTAATTATTATTTTAATATTTTGATACGTGATTCCTTGTTTAACAGTATTATTTCATTGTTTTCGGATACAATTCTTTGATTGTTATTACTTGTTTACGTGAACCATTATTTGTAGATTATAAATTTTATGTGAGCCTTGCGTGTTAATTGCAATTAATTGTGTAAGCGCTTGCTTGAATTTCATTTCGAGTGTGTGAGAGACGGGGATTCTCTCAGGGTTGTCAGGAGACGGGGTTCTCTTGTTACTTGCTCGAAAGACGGGGTTCTTTCATTGATTGTTTGAGAGGCGGGGCACTCTCAGTATTTTCAACTATTTGTCAATTTGTTATAGTGGAAGGCTAGATTTTCTTTCGAGTGATTAGACTCCGGAAGTTGAGGGTCGTGATCTCAACCAGTGGAAGACATTGTGGAATGAAGATCTCTTTCAAACTAATCCCTGACGGGGAGTAGCTAACCCGCGTGGGATGAACATGTAAGAGCCAATTAAATTCCAAGAATTCAGGACATGGAATCCGAGGACGGATTCTCTTAAGGGGGAGAGAGTTGTAACGCCCCGAATTTCAGACAGTCAGGTACGCTCGACACGTGTGAGTTTCGAGAGTTAGGATCTTATTTTATTATTTTATTTATTCAATTTACAAGTGTTATGTTAATTTTATAAATTGTGATTTAACATGATTACATGAATTAAATGTCCAATTTGAAGTAATTGCCAAAATTGTCCTTAAGTGTTCATTTCCTTTTCTTTAAGGACTTGATTGCATGAAATATTAGGGGACTAAAGTGATAATTTCCCAAACTTGATACACTCAATTGCATGACTTATGGAGTTAGAGGATTTAATCATAATTATCACATATTTCCCCAAATATATCACGTTATATGCGTCTCTCTCTCAATCATCTTCATTTTCATACCAATCATCCCATGTTTGCTTTCTCTCCACCGAACCACCATCCTTCAAGAAAGGAAATGGAGAAATCATCATCTTCAAGCTAGAATTTGTTAGGGAAATTCATGATTCAAGCTTAAGCATCCATGATCATCCATCTTTCTTCCTTCAAGTTCATGTAAGTGAGGATTATGTGATTTCTTGAATATATATATGAAGCTAGGGTTTATAATTCAAGCTTGATAATTCATGATTTAATGTTAGAAGCATGATTAGGAGCCTTAGGCTTGAATTCCAAGTATGATTCTTGAAGAATATGATATTATGGAATAAATTTATATATATGCTCAAGTTGGTGATTATGATGATTAAAGCATGATTTATAGGTTTTGATGGCATATTAAGGTATATTGAGCATGTATACATGCATATTTCCAGAATTCTTGCATGTTGGGATGATTTTGGAAAGATTGGGGATGCTTGGTTTTGTCCCGAGAGCATCCCCTGTTTTGTTCTGTTCTCTGTTCTTCCTGCGTAACGGGAACGGCCCTTCCCGTTCCCTTTGTAAGTAGGGAACGGCCGTTCCCATTGTTTGAATGATATGCTTGGCGGCGAGGACGGGAACGACCGTTCCCATTTTGGCTTGCAAGCCGGAACGGCCGTTCCCATCTTCGGGGAGCCCGACAGCGGGAACGGCCCTTCCCACTTTGAACTGGAACCTGGAACGGCCGTTCCCAGCTCTCTGGTAGTGCAGAAATATTCTGCACAAAATTACAATTTTGGCCCCTCGTTCCAATGGCCTGTTTGATCCCGAATTGCTATTATATGATTGATTATATGTCGAAACAACATGTTATCATGCTACATTGTGTATTGCTCGATGTCTCGTGTATGATCGCGTCGTGCGTCATTATATGGAATAATATGTTGAATTATAATCTCATGCACGTACATTGTCCCATTTCGTGTCCAGTTACTCTCCAGGGCGGAGATTGGGGATCATGAGCACGTTCACGCATTCACGAGTCGTGTGTCGCCTGTCAGGTGAGGTTTAATTTCTAGTTACATAGATCCCGTATATCCCTTATGTGATATTTCGGCCAAAAGGTATTTATATTGATAATTTCCATAAACTATTGACCACGATTTATAGCTACATTTTATCAAGTCATATATTATTTCACGCAAGTCATGTTTCAAGCAAGCAAGCCATGATTGTCCATGTTCATGATTTCAAGCATGTTTAGGCGAGTAGCATGATCGTTCACGATGGGCCCGAGGGTAGTGACTAGAGCCAACCGGGAAAGCAAGGGCTGACGGGTAACTCTGGCGCTATCCTCACCACATTTGGGGTCACCCCTGAATCCACTAGGAGGTTAGTGGAGGAAGGAGCTCCGGGCTTAGGGATTCATGTACCCTCTGCTCACCATGTCGTGGATGGTGAAGGCTAGCTACCTTCCCATCATTGGAGGGAGAAGGAGACTGGGGACGAGTCCGGCACCACGGATGCGCCTCGGGTTATTTCATGATTGTTACTCCATGAATATGTTACCTGATTACACTATTGCACGATAGCACGATAATTGATTGCATGATCACCTCTTGATTAATAAACAAGCAAGCATGTCCATGTTCATTTGGAGTAAGGTTGGAGATCGCCCTCACTCGCCGGGGCCACGTATTGATTGATTGCATGATAAGGAACAAGTATTTAATATTGACAGTTGTATTCTCGGGCGAAGCTATGTTTTTATTGAACTTGTATAATTATCTTTTATAAACCTTTACCCGAGAATATAACTTGCATGTTATCTGCGCTAATATATATGTAAACCCCTCACTCGGTCTTCACAGACTGACGCCTCCACCTTTCAGGGATTGCAGGTGCACGCTAGGCGGGAGTAAGTCGAGTCGGGTCCAGTTCATGTAGTCGTGTCATCCGTGCTTCGTGCATTTAATTATTAGTATTATTATTATTAGTGTTAATTCTGGAATTGTAGTTATTGTTATTCGTTAATGGAAGATGATAATGTATTGATATGATAGTCTAGATTATGCACTACTTGATAAATGAGATATGTCATGATTCAACTGAAGGAAATAATTGCTATTGTTGAAGTATGCTTCCGCTTTGTCATGTCGCATGTTTAAGTTTCCCGCCTAGCTTGTCGTGTATTGCATTGTCACCCGTTCGCTATAGGTTGATTCATGTACGGATTGGCCGTTTCGTATGTGGATTGACCTATAGTGCGGGGGTGTGGCACCTCCACGTGTACCGGGGTGCTACATTCAAGATTCAATACAATACTCGTTTGACAAGTGCAATTCTACAACTTAGGCACTTATATATGCATCATCCTCTCTCAAGGTATAACCGTGTATTTAATTAAGCTCAACGTTGCTCTCGCAATCATCAATGTATTAATTAAACCAACAAGACCAAGACTAGTGCAATTCCTATTCTAGTGGCTTGGCATGGAATAAGATTTACTGTTGTATAGATCAAAACCAAATCTCTTTGCATTCATACAATCTACTAGTTATGAAAACCTTCTCAATTACTATTAACCTTTCGATTCTCAAGTAATTCTAGATTATGCTAAGGGTGATCAGGCCTTCACAATTCCATTCAGACCAGTTTTCACACTAAGAATTAGCACAAGTCATTCAAGCATCATATCAAACACATATCATACATTCATCATCACTCCCCTAACCCTAGGGATTTAGCTACTCATAATTAGAACATAACTCATAAAACTAATGTAAATTGCATTAAAGATAGTCATGTTTATCAAATCAAAACAAAGTCTCAAAAACAAACTCATAAACATTCAGCAAAAATCCGGAAAAACGAATCTAACATCTAACCAAATTAAAACAAAGCTTAAAGGAATTAGTTTGATAATTAAAGCACTAAATAAACTGAAAAACCGAAATTGTTTAAGAACTCGATCCTTTTGTCTTCTCAAAATTCTCTGAACAACTCTTCAAAACTCCAGAACTTCTCTCCTCAGGCTAGGTTACGAACGGAAGAAGAACTCTCAAGAAGCTCCCCCAAAATCAGGCTCCTAATCGCACTTAAATAGCAGCCCTAAACTGTCTCTCGCCGACCTAGGTAACGGGCGTTACCTAACTATGCGCAATCCTCGTTAATGCCCGTTACTGGAATGAAATCGCCATAACGCTTTTATAAGTGGTAATGGGCGTTACCACTTTCCTTCTGGCCATGGGTAACGGGCATTACCCCTCTAATTCGCCAAAAGTGATGCTCCTGTGTCTGTTAACGGGGGTTAACAACTTTGCACTACCAAGGGGTAACGGGAGTTACTCCTTTTTCCTCCAAAAACGCGTGAATTCGTCTTGCTTTGTCATTTCTTATCTGCAAATGGAGCAAAATAAACACATAAACGCATCAAACGGCACAAAAATATACTCCAATTAACGCTTAAATCCATACGAATTCACACTCAACACCATGTCAAGCCGCTAGAATTTGATTTGAACTAGTCTTGGTCTTGTTGGTTTAATTAATTCATTAATGATTGCGAGAGCAACATTGAGCTTAATTGAACATTTGGTTATACCTTGAGAGAGGATAATACAAACTTAAGTGACTAGGTTGTAGAATTGCACTTGTCAAACAAATACTATATTGAGCTCTGAGTGTATAAGTTATTACTCCCCAGCCTAATTAGTTTACTGAGTTTAATCAACGCGTGTGTTAGTAGTTAATTGTGTTTTATTCTAATTAATTGTTTACTTCCGTTTTAATAGCGTAATAAACAACTTGAATTCGTTCGGTCTTTAGATTAGAAAGAGATATAAAGTAGTGATTGATTTTCCTTCCCTGTGGGTACGATCCTGTTGTGCTACGCGTATATCTTAAGTGTACACTTACACGATTGGTTTAACTTATAAAATCATAACAACAGAAATCAAGTTGCAATTTGTTAAAAAACAATAGTTGAGTATACAAACATCGACTTTTTATAGTTTTGAAGGTGGACTCATCGTAGACTTGTGTGCCCTCTCTTTTAATGGACCGCTAAGTACTTAATTTACCTCCTCCCACTTATTTCATTGGGTCAGGGTGTAAGAGACCTTTAGGATTGAAAATTCAACCATCTTGCTACAAGACAGGTTTCCAGGCACAACAAATCTCTTTTGTTTTAGAAACCTACATCAGGGTTCACCAAGACATAGGCACAAATCCTTTTTGTTTTAGATTATTTCCATTTTCCAAGTTTCTCTTTGACAGACTTTGAGTATGCTTGTTCCGATAAATAAACTGTAAATATGTCAGAGAGAAACTTGGCCCGGAACGGGAGTATTTGGCCCAAAAAAGGCATTTGATGTGCAATAAATGTCTTTAGGGTATATAATTGTTGGCCACAATAAAGAAAATGAAACTTCCAAAATACATAATACAATGAATACAACACAAATTCTTCCTTGATCTGATTTATGGACTAGTACATTTAGGGCCAATCCCCAACAGCATCGAGTAGATGGAATACTGGAGAGTCAATTGGCAGAAACCTTCAGGGCGCTTAGCTTCTTTCTCCTGCAATCATAAAAAGGGTATTGATGAATCTGGAAGGGAAGCTAAAACCAACTTGAATATTAACTGACAGACATAACTTCCACATTTAGATACTGATAAAATTCTTTAAATTAGTCAAGTGTTCTTTTTCACCTTTGATTCTTCATATCAAACAAACCAGCATCAATCTAAATACCCGTCGTTAAATTCTAATGCACTAAAAATTGTATTTCTACTTTGTCTTTATGCAGTTGATACTTGATATGATTGCTAGTTCAAATCAGTTGTCGAACTATATTCGAGGAATTAGTTCAAACATTTCACATGGAATCTATGATTCCTTAGCAGAAACGGAGTTCTATAGACTGCTTCTCACCAAAGCTAAATGAAGCAATTTTTAAATGGAGAAATTGCCTGTTAAACCAGAAGATTGCTTACCTTAAAAAACTAATGTGCTTCTCGATGAATTCTTTTCCTTCAACATCCAGTGCAGACCATTTTTCATCTAAAGTAAGAGTATCCCCTTTTCTGACATCTGTTATTCAAAGAGGAAATAAGGTTGTGTATGCAAAATTGGTAGCAGAAGAACAGAAGACATGCAACTTCACTTACATTGATGGAGCATGTCGGAAATTCCAGAACTGTTCAATTTCCAGTACACATGACCACCATGCTCTCTGAAGACAGGCTCTATTCTTACAGCATGAGATGTCTGGTTACCTGCAAATGAAACGCCAAATCACATCAGAAAATCTAAACAATTCATGACACCTGCACCCTAATATGCATCTCATTAGGAAGCTGTTTCAATTAGTTTTTGGAGTCCTAGGACATCTCTTGTTCATATTTCTACATATGAGGAATTAGGCAATTTAAGAGAACTAAAATAGAACAATCCTTCAAAGCCATACAGGTTTGAGAAAATTTGTAAATATAATATAACCAGTTCAGATGTGTATGAGTTGAGCTTCATTTGTGCAAGATGCTAATTCTTCTTCTGATCTACTCTTCAACTTAACCTGTATGGCTGTTAAAAAATGGAACCCTCGAGTGGTCAAAAAAGAACTCAAGCTTACCACATTAGAAAAGCCATTTATTTGGATTTCAAAAGACGGCTATTACATTAAATTTTAACCCCATTTGACTTCTCAGAGATACAACCCTGAACAAAATTTTCTATTTTATTTGACATATGAAAGAAAAGGAATTATAATGCCAGAAATTCACATTGGACAGACAGACCTCATCAACAAATTTGAAGAATACTGTTAACAATCCAAATAACTAATGAGGCCTCTGAAACAATCATATTTAAATTATCCACGAAAAAGTGAACAAGAACCTTGGATTAGTATTTGACAACTTACTTTTTGTAAGCATTTCCTGGGACTCAAGCACCTCTGCATGAGCTTCTGCAGCCTCTAATTTAATATTGGATAGAATTGCTTCCTGCTCAGAGTTTGTAAGAGGTGCTCCGTCCCTAGCAAAAATTGCTTCAGTGACACAGTCCTTCATTTTCTGCTTCAAAATCTTCTCCTGCATGGAGAATAAAAGTTGCAAAAGAAGGGAAAAGAATCTTTATAAGCTTCCATTTTAAAACTGGACATATTTTACATCAGTGAATACCTTTTCTTTTGCAGCAAGAACGTTTTGTCTTGCTTCCCTGACCTTTTCAGCATGTTCTCTATTCTGATCCTCTATCGAAGTTCTTAACTTTCTGTGCATGTGAAATTTAGAAAGAATGTAATTAATAGAAACAGGAAAAGGAAGAAACCCATCACGAAGAAATCATGTAAAACATAGAAATGAAGGGTACTTACTCGGTTCCAAGAACTTCATCACACAGAAGATTCAAGACCCTAAGCTTTTGTGAAGCATCTAAAGTCTCATAATCAGATGCCTTCTGGATAGAATGCACGCCCTGTACTTCAAGAAAGCCTTGAGATTCAGACAAGCATTTCTTAAGAGTGTCGAACCATGACTTTTCCCAATATGGACTCAGTGTTGCAGAGCTACATAAATATAAAAACAAATTATTCCAGTGGAGGTGATATATCATTTGCCAATTCATAGGTAAAGGACATACTTTTCTCCCTTTTCAGTCTGTAATACAGACAGCAAATGAATATGAAACTGGACAGTCGGAGAAATTTTTCCTCGGCGAGCAGGTCGCCCCTGAAATAAGTCTTTAAGAACATATTCTGCTTGCCCTTTTCTCACCTCAAGGATCTGTAGAGTGTAGATCATTAGCCAAAAGCACAAGTCAAAAGATGAGAAAAAATAAAAGATAAGCCTTTGGCAGCAGGTTTCAGATCATGAACATCATTATGTCTATGTAGGAACTATACGAATTAAACTTTGTTGATTAAAATAATCAGAGTGCTAATTACCAGAAGTGAAACAGACAGTAGAGAAACTACTATGGGCATGAAAAATCAGTTGATTGGTAAATATTTGAGCTAGAAAAAAGCAGATACAGTAACACGGAAGCATTGGGAATAACTGAGTTAGGCTTAATCAAAAATGACGAGTAACATAGAGAAATGCTACACTAACCCAATCAAGAGAATTCACAAACTAGGATAATGTAGAAACAGGGAAAACATATAACTATACCTGCAGAAATAGTGCAATTTTGGCTTAAAAAGGAATTTTAACCAAAAGAGAGACGCATCATGTTGATTGAAGTGGACACACTACCATGGACACTAGTGAGATAATAGGTTAAAAGCCAATAGAAGGTTCTAACTATCTCGAACAAAGGCAAACAAAATGATCATTTGCAACTACTATTTAAAGATCACTCACCTTTCCAAAAACAGAACAGAATTCTAAGAATTGCAAGGTGTTGCCAACATCTTCTACTTGTACATCAATTCCTGCCACACTTGTCAGCTCTGTTCCCACAGGAAATGAAATTTTTGTGTAAAAAGAAGCATCTTGGTCCTTTAAATAATCTTCTTCTTTTCTGGTATCATCTTTAAAGTTTGCTACTGAGTTCTTTTTCGTAGCAGGGATTGTACAATTGGCATTTTCTTCAAGATCGACTTCACTATTGAGCTTTGCCTGTTGGTTGGACATTTTATTACAAGATTTGAACTTTCTGGGACTAGTTCTCTTTGCTACAGTGAGATCCTCCTTGCTGACATTACCATCCTTCTCTAACCCACCCTTCCTTGGCTTTTTAGGTTTCTTCTCATCTCCACCGACACTAATCTCATTACCATTTTTTTCATTGTTCACTTCACACACCCTGTCGCGTTTCATTTTCTTCAGCTTCTTCTCACAGCCATGTGAACCAGTCTCATTAGATAAAATATCAGCATTCATATTATAGTTATGGCTGTCATCAGGACCTTCTGGCTTTCTTGTTTTCTTAGCAACGCCCTCCTTATCTTTTGAAGAGTTATAATTGTCTAAATTGCCATTGGGCACTCTCTTGACTTTCTTGGAACTCTTGTCAATAGACTTGGGTAAATTTCCATCAACTTTTCCATCAAACAAGTTTTCCTTCCCATTCTTTCTGGGTGAAACAACTGTCTGGCAATTTCAGAACAGACGATAAGATCAAAAACACATGAAGCTGATTTTAAAAATAACTACTATTATGATAATGCCTGCATCCCCATAGAAAACATGAACCATCAAACTACCTTCTTATGTTACTTACCTTTTTCAGAGAAGCAGACATGTCCCCTTTGAGCAGCATCTCAGAAACAGATGAAAAACCAGTTGCCTTGGCTGTATTGATAAGGATGCCTGTGGGCTGATGACCTTGTTTCTTCCTGAATGATGATGCTCAATTATGAGACCAGGAAGATAGTTGTACACAGGTAACAATAAGTCAGGATACTCACATGCAAACACTGCAGTTGCAAATGCCTCTGCACTTCGGGCAACTCCATTCCCCTAAAGCAGCTACTTCATTTGCATTCTCTCCATATCTGATTTGGAAAAAATGATACAGTAAGAACTTGAAATTGTTTAAACAGCTTAGCATGGTAAACAGAACACCACTATAACCTGTTCAAGAGGCATCTATGGCATAGCTTAATGGCACATGGTCTATTATTCCTCTGATTCTTGCAAGCTGCCATAAAATCTGTGGTTTTTTGTCGACACTTCAAAAACATTGTTATGGTGTGAGGACAAAGTGAAACCATATAAATGACTTGATCTATACAGTAAAACAATGACAAACGTTCTCCAAAGATATGCATACATGATGACATCATGGGAGGGAGGGAGGGAGAAATTTTAAGAACCAATTATAAATAAAACATATGCATTAGTTTCTTTAGTTTTCACGGGTCATCATGGAACAATCACTGCACTTGTGAGTATCAACCACCTAATTCACCACCAATCCACAATTGTTTTACACTTAGGTTAGCTTAAGACAAAAGCAAATCTCACAGTTCACTGTTCAGTAAAACCAACCAAGTCAAGCAAAAAAATAAGATCAAACAAATCATTATGGTTCAAGACCAATTTTTGGTTTCACTTTAATATTCTATTTTGGTTGATAGAACAATACAGCAAACTGATTATTGCTGGCATACACCCTGCATTAAGTATAACAAAATCTGTATCCCAAAGGGCGTATAATTGTCGTTTAAAAAGTTGAATATTCATAGATTAGTAATTTTATTTTGTACTTATGTTCACTATAACAAACATGAAACAGAATCAAACTGAACTAGTCAAGCTATTTAACTATTCAGCAGTCAGTACAGCAAAATTTGACCTATGATTAATTGGAAATCCAGTAAACTAATGTGAAACTGCATGCATGTCTTCAAAAGTACACTCAAGATTTAAGAATCGAGGTGGGCCATCACGCTTACTGGAAAAAATAACTCACTCCCCAGAAATTTTTTCTAGTTTAACTTGCCATGTTTCGATGTTTTCAGCCCTCCGATTTTCCTAATTGCCTAATGCAGTATATTAGTCTAATAAAAACCAATTCCAACCACTTGTGCTCCACTACCAATCTAAACATGTATTATAAACACCAAAGACTGTTACACCGAGCATTTGGGGTTGCAACAAAGAAAACATGAATAACTCACAGAATCCACAACGGAAACTAACATATCATAAATGGAAATCACTAACAGAAACACAAAAAGAGCGTTTCGTAACCTTCGTCAAATGAACCCAAGTACCTGATGACAAGTTTTTCCATTGGCTGAATCGAAAACCCGGCCACCGACAACCCGGATTCCAGGCTTTGCAGGTGACGAACGAACAGCACTTCCTCCAGATGGGTCGACCGCCATTATTATCGGAGATTTCGAAATTTCAGGAATGGGTCACCGTTTATTCCTTTCCTTTTCTTTTGCTTTAGGAGGTGGATTCAATGTCGGTTTCCAGACAATCTTTAAATGTTCGAATTCGGGCCAACAAACAACAACGCTCCAGTTGTTTCGGATTTGATGATTCAAAATTTTGGTGGGACTGAGATTTTCAGAGGTGTGGAATTAGGGCGCCAAGCTGAGATTTTCAGAGATGTGGAATTAGGGCGCCAATCTGAAATTTCACCATTGTTTCCGAAGATCCATTTCCCGCCAGTGAAGTCGCCGTTTTTCCTTGGAGAATTTAAAGTTTTGCACTCTGTGCTGCAATGTAAATGACTAAAATGGCACTTCAATCCCTAATTTCGTCGTTTATATTTCATCCCCCACTTTTTTGTTCACCTCTACGTTTTGGCCCATAATAAATGAATAAAAGTTTAGGTTTTCTTTAAAAAATTCTTGTTTGAGTTTGGTGTGGGCAGGTCCTCTTTTTTTTTTTTTTTAATTCCAAGAAATAACTGCTAACTCTGATAAATCTTTTAGCTAAAACAAATGTCATTATTTTGTTAGAATTAAACCAAAAAAAAAAAAAAGTGATTGCAAGTGTTGGGTGGCTTGGGTCTTTCAATAAAAGGGCAGTTTGAAATAATTCTCCAAAAATATTTTTACTTTACTCCTCATAAAATTATACAATATAATAGTAGGGGTGTCAAATCTTAACCCGACCCACCCGCCTAAATATCAGGTTCGGATTGGGGGGTTTTCGGATCGGGTTGAAATCAAATCGGACCCGAAATGGACCCGAAGAAGAGAAGGCAGGTTCGGGTTGACCCAGGTCAACCCGAAGAATTATGCGGGTGACCTAATAACCCGAACCCACCAGACCTAACCCGACCCGAAAATTATAAAATTTTATATTTAATATGTAGCACCCCGCACGTGAGGCACCACATCCCCCGCACTATGGATCAACACAAGTAACGAAATGGGAAGTCCGCACCCGTATCAAACCATAGCGAACGGGAGACAAACAGAACAACCCTCCTAAGGTAGGCGGAACTTAGACCCTGTAAATATAACCAACCAACAAAACATAATGCAGTGGAAAATTAAAACCAAACACATGCATTGGCCACGGGCCTGAAGAAATTAAACACACGAACCACAAGCAGAGTTGGGCTCCTCAGGCCTCTTTTTAACTCATAACAAAGCCCGGCAAGGGTAATTCAACAACAAATACATTGTAACAGCCCGAAAATCCGTCTGTCGATATTGTCCGCTTTGGTAGGCTAAGCGACACCACCCTCACGGTTTTGTTCCCCCCAATGGCTAAGATCACCATCCGGGAAAAGGTCTCAACAAGAGAAAGGAATCCACCCCCTTATAAAGGAGGCTTTGTTCCCCTCTCCAACCGATGTGGGACAAGCACCTTAGGCTATTACATTCAAGCCATAAAACAATCAAAAGCATCAAGAATTTAGTAACGCCCCGGTTTTTCAATTTTATTAATATGTCTTATTTGCTTCTAAATTGTGCAATTAAATTATTTAATTATGTGATTAATTGTTTTTACGCGTTTCATATTTAATTTTATTATAAATTGTTATTATTTTATTTTATCATATTATATTTTAATTCAATATTATTTAAAAACTAATTCGTATTTTAAGTATGAATATAAATATATATATATATATTTCTTTAATTATTGTTAATTCAATGGTTAATGTTAATTATGTTGCTAATTATGTATTATGTTAATTAATCATGCTTTAATTAATTAATTAGTGACTTTAATTATGCTTATAAATTAATTTGATTTATTTAATTAAAATACTTATGCATGAATTTTAATGTATATATATGCATGAATTGCGCATGCTGTTCATTTTGTGTTTCGTTCTTATATGAAATGATATCGAATTGCCACGAATTTGTAGTATGTCGTAAATATATGTGTCATGAACATGCTTTTATGCTCGGTTTATGTTTTCGAATTCATTTGATATGTTAACGAATTTAATTTGTTTCGAGGAACCAAAACGGGGGCTAACGAGCACTTAGCGTACCCTTGGTTCCGAATTTAATATCTTGAGCTCGGGAACTCGGATTCGAGTTCCGTCAACTCCGCTGAACTCGTAATGAAAATTCGAGTTTAGTAAACTTAGCCTTATATTTTTCCTAAGTCATTTGAACCTCCGAAATTCAATCGAAAAACGAGGCGCCGACCAAAATGACCTTGTTGCACTAAAATGACCATATCTTGCTCAAACCTTGACCAAATTAACTATGGTTGGATGCTATGGAACCCTAACTCAACCCTCTATTCATCCATTAACCCCCCAAACCGAGATAACCCTCCCCATCTACTGAAAATATCTCAAACATTTTCTGCTTCCCAGTCTCTCCCGTAACTCAAGCTTTGCCATGAGATTCAAGCTCAAATCTCCTTCCAAACCTCCATTAATCTACAAGGTAAGCTTGGATATGTTATGTACATACTATATGAGTCATTTTCATCCTTTCATTCCCGAATTTGAGCATGAATTCATGATTTCTGGGCTGGTTTTCCAAAATGGAGTAATTTTGGGCATTTCTTGATCTCCTTCGATTTTTCATGGTTTTGATTGATTCCAAGCTTGAGATTGATTGTTTTGACATCCTTATATCATTTATGGTCATTGATTTCATGGTGGTTGAGATATTAACGAGTTTTCATTTATGACACTTTGAGAAATTTACATGAAGGTCACGTATGACTGCTATACTCGGTTGAACTCTTCTTGGAACTGAGATATATGTTGAAATTGTGTTTCTTGGATGAGTATTTGTTAGCCTAAACTGATATGAATGTGTGGAGTGAAGAGAATCCCTCATGCCCTGTTTTCCCGTGACTTGTTGCTCTGTTTTTAGCTTGTATTGTTGCTGTCACAGCTGCTACGTTTCTCCATGCTTTTGTTGTCCACTTTCATGAGTTTGTGGGTTGTGTTGTAGCTGAGTTCTTGCAGCGTTTCAGGCCTTATTTGGTTGCCTTTCTTGCTTGCATTTCATGCTGGAGTTACTGCCCTTTTTCTGCGCCTTTTACTGTCAAAAAACAGGGGCTGCTGCTGCAGAGAGACACGGGTGTGTCTCTCTTGGCCTTTCCAGCGGGAACGGGGGTGCGAACTGGCCAGGACTTGCTGTACCGAGACACGGGGGTGTCTCGGTCTGGGCTTGGGAGGTGACACGGGGGGTGTCACCCCGTTTTTCCTGACTCTTTGCTTGCGTTTTCTTTTCCCTGTTTGCTTGTTGGTTTAGCTGTTGTCGCTGTTCTTCTTGCGCAGGGGTGCTGTGTGAATTTTGTGCAGATTGGTGAAGAAGATGCATGCATGGGTGTTCTATATATGAATGTATTATGTGTGTGTGTGATTGCTATTTATGCATGGCTGTGTACGTGTGAGTGTGTATATATATATACATATATTTAGTAATTGTGTGCATAGATTTCATTTTAATTGCATGCATGTATATATTTTATATTATATATATATTTGTGTGTGTACGTGCATGCATGGGTAGTATTACATATGTAGAATATATGTATTAATTATGTTGATACATATATTAGGCATGCATGATTATATATATATGTATTAGTTATATTAATTGTGAATTATGCATGCATGTATGAGTACGTGTATATAAATATATATATATATTTATTATATGTATTATGTGTTATTATAACTGTTATATATTTAATATATTACATATGTTTATTATATGGTATAATTATTATATATTTTGGATATTATTTGATTTAATTCAATTGTTGATTTTAATTGATTTCTATTTCGCGTATTTATTCTACCGACTATTGATTGAACGTTTTATTTATTTTATTCCTAAATGTGAATTTGAATATTATGTGTTATGATTATTGAATGAATTCTTAGATTAATTAATCACTATTTCCCGTATTTAATTTACCGATTATTGGTTGAACGTTTGAACTATCTTATTTCTTATTGTAAATATGAATATTATTTGTTATGATTATTAAATGAATTCTCAGATTTAATTGATATGAACTATGAATTTATGAATTTATGAAATTGAATGAAATGAACGAACGAATGATTGGTTTATATGTTTTAAATTCCTTAATAGTGCACATGAACATTTTCATGACTGAATACGATCTTTTATGCATTCATATCATGATCATTACATTGCCGAGCGTCCTATTTGGTTCATTTGGAGTCTCGAGTCTCACGAACACGTCATATTGTCTTTTGTACAGTTTATCTCCAGGGTGGAGAGATCTTGATCGTTCGGGCACTTGGTACTCGTATCCTTGTATCGTCACTGTTCAGGTGAGGGTGTTTTCGTTCTAGTTACGTATGAAATCCTACAACCCTTATGTGATAAGCTTTGGCCAAAACCTTATGGTTTATATATGTACTTTCAAAGTTAAGTTATCGAGTAAATGTTGATCGAGTAAACCCCTTTTTAAATGATTTATAAATTATGTTATGTACTTATGAATTGGAATGTTTGGCGAGACACATTTATGATTTATGATTGTACGGGCCCCGGGACTTAGTATATGTGGCTAACCGAGAAAGCAAGGGCTGACGGAGATCCCATATACTAGTTCCAACTTATGTACGGTGATACCGGCCCTCGCTAGGAGGTTTAGCGGGGAATGGGAGCTGAGTGCCCTTGGGGGAGTCATGAAACCCCATTGGCCTATGTATGAGGTGGTCGGGTCTTGCTAACCCTTCCACCACCCGGAGGAAGAAGGTTGGAACTCGATTTATGATTTATGATTATGTTATATTATGATTGTTATGCACCGTGCGGGAAAGCCGGGACACGGATTGCCCAAACGAATATGCTTATGTTATGATATATGGTCTGTGTGTACTATGATATACTGCATGATCGCCTAATCAACATATTAATGATATTTGTCGTACACGGTCGGAGTTTGGTTGGAGGTTGTGCACGCTCACTCGCCGAGCCTTATGTTTATATATGATTTATGAATGTAATGAAATAATATGATTAGTCGTAAAATTCGAGTATTGCTTGGTCATTCTCTTGCCCTTTTTGAGAACTAACTTTAAATAAAACCTTTACCCGGAATTTATGACTTGCATGTGTATGTTTCTTATATTTACGTATTGCTCCTGCTCACTCAGTCTTCTAGAGACTGACCCTCTCCCTCCCCAACACTTTAGCATGCAAGTTTGGCTTGGAGTCTCGAGCTAGGCGGAGTTATGTTGAGTTTGAGTCGGTCAAGTTAAGTTAGAAGCGTCTCTGCATTCACCTTATGCATTTATGTTGTGATTGATTCGACATTGTAAGATCATGGAATTGCTTCTTGTATAATTGCTATTGAATTGATTTTATTGGGCTTTGTTTTTGAGATTAAAAGAGGCCTGAAGAGCCCAAGTCTGCTTATGGTTGTATGTGTGAGTAAATTCCTTCGAGGCACTATATTTTGTTGATTGGTTGTTGTTGCAGGGTCTAAGTTCCGCCTAGCTTAGGAGGGTTTTATGTTTGTCTCCCGTTCGCTATGGTTTGATACGGGTGCGGATTTACCATTTCGTTACTCGTGTTGAGCCATAGTGCGGGGGATGTGGTGCCTCCCGTGCGGGGTGCTACATCCTTAAGTGGTATCAGAGCCCGGTTGCAAAACCGGTGTTCTCGAGTCGTGTTGGAGTCAGTCTAAGTCGTTCGGCATAGGGACTACGTGATATTGTGTGCTTTGCAACGATCTTGAATATGGAATTTGGTTTCTCTTAAGAATTTTGTTGAATTACTTGTTGCATCTTATACAGATTCTTGTCTTTCGTATCGAATATGTGCCATGAGCATGCACTAATTGCATGCATCTATTCTTGAAATGAGTTATGATTTCCAGGTTATAAAGATGATATCAAACCACGGCCAAGTTTTATGATCACAACAACCTATTGCAAATTCCTTCGGAGGCATGGAAGATAGGAAGGATGCCCGAGGAGGAATGTGGAGAATGCTAGCCGTGTGGCTTTATAGACTGAGTTGCAATTAACGGTTAGGATTCAGAAGGGGAGGTTTGACCTTGGCGATGCTATGGCAGAGGAACTTTTGGTAGAATAGGAATAGGAGTTAATCAAGGGATGGTTGTGACTCAGAAGATCAACTTATGTGAATCCACTACTCGAAGTGCATTAATTGGATTCAACGGGATCTTTCAACCTAAGGAATGAAGTGAACAAAGCCTTGAAGATATCTTGGTCCCGGATTTGGAGCATTGAAGAGGTATTAAAAATTAAGAGGAGTAGAGTTAACAGGGGTCCGATAGGGGTTATGCACCAAGGGTCGACAAAGAAGGACTTCGAACTAAGCCTAATGATTAGAAGTCGGGTTCTAGAAGGCAAGCACTTGGGTAAACACAAATAGAGGAAAGGTGGCGATATTGAGAACAGGATTTGAGTTCGCTTTCCAAATCCAAGCTGAATTGTCATGTTGTGAAGTGAATTGGAAGATATGGAGCAACAAATGGAAACGGTAAAGAAAAGGAAATCATGTGCTCAAACATAAGCAATTGGAGGTGAGTTGAATTCACAAAGGATAAGTGCGGAATTCTTGATTGAGAGGACGATTAGGAGTAAAAGCCGAATTTCGAGGAGAGGTGTGGATGCTAACTCTGTGGACGTGGAAGAATTAGGAATCAAGAAGTTTCAATCTCGGATAGTGGAAGGTACTAGTGATTTACAAAGATTCATGGAAAACTTGAAGACCGTGGGAACGACAAGGAATAATCACCAAGTCAAAGTAACCTCGGGATTGGAGGAATGAAGAAAAGCTACTGAGCTAATAACTGTAGCACCCCGCACGTGAGGCACCACATCCCCCGCACTATGGCTCAACACGAGTAACGAAACTGTAACTCCGCACCCGTATCAAACCATAGCGAACGGGAGACCAACATAAAAACTTTCCTAAGCCAGGCGGAGCTAGACCCTACAATGAAAACCAATCCACAAAGTATAATGCATAGCAAAGCCAAAGTTCAATCATACAAACCATAAACGGAATTTGGGCTCTTCAGGCCTCTTTTAAAACATAACAAAACCCAGTAAAAGCAATTCACTAACAATTACATAATTATTCAAGTTCCAGAGACTATGAAATCGAATCATACATAAATCCAATACATGAATGAGTGCAAAGACTCTCCTAACCTAACTCAACCCACTTAAAGACTCCAAACACCTCCGCCTAGCTCGAAACTCCAAAGGACAAACCTGCACACTAAAAGATTGGGGAGGGAGAGGGTCAGTCTCTAGAAGACTGAGTGAGCAGGAGCGATATACATATATAGAAACATGCACATGCAAATCATAAATTCCGAACAAGGTTTTGTTTGAAATTAGTTCCCTAAAAGGGCAAGAGAATGATTAATCAATGCTCGGATTTTATGACTAATCATATTAATTCATTACATTCATAAATCATACATAAATATAAGGCTCGGCGAGTGAGCGTGCACAATCTCCAACCAAACTCCGACCGTGTACGACAAATATCAATAATATATTGATTAGGCGACCATGCAATATATCATAATACATGCGGACCATAAATCATATCATAAATATATTCGTTTGGGCAATCCGTGTCCCGGCCTTCCCGCACGGTGCATAAACATAACATAACATAACGTAACATAAATCATAAATCAGTTCCAACCTTCTTCCTCCGGGTGGTGGACGGGCTTGCAAGACCTGACCACCTCAATCATGGGCCAATGGGGTTTCATGACTCCCCCAAGGGCACTCAGCTCCCATTCCCCGCTAAACCTCCTAGCGAGGGCCGGTATCACCGTAGTTGGTTGGGACTAGTATATGGGATCTCCGTCAGCCCTTGCTTCCTCGGTTAGCCACATATACTAAGTCCCGGGGCCCGTTCAATCATAAATCATAAATGTGTCTCGCCAAAACATGTCAATTCATAAGTACATATCATAATTCATAAATCATTTGAAAAGGGTTTACTCGATCAATACATACTATAAGAAATCATACCTTACCATGTAATTCGGCATATGCTATATACGTACCTCTCCGTGTCATCCTATTCCGTAGCTAGCATGAAGACACACGGTTTGGAGCATAGCCTCATTACAAAACCATTTTTAAGTTTATATACGCTCATACGCATAATTCAGAAGGATTTACTCGATAACTTCATTTGAAAATCATATATATATAATCATAAGGTTTTGGCCAAAGCTTTTCACATAAGGGTTGTAGGGTTTGTTACATAGCTAAAACAAAAACCACCCTCACCTGAACCGTGATGAAACAAGGATCGAGCACCAAGTGCCTGAACGATCAAAAGCTCTCCACCCTGGAGACAAACTGTACAAAAGACCACAAGACGTGTTCGTGAGACTCAAGACTCTTAATGAACCATATATGATGCACGGCAATGCTCACACATGATATCATGTCATGAAAATGTTCATGTGCATTATTAAGGTATTTAACTCATATATCCAAGTCATTCACTCATTCATTCATTATCATTCAATTCATATTTCCAATCCAATAATTCAAGAATGCAAATAGGAGCATAGAACATATTCAAGCTCTTCCATAATGCTACCACATACTTCATATTACATAAGATAGCATATTTCGAAGGTTTGACAACAAGAAGGAAGTATATGAAATAGAAAATGAATTACGCGATTCATAAACGACATATAAACACACATAAACAGCAATAAGCAAAAGCATGCCTATAACTCATCCAAATGCCATGAAATTAAACCATAATGCTCCCAACATATAGCAAAACAAGTTCATAGTTCAACACAAAAGGAGATAAAGTCATTCAAGAGGTGAAACAAATCAAAAACCAAAAAGGAAGCAACGAGGACTGCGCAAGGGAAGGGACACGGGGGTGTCACCAACCCTAGCCCAACTGAGCCACGACCGTGGCTCAGTACAGAGCTGACCAGAAGGTGTGACACGCCCGTGTCTCACTCTTATGTGTAAATGAGACACGGGGGTGTCACGGTACAGAACTTGAGGCGTTCACAGAGATTTCCGGCAAAACTGATCTCATACCAAATCAACTCCAAATGCTATGAAACATAATATACAATATATTTGGCATGTTATGAACATTTTTCATTTAGAGTGCAAAAGCTAAATCACACGTTAAGATTATCGAAACCATGCCACAAAATTGGGTCGCCAAAATCGCACATATGAGCCTTAATGATTCTATCATGCCTTGATCAAGTACTTAGGGCTTGAATTTGGATCTGAAACTTTGGGGAATGCATGCTAACATACTAAAAAACTAATATACATCATATATATGCAAAATGGTACAATTTAAAGCACATTAGAATGACCAACAAGTTACCAAACACAACAGCAACAATTCTGTCAAAGATCATGCATAAGAACAGGCCATGTACTTCGGTTTTGAGGCTTCAAATGGATCCAAATACTTGAAACATGAATGCTAACATATAGAAAAATGAGTGTACATCAACTCCATGCAATTCCACACGAAATGGAGACCATTTGATCAAGCAACAACACAAAATTCACACAGCAGTTCGAAAAACAGGGGAATCAGTTTGATCATCAAGTTTGGAGCTCCATATCTCATAATTTCACAAAAGGGTCAAGAGATAAAATCCTCCTAATATCATATACTATCAGTTAGGAAAGAAATGGGTCAAGAAACAAGTTCATATAATCATTTACAAGCAAGGAAATCAGCTACACAAGCAAATAGGTCACAAGAACAAAAATCCCTAAAAGTTCATACCAAACTCATCATTCAAACCCTAATCAAATCTGATCCAAAACATGATTTAAGTAGATGAAATCAAGCATAATAGAGTAGAGAAGACATAAATATTCATACCTTAAAGATTTGGGAAAGAAAGGTAGTGGTTTGAGCTCCAAAACCACAAAAATGGCCAAGGGTTTCTCTCTTCTCCTCTTCTTCTCTCTCTCGTTTCAGTTGCAGCTGGAAATGGAGATATTTGGCTCGGTTTTCAGAGGTAAAAGGGAGAAGAAAGAGCTTAACTCAAGGTACATAAGTCATGGTTTAAGGTATGGTTAGGTTAGAGGTGTTATAGGGTCCCACCATGAAGACTAGTCAACAAAAGAAGCTCTTCTTGCACGGGTTGCTCGTTACGGTTGGATTTTGGAGGTCTTAATGATTTCAAAAAGGTACGAGGCTTGTTCCATTGTCTCCGAATCGTCGATACGAAGGCAACGGAGGTGTCAGAATTCGAATCCGAATTCCCGAGCTCAAGATATCACGTACGGAACCAAGGGTGCGCTAATTGCTCGTTAGCCCCCGATTTGGTTCCACAATCAAAATTAAATTCGTTAACGCGTCAAATGAATCCGAAAACATAAACCGAGCATATAGGCATGTTCGTAACACACATATTTACGACATACTAAATTTCTATACCAATCCGATATCACTACATATATGAACGAAGCACAAATAGAACACTCATACGCATGAACGAATTCATATTGTTATAAATGAATTACTAAAACTTAAATTCCATATTAAATAATTTTAAAGCCAACTTATAACATGTGCAAATTAATTATCGAAATTACCAAAATAGTTAAGGTAACATGAAACCTTAATTTAAGAAATTAAACACTAAATATCAAGTTGAAATAGAATGAATTAAATTAAAATAGCAACAGTCTATAGTTTAAACAAATATAAACATTTATAAACAATTAATCATATAATTAAATAATTAAATCGCGCAATTTATAAACAAATACGCCACATTATTTAAAACTGAAAAACTGGGGCGTTACATTACCACATTGGTGACAGGTTCCAAAACATTCATAGCACGTGCATCATATTTTGCATTATTTATTTATTCTTTTGATCTTATGTTATCCGTGCATTTCTAATTGGTTTTGTTGCGCTAATGTGTTGTATAATTGCTTGATGTAAACGTGACACATGCATCGTCAATTTAACCCGACATGCATTAGTGTTTAATTGATAGGAAGTTCTTTCGCCTCAACTATCAAGTATCACTTGACCGAGCCGCTTTCGAATTCAATAAGGATGACTTCGGGGAAACAAAGAATTTCAAGTAAGAGATAGGTTATTGGAAACGGGAATTCATAGGGAGAAGCGAGATTAAAGTTGATTACGAGGTGGTTGGATCGGACAAGAATAGACGAGGGCTTTCGGACATTAAGCAAACTAGAAGGGAAGTTGAAATGCAAAACCTTGGGGTTGCCTTGTGATCAAATGTTAGGAATAGTGCCCTAGAAAGCCGATTGTATATCCGCTTTGTGCTTTTCCTTATTGTAATCACAGACAATCTTTGAATAAAATAACGAATTGAGGCAACACTTCTTTATATGCTCTTGTTTGGTATGCGTTTACTTTAGCTGTGCATGTATGAGAACTCCCCTAATCCTGATGACCTTAGGACTCTACCATTTAGGTGAAATGGTTCATGAAACGAGCTCTATATCACATAAGTCATGATTAGTAAAATACTCCAAGCCGATGAGTCCTACAGACAGTGGGAGTGTCAACTTGACTCCTCTAAGGCTTGCTTGTGGGATCACGCCCTTAAGAAGGACCACCTTGTTTCATGGAGGTGCAAAGTGTATAGTTGATACGTGCGTGATACATGAGGGTGCTTACTTTAATAAGTAAGTTCACTGAGGTGCCCCGTGTGAGAACATTCCTAAATGGGAAAGGAAGTTTCTATTTCAGGAAATGGAAACTTCCAGATTAGGAAATATCTCACGAGTCATTGATGTGATTAATTGATCCTTAGACTTGAGGTTCCTTGTCACTTTATGAGTTAACTCTGTAGTCTTAGGTATAAGCTTTAAAGGGTGTCGTCTTAGACAACTGATTCAAGGCTTATGCTGGGGCTGCACAAGTGATTCATGAAAGTGAATGAGAATCAAGAAAGGACCTACACTTGCATTTGCAAGGTGATCTCTTATTGTGTAAGTCATTCATATGCCATATGGAGTCCTTGGCCAAGGCAGTAGATCAAGACATCAAGAAAAGGGTTTCTTGGATTGAGATCAAATGGATATGAAATGTACTTAGCTTTAAGACCGGATTATTAGGGTTCTAATTATTCCCTTACCCTAGATCTTGGTTGAGAGATAGTAAGTAGGAGGATTGTATCTCACATGAATCAATGACTTAAAGGTTCTGTCGAATCCGAACATTCCAATTCAGCTAGGGGTTAAACACCTGTTGCTAGACTATGGTCGTTTAATCTGTGGACTGATTAATTAATTAGTGAATTAATTAATTAGGGTCACTGCTAATTGAATTGAGAACCTAGAGGGTCACACACAACAACTTGGTTACATGAGTTGAGGCTTGAAAATGATTAAACGAGTTAATCGGGCCAAGAGGGTTCCACACGTGTGAAGTCACATGTGTGGCTCACGTGCGTGACACGTGTCACACACGTGTGTATATATATATATGTTAAATAATTAATTAGTTAATTATTTAATAGACTTTGGTTTAATTTTGAATTAAAAAGAAAGTCTAATTTTGGAGAAAATAATCTAGTTAATTAATTGTGAATTAATTAATTAGATAAAAATAAGTTATTTATTTTATAATAAATAAAGTATAAAATTATCCAAAAATAGTTTGGATATTTTTAGCTCTCTTAAAAGTTGACTTGAATTAGAATTCAAAGTCAAAGTTGGAAAATACTTGATCATCAAGTAATAGGAGAGAGAGGGACCAAATCCTTTATCCATTAGGACTAGGTTCGGCCGCCCCTCCCCTTTCCTATATATAGGGGAGCTCATGCTCCCCTTTAGAGCTAATTGACAATTCTTGGTTCATGTGTTGAACACCTTCCTTTCTCCAAGAATAAATTAAACCCTAGGTTAAGCCTAAACACTAACTAGAGAACTAGCATCCTTACTAGTTAGATTGTGATCAAGTTGGTGGACTTTCTCTAGAGACTTCAAGTTAGAAGTTTGAAGATTCGAGCTTTACCAAGGAGAGGGGATCAAGCCGCGTGAAGAGCGTTCTTGGGTGGCTTGAAACGCTTCAAGAAAGAATAAAAGAAAAGTAAGTTTTCTATCTTTACGAATTTGGTTACACGATTACGAGTTCAAGGTCCTTTTGTTGGGAAAATTTTTTAAATTCCGCTGCTTTCTGATTCGTGTTTTCCAACAAGTGGTATCAGAGCCACCTCGTTAATCGTGTTTCTGATTCGTCTCAATTATACTGAATTTGGTAGAAATTCTTAGGCTTGATGCGATTGAGTATTTGTAATTGTTTTAGAAAGCCTGAATTACGAAACTGTATTTTTTCCTGAAAGTTTCTGAAAATTGGTTTTTATAAAATTTAATTTTGAAAAACAATTTTAGATTTGAAACTGTATAAACTGTTTTTGGATTTCTTGGATTGGTTTTGCTTTTGAACGAAAACACGAAACGAAAGCCCGGATCGCGATGAACACGCGAAACCCCGCGCGCGCGAGCTTCGCGCGCCGCCCTCCCGCAACCGCGCGGGAGGCCCTCCCGGGCGCGCCTAGTCGTGCCCACCCATCATTGCCCAGGGCTGGCCGGAACAGACCGGCCAGTCTCCCGCACGCCGTCCGCCCGTCGCCGCCCAGGCCTGGCCGGGACAGACCGGCCAGTCGCCCAGCACCTCCCGCACGCCTGTGCGGGAGCCTTCCGGGCGCGCCCGCCCAGGGCGGCCGAAACTGGCAGCCCAATGCCCGGCAGGAGCTGCGCGCATGCTGTGCGCACACGCCGCACTTGGGACGTGCAACCCCGTTTTCGTGATCCGACCTTTTCGTGTTTCGTGTAATCCAGTCCCAATTTTTTATTTTAATTTTAAAATTTTATTTTTGAATATTTATTTTAATTTTTTTGAATAAAACTTAAAATTGGGATTTTTGAGAAATTGAAACGGTTTATATTTTGGGAAAATACATCTTGATAAAATTATTAATTTTCAGAAATTAATTGGAATTTTATTTGTTTTGGTAATTTGGGATTTATTGAAAACTTTTATAAATAAGACTCGCATCAAGTCGTGTTTTAAGCTATTAGAGCTTAAAGTGAGAATTTTAATTTATTGGTTAAATTTAAATTCTTGCAAAAGCATGTTAGGTGATCATGGGTTTAGATCTATGTATGGTTTTAATTTATGCACATGGATGGTTTAAATTGGGGTTGGAGCCCTATAGTTGCGTTTTTTCAATTGAGGTTGGAGCCTCACTTATGTGCGTACTGTTATGTGATTTATTATGTGGCTTTCCATATTACTGTTTTTGAGGCCGGGGTATGCCCCGTGTAATTGTCTAAGGCCAATGTGAAGATTGAGCCTTATTACTTTATGTCTTTTTCTTTTTATTGTAATTTGAGAGTAGAGATAGGTGGTGAGGTTTTATTTTCATTTTGGAGACAATGCACCCATGGAGTAAGATGGACCACATTCAAGTAACAAGGAGGCCATAAGTGAAGACCCCTCAAAATGTTAGGGAGGGGAATCTCAATTGTTAAATGTAATAGAGATAGGGCTCGTATTTTGTTACCGCTTTCCCTTATGTGATTTGAACTGTTTATGTGGCATGTATGTTAGAACTTGTGATTGTGGAGTGGCTCCCACATATCACGCATAAGATAGGTAGAACCCATGATCATTACATGTTAGTATCATGCTAGGACATGTTATCTGTTTATGTGCTTGTTTGAAATGCATTTAAGTGTACTTGCATTAATCAAGACTAATAAAATTGGATAACATATATGTTGGTGAGGTCGAACCGGACAACTCTCCGGTTGATTCGAAAATTCCCATTAAATATTAAGCTAATTTCGAACAAATAGGTGTTTAATTCGAGATGCAAATTTTGAATTGAATTCCTAGCACTCCATCAATAGGTTTTAAGTTTAGTAAGTAAAGCTAGTTATTGTCCGCGAGTCGTGGGATAGCTAGTGGAGCTTATTAGTTCTTAGTTACCTAATTAATCATTTTAAATGGTCAATATTTCGTGGTCAATTTTAGCAAGGGCGATGTCCGCGAGTCGTGGGTCGTTCGAACTAAGTTTTGGTCATGATCTTATGATTGATGGGTCTAGCTTAACGCCTAAGTAAATATGGATGTCGCACGAGTCGTGGGTCCATATTGAAAGATAGGTGATGCAAAAACAATTACTAAGAGTTCTAAAGGTGTTAGAATTGGTAAGTTGTACCTACCTAGGGTTCTTACTTAGAATGTCCGCGAGTCGTGGGTTCGAGGTAAAATGCCTAGGATCTTAGTACCCATTGGGAAACGTGTTCCTCTTAGATCTTTGGGAATTCTAGATCTTTGAAAAACAGTGGGAGCTACATTAGATTAAAGACCTTATCTTTTGTATATCGTTATAATTCAGCATGCTCATTAGTTCTCTGTTTTACCATTTAGGTCGTAGATTCTGTGATTCTCTACGTGTTTTGAAATGGCAACCAAAAACCCTCTTGTATCGATCCTCGAGTCAAACAAGTTGACTGGTCCTAACTATTCTGATTGGCTGAGGAATCTAAAAATCATTTTAGATTCTGAGAAGAGAACTTATGTTCTCTTCGAAGGGGAGCCTAGTCCCGAAGGGGAGGCTCCCACTCGAGCCGAGCGGGATGCGATTCAGAAGTGGAAGGATGATAATCTCCAAGCCCGTTGCCTTATGTTGGCTAACATGTCTCCGGACTTGCAAAGGCAACATGAGGCCATGGAATTTGCTTGGGAGATTTACGACCACTTAGAGCAACTTTACCGCCCTCATGAACGTGTTACAAGGTATAACACTTCAAAGGAATTGTTCCACTTGAGAGTGAGGGAAGGTTCAAGTGTCCATGAATATGGACTCAAGTTTCTTGCCCTTACTGAGAAACTTGCTTCCATGGACATGCCACTGAAAGATGAGCTTTCAGTGGATTTGTTGCTAGCTTCGCTCCCACCATCATTCAACCCATTTGTCCTTAACTTCAACATGAATCATGCTGGTGCTACCGTAGCTGAGCTGATTAGTCAGCTTGTGACTGCTGAAAGCACGATCAAGAAGGACAATAAGGTTTTGATGGTGAATGCTCCATCTTCCTCTTCTGGGCCTTCTAAAGGTAAGGGCAAGAAAGCCCAAAAGAAGAAGAAGAAACCCCTTAGGCCCACTAGTGGCATTTCGAAGGGGAAGGCCTAAAAGAAGAAGCGTGATCAGAAAGAGGATGTTTGCTTCCATTGTGGCAAAGCGGGACATTGGAGGAGAAACTGCCCAGAGTACAAGGCTACTCTAAAGAAAGGTATCTTTCTCGTTGAAGTAAATCTTTCTATTAATTCTAGTTCTTGGGTACTTGATACCGGTTGTGGAACTCATATCTGTAATGATGTACAGATGCTAAGTGATGTTCAACAACTAAAAGAAGGAGAATGTGTCTTGAAGATCGGCGATGGCTCAAACGTTGAAGCTCGAGCTTTAGGCACAATTAGATTAGATTTAGGTAGTTTTGAGTTAGTATTAAATAAAGTCCTTTATGTACCGAGCATTATTCGTAATATAATTTCAGTTCCAATATTAGATTGTGAAGGTTATGAAACTTATATTAAGAATGGTAAATATTTTATCAAACGGAACAACTCTTGCGTTCACATCGGTACTCTAAGTAATGGACTTTACCTAACTCAAAATATCAATATTATGAATATACAACGAGAAACGAAGCGTAAGAGAGATGACAAAGTTTCAGCTCCCTTATGGCACGCTAGATTAGGACACATTTCCAAGAACAGAATTAGCAAGATAAACACTTTAGGATCATTCTCTGAAAATGATCTTAAAGAGTTAACTTCTTGCGAATCCTGTCTCAAAGGAAAAATGTCCAAAGTCCCTTTTAAGGGAACTGTGGAACGTGCCACTGAGGTTTTGGATTTCATCCATACTGATGTTTGTGGACCGCTTAGTGTAAGCACTAGAAGCAATCATCAGTATTTCATAACCTTTACTGATGACTTTAGTCGGTATGGTTATGTATACTTAATGAAGTATAAATCTGAAGCTTTTGAGAAATTCTTAGAATTTCAAAAGGAGGTTGAGAACCAAACTGGTCACAAGATCAAAGCACTTCGATCTGATCGAGGAGGCGAGTATCTTAGTGAAGAATTCCTTAATCATCTCAAGGATAATGGGATTATCTCTCAGTGGACTCCTCCGGGAACTCCTCAGCTTAATGGAGTTTCTGAGAGAAGGAATCGAACCCTACTTGATATGGTTTGTTCCATGATGAGTTTCACTGACTTACCACCTTCTTTCTGGGGTTATGCCCTAGAAAGTGCAGCAAAGATTTTGAATCTAGTTCCCTCTAAGTCAGTCCCTAAAATGCCCTATGAAATGTGGCATGGTAAAATCCCTAGTTATTCTTACTTAAGAATTTGGGGTTGTCCTGCTTACGTGAAGAGGACATTGGGAGATAAGTTAGAATCTCGTTCTAACTTATGCTACTTTGTAGGTTATCCTAAGGAATCCATAGGATACTACTTCTATGATCAATCTGAGCAAAAGGTGTTTGTTTCCAGAAATGCTACTTTTCTGGAGGAACCGTTCCTTAAAGAAAAGCAAGGCAAGATCATAGAATTAGAAGAAGTACAAAGTGACCCCATACCACCCACTGAAGAAACGTCCCACTCTGATCAACCACAACCAATCACGAATTTCGATACACATGAAAATCCTCCTCTAAGGCGTTCTGAACGCAATCCTAGACAGCCGGAGAGATGGTATGGATTCTTCCATGAAATCTCTCAAAAGGATAATGATCCTTCAACATATGAGGAGGCACTTTCAGATTCTGAGTCTGAACAGTGGATAGAAGCCATGAAATCCGAAATGGATTCCATGAACTCCAACCAAGTTTAGACCTTGGTAGATTTGCCTGATGGGGTCAAACCCATAGGTTGCAAATGGATCTTTAAGAGAAAGCTTGGAGTTGATGGAAGCATTGCAGCCTACAAAGCAAGACTGGTTGCAAAAGGATTCACTCAGAGACCCGGCGTGGACTTTGACGAAACCTTTTCACCAGTTGCAATGCAAAAGTCTATTCGGATCATGCTTGCCATTGCTGCATATTATGACTATGAGATATGGCAAATGGATGTGAAAACTGCCTTTCTCAATGGTGACATTGACAAAGACATTTATATGGAGCAACCCATAGGTTTCACATTCAGTGGGAGTGAGCAAAAGGTTTGCAAACTCCAAAGATCAATCTATGGATTGAAACAGGCTTCTAGGAATTGGAACATTCGATTTGATGAATCGGTCAAAGCGTTTGGCTTCATCCAAATTTCGAATGAATCATGTGTGTATAGAAAGGAATTGGAGACCTCAGTGCAATTCTTAGTACTTTATGTTGATGACATCCTTCTTATTGGGAATTCGAAGGATGACATGAAAGTGACTAAGTTATGGTTATCGAACCAATTCGAGATGAAAGATCTTGGTGATGCGTCCTATATCCTTGGAATTAAAATCTATAGAGATAGATCTAGAAGGTTAATAGGACTATCACAGTCGATGTACATTGACAAAGTATTGAAGAGATTCAATATGGAGTCAGCAAAGGTTAAGAACCTTCCTATGAGTGTAGGAACATGTCTTTCAAAGAAGATGTGTCCTAAGACTAACCTTGAGAAGGAAAGAATGACTCATACACCTTATGCATCAGCAATAGGTAGCATAATGTATGCAATGTTATGTACTCGACCGGATGTGGCTTATGCACTTAGTGTGACAAGTCGTTTCCAATCTGACCCTGGAGATGGTCACTGGGCTACCGTGAAGAATATTCTTAAGTACTTGAAGAGTACTAAAGATTTATTCTTAGTTTACGGAGGTCAGAAAGATATTACTGTCGAAGGATACTGCGATGCAAGCTTTGCATCTGACTTAGATGATTTTAAGTCAATGTCAGGATACATTTTCTGCCTAAACGGCGGAGCAGTGAGTTGGAAGAGTTCCAAGCAAACAACCACTGCAGATTCGACCACTGAGGCCGAATACTTAGCTGCAAATGATGCAGCTAAGGAAGGTGTTTGGATTAGAAACTTCATTCAAGAGTTGAATGTTGTTCCTAGCATGAAAGACCCCATTACTGTGTTTTGTGACAACACTGGGGCGATTGCTCAAGCAAGAGAACCAAGATCTCACCAACGGACCAAGCACATTATGAGGAAGTATCACCTAATCCGTGATATTATCAAAAGAGGAGATGTGCAAATTGAGAGGGTCACATCAGCAGAGAACGTGGCAGATCCACTTACTAAACCCCTTAGTCAAGAAGCTTTCCAAGGTCATCTTCAGAAGATGGGACTTAGAGTAGCTTTAGAATGGCTTTGACGGGCAAGTGGGAGATTGTTAGGAATAGTGCCCTAGAAAGCCGATTGTATATCCGCTTTGTGCTTTTCCTTATTGTAATCACAGACAATCTTTGAATAAAATAACGAATTGAGGCAACACTTCTTTATATGCTCTTGTTTGGTATGCGTTTACTTTAGCTGTGCATGTATGAGAACTCCCCTAATCCTGATGACCTTAGGACTCTACCATTTAGGTGAAATGGTTCATGAAACGAGCTCTATATCACATAAGTCATGATTAGTAAAATACTCCAAGCCGATGAGTCCTACAGACAGTGGGAGTGTCAACTTGACTCCTCTAAGGCTTGCTTGTGGGATCACGCCCTTAAGAAGGACCACCTTGTTTCATGGAGGTGCAAAGTGTATAGTTGATACGTGCGTGATACATGAGGGTGCTTACTTTAATAAGTAAGTTCACTGAGGTGCCCCGTGTGAGAACATTCCTAAATGGGAAAGGAAGTTTCTATTTCAGGAAATGGAAACTTCCAGATTAGGAAATATCTCACGAGTCATTGATGTGATTAATTGATCCTTAGACTTGAGGTTCCTTGTCACTTTATGAGTTAACTCTGTAGTCTTAGGTATAAGCTTTAAAGGGTGTCGTCTTAGACAACTGATTCAAGGCTTATGCTGGGGCTGCACAAGTGATTCATGAAAGTGAATGAGAATCAAGAAAGGACCTACACTTGCATTTGCAAGGTGATCTCTTATTGTGTAAGTCATTCATATGCCATATGGAGTCCTTGGCCAAGGCAGTAGATCAAGACATCAAGAAAAGGGTTTCTTGGATTGAGATCAAATGGATATGAAATGTACTTAGCTTTAAGACCGGATTATTAGGGTTCTAATTATTCCCTTACCCTAGATCTTGGTTGAGAGATAGTAAGTAGGAGGATTGTATCTCACATGAATCAATGACTTAAAGGTTCTGTCGAATCCGAACATTCCAATTCAGCTAGGGGTTAAACACCTGTTGCTAGACTATGGTCGTTTAATCTGTGGACTGATTAATTAATTAGTGAATTAATTAATTAGGGTCACTGCTAATTGAATTGAGAACCTAGAGGGTCACACACAACAACTTGGTTACATGAGTTGAGGCTTGAAAATGATTAAACGAGTTAATCGGGCCAAGAGGGTTCCACACGTGTGAAGTCACATGTGTGGCTCACGTGCGTGACACGTGTCACACACGTGTGTATATATATATATGTTAAATAATTAATTAGTTAATTATTTAATAGACTTTGGTTTAATTTTGAATTAAAAAGAAAGTCTAATTTTGGAGAAAATAATCTAGTTAATTAATTGTGAATTAATTAATTAGATAAAAATAAGTTATTTATTTTATAATAAATAAAGTATAAAATTATCCAAAAATAGTTTGGATATTTTTAGCTCTCTTAAAAGTTGACTTGAATTAGAATTCAAAGTCAAAGTTGGAAAATACTTGATCATCAAGTAATAGGAGAGAGAGGGACCAAATCCTTTATCCATTAGGACTAGGTTCGGCCGCCCCTCCCCTTTCCTATATATAGGGGAGCTCATGCTCCCCTTTAGAGCTAATTGACAATTCTTGGTTCATGTGTTGAACACCTTCCTTTCTCCAAGAATAAATTAAACCCTAGGTTAAGCCTAAACACTAACTAGAGAACTAGCATCCTTACTAGTTAGATTGTGATCAAGTTGGTGGACTTTCTCTAGAGACTTCAAGTTAGAAGTTTGAAGATTCGAGCTTTACCAAGGAGAGGGGATCAAGCCGCGTGAAGAGCGTTCTTGGGTGGCTTGAAACGCTTCAAGAAAGAATAAAAGAAAAGTAAGTTTTCTATCTTTACGAATTTGGTTACACGATTACGAGTTCAAGGTCCTTTTGTTGGGAAAATTTTTTAAATTCCGCTGCTTTCTGATTCGTGTTTTCCAACATCAAAATCCTCCCTAACGGGATTTACTCATCAAGAATTTCGATAAAAGAAGAATCAATGGAGTTCAACACGGGACAACAGAAATTTAAGGGGGAGAGCACGACCGAGGAACAAATTGGACGATTGAAAAGGTGCTCGAAGAAATATTTTAGTAAGAATAATGGAATTGCAAATTAAGGAAGACCTGGAAGTCCTATTAGTGATGATCAGAGATAAATAAGACGGCTTGAATGGGTAAGTTGTTAAGAGGAGAGTTAAGTTACTAAATCCGGTTGAAGTCTATCACTAGGAATAAAGGAAATGATTTAGAGAATATTCTTATGTGTAGAATATGGATCTGGGATAACAAAGTTATAAGGGAGCTTCTGTGAACCCTAAGTCAGAATTGATAAGAGAGAGAGTCGAATCAAGTTAGCATATAATGGAATGAGGGCTATCAAGAGTAATCCAATAAAGTACAAAGGGGATTCAATAATGACAATATTATCAAGTCTTCGGTTAGTCCCACGATAATTCGGAAGGAAATTTAAGAAGAAATCAAACCGGAAAAGACGATCATTGGAGGATTTACATCAAACTTCAAAACACATCAAGAACATCCTATCTTCGATTCAAGAAATGTGGGGCCAGATACAGAATATAACCTTAAGGGGTTAAAGAGAATGAATGGATAACAGGAACGGAAGATGGAAAAGGATTCGTGTTAAGGTAGATCCTAATGACGAATACCTCAAGGTAGGGATTGAATCGTCAGGGTTGTCAGGAGTAGTTATCCACGAGGGTATTTCAAACTCCGATATGGGTAAGATAGTAGCTATGGACCTAACTTCAAGACGAATGGTCTAAGGGCATTCGGGAAGTCAAATCCGGTTAATTAAAAAGAGTTGGTTGGTCAAATGAGGATTAAGGGAAATGGTGAAGACTGGAAGCAGTACTAGGCAGAAGGGATCTAAGAGTATAATCCTTAAAGGACTCATCAACTGTTTCATCGGGGCACCCTAGAGAGGTTAAAGACAAGCTGAGCAATGAGCCCATCCCCAGAACAGATCACACACTGGACAACTTACAAATTTTAATTTTTTTTAGCTGCGGTGAACGGTACATAAAACATTCATGGCATAAGCATACCTACAATTTAATTTAAATGAATCTTGATATTCTGTACCTTATTAATTGATTATTTTCGTTGTATTCGGTTATGTTGTATTTGAGGTTTATTACATGTCCTTGTGTGATTCTAGATTTTGGGTTTTGCGTGTGTTGCTTGGGAGTATTGGAGACTTCCTTGTTTACTTATTTTTGTTTGAGAGACGGGGTGCTCTCGTTGTTTCTAAGAGACGGGGATTCTCTTATTTTTGTTTGAGAGACGGGGTGCTCTCGTTGTTTCTAAGAGACGGGGTACTCTCTTTGCTTGCGAGGGACGGGGTTCTCTCATTGTTGCTCGAGAGACGACGCTCTCTCCTTGTTGTTTGCGAGAGACGGGGAATCTCTCATTGGTGGTTTTAACCGTGCAGTGAATCCGAGGACGAATTCTTTTTAAGGGGGGGAGATTGTAACGCCCCGGTTTTTCAATTTTATTAATATGTCTGATTTGCTTCTAAATTGCGCAATTAAATTATTTAATTATGTGATTAATTGTTTTTACGCGTTTCATATTTAATTTTATTATAAATTGTTATTATTTTATTTTATCATATTATATTTTAATTCAATATTATTTAAAAACTAATTCGTATTTTAAGTATGAATACAAATATATATATATTTCTTTAATTATTGTTAATTCAATGGTTATTGTTAATTATGTTGCTAATTATGTATTATGTTAATTAATCATGCTTTAATTAATTAATTACGTGACTTTAATTATGCTTAGAAATTAATTTGATTTATTTAATTAAAATACTTATGCATGAATTTTAATGTATATATATGCATGAATTGCGCATGCTGTTCATTTTGTGTTTCGTTCTTATATGAAATGATATCGAATTGCCACGAATTTGTAGTATGTCGTAAATATATGTGTCATGAACATGCTTTTATGCTCGGTTTATGTTTTCGAATTCATTTGATATGTTAACGAATTTAATTTGTTTCGAGGAACCAAAACGGGGGCTAACGAGCACTTAGCGTACCCTTGGTTCCGAATTTAATATCTTGAGCTCGGGAACTCGGATTCGAGTTCCGTCAACTCCGGTGAACTCGTAATGAAAATTCGAGTTTAGTAAACTTAGCCTTATATTTTTCCTAAGTCATTTGAACCTCCGAAATTCAATCGAAAAACGAGGCGCCGACCAAAATGACCTTGTTGCACTAAAATGACCATATCTTGCTCAAACCTTGACCAAATTAACTATGGTTGGATGCTATGGAACCCTAACTCAACCCTCTATTCATCCATTAACCCCCCAAACCGAGATAACCCTCCCCATCTACTGAAAATATCTCAAACATTTTCTACTTCCCAGTCTCTCCCGTAACTCAAGCTTTGCCATGAGATTCAAGCTCAAATCTCCTTCCAAACCTCCATTAATCTACAAGGTAAGCTTGGATATGTTATGTACATACTATATGAGTCATTTTCATCCTTTCATTCCCGAATTTGAGCATGAATTCATGATTTCTGGGCTGGTTTTCCAAAATGGAGTAATTTTGGGCATTTCTTGATCTCCTTCGATTTTTCATGGTTTTGATTGATTCCAAGCTTGAGATTGATTGTTTTGACATCCTTATATCATTTATGGTCATTGATTTCATGGTGGTTGAGATATTAACGAGTTTTCATTTATGATACTTTGAGAAATTTACATGAAGGTCACGTATGACTGCTATACTCGGTTGAACTCTTCTTGGAACTGAGATATATGTTGAAATTGTGTTTCTTGGATGAGTATTTATTAGCCTAAACTGATATGAATGTGTGGAGTGAAGAGAATCCCTCATGCCCTGTTTTCCCGTGACTTGTTGCTCTGTTTTTAGCTTGTATTGTTGCTGTCACAGCTGCTACGTTTCTCCATGCTTTTGCTGTCCACTTTCATGAGTTTGTGGGTTGTGTTTTAGCTGAGTTCTTGCAGCGTTTCAGGCCTTATTTGGTTGCCTTTCTTGCTTGCATTTCATGCTGGAGTTACTGCCCTTTTTCTGCGCCTTTTACTGTAAAAATACAGGGGCTGCTGCTGCAGAGAGACACGGGTGTGTCTCTCTTGGCCTTTCCAGTGGGAACGGGGATGCGAACTGGCCAGGACTTGCTGTACCGAGACACGGGGGTGTCTCGGTCTGGGCTTGGGAGGTGACACGGGGGTGTCACCCCGTTTTTCCTGACTCTTTGCTTGCGTTTTCTTTTCCCTGTTTGCTTGTTGGTTTAGCTGCTGTCGCTGTTCTTCTTGCGCAGGGGTGTTGTGTGAATTTTGTGCAGATTGGTGAAGAAGATACATGCATGGGTGTTCTATATATGAATGTATTATGTGTGTGTATGATTGCTATTTATGCATGGTTGTGTACGTGTGAGTGTGTATATATATATACATATATTTAGTAATTGTGTGTGCATGTATTTCATTTTAATTGCATGCATGTATATATTATATATTATATATATATTTGTGTGTGTACGTGCATGCATGGGTAGTATTACATATGTAGAATATATGTATTAATTATGTTGATACATATATTAGGCATGCATGATTATATATATATGTATTAGTCATATCAATTGTGAATTATGCATGCATGTATGAGTACGTGTATATAAATATATATATATATATATATATATATATATATTATATGTATTATGTGTTATTATAACTGTTATATATTTAATATATTACATATGTTTATTATATGGTATAATTATTATATATTTTGGATATTATTTGATTTAATTCAATTGTTGATTTTAATTGATTTCTATTTCGCGTATTTATTCTACCGACTATTGATTGAACGTTTTATTTATTTTATTCCTAAATGTGAATTTGAATATTATGTGTTATGATTATTGAATGAATTCTTAGATTAATTAATCACTATTTCCCGTATTTAATTTACCGATTATTGGTTGAACGTTTGAACTATCTTATTTCTTATTGTAAATATGAATATTATTTGTTATGATTATTAAATGAATTCTCAGATTTAATTGATATGAACTATGAATTTTTGAATTTATGAAATTGAATGAAATGAACGAACGAATGATTTGATTATATGTTTTAAATTCCTTAATAGTGCACATGAACATTTTCATGACTGAATACGATCTTTTATGCATTCATATCATGATCATTACATTGCTGAGCGTCCTATTTGGTTCATTTGGAGTCTCGAGTCTCACGAACACGTCATATTATCTTTTGTACAGTTTATCTCCAGGGTGGAGAGATCTTGATCGTTCGGGCACTTGGTACTCGTATCCTTGTATCGTCACGGTTCAGGTGAGGGTGTTTTCGTTCTAGTTACGTATGAAATCCTACAACCCTTATGTGACAAGCTTTGGCCAAAACCTTATGGTTTATATATGTACTTTCAAAGTTAAGTTATCGAGTAAATGTTGATCGAGTAAACCCCTTTTTAAATGATTTATAAATTATGTTATGTACTTATGAATTGGAATGTTTGGCGAGACACATTTATGATTTATGATTGTACGGGCCCCGGGACTTAGTATATGTGGCTAACCGAGGAAGCAAGGGCTGACGGGGATCCCATATACTAGTTCCAACTTATGTACGGTGATACCGGCCCTCGCTAGGAGGTTTAGCGGGGAATGGGAGCTGAGTGCCCTTGGGGGAGTCATGAAACCCCATTGGCCTATGTATGAGGTGGTCGGGTCTTGCTAACCCTTCCGCCACCCGGAGGAAGAAGGTTGGAACTCGATTTATGATTTATAATTATGTTATATTATGATTGTTATGCACCGTGTGGGAAAGCCGGGACACGGATTGCCCAAACGAATATGTTTATGTTATGATATATGGTCTGTGTGTACTATGATATACTGCATGATCGCCTAATCAACATATTAATGATATTTGTCGTACACGGTCGGAGTTTGGTTGGAGGTTGTGCACGCTCACTCGCCGAGCCTTATGTTTATATATGATTTATGAATGTAATGAAATAATATGATTAGTCGTAAAATCCGAGTATTGCTTGATCATTCTCTTGCCCTTTTTGAGAACTAACTTTAAATAAAACCTTTACCCGGAATTTATGACTTGCATGTGCATGTTTCTTATATTTACGTATTGCTCCTGCTCACTCAGTCTTCTAGAGACTGACCCTCTCCCTCCCCAACACTTTAGCGTGCAGGTTTGGCTTGGAGTCTCGAGCTAGGCGGAGTTATGTTGAGTTTGAGTCGGTCAAGTTAAGTTAGAAGCGTCTCTGCATTCACCTTATGCATTTATGTTGTGATTGATTCGACATTGTAAGATCATGGAATTGATTCTTGTATAATTGCTATTGAATTGATTTTATTGGGCTTTGTTTTTGAGATTAAAAGAGGCCTGAAGAGCCCAAGTCTGCTTATGGTTGTATGTGTGAGTAAATTCCTTCGAGGCACTATATTTTGTTGATTGGTTGTTGTTGCAGGGTCTAAGTTCCGCCTAGCTTAGGAGGGTTTTATGTTTGTCTCCCGTTCGCTATGGTTTGATACGGGTGCGGATTTACCATTTCGTTACTCGTGTTGAGCCATAGTGCGGGGGATGTGGTGCCTCCCGTGCGGGGTGCTACAAATTTCATACAAAACCTAACTATTCATTCATCTCCTTTAAACTCCATGAATACACGCTTAAAATTAGGGATGCATGGTTCAAAATGATCATTAATGAATACGTATTACAACCCTAAACTCACCTCTTGAATTTGTTGAAGATTGGAAGAGATTTGAGCTCTAAATCTCCAAGATTGGCAAAGTGGCGAGATGGAACTGGAAGTCAGGGGTTTTGGCTGAGTTTTCTCTTATTTGTTGAGTATTGTTCGGCTTGGAGAGAGTAGAGGATGATAGTGGGTTGAACTAGGGTTCCAAGAAGTCTAGCCATAGTTAATTTGGCCAAGTATTGCAGGAGATATAAGAAAAATGGTGAAGTGTGCCAGTTTTGCGGACGAATAATTTTCTGGTTGAATTTCGAAGGTCCAAATAGGCTTAGAAAAATATGAGGCTAGGTTCATTTAACCTGAATCGTCGATACGAGTCCAACAAAGTTGAGGAACTCGAATCCGAGTTCCCGAGCTCAAGATATCACATACGGAACCAAGGGTGCGCTAGTTGCTCGTTAGCCGCCGCTTTGGTTCCAAAATCAAAAATAAATTCAAAACTCAATCAAATGAATCCGAAAACACGAAACAAGCACATAGACATGTTCATAATACATTAATCTACAACATACTAAATTTTCATAAAACTTCGAATTCAACTCGAATAGAAACGACACGCGATCATATCACTCAAGTGCAAAGCATTCAAGAATTCAATTAAAATTCATAATTCAATTATAGTATTAAATCCATTTTAAAAATATATTCACTAAAATGTACGAAATAAAAATAATTAAAAATTATAATTATAATAAACAATTAATTACATAATTAATTAAGGTAAATGCGCAATTACGTAAACACATACATCATACTTGTACAATTGAAAATTCGGGGTGTTACAACCTCACCCCCTTAAAAGAATCCGTCCTCGCATTCACTGTTCGACTGAAAACAATCAATGAGAGAACATCGTCCCTCGCAAGCAACAATGAGATAACCCCGTCTCTCAAACAACAAAGAGAGAGCCCCCGTCTCTCAAAAGCAGCAAAGAGAGAACCCCATCTCTCGAACAACAATGAGAGAACCCAGTCTCTCAAAAGCAGCAAATAGAGAACCCCGTCTCTCAAAAGAAGCAAAAAGTAAACACCAAGAAAAAGTAAAAGATATCAAAACACGATTTACAATAATTAATAATCACGTAGGTCACACAGGGACACGTAATAAACAACAATTACAAGTATAACAAGGAACAACGAAAATAATCAATTAGCAAGGCATATAACATTAAGAAATCATTTAAATTTAAATTGCATGTATGCATATGTCATGAATGTTTTATGTATCGTTCACCGTAGCCAAGAAAATTGAAGTTGACTAATTCATGGTACAATTGTATAATGTGACCCAAGAGCTGGCTTGGTTCTTGAGTAGTCTTTAATGCCCTTAATATGGGTGTCCGGTTAACGAGAATACAAAGTTTCGGCTGGTCCTATTTTGACTCTTACCCCTTGATTACCTACTTCAATTCAGCGGATTCCTTGGAATTCAAATAATCTCTTAGAATAGCGGTCACTTTCTTCTCTAACTCCTCACCCTTAACCTCTACATCTTCCCTTGACATAATTAACTCTTTCAACCAATCAAACTCCAACTCTGCTTTATCCTACGTATCTTCGGAACATTCCTCCCATGAATCATGTTTGAATCTTCTATCTTTGTTGATACCCGAATTCATCATACTCAAGGTCAACTACTTTCAACGCCCCTTTTTTTTTTTACTAGATTCCAAATCTCAGGGTAATCACCTCCATGGCTTGCTTCTTCACGAATTCTTTCCTAATCAAGTTTCGATCAATCTTCTTGTGGATCATTTCTCTTCTTTTGTTGGAATTATCATTTAATCCCCTTTTAGCTCTTAGGCATGCATTCGGTTCCGGTCCACTTACTCTCTTAGTCGAAGGTTTACTTCCTTAATAAGTCCTGATAATTCTCGAAATTTGATCTAATCCGCTTGATAATCACCATCACGGTTTATCATAATTTCTTTCCAGGTCTTCAAGGACAACAACAGGGAATCCAACAATACTTCACGTTGTTGATGTCATCGAGACAATCTTCAATACTCGGATAAAGTAGCCTTTCCTCGACCATCATAAAGTGGGATAATTTGGTTCAGCTTTCTTTCCCATAGTTGATGTAAAATCTCATAGAAGTTCTTTTCATAATTCCAACATCTCTAAAATTTTACTAATTGTTGTAACCTATCGATAGGTTCCTTAAAAATCTTGGTTCCCACTTTCCATTTTGATTAAGGTTATCTTCATTGATATTCTCTTAGCAAAGCTGATTGCCACTTCTGAAAAATTCAGTTTGATATTCCGTCAATTCTCTTCCTATCACTATCATAGAGCTTTCATGTCTTGCTGAGATATGCATTCTCATTTTTCCTACTACAAACATCTTCTTCTAGTATAACTTTTGATCTTAAACTCACCCTTTTGGTCGTCCTCTTTCCCCCTTAAAATTTTCTGCCTTCCCATGTTGAATACTATCCATCATTCTTAAATCGAAACCCTCAATCTCCCCTTAGTTATTCTGGGGTGAGCGACACCAGTTAGAAAACATATTCGGTGTCTGTCTCATTTTCTCATGGGGGGGGGGGGAGTGCTCGAATTACCGGCCCAGACTCTTCGTTATCCAATCTCTCTTTTGATTCTCTTGAAATCTGAGATCCCATTTCTTTTCCCTGCCCGATCCGAACAACTCGAAGCCCACTACAACTCTTAATCTCTGGAATTTCATCCTTACTTCTGCATTATCCCCAATATCCAAATGTCCATTTTCGTCTTGGTCCGGTAGATCTTTAGTGGCTGCAGTAGTTAAAATATTACTCGAGGAGGCATCCTAACACGCAGACATTAGAACGATGCATGGTGGTGAGGATGCCCAATGTGTGTTGCATATATTTCAATCAAGAAGATGCATCATCAATTCATCAATTAAATATCAAAATACATATAGTCTGAATTTAATAACTAAGTACAATGTATGATGCACTTGCTATGAATGCATTGAACCTGTCACCATAGTGGTGTCTTTAGCACGCTATCTTGTCCTTTGATCTGGATGTTGTGAGCATAAGTCGTAAGGCTGAACATTGTTTGATCGTTGATGATGCTTCCCAAATGTTGACTTGCTTCCCCATAGTCCTCAAATCTCCATGGTCCGAGATCACGATCCCTTGAACCCAAATTCTTCTAGAGAGTAAATCTTTCAATGTTACCCGAACTCTCTTCCATGATTGAACCCATATGATGTTCCAAACCCTACTCTTGGTTGTCACTCTGCTCAAAGTTCCCTTGACTATTCTTTATGAGTTCAATGATTGGATGAACTCATCCTCTAATTGCTTACACTCGAGCACATAATTTCCCGCCAACAACTCTTTGCCTTTCTTTATCGTTTCCATTTGTTGCTCCATATCCCCCAATTCGACCTCACAACATGACAACTCAGCTTGAGTTTGGAAAATAAAATTCAATCTGACCGAAGATAGAACTTTTAGCATCTTGGTTTTCCATGAACTTGAAATCGCCATATCGATCGGTTCTCACTAACTCCTTCCAATTCGACTTCTTCTTTATGGTTTTTATCCTGACTTCTCTTTCAATGAGGCTCTTTGAAATGATGAGAGAGCTTTGGTGTACTATTGTAAGGATACCAAAGAACATGGCTCCAATTAGAAAAGACCACGATCCCTAATCCTTGTAGGTAATCCCGCCTTCTATCACGATGTTGAGTAATGAAATATAGCTTTATGTTGATAGCCTTAAGGATTCAACATCCGACTTTCCAATCCCATAATTTCGTAACCTCTTCATTGGTTTGATAGAAGAAACTCGTTGTTGAGGTTGATAATAGCTTTATTAACATGGCAACAACCTATAACCAAAGATTCCACTTGAATATCGATGCATGTGGATTAGCATATGCTTATGGCACATATTTAGATCAATTCACACACATAAAAAGCAAATGCAACACCTAAAGCAACGCAATTGAAAGTAGATCACATATAACAAGAAATTTCAAGCAATTAGTAACAATTTAACCATGAAATGCAATGCAATGCACACGTTGACAAGTTATTCCTATGCCGTATGACCAAAACTGACTCAATCACGACACGAGAACCCCGGTTTTGCAACCTAGAGGCTCTGATACCACTTAAGGATGTAGCGCCCCAAACGAAAGGCATCATATCCCCCGAACCGAGACCCGCCCCGCATATGAAATGAGAAGTCCATACACGAGCCGAATCATGGCAAATGGGGACCACTCACTCGCTAAGCTAGGCGGGAGCTAACTTCAAAACCAAATAACAAATTTTCAAAACCAAACCAATGTAATCAGTCATAATATAATTACAATTAGGAATCGACGGGTTCCACTAACAAAATTCCTAGTCCCGAAAATCAAGCATTAATCATAATTCACAATTTTACGGGTTCAACTATCCTTAGAAACCTGTCCCAAATCAATATAATATCATCAACAATTCATACATAAATCTATAACTTATACAATTTACAATATGCATAAAGTGACCCAACTCGCTCACACGACACAACCGACTCGAGATCCTGCCTAGCACACCAACACCTACAAGAGAAAACTGAAAACAAAGCTGGGTTCAGTCTATAGGAGACTGTTGGGTATAAAACAGGGTTTAATATTGTAACATTACCAAAATTAAAGCGCAGACACACATGCGAGTCATAATCCCGTACGAGGTTTTAAAACATTTCCCAAGTGGGTGAAAAAAAAAAACAACACCCGGGATTACAACTATCAATCTCGGTTATTCATTACAATCATGAGGTCAATACGTGAGCCCGGCGAGAGGGCGAATTCTTCAACCTTCTCCTCGTGTGTGCATTTATTCGTTCATTTATTACCATCATGCAACAGTCAATCATTCATTCGATCATTCAATCATTATCATTCATTCACTCATAACATTTACTCCTTTTCCCTCCAATTAGAAATGCGTTCACCATGTGCAGCGAAAGATATTATCCTGGTGGAACATGGGCGAACCCATGCCACTTACAGGTTTTATTCCTCCCGATGGTGTAACCGGTGCCACGGAGGGACCCATCCAGGAGAACGCTTCTCCCAATCAATGCGGCTAGTGGGGGTCCATAAAGCCCCTCCAACCCGGTTCCCCTTCCTCGCCAATTCCTGACGAGGTCGGTTTCACCATAGTTTATGGTGGGACTAGTACACGGGGATCACCGTCGGCTCTTGCCTCCCCGGATAGCCACATGCATCAAGTTCCTGGGCCCTTGCGTTCATTTGTGTTCTCGCCAAAATCATTCGATGAATATATAAGAAAAAGGGTTTTACGTTCAAAATCATTTACTCTTGAAAAGACTCTATGTATATATATTAATATAAATAATACTTTGGCTTAAAAGCTTTGCACATTGGATGAATAGGGTCATTTTAACTAATAGAAGAGAAACCCACCTGTAAAACCTTACCGAATAATACCAAGAAGAAATAAAGACTTGGGAGTAACCTATGAACCTGGCACGTCTCCGCCCTGGAGAAAACTTTACAAGAAACGACATGGTGCATACGTGAGACTCAAGACTCTAAATGAACCATATATGACGCACAACAACGCTATGCACATGGTATGAGATGTTTAAGAAGTAAAATGATGTCATGAAGCCACATAATTCAAGTAATTCTTTCAAGTACATTCATAGCATGAAGGTTTCAAGCCCAAACATTTCATATCTTTCATGATTCATAGCAATTCAAGTCATGAACTTCATATAACAATCATAACTCGATTATATCAAGTTTACAATTAGAGAATAGACAAATAAATACATTCAAATCATGATCGGAAATTGGGTAAAATTTAATTCCATAATTCCAAATAATTAAATAACCTATAATTCACCATGCATTTAAACACTATATAATGTAAATATATATATCATACAATATAATATAAAATAAACAAATATATATATATATATATATATATATATATATATATATATATATATATATATATATATATATATATATATATATAACATGCATGCATTCACAACAATTAACTAAAATTTTAAAACACATATATGCCAACATATAGATATAAATACATACCCATGCATGCATGCATTAACATTTATAAAACATGCACAAAACAATGCAATGCACAAATAAAAGCCATGCAAAGTTCCTAAACTAATCTCCCCTCCCAGGGACTTTCATGCAGAAGAGTTTCTGCAGAAAGGGTCCCCGGCCGGGCACTTTCATGCCCAAAATCTCCCTGCCCGGGGAGATTCATTCCAGGCGCAGAAAAGGGCTGCAGATCAAGCTCGAACTCCTATTCTAAAGGTAAGAAAACACAGCAACAAATAGCAGGCAACAAAGGCAATAACTCAGTAGCAAAACAGGTCATAAACTCCTACAAATCTGACTGAAAATGAACGGTAACTTAGGTAAGGAAATAGGCAGCAGCAAATCACGAAGAAACAGGGCACAAAAGGAAGTAAAACAGGGCAGCAACCATTCTAATCCTCATGCAACATGATCAGGTATGTATATGCAACAAACAAGGCAAAAAGGAGCAGCAAATGACAGCAAATTCAGTCCCAAAACACAGCAACAACAGTTCATAACGTGAGGGAGGAAAAAGAATTCAAGTTTCAACCAAATTCTCCAAGGTTCATTAATGGCTTCTCAATGAATTCTCAACTACCACAAAATACATGTCCATAATGGAAATAAGGGAAGTAAAGTGATTACCTTCATGCCATAAAACAATCAAAAGCATCAAGAATTCCATGAGATCAAGAATTTCATCCAAAACCTAACTATTCATTCATCTCCTTCAAACTCCATGAATACATGCTTAAAATTAGGGATGCATGGGTCAAAATGATCATTAATGAATATGTAGTATAACCCGAAACTCACCTCTTGAATTGGTTGAAGATTGAAAATGATTTGAGCTCTAAATCTCCAAGATTGGCAAAGTGCCGAGATTGGACTGGAAGTCAGGGGTTTTGGCTGAGTTTTCTCTTGTGTGTTGAGTATGGTTCGGTTTGGAGAGAGTAGATGATGATATTGGGTTGAACTAGGGTTCCAAGAAGTCTAACCATAGTTAATTTGGCCAAGTATTGCAAGAGATATAAGAAAAATGGTGAAGTGTGGTAGTTTTGCGGACGAATCATTTTCCGGTTGAATTTCGGAGGTTCAAATAGGCTTATATAAATATAAGGCTAGGTTCATTGAACCCGAATCATCGATACGAGTCCAACGAAGTTAACGAAACTCAAGTCCGAGTTCCCGAGCTCAAGATATCACGTCGGAACCAAGGGTGCACTAGTTGCTCGTTAGCCCCCGTTTTGGTTCCAAAATCAAAAATAAATTCAAAACTCAATCAAATGAATCCGAAAACATGAAACGAGCACATAGATATGTTCATAACATATAAATCTACAACATACTAAATTTTCACAAAACTTCGAATTCAACTCGAATAGAAACGACATGTGATCATATCAATCAAGTGCAAAGCATTCAAGAATTCAATTAAAATACATAATTTAATTATAATATTAAATCCATTTTTAAAATATATTCACTAAAATGTACGAAATAAAAATAATTAAAAAGATTAATTAAAAATTACAATTATAATTGTAATAGCCTAAGGTGTTTGTCCCACATCGTTTGGAGAGGGGAACAAAGCCTCCTTTATAAGGGGGTGGATACCTTTCCCTTGTTGAGGCATTTTCCCGGATGGTGATCTTAGCCATTGGGAGGAACAAAACCATGAGGGTGGTGTCGCTTAGCCCACCAAAGCGGACAATATCGACAGGCGGGTTTTCGGCCTGTTACAAATGGTATCAGAGCCGGGGCCCGGGCCGGTATGCCAGCGAGGACGCTGGGCCCTCTTGGGGGGGTGGAATGTAATAGCCTAAGGTACTTGTCCCACAGCGGTTGGAGAGGGGAACAAAGACTCCTTTATAAGGGGGTGGATACCTTTCCCTTGTTGAGGCCTTTTCCTGGATGGTGATCTTAGCCATTGGGAGGAACAAAACCGTGAGGGTGGTGTCGCTTAGCCCACCAAAGTGGACAATATCGACAGGCGGGTTTTCGGGCTGTTACAATGAAGGTGATCACTTTACTTCCCTTATTTCAATTATGGACATGTATTTTGTGGTAGTTGAGAATTCATTGAGAAGCCATTAATGAACCTTGGAGAATTTGGTTGAAACTTGAATTCTTTTTCCTCCCTCACGTTATGAACTGTTGTTGCTGCATTTTGGGACTGAATTTGTTGTCATTTGCTGCTCCTTTTTGCCTTGTTTGTTTCATATACATACCTGATCATGTTGCATGAGGATTGGAATGGTTGCTGCCCTGTTTTACTTCCTTTTGTGCCCTGTTTCTTTGTGATCTGCTGTTGCCTATTTCCTTACCTGAGTTACCATTCGTTTTCAGTCAGATTTGTGGGAGTTTATGACCTATTTTGCTGCTGAGTTATTGCCTTGGTTGCCTGCTATCTGCTGCTGTGTTTTCTTAACTTTAGAACAGGAGTTTGAACTTGATCTGCTGCCTTTTTCTGTGCCTGGAATGAATCTCCCCGGGTGGGGAGATTTTGGGCATGAAAGTGCCCGGCCGGGGACCCTGTCACACCCCGTCTGCACGCACGTTCAGGTTAGTGCCACGTGTGAGTTTAATTTTCGTATTTATGTTTATTTTCATTTTAATTGATGCATCTTATTGGAATTTCTTTCATTTATTCAATTCTTATATGAGCTATGTGAAATATTTGATACGTTTTGCCCTATTTGAATGTTTGAGATTTTTAATTCGAACCCGAGCATGCCTAATTTATGTAATATGTGAATTATATGATTCTTGGAATTAATTATATGATTTATATATGTTTTGGACTTGTTTTTTTTTTTGGTTTGGACTCAATTGAATTTTATTTCAAACTTTTGGCCCAATTAGCAATTTGGCCACTCTTGAGTCATTTGTTCGTAACTTGAGCTCGGGAACTCGGATTCGAGTTCCGTCATCTCCATTGGACTCGAGTCGATGATTTGGATCCAATGGGACAAGCCTCATAACTTTTTGACTTCGTTTCGACCCACGACGATGCAGATTTCACCGTACGTACCTAGAACGCTCCTAAAACCTATATTTGACCCTAGACTTACTTTTGTACCTTCTCTTTGACCAAGAATTCAGCCACAACTCTCTCTCCCTCTCATTTTTGGGCTGAAAACCATGCCCCCTCAAGAAGAAAGAAGAAAGGAGAAGCCATGGAAGGAAACCTCTATTTTTGCCCCTTTCAAGCTCACGAACTAGTTTTTCTTGCTCCAATCTTTTAAGGTAGGAGTGGATTTGTTATCTCCTTATTCTTGTACTTCTTTTACCCTACATGAATCATATTCTATGCTAGAGATTCCATGGTTTTGGCTTGAATGATGAATAGTAAGGGTTTGTTAGAGATTTGAAGAACTTGATCACTTCTTGCTTTCTTGGAGTTTTATGACTTATTTGATGGTCTATGAAGTTTATTTGTTACATATCTATGAACTTAATACACGTTAATTGATTAGAGTATGATTCACCATTGATGCACTTAGAGGTTTTGCAAGAAAATGAATAAAACATTTGCATCTCTTGATTCCCTTGCTTTGCCTGTTAATTTCATTAAACTCGGGTTGGTATTTGCTCGTTTTTCTTGCATATATTTGTAGTATATTTGCATCATTCCATGTCTTTACATTGTTTCTTGGGTTTGGGATGAGTTTTTATGGAGTTTGCAAGCTTGTTTCTCAAATTTTTGGCCTCTGACCCAAATCCGCCGGGGTGGATTTTTGCTTTGAAAATAATCCACCGGGGTGGATTTGAGGTAGGCCCTCTCGGAACTGTCTGCCCCAAATCCACGGGAGTGGATTCTCCTTTTGAAAAAAATCCACCAGGGTGGATTTAGGGCAGCGGCTCCTTTTCGCTCTGAACATTGTTTCCTTATTTTATTCGCTTATTTGCTTCTCTCCTACACCTAATATGATCCCTAAGCTTTGTTAGCATGTATTATTATGTGTTAATTTGCTTGTTTTAGATTTTTGAATTTATTTGATATGATTTGAACGAGTTATGATTTAATATGTCTTAAGTGATACATGTAATTCTTTCTTGAATCGTTTATCTCCCTTATGCATTTTAAACTCATGAACAGTTATATTATGCTATAATATGAGATATTATGAGTTTATTTCGTATGGTATGAGTGTATGTCTTGAATTCCTTATATGATATCTCGTTATTTGCTCCGATCTGCCTAAGTATGAATCCATATGATATGATTGCATCCATTTGCATTCGTATGAGTCGCCGTGCGTCTAAGTGGTTCATGATCGAGTCTAAGTTATAAGTTTGTGTTTGTATGTCTCAGATTTGAGTTCGGGAGGTGTTGGTTCCTCCATTTAGCCTCTTCTTGGCCGTCAACGCTCATCCGTGAGCACTTTTGGTAAAAGGTGAGGTTTAGGTTTGTTTTCTTTTTAGTTAATACGACCTATGTAGCACCCCTATACGTAGAGATGCCACAGCCCCGCACTATAGGTCGATTCACATACGAAATGGATAATCCATACATGAACTAACCTATAGCGAACGGGTGATAAGTAAAAGAAATGGGCTAGCTAAGCGGGACTAGACCCTGAATGAATTAAATCCAAGACATGAAATTTAAAGTGGAAGCATAACACTATCAGTTCATCATATATCAAATGTCCAAAAGTTCAGTATATCAATACATTATCATCTCCCATATTATACATGCAAAAGTTTCCGAATGCTAACAATAACCATAACATGTTAACTCCGGAAATATAAATACCGATGTCACAAAATGCATGAAGTGCTAGACTCAGCTGGGGAACACGACACGACTCTGACTCCCGCCTAGCACACGATCGCGACAACCTGAAAGGTGGAGGCGTCAGTCTATGGAGGACTGAGTGAGGGCATAAATACACCTTAACACGAATAACAAGCAAGTTATAACATCGGGTACGGTTTTATAACTAAAGATAATATAAGTTCAAGAATAATATAGAACTCGCCCGAGATTACAACTATCAATATCAAGCATTTTTTTAACTAATATGTAATCATGCAATTCAATTACACTGCACATATATCAGTTTCATGAACTCAATTCCATAAACTCCAATAAACTTCATCACTCCAATGAACTCCATCACTCTAATGAACTCCATCACTCCAATGAACTCCATCACTCCAATAACGGGAAGGTTGATTCAATTACACTACACATATATCAGTTTCATGAACTCAATTCCATAAACTCCAATAAACTTCATCACTCCAATGAACTCCATCACTCTAATGAACTCCATCACTCCAATGAACTCCGTCACTCCAATAACGGGAAGGTTGCGAGCATTCACCATTCACGGTAACACGGTAATGATTCAATCACGGTAACATGGTAAACATGATTTGTAACATGATACATGGCTTTCTTTCAATAAGCATGACTCGAGAGTTAGAAACAATTATAACTATATATACCGTTTTGCCTGAAATCCACATAAGGTTATACGGGTTCGATGTAACTAGCAATTAAACCTCACCTTTGCCGATAAAAATGCAAGTGAGTGACGGCCCACGACACTGCTCCTCGTCACGGGGAAGCTGGTCTTGAAGCTAAAGAAATGGAGAAAAGAGATGAAGATAATGATCAAGCTTCAAAGCTTGGAATTTTTCTTGAAATCTTGAATGATTTTGATGAAATCTCTTCTTTCTTTTTGAGCTTCTGGTTCAGTGGAGAAAAGGAAGCAAATACTGATGGATTTGGAGGAAAAATGGACAAGGAAGCTTGGAGATGGTTTATACCGTGATTCATCCTTCTTGAAATAAATGAAATGCTCAAATTATAATTTAGAGAAAATCACTTAAGGACAAGTTGACAATTAACTCATATTCGGATATTATTTCACTTAATAAACATTTTCAAGTCATGAAATAAATTCTAAGTTTAAAATGAATTCATAAAATTTCATGAAAGTATAATAAAATATAATTTATAAAATTATAATAAAACATAGGAATTTAGTAAATGAAAATTGGGGCGTTACAATTCTCTCCCCCCCCCCCCCCCCCCAAAAGGACCTGGTCCCCAGGTCTACTGTCGAGTTTAAAATGATGCACAAGCCATAAGAGAACCCCGTCTCTTTAAACAGGAAATGAAAGAACCCCATCTTTCAACAAGGAATGAGAGAACCCCGTCTCTCAACAACAACAAGTGCACCCCGTCTCTTGACAAGCAACGAGGGAACCCCGTCCCCCGAACAACATTGAAAGAATCCCTGTCTCTTACGCACACGGAATCGATCATAGAAACAATTGCATGAATGTCACATAGACAGGTAGAACCATATTGGTCACATAAATACCATTCCTAAATAACCAATTTGCACTGATGATAAATTAAGTCCAACAACAATAAAATTCTTGATGCACGTGATATGCATGATTAGGTGTACCGTTCACCCTGATTGTGTCATGAATGTAATTGGTACCTTCGGCTACCACATTCAGATTAGCATCCACATTTTGCACCTGTAGCACCCCGCACGTGAGGCACCACATCCCCCGCACTAAGGCTCAACACGAGTAACGAAATAGTTAATCCGCTCCCGTATCGAACCCTAGCGAACGGGAGACAAACATAAAAAAAAACTTTCCTAAGCCAGGCGGAGCTAGACCCTGCAACGAATACCAATCCACAATATATAATGCATGGCCAAACCCAACCACAAACATACAAACCATAAACGGAATTTGGGCTCTTCAGGCCTCTTTTAAAATCATAACCAAACCCAGTAAAAGCAATTCACTAATAATTACATAGTTATTCAGTTCATAAACTGCAGAATCAAATCGAACATAAATCCAATACATGAATGAGTGCAGAGACTCTCCTAACCTAACTCGATCAACTTAAAACTCCCAAAACCTCCGCCTAGCTCGAACTCCAAAAATCAAGCCTGCACACTAAAAGATTGGGGAGGGAGAGGGGTCAGTCTCTAGAAGACTGAGTGAGCAGGAGCGATAGATATATATATAAAACATGCACATGCAAGACATAAATTCCGAGCAAGGTTTTATTTTGTAATTAGTTCCCACTAAGGGTAAGAAAATAGATAATCAATGCTCGAACTTTACACCTAAGACAAATTAAATTCATTCCATACGTAAATCATACTTAAATATAAGGCTCGGCGAGTGAGCGTGCACAACCTCCATCCAAACTCCGACCGTGTACGACAATTATCAATAATATATTGATTAGGTGATCATGCAATAAATCATAATACAGGCAGACCATAAATTAAGCCCTAAATATATTGTTTGGGCAATCCGGTTCCCGGCCTTCCCGCACAGTGCCTATCAAACGATATTCAATCAGTCAATCAATCAGTCAATTATAATTAATTCCAACCTTCTTCCTCCGGGTTGGTGGTGGGTTTGCAAGGCCCGACCACCTCCGTCTTTGACCAAAAGGGGTTACATGACTCCCCAGATGGCACTCAGCTCCCTTTCCCCGCCAATCTCCTGACGAGGTCCAGTACCGCTGTCTAGTAGTGGGACTAGTATATGGGATCCCCGTCAGCCCTTGCTTCCTCGGTTAGCCACATATACTAAGTCCCGGGGCCCGTTCCGTCAGAAATCCGAAATGTGTCTCGCCAAACAATCAATTCATAAGTACATATCATAATTCATAAATACATACTATAAGAAATCATACCTTACCGTGTAACTCGGCTTATGCTATATACGTACCTCTCCGTGTCATCCGAACCCGTAGCTAGCATGAAGACACACGGTTTGGAGCATAGCCTCATTACAAAACCATTTTCAAGCTTATATATGCTCGTACGTATAACTCAGAAGGATTTACTCGATAACTCCATTTGAAAATCATATATATATAATCATAAGGTTTTGGCCAAAGCTTTTCACATAAGGGTTGTAGGGTTTGTTACATAGCTAAAACGAAAACCACCCTCACCTCAACCGTGAAGAATCAAGGATCGAGCACCAAGTGCCTGACGATCAAAAGCTCTCCACCCTGGAGACAAACTGTACAAAAGACCACAAGACGTGTTCGTGAGACTCAAGACTCATAATGAACCATATATGACGCACGGCAATGATGTGAATATGATATGAATGCATAAATGATCATATCATATTAATAAAATGTTCATGTACACGATTAATAAATTTAAAACATATAATCATCCATTCGTTCATATATTTCATATAAATTCCATAAATTCATAACATTCATAATATTCATATAAATTTCATAAATTCAAATCATTCGTAATATTCATAGTACGTAACAATTAATCTAAAATTCATTGAATAAGCACAACATATAATATTCATATTCACATTAGGAATAGAATAAATAAACGTTCAAACAATAGTCAGTCGAACAAATACGCGAAATGGAAATCAATTAATTTCGATAATTAAATTAAATCAATTAATATTCAAAATATATAATAAATATACATAATATATAATAAACATACATATTATATAATACAATATACCATATATACATTACATATATATATACTTCACGTACACACACACACTCAAGCATGCATGCAATATACTATATATACAAACATGCAAATACACATTCACACGTACCAGCCATGCATGCATTTAGATGTATATATATATATACCATATATTACACAATCAACACACACAACACAGACATATATATATATATATATACACACACTTCATACAACCCATGCATGCACTCACGCACACAATACACAATCATGCATGCAATCTCCTCACACACAGCCATGCATATAGCAGCCCTGAAACCAGCAAAACGACAGCAGCAAACAGCAGCAGAACAGCAGTTTAAACTCACGCAGGGAAGAAGAAAAACTCAGGAACAGTTCAGAGAAAATGGGGTGACACCCCCGTGTCACCCTCCAAACCTAGACCGAGACACGCCCGTGTCTCGGTACAGAAATCCCACACCCAGATTGCACCCCCGTGTCTGCTAGAAAGGAAGGAAAGAGACACGCCCGTTACACGCAGCAGGAGCAGTCTCTGATTTACAAAAACTGACGCAGAAACAGGGCATGCTTGAAGGCGATGACACAGGCAGGGAAAGACTACAAAGCAGGGCATAAAATGCTGCAACAACTCAACCATAATATACACTAAAAAGCCATGAAAGATGACAGCAACAAGAAGAAGGAAATCGGCAGTTTGACAGCAGAAACAGTCCAGAAAACAGAGCAAAATTTCGAAGAAAAACAGGGCAAGCGTGAGCTCAATCCATCCGATTTCATTCAAGTCCAAAAGTCCATCAAAGGTGCAGCAAAATATCATATATTTAACAAGGAAATCAGTTCCCAAACAAGCTCTCACAGGAAGGAAGTCATACGTGACATATACGTGGGATTTTCTGAAATTTTCCATAAATGAACTCTCATATAATTCTCAACAAACATGAAGGCAATGATCATAAATGGTATGAAGATGTCAAAACAATCATTCTCATGCTTGGAATCGATCAAAACCGTTAAGACTCAAAGAAGATCATAAATTTGTCCAAAAACCTTCCTTTCGGAAGTTGCCCAGAAATTCGAGAATTCATGCTTAAAAATCATGAATGAAAAGATGAAAATGCTCAGAATTACTCATATATTACAACCCTAAGCTTACCTTGATGATTGGTTGAAGTTTGAAGAAGATTTGAGCTCCAAAATCTCCAAAGGAAGAAGGGTTTCGGGACTGGAGGAGATGCAGTAGCTTTGGCTGAGCTTTTGGGGATGGTGAGAGGGTCAACTCGGTTAAAGCTTGAAATATCTATGTAGATGGTTGAGTTAGGGTTAAAATGAATCAAACTATAGTTAATTTGGTCATGGTTTGCTCAAGATATGGCTCAATAAGTGTAACAAGGTCAAGTTGGTCTCCGTTTCGTTTTTCGGTTGAAATTCGGAGTTTCAAATGACTTAGGAAAAATGTAAGGTTAGGTTTGCTAAACTCGAATCTTCGTTACGAGTTCAGCGGATTTGACGAAACTCGAATCCGAGTTCCCGAGCTCAAGATATTAAATTCGGAACCAAGGGTACGCTAAGTGCTCGTTAGCTCCCGTTTTGGTTCCTCAAATGAAATTAAATTCGTTAGCCTATCAAATGAATTCGAAAACATAAATTGAGCATAAAATCATGTTCATAACACATATATGTATAACATATTACAAATTCGTGCCAATTTGATATCATATCATATAAGAACGAAGCACAAAATTAATAACAAAGCTCAATCATACAATTCATGCATAATTACATAATTCCATGCAAAATGAAATAAAATCCATGCAAAATAATTCCCATGCATAATCAGGATTTCATGCATAAATTATATTAAATCCCATGCATATATTGAGATTCATGCGTAACAACTCCCATGCGAAAATTATAATCTCAGGCATCAATATGTTAAACCCATGCAAAAATATTTGATTTCATGCATATATGATTTCACGTATAAATATATATATAAATAATTAGTTAATTAAAACATGATTAATTAATATCACATATAATTAGTATAATCATTAAAGTAATAATAGAATATTATATTATAATATAATAAATTAATAACAATTATAATAAGATTAAATATAAAAACACGTAAAACAATTAATCACATAATTAAATAATTTAAATTGCGCAATTTAGAAGCAAATACGTCACGTTATTAAAAACTGAAAAACTGGGGCGCTACAATCTCTCCCCCTTAAAAAGAATCCGTCCTCGGATTCAAAGCACGCTTGAAAACAAACAATGAGAGATTCCCCGTCTCTCACAAGCAACAAGGAGAGAGCCCCGTCTCTCGAGCAGCAATGAGAGAACCCCGTCTCTCCAACAACAATGAGAGAACCCCGTCTCTCCAACAACAATGAGAGAACCCCGTCTCTCCAACAACAATGAGAGAACCCCGTCTCTCGCAAGTAAAGAGAGTACCCCATCTCTCAAACAAAAATAAGAGAATCCCCGTCTCTCAACCGAAAATAAAGCAAGGAAGTCTCCAATACTCCCAAGCAACTCATGCAAAAACCAAATTTAAAATCACTTAAGGCACCCAACGCAAGTAGTAAGTGCCGCCCACATTGATTTTCAAATGCTCCAAGTAATTTGACACCATACAAGATTAAAATACCTAGCATAGAAATTACGTAGGTTAAATTTGCATGGATGCATGTATCATGAATGCTATAAGTACCGTTCACCGTAGTTGCAAAAATTTAAGTTGTGAATTGTCGTTGTCCAAGGTATGCTCTGTCCTGAATGTAGTTCAGTGCCCAGCTTGTCTTGAACCTCTTCAGGGTTCTCCAGTGAAGCGATTGATGAATCCTTTTAAGGATCATATTCTTAGATCCGTTCCGACTTGCACTGTTTCCAGTCTTCACCATTTCCCTCAATCCTCATTCGCCCAACCAACTCTTTTGAATTAACCGAATTTGACTTCCCGAATACCCTTGGACCACCCGTCTCGGAGTTAGGTCCATAGCTACTAGCTTACCCATATCGGAGTTTAAAATACCCTCAAGGATAACTACTCCTGACGCCCTTAACGATTCAATTCCTACCTTGGGGTGTTCATCATTAGGATCTACCTTAACACGAATCCTTTTCCATTTTCCGTTCATGTTACCTATTCATACTCTTTGACCCCTTAAGGTTATATTTGGCATCTAGCTCCACATTTCCTTGAGTCGAGGATAAAACGTTCCTGATGCGTTTTGAAGTTTGATGTAAGTCCTCCATTGATCATCTTTTTCCATTTGGTCCCTTCTTAAGTTTCCTTCTAGATCACCTTTGATAGAACCGAGAACTTAATAATCTTGTCTCGGATCCCTTAATACTTTTAATGAATAAATTTTGATCGACAACATCCCCTCACATAATTGATTGATCAAATTTTCCTTTAGTTAAATCCATCTTAGGAGGTCACAGAAACTCCCATATAATTTCATCCTCCATTTTATCTCTCGGTCGTGCTCTCCCCCTTAAATTTCTGTTGTCCCGGGTTGAACTCCATTGATTCTTCTTTCTTATTCTTATCCGATCCGAACACTCCATTACTTCCTTTCCTTTAAATCAGGTATGGTTCGGTTGAACTTGACACTTGATAGTTGAGGCGAAAGGACTTCCTATCAAGTAAACACTAAAATGCATGTTGGGTTAAAATGACAATGCATGGGTCACGTTTACATCACGCAGTTATACAACACATTAGCATAACAAAACCAATTAGAAATGCACGAATAACATAAGATCAAGAGAATAAATAATTAATGCAAAATATGATGCACGTGCTATGAATGCTTTGGAACCTGTCACCAATGGTGTAAGTAGTTAGCTCGGTAGCTTTTCCTCGTTCCTCCAATCCCGAGGTCACTTTGACTTGGTGATTATCCCTTGCCTTTCCCACGGTCTTCAAGTTTTCCATGAGTCCATCACTTGTATCTTCTACTATCCGAGATTGCAATTTCCGTAATCCCTAATTCTTCCACGTCCACAGAATTCGTATCCAAACTTCTTCTCGAATTTCGACCTCTACTTCCAATCATCACCTCAATCAAGAATTCCGCGCTTATCCTTTGTGAATTTAATTCATCTCCAACTGCTTACATTTGAGCGCATGATTTCCTTTCTTTACCATTTCCATTTGTTGCTTCATATCTTCCATTTTACTTCACCACATGGCAATTCAGTTTGGTTTTGGAAAAACGAACTCATAGTCCAATCAACACCTTAATCAAGATTCCCGTGAATACTATTTATGAGTTTCCCTTCATGATCGAAATCCAAAGCAACCCAGTCCAACTCTTCCCGGTCTTAACTTCGACAGACTTGATTTCAATTTCCTGAGCTTAGTCAGAATTCCTTCTTTGTCGACCCCATGTGCACCACTCCTACCGGACCCATCTTATCTTAGTTTCTCCTAATTATTGATACCTTTTCAACGATCAAGTCCCGAATCAGAATATCTTCAAGGTTCGTTCACTTTATTCTTTAGGTTGTAAGATCTCGTGCATCCAATCCAAGGCACCTTATGTGACAGAGCCATATCGGTCAATCTTCTAGATCATAACCATCCCACAATCAATCCTTATTCTACCAAGTGTCCTTCTGCCATCGCGTCTCTAAATTCAATCTTCCCATCCTGAAGCCTAATTCTTGATCTCTAGCCCTATTTGGGAAGTCTCGCATCTAGCATTCTCCATATTCTTCCCAGAGTATCCTGCCCATCTTCCGTGTCTCAGAGAGGTTCGCAATCGATCTTCCTTGTCGTAGAACTTGGCCGTGGTTTGATATTATCTCCATAACCTATAAATAATACTTACTTCAAAAATAGATGCATGCGATTAGTGCATGCTCATGACACATTTTCAACAATTAATGCAAAAATCCTTATGTAAATGCAACAGATAGTCCAACAAAATTCAAAAAGGAAAGCCGAATTCATGTTCAAGATCAATGCAATGCACACATTGTCATATAGTCCCTAAGCCGTACGACCTAGACTGACTCCAACACGACTCAAGAACACCGGTTTTGCAACCTGGCTCTGATACCACTTAAGGATGTAGCACCCCGCACGTGAGGCACCACATCCCCCGCACTAAGGCTCAACACGAGTAACGAAATAGTTAATCCGCTCCCGTATCGAACCCTAGCGAACGGGAGACAAACATAAAAAAAAACTTTCCTAAGCCAGGCGGAGCTAGACCCTGCAACGAATACCAATCCACAATATATAATGCATGGCCAAACCCAACCACAAACATACAAACCATAAACGGAATTTGGGCTCTTCAGGCCTCTTTTAAAATCATAACCAAACCCAGTAAAAGCAATTCACTAATAATTACATAGTTATTCAGTTCATAAACTGCAGAATCAAATCGAACATAAATCCAATACATGAATGAGTGCAGAGACTCTCCTAACCTAACTCGATCAACTTAAAACTCCCAAAACCTCCGCCTAGCTCGAACTCCAAAAATCAAGCCTGCACACTAAAAGATTGGGGAGGGAGAGGGGTCAGTCTCTAGAAGACTGAGTGAGCAGGAGCGATAGATATATATATAAAACATGCACATGCAAGACATAAATTCCGAGCAAGGTTTTATTTTGTAATTGGTTCCCACTAAGGGTAAGAAAATAGATAATCAATGCTCGAACTTTACACCTAAGACAAATTAAATTCATTCCATACGTAAATCATACTTAAATATAAGGCTCGGCGAGTGAGCGTGCACAACCTCCATCCAAACTCCGACCGTGTACGACAATTATCAATAATATATTGATTAGGTGATCATGCAATAAATCATAATACAGGCAGACCATAAATTAAGCCCTAAATATATTGTTTGGGCAATCCGGTTCCCGGCCTTCCCGCACAGTGCCTATCAAACGATATTCAATCAGTCAATCAATCAGTCAATTATAATTAATTCCAACCTTCTTCCTCCGGGTTGGTGGTGGGTTTGCAAGGCCCGACCACCTCCGTCTTTGACCAAAAGGGGTTACATGACTCCCCAGATGGCACTCAGCTCCCTTTCCCCGCCAATCTCCTGACGAGGTCCAGTACCGCTGTCTAGTAGTGGGACTAGTATATGGGATCCCCGTCAGCCCTTGCTTCCTCGGTTAGCCACATATACTAAGTCCCGGGGCCCGTTCCGTCAGAAATCCGAAATGTGTCTCGCCAAACAATCAATTCATAAGTACATATCATAATTCATAAATACATACTATAAGAAATCATACCTTACCGTGTAACTCGGCTTATGCTATATACGTACCTCTCCGTGTCATCCGAACCCGTAGCTAGCATGAAGACACACGGTTTGGAGCATAGCCTCATTACAAAACCATTTTCAAGCTTATATATGCTCGTACGTATAACTCAGAAGGATTTACTCGATAACTCCATTTGAAAATCATATATATATAATCATAAGGTTTTGGCCAAAGCTTTTCACATAAGGGTTGTAGGGTTTGTTACATAGCTAAAACGAAAACCACCCTCACCTCAACCGTGAAGAATCAAGGATCGAGCACCAAGTGCCTGACGATCAAAAGCTCTCCACCCTGGAGACAAACTGTACAAAAGACCACAAGACGTGTTCGTGAGACTCAAGACTCATAATGAACCATATATGACGCACGGCAATGATGTGAATATGATATGAATGCATAAATGATCATATCATATTAATAAAATGTTCATGTACACGATTAATAAATTTAAAACATATAATCATCCATTCGTTCATATATTTCATATAAATTCCATAAATTCATAACATTCATAATATTCATATAAATTTCATAAATTCAAATCATTCGTAATATTCATAGTACGTAACAATTAATCTAAAATTCATTGAATAAGCACAACATATAATATTCATATTCACATTAGGAATAGAATAAATAAACGTTCAAACAATAGTCAGTCGAACAAATACGCGAAATGGAAATCAATTAATTTCGATAATTAAATTAAATCAATTAATATTCAAAATATATAATAAATATACATAATATATAATAAACATACATATTATATAATACAATATACCATATATACATTACATATATATATACTTCACGTACACACACACACTCAAGCATGCATGCAATATACTATATATACAAACATGCAAATACACATTCACACGTACCAGCCATGCATGCATTTAGATGTATATATATATATACCATATATTACACAATCAACACACACAACACAGACATATATATATATATATATACACACACTTCATACAACCCATGCATGCACTCACGCACACAATACACAATCATGCATGCAATCTCCTCACACACAGCCATGCATATAGCAGCCCTGAAACCAGCAAAACGACAGCAGCAAACAGCAGCAGAACAGCAGTTTAAACTCACGCAGGGAAGAAGAAAAACTCAGGAACAGTTCAGAGAAAATGGGGTGACACCCCCGTGTCACCCTCCAAACCTAGACCGAGACACGCCCGTGTCTCGGTACAGAAATCCCACACCCAGATTGCACCCCCGTGTCTGCTAGAAAGGAAGGAAAGAGACACGCCCGTTACACGCAGCAGGAGCAGTCTCTGATTTACAAAAACTGACGCAGAAACAGGGCATGCTTGAAGGCGATGACACAGGCAGGGAAAGACTACAGAGCAGGGCATAAAATGCTGCAACAACTCAACCATAATATACACTAAAAAGCCATGAAAGATGACAGCAACAAGAAGAAGGAAATCGGCAGTTTGACAGCAGAAACAGTCCAGAAAACAGAGCAAAATTTCGAAGAAAAACAGGGCAAGCGTGAGCTCAATCCATCCGATTTCATTCAAGTCCAAAAGTCCATCAAAGGTGCAGCAAAATATCATATATTTAACAAGGAAATCAGTTCCCAAACAAGCTCTCACAGGAAGGAAGTCATACGTGACATATACGTGGGATTTTCTGAAATTTTCCATAAATGAACTCTCATATAATTCTCAACAAACATGAAGGCAATGATCATAAATGGTATGAAGATGTCAAAACAATCATTCTCATGCTTGGAATCGATCAAAACCGTTAAGACTCAAAGAAGATCATAAATTTGTCCAAAAACCTTCCTTTCGGAAGTTGCCCAGAAATTCGAGAATTCATGCTTAAAAATCATGAATGAAAAGATGAAAATGCTCAGAATTACTCATATATTACAACCCTAAGCTTACCTTGATGATTGGTTGAAGTTTGAAGAAGATTTGAGCTCCAAAATCTCCAAAGGAAGAAGGGTTTCGGGACTGGAGGAGATGCAGTAGCTTTGGCTGAGCTTTTGGGGATGGTGAGAGGGTCAACTCGGTTAAAGCTTGAAATATCTATGTAGATGGTTGAGTTAGGGTTAAAATGAATCAAACTATAGTTAATTTGGTCATGGTTTGCTCAAGATATGGCTCAATAAGTGTAACAAGGTCAAGTTGGTCTCCGTTTCGTTTTTCGGTTGAAATTCGGAGTTTCAAATGACTTAGGAAAAATGTAAGGTTAGGTTTGCTAAACTCGAATCTTCGTTACGAGTTCAGCGGATTTGACGAAACTCGAATCCGAGTTCCCGAGCTCAAGATATTAAATTCGGAACCAAGGGTACGCTAAGTGCTCGTTAGCTCCCGTTTTGGTTCCTCAAATGAAATTAAATTCGTTAGCCTATCAAATGAATTCGAAAACATAAATTGAGCATAAAATCATGTTCATAACACATATATGTATAACATATTACAAATTCGTGCCAATTTGATATCATATCATATAAGAACGAAGCACAAAATTAATAACAAAGCTCAATCATACAATTCATGCATAATTACATAATTCCATGCAAAATGAAATAAAATCCATGCAAAATAATTCCCATGCATAATCAGGATTTCATGCATAAATTATATTAAATCCCATGCATATATTGAGATTCATGCGTAACAACTCCCATGCGAAAATTATAATCTCAGGCATCAATATGTTAAACCCATGCAAAAATATTTGATTTCATGCATATATGATTTCACGTATAAATATATATATAAATAATTAGTTAATTAAAACATGATTAATTAATATCACATATAATTAGTATAATCATTAAAGTAATAATAGAATATTATATTATAATATAATAAATTAATAACAATTATAATAAGATTAAATATAAAAACACGTAAAACAATTAATCACATAATTAAATAATTTAAATTGCGCAATTTAGAAGCAAATACGTCACGTTATTAAAAACTGAAAAACTGGGGCGCTACAGCACCTCTCTTGAAAGATTATATGCGCGAGCCTGAACTAGTGGCCTCACACCCCCGACCGGTACTCCCCATTGCTTTGGACACATGTTTGCTAGGTGTTCATTGCTCCCGCATCGTATACACAAGTTTAGACGTTTCCTACAAGTCTCAGCATTATGGTTGTCACGTCCACAGTAAGCGCAAAGAGGCTTTCCTAACTGTGATGGCAGCGCCGTGGCAAGAGCATTCTCTGAGGTCGATCTATCAATATGGGACTTCTTCTTTTTAGGTCTTTCCTGAGATGGTAGGGTCAAATCAGTAGTGGACCTTTTCGTCGTATTGGATTCTTGTCCTGATCCTGAAGCTAAGTCCTGTTCAAAATGTGGAATAGGTCTCCTGGCATTATCCGAATCCTCGACCTTTAAAGCTTTGGTGGTAGCCTTAGCCTAGGTACTCGTATTAGCAGCTTTCAAGGCATCCTGTATATCTGGCCTGAGTCCCTGTACAAATTGCATTCCCTTGTGGAAGTCATCACTCGCTATATTGGGTTCATAGCGTGATAATCTTTCGAACTCCACGATGTATTCGCCCACAACTCTCCCTCCTTGCTTCAATTCAGTAAATTCTCTCAATCTACGAGTATGTGAGGCTGGTGGAATGAATTTATTTCTGAACTTCCGGACAAATACTTCCCAAGTAATAGCTTCCCCGGCGTCCTCTAATACAATCTGAGTACTCTCCCACCAGGAGTAAGCCTCGCCCTGAATCAAAGTAAGAGTGCAACGAGCTTTCTCCTGAGGGTCACATGGAATAAGCTGCCAAATTCTCTCGACCTCTTTAAGCCACATCTCAGCCTGAATATCATTGCCCCTATAAAATTTAGGAGGATGCTGATTCTGAAACTCACGTAGTACACCCAAAATAGGGTTCTCCAGTGGTGCTACTGGTGTAGGTGGTGCCGGAGGAACTCGTTCCTGAAGCCTCTGATCAATTAACCCGACCACTGTATTCATGAAATCTTGTGGTTGAGCAGGAGGGGGTGGAGGAGCACGAGGGGAATAATGGCAACGTCTCCTATGTCCAGGAGAGTGCTCACGGCGAGCTCTACCTCGAGGCATCCTGTAACTGAGACACTAGATATGCATGTTGGATTAGGGGATGCTAATGAACATAATTGAGATCAAGATCATAAGATGCAAATGAAATACATAGTTCACATAATTCATCAAATTCAAATAGATTCAAGTAATTCCAACTAAGATGCAGACTCACAAATTATCAATTAATCCTATGACGTTTGACCTAGACTCACAAGACACGACACTAGAACCTCGGTTTTGCAACCGGGCTCTGATACCACTTAAGATGTAGCACCCCTATACGTAGAGATGCCACACCCCCGCACTATAGGTCGATTCACATACGATATGGATAATCCGTACATGAACTAACCTATAGCGAACGGGTGACAAGTAAAAGAAATGGGTTAGCTAGGTGGGACTAGACCCTGAATGAATTAAATCCAACACATGAAATTTAAAGCGGAAGCATAACACTATCAGTTCATCATATATCAAATGTCCAAAAGTTCAGTATATCAATACATTATCATCTCCCATATTATACATGCAAAAGTTTCCGAATGCTAACAATAACCATAACATGCTAACTCCAGAAATATAAATACCGATGTCACAAAATGCATGAAGTGCTAGACTCAGCTGGGGAACACCACTCGACTCTGACTTCCGCCTAGCACACGATCGCGACAACCTGAAAGGTGGAGGCGTCAGTCATGGAAGACTGAGTGAGGGCATAAATACACATTAACACGAATAACAAGAAAGTTATAACCTCGGGTAAGGTTTTATAACTAAAGATAATATAAGTTCAAGAATAACATAGAACTCGCCCGAGATTACAACTATCAATATCAAGCATTTTATTAACTAATATGCAATCATGCAATTCAATTACACTGCACACATATCAGTTTCATGAACTCAATTCCATGAACTCCAATAAACTTCATCACTGCAATAAACTCCATCACTCCAATGAACTCCATCACTCCAATGAACGCCATCATTCCAATAACGGTAAGGTTGCGAGCCTTCACCATTCACGGTAACGGTTCAATCACGGTAACATGGTAAACATGATTTGTAACATGATATATGGCTTTCTTTCAATAAGCATGACTCGAGAGTTAGAAACAATTATAACTATATGTACCGTTTGGCCTGAAATCCACATAAGGTTATACGGGTTCGATGTAACTAGCAATTAAACCTCACCTTTGCCGACAAAAATGCAAGTAAGTCACGGCCTACGACCCTGCTCCTCATCACGGGGAAGCTGGTCTTGAAGCTAAAGAAATGGAGAAAAGAGATGAAGATGATGATCAAGCTTCAAAGCTTGGAATTTTTCTTGAAATCTTGAATGATTTTGATGAAATCTCTTCTTTCTTCTTGAGCTTGTGGTTCGGTGGAGAAAAGGAAGCAAATACCGATGGATTTGGAGGAAAAATGGATAAGGAAGCTTGGAGATAGTTTATACCGTGATTCATCCTTCTTGAAATAAATGAAATTCTCAAATTACAATTTAGTCCCTCAATTGTTTGAGTCATACAATCAAGGATGGTTTGTTTCTCAAATGATCAATTGAATCCATGTGAAAGCTATGCTATTTAGTCCTTGAAATTTAAAGAAAATCACTTAAGGACAAGTTGGCAATTAACTCATATTTGGATATTATTCCACGTAATAAACATTTTCAAGTCATGAAATAAATTATAAGTTTAATATGAATTCATAAAATTTCATGAAAGTATAATAAAACATAGGAATTTAGTAAATGAAAATTGGGCCGTTACAACCTACAACCCTACGTGCTCGTTTTCAAGCCCGCATGTGACTATACTATTATATTTATATAATAGATACGTGCTTATAAGATACGTTTATGATCTTTCATAAGATTAAATGTTTTGGACTATATATATGAGCATATGTGAGCTTGAAAATGATTAGCAACAAGGATATGCTCCAAACCGTGTGTCTTCGTGCAAGCTTTGCTCTTCTTCAACTTGATATGTTTCGGATGACACGGAGAGGTATGTTAAAAGCATAGGCCGAGTTGCACGGTAAGGTATGCTAAGGTATGTAAGTTTGTTACGTTCTAATTATGTTAAGTTGCGAGTTTTGGTTTGTTAAGTCTTGTTCAGATTTGCCGGGCCCAGGGAATTGTGGGTAAGGATGCCCGGGACGGAAAGGGCCGTCGGTGTGACACCCCGCTCGCTGCACGTACAGGTACGCGTCACGTGTGAGTTTATTTCCCGTAACTTAGTTGATTCCTTATTTAATTGATGACTTTATATGACGTATGTTCTCACATTTTATTTCTCATATTAACTACTTGAATTATTTGTTAAGAATTTACCCTAATTGAGCTCCTAATGTGAATATATGCAATTTATGAAATTTACGATTTATAATTAGAATCCCGAGTATGCCAACTTTGTGAACTATGTGAATTAGATGATTTTAGAACTTATTTGTATGTATTAACTTGCCTTGGACTTAATTGATTTTAGTTTGGACTCAATTGCACTTTATTTAAATTTTTGGGCCTTTTTGCAAATTGACCACTCCTGAGTCCTTAATTCGTATCTTGAGCTAGGGAACTCGGATTCGAGTTCCGTCACCTCCATTGGACTCGAATCGACGATTTGGAGCCAATGGAATAAGCCTTGTATCTTTTTGATGCCGTTTCGATCCCCAACGATGCAGATTTCGGCTCTACGAACCTATAACGCCCCTAAGACCACTCGGAGCCTAGACCACTCATTACTTGAACTCTCCCTTGACTTATTCAACCAAAATATCAGCCATCTCTCTCCATTTTTCTGCTGAAATTCGAACCAAGAGGAGAAAGAAAAGAGAAAGAAGAACTCCCAAGCTTCTTCCACCATTGTTGCACCTTTAAGCTCAAGTTTTAGCCATTTCTTGCTCCAATCTTTTAAGGTAAGTTAGGATTCTTGATCTCCTTGTTCTTATGATTATCTTGCACTCCTTAAATCAGGCTTTCATGGTAGAGATTCATGAATATGCTAGGGTTGATGAATAGTTAGGTTTTGAAGATCTTTGAGAACTTATGCATCTTTTGCCTTTCAAGAGTATGAAGACTTGTATGTTGATATCTATGGCTCATTTCTTGCTAATATTTGATCCTATTTGATGGTAGTTGGTTATTTGATGATTTACCATTAATGCTCTTTGGAGTTCTTGGGAGGAATTTGATGAAACTCATGCCTATTTTGCTCTCCTTTGTTTCCGGTTTGAAACTTGCATGTTTGGAGCTGATTTAGTATGTTTTTCTTGCATGTATTTGTTGTATATTTGCACCATTTCATGCCTTGATGTTGTTACTTTGGTTTAGGATGGGTTTTCATGGAGTTTGGAAGCTTTTTCTCATTTTTTTTAGCCTCTGACCCAAATCCACCGGGGTGGATTTGAGGTAGAGAGCTGTCTGCCCTAAATCCATGGGGGTAGATTCCCCCTTTGGAAAAAATCCACCGGGGTGGATTTAGGGCAGTGGCTCATTTTTACTCCGAACTTTGTTTTCTTGTCATGTATTATTATGTGTTAACTTGCTTGTATTAGTTTTTTTTTGAATTCATTTGATATGATTTGATAGAGTTATGATTCGATATACCGTAAGTGATATGCGTGTAATATTTTCTTGTGTAGTTTGTCTCCTTTATGCATTTTAAACTCATGAATGATTGTAGTATGCTATAATATGATACATTATGAGGTTATTTGATATGATATGAGTTTAATTCTTGAATCCTTATGTATTATTTTATTATTTGCTCTGGCATGCCTAAATATGAATTTATATGACATGCATTGCACCCACTCGCATTTGTATGCATCGCCGTGCGTCTAATTGGTTCATGATTGAGTCTAAGTCTCTAGTGTTGTGTTCTTTTGTTTCAGAGCCTCTTCCGAACGTCGTTGAACCCAAGGTTTAGGTGTTTGTTTGCTCCGTTTTGGCCCCGGACTCTACCTACTTTTGCTACAAGGTGAGGTTTAGGATCTTTTCCTTTAGTTAATCGACCTATGGCCTAAATGTGATGATTTCTCACCCACATGCGAATATAGTATATATTTATATATTAGATATGTGTCATATGATATGTTTATGACCTTGTCATATGATTAAACGTTTTGAACTATAAGTATAAGCATATATAAGCTTGAAAATGTTTTGCAACGAGGCTATGCTTCAAACCGTGTGTTGTCAAGCAAGCTAGGATCTACCTCAACATCTTAATGTTAAGGAAGACATGGAGAGGTACGCGTATAGCATATGCCGAGTTGCAAGGTAAGGTATGCTCGATAAGGTACGTAAGTTATGTTTATTTATGTAGCGAGTTAAGTAAGTTTAATTGGATAATTGGTTGTTATTGGGCCCCGGAGACGTGGGTAAGGACGCCCGGGACGGCAAGGGCCGTCGGGTTAAGCCTGTGCACGATCTCCATTTGGAGTACTCACGCGCGACTCTTGGAGGTTAAGGAGGCGTGGTGCTTCAAGCACATCGTGGGATAGCTACCCCGTGTGCATTGGTAATTAGGTGGAGAGGGTTTGACTCCTGAAACACCGTTGTTGTTGGGGATGGATTGTTTATGTATTTACGGTTTTCTTGATTTTCTTACGTTATAGAGGAGTAAGGGTTAGTGCTCGTACTCGTCGAGGTTTTGTATGGTTCGTTGGTTATGAAACGGGATAGGAGTTTCCTTTAATTCTAGTATGTCTTATTTTGATTATGGAATGTGTAAGTTTGTTCCGAAAATGATTTGGTGTGCAAAACCCTACCCCGGTTCATAATCTTTCATTTAATACGTGCTCTGATCTATATCTATATAGCGTATGGGTGTGCGTTAGCCCCCTCACTCAGTCGAGTTGTGATTGACCCCTCTCCTTTTCCCTCTCTTAGTTGCAGGTTTGCTCGAGCTAAGCGGGAATGTACGTGGTCGTGCTGTGCTAGCTAGTTTGGGTCGAGTCAGCATTTCATACTTGCATCTTTTGAATATTTTGATATGTATTTGAATTAAGCTATACTTTGGAGAACTTTGAATATCTTTTGTATTTTGGTCTGGAATGGCCACATATATATTTGGTATGCTTTTGGATCCTGTTATTTGCTTCCGCATATTTGTTTAATTGTTTCTCTTGCGCGCTCTGTTGCTGTCTTAGTCTCGCTTAACCTAGTGTGTGCGTGTAGGTCCTCGTTCGCTTAGACTTGGATTCATGTATGGACTTCCATTTCATATGTGGATTCGGGTCTAGGTGCGGGGGATGTGGTGGCTCGTCGCTCCGGGCGTCACAGTCGGGTTAAGCCTGTGCACGATTCCCATTTGAAGTACTAACGCGCGACTCTTGGAGGTTGAGGAGGCGTGGTGCTTCAATCACAATGTGGGTTAGATACCCCTTGTGCATTGGTAAGAGTAGTGAGGGTTTGCTCCCCGAGCTACATGTTGTTGGGGTTGGGTTGATTATGATTTTGTTTCCTGTTTTCATACGTATGTTAATAAGTGGGGAGTTAGAGTAAGGCCCGTGCTCACCGGGTATAGGAATCCGTTAAGTTATGTTGACTATGAAACGGGATAGGATCTTTCTTTTAAGCTATGTTTGATTATGTTATGAATAAGTTTGATTCAAAAATGGTTTTGGTATGCAAAACCCTATCCCTGTTCGTAGTCTTTTATTTAATACATGCTCTGCTTTATATGTATACGTGTGTGGGCGTGCGTTAGCCCCCTCACTCAGTCGGTGGACTGACCCTCTCCTTTCAACTTTTCAGTTTGCAGGTTGTCGTTCGTGCTAGGCGGAGTCGTGGGTCGGTCGAGTCTTAGTCTTCTAGCTCGAGTTGCATTTTCATTTGCATTCGGACACATTTTGTATATGACTCGATTTTGGTAATTGAAGTATGTATATGTTACCCATTTGTTAATGAATTATGTCAGAACTATTGATTTATGTATTAATTCGGGACAGGTTTCTAGGGATAGTTGAACCCGTTTTTGTGGATTTATCTTCTTTAATTGTTGTAGTATGCTTCCGTTTTTTATTGTTTTACGCGCTCTAGTCCTGTTTTAGCTCCGCCGGGCTTAGCGAGTGTGTGTAGGTTCCCGTTCGCTTAGTCTTGGGCTCATGTATGAATTTCTATTTCATATGTGGGTTCGGGGCTAGGTGCGGGGGATGTGGTGGCTCGCCGCTCCGGGCGCTACATCCTAAAGTGGTATCAGAGCTCCGGGTTGCAAAACCGGAGTTCTAGTGTCGTGTTGTGTCAAGTATAGGTCGCACGGCGTAGGAACAACGTTCTAATGTGCAGATTGCATTAAGATATGTGACCTTCTTGAATTATGTGTCTAAAAAATTTTTACTTTCTTTTCATTAATTGTTGTTGTTCCATACTTTATGTGCGCTATTTGTTCCATTTACGTGCCATAATGACTCACTAACCGCATGCATCGTACTTTAGGCTCCTCTGTGCATCATAGGTTAATATTTTACAACGATTAACCACTCTTCTCAACGACTATGGCCCCTAAGCTGAAATTGGGATCAAGTAGAGATGAAAGCTCTTCACGACCGTCGAATCATCACACTGATAATCAATCCACCAAGATGAAGAGTAAAATGGCTAGATTGTTGGAAGAGATATTATATTCTTGCCGGGTGCGTCGTTTCCCTAAGAACAAATTCCACTCACCCATTGCGGAGGATCCAACCATAGTTATATAAACTGTTGGAGAAGGTTGGGCAGGTGTACTAGATGTGGTTCCTCCGAACACAAAGTCAATGTATGCCCTCGTATCTACCTAAGGAGACCGAACGAATCCGAAAGAGTGACCCAATTTATGGATGAAATTAGGGAAGACCTTCGGGAATTGAAAACTGGGATAGAGTCTAAAGCTTGGATTGTGAGTACCTGAGAAGCTCTTTAAGTTGAATCCAAGAAACTAAAAGAAAAGAGCCGAGTAGGAAGGATGTGATTGGGAAGTAGCTCGGGATCGGGATTAAAGAGGGACCGAGAGGGCTCTCAAGTGGGATCGAAAGGAAAGAAGAAAACGAAGGAATCCTCATCCATGGAGCAACCGTCGTGTGCTCATTGTAGAAGAAATTCTCATACTTATGAGAATTGTTGGAAGATGTTGGGGCGATGCTACAGATATGGATCGCTGAAACACAAGTTAGAAGAATATGAACGACAAAGACCAAAGAGACTCCCGGGAGGTAATTGCATCCATTGCACGAGCATCCATCCCACATTGTATTTTACACTTACTTGGAATGTGTGTTACATATTGCTATTTCCTGTTGCTTTCTTGCCTGAGTTGGTGATAACGTGATGCATAGCATATGCAAATCTAACTCGACATACATGAGTTTAATGTTTTCATGATAGCCTGTAATTGAGAGAAGTCCCCCTTCGTGAGGGTGAAAATCGGGGTAAGAAGAAAGTGGTGATTTTAAAGATCCGGTTGAAGTCATATCAAGAAGTTGAGGGCTTAATCAAAGAGAGAATGTAACGCCCGAGCGCGAGACGTCACATCCCCCGCACTATGACCCGACCCGTATATGAAATGGATTTCCACACACGTGCCAAATCATAGCGAACGGGGAAATACACACTCGCTAAGCCAGGAGGGACTAACCTATCACTTAAAACCCCAACAACAACAACAACAACAACAACAACAACAATCAGAGTAACAGAAAAGCGGAAGCAATAATTCATATTCCATATATTGAGCTATATGCTCTAGGTACCAACATTTAAGTTCAAGGAAGGTCAATAGGTCTAATACAAAACATGTACGCTCCGTATTCATATACCATATCCAAAAATAGAATAAGATCATAAGATGTAAACATATGAGTGTAAAGAAAGAAAGGCTAGGCACTATGCAAGACTCTCCCAGACTTGTATCCCGCCTAGCAACCCTTCCTGCAAAAAGAACTGAAACAACTCCGGGTTCAGTCTTAGACAGACTGGTGGGTATAAAAATAGGCATAATATCATAATATGGCGGAATTTAAGCACATACATGCAAGCTATGATCCTTATTCGAGGTTTTAGAATAATTTTCCCAAGTGGGAAGTAAAATACAACGAATAGGATTATAACAATTCATTTCATTCATTAGGTCCTTTGTGGCCCGGCCAGAGGGCGTGCATTATCTCCAACCAACACCTCTTGTAATTCATTAATCATTCATTCATTCATTCATTCGTTCATGTAATTCATTCTTTCGTACACATTCATTAGATCATTCATTCGATCATTCATAAACTCTTTCTTCCTCCGGTTTAGGGACGGGTCTGCAAGGCCTGAACCCTCATTCATTGGTGCTAGAGGGGTACATGAATCCCCAAAAGCTCGGCTCCCCTTCTTTCACTAATCTCCTAGTGAAGTCTAGGTTACCGTAATTGATGGAACTAGTATATGTGGATTCCCGTCAGCCCAAGCTTCCCCGGTTCACCAAATACACTAAGTCTCGGGCCCCCATTCATTGTGAACATTCATTTCTCGCCAAAACTTTTGGTAGGATATTCAAATTAAAGGCTTTACATTAAAACATTGACTCGTTGAAAACTCGATATATATCTTTATATAGTTTTGGCCAAAATCTTGCACATTAGGTGTTTTGGGTCATATCTTTAGCTAATAGAAGAAAAAACCCACCTGGTAGACAAAAGAACCCGACAAAGACCTCACTGCTCAACCTCGTCTCCCACTGGATCAATATCTGTGTGACAAAGGAAGTGTGAGACTCAATTATGACCACACTTGACGCTCGGCAATGCAATGACATGTTATGGAATGCTTGAAACATAAGAACATGTCCAAATATGCTCATGAATATCATGGAATTCAATTAAACACATAATTCACCAAGTTTCGTTCAATATACGATAAAATCGTATTCATTCACGTTCATAGCGTTCATAGCTTTCATACTTTTCATTCTAGTATTCATATAGTTCTTGGAATCATATATCGATCATAAAACATAACTTTTAAAAGATTCACGTTGCATATAATGCACAAATACAAACCATAAATACAATACAAGCAATAAAAGAGGTTCCCCAAAGCTGCCAATTCAGATGACACGACCGTGTTGAGTTTTCAAAGGCAATGGACACGGCCGTGTCCGAGGTTTAAAAAATAAAATTCCCAAGTCGAGGGCTTGACACGACCGTGTTGAGTTTTCAAAGCATTTGGACACGGCCGTGTCCGATTTTCTGAAAATATTTTTCACAAGTCGAGAGCTCAACACGACCATGTCCATTTTCAGTTCAAAGCTGACACGGCCATGTCAGCTCGTCGTTTTGAAACGAAGCTCTGTTTCTCCGTGGGAAAAGCTTGGAGGAGTAGGGCAGCAACAAGGAAGCTCTTATTTACACTTAGACATGAATTCAAGCCACAAAATTTGTAACACCCGGAACGCCGAGATGCCACACCCCCACACTATAGCTCAGTCCACATACGAACTGGATGATCCGTACATGAACTAACACTATAGCGAACGGGTGAAAATAAAAACTCAAAAGCTAGGCGGGTACCCTCAATTAATACCAATAAACAATTCGGAGCAATAAAGGCGGAAGCAATAACATTCAATACTTATAGGTACCATATTTACATATTTACTAATAGATACCAACATTTACATATCAATACAATATCGTATCCAACATGAATAAGACATAATACAAAATATATGAAGTATCAATACATGAACCAAAATATGAGGTGAAGTGCTAGACTTGAATAAAAGACAAGCTAGACTCTAATTCCCGCCTAGCTCGATCCTGCAAAACTGAAAAGTTGAGGCGTCAGTCCAACACGGACTGAGCGAGGGGTATAAATAAATATATGCGCAATTACCATGCAAGCTATAATCTCGGGTAAGATTTTATAAAAGAAGGCAATATAAGTTCAATAGAAAAGTAGGACTCGCTCGAGATTACAAGTAATCAATTTAATAATTCAATCACGATCAATTCAATACGTGGCCCGACGAGTGAGGGCAAATCTCCAACCTTTCACCAAAAGTGTACAATCATTCAATTCATTAGTGAGTTAGGTGATCACACAAACAATTCCGTGCACAATTAGCAATTTCAATCAATACATCCTTCTTCCTCCGGGTGATTGCGGGCTTGCAAGACCCAACCATCCAATCATGGTGTACGTCGGGAACATGACTCCCACGCAAGGGATTTCTTCCTCCACCAAACCTCCTGGTGGATTCAGAGGTGATCCCAAAATGGTGAGGGTAGTGCAAGAGTTACCCGTCAGCCCTTGCTTCCCCGGTTGGCTCAATACACTACCCTCGGGGCCCAACGTGAACAATAGTTACTCGCCAAAACATTCAATCAATCAATCAATCAATCCGTTCAATTCATGAAATCCGTTGTAAATCAATAAGATTTGAAAACTATAAATATACATATACTTTTGGCCGAAACCACACGTAGGGTTGTAAGGGTTCTAAGTAGCTAGAATTTAAACCTCACCTGACGAGCGACGGGACAAGACAAAGATACAAGAAAGCGCTCAAACGATCCATGATCTCCGCCCTGGAGAAAAACTGGACAAGAAAGGGAATATGGGAACTCATGAGACATGACTCAATATGAGACCAAGTATGACGCACGGCAATGCTCATGTAATTTAAATAAAATAAGTAATCAATTAACACTAAGCATGTATAAACACCAATTAACACCTAAGAGGTGAAATTACTAACTAGAAATCATGTATTCATATTATTCAATTATTTCAAGTTCAATTCATATAAGGCATGGGGTCAACTAATAACGTTTGAGCAATTAAGTACCAAGAAGTGTCAAGTAGGAGCATAATTATCAATTAATCAAGTATATATATCATATAATTCACATATGGGAGCCAAGAGAGTGAAAGGAATGCAATAAGAAAGGTTTTGGTGAAGTTTGGCAAAACCCGACAATTTTAGGAAATGCACACGCTGTAGGAAAACTGGAATATATTTAATTCTAGAAGTGGGAATTGAGTTATGTTTATTGGGAATGAAACTAGACACAAAGACCTTTCCGAGGATATACGTCTCGTTTTCTAGTTCAAAGTGAGGAGAAAGTTGGATGATTGCAGTTTGTCGGTAAAGCAGCAACACCAAAAAGAATTGATAATATCTTACAAATGGGAAGAGATATTGAGGTGATTCCAATTGGAGGTTGTTCTAGACTTCAAGAGATTTCCGTAGCTTCAAAAATCAGGTCATTTGGACTTTGTACGAAGTCTGCACAGCCGTGTCAATATTGGCCTGGAAACTGACACGACCGTGTCGGATTAAAAAAAAATTCAAACTCGAGGGTCTGACACGGCCGTGTTGGAAATGAACTAGGGTTCGACACGGCCGTGTTGGGTTATCTTCTCCGAAAAAGAGCAGCAAAGAAGCAGGGGTTCGACGGGAAATGGTCCAAAATCACCCCCAACCTCATTCCAACCAATTAATACACCAAAATGCATCAAATTACACATATATAACATATTAGCATCAATTTAAATCGTATATAAGCACGTTGGGAGCAAGTTATCGTGTTTAGGAACTATTCATCAAGTCACTATATCCATGGAATCAAGCAAGAAAAAGGAAAATCAATTGGTGGAAACAAAGTACACGAAGAGAGGAACACATTGCTTACCTTGAATCGTTGATCGAACGGTTGGATCTTGCGAAACCCGAGTTAGAAGTCATGAGGCCAAAGTGGGGTTGTTCTTCTCTTTCTCTTCCTTGCTTGGTTGAACGTGGAAATGGGGAAAAGAGGAAAGGGCTTGGCCCTTTTCACTAGGCCGAGACACGGGTAGGGTCGAACGGGTAGGGTCAAACGGTATCCGGTCCACACGGATCGGATTTAAAATGGTTGGACAATCAAATGGTTTAAGAAATTAAATGATTAGTCCATTGAATCCGAATTATTGAAACGAACTCAATGTTAAGGTTAGGATTCGAATCCGAATCCCCAGGCTTAAAATAGCCATGAACGGCCCAAACACCCTAATTTCAAATTAGGTCCCTAATTGCAAATATTGGACAATATAGGCCAAGTACATTTTAAATAAATTCTAAGGCGCACATTATTAAAATAAACTTACACGTTGACACTTAAAACATGCGTATTCACATAAATCACAGAAGTACAGAATAAAACTCTCCCGTGAACCCTTACCTGGTAGTCTTGAAAACACGGGGCGTTACAACCTCTCCCCCTTAAGAAGGACCTGTCCTAAGGTCCACTGCCTCGAGTTCTGGACTCTAAGCCAAACTCTCCAGTGTTCATCCCACATGGGGGTAGCTACTCCCCAATAGGAATTAGTTCCGAAAAGGTCTTCAAGCAATAGGGGTCTTGATGTCCTCGAACTTAATCCGGTGTTAATCAAGTAGCCCGGTTAGACTCGTACAACAAGAGGGTCCGAAGGATTCAACTCTCATCGTTTAAGTCCGTTACGACCTAACTTTTGGGGTTCGGTTTGAAAACGAGCATGGTCTCTTAGACAACCACTAGCTCACAACCATGAACCTAACCGAATTCTTCAATGCTTCCAAGCTAGGCTCGATGTTGAGATAATCCAACCATCCTCGATCCAGTACTCCGGTGTCGCTGAGAGCTTAGATCCACGACTTCCTACGACCCTCATCTCACCGGAAAGCCTGACCCTCACGAAACTAAGCATGCCATCAGAGGCAAACCAACTAACAACATGCAAAACTCACGCACACGACATGCATAAAGAAACAGTTTTCAGGCACATGCAATCACTAACGGGAAATATAATAATAAATATGATGTGTGCAGGAATATGTTATGAATGTTTTAATGTACCGTGCACCGGAGAATGAAATTGGTGATGATGGTTTGTTTGTATACACACGCAATACCCTTGATTGAATTATTCCCCAACTTTTTTTTTTTTTAATCCTTTTGTGTGCACACAAATTCTTTCTCATGCCATTAGCACTTGCCCAATTTTTAATTGATCCCATCATCCGAAACTGAGTCTTGATTACCTTTCTCAAGTTCTTGAGTGTTTACTTGGTCTTGATCCATTTAACTTTTTTTCCTAGGGAGTTGCAATTGTACCACTAAGGGGTGCCAAGTTGTTCGAACCACTCTTTTAGGAGCTTGAATTTTACAATTTCCAATTCTCAACGACAAGTTGTATTCCACCAACTCAGATGCTCGAGCTAAATTCTCATCAACTCAATTTATAGTTTATTACCTTGAAAAGTACCTTTGAGTCATCATGGAGGATGACTGACAACCTGAAAACCCAACTTGTTTATGGTGTAACACCTCGCAAATAATTCCTCTCTCTTCATTCCCGTAACCCATATCCGGTCTTCACTCGATTCCATCTTTCAAATACTCAATTCTTGATTACCACTTCGCGTTCCTCCACAACGTATCCTCTAATTCCTTGAGTGGGTCATTGAATTGACACTCTCAATTCAATCTCCCTGGTGACTTTTCGTTGTCGAACTCTCATGTTCGAGTTAGCCTTCATATGGCCTAGTTTACCATCCCAAATTCAAAGATAATCTCGGTTCCTCAGGAAAGAATGATTGATGAACCAAAATGCCATCTTATATGTGTTACTTCTCATCTTGTAGATTCATACCTCATTGCCCGGTTGAAATGACTCGCTGTCGCCATCTTGAAATATGATAATTTGGTCGGGCTCTCTCTTTTTACCCGACATTTTCTTTACCCTGTTCTTCAATGTTCTTGATAGCTTTATCATTCTTGGTACCTAAATTATGTCATTCAATGCTCCAACTTTTAATTCTTGGAAGGTTAAGTTTGTACCCGTCTAAGAAAGAACCAATCCATAACTTTGAAGTCATTTTCCGATCAACTCTCCCCCTTAAGAATACTATTCTTATCCGTTGGCTCGTAACATCACTTCTTACTTTAGAGATTCTTGACTTCTTCAACTCAGCTTCCTTGATATAGACGGTTCCAATCTAGCTATTGTCCGAAAATTTTATCTCACATTTATCTTTGAAGCGATTGGTAGGAATAACGACCCATTTCTTCCATTCCAACTCCCGACTACTTTTCTCAACCTCTCATTGACTCTTTCCCTTTTGGTACATACCTAGCAACCCAATTATTTTTCCTTCTCACAATTCAATTATGCCTCAGTTGAAGTAAGACTTGATAAGTGAGGTGGGGAGAGTTCCTATCAAGTAAGCACTTAACAATGCATGTCGGGTTAATATGCCAATACACGTATCACATTTGTAAGTAATAAAATGCATCATGTTGGAACAAATACATTAATTAAAGTAACACATGTAAATAAAGAAACTTAAGTAATTCGAAGCAATGTATGATGCACGTGCTCATGTATGCGTTGAACCTGTCATCGTAGTTACATTCTTTAGCTTGGCACTCGTTCCCTATTTGTTGAAGTACAAGATTGCTCGAATTTGTTGATCATCTCTTGTTACCCACTGTCTTCCAATTCTTCCAAATCCTTAACATCAACTTGTGCATCTCTATCACTCGAGGCTTGGAATTTCTTGAATTCGATTCCTTTCCCAAGTATTCCTTCCAAAGTATCGATTTCTAAGTATTGCTCGAGCCTTCACCTTAAATGTCTTCTTAATCAAAGTTTCCTTGCATCAACTCACATAAAGTTGTAATCAAAGTTATGATTATTGAGCTCCAATACTTCTACTTCCATGAAATTGATACTTTGCCTTCTTTATCGATTCCATCATTCTCCATATATTCCAATTCAGCCACACAACCTGACAATTTAGCTTAGATATCGAAAATAGACTCAATCCGACCGGAGTTAGAATCTTTAGTATCTTGACTTTCCATGAACTTGAACCCACTACATTGATCGATCCTCTATATTCCCTCCTATCTGACCTCTTCCTTAAACCAAAAACCAACATGTCTCGATTCATCTAAACTTAAATCCCAAATTTTGACCTTGACCCGAATCATTTAAGTTACTTTCCTCCCACAACTTGATTTTAGTTCCAACTAGTAGAAAATCCTCAATTTGCTTGAAAATCCGAACCTTAAGTCCCTAGTACCCTCAAGGCCTTCTTGTGCATAGAGACCTTGAATCTTAAAATAATTTAAAGATTTTCTTCACTTTGCTCTTAAATGAAATGATCCTACGGATTCCAGTTGAAAAGACTTTTGCAATATAGGCGTGTGAGTGTTGATCATGCAAATTGTAGACCTCACACCCTATCACTATCTCGTTAAATATCTACCAACTTCATTAGAACTTGTAAGGTACTCCCACCTTTGGTCCTTCTATTCCCGGTCTTATCACTTGAAGTATAACCCAATTAGAGCAATCCATGACTCTTGAATTCTTGTATGAAGTTCCCCGGTGCATTCCTTACAACTTCAAAGCAAATGGAAGGAGCTTGCAATAAATCGAGGTTGTCACAGAAATTGGCCGTGGGTTGACATGATCTTTATAGCCTATAATCACAACTTGTCTCAATTATAAATGCATGGGCTTAGTGAGTGCATATGACACATAATTAACATTTAAACACACATTTATGCAAAATACAGTAATTAATTCAACTAAGTTAAAGTAAAACACATTAAACATATAATTTCCAAGCCATAGAAGGTCAATTAATCATCAAGTAGTAACATAAATCAATACCATGCACAAGTCATCAAGTAGCTCAAGGATGTTCAAATAAATTCAAATAAGTTCAAGTAGTTCCAATTAAGACGCAAGACTCTCAAATTATCAATTAATCCTATGCCGTTCAACTTAGACTCGACACGACACGACACTAGAACCGCGGTTTTGCAACCGGGCTCTGATACCACCTAAGATGTAACACCCGGAATGCCGAGATGCCACACCCCCGCACTATAGCTCAGTCCACATACGAAATGGATGATCTGTACATGAACCAAAACTATAGCGAACGGGTGACAATAAAAACTCAAAAGCTAGGCGGGTACCCTCAATTAATACCAATAAACAATTCAGAGCAATAAAAGCGGAAGCAATAACATTCAATACTTATAGGTACCATATTTACATATTTACTAATAGATACCAACATTTACATATCAATACAATATCGTATCCAACATGAATAAGGCATAATACAAAATATAAGAAGTATCAATACATGAACCAAAATATGAGGTGAAGTGCTAGACTCGAATAAAAGACAAGCTAGACTCTAATTCCCGCCTAGCTCGATCCTGCAAAACTGAAAAGTTGAGGGGTCAGTCCAACACGGACTGAGCGAGGGGTATAAATAAATATATGCGCAATTACCATGCAAGCTATAATCTCGAGTAAGATTTTATAAAAGAAGGTAATATAAGTTCAATAGAAAAGTAGGACTCGCTCGAGATTACAACTAATCAATTTGATAATTCAATCACGATCAATTCAGTACGTGGCCCGACGAGTGAGGGCAAATCTCCAACCTTTCACCAAAAGTGTACAATCATTCAATTCATTAGTGAGTTAGGTGATCACACAAACAATTCCGTGCACAATTAGCAATTTCAATCAATACATCCTTCTTCCTCCGGGTGATTACGGGCTTGCAAGACCCAACCATCCAATCATGGTGTACGTCGGGAACATGACTCCCACGCACGGGATTTCTTCCTCCACCAAACCTCCTGGTGGATTTAGAGGTGATCCCAAAATGGTGAGGGTAGTGCAAGAGTTACCCGTCAGCCCTTGCTTCCCCGGTTGGCTCAATACACTACCCTTGGGCCCCAACGTGAACAATAGTTACTCGCCAAAACATTCAATCAATCAATCAATCAATCCGTTCAATTCATGAAATCCGTTGTAAATCAATAAGATTTGAAAACTATAAATATACATATACTTTTGGCCGAAACCACACGTAGGGTTGTAAGGGTTCTAAGTAGCTAGAATTTAAACCTCACTTGACGAGCGACGGGACAAGACAAAGATACAAGAAAGCGCTCAAACGATCCATGATCTCCGCCCTGGAGAAAAACTGGACAAGAAAGGGAATATGGGAACTCATGAGACATGACTCAATATGAGACCAAGTATGACGCACGGCAATGCTCATGTAATTTAAATAGGGAAAAAAAGTTTGAACATCCTGAACTATCACACATTTTGGACTTTGCAACCTGAACTAAAAAACGTCTCCGGCTGCAACCTGAACTACTTAAAATTCTCACTTAGCATCCTCAGTGTAAAAATCTGGCCACATGTACTGACGTGTCACCCGTTCGAGATGTCCACGTCAGTGCCTCCGGTGACAACAGTGGCCGGATTTTACACTGAGGATGCAAAGTGAGAATTTTAAGTAGTTCAGGTTGCAACCGGAGACGTTTTTTAGTTCAGGTTGCAAAGTCCAAAATGCGTGATAGTTTAGGATGTTCAAAATTTTTATCCCATTTAAATAAAATCAAGCAATCAATTAACACTAAGCATGTATAAACACCAATTAACACCTAAGAGGTGAAATTACTAACAAGAAATCATGTATTCATATTATTCAATTATTTCAAGTTCAATTCATATAAGTCATGGGGTCAACTAATAACGTTTGAGCAATTAAGTACCAAGAAGTGTCAAGTAGGAGCATAATTATCAATTAATCAAGTATATATATCATATAATTCACATATGGGAGCCAAGAGAATGAAAGGAATGCAATAAGAAAGGTTTTGGTGAAGTTTGGCAAAACCCGACAATTTTAGGAAATGCACACGCTGTAGGAAAACTGGAATATATTTAATTCTAGAAGTTGGAATTGAGTTATGTTTATTGGGAATGAAACTAGACACAAAGACCTTTCCGAGGATATATGGCTCGTTTTCTAGTTCAAAGTGAGGAGAAAATGGCGTAAGCTTGAAGTTGGATGATTGATTGCAGTTTGTCGGTAAAGCAACGACACCAAAAATAATTGATAATATCTTACAAATGGGAAGAGATATTGAGGTGATTCCAATTGGAGGTTGTTTTAGACTTCAAGAGATTTCCGTAGCTTAAAAATTCAGGTCATTTGGAATTCGGACGAAGTCTGCACGGCCGTGTCAATATTGGCCTGGAAACTGACACAACCGTGTCAGATTAAAAAAAAATTCAAACTCGAGGGTCTGACACGGCCGTGTTGGAAATGAACTAGGGTTCGACACGGCCGTGTTGGGTCATCTTCTCCGAAAAAGAGCAGCAAAGAAGTAGGGGTTCGACGGGAAATGGTCCAAAATCACCCCCAACCTCATTCCAACCAATTAATACACCAAAATGCATCAAATTACACATATATAACATATTAGCATCAATTTAAATCGTATATAAGCACGTTGGGAGCAAGTTATCGTGTTTAGGCACTATTCATCAAGTCACCATATCCATGGAATCAAGCAAGAAAAAGGAAAATCAATTGGTAGAAACAAAGTACACGAAGAGAGGAACACATTGCTTACCTTGAATCGTTGATCGAATGGTTGGATCTTGCGAAACCCGAGTTAGAAGTCATGAGGCCAAAGTGGGGTTGTTCTTCTCTTTCTCTTCCTTGCTTGGTTGAACGTGGAAATGGGGAAAAGAGGAAAGGGCTTGGCCCTTTTCAGTAGGCCGAGACACGGGTAGGGTCGAACGGGTAGGGTCAAACGGTATCCGGTCCACACGGATCGGATTTAAAATGGTTGGACAATCAAATGGTTTAAGAAATTAAATGATTAGTCCATTGAATCCGAATTATTGAAACAAACTCAATGTTAAGGTTAGGATTCGAATCCGAATCCCCGGGCTTAAAATAGCCATGAACGGCCCAAACACCCTAATTTCATATTAGATCCCTAATTGCAAATATTGGATAATTGAGTCCAAGTACATTTTAAATAAATTCTAAGGCGCACATTATTAAAATAAACTTACACGTTGACACTTAAAACATGCGTATTCACATAAATCACAGAAGTACAGAATAAAACTCTCCCGTGAAGCCTTACCTGGTAGTCTTGAAAACACGGGGCGTTACAAAACTCATGCAAATCATGCAACTCATTCATATTTACAAGAATTCATGCTCAAAGTTGGCAAATGATCACCCGAAATCAAGCTTTCAAACATGGAAGCTTTAAGCTCCTTCAATGGCATATCATACAATAATCAACCAACATCAAATTCAAGCATATAGAAATGGTAAGGAAACTTCAAGCATCAACTTTCCTGCATCAATTCTCAATTTAAACCATTGAAATCCATGGAACCAAGAATTCATACCATTTTGTTCATTTTCAAGCTTTCCTCAAAACACATGATTCTCTAACCCAAATCAAGATATAATCGGAAGAAAAGATAGAAGAGAACGAGGAGAAAACAATACATATCTTACCTTGGAAGAAGATTGGATGAAAGTTGATCTTGAGCTCAAAGGTTGGTTGATCAAAAGGAGGGTTTTCTTGGAGCTTTTCCTTGTCTCTTGGGATGATGATGATCGATGGAAAATGAAAGCAAGGAGAAGGAATTGCTGATATTTAGGGGAAAAATGGGTAGAATACGGGTCGATCCAAGTCCGGTTCGTTTAAGAAAATGGTTCAAACAATTTATAAAGTTGAGGCTATAGAAAGGTTCGTTGTTAAAGGTTCAAACAATATCGAAAAGGTACAAGGTCAAGTTTCAAGAATAGGTATCGTCGAAACAAGTTCAACGCCGTTTACGGATCTCGGTTTCGAGGTCCGGAGCTCAAGATATCGCGAAAACCGTTCAGGGTTGCCTATTATTCAAATAGGTCCCTAAACTTTCAAAAAGTGGCAATTAAGCCCAAACTCAATTTCCTATTGAGTCCAAAACATTCAAATAAGTTACAATCAAGTCTACGGCACACACATATGACACGAAAGATTTCAATTAACACAAAATTCACGAAATTCACATTCTCACAATTTCATTCATATATTCATAGCTCACATTGACATTCATATGGAATTTAAACAAATAATGCAAGTTATAAATGAATTTAAACCAATTAATCAAAATATAAAGTCATATAATTAAATGTAAATGCGCACGTAACACTTACCTGCACATGTGAAAACACGGGGCGTTACAACCTCTCCCCCTTAAACAGAATCTGTCCTCGGATTCATTGCTCGGTCGGAAACAATTCGGGATAGAACTTCTTCATTTTCTCTTCCGTTTCCCACGTGGCTTCCTCCGCCTTATCACTTCGCCACAATACCTTCACCAAAGGGAATCGTCTGTTTCGAAGTTCTTGAAATTTTCGATCCAGAATCTTAACTGGTTTCTGAACGAAAGTGAGATTCGGTTCAAGCTCAACCTCTTCAACTGGTATGATCACTGAATCATCGGGGTAGTACTTCCGAAATTGCGACACATGGAAGACATTATGGATACCCGTTAAACTTGGAGGTAAATCCAATCTGTAGGCTGTATCCCCGATTCTCTCCAGAATCTCATAGGGTCCCAAATACCGTGGATTCAGTTTTCATTCCTTTCCAATTCTGGTGAATCCTTTTCGAGGTGAAGCTTTCAGGAACACTCTATCTCCAACTTCAAACTCAAGATCTTTCCTTAGCTTGTCTGCATAGCTCTTCTGTCGATCTTGAGCTGCTTTCATCCACTGCCGAATAATCTGAACCTTTTCGATAGCATCCTGAATAACTTTGGAAGGTTTTTCTTTCTTCTCCCCTCGTTTCACACCTTCCTGTTTGCTCCATTTCCATTCTTCCAAATCGAAAAACAACGGGGATAGGCACTTTCTCCCATAGAGAAACTCATATGGCGCCATTTCTATAGAAGCTTGATAACTGTTATTGTAGGCAAACTCAATCAAGGGCAACTGTTCATTCCATGAACTCGAGAAATCCAACGCACAATCCCTTAACATATCCTCAAGATATCTGATTAATCTCTCAGATTGCCCGTCAGTCTGTGGATGAAAAGTTGTACTGAATTGAAGCTTGGTCCCCAGACACTTCTGTAATTCTTGCCAAAATTTGGAAGTGAACCTCGGATCCCGGTCTGAGACAATACTAACCGGCACCCCGTGTAACCGAACAATCTCATCACAATACTTCTTAGCCAACTTACCTATCTTATCAGACATCCGAATAGCAAGAAAATGCGCTGACTTGGTCAATCTGTCCACAATTACCCAAATTCCATCGAATCCACCCTTCACTCTGGGTAAACCCGATACAAAATCCATTGCTATCTGTCCCCATTTCCATTCGGGAATAGGTAGTGGCTGTAACAATCCCGACGACTTCTGTTGTTCAGCTTTCACTAATTGACAAGTCAGACACTGCTTCACATAATTTACCACATCTCTCTTCAACCAGTTCCACCAATAATACCGTTTCAAGTCCCGATACATCTTGTTTCCACCAGGATGCACTGAATAAGCAGTTTTATGAGCTTCATCCAAAATAACTCTTCTCAATTCTGTTGGAACTACCACTCTTTTCTTAAACCGAAATATCCCCGTATCATCAAACCCAAATGGGCACTCAGAATCTGATCGAGCCTTTTCTATCAACTTCTGAATCTCATTATCAGTCCTTTGTGCCTCAAATATCTGTTGCCTTAACCTTGGCTGCACTGAGATGTTACCAATACGAGCTTTTATCTTCACCAACTCTATTGGTTGTCCAATATTTACCTTTAAATTAGATACACTAGCCTTCCTGCTCAATGCATCCGTGACCACGTTAGCCTTACCCGGGTGATACTTAATCACACAATCATAATCCTCGAGAGTTTCCATCCATCGTCGTTGCCTTCTATTCAAATCCTTTTGAGAAAACAAATACTGAAGGCTCTTATGGTCTGTAAAAATCTCAAAAGAAGTTCCATATTGATAATGTCTCCACTTTCCTAAGACAAAAATCACCGCTGCAAGTTCAAGATCGTGAGTGGGATAATTTTTCTCATGCTCTTTCAATTTCCTAGAGGCATAAGCAATTACTCTCCCGTTCTGCATCAAAACACAACCCAAACCTTCATGAGAAGCATCAGTATACACCACAAACCCTTCAATACCATCCGGAAGGCCTAATATCGGTGCAGAAGTTAACTTATCTTTCAAGAGCTGAAAACTAGCTTCACACTTCTCATCCCATTTAAACTGAACCTCTTTCTTGGTTAATCGGGTCAATGGAGCCGCGATCTTAGAGAAATCCTTAACAAATCGTCAATAATAACCGGCTAAACCCAAGAAACTTCGAATCTCGGAGACATTCTTAGGACTCTGCCACTGGGAAACTGCCTCTACTTTCGAAGGATCTACTTCCAATCCTTTGCTCGAAATAATGTGACCCAAGCAACTCACCCTGTCAATCCAAAACTCACATTTACTGAACTTGGCATAAATCTGGTTATCTCTTAAAGTCTCCAACACCAATCTCAGATGACGAGCATGATCCTCTTCCGATCTTGAATATACCAAAATATCATCAATGAAGATCACCACAAACTTATCAAGATAGGGTCGGAAAATTCGATGGATCATATCTATAAAAGCTGCCGACGCGTTAGTTAATCCAAATGGCATCACCACAAACTCATAATGTCCATACCGGGTATTAAATCCTGTCTTAGGAATATCCTCCTCCTTGATCTTTAACTGGTAATATCCCTGCCTTAAATCAAGCTTAGAATACACCCTTGACCCTTGTAACATATCAAACAAATCTTCTATATGAGGCAATGGATATTTATTCTTTACAGTCATCCGATTCAACTCCCGGTAATCAATACATATCCTCAGAGTTCCATCTTTCTTCTTAACAAATAGAACTGGTGCGCCCCACGGTGATGAACTTGGTCGAATATAACCATTCTTGAGAAGATCTTCCAACTGAACTTTTAACTCCTGTAGCTCTGCCGGTGCCATCCGGTAAGGAGTCTTAGAATAAGGTTCAGATCCCGGATATAAATCTATCACAAATTCAATCTCTCGATCCGGAGGTAAAGAACCCAAAACTTCTGGAAACACTTCAAGATATTCCTTCACCACTTCTGTCTCTTCCAGTTTCGCCTGATCTTTTGGCTTATTCAAAATATAGTCAATATATCCCGTAGCTCCGTTCCTTATCAACTTATGAGCTTCAGTGAACGATAAGAGAGGAGCAATCTTCGATTCTTTCCCCATTGTCACTTCTTCTTCCAACTTAACCGTCTTGGTAAAACAATCAACCGTGGCGTGATACCGAAATAACCAGTCCATTCCCAGAATAACCCCATATCTGTTCATCGGCATTACCACCAAATCTGCCTGATATTCTCTGCCTTCAAACCCAATCACACAATCTCTAACCACCTGATCCGTGTCAAGACTTCCACCCAACGGCGAACTCACCACATAACAAGCATTCAAACACATAACAGGCAAACACAAAGTATCAACTAATTTGCAAGAAATAAAAGAATGAGTAGCTCCAGGGTCAAATAGTGCATGTATGTTCGTGTCATGGATGCATATCGTACCTTCCACCATAGCGTTGGGATTAGCTTCCACATCTTGCTCTTCACCCGCAAGGGCATACACACGAGCCGGTATCATTGGCCTTTGAGCTCCTGGTTGATAGCCTGGAGTCTTATCCGGACAAGTATTGGCCATATGTGTTGCCTTCCCGCATATCAAACACTGACCCAGCCTCTTTCTACAAGTGTTATAGGTGTGAGTAGGGCCTCCACAATACAAACATGGTGGCCTATCCTTTCGTGGGTCAGAGGGAGCTGGGGTTACTTGTGGCTTCGGCGGTGCAGTTCCGCAGTTTGAAACTTCTTATTCTGTCCTTGGAATGGCTGGGAGGGGGATACCATAGGCCTTTTACCCTTTCCAAATCCAGATCCTTGCCCTATTTGAATTCGTGGAATGGGATCCTTTTTCTTATATTCCTCCTCCAGCACCAATGCCCTCTGTACAGTATCAGCAAAAGACTCGAAGTTATGGCCTGCATGCCCATGCCTAAGATCCTGTCTCAATCCAGCAATGAACTTCTTCACCTTCCTCTTTTCGTCCCTTGTAATGTGAGGTGCATACTTCCCAAGCCTATTGTAAAGAGAAAGATACTGAGCCACCGTCCGAGTTCCCTGCTTTAAATCCATGAATTCTTGTTCTTTTCTCTCCCGAACCACCTCGGGCACAAAAGCCTCTTTGAACTCCCTTACAAAGACTTCCCAATTCACCGCCTCCTCTTCCGCTTCGAGCTTCTCTCGAGTGTGTTCCCACCAATCATACGCTTCTCCATCCAGTTGAAAGATAGCAAACTGAGCCTTCTCTTGAGACGTAAATTGCCTAACATTAAAAATCCTCTCAATTCGGGTGAGCCATCCTTCCGATATCGCATCATCAACAGAACCTGAAAACCTTGGAGGATTATAGCTCAAAAACAACCCATGATGATCTCTCGGGTTATTAGGAGGGGGTGCTTGCTGCCCAGCTGGCGGTTATACCGGAGGATCCTGAGCCCTTCTATGTTCAACATAATTATACACGGCTTCCATAAAATACTCCATATTCATAGGCGGTTGTGGAGGATTAGGGGAACGATCTCTATGATGATGATGACCCAGAGACCTCTCCCGATGTCTTCTAGGAGGCATCCTGTCCAATCAAACACTAACATGCATGCCAGATTTAGTCCATGCGTGACAATGCAATGAGTTCATTCAATTACAGAATCACGAATCAAGGCACACTATCACATAAAAAATGCAATCACTTCACATTAGCAGACAATTCTTAAAGCCGAACGACCTAACTGACTCAACACGACACTAGAACCCTGGTTTTGCAACCCTGGGCTCTGATACCACTCAAGGATGTAACGCCCGAGCGCGAGACGTCACATCCCCCACACTATGACCCGACCCGTATATGAAATGGATTTCCACACACGTGCCAAATCATAGCGAACGGGGACATACACACTCGCTAAGTCAGGCAGGACTAACCTATCACTTAAAACCCCAACAACAACAACAACAACAATCAGAGTAACAGAAAAGCGGAAGCAATAATTCATATTCCATATATTGAGCTATATGCTCTAGGTACCAACATTTAAGTTCAAGGAAGGTCAATAGGTCTAATACAAAACATGTACGCTCCGTATTCATATACCATATCCAAAAATAGAATAAGATCATAAGATGTAAACATATGAGTGTAAAGAAAGAAAGGCTAGACACTATGCAAGACTCTCCCAGACTTGTATCCCGCCTAGCATCCCTTCCTGCAAAAAGAACTGAAACAACTCCGGGTTCAGTCTTAAACAGACTGGTGGGTATAAAAATAGGCATAATATCATAATATGGTGGAATTTAAGCACATACATGCAAGCTATAATCCTTATTCGAGGTTTTAGAATAATTTTCCCAAGTGGGAAGTAAAATACAACGAATAGGATTATAACAATTCATTTCATTCATTAGGTCCTTTGTGGCCCGGCGAGAGGGCGTGCATTATCTCCAACCAACACCACGTGTAATTCATTAATAATTCATTCATTCATTCGTTCATGCAATTCATTCTTTCGTGCACATTCATTCGATCATTCATTCGATCATTCTTAAACTCCTTCTTCCTCTGGTTTAGGGAAGGGTTTGCAAGGCCCGAACCCTCATTCATTGGTGTTAGAGGGGTACATGAATCCCCAAAAGCTCGGCTCCCCTTCTTTCACTAATCTCCTAGTGAAGTCTAGGTTACCGTAATTGATGGAACTAGTATATGTGGATTCCCGTCAGCCCAAGCTTCCCCGGTTCACCAAATACACTAAGTCCCGGGCCCCCATTCATTATGAACATTCATTTCTCGCCAAAACTTTTGGTAGGATATTCAAATTAAAGGCTTTACATTAAAACATTGACTCGTTGAAAACTCGATATATATCTTTATATAGTTTTGGCCAAAATCTTGCACATCAGGTGTTTTGGGTCATATCTTTAGCTAATAGAAGAAAAAACCAATCTGGTAGACAAAAGAACCCGACAAAGCCCTCACTGCTCAACTTCGTCTCCCACTGGATCAATATCTGTGTGACAAAGGAAGTGTGAGACTTAATTATGACCACACTTGACGCTCGACAATGCAATGACATGTTATGGAATGCTTGAAACATAAGAACATGTCCAAATATGCTCATGAATATCATGGAATTCAATTAAACACATAATTCACCAAGTTTCGTTCAATATACGACAAAATCGTATTCATTCACGTTTATAGCGTTCATAGCTTTCATACTTTTCATTCTAGTATTCATATAGTTCTTGGAATCATATATCGATCATAAAACATAACTTTTAAAAGATTCACGTTGCATATAATGCACAAATACGAACCATAAATGCAATACAAGCAATAAAAGAGGTTCCCCAAAGCTGCCAATTCAGATGACACGGCCATGTTGAGTTTTCAAAGGCAATGGACACGGCCGTGTCCGAGGTTTAAAAAATAAAATTCCCAAGTCGAGGGCTTGACACGGCCGTGTCCGAGGTTTAAAAAATAATGACACGGCCGTGTTGAGTTTTCAATGCATTTGGATAAGGCCGTGTCCGATTTTCTGAAAATATTTTTCACAAGTCGAGAGCTCAACACGGCCGTGTCCATTTTCAGTTCAACGTGTCAGCTCGTCGTTTTGAAACGAGAATCGTGGGAAAAGCTTGGAGGAGCAGGGCAGCAACAAGGAAGCTCTTAGGTACACTTAGACACGAATTCAAGCCACAAAACTCATGCAAATCATGCAACTCATTCATATTTACAAGAATTCATGCTCAAAGTTGGCAAATGATCACCCAAAATCAAGCTTTCAAACATGGAAGCTTTAAGCTCCTTCAATAGCATATCATACAATAATCAACCAACATCAAATTCAAGCATATAGAAATGGTAAGGAAACTTCAAGCATCAACTTTCATGCATCAATTCTCAATTTAAACCATTGAAATCCATGGAACCAAGAATTCATACCATTTTGTTCATTTTCAAGCTTTCCTCAAAACACATGATTCTCTAACCCAAATTAAGATATAATCGGAAGAAAAGATAGAAGAGAATGAGGAGAAAACAATACATATCTTACCTTGGAAGAAGATTGGATGAAAGTTGATCTTGAGCTCAAAGGTTGGTTGATCAAAATGAGGGTTTTCTTGGAGCTTTTCCTTGTCTCTTGGGATGATGATGATCGATGGAAAATGGAAGCAAGGAGAAGGAATTGCTGATATTTAGGGGAAAAATGGGTAGAATACGGGTCGATCCAAGTCCGGTTCATTTAAGAAAATGGTTCAAACAATTTATAAAGTCGAGGCTATAGAAATGTTCATTGTTTAAGGTTCAAACAATATCAAAAAGGTACAAGGTCAAGTTTAAAGAATAGGTATCGTCGAAACAAGTTCAACGCCGTTTACGGATCTCGGTTTCGAGGTCCGGAGCTCAAGATATCGTGAAAACCTTTCAGGGTTGCCTATTATTCAAATAGGTCCCTAAACTTTCAAAAAGTGGCAATTAAGCCCAAACTCAATTTCCAATTGAGTCCAAAACATTCAAATAAGTTACAATCAAGTCTACGACACGCACATATGACACGAAAGATTTCAATTAACACCAAATTCACGAAATTCACATTCTCACAATTTCATTCATATATTCATAGCTCACATTGACATTCATATGGAATTTAAACAAATAATGCAAGTTATAAACGAATTTAAACCAATTAATCAAAATATAAAGTCATATAATTAAATGTAAATGCGCACGTAACACTTACCTGCACGTGTGAAAACACGGGGCGTTACAGAGAAGATCGGTACATGTGAACCTCCTCCTTATCTACTTGATGTAGCGGTTTGGATTTCGAGAAGGAAGGCCTTTTCCAACGATGAATAATCAAGAAAGTATCGAAATGAGAAGTGGAACCGGGAAAAAGTATATAAACCCAATTCCTAGGAGGGAAACACATAACTCTCGATTCTAGAGGAACTTTAATCCGATTCCACAGGATTATCTAACCCAAGAAAAGAGCGAAGGAAAGATCTTGGAAATGCTTTAATTCGAGATCTAGATCAATGAAGGGGTGATGTTCTTCAAGAGGACCCAAGATAAAATAGGTTCTTAAGGGGATGGGTAATGAAGATCGGCAGAGAAGGTTCGAATATCATATGGTTAGTGGATAATGAGCAATGCGGGCCATTAAAGAAGAGTTTCCAATAAAACCAATCCATTAGAAGTCAAGCTCGGGTAAGAAGGAGAAGAAGAAAGAATTGAAACACCTTGGATTTTGGGTAAGGAAGAAGTAGTATTGGGAGGAGTTAAAAAGAATCGATCATTATAGTGATTCCGAGTCTATGGAAAAACCAAGATGCGAGAAGTTCTATCTTCAGGATGGATTGGAGTTTACTTTACAGATCCAAGCTAAATTGTCGTGTTGTGGAGTCGAATTGAGAGATATAAAGCAATAAATGGAAACGATAACGAAAGGTAAAGAGTTTTGGAAGAAAATCATGTATTTAAGTGTAAGCCAATAGAGGACGAGTCATGCTGTAACAGCCCGAAAACCGGCCTGTTGATATTGTCCGCTTTGGTGCCTAAAATCGACACCTTCACGGTTTTGTTCCTCCCAATGGCTAAGATCACCATCTGGGAAGAGGCCTCAACAGTGGGAGGTTTCCACCCACTTATAAAGTGGGCTTAGTTCTCCTCCCCAACCGATGTGGGACAAGCACCTTTGGCTTTTTACAGTCCACCCCCCTAAGAGGGTCTAGCGTCTTCGCCCGGGCCCCGGCTCTGATACCATTTGTAACAGCCCAAAAACCCGCCTCTTGATATTGTCCGCTTTGGTGCCTAAAATCGACACCCTCACGGTTTTGTTCCTCCCAATGGCTAAGATCACCATCCAGGAATATGCCTCAACAGTGCGAGGTTTCCACCTTGTAGCACCCCTATACGTAGAGATACTACACCCTCGCACTATAGGCCGGTCCACATACGAAATGGACAATCCGTACATGAACTAACCTATAGCGAACGGGTGACCAATAAAAGAAAGGACGAGCTAGGCGGGACTATACCCCAAAGCGATACAAAACCATGACATAAAAGTTAAAAGCGGAAGCATTAATTCATAAATACATATAGGTACCATATTTACATCAACGATATAAATACTAATAAATAACCAACAGATATCAATACATTATCATCTCCTATATATCATACAAGCGAAAGTCCCCAAATATACCAAGAACTATAACATACTAACTCAGGACATGACAAAAGCAAGATCATGGAAATATGTGTAATGCTAGACCCGGCTGGATGACAACACATGACTCAGACTCCTGCCTAGCACACGACCGCGACAACCTGAAAGGTGGGGTGTCAGTCCATGGAAGACTGAGTGAGGGGCATAAATATATATATATTAACGCAATTAACATGCAAGTTATAACCTCGGGTAAGGTTTTACAATTAAAAGTAATATAAGTTCCCAATCACATAAACTCGCCCGAGATTACAACTACCAATATTAAGTACTTGTTCTTCTCATGCAATCGATAAACATGCTTGCTTGCTTGTTAATCATTAGGTGATCATACAATTCAATTACCGTGCAATCGTGCGATAGTGTACTCAATTAGCACATTCATGGAACGAAAATCATGCAATCAATACATGGCTTGCTTATAACACGATAGGGTTTGTTCCTCCTGTGGTTGGACGGACAACCACCAGCTCTAAGACTAGCCCAGCGCCCTCACTAAGGAGAACCTGGCCAGGAGAACACAGGTACACGATAGGGCTTTGTTCTTCCTGTAGTTGGACGGACAACCACCAGCCCGAAGACCAGCCCAGCCCCCTCACTAAGAAGGACCTGGCCAAGAGAACACACGTACAAGATAGGGCATTGTTCTTCCTGTGGTTGGACGGACAACCACCAGCTCTAAGACTAGCCCAGCGCCCTCACTAAGGAGGACCTGGCCAGGAGAACGCACGTACTTGCTTTCATGAACATGGCATGCTTGATTCGTGAACACTAACATGCTTGAAGTAATAAGTGATTTCATGAAATTATAAATATAACTACCTTTGGCCAAAAATCACGTAAAGGTTATACGGGTTCTCTATAACTAGAAATTAAACCTCACCTTTACCGATAAAAGACAAGTAGGGCACGGCCTACGGGGCTTGCTCCTCGTCCCTACGAAGCTGGTCTGTGCAAAATAGACGTGTACACGTGAGACTTGACTCTAACTAGACCAAATATGACGAACGGCGAAAATGCAACGAGATGGTGTGCAAATCACAATGTGGCATGAAAACATCTTGTTTCAGTACATATTCAGTCATATAATAGCAATTCGGGGTTAAAGGAATCATCGGATCATGGGGCTAAAAATGTAATTTTATGCAGTCACATTTGTTCTGTCAGCGGCATGGGAACGGCCGTTCCGGCCTCCCTTTGAATGTGGGAAGGGCCGTTCCTGTGGCCCTTCTAAAACGTGCCAGCGCTTTGTATTTTAGAAAATGCGTTTTGATGGGAACGACCCTTCTGGCCAACAAGCCAAAATGGGAACGGCCGTTCCCATGCGCGCCAGCTTTTGAGTTCAAAGGAGTGGGAACGGTCGTTCCCAGAATGAACGGGGGACGGGAAGGGCCATTCCCGTTCCTCTGTAAATGCAGAACAGAGCAGAACAGGGGAGGCTCTCGGCATAACAACAAGAACACCCAAAACCCCACAAATCCACATTAAAATGCAGGAATTCTGGAAGTAAGCATGTATACATGTTCGATATACAACCAAATGTAAATAAAATACCTAAATCACTCAAGGACACTAAGAATTCCCACTTTCAACTTCATATCTAAATTCACCACAAAAGCTCAACCACTTTAAGAATTCATGCTTCAATTCATGACATAATCATATATTCATACCCCAAGTAGCATATAATCCATTTATTACATAAATCATAAACCCTAGCTTCACCCTAAATCATCAAGGATCACATAGTCAAGCACTTACCCACCTTGAATGAAAGAAATGGATGAAGAAGATGAAGATGGATGATTTGGAGCTTAAAAACTTGGAGTTTCTTGAGCAAACTTGATGGTGATGATAAAATCTCTTCTTCCCTTTTCTTCTTGAAGAACCGAGCAAGCAAGGAGCAAATATGTTGGTGATTTTTAGGATAAAATGAATGAAGAAGCTTGAGGAAGCTTTGTACGTGAATCACCATCCTTGATTTTTGTGAAATAATCAAATTGCCATTTAACCCCTCAAATATTCAAGTCATGCCATTAAGGGGGAAAGCTTTGGGAATTGATCAATTGAGTCCTTGGAAAAAGGCATGCAATTTGGTCCTTGAATTTCGGAAAAAGATCATCCAAGGACAAGTTGACAATTAAATCATATTCGGTAATTATTTCACGTAATAAACATTTTCAAATTATGAGATAAATTACAAGTTTAATATAAATTTCATGAAATTTTGATAAAATATAATTTATAAAATTATAATAAACATAAGAATGTAATTAATGAAATTCGGGGCGTTACACACCCACTTATAAAGTGGGCTTAGTTCTCCTCCCCAACCGATGTGGGACAAACACCTTTGGCTTTTTACACATACAACCAATTTGAATTCATAAAGAGTAAAATCAGAGAACTCCCATCGAAGTGATAACTAGATGGAGATTCAACACAACAACTGGAGATCGATTAATAGGAAGAAGCCAAGATGTTAATTCCATATACATGAAAGAATTGGGATCACGGGCTTTAAAAGATTGACGGACAATGGAGATTATGAAGAAGTGAATACTAGGGCGTGCCATTTGATGACTCTGAGGGGTACCTCTTCACCGGACCCTAAAGTACAAAAGAGAGATGTCGAGAAACTGGGAGTTGGATTAGACAAAGTTAAGGATATCCTAAAAAGAGTGGGTTGAGAGACTTCAAGACCACCGAAGACCATGATGCGATGATTGTCGACCGGGTTTAGAATGGTTCAAGATTTAATGGGATATGGAAGATTTCGGGGGAAAAGAATTGAAACAATCCCTCGAGACAATTAGGGGATTGTATAAAGGAAAAGAAAATGGCTCGAAGGTTAAGCATCGTCAATTAGAGATGAAGTTGGGAAGAAGGAATGAAATTGCCAAGCTCGGATCCGTTCAAGAAAGCCAAGGTCAAGGAATTAGGATCATGAGCTTTAAGACGTCAACTTTGACTCCTCACTCCATCTCCTTATGTTGAGGACTACAAGAAATGGTGAACAGTACATACATCATTCATGGCACGTGCATCATGCATTTTAATTGTTATATTTGACATGTGTTTTCCTTGTGCGTGTGCATATTGTTGTGTGTTTTGCTCGTGTATGTGTGTGTGGTTTTCTTGCGGTAAGTCGAGGGTCTTGTTTTCAACGGTCGTCCGGAGCGAGCAAACACTGATGGTTTAGCTCTCTAGCAAAAGGGACTTCTTGAGTTAGAAGGTGCGAGTGGGGGTGGCTCGATAACCACCCCATTCATGTAACACCGAGCTCTTGAGTAGTTGGAATGGATCAAACGAAGGGTGATGAATCAACTTGGATCCTCCTATCGTGCGAAACATTTTAGTTGCTCCTAGCCCGGATCAAATGGTGAGGAATTACTCCATCTAGATGTCAAGAAGTGATCAAACCCCTTGTGCATGAAGACCTTACCGGGCTAACCGTTGTCGGGAAGTCATGAACCTCGAACTTGGGTGAATACGGAATGTTGCTTGAGCTTGAAACTCGAGCAGAAGAACCTGGGGACCAGGTTCTCTTAAGCGGGGGAGATTGTGACACCCCGTCTGCACGCAAGTTCAGGTTAGTGCCACGTGTAAGTTTAATTTCCGTATTTGTGTTTATTTTTTATTTTAATTGATGCATCTTATTTGAATTTCTTTCATTTATTCAATTCTTATATGAGCTATGTGAAATATTTGATATGTTTTGCCCTATTTGAATGTTTGAGATTTTTAATTCGAACCCGAGCATGCCTAATTTATGTAATACGTGAATTATATGATCCTTGGACTTAATTGTATGATTTATATATGTTTTGGACTTGTTTGTTTTGTTTTGGTCTCAATTGAATTTTATTTCAAACGTTTGGACCAATTAGCAATTTGGCCACTCTTGAGTCATTTGTTCGTAACTTGAGCTCGGGAACTCGGATTCGAGTTTCCTCATCTCCATTGGACTCGCGTCAACAATTTGGATCCAATGGGACAAGCCTCATAACTTTTTGACTTCGTTCCGACCCACGACGATGCAGATTTCACCTTACGTACCTAGAACGCTTCTAAAACCTATATTTGACCCTAGACTTACTTTTGTACCTTCTCTTTGACCAAGAATTCAGCCATAACTCTCTCTCCCTCTCATTTTTGGGCTGAAAATCGTGCCCCCTCAAGAAGAAAGAAGAAAGGAGAAGCCATGGAAGGAAACCTCCATTTTTGCCCCTTTCAAGCTCAAGAACTAGTTTTTCTTGCTCCAATCTTTTAAGGTAAGAGTGGATTTGTTATCTCCTTATTCTTGTGCTTTTTTTACCCTACATGAATCATATTCTATGCTAGAGATTCCATGGTTTTGGCTTGAATGATGAATAGTAAGGGTTTGTTAGAGATTTGAAGAACTTGATCACTTCTTGCTTTCTTGGAGTTTTATGACTTATTTGATGATCTATGAAGTTTATTTGTTACATATCTATGAACTTAATACATGTTAATTGATTAGAGTATGATTCACCATTGATGTACTTAGAGGTTTTGCAAGAAAATGGATAAAACATTTGCATCTCTTGATTCCCTTGCTTTGTCGGTTAATTTCATGAAACTCGGGTTGGTATTTGCTCATTTTTCTTGCATATATTTGTAGTATATTTGCATCATTCCATGTCTTTACATTGTTTTTTAGGTTTGGGATGAGTTTTTATTGAATTTGCAAGCTTGTTTCTCAAATTTTTGTCCTCTGACCCAAATCCGCTGGGGTGGATTTTTGCTTTGAAAATAATCCACCGGGGTGGAGTTGAGGCAGGCCCTCGCGGAACTGTCTGCCCTAAAATCCACGGGGGTGGATTCCCCTTTCGAAAAAAATCCACCGGGTGGATTTAGGGCAGCGGCTCCTTTTCGCTCTGAACTTTATTTCCTTATTTTATTCGCTTATTTGCTTCTCTCCTACCCCTAATATGATCCCTAAGCTTTGCTAACATGTAATATTATGTGTTAATTTGCTTGTTTTAGATTTTTAAATTTTTTTGATATGATTTGAACGAGTTATGATTTAATATGTCTTAAGTGATACATGTAATTCTTTCTTGAATCGTTTGTCTCCCTTATGCATTTTAAACTTATGAACACTTTTATTATGCTATAATATGATATATTATGAGTTTATTTCATATGGTATGAGTTTAATTGTTGAATTCCTTATGTGATATCTCGTTATTTGCTCCGATATGCCTAAATATGAATCCATATGATATGCATTGCATCCATTTGCATTCACCGTGCATCTAAGTGGCTCATGATCGAGTCTAAGTCATGAGTTTATGTTTGTATGTCTCAGATTTGAGTTCGGGAGGTGTTGGTTCCGCCATTTAGCCTCTTCTTGGCCGTCAACGCTCATCCGTGAGCACTTTTGGTAAAAGGTGAGGTTTAGGTTTGTTTTCTTTTTTGTTAATACGACCTACAACCCTACGTGCTCGTTTTCAAGCCCGCATGTGACTATACTATTATATTTATATAATAGATAAGTGCTTATAAGATACGTTTATGATCTTGTCATAAGATAAAATATTTTGGAATATATATATGAGCATATGTGAGCTTGAAAATGATTAGCAACAAGGCTATGCTCCAAACCATGTGTCTTCATACAAGCTTTGCTTTTCTTCAACTTGATATGTTTCGGATGACACGGACAGGCACGTTAAAAGCATAGGCCGAGTTGCACGGTAAGGTATGCTAAGGTATGTAAGTTTGTTACGTTCTAATTATGTTAAGTTACGAGTTTTGGTATGTTAAGTCTTGTTCAGATTTGCCGGGCCCAGGGAATTGTTGGTAAGGACGCCCGGGAGGGCAAGGGCCTTCGGGTTAAGCCTGTGCACGATTTCCATTTGAAGTACTAACGCACGACTCTTGGAGGTTGAGGAGGCGTGGTGCTTCAAGCACAATATGGGTTAGCTACCCCTTGTTCATTGGTAAGAGTGGTGAGGGTTTGCTCCCCGAGCTACATGTTGTTGGGGTTGGATTGATTATGATTGTGTTTCCGGTTTTCATACGTATATTAATAAGTGGTAATTGAGCTATATTTTGTATATGACTCGATTTTGGTAAATGACTCGATTTTGGTAATTGAAGTATATATATGTTACCCATTTGTTAATGAATTATGTCAGAACTATTGATTTATGTATTAATTCGGGACAGGCTTCTAGGGATAGTTGAACCCGTTTTGTGGATTTATCTTCTTTAATTGTTGTAGTATGCTTCCGTTTTTTATTGTTTTGCGCGCTCTGGTCCTGTTTTAGCTCCGCCTGGCTTAGCGAGTGTGTGTAGGTTCCCGTTCGCTTAGTCTTGGGCTCATGTATGGATTTCTATTTCATATGTGGGTTCGGGGCTAGGTGCGGGGGATGTGGTGGCTCGCCGCTCCGGGCGCTATAGACCCTTTGTGCAGAAACTCTTCTGCATGAAAGTCCCCGGGAGGGGACTTTTGTGTGTAAAATCTCCCCGGGAAGGGAGATTGGTTTGGGAACTTTGCATGGCTTTTATTTGTGCATTGCATTGTTTTGTGCATGTTTTATAAATATTAATACATGCATGCATGGGTATGTATTTATATCTATATGTTTGCATGCATGCGTTTTGAAATTTAGTTAATTGTTGTGAATACATTCATGTTATACGTATATATATATATATATATATATATATATATATATATATATATATTTTATATTATATTATATGATATAGATATATACATTATATAGTGTTTAAATGCATGGTGAATTATAGGTTACTTAATTATTTGGAATTATGGAATTACATTATTACCTATTTCGTGTTTTTACCTAATTTCCGATCATGGTTTGAATGTATTTATTTATCTATTCTCTAATTGTAAACTTGATATAATTGAGCTATGATTGTCATATGAAGTTCATGACTTGAATTGCTACGAATCATGAAAGATATGAAATGTTTGGGCTTGAAACCTTCATGCTATGAATGTACTTGAAAGAATCACTTGAACTATGTGGCTTCATGACATCATTTTACTTCTTAAAGATCTCATACCATGTGCATAGCATTGTCGTGCGTCATATATAGTTCATTTAGAGTTTTGAGTCTCACGTATGCACCATGTCGTTTCTTATACAGTTTTCTCCAGGGCGGAGACGTGCCGGGTTCATAGGTTACTCCCAAGTTTTTATTTCTTCTTGGTATTGTTCGGTAAGGTTTTACAGGTGGGTTTCTCTTCTATTAGTTAAAATGACCCTATTCATCCAATATGCAAAGCTTTTAAGCCAAAGTATTATTTATATTAATATATATACATCGAGTCTTTTCAAGAGTAAATGATTTTGAACGTAAAACCCTTTTTCTTATGTATCCACCGAATGATTTTGGCGAGAACACGAATGAACGCACGGGCCTAGGGACTTGATCCCATGTACTAGTCGCACCATGAACTACGGCGAAACCAACCTCGTCAGGAGTTGGCGAGGAAGGGGAACCGGGCTAGTGGGGCTTCATGGACCCCCCACTAGCTGTATTGATTGGGAGACGCATTCTCCTGGATGGGTCCCCCTGGGGCACCGGTTACACCATCGGGAGGAACAAAACCTGTAAGTGGCATGGGTTCGCCCATGGTCCACCAGGTCAATATCTTCCGCTACGTATGGTAGACGCGTTTCTAATTGGAGGAAAAATGAGTAAATGTTATGAGTGAATGAATGATAATGATTGAATGATCGAATGGATGAATGAATGATTGACTGTTACATGATCGTAATAAATGAACGAATAAATGCACACACGAGGAGAAGGTTGGAAAATTCACCCTCTCGCTGGGCTCATGTATTGACGGCATGATTGTAATAAATAAACGAGATTGATAGTTGTAATCCCGGGCGTTGTTTTTTTTTTTGTTTTCATCCACTTGAGAAATGTTTTAAAACCTCGTACGGGATTATGACTCGCGTGTGCGCTTTAGTTTTTGTAATATTACAATATTAAACCCTGTTTTATACCCACCAATCTCCTATAGATTGAACCCGACTTTGTTTTAAGTTTTCTCTTGCAGTTGTTGGTGTGCTAGGCAGGATCTCGAGTCGGTTGTGTCGTGTGTGCGAGTTGGGTCACTTTATGCATATTGTAAATTGTATAAGTTATAGATTTATGTATAAATTGTTGATGATATTATATTGATTCGGGACAGGCTTCTAGGGATAGTTGAACCCCTAAAATTGTGAATTATGATTTATGCTTGAATTTCGGGACTAGGAATTTTGTTAGTGGAACCCCGTCGATTGCTAATTGTAATTATATTATGACTGATTACATGTTTTGCTTCCGCGCATGCATTTTTATTCTTTGAATATTTGTTATATGGTTTCGAAGTTAGCTCCCGCCTAGCTTAGCGAGTGAGTGGTCCCTGTTCACCGTGATTCGGCTCGTGTATGGACTTCTCATTTCATATGCGGGTCGGGTCTTGGTGCGGGGGTTGTGGTGCCTTCCGTTTGGGGCGCTACAATGGCCAAGCAGCAGCAGCAGCAACAGGTCAAGTATAAGCAACACACAGCAGCAAGACGGAGTAAAGGAAGCAGCAAAACGCACACACAACACCCCACAATCAGCTACAACTCACGTAGTAACAATGATGCAAATAGATTGAAGTTTAATTTCATCTTTTCAAAGCTTTCATGAAGTGCAGCCTGGTAGATCATTATAAACTCAAGCAACATGAAAATCATGCATATAAATGAAACATATACACCATATACACCACGTATCTAGCTCCAATTCAGAAACGAAACAAGGAAGGCCAAGATTTCAACAAAAATTCATATAACCCTTACTATTAACATGTAAATTCAATGCATGCTCAAATCTCCATGAAATTTAGCAAAAAAGCACTTAAAAGAAAGAGGAGAAGATGGAGAATAAGATTCTGGACTTACCTTTCGGATTTGAGGTGAATCGGAGGTGTGCGGAGCTTGAAAAGGCAAAAGTGAATAGTACAAAATCCCCTTCTTTTTCTCTCTTGGTTTGCTGCTCCTTTTTCCTTCTCTTGGCTGATGATTTCAACATAAGGGAAGGAGAGAGTGATAGAGGGTTAATTTAGGTCAAATAGGTTTAAATATGGGGCGATTTGGTTAAGAAATGGGTCGGATATAAGCAAAACGGGCGAGGGTGGTGAATATGTCACAAGGGTTCGGTTTGGGCAAAATTTGGGGGGATCAAACGGGCTTAGAAAAATACAAAACTAGGTTCTTTAGCTTTCACTCTTCGTTATGAGTCTGATGATTCTTCCGGAATGCGAATCCGAATTCTCGAGCTCAAGTTACGCCTTCCGAAACCCAAGGTGCGCTAAAACGAGTTAGGCCCTCAAGTCCCTAACAAATAAAACGGTTCTAAAAACCATAACAAATGAACTTAAAAACATAAAACGAACACGTAAATGAATACATAACATATATAACTCATGCATATCACGTAGTCACAACAATTAGAATCGAAAACGGGTTCAAAAGGATCAAGAAAAAGGCAAAAGAGGAAAAAACGTTCAAAATTCTAAATACATACTTAGAAAATAATTCAAATAAATTCAAGAATAACATTTAAACAATATAATAAGTATATATTTACATAAATAAATAATTTAAAAGAACAAATAACATACCTGTAGCGACGTACCTGTACGGTCGGACGAGCAGGATGTTACATTGATGGTGCCTTGGTGGTTTCCATGGGTGCCTTTCTTCTTGTGTAGCTTGAGGCAATGGGGGAAGAGAGAGTGAAGGGGGTGGTGGTGTTCAGACGGTGATGGTGGCGGGAGACCGTGGCGGCAGCAAGGTGGTAGCATGGTGGTGATGGTGGCTCGTGTGGTGCAGTGAGGAAAGGGAAGGAGAGAAAAAGGAGGATGAAGAAATAAAGAAGAAAAACATGGGAGGAGTAAAGAAAGAAAAGGAATTGGGGGGGAGGGGATGGGTGTGTGTGCCACATGTGATTAGAGGGAGAGAGAGAGAGAGAAGAAGTCAACATGTGGGGCCCGGTTGGTAGATATTTGTGCGGTGATATTTATATGGTTCCGACTTGAATTAAAATACGGTTGGGGTAGAATTAGGTTCCCGAATTAAATAAAAGGATAGGCAACAAATTCGGGAATCAATGAGGAATAAAAGTTAAGGCTCGAGGGAAAAGGAATAAACATGGTCGTGTGTGGAATTGCAAAACGAATAAACAATTTGTCGCATATACAAGTAACAATTAAATCACACAACAATAATTAAAGCTCGTAAAGCACTTAATCACATAATTAAACAAGTAAAACACGTAACACTCAGCCTGACCTCACTCGTGACGTCCTACTTGGTTAGTGTTGAAAGCACAGGGCGTCACACTTTTAATTTTTTAATATCCTATAAGTAGGTTCGATTTGAATTTTGGAATTGAATATTCAATTCCAATAAAAGATTACTGCACATTTTATTATATATATATATATATATATATATATATATATATATATATATATGTTTGAGATTAAAGTTGTGTGCATAAATTCTATCATCTTTTTTAGTACTTATATTTTTAGTTTATTAATATTCTCTCATTTTCTCTATCTTAAGCAAAGAATTAAGAGTTATTTTGGTTTTTAGAAAAGGTATTGGCGATGATATATAGATGAAGGATTTCAGGAGATGACATAATTTGGGTAATTTTGAATTATTTTTATGTTTGTATATGAACTGATTATATTGAATATTTGATTGTTTGTGCTTATGGGAGTAAGATATTACTAAATTTGTAGATTATGCTCCTTAATAGCGACTAGGTAAGTTGAATTCTTCTTATATAAAATTGTATTGTGTAATAATTATTTTTATACATATATTCTTACAAAAGAGATTAAAGTATATTTTGTGAATGCAGGTTGTTTGTCTGACGAATTACATTGGTGAATTATGTTAGATCCTGTCGAGAATCCAGACTAGACTTCAAAGTATAGAAATCGAGTTTGTAATATTAGGGAGTTAGAATAAGTTTGTAATATTAGGGAGTTAGAATAATTTTCTTGTATACAGATTAATCTCCTTGTGTAATATAAAATTATTGTTGTTTTGATGAGTTTCGTTAAAGAATCCATTTTTTTATTGGATGTCCATTATTTTTTTGTTTTAAATAAAAAAATCAAAGTGTAATTTCTTAGAATGTTATGAGTGCAGGAAGAAAAAATAACAAAAAGTGACATTTTGTCAAACGATATTATCAAAATAACAAAATATATAATTAAAAATAATATAAATTTAACACATAAATAAGTATCCCAACATTAATTATAGGGATATTTATTTGTATCTTATAAATTCTCTAATAGGACAAATATAAGTATCTCAGTAAAATAACTCATTGAAGCATTTTAAGTGTCCCAAACCATTATGCGACACCAATATATGCGACATTTATATTAACTGTCCGTAAAACTAAAAGTGTCTCAATATGTACCATATAAGGATGCTTTCTTGTGTCTCAATAACCAAATTTTGTTGTAGTGTTAAAATGTGGAGTATCGTTGTTGCCATAGAGGCATGGTTCGGAGTTCCATCACGACGAAGGTAGCGGTGTTGGCATTTGTGTTAAGTCGCTACTTATGTAGTGACGACAGGGAAAAGAAATATATTTCTAAACTAAATTTTATCACTTTTTGGGATAATTAAAATAATTAACAGATAATTGATAGATTAACACTAATTAACATATAATTATTAGTACTCAGCATGCTCAACAATTATGAGATAATTACAGATAAAAATATCATAATAGCATGCTCGTACAATAAAGTAAAATCTTCCACAGATTCGCAGATTTCATATATTCTCATATTATACGCAAGGGCATGAGATAATTATGCTTATTAGATTTCAAATATGATACAATCTTTATCCACAAATCTAAGCATGAAAGATTCCATACAATCTATATAATGAAAAACATCACAAATCTCTTAAAGATTATAATCCGATCATAATTTCATACGTCAATTAACACATAATCCGTGCATAATTTCATGAGCAAATTAACATATAATTTTGCAAATTAACACATAATCTTGTTCAATAGCTTTAACAACAGAGTGTTAACATGGCTAATTTAGGCTCTGATACCATTGTAAGCACACATAAACGGATTAACTTTTTGGCAGAAATGAGTTTTATTGTCGTCTTAAGCCCATGGTTACCTCGACTATAATCTTCGGGTGCTACTAGAGGCCCCATTGTCTCTCACGCCCCCAAATCTTTAGTCGTTGGATGATGGACTACTGTAAGAGAGATTATTTTATGTGGGTTTTTCTCTGGCTGTGTTCTTTTTCGTGTATCAGACTTATCTCACAGACAAGTCTTATATATGGAATAGAGTAGGGTTACGTAAACCTTTTTCTATCCTTTAGGAGTGCCACAACAATTATGAAAACTGCTCCCTAATCTTTAAGGATGTTGCCGAATTTATTTATGCAATTATATGTTTATTATATTGTTTAAATGCTAATTCTTGAATTATATGAATTACTTGTAAAGTGTTTTAAATGAATTTTGAACGTTTATGTTTGTTTGCCTTCAAATTTGATCTAAACATGCCCGTTTTCGATTTTGATTTTTGTGATAATTTGCTATGCATGAATTTTACGTGTTATGAATTTGTCTATATGCTCATTTTTCATTTTTGGATTTGTTTGATATGGTAACGCACCATAATTTATTTGTTAGGGACTTGAAGGCCTAACTTGTTTTAGCGCGCCTTGGGTTCCGGAAGGCGTAACTTGGGCTCGGGAATTCGGATTCGAATTCCGGAAGAAGAGTCGGACTCTTAATGAAAATTGGAAGATTTTGAACCTACCTTTGTATTTTTCTAAACCCGTTTAAACCCCCGTATTTTGCCCAAAACTTGAACCTCGCACAGATTCGCCACCCTTCACCATTTTGACCGTAATTTACTCGTTTTAACACCGTTTGATCCGATTCTTGAACCTATTTCATCCTAACACCTAAACCTACCCTCTCACTTGCTCATTTCAACCTTAAACCCGAGGAGGACCGAGAGAGAGAAGGCAGAAAGGAAGAAAAAGGGGATTCTCAGCACTATTAACCCTTGGAGGATTTTGAGCTCGTTTCTTTATCATTTCTTCTCCGATTCAAAAGGTATGAATGAATTATTTCTCTCCATCTTCTTTCCTTTCAGTTAAGTCTAATTTTTCTGAATTTGATGGAGATTTGAGCATGTTATGTGATTATATATGAATAGTAAGTGTTTTATGAAAATTTGATGAATTGATGTGGAATCTTGATCCATTTCTTGATATGAAACCATTTATGTGATCTAGATAGATTATATGTTTCATTTCTAAGCATGAAATTTGCGGCTTTTTGATCCACCTTTGTTGAAATGTGAATTTTGAAGAATTAGGACTAATTTGCTTCCTTGTTGCTGCATGGGAGTTTACAGCTATTGTTGTGCTTGTTTAAGGGTAGATCTTCTTTGTTTTTGTTGCCCTATTATTGCCCTTTTTGTTGCCTTTCGTGTGCTGATGTTGCTGCTTGAAGAATGGAAGAAAATAGGGGTTGCTACTGTTCATTTTCGCGACTTCTGCGAGCTGTCGCGGTCGCGACCAAAATCAGGCCATTCTTGGTCATGGCCGCGACCCAATTTTACCCATGTTTCGACTTGTGAAGGCTGGGATTGCCGAGGCTGGTGGTGGTCACGTCTGTGACCACTTTCAACCTGTTTTTAGTCGCGGGCGCGACCCATTTTGAGGCTACCTTCAAGCTGTTGCCACTGCACTTCTTTTTGTGTGATTTTTCTTTGTTTCGTCAGTTTGTTCGTGTCGCGCATGACCGTCTTAGCTCATATATGTTTAGTATTTGTTATATATCATGTTATGTGCTTTAATATGAATTTATAACGTAATTTCGATGCATATTCATGTGATATATGACAAGATATGTTTGTTATGTCTTCCTACGTGCATGCATGATGTGGTACTTCATTTACTTGCTTTGTTTTATATATCTTTGCTCGTTTTATGCTATGTATGTATTGTTAACATGTTTTATGACGTGTTATGCTCGTTGCATGAAATTTATGAATTTTTTTGACGTGAATTATGTGAATTATGGCTTAATATGAATTTATATGTGCTAAGTGTCACCCGGCTGCATTTTATGCGTATCAATTGTATTTGTTGCCCCTTATATAAACTCCAAATGTATGAACGCTCGTGGTACGCTATTATATGACTTAGTATGAGTTTATTTGACATGTGAGGAGATTGTTCATTTGATTACTGGTGGGATGTTTTGTTAATTGCTCCGATGTGCCTAAGTGTGAATTTTATGAAGTACATTGCATTATTTGCATTCATAAGCATATTCCGAGCATCTAATTGGTGTATTTTGAGTGTAATTATGTCTTTGACCTTTGTTTTGTTCAGAGGTTTGTTCCGAGAGTGAGGAGGTAGTCCTTAGGTGAGCTTTGGTTCGCTTTCAATCAGTGTGGCCGACAAGGTGAGGTTTTCTTTCTTTTGGGTAATACGACCTATAACCCTATATGAATTTTGAAGCCCGCATGTGACTTAAGTATATATATGTAAATAGATACATGTTTGATATGTATTTTGTGGGAATTGGCCCGTTTGTTATGAAACGTTTGAAAAACGCCTTTATGTGTACGTAAGTTATATTTTCGTTTGTTTGTTTTGAAAAAGGATTGGTGTGTGTGATTTTGAAACTAGCGAGTTATGGCTTTGAAAAATAATTCTGATTTTGAAAATTTAGAACTTTTGAACAATTTAAAAAATTTGAACATTTAGAAGGGCCCCGGAGATTTATATGCAAAGGAGCCCCGAGACGGTGTTGGGCCGTCGGGTCACTCCCCACTACGGTCTCCATACTTAAGGATTAACCCTGAACCCACCAGGAGGTTTGGTGGGGGATGGAGTCCTCGCTCATAAGCATCATGAAACTCACAACCCATACAGTGTGAACGATGGTTAGGGTAGGCACCACCCTTCCATCACCCGGAGAAGAGGTATGTCCGTTTGAATTATGTTTTTCGTTTGAATTTTGATTCAGAATTTTGATTATGAACGGAGTTAGGCGGTTTGAGACTCGCACTCACCGAGTTGTGTGATTTTGATTATGAAAATTATTCGTGAAACGGGAGTGCATTCCTAATTTATAAATTTTGACAATTTTGGCATTCGGCCTTAACTCTTTTCTATGTAACTAATATTACCGGCTAAAATGTTTTAGATTGCAAAAACCACGCCCTGGTTTATGAGCTTTCATGACTTTGGAATATGCTCTGATTCATGTATAAGTACGTGTGTGTAACAGCCCAAAACAGGGCCTGGATGAAAACAGTAAGTTAAGGCAGTGGTAAAGCGTTTATAGACCGTGATCCAACTTTTTGAATCATCGTGCGTTGCATTCTTACATGAACTTTGTGCTCGTATATGATCTGACATGCTTTAAGGGGGAATTCTTGACCTTTGATTCAGTTTACTATTCATAACCCGAGCCTACCTTGTTCATATTGCTACTCGAACCCTAGAGGTTCATCACACATGTTTCCTAATCGTTTGAACTTGTTTCCCGAACTCAGAAAGTCTTTCTTGAACCATAAGGGTATTTTTGGAACTTACCGACCAAAGTTACTATTCATCAGAAAATGAGCTTTTGATTCTGATACCTTTTTCAACCCAAGTTACAGTCGAATCGATCCTTGAGTCGAGACGAGTCTTTTGATATTATTCTTGGCTTGGAAATCCATTCCGGAACTTTGTTTTATTGAAAACGGTTTTGAAAACCCTAGTTTACTATTCCTTTTACGAACGGTTTTCATTCGGAAAATGTTTTCTCTTCGGATTTGCACTACTTGAGCTATTTCAAGATTTTTGAGATGTTTTACAACTCTTGATTCAAACCCTAGCTTGAAATTTTGAAGCGTACGTTCGTACGTGAGAATTCACTATTCATCCTACGTTTTCAACTTTTTAACGGTAAAACGTTTTATAGTCGATTTTGGACTCAAAACGCTTCTCGATTTATTTCTTGAATTTTGGAAGCAATCCGGACTTGAAAATCATTCTAGAAAGTCGTTTTTCACTCATGTCGAGTTTCGAGCTCAAAACTTTTATTCACTAAAACTAATGTATCTTTCAAACGGTAAATCCGATTTCGACGAATGAATATGCGTTTCGAAGCTAATTTTCTTGCCGTCGGAATGGTTAAACTTCCAGCCACTTATCCTCGAGCCTTGGGGGACGAAATTATAGAAATACCCCCAGCAGCCCATTTTTAGCTTCAACATCCCTAAAGCTTCTAGAAGATACAAGTGGATGAACTCTTGTTTTGCTCTCCTACCCTTAAGCCATCTCTAATTGCAAGGTGAGGGGCTTCTTCACACCTATATATACCCCTCTCATGGCATTTGAATCCTTGCTCAAAGTCTTGTGTTAACAAACACTCCTCTCTCCCTCCTTTCCCCTCTTGCCGTCGGCATCCCCTCCCCTTGTAGCTAGGTTAGTTTGTTTTGTTTATGTTATGTTAGTTTAGTTTATGTTTTTATGTTATGGTATGTTTATATTATGTTTAGGTTGGGTCTTAGGGTCTTCCCTAAGCCATATAGGATTTTATTTTATGCATTTATTATATAGTTTTCATGATATGTTTGTGTAGTTGTTTATATGTTCTAATTGTTTAGTATATGCTTGAATATGTTATGAATTGCTCTAGTATATGCTATGATCATGTGATATGCTTGTTATATTATGAGAATTGATGCATGATTATGGAATTTGAATTATGTTCATGCATGTTAGCTAATGGAATAGTGATTTACAATTTATTATGTCACAACTTATTACATGTTGATATGGAATTAAATTGTTACATGTTACATGCCTAAAGGTTTATGATATATGATATGATATGATATGAGATATGTTGTGACATGTTGTCACATTGTTATATGACTCTTGAATTATGAATTGAGCTTATGGTATGATTTGGATTAATGGATTAGTGCCTTGATCATGTTATACACTTTAATAGTGTCACATGTTATAACGTAAGATAGATTAGTGTTTCATAACTTGATCTTATGCCTTAATTGGATCTCTTAACTATAGGTTATACCTTTAACCTAGATCACATTTGATTATATTAACATGAACTTGAAATTATAGGTTATAATCAAGATCATAATTTAATTAGGGTATGTGTGTGTGTGCATGCCGTGTGTGTGTGTGTGTTCGTGCATGGTGTGTGTGTGTGTACCGCGTGTGTGTGGGTGTGTGTATAGTAAGGGTTTGACCCGACCCTTTGACCCGACATGTGAATAGTAACCGGTGAATAGTAATCGTGAATAGTAATCTTGAATAGTACTTTTGAATGGTGCTTTTGAATAGTAAAAATGAATTAAAACTTGTGCTTTCTCTATAGACATTTGCACCTAGGGTTTCCATATCCAGGGTCTAAAATGTGTTTTAAAAATGTGTTTTCTTTCGTGGACTTGTTTCTTTACCTAAGGTTTGCGATAGGATTCATAATTTGACTAAAGCTTACTCGGTTATAGTAAGATCATAGTCTAACGTTAAGAGTAACTCACTTTGACGTATTCCTTTGTGTGTTACCTTTCTTGAATACCTTAAATGGTATTACTCTCTTGTTTTACATGTTCCTTGTTCATTTGTTTCTTGCATTTCATATGCATCTTGGTTAGTAGTGGGTCTTAGTTCTTAAGCTCACTCTAGTACGCCACCTACAGGAGTTAAAGTTGAGCACTGGGATCCCCAGGGCACCGCATAATCTGTCTACCTACCTTTTGTTACTATTAGGTGAGGTGAAGTTATAAATGTTTTCCAACTGGAACCACGATTATACTATCGTATCATATGTTTTGAAATTCAAAGCTAAACCTTGTTTTGAACTATCCCTTTTATCGGGACATTCTCTTGAAAGGATCATTCATACTTTAATAGTATACATTGATCAACAGTACATGTTTTCCAAAGTTCTGCATTCTTGTTCAAAGACAGTTACATGTTTGCATATGTTTTCAAAGTACAGACAGAATCACATGTTTTCAGACAGAATCATATGTTTTACAGACAGCATCATATGTTACAGTTACAGTTTCACATGTTATAGTTAGCATACTGGAGTGTTACTCTGGTCATTGCTAATCTTAAATGCAAGCATACAGTTTACAGTTTGGGCCCGGCGGTTATGTGTGGAGGTGATGCTCGGGAGGTGAGCGCCAACGACATCACCAATACCGGCCGCCACACTTAGACTATTGACACCGACTTTTAACAGGAGGTTTGTTAAGTCAGGACAATTTGTCTGGGAACGGACAGCAAATCTGTTCCCATTACATGTTTACAGGTCGCCTAGGGCTAGCTACCCGAAGTGACAACCGGTGGAGGATGGTGCATGTTTGTATGCGTTGGTAAGAGTTGTTGTTGACCTTGGTCCGATAGTCTACTATGTGCGGAGTTTTTGTTGACCTTGGTCCGATGCTCTACTATATGTGGGGTTATTGTTGATCTTGGTCCGATACTCTACTAAACGTGGAATTATCGTTGATCCTGGTCCGACACTCTACCGAATCATGTTTTCTGGAGTAAGGATGGAGGAGCCTAGCTTGCGGGCAAAATTCTGTTTCATAAAGGATGGTTCATATCTGGAAAAGTTCACTTTACCCTTATCCCGTTTTATGAAAGAACTATGAACCATCAACAGCATATGTGTGCGCGTGTGATAGCATTCATGAAAATGTTTTATAACGTGCATTCTTTTACAGCATCGCATTCAAAGAGTTTTATCAACCGAACTTGTTTCGAGTTCTTCTTTAAAACATCGCATTTAACAGTTTTGAACTTTACTTCAAGTTCTTTAATTCAGTACTTTCTTTAAAGTATTCCCTCACTTAGTCCTTTTGGCTAATACCTCTCCCGTTTTCTTGCCTCGTGGTTTCAGGTCTTGCAGCCGCAGTCTAGAGGTATCTTGAAGCTCTAGATTGTCATTTTTGTTTCAGTCAGGACTTAGTATTACTTCCTCTTTTGCGTCCTGCATATGTTTTATGGCTGCATCACTTAATGTTTCTGTTTATGTTTTTGAATACTTGAGTATCTTTGTTATACTCTTTCTGCTACTCTGTTACCGATACATTGAACTCTGCTATATCGGTACTTATATGTGAATCTGTTATATGTTCTGATATGCCGAGTCTCTCTTACACGATCAATATGTTCTTGCTTGTTACATGCCATCACGCACATGTTTTGAAAAGTTTTAAAATACTCTGATTTTCCGCTGCATAGCCACATCGTTGTACATGTATAGTTCTGATAGACAACCGTTCGCTGGAGTATTTCTTGAGTGATGGCTCACACCATTACTTGAGAGGTGCTTCAGTGCGGGGGTTGAGACGCCGCTCTCCTCTTGTTCTGGTACGGGTGGGGGCGTTACAGCTCTGAGGTGGTATCAGAGCATCGGGTTAAGTAAGAAGAGACTTAACCTAGATTGCTCTCATGTTGCATCATGGATTGTTCACGCATTGCATCCAGGATCATTCTCATATTGCATCGAGACGGGATATTTGGGGATTGCATGGTTCTGTTATCTGGATTTCATATCTGTGGTATCTTCTGTATAGCTATGGCAGTTCAGCCACACCAGGATCCTAATCAGCAGATGGATGAGGCTTTCTTTGAGCAGTTTGAGGCCCCGCGTACTGTGGCAGTTTCTCACCGTAGAGGCACTCGTTTCTACACCTGGCGCAGGTCTAGGAACAGTGGCAGACCTGGGTATTCCTATCCTAACAGAGTTGTGCACTATCTCGAGTCTGAGAGAGATGGTTACTTTCAGGAGTATCAGAGGACCCGTGAGGTCAGGTTGGAGTCTCTGCGCTATCAGGATCAGTCACTGCAGTACCAGATTGACAGGGACATCGCTCGTGAGCATGCTGCAGAGATGACTCATATTGCTGATCAGAGGGCTGCTCGTATTGCTGAGCTGGAGGCAGATCTTATGCAGATGACTACCGATCGCGATACCTCTATGGAGCGTCACCAGCACTACCGTGCCCGTGTGAGAGCTCGCCTGTATGATACCTATCACTTATCCGATGAGCAGGCAGTTGAGGAGGTCGAGGGTCAGGATGTCAGTCAGGCCTCTCAGGAGCCCGAGCCTATGCAGGAGCAGTCTGATGGAGGCAATGGAGGGTCTGATGATGATGATGATGGCGGAGATGATCCAGCAGGACACGGACAGGGTGAGGTCGTTGCCGTTTCTGATGACACCACCAGGGGTTCTTTGGACCACAGTTATCAGGGTTGATTGCTGATGGGAGATTTTTGTATATAGTACTGATGCATATATATCTATCTATGGATGGCGGACGTATAGCCGGGACAGTTCAGGACTGACTTTTGGATGAGGGGATGTATAGCTCTGGTAGATGATCCCCGACTTTTGGCACCACGGATGACGGTTCATATGACTTGGTACCTACTAGGTTATTTTCAGCAGGGTTGGACGGATTGGTAAGGCCTGTAAGGGAGTCAACTCGATAGTATCGGGTCCTCCCCATTTTTTTGAATTAATACTGTTAACATGTGGCCTGTAGTAAATTTTACCAAACCTTGCACAGTTATAACACTTTCGGCTTTATGTTGAATATCTGTTTACTGCTTTCCATAACTGTCATTGCATGAGTCTTAGAGTTGCTTCAAGATACCATTAGGACCGTTGATAGGATCATGCCATTTCATTTATTGTTAGCATGCTATTATTCTTGATATGTTGGATACGCTTCTGGATATGTTGATCATGCTTCTGATCATGCTACAGTTCTTGTTAATATGACAGTACACGTTCTGTTCCCGTTTACATGTTGACCATGTTTTGGGATATGTTATACACGTTTCTGATATGTTGATATGTTACCCGAGCTTCTATTCACGTTTACATGTTGTCTGACAATTGTTTCTGATTATATGATATGTTTAGAGATCTTGAATCTTTGCTGACATGTTGTTATGGGAATGTGTTGTTCTCATACTTATGTGTGACTACGTAAGAATGTGAATACGTGGTTACGGATTCTGTGAATCATTATATGTTATGCATCAAATTTATGTATCTGAATGCTTGTGAATTCAGTAACAAGATGCCACCAAGAAGAGCACCCCGGAATCGTGTACCACCACTGCCACCCCAAAGAGATGTCACGCCACCCCCTGAAAGAGAAAGAACTCCGGAATTAAGGGATGTGCTATGACAATTTATGAGGGCTTGTGCACCGAGAGATAATCCTCCTAATGAAAGGTCATTGGAGAAGTTTCTGAGGATGAATCCGCCTAAGTTCTATGGAGAACCGAACGACATAAAGGCTGAGAATTGGATTACTAGTCTTGAGAAGATTTTCGAGGCTATGGAGATATACCCAGAGGATCGTGAACGAGTTCGGTATGCTACTTTTCTTATGGAAGGAGCTGCATACAATTGGTGGAAGCACGTTCAGCATATGTGGATTGAGAATAACGTTGAAGGAAGTTGGGATGAGTTTATCAGAGAGTTTCAGCAGAAGTATACGCCTCAAGTGACTCGTGATGCACGAGAGGCTGAGTTTATGAGTTTGGTTCAGGGAACTATGAATGTGATGGAGTATGAAGCTAGGTTTGTGAGGCTGATCAAGTATGCGCCTCATATTCTGAATGATGAGCGTCGCAAGACGAAGAGGTTTATTGATGGACTGAAGCCTGAACTTCGGTTGGCACTTGCATCTTTGGTTATTGAGACCTACAACCAGGCTGTTGATAGAGCGCTAAAGGTTGAAGCTGCACACAAGGAGATCAAGATAACTACTGCCCGTCAAGGACCTTCTAACCCTAAGCCTTATCAAGGTAATAAGCGACCTTCCGGATCTTTTCCCCAAGGAACTGGAAAGAGGCCAATGGTAATACCACAGCGTCAACAGCAGAATGCTCCACCGAAACAGTAAGCACAGAAGCAGAAAGCGCCACAGCAGTATCAGAAGGCGCCACAACAGTAGAGAGCACCCCAGCCAGGTCCAGAGGAAATTGTTTGCCGATATTGTCGCCGAACGGGACACACTGAGGAGAACTGTCGCAAGAAAGCTGGACAGTGTTTCGCGTGTGGTTCCCCTGAGCACCAGATGGATAGTTGCCCACACAAGATCAGGAGATTTGGGGTCCAGGATAAAGGAAAAGGAGTGGTGGGTACGACGAACAAACCGGTGGTCAGAGGCAGAGCTTATGCTTTGGATGGTAAGGAGGAGGTTGATCCTTCGTCTGTTGTGGAAGGTATTGTGCACATTCTTAACACGCCAGTTAAGGTCTTGTATGACCCAGGCGCTACGCATTCATTTGTTGCTTCTAAACTATGTGCGCATTTACAGTTTCCGCTTGAATACTTGCCATATAAATTTGAAGTGAGTTCTCCTTTGGGAACTTGCCTTGTTACGGATCAAGTATATAAACGCTGCCCTATATGTATTGGTACCCGTTGTTACCCGACGGATCTGATTGAGTTACCGATGACAAGATACGATGTTATACTTGGTATGGATTGGTTGTCTAAGTACCGAGCTAAGTTGGATTGTTACAAGAAAGAGATCATCTTGGAAGAAGATGAAAGTGGGACATCAGAAGGGAAAGTTGAGAAGTTATCAGTGATTTCTTCGATGGAAGCTAAGAAGTTGATTCAGAAAGGAGCTAGTGGATTTGTGGCTTATCTTTTGAATAGACCGAAAGATCAACTTAAGATCGAAGAAGTGGAAGTGGTGAACGAGTTCCTAGATGTGTTTCCTGAGCATTTGGATTCGTTACCTCCTGACCGAGAGTTGGAGTTTACGATCGAGACGATATCAGGAGCTGAGCCGTACTCAAAGACACCTTATAGAATGGCTCCAGCTGAATTAGATGAACTGAGAAAGCAATTGGACGAGTTGATTGAGTCTGGATATGTTCGACCGAGCACGTCGCCGTGGGGAGCGCCTGTGCTTTTCGTTAAGAAGAAGGATGGATCATTGCGTTTATGCATTGACTATCGGGAGTTGAACAGGATGACAATCAAGAATAAGTATCCTCTCCCTCATATCGAAGAGCTGTTCGATATACTTCAAGGATCGAAGGTCTACTCCAAGTTAGATCTTAGACAAGGGTATTATCAATTGAAGATAAGGGAAGCAGATATTCCGAAGACTGCTTTCAACAGCGGATACGGACATTATGAGTTTGTAGTAATGCCGTTTGGTTTGACGAATGCACCAGCTGCATTCATGGATATGATGCACCGTATATTCAAGCCGTTTCTTAACAAGTTTGTAGTGATCTTCATTGACGATATTTTAGTATTTTCGAAGACACCGGAGGAACATGCTGAGCATCTTCGAATCGTGTTACGCACTTTGCTGGATCACAAGCTATATGCGAAGTTCAGTAAATGTGAGTTCTGGCTTGAGAGAGTTACGTTTCTCGGACACATCATATCAGGATCTGGAATCGAAGTAGATCCCTCGAAGATCGAGACGATTATGGATTGGAGGTCACCGAAGAATCCTTCAGAAGTGAGGAGTTTTCTAGGATTAGCTGGTTACTACCGGAGGTTTGTCCAAGATTTCTCGAAGATAGCTACACCTCTCACTAAGTTGACAAAGAAAGAAGGGAAGTTTGAATGGACTGAGAAGTGTGAGCAAAGTTTTCAAAGATTGAAGGAGATGCTAACAACTGCACCCGTGTTAGTGTTACCAGAAGGAAAAGAAGGTTACACTATTTACACTGATGCTTCGAAAGAAGGACTAGGAGGAGTTTTGATGTAAAATGGAAAGGTGATTGCGTATGCATCAAGGAAACTCAAAACGCATGAAGTCAACTACCCGACACATGATTTGGAGTTAGCCGCGATAATTTTTGCTCTGGGAAAATGGAGACATTACCTGTATGGAGTTACGTTTGAGATCTTTACTGATCATAAGAGCCTGCGATATCTATTCACTCAGAAGGAGTTGAATATGCGACAGAGGAGATGGATGGAATTTCTGGAGGACTACGACTGCATTATTCAGTACCATCCAGGAAAGGCGAATGTTGTAGCAGATGCTCTAAGCAGGAAAGTTCGTTTGGCACAGATTTCTGCCAACCCCGAGGTTGAACAAAGAGAGAGAATGGAGGTGATAACTAAAGCTCGAGTCGCGAACGTTGTGATGATATCACCTTTGAAAGAACAAGTGTTGGAAGCTCAGAAGAACGACGAGTGGATCAAGAAATGTCTCGAATCTAAGGAGAAAGATGATGAGACCAAGTTCAAGGTTGATGAACATGGAATATTGAGGTACAAAGGTCGAGTATGCGTACCAACTGTTTTGAGGAAAGAGATTCTCGACGAAGCGCATAAGACTAAGTACACGATACATCCCGGAGGTACTAAGATGTATCAAGATGTTAAGACGCATTTCTGGTGGAATGGAATGAAGAGAGACATAGCCAACTATGTCAAGAAGTGCTTAACTTGTCAGAAAGTTAAAGCTGAGCACCAGAAGCCGAGTGGGAAGTTGCAACCATTACCGATTCCGACTTGGAAGTGGGAGCAAATCACGATGGATTTTGTCACTGGATTACCCAAAGTCAGAGGAGGACAAGATAGTATCTGGGTGATCATTGATCGATTGACAAAGTCAGCGCACTTTTTGCCAGTAAAGACGACGGATAAGGTTAGCTCGTTGGCAAAGCTTTACCAACAAGAGATTGTCAGATTACATGGAGTCCCGAACAATATAGTCTCGGATAGAGATCCGAAATTCACGTCGCACTTGTGGAAAGAAATTCAGACTTTGATGGGAACAAAGTTGAACTTCAGTACTGCAGCGCATCCTCAGACGGATGGACAATCAGAAAGGATGATCAAATACTTGGAAGATATGCTAAGAGCTTGCGCGTTGGACTTCCAGGAAAGTTGGAAAGAGTGTTTACCTCTTGTGGAGTTTGCATACAACAATAGTTATCAAGCTTCTATTAAAGCTGCTCCGTATGAAGCTCTGTATGGAAGGAAATGTAGATCCCCGTTATACTGGGATTTGGATGAAGCGAGATAATTCTGCCAAATGGATAAGAGAAGCGACGGAGAAGATTCAGATCATTCGCCAGAGAATGAAAGCTGCCCAGGACAGGCAGAAGAGTTATGCTGATCGACGAAGAAGGGATTTGGAATTCACAGTGGGCGAAAAGGTATTTCTGAAGGCATCACCAAGGAAAGGGTTTTCCCGAATTGGGAAAGGTGGAAAATTAAACACGAGATATGTTAGACCGTATGAGATACTAGAGAGAGTCGGACCGACTGCGTATAGATTGGATTTGCCTGTAGGTCTAACAGGAATCCACAACGTATTTCATGTATCTCAGCTTCGCAAGTGTTTCTCGGATGAGACAGAGGTTGTGCCGATAGAGGAGATACCGTTAGAACCGGATTTGACTTATGTTTTGAAGCCCGCTAAGATTCTAGACAGGAAGTTTCAAGAGTTAAGGAATAGAAGATTCCTTTGGTTAAAGTCCTTTGGAAGGGACATGGGACAGAAGAGGCAACCTGGGAGACAGAAGAGAAAATGCAGAAACATCACCCTGAGTTGTTTGCAGTTACAGCAGAAGAATCTGAGGACAGATTCTCTTTAAGGAGGGGTGATTGTAACAGCCCAAAACAGGGCCTGGATGAAAACAGTAAGTTAAGGCAGTGGTAAAGCGTTTATAGACCGTGATCCAACTTTTTGAATCATCGTGCGTTGCATTCTTACATGAACTTTGTGCTCGTATATGATCTGACATGCTTTAAGGGGGAATTCTTGACCTTTGATTCAGTTTACTATTCATAACCCGAGCCTACCTTGTTCATATTGCTACTCGAACCCTAGAGGTTCATCACACATGTTTCCTAATCGTTTGAACTTGTTTCCCGAACTCAGAAAGTCTTTCTTGAACCATAAGGGTATTTTTGGAACTTACCGACCAAAGTTACTATTCATCAGAAAATGAGCTTTTGATTCTGATACCTTTTTCAACCCAAGTTACAGTCGAATCGATCCTTGAGTCGAGACGAGTCTTTTGATATTATTCTTGGCTTGGAAATCCATTCCGGAACTTTGTTTTATTGAAAACGTTTTTGAAAACCTTAGTTTACTATTCCTTTTACGAACGGTTTTCATTCGGAAAATGTTTTCTCTTCGGATTTGCACTACTTGAGCTATTTCAAGATTTTTGAGATGTTTTACAACTCTTGATTCAAACCCTAGCTTGAAATTTTGAAGCGTACGTTCGTACGTGAGAATTCACTATTCATCCTACGTTTTCAACTTTTTAACGGTAAAACGTTTTATAGTCGATTTTGGACTCAAAACGCTTCTCGATTTATTTCTTGAATTTTGGAAGCAATCCGGACTTGAAAATCATTCTAGAAAGTCGTTTTTCACTCATGTCGAGTTTCGAGCTCAAAACTTTTATTCACTAAAACTAATGTATCTTTCAAACGGTAAATCCGATTTCGACGAATGAATATGCGTTTCGAAGCTAATTTTCTTGCCGTCGGAATGGTTAAACTTCCAGCCACTTATCCTCTAGCCTTGGGGGACGAAATTATAGAAATACGCCCAGCAGCCCATTTTTAGCTTCAACATCCCTAAAGCTTCTAGAAGATACAAGTGGATGAACTCTTGTTTTGCTCTCCTACCCTTAAGCCATCTCTAATTGCAAGGTGAGGGGCTTCTTCACACCTATATATACCCCTCTCATGGCATTTGAATCCTTGCTCAAAGTCTTGTGTTAACAAGCACTCCTCTCTCCCTCCTTTCCCCTCTTGCCTTCGGCATCCCCTCCCCTTGTAGCTAGGTTAGTTTGTTTTGTTTATGTTATGTTAGTTTAGTTTATGTTTTTATGTTATGGTATGTTTATATTATGTTTAGGTTGGGTCTTAGGGTCTTCCCTAAGCCATATAGGATTTTATTTTATGCATTTATTATATAGTTTTCATGATATGTTTGTGTAGTTGTTTATATGTTCTAATTGTTTAGTATATGCTTGAATATGTTATGAATTGCTCTAGTATATGCTATGATCATGTGATATGCTTGTTATATTATGAGAATTGATGCATGATTATGGAATTTGAATTATGTTCATGCATGTTAGCTAATGGAATAGTGATTTACAATTTATTATGTCACAACTTGTTACATGTTGATATGGAATTAAATTGTTACATGTTACATGCCTAAAGGTTTATGATATATGATATGATATGATATGAGATATGTTGTGACATGTTGTCACATTGTTATATGACTCTTGAATTATGAATTGAGCTTATGGTATGATTTGGATTAATGGATTAGTGCCTTGATCATGTTATACACTTTAATAGTGTCACATGTTATAACCTAAGATAGATTAGTGTTTCATAACTTGATCTTATGCCTTAATTGGATCTCTTAACTATAGGTTATACCTTTAACCTAGATCACATTTGATTATATTAACATGAACTTGAAACTATAGGTTATAATCAAGATCATAATTTAATTAGGGTGTGTGTGTGTGTGCATGCCGTGTGTGTGTGTGTGTGTTCGTGCATGGTGTGTGTGTGTACCGTGTGTGTGTGGGTGTGTGTATAGTAAGGGTTTGACCCGACCCTTTGACCCGACATGTGAATAGTAACCGGTGAATAGTAAGCGTGAATAGTAATCTTGAATAGTACTTTTGAATAGTGCTTTTGAATAGTAAAAATGAATTAAAACTTGTGCTTTCTCTATAGACATTTGCACCTAGGGTTTCCATATCCAGCGTCTAAAATGTGTTTTAAAAATGTGTTTTCTTTCGTGGACTTGTTTCTTTACCTAAGGTTTGTGATAGGATTCATAATTTGACTAAAGCTTACTCGGTTATAGTAAGATCATAGTCTAATGTTAAGAGTAACTCACTTTGACGTATTCCTTTGTGTGTTACCTTTCTTGAATACCTTAAATGGTATTACTCTCTTGTGTTACATGTTCCTTGTTCATTTGTTTCTTGCATTTCATATGCATCTTGGTTAGTAGTGGGTCTTAGTTCTTAAGCTCACTCTAGTACGCCACCTACAGGAGTTAAAGTTGAGCACTGGGATCCCCAGGGCACCGCATAATCTGTCTACCTACCTTTTGTTACTATTAGGTGAGGTGAAGTTATAAATGTTTTCCAACTGGAACCACGATTATACTATCGTATCATATGTTTTGAAATTCAAAGCTAAACCTTGTTTTGAACTATCCCTTTTATCGGGACATTCTCTTGAAAGGATCATTCATACTTTAATAGTATACATTGATCAACAGTACATGTTTTCCAAAGTTCTGCATTCTTGTTTAAAGACAGTTACATGTTTGCATATGTTTTCAAAGTACAGACAGAATAACATGTTTTCAGACAGAATCATATGTTTTACAGACAGCATCATATGTTACAGTTACAGTTTCACATGTTATAGTTAGCATACTAGAGTGTTACTCTGGTCACTGCTAATCTTAAATGCAAGCATACAGTTTACAGTTTGGGCCCGGCGGTTATGTGTGGAGGTGATGCTCGGGAGGTGAGCGCCAACGACATCACCAATACCGGCCGCCACACTTAGACTATTGACACCGACTTTTAACAGGAGGTTTGTTAAGTCAGGACAATTTGTCTGGGAACGGACAACAAATCTGTTCCCATTACATGTTTATAGGTCGCCTAGGGCTAGCTACCCGAAGTGACAACCGGTGGAGGATGGTGCATGTTTGTATGCGTTGGTAAGAGTTGTTGTTGACCTTGGTCCGATAGTCTACTATGTGCGGAGTTGTTGTTGACCTTGGTCCGATGCTCTACTATATGTGGGGTTATTGTTGATCTTGGTCCGATACTCTACTAAACGTGGAATTATCGTTGATCCTGGTCCGACACTCTACCGAATCATGTTTTCTGGAGTAAGGATGGAGGAGCCTAGCTTGCGGGCAAAATTCTGTTTCAAAAAGGATGGTTCATATCTGGAAAAGTTCACTTTACCCTTATCCCGTTTTATGAAAGAACTATGAACCATCAACAGCATATGTGTGCGCGTGTGATAGCATTCATGAAAATGTTTTATAACGTGCATTCTTTTACAGCATCGCATTCAAAGAGTTTTATCAACCGAACTTGTTTCGAGTTCTTCTTTAAAGCATCGCATTTAACAGTTTCGAACTTTACTTCAAGTTCTTTAATTCAGTACTTTCTTTAAAGTATTCCCTCACTTAGTCCTTTTGACTAATACCTCTCCCGTTTTCTTGCCTCGTGGTTTCAGGTCTTGCAGCCGCAGTCTAGAGGTATCTTGAAGCTCTAGATTGTCATTTTTGTTTCAGCCAGGACTTAGTATTACTTCCTCTTTTGCGTCCTGCATATGTTTTATGGCTGCATCACTTAATGTTTCTGTTTATGTTTTTGAATACTTGAGTATCTTTGTTATACTCTTTCTGCTACTCTGTTACCGATACATTGAACTCTGCTATATCGGTACTTATATGTGAATCTGTTATATGTTCTGATATACCGAGTCTCTCTTACACGATCAATATGTTCTTGCTTGTTACATGCCATCACGCACATGTTTTGAAAAGTTTTAAAATACTCTGATTTTCCGCTGCATAGCCACATCGTTGTACATGTATAGTTCTGATAGACAACCGTTCGCTGGAGTATTTCTTGAGTGATGGCTCACACCATTACTTGAGAGGTGCTTCAGTGCGGGGGTTGAGACGCCGCTCTCCTCTTGTTCTGGTACGGGTGGGGGCGTTACAGTGTGAGTGTGTTAGCCTCCTCACTAGTCTTTAGGACTGACCCCTCCTCGTTGTCTTTTTTCCCCCTTTTGTTTCTTCGAGTTTGTAGGTGCAGGTTCGGTTTGAGCTAGGCGGTAGTTTCTTTTGATTTGTCCGAGTCTTAGTTCGAGTCCTTTAGCATTCTGCACCTTTACTTTTCCGTTTTGGTATTATGTTAAGTATGAATATGTATATGAATTGCGAGGTATGAATTATGAAATTATGAACTTGTAAGATTTATTTGGCCCGGGATCGGTATATTTGTATAAGTATGTAATTTAATTGAATTAGTTGGATATTATATGTATGTTTGTTGATCCTGTAGCTTCCGCAAGTGTTTTGATTTTTGTTGCGCACTCTGAATTAGGTTCTAGACCGCCTTGCTTAGGTGTGATTTTGTATGTCACCCGTTCACTGTAGTTTGATGCGTGTATGGAGTTTCTATTTCATTACACCCGTTGGGTTATGGTGCGGGGGATGTAGTGCTCTGCACTCCGGGGTGCTACATCTAAAGTGGTATCTGAGCTCTCGGTTGCAAAACCGGAGCTCTTGTGTCGTGTCGGGTGTCAGGTTTGTCTAGGTCGTTTGGCTTAGGATTATGTTTTTGTTTACATTCACTATCTCATTTATGTGAATTATGTGACGCCCCGCTTCTCGATCAAGGTATGTTTTGGTACGAGAGTGAACGATTTACCTTGCTTTGCATGATTTATGTGAAATTATACCTCAATTTGATCGTCGTTTTGTGCTTATGTGAAATCTATGATTTGCATGGTATTTGTGACTTCTTGATATGTTAATTACGTGTTCGTATAGTCCTTGTTGAGCTTTGATAGCATGCTTCGCGATTAAACGAAACTATGTGCCTATTTGGATATTTAAAGTATAATTAGGGACAAATTGGTAAATTTATATTATCAAGCCTGGATCTAGTTAGAACTTAATGAATTTGGGTATATAATTTGATTATGAGTTCGTGGGTTCTTGAATCGCTCAATTCGTAGTTCGGATGAAGAAGTTATGGCCATTTTACGAAAAGTCAACCTTTTAAGCCTCAATTGTTGACCTGCGACCCAATTTCGAATTTAACATAATTTGAGACCTAATTTCACTTATAACCCGCTCCAATTGACCCGGTTTGTGACCCAAATAGCTAACCCAATTTGTTAAATCAGATTTTAACATTCCAAAACCCATATTACGTTATTTTGCAAGATTCAAACTCACTTTCCTCTCAACCCATTCATATTCTCTCAAGAACACCAAGAACATCTTCAAGCACTCCCAAGAGACAAGATTGAAGATTCAATCTGGAGATTCAAGATTAAAGAACTCGACTTTCTCTTCGATTTCCAGCTCTTAAGGTAAGGTTTATGTGCTTTTTTGTTGGGTTTGTGTTCTTGAAGGTTTTGAGCTTATATTTGATCTAGGGTTCTTATTTGTTGGATTGAATTCGAATTTCTTGTTGGAAATATGTTTATTTTGGTGTTAGAAACATTTTAGTATAAGAATTTCTTGTTTTTATGCTCTTATGTGAAATCCACTATTTTTTACCTTTGAAGCTTTTATGAAGGATTCTTGCATGTTCATGTTCCTGTGTGTTTTAGCTTGATTTCGTGTTGGATTCTTGTTCCTTAAGTAATATCATGAAGAATGTGATTAATTCCCTTAAGCTTCTCTCATGATTGAGGATTTCACCATTGTTGAGCTTGAAACTTGAATGACTTGAAGAAAATGATGTTCTTGTGTGAAATTATTGAATTTCTTGATGATTATGTGTTCTAAGGTGTCCTTGACATGTTATTCAATGTTAATTGATGTTTATTCATGTTGTATAAGTTTCAAAGCATGATTTTGGAGTATTTAGAATGCATTTTCGTCATTTTTTTAGCATATGTTCGTATTTGAGGTTTTGCTCGAGTTGTGTCTCTGTACCGAGACATGACTATGTCTCAATTTTGGCTTAAGGAGAGACACGCCCGTGTCTCAAGGTAGATTTCAAACCATTTTGGTTTTATACCGAGATACGGCCGTGTCTCACTTTACACTACGGGGGAGACACGGCCGTGTCTCACCTCTTTTGTGTAACTGCTGTTCATTTTGCTTTTCGTTCGCTTATTTCGTTATTTCCTTGCTTTATTTTCACTTCCATTACACTACCTACACCCCTAGTATAATATGTTATACTTGGAATCATGATTATACATGTTGTAATGCCTTGCATACCTCGATCATGTGTAATAATGTGCTAAGAATGATTCACATGTTATTATTGCTTATCTTATGACTTGAAAGCTTGTAATTGCTACACTTATGTTATCTTTGGACATTCATAGTGCATCATTAGCGTATTTACATTTACTTTGAAACTGTGCATCGTTTGAATTGGTTTCGAGTCGTGTCTTACCCTTGTTAGTACGTTTGTCTTGTTAGGTGGTGAGTCTCCGGACGAGTAGCTTGTTTGCTCATGGTTGGCCTTCGAAGTTCTTGGTAAAGGTGAGGAGTTATGATATAAAATGTTTTCAAAATTGTGGACACATATGACCTATCATGTTTGATGATTTAGACCTCCGTTTTCAAAGCATATATGTAGGCTTTATAAGCCAAGTTTTGTGTGCATTGCTCGTATTACGGTTATTGTATATGGAAAATGGTTTGAAAGTAAAATTTGAGTTGGTATATTGGATAAGTTCCCAAAATGCTCTTCGAACTTTCATTGAATATTATATACGTAAGAGTTGTGTAGCGAGATTTTTTGCCCCATGCAAGGACGCTTGCTTAGGTGGATGTTCTAGCGCTTGGGGACCAAGGTGAGTGATATTCCAGGAAGGAAAGGGCCGACGGAGGTCCTCATTCAAAGTTCCCACATGTAAGAACTTATTAACTAAAACTCCGAGGAGGTTTCGGGGTTAAGGTTTGCAAGGGAGAGGCCATTTTCATGGACCCCTCTCTTCATATGGTAAGGATATTCGGGGGCTGTACACCCACGACATCAATGGTGTAAGGATGGATTGGTTTGATTTCGATTGGTTTGAGAAGTAAGGATGGAATGCTCGTACTTGCCGAGTCGGTGCTTTGGTTCATGATTCGTGTTATAAAATTTGCATTTGTTTTGAAAATAAGTTGGATCATGAACGTCTTTGTTTTGAGCATGCATTGAACCTCTTACAGTACCTATATTATGTAACTTCTCCTCACCGGTTCCTTTTGAACTGACTTAACTTACCTTCGTGTCCGCTGGTTGCATTTTGGAGTCAAGTTAGGTGGGGTCTTGTTGAGTGTCTTGTCTTTGAGTCTAGTTTGTACTCGTTGTGCTTGTAGCATACTTTACCTTTTATGTTATGTTTCGGGATTTATGTATTTAGTATGTATGATATTTTATTATGCTAGTTTGGACCGTGTTGGTCATTACATTTCGTACTTTGAGCATTTTGTCACGGTCACTTTATTTGATGAATGAATGAATTTTATGCACGTGTTAGGTTTTGATTTAAGCTTCCGCATACTTGTGTTTGAATTACTTGCTTTGTGAGTCTAGTACCGCCTAGCTAGGATGTCTGTTTATCACCGCTTGCTTCGGTCTTGGCGGGTATATGGATAGCAATTCTATATACAAGCTAGGTCTGTAGCGCGGGATAGGCGTAGATGCCCTCGTGGGGTAGTTACAAATTATTTGTTATTACTTGTGTTAATTGTGCACATGAACATGCAGAAAACCCTGCATGCATCGATATCCCCTGTGTTATGCCTAATTAGCTTGGATACCCACTGTGTTATGCCAAATTAGCAGTCTGAACTCTGTGATTTGAAAATTCTCAAAGAGAACCCTGTGATTATATAAATTAGCACTAAAACCCTGTGATTGTATTAAAGTTAGCACTCAAAACCCTACAACCACAACTGTAGGGTTTGAAATTCTAATTGAGTGCTAATTTATTACAATCATAGGGTTCGCTTTGAGAATTTTGAAACCACAGGGTTCTGAGTGCTAATTAGGTATATCACAGGGTTTTTGATGCAATAAACTCTTCTTGGAAATTGTGTTTTATTTCCGGATATTGTTCTAGTAATCAACAAATATCACTGGGGAAAAAGGATAAAGGAAACAAGTGCTTTCAGTCTCCAAGAAGATTAGAGAATTTTGGACCTCCGAAGTGAATTGAAGATGATGATGTCAAGACCGAGAAGGGATATCCCAGATGATATGGTTTTGGAAAACTTGTTTGGGGAAGTTCCAAGAAAGGTGAAGTACATCTTCCATTTAAATTCAAGGTCGAGCTTCAAGGTATTTTAAGAGAATGAAATTGAAATTCAAAAAGTTCGAGAAAAGAATTTCATTCGAGTAAATCCCTCCAATCTCAATGACAAGAAGACTTCAAGAATTCTTAAATCTTGAAGAAGAATTGAAGAAGAAATGATTTTAGATTATTGTTCACGAGATCAAGTACCGATGAAGACGGATCTAAGGTTCGAAGTTATACACAAGGGCGTAGGAAATATCTAACAGATTTTCGAGCTCCAGAGATACCTATGTGGTTCGAAGAGATAAAAGAGACGGTTAAGAAGAGATGAATGTAACGCCCCAATTTTTAGACAGTCAGGTACGCTCGACACGTGTGGGTTTCGAGCGTTAGGATTTTATTTTATTACTTTCGTTTATTCAACTTATATGTGTTATATTAATTTTATAAATTGTATCCCACTATGTTTACGTGAAAATATGTGAAATATCTATCAATTTGGGAATTACTTTATAAATTGAATTCATTTGGTACGTGAAATAATTGTCGAACATGAATTATTTGCTTAATTGTCTTTAATTGAATATTCTTGTAAATTAAGGGACCAAATTGCATAACCTTTTCATGGATTTAATTGACCATTTATCAAACTACTTATACTTGATTGCATAACTTATACCTTTGGAGGATTTAATTGCAAATACTACATTTTCTCAAGAAATATCACGTTATATGCTTCTTCCATCTTCCATTCATTTCATTTCAACACATACACACCTCCTTATTTGCTCTCCTTCTACCGAGCCAAAACTTCCAAGAAGGGAAGAAGAATTTCATTATTTCAAGCTATTATTTTGGAGGAATTATGAAATTTTGGAGCATCATCATCATCCATCTTCATCTCTTTTCTTCTTTTTCCACTCAAGGTAGATATGCTCATATTCATATGAATTCATGAATTAACATGTGAAGCTAGGGTTGATGATTTAAACTTGATAATTTGTGTATTTGTTTTTAGAAGTATGATTACATGCTTGTACCTTGAATTTCATGTTCAAATCTTGAGATTTATGAAATTATATGATGAATTCATACATGAGCTTGAAATGATGATTATGATGATTAAAGTGTGGTTTGTGTGGTTATGTTGGGTTTTTATTATACGTTAAGCATGCATATATGTTCCTTTTCATGAATTATAGCATTTGGGATTTAATTATAAGAGTTTTGGTGAGATTTGGAATGTGATCATGCTTCCCCTGTTTTCCCGACACCCCTCCGCTGTTCCAATTGCTCTGGTTTTTCTACTGTAGTAAGTATTTGAAGTGTAGAATACTCTCCTTTTTACGGTTCGTTGATATCTATTTTCGTTTGGACTTATGGCCGTTTAAATTTGGTGCCGCCAAACTGTCACGAATCTGCATTAACCCAAATTTGGACCTAAGCCATTTTCATTCCGCTTTGAAATAAATTACGAGCCATACATCATCAGAAAGGTCTTTGTGTCTAGTTTCAAACCCAACAAACAAAACTCAATTCCAAATTCTAAAACTTAAAATATTTCAGTTTTCTGACAGCATGCGTATTTCCAAAAAAACTGGAAATGTGACAGCTTGTATCTAGTGACTTCAAATCCAATTTTCGAACTTATACAACCTCTTTTCTGAAAACTGTTTTAATGGAATATTCCTAACATATTAAGGTTTATCTCTGCCAAATTTCGCGTTCATCCGAGCTCGTATGATGCTTGAAAAAAATTCCGAACGACACTGCTGTTCTGTCCCCTATTTTGCCCTGTTTCTGATCTGATTTTTTCCGACTGAGCAGATGCTGTAAACCTTTGAATTTTAAAAAACTGTTTTATATAAAAGTACCTATATATGTGCGGAGTATACCTACAAAATTTCAAAATTTTTCGACTTCGTTTGATGTGGTAAACTCACCTATCTTTGAAAGGTGTCACTACAACAAAGTTGTTGTATTGTTTAAATTTGATCGAAAATCTATAATTTTATAGAAATATTTAGGAAATGAGAGCAATACCATTTAAAAGATATGGCTGTCTAGTTTTCTAGGAATTTGCGGTTCGTTAAAATACCTTTCGAGCAATAAGTTATGTTGAATTTTCTACAACGTGCGCATGTAAAGAATTTCTGCATAAAATTGAGATTTTCACTTTCAATTCCAATGGTTTTATTGATCCCAATTTGTGATTACATGATCAATTACATGCCATAATATGAATATCTCATGCTACATTCGTGAATGCATGTCATCTCGTTACCTGATCATGCCGTGCGTCATATTTGGTACCATTATTGAGCCCTATCTCACGAGTGCACAAATGTTTCCATTTCTTATCCAGTTCTTCTCCAGGACGGAGATTGTTGATCATGAGCACGTTTATGGATCCATGAGTCGTCGTGTCGCCTGTCAGGTGAGGTTTAATTCTAGTTACATAGAACCTGTACAACCTATACGTGAGCTTTCGGCCAAAAGGTATTTATATTTATACTTTTCCATGAAACTACTCATGATTTCAAGCAAGTCACGTTTAATGCAATCAAGCCATGTTCATGAAAACCAAGCAAGCCATATATCGTGCATGTTTTAGGCGAGTAAGCATGATTGTTCACTTTGGGCCCGAGGGTAGTGGCTTGAGCCAACTGGGAAAGCATGGGCTGACGGGTAACTCTCGCGCTATCCTCACTATATTGGGATGACCCCTGAATCCGCTAGGAGATTAGTGGAGGAAGGAGTTCCAGGGTTAGGGATTCATGTACCCTCTGCTCAACATGTCGTGGATGGTAAAGGCCAGCTACCTTTCCATCATTGGAGGGAGAAGGAGACTGGGGACGGGTCCGGCACCACGGATTGTCCTCGGGTTATTGCATGATTTCTATTCTTTGATTGTATTGCCTGAATACACTATCGCACTAATGCACGGTAATTGAATTGCATGATCACCTATTGATTAATTAAGCAAGCATGATTTATTTACATTTGGAGTATGGTTGGAGAATGCCCTCACTCGTCGGGCCATGTATCGCATGAAATGAATTGAATGGGTAATTAAATTGGACAGTTGTATTCTCGGGCGAAGAATATCTCATTATTGAACTTATAGTCTTTTCTTTTCCAAATCTTTACCCGAGAATATAACTTGCATATTAACTGCGCTAATATTTATTTAAACCCCTCACTCAGTCTTCCATAGACTGACGCCTCCACCTTTCAGGTACGTGCAGGTGCGTGCTAGGCGGGAATCGAGTCAAGTCCAGTCTTTGCATTTCGAATCATGCACGGTTCATTTATTTATTGTTACATATGAAATTATTGCTATTGTTATTGATACAGATTATGTATTATGGAGCTGATCATGTATTGATATGTGAGACATAGTTAGAGATAGCATGTTTTGATACTTGGTATGTGATATTGGATATATTATGCTTCCGCGTTATTTCTGATGCATTTACAAGTTAGTCACGCCTAGCTAGTTGTCATTTTATTTTATTGTCACCCATTCGCTGCAGGTTGGTTCATGTACGGACTATCCATTTCGTGTGTGGATCGACCTGTAGTACGGGGGTGTGGCATCTCCATGTGCAGGGATGCTACATCTTAAGTGGTATCAGAGCCCGGTTGCAAAACCGGGGTTCTAGTTTCGTGTCATGTCAAGTCTAGGTCGTACGGCATAGGTATTGATTGCTAATTGGAGGGTCTTGCATTTTGTTTGAATTCCTTGATCTACTTGAATTCTTTGAATGAATTGACTTACTTGATGTTTTGGGCAATGCATCGAATTATGTTGTTAATTGTTGATTACTTGATCTTGAATTGTTGAAAATGTATATGTTCAATGTGGTTATTTTGAAACTTTGCTGAATTAGTTGTGATCTTATGCATCAAATTCATGTCCTTGGTATCAATTATGTGACACGAGTATGCCTTACCCACATGCATTTATTTCAAAAGAAAGTTGTAAGTTACAGGTATGGAAATGATATCAAACCATGCCAATCGTTCAACAACTTCAATCTACTACAAGATTTCTTCTTTACCTTCGGGACGGGTAAGAAAGTGTGTGGGAAATTCATACAAGGACTTGAGAGCTATTATCATTTTATCGGGTAGGATTCAAGTAGTGGAACCCGTAGAAAATAAAACCAATTGTGGGAACTTATACTACCGAAGAAGTAGATCAATCGGGCTAGGAGGTTTATTTTCATCCAAGGAAGATTTGGGGCTATTGACGATCCAAGGTTCAGAATTTTGTGTAAGTTGAGGATTTTTAGCTAGTGGGAGCCGAAATTTAGACATGAGAAGAAAGCAATTCAAGCAATTCGGGTCAAAGTAAAATTTTGGGAATTAAATGCGGGAGAAATCAATTAAATTGGGATTCAAGACTCAACAATTAGAAGAAGTGAACAACCGGTTTATGGGAAGCCAAGATACTAGAGATTCTATATCCGGGTGGATTTAGCCTATTGTCCCGATCCAAACTGAATTGTCGTGTTGTGAGGATGAATTGGAAGATATAGAGCAGCAAATGAAAATGATAAAGAAAGGCAAGTAACAACTAAGGCGAATACTGGGACCACCGTTGGAGATTAATTCCTTGAGAATTACCAAGATAGCAACGACATGAGCGTAGAAGCATTTGAATTTAAGAATTACAATCTCGAACCATCAATTTACACAAGGTACTACAAGGAAGGTTACAATCAAGAAATTAATTATGGGGAAGGTTCGGGAACCATTTAGACATCGATAATCGGGTAGGAGTTAAGTTCAAGGAAAATTTAAAATCAAGTCAGGGAAATGTATAAGTCAAGGTTGGAGACTTTTGAAGATTAGAAGACCGTGGGGGGAAAACTAGAGAATGGTCAACGACTCGAGACAAGCTTATAATTCGACCAACCAGGAATGGGTGCCGGATTAAAGTTTAGCATTACTACGGTGACAGGTTCAATGCATTCATAAGCACGTGCATCACATATATTAATTAATTGCCTCTCGTTTATATATGTTGCCATAATTGTCATTCAAGATTTCATACTCGATGTGTTAAATGCGTTATTTAAATTATTTAGTTTATTTAAATTTCGTTGCGTATACATATAATCTTCAATAAATATAATTGTTCCAACGTGCTACATTTCAAATTATTTATTAGTATAAGTTGTGCATTAACATTTTAACCGGCAAACATTATTTAGTGTTTATTGTTAATAGGCTCTCCCTATTGTTTGTCCCAATTATTGCTTCAATCCATTTATACCAACTCGAGTTAAAGAAGAATATTCTTTAGTTATTGGATGTCATGTGGGTAACCGGGGCATCCGATTCTATTTGAAGTCCAGTAATATTTTTAAAAGTCCGGGGTACTTGTTGGTCTATGTTTTAAAATAATTCGACTTTACATGGATATGGGAGGAATCTGGCACTTGGGGAATTATTGGGTTTCTCTTATTCGAGCAAGGGGCATTGAATTCGTGGGTTAACGGGAATCTTTATCTCGGGGGAATTAGATGGAGGGAAATGGAATCTGGAAATGCTGATAAGTTCAAGCAGATAAGTGTTCAATAGTTTCTTCGACCTTCAGAAATTATTCAGCATCTTGGAGATGCAGTGGTGCAGGAGAATGAACTTTTTCTTGCTTCAGGTCGTGTGGTCGGTTTTGTAAATATCAACCCTCTGGAAGCAATAGGTGGCAAGTGCAATGTTGTTTGCACTTCTACCGATAGTAAAAATCCACAACCTTTATCTAAGGAACATTGATGGCTGATTATGTTTCATCGGATTGTGGGATGTCGGGAATTACAGATATCAGATCAGATTGGCGATATAGTTGGAGAAATCAAGAAGCGGTAAACAAGGTCAAGGGATTAGACAATTTCTATTTTCTTAAGGGGGAGAGTCGGTCGGAAAACAAATTAAAGACAGAAGTTAAGATCTCACTCGGGGAATTTGGAACTTCAAGAAAACCAATTCTTTATGGAGCCATCTATCAGAACCATGTGAAAGAAGTTTTCAATGCCTTAAATCGTTTCTTTTCCTTACATAAAGAAAAGTCTCATCATCGATAAGCATCTTTGCTTTATTACTGGTCTTAGAATATGGATTTGTTGGTTTTATGATCCTCGTGGAATTTCGGGAGGTCAGCTGGCTCAGTAAATAGAAAAGGATTCAACTTGATTAATGTTGGGGTCCCTTCCAGGTTAAAGATTGTTTTAGCTATACATAGGGCAACCATGATGATCTAGAACTCTATGCGAACCGCTCTCCATGCGTGCTGCTCCCGTCACCTTTTGCCGGGAAATTTATGTTTTCTTCCTTGCCAACGCATCTTAGGAGATTGAAGTCTTGAAAATTACCGATCGAAGATTAATCCTTTTCTTCGAGATAATTCGCTGAGTTGTTGGAGATATCATCAAATTTCAGGGGTCAAAGGAAAGTTCAAATGATAATCGAATCTGAGTCTATTGTTGGTAATGAGAATGGGAGAGACAAGGATTTCTATGAGTTGATTGAGTATATTTGATTAAGGATGAGAATCCTACATGAGAAACATTTCAACAGGATCTGTTCCTTTAGCTCTATGAGTGTGTGCCGGCTAAATTACTCTCGCGGGATGATATGATAAATTCGTTCTTTTATTTTTGGATAAAGAGTTGCTTGGAATACAAAGCCGGTCTTTTAAGCTTGAGCACTCAACCGCTCTATAATCAGAAACTCAAAGGTTGGGAGGTAACGCTGGGCTAAGGTAGCTGTCAAGAATTAAAACTTTGGGTTGTGGCGACAGAAGAGATAAAGAATGGGATCACGGGATAAAGAGCAAGTGGTTGTTGAAGTTTAGGTACAAATGGGGCGATTAAGGATTGGCGTTTTGGGTTAGAGGAGAATTTAATCGAAGAATCAAGCAGTCAACTGAACAACTACAACACCAGAATTTTAATCTCCGATGAACGGTACATTTGAACATGCATATCACGAGCCTCATTTATTTTATTAATTGTCGTATATGATTCGTTGTTATTTATTAACTTACTCTTATGTGAACAATAAATTGTGTAAATTGGTATTTTTTATCTGTTCCTTATGTGATAAGTCTATAAATGTTTATATAATTGTTCACCTGAATTTTATTTTGTATGTGTGAGAGACGAGGTTCTCTCAGGGTCGCCAAGAGACGGGGTTCTCTTATTACTTGTTCGAGAGACGGGGTTCTCTCGTTGTTGTTGAGAGGCGGAGCACTCTCATTATTACCTGCTACTTGTTAAATTGTTTTAGTGGAAGGCTAGATTTTCTTTCGAGTGTTTAGGCTCCGGAAAGTTGAGGGTCGTGACTTCACAACTTTGGAGGACCCTTGTGAATTGAAGATCTCTTCCAAACTAATCCCCGACGGGGAATGGCCAACCCGCGTGGGATTAACATCTAAGAGCCAATTAAATTCCAGTTATTCGAGGCAGTGGATCTGGGGACTAGATCCTCTTAAGGGGGAGAGAATTGTAACACCCCAATTTTCAGACAGTCAGGTACGCTCGACACGTGTGGGTTTCGAGCCTTAGGATTTTATTTTATTACTTTCGTTTATTCAACTTATATGTGTTATATAAATTTTATAAATTGTATCCCACTATGTTTACGTGAAAATATGTGAAATATCTATCAATTTGGGAATTACTTTATAAATTGAATTCATTTGGTATGTGAAATAATTGTCGAACATGAATTATTTTCTTAATTTTCCTTAATTGAATATTCTTGTAAATTAAGGGACCGAATTGCATAACCTTTTCATGGATTTAATTGACCATTTATCAAACTACTTATACTTGATTGCATAACTTATACCTTTGGAGGATTTAATTGCAAATACTACATTTCTTTAAGAAATATCACGTTATATGCTTCTTCCATCTTCCATTCATTTCATTTCATCACATACACACCTCCTTATTTGCTCTCCTTCTACTGAGCCAAAACCTCCAAGAAGGGAAGAAGAATTTCATTATTTCAAGCTATTATTTTGGAGGAATTATGAAATTTGGAGCATCATCATCATCCATCTTCATCTCTTTTCTTCTCTTTTCCACTCGAGGCAGATATGCTCATATTCATATGAATTAATGAATTAACATGTGAAGCTAGGGTTCATGATTTAAACTTGATAATTTGTGTATTTGTTGTTAGAAGTATGATTACATACTTGTAGCATGAATTTCATGTTCAAATCTTGAGATTTATGAAATTATATGATGAATTTTTACATGAGCTTGAAATGATGATTATGATGATTAAAGCATGGTTTGTGTGGTTATATTGGGTTTTATTATACTTTAAGCATGCATATATGTTCCTTTTCATTTGTGATTTAATTATAAGAGTTTTGGTGAGATTTGGAATGTCTTCATGCTTCCCCTGTTTTCCCGACACCCCTCCCCTGTTTCAATTGCTCTGGTTTTTCTACTGTAGTAAGTATTTGAAGGGTAGAACATTCTCCTTTTTACGGTTCGTTGATATCTATTTTCTTTTGGAGTTATGGCCGTTTAAATTTGGTGCCGCCAAACTGTCGCGAATCTGCATTAACCCAAATTTGGACCTAAGCCATTTTCATTCCGCTTTGAAATAAATTACGAGCCATACATCATCGGAAAGGTCTTTGTGTCTAGTTTCATACCCAACAAACAAAACTCAATTCCAAATTCTAAAACTTAAAATATTTCAGTTTTCTGACAGCATGCGTATTTCCGAAAAAACTGGAAATGTGACAGCTTGTATGTAGTGACTTCAAATCCAATTTCCGAACTCATACAACCTCTTTTCTGAAAATTGTTTTAATGGAATACTCCTAACATATTAAGGTTTATCACTGCCAAATTTCGCGTTCATCCGAGCTCGTTTGATGCTTGGAAAAATTTCCGAACGACACTGCTATTCTGTCCCTATTTTGCCCTATTTCTGATCTGATTTTTCGGACTGAGCAGATAATGTAAACCTTTAAATTTTACAAAAATGTTTTATATGAAAGTACCTATATATGTTGGGAGTATACCTATAAAATTTCAGAATTTTTCGACTTCGTTTGATATGGTAAACGCACCTATCTTTAAAAGGTGTCACTGCAGCAAAGTTGTTGTGTTGTTTAACTTAGATAAAAAATATGTAATTTTACAGAAATATTTAGGAAATGAGACCAATACCATTTAAAAGATATGGCTGTCTAGTTTGGTAGGAATTTTGCGGTTCGTTAAAATACCTTTCGAGCAATAAGTTATGTTGAATTTTCTACAACGTGCGCATGTAAAGAATTTCTGCATAAAATTGAGATTTTCACTTTCAATTCCAATGGTTTTATTGATCCCAATTTGTGATTACATGATCAATTACATGCCATAATATGAATATATCATGCTACATTCGTGAATGCATGTCATCTCGTTACTTGATCATGCCGTGCGTCATATTTGGTGCCATTATTGAGTCATGTCTCACGAGTGCACAAATGTTTCCATTTCTTGTCCAGTTCTTCTCGAGGACGGAGATTGTTGATCATGAGCACGTTCATGGATCCATGAGTCGTCGTGTCGCCTGTCAGGTGAGGTTTAATTCTAGTTACATAGAACCTGTACGGCCTATACGTGAGCTTTCGGCCAAAAGGTATTTATATTTATACTTTTCCATGAAACTACTCATGATTTCAAGCAAGTCACGTTTAATGCAATCAAACCATGTTCATGAAAACCAAGCAAGCCATATATCGTGCATGTTTTAAGCGAGTAAGCATGACTGTTCCCTTCGGGCCCGGGGGTAGTGGCTTGTGCCAACCGCGAAAGCATGGGCTGACGGGTAACTCTCGCGCTATCCTCACTATATTGGGATGACCCCTGAATCCGCTAGGAGATTAGTGGAGAAAGGAGTTCCGGGCTTAGGGATTCATGTACCCTCTGCTCAACATATCGTGGATGGTTAAGGCCAGCTACCTTTCCATCATTAGAGGGAGAAGGAGAGTGGGGACGGGTCCGGCACCACGGATTGTCGTCGGGTTATTGCATGTTTTCTATTCATTGATTGTATTGCCTGAATACACTATCGCACTAATGCACGGTAATTGAATTGCATGATCACCTATTGATTAATCAAGCAAGCATGATTTATTTACATTTGGAGTATGGTTGGAGAATGCCCTCACTCGTCGGGCCACGTATCGCATGAAATGAATTGAATGGGTAATTAAATTGGGCAGTTGTATTCTCGGGTGAAGAATATCTCATTATTGAACTTATAGTCTTTTCTTTTCCAAATCTTTACCCGAGAATATAACTTGCATATTAACTGCGCTAATATTTATTTAAACCCTTCACTCAGTCTTCCATAGACTGACGCCTCCACCTTTCAGGTACGTGCAGGTGCGTGCTAGGCGGGAATCGAGTCAAGTCCAGTCTTTGCATTTCGAATCATGCGCGGTTCATTTATTTATTGTTACATATGAAATTATTGCTATTGTTATTGATACATATTATGTATTATGGAGCTGATCATGTATTGATATGTGAGACATAGTTAGAGATAGCATGTTTTGATACTTGGTATGTGATATTGGATATATTATGCTTCCGCGTTATTTCTGATGCATTTACAAGTTAGTCCCGCCTAGCTAGTTGTCATTTTATTTTATTGTCACCCGTTCGCTGCAGGTTGGTTCATGTACGGACTATCCATTTCGTGTGTGGATCGACCTGTAGTGCGGGGGTATGGCATCTCCATGTGCAGGGGTGCTACATCTTAAGTGGTATCAGAGCCCGATTGCAAAACCGGGGTTCTAGTTTCGTGTCTTGTCAAGTCTAGGTCATACGGCATAGGAATTGATTGCTAATTGGAGGGTCTTACATTTTATTTAAATTCCTTGGTCTACTTGAATTCTTTGAATTAATTGACTTACTTGATGTTTTGGGCAATGCATCAAATTATGTTGTTAATTGTTGATTACTTGATCTTGAATTGTTGAAAATTTATATGTTCAATGTGGTTATTTTGAAACTTTGCTGAATTAGTTGTGATCTTATGCATCAAATTCATGTCCTTGGTTTCAATTATGTGACACGAGTATGCCTTACCCACATGCATTTATTTCAAAAGAAAGTTGTAAGTTACAGGTATGGAAACGATATCAAACCACGGCCAATCGTTCAACAACTTCAGTCTACTACAAGGTTTCTTCTTTACCTTCGGGACGGGTAAGAAAGTGTGCGGGAAATTCATACAAGGACTTGAGAGCCATTATCATTTTATCGGGTAGGATTCAAGTAGTGGAACCCGGAATAGAAAATAAAACCAATTGTGGGAACTTATACTACCGAAGAAGTAGATCAATCGGGCTAGGAGGTTTATTTTCATCCAAGGAAGATTTGGGGCTATTGACGATCCAAGTTTCAGAATTTTGTGTAAGTTGAGGATTTTTGGCTAGTGGGAGCCGAAATTTAGACATGAGAAGAAAGCAATTCAAGCAATTCGGGTCAAAGTAAAATTTTGGGAATTAAATGCTGGAGAAATCAATTAAATTGGGATTCAAGACTCAACAATTAGAAGAAGTGAACAACCGATTTATGGAAAGCCAAGCTATAGAGATTCTATATCCGGGTGGATTTAGCCTATTGTCCCAATCCAAACTGAATTGTCGTGTTGTGAGGATGAATTGGAAGATATGGAGCAGCAAATGAAAATGATAAAGAAAGGCAAGTAACAACTAAGGCGAATACTGGGACCACCGTTGGAGATTAATTCCTTGAGAATTACCAAGATAGCAACGACATGAGCGTAGAAGCATTTGAATTTAAGAATTACAATCTCGAACCATCAATTTACACAAGGTACTACAAGGAAGGTTGCAATCTAGGAATTAATTATAGAGAAGGTTCGGGAACCATTTAGACATCGATAACCGGGAAGGAGTTGAGTTCAAGGAAAATTTAAAATGAAGTCAGGGAAATGTATAAGTCAAGGTTGGAGACTTTTGAAGATTAGAAGACCGTGGGGGGAAAACTAGAGAATGGTCAACGGCTCGAGACAAGCTTATAATTCGACCAACCAGGAATGGGTGCCGGATTAAAGTTTAGCGTTACTACGGTGACAGGTTCAATGCATTCTTAAGCACGTGCATCACATATATTAATTAATTGCCTCTCGTTTATATATGTTGCCGTAATTGTCATTCAAGATTTCATACTCGATGTGTTAAATGCGTTATTTAAATTATTTAGGTTATTTAAATTTCTTTTCGTATATATATAATCTTAAATAAATATAATTGTTCCAACTTGCTACATTTCAAATTGTTTGTAAGTATAAGTTGTGCATTAACATTTTAACCGGCAAACATTATTTAGTTTTTATTGTTAATAGGCTCTCCCTATTCTCTGCCCCAATTATTGCTTCAATCCATTTCTACCAACTCGAGTTAAAGAAGAATATTCTTTAGTTATTGGATGTCATGTGGGTAACCGGGGCATCCGATTCTATTTGAAGTCCATTAATATTTTTAAAAGTCCGGGGTACTTGTTGGTCTATGTTTTAAAATAATTCGACCTTACATGGATATGGGAGGAATCTGGCACTTGGGGAATTATTGGGTTTCTCTTATTCGAGCAAGGGGCATTGAATTCGTGGCTTAATGGGAATCTTTATATCCGGGGAATTAGATGGAGGGAAATGGAATCTGGAAATGCTGATAAGTTCAAGCAGATAAGTGTTCAATGGTTTCTTCGACCTTCAGAAATTAGTCAGCATCTTGGAAATGCAGTGGTGCAGGAGAATGAACTTTTTCTTGCTTCAGGTCGTGTGGTCGGTTTTGTAAATATCAACCCTCTGGAAGCAATAGGTGGCAAGTGCTTGTTTGCATTTCTACGGACAGTAAAAATCCACAACCTTTATATAAGGAACTTTGATGGCTGATTATGTTTCATCGGACTATGGGATGTCGGGAATTACAGATATCAGATCAGATTGACGATATAGTTGGAGAAATCAAGAAGCGGTAAACAACCTCAAGGGATTAGACAATTCCTATTTTCTTAAGGGGGAGAGTCGGCCGGAAAACAAATTAAAGATAGAAGTTAAGATCTCACTCGGGGAATTTGGAACTTAATAAAACCAATTCTTTCTGGAGCCATCTATTAGAACCATGTGAAAGAAGTTTTCAATGCCTTAAATCTTTTCTTTTCCTTACATGAAGAAAAGTCTCATCATCGATAAGCACCTTTGCTTTATTACTGTTCTTAGAATATGGATTCGTTCGTTTTATGATCCTCGTGGAATTTCGGGAGGTCAGCTGGCTCAGTAAATAGAAAAGGATTCAACTTGATTAATGTTGGGGTCCCTTCTAGGTTAAAGATTGTTTTAGCTATACACAGGGAAACCAGGATGATCTAGAACTCTATGCGAACCGCTCTCCATACGTGCTGCTCCCGTCACCTTTTGCCGGGAAATTTATGTTTTCTTCCTTGCCAACGCATCTTAGGAGATTGAAGTCTTGAAAATTACCGATCGAAGATTAACCCTCTTCTTCGAGATAATTCGCTGAGTTCTTGGAGATGTCATCAAATTTCAGGGGTCAAAGCAAAGTATAAATGATAATCGAATCTGAGTCTATTGTTGGTAATGAGAATGGGAGAGACAAGGATTTCTATGAGTTGATTGAGTATATTTGATCAAGGATGAGAATCCTATATGGGAGACATTTCAACAGGATCTATTCCTTTAGCTCTATGCGTGTGTGCCGGCTAAATTACTCTTGCGGGATGATATGATAAATTCGTTCTTTTATTTTTGGATAAAGAGTTGCTTGGAATACAAAGCCGGTCTTTTAAGCTTGAACACTCAACCGCTCTATAATCAGAAACTCAAAGGTTGGGAAGTAACGTTGGGCTAAGGTAGCTGTCAAGAATTAAAACTTTGGGTTGTGGCGACAGACGAGATAAAGAATGGGATCACGGGATAAAGAGCAAGTGGTTGTTGAAGTTTAGGTACAAATGGGGCGATTAAGGATTGACATTTTGGGTTAGAGGAAAATTTAATCGAAGAATCAAGCAGTCAACTGAACAACTACAACACCAGAATTTTAATCTCCGGTGAACGGTACATTTGAACATGCATATCACGAGCCTCATTTATTTTATTAATTGTTGTATATGATTCTTTATTATTTATTAACTTACTCTTATGTGAACAATAAATTGTGTAAATTGCTATTTTCTATTTGTTCCTTATGTGATAAGTCTATAAATGTTTATGTAATTGTTCACCTGAATTTTATTTTGTGTGCGTGAGAGACGGGGTTCTCTCAGGGTTGTCAAGAGATGGGGTTCTTTTATTACTTGTTCGAGAGACGGGGTTCTCTCGTCGTTGTTGAGAGGCGGACCACTCTCATTATTACCTGCTACTTGTTAAATTGTTTTAGTGGAAGGCTAGATTTTCTTTCGAGTGTTTAGGCTCCGGAAAGTTGAGGGTCGTGACTTCACAACGTTGGAGGACCCTTGTGAATTGAAGATCTCTTCCAAACTAATCCCCGACGAGGAATGGCCAACCCGAGTGGGATGAACATGTAAGAGCCAATTAAATTCCAATAATTCGAGGCAGTGGATCTGGGGACCAGATCCTCTTAAGGGGGAGAGAATTGTAACGCCCCAACTTTCAGACAGTCAGGTACGCTTGACACGTGTGGGTATCGAGCGTCAGGATTTTATTTTATTACTTTCGTTTATTCAACTTATATGTGTTATATTAATTTTATAAATTGTATCACACTATGTTTACGTGAAAATATGTGAAATATCTATCAATTTGGGAATAACTTTATAAATTGAATTCATTTGGTACGTGAAATAATTGTTGAACATGAATTATTTTCTTAATTTTCCTTAATTGAATATTCTTGTAGATTAAGGGACCAAATTGCATAACCTTTTCATGGATTTAATTGACCATTTATCAAACTACTTATACTTGATTGCATAACTTATACCTTTGGAGGATTTAATTGCAAATACTACATTTCCTCAAGAAATATCACGTTATATGCTTCTTCCATCTTCCATTCATTTCATTTCATCACATACACACCTCCTTATTTTCTCTCCTTCTACCGAGCCAAAACCTCCAAGAAGGGAAGAAGAATTTCATTATTTCAAGCTATTATTTTGGAGGAATTATGAAATTTGGAGCATCATCATCATCCATCTTCATCTCTTTTCTTCTCTTTTCCACTCGAGGCAGATATGCTCATATTCATATGAATTCATAAATTAACATTTGAAGCTAGGGTTCATGATTTAAACTTGATAATTTGTGTATTTGTTGTTAGAAGTATGATTACATGCTTGTAGCTTGAATTTCATGTTCAAATCTTGAGATTTATGAAATTATATGATAAATTTATACATAAACTTGAAATGATGATTATGATGATTAAAGCATGGTTTTTGTGGTTATATTGGGTTTTATTATACTTTAAGCATGCATATATGTTCCTTTCCATGAATTATAGCATTTGGGATTTAATTATAAGAGTTTTGGTGAGATTTGGAATGTGTTCATGCTTCCCCTGTTTTCCCGATACCCCTCCCCTATTCCAATTGCTCTGGTTTTTCTACTGTAGCAATTATTTGAAGTGTAGAACAGTATCCTTTGGACGGTTCGTTGATATCTATTTTCGTTTGGGAGTTATGGCCGTTTAAATTTGGTGCCGCCCAACTGTCGCGAATCTGCATTAACCCAAATTTGGGCCCAAGCCATTTTCATTCCGCTTTGAAATAAATTACTAGACATACATCATCAGAAAGGTCTTTGTGTCTCGTTTCATACCCAGCAAACAAAACTCAATTCCAAATTCTAAAACTTAAAATATTTCAGTTTTCTGACAACATGTGTGTTTTCGAAAAAACAGGAAATGTGACAACTTGTATGCAGTGACTTGAAATCCAATTTCCGAACTCATACAACCTCTTTTCTGAAAAATGTTTTAATGGAATATTCCTAATATATTAAGGTTGATCTCTGCTAAATTTCACGTTCATCCGAGCTCGTTTGATACTTGAAAAAAAAATCCGAACGACACTGCTGTTCTGTCCCCTATTTTGCCATGTTTCTGATCTGATTTTTCGGACTAAGCAGATGATGTAAAACTTTGAATTTTACAAAACTTTTTATATGAAAGTACCTATATATGTTGGGAGTATACCTATAAAATTTCAGAATTTTTCGACTTTGTTTGATTTTGTAAACAGACCTGTCTTTGAAAGGTGTCACTGCAGCAAAGTTGTTGTATTGTTTGACTTTGATCGAAAATCTGTAATTTTACAGAAATATTTAGGAAATGAGACCAATACCATTTGAAAGATTTGGCTGTCTTGTTTGATAGGAATTTTGCGGTTCATTAAAATACCTTTCGAGCAATAAGTTATGTTGAATTTTCTACAACGTGCGCATGTGTAGAATTTCTGCATAAAATTGAGATTTTCACTTTCAATTCCAATGGTTTTATTGATCCCAATTTGTGATGACATGATCAATTACATGCTATAATATGAATATATCATGCTACATTCGTGAATGCATGTCATCTCGTTACTTGATCATGCCGTGCGTCATATTTGGTACCATTATTGAGTCCTGTCTCACGAGTGCACAAATGTTTCCATCTCTTGTCCAGTTCTTCTCCAGAGCGGAGATTGTTGATCATGAGTACGTTCATGGATCCATGAGTCGTCGTGTCGCCTGTTAGGTGAGGTTTAAATCTAGTTACATAGAACCTGTACAACCCATACGTGAGCTTTCGGCCAAAAGGTATTTTTATTTATACTTTTCCATGAAAATACTCATGATTTCAAGCAAGTCACGTTTAATGCAATCAAGCCATGTTCATGAAAAGCAAGCAAGCCATATATCGTGCATGTTTTAGGCGAGTAAGCATGATTGTTCACTTTGGGCCCGAGGGTAGTGGCTTGAGCCAACCGGGAAAACATGGGCTGACGGGTAACTCTCGCGCTATCCTCATCATATTGGGATGACCCCTAAATCCGCTAGGAGATTAGTGGAGGAAGGAGTTCCGGGCTTAGGGATTCATGTACCCTCTGCTCAACATGTCGTGGATGGTAAAGGCCAGCTACCTTTCCATCATTGGAGGGAGAAGGAGACTGGGGATGGGTCCGGCACCACGGATTGTCCTCGGGTTATTGCATGATTTCCATTCTTTGATTGTATTGCCTGAATACACTATCGCACTAATGCACGGTAATTGAATTGCATGATCACCTATTAATTAATCAAGCAAACATGATTCATTTACATTTGGAGTAAGGTTGGAGAATGCCCTCACTCACCGGGCCACTTATCGTATGAAATGAATTGAATGGGTAATTAAATTGGATAGTTGTATTCTCGGGAGAAGAATATCTCATTATTAAACTTATAGTCTTTTCTTTTCCAAAGCCTTACCTGAGAATATAACTTGCATGTTAACTGCGCTAATATTTATTTAAACCCCTCACTCAGTCTTCCATAGACTGACGCCTCCACCTTTCAGGTATGTGCAGGTGCTACGCAGGAATCGAGTCAAGTTCAGTCTTTTCATTTCGAGTCATGCCCGGTTCATTTATTTATTGTTACATATGAAATTATTGCTATTGTTATTGATACGGATTATGTATTATGGAGATGATCATGTATTGATATGTGAGACATAGTTAGAGATAACATGTTTTGATAATTGGTATGTGATGTTGGATATATTATGCTTCCGCGTTATTTCTGATGCATTTACAAGTTAGTCCCGCCTAGCTAGTTGTCATTTTATTTTATTATCACCCGTTCGCTGCAGGTTGGTTCATATACGGACTATCCATTTCGTGTGTGGATCGACCTGTAGTGCGGGTGTGGCATCTCCATGTGCAGGGGTGCTACAATGAATAAGCAACAGTTGGAGTCTCACACACTACTTATGTGAGGCAAAGACCCAATTTGAGTTTGAAGATCAAGTAAGAGACCCGAACTTCAAGAAATTCTTGAGAAATTTCAATATATCAAGAAGAAGATGCGATTTCCAAAGAGGGATTTGATGTCTCTCCACCGGAACTAATTCAATACTCCTATTGGCAAAGTCCAGATTACATGGAAGAGATTCATGAAAAAGAGATTGAAGGAATGCTTCAAGCGTGGAGAATTTTAATAAACGGTGAAAGTTTGTCCGAAGAACTACTAGAATTCGAAGGCTTCAAAATGCCGTAACTTCAAGATCCCGGTTGAAACACAAGATGACCCTTTTGAAAAGTAAGGAAGTTGGCACCGAACTCGACACTTCCACCATGGTGCACGGTACACTAATGCATACATGGCATTTCATACATGCATATTTTAATTTCGGGGAAACCCGTTTATGTGATTACTTTCTTTTCGTTGCTTTTAGTGCTACTTGTTGCTTACTTGTTGATTCTTACGTGTGAGCTCTCTTTTTAGAGAGTTTGGTTAGGTCGAGGGTCGAGTGGTCGTGAGTTATGAGGGTCGAGCTGTCCGGTGTTTCATTTGAAGGCGCCTAGTGAGGTACGGGGTTAGCTTAGGCATGGGTTTGTGGACTGTGAGCCGTGATGGGGCTTGTGGTTGTGTCTAGGAGGTCAGTTCGGGGCTCAACGATATTTTCGGGTAATAGATCAAAGGCTAGCCCATTTATATCTTTTGTGGAAGGGATTGGATATTCTGAGACAGTGTGTCGGGCTTTGTGACTTGCCTTTAGGGCTAACCGAAGGGTCGAGTCAAGCTTGAAGAGACGAGGATCGTAGTAAGACTCCCTTGATGTTTCCTTGAAGGTTTGAATTCGTTACCACCCGAGAGGGACATTGAGGTTGTCGTGGTCTTTATCCTGGAGTTGACTTTGAAGATTCTCTATCGGATGACTCCAGCATGGAGGTTGGAGTTTAAGACGTAGTTGATGAGCTCTTAGAACGTAGTTTCATCCGTTCGAGTGCTTCTCCGTGGAGTACTTTGGTCCTATCTAAGGAGAGAACGGGACTTATGATGAATATAAACTGTCGTTAGCTACATAGGTTAACTATGGAGAAATACCCTTTGCTCGTTTCGAAGAGTTGGTGGTTCGTTCTTCTTCGGAGTTTCATGGGTGGCTCCAGTGTGGTTTCTACAAGGGTACTGCCAACTACGCATCCTGGTAGAAGAACTGAGAATTACCTCAGAATAAGAAGTCTCTTAAGTTGTCGGGGTAGACTAAGCGAATCTTCTCTAAGAGTTGCCAACCCATTGACATGAACGACAAGAAAGAGCTACGGTGTCGAGTGGAAAGAGATGTTTGAAGAGAGAGTTACCTTCGGTACTGGCTCTGCTGTTAACTTCCAACTCTACACCTAAACACACAATTGATTCCGGCTTATGAGGCCGTCCGATCTTCGTTAAACCTCATCCGGGCAGAACAAGCCCTGGGAAGGTATCAAATCGGAAAGGAATCTCAAGATGTGCAAGATGATCGAATTGGTAGTAAAAATATAACTCAAGTGCAAGTTGTAAAAGAATCAATTATAGCACAAGGGGTCGAATCCCTAGGGAATGGGAAATCAAGGTCAATTGTAAAGTGCATTTGTTAATGTAGCACCCCAAGTGGTGAGGCACCACACCCCCGCACTATGACCCGACACGTGTACGAAATGGAAAGTCCGCACACGCACCAAGTCACAGCGAACGGGTGACAAACGAAAGTCCAACCTAAGCTAGGCGGTACCTAAACCCTGTACAAAAGAAAAATAAGTGAAACAAGAATGCGAAAGCGATGCAAAATATGAACTATCAAAAACTTTAATCAACAAACATAAGTAAACGGGTACAACTAATCAAGTAATCCTGTCCTAACCTGTCCTGAATAATCAAACAACAAAATGGGTTCAACTAATTCCACGAACCTGTCCTAACCTGTCCCGAATTCAAACATACAAATCATAAGTACCAACCTGCATAATATTTATCATATACATAGCTTCCTATACAAATCGAAATAAAGTACTTAACAAATCGAATAGACCGACACAGACTCGACAGACCCGACTCGAAGCCACCTAGCTCGAACTCCAACAATCTGCACCTGCAAACTAAAAACATAGGTGGGGCGAGGGTCAGTCCACTGACTGAGCGAGGGGGCTAAAACACACACCAACACATATATACATATAGAACAAAGCACGTATTAAACAAAAGACTATGAACCGGGAATAGGGTTTTACATACCAAAACCATTTTCCAAAAGACTCATATTTATTCATATATTCGTATATTCTTAAGTTTGAAAACTCGTAAGGATTCATAGATTCAAAAATGCATGTGGATTCATATTAAAACTCATAGGGATTCATATAATCAAATCGGTTCATAAATTCATAAATTCAGAGCTTAATCGTATAAATCTCTTATTAAAAACGAAACCTCCTATCCCGTTTCATAATCATCAAAACAAAAGAATTCAAATACCCGACGAGTACGGGTCTCCAACCTTACTCCTTAATCAAAAGACTTAAAAGATTCAAAAGGAAGCATAAACTCATAAATTCATAAGATTCATAAATTCATAGATTCATATTCCCGTATTCCAACCTTTCTCCGGAAGTCTGCACACGGGTTACGGGCCCACATCGTGCAACTCAATATACGTGGGGTCGCGAGCCCACAACGTACCTTCTCCGGTCTCAACCGAAGGCTCAAAGCACCACGCCTTCTCCATCTCCCTTAGAGTCACGCGTAGATACTTCAAAGGAGCATGTGCACAGGGATAATAACCGGCGACCCCAACAGCAGCACCGGGTCTCCCTTACCCACACCTCCGAAACCCGGGGATTGAAATAGATTCAAAAGGATTCAAATAGATTCATAGGAAGCATACCTAACTCGCAAAACCTAAAATGCACGATTCATAAATTAAGAAACATACCATAAGAAGCATACCTTACCGTGCAACTTGGAATATGCTATACACGTACCTCTCCGTGTCTTCCAAGTTCATAATATGCTGAGGAAGATCCATAATTCGCTCGACACTACATTGTTTGGAGCATAGCCTCGTTGCAAAACCATTTTAAGCTTATATATACCCATACATATAATTTCAGAAGGATTCGTATTAAATCGAATTGACAAGATGCATAACATATTATAAGACACATATTTAATATACATATAATAGTATATTCGCATGCGGGCTTGAAAACGAGCACATAGGGTCATAGGTCGCATTAACTAAAAGAAAACAAACCTAAACCTCACCTTACACCGATGAGAACAGAAAACACAGCCAAGAAGTCCCACTGGAACCCAAACAGATGACAGATACTCCCTGGAAAAACCCTGATCGACTGAACACACGGAACACAAGACTCAGACTCAAATCAAACCACAAAGACGCATGGCTATGCTCACGAATACAAATGATGCACAGATAGTTCACATTTATTCAAATTAAGTCATTCATATCAAATCACAATCATTTCGCACATTAGAAGATGCATAACTTATATAATTCATATTATCAGGTAGGAAATTATAAATCGAGACATAATAATTTAAAACCTATCATGCTCCAAGTCTTGCGAGAAAAAAACATAAATTTCATATCAATTTATTCAAAATTACATATTTGCATAATTTACAAAATTCCCAACAATAGTATACTTAAACAATTCATTCAAATTAAAGTACAACGTATCCTTTCATGATTCGTTTCCTATGTTTCATATAACTTCATAATCAATTAGTTTCTAAAATTACACTAACATCCCCTCAAACAATAATTATTCTCAAATAGATAGGCCTAAAACGAGTTAAATAAATTCCATAAATCACGAATCAAGGGTTCATACATCATAACATATTTCCAAGTATCATACAACTCATAATTTCAATTTATAGTGCATACAAGATCGAAATTTACAATTAAAACAATTAACGAAAATAAATACAACAACTTCAAAAATTCATATAAAATCAACCGGACATCCGATTGACGAACGGAAAGTGGCGTTGGACTTACCACAACGAAAGGAACTTGCTGTCCGAAGGGAGTCGGAACGCCGCCACCGGAACCAGCCGAACCGCCACGTACAGCCGCCGGACCACCACTTCAGGTGGTCAGAAAATTCCCCGGAAGGACAGAAACATGCGCCTCAGCCTGCTCGACAAAAGCCCTCAACCAATTTCAGAAAATACCAAAAACACCGGACTTCGTTGACGATAAACCGAACTAAATTCCAACGATAAAAACTGAAATTAAACGCAAACCGTAAAACGAAAATGAAATCCGAACATACCATTGGAAAGCTCGTAATGAGGCCTTCGAAAGCCCCTGACCAAAAGCCGAAAAATATCACCGGAAAAAGACCGCCGGTCTGACACCGGTCCGCCATCCAATGGCCGGTTCCCGAGTCGGGGCCAACGTAAGTAGATCTATATCATCATCCCGAATAACTTCTCTGAAGAAACCGTTGCCAAAAGATCGCCGAAAAAGCCCCAAAATCGCCGCCGAAATCCCGCCGCTGTGCCACTTGCCGGTTCAGCCACTTCCACCGCGATATGCTCCAATCTGATGCCGGAAATGGAATCAGGGGGCCGGAAAAGGTAGGGAACCGGCCCCTCTTGTCGGAAAGGACCGTCGGAACGCGGCGGAGCTGCGCGCTACAGTGCATGCGCCGCCGCTCGCGACTTTCAGACGGGGGGTGAGCCGCCGTCCGTCCACCATTGGCCGCACCGTTGAAACTGGAGTTGCGTGGGGAGTTCTCCTAACTAGGGCTGGGGCGCATGTCTGGGAAAAGCCGCCGGAGACCGCCGCAAATCGCCGGAGAAGTGGCGGGCGTAAATCCCGCTGCCTGCATGTTGCTGTAGCGCCACCACCGCTAGGTTTCGGGCCTCAATTCTTGTATCATCGTGACGGGCTCATCGAGCTGATAAATTTCCACTACTCACACGTCGAATTCCGTCGAGAAACGAGCGAGAACGGGTTTATACGTGTAATTACACCTTGAGTGTGTGTGAAGGAGGTGAGATCGCTGGAGAAGGAGAGAGGCTGAGTCTGATCGTTTGGCATGAATTACGAGGATTCGGGGTATTATATCTCGGGTCCTCGTACACGAAAACGATCGGAAGAAGGGGTTAATGAAGTCAGAATTAGGCAAACTCAGAGTCTACGGACTCGTCTCGATGCCCCAAACGTAAAGAAAGGGTCAAAAAGGTCGAACTCTCGACCGAACGAGAAATGACTGAATAACCCCTAAAAAGAGAAAATTACAAACAGGCCCCTAAACTCTAAAAGAGTTCAAAATAGGGCCACGCAAAGCACAAAATCACATAATTAATCACATAAAAAGGTTGAAACGTGACGTACCTTATTTGTAGGACGAGCGGGATGTTACAAACTTCCCTCCTTCAAAAGGACCTGTCCTCAGGTCCTACTGCTGAGTCGAAGAGCTGCGAACTAGAAGACTTCAATCCATCTCCCAAAATCGTATAGAGTCATAGCCCTAGCTGTGAAGTTTACTCCCACTGATTGCATCAACTCCTTGCAGAGTTCCGTTGTCACAGAGGTTTGTTCAAACGCTTGACCGTTGGTCGCTTCAAACTCGTTCGATCCCTCACTAGGCCACTGCACCCAAAGCTCATTACCGTCGCTTCCTCTTCGATTGCAAACCAACAACAGGCCACACGAAAATCAACCGCGACGAACAAGAGAGAATCCAATCTCTCAGCACGCAAGAAAGAGAGAGAGAGCCCCGTCTCCCGGCACACCAAAAGAGAGAACCCCGTCCCTCAGGCACAGAATTGAGAGGACCCCGTCTCTCAACCACGTAATCGAGAGAGCCCCATCTCTCAACCTAAGTCTGGCAGACTTCCACATCTTCCAAACATTCTAGTTTGAGAAAATCCAGCATTTCTCAAACCCTAGATTCGAGAGAATCCAGCATCTCCCAAATATCTAACTCCAAGAGAATCCAGCATCTCTTGCTCACATAATTTAGAAAGAATCCAACATCTTTCTATCGCATAAATAGAGAGATCTCAACAACTCTCTAGCACACAAGTTCACTTACTCAGCATTCATACATACACACATCAAAATAACACTTAATGCAAAACATGTGATGCATGTTTAGTGTACCTTATCACAACTGATATCTGTGTCCCTAGAGTATACATACATCATCCATACCTCGACTCAAGGGGGATATCGCAATGGAATCTCTGTAAAATAAAATTACAATATATATGTATATGCATGAAGGGGTTAATGAGAAATCAAGAACATTAAACATAGAGGCACGAATAATTCATACAAGCATGTAACCCGATCAGTTTGGCAAGAGGTCACAAACAACATAAAACTTTAAGTTACGAAATTAAATCAATTAGCCACGTTATTACACATGTTGTCACACACGTCAACCAAAATAAAATATAATTACTGATGCGATGCATGGGTGTAAATGCCACGAATGATTAATGTACCGTTCACCGTAGTAGTGGAGTCGAGGTTGAAAATTTCTTTAACTTGAAAGGATAGTCAACTCCTTAACTGTCCGTAGTTCCAACTTCTCGTTCAAATTTTGCATTCTTTAGAATTTTCTTCGAATCCGCGGGTTACCAGGGGTCTTGAACCATCTTACTTGCCTCTCGCAGAAAAGTGATCCATGGAGTCTCTTGAAGTCCCAATAAAATCCTCGGTAATCGGGAATTGCTATCTCTTCCCATGGTAGAACCTCTCAGAGCAATCATGGAGAGATAAGCGGAGAATCTTCAAACAGTCTTGCTCCACATACCGTCGGTTTTAAATGATGTTCCCCATCCTTAATATTTAGCGAAGTTGGCCCTCAAATGACATCATCACCAAAATTCTATAGTTTATAAAGTTTATCCTTTTCCTTTCATACAGATACAGCTACCCTCGTTGATGTCTTTACAATAGTCTGACCTCTAATTGAGAATCTCCGAATGATACAAGTGTCTCGATTTCTTCATTGCCACCTCACGCCATCCCGAGTTAGAAATTCTGACTTTCTTATAAAACATGTACTCCCGAGCACCTCCAAGTAATAAGTACATATCCTGAAGGCACCTTGATAATTCAAGGATCACTTGTCTCTCTCATTTTCGAGTATCTTCTTGTATCCACCCAATACCCTGACTGTGTTAGCTTGATCATACATCTTCTGGTCAACCCCGGTTCGAATCTCAATGTTGCTTCGACCAAGACAGCACTTAATGGATCAGGTAGGGGAACACCTAAATTACAACCACGAAGCTAATGCATGTAGGGTTAGGGATGTGTATGGCATACACGCATTAATCAACAAGGAAGACAATCAGGCACGTAAAACAAATGTTCGAAATAATTATAATTTAATTCAATGCATGATGCACGTGCTATGAATGCATGATACCTGTTTCCTTAACATTAGCATCTAGCTATTGTCGAATTCTTCAAAAGTCCATTTGTCCCTTATTCAAGTAATCAGGGCATGGTAGTTTGGAATCTTCTGTCATCAATTTGTAGAAGCGGGAAGTGTTGTTACGATCAATTACATTTTATTTTTTTCATCGAGCCAACGTCCTACAATTCACAAATTGGATAGATATCTATGCATGTGGGTTAGTACGTGGGTATGTCAAGTAATGAAAGCAATTAAGAGCACCTAATTAATGCGGATGCAACACGTAATTTACTAAAATTTTAAAACATAACAATGATAATTTTGCAAAAATCGTAATCATAGTGTGCACACAATCACATAAGCCCAGACAAATTCATGCAGAGAAGTCAAAATTTCACATCAGACGAATGCAATGCACAAGTATTCCTATGCCGTACGACTTAAACTGACACGACACGACTCCAGAGCACCGGTTCTGAACCTGGTAGCTCTGATACCACTTAAGATGTAGCACCCGAAGTGGTGAGGCACCACACCCCCGCACTATGACCCGACACGTGTACAAAATGGAAAGTCCGCACACGCAACAAGTCACAGCGAACGGGTGATAAACGAAAGTCCAACCTAAGCTAGGCGGTACCTAAACCCTGTACAAAAGAAAAATAAGCGAAACAAGAATGCAAAAGCGATGCAAAATATGAACTATCAAAAACTTTAATCAACAAACATAAGTAAACGGGTTCAACTAATCATGTAATCCTGTCCTAACCTGTCCCGAATAATCATACAACAAAACGGGTTCAACTAATTCCACGAACCTGTCCCAAATTCAAACATACAAATCATAACTACCAACCTGCATAATATTTATCATATACATAGCTTCCTATACAAATCGAAATAAAGTACTTAACAAATCAAATAGACCGACACAGACTCGACAGACCCGACTCAAATCCGCCTAGCTCGAACTCCAACAATCTGCACCTGCAAACTAAAAACATAGGTGGGGCGAGGGTCAGTCCACTGACTGAGCGAGGGGGCTAAAACACACACCAACACATATGTAACAGCCCTAACCTGGGCCGAGTTGGAAAAGGTAAAGTAAAGGGGTTATTCAAGAAGCACTTATAATCTCGGTCCTTATTTATTCTCTTCATGCATTACATTTTACGTGACTTATGTGCTTTTATGTGTTACACTTTAATTAAATGATCGTAGATTTAATTATTTCCTCTATTTCACTCGTACCTTTAAACTCTTTTCATAGAATCCTAGAATTCTAGTATTCATTCCCTTCTAGCACCTAAAACCCTTTCATATGCTTCAAAACCCATTTCTACAGTTTTAGGTTGGAAATTACGAAAATACCCCTACAGCTCAAAAATATTCCTACGTTCCCCGAAACACTTTCACTACTCAATATTGTAGCCAAAAGAATCCTCACATTATTTCGAGGATCGTGATACTCTCCGTGAACCATAATTCCCATCCTAACTCCCGTAGTATCAAAAATCGGCGAAAACCCTAGCTTATGATTCGATCATCAATAACTCCTTACTCATTTTCTTTTTGATATTCAATATTATAACCAAAACGACCCTTAAATTATTTTATGAATTTTCATGCATTTACTAAAAACTCGATTTCACCATATCATATTTTATAAATATTTTCCTTTCTAAAAATCACCATTTTATTTTAAACAATTAACTTTTATTCAATATTCGAAACTATACTTAAAACGATCCTTGAATTTTCCTCTACATTATAATGATTTTTCCAAACTCTAAACTTTATCATAGCTTCGTTTATATAAATTTCTTATGATTTTCATCATCTTTAATATTCATAGTTTATAAACGAAAAGTCTAAATATTCCACATTTATAATCAAAACAAAGCTTATTTTTCACTCATTCTTTCATTAATTCACTACTTCAAGCTTTTACCTCTCGACTCTTGAATAAATTTTATATCATTTTACATTTATTTTTATTCAAGATGACATCATTCATGACCACATGATCTTCTAGAAGGATTAATTAAATGAATGTAATTTCTCCACATTACTTAGTTAATTACCTAGCATTTGTTTAACATGTAATTTAACCACATCTCCTAATTAATTACCAAGCATTTGTTGAAATATTAGACAACCACATCTTCCATAAACTTTCATAAATTGCTTAAAGACCCCTCATGACTACCTATAAATACCCCCCTCAAGCCTCGTTTATACCTCACAAATCAACACACAAAATCACTCTCTTCTCTCCCCAACCTCACGTCATTCCCTCTCTCTCTAAGGTATGTTTTTCTTTTATTGTTTCATGCTTTATATAATGTTCTTAGTATAATAATAATAGTAGCATGTCTAGGATTAATTAAATTATGCTTTAGGAATTTTATTTTATGGAATATGTGCATAATTGTTAGTTAAATACAATGTGTGCACATTATGGAATTTTATTTAATTAAATGCATGAATTATAATATGATATAATGTGAGTATGTATTTAAATGATTATGATCTTGTTTGATTAAATCCATGCCTAGAATAATTTATTTGGAATTATTTTTCATAGAGAATTTATATATTTTGCTATATTATGCTTCAAATCTTATGTTATGAATATGAACATAATCAAGCATGTGTAGAACATTTTATGAATACTTGAAGATTTGAATAAATTCATGTTTAGGAATTTATTTATGAATCATATTTCATGAAAAGTTTATATATTATGCTCATTTATTCTTTAATCTTATGTTATGGCTATGAATTTGATCAAGAATGCCTAGAACATCTTATGAATATTCAAACATGATGAAGAACATGTTCTTGATGTTCTTGAATTATGTGTGTACCGTGTGTTAGTGTGCGTAAGTGTGTGGTTGATTTTATGTTTAAAAGTATTTAATCCCCTATGTTTAAATAGTAACCGTTTTTCAATAGTAACCTTGACTTTTGACTTTAAATATGAATTTTGACCAATAATATCATGTAGTAATTTCAAGAATTAATATAAAATAAAATTTGGGTTTTTATGAAAGGATTTTTATCTAACGATTTTAAAATCGGGGATTAAATAACGTTTTCAAAATCGGGTTCACTTTTATTAAAAATAAACCTTAAATTTGGATTCATAATTTGAATAAGAATTTCTTGGTTAATTCGGTTGTGTGACTTTGGTATCAGTATATTTTACAATAATATTTCAATTCTAGATTACCAAATTTCCTGTACATTTACTGTTACCCCTTGTTACAACATGCTTTAATTGTGCTCATTCATGTGTCACATTAGTATAGAAAGAACCTAGTTCTCTAAGTCCGTAGTAGTTCACTACTTTCAGGAACTAGGCCTGGACAGTGGAACCCCGAATACTTTACTTGATTCCATATCGTAGCAGGTGAGGTTAAAATATTTTCAATTGGGATCATGAGTCTACATATAAAATATTTTATTATTTATCCTAATAAGGATTCAGTCTTATTTTCCCTAATTATAGTATTATCCCCTTCCTGGGAAAATATTTGATACAAGGATATCTATTTTCCTATTATATAAATTAAAATCCTTGTTTAAGTATAAGTTACAAACATATCATACTCAAGTCCGTTTTGGCGAGTATTGATATAATGTAACTCCATTCTGTATTTAAAATGCAAGATCTGTATCTGTATCTGTATCTGTTGGGCCCGGTGGTACGGTAGAACTAATAGCCGAGTGGCAAGGGCCATCGTCTATTACTATACCTGCCGCCAAATCTGATCTTAATGTTGGTTTAATTGGAGGTTAGTTATTCCACATTAAGTGATGGGAAAGGTACGTCCCTCCCTCTGTCTGTATCTGGATCTCGAGGGGTTGCTCCCGACAGATCGTGGACGAAGAAGGCTGGATTGATTCTGTTATTTCTGATTTTATTCTATTTAAGGAGTAAAGGATGGAGAACGCCTACTTGCAGGGCATTAATACTTTATTATCGTACGGTTCATATTTTCAAGAATCTGATACCCAGTCCCCTTATTCCCCTTTTTCTCAAAATAAATATGAACCAAATATTTGTATTGATTATTATTTTATTGATTTCCGGTATAATACAATTAATCTACTATTTTATTAATAGTATCAAACTCCAACTTTTATAGTCAAACACTTTTTCAAATATACCTATACGTATATATGTAGTTCCAACTACCCCCTCACTTAGTCACTTTGACTAACCCTCGCACTTTACAACTCATGGTTTCAGGTTTAACGGACGCTTACTAGAAGGTGTCTTGAGGCCTAGTGTGTCTTCTCGTTAGCATAATAGTTCAAGGTTCTTTAGGATAAGTTATGCTTCCGAGCTTGTAATTATCTATTTCGGCATGGTCACTACTTTTGATATCTATACTATGCCATTACTGGCTTATTCATTGCATTCCCCTATCATAGTTTTGAAAGTTTTTAAATTATAAAATTTCCGCTGCAGTGTTCTAATACTATGATATTGTATAGCACTGGCCGTTCTCCGAAGTGTTTCTCGGGGGCTAGGTCTCACATCCATTCGGGAGATACTTTGGTGCGGGGTTGTAGTGTGTAGGGGCGCTACAACAAAAGTGGTATCAGAGCAACCGGGTTACTCTAGTACCCTAGGTGCTATTTCTTGAAAATGTTTAAGTTTTTCAAAAATGTAACACTTTAAAATACTTTATTGTTACTCTTCTGCATGTTCATATCTCGAGTCCTAGGAATTGCTTCAAGATACCAGTAGGGCCGTTAGTGCATCATGCTTATTCCTTGTACATACTATGTGTTCATAACTTCAGTGTTATATTTGAATTTATTACTTTGTGTCAACCTGTGAATCATTATTTAACCTCCATGCATTATATTTTCCAATGCGATTGTGATTCTAGCATCATAATGTCACCACCAAGGACCCCCCACAATCAGACACCATCAGCCACAACAACTTCCCTAGGAGCACTAGATATAGCGGAGGCCTTTAGACAGTTTATGCAAACATATGTGCCAGTACCTAATCATGGAAATGAAAGAACTTTGGAAATGTTCCGTCAGTTGAATCCACCAAAGTTCTTCGGGGAACCCAATGACCTTAAGGCAGAAAATTGGATTGCAAGTCTTGAAAAGATATATGAGGCAATGGATATTTACCCCGAGGATCCAAAACGAGTACAATATGCAACCTTCTTATTGGAAGAGGCGGCATTAAGTTGGTGGAAGCATGTCAAGCAGAGATGGTTGGATACCGGAGTTCAAAGTAATTGGATTGAGTTCGTAAGGGAATTTCAGCATAAGTATATTCCTCAAGTAACCAGGGATGCTCGAGAGGCCGAGTTCATGAATTTAGTACAAGGGTATATGTCAGTAGCCGAATACGAGGCCAAGTTTGTTAGGTTAATACAATATGCACCACACATCTTGAGTGACGAGCGTCGCAAAACAAAGAGATTTGTTGATGGATTGAAACCGGACCTACGATGGGCATTAGCTCCATTTGATATTGAGGGATATACCCGGGCTGTGGATAAAGCCCTAAACACTGAGGCAACACACAAGAGTATTCGCCTGAATTCAAAACATCAAGACCCAACTAACGATAAACTACCACAAGAAGAGAAACGAGTTGCCAGCCAAATTCCTCATATGTAAAAGAAGAAACCTAGGCATACCCAACAACAATCCTCGCAAGTACCCCTAAAGGTCCAGGATGAAACTATTTGTGACTTTTGTCATGGGCCGCGACATACTGAAGAGAATTGCTAGAAAAAGGCCCGCTTATGTTTGCGATGTGGTAGTGATGAACACCAGATCCGTGAATGCCCAAAGAAAGCCAAACAAGGACAACCAAGGAGAGGAAAAACTATTATCGGAACTTCAAGAAATCCATTAGGAAAAGGCAGGGCCTATGCTGTGGATGGAAATGTGCATCCCAAACCTTCATGTAATGTGAAGGGTACGGTATATGTTCTTCACACGCCAGTTAAGGTCCTATGACCCTGGCGTCATGCATTCATTCATTGCATTACAATTATGTGCTTATTTATTTTGTGAGTGCCTCTTCTAGTGATTTAGGTCATTATGATATATATAAACACTACCCTTCTGGGCTAGTAAACATTACTACCCCCTAGTTTATGAAGTTATTAATGACAAAATATGAGATCATCCTAGAAAAGGATGAAAAATATTAACAAAATTATTTTATGACAAAATGAGAATCTGAGGACAGATTATTTTTAAGGGGGGTGGATTGTAACAGCCCTAACCAGGGCCGAGTTGGAAAAGGTAAAGTAAAGGGTTTATTCAAGAAGCACTTATAATCTCGGTCCTTATTTATTCTCTTCATGCATTACATTTTATGTGACTTATGTGCTTTTATGTGTTACACTTTAATTAAATGATCGTAGATTTAATTATTTCCTCTATTTAACTCGTACTTTGAAACTCTTTTCATAGAATCCTAGAATTCTAGTATTCATTCCCTTCTAGCACCTAAAACCCTTTCATATGCTTCAAAACCCATTTCTACAGTTTTAGGTTAGAAATTACGAAAATACCCCTACAGCTCAAAAATATTCCTACGTTCCCCGAAACACTTTCACTACCCAATATTGTAACCAAAAGAATCCTCACATTATTTCGAGGATCGTGATACTCTCCGTGAACCATAATTCCCATCCTAACTCTCGTAGTATCAAAAACCGGCGAAAACCCTAGCTTATGATTCGATCATCAATAAATCCTTACTCATCTTCTTTTTGATATTCAATATTATAACCAAAACGACCCTTAAATTATTTTATGAATTTTCATGCATTTACCAAAAACTCGATTTCACCATAGCATATTTTATAAATATTTTCCTTTCTAAAAATCACCATTTTATTTTAAACAATTAACTTTTATTCAATATTCGAAACTATACTTAAAACGATCCTTGAATTTTCCTCTACATTATAATGATTTTTCCCAACTCTAAACTTTATCATAGCTTCGTTTATATAATTTTCTTATGATTTTCATCATCTTTAATATTCACAGTTTATAAACGAAAAGTCTAAATATTCCACATTTATAATCAAAACAAAGCTTATTTTTCACTCATTCTTTCATTAATTCACTACTTCAAGCTTTTACCTCTCGACTCTTGAATAAATTTTATATCATTTTACATTTATTTTTATTCAAGATGACATCATTCATGACCACATGATCTTCTAGAAGGATTAATTAAATGAATGTAATTTCTCCACATTACTTAGTTAATTACCTAGCATTTGTTTAACATGTAATTTAACCACATCTCCTAATTAATTACCAAGCATTTGTTGAAATATTAGACAACCACATCTTCCATAAACTTTCATAAATTTCTTAAAGACCCCTCATGACTACCTATAAATACCCCCCTCAAGCCTCATTTATACCTCAAAAATCAACACACAAAATCACTCTCTTCTCTCCCCAACCTCACGCCATTCCCTCTCTCTCTAAGGTATGTTTTTCTTTTATTTTTTCATGTTTTATATAATGTTCTTAGTATAATAATAATAGTAGCATGTCTAGGATTAATTAAATTAAGCTTTAGGAATTTTATTTTATGAAATATGTGCATAATTGTTAGTTAAATACAATGTGTGCACATTATGGAATTTTATTTAATTAAATGCATGAATTATAATATGATATAATGTGAGTATGTATTTAAATGATTATGATCTTGTTTGATTAAATCCATGCCTAGAATAATTTATTTGGAATTATTTTTCATAGAGAATTTATATATTTTGCTATATTATGCTTCAAATCTTATGTTATGAATATGAACATAATCAAGCATGTGTAGAACATTTTATGAATACTTGAAGATTTGAATAAATTCATGTTTAGGAATTTATTTATGAATCATATTTCATGAAAAGTTTATATGTTATGCTCATTTATTCTTTAATCTTATGTTATGGCTATGAATTTGATCAAGAATGCCTAGAACATCTTATGAATATTCAAACATGATGAAGAACATGTTCTTGATGTTCTTGAATTATGTGTGCACCGTGTGTTAGTGTGCGTAAGTGTGTGGTTGATTTTATGTTTAAAAGTATTTAATCCCCTATGTTTAAATAGTAACCGTTTTTCAATAGTAACCTTGACTTTTGACTTTAAATATGAATTTTGACCAATAATATCATGTAGTAATTTCAAGAATTAATATAAAATAAAATTTGGGTTTTTATGAAAGGATTTTTATCTAACGATTTTAAAATCGGGGATTAAATAACGTTTTCAAAATCGGGTTCACTTTTATTAAAAATAAACATTAAATTTGGATTCATAATTTGAATAAGAATTTCTTGGTTAATTCGGTTGTGTGACTTTGGTATCAGTATATTTTACAATAATATTTCAATTCTAGATTACCAAATTTCCTGTACATTTACTGTTACCCCTTGTTACAACATGCTTTAATTCTGCTCATTCATGTGTCACATTAGTATAGAAAGAACCTAGTTCTCTAAGTCCGTAGTAGTTCACTACTTTCAGGAACTAGGTCTGGACAGTGGAACCCCGAATACTTTACTTGATTCCATATCGTAGCAGGTGAGGTTAAAATATTTTCAACTGGGATCATGAGTCTACATATAAAATATTTTATTATTTATCCTAATAAGGATTCAGTCTTATTTTCCCTAATTATAGTATTATCCCCTTCCTGGGAAAATATTTGATACAAGGATATCTATTTTCCTATTATATAAATTAAAATCCTTGTTTAAGTATAAGTTACAAACATATCATACTCAAGTCCGTTTTGGCGAGTATTGATATAATGTAACTCCATTCTGTATTTAAAATGCAAGATCTGTATCTGTATCTGTATCTGTTGGGCCCGGTGGTACGGTAGAACTAATAGCAGGGTGGCAAGGGCCATCGTCTATTACTATACCTGCCGCCAAATATGATCTTCATGTTTGTTTAACTGGAGGTTAGTTATTCCACATTAAGTGACGGGAAAGGTACGTCCCTCCTTCTATCTGTATCTGGATCTCGAGGGGTTGCTCCCGGCAGATCATGGAGGAAGAAGGCTGGATTGATTCTGTTATTTCTGATTTTATTCTGTTTAAGGAGTAAAGGATGGAGAATGCCTACTTGCAGGGCATTAATACTTTATTATCGTACGGTTCATATTTTCAAGAATCTGATACCCAGTCCCCTTATTCCCCTTTTTCTCAAAATAAATATGAACCAAATATTTGTATTGATTATTATTTTATTGATTTCCGGTGTAATACTATTAATCTATTATTTTATTAATAGTATCAAACTCCAACTTTTATAGTCAAACTGTAGCACCCTAGACCCCGAGGCGCCACATCCCCCGCACTGTAGCCTTGATCCACGTATGAAATGGACAATTCATACATAAACCAAGACCACAGCGAACGGGTGACAACAAAATGACGCTCTAGGCGGGACACTCTCCCCAACATAAACCATAATCATGATAATGAAAAGCGGAAGCAAATAGAGTCATTCATACGTATAGGTACCGTATTTATTTCATAGATACATATAGGTACCAATTAACTATCAATACATTATCATTTCTGAATAATATACATAACTAAGTATTCCCAAAATACTAGCATCGATCAATAACATGAGATACTCAAAAGCAAGGTACATGAAAGTATGAAACTAGACTCGTGGAAATGCAAGACTCGAACACTCCCGCCTAGCACGACCACGCTCAAAAGGTACCTGAAAAGTGAAGCATCAGTCTACCGAAGACTGAGTGAGGGCAATAAATAAATATAGCACACGTCACATGCAAGGTGTAGTCTCGGGTGAAGATTTTTAGAAATAAAAGGAATACGTACATAATTAAAAGAACTTAATCTTTGCCCGAGATTACAACCAATCATCTTAATACGTTTAATTTATCATGCTTGTCAATATCATGAACATGTGGCCCCGGCGAGTAAGGGCAATCTCCAACCGAACTCCCAATCGTGAACAATACGTGATCATGCTTGATTACTTAATAAATCCGTGATCATACAATTCATTGAGTGCTCACATAGACAATTTCATACTTGAAAACATGCAATAACCCGAGGATAACCCGACATTCCGGATAAATCCCCAGTCTCCTTCTTCCTCCGGGTGATAGCGAGTTTGCAAGGCTCGACTATCCACGACATGGTGTGTGTAGAGGACATGACCCTCTAGACACGGAACTCCTTCCACCACTAATCTCCTAGTGGCTTCGGGGGTGATCCCAACAATGTGAGGATAATTCAGGAGTTACCCGTCAGCCCTTGCTTTCCCGGTTGGCTCAAGAATTACCCTCGGGCCCACGTGCAATCATGTACTCGCCAACATGCTTGAAAATCATTACAATCGATACATTCTTGCTTGAAACATTTATTACTTTTAAAAACGTTTATAAATATAATAGGTTTTGGCCGAAAACGAGCACATAGGGGTGGTAGGGTTAGTTTTACCAAGACAAAACCTCACCTGACTTGCAAAATAAAATAAAGACGCGTTCTAAGGAGCTTGCTCCTCGTCCACGGCCTCGTGACCTGTGCAAATACGACATATGAACATGAGACATGAACTAAAATGGCCAAAATATGACGAACGGCGAAAACGTGTCGAGACGACCTCGAAAATGCAATGTGGTATTATAACTTTTGGTTTCACATCATATTAGCACATATTATAGCAATTCGGGGTCAAAGAAGTCGTCGGATCGAGGGGTCATTTTCGTAATTTTATGCAGTGAATTTTACACTGCATTACAGGTGGGAACGGCCGTTCCCGTTCCCTTTGAAAAATGGGAACGGTCGTTCCCATGGATTCCCTAAAGCGTGCCCGCGCCTTTCCCCCTTTTGAAAGCGCGCCTCATGGGAACGGCCCTTCCGGGTCCAAGGCCGAGGTGGGAACGGCCGTTCCCTTAGGCGGCCGCGCGAATTTTGAAAAGGAAAGGGGAACGCCCGTTCCCACCAAGCCTTGGGGCTGGGAACGGTCGTTCCCAGCTTCTGCAACTAAAGAAAACAGAGCAGAAGCAGGGGAAGGCTACGGGAAGAAACAACAAGGCAACCAAAATTCCCATTCTTGCTCCCAATTGCTATAATTCATGGAAATATGATGGATACACATTCAATACATGATAATATAGCACTTATACACTTAAACCATGCAATAACAACAAGATTTCAAGATCTCAAGCTCAAGGCCAACTTGATCAATCAAGTGCAATTTTCCAAGAATACCATGAAAGAATCATGCTATAATTCGTGCTATCATCAAATAATCATGCTTAGCACAATCAAGAGTTCATCTAGTAATTCAAACTCAAACCCTAACATATCCCACACAATCAAAATCGTCCTTTTCCATGCAACCAACCTTGAAAATGGAAAGAAGTGAAGAAGTATGATGATGATGATGATGATCCCTCAATTTCTTGGCAAACTTCTTGAAATCTTGATGATTGATGACAAATATTCTTCTTCCCCTTTCTTCCAATGAATACCGAGAGAGAGGGATGGATATGTTTAGCAAATTTTGGTTGAAAATGATCAAGGAAGCTTGAGGAAGCTTATACCGTTGCATTCCATTCTTGAAACGGGTGAAAATCCAATTTTGCCAATAAATCCTTGAATTGTTTAAGTTATGCAATCTAGTGTATGAGGTTTTAAAATGTGATCAATTTGGTCCTAAACGTTCATGCAATTAAGTCCCTAAAATTTTAGAAAATATTTAACTAGGGACAATTTGGTAATTTTATCACTCTCGGTAATTGATTTCATGCAATAAGTATTTTCGTGACATGAAATAATATTTTGAATGGTATGAAATCATATAATTGATATAACTAATGTTTCATGAATTTTATAAAAATATGAATGCCACGTATGAATATATTATAAAGTAAAAGAATTAAATAAACCTACGCTCAAAACGCACACGTGGCGTGCTTACCTGTTCATCCGGAAACCGGGGCGTTACAACTCTCCCCCCCTTAGAAGAATCTGGTCCCCAGATTCTCTAGTCCTGCTCGAACAACTCCGGGTGGAACCGTTTCATCTTATCCTCTGTTTCCCAAGTGGCTTCCTCGGTTTTGTCACTTCTCCACAACACCTTAACCAAGGGAATCCTCCGGTTTCTCAACTCTTGGAATTTTCGATCCATAATCTTAACCGGCCTCTGAACGAAGGTCAAATTCGGTTCCAGCTCGACTTCTTCCACGGGGAGAATCGTAGTCTCATCGGGGTAGTATTTCCTTAGCTGAGATACATGGAACACGTTGTGAATCCCCGTAAGACTCGGTGGTAGGTCCAGTCGATAGGCTACCTCGCCTATTCTTTCCAAAATCTCGAACGGACCTAAGTAGCGAGGATTAAGCTTTCCTCCTTTCCCGATCCGGGTGAAACCTTTCCTTGGTGACACCTTTAAGAATACCCGGTCACCCACTTCAAATTCTAGATCCCTTCGGCGCTTATCTGCATAGCTCTTCTGTCTATCTTGCGCGGCTTTCATCCGTTGTTGAATCATTTGAACCTTTTCAATCATAGCCTGAACAACTTTGGAAGGCCTTTCGAATCTTTCACCTCTCTTTACCCCTTCCTGTTTCGACCATTTCCATTCTTCCAAGTCGAAAAACAACGGAGATCGGCACTTTCTTCCATAAAGTAACTCGTAAGGAGCCATCCCGATCGAAGCCTGAAAGCTGTTATTATAAGCAAACTCGATCAAGGGAAGCTGTTCTGACCACGAGTTCTGAAAATCCATTGCGCAAGCCCGAAGAAGATCTTCCAAATACCTGATTAACCTCTCAGTCTGGCCGTCTGTTTGAGGGTGAAATGCTGTACTGAACTTAAGCTTCGTTCCCAAGACAGCCTGTAATTCCTGCCACAACTTCGAAGTAAACCTCGGGTCTCGGTCAGAAACTATGCTCACCGGAATACCATGAAGTCGAATAATCTCTCTGTTATAGATTTCAGCCAACTTCGGAATCTTGTAAGACATCCGGACCGGTAGAAAGTGAGCAGACTTTGTGAATCTATCCACGATCACCCAAATTCCATCAAACCCGCCTTTAACCTTCGGTAATCCGGAAACAAAGTCCATCGTTACTTGTTCCCACTTCCACTCGGGAATAGGTAACGGTTGTAGAAGTCCCGCGGGTTTTTGGTGCTCCGCTTTCACTTTCTGGCAAGTCAGACAATGTTTCACATACTCTGCCACATCCCTTTTCATCCCGTTCCACCAATAATACTGTTTCAAATCCTTATACATTTTATTTCCTCCTGGGTGGATCGAGTATGCTGACTTGTGAACTTCTTCGAGTAGGACCCGTCTCAATTCTTCAGGTACTACTACTCTGTTTTTAAACCGAAGCAACCCGGTCTCATCAAACCCAAATGGACTCTCCGGGTCATCCTTAGCTTTACTTGCAAGTTTCTGTACTTCCAGATCCCTATTCTGAGCCTCAAACAACTGATTCTTCAATTCCGGCTGAATTGTGATATTAGAAACCCGAGCCCGTAACACAATCGGGGCAACTTCCTTACTTCCCTTTATTTCCACACTCGACACACTCGCCTTCCTGCTAAGTGCATCGGCGACCACATTGGCTTTCCCGGGATGGTATTTAATTGTGCAATCATAATCTTCCAACTTTTCCATCCAACGCCTTTGCCTCATATTTAGATCCTTCTGCGTGAATAAATACTGGAGGCTCTTGTGATCGGTAAAGATCTCAAAGGAAGTCCCGTAGAGATAATGTCTCCATTTCCCGAGCGCAAAGATCACGGCTGCAAGCTCTAGGTCGTGTGTCGGATAATTCCTTTCATATTCCTTTAGCTTACGGGAAGCATAGGCAATCACTTTTCCTTTCTGAGTTAAAACACAACCTAAGCCTTCTTTAGAAGCATCTGTATACACTGCATACTCTTCTGAACCCTCGGGAAGCGTTAACACCGGAGCTGAGACTAACTTTTCTTTCAAAAAGTTAAAGCTTTGATCACACTTCTCGTCCCAGACAAACTTAACATCTTTCTTTGTCAACCGGGTTAACGGTGCCGCAATCTTGGAGAAATCCTGAACAAACCTTCTGTAGTAGCCGGCCAATCCCAAGAAGCTTCTAATCTCTGAGGCGTTCTTTGGTTTCTCCCACTTAAGCACGGCCTCAATTTTCGAGGGATCGACTTCCAACCCTTTTCCTGAAATCACGTGCCCCAAGAATGAAACCCGATCGATCCAAAATTCACACTTACTGAACTTAGCAAACAACTGATGCTCTTTTAGTGTCTGAAGAACGAGCCTGAGATGTCTCGCGTGCTCCTCGGCTGATTTCGAGAAAACCAGAATATCATCAATGAAAATCACCACGAACTTGTCGAGAAAAGGCCTGAATATCCGGTGCATCATATCCATGAAAGCTGCAGGGGCATTAGTCAATCCAAACGGCATAACCACGAACTCATAATGCCCGTACCGAGTATTGAATCCTGTCTTTGGAATGTCCTCTGCTCGGATTCGCAGCTGATAGTATCCCTGTCTTAAATCCAATTTCGAATACACTTTAGAACCCTGGAGTATATCGAACAACTCCTCAATATGTGGAAGGGGATACTTGTTCTTAATAGTCATCCTGTTCAACTCTCTGTAATCGATGCACATTCTTAAAGTCCCGTCCTTTTTCTTTACAAACAAAACCGGTGCTCCCCACGGCGAAGAACTCGGTCGAATGTACCCAACTTCCAATAAAGCCTCAAGCTGAACTTTTAGTTCCTTCAACTCAGCTGGAGCCATCCGATAGGGAGTCTTTGAATACGGCTCAGCATTCGGGAAAAGATCAATCACAAATTCAATTTCCCGCTCAGGAGGCAAAGAATCCAATTTCTCTGGAAATACCTCGGGGAATTCCTTTACCACTTCGGTGTCCTCTAACTTCACCTGATCTTTGGGCTTGTTCAAAATATAGGCAATGAACCCTGTAGCCCCGTCTCTGACTAACTTCTGAGCCTCTGAAAACGAAAGTAAGGGTACAGTCTTCGAAGTACAGCCCGTAACAACCTCTGAACCCAACTGAACCTTTTTAGCCCGACAGTCCACTGTAGCACAATGCCTGTATAACCATTCCATTCCCAGAATAGCCCCGTATCTCTCCATTGGCATCACAATAAAATCAGTCAGAAACTCCCGGCCTTCAATTACAACTGGAACATCCCTGTAAACCTGATCCGTCTCTCGCCTACTACCGAAAGGAGTGCTAACTATATAACGCACAGAAGTACACATAGCAGGCAAAGACAAAGTAATAGCAATAGAGTGCGCAAGAAAGGAGTGTGTAGCTCCTGGATCAAATAATGTATGGATGTCCGTGCCATGAATGCAAATAATACCTTCAACTACTGCAGCGGGATCGATATCAGCCTCCTGCTCCTCTCCAGCTAGTGCATAAGCTCAGGCTCTCACCAGTGGCCTCGGTCCGGCGGGTGGTGGATCCTGACGATCCGGACAACCATCCACTAGGTGCTCGTTACTCCCGCAGATCAGACACAAACCCAACCGGCGTCTGCAGTTATCATAAGTGTGCGTAGGCTGTCCACACCATCTGCATCCCGGTCTCTGAGGTGGCTGGGGAGGTGCTGAAGCTCTCGGACCCCTCAATAACAGCCCTGAACCCTTCTGTGACGGCCCTGTAAACTTAGGTTTCTTCCCGGAGTCCCTCTGTGCTGGAGGTGCGGAATACACCATCGGCCTCTTTCCTGAACTCGAACCCTGGCCTGATCTCGAGCCTGAAGCCTGGCCTGCTCGCTGAGTAGCCCTCCTAACACTGTCAGAATCTTCAACTTTTAGGGCTTTTGCTGTAGCTTTTGCCCAAGTGCTGGTATTGGCCGCTTTCAATGCATCCTGAATATCTGGTCTCAATCCCTGCACGAACTGCATCGCCTTATGGAAGTCGTCGTTCGCTATGTTGGGTGCATAGCGAGAAAGTCTCTCAAACTCGGCGATGTACTGGCCCACAGACCGGCCTCCCTGCTTTAGCTCTGTAAATTCCCTCAACCTGCGGGTACGGGAAGCTGGAGGAATGAACTTGTTTCTGAACTCCCGTACAAATACCTCCCAGGTAATCTCTGTCCCTGCTGCCGCCAGAACGATCTCTGTACTCTCCCACCAGGAGTAAGCCTCGCCCTGAATAAGAGTGAGTGTACAGCGGGCCTTCTCCTGACTATCACAAGGGATAAGCTGCCAAATTCTCTCAATCTCCTTCAACCACATCTCTGCCTGAATATCGTCTCCCTTATAGAACTTCGGGGGACGCTGGTTCTGAAACTCACGCAAAATAGCAGAAATGGGGTTCTCCTGAGGTGCTACCTGTGCTGGTGGTGGTGGAGGAGGTACCCGTTCCTGTAACCTCTGATCTATTAGCCCCACCACTGCATTCATGAAGTCCCGGGGCTGTGCCTGAACAGGTGGAGGAGGTGGTGATCTCTCGCGGCGATGGTGTCGGCGGTGATGATGCCGGTGCCTCGAGGATCGGTCACTGGAATGTCTATCACGCTCCATCCTGAAATCAAATCACTAAACATGCGTGGTTCGGTCAATAAATGCAAATGTGTGCATATAATTTCCATACTATCAAGTAACACATATTCAAGGAATATCAAGTAGTTCAATTAACATGAATAAGGGAGTAAATCAAATAAATCAACCCAATGCAGACTCCCAAATACCACGTAATCCTATGCCGTGCGACCTAGACTGACTCGACACGACTCAAGAACCTCGGTTTTGCACCCGGGCTCTGATACCACCTGTAGATGTAGCACCCTAGACCCCGAGGCGCCACATCCCCCGCACTGTAGCCTTGATCCACGTATGAAATGGACAATTCATACATAAACCAAGACCACAGCGAACGGGTGACAACAAAATGACGCTCTAGGCGGGACACTCTCCCCAACATAAACCATAATCATGATAATGAAAAGCGGAAGCAAATAGAGTCATTCATACGTATAGGTACCGTATTTATTTCATAGATACATATAGGTACCAATTAACTATCAATACATTATCATTTCTGAATAATATACATAACTAAGTATTCCCAAAATACTAGCATCGATCAATAACATGAGATACTCAAAAGCAAGGTACATGAAAGTATGAAACTAGACTCGTGGAAATGCAAGACTCGAACACTCCCGCCTAGCACGACCACGCTCAAAAGGTACCTGAAAAGTGAAGCATCAGTCTACCGAAGACTGAGTGAGGGCAATAAATAAATATAGCACACGTCACATGCAAGGTGTAGTCTCGGGTGAAGATTTTTAGAAATAAAAGGAATACGTACATAATTAAAAGAACTTAATCTTTGCCCGAGATTACAACCAATCATCTTAATACGTTTAATTTATCATGCTTGTCAATATCATGAACATGTGGCCCCGGCGAGTAAGGGCAATCTCCAACCGAACTCCCAATCATGAACAATACGTGATCATGCTTGATTACTTAATAAATCCGTGATCATACAATTCATTGAGTGCTCACATAGACAATTTCATACTTGAAAACATGCAATAACCCGAGGATAACCCGACATTCCGGATAAATCCCCAGTCTCCTTCTTCCTCCGGGTGATAGCGAGTTTGCAAGGCTCGACTATCCACGACATGGTGTGTGTAGAGGACATGACCCTCTAGACACGGAACTCCTTCCACCACTAATCTCCTAGTGGCTTCGGGGGTGATCCCAACAATGTGAGGATAATTCAGGAGTTACCCGTCAGCCCTTGCTTTCCCGGTTGGCTCAAGAATTACCCTCGGGCCCACGTGCAATCATGTACTCGCCAACATGCTTGAAAATCATTACAATCGATACATTCTTGCTTGAAACATTTATTACTTTTAAAAACGTTTATAAATATAATAGGTTTTGGCCGAAAACGAGCACATAGGGGTGGTAGGGTTAGTTTTACCAAGACAAAACCTCACCTGACTTGCAAAATAAAATAAAGACGCGTTCTAAGGAGCTTGCTCCTCGTCCACGGCCTCGTGACCTGTGCAAATACGACATATGAACATGAGACATGAACTAAAATGGCCAAAATATGACGAACGGCGAAAACGTGTCGAGACGACCTCGAAAATGCAATGTGGTATTATAACTTTTGGTTTCACATCATATTAGCACATATTATAGCAATTCGGGGTCAAAGAAGTCGTCGGATCGAGGGGTCATTTTCGTAATTTTATGCAGTGAATTTTACACTGCATTACAGGTGGGAACGGCCGTTCCCGTTCCCTTTGAAAAATGGGAACGGTCGTTCCCATGGATTCCCTAAAGCGTGCCCGCGCCTTTCCCCCTTTTGAAAGCGCGCCTCATGGGAACGGCCCTTCCGGGTCCAAGGCCGAGGTGGGAACGGCCGTTCCCTTAGGCGGCCGCGCGAATTTTGAAAAGGAAAGGGGAACGCCCGTTCCCACCAAGCCTTGGGGCTGGGAACGGTCGTTCCCAGCTTCTGCAACTAAAGAAAACAGAGCAGAAGCAGGGGAAGGCTACGGGAAGAAACAACAAGGCAACCAAAATTCCCATTCTTGCTCCCAATTGCTATAATTCATGGAAATATGATGGATACACATTCAATACATGATAATATAGCACTTATACACTTAAACCATGCAATAACAACAAGATTTCAAGATCTCAAGCTCAAGGCCAACTTGATCAATCAAGTGCAATTTTCCAAGAATACCATGAAAGAATCATGCTATAATTCGTGCTATCATCAAATAATCATGCTTAGCACAATCAAGAGTTCATCTAGTAATTCAAACTCAAACCCTAACATATCCCACACAATCAAAATCGTCCTTTTCCATGCAACCAACCTTGAAAATGGAAAGAAGTGAAGAAGTATGATGATGATGATGATGATCCCTCAATTTCTTGGCAAACTTCTTGAAATCTTGATGATTGATGACAAATATTCTTCTTCCCCTTTCTTCCAATGAATACCGAGAGAGAGGGATGGATATGTTTAGCAAATTTTGGTTGAAAATGATCAAGGAAGCTTGAGGAAGCTTATACCGTTGCATTCCATTCTTGAAACGGGTGAAAATCCAATTTTGCCAATAAATCCTTGAATTGTTTAAGTTATGCAATCTAGTGTATGAGGTTTTAAAATGTGATCAATTTGGTCCTAAACGTTCATGCAATTAAGTCCCTAAAATTTTAGAAAATATTTAACTAGGGACAATTTGGTAATTTTATCACTCTCGGTAATTGATTTCATGCAATAAGTATTTTCGTGACATGAAATAATATTTTGAATGGTATGAAATCATATAATTGATATAACTAATGTTTCATGAATTTTATAAAAATATGAATGCCACGTATGAATATATTATAAAGTAAAAGAATTAAATAAACCTACGCTCAAAACGCACACGTGGCGTGCTTACCTGTTCATCCGGAAACCGGGGCGTTACACAAACACTTTTTCAAATATACCTATACGTATATATGTAGTTCCAACTACCCCCTCACTTAGTCACTTTGACTAACCCTCGCACTTTACAACTCATGGTTTCAGGTTTAACGGACGATTACTAGAAGGTATCTTGAAGCCTAGTGTGTCTTCTCGTTAGCATAATAGTTCAAGGTTCTTTAGAATAAGTTATGCTTCCGAGCTTGTAATTATCTATTTCGGCATGGTCACTACTTTTGATATCTATACTATGCCATTACTGGCTTATTCATTGCATTCCCCTATCATAGTTTTGAAAGTTTTTAAATTATAAAATTTCCGCTGCAGTGTTCTAATACTCTGATATTGTATAGCACTGTCCGTTCGCCGACGTGTTTCTCGGGGGCTAGGTCTCACATCCATTCGGGAGATACTTTGGTGCGGGGTTGTAGTGTGTAGGGGCGCTACAACTAAAGTGGTATCAGAGCAACCGGGTTACTCTAGTACCCTAGGTGCTCTTTCTTGAAAATGTTTAAGTTTTTCAAAAATGTAACACTTTAAAATACTTTATTGTTACTCTTCTGCATGTTCATATCTCGAGTCCTAGGAATTGCTTCAAGATACCAGTAGGGCCGTTAGTGCATCATGCTTATTCCTTGTACATACTATGTGTTCATAACTTCAGTGTTATATTTGAATTTATTACTTTGTGTCAACCTGTGAATCATTATTTAACCTCCATGCATTATATTTTCCAATGCGATTGTGATTCTAGCATCATAATGTCACCACCAAGGACCCCCCCACAATCAGACACCATCAGCCACAACAACTTCCCTAGGAGCACTAGATATAGCGGAGGCCTTTAGACAGTTTATGCAAACATATGTGCCAGTACCTAATCATGGAAATGAAAGAACTTTGGAAATGTTCCGTCAGTTGAATCCACCAAAGTTCTTCGGGGAACCCAATGACCTTAAGGCAGAAAATTGGATTGCAAGTCTTGAAAAGATATATGAGGCAATGGATATTTACCCCGAGGATCCAAAACGAGTACAATATGCAACCTTCTTATTGGAAGAGGCGGCATTAAGTTGGTGGAAGCATGTCAAGCAGAGATGGTTGGATACCGGAGTTCAAAGTAATTGGATTGAGTTCGTAAGGGAATTTCAGCATAAGTATATTCCTCAAGTAACCAAGGATGCTCGAGAGGCCGAGTTCATGAATTTAGTACAAGGGTATATGTCAGTAGCCGAATACGAAGCCAAATTTGTTAGGTTAATACAATATGCACCACACATCTTGAGTGACGAGCGTCGCAAAACAAAGAGATTTGTTGATGGATTGAAACCGGACCTACGATGGGCATTAGCTCCTTTTTATATTGAGGGATATACCCTGGCTGTGGATAAAGCCCTAAACACTGAGGCAACACACAAGAGTATTCGCCTGAATTCAAAACATCAAGACCCAACTAACGATAAACTACCACAAGAAGAGAAACGAGTTGCCAGCCAAATTGCTCATATGTAAAAGAAGAAACCTAGGCATACCCAACAACAATCCTCGCAAGTACCCCTAAAGGTCCAGGATGAAACTATTTGTGACTTTTGTCATGGGCCGCGACATACTGAAGAGAATTGCTGGAAAAAGGCTGGCTTATGTTTGCGATGTGGTAGTGATGAACACCAGATCCGTGAATGCCCAAAGAAAGCCAAACAAGGACAACCAAGGAGAGGAAAAACTATTATCGGAACTTCAAGAAATCCATTAGGAAAAGGCAGGGCCTATGCTGTGGATGGAAATGTGCATCCCAAACCTTCAAGTAATGTGAAGGGTACGGTACATGTTCTTCACACGCCAGTTAAGGTCCTATGACCCTAGCGTCATGCATTCATTCATTGCATTACAATTATGTGCTTATTTATTTTCTGAGTGCCTCTTCTAGTGATTTAGGTCATTATGTTATATATAAACACTACCCTTCTGGGCTAGTAAACATTACTACCCCCTAGTTTATGAAGTTATTAATGACAAAATATGAGATCATCCTAGAAAAGGATGAAAAATATTAACAAAATTATTTTATGACAAAATGAGAATCTGAGGACAGATTCTTTTTAAGGGGGGTGCATTGTAACAACCCTAACCTGGGCCGAGTTGGAAAAGGTAAAGTAAAGGGTTTATTCAAGAAGCACTTATAATCTCGGTCCTTATTTATTCTCTTCATGCATTACATTTTATGTGACTTATGTGCTTTTATGTGTTACACTTTAATTAAATGATCGTAGATTTAATTATTTCCTCTATTTAACTCGTACCTTGAAACTCTTTTCATAGAATCCTAGAATTCTAGTATTCATTCCCTTCTAGCACCTAAAACCCTTTCATATGCTTCAAAACCCATTTCTACAGTTTTAGGTTAGAAATTACGAAAATACCCCTATAGCTCAAAAATATTCCTACGTTCCCCGAAACACTTTCACTACCCAATATTATAACCAAAAGAATCCTCACATTATTTCGAGGATCGTGATACTCTCCGTGAACCATAATTCCCATCCTAACTCTCGTAGTATCAAAAACCGGCGAAAACCCTAGCTTATGATTCGATCATCAATAAATCCTTACTCATCTTCTTTTTGATATTCAATATTATAACCAAAACGACCCTTAAATTATTTTATGAATTTTCATGCATTTACCAAAAACTCGATTTCACCATAGCATATTTTATAAATATTTTCCTTTCTAAAAATCACCATTTTATTTTAAACAATTAACTTTTATTCAATATTCGAAACTATACTTAAAACGATCCTTGAATTTTCCTCTACATTATAATGATTTTTCCCAACTCTAAACTTTATCATAGCTTCGTTTATATAATTTTCTTATGATTTTCATCATCTTTAATATTCATAGTTTATAAACGAAAAGTCTAAATATTCCACATTTATAATCAAAACAAAGCTTATTTTTCACTCATTCTTTCATTAATTCACTACTTCAAGCTTTTACCTCTCGACTCTTGAATAAATTTTATATCATTTTACATTTATTTTTATTCAAGATGACATCATTCATGACCACATGATCTTCTAGAAGGATTAATTAAATGAATGTAATTTCTCCACATTACTTAGTTAATTACCTAGCATTTGTTTAACATGTAATTTAACCACATCTCCTAATTAATTACCAAGCATTTGTTGAAATATTAGACAACCACATCTTCTATAAACTTTCATAAATTGCTTAAAGACCCCTCATGACTACCTATAAATACCCCCCTCAAGCCTCATTTATACCTCACAAATCAACACACAAAATCACTCTCTTCTCTCCCCAACCTCACGCCATTCCCTCTCTCTCTAAGGTATGTATTTCTTTTATTGTTTCATGCTTTATATAATGTTCTTAGTATAATAATAATAGTAGCATGTCTAGGATTAATTAAATTATGCTTTAGGAATTTTATTTTAAGAAATATGTGCATAATTGTTAGTTAAATACAATGTGTGCACATTATGGAATTTTATTTAATTAAATGCATGAATTATAATATGATATAATGTGAGTATGTATTTAAATGATTATGATCTTGTTTGATTAAATCCATGCCTAGATGTTGGTTATGTTTTAATAAAGCCCAAGTGCAAGCATCAATAAGTCAATGTAGCAAAAGGGGTCGAATCCACGGGGAGGAGTAAATCAATCAATTACCTAATGTTTTCACCAATCTATAGACCAAAACGAGTGATAGAGTGAATTAACTACTAACGGAAATGAAAGTTAACTAAGATTAACAAACTAGAACCAACTAGGAAGCGAATGAAGTAGCAAAGAACCAAGTTAACTAAGTGGCAATGGGGTAGTAATGATCATGCAAGGTTCGTGTTCAATTAGTGCTTAAATGGGACAAGGATCTCACAATCCTAATCACTAAAGTATACACAAGCTCCTCTCGAAATCAAGTGCGTGTACCTAATCAAAGTCTAAAGCCTACTCTCGTGGTCATTAGCTCATTAATTAGATCAAACAAACAAGACTAGTGCAACAAAATAACTAGCGGCTTGGCCCGGTTACTCTATTGCTCGATTGCTTAAGCATAGGCTAAATGTCTTTATACCTAAAACTTAAGTGTTGTGAAATTTCATCCAATTTACATACAATCTCTCGATTAGCATGCAAATCTAAGTTCATATCTAAGGTGATCAAGCTTAAACATGTAAACAAAGCAATTTCACAAGCATAAGATCAAGTAGTCCCACCTAGGCATTTCATCAAACACTTACCCTACATAATTCATCACCCCCCTTTGCCCAAGAAATTAGCCACTCATATTAACACTAGAAAGCAAGGAATTAATAGAGATCATACTGAAAACATGCATATTCATTAAATTAAACCAAATATCAAATAACAAGAACAAAATTCTCAAAAACATGAACAAGTTCCAAAACTAGAGACATTAGTATCAAACTTAAAGCGATTAAATCTAACTAGGACTGAAAATAAAGGAAATGATTGTTCTAGAAAGGAATTAACAACTACAATCTAATTAAAGCTCTAAGGATCAAAGATAAAGCTAGAAGAGACTCCTAAATTAACCCTAAATTAAACCCTAGATGAGCCTCTCTAGAGAAATGCTGAAAATAGCCTTAAATAGTCCACCAAACGCCCGGGAACGGCCTGCGGAACGGCCTCGCCCACGAATGCCAGCGCTGCTGGGAATGGCCGTTCCCAGGAAAGGCTTGGGATGGGAACGGCCGTTCCCATCCTCGGTCAAGGGTACTAAGGCTGACTATCCGGAACGGCCCTTCCCAAAATACAAAGGGCTTGGAAGGGCCGTTCCCATCCTCCATGCGCGGGAAAATATGAATCTTTACACTTTTTGATCATTCTCGGCATCTAAACTCTCGTTTCTTGCCCTGTTTCATCATGAACCAACTCCGAGCATAATATACCTGAAATAAGAGCAATTATAACAATATAAGGCCTAAAATCCATCAAATCATGACATAAAACATGCTCAAATAAAGGTATAAAATAAACCTAACAAACTCCCCCACACTAGAACTATTGCTCGTCCTCGAGTAATGCCAAACACTTGAAAAGTCAATCCACTAACGAACAAATTCGCAAAGGTCAATCATCAAATCGTCACAACAATCAAGTTTAGCCTATCGAACGCACTAATCACAAGTATAAAATCCAACAAAAATAGTCTAAGTAGCATACCTTTGTGTAATGTGTGAATTTGAATGAAATAATGCACAACAATCACTCGGATTGGTTTATATCTTTTATTTAAGCACTAATTTACAACTTCGAATACACTCTTCGTGCCTATCTCCACTAATGGAATTGATTCAAGATTCGGGATCGAAAGGTCTTTCGAGCATGTAATGTAGGCTAAGGGTCATGGTTATGGAAATATAGATTCAAGTGACTAAACACCAAAGCTCACATCGTTTTACAATACAAGACCAAACACTTTCCTCGCCTAATGCACATTCCCCCACACTAAGATGTTTACAAATACCTCTCTTTCTTTTCACACTTTGCATATTTTTCTTTTCTTTTCTTTGCTCTTTTTCTTTTTCTTTTCTTTCGACTTTTTCTTAATTTTTCTTTCTTTCTTTACATATTTTTCTCTCTTTTCGTACAAGAATCATCAAGAATGGTCAAAAGATACAACAATATAAAATCGAACGAGCAAGCATGGTGTGATAACATAAAAGGGTCGATTGTAAACTTTGTTGTGCTTAGGCTTGTAAAGTGGCTAGAAAGAAAATTGCACAACAAAAAGGCTCAATGGGGTCAATCGGACAATGCTTATTTAGTGAAAAAGGCAAATGAAAGGCTTTATCCACCGACAACGAATGCCTAAGTCATTTCCCTAATCTTTTGTCAATTCAAAATTTCGCCTCGAAAGACACTAAAATGCACTCTAATCGTATTTTAGGCCTATTTAAAAGAAATAAACTTCCTCTAAGGGATCAAAGTGCATTAAAACATTCAAAGTGCTCGAAAATGAAGGCATGCCAACACACTATCTTTATCAAAAATTACACAAGTTTTCGCACATTCAATTAGCCTAACTCGATTAAGCAACAATTCAACGATCATCCTAAGCAAAAATTTTCAAAAATGGAGTCAATTCGCGTATTCAAGGCAAAACTCAATAATAAGCAAAGTCTAATCACAATATATATGAATCATAAATCAAATAATTCCCCCCCACACTAAGAAATTGCAATGTCCTCATGCAAATAGATATAAAGTTCCAAGAGACTCCCTGTTTATGAAGAAACCGGCAACGGGCATGCACAACGTATCCCTAATCCTGTAATCACAACTACACAAGCAAGCATAACAAGCATGTATAAAAGTAATAATAACGAGGAAAGTAATAAAACAATACAAAACCAAAACATGCCAAAGTCAAAGATCATAATCCATGCATGCCGAATTTTACACAGAAAATACCAAATCAAGTACATATATTCAACAATAAGAATCGAAGTCTCAAAATGAACTAAAATATCTAAACAACAAAATAATAAACATGGGGGAAATCAAGGGGGAGGGGTTGGCTGAAAAGTCCTGAGCATCTCGTAGATCCCACGTATATCGCCTCGAACGGCGGTGATATCAGTCTGCATCGTGGTAAGGCGCTGATCTACGGAAGTGGTATGCTCAGTGTACCGCGTCTCAAGACTAGCCATACGCAATTCCATATTCTGAAACTGCTCCACAAAGTAGGCGCGGTCAGGATAATCAGCCTGAGGCTCAGGAGCGGCAAAATGAGGCACATTATCATCAACGGGAGGCTCAAAGTCATCAACGTGCTGTGGTGCAACAAAAGGTGGCACCTCTACCTCCTCCACGTGCCTACGATCAAGAATGCCCTCATCATATAGTCTAGTCAATCGATCACGGTCCGCCAATGGCCAAAACACCACATGATGGTTCAAGGGCTCTCCCCAAAGTCTAATCAGGTCCATGTTGAACAATATACGCGCATTTACGGTGATGGAATCATCCAAGGGAGCCTCGTGCTCAGCCGGCTCAAGACCTAGCGCTAAAGCAATGGTCGTCACAAATCCACCCATGACAAGGCTCGCACCCTCACGCCGAGTAGCATTAAACACTCGATCCATCAACAAGTAGGTACCATCCATCAAAATTTGCTCCCGCATACAATAAAGAACATAGAGCTCCCAAGTGGTGACATTACCGGTGCTCTGGGCACGGCCAAAGATAGATGCGGTGAGGAGCTTATGGACAATGCGCCACAAAGGATCATTGATGCAAGAACTCTTAGTGGAACGGGGAGTGTACATAACTCCATTGTCAAGCACATCAAAAGATCACCAAATGTTGTCCAAGTGATGAATGCTCTCCCATTCAACGGGCAATTCACGGCCGGTAGCTTCGGGAAAACCAAAAGTGTGACGAAGAAAGTCAGCATCTTTCGTGTAATCCACTCCATAGAGCATGAAAGTGGCTATTCCCGTATGCTTATTCCAATGCAAAGTCTCGGCGAACTCCCTTGTGAGGTGGGGATAAGTGTGCACCCGGTTAGTAATGAAACTCAACCACCCGATATTCTCAAACAAATGTTGGACTTGGCGGAAGAGTCGGAGCTCTCTAAGAATAGGCTCATCCAAATACTTTGTAGAAACGAGCTTTCGGCCGGAAAGGTCTCTTCTTGGAGGTCGATTTTCTACTTCTTCAATTTCCGGCGGAGGGTGGGATGAGGAAGATGCAGCGGGATTAGCTCTAGCACGTTTACGAACCATTTTTGCAGAGAATTGGGCTGAAAAGGGACTGAAATTTGGTTCGGGCAATTGATCGAACACCTTGTGTGCAAGGTGAAAAGAGACTGATTTTGGATAAATTGGTGTGGGAAATGGCCAACAAATGCTCAACGATTAATAATACAGAATTTAAAGTACAAAAGCAACACCAATTCTGAAGAAACGAACAGAAATCGCCACAATTCGGAAATGAGGAAAAAGGGGCTGGAATTATGGAAATTGGCCAAAATTTGAGAAGTGGGGAGTGGCTTACCGAGATGGAAGGAAGAAATGGCGCCGGAATGTTGCTGTCGGCCGCCGGCGTCGAACGGGAGTCACCGGACCTGGTGAAGACGCGGTGGTTGCTGCGCTGTTGTGTCTCGGTTCGAAGAGGGAAGGGAGAAAGAAAGCTACTGTAATGCTGCTTGAATAAGTGGGGAAGGCTGCTGCGTTTTGTTTTAATTCGAAAGTGGGAAGAGGAAAAACGCGTTTTTGCTTATAAAAGCGGGCTCCGCTTATGGGAACGGCCGTTCCCAAATAAGCTTGATACGGGAATGGCCGTTCCGGGTCTCGGATAGGATAAAATGGGCGACATTGGGAACAGCCGTTCCCATGTTGTACCTGAGATGGGAACGGCCGTTCCCACCTTCGGCGAGGGAAATTCAGCAATCCACGAGGGTGGATTTCTGTAAGGAAAAAAATCCGCGAGGGTGGATTCAATGCAGTAGCTAGGCTGAATTTGGCAGAAATCCGCGAGGGTGGATTTCTTCAAGAGAAATTCCGCGAGGGTGGAAACGTTACAGTAGCTTGGCTGAAATCCGCGATCGCGGATTTTCTCAGGCTGAAATTTCCATAAGGGTGGATTCGTTACAGAAGGTTGGCCAAGGAAAATGAGGGAGGTAAGTGTAATTTTTGAAACCAAACTCCGGAATTCATACAAAAAGTCATAAAATGACCCAAAACAAGTCTAAACAAACCGGAAATGAACAATTCCTCAACCTCAACATTAAATCTATCAAAAATTGGCCTCTATCAAATTATTCCGGTATTTAAACACGCAAGAATTACAAATTCAAGCTCGTATTTTCAATACATACCATAGTATACCGGAATTTATCTAGCCCCAAATAAACACAACAATGCACCTTTAACACACAATTTCATCAAAATTTAGCATTCAAAACATGTGATCTCACAACATGTGCATAAGAATTCCCCAATTTTCAAATATTTCTCAAAATTTTCACACTCAAAGCACTACTCAAGCAAAAATCACCCCACAAGAGCATATTTCCCAAAAATTTCAAAGATTTTCATTGCAACACACCCATTTCACTCATACATGCTTATCATGACTTTGTACACTACAAAACACCAAGATTCATCAATCAAGCTCATAATTCTCAAGAGCACAAGATCTCGCATGTATCAAATTATCCCCTAACAATCATGCATAAACTTCATAATTTCTCAAACATACAAATCACATATGCATTTAATTCAAGCAACAATCATCAAATATAAAGCTATAAAAGACCTCAAATGGCGAGCCACTTTCTTCAAGCACTTCAATCTTCTAGAAACAAACCTACATCCAAAGAGCAAACACGAAAGAGTTAATTCCAATCAAAGACAAGGGAGGGGGAAAAAGAAAAGAGAAGGGTTAGAAAATTGTAGTTCTAGGTTTATAGTCGCTAGCTCGACTTTGTAACCAAGATCAAGGATCAAAAATCCAAACGTGACAAGTCACATGGAGTGACCTCATTCTTGATACCCTCCAAACCGGATTTTGATCTCCAAGTATCCAAAGCCATAACATCTCTTCTCCTAGAATTCTCAAACTTTGGTTTTCTCTCTTTGTCTCCCGGATCTATCTTCTCTTGGATTGACACCATCTTGATCGGTTTCTCTTTGACAAACTCCACCTTACAACACTTATCCGGAGGCGGTGGTGCACTCATAGAACGAAAAATCCTGAATTCCACTTTATCATCCCCGATTTTGAATGAGAGTAGGCCATTTTGAACATCAATATTAGCTCCGGCCGTAGCTAGGAACGGCCTCCCTAAAATTAATGGCAAGTGCTCATCATCTTCAATATCCAAAACCACAAAATCCGCCGGGATGAAGAATTTTCCAACCTTCACCAAAACATCTTCTAGGATCCCTATTGGGTACTTTATGGAACGATCCGCCAATTGGAGCATCATATTCGTCGGTTTAAACTCCTCCAAGCCCAATTTCCTACAAGTAGACAAGGGAATTAGGCTAACACTTGCTCCTAAATCACATAAAGCATTTTCAAATTGTAAAGATCCAATAGTCAAAGGGATAGAAAAACTCCCGGGATCCTTGAGCTTTGGAGGAAGCTTCCTTTGGATGATAGCACTACACTCCTCGGTGAGTGCAACGGTGGCAAAGTCTTCGAGCTTCCTCTTGTTTGAAACCAATTCCTTCAAGAACTTCAAGTATGTTGGCATTTGAGCCAATGCCTCGGTAAATGGGATATTTATATGAAGTTGCTTGAATACATTAAGGAACTTTTCGAATTGCTTTTCCAAATTTTTCTTTTGCAATCGTTGTGGGAATGGAATTGGTGGAACATACGCCTTCGGGGGAATGTACGCTTTTGGTTTCGAAGAGAGCTCATCATCATGATTTTTCCTAACTTCTTTGTCTCTTAGCTCATCTTCTTTCTCGTATTTCTTTCCATCACTCATCTTAGGCGTAAGGTTATTCTTTTCTCCAACTTCCTTTGTCTTCACTTGCTTCTCCCACTCCTCATCCAATTTCTCCTCTTGACTCACCCCACTTGATCCGGCATCAAACCTCTTAGGCAAAGGAGGCTCATTATAGTACTTACCACTCCTTAACATGATAGCATTACAATGCTCTCTTGGATTAGCCTCCGTCTTACTAGGAAGTGTTCCTTGGGGCCTAGGATTTATAGCATTAGCTAGTTGCCCAATTTGGATCTCAATGTTCCGGTTTTGTGTGACCACTTGGTCCACTTGAGTTTCCAAGCTCTTGAAACGGTCCGAGGAAACATTAAGAAACTTCTCAAATGCGGCTTCCCATCCTTGCTTTTGGGGTTGTGGTGGAGGTGGTGGTTGATATTGAGTTTGGGAAGTTTGGTAATGGGTTTGTTGTGGAGGGAAAGGAGGAGGTTGTTGGAAATTTCCGGGGTTTCTAGGTGGTGGTGGTGGTCTTGGAGCATTTTGTGCGTTGTTGGGATTGGACCAAGAAAAGTTAGGGTGGTTGCGTAGTCCGGGATTGTATGTGTTGGAATGAGGGTTGTATTGTGGTCTTTGTTGGTTTAAAGCATTTACTTGTTCGGGACATGAAGGTGGGTTTGATGGATTTTCTTGAGAAGCATAAGGGCATGAATCATAGTTGTGTGGCCCACTACACATCTCACAAGTGGATTGTCGCATAAGAGGGGATTGATTTGACACGGAATTAACCTTAAATTGTTCCACTTGCTTCTCTAAAGCCTCAATTTTAGCTTGCATGGCGGTATATTCGCCAACTTGTAACATGCCGGGTGTTGAGCTTGAAGGCCTTGGGATTGGTGTGGTAGCCCTTTCATTTGCCCAAGAATTGTTAGCCGCCATCCTTTCCAACAATTGTATAGCATCGGTTTCGTACATGGTCATTATAGCGCCCCCCGCGGCGGAGTCAATCATGACCTTCAAAGCTTGGGAGATTCCTCCATAGAATGATTGGACTAGCTTCCAATTTTCGCATCCATGGTGAGGGCACTTTCTTTGTATTTCCTTAAACCGTTCCCACGCTTCGTATAAGGTTTCTCCTTCATATTGCCGAAATGAAGTGATTTCATTCCGGAGCTTAACCGTTTTAGCGTGCGGGAAAAACTTATCCAAGAAGGCTTGGGACAATAAAGACCATGATCCCTTAGTCTCATACGGAAGAGCACTATGCCAAGCCTTCGCCCTATCCCTCAAAGAGAATGGAAAGAGTCGAATTCTAATAGCTTCCTCGGGCACATTGTTGAGTTTGAATGTGTCACAAACCTCAATGAACCAATTCACATGAGAAATGGGATCTTCCGTAGCTAAACCGGTGAATTGATTTTGTTGGAGGAGAGAAATATAGGCCGGCTTAATCTCAAAGTGGTTCGCCCCCACTCCCGGTCTTCCAAAGTTTTGTTGGATGTTCTCCATACTTGGCATGGCATATTCCCTAATTTGCCTTTGAGGTGGTTGGTTGGGTGGTTGTGGTGGTTGGTTCAGGGGTGGTTGTGGTGGTTGTGGTGGTGGTCTTTGCCCTCTATTTGCCCCATTAAGGGCATCATTTGCATTAAAATCTTCCATTTGAATCGGGGTTGATGCCTCTTGTCTCCTTTCCTTCCTTAATACACGAAGTTTCTTTTCGATGTCCGGATAATGTTTCAAATTCTCCCAACTTTTAGCTCTTCTCATGCACAAGAACCTACAAGAGACAAACAAGCATCAAAAACAAATAAAACTAAAGGTCTAATTCACTAGTTACTAACAATCGGTAAGGGTGATTTAAACGCCTTCCCGGCAACGGCGCCAAAAACTTGTTCGTTATGTTTTAATAAAGCCCAAGTGCAAGCATCAATAAGTCAATGTAGCAAAAGGGGTCGAATCCACGGGGAGGAGTAAATCAATCAATTACCTAATGTTTTCACCAATCTATAGACCAAAACGAGTGATAGAGTGAATTAACTACTAACGGAAATGAAAGTTAACTAAGATTAACAAACTAGAACCAACTAGGAAGCGAATAAAGTAGCAAAGAACCAAGTTAACTAAGTGGCAATGGGGTAGTAATGATCATGCAAGGTTCGTGTTCAATTAGTGCTTAAATGGGACAAGGATCTCACAATCCTAATCACTAAAGTATACACAAGCTCCTCTCGAAATCAAGTGCGTGTACCTAATCAAAGTCTAAAGCCTACTCTCGTGGTCATTAGCTCATTAATTAGATCAAACAAACAAGACTAGTGCAACAAAATAACTAGCGGCTTGGCCCGGTTACTCTATTGCTCGATTGCTTAAGCATAGGCTAAATGTCTTTATACCTAAAACTTAAGTGTTGTGAAATTTCATCCAATTTACATACAATCTCTCGATTAGCATGCAAATCTAAGTTCATATCTAAGGTGATCAAGCTTAAACATGCAAACAAAGCAATTTCACAAGCATAAGATCAAGTAGTCCCACCTAGGCATTTCATCAAACACTTACCCTACATAATTCATCACCCCCCTTTGCCCAAGAAATTAGCCACTCATATTAACACTAGAAAGCAAGGAATTAATAGAGATCATACTGAAAACATGCATATTCATTAAATTAAACCAAATATCAAATAACAAGAACAAAATTCTCAAAAACATGAACAAGTTCCAAAACTAGAGACATTAGTATCAAACTTAAAGCGATTAAATCTAACTAGGACTGAAAATAAAGGAAATGATTGTTCTAGAAAGGAATTAACAACTACAATCTAATTAAAGCTCTAAGGATCAAAGATAAAGCTAGAAGAGACTCCTAAATTAACCCTAAATTAAACCCTAGATGAGCCTCTCTAGAGAAATGCTGAAAATAGCCTTAAATAGTCCACCAAACGCCCGGGAACGGCCTGCGGAACGGCCTCGCCCACGAATGCCAGCGCTGCTGGGAACGGCCGTTCCCAGGAAAGGCTTGGGATGGGAACGGCCGTTCCCATCCTCGGTCAAGGGTACTAAGGCTGACTATCCAGAACGGCCCTTCCCAAAATACAAAGGGCTTGGAAGGGCCGTTCCCATCCTCCATGCGCGGGAAAATATGAATCTTTACACTTTTTGATCATTCTCGGCATCTAAACTCTCGTTTCTTGCCCTGTTTCATCATGAACCAACTCCGAGCATAATATACCTGAAATAAGAGCAATTATAACAATATAAGGCCTAAAATCCATCAAATCATGACATAAAACATGCTCAAATAAAGGTATAAAATAAACCTAACACTAGAATAATTTATTTGGAATTATTTTTCATAGAGAATTTATATATTTTGCTATTTTATGCTTCAAATCTTATGTTATGAATATGAATATAATCAAGCATGTGTAGAACATTTTATGAATACTTGAAGATTTGAATAAATTCATGTTTAGGAATTTATTTATGAATCATATTTCATGAAAATTTTATATATTATGCTCATTTATTCTTTAATCTTATGTTATGACTATGAATTTGATCAAGAATGCCTAGAACATCTTATGAATATTCAAACATGATGAAGAACATGTTCTTGATGTTCTTGAAATATGTGTGTACCGTGTGTTAGTGTGTGTAAGTGTGTGGTTGATTTCATGTTTAAAAGTATTTAATCCCATATGTTTAAATAGTAACCGTTTTTCAATAGTAACATTGACTTTTGACTTTAAATATGAATTTTGACCAATAATATCATGTAATAATTTCAAGAATTAATATAAAATAAAATTTGGCTTTTTATGAAAGGATTTTTATCTAACGATTTTAAAATCGGGGATTAAATAACGTTTTCAAAATCGGGTTCACTTTTATTAAAAATAAACCTTAAATTTGGATTCATAATTTGAATAAGAATTTCTTGGTTAATTCGGGTGTGTGACTTTGGTATCAGTATATTTTACAATAATATTTCAATTCTAGATTACCAAATTTCTTGTACATTTATTGTTACCCCTTGTTACAACATGCTTTAATTGTGCTCATTCATGTTCACATTAGTATAGAAAGAACCTAGTTCTCTAAGTCCGTAGTAGTTCACTACTTTCAGGAACTAGGTCTGGACAGTGGAACCCCAAATACTTTACTTGATTCCATATCGTAGCAGGTGAGGTTAAAATATTTTCAACTGGGATCATGAGTCTACATATAAAATATTTTATTATTTATCCTAATAAGGATTCAGTCTTATTTTCCCTAATTATAGTATTATCCCCTTCCTGGGAAAATATTTGATACAAGGATATCTATTTTCCTATTATATAAATTAAAATCCTTGTTTAAGTATAAGTTACAAACATATCATACTCAAGTCCGTTTTGGCGAGTATTGATATAATGTAACTCCATTCTGTATTTAAAATGCAAGATCTGTATCTGTATCTGTATCTGTTGGGCCCGGTGGTACGGTAGAACTAATAGCCGAGTGGCAAGGGCCATCGTCTATTACTATACCTGCCGCCAAATCTGATCTTAATGTTGGTTTAACTGGAGGTTAGTTATTCCACATTAAGTGACGGGAAAGGTACGTCCCTCCCTCTATCTGTATCTGGATCTCGAGGGGTTGCTCCCGACAGATCATGGAGGAAGAAGGCTGGATTGATTCTGTTATTTCTGATTTTATTCTGTTTAAGGAGTAAAGGATGGAGAACGCCTACTTGCAGGGCATTAATACTTTATTATCGTACGGTTCATATTTTCAAGAATCTGATACCCAGTCCCCTTACTCCCCTTTTTCTCAAAATAAATATGAACCAAATATTTGTATTGATTATTATTTTATTGATTTCCGGTATAATACTATTAATCTATTATTTTATTAATAGTATCAAACTCCAACTTTTATAGTCAAACACTTTTTCAAATATACCTATACGTATATATGTAGTTCCAACTACCCCCTCACTTAGTCACTTTGACTAACCCTCGCACTTTACAACTTATGGTTTCAGGTTTAACAGACGCTTAATAGAAGGTATCTTGAAGCCTAGTGTGTCTTCTCGTTAGCATAATAGTTCAAGGTTCTTTAGAATAAGTTATGCTTCCGAGCTTGTAATTATCTATTTCGGCTTGGTCACTACTTTTGATATCTATACTATGCCATTACTGGCTTATTTATTGCATTCCCCTATCATAGTTTTGAAAGTTTTTAAATTATAAAATTTCCGCTGCAGTGTTCTAATACTCTGATATTGTATAGCACTGTCCGTTCGCCGGAGTGTTTCTCGGGTGCTAGGTCTCACATCCACTCGGGAGATACTTTGGTGCGGGGTTGTAGTGTATAGCGACGCTACAACATATATACATATAGAACAAAGCACGTATTAAACAAAAGACTATGAACCGGGAATAGGGTTTTACATACCAAAACCATTTTCCAAAAGACTCATATTTATTCATATATTCGTATATTCTTAAGTTCGAAAAGTCGTAAGGATTCATAGATTCAAAAATGCATGTGGATTCATATTAAAACTCATAGGGATTCATATAATCAAATCGGTTCATAAATTCATCAATTCAGAGCTTAATCGTATAAATCTCTTATTAAAAATGAAACCTCCTATCCCGTTTCATAATCATCAAAACAAAAGAATTCAAATACACGGTGAGTACGGGTCTCCAACATTACTCCTTAATCAAAAGACTCAAAAGATTCAAAAGGAAGCATAAACTCATAAATTCATAAATTCATAGATTCATATTCCCGTATTCCAACCTTTCTCCGGAAGTCTGCACGCGGGTTACGGGCCCACATCGTGCAACTCAATATACATGGGGTCACGAGCCCACAACGTACCTTCTCCGGTCTCAACCGAAGGCTCAAAGCACCACGCCTTCTCCATCTCCCTTAGAGTCGCGCGTAGATACTTCAAAGGAGCATGTGCACAGGGGTGATAACCGGCGACCCCAACAGCCCCACCGGGTCTCCCTTACCCACACCTCCGAAACCCGGGGATTAAAATAGATTCAAAAGGATTCAAATAGATTCATAGGAAGCATACCTAACTCACAAAACCTAAAACGCACGATTCATAACTTAAGAAACATACCATAAGAAGCATACCTTACCGTGCAACTTGGCATATACTATACACGTACCTCTCCGTGTCTTCCAAGTTCATAATATGCTGGGGAAGATCCATAATTCGCTCGACACTACACGGTTTGGAGCATAGCCTCGTTGCAAAACCATTTTAAGCTTATATATGCCCATACATATAATTTCAGAAGGATTCATATTAAATCGAACTGACAAGATTCATAACATATTATAAGACACATATTTAATATACATATAATAGTATATTTGCATGCGGGCTTGAAAACGAGCACATAGGGTCGTAGGTGGCATTAACTAAAAGAAAACAAACCTAAACCTCACCTTAGACCAACGAGAACAGAAAACACAGCCAAGAAGTCCCACTGGAACCCAAACAGATGACAGATACTCCCTGGAAAAACCCTGATCGACTGAACACACGGACCACAAGACTCAGACTCAAATCAAACCACAAAGACGCACGGCTATGCTCACGAATACAAATGATGCACAGATAGTTCACATTTATTCAAATTAAGTCATTCATATCAAATCAAAATCATTTCGCACATTAGAAGATGCATAACTTATATAATTCATATTATCAGGTAGGAAATTATAAATCGAGACATAATAATTTAAAACCTATCATGCTCCAAGTCTTGCGAGAAAAAAACATAAATTTCATATCAATTTATTCAAAATTACATATTTGCATAATTTACAAAATTCCCAACAATAGTATACTTAAGCAATTCATTCAAATTAAAGTACAACGTATCCTTTCATGATTCGTTTCCTATGTTTCATACAACTTCATAATCAATTAGTTTCTAAAATTACACTAACATCCCCTCAAACAATAATTATTCTCAAATAGATAGGCCTAAAACGAGTTAAATAAATTCCATAAATCACGAATCAAGGGTTCATACATCATAACATATTTCCAAGTATCATACAACTCATAATTTCAATTTATAGTGCATACAAGATCGAAATTTACAATTAAAACAATTAACGAAAAAAAAATACAACAACTTCAAAAATTCATATAAAATCAACCGGACATCCGACTGACGAACGAAAAGTGGCGTTGGACTCACCACAACGAAAGGAACTTGCTGTCCGAAGGGAGTCGGAACGCCGCCACCGGAACCAGCCGAACCGCCACGTACAGCCGCTGGACCACCACTTCCGGTGGTCGGAAAATTCCCCGGAAGGACAGAAACATGCGCCTCGGCCTGCTCGACAAAAGCCCTCAACCAATTTCAGAAAATACCAAACACACCGGACTTCGTTGACGAAAAACCGAACTAAATTCCAATGACAAAAACTGAAATTAAACGCAAACCGTAAAACGAAAATGAAATCCGAACATACCATTGGAAAGCTCGTAATGAGGCCTTCGAAAGCCCCTGACCAAAAGCCAAAAAATATCGCCGAAAAAAGACCGCCGGTCTGACACCAGTCCGCCGTCCAACGGTCGGTTCCCGAGTCGGGGCTAACGTAAGTAGATCGATATCATCATCCCGAATAACTTCTCTGAAGAAACCGTTGCCAAAAGATCACCGGAAAAGCCCCAAAATCGCCGCCGAAATCCCGCCGCTGTGCCACTTGCCGGTTCAGCCACTTCCGCCGCGATATGCTCCAATCTGATGCCGGAAATGGAATCAGGGGGCCGAAAAAGGTAGGGAACCGGCCCCTCTCATCGGAAAGGACCGTCGGAACGCGGCGGAGCTGCGCGCTACAGTGCATGCGGCATGCGCCGCCGCTCGCGACTTTCAGGCGGGGCGTGAGCCGCCTTCCGTCCACCATTGGCCGCGCCGTTGAAACTGGAGTTGCGCGGGGAGTTCTCCTAACTAGGGCTGGGGTGCGTGTCTGGGAAAAGCCTCCGGAGACCGCCGCAAATCGCCGGAGAAGTGGCGGGCATAAATCCCGCCGCCTGTAGGTTTCTGTAGCGCCACCACCACTAGGTTTTGGGCCTCGATTCTTGTATCATCGTGACGGGCTCGTCGAGCAGATAAATTTCCACTACTCACACGTCAAATTCCGTCGAGAAACGAGCGAGAACGGGCTTGTGCATGTAATTACACCTTGAGTGTGTGTGAAGGAGGTGAGATCGTTGGAGAAGAAGAGAGGCTGAGTCTGATCATTTGGTACGAATTACGAGGATTCGGGGTATTATATCTCGGGTCCTCATACACGAAAACGGTCGGAAGAAGGGGTTAATTAAGTCAGAATTGGGCAAACTCAGAGTCTACGGACTCGTCTCGATGCCCCAAACGCAAAGAAAGGGTCAAAAAGGTCGAACTCTCGACCGAACGAGAAATGACCGAATAACCCCTAAAAAGAGAAAATTTCAAACAGGCCCCTAAACTCTAAAAGAGTTCAAAATAGGGCCACGCAAAGCGCAAAATCACATAATTAATCACATAAAAAGGTTGAAACGTGACATACCTTATTTGTAGGACGAGCGGGATGTTACAGTTAATCTATAGACCGGAAGGAAATTGTGGTAATGAAATAGTAACTACGAAAATGAGAAAGGTAAACACAAACAAATTACGTAACGGCTAACCAAGTTAACAAAGTGGAAAAGGGAAGTAATGATCATGTCGAATTCATGTTCAATTAGTGCTTTAAAGGGGCAAGGATCTCACAATCCTAATCACTAAATTATACACAAGCTCCTCTCGAAGTCAAGTGCGTGTACCTAATCAAAGTCTAAGCCTACTCTCGTGGTCACTAGCTCATTAATTAGATCAAACAAACAAGATTAGTGCAACTGAATAACTAGCGGCTTGGCCCTGTTACTCTATTGCTCGTGTAGCACCCCAGACGGAGGATACCACATCCCCCGCACTAAGACCCAGACCCGGTCATGAAATGGAAGGTCCATGCCCGAATCCGAATCATAGCATACGGGAGACCAACTCACACACTAGGCTAGGCGGATCTAACTCGACAAACTCAGAGCGCTGAAGCAGTTTAAAACGATCATCAACAGATAGCGGAAGTAATTAAATCAAAACATGCAAAGCAGGTGACGGGTTCAACTAGCATAGATACCTAGTCCCGACTATCAGTTCATAATCCAATATAATAATCAACATAAGTATCATCAAGATCTAATAACATCCAAATACTAGCTTACTAACCCCACACGGGTTTAAGTCTAAGTAGAACATAAACATAATCTTCAAGTGTGAAACATAAATACATAACATAAGTAAAGTATGCGACAAATGCATCCTAACACCAACTAGACTGACAAGTGTGACTCCGAAGACTCACTTCCACCTAGCTCAAGCCAAAAGGAATCCTGCAAACTAAAAGATAAAATGAGGTGTCAGCCAACTGACTGAGTGAGGGGGCTAACGCACACCCACAATATATATATAAAGAGCACAACACAAAATAAAAGGATGGACTCATGAACCGAGGATAGGTGTTGCATACCAAAACATTTCGAAATAACCCAAAAAAATATAGATATAAGTTTAGAAAGCATTTTTCATAAAGACTCTATCCTGGTTCATGATTCCATACAAAATAGAACACACATGCTCGGCGAGTACGAGCTTCCAACCTTTACTCCTCACGACATAAAGCAAAATCAATCCATCCTCTACTCTAATGATGGAACAGCCACGCGTTGGCCCTAACCATCTATAATAGAAAGACTCACAAGGGGTAGCGAACCCACAAGTTCCCTCCCCGGCCTTAGCCGAAGGCTCAAGATACCATGCCTCCCCTATCTCCCTAAGTCGCGCAATGATATCTCAAATGGAACTACGCACAGGTATATCCCCGACAGCCCTAACCATCCCGGGGGCTCCTTACCCATAGCTCCTCAGATCCACATACATACATACATACAGATGCCAATATTTCATGGCCAACTCGCTACAGAATCATAGCACAACTGATTTTTCCAAAATAGCTTACATATGCCTCAAAAACTGGTTTTTATATATATTTATATTCCTACGCGATGGAACTTTAAGCCTCATGACCTCCACCCACGCAGGACGTACACAAAATCATAAACATATCATATCCAACACTTACGTATCTATAGTAGAGTATACTCGCATACAAGGGTAGAAATCAGCATGTAAAGGCCATAGGTCGTATAACTATACAAAATCCTAAACCTCACCTTGTGCAAGTAGAGTCTGAGAGTGTGAAGGGCCAAACACTCTAAACCTTGGGCCCACCGGCACCACCAAACTCTGTAATAAGACATACAAAAGCCCAAACTTAGACTCTACATGAAGCAAGTAAGACACACGGCGTACAAGGTATGAATGACATGCGAAATGGAATGATGTTTATCAAGTTGGTCACAAGGGATAATTCAAATATTCAAGTAAATCATGCAAGTAATGAAGTATAAAGGTTCAAAGATTGCAGTCCAAGTCATATCGCAGCATACAAGTCAAGTAGCAACTTAAACGAATCAAATACGCATGAAAAAGCAAGTAAAAAGGGTCACAGATGCATGGGAACGGCCATTCCCATGCACAACATAGCATGGGAACGGTCCTTCCCACGCCAAGGCCAAGCGAGACTGGGAACGACCGTTCCCAGTCCAAGCGCACATGGGAACAGTCGTTCCCATGTTCGGCCGCCAAAACTCAACCCTAGCCCGGAAGGGCCGTTCCAAGCTTAAAGCATAAATGGGAACGGCCGTTCCGGCCACAGATCTGGAGCAGAAGCTTGACAGTTTCGGGAAGAAGAAGGGGAACACCAAAAATCATCAATCCAACACGAAATCCACCATAAAATATCACGAAATTCAGGTATAACATCATATAAATCATACTTAGCATCAAAACATCAATTAATTCAAGTTTAGGAATGTTTTTGCCCAAAAAATTCAAACACCCATTTTCATGAAAATCAAGCTTCAACCATAGCAAGATGCATCCAAACTCACTCCTAATCATACCCTCAACAACTATAGCACATATTCAACATGGAGAAACACATATTCATGCTCAAGAACTCAAGGATCCATCATATAAACCATATTCTTCAAGTTGGGCATAAATCACCATTTTCAAAAGACTTCCTCATATAAGCTCATACATTCAATTTCATGCGAAGATTCATGGATAGAAATGAAATACACATCAAGGGAAATTCGTAGCTTACCTTGGCTCTTGAAATGACGAAGAAACGAGGGAGATATGAGCTCTTGAAGGTGTGGAATGGCTTAAGTCTTCATCCCCTTTGAAGCTTCTCCATGGCTGTCACAATGAGGCTATTTTGAGGTTTGAAATGAAATGAGAAAGGGGATCTAGGTTAGGGTTTCAAGATATAAAATGGGGCTAGAGGCTTTATTAGGATTTGGGCTCAAATGAATGACTTTCGGCCCAATAGGTCAAAATTAAAAGGTTCAAGGTCTAAACGGTTTCTGAAAAATATAAAGTAAATTCCATGGGACCCAAATCACCGAATCAAGTCCAATGGTGGTGTCGGAATTCGAATTCGAATTCCCGAGCTCATATTGGTCTCGAACGACCCAAACTCACCTAACTTGAGTTAGGCCCTAAACACACAAATAGGTCCAAGTCTTATTTAAATCCAACTCCGAAAATTAATTTAAATTCATCCAAGTTCCATTCTTAAGTTATCATGCAAGAATTCATATTTTACCATTTTGGATTTTAGTCAATTAAATCACATTTTCAATCCAAGTTGGAATTAAACACATAAAAAGGGAATTAAATCACATAAGTGCGTAAGGTAAACTCTCTCGTGATGCATACCTGTACGTGTAACACCCCGCATTTTCGGAGCAAGATACGATGTCGTTTTCGTGCGATTAGATTGTTATTTATTTAGCTCTGCTTGTGCTTGAATTGCTTAGTCATGTTTTAATTGTTTAATTGAACCAACTGCAATCTTATGAAAATATGTGGACTTAATTGAAATATGTGTTTAGTGCCTAATTGCTCTTTAATTTAAATTATGTGGGCTAATCTGGAATTAATTAAAATTGGGGATCATTTTCTAATTATAAGAAATCCAATTAGACTTAATTGTGCAACTGGACAACTTGAGGGACTTGATTGCAAATTTGGAAAATGAGATCCCTCTTATCGGGTGAAACCCTAGCAGCTATTTTCATTTCTTCCTTTCTTTTCCCTTTCGTCTTCAGCAGCAGCTGCTGCGCAAGACTTCTTCCTCCTTTCGATCTTCAACAGCGATGCCACCACTCCCTACCAGCGAAGCCGGCATCTTCTTCCTTCCCTCCGTCGCATACCAGAGCAGAGACAGCGAGCTCACGCTCCACCATCGATTCGCCAACTCAGTCGCCGCCACCCATTATCACCATTTCTGCCACCCTAGCTAGCTTCACCGCCGCCATCTCGTCGGTAAGGCGAGACCACCCCCTCCCAATCTCAGCCTTATAAGCTTCAGCCGCTGCACACTTCGTTTCGTCTCTCCCCTTCGTCTTCAACACGCAGCAGCCGCGGTGCAGCAGTCATACCGATTCACCACCATCATCTCTGCCGTGTCACTAGCAACTCAGCCACTCCGCCACCGTTGCAGTCAGAGCTCAGATCCGACAACCACTCCGTTTCTCCTTCCTCATTCGCTCAGATCTGATCAGGGGCGAACGATGCCCCACCTGATCGCGCCATCTCCACCATCCTTTCGCCGAACCATTCTTCGGAAGCACTGCTAGCACCGACAGCCACGACCACCTGGCTGCAGATCTGACCACCTCTTTCTCTCTCTTTCTCGCCCAGATTTGAGAAGGGTTGAAAACCTTCCACCTTCACCGAATCAGCGCCACCACCACCGTTCCAGCAGACTAAGAACTCCTACCGCTGCGTCCGGAGTTCAGATTCAACCACCACCACCGACTAGAGTCACGCCAGACCCCGCCACCTCCGCTAGTTTTCTTTTCTCCAACAACCGTCGTGAGTCGTCGCCAACCTCTGCTTCTCCTTTCCTCAATTTCCTTGGTAAACCGTCAGGATATTGTTTACCCTCAATTAAATTCTGTTTAATTATTTTGTAAACCAATTTCATATGTATTGTAATGGACTGATTTAAATGTGTACTAGGTTCTGTATTGTATCTGAAATAATATTAAATTAGATTGTTGGGAATAGGATTAACTAGATTTCAATTTGTATGATCTCTACATTTCAAAGTAATTATGATCCAATTTGGAATTGATGAATTGAGTAGCTGAATTGAATTGTTAATTGTCCTGTTATTTCGGTTTTGGGTTTGATATTTAAGCTTATCTGTTAATACTAAGGAAATTTTATTCTTAAAAATTAGTGATCATTCTGTTAGTTATGTGTTATAAATGTATACAATGTTTGATCCTTGGGATTTTCTCGATATGCTTTTAAAATTGTTACAATAATTTGAAATGGATTGATATAAACGGTATTGTATTTATTATGTAAAATCAGATTTAAATCTCGTTATTTGTGTGATGATATAATATACGTCTATGAGTTGTTTAATTAAAACCTGCATAGTGACTAATTAGTGTGTTTAAGTGGGTTGGCTAATTAATTAAATTGGGTTATGAAAATTATCAACTAATGTGCCTATGAATTAAAGATGTGATTTATATTAGCTAATCTCATATCAGATTTTGGGGGTTAGGAATATTTAATTTAATATGCTAGAGGTGTGTGTGCATGTGGTATTCCATACGTGTATATAAATATATTCAGTGTGCTCCTAATCAGATAAGTATATTAAAATGAACCTCTTATTTGTGGGATTGTGTGTGTTTTGTTTCTGTGTTATTTGTGGGGTGCTAGGATTGTAAGAATTAGACGTTGTGTACCATCTTTTAATGTAATGGGGTGACTTTGAGTATATTAAGTGTAATGTGGATGTAGGTGCATGCATATATGATGTATGTATATAGATGTATATGAGTGTGTGCATGTAATAAATGGTTTGGCTATGTGTGAATGCTGGATATGTATATATATTAGTGTACTTATGAAATGGGTGTTTTAAGTATTTAAATAATATGGTATTATATGATCTTAATTATATAATATGCCATTTCATATTACTTCACATCGATTCATAATTATCGCCGTGCGTCTGTGTGGTTCATGTTTGAGTCGTGTCTCATGAGTACTTCGTGTTCCTCTTCTGTACAGTGATCTCCAGAGTGGAGACAACCTGATCGAGTATGCATTCATCTTGTCAGTTCTGGTATCTCGTCGTTTCTCATGTGAGGTTTAGGATTTTGTATAGTTACGCGACCTATGGCCTTAATATGCTGATTTCAACCCTTGCATGCGAGTATATCTATTATAAATACGTATGTGTTGGATATGATATGTTTATGACCTTCTGAATCAACTCTGTTTGGAAAAGTAAATATGAAAGCATATATAAGCTGTTTTGAAAAGTACTTTACGTTATGTTCTGTAGCGAGATTGCCATGAAAGATTGGCGTATGTGATCCGTCGTGATCTGTTATGTTGTGATCCGTTGTGATCTGTGTGTGGATCGATCCTGGTGAGCTGCGGAATGGGTACCCCCAGGATGGTTAGGGCCGTCGGGGCATTTATCCTTTACGTAGTTCCATTTGAGATATCATTGTGCGACCTTAGGGTGATGAGGGAGGCGTGGTATCTTGAGCCTTCGGCTAAGGCCGGGGAGGACTCTTGTGGGTTCGCAACCCCTTGAGGGTGAGTCTATTTTAGACGGTTTATTCTCGATGGTATGGGGACGGTACATCTCCTCCATCATTGGTGTAGAGGTTGGATTGATTTTGATTTATGTTATGAGGAGTTGAGGTTGGAAGCTCGTACTCGCCGAGCCGTTGATTATGTTATGTTATGGAATTATGAATCGGGATAGAGTCTTTCTGAAAAATGGTTTCTAAACTTATATCTATGTCTTATTCGGGTTCTTTCAAAACGTTTTGGTATGTAACACCTATCCCCGGTTCATGAGTCCATCCTTTTTATTCTGTGCTATGCTCCTTATATATATATTGTGGGTGTGCGTTAGCCCCCTCACTCGGTCAAGTTGACTGACCCCTCATTTACACTTTTAGTTGCAGGATTGTTGGCGTTTGCTAGGCGGAAGTGAGTCCTTTGAGTTGCACTTCGTCGGTCTAGTCTTTCTATTTGCATTTGTCTTTTCATACACTTTACTTATGCTTTGAATTGTAGACTTGAGATTATACTTTACTATTCGGTAGCCCTGCGTGGCACTCTCATTCGGCCCTTGTGGCACTTGATGATTATTACTTTATGTTGATATTCGGGACAAGGGATCTATGCTAGTTGAACCCGTCACCTGTTTTGTTTGTTGATCTATTATTCGGGATTAGGTATCTATGCTAGTTGAACCCGTCACCTGCTTTGTATGTTTTGTTTTAAATGCTTCCGCTATCTATTGATGTTGGTTTTAATTGCTTCCGCGCTCTGAGTTTTGGTCAAGTTAGATCCGCCTAGCCTAGTGCGTGAGTTGGTCTCCCGTTCGCTCTGATTCGGATTCGGGCATGGACTTTCATTTCATGCTTCGGGCCTGGGTTATAGTGCGGGGGATGTGCCATCCTCCGTTTGGGATGTTACATCCTTAAGTGGTATCAGAGCTCTAGGTTGCAAAACCGAGCTCTAGTGTCGTGTTGTGTCTGTCTAGGTCGTACGGCGTAGGAATAACTGCGCATTGCATTTGTTTGACTTGATACTTTGACCCTTCGGCATGAATTGTTTCGTGATTATATGATTGTGTGCACATTATGACTTTGATTATGCAACGTCTTATTTTATGTGCTTTATAAATTACAACTAAATGTTGCATTTTTGTGATACACTTGTTACATTTCATTTGCATCTTAATCCGCATGCATCGAATTTAGTGTTTGAATTTCAGGGTGTCATCTGAGTTAGCACTAAGATTTCCCTCCGTCAACACTACTTATTAGCACTACAACGAGAACACGCCGTAATTTGAAGATGAAAGGATTCTTTACCAAGATCGATGGTCATGAAAAGCTTCAGAGTTGAAGGAATGAGATTTACTATATTGACTTACTATCTTAAAGTCAATTGAAAGATGAAGTTTGACGAATTTTCATCTTGAGGATTCGTTCATTTAAAGGTAGTCAACTTGTTTAGGGAAATGAGTCAATGGAGGAGAATCTGATCAAGTAGAACCGATTTGAAGGAGTTTGATGAGCTTTCGTCTTGATGATTCGCTTATTTGAAAGTAGTCACCTTGTTGATTGAAACGAGTCAATGTAGAAGAATCCGATCAAATAAGATCCGATCAAGTTCAAGGGATGTGGATACATGTTACTTAAGCAACGAGCTACAAACCATCGGTGAGTGTTGAAGGTTTTGGTGCCGTTTAGAGTTAACAGGACAAGATTGGTTGTTAGGTCTCGGGTGTTTTCTTCAAGGTGAGTGGAAGTTTCTGCTGAGATGGAAGATTCTGCTTAGGTGGGAATAGATCACATAGATGCCGAAAGACTTTACTCAAGTTTTAGAATCGAAACCCATGAGTTGCTTTTGGAAGTGCCTAATACCACGACCGTCCAACGTAGCTCTGAGATGGATTTCTGATTGGCAATCGAATTATGGGCAATTCCTTGAGGATGAGCAGACTAAGGTTTAACACATAAGTCAAGAGTTCTTGAAGGAGACTGTGGATGATTCTGGTTGGGCAAGGATTATGGTTTAGTAGAGAGTTGGATGATGGACATAATTGACAAATTACTTCTTCACATCAAAAGATTTAAGACAAGAAGTTCAGATGACGGAGGTTGCATCATTATCGGCTTAATCAACTCCTACCACTTCGTCTCAACTTCCTGTCAAGATTTTGACACTACGGTGATCGGTACGCCAAGCATTCATGGCATTTGCACACATGCATCGCTTAAATACTCTTACCTTGTTTTGCTTGATGTGGGTGATGACTGTTGTTGTTTTAATTGTGATAACTTGGATACTTGATCTAGTATTTGTAACTTGAAATTTCTACTTGTATGAACCATTGCTGAAATGAATGAGTTATGTACTTATGTGAACTATTCATGCCTATGTGATTTAAAACTTTCTTGATTGCTCACTAACTTCTCATATAACATACATACATACTGTAACCTCGTTCTACAGGGATTCCATCGCGATATCCCCCTTGAGTTGAGGTATGAGCGTTGAATCTATACTCAAGGGATACCGATATCAGTGGTATAAGGTACACCAAACATGCATCGCATACTCTTCGTCAAGTGCTACTCTGATGTGTGTATGTATGAATAATTGATCAGTGGAATTGTGCGCAAGAGAGACCTTAGGTTCCCTCTTTTACGTGCTTGGGAGATGTTCATTCTCTCAATTTATGTGTTAGAGAGTCGCAGGATTCTCTACTTATGTGATAGAAAGATGCTGGATTCTTTCTAAGCTTTGTGCACGAGAGATGTTGGATTCTCTTGTACTTAGGTATTCGGGAGATGCTGGATTCTCTTGAATTTAGGGGTTTGAGAAATGTTGGAATTTCTTGAACTAGAATGTTGGAAGATGCTGGAATCTGTCCAACTTAGGCTGAGAGACGGGGTTCTCTCAATTATCTGCTCGAGAGACGGGGCTCTCTCTTATGTGATCGAGAGACGGGGTTCTCTCACTTTCTGTGTTCGAAAGACGGGGTTCTCTCACCTTTTGTGCTGAGAGATGGGATTCTCTCTTGTTTGTTGAGGTTGCGTTACGCGTTGTCCTGGCTACGATCTGCAGTGATGAGTTTACGACGCCATCGAAGTCGAGTGCAGTGACAACTATTCGTCTTAGGGGAATGATGAACAACTTGATGAAAGCAACGGTCCAGTACTCGAATGGATTCCAATGGCATTGAGACATTGCGAGAAAGGTTCAGCAAAGACAATGAGAGTAAACTTCACAACGGAGGCTAAGTTTCACGTAACTCCTCGAGAAGGGTTAAGACACTATCACTCGATGCTTTCCAGCTCAGCAGTGGAACCTGGGGACCAGGTTCTCTTAAGGGGGGAAGGTTGTAACACCCCGCATTTTCGGAGCAAGATACGATGTCGTTTTCGTGCGATTAGATTGTTATTTATTTAGCTCTGCTTGTGCTTGAATTGCTTAGTCATGTTTTAATTGTTTAATTGAACCAACTGCAATCTTATGAAAATATGTGGACTTAATTGAAATATGTGTTTAGTGCCTAATTGCTCTTTAATTTAAATTATGTGGGCTAATCTGGAATTAATTAAAATTGGGGATCATTTTCTAATTATAAGAAATCCAATTGGACTTAATTGTGCAACTGGACAACTTGAGGGACTTGATTGCAAATTTGGAAAATGAGATCCCTCTTATCGGGTGAAACCCTAGTAGCTATTTTCATTTCTTCCTTTCTTTTCCCTTTCGTCTTCAGCAGCAGCTGCTGCGCAAGACTTCTTCCTCCTTTCGATCTTCAACAGCGATGCCACCACTCCCTACCAGCGAAGCCAGCATCTTCTTCCTTCCCTCCGTCGCATACCAGAGCAGAGACAGCGAGCTCACGCTCCACCATCGATTCGCCAACTCAGTCGCCGCCACCCATTATCACCATTTCTGCCACCCTAGCTAGCTTCACCGCCGCCATCTCGTCGGTAAGGCGAGACCACCCCCTCCCAATCTCAGCCTTATAAGCTTCAGCCGCTGCACACTTCGTTTCGTCTCTCCCCTTCGTCTTCAACACGCAGCAGCCGCGGTGCAGCAGTCATACCGATTCACCACCATCATCTCTGCCGTGTCGCTGGCAACTCAGCCACTCCGCCACCGTTGCAGTCAGAGCTCAGATCCGACAACCACTCCGTTTCTCCTTCCTCATTCGCTCAGATCTGATCAGGGGCGAACGATGCCCCACCTGATCGTGCCATCTCCACCATCCTTTCGCCGAACCATTCTTCGGAAGCACTGCTAGCACCGACAGCCACGACCACCTGGCTGCAGATCTGACCACCTCTTTCTCTCTCTTTCTCGCCCAGATTTGAGAAGGGTTGAAAACCTTCCACCTTCACCGAATCAGCGCCACCACCACCGTTCCAGCAGACTAAGAACTCCTACCGCTGCGTTCGGAGTTCAGATTCAACCACCACCACCGACTAGAGTCACGCCAGACCCCGCCACCTCCGCTAGTTTTCTTTTCTCCAACAACCGTCGTGAGTCGTCGCCAACCTCTGCTTCTCCTTTCCTCAATTTCCTTGGTAAACCGTCAGGATATTGTTTACCCTCAATTAAATTCTGTTTAATTATTTTGTAAACCAATTTCATATGTATTGTAATGGACTGATTTAAATGTGTACTAGGTTCTGTATTGTATCTGAAATAATATTAAATTAGATTGTTGGGAATAGGATTAACTAGATTTCAATTTGTATGATCTCTACATTTCAAAGTAATTATGATCCAATTTGGAATTGATGAATTGAGTAGCTGAATTGAATTGTTAATTGTCCTGTTATTTCGGTTTTGGGTTTGATATTTAAGCTTATCTGTTAATATTAAGGAAATTTTATTCTTAAAAATTAGTGATCAATCTGTTAGTTATGTGTTATAAATGTATACAATGTTTGATCCTTGGGATTTTCTCGATATGCTTTTAAAATAGTTACAATAATTTGAAATGGATTGATATAAACGGTATTGTATTTATTATGTAAAATCAGATTTAAATCTCGTTATTTGTGTGATGATATAATATACGTCTATGAGTTGTTTAATTAAAACCTGCATAGTGACTAATTAGTGTGTTTAAGTAGGTTGGCTAATTAATTAAATTGGGTTATGAAAATTATCAACTAATATGCCTATGAATTAAAGATGTGATTTATATTAGCTAATCTCATATCAGATTTTGGGGGTTAGGAATATTTAATTTAATATGCTAGAGGTGTGTGTGCATGTGGTATTCCATACGTGTATATAAATATATTCAGTGTGCTCCTAATCAGATAAGTATATTAAAATGAACCTCTTATTTGTGGGATTGTGTGTGTTTTGTTTCTGTGTTATTTGTGGGGTGCTAGGATTGTAAGAATTAGACGTTGTGTACCATCTTTTAATGTAATGGGGTGACTTTGAGTATATTAAGTGTAATGTGGATGTAGGTGCATGCATATATGATGTATGTATATAGATGTATATGAGTGTGTGCATGTAATAAATGGTTTGGCTATGTGTGAATGCTGGATATGTATATATATTAGTGTACTTATGAAATGGGTGTTTTAAGTATTTAAATAATATGGTATTATATGATCTTAATTATATAATATGCCATTTCATATTACTTCACATCGATTCATAATTATCGCCGTGCGTCTGTGTGGTTCATGTTTGAGTCGTGTCTCATGAGTACTTCGTGTTCCTCTTCTGTACAGTGATCTCCAGAGTGGAGACAACCTGATCGAGTATGCATTCATCTTGTCAGTTCTGGTATCTCGTCGTTTCTCATGTGAGGTTTAGGATTTTGTATAGTTACGCGACCTATGGCCTTAATATGCTGATTTCAACCCTTGCATGCGAGTATATCTATTATAAATACGTATGTGTTGGATATGATATGTTTATGACCTTCTGAATCAACTCTGTTTGGAAAAGTAAATATGAAAGCATATATAAGCTGTTTTGAAAAGTACTTTACGTTATGTTCTGTAGCGAGATTGCCATGAAAGATTGGCGTATGTGATCCGTCGTGATCTGTTATGTTGTGATCCGTTGTGATCTGTGTGTGGATCGATCCTGGTGAGCTGCGGAATGGGTACCCCCAGGATGGTTAGGGCCGTCGGGGCATTTATCCTTTACGTAGTTCCATTTGAGATATCATTGTGCGACCTTAGGGTGATGAGGGAGGCGTGGTATCTTGAGCCTTCGGCTAAGGCCGGGGAGGACTCTTGTGGGTTCGCAACCCCTTGAGGGTGAGTCTATTTTAGACGGTTTATTCTCGATGGTATGGGGACGGTACATCTCCTCCATCATTGGTGTAGAGGTTGGATTGATTTTGATTTATGTTATGAGGAGTTGAGGTTGGAAGCTCGTACTCGCCGAGCCGTTGATTATGTTATGTTATGGAATTATGAATCGGGATAGAGTCTTTCTGAAAAATGGTTTCTAAACTTATATCTATGTCTTATTCGGGTTCTTTCAAAACGTTTTGGTATGTAACACCTATCCCCGGTTCATGAGTCCATCCTTTTTATTCTGTGCTATGCTCCTTATATATATATTGTGGGTGTGCGTTAGCCCCCTCACTCGGTCAAGTTGACTGACCCCTCATTTACACTTTTAGTTGCAGGATTGTTGGCGTTTGCTAGGCGGAAGTGAGTCCTTTGAGTTGCACTTCGTCGGTCTAGTCTTTCTATTTGCATTTGTCTTTTCATACACTTTACTTATGCTTTGACTTGTAGACTTGAGATTATACTTTACTATTCGGTAGCCCTGCGTGGCACTCTCATTCGGCCCTTGTGGCACTTGATGATTATTACTTTATGTTGATATTCGGGACTAGGGATCTATGCTAGTTGAACCCGTCACCTATTTTGTTTGTTGATCTATTATTCGGGATTAGGTATCTATGCTAGTTGAACCCGTCACCTGCTTTGTATGTTTTGTTTTAAATGCTTCCGCTATCTATTGATGTTGGTTTTAATTGCTTCCGCGCTCTGAGTTTTGGTCAAGTTAGATCCGCCTAGCCTAGTGCGTGAGTTGGTCTCCCGTTCGCTCTGATTCGGATTCGGGCATGGACTTTCATTTCATGCTTCGGGCCTGGGTCATAGTGCGGGGGATGTGCCATCCTCCATTTGGGATGTTACAGTACGATTTATCGGACGGGGCGTCACAGCTCGATTGCTCAAGATTAGGTTAAATGTCTTTATACATATTTAAGTGTTTTGAAACCTCTTTCAATTTACATACAATCTTTCAATTAGCATGCAAATCTAAGTTCATAACTAAGGTGATCAATCTTAATCATACAAGCAAAACGATCTCACAACCATAAGATCCGAAAATCCCTCTTAGGCATTTTATCGAACACTTACCCTACATAATTCATCACCCCCTTTTGCCTAAAGATCTAGCCACTCATAGTCATACTACTCAAAGAGCAAGATAAATAAAACATAAATAGACTCATATTCATTGAATTTAAACTATGAAAAAACATTCAACAAAGGTTCATTTACTACAAGGTTTGACAACTCTACTAAAGCTATATTAAATGAGGAAATGGAAATTAAAGCTAAATACTATGAAAGCGATAAAAGAAAGGAAAGAAAATGAACAAAATGTCTTCAAAACACCTTCAAGACAAGAAAGGTAAAGAGGTGTCTCCATAGCCTCCAAAATAGCTGCTCTCCAATTAGGGTAAGATACCTCAAAAGACTCAACTCTCCTATTTATATTAGGCCGAAAAACCTAAAAGAAATTCAACTCCGTGAGAGGTAAACGGGTGTTTGGTGGAGTAGAGTAAAATCCAAACGCCCGTTTCATAGCAAAAACGTTACAACGATTTCTAATTTCCACACGCCCGTTTGGACTTCCAGTACAATAACTAAACAGGCGTTTGGGCACAAGTTGCCTAGGTCAGTGGCTTCACACACGGGCATTTGGTTCTTCAGTTCATATACCAAACGCCCGTTTGGGGTTCCAGATTTCTTACAGTGGCCTTTCACACGGGCGTTTGGTTCTTCAGTTCATATACCAAACGCCCGTTTTATCTTTAATACTTCGATGCAGTAGGTCTTCACACGGGCGTTCAGTTCCTCAATGCATTTACCAAACACCCGTTTGCCATGAAAATAAGGCAAAACTTGTTTTTTTCCTTCGATTTTGCTCCGTTCCTTCCGTTATCGACTCCCGTAGGTGAAATACCTAAAATGGAGCAATTAAAGGCCTATAAGCACATTAAACAAGAATTAAATATAGCAAAATATGGCTGAAACGGATACAAAATCTCCACTTATCAACTCCCCCACACTTAAACTATTGCTCGTCCTCGAGTAATCCAACAATCATTTGAAAAGTCAATCCACATTCAAACAAATTCGCCTTAGCCAATCGTCGAGTCGTCACAAGAGAATTGGCATATCAAAAGCATTACTAACAAACACGAAGTTCAACAAGAAGAGTATAAATAGCATACCCTCGTGAAGGTGACTGAATTAACCGAATAAATGCACAATTTTCACTTAAATTAGTTTATGGCTTTCTCCTAGGCACCTAATATGTTTTAGGAATACATTTTCATGCCTATCTCCACTAATGTAGTCAATAAAAGAATTGGGATCGAAAGGTCTTTCGTGGCTTGTAATGCAGGCTTAAGGTATCTGTTATGGAATTTTTGGCCTAAAAGTGACTAAACACCGAAGCTTACATCGTAATATTACAAAGCATTCAACCCCTTTCACTCAACATTTCATTATTTTCCCCCACACTTGGATGTTTAAATACAACTTCGCTTTAATTTCAACACTTTTCCTCATTTATGAATCGTTTCTTTTCTTGCTCAATTTGTTTCTTTTGATTCTCTATTCTCAATTCTTCTTTTCTTTACGCTATAATTACTTTCTCAAGTAATTCTCTCGACATTTGAGAATTCGAACTCTCAACCCAATAATAAACCCAAACGAGTAAGCTCGGTGTGATGAAATAAACGGTAGGATGTAATATTGTTGTGCTTGGCTTGTAACGTGGCTAAGAACAAAAATTTGGACAACAATTAAGCTCAACGGGGTCAAAAAGATTGCGTTATTTAGTGAATGGCTACAACCAAAAAGGGTTATCCTCTGACAACGATGGCCTAAGTCATTTCCCAACTCATTCATCAACTGATTATTTCGCCTCGAAAGACACTCAAATGCATTCTTATTCATATTAAGGTCTATTCGAAAAACATAAACGTTTTTCGAGTGACTAAAGTGCATAAATTCGTTTAAAAAGTGCACGAGAAATGAGGGCATGCTAGCACACTAGACTCATCTCCACTCATGTAAGTGTTCACATAATCGACTGGCCTACCCAATCTCATAACAACTCCTCAATCACCCTAAGCAAAAATATTTGAGAAAGGAGTCAATTCGTGATAATCATCTTCAAACTCAAGAGGTAAGCAGAGTCAATTGTTAAAATTGTTAAAATTTCTACCTAACCAAGTATAATACAAATAGCTCTTAATTCACTCCTCCCCCACACTTAGCAAATGCAATGTCCACATGCAATAAATAAAGGAAAAGTTTAGAAGACTCCCTCAAATGAAGAACCGGCAACGGGAACATGCAAAGCTACCTGTAACCCTGAACACATGTAACTTGAAACACGGACCAAGTGCTAAAAATAGCAAATGATAAATCAACATGCATCAATCATTTGCGCATACAAGTCACACACAATAATGCTTAATTGGACAAAAACAATCCTAGAAATGCACCTGAACCAACAAAAGTCTAAACTTATTATAGAGAGCAGTCATCACAAGTTTAGAAGACACAAAATAAGTACCAACATTCAGAGAATATTAAGTCCTAACATACCAACCTACAAGATCAAAATATTTCGAGAAAAGCAATAAAGTAGCAAAACCCTACACTTGGGATGGTAAAATAACACAAGCAATCATTGAGGAGGCGGAGGTTGAGATGGCTTGATGTTTCATTGTTGGAGGAGAAGAAGGATGTTGGCATCCGTATTCTCTTGGCGGCGCATCAACTCGACTTGATTGTCTAAAGAGGTGTCTTGGTATGAAGCAAACTCAACGGATAGTACTTGAACTCGATCATAGACGTCATTGATGTCATGGTGAATCAGCTCCGGTTGAGTCACCTCTTGCTCATCATCTTGATGGAACAAAACCAATTGTGCTTCATTTAGGTCCTCGTAGCGAGTGACTCCAAGATTATACAGTTTAGTCAGTCGGGCATGATCACTCTCCGGCCAAAAGAAAACGGTTTGGTGCAACGGCGAGCCCCACTTCTTCATAACTTTCATGTTAATGAAAGTTTGCTCGTCAAGGAATATCTTCTTATCCGTCGGGGGAGCTCCATTTGGCATCCAACCACAAGCCAATACCATCATCATTACATAGCCTCCATGGCAAAAGTCACTATTCTCACTTTGTGCCGCCGTCTCCATCTTCTCCATTAGAAAATTCAGACCAAAGATATGTTGTCCACCCCTCCTCATCAAAGACATCACCCATAACTCCCACGAGTTTATATTGCCCTCACTGTTTCCTCTTGTAAAAATTCCCGAAGGAAGAGTCTTATGCACAATTCGCCATAATCCGGAAGTAAGACTAGCAGCTTTGGTGTTGGTCGGATGATATGCATCAATTCCGTCCTTAATTCCCAGGGCAAAAAGTTCCTCGGTCCGAACATCGGAGTCGGACCATTCCTCCGGGAAATCACAAACCCCTTCTGGAAAGTGAAAGATTTGTTGGAGTTGTGAGGCTCTGAGTGTGTGCCTTCGACCATTAATTTGGAAAGAAGCCACCGGATTCTCCCACTTAAAGGTACGAATAAACTCGCAGGTGAGGGCCTCATAGGTGTAATCAGGTTTTGTCACGAATTTCCACCAAACAATAGCGTCAAAAAGTCTTTTCAACGGCAGTTTAATATCCAGGAAGAATAAAGAGTCCTCATCCAGAAACTTGGTGGACCTCAATATACGGGTTTTGGACTCCTCAACAGCCTTGCCTTTACCCTTTTTTGAAGATGGACCAGCTTCATCAGTGTGCGTACGTTTACTATCACGGCCCATTTCCTAAACAAAAATGGAAATGTCAAAATACAATCAAGAATTCAAGTCAACGCTTAAAGGCACAATTCAACGAACAACTGAGGAGTAAAACTGAAAGGTTGGTGTTCTAACAAACTTTGCTGGTTTAAACTCTTAGCCACTTAGCAAAAATCACAAAAATTCATTAACTTAGCAAAATTCTCTTCAATTGTCAACTTAAGCCTATGACATTTTCAATATTCAACCAATACTAGGCTAGAGTTGGACTAACACTGCAAATTGGTTCAAAGTCGTATATCAAACTACAAGTTTCCTCAAATAGTGTAGCCTAAAGATTTTTCAAAGATACGACCAAAATTAGGCTATATTATGGAAAATTTTGCAACTTTGTTCCACAAAACAACAAGAGGATAACACACACACCTAAAATAACAATCCATGTTCATATTGGCATTTCAACAAACACTTGGTGTGCATACTTTTAAAGATTTGGGTTTTTCAGAAATTTGTTGAGTTGTATCTTTCATTATGGAGAATGTCAACAATTAAGCCACAATAAAGCATAAGAAACACCTAACAATAACTTAAACTCAGACTTTCCCAGGAATTTCGGCCAACCCTAAGCTAGAGTTTTCAAAAGTTTCAAAATTGCTCAAAATTAGTCCAAAATGTGCAGAATTCATCCCATAATCAACAAATGTTCAAAATAACTCAAGATTTCAACCAAACAACCCATTGGGGGGGGGGTGTAGGGTTCGAATATAGGGTAAAATTTTGAAACTAAAAATTAAAGAGAAAAGGGGAGAAAACTTACCAAGATAGAGGAAGAAAGAGATGAGAGAATCAGAGTGCTGTTTCCTTGACTCCGGTTGTCGGTTCTGCTATGTTGCCGAGAGAGAGAGAGAGCGAGAGGGGAAAATTTTGGGGTTGAAGATGAGTGGAATGAAATGAGAAAGAAACTGATGCGGCAGTCTAGGGTTAAGGTGGTAAAAGTCATGTTTTAGGTTTACGATTTAACACGAAAAACGTGTTGTTAAAAGCTCAAGAATCGTGTCAGGACAAATCCAAACGCCCGTTTGGTGTTTCAGTTCAAAAAAGAAACGGGCGTTTGGGGTATGAAAATTTGGGGACAGTAGGTTTTGAAACGGGCGTTTGGTAACATAGAGCAAACTCCAAACGCCCGTTTAGATAGGCTACAATCGTTACAGTAGGTGTAACGCCCCGTTTTCCATTATGCATTATGTGATATATTAAATTTCGTAACATTATATGCCTTATATTCTCATATATTTATATGAACTTCCATTAACGTGAAATTTACGTGAATTAATTGATAACGTGTCTTATTGATATTATGTGACCTTATTTGACCATTTCATAAATTTAATGACTTAATTGCATAACATGAATTGGAGTTAAGTGATCATATTCCATGAGATGAGATTTCATTGCATTCATTCATATAGACTAGGGACTTAATTGCAAAATGAGGTGATTCATGCATTTGAGTGGAAGACTTTTGTAAATATCTCATTCATCTCTTCCATTTCATTTCATTTCATCAAAACTTCACACACACACACACTAAATCACGGTATTAACACCAAGAAGAAGGAAGAAGATTTTATCTCAAGACCAAGCTTGAATTCAAGTGGAATTGCATAAGTGAAGCATCATCATATCATCCTTTCTCATCTTCTTCATTTCTTTCAAGGTATATGTATGTATATGTGATGAATATCTTGAGCATATGTGAAGTTAGGGTTTTGATCCTTGAAGAATAACTTGTGCATATATGATTAAAAGCATGCTTAGGCTCATTATACTTGATAACTTGCATGAATTTATGAGTTATGTGAAGGTTGGAAATCATGAGAATATATGGGTTTTGGATGAGGATTTCTTGATGATTATGTATGTTTACTTGGATTAAATGGTGTCTAATTGATATATACGAGTTATATGCATGATATATGTTAGCTTTGAGTTGATTCTTGCATTGATTTGGTGTTTATAAGGCTTGGGAGCCAACTCCCGTACATATACCCTGTTTTTCCCCTGTTTTTCGCCTAGAATACTTCCAAACGCCCGTTTGGGATTCTAGTTATAACACCAAACGCCCATTTAGGAACCTACTGCCTCCCTCGAGCCTTTCCAAATGCCCGTTTGGGTTTCCAAACCATTTTTCAAACGCCCGTTTCTCCCTCATACGAACTCCAATTGACTTGATTTTTTAACTCACGAAAACCTATTGAAGTCTAGAACAACCTCCAATTAGAATCATCTCAATATATTTTCTAGTTGGAGAGTTATAATCAATTCTTTTAGGTGTCACGCCACTTTCCCGACAAACTGCACTCGCCTAACTTCAAGCGCGTGCCATTTTCTCCTCGCTTTGAACTAGAAAACGAGCTATATATCATCGGAAAGGTCTTTTTGTCTAGTTTCATTTTGCAACAAACAAAACTCAATTACCTTTTCTAGAATTAAAGATATTCCAGTTTTCCCTCAGCTTGTACGTTTCCTAAAATTGTCCATTTTTGCCAAACTTCACCAAAACCTCTCTTATTGCATTCCTTTCACTTCCTTAGCTCCTGTATGTGAATTATATGATATATATGCTTAGTTAACTGATAATTATGCTCTTATTTGACATTCCTTAATTGTGATTGCATGACATATTGATCATGACGTTGTCGTGCATCGTAATTGGTTCATATAAGTCGTGTCTCACAAACACTTGTCCCTTTTTACACAGATCTTCTTCCAGTTGATGAGGAGCAAGCTTTATAATTGTATCCTTGTTGTATTGTCGACACAGGTGAGGTTTAATTTCTAGATATATAGAACCCTTACAACCCTATGTGATCTTTCGGCTAAAATGTATATATATATATATATATATATATCTTTCTCAAAACATTTATAGATTGTAAATGATTTATCGTGACATATTGAACTTATTGTGATTGATTGATTGATTGTTTTGGCGAGTAAAGCATGTTCACTTTGGGCCCGAGGGTAGTGTATTGAGTAATCCGGGGAGGCATCGGGCCGACGGTGATCTCTTGCCCTATCCTCACCTATTATTGGGGTCACCCCTGAATCCACCAGGAGGTTTGGTGGAGGAAGAAGCCCGCCGGGCGTAGGGACTCATGAACCCTATGCCCAGATTGATTGGGTGGTGGGGCCTTGCAATCCCACCATCACCCGGAGGAAGAAGGGTATTGGAACTGCTACTTGTGCACTGTAAATTGATTGCTTGATCACCTAATCACTTAATAACTGAATGATTGTACACTGTCGGAGTAAGGTTGGAGAATTGCCCTTACTCACCGGGCCACTGATTGATTGATTGAAATTGATTATAGTGTCTAATCTGATAGTTGTAATCTCGGGCGAGTTCTAATTATTCTATTCTTGATCTTATATTGTTTTCTTTTATAAAACCTTACCTGAGGTTATGACTTGCATGGTAATTACGTTAATATTTATTTATAAACCCCTCGCTCAGTCTTTCATAGACTGACACCTCACACTTTTCAGGTCTGCAGGTTGCATGCTAGGCGGGATCGAGTCAGGTCTTTTATTTTGTGGGTCTAGCACTTGTCGGTCTCATTTTCATGTACATTATTGATGCTTATGTATATGTATCGTTATTGAACTTTATGAAACTTTTGGAAGATGGTTTGTATTGAAGGGATGGAAATGAACTTGATTTAATGAAATGAATGTAAATTATGTTTTCCTTTGATTGTTATGCATTGTTGTATATAATTGAGGGTTAGTCCCGCCTAGCTAGTGTTTCTTTTCTCTTGTCATCCGTTCACTATAGTCTCAGTTCATGTACGGATTTTCCATTTCGTATGTGGACTGAGCTATAGTGCGGGGGTGTGGCATCTCGGTGTTCCGGGTGCTACAGTAGGTGTTGAAACGCCCGTTTCAAAATTGTTCAGCCAAGTCGGGCGTTTCAAAATTGTTTAGCCAAGTCACACGGCATTTGAGGTATGAAAGAATTACACAAACCTCCCCTCTCGACTTACCGGTGCATTAACTCATTAGACATGAAGTCTAACCCGAAAATATTGTAAGAAACGGATCAAAGAATACCGAAATACTCCCAATAACAGCCCAAAATCAACCAAATTTCACAATAACAACACATAATCGATGCTTAAACATATTGCAATCAACACCTTCAAATTAAATATGCAAATATAATCCATAATGCATCAAATTCAAGTGATTTGCACAATCACACTCATCACAAGCAAAATGGGAAACAATAAATGGACCTCAATTTATAATTTCGAACCAAAAGCACGGTCCAAACATCCATTAGCACAAAAGTGAAGCTACTCCGAACGAACAAAGGTAAACCTACAAAGAAGGCAATAAACAAGAACCATGAGACAAACCAAGCAAGAAGAGAAAAGATAGAAAGAAAAGGGAAAGAAGTAGTTCTAAGTTTATAGTCACTAGTTCGACTTTGTCACCACATTAGATGGTCGGAATGGTGAGCACACACGAGATGCTCTTCTCAATGGCCTCTCCCACAAAATAATGCTTCAACCGTTGTCCATTAACGAGGAAAGTGCCAGATTTTTCGTTTCCAATCTCCACTGCTCCATTTTCAAGAACTTTAACGACTTGAAAAGGACCTGACCATCTAGATTTCAACTTTTCGGGAAATAATTTCAACCTTGAATTAAACAACAACACGAGTTGTCCCACTTTGAACTCCTTCACCCGAATGTGTTTGTCATGCCATCTCTTTGTCATTTCTTTGTATAACTTTGCATTCTCATAGGCATTAAGCCTAAATTCCTCAAGCTCATGAAGTTGTAGGGCCCTATTTTCCCCTACTTGATTAAGATCGAAATTGATAGCTTGAATGGCCCAATACGCTTTGTGCTCAAGCTCGACCGGAAGGTGGCAAGCCTTGCCATAGACCAACATATACGGAGATGTCCCAATCGGTGTCTTGAAAGCTGTCTGGTACACCCACAACGCATCATCCAATTTGATTGCCCAATCCTTCCTTGAGCTACTCACGGTGTTTTCAAGGATGTGCTTAATTTCTCGATTGGAAATTTCGACTTGTCCGCTCGATTGTGGGTGATATGGGGTTGCCACCCGGTGGTGAACTCCATACTTCTTTAAGAGAATTTCCAAAGGTTTGTTGCAAAAATGGGACCCTCCATCGCTTATGAGAGTCCTTGGGACTCCAAATCTAGTGAAAATGTTCTTCTTTAAAAACTTCAATACAACCTTCGAATCAGTCGTGGGACTTGCCACGGCCTCTACCCATTTAGACACGTAATCAACGCCTACTAGGATGTATTGATTGCCATGGGATGACGGGAATGGGCCCATAAAGTCGATGCCCCATACATCAAACACCTCTATCTCCAAAATATATCTCAGTGGCATCTCATCTCTCCTCCCTATGTTTCCCGTTCTTTGACAAGAGTCACACCTCTCTACGAACATATGTGCATCTTTAAACAAAAAAGGCCACCAAAAAGCCGATTGTAGAACTTTTGCCGCTGTCTTTCTTGAACTCGAGTGGCCTCCATAGGGGCTTGCATGACAACCATTCAAAATCTTGTCAACTTCATCCTCGGGTACACATCTTCTCACCAATCCATCTGAGCAATTCTTGTAAAGTAACGACTCCTCCCAAAAATAATACTTTGCATCGGACAGAAATTTCCTTCTTTGGTGGAAGCTCAAATCGGGTGGTATGATCCTACTCACTAGGTAATTCACGAAATCCGCGTAGCATGGAACTTCCGAAACTAATTAAAAAATTGTTCATCCGGAAAATTTTCAGCTATGCTCATCTTGCGTTCTTCCTCATTCTCCTCGAGCTCCAAACGAGATAAGTGGTCTGCTACCACATTCTCCTATCCCTTCTTATCTCGGGTCTCAAGATCAAATTCTTGAAGTAGAAAAATCCATCTAATGAGACGAGGTTTGGAATCCTTCTTTGAGAACAAGTATTTGATAGTTGCATGATTCGTGTAAACCACCGTCTTCGATCCTATCAAATACGAACGAAATTTATCAAATGCATGCACAATTTATAGTAATTATTTTTTAGTGGTTGCATAGTTTAATTGTGCATCATTTAGCGTCTTGCTAGAATATGCTATAACGTGTAAACGTTTCTCCCTTTTTTGACCAAGAACAGCTCCTACAGCCAAGTTACTTGCATCGCACATTAGCTCAAAAGGTAAAGTCCAGTCCGGTGCCACCATAGTTGGGGCTGAAGTAAGCTCCTTTTTCAACCTATCAAAAGCAAGCAAACAATCATTATCAAATACAAATTCAGCATCCTTTTGTAAAAGCTTGCAAAGCGGCAAGGTAATCTTGGAGAAATCCTTGATAAACCTACGATAAAATCCGGCATGACCAAGGAAACTCCTAACTCCCTTAACATTGGCGGGTGGTGGCAATTTAGCAATGACTTCAAACTTAGCTCGATCCACTTCAATTCCCTTGGCCGAAATGCGATGGCCTAGGACAATTCCTTCACGCACCATGAAGTGGCACTTCTCCCAATTTAGCACCAAATTAGTATCTTCACAACGTTTCAACACATTAGTAAGATTAACAAGGCATGCATCAAATGAAGACCCAAACACCAAAAAATCATCCAAAAAGATTTCCATTGTTCGCTCAATAAAATCCGAGAAAATTGCCATCATGCAAAGTTGGAACGTAGCCGGTGCATTATAAAGACCAAATGGCATTCTTCTAAAAGTAAAAGTGCCATAGGGGCAAGTGAAAGTGCATTTTTCTTGATCCTCGGGTGATATGGCAATTTTGTTATAACCCGAGTATCCATCTAGAAAGCAATAGTATTCATGACCGGCTAACCTCTCTAACATTTGATCAATGAAAGGCAATGGGAAATGGTCCTTACGGGTTGCATTGTTCAATATCCTATAATCTATGCACACTCTCCATCCTGTAACCATGCGTGTAGGGATAAGTTCATTATTTTCATTTCTAATAACCGTCATCCCTCCCCTTTTCGGTACAACTTGTACCGGACTAACCCCTGAGCTATCCGAAATCGGGTAAATTATACCCGCATCTAACAATTTTAACACCTCGGCTCTTACAACTTCTTTCATATTCGGGTTTAACCTACGTTGATGCTCGATAGAGGGTTTATGGTTATCTTCCATCAAGATTCTATGCATGCAAATTGAGGGACTAATTCCCTTGATATCCGAAATTGACCATCCTAAAGCTTTTACATTTCATAAAACACGCAATAAAGCATCTAATTGTGCATCATTTAGATCCAAAGACATAATAACCGACAAACTCTCATTATCATCGAGATACACATATTTTAAATGAGAGGGGAGGGGTTTCAAAACAAGTACGGGAGCCTTAACATAAGAAGGGGGAGGAAGGGGTTTACCACTCCCCAATCCCTCAAAGTAGTACCTCCTTTGGAAGGGAACGAAGGGTGTGGCCTCCAATGCTTTGACATATGACTCAAGCTCTAGAAGGATTACCTCTTCTCCCTCAGTCTTCTCAAAATCTCCTAAGCAAAGCTCTAACGGATCCTTGTTGTGCAACTCAAACATGCGGTGATCCTCTACAACTTCAACTCGAAAACACTTTTCCTCCACGGTGGGACTCTTCATTGCCTTGTACAAGTTGAATTCTACCTTTTCTTCACCGACTAGTAGGGTAAGGCGTCCATTTTTTACGTCAATCAATGCTCCGACCGTATCTAGGAACGGCCTTCCCAAAATAAGAGACTTGCTCTCATCATCACCTATATCAAGAACAACTAGATCCACCGGTATGTAATACTTTCCCACATTGACTAAAACATCATCAAGCACTCCCATTGGATACTTCACCGATCAATCCGCGAGTTGTAAAGTCATATTGGTTGGCCTTAGCTCCTTCAAGCCCAATTTCCTACAAGTAGCTAAAGAAATTAGACTTACACTCGCTCCTAAATCACATAAGGCATTATCGAAATGTAAAGAACCAATGGTGAGAGTGATAGAAAAACTCCCAGGATCCTTGAGCTTCGGTGGAAGTTTTCTTTGTATGATAGCACTACACTCTTCGGTGAGTGCAATAGTCGTAAAGTTCTCCAACTTCTTCTTGTTTGATACGAGCTCCTTCAAAAACTTTAAATAATATGGCATTTGAGCTAATACCTTGGCAAATGGTATATTGATATGATGTTGCTTGAGCATAGTAAGGAACTTCTCAAATTGCTTTTCCTTTGCTTGTTTTTGAAGCCTTTGTGGAAATGGCACCAGAGGAACATAAGGTTTAGGTGGAATGTAAACATTTGGCTTCAAAGGGGGCTCTTCTTCTTTGTCATTGTGCTCATCCAAATTTGATTTGTCCACTTTTATCTCCCCTTCTTGTTCCTTTCCCTCATTCCCCTTCTTGTCCTTCAACTCTTCCATTTTATTCATCTTTGCTTTTCCCTTTTCAACATTAACATCCGCTAACTTCTCTTGTTTGTTTGCACCACTCGAACCGGACTCATGCCGTGTAGGCAAAGGTGACTCATCCTAAGCTTTTCCGCTTCTAAGAGTTATAGCCTTGCAATGCTCTCTTGGATTTGCATCCGTCTTGCTAGGGAGCATCCCTTGTGGCCTAGGATTTATAGCATTAGCAAGTTGCCCAATTTGGATTTCAATGTTTCGGTTTTGTGTAACCACTTGATCCACTTGTGTTTTCAAATTCTTGAAGTGATCCAAGGAAACATTAAGGAACTTCTCAAATACGGCTTCCCATCCTTGCTTTTCGGATTGTTGATGAGGAGGTTGGGGTTTGATATTGAGGTTGATGTTGAGGGGGTGGTGTACGAAATTGAGGAGAAGGTGGTTGGTATTGGTTTTGAGGTGGGAATGGAGGAGGGTGTTGTTGGTTTTGGGGTTGTCTTGGTTAGAAAGGTGGTTTTGGTGTACTTTGAACATTCACATTGTTTGACCATGAAAAATAAGGATGGTTTCGCCAACCCGGATTATATGTAGGAGAGTAAGGATTGCTCACGGTTCTTGGGGCATTCACGGCATTCATTTGCTCGAGTGTGGATGAGGAAGATCCTCCTTGATTTGCATAAGGGCAAGAATCATAAACATGAGATGCACCACAAAGTTCACATGCCATTGATTAGACTTGTGAAGTTTGATTTGATACCGCGTTCATGGTAAATTGCTCGACTTGTTTCTCCAAGGCTTCTCTCTTGGCTTGCATAGAAGTGTATTCTCCCACTTGCATCATGTCGGGAGTAGAACCTTGAGGCTTTGAAATGGGTGCATTGGTTCTTTCGGAATACCACACATTGTTCGCCGCCATTCTCTCTAGCAAATTAATTGCATCGGCCTCATACATGCTCATAATCGGTCCTCCCACGGCGGAGTCTACCATTACCTTCAACTCTTGGGAGATTCCTCCGTAGAACGATTGGACAAGCTTCCAGCCCTCACACCCATGATGATGACATTTCCTTTGTAGCTCTTTAAACCTTTCCCAAGCCTCATATTGACTCTCCCCCTCATATTGCTGAAATGATGTGATCTCATTCCGAAGCTTGACCGCCTTAGCATGAGGAAAGAACTTATCTAAAAATGCTTGTGATAATAAGGCCCATGAACCCTTGGTTTCATATGGGAGTGCACTATGCCACGCTTTCGCTCTATCTCTTAAAGAGAAAGGAAATAGACGGATTCGTATGGCATCCTCGGGTACATTATTAAGCTTAAATGTATCACATACTTCCACGAACCAATTCACTTGGGAGATCGGGTCCTCCGTAGCCGAGCCTGTAAACTGATTTTGTTGTAGAAGGGAGATGTAGGCCAACTTGATTTCAAAATGATTCGCCGCCACTCTTGGTCTTCCAAGGTTTTGTTGAATATTCTCCATGCTAGGCATGGCATAATCCCGAATTTATCTCGGTGGCGGTGCATTTGGATCAATTGGTTGTGGTGGCAAGTTGTCACGTCTTTGATTGTCCTCAATCTCAAGAGGAAATGGTGTAGCAAACTCTTCTTGTCACATTTCCTTCCTAAGGGCGCAGAGTTTCTTTTCAATCTCAGGGTAATGTTTGAGATTCTCCCAACTCTGGGCCCTTCGCATATACCTACAAGAGACAAAGAAACGATTAACACTAACAAAAATAAAGGTCTAAGTCACTAACTACTAACACTAGAACAAGAGTGATTTCAAACGCCTTCCACGGCAATAGCGCCAAAAACTTGTTAACTTCCAACTCTACACCTAAACACACAATTGATTCTGGCTTATGAGGCCGTCCGATTTTCGTTAAACCTCATCTGTGCAGAACAAGGCCTGGGAAGGTATCAAATCGGAAAGGAATCTCAAGATGTGCAAGATGATCGAATTGGTACTAAAATATAACCCAAGTGCAAGTTATAAAAGAATCAATTATAGCACAAGGGGTCGAATCCCTAGGGAAGGGGAAATCAAGGTCAATTGTAAAGTGCGTTTGTTAATCTATAGACCGGAAGAAAATTGTGGTAATGAAATAGTAACTACAAAAACGAGAAAGGTAAACACAAACAAATTAAGTAACGAATAACCAAGTTAACAAAGTGGCAAAGGGAAGTAATGATCATGTAGAGTTCATGTTCAATTAGTTCTTTAAAGGGGCAAGGATCTCACAATCCTAATCACTAAATTATACATAAGCTCCTCTCCAAGTCAAGTGGGTGTACCTAATCAAAGTGTAAGCCTACTCTCGTGGTCACTAGCTCATTAATTAGATCAAACAAACAAGATTAGTGCAACTAAATAACTAGCAGCTTGGCCCGGTTACTCTGTTGCTCGATTGCTCAAGATTAGGTTAAATGTCTTTATACAATAAAATTAAGTGTTGTGAAAACTTTTTCAATTTACATACAATCTTTCAATTAGCATGCAAATCCAAGTTCATAACTAACGTGATCAATCTTAATCATGCAAGCAAAACGATCTAACAACCATAAGATCCGAAAATCCCTCTTAGGCATTTTATCGAACACTTACCCTACATAATTCTTCACCCCCCTTTTGCCTAAAGATCTAGCCACTCATAGTCATACTACTCAAAGAGCAAGATAAATAAAACATAAATAGACTCATATTCATTGAATTTAAACTATGAAAAAGCATTCAACAAAGGTTCATTTATTACAAAGTTTGACAACTCTACTAAAGCTATATTAAACGAGGAAAAGGAAATTAAAGCTAAATACTATGAAACCGATAAAAGAAGGGAAAGAAAATAAACAAAATGTCTTCAAAACATCTTCAAGACAAGAAAGGTAAAGAACTTGGTGCCTCCATAGCCTCCAAAATAGCTGCTCTCCAATTAGGGTAAGATACCTCAAAAGACTTAACTCTCCTATTTATATTAGGCCGAAAAACCTAAAACAAATTTCAACTCCGTGAGAGGCAAACAGGCGTTTGGTAGAGTAGAGTAAAATCCAAATGCCCGTTTCATAGCAAAAACGTTATAGCGATTTCTAATTTCCACACGTCCGTTTGGACTTTCAGTACAATAACTAAACGGGCGTTTGAGCACAAGTTGCCGAGGTCAGTGGCTTCACACACGGGCGTTTGGTTCTTCAGTTCATATACCAAACGCCCATTTGGGGGTTCAGATTTCTTACAGTGGCCTTTCATACGGGCGTTTGGTTCTTCAGTTCATATAACAAACGCCCGTTTGGTCTTTAATAGTTCGATGCAGTAGGTCTTCACATGGGCGTTTAGTTCCTCAATGCATTTACCAAACGCCAGTTTACCTTCAAAACAAGGCAAAACTTGTTTCTTTCCTCCGATTTTGCTATGTTCCTTCCGTTATCGACTCCCGTAGGTGAAATACCTGAAATGGAGCAATTAAAGGCCTATAAGCACATTAAACAGGAATTAAATATAGCAAAATATGGCTCAAACGGATACAAAATCTCCACTTATCATCTGCTTACCCGAGGGTACTCAAAACAACACTGTTACAATCGAGGCACTAAGGAAGGCTTTTGTAGCACCCCAAACGGAGGGCACCACATCCCCCGAACTAGAGCCCTACATGTGTAACGAAACGGAGAATCCGTACACGCACCAAGCACTAGCGAACGGGTGACAAACAAAAAACCCTCCTAAGCTAGGCGGTCTAAACCCGCAAACAGAGTGCGTATAAAACCAACATACAAAAGCGAAAGTATTAACGAAACAAACATAGACATATAGTGAAGTTTTACAAAACTAAAAACAATTATATACAAACTTGCCTCCACGGCCAAATCTTACAAATACATAATTCAAAATACAAAACATTAAAGTACGAAATGCAAAACATGAACTAGACAGAAACCAAACTCGATCAAAGCTACCAATGATTCAAAACACAGCAAACTGCCTAGCTCGAACCAATGGACCAGAACCTGCAAACTAAAAACATAAAGAAGGTGGGGTCAGTCGCACTGACTGAGTGAGAGGCTACACACGCACGCGTACATACATATACGAAGCACAACACATAACATAGAGGGGAGTTCATGCACTGGGGCGTGGTTTTTGCATTCTAAAATATTTTCTCACGTGATACTAAATATAGGGAGTAAAAGAGTTAGGCCGAAGGCCAAAACAACCAAATTTTATTAATTGAGAATCCACTCCCGCTTCACAAACTGTTACGTATCAAACTAACATAACTAAACATAACGAAAAACAAACGTAACATACATACACACACACATACACATCCGTCGACCTAAAATAGGCCATCCCGAAGAAAAACACACGTATACGTCCGTCGACCTAAAATAAGCCATCCCGGAGCAAACATACCGTCGGAGACTTACCAAAATCTGAGCAGAACGAGGTCCACGACCACGTGCATATCACAGGCATATCATGCCAGTGGTACACAACCTCAGAGGCATAGCATAAGCAGAGGCATAACACAACACACACTCATAAAGCATAATCAGACTTATATCTCTAGTAAATTCATACCATAACATATTCGTAACCCTAACCTGATCATAGCATACCTAGCATAACATATTCTAATGTAAAGCTTAACATAATCGTAATTCTAAGGTAATCATAATCCTAGCATAATCATATTCTAAAATATACAACATAATCACACGTATTCATAGCTCGCTCATATGTACATATATAAAAGGGCCTACATTCTCATGCAAACATAACGATCATATTTCATTAGGGTATATCTATAACCTAACCTCACCTTACACCGACGAACCAGGTAAAAAGGGAACAAACCGACGCCTACGGATCGACCTTGTCACCAATGGGATACTCCTCTGAACAAGACAAACATCAAAGACATACTTAGACTCAAAATGAACCAATTAGACGCTCGGAAAATGCATATGAATGCAAATGATGCGTACGAAATGAAATAAGATAACGCTTAGGTCACATTAGGTCATACCTCGCATACAAGCACCGAGATCACATCAAAATTCAAGATAAGGAACATATTATGCAATACAACAAGTTAACAAAGCATACAAATCAAGAAAGAATCAAGAGAGGCCATACAACACTCAACAAAGCAAGAAAAGAACGCAAGTGAGGCAAAGAGTTGAAAAGAGGTAACACGTAAGACATATAAGATCATAGTTCACATAAACGCATCTATAACACACCATACTCACAATATATAATTTATAACATATCATACAACATGTATACAATGCATATAGGTCAAGAATGGGGCGGGAAAAGAGTAAACAAAGCAAGCAAACGGACAAAATAACACTCGAGCACACAATGTAACAAGTAGGGCATAAATGAACATACCTTGCTCGTTTCATATCCAATTCCCAACATAAATCCCATATTTCAAGCATAACACATAATACTACATGTTAGCAAAGCATGGGGATCAAATTAGGGATGGGAGAACGATAAATAAACGAAAAGAAACAAGAAAACAAACTTCGGAGCAAAGGGAGCCACTCCCTTAAATCCACCCCAGTGGATTATTTTAAAAAGGGGAATCCACCCCCATGGATTTAGGTCAGAAAACTTCAAGAGGGGCTGCCTCAAATCCACCCCGGTGGATTATTTTCAAAGGGAAAATCCACCCGGTGGATTTGGGTCAGAAGTCAAAAACTTGAAGAAAAGCTTGCAAACTCCCTAAAACTCAACCTAAACCAAAGAAACAACATAAGGACATGAAATGATGTAAATATACCACAAAGATATGCAAGAAAATCGAGCCACAACATGATACAAGTGCATGAAAATTCATACAAGTTCATACCCAAGCAATTACTTCAATGTTCATCAATGGTAAGCTCATGAATCTTCAAATACCACTAAAATTAAGTCCATAGAAGTATTAAATGATGTCTTAGAAACATATTAGATGCATAAAATCAAAAGAAAACTCAAAGAGTCATGCATGATTCCTAAAAGAGCTTCAAACCCTTACTATTCAAGTCATTTGCCAAATCTATATCAAATCAAGCCCAAATTCAGAAATTCTTGGATAAAATGAAGCACATAAGGATAGGAGATATAAAATTACAACTTACCACTTGAATTGGATGAAGTTTGGACAAGTTTTGAGCTCAAAATTTGGAGATGATGAATAGTAATGGGATTCTTTCTCCTTTCTTGGTTCAGCTACTGTTCCCTCTTCTCCTTGGGGTCTGATAGAAATGAGGGGGTGGGAGAAGGATAGAGGGGTGTGCTGGGGTCAGGTGGCTCCCACTTTGAGCCAAAAAGGTGGGGAACTGAGTTAGATATGGTCAAAACGGTCAAATACGGTGTCTACAGTATACGGTGCTTGGTTCAATTAAGCTTCAAGGTTTCAAACGGGCTTAGAAAAATACAAAGTTTGGTTTCTCAGCTCCCATTCTTCGTTATGAGTCAAACGCTTCTTCTAGAATTTGAATCCGAATTCCCGAGCTCAAGTTGTGGCCTCCGGAACCCAAGGTGCGCTAAAACGAGTTAGGCCCTCGAGTCCCTAATAAATAAAATGGTTTAAGAACCATATCAAACGAACTCTAAAATAATAAATGAGCGTATAAACAAGTTTATAAATCACATAATTCATGTATATCAAGTTGTCACAAAAATCAGAATTGAAAATGGAGTTAAACGAGTTGAAAAGTGTAAAACGTTCAAAAACATTAATTATAAAGCATAAAACAAATATTCAAATATTTAAATAAATCACATAATTGCACACTTAATTAATTTAAAAGCGCATTTAGCACACGCGTGACGTTCGTACCTGGAAGGCCGGAGAGTCGGGATGTTACAGCTTTGGTTACACGTGGCTTTCGGAAGAGTGTGGTTTACACCTCTAGAAGTTCAAGGTTATAAGAACTAATTCCACTCTTAGTTCGAGTTTGTCCGAGGACTTGAAGAACCAGTAATGATGTATTAGCATGAGAAAATATGTTGCAAACTTAGTGTAGCATTACCTAATGTGCCATCGGTTGAAGACCGAATATCAAGAATCGGTAGTTTCTCCAACTACCTTCGAATTCTATTTGGAAGTGGGAGCAAATGACCGTGGAAATTTTAATGAGATTTTGAACGGTCGCTCATTTTAACGAGTTGATCCATTTTCTCGAGGTTTCATTGATCAATAAGGGTTCGAGAACTTTGTTGTTCGGGAATGAAGACCCCTATAGTCGAAGACTTTCTCCGAGACTTGTGGCAGAATTTGATAATCCGACAAGCCCCCTGAAGACTGGATCAGAGTGACGGCGTGGACGTGTGGAGCTGAGTCCGTTTCCAGAGTTGTTCAAGACCCTGCTTTAGGACCTGAGGACGGGTCCTTTTGAAAGAGGGAAGTTTGTAACATCCCGCTCGTCCGGCCGTACAGGTGCGCTATTTTGAGAGTGCTACTTGCATTTCTAATTTATTTATTTATGCAACTATATGTTTATTATATTGTTTAAATGCTAATTCTTGAATTATATGAATTCGTTGGTAAGTGTTTTAAATGAATTTTGAAAGTTTATGTTCGTTTGCCTTCGAATTTGATCTATACATGTCCGTTTTCGATTTTGATTTTTCTGATAATTTGCTATGCATGAATTTTACGTGTTATGAATTTGTCTATATGCTTGTTTTTCATATTCGGACTTGTTTGATAAGGTAACACACCATATTTTATTTGTTAGGGACTTGAGGGCCTAACTTGTTTTAGCACGCCCTGGGTTCCGGAAGGCGTAACTTGGGCTGGGGAATTCGGATTAGAATTCCGGAAGAAGCTTCGGACTCGTAATGAAAATTGAAAGATTTTCAACCTACCTTTGTATTTTTGTAAACCCATTTGAACCACCGTATTTTTCCCGAAACTTGAACCTCGTGCAGATTCTCCACTTTTCACCATTTTGACCGTAATTTACTCGTTTTAACTCCGTTTGACCAGATTCTTGAACCTATTTCTTCATAACACCTAAACCTACCCTCTAAATTGCTAATTTCAGCCCTAAACCCTAGGAGAACCAATAGAGAGAAGGGAGAAAGGAAGAAAAAGGGTATTCTTAGCACTATTCACCCTTGAAGGATTTTGAGCTCGTTTCTTCGTCATTTCTTCTCTGATTGGAAAGGTATGAATAAATTCTTTCTCTCCATCTTTATTCCTTTCATTTAAGTCCTGTTTTGCTGAATTTAATGGAGATATGAGCATGTTATGTAATATCCCGCATCTCTGAAGCACGACCCCTATGACGTTTACGGGTAAGTCCTTCAACTTGAATGTTTAATTTATTAATTATGTGACTTATATGATTAAATGTGAATTTAATTTGGTATGCTAATTATTTGAATTAAATATGATTAATTGTTAATTTAAATTATTACGTACGTAAACCTCAACCTAAATTATTTCATGAATAACTCCTAAAATTTGATTTTTAATACCTTACGTTATGCAACTTGTTTAATTTAAATTTATTCAAATTCTTTGTAAATTATTTACTAACTAATTGTTTTTGAAGCATCGTTAATTTGTACGAATGGTTTTCTAAATTTAAATTTGATTAAGCACTAATTGGTAAATTTTTTCTCGATTTAATTCGTAAAATTATTTCGCAATTTGTGAGTTTATTTTATTATACTCAGGTTTTATTTTACGGTTTTTCAATGCATCGGATTCGGGGTTAAGTTTACGAGATCATACGAGAACCGGTCAGAACCCTTTTTCTTCTATCTCTCTCCTCTCCCACTATCTCTCCCGCGGGCACAATGCGCAGCTTCGGTTATGAGCCCATAACTCGGTTGTTTCTCGACGAAATTCAATGAATGAATAGTCCATTTCTAAGAGCTCGATGACATGATCACAACCGTACCAAGATCTCGATCAAACGACAAACGGTGGCAGAGTTATCGCCGAATTTTAGTCACAGAGACGGGGGTGTCGGACCACCGCCACTTCGCCGGCCGTTAGCGGCGGTTTTCGGCTGACATACGGTAACACGCGCCCCAGGCCCTGTTAGAAGACTTCCCGGTGCAACTCTAGACATTGGCGGCGCAGCCATTGGGGCTGCGGTTGGGCCTCACGCGCTGCCTGTAGCTTACGGCGGCGGTGCGCGTTACTGTAGCGGCACGTTTCGCCACCAAGGCATTATGATTTCCAAGGTTTTTTACCCTCCTGAGATCGATTCCGGTGTCATTTTGAGCAATCGGAGGTCGTAGGTGGTGGAAAGGCAATGGCGCAGCGGCGGTCGGCTACGACGACTTTTTCCGGTGAATAAATTATTGGTTTCGAAGAGTTCGTCACGGGTAAGCCAATGCCTTTTACGGATTCAATTTTCTTTCATCGGTTTGAAAGTAATTTGGATTTGAAGTTTTGGGATTTTCGTATTCTTAGATCTAAAATTTGAGGCGAACGGCTTGGAATTTTCAAAAATTGATCGAGGATTAGGAATGGGCATGAAGACTTCATTCAGGACTGATTTTTCAGGATTTTTTCGGTGATATGCAGCGGCGGCCCGGCCGATTTCCGACAGCTATAGTGGAGGCGTTCCGGCGACGTCCGGTTAGAATGTTTCTCTTGTTGCGGTGAGTCTAACGCCACTTCCTGTGACGCCCCGCTTCTCGATCAAGGTAGGGTTTGGCACGAGAGTGTACGATTTACCTTTCTATGCATGGCTCATGTGGATTTATGCTTTTAATTTGATAACCATTTGGTGCTTATGTGAAATACGTGAGTCACATGAGATACGTAGCTTCATAACTTGTTGATTATGTGCTTGTATTGTCGTTCTTATGCTTTGATAGCATGTTTTAGCCTTTAACAAACCAACGTGCTTATTTGGACATTGAAGCATAATTCAGGGACTAAATGGTAAATTTATTTTGGAAGCCTGAAAGTGGTTAGAACTTAATGAAATTGAGTAGATAATTCGATTATAAGTTTCATGCTTGTTTGAAGAATCCACCATTGATGACCTTTGAAGCTTTCTTGAGAATTCTTGCATGTTCATGTTCTTATGTATTTCAACTTGATTGAATGATTGATTCTTGTTCTTGAGCAATTTCATGAAGAATGTGATTAAGTCCCTTAAGTTTCTCGCAAGATTGAAGATTTCACCATTGTTGAGTTTGAGCTTTGAATACATGAAGAAGATGAAGTTCATATGTGTAAATTGTTGGGATTTTAATGCACATTCATTCCTAAGTGTTTCTATTATGATATTTGATGTCTAAATTCATTTATTTACATTGCATGAACTTTGAAGCATGATTTAGGAGTGTTTAGAGCTTAAAATTCATCATTTGCATGCTTGTGTTCCTAATTCCGATTTGCATCAGTCGCATGTCAAACGCCCGTGTGGAAATTACGCTAAAACCCCAAACCCTCATTTCTAAAGCTACTCCCATGATTTTCTAGGGCCAAACGCCCGTTTCCAAAGTGTGAAGAAGGGCCAAACACCCATTTGCTTCCTCTCGGGTCCAAATATTGAGTTTTCGTGATCTTGTTCGTTTTGCTTCGTTTTCACTTCCTTTGCACTTCTTACACCCCTAGTATGAAATATATGACTTGAAATCATGTTTCTATGCATTGTAATGTCTTACATGCCTCGATTATGTGTAAGAATGTGCTAAATGTAGTTCATATGTTGCTTATTGCATACGTCATGACTTGGAAGTTATCATATGACTTATATGATGTTGTTTGATCATCATTGTTGAACTTATACTATGTTTGGACATTCATTTGCATACCATGAGCATGTTTACTCTCTCTTGAAGTCGTGCATCTTCTTATTTGGTTTCGAGTCGTGTCTTACTTTGTTAGTACGTTTGTCTTGTTAGGTGGTGAGTCTCCGGTCGAGTAGCTTGTTGCTCGTGGTTAGCCTCCGAAGTTCTTGGTGAAGGTGAGGAGTTATATATATATATGAAATGTTTTCAAAACTGTGGACACATATGGCCTATCATATTTGATGATTTAAACCGAGCCGGTGCTTTGGTTTATGATCCGTATTTTATAAAATCTGCATTGTTTTCGAAAATGTGAACGGATCATGAACACCTTTAGTTTTGAGCATGCATTGAACCTTCGTATATCATTTATATTAGGTATACTCCTCCTCACCGGTTCCGTTTGAACTGATCTCCTTTACTTTTCGTGTCCGCAGGTTGCGTTGGAGTCAAGCTGGGTGGGGTCTTTCTTGAGAGTCTTGTCTTTGAGTCTAGTTTGTACTCGTTTTGCTTGTAGCATACTCTATGACTTATGTTTATGCTTTCGGGTTTATTTATGGATTAATATGTATGGAGATGTTGATGTTACCTTATTAGATGGACCGTGGCGGTCTCTAGGATGATTTACATTTTCGTATTTTGGGCAATATGTGTTGGATCGTGTTGGTCGCTTAATTGATAGATTAATCTTTACTATATTGTGTTATTTAAGTTAGGAAGGACTAGTGCATATATTGAAACAGAACTCTTATGCATGTGTTATGTTGTAAGCTTCCGCGTATATGTGTTGGTTCTAATTTGCTTAGGTCGAGAGTCTAGTACCGCCTAGCTAGGATGTTCGTTTGTCACCGCTTGCTTCGAGCTTGGCGGGTATATGGATAACAATACTATATACAAGCTAGGTCCGTAGCGCAGGATAGGCGTGGATGCCCTCGTCGGGGCGTTACACCCCTATTTGGTTGGTATCAGAGCCGAAGGTTCAAAACTGGGCTCTTGAGTCGTGTTGTGTCGGTTTAGGTCGTACGGCATAGGAATAATTTGTGCATTGCATTTACTTGATTAGAAATTTTGAATAGTTGACATGAATTTTCTGAACTACTCGATTACATGCTCCCATCTTTTTAATACACTTGCGCATGCTTTTGCCTAATTTGAATCATGTTAGGCACAATTGAATTAATTGTATGATTACCTTAGAAATGAAGACTTGCTTGCTCCCCTGTTAATTGACTTCTATTGAAAGATTCCATTTCTTCAATGGCTATTTTGTTTGCTTTAATTAGAAATGCATGTTTATGTGCTTATAGCTTCTCCATAAATGCTTATAGCTTAAATTTTTGTACTTTTAGAAGCATGCTTTGAAGGCTGAACGAATGACTTGATTAGTTGTCTAACTTACCTTGGAAACTTAAGAACTACATGCTCCTTGTTACTAATGTGTTACAACTGAACTGTTTTATAATTAATTATGCTCGCACCGTAAAAATGATTGTGTTCTTGCCTTAGATAACTTGAGCTCTCCTTGGACAACTTATTTAATTGTCTACTTGCTTATGTGTTTTAAACTGATTCATTTTGCATATGCTACATTGTTGATTAACATAATTGTACTTGCAGTTAAAAATCAATAGAGTTTGGAAAACTATAGATATATAGATACATTTTGGCTTAAAAAGTCACATAGGGTTATATGGGTTCTATATATCTAGAAATTAAACCTCACCTGACGAACGACGGAACAAAACAAGGATACAAGAAAGCGTGTACTCGATCAATGATCTCCGTCCTGGAGAAAAACTGGACAAGAAAGGAAATAGTGGAAACTAGTGAGACGAGACTCAATATGAGACCAAGTATGACGCACGGCCATGCTCTTGTAAATAAATAAAACAAACAATCAATTGACACTTAGCATATATGAACACCAATTAACACCTAAGAGGTGAAATTAATATCAAGGAATCATGTATTCATATCATTCAATTATTTCAAGTTCAATTCATATAAGTCATGGAATCACTCAATCACGTTTGAGCAATTAAGTACCAAGAAGTGTCAAGTAGGAGCATAATTATCAAGTAATCAAGTATATATATCATATAAATCACATATGGGAGCCGAGAGAGTGAAAGGAATGCAATAAGAAAGGTTTTGGTGAAGTTTGGTAAAAACGGACAATTTAAGAAAACGTACATGCTGAGGGAAAACTGGAATATCTTGAGATATAGAAGTTGGAATTGAGTTTTTCTTATTGGGTATGAAACTAGAAACAAATACCTTTCCGAGGATATATGGCTCGTTTTCTAGTTCAAAGCGAGGAGAAAATGGCGCAAGCTTGAAGTTGGATGAGTGCAGTTTGTCGGGAAAATAGCGACACCTAAAAGAATGGATTATATCTCATAAACTAGAAAAGATATTAAGATGATTCCAATTAGACGTTTTTTTAGACTTCAAGAGGTTTCCAACGGTTCAAAAATCAGGTCATTTGGAGTTCGGATGAGGGAGTAACCGGCCGGGTAAAATTCAAGGGAAAAGGTCCCCGACCAGGTAGAGCTGTCCAGAAACTTTTCGGCACCCGGGTACTTTTTATGCACAAAAAGTACCCGCCCGGGTACCCTTACAGGGCTGGAAAAAGGGGCAAAATAGGGTTTGCTTCGGAGGAGGAAGAAAAGGGATCAAAATCCAAAGCAAACTCAACCCAAATGCTCCAAAACAATCATATAACATGTATATAACTTAAATACAACATTTAAGTAACATTTAATCCAAGGTAACATACTTAGATCATCAAGAATTCATCATTCAAAACCCATAAGATTTCATATATTCCAAATTCAACATAACTTCATGTTTCATGCAAGAAATGAAGAAACAAGGACCTAAACATGCTTCTAATCTCATATATTCAAGGAATCCCACCAAGATCATCAACCCTACCCAAGCATGGATCAAGAAATTCATATACTTTCATACTATACCTTGAAATGGAAAATATAATGGATGATATGAAGGGATGATGATGATGATGCCTCAAACTCATGCAATTCCTCCTTGAAATTAACTTGGAATGATGAAATCTCCTCCTTCTCTTTCATGGTGTAAAAATCGGTATTTAGTGTGTGAGTGTGTGTGGGAAATTTGATGAAATGAAATAAAATGGAATGAGAGAGAGATGAATGAGATATTTATCAAAGTCTTCCAACTATATACATGACTCAACACATTTTGCATTTAAGTCCTTGGAATATTTGAGTGCATGCAATCAAGTTTCATTCCATAGCATATAATTAATTAAGTCCAAAGAATTTATGCAATTAAGTTCACCAATTTTCAAGAAGTGATCAAATAAGATCATATATGAACAATTAGTCACATTATCAATTAATTCATATAAATGCATGAGAATATATTACATATAATGTTATGAACTATTAATATAATGAAGCATAACACATGAGTGAAAATCGGGGCGTTACACAGGTTGCGTTGGAGTCAAGCTAGGCGGGGTCTTTCTTGAGAGTCTTGTCTTTGAGTCTAGTTTTTACTCGTTTTGCTTGTAGCATACTCTATGACTTATGTTTATGCTTTCGGGTTTATTTATGGATTAATATGTATGGAGATGTTGATGTTACCATATTAGATGGGCCGTGGCGGTCTCTAGGATGATTTACATTTTCGTATTTTGGGCAATATGTGCTGGACCGTGTTGGTCGCTTAATTAATAGATTAATCTTTACTATATTGTGTTATTTGAGTTAGGAAGGACTAGTGCATATATTGAAACTGAACTCTTATGCATGTGTTATGTTTTAAGCTTCCGCATATTTGTGTTGGTTTTAATTTGCTTAGGTCGAGAGTCTAGTACCGCCTAGCTAGGATGTTCGTTTGTCACCGCTTGCTTCGAGCTTGGCGGGTATATGGATAACAATACTATATACAAGCTAGGTCCGTAGCGTGGGATAGGCATGGATGCCCTCGTCGGGGCGTTACACTTCCCGTTCGCTCTTTAGATACTCGGTTGATTTATTATGAATTATTTCGTGTTTCTTGATTTATTGGAATTTATCGTTTAAATGTCGTTTTTAATTACTTTTCGCACCGATATGACTTCGTTGAGGTAGAATATGATTGTGTACATGTTGATGGATATATTTGATAATTGACATGAATCCGATTGCCCTCTTTGAAAGGTTATTGTGCTAGTTTTGTGCCTAACGTAAACGAATTGATAACTTTAGTATAAGAATTCTTCATAAACTGGATTTGTTTGCAAATAGACTCTATTTTCATGATGGTTGATGCTTGAAATAATGGTTTTGCTTGTAAATTGGTAGTTCCTATTTGTATAAAGTGTATAAATGCTCAAACGAACAAATTATACCTTGATATGATAGTTCTTAGAATCTTCGTATGAATGCAACCTTATAATTCTTTATTTATGCATTTTATGGATACTCTAATTTCCTAAAGTGATCTTGTATCTTTGAATATAGTTTTTCATGATGGTTGCTTGAACTTTAATGGATTAAATTTAGAATTTTATGCAAATTGGGATTCGCTGTATGCTTCCTTGACTAAATTGCATCTTTTAAGGAATAATTGTAAATTGTAACCTGTTTTCCTAGGATAATTAGATAAGTGCATGATCTATTTGGCCTTCCAATGTGTGAATGTCATATGAAATGTGGTATGTAGCACCCCGCACGTGAGGCACCACATCCCCCGCACTATGGCTCAACACGAGTAACGAAATAGTAAATCGCACCCGTATCAAACCATAGCGAACGGGAGACAAACATAAAACCCTCCTAAGCTAGGCGGAACTTAGACCCTGCAACAACCAATCAACAAAATAAAATGCCTCGGAAACTAAAACTCAAACATCCAAACCATAAGCAGACTTGGGCTCTTCAGGCCTCTTTTAAACTCATAATCAAAGCCCAACAAAAGCATTTCAATAGCAATTATACAAGAATTAATTCCATGATCTTACAAGGTTGAATCATACACAATTTAAATACATAAGGTGAATGCAGAGACGCTTCTAACTTAACTTGACCGACTCAAACTCAACAAAACTCCGCCTAGCTCGAACTTCAAAGCCAAACCTGCACGCTAAAGTGTTGGGGAGGGAGAGGGTCAGTCTCTAGAAGACTGAGTGAGCAGGAGCGATACATATATATGTAAAACATGCACATGCAAGTCATAAATCCCGAGCAAGGTTTTATTTAGAATTAGTTCCCAAAAAGGGCAAGAGAATGACCAAGCAATACTCGGATTTTACGACTAATCATATTAATTCATTACGTTCATAAGTCATACATAAACATAAGGCTCGGCGAGTGAGCGTGCATCATCTCCAACCAAACTCCGACCGTGTACGACAAATATCAATAATATTTGAAGTAGGTGATCATGCAATACATCAGAATACGCACAAATCATATATCATATCCTAAACATACTCGTTTGGGCAATCCGTGTCCCGGCCTTCCCGCACGGTGCCTATCAATCATAAACATAATCATAGTCATAATCATAAAATAAGTTCCAACCTTCTTCCTCCGGGTGGTGGATGGGTTTGCAAGGCCCGACCACCCAATCATATCAATGCGGCTATGAGGTTCATGAGGCCTCAAAGCCCGGTTAGCGTTTCCCCGTCAAAAACTCCTTGACGAAGTCCGTTTCGCCGTAATTGGTTGGAACTAGTATATGAGATCCCCGTCAGCCCTTGCTTCCTCGGTTAGCCACATATACTAAGTCCCGAGGCCCGTACAATCATAAATCATAAATGTGTCTCGCCAAACATATCAATTCATAAGAAACATAACATAATTCATAAATCATTTGAAAAGGGTTTACTCGATCAATATTTACTCGATACTTATCATTTGAAAACCAAATATAACTATATTAGGTTTTTGGCCAAAGCTTGTCACATACGGTTGTAGGGTTTAATACGTAACTAAAACGAAAACACCCTTACCTGAACCGTGACGATACAAGGAACGAGTACCAAGTGCCTGAACGATCAAGATCTCTCCACCCTGGAGATAAACTGTACAAAAGACAACATGACGTGTTCGTGAGACCCGAGACTCCAATGAACCATATAAGACGCACGACATGCAATGGACATGATATGAATGCGTAAAAGATGGTATTATATCATAAAATGTTCATGTGCACTATTAAAGAATTTAAAACATATAATCAAATCATTCGTTCATATATTTCATTTAAATTCATAAATTCATAAATTCATATTTCATATCAATTTAATCTAAGAATTCAAATATAAGCATAGCACGTACTATTTCACATTTAAAATTAGAAATAGAATAAATAAAACGTTCAATCAATAATCGGTAAATTAAATACGTGAAATAGTGATTAATTAATCTAAGAATTCATTCAATAATCATGACACGTAGTATATCGCATTTATAATTAGAGAATAGGCAATTAATCACTTTCAATTGAAGATCGAAATTAAATAAAACATGAAACAATAACAACTAAATTCTATAAAAATAATCATTTAATACTTAAATTATGTAACACCCCAAACGGTGGGGCATCACACCCCCGCACTATGACCCGACACGTGTACGAAATGAAGAGTCCGCACACGCACCAAGTCACAGCGAACGGGTGACTGACGAAAAACACACCCACTAGCTAGGCGGTATCTAACCCTGTACGTAAGAAAGAATGCAAAACATAACAGCGGAAGTAGTACAAAATGCCAACTTTCAAAAACTTTCACCTTAAACATACAGTACCATACAAACATCAAAATCAACTAAACGGGTTCGACTATCCAGCAAACCTGTCCTAACCTGTCCCGACCAATCATATATCCACAACGGGTTCAATTAATCCGAGCACCTGTCCTAACCTGTCCCGAATTCCATATATTCAAATCATAAATGCAAACCTGCACAAATATAACTTATATAATATTTACAAATCATAAACCAGAGCCAGAACTTAATAAACTTAAACAGACGGACACAGACTCGACAGACCCGACATACAGCCGCCTAGCACGAACTCCAACGACCTCCAAAGCAAAGCCTGCGAACTAAAACATAAAAGGGGAGGGGTCAGTCCAAAGACTGAGCGAGGGGTTAACACATGCACGCTATACATATATATAGAGCACAGCACAAAGTAGAAGCAATATTCGTGAACCCGGGGTTAGTTTTTGCACGCCAAAATATTTTCCCGTGATAGTATACTTATAGGGGCTTAAAACCAAATAAACAAATCTTAACTCAAACGTTCTTAAAACATAAGTTCAGATTCATGCAGACTTAACACACATATCAGAGCATATCTTATTAACTTAAAAGTATATCAATTTTTATCTTAATTTAACAATCTACCCCCGTTTCACGAACTTATGACAGACGGACAGGCAAAACACACTTACTCATATCAGAACAAAACTCATAAAACAATCCCACCTGCACACCATTGGGGAAGAGAGGTGCCCCTCTCAACCCACCACAGAACGAAACATGTGAACCGGAGGATCCCGCCCGGTTCCTTCGACGGCCATGACAAAATGCGCTCCGTCGGCATAGCAGAACTACATCTCCCGTTGGTGGAGAAGTGCACAGGGGTCGTAACCGGCGACCCCGATGGTCGTCCCGGGTCTCTCTTACCCACAATCTCCGGGGCCCATCACACAGATAAACAGACATATATCGGAAACTTAACTTGCCACACGCAGACAGACAGACATATCTCATGCATATCGTGCTTATCATATCACACGTACATATCACACACTGACCTCGGAATCATAACAGAACTGAAACAAAGCATACATAGGCTCATACATAGCGTTTCGTATTTTCAAATCAAATCATATGACAAAACCAACAAAATACGTACTTCGCACATATCTACATATACATAAGGCTTATAAACCGCATGCATTCGAAAACGGGCACTTTGCAATAGGGTATAACTATATCCTAACCTCACCTGGTACCAAACACAGCCGAACACAAAGCAGATGGTCCACCCCGGAACCTGCACGACTCACTTGTCACCACCCCGGGTGCACCTGAACCAACTGAACACACAAACACAACACAGGGCTCAGACTCAACTAAGACAACCACACAGAGACGCACGGCAATGCTCACGAATACAAATGATGCAACATATAATCCATAACTATTCAATCAAGTCATTCAGAGCATATTATAATTCATATTCCATATCAAAAGATGCATAACTTATGAAATTCATAACATTAATTACATAAAATAAAGTAGGACATTAAGAATTCAAATCATATCATGCACCAAGTTTCACAAAATTAAACGTGAGTTACATAACAATTTATATACAAATTACACATTGGCAGATTTCACGATATTCTAACAAATAGCATGCTTGATCGATTCATTCAAAATTACATGCAACATATCATTTCATAATTTATTTCTCAAGTTTCATATAATCACATTATCAATATAAATTTCAAATATTACACGAACACCCCTTAAATAAAATATTCTCAATCAAGTAGGCATAAAACGAGATAATTAAATTCAATAAATTAGAAGTCGAGCTTCTCATGCATTATAACATATTCTCATATATCATACAATTCATAAGTTTACACATTCATAATTCATTACATATTTTCAAATACCAAGCAATGCATATTCATCAATTTATTGAACATACAAGTACGAATTGCATTTTAAACAATTAACAACTAATACAATTTTGGCATAACGGGGTTCAATTTACAAATTACAAAGTCCATACTTGTCATATTTCATATCATACATGATTTCATACACATAGGAGTACATTTCGATAAACAATTCAAGCATAAGACAATTAATTTGCATTAAAACAATTAATTCAAATATGTTCCAAATACACAAATAAATTCGTAGAAAACAAACCAAGTGTCCTATTGACGAACGGAAAGTGGTGTTAGACTCACCACAACGAGGCGGACATTCTGTCCGAAGCCCGCCGGTTCGCCGCCACTGTAGCCGCCGGAACAGTGGCCGGCCGCGTTTCGGCCGCCTCCGGAACGTGTCGGAAAAATGCCGAAAAATCACCCGTGCAAGGATTCGTCGTGCTCAATCCAATTCCTCGATTAATTTCTGCAAATTCCAAACCAATTGTCTCCAATTTCAAATCCAAGAATACGAAAACCCTAGAATCTTCAAACTTCAATTACTTTCAAACCGGTGAACCAAAATCAGATCCGAAAGAGGCATCGGCTTACCCGTGACGAGCTTTACGAAAGCCCTAGGCTTTCTTGCCGAAAAAATCCTCGGAGGTGATGCCACCGGTGCGCCGCCATTGTAGCTACCGTGAACCGCCACCAAACGGCAAAATCTGGAGTCGAGCAAATGGGGTTTTTTAGTTCTCGTCATTCCGAACAACTTTCGTGAAGGGCCCGAGGCCAAAAGATGACCGGAAAAGGGCCCCGTTGAGCTCCGAAGTTTCTTCCGCCGTACACCACCCCGGAACCACCACCTACGGCCAGAATTGGGTGAAAACGATGCCGGAAATGGACTCAGGGGGCCGAAAAACCTTGGAAAACACTAACCTTGGTCGGAAAAGGTCGCCAGAGTGCCGCTGTGACACTGTTCACGCGCGGCGCGCGCCGCCGTCTGGTGGCCATAGGCCGCGCCGTCAATGTCCTTCACTGCACCGGAGGCCCTTCTTGCCGTCTGTAGGGGGCGTGTCGCCGGAGAGTGGCCGGAAGCCGCCGCGAAAGGGCGGCGAAGTGGCAGCTCCGCCACCTCCTCCAGCCGCTTCTGAAAATCCACCATATCTCCGCCACCGCTCGTCGGTTGGTCGAGTTCTTGGTACGGTTGTGACCGCGCCATCGAGATAATTGAAAAGCACTATTGGTTCGTCGAATTCCGTCGAGAAACGAGCAAGTTAGTGTAGTGTGTGAAAACACACCTCCCACTGTGTGAACAGTAACGGGTCGCGGGAGAGAAGAGAGCTGAGTCTGGAGCAGGAGTTATGGCACGCAAAACGAGGATCCAGGGTATTTATCTCGGGTCCTCACGCGCAAAACGATCGGTAGAAGGAGTAAACGACGTCAGAATAGGGCAAACTTAGAGTCTACGGACTCGTTTCGATGCCCTGAATGCGTTAAAGGGGTGAACGAGGTTAAAATATCGACCGAACGAGAAGTGACCGAACAACCCCTAAAAAGAGAAAATTGCAAACAAGCCCCTAAACTCATAAAGAGTTCAAAATAGGGCCGTGCAAAGCACAAAATCACATAATTACACACATAAAAGGTTGAAACATGGCGTACCTTATTTATAGGGCGAGCGGGATGTTACATATACGTAGGTCACCATGCATGCATATATATATTTATAATATTAACATATACATTAATATATTACCTTCTCATGCACACCCTATATATATATATATATATATATATATATATATATATATATACTCACGCACGAAACATGCATGCACAGCATACACCCAAACTTCAACCATGCAAAATACTTAGTGATTAACTTTTCTTTCATGCACACACATTTGTAATCATGGAAGAACAGCTGCAACAGATTCACTTTAACAACACAACACACACACAGTCAACCAAGAGAAAAATAGCAACGCAGCAGCAGTTTTACAGGTTTGCAAAATAAACACACACACATACTGAACCAAGGAAGAACAGCAGCAACAAACTGGGCAATAGGCACACTCACACAGCAGTAAGAAAGGAAAGAAATGAAGGAAAAGAAGAGAACAGAAGCAGCAGCAACCACGTTCTGCAGGAAACTCAAAGGGTGACACCCCCGTGTCACCAAAATAGAGCACGGGGTGTCTCGGTACAACGAGAATTGGACAAGCAGCACCCCCGTTCCACTCTAGAAAGGCCAAGACGACACACCCGTGTCTCACAGCAGCAACAGAACAGAAGCTACGCAGGAATGAACGAAACAGGGTAGGAGAAAGGAAGGCACAATTCAAGCCGAAACTCACTCACAACTAACAACCAAGGTAAGCTAACATATAAGGGACACAAGAGGAATAATGATCAACAACCAAGCCTGAAAATAACCTCAACATACGCAGCAAAACTGGGAAGAATGACAGCAGCTCTTACGCAGAGAAACAGGGGAAAAGCTGGAGAAGGAACAGAGCAACCCCAAGATGATCAACCAACTCTTAACCATCATTCAATACCAGCATACTCAGTCATAAATGAGGGAAAAGGATCATATATATATCATCAAAGCAAGTCATAGCTCAAGGGAAGTCAAGAATTCATCAAAATACATTAAAACCTAACTATTCATCCTCAAGCTTCAAAACCTCATGAAATCTGAGTCAAAAATAGAGATGAAAAGATGAAAATACCCAGAGATACGTGTACAACATAATCCTAACTCACCTTGTTGATTGGATGAAAGATAATTGAGATTTGAGCTCTAAAATCCCAAGGATTGGCACAGTTGCGGGAAAACTGGACTGCAGAAGCTTTGGGGGAGTTTCCTGGTTTGTGTGAGGGTTAGATCAAGATGGGGCAGGTAAGGGCTGATAGAGGATTGAACTAGGGTTCAATGGAATCAAACCATAGTTAATTTGGTTAAAGTTTGGGTAAGATGTGGCCATTTTGTGCAACAAGGTCAGTTTGGTCGCCGTTTCGTTTTTCGGTTGAATTTCGGAGGTTCAAATGACGTTAGAAAACTATAAGGCTAAGTTTACTAAACTCGAATTTTTGTTACGAGTTCAGCGGAGTTGACGGAACTCGAATCCGAGTTCCCGAGCTCAAGATATTAAATTCGGAACCAAGGGTACGCTAAGTGCTCTTTAGCCCCCGATTTGGTTCCACGAAACAAATTAAATTCGTTAACATAGCAAATGAATTCGAAAACATAAACCGAGCATATAGGCATGTTCATAACACATATATTTATGACATACTACAATTTCACGGTAATTCGATATCACATCATATAATAACGACGCACCAAGTAAGCAACCATGTACATTTTCATTAAGGTTCATGCATAAATAAAATTTAGACCAAATAAATAAACTCTAATATTAAATAAAATTTGAAGTCAAACGTATATATATATATATATATATATATATATTTGAATAATTTAATTAATATGGTTAAACATGCTTAATTAATAACATAATTAACATTAATCATTAAATTAGTAATAATTTAAGATAATTAATTAAAATAACGTAATATGTATAAATAATATTAATTTGAAATAAAATATAATAAAATAAAATAATAACGATTTATAATAAGATTAAATATGAAACACGTAAAAACAATTAATCACATAATTAAATAATTAAATTGCACAATTTAGAAACAAATATGACATATTAATAAAATTGAAAAACCGGGGCGTTACATGGTATATGAACATAAATTGTTTGGTTTGCGAATATGTATCTTATGCATTTCGTTCTGTACATTAATAAGCATTGCCGTGAGTCTTTGTGGTTCATTCTTGAGTCTGAGTCCTTTGTTTTGTGTCCAGTTTGATAAAGGTGCACCCGGGGTGGTGACAAGTAGGTCTTGTAGGTTCCGGGGTGAACCGTTTACTTTGTCTTCAGCTTCGTTTGGTACCATATGAGGTTTTCTTTGTTTTTAGTTATATCGACCTACAACCCTATCTGTGTTTTGAGCCCTATATGCGACTACGTATATATATGTATTTAAATATGTGCTTGATACTTATTTTGTGGGATTTATCCCGTCTATTCTGAGGTTTTGAAAAAACGCTTTTATATGTACCTAAGCCCTATTTTCATTTACTTTGCAAAGCTTCGATAAGTGTGTGTATGTGTGAAAGCAGGAAGTGCTTTGCGAGATAAGATAAGCCTTGTGATATGTGTGATCTTTGCATTAAGTGTGTGGGCCCTGGAGAACTGGTATGTGATCTCGGGTCGGCCATGGGGTCGTCGGGCTCTCACATCAACACGACTCCACCAAACGGGAGACTTAGCTAAACCTCGAGAGATTGAGGGGAAAGCAGGTCCTCTTATGCAGACGGTGCGCTTCGTGGTCCATCGAAGGAGCGGGCGGGATCCCCCGACTCATGTTATGTATATGTGTGGGGGTTGAGAGGGGCACATCTCTTCACCAAACGGTGTGGAGGTGGGGGTTGATTTATGCCTTTGTTTTGTTTTCCCTTTGTCTTTGCTTATGAAGTAACTGTGTTGGAACTCGAGCTCACTGGGTTGGTAAGCTTATGCTTTTGTTTATGGTTGTGAAACGGGGGTGGATTCCTAAACTCTAAAACTTGGTTGATTTTAGCCTTCGGCTTTAAAATTATCTCTTTATATTTCTATTACCACGGGTTAAAATGTTTTAGAATGCAAAAACCATGCCCGGTTCATGAACCCTTTTAACTTTGAATATGCTTTGCTCATATGTATATGTACGGGTGCGTGTGTTAGCCCCCTCACTAGTCGTTAGGACTGACCCCTCTTCGTTGTTTCTTTTTCCCCCTTCCTTTGTTTGAATTACAGCTTTGCTTTGGAGTTCGTTGGGGCTAGGCAGTTGAGTCGAGTCTTCCATTTATGTTTGATTTGAGTTCTGTCTTTGCATTTGTATATGTCTTGCATACATTTGAATGCGTTATACGTTGTAATTTGTATAAGTTCAATTTACTTATTATAATTATGTAATTCGGGACAGGTTAGGACAGGTGCTCGGATTAGATGAACCCAATGTGATTTTACGATTATTCGGGGACAGGTTTCTAGGGCCAGTTGAACCCGTTTTGTTGTGTAATTGTTAGGGACAGGATAGGACTGGTTTGCCGGATTAGTCGAACCCGTGTAGCTGATTTTGATGTCTGTATTGTACTGTATGTTTAATGTATGAATGTTTTTGAAAGTTGGTGTTTTTATCTGGCTTTCGCTGTCATGTTTCGTATATTTTCTTTTATACAGGGTTAGGTACCCCTAGCTTAGCCTGGTATTTTGCTTTGTCTCCTGTTCGCTATGATTCGGTAAGTGTGCGGAGTCTTTGTTTCGTTACACGTGTCGGGTTATAGTGCGGGGATGTGGTGCTCACCGCTTGCGGTGCTACATCTTAAGTGGTATCAGAGCTACCAGGTGCTCTGGAGTCGTGTCATGTCAGTCTAGGTCCTACGGCATAGGAATATGTGCGCATTGCATCCGTTTAGCATGAAATTTTGCTTGCTCATTATGAATTATACTGAGTTATATGACTATGTGCGCGCTATGATTATGATTGTGTAACACTTTATTATGTGCTTTCGATTACATTTAATTGTTTCACTTACTCGACTTAAGTGCCGTATTTCATTGGCACATCTAACCCTCATGCACCAAGTTTAGTGTTTTAATTACAAGGTTGCAATACCAACAATTTAACCAGCTTCCATGACATCATCGCAACTTTATGGTCAAGATTTCAAATACCACGGTGAACGGTACACAAAGCATTCATGGCACGAGCATACATGCATCCTTCATTTGATTAATTCTTGTTATTATGTGATATAATTGTCAAGTGTGATATGCGATGATTGTTGTGATTTTTTATTCTTCTTTTGTGCTTGAGTGATAGGGAGATTTAATTCTCTCTATTTATGTGTTAGAGAGATGCTAGATTCTCTCTATTTTAAGTGATAGAAAGATGCTGAATTCTTTCTAAGTTCTATGCACGAGAGATTTTGGATTCTCTTATACTTAGGTATTCGGGGGATGTTGGATTCCTTTGAATTTAGGTGTTTGAGAAATATCGAATTTTCTCAAACTAGAATGTCTGGGAGATATGGAATCTGTCGGGCTTAGGTTGAGATACGGGGTTCTCTTAACTCTTTGTTTGAGAGACAAGGTTCTCTCAATTACGTGCCTGAGAGACGGGATTCTCTCTTTTGTGTGTGCTTGAGGGACGGGGTTCTCTCACTTACGTGCTGAGAGATGGGATTCTTACTTGTTTGTTGTAGTTGCATTACGCGTGGCCTGAAAACGGTTTGCAAGTGACGAGTACGCGGCGACTTCGAGCCTAGGTGCAATTGCGGCTGTCCATATCATAGTAGAGATCGAATGAGTTCGAAGCAATCAACGGTCGAGCCCCTGAACAGACCCCAATGGCACCGAGACCTTGAAGAAGGTTTGATGCAAGCAATGAGATTAAACTTCACAACCGAAGCTATGACTCTACACGATTCCGAGAGATGAACTGAGGCCCTACAACTCGAAGCTCGTTGACTTAGCATTTGGATCTGGGGACCAGATCCTCTTAAGGGCGAGAGTTTGTAACATCCCGCATCTCTGAAGCACGACCCGATGACGTTTACGGGTAAGTCCTTCTACTTGAATGTTTAATTGATTAACTATGTGACTTATATGATTAAATGTGAATTCAATTTGGTATGCTAATACGTAAACCTCAACCTTGTAATTTAATTCAAGTTTATATCATGAATAGCTCCTAAAATTTGATTTTTAATACCTTACGTTATGCAACTTGTTTAATTTGAATTTATTCGAATTCTTCGTAAATTATTTGTTAACTAAATGTTTTTGAAGAATCGTTAATTTGTACGAAGGGTTTTCTAAATTTCAATTTGATTAAGCACTAATTGGTAAATTCTTTCTCGATTTAATTCGTAAAATTATTTCGCAATTTGTGAGTTTATTTTATTGTACTCGGGATTTATTTTACGGTTTTTCAATACATCGGATTCGGGTTTAAGTTTACCAGATCATACGAGAACCGGTCAGAACCCTTTTTCCTCTCTGTCTCTTCTCTCTCTCTCCTCTCCCACTCTCTCTCCCGTGGGTACTGTGCACGACTTCGGTTACTAGCTCATAACTCGGTTGTTTCTCGACGGAATTCGACGAATGAATGGTCCATTTCTAAGAACTCAAAGATGCGATCACAACCGTACCAAGATCTCGACCAAATGACGAACGGTGGCGGAGTTATCGGCGAATTTCAGTCACAGCGGCGGGGGTGTCGGACCACCGCAACTTCACCGGCCGTTCGCGGCGGTTTCCAGCAGACTTCCAGCAACACGCGTCGCAGGCCCTGTTAGAAGACTTCCCGATGCAACTCTGGACGTTGGCGGTGTGGCCATTGGGGCCGCGGTTGGGCCTCAAGCGCTGCCTGTAGCTCGCGGTGGCGGCACGCTTTACGGTAGCGGTACGTTTCGCCATCTTTCGAGAGCGTTTTCTGACGAGGCATGATGATTTCTAAGGTTTTTGACCCTCCTGAGTTCAATTCCGGTGTCATTTTGAGTAATCGGAGGCCGTAGGTGAAGGAATGGCAATGGAGCAGCGGCGGTTCACGGCGGCGGTCGGCTCCGGTGACTTTTTCCTGCGAATAACTTATGGGTTTCGAAGAGTTCGTCACGGGTAAGCCAATGCCTTTTACGGATTCAATTTTCGTTCACCGGTTTGAAAGTAATTTGGATTTGAAGTTTTGGGGTTTTCGTATTCTTTGATCTGAAATTTGAGGCGAACGGCTTAGAATTTTCAGAAATTGATCGAGGATTTGGAACGGCCATGAAGACTTCATTCAGGACTGATTTCTTGGGATTTTTTCGTCGACCTTCAGCGGCGGCCCGGCCGATTTTCGGCAGCTACAGTGGCGGCGTTCCGGCAACGTCCGATTAGAATGTTTCTCTCGTTACGGTGAGTCCAACGTCACTTCCCGTTCGCTATTTAGACACTCGGTTGATTTATTATGAATTATTTTGTGTTGCTTGTTTTATTGGGATTTATCGTTTAAATGTCGTTTTAATTACTTTTCGCACCGATATGACTTCGTTGAGGTAGAATATGATTGTGTACATGTTGATGGATATATTTGATAATTGACATGAATCCGATTGCCCTCTTTGAAAGGTTATTGTGCTAGTTTTGTGCCTAACGTAAACGAATTGATAACTTTAGTATAAGAATTCTTCATAAACTGGATTTGTTTGCAAATAGACTCTATTTTCATGATGGTTGATGCTTGAAATAATTGTTTTGCTTGTAAATGGGTAGTTCCTATTTGTATAAAGTGTATAAATGCTCAAACGAACAAATTATACCTTGATATGATAGTTCTTAGAATCTTCGTATGAATGCAACGCGCGCCTTTTGCTGGGAATGGCCCTTCTGGCGCACAGGCCAAAATGGGAACGGCCGTTCCCATGCTCGGCCGTCTATTTTCAAACTGAAGCGTGGGAACGACCGTTCCCAAAAGGCCTTGAGGCGGGAATGGCCGTTCCCAGCTTCTGCAACTGGCAAGAACAGAGCAGAAGCAGGGGATGAGCTACGGCAACAACAAACAACCACAAAGCTTCAAGTTTTGATCCCCCAAATGCAATAATTTCTGGAGATATGCATGTATACATGTTCAACAAGGAAATAACATCCCAACAAACACTCAAGTCATGAAAATCATCAAGGATTCCAAGTTTCAAGTTCATGTATATTTCAAGATATAAACTCAAATTTTCTCAAGAATTCATGCAAAATTCCAGCATATAATCATATATTCATGCTTCAATCAATCTCTAATCCACAAATTCATAAATTCATAAACCCTAGCTACACCCTAAATGATCAAAAATCATGAATCCATGCTTATACCCACCTTGAATGGAAAAGAATGGAAGATGAAGATGATGATGAGGATAATGATGCTTCAAAGCTTGAAATTTCCTTGAATTCTTGGATGTAAGTGATGAAATCTCTCTTTCTCTTTTGATGGTTATGTCTCGGTGATGAGAGGAAGCAAATATGTTGGGTATTTTTGGATGATATGAGATCAATGGAAGCTTGGAGATGATATAACAATTCATCCAATTTTGGAACATGTGAAATGCCAATATTTGCTATTTAATCCTTTAAGTGTTTAAGTCATGCAATTAAGTATGTAAAGGTTTGAAATATGATCAATTAGGTCCTTGAAAGATTATGCAATTAAGTCCCCAAATCTAAAGAAATAAACATCTAGGGATAATTTCGTAATTTGAACACTCTCGGTTATTGTTTTACGTGATAAATATTTTCCATGGCGTGAAATAATTTTTCCAATGATATGAGTTCACATAATTCATATAACTAATGTTTCATGAATTTTATAAAAATATGAGATGTCACGTAAGAATATTATGAAATTAAAGAATTAAAATAAATTCCTACGCTCAGAATCTCACACGTGGCGTGCTTACCTGTTCATCCGAAACCGGGGCGTTACACAGGGAGTATTGCGGTGCGGGGTTGTAGTGCTGGGGAGGCACTACAGGTCATTTTGGTGGTGGAGCTAGTAAATTCATTGGCCTCTTTCCCTTATTAAATCCCGAGCCGGATCCTGACCCTTCTCCCTGGCGATAGACTGGCCTACTAGCATTTACAGAATCTTCACCTTTCGCTAACTCCTAACGAGGTCTGGTTACGCCGTTCATTGGTGGAACTAATGTGAGGGATCACCATCGGCCCATGCCTCCCCAGATAGCCACTCACACTAAGTCCCTGGGCCCCATTCGTGTATTCATTCATTTCTCGCCAAAACGTTTGGTAGGATTCATAAAATAAAGGCTTTACGTTGCAAACATTTACTCTTTGAAACAACTCTATATACATATATTAATTTTGGTCGAAAACTTTTCACATTGAAGGTATATAGGGTCATATAACTAGATAGAAGAGAAACCCACCTTAAAACAACAAAAGAGAGCACAAAAGCCTCATGGACCGGCCTCGTCTCCAACGGGATCAAAATCTGTGCAAGGAAGGTGAAGTGAGACTCAAAATGACCAAATAAGACTCTCGGCAATGAAATGATCATGATATGAATGCATAAAAGAGTATATTATGTAATGAACACATTCATGTGCACTATTAACGTCTTAAAGACATATAAACATTCATTTAAAGAAATGTTTAAGTCCATTCAAGTTCATAATCTTCACATTTAAATCAAATTGATCCAAGAATTTGAAATACGATCATAACAAGCAGGATAACATGTTCACAATTAGAAAATAGGTAAATAGACATATTCAATCATTTTCGGAAATTAAATAACACAAAATAAATAACAATTAAATTCTAAAATTTAAATAAATTAAACAATACTTAAATATATATAACATTAAACATGCATTAAATAAATAATATATAATATATATCAACCTAATTATATATATATAGTTATAATACAACAATGCATGCATTTAATTAGCAAAACAAATGCAATTACTGTCTATGCATGCAAACGTTGAAAATTAGAAAACAATTATCAACCAAGCCATGCATTTAATAACAAACACATGAAACTAGTATCTATTCATGCAAACATATGAATATATGGACATGGCCATGCATGCATGCAAAGCTGGGGAAATAGAACACAAAATGAAACCATGCGAATTCAGTTTTAAAAACCGAAATTTTTCCAGAAAGAGCAGGGGTCGCAGTCGCGACCTATTTTCTTAATGAAATGGTAGCGGCCACTACCCTATTTTTCAACAGATTTTCCTCTATTTTTTGCAGAATACGTGAGCAGCCCAAAACCAATCGCGGTCGCGATATGAAATACGTGCATTTAAGGTCGGGGGCGCTACCCTGTGCAGCGCAGCAAAATAAAGCAGCAAACTAGACGAAAACAGAGCAACAACAAATTCAATCTTCAACCAACATGCTACCAACAACTTCAGATGTTAATATGCAGCAAAAGAGCAATATTTCAGTCCCAATTTGACACCCAAACTTGCAGCCAAGGTCATCAAACGTGAGCAAGGAAAGTATAAGATCAATTCATACAATTTCTTCAAAATTTCATTAATGGCAACTCATGAATGCTTCAACTACCAGATAATACATCACTATAAATGCAAAGAAGGAGTCAAGATAATCATATTCATGCTTTAAATCAACCAAAACCATCAAGGAATCAAAGAGATCAACATATTTCTCCAAATCTAACTATTTCATCACCTCAGCCATAAACTCATGAAAGCATGCTCAAAATTGGGGATGAATGGATCAAAATGACTCATAATGAATGTATATTACAACCCTAAGCTTACCTTGTGGATTGGATGAAGTTTGGTGGAGATTTGAGCTTGAATCTCCAAGGTTTGGCAAGAGCTACGGGACTGACTGGAAAACAGGGGGTGTTTGGCTGATTTTCTCCAAGTGATCAAGGTTGGTTCGGTTAGAGTGAGTAAGAGCAGGTAAGGGGTTGAGTTAAGGTTCCATGGCCTCAAACCATGGTTAATTTGGTCAAGGTTTGAATGAGATATGGCTCTTTTAGTAAAATGTGGCAGTTTTGGCGAACGTAACACGTTTCGGTTGAATTTTGGAGGTCCAAATAACTTTGGAAAAATATAAGGCTAAGTTCATTAAACTCGAATTTTTGTTGCGAGTTCAGCGAAGTTGACGAAACTCAAATCTGAGTTTCCTAGCTCAAGATATCAAGTACGGAACCAAGGGTGTGCTAATTGCTCGTTAGCCCCGATTTGGATTCCAAAATCAAAATAAATTCGAAGCTTATGCAAATGAACCCGAAAACATGAAACGAATATTCACGACACGTATATCTCCAATATATTAAATTTTCACGAAATTTCGGTATCAAATCATATAAAAACGAAGCACGTTTATAACACTCATGAACAATGCATACATAATTTCAAAGAATTTCATAAGATATAACAAAAATTAAATTAAATTCATAATAAACAACAATAATTCAATTTCATATTTAAATAAACAGGAAAGTGCACGATTATAATACACATTTAATATTACTAACATTAAAATTAAATATCAACTAATTCGTATAAATTTAATATTAATTAACTTAAGATATAAATAATTAATATTTAACATATAAAATCAAATATATAAAACACGTATAAACAATTAATTCGCGCAATTTGGTAAACAAATACAGCATACCTGTAAGGCCGAAAAGTCGGGGTGTCACAATTAATATCTCACGTTGTACGGAAACATGCAAGAGATCACGAAAAGAAATAATTAAAACCTCAAACTAGAATCACAAAACACAAGGGTCAGGCAAGAATCCCGGCCGGGAGAGATTTTTCAAAGGTTTTAGTCTCGGCCGGGAAGGCAGTACCCGGACCTGCCTGTGACCCATTCCCGGCCGGGACAGTTTTTACACTTCCCAAGCTCCCGGCCGTGAGGCTGCAACAGATATCCTGCTGCCAGGCTGTTCCTAGCCGAGACAGTATTTACACTGTCAAGCGTAGTGTAACGCCCCGGTTTTCACTTAAAATTTTCATAACATTATATGTATTTATATGAATTTTCATTACCGTGAAATTTATGTAAATTAATTGCTAATGTGTCTAATTACTATTATGTGGCCTTACTTCTTCATTTCATAAATATGTGGACTTAATTGCATAACATGATTTGGAGTTAGATGATTAATTGCCATGGAATGAAACTTGCTTGCATGAATTAAATTATTTCAAGGACTTAGTTGCAAAATGTGATGATTCATCTTGGTTAGTGGAAGATATAATATATCATAGGCATATCTCTCTCCCACATTTCATTCCATACATTTTCATCATATATACACACACTCACACCCACATATATCGATCCAAACACACCAAGAAGGGAAGGAAGTATTCATCTCTTTTTCAAGCAAGATTGTTGGAGGATTTATGAAGTTAGAAGCATCATCTCATCATTTCATCCATTTCTTCTTCCATCTTGAGTTTTTCTCCAGGGCGGAGATCATGGATCGTGTGGGCATTGTCTTGTAGCCTTATCTTGTCCCGTCGCTCGTCAGGTGAGGTTTAAATTCTAGCTACTTAGAACCCTTACAACCCTACGTGTGTTTTCGGCCAAAAGTATATGTATATTTATAGTTTTCAAATCTTATTGATTTACAACGGATTTCATGAATTGAACAGATTGATTGATTGATTGATTGAATGTTTTGGCGAGTAACTATTGTTCACGTTGGGCCTCGAGGGTAGTGTATTGAGCTAACCGGGGAAGCAAGGGCTGACGGGTAACTCTTGCACTATCCTCACCATTGTGGGATCACCTCTGAATCCACCAGGAGGTTTGGTGGAGGAAGAAATCCCGTGCGTGGGAGTCATGTTCCCGATGTACACCATGATTGGATGGTTGGGTCTTGCAAGCCCGCCATCACCCGGAGGAAGAAGGATGTATTGATTGAAATTGCTAATTGTGCACGGAATTGTTTGTGTGATCACCTAACTCACTAATGAATTGAATGATTGTACACTTTTGGTGAAAGGTTTGAGATTTGCCCTCACTCGTCGGGCCACGTATTGAAGTGATCATGATTGAATTATTAAATTGATTAGTTGTAATCTCGGGCGAGTCCTACTTTTCTATTGAACTTATAGTGCCTTCTTTTATAAAATCTTACCCGAGATTATAGCTTGCATGGTAATTGCGCATATATTTATTTATACCCGTCGCTCAGTCCGTGTTGGACTGACCCCTCAACTTTTCAGTTTTGCAGGATCGAGTTAGGCTGGAATTAGAGTCTAGGTTGTCTTTTATTCGGGTCTAGCACTTCACCTCATATTTTGGTTCATGTATTGATACTTCTTATATTTTGTATTATGCCTTATTCATGTTGGATACGATATTGTATTGATATGTAAATGTTGGTATCTATTAGTAAATATGTAAATATGGTACCTATAAGTATTGAATGTTATTTCTTCCGCTTTTATTGCTCCGAATTGTTTATTGGTATTAATTGAGGGTACCCGCCTAGCTTTTGAGTTTTTATTGTCACCCGTTCGCTATAGTTTTGGTTCATGTACGGATCATCCATTTCGTATGTAGACTGAGCTATAGTGCGGGGGTGTGGCATCTCGGCATTCCGGGTGTTACATCTTAGGTGGTATCAGAGCCCGGTTGCAAAACCGAGGTTCTCGTGTCGTGTCTTGTGAGTCTAAGTCGTACGGCATAGGGTTATTTGATAATTTGCGAGTCTTGCATCTTATTTGGAACTACTTGCACTTATTTGGATCCATTTGAACTTACCTGAATATCTTTGAGCTAACTGGTGATTTGTGCATGACGTTGATTCATGTTATTACTTCATGATTAATTGACCTTCTAAGGCTTGGAATTTATGTGTTTAACGTGTTTTACTTTAAATCTTATTGAGTTATTGGTTGCGTTTTGCATCAAATCTATGTTCTTGGCATCAATTATGCGGCATGAGCATGTATTAACCGCATGCATTTATTCTTAAGATGGTTGTGAGTTCAGGTTATGAAGATAATATCAAACCACGGCCAATCTTTACGACAACCTCAACCTATTATAAGATCTTTTCTATAGGCTAGAAGGGTAAAGGAATGCACCGGGGAAAAATTCATCCAATGATTCAAGAGTCGTGGTCTTCATTCATCAAGTTAAGATTTAAGTCATAAGGTTCGGATAGAAGAAGTAATTGTGGGAGTAATTCACAAGCTCTAGGAAGTTAGAGGAAAGTTCTCCAACTATCGTATCAAGGGTGAACCACAATATGGTGGAAAGTTGGGGTGTAATGATTTTATTCATAAGATCCACATGTATGCCACGCTAGGAAAACTTTTCAACTGGATATTTGTAGGAACCTTCACCCATGAGAAAAGTGAGCAAAGTTTCGAAGACGTTTAGGTTGGGAGTTCCAACACCAAGAAGTGATGTTTATAACTTGCAAAATAGACACGTGGGTTTACATTATAAAAGAGGGTGATCAACCGGGCTTAGGAGACTTATTTAACTCAAGAAAGAGGTGAAGGAGATTTTAGGGTATGAATAATTCAAGGTTCAGATTTGTGAGCAAATTGAGGATCTTCGGTTCGTTGGAACAAAAATCAAGGTGTGAGAAGAAAGTAACTCAAGTGATTCATGTCGAAGTAAGAATTGGGAATTAAGTTTAGGATGAGTCGAGACCCTTCGAGCTTTGAAATAGGAATTGGATCAACTTGGAAAATTTAAGAAGTTGAGCAATGTTGGGTTCGTAAAAATGATAAATTGGAAGGATGGAATAACGAGGTAATTGAGGTAGGTTTACAAGGAATTGAAATATTTTGGATTTCGGGTTAAGAAAGAAGTCAGATGGGAAGAGTTAAAGAGAACGATTGATATGGCGATTTCAAGTTATGGTAAACTAAAGTGCTAAAGATTCTACCTTCGGTCAGATTGAGTCTATTTTCCATATCCAAGCTAATTGTCGTATTGAGCGGTTGAATTGGAAGATATGGAGCTACAAGGGAATCGATAAAGAAAGGCGAGGAATTTATAAAGGGAAATTAGGTGCTCCAGTGTAAGCAATTGGAGGGTGAGTCCATTTAACTATTCGCACTCATAAAGGATAAACCGAGGACTTCAATGGAGGTGATGGCTAGGGAAGAATTCAGATAACAATTAGAGATTACTTCTTCGAAAGAAGGCAAGGTATCAATTGCATTGAAGTGGAAGTATTTGAGCAAGAATCATAATTTTGGTTATAAAGTTATGCGAATGGATACAAGGAAACTTTGATGAAGAAGATGTTCAAAAAGGAGGTTCGAGCAACACTTAGAAATCAATACTTTATAAGGAATGTTTGGGGACAGAATCGAGTTCAAGAAATTTCCATTCTCAAGTAATGGAAATGTGCAAGTTGATGTTAGGGACTTTGAAGAATTGGAAGACCGTGGGTAACAAGAAATGACCAATCAATTCGAGGTAAGATCGTAAATCAACAAACAAGGAACAAGTGTCAAGCTAATAGATGCAACTACGGTGACAGGTTTAACGCATTCATAAGCACGTGCATCATACATTGTTTTAAATCGTTTAAATCCTAACATTTATATGCGTATATTAATTGAGCTTAACTATTCTAATGTGTTGCAGCTTTAATTAGTTACAAGTGTGATATGTGCATCGGCATCTTAACCTAACATGCATTTTAAGTGTTTTCCTGATAGGAACTCTCCCCACCTCACTTATCAAGCAATACTTCAACCGAGACACAACCGAATTATGATAAGGAAAATAAAGGGATGGCAAAGTATGGGTCAAAAGGGAAAGAGTAGTTGAGAGGTCGGGAAAAGTAGTCGGAAGTTGGAATGAAAGAAGTGGGTCACTATTCCTATCAATCGTTTCAAGGGTAAATGTGAGAAAATTTCTGGACAAGTGGCGAGATTTGAATCGTTTGTGCCAAGGAAGTAAGTTAAAAAATTTGAGAACCTTTAAGAAAAATTTATAAGTGATGTTACAAATTAACGAATAAGGATAGGAATTATTAAGGGGGAGAGTCGACCGGGAAATAACCTCAAATTCATGGATTGGCTCGAACGGATTACTTCCAATAGAGGCAACAAAAATACAAGAGTTAACCACAATGGGATTTCTCGAAAGTGGAAAAAGGAAAAGAATTAGATGATTATGATATTCGATGACCCTTAAGTTTGGGATGAGAAAATCTTGAGAATAATTTCAAGAAGGAGAAGCACTTCAAGAACTGGAAATGGGTATTCAAGAAATGGTAGGAGAATTAGCACTCGGTGAAATTACAAGATCAAGGTAAGGAAGACTTCGGGAATAATATTAAAAGAGACGAGTGCCTCGAGAGATGACGATATAGATTCAAAGAGAGTTGAAAAGTTAATGGATAAGACAGGGTAAAATTTTCGGAATAATACCGGAAGAGGTAAGTGCTTCAAGAGTAGAAGGTGAGTATTCAAGAAGTGTTTGGGCATTGAAATGACAAGGTAGAGTAAAGAATGAACGATGACGACTTGGGTTGAAATATTAACATCATTGGACTCTTAACACCGGACACGTATGAATTCAAGTCTTCCAAGGTTGAACGGATTGAGCTCTCTATATAAAGTGTTTCTTATCTTGGAAAGAATGGGGACGAAAGAGAACTTCGAGGAAAAATTTTGGTAAGGAAGGTACCGGATAAGAGAATTGATCATGGAAGCAGGATTAAATTGTCATTTAAGTATTGGATTTCGGGGATTTCATGTTCGATGCTATGGGTGGAGGAATCTCCAACATCAAATCGAGTGTTGAAATGGATCACTACCATGGAAGATTCCCGAACAATGGTGAACGGTACACTTAATCATGCATATCACATGCATCATGAATTTTATTATTGTTGTATTTGATTTCTTGTTGATAGCAATTTGATGGTATATAAGTGTTAGCTATGTGATTAACGTGATTCTACTTACTCTATTTGTCATTTATGTGAATCTGTTACAATTTGTTCTCTCATTTCTTTTTTGAGAGACGGGGTTCTCTCATTTCTTATGGAGAGACGGGGTGCTCTCATTTCGTGTTAGGGAGACGGGGCTCTCTCATTACTTGTCTAAGAGACGGGGCTCTCTTGTTGCTTGTGCATAATTTTAGAACTCGACAGTGGACCTGGGGACCAGGTCCTCTTAAGGGGGAGAGAATTGTAACGCCCCAGTTTTCACTTATAATTTTCATAACATTATATGTATTTATATGAATTTTCATTACCGTGAAATTTATGTAAATTAATTGCTAACGTGTCTAATTACTATTATGTGGCCTTACTTGTTCATTTCATAAATATGTGGACTTAATTGCATAACATGATTTGGAGTTAGATGATTAATTGCCATGGAATGAAACTTGCTTGCATGAATTAAATTATTTCAAGGACTTAGTTGCAAAATGTGATGATTCATCTTGGTTAGTGGAAGATATAATATATCATAGGTATATCTCTCTCCCACATTTCATTCCATACATTTTCATCATATATACACACACTCACACCCACATATATCGATCCAAACACACCAAGAAGGGAAGGAAGTATTCATCTCTTTTTCAAGCAAGATTCTTAGAGGATTTATGAAGTTAGAAGCATCATCTTCATCATCTCATCATTTCATCCATTTCTTCTTCCATCTTGAGTTTTTCTCCACGGCGGAGATCATAGATCGTGTGGGCATTGTCTTGTAGCCTTATCTTGTCCACATCGCTCGTCAGGTGAGGTTTAAATTCTAGCTACTTAGAACCCTTACAACCCTATGTGTGTTTTCGGCCAAAAGTATATGTATATTTATAGTTTTCAAATCTTATCGATTTACAACGGATTTCATGAATTGAACGGATTGATTGATTGATTGATTGAATGTTTTGGCGAGTAACTATTGTTCACGTTGGGCCCCGAGGGTAGTGTATTGAGCCAACCGGGGAAGCAAGGGCTGACGGGTAACTCTTGCACTATCCTCACCATTGTGGGATCACCTCTGAATCCACCAGGAGGTTTGGTGGAGGAAGAAATCCCGTGCGTGGGAGTCATGTTCCCGACGTACACCATGATTGGATGGTTGGGTCTTGCAAGCCCTCCATCACCCGGAGGAAGAAGGATGTATTGATTGAAATTGCTAATTGTGCACGGAATTGTTTGTGTGATCACCTAACTCACTAATGAATTGAATGATTGTACACTTTTGGTGAAAGGTTTGAGATTTGCCATCACTCGCCGGTCCACGTATTGAAGTGATCATGATTGAATTATTAAATTGATTAGTTGTAATCTCGGGCGAGTCCTACTTTTCTATTGAACTTATATTGCCTTCTTTTATAAAATCTTACCCGAGATTATAGCTTGCATGGTAATTGCGCATATATTTATTTATACCCCTCGCTCAGTCCGTGTTGGACTGACCCCTCAACTTTTCAGTTTTGCAGGATCGAGCTAGGCGGGAATTAGAGTCTAGCTTGTCTTTTATTCGGGTCTAGCACTTCACCTCATATTTTGGTTCATGTATTGATACTTCTTATATTTTGTATTATGCCTTATTCATGTTGGATACGATATTGTATTGATATGTAAATGTTGGTATCTATTAGTAAATATGAAAATATGGTACCTATAAGTATTGAATGTTATTTCTTCCGCTTTTATTGCTCCGAATTGTTTATTGGTATTAATTGAGGGTACCCGCCTAGCTTTTGAGTTTTTATTGTCACCCGTTCGCTATAGTTTTGGTACATGTACGGATCATCCATTTCGTATGTAGATTGAGCTACAGTGTGGGGGTGTGGCATCTCGGCGTTCCGGATGTTACACGTGGGATCCTCAAAATGCAGAACAGGGGATTACATGTAACACCCGAGTGCAAGGCGTCACATCCCCCGCACCGAGACCTGACCCGAATATGAAATGAACGATCCATACCCGAGCCAAATCACGGCGAACGGGGACAAACACACACTCTAAGCTAGGCGGGCTAACCCTTAAAACCATAAAACAACAAAAAACATTAAAACGGAAGCAATAAACGAACATATACCATATATATATGTATGTACCATGAGCATCCAAGCTCCAAAAATAAGTCATATACATCATCAATTGCCATCACGGCCCAAAACATGTACGCTCCACATCATTATACATCTACAATGATTAAAATAAAAGTATGCAAGTGTAAGACCAAAATATAAGAGCTAGAGACGAATGCAAGACCGAGGACTCGTATTCCCGCCTAGCTCCCTCAACACCAGCACAAAACCACTGAAAACCAAATGGGTTCAGTCCAAAAGGGACTGGTGGGTATAAAACAGGCCATAAATAGAATATATGACAGTAATTAAACAATCACATGCAAGCTATAATCCCAAGCGAGGTTTTTAAAGACTTTCCCAAGTGGGTGAATAGAAATCATCAAAAGGGATTATAACGAATCATTAACATTAGGTCATTAGTGGCCCGGCGAGTGGGCGTGCATTATCTCCAACCAACACCTTGTGTAAACCATTTAAACATTCGTTCATTCATTCTTTTCATGCAATCATTCTTTTGTGCGCATTCATTAACATTTACACCTTCTTCCTCCGGGTTGGTGGGTTTGCCAGGCCCGACCACCCATTCATTGACCAAAAGGGGTTACATGACTCCCCAGATGGTGCTCAGCGTCCATTCCTCGCTAACTCCTAACGAGGTCCGGTTACGCCGTTCATTGGTGGAACTAGTGTGAGGGTTCACCGTCGGCCCATGCCTCCCCGGATAGCCACTCACACTAAGTCCCTGGGCCCCATTCGTGCATTCGATCATTTCTCGCCAAAACATTAGGTATGATTCATAAAATAAGGCTTTACGTTGAAAACATTTACTCTTTAAAACGACTCTCTATATATATATAATTTTGGTCGAAAGCTTTCACATCGAAGGTATATATATAGGGTCTTATATCTACATAGAAGAAAAACCCACCTTAAACCGTCAAAAGAAGAAAGCACGAGCCTCACTGACTGGCCTCGTCTCCAACGTGATCAAAATCTGTGCAAGAAAAGTGAAGTGAGACTCAATATGACCAAATAAGATGCTCGGCAATGCAATGATCATGATATGAATATATAAAAGATAAAATTATGTTATGAAAATGTTCATGTGCACTATTAATATATTAAAATCATATAATCAAGTCATTCACTTTCATAATTTCACATTTTCAATCAAGTTAATTCAAGTAATTCAAATATAATCAAAGCACAAATTAAATCACATTTAAAATTAGATCATAAACAATTAAACATATTCAATCGCATTTACAATTAGAAAATAAACAATTAAATACATTCAATTAAATTTAGGAAATTAAATAAAACATGAAATAGGTAACATTTAAATTCTAATATTAAATTAAATCAAATAGCAATGAATATTTAATAAATATATAAAATATATTAAATATATATACATACATATACATATACTATATTATATATATATATATATATATATATATATATATATACATATACATGCAAACGTAAACACATGCATGCAAATTTTAAATTTAACCAAAATCTCCATGCATGCAAACAATTAAAGTGCATGCAAAATTAATTAAGATGCATGCAAAAGTGTAGGTATAATTATATACATATATGCATGCAAATATTATGCATGCAAATCATGCATTAGCAATTAACAATTCATTCAAACAGAAAAAGAAAAAGACGCAGGCAAATGTCCCCAAAAAAAAACAGGGTGACACCCCCGTGTCACCACTCAAGCCCAAACCGAGACACCCCTGTGTCTCGGTACAGCAATCCCAGGCCAACCCGCACCCCCATTCCGTGCTGGGAAGAGGAACAAAGACACACCCGTGTCTCGGCGTGCAGCAGCAGCAACTCAAACGCAGACGGCCCCCGTTTTTCCTTGCTCAAAACAGAGTAAAAGAAGGCAGCACTCCAAGCAATTGATGCAGCAACATGAGGCACAAAATGCAACAACAAAACAGCTCTAACAATGCACAAAATTGACAGCAAACGCAAGGAGGAAACGCAGCGGTTTTGACAGCAACTCTCAGGCCAAAAAAACAGGGTATATATCGCGAAAACAGGGCATAACTGATCTCATTTATTCCCAACAAGTTCAGGCCAATTAAGCTATAAAATATGCAGCAAAACAATACCATTTTATCGTATAAATCAGTCCCACAACAGTTCAAACATGAAAGGCAGTCATACGTGGCCATTTTATGAAATTTTCTCAAGGAACCATAAATGATATGTCATAAAAACTTCAACTACCATGCAATTAATGATCATAAATGAAAAGAAGATATCACAACAATCAATTTCATGCTTGGAATCATTCAAATCCATCAAGAAATGAATGAGATCAACAACTTTGCTCTAAACCCCTTGTTTTCGAAATCAGTCCAGAAACTCATGAAACCATGATCAATTTTGGGGATGAATGAATGAAAATGATCAAGAATGAACTATATTACAACCCTAAGCTTACCTTGTTGATTGGATGAAGATTGGATGAGATTTGAGCTCCAAAATCTCCAAGGAATGCAAGGTTATGGGATAGCACTGGAAAGCAGTAATTTTGGCTGAGATTTGTGAATTGTGTGAGGGTTTCTTCGGTTAGGGCTTGGTACAGCAGGTTAGGTGGTTGAGTTAGGGTTCTATATCATCAAACCATGGTTAATTTGGTCAACAAATGAATAAGTTATGGCCATTTTAGTGTAACAAGGTCAGTTTCGTCGCCGTTTCGCTTTTCGGTTGAATTTCGGAGGTTCAAATGATGTTAGAAAAATATAAGGCTAAGTTTACTAAACTCGAATTTTCGTTATAAGTTCAGCGAAGTTGACGGAACTCGAATCCGAGTTCCCGAGCTCAAGATATTAAATACGGAACCAAGGGTGCGCTAAGTGCTCGTTAGCCCCTGACTTGGATTCCAAAATTCAAATTAAATCCGAAACACAAGCAAATGAATTCGAAAATACGAAACGAACAAATATTCATATACAAGACACGTATAAGTTCAACATATTAAATTCGCACAACATTCTGGTATCAATTTACATAGAAACGAAGCACGTAAATAGCACTCATACGCAATGAAACAATAAAATTTATAACATTTACAATAATAACCAATTAAATTCATATATAATATATTATATATAAAATGCATGCATACGTGTATATATATATATAATGAATACATGTATGCATACATATATATATATATATATATATATATATATATATATATATATAACTTATAATGCATGCATGCAAACAATTAATTTAAACTTGTAAAATGCATGCATTACAAATTCATGCACACGAACATAATAATATATATATATATATTTATATTATATAAATGTAATTAATATTAATAACATTAAATAAAATAATTAATATTTAATATAATTAAAAATAAAATTTAAATACATAAAACACGTATAATTAATTATTTCGCGCATTTTGGTAAACACTTACATCATACCTGTACGGCCGAAATATCGGGGCGTCACAACCTCTCCCCCTTAAAAGAATCCATCCTCGGATTCATTGATCGTCCAGAAACAATTCGGGGTGAAATCTCTTCATTTTATCTTCCATCTCCCACGTAGCCTCTTCCGTTTTATCACTTCTCCATAAGATTTTAACTAATGGGATCTGTCGATTTCGAAGTTCTTGAAATTTACGATCCAAAATCTTAATCGGCTTCTGAATGAAGGTGAGATTCGGTTCAATTTCTACTTCCTCGACGGGGATAACTTCCGATTCATCCGGATAATATTTCCGAAGTTGCGACACATGAAATACATTATGGATTCCGGTCAAACTCGGGGGTAGGTCCAAATGATAGGCCGTATCTCCAATTTTCTCCAAAATCTCATACGGTCCTAGATATCGAGGATTCAATTTCCCTCCTTTTCCAATCCTCGAAAATCCCTTACGAGGTGAGGCTTTCAAGAATACCCTATCACCAACCTCAAACTGAAGATCTTTCCTTCGGTGATCGGCATAGCTTTTTTGTCTGTCCTGGGCTGCTTTCATCCGTTGTCTGATTATTTGGACCTTATCAATTGCCTCTTGCACTGCCTTAGAGGGTTTTTCCTTTTTCTCTCCTCGTTTCACACCCTCTTGCTTCGTCCAATTCCATTCTTCCAAATCAAAGAACAACGGTGACCTACATTTCCGTCCGTAGAGAGCCTCATATGGAGCCATTTCTATCGATGCTTGAAAGTTGTTATTATAGGCGAATTCAATCAAAGGCAATTGTTCGTCCCACGAACTCGAAAAATCCAATGCACATGCTCTCAACATATCCTCCAAATATTTAATTAATCTCTCTGATTGCCCGTCTGTCTGAGGATGGAAAGCTGTGCTGAATTGAAGCCTTGTGCCCAGATTCCTTTGCAATTCTTCCCAAAATCTAGAAGTAAACCTCGGATCCCGATCTGATACAATGCTAACCCGCACTCCATGAAGTCGGACAATTTCATCCACATATTTCTTAGCCAATTTAGGTACCTTATCCGACATTCGAACAGCTAGAAAATGTGCCGATTTTGTCAGTCGATCCACTATTACCCAAATTCCATCTAAACCACCTTTCACTCGTGGAAGACCCGAAACGAAATCCATCGCCACTTGCTGCCATTTTCATTCTGGAATAGGTAACGGTTGTAGTAGCCCCGATGGCTTCTGATGCTCTGCTTTCACCACTTGGCAAGTCAAGCAATGTCTCACGAAGTCGATCACATCCCGCTTAAGTCCATTCCACCAATAAAATTTCTTTAAGTCCTTATACATCTTATTTCCCCCGGGATGTATCGAATATCCTGATCGATGAGCTTCTTCCAATATCAACCGTCTTAACTCTTCCGGAACCACCACTCTATTCTTAAACCTCAGAAGCCCGGTGTCATCAAATCCGAACGGACTCTCTGAATCATTTCTAGTTTTCTGCACCAACCTCTGAACTTCGGAGTCCACTCTCTGAGCTTCAAACAATCTCTGCTGAAGATCCGGTTGAACAGTAATATTCCGAATACTAGCTCTCAGCTTAAAAGACTCAGATTCATCCTCAACTTTCACATTAACACTTGACACGCTAGCTTTCCTACTAAGCGCATCCGCGACCACGTTGGCCTTTCCTGGATGATATCGAATCGTACATTCATAATCCGCCAACATCTCCATCCAACGTCTCTGTCTCTTGTTTAATTCCTTCTGAGAAAACAAATACTGGAGACTCTTGTGGTCCGAAAAGATCTCAAAAGAAACTCCGTAAAGATAGTGTCTCCACTTTCCCAAAGCAAAGATCACTGCTGCAAGCTCGAGATCATGAGTGGGATAATTCTGTTCATGATCCTTCAATTTCCTCGAGGCATAAGCTATCACCTTACCATTCTGCATCAAAACACATCCCAACCCTTCTTTCGAGGCGTCCGTATAAACCATGTATCCTTCAGTGCCCTCGGGAAGTGCTAATACCGGTGCAGTGGTCAATTTTTCCTTCAAGAGTTGAAAACTCGCTTCGCATGCCTCGTCCCACTCAAATTTAGCTTCCTTCTTAGTTAATCTAGTTAAAGGGTCGGCTATCTTTGAAAAATCCTTTACAAACCTTCGGTAATAACCTGCCAATCCCAAGAAACTTCTAACCTCAGAAGCATTTTGCGGACTCTGCCACTGAATAACCGTCTCGATCTTTGAAGGATCAACTTCCAAACCCTTACTCGAAATAATATGGCCTAGAAAAGCAACTCGGTCGATCCAAAACTCACACTTACTAAACTTCGCATACAACCGGTGCTCTCTCAACGTCTCCAATACCAAGTTGAGATGCTTAGCATGATCTTCCGGAGTCTTTGAATACACAAGAATGTCATCAATGAAGATTACGACGAATTTATCCAAATACGGCCGAAAAATCCGATGCATCATGTCCATAAATGCTGCAGGGGCATTTGTCAAACCAAAAGGCATCACTACGAATTCATAATATGTCCATACCGGGTATTGAATCCTGTCTTTGGTATATCCTCTTCCCGGATTTTCAGTTGGTAGTAGCCTTGCCTTAAATCCAATTTCGAACAGATTCCCGAACCTTGCAGCATATCAAATAAATCCTCGATGTGGGGCAACGGGTACTTATTCTTGATAGTCATCCTATTAAGCTCCCGATAATCTATACACATCCTCAGTGTTCCGTCTTTCTTCTTGACAAAGAGAACCGGAGCACCCCACGGTGATGAACTCGGTCGAATATATCCAATCTTGAGTAATTCCTCGAGTTGAATCTCCAACTCTTTCAACTCTGCCGGAGCCATTCTATAAGGAGTCTTGGAGTAAGGTTCTGATCCCGGATATAAATCAATAACAAATTCGATCTCCCGATCCGGTGGTGGAGAACCCAAATTTTCTGGAAATACGTCAGGATATTCCTTTACCACGGCCGTCTCCTCAAAACTTGATTTATCCTTTGGTTGATTAAGGAGATAGGCAATAAATCCCATGGCTCCATCCTTCACCAACTTGCGAGCTTCCACAAACGATAAAAGTGGCACATTCTTCGACCCAACTCCTCCAATCAACTCCTCACCCAATTTTATCTTCTTCTTAAAACAATCAACTTCGGCCCGGTGCCGATACAACCAATCCATCCCGAAGATTACCCCATACTTCTTCATAGGCATAACAATGAAATCTGCCGGATAATCTTTCCCCTCTATCAAAACTGAACATCCTCTGACAACCCGATCTGTCTGCAAACTACCTCCAAGAGGCGAACTCACATAATAACAGGAATTTGAGCAAATAACAAGTAGGCACAGAGAAGCACATAGATCAGAAGATATAAAAGTATGCGTGGCACCCGGATCGAACAATGCATGAATGCTCGTGTTATGAATGCAAACGGTACCTTCCACCACGGCGTTTGGATCAACCTCGACATTCTGTTCCTCGCTCTCAAGAGCATAGGCTCGTGCCTGAACCATCGGTCTCTGAGCCCCAGCTTGGTATCCTAGAGTCTTGTCCGGGCATGAAAAAGCCATATGATCCCCTTTTCCACAAATCAAACACAATCTCAATCTCTTTCGGCAGCTGTTGTAAGAATGAGTTGGCCATCCACAATAAGTACATGGAGGCTGATCATTGCGAGATCCCTGAGGAACCGGTGGAGCCTGAGGTGGTCGTGGAACGGGTGCAATCGGGCCTCCTACTCTAGGCTTCTTGAAAGGCCCTTTTTATGGTGGAGTTGGTACATTCATCGGCCTCTTTCCTTTGTTAAATCCCGATCCGAATCCTGATCCTTGTCCTTGGCGATAAGCTGGCCTCCTAGCATTCACCGAATCTTCAACCTTTAAGGCTTTCGAAGTAGCCTTCGCCCACGTGCTGGTATTAACTGCCTCTAAAGCTGTCTGGATATCCGGTCGAAGCCCTTGAACAAACTGCATAGCCTTATGGAAGTCATCGCCTGCTATATTTGGTGCATAGCGGGATAACCTCTCATACTCTGAAATATACTCGGCTACAGACCTCGATCCTTGCTTTAATTCGGTGAATTCTCTCAATCTTCGAGTACGAGATGAGGGAGGAATAAATTTGTTCTTGAATTCCCTTGTAAAGATTTCCCAATTAATCTCCTCTCCAGTTGCCTCCAATACAATCCGCGTGCTTTCCCACCAAGAGTAGGCTTCCCCTTGTATCGCTCGGGACTCACATGGAATGAGCTCCCATATCCTCTCTACCTCTTTCAGCCACATTTCTGCCTGTATATCATTTCCCTTGAAGAAATTGGGAGGTCTTTGATTCTGAAACTCCCTAAGTATAACAGAAAGTGGTGCCTCAGGCGGTACAACAGGTGCAGGTGGTGCTGGAGGTGCCGGTGGTACATAATCTCGTAGCCTTTGATCTATAATATTGATAACTGAGTTAACAAAGGCCTCTGCCGGCGGTGGTTGTGGAGGTGGAGGTGTAGGAGTACGATCACGATGATGACGTCGCCCTGGAGATCTATCTCGATGTCTACGTAGAGGCATCCTGTCAATAAACACTAAAATGCGTGCTATTTTTAGTCTATGCATGTTAATGCAAATAATTCAATCAGAATTCAAAATTTAAATCAATTAAGCACAAAAGAGAGGTATATGCAACACATTGTCAAGTAGTCCCTAAGCCAAACGACCTAGACTGACTCACACGACACGGGAGCCCGGGTTTTGCAACCCTAAGCTCTGATACCACTTAAGGATGTAACACCCGAGCGCAAGGCATCACATCCCCCGCACCGAGACCTGACCCGAATATGAAATGAACGATCCATACCCGAGCCAAATCACGGCGAACGGGGACAAACACACACTCTAAGCTAGGCGGGCTAACCCTTAAAACCATAAAACAACAAAAAACATTAAAGCGGAAGCAATAAACGAACATATACCATATATATATGTACCATGAGCATCCAAGCTCCAAAAATAAGTCATATACATCATCAATTGCCATCACGGCCCAAAACATGTACGCTCCACATCATTATACATCTACAATGATTAAAATAAAAGTATGCAAGTGTAAGACCAAAATATAAGAGCTAGAGACGAATGCAAGACCTAGGACTCGTATTCCCGCCTAGCTCCCTCAACACCTGCACAAAACCACTGAAAACCAAACGGGTTCAGTCCAAAAGGGACTGGTGGGTATAAAACAGGCCATAAATAGAATATATGACAGTAATTAAACAATCACATGCAAGCTATAATCCCAAGCGAGGTTTTTAAAGACTTTCCCAAGTGGGTGAATAGAAATCATCAAAAGGGATTATAACGAATCATTAACATTAGGTCATTAGTGGCCCGGCGAGTGGGCGTGCATTATCTCCAACCAACACCTTGTGTAAACCATTTAAACATTCATTCATTCATTCTTTTCATGCAACCATTCTTTTGTGCACATTCATTAACATTTACACCTTCTTCCTCCGGGTTGGTGGTGGGTTTGCAAGGCCCGACCACCCATTCATTGACCAAAAGGGGTTACATGACTCCCCAGATGGCGCTCAGCGTCCATTCCTCGCTAACTCCTAACGAGGTCCGGTTACGCCGTTCATTGGTGGAACTAGTGTGAGGCTTCATCGTCGGCCCGTGCCTCCCCGGATAGCCACTCACACTAAGTCCCTGGGCCCCATTCGTGCATTCGATCATTTCTCGCCAAAACATTAGGTAGGATTCATAAAATAAGGCTTTACGTTGAAAACATTTACTCTTTAAAACGACTCTCTATATATATATAATTTTGGTCGAAAGCTTTCACATCGAAGGTATATATATAGGGTCTTATATCTACATAGAAGAAAAACCCACCTTAAACCGTCAAAAGAAGAAAGCACGAGCCTCACTGACTGGCCTCGTCTCCAACGTGATCAAAATCTGTGCAAGAAAAGTGAAGTGAGACTCAATATGACCAAATAAGACGTTCGGCAATGCAATGATCATGATATGAATATATAAAAGATAAAATTATGTTATGAAAATGTTCATGTGCACTATTAATACATTAAAATCATATAATCAAGTCATTCACTTTCATTCACTTTCATAATTTCACATTTTCAATCAAGTTAATTCAAGTAATTCAAATATAATCAAAGCACAAATTAAATCATATTTAAAATTAGATCATAAACAATTAAACATATTCAATCGCATTTACAATTAGAAAATAAACAATTAAATACATTCAATTAAATTTAAGAAATTAAATAAAACATGAACTAGATAACATTTAAATTCTAATATTAAATTAAATCAAATAGCAATGAATATTTAATAAATATATTAAATATATTAAATATATATACATACATATACATATACTATATTATATATATATATATATATATATATATATATATATATATATATATATATAAATACACATGCAAACGTAAACACATGCATGCAAATTTTAAATTTAACCAAAATCTCCATGCAAGCAAACAATTAAAGTGCATGCAAAATTAATTAAGATGCATGCAAAAGTGTAGGTATAATTATATACATATATGCATGCAAATCATGCATTAGCAATTAACAATTCATGCAAACAGAAAAAGAAAAAGACGCAGGCAAATGTCCCCAAAAAAAAACAGGGTGACACCCCCGTGTCACCACTCAAGCCCAAACCGAGACACCCCCGTGTCTCGGTACAGCAATCCCAGGCCAACCCGCACCCCCGTTCCGTGCTGGAAAGAGGAACAAAGACACACCCGTGTCTCGGCGTGCAGCAGCAGCAACTCAAACGCAGACAGCCCCTGTTTTTCCTTGCTCAAAACAGAGTAAAAGAAGGCAGCACTCCAAGCAACTGATGCAGCAACATGCGGCACAAAATGCAACAACAAAACAGCTCTAACAATGCACAAAATTGACAGCAAATGCAAGGAGGAAACGCAGCGGTTTTAACAGCAACTCTCAGGCCAAAAAAACAGGCTATAGATCGTGAAAATAGGGCATAACTGATCTCATTTATTCCCAACAAGTTCAGGCCAATTAAGCTATCAAATATGCAGAAAAACAATACCATTTTATCGTATAAATCAGTCCCACAACAGTTCAAACATGAAAGGCAATCATACGTGGCCATTTTATGAAATTTTCTCAAGGAACCATAAATGATATCTCATAAATACTTCAACTACCATGCAATTAATGATCATAAATGAGAAGAAGATATCACAACAATCAATTTCATGCTTGGAATCATTCAAATTCATCAAGAATTGAATGAGATCAACAACTTTGCTCTAAACCCCTTGTTTTCGAAATCAGTCCAGAAACTCATGAAACCATGATCAATTTTGGGGATGAATGAATGAAAATGATCAGGAATGAACGTATATTACAACCCTAAGCTTACCTTGTTGATTGGATGAAGATTGGATGAGATTTGAGCTCCAAAATCTCTAAGGAATGCAAGGTTACGGGATAGCACTGGAAAGCAGTAACTTTGGCTGAGATTTGTGAATTGTGTGAGGGCTTCTTCGGTTAGGGCTTGGTACAGCAGGTTAGGTGGTTGAGTTAGGGTTCTATAGCATCAAACCATGGTTAATTTGGTCAACAAATGAATATGTTATGCCCATTTTAGTGTAACAAGGTCAGTTTCGTCGCCGTTTCGTTTTTCGGTTGAATTTCGGAGGTTCAAATGACGTTAGAAAAATATAAGGCTAAGTTTACTAAACTCGAATTTTCGTTATGAGTTCAGCGAAGTTGACGGAACTCGAATCCGAGTTCCCGAGCTCAAGATATTAAATACGGAACCAAGGGTGCGCTAAGTGCTCGTTAGCCCCCGACTTGGATTCCAAAATTCAAATTAAATCCGAAACACAAGCAAATGAATTCGAAAATACGAAACGAACAAATATTCATATACAAGACACGTATAAGTTCAACATATTAAATTCGCACAACATTCCGGTATCAATTTACATAGAAACGAAGCACGTAAATAGCGCTCATACGCAATGAAACAATAAAATTTATAACATTTACAATAATAACCAATTAAATTCATATATAATATATTATATATAAAATGCATGCATACTTATATATATATATATATTGAATACATGCACACGAACACAATAATATATATATATATATATATATATAACATTAAATAAAATAATTAACATTTAATATAATTAAAAAATAAAATTTAAATACATAAAACACATATAATTAATTATTTCGCGCATTTTGGTAAACACTTACATCATACCTGTACGGCCGAAATATCGGGGCGTCACATTACAGGAGATGAGGAAAACTCCCAGAAACTCACTCCAAAGGCCAACAAGTCTCAAGCAAAAGGATGCATAACAAGTATATAACCAACATATATCACTTAGGCATCAAGAAATACACTTAAACATGCTTGGATCACATATGCTCCAAGTTTCATGCAAGTCATGATATAAAAGCATGAAATTAACTCAAGATCATCCCATATACTGCATAATATGTCGTGGATTCCATATAAACTAAAAGCCCTAGCATATACTCACATTCAACAAATATATACACATGTTACCTTACCTTGAAAGGAAGAGAAAAAGAAGGGGGAAAAGAGATGAACATATGGAGCTTGAATCTTGTTGAGATTAGAAGAAAATCTTGGCCCTTTTTGCTTCCTTAGTTGATCATGATTGTGAGGGAGAGAGGTGGGGGTTCTTGTGCTTTGTTCATGTATGAGGAGATGAAGAAGAAAGAAATGTATGGGTGTGTATACATGTATATCGTGTATATGCAAGGGAAGAAGAAGGGAAATGGATTTCAAGTCCTCCAAGAATTTAAAGTTATGCAATGAGATACACAATTTATAAAAGATATAATTAAGTCCACATCAAATTATCACTTAGGCCCAAGAATTTCATAAAGTTGCAATTAAGGTCAATTAAGCAAAAATTCTCAAAATCACAAATGATTAAACACTTAATCATGCTCAGGAAGATTAAACATATAATTCACGTGATAAAATTCACCAAGTTAGAAATTTAAATCACATAATTCACAAGTACTCAAATTTAAAATAATTTAAATTACACAAATAAAACAAAGGTAAGGAATTAAATAAATCCTAAATCTCAAAACTCACAAGCGTGGTGCGCATACCTGTACAGTCAAGAAGTCGGGGTGTCACAAAATAAATAAAAATAGGATTGGAAAAGGTTTAAGGAAATTTGGGAAAAATGGTTTACGGGTAAACTGTATGAAAGAGACTTAGGTTTCAGTTAAAGAATTTTCGTCCTGACTAATCTCTAAATTTTTAAAAGAAATAAAATTGTTTTTATTCAAGTGGATTGTAGCTCCCCCTAACACTACAACTCCAGCACCGTACTACCCTCGAGTGGATATGAGACCTAGCACTCGAGAAATACTACGGCAAACGGTATAGATGGTACTTAAGTAGAGCGTAAGGTAAAATACAGCGGAAGATAGAGAAATTTAAAACCTGCAAGTAAACAGGGTATTACCACACATAAGAGCAAACGATAGTAATATTATTACTAACGGGGGAAATGTAGCAGAGTAGCATACGGAGGTAAAGTATAAAGGGTAACTTATTCATAATATGTACATGATCAGGATTAGGTGCCCTCAAATTAATCCTGACCTAATATGATTGACACCTAATGCTTCAAGATACATCTAGATGTCGTATTCCTTGCTTCCTGAAATCATGCATTTGAAAACAGACGAGAGGTTAGTCAAAGTGACTAAGCGAAGGAATATTATTTATAGGTATATATATATATATATATATATATATATATATATATATATATATATGTGACCAAGAGGATCTCGGTCTAAAGTAATAGCAATAGGATATAGCAAATATAATACGGTTCATAATAAGTTTAAAATAGGGATAAGGTTACATGGAAGTTATTTATAAAGTATGAACTGTTTAATAAAAGAGTTTGTATTGCCCGCAAGTTAGGCCTCTCTAACCGTACTCCTTAAATATTTAGTAAAACGGTACAGGGCTAATCCAGGCACCGATACTTTAATAAAACCAAGTATGATAATACCTCCGCTACTCCTTGGTGTCAATAGGGAATCAAACCCCAGAGACTGTATGTAATAACCCTAGAGGTTGTCTCCCTTTATCTCTTGGCTCGGAGTAACTAACCTCCAGCTAAACCACTACCAAGAATTGGTGGCGGTCCATATCACTAACAATACCCTCGGCCCGATACCTTCCGGGTAATTGCTCGATACGGCTGCAACCGGGGCCCATTTTTGTAATAAATAATATTTTACTTACATGGTCGGGAATCAGTTCTTAGTAATAATAGGACTTAAGTATATAATGTCTGGATAAGCTCTTGATTCCGACATAAAAGTATTTTCCTCTTAGAGAGGGATATTATATTGCAGTAATATGCATAGGTAGTAAATCAAATAATAGGTAGGTTTGAAAATCTTTTTTTTTTTTTTATGGATACATAGATATAGGCATGATTCCAGTTGAAAATGTTTTAACCCTCACCTATTATTGAGATTCAAGTAAAATTCTACGGATTCCACTCCTCAGTCTTACTATCGCCTGAAAGTAATAGATACTACAGACTTAGGACTAGGTTCTTATTATTCTAATCAGACAAGCACATAAGGTACATAAAGTGCAACACGTTAAAGAATATCCGGTAAACCCTAATTTTAACAGTTTAAGTGAATTTCTTTAATTAATTAGGTTTTATGAAATCTTTAACTAATCAAATATTTATTAATCACATTATGATCCTAATTATAAGATTTAAAATGAAATTTAGGGCTTAATTTAACAATGTAAGTCATATCTTCAAAATGTTTCACAATTTACCGATTTTCGGAAAATTCAGATAAAATCCTTCTTTAAAATTTTCAAAACTTATTTTATAATTATTTTTATGTTAATTTTGAAATATTAATGATAAATGTTGACCAAAAAGTCAAAATTACTATTGAAAACATTTACTATTCAAATTCTTAAGAATTAAACACTTTATAAAATAAAATTAGACACACACACACACACAATCACACGTGCACTTTAATTTATTCAAGAACATTATGATTATGTTCTTAGACTTATTAATATATTTATATTAGTTCATGATCATATTTAATAAATTTCTAGTTCATAACATGTAATTAAACTTAAAATGTAGCACTTTATGTAACTTTATTCGTAAAAATAATTCTAAATAAATTATTCTAAGCATGAATTTAATCAAATAAAATCATAAATATTTAAACACATAACCACATTATATCATATCATAATTCATACATTTAATTAAATAAAATTCATAATGTAGGCACATTTTACTTAAAACTAACAATTATGCATATATTTCATAATATAAAATTCCTAAAGGCATAATTTAATTAATTCTAAGCATGATATTATACTAAGAACAATATATAAAGTATGAAATAATAAAAGAAAATAAATTACCTAGTGTAGAGAGAGAGAGTGTCGTGACCTAGAGTGAGGAAATGAGTGATTTTGTGTGAATTTTTGTGAATGCTTCTTAGGGTATTTATAGGTATGGAATTGGGAATTAAGGGGCATTCTTAATTTTTTAGGATGGTGACCAAGGTTTTAGGATAGGTAGGTGTATAATTATAGGTTACTAAGGTGTAGTGCTAGGTGTATATGTGATGTATGTGCCTATGTATTCATGTATTATCTAATAAATACATCATAATAAAATAAATCTAAAATAGGGTGAAAATAATAATAAAAATGTAGAAGAATCTCTAGATTTTAGTTTGAAATAGGAAAAATTGCAAAAGAAAGAGAATCGAAAGAGTTTTCTAATGATTATAAACACTTAACGTTTAAACGCCCAAAATTAAAGTAGTAGGCGTTTGGAATTTTGAAAATTATGAGAAAATACTAAAAACGGAGCTAGGATAAGAATTAATTTTTGAGAAAGTGTTCATGATTCATAAAATAATTTAAGGTTTATTTTGAGTATAATATTGGATACCAAACGCCGTACGGTTTAAAAGTTAGTTTTTACAGCGGGAATAGTACTTTAGGAAAAATAGGAAAAATTTATAAAACAAGCTAGAATTTGAACTAGGGTTTGGAAAAGGTCTTAAAATTCATAAATAATTCAAGGATCGTTTTGGCTATAATATTGAATAGGGAAAATGTTGAAACTCGAAAATTTCTAAATTAGGGCTAAACTGGGGTTTCTAGCCGGTTTCAGTTACTACGGGAGTTACAATGAGAATTAGGGTTCGGGAATGATATCATAATTCATAAAATTTTCACAAGGATTCATTTGAACCTAATATTTGATAGGTAAAAGTGCCCTGGAAAATTTTTACATTAAGGAGTGAATAGTAACTAGGGACCTAATGGAAATTTTTAACTAACAATTTTCAAAGTAGGTTTTGGAATAACAAAAGCTAGGATATGAATCCGGAAAATGTGAAATCTAACTTTCTAAGATTTCATGAGGAATATGTGAAGGTTTAGGCTCGGTGAATGAATAGTGATATAATTCTTATAATAAGATATTAATCAAAATCGAAACATAAAGGCACATAGTTCACATAAAATGAGATGCATAATGGATTGAGGCTGTAAATGCTTTTCTCTTAACCCTTTACTTACCTGTGTTATCCTGACCTTGAAATCAGGGCTATTACATGGATAGTGATCAAGTTTTAAATAAAATCAAAATAAATAAAAGATTAAGATTTCTTCCGAAATAATTTTAAAAATCAGATACATGTAAAATCCCATTATGGAGACCTCTCTTAATTCAAAATGTTTTAAAGCATAAAAGGTATAAAATAACGCATGTAACTTCGTAAACTGGTAAGCACATATAATGAAATGCATGAGTATGAGGTATAAGTAAAACTTATCCACATGAGTATTCAAGTACGATGAATAAGATAATCTAAGCTGGAAGTTTAATTTGAAGATCAATATGAATTGGAGAGTCTATAAATACTCAAAATAGCTTTAATTCCACAATTTGCACCGCATATGATAACTCTGTTATTCCAAGAGACGTTAGAGCGGTCTCGAGCTCGTAGTAAAGAACACTTAAAGATGAGAAAATTCAACAAGACCCGCCGGTGGGAGAACTTTAGAAAGGAAGAGAAAACAAAGATTAAATTGGAAGCTGCAAATATTATTCTTATTCTCAAAACAGACGACAATTCAACAATATATAGGAAAGATATCTCTAGACTCTAGGACTCTGCAGAAAACTGAATTACATAACAAAAGATTACCAAAACTAACATAACTACTTAATAAGTAAATATATGATATCCTAGACTCAATCTAATTCATATTCCTTCTGCTAACTTGGACGTTTCGGCACCCTGCTGCTTCTACGAACTTGAACAGTAGTCTGCTCCTGCTCAACCTCGTTGCTCTGTTCTTGCGAATCGTCACCAATTTCCTCCATATCACTCCCCTCCCCCCCCCCAATGGAGAATCACCTTGTCCTCAAGGTGTAAAGATGGAAAAACACGACGAATGCAGTATGCGGGTTCCCACGTAGCATCGTCCAGGGATCTATCCGACAACGAACTAACCACTGCTCTTCAAGAACACCATTTTGCAACACAGTACGAACCTCATGAACCGCGATGGGCTGCGACGGCACTTTACAACTTAGGAAATCATTTGGCAACGTATTGGGAAGCAAAGCTGTAGACTTCCCTTTATATTTTCGCAACAAAGAAACATGAAACACCGAATGTACCTTCGAAGAGTCCGGTAAACGCAACCGATATGCCACAGGCCCAACTTTCTCTAAAATTTCAAAGGGTCCATAAAACCGTTTAGCCAACTTCTGATTACTCGACGCACCACCGAATGTTGTCGATAAGGCTGGAGCTTCAACAAAACCAACTCCTCAACCTGAAACTGAACATCACTCCGCTTAGCATCTGCAACATCTTTCATCCGAGACTGGGCCTCTGCTAAGTTACGTTTCAATTGGAGCAACAGATCGTCCCTCTCGGCTAAGCCTTTATCCACAGCTGGAAGTTTGCTAGCACCGCGGCGATATGGAATTAAATCAGGTGGTGGAACGATCATAGACAGCCTGAAAGGGAGACATTCGGATACTCGAGTTATAACTCGCATTTAGAGAATACTCAGCCCAAGGCAACATTACCGTCCACCGAGTCAGCCGTTCATGACAAAACGCACGCAAATATTGCTCGAGCACGTGATTCATAACTTCAGTTGACCATCCGTCTGCGGATGAAAGGCTGAACTATGTTTGAGGGTCGTACCACTAAGATTATGAAGTTCACGCCAAAACCAGCTCGTGAAAACTGGATCACGATCGGATACGATAGAGGAAGGAATACCATGCAACTTGACTACCATTTTCGTGAACACGTGCGCCGTCCTATGGGCATCGAAATCAGTTGGAAGCACCCCAAAATGAGCGTATTTACTCAAGCGCTCAACAACCACTAAGATAACAGTATAGCCACGCGATAAAAGTAACCCCGTAATGAAGTTCATACTCACGTCTTCCCATATTCTTGCCGGAATTGCCAGTGGTTGCAACAACTCGGAAGGCGATTGTTGTGTGTAGAAATTGCATGATTTTGAGCATTAATTAGATTATATTTTGGTATCTTTTGATGAGTTTATGTGTTTATTTTGCTCCGTTCAGGTGACTTTGGAGTTGGAGTTACGAAAAGGCGAAGCAAGGCGATTTCGCGCATTTTTGGAGGAAAATGTGGTAACGCCCGTTACCACTAATAAAAATGTTATGGCGATTTCAAGCAGTAACGGGAGTTAACAACAATTACACATAGATAGGTAACGCCTGTTACCTAGGGCGGCGAGAATTATTTTTGGGCTGCTATATTAGTGCTTTTTGGAGTTTTTTAGGGAGAGCTTTTCTTCCAGGTCAAGACCTAGGGTTTGGAGAGAAGACCAAGGAGTTTCAGAGATTTTTCAGAGAATTCGAGAAGACGAGAGGATTGAATTCCTAGAACGATCTTTGGTTTTATTGTTGCTTTAATTTACAAACTAATTCCTTTGAATTTAGTTTTAGTTTCGTATGTTAGATTCGTTTTTAGAGACTGCTGAACGTTTATGCTTTTGTTTTGGAGACTTTGTTTAGATTTGATAACTATGATTTATTTTAACGCAATTTCCTTTAGTTTTATGAGTTTTGTCTTAATTATGAGTAGCTAATTCTCTAAGGATAGCGGGAGTGATGATGATTGCATGATAGATGTTTGATAAGATGCTTGAATGGCTTGTGTTAATTCTTAGTTTGAAAACAGGTTTGAATTGACTTGCAATGGCCTGATCACCCTTAGCATGTGTCATAATTGCCTATAGATCGAAAGAGTGATGGTAATTTAGATGGTTTTCATAACTTGTAAGTTGTAGGGTACAAAGAGATTTGGTCCTAGCTTATACAACAGTAATCTTATTCCATGCCGAGCCGCTAGAATACTGTATTGCACTAGTCTTGTTCCTATGGTTTAATTAACTATTGGTGATTGCGAGAGCAACATTGAACACTAATTAAGCACTTGGTTACACCTTGAGAGACGGTAATACAAATATAAGTGACTAGGTTGTAGAATTGCACTTGTCAGACGAGTATCACATCAGCTCTTGATTGTATGATTCATTACTTTTCCCCTGCCTATTTAGTTTACTGAATTTAATTCGTGTGGTTAAGTTATTATTTTTGTTTAATTCTAGTTAATTTTTAATTTCTGTTTTAGTAGATTAATAGATAAAACAACAATTGTTTTCGTTAGGTCTTTAGATTAGAGAAGAATATAGAGTAGTGATTGATTTCCCTTCCCTGTGGGTTCGATCCTATTGTGCTACGCGTATGTTAGTGTACACTTGCACGATTGGTTTTTAACTGTAGTAAAACCTTACAACAGCGATAGAGTAGAGAACTTAGTGGTTTGGCACGACAAACACTCGTCAACATGTTTACGAACATCTGAACGCATACTTAGCCAATAAGAAGTTGAAGCGAGTCGTCGAAAAGTCCAATGCACTCCCGCATGGCCCCTGATAGGTGAATCATGATATTCTCGTCAAATTCGACCCTTGAGATCCGAAGTCTTACCAACACATAAACAATGACCATAGAACAGCACCCCATCATGCACCTTGAAGGGATGCGGCAACGTACCCGCAACATGCGCCTCATGAAGCTTTTTCAAGTCCGGCTGACTAGTATTTTTACCTTTTATTAAGGCTAGAATATCAGGAAGAGGCCGAGATATGAGATTGAAAAGATTACCAAGAGTGGGCTCTTCGTCGCGATGCGATAAAGCATCGGCAATGACATTGGAGGAACCCGGTTTGTACTCAATACGAAAGCGAAATCCCAACAACTTCCGGACATAAAATTATTGGTCCGGGATTTGAATTACCTGTTGCAACAACTCCTTCAAACTGTGTTGATCGGTCCGAATAACGAACTCCTAAACCAACAAATACTGACACTATTTCTAGACAGCCTCAACGACAGCATACAACTCCTTATGGTATGTTGATGCGGACAAACGCCGAGGGCCTAATTTTTTACTGAAATACGCAATAGGCTGCTCAAACTGAAGGAGAACCGCCCCAATACGTGGCAGAGGCATCGGTATCAACCATGAAAATTGTGTTGAAATCCGGCAAACGGAGAATAGGGGCTGTGTAACACCCTTAACGCAAAGGCACTACATCCCCCGCACTATAGTTCAATCCACATATGGAACGGGCACCAAAACATGAATCAAGCCTATAGCGAACGGGAGACAATAAAACACTACCCTAGCTAGTCGGGCTATTCCTCAAATAATACATCAACGTATAACAAAAGCGGAAGCATAACTAAGTACATTCATTCCACTACTCACTTCCAAGCTTCAAAACAATATTTACATCATCAAGTATCCAACTTTCAAGTATACTATACTATAATATGTAGATAAGTACCAAGTCACATTCCAAAATCATAAATACCCATAATATACACCAAAAGATGAAAAGACCATGCTAGACCCCAAAAGCTGTAAACTGACTCAAAACCCCGCCTAGCACTCGATCTGCGCAACCTGAAAAGTGTGAGGTGTCAGTCTATGAAAGACTGAGTGAGGGGTTATAATTTAAAGCGCAAATATCATGCAAATTGTAATCTCGGTCAAGGTTTTCATAAAACAATATTAGTTCAATAAATAAACAAGGCTCGCCCGAGGTTACAATCATTCCATTTTCAATTTAGTTATTTCAATACAATTCAATAATCAGTGGCTCGGCGAGTGAGGGCAAATCTCCAACCAATCTCCGACAGTGTACATTAATTCCGTTTTATCAATTAAGTGATCAGGCAATCAATTCAGTGCACAAATAGACAGTTTCAATCAATCCATCCTTCTTCCTCCGGGTGATGGGGGATTGCAAGGCCCCGCCATCCAATCTCATTGAGTATAGGGTTCATGATTCCCTATACCCGGAACTCCTTCCTCCACTAATCTCCTAGTGGATTCAGGGGTCATCCCTACAATGTGAGGATAGTGCAAGAGTTGCCCGTCAGCCCATGCTTTCCCGGTTGGCTCAATACACTACCCTCGGGCCCACAGTGAACAATATACTCGCCAAAACATTCATTCAATTCAATTCAATATCAATGACAATTACTCGGTACAATATCAATCGATCAATAAAGGAACAATTCAATTTTCGGAAAACTATAGATATAATTATTTGTTTTGGTCCAAAGCCACTTAGGGTCGTAGGGTTCTTTTACAAATAGAAATAACCTCACCTTTACCAATACAAGAAGAAAGGATACACCTTATGGAGCGTGTTCCTCGTTTCTCGGACCGTGATCTGTGTAACAAAGGGACAAGTGTACATAAGACTCTACCCTTATGAACCAACGAAGACGAACAGCATGTTCCAATAATGTCACTTATACAATTTCAATCAATAACGATCATGACATGTTCAATTTAGCAATTTAAGATAACAATGATCAAATAGGGCATAAAAGTCATATATTTCACATATGGGAGCCAAGAAAGTGAAAGGAATGCAATATGAAAGATTTTGGTGAAGTTTAGGAACACTTGACAATTTTGGAAAAATGTACATGTTGTGGGAAAACTGTAATATCTTAAATTCTAGAAGTGGGAATTAAGTTTTGCTTATTGGAAATGAAAGTAGACACATAGACCTTTCCAACGCTATATGGCACGTTTTCTAATTCAAACCGAGGTGAAAATGGCGTTGGTTCGAAGTTGGACAAAATGCAGTTTCTGGCGGTGGTCGCGCCTTCACAAAATGGTCGCGGCCGCGACCAAGTATTTTTCCGAATTTTTATCCAATTTTTTCAAAAGTCGAGAGTTGGCCAAAATGGGGTCACGGGCGCGACCATTTTTACACTAAAACAGGTCGCGGGCGCGACCATATACGTAGCAGCAACAAAACAGGGGAAAATAGGGCATTTCCATGCCAAAAATCACCAAAACATCCACAAATCCCTAAATGCATACTTGATCACATATTCAAGAATTTCAAGAAATTTCTAATTTCTACCTTGAATCAAAAGAAATGGTGATGAGATGATGATATGTTGTTGATGATGCTCCTACTTCACACTTCCTTCAATTCTAGCTTGAATTAGGGTTGATATCTTCTTCCTCTTCTCAAGGTGTAAATGTCGGTTTTTGCTAGGTGTATGTGTGTGTGGGTTTTTCTCTTGAATCATATGGAACATAAGGGAAGAAATGAGAGATAATTCATGATATATCCTAAAGTCATGTGTGGAAATATGTGATTCCTCCCTATTTGCATAAAAGTCCCTCATTTATTTAAATTGATGCACATAAGTATAATCCCTAACTATTGATGCAATTAACTTCAAGCCATGATATACACTCATTACACAATTTCACATAAGGGAACAATTAAGGATCATAAAATATAAGTATGGTACTTATTTCACTTATTTCATATAATTCATATAAATGATATTTCATATAAATGTATGGGAACATATGGCAAGTAATATGATGATACTTGTAATTAAATGAACAAACAAGTAATTTAACCTCCCAACTCCCGAAGACCCGCTCGTGGAGTGTTTACCTGAACTTCCGAAAATTGGGGCGTTACAGGCTGAGCTCATCGCCTCCTTTAAACTCTCGAAGATCTCAGTCGCTGAGTCACTCCAAACAAAGCCATCATGCTTTAACAAGTCCGTTAAGGGTGCTGCCAAATACGAATATTGATTAATGAAACACCGGTAATATCCAGTTAAATCGAGAAAACCCCGCAACTGCTTTACCGTTTTCGGAATAGGCCAATTAACCATAAAGGTGATCTTGCTGTCATCAACTTTCAAAAATCCATCGGAAATCACATGGCCTAAATAATCTATAGAAGCTTTGGCAAAGGAACATTTGGATAACTTGACAAAGAATTCATTAGCCTTTAATAACGTTAACGCCACTTCTAAATGAGATACATGAGTACTTAACGACGAACTATAAATTAAGATATCATCAAAATATACAATCACAAACTTGCATAGGTAAGTGGCAAACAACCTGTTCATGCAGGCCTGAAAAGTGGATGGAGCATTCGTGAGACCGAACTGCATCACGCGAAATTCATAGTGGCCTTCGTGGGTCCGGAATGCCGTCTTGTAAATATCCCGCTCGTTCATGCGAATCTGATGGATACCCCGCTCGTAAGTCCAATTTCGTGAAGAATCGGGTTGTACCGAGCTCATCAAATAACTCGTCAACTGTCGAAATCGGAAAATGATCAGGTACCGTAACGGCATTCAATGCTCAGTAGTCTACACAAAAAAGAAAAGTATTATCCTTCTTCTTGACCAATAAAACGGGCAAAGAAAACGGACTGCGGCTCGGGCGAATGAAGCCCTGCTCTAACATCTCCTGAACCAAAAGTTCGATTTTCGACTTTTGAAAGTGAGGATAACGATATGGTCATACATTCACACTGGCGTTGTGCCCGGAAGCAAATGGATACGATGATCACTCCAACACGGCAGAGGCAACTTGGTAGGCAAAGTGAAAACTGACTTCAATTTTTCCACAACTGCCCCAATTTTCGGGCTGCAGAATAAGGATGGTGTCCGTGTCGTGCTGCAAAGACGTTGGTGGAATCATCACCCACTCATAGCATGCTGAAATATCAGCAAAAAAAAATAATAATAAAATAAAATTGTTAACTCCGTTATTCCAAGAGACGTTAGAGCGGTCTCGAGCTCGTAGTAAAGAACACTTAAAGATGAGAAAATCCGACAAGACCCGCCGGTGGGAGAACTTTAGAAAGTAAGAGAAAACAGAGATTAGATTGGAAGCTGCAAATATTATTCTTATTCTCAAAACTGACGACAATTTAACAATATATAGGAAAGATATCTCTAGACTCTAGGACTCTACAGAAAACTGAATTACGTAACAAAAGATTACCAAAACTAACATAACTACCTAATAAGTAAATATATGAAATCCTAGACTCAATTTAATTCATATTCCTTCTGCCAACTTGGACGTTTTGGCACCCTGCTGCTTCTACGAACTTGAACAGTAGTTTGTTCCTGCTCTGCTCCTGCTCAACCTTGTTGCTCTGTTCCTGTGAATCATCACCAATTTCCTCCGTATCAGCATATTACACCACACTACACTTAGGTTTTCAATCATGTTCGTAGCATTATTTAATTTTTCTAAGTTCGTAAAAGTTTATAATGCACGGATACGGATACAATATATTACGGATATGGAAACCCGAATTTTTTCTTAAATTTCTCACATGAAGAGTATTGGACACGAATATCCGTTGTCGATACGATAAAATAATATTTTTAAAAGTGTTCGTATATTACATGTAGAAATTGTTCTATTTGTTGTTTCTTACCTCTTTTTCTTTATTTTTATATAGTTTTCATAAATTGCATTGACACGTTGGCATTACAAATCACCATTCAAAACCAAAAACTGCACTTGTTTGGAGCTTACCTCAACGAACGAGAGAAAACTTAGACATACAAGTTTCAAGAAAATCATCTCCACTTAGGCACTTAACGTAACTCTTTTATATAATGTTTTAGTCTCTCTCATTTTATTATACCGTAATCTGATTTTTATATTTTTGTTTACACTTTTTGTTATTAATGATTATTCTTTTGTTCAACTTTTATGTATATCTAGTAGACTTTATTATTTTCTCAGTTTAGGATTAGTTTGCACATTTAACAATGAATTAACCTTGGTATTCATCAGTCAACACCGTTTCCTTTGGTTGGGAGACGGCCCTATGTAGGCCCTCAAGCCTTGTGGGTCAAATGTGGTCTACTATGTTATATAGCAAGTGCCAATTTTAGTTGTTAATTAGCCCATTGACAATATATTGCGTCAAAGTACATTTATGTCCTGTGGTTGTCTTCTTAATTTCGACCGAAAGTCCCCATCTTCTCGACAGAGAGGTTAGTGGTTTGAAAAGGCAAAATTAGATAAACATCAATTCCTATCTAGGTTGGGCCTTTCGTAGTAAACAAAGACCCCAAAGCATATTAATTAGCTAATTTATCAAAATAGCGAAGTAAACATTGGGTTGCTCATTTAAATCACTATCAGTCTATCAATTACCAAAAATCAATGGAATTGTGTCTAATGAAGTAAACTGATTCTTCGTTATTTTAAAAAGTGTATGAAAAATGGGGTGCTCATGTCATCAAGTCAGAGTTCACTAAAGAAAGGGGATAGATTATAGAACCCATTCTTCAAATCTGTCACTGCGGCGCTCATGTGATCAAGTCCAACGAGATATTCACAAAACAAACAAAAACATTGTATTCTCATATCATTTTCTTATGCATGGTTTGCCAGCAAGAGTCGGTAGGGGTCGATTAAAATGATTAATGAATTCATTCTCCAAAACAATGATCCGATTTCGAATTCTTTTCTTTAGTTTGAATCTCACCTGGAAGTGTGTGAATAAAAAATAAAATAAAAAATTCTTATGCAGAGCATGATAGTTTACCATTAGTAAGAAAAAGATCGGCAAAAACTCACCCAACATTGCAAAACTAAGGTAGAATCAGCACTAGCATTGCACCACTTGTATCACCGGGAACAGTGACATGCCAAAGAATATTCATCATAAGAGTCAGCCAAATTTATCATAGCTATATTCACCCCAGCTTTCTCCATGTGGGACATACAATCAGAAGATTCATTGCAAAAACTCCGGCTCGTATTAGGGAGTTACCGACAAGATTATCTTCATGGTATAAGATAAGAACATTGAGACACCTCGAGTATGCTTCGACGGGCTGGAGTGGACAGCAGCCCACTCGTTCGCTGTTGCAATAGAAAATTCGGCATTTGATTTTAACCAGATATTCAGCTTAGTCAACTTAGCTGCAAGAAAACCCAGACATGATATAAGCTTTGAATGGGGTATAGTGTGTAATCCGTGTAAGTGGACCTCGGCTAATCCCATGTCATGACTCACGAGTCGGCCCATGCAGTGGATATGGCTTGTAGAATAATAGACTTGATCTTTTGCACCAATAGCCATCAGATGGTATCCTTCTTCATAATTCTGCAGATGAAGCTCCATAAAAGAATGCAGGAAGAAATTGCGGATTGCTGAAGAAAGTCAACGAGTTATAGTCCACTAGCTCTATCATGTCTGAGTGAGGCAGAACATTTTCTCAGTTTGCTTGGTTTAGATTTACTTAACCAAGTAAGTTAATTGGGAAAATGTATTGACGCCATCGGCAATACCAGCAAGTATTCTGTATAAATTAGGAGCATGCAAGTGAATTTCATGCATTAGTGATTAGTAAAAAGACTGGGACCTAAACCAGCAGAAAACAAAATTTCAGGCCAGTGTTCTGTTGAAAAACTGCCTAATTCACATTGTGATCCATCCTTTTTTTGGGGGGGTTACAATTGTGATCCATCCTATGAATCTCCTGTTATCTTGATCTGCTTTGTAAGGTGCAATGTCAGGTTGTCTGTATGATATATCAGAGCAAACATAGTCAACTAATTTACTTCATTGGATAATGCCTAAGGGTATGTAGTTACCTAGACCAAATGCAAGTCTCCAATGAGAGTGATCAAGCCTCTAGGATAGTTAAAGATTCAGCAGAGAATTGAAAAAACAAAAGGCAGCATTCTTAGTTTCTTACTTTGAAAGCTGAGAATTCTTTGATTGATGCACAATAAGATGCATGGATACCTGCAATGAAAGATTACAATAAGCCATTGCCGAAAATTACTATCGTATATCATGTATTGAATTGGAAACGTAAAGGTCCTACAAATGAACAAGCATCCAATTTGAAAGAGCAGAATTTAGGAAAGCAAACATTCGAGAAAACAAAATCTTACTCTTGCCAGCAAAGACTCCGTGCACTAAGCAAGTTAAGTGGCATAGACCAGTTATCCAGTTCCAGAGCACGGCACGGCCTAAGGAAAAGGAAATTACTCTCAGTTAATGACTATTGCTAATGCTCGTAACCAACATTGATAAATTGCCAGAAATCATTTCAGCGGTGAAACCCACTACAACAACTGATAACTGTTGGAATTAATAATTACCTAAAGGAAGATTTTGTGTGAACAAACTTACCAATCTCAAAGGAGACATCAAGCAAGACTAGGAAATTGCATAAGCAAACATACTTCCTGCAAACGCAAGGGGAATATTTGTCACAGAAAGGAAAGGGATGATGGGAACAAAACTAGATCTTGCAGCAAGCTCCCATTCAAGTCTATGCTCAAAGGGAAGTAAACTGAAAGGCTAATTTACAGTAAAATAGCTCACAAAAGACTTTTCACAAGGATTTTCAGTAGACGAACTAGCCTTCATTTACGGAAATAATGTTTTCCCAGTTGAAGGGATTAAGGAAAGAAAATAAGCACCATAATGTGATTGCTGTACAGTGGATGCATCACTTTGCACAAGATCAAGAAACTTTATACATACAAATAATTAGTACAAAACAAGTTGAAGTACTCCCCTTACAGCCTCATATGAGTAAATAATATTCATATTACTTAACAACACATGAAGCAGAATAATCATCTCCTCTCAGCAAAAAAAGAAAACTAGAAAGAAAATGCTGCAGCACTACGGTAATCAATGAACCTTGCTAGATAAAAAAAATACCATAAAGTTTGCCAATATCCATGATATAACACTGTAACAAAATTGCTTTTATAACTACAGAAATGTATACACACCCATATTTTGCTCTAGGATTCTCCTTCAAGGGGGAAGGAATATAGTTGCATACCTTGTCCAAGAATCAATACAGCGTTATTGGCCAAAGGCACAATCTCTTGGATCTTTTCACTGGAAAAGATTGTTTGCGTAACTACCATAAAAAGAAAGTAAAAAGAACTTTAGCTTCAGTGCATAATACACAACATTTAATTCTGCAATGTTATATAATAATCATAGAGCAAAACTGTAGACAAACATCAGACGTAGCTTCTCTTCCAATCATTCTTTACAAGTAGCATGAAAACGGTAAATCTCATACACGATCTGTGCAATTTGGGTCGAAAGCTCACAAAAATAGGGCCATGACATATTAATGCTAATTTTCAAATATATGGAAGAAAGCATGGCTGCAAATGGATTGGTAGGAACAAATGCAAATTGGACAAAAATGGATCAAATATAACATGAACAGTTTGACGGGATCAAACGCATTAAGTCGAATTTAAGTATCACAACACCACAACTTCTGCATTAACATAAAATAGGCACACCCAAAAAAGTAGATATGTCATATGTAGAGCAAAGGACATCATACTGTGAAAAGACCCAAAAAAGGAGCAGATAATTGTCTCTCACACGATTTGGATGAGATAAAGAGTACGGTAGCATGATGGAGAATAATCAGAACCTGAAGTTTGTACGAGCTTTTCAATGGTATCTTTCTTTTCAGTTTTCTCAAATGAAGGATCCATATCAGAGACGACCATCAGATGCACACTATGACATCCATCTGACATCCAAATAGTTTTAGTCACTGCAAATTGGTGGCAAAAACTTTTAATAATCTAGATGGTAATAAATTTCCAATTTATGTTGTAAAAACTTCATAGGATAAAATTTCGCCTATTTGGCATGACAGTACATTAGAAACCTTAAATTTCAACATTTCAAGAAGATAAGGAAAGTAAACCTGCAGAAATATCATGGAAAACAGCCAGGTCTGCAACCTTCATGGTTTGAGTTAAACGCTTCATGATGCAGGGGTTGTCCAATCCTTGGACTGAATAAGAAAGGTTTAAAAAGTGTACATCTCCAAGAGAATCTAACACCAAAAAATAGTTCGCAGATAATGCCTGGATAGAAATAGCCTTGACTGATCTGCCAGTGCCTGCCATCGTAATTGATATGGAACTTTCTACATTCCTATCCTCAAATGCAACAAAAAATGCACCCACATCTTTCGAATCTTGTCCTAATTTCACAGACCTCAACTTCACTGCAATTCAGAATGCACAATCAGCAGCTCTAGCAAATGTCAAAAGAAATATCTTCAGAGGAACCGAGAATAGAATTTTAACTCTACTAGAAATCGAGAAAAGAGCTGTGATATATATTTTCAGGATCTGATAAAAATGTACACTCTTGCATAACATGTCATGGAAAACGCCAAAAAAATCATTTTTTGTATCCGTTTACAGCTAGTACATTTATGATTTTATCTGAAGCACGGCTAAAAAAATGTAGCAAATTTAAACTCAAAAGAGAACTCACCAGAATCAGAACACTTTTCAACCTTAGCAGGCAACAGATCCAAATCTCCCTCTGTACCAACAGTTTTTCCTCCATTGCTAGCCTTTGCAACATCAATTGCATTACTCGGCCCATTTTTAAAACTATATCTTTTTCCACTGTTCTTCTTATCCTTCTTTTGATTCCCTTTTACCAGCGGCTGCAGAGGGAAAACCCTAACCCCGTTCTCTTCCCCAATAATAAAAAATCCAAACAAAACCCTAATCGAAAATACAGGGAAAACACAATCAATCACCGCACACTTCATGAGCTTCAAAGCTTCTCGGTCCCCTTCATCCCCAATCAATCTGACGGCAAACACCCAAATCTTGGAATTAGAAACCGAGTACAACGCGAACACATTAACTCCCCCAGACAACCGCACCGAAACTCCATGATTAACCTTAAACACAACCCCGGCCTTGGCCCGATCGAACTCCAAATCCCGGTGTTTACAAACAACTTTCATCTTAACGAAACGGCCGTCGCGTAATATGTAAAAGCAGAGGAGGGTGGACGCCGATGGACGGAGGAGAGGATAGGTGGTAACAAAAAGAGTGGCGTCGGGATTGGCGGCTGTCCGGAGGTGCAAGAAGGCGGCGGAGGAGGTGGCGGAGGGAATGAGGGATTTGGGTGGCGGAAAAGAGGAGGTAGAAAGAGGGGAAAAGGAAGGGTAGAGAGAGAAAGAAGAGTCCGAATGGCGGAGGGCTAAAGAACTCGAAATTGGGTCGTAGAGAAAGGCGGAGATTTGTGGGGATGGGGTGTGGAGGGGTTTGGGAAGGCTAAGCTGACGGGCTTCGATTTCCGGCGGCGATGATGACATAATACTAATCATATTAATGCCCAATCGGAACTTGAACGGCGGTGAATCGGAAAATCTTTAGCAAGAAACGGGTTTTTCGGCTGTTCTAGAGAGAGAGAGAGGGGGTTTGAAGAGGAGAAGACAATGGTGGATTGCAGGTCTTAGATTGGGGGCGGTAGTTGGACAGAATTTGAAAGAGTTGTACCTTTTTACTAGGAAGTACAACACAACCTTTTCTCAAAAAAAAAAAAACAAACACACAACCTGATGTATTTTGGTAGAATTAAGGAAATTCAGACAATTTGCCGACGTCAACGATTTGGAGACATTGCCGTTGGATCTACACTCCCCAGTACCCAATCAATTTATGCCATCTGTAGGCAACTGAAATCAATGGTCTGTTGACTTTCTCACTTCACCCCCAAATTATTAAGTATTTTGCAAAATTGTCCCTCGGAATTAAGTGAAATAGTATTTAGGCGCCCTAATTATATATTTCTTGTCTCGTTTAGCCCTTCAATTGAGTGCAGTACATAGGATGGATCGTGTTCCGCTAAAGATGTTTATTGATTACTTTCCATGATTTAGTGATGTCTACTGCTGAGGGGTGTAAACGGGTAATAAACGAAACTGATATGTAATATTTGAATCCGAATTCATTTATCATATCCGTTATTCGAATCTGTATTCATTATCCGATGGATAATAAAAATATTGTTCGTATCCGAATCCGACGGATATTATCCGGATATCGGATTATCTATATCCGTGAGGATATCCGATTAGTGAATTATCTGATATCTGAATCCGTTTACCTGTTTTACATATCACTACAAAAAAACAATCATTTTCCGACGAACTTTTTAGACGAAAAATTATACTTTTTCGTCTGAAAATATCATTTTCCGGCGAACTTCCAACGAACTCCAAGTCGACAGAGAAACCCTTTGTCTGAACCTATTTCAGACGAGCTTTCCGATCAACTTTCCGACAAACTTATATTCCAGCAAACATTCTGACGAAGTTCCGGCGAAAAATTATATCGTCTGAAATCATTTGGCTTCCGACGAACTCATATTCCGACGAACTTTCGACGAACTCACCAGCCAAAATGTTATAAGAAATAATTTCCGACGAACTTTCTGACGAAATTTCAAGAATTTTAATATTTTTAATAATATTTTTCCGACGAACTTTCTAACGAAACTTACAATATTTTTAATAAATTTTTTTTCAGATGAATTTTTGTCACATTCTCTTAGGAAATTATTTTTATTTTTTAAAAATATTTGTTTTCCTAATTTTTTAGCTTGTTATTAATACCATCTTTATCAATTATATACATCTAGGGATGGCAACGAGCCCAGCCTTGACCTTTTTTTCCTGGCTCGGGCTCGGTTCGACCAAGGCTCGAGACAGACTCGACTCGGCTCGGCTCGAAGCTCGCCAATATTATATTATTTTTGATAAAAAATTATTTTTTTAATAATTTAATATATTTTTATATATAATAATATATATTAAATGAATATATATAATAAATATATTACTTTTTTATTCATTTTGTATAAAATTTAATAAATATATATATAATATTATATATTAATAAAATATTTATATATATCATTATTAAAATATTATTTTTTTAATTAAATATATAGGCTCGCGAACCACGAGGCAAGACTCAAAGGGCTTGAGTTCGGGATTGGCTCAGCTTGGCTCGTCTGGCTCGCGAGCTGGCTCGGCTCGTTGCCATCCCTATATACATCTAAAAACAATAACTAAAAGTTGAACTATATCGATAAATCCACTAGTAATAAATCAAAAAACAAATAAATCTGATAAGGGGAAAATCGAGAAGTATGACTAAGCACAAGATGACTCTGCCGTGTGGCAGTCTATGCCACGTCAATGCTTCACAACCGAGCTACATAGGCAGTCTTCCGACCCAGCACTTAGTGAGGAACCTCAAACCAGGTTGCGGAGTCCCGCAACCTAGGGTCTCCTTTCGACCCAGATAGGCGCGACCCAAGCGCTATCGGACAACCGCATTCAATGCAGGCATCACCTACCGCTGGCCGCATTAACTGCAACTGCGCCCAGTACAGTGTCAGGCGTCCTGGCAGGACCAGACAAACAGTGCTTTAGCCGAAAAGCACTGTTCCGGCCACCAGCTGTCGCTCTCCCTCCAGACCAAAAAGCACTGTTCCGGCCACCAGTTGTCGCTCTCCCTCCAGACCAAATCCACACTTTCCTGGAGGTGTACTGGCACCCACAGAGTCCATCTCCACCTTATAAAAACCCCACTCCCTCACCATTGGAGGTAAGCTTTCCTGCACGCACAAGACTCTTAACTCCTGCATATTTTCGACCCAGAGCTTTAGCTGACTTGAGCGTCGGAGTGTCAAAACGGGTCCAACCCCCACTCTCCCCTGTTTTGGCCTTTGAGCTTACGTTTGTTTCATCCTTTCAATTTAGGAAAGCACCGGAGTTCTCCTCACACTATAAATATCTTGGGTGATTGGGAGTCCTAGTCTGCAGTCCAGCGCACAACCCAGATTTTGACACCATCATCTTGGCGCCATCTGTGGGAAACTCTGAACAAAAGCCTTATCCTTACTCTCATCTTTAAAAACCTTCCATTCAATATGGTTCAGACACGTCATGGACGCCGGGTTTATGGCGAAAACGAGGAAGAGATCTTCCCGGATCTTAACACCCCGGGAGGAAATTTCTAGCCCCCTGTGGTGGGAATGGTAACTGCGGAGGCCGGTCTAAGCGTACCTAGCCGGCTGGTGCTGTCTGAGGCAAACTTAGCTGCCTACGTGGAGCAGTGCCGGGCGGAGCCATTGGCAGCTGCGAGGGAGAACAGGGAGCCGGTCATGCTGGCTCCCCCACGAGGAAGCCCCTTGGCGTTGACTCCCCAGAATGTCGCATACCCCATGGTGCAAGGACCCTCTGCGCCACTGGCATACGCTGTCCAACAGCCTACCCATCAACCCAGTTTCTGGGGATATCCGCAGCTCCCTTATGCCCAGATCCCTTATGGGCAACCTCAGACCATCTACATCGCTCCTGCTCCCGGAGTTCAGCACCCAGTCCATCTGGGTGAGCCCTTAGAAGAGGGCTTCGACGACAACGAGAACCCCCCTCGCCACCGGGGAGCAGAAGATGAGCGTCTATCGCAAATCTTGCGAAATGTGGGAGAGAATGATAGGGGCGCAAGCCACATCACGGGGACGGCGAGCGAAATGAACAGGGACGCTCCCGTTCCTAGAAATGTTCTCGTTTTCGATCGCCTAGGGGCTAGGGTCCATCCCGACGCCTACTACAGAGCCAACCGGGGTCATTGGGTTGGCCAAGGCGACCTCCGAAATCAACTTCCCCGAAGACAGCAACGACAACAACAACAACAACAGCATTATCTTCCCGACCCAGCACAAGGGTCGGAATATTTTGATCCCCAAGAGGAAGTGTCATCACACTTCCATCACGAGCCAGCCCACGAAGCTCACCACTGTCACCCCCCGCCCCCAGCGTCAAGGGAGGGTATACCACAGCGAAAGGGATGTGAGGTCCCACTTTTGCGACGAGATCATAGACGCAAGGGTGGTGGACAGGGTCCCCACCAACTTGCTAGTCTATCACGGGAACATTGACCCCGTGAAGCATTGCTCTAAATTTGAGGCGCACGTCAGCCTCCACGGTCATTCCAAACTCATATGGGCCAAGATTTTTGAAACCACGCTCGGGGGTCCAGCCCAAGACTGGTTTGAGCAGTTGGCTCCCCACAGCATCCCGACTATGCCCATTTGGCCGGAAAATTCAAGGCCCACTTCTCCTCCATGACGGGAGTCAAGCTCCCGTCTACTTATCTGTATAGTATCGTGCAGGAGGAGGGTGAAACCTTGAGGAGTTTCTTCTCCCGTTTCAACGAGGCGTTCGTCAAAGTGGAGCACTTGGACATTGATATCTTGACTCAGACCCTCCACAAGGCCATCCGTCACACGGAGTGTGCCGACGAGATCATCCTCCAGTCTCCCCAAAATATGGAGGAGGTAATGGCCATCGCTCGCCGCTTTATGCGCCTAGAAGAAGTCAAGTCCACCACTCGCACATTGGGGTATAGGAGCGACCGACGAACGAACGACCCAGCTCCTGACCAATTCCCCAGGTCCGACCCACCCCGGTCGGAACCTCCCAGGCTCTCCAATAGGATGGAGCAGAGGCTCAAGCGGGAGATGCCCTCCGCGAGCGGAGCCAAAAGGGGATACACCCCATTGGTCTGCCCTATTGAAGAAGTCTATGAGGTTATGTATAGGGGGTTGCTCAAAAAGCCCAAGCAGCTGAAGGAGACCAAAAAAGCCAAGGAGTCGGGGAAACGCTGCGCTTACCACATGCAGCCCGGTCATTGGACCTCTGAATGCATTGCCCTCAGGGAAGAGGTGGAAAGGTTAATCTAGGGAGGGCATCTGATGGAGTTCGTCAAGAAGTTGAATGAACGGGCCCGCCAGGCTTTCGACCCTAGAGAATCCCCTCCACCAAGAAGAGGACGCAAGCCACCGTTGGAGAAGCCTGAGCAGGCAAACCCCCACAACTTACCCACCAATGAGATCTTCATGATTGTTGGTGGCCCAGCTGGGGGAGATTCCAAGACCGCACGCACGCAAACGGTCAAGACGTCAGGTGGGTCGAGAGCTCTATGGGCCCAGAGAGATCATGCATGTGGAGGCAGGCCAAGAGTGGCGCGAGCGAGAGATCTCTTTTAACGATAGGGATTTTGTACCGGTGATACAACGGGACGGCGGAATACCGAGTTGTCCGATGGTGATCACCCTAGATATAGTCAACTGTGTTGTACACAAAACCCTTGTTGATAATGGAAGCTCCGCCAACATTATCTTTTACTCCACCTTGCAAAAGATGAACATCCATAACGCTCTTCAGTATGAACCAATTAAAACGCCTTTGACAGGTTTTGGTGGGTCAGAGGTTTACTCCAAAGGGCGAGTCAAGCTCGTCACTTCAATGGGAAAACTGCCAAAGAGAGCCACACAGCTGCTGGAGTATTTGGTGGTAGAAGGCCCTTCGGCATACAACGTCCTTGTGGGGCGCCCGACCCTGATAAGTTTCCGAGTTGTGATCTCCACGTATCATCAAACGATAAAGCTTCCAACTCCGCATGGGATAGGGGAGCTCCGATGCAACATACCAGAGTCTTGGGAATGCTATTCCATTTCCATGGAAAAGGTACAACTTCCAAACAAAACCATTGTACCTTTGGTAAATATTGATAACTTCCTGGATACGGAGCTTGCCGACCCAGATGACCCAACTGCGGAGATGTGCTCCAAGCAAATGACCTCCACCATAGCCCCAAAGAAGCGGAAGCTAGATGACGGTAAAACAGAAGCCTCGGGCGCCATCATCCCTATCCAACTGATACTGAGCGACCCAGAGAAAATGTGACACCCCGACTCTTCAGACCGTACAGGTATGACATATGTGCACGATTTATATTATTCAAATTCATATTCTTTATTCTTGTAAATCTTATTTTAAATACTTCTTATGAATTCTATATGATTTTGCAAGCTATTTGATAAGATTGGATCCGTTGATGCTTGATTTGATTTCGGAATTTCTCGTTGTTTGAATATGTTGGAGAATTATGCGTTATGAACTTTGATTATGCTCGTTTAATGTTTTCGAATTTGTTTGTTGAGCTTTTGAATTTATTGTTCGATCGGAACCTAAAGGAGGATAAAACTCTTTTAGCGCAACTTGGGTTCCAATGTGTGTATTTTGAGCTCGGGAATTCGGATTCGAATTCCGTCACCTCCTTGAACTCGTTTCGATGATTCGGGTTCAATGGACTAAGCCTCATAACCTTTTAAGCTCATTTGGCAATCCGAAATCCGACCGGAAACTTACCTCGCTCTTATATGGCTACCTTTCACCTATTTGCACTTTGGTCCCTCAATTCTTGACATATTAACCCCAATCTTGGCCCCACCCTCCACCAAAACAATGCATAACCATCCCTCTCCCTCTCAATGTTAGGGGTGTACATTCGGTAAAAAACCGAACTTTCGGTTTTTCGGTTCGGTTAACCGAAAGTTCAGTTTTTTATTTTGGCTAACCGTTTACCGAACCGATCTTGATCGGTTTCGGTTCGGTTTTTACCGATCGGTTTCGGTTCGGTTTCGGTTAACAACCCAAAAAACCGAAAATGAGCTAAAATTATTAAAAAAAAAAAAAAAAAAAGGAAAAACCAATTAATCAATTCTAGGCATTAGCAATCCTGTCCACAATCCAGAGTAAAGACTAAAGACTCAGCACTAAAATTTAAAACATTATTACAAGTTTACATCCACAAACCCCACCACTACACCATTCATTCCGTCCAGCAACATTACACAGCAAACAACATCAGCTCCAGGCTTCCAGTGATGAATACTTACTGGGAACTTGGTGCGATTTGCTAAATGCAGCGACAGTGGTGGTCGGCGGAGAAGTCTATTGGGGCTTGGGGTTGCCGGCAACTTGGTGGGCAGTCTCTTCACTCCGGGGCGTCAGAGATACGTGGGTGGTATGGACTGGTCTGGTGGTGGGCCTGGTGGCGACGGGGAGAAAGGGTGGTGGCCTGGTGGCAAACTGGCGGCATCTTGAAGTCTTGGGTGTTGGGGAGGCGCGACGGCGGATGAAACCCTAGATCTAAAATTGGAAAGTGAATTGTGAATTGTGATTGTGATTTGTGAATGTGAACTCAGAAGTGTGAAGACTGTGAAGGCACAACCCATATGTCAAAAGCGTAAATCAGAAAAGGGGAAAACGTAAACAAAAAGGGGGGCATTCGGTTTTTGGTAAAAACCGAAAATCGATCGGTTTTTACCGAAACCGAACCGAAACCGAACAACCCAAATATTACTAACCGAAACCGAACCGAAACATAGTCGGTTCGGTTCGGTTAGTTGCGGTTCGGTTCGGTTTCGGTTCGGTTTCGGTTACCGGTTCGGTTTTTGTACACCCCTACTCAATGTCGGTATAGGCAAGGAAAAAGGGAGAAAAGTGCAGCAACTTGGAGCTAAACCCTTGAACCCGTCACTATTCACCCTTGGGAGAATTTGAGCTCTAATCTCCATTTTCTTCCAACTTCTTCAAGAGGTAAGTTAGTATTTGATATATACATGTTATTATGATCATTTTGAGCTATTAATTCCATGCTTTGAGCTAGGTTTGATATAATTATGGAGCTTAACATGAATATTGAGGGTTTGATGATCTCATGCAATTCTTGGAGTTAAACTTTGGTTTGAATGTACATATATGATCTCTTATGCCCCTAACATGATAATTTGGTCTTGCTTTTGAATATGGATGAGTGTGGTGGAAGTTGCCATTAATGGAATTCAAATTCTTGCATAAGAATTCTTGTGATATATGATGATTATTGAGCTTTTGTGATGATTGGATGATTATAGGATGAATATGGAGTGATTTGCTATGATTTGCATGAGTTTTGAGGCTCGGGATGATTGTTTGATGTTGCTGCGTGCTTGCCCTACTCCCTCCCCTGTTTTTCCCGCAGAGTTACTGTTGCTGCTGGTATTTTTTTTCGAAGACGAAGGGCCAACACGGCCGTGTCAGCTTTGTGCATGTTTTGGACACGGCCGTGTCAGCCTCTCGACTTGGGGTAATTTATTTTTTTTAAAACCGGACACGGCCGTGTCCATTTTGTACTAAAACTCAACACGGCCGTGTCAACCCCTCGAATTAAGCCTCTGAATTTATTTTAACCGGACACGGCCGTGTCCATTTTGAACTAAAACCCAACACGGACGTGTCATTTGAAAATATGGCGGCGGAAATTGCTCGTTTGATCACTTCGTTGTTTTTCTTTGTGTTCTCTTTCTTCGTTTATGACTCGTATGAATTGTTAGCTTGTTATATTACGCGTTATGTGCTTTGTTTTGAATTTATGACTTTATTTGCTATGAATTGCGTGAATAAGAATTGGTAGGATTTTTGGACACGCAATTGCATTTCATTTATGCATTCCATTTGCATTCGTAAGCATTGCCGAGCGTTTATCTGGTTCATATTTGAGTCTAAGTCTCGGGTCTTGCTTTCTTTTGTGTTTCAGAGCCTCTTCCGGTCGCGCAAGAGCCCGAAGCTTAGGTGGTTTGTTGCTGTTTTGATCTTCCATTTTGTCTCTTTTGCTAAGGTGAGGTTAGGAATTATTAGCTAAAATACCCTATGGCCTATAATATGAAGAATTTCCCTTGCATGCGGATATGGTACATATATCTAGATATGCGTGCTTAAATTATGTTTATGATCTTATGGAATAACTTTGGTCTCTTGGAAATGGTATATGTACGAGTATATATAAGCTTGATTTTTAAATCTCTTTTGGTATGTTTTGTTATGTTGAGCGAGTGTGCCCTGAAAGATGGGATTTTGGTTCGAATTGGTTTGTGGGCCCTGGAGACGTGGGTAAGGACGGCCCGGGGCGACCACGGGGTCGCCGGGTTTACCCCTGTGCACGTTCTCATTTGAGATATTCACGTGCGACCTTGGGAGGTTGGGAAGGCGTGGTATCTTGAGCCTTCGGTGGATAACCGGAGAAGGCATGACGTGGGTTAGCTACCCCGTATGTTTTTGGTATTGTAGGTGCTAGGGTTTGATTCCCGACACACCATGGATGTAAGGGTGGATTTATGATTTGATATTTATGATTAGAGGAGTAAGGGATAGTCCGTTCTCGCCGGGCTTTTAATTATGTTTTGACTGATGGACCATGAATCGAGATAGATGCTTTTCTTACTATATATTAATTTCGGGAAATGGTTTTGGTGTGCAAAACTCTAGCCTCGATTCATGACTATCACTTTTGATTTGTGCTTTGCTCTATAAGTATTTATGGTGTGGGTATGTTAAGCCCCTCACTCAGTCGAGTTGTGAGACTGACCCTCTCCTTTTCCTTTCAGGTGTGCCGAGCTAGGCGGGGAAGTGCGTCGAGTCGAGTCGTACTTAGCCGTTTAGGTCGAGTAGCATTGCATCTCTTTTGTTTTAGCATCTTGTATGAATTATGATCTTGGCACTTGAATTCCTATATCTTTTGGGCTGATAAGCCATGGTATATATATATATTGTTACTTTTGATGAGTTCGTTTGGATCCTGTTTTTGGCTTCCGCGTATTTGTTTAGTGTTAGCGTACTCTGGTGTTGTTTAGCCTAGAGTGTGAGTGTAGGTCACCGTTCGCTTAGACTTGGATTCATGTATGAAAACCCATTTCATATGTGGATTCGGGTTTAAGTGCGGGGGATGTGGTGGCCCACCGCTCCGGGCGTCACATCCTTAAAGTGGTATCAGAGCTCTCGGTTGCAAAACCGGAGTGCTTGAGTCGAGTCTGGTGAGTCTAGGTCGTTCGGCTTAGGACAACGTGGTTATATGCATTTATATGATTATTTGATTACCTTCTTGCTAATAGTGCACATGAACATGCACTAACCCCCACGCATATGAATTGGAATCTCTTGTTTTGTAGAAATATGCCTCCCCAAAGACACCATCACCGAGATAGATCTCCAAAACATCGTCATCACCGAGATCATTCTCCACAACATGAAAACAACAATCCACCACCACCTCAAATGGATCCCGGAAACTTTATGGAAAGATTGGCAGTATTTTTGGAACGAAGGGCTCAGGAAAGGAACAATGCACCTCCGGCCGGGAATCATGGAGGGAATGCTATCACTGCTCTTATTCGGGAATTTAAAAATCAGAATCCACCGGTTTTCGTTGGTGGGAATGATGTGCAGGCAGAGGAGTGGCTAATTCAGACAAATCGGGTATGGCGCCTCATTCCTTGTGACCCGATGGACAAGCTACAGTGTACTCTTAGCATGATACAGGGACAGGCCTACAGTTGGTGGACTAGCATTCAGATTAAGTTGGAAGCTTCCGGGGAAGAGATTACATGGGATATTTTTGAACGGGAATTCAAGAGTAAATACATCCCTAAGGCTACGAGAAACCGAAGGTTGAGAGAATTTATGGATTTGAAACAAGGAAGTATGTCTGTTACTGATTATATCAACGAGTTTGAGAGACTCTCCCGCTATGCCCCTAATATCGCTAATGATGATGAAGCGAAGGCCTCTCAGTTTCTCCAAGGACTACGGGAGGATATGAAAGATGCTTTGGAAGCAGCCAACACGAGCACGTGGGCGAAAGTAGTTGATAAGGCGCTCAGGGTCGAAGAGAGAGTGGTTTTGAGGAGGAGGACTACACATTCAGGGCAAGGGTCCAGTTCAGGGACTATGAATAAATTTGGAAAGAGGCCAGCCTTTCAAACTTTTCAACAGGCTAAGCCTCAGAACAAATCATTCAGACCAGCGGGACCAATTCAAGCCAAGCCACCATTAGCACTTCCGGCACCACCTAAAGTGCAATGTACCTATTGCAAAGGATCCCACCACGTGGATAATTGCTTCAGACTCCATAAAAGGTGTTTCCTTTGTGGCGCACCGGATCATATGATGAACACGTGCCCTAAGAAGAAAGACAACCAGAGGCCTGCAATTCCAGCTAGGGCATATGCGTTGGGAGCTGAGGAGGAGCAAGCTGTAGATGTCGACCCGACCGCGGTGATCGAAGGAACTATAAGCATCCATGGCACTACATTACATGCATTGTTCGATCCCGGGGCTACTCATTCATTTATTTCCTGGGATATTGCCGCTTCTATGTGCTTACCTGTTTCTTTATGTGCGCATGACTACGTGGTTAGTTCCCCTCTTGGTGGTAGCTTAGTATCTTGCAGGGTTTTTCGGGGTTGTCCAATTGGCTTTGAAGGCCGAGTCTTTCTGGCAGATTTGATTGAGATGCCTATGCAGAGGTATGATGTTATTTTGGGAATGGATTGGTTGTATAAGTATGGGGCTCAGATGGATTGTCGGGAGAAGAAAGTTTCCTTTGGTTCAGTGGTGTTTAAGGGCGAGAAGGTTATGTCAAGCCCGTTTATTTCTTTCATGGAGGCTAGTAAACTGGTCCGGGATGGAGCAACAGGTTTTGTGGCCTATCTTTTGAATAGACCGAAGTATCAGGCCAAACTTGAAGAGACGGAGGTCGTGCGAGAGTATATCGATGTTTTCCCTGAGACTTTGGGTTCTCTACCTCCAGATAGGGACATCGAGTTCGTAATTGACCTTTATCCCGGAGCAGAGCCTTTCTCGAAGACTCCCTACAGGATGGCTCCTGCTGAGTTAAAGGAGTTGAAGTCGCGGCTTGATGAACTGTTAGCTTGCGGGTACATTCGTCCGAGCACTTCTCCCTGGGGTGCTCCCGTTCTATTTGTAAAGAAGAAGGATGGAACGTTACGGATGTGTATAGATTACCGTGAGCTGAATCGGATGACCGTGAAGAATAAGTATCCATTGCCTCACATCGAGGAGCTATTTGATATCTTGCAAGGGTCTAAGGTTTATTCTAAGTTGGATTTGAGGCAAGGTTATTATCAGCTGCGGATAAGGGAGGAGGATATACTTAAGACTGGATTCGACACTCGCTATAGGCACTTTGAATTCGTGGTTATGCCCTTTGGATTAACTAACGCTCCAACCGTATTTATGGATATGATGCACCGAGTGTTCAGGCAGTTCCTTGACAAGTTTGTGGTAATTTTTATAGACGACATTCTGGTGTACTCTAAGTCAGCTGAAGAGCATGCTCAGCATCTTCGGATTGTTTTGGAAACCCTAAGGGAGCATAAATTGTACGCCAAGTTTAGCAAATGCGAGTTTTGGATCGACAGGGTTGTATTTTTGGGTCATATCATTTCGGGTAATGGAATAGAAGTGGATCCGTCTAAGGTTGAATCCGTGCTTCGTTGGGAGAGACCGAGGAATGTATCAGAAATTCGGAGTTTTCTTGGATTAGCCGGTTACTACAGAAGGTTTGTTAAGGATTTTTCTAAGATTGCGGGTCCGTTGACTCAGCTGACTAAGAAAGAAGTGAAGTTTGAGTGGGATGATAAGTGTGAAGCAAGTTTTCAGACTTTGAAAGTGAAATTGACTTCAGCACCAGTTCTCACCCTACCCGAGGGCATCGAGGGTTATGCAGTTTACACGGATGCTTCTAAAGAAGGTCTGGGTTGTGTTTTAATGCAGCATGGTAGAGTGGTAGCTTATGCTTCGAGAAAATTGAAGGAGCATGAGAAGAATTACCCTACCCATGATTTGGAATTAGCTGCTGTTGTGTTCGCTTTGATGAAGTGGCGACACTATCTTTATGGTACTACGTTCGAGGTGTTTACGGATCATCAAAGCCTCAAGTATCTCTTCTCTCAGAAGGATCTGAATGTAAGACAGAGGCGTTGGATGGAGTTACTAGAGGATTACGATTGCAAGATTCAGTACCATCCGGGTAAAGCGAACGTGGTCGCCGATGCCTTGAGTAGAAAGGCGAGTGTGGTTAATTTAGAAGTAGGTTCTTCAAGTTCGGGTTCAGAGATTCTGGCTTCAGGGACTTGGTTGGCTAACCTCACAGTTATACCGGATTTGAAACAGCAGTTATTGGAGGCTCAAGCCTTGGATGCCGAGATTCAGAAGTCGATAGCTCGTTCCAGAATTGATCCGAATTCTAAGTTTGGGTTGGATGATTCAAGTTTGTTAAGGTTTGGATCGAGAGTTTGTGTTCCAACCGAGCTCAGGAGGTTGATTTTAGTAGAAGCACATCGCTCGGGGTACTCGATTCATCCGGGAGGTACTAAGATGTATCGAGACTTGAAAGAGAGGTTCTGGTGGAATGGCATGAAAAGGGACGTCGCGAACTTCGTGAAGCGATGTCTGACATGTCAAAAGGTGAAAGCAGAGCACCAGAAGCCGGGAGGAACTCTCCAACCACTTTCTATTCCCGAGTGGAAGTGGGAGCAAGTGACAATGGACTTTGTGTCCGGCTTGCCTAGAGTAAAAGGGGGGTTTGATGGAATTTGGGTGATTATCGACAGGTTGACTAAGTCTGCTCATTTTCTCAAGGTTCGGATGTCTGATAAGGTACCGAAACTAGCAGCATTGTATGTGCGGGAAATTGTAAGGTTACACGGAATTCCAGTCAGTATAGTTTCAGATCGAGATCCGAGGTTCACTTCGATCTTTTGGCAAAATCTTCAGAGATGTTTGGGTACCAAGCTCAAGTTCAGCACCGCTTCGCATCCTCAGACAGACGGTCAGTCGGAGAGGTTAATTCAATATTTGGAGGATATGCTTAGGGCGTGTGCTTTGGATTTTCAAGACAAGTGGGACGAACATCTGGCTTTGGTTGAGTTTGCGTATAATAACAGCTATCAGGGTTCGATTGGAATGGCTCCTCATGAAGCACTTTATGGAAGGAAGTGCAGATCCCCTTTATTTTGGGATATAGAGGATTGGAAATGGACTGAAGAGCATAAACTCGAGAGAGCCGAACCTAAGGAAAATATTACTGCTACTATTGAGAAAGTTCATCAGATTAGACAGAGAATGAAAGCAGCTTAGTCTCGTCAGAAGAGTTACGCTGATAAGAGAAGAAGGCCTTTACGATTTGAGGTGGGAGATAGAGTTTTTTTAAAAGCATCTCCGAGGAAGGGTTTCACTCGGATTGGTAAAGGTGGGAAACTCAATCCCCGATATCTTGGACCGTTTGAGATTTTAGAAAGAATCGGAGAAGTGGCGTATAGATTGGATTTACCACCGACTTTGATCGGGATACACAACGTGTTTCACGTTTCTCAACTCCGTAAATATTATCCCGATGAGGCCACAATTCTCCCAGTTGAAGAAGTTCAGTTAGAGTTGGATTTGACGATTGAGAAACATCCAGTTGCAATTCAGGATCGGAAAATGCAACAGTTAAGAAACCGACAGATTCCTTTGGTCAGGGTACTTTGGAGAGATCAGAAATCAGAGGAATTCACCTGGGAAACTGAAGAAAAGATGAAGAAGTTATATCCAGAGTTGTTCAAGAACTCGGTTCGGACTTGAGGACAAGTCCTTTTTAAGGGGGAAGGATTGTGACACCCCGACTCTTCAGACCGTACAGGTATGACGTATGTGCGCGATTTATATTATTCAAATTCATATTCTTTATTCTTTTAAATCTTATTTTAAATACTTCTTATGAATTCTATATGATTTTGGACGCTATTTGTTAAGATTGGATCCGTTGATGCTTGATTTGATTTCAGAATTTCTCGTTGTTTGAATATGTTGGAGAATTATGTGTTATGAACTTTGATTATGCTCGTTTTATGTTTTCGAATTTGTTTGTTGAGCTTTTGAACTTATTGTTCGATCGGAACCTAAAGGAGGATAAGACTCTTTTAGCGCACCTTGGGTTCCAATGTGTGTATTTTGAGCTCGGGAATTCGGATTTAAATTCCGTCACCTCCGTTGAACTCGTTTCGATGATTCGGGTTCGATGGACTAAGCCTCATAACCTTTTAAGCTCATTTGGCAATCCGAAATCCGACCGGAAACTTACCTCGCTCTTATATGACTACCTTTCACCTATTTGCACTTTGGTCCCTCAATTCTTGACATATTAACCCCAACCTTGGCCCCACCCTCCACCAAAACAATGCATAACCATCCCTCTCCCTCTCAATGTCGGTATAGGCAAGGAAAAAGGGAGAAAAGTGCAGCAACTTGGAGCTAAACCCTGGAACCCATCACTATTCACCCTTGGGAGAATTTGAGCTCTAATCTCCATTTTCTTCCAACTTCTTCAAGAGGTAAGTTAGTATTTGATATATACATGTTATTATGATCATTTTGAGCTATTAATTCCATGCTTTGAGCTAGGTTTGATATAATTATGGAGCTTAACATGAATATTGAGGGTTTGATGATCTCATGCAATTCTTGGAGTTAAACTTTGGTTTGAATGTATATATATGATCTCTTATGCCCCTAACATGATAATTTGGTCTTGCTTTTGAATATGGATGAGTGTGGTGGAAGTTGCCATTAATGGAATTCAAATTCTTGCATAAGAATTCTTGTGATATATGATGATTATTGAGCTTTTGTGATGATTGGATGATTATAGGATGAATATGGAGTGATTTGCATGAGTTTTGAGGCTCAGGATGATTGTTTGATGTTGCTGCGTGCTTGCCCTGCTCCCTCCCCTGTTTTTCCCGCAGAGTTACTGTTGCTGCTGGTATTTTTTTTCGAAGACGAAGGGCCAACACGGCCGTGTCAGCTTTGTGCATGTTTTGGACACGGCCGTGTCAGCCTCTCGACTTGGGGTAATTTATTTTTTTAAAACCGGACACGGTCGTGTCCATTTTGTACTAAAACTCAACACGGCCGTGTCAACCCCTCGAATTAAGCCTCTGAATTTATTTTAACCGGACACGGCCGTGTCTATTTTGAACTAAAACCCAACACGGCCGTGTCATTTGAAAATATGGCAGCGGCAATTGCTCGTTTTGTCACTTCGTTGTTTTTCTTTGTGTTCTCTTTCTTCGTTTATGACTCGTATGAATTGTTAGCTTGTTATATTACGCGTTATGTGCTTTGTTTTGAATTTATGACTTTATTTGCTATGAATTGCGTGAATAAGAATTGGTAGGATTTTTGGACACGCAATTGCATTTCATTTATGCATTCCATTTGCATTCGTAAGCATTGCCGAGCGTCTATCTGGTTCATATTTGAGTCTAAGTCTCGGGTCTTGCTTTCTTTTGTGTTTCAGAGCCGCTTCCGATCGCGTAAGAGCCCGAAGCTTAGGTGGTTGGTTGCCGTTTTGGTCTTCCCTTTTGTCTCTTTTGCTAAGGTGAGGTTAGGAATTATTAGCTAAAATACCCTATGGCCTATAATATGAAAAATTTCCCTTGCATGCGGATATGGTACATATATCTAGATATGCGTGCTTAAATTATGTTTATGATCTTATGGAATAACTTTGGTCTCTTGGAAATGGTATATGTACGAGTATATATAAGCTTGATTTTTAAATCTCTTTTGGTATGTTTTGTTATGTTGAGCGAGTGTGCCCTGAAAGATGGGATTTTGGTTCGAATTGGTTTGTGGGCCCTGGAGACGTGGGTAAGGACGGCCCGGGGCGACCACGGGGTCGCCGGGTTTACCCCTGTGCACGTTCTCATTTGAGATATTCACGTGCGACCTTGGGAGGTTGGGAAGGCGTGGTATCTTAAGCCTTCAGTGGATAACCGGAGAAGGCATGACGTGGGTTAGCTACCCCGTATGTTTTTGGTATTGTAGGTGCTAGGGTTTGATTCCCGACACACCATGGATGTAAGGGTGGATTTATGATTTGATATTTATGATTAGAGGAGTAAGGGATAGTCCGTTCTCGCCGGGCTTTTAATTATGTTTTGACTGATGGACCATGAATCGAGATAGATGCTTTTCTTACTATATATTAATTTCGGGAAATGGTTTTGGTGTGCAAAACTCTAGCCTCGATTCATGACTATCACTTTTGATTTGTGCTTTGCTCTATAAGTATTTATGGTGTGGGTGTGTTAAGCCCCTCACTCAGTCGAGTTGTGAGACTGACCCTCTCCTTTTCCTTTCAGGTGTGCCGAGCTAGGCGGGGAAGTGCATCGAGTCGAGTCGTACTTAGCCGTTTAGGTCGAGTAGCATTACATCTCTTTTGTTTTAGCATCTTGTATGAATTATGATCTTGGCACTTGAATTCTTATATCTTTTGGGCTGATAAGCCATGGTATATATATATATTGTTACTTTTGATGAGTTCGTTTGGATCCTGTTTTTGGCTTCCGCGTATTTGTTTAGTGTTAGCGTACTCTGGTGTTGTTTAGCCCCGCTTAGCCTAGAGTGTGAGTGTAGGTCACCGTTCGCTTAGACTTGGATTCATGTATGAAAACCCATTTCATATGTGGATTCGGGTTTAAGTGCAGGGGATGTGGTGGCCCACCGCTCCGGGCGTCACAGAAAACCACCAGTATTGGGGCTAACCTCAAAGGTAAGTAACAGTGTATGCTCATTCAATTCCTGGAAGTCCTCTGATCTAGTCGACGTCGACCCAAAGGTTATTGAACATCACTTAAATGTCGACCCAAGCTTTCGACCCATCAAACAGCGGCTAAGGGCCCAGAGTGACGAGCGCAATGAGATAATCGAACAAGAAGTCAACATGTAACATCTCGATTCTTCGGCTTTCCAGGTACAAACGTCATGAGTGTGCTAAGTGCGCGTTTAATTAATTAAGTATGCTATTGTTTGATTTATTTGAATATTTGAATATTTGTTATATGCCTCATGTTTATGTTTTAAACGTTTAACCCCTTTTTCACTCATTCCAAGCTTGTTTAACTCCGTTTTTAATCCCGTTTTTGGTGAAAACTTGCCATGCATGAAATATGTGAATTATAATTATTCTTATATGATTTATATGCATTTTATAACTTGTTTATTTGAGTTTTAATTGCTTTGGTGTAACGGAACTTAAAGGGGGGTTAAAGAGCATTTAGCGTACCTTGGGTTCCGAGCACCGTACCTTGAGCTCGGGAACTAAGATTTGGATTTCGACACCACCATTGGACTCGTTTCGACGATTCGGGTTTGATGGAACAAGCCTTGTATTTTTCTAACCCCGTTTAGCCTCTCAAATTTGGCCCGAACCGAGCCTCGCGTGCGTAACAACCATCTTTTACGGTTTTGACTATATCTTGCTCATTTCTTGACAAAACAAAGTGATTCTTGGCCCACTTGACCCGAAATCAGCCCTTTATCTATCTCTATCTCCCTCTCATTTCGATCCACACACCAAGAAGAGAGGAAATCAGCTGAGCCAAGGAGAAGAAGGAGAAATCCAGTCACTATTCACCCTTCCAAGATTTTGAGCTCAAATCTTGCTCATCTTCCATCCAATCTTCAAGGTAAGCATATGTTTGTATTATACATCCTTTGGTAGTCCTTTTCACCCTTTAATTTCAGATTTTGAGCATGTTTAGCTAGGATTTTGGGGGAAGCATGTGAATAGTAAGGGTTTGATGCATTTTCTTGATTCTTGCTTGATTCCTTATGAATTCTTTTGATGTGAAGCATGTTATATGACCCTATGAAATCCTATCTGATATCTATGAACTTATTTTCAGCTATGGTTAAGGATCCATGGGTGTGCCATTAATGAATCTTGCAAGAACTTGAATATGTGATGCATCTCTTCCTTTCCCCTTCACTTTAGCTTGGTTTTGTATGATCTAGGGCATGAACTCATGTATCTTTGTTGCATATACCTTGTATTATGTGTTAACTTGAGGTTTGTGTGGATTAGATTGAGTTCTTGGTGAGTTTGAGGGATGAAAATCGAGTTTTGGCCACTGGAAGCAAATCCACGGGGCGTGGATTTTTAGCCTTAAGCAAATCCAGGGCCGTGGATATGATGGCCAGCAGCTGGGATGTTTCTGTCCCCAGATCCACGGCCGTGGATCTCCCTTTTGAAAAATATCCACGGCCCTGGATCTGGAAATTTGGAATTTTCTTGCCCGAACCTTGTTTGCTCGCTTGTTTTGTTCGTTTCCCTCCCCGAGCTTGATTCAAACTTGATGATTACTTGTTTATATGCATGATATGGTATGTTATGACTTGTTAATGTGTGACTTTGATGTGCTTCGTGTATGAAGTATGTGTTATGATGAGTATATGTTCGTTTTGGTATGATTTCAATGCATGTTTGCGAGTTGTGAGCTTGTTTGCCTTAATTGCAATGTGAAATGTTTCTTTGCTCCTAATGGTCTCTCTTGTATGTCTTGTGCTTGAGTGTGCTTGGAATGTGATGTGCTATGATGCTATTTGATGAATAATATGCTTGATTACCTTGTTATGTGTTTGATTCAAGTGTTGATTAAGTGATATGTTCTTAATGCTCCGACTTTGCTTAAAGAGTGAATTGATTATGACTTGAATTGCATCATTTGCATTCATACGCATATGCCGAGCATTTATATGGTTCATTTTGAGTCAAAGGTTGTGTTTGATGTTTATCTTGTTCAGAGGAGTATCCAGTTGGTGTCGAGTTCGCTCCGTAGGCTTTGGTTGGGTCCCCGTTTGCCCGTTTTCGTCGGTGTAAGGTGAGGTTAGGTTATAGATATACCCTAATGAAATATGACCAGTATGTTTGCATGCGAGTATAAGCCTTCTCTATATATGTATATAAGTGCGAGCTAAGAATACGTGTGATTACGTGATATTCTTTAGAATATGATTATGTTAGAGATATGATTGCGCTAAGTACAAGGTATGAATATGACTATGTTGGAAACAAGATTATGTTAAGTATAAGTAAGATTATGTTAGAATTATGATCTGTTAAGCGTCATGTTAGAATATGTTATGCTAGGACTATGATTATGTTAGAATTATGATCTGTTAAGCGTCATGTTAGAATATGTTATGCTAGGTTATGCTAGTAATACGTTAGGAATGTAGCACCCCAACACATAAGGATGCCACACCCCCGCACTATAGGTCAATCCATATACGAAACGGGTAATTCGTACATGAACTAACCTATAGCGAACGGGTGACAATAAAAAAATAAAACGACAAGCTAGGCGGGGCTATAACCAAACCGTGCCTCGAATAAAATGATAATACAAAAGAATGTAATTAAACATTTCCACTAGACAAGTACGATTCCTGATAACATATGCAATCTTCTTTACATGCATATCAATACATTATCATCTTTACTAAACATAACAATTAACAATAACAACAATAAATGAAATGCACCGTGCTTGACTCGAATGCAATGACCGGACTGGACTCATTTCCCCGCCTAGCACACACCTGCAAGAACCTGAAAGGTGGAGGCGTCAGTCTATGGAAGACTGAGTAAGGGGCATAGATACATATTAGCGCAGATAACATGCAAGTTATAACCTCTGGTAAGGTTTTGTAACTAAAGATATTATAATTGCAAGAATAACATAGAACTCGCCCGAGATTACAACTATCAAGTTTAACACGATAATCACGTTTATTATAACAATCAGTGGCCCTGGCGAGGGGCGTGCACGATCTCCAGTCAAACCTCGACAGTGAACAAGAATTACACTTTCATTTAATTAGGTTATCACACAAGTCATTATAGTGCACACGATCAATAACACGAAATTCTCCTTTCTCCAAAAGGCCCGAACCACCCACGATATCACGTTGCACGTCGGGAACATGACTTCCACGTACGGGACTCCTTCCTCTACCAAACCTCCTGGTGGATTCAGGGGGCATCCCCACGGTTTGAGAGAGGTGTGTGAGTTACCCGTCAGCCCTATGCTTTCCCGGTTGGCTCAAACACTCACCCTCGGGCCCATAATACACGATACATGATAATTCGCCAGACACGATCATGGTAACACGATAACACGATACACGACTTGCTTGTAACACAATACACGACTTGCTTGTCATGAACATGACTTACTTTCAAGGAACACGGTTACCTTTAAAGAACACAACTTGATAGTTTACAACACTTGTAAATATATATATATATATATATATTTATACCGTTTGGCCCAAAAGTCACATAAGGTTATACGGGTTCTAAGTAACTAGCAATTAAACCTCACCTGACAGGCGACACGATGACTCATGGATGCGTGAACGTGCTCAGTTGATCACAATCTCTGCCTCGGGAGAATAACTGGACAAGAAACAGGACATGGTATACTTGTGAGACAATAACTCATCAATATTACCAAACAGGGCGCACAGCTTAACTATAGAACGATATGACATGCATTCACGAATGTAGTATGATATATTCTGTAACGCCCTGAACGGTGGGCCACCACATCACCCGCACCTAAACCCGAACTCACATATGAAATGGATTTCCATACATGAGCCCAAGTCTAAGCGAAAGGGAACCTACACTCACACGCTAGGCTAAGCGGGGCTAAAACTCGGACAGAGCGCGCAAAACAAACAAACAAGAATGCGGAAGCAATAACATAAGGATCGAAAAGAGCTCTAAACTAACATTTACATCATATACAAGGGCCTCACGACCCAAAAATAGGTCAAGTATATACATCAAGAGTTCATAATCCTTCAAAAATATAATTCTAATATCAAATGCAAAAGATGAGTGTCCAAAAGCAGGAATTATGAACGAAACTCGACCTAGACACACAAGTACAACAAGACTCGAAGCACTTCCCCGCCTAGCTCGGAACAACCTGCAACTGGGTAGGGAAAAGGGAGGGTCAGTCACAACTCAACTGAGTGAGGGGGCTAAACACACACCCACACCTAAATACATAAATAGAGCAAAACAAGTATCAAAGGTGATGGCCATGAATCGAGCTAAGGTTTTTCATACCAACACGTTTTAAAATCATAGTATATAATACATAAAGAAATCCTAACTCGATTCACAATCCATCGAACAAAACATAAACACAAGTCCGGCGAGAACGGACTATCCCTTACTCCATCAAACGTAACATAAAACTGAAATTATAAATCAATCCAACCCCAACAACAAGGTGGTCATGAATCAAACCCTCTCCACCTACTTACTTATGTACGAGGGGTAGCTAACCCACAACATACTCGGAGCATCACGCCTCATCAACCTCCAAGAATCGTACGTAACACTACGTATGGGAATCATGCACAGGCTTAACCCGACGGCCCTTGCCGTCCCGGGCATCCTTACCCACAATTCCCGGGCCCAAGATACCTTACCAATATCAATTCCCATATTTCAGGGCTTACCTCGCTCAAAGATAGCATAAACGAATAAATGGATTCAAATCAGAAGCTTACATATGCTCGTAATCATACCAATTTCATAAACTTGAAGCTTATTCATAAGATCATAAACATATCTTAAGCACACATATTTAACTATATATAAGATATATAGTCGCATGCGGGATGAGAAATCAACACATATTAGGCCATAGGTCGCTTAACTAGAAGATAAAAATCCTAAACCTCACCTTATAGCAAAAAGGAGAGAAACTGGGTCAAAAGAAGCGACAACCGCCTAAACTTCGGGTTCGTGGGCGTCCGGAAGAGGCTCTGAAACAAAAGAATATAAGACCCGAGACTTAGACTCAAATATGAACCAATTAGACGCCCGACAATGCTCATGAATGAAATGAATGCAAATGAAGTGCATAAACGTACTACTTAACGTATATCAAATCATAACTCGTTCAAATCATATCAAATAAATTAAAAAATCTAATATAATCGAATTAACACATAATAATACATGTTAATAAAGCTTAGGGATCATGTTCGGGGTGGGAGAGAAGCAAACAAGCGAAGAAAAACAAGAAAATAAAGTTTGGAGTGAAAATAAGTCACTGCCCTAAATCCACCCCGGTGGATTTTTTTCAAAGGAGGAATCCACCCCCATGGATTCAAGGCAGTCAGCTCTCTGCCTCAAATCCAACCCGGTGGATTTTTTTCAAAGCAAAAATCCACCCCGGTGGATTTGGGTCAGAGGCTAAAATTCGAAAATAGGGCTTGCAAACTCCATGAAAACTCCTTCCAAACCAAAGCATCAACAACAAGACATGAAATGGTGCAAATATACCACAAAATTAAGCAAGAAAAACATCCAAAATCATCTCCACTCATGCATACTACAAACCGGAAATGAAAAGAAGCAAAGAAGCTAAAGTTTCATCAAGTTCCTCCCAAGTTCTCAAAAGAGCAATAATGGAAAATCATAATACTTTCACCTACCATGAAAAAGGAGCATATACAAGCAATAAATAAGCCAAGTGAATCAACATATAAAGCTTCAAACTCAAAGAAAGCAAGAGATGCACTATTTCTTCCAAAAATTCTTCAAAACCTAACTATTCATGACTCCAAGCAAATCTCATGAACTCCAACATTAAAGCATGATATAAGAAGTGTAAAATGCTCACAAGATCAAGGAGATCAAATTCCCCAACTTACCTTGAAGAAATGGAGCAAGAAAAGCTAAAACTTGAGCTTTAAGGTCACAACAATGGAGGAAAATGGCTTGGGACTCTTTTTCTTCCTTTCTCCTTGCTTTGGTTCAAAATTCTCAGAACAAAGGGAAGGAGAGAGCTGATTTTGATGATTAAAAGTCAAGGGTAGGGGTATGGGTAGGTCTAATAGTCTCCAAGTAGGCTTATAGGTGCGATCTAGGTACATAGGGCCGAAATTTGCGTCATTGGGGGTCGAAACGGCATCGAAAAAGTTCAAGGCTTGTTCCATTGTATCCAAATCATCGATTCAAGTACAATGGCGAAGGCGGAACTCGAATCCGAGTCCCCGAGCTCAAGTTACGAGAAAATGACTCAAGAGTGGCCAAATTGCAAATTGGCCCAAAAATTTGAAATAAAATTCAATTGAGTCCAAACCAAAACAAACAAGTCCAAAACACAAATAAATCATACAATTAAGTCCAAGAATCAAATAATCAACGTTATACACAAATTAGGCATGCTCAGGTTCAAACTCCAAATCTCAAATCATAAATTCCAATATAATCAAAATTTCACATAAGTTCAAATAAGACAAGTAAGAAAATTATAAGAAATAAAACGACAGTTAAATCATATATTACATAATTAATGAATTTAAATCGCGCACGTATATCATACCTGTACGGTTGAACAGTCGGGGTGTCACAATCTTCCCCCCTTAAAAAGGACTTGTCCTCAAGTCCGTTCCGCCTCCTCAAACAAACCCGGGTATAACCTTCTCATCTTTTCCTCGGTTTCCCAAGTCGACTCCTCGGACTTTTGATCTCTCCAAAGCACCCTGACCAACGGAATTTGCTTATTCCTTAATTCTTGCAACTTTCGGTCTTGAATGGCAACAGGATGCTTTTCTATTGTCAAGTCCGGCTCTAAGTGAACTTCTTCAACAGGAAGGATAGTTGCCTCATCGGGATAATACTTCCTAAGCTGTGAAACGTGAAACACGTTGTGTATCCCGGTTAAACTTGGAGGTAAATCCAATTTGTACGCTGTGGCTCCAATTCTTTCTAAGATCTCAAACGGCCCAAGGTAGAGTGGATTAAGCTTTCCACCTCTACCTATTCGAGTGAAGCCCTTTCTAGGAGATGCTTTCAAAAAAACTCTATCTCCGACCTTAAACTCTAAGGGTCTTCTTCTCTTATCGGCGTAGCTCTTCTGACGAGCCTGAGCTGCTCTCATCTCCTTTGTCGAATCATATGAACCTTCTCAATAGTAGCAGCAATATTCTCCTTAGGCTCGGCTCTCTCGAGTTTATCCTCTTCAGTCCATCTCCAATCCTCAATATCCCAAAATAGAGGAGACCTGCACTTCCTTCCATAAAGTGCCTCGTAAGGAGCCATCTTAATCGAACCTTGATAACTATTGTTATAAGCAAACTCAACCAAAGCCAAGTGCTCGTCCCACTTATCCTGGAAATCCAAAACACACGCTCTAAGCATATCTTCCAAGTACTGAATCAACCTTTCAGATTGGCCGTCCGTCTGAGGATGCGAAGCGGTGCTAAACTTGAGACTGGTGCCCAAACACCTCTGAAGATTCTACCAGAAAATCGAAGTAAACCGCGGATCTCTGTCCGAAACAATACTAGCCGGAACTCCATGTAACCTTATAATCTCCCGAACGTACAACTCGGCTAGCTTTGGAACTTTCTCAGACATCCGAATCTTGAGAAAATGGGCAGACTTAGTTAATCTGTCAACAATTACCCATATTCCATCAAACCCTCCTTTAACTCTAGGCAAGCCGGACACGAAGTCCATAGTCACTTGCTCCCACTTCCACTCGGGAATAGGAAGCGGTTGGAGAGTTCCTCCCGGCTTCTGGTGTTCTGCCTTCACCTTTTGACACGTTAGACATCGCTTCACAAAGTTCGCGACGTCCCTTTTCATGCCATTCCACCAGAATTTCTCTCTCAGGTCCCAATACATCTTAGTACCTCCCGGATGAATCGAGTACCTCGAGCGATGTGCCTCCTCAAGTACAATCCTCTTGAGCTCTTCTGGGACACATATTCTCGCTTCGAACCTTAACACACCAAAATCATCTAATCCCAACATAGAATTCGGATCATCTCTAGCACAAGTTACCAACTTTTGAATTTCGGCATCCGTAGCTTGAGCTTCTAACAACTGTTGTTTCAAATCCGGTATTATCGTGAGATTCGCCGACCAAGTTCTTGAAACTAAGATCTCTGAACCTGAGCTTGAAGAACCCGCTTCGAAATTAGCCACATTCGCCTTTCTACTCAAGGCATCGGCGACCACATTTGCTTTGCCCGGATGGTACTGAATGGTACAATCGTAATCCTCTAATAACTCCATCCAACGCCTCTGTCTTACATTCAGATCTTTCTGAGAAAAGAGATACTTGAGGCTTTGGTGATCCGTAAACACCTCGAAGGTTGCACCGTAGAGATAATGTCGCCACGTCATCAAAGCAAACACAACTGCAGCTAATTCGAGATCATGGGTAGGGTAATTCTTCTCATGCTCCTTCAACTTCCTTGAAGCATAAGCTACCACTCTACCGTGCTGCATCAAAACACACCCGAGACCCTCTTTTGAAGCATCCGTATAAACGGCATAACCCTCGGTACCCTCGGGTAGGGTTAAAACCGGTGCCGAAGTCAACTTCACTTTCAAAGTCTGAAAACTTGCTTCACACTTATCATCCCATTCGAATTTCACTTCCTTCTTAGTTAAATGAGTCAACGGGGCAGTAATTTTAGGGAAATCCTTAACAAACCTTCGGTAATACCCTGCCAACCCAATAAAACTCCTGATCTCGGAGGTATTTCTTGGTCTCTCCCAACGAAGCACGAACTCAACCTTAGATGGATCAACCTCAATCCCATCACCTGAAATTATATATCCCAAAAACATAACTCGGTCAATCCAGAATTCGCACTTACTGAACTTTGCATACAACTTGTGTTCCCTCAAAGTTTCCAAGACGATCCTAAGATGCTGTGCATGCTCTTCAGCCGACTTAGAGTACACCAGAATGTCGTCTATAAATATTACCACGAACTTGTCAAGAAAAGCCCTGAACACTCGGTGCATCAAATCCATAAACGCAGCTGGGGCATTAGTTAATCCAAAAGGCATAACAGCGAATTCAAAATGCCCATACCTCGTATTAAACCCAGTCTTCGGAATATCCACCTCCCTAATTCGCAGCTGATAGTAACCCTGCCTCAAATCCAACTTGGAGTAAACTTTAGAACCCTGCAGAATATCGAACAACTCCTCGATGTGAGGCAAAGGGTATTTGTTCTTCACGGTCATCCTATTCAACTCACGGTAATCTATGCACATCCGTAGCGTTCCATCTTTCTTCTTTACAAATAGAACGGGAGCACCCCACGGAGAAGTGCTCGGACGAATGTACCCACAAGCCAAAAGTTCATCAAGCTGCGCCTTTAACTCCTTTAACTCAGCAGGAGCCATTCTATAGGGAGTCTTCGAAAAAGGCTCTGCTTCGGGATGAAGGTCGATTACGAACTCGATGTCCCTATCAGGTGGTAAAGAACCCAATGTCTCAGGGAAAACATCGGTATACTCTTGCACGACCTCCGTCTCCTCAAGTTTGGCCTGATCCTTAGGTCTCTTCAAAAGATAGGCCACAAAACCTGTTGCACCGTCCCGGATCAGTTTACTCGCCTCAACAAAAGAAACAAACGGGCTTGACTTAACCTTCTCGCCCTTAAAAACCACTGAACCAAAGGAAACTCTCTTCTCTCGACAATCCATCTGAGCCCCATGATCATACAACCAATCCATTCCAAGGATTACATCATATCTTTGCATTGGCATCTCAATCAAATCAGCAAGGAAAACCTGATCTTCAAAGATTACCGGACAACCCCGAAATACCCTGCAAGTAATCAAACTACCACCAAGAGGAGAGCTAACCACGTAATCATGCGCATATAAAGAAACAGGCAAGGACATAGAAGCAGCAATATCCCGGGAAATAAAGGAATGAGTAGCCCCGGGATCAAACAATGCATGCAATGTAGTGCCATGAATGCTAATGGTACCTTCAATCACGGCATTGGGATCAATATCGTCGGCTTCCTCCTCTTCAACCCCGAGTGCATAAGCCCTAGCTTGAACAGCGGGCCTCTGATTGCCTCCCGTAGCATGTCCCGGTCTCTTCTTCGGACAAGTACTCAACATGTGATCCGTTACCCCACAACCATAACACCTCTTGTGTAATTTGAAACAGTTTTCCACCCGGTGATTACCTTGACAATGAGAGCATTGCACTTTAGGCGGAGCCGGAAGTGCCAAGGGTAGATTTGGTTGATTAGGTCCCGCGGGTCGAGGTTGCTTATTTTGAGGCTTGGCTTGCTGAAAAGTTTGAAATACGGTCCTCTTTCCAAATTTATTGAAATTCCCCGAGCTAGACCCTTGCCCGGTATGTGAAGTCTTTCTTCTCAAGATCACTCTTTCTTCAACCCTCAAAGCCTTATCGGTCACTTTTCCCCATGTGCTTGTGTTTGAAGACTCCAACTCATCCTTCATATCCTCTCGAAGGCCCTGAAGGAATTGTGAAGCCTTTGCTTCATCATCATTAGCAACATTCGGGGCATAACGGGAGAGTCTCTCAAATTCGTTGATATACTCCGTCACGGGCATGCTCCCTTGCTTAAGGTCCATAAATTCCCTTAAACGCCGGTTCCTTGTAGCTTTGGGAATATATTTGTTCTTGAATTCCTGAACAAATACCTCCCAAGTGATATCCTCTCCGGAGGCCTCCAACTTACCTTGCACACTAGTCCACCAATTATAAGCTTGGCCTTGGATCATGGTAAGAGTGCATTGCAATTTCTCCATAGGCTCGCAAGGTATGAGATTCCATACCCTATTTGTTTGCACGAGCCACTCTTCCGCTTGGATATCGTTACCACCTACGAAAATCGGTGGATTTTGGTTCTTGAATTCCCGGAGAATAGCAGTAATGGGATTTCCTCCATGACTGCCAGCAGGAGGTGCATTGTTTCGTTCTTGAGCTCTTTGTGCCAAATATACCGCTAACCTCTCCATGAAATTGACCGGATCCATTTGGGGTGGTGGTGGCGGATTGCTATTTTCATGTTGTGGAGAATGATCCCGATGGTGACGGTGTTCCGGAGATCTATCTCGATGGTGGTGTCTTCGTGGAGGCATATTCTGTAAAATCAAGAAATTGCAATTCATATTCATTAGGGTCAGTACATGTTCATGTGCACTATTAACAAGAAAATAAGCAAATAATCATATAAATGCACATAACCACGTTGTCCAAAGCCGTACGACCTAGACAGACCCAACTCGACTCTAGAGCTCCGGTTTTACAACCGAGAGCTCTGATACCACTTTAAGATGTAGCGCCCGGAACGGTGGGCCACCACATCCCCCGCACCTAAACCCGAACTCACATATGAAATGGATTTCCATATATGAGCCCAAGTCTAAGCGAACGGGAACCTACACTCACACGCTAGGCTAAGTGGGGCTAAAACTCAGACAAAGCGCGCAAAACAAACAAACAAGAATGCGGAAGCAATAACATAAGGATCGAAAAGAGCTCTAAACTAACATTTACATCATATACAATGGCCTCACGACCCAAAAATAGGTCAAGTATATACATCAAGAGTTCATAATCCTTCAAAAATATAATTCTAATATCAAATGCAAAAGATGAGTGTCCAAAAGCAGGAATTATGAACGAAACTCGACCTAGACACACAAGTACAACAAGACTCGAAGCACTTCCCCGCCTAGCTCGGAACAACCTGCAACTGGGTATGGAAAAGGGAGGGTCAGTCACAACTCGACTGAGTGAGGGGGCTAAACACACACCCACACCTAAATACATAAATAGAGCAAAACAAGTATCAAAGGTGATGGCCATGAATCGAGCTAAGGTTTTTCATACCAACACGTTTTAAAATCATAGTATATAATACATAAAGAAATCCTAACTCGATTCACAATCCATCGAACAAAACATAAACACAAGTCCGGCGAGAACGGACTATCCCTTACTCCATCAAACGTAATATAAAACTGAAATTATAAATCAATCAAACCCCAAAAACAAGGTGGTTAGGAATCAAACCCTCTCCGCCTACTTACTTATGTACGAGGGGTAGCTAACCCACAACATACCCGGAGCATCACGCCTCATCAACCTCCAAGAATCGTACGTAACACTACGTATGGGAATCATGCACAGGCTTAACCCGATGGACCTTGCCGTCCCGGGCGTCCTTACCCACAATTCCCGGGCCCAAGATACCTTACCAATATCAATTCCCATATTTCAGGGCTTACCTCGCTCAAAGATAGCATAAACGAATAAATGGATTCAAATCATAAGCTTACATATGCTCGTAATCATACCAATTTCATAAACTTGAAGCTTATTCATAAGATCATAAACATATCTTAAGCACACATATTTAACTATATATAAGATATATAGTCGCATGCGGGATGAGAAATCAACACATATTAGGCCATAGGTCGCTTAACTAGAAGATAAAAATCCTAAACCTCACCTTATAGCAAAAAGGAGTAGAAACTGGGTCAAAAGAAGCGACAACCGCCTAAACTTCGGGTTCGTGGGCGTCCGGAAGAGGCTCTGAAACAAAAGAACATAAGACCCGAGACTTAGACTCAAATATGAACCAATTAGACGCCCGACAATGCTCATGAATGAAATGAATGCAAATGAAGTGTATAAACGTACTACTTAACGTTTATCAAATCATAACTCGTTCAAATCATATCAAATAAATTAAAAAATCTAATATAATCGAATTAACACATAATAATACATGTTAATAAAGCTTAGGGATCATGTTCGGGGTGGGAGAGAAGCAAACAAGCGAAGAAAAACAAGAAAATAAAGTTTGGAGTGAAAATAAGTCACTGCCCTAAATCCACCCCGGTGGATTTTTTTCAAAGGAGGAATCCACCCCCATGGATTCAAGGCAGTCAGCTCTCTGCCTCAAATCCAACCCGGTGGATTTTTTTCAAAGCAAAAATCCACCCCGGTGGATTTGGGTCAGAGGCTAAAATTCGAAAATAGGGCTTGCAAACTCCATGAAAACTCCTTCCAAACCAAAGCATCAACAACAAGACATGAAATGGTGCAAATATACCACAAAATTAAGCAAGAAAAACATCCAAAATCATCTCCACTCATGCATACTACAAACCGGAAATGAAAAGAAGCAAAGAAGCTAAAGTTTCATCAAGTTCCTCCCAAGTTCTCAAAAGAGCAATAATGGAAAATCATAATACTTTCACCTACCATGAAAAAGGAGCATATACAAGCAATAAATAAGCCAAGTGAATCAACATATAAAGCTTCAAACTCAAAGAAAGCAAGAGATGCACTATTTCTTCCAAAAATTCTTCAAAACCTAACTATTCATGACTCCAAGAAAATCTCATGAACTCCAATATTAAAGCATGATATAAGAAGTCTAAAATGCTCACAAGATCAAGGAGATCAAATTCCCCAACTTACCTTGAAGAAATGGAGCAAGAAAAGCTAAAACTTGAGCTTTAAGGTCACAACAATGGAGGAAAATGGCTTGGGACTCTTTTTCTTCCTTTCTCCTTGCTTTGGTTCGAAATTCTCAGCACAAAGGGGAGGAGAGAGCTTATTTTGATCATTAAAAGTCAAGGGTAGGGGTATGGGTAGGTCTAATAGTGTCCAAGTAGGCTTATAGGTGCGCTCTAGGTACGTCGGGCCGAAATTTACGTCATTGGGGGTCGAAACGGCATCGAAAAAGTTCAAGGCTTGTTGCATTGTATCCAAATCATCGATTCAAGTACAATGGCGAAGACGGAACTTGAATCCAAGTCCCCGAGCTCAAGTTACGAGAAAATGACTCAAGAGTGGCCAAATTACAAATTGGCCCAAAAATTTGAAATAAAATTCAATTGAGTCCAAACCAAAACAAACAAGTCCAAAACACAAATAAATCATACAATTAAGTCCAAGAATCAAATAATCAACGTTATACACAAATTAGGGATGCTCGGGTTCAAACTCCAAATCTCAAATCATAAATTCCAATATAATCAAAATTTCACATAAGTTCAAATAAGACAAGTAAGAAAATTATAAGAAATAAAACGACAGTTAAATCATATATTACATAATTAATGAATTTAAATCGCGCACGTATATCATACCTGTACGGTTGAACAGTCGGGGTGTCACATATTCATATTATGACATGTAATTGATCATATAATAGCATGTTGGGGTTAATTAAAGGTAATGGAAAAGGAATGGAATTTCACATTTTATGCAGAAACTTTACTGCCTCTCTAGGGGTCTGGGAACGGTCGATCCGGCCTTTAGTTCAAAACGGGAAGGGCCGTTCCCAGCTACCCGAAGTTCCTCCCCGAAGGTGGGAACGGTCGTTCCGGCTGTAAGCCAAAACGGGAAGGGTCGTTCCCGTCCTCGCCGCCCTGCACATTATTCAAACTATGGGAACGACCGTTCCCCAATTACAAAGGGAATGGGAAGGGCCGTTCCCATTTTACAGAAGATGTAGAAAACAGAGCAGAAGAATAGGGGAACATGAACCATAACCCAAAATGCATCAAACACTCATAATTCAACTCTTAATGCTATAATCTATGGAAAGAAACTTATATGCATGCTTTAGGAACAATAAAGCCCAATATAAACACACAAATTATGCCTTAATCATCATAATCATTGTAGCACCCCAAGCGGTGGGGCACCACATGTAGCACCCCGGACACGTGGAGGTGCCACACCCCCGCACTACAGGTCGATCCACATGAATCAACCTATAGCGAACGGGTTACAATGCAAAGAAAACAACAAGCTAGACGAGACTGAATCATACATACAACAGGACAAAGCGGAAGCATGATATACTATCGATCATTTATCAAGTAATGTATGCTTGGATTTTACATATCAATACATTATCATCTCCTAAATACTTAACAATTAACATTAACAATAATTGTTGTGAAATGACAAATAAATAGATACACCGTATGGCTCGACTGCAAGGCTCGACTCAGCTTGATTCCTGCCTAGAATGTACCTGCATGAATATTGCATGTATATTGATTTCACGAATAACCACATCACTCCATTAAACACCAATCTCCAATCACTCCATCACTCCAATTTTCCTTTCCCTCCATTACTCCAAGAACCTCCATCACATAACACGATAATGGAAAGGTAGCGAGCCTTCACCATTCATGATAACACGATAACACGTAGGACTTTGTTCTTCCTGTGGTTGGAAGGACAACCACCAGCCCGAAGGCCAGCCCAGCGTCCTCACTAAGGGGGACCTAGCCAGGAGAACGCGTTATTCCTGTGGTTGGATGGACAACCGCCAGTCCGAAGACCAGCCCAGTGCCCTCAATAAGGAGGACCTGGCCAGGAGAACACATGTACACGATAACACGATAGTCATGATGATCACGATAACACGATGCCCGACTTGCTTTGCATGATCCTGACAATGACACGATAATCACAGTACGTGCATGGCTTGGCATGACCTGACTTGCTTGCTAGCGAGTGACACGACGATTCATGAATGCGTGAACATGCTCGTTGATCCCTACCTCTATTCCAGAGAATAACTGGCCAGGAATAGAAACATTTGTGCCCTCATTAGACCATAACTTGCTAACCTTACCAAATAAGCACACGACATGATCAAAAGGCGAGATGGCATGCCATGAACAATGTAGCATAATATATTCATATTATGGCATGATATTGATCATATAATAGCATATTGGGATCAAATAGTGGTAAGGAAAAGGAAATAGAGATTCATATTTTGTGCAGAAACTTTCTGCCTCTCCAGAGGCCTGGGAACGGCTGTTTCGGCCTTTAGTTCAAAATGGGAAGGGCCGTTCCCAGCTCCCCGAAGTGACTCCCGAAGGTGGGAACGGCCGTTCCAACTTACAAGCCAAAACGGGAAGGGTCGTTCCCGTCCTCGCCGCCATGCATACTATTCAGACTATGGGAACGGTCGTTCCCTAAATACAAAGGGGACGGGAAGGGCCGTTCCCCTTATGCAGAAGATGCAGAAACAGAGCAAGAAACAGGGGAGCTCACGAACCATCATCAAACCTTAACAAAACTCATATAACTCAACTCTAATTGCTATAATTCATGAAAAGGGATATGTATACATGCTTAGGGTGCAATAAAACTAATATAAACACTTAGTTCTAGCGTGAATCATCAAGAAACCAAGATCAAACCCCATGAGCATATATGTGATCAAATTCTATAATTCTCAAGATTTATACGTGGAATCAAGCCTAAAGTTCATAATCATGCTTCTAACATCATCTAACAAGTTATTTCATGCAAACCCTAACCTTATCTCCATAAGAAATAATATCAAGGAACCATATATCTTATCTTTGAGAGAAAGAGATGAGAGTTGATGATTAAGATGATGCTCCAAGATCCTAATTCCCTCAAAGAATTTAGCTTAAATTCATGAAATTCCCTTTTCCTTCCTTGATGTTTGGTTCGGCCATGAAGGAGCAAAAATGGTGGATGATTCTTCATGAAATGAAGTGAAGAATATGGAAGAAATGCATACACCATAATATATTTGGAAAAATAGGGTATTTGCAACTAAATCCTCCAAGTTCCATAAGTTATGCAATTAAGTATATGAGGTTTGGAAAATGATCAATTTAGTCCAAGAATATATTTATGCAATTTAGTCCTTGAATTTAAAGAAATGTAAATTAAGGACAATTAGGAAGTTAAGACACATTTGGCAATTAATTCGCGTACCTGGAAAGCCAGAAATTGGGGCGTTACACCACACCCCCCGCACTATGACCCGACACGTGGTACGAAATGGACAGTCCACACACGCACCAAGTCACAGCGAACTGGTGACCAACGAAAAATCCAACCTAAGCTAGGCGGTACCTAAACCCCGTACAAGTAAAATATACAAAAACCTGTATGCGGAAGCGAATCAAAATATGAACTAGCAAAAACTTTAATCAACAACATAAATAAACGGGTTCAACTAATTCCATGAACCTGTCCTAACCTGTCCCGAATTCAAACATACAACAAAGACGGGTTCAACTAATCCGAGCCCTGTCCTAGCCTGTCCCGAAAATTCATATAATCAAAGCATAAACAAAATCCTATACAGAACATGCTATGTACATAATTACAAACGGATGCAGATTAGAGATTCACAACTTAAACAAATACATACAGGCTCAAAAGACACGGACTCAACAGACAAGACACAAAGCCGCCTAGCTCGAACTCCAAGAACCTGAACCTGCAAACTGAAACATAGGTGGGGCAAGGGTCAGTCCACTGACTGAGCGAGGGGGCTAACACACACCAACACATATATACATATAGAGCAAAGCACGTATCAAACAAAAGACTATGAACCGGGAATAGGGTTTTACATACCAAAGCCATTTTCCAAAAAGAGCTCATATTTATACATATATTCATATCTTCTTAATTTTGAAAACTCATAAGGACTCGTAGATTTAGAAACGCATATGGATTCATATTAAAACTCATAGGGACTCATATAAACAAAATTGGTTCATAAATTCATAAATTCAGAGCTTAATCGTATAAATCTCTTATTAAAACGAAACCTCCTATCCCGTTTCATAATCATCAAAACAAAAGAATTCAAATACCCGGCGAGTACGGGTCTCCAACCTTACTCCTTAAATCACAAGACTCAAGACACCCCTACTGGAACCCAAACAGCTGACAGACACCCCCTGGAAGAACCTCGATTGATTGAACACACAGAACACAAGACTCAGACTCGAATCACAACCACAAGACGCACGACCATGTTCACGAATACAAATGATGCAACATACAATTCACAATTATACAATCAGATCATACAAAGCATACTATAGTTCATATTACATAACAAGAGATGCATAGCTTATAAATTCATAACATTTATTACATAAAATAATTTAAGACATTAAGAATTCAATTCATATCATGCACTAATTCTCGAAAGGATAAACGCAAAATACATAACAATTTCACACGTAAATACATATTAACACATGTCACAATATTCAACAATTAGCATACTTAAATAATTTATTCAAATCGATCATAACTCATACTTTGGTAATTTAATAATTATGAGTTTCATAATTATACGAATAATTTAGATCCTTAAATTGCGTTAATATCCCCTAAACAAGAAATATTCTCAAGTAGATAGGCTTAAACAAGATAAATAAATTCGATAAATTGTAAATCAAGATTTCATACATCGTATCATATTTCCAAGTATCAAACACTTCATAATTTCAATTTGTAATACATATATAATCGAATTTTACAATTAAAACAATTAATGAAAATAAATACAATAACTTCAAAAATTCATAACAAATCAACCGGGCATCCGATTGACGAACGGAAAGTGGCATTGGACTCACCAAAACGAAACGGACCTACTATCCGAAAGTCGTCGGAATGCCGCCACCGTAGCCACCCGAACAGCCACCGGCCGCCACCAGAACACCACCTTCCGTGGTCGGAAAAATCCCCGGAAGGACAGAAACGTGCGCCTCGACCTGCTTGACAAAAGCCCTCAACCAATTTAAGAAAATATCAAACACACCGGACTACGTTGACGAAAAACCGAACTAAATTCCAACGACGAAAAATGAAATTAAACTCTAACCGTAAAACGAAAATGAAATCCGGGCATACCGTTGGAAAGCTTGTAACGAGCCCTTCAAAAGCCCCTAGCCAAATCATCGGAAAAAACGCCGAAAAAAAGGCCACCGGTTCACAGTCGGTCCGCCACCGGTCCATCGCCGCCGGCCGGTTCTTGGGCCGGGAACAACACGAATAGCTCAGAATCATCAACCCGGACAACTTCTGTAAAGCAACCATCACCATAACCGGCCGGAAAAAGGTCCCAAACCGCCATCGAAATCCTACCGCTGCGTCATCGCCGGTTCAGGCACCTCCGCTGCGATTTGCTCCAATCTGATGCCGGAAATTGAATCAGGGGGCCGAAAAAGGTAGGGAATCGTCAAAGCTCCTCCGGAAAAGCCACCTGAAAGTGGAAACCACCACCGCTGCGCAACTTTCAGGCAGCGCGTGCGGCGCCGTCCGGCCACCCTTGGCCACGCCGTTTACGGAAAAAGAAATGCTGGGAAAAACCACTCCATGCCCAGACAAACTCCGGCCAAATGCACCGCCGTAGGCCGTCGCGAATCGCCGGTGAAGGTGACGGTCGAAATCCCGCCACCTGTAGCTTGCCATATCTCCGCCTCCGTCCAGTTTCAGGGCATGATTTTGGTTTCAATGTGACGGGGTCGTCGAATTGATAAACTTTGACTATTCAATCGTCGACTTCCGTCGAGAAACGAGCGAGAACGGACATGTGTGTGTTTCCACACCTCAAGTGTGTGTGAACAGTGACCAAAGGGGTTTGTCGCGAGAGAGAAGGAGAGAGGCTGAAGTCGGATTGTTTGGCACGAATTACGAGGATTCGGGGTATTTTATCTCGGGTCCTCGTACACCAAAAAGGTCCGAAGAAGGGGCTAACGAAGTCAGAATTGGGCAAACTTGGAGTCTACGGACTCGCTTCGATGCCCCGAACGCAAAAGAGGGGTCAAAGAGGTCGAACTCTCGACCGAACGAGAAATGACCGAATAACCCCTAAAAAAAAGAGAATTGCAAACAAGCCCCTAAACTCTAAAAGAGTTCAAAATAGGGCCACGCAAAACACAAAATAATATAATTAGACACATAATAAAGTTGGAACGTGGCGTACCTTACACGTCGGACGAGCGGGGTGTCACAATCTCCCCTCCTTCAAAAGGACCTGTCCTCAGGTCCTATTACTGAGTCGTAAAGCTTCGAACTGGAATACTTCAGTCCATCTCCTGAAATTGTGTAGGGTCATAGCCCTGGCTGTGAAGTTTACTCTCCTTGCTTGCATTAACTCCCTTCAAAGTCTCGTAGTCACAAAGGTCAGTTTAAAGACTTGACCGTTGGTCGCTTCAAACTCGTTCGATCCCCACTAGGCCACTGCACCCAAAGCTCGATACCATCGCTTCCTCGTCGATTGCAAAAACATCAGGCCACACATAATTCAACCGTGACAAACAAGAGAGAATCCCATCTCTCAGCACGCATGAGAGAGAGCCCCGTCTCTCGGCACATCAAAAGAGAGAACCCCGTCTCCCAACCACATAATCGAGAGAGCCCCGTCTCTCAACCTAAGTCTGGCAGACTTCCACATCTTCCAAACATCTTGTTTGAGAAAATCCAGCATTTCTCAAACCCCTAAATTCGAGAGAATCCAGCATCTCCCAAAAATCTAACTCCAAGAGAATCCAGCATCTCTTGCTCACATAAATCTAGAAAGAATCCAACATCTTTCTATCACATAAATAGGGAATCTCCCACATCTCCCTAACATGTAAATAGAGAGATCTCAACAACTCTCTAGCATACAAGTTCACTCCCTCAGCATTCAAACATACACACGTGAAAATAACACTGGATGCAAAACATGGGATGCATGTATAGTGTACCTTTACACGACTGATATCGGTGTCCCTAGAGTATAGACTCATCATCCATGCTCAACTCAAGGGGGATATCGTGATGGAATCTCTGTAAAATAAGATGGCAATGTACTTGTATGTGCATGAATGGTTAGTGAGCAATTAAGAAATTTTAAACACGTAGGCATGACTAATTCTCACAAGCAAGTTATTCATTCAATTTAGTAGGAATTCACAAACAACAACAAATTTCAAGTTATGAAAATTAAATCACTTAATCACGTTATTAAAATCAATAACATCCATCGAGCAAAATAAAATATATTTACTGATGCGATGCATGTGTGCAAATGCCATCAATGTTTAGCGTACCGTTCACCGTAGCAACAGAGTCAAAGTTTGAATTTTCTTGGATGACAGATGTCCTAATCCGTAATGAGCTAGAATTCTGACCTCTGACTCATAACTGCAGTGCTTCTCAAATTCCTAAGTGTTCGTTTGACCTTATTCGGTCAATCCTGCTTTGGTGTACCATCTCGACTGATGTCACCTAGAAACTATTCCATAATTCCCTCATCTTCCGTATCTGAGGCATGTTTGTATAGTAAATCGATCATTTCAACTTTTGTAGATTGCGTTCGTAGGCATGCCCCAAAACACGAGATTGACAATCATTGTCTCGAGTCAACATTAACAACAAGTAAGGAGACATCCTATTGTCCAGGCGAGCCATGAGAAATATCCGAGTGAAGAATCAAAGCTGGGACCTAGTGTGGCGCCAAACATTAAGGGACAATTCCAAACCCAAATAAATCCATACACTTTCGCAGCTATTCCCCATCTATCTACCAACTTTCATCAAATCATTTATGAGGCTACGAGCATCGCATCGTGCGGAGAAATTGACCACAGCCCAATGTTTTATCTTACATGCATTCACCCTATATCTTGAAGTTATTAGCTCGATCGTATATTTCCTGGTCAACCCCTGTTCGAATTGCAATGTTGCTTCGACTAAGACAGCACGTAGTGGATCAAGTAGGGGAACACCTAAATTACAACCACGGAGCTAATGCATGGGGGGTTAGGGATGTGAATGACATACACTCATTAATTAGCAAGGAAGGCAATCAAGCACGTAAGCAAATGTTCGAAATAATTATAATTTAATCCAATGCATGATGCATGTGCTATGAATGCATGATACCTGTTTCCATAATATCAGCATCAAGCTATTGTTGAATTCTTGTAGAAATTCATTTGCTTTTCATCCAAGTAATCAGAAGATGGAAGTTTCAAATCCTCCATCACAGCTCTGTAAAAATGGCAAGTGTTGTCACGATCAACTTCAATTTTGGCATCGAGCCAACGCCCTATAATTCACAAATGGACCAAATATCTATGCATGTGGGTTAGTACGTGGGTATGTCAAGTGATGCAAGCAATTTAAGAGCACCTAATTAATGCAGATGCAACAAGTAATCCACTAAAATTTAAACTATAATAATGATAAATTTGCAAAAAGCGTAATCAGAGTGTGCACCCAATCACATAAGCTCAGACAAATTCAAGTAGACAAGTCAAAATTTCACATCAAACGAATGCAATGCACAAGTATTCCTATGTCGTACGACCTAAACTGACACGACACGACTCCAGAGCACCGATTCTGAACCTGGTAGCTCTGATAACACTAAAGATGTAGCACCCCAAGCGGTGGGGCCCCACACCCCCCGCACTATGACCCGACATGTGGTACGAAATGGACAGTCCGCACACGCACCAAGTCACAGTGAACGGGTGACCAACAAAAAATCCAACCTAAGCTAGGCGGTACCTAAACCCCGTACAAGTAAAATATACAAAAACCTGTATGCGGAAGCGAATCAAAATATGAACTAGCAAAAACTTTAATCAACAACATAAATAAACGGGTTCAACTAATTCCACGAACCTGTCCTAACCTGTCCCGAATTCAAACATACAACAAAGACGGGTTCAACTAATCCGAGCCCTGTCCTAGCCTGTCCCGAAAATTCATATAATCAAAGCATAAACAAAATCCTATACAGAACATGCTATGTACATAATTACAAACGGATGCAGATTAGAGATTCACAACTTAAACAAATAGATACAGGCTCAAAAGACACGGACTCAACAGACAAGATACAAAGCCGCCTAACTCGAACTCCAAGAACCTGAACCTGCAAACTGAAACATAGGTGGGGCGAGGGTCAGTCCACTGACTGAGCGAGGGGGCTAACACACACCAACACATATATACATATAGAGCAAAGCACGTATCAAACAAAAGACTATGAACCGGGAATAGGGTTTTACATACCAAAGCCATTTTCCAAAAAGAGCTCATATTTATACATATATTCATATCTTCTTAATTTTGAAAACTCATAAGGACTCGTAGATTTAGAAACGCATATGGATTCATATTAAAACTCATAGGGACTCATATAAACAAAATTGGTTCATAAATTCATAAATTCAGAGCTTAATCGTATAAATCTCTTATTAAAACGAAACCTCCTATCCCGTTTCATAATCATCAAAACAAAAGAATTCAAATACCCGGCGAGTACGGGTCTCCAACCTTACTCCTTAAATCACAAGACTCAAAAGAATCAAAAGGAAGCATAAACTCATAAAATTCATAAGATTCATAAATTTATAGATTCATATTCCCGTATTCCAACCTTTCTCCGGAAGTTTGCACGCGGGTTACGGGCCCACATCGTGCAACTCAATATACGTGGGGTCGCGAGCCCACAATGTACCTTCTCCGGCCTCAACCGAAGGCTCAAAGCACCATTCCTTCTCCATCTCCCTTAGAGTCGCGCGTAGATACTTCAAAGGAGCATGTGCATAGGGGTGATAACCGGCGACCCCAACAGCCGCACCGGGTCTCCCTTACCCACACCTCCGAAACCCGGGGATTCAAATAGATTCAAATTGATTCACATAGATTCATAGGAAGCATACCTAACTCGCGAAACATAAAAAACGTAAGATTCATAACTTAAAAAACATACCATAGGAAAACATACCTTACCGTGCAACTCGGCATATGCTATACACGTACCTCTCCGTGTCTTCCAAATTCATAATAAGCTGAGGTAGATCCATAGTTCGCTTGACGATACACGGTTTGGAGCATAGCCTCGTTGCAAAACCATTTTAAGCTTATATACGCCCACACGTATAATTTCAGAAGGATTCATATCAAATCGAATTAACAAAATTCATAACATATCGTAAGACACATATTTAATATACATATAGTATATATTCGCATGCGGGCTTGAAAACGAGCACATACGGTTGTAGGTCGCTTTAACTAAAACAAAAATCCTAAAACCTCACCTTACACCGATGAGAACGGAAAACACAGCGCAAGAAGTCCTACTGGAACCCAAACAACTGACAGACACCCCCTGGAAGAACCCCGATTGACTGAACACACAGAACACAAGACTCAGACTCGAATCACAACCACAAGACGCACGACCATGTTCACGAATACAAATGATGCAACATATAATTCACAATTATACAATCAGATCATACAAAGCATACTATAGTTCATATTACATAACAAGAGATGCATAGCTTATAAATTCATAACATTTATTACATAAAATAATTTAAGACATTAAGAATTCAATTCATATCATGCACTAATTCTCGAAAGGATAAACGCAAAATACATAACAATTTCACACGTAAATACATATTAACACATTTCACAATATTCAACAATTAGCATACTTAAATAATTTATTCAAATCGATCATAACTCATACTTTGGTAATTTAATAATTATGAGTTTCATAATTATACGAATAATTTAGATCCTTAAATTGCGTTAATATCCCCTAAACAAGAAATATTCTCAAGTAGATAGGCTTAAACAAGATAAATAAATTCGATAAATCGTAAATCAAGATTTCATACATCGTATCATATTTCCAAGTATCAAACACTTCAAAATTTCAATTTGTAATACATATATAATCGAATTTTACAATTAAAACAATTAATGAAAATAAATACAATAACTTCAAAAATTCATAACAAATCAACCGGGCATCCGATTGACGAACGGAAAGTGGCGTTGGACTCACCAAAACGAAACGGACCTATTGTCCGAAAGTCGCCAGAATGCCGCCACCATAGCCGGCCGAACAGCCACTGGCCGCCACCAGAACACCACCTTCGGTGGTCGGAAAAATCCCCGAAAGGACAGAAACGTGCGCCTCGGCCTGCTTGACAAAAGCCCTCAACCAATTTCAGAAAATATCAAACACACCGGACTTCGTTGACGAAAAACCGAACTAAATTCCAACGACGAAAACTGAAATTAAACGCTAATCGTAAAACGAAAATGAAATCCGGGCATACCGTTGGAAAGCTTGTAACGAGCCCTTCAAAAGCCCTTAGCCAAATCATCGGAAAAATCGCCGGAAAAAAGGCCGCCGGTTCACAGTTGGTCCGCCACCGTTCCGCCGCCGCCGGCCGGTTCTTGGGCCGGGACCAACACGAATAGCTCAGAATCCTCAACCCGAACAACTTCTGTAAAGCAACCACCACCAAAACCGGCCGGAAAAAGGTCCCAAACCGCCACCGAAATCCTACCGCTGCGTCATCGCCGGTTCAGGCACCTCCGCCGCGATTTGCTCCAATCTGATGCCGAAAATGGAATCAGGGGGCCAGAAAAGGTTGGGAACCGTCAAAGCTCCTCCGGAAAAGCCTTCGGAAAGCGGCAACCACCACCGCTACAGTGCGCCGCCGCCGTTGCGCAACTTTCAGGCAGCGCGTGCGGCGCCGTCCGACCACCCTTAGCCGTGCCGTTTACGGAAAAAGAAACGCCGGGAAAAACCGCTCCATGCCCAGACAAACTCCAGCCAAATGCACCGCCGTAGGCCGTCGCGAATCGCCGGTGAAGGTGGCGGTCGAAATCCCGCCACCTATAGCTCGCTATATCTCTGCCTCCGTCCAGTTTCAGGGCATGATTTTGGTATCAACGTGACGGGCTCGTCGAATTGATAATCTTTGACTATTCAATGTCGACTTCCGTCGAGAAACGAGCGAGAACGGATATGTGTGTGTTTCCACACCTCAAGTGCATGTGAACAGTGACCAAAGGGGTTTGTCGCGAGAGAGAAGGAGAGAGGCTGAAGTCTGATCTTTTGGCACGAATTACGAGGATTCGGGGTATTATATCTCGGGTCCTCGTACACGAAAAAGGTCCGAAGAACGGGCTAACGAAGTCAGAATTGGGCAAACTTGGAGTCTACGGACTCGCTTCGATGCCCCGAACGCAAAAGAGGGGTCAAAGAGGTCGAACTCTCGACCGAACGAGAAATGACCGAATAACCCCTAAAAAAAAGAGAATTGCAAACAAGCCCCTAAACTCTAAAAGAGTTCAAAATAGGGCCACGCAAAACACAAAATAATATAATTAGACACATAATAAAGTTGGAACGTGGCGTACCTTACACGTCGGACGAGCGGGGTGTCACAATCTCCCCTCCTTCAAAAGGACCTGTCCTCAGGTCCTATTACTGAGTCGTAAAGCTTCGAACTGGAATACTTCAGTCCATCTCCTGAAATTGTGTAGGGTCATAGCCCTGGCTGTGAAGTTTACTCTCCTTGCTTGCATTAACTCCCTTCAAAGTCTCGTAGTCACAAAGGTCTGTTTAAAGACTTGACCGTTGGTCGCTTCAAACTCGTTCGATCCCCACTAGGCCACTGCACCCAAAGCTCGATACCATCGCTTCCTCGTCGATTGCAAAAACATCAGGCCACACATAATTCAACCGTGACAAACAAGAGAGAATCCCATCTCTCAGCACGCAAGAGAGAGAGCCCCGTCTCTCGGCACATCAAAAGAGAGAACCCCGTCTCCCAACCACATAATCAAGAGAGCCCCGTCTCTCAACCTAAGTCTGGCAGACTTCCACATCTTCCAAACATCTAGTTTGAGAAAATCCAGCATTTCTCAAACCCCTAAATTCGAGAGAATCCAGCATCTCCCAAAAATCTAACTCCAAGAGAATCCAGCATCTCTTGCTCACATAAATCTAGAAAGAATCCAACATCTTTCTATCACATAAATAGGGAATCTCCCACATCTCCCTAACACGTAAATAGAGAGATCTCAACAACTCTCTAGCATACAAGTTCACTCCCTCAGCATTCAAACATACACACGTCAAAATAACACTGGATGCAAAACATGAGATGCATGTATAGTGTACCTTTACACGACTGATATCCGTGTCCCTAGAGTATAGACTCATCATCCATGCTCAACTCAAGGGGGATATCGTGATGGAATCTCTGTAAAATAAGATGGCAATGTACTTGTATGTGCATGAAGGGTTAGTGAGCAATTAAGAAATTTTAAACACGTAGGCATGACTAATTCTCATAAGCAAGTTATTCATTCAATTTAGTAGGAATTCACAAACAACAACAAATTTCAAGTTATGAAAATTAAATCACTTAATCACGTTATTAAAATCAATAACATCCATCGAGCAAAATAAAATATATTTACTGATGCGATGCATGTGTGCAAATGCCATCAATGTTTAGCGTACCGTTCACCGTAGCAACAGAGTCAAAGTTTGAATTTTCTTGGATGACAGATGTCCTAATCCGTAATGAGCTAGAATTCTGACCTCTGACTCATAACTGCAGTGCTTCTCAAATTCCTAAGTGTTCGTTTGACCTTATTCGGTCAATCCTGCTTTGGTGTACCATCTCGACTGATGTCATCTAGAAACTATTCCATAATTCCATCATCTTCCGTATCTGAGGCATGTTTGTATAGTAAATCGATCATTTCAACTTTTGTAGATTGCGTTCGTAGGCATGCCCCAAAACACGAGATTGACAATCATTGTCTCGAGTCAACATTAACAACAAGTAAGGAGACATCCTATTGTCCAGGCGAGCCATGAGAAATATCCGAGTGAAGAATCAAAGCTGGGACCTAGTGTGGCGCCAAACATTAAGGGACAATTCCAAACCCAAATAAACCCATACACTTTCGCAGCTATTCCCCATCTATCTACTAACTTTCATCAAATCATTTATGAGGCTATGAGCATCGCATCGTACAGAGAAATTGACCACAGCCCAATGTTCTATCTTACATGCATTCACCCTATATCTTGAAGTTATTAGCTCGATCGTATATTTCCTGGTCAACCCCTGTTCGAATTGCAATGTTGCTTCGACTAAGACAACACGTAGTGGATCAAGTAGGGGAACACCTAAATTACAACCACGGAGCTAATGCATGGGGGGTTAGGGATGTGAATGACATACACTCATTAATTAGCAAGGAAGGCAATCAAGCACGTAAGCAAATGTTCGAAATAATTATAATTTAATCCAATGCATGATGCATGTGCTATGAATGCATGATACCTGTTTCCATAATATCAGCATCAAGCTATTGTTGAATTCTTGTAGAAATTCATTTGCTTTTCATCCAAGTAATCAGAAGATGGAAGTTTCAAATCCTCCATCACAGCTCTGTAAAAATGGTAAGTGTTGTCACGATCAACTTCAATTTTGGCATCGAGCCAACGCCCTATAATTCACAAATGGACCAAATATCTATGCATGTGGGTTAGTACGTGGGTATGTCAAGTGATGCAAGCAATTTAAGAGCACCTAATTAATGCAGATGCAACAAGTAATCCACTAAAATTTAAACTATAATAATGATAAATTTGCAAAAAGCATAATCAGAGTGTGCACCCAATCACATAAGCTCAGACAAATTCAAGTAGACAAGTCAAAATTTCACATCAAACGAATGCAATGCACAAGTATTCCTATGTCATACGACCTAAACTGACACGACACGACTCCAGAGCACCGGTTCTGAACCTGGTAGCTCTGATACCACTAAAGATGTAGCACCCCAAGCGGTGGGGCCCTACACCCCCGGCACTATGACCCGACACGTGGTATGAAATGGACAGTCCGCACACGCACCAAGTCACAGTGAACGGGTGACCAACAAAAAATCCAACCTAAGCTAGGTGGTACCTAAACCCCGTACAAGTAAAATATACAAAAACCTGTATGCGGAAGCGAATCAAAATATGAACTAGCAAAAACTTTAATCAACAACATAAATAAACGGGTTCAACTAATTCCACGAACCTGTCCTAACCTGTCCCGAATTTAAACATACAACAAAGACGGGTTCAACTAATCCGAGCCCTGTCCTAGCCTGTCCCGAAAATTCATATAATCAAAGCATAAACAAAATCCTATACAGAACATGCTATGTACATAATTACAAACGGATGCAGATTAGAGATTCACAACTTAAACAAATAGATACAGGCTCAAAAGACACGGACTCAACAGACAAGACACAAAGCCGCCTAGCTCGAACTCCAAGAACCTGAACCTGCAAACTGAAACATAGGTGGGGCGAGGGTCAGTCCACTGATTGAGCGAGGGGGCTAACACACACCAACACATATATACATATAGAGCAAAGCACGTATCAAACAAAAGACTATGAACCGGGAATAGGGTTTTACATACCAAAGCCATTTTCCAAAAAGAGCTCATATTTATACATATATTCATATCTTCTTAATTTTGAAAACTCATAAGGACTCGTAGATTTAGAAACGCATATGGATTCATATTAAAACTCATAGGGACTCATATAAACAAAATTGGTTCATAAATTCATAAATTCAGAGCTTAATCGTATAAATCTCTTATTAAAACGAAACCTCCTATCCCGTTTCATAATCATCAAAACAAAAGAATTCAAATACCCGGCGAGTACGGGTCTCCAACCTTACTACTTCAATCACAAGACTCAAAAGAATCAAAAGGAAGCATAAACTCATAAAATTCATAAGATTCATAAATTTATAGATTCATATTCCCGTATTCCAACCTTTCTCCGGAAGTTTGCACGCGGGTTACGGGCCCACATCGTGCAACTCAATATACGTGGGGTCGCGAGCCCACAACGTACCTTCTCCGGCCTCAACCGAACGATCAAAGCACCATGCCTTCTCCATCTCCCTTAGAGTCGCGCGTAGATACTTCAAAGGAGCATGTGAGTAGGGGTGATAACCGGCGACCCCAACAGCCGCACCGGGTCTCCCTTACCCACACCTCCGAAACCCGGGGATTCAAATAGATTCAAATTGATTCACATAGATTCATAGGAAGCATACCTAACTCGCGAAACATAAAAAACGTAAGATTCATAACTTAAGAAACATACCATAGGAAAACATACCTTACCGTGCAACTCGGCATATGCTATACACGTACCTCTCTGTGTCTTCCAAATTCATAATAAGCTGAGGGAGATCCATAGTTCGCTTGACGATACACGGTTTGGAGCATAGCCTCGTTGCAAAACCATTTTAAGCTTATATACGCCCACACGTATAATTTCAGAAGGATTCATATCAAATCGAATTAACAAAATTCATAACATATCGTAAGACACATATTTAATATACATATAGTATATATTCGCATGCGGGCTTGAAAACGAGCACATACGGTTGTAGGTCGCTTCAACTAAAACAAAAATCCTAAAACCTCACCTTACACCGATGAGAACGGAAAACACAGCGCAAGAAGTCCTACTGGAACCCAAACAACTGACAGACACCCCCTGGAAGAACCCCGATTGACTGAACACACAGAACACAAGACTCAGACTCGAATCACAACCACAAGACGCACGACCATGTTCACGAATACAAATGATGCAACATATAATTCACAATTATACAATCAGATCATACAAAGCATACTATAGTTCATATTACATAACAAGAGATGCATAGCTTATAAATTCATAACATTTATTACATAAAATAATTTAAGACATTAAGAATTCAATTCATATCATGCACTAATTCTCGAAAGGATAAACGCAAAATACATAACAATTTCACACGTAAATACATATTAACACATTTCACAATATTCAACAATTAGCATACTTAAATAATTTATTCAAATCGATCATAACTCATACTTTGGTAATTTAATAATTATGAGTTTCATAATTATACGAATAATTTAGATCCTTAAATTGCGTTAATATCCCCTAAACAAGAAATATTCTCAAGTAGATAGGCTTAAACAAGATAAATAAATTCGATAAATCGTAAATCAAGATTTCATACATCGTATCATATTTCCAAGTATCAAACACTTCAAAATTTCAATTTGTAATACATATATAATCGAATTTTACAATTAAAACAATTAATGAAAATAAATACAATAACTTAAAAAATTCATAACAAATCAACCGGGCATCCGATTGACGAACGGAAAGTGGCGTTGGACTCACCAAAACGAAACGGACCTACTGTCCGAAAGTCGCCAGAATGCCGCCACCATAGCCGGCCGAACAGCCACTGGCCGCCACCAGAACACCACCTTCGGTGGTCGGAAAAATCCCCGAAAGGACAGAAACGTGCGCCTCGGCCTGCTTGACAAAAGCCCTCAACCAATTTCAGAAAATATCAAACACACCGGACTTCGTTGACGAAAAACCGAACTAAATTCCAACGACGAAAACTGAAATTAAACGCTAATCGTAAAACGAAAATGAAATCCGGGCATACCGATGGAAAGCTTGTAACGAGCCCTTCAAAAGCCCCTAGCCAAATCATCGGAAAAATCGCCGGAAAAAAGGCCGCCGGTTCACAGTTGGTCCGCCACCGGTCCGCCGTCGCCGGCCGGTTCTTGGGCCGGGACCAACACGAATAGCTCAGAATCCTCAACCCGAACAACTTCTGTAAAGCAACCACCACCAAAACCGGCCGGGAAAAGGTCCCAAACCGCCACCGAAATCCTACCGCTGCGTCATCGCCGGTTCAGGCACCTCCGCCGTGATTTGCTCCAATCTGATGCCGGAAATGGAATCAAGGGGCCAGAAAAGGTTGGGAACCGTCAAAGCTCCTCCGGAAAAGCCTTCGGAAAGCGGCAACCACCACCGCTACAGTGCGCCGCCGCCGTTGCGCAACTTTCAGGCAGCGCGTGCGGCGCCGTCCGGCCACCCTTAGCCGTGCCGTTTACGGAAAAAGAAACGCCGGGAAAAACCGCTCCATGCCCAGACAAACTCCAGCCAAATGCACCGCCGTAGGCCGCCGTGAATCGCCGGTGAAGGTGGCGGTCGAAATCCCGCCACCTATAGCTCGCTATATCTCCGCCTCCGTCCAGTTTCAGGGCATGATTTTGGTATCAACGTGACGGGCTCGTCGAATTGATAATCTTTGACTATTCAATGTCGACTTCCGTCGAGAAACGAGCGAGAACGGATATGTGTGTGTTTCCACACCTCAAGTGCATGTGAACAGTGACCAAAGGGGTTTGTCGCGAGAGAGAAGGAGAGAGGCTGAAGTCTGATCGTTTGGCACGAATTATGAGGATTCGGGGTATTATATCTCGGGTCCTCGTACACGAAAAAGGTTCGAAGAACGGGCTAACGAAGTCAGAATTGGGCAAACTTGGAGTCTACGGACTCGCTTCGATGCCCCGAACGCAAAAGAGGGGTTAAAGAGGTCGAACTCTAGACCGAACGAGAAATGACCGAATAACCCCTAAAAAAAAGAGAATTGCAAACAAGCCCCTAAACTCTAAAAGAGTTCAAAATAGGGCCACGCAAAACACAAAATAATATAATTAGACACATAATAAAGTTGGAACGTGGCGTACCTTACACGTCGGACGAGCGGGGTGTCACAATCTCCCCTCCTTCAAAAGGACCTGTCCTCAGGTCCTATTACTGAGTCGTAAAGCTTCGAACTGGAATACTTCAGTCCATCTCCTGAAATTGTGTAGGGTCATAGCCCTGGCTGTGAAGTTTACTCTCCTTGCTTGCATTAACTCCCTTCAAAGTCTCGTAGTCACAAAGGTCTGTTTAAAGACTTGACCGTTGGTCGCTTCAAACTCGTTCGATCCCCACTAGGCCACTGCACCCAAAGCTCGATACCATCGCTTCCTCGTCGATTGCAAAAACATCAGGCCACACATAATTCAACCGTGACAAACAAGAGAGAATCCCATCTCTCAGCACGCAAGAGAGAGAGCCCCGTCTCTCGGCACATCAAAAGAGAGAACCCCGTCTCCCAACCACATAATCAAGAGAGCCCCGTCTCTCAACCTAAGTCTGGCAGACTTCCACATCTTCCAAACATCTAGTTTGAGAAAATCCAGCATTTCTCAAACCCCTAAATTCGAGAGAATCCAGCATCTCCCAAAAATCTAACTCCAAGAGAATCCAGCATCTCTTGCTCACATAAATCTAGAAAGAATCCAACATCTTTCTATCACATAAATAGGGAGTCTCCCACATCTCCCTAACACGTAAATATAGAGATCTCAACAACTCTCTAGCATACAAGTTCACTCCCTCAGCATTAAAACATACACACGTCAAAATAACACTGGATGCAAAACATGGGATGCATGTATAGTGTACCTTTACACGACTGATATCGGTGTCCCTAGAGTATAGACTCATCATCCATAATCAACTCAAGGGGGATATCGCGATGGAATCTCTGTAAAATAAGATGGCAATGTACTTGTATGTGCATGAAGGGTTAGTGAGCAATTAAGAAATTTTAAACACGTAGGCATGACTAATTCTCACAAACAAGTTATTCATTCAATTTAGTAGGAATTCACAAACAACAACAAATTTCAAGTTATGAAAATTAAATCACTTAATCATGTTATTAAAATCAATAACATCCATCGAGCAAAATAAAATATAATTACTGATGCGATGCATGTGTGCAAATGCCATGAATGTTTAGCGTACCGTTCACCGTAGCAACAGAGTCAAAGCTTGAATTTTCTTGGATGACAGATGTCCTAATCCGTAATGAGCTAGAATTCTGACCTCTGACTCATAACTGCAGTGCTTCTCAAATTCCTAAGTGTTCGTTTGACCTTATTCGGTCAATCCTGCTTTTGGTGTACCATCTAGACTGATGTCATCTAGCAACTATTGCATAATTCCCTCATCTTCCATATCTGAGCCATGTTTGTATAGTAAATCGATCATTTCAACTTTTGTAGATTGCGTTCGTAGGCATGCCCCAAAACACGAGATTGACAATCATTGTCTCGAGTCAACATTAACAACAAGTAAGGAGACATCCTATTGTCCAGGCGAGCCATGAGAAATATCCGAGTGAAGAATCAAAGGTGGGACCTTGTGTGGCGCCAAATATTAAGGGACAATTCCAAACCCAAATAAATCCATACACTTTCGCAGCTATTCCCCATCTATCTACCAACTTTCATCAAATCATTTATGAGGCTACGAGCATCGCATCGTGCAGAGAAATTGACCACAGCCCAATGTTCTATCTTACATGCATTCACCCTATATCTTGAAGTTATTAGCTCGATCGTATATTTCCTGGTCAACCCCTGTTCGAATTGCAATGTTGCTTCGACTAAGACAGCACGTAGTGGATCAGGTAGGGGAACACCTAAATTACAACCACGGAGCTAATGCATGGGGGGTTAGGGATGTGAATGACATACACTCATTAATCAGCAAGGAAGGCAATCAAGCACGTAAGCAAATGTTCGAAATAATTATAATTTAATCCAATGCATGATGCATGTGCTATGAATGCATGATACCTGTTTCCATAATATCAGCATCAAGCTATTGTTGAATTCTTGTAGAAATTCATTTGCTTTTCATCCAAGTAATCAGAAGATGGAAGTTTCAAATCCTCCATCACAGCTCTGTAAAAATGGTAAGTGTTGTCACGATCAACTTCAATTTTGGCATCGAGCCAACGCCCTGTAATTCACAAATGGACCAAATATCTATGCATGTGGGTTAGTACGTGGGTATGTCAAGTGATGCAAGCAATTTAAGAGCACCTAATTAATGCAGATGCAACAAGTAATCCACTAAAATTTAAACTATAATAATGATAAATTTGCAAAAAGCGTAATCAGAGTGTGCACCCAATCACATAAGCTCAGACAAATTCAAGTAGACAAGTCAAAATTTCACATCAAACGAATGCAATGCACAAGTATTCCTATGTCGTACGACCTAAACTGACACGACACGACTCCAGAGCACCGGTTCTGAACCTGGTAGCTCTGATACCACTAAAGATGTAGCACCCCAAGCGGTGGGGCACCACACCCTCCGCACTATGACCCGACACGTGGTACGAAATGGACAGTCCGCACACGCACCAAGTCATAGTGAACGGGTGACCAACAAAAAATCCAACCTAAGCTAGGTGGTACCTAAACCCCGTACAAGTAAAATATACAAAAACCTGTATGCGGAAGCGAATCAAAATATGAACTAGCAAAAACTTTAATCAACAACATAAATAAACGGGTTCAACTAATTCCACGAACCTGTCCTAACCTGTCCCGAATTCAACATACAACAAAGACGGGTTCAACTAATCCGAGCCCTGTCCTAGCCTATCCCGAAAATTCATATAATCAAAGCATAAACAAAATCCTATACAGAACATGTTATGTACATAATTACAAACGGATGCAGATTAGAGATTCACAACTTAAAAAAATAGATACAGGCTCAAAAGACACGGACTCAACAGACAAGACACAAAGCCGCCTAGCTCGAACTCCAAGAACCTGAACTTGCAAACTGAAACATAGGTGGGGCGAGGGTCAGTCCATTGACTGAGCGAGGGGGCTAACACACACCAACACACATATATACATATAGAGCAAAGCACGTATCAAACAAAAGACTATGAACCGGGAATAGGGTTTTACATACCAAAGCCATTTTCCAAAAAGAGCTCATATTTATACATATATTCATATCTTCTTAATTTTGAAAACTCATAAGGACTCGTAGATTTAGAAACGCATATGGATTCATATTAAAACTCATAGGGACTCATATAAACAAAATTGGTTCATAAATTCATAAATTCAGAGCTTAATCGTATAAATCTCTTATTAAAACGAAACCTCCTATCCCGTTTCATAATCATCAAAACAAAAGAATTCAAATACCCGGCGAGTACGGGTCTCCAACCTTACTCCTTAAATCACAAGACTCAAAAGAATCAAAAGGAAGCATAAACTCATAAAATTCATAAGATTCATAAATTTATAGATTCATCTTCCCGTATTCCAACCTTTCTCCGGAAGTTTGCACGCGGGTTACGGGCCCACATCGTGCAACTCAATATACGTGGGGTCGCGAGCCCACAATGTACCTTCTCCGGCCTCAACCGAAGGCTCAAAGCACCATTCCTTCTCCATCTCCCTTAGAGTCGCGCGTAGATACTTCAAAGGAGCATGTGCATAGGGGTGATAACCGGCGACCCCAACAGCCGCACCGGGTCTCCCTTACCCACACCTCCGAAACCCGGGGATTCAAATAGATTCAAATTGATTCACATAGATTCATAGGAAGCATACCTAACTCGCGAAACATAAAAAACGTAAGATTCATAACTTAAAAAACATACCATAGGAAAACATACCTTACCGTGCAACTCGGCATATGCTATACACGTACCTCTCCGTGTCTTCCAAATTCATAATAAGCTGAGGTAGATCCATAGTTCGCTTGACGATACACGGTTTGGAGCATAGCCTCGTTGCAAAACCATTTTAAGCTTATATACGCCCACACGTATAATTTCAGAAGGATTCATATCAAATCGAATTAACAAAATTCATAACATATCGTAAGACACATATTTAATATACATATAGTATATATTCGCATGCGGGCTTGAAAACGAGCACATACGGTTGTAGGTCGCTTTAACTAAAACAAAAATCCTAAAACCTCACCTTACACCGACGAGAATGAAAAACACAGCGCAAGAAGTCCTACTGGAACCCAAACAACTGACAGACACCCCCTGGAAGAACCCCGATTGACTGAACACACATAACACAAGACTCAGACTCGAATCACAACCACAAGACGCACGGCCATGTTCACGAATACAAATGATGCAACATATAATTCACAATTATACAATCAGATCATACAAAGCATACTATAGTTAATATTACATAACAAGAGATGCATAGCTTATAAATTCATAACATTTATTACATAAAATAATTTAAGACATTAAGAATTCAATTCATATCATGCACTAATTCTCGAAAGGATAAACGCAAAATACATAACAATTTCACACGTAAATACATATTAACACATTTCATAATATTCAACAATTAGCATACTTAAATAATTTATTCAAATCGATCATAACTCATACTTTGGTAATTTAATAATTATGAGTTTCATAATTATACGTATAATTTAGATCCTTAAATTACGTTAATATCCCCTAAACAAGAAATATTCTGAAGTAGATAGGCTTAAACAAGATAAATAAATTCGATAAATCGTAAATCAAGATTTCATACATCGTATCATATTTCCAAGTATCAAACACTTCAAAATTTCAATTTGTAATACATATATAATCGAATTTTACAATTAAAACAATTAATGAAAATAAATATAATAACTTCAAAAATTCATAACAAATCAACCGGGCATCCGATTGACGAACGGAAAGTGGCGTTGGACTCACCAAAACGAAACGGACCTACTGTCCGAAAGTTACCAGAATGCCGCCACCGTAGCCGGCCGAACAGCCACCGGCCGCCACCAGAACACCACCTTCGGTGGTCGGAAAAATCCCAGAAAGGACAGAAACGTGCGCCTCAGCCTGCTTGACAAAAGCCCTCAACCAATTTCAGAAAATATCAAACACACCGGACTTCGTTGACGAAAAACCGAACTAAATTCCAACGACGAAAACTGAAATTAAACGCTAATCGTAAAACAAAAATGAAATCCGGGCATACCATTGGAAAGCTTGTAACGAGCCCTTCAAAAGCCCCTAGCCAAATCATCGGAAAAATCGCCAGAAAAAAGGCCGCCGGTTCACAGTTGGTCCGCCACCGGTCCGCCGCCGCCAGCCGGTTCTTGGGCCGGGACCAACACGAATAGCTCAGAATCCTCAACCCGAACAACTTCTGTAAAGCAACCACCACCAAAACCGGCCGAAAAAAGGTCCCAAACCGCCACCGAAATCCTACCGCTGCGTCATCGCCGGTTCAGGCACCTCTGCCGCGATTTGCTCAAATATGATGCCGGAAATGGAATCAGGGGGCCAGAAAAGATTGGGAACCGTCAAAGCTCCTCCGGAAAAGCCTTCGGAAAGCGGCAACCACCACCGCTACAGTGCGCCGCCGCCGCTGCGTAACTTTCAGGCAGCGCGTGCGGCGCCGTCCGGCCACCCTTGGCCGTGCCGTTTACGGAAAAAAAAACGCCGAGAAAAACCGCTTCATGCCCAGATAAACTCCGGCCAAATGCACCGCCGTAGGCCGCCGCGAATCGCCGGTGAAGGTGGCGGTCGAAATCCCGCCACCTATAGCTCGCTATATCTCTGCCTCCATCCAGTTTCAGGGCATGATTTTGGTATCAACGTGACGGGCTCGTCGAATTGATAATCTTTGACTATTCAATCGTCGACTTCTGTCGAGAAACGAGCGAGAACGGATATGTGTGTGTTTCCACACCTCAAGTGCGTGTGAACAGTGACCCAAGGGGTTTGTCGCGAGAGAGAAGGAGAGAGGCTGAAGTCTGATTGTTTGGCACGAATTACGAGGATTCGGGGTATTATATCTCGGGTCCTCGTACACGAAAAAGGTCCGAAGAACAGGCTAACGAAGTCAGAATTGGGCAAACTTGGAGTCTACGGACTCGCTTCGATGCCCCGAACACAAAAGAGGGGTTAAAGAGGTCGAACTCTAGACCGAACGAGAAATGACCGAATAACCCCTTAAAAAAAAGAGAATTGCAAACAAGCCCCTAAACTCTAAAAGAGTTCAAAATAGGGCCACGCAAAACACAAAATAATATAATTAGACACATAATAAAGTTGGAACGTGGCGTACCTTACACGTCGGACGAGTGGGGTGTCACAATCACCAACCTTAGCTCACATATGAATTCACCGTATAATCTCATAATTCTCAAGATTTCATACATCAATTCAATTCAAGAACTTAAAATCATACTTCTAGCAATTAAAACACATAATATCTAATTCAATTTTATATATAAATTTCATAAAATCATGTATGCTTCCATCTCTACCTTCAAAGAAATTAGAAGATGAGGATGAAGTTGAGATGATGATGGTGATGCTTCAAGGTTCCTAATTCCTCCAAGATATTAGCTTGAAATGGATGAAATCTATTCCTCCTCCTTTGATGGTTTTGGCTCGGTAGAAAGAAGCAAATATGGGGTTGTGTAACGCCCCAAATTCCGGAAGTTCAGGTAAGCACGCCACGTGCGGGTCTTCGGGAGTTGGGAATTTAAATTTATACATTTACGTGCTTATTATGATTTCATTATAATATTGTGTGCATTATACAATTCTCTATATTTATATGAATTAATTTTAATGTGAAATTCATGAATTAAGTGATAGTGTGCTTAATTGTATTATGTGACTTTAATTGATCATTTCATGAATTGATGGACTCAATTGCATAACTTGGTTTGGAGCTAATGGATCTTTTAGGTAGGGATAATACTTGATTGCATTCATTTAAATAACCTAGGGACTTGTTTGCAAATTGGGGACATATGTTTAGATAGTGGATGATATAATATATATCTAGTATATGCATCTCTTCCAACACTCTCATACATTACATATACACAAGAACATCACACATACACACCCTAAGGATCGGTTCTTACACATTCAAGAGAGAAGAAGGAAGATTTCAACTAATCTCAAGCTATTTTGAAGAACTTTGGAGCTAGAAGCATCAACATCTTCATCTCTTCATCTCATCTCATTCTTCATTCATTTCAAGGTATATATGGAAGCATGGATTGAATTTCTTGATTGGTTATATGAGTAGGGTTTGATGTTAGCTTGATGTTTTCTTGGTTATTCTTGTATAGAAGCATGTTTAGGTCCTTTTTCCCTTCATTCCTTGCATGAAACATGAGGTTATGTGACGGTTGGTGTATATGAATAATTATGGGGTTTTGGGGCTTGATTCTTGGAGATTTGATGCATATTTATTGGTTTGATTGTTGAATACTTGAAGTATGATGCATGTATGAGGTGTTTTAACAATTGTTTTGGTTGGTGTTTGGGATTTATTTGGGTTGGAGTTGGTTTTGCATGGAAACCCCTGTTTTCTCCCCTGTTTTTCTGTCACGCACAGGTGACACGGGCGTGTCACCTTTGCTTTGTTTTGCGTGACACGGGGGTGCGGGTTGGCTGGGGCGGTTTTTCTGTACCGTGACACGGGGGTGTCACGGTTTGCCTTGTTTCGGTGACACGGGCGTGTCACCTTGTTTTGCAAGCTTTTGGTCCGCTGTACCGTGACACGGGGGTGTCACGGCTTAGTGTAATTTTGAGACACGGGCGTGTCACTCCCTGTTTTCTTGCATATTGTTTCGCATGCTTGGATGTACGTGTATGTGTTATATACTTGGGTTATTGACATCATGCTCGTATTTGACATTCATTAAATAATTATTGCATAACATATTGGTGCATGATTTTGCCGTTCGTCATACTTGGTTCATTCGAGTCGAGTCTTACTTCACACTTGTCCTTGTTGCACAGATCACGGTCCCGGTTTTGAGGAGCCCGCTCAGTAGGGTGCTCTCTTGCTTTCTTTTGGTCGTCTGGTCAGGTGAGGTTTAAATTCTAGATAAATAGAACCCTTACAACCTCTATGTGACTATTTCGGCCAAAATGTATATATATATCTATAGTTTGCGAACCTGATGACTTTCAAATGATCTGATAAAATTGATTGATTGATTGACGGATTGATTGTATTGGGCGAGTATTGGATTGCACTGTGGGCCCGAGGATAGTGGCTCGAGCCAACCGGGAAAGCATGGGCTGACGGGTAACTCGAGTGCTATCCTCACCAAATGGGATGACCCCTGAACCCCCTAGGAGATTAGGGGAGGAAGGAGTTCCGGGCTTAGGGATTCATGTACCCTCTGCCCAGACTGACTGGATGGTGGGGCCTTGCAATCCCACCATCACCCGGAGGAAGAAGGATGGACTGAAACTGCTAATTGTGCACAGTAAATAATTGCTTGATCACCTAATCACCTAACGAATTGATTGATTGTACACGGTCGGAGCAAGGTTGGAGAATTGCCCTCACTCGCCGGGCCACATATTGATTGTATTGAACTGAATTAATTGATAAACTGAATTAGTGGTAATCTCGGGCGATAGTACCTTTTTCTCTTACTATTGGTGTTGTGATTTTCTAAAATTATTACCCGAGATTATAACTTGCATGTAAGTGCGCATATATTTATTTATACCCCTCGCTCAGTCCGTTTGGACTGACACCTCAACTTTTCAGTTTTGCAGGTTCGTGCTAGGCGGGGATTAGGGTCTCGTGTCTTTTATTCGGGTCTAGCACTGCACCTCCATACTTTGTACTTGTTATTTTGTATTAAATCTTACATTATACTTGAATGGAGATTGTATTGGTATGATTTGTCGGTACCTATAAGTAAATATGTAAATATGGTATCTATAGGTATTGAATGCTTTTGCTTCCGCTATTTTATTGCTCTGAGTTGTTTTGGTTTTTCTGAGGGTACCCGCCTAGCCTTGTGTTTTTTTTTATTGTCTCCCGTTCGCTATAGTTTCGGTTCATGTATGAATTGCCCGTTTCATATGTGGATTGAGCCTATAGTGCGGGGGATGTGGCGCCTAGCGTTCCGGGTGCTACATCCCAAGGTGGTATCAGAGCCCGGTTGCAAAACCGCGGCTCTAGTGTCGTGTCTGGTGAGTCTAAGTCGCACGGCATAGGATTAATTGATTATTTGAGAGTCTTGCAACCTATTTGAACTTATTTGATTCTATTTGAAGTGCTTGGATTATGTGACTATGTGGTTGGATTACATTGTGTGTTGTAATTACACTCATTGCACTTGTTAATCAAACATGCATGTAAAGTGTTTGAGTTTCAGGATGGCTCGTGACCGACATCACCGGGATCGATCTCCTCGACATCGACGTCATCACCGGCGTGATCGAACCCCTCCTACTCCACCTCCAGCTCAACCCCAAGATTTCTTAAATTCAATGGTGCAACTCATGGATCAGAGGCTAAGGGATTATGTGCCTCCAGCACCGCCAGCTCCTCCACCGCCACAACAAGCCCCTATTTCCGTTATTTTAAGGGAATTCCAGAATCAACATCCGCCGAGATTCCAAAAAGGGAACGATATTCAAGCCGAGCAATGGCTTAAAGAAGTTGAACGGGTGTGGGAACTTATTCCATGTGAGTCTCGGGAAAAGGCCCGGTGTACTCTTACCCTCATCCAGGGAGAAGCATATTCATGGTGGGAGAGTACCAAAATTGTCTTGGATGCCACCGAGGAGCAGATTACATGGGAGGTATTCGAAAGAGAGTTCAAGAATAAGTTTATTCCGCCATCTTCGCGCACTAGAAGACTTAAAGAGTTTACTGAGCTTAAACAAGGAGGAAGATCAGTTTCAGAGTATATAGCCGAGTTCGAGAGGTTGTCCAAATACGCCCCTAACATTGCTAGCGACGACTTCCACAAGGCTATGCAATTCGTACAAGGTTTGAGGCCGGATATTCAAGTGGCGATTGAAGCGGTTAACACAAGCACTTGGAAGAAGGCCACCACCAAAGCTCTTAAGGTTGAAGACTCGGTTGTTGCACGGAGGTCTTCCTTTAGGACGGGACAGGGTTCAGGTTCCGGGTCAAGATCGGGTTACAATGCCGGCAAGAGGCCGATGGTTTATGATACCGCTCCTCCTCAGTTTAAGGGCCCTATGAAGAAGTTTAAACCACAAGGGCCAGTCCAGAAGGCTCCTCAGCCAACAGTTATGCCGCCACCACCGGAGAAGCCTAAGTGCACTTTTTGCGGGCAACCTACACATCATTATGATAATTGTCGAAGGCGTCTAGGGTTATGCCTAATTTGTGGGGCTGCCGATCACCTGGTGGATACTTGTCCGGATCGACGTAATCCGCCGCCTAGAGGACAGAGGTCGATGATTCGGGCCCGTGCTTATGCCTTGGAAGGCGAGGAACATGATGCAGACGTGGACCCGGCTGCCGTTGTTGAAGGTATCATTTGCATTCATGGCATCAACATACACACTTTATTTGATCCGGGAGCCACTCACTCCTTCATTTCTTGTGATGTTTCTATTAAATTGCCCTTGTGTGTTACTTATTCTGATGCATGCTACGTGGTTAGTACTCCTTTTGGTGGTAGTATAGAAACTAACCGGGTTTTTCGAGAGGTGCCGGTGAGTATTGAGGGTCGAGTTTTCTCAACGGATTTCATTGAGTTGCCTATGTCTCGGTATGGTTCTATCTTGGGTATGGATTGGTTGTACAAGCACTACGCCACTGTTGATTGTCGGACCAAGAGAGTTAGTTTGGGTTCTGAATTGGTTACGGGTCAAAGTTCGAAGACGGTGCCTTTATTATCTTTTTCAGAAGCTCAGAGATTGGTTCGTGATGGGGCTACAGGGTTTATAGCCTATATTCTTAATCAACCAAAGGATCAAGTGAAGTTAGAGGAAACCGAGGTAGTTAAAGAGTTTCCCGAAGTGTTTCCCGAGAGGTTGGATTCGTTACCGCCGGAAAGGGAGATAGAGTTTATGATTGATTTGTATCCGGATGCCGAACCTTATTCTAAGACTCCTTATAGGATGGCATCGGCGGAATTGAAGGAATTAAAAGTACAACTGGATGGTCTTTTGGAAGTTGGGTATGTGAGACCGAGCTCGTCACCATGGGGTGCTCCAGTTTTATTCGTGAAGAAGAAGGACGGTACTTTAAGAATGTGTATTGATTACCGGGAGCTTAATCGGATGACCGTTAAGAATAAATATCCTCTTCCACATATTGAAGAGCTGTTTGATATACTCCAAGGGTCTAAGGTATATTCGAAGCTTGATTTAAGACAAGGGTATTATCAACTACGGATCCGAGCCGAGGATATTCCAAAGACGGGTTTTAACACCAGATATGGGCATTATGAATTCGTGGTCATGCCTTTTGGATTGACAAATGCTCCCGCAGCTTTTATGGACATGATGCATAGAATTTTCCAGCCGTTTCTTGACCAGTTTGTTGTAATTTTCATTGATGATATACTGGTTTTCTCTAAATCAGCCGAGGAACATGCAAGACATCTCAGATTGGTTTTAAGGACGTTGAAAGAACATCAATTATTTGCGAAGTTTAGCAAGTGTGAGTTTTGGATCGATCGGGTTTCATTCTTGGGTCATATTATTTCGGGGAATGGATTAGAGGTTGACCCATCAAAGATTGAAGCGGTGTTGAAGTGGGAGAAGCCAAAGAACGCCTCCGAGATCAGAAGTTTCTTGGGATTGGCGGGTTATTATAGAAGATTCGTGCAAGATTTCTCTAAGATCGCTGCTCCTTTGACTCGGTTAACTAAGAAGGATGTGAAATACGATTGGGATGAGAAATGCGAGAGAAGCTTCAATGTTTTGAGAGAGAGATTAGTTTCTGCTCCAGTGTTAACTCTTCCAGAGGGTTCAGAGGGATATGCTGTGTACACTGACGCGTCGAAGGAGGGTTTGGGAAGTGTATTAACCCAAAAGGGCAAGGTTGTCGCTTATGCCTCACGGAAGTTGAAGGATCATGAGAAGAACTACCCGACACATGATCTAGAGCTTGCTGCCGTGATTTTCGCACTCGGGAAGTGGAGACATTACTTGTATGGAGTGTCGTTTGAGATTTTCACCGATCATAAGAGTCTCCAATATCTTTTCACCCAAAAGGAACTCAATATGAGGCAACGGAGATGGATGGAGCGACTAGAAGATTATGATTGTGTTATCAAATATCATCCCGGGAAAGCTAATGTAGTTGCCGACGCTTTAAGTAGGAAAGTGGGTGTTTCGAACTTGGAAATGGGTACAAGTAAGGTAGTTGAGCCTATTGTGATTAGAGCTCGAGTTTCCAATATCTCCATTTATCCGGATTTGAAGTACAGAATGTTCGAGGCTCAAGGAAAGGATCCGGGAGTTCAGAAATTGGTCTCTAAGGTTAGAGAGGATCCGGAGAGTCCATTTGGGTTCGATGAAACCGGTCTTCTTCGTTTCAAGAACCGAGTAGTAGTACCCGATGATTTGAAAAGGGTATTGCTCGAGGAAGCTCACAAGTCGGCTTATTCAATTCACCCTGGAGGGAATAAGATGTACAGAGATCTCAAGCAGTTTTACTGGTGGCGTGGATTGAAAAAGGATGTAGCAGAGTTTGTGAAGCACTGCCTCACTTGTCAGAAAGTAAAAGCCGAGCACCAGAAACCGGGAGGTCTTCTTCAGCCGTTACCTATTCCTGAGTGGAAGTGGGAACAGGTGACGATGGATTTTATATCCGGGTTACCTAGAGTGAAGGGTGGATTCGATGGTATTTGGGTGATTGTGGATCGTCTGACAAAATCTGCTCATTTTATACCGGTCAGAATGTCTTTCAAGATTCGGAAGTTGGCTGAGATTTACAACCGGGAGATTGTACGACTTCATGGTATTCCGGTGATTATTGTTTCGGATCGAGATCCCCGTTTCACTTCGAAGTTATGGCAAGAGTTACAAGAGTTGTTGGGTACAAAGCTTCAGTTCAGTACGGCGTTTCATCCACAAACTGATGGGCAATCGGAGAGGGTTATTCGGTATTTGGAAGATCTACTTCGAGCTTGTGCCTTGGATTTCCAAACCTCGTGGCACGATCAACTTCCTTTGGTAGAGTTCGCTTACAATAATAGCTTCCAGGCAACGATTGGTATGGCTCCGTATGAATTGTTATATGGACGGAAATGTAGATCGCCGTTGTTCTTTGATTTGGAAGAGTGGAAATGGTCAAAACAGGAAGGAGTCAAGAAAGGGAGAAAGCTTGAGAAATCTTCGAAGGCTGTGGAAGCCATGATTGAGAAAGTTCGGATTATACAACAACGGATGAAAACTGCACAAGATAGACAGAAAAGCTACGCCGATATCCGTAGAAGGGATCTTAAGTTTGAAGTTGGAGATCGGGTTTTCTTGAAGGTATCTCCTCGAAAGGGATTTTCTAGAATTGGAAAGGGAGGGAAGTTGAATCCCCGGTCCGTTTGAAGTTATTGAGAGAATCGGAGAAGTAGCTTATCGAGTGGACCTACCTCCTAATCTTACCGGAATTCACAATGTTTTTCATGTATCTCAACTCAGGAAGTATTACCCAGATGAAACCGAAATTCTCCCTGTGGAGGAAGTGGAGTTGGAACCGAATTTATCTTTTGTGCAGAAGCCGGTCAGAATATTGGACAGAAAGTATCAAGAGTTGAGGAATCGGAATATTTCTATGGTGAAGGAGTTATGGCGAAGTGACAAATCTGAGGAGATGACTTGGGAACCGGAAGAGAAGATGAAGAAATTTCACCCGGAGTTATTTTCATCCGATCAATGAATCTGGGGACCAGATTCTTCTAAGGGGGGGAGAGTTGTAACACCCCAAATTCCGGAAGTTCAGGTAAGCACGCCACGTGCGGGTCTTCGGGAGTTGGGAATTTAAATTTATACATTTACGTGCTTATTATGATTTCATTATAATATTGTGTGCATTATACAATTCTCTATATTTATATGAATTAATTTTAATGTGAAATTCATGAATTAAGTGATAGTGTGCTTAATTGTATTATGTGACTTTAATTGATCATTTCATGAATTGATGGACTCAATTGCATAACTTGGTTTGGAGCTAATGGATCTTTTAGGTAGGGATAATACTTGATTGCATTCATTTAAATAACCTAGGGACTTGTTTGCAAATTGGGGACATATGTTTAGATAGTGGATGATATAATATATATCTAGTATATGCATCTCTTCCAACACTCTCATACATTACATATACACAAGAACATCACACATACACACCCTAAGGATCGGTTCTTACACATTCAAGAGAGAAGAAGGAAGATTTCAACTAATCTCAAGCTATTTTGAAGAACTTTGGAGCTAGAAGCATCAACATCTTCATCTCTTCATCTCATCTCATTCTTCATTCATTTCAAGGTATATATGGAAGCATGGATTGAATTTCTTGATTGGTTATATGAGTAGGGTTTGATGTTAGCTTGATGTTTTCTTGGTTATTCTTGTATAGAAGCATGTTTAGGTCCTTTTTCCCTTCATTCCTTGCATGAAACATGAGGTTATGTGACGGTTGGTGTATATGAATAATTATGGGGTTTTGGGGCTTGATTCTTGGAGATTTGATGCATATTTATTGGTTTGATTGTTGAATACTTGAAGTATGATGCATGTATGAGGTGTTTTAACAATTGTTTTGGTTGGTGTTTGGGATTTATTTGGGTTGGAGTTGGTTTTGCATGGAAACCCCTGTTTTCTCCCCTGTTTTTCTGTCACGCACAGGTGACACGGGCGTGTCACCTTTGCTTTGTTTTGCGTGACACGGGGGTGCGGGTTGGCTGGGGAGGTTTTTCTGTACCGTGACACGGGGGTGTCACGGTTTGCCTTGTTTCGGTGACACGGGCGTGTCACCTTGTTTTGCAAGCTTTTGGTCCGCTGTACCGTGACACGGGGGTGTCACGGCTTAGTGTAATTTTGAGACACGGGCGTGTCACTCCCTGTTTTCTTGCATATTGTTTCGCATGCTTGGATGTACGTGTATGTGTTATATACTTGGGTTATTGACATCATGCTCGTATTTGACATTCATTAAATAATTATTGCATAACATATTGGTGCATGATTTTGCCGTTCGTCATACTTGGTTCATTCGAGTCGAGTCTTACTTCACACTTGTCCTTGTTGCACAGATCACGGTCCCGGTTTTGAGGAGCCCGCTCAGTAGGGTGCTCTCTTGCTTTCTTTTGGTCGTCTGGTCAGGTGAGGTTTAAATTCTAGATAAATAGAACCCTTACAACCTCTATGTGACTATTTCGGCCAAAATGTATATATATATCTATAGTTTGCGAACCTGATGACTTTCAAATGATCCGATAAAATTGATTGATTGATTGACGGATTGATTGTATTGGGCGAGTATTGGATTGCACTGTGGGCCCGAGGATAGTGGCTCGAGCCAACCGGGAAAGCATGGGCTGACGGGTAACTCGAGTGCTATCCTCACCAAATGGGATGACCCCTGAACCCCCTAGGAGATTAGGGGAGGAAGGAGTTCCGGGCTTAGGGATTCATGTACCCTCTGCCCAGACTGACTGGATGGTGGGGCCTTGCAATCCCACCATCACCCGGAGGAAGAAGGATGGACTGAAACTGCTAATTGTGCACAGTAAATAATTGCTTGATCACCTAATCACCTAACGAATTGATTGATTGTACACGGTCGGAGCAAGGTTGGAGAATTGCCCTCACTCGCCGGGCCACATATTGATTGTATTGAACTGAATTAATTGATAAACTGAATTAGTGGTAATCTCGGGCGATAGTACCTTTTTCTCTTACTATTGGTGTTGTGATTTTCTAAAATTATTACCCGAGATTATAACTTGCATGTAAGTGCGCATATATTTATTTATACCCCTCGCTCAGTCCGTTTGGACTGACACCTCAACTTTTCAGTTTTGCAGGTTCGTGCTAGGCAGGGATTAGGGTCTCGTGTCTTTTATTCGGGTCTAGCACTGCACCTCCATACTTTGTACTTGTTATTTTGTATTAAATCTTACATTATACTTGAATGGAGATTGTATTGGTATGATTTGTCGGTACCTATAAGTAAATATGTAAATATGGTATCTATAGGTATTGAATGCTTTTGCTTCCGCTATTTTATTGCTCTGAGTTGTTTTGGTTTTTCTGAGGGTACCCGCCTAGCCTTGTGTTTTTTTTTTATTGTCTTCCGTTCGCTATAGTTTCGGTTCATGTATGAATTGCCCGTTTCATATGTGGATTGAGCCTATAGTGCGGGGGATGTGGCGCCTAGCGTTCCGGGTGCTACAGTTGTGTATGATGAAAATGGAATGATATGGAAGAAGAAAGAAATATACATCACGTAATTTTATTTCTTGATTTTGATCAAATCCATGGAATTGCAATCAAATCCTCCAAGGTTGGTAAATCACGCAATTAAGGATGAAAGTTTTGCAAATTGATCAATTAAGCCCAAGAAATAATTATACAATTTGGTCCTCACATTTAAACAAATATCAATTAAGGACATATAGCAATTAAGGTACATTCGGGAATTAATTCACGTAACACAAAGAAATCCAATTCATACAATAACCCTCAATTTGGTACATATTTCACATAGTCACATTGGAATGTAATTTATATAATTTGTCATAAAATGTAGGAATTTAATAAATGAAAGAATTAAAATAATCCTAAGTCTCGAAAATCTCACACGTGTCGTACGTACCTGGAAAGATGAAAATTGGGGCGTTACAAGGAAAGTGTTGGAATATGAATAAGTTGAATTATGAATATGCTAGGGTTATGTAACGCTTTATGATTATGATATGTTTATGCTTATGCCTCCGCTTATGCTATGTTCTTGAGGTTGTGTACCTTCGGTATGATATGCACTTGGTCGTGGACCTTGTTTTGCTCGATTTATGGTAAGATTCTGCTTCCGTTATGTCTGTGTGTGTGTTATGAGTCCGGGACGACTGATTTTAGGTCGACGGATATGTGTGTGTGCGTGTTGACATCCGGGACGGCTTATTTTAGGTCGACGGATGATTTATGCGGGTTATGTTATGTTATGTTATGTTATGTTATATTAGTTAGATAAGAAATAGTTGGTGAAACGGGAGTGGATTCTCAATTAATAAAATTTGGTTGTTTTGGCCTTCGGCCTAAATCTTTATTCCCTATACGTATTATCACGTGAGAAAATGATTGGGAATGCAAAAACCATGCCCCGGTTCACGAACTCCCCTCTATGATATGTGCTGTGCTCCTTATACGTATATGGGTGCGTGTGTAACCCCTCACTCAGTCTTTGGACTGACCCCTCCCTTTATGTTTTTAGTTTGCAGGTTCTGGTCTGTTGGTTCAAGCTAGGCGGTTTTGGTTTGCTTTCCTTGGAGTCTTGTCGGTCTAGAGAAGTCTGTATTTTGTATTTAGATCATGTTGCATCTGTTTGTTTGAAGCTGTAATTTGAGTTATGAATTGTATTTGTTACTTTGAGTCCCGTTATGGCAAGTTATGTATAATCCATTTTAAGTGGTTTGTAACCTTAATGCTTTGCTTTGCTTTGTTTAAGTTTGTCTTATGCTTCCGCTTGGTATGATTTTTGTTTTTGCGCACTCTACTTGAGGGTTTAGACCGCCTAGCTTAGGAAGGTCTTTTGTTTGTTACCCGTTCGCTAGTGCTTGGTGTGTGTACGGATTCCCCATTTCGTTACACGTGTCGGGCTCTAGTGCGGGGCATGTGGCGCCCTACGCTTGGGGTGTTACATCTAAGGTGGTATCAGAGCTCCGGGTTGCAAAATCGGAGTTCGTATATCGTGTCTGTCTGTCTAGGTCGTTCGGCTTAGGATTATGTGTGTCTCTGTCTGCATTCACTCTCATTGTATGTGACTAAGGTGTTTTTAACTGTGTTATTTTTCTCTTGATTGTCATAGTTGTTCTCATGAACATGCACTAAACCCCACATGCATCGATATTCTCTTGAAATTGTGCTTCTTCAGGATGCCTCCAAGAAGAAGAACTCGCGAGAATACTCCTCCGCCACCACCACCCACTGCAGAGAGTATTGTACGAGCCCTCCTCGATTACTTTCAACGAAATCCACAACCACCAAACCCTCAAAGTGAAGAACAAGGAAGAGTTATCAGTGCGATTCATAAAGAATTCCGGGATAACAACCCTCCAAAATGGCTCGGAGGCAATGACATCGAGGCAGAAGAATGGTTAACCGAAATCACGGGGATTTGGGAGATTTGCCCCGGTACATCACAAGAAAAGGCTATATGCATTGCTCGATACATCCAAGGACAAGCCTCAAATTGGTTGAAGGGGACATGAGCTCGGTTGGAAAGGAATGGTGAAGAATTTAATTGGGAGAGCTTTGTTAGGGAATTTCGTGATAAGTACATCCCTCCGAGCTCCCGGGAGAGGAGATTGCAAGAATTTATGGACCTCAAGCAAGGAGATCGAACTGTTGAAGATTATGTCCTCGAATTTGAGAGGCTTGCTCCATATGCCCCTCACATTACGGATGATGATGAGTTGAAAGCCCGAAACTTTATACAAGGATTAAGAGAAGACATCCAGTGGGCCTTGCAAGCTGCTATGGTGAATACATGGGCTAAGGCGATAAAGAAAGCTATTAGAGTTGAGGCTCGACAACAACGCTTGGAATGCCAAACTTACTACTCAGAGTTAAAATCCGGATCAAGTTCGGGTTTGGGAAAGAGACCGGTATTTCAAGATGAACCTCAAACCTCCGACCCCAAAGAATTTCTCGATGCTATCAAGAAGCCCCGATTTCCAACTCCGGATCCGATACTCACTCCACCGGAACCTATTCGATGCTCCTTTTGCGAGAGACCAAATCACACAGAGGAAACTTGTAGGAAGAAGTTGAGAACCTGCTTTGGATGTGGAGAGATGGGACACAAGGTGAGATTTTGCCCGATAAATCCGAACCCGAAGCCCTTGAACATGATGCCTCCAAGATCTCCGGAACAAGCTCAAGCCAATGTAGTGGAAGTCGATGGGGAAGTGAATGTTGAAGTCGAGGCCGAGCCTAATGCCTTTGCCGTAGTGCAAGGTACTAAACATTCATAGCATTTCATCTCATGCATCTTTTAAGTTTTGGGGGTAACCCACCTATTTGTCTACTTGTATCTTTTATGCGTGTGCCCCTATTTACGTATGGATCATTCTCTTTTCTTTGTTACTTACACATGTGATTGTTGTTGCTTAGTTGTCTCGAGAGAGATGGCTTTGAGAGTACGAGTGTTTTAGCTCTACGGTAAGTCGAGGGTCGTGCTTCAATCGAGCTTCCTAGGTGATTCTACAACTGCAAGAAGGTGTGAGTGGTGGAAGTCCGGTGACTACACCATTCATGTAACTCCGAGCTCTTGAGGTGACTTGAAATAGATCAAACAGAGGGTGTTGAATCTCGTTTAGACCCCTCACCGTGCGAGACAAATTGAGTTACTCCTAGACGGAACCAAGCTGTGAAGGAGAACCCCATCGACTCTTGAAGACCTTTCTGGAGCTAACCCTCGTCGGGACATCATGAACCTCGAACTTGGGTGAATACGGGAGAGTTGCTAGCGGTTGGACCTGGAGGACCAGGTCCTTTTAAGGGGGGGAGATTGTAACATCCCGATTCTTCGGCTTTCCAGGTACGTACATCACGAGTGTGCTAAGCGAGCGTTTAATTAATTAAGTATGCTATTGTTTGATTTATTTGAATATTTGAATATTCGTTATATGCCTCATGTTTATGTTTTAAACGTTTAACCCCTTTTTCACTCATTTCAAGCTTGTTTAACTCCGTTTTTAATCCCGTTTTTGGTGAAAACTTGCCATGCATGAAATATGTGAATTATAATTATCCTTATATGATTTATATGCATTTTATAACTTGTTTATTTGAGTTTTAATTGCTTTGGTGTAACGGAACTTAAAGGGGGGTTAAAGAGCATTTAGCCTACCTTCGGTTCCGGGCGGCGTACCATGAGCTCGGGAATTCGGATTCGAATTCTGACACCACCATTGGACTCGTTTTGACGATTTGGGTTCGATGGAACAAGCCTTGTATTTTTCTAACCCCGTTAGCCTCTCGAATTTGGCCCGAACAGAGCCTCGCGTGCGTAACGACCACCTTTTACGGTTTTGACTATATCTTGCTCATTTCTTGACCAAATAAAGTGATTCTTGGGCCCAATTGACCCCAAGTCAGCCCTTTATCTCTCTCTATCCCTCTCATTTCGATCCACACACCAAGAAGAGAGGAAATCAGCTGATCCAAGGAAAAGAAGGAGAAATCCCGTCACTATTCACCCTTCCAAGATTTTGAGCTCAAATCTTGCTCATCTTCCATCCAATCTTCAAGGTAAGCATATGTTTGTATTATAAATCCTTTGTTAGTCCTTTTTACCCTTTAATTTCAGATTTTGGGCATGTTTAGCTAGGGTTTTGGGGGAAGCATGTGAATAGTAAGGGTTTGATGCATTTTCTTGATTCTTGCTTGATTCCTTATGAATTCTTTTGATGTGAAGCATGTTATATGACCCTATGACATCCTATTTGATATATATGAACTTATTTTGAGCTATGGTTAAGGATGGGTGTGCCATTAATGAATCTTGCAAGAACTTGAATATGTGATGCATCTCTTCCTTTCCCCTTCACTTTAGCTTGGTTTTGTATGATCTAGGGCATGAACTCATGTATCTTTGTTGCATATACCTTGTATTATGTGTTAACTTGAGGTTTGTGTGGATTATATTGAGTTCTTGGTGAGTTTGAGGGATGAAAATCGAGTTTTGGCCACTTGAAGCAGATCCACGGGCGTGGATTTTTAGCCTTAAGCAAATCCAGGGCCGTGGATATGATGGCCAGCAGCTGGGACGTTTTTGTCCCTAGATCCACGGCCGTGGATCTCCCTTTTGAAAAATATCCACGGCCCTGGATCTGGAAATTTGGAATTTTCTTGCCCGAACCTTGTTTGCTCGCTTGTTTTGTTCGTTTCCCTCCCCGAGCTTGATTCCAACTTGATGATTACTTGTTTATATGCATGATATGGTATGTTAAGACTTGTTAATGTGTGACTTTGATGTACTTAGTGTATGAATTATGTGTTAGAGTAGTGCCCTAGAAGAGCCAAAATAGTTTAGGTCTCTTTTTGTAAACTACTCTTATTAGCAGCAATTTGTGACATTAATGAAATAATAAATGAAACGTTTCATAGTCGTTTAATTCTATGTGGCCAATTCATCATATCTCATTCAAGTTTACTAATTGCATATTATAACTGTTTGTGTATGGATGAAACCCCAAGGTCACATTAAGCTACGAGACTTGACCTCGCATAGGGATGGAGGTTATGAAACAAGTGTCTATGGCGTGACCTAAATCAACTCCAAGTCGAAGAGTCTAATAAGCACGGGGATGTTGACTTGACTCGTTTGAGACTTGCTCATACGACGTGCCTTTTAGAAAGGTTACTTTGTTTCATAAGTATTGAATGTAGAGACATTCACATGCGTATGAGGGTGCTTGTTAGGGAACAAGTACACTGAGGATCCCGACAGGAACACCTCAATGGGGTAAGGCTTTTATGCCTTAATGATGAGGTTGGTTCCCTAGTTATGGTAGTGTCTAAATGGTCCTTAAACTTGAGGCTCCATTGATGCTCTATGCATGACAAGGGCAATGTTTGATATACACCTAAAGATTCATGGGTTCCATGAATCTCGTTATGGTTGAATGTTGGTATTGTTCGAATCATGTATGGGGGCATATGAGATGCCAACATAGAATCTATCGCTCGTCTAGAAGAACGAGTGAATCACCCATGACTTCTATTGTAGTACATTCCACTTAAATCCTTGCGCAAGGTAGTGAGATCTAAATTAGGAAATGAGTTTCCTAGAGTGTTAGATCAAATGGAATTGCTATTAGAATTAATTCATAGCATTAGGACTAATAGGGTTCTATCATTCCCATGCCCTAGGTCCTAATCGGGGATTGGACGATAGAAGGATCTTATCTCACGGTATCCATGAGACTGAAAGGTTCACAACATAAACTTCACCTTTTGTATGGGTGGTCATGAGCTTGTCACTAGACATCGATCATGATCTGTAGGTACTGATTAATTAAAAGGGGTTTTAATTAAACAGTGATTAATTGAAAGAGTTCAATTAAATCAATAAGATAAATGGTTATCTGAAATACTACATTAAGAATGTGGGCCTACTGCTATTCATTGGTGAACCTAAGGGGTCACACAATGACTCGAATTGAACAACACGATTATCTGAAAATCAATGGAGATTGATCGATAAATTAAAAGAGTTTAATTTACAATATGAAGAGTAATTAATTAATAATTGTATTAATTAATTTATGCTTAATTGTTAAGCTATTAAGAATAGGTGTTAAAGGGTTAACATTAATTTAAATAAGTGTATTTAAATTAATTGGACTTGAAATTTAATTAAGAGTAATTAATTTTTAAGTCCACCAATTTAATTAGATTGGACTTGTGATTTAATTAATGTAATTAAATTAAGTCCATTAATTAAAATGAATATTGGGTCTTTAATTAATTAGCAGTAATTAAATTAAGGCCCATGACCAGCCCGTAGGGTTTTTTTGACCTAGGGTTATGTATTAAAACAGATTTGTGAGAAGAAAGAAATCATCGTTGTTTTTCTTCTTTTTCTGCTTTCTCTCCAAGTCTCTCTTCTCTCTCTTTTCTCAATACAGTATTGAGAATACTATTAGATAATCAATATCTAATTAGTGTTCTAGTGTGCTAATTGATTAGTTATTCAATTACGAGTTGTGGACTACCTTAGAGGAATTCCGCGTGGGATTCTTGGAAGAAGATCGAATAGAAGAGAACCGGATAGGTTTTGGAAAACCTTCACATCATTGTCATCAACCGGAAGCAAAAGAGGTATTTGATTCTTCTTTTGTTTAAATCGTGAATCTTGAATCAAAGACTGATCATAATTGGAATTCCGATAAAACTTATTTTATAATCCCTAAAAAATTTTAACTTCCGCTGCGTTAGGGTTGACGAATTCCAACATTATGTGTTATGATGAGTATATGTTCGTTTTGGTATGATTTCGATGCATGTTTGCGAGTTGTGAGCTTGTTTGACTTAATTGCAATGTGAAATGTTTCTTGTGACGCCCCGTATTCTCGAAGGGCGTTGTAACGCCCCAAATTCCGGAAGTTCAGGTAAGCACGCCACGTGCGGGTCTTCGGGAGTTGGGAGTTTAAGTTTATACATTTACTTGCTTATTATGATTTCATTATAATATTGTGTGCATTATACAATTCTCTATATTTATATGAATTAATTTTAATGTGAAATTCATGAATTAAGTGATAGTGTGCTTAATTGTATTATGTGACTTTAATTGATCATTTCATGAAATTATGGACTTAATTGTATAACTTGGTTTGGAGCTAATGGATCTTTTAGGTAGGGATAATACTTGATTGCATTCATTTAAATAACCTAGGGACTTGTTTGCAAATTGGGGACATATGTTTAGATAGTGGATGATATAATATATATCTAGTATATGCATCTCTTCCAACACTCTCATACATTACATACACACAAGAACCTCACATATACACACACTAAGGATTGATCAAAACACCTTCAAGAGAGGAGGAGAAGAATTCATCTCATAATCTCAAGCTACTTTGAAGAACTTTGGAGCTAGAAGCATCAACATCTTCATCTCTTCATCTCATCTCATTCTTCTTTCATTTCAAGGTATAAAATGAGAATGGATTGAATTTCTTGATTGGCTACATGGGTAGGGTTTGATGTTAGCTTGATGCTTTCTTGGTTATTCTTGTATAGAAGCATGTTTAGGTCCTTTTTCCCTTCATTCTTGCATAATACATGAGGTTATGTGATGGTTGGTGTATATGAATAATTATGGGGTTTTGGGGCTTGATTCTTGGAGATTTGATGCATATTTATTGGTTTGATTGTTGAATACTTGAAGTATGATGCATGTATGAGGTGTTTTAACAATTGTTTTGGTTGGTGTTTGGGATTTATTTGGGTTGGAGTTGGTTTTGCATGGAAACCCCTGTTTTCTCCCCTGTTTTTCTGTCACGCACAGGTGACACGGGCGTGTCACCTTTGCTTTGTTTTGCGTGACACGGGGGTGCGGGTTGGCTGGGGCGGTTTTTCTGTACCGTGACACGGGGGTGTCACGGTTTGCCTTGTTTTGGTGACACGGGCGTGTCACCTTGTTTTGCAAGCTTTTGGTCCGCTGTACCGTGACACGGGGGTGTCACGGCTTAGTGTAATTTTGTGACACGGGCGTGTCACTCCCTGTTTTCTTGCATATTGTTTTGCATGCTTGGATGTACGTGTATGTGTTATATACTTGGGTTATTGACATCATGCTCGTAATTGACATTCATTAAATAATTATTGCATAACATATTGGTGCATGATTTTGCCGTTCATCATACTTGGTTTATTCGAGTCGAGTCTTACTTCACACTTGTCCTTGTTGCACAGATCACGGTCCCGGTTTTGAGGAGCCCGCTCAGTAGGGTGCCCTCTTGCTTTCTTTTGGTCGTCTGGTCAGGTGAGGTTTAAATTCTAGATAAATAGAACCCTTACAACCCCTTTGTGACTATTTCGGCCAAAATGTATATATATATATCTATAGTTTGCGAACCTTATGACTTTCAAATGATTTGATAAAATGGATTGATTGATTGACGGATTGATTGTATTGGGCGAGTATTGAATTGCACTGTGGGCCCGAGGATAGTGGCTCGAGCCAACCGGGAAAGCATGGGCTGACGGGTAACTCGAGTGCTATCCTCACCAAATGGGATGACCCCTGAACCCGCTAGGAGATTAGGGGAGAAAGGAGTTCCGGGCTTAGGGATTCATGTACCCTCTGCCCAGACTGATTGGATGGTGGGGCCTTGCAATCCCACCATCACCCGGAGGAAGAAGGATGGACTGAAACTGCTAATTGTGCACAGTAAATAATTGCTTGATCACCTAATCACCTAATAAATTGATTGATTGTACACGGTCGGAGCAAGGTTGGAGAATTACCCTCACTCGCCGGGCCACATACTGATTGTATTGAACTGAATTAATTGATAAATTGAATTAGTGGTAACCTCGGGCGATAGTACCTTTTCCTCTTACTTGGTGTTGTGATTTTCTAAAATTATTACCCGAGATTATAACTTGCATGTATGTGCGCATATATTTATTTATACCCCTCGCTCAGTCCGTTTGGACTGACACCTCAATTTCTCAGTTTTGCAGGTTCGTGCTAGGCGGGAATTAGGGTCTCGTGTCTTTTATTCGGGTCTAGCACTGCACCTTCATACATTGTTCTTGTGTTGATACTTGTTATGTTGTAATGAATCTTGAATTACTTGGATGGATATTGTAATGGTATGTTTTGTCGGTACCTATAAGTAAATATGTAAATATGGTATCTATAGGTATTGAATGCTTTTGCTTCCGCTATTTTATTGCTCTGAGTTGTTTTGGTTTTAATTGAGGGTACCCGCCTAGCCTTGTGTTTTTTTGATTGTCTCCCGTTCGCTATAGTTTCGGTTCATGTATGAATTGCCCATTTCATATGTGGATTGAGCCTATAGTGCGGGGGATGTGGCGCCTAGCGTTCCGGGTGCTACAGGCGTCCTGACGACATTAACAAGTAAGTCTCTACACTTGTGTGTGTTTAATTTAAGAGTTCTTGAATTATGTGATTTAATATAAATCCAATTTAATATGTGATAATTCGAATTTATTCCATGAAATAATTGTCAAGTTGATTTTAAATCCATCATGTTACTTAACTTGTTTAATTTCGGTTTACTTGAATTCCTTGAGATTAATTGTCAATCATGTGTTTACGAAGTGTCGTTAAATTATACGAAAGGTTTCTAAAATTAAATTGAATTAAACTCTAATTGGTAAATCTCTCTCTTTCATTTTAATTTATAAAATTAATTCGGAGCTTGAATGTTTATTCGTAACTTTACCAATTTTATTTACGATTATTTGTACGCGATATTTCTCTTTGCTACGCGATAAGGATACCCGGTTGTATATAGCTTGTGTACAAGACACATTTCTCCCAATCTCTTTTCTCTCTCTCTCTCCTCTCCCACTCTCTCTCTCGCGGGTACTATGCGCGGCTTCAGTTACGAGCCCTTAACTCGATCGTTTCTCGACGAAATTCAATAAACGAATAGTCCATTTCGATTATCTCGACAAGACGTACACAAGAGTACCAATTTCACGGCCTAACAACGAACGGTGGTGGTGTTATGGCCGGATTTCAGTAGCAGCGGCGGAACTGTCAGACCGCCGCCACTTCGCCGGCCTTCGCGGCGGTTTCCGGCCATCTTCTTGATGCACGCGCCACATGCCCAGAAAGAGGACATCCCGGCACTTCGTTTGACATCAGCGGCGCGGCCATCGGCGCCGCGACGGCGCCGCCTGAAGCTCGCGGCGGCGGCGCCCGTTCCTATAGCGGCGTGATTTCACCGCTTCCGGCGGTGGTTTTCGACGGGGCTTGATGGTTTCCAAGGTTGTTCGACCTCCTGAGTTTATTTCCGGCATCAATTTAACCAGATCTTGGCCGTAGGTGGTGGTTCCGGCGACGTGGGCGGCGGCAGATTATTCGACGGCCAACGGGGGCCTTTTCCGACCATCTTTTGGCCTCGGGCTCTTCACGAAAGTTATTCGGAACGACGAGAACTAGTAGTCTGTGATCACGCGACTCCAGATTTGGCCAATTGGTGGCGGATCGCGGCGGCATAGTGGTGGTGCAACGGCGGCGCTAGCTCCGAGGATTTTTCCGGTGAGCTACCTTAGGGCTTTCGAAGAGCTCGTCATGGGTAAGACAACGCCTCTTTCGGATCGCATTTTGGTTCACCGGTTTGGAAGTAATTTGAGTTTGAAGATTTAGGGTTTTCGTGTTCTTAGATTTCAGATCTAGGACAATCGGCTTGGAATTTCTAGAAATTGATCGAGGATTCGGAACGGGCACGAAGACTTCATTCAGGACTTATTTTTTGGGATTTTTCCGGCGACCTTCGGCTACGGCCCGGCCAAATTTTGGCAGCTACAGTGGTGGCATTCCGGCGGCGTCTGGTCAGAATGTTCTTCTCGTTGTGGTGAGTTTAACGCCACTTTCCATTCGTTAATCGGACACTCGATCTATTTATTACGAATTATTTTGCGTAATTGTGATTATGTGAATTAATTGTTTTAAGTGCAAATAAATTGGTTATTGTTGGTTTGTTGATCGAGATGTATTCCAATCGTATACGAAAACATGTATTGAATGGATTATGATATGTATGAATGTTTCGATTTACAATTTGAATCCCGATGTGATGAATTTATATTATGTGTTTAGATATGAAGGGGTGTTAGTGTAATATCTAGAAACTAATCTTTTATGTGACTAAATGAACTTGAATGATATTTTAGAAGAACGAACTTGTTGTGATTTCTCTATATGGATTTGAGACGTTCTCAATGTTATGTTTGTTGTAAATTGTGTTTCCAATATTAAATTGAGATACATGAAAGATGCTTAAACAATTTGAGACTTTATGCATGATAGGAGTTAGAATTGTAATATCTTGATTTACTCTTACTACTCGAAAATGGTATATTATGAATTACGATAAATTGATAATTGTCATGCTTGTAAGTAATTAATTCCTAGTTGAATAATTGTATAAACACTTTAAACGAACAATTATGCTTAGTAATCAACTAAGGGGATGTATGTGTAATAATTCTAAACTTTTATAAATGACTTAGGGGATGTAAGTGTAATATTATGAAACTATGAATGTGACTTGAGCTTGTGTACCAAACAAGTTGTGAAGTTGTAAAGTATGATCTTAAGTGAATTAAATGCACTCTTTATTTGTATCAAGCATGCCATCTACCTACAACAACTTTGTATGTTTATATAATCAAGTTGCTCTTACTTATGCACTTTATAACTTGACATGAACTTGATGCTTAATTCTAATATTATAATTGAACCCTGTGACATTGGATGATTTAATACGCATTTTGTGAATACATTGACTTCCTAAATTGATCTTGCATCTTTGGATATGGAATTGCGTGTCGGTTGCTTGTAAATATGACCCTGTTGAGCATTGATATGCCTTGAATGACCACGACACCTTATCCAAGCACAACATGAACACTTATGCATAACCACGATCATGTTGAGCAATGCCGTGCGTCTTGTTTGGTTCATATAGAGTCTAAGTCTGGGCTTCTGTATGTCTTGTCACAGAGTTTGGTGGTGCCGGTGGGCCCGAGGTTTAGAGTGTTTGGCCCTTCACACTCTCAGACTCTACTTTCACGAGGTGAGGTTTAGGATTTTGTATAGTTATGCGACCTATGGCCTTTACATGCTGATTTCAACCCTTGCATGCGAGTATATCTTATTATAAATACGTATGTGTTGGATATGATATGTTTATGACCTTGTGAATCAGTTCTGTTTTGGAAAAATTAGATATGAAAGCATATGTAAGCTGTTTTGAAAAGTTATGTTGTGTTATGATCTGTTCTGTAGCGAGTTAGCCATGATATATGGTATCTGTTCTGTTATGTTCTGTTATGGATCCGAGGAGCTATGGGTAAGGAATCCCTGGGATGGTATAGGGCCGTCAGGGCTCGGCCTGTGCATAGTATCCATTTGAGATATCATTGCGCGACTCAGGGAGATAGGGGAGGCGTGATATCTTGAGCCTTTGGTGTACAGCCGGGGAGGACTCTTGTGGGTTCGCTACCCCTTGAGGGTTTGTCTGTTCTGGATGGTTTGGGGATGGTACATCTCCTCCATCATTGGTGTGACGGTTGGATTTATTTTTGTATTCTATGTTTGATATGTTCTGAGGAGTAAAGGTTGGAAGCTCGTACTCGCCGAGCATGTGTTCTGTTCTGTCTGGGAATCATGAATCGAGATAGAGTTTCTGAAATGTTTTCTAAAGCTTATACTTATAACTATCTTTTGGGTACTTTTGGAAATGTCTTTGGTATGCAACACCCTATCTCCAGTTCATGAGTCCACCCTTCTGATATGTGCTATGCTCTATATATATACAGTGGGAGTGCGTTAGCCCCCTCACTCAGTCAGTTGACTGACACCTCATTTTATCTTTTAGTTGCAGGTTTCTTTTGGGCTTGAGCTAGGCGGATGTGAGTCTTCTGGGTCACACTTGTCGGTTTAGTTGGTGTTAAGATGCATTTGTCACATACTCTATTTATGTTATGTATTCTTATTTCGCTTTTGGAGATTATGTTTTATGCTCTACTTAGACTTAAACCCGTGTGGGGTTAGTATGCTAGCATTTGGATGTAATTAGCTATTCTGCTGATACTTATGTTGGTTTATTATGTTGCAATGATTTGAGATTCGGGATTAGGTATCTATGCTAGTTGAACCCGCCACTTATTTTGTACGTTGATTTAATTGCTTCCGCTATCTGATGATAATTGTTTAAATTGCTTCCGCGCTCTGAGTCTGTCGAGTTAGATCCGCCTAGCCTAGTGTGTGAGTTGGTCTCCTGTTCGCTTTGATTCGGATTCGGGTATGGACTTTCCATTTCGTGATCGGGTCTGGGTCTTAGTGCGGGGGATGTGGCATCCTCCGTTTGGGGTGTTACATCCTTAAGTGGTATCAGAGCTCTAGGTTGCAAAACCGAGCTCTTGAGTCGTGTTGAGTCTGTCTAGGTCGTACGACATAAGAATAAATGCGCATTGCATTTGTTTGACTTGATATTTTGACCCTTCGGTTTGTTTCGTGATTATATGATTGTGTGAACATTATGACTTTGATTATGCAACATCTTATTTTATGTGCTTTATAAATTACAACTAATTGTTGCATTTACGTGATATACTTGTTACATTTCATTTGAATCTTAATCCGCATGCATCGAATTTAGTGTTTGAATTTCAGGGTACCCTATGAGTCAACACTAAGATTTCCCTCCGTCAACACTACCTATTGGTACTACAACGGAAACACGCCATAATTCGAAGATGAAAGGATTCTTTACCAAGATCAATGTTTATGAAAAGGTTCAGAGTTGAAGGAATAAGATTTACTATATTGACTTACTACCTTAAAGTCAATTGAAAGATGAAGTTTGACGAATTCTAACCTTGAGGATTCGTTCATTTGGAAGTAGTCACCTTGTTGAGGAAATGAGTCAATGGAGGAGAGTCTGATCAAGTAAAACCATTTTGAAGGATTTTGATGAGCTTTTGCCTTGATGATTCATTTATTTGGGAGTAGTCACCTTGTTGATGGAAACGAGTTAATGTAGCAGAATCCGATCAAATAAGATCCGATCAAGTTCAAGGGATGTGGATAGGTAACCATGTTACATAAGCAACGAGCTACAAACCATCGGTGAGTGTTAAAGGTTTTGGTGCCGTTTAGAGTTAACGAACGACAAGGTAAGATTGGTTGTTAGCTCTTTGGGTGTTTCTTCAAGATGGGATGGAAGACATTGCTGATGTGGGAATAGAACACCTAGATGAAGAAAGACTTTATCCAAGTTTCAGAACCATATACCATGGATTGCTTTGGGAAGTGCTTAACACCATGATCAACCAACGAAACTCTGAGGTGAATATCTAATTGACAAACGAATCATGGACAACTCCTTGAAGATGAGCAGACTAAGATTTAACATATAAATGAGAACTCTTGGGAGAAACTGAAGATGATTCTAGTTGAGCAAGGATTACGATCTAGTAAGGGGTTTGGTGATAGACGAGCTTTGCTGAGTTACCACTTTATGAAAAGACTCAAGACAAAGAGGTTCAGATGACGAGGGTTGCATCATTGTAGGCTTAATCAACTCCTACTGCTTCATCTCGACTTTCTTGTCAAGATTTTTACACTTTGGTTAACGGTACGCCAAGCATTCATGGCATTTGCATACATGCATCGTTTAAATACTCTTACCTTGTTTTGCTTGATGTGGGTGATGACTATTGCTATTTTAATTGTGATAACTTGGATACCTGATCTAGTATTTGTAAATTGAAATTTCTACTTGTTATGAACTGTTGCTGAAATGAATGAGTTATGTACTTATGTGAACTATTCATGCTTATGTGATTTAAAACTCTTTTGATTGCTCACTAACTTCTCATATAACATACATACATACTGTAACCCTGTTCTGTTGGGATTCCATCGCGATATCCCCCTTGAGTTGAGGTATGAGCGTTGAATCTATACTCAAGGGACACCGATATCAGTTGTATAAGGTACACCAAACATGCATCGCATACTTTTCGTCAAGTGTTACTATGATATGTGTATGTATGAATAACTGATCAGTGGATTTATGTGTAAGAGAGACCTTAGGTTCCCTCTTTTTACGTGTTGGAGAGATGTAGGATTCTCTCTATTTATGTGGTAGAAAGATGCTGGATTCTTTCTAAGTTTTATGCAATAGAGATGTTCGATTCTCTTGTACTTAGATATTCAGGGATGCTGGATTCTCTTGAATCTAGGGGTTTGAGGAATGCTGGATTTTCTCAAACTAGAATGTTGGGAGATGTTGGAATCTGCCCGACTTAGGTTGAGAGACGGGGTTCTCTCAATTATGTGCTTGAGAGACGGGGTTCTCTATTTTATATGTGCTTGAGAGACGGGGTTCTCTCTTTTATATGTGCTTGAGAGACGGGGTTCTCTCTTTTATATGTGCTCGAGAGACGGGGTTCTCTCTCTTGTGGGTGCTGAGGGACGGGGCTCTCTCACTTACGTGCTGAGAGATGGGATTCTCTCTTGTTTGTTGTGGTTGCGTTACGCGTTGATTTGACTACGGGTAGCAAGTGGCGAGTCTGAGACGACATCGAGGTTGGGTGCAGTTGCAGCTATCCGATCATGGGAATGACTGACCGAGTTCGAAACAACTAACGTATCAAGTACTCGCACGGAGCTCGACGATAGCAAGACATCCTAAAGGAGGTTCGCTGTAGATGACAGGAGTAAGCCTCACCATTACAGTTATGATCTCATGCGAGTTCGGGAGAAGGGTTGGAGCACTACAACTCGAGGATCTACATTTTAGCAGTGGAACCTGGGGACCAGGTTCTCTTAAGGGGGGAAGGTTGTGACGCCCCGTATTCTCGAAGGGCGTCCTGACGACATTAACAAGTAAGTCTCTACACTTGTGTGTGTTTAATTTAAGAGTTCTTGAATTATGTGATTTAATATAAATCTAATTTAATATGTGATAATTCGAATTTATTCCATGAAATAATTGTCAAGTTGATTTTAAATCCATCATGTTACTTAACTTGTTTAATTTCGGTTTACTTGAATTCCTTGAGATTAATTGTCAATCATGTGTTTACGAAGTGTCGTTAAATTATACGAAAGGTTTCTAAAATTAAATTGAATTAAACTCCAATTGGTAAATCTCTCTCTTTCATTTTAATTTATAAAATTAATTCGGAGCTTGAATGTTTATTCGTAACTTTACCAATTTTATTTACAATTATTTGTACGCGATATTTCTCTTTGCCACGCGATAAGGATACCCGGTTGTATATAGCTTGTGTACAAGACACATTTCTCCCAATCTCTTTTCTCTCTCTCTCTCCTCTCCCACTCTCTCTCCCGTGGGTACTATGCGCGGCTTCGGTTACGAGCCCTTAACTCGATCATTTCTCGACGAAATTCAATAAACGAATAGTCCATTTCGATTATCTCGACGAGAAGTACGCAAGAGTACCAATTTCACGGCCTAACGATGAACGGTGGTGGAGTTATGGCCGGATTTCAGTAGCAGCGGCGGAACTGTCAGACCGCCGCCACTTCGCCGGCCTTCGCGGCGGTTTCCGGCCATCTTCTTGATGCACGCACCACATGCCCAGAAATAGGACATCCCGGCGCTTCATTTGACGTCAGCGGCGCGGCCATCGGAGCCGCGACGGCGCCGCGATGGCGCCGCACGCGCCGCCTGAAGCTCGCGGCGGTGGCGCCCGTTCCTGTAGCGGCGTGATTTCACTGCTTCCGGCGGTGGTTTTCGATGGGGCTTGTTGGTTTCCAAGGTTGTTCGACCTCCTGAGTTTATTTCCGGCATCAATTTCACCAGATCTTGGCCGTAGGTGGTGGTTCCGAAGACGTGGGCGGCGGCAGATTATTCGGCGGCCAACGGGGGCCTTTTCCGACCATCTTTTGCCCTCGGGCTCTTCACGAAAGTTGTTCGGAACGACGAGAACTAATAGTCTTTGATCACGCGACTCCAGATTTGGCCAATTGGCGGCGGATCATGGTGGCATAGTGGTGGTGCAACGGTGGCGCTAGCTCCGAGGATTTTTCCGGTGAGCTACCTTAGGGCTTTCGAAGAGCTCGTCATGGGTTGGTCTCCCATTCGCTAGTGTGTGAGTTGGTCTCCCGTTCTCTTTGATTCGGATTCGGGCATGGACTTTTCATTTCGTGACCGGGTCTGGGTCTTAGTGCGGGGGATGTGGCATCCTCGGTTTGGGGTGTTACATTTCTTTGCTCCTTATGGCCTCTCTTGTATGTCTTATGCTTGAGTGTGCTTGTAATGTGATGTGCTATGATGTTATTTGATGAATAATATGCTTGATTAACTTGTTATGTGTTTGATTCAAGTGTTGATTAAGTGATATGTTCTTGATGCTCCGACTTTGCTTAAAGAGTGAATTGATTATGACTTGCGTTGCATCATTTGCATTCATACGCATATGCCGAGCGTTTATATGGTTTATTTTGAGTCTAAGGTTGTGTTTGATGTTTGTCTTGTTCAGAGGAGTATCCAATTGGTGTCGATTTCGCTCCGTAGGCTTTGGTTGGGTCCCCGTTTGCCCGTTTTCGTCGGTGTAAGGTGAGGTTAGGTTATAGATATACCCTAATGAAATATGACCGGTATGTTTGCATGCGAGTATAAGCCCTCTCTATATATGTATATAAGTGTGAGCTAAGAATACGTGTGATTACGTGATATGCTTTAGAATATGATTATGTTAGAGATATGATTGTGCTAAGTACAAGGTATGAATATGACTATGTTGGAAACAAGATTATGTTAAGTATAAGTAAGATTATACTAGGACTATGATTATGTTAGAATTATGATCTGTTAAGCGTCATGTTAGAATATGTTATGCTAGTAATACGTTAGGAAAGTGTTGGAATATGAATAAGTTGAATTATGAATATGCTAGGGTTATGTAACGCTTTATGATTATGATATGTTTATGCTTATGCCTCCGCTTATGCTATGTTCTTGAGGTTATGTGTAACATCCCGATCGTTCGGATTTCCAGGTACGCCTTAACGTGAGGGTTTTATGTGCTTTAAATTATTTAATTATGTATTTGAATGTTATTTTAATGCTTATATGATTATTTGAATTAATATGAAATTAATTGTTTATATTCTTGAACTTTGATTTCAAACGTTTAAGTTTCGTATGCTCGTAATTTGCTCGTTATGTGCCGGAATTCAATTCCGATTTTTGTGAAAATTTGGTATGCGTGATATACGTGAGTTATGAAGGTGTTTGTATGCTCGTTTTATGTTTTCGGGTTCGTTTGTCGAGGTTTTTAAACCTTAAGTATTTGACGAGGGACATGAGGGCCTAACTAGTTTTAGCGCGCCTCTTGTTCCGGAGGCCATAACTTGAGCTAGGGAATTCGGATTCGAATTCCGGAAGATGAGTTGGACTCGTAACGAAGAGATGAAGCCAAGGAACCTGATTTGGTATTTTTCTAAGCCCGTTTGGACCCTCGTTTTTCGCCCGGAACGAACAGCTTGTGCTTAAGCCACCTTCTTTGACTAGTCTTGTACTTGTGGGGCCAATTTAACTCAACCTAAGCCTAACCCTTGATAACTTGACTTGAGTTAAGTCTCTCCCTCTCCCTTATCAGCTGAAAAACGAGCCAAACCCCCTCATTTTGTGCAGCAACAGATCGAGAGAGAAGAGAAGAGAAGAAGAAGAAAGAAGCCCTCTCCCATGTCTTGTGATTTTGAAGCCAATCTTCTCCATATTTCTTCATACCTTAAAGGTAAGTATATTTATGTATTCTCCTCTCTTCTATGCTTCATTTGATCCTTGAAATTCATGATATGCATCAGATTTAATAAGGTTATGGAGACTTGCATGAATAGTTAGGGTTAGAGGTCATTTGTTGCTTTCTTGCCTTAGCTTGAATTTGTGGCTGATTTGAGGCTTCTTTGGGGCTTATATGAACTCCTTTGCTTCCATTATTGATTCTTACTTCATTCTAGATGTGTTAGGGTTGTTTTCTCTTTGGTAACATGATTGAAACCTTGAGTTTTTGGCCATGAAACTTGAAAACCGAACTGCTGCAAATCTGCTCCCCTGTTTTGGAACCGCTGTGACGTTTTGTGCTTCGTTGCTTGAGCTAATGACTTCCAATTCATGTGAATTTGCATGGAGATGTTGTATACTAATTTCTTTATATGTTAGCCCTGCTCTTGCAAGTTTTTAGATCCATTTTCAGATCCTAATCGAAGTATGATGGCCTGTTTGTATGCTTTGCTCGAACCGAACTGCTGCTGTTGCATTTTGTGATTTCTTGGTGGTTCTAATGTGCTCCAATTCGTGTCAATTTGCATATACATGGAGTATATTAGTTTCTTATCATGTTAGTGTTCATCCCCTAAAGTTTTAGCTTCTTTTTCAGCTCCTAAGTACTTGATCATGGCATGATTGAGCTCATATGTCCGTTTTTGGTGCTCCAGAGTTACTGCATGATTTCGGTGACCTTAACGAGTGATTTAGCCTTTGAGTTCTAAATGAAATATGTTCCTAACATGCTAAATATGTTGTATATCAAGTTTCATAATATTTGGAGTTGATTTGCTATGCTTTTGGACTGATTTTGTTTAGGGTCAGTTTTGCCGGTAAAACTTTGTATGCAATTTTGGCCTGTACCGAGACACGCCCGTGTCTCATTTGCACTGAAATGTGAGACACGGGCGTGTCATGCTTCCTGGGCATGTCTGGACTGAGCCACGGGCGTGGCTCAGCTTAGTTAAGTTGAGGGACACCCCCGTGTCCCTCCCCTTGCGCAGCCCTTGGTTTTCCTTTTTGGTTTTTGGTTTGTTTCACCTCTTTATTTCCTTTATCTTCGTTTGTGATGAACTATGAACTTGTTTTACTAAGTGTTGGGAGTATTTTGGTTCGATTTCATATCATTTGGGTGAGATTTAGACATGCTTTTGTTGAATGTCGTTTATGTGCGTTTTGTGGCGTTTGTGATTTACATAACCCATTTCCCTTGTCTTGTGATTTGTTCTTGTTTTCATACTTTGGAAATATGTTATATGAGGTAATAGTGTGTACGTAGTAGAGTTTTGTGTAAGATTGAGTACGTTTGAATGTGTGTCGAACTTAATTTACTTCAATGCTCTTATTTGTTTAAATGTTAGATCTTGTGCTTTGAATTTCTTGAATTGATTGGAAACGTGTAATTATGAATTCGAATGAAAGTGATCGAAGGATTGAATGACTTGATTATATGATTTAAATTCCTTAATAGTGCACATGAACGTGTTCATGACATAATATCATCTTTTATGCAATCATACGCATTCGCCGAGCGTCAATATGGTTCATTTGAGTCTAAGTTTGCCTCTTGCTCTTTGTTTTGCTCTTAGGTTCATCCCGTTATTGAGGAAGTGGTTCGTTTGACTCCTTTTGGTCCGTTTTGGTTGGTTTGCTCGTCCAGGTGAGGTTTTCTTTCCTTTTAGTTATGATGACCTAAGACCCTAATTGAATTTCGAACCCGCATGCGACTTATATATGTATATATATAGATATGTGTTTGGATACGTATTTCGTGGGATTTGTCCCGTTTGCTTTAAGAATTTGAAAACGCTTTTATAAGTATATAAGCTCTATTTTCTTTTGTTTTGACAAGCTTTGTTAAGTGTGTGTGTGTTTGTAAGCGTGATAAGATTTGTGGATAAGCTTCGCCTGGTAAGTTTGATAAGTGCAAGTATAAGTGTAAGTGTAAGTTTGGGCCCCGGAGAAGTGGTATGTGATCCCGGGTCGGCCATGGGGTCGCCGGGCTCTCTCATCAACACGACTCCACAAAAGGGAGATTTCGCCCATCCTCGGGAGGTCGAGGGGAAGGCGGGTCTTCTTGAGCCGGCGGTGTGCTTAGTGACCCGTCGAAGGAGCGGGTGGATCCCCCGTCTCATTCAGCTTTCAGCAGGGGTTGAGAGGGGCACCTCTCTCCCCAAAACGGTGTTGGGGTGGAGTTGGGTTATGATTTATTTTGTTTTCGTTTCGCCTTGGTGTATGGAGTAAGTAAGGGTGATGGATTTAAGCTTTCAGTTCGTTATGTCTTCGTTTAGGGTTGTGAAACGGGGGCGGATTTCTAAACTCTAACACTTGACTGAATTTGGCCTTTGGCTCCAAACTTCTTTCTTTATATATATTACCACGGGTTAAATGTTTTAGAATGCAAAAACCACGCCTGGTTCACGAACCCCTTTCAGCTTTGTATATGCTTTGCTCTTACATATATGTATGGGTGCGTGTGTTAGCCCCCTCACCAGTCTCTAGGACTGACCCTCGTTATTTCTATCTTTTTCCCCCTCTGATTTGAGTTGCAGGTACCCGTTCTGAGGTGTTGGAGCTAGGCGGTTGTCTTTGAATCGGCTTTGAGGATAGCTTGAGTCTCATGCATGGCATTTTCGTTTCTTTATGCTTTTTGGCTAATTCTGAATTATGTATAAGTTATGCCTCCAATTCGAAATTGTAAAGTTTGTATAGATTGAAGCGAAAGTTTGATATGTCTTGAGTATGTTCATTTGCTTTATGAGATTCTGGTGCTTCCGCATTCGTTACTTGTTTTATTGCGTGCTCTGAGTAGGGTCTAGACCGCCTAGCTTAGGTTAGATTTTTTTGTTTGTCACCCGTTCGCCGTGACTTGATACGTGGACGGAGTTCCCATTTCGCTTCACGTGTTGGGTTATGGTGCGGGGGATGTGGCGCCCTTCGCTTCGGGGTGTTACATCCTTAGGTGGTATCAGAGCTCTAGGTTGCAAAACCGGAGCTCTAGTGTCTTGTCCGGTTTGTCTAGGTCTTTCGGCGTAGGATTATGTGAGTATTTTCATTCACCATCATCATTTTGTGACTTTTATGATTTTTTTTGTATTAATTGTTTACATGAACATGCACTAAACCCTTCCACGCATCGATATTTCTTGAATTTTGGTTCTTATTCAGGATGTCGTCTCAACGCACAACCATGGGAGAAGAACAAATGCCATCGGTATACCAAGAATTCCGGAATTGCAACCCTCCTATGTGGTTTGGAGGCGATGATGTGAAAGCCGAGCAATGGATTTCTGAGATTTCATGGATTTGGGATACTCTATCGGGAACATCACAAGATAGAGTGAATTGCACTTCCCATGTACTTAAAGGACAAGCTTTGATTTGGCTTAAGGAAACAAGATTGTGGTTTGAGAGATCCAGGGAAGAGTTTACATGGGAGAATTTTATCCGGGAATTCCACAACAAATACATTCCTTCGAGTGTAAGAATAAAGAGACTTCAAGAATTTCGAGATCTCCAACAAGACTTAAGGATGGCTGAAAATCACCTGGAGGAACTAGAGAGATCGGGCCCGTATGCCACACCGGTTATTAATAACTACCGACTTAAGGCCCAAAATTTCATGCAAGGACTCAAGGGTGAAATTCAACAAGCCCTCTCTACTTCAACGGTCAACCATTGGTCGGAGGCAATGAAGAAGGTGGTTCAACGCGAGATGGATAAGCAACATTTGAAATCCCACACTCTTCAATTGGGACAAGGATCCGGTTCGAACTCAAGGTTGGGCAAGAGGCCGACACCACAAGAAAAGCCCCATGATTCTCAAGACGTTAAACCATCCAATAAGAAGAAGAAACCACGACAATCGAAACCGAATCCGGAGCTTACCTTAACGGCTCCAATTCGATGTGCTTTTTGTAAGGGTCCGAATCATGTGGAAGGGCAATGTCGGAAGAAGTTGGGTGCTTGCTTTAAGTGTGGTGAGATCGGACACATGGTAAATAGTTGCCCATACCAATTCAAGCTAAGATCTTCAACGAGCCGTAACTCCGGATTTCCGATTCCAACCCAAGTGCAAGTTAATCTTAACCCCACTACTTCGGTGAAAGGTACACGAAACATTCATGGCATCTCATTTCATGCATATTTTAACCTTGGGAAACCCACGTGCTTACTGCTTTATTCCTTGTTCTTCGGTGGGTCTTGATTATAATTGTTGTGTAATTGTTTTCCTTCTTGTTCTTGTTCATTGTGTGTTTCCTTCCCTTTGTGACTCTTGCTTGTAATGTGTTTCCTTCCCTTCTCAGTTTTGCTCGTTATATGTTTCTTTTCCTTTTTAGTTCTTGCTTGGAATGTGCTTCATTTTCTTCTTAGCTTTGCTTGTTGTTTATGTCTTTCCCTTCTTAATTCTTGCTTATTGTGTGCTTTATCTTCTTTTGTGTTAACCCTTTTTGTGGGGAGAGCTTTTGGTGTGGAGTGTTCGTGAGTGTTTGGTGAGTTGTGAGGGTCAACTGCTGTTGGTCGGCTTGTCTGGAGGCGTCTTGTTCTCATTGAAGATAGCGGATGCTTTTAGGAGGTCCGTCAGGGACTCAATGATATCTTCGGGTATTAGATTGAAGGCTAGCCCGTTAATATTTCCCGTAGAAGAACCGAGGATTGCCTCAGAGTAAGAGGTACGGTTTTGAGTGGGAAGAGGCGGTTGAAGAGAGTTACCCACGGTATTGGCTCTTGCCTAACTGAAGGTACAAAAGGCTACCTTGTTTCCAACCGAGGCATAAAGGAAGGCCTTTGTTGTGTGCTGCTCGTAGAAGAACGGTAGCCTACGCCTTAAGGAGTGCAAGGTCACGAGTTTACCCCACTCAGGGTTGAGGTTGTTCGGAGTTTTGGGACCCGGATATTCTGGCATAAGAAAGACGTTATGGACTTTGTGTAGTAATGTCTACGTGCCAAGGTTGAGAATTCTCCAACTACTCCCGAATCTTTATTTGGGAAGTAGGGGCAAACGCCTAGGACTTTGTGTCCGGTTCGCTATTTAAGGAGATAGGGTCTCAAGAGGAGTTGTGATCAGAGTGGCGCAGCGGAAGTGTGGAGTTAGACTTGTCTTCGAAGCCGTTCAAGATTCTCCTTAGGACCTGAGGACAGGTCCTTTTGAAGGAGGGGAGTTTGTAACATCCCGATCGTTCGGATTTCCAGGTACGCCTTAACGTGAGGGTTTTATGTGCTTTAAATTATTTAATTATGTATTTGAATGTTATTTTAATGCTTATATGATTATTTGAATTAATATGAAATTAATTGTTTATATTCTTGAACTTTGATTTCAAACGTTTAAGTTTCGTATGCTCGTAATTTGCTCGTTATGTGCCGGAATTCAATTCCGATTTTTGTGAAAATTTGGTATGCGTGATATACGTGAGTTATGAAGGTGTTTGTATGCTCGTTTTATGTTTTTGGGTTCGTTTGTCGAGGTTTTTAAACCTTAAGTATTTGACGAGGGACATGAGGGCCTAACTAGTTTTAGCGCGCCTCTTGTTCCGGAGGCCATAACTTGAGCTAGGGAATTTGGATTTGAATTCCGGAAGATGCGTTGGACTCGTAACGAAGAGATGAAGCCAAGGAACCTGATTTGGTATTTTTCTAAGCCCGTTTGGACCCTCGTTTTTCGCCCGGAACGAACAGCTTGTGCTTAAGCCACCTTCTTTGACTAGTCTTGTACTTGTGGGGCCAATTTAACTCAACCTAAGCCTAACCCTTGATAACTTGACTTGAGTTAAGTCTCTCCCTCTCCCTTATCAGCTGAAAAACGAGCCAAACCCCCTCATTTTGTGCAGCAACAGATCGAGAGAGAAGAGAAGAGAAGAAGAAAGAAGCCCTCTCCCATGTCTTGTGATTTTGAAGCCAATCTTCTCCATATTTCTTCATACCTTAAAGGTAAGTATATTTATGTATTCTCCTCTCTTCTATGCTTCATTTGATCCTTGAAATTCATGATATGCATCAGATTTAATAAGGTTATGGAGACTTGCATGAATAGTTAGGGTTAGAGGTCATTTGTTGCTTTCTTGCCTTAGCTTGAATTTGTGGCTGATTTGAGGCTTCTTTGGTGCTTATATGAACTCCTTTGCTTCCATTATTGATTCTTACTTCATGCTAGATGTGTTAGGGTTGTTTTCTCTTTGGTAACATGATTGAAACCTTGAGTTTTTGGCCATGAAACTTGAAAACCGAACTGCTGCAAATCTGCTCCCCTGTTTTGGAACCGTTGTGACGTTTTGTGCTTCGTTGCTTGAGCTAATGACTTCCAATTCATGTGAATTTGCATGGAGATGTTTTATACTAATTGCTTTATATGTTATCCCTGCTCTTGCAAGTTTTTAGATCCATTTTCAGCTCCTAATCGAAGTATGATGGCCTGTTTGTATGCTTTGCTCGAACCGAACTGCTGCTGTTGCATTTTGTGATTTCTTGGTGGTTCTAATGTGCTCCAATTCGTGTCAATTTGCATATACATGGAGTATATTAGTTTCTTATCATGTTAGTGTTCATCCCCTAAAGTTTTAGCTTCTTTTTCAGCTCCTAAGTACTTGATCATGGCATGATTGAGCTCATATGTCCGTTTTTGGTGCTCCAGAGTTGCTGCATGATTTCGGTGACCTTAACGCGTGATTTAGCCTTTGAGTTCTAAATGAAATATGTTCCTAACATGCTAAATATGTTGTATATCAAGTTTCATAATATTTGGAGTTGATTTGCTATGCTTTTGGACTGATTTTGTTTAGGGTCAGTTTTGCCGGTAAAACTTTGTATGCAATTTTGGCCTGTACCGAGACACCCCCGTGTCTCATTTGCACTGAAATGTGAGACACGGGTGTGTCATGCTTCCTGGGCATGTCTGGACTGAGCCACGGGCGTGGCTCAGCTTAGTTAAGTTGAGGGACACCCCCGTGTCCCTCCCCTTGCGCAGCCCTTGGTTTTCCTTTTTGGTTTTTGGTTTGTTTCACCTCTTTATTTCCTTTATCTTCGTTTGTGATGAACTATGAACTTGTTTTACTAAGTGTTGGGAGTATTGTGGTTCGATTTCATATCATTTGGGTGAGATTTAGACATGCTTTGGTTGAATGTCGTTTATGTGCGTTTTGTGGCGTTTGTGATTTACATAACCCATTTCCCTTGTCTTGTGATTTGTTCTTGTTTTCATACTTTGGAAATATGTTATATGAGGTAATAGTGTGTACGTAGTAGAGTTTTGTGTAAGATTGAGTACGTTTGAATGTGTGTCGAACTTAAGTTACTTCAATGCTCTTATTTGTTTAAATGTTAGATCTTGTGCTTTGAATTTCTTGAATTGATTGGAAACGTGTAATTATGAATTCGAATGAAAGTGATCGAAGGATTGAATGACTTGATTATATGGTTTAAATTCCTTAATAGTGCACATGAACGTGTTCATGACATAATATCATCTTTTATGCAATCATACGCATTCGCCGAGCGTCAATATGGTTCATTTGAGTCTAAGTTTGCCTCTTGCTCTTTGTTTTGCTCTTAGGTTCATCCCGTTGTTGAGGAAGTGGTTCGTTTGACTCCTTTTGGTCCGTTTTGGTTGGTTTGCTCGTCCAGGTGAGGTTTTCTTTCCTTTTAGTTATGATGACCTAAGACCCTAATTGAATTTCGAACCCGCATGCGACTTATATATGTATATATATAGATATGTGTTTGGATACGTATTTCGTGGGATTTGTCCCGTTTGCTTTAAGAATTTGAAAACGCTTTTATAAGTATATAAGCTCTATTTTCTTTTGTTTTGACAAGCTTTGTTAAGTGTGTGTGTGTTTGTAAGCGTGATAAGATTTGTGGATAAGCTTCGCCTGGTAAGTGTGATAAGTGCAAGTATAAGTGTAAGTGTAAGTTTGGGCCCCGGAGAAGTGGTATGTGATCCCGGGTCGGCCATGGGGTCGCCGGGCTCTCTCATCAACACGACTCCACAAAAGGGAGATTTCGCCCATCCTCGGGAGGTCGAGGGGAAGGTGGGTCTTCTTGAGCCGGCGGTGTGCTTAGTGACCCGTCGAAGGAGCGGGTGGATCCCCCGTCTCATTCAGCTTTCAGCAGGGGTTGAGAGGGGCACCTCTCCCCAAAACGGTGTTGGGGTGGAGTTGGGTTATGATTTATTTTGTTTTCGTTTCGCCTTGGTGTATGGAGTAAGTAAGGGTGATGGATTTAAGCTTTCAGTTCGTTATGTCTTCGTTTAGGGTTGTGAAACGGGGGCGGATTTCTAAACTCTAAAACTTGACTGAATTTGGCCTTTGGCTCCAAACTTCTTTCTTTATATATATTACCACGGGTTAATTGTTTTAGAATGCAAAAACCACGCCTGGTTCACGAACCCCTTTCAGCTTTGTATATGCTTTGCTCTTACATATATGTATGGGTGCGTGTGTTAGCCCCCTAACCAGTCTCTAGGACTGACCCTCGTTATTTCTATCTTTTTCCCCCTCTGATTTGAGTTGCAGGTACCCGTTCTGAGGTGTTGGAGCTAGGCGGTTGTCTTTGAGTCGGGTTTGAGGATAGCTTGAGTCTCATGCATGGCATTTTCGTTTCTTTATGCTTTTTGGCTAATTCTGAATTATGTATAAGTTATGCCTCCAATTCGAAATTGTAAAGTTTGTATAGATTGAAGCGAAAGTTTGATATGTCTTGAGTATGTTCATTTGCTTTATGAGATTCTGGTGCTTCCGCATTCGTTACTTGTTTTATTGCGTGCTCTGAGTAGGGTCTAGACCGCCTAGCTTAGGTTGGATTTTTTTGTTTGTCACCCGTTCGCCGTGACTTGATACGTGGACGGAGTTCCCATTTCGCTTCACGTGTTGGGTTATGGTGCGGGGGATGTGGCGCCCTTCGCTTCGGGGTGTTACATTATGTACCTCCGGTATGATATGCACTTGGTCGTGGACCTTGTTTTGCTCGGTTTATGGTAAGATTTTGCTTCCGTTATGTGACGCCCGAACGTGGGTCATCCACATCCCCTGCACCTAGACTCGGACTCACGCATGTAATGGAAGTCCATACATGAGCCTAGTCTAAGCGAACGAGGACCTAAACACACCCACTAGGCTAAGCGGGGCTAAACCGGAGACCAGAGTGCGCAAAAGAATTTGCAGAAAAACGGAAGCAACCAAGATCAACATTCATTAAAACCAGCATTAATATTCACATTGCCACACCGGGCCAAAAGAATGATATACAAGATCAAGAATCCCAAAATATCAAACAAGAGTTCATAAAACTCTTGAAACACAAAAGTATGAAATGCAGACTCAACCTAGACCAGCTAGTACGACACCAGGCGCACTTTCCTGCCTAGCTCGAGCAACCCTGCACTAAAGGTGGAAAAAGGAGAGGGTCAGTCCAAACACTTGACTGAGTGAGGGGGCTAACGCACACCCACACACTATATAAGTATATCAAATCAAGTAACAAAGGCGATATCTATGAACCGGGCTAGGGTTTTGCAAGCCAAAACCTTTAAAAGAATACGTATATATACAAACAAATCCCATCCCAATTCATAATCCATCTAGCATAAACAGAAACAAAGATCCGGCGAGTACGAATCATCCCTAACTCCTCAGAATATCATAAAACATATCAGAATCATAAATCAATCCTTCCCCATCCAATGGAAATCGGGAATCAAACCCAATTCGCCTACTTAACATATGCACGGGGGTTGCGATCCCACAACGTGCTCGAAGATCCACTCCTCATCAACCTCCTGGAATCGCGTGTGTCACCACGAATGGGAATCATGCACAGGTATAACCCGACGGCCCTTGCCGTTCCGGGACTCCTTACCCACAATTCCCGGGGCCCAACATACTTACCGGAACCAAATCCCATATTTCAGGGCTTACCTCGCACCAAACATAATAAAAACGCACCAAAACTTAAGCTTACTTACGCTTATACGTATATCTTTTCCATAAAGTTTGTAAAAGTTCTCATAAGGCCATAATCGTATCTTAAACAGTCATACACAAAAGAATATATAAGATATATATATATTCGCATGCGGGATTAAAATCATCACATTTCGGCCATAGGTCAATAACTAATACAGAAAGATCCTAAACCTCACCTTGAAACAAAAGAACCGGTAGCAAAAAGGGTTGATCCGACACCTAAGCCTCAGGCTCAACAACGTCCTGGGGTAGCTCTGAGACAAACAAACATAATACCCAAGACTTAGACTAAAAAATGTACCAATTAGACGCTCGGCAATGCTTATGAATGCAATGGATGCGTATGAGATGCACAAACGTATCTTAAGGAACATAATGAGGCATATTAAACCAAATCTTGATCAAATGAATAGTAGAAAATTTCCTAGATCCCCTATACTTTTGAGTACCGGCGGAAAAATTTTGAGTACCTACTCAACTGACGGTTTCAAGTAAAACGCCCCTGTACATTTGAGTACCAGTGAAAATAATTTTGAGTATCTACTCAACTGCCGACTTTAAAAGTGCAAATTCGGCCAAAACAAATCCAAACCAAGCAAGAACACTCCAAAGCAAAACTCAACACCAACATAAAGCTATGAAATCAGGCATTAACATATATGGTATCAAAAAGCATCAAAGAGACATGAGATCAAATGCACATTCTCAAAGAAACGCACACAAACGCATTTAAGAGCAAAAACCGGTAAGGTTTGCATTCAAGAAGCCAAAATGAAATCAAAACTCAACATTAAGTCACCAAAGTAAATAAAACTCATCTATCACCTAATATAGCATTCAAATGCTCAAATGGGGAGAAGGGGATCAAGGGTTCTTGCCCAAAACTCAATCAAAATCCAACAAGCATGCTTGAAATCATCAAATAGACACACATAAGGCACAAATTGATCAAAAACTCCAATACCCTAGCTTTCTCCCACAAACCCACAAGTCTCATAAATGTTATAACCCCCTAATCCAACTACCAAACAAAGGAATCAATAAATGACCCAAGAATATGCAACAACCACCACAATGAATGCTTACAAGTGCAACAAGAACCAAGGAAAAGCAAGAATGCAACAAGTGCCATGAGACCCCCTTACTATTTACCCTCTTGCCCAAAACAGCTTCCCAACATAAATTCAAATATCAAGATGCATAAATGAGGTCACTGAAGCATGTAGATTACAAAAATAAACTTACCAAGCAAAGAAATTAAACACCCATGAGTCTTGGAGCTTGGGGTCTTGCACAACAATGGAGTTTGAAGGTTTTAAGCTTCCTTTCTCTTCTTTTTCTGATAGGTCACGATTTGGGGGAGGGAAAATGAGGAAAAGGGGCTGATTTGGTATATGAGAGAGAAAGAGAAAGTCAACAAGTAGGGCTATGGGTCCCACATAGGTATTTTAGGTGTGTTTCTTGTACGTATAAGTATTCGGGTAGGTATTTCGGTCCAAAAAGAATACGGAGGGCTCAAGACCAACACAAAAACATATAATCAAGTTCTCGAATCATATTAGACACGTAAACACGCTCAAGAATCGAAAATCACAAAGCACGTAACAACGAGCAACAAGGAATTCACGTTTCACGTACGTTCACATAATTCACGTAATTCACTTAATTTCAAATAATACAAGTAATTTAGATAAGAAAGGAATAAGCAAAGAGGTTAAACAAATAAATAAATCACATAATTAATAATTAAAACGCGCACATAATGCGTACCTCTTCGTCCGGCGGATCGGGGTGTCACAATCTCCCCTCCTTAAAAAGGACTCGTCCTCAAGTCCAATCCGACTCCTCAAACAACCCCGGATATAACCTTCTCATCTTTTCTTCGGTTTCCCATGTCGATTCCTCGGACTTCTGATCCCTCCAAAGAACTCTTACCAACGGAATCTGTTTATTCCTCAATTCCTGAATCTTTCTATCTTGAATTGCAACCGGATCCTTTACTATAGTTAAATCCGGCTTAACTTGAACATCCTCAACGGAGATGATAGAACCTTCATCGGGAAAGAACTTCCGAAGTTGTGAAACATGAAAAACATTATGAATTCCGGTTAATTGTGGCGGCAAGTCCAATCTATACGCCGTTTCTCCAATCCTTTCCAAGATCTCATACGGCCCAAGGTATCGTGGGTTGAGTTTCCCACCTTTACCTATTCGAGTGAAGCCCTTTCTAGGGGATGCTTTCAAGAATACCTTATCTCCGACTTCGAACTCGAGGGGCCTTCTTCTCTTATCGGCGTAACTCTTCTGTCTATCTTGTGCCGCTTTTATTCTCTGCTGAATCACACGGACCTTCTCAATTGTTGCCTCAATATCATTTCTTGGCGTTGCTCTTATTAACCGATCTTTCTTAGTCCACTTCCAATCATCTATCTCCCAATAGACCGGTGATCTACACTTTCTCCCGTACAAAGCCTCGTATGGAGCCATCTTTATTGAGGCTTGGTAGCTATTAATATATGCAAACTCAACCAACGGGAGATGATCATCCCACCTATCTTGAAAATCCAAAGCACATGCCCGGAGCATGTCTTCCAAATACTGTATTAACCGCTCAGATTGCCCATCTGTCTGAGGATGCGAAGCTGTACTAAAGAGAAGTTTAGTGTCTAAGTGCTTTTGTAAATTCTGCCAGAAAAACCGAAGTAAACCTTGGGCCACGGTCTGAAACGATGCTCTTTGGAACTCCATGTAGCCGAACGATCTCCTTACAATACAATTCTGCCAACTTCGGAACCTTGTCGGTCATCCGAACCTTAAGAAAGTGTGCTGACTTGGTTAACCTATCCACGATAACCCATATTCCATCGTACCCTCCTTTTACTCTGGGCAAGCCGGACACGAAATCCATAGTCACCTGATCCCACTTTGATTCGGGAATCGGAAGTGGTTGGAGAGTTCCCCTCGGCTTCTGATGTTCTGCTTTAACTCTTTGGCAGGTGAGACAACGCTTCACAAAGTTAGCGACGTCCCTTTTCATTCCATTCCACCAGAATCTCTCTTTCAAGTCCCGATACAATTTCGTACTTCCCGGATGGATGGAATATCTCGAGCGATGCGCCTCCTTAAGTATAATCCTCTTGAGCTCTTCTGGGGCACATACTCTCGCTTTAAATCTCAATAAACCCAACTCATCAAAGTTAAACTTCGGATTAGGTGCCCGTTCTAACCTCTTCACCAACTTCTGTAAACCCGGATCCGATTTCTGAGCATCTAACAACTGATTGAACAACTCTGGTTGCACGGTAAGATTAGCTAACCAACAAGCTGAAGCCACCAAACTTGGACCTGAACTAGAAGAACCCATCTCCAAACTAGCCAAGCTTGCCTTCCTACTCAGAGCATCGGCTAGAACATTAGCTTTACCCGGATGGTATTGAATCTTGCAATCATAATCTTCTAAGAACTCCATCCAACGCCTCTGTCTAACGTTCAACTCCTTCTGAGTGAATAAGTACTTGAGGCTCTTATGGTCGGTAAACACTTCGAAGGTGGCCCGTGCAAGTAGTGTCTCCATTTCATCAATGCGAAAACCACGGCGGCTAATTCAAGATCATGTGTTGGGTAATTCTTCTCATGCTCCTTCAACTTCCTTGAAGCATAAGCAACCACCCGACCATGTTGCATTAAAACAGCTCCTAAACCTTCCTTGGAAGCATCTGTGTACACTGCATATCCATCTATACCCTCGGGCAACACAAGAATCGGCGCCGAAGTTAACCTTTCCTTAAGAATCTGAAAGCTTTCCTCACACTTGTCATTCCATTCAAATTTCTCATCTTTCTTGGTTAAATGAGTCAACGGGGCCGCGATCTTAGAGAAATCCTGAACAAAGCGACGATAATACCCCGCTAACCCTAAGAAACTCCTTATCTCCGAGGCATTCTTCGGCCTTTCCCAATTAGCAACCGTCTCCACCTTCGATGGATCAACTTCTATACCATTTCCCGAAATAATGTGGCCCAGAAACATCACCCGGTCGATCCAGAACTCGCATTTACTGAACTTGGCATAAAGCTTATGTTTCCTTAGCGTCTCCAACACGATCCTCAAGTGCTGAGCATGCTCTTCGGTCGACTTTGAGTACACAAGGATGTCGTCAATAAAGATTACCACGAATTTGTCCAAGAATTCCCTAAACACCCTGTGCATCATATCCATGAACACTGCAGGAGCATTTGTCAACCCAAACGGCATCACAACAAACTCAAAATGCCCGTAACGCGTATTGAACCCTGTCTTGGATATGTCCTCCTCCCTAATCCGCAGTTGGTAATAACCCTGCCTTAAGTCCAATTTAGAATATACACGAGAACCCTGCAGAAGGTCGAATAGCTCTTCAATGTGAGGCAAAGGGTATTTATTCTTGACTGTTATTCTGTTCAACTCTCGGTAATCTATGCACATCCGTAGCGTCCCATCCTTCTTCTTTACAAACAAGATGGGAGCACCCCACGGAGAAGTGCTCGGACGGATGTACCCATATGAGAGAAGCTCATCAAGCTGCGTCTTAAGCTCCTTAAGTTCTGCTGGAGCCATTCTGTAGGGAGTCTTCGAGAAAGGCTCTGATCCGGGATGAAGGTCTATGACAAATTCGATGTCCCTATCCGGAGGCAAGGAGCCTAGGCTTTCAGGGAAAACATCGAGAAACTCTTGTACGACCTCCGTCTCTTTGAGTTTGGCCTGATCCTTGGGTTTATTCAAAAGATAGGCCACGAAACCCACTGCGCCGTCCCGGATCAATTCTCTAGCCTCTAAGAAAGAAACAAACGGGCTTGCCTTCAACCTCTCGCCCGTGAACACAACTGAGCCCAAGCGTACTTTCTTATCCCTACAATCCATTACCGCCCTGTGCTCGTAGAGCCAATCCATACCCAAGATTACACCATATCTCTTCATAACCATTTCAATCAAGTCAGCCACAAACACCCGATCTTCAAAACTAACCGGACAACCCCGATAGATCCTGCAAATATTTACACTACCACCCAACGGAGAAGATATCACATAGTCATGCGCACACAAAGAAACAGGCAAGCACAACGAGGAAGCAACATCCCGGGAAATAAAGGAATGAGTGGCCCCGGGATCAAACAACGCGTGCAATGAAATGCCATGAATGTTTATTGTACCTTCCACCACGGCATTTGGGTCGATCTCGGCATTTTCTTCCTCCTCTCCTCCGAGTGCATAGGCCCGAGCTTGAATAGCCGGCCTTTGATTTCCTCCTTGAGCATTCATTTGCCTCTTCTTCGGACAAGCATTCACCATATGATCCGGTGATCCACATCCGTAACATCTGTTGTGAAATCGAAAGCATTTCTCCACCGGATGATTCCCCTGACAATGCGTGCAACGAATCGGGGCCAGAAGTGCTAAAGGTTGATGCTTTTGCCCTGCCGGTTTGAATTGCTTGTTTTGGGGCTTGGTTTGAGGGAAAACTTGATATGCGGGTCTCTTCCCAAACTTGTTTGATCTACCCGAGCTAGACCCTTGGCTAAAATGGAAACTTTTCCTCTTCATCACAACCCTCTCTTCAACCCTCAAGGCTTTCTCGGTCACTTTCGCCCACGTAGTAACATTTGAAGCGGCTAACGCGTCCTTCATGTCCTCGCAAAGGCCTTGGAAGAATTGTGAGGCCTTGCTCTCATCGTCGTTGGCTATGTTCGGGCAATAGTGTGAAAGCCTTTCGAATTCATTGATATATTCCGTAACCGTCATCTTCCCTTGTTTCAATTCCATGAACTCTCTCATCCTTCGGCTCCTAACAGCTTGCGGGATATATTTGTTCTTGAATTCTCGCACAAAGACATCCCACGTGATCTCCTCACCAATAGCTTCCAACTTCACTTCCACACTAGACCACCACTCGAAAGCTTGCCCTTGTATCATTGTCAACGTGCTTTGCAACTTCTCCATCAGCCCACAAGGTATGAGATTCCATATGCGATTGACTTGCACTAGCCATTGCTCGGCTTGAACGTCGGTTCCACCTGCAAAGACCGGTGGGTTTTGATTTTTGAATTCCTTGAGCACGGCTAGAATAGCTCCTCCGTTGTTGTTTCCTCCCGGGTTGGCATTATCACGGTCTCGTGCCCGTTGGTCTAGGTAAGTAGCAAGCCGTTCCATAAAGTCACCAAGGTCACGTTGGGGAGGTGGTGGTGGATGAGGATCTTCTTCATGCCTTGGAGAGCGATCTCGGTGATGTCGAGGCTCCGGAGATTCCTCCCTACGATGGTGACGACGAGGAGGCATGATTTCCTACAAAACAAAGATTTCCAATACATATGGGTGTGGGTCAATACATGTTCATGTGCACAATAAAGAAATAAAGACAAATAAGTCACATAAATGCACACAAGGCCACATTGTCCTAAGCCGACCGACCTAGACTCACCCGACACGACTCTAGAGCTCCGGCATTGCATCCGAACGCTCTGATACCACTTAAGGATGTGACGCCCGAACGCGGGTCATCCACATCCACCGCACCTAGACTCGGACTCACGCATGAAATGGAAGTCCATACATGAGCCCTAGTCTAAGCGAACGAGGACCTAAACACACCCACTAGGCTAAGCGGGGCTAAACCGAAGACCAGAGTGGGCAAAAGAATTAGCACAAAAGCGGAAGCAACCAAGATCAACATTCATTAATACCAGCATTAATATTCACATTGCCACACCGGGCCAAAAGAATAATATACAAGATCAAGAATCCCAAAATATCAAACAAGAGTTCATAAAACTCTTGAAACACAAAAGTATGAAATGCAGACTCAACCTAGACCAGCTAGTACGACACCAGACGCACTTCCCCGCCTAGCTCGAGCAACCCTGCACTAAAGGTGGGAAAAGAAGAGGGTCAGTCCAAACACTTGACTGAGTGAGGGGACTAACGCACACCCACACACTATATAAGTATAACAAAGCAAGTAACAAAGGCGATGTCTATGAACCGGGCTAGGGTTTTGCAAGCCAAATCCTTTAAAAGAATACGTATGTATACAAAGAAATCCCATCCCAATTAATAATCCATCTAACATAAATAGAAACAAAGATCTGGCGAGTACAAATCATCCCTAATTCCTCAGAACATCATAAAACATATCGGAATCATAAATCAATCCTTCCCCATCCAATGGCAATCGGGAATCAAACCCAATTCTCCTACTTAACATATGCACGGGGGTTACGATCCCACAACGTGCTCGAAGATCCACGCCTCATCAACCTCCTGGAATCGCGAGTGTCACCACGAATGGGAATCATGCACAGGTATAACCCGACGGCCCTTGCCGTTCCGGGGCTCCTTACCCACAATTCCCGGGGCCCAACATACTTACCGGAACCAAATCCCATATTTCAGGGCTTACCTCGCACCAAACATAATAAAAACGTACCAAAACTTAAGCTTACTTACGCTTATACGTATATCTTTTCCATAAAGTTTGTAAAAGTTCTCATCAGGCCATAATCGTATCTTACACAGTCATACACAAAAGAATATATAAGATATATATATATATATTCGCATGCGGGATTAAAATCATCACATTTCGGCCATAGGTCAATAACTAATACAGAAAGATCCTAAACCTCACCTTGAAACAAAAGAACCGGTAGCAAAAAGGGTTGATCCGACACCTAAGCCTCGGGCTTAACAACGTCCTGGGGTAGCTCTGAGACAAACAAACATAATACCCAAGACTTAGACTAAAAAATATACTAATTAGACGCTCGACAATGCTTATGAATGCAATGGATGCGTATGAGATGCACAAATGTATCTTAAGGAACATAATGAGGCATATTGAACCAAATCTTGATCAAATGAATAGTAGAAAATTTCCTAGATCCCCTATACTTTTGAGTACCGGCGGAAAAATTTTGAGTACCTACTCAACTGACGGTTTCAAGTAAAACGCCCCTGTACTTTTGAGTACCAGTGAAAATAATTTTTGAGTATCTACTCAACTGCCGACTTTAAAAGTGCAAATTCGGCCAAAACAAATCCAAACCAAGCAAGAACACTCCAAAGCCAAACTCAACACCAACATAAAGCTATGAAATCAGGCATTAACATATATGGTATCAAAAAGCATCAAAGAGACATGAGATCAAATGCACATTCTCAAAGAAACGCACACAAACGCATTTAAGAGCAAAAACCGGTAAGGTTTGCATTCAAGAAGCCAAAATGAAATCAAAACTCAACATAAAGTCACCAAAGTAAATAAAACTCATCTATCACCTAATATAGCATTCAAATGCTCAAATGGGGAGAAGGGGATCAAGGGTTCTTGCCCAAAACTCAATCAAAATCCAACAAGCATGCTTGAAATCATCAAATAGACACACATAAGGCACAAATTGATCAAGAACTCCAATACCCTAGCTTTCTCCCACAAACCCACAAGTCTCATAAATGTTATAACCCCCTAATCCAACTACCAAACAAAGGAATCAATAAACGACCCAAGAATATGCAACAACCACCACAATGAATGCTTACAAGTGCAACAAGAACCAAGGAAAAGCAAGAATGCAACAAGTGCCATGAGACCCCCTTACTATTCACCCTCTTGCCCAAAACATGCTTCCCAACATAAATTCAAAGATCAAGATGCATAAATGAGGTCACTCAAGCATGTAGATTACAAAAATAAACTTACCAAGCAAAGAAATTAAACACCCAAGAGTCTTGGAGCTTGGGGTCTTGCACAACAATGGAGTTTGAAGGTTTTAGGCTTCCTTTCTCTTCTTTTTCTGATAGGTCACGATTTGGGGTAGGAAAAATGAGGAAAAGGGGCTGATTTGGTATATGAGAGAGAAACAGAAAGTCAACAAGTAGGGTTGTGGGTCCCACATAGGTATTTTAGGTGTGTTTCATGTACGTATAAGTATTCGGGTAGGTATTTTGGTCCAAAAGGAATACGGAGGGCTCAAGACCAACACAAAAACATATAATCAAGTTCTCGAATCATATTAGACACGCAAACACGCTCAAGAATCGAAAATCACAAAACACGTAACAACGAGCAACAAGGAATTCACGTTTCACGTACGTTCACATAATTCACGTAATTCACTTAATTTCAAATAATACAAGTAATTTAGATAATAAAGGAATAAGCAAAGAGGTTAAACAAATAAATAAATCACATAATTAATAATTAAAACGCGCACATAATGCGTACCTCTTCGTCCGGTGGATCGGGGTGTCACATGTTATTTCTGTGTGTGTGTTATGAGTCCGGGACGACTGATTTCAGGTCGATGGATATGTGTGTGTGCGTGTTGACATCCGGGATGGCTTATTTTAGCTCGACGGATGATTTATGCGGGTTATGTTATGTTATGTTATGTTAGTTAGATAAGAAATAGTTGGTGAAACGAGAGTGGATTCTCAATTAATAAAATTTGGTTGTTTTGGCTTTCGGCCTAAATCTTTATTACCTATACGTATTATCACGTGAGAAAATGATTTGGAATGCAAAAACCACTCCCCGGTTCACGAACTCCCCTCTATGATATGTGTTGTGCTCCTTATACGTATATGGGCGCGTGTGTAACCCCTCACTCAGTCTTTAGACTGACCCCTCCCTTTATGTTTTTAGTTTGCAGGTTCTGGTCCGTTGGTTCGAGCTAGGCGGTTTTGGTTTGCTTTCCTTGGAGTCTTGTCGGTCTAGAGAAGTCTGCATTTTCTATTTAGATCATGTTGCATCTGTTTGTTTGAAGCTGTAATTTGAGTTATGAATTGTATTTGTTACTTTGAGTCCCGTTATGGCAAGTTATGTATAATCCGTTTTAAGTGGTTTGTAACCTTAATGCTTTCCTTTTCTTTGTTTAAGTTTGTCTTATGCTTCCGCTTGGTATGATTTTTGTTTTTGCGCACTCTGCTTGAAGGTTTAGACCGCCTAGCTTAGGAAGGTCTTTTGTTTGTCACCCGTTCGCTAGTGCTTGGTGCGTGTACGGATTCCCCATTTCGTTACATGTGTCGGGCTCTAGTGCGGGGGATGTGGTGCCCTACGCTTGGGGTGTTACACAACAAGTTATTAGACGCTGGGTATATCACTCCGGCAAAGTACGTCGATTGGCTCTACAGTGTCCTCTTGGTCGCTAAGACTGGGGGAAAGTGGCGAATGTGCAACGACTTTACTGATTTGAACAAGGCCTGCCCCAAAGACCCTTACCCTCTCCCACACATTGATCAGTTGGTTGACTCCACTGCAGGGTGTGAACTCTTGAGCATGATGGACGCCTTCCAGGGTTACTATCAAATCTTTATGGCTCAAGAAGACAAGAAGAAGACCGCTTTTATCGTGGTCAAGGGGATCTACTGGTTTGAAGTCATGCCCTTCAGATTGAAAAATGTAGGAGCAACTTATCAGAGGTTGGTCAACAAAGTCTTCGCAGACGAAATAGGCAAAACAATGGAAGTGTATGTCGACGACATGATCTTCCAGAGCGAAAGGGCGGAGATGCAGTTGACGGATTTGGGTCGGACTTTCAGCCTGCTGCGCAAATACAGGATGAAGTTAAATCCCAACAAATGCTCCTTCGGTTTAGAAGGAGGGAAGTTCCTGGGCTACATCGTCAGCCAACGAGGAATCGAAGCCAACCCAGAGAAGATCCTAGCATTGAAAAGCATCAACAGGCCCCATACCGTCAGAGACGTCCAACGTTTCATCGGTCGGATCATTTCTCTAAATAGGTTCATCTCTCGCTCCTCTGAGAAAAATCTTCCATTCTTTAAGATTTTGTGCAATATTAAAAAGTTTGAATGGACTGACGAATGTGATGAGGCCTTCTAAAGGCTCAAAGAGTATCTTGCTTCCCCCCCTCTGCTTGCCAAACCTATTGCAGGGGAAACCATGTACCTTTATCTTGCGGTCGCAGAGGAGGTTGTGAGCTCCGTGCTAGTGGCTTTGCGTGAAAGGAAACACATGCTGGTGTACTATGTGAGCAAAATACTACACGGTGCAGAAGTACACTATTTGGAGATCGAGAAGTTTGCATTGGCCTTAGTGCATTCTTCTAGGAAGTTAAGGCCCTATTTCCAATCTCACTCCATAGTCGTCCTCACGGATCAAGGCTTGCGCCAGGTCTTGGAAAAGCCAGAAGCATCCGGAAGAATTGTGAAATGGGCTATTGAGCTAAGCCAGTTTGATATCAGCTACCAACCCAGAGCCACGTATCAAGCCCAGATTCTTGCAGACTTCATCATTGAGAAGAACGACCCAAGCAAGCAAACTCCGCGCTCGGTGCTGTGGACCATGTCGGTCGATGGCTCCTCAACCTCTCAAGGAGGGGGTGCGGGGATATCCCTTATGAGTACGGGAAGCCAGGCGCTTGATTTCGCCATCTCCCTAGATTTCCCAGCCACCAACAACGAAGCAGAATACGAGGCGCTCATTGCTGGCCTCAAAATCGCAAGGGAACACGGGATCGAAAGAATCTCCGTAACAATAGACTCGCAATTGGTGGCGAGCCAGTTTCAAGGCTCCTGTGAAGCACGTGAAGAGACAATGATCAAGTATCTCGCCAAGGTCAAATCCCTGGCATCCGAATTTAAAGAATTCACGCTGCAGCAAGTCCCTAGAGAAGAAAACACGTGTGCGGACGCTTTGTCCAAATTTGTGAACGGAATGAGGGGCTCCAAGGATCAGAATATCACCTACTTGTCAAGCAAGGGATGGGTGATAGATGGCAAGGCAGAGCTGATATACTCCATCGACCCAGCCGAGCCATGCTGGGTCGACGAATTCATACTTTACCTCAGAGATGGAGTGCTGCCCGACGACCGAAATGCCACAAGACGCCTCAAATACAAAGCTGCAGGTTACTCCTTAGATTCAGAAGGGAGATTATACAAGAGAGCGTACATGGGGCCAACAAAGCGGTGCCTCCGTCCCTCGCAAGCCCTAGATGGTTTGGAGGAAATCCACAGTGGACAATGTAGAAATCACGCGGGCGGTCGATCACTAGCCAAGAAAGTTTCTAGAAGTGGGTTTTACTGGCCCACGCTGAACGAGGACGCTAAGGAATACGCCCGCATATGTGTCAATTGCCAGAAGCATGCCAACATTCCGCACCACCACGGAGATGGTCCCCGTAGACATTTGTTGGCCCTTTGATCAATGGGGTATCGATATTGTGGGACCCCTACCGCTCGCTACGGGCCAGCGCCAATACCTATTGGTCGTCGTGGAATATTTTTCTAAATAGGTCGAAGCCCAGCCTGCTGTAAAGATTACGGATAAAGTTATCCAGAATTTCTTATGGCACAACATCATTTGTAGATTCGGGGTCCCCAGGATGCTAATTTGCGATAACGGGACTCAATTTCAAAGCGCTAGCACTCGATCCTATTGCTCAGATACGGGAATTAGTCAACGTTTCGCATCTGTTGGTCATCCTCAAGCAAATGGCCAGGTCGAAGTGATCAATCGCATCATCATCCAGAACCTCCAAACTAGGCTAGAGGCCAAGAAAGGGGCTTGGGTCGACGAACTTGATGGGGTCTTATGGGCCTACCGCACCACTCGATGGTTTAACCCCCTTCTCGATGGTTTACGGGTCTGAGGCTATGATCCCCGCAGAGCTTTTACACCAAACAGCGAGGGTATCTAACTACCAACTCGCCAGGAACACCGAAGACCGAGCGCATGAGCTCGACACCATTGAAGAAATCCGACAGAAGGGATTCCAACGCATGCAACAATATCGATCCACGGTGGCTCGGAGCTATAACAAGGAGTCAAACCTCGCGCCTTTCAAATCGGCGACCTAGTTCTTAAAAAGGTGGAAGTGACAAGACATGTGGGCAAGTTACAGCCCAACTGGGAAGTCCCATACCGCATTGCTGAGGTGGGGCCCAACAGAGCTTATCACCTGGAGGATTTGGAGGGAAATACCATCCCCAGATCTTGGAACACACATAACCTCAAGAAGTTTTATGTTTAAAAGCTTTTTTGAGTTGTAAGTACCGCTTTGTACTCTTTTCAACCTATTCGCAACAATAAAAAGTATCTTCAGTCAATCTGAATGCCTTTTTATTTTCAGTTAATCTGAATGCTTACTGCACCAGTTAATCTGGGATTACGATTTTAAAAAATAATAATAATAATAATAATAAATCGCATACAGAAAGCGCATTCGATATACTATCAATGCCTTGGGGCGGGGTGCCAACCCCTCCCCGACAAACATGAGTCAAAAGAGATCACGTCTCTTTTCGACCCAGTGCTTAGGGATTCAAAATCGCAATTAGGGATTCAAAATGAGAGCTCATGGCGACCAATGATGAAAATACGTTTCGAGCCAATACTTGGAAGGAATTTTCTAAAGTCCTGCTCCTTTGAGATATTGCTAGTTGCTATCCTTGTCAACAAAACCAAAAGCTAGATAACAACACTTAAACAACACAAAATTAGAAGAAAGCCTTCAATTCTCATTCATAAAAAAAAGGGGTCAGGCCCCGGAGACTTACAAAAGAAATTACAGAATCCAAATTACAAATTGCTTGCAAAATCAAGAGTTGGAGCCAGAAGGATCTACAGCTTCAGAGATAGGTTCATTGGTCGGAGCTGGAGGGTGAGGCTCGTCAATGAGGGGAGCTTCTTCAGTGGCAGGAGGAAGAGTTACCAACGGAGGGATTGCTAAGGTAGGGCCGCTTGGGTTTGTGTTTGATAGGTCATCATCCTTCGACCCGCTACTAGAAGGGACGTAGGCGGCTATCAAGGTTTCTTTGGCCTTTTCCAGGTCCACAGGCCCCGATAACTCCACTTCTGCCGCAAGGTGCTTGTCAAGATAGGATTCTGCCCACTCCACGGCCCAGCCATAGGGCACTTGGCTCTAGTCCGGTTCCTTATCATCCCCCTCGTCGTCCGCCTCCTCCTGAATCGCCCCCTCCTCAAAAGCGACACGGGCCATGAATTCTTCTGGCAGAGTCTTGGGAATGTATCCGTTGGCGGCGTTAAGTTTCCACGGGTCGTTGAGAAGATCAAAGGGGATTGGGTGATGGAGATGGATCTGGGACAAGGCCCTCATAAACCCTGTCTCTATATCGGACACCCCCAGAGTGTCGGAGACGGTGTCAAACACCTTGGATTGAAAAAACTCTGCCACCGCACTGTCTTTTATCTGCGGCACCAGTTTCTCAACGGTCCAGAAGGTCGTCTTGGTCCCGTCTCTTTGCCCCTCAAGGAAACCATCCTTCCACCCATCCTGCTTGCCTTTGGCGTACGCGGCTTCAGTTTTCTTCTCCGCCGCATCAAGCAAACTCTGCCGTTTGGCGACCCCAGTCTGTAGCTCCTCATTTGCCGCCTTGAGCTCCTCCAGCTCTTTCTCTAAGGCAGACCTCTCCTTGAGGGAATCCTTCACAACCTTGTCCATCTTGTCCAATTTCGTCGTGTATGCCTTCCGGGCATCTTCCAACTCCTTGGACAGCCTCGCTGCCACATCTTTCCAGCTCTTTTCTTGCAATACCTCAGCCCTCTCCGCCAGCAGCTTACGGCGGGCCACATAGGCTAACTCCAGTCGCATGGCAGACTGGTACTCCCTCACGGTCAACTGAAAGGAAAAATAGGAAGGGAATTAAAAGGGAAAGTTCGGAAAAATCGAGCCAAAAGATGTAAAGCGAAAGCCCTTACCGCGTTCAACAAAGCGATTTTGTTGTAAGAAAGCATCGCGTTGCTCTCTTTGGCCAGCCTTGGTGGTCTGCGGCGGTTTGCAAAGAGTAATAGGTGGCCCCCACCACATCCTAATCGACCACCCCGGTTGCAACCCTCATCTCCGTCCCATCTGCCTTGAACTCCGAGACATTAAAGGGATACTTGGGCCCCTCAAAGGTGGGGACATTGATGATTCTTTCATAATCCCCCCGCAGCATGGTAAAGCCGGAGGAAGTTCCGGGCCGGAGAGTAGGGATAACCCATCCGCCGGCTGGCTGGATAACAGTCCTCTCTTGCCTTGAAGCTTTTGTGGGAGCCCCATCCTCCGGGTCATCCCTGTCCTTCCTCTTCTGTGAATGCTTGCCTTTTGGCACTTCCAAAGGGAACGACCCAGAGTTAGTCTCTGAGTCCGCTTCCGGCCGCCCTGTTGACGTAACCACTTTGCCCTTATGTTTCGGAGGGCGGGCAGCCCTATCTTCCGGAACCTGAGCAGGGGCGTCTGCCTCTGGTGGAACCTAGGCAGCCCCTTGAGCATCCTTTTCCATCCCCGCCGTGGGGACATGGGCATCCTCCCACCTTTGCCCGGCTGCTTTCTCCACGGCGGCGATCTTCACAAAAGAGTCAGCTTCAGTCAGGCCCTCCGCCTGGGCTATCTCTTGGATAGAGGGAAGTGGACCCACCGCTTTCCCCTCAGCAATTTTCTTGGCCTCCTCGGCCTGCTTCTTCTTCAGAAGGCGATCCAAAGCTTTGGCTCGTCCACTCGCCATTATCGACCCTGAACAAAGAAAGAAAATGGGGTCAACAGAAGAAATAAAGCATGAAACGGAAAAGAAAAAGTTGAAGTTAGGGACGGAAACGTGCTTGGCCTAAGGGGATTGAGGGTGTAGTTACCCATTCTGAAATCAATGTGTCTCTTGGTACCCGGAGCCAACCCAAGGTTTATCAGCAGGTGTGTGTTTGTGAAAATCCCCGTCTCTAGCGGGTGCACCTCTCTAAGAGCAGCCAGCAAGGTGTTGGGCCAACGCACCGGCCCTCTTTCCAATCGGACTTGGGCAACATCGTTCCAGGAGGTGTGCTCTAGCCCTTTCCACCTACCTTTATACTTCAGGAAGACAAATTTCTTCTTCCAGTCCACTTCATGGGAAGTTTTCTCTGTGTCGAAGATCTTGTTCCCCGACCGAGATTAGAGCTTCACGAACCCCCTCCTGTTAGGGGAAGCCGCTGAATCAACGGAAGCCACGAATAACTCAGCAAAGTGTTCCACGCACTCTACCTGACCCAAGATCTTCATCAGTGTCCTGAAAGCCGTTATCATTGCGTGCTCATTCGGAAGCAGTTGAATGGGGCTGATTTGAAGATGATTGAACAGTGCGACTTGGAAGGGCGATAGGGGAAGCCTGAACCCCTATTCAATCACCTGCAGGGACATGGTGATGCATCCCTCCGGCGGTGCTCCCATGTGCTCGTCAGGGTTGGGGGTATAGACCTTACAGTCTGTGCCCAAATCCCTCCACCTAGTCAATCTTTTCAAGGCTGTTGTCCTCTCCGACGCAAATACTTCAGCCCTAAATTCATGATAGTACTTTGGGTATTTCTGTTGCCCTTTCTTCTTTTTCCCCTTTGGAGGCCCTGGCTCAACACCTGAAGCAAAGGCATCCCCCCCCCCCCCCCCCGACCGCGAGATTCCTCCTCCAAGGACATTTCTTCTATCTCTGCAGCCGTGTCCTCCACGACCTCTTCATCAATCCTGCTTTCCCCTCTGCCGCCACCCAATGATGCGGATTCCGCTTCCATGGAGTGCTCACTCTCGGCCGGTTCCCCCAAAATTGGCCCAGTGGCCTCCTCCGCTGTTTCCCTAAAATACATCGTCAGGGTGGGATCTTCCCACCTCTGTCTCCCAGGGCGTTTGACCCCTATACACTCAACGGACACCTCCGGGTCTGAGGGGATGTCCTTTGGCCCATAATCCCTCGCCTGTTTGCCCTTGGGTTGGCTCCCAGCGGGCACGGTAACGTTCCTCTTGGGGGCCATTTCTAGTGTGTGGATGAGAAAGGAAGAAAGGAGATGCCTGGGTTGAAGGGGCGTGCCTTAAGATTAGGCTGGGGACGCTCTGCGGAAGTGCAGTTTTTAGCAAAGTATGCTGAAGGCAAAAGACTCTTCAATTTAGGGTTTACTCCTGTGAATAGCGTGAAAAGGGGAAAAAACCGCCGAAGTCCCCAATTTATAGCAACAATTATCACTGAGCGAGATTAATTAGCTCCACGTGTCGTCCGATTAGCCCACTTGGAGAAGAACGTGGCCTGTCACCCAACGACGGCTACTTGTAACCGTTCCCTCAAAATTCACTCTAAACCCCAAATTTCAAAAAGCGTAATCATTACACTGACAAAGGGAAAACCTAGCATTTCCTGCCCAAGGGGATATAGCTGGCGTGCGCACGTGACGGTCACGGCTCATCCGAGCTACATAGGCAGTCTATGCACTAGATGACTTGGCCGCGTGGCAGTCTATGCCATGTCAATGCTTCACAACTGAGCTACATAGGCAGTCCTTGTTGGAAAACAAGAATCAGAAAGCAGCAGAAATTTAAAAATTTTCCAACAAAAGGATCTTGGACTCGCAATCGTGTATCCAAATTCGTAGAGATTAGGAACTTACTTTTCTAAAATCTTTCTTGAAGCGTTTCAAGCCACCCAAGAACGCTCTTCTCGCGGCTTGATCCCCTCTCCTTGGTAAAGCTCGAATCTTCAAAACTTCTAACTTGAAGCTCTCTAGAGATAGTCCACCAACTTGACTACAATCTAACTAGTAAGGATGCTAGTTCTCTAGTTAGTGTTTAGGCATAACCTAGGGTTTATTTTATCTTGGAGAAAGGATGGTGTTCAACACATGAACCAAAAGAAGATCATCAATTACTCTTAAGGGAAGCTCGAGCTCCCCTATATATAATTGGGAGGGGTGGCTGAAAATCCTAGTCCTTATGGGCTAGGGTTTTGGTCCCTCTCTCCTATTACTTGATCATCAAGTAATTTTGACTTTGACTTTGAATTCAAATTCAAATCAACTTTTAAGAGAGCTAAAATATCCAAACCCTTTTGGATATTATTATACTTTATTTATTAATAAATAAATAACTTATTTATCTAATTAATTAATTCGTAATTAATTAACTAGATTATTTTTCTCCAAAATAAGACTTTCTTTTTAATTCAAAATTAAACCAAAGTCTATTAAATAATCAATCACATTAATTATTTAATACATAAATAATTATACACGTGTGGCACACGTGTCCCAAGGACACGTGTCCAGTCACGTGACCCACACGTGTGGTTTCACACGTGTGGAACCCTCTAGGCCCGATTAACTCGTTTAATCATTTCAAAGCCCCAACTCATGTAACCAAGTTGTTGTGTGTGACCCTCTAGGTTCTCAATTTAATTAGCAGTGACCCTAATTAATTAATTCACTAATTAATTAATCAGTCCACAGATTAAACGACCATAGTCTAGCAACAGGTGTTTAACCCCTAGCTGAATTGGAATATTCGGATTCGACAGAACCTTTAAGTCATTGATTCATTGTGATATACAATCCTCCTACTTACTATCTCTCAACCATGATCTAGGGTAAGGGAATAATCAGAACCCTAATAATCCGGTCTTAAAGCTAAATGCATTTTATATCTATTTGATCTGAATCCAAGAAACCCTTTTCTTGATATCTTGATCTACTGCCTTGGCCAAGGACTCCATATGGCATATGAATGACTTACACAATAAGAGATCACCTTGCAAATGCAAGTGTAGGTCCTTTCTTGATTCTCATTCACTTTCATGAATCACTTGTGCAGCCCCAGCATAAGCCTTGAATCAGTTGTCTAAGGCGACACCCTTTAAAGCTTATACCTAACACTACAGAGTTAACTCATAAAGTGACGCGGAGCCTCAAGTCTAAGGATCAATTAATCACATCAATAACTCGTGAGATATTTCCTAATCTGGAAGTTCCCATTTCCTGAAATAGAAACTTCCTTTCCCATTTAGGAATGTTCTCACACGGGGCACCTCAGTGAACTTACTTATGAAAGTAAGCACCCTCATGTATCACGCACGTATCAACTATACACTTTGCACCTCCATGAAACAAGATGGTCCTTCTTAAGGGTGTGATCCCACAAGCAAGCCTTAGAGGAGTCAGGTTGACACTCCCACTGTCGGTAGGACTCATCGGCTTGGAGTATTTTACTAATCATGACTTATGTGATATAGGGCTCGTTTCATGAACCATTTCACCTAAATGGTAGAGTCTTAAAGTCATCAGGATTAGGGGAGTTCTCATACATGCATAGATAAAGTAAACGCATACCAAACAAGAGCATATAAAGAAGTGTTGCCTCAATTCGTTATTTCATTCAAAGATTGTCTGTGATTACAATAAGGAAAAGTACAAAGTGGATATACAATCGGCTTTCTAGGGAACTATTCCTAACAATCTCCCACTTGCCCGTCAAAGCCATTCTAAAGCTACTCTAAGTCCCATCTTCTGAAGATGACCTTGGAAAGCTTCTCGACTAAGGGGTTTAATAAATGGATCTGCCACATTCTCTGCTGATGTGACCCTCTCAATTAGCACATCTCCTGTTTTGATAATATCACGGATTAGGTGATACTGCCTCATAATGTGCTTGGTTCGTTGGTGAGATCTTGGTTCTCTTGCTTGAGCAACCGCCCCAGTGTTGTCACAAAACACAGTAATGGGGTCTTTCATGCTAGGAACAACATTCAGCTCTTGAATGAAGTTTCTAATCCAAACACCTTCCTTAGCTGCATCATTTGCAGCTAAGTATTCGGCCTCAGTGGTCGAATCTGCAGTGGTCGTTTGCTTGGAACTCTTCCAACTCACTGCTCCGCCGTTTAGGCAGAAAATGTATCCTGACATTAACTTAAAATCATCTAAGTCAGATGGAAAGCTTGCATTGTTGTATCCTTTGACAGTAAGATCTTTCTGACCTCCGTAAACTAAGAATAAATCTTTAGTACTTTTCAAGTACTTAATAATATTCTTCACGACAGCCCAGTGACCATCTCCAGGGTCAGATTGGAAATGACTTGTAACACTAAGTGCATAAGCCACATCCGGTCGAGTATATAACATTGCATACATTATGCTACCTATTGCTGATGCATAAGGTGTGTGAGTCATTCTTTCCTTCTCAAGGTTAGTCTTAGGACACATCTTCTTAGAAAGACATGTTCCTACACTCATAGGAAGGTTTTTAACCTTTGCTGACTCCATATTAAATCTCTTCAATACTTTGTCAATGTACATCGACTGTGATAATCCTATTAACCTTCTAGATCTATCTCCATAGATTTTAATTCCAAGGATATAGGACGCATCACCAAGATCTTTCATCTCGAATTGGTTCGATAACCATAACTTAGTTACTTTCATGTCATCCTTCGAATTCCCAATAAGAAGAATGTCATCAACATAAAGTACTAAGAATTGCACTGAGGTCTCCAATTCCTTTCTCTACACACAAGATTTATTCGAAATTTGAATGAAGCCAAACGTTTTTACCGATTCATCAAATCGAATGTTCCAATTCCTAGAAGCCTGTTTCAATCCATAGATTGATCTTTGGAGTTTGCAAACCTTTTGCTCACTCACACTGAATGTGAAACCTATGGGTTGATCCATATAAATGTCTTTATCAATGTCTCCATTGAGAAAGGCAGTTTTCACATCCATTTGCCATATCTCATAGTCATAATATGCAGCAATGGCAAACATGATCCGAATAGACTTTTGCATTGTAACTGGTGAAAAGGTTTCATCAAAGTCCACGCCGGGTCTTTGAGTGAATGATTTTGCAACCAGTCTTGCTTTATAGGCTGCAATGCTTCCATCAACTCCAAGCTTTCTCTTAAAGATCCATTTGTAACCTATGGGTTTGGCCCCATCAGCCACATCTACCAAGGTCCAAACTTGGTTGGAGTTTATGGAATCCATTTCGGATTTCATGGCTTCTTTCCACTGTTCAGAGTCAGAATCTGAAAGCGCTTCCTCATATGTTAAAGGATCATTATCCTTTTGAGAGATCTCATGGAAAAATCCATACCATCTCTCCGGCTGTCTAGGAGTACGTTCAGAATGCCTTAGAGGAGGATTTGGGTGTGTATCGAAATTCGTGATTGGTTGCGGTTGGTCAGAAGACGACGTCTCTTCTGTGGGTGGCGTGGGGTCACTTTGTACTTCTTCTAATTCTATGATCTTGCCTTTCTTTTCTTTAAGGAACGGTTCCTCAAGAAAAGTAGCATTTCTGGAAACAAACACCTTTTGCTCAGATTAGTCATAGAAGTAGTATCCTATGGATTCCTTAGGATAACCTACAAAGTAGCATAAGTTAGAACGAGGTTCTAACTTATCTCCCACTATCCTCTTCACGTAAGCAGGACAACCCCAAACTCTTAAGTAAGAATAACTAGGGATTTTTCCATGCCACATTTCATAAGGCGTTTTAGGGACTGACTTAGAGGGAACTAGATTCAAAATCTTTGCTGCACTTTCTAGGGCATAACCCCAGAAAGAAGGTGGTAAGTCAGTGAAACTCATCATGGAACGAACTATATCAAGTAGAGTTCGATTTCTTCTCTCAGAAACTCCATTAAGCTGAGGAGTTCCCGGAGGAGCCCACTGAGAGATAATCCCATTATCTTTGAGATGATTAAGGAATTCTTCACTAAGATACTCGCCTCCTCGATCAGATCGAAGTGCTTTGATCTTGCGACCAGTTTGGTTCTTAACCTCCTTTTGAAATTCTAGGAATTCCTCAAAAGCTTCAGATTTATACTTCATTAAGTATACATAACCATATCGACTAAAGTCATCGGTAAAGGTTATGAAATACTGATGATTGTTTCTAGTGCTTAGACTAAGAGGTCCACAAACATCAGAATGGATCAAATCCAAAACCTTAGTTGCACGTTCCACAGTTCCTTTAAAAGGAACTTTGGACATTTTTCCTTTGAGACAGGATTCGCAAGATGTTAACTCTTTGAGATCATTTTCAGAGAATGATCCTAAAGTGTTTATCTTGCTAATTCTGTTCTTGGAAATGTGTCCTAATCTAGCGTGCCATAAGGGAGCTGAAACTTTGTCATCTCTCTTACGTTTAGTTTCTCGTTGTATATTCATAATATTGATATTTTGAGTTAGATAAAGTCCATTACTTAGAGTACCGATGTGAACGGAAGAGTTGTTCCGTTTGATAAAGTATTTACCATTCTTAATATAAGTTTCATAACCTTCACAATCTAAAATTGGAACTGAAATTATATTACGAATAATGCTCGGTACATAAAGGACTTTATTTAAAACTAACTCAAAACTTCCTAAATCTAATCTAATTGTGCCTAAAGCCCGAGCTTCAACATTTGAGCCATTGCCGATCTTCAAGACACATTCTCCTTCTTTAAGTTGTTGGACTTCACTTAGCATCTGTACATCATTACAGATATGAGTTCCACAACCGGTATCAAGTACCCAAGAACTAGAATTAATAGAAAGATTTATTTTAACGAGAAACATACCTTTCTTTAGAGTAGCCTTGTACTCTGGGCAGTTTCTCCTCCGGGCAGTTTCTACTCCAATGTCCCGCTTTGCCACAATGGAAGCAAACATCCTCTTTCTGATCACGCTTCTTCTTTTGGGCCTTCCCCTTCAAACGCCACCAGTGGGCCTAAGGGGTTTCTTCTTCTTCTTTTGGGCTTTCTTGCCCTTACCTTTTGAAGGCCCTGAAGAGGAAGATGGAGCATTCACCATCAGAACCTTATTGTCCTTCTTGATCGTGCTTTCATCAGTCACAAGCTGACTAATCAGCTCAGCTACAGTAGCACCAGCATGATTTATATTGAAGTTAAGGACAAATGGGTTTAATGATGGTGGGAGCGAGGCTAGCAACAAATCCACTGAAAGCTCATCTTTCAGTGGTATGTCCATGGAAGCAAGTTTCTCAGTAAGGGCGAGAAACTTGAGTCCATATTCATAGATACTTGAACCTTCCCTCATTCTCAAGTGGAACAATTCCTTTGAAGTGTTATACCTTGTAACACGTTCATGAGGGCGGTAAAGTTGCTCTAAGTGGTCGTAAATCTCCTAAGCGAATTCCATGGCCTCATGTTGCCTTTGCAAGTCCGGAGACATGTTAGCCAACATAAGGCAACGGGCTCGGAGATTATCATCCTTCCGCTTCTGGATCGCGTCCCGCTCGGCCCGAGTGGGAGCGTCCCCTTCGGGACTAGGCTCCCCTTCGAAGAGAACATAAGTTCTCTTCTCAGAATCCAAAATGATTTTCAGATTCCTCAGCCAATCAGAATAGTTGGGACCAGTCAACTTGTTTGACTCGAGGATCGATACAAGAGGGTTTTTGGTTGCCATTTCAAAACACGTAGAGAACCACAGAATCTACGACCTAAATGGTAAAACAGAGAACTAGTTAGCATGCTGAATTATAACGATATACAAAAGATAAGGTCTTTAATCTAATGTAGCTCCCACTGTTTTTCAAAGATCTATAATTCCCAAAGATCTAAGAGGAACGCGTTTCCCAATGGGTACTAAGATCCTAAGCATTTTACCTTGAACCCACGACTGGCGGACATTCTAAGTACAACCTTAGGTAGGTATAACTTACCAATTCAAACACCTTTAGAGCTCTTAGTAATTGTTTTTGCATCACCTATCTTTCAATATGGACCCACGACTCATTCGACATCCATATTTACTTAGGCGTTAAGCTAAACCCATCAATCATAATATCATGATCAAAACTTAGTTCGGACGACCCACAACTCTTGGACATCACCCTTGCCAAAATTGACCACGAAATATTGATCATTTAAAATGATCAATTAGGTAACTAAGAACTAATAAGCTCTACTAGCTATCCCATGACTCGTAGACAATAACTAGTTTCACTTACTAAACTTAAAACCTATTGATGGAAAGCTAGGAATTTAATTCAAAATTTGCATCTCGAATTAAACACCTATTTATTCGAAATTAGCTTAATATTTAATGGGAATTTTCGAATTAACCGGAGAGTTGTCCGGTTCGACCTCACCAACATATATGTTATCCAATTTTATTAGTCTTGATTAATGCAAGTACAATTAAATGCATTTCAAACAAGCATATAAACAAATAACATGTCCTAGCATGATACTAACATGAGATGATCATGGGTTCTACCTATCTTATGCGTGATATGTGGGAGCCACTCCACAATCACAAGTTCTAACATACATGCCAAATAAACAGTTTAAATCACATAAGGGAAAATGGTAACAAAATACGAGCCCTATCTCTATTACATTTTACAATTGAGATTCCCCTCCCTAACATTTTGAGGGGTCTTCACTTATGGCCTCCTTGTTACTTGAATGTGGTCCATCTTACTCCATGGGTGCATTGTCTCCAAAATGAAAATAAAACCTCACCACGTATCTCTACTCTCAAATTACAATAAAAGAAAAAGACATAAAGTAATAAGGCTTAATCTTCATATTGGCCTTAGACAATTACACGGGGTATACCCCGGCCTCAAAAACAGTAATATGGAAAGCCACATAATAAATCACATAACAGTACGCACATAAGTGAGGCTCCAACCTCAATTGAAAAACGCAACTGTAGGGATCCAACCCCAATTTAAACTATCCATGTGCAAAAATTAAAACCATACATAAGTCTAAACCCATGATCACCTAACATGCATAAATTGCAAGAATTTAAATTTAACCAATAAATTAAAATTCTCGCTTTAAGCTCTAACAGCCTAAAACACGACTTAGATGCAATTCTTGTTCAAGAGACTTTTCAATAAAACCCGAAAAAACAATAAACTAATAAAATTCCAATTAATTTCTGAAAATTAACAATTTTATTCTTTCAATATTTTCATAAAATAGAGTTTGCAATTTTCCCAAAATTTAAATCGCTTAATTTTTCAAAATAGCAATTTAAACAATTATTTCAAAAATAATTGAAATTTAATAAAACAAAATTTTTACCGAAAAATCGAAAACATGAAAACACGAAAACGCGAAATCGGGGCCCGGAACCGCCAGGAACGGGCAGCTGCTCTCTGCGCAGCGTCGCGAGCTAGGTGCCCGCACCAGCCTCGCATTGTGCCGGCGCGCTAGGCGCTCCCTGAGCGCAACGCGCAGCTCGTTACTGCTCGCATGCGGGCGACGCCGGGCGGGAGCTCCCGTGCGGTTGCGGGAGCGCGCGGGAGGCTGTCCCGCGCGGTTGCGGGAGGGAAGGGCGCGGTGACGAGGGTTGGGCATGAGACGTGCTAGCACGCCTAGGCTCGTCCTTTTCATGTTCCGTTTCGTATTTTCGGTTTCTCCAAAACCCGGTTCAATCCAAAAATAAGAAAAATATGATTTAAAAGGATTTCAATCAAAACAGTTTTCAAAAACATAATTCAAGAAAACAGTTTCAGAAATTCAAGAAAAATTCAGGCTTTCTAAAAGAACCCATGAATACCTAATTCGCATCTAAGCCTAAGAATTTCTACCAAATTCTGAATAATTGAGACGAATCAGAAACACGATTAACATGGTGGCTCTGATACCACTTGTTGGAAAACAAGAATCAGAAAGCAGCGAAAATTTAAAAATTTTCCAACAAAAGGATCTTGGACTCGCAATCGTGTATCCAAATTCGTAGAGATTAGAAACTTACTTTTCTAAAATCTTTCTTGAAGCGTCTCAAGCCACCCAAGAACGCTCTTCTCGCGGCTTGATCCCCTCTCCTTGGTAAAGCTCGAATCTTCAAAACTTCTAACTTGAAGCTCTCTAGAGATAGTCCACCAACTTGACTACAATCTAACTAGTAAGGATGCTAGTTCTCTAGTTACTGTTTAGGCTTAACCTAGGGTTTATTTTATCTTGGAGAAAGGATGGTGTTCAACACATGAACCAAAAGAAGATCATCAATTACTCTCAAGGGGAGTTCGAGCTCCCCTATATATAATTGGGAGGGGTGGCCGAAAATCCTAGTCCTTATGGGCTAGGGTTTTGGTCCCTCTCTCCTATTACTTGATCATCAAGTAATTTTGACTTTGACTTTGAATTCAAATTCAAATCAACTTTTAAGAGAGCTAAAATATCCAAACCCTTTTGGATATTATTATACTTTAATTATTAATAAATAAATAACTTATTTATCTAATTAATTAATTCGTAATTAATTAACTAGATTATTTTTCTCCAAAATAAGACTTTCTTTTTAATTCAAAATTAAACCAAAGTCTATTAAATAATCAATCACATTAATTATTTAATACGTAAATAATTATACACGTGTGACACACGTGTCCAGTCACATGACCCACACGTGTGGTTTCACACTTGTGGAACCCTCTAGGCCCGATTAACTCGTTTAATCATTTCAAAGCCGTAACTAAACCAAATTGTTGTGTGTGACCCTCTAGGTTCTCAATTCAATTAGCAGTGACCCTAATTAATTAATTCACTAATTAATTAATCACTCCACATATTAAACGACCATAGTTTAGCAACACGTGTTTAACCCCTAGCTGAATTGGAATGTTCGGATTCGACAAAACCTTTAAGTCATTGATTTATTGTGAGATACAATCCTCCTACTTACTATCTCTCAACCATGATCTAGGGTAAGGGAATAATTAGAACCCTAATAATCCGATCTTAAAGTTAAGTGTATTTCATATCCATTTGATCTCAATCCAAGAAACCCTTTTCTTGATATCTTGATCTATTGCCTTGGCCAAGGACTCCATATGGAATATGAATGACTTACACAATAAGAGATCACCTTGAAAATGCAAGTGTAGGTCCTTTCTTGATTCTCATTCACTTTCATGAATCACTTGTGCAGCCCCAGCATAAGCCTTGAATCAGTTGTCTAAGGCGACACCCTTTAAAGCTTACACCTAAGACTACAGAGTTAACTCATAAAGTGACACGAAACCTCAAGTCTAAGGATCAATTAATCACATCAATGACTCGTGAGATATTTCCTAATCTGGAAGTTTCCATTTCCTGAAATAGAAACTTCCTTTCCCATTTAGGAATGTTCTCACACGGGGCACCTTAGTGAACTTACTTATGGAAGTAAGCACCCTCATGTATCATGCACGTATCAACTATACACTTTGCACCTCCATGAAATAAGGTGGTCCTTCTTAAGGGTGTGATCCCACAAGCAAGCCTTAGAGGAGTCAGGTTGACACTCCTACTGTCGGTAGGACTCATCGGCTTGGAGTATTTTACTAATCATGACTTATATGATATGGGGCTCGTTTTATGAACCATTTCACCTAAATGGTAGAGTCCTAAAGTCTTCAGGATTAGGGGAGTTCTCATACATGCACAGATAAAGTAAACACATACCAAAGAAGAGCATATAAAGAAGTGTTGCCTCAATTCGTTATTTTATTCAAAGATTGTCTGTGATTACAATAAGGAAAAGCACAAAGCGGATATACAATCGGCTTTCTAGGGCATTATTCCTAATATTCTTCCGACCCAGCACTTGGTGAGGAACCTCAAACTAGGCTGCGGAGTCTCGCGACCTAGGGTCTCCTTTCGACCCAGATAGGCGCGACCCAGCGGAACTCCGACCCAAGCGTTATCGGACAACCGCATTCAATGTAGGCATCACCTACCGCTGGCCGCATTAACTGTAACTGCGCCAAGTACAGTGTCAGGCATCTTTACAAGAGCAGACAAACAGTACTTTAGCCGAAAAGCACTGTTCCGGCCACCAGCCGTCCTCCCTCCAGACCAGATCCACACTTTCCTGGAGGTGTACTGGCACCCACGAAGTCTATCTCCACCCTATAAAACCCCACTCCCTCACCATTGGAGGTAAGCTTTCCTGCACGCACAAGACTCTTAACTCCTGCATATTTTCGACCGAGAGCTTTAGCTGACTTGAGCATCGGAGTGCTAAAATGGGTCCAACCCCCACTCTCCCCTGTTTTGGCCTTTGAGCTTACGTTTGTTTCATCCTTTCTGTTTAGGCAAGCACCGGAGTTCTCCTCACATTATAAATATCTTGGGTGATTGGGAGTCCTAGTCTGCAGTCCAGCGCACAACCCAGATTTTGACACCATCAAAATCCAATACATGTATAATTGTTAAATAAAACCAAAGAGTAGAAGAATCAGAAAAGTATCAACTTATAAGGCTTTCTATGAGTGGATTAATCACAAGTCCATCAAATAAGTCACCGAAACTTTTAGCAAATTTAGTTCTTGCAATCTTGCTTTCACTCTTTTGATACTTTCTTCACTGACTTCTCATTTAGAGGAATAGCTTTAGCTATGGCTTTCATCTTCCTCAGATTCCTCAATCTCATTCATGGATGTACCTTTTTTTACCTTCCTGCAACAATAACTGAAATTGTTCGTGTAACGCCCCGTTTTCTCGACAAGTCAGGTATGACATCACGAGTGGGTTTAGACCGAGTGTTATGTGATTTAATTATATTTTAATTGCTAAGTGAATGTTTAAATTAATAATTTCGTGAACTAATTGCTATTATGTGACCTATATGACTTAATTGATTATGTTACTTAAACTCCTTTTAATATGTATACTTGCTATTAAATGTTTTATTTCGATTATGTACGTATTTGAGCTTATATGAAATCCTTGGACTCAACCGAACTTTGAATTGGACCCTAATTGCCCAATTACCAAACTTCCGGGTCCTAATTGAACCACTTATATACTCAAAGGACCAAAGTGCAATTTTTCCCTTTTTCTCGCCTATATTACACTACATTTCCCCCCTCTCTCTTCTTTAATTCTTCTTCTTCCCCTTTCTCTCCCAAGAGACTCCCAAACCCTTCTCTTTCTTTCCCCAAAATCGAGCCTAAGCAAGAGACAAGGAAGCAAGGAAATTCCACCAAGCTTTGAGACAAGAATCAAGCTCCAATCTTTCTCTTATCCTTCTCTCTCTCTCTCTCTCTCTCTCTATATATATATATATATATATATATATATATATATATATATATATATATTGTGATTTTGTGAATTTGTTGGATAAATGATGATTTGGTGTTGATATGTGTATATATATATGTATTGTGGTGTATTTTGAAGTATTTTAGTGTATGAATTGACCCGGATATGATTTGGGGTGGTTTTGGAACCTTTCTCTCCCCTTGCTCCTTCGCCATTGATTTTCAGAGAAGATGACCCAACACGGCCGTGTCAAACCCTAGTTCATTTTCAACACGGCCGTGTTAATATTTCGAGTTGGAAAATTATTTTGCAAAACACGGTCATGTCAGCTTCCTGGCCAATTTTGACACGGCCGTGCCGACTTCATTTGAGCTCCAATTGGCCTAAATTTTCGACTGTAGAAACCTTGTTGAGGTAAAAAATTCTCCAATTGGAATCACCTTAAAATTCGTTGTGGTTTGTAAGATATGATCGTTTGAAAATTGTGTCTCCACTTCGCCGAAACTCTGCATTGGCCCAACTTCAAACCTACGCCATTTTCGTCTCGCTTTATACCACGATTTGGGCCATATACCATTGAAAAGACCTATTTGTCTAGTTTTATTTCCAACAAACAAAACTTAATTCCAACTTTTAGAACTCGAGATATCTCCAATTTTGTACAGCTTGCGCATTTCCGAAAACTGTCAACTTTCACCAAAATCCATTTCTTTGCGTTCCTTTCACCCCCTTGACTTCCGTATGTGTTTAAATTGATCTTTTTTGCCTCAAACTTGTATTTATGATATGTTATGATTTGCTTATGAACTCCATAGCTTGAGTTGTGTTGGACAAACGTGACATTTGTGCATAAACGTTTAAGTGCTATAATTTGACTCTTCTTGTAACCAATGCATTTCCTATGTGTTTAATGAATTCCTTTCACCTCTAATTGATTCATATGCATTTCTAACATGAATTATAATGTATTATGAATTGAATATTGAAAGAACGAATGATATGGAATGAACAATTGATAATGAATGATTGAACTGTTTATGTGTCAAAGTGGCACTAATTGTTCACATGAACACCTTCATAGCACATTGTTATTGCTCATGCATGTATGTCATGTTTACTGCATTGTCGTGCTTCATTTATGGCTCACTTGGAGTCTTGAGTCTCACAAATCCACCGTATTGTTTTTTTGTACAGTTTTCTCTAGGGCGGAGATCTACCGGGTTCATAGGCTACTTTCAAGTTTTCCTTTCTCTTAGTATTGCTCGGTAAGGTGTAGCCAGGTAGGTTTCTCTTCTATTAGTTAAATTGACCCAATATATTCCCAACGTGTAAATTTTTATTCCAACTTATTATACGTATATATTGAGTCCTTTTCAGAGTCAATGTGACATCCCGCTCATCCAATTTATAAGGTACGCCACGTTCCAACCTTTTAATGTGTTTAATTATGTGGTTTTATGTTTTGCGTGGCCCTATTTTGAACTCTTTTAGAGTTTAGGGGCTTGTTTGTAATTTTCTCTTTTAAGGGGTTATTCGGTCATTTCTCGTTCGGTCGAGAGTTTGACCTCTTTGACCCCTTCTTCGCGTTCGGAGCATCGAGACGAGTCCGTAGACTCTAAGTTTGCCCAATTCCGACTTCGTTAACCCCTTCTTCCGTCCGTTTTTGCGTACGAGGACCCGAGATATAATACCCCGGATCCTTGTAATTCGTGTAAAAGATCAGATCTCAGCCTTCAGCGTCTTCTCTAGTGATCAGTTACTGTTCACACACACTCGAAGGTGTAATTGCACACACTAGCTCGTTCTCGCTCGTTTCTCGACGGAATTCGAAGTGTGAGTAGTGGAAATTTATCAGCTCGATGAGCCCGTCACGATGGTATAAGAATCTCGGCCAACCGAGGACCGACAGCGACGGGATCGGTGAATTTCAGACGTAGTGGCGGCTAGGCGGAACCCCCGCCACTTCGCCGCCCTTTCGCGGCGATTTCCGGCAAGATTCCGGCGACACGCGCCACACCCCTGAAAGAAGACCTCCCGACGCAACCAGGCACGTTGGCGGCGCGGCCATCCCGGCCGCGACGGCGCCGCACGCGCCGCCCGAAGCTCTCGGCGGCGGTGGCGATCACTGTAACGGCGAGTTTGGCCGCTTTCCGGTGACTTTTTCCGACAGGGCTTGATGGTTTCCGAATGTTTTCGACCTCCTGAACCCATTTCCGGCATCAGATTGGGGCGAATCGCGGCGTAGGTGGCGGTTCCGGCAATGACAGCGGTGGCGCAGCTTTGGGGTGGCGGTTCGGCCATTTTCCGGCCGATTTCGGTGGTTCTCCCTTCACAAAAGTTATTCCTGACGACGTGTTGGAGCTGTTCGTGGTGGTGGCGGTCAGAGAACCGGCCGCCGCGGGCGAACCGGTGGTGGACCGGCCCTGGACCGGCGGTCCGATTTTTCCGATGATTTTTCCGGCATATGGCTATGGGGCTTTCGTAGGGCTCGCTACGGGCTCTCCGACGATATGTCCGGATTTTATTTTCGTTTAGCGGTTTGTATTTAATTTCAGTTTTCGTATTAGGATTTTGGTTCGGTTTTTCGTCAACGAAGTCCGGCGTGTTTGCTATTTTCTGAAATTGGTTGAGGGCATTTATTGAGCAGGCCGAGGCGCACGTTTCTGTCCTTCCGGGGATTTTTCCGACCACCGGAGGCGGTGTTCCGGTGGCGGCCGGTGGCTGTTCGACCGGCTGCGGTGGCGGCATTCCGGCGACTTTCGGACAGTAGATCCGTTTCATTGTGGTGAGTCCAACGCCACTTCCCGTTCGTCAATCGGATGTCCGGTTGATTTTATATGAATTTTTGAAGCTATTGTATTTTATTCGTTAATTGATTTTAATTGTGCAATTCGATCCCGTATGTGCTATAAATTGAAATTATGAGTTGTATGATACGTGGAAGTATGCTATGATGTATGAATATTTGATTCGTGATTTATCAAATTTATTTGTCTCGTTTTACGCCCATCTATTTGAGAATAATTATTCTTTGAGGGGGTGTTAGTGTAATTTTGGAAACTAAATTGATTATGAAATTTTATAAAACACAAGAAATGAATTATGAAAAGATATGTTGTATTTAATTTGAATAAATTGATCGAGTATGCCAATTGTTATTATATCGTGAAATATGCCAATGTGTAATTTATATATTTATTGTTATGTAATTCATGTTAATTTCGTGAGACTTTGTGCATAATATGATTTGAATTCTTAATATCTTAATTTATTTTACGTAATTAGTATTATGATTCCACAAGTCATGCATCGTCTAATGTGTAAAATGATTGCGATTTGATATGAATGACTTGATTTGGATAAATGTGAACTAATTGTGCATCATTTGTATGCGTGAGCATGGCCGTGCGTCTTTGTGGTTATGTTTGGAGTCTGAGTCTTGTGTTCTGTGTGTGTTCAGTTGTTCAGGGGTTTTCCAGGGAGTGTTTGTCAGCTGTTTGGGTTCCAGTGGGACTCCTTGGCTTGTGTTTGCCATTCTCGACGGTGTATGGTGAGGTTTTAGGATTTTTGCTTTAGTTAAAGCGACCTACAACCCTATATGCTCGTTTTCAAGCCCGCATGCGAATATATATACTATATGTATATTAAATACGTGTCTTACGATATGTTATGAATTTTGTTAATTCGATTTGATATGAATCCTTCTGAAATTATACGTATGGGCGTATATAAGCTTAAAATGGTTTTGCAACGAGGCTATGCTCCAAACCGTGTATCGTCAAGCAAACTATGGATTTCCCTCAGCTTATTATGAATTTGGAAGATACGGAGAGGTACGTGTATAGCATATGCCGAGTTGCATGGTAAGGTATGTTTCTTACGATATGTTTCTTAAGTATGAATCGTATGTTTCTAGGTTTTGCGAGTTAGGTATGTTTTTTTATGAGTCTTATGAATCCATACGAATCTATTTGCATTCCTGGGCCCCGGAGGTGTGGGTAAGGGAGACCTGGTGCGGCTGTTGGGGTCGCCGGTTATCACCCCTGTGCACACGCTCCTTTGAAGTATCTACGCGCGACTCTAAGGGAGATGGAGAAGGCGTGGTGCTTTGAGCCTTCGGTTGAGGCCGGAGAAGGTACGTTGTGGGCTCGCTACCCCACGTATATTGAGTTGCACGATGTGGGCCCGTAACCCGCGTGCAGACTTCCGGAGAAAGGTTGGAATACGGGAATATGAACCTATGAATTTATGAATCCTATGAATTTTCTGAATTTATGTTTCCTTATGAATCTTTTGACTTTTTGTTTAAGGAGTAAGGTTGGAGACCCGTACTCGCCGGGTATTTGAGTTCTTTTGTTATGTTGATTATGAAATGGGATGGGAGATTTTGATTCAATAAGAGGCTTATACGAGTAAATTCCGAATTTATGAATTTATGAATCCATTTGAATATTTATGAATCGATTTGAATATATATATGAATCCATATGCGTTTCTGAATCTACATATCCGTATGAGTTTTCAAACATAAGAAGATATGAATATATGTATAAATATGAGTTCTTTTGGAAAATGGCTTTGGTATGTAAAACCCTATTCCCGGTTCATAGTCTTTTGTTTGATACGTGCTTTGCTATGTATGTATATATGTGTTGGTGTGTGCTCAGCCCCCTAGCTCAGTCAGTGGACTGACCCTCGCCCCACCTATGTTTTAGTTTGCAGGTTCAAGTTGTTGGAGTTCGAGCTAGGCGGCTTTGAGTCTGGTCTGTCGAGTCTGTGTCGGTCCGTTTGATTTTGTTAAGTATTTTGTTCTGATTTATTTATGAAAATTATGTATATAGTATGTTCTGTACAAGATGATACTTATGCTCTAATTATATGAATTTTCGGGACAGGTTAGGACAGGGCTTGGATTAGTTGAACCCGTCTTTGTTGTATGTTTGAATTCGGGACAGGTTAGGACAGGTTCGTGGAATTAGTTGAACCCGTTTATTTATGTTTGTTGATTAAAGTTTTTGTTAGCTCATATTTTGCATCGCTTCCGCATTCAGGTTTTTTTTGCATAATTGTCTTGGCAGGGTTTAGGAACCGCCTAGCTTAGGTTGGATTTTTCGTTTGACACCCGTTCGCTGTGACTTGGTACGTGTGCGGACTCTCCATTTCGTGCCACGTGTCGGGTCTAGTGCGGGGGTGTGGTGCCCACCGCTTGGGGTGCTACATCTTAAGTGGTATCAGAGCTACCAGGTTCAGAACCGGTGCTCTGGAGTCGTGTTGTGTCAGTTTAGGTCGTACGACATAGGAATACTTGTGCATTGCATTCGCTTGATGTGAAATTTTGATTTCTCTGCATGAATTGGTCTGAGCTTATGTAATTGTGTGCACACTATGATTACGGTTTATGCAAAATTATCATTGTTATGCTTTAAATTTTAGTAAATTACTTGTTGCATCTGCATTAATTAGGTGCTCTTAATTGCTTTCATTACTTTACATACCCACGTACTAACCCTCATGCATAGATAATTGTCCAATTTGTGAATTGTAGGGTGACATCTCGGCGCCGAATTGCAATTGATCATGACAACACTCCCCGCTTCTACAAAATTATGAAGGAAGATTTGAAACTTCCGTTTTCTGACTACTTGGATGAGAAGCAAATGGACCTTTACAAGAATTTATAACAAGGAATCAATGCTACTGCTATGAAAACGGGTATTATGTATACATAGCACGTGCATCATGCATTGGAGTAAATTTTAATTATTTTGGACATTTGTTCTACGTGCTCGACTGCTTTCTTTGCTGGATATGAGTGCACGCCATTCACATCCCTAACCCCACATGCATTAGCTCTGTGGTTATATTTAGGTGACTTCCTTACCTGTTCCAACGAGGATCGATTTTAATGGAAGCAACATTGGGATTCGAACAGGGGTTGACCAGATGATGTATGATCAAGCTAACACAGTCAGGGTAGTGAGTGGATAAAAGAAGATACTCGAATATGAGAGAGACAAGAGATCCTCTAACTATCAGGGTGCCCTCAGGGTAGGTACGTATTACTTGGAGGTGCTCGGGAGTACATGTTTTATAAGACATCCAGAATTTCTAACTCTGGATGGCGTGAAGTGACAATGAAGAGATCAAGGCATTTGTACCATTCAAAGAATTCCAAGCAGGAAATCAGGTTACTGTTATAAAGACACCTACTAGAGTAGTTGCACTTACACAAAGGAAAAAGGGGAAAGTTGTGCAAGCTGTGGAATTTTGTGCCGAGGTCATTGAAGAGCAACTTCACCAAATATTGAGGATAAGAATATCAGTCACGACGACGGTGTACTAAGCAAGATTGTGTAAAGATTCTTCATTTATCTCTCCACGATTGTCTTGAGAGATTTTACCGTGACAGAATGGTGATTTCCGATTACCGAGGATTCTATTGGGATTTCAAGAGATTACACGGATCACTATACTCCGAGAATCAAGTGAGACGGTCTAAGATCAGTTGAGTACCCGAGAATCTGAAGGAATACTAAAGAATGCAAGTTTGAACGGGAAGTTGGAACTATGGCCAGTTAAGGAGTTGATTAACCTTTCAAGTTAAATAAATTGCCAACCTCGACTCCACTACTACGGTGAACGGTACATTGAGCATTCATGGCATTTGCACCCATGCATTTAATAAGTAATTGTATTATATTTTATTTTGCTTGACTAATGTGACAACGTGGAATGCGTGATGCCGCCTTCATTGTAATAACGTGGCTAATTGATTTAATTTCCATAATTTAAGATTTATTGTTGTTGTGAATTCTTGTAAACTAAATGGATTGCGTGCTTGCGTGGATTGTTCGTACTTCAGTGTTTATATTTTCCTTATTGGCTCACTAACCCTTCATGCACATACATACATATTATAATTTTATCTTACAGTGATTCCATCTCGATATCCCCCTTGAGTTAAGCATGGATGATGAGTCGATACTCTAGGGACACCGATATCAGTCGGGTAAAGGTACACTATACATGCATCCCATGTTTTGCATTCGGTGCTACTTTAATATGTGTATGTATGAATGCTGTGTAGGTGAACTTGTGTGCCAGAGAGTTGTTGAGATCTCTCTATTTACGTGTTAGGGAGATGTGGGATTCTCCCTATTTATGTGATAGAAAGATGCTGGATTCTTTCTAAATTATGTGGGCAAGAGATGCTGGATTCTCTTGGAGTTAGATATTCGGAGATGCTGGATTCTCTCGAATTTAGGGGTTTGAGAAATGCTGGATTTTCTCAAACTAGATTGTTTGGAAGATGTGGAAGTCTGCCAGACTTAGGTTGAGAGACGGGGCTCTCTCGATTACGTGGTTGAGAGACGGGGTTCTCTCAATTCTGTGCCTGAGGGATGGGATTCTCTCTTTTGATGTGCTGGGAGACGGGGTTCTCTCTCTTGCGTGCTGAGAGATGGGATTCTCTCTTGTTTGTCGCGGCTGAGTTTCGTGTGGCCTGGTGCTGGTTTGCAGTCGACGAGGAAGCGACGATATCGGTTTTTGGGTGCAGTGGACTAGTGGCGATCGAACAAGTTTGAAGCGACCAACGGTCAAACGTTTGAACAAACCTCTGTGACTATGGAACTCTACAGGGAGTTGATGCAATCAGTGAGAGTAAACTTCACAGCCAGGGCTATGACTCTACACGATTTCAGGAGATGGATTGAAGTACTCAAGTTCGAAGCTTTATGACTCAGTAATAGGACCTGAGGACAGGTCCTTTTGAAGGAGGGGAGTTTGTGACATCCCGCTCATCCAATTTATAAGGTACGCCACGTTCCAACCTTTTAATGTGTTTAATTATGTGATTTTATGTTTTGCGTGGCCCTATTTTGTACTCTTTTAGAGTTTAGGGGCTTGTTTGCAATTTTCTCTTTTAAGGGGTTATTCGGTCATTTCTCGTTCGGTCGAGAGTTCGACCTCTTTGACCCCTTCTTCGCGTTCGGGGCATCGAGACGAGTCCGTAGACTCTAAGTTTGCCCAATTCTGACTTCATTAACCCCTTCTTCCGTCCGTTTTTGCGTACGAGGACCCGAGATATAATACCCCGGATCCTCGTAATTCGTGCAAAAGATCAGATCTCAGCCTTCAGCGTCTTCTCCAGCGATCAGTTACTGTTCACACACACTTGAAGGTGTAATTACACACACTAGCTCGTTCTCGCTCGTTTCTCGATGGAATTCGAAGTGTGAGTAGTGGAAATTTATCAGCTCGACGAGCCCGTCACGATGGTATAAGAATCTCGGCCAAACGACGACCGACGGAGATGGGATCGGCGAATTTCAGACGCAGCGGCGGCTAGGCGGAACCCCCGCCACGTCGCCGCCCTTTCGCGGCGATTTCCGGCAAGATTCCGGTGACACGCGCCACCCCCTGAAAGAAGACCTCCCGGCGCAACCAGGCACATTGGCGGCGTGGCCATCCCGGCCGCGACGGCGCCTCACGCGCTGCCCGAAGCTCTCGGCGGCGGTGGCGATCACTGTAGCGGTGAGTTTGGCCGCTTTCCGGTGACTTTTTCCGACAGGGCTTGATGGTTTCCGAACGTTTTCGACCTCCTGAACCCATTTCCGGCATCAGATTGGGGCGAATCGCGGCGTAGGTGGCGGTTCCGACAATGACAGCGGTGGCGCAACTTTGGGGTGGCGGTTCGGCCATTTTCCGGCCGATTTCGGTGGTTCTCCCTTTACAAAAGTTATTCCTGACGACGTGTTGGAGCTCTTCGTGGTGGTGGCGGTCAGAGAACCGGCCGCCGTCGACGAACCGATAGCGGACCGGCCCTGGACCGGCGGTCCGATTTTTCCGGCATATGGCTATGGGGCTTTCGTAGGGCTCGCTACGGGCTCTCCAACCGTATGTCCGGATTTTATTTTCGTTTAGCGGTTTGTATTTAATTTCAGTTTTTATATTAGGATTTTGGTTCGGTTTTTCGTCAACGAAGTCCGGCGTGTTTGCTATTTTCTGAAATTGGTTGAGGGCTTTTATTGAGCAGGCCGAGGCGCACGTTTCTGTCCTTCCGGGGATTTTTCCGACCACCGGAGGCGGTGTTCCGGTGGCAGCCGGTGGCTATTCGGTCGGCTGTGGTGGCGGCATTCCGGCGACTTTCGGACAGTAGATCCGTTTCATTGTGGTGAGTCCAACGCCACTTCCCGTTCGTCAATCGAATATCCGGTTGATTTTATATGAATTTTTGAAGCTATTGTATTTTATTCGTTAATTGATTTTAATTGTGCAATTCGATCCCGTATGTGCTATAAATTGAAATTATGAGTTGTATGATACGTGGAAGTATGCTATGATGTATGAATATTTGATTTGTGATTTATCGAATTTATTTATCTCGTTTTACGCCCATCTATTTGAGAATAATTATTGTTTGAGGGGGTGTTAGTGTAATTTTGGAAACTAAATTGATTATGAAATTTTATAAAACACAAGAAATGAATTATGAAAAGATACATTGTATTTAATTTGAATAAATTGATCGAGTATGCCAATTGTTATTATATCGTGAAATATGCCAATGTGTAATTTATATATTTATTGTTATGTAATTCATGTTAATTTCGTGAGACTTTGTGCATAATATGATTTGAATTCTTAATATCTTAATTTATTTTACGTAATTAGTATTATGATTCCACAAGTTATGCATCGTCTAATGTGTAAAATGATTGCGATTTGATATGAATGACTTGATTTGGATAAATGTGAACTAATTGTGCATCATTTGTATGCGTGAGCATGGCCGTGCGTCTTTGTGGTTATGTTTGGAGTCTGAGTCTTGTGTTCTGTGTGTGTTCAGTTGTTCAGGGGTTTTCCAGGGAGTGTTTGTCAGCTGTTTGGGTTCCAGTGGGACTCCTTGGCTTGTGTTTGCCATTCTCGTCGGTGTAAGGTGAGGTTTTAGGATTTTTGCTTTAGTTAAAGCGACCTACAACCCTATATGCTCGTTTTCAAGCCCGCATGCGAATATATATACTATATGTATATTAAATATGTGTCTTACGATATGTTATGAATTTTGTTAATTCGATTTGATATGAATCCTTCTGAAATTATACGTATGGGCGTATATAAGCTTAAAATGGTTTTGCAACGAGGCTATGCTCCAAACCGTGTATCGTCAAGCAAACTATGGATTTCCCTCAGCTTATTATGAATTTGGAAGACACGGAGAGGTACGTGTATAGCATATGCCGAGTTGCACGGTAAGGTATGTTTCTTACGATATGTTTCTTAAGTATGAATCGTATGTTTCTAGGTTTTGCGAGTTAGGTATGTTTCTTTATGAGTCTTATGAATCCATACGAATCTATTTGCATTCCTGGGCCCCGGAGGTGTGGGTAAGGGAGACCTGGTGCGGCTGTTGGGGTCGCCGGTTGTCACCCCTGTGCACACGCTCCTTTGAAGTATCTACGCGCGACTCTAAGGGAGATGGAGAAGGCGTAGTGCTTTGAGCCTTCGGTTGGGGCCGGAGAAGGTACGTTGTGGGCTCGCTACCCCACGTATATTGAGTTGCACGATGTGGGCCCGTAACCCGTGTGCAGACTTCCGGAGAAAGGTTAGAATAAGGGAATATGAACCTATTAATTTATGAATCCTATGAATTTTCTGAATTTATGTTTCCTTATGGATCTTTTGAGTTTTTGTTTAAGGAGTAAGGTTGGAGACCCGTACTCGCCGGGTATTTCAGTTCTTTTGTTATGTTGATTATGAAATGGGATGGGAGATTTTGATTCAATAAGAGGCTTATACGAGTAAATTCCGAATTTATGAATTTATGAATCCATTTGAATATTTATGAATCGATTTGAATATATATATGAATCCATATGCGTTTCTGAATCTACGTATCCCTATGAGTTTTCAAACTTAAGAAGATATGAATATATGTATAAATATGAGTTCTTTTGGAAAATGGCTTTGGTATGTAAAACCCTATTCCCGGTTCATAGTCTTTTGTTTGATACGTGCTTTGCTCTGTATGTATATATGTGTTGGTGTGTGTTCAGCCCCCTCGCTCAGTCAGTGGACTGACCCTCGCCCCACCTATGTTTTAGTTTGCAGGTTCAAGTTGTTGGAGTTCGAGCTAGGCGGCTTTGAGTCTGGTTTGTTGAGTCTGTGTCGGTCCGTTTGATTTTGTTAAGTATTTTGTTCTGATTTATTTATGAAAATTATGTATATAGTATGTTCTGTACAAGATGATACTTATGCTCTGATTATATGAATTTTCGGGACAGGTTAGGACAGGGCTTGGATTAGTTGAACCCATCTTTGTTGTATGTTTGAATTCGGGACAGGTTAGGACAGGTTCGTGGAATTAGTTGAACCCGTTTATTTATGTTTGTTGATTAAAGTTTTTGTTAGCTCATATTTTGCATTGCTTCCGCATTCAGGTTTTTTTTGCATAATTGTCTTGGCAGGGTTTAGGAACCGCCTAGCTTAGGTTGGATTTTTCGTTTGTCACCCGTTCGCTGTGACTTGGTACGTGTGCGGACTCTCCATTTCGTGCCACGTGTCGGGTCATAGTGCGGGGGTGTGGTGCCCACCTCTTGGGGTGCTACAGTCAATGATTTTAAACGTAAAGCCTTTTTCTTTATTGAACCCCCTACCGAATGTTTTGGCGAGATCAATAATCACAATGAATGGGGGCCCTGGGACTATGTGTACGTGGCTATCCAGGGAAGCATGGGCTGACGGTGATCCCCGAGCGCTAGTCCCAACACAATGACGACGATACCGGCCCTCTCTAAGAAATTAGCGAGGAATGGGAATCAGGCATTTGGGGAGTCATGAACCTCACTGGCCACAATGATTGGGTGGACGGTGCTTTGGCCGAGTCCATCCACTAACCGGAGGAAAAAGATGTAAGTGTTATGCATTAATGATTATAAACGAATGGTTATGAATGATTATGAACGAATGAATATAAATAAATGATTATGAATGAATGAATGTTGTGTGATCACTAATGAATGAATGAATGGATAATGCACACACGAGGTGAAGGTTGAAGAATTTGCCTACTCGCCGGGCTCACGTATTGGTTTAATTAATGAATGAATAAAAATTGACTGTTGTAATCCCGCGTGTTGTTTTATTTGTTTTCACCCACTTGGGAAATGTTTCAAAACCTCGCTCGGTATTATAACCTGCATGTGTGTGTGTACCAGTCTCTTAAAGACTGAACCCGGTTTGTTTTCAGTTTTTCTTGTAGGTTTTGGAGTGCTAGGCAGGATTCGAATGTGTTGAGTCTTGGAGTCATGTATAGCCTTTCTTCCACACTTACAGTCATGTCATTAAATTGTGGTTCATGATTATTGAGCGCTTATGATTTAAATTGTTTGGCCGTGCTGGCCCTTTAATGGAATTGTTCGATTATTGTGGCTTGTGAGCTTTCTATCTGTATTATGAATATAACAATGCTTCCGCTCATGTTTCTTTAGCCTGCACTTGTTTTCTTTTTAGCTACTTTATTGTTTATTTGGTTTCGAAGGTTAGCTCCCGCCTAGCATAGTGAGTGAGTGAGTCCCCGTTTGCTCTGATCTGGTACATGTATGGATTACCCATTTCATATGCGGGTCTGTAACGCCCCATTTTCTCGACAAGTCAGGTATGACAACGTGAGAGGGTTTAGACCGAGTGTTATGTGATTTTAACTATGTTTTAATTGCTAAGTGACTTTTAACTTAGTAATTTCATGAACTAATTGCTATTATGTGACTTATAAGACTTAAGTGATTATGTTACTTAAACTTGGTTTAATATGTTTACTGGCTAATTAAATGTTTTATTTCAATTATGTACGTATTTGAACTTATATGAAATCTTTGGACTCAACCAAACTTTGAATTGGACCCCAATTGTTCCCCTACCAAACCTTGGTAGCCTAATTGAAGCACTTAAATTCTTGGAGGACCAAAGTGCAAATTCCCCTCACTCTTTCCCTTAATTACATGATCCACACCCCTCCACAACCTCATTCTTCTTCTTTCATTTTCTCCTAGCAAACAAGGGTTCCCAACTTCTCCTCCCTTCACCATTTGATCGATCCATCAAGCAAGCAAGGAGGCAAGGAGATTTCTTCCATTTTCAAGCAAGAATTCAAGCTTCAATCATTCCTTTCCCTTCTTCTCCTCCTCCTCTTCCAAGGTATATGTGTTTATATATGTGCAATTATGAATGAATTGATGTAGGAGCTAGGGGTATATGTGTAGCGCCTCCCCTAACACTACAACCCCCGCACCGCAATACTCCCCGAGTGGAGGTTAGACCCAATGCTCAGGAAATACTATGGCGAACGGTCAGGATAATATATGGTAAAGGGTGTGACATAGTGCAGCGGAAGATAAAGAGATTTAAAACTTTGCCACTAAACGGGGATGATAACGTGTAAAGAACAAGGATTATCATTACTAGCCAAAATAGTTTGCAAAGGAGTACAATAGGATGAAGTATGAGATGGCTTAGGTATACCGACAATAAGCTCAAGACAGTGTATGTAGCACCCCAAGCGGTGGGGCACCACACCCCCGCACTATGACCCGACACGTATACGAAATGGAAAGTCCGCACACGCACCAAACCACAGCGAACGGGTGACAAACGAAAAACCAACCTAGGCTAGGTGGTACCTAAACCCTGTACAAATGCAATTATGCAAAACCTGAATGCGGAAGCGATACAAAATATGAATTCTCAAAAACTTTAATCAGCAATCATAATTCATATATTTCAAAAAGTAACTCAACATCAACTAAACGGATTCAACTGCCCTAGAACCTGTCCCGATCAAGCATATAATCAAAACGGGTTCATCTAAACCGAGCCCTGTCCTAACCTGTCCCTAATTTCATACATCCAAATCATAAGTAACAACCTGCATAATATATACATATCATATACATAGTTTCCTTCACAAATCCAAACAAAGTACTTAACAAATTGAACCGACCGACACAGACTCGACAGACCCGACTCAAAGCCACCTAGCTCAAACCTGCAAGAACTGAAAAGTGGAAAAGAAGGGGGAGGGTCAGTCTCTAGAAGAATGAGCAAGCAGCAGCGATAAAAATATATAAAAACATGCACATGCAAGTCATAAATTCCGAGCAAAGTTTTATTTAAAGTTAGTTTCCAAGAGGGCAAGAGAATAACTAAGCAATGCTCGGACTTTACGACTAATCATATTAAATTCATTAAGTTCATAATTCATACATAAACATAAAGACTCGACGAGTGAGCGTGCATGATCTCCAACCAAACTCTGACCGTGTACGACAAATAGCAATAACACATTTGAATATGTGACCATGCAATATATCATAGTACATGCAAGTCATATAACATAAGATATAATCGTTTGGGCAATCCGTATCCCGGCCTTCCCGCACGGTGCCTAACCATATCATAACATAAACATAATCATAAAATAAGTTCCAACCTTCTTCCTCCGGGTGGTGGAAGGGTTAGCAAGACCCGACCACCTCATGCATAATGGCTAGTGAGGTACATGAATCCTCAAAAGCCCGACTAGCATTTTCTCGTCAAAACTCCTAACGAGATCCGTTTCGTCGTTAAATATAAATGGAATTAGCACATGGGATCACCCTCGGCCCTTGCCTCCCCGGATAGCCACATGTACTAAATTCCTGGGCCCGTGAACATAACATACATGCAATCTCGCCAAAACATTTCAGTTCATAAGAAACATAACATATTTCATAATTTTGGAGAAAATGTTACTCGATAATAATTTACTCGATGACTCCACTTTGAAAATAACATATATATATACATACATAAAGTTTTGGCCAAAACTTATCACATAAGGGTTGTAGGGTTTAGTATGTAACTCGAACGAAAACACCCTCACCTGGTACCAGACAAAGCCAAACCCAAAGCAAATGGTCCATCCCGGAACCTGCACGACCACAAGTCACCACCCCGGGTGCACCTGTACCAACTGAACACACAAAACACAATACAGAACTCAGAATCAAACTCAGACAACCATATAAAGACGCACGGCACATGCTCAAGTACTTAAGAAATGCAATCACATAAGTAGAGTTCACATTCATACTAATTACTTGCAAAATAAAATATCACATGGCTCAACATGTAACATCCCGTTCGTCCGACTTATAAGGTACGCCTCATTTCAACCTTTTTACGTGGTTAATTATGTGATTTTGTGCTTTGCTTGGCCCTATTTTGAACTCTTTTAAGAGTTTAGGGGCCTTTTTGTAATTTTTTTTAGGGGTTTTTCAGTCACTGCTCGTTCGATCGAGATTTTGACCTCTTTGACCCATTCAACGCGTTCGGGGCATCGAGACGAGTCCGTAGACTCTGAGTTTGCCCTATTCTGACGTCGTTAGCCTTTCCTCCCGTTCGTTTTGCGCGCAAGGACCCGGAATAAAAGACCTGAATCCTCGTTTTTCGTGCCAGAACCTCAGCTCTCACTCTCCCGTGATCTCCTTCTCTCCTTTCACGATCCAACACATACACTTGAGGTGTGATTTCACACATAACTCAAACTTGCCCGTTTCTCGACGGAATTCGATGATCCCATAGTCTATTTCGGAGAGCTCGACGATGCGGTCACAACCGTACCAAGAACTCGGCCAACCGACAAGCGAGGGCGGAGATATCGCCATTTTTCAAACGCGCAGGCGGGGGTGGCCGAGCTGCTGCTTCGTCGGCCGTTCGAGGCGGCTTCCGGCCGTCTTCCGGCGACACGCGCCCCAGGCCCGGTGAGGGGACTTCCCGGCATTTCCTTCTGTGTAGGCGGCGCCGCCATCGGGGCGGCGAGGGGGCTGCACGCGCCTGCCAAAGCTCGCGGCGGCGGTGGCGCGGCACTGTAGCGGCGAGTTTCGCCGCCTTCCGGTGGCTTTTTTCGGACCAAGGTTGGTGTTTTCTACCCTTTTCCGACCCCCTGAGTCCATTTTTGGCATCGTTTTCACTGAACTTTGGCCGTAGGTGGTGGTTCCGGGGAGGCGTGCGGCGGCAGAAACTTCGGCGGCCAACGGGGGCCTTTTCCGGCCATCTTATGGCCTCGGGCTCTTCCCGAAAGTTGTTCGGAACGACGAGAACTAGTGGCCTTTGATCACACGTCTCTTGATTCGGCCAATCGACAGCGGATCGCGGTGGCACGGTGGCCGTGCAATGGCGGCGCTAGCTCCGAGGATTTTTTCGGCGAGCTACCTTAGGGCTTTCGAAGAGCTCGTCACGGGTAAGACAATGCCTTTTACGGATCCCATTTTGGTTCACCGGTTTGGAAGTAATTTGGATTTGAAGATTTTAGGGTTTTCGTATTGTTGGATCTGAAATTGGTGACGATTGGCTTGGATTTTCCAGAAATTGATCGAGGATTTGGAACGAGCACGAGGAATCCTTGCACGGCTGAATTTTCGGGATTTTTCCGGCACGTTCCGGCGGCGGGCTGCCACTGTTCCGGCAGCTCCGACGACCTTCGGACAGCTTGTCCGCTTCGTCGTGGTGAGTCCAACACCACTTTCCGTTCGTCAATCGGACACTCGGTTTATTTTCTACGTATTTATTTGTGTATTTGGGATATATTTGAACTAATTGTTTAAATGCGAATTAATTGCTATATGTTTGAATTGTCGATCAAAATGTACTCCTATGTGTATGAAATCATGTATGATATGAAATATGATAAGTATGGACTTTGTAATTTGTAAATTGAATCCCGATTTATTGAATTTATGCTAATTGATTGGATTAGAGGGGGTGTTTGTGTAATTTTGAAACAGGATGAATTTGTTTGATTTGATTAGTTCAACCTTGATAATTGAATCCATTATGTAACATATGAATTGGGCAGGCAACGTAGGAAATATATGAACTTAGTATGATTGCAATTTGATATGTAACTTCGTGATCTTTAAATAGAATTTGTAGCATGTTATTATATGATTTGTTTGGCTTTGTAATACGTATAAATTTATGAAATGTTATATGTGAATTCCTTTGCCTTTTAGTCCTTTTATTTGCATTAATTGTGCACCTGAACATGCCTTAACGTTTTGTTTTGCATGTAATTAATATGAATTTGAATCCTGCTTATGTAATTGCATTTACCGTGCGTCCCTATGTGGTTGTCTGTCTGAGTCTGAGCTTTGTGGTCTTTTTTGTGTGTTCAGTTGGTTCAGGTGCACCCAGAGTGGTGACAAGTGAGTCGTGCAGGTTTCGGGGTGAACTATTTGTTGTCTCTTCGGCTGTGTTTGGTTCCAGGTGAGGTTAGGATATAGTTATACCCTATTGAAATGTGCCGGTTTTTGAATGCATGTGACTTATAAGCCTTTATGTATATGTAGATATGTGTAAGATATGTATTTTGTTGGCTTTGCTATTAGTTTGAAAGTATGAAGCTATGTATAAGCCTATGTACGCTTAGCTTTGATTTCGTTATGATTTCGAGGTCAGTCTGCGTGATATGTACGTACGATATGATAAGTACGATATGCATGAGATATGTCTGTCTGTCTATTGCGGGTTAAGCTTCCGATTTCCGTGATCTGTGTAAGTGTGGGGCCCCAGTTTCCGTGTAAGGGATGTACCGGAACCCACCTGAGGAAGTGGGGGATGGAGTCCGAGGGTTTGAGCAGCAGGGAGCACTCCCCTCTTCCGCTTTAGGATGGCTAGGGTCGCGCAACCCTTCCATCACACCTATCTGATATGTTTTGTTTTGTTTTGTTTTGTTTAATCTGTCTGTGTGCTCGTACCTGCCGAGTTTCGTTATGTCTGTCGGTTATAAGTTCGTGAAACGGGGATAGATTCTTAAGTAAGATAAAAATTGGATTTGCTACTAACCTAATTAGCTATGTTCCAATATGTGTGCTAAGTCTGCTTGGGTCTGTGCGTAAGTTTTGAGTTTTGTATAAGCTAAGTTTTGTTAGTTCTGTTTTGATAAGTTACCCTACATATATATTATCACGGGAAACTATTTTGGCGTGCAAAAGCTAACCCCGGGTTCACGAACGTTACTTTTACTACGTGCTGTGCTCCATATATATGTAGGTGTGTGTGGGTAGCCCCTCGCTCAGTCTTTGGACTGACCCCTCCCCTTTTATGTTTTTAGTTTGCAGGCTTTGCTTTGGGTTTGCGTTGGAGTTCGTTCTAGGCGGCAGTGTGTCATGTTTGTCTTGTCTGTGTCTGTTCGTTTAAGTTGGTTAAGCATTTTGTTTCGAATTATGTTTGCAAAAGTTTGTACAAGCTACGTTATGTACAGGTTACATTTATGATTTGAATGTTTGAAATTCGGGACAGGTTAGGACAGGTGCTCGGATTAGTTGAACCCGTTTTGATGTGTGATTATCCGGGACATGTTAGGACAGGTTTGCCGAACTAGTTGAACCCGTATATTTGATTCTAATGTATGTATTGCGTTGTATGCATGGTGTGTAAAAGTTTTTGAAAGTTGGTATTTCATACTACTTTCGCTGTTATGCTTCGCATATTTTCTTTTGTACAGGGTTAGGTACCGCCTAGCTAGTGTGTGCGTTTTCGTTTGTCACCCGTTCGCTGTGACTTGGTGCGTGTGCGGACTCTCCATTTCATACACGTGTCGGGTCATAGTGCGGGGGATGTGGCGCCTCACGTGCGGGGTGTTACACAACATATTCATAAAGTAGATCAAGAGATGTTCTTATGCATAATTAATTTAAACAAACAAAATGGAAAGGCAATGCATGTCACATTATTTCATATAAATTCATATATCAAATAACCAATTCATATTCGTACGAATAACTTATTTCTTACGTGCAAAAGTTTCTAATTTAATCATATAAGTTTCATACAATTCATATATCGCATAATAGGATTATTTTAAATTAAATAATTAAACCTAAATTACAAAGTTTCAAATTAAATCATCCAAGACATACTAATTCAATTCTTACTAAATCATAAATTTCATAACAAATTCTTATATCAAATAATAAATTCCAATTCAATTTAAGTGATTAGACTAATTAAAAGCTTCATGCTTAGGCGTAATAATTTCTCTTAATCGAAATCATAATTAGCATATTTGTTTTATCAATCCACAAGGATAAATTAATTGAAGTCATACAATTTATATGTTTAATGAAATAACACATACACCCCTTCAAACTTAAACAAATGGCATGAATTCAACATATCGGGGTCCAATTTGCGGATCAAGATACTCATACATATCACATTCCACTTAATACATGATTTTATATCCGTTGACAGACATATTGATCGACAATTACAACAATACACAATTCATTGCAATTAAATAATTAATTCCAAATATTTCAAAATACATAAAAAAAATCACAACAAATCAACCGGATATCCGATTGACGAACGGAAAGTGGCGTTGAACTCACCACGACGAAAGGAACTTGTTGTCCGAAAGGCGTCGGAACGCCGCCACCGGAACCAGCCGAACCGCCACGTGCAGCCGCCGGGCCACTACCTCCGGTGGTCAGAAAATTCCCCGGAAGGACAGAAACATGCGCCTTGGCCTACTCGACAAAAGCCCTCAACCAATTTCAGAAAATACCAAACACGCCGGACTTCGTTGACGAAAAACCGAACTAAATCCCAATGACGAAAACTGAAATTAAACACAAATCGTAAAACGAAAACGAAATCCGAACATACCGTTGGAAAGCCCGTAGCGAGGCCTTCGAAAGCCCCCAGCCTAAAGCCGAAAAAGTCACCGAAAAATCGGACCGCCGGTCCAATGCCGGTCCGCCGCCGCCAGCCGGTTCTTGGGCCGCCACCTACACGAACAACTAGATCTCGTCGAGTTAGACAACTTCTAAGAAGGAACCGTCGCCAAAAGATCATCGGAAAAGCTTCAAACCACCGCCAAAAGCCGCGGCACCGCTGCCACACCAGAACCACCACTTCCACCGCGATTCGCTCCAATCTTAAGCCGGAAATGAACTCGGAAGGGTCGAAAACCTTGGAAACCATCAAGCCCCGTCGGAAAACGCCGACGGAAGGCGGCAAAACTCGCTGCTACAGTAACCGCCACCGCCGCCGCGAGCTTCAGGCGGCCCGTGCGGTGCTGTCCGGCCATCATTGGCCGCACCGTTGAAACTGGAGTTGTGCCGGGAGGTCTTCTAACAGATGGGGTGGCGCGTGTCTGAGAAAAGTCACCGGAGACCACCGCGAAGAGGCGGCGGAATGACTGGTTTCCGTTCCGCCGCCGCTACTTTGCCCTAGCGCCACCACCGCTAAGTTTCAGGCTATGATTCTTGTACCATCGTGTCGGGCTCGTCGAGTTCATAGATTTCCACTACACAAACGTCGAATTCCGTCGAGAAATGAATGTGAACGGACATGTGTGTGTTTCCACACGTCCACTATGTGAATAGTGCCGGATCGCGTGAAGAAGACGGCTGAAGCTGGAGCTGAAATTCTGGCACACAAAACGAGGATTCGGGGTATATATCTTGTTGGAAAACACGAATCAGAAAGCAGCGGAATTTAAAAAATTTTCCCAACAAAAGGATCTAGGACTCGCAATCGTGTAACCAAATTCGTAAAGATAGAAAACTTACTTTTCTTTTGTTCTTTCTTGAAGCCTTTCAAGCCACCCAAGAACGCTCTTCTCGCGGCTTGATCCCCTCTCCTTGGTAAAGCTCGAATCTTCAAACTTCTAACTTGAAGTCTCTAGAGAAAGTCCACCAACTTGATCACAATCTAACTAGTAAGGATGCTAGTTCTCTAGTTAGTGTTTAGGCTTAACCTAGGGTTTATTTAATCTTGGAGAAAGAAAGGTGTTCAACACATGAACCAAAAGAATTGTCAATTAGCTCTAAAGGGGAGCATGAGCTCCCCTATATATAGGAAAAGGGAGAGGGGCGCCGATCCTATTCCTTGTTGGACAAGGATTTGGTTCCTCTCTCTCCTATTACTTGATCATCAAGTATTTTCCAACTTTGACTTTGAATTCTAATTCAAGTCAACTTTTAAGAGAGCTAAAAATATCCAAACTATTTTTGGATAATTTTATACTTTATTTATTATAAAATAAATAACTTATTTTTATCTAATTAATTAATTCGTAATTAATTAACTAGATTATTTTCTCCAAAATATGACTTTCTTTTTAATTCAAAATTAAACCAAAGTCTATTAAATAATTAACACATTTAATTATTATATATATATATAATATATATATACACACGTGTGTGACACGTGTCACTCACGTGAGCCACACGTGTGATTTCACACGTGTGGAACCCTCTTGACCCGATTAACTCGTTTAATCATTTTAAAGCCTCAACTCATGTAACCAAGTTGTTGTGTGTGACCCTCTAGGTTCTCAATTCAATTAGCAGTGACCCTAATTAATTAATTCACTAATTAATTAATCAGTCCACAGATTAAACGACCATAGTCTAGCAACAGGTGTTTAACCCCTAGCTGAATTGGAATGTTCGGATTCGACAGAACCTTTAAGTCATTGATTCATGTGAGATACAATCCTCCTACTTACTATCTCTCAACCAAGATCTAGGGCAAGGGAATAATCAGAACCCTAATAATCCGGTCTTAAAGCTAAGTGCATTTCATATCCATTTGATCTCAATCCAAGAAACCCTTTTCTTGATGTCTTGATCTACTGCCTTGGCCAAGGACTCCATATGGCATATGGATGACTTACACAATAAGAGATCACCTTGCAAATGCAAGTGTAAGTCCTTTCTTGATTCTCATTCACTTTCATGAATCACTTGTGCAGCCCCAGCATAAGCCTTGAATCAGTTGTCTAAGGCGACACCCTTTAAAGCTTCTACCTAAGACTACAGAGTTAACTCATAAAGTGACAAGGAACCTCAAGTCTAAGGATCAATTAATCACATCAATGACTCGTGAGATATTTCCTAATCTGGAAGTTTCCATTTCTTGAAATAGAAACTTCCTTTCCCATTTAGGAATGTTCTCACATGGGGCACCTCAATGAACTTACTTATTAAAGTAAGCACCCTCATGTATCACGCACGTATCAACTATACACTTTGCACCTCCATGAAACAAGGTGGTCCTTCTTAAGGGCGTGATCCCACAAGCAAGCCTTAGAGGAGTCAGGTTGACACTCCCACTGTCTGTAGGACTCATCGGCTTGGAGTATTTTACTAATCATGACTTATGTGATATAGGGCTCGTTTCATGAACCATTTCACCTAAATGGTAGAGTCCTAAAGTCATCAGGATTAGGGGAGTTCTCATACATGCACAGCTAAAGTAAACGCATACCAAACAAGAGCATATAAAGAAGTGTTGCCTCAATTCGTTATTTCATTCAAAGATTGTCTATGATTACAATAAGGAAAAGCACAAAGCGGATATACAATCGGCTTTTAGGGCACTATTCCTAACATATCTCGGGTCCTCGTACACAAAAACGATCGGAAGAACGGGCTAACGAAGTCAGAATGGGGCAAACTTAGAGTCTACGGACTCGTTTCGATGCCCCGAACGCAAAGCTGGGGTCGAAAAGGTCGAACTCTCGACCGAACGAGAATTGACCGAAAAACCCCTTAAAAGAGAAAATTGCAAACAAGCCCCTAAACTCTTAAAGTGTTCAAAATAGGGCCACACAAAGCACATAATTAAACACATAAAAAGGTTGAAAAGTGACGTACCTTATTTGTAGGACGAGCGGGGTGTTACAATCTCCCCTCCTTCAAAAGGACCTGTCCTCAGGTCCTATTACTGAGTCGTAAAGCTTCAAACTGGAATACTTCAATCCATCTCCTAAAATCTTGTAGAGTCATAGCCCTGGCTGTGATGTTTACTCCCATTGATTGCATCAACTCCCCTCAAAGTTCCGTAGCCACCGAAGTTTGTTCAAACACTTGACCGTTGGTCGCTTCAAACTCGTTCGATCCCCACTAGGCCACAACACCCAAAGCTCGATACCGTCGCATCCTCATCGCTTGCTAGCTGCTATATGGCCACACGAAACTAAGGCGCGACAAACAAGAGAGAATCCCATCTCTCAGCACGCAAAAGAGAGAGAGAGCCCCGTCTCTCGGCACATTAAAAGAGAGAACCCCGTCCCTCAGACATAGAATTGAGAGAACCCCGTCTCTCAACCACATAATCGAGAGAGCCCCATCTCTCAACCTAATTCTGGCAGACTTCCACATCTTCCAAACATTCTAGTTTGAGAAAATCCAACATTTCTCAAACCCCTAAATTCGAGAGAATCCAGCATCTCTCAAATATCTAACTCCAAGAGAATCTAGCATCTTTTGCTCAAATAATTTAGAAAGAATCCAACATCTTCCTATCACATAAATAGGGAGAATCCCACATCTCCCTAACACGTAACTAGAGAGAGATCTCAACAACTCTCTAGGACATAAGTTCACTTACTCAGCATTCAAAATACACACATCAAAGTAACACTTGATGCAAAACATGAGATGCATGTACAGTGTACCTTTACACAACTGAGATCGGTGTCCCTAGAGTATTGATTCAACATCCATGCTTCAACTCAAGGGGGATATCGCGATGGAATCTCTATAAATAAAATCACAATATGCTCGTATGTGCATGAAGGGTTAGTGAGTAACCAAAGAAATTATAAACACAGAGACACGACTAATTCACACAAGTATTCCATTCTGTTTACAAGATTTCACAACAATAATAAATTTGAAGTTATGAAAATTAAAGCAGTTAGCCAAGTTATTACAATCGACTAACATCATACATTACACGTTGTCACGTATGTCAAGCAAAATAAAATATAATATAATTACTTATGAAATGCATGGGTGCAAATGCCATGAATGCTTAAGGTACCGTTCACCGTGGAAAAGAAGTCGAGGTTGGCAATTCTTTAATTTGGAAGGATAATCGATTCCTTGACTGGCAGTGGTTCCAACCCTTCGTTCAAGCTTGCATTCTTTAGTATTCCCTCAGATTCTCAGGTCCCCAAATGGTCTTGGACCGTCTCACTTGATTCTCGGAGTATAGTGATCCTTGGAGTCTCTTGAAATCCCAAAAAAATCCTCGGTAATCGGGAATTGCTTTTTCTTTCAACGATAAAATCTCTCAGGACCATCGTGGGGAAATAAATGAAGAATCTTTAAACAGTCTTGCTTAGTACACCATCGTTGTAAATGATGCCCTTATCCGCAATATTTGGTGGAGTTGATCTTTAATGACCTCGGCCCAAAATTCCATAGCTTACAAAATTTTCCCCCTTTTCCTTTTGTGTAAGAGTAACTACTCTGGTGGTGTCTCTATAATAGTAATCCGGTTCCCTCCTTAGAATTCTCTGAATTGTACAAGTGCCTTGATTTCTTCACTGTCACCTCATGCCATTCAGAGTTAGAAATTCTGACTTTCTTATAAAATTTGCTACCCCGAGTACCTCCAGGTAGTTAAGTATATATCCTGAAGGCACCTCGTTAGTTAAAAGGTCTCTTGTTTCCCTTGTATACAAACATCTTCTTTTATCCACCCTATACCCTGAGTTTGTTAAATCAACTGTACACTTTCTGATCCACCCCTATTCAAATCCCAATGTAGCTTTGTAACATCCCGATCGTTCGGATTTCCAGGTACGCCATAACGAGAGGGTTTTATATGCTTTAAATTATTTAATTATTTATTTGAATGTTATTTTAATGCTTATATGATTATTTGAATTGATATGAAATTAATTGTTTATATTTATGAACTTTGAAATTTAAACGTTTAAGTTTCGTATGCTCGTATTTTGCTCGTTATGTGCCGGAATTCAATTCCGATTTTTGTGAAATTTTGGTATGTGTGATATATGTTAGTATGAATGTGTTTGCATGCTTGTTTTAAGTTTTCGTGTTCATTTGTCGAGGTTTTAAACCTTTGGTTTTTGACGAGGGACATGAGGGCCTAACTAGTTTTAGCGCGCCTCTTCTTCCGGAGGCCATAACTTGAGCTAGGGAATTCGGGTTCGAATTCCGGAAGATGCGTTGGACTCGTAACGAAGAGATGAAGCCAAGGAAACTGATTTGGTTTTTTTATAAGCCCATTTGGACCCTCGTTTTTCGCCCGGAACGAGCAGCTTGGGCTAAAGCCACCATCTTTAACTAGTCTCACACTTGAGGGCCCAAACTAACCATACCTAAGCCTTAACCTTGATTTAGATAGCCTTGATTCATCCCTCTCTCTCCCTATCAGCAGCATTTCGTGCTCCTCACCCCCAAGAGAAGGAAAAACCTGCTGAAATGAAGCAAGAAAGGAGAAGAAGAAAGCCCTCTTCAAGACCTTGTGATTTTTGGAGCCAATCTCTTCCATACTCCATGAACTCTTAAAGGTAAGTGTATTTTCGAATTCTCCTCTCTTATATGCTTCATTTGATCCTTCAAATCCATGTTTTAATTCAGATTTAATAAGGGTTTGAAAGCTTCCATGAATAGTTAGGGTTAGCTCATATTTTTGAATCTATGGCTTAGCTTAAGTTTGTGGCTGATTTGGTGCTTCCTTGATGATTATATGAACTTCTTTGCTTCCATTCTTGATTTATACTTCATGTTAGATGTGTTAGGGTTGTTTTCTCTTTGATAACTTGATTGAAAATTTGAGCTTTTGGGCATGAAAAACTGAAATTTATAATCTGCTCTCCCGGTATGAACTGTTGTCACGTTTTGAGGTTCGTTTGATTGAATTCTTGCCTCCAATTTCGTGTGTTAATGCATGGCTATGTAGGAAACATGTTGCTCTATAAATATGCTCTTGGTTGCCCCGATTTCATGCCTCAATTCAGCTGCATCTGTGGATTACATGAGTGAGAACATAACTTATTTTCCATCCTTTCTCGCAATGGTTTTATGTGGCTGTTTTTGTGCTCAAAAACTGATTATATGGACTTGTTTCTTTGATCATTTTATGCTAAACTGATAGTATATGATGTTTGGATGATTTTCTCTTAAGATCCTTTGATGAAATTATGAGTTTTTGAGCCCCAAACCTAAGCTAGAAATCTGCTCCCCCTGTTTGGAACTTCTGTGACGTTTTGTGCTTTGTTGCTTGAGTTAATGGCTTCCAATTCGTGTGAATTTACATGGAGACGTGTTATACTAATTGCTTTACATGTTAGCCCTGTTCTTTCAAGCTTTTAGATCCATTTTCAGCTCCTAAATCGAAACATGAGGCCTATTTGTATGTTGTGTGCGAACTGATCTGCTGCTGTTGCATTTTGTGATTAGTTGGTGGTTCTAATGTGCTCCAATTCGTGTCAATTTGCATATACATGGAGTATTTGAGTAGCTTAGCATGTTAGCATTTAGTTCGCAAGCTTTTAAATCCTAACTCAGCCCCTAAGTTGATGATCATGGCATGAATGTATCGATTTCTCAATTTTGGTTCTAATTGCATTGCTTGTTTGATGAACCTTTTTGGATGCATTCTGGAATCTCTTTGTGTGATTATTTGGTGTGTATTTGGTGCTTGTTTTATGTGTTATAATGCTTGAGTAGTCCCTCTCTTTCAGCCCTTGATTTGCTCTTTGTTTTCTTCCCCTTTCAACCACAGCTGTCAGCCCTTTCCGCCCTTTTCGCCTCTGTACCGAGACACCCCCGTGTCTCGGTTTGTTCTTCTAGAGTGACACGGGCGTGTCACCCCCCCTTTTTGTAGCTTTGTTTCCCTCCTGTACTGAGACATGGGGGTGTCTCAGTTTAGGCTTCTGGGATGACACGAGTGTGTCATTCCCCTCGGTTCGATTTTTAAGTGTAACTCTTTTCCGTTCCCTTGCTTTTCATTACTTTCTCTTGTCCCATTTGTGGCCTATATGCATTATTAGCTTAATTTATTATGTGTTAACTTGTGTAATATGAATTTATGGCTTGATTGGTTTGCTCGTTTTTGAATTATGACTGCATATGTGCGATATGCCCCTCTAACGTGTGTTTATGACTTCATGCCTCGTTTATATGCCTTGCATGATCATTCTTTGCTCCTTCTATGCTATGAATGCTTTGATAACATGTTGTATAGTACGATATGATCGTTATATGAAATATGTGAATCCGTTTGATATGATTTATGAGACTTATGCATTAATATGAACTCGTATGCATTATATGTCAATTTGTGAAGCTCCATACGCATCACTTGCATTCATATGCATTCGCCGAGCGTCAATACGGTTCATTTTGAGTCTATGTTTACCTCTTGCTCTTTGCTTTGCTCTTAGGTTCGTTCCAATGTGAGGAAGTGGTTCGTTTGACTCCTTTTGGTCCGTTTTGTTCGGATTGGTCGTCCAGGTGAGGTCTATTTCTTTTAGTTATTCGACCTACAACCTTGTGTGTTTTTGAAACCCGCATGCGAGTATTATATTCGTATATTTATGGTAAATATGTGTGAGATATGTATGTTAAGGGCTTGCCCCATTTGTTATACGACTTTAAAACGGATTTGTATAGGTATAGAAACTATTTTCCGCTTGTTTTGAAAACTTTGGTAAGGGTGCATGTGTTAGCTTTGTTCGTTTGTATCGGATTCAAGCAAATCTCCGATTTTCTGTTGGTTTTGATCTGTTGGGCCCCGGAGAGTGGCATGGCGACTTGAGACGACCATGGGGTCGCTGAGCTCTCCCATCAACACTTTCCATTGAGAGTTTCGCCCGACCTTAGGAGGTTGAGGAAGGGCGGTGCTCTTGAGCCGGCGTAGGCAAACGTCGAAGGATTCAAGGAAGTAATTAAGCCTTGTATCATTGGTACTGAGTTTGTAAGCTCGTTAGATAGTTCGGGCCGTACACCCTCCTATCACCCGGTGTGAAGGATGGTTTATGATTTCTGTTTGATTTGTTCGTTTTGATTCGGAGTTAGGGTTTTAATTTTGTATGAAACGTGAAATGAGATTGGCCTTGTGATTAACTAAAATTTGGCATTTTCACACTTCCCCCTTTTGTTTCCTTTTCAACCTATATATCTAATATCACGGGAAACGTTTTAGTTTGTAAAACCCACTCTCGGTTCAAGGTTCTTTACTTTTGATTCGTGCTTTTCTTTTTACGTATTAGTGTGAGTGTGTTAGCCCCCTCACCACTCTCTAGGACTGACCCTCGTTATTTCTATCTTTTCCCCCCTTTGATTTGAGGTTGCAGGTACCTGTTTTGTGGGAGTTGGAGCTAGGCGGTTGTCTTTGAGTCTTGGTTTTGGAGAGCTTGAGTCTCATGTATTGTATCTCGGTTATTTTACGCAATTTGTTAGTTTCGAAATATGTATTAATTTGCTACTTAGTTCTGTCCTGGGATTCAGTTTTTATATTTGCTTAGGTGTCTAAAATTTGTATAAGTAATATGTGGAGAACAAGATGATTTGTGCTTGCATGCTATAAGTTTTTATCTATTGGCTTCCGCGATTTTGTCTATTGCGTGCTCTGAGTAGGGTCTAGACCGCCTAGCTTAGGTTGGACTTTTGTTTGTCACCCGTTCGCCATGGCTTGATGCGTGGACGGAGACTTAATTTCGTTTCACGTGTTGAGTTATGGTGCGGGGGATGTGGCGCCCTTCGCTCCGGGGTTTTACATCCTTAAGTGGTATCAGAGCTCTAGGTTGCAAAACCGGAGCTCTCGTGTCGTGTCGGGTTTGTCTAGGTCGTTCGGCTTAGGATTTTGTGTTTGTTGGCATTCACTACATAACTTATGTGACTTACTTGATATTATTTGATATTATTTGTATTAATAGTTCACATGAACTTGCACTAGAAACTCCGCATGCATCAATACCTTCTTGGAATTGTATTTTATTCCAGGATACTCCTTCGACATCAACGAGTATTACCGGGAAAAGGACAAGGGAGACAGGTATATTCGGGCTATAAGGGGTTTAGAGATTTTTATCTTTTGAAGCGGTTTGAAATGGGGATATCAAGGTCAAGTTCTAGGTGATCAAAAGAATGGAATAGAGATTTGAGGAGTTCGAGAATAATTCCTGTGAAGAAGTTCTATTCGAGAACTTTGTACAACTACCTCCCTTCCGAGTTCGATGATAGAAATATTTCAACTAGAAGATTGGGAGAAGGTGGATGGTTTCATATAAGGGCTTGAAAGAGATGGTACCTTTGAGTACTATCCTAGGGTCGGAGTTATTTGCAAGTAAGAAGGCATGGAATTCGATCAAATAGTCAAATTCCAAGAATGTGTACACATGATCCTAGAATGCCAAATATATGGGGCTACGAAGGAATGGATAAATAATGGATTGAGCCTTCCACACTACTCATGTGAAGAAAAGATCGATTTGGGGTTAGAAGATCAAGCAAGGAATCCAAACTTCAAAAAATTCTTAGGAGGATTCAAGATACCAATAACGTCAAGAAAAGAGAGATCTCAATGCCGAATGGAAGGATCAAATTAAGAGGGATTAGCAAATTATTTCAAGCCCCGTTGGACGGGAGAATACTTTAAGATTAAATAATTGGAAGACAAGGCGAGAAACCCAGAGACAAGAGAAATTTTTGAAAATTTAAGACTTCAAACTTCCCGAGTATAAGAAGATTCAGTTACCGAAGATGGATAGATTTTTACATCTCCTCACCGGAAGCAATTTAATATATACATTGTAGAGACTCGAATTACATGGAATGAAGAAACTCAAGAATCTCATGAGGCCACCAATATCAAACAAGGAGAGATTCCAATACCAAAGGTGGTAGGAGGACTCAATTATGGAGGAATCGGAGGCATGATGAAAGTTAATCGAACAACAAGAAGTTGAGGTCTTCAAGGAAATACCACGACTTCAAGATCCCGGTTCAAGCACAAGATGATCCTCCCGGAAAACAAGAAGATGGCACCACACTCAACGCTACTCTTATGGTGAATGGTACATAAAGCATTCATGGCATCCCATTGCACACATGTTTTATTATCGGGGAAATCCACGTGCTTACTGCTTTATTCCTTGTTCTTCGGTGGTTCTTGATTACAATTGTTGTGTAATTGTTTTCCTTCTTGTTCTTGTTCATTGTGTGTTTCGTTCCCTTTGTGACTCTTGCTTGTAATGTGCTTCCTTCCCTTCTCAGTTTTGCTCGTTATGTGTTTCTTTTCCTTTCTAGCTCTTGCTTGGAGTGTGCTTCATTTTCTTCTTAGCTTTGCTTGTTGTGTATTTCTTTCCCTTCTTAATTCTTGCTTATTGTGTGCTTTATTTTCTTTTGTGTTAACTTTCTTGTGGAGAGAGCTTGTGGTGAGGAGTGTTCGTGGGTGTTTGGTGAGTTGTGAGGGTCGAGTTGCTTTTGGTCGGCTTGTCTGAAGGTGTCTTGCTTTCGTTGAAGTTAGCGGTTACTTTGAGGAGGTCCGTCAGGGACTCAATGATATTTTCGGGGATAGATTGAAGGCTAACCCGTTAATAATCTTCTTAGAAGAATCGAGTATTGCCTCAGAGTAAGAGGTACAGTTTTGAGTGGGAGGAGGCGGTTGAAGAGAGTTACCTTCGGTATCTGTTTTTGCCTAACCGGAGGTACAAAAGACTACCTTGTTTCCAACCGAGGCATAAAGGAAGGCCTTTGTTGTGTGTTGCTCGTAGAAGAACGGTAACCTACGCTTTAAGGAGTGCAAGGTCACGAGTTAATCCCACTCAAGGTTGAAATTGTTCAGAGTTTTAGGAAACCGGTTGTTATGGCATAAGAAAGACGTTATCGACTTTGTGTAGTAATGTCTATGTGCCATAGGTTGAGAATTCTCCAATCACTCCCGAATTTTATTTAGAAGTGGGGGCAAACGACTAGGACTTTGTGTCTGGTTCGCCATTTAAGGAGATAGTGGCTTGAGAAGTTTGTGATCAGAGTGGCGCAGCGGAAGTGTGGATTTTGGGCTTGTCTTCGGAGCCGCTCAAGACTCTTCTCAGGACCTGAGGACAGGTCCTTTTGAAGGAGGGAAGTTTGTAACATCCCGATCATTCGGATTTCCAGGTACGCCGTAATGAGAGGGTTTTATGTGCTTTAAATTATTTAATTACGTATTTGAATGTTATTTTAATGCTTATATGATTATTTGAATTGATATGAAATTAATTGTTTATATTTATGAACTTTGAATTTTAAACGTTTAAGTTTCGTATGCTTGTATTTTGCTCGTTATGTGCCGGAATTCAATTCCGATTTTTTTGAAATTTTGGTATGCGTGATATATGTGAGTATGAATGTGTTTGCATGCTCGTTTTAAGTTTTCGTGTTCGTTTGTCGAGGTTTTAAACCTTTGGTTTTTGACGAGGGACATGAGGGCCTAACTAGTTTTAGCGCGCCTCTTGTTCCGGAGGCCATAACTTGAGCTAGGGAATTCGGGTTCGAATTCAGGAAGATGTGTTGGACTCGTAACGAAGAGATGAAGCCAAGGAACCTGATTTGGTATTTGTCTAAGCCCATTTGGACCCTCGTTTTTTGCCCGTAACGAGCAGCTTGTGCTAAAGCCACCATCTTTGACTAGTCTCACACTTGTGGGCCCAAACTAACTATACCTAAGCCTTAACCTTGGTTTACATAACCTTGATTCATCCCTCTCTCTCCCTATCAGCAGCATTTCGTGCTCCTCACCTCCAAGAGAAGGAAAAAGCTGCTGAAATGAAGCAAGAAAGGAGAAGAAGAAAGCCCTCTTCAAGACCTTGTGATTTTTGGAGCCAATCTCTTCCATACTCCATGAACTCTTAAAGGTAAGTGTATTTTCGAATTCTCCTCTCTTATATGCTTCATTTGATCCTTCAAATCCAGGATTTAATTCATATTTAATGAGGGTTTGAAAGCTTGCATGAATAGTTAGGGTTAGCTCATATTTTTGAATCTATGGCTTAACTTAAGTTTGTGGCTGATTTGGTGCTTCCTTGATGATTATATGAACTTCTTTGCTTCCATTCTTGATTTATAATTCATGTTAGATGTGTTAGGGTTGTTTTCTCTTTGATAACTTGATTGAAACTTTGAGCTTTTGGGCATGAAAAACTGAAATTTATAATCTGCTCTCCCGGTATGAACTGCTGTCACGTTTTGAGGTTCGTTTGATTGAATTCTTGCCTCCAATTTCGTGTGTTAATGCATGGCTATGTATTAAACATGTTGCTATATAAATATGCTGTTGGTTGCCCCGATTTCATGCCTCATTTCAGCTGCATCTATGGATTACATGAGTGAGAACATAACTTATTTTCCCTCCTTTCTCGCAATGGTTTTATGTGGCTGTTTTGGTGCTCAAAAACTGATTATATGGACTTGTTTCTTTGATCATTTTATGCTAAACTGATAGTATATGATTTTTGGATGATTTTCTCTTAAGATCCTTTGATGAAATTATGAGTTTTTGAGCCCCAAAACTAAGCTAGAAATCTGCTCCCCTGTTTGGAACTGCTGTAATGTTTTGTGCTTTGTTGCTTGAGTTAATGGCTTCCAATTCGTGTGAATTTGCATGGAGACGTGGTATACTAATTTCTTTACATGTTAGCCCGGTTCTTTCAAGCTTTTAGATCCATTTTCAGCTCCTAAATCGAAACATGAGGCCTATTTGTATGCTGTGTGCGAACTGATCTGCTGCTGTTGCATTTTGTGATTAGTTGGTGGTTCTAATGTGCTCCAATTCGTATCAATTTGCATATACATGGAGTATTTGAGTAGCTTAGCATGTTAGCATTTAGTTCCCAAGCTTTTAACTCCTAACTCAGCCCCTAACTTGATGATCATGGCATGAATGTATCGATTTCTCAATTTTGGTTCTAATTGCGTTGCTTGTTTGATGAACCTTTTTGGATGCATTCTTGAATCTCTTTGTGTGATTCTTTGGTGTGTATTTGATGCTTGTTTTATGTGTTATAATGCTTGAGTAGTCCCTCTCTTTCAGCCCTTGATTTGCTCTTTGTTTTCTTCCCCTTTTCAACCGCAGCTGTCAGCCCTTTCCGCCTTTTTCGCCTCTGTACCTAGACACCCCCGTGTCTCGGTTTGTTCTTCTGGAGTGACACGGGCGTGTCACCCCCCCCCTTTTTGTAGCTTTGTTTCTCTCCTGTACTGAGACACGGGGGTGTCTCAGTTTAGGCTTCTGGGATGACACGGGCGTGTCATTACCCTCGGTTCGATTTTTAAGTGTAACTCTTTTCCGTTCCCTTGCTTTTCATTGCTTTCTCTTGTCCCGTTTGTGGCCTATATGCATTATTAGCTTAATGTATTATGTGTTAACTTGTGTAATATGAATTTATGGCTTGATTGGTTTGCTCATTTTTGAATTATGACTGCATATGTGCGATATGCCCCTCTAACGTGTGTTTATGACTTCATGCCTCGTTTATATGCCTTGCATGATCATTCTTTGCTCCTTCTATGCTATGAATGCTTTGATAACATGTTTTATGGTACGATAAGATCGTTATATGAAATCTGTGAATCCGTTTGATATGATTTATGAAACTTATGTATTAATATGAACTCTTATGCATTATATGTCAATTTGTTAAGCTCTATACGCATCACTTGCATTCATATGCATTCGCCGAGCGTCAATACGGTTCATTTTGAGTCTAAGTTTACCTCTTGCTCTTTGCTTTGCTCTTAGGTTCGTTCCAATGTGAGGAAGTGGTTCGTTTGACTCCTTTTGGTCCGTTTTGTTCGGATTGGTCGTCCAGGTGAGGTTTATTTCTTTTAGTTATTCGACCTACAACCTTTTGTGTTTTTTAAACCCGCATGCGAGTATTATATATGTATATTTATGGTAAATATGTGTGAGATATGTATGTTAAGGGCTTGTCCCATTTGTTATACGACTTTGAAACGGATTTGTAAAGGTATAGAAACTATTTTCCGCTTGTTTTGAACACTTTGGTAAGGGTGCATGTGTTAGCTTTGTTCGTTTGTATCAGATTCAAGCAAGTCTCCGATTTTCTGGTGGTTTTCATTTGTTGGGCCCCGGAGAGTGGCATGGCAACTCGAGACGACCATGGGGTCGCTGAGCTCTCCCATCAACACTTTCCATTGAGAGTTTCGCCCGACCTTAGGAGGTTGAGGAAGGGCGGTGCTCTTGAGCCGGCGCAGGCAAATGTCGAAGGATTCAAGGAAGTAATTAAGCCTTGTATCGTTGGTACTGAGTTCGTAAGCTCGTTAGATAGTTCGGGCCGTACACCCTACTATCACCCGGTGTGAAGGATGGTTTATGATTTCTGTTTGATTTGTTCGTTTTGATTCGGAGTTAGGGGTTTACTTTTGTATGAAACGTGAAATGAGATTGGCCTTGTGATTAACTAAAATTTGGCATTTTGGCACTTGCCCCTTTAGTTTCCTTTTCAACCTATATATCTAATATCACGGGAAACGTTTTAGTTTGTAAAACCCATTCTCGGTTCAAGGTTCTTTACTTTTGATACGTGCTTTGCTTTTTACGTATTAGTGTGAGTGTGTTAGCCCCCTCACCACTCTCTAGGACTGACCCTCGTTATTTCTATCTTTTTCCCCCTTTGATTTGAGGTTGCAGGTACCCGTTTTGTGGGAGTTGGAGCTAGGCGGTTGTCATTGAGTCTTGGTTTTGGAGAGCTTGAGTCTCATGCATTGTATCTCGGTTATTTTACGCAATTTGTTAGTTTCGAAATATGCATTAATTTGCTACTTAGTTCTGTCCTGGGATTCAGTTTTTATATTTGCTTGGGTGTCTAAAATTTGTATAAGTAATATGTGGAGAACAAGATATGATTTGTGCTTGCATGCTATAAGTTTTTATCTATTGGCTTCCGCGATTTTGTCTATTGGATTTTTGTTTGTCACCCGTTCGCCATGGCTTGATGCGTGGACGGAGACTTAATTTCGTTTCACGTGTTGAGTTACGGTGCGGGGGATGTGGCGCCCTTCGCTCCGGGGTGTTACAAGCTTCCACTAAAATTAGCACTCGTTGGAACAGGTAACGAAGTCACCTGAATATAACCACGAAACTAATGCATGCAGGATTAGGGATGCAAATGGCATGCACTCATATCCAACAAAGAAGGCAATCAAGCACGTAGAGCAAATGTTCGAAAAAATTACAATTACTCCGATGCATGATGCACGTGCTATGAATGCATAATACCCGTTTTCATAATGATAGCATTGATTCCTTGTTTTGAATTCTTGTAGAAGTCTATTGTCTGTCAGTAGAGTATGGCTGCTTTGAATCTCCTGTCAAAGATTTGTAGAAGTGGGAAGAAGTGTCACGATCATTTACAATTTGGCACCGAGATGTCACCCTACAATTCACAAATTGAATAAATATCTATGCATGCGGGTTAGTACGTGGATATGTCAAGTAATAAAAGCAATTAAGAACACTTAAGTAATGCAGATGCAGTATGTAATTTAATAAAATTTAAAACATAACAGTGATAATTTTGAAAAAATCGTAATCATAGTGTGCACACAATCACATAAGCTCAGACAAATTCATGCAGAGAAGTCAAAATTTCACATCAGACGAATGCAATACACAAGTATTCCTATGCCGTCCGACCTAAATTGGCACGACACGACTCCAGAGCACCGGTTCTGAACCTGGTGGCTCTAATACCACTTAAGATGTAGCATCCCAAGCGGTGGGGCACCACACCTCGTACTATGACCCGACACGTCTACGAAATGGAAAGTCCGCACACGCACGAAGCCACAGCGAACGGGTGACAAACAAAAAACCAACCTAGGCTAGGCGGTACCTAAACCCTGTACAAATGCAATTATGCAAAACCTGAATACGGAAGCGATACAAAATATGAATTCTCAAAAACTTTAATCAGCAATCATAATTCATATATTTCAAAAAGTAACTCAACATCAACTAAACGGGTTCAACTGCCCTAGAACCTGTCCCGATCAAGCATATAATCAAAACGGGTTCATCTAAACCGAGCCCTGTCCTAACTTGTCCCGAATTTCATACATCCAAATCATAAGTAACAACCTGCATAATATATACATATCATATACATAGTTTCCTTCACAAATCCAAACAAAGTACTTAACAAATCGAACAGACCGACACAGACTCGACAAACCCGACTCAAAGCCGCCTAGCTCAAACCTGCAAGAACTGAAAAGTGGAAAAGAAGGGGGAGGGTCAGTCTCTAGAAGACTGAACGAGCAGGAGCGATAAATATATATAAAAACATGCACATGCAAGTCATAAATTCCGAGCAAAGTTTTATTTAAAGTTAGTTTCCAAGAGGGCAAGAGAATAACTAAGCAATGCTCGGACTTTACGACTAATCATATTAAATTCGTTAAGTTCATAATTCATATATAAACATAAAGACTCGGCGAGTGAGCGTGCATCATCTCCAACCAAACTCCGACCGTGTATGACAAATAGCAATAACACATTTGAATACGTGATCATGCAATATATCATAGTACATGCAAGTCATATAACATAAGATATAATCGTTTGGGCAATCCGTATCCCGGCCTTCCCGCACGGTGCCTAAACATATCATAATATAAACATAATCATAAAATAAGTTCCAACCTTCTTCCTCTGGGTGGTGGAAGGGTTAGCAAGACCCGACCACCTCATGCATAATGGCTAGTGAGGTACATGAATCCTCAAAAGCCCAACTAGCATTTTCTTGTCAAAACTCCTAACGAGATCCGTTTCTTCGTTAAATATAAATGGAATTAGCACATGGGATCACCGCCGGCCCTTGCCTCCCCGGATAGCCACATGTACTAAATTCCTGGGCCCGTGAACATAACATACATGCAATCTCGCCAAAACATTTTAGTTCATAAGAAACATAACATATTTCATAATTTTGGAGAAAATGTTACTCGATAATAATTTACTCGATGACTCCACTTTGAAAATAACATATATATATACATACATAAGGTTTTGGTCAAAACTTGTCACATAAGGGTTGTAGGGTTTAGTATGTAACTAGAACGAAAACACCCTCACCTGGTACCAGACAAAGCCAAACCCAAAGCAAATGGTCCATCCCGGAACCTGCATGGCCACAAGTCACCACCCCGGGTGCACCTGTACCAACTGAACACACAAAACACAATATAGAAGTCACACTCACACTCAGACAACCATATAAAGACGCACGACACATGCTCAAGTACTTAAGAAATGCAATGACATAAGCAGAGTTCACATTCATACTAATTACTTGCAAAATAAAATATCACATGGCTCAACATATTCATAAACTAGATCAAGAGATGTTCTTATGCATAATTAATTTAAACAAACAAAATGGAAAGGCAATGCATGTCACATTATTTCATTTAAATTCATATATCAAATAACCAATTCATATTCGTACGAATAACTTATTTCTTACGTGCAAAAGTTTCTAATTTAATCATATAAGTTTCATACAATTCATATATCGCATAATAGAATTATTTTAAATTAAATAATTAAACCTAAATTAAAAAGTTTCAAATTAAATCATCCAAGACATACTAATTCAATTCTTACTAAATCATAAATTGCATAACAAATTCTTATATCAAATAATAAATTCCAATTCAATTTAAGTGATTAGACTAATTAAAAGCTTCAAGCTTAGGCGTAATAATTTCTCTTAATCGAAATCATAATTAGCATATTTGTTTTATCAATCCACAAGGATTAATTAATTGAAGTCATACAATTTATATGTTTAATGAAATTACACATACACCCCTTCAAACTTAAACAAATAGCATGAATTCAACATATCGGGGTCCAATTTGCGGATCAAGATATTCATACATATCACATTTCACTTAATACATGATTTTATATCCGTTGACATACATATTGTTCGACAATTACAACAATACACAATTTATTGCAATTAAACAATTAATTCCAAATATTTCAAAATACATAAAATAAATCACAACAAATCAACCAGACATCCGATTGACGAACGGAAAGTGGCGTTGAACTCACCTCGACGAAAGGAACTTGCTGTCCGAAGGGCGTCAGAACGCCGCCACCGGAACCAGCCGAACCGCCACGTGCAGCCGTCGGGCCACCACCTCCGGTGGTCAGAAAATTCCCAGGAAGGACAGAAACATGCGCCTTGGCCTGCTCGACAAAAGCCCTCAACCAATTTTAGAAAATACCAAACACGCCGGACTTCGTTGACAAAATACCGAACTAAATCCCAACGACGAAAATGAAATCCGAACATACCATTGGAAAGCCCGTAGCGAGGCTTTCGAAAGCCCCATAGCCTAAAGCCGAAAAAGTCGCCGAAAAATTGGACCGCCGGTCCAGAGCCGGTTCGCCACTGGTCCGCCACCGCCGGCCAGTTCTTGGGCAGCCACCTACACGAACAACTCGATCTTGTCGTGTTAGACAACTTCTCAGAAGGAACCGTCGCCAAAAGATCGCCGAAAAAGCTTCAAACCACCGCCAAAAGCCGCGCCACCGCTACCACGCCAGAACCACCACTTCCGCCGCGATTCGCTCCAATCTGAGGCCATCAAGCCCTGTCGGAAAACGCCGCTTTCCGCCGCTACAGTAACCGCCACCGTGAGCATCAGGAGGCGCGTGCGGCGCTGTCCGGCCATCATTGGCCGCGCCGTTGAAACTGGAGTTGCACCGGGAGCTCTTCTAACAGATGGGGTGGCGCGTGTCTGAGACAAGTCGCCGGAGACCGCCGCGAAGAGGCAGCGAAATGGCGGGTGTCCGTTTCGCCGCCACTGCTTCGCCGTAGCGCCACCACTACTGAGTTTCAGGCTATGATTCTTGTACCATTGTGTCGGGCTCATCGAGTTGATAAATTTCCACTAATCAAACGTCGAATTCTGTCGAGAAACGAATGAGAACGGACATGTGTGTGTTTTCACACCTCCACTATATGAATATTGCTGGATCACGGGAAGAAGACGGCTAAAGCTGGAGCTGAAATTCTGGCACAAAAAACGAGGATCCGGGGTATATATATCGGGTCCTCGTACACAAAAACGGTCGGAAGAACGGGCTAACGAAGTGAGAATGGGGCAAACTTAGAGTCTACGGACTCGTTTCGATGCCCCGAACGTAAAGTAGGGGTCAAAAAGGTCGAACTCTCGACCGAACGAGAAATGACCGGAAAACCCCTTAAAAGAGAAAATTGCAACAAGCCCCTAAACTCTTAAAGAGTTCAAAATAGGGCCACACAAAGCACATAATTAAACACATAAAAAGGTTTAAAAGTGACGTAGCTTATTTGTAGGACGAGCGGGGTGTTACAGTGTACTTTTGGGATCAGTTCCCACCTACTATTGTAATGCTTCAAGATACCTCTAGCTGTCGTTCCCTGACTCCTGAAATCATGCAGTTTAAAGCAGGCAAGAGGGTTAGTCAAAGTGACTAAATGAAGGGGGTATGATAGTTTGTAGATATATGTATATGTATATGTATAATTAATATATATATATATTTATATGATCAAGAAGATCTTGATCTAAAATAGTAGCAATAGGATATAACAATTATAAAACGGTTCATGATAATTGTAAAAGTAGGGATAGGGGTAGTTTGGAATATTTGTAGAAATATGAACCGTTTGTAATAATAACTTTAATGCCCGCAAGCTAGGCTTCTCCATCCGTGACTCCGGAAGTAATATGGTAAAACAGTACCGGGCTGATCAAGGCGCCGATACTTTAATAAAACCAATATGATAATACCTCATTACTCCAATGCCGTGGGGAGCTACCCCTAATGGTCATGAACAATATGCGGGAAGTAGTGTTCCCTTATAACTTGGCTTGGAGTAACTGACCTCCAGTTAAACCACTACCAAGAGTTGGTGGCGGTCCGTATCACCAACAATACCCTCGGCCCGATACCTTCCGGGTAATTACTCGATACGGTTAAGCGCCGGGACCCATAATAATAATGATAAGATATTTTTCTTGCTTAGTTGGGAATCAGTTCTTAGTAATGATCGGACTGAAGTAATATATATAAGGTCCGGGTAAGATCCTGATTCCGACATAAAAGTATTTTCCTCATAAAGAGGGATATTGTAATATGATACTTTGTATATAGGATAATAAATCATAAATAATAGGTAGACTTTAAAATAGTTTTTATATAGATACATATATATAGGCATGATTCAAGTTGAAAACATTTTAATCCTCACCTATACCGGTAGTCAGACGAAATCATGTGGATTCCAGTTTGCCTGAAAGTATTAACTACTATAGACTTAGAACTAGGTTTTTATTACTCTAATCGAATAATCACATATAATATCCTAATCAAATAATCACATAAGGTACATGTTATGTAATATGTTAAAGAATTCCCGGTAAACCCTAATTTTAACTGTTTAAGGGAATTTAATTAATTAATCAGGTTTCATGAATTCTTTAACCATTCAAATATTTATTACTCACATTATAATCCTAATTCGAATATTAGAAATATGATTTAGGGTTGAATTCAACAATGTAGGTTGATTTTGAAATTATTTCATAACTTACTGATTTTTGGAAAATTCGGGTAAAATCCTTCTTTAAAAATTCCAAAACCTATTTTATAATTATTTTTAATTAAGTTTCAAAATTAATGGAATATTGGTTGACCAAAAAGTCAAAATTACTATTGAAAACATTTACTATTCAATTTCTTATGAATTAAACACTTTATAACATAAAATCGAACGCACACATACACACACTATCACACGTGCACTTCTAACCATTCAAGAACAACATGAACATGTTCTTAGACTTATGAAGGTGTTCATATTAGCTCATGATCAGATCTAACAAGTTCTAGGTCCATAAAACATAATTAAACTTGAAATGTAGCACTTTATGTAACTTTAATCATAAAATTAATTCTAAATAAAGTATACTAGGCATGAATTGTAACGCCCCGATTTTCATTAATTAATTTCTTACGTTTTATTATAATTTTATAAATTAAATTATAGCATACTTTCATGAAATTACATAGAATCATATCAAATTTAGAATTTATTGTATGACTCGAAAATATTTATTACGTGAAATATTTATCGGAAGTGGTTTAATTACGAAATTGTCCCTACATGTTCATTTCTTTAAATTTAGGGACTAAATCGCATAGCTTTCTCATGGATTTAATTGATCAATTTCCAACCCATACATACTTGATTGCATGACTTGAGAATCAAAAGGGACTAAATTGTAATTTGAACATTTCACCATTTTCAAAAATGGTGAATCACGTTATATTTCTTCCATGAGTTTCCTTATTCATTTTTCATTCAATTTCATCGATCATTTTGCTTCCCTATCTCACCGAACCTCAGCCCCAACAAGAAAGGAGAGATTTCATCAGATGGATATCCGAAAATCCTATATTCGTCCGCATTCGAATTCATTTAGAGAGGATATTATCCGAATCCGTCTCAAGAGGATATTATCCGTATCCGATTATAGATATCCGAATTATAAACGGATAAGGATATGGTAATAAGACATCCGATCTATTTAATATCCGATCCGTTTCATTATCCGTTAGATTTTCCGTTATCCGATTTATCCGTAATCCGTATCCGATAAATAATATATTATATTAAAATATATACACACAACTGTGTATGTATAATAGATTATTAGTATTAAGTAAATTTTTTAGCGCATTTATTAAAGAAAAATCTTAGGTTTTAATACTAACCATATGTTTACTTCAACATTTATATAGAGATAATATAAGTAACATATATTATGTTATTAATAAAAGTATTATATTTCAAATTAATTATATGATAAAATTTATAATTTCCAACATATTTATACATTCATTAAAAAATAAAATTAATATATATAGATATAGTTATTATTTCTCTCTTTGTCCAATCTATCTATCTATCTATCTATATATATATATATATATATATATATATATATATATATTCAAAGTCATATAATTATTAAATAATTTATTTGTAAATGAGTAGTTGATAATTTGATTAAAAATTCGAAGTTATATAGTTAAATAATTTATGTCAAAATGAATAGTTGAAAATCCGATTAAAATCCGAATCCATCCGAATCCGCCTTGTATCCGTATAAAAAGGATATTATCCGAATTCGATTTAAAAGGATATTATCCGTATCCGTCCGAATCATAAAAGGATAAGGATATGGTAATCATACATCCGATCCGTTTAATATCCGTTTACACCCCTATATCCATCCAAGATTTTCAAGAAATATTTCAAGTTTAGAGCAGAATCATCATCTATTTTTTCCATTTCTTTAGCTTCAAGGTGGGTGTTTGCATGGTTTGATGATTCTTGATCAAATATGAGCGAGCTAGGGTTTGTGATTTATAGCATAAATGGATTAATTGTTGATTGAAACATGAATATGTGATTATAGCCTAATTTGATACATGAATTCTTGCAAAATTTGAGGTTATGTGGTGTTTTTATATATGAGCTTGAAAGTGGCAAACTTGGATGATCAAGCATGGTTTGATGAGTTCTTTTGTGTTTGTGTTTTATGATACTATGAATATATATATGCATCTTATTTTTCAAGAAATCATGAGTTTTGGACGATTAAAACATGACTTTGTTGCTTTGGTTGTTGTTGCCGTGAACCTCCCCTGTTCTGCTCTGTTTCTGCAATTGCAGAGGAGCGGGAACGGCCCTTCCCGTCCCCAGTTCATTCTGGGAACGACCGTTCCCACTCCTTTGAATTCAAAGACGGCGCGAGCATCGGAACGTCCGTTCCCATTTTGGCCTGCGAGCCGAAAGGGTCGTTCCCAGCATAAGTTGCCATTTTCATTTTAAAAGCGCAGGGGCGTTTTCATGGGGCCATGGGAACGGCCCTTCCCAGTTTATACTGAGGGCCGGAACGGCCGTTCCCACCACGCTGACAGAACAAAACCTACTGCATATATATCAAGTTTTGAGATTTTTAACCAATACATTCTTTGATCTCAAATTGCTATTATATGATAGAATACATGCTAAAACAAGATGTTTTCATGCTACATTGTATATTGCATGACATCTCGTTGCATTTTCGCCATTCGTCATATTTGGTCCATTTAGAGTCAAGTCTCATGTATACATATATCCCTTGCACAAATCAGCTTCTCGTGACGTGGAGCAGGGGCCGTAGGCCGTGTCTCGACTTGCTTTTTGTCGGTAAAGGTGAGGTTTAATTGCTAGTTACTTAGAACCCGTATAACCTTATGTCACTTTTGGGCCAAACGGTATAAATATATATATTTACAAATGTTTCTAAACTCCCAAGTCATGTTCTTTACAAGTAAACCATATGTTCATTGAAAGCAAGTCATGTTCATGAAAAGTAAGTCGTGTATCGTGTTACAAGCAAGCCATGTACCGTGTTACCGTGATTGAACCGTGATCATGTTTTGGCGAATTATCGTGTATCGTGCACTATGGGACCGAGAGTGAGTGTTTGAGCCAACCGTGAAAGCATAGGGTTGACGGGTAACTCTTACACCTCTCTCAAACCGTGGGGATGCCCCCTGAATCCACCAGGAGGTTTGGTGGAGGAAAGGAGTCCCGTACGTGGGAGTCATGTTCCCGACGTACAACGTGTTATCGTGGGTGGTTCGGCCTTTGCAAACCCACCACCATTGGAGAATGATGGAGTTCGTGTTATCGACCGTGTGCACTATAATGATTTGTGTGATAACCTAATTAAGTGAAAATATAATCTTTGTTCACTGTCGGGGTTAGGTTGGAGATCGTGCACGCCCCTCGCCAGGGCCACTGATTGTTAAAATAAAAGTGATTACCGTGTTAAACTTTATAGTTGTAATCTCGGGCAATGTATATTATATCCTTGAACTTATATTGTTTGTATATCAAAAGCGTTACCCGAGGTTATAACATGCATGCTACTTATGTTTATATATATTTATGCCCCTCACTCGGTCTTCACAGGCTGATGCCTCCACCTTTCAGGTTTCGTCCGTGGCGTGCTAGGCGGGAGTCGGGTCGTGTCTTTTATCCAACTGAGTCTAGCATAGCATTACGTCCATTGTATTAGCATTTCAAAGTATCATGTTAGTTGTTTTGAGTACTTATATGTGAATGTTATTTGGAAGATGATAATGTATTGATATGATGAAACGATAATATTATGCTTCCGCTTTTGAGTTTCATGTATTGGATTTATTTTATTGAGGGTCTAGTCCCGCCTAGCTAGCTTGTTCTTTATTTATCACCCGTTCGCTATAGGTTAGTTCATGTACGGGGTATCCATTTCGTACGTGGATCGACCTATTGTGCGGGGGTGTGGCATCTCCACGTGTAGGGATGCTACATGAATTTAATCAAATAAGATCATGAATATTTAAACACATACTCATACTATATCATATCATACTTCATGCATTTAATTAAATAAAATTCTATAATGTAGGCACATTGTACATAAAACTAACAATTATGTATATATTTCATAAAATCAAATTCCTAAAGCATAATTTAATTAAATCTAAGCATTCTACTACTATTATTATACTAAAAACATAATATAAAGCATGAAATAATAAAAGAAAGCACACCTTATGCATAGAGAGGGAGAGTGACCGTGACTTTAGGGAAGTGAGGAGTGATTTGTGTGTTCTTGAAAAATGATCTTGGAGGGGTATTTATACTTGGGATTTAGGGGCTTACCTTGCAATTTCTAAGAGTTTAGGGTATGACTAAGGGTGTTGAGTAGGCTAAGTTCATTTATTAGGGCATTTAGGTGTTATGCTAGGTGTATATGTGATGTATGTGCTTATGTATACATGTATTACCTAATAAATACATCATAATAAAATAAATCAAAAATAGGGTGAAAATAATAATGAAAACGTAGGAAAATATTCACATTTTATTTTGAAATGGTAAAAGTTGCAAAGAAAGAGGATCGAAAGGGCTTTCCGATGATTATAAACACTTAATATTTAAATGTTTCAAGTTAGAGTAGTAAAGGTTCGGAATTTTGGAAAATATGATAAAATACATAAAATGAAGCTAGGATGAGATTTAATTTTCGAGAAAGTATTCATCATTCATAAAATAATTTAAGGATTATTTCGAGTATACTATTGGATACCAAATGTTGTACTGTTTGAAAGTTAGTTTTTAGGCAGGAATAGTACTTTAGGAAAAATAGGAAAAATTTATAAAACGAGCTAGGATTTGAACTAAGGTTTGGAAAAGGTCTTAGAATTCATAAAATAATTCAAGGATCATTATCGTTATAGTATTGTGTAGGAAAAGCGTTAGAATTTGAAAATCTTCACTTTAGGGGAAAACTAGGGTTTTGGGCCGATTTTGGCTACTACGGGAGTTATAATGAGAATTAGGGTTCGAGAATGATACCATAATTCATAAAATTTCGTAAGGATTCATTCGAACCCAATATTAGATAGGTAAAAGTGTCCCAGAAAATTTCTACGTTTAGGAATGAATAGTAACTAGGGACCTAATGGGAATTTTTGACAAACAATTTCCAAAGTAGGTTTCAGAATAACAGAAGCTAGGATATGAATCCGGAAAATGTGGAATCTAACTTTATAAGGTTTCATGAGGAGTATTTGAAGGTTTTGACTTGATGAATGAATAGTGATATGAGTCTTGTAATGGAATAACATTTAATAATCAAGGCATAAAAACACATTGTTCACATACAATGAGATGTATAATGAATTGATGTTTTCTTCTAGTCTTTGATTTACCTATTTCTTCTTGGCCTCGAAATCCGGGATGTTACAATGTGATTCTTGCTTTATAACTTGAATATTTGTGTGTATATGCTTGAATATGTGATAATCTTTGAATTCGATGCTTAATTGTTGGTATTCTTGGAGCAAGAATGTGTATATATGTTGTATGTATATGTATGTATATATATTTTGTGAGTTTGTTAATTTGTTGGATAAGTAATGGATTGGTGATGTTTTATGTATATATATGGTATTTGGCTGCTGTTGTGTGAATTTGGGTGAATTCGGAGCTCCGTCGGCATCCTTGAAGCATTTTTCCGCCACTTCCCTATTTTCCAGATGCCATTTTTGTCACCTGGGTTTAAGGGTCGCCGCCGCGACCAACTACTCGAGAGTTTACTGTTTTTCCTTCGCTGTCGCGACTGCTTTTCAGTACAAATTTGCCATGGCCGCGACACCCTCAAACGTGCTCCGATTGACCTGAAATTCAAACTGTAGAAACTTTTTTGATTCTGGACTATTTTCCAATTGGAATAACCTCAATATCATTTCTGGTTTGGGAGTTACAACCATTTTAATTTTGTGTCGCTATTTTACCGAAACACTGCACTCACCCAACTTTGAGCCTACGCCATTTCCACCTTGCTTTGAACCACGATTTGAGCCATATACCATTCAAAAGGCCTATGTGTCTAGTTTCATATCCAACAAACAAAACCTAATTCCAACTTCTAGAACTCAAGATACGTACAATTCGTTACAACTTGCGCATTTCAAAAACTGTTAGCTCTCATCAAAACATGCTCAAATCCGTGTTCTTGCTTTCCTTACTTCCTCGGACTCCGTATGTGATTTGAATGAATTTTATGCATGATTAATTGATAATATGTGATATATTTTGATAGATTATGGATTTTATGTTGTGAATCCAATGTGTAAACGTGAAATGAAATTGTGAACGTTTAAATGCTACAATATGGCCTTCCTTGCAACTATTGTTTCTTTATGTGTTAATGGATTCCTTTCACCTTAAACTGATTCCTATTCATTCTAAACATGTTGATATGTATGTTATGAATATTATTTTAAGGTTATGGCTCGATTTGATACGATTCATGAAAGATATGAAACTAATGAACTTCAAACCTTCACATATTGATTGAACTTGAATGAATTGCTTGTTTATGTGCTTCTAATGCATTAATTGTGCACATGAACACCTTCATAATATCTTATTATCTCATATGCACTTCATATCATGTTAATTGCATTGTCGTCCGTTATTTATGGTTCATATAGAGTCTTGAGTCTCATGAATGCACCGTGTTGTCTTTCGTACAGTTTTTTCCAGGGCGGAGATTTGTCCGCTTCATAGGCTTTCCTCAAGTCTGCTTGTCTTCTTGATTTTGTTTGGTAAGGTGTATCAGGTGGGTTTCTCTTCTATTAGATATGCATCGACCCGATACATCCAATGTGAAAGCTTTAAGCCAAAGTATTGTATATATATATATATATATCGAGTCTTTTCGAAGGAGTCAATGATTCCCAACGTAAAGCCCTTCTTTTATGTATCCCTACCTTATGCTTTTGGCGAGAGCATGATTATGAACGCACGGGCCCAAGGACTTGATGCATGTGGCTATCCGGGGAGGCAAGGCCGACGGTGATCCCATGTACTGGTCCCACCTTGAACTACAGCGAAACCGACCTCGTTAGGAGTTAGCGAGGAAGGGGAACCGGGCTTTTGGGGGTTCATGGACCCCCACTAGCCGTATTGATTATGAGACGCGTTCTCCTGGACGGGTCCTCCCGGGGCACCGGTTACACCATCGGGAGGAACAAAACCTGTTAGTGGCATGGGTTCACCCATGGTCAACTGGGACAATATCTTCCGCTGCGCATGGTAGACGAGTTTCTAACTAGAGGGAAAAGGAGTAAATATTATGATTGAATGAGTGAATGATAATGATTGAATGATCGAATGAACGAATGATTGATTGATTGTTGCATGATCGTAATGAATTAATGAATATGTGCACACACGAGTTGAAGGTTGAAGATTTCGCCCACTCGCACGTATTGGCCTCATGAATGAAATGAAAGAATGAATTGATTGTTGTGATCCCGAGCGCTGTTTTCTTTGTTTTCACCCACTTAGGAAATATTTCAAAACCTCGTGCAGGATTATAGCTTGCATGTGTGGGTGTTTAAATTCTGTATTATTAAAATAATATGCCCTGTTTTATACCCACCAGTCTCCTTTAGACTGAACCAGGCTTTGTTTTCAGTTTTCTTTTGTAGGTGTTGGAGTGCTAGGCGGGATTTTGAGTCTGTTGAGTCCTGTGGTTAAGTCAGAGTCAGTTCATAAGCATATCGTAAATTGGATAAGTTATACTATGAATGTATGAATTGTTATGATTATATTATACAAATTCGGGATAGGCTTCTAAGGATAGATTGAACCAGTGGTTTATGACTTATGATTTATGATTCATGTTTGAATCTCGGGACTAGGTATCTATGCTAGTTGAGCCCCGCATTTCCTTGCTTATATTATAATTGAGTATATGTTTTGCTTCCGCACGTGCATTTATTCTATTAAATTACTTACTTGGTTTTGAAAGTTAGCTCCTGCCTTTCCTTGCTTATATTATAATTGAGTATATGTTTTGCTTCCGCACGTGCATTTATTCTATTAAATTACTTACTTGGTTTCGAAAGTTAGCTCCCGCCTAGCATAGCGAGTGAGTAGGTCCCCATTTGCCGTGACTTGGCAGGTGTATGGACTTCCCATTTCATATACGGGTCGGGTCTCGGTGCGGGGGGATATGGTGTCTCATGCTCGGGCGCTACAGGGTCGGGTCTTAGTGCGGGGGGATGTGGCATCACGCGCTCAGGCGCTACAGTTGGGCACAAATCAAAGGGCAAAAAGCATCAAATCAGACGACTATAACCTATCCTATATGTTTTCTCAATTTGCATGGCAATCAGGATCTTTCAAGAAATCAAATGCAAGATCATTTGGGAAAAGCAAGTTCAGCAAAGTTTACTCTCTTCCTTACAAGGTAAACAGGCTACATGTAATGCCCCGACTTTTCAAGTCGTTCAGGTATGAATTATGTGATAATTACGTGCGCATTTAATTTATTTTAATTACGTTATTAATTGTTTTATTTTATATTATATGAAATTATGAAATAATTGAATTATTTGAAAATGTTTGAATTTGAATTTATATGAATTTTGAACGATTTGCGCTTGTATGAATTGTTTGCTTGCTGTTTCTATGCGAAATGAATTCAGAATTTCGTACAAATTTAATATGTCGGAGGTATGCGTGTCTTGAATATGAATATATGTTCGTTTCGTATTTTCGGGTTCATTTGCATGAGTTACGAATTTATTTTCATTTTGAAATCCAAGTCGGGGGCTAACAAGCAATTAGCGCACCATTGGTTCCTTATTTGATATCTTGAGCTAGGAAACTCGGATTCGAGTTTTGTCAACCTCGTTGAACTCGTATCGAAAATTTGAGTTTAATGAACTTAACCTTATATTTTTCCAAAATTATTTGAGCCTCCGAAATTCTACTGAAACATGCAACGGAAACCAAATCTGCCACAGTTTACTAAAACGACCATATCTTATTCAAACCTTGACCAAATTAACCATGGTTTGATTCCTTGGAACCCTAACTCAACCCTCTAACCACCCTTAACCACCTGAAACCGAGATAACCCTCTTCACTTGGAGAAAAGCTTTCCAGTTTTCCCGTAGCTCAAGCCAATCCTTGGAGATTCAAGCTTAAATCTCTTCCAACCCTCCATTAATCCACAAGGTAAGCTTAGGATTGTATTATACATTCATCATGAGTCATTTTAATCCATTCATCCCTAATTTTGATCATGGTTTTATGAGTATTTGGCTGACTTGAAGAAATAGGTAGGTTTGAGCACATATGTTGATCTCTTTCAATTCTTGACGTATTTGGTTGATTCCAAGCATGAATATGATTGTCTTGATCTATTCTTTGCATTTATGGTGAAGTTTTAGCTGATAGTTGAAGCATTCATGAGATATCATTAATGAAATGTTGGAGATATATCATGAATTAATCACCACACCCTCCATTTCACGTTTTAATGTTTTGGGAGCATGTTTATGTGTTGTTGTGGAGTGGTTTTCTTGCATATTGGGGATCTTAACTTACCTGAGTATGTTGGTTGGAGATTGAATGGTGTTGCTCTGTTTTTCTGCTGCGTATCTTTATTATTATTATTATTTTTTTGGCTACAGACTCAGATCCACGGGGGTGGATTTTTCCTTTGGAAAAATCCGCGGGGGTGGATTTGAGTCAGTAGGCTTCTGGACCAGATCCATGGGGGAGGATTCTGTCCTGTTTTTTTTTTTTTTTTTTACTCCTGTTTCGTTTTTCTTATTTTTCTTCGATTGTTTTATATTCCTCCACCTCTTTTATGACTTCTATGCTATGCTAACATGTATTATCTTGAGTTTTATCAAATTTTATGATTTTTCGTGGAATATTTTACGAGTTATGCTTCAATGTAACGCCCTGACTTTTCGGCCGTACAGGTATGACTTCACGAGTGGGTTTAGACCGAGAGTTATGTGACTTATATGATTTAATTGACAGTGTTATTTAAATTCATTTCTGACATGTTTATTTGGTAATTCAATATTTTATTTTACTTATACACTTATTTGATTTTATATGAAATCCTTGGGCTCTATCGAACTTTTAATTGGACCCCAATTGATCATCTACCAAACCTTGGGGCCTTAATCGAATCACTTAAATTTCCCAAGGACCAACGTGTAATTTCTCCTCTTTCCTCCACCCATTTACACGATCTCCCTCCCCCTCTCTTCTATCATTTTTCTCTTCTTCATTTTCTTTCAAGAGATAAGCTCCCAAACCCTTCCCTTTCTTCCCCTAAAAATCGAGCCAAGCTAGAGACAAGGAAGCAAGAGGATTCTTCTTCAATTCCAAGCCAAGAACAAGCTCCATTCAATCTTCCTCCATCTTCTTCTTCTTCCTCTCCAAGGTATATATGTATATATGTATATATGTGTATATATATATTATGTGAGTTGGTGAAATTTGATGGTTTAATGCATGAATTTATGAGTAATATGTGTATATATGTTGTATTTGGTGGTTGTGGTGTGATTATGGGTGATTTGGGAGCTCCTTTAGCCTTCTTGAAGCTAATTTCCGCCTTTGCCCTGTTTTCCCGTCGCCAAACGCAGCTGCTGGAATTGGGGGTCGCACCCGCGACCGTTTTGTGACCATTTTTGGTCGCGGCCGCGACTGATTTTCAGTGCAATTTTGTCACGGCCGCGACTCCCTCGTCCGAACTCAAAATGACCTTATTTTTGAACTCACGGAAACCTCTTGAAGTGTAGAATATTCTGCAATTAGAATCACTTCAATATCTTTTCCCATTTGTGAGATATTATCAATTATTTTTGGTGTCGATACCTTCTCGACAATCTGTAATCACCCAACTTCGGACCTACGCCATTTTCACCTCGTTTTGAATCATGATTCGTGCCATATATCAACGGAAAGGTCTTTGAGTCTAGTTTCATATCCAATAAGAAAAACTTAATTCCAACTTTTATAACTCAAGCTATTACAGTTTCCCTACAGAATGTACGTTTCCAAATATTGTCGGGTTTTGCCCAATTTCATCAAAACCTCTCTTCTTGCTTTCCTTTCACCCTCTTGGCTCCCATATGTGAATTGTATGAATTTTATACATGATTAATTGATGATATATGGTATAATTTGATATGATTATGGATTTTATGTTATCACTTCAATGTGTGAACGTTTATGTGCTACTTTTATGGATGCGTGAATGGTTTGCTTCGCTTAATTGTTTTGTATGTTGTGTATAACTTCTTCCATGACTTATATATTTTGTTAATATGTTACATTATGTGTTAACTTGTATATTATGAAATCATAATGTGATCTTGTTAAACATTTTGTGAATTATGATCCAATATGCCTTAAAATGCTCTCTAGCTTGCATGCATGAATTGTTCCTCCATTTATTGGCCTTATATACTAACTCCTCGCTTCATTTATGACTCGTATGTATTGTACACATGTTATAGTACGAGTTATGATTATTGTGTTAAGGTATGGCTTAAATTGGTACAAAATATGAAAGATATGAAAAGCATGAATAGAAACCCATAGTGTATTGAACATTTTGAATAAATTACTTGATTATATGACATCATAACAGGATTTATGCTCTTTATGCATCTCATATCATGTACACAACATGCCATGCATCTATGTGGTTTCATATTAAGTCATTTTCTCACGAGTACACATTGTTTCCCTTCTTCTATAGTTTATCTCCAGGGCGGAGACTTCTGAATTGAATAGGCACCCGTATTACTCATGCTTTATGTCTCGTGGTATTCCAGGTGAGGGTGTTTTCGTTCTAGCTACCTACTAAACCCTACAATCCTTATGTGACAAGTTTTGGCTAAAACCTTATGTATATATATATATATATATATATATGTTATTTTCAAAGTGGAGTCATCAAGTAAATTATTATCGAGTAATCTTTTCTCCAAAATTATGAAATATGTTATGTTTCTGATTAACTGAAATGTTTTGGCGAGAATATGATTATGGATATGATTATGATTGCACGGGCCCAGGGACTTAGTGCAAGTGGCTATCCGGGGAGGCAAGGGCCGACGGTGATCCCTTGTACTAGTCCCACCACATTTACGGTGATACCGGCCCTCGCTAGGAGGTTTAGCGGGGAATGGGAGCTGAGTGCCCTTGGGGGATTTATGTACCCCCATTGGCCTATGTATGGACCGGTGGTCGGGTCTTGCTAACCCGTCCACCAACCGGAGGAAGAAGGTTGGAACTTATTTTATGATTATGTTATGATTGTTTTGCACCGTGTGGGAAGGCCGGGATACGGATTGCCCAAACGAATATGTTTTAGGATATGATATATGATTTGTGTGTACTATAATATATCGCATGATCACCTATTTAATGTATTATTGATAATTGTCGTACACGGTCGGAGTTTGGTTGGAGATGATGCACGCTCACTCGCCGAGCCTTTATGTTTATGTATGAATTATGAACTAAGGAATTTAATATGAATTAGTCGTAAAACCCGAGCATTGTTTAGTTATTTTCTTGCCCTTCGTGGGAACTACCTTTAAATAAAACCTTGCTCGGGATTTATGACTTGCATGTGCATGTTTCTATATATATGTATCGCTCCTGCTCACTCAGTCTTCTAGAGACTGACCCCTCTTTCCCACTTCACAGTTCTTGCAGGTTTTGGCTTGGCGGGAGTCGAGTCATTGAAATTTTGATCTAGTCACACTTGTACACTCGAGTCACATTTCATATTGTTATGTTTTAATTATAGCACCTTTATGTATTGGGCCTGTGTGCCAATTATGATTATTATTGGATATTGATTCGGGACAGGTTGTGTGCCTAGCTGAACCCGTTGTTAGGATGCATGATGGATTTAATTTATGTATTGGAATTGTTGGGCTTGTTGCCATATGTCAAAATTTATGAATTATACGTTATTGCTTCCGCATTGCACTCTTGGTTATTTTTGATTTAATTGGTACAGGGTTAGTTTCCGCCTAGCTAGGAATTATTTTATTTTGTCTCCCGTTCGCTATGAGTCCGGTTCATGCTTGGATTATCCATTTCACGTGTGGACTAGACTTGTAGTGCGGGGGATGTGGCGCCTATCGTCCCGGGTGCTACATTCAATGTGTCTTCTTTGCTCCTGATGTGCGCATGCATGGACTTTGCTCTTAAGTTTGAACTCTAATTGCCATTTATTCCTTATCTTTGCATGCATGCATGATCATGTAATTATATATATATATATATATATATATATCTTTGCATGCATGCATTAGTATTCATTAAATTGTTTGTTGTAAATTGCATGCATGCATGTTATGATTTTAATGTGTTTTGTTTAATTTATATATGCTACGTATATAGATAATTAGGTTGATATATATATATATATACATTATTTATTTAATGCATGTTTAATGTTATATATATTTAATTATGGTTTAATTTATTTAAATCTTAGAATTTAATTGTTATTTTAATTTATGTTATATAATTTCCGAATATGACTAGAATGTTTCTATTTGCCTATTTGCCAAGTGTGAACATGTTATGCTACTACGTGTCTTGATCGTTATTTAAATTCCTTGGATTAATTTGGTATGAAATATGGAAGAGATGAACTTTAACAAATTTAAATGCTTCATGAAAGGAATGAAATGGATGTTTATATGTCTTTAAGGCATTAATAGTGCACATGAACGTGTTCATTACATAATATATTCTTTTATGCATTCATATCATGATCATTTTATTGCCGAGATGTAACACCCCAAGCGGTGGGGCATCACACCCCCGCACTATGACCCGACACGTGTACAAAATGAAGAGTCCGCACACGCACCAAGTCACAGCGAACGGGTAACTAACGAAAAACACACCCACTAGCTAGGCGGTATCTAACCCTGTACGAATGAAAGAATGCAAAACATGACAGCGGAAGTAGTACGAAATGCCAACTTTCAAAAACTTTCATACCTTAAACATACAGTACCATACAAACATCAAAATCAACTAAACGGGTTCGACTAATCCAGCAAACCTGTCCTAACCTGTCCCGAGCAATCATATATTCAAAACGGGTTCAATTAATCAGAGCACTTGTCCTAACCTTTCCCGAATTCCATAAATTCAAATCATAAATGCAAACCTGCACAAACATATCTTATATAGCATTCACAAATCGTAAACCAGAGCCAGAACTTAATACATTTAAACAGACAGACACAGACTCGACAGACCCGACACACAGCCGCCTAGCACGAACTCCAACGACCTTCAAAGCAAAGCCTGCGAACTAAAATATAAAAGGGGAGGGGTCAGTCCAAAGACTGAGCGAGGGGCTGATGCACGCACACTATACATATATATAGAGCAAAGCACAAAGAAGAAGCGACGTTCGTGAACCCGGGGTTAGTTTTTGCACGCCAAAACATTTTCTCGTGATAATATACATATAGGGAGACTTATCAAACAGACCAAACAAATCTTAAATCAAAAGTTTCTTAAGGCACAACTCAGATTCAGACAGACTTAACACACATATCGGAGCATATCTTATTAACTTAAAAGTATATCAATTTTTATCTTAATTTAACAATCTACCCCCGTTTCACGAACTTATTTCTTAAATAACTAAACATAACGAAAAACGAACATAACCCAAACGCACACACACATCATCCGTCGACCTAAAATAAGCCGTCCCGGATGCAGAACTGATCACAACTTATCATATCAGAACCTCCGTTGACCTAAAATAAGCCGTCCCGGAGCATATCATGCACACAGACAGATCGGAAGCAGAATCTTACCGTAATCAGAGCATAACTAGGTCCGCGACCTATCTCATATCACAAAACATAGCAAAAGGTATAAGCGTAAAGCATATCATACCTCGCATAATCATACGCACACGCATTACATATACACAGGCTTATCTCACATGCAAACATATAGGGCACATATCATTAGGGTATAACTATAACCTAACCTCACCTGGTACCAAACACAGCCGAACACAAAGCAGAAGCTCCACCCCGGAACCTGCACGACTCACTAGTCACCACCCCCCGGGTACACCTGATCCACTGAACACACAAAACAGACCACAAAGCTCAGACTCAGACAGACAACCACACAGAGACGCATGGCAAATGCAATCACATTATCTCGTATCAATTCATATATTGCACATTTACAAAGCAATCAAATCAAATTCATATATAACATTTCATAAACTTGCACGTATTACAAGGCCAAATAAATCATGTAATAACATGCTACGAATTCATTTAAATCCACGGGGTCATAAGCAACTTCCAACTAAGGTACATAATTATTCAAGTTCTCATATAATTTTCCGATGCATAACAAATTCACAAATATTACATAATATATTAAATTCCAATTTAGGTGATTAAACCTTAATTTAAAGTTCAATGTTAGACATAATAATTTCTTTAACACATCGAGATTAACATATTTATTTACCAAGTGACAAATTAGAGTTAAATTAATTCAAATCACGCAAGTTCACATATTATATTTCATACAAATTTGCACGTATTACAAAGCTAAACAAATCGTAATAGCATGCTTCGAAATTTATATAAATCTCACGAGGTTACCTATTAAATCCCAATCATACTAAGTTCATATAATTCCTACGTGACATACCCAAATCATATGTTACAAAATGGATTCACTTAGCAAGGTTGAACAAATCAAATCAAACAATTTCATCCTGTTTCAAAATTACACAAACACCCCCTCTAATTTAATCAATTAGCATAAATTCAATAAATCGGGATTCAATTTACAAATTACAAAGTCCATACTTATCATATTTCATATCATACATGATTTCATACACATAGGAGTACATTTCAATCAACAATTCAAACATATTGCAATTAATTCGTATTTAAACAATTAATTCAAATAAGCCCCAAATACACAAACAAATTCATAGAAAATAAACCGAGTGTCCGATTGACGAACGGAAAGTGGTGTTGGACTCACCACGACGAAGTGGACAAGCTGTCCGAAGGTCGCCGGAGCGCCGCCACCGGAGCCGCCGAAACAATGGCCGGCCGCCGTTCGGCCACCGCCAAAACGTTCCGGAAAAATCCCAAAAAAATCACCTGTTCAAGGATTCCTCGTGCTCAATCCAATTTCTCGATCAATTTCTGCAAATTCCAAGCCAATTGTCTCCAATTTCAGATCAAACAATACGAAAACCCTAAAATCTTCAAACTTCAATTACTTTCAAACCGGTGAACCAAAATGAGATCCGAAAGAGGCATCGGCTTACCCGTGACGAGCTTTACGAAAGCCCTAAGCTTTCTCGCCGGAAAAATCCTCGGAGACCTCCGCCACCGTGAACCGCCGCTGCACCGCTGCGAACCGCCACCAATGGGTTGAATCAAGAGTCGTGTGATCATAGGCCACTAATTCTCGTCGTTCCGAACAACTTTCGTGAAGGGCACGAGACCAAAAGATGGCCGGAAAAGGCCCCCGTTGGCCGCCGAAGTTTCTGCCGCCGCACGCCTCGCCGGAACCACCACCTACGGCCAAAATTGGGTGAAATCGATGCCGGAAATGAACTCAGGGGGTCGGAAAAGGGTAGAAGACACCAACCTTGGTCCGAAAAAGCCGTCGGAGAGGCGAAAACCGCCGCTGCTACAGTGGCGCGACGCCGCCGCGGGCTTCGGACGGTGCGTGCGGCCCAACCGCCGGCCCGGTGGCGGCGCCGCCTACGTCAGAGGAAATGCCGGGAGTCCTTCTCCATGGGTCTGGGGCGCGTGTCGCCGGAGGATCGTCGGAAGCCGCCGCGAAAGTGCGGCGAAGTGGCGGCTCCGCCACCTCCTCCAGCCGCGACTGAAAATCGCTGATAACTCCGCTGTCGGTCATCGTTTGGTCGAGTTCTTGGTACGGTTGTGACCGCATCGTCGAGCTCATCGAAATGGACCATTGGATCGTCGAATTCCGTCGAGAAACGAGCGAGTTTGAGTAGTGTGTGAAAATACACCTTGGGCTGTGTGTGAGGGTCGTGAATCGTGGGAGAGGGAGAGAGAGAAGCTGAAGCTGGAATTATGGCACGCAAAACGAGGATCTGGGTATTATATCTCAGGTCCTTGTACACGAAAACGGTCGAAAGAAAGGATTAACGACGTCAGAATTGGGCAAACTCAGAGTCTACGGACTAGTCTCGATGCCCCGAACGAGTTGAAGGGGTCAAAATGGTCAAAATCTCGTTCGAACAATAAATGACCGAAAAACCCCTAAAAAGAGAAAATTACAAAAAGGCCCCTAAACTCTTAAAAGAGTTCAAAATAGGGCCACGAAAAATATAAAATCACACAATTAAACACATTAAAAGGTTGAAACGTGGCGTACCTTATAAATCGGACGATCGGGATGTTACACGAGCATCTTAATTGGTCATTTTGAGTCTCACTTCACCTTTCTTGCACAGATTTTGGTCCTGTTGGAGACGAGGCCGGTCCGTGAGGCTCTTTTGTTCTCCTTTTTGCCGTTTAAGGTGGGTTTCTCTTCTATTTAGTTATATGACCCTATATATACCTTCAATGTGAAAAGTTTTCGACCAAAATGAATATATATATATAGAGTCGTTTTAAAGAGTAAATGTTGTCAATGTAAAGCCTTATTTTTATAAATCCTACCAATGTTTTGGCGAGAAATGAATGAATGCACGAATGGGGCCCAGGGACTTATTGTGAGTGGCTATCCGGGGAGGCATGGGCCGACGGTGATCCCTCATACTAGTTCCACCAATTAACGGCGTAACCGGACCTCATTAGGAGTTAGCGAGGAATGGACGCTGAGTGCCACTAGGGGAGTCATGTAACCCCTTTTGGTCAATGAATGGGTGGTCGGGCCTTGCAAACCCACCACCAACCCGGAGGAAGAACCCAAAAGATCAAATTAAGGGACTAGCAGCACCAAAAGATCTTGAGTACATCACAGTTCAAATTGAAAACAATTAAAGCAACAACCCAAATGTTCATAAATAAATACCAAAAGTTGGAAACACTTTGTCCTTTTTCGAACAGACCCTCAACCAAAGGACATGCTCCATAGAAACAGTAGTAATCTCTATTGATTTATCTCATTATTTATAAATCACCAGCATTTAGATCACAACATTCTTGACAGAGCATTCATTTAATTTCTAAACTTCAATTTCCATGTTCTTAGGTATAGCAACACAATAGTCGAAATTGCTCTTCTAAGTAACTTGATTCATTTCTACCTCATCCATTATGATTTTAGGAGTTGGGATAGTAAGGTAACTTATGTAGAGACCAATTCTATAAAATTCATACCCTGAAGGTTAAACTATAATAGAATTCAAAATATGAAAATCATACCTCTTTCTCTGTTATAGCAATCCGTTTCCATGTTGAGATGTCAATATGTGATTCAAGAGAGTTGTCTGCTATAGTATATAATAGCATAAAGTTCAGAAAACAAACATGCAAATAGATACATAGATATAGTTGTGCACAAGCAAAACATTTCAATATCCAGATGTTTAAAGCCTTTCAGGAGAGTTGAATAAAACATAACACTGATCCTACATGTCAAGCCAATTACGAACTAAAGATTATTCAACCCATAAATGGACAAATTTAAAATCAATTTAGAATACAAAATTCATAATAAGGCCTTGCAGTCTCTTTATATCTAGTTATCTGAAATTTTCAGCACTTTATAACAGGAATTTGACTTCGAAAGAAGGAAGATTAGGTATCTTGCAGCTGCAAAATAGACTTACATACCCACCAAATTGTTGTAGTGAATAGTAGTCATAACAATCAACCCAGCTACTGAAGCAATTCCATGTGGAAGAGATAAGTATGCTTGAGAAATTACAGATCTATACAATAATTCATAAACTTATTTTGGAAGCTGGAGAAATTACTGTGCTTGAAGTATTCTGGAGCAGAATTGTGGGAAACTTATGAGAATCCCACACAATGAAGTTGTTCTTGGCTCTGCTTCACAAAATCAGCCCATCTGTCCAATGAGAGCTAAAAGAACATAAAGAAATTACATATTTATATGTAAAAACAACATCAATACTCTTCTAATTATTTGAAGGACAATTTTTTTCCCCCAAATACTCAAAGTCCAGAAAGGAAAAACTCAACACAAAAAAGAAAAATAAGCTATGAAATTAGTATCAGAAATAAAGGAGACATTAGAATCAGTACATTCTATTTTTCTGCAAGAAATCCATTGCGCCATATCAAAGAAGAGAAAGCCACGGGGCTGAATCTAAAAAAACAAAGATATTGTACCTGAGTATCGAGTGAGAGAGAGATAGAGGTGCTAGTGGAGACAACCCAAAGTAGCATATGTTTGTTTTTGAGAAATAGTGAGCCGGCGGCGGTGACGGCGGCAATGCCGATGGTGGAGGTGGCGGCGGCGTCGATGGAGGCGACGAAGTGGCAGAAAGTGTGGGTGAAAGAGATGATTTGGGGAAGAAGATTTTAGGTGAGAAGTGCGGCTCTGAAAGATTTGGGGGAAAAATAATCTGAAGGAGATTGAGAGAGGCGGGGAGAGGGAATTTAAGGTGAACCAAATTAGGGCTTAGAAGTACAAATACCAGATGCAATACAGACGAAAATTTTGTCTGCTACCAAACACATTTCCGACGAATTCCAACAAAGCTTTTTGCCAGGATTTCACCGCCTTTGAGAAAACCTAGGATGAACTCGAAGATTCTTGTAAAATATTTAGAAGCATTTTCGATGACTTTTTTGTCTGAATTTCATCGCCGAAGTGTTCTATTTCACATGAAACGTTTCATTGTAATTTCACCTGACACTTCCGATGATTTTCAGGCGAAGCTTCATCTAATTTTTGTGCAAAATAAGCCCAAAAATTTTCAGACGAACTCGTTGGCCGGAATTTCAACGCAAAAAGAAAAAAAAACATTTTATTTATAAATATTTCAGACGAAAAAATTTCGTCAAAAATTGGCCAAACTTTACGGATGAACTTCAGATGACTTTTTGTCTGAGTGTTAATTTACAAAAAATATTTTAATTTTCAGACAAATCGTTGGTCGCAAAGTTCGTCTAATTTATAAAAAATAAATTTTTTTATATTAAAAAATAAATTTTTTTATATAAAAAAAATTAGTTCATCAAAGTTTCATCGGAAATGCGCTGAAAATTTTGCATTTTAGGAGAAAAATAAAATATTATGAATTTCGTCGGGAGTTCATCTGAATTTCGTAGGAAATTTACAGTCGAAAAAAGTTCGTCAGAAAATGACTGTTTTCTTGTAGTGTATATTTTCTAATAAAAATACTAGATTAAAATTTTATAACATAATTAAATGTTAAATACATACAAATATTAATATAACTAACTATAAATATATACAAACATTAACTCATAAGTATAATATATAATTTACAATAAATGTTCCTTGTTATTAATAAAATTTATTATTATAAATAATTTGATATTATGTTTAATGTTGTTATTATTTTTATAATTCTCAAATAATTATATAATGCATAAATTAATATATATTTCATCAAGAATATAAATATATATATATATATATGTTATTAGATACAGATTACGGAAATATATAACGAATGTATAAACGAATCGGATATTAAACGGATCGAATGTGTGATTACCATATCTTTATCCGTTTATAATTCGGATATCTATAATCGGATACAGATAATATCATCTTTAAACGAATTCGGATGCGAGCGAATATCGAACTTTCGGATATCCATTTACAGTCTTATCTTGTACTAATTGAATTCTAAAAGAATAAAGAAATCTCCTTTACTTAAAGAACAGTAATTTTACTAATTGATCATCATCTATATTTTTTAATATATGTTCTATAGCACCCCGCACGGTGAGACAACACATCCCCCACACTATAGCCCGGCACGTGTAACGAAATGGAGAGTCCGCACATTCACCAAGCCACAGGGAACGGGAGACAAACAAAAATCCAACCTAGGCTAGGCGGGATGTTAACCCTATACAAATGAAAAAATGCAAGACCTGAATGCGGAAGCGATACAAAATACGAACTTTTAAAAACTTCTAACAACAAGCATAATTAATACATTCCAGAAAGTAAATAACGTTAACTACACGGGTTCAACTAGTAAAGGAAACCTGTCCTAATCTGTCCCAAATATCATACTGTAGCACCTTCCTAGCACTACAACCCCCGCACCGCAATACTCCCCAAGTGGAGGTTAGACCCAACACTCAAGAAATACTATGGCGAACTGTCAAGATAATATATGAGTTAAGTGCATGAAACAGTGCAGCGGAAGATAAAGAGATTTAAAACTTTGCCAATAAACGGGAAGGATAACTTGTAAAGAACAGGGATTATCATTACTGATTAAATAGTTCGAAGAATAGTATAACAGGATGACATGTAAGGCCAAGTATGAGGTAGCTCATTTCTGTGGAGAATATGCTCAAGACAGTGTACTCTTAGGATTAGTTCTAACTTACTATTGTAATGCTTCAAGACACCTCTAGTTGTCGTTCCTTGATTCCTGAAATCATGCATTTTAAAGTAGGCGAGGAGTTAGTCAAAGTGACTAAGTGAAGGGGTTATAATAGTTTATAGATATATGTATACGTATATATATTTATATGATCAAGAAGTTCTTGATCTAAAATATTAGCAATAGGATATAGCAAATAGGAAATGATTCATAATAATTGTAAAAGTAGGGATAGGGGTAATTTGGTGTATTCGTAGAAATATGAACCGTTTGTAATAATAACTTTAATGCCAGCAAGCTAGGCCTCTCCATCCTTAACTCCTTAAATAGTTGGTAAAATAGTAACGACACTGTACATGGTATCGATACTTTAATAAAACCAATATGATAATACCTCCTTAACTCCGGTGTCACGCCCAGGGAGCTAACCCGCGGTGGCGTAACAATAATTGGGAGCTCATACCACTCCCTTATATATCTCTTGGCGTGGAGTAACTAACCTCCAGTTAAACTACTACCCAGAGTTGGTGGCAGTCCGCAGCACCAACAACACCCTCGGCCCGATACCTTCCAGGTAATTGCTCGCTACGGATACAGCCGGGGCCCGTAATAACAGGAATAATAAGATATTTTGCTTGCTTGGTTGGGAATCAGTTCTTAGTGATAATAGGACTGAAATATATAATGTCCGGGTAAGATCCTGATTCCAACGTAAAAGTATTTTCCTCGTAATGAGGGATATTGTATAATAATATGTATAGGGAGTAAATCAAATAAAAGGTAGGCTTGAAAATAATTCTTATATAGATACATAGGTATAGGCATAATTCCAGTTGAAAACATTTGAACCCTCACCTATATCGGTAGTCAGACGAAGTCATGTGGATTCGACTGCTTGATCCTAGTTTCCACTGAAACTATTAACTACTACAAGCTTAGGACTAAGTTCTTTTATTATTATTCTAATCAAATAGGCACATAAGGTATATAATGTTCATACTTAAAAAGGGTAACACATTATTCTAATCAAATAAGCACATAAATTATAATTCCCGGTTACCCCTAATTTTAACCGCTTAAGGGAATTTCCTTAATGAATTAGGTTTTATGAATTCTTTAACTAATCAAATATTTATTAATCCCATTATGATCCTAATTATAAGTATTTGAAATGAAAATTAGGGTTTAACTTGACAATGTAGGCCACATTTTAGAAAACGTTTACAGGATTGCCGATTTTCGGAAAATTCGGATAAAATCTTCCTTTAAAAATTCCAAAACCTATTTTATAATTATTTTTATATTAATTTCAAAATATTCAGAATATGGGTTGACCAAAAAGTCAAAATTACTATTGAAAACATCTATTATTCAAATTCTTATGAATTAAACACTTTATAACATAAAATTGATCACATATGTACACACACTAGCACATGTGTACCTTAATTTGATTCAAGAACATTATGAACATGTTCTTAGACTTATGAATATGTTCATATTAGTTCATGATCGTTCCTAACCAATTTCTTATTCAAAACATGTGATTAAACCTAAATGTAGCACTTTAGGTAACTTTAATTATAAAAATAATTCTAAATAAATAATTCTAGGCATGAATTTAATCAAATAAAATCATAAATATTTAAGCACATACTCAGATTATATTACATCCTAATTCATGCATTTAATTAAATAAAATCCATAATGTAGGCATATTATTCTCAAAACTAGCAATTATACATATATTTCATAAAATAAAATTCCTAAAGCATAATTTAATTAAATCTAAGCATACTATAATCATAAATACCCTAAGAACATCTTATAAAACATGAAATAATAAAATAAAAGATAATACCAGAGAGAGAGAGTTGCCTATGCCGAACCTAGGAGGAAAAATGTGAAGAAATGTGTGTTCTTGAAGAATGAATGGTGAGGGGTATTTATAGGTAGCATCTTGGGGACTTAAGGTGTAATTTTGGATAGTTAGATGTGTGAGTCATGCTTTTGAGTAGGCTAAGTGTATTTATTAGGGTATTAGGTGTATACTTAGGTGTACTCATGATGTAAGTGCATATGTATACGTATATTACCTAATAAATACATCATAATAAAATAATTCTAAAACAGGGTGAAAATAATAATAAAAATGTAGAAGAATATTCAGATTTTAGTTTGAAATGGTAAAATTTGCAAAAGAAAGAGGATCGAAAGAGCTTTCCGACGATTATAATCACTTAACGTTTAAACGTTTCAAGTTAAAGTAGTAAGGGTTCGGAATTTTGGAAAATATGATAAAATATATAAAATGAAGCTAGGATAAGATTTAATTTCTGAGAAAGTGTTCATGATTCTTAAAATAATTTGAGGATTATTTTGAGTGTAATATTGGATACCAAACGCCATACGGTTTAAAAGTTAGTTTTTACGGTGGGAATAGTAATTTAGGAAAAAGAGGAAAAATTTATAAAATGAGCTAGGATTTGAACTAAGGTTTGGAAAAGATCTTAAAATTTATAAAATAATTCAAGGATCATTTTGGTTGTAATATTGGATAAGGAAAATGTTAGAATTCGAAAATCTCTAAGTTAGGGCTAAAGTAGGGTTTCATGGCCGGTTTTGATTACTACGGGAGTTACAATGACAATTAAGGTTCGGGAATGATATCATAACTCATAAAATTCTGTAAGGATTCATTTGAACCCAATATTGGATGGGTAAAAATGTCCCGGAAAATTTCTACATTTAGGAATGAATAGTAACTAGGGAACTAATGGGAATTTTTGACAAACAATTTTCAAAGTGCATCTCGGGATAGCAAAAGCAATGATATAAATCCGAAAATGTGGAATCTAACTTTCTAAGGTTTCATGAGGAGTATATGAAGGTTTCGATTCGATGAATGAATAGTGATATGAGTCTTGTAATGAAATAACATTTAATAATAGAGGCATAAAAGCACATTGTTCACATAAAATGAAATACATAATGAATTAGTGCTTCCTTATAATCTTTGATTTACCTATTTCTTCTTGGCCCCGAAATCCGAGATGTTACACACACAATAAAAACGGGTTCAACTAATCCATGAACCTGTCCTAACCTGTCCCGAATAGCATAACACAGCGAATAAATTAAACTTATACATTTAACAACGTAAATCAGATACAAATGAAAGCAAAACATATACAAATACAAAGACCTAACTCAACTCGAACAAAGCGAAAGACTCGACTCAACCGCCTAGCTCCAACGAAGTCCAAAGCTAAACCTGCACACTAAAAACATGGGGAGGGGTGAGGGTCAGTCACACTGACTGAGTGAGGGGTTAACACACGCACACTATACTTATATACGAGCACAACACATAATGTATTTAAAGTTCATGAACCGGGGTGTGGTTTTTGCAATCTAAAACATTTTTACGTGATAATAGATGTATAGGGAGATTTGAAGCCTAACGGCAAAATAACCAATTTTAATCAATTTTAAATCCACTCCCGTTTCACGAACCATTTCAAATTTAACAGAACCCGATGGGTATAAGTGAAAACCCACCAAACTCCTCATATTCATATTTCAGACAAACATATCTCTTCTCCGGGTGATGGAAGGGTTGTACATACCCTAACCATCCAAACATATATGTATAGGTCATGAGTTTCATGACACTATAGCCCGAGGATTCCATTCCCCAACCATCCTCTTGGTGGGGTCCGGGTTGGTCCTTTCAAAGTGCAGACTGTACTCGGGAGTAACCCGACGGCCCAATGCCGTCCCGGGGCTCCTTTGCACCAATCTCTGAGCCCCAGGAAAGTGCAAAGTTCAAAGTTTCAGATCCCGCCACAGACAGACAGACAGACATAACTCATGCATAGCATACTTATCATATCGTACTACATAACACACATACTTACCTCAAAATCATATCAAAACCGAGACTAAGCATACATAGGCTCATACATAGTGTTTATACTTTCAAACATATAGTAAAACCATCAAGGTACATACTTCGCACATATCTACGTATACATAAGGCTTATAAATCACATGCATTCGAAAACAGGCACGTTGCAATATGGTATAACTATATCATAACCTCACCTGGCATCAAACAAAGCCGAAGACACAACAAATGGTCCACCCCGAAACGTGTACCACCCAATTATCACAACCCCGGTTGCACCTGTACCAACTGAACACACAAAACACAACTCAGGGCTCAGACTCAAACTTAGACAACCATACAGAGATGCACGACAATGCTCATGAATGCACAAAATGAAATACATACAATGCACATTCGCATAATAAACCAATTATTTTCATATAACACATTTCTTATAAAATTCACACATTGCAAAGCCAAAGATATTACATAATAGCATGCTACGAATTTCATTTAAACCTACGGGGTTACCTATCAAATTCCAACTAAGTCATTTAATCATTCAAAGTTCATACATTACATAATAAATTCAAATACAACTTAAGTAGTTAGACTTTAATTGAGAAAGTTTCAAATTTAATCATTCAAGACATAATAACTCATTTATATGTGGTTAAGATTAGCATATTCGTTTATCACGTGCTAAGGTTTAATTAATTCAAGTCATACAAATTTACACATTTAGGAAAATTACACATACACCCCTTAAAGTTAAACGAATAGCGAAATTTCAACATATCGGGATTCAAGTATCAAATCAACACATCCATACATATCATATTTCATTCAATATATGATTTCATATACATCGGAATACATTTCGATCGACAATACAAGCATATCGTAATCAATTTGCATTTATAACAATTAAATCAAATATTTCCAAATACACAATTAAATTTATAACAAATAAACCGAGTGCCCAATTATAGAACAGAAAGTTGTGTTGGACTCACCGCATCGAGAAGAACAAATTGTCCGGAGACCGCCTGAGCATCGCCGCCGGAGCTACCGAAACAATGGCCGACCGCCGTTCGGCCACCGCCAGATCGTGCCGAAAAATTCCCCGAAATTCACCCGTGCAGGAACTCCTTGTGCTCGTTCCAAATCCTCGATCAATTTCTAAAAATTCCAAGCCAATCGTCTCCAATTTCAGATCAAAGAATACGAAAACCCCCATAATCTTCAAATCCAAATTACTTCCAAACCAGAGAACAAAAATTGAATTCGTAAAAAGCATTGTCTTACCCGTGAGGAGGACTTCGAAACACATATGATGTTCGCCGGAAAAAGTCGTCGGTACAGATCTCCACCGTGAGCCGCCGCTGCGCGCCACCTGCATCGTCGAAAAACACCATTTTCGGCCACTTTCGTGCCAAATCGATGCCGAAATCGTCTTCAGGAGGTCAAAAACCATCGGGAAACGTCAAGAGTCATTGGAGAATATAGCCGGAGGCAGGAGTTTGGTGGCACTACAGTAACACGTGCTGCCGCAGCCAAGTTCCGCCGGTGCATGCGCCACCACCGCCACCCCGATGGCAGTGCCACCAACGTGAAAATGACCATCGGGGAGTTGCCTTCTAGATCTCGATGGTCGTGTCTCAAAACGGTCGCCGAAAACCACCACGGAACGCTGTCAAAGTCGCACTGGTCGGACACCTCCACTGCTGTGACAGAAAATCGGCGATATCTTTGCCACCATTCATCGTTAGGTCAAGATCTTGGTACCATCGTGATCCTCTCGTCGAGCTCTTCGAAATAGACTACTCATTCGTCGAATTCAGTCAAGAAACGGCCGAGTTCCGATTAGTGTGTGTGTTTGTGCATATGAATAGTGATAGAAGAGGAGAGAGAGAGAGGCTGGTTCGTCTGACCGATCAAACACGGGTCTGGGTGTTACATATCGGGTCCTCACACGCGAGAATTAACCCATAAGAGGGGTTAACGACGTCAGAATTAGGCAAACTTAGAGTCTACGGACTCGTTTCGATGCCCTGAACTAGTTAAAGGGGGTCCATGAGGTCGAAACTTCGATCGAACGAGAAATGACCAAAAAGCCCCTAAAAAGAGAAAATTGCAAACAAGCCACTAAACTCTCAAAGAGTTGAAAATAGGGCCACGCAAAGCACAAAATCACAAAATTAAACACACAAGAAAGTCGACATGTGACGTAGCTCGTAAGTCGGAAGTGTGGGATGTTACATGTTCTTCACAAATTCTTTTATTTTTGGATAAGTTAGTATTATAAAAGGTAGAAACACTAAAATAGATGAGGATTTGGAAACATAATCGGATCATGGGTGTTCTGCGAAATAAGTCTAGATCTTTTTTTATTTACTAAAATAAAATAGGTTAAAATTTAGAAGTTGAAGTTAAGAATAAGCTCATATTTAATCATGATTTTTTATTTTTTTTTGGTAGTGTTTACAAGGGCCTTACAGTCATAAAAAACTATAATATTTTTTAGAAAAAAAAAATCACTTATTTTTTTTAAAACTCGAAAGCAAATGAAGGTATTACATCATAACCATATCTTCTATCAAACTAGGAGACACTAGATTAGGCAATGTCCCCATTACTTGCATGGAGCGTTAACCTTGTCAAGTGATGAGCAATCTTATTTCCTTCTCAATGGATGAATATGAGTGATACTGCGCACATAAGCAAGAATGCAACGAATTTCATCAATGATAGCTCTAGTGTTTGAAAGCTCCTCTTCACAACACTATAACTTGATAATCAAATTCATGTAGTCACTTTCGATGACCACTCTCTGGTAAGCCTGAGAACGAACTATTAGAGTATCTGCCTTGATGCCATCATTTCCATAACCTTCGGATCCAAGATTCCCTCCAAACGTAAGCTCTGTCAATAAATTCACCCCCTTCTGAAGTCCCTAACCATCAGGCCAAGTCCCACGCATTTCTCCAGTTCAAATATAACTCGGTCGATGTTCATCTTCAAGTCCCCCTTCGATGGTTCACTCCAGCGACTGTGGAGCAAAGTGATCTCCGCTGGTGGATACGCCTGTTGGAAAACGAGTTCAAAACGCAACGAAAATTTTAAAAAAATTCAACAAGAAATCATGCACTTGCAAGTATTATTTTGAAACTCAATAGAAAGTTTCGAAGAAACTTACTTTACTAGAAGTTTTCTTGAAGTGTATTGAGCCGCCCTCAAACACGCTTCATGCGGTAATGAATTTTCCCGTTTCTTATTAGTTCTTTCCTTTGAGACTCCAAAGTAGAAGCCATCTGGAATGTATCCACACCAATTCTAGATTCAAATCAAATCAGTGAGTAGATATAAGTGATGTGCCAGCCAACCGGATCATTCGGAGTGGCAATCATAATATTAAAGTGGTTTCTAGATTAATTTAACAGATTAAAAGAGATATCCGGACGTCATAGTAGTACCAATCCTCCTCTTCGGCAAACCACATCTGCTCTCAAACCAAACATATTGAATCAGTTTTTTCAAAGAATCTATCCGTTTGGTTTTGCTTTTAGTTTCAGATAGAAAAACTAAAAATGGATAGTGTTAGGAATAGTGCCCTTAAAGTAGCATTTATGCTTGACTATTTCCTTGTAAAATCACAAACAGACTTGCTTATGTGATTATGTCCTTTTGAAGGATCATTCAGTTTCATGGAATGATAAGTGCATACGATGATGCGTTCATCATACATAAGGGTGATTGTTACTAGAACTTCATCACTGTAACACCCCGGAGCAAAGGGCGCCACATCCCCCGCACCGTAACCCAACACGTGAAGCAAAATGGGAACTCCGACCACGTATCAAGCCACGGCGAACGGGTGACAAACAAAAATCCAACCTAAGCTAGGCGGTCTAGACCCTACTCAGAGCACGCAATAAAACAAGTAACGGATGCGGAAGCACCAGAATCTCATAAGGCAAATAAACATACTCAAGACATATCAAACTTTCGATTCAATTTATACAAACTTTACAATTCCGAATTTAAAGCATAACTTATACATATTTCAGACTTGGCCAAAGTGCATGAAGAAAACGAAAGTACAATGCATGAGACTCAAGCTATCCTCAAACCCGACTCAAAGACAACCGCCTAGCTCCAACACCTCAGAACGGGTACCTGCAACTCAAAGCAAAAGGGGAAAAAAAGATAGAAATAACGAGGGTCAGTCCTAAAGACTGGTGAGGGGGCTAACACACGCACCCATACATATACATAAGAGCAAAGCATATACAAAGCTTAAAGGGGTTCATGAACCGGGCACGGTTTTTGCATTCTAAAACATTTAACCCGTGGTAATATATATAAAGAAAGAAGGTTGGGGCCGAAGGCCAAATCAGTCAAGTTTTAGAGTTTAGAAATCCGCCCCCGTTTCACAACCATAATCGAAACGTAACGAACTGAAAGCTTAAATCCATCACCCTTACTTACTCCATACACCAAGGCAAAACGAAAACAAAGCAAATCATAACCCAACTCCACCCCAACACCGTTTTGGGGAGAGAGGTGCCCCTCTCAACCCCTGCTGAAAGCTGAATGAGACGGGGGATCCACCCGCTCCTTCGACGGGTCACTAAGCACACCGCCGGCTCAAGAAGACCCGCCTTCCCCTCGACCTCCCGAGGATGGGCGAAATCTCCCTTTTGTGGAGTCGTGTTGATGAGAGAGCCCGGCGACCCCATGGCCGACCCGGGATCACATACCACTTCTCCGGGGCCCAAACTTACACTTACACTTACACTTACACTTACACTTATCACGCTTACCAGGCGAAGCTTATCCACAAATCGTATCACGCTTACAAACACACACACACTTAACAAAGCTTGTCAAAACAAAAGAAAATAGAGCTTATATACGTATAAAAGCGTTTTCAAATTCTTAAGGCAAACGGGATAAATCCCACGAAATACGTATCCAAACACATATCTATATATATACATATATAAGTCGCATGCGGGTTCGAAATTCAATTAGGGTCTTAGGTCATCATAACTAAAAGGAAAGAAAACCTCACCTGGACGAGCAAACCAACCAAAACGGACCAAAAGGAGTCAAACGAACCACTTCCTCAACAACGGAACGAACCTAAGAGCAAAACAAAGAACAAGAGGCAAACTTAGACTCAAATGAACCATATTGACGCTCGGCGAATGCGTATGAATACATAGGAGATGCTATTATGTCATGAACACGTTCATGTGCACTATTAAGGAATTTAAATCATATAATCAAGTCATTCAATTCTTCGCTCACTTTCATTCGAATTCATAATTTCACGTTTCCAATCAATTCAAGAAATTCAAGGCACAAGCTCCAACATTTAAGCAAATAAGAGCATTGAAGCAAATTAAGTTCGACACATAATCAAACGTATTCAATCTTACACAAAACCCTACTACATACACCCTATTACATAATATAACATATTCCCAAAGTTTGAAAGCAAGAACAAATCACAAGACATGGGAAAAGGGTTATGGAAATCACAAACGCCACAAAACGCACATAAACGGCATTCAACAAAAGCACGCCTAAATCTCACCCAAAAGTTATGAAATCGAACCACAATATTCCCAAAACATATTATAACAAGTTCATAGTTCATCACAAATGAAGATAAAGGCATCAAAGAGGTGAAACAAACCAAAAACCGAAAAGGAAAACCAAGGGCTGCGCAGGGGGAGGGACACGGGGGTGTCCCTCAACTAAACTAAGCTGAGCCACGCCCGTGGCTCAGTCCAGACATGCCCAGGAAGCATGACACGCCCGTGTCTCACCTTTCAAGGCAAATGAGACACGGGGGTGTCACGGTACAGCACCAAAAACGCATACAAAGTTTGCCGGCAAAACTGACCCTAAACAAAATCAGTCCAAAAGCATAGCAAATCAACTCCAAATATTATGAAACTTGATATACAACATAATTAGCATGTTAGGAACATATTTCATTTAGAACTCAAAGGCTAAATCACGCATTAAGGTCACCGAAATCATGCAGCAACTCTGGAGCGCCAAAAACGGACATATGAGCTCAATTGGTTCAATCATGCCATGATCAAGTGCTTAGGAGTTGAAAATGAAGCTAAAACTCTAGGGAATGAATACTAACATGATGAGAAACTAATATACTCCATGTATATGCAAATTGACACGAATTGGAGCACATTAGAACCACCAAATAATCACAAAACGCAACAGCAGCAGTTCGGTTCGCGCATAGCATACAAACAGGCCATCATGCTTCGATTAGGAGCTGAAAATGAATCTAAAAACTTGCAAGAGCAGGGATAACATGTAAAGAAATTAGTATACAACATCTCCATGCAAATTCGCACGAATTGGAAGTCATTAACTCAAGCAACGAAGCACAAAACGTCACAGCGGTTCCAAAACAGGGGAGCAGATTTTAAGGTTCAAGAACTCAAGTTTGCAGCCATATTAAAGCATGAATTCAGGGAAAAACGAAGCAAATTCATAGAAAAACATGTATACTACATTACCAAGCATTAGCATACGAAATTGGAGGCAAGAATTCATCCATTTGATCTCAAAAACGTGACAGCAGTTTGGTGGAAATGAGCAGATTTGCAGCAGTTCGGTTTTCAAGTTTCATGGCCAAAAAATTCAAGGTTTCAATCATGCTATCAAAGAGAAAACAACTCTAACACATCTAGCATGAAGTAAGAATCAAGAATGGAAGCAAAGGAGTTCATATAATCAACAAGGAAGCACCAAATCAGCCACAAACTCAAGCTAAGGCAAGGAAGCAACAAATGACCTCTAACCCTAACTATTCATGCAAGTCTCCATGACCTTATTAAATCTGATGCAAATCATGAATTTCAAGGATCAAATGAAGCATAGAAGAGAGGATAATACATAAATATGCTTACCTTTAAGAGTTGATGAAGTATGGAAGAGTTTAGCTCCAAAAATCACAAGCCATGGGAAGGGGTTTTCTTTCTTCTTCTTCTTCTTTCCATTTGCAGCAGATTTTTCCTTCTCTTGGGGTGAGGAGCACGAAATGGAGAGGTAGGGAAGAGATAGGAGTGGTTAAAGATCAAATAAACTAAGGGTTAAAGTTTAAGCATGGTTAAAATGGCCCCACAAGTGTAAGACTAGTCAAAGAAGGTGGCTTAAGCACAAGCTGTTCGTTCCGGGTGAAAAACGAGGGTCCAAACGGGCTTAGAAAAATACCAAATCAGGTTCCTTGGCTTCGTCTCTTCGTTACGAGTCCAACGCATCTTCCAGAATTCGAATCCGAATTCCCTAGCTCAAGTTATGGCCTCCGGAACAAGAGACGCGCTAAAACTAGTTAGGCTCTCATGTCCCTCGTCAAATACTTAAGGTTTAAAACCTCGACAAACGAACCCGAAAACATAAAACGAGCATGCAAACACCTTCATAACTCACATATATCACGCATATCGAAATCTCACAAAAATCGGAATTGAATTCCGGCACATAACGAGCAAATTACGAGCATACGAAACTTAAACGTTTAAAATCAAAGTTCATGAATATAACCAATTAATTTCATATAAATTCAAATAATCATATAAGCATTAAAATAACATTCAAATACGTAATTAAATAATTTAAAGCACATAAAACCCTCTCGTTACGGCGTACCTGGAAATCCGAATGATCGGGATGTTACAAACTCCCCTCCTTCAAAAGGACCTGTCCTCAGGTCCTAAGGAGAATCTTGGACGGCTCCGAAGACAAGCCCAAAATCCACACTTCCGCTGCGCCACTCTGATCCTATACTTCTCGAAACCCTATCTCCTTAATTGGCGAACCGGACACAAAGTCCTAGTCATTTGCCCCCACTTCCCAAATAAAGATTCGGGAGTAGTTGGAGAATTCTCAACCTTGGCACGTAGACATTACTACACAAAGTCCATAACGTCTTTCTTATGCCAGAATATCCGGGTCCCAAAACTCCGAACAACCTCAACCCTGAGTGGGATAAACTCGTGACCTTGCACTCTTTAAGGCGTAGGCTACCGTTCTTCTACGAGCAACACACAACAAAGGCCTTCCTTTATGCCTCGGTTGGAAACAAGGTAGCCTTTTGTACCTTTGGTTAGGCGAGAGCCAATACCGTGGGTAACTCTCTTCAACCGCCTCTTCCCACTCAAAACCGTGCCTCTTACTCTTGAGACAATCCTCGGTTCTTCCACGGGAAATACCAACGGGTTAGCCTTCTACCTAATACCCGAAGATATCGTTGAGTCCCTGACGGACCTCCTAAAAGCAACAGCTAACGCCAACGAAAACAAGGCACCTTCAGACAAGCTGATCAAAAGCGGCTCGACCCTCACAACTCACCAAGCACTCACGAACACTCCACACCACAAGCTCTCACCACAAGAAAGTACTAACACAAAAAGGAAAACAAACAAAGCACACAACGAACAAGAGCCAAGAAGGAAAAGAAATACATAACAAGCAAAACTAGGAAATAAAGGAAGCACACTTCAAACAAGAACCAAGAAGAGAAAGAATCACACAATAGGCAAGAACCAAGGGTGAAAGAAATTACGCATCAAGCAAGACTGAAAAGGGAAGGAAACACATTACAAGTAAGAGCCACGAAGGGAAAGAAACACTTAACAAGCAAGAACAAGAAGAGGCATAATTACGCAACAAACATAATGAAGAATCACCTAAAAAAAATAAGGAGTAAGACAATAAGCACATGGGTTTCCCCCGAATGTTAAAATATGTGGGAAATGTAATGCCATGAATGCTTCATGTACCGTTCACCATAGGAGTAGCGTTGAGTATGGTGCCCTCCTCTTGTTTTCCGGGAGGATCATCTTGTGCTTGAACCGGGATCTTGAAGTCATAGCATTTCCTTGAAGACCTCAACTTCTTGTTGTTCGATTTAACTTTCATCATGCCTTCGATTCCTCCACAATTGAGTCCTCCTACCACCTTTGGTATTGAAATTTCTCTTTGCTTGATATTGGTGACCTCATGAGATTCTTGAGTTTCTTCATTCCACGTAATTTGAGTCTCTACGATATATATTAAATTGCTTCCGGTGAGGAGATGTAAAAATCTATCCATCTTCGTTATTTGAATCTTCTTATACTCGGCAACTTTGAAGTCTTAAGTTTTCAAAATTTCTCTTGTCTCTTAGTTTCTCGCCTTGTCTCCCAATTATATCACCTTGAAATATTTTCCCAACTCGCGACACTTGAAACAATTCCTAATTCCTCTTAATTTGATCCTTTTACTCCGGTGTTGGAATCTTTCTTTTCTTGACATTGTTGATATCTTGAAGCTTCTCGAAATTTCTTGAAATTTAGATTCCTTGCTTGATCTTCGAACCAAACTGATCTTTTCTCCTCATAAGTGTTGGCAAGACTCCCTTCATTAATTGCCCATTCCTTCATAGCTCCTTTTATCTTGTATCCTCGGATCACGCACATATTCTTGAAATTTGAAGATTTGATCGAATTTCATACTTACTTGCTTGAAATCAATTCCGAACCTTAGGACAGTCCTCGAAGATACCCAATCTTTTAAACCTATAGTGGAAATCGTCCATCTACTTTCATTCTTAAATTTGAAACTTTCCTATCACCAAACACGAAAGGAGGGTGCTTGCTCAAAGTTCTCGAATAGAACTTCTTCACAGGAATTATTCTCGAACTCCTCAAATCTTTATTCAAATCTCTTGATCGCCTAGAACTTGACCTTGATATCCCCATTTCAAACCGCTTCAAAAGATAAAGTCTCTAAACCCCTTATAGCCCTAATATACCTATCTCCCTTGTCCTTTTCCCGGTAATACTTGTTGATGTCGAAGGAGTATCCTGAAATAAAATACAATTCCAAGAAAGTATCGATGCATGCGGGGTTTCTAGTGCATGTTCATGTGAACTATTAATACAAATAATATCAAATAATATCAAGTAATTCACATAAGTGATGTAGTGAATGCCAACAAACACGAAATCCTAAGCCGAACGACCTAGACAAACCCGACACGACACGAGAGCTCCGGTTTTGCAACCCAGAGCTCTGATACCACCTATAGATGTAACACCCCGGAGCGAAGGGCGCCACATCCCCCGCACCGTAACCCAACACGTGAAGCGAAATGGGAACTCCGACCACGTATCAAGCCACGGCGAACGGGTGACAAACAAAAATCCAACCTAGGCTAGGCGGTCTAGACCCTACTCAGAGCACGCAATAAAACAAGTAACGGATGCGGAAGCACCAGAATCTCATAAGGCAAATAAACATACTCAAGACATATCAAACTTTCGATTCAATTTATACAAACTTTACAATTCCGAATTTAAAGCATAACTTATACATATTTCAGACTTGGCCAAAGTGCATGAAGAAAACGAAAGTACAATGCATGAGACTCAAGCTATCCTCAAACCCGACTCAAAGACAACCGCCTAGCTCCAACACCTCAGAACGGGTACCAGCAACTCAAAGCAAAAGGGGAAAAAAAGATAGAAATAACGAGGGTCAGTCCTAAAGACTGGTGAGGGGGCTAACACACGCACCCATACATATACATAAGAGCAAAGCATATACAAAGCTTAAAGGGGTTTATGAACCGGGCACGGTTTTTGCATTCTAAAACATTTAACCCGTGGTAATATATATAAAGAAAGAAGGTTGGGGCCGAAGGCCAAATCAGTCAAGTTTTAGAGTTTAGAAATCCGCCCCCGTTTCACAACCATAATCGAAACGTAACGAACTGAAAGCTTAAATCCATCACCCTTACTTACTCCATACACCAAGGCAAAACGAAAACAAAGCAAATCATAACCCAACTCCACCCCAACACCGTTTTGGGGAGAGAGGTGCCCCTCTCAACCCCTGCTGAAAGCTGAATGAGACGGGGGATCCACCCGCTCCTTCGACGGGTCACTAAGCACACCGCCGGCTCAAGAAGACCCGCCTTCCCCTCGACCTCCCGAGGATGGGCGAAATCTCCCTTTTGTGGAGTCGTGTTGATGAGAGAGCCCGGCGACCCCATGGCCGACCCGGGATCACATACCACTTCTCCGGGGCCCAAACTTACACTTACACTTACACTTATCACGCTTACCAGGCGAAGCTTATCCACAAATCGTATCACGCTTACAAACACACACACACTTAACAAAGCTTGTCAAAACAAAAGAAAATAGAGCTTATATACGTATAAAAGCGTTTTCAAATTCTTAAGGCAAACGGGATAAATCCCACGAAATACGTATCCAAACACATATCTATATATATACATATATAAGTCGCATGCGGGTTCGAAATTCAATTAGGGTCTTAGGTCATCATAACTAAAAGGAAAGAAAACCTCACCTGGACGAGCAAACCAACCAAAACGGACCAAAAGGAGTCAAACGAACCACTTCCTCAATAACGGAACGAACCTAAGAGCAAAACAAAGAACAAGAGGCAAACTTAGACTCAAATGAACCATATTGACGCTCGGCGAATGCGTATGAATACATAGGAGATGCTATTATGTCATGAACACGTTCATGTGCACTATTAAGGAATTTAAATCATATAATCAAGTCATTCAATTCTTCGCTCACTTTCATTCGAATTCATAATTTCACGTTTCCAATCAATTCAAGAAATTCAAGGCACAAGCTCCAACATTAAAGCAAATAAGAGCATTGAAGCAAATTAAGTTCGACACATAATCAAACGTATTCAATCTTACACAAAACCCTACTACATACACCCTATTACATAATATAACATATTCCCAAAGTTTGAAAGCAAGAACAAATCACAAGACATGGGAAAAGGGTTATGGAAATCACAAACGCCACAAAACGCACATAAACGGCATTCAACAAAAGCACGCCTAAATCTCACCCAAAAGTTATGAAATCGAACCACAATATTCCCAAAACATATTATAACAAGTTCATAGTTCATCACAAATGAAGATAAAGGCATCAAAGAGGTGAAACAAACCAAAAACCGAAAAGGAAAACCAAGGGCTGCGCAGGGGGAGGGACACGGGGGTGTCCCTCAACTAAACTAAGCTGAGCCACGCCCGTGGCTCAGTCCAGACATGCCCAGGAAGCATGACACGCCCGTGTCTCACCTTTCAAGGCAAATGAGACACGGGGGTGTCACGGTACAGCACCAAAAACGCATACAAAGTTTGCCGGCAAAACTGACCCTAAACAAAATCAGTCCAAAAGCATAGCAAATCAACTCCAAATATTATGAAACTTGATATACAACATATTTAGCATGTTAGGAACATATTTCATTTAGAACTCAAAGGCTAAATCACGCATTAAGGTCACCGAAATCATGCAGCAACTCTGGAGCGCCAAAAACGGACATATGAGCTCAATTGGTTCAATCATGCCATGCTCAAGTGCTTAGGAGTTGAAAATGAAGCTAAAACTCTAGGGAATGAATACTAACATGATAAGAAACTAATATACTCCATGTATATGCAAATTGACACGAATTGGAGCACATTAGAACCACCAAATAATCACAAAACGCAACAGCAGCAGTTCGGTTCGCGCATAGCATACAAACAGGCCATCATGCTTCGATTAGGAGCTGAAAATGAATCTAAAAACTTGCAAGATCAGGGCTAACATGTAAAGCAATTAGTATACAACATCTCCATGCAAATTCGCACGAATTGGAAGTCATTAACTCAAGCAACGAAGCACAAAACGTCACAGCGGTTCCAAAACAGGGGAGCAGATTTTAAGGTTCAAGAACTCAAGTTTGCAGCCATATTAAAGCATGAATTCAGGGAAAAACGAAGCAAATTCATAGAAAAACATGTATACTACATTACCAAGCATTAGCATACGAAATTGGAGGCAAGAATTCATCCATTTGATCTCAAAAACGTGACAGCAGTTTGGTGGAAATGAGCAGATTTGCAGCAGTTCGGTTTTCAAGTTTCATGGCCAAAAAATTCAAGGTTTCAATCATGCTATCAAAGAGAAAACAACTCTAACACATCTATCATGAAGTAAGAATCAAGAATGGAAGCAAAGGAGTTCATATAATCAACAAGGAAGCACCAAATCAGCCACAAACTCAAGCTAAGGCAAGGAAGCAACAAATGACCTCTAACCCTAACTATTCATGCAAGTCTCCATGACCTTATTAAATCTGATGCAAATCATGAATTTCAAGGATCAAATGAAGCATAGAAGAGAGGAGAATACATAAATATGCTTACCTTTAAGAGTTGATGAAGTATGGAAGAGTTTAGCTCCAAAAATCACAAGCCATGGGAAGGGGTTTTCTTTCTTCTTCTTCTTCTTTCCATTTGCAGCAGATTTTTCCTTCTCTTGGGGTGAGGAGCACGAAATGGAGAGGTAGGGAAGAGATAGGAGTGGTTAAAGATCAAATAAACCAAGGGTTAAAGTTTAAGCATGGTTAAAATGGCCCCACAAGTGTAAGACTAGTCAAAGAAGGTGGCTTAAGCACAAGCTGTTCGTTCCGGGCGAAAAACGAGGGTCCAAACGGGCTTAGAAAAATACCAAATCAGGTTCCTTGGCTTCGTCTCTTCGTTACGAGTCCAACGCATCTTCCAGAATTCGAATCCGAATTCCCTAGCTCAAGTTATGGCCTCCGGAACAAGAGACGCGCTAAAACTAGTTAGGCTCTCATGTCCCTCGTCAAATACTTAAGGTTTAAAACCTCGACAAACGAACCCGAAAACATAAAACGAGCATGCAAACACCTTCATAACTCACATATATCACGCATATCGAAATCTCACAAAAATCGGAATTGAATTCCGGCACATAACGAGCAAATTACGAGCATACGAAACTTAAACGTTTAAAATCAAAGTTCATGAATATAACCAATTAATTTCATATAAATTCAAATAATCATATAAGCATTAAAATAACATTCAAATACGTAATTAAATAATTTAAAGCACATAAAACCCTCTCGTTACGGCGTACCTGGAAATCCGAACGATCGGGATGTTACAATCACTGAGATGTCCCTCGTGAGAACATTCCTAAATGGGAAAGGAAGTCTCCTAGAAACTTCCAGATTAGGAAATATCTCACAGGTCAATAACGTGATTCATTAATCCTTAAACTTGAGATTCTGTAATGTCTCATATGAGCTAACTCTGTAATCTTTGTTAGAATTAGTTTTAAACTTTAATTGAGTAGGAATTAATTATAAAAGCCCAATTCGAAATAAAGAAGCCCCAAAAATAATTAATTATGAATTAATTATTAATTGAAAATTGGCATGATTTATTTGTGAAACAAATATGGTATTATCCAACCTTATTTATTTAAATTAAATAAAAATATAATATTATAAAATATTTATTTATGAAATAGATAACGGATAATGATGAGGCTGAAATATGTTTGACCCTCATTTTAGCACGTGGCGTCGTCGTTGTGCGACACGTGGAAATTAGGGCCTACGTGAGTCGTTCTCAGACGAGCGTCACCCTCATTCCCAAATGTATCCCAACTCTCCAAGAGTTAACTCCCGAGCGTGGAGTGTTGTATTACCCTCGGAGGAATATCCTCACATGGGTCGCCCTCGTCCCCTCGTCTCCCAGATTGTTCTAATTCTCTAATGGGGAACACTTTCTCGAGCGTTGGACCCTCGGAATCTTCGCAGCCCTCGCCCTTGTATGAACTCTCCCACAGGGACGTATTGAGGGGTAAACCTCCTCTCATCACCCCAAAGGCCTTGGCCCAGATATCCCTTGGATCTGTGAGCCTCCAGGTCTTATGGTTGAACACGAGCGTGTGCTCGCCCTCAACACCAACCCAAAATGGCTCTCTGATATGCATTACACACCCCCGCACCTGCCACTGTTGCCTGCCACCAACTTTTCACTAGCTTTTGCAGAAGATTCCTCCTAGGTTTCTTCTCACTGCGCCACGTGTTAGGGCAACATTAGGCCAGGACCACACGAGGACAATTACTAAAGGGTCCCTGACCCTCAACTATAAATAAGGGACTTCATCTCTCCCACTGTAAGCAATCTCTGATACTTGAACTCTGCATTTTTGCTTCATCTTCATCTTCCTCAGTTCAGATCATCATCTGACTTAAGCGTCGGAGAGCCAAACTGGGAATGACCCCCAGTTCCCCCAGCTTGGCTTTTTGACCGTTTGTTCTTGGTGTTTGTCCTAGCAGGTTGAACCCCCCCCCCTTTTTTTTTTTTTCCGGCGAGCTTACTCTGTTTCCCCACACTCAAACAAATCTCAAAGTGATCGTGTGACACCCAGACTCCTCGATCGTATAGGCATGACGTATGTGCGCAATTTAAATTATTTTAATTTCATATTTAATTGATGCATTTAATTGAATTATATTTTATTATTTGAATTATATGTCAAAATTTGCCTCAAGTGATTTATGATATGAATTTCTATGAATTTATGATATGTGAAATTAATTCCCGAACAAGATAATTTCATAAATTATGTGATTTATATGAGTTAAGGGCTTAATCGTATGATTTTCTTTAATTTTGGACTTAATTAAAAATTTGAATTGGACTTATTTGACACTTTTTGAAAGTTTAGGACCTAATTGAAAATAGCCTTTTTAATAAAATTCTTTTTATTTTAATTCATTTGATTTTTAATTTAATTTGTTTTATTTATTTATTATTTCTTGAATTAGAATTTTATTATTCGAATAATATGCCTATTTGTTGAAATGAGTTGCGTTCGTGTTCGATTTGAAATCGGAATTTCGTGCCATTTTAATATGTTGGAGTTTTATGAGTCGTGAACTTGAATACGTGCTCGTTACGTGTTTTCAGGTTTATATGGTGGGTTTTCGGGAGTTGTTTTCGTTGGGTGACCTAAAGGGGGGCTAAAGTGTGCTTAGCGCGCCTTGGGTTCCGGGTAGTGTATTTTGAGCTCGGGAATTCGGATTCGAATTCCGTCACCTCCGTTGAACTCATTTCGACGATTTGAGTGTATTGGAACAGTACTTATAATTTTTTGACCTCGTTTGATACTCCGAAATCAGCCCGTAACTTTGTCTCGCGCTCATATGGCCACCTTTCACTAATTTGCACATAAGTCCCTCATCTTTTGAGCTTTTCACATGAAACCTAGACCCACATCTCACTAACTCAACCCTTTATCACCCCATACTCCTTTCACTTCTTTCCATGCACAAGAGAAAGGAGGGAGATCAGATTTTTGGAGTAGCAGCCCCTTTTCCCGTCACTATTCGCCCATTGAAGAAATTGAGCTCTAATCTTCATTTTCCTTCACCATCTTCAAAGGGTAAGCTTGTATTTGATATGTAAATGATTAAGTGGTCATTTGAATCCAAGAAAAACTGATTTTGATCCATGTTTGATATAGTTTTGCCTCAAGACATGAATAGTTTGGTTTTTATGCCATTTTTGAAATCCATCACCTCTCTTGGTGTTTTGCTTGAATTGGGGCTGGAATATTGGTCACTTATGCTTCATTTATTGTTGAATATACCTGACTTTGGTGGTATTTGTGATATGGGTGAATTACCATTAATGTTCTTAAGGTTTCAAGTTGAGATATGCATGAGTTGGTTCCATTTTCTTACCTTAGCTGCTGCTGTTCGTTTCCAGCTGGTGTGAAGAGGTATTTGTGCTGAATTACTGCTGTTTTTCCTGCCTTAGCATGCTTGGATGAGATGGTATTTTTTTGGTATGAGATGCAAGGCTGAACAGGGACATTTCCACCATTTTTCCCATCTCTGGAGTGTCTCCCCGGCCGGGGAGATTTTGCTCATGAAAATACCCGCCCGGGTACCTTCTATGCAGAAACATTCTGCATAAAAAGTACCAGGGAGGGTACTTTTATGAATAAAAACTCCCCTGGATGGGGAGATGGGGTGCAGCCATGGAATGTTCTAATTGTTTTCCTAACTTTTGCATGATTCCTTACGTGAGATGCATGGAATACTTCATTTGTTTCCTAACTTTTACATGGTTTGTACATGGGAATGCATGGTTTGATTATTTGTGGACTTTACATGGACTCTACATGGATTATAAATGACTTTAAGGTTTAAGGAATTGCTGGAACGTGTATATATACGTGTAGTATATTATGTTATATATTTATGTAATATGTTTAAGCGCTTTAAGTTTGATATTTTAAATTAAATGTGATCCTATGGTTTTATATGAATTCTTATGTATGAAATGTGTAATCTAAATGTGATTTTATTATTTAAATTATTTGTTATATTTTATGAATTACGTTTATGAATTTATTTGATACGGTTCGTACATGTTTTGAATTTAAATGACCTAAATGACGCATTCTTGCATTTCATATGCATTCATTTCATACATATGAATTTCCGAGCGTCTAAGTGGTACATATTTGAGTCTAAGTCTCGGGTCTTGCGTTCTTTTGTTTCAGAGCCTCTTCAGGAAGTTAACAAGCCCGAGGTTTAGGTGTCCGGTTGCTCCTTTTGTTCAGTTTTCACTCCATTTCCACTTCCAGGTGAGGGTTAGGATCTTTTCTTTTAGATAAGTGACCTATGGCCTTTATGTTATTGATTTCCTATCCTGCATGTGGCTATATATGTATTATATGGTTAAATACGAATGCTTATGATACGTTTATGATTTTATGAATCTCCTTTTTTGAATTTAAGAAAATGGTATAAGTATGGGCGTATATGAGCTTATGATTTGAATCCCTTATACGTTTCCTTTATGTTTCTAGCGAGATGTGCCCTGAAAGATGGGATTATTGGTAAGTTTCTTATGAATCCGGGCCCAGGGATTGCGGGTAAGGACGCCCCGAGACGGCAAGGGCCGTCAGGTTAAACCTGTGCACTTCCCATTTGTGGTGGTGGCGTGCGACTCTTGGAGGTTGAGAAGGAGCTATTACATTGAGCCCTCGGTGAATAACCGGGGAAGGCATATCGTGGGTTAGCTACCCCGAATATATATAGAATCCATAAAGGTGGAGAGGGTTTGACTCCCGATCACCAAGGCATTGAGCAGTTATGAATTTATGAATTCTTATGTATTTGTGATTTGTACGAGGAGTTGAGGAGGTCCTTACTCACCGGACGTTTATGTTTCCTTTTATGCTTTGGTGGTTATGAAACGAGTTAGGATTTCTTTAAGTACTATATGTTATGTTTTGAAATATTTTGGTATGCAAAACCCTAGCTCAGTTCATGATCGACCCCATTTGAATACTTGCTTTGCTTTATATGTATTTAGGTGTGGGTGTGCGTTTAGCCCCCTCACTCAGTCGAGTTTTGACTGACCCCTTCCTTTTAACACTTTAGTTGTATGTTGCTCGAGCTAGGCGAGGAAGTGCGTCGGTCGTGTCGTACTTTCGGGTTTAGGTCGAGTCAGCATATTTACCTGTTGCACTTGTTATCTTTTCTGACTTGTTTTGAATTCTATATATGTATTCGGAGAATTATGTAAATACTTTACCTATTTTTGGGCCGTCAGGCCATTGTATATGATGTAAATGTTAGTATAGAGCTCTTTTCGATCCTTATGTTGTTGCTTCCGCATTCTTATTTGTTTGTTTTGCGCGCTCTGTTTGAGTTCTAGCCCTGCTTAGCCTAGCGTGTGAGTGTAGGTTCCCGTTCTCTTAGACATATGCTCATGTATGGAAATCCATTTCATATGTGGGTTCAGGTTTACGTGCAGGGGATGTGGTGGCATGAAAATCTTCCTACTGTTTTCATATTCAGAACCATATTCAGAACCATCATTTTTGGCGCCGTCTGTGGGAAACCACTGTTTTCATTTCTTTACCTACGCTAGTTGAAAAGCAAGCACCACTTTCACCATGGTCACCACCAGATCTGGCGTAGCAGGAGACGGTGATGACCTCCCACCCCCAACCATTACGGGAGGCGCGCCACCAGTTGGAGGAGCTCTCCCCACGACGGGGCAAGCCACACTCCCAGGGGGAACCACCACGGAACAACACCGCCACGGTGGCGGGAGAATCTGGGCTTTAGGTTACCCAGATTATCCCTCAGAGCCAAACTCCCGCCATCCAAGTCCACCCAGGGGGATATCCCTTTATGATGCCTCCGCCTGGTTATGCCTTAACTCCTTCTCCCATGCTCCCCATGGTCCAGCCTTACCACGCCGGCCGGATACAGCTACTCGTCATCCTCTCTAAGGAGATTGAAGGGGTAGAGATACCCCCCATGATGCCCCGACAGTTATAGGCTATTTACACTCAATGCGAAGTTCAGGCTGCCCAAAACACCTGGCAAAACTTTATCGCCACCTATTTCCCCTCAGGGACGGCTGCTCAGATTGCCCTTTCCCCCCCCCCCCCCCCCCCCCAATGGAGGGATGGCGGGTCCATCCTCTAACGACAGCCCAAACGATTTTACAAGCCCAGCCACCACCTCCACATGCTAAAGAGAAGGAAGTCCCCGTGAGGGGAGGGGAAGAACGGCCACAGGCCAATAAGGGAAAGGAGCCTGTGGAAAGAATGAACATTGATGATGAGGCTCATTCTCAAGCCTCAAAAAGAGGGAGCAAGGCAAGAGGAGAAGATCCCAACCTTCTCGCGGGTATATAAGACTAGCTGTAGGGGTTACAGGATATAGTGGGATAGCTCTCTCGACTACGGTCTCAAAACCCCCATGCTGGGGACGATAGGGCCAATGCCAGAGACGCCCACCGCCAAGCCCGACAACAACACGCTCCCAGGCACCAAGAGCAAGAAGAAATGTAATGCCCTAATTTCCAGACAGTCAGGTACGCTCGACCCGAGTGAGTTTCGAGCGTTAGGATTTTATTTTATTATTTTCGTTTATTCAATTTCTACGTGTTATATTAATTTTATGAATTGCATTTCAACATGATTACGTGAAAATATGTGAAAACGTGTCAATTTGCGAATTATTGTATAATTGGAATTCAATTGCTACATGAAATAATTGCCGAGCGTGATTTAATTGCTTAATTGTCGTTAAATGCTCATTTCCTTTTCTTTAAGGACTAAATGGCATGAAAATCTTGTGGACTAAATTGATCATTCTTTTATCTTTATATCCTTAATTGCATGACTTATATGTTTGGAGGATTCAATGGCAAATACCACCCTTTTCCAAGACATATATCGATATATGCATCTCTTCCATCTTCTTCATTTTCATTTCATGCCAAAAATATCAACCTTTGCTTCCTCTTTCCACCGAGCCAAACCATGAAGAAGGGAGGAGAAGATTTCATCAAATTCATCAAGTTTTTCCAAGAAAATTAGAGTTTTAAGTTCCATTTTTATCATCTTCTTCCATCTATTTTCCTTTCAAGGTATATATGAGCTAATTCTAGGAATTCTTGAATTAGAGCTTGAAGCTAGGGTTATGATTTCTATGTAATAACTTGCTTATAAGATGTTAGAATTATAATTCTAAGCATTAGACTTGAAATTCATGCATAAATATTGAGAATTATGGATGTATATGCTAAGTTCATACATGAGTTGATGATGATAATTCTTGGAGATTCAAGCATGATATAAGTGTTTATATTGGTTTTATTGTATCTCAAGCATGTACACATATTTCCTTTCATGAATTATAACATTTAGAAGTAAATCATGGATGTTTAGCGGAGAATTGGTTGTGGTTCATGTTCCCCTGTTCTTCCTGCTCTGTTTCTGTAATGTCTGCGTAACGGGAAAGGCCCTTCCCGTTCCCTTTGTATTTGGGGAGCGGCCATTCCCATATTTTAAATTATGTGCATGGCGGTGAGGATGGGAACGACCGTTCCCACTTTATCTCACAGACGAGAACGGTCGTTCCCATCTTCGGGGCATAATATCGGGAGACTGGGAATGGCCCTTCCCATTTTACACTATAACCCGGAACGACCATTCCCATCTCACTGACAGAACAAAACATTCTGCATAAAATTCCAAATTTCACATTTTAATCCAATGGTTTTATTGATCCCAATTTGTGATTATATGATCAATTACATGCAATAATATGAATATATCATGCTACATTCGTAAATGCATGTCATCTCGTTACTTGATCACGCCGTGCGTCCTATTTGGTACCATTATTAAGTCATTGTCTCACAAGTGCACAATGTCCTGTTTTCTTGTCCAGTTCTTCTCCAGGGCGGAGATTGTTGATCATGAGCACGTTCACGTATCCATGAGTCGTCGTGTCGCCTATCAGGTGAGGTTTAATTGTAGTTACTTAGAACCTATACAACCCTTACGTGAGCTTTCGGCCAAAAAGGTATTTATACTTATAGTTTTCCATGAAAATACTCATGATTACAAGCAAGTCATTTCACGCAAGCAAGTCATGTTTGTAACATCCTGATCGTTCGGATTTCCAAGCATGCCGTAACGAGAGGGTTTTATGCGCATTTAAATTATTTAATTTCTTAATTGAGTGTTATTTTAATACTTATTTGATTATTTGAAATTATATGAAATTAATTGCGTATATTATGAACTTTGAATTTTAACGTTTAAGTTTGCATGCTCGTAATTTGCTCGTTATGTGCCCGAATTCAATTCCGATTTTTGTGAAATTTTGATATATGTGATATATGTGAGTTATGAAAGTGTTTGCATGCTCATTTTAAGTTTTCGTGTTCGTTTGTCGGGGTTTTAAACCTTAAGTATTTAACGATGGACATGAGGGCCTAACTAGTTTTAGCGCGCCTCGTGTTCCGGAGGTCATAACTTGAGCTCGGGAATTCGGATTCGAATTCCGGAAGATGCGTCGGACTCATAACGAAGATATGAAACCAAGGAACCTGAATTGGTATTTTTCTAAGCCCATTTAGACCCTCGTTTTTTGCCCGGAACGAACAGATTGTGCTAAAGCCACCTTATTTGACTAGTCTTCTTGGCGGGACCCATTTTGAACTTAACCAAAGCCTAACCTTGATCCTTGGAGCTGAGTTAACTATCCCTTATCTTCTCCTAGCCCTTTAAACCGAGCCAAACACCCTCCATTTTGCTGCAAATGATCGAGACAAAGAGAGGAGAGGAGAAGAGAAGATAACTTTGGCCCTTTTGTGGATTTTGAGCTCAAATCACCATCTTTCTTCTTCATATCTTAAAGGTAAGTATATTTATGTATTCTCCTCTCTTCTATGCTTCATTTGATCCTTGTAATTCATGAAATGCATCAGATTTAATAAGGGAATGGAGGCTTGCATGAATAGTTAGGGTTAGACTTCATTTTTTTAATCCTTGTCTTAGCTTGAGTTTCATGGGGGTTTGATGCATGTTAACTGATTATTTGAGCTTCTTAATCTCAATATATGACTTATACTTCATGTTAGTTGTGTAACATATGATCTACCATTGATAACTTGAAGAAAGCCTGAGTATTTAAGCATGAAACTGGAATCCGAACTGCTGCTGCAAATCTGCTCATTTTCACCAAACTGCTGTCACGTTTTTGAGATCAAATGGATGAATTCTTGCCTCCAATTTCGTATGCTAATTCTTCATAATGTAGTATGCATGTTCTTCTATGAATATGCCCTGTTTTCCCCTGATTTTATGCCCCTTTTCAGTTGGATATATGAGTTAGAATATGACTTGTTTTCATGCCTTTCTTGCATCAGTTTTATGTGGCTGTTTTGGGGTGCTAAATCTGATCATATGAACTTATTATGCTCCATTTTTGATGTCTAATACTTGGTGGTTATGTAAGGAATGATTTTCCATTAAAACCTTTGAAGAAATATTGAGTTTTGAGCATGAAACCTAGCATACTATCTGCTCTACGGGATCTGCTGCTACTGTGTGGATTTGTGCTTTGTTGCTTGAGTTAATGACTTCCAATTCGTGTGAATTTGCATGGAGATGTTGTATACTAATTTCTTTACATGTTAACCTTGCTCTTGCAATCTTTTAGATCCATTTTCAGCTCCTAAATCGAAACATGAGGCCTGTTTGTATGCTATGCGCGAACCTAACTGCTGCTGTGAAACTTGAAGTGTTTGGTTGATCTCTTGTACTTATTTTCGTGTGAATTTGCATGAGCATGAAGTTTATGAATTGATATTTATGTTAGATTTGCCCTTTCTAGCTTTTAACTTGCATTTTGACCCAAATTTGAAGTGCATGGCCTGTTTGTAAGCATGGTATAACCGAACTGCTGTTGTTGCATTTTTGTGATTACTTGGTGGTCCTAATGTGCTCCAATTCATGTCAATTTGCATATACATGGAGTATTTGAGTAGCTTAGCATGTTAACATTTAGTTCCCAAACTTTTAACTCCTAACTCAGCCTCTAAGTTGGTGATCATGGCATGAATGAATGGTTTGCTCTCCTTTGTCCGATTTTTGTTGCTTGATTTAAATGATCTTTGTTGCTGCATTCTTTGGCCTTTTAATGTGATTATTTTGTGTGTATTTTATGCATGTTATGTGTGTATTTGAGGCCTAAGAAGTTCCCCAAGAGCTGCTCCTGAAATGCCCTGATTTTGCCTTTAAAAATGTTGCTGCGCCAAAAACAGTTTTTCAGAAATTTGAACTGGACACGGCCGTGTCCAGTTTGTGCTGATTAGTGACACGGCCGTGTCAAGGCCTCGACTTGGGCATCTGATTTATTTAAATTCGGACACGGCCGTGTCCGTTTCCTTTGGTTTTGGACATGGCCGTGTCATATGTCACGGTGGTGCCTCGGGGGAGTTTCTTTCGTCGTTTCGTTGCTTTTAATTGCTTTCTTTCGTCCCGTTTGTGACCTATATGCATTGTTAGCTTAACGTATTGTGTGTTAACTTATGTTATATGAATTTAAGATTTGATTTATGTGCTCATTTTCGAATTATGGCTTCATATGTGCGATATGCTTCTTTAGCGTGCGTTTATGACCTTCTGTCTCGTTTATATGCCTTGCATGATCAATCGTTGCTCTTTATAAGATATGAATACGTTGATAACATGTTGTATGGTATGATATGTTCGTTATATGGAATCTGTGAATCCGTTCGATATGATTTATGAGACTTATGAATTAATATGAACTCGTATGCATTATATGTCAATTTGTTAAGCTTCATACGCATCACTTGCATTCATATGCATTCGACGAGTGTCAATATGGTTCATTTCGAGTCTAAGTTTGCCTCTTGCTCTTTGCTTTGCTCTTAGGTTCGTTCCGATGTGAGGAAGTGGTTCGTTTGACTCCTTTTGGCCCGTTTTGTTCGGTTTGGTCGACAAGGTGAGGTTTTCTTTCCTTTTAGATATGATGACCTAAAACTTTAATTGAATTTCGAACCCGCAAGCGACTTATATATGTATATATATAGATATGTGTTTGGATACGTATTTTGTGGGATTTATCCCGTTTGTTTTGAGAGTTTGAAAACGCTTTTATAAGTATATAAGCTCTATTTTCGTTTGTTTTGACAAGCTTTGATGAGAGTGTGTGTGTGTAAGCGTGATAAGATTTGTGGATAAGTTTCGTATGGTAAGTTTGATAAGTATGATCAGCGGAAGTATATATGTTTGTGTGATGGGCCCCAGAGTTGTGGGTAAGGGAGACCCGGGACGATCATGGGGTCGCCGGTTATGACCCCTGTGCACTTCTCCACAAAAGGGAGACTTAGCTTATCCTCGGGAGGTCGAGGGAAAAGCCGGTCTTCTTGAGCCGACGGCGTGCTTCGTGACCCATCGAAGGAGCGGGTGGAACCTCCGTCTCATTTCGTGTATATGTGGGGGTTGAGAGGGGCACCTCTCTTCCCCAAACGGTGTTGGGGTGCGAATGATTTATGATTTGTTTTGTAATTCGCTTCGCCTTTGCTTCTGGAGTAAGTGGGATGGATTTAAGCTTTCGGTTCGTTATGTTTCGTTTATGGTTGTGAAACGGGGACGAATTTCTGAACTCTAAAACTTGTCTTGATTTGGCTTTCGGGCCTAAACTTCTTTCTTTATATATATTACCATGGGTTAAATGTTTTAGAATGCAAAAATCGTGCCCGGTTCATGAATCCTTTCAGCTTTGTTTATCCTTTGCTCTTATGTATATATATATGGGTGCGTGTGTTAGCCCCCTCACCAGTCTCTAGGACTGACCCTCGTTATTTCTATCTTTTTCCCCCTTTGATTTGAATTTGCAGGTATTCGTTCTGAGGAGTTGGGGCTAGGCGGTTGTCTTTGATTCCTTATTTTGGGAAAGCTTGAGTCACATGCATTATATTTTGTTTATTTATGCATTTTGTTAAGTTATGATATATGTATAAGTTTATGGCTTTAAATTCGAAATTTTAAAGATAGTATAACTTGAATCGTAAATTTTGATTTGTCTTGAGTTTGTTCATTTGTTTTGTGAGATTCTGGTACTTCCGCATTCGTTATTTGTTTTGTTGCCCACTCTGAGTAGGGTCTAGACCACCTAGCTTAGGTTGGACTTTTGTTTATCACCCGTTCGCCATGGCTTGATGCGTGGACGGAGTTCCCATTTTGTTTCACGTGTTGGGCTATGCTGCGGGGGATGTGTCGCCCTTCGCTCCGGGGTGTTACAATGTTCATGAAAAGCAAGCAAGCCATGTATCGTGCATGTTTTAGACGAGTAAGCATGACCGTTCACGTTGGGCCCAAGGGTAGTGGCTTGAGCCAACCGGGAAAGCAAGGGCTGACGGGTAACTCTCGCGCTATCCTCACCACATTGGGATGATCCCTGAATTCGCTAGGAGATTAGCGGAGGAAGGAGTTCCGGGCTTAGGGATTCATGTACCCTCTGCTCAACATGTTGTGGAGGGTGAAGGCTAGCTACCTTCCCATCATTGGAGGGAGAAGGAGACTGGGGACGGGTCCGGCACCACGGATTGTCCTCGGGGTATTGCATGATTTCCATTCCTTGATTGAATTACTTGATTGCACTATCGCACGATTGCACGATAATTGAATTGCATGGTCACCTATTGATTAACAAAGCAAGCATGTTTCATGTACATTTGGAGTACGGTTGGAGACTGCCCTCACTCGCCGGGGCCATGTATTGAATGCATGAAAATGAACAAGTATTTAAATATTGATAGTTGTATTCTCGGGCGAAGAGTACTTCATTATTGAACTTATATTCTTATCTTTTCTAAAACTTTACCCGGGAATATAGCTTGCCTGTTAACTACGCTAATATTATTTAAACCCCTCACTCGGTCTTCACAGACTGACGCCTCCACCTTTCAGGTTATTGCAGGTGCACGCTAGGCGGGAAGTGAGTCGAGTCCAGTTCTTGTAACCGTGTCTAGCACGATGCATTTTATTTGTTGTTGCATGACAATTATTGTTATCTATTATACATTTAAGAGATGATAATGTATTGATATGTAAAGTTAGAACATAGTTTACTTGATAAAGGATCATTAAAGATAACACGCACTCGAAGTTGGTAATTGATATTGAATGAATTATGCTTCCGCTTTACTTTTGTTCGTTATGTTATTTGAATTGAGGTTAGTCCCGCCTAGCTAGTTGTCATTTTATTTTATTGTCACCCGTTCGCTGCAGGTTGGTTCATGTACTGATTATCCATTTCATGTGTGGATCGACCTGTAGTGCGGGGGTCGTGTAGGGGTGCCACATCTTAGGTGGTATCAAAGCCCGGTTGCAAAACTGAGGTTCTAGTGTCGTGTCGTGTCTAGTGTAGTTTAGGTCGTACGGCTTAGGAAATTAATTGTCAATTTGAGAGTCTTGCATTTTCTTTGAACTTGTTGATTTACTTGAACTCTTTGAATTAATTGAATTGCTTGATAACTTGTGCTTTGCATTAATTTATGTTATTGATTGTCAATTAATTGATCTTGAATTGTTTGAAGTCTAGGTGATCAATGTGTTTTATTTCAAACATTGAGGAATTACTTGTTGCATTTATATTAAACTCTTGCTATTGGCATCAATTATGTGATAATTGTGTGACATGAGCATGTCTTACCCACATGCATTTATTTTCAAAAGGAAGTTGTAAGTTACAGGTTACAGCAACAATATCAAACCACAGCCAATTTCGTAACAACCTCAGCATAGAACAAGTTTTTTTTTTTTCAACTTGGGAAGGATACAATATGGAATAGAGATAAAACCAAGTGTGAAAGTCACTTGCATCCTTAATTTCGGGATAGGTAAGAAAGTGTGCTAGAAATTCATACAAGGCTTCGAGGGTTATTATCTTCTCATCGAGTTAAAATTCAAGCGAGGGGATTCGAAAAGAGGAATCAATCGTTGAAATTATTTACACAATTCGAGGAGTTAAAGCTGGCAGATGCTTAAACCAGGAGTTCTAGCAATACGGAAGAGGCAGTTCTCGGGGAATTGATAATGAAGTGGCACCAAAGATTACCAACTATGGTATGGTTGAATTGAAAGATATGGAGCAACAAATGGAAACAATAAAGAAAGGCAATGTGATGACGAGGGTGAATGTTGGGATCACCGTTAGAGATTAATTCCTTGAGAAATGCCGAGATATCGATGGCATGAGAATAGAAGCAATTCAATCCAAGAAGTACCACATCGAATCCTAAAGCTACCGAAAGCCCTACTAAGAAATTTTGGACCAAGGAATAAATTATGGAAAAGGGTTCAGAAACTATTTGGACATCAATAACCGGGAAGGAGTTGCGTTCAAGAAATTTTCAACCAAGTCAAGGAAAGGTCCGAGTGGAAGCCGGAGAAGCTTGAGGAAAATTAAAGAAGGATCAACCGTTCGAATCAAGCTTGCAATTTGGCCAAAAAGGAATGGATACCGGATCTAAGCTTAACATCTCTTCGGTGACAGGTTCTTCAATGCATTCATAAACACGTGCATCATAATTGTTAATTAATTGCCTCTCATTTATAAGTGTTGTCATAGATATTATTTGAAATTACCTACTTGATGCATTAAGCATATGCTTAAATTCGTTGAAGTATTTAAATTTCTTTATTTATAAGTATATCTTTAAGTTAATATAATTATCCCAACGTGTTGCATTTTAAATTGGTGGTAATATGTATATCAACATTTTAACCCACATGCATTATTTAGTGTTTATTGTATATAGGCTTTCCCTATTCTCTACCCAATTACCTTTGCAGTCCATTTCTACTACCTCAAGTTTCAAGAAGAGTATCCCTTAGCCATCGGGTATTGTGTTGGTGATCGGGTCATCCGATTATACTTGAAATCTAGTAATGTTTTGGGAGTTTGTAAGAATTATTGGTTCGTGATGTAACAAGATCCGCCATGATATAGATAGTGGAAAGATTATTGGGATCTATAAAATGTTGATACGTTCAAGCAGATAAATGTTCAGTGGTTTCTTCAACTTTCAGGAATTAGTCAACATCTTGGAGATGTAGTGGTGCAGGAGAATGGATTTCTTCTTGCTTCAAGTCATGGTGCCGGATTTGTCAAGTATCAACCCTCTGGAAGCAATACGTGGCAAGTGAACTTTTGGTTGCACTTTTACGGACAGCAGAAATCCACAACCTTTATCTAAGAAACTTGGATGGTTGATTATTTTTCATTGGATTGTGGGACGCCGGGAATCACAGATATTAGAGCAGAGTGACGATATAGTTGGAGAAATTAAGAAAGGTTAAATAAGTTCAAGGAATTAGAAATCTTCAATTTCTTAAGGGGGAGAGTCGATCGGGAAACTTCAAGAAAATTAATTCTTCCTGGAGCCTTTATCGGAATCATGTGAAGGAAGTTTTCAATACCTCAAATCTTTTTTCTCTCTTTCAGGCGAAGAAAAGTTCCATCATCGACAGTACCTTCGCTTTATCACCCTTCTCAAGGATGTGGGTACACCGTTTATAATCCTCTGATAGTCTCAAGATATCAGTTGGCTCAGCAAGTAGAAAAGGATTCAACTTGGTTAATGTTTGGAGTCTGTCTGGGATTAAAGATTTTCTTGGCTATAAATAGGGCAACTGGGATGATCTAGAACTCTATATGAGTTGTCTCTTCAAGCGTGCTTCCTGCGTCGCCTTCATGAACGTATCAAGTTGACGTGGAATTGATGTCTCTTTCCATACCAACACCTCTGAGAAGATTGAAGCCTTGAAAATTATCGATTAAAGAATTGATTCTCTCTTTCGGGATAATTTGCGGATTGTTGGGTTTATCATCAAATTTCAAGGATCAATGGAAAATGTTCATCAGGACCTGGTGTCTTCGGTTTCTATGTGCTATCTTGTATTGGAATAGAGAATTTAAGATTTTAGTTTTGAGGGAGTACTTTACTCTGACTAAGGAGGTTAATGAGAGGGTAAAACCTGTTCTCTCTGTTTGTTAGATAAGAGCATGCTTGGAGCACAAAGCTATTCCTCTAAGAGTGAATACACAACCATTTTCTAACAAGAAGCTCAACGGTTACTTCTATTTTCGGGTATGGAAAGTAGGTATAGGAATCAACCTAAGAATGACTCGCCCGAAAAATTGATATTGAAATTTCAAAGACATGTGGTGATTAATGATGATTACGGATTGTTGTGAGAAGGAAAAGGAACACTAGGGTTGAGAAAACTGTCAAGGATTAAAATTTTAAAACAGAGATGAACTAAAGGATGGAAACTTCAATTGCAAGGTTATGTACGCTGAATGTTGAAGCATGCTAATGCAATAAGAAGGAATCTCAATCAAAGGATTAAGTATTCAGCCGAACTGTACGAGTCCAAGAACTTCAATCCCCGGTGAACGGTACACTTCATCATGCATACCACGAGCATCATTAATTTATTATACGTGATTCCTTGTATGCTATTAATTTGTTTTATATGAACAACAACTTGATATAATTGATACCCTTTTTCCTAGTCTTTACGTGATAACTGTGAAAATTTTTATTATTATTGTTGTTGCCTGAACTTTATTTCGTGTGCGTGAGACACGGGGATTCTCTTAAGGGTTGTCAAGAGACGGGGTTCTCTTGTTTCTTGATCGAGGGACGGGGGTCTCTCGTTAGTTGTTTGAGAGACGGGGCACTCTCATTATTTCCAGCTACTTGTCAACTTGTTCTAGTGGAAGGTTACATTTTCTTTCGAGTGTTTAGGCTCTGGAAAGTTGAGGGTCGTGACTTCACACATTGGAGGACCTTGTGAATTGAAGGCCTCTTTCGAACTAATCCCTGACGGGGAATGGCCAACCCGCGTGGGATGAAAACGTGAGAGTCAATTAAATTTCAGAAATGCAAGACAGTGGATCTGGGGACCAGATCCTCTTAAGGGGGAGAGAGTTGTAACGCCCCAATTTCCAGACAGTCAGGTACGCTCGACATGAGTGAGTTTCGAGCGTTAGGATTTTATTTTATTATTTTCGTTTATTCAATTTATACGTGTTATATTAATTTTATGAATTGCATTTCAACATGATTACGCGAAAATATGTGAAAACGTGTCAATTTACGAATTATTGTATAATTGGAATTCAATTGCTACATGGAATAATTGCCGAGCGTGATTTAATTGCTTAATTGTCCTTAAATTCTCATTTCCTTTTCTTTAAGGACTAAATTACATGAAAATCTTGTGGACTAAATTGATCATTCTTTTATCTTTGTATCCTTAATTGCATGACTTATATGTTTGGAGGATTCAATGGCAAATACCACTCTTTTCGAAGACATATATCGATATATGCATCTCTTCCATCTTCTTCATTTTCATTTCATGCCAAATATCAACCTTTGCTTCCTCTTTCCACCGAGCCAAACCATGAAGAAGAGAGGAGAAGACTTCATCAAATTCATCAAGTTTTTCCAAGAAAATTAGAGTTTTAAGCTCCATCTTCCATTTTCATCATCTTCTTCCATCTATTTTCCTTTCAAGGTATATATGAGCTAATTCTAGGAATTCTTGAATTAGAGCTTGAAGCTAGGGTTATGATTTCTATGTAATACTTGCTTATATGATGTTAGAATTATAATTCTAAGCTTTAGACTTGAAATTCATGCATAAATATTGAGAATTATGGATGTATATGTTAAGTTCAAACATGAGTTGACGATGATGATTCTTGGAGATTCAAGCATGATATAAGTGTTTATATTGGTTTTATTGTATCCCAAGCATGTACACATATTTCCTTTCATGAATTATAACATTTAGAAGTAAATCATGGGTGTTTAGTGGAGAATTGGTTGTGGTTCTTGTTCCCCTGTTCTTCCTGCTCTGTTTCTGTAATGTCTGCGTAATGGGAACGGCCCTTCCCGTTCCCTTTGTTTTTGGGGAACGGCCGTTCCCATATTTTAAATTATGTGCATGGCGGCGAGGATGGGAACGACCGTTCCCACTTTATCTCACAGACGGGAACGACTCATCCCATCTTCGGGGCACAAAATCGGGAGACTAGGAACGACCCTTCCCCGTTCCCATCTCACTGACAGAACAAAACATTCTGCATGAAATTCCAAATTTCACATTTTAATCTAATGGTTTTATTGGTCCCAATTTGTGATTATATGATCAATTACATGCAATAATATGAATATATCATGCTACATTCGTAAATGCATGTCATCTCGTCACTTGATCATGCCGTGCGTCCTATTTGGTGCCATTATTAAGTCATTATCTCACAAGTGCACAATGTCCCGTTTTCTTGTCCAGTTTTCCATGAAAATACTCATGATTACAAGCAAGTCATTTCACGCAAGCAAGTCATGTTCATGAAAAGCAAGCAAGCCATGTATCGTGCATGTTTTAGGTGAGTAAGCATGACCGTTCTCGTTGGGCCCGAGGGTAGTGGTTTGAGCCAACCGGGAAAGCAAGGGCTGACGGGTAACTCTCGCGCTATCCTCACCACATTGGGATGATCCCTGAATCCGCTAGGAGATTAGTGGAGGAAGGAGTTCCGGGCTTAGGGATTCATGTACCCTCTGCTCAACACGACGTGGATGGTGAAGGCTAGCTACCTTCCCATCATTGGAGGGAGAAGGAGACTGGGGACGGGTCCGGCACCACGGATTGTCCTCGGGTTATTACATGATTTCCATTCCTTGATTGAATTACTTGATTGCACTATCGCACGATAATGGAATTGCATGATCATCTATTGATTAACAAAGCAAGCATGTTTCATGTACATGTGGAGTACGGTTGGAGACTGCCCTCACTCGCCGGGGCCATGTATTGAATACATGAAAATGAACAAGTATTTAATATTGATAGTTGTATTCTCGGGCGAAGAGTACTTCATTATTGAACTTATATTCTTATCTTTTCTAAAACTTTACCCGGGAATATAGCTTGCCTGTTAACTGCGCTAATATTATTTAAACCCCTCACTCGGTCTTCACAAACTGACACCTCCACCTTTCAGGTTATTGCAGGTGCACGCTAGGCGGGAAGTGGGTCGAGTCCAGTTCTTGTAACCGAGTCTAGCACGGTGCATTTTATTTGTTGTTGCATGACTATTATTGTTATTTATTATACATTTAAGAGATGATAATGTATTGATATGTAAAGTTAGAACATAGTTTACTTGATAAAGAATCATTAAAGATAATACGCACTCGATGTTGGTAATTGATATTGAATGAATTATGCTTCCGCTTTACTTTTGTTCGTTATGTTATTTGAATTGAGGTTAGTCCCGCCTAGCTAGTTGTCATTTTATTTTATTGATAGCCGTTCGCTGCAGGTTGGTTCATGTACTGATTATCCATTTCGTTTGTGGATCGACCTGTAGTGCGGGGGTGTGGCATCTCCACGTGGAGGGGTGCTACAAGAAAACTATGAGAACAATGATCACGAGGGCGGATACCACTACCCCTTGGCGAGGGGATCCCCCCCATTGGAGAAGTCCTGATGGCCCAAGCTGGAATGGGCAAAGTACCTACGTCTATCAACCGTTACGACGGAACCATCAACCCCGCAGAGCATTTGGACCATTTTTTGCATCTTGTGCACCTATATGAGCACTCCAGTCACTATTGGGCCAAAGTTTTCATCACTTCCCTTGTGGAAAGGCCCAGGAATGGTACAAGCGGTTGCCATCTCGCTCGATCAGATCATATGGAGAGCTCACCAACGCCTTTTTGAATCACTTCAACTCCCTAAATGCTCCAATCATAGCACCCACGGCCCTTTACAACTGGGTCCAAGGCGAGCACGAGTCCCTCCAATCCTTTTTTGCTCGCTTCAATAAAGAGGTGCTCTTGGTGGAGAGGCCCTCGATGGACTTTCTGATCCACGTGCTCTTAAAGGCCTGCAACCACAGGCAATATGTGAGCAAAAAGTTCACGGATGCCATTGTAAAGCAAAGGCCAGCGTCACTTATGGCCATGAGGGAGATTGCCGAGCCATACTTCGCGCTCAAGGATATGTGTGGATCCAATGCTCCCAGACACCGCAGCCACCAGAAGAACGAGCGAGGGCGATAGCTGTTGGGAATAGTGCCCTGAAAATTCAATTTGTTGAATTAATTAAATTGAATTTACAGCAAGTTGTGAGTATTTCACATATTGATAATTAATGGCGTGTGGTGGTATTCTTATATGAAATGTGTTTCAGAGGAAAAGACTTTGAATACTGAAATCACGTGTCATTAAAGTTCTAGTCGGTAAGATAAGAATATGTTCTTATCAAGACTATAACGTGGTTATATAAGATGATTAGTCTTTAGTCATAGGGAATGGTCATTCCGATTATAACACGCCGATGATTTTCAATAGGATTGGAAACATCAAACTGGACCACTGACATTATTCATTTTATACTGCTATCTAAAATGAATAAAATCTCAGGAAGCATCGTACTCTTAATCCTGATAATATTTCGGGTTTGGACATGTAGTGTTAGTCACTGTAATATACTCGAAGTGAGGTCTCGGCAACGGTGGCCAAAATACTTTGTACGTTCGGTGACAACATGAAATGTGCTAAAGAGTTATATTGATCGAGGAATCTGTGGCCTTGTTGGAAGGTAAAAGATATCCCTGAAATAGATTTGCAAAAGTTCAAATTAAGACTTTAGCCAATGCACTTCACGTGATACGTCACCGAAGTTGTATGATGAATGTGTTTCACATACAGAGAATTTGAACTTAAGGCGAATCAATAAATTTCAGATTGGAGATGAAAAATAAATGATAGTAGTTGCAATTTATTTTTCATGGATATCTACACGGAGGAGTGAAATGCGAAATTATTCTAGATCGATAAATTCGTGAATAATTTAATTAATTTTAGAGTGCAACAATATTTACTAAATGGAATTAAATATTGTTAAATGATAATTAATTACTATCATGAGAATATAATATATTAACCCATTTGAAGCTAAAATTAATTAGTCCTGCAGGTCCCCCTGTAAGCCCCCAATTGAAAACCCGAAGATAAAATATTAAAAGGAGAAAGAGAAATGAATTTTCAAAGTGTTTGAAAATAGCCAAGGGATTTATTTTAAGAAATAAATCAAAGTTCCAAGAGTTGGAAATGCCCGGAATTTTATTTTGGAGAAATAAAATTTTCATCGAAAAAAAAAAATATTTTTGCTGACGTGGCATGCCACATCAGCGGATAGGCATGAGGTGGCGCTGACTGGGCGCCAGGTGGCCCGCCACACGTACGACTGAGATCGCGCCATGTCAGTATGAAACAACGACCCAGATTTGAGTTGGACTGGGCCGATCAACGGGGCAGGTTACGGGTCACTGGATCAAAAAACGGATAAGGTCGGATCATCCAATTGGATCGGACCGGATACGTGGTGGCATAGGGGCACGAACCGGGCTGAACCGGGTTCGGACAGGGTTCAGTTGGACCGGACCGGGTTGACACGCACCACCTTCTAGCGGCGCGTGAAGGCGCGTCCGGTTGCCTATCGGCACATGCTCGGCGGCTTTGGATTCGTGGTGACGAGACCTTCAACGTGCCCTCATAGTCCGTCAGTTTTGCAAGTTGTGCAACTGGGGTGTGAAATTACCATTTTGCCCTCGAGTTTTTCCCTATAAATAGGGGTCTTGGGTCCTCATTTTCTCTCACAAGTTTGGGGATGGTTTTGGCTGAGTTCTAGCTTTGAAACCAAGTCCCTTTTTCTCCTAGTTAATTCCTAATTATTTTGGAATTAATTTTAATTAGGTGTTTATATATATTAATATATAAAACACTTAATTTCGGGAGATTAAACCTTGAAAAGGGTTTTCTAGTTTAAAGTTTATTTTTTCTAGTATTTAGAGAAATACTTTCAGAGCCCACACTCCGAGGGTTTCTCCGGGGATATTGCGGGGAAGCTCTGCCGGTCTCACGAAAGGGAAAGGAGCTGGAAAAATGCCGTTAGATAGCCATATTTGCAGTACGGTAATATTTTACAGTTGTATTTTTAAAGCATGATAAATTATATGCTCTTGTGTTAATTGCATGTTAGATATTCATCTGCTTAATTGATTTAAAATTTGTTATCAATTACATGTATATACTTGAGTAGATCCGGCTAGTCTTTCGCTGTTTGTATTTAAATATTTTAGAAATATTTTGATACCTGCATATTAGGGAAAAAATTTCAAGTACGGTCCCGGAACAGTACTATTTCGGGTCCCTGTACTAGCAACTGGTATCAGAGTCATGCTCTAGATATATGCATGCATTGATATGATCCATGCGATGTATAATTTTAAATTTGCTACTGTACACGTAAATTCTGTCAAATGAGACTGGTTTTTAAGTGGGACCGTTGTAACCCCTCCAGTGTTTCCTGGGAATTTACGTGGAATGGAATTTCTTTGGGAAACAATTTAATTGCTTTTCCTGAAAAATTACCGAATCAGTGAACATGATTTAAATTATGTGATAATTTATTTATAACATGTTTACTTTATGCCATTTATTTTAAGCATGATAATTACGTGATAATTATATGAAAGCATGCTTAATTATTTTATTTTATGGCATGATCATGATAATATGAGATATTCTGTTATTTTCAAGTATGCATATTTTATTTAATGTGATTAGATAAATAATGTTTAATAGAGATTAGACGCAATGTATAATTGGACTAATATTTTTCGGCCTAATTAATAAGTAGTTATTAAATTGCCTTGAAATATTATTGGGATTTTAAATTTGATTTAGTAATCCTAGTGGGAGCGTATTAATTAGATTAATCACTTCCGATAATGAGACGCCAAAAGTGATTATATGTTAATAAAAAGATAATCCACATCTTTTAAAAATTCAAGTGGGAGCGAGATGAAAAGAGTTGGATTCTCACAGCCTCCATTACCCATCTACAGTATAGTGGATGTGTACTACTCTCTTCGACGGGTATATATTCGCGGTATTCAAGATTAGACTTCTACGGATAGAATGAAATATGGGAAAGTCAGCTCGACCACGCCTCCATGTAGTGTCTTGACCTACTCGTACGGACTTCTAGGTAATGGTGCACACTTGACTAAGTAATGTATTAACCTCCTTTCGGAGCTCTGTTACATTTACTTAGAGGTCAAGGGTTGATGTGGTGGAATAACATTGTTTGGTAAGAGTTACATAGATGGCATGTTAATTAAGAATAGTTCCTGCTTTCTAATTGGTTTTCGACCTCGCCTTCGGGGAGTCAACTGCAGTTATTTAAGTCGCCATTGCGTAAATCAAAATGCTTATGCGGATTTCATTTATTGGTTAGACGCAGAAGAAAGTGAAATACAAAATCATAACTTGCATAATTTTAGTTTACGATCTCTCTTAGCCCACTCCAAAGTATATGTCTATAAGGAAATAGGCTAGTAAGGAGTCAACTATGCTGACTAGGAAATGAATCATGACATCGTGTTGAGACACGAAAGTTTACGTACTCACTGAACCTTATCCAAAAATTTCAGAAACTACAGCCAGTCAGGGATTAGAAGACGCTTATTCCAAATGGATCAAGCGTGATGATTTGGCTAGTCTTATATCCTAACATCTGTTTTAGATGTTCTTGAGCATCAGATGTAAGAGATGCTTACTGATGCGAACATAATTTGAAAATAGGATTGTACGAATGTACGAGTTAATGAAAAAGGTTGTTTGTTAAAGATGTTTGAAGGATCACTGGTTCAGAATCACATTATGAATATGATAATAATCTGAACGAGATTGAAAGCCTCTGTGCTTAAAGAGAAAATCTTAACACATAGGATACGATCCTATACTCTCTGCCTAAGTCGTTTGAACGTTCAAGATTAATTTTAAATATTTTTTTTAAAACCCAACCTAAACCAATGAACGACCTCAATATGGCAGAAAGGGTGATATAGACTAAGGGAAAAGTTCTCTTAAATCAGACATCAATATCCACGGCCTAGGAAGGCAGTACGTGGAAGAAAAGGAAAATGAATGGTTCCCAATTTTAACGTTCAGAAATAGAAAGTCAAATCCGACAATCGAAAAGTGTTTCTATTCCGGTGGCAACGAGTATTGAAAAGAAATTGTCCAAAATACTTAGTTTGTCTGTTTGCTATGCCGTTTAGATAAGATATGAAGATATCTTACTCGTTGAAAGTATGTTTAGTTAGGAATTGACCAGACTCCTGGTGTGTGGATTCGAGCTCAACTAATCATATTTACAATTCGTTGCGAACATTCAAACTAACCAGGAAGTTTGAAAAACGGCTAACACACAACTACTGCTCGAGGATAATACAAGTCTAATTGTATTAGCAGTAAGTACTATAAAGTCGTATTTTGACAATAGGGTTTTAATATTATACGTGCCATATATACAGAAATTTGATTTCTGTGAGTTATTTGATAATTAATGGTCTAACAGTTTATTTTGAATAAAGGTTTACCATTAAAATAAATAAAAGGTTTATTTGCTCTGGCACAATAAAAGATGGTATTTTATGTTGGAAAACTAGAGCAGAAACGCAGCGAAAATTTAAAATTTTTCCAAAAGATTGATCATGGACATGCAATTCTCATGTCGTATCTTAGGGTGTTTAGAAACTTACGTTGATTGAAGCTTTCTAGTGATGTTAGTACCACCTACTGAACACCCTTCAAGCGGAATGTCCCTCGAACGATTCTCGATAGATCCCAAAGCAGCGATCCTCTAAAGCGTATCCACACCAATCCTAGAACACGATCAAGCAAGTGAGAATGCTAGTTCTATAACTTGTGTTAATGGCTAGGGTTTTGCTTTTGAAAACTTTTCTTTTATTTTTCTCAAAAACATAACACTTTGTGAGTGTTGGTCTAAAGAATAAGAGAAGCCCCACCCTTGTATTTATACAAGGGGGGTTCGAACTCCCTAGGGTTTTCCTAAACCCAGTGGACTTCTTTTCTTGCTCACTAATTAAGTAATTTAATTATTTATTTAATTGGAGAAAATAAGTTCCTAACTTATTCTCCAAGTCTAGCAAGCATAATCTTCTCTCTCCTACAATAGGAAGTTAGACTTTTCAACTTTCCTAAAGCTAAAAGTCAAGATTCAATAAATTAATTAATTCTCAATTAATTATTTATTGGGTTAAGTTTGAGAAATAAAATCTTAATAATTAATTCAAAATTAATTAAAAGACTTAAATTACTTAATTACAATTTAATTAATTAATTCTAGAAAAGATTTCGCGTGTAATAAAATTACACACCGAAACCACTTTACTACACGTGTACATTACATGTGCAAGCCACGTGGCAGCTATGTTCCAAGCGTGACACGTGGTGGGGTGTGACTCGTTTCGCCCTCTTCGATCAACATTTTGATCCTTCGTTAATCATATTAACTGTTAGGAATAGTGCCCTAGAAAGCCGATTGTATATCCACTTTGTGCTTTTCCTTATTGTAATCACAGACAATCTTTGAATGAAATAACGAATTGAGGCAACACTTCTTTATATTCTCTTGTTTGGTATGCGTTTACTTTAGTTGTGCATGTATGAGAACTCCCCTAATCCTGATGACTTTAGGACTCTACCATATAGGTGAAATGGTTCATGAAACGAGTCCTATATCACATAAGTCATGATTAGTAAAATACTCCAAGCCGATGAGTCCTACAGACAGTGGGAGTGTCAACCTGACTCCTCTAAGGCTTGCTTGTGGGATCACGCCCTTAAGAAGGACCACCTTGTTTCATGGAGGTGCAAAGTGTATAGTTGATACGTGCGTGATACATGAGGGTGTTTACTTTAATAAGTAAGTTCACTGAGGTGCCCCGTGTGAGAACATTCCTAAATGGGAAAGGAAGTTTCTATTTCAGGAAATAGAAACTTCCAGATTAGGAAATATCTCACGATTCATTGATGTGATTAATTGACCCTTAGACTTGAGGTTCCTTGTCACTTTATGAGTTAATTCTGTAGTCTTAGGTATAAGCATTAAAGGGTGTCGCCTTAGACAACTGATTCAAGGCTTATGCTGGGGCTGCACAAGTGATTCATGAAAGTGAATGAGAATCAAGAAAGGACCTACATTTGCATTTGCAAGGTGATCTCTTAGTGTGTAAGTCATTCATATGCCATATGGAGTCCTTGGCCAAGGCAGTAGATCAAGACATCATGAAAAGGGTTTCTTGGATTGAGATCAAATAGATATGAAATGCACTTAGCTTTAAGACCGGATTATTAGGATTCTGATTATTCCCTTACCCTAGATCTTGGTTGAGAGATAGTAAGTAGGAGGATTGTATCTCACATGAATCAATGACTTAAAGGTTCTGTCGAATCCGAACATTCCAATTCAGCTAGGGGTTAAACACCTGTTGCTAGCCTATGGTCGTTTAATCTGTGGACTGATTAATTAATTAGTGAATTAATTAATTAGGGTCACTGCTAATTGAATTGAGAACCTAGAGGGTCACACACAACAACTTGGTTACATGAGTTGAGGCTTTAAAATGATTAAACGAGTTAATCGGGCCAAGAGGGTTCCACACGTGTGAACCACACATGTGGCTAACGTGATTGACACGTGTCCTTGTGACACGTGTCTCACTCGTGTGTAAATATATGTGTATATTTATTTATGTGTTAAATAATTAACGTGATTAATTATTTAATAGACTTTGGTTTAATTTTGAATTAAAAAGAAAGTCTTATTTTGGAGAAAAATAATCTAGTTAATTAGTTATGAATTAATTAATTAGATAAAATAAGTTATTTATTTTAAATAAATAAGGTATAAAATTATCCAAAAATAGTTTGGATATTTTTAGCTCTCTTGAAAGTTGATTTGAATTAGAATTCAAAGTCAAAGTCAAAATTACTTGATGATCAAGTAATAGGAGAGAGAGAGAGACCAAAATCCTAGCCCATTAAGGACTAGGAATTTCGGCACTCCCCTCTTAATAAATAGGAGAGCTCGAGCTCCTTATGGAAAAAATTGCCCAAGCCCCGTCACCGCCGCCCAGCCCTCCCGCATCCGTGCGGGAGGCCTCCCGCCTGCCTATGCGCCCCGCTCGCCTGTCCAGCAATCGCGCTGGAGCGCCAGCCCAGGGATGGGCGGGACTGCCTGCCCACGCCGCATGCCTGAGGCAAGGGCGCGCACGCCTAGCGCGTGTTCCTGTGCGGCGGGCGGGTGTCCCGGGCCCGTGTTTTCGTGTTTCTCGTGTTTCGTATTTTCGGTCCTTAAAATCCCATTTAATTTTATTTTAATTTTATCTTTTAAAATCAGTTTTGCTAAAATAAAATTATTTTAAAATTTTGATTAAATTGGGATTTTTGAGAAGTTGATCGATTTAAATTTTGAGAAAAATTGCAAACTTTATTTTCTGAAAATATTGAAAGGATAAAATTATTAATTTTCAGAAATTAATTGGAATTTTATTAGTCTATTGTTTTTCGGGTTTTATTGAAAAGGCTCTTGAACAAGAATTACATCTAAGTCGTGTTTTAAGCTATTAGAGCTTAAAGCGAGAATTTTAATTTATTGGTTAAATTTAAATTCTTGCAAAAGCATGTTAGGTGATCATGGGTTTAGACTTATGTATGGTTTTAATTTATGCATATGGATGGTTTAAATTGGGGTTGGAGCCCTATAGTTGCGTTTTTCAATTGAGGTTGGGCCTCACTTATGTGCGTACTGTTATGTGATTTATTATGTGGCTTTCCATATTACTGTTTTTGAGGCCGAGGTATGCCCCGTGTAATTGTCTAAGGCCAATATGAAGATTGAGCCTTATTACTTTATGTCTTTTTCTTTTTATTGTAATTTGAGAGTACAGATAGGTGGTGAGGTTTTATTTTCATTTTGGAGACAATGCACCCAAGGAGTAAGATGGACCACATTCAAGTAACAAGGAGGCCATAAGTGAAGACCCCTCAAAATGTTAGGGAGGGGAATCTCAATTGCAAAAATGTAATAGACATAGGGCTCGTATTTTGTTACAACTTTCCCTTATGTGATTTAAAATGTTTATGTGGCATGTATGTTAGAACTTGTGATTGTGGAGTGGCTCCCACATATCACGCATAAGATAGGTAGAACCCATGATCATTACATGTTAGTATCATGCTAGGACATTTTATCTGTTTATGTGCTTGTTTGAAATGCATTTAAGTGTACTTGCATTAATCAAGACTAATAAAATTGGATAACATATATGTTGGTGAGGTCAAACCGGACAACTCTCCGGTTGATTCGAAAATTCCCATTAAATATTAAGCTAATTTCGAACAAATAGGTGTTTAATTCGAGATGCAAATTTTGGATTAAATTCCTAGCATTCCATCAATAGGTTTTAAGTTTAGTAAGCGAAACTAGTAATTGTCCGCGAGTCGTGGGATAGCTAGTGGAGCTTATTAGTTCTTAGTTACCTAATTGATCATTTTAAATGATCAATATTTCATGATCAATTTTAGCAAGGGCGATGTCCGCGAGTCGTGGGTAGTTCGAACTAAGTTTTGATCATGATCTTATGATTGATGGGTCTAGCTGAACGCCTAAGTAAATATGGATGTCGCACGAGTCGTGGGTCCATATTGAAAGATAGGTGATGCAAAAACAATTACTAAGAGTTCTAAAGATGTTAGAATTGGTAAGTTGTAGCTACCTAGGGTTTTATTTAGAACGTCCGCGAGTCGTGGGTTCGAGGTAAAATGCCTAGGATCTTAGTACCAATTGGGAAACGTGTTCCTCTTAGATCTTTGAGAATTATAGATCTTTGAAAAACAGTGGGAGCTACATTAGATTAAAGACCTTATCTTTTTTATATCGTTATAATTCAGCATTCTCACTAGTTCTCTGTTTTACCATTTAGGTCGTAGATTCTGTGATTCTCTACGTGTTTTGAAATGGCAACCAAAAACCCTCTTGTATCGATCCTCGAGTCAAACAAGTTGACTGGTCCCAACTATTCTGATTGGCTGAGGAATCTAAAAATCATTTTAGATTCTGATAAGAGAACTTATGTTCTCTTCGAAGGGGAGCCTAGTCCCGAAGGGGAGGCTCCTACTCGGGCCGAGCGGGATGCGATTCAGAAGTGGAAGGATGACAATCTCCAAGCCCGTTGCCTTATGTTGGCTAACATGTCTCCGGACTTGCAAAGGCAACATGAGGCCATGGAATTCGCTTGGGAGATTTACGACCACTTAGAGCAACTTTACCGCCCTCATGAACGTGTTAGAAGGTATAACACTTCAAAGGAATTTTTCCACTTAAGAATCAGGGAAGGTTCAAGTGTCCATGAATATGGACTCAAGTTTCTTGCCCTTACTGAGAAACTTGCCTCCATGGACATGCCACTGAAAGATGAGCTTTCAGTGGATTTGTTGCTAGCTTCGCTCCCACCATCATTCAACCCATTTGTCCTTAACTTCAATATGAATCATGCTGATGCTACTGTAGCTGAGCTGATTAGTCAGCTTGTGACTGCTGAAAGCAGTTTTGATGGTGAATGCTCCATCTTCCTCTTCTGGGCCTTCGAAAGGTAAGGGCAAGAAAGCCCAAAAGAAGAAGAAGAAACCCCTTAGGCCCACTGGTGGCGTTTCGAAGGGGAAGGCCCAAAAGAAGAAGCGTGATCAGAAAGAGGATGTTTGCTTCCATTGTGGCAAAGCGGGACCTTGGAGGAGAAACTGCCCAGAGTACAAGGCTACTCTAAAGAAAGGTATCTTTCTCGTTGAAATAAATCTTTCTATTAATTCTAGTTCTTGGGTACTTGATACCGGTTGTGGAACTCATATCTGTAATGATGTACAGATGCTAAGTGAAGTCCAACAACTCAAAGAAGGAGAATGTGTCTTGAAGATCGGCGATGGCTCAAACGTTGAAGCTCGAGCTTTAGGCACAACTAGATTAGATTTAGGTAGTTTTGAGTTAGTTTTAAATAAAGTCCTTTATGTACCGAGCATTATTCGTAATATAATTTCAGTTCCAATTTTAGATTGTGAATGTTATGAAACTTATATTAAGAATGGTAAATACTTTATCAAACGGAACAACTCTTCCATTCACATTGGTACTCTAAGTAATGGACTTTATCTAACTCAAAATATCAATATTATGAATATACAACGAGAAACGAAACGTAAGAGAGATGACAAAGTTTCAGCTCCCTTATGGCACGCTAGATTAGGATACATTTCCAAGAACAGAATTAGCAATATAAACACTTTAGGATCATTCTCTGAAAATGATCTTAAGGAGTTAACTTCTTGCGAATCCTGTCTCAAAGGAAAAATGTCCAAAGTCCCTTTTAAAGGAACTGTGGAACGTGCCATTAAGGTTTTGGATTTGATCCATACTGATGTTTGTTGACCGCTTAGTGTAAGCACAAGAAACAATCATCAGTATTTCATAACCTTTACTGATGACTTTAGTCGGTATGGTTATGTATACTTAATGAAGTATAAATCTGAAGCTTTTGAAAAATTCTTAGAATTTCAAAAGGAGGTTGAGAACCAAACTGGTCACAAGATCAAAGCACTTCGATCTGATCGAGGAGGCGAGTATCTTAGTGAAGACTTCCTTAATCATCTCAAAGATAATGGGATTATCTCTCAGTGGACTCCTCCGGGAACTCCTCAGCTTAATGGAGTTTCTAAGAGAAGAAATCGAACCCTACTAGATATGGTTCGTTCCATGATGAGTTTCACTGACTTACCACCTTCTTTCTGGGGTTATGCCCTAGAAAGTGCAGCAAAGATTTTGAATCTAGTTCCCTCTAAGTCAGTCCCTAAAACGCCCTATGAAATATGGCATGGTAAAATCCCTAGTTATTCTTACTTAAGAATTTGGGGTGTCCTGCTTACGTGAAGAGGACAGTGGGAGATAAGTTAGAATCTCGTTCTAACTTATGCTACTTTGTAGGTTAACCTAAGGAATCCATATGATACTACTTCTATGATCAATCTGAGCAAAAAAGTGTTTGTTTCCAGAAATGCACTTTTCTAGAGGAACCGTTCCTTAAAGAAAAGAAAGGCAAGATCATAGAATTAGAAGAAGTACAAAGTGATCCCACACCACCCACTGAAGAAACGTCCACTTCTGACCAACCACAACCAATCACGAATTTCGATACACACGAAAATCCTCCTCTAAGGCATTCTGAACGCACTCCTAGACAGCCGGAGAGATGGTATGGATTCTTCCATGAAATCTGTCAAAAGGATAATGATCCTTTAACATATGAGGAGGCACTTTCAGATTCTGACTCTGAACAGTGGATAGAAGCCATGAAATCCGAAATGGATTCCATGAACTCCAACCAAGTTTGAACCTTGGTAGATTTTCCTGATGGGGTCAAACCCATAGGTTGCAAATGGATCTTTAAGAGAAAGCTTGGAGTTGATGGAAGCATTGCAGCCTAGAAAGCAAGACTGGTTGCAAAAGGATTCACTCAAAGACCCGGCGTGGACTTTGATGAAACCTTTTCACCAGTTGCAATGCAAAAGTCTATTCGGATCATGCTTGCCATTGCTGCGTATTATGACTACGAGATATGACAAATGGATGTGAAAACTGCCTTTCTCACTGGTGACATTGATAAAGACATTTATATGGAGCAACCCATAGGTTTCACATTCAGTGGGAGTGAGCAAAAGGTTTGCAAACTCCAAAGATCAATCTATGGATTGAAACAGGCTTCTAGGAATTGGAATATTCGATTTGATGAATCAGTCAAAGCGTTTGGCTTCATTCAAATTTCGAATGAATCATGTGTGTATAGAAAGGAATTGGAGACCTCAGTCCAATTCTTAGTACTTTATGTTGATGACATCCTTCTTATTGGGAATTCGAAGGATGACATGAAAGTGACTAAGTTATGGTTATCGAACCAATACGAGATGAAATATCTGGGTGATGGGTCCTATATCCTTGGAATTGAAATCTATAGAGATAGATCTAGAAGGTTAATAGGACTATCACAGTCGATGTACATTGACAAAGTATTGAAGAGATTCAATATGGAGTCAGCAAAGGTTAAGAACCTTCCTATGAGTGTAGGAACATGTCTTTCAAAGAAGATGTGTCCTAAGACTAACCTTGAGAAGGAAAGAATGACTCATACACCTTATGCATCAGCAATAGGTAGCATAATGTATGCAATGTTATGTACTCGACCGGATGTGGCTTATGCACTTAGTGTAACAAGTCGTTTCCAATCTGACCCTGGAGATGGTCACTAGGCTGCCGTGAAGAATATTCTCAAGTACTTGAAAAGTACTAAAGATTTATTCTTAGTTTATGGAGGTCAGAAAGATCTTACTGTCGAAGGATACTGCGATGCAAGCTTTGCATCTGACTTGTACGATTTTAAGTCAATGTCAGGATACATTTTCTTCCTATACAGCGGAGAAGTGAGTTGGAAGAGTTCCAAGCAAACGACCACTGCAGATTCGACCACTGAGGCCGAATACTTAGCTGCAAATGATGCAGCTAAGGAAGGTGTTTGGATTAGAAACTTCATTCAAGAGTTGAATGTTGTTCCTAGTATGAAAGACCCCATTTCTGTGTTTTGTGACAACACTGGGGCAGTTGCTCAAGCAAGAGAACCAAGATCTCACCAACGGACTAAGCACATAATGAGGAAGTATCACCTAATCCGTGATATTATCAAAAGAGGAGATGTGCAAATTGAGAGGGTCACATCAGCAGAGAACGTGGCAGATCCACTTACTAAACCCCTTAGTCGAGAAGCTTTCCAAGGATATTTTCAGAAGATGGGACTTAGAGTAGCTTTAGAATGGCTTTGACGGGCAAGTGGGAGATTGCTAGGAATAATGCCCTAGAAAGCCGATTGTATATCCGCTTTGTGCTTTTCCTTATTGTAATCACAGACAATCATTGAATCAAATAACGAATTGTGGCAACACTTCTTTATATGCTCTTGTTTGGTATGCATTTACTTTAGCTGTGCATGTATGAGAACTCCCCTAATCCTAATGACTTTAGGACTCTACCATTTAGGTGAAATGGTTCATGAAACGAGCCCTATATCACATAAGTCATGATTAGTAAAATACTCCAAGCCGATGAGTCCTACAGACAGTGGGAGTGTCAACCTGACTCCTCTAAGGCTTGCTTGTGGGATCACGCCCTTAAAAGGACCACCTTGTTTCATGGAGGTGCAAAGTGTACAGTTGATACGTGCGTGATACATGAGGGTGGTTACTTTAATAAGTAAGTTCACTGAGGTGCCCCGTGTGAGAACATTCCTAAATGGGAAAGGTAGTTTCTATTTCAGGAAATAGAAACTTCCAGATTAGGAAATATCTCACGATTCATTGATGTGATTAATTGATCCTTAGACTTGAGGTTCCTTGTCACTTTATGAGTTAATTCTGTAGTCTTAGGTATAAGCTTTAAAGGGTGTCGCCTTAGACAACTGATTCAAGGCTTCTGCTGGGGCTGCACAAGTGATTCACGAAAGTGAATGAGAATCAAGAAAGGACCTACACTTGCATTTGCAAGGTGATCTCTTATTGTGTAAGTCTTTCATATGCCATATGGAGTCCTTGGCCAAGGCAGTAGATCAAGACATCAAGAAAAGGTTTCTTGGATTGAGATCAAATGGATATGAAATGCACTTAGCTTTAAGACCGGATTATTAGGATTCTGATTATTCCCTTACCCTAGATCTTGGTTGAAAGATAGTAAGTAGGAGGATTGTATCTCACATGAATCAATGACTTAAAGGTTCTGTCGAATCCGAACATTCGAATTTAGCTAGGGGTTAAACACCTGTTGCTAGCCTATGGTCGTTTGATATGTGGACTGATTAATTCATTAGTGAATTGATTAATTAGGGTCACTGCTAATTGAATTGAGAACCTAGAGGGTCACACACAACAACTTGGTTACATGAGTTGAGGCTTTAAAATGATTAAACGAGTTAATCGGGCCAAGAGGGTTCCACACGTGTGAACCACACGTGTGGCTAACGTGATTGGCACGTGTCCTTGTGGCACGTGTCTCACTCGTGTGTAAATATATGTGTATATTTATTTATGTGTTAAATAATTAACGTGATTAATTATTTAATAGACTTTGGTTTAATTTTGAATTAAAAAGAAAGTCTTATTTTGGAGAAAAATAATCTAGTTAATTAGTTATGAATTAATTAATTAGATAAAATAAGTTATTTATTTTAAATAAATAAAGTATAAAATTATCCAAAAATAGTTTGGATATTTTTAGCTCTCTTGAAAGTTGATTTGAATTTGAATTCAAAGTAAAAGTCAAAATTACTTGATGATCAAGTAATAGGAGAGAGAGACCAAAACCCTAGCCCATAAGGACTAGGATTTTCTGTCCTCCCTTTAATATAAATAGGGGAGCTCGAGCTCCCCTTAGAGCGAATTGGCAATTCTTTTGGTTCATGTCTTGAACACCATCCTTTCTCCAAGATAAACGAAACACTAGGTTAAGCCTAAACACTAACTAGAGAACTAGCATCCTTACTAGTTAGATTGTAGTCAAGTTGGTGGACTATCTCTAGAGAGCTTCAAGTTAGAAGTTTGAAGATTCGAGCTTTACCAAGGAGAGGGGATCAAGCCGCGAGAAGAGTGTTCTTGGGTGGCTTGAAACACTTCAAGAAAGAATAATAGAAAACTAAGTTTCTTATCTCTACTATTTTGGTTACACGATTGCGAGTCCAAGATCCTTTTGTTGGGAAATTTTTTAATATTCCGCTGCTTTCTGATTCGTGTTTTCCAACATTAGCATCCTACCATAACCCTCGTGTCCTGGCATTTGTGTGTGACCCTATAGGTTCATTATTCAATTAGCAGTGACTACATAGCCGAATAATGAGATTAATCGAAGAACTTTTCAGTCAATAACATACAAAGAAATACGATCCTCCTACAACTCCATCTCTCAATCAAGAACTAAGGCATGGGAATATTCTGAGAGACTAAATATTCTTGATCTTTAAAGTTAAGTTCGTTTCATATCCATTTAGACCTCAGTCCAAGAAAACCCCACTTTCTTGACATCTTGATCTTTTATCCACCTTGGCCAAGGGTTTAAGTTAATGGACTACGAACAACTCAATCAATAAGAGATCATTCTTGTTCTTGCAACAAGGGTAGGTCCTTTGTAGATTCTACTAATTCTACATATGCCACTTATGTAATCCCAATATAGGCCGTGGTTCAGGTGTCTATATGGCGACACCCTTTTGAGCCTATATCAAAGATTACAGAGTTAGCTCATATGAGACATTACAGAATCTCAAGTCTAAGGATTAATGAATCATATTATTGACCTGTGAGATATTTCCTAATCTGGAAGTTTCTAGGAGACTTCCTTTCCCATTTAGGAATGTTCTCACGTGGGACATCTCAGTGATGAAGTTCTAGTAACAATTACCCTCATGTATTATGAACGTATCATCGTATGCACTTATCACCCCATGAAACTGAGTGAACCTTCAAAAGGACATAATCACATAAGCAAGTCTCAACAGAGTCTAGGTCGACAGTCCCACTGTCTGTCGGACTCTCGACTTGGAGAAGTTTCTAATCCTTGCCTATGGAGTTAAAAACTTGTTTCATGTGTCGTTCCCATAACAACAAAGTTCTTAACGGTCTCATCGGATTACAGGAGTTCAATACATGCAAAAACACAGTCAACCCAAACAGACATAAATAAACACATAAAGAAGTGAATGCCTATGAACAAAATCATCTCGTTTATTATTCTAAGACTGTTTGTGATATTACTAGGAAATCGTAAAGCCAAAAGCTGCTTTAAGGGCACTATTCCTAACAATCTCCCACTTGCCCGTCAAAGCTATTCAGGAGCTAATCTAAGACCCATCTTCTGAAGATGTCCTTTGAAAGTCTGTTGACTAAGGGCTTTAGTAAGTGGATCTGGCATGTTCTCTGCCGATGTGACCCTTTCAATTTGCACATCTCCTCTCTTGATGATATCACGGATTAAGTGATACTTCCTCAAAATGCGCTTGGTCCTTTGGTGAGATCTTGATTCTCTTGCTTGAGCAACCGCCCCGGTGTTGTCACAAAACACTGTAACAGGGTTATTAATGCTAGGAACTACACCCAACTCGTGGATGAAGTTTCTTACCCGAACTCCTTCCTTAGCTGCATCGTTTGCAGCTAAGTATTCGGCCTCAATGGTCGAGTCAGCAGTGGTCGCTTGCTTGGAACTTTTCCAACTCACTGCTCCGCCGTTTAGGGAGCATATGTATCCTGACATGGATTTAAAGTCATCCATGTCTGATGCAAAGCTTGCATCACAGTATCATCTAATGTCAAGATCTTACTGGCCTCCGTAAACTACGAATAAATCCTTAGTTCTTCGTAAGTACTTAAGGATATTCTTTACAGCAGTACAGTGACCTTCACCAGGGTCAGATTGGAATCGGCTAGTCACACTAAGTGCATAAGCCACATCCGGTCGAGTACATAGCATCGCATACATTATGCTTCCTATAGCTGATGCATAAGGAATTTTGGACATCCTGGACTTCTCAAGTTTATTCTTGGGATACAGCTTCTTCGAAAGAACTGTTCCCGGGCCCATTGGAACTTTTCCACGTTTGGATTCTTCCATACTAAATCTCTTTAGTGCTTTGTCTATGTAAACCGACTGTGATAATCCTAATAATCTCTTAGATCTATCCCGATAGATCTTTATACCGAGAATGTAGGATGCATCACCAAGATCCTTCATCTCAAATTGGTTCGATAACCAAGACTTTGTTACTTTCATGTCATCCTTCGCATTCCCAATGAGGGGGATGTCATCTACATAAAGTACCAGAAATTGAACCGAGGTTTCCAATTCTTTCTTGTACACGCAAGACTTATTCGGATTTTGACTAAAGCCAAACGATTTGACTGCTTCATCAAATCGAATGTTCCAATTCCTAGAAGCTTGTTTCAATCCGTAGATTGAACGTTGAAGCTTGCAAGCCTTTTGCTCGCTCCCACTGAATGTGAAACCCATGGGTTGCTCCATGTAAATGTCTTTGTCAATGTCTCCATTGAGAAAGGCAGTTTTCACATCCATTTGCCATATCTCATTGTCATAATATGCCGCAATGGCAAGTAGGATCCTAATGAATTTTTGTATTGCAACCGGGGAGAAGGTTTCATCAAAGTCTACACCTGGTCTTTGAGTAAACCCCTTAGCAACTAATCTTGCTTTAAAGGCTGCCACGCTTCCATCTACTCCAAGCTTGCGCTTACATATCCATTTACACCCTATGGGCTTGATCCCATCAGGTGGATCAACCAAGGTCCAAACTTGGTTAGAGTACATGGAATCCATTTCGGATTTCTCTGCTTCTTTCCACGGTTCAGAGTCCGAATCTAACAGTGCCTCCTCATAAGTTAATGGATCATTATCCATTTGAGATGTTTGGTGGAGAAAACCATACCATCTCTCTGGTTGTCTAGGAATGCGTTCAGAACGTCTTATTTGAGGAGGATTTTCGCGTGTATCACTCTCTTGGGTAGGGATAGGGACGTCTTTCTCCAAGCTAGGCGTGGGACCTTGGTCTCGAACCTCTTCGAGTTCTGCGATCTTGCCTTTCTTTTCTTTAAGGAACGAGTCCTCAAGAAAAGTGGCGTTTCTTGACACAAAGACCTTTTCTTCAAGAGAATCGTAGAAATGATATCCTGTCGACTCTTTAGGATATCCTATAAAGTTACATACGCTTGAACTAGCTTCAAGCTTATCTCCCACTGTCCTCTTTACGTAAGCAGGATAACCCCAAATTTTTAAGTAAGAATAGTTAGGGATTTTGCCAAACCACATCTCATATGGGGTTTTTGGTACAAATTTGGAGGGAACAAGATTTAGAATCTTAACTGCTGATTCTAGGGCATAGCCCCAGAACGATGGTGGCAATTCAGTAAAACTCATCACGGAACGAACCATATCAAGTAGGGTTCTGTTCCTTCTTTCCGAAACTCCATTTAATTGAGGAGTTCCTGGAGGGGTCCACTGAGAGATAATTCCATTATCTCTGAGATGATTAGGGAATTCATCACTTAGATACTCGCCACCTCGATCAGATCGAAGTGTCTTAATCTTTTGACCGGTTTGGTTCTCAACCTCCTTCTGAAATTCAAAGAATTTCTCAAAGGCTTCGGATATATACTTCATTAAGTACACATAACCAAAAGGACTAAAGTCATCTATGAAGGTTATGAAATACTGATGATTGTTTCTAGTACTTACACTAAGTTGTCCACAAACATCAGTAAGGATTAAATCCAACACTTTAGTGGCACGTTCCACTTTACCATTAAAGGGAGTCTTGGCCATTTTTCCTTTAAGACATGATTCACAATGAGTCAACTCTTTAACTTTATTATTATAGAATGATCCTAAATTAGTTAACTTAGCAATCCTATCTTTAGAAATATGGCCTAAACATGCGTGCCATAAAGAAGTCGAGATCTTGTCATCTCTTTCACATTTGTTTGATTGTTGTATATTCAAAATATTGGTGTCTTTAGTTATATAAAGTTCATTAGATAATGTACCAAGTAAAATGGAAGCTTTATTCTTCTTAAGACAAAATTTTCCATCTCGGGAGAAAGTCTCATATCCTTCACAATCTAATATTGGAATGGAAATTATATTACGAATAATAGAAGGTACATAAAGGACTTTATTCAAAACTAAAGTAAAGACACCTAAATCTAATCTACACGTCCCAATGGCTTAAGCTTGAACGCTTGATCCATTCCCAACCTTCAAGACGCATTCTCTTTCTTGAAGCTGTCGAACCTCATTTACCATTTTACATCATTACAGATATGAGCTCTACAGCCGGTATCAAGTACCCAAGAATTAGAATCAATAGATAGATTTACTTCAATAATAAACACACCTTTCTTTAGAGTATCCTTGTACTCTTGGCAGTTCCTCTTCCAATGCCCTTTCTTGCCACAGTGTTGGCAAACGTCCTCTCTCTAATCCCTTTTCTTCTTGGCCTTTCTCTTTTTAACCCCTCCATCGGGGTTTAAGAGATCCCTTCTTCTTGGGAACTTTCTTCCCTTTGCCTTTAGAAGGCTTAGAAGAGGACGTGACCATCATTACTTTGTTATCCTTCTTTATCGTGACTTCAGCAGTCACAAGCTAACTAATCAGCTCAGCGACAGTAGTATGAGCTTGATTCATGTTAAAGTTCAGCACGAAAGGATTGAATGATAGTGGAAGCGATGCGAGCAACAAGTCCACGACGAGGTCCTCGCTTAGAGGCATCTCCATGGAAGTAAGCTTCTCGTTCGAAGAGAGGAACTTAAGCCCATGTTCGTGGACACTTGTACCTTCCTTCATTCAGAGATGAAAGAGCTCCTTAGAGGTGTTATACCTTAGAACACGCTCTTTGGGGCGGTACAATTACTCAAGATGGTCATAAATCTCCCAAGCGTATTCTATAGACTCATGTTGCCTTTGCATGTCCGCAGACATGTTAGCCAACATGAGGCAACAGGCTTGAACATTATCTTCAGAGCATTGCACAATCGTGTCTCTTTTGGCCCGAGTCAGAGCCTCACCCTCAGGGGTAGGCTCTCCCTCGAAGAGAACACATCTTCTCTTCTCAGAATCTAAAACTATCTTTAGATTCCGAAGCCAATCAGAGTAATTGGGCCCCGTCAACTTGTTTGATTCGAGGATGGATACCAAAGGGTTTTTGGTTGCCATTTCAGTTTGTAGAGAATCACAGAACTACAACCTAAATGGAAAAACAGAGAATCATGAGCATGCTGAATAATAACGATTATACATATTATCATGGTCTTTAGAAATATGTTCTCCCACTGTTTTTAGAAAGTCCAGAAATCCCAACGACTTTAGAAGAAACTTATTTTCTCAGTGGGTACCAGGATCCCAAGCAATCTTAGTTTTCGACCCACGACTCGTGAGACATCCAAAGGTCTAAGATTCTTAGGTAGGTACTATTTACCAATTCGATCTCTCATTAAATTCCTAGTAATGTTTTGCATCACTGATCTTTCGACTACGGACCCATGACTCGTGAGACATCCATATCTACTTTAGTGTTGAGTTAGACTCATCAATCATAAGATCTCAACCAAACTTAGTCCGGAACGACCTACGACTCGTGAGACATCGCCCATTCTAAAATGGTTAAGAAATATTTATTACTTAAAATAATTAATCAAGAAACTAGGAGTTAATAAGATCCACTAGTTACCCCATGACTCGTGAGACAGGAACTAGGTTCACTTATTAAGTCCTAATTCCTATTGATGGAATGCTAGGAATTTTATTACCTTGATAAAATGCCTATTTATTCGAATTTAGCTCAATATTTAAAAGGGATTTTCGAATGACCTCACCAACATATAATGTTATCCAAATTTTAATTGTCTTGTTTAATGCAATTTCACGTAAAGTGCATCACAGAAGCAACTAGCAGATAACATGTCCTAGCATGATACTAATTATGAGATGATCATGGATCCTATCTTATATGTGATTTCGGGAGCCACTCCAAAATCACTAGTTCTAACATTCATGCCACATAAGACAGTTCATATCACATAGGGGTACAAAATTTAATGGAAAAACAGTCCTATCTATTACATTAATAGAAACCCTCCTAAACATTTTGAGGGGTCTTTTTATGGCCACCGTTCTTCAAGTGCTCCTTGTGGATCCTTCGTATTCCATGGGTGTTTGTCTCCAAAATGAAAATAAAAACCTCACTTCCTAAGTTCTACTCTCTTTACATAAAGTAATATGGCTCAATCTTCATATTGGCCATAGACAAGTACACGGGGCATACCCCGGCCCAAAAACTATAATAAGGAAAGCCACATAATAAACACATAACAGTACGCACATTAGTAGGGCTCCAACCCCAATTGAAAACGCGCAACTATGGGGCTCCGACCCCAATTGAAATCATCCATGAGCATAATTTGAAACATAGATAAGACTAACCCGTGATCACCTAAACTAGGATGATTCCGCTTTTATTTAAATTTACCAACGAAATTTAAAATTCCTTTGGCTTCAAGTTAGAATTAACATAAGCAATTTGAATATAGTTCATTATTCACGAATTTATTCAAAATCGAATTCACCGGATTATGACAAAACAACAATTAATTCAAAATTAAATTTTTGTCTAATAAATCATACAAAGTGATTTTCGTAATTTTCTCGAAAAATAAGAACTTCACTTTTATTCATAAAATCCAAAATTTTATAATTATTTCAAATAAATAATTTTGTAATTTTAAAATCAAATTATAAAATAAAATCAAATTTTTGTAATTCGGGATTTTTGAAACTTGAAAAACACGAAACGAAAAGGCCATCCCTGGACAGCATGCGCGTGGGATCTCTTGCAAGCGCGGGTACATGGCGCGCGCGAGCAGCAGACGCCGCGCAGCAGCGCAATAGCCCGCGCGCATGGCCGCACGTGACACGTAGCAATTGCTGCGAGCTCGAGTGGGCCTCGCGCGTAGGCCTGCGCATCATTGGCGGGCGATGTCGGGCGGGATTGGGCGGAGCAGCACGCTCACGCCTAGGCTCGACTGGGCACTGCGCGCGCGGTAGGCTTCCCATGCGCGTGCTAGGCGTGCGGGTGAGCCCGTTCCGTGTTCGTTTCGTAATTTCAATAAATTCATCAATTCCAATTCCAAATTAAAACAGTTCAAATTAATCTAAGCCAAAACAGTTTAAAACCAGATTTATTAGGGAAACAATTTTCATAAAATTTTCAAGAAACAGTTTTGATCCGGCAATTTCGTATTTCAAACTAAAATCATGAATACACAACATATACTAAAATTCAAGAATTTTCAATCAAAATTCGTAAAGCTGTAACGATATAATACGAGCGTTGCAAGGTGGCTCTGATACCACTTATCGGAAAACTAGAGCATAAATGCTGCGGGAATTTAAAATTTTTCCAAAAGATTGATCATGGACTTGCGATTCTCGTATCGTATCTTAGGGTGTTTAGAAACTTACGTTGATTGAAGCTTTCTAGTGATGTCAGTACCACCTACGGAACACCCTTCAAGCGGAATGTCCCTTGAACGGTTCTCGATAGATCCCAAAGCAACGATCCTCTAAAGCGTATCCACACCAGTCCTAGAACACGATCAAGCAAGTGAGAATGCTAGTTCTATAACTTGTGTTAATGGCTAGGGTTTTGCTTTTGAAAACTTTTCTTTTATTTTTCTCTAAAACTTAACACTTCGTGAGTGTTGGTCTAAAGAATAAGAGAAGCCCCACCCTTGTATTTATACAAGGGGGGTTCGAACTCGCTAGGGTTTTCCTAAACCTAGTGGACTTCTTTTCTTGCTCACTAATTAAGTAATTTAATTATTTATTTAATTGGAGAAAATAAGTTCCTAACTTATTCTCCAAGTTTAGCAAGAATAATCTTCTCTCTCCTACAATGGGAAGTTAGACTTTTCAACTTTCTTAAAGCTAAAAGTCAAGATTCAATAAATTAATTAATTCTCAATTAATTATTTATAGGGTTAAGCTTGAGAAATAAAATCTTAATAATTAATTCAAAATTAATTAATAGACTTAAATTAATTAATTAAAATTTAATTAATTAATTCTAGAAAAGAATTCGCGTGTAATAAAATTACACGCCGAAACCACGTTACTACACGTGTACATTACACGTACAGGTCACGTGTTCATGACACGTGGCAGTCATTGTAACGCCCCGGTTTCCGGATGAACAGGTAAGCACGCCACGTGTGAGTTTGAGCGTAGGTTTAGTTTATTTCTTTAATTTTATGATATATTCACATGCGACATTTCATATTTTTATAAAATTCATGAAACATTATTTATATCAATTCTTTGAATTCATATCATTGAAAATATTATTTCATGACACGAAAAATATTCATTGCATGAAATCAATACCGAGAGTGATAACATTACCAAATTGTCCCTAGTTAAATATTTTCTATAATTCTAGGGACTTAATTGCATAATCTTTTAGGGGCATGATTGATCATTTCTCAAAACTTTATATACCTTATTGCATAACTTAGAGACTTCAAGGATTAATTGGCAAATTGGCATATTTCACTCAAACCAAGGAGATGAATCACGTAATACATCTCCAAGGTTCTTCATTGTTCATTTCATACAATGATTTCCCAACAACTTTGCTTCCAAACTCTCGGTTCCAAGAAGAATAGAAAAGGAGGTGATTTTCATCATTAGCATCAAGAATTTCCAGAAATATTTCAAGGAATTGGAGGGTTCATCATCATCTTCACCTATCTTCTCCATTTCTTTCACTTTAAGGTTGGGTTTGCATGAAGCCATGATTCTTGATCATATTTTCCTAGGCTAGGGTTTGAGTTTGGTATGCTAAATGAAGTATTTGTGAGTAGAGTGTGATTATGTGATCTTATATTGAATTATAGCATGGTTTGTTCATGAAATTCTTGGATATTTGGCAAAAATGAACAAGTTTGATCATGAGCATGGAGCATGAATTTACGATGATATTTCATGGTTTTATGTGTCTAAGTGTTATATTATCATTTATTGAAGTTGTATGCATCATACTCCCAGAAATTATTGCATTTGGGGATCAAAAATGGATTTTGGTGGTTGCTTTGTGCCATTCCCGTAGCCTTCCCCTGTTTTTGCTCTGTTTCTGTAAATTGCAGAAACAGGGAACGACCGTTCCCAGCCTCAAGGCATTCCGGGAACGGGCGTTCCCATCTTTCAAAGGAAAATAGGCGGCCGACCCTGGGAACGGCCGTTCCCATTTTGGCCTTGAAGCCGGAAGGGCCGTTCCCAGCAGGGCGCGTTTTAAAATGGAAATCGTTGGCGCGATTTTGGGGATTCATGGGAACGACGGTTCCCATTTTTCAAAGGGAGCCGGAACGGCCGTTCCCACCTGGATTGCAGAACAAAAGTTTCTGCATAAAATTACGAAAATGACCCCTCGATCCAACGACTTCTTTGAACCCGAATTGCTATAATATGTGCTAATATGATGTGAAACGACATGTTATCATACCACATTGCATTTTCATGGTCGTCTCGACACATTTCCGCCGTTCGTCATATTTTAGTCATTTTAGTTCATGTCTCATGTCTATACATCGTATTTGCACAGGTCACGAGGGCGTGGACGGGGAGCAAGCTCCTTAGAACACTTCTTTATTGTATTTTGTAAGAAAGGTGAGGTTTTGTTTTGGTAAAACGAACCCTATAACCCTTATGTGCTAGTTTTCGGCCAAAACGTATTATATTTATGAATGATTTCAAAACCATGAACATTTCAAGCAAGCAATTCATGATTTCAAGCATGTTTGGCGAGTACATGATTGCACGTGGGCCCGAGGGTAATTCTTGAGCCAACCGGGAAAGCAAGGGCTGACGGGTAACTCCTGAATTATCCTCACATTGTTGGGATCACCCCCGAAGCCACTAGGAGATTAGTGGTGGAAGGAGTTCCGTGTCTAGAGGGTCATGTCCTCTACACACACCATGTCGTGGATAGTCGAGCCTTGCAAACTCGCTATCACCCGGAGGGAGAAGGAGACTGGGGATTAATCTGGCATGTCGGGTTATCCTCGGGTTATTGCATGATTTCTAGCATGAAATGGTTTATGTGAGCACTAAATAAATTGCATGATCACGTATTTATCAAGCAAGCAAGCATGATCACGTATTGTTCACTATTGGGAGTTCGGTTGGAGATTGCCCTTGCTCGCCAGGGCCACATGTTCATGACATTGACAAGCATGGATAAATAAACGTGTTAAAATGATTGGTTGTAATCTCGGGCAAAGATTAAACTTCTTGAATTATATATCTATTTTATTCTAAAGTCTTCACCCGAGGCTACAACTTGCATGTGACGTGTGATATATATATTATTGCCCCTCACTCAGTCTTCGGTAGACTGATACTTCACTTTTCAGGTACCCTTTTAAGTGTGGTCGTGCTAGGCGGGAGTTGTTCGAGTCTTGCATTTCCACGGGTCTAGTTTCATACCCTCTTGTATAGTCTTATACTGGTTTCATTTTATGACACTCATTGTCACGTTTTGGATACTTGAATATGTATCTTATTAAGAGATGATAATGTATTGATAGTTAAGTTGGTATCTATACGTATCTATTCGATAAATATGGTACCTATATGTACGAATGATCTCATTTCTTCCGCTTTCATTATCATGTATGCTTTGGTGTTGTTGGGGGAGAGTGTCCCGCCTAGCTCGTCATTTTATTGTCACCCGTTCGCTATAGTTTTGGTTTATGTATGAACTATCCATTTCATACGTGGATCGAGGCTATAGTGCGGGGGATGTGGTGCCCAGGGGGTTAGGGTGCTACAGTCATGTTCCAAGCGTGACACGTGGCGGGGCGTGACTCGTCTCGCCCTCTTCGATCAACATTTTGATCCTTCGTTAATCATATTAACATCCTACCATAACCCTCGTGTCCTGGCATTTGTGTGTGACCCTATAGGTTCATTATTCAATTAGCAGTGACAGTAATTAATTAATTCACTAATTAATTAATCACTTCACAGATCACACTATCGTAATCTAGCAATAAATGTGTGGCCCCTAGCCGAATAATGAAATTAATCGAAGAACTTTTCAGTCAATAACATACAAAGAAATACGATCCTCCTACAACTCCATCTCTCAATCAAGAACTAAGGCATGGGAATATTCTAAGAGACTAAATATTCTTGATCTTTAAAGTTAAGTTCGTTTCATATCCATTTAGATCTCAATCCAAGAAAACCCCATTTTCTTGACGTCTTGATCTTTTATCCACCTTGGCCAAGGGTTTAAGTTAATGGACTACGAACAACTCAATCAATAAGAGACCATTCTTGTTCTTGCAACAAGTGTAGGTCCTTTGTAGATTCTACTAATTCTACATATGCCACTTATGTAATCCTAACATAGGTCGTGGTTCAGGTGTCTATATGGCGACACCCTTTTGAGCCTATATCAAAGATTACAGAGTTAGCTCATATGAGACATTACAGAATCTCAAGTCTAAGGATTAATGAATCACATTATTGATCTGTGAGATATTTCCTAATCTGGAAGTTTCTAGGAGACATCCTTTCCTATTTAGGAATGTTCTCACGCGGGACATCTCAGTGATGAATTTCTAGTAACAGTTAGCCTCATGTATTATGAACGTATCATCGTATGCACTTATCACCCCATGAAACTGAGTGATCCTTCAAAAGGACATAATCACATAAGCAAGTCTCAACAGAGTCAAGATCGACACTCCCACTGTCTGTTGGACTCTCGACTAGGAGAAGTTTCTAATCCTCGCCTATGGAGTTAAGAACTTGTTTTATGTGTCGTTCCCATAACAACAAAGTTCTTAACGGCCTCATCGGAGTAGAGGAGTTCAATACATGCAAAAACACAGTTAACCCAAACAGACATAAATAAGCACATAAAGAAGTGAATGCCTATGAACAAAATCATCTCGTTTATTGTTCAAAGACTGTTTGTGATATTACTAGGAAATAGTAAAGCCAAAAGCTGCTTTAAGGGCACTATTCCTAACATTTTATACCTCAATGAAAACCCTAATTTTTGTTTAACATTAAGAAGCTTGACTTACCAACTAAGAGGAAAAACTTCTATGTGGCACCTATCTATTGGTCAATTGAATCTGAACAGGATCCAAAGACTGATTGTTGAGTGCTATTGACTTGAAAATAGTATCAATCTGCGAACCCTATTTAGAAAGTTAAAATGACCAAGAAGCCTTTTTGAGACAAAGGGTATTTAAGCTATGAACTTGCTTGAGTTAGTTCATACGGACGTATGATATTATGAGTGTTCAAGCAAGAGAAAGTTTTGGGTACTTCATCATTCATTTGAATGATTACTCTAGATATAGATACGTTTATTTGATGGGACTTAAGTCAAAGAGTCAAATTAGAAAACATATCAAGGCACTTCGATTAGATCGAAGTAGTGATAAGTATCTATGTTCAGAGTTAAATAGAATTTCTCAAATGAGATTAGATCTCAACTATCTGTATGAGATACGTCTTAGCAAAGACGTATTACAGAAAAGAGAAATATCACTCTGATAATTATGGTAATTCATGAAGAGTCATGTTACCCTACAAAGTTCGTGTTGGGGCCTTGCGCTCAAAACGACAATGCAAATTAAACCTAGTTCTATCTAAGTCAGTTCCTAAAACACTGATGGATCTGTAGCTAGGGTGAAAACCCTGTATCTCTTATCTTTAGATTTAAGGCAACCTGGTCCACGTGTTAAGGATGGATCCTGACGAGTTAGAATAAAGAACAAAGGTTTACTTGTTCTAAGGTTATCCTAGAAGAACAAGAGGAGGTATATTTTGTGATTTGATAAATCACAAAAGATGTTTGTGAATATTTCAAAATTGATTACATAAATAACCACAAAGGGTGGAAGCAAAAAAGTGTTAGAAGAAAATAACAGTATTTGATACTGATTTCCATAAACTCGTAATAACTTAAAATGTATTAGATACATGTGACGTACCAAATACAACATGTGATGTAGAAACGTGTACACGAGAGTATTATTGTAGTGGGGGGATTGTCAAGACACCTGACAAGATATGTAAGATTAACCCATGTGATTGAATCTGACGTATGTGATCCTGTCATATGTAATGAAGCTGTAGAAGATACAGATGCTGACTGTTTGGTCAAAATCCATGGAATCTTAGTCAGAATCTTAGTATTCTAACAAAGTCTTGAACTTGTAGAGACGCCTGTAGGCATTAAACCCATTAGATGCAATTGGGTTCTACAAGAAAATAAAAGGAGAAATGGACGAAAAAGTAGAGAGTCTAGAGCAAAGCTTATAGCAAAGTGTTTTGCCCAGAAAAGGGGAAATCATTTATGAGATCTTCTCGCCTATAGCAATGTTAAAGTCCATAAGATTCTCCTCTCCATTATTTCTCATTTTGATTATGAGATTTGACAAATAGATGTAAAGACTATGTTATTGAACGGGCACCTTCAAGGAGGAAAACATGGCATAACCTGAAAGGCTTCACAGCTAGAAATCAGGTGCATATAGTATGCAAATTTAATAGATGATTTTGTAATCTTAAACAAGCGTCTGAATCACGAAATATCAGAATTAAAGAGGCAAGTTAAATTCTTTCGATTTGTGCAGTTGCCCGATGAATCATGAGTGTACAAAATAACATCATGATAATGTTGTAACATTTTCATTTTGTACGTAAACAATATTCTGCTCATGGGGAATGATGCAAGAATTTTGTCAGTGGTCAAGATTCGGATGTCAAATCTGTTTGACAAGTAATGACCTTAGTGAGACCAATAATATTCCAAGGATCAGACTTTTGTCGTGATCATAGGAATAAGGAAATTGGTTGATCACAAGAAGCATATATAGATGAGATACTGGCAAGGTACAATGTGACGAATTCCAAGAAGGGATCATTACCTTTTAGATATGGAATTTGTCTATCTCGGGATCAGTGTCCTGAGACAACTGAAGAGATAGAAGACATGATTAGAGTTCCGCAGCGGAAGCTTTATGTATATCATATTATGTACAATGCCAAATGTCTGTTATGCAATAGATCTAGTCAGCAGATATTAGTCAAACCCTAGAATCTGACACTGGGTAGTAGTAAAAGCATATATTGGAGTACTTGAGAAGGACTTGAGATTATATACTTATCTAACACAGTGGTGAGCTCATTTCAATAGAGTACAAAGATTCGGATTTACAATCTGATTTGTATTCTAGATGTTTGATATCAGAATACGTGTTTACTCTGGAACGAGTAACCGTTAATTAGAGAATGTTAAGTAGACTTGTATTTCTTACACCGCCATAGAAGTCAAATACATGGTAGCTTGAGAAGCAGCCAGTTAGATGTATTAGATTCATGATTTCCTAGTTGTTGGCTCAGAAAACATCTACTAGATTCCTTCACTAAAGTATTGGCGCAAAAGTGTGCAAAACGAGTTTTGACACTCATGTTGAAGGAATAAGACTTAGATGTGTGGCCAAATTTAATTTAGGGCAAGTGGGAGATTGTTGGGAATAGTGCCCTGAAAATTCAATTTGTTGAATTAATTAAACTGAATTTACAGCAAGTTGTGAGTAATTCACATATTGATAATTAATGGTGTGTGGTGGTGTTAAAGCCAAAGGTGCTTGTCCCACATCGGTTGGGGAGAGCAACTAAGCCCACTTTATAAGTGGGTGGAAACCTCCCACTGTTGAGGCCTTTTCCCGGATGGTGATCTTAGCCATTGGGAGGAACAAAACCGTGAGGGTGTCGATTTTAGGCTCCAAAGCGGATAATATCAACAGGCGGGTTTTCGGGCTGTTACAAATGGTATCAGAGCCGGGGCCCGGGCCGGTGTGCCAGCGAGGACTCTGGTCCCTCTTAGGGGGTGGACTGTAAAAGCCAAAGGTGCTTATCCAACATCGGTTGGGGAGGGGAACTAAGCCCACTTTATAAGTGGGTGGAAACCTCCCACTGTTGAGGCCTTTTCCCGGATGGTGATCTTAGCCATTGGGAAGAGCAAAACCGTGAGGGTGTTAATTTTAGGCTCCAAAGCGGACAATATCAACAGGCGGGTTTTCGGGCTGTTACAGGTGGTATTCTTATATGAAATGTGTTTCATAGGAAAAGACTTTGAATACTGAAATCACGTGTCATTAAAGTTCTAGTCGGTAAGATAAGAATATGTTCTTATCAAGACTATAACGTGGTTATATAAGATGATTGGTCTTTCGTCATAGGGAATGATGATTTCGATTATAACACATTGATGATTTTCCATAGGATTGGAAACATCGAACTGGACCACTGAGATTATTCATCTTATACTGCTATCTAAAATGAATAAAATCTCAAGAAGCATCGCACTGTTAATCCTGATAATATTTCGGCTTTAGGCATGTAGTGTAGCACCCGGAACGCTAGGTAGCCACATCCCCCGCACTATAGTTTAATCCACATATGGAATGAGCAACTATACATGAATCAAGCATATAGCGAATGTGTAACGCCCGGGACGTTGGATCTCCACATCCCCCGCACTAGAGCTGAGTTCATATATGAAATGGATGATCCGTATACATGCTAAGCAATAGCGAACGGGAGACAAGGAAAAATACTATCCTCGCTAAGCGGAACTTAACCCTGTACCAAACAATCAAATAACAATAGAGTGCGGAAGCATAGTAAGGAAATCAACTTCTTTTAATCACGAGCACTATGAGTTCAACAAGATAACAAGACACCTATCCGATCATAATATTAGCATATGGTTTCGAAACAAAACATTCAACATACTATGTAGGATAATGTACAATAGCCCACACGACTCAAATAGATATAAGTATGCTAGTGTATGCATATCAATAACACGTGTGTACAGCTAGACCTAAAACATGACTTTAGACACGACCTGACCTTTCCGCCTAGCTGAATCTGCAAAACTAAAAAGAATAACGGGGAGGGGTCAGTCTCTAGAAGACTGAGTGAGAAAGGGTATATATAATATAGACACACGTTTCAAGCAAGCCATAATCCCCGATTAGATTTTTATAATGCAGTTCCCAAGTGGGCAAGAAAAGAGTATAGCGATATTCGGGATTATGACATCTGGATTACAGTTAATTATTATTTCAGGCATGCAGTGGCCCGGCGTGTGAGGGTAAGGATCTCCAACCATATCTCCCGTCAGTGTACAATAAATTGATTTCAATTTAATAGTTATCAGGCATCAGTTATTACAGGGCAATCAGGAACAAGCTAGCAATCCTTTTTCCTCCAAGGTAACAGATGGGTTTGTAAGGCCCGAGCCATCCAGGACAGGACGAGCATCAGGTACATGAATCCTATGCTCGGGACTCCCATCTCCCACCAACCTCCTAGTGGAGTCAGGGTACATCCCACAGGACGGAATCCACATAAGAGCTAGCCGTCGGCCCTTACCTTCCCGGTTTACTCATTACACGAACCCGAGGGCCCCAAGAACAGTGCAAAACAGGACTCGCCAAAATAGTGCATGTTCATGAATGCATTTTCAGGAGTTGGAAAAGGGTTTATTTTTACATGAAAACATTTACTCATTTTGGAAATCAATACTAGGTATAATATATTTTTGGCTAAAATTAGCACATAAGGGTTGTAGGGTAGTAATAGCTAGAACGAAAACCTCACCTTATAATTTCCACAAAAAGGTGAGAGTGTGTGCAACCTACGCGACTTGATCCTGCTCAACTAGGCAACCACCTGTTCAAACAGGACATGACACGTGAACTTGGACTCGATCATGAACCAGTTACGACGTACGGCGTCAAAATAGGTGTAATGATGTATGTATGCAACCATTGATATGATAATATGTTACACTTATGCTTGAAGTATATGATTATGGATAAAACGGGTGATTATTCATCGATCGGTAGCATACGATGACACACAAAACATTCTAAATCATAATGTATCCAAATACATCAGATTTATAACATTAATCTAATGTATTTCATTTAGCAATTAGGTTTAAGAAAGCTTATACAAGTTTCAGCTTATTACACTTACACCTCCTTAGGTTTAAGTACTCAACAAGACCTAAAATATCTAAGTAAATCGAAGCAAACATGATTAATTTCCAACATTTATACATCATACAACATATAAGGAACATAATCTGGGTTAAAAGTTGGGTGACAAAGTGTTAAGAGCAAGGAAATTGGTACGTATGGCATACAACAATGTTCATGAGCAAATTCTCAAATAACCATATTGTGCAGAAACTTTCTGCACGTACACCTTGTTGAAAAATCTTGATATCTCATTGCTCAGACGCTATTTTAATGATCCGTAAAATTCGTAGTAAACTAGACACACAGAACTTTCAAATGGTATAAGCCTCAAATCATGGATGTTTGTCTATAAAGGCAGATTTCAATGTAAAACTGGAACAAAACAGCAACTCTTGTGCTGTGACACGTTTGAAAGAAAATTTTCGTTACCATATCAAACGAAGTCGAAAAATTCTAAATTTTGTAGGTATACTCCAGACACATATAAGAACACCCCCGTAAAACAGTTTTGGAAAATTCAAATGTTTACTTATTCTGCTCGGGCTGCAGTTCCAGATCAGAAAACAGGGTAAAATAGGGGACTGCGACATTTTTAGGGGTATCAAACAGAGTCGGATGGGCGCGAAAGTTTATGGAGAGAAACCTGAATATGTGAGGAATAGTCAGTTCAAACAGTTTTGAAAAATAAGGTCGTATGTGTTCGGAATTCACGTTCGAAGTCACAGCACAAATCATGACAGCACCATAACTCACACGTATATCATTTCTAAACTTTCAAATTGTACAAACTCACAGAGATTCAGACTCTTTAACATAAAAATCATCAGATTTCGTCATTCTAACCAGCTATGATTCATGTACTTCGCCATGAAAATTGACAGATTCATTCAAGACAACGGCTGGTCAACTCTAGGATGCAAGGTTCTAAGATTTTCATGTTTTCTTCTAACTTCCAGCATGCCTTATATCATTTCTCAGCTCATAAAATTCATTTATCATGATCAAATATTATCAACTCTAACATATATTTGCAGGACCTCCATCACTCTATCATGTTTAAATCTATCAGCACATATATAACATATATACACCATATCATCTTGTTAATTGGAGAAAGGAATCACAAGTGGATTCTACCTGTTGTTAGCTGTTGAAATTCAAAGAGAGGTGGCGAGCTTACTAAACCGGAGTGAGAAAGAGCAAGGAGACAATCAAGAAGGAGGATTTCTTAAGATGGTGTTCGACTTGCGTGACTGGAACACGATGGGAAGAGGAAAGAAGGAGTAAGGTGCTGTTCCTGGTATGTAACGTGAGAGATGGCCAAAAGTGGGAATGAGAAATAGAAATTTTCCTTCTCTTTGTCTGATCCAAAATGCAAGAATTGTTGGGGAAATCATAAAAAAAAGAAATGAGGCACGCGTAGTGCATTGGAAAGGAGTCAGCAAAAATTCCATCTTAATTGCATTTAAAACCTCCTAATTTAATAGTTAAGCAATTGGTCCCTTAAATTGGTAGATGAAATTAATTAAGTCCAATTAGTCTTTATTTATTTATTTATTTATTTTCCGAATTATACAAACATTTTCACTTTAGCACATAATCCACCAAATTAAGTTTCGTTAAATAATTAGAGATACGGATTGTAAGTGGCAAAAATAATAAATTAAACTCTCACGTATCGTATACCTAACTTCAAGAAAATACGGGGCGTCACAGAACGGGAGACCAAAAAAAAAAACGACTCACTAGCTAGGCGGGACTAACCCTCAATTAATACCAGCATGCATATCTTAAAACTGAAGCATAGTAATATACATTCATTCATTGTCATATTCATATCCATCGTTTCAAAATATACAATCCCCCAAAGTCATAATTAAGCCATCTCTTAAGTATCGAAAGAGATATAACAATACATATACATAGGCATCAACAATGTACATGAAAATGAGACCGACAAGTGCTAGACCCACAAAAGTAAAGACCGACTCGATCCCGCCTAGCAAGCACCCTGCAGATCTGAAAAAGTGAGGTGTCAGTCTATGAAAGACTAAGTGAGGGGTTTAAATAAATATAAGTGAACATACCATGCAAGCTATAATCTCGGGTGAGCTTTTATAAAGGAACACAATATAAGTTCAAGAATAGAGTGAATCCTCGCCCGAGATTACAGCTAATCCAATTTAACAATTCATCCATTATCAATTCAGTCCGTGGCCCGGCGAGTAAGGGCATTCTCCAACCTTTACTCCAAAAGTGAACAATCATGAGTGTTTCCATTTATTAGGTTATCATGCAAGTAATTACGTGCGATCAATTAGCAGTTTCATGAACCCTTTTTCCTCTGGTTGATGGTGGGTTTGCAAGACCCAACCATCCAATCATGGTGTACGTCGAGAACATGACTCCCACGCAAGGGATTTCTTCCTCCACTAAACCTCCTGGTGGATTCCGATGTGATCCCAACATGGTGAGGATAGTGCAAGAGTTACCCGTCAGCCCTTGCTTTCCCGGTTGGCTCAATACACTACCCTCGGGCCCACAGTGCAATTCAATTCACTCGCCAAATCAATCAATCAATCGTTCAATCCGTTTCAATCATGAAATCCATTGTCAATCCATAAGGTTTGAAAATTATAGATATGTATATACACTTTTTGGCCGAAAACAACACATAGGGTTGTAAGGGTTCTAAGTAATTAGAATTAAACCTCACCTCGACTTTACCAACCAAAAAGAAGTAAGGAAACACCCTATGGAGCGTGCTCCTCGTCTCCGAGACTGTGATCTGTGTAACAAGGACAAGTGTACATAAGACTCGACTCTTATGAACCAAGCAAAACGAACGGCAAAGCTATGTGATGTCAATCAAGCTCTCACGATCAACAATTATCATAAACGGGTTCAATTTATCAATTAATACAACAAGAATTAAGCATTCAATACATATTCAAAGTTTGGGAAAATTACACAAACCTCCCCTATCATAGGAAATCCCGAAATAACGGGTCGTATATGAAGAATTATGAAATATCGTGAACATGATTGAAACAAGCATAATTAATCACAAATTTAGCAATTAAGAACACACGAGGCATAGTAGAATTAAATGGAGAACGGATAATTTTTACACACAAAAGTACTGTTCACTCAGAGAGAGATCCCGGCCGGGATTGATTTTCAGTTCAAAACTGTCCCGACCGGGACACAATTAACGTATCTACCCTTCTTGACTGTCCCAGTCGGTATGGTTTTTAGATCAGAAAGGATCCCGGCCGGGACCCTCTACTCGAAAACAGAACAACAGCAGGGCATTTTCCAAAACTCATGCAAACCATCTCCAAAACAAATTCCAGCCATAACAATTGCCCAACAACATCAAATAAACATAATACTTCACTTAGGCATCAAACAATCCATTAAATCATGTCTAGATCATCAAAACTCATCAATAAAAACCCATATATTTCCATGCATTCCAACTTCCATATTTATACAAAATATGCAAACAATTTCAAGATCAAAGTTCATATTCATGCTTCTCAGCTCAACTAACCAAGAAATCAGCTCTTAATTCACCAAACCCTACTTAATCAAAGCATCATGAATTCAAATAGTTTCTCATGTTACCTTAAGATGAAGGAAAGATGGGATGTAATGGGAGTATGATGATGATGATACTTCTAGTTTCACACATCCTCAAAAAATCTAGCTTGGAGTATGATAGAACTTCCCTCCTTCTCTTGGTGTGATGAACCGATGCAAATGTGTGTGAGTGTGTGAGATTTTGATGAAAATATAAGGAATGAAATGAGAGAGATGAAATATAACCAAGTCTTCCACTATGTATACATGACTCCACCCTTTTTTGCATAAAAGTCCCTCAAGAATTTGAATTCATGTAAACAAGTTTCTTTCCATGGAAAAAGATCAATTAAATCCAATTCATACAATGCAATTAAGTCCATAAATTTACACAAAGGATCAATTAAGGGCACATTGTATAATTAAGTCACTTATAACAATTATTTCATATAATTCACGTTAATGATAAATCATAGAAATTCATATAAATGCATAAGAATATAAAGCATATAATATCATGAAAGTTATAAATAAACGAGTAAGATAATTAAATTAAACCCCGAACTCCCGAAGACCCGCACGTGGTGTGCTTACCTGAACTTCCGAAAAAAAAATTGGGCCGTTACAACTCTCCCCCCCTTAGATGAATCTGGTCCCCAGATTCACTGATTGGAAGAAAATAACTCCGGGTGGAACCGCTTCATCTTCTCTTCCGGTTCCCAAGTCATCTATTTGGTCTTATCACTTCTCCATAATACTTTAACCATAGGAATACTCCGATTCCTCAACTATTGATATTTCCGATCCAAAATTCTAACCGGCTTCTGAACGAACGACAGATTCGGTTCCAACTCTACTTCTTCAACGGGGAGAATTTCAGTTTCATCCGGATAATATTTCCTTAGCTGAGATACATGAAACACATTGTGAATTCCGGTAAGATTTGGCGGTAAATCTAAGCGATAAGCTACTTCCCCAATTCTCTCAAGAATTTCAAACGGACCCAAATATCGGGGATTCAGCTTTCCTCCCTTGCCAATTCGAGAAAACACTTTACGTGGGGACACCTTAAAAAAAACCCGATCCCCCACTTCAAATTTAAGATGTCTCCTATGACGATCCGCATAGCTTTTCTGTCTATCTTGAGCAGCTTTCATCCGTTGTTGTATCAGTTGGACTTTCTCAATCATAGCTCTCACGACCTTAGAAGGTTTTTCTAACTTCTCACCCTTTTTCACCCCTTTCTGTTTCGTCCACTTCCAGTCTTCCAAGTCAAAGAACAACGGAGATCGACACTTCTGACCATAAAGCAACTCATAAGGAGCCATACCAATCGAAGCTTGGTAACTGTTATTATACGCGAACTCAATCAACGGAAGATATTCATGCCAGGAACTTTGGAAATCCAAGGCACAAGCTCGAAGCAAATCTTCCAAGTACCGTATGACTCTCTCGGATTGACTGTCTGTTTGAGCATGAAATGCCGTGCAGAACTGAAGCCTTGTTCCCAAAATTCCTTGTAACTCTTGCCACAATTTTGATGTAAATCGGGGATCTTTATCTGAAACAATGCTCACTGGAATACCATGAAGTCGAACAATCTCCTTATTGTAAATCTCAGCCAACTTTTCGATCGTTTAAGATACTTGGACCGGTATAAAGTGTGCAGACTTGGTTAACCGATCCACAATCACCCAAATACTATCATATCCACCCTTCACCTTCGGTAACGCGGACATAAAATCCATTGTCACCTGTTCCCACTTCCACTCGGGAATAGGTAACGGCTGTAGGAGTCCTCCAGGCTTTTGATGCTCGACTTTAACCTTCTGACACGTCAAATAATGCTTTACAAACTCAGCCACATCCTTCTTCAACCCGTACCACCAATAATATTGGTTGGGATCCTTGTACATTTTATTCCCTCCAGGATGGACCGAATAAGCCGACTTATGTGCTTCTTCGAGCAATACCCTTTTCAATTCTTCTGGTACTACCATTCGGTTCTTGAAACGAAGAAGACCAGTTTCATCGAACCCAAATGGACTTTCCGGATCCTCTCTTGCTTTTACAACCAATCTCTGCACTTCCAAATCTTTATTCTGAGCTTGGAGCATTTTATGTTTCAAATCCGGTTGAATGGAGATGTTAGAAACCCGAGCTTCAATCACAATTGGCTCAATTTCCTTACTTACACCAACTTCCAAATTCGAAACACCAACCTTCCTACTTAGAGCATCGGCAACTACATTAGCCTTCTTGGGATGATACTTGATGACACAATCATAATCCTCTAACCGTTCCATCCATCTCCGTTGCCTCATATTGAGATCTTTCTGAGTAAACAAATATTGGAGACTCTTATGATCGGTGAAAATCTCAAAAGTTACCCCATACAAGTAATGTCTCCACTTTCCAAGTGCAAATACCACCGCTACAAGCACTAAATCATGTGTCGGGTAGTTCTTTTCATAATCTTTCAACTTTCGAGAGGCATAAGCAATGGCCTTTCCGTTCTGAGTCAATACACACCCTAAACCTTTCTTAGATGCGTCTGTGTAAACCGCATACCCTTCAGAACCCTTTGGAAGAGTTAAAACCAGAGCTGAAACTAATTTCTCCTTCAAGACATTGAAACTCTTCTCACATTCTTCATCTCACGCATACTTAACATCCTTCTTTGTTAACCGAGTCAAAGGAGCAGCAATCTTTGAGAAATCTTACACAAATCTCCTATAATATCCCGCCAATCCTAAGTAACTTCTAACCTCGGATGCATTCTTTGGTTTCTCCCACTTCAAAACGGCCTTAATCTTCGAAGGGTCGACCTCCAATCCATTCCCCGAAATGATATGCCCCAAGAAAGAAACTCGGTCGATCCAAAACTCACATTTGCTAAACTTTGCAAATAATTGATGCTCCTTCAATGTTCACAACACAAGCTGAAGGTGCCTTGCATGTTCCTCGATTGACTTGGAGAAAACCAGAATATCATCAATAAATATCACAACAAAATTATCTAGGAAAGGACGAAAAATTCTATGCATCATATCCATAAAAGCGGCCGGAACATTTGTTAATCCAAAAGGCATTACTACAAATTCATAATGCCCATATCTAGTGTTGAAGCCCGTCTTCGGAATATCCTCGGCTTGGATCCGTAACTGGTAAGACCCTTGTCGTAGATCAAGTTTCGAATACACTTTGGAACCTTGAAGTATGTCAAACAACTCCTCAATGTGTGGAAGAGGATATTTATTCTTGATGGTCATCCGATTTAACTCCCGGTAATCAATACACATCCTGAGAATTCCATCTTTCTTCTTCACAAATAATACTGGCGCACCCCACGGCGAAGAACTTGGCCTAATATACCCAACTTCCAATAGAGCATCAAGCTGAAACTTTAGCTCTTTCAATTTTGCTGGAGTCTTAGAATACGGTTCTGCATTCGGATATAAATAAATCACGACTCTATCTCTCTATCACGTGGTAAAGAATTTAACTTCTCGGGAAAAACCTCGGGAAACTCTTTAACCACTTCCGTTTCTTCTAACTTCATTTGGTCCTTAGGTTGATTAAGAATATAGGCTATGAATCCCGTAGCCCCATCACATACCAGTTTTCGAGCTTCGGAGAAAGATAATAAAGACACCGTCTTAGAACTCCGACCCGTAACAATTTCTGAACCCAGCCGAACCGTCTTAGCCCAACAATCCACGGTTGTACAGTGCTTGAATAACCAATGCATTCCCAAGATAGATTCGTATCGAGCCATTGGCAATTCGATGAAGTCCATCAAGAAAACCTGACCCTCAATACTCACCGGCACCTCTCTAAAAACCCGGTCAGTTTCTATACTACCACTAAAATGAGTACTAACCACGTAACATGCAGAAGAATAAGTAACACGTAAAGGCAATTTCATAAAAATATCACGAGAAATAAAGGAGTGGGTAGCTCCCTGATCAAATAAAGTATGTATGTTTATGCCATGAATGCAAATGGTACCTTCAACAACCGCGGCAGGATCTACATCTGCATCCAGTTCCTCTCTTTCTAGAGCATAAGCTCGCGCTCTAATTAATGGTCTCTGACCCCCAGGTGGTGGATCCCGTCGATTTGGACATCCATCTACCATATGCTCTGCACTCCCACAAATCAAGCAGAGACCTAGACGATGTTGACAACCCTCATAGGTATGGGTAGGCAATCCACAATAAGTATAACCCGGCTTCCCGGTAGGTGGTGGCGCAGCAGGTGTAACCCGGGGAGCTTTCTGAACCGGTCCTTGTCGTTTGAACTTCTTTACCGGACCCTTAGGCTGTGGAGGAGCTGTATCATAAGTGATCGGCCTCTTACCGGGATTATAATTTGACCTTGATCCTAAATCGGAACCCTGTCCCGATCTATAAGTAGACCTCCATACATTAACTAAATCCTCGACCTTTAATGCCTTTGTAGTAGCCTTCTTCCAAGTACTAGTGTTAACTACTTCAATTTCCGTTTGTATATCTGACCTCAATCCCTGCACAAATTGCATAGCCTTGTGGAAGTCGTCACTTGCAATGTGGGATGCATACTAGGACAACCTCTCAAACTCGGCTATATACTCCGCAACCGACTTTCCTCCTTATTTAAGTTACGTGAATTCCTTAAGTTTTCGGGTGTGGGAAGATGGAGGAATGAACTTGTTCTTAAATTCCCTTACGAAAACCTCCCATGTGACTTCCTCCTCGGTGGCATCTAACACAATCTTGGTGCTTTCCCACCATGAATAAACTTCCCCCTGAATTAGAGTGAGAGTATACCGTGCTTTCTCTCGAGACTCACATGGAATGAGCTCCCACACTCTTTCAACTTCCTTAAGCCATTGTTCGGTTTGAATGTCATTGTTCGGTGCTGCATGGGGTGGAGGAGCTGGTGGTGCTGGAGGCATATAATCCCTCAATCTTTGAACGATGAGTTGAACCATAGAATTTAGAAAGTCCTGAGGTTGAGCTTGAGGGGGTGGAGGTGGACGAGAATGGTCATGATGATGGCGCCTAAGACCTGCAGAATGCTCTCTACGAGGGCGACCACGTGGCATCCTGAAATTCAAACACTATACATGCATGTTTGATTAACAAATGCAAATGAGTGCAATAAAACTCATAACACACATAAATCACATAAATCAAGTTGTTCAAGTAATTCAATTAAGTTAAAGTAATTCAAATAGGATGCAAGACTCTCACATAATCGAGTAATCCTATGTCGTACGACTTAGACTCACAAGACACGACACTAGAACCGCGGTTTTGTAACCGTGCTCTGATACCACCTTGGGATGTAGCACCCGGAACGCTAGGTAGCCGCGTTCCCTGCACTATAGTTCAATCCATATGTGGAACGAGCACCCATACATGAATCAAGCCTATAGCGAACGAGAGACCAAAAAAAAAAAAACGACTCACTAGCTAGGCGGGACTAACCCTCAATTAATACCAGTATGCATATCTTAAAACTGAAGCATAGTAATATACATTCATTCATTGTCATATTCATGTCCATCGTTTCAAAATATACAATCCCCCAAAGTCATAATTAAGCCATCCCTTAAGTATCGAAAGAGATATAACAATACATACACTTAGGCATCAACAATGTACATGAAAATGAGACCAACAAGTGCTAGACCCACAAAAGTAAAGACCGACTCGATCCCGCCTAGCAAGCACCCTATAGATTTCAAAAAGTGAGGTGTCAGTCTATGAAAGACTGAGTGAGGTGTTTAAATAAATATAAGCGCACATACCATGCAAGGTATAATCTCGGGTGAGATTTTATAAAGGAACAAAATATAAGTTCAAGGATAGAGTGAATCCTCGCCCGAGATTACAACTAATCCAATTTAACAATTCATTCATTATCAATTCAGTCCGTAGCCCGGCGAGTGAGGGCATTCTCCAACCTTTACTCCAAAAGTGAATAATCATGAGTGTTTTCATTTATTAGGTTATCGTGCAAGTAATTACGTGCGATCAATTAGCAGTTTCATAAACCCTTTTTCCTCTGGGTGATGGTGGGCTTGCAAGACCCAACCATCTAATCATGGTGTACGTCGGGAACATAACTCCCACGCACGGGATTTCTTTCTCCACCAAACATCCTAGTGGATTCAGAGGTGATCCCAACATGGTGAGGATAGTGCAAGAGTTACCGTCAGCCCTTGCTTTCCCGGTTGGCTCAATACACTACCCTCGGGCCCACAATGCAATTCAGTTTACTCGCCAAATCAATCAATAAATCGATCAATCCGTTTCAATCATGAAATCCGTTGTAAATCCATAAGGTTTGAAAATTATAGATATGTATATACACTTTTTGGCCGAAAACAACACATAGGGTTGTAGGGGTTCTAAGTAACTAGAATTAAACCTCACCTCGACTTTACCAACCAAAAAGAAGTAAGGAAACACCCAATGGAGCGTGCTCCTCGTCTCCGAGACTGTGATCTGTGTAATAAGGACAAGTGTACATAAGACGCGACTCTTATGAACCTAGCAAGACGAACGGCAAAGCCATGTGATGTCAATCATGCTCTCACGATCAATAATTATCATAAACGGGTTCAATTTATCAATTAACGCAGCAAGAATTAAACATACAATACATATTCAAATTTTGGGAAAATTACACAAACCTCCCCTATCATAGGAAATCCCGAAATAACGAGTCATACATGAAGAATTATGAAATATCGTGAACATGATTGAAACAAGCATAATTAATCACAAATTTAGCAATTAAGAACACACGAGGCATTGTAGAATTAATTGGAGAACGGATAATTTTTACACACAAAAGTACTGTTCACTCAAAGAGAGATCCCAACCGGGATTTATTTTCAGTTCAAAAGAGTCCCGATCGGGACACAATTAACGTATCTACCCCTCTTGACTGTCCCAGCCGGGATGGTTTTTAGTTCAGAAAGGATCCCGACCGGGACCCTCTACTCGAAACCAGAACAGCAGAAGGGCATTTTTCAAAACTCGTGCAAACCATCTCCAAAATAAATTCCAACCATAACAATTGCCCAACAACATCAAATAAACATAATACTTCACTTAGGCATCAAACAAATCATTAAATCATGTCTAGATCATCAAAATTCGTCAATAAAAACCCATATATTTCCATGCATTCCAACTTCCATATTTATACAAAATATGCAAACAATTTCAAGATCAAAGTTCATATTCATGCTTCTCAACTCAACTAACCAAGAAATCACCTCTTAATTCACCAAACCCTACTTAATCAAAGCTTCATGAATTGAAATAATTTCTCACGTTACCTTAAGATGAAAGAAAGATGGGATGTAATGGGAGTATGATGATGATGATACTTCTAGTTTCACAAATCCTCCAAAAATCTAGCTTGGAGTATGAGAGAACTTCCCTCCTTCTCTTGGTGTGATGAACCGATGCAAATGTGTGTGAGTGTGTGAGATTTTGATGAAAATATAAGAAATGAAATGAGAGAGATGAAATATAACCAAGTCTTCCACTATGTATGCATGACTCCACCTTATTTTGCATAAAAGTCCCTCAGGAATTTGAATTCATGCCAACAAGTTTCATTCCATTGAAAAAGAACAATTAAATCAAATTCATACAATGCAATTAAGTCCATAAATTTAGACAAAGTATCAATTAAGGGCACATAGTATAATTAAGTCACTTATAGCACTTATGTCATATAATTCACGTTAATGATAAATCATAGAAATTCAAATAAATTCATAAGAATATAATGCATATAGTATCATGAAAGTTATAAATAAACGAGTAAGATAATTAAATTAAACCCCCAACTCCCGAAGATCCGCACGTGACGTGCTTACCTGAACTTCCGGAAAAAAAAAAATTGGGGCATTACATGTAGTGTTAGTCACTGTAATGTACTCGAAGTGAGGTCTCGGCAACGGTGGCCAAAATACTTTGTACGTTCGGTGACAACATGAAATGTGCTAGAGTTATATTGATCGAGGAATCTGTGGCCTTGCTGAAAGGTAAAAGATATCCCTGAAATAGATTTGCAAAAGTTCGAATTAAGACTTTGGCCAAAGCACTTCGCGTGATACGTCACCGAAGTTTGTATGATGAATGTGTTTCACATACAGAGAATTTGAGCGTAAAGCGAATCAATAAATTTCAGATTGGAGATGAAAAATAAATGATAGTAGTTGTAATTTATTTTTCATGGATATCTACACGGAGGAGTGAAATGCGAAATTATTGTAGATCGATAAATTCATGAATAATTTAATTAATTTTAGAGTGCAACAATATTTATTTAGTGGAATTAAATATTGTTAAACGATAATTAATTACTATCATGAGATGATAATATATTAACCCGTTTGGAGTTAAAATTAATTAGTCCTCCAGGTCCCCCTGTAAGCCCCAATTGAAAACCCGAAGAGAAATATTAAAAGGAGAAAGAGAAATGAATTTTCAAAGTGTTTGAAAATAGCCAAGGGATTTATTTTAAGAAATAAATCAAAGTTCCAAGAGTTGGAAATGCCCGGAATTTTATTTTGGAGAAAATAAAATTTTCATCGGAAAAAAAAATTTATTTTGATGACGTGGCAGCTGACGTGGCATGGACATGTGTGGCACCCCAATACGTAAGGATGCCACACCCCCGCATTATAGGTCGATCCACATACAAAACGGGTAATCCATACACGAACCAACCTATAGCGAACGGGTGACAATGCAAATAGAATGACAGGCTAAGCGGAATTAAATTTATACATGCGATAGAATAAAGCGGAAGCATACTCTATTTACTATCAAATATAACAATTAAAACATGCTATAACATTGATTATTCGTTAAATAACTCGTATACTAGTTCACATATCAATATATTATCATTTCCTAAATTATATAACAAGTAACATTAACAATAATTCCTTTGAAATGATAAATAAATAAATGCACCGTGCGTGGCTCGAATGCAAGGACTCGACTCTACACGACTCCCGCCCAGAGTGTACCTGCAAGAACACTGCACATATACCGATTTCATGAATACACTCCATCACTCCAATACAATCCATTAACGGGAAGGTTACGAGCCTTCGCCGTTCAAGGTATCATGGTAACACGATAATTACCCCACACATGTAGCCCCTACGGGTTTAGGAGGTGGCTCCCACACATGTAGCACTTTGCCCCGCAGGTTCAAGAGGTGGCTCCCACACACGTAGCACTTTGCCCCGTAGGTTCAAGAGGTGGCTCCCATGTGCGTAGCACTTTGTCCCGTATAACACTTAGCTCCTGCGGCTGACGAGCGGTACACGGTAACATGATAACACAATAATCACGATGCATGCATTGCTTTGCATGATCATGACATTAACACGATAATCACGGTACGCGCATTGCTTTGGACGACTATGACCTTAATCAAGCTACACGCATTGCTTTGCAGGGCCTGACTTGCTTGCTGACAGGTGGCACAATGACTCATAGATGTGTGAACGTGCTCATTGATTCAATCTCTGCCCTGGAGAACACTGGACAAAAAACAGAAACATTTGTGCACTCATGAGACAATGATTCAATATTGTTACCAAATGTGATACACGACATAAGTATGTAACGAGATAAAATGTATTGATCAATGTGGCATGATATACTTTTATTATGATATGATATTGATCATATAATAGCATGTTGGGATTAATTAAGGGCAAAGGAATGGAATTGGAATTTCATTCTTTTTTGCAGAAACTCACTGCCTCTCCAGGGGCCTAGGAACGGCCGTTCCGGCCCTTAGTGTAAAATGGGAAGGGCCGTTCCCAGCTCCCTGGAGTTGCTCCACGAAGATGGGAACGGCCGTTCCGGCTTGTAAGCCAAAACGGGAAGGGCCGTTCCCACCCTCGCCGCCTTGTAATCCTATTCAAATATGGGAATGGTCGTTCCCAATAACAAAGGGAACGGGAAAGACCATTCCCGTTACGCAGAAGGTACAGAAACAGAGCAGGAAACAGGGGAGCTCACGAACCATCATCAAACCTCAACAAAACTCATATAACTCAACTCTAAATATTATAATTCATGAAAGGAGATACATATGTAGGCTTAGAGTATAATAAAACCAATATAATTACGTCTATAGCTCATGGATCATCAAGATTTCAAGGCTAAACCTCATAAACATATATGCCATGAAACTCCATAATTTCTAAGATTTATGCATGGAATTAAAGTCTAAAGCTTGTAATCATGCTTCTAACATCATATACACAAGTTATTGCAATCAAATCCTAACCCTAGCTTCGAGAGTTATTATCAAGAAATCCTATATATTACCTTAAATGAAAAGAATGAGATGAAGAAGATGAAAATGGATGATTTAAGCTTCAAAGTTCATAGTTCATTCAAAATAATAGCTTGAAAGGATGAAATTCTTCTTCCCTTCTTGGAGGATTTTGTTCGGTTATGGAGGAAGCAAATATGGAGATGATTTTTGATGAAAATGAAGTGAAGTATGTGGAAGAGATGCATACACCGTGATATATTTGGAAAAATGTCATATTTGTAACTAAATCCTCCAATTTTATAAGTTATGCAATTAAGGATATGAGGTTTGGAAAATGATACATTTAGTCAAAGGATATATTTATACAATTTAGTTCTTGAATTAAAGTGGATGTACATCTAAGGACAATTAAGAAATTAAGACACATTCGGCAATTAATTCACGTACCAAATGAATCCAATTTATAGAATAATTCCGAAATTGATACATATTTCACATAATCTTATTCAAATATAATTTATCATGAATTATAGGAATTTAATAAACGAAAGAATTAAAATAATCCTAACTCTTGGAAAATTCACACGTCTCGTGCGTACCTGAAAACCCGGAAATTGGGGCGTTACAATTCCCTCCTCTTTAATAGAATCCGTCCTCGGATTCACCCTTCTCTTGTGCAGTAAAATAGACGCAATTTAAAATGTAAGATGTGACAATTAATTTAACAAATTTCAAGTAGGCACGTTGATCATGTGATTTGCGAAGTCATATAAGGTCACTTGATGAGCAGTCAATGTCAAGGATGAATGCAACAAATTATCAAATAATTCCTACGCCGTTCGACCTAGACTTGACACGACACAACACTAGAACCTCGGTTTTGCAACCGGGCTCTGATACCAATTAAGATGTAGCACCCCAATACGTAAGGATGCCACATCCCCGCACTATAGGTCTATCCACATACCAAACGGGTAAACCGTACGCGAACCAACCTATAGCGAACGGGTGACAATGCAAATAAAATGACAGGCTAAGCGGAATTAAATTTATACATGCGATAGAATAAACCAGAAGCCTACTCTATTTACTATCAAATATAACTATTAAAACATTTTATAACATTGATTATTTGTTAAATAACTCGTATACTAGTTCACATATCAATATATTATCATTTCCTAAATTACATAACAAGTAACATTAACAATAATTCCATTGAAATGATAAATAAATAAATGCAGCGTGCGTGGTTCGAATGCAAGGACTCGACTCAGCACCACTCACGCCTAGAGTGTACCTGCAAGAACACTGCACATATAACGATTTCATGAATACCTCCATCACTCCAATACACTCCATCACTCCAACAACCTCCATCACTCCAATACAATCCATTAACGGGAAGGTTGCGAGCCTTCGCCGTTAAAGGTAACATGGTAACACGATAATTACGATACTTGCAGCGTTAGGATTCTAGAGGTGGCACCTACGGGTTCAGGAGGTGGCTCCCACACATGTAGCACTTTGCCCCGCAGGTTCAAGAGGTGTCTCCCACACACGTAGCACTTTGCACCGTAGGTTCAAGAGGTGGCTCCCATGTGCGTTGGACTTTGTCCCGTATATCACTTAGCTCCTGCGGCTAACGAGAGGTACACGATAACACGATAATCACGATGCACGCATTGCTTTGCATGATCAAGACACTAACACGATAATCACGGTACGCGCATTGCTTTGCACGACGACTATGACCTTAATCAAGCTACACGCATTACTTTGCAGGGCCTGGCTTGCTTTCTGACGGGTGCCACGATGACTCATGGATGCGTGAACGTGCTCATTGATTCAATATCTGCCCTGGAGAACACTGGTCAAGAAACAGAAACATTTGTGCACTCATGAGACAATGATTCAATATTGCTACCAAATGTGATACACGGCATAAGTATGTAACGAGATAGCATGTATTGGTCAATGTGCCATGATATACTTTTATTATGATATGATATTGATTATATAATAACATGTTGGGATTAATTAAGGGTAAAGGAATGGAATTGAAATTTCATTCTTTTATGAAGAAACTCACTGCCACTCCAGGGGTCTGGGAACGGCCGTTCCAGCCCTTAGTGTAAAATGGGAAGGGCCGTTCCCAGCTCCCCGAAGTTGCTCCCTGAAGATGGGAAAGGCCGTTCCGGCTTGTAAGCCAAAATGGGAAGGGCCGTTCCCACCCTCGCCGCCATGCAATCCCATTCACATATGGGAACGGCCGTTCCCAATAACAAAGGGAACGGGAAGGGCCGTTCCCGTTACGATGAAGGTACAGAAATAGAGTAGGAAACAGGGAGCTCACGAACCATCATCAAACCTCAACAAAACTCATATAACTCAACTCTAAATATTATAATTCATGAGAGGAGATACATATGCAGGGTTAGAGTATAATAAAAGCAATATAATTACGTCTATAGCTCGTGGATCATCAAGATTTCAAGGCTAAACCTCATAAACATATATGCCATGAAACTCCATAATTTCCAATATTTATGCATGGAATTCAAGTCTAAAGCTTGTAATCATGCTTCTAACATCAAATACACAATTTATTGCAATCAAATCCTAACCCTAGCTTCGAGAGTTATTATCAAGAAATCCTATATATTACCTTAAATGAAAAGAATGAGATGAAGAAGATGAAAATGGATGATTTAAGCTTCAAATTTCATAGTTCCTTCAAAATAATAGCTTGAAAGGATGAAATTCTTCTTCCCTTCTTGGAGGGTTTTGTTCGGTTATGGAGGAAGCAAATATCGAGATGATTTTTGATGAAAATGAAGTGAAGTATGTGGAAGAGATGCATACACCGTGATACATTTGGACAAATGTCATATTTGTAACTAAATCATCTAATTTTTTAAGTTATGCAATTAAGGATATGAGTTTTGGAAAGTGATCAATTTAGTCCAAGAATATATTTATGCAATTTAGTCTTTGAATTAAAGTGGATGTACATCTAAGGACAATTAAGAAATTAAGACACATTCGGCAATTAATTCACGTACCAAATGAATCCAATTTATACAATAATTCCGAAATTGATACATATTTCATATAATCTTATTGAAATATAATTTATATAATTTATCATGAAATATAGGAATTTAATAAATGAAAGAATTAAAATAATCCTAACTCTTGGAAAATTCACATGTGTCGTGCGTACCTGGAAGCCCGAAAATTGGGGCGATACAATTCCCTCCCCCTTAACAGAATCCGTCCTCGGATTCACCCTTCTCTTGTGCAGTAAAATAGACGCAATTTAAAATGTAAGACGTAACAATTAATTTCACAAAGTTCAAGTAGGCACGTTGATCATGTGATTTGCCAAGTGATATAAGGTCACTTGATGAGCCATCAATGTCAAGGATGAATGCAACAAATTATCAAATAATTCCTACGACGTTCGACCTAGACTTGACACGACACGACACTAGAACCTCGGTTTTACAACTGGGCTCTGATACCAACTAAGATGTAGCACCCGAATAGTTAAGGATGCCACATCCCCACACTATAGGTCAATCCACATACGAAAAGGGTAATCCGTATGCGAACCAACCTATAGCGAACGGGTGACAATGCAAATAAAATGACAGGCTAAGCGGAATTAAATTTATACATGCGATAGAATAAAGCGGAAGCATACTCTATTTACTATCAAATATAACAATTAAAACATGTTATAACATTGATTATTCGTTAAATAACTCGTATACTAGTTCGCATATGAATATATTATCATTTCCTAAATTACATAACAAGTAACATTAACAATAATTCCTTTGAAATGATAAATAAATAAATACACCGTGCGTGGCTCGAATGCAAGGACTCGACTCAGCTCGACTCCCGCCTAGAGTGTACCTGAAAGAACACTGCACATATACCGATTTCATGAATTCCTCCATCACTCCAATACACTCAATCACTCCAACAACCTCCATCACTCCAATACACTCCATCAGTCCAACAACCTCCATCACTCCAATACACCCCATTAACGGGAAGGTTGCGAGCCTTCGCCGTTCAAGGTAACATGGTTACACGATAATTACGATACTTGCAGCGTTAGGATTCTAGAGGTGGCTCGTACGGGTTCAAGAGGTGGCTCCCACACATGTAGCACTTTGCTCCATAGTTTTAAGAGGTGTCTCCCACACACGTAGCACTTTGCCCCGTAGGTTCAAGAGGTGGCTCCCATGTGTGTAGGACTTTGTATCGTGTAGCACTTAGCTCCTGCGGCTAACGAGCGGTACACGATTACACGATAATCACTATGCACGCATTGCTTTGCATGATCATGACACTAACACGATAATCACGGTACGCATTGCTTTGTACGACTATGACCTTAATCAAGCTACACGCATTACTTTGCAGGCCCTGACTTACTTGCTGACAGGTGGCACGATAACTCATGGATGCGTGAACATGCTCATTGATTCAATCTCTGCCCTGGAGAACACTGGACAAGAAACAGAAACATTTGTGCACTCATGAGACAATGATTAAATATTGTTACCAAATGTGATAGACGGCATAAGTATGTTACGAGATAGCATGTATTGATCAATGTGCCATGATATACTTTTATTATGAAATGATATTGATCATATAATAGCATGTTCGGATTAACTAAGGGTAAAGGAATGGAATTGGAATTTAATTCTTTTAGGCAGAAACTCACTGCCACTGCAGGGGTCTGGGAACGGCCGTTCCGGCCCTTAGTATAAAATGGGAAGGGCCATTACCAGCTCCCCGAAGTTGCTCCCCGAAGTTGGGAACGGCCGTTCCGGCTTGTAAGCCAAAACGGGAAGGGCCGTTACCACCCTCGCCGCCATGCAATCCTATTCAAGTATGGGAACGGCCGTTCCCAATAACAAAGGGAACGGGAAGGACAGTTCCCGTTACGCTGAAGGTACAGAAACAGAGCAGGAAACAGGGGAGCTCACGAACCATCATCAAACCTCAACAAAACTCATATAACTCAACTCTAAATATTATAATTCATGAAAGGAGATACATATGCAGGCTTGGAGTATAATAAAACCAATATAATTACGTCTATTGCTCATGGATCATCAAGATTTCAAGGCTAAACCTCATAAACATATATGCCATGAAACTCCATAATTTCCAAGATTTATGCATGGAATTCAAGTCTAAAGCTTGTAATCATGGTTGTAACATCATATACACAAGTTATTGCAATCAAATCCTAACCCTGGATTCGAGAGTTATTATCAAGAAATCCTATATATTACCTTAAATGAAAGGAATGAGATGAAGAAGATGAATATGGATGATTTAAGCTTCAAAGTTCATAGTTCCTTCAAAATAATAGCTTCAAAGGATGAAATTCTTCTTCCCTTCTTGGAGGGTTTTGTTCGGTTATGGAGGAAACAAATATGGGGATGATTTTTGATGAAAATGAAGTGAAGTATGTGGAAGAGATGCATACACCGTGATATACTAGGAAAAATGTCATATTTGTAACTAAATCCTCCAATTTTATAAGTTATGCAATTAAGGATATGAGGTTTGGAAAATGATCAATTTAGTCCAAGAATATATTTATGCAATTTAGTCTTTGAATTAAAGTGGATGCACAGCTAAGGACAATTAAGAAATTAAGACACATTCGGCAATTAATTCACGTACCAAATTAATCTAATTTATACAATAATTCCCAAATTGATTCATATTTCACATAATCTTATTGAAATATAATTTATATAATTTATCATGAATTATAGAAATTTAGTAAACGAAAGAATTAAAATAATCCTAACTCTTGGAAAATTCACACGTGTCGTGCGTACCTGGAAACCCGAAAATTGGGGCGTTACAATTCCCTCCCCCTTAAGAGAATCCGTCCTCCGATTCACCCTTCTCTTGTGCAATAAAATAGACACAATTTAAAATGTAAGATGTAACAATTAATTTCACAAAGTTCAAGGTGGCACGTTGATCATGTGATTTGCCAAGTCATATAAGGTCACTTGATGAGCAATCAATTTGAAGGATGAATGCAACAAATTATCAAATAATTCCTATGACGTTCGACCTAGACTTGACACGACACGACACTAGAACCTCGGATTTGCAACCGGGCTCTGATACCAATTAAGATGTAGCACCCCAATACGTAAGGATGCCACATCCCCGCACTATAGGTCGATCCACATACGAAACGGGTAATCCGTACCCGAACCAACCTATAGCGAACGGGTGACAATGCAAATAAAATGACAGGCTAAGCGGAATTAAATTTATACATGAAATAGAATAAAGTGGAAGCATACTCCATTTACTATCAAATATAACTATTAAAACATGCTATAACATTGATTATTTGTTAAATAACGCGTATACTAGTTCACATATCAATATACTATCATTTCCTAAATTACATAACCAGTTACATTAACAATAATTCCTTTGAAATGATAAATAAATAAATGCTCCGTGCGTGGCTCGAATGCAAGGACTCGACTCAGCTCGACTCCCACCTAGAGTGTACCTGCAAGAACACTGCACATATACCGATTTCATGAATACATCCATCACTCCAATACACTCCATCACTCTAACAACCTCCATCACTCCAATACACTCCATTAACGGGAAGGTTGCGAGCCTTCGCCGTTCAAGGTAACATGGTAACACGATAATTACGATACTTACAGCGTTAGGATTCTAGAGGTGGCTCCTACGGGTTTAAGAGGTGGCTCCCACACATGTAGCACTTTGGCCCGTAGGTTCAAGAGGTGTCTCCCACACACGTAGCACTTTGCCCCGTAGGTTCAAGAGGTGGCTCCCATGTACGTAGGACTTTGTCCCGTATACACTTAGCTCCTGCGGCTAACAAGCGGTACACGATAGCACGATAATCACGATGCATGCATTGCTTTGCATGATCATGATACTAACACGATAATCACGGTACGCGCATTGCTTTGCACGACTATGACCTTAATCAAGCTACACGCATTACTTCGCAGGGCCTGACTTGCTTGCTGACAGGTGGCACGATGACTCGTGGATGTGTGAACGTGCTCATTGATCCAATCTCTGCCCTGGAGAACACTGGACAAGAAACAGAAACTTTTGTGCACTCATTAGACAATGATTCAATATGGTTACCAAATGTAATACACGAAATAAGTATGTAACGAGATAGCATGTATTGATGAATGTGCCATGATATACTTTTATTATGATATGATATTTATCGTATAATAACATGTTGGGATTAATTAAGGGTAAAGGAATGGAATTGGAATTTCATTCTTTTATGCAGAAACTCACTGCCACTCCAGTGGTCTGGGAACGGCCGTTCCGGCCCTTAGTGTAAAATGGGAAGGGCCGTTCCCAGCTCCCCGAAGTTACTCCCCGAAGATGGGAACGGCTGTTCGGACTTGTAAGCCAAAACGGGAAAGGCCGTTCCCACCCTCGCCGCCATGCAATCCTATTCAAATATGGGAACGGCCGTTCCCAATACCAAAGGGAACGGGAAGGGACGTTCCCGTTACGCAGAAAGTACAGAAACAGAGCAGGAAACAGGGGAGTTCACGAACCATCATCAAACCTCAACAAAACTCATATAACTCAACTCTAAATATTATAATTCATGAAAGGAGATGCATATGCAGGCTTAGAGTATAATAAAACTAATATAATTACGTCTATAGCTCATGGATCATCAAGATTTCAAGGCTAAACCTCATAAACATATATGCCATGAAACACCATAATTTCCAAGATTTATGCATGGAATTCAAGTGTAAAGCTTGTAATCATGCTTCTAACATCATATATACAAGTTATTGCAATCAAATCATAACCCTAGCTTCGAGATTTATTATCAAGAAATCCTATATATTACCTTAAATGAAAAGAATGAGAGGAAGAAGATGAAAATGGATGATTTAAGCTTCAAAGTTCATAGTTCCTTCAAAATAATAGCTTGAAAGGATGAAATTCTTCTTCCCTTCTTGGAGGGTTTTGTTCGGTTATGGAGGAAGCAAATATGGAGATGATTTTTTATGAAAATGAAGTGAAGTATGTGGAAGAGATGCATACACCGTGATATATTTGGAAAAATATCATATTTGTAACTAAATCCTCCAATTTTATAAGTTATGCAATTAAGGATATGAGGTTTGCAAAATGATCAATTTAGTCCAAGAATATATTTATGCAATTTAGTCCTTAAATTAAAGTGGAAGCACATCTAAGGACAATTAAGAAATTAAGACACATTCGGCAATTAATTAACGTACCAAATGTGTAGCGCCCCCACTTTGCTGGTAGAGAGCGGCGCCCCAACCCCCGCACTGAAGCACCCCTCAAGTAATGGTGTGAGCCATCACTCAAGAAATACCCCAGCGAACGGCATATCCATTAACGATTAACAAATAGTGTTTAACTATGTGGCTTATGCAGCGGAAAATCAGAGTATTTTAAAACTTTTCAAAACATGTGCGTGATGGCATATAAACAAGCAAGTACTGATCGTTAAGCAGAAGAGACTATTAACATTACTGTATCAATTGAACGTTGTCACGGGAGCATAAGATAGCAATTGCAGCAGTATCCAAGCAGAAAAAGGATTATTACAAAAGCATAAGGTAAAGCATCATTGCAGCCATATAACATATGCAGGACACAAAATAGATTAATAAAGTAAAGTCCTGACTCAAACAAAATGAACACTCTAGAGCTTCAAGATACCTCTAGACTGCGGCTGCAAGACCTGAAACCATGAGGCCAGAAAACAGGTAGAGGTATTAGTCAAAGTGACTAAGTGAGGGATATCTTTAAAAGAAAGTACTTAAAGTAAACGTTTGAAGTGAAGTTCATAAGGTAAAACCTTTAATGCAAAGCTTTGAAGAAGAACTTAAGAATAAGTTCAAGTGATAAAACCCTTTGATGCAATGCTATAAGTAATGAGAGTTTTCAAAACACTTTCATGAATGCTGTCACACGCGCACACATATGCTATGATTTGGTTCATATGATTTTCATAAAACGGGATAAGGGTAGGGAACAACTTTGCAAGATATGAACCAACTTTATGAAAACATTGATGCCCGCAAGCTAGGCTTCTCCATCCTTACTCCAGAAAACATGACCATTAATAGGGTGTCGGACCGAGATCAACAACACCCTAATACATACACACATGCACCATCCTCCACCAAGTTTCACTTCGGGGAGCGACCCCTAGGTGACCATTAACCACTGATTTGGGAATAGATTTGCGGTCCATTCCCGACAATTGTCCTGACTTAACCAAACCTCCTGATTAAAGTCGGTGTCAATCGCCTAGTGTGGCGGCCGGTATTAGTGATGTCGTTGGCGCTCACCTCCCGAGCATCACCTCTACACATAACCGCCGGGCCCATACCATTAACCATTGATTGCTTGCACCATTGATGACATCCAGAATAAATCCGAATGTATGAACCATTGAACATATGCATTGAACCATTGATGCAATACTTTGAAAACATTGAACCATTGATGCATTACTTTGAAAACATGAACCATTGATGCATTACTTTGAAAACATGAACCATTGATGCTGTACTTTGAAAACATGTGCCTTTGATCAAGAAATATGGATAGGTCTGGGTTCTTTGAAGAATCATCCCTTATAAAGGATATTTCAAAACAAGAATGTAAAGCACTAGGCTTAGAGTTTCAAAACGATTGAATCATTAAGTATTCATGGTTCCAGTTGAAATAGTTTAACCTCACCTCACCTATTAGTAACAGTAGGTAGGATAGATTATGCAGTGCCCTGGGGATTCCAGTGCTCAACCTTAACTCCTGTAAGTGTGTACTAAGGTGAGCTAAGACACACTTCTATCACGAAGCACATAAACATATAAAACAAGTACAGAACATGTAATGACAAGAGAGTAATACCATTTAAGGTATTAGAGGAGGATAACACACAAAGGAATCCTTAAAGTGAGTTATCATTAATGTGGGACTATGATCTTACTATAATCGATTAGGAATTAATCAAATTATGAATCCTATCGCAAAACCTTGGGTTATAAAACAAGTCCTCGAAAGAAAACACATTTTGAAAACACATTTTAGACCCTGGATATGGAAACCCTAGGTGCAAATGTCTATTAAGAAAGCACAAGTTTTAATTCACTTTTACTATTCCAGATTACTATTCACGGATTACTATTCACTTGTCGGGTCAAAGGGTCGGGTCAAACCCACACACTAAACACACACTCATGCACACACACGAACACACTCACACACACACGGCATGCACACATACACACACCCTAATTCAATTATGATCTTGATTATAACCTATAGTTTCAAGTTCATGTTATTATAAGCAAGTGTGATCTAGGTTAAAGGCATAACCTATGGTTAACAAGTCTAATTAAAGCATAACATCAAGTTATGAAACACTATTCTATCTTAGGTTATAACATGTGACACTATCAAAGTGTATAACATATAATCAAAGCACTATTCCATTAATCCATATCATATCATAAGCTCAAGTCATAACATATGAGTCATGTAACATTGTAACAATGTAATAACATATCATAGACATAAGTCATAGCATATCAAGACCATTAATCATGTAACATTTATCAATTGAGACCATATAGTAACATGTAACAAGTTATAATATAATTGATCATAGGTTACTATTCCATTGCATAACATGCTTGAACATAATTTAAATATCATAATCATGCATCAATTATCATCATATAATAGCTCCATAACATGATCATACCATATACTAAAGCAATTCATAACATTTCATAGCATACACTAAACAATTAAATCATAATTTACTACTAACAAACATATCATAAAAACTATATAATAAATGCATAAAATAAAATCCTATATGTCTTAGGGAAGACCCTAAGACCCAACCTAAACATAATATAAACATACCATAACATAAAAGCATAAACTAAACTAAAACATAACATAAAAACATAACATAAAATAAAACAACTAACCTAGCTAACAAAGGGGGGGAGAGACGGCAAGAGGGGGAGAGGGAGAGAAAGAAAGGGAGTTGTTAACACAACATTGAGCAAGGAAAATGAATGGCATGAGAGCTCTATTTATAGGTGTTGGGAAGCCCCTCACATTGGAAATAAACTTGAGGTAAGGGTATGAGAGCAAAAGTGGATGTCTTCTCTTGGAAGCTTCATCATTCATGAAACAAAATAGGGGCTGCTGGAGGGTAATTCAGTAATTTCGCTGCCAAAACGTGAAGGTAAGAGGCTGGAAGTATAACCATTCCGTCCGGCCAAAAATTAGCTTCGAAACGCATATTCATTCGTCGAAATCGGATTTACCGTTTGAAAGATACATTAGTTTTAGTGAATAAAAGTTTTGAGCTCGAAACTCGACATGAGTGAAAAACGACTTTCTAGAATGATTTTCAAGTCCGGATTGTTTCCAAAATTCAAGAAATAAATCGAGAAGCGTTTTGAGTCCAAAATCAACTATAAAACATTTTACCGTTAAAAAGTTGAAAACGTAGAATGAATAGTAAATTCTTACGTACAAGCGTACGCTTCAAAATTTCGAGCTAGGGTTTGAATCAAGAGTTGTAAAACATTTCAAAAATCTTGAAATAGCTCGAGTAATGCAAATCCGAAGAGAAAACATTTTCCGAATGAAAACCGATCGTAGAAGGAATAGTGAACTAGGGTTTTCGTAAACGTTTTCAAATAAAACAAAGCTCGGAATAGATTTTCAAGTCAAGATTGATTTCAATAGACTCGTTTCGACTCAAGGATCGATTTGACTGTAAACTTGGGTAGGAAAGATATCAGAATCAAAAGCTCATTTTTAGATGAATAGTAACTTTGGTCGGTAAGTTCCCAAAATGCCCTTATGGTTCAAGGAAGGTTTCCGGAGCTTGGAAAACAAGTTCAAAGGATAGGAAAACATGTGATATGAACCTATAGGGTTCCATTGAAGCATTGGGTAATATAGGCTTGGGAAATGAATAGTAAACTGTATCGAAGGTCAAGAATTCCCCCTTAAAACATGTCAGATCACATATGAGCACAAAGTTCATGTAAGAATGCAATGCATGAAGTTTATAAACTTGGATCACGGTCTATAAACGCTTTACCAATGCCCTTAGTTTACCATTTTCATCCAGGCCCTGTTTTGGGCTGTTACAATCACCCCTCCTTAAAGAGAATCTGTCCTCAGATTCTTCTGCAAACAGTTCGGGGTAATGTTTCTGCATCTTATCCTCTATTTCCCACATTGCCTCTTCTGTACCATGTCCCTTCCAAAGGACTTTTACCAAAAGAATCTTCTTACTCCTTAACTCCTGGAACCTTGTATCTAAGATCTTCACCGGTTTCAACATATAAGTCAAGTTTGGTTCTGTCGGTAATTCTTCCACTGGTACTATCTCTTTTTCATCCAAAACCACTTCCGAAACTGAGATATATAGGATACATTGTGGATCGTTGTATGACTTGCAGGTAAATCCAATCTGTAAGTAGTTTCTCCAACTCGTTCCATTATGTGGAAGACTCCAACATATCTTGGGTTTAATTCACCATCTTTCTCAATTCGAGTAAACCATTTCTTCGGTGTCTTTCACTCCATCACTGCTTCGACTTTGATGGATCTACTTTAACTCCGGTTCTGAAAATGATGTGTCCTAGAAATGTAACTCTTTCTAGCCAAAACTCGCATTTGCTGAACTTGGCATATAGCTTGTGATCCAGCAAAGTGCTCAGCACAATTCGGATATGCTCGGCGTGCTCCTCTGGTGTCTTTAAGAACACCAAAATGTCGTCCAATTGTTTTCTCAACTCTTCCAAGATGACTTCCTTCTTGTAACAATCCGAATTAACATGGTACTTAAACAACCAATCCATTCCAAGGATGATTCCATATCTCGTCATAGGTAACTCAATGAGATTTGACGGGTAGTAGCAATTACCAATGCATATAGGGTTGCGTTTATATACTTGATCCGTAACGAGGTAAGTCCCCAAAGGAGAACTTACTTCAAATTTCATATGACAATTATTCAAGTGGAAACTATAATTGCGCACATAAATTAGATGCAATGAAAATGCATGGCACCAGGGTCATATAAGACCTTAACTGGCGTGTTAAGAATGTGCACAGTACCTTCCACATCAGACGAAGGATCAACCTCCTCATTACCATCCAGTGCATATGCTCTGCCTTTAACCACTGGTGTGCTCGTCGTACCCACCACCGGTTTACCCTTTCTTGAACCCCAAATCTTTTAATCCTGGTAGGACAATGTTCTCGTATATGCTCAGGGGAACCACACCAATAACACTGACCATTCTTCTTACGACAATTTTCCTCAGTGTGTCCTTTACGGCTACAGTAGTCACAAACTATCTCCTCTTGAGTGGGCTGAGTTGTTTCATACTGCTGAGGTGCCCTTTGTTGTTGTTGCAGTGCCATCATTGGTTTCTTCCCGTTTCCCTGAAAGGAAGATCCGGCAGGTCGCTTTGTTCCTTGAAAAGTCTTAGGGTTAGAAGGCTCTTGACGACTAACGGTCATCCGGATATCCTTATGGGCTGCCTCAACCTTCGATGCTCTATCGACTGCTCTAGTGTAGGTCTCGTCATCCAAAGAAGCTAGTGCCCAACGGAGCTCAGGTTTCAGACCATCAATGAACCTTTTAGTCTTACGACGTTCATCACTCAGAATGTGGGGTGTATACTTGATCAGCCTAACAAACTTAGCTTCGTACTCCATCACATTCATAGTTCCCTGAACCAAACTCATAAATTCAGCTTCTCTTGCATCACGTGTTACCTGAGGAGTGTATTTCTGCTGAAACTCCTTCACAAACTCAGTCCAGTTTCCATCAACGTTGTTCTCAATCCACATATGTTGAGTATGCCTCCACCAGTTAAACGCCGCTCCTTCCATCAGAAATGCAGCATACTGAACTCGTTCACGATCTTCAGGGTTGATATCCATAGCTTCAAAGATCTTTTCGAGACTAGTTAACCAATTTTCAGCCTTCAAGTCGTTGGGTTCGCCATAAAACTTAGGCGGGTTCATTCTTAGCAACTTTTCTAGTGTTTTCCCATTAGGAGAATTGCAAGCCCTCACGAATTGTCGCAACACATCAGCTAAATCAGGAACTTCCTCCCTTCTAGGAGGTGGTGGCGTAACATCCCTTGGCGGTGTAAGATCCCGTTGTGGCGTGACTTCTCTTTGGGGTGGCGGTGGCGGTACGCGATTACGTGGTGCTCTTCTTGGTGGCATGATGATACTGAAGTTTCACGCATTTAGACATGTGTATAATGCATGACAGTAAGGATGATTCACATAATTGGTAACCACGTATTCACATTTCCACGTAGTCACATATAATCATGAGAATAACACATTCCCATAGCAAGATATCAACGATAATCCATTATCACATTACCACATAGGCAAGAGCAACTTATAAGCATAAACAACATATCAACATTGATCCATTATTCCATTACCATTGACAATTCATGAACATGTATAACATATCAAGTATGATAACAATAAATGAAATAGCATGATCCTATAACGACCCTAATGGTATCTTGAAGCAACTCTAAGACTCATGCAATGACAGTTAAGGAAAGCAGTAAACAGATATCCAACATAAAGCCGAATGTGTCATAAACGTGTAAGGTTTGGAAAAATTTTCTACATTAGGCCACATTTTTAAACAAGAATTTAAAATAAGGAGGACCCGATACCATCGAGTCGACTCCCATTCAGGCCTTACCATTCATCCAAACCAAGTGCAAAATACCTCTTGTGGTTCCATGTCGTCTGAAATTTGTCATCCGTGGTGCCAAAATTTAGGGGTCTTCTACCAAAGCTATACATCCCCTTCGCCAAACAATCCTGTCCATGCCCTGCTAGATCAGCCTCATCATCATCAGATCCATCATTACCTCCATTAGGCTGCTCCTAGTCCTGCCTCTGTTCTTTGGTTGACGCCAAGTATAGAAGTGAGTACCTCCTCGGTGAGAAACAACCACAGTACGCGAAGCCTCGAACTGCTTGAAAAAGGCCTCGTCTATCTGCTGCTGGTTAGGATCGAGATGTGGCTAAACTGCCATGGCCATACAGAGAACCACGGATATGAATGCCAGAAGATAGAACCATGCAACGTCAAACAAGCTTCCATGATGTGAGCAATCCAGGTCAAGTCTCTTCTTACTTAACCTGGCGCTCTGATACCACTTCAGGCTGTAGCGCCCCCACTTTGCTGGTAGAGAGCGGCGCCCCAACCCCCGCACTGAAGCACCCCTCAAGTAATGGTGTGAGCCATCACTCAAGAAATACCCCAGCGAACGGCATATCCATTAACGATTAACAAATAGTGTTTAACTATGTGGCTTATGCAGCGGAAAATCAGAGTATTTTAAAACTTTTCAAAACATGTGCGTGATGGCATATAAACAAGCAAGTACTGATCGTTAAGCAGAAGAGACTATTAACATTACTGTATCAATTGAACGTTGTCACGGGAGCATAAGATAGCAATTGCAGCAGTATCCAAGCAGAAAAAGGATTATTACAAAAGCATAAGGTAAAGCATCATTGCAGCCATATAACATATGCAGGACACAAAATAGATTAATAAAGTAAAGTCCTGACTCAAACAAAATGAACACTCTAGAGCTTCAAGATACCTCTAGACTGCGGCTGCAAGACCTGAAACCATGAGGCCAGAAAACAGGTAGAGGTATTAGTCAAAGTGACTAAGTGAGGGATATCTTTAAAAGAAAGTACTTAAAGTAAACGTTTGAAGTGAAGTTCATAAGGTAAAACCTTTAATGCAAAGCTTTGAAGAAGAACTTAAGAATAAGTTCAAGTGATAAAACCCTTTGATGCAATGCTATAAGTAATGAGAGTTTTCAAAACACTTTCATGAATGCTGTCACACGCGCACACATATGCTATGATTTGGTTCATATGATTTTCATAAAACGGGATAAGGGTAGGGAACAACTTTGCAAGATATGAACCAACTTTATGAAAACATTGATGCCCGCAAGCTAGGCTTCTCCATCCTTACTCCAGAAAACATGACCATTAATAGGGTGTCGGACCGAGATCAACAACACCCTAATACATACACACATGCACCATCCTCCACCAAGTTTCACTTCGGGGAGCGACCCCTAGGTGACCATTAACCATTGATTTGGGAATAGATTTGCGGTCCATTCCCGACAATTGTCCTGACTTAACCAAACCTCCTGATTAAAGTCGGTGTCAATCGCCTAGTGTGGCGGCCGGTATTAGTGATGTCGTTGGCGCTCACCTCCCGAGCATCACCTCTACACATAACCGCCGGGCCCATACCATTAACCATTGATTGCTTGCACCATTGATGACATCCAGAATAAATCCGAATGTATGAACCATTGAACATATGCATTGAACCATTGATGCAATACTTTGAAAACATTGAACCATTGATGCATTACTTTGAAAACATGAACCATTGATGCATTACTTTGAAAACATGAACCATTGATGCTGTACTTTGAAAACATGTGCCTTTGATCAAGAAATATGGATAGGTCTGGGTTCTTTGAAGAATCATCCATTATAAAGGATATTTCAAAACAAGAATGTAAAGCACTAGGCTTAGAGTTTCAAAACGATTGAATCATTAAGTATTCATGGTTCCAGTTGAAATAGTTTAACCTCACCTCACCTATTAGTAACAGTAGGTAGGATAGATTATGCAGTGCCCTGGGGATTCCAGTGCTCAACCTTAACTCCTGTAAGTGTGTACTAAGGTGAGCTAAGACACACTTCTATCACGAAGCACATAAACATATAAAACAAGTACAGAACATGTAATGACAAGAGAGTAATACCATTTAAGGTATTAGAGGAGGATAACACACAAAGGAATCCTTAAAGTGAGTTATCATTAATGTGGGACTATGATCTTACTATAATCGATTAGGAATTAATCAAATTATGAATCCTATCGCAAAACCTTGGGTTATAAAACAAGTCCTCGAAAGAAAACACATTTTGAAAACACATTTTAGACCCTGGATATGGAAACCCTAGGTGCAAATGTCTATTAAGAAAGCACAAGTTTTAATTCACTTTTACTATTCCAGATTACTATTCACGGATTACTATTCACTTATCGGGTCAAAGGGTCGGGTCAAACCCACACACTAAACACACACTCATGCACACACACGAACACACTCACACACACACGGCATGTACACATACACACACCCTAATTCAATTATGATCTTGATTATAACCTACAGTTTCAAGTTCATGTTATTATAAGCAAGTGTGATCTAGGTTAAAGGCATAACCTATGGTTAACAAGTCTAATTAAAGCATAACATCAAGTTATGAAACACTATTCTATCTTAGGTTATAACATGTGACACTATCAAAGTGTATAACATATAATCAAAGCACTATTCCATTAATCCATATCATATCATAAGCTCAAGTCATAACATATGAGTCATGTAACATTGTAACAATGTAATAACATATCATAGACATAAGTCATAGCATATCAAGACCATTAATCATGTAACATTTATCAATTGAGACCATATAGTAACATGTAACAAGTTATAATATAATTGATCATAGGTTACTATTCCATTGCATAACATGCTTGAACATAATTTAAATATCATAATCATGCATCAATTATCATCATATAATAGCTCCATAACATGATCATACCATATACTAAAGCAATTCATAACATTTCATAGCATACACTAAACAATTAAATCATAATTTACTACTAACAAACATATCATAAAAACTATATAATAAATGCATAAAATAAAATCCTACATGTCTTAGGGAAGACCCTAAGACCCAACCTAAACATAATATAAACATACCATAACATAAAAACATAAACTAAACTAAAACATAACATAAAAACATAACATAAAATAAAACAACTAACCTAGCTAACAAAGGGGGGGAGAGACGGCAAGAGGGGGAGAGGGAGAGAAAGAAAGGGAGTTGTTAACACAACATTGAGCAAGGAAAATGAATGGCATGAGAGCTCTATTTATAGGTGTTGGGAAGCCCCTCACATTGGAAATAAACTTGAGGTAAGGGTATGAGAGCAAAAGTGGATGTCTTCTCTTGGAAGCTTCATCATTCATGAAACAAAATAGGGGCTGCTGGAGGGTAATTCAGTAATTTCGCTGCCAAAACGTGAAGGTAAGAGGCTGGAAGTATAACCATTCCGTCTGGCCAAAAATTAGCTTCGAAACGCATATTCATTCGTCGAAATCGGATTTACCGTTTGAAAGATACATTAGTTTTAGTGAATAAAAGTTTTGAGCTCGAAACTCGACATGAGTGAAAAACGACTTTCTAGAATGATTTTCAAGTCCGGATTGTTTCCAAAATTCAAGAAATAAATCGAGAAGCGTTTTGAGTCCAAAATCAACTATAAAACATTTTACCGTTAAAAAGTTGAAAACGTAGAATGAATAGTAAATTCTTACGTACAAGCGTACGCTTCAAAATTTCGAGCTAGGGTTTGAATCAAGAGTTGTAAAACATTTCAAAAATCTTGAAATAGCTCGAGTAATGCAAATCCGAAGAGAAAACATTTTCCGAATGAAAACCGATCGTAGAAGGAATAGTGAACTAGGGTTTTCGTAAACGTTTTCAAATAAAACAAAGCTCGGAATAGATTTTCAAGTCAAGATTGATTTCAATAGACTCGTTTCGACTCAAGGATCGATTTGACTGTAAACTTGGGTAGGAAAGATATCAGAATCAAAAGCTCATTTTTAGATGAATAGTAACTTTGGTCGGTAAGTTCCCAAAATGCCCTTATGGTTCAAGGAAGGTTTCCGGAGCTTGGAAAACAAGTTCAAAGGATAGGAAAACATGTGATATGAACCTATAGGGTTCCATTGAAGCATTGGGTAATATAGGCTTGGGAAATGAATAGTAAACTGTATCGAAGGTCAAGAATTCCCCCTTAAAACATGTCAGATCACATATGAGCACAAAGTTCATGTAAGAATGCAATGCATGAAGTTTATAAACTTGGATCACGGTCTATAAACGCTTTACCAATGCCCTTAGTTTACCATTTTCATCCAGGCCCTGTTTTGGGCTATTACAAAATGAATCCAATTTATACAATAATTCCAAAATTGATACATATTTCACATAATCTGAATGAAATATAATGTATATAATTTATCATGAATTATAGGAATTTAATAAACGAAAGAATTAAAATAATCCTTAGTCGTGGAAAATTCACATGTGTCGTACGTACCTGGAAACCCAGAAATTGGGGCGTCACAATTCCCTCCCCCTTAAGAGAATCCGTCCTCGGATTCACCCTTCTCTTGTGCAATAAAATAGACGCAATTTAAAATGTAAGATGTAACAATTAATTTCACAAAGTTCAAGTAGGCACGTTGATCATGTGATTTGCCAAGTCATATAAGGTCACTTGATGAGCAATCAATGTCAAGGATGAATGCAACAAATTATCAAATAATTCCTACGACGTTCGACCTAGACTTGACACGACACGACACTAGAACCTCGGTTTTACAACCGGCTCTGATACCAATTAAGATGTAGCACCCCAATACGTAAGGATGCTACATCCCCGCACTATAGGTCGATCCACCTACGAAACCGGTAATCCGTACCCGAACCAACCTATAGCGAACGGGTGACAATGCAAATAAAATGACTGGCTAAGCGGAATTAAATTTATACATGGAATAGAATAAAGTGGAAGCATACTCCATTTACTATCAAATATAACTATTAAAACATGCTAGAACATTGATTAGTTGTTAAATAACTCGTATACTAGTTCACATATCAATATATTATCATTTCCTAAATTACATAACCAGTTGCATTAACAATAATTCCTTTGAAATGATAAATAAATAAATGCACCGTGCGTGGCTCAAATGCAAGGACTCGACTCAGCTCGACTCCCACCTAGAGTGTACCTGCAAGAACACTGCACATATACCGATTTCATGTAAACCTCCATCACTCCAATACACTTCATCACTCTAACAACCTCCATCACTCCAATACACTCCATTAACGGGAAGGTTGCGAGCCTTCGCCGTTCAAGGTAACATGGTAACACGATAATTACGATACTTACAGTGTTAGGATTCTAGAGTTGGCTCCTACGGGTTTAAAAGGTGTCTCCCACACATGTAGCACTTTGCCCCGCAGGTTCAAGAGGTGTCTCCCACACACGTAGCACTTTGCCCCGTAGGTTCAAGAGGTGGCTCCCATGTACGTAGGACTTTGTCCCGTATACACTTAGCTCCTGCGGCTAACGAGCGGTACACGATAGCATGATAATCACGATGCATGCATTGCTTTGCATGATCATGACACTAACACGATAATCACGGTACGCGCATTGCTTTGCACGACTATGACCTTAATCAAGCTACACGCATTACTTCGCAGGGCCTGACTTGCTTGCTGACAGGTGGCACGATGACTCATGGATGCGTGAACGTGCTCATTGATCCAATCTCTGCCCTGGAGAACACTGGACAAGAAACAGAAACTTTTGTGCACTCATGAGACAGTGATTCAATATGGTTACCAAATGTGATACACGACATAAGTATGTAACGAGATAGCATGTATTGATCAATGTGCCATGATATACTTTTACTATGATATGATATTGATCGCATAATAGCATGTTGGGATTAATTAAGGGTAAAGGAATGGAATTGGAATTTCATTCTTTTATGCAGAAACTCACTGCCACTCCAGGGGTCTGGGAACGGCTGTTCCGGTCCTTAGTGTAAAATGGGTAGGGCCGTTCCCAGCTCCCCGAAGTTACTCCCCGAAGATGGGAACGGCTGTTCCGACTTGTAAGCCAAAACGGGAAAGGCCGTTCCCACCCTCGCCGCCATGCAATCCTATTCAAATATGGGAAAGGCCGTTCCCAATAAAAAAGGGAACGGGAAGGGACGTTCCCGTTACGTAGAAAGTACAGAAATAGAGCAGGAAACAGGGGAGTTCACGAACCAGCATCAAACCTCAACAAAACTCATATAACTCAACTCTAAATATTATAATTCATGAAAGGAGATACATATGCAGGCTTAGAGTATAATAAAACTAATATAATTACGTCTATAGCTCATGGATCATCAAGATTTCAAGGCTAAACCTCATAAACATATATGCCATGAAACACCATAATTTCCAAGATTTATGCATGGAATTCAAGTGTAAAGCTTGTAATCATGCTTCTAACATCATATATACAAGTTATTGCAATCAAATCATAACCCTAGCTTCGAGATTTATTATCAAGAAATCCTATATATTACCTTAAATGAAAAGAATGAGATGAAGAAGATGAAAATGGATGATTTAAGCTTCAAAGCTCATAGTTCCTTCAAAATAATAGCTTGGAAGGATGAAATTCTTCTTCCCTTCTTGGAGGGTTTTGTTCGGTTATGGAGGAAGCAAATATGGAGATGATTTTTTATGAAAATGAAGTGAAGTATGTGGAAGAGATGCATACACCGTGATACATTTGGAAAAATATCATATTTGTAACTAAATCCTCCAATTTTATAAGTTATGCAATTAAGGATATGAGGTTTGCAAAACGATCAATTTAGTCTAAGAATATATTTATGCAATTTAGTCCTTGAATTAAAGTGGAAGCACATCTAAGGACAATTAAGAAATTAAGACACATTCGGCAATTAATTAACGTACCAAATGAATCCAATTTATACAATAATTCCGAAATTGATACATATTTCACACAATCATAATGAAATATAATGTATATAATTTATCATGAATTATAGGAATTTAATAAACGAAAGAATTAAAATAATCCTAAGTCGTGGAAAATTCACACGTGTCGTACGTACCTGGAAACCCGGAAATTGGGGCATTACAATTCCCTCCCCCTTAAGAGAATCCGTCCTCCGATTCACCCTTCTCTTGTGCAATAAAATAGACGCAATTTAAAATGTACGATGTAACAATTAATTTCACAAAGTTCAAGTAGGCACGTTGATCATGTGATTTGCCAAGTCATATAAGGTCACTTGATGAGCAATCAATGTCAAGGATGAATGCAACAAATTATCAAATAATTCCTACGACGTTCGACCTAGACTTGACACGACACGACACTAGAACCTCAGTTTTGCAACCGGGCTCTGATACCAATTAAGATGTAGCACCCCAATACGTAAGGAAGCCACATCCCCGCACTATAGGTCGATCCACATACGAAACGGGTAATCCGTACCCGAACCAACCTATAGCGAACGGGTGACAATGCAAATAAAATGACAGGCTAGGCGGAATTAAATTTATACATGGAATAGAATAAAGTGGAAGCATACTCCATTTACTATCAAATATAACTATTAAAACATGCTATAACATCGATTATTTGTTAAATAACTCGTATACTTGTTCACATATCAATATATTATCATTTCCTAAATTACATAACCAGTTACATTAACAATAATTCCTTTGAAATGGTAAATAAATAAATGCACCGTGCGTGGCTCGAATGTAAGGACTCGACTCAGCTCGACTCCCACCTAGAGTGTACCTGCAAGAACACTGCACATATACCGATTTCATGAATACCTCCATCACTCCAATACACTCCATCACTCTAACAACCTCCATCACTCCAATACACTCCATTAACGGGAAGGTTGCGAGCCTTCGCCGTTCAAGGTAACATGGTAACACGATAATTACGATACTTACAGCGTTAGGATTCTAGAGGTGGCTCCTACGGGTTTAAGAGGTGGCTCCCACACATGTAGCACTTTGCCCCGCAGGTTCAAGAGGTGTCTCCCACACACGTAGCACTTTGCCCCGTAGGTTCAAGAGGTGGCTCCCATGTACGTAGGACTTTGTCCCGTATACACTTAGCTCCTGCGGCTAACGAGCGGTACACGATAGCACGATAATCACGATGCATGCATTGCTTTGCATGATCATGACACTAACACGATAATCACCTTACGCGCATTGCTTTGCACGACTATGACCTTAATCAAGCTACACGCATTACTTCGCAGGGCCTGACTTGCTTGCTGACAGGTGGCACGATGACTCATGGATGCGTGAACGTGCTCATTGATCCAATCTCTGCCCTGGAGAACACTGGACAAGAAACAGAAACTTTTGTGCACTCATGAGACAGTGATTCAATATGGTTACCAAATGTGATACACGACATAAGTATGTAACGAGATAGCATGTATTGATCAATGTGCCATGATATACTTTTACTATGATATGATATTGATCGTATAATAGCATGTTGGGATTAATTAAGGGTAAAGGAATGGAATTGGAATTTCATTCTTTTATGCAGAAACTCACTGCCACTCCAGGGGTCTGGGAACGGCCGTTCCGGCCCTTTGTGTAAAATGGGTAGGGCCATTCCCAGCTCCCCGAAGTTACTCCCCGAAGATGGGAACGACTGTTCCGACTTGTAAGCCAAAACGGGAAAGGCCGTTCCCACCCTCGCCGCCATGCAATCCTATTCAAATATGGGAACAGCCGTTCCCAATAAAAAAGGGAACGGGAAGGGACGTTCCCGTTACGTAGAAAGTACAGAAATAGAGCAGGAAACAGGGGAGTTCACGAACCAGCATCAAACCTCAACAAAACTCATATAACTCAACTCTAAATATTATAATTCTTGAAAGGAGATACATATGCAGGCTTAGAGTATAATAAAACTAATATAATTACGTCTATAGCTCATGGATCATCAAGATTTCAAGGCTAAACCTCATAAACATATATGCCATGAAACACCATAATTTCCAAGATTTATGCATGGAATTCAAGTGTAAAGCTTGTAATCATGCTTCTAACATCATATATACAAGTTATTGCAATCAAATCATAACCCTAGCTTCGAGATTTATTATCAAGAAATCCTATATATTACCTTAAATGAAAAGAATTAGATGAAGAAGATGAAAATGGATGATTTAAGCTTCAAAGTTCATAGTTCCTTCAAAATAATAGCTTGAAAGGATGAAATTCTTCTTCCCTTCTTGGAGGGTTTTGTTCGGTTATGGAGGAAGCAAATATGGAGATGATTTTTTATGAAAATGAAGTGAAGTATGTGGAAGAGATGCATACACCGTGATACATTTGGAAAAATATCATATTTGTAACTAAATCCTCCAATTTTATAAGTTATGCAATTAAGGATATGAGGTTTGCAAAACAATCAATTTAGTCTAAGAATATATTTATGCAATTTAGTCCTTGAATTAAAGTGGAAGCACATCTAAGGACAATTAAGAAATTAAGACACATTCGGCAATTAATTAACGTACCAAATGAATCCAATTTATACAATAATTCCGAAATTGATACATATTTCACACAATCATAATGAAATATAATGTATATAATTTATCATGAATTATAGGAATTTAATAAACGAAAGAATTAAAATAATCCTAAGTCGTGGAAAATTCACACGTGTCGTACGTACCTTGAAACCCGGAAATTGGGGCATTACAATTCCCTCCCCCTTAAGAGAATCCGTCCTCGGATTCACCCTTCTCTTGTGCAATAAAATAGACGCAATTTAAAATGTACGATGTAACAATTAATTTCACAAAGTTCAAGTAGGCACGTTGATCATGTGATTTGCCAAGTCATATAAGGTCACTTGATGAGCAATCAATGTCAAGGATGAATGCAACAAATTATCAAATAATTCCTACGACGTTCGACCTAGACTTGACACGACACGACACTAGAACCTCAGTTTTGCAACCGGGCTCTAATACCAATTAAGATGTAGCACCCCAATACGTAAGGAAGCCACATCCCCGCACTATAGGTCGATCCACATACGAAACGGGTAATCCGTACCCGAACCAACCTATAGCGAACGGGTGACAATGCAAATAAAATGACAGGCTAGGCGGAATTAAATTTATACATGGAATAGAATAAAGTGGAAGCATACTCCATTTACTATCAAATATAACTATTAAAACATGCTATAACATTGATTATTTGTTAAATAACTCGTATACTAGTTCACATATCAATATATTATCATTTCCTAAATTACATAACCAGTTACATTAACAATAATTCCTTTGAAATGGTAAATAAATAAATGCACCGTGCGTGGCTCGAATGTAAGGACTCGACTCAGCTCGACTCCCACCTAGAGTGTACCTGCAAGAACACTGCACATATACCGATTTCATGAATACCTCCATCACTCCAATACACTCCATCACTCTAACAACCTCCATCACTCCAATACACTCCATTAACGGGAAGGTTGCGAGCCTTCGCCGTTCAAGGTAACATGGTAACACGATAATTACGATACTTACAGCGTTAGGATTCTAGATGTGGCTCCTACGGGTTTAAGAGGTTGCTCCCACACATGTAGCACTTTGCCCCGCAGGTTCAAGAGGTGTCTCCCACACACGTAGCACTTTGCCCCGTAGGTTCAAGAGGTGGCTCCCATGTACGTAGGACTTTGTCCCGTATACACTTAGCTCCTGCGGCTAACGAGCGGTACACGATAGCACGATAATCACGATGCATGCATTGCTTTGCATGATCATGACACTAACACGATAATCACGGTACGCGCATTGCTTTGCACGACTATGACCTTAATCAAGCTACACGCATTACTTCGCAGGGCCTGACTTGCTTGCTGACAGGTAGCACGATGACTCATGGATGCGTGAACGTGGTCATTGATCCAATCTCTGCCCTGGAGAACACTGGACAAGAAACAGAAACTTTTGTGCACTCATGAGACAGTGATCCAATATGGTTACCAAATGTGATACACGATATAAGTATGTAACGAGATAGCATGTATTGATCAATGTGCCATGATATACTTTTATTATGATATGATATTGATCGTATAATAGCATGTTGGGATTAATTAAGGGTAAAGGAATGGAATTGGAATTTTATTCTTTTATGCAGAAACTCACTGCCACTCCAGGGGTCTGGGAACGGCCTTTCTGGCCTTTAGTGTAAAAGGGGAAGGGCCGTTCCCAGCTCCCCGAAGTTACTCCCCGAAGATGGGAACGGCTGTTCCGACTTGTAAGCCAAAACGGGAAAGGCCGTTCCCACCATCGCCGCCATGCAATCCTATTCAAATATGGGAACGGCCCTTCCCAATAAAAAAGGGAACGGGAAGGGACGTTCCCGTTACGCAGAAAGTACAGAAACAGAGCAGGAAACAGGGGAGTTCACGAACCAGCATCAAACCTCAACAAAACTCATATAACTCAACTCTAAATATTATAATTCATGAAAGGAGATACATATGCAGGCTTAGAGTATAATAAAACTAATATAATTACGTCTATAGCTCATGGATCATCAAGATTTCAAGGCTAAACCTCATAAACATATATGCCATGAACCACCGTAATTTCCAAGATTTATGCATGGAATTCAAGTGTAAAGCTTGTAATCATGCTTCGAACATCATATATACAAGTTATTGCAATCAAATCATAACCCTAGCTTCGAGATTTATTATCAAGAAATCCTATATATTACCTTAAATGAAAAGAATGAGATGAAGAAGATGAAAATGGATGATTTAAGCTTCAAAGTTCATAGTTCCTTCAAAATAATAGCTTGAAAGGATGAAATTCTTCTTCCCTTCTTGGAGGGTTTTGTTCGGTTATGGAGGAAGCAAATATAGAGATGATTTTTTATGAAAATGAAGTGAAGTATGTGGAAGAGATGCATACACCGTGATACATTTGGAAAAATATCATATTTGTAACTAAATCCTCCAATTTTATAAGTTATGCAATTAAGGATATGAGGTTTGCAAAATGATCAATTTAGTCCAAGAATATATTTATGCAATTTAGTCCTTGAATTAAAGTGGAAGCACATCTAAGGACAATTAAGAAATTAAGACACATTCGGCAATTAATTAACGTACCAAATGAATCCAATTTATACAATAATTCCGAAATTGATACATATTTCACATAATCTTAATGAAATATAATGTATATAATTTATCATGAATTATAGGAATTTAATAAACGAAAGAATTAAAATAATCCTAAGTCGTGGAAAATTCACACGTGTCGTACGTACCTGGAAACCCGGAAATTGGGGCGTTACAATTCCCTCCCCCTTAAGAGAATCCGTCCTCGGATTCACCCTTCTCTTGTGCAATAAAATAGACGCAATTTAAAATGTAAGATGTAACAATTAATTTCACAAAGTTCAAGTAGGCACGTTGATCATGTGATTTGCCAAGTCATATAAGGTCACTTGATGAGCAATCAATGTCAAGGATGAATGCAACAAATTATCAAATAATTCCTACGACGTTCGACCTAGACTTGACACGACACGACACTAGAACCTCGGTTTTGCAACCGGGCTCTGATACCAATTAAGATGTAGCACCCCAATATGTAAGGATGCCACATCCCCGCACTATAGGTCGATCCACATACGAAACGGGTAATCCGTACCCAAACCAACCTATAGCGAACGGGTGACAATGCAAATAAAATGACAGGCTAGGCGGAATTAAATTTATACATGGAATAGAATAAAGTGGAAGCATACTCCATTTACTATCAAATATAACTATTAAAACATGTTATAACATTGATTATTTGTTAAATAACTCGTATACTAGTTCACATATCAATATATTATCATTTCCTAAATTACATAACCAGTTAGATTAACAATAATTCCTTTGAAATGATAAATAAATAAATACACCGTGCATGGCTCGAATGCAAGGACTCGACTCAGCTCGACTCCCACCTAGAGTGTACCTGCAAGAACACTGCACATATACCGATTTCATGAATACCTCCATCACTCCAATACACTCCATCACTCTAACAACCTCCATCACTCCAATACACTCCATTAACCGGGAAGGTTGCGAGCCTTCGCCGTTCAAGGTAACATGGTAACACGATAATTACGATACTTACAGCTTTAGGATTCTAGAGGTGGCTCCTACGGGTTTAAGAGGTGGCTCCCACACATGTAGCACTTTGCCCCGCAGGTTCAAGAGGTGTCTCCCACACACGTAGCACTTTGCCCCGTAGGTTCAAGAGGTGGCTCCCATGTATGTAGGACTTTGTCCCGTATACACTTAGCTCTTGCGGCTAACGAGCGGTACACGATAGCACGATAATCACGATGCATGCATTGCTTTGCATGATCATGACACTAACACGATAATCACGGTACGCGCATTGCTTTGCACGACTATGACCTTAATCAAGCTACACGCATTACTTTGCAGGGCCTGACTTGCTTGCTGACAGGTGGCACGATGACTCATGGATGCGTGAACGTGCTCATTGATCCAATCTCTGCCCTGGAGAACACTGGACAAGAAACAGAAACTTTTGTGCACTCATGAGACAATGATTCAATATGGTTACCAAATGTGATACACGACATAAGTATGTAACGAAATAGCATGTATTGATCAATGTGCCATGATATACTTTTATTATGATATGATATTGATCGTATAATAGCATGTTGGGATTAATTAAGGGTAAAGGAATGGAATTGGAATTTCATTCTTTTATGCAGAAACTTACTGCCACTCCAGGGGTCCGGGAACGGCCGTTCCGGCCCTTAGTGTAAAATGGGAAGGGTCGTTCCCAGCTCCCCGAAGTTACTCCCCGAAGATGGGAACGGTTGTTCCGACTTGTAAGCCAAAACGGGAAAGGCCGTTCCCACCCTCGCCGCCATGCAATCCTATTCAAATATGGGAACGGCCGTTCCTAATAACAAAGGGAACGGGAAGGGACGTTCCCGTTACGCAGAAAGTACAGAAACAGAGCAGGAAACAGGGGAGTTCACGAACCAGCATCAATCCTCAACAAAACTCATATAACTCAACTCTAAATATTATAATTCATGAAAGGAGATACATATGCAGGCTTAGAGTATAATTAAACTAATATAATTACGTCTATAGCTCATGGATCATCAAGATTTCAAGGCTAAACCTCATAAACATATATGCCATGAAACACCATAATTTCCAAGATTTATGCATGGAATTCAAGTGTAAAGCTTGTAATCATGCTTCTAACATCATATATACAAGTTATTGCAATCAAATCATAACCCTAGCTTCGAGATTTATTATCAAGAAATCCTATATATTACCTTAAATGAAAAGAATGAGATGAAGAAGATGAAAATGGATGATTTAAGCTTCAAAGTTCATAGTTCCTTCAAAATAATAGCTTGAAAGGATGAAATTCTTCTTCCCTTCTTGGAGGGTTTTGTTCGGTTATGGAGGAAGCAAATATGGAGATGATTTTTTATGAAAATGAAGTGAAGTATGTGGAAGAGATGCATACACCGTGATATATTTGGAAAAATATCATATTTGTAACTAAATCCTCCAATTTTATAAGTTATGCAATTAAGGATATGAGGTTTGCAAAATGATCAATTTAGTCCAAGAATATATTTATGCAATTTAGTCCTTGAATTAAAGTGGAAGCACATCTAAGGACAACTAAGAAATTAAGACACATTCGGCAATTAATTAACGTACCAAATGAATCCAATTTATACAATAATTCCGAAATTGATACATATTTCACATAATCTTAATGAAATATAATGTATATAATTTATCATGAATTATAGGAATTTAATAAATGAAAGAATTAAAATAATCCTAAGTCGTGGAAAATTCACACGTGTCGTACGTACCTGGAAACCCGGAAATTGGGGCGTTACAATTCCCTCCCCCTTAAGAGAATCCGTCCTCGGATTCACCCTTCTCTTGTGCAATAAAATAGACGCAATTTAAAATGTAAGATGTAACAAATAATTTCACAAAGTTCAAGTAGGCACGTTGATCATGTGATTTGCCAAGTCATATAAGGTCACTTGATGAGCAATCAATGTCAAGGATGAATGCAACAAATTATCAAATAATTCCTACGACGTTCGACCTAGACTTGACAGGACACGACACTAGAACCTCGGTTTTGCAACCCGGCTCTGATACCAATTAAGATGTAGCACCCCAATACGTAAGGATGCCACATCCCCGCACTATAGGTCGATCCACATACCAAACGGGTAATCCGTACGCGAACCAACTTATAGCGAACGGGTGACAATGCAAATAAAATGACAGGCTAAGCAGAATTAAATTTATACATGCGATAGAATAAAGCGGAAGCATACTCTATTTACTATCAAATATAACAATTAAAATATTCTATAACATTGATTATTCGTTAAATAACTCGTATACTAGTTCACATATCAATATATTATCATTTCCTAAATTACATAACAAGTAACATTAGCAATAATTCCTTTGAAATGATAAATAAATAAATGCACCCTGCGTGGCTCGAATGCAAGGACTCGACTCAGCTCGACTCCCGCCTAGAGTGTACCTGCAAGAACATTTCACATATACCGATTTCATGAATACCTCCATCACTCCAACAACCTCCATCACTCTAATACTCTCCATCACTCCAACAACCACCATCACAAGAATACAGTCCATTAACGGGAAGGTTGCGAGCCTTCGCCGTTCAAGGTAACATGGTAACACAATAATTACGATACTTTCAGCGTTAGGATTCTAGAGGTGGGTCCTATGGGTTCAAGAGGTGGCTCCCACACATGTAGCACTTGGCCCCGCAGGTTCAAGAGGTGGCTCTCCCACACGTAGCACTTTGCCCGTAGGTTCAAGAGGTGGCTCCCATGTGCGTAGGACTTTGTCCCGTGTAGCACTTAGCTCCTACGGCTAACGAGCGGTACACGATAACACGATAATCACGATGCACGCATTGCTTTGCATGATCATGACACTAACACGATAATCACGGTACGTGCATTGCTTTGCACGACTAGGGCCATAATCAAGCTACACGCATTACTTTGCTGGGCCTGACTTGCTTGCTGACAGGTGGCACGATGACTCATGGATGCGTGAACGTGCTCATTGATTCAATCTCTGCCCTGGAGAATACTGGACAAGAAACAAAAACATTTGTGCACTCATGAGACAATTATTCAATATTGTTACCAAATGTGATACATGGCATAAGTATGTAACGAGATAGCATGTATTGATCAGTGTGCCATGATATACTTTTACTATGATATGATATTGATGATATAATAGCATGTTGCGATTAATTAAGGGTAAAGGAATGGAATTGGAATTTCATTCTTTTATGCAGAAACTCACCGCCACGGGTCTGGGAACGGCCGTTCCGGCCCTTAGTGTAAAATGGGAAGGGCCATTCCCAGCTCCCCGAAGTTGCTCCTTGAAGATGGGAACGGCCGTTCCGGCTTGTAAGCCAAGATGGGAAGGGACGTTCCCACCCTCACCGCCATGCAATCCTATTCAAATATGGGAACGGCCGTTCCCAATAACAAAGGGAACGGGAATGGCCGTTCCCGTTACGCTGAAGGTACAGAAATAGAGCAGGAAACAGGGGAGCTCACGAACCATCATCAAACCTCAACAAAACTCATATAACTCAACTGTAAATATTATAATTCATGAAAGGAGATACATATGTAGGCTTAGATTATAATAAAACCAATATAATTACGTCTGTTGCTCAAGGATCATCAAGATTTCAAGGCTAAACCTCATAAACATATATGCCATGAAACTCCATAATTTCCATGATTTATGCATGGAATTCAAGTCTAAAGCTTGTAATCATGCTTCTAACATCATATACACAAGTTATTGCAATCAAATCCTAACCCTAGGTTCGAGAGTTATTATCAAGAAATCCTATATATTACATTAAATGAAAAGAATGAGATGAAGAAGATGAATATTGTAACACCCCGAGCGGTGGGGCGCCACACCCCCGCACTATGCCCCGACACGTGTACGAAATGGGAAATCCGCACACGCACCAAGTCACAGCGAACGGGTGACAAACCAAAATCCAACCTAAGGCTAGGCGGTCTAGACCCTGTACAGAGTACGCAAGAGAAAACAAAAGCAGAATGCGGAAGCATTTCAAAATATGAACTTTCAAAAATTTCATGCAACCAACTGAATTCATACAATCCAGAAAATAAATAAACATCAACTAAACGGGTTCAACTAGTTCCACTCACCTGTCCTAACCTGTCCCGAGTGCATACAATCAAAACGGGTTCAACTAATCCAAGCCCTGTCCTAACCTGTCCCGAGAAATTCATATATTCAAACTTAAACATAAATCTGTTCGTAGTGGCATAACAAAGCGAATAAATTAAACTTATACATTAAACAAATTAAATCAAATTCAAACGAATGCAAAACCTATACAAACACAAAGACCGACTCAACCCGAACAAAACGAAAGACTTGACTCAACCGCCTAGCTCCAACGAGCTCCAAAGCAAACCTACAACTCAAACAAAAGAAGGGGAAAAAGAAACAACGAGGAGGGGTCAGTCCTAACGACTGGTGAGGGAGCTAACACACGCACCCATACATATACATACGAGCAGAGCATATAGCAAATTTAAAAGTTCATGAACCGGGGCATGGTTTTTGCAATCTAAAACATTTTCTCGTGATAGTAAATATATAAAAGACTTTAAGGCACAGAGGCCAAAATCAACCAATTTTATTAATTATTAATCCATTCCCGTTTCACGAACCATTTTCATAATCGAAATCAAACTAACTCGGCGATAACGAGTTTCGAACCAACATACTCCTTTCATAACCATAATCAAAGCGAACAAAACATACAAAATTCATAAACAATCCTCCATCTCCGGTTGGGGATGAGGATGGCCATCCTCAACCCCGTTCTCTCGTCATAAGTGTTGAGTCGGGGGATCCTGCCTGCTCCTTCGATGGCCAGCCCAAAGCGCTCCGTCGGCATAGGAGACCTACGTCTCCCGGTGGTGGAGTCGTGTTGATGTAAGAGCCCGGCGACCCCATGGTCGACCCGAGAATCACATACCACTTCCCCCGGGCCCATTCATAGTTCATAATTCATAATTCATAGTTTTAGTTAATTTCGAAATTTCATAATTTTCCGACATATCTCCAGAGTCGTAATCTCGCTATTTTGAAAACGTTCACACATGCCAACCCTTTTCAAAACAAACAAACGTAAAATACATATACGTATACCAAACCGTTTTTCAAATGATTTCATAACAAAGGGGTCATTTGCCACAAAATACATATCCGAACACATATCTATATACATATATATATATAGTTCACATGCAGGCTTCAAAATACACGTAGGGTTTTAGGTCGCTTTAACTAAAAGAGAGAAAACCTCACCGTACACCGACAAACACGGAAAACACAGGCCAAGAAGTCCCACTAAAACCCAGACAGCGGACAGACACTCCCTGGACAACCCCTGAACAACTGAACAAACAACACAGACTTAGACTCCAAAAACAACCAAACAGACGCACAGCCATGTCACAAATACAAATGATACAACATATAACCCATATTTATTCAATCAAGTCATTCAGAGCATATTTCAGAAAAGCCATCAACCAATTTCAGAAAATACCAAACACGCCGGACTTCGTTGACGAAAAAGCAAACTAAATTTCAAGGACGAAAACTGAAATTAAATGCAAACCGTAAAACGAAAACGAAATCCGAACATACCGTTGGAAAGCCCGTAACGAGCCCTATGAAAGCCCCACAGCCAAAAGCCGAAAAAGTCGCCGAAAAAACGGACCGCCGGTCCAGAGCCGGTTCGCCACCGGTTCACCATCGCCGACCGGTTCTCGTGCCGCCACCACCACGAATAGCTCGGACTCGACATCAGGAATAACTTTTGTGAAGAAGTCATCACTAAAACCGGCCGGAAAATGGCCGAACCGCCACCCCAAAGCTGCGCCGCTGCTACCTTGTCGGAAAACCCCATTTCTGGTCACTTTCTTGCCAAGCCAATGCCGGAAATGGAACCAGGAGCCCGAAAAACCTTGGAAACCATTGAAGTTCGTCGAAAAAGGTCGCCCGAGGCGGCGGAATCGCGCCGCTACAGTAGCGCCACCGCCTGCCGCCGGCTTAGGGTGGCGCGTGCGGCCTCCTCGCCGCCCTGAAGGCTGCGCTGTCTGCATAGAAAATTACGCCAGGAAGTCTTCTTGTCGGGCCTGGGCCACGTGTAGCCGGAGGATGGCCGGAAGCTGCCGCGAATGGGCGGTGAAGTGGCGGCTCCGCCACCCCCCACCTGCGCGCCTGAAAATCCACCATATCTCTGCCACCACTCGTCAGTTGGTCGAGATCTTCGTACGGTTGTGACCACGTCGTCGAGCTCGTCAAAAAGCACTATTGGTTCGTCGAAATCCGTCGAGAAACGAGCGAGTTTGAACTAGTGTGTGTTTGTGCATGTGAATAGTGACTGGATCGCTGTGTTGCGGGAGAGAAGACGAGGAAGCTGAAGCTGACATAATGGCACGAATAACGATGAAGAAGATATTTAACCCGGACCTCACGTGAAGAAACGATCGGCAGAAAGGGGTAACGACGTCTGAATTGGACAAACTCAGAGTCTACGGACTCGTTTCGCTGCCCTGAACGCGTTAAAGGGGTCCAAGAGGAAGCTTTATTTCAAACCCACCGTTGCACACACATTGTCAATTTTTATAATTCAAGATTCAATCTAATTAAAACTTCCCTACTCCAAACCATACTCATAATTACATATGCAAGATAATTAATTCAATCAAGGATCACAGTTACAACACGGTATTAACACTAACTCTATAAAACGGGTTATCTTACATAGTAACTCAATATATATATATATATATATATACATACAACATTCATTCACCAACCCAGCTCAAAACAATTTACAGGAATCCAATTAATAGGCCCTAGTCACACATTCCAATTTATACAAATATTCATAAATGGAATTCCAATTCATATCTAGAATCATTTTTGTAAACTTTCAAAGATCATTTTAAATATAAGAGTTACGGTCCAGGGGTTACATTCCAATCACTAATAATTTTAAATTCAATATCTACATTTCATATCAAGATTATGAATTACATTATTAGTTTGACAAAAGTGTTGTTTCCAAAAATCAATTTCACAAACTCCTCAACTAACTCAAATTAGAAGCAAATTATAAATAAACAAGCTAAATTTCCGAACCAACTCAACACTAATTAGTCAAAAAGAGAATTCAATTGTCATTAGAATTCCATTATTACAAAAGTTACTTCATATAACAAAACTTCTGGCAATCAACTAATTAAGCAAGTCGGCTCTAATTGTTTATTTCACTAATTAACAATTATTCACACTGAACAAGGACAATTCGTGTATATCGTCCGAAATACCATCACAAAATTATGATTCGCATAACAATACCAAAATTCAATTAGACCATACATCAATTACACTTAAATAAAATGTGAGAAATTGCCAGAAAAGGAAATCTTGGCTACCGGCTCAGGTTGCTAACAAAATCTGAATTTGAGAAACGAAGACAGTCGGTTGCTGGGCGTCGGAGGTCTGGCTGGGTAGAGTGGAGTTTGGCCTGAGCGACGCGGTTCCAGTGGTGATCAGTGATGAAGGAACTGATAGTGTTTGAATGGTGGCTGATTTGCAGAGACTCGGCGGCAGAGTGTTGGCGTTGCTCTTGGCCCTTGAAATGGGAGAGGAAGAAAGTGGATGTTCGGTGGTGGAGATGGTGGTCGGCTTGCTGTTGTGACGGTGGCGAAGGAGGTCCTAGCTCCCTTTCTTCAGATCTGATGATGAGGGAATGGTGGTGCGGCAGAGGATCACCGAAGTAGACAGCCGGCGGCGGGAGGAGTTCTCGGGCCCCTTCTGTTCTGGAGATGAGAAAGAAAGAGAAAGGGGTTGGTGGTGGTTATCGGCGAAGCAAGGGTGGTGGCTGGGTCACGGACAGATCCGTTGCTGGTGGTGGAGAGGCGGAGATGGAGGAGTGTTGCTCTGCTATCTGAAACTGAAAGGGGATCTGGGGAAGAAAAGCTTGCGCAGCTGCTGGTGTTCGTAAGGGGATGAAGAGGAAGACAGAATGGCTGGTGGTTCGATGGTGGCTGCTGGCGGCGCGGTAGAGTTGTTGAGCTTGTAGGGCTGAGATGGGGGGGGGGGGGGGTTCTCTCGCCTTGTCGACGAGATAGCGGCGGCGGAGAACGCCGGAGAAGAAGGCGTTGCCGAAGAAGACGGTGGTTGGCACAGCAATTGCTGCGCTGCTGCTGCTTATCGGAAGTGGGAGAGAAATGAAATGGCAGCACTAGGGTTTCTCGGTGTATAAAGAGGCCATTCTTCCAAAATTGCAAACAAGTCCCCCAAGAAATTAGCTGATGCGATTAAGTTCACAAAATTCAATTAGGGTTCAATTCGATCCAATTAGAGATTAGAAAATTATAAAAGTACCCCAAGATTTAGAGTAGAGCCCAATTAAGTCCAAATTGAATTTCTCATAATTAAAAATAGATCCCCAACTTTTATTAATCTCAAATTAGCCCACATAATTTAAATTAAGGAGCAATTAGGCACCAAACACATATTTCAATTGAGTCCGCATATTTTCATAAGTTGCAATTGAGTCAATTAAACTATTAAAACATAATTAAGGCAATTCAAGCACAAGCAGAGTTAAATAAATAACAATCGAATCGCACGAAAACGACATCGTATCTTGTTCCGAAAATGCGGGGTGTTACAACCTTCCCCCCTTAAGAGAACCTGGTCCCCAGGTTCCACTGCTTAGCTGGAAAAGCTTCAAGTGACAGTGTCTTAACCCTTCTCGAGGAGTTGCGTAAAACATAGCCTCTGTTGTGAAGTTTACTCTCATTGTCTTTACCGAACCTTTCTCGTGATGTCTCGTTGCCATTGGGATCCATTCGAGTACTGGACCGTTGCTTTCATCAAGTTGTTCATCATTCTTGTAAGACGAATAGTTGTCACTGCTCTCAACTTCGATGGCGCCGCAAACTCGTCACTGCAGCCCGTAGCCAGGACAACGCGTAACGCAATCACAACAAACAAGAGAGAATCCCATCTCTCAGCACAAAACGTGAGAGAACCCCGTCTCTCGAAAACAGAAAGCGAGAGAACCCCGTCTCTCGATCACATAAGAGAGAGCCCCGTCTCTCGAGCAGACAATTGAGAGAACCCCGCCTCTCAGCCTAAGTTGGACAGATTCCAGCATCTTCCAACATTCTAGTTCAAGAAATTCAAACATTTCTCAAACCCCTAAATTCGAGAGAATCCAGCATCTCCCGAATACCCAAGTACAAGAGAATCCAACATCTCTCGTGCACAAAGCTTAGAAAGAATCCAACATCTTTCTATCACATAAGTAGAGAATTCTGTGACTCTCTAACACATAAATCCACTGATCAGTTATTCATACATACCAACATCAGAATATCACTTGATGAAAGGTATGCGATGCATGTTTGGTGTACCTTATACAACTGATATCGGTGTCCCTTGAGTATAGATTCAACGCTCATACCTCGACTCAAGGGGGATATCGCGATGGAATCCCTGTAAAACAAGGTCACAGTATATGTGTATGTTATATGCGAGGTTAGTGAGCAATCAAGGGAGCTTTAAATCACATAGACATGCTTAATCCACATAAACACGTAACTTATTCATTTCAGTAATAGTTCACCAGAAACAGATATTCCAGGTTATCAATGCCAGATCAGGTAGCCACGTTATCACAATCAGAACAACGACAATCATCACACGCATCAAACAAAACAAGATAAGCATACTCAAGCGATGCATGTATGTAAATGCCATGAATGCTTGGCGTACCGATCACCGTAGTGTCAAACTCTTGACAGGAAGTTGAGACGAAGTGGTAGGAGTTGATTAAGCCGATAAGGATGCAATCTTCGTCATCTGAACTTCTTGTCCTAAATCTTTTGATGTGAAGAGGCAATTCAGCAATGATGTCCATCATCCAACTCTCTACTAAACCATAATCCTTGCTCAACCAAAATCATCTTCAGTTTCTCCCAAGAATTCTCATTTATGTGTTAAATCTTAGTCTGCTCATCTTCAAGGAGTTGTCCATGATTCATTTGTCAACCAGATATTTACCTCAGAGTTTCGTTGGATGATCGTGGTGCTAAGCAATTCCCAAAGCAATCCATGGTATATGATTCTGAAACTTTGTATAAAATCTTTTGACACCTATGTGATCTATTCCCATCTCAGCAGAATCTTAGATCTCATCTTGAAGAAACACCCAGAGAGCTAACAACCAATCTTGTCTTGTCGTTTGTTAACTCTAAACGACACCAAAACCTTCAATACTCATCGTTGGTTTGTAGCTCGTTGCTTAAGTTAGCACCAACATGGCTACTTAACCACATCCCTTGAACTTGATCGAATCGAACTTGATCGGATTCTTCTACATTAACTCGTTTCCATCAACAAGGTGACTACTTCCAAATGAACGAATCATCAAAGCGAAAGTTCATCAACCTCCTTCAAATCGGTTCTACTTGATCAGATTCTCTTACATTGACTCATTTCCCTCAACAAGTTGACTACTTTCAAATGAATGAATCCTCAAGGCGAAAGTTCGTCAAACTTCATCTATCAATTGACTTTAAGGTAGTAAGTCAATATAGCAAATCTCATTCCTTCAACTTAAGGATGTAACACCCCAAACGGAGGATGCCACATCCCCCGCACTAAGATCCAGACCCGGTCACGAAATGGAAAATCCATGCCCGAATCCGAATCATAGCGAATGGGAGACCAACTCTGAACATTTTTCATGAACATTGATCTTGGTAAAGAATCCTTTCATCTTCGAATTATGGTATGTTTTCGTTGTAGTGCCAATAGGAGTGTTGACGGAGGGAAATTTTCAGTGTTGGCTCTTAGGGCACCCTGAAATTCAAACACTAAATTCGATGCATGCGGATTAAGATGCAAATGAAATGTAACAAGTATATCACGTAAATGCAACAATTAGTTGTAATTTAAAAAGCACATAAAATAAGATGTTGCATAATCAAAGTCATAATGTGCACACAATCATATAATCACGAAACAATTCATGCCGAAGGGTCAAAATATCAAGTCAAACAAATGCAATGCGCAGTTATCCCTATGCCGTATGACCTAGACAGACTCAACACGACTCAAGAGCTCGGTTTTGCAACCTAGAGCTCTGATACCACTTAAAGATGTAACACCCCAAACGGAGGATGCCACATCCCCCGCACTAAGATCCAGACCCGGTCACGAAATGGAAAATCCATGCCCGAATCTGAATCATAGCGAACGGGAGACCAACTCACGCACTAGGCTAGGCGGATCTAACTTGACAAACTCAGGGTGCGGAAGCAATTAAACCAACAACAATAGATAGCGGAAGCATTCAAAACAAAACATGCAAAGCAGATGACGGGTTCAACTAGCATAAATACCTAGTCCCGAATCAATTCATAATCCAACATAATAAGTAGCATACGTACCATCATAATATCTACTAACATCCAAATACTAGCTTACTAACCCCACACGGGTTTAAGTCTAAGTAGAACATAAACATAACCTTCAAGTGTGAAACATAAATACATAACATAAATAAAGTATGCGACAAATGCATCCTAATACCAACTAGACTGACAAGTGTGACTCAAGGGACTCACTTCCGCCTAGCTCAAGCCAAAAGGAGACCTGCAAACTAAAAGATAAATGAGGTGTCAGTCAACTGACTGAGTGAGGGGGCTAACGCACACCCACAATATACATATACAGAGCACAACACATATCAAAAGGGTGGATTCATGAACCGGGGATAGGTGTTGCATACCAGAACATTTCAAAACAACCCAAAATAGATATAGATATAAGTTTAGAAACCACTTTCAGAAGACTCTATCCCGATTCATAAATCCCATAACAGATCATAACATATGCTCGGCGAGTACGAGCTTCCAACCTTAACTCCTCATATAATAACAAAACATAAATAACATACCACCTCAACTCCGGGTGATGGTAGGGTTGCGCGACACTAACCATCCATACAGTCGAGGGGAGTGCTGATTGCTACTCATACCCTCAGGACTCCGTTTCCCAACCAAACCTCATGGTGGGTCCCGGTAGATCCTTTTCATACAGATGGAGACTACGCACAGGTATATCCCCGACGGCCCGATACCGTCCCGGGGGCTCCTTACCCGTAGCTCCTGGGCCCCATAAGAGAACATAACATAACATAACATATGCCAACTTTCATGGCAATCTCGCTACAGAATCAGAACACAACTGGGTTTTTCCAGAATAGCTTACATATGCCTCAAAAACTGGTTTTATATTTACACCTTTCCTACGCGATGGAACTTTAAGCCTCATGACCTCCATCCACGCAGGACTCACACAAGATCATCAACATATCATATTCAACACATATTTAATCGTATATATAGTATATAATCGCATGCGGGGATTGAAATCATCATCTTGGGGTCATAGGTCATTTAACTATACAAAATCCTAAACCTCACCTGAGAAGCGTCAAGATACGGGAATTGACAAGACGGGTGCGTGCTTGACCAGGCTGTCTACGCCCTGGAGATCACTGTACATAAAGGAAATACAGTGTACTCGTGAGACACGACTCAATATGATACCAAGTAGGACGCACGGCAGTGGTATGAGAAAACGTGTCATGAATACAGAAATTATAAAGTGGTATGACATGTCACGAATGTCTTCTTATGCACATTTAATGTCTCACGTAATAAATAAATAGGCATTGAGGTCATGTGCGAATCATAATTGCATAATTGAAGACAACAAAATGTACGAGCAAGTTTAAGAATCAACCAAAGTCGTATTATATTCAATAACCTCATACTCAGATTACCCAACTAAATTACAAGCAATTACATTTAATTTATATGATAAATTCAATCTAAAGCATAGCACTTACTCCTCTTGTACCAACACAATTTACTCAAGATCCAAGCTTTATTTCAAACCCACCGTTGCACACACATTGTCAATTTTTATAATTCAAGATTCAATCTAATTAAAACTTCCCTACTCCAAACCATACTCATAATTACATATGCAAGATAATTAATTCAATCAAGGATCACAGTTACAACACGGTATTAACACTAACTCTATAAAACGGGTTATCTTACATAGTAACTCAATATATATATATATATATATATACATACAACATTCATTCACCAACCCAGCTCAAAACAATTTACAGGAATCCAATTAATAGGCCCTAGTCACACATTCCAATTTATACAAATATTCATAAATGGAATTCCAATTCATATCTAGAATCATTTTTGTAAACTTTCAAAGATCATTTTAAATATAAGAGTTACGGTCCAGGGGTTACATTCCAATCACTAATAATTTTAAATTCAATATCTACATTTCATATCAAGATTATGAATTACATTATTAGTTTGACAAAAGTGTTGTTTCCAAAAATCAATTTCACAAACTCCTCAACTAACTCAAATTAGAAGCAAATTATAAATAAACAAGCTAAATTTCCGAACCAACTCAACACTAATTAGTCAAAAAGAGAATTCAATTGTCATTAGAATTCCATTATTACAAAAGTTACTTCATATAACAAAACTTCTGGCAATCAACTAATTAAGCAAGTCGGCTCTAATTGTTTATTTCACTAATTAACAATTATTCACACTGAACAAGGACAATTCGTGTATATCGTCCGAAATACCATCACAAAATTATGATTCGCATAACAATACCAAAATTCAATTAGACCATACATCAATTACACTTAAATAAAATGTGAGAAATTGCCAGAAAAGGAAATCTTGGCTACCGGCTCAGGTTGCTAACAAAATCTGAATTTGAGAAACGAAGACAGTCGGTTGCTGGGCGTCGGAGGTCTGGCTGGGTAGAGTGGAGTTTGGCCTGAGCGACGCGGTTCCAGTGGTGATCAGTGATGAAGGAACTGATAGTGTTTCAATGGTGGCTGATTTGCAGAGACTCGGCGGCAGAGTGTTGGCGCTGCTCTTGGCCCTTGAAATGGGAGAGGAAGAAAGTGGATGTTCGGTGGTGGAGATGGTGGTCGGCTTGCTGTTGTGATGGTGGCGATGGAGGTCCTAGCTCCCTTTCTTCAGATCTGATGATGAGGGAATGGTGGTGCGGCAGAGGATCACCGAAGTAGACGGCCGGCGGCGGGAGGAGTTCTCGGCCCCCTTCTGTTCTGGAGATGAGAAAGAAAGAGAAAGGGGTTGGTGGTGGTTATCGGCGAAGCAAGGGTGGTGGCTGGGTCGCGGACAGATCCGTTGCTGGTGGTGGAGAGGCGGAGATGGAGGAGTGTTGCTCTGCTATCTGAAAATGAAAGGGGATCTGGGGAAGAAAAGCTTGCGCAGCTGCTGGTGTTCGTAAGGGGATGAAGAGGAAGACAGAATGGCTGGTGGTTCGATGTTGGCTGCTGGCGGCGCGGTGGAGTTGTTGAGCTTGTAGGGCTAAGATGGGGGATCTCTTGCCTTGTCGACGAGATAGCGGCGGCGGAGAACGCCGGAGAAGAAGGCGTTGCCGAAGAAGACGGTGGTTGGCACAGCAATTGCTGCGCTGCTGCTGCTTATCGGAAGTGGGAGAGAAATGAAATGGCAGCACTAGGGTTTCTCGAGACAATTAGGACCCAAGGGACGCCCAAGACTTATTTTAGGGATATAACCCTCAATTTCTTTTCCATTTTTTTTTATTCTCTATTATCTGACGTGGTTAATAATCACATCATAACTTTCAAAATCAGATCTCCCACCCAAATCAAACCCTAATTTCTTCTTCGTCGTTTCTTCTTCTCTCCTTCTCTTTTTCTCTTCTTCTTCTCTCTTCTTCTTCTCTCCTCTCCTTCTCACATTCTCTCATCGCGATTCATCTTCTCACCTTCTCCCGCCGCCGACGTCTTCTGCAATCGCCTCCATAGTTGTCTTCTCGTCGTGGATTCATCTTCTGCAATGGCCTCCGTCGAATTCGTCTTCTGCATCGTCGTGTCTTTATCTTCTGCAACTATTTCTGACTGTATTCTGCAATTGAAGATCCAGAAATCTTATCGTCTTCTTCTTCTACTCTTTTGCATTTTTTTTTTTTCAGATTTCTTCAAGAAATCAAGTACGTGATTTCTATAATCCTGCGATTTCATGAATCAAGCGTGTGATTTCTTCAATCGTTCACGCGATTGCAGAAATCGCGTGAGCGATTGTGGAAAATCGCTCATGCGATTTCTGCAATCGCGTGCGCGATCCAGTGATTGAAGAAATCGCTCACGCGATTTCTGTAATCGCGTGCGCGATCGAGTGATTGAAGAAATCGCGCACGCGATTGCAGAAATCGCTTGCGCGATTGTGAAAAATCGCTCACGCGATTTCTGTAATCGCGTGCTCGATTTCTTTAATCACTAGATCGCGTAGAAATCGCTACGCGATTTCTTGAAGAAAAATTAATAAACCAAATCTGGATCTTAAAAAAATAAAAGAAAATAAATAAAAAATAAAAAATTGAAAAATAAAAATAATTAGAGAAAATAAAGATAATAAAAGAAAATAAAAGAAAAAAAGAAAAGAAAAAAAATCGAGTGTGCGATTTATGAGATCGCTTACTCGATTTGCCCACGTGGAAAATAATTATATTTAATATTTATTTTATTAGACAAAATTGAGAAAAGGGTTATGTACCCAATTCTTTTGAAACTAGGGGTTACATAACTAAAAAAACACTTGGGCGTCCCTTATAACCGAATGCCCCGGGTTTCTCGGTGTATAAAGAGGCCATTCTTCCAAAATTGCAAACAAGTCCCCCAAGAAATTAGTTGATGCGATTAAGTTCACAAAATTCAATTAGGGTTCAATTCGATCCAATTAGAGATTAGAAAATTATAAAAGTACCCCAAGATTTAGAGTAGAGCCCAATTAAGTCCAAATTGAATTTCTCATAATTAGAAATAGATCCCCAACTTTTATTAATCTCAAATTAGCCCACATAATTTAAATTAAGGAGCAATTAGGCACCAAACACATATTTCAATTGAGTCCGCATATTTTCATAAGTTGCAATCGAGTCAATTAAACTATTAAAACATAATTAAGTCAATTCAAGCACAAGCAGAGTTAAATAAATAACAATCGAATCGCACGATAACGACATCGTATCTTGTTCCGAAAATGCGGGGTGTTACAGTAATAGAAAGGGCATCGTTTTAATTCCAACTCCCTTATGTGATTTAAACTGTTTTATGTAGCATGTATATTAAAACTTGTGGTTATGGAGTGGCTCCCACATATCACGCATAAGATAGGAAAACGCATGATCATCTCATATTACTGTCATGTTAGGACATGTTATCTGCTAATTGCTTTTGTGTAATGCATTTATGTGGAACTACATTAAACAAGAATAATTAAAATGGATAACTGCACATGTTGGTGAGGCCAAAAAAACCTGGACAACCCTCTAGTATTCGAAAATCCCATAAATATTAAGCAATATCAAAAAATAGGTATTTTGTATAAAGTGAAAACTTTAAATAAAATTCTTAGCATTTCATCAATAGGATTTAAGTTTAATAGGAGATGTAGTTGTTGGCCACGAGTTGTGGGATGACTATATAAAACATATTAGTTCTTAGTTTCCTGATTGATCACACTTAGTGATCAATATTTCGTAACTAATCTTGGGGAGGACGATGTGTAGCACCCCGAGCGTAGGGCACCACATCCCCCCGCACTAGAGTCCGACATGTGTAACGAAATGGAAAGTTTGTACACGCATCAAACAATAGCGAACGGGTGACAAATAAAACTCACACTCTAGCTAGACGGCCTAGACCCTCAATCAAAGTGCATATCGAAATCAAGAATATAGCGAAAGCGATTAAACAGTCATATCAAATCCCAAGATCCTCATATATATCAAAACAGATCCATACTAGCAAGCGGGAGTCAAATACACATGTACAATGCCCATCCGGGGCCAAAATATAACAAGTACCAAAGTAAAGTACTCATAATGCATATCTCCAAAATAGATGATAAGTATCAAAGCTAATAACCACTACAATGCATATGCGACTTTAGCTAAACCACAAGTAAGACTCGACGAACACTTGCCGCCTAACTTGACTCAAACTGTACCTGCAACTCAAAAGAAAAGGAGAAAAAAAAAAGAGAAATAACACGAGGGTTAGTCCTAATGACTAGTGAGGGGGCTAACACACGCACCCATGATACGTGTAGAGCAAAGCACTTAACAAAATTCATAAAGATCCATGAACTAAGAATGGTTTTTGCAAGCTAAAACGTTTACCTGTGATAGTATGTATATATATACATAAAAGAAGTTAAGGGTCATAGGCCAAACTCACGAGTTTTAAATATTTAGGAATCCATTCCTGTTTCATAGATCATACAAATTCACACAGCTCGGCGAGAATGAATTATTCCTCCAACTTCCACAAACAAAGGCATAATCAAAACGAAATCATAAACCTTCCTTTCTCCGGGGTGATAGAAGGGTTGACGGCCCTAGCTATCGGCAAAATGCACACGAGACAAGGCGTAATCACCTCCTTGAAACCTTCGACGGATTTCTTCCTCCGGCTCAAGGGAAACACCCTTTCTCAACCTCCAAAGGTTGGGTGAGACTCTCAAACGGAAAGTGTTGATGGGAGAGCTCGGCGACCACACGGTCATCCCAAGATACCATACCACTCTCCGGGGCCCAAACACATAACTCAAACGGCATAATTTACACGAAGCTTATCTTTCAAGATTCAAATCTCGCTTACACACACACACTTATCAAAGGTTTTCAAATTAAACGTAAAATAGCTTACATGTGACGCCCCGTGTTCTCGAAGGGTGTCCTGACGATATTAACAAGTATGTCTCTACACTTGTGTGTGTTTAATTTAAGAGTTCTTGAATTATGTGATTCAATGTAAATCACATTTAATATGTGATCATTCGGGTTATTCTAAAATTATTTGTCAAGTTGATTTTATATCCATCATGTTACTTAACTTGTTTAATTTCGGTTTACTCGAATTCCTTGAGATTAATTATCAATCATGTGTTTACGAAGTGTCGTTAAATTGTACGAAAGGTTTCTAAAATTAAATTGAATTAAACTCTAATTGGTAAATCCCTTGCTTTCATTTTAATTTATAAAATTAATTCGGGGCTTGAATGTTTATTCGTAACTTTACCGATTTTATTTACGATTATTCGTACGCGATATTTCTCTTTGCTACGCGATAAGTTTACCCGGTTGTATATAGCTTGTGCACAAGACACATTTCTCCAAAATCTCCTTTCTCTCTCTCTCTCTCTCTCTTCTCTCTCTCTCCTCTCCCACTCTTTCTCCCACGGTCACTATGCGCGGCTTCGTTTACAAGCCCATAACTCGATCGTTTCTCGATGGAATTCAACAAACGAATAGTCCATTTCGATTATCTCGGTGAGACGTACGCAAGAGTACCAATTTCACGGCCTAACGATGAATTGTGGCGGAGTTATCGCCGGATTTCAGTAGCAGCGGCGGAGGTGTCAGACCCCCGCCACTTCGCCGGCCTTTCGCGGCAGTTTCTGGCCACCTCCTTGATGCACGCGCCCCATGCCCAGAAAGTAGACTTCCCGGTGCATCGTTTGACATCGGCGGCGCTGCCATCCGGGCTGTGACAGCGCCGCACGCGCTGCCTGAAGCTCTCGGCGCGGCGCCCGTCACTGTAGCGGCGTAATTCCGCCCCTTCCGGCGGTGGTTTTCGACGGGGCTTGATGGTTTCCAAGGCTTTTCGACCCCCTGAGTTCATTTATGGCATCAATTTCACCAGATTTTTGCCGTAGGTGGTGGTTCCGCCGACTTGTGCGGTGGAAGAATATTCGACGGCCAACGGGGGCCTTTTCCGGCCATCTTTTGGTCTCGGGCTCTTCACGAAAGTTGTTTGGAACAACGAGAACTATTGGCCATTGATCACGAGACTCCAGATTTGGCGGTTTGGCGGTGGATCGCGGCTGTGCAGCGGCGGCGCTAGCTCCGAGGATTTTTTCGGCGAGCTACCTTAGGGCTTTCGAAGAGCTCTTCACGGGTAAGACAATGCCTTTTACAGATCGCATTTTGGTTCACCGGTTTGGAAGTAATTTGAGTTTGAAGATTTTAGGGTTTTCGTATTCTTGGATCTAAGATCTAGGACGATTGGTTTGGAATTTCCAAAAATTGATCGAGGATTCGGAACGGGCACGAAGACTTCATTCAGGATTGATTTTTCGGGATTTTTCCGGCGACCTTCGGCGGCGGCCCGGCCAAATTCCGGTAGCTACAGTAGTGGCCTTCCGGCGGCGCCTGGTCAAAATGTTCTTCTCGTTGTGGTGAGTTCAACGCCACTCTCCGTTCGTTAATCGGACACTCCATCTATTTATTACGAATTATTTTGCATAATTGTGATTATTTGAATTAATTGTTTTAAGTGCAAATAAATTGGTTATTGTTGATTTGTTGATCGAGATGTATTCCAATCGTATACGAAAACATGTATTGAATGGATTGTTATATGCATGAATGTTTCGATTTACAATTTGAATCCTGATGTGATGAATTTATACTATGTGTTTAGATATGAAGGGGTGTTAGTGTAATATCTATAAACTAATCTCTTATGTGACTAAATGAACTTGAATGATATTTTAGAAGAACGAACATGTTGTGATTTCTCTACATGAATTTGAGACGTTCTCAATGTTATGTTTGTTGTAAATTGTGTTTCAAATATAAAATTGAGATACATGAAAGATGCTTGAACAACTTGAGACTTGATGCATGATAGGAGTTAGAATTGTAATATCTTGATTTACTCTTACTACTCGAAAATGGTATAATATGAATTAAGATAAATTGATAATTGTCATGTTTGTAAGTAATTAATTCCTAGTTGAATAATTGTATAAACACCTTAAACGAACAATTATGCTTAGTAATCAACTAAGGGGATGTATGTGTGATAATTCTAAACTTTTATAAATGACTTAGGGGATGTAAGTGTAATATTTATGAAACTATGAATGTGACTTGAGCTTGTGTACCAAACATGTTGTGAAGTTGTAAAGTATGATCTTAAGTGAATTAAATGCACTCTTTATTTGTATCAAGCATGCCATCTACGTACAACAACTTTGTATGTTTATATGATCAAGTTGCTCTTACTTATGCACTTTACAACTCGACATGAACTTGACACTTAATTGTAATACTATCATTGAACCCTGTGACATTGGATGATTTAATATGCATTTTGTGAATACATTGACTTCCTAAATTGATCTTGTATCTTTGGATATGGAATTGCGTGCCGGTTGCTTGTAAATATGACCTTGTTGAGCATTGATATGCCTTGAATGACCACGACACCTTATCCAAGCACAACATGAACACTTATGCATAACCACGATCATGTTGAGCAATGTCGTGCGTCTTGTTTGGTTCATATAGAGTCTAAGTCTGGGCTTCTGTATGTCTTGTCACAGAGTTTGGTGGTGCTGGTGGGCCCCAGGTTTAGAGTGTTTGGCCCTTCACACTCTCAGACTTTACTTTCACGAGGTGAGGTTTAGGATTTTGTATAGTTATGCGACATATGACCTTTACATGCTGATTTCTACCCTTGTATGCAAGTATACCTTACTATAAATACGTATGTGTTGGATATGATATGTTTATGACCTTGCGTGCGTTCTGTGTGGATGGGTGCTTACGGACTTAAATTCCATCGCGTGGGTTCTGCGTGGATGGGTGCTTACGGGCTTAAATTCCATCGCGTGGGTTCTGCGTGGGTGGGTGTCTACGGGCTTAAATTCCATCGCGTAGGAATGTATAAAAACAAGTTTTTGTGGCAAATGTAAGCTATTTTGGGAAAATTCAGTTGTGTTACGATTCTGTAGCGAGATTTGCCATGAAAGATTGGTATCTGTTCTGTTCTGTTCTGTTCTATTGTGGATCCGAGGAGCTACGGGTAATGGGGCCTCCGGGACGGTTAGGGCCGTCAGAGTTTCAACCATGTGCGTAGTTTCCATTTGAGATATCATTGCGCGACCTTAGGGTGATGAGGGAGGCGTGATATCTTGAGCCTTCGGCTAAGGCCGGGGATGACTCTTGTGGGTTCGCTACCCCCTTGAGATCGAGTCTATTTTAGACGGTTTATTCTGGATGGTTTGGGGACCGTACATCTCCTCCATCATTGGTGTAGAGGGTGGATTGATTTTGATTTATGTTCTGAGGAGAAAAGGTGGGAAGCTCGTACTCGCCCAGCATGTATTCTGTTTAGGAATTATGAATCGGGATAGAGTTTCTGAAATGTTTTCTAAACTTATATATCTATCTTTTGGGGTACTTTCGAAATGTTTTGGTATGCAACACCTATCCTCGGCTCATGATTCCTACTTTAATCTGTGTTGTGATTCTATATATACATACAGTGGGTGTGCGTTAGCCCCCTCACTCAGTCAGTTGACTGACACCTCATTTTATCTTTTAGTTGCAGGTTTCTTTTGGCTTGAGCTAGGCGAATGTGAGTCTTCTGGGTCACACTTGTCGGTTTAGTTGGTGTTGAGATGTATTTGTCACATACTCTATTTATGTTATGTATTCTTATTTCGCTTTTGGAGATTATGTTTTATGCTCTACTTAGACTTAAACCCGTGTGGGGTTAGTATGCTAGCATTTGGATGTAATTTAGCTATTCTGCTGATACTTATATTGGTTTATTACGTTGCGATGAGTTGAGATTCGGGACTAGGTATCTATGCTAGTTGAACCCGTCACTTATTTTGTACGTTGATTTAATTGCTTCCGCTATCTGATGATAATTATTTAATTTGCTTCCGCGCTCTGAGTTTGTCGTGTTCTTAGATCCGCCTAGCATAGCGTGTGTGTTGGTCTCCCTTTTGCTGTGGTTCGGATTCGGGCATGGATTTCCATTTCATGATCGGGTCTGGGTCTCAGTACGGGGGATGTGGCATCCTCCGTTTTGGGGTGTTACATTACATACGTATACAAATCGTTTACAAAGACTTATAACAAATGGGACAAGCCCTCAAAGTATATATCATACACATATCTAATGTATAATATACATAACTCGAATGCGGGATTCAAAACAAGTAGGGTTTTTGGTCATTATATCTAAAAGAACAAAACCTCACCCTTGTAAACGTGTAGTGGTGAGAAAGGAGTATGAAACGGACGCCTAAGAAGCTAGCTCGTCATCAACGGGAACGTCCTTTGGACAAAACAAACAATAAAGGATACTCTTAGACTCACAATGTACCAAATACACACTGAGAAAATGTAGATAAGTGTAAACGATGCAAATGAGATGGAATGAAATACATCAAAATGACAAGTAGGCCATAAGTGACCATATCTTGCACGTTTCATATCAAAATGATCCATAATTTTAATGTAATAATCACAACACATATTAGAATATGTTCCTAAAATATATAAGTCACGTATGAAGCAAGGAAGCAAGTAACCAAAGGAAAGAAATGAACAAACGGCACGGAAACACACAAGAGAGGGGCTAACGACTGTTAGCCATGTCAGAAACTCAGACCTGGACTAACGGTCGTTACCTTCACAAAACACTAAGGGGGCTAACCCCGTTAGGAGGGTTAGAGACCTAGGCCAAGGTATTAACGCTCGTTAGCTTCCAATACAAAGGGAGGCCCTAACGGGTGTTAAGGCTGTGTTGGGCTGAAATGGCTCAAATTTCAGCCCCCAAACACCTCAAAAGCTCAAGGCTAACCAAGACAACACAAAGTTAACACATATATGCAAGAAAGGGTAGAAAGAATTCATGCATTTCAAGTTATTAAATGGTCTAAACTTGCAATAACTCATTTTAGGAATGGAAAGAGAACAAGTTCTTACAAAACCTTCAAAATCCATTAATGGAAAAGTTATGTATTCTCAACTAACACCTAAAGAAAGTTCATATAAGTCATAAATGATGTCTTAGGATCAATAGACATGCTTCATATCAAAAAAATCTACAAGAAAGCAAGCTAGAATCATCAAAGTTCTCTAAACCCTCATTATTCATCACATTAGCCATATATTACTCAAATCATGGTGAAATCTTGCAAAGTTGAAGTTAAAATGATCACAAAGTCATTTAGATAACAAATATTAACTTACCTCCTTGATTTGGACAGAAATGATGGTGATTAGTGTGACGCCCCAATGTTTCGACCGTACAGTTATAATTGAAGTGCTCTCTATTTGCGCATTCAAATTATTATAATTATGTGATTATATGTTTTACTTTTATATTATTTGAAATTCTTGAATATATGAATTATTTGAATTGGAATTTATATGAATTCTTGAACTATATGCACTTATGGAACTAGTTCGTGTGTCGTTTCTTTATGATTTAAATTCAGAAATTCGTGGAAATTTAATATTATGAACGTGTATTTATGCTCGTTTTACATTTTTGGATTCATTTTCTTGATTTTTGAATTTATTTTGAGTTTTGGAACCAAAAGGGGGGCTAGCAGGCAATTAGCGTACCCTTGGTTCCGAGTGTGATATCTTGAGCTTGGGAACTCGGATTCGAGTTCCGTCAAATTCGTTGGGCTCGTATCGATGATTTGAGTTCAATGAACTAATCCTTATATTTTTCTAATACTATTTGAAGCCCCAAAATTTAACCGAAATGAGACTCGTCCGTAAAATTGCCACGCTTCACCATTTTTGCCATAACTCCCACCATACTTGACCAAATTAACCATGGTTGGACTTTTTAGAACGCTATTTCAAGCATATATCAGCCACTAACAGCCCCAATTCGAACCACACTCAAAACAAAGGAGAAAAACTCAGCCAAAGCCCTGCTCTCCAGTCCCATTTCGCCACTTTGCCTACCAAGGTTGGAGATTTTGAGTTCAAATTTCTTCGAACCTTCAACCAAATCAAGAGGTGAGTATAGGACTGTAATATACATTCATTGGTGATCATTTTGAACCATGCATCCCTAATTTTGAGCTAGTATTAATGGAGTTTTGATGCCATGAATGAATAGTTAGGTTTTGGATTGATTTCTTGATCTCTTTGATTCCTTGGAGCTTTTGATTGATTTAAAGCATGAAAGTGATCACTTTGACTTCCTTGTTGCATTTATGAACTTAGTTTTTATGGTAGTTGAGTATTGAATGATCCACCATTAATGAACTTGTCTCTTGAGCTTGAAGATATATTTCTTGATCATTCCTTTTCCTTTATTTCCCTTGAATTCATGATCATACATGATTGTATATTGAATTTGACTTGATTATATGATCATTGGTTTCCTTGGAGTGTTGGATTCCTTGCCTTTCCTAGCTTTTGGAACAGGGGTTTTATGTTAATGGAGTTTTGGTTCGTTGGAAATGAAGAAGAAGAGAAGCAGGGGAGGATCGCCTGACGTCGTTAACGCCCGTTACCCATTTTACCTATAAAAACCCTTAATTCCCGTTAACAACCCTAGAGGAAGCCACTGCCTCTGTTAACCCCCATTAACGCTTTTGGTTTGGAAATTGTTAACCCCCATTACCACTCTCTTCACTTTGAACCGTGTGTGTGTGTGTGTTATATTTAATTTATGCTTATTATATGTGAATTTTATGTTCTTTCATGACTTAATTACATGGTTAAATTGTTAAATTATGTGTTCTAATTTATGTTTTTAATTTATGACGTGATTTAAGTGCTCATACGAATTAATACGCTATAACGTGGCCTAAGTGTTTATATATGAAACGTTAAGTACTTTCTTGCATTCCTTGGATGTCTTAAATGAATCCTCTTGCCTTTATGCTTAACATTTGCATTGTATACATGTTCGTACCTATGTTATGATCAATGTATCAAACTTATGGCCCGTTTTAATATGAATCATGAATGTTATGAAACGTTTGAACGTGAAGCCTTTAAGTGTGGAACTGATTGAATGAGTTACTTGGTTATATGATACCCTAACATGATTTCTACTTCTTATCCACCTCATATCATGTGCATAACATGCCGTGCATCATATATGGTCATTTTGAGTCTCACTTCACTTTCCTTGCACAGATTTGGGTCCAGTTGGCGACGTGGCCGAGCGGTAAGGTCCTTCTGCCGTTTCTTTTGTCATTCAAGGTGGGTTTCTCTTCTATTAGTTAAACGACCTTATATATTCCCAATGTGTAATGTTTTAAGCCGAACTATTATATTTATATATCGAGTCTTTTAAAGAGTTAATGATTTTAACGTTAAGCTTTTTCTTATTGAATACCCTACCTAATGATTTGGCGAGACATGAATGAATGGACGGGCCCTGGGACTTGGTACATATGGCTATTCGGGGAGGCAAGGGCCGACGGTGATCCTATGTGCTAATCCCAACCAAACTTCGGTGATATCGGCCCTCGCTAGGAGGTTAGCGAGGAATGGGAACTGGACTTTTAGGGATTTATGTACCCCACTAGCCACAATGATCGAGGTGGCCGGGTCTTGTAAGCCCGTCCATCGCCCGGAGAAAAAAGGAGTTTAATTGAATGATTAATAATGATCGAATGATTATGATTGATCGATTGAATATGCACGGAAGATTATATACGTGAAAACCTAATGAACACTTTAATGATTACACAAGGTGGAGGTTGGAGACTTAGCCTTCTCACCAGGCTCACAATAACCTATTGAATGAATAAGATTGTTATAATCCCGGTTGATGATTTTCTTGTTTTACCCACTTGGGAATCATTTTAAAACCTCTTTCGGGATTATAACTTGCATGAACGCGCTTAAATTCCACATTATTTATATATTATGCCCCATTTTTATACCCACCAATCCTTTTTAGACTGTACCCATTTGGTTTTCAGTTTGTACAGATTTTAGGAGTTGCTAGGCGGGAATTCAAGTTTTAGATGCCTTACATTCGAGTCTAACATCTCTTTCGTTATTACACTCATCTCATCTTGGTATTACGAATATTGATTATGTATATGATGGGCGTACATGTTAGATTAGACCATGATGGCAATTTTGAATACTTAAACGTATGTATTATTTATTTTTTGAGCTTGAATGCTCATTGTATATATATATTGATCTTGTTTTGCTTCCGCTCTTGCATTGCTCTGTTTTAGTACTTTTGTTATCGAATGGTTTAAGGGTTAGTCCCGCCTAGCATAGTGTGTGTGTAGTGTCCCTGTTCGTCATGATTTAGCTCATGTATGGATTGTCCATTTCATATAAGGGTCGGGTCTCGGTGCGGGGGATGTGGTACCTTACGCTCGGGTGCTACAATTTGAACTCAAAATCTCAAGACAATGAATAGTGAACCTTTTCTTCCTTCTTCGTCTTGGAGATCAGATTTTGGAGGCTATTTTCTCTCTCTTGTTGAGTTAAGCTCGAAATGAGCTGAGGGAGGGAGGTAGAGAAGGGAGTTAGTGGGTGGTGGGGCTAAGAATTGGTCAAAAAGGTGATCAAGTGAATAAGTTATGGCCATTTAAGTCAACGGTGGTACTTCTGGTACAAGTTGCTCGTTTCAGTTGAATTTCGGAGGATCAAAATGGCTTAAAAAAAAACACGAGGTTAGGTTCCACATCTTCCAAATCTCGTTACGAGTCCAAGCCTCTTCCGGAATTCGAATCCGGATAGAACCCAAGGTACGCCAAATGCTCTTTAGCCCCCCTTTTCTGTTCCATTGAATAAAAACGAGCTAAAACCAAGCCAAATAAGTTTGAAATCACATAACGAGCACATAATCATGCTCATAACTTAAATAATTAACATATATTAAAAATTCACAAGAAACGAAATTAAATTCGGATACAAATAGAGCAGATTACAAGGCAAAAGGGCATAAACGTTCAAAAAAATTCAAATTCATACTCAAGTAAATAATTTCATGTAAATTTAAATAATCAAAAAGAAATTAAAATATCACATAATTTCATAAATAAATAATTAAATTGCGCATGTATCACACCCGTAAAGTCATACCTGAAAGTCGGGATGTTACAAACCCCCCTCCTTCAAAAGGACATGTCCCCAGGTCCGAAGTGAGGTCTTGAAAAGCTCAGGGTACAATTGTTTCATTTTCTCCTCGGTCTCCTAAGTGGCTTCTTCGGATTTCTGATCACGCCACAAGACTTTCACCAAAGGAATTTACCGGTTTCTCAACTCTTGCATCTTCCGGTCCAAGATTTCAACCGGGTGCTTCTGGATTATCAAATTTGGCTCTAGTTGTACCTCTTCCACAGGAAGTATAGAAGACTCATCGGGATAATATTTCCGAAGCTGAGAGACATGGAAAACATTATGAATCCCGATCAAGCTCGATGGTAAGTCAAGTCTGTAAGCTACTTCCCCAACTCGTTGAAGAATCTCAAAGGGACCTAAGTAGCGCGGGTTAAGCTTCCCACCTTTACCAATCTGAGCAAACCTTTTCTAGGAGATGCTTTTAACGAAACCTTATCTCCCAATTCAAATTCTAAGGGTCGTCTTCTTTTATCCGGATAACTCTTCTGTCGGTCCTGAGCTACCTTTAACCTCTGTTGGATCACTTTCACTTTCTCAATGGTATCCTGAATCTCCACTGGTTTCTTAGCCCTGTTGAGCTTACCATCCTTGGTCCACCCCCACTCATCAATGTCCCAAAATAGAGGTGATCGGCACTTCCTTCCGTACATTGCCTCATACGGAGCCATACCAATCAATGCTTGAAAGCTATTATTGTATGCGAACTCGACCAAGTCCAAATGTTTATCCCACGTGTCTTGATAATCTAAAGCACAAGCATGAAGCATGTCCTGAAGATATTTTATTAATCTCTCAGATTGTCCATCCTTATGTGGGTGAGATGCGGTGCTAAAATAGAGCTTCGTACCCAAACATTTATGCAATTCTTGCCAAAAACTCGCCTTGAACCGTGGATCTCTGTCTAAACCAATACTGACCGGTATACCATGTAATCTAACAATCTCCTTGCGATACAACCGGGCTAGCTTAGGCACTTTGTCGAACATCCGGACTTTGAGAAAATGGGCCGACTTCGAGAACCGATCAATTATGACCCAAATCCCATCGAAACCTCCTTTGGTCCTTGGCAAGCCGGACATAAAGCCCATTGTCACTTGCTCCCACTTCCATTCGAGAATTAGAAGTGGTTGGAGATTTCCTTCGGGTTTTTAGTGCTCAGCTTTCACCACTTAGCATGTTTGACATCTTCTCAAGTAGTTAGCGACGTCTCTCTTCATGCCATTCCACCAATATAAAGTCCTCAAATCCTTATACATCTTTGTAGTACCGGGATGTACTGTATAAGCCGACCTATGTGCCTATTCAAGAATCAACCTCTTAAGCTCTTCCGGAATGCAAACCCAAGCTTTGAACCGAAACAACCCTGAATCATCAAACCCAAACTTGGTTTCCGGATCAATCCTTGCCTTCGCCACCAATCTCTAAATTTTCGGATCATTAGATTGAGCTTCAATTAATCTTTGTTTCAAATCCAGTTGAATAGAAATATTCGCCAATCGAGCCTTTGAAACTAAAACCACTGAACTCTGCTTATTTGAACCTGCATCCAAACTTGAAACACTAGCTTTCCGGCTCAAAGCATCTGGAACCACATTAGCCTTACCCGGGTGGTATTGAATCTGACAATCATAATCCTCCAGGAGCTCGACCTAACGTCTCTGCCTCATGTTCAAATCCTTCTAAGTGAACAAATACTTGAGGCTTTGGTGGTCGGTGAACATATCAAAAGTAGCTCCGTAGAGATAATGGCGCCACTTCATCAAAGCAAAGACAGCTACATTAAGCTCCAATTCCTGAGTGGGATAGTTCTTCTCGTGATCTTTTAACTTTCTATAGGCCTCGGCTACAACTTTGCCATTCTGCATCAACACACAACTGAGACCTTCCTTTGATGCTACGGTGTAAATTGAGTAGCCTTCAGAACCCTCAGTTAGGGTTAAGACTAGTGCCATAGTCAACCTTTCCTTAAGAGTTTGAAAGCTCTTCTCGCACGCCTCATCCCACGTGAACTTAGCCTCTTTCTTTGTTAACCGGTTCAACGGGAAGGCAATCCTCGAGAAATCTTTCACAAAGCGCCTATAGTTCCCCACCAACCCATGAAAACCTCTCACTTCTGAGGTATTTTTCGGTTGCTTCCATAGTATGACTGTTTCTATCTTCGTCGGATCCACTTCTACACCTTTTCCCAAAATGAAGTGACCCAAAAACGAAACTCAATTAATCCAAAACTCACACTTGCTGAACGTGGCGAACAGTCTATACTCTCGAAGCGTTGACAATATCTTTCTCAAGTGCTGCGCGTGCTCTTCCACAGACCTCGAATACACCAGAATATCATCTATAAAGATGACAACGAATTTATCGAGGTAATGCTGGAATATTCGGTGTATCATATCCATAAATGCAGCTGGGGTATTTTGTAAGGCCGAAAGGCATGCCCACAAACTCAAAATGCCCATAACGAGTGTTGAAACCCGTCTTCGGTATGTCTTCCTCCCGGATATGTAACTGATAATACCCTTGCCTCAGATCCAACTTGGAGTAAACACACGAAGCCTGAAGGAGATCAAACAACTCTTCAATGTGAGCAAGTGCATATTTGTTCTTAATCTTAACCGGTTCAGCTCACGGTAGTCAATACACATCCGCAACGTCCCATCCTTCTTTTTTACAAACAGGACGGGAGCACCCTACGGAGAAGTGCTCGGATGGATGTAACCACACTCTAAGAGCTCATTAAGTTGCATCTTCAACTCCTTCAACTCAGCCGGAGCCATCTTATAGGGAGATTTTGTATAAGGTTCCACTCCGGGATAAAGATCGATTACAAACTCAATGTCCCAATCCAGGGGTGGAGATCCCAAACTCTCCGGGAACACATCGAGAAATTCCTTTACAGTCACTGTATCCTCGAGCTTGGCCTGATCCTTCGGTTTATTTAAAAGATAGGCCACATAGCCCGTCGCGCCATCCCGAAACATCCTATTAGCTTCCATGAAGGAAACAAATGGGCAGGTCTTCAACTTTGGACCCAAAAATACCATAGAACCCAAAGTAACCTTCTTAGCAAAACAATCCATCATCGCTTGGTGCCGGAACAACTAATCCATTCCGAAAATAGCCCCATACCTCTTCATGGGCATCTCTATCAAATCTGTTGGGTAGTCTTGGCCCTCGACACTCAACAGGCACTCTCGGAACACTCGGTCCATCACTAAGCTCCCCCTGAGAGGAGAACTTATCTCAAAAGAATCAGCAACACAAACAGCAGGCAAGGAAAGAGTAGGAACAAGCCGGGAAGCAATAAAAGAATGCGTTGCCCCCGGATCAAATAATGCATGCAATGGAATACCATGTATGCTAATAACACCTTCCACAACGGTATTGGCATCGACCTCGGAATCCTCTTCCTCTCCTTCCAAAGCATAGGCCCTAGCCTGAATGAGGGCTCTCGGAGGAATAGTATTTAATGGCTGATGGGCCTTCTTATTCGGACAAGCATTAACCATGTTACCGGATTCTCCACATCCATAACATCTTCCGGCATGTCTCCTTGGTATGGTTGGGGTCCTTGCAATAAGCACATTGTATTGGCACCGGTAGAGTGGGTACAGCCGGTACAGGAGGTCGGGCTTTCTTGTGGAAAGTATTAGAACCTTGGGGCTTGAAGACCGGCGGCCCACTTTGATTGGCGGCCTCTTACCCAAGTTTGATCCGGAGCCCGAATCTTGACCTGAAGAATAAGTTGGGGGCTTCAACTTCAACCTATGAGCTTTCACTTTTAGTGCCTTCCTTGTAGCCTTTTCCCAAGTGTCCACCGTAGCAGCTTTTAGGGCATATTGAATCTCATTTCTCAATCCATGAACAAAATTTCAAGCTTTTTGATTGTCATCATTGGTGATGTGGTGAGCATACTGGGCGAGTCTTTCAAATTCCAAGATATAATCCTCAACAGACCAGTTCCCTTGCTTATACTCCATGAATTCTTGGAGTCTTCTTTCTCGGGCACTCGAGGGAATATACTTTTGGCGAAACTCTCTTGTAAAACTTTCCCAATTAAACTCTTCACCCATCCTCTCCAATCGGGTGCTAATAGCTTTCAACCAATTGGATGTCGGACCTTGAAAAAAATGAGCCGTACAAATAGCTTTCTCATGAGAACGTGCGGGGCATATTTCCTCAAATCCCGAAAATTTCTGACAACCATTCTTCAGCTTTTATATCATCACCCTCGTGCCACTTTGGAGGATTATTATTTCGGAACTCCCTAAAAGCCGGTGTAACCAATCCCTCTTGTGCTTCTCCATAAGGGTTATTTCATTGATTCTGTTGTAGTTGATTAAGAAGAGCCTGAACAATATTTTTGGCATTCAACGGTGGTGGTGGTGGTGGTGGTGCTTGTGGAGGAGGGTGATTTAGGTCCGGTGTCTGTTCCCTATCTACTCTCCATCATGGAGGTATCTTGAAAATCACAAGTCAGGAAAATATTGATGCATGGGGTTCAGTATATGTTCGTGTAAACAAACAATACAAATTTAAACAATTAAATCACATAAATATGTAAGTGAATGCAAATAGTCACATAGTCCTAAGTCGAACGACCTAGACAGACTCAACACGACTCTAGAGCTCCGGTTGTGCAACCAAGAGCTCTGATACCACTTTAGGATGTAGCACCCCAAGCGTAGGGTACCACATCCCCCGTGCTAGAGTGTGAAACGTGTAACGAAATGGAAAGTCCGTACAGGCATCAAACAATAGCGAACGGGTGACAAATAAAACTCACACTCTAGCTAGGCGGTCTAGACCCTCAATCAGAGTGCACATCGAAATCAACAATATAGCGGAAGCGATTAAACAGTCATATCAAATCCCAAGATCCTCATATATATCAAAACAGATCCATACTAGCAAGCGGGAGTCAAATACACATGTACAATGCCCATCCAGGGCCAAAATATAACAAGTATCAAAGTGAAGTACTCATAATACATATCTCCAAAATAGATCATAAGTATCAAAGCTAATAACCACTACAATGCCTATGCGACTCGAGTTAAGCTACAAGTAAGACTCGACGAACACTTGCCGCCTAGCTCTACTCAAATTGTACCTGTAACTCAAAAGAAAAGGAGAAAAAAAAAAGAGAAATAACACTAGGGTTAGTCCTAATGACTAGTGGGGGGCTAACACACGCACCCATAATACTTATAGAGTAAAGCACTTAACAAAATTCATAAAGATCCATCAACCGAGAATAGTTTTTGCAAGCTAAAATTTTTACCCGTGATAGTACGTTTATATATACTTAAAAGAAGTTAAGGGCCATAGGTCAAAATCATGAGTTTTAAGTATGTAGGAATCCATTCCCGTTTCATAGATCATACAAATTCACACAACTCGGCGAGAATGAGTTATTCCTCCAATTTCCACAAACAAAGGCATAATAAAAACAAAATCATAAACCATCCTTTCTCCGGGTGATAGAAGGGTTGACCGCCCTAGCAATGGGCAAAATGCACATGAGACAAGGCTTAATCACCTCCTTGAAACCTTCGATGGATTGCTTCCGCAGGCTCAAGAGAAACACCCTTCCTCAACTTCTTAAGGTTGGGTGAGACTCTCAAACGGAAAGTGTTGATGGAAAGCTCGATCACCCCACGCTCGTCCCAAGATACCATACCACTCTCCGGGGCCCAAACGCATAACTCAAAAGGCATAATTTTCACAAAGCTTATCTTTCAAGATTCAAATCCCACTTACACACACACACTTACCAAAGGTTTTCAAATTAAAAGTAAAATAGCTTACATACGTATACAAATCGTTTTCCAAGACTTATAACAAATGGGACAAGCCCTCAAAGTATATATCATACACATATCTAACATATAATATACATAACTCGCATGCGGGATTAAAAACAAGTAGGGTTTTAGGTCATTATATCTAAAAGAACAAAATCTCACCTTGTAAATGTGTAATGGTGACAAAAGAGTATGAAACGGACACCTAAGGAGCAGGCTCGTCGTCAACGGAAAGGTCCTCTGGACAAAACAAACAACAAAGGATACTCTTAGACTTAAAATGTAATAAATAGAAGCTCGACAAATGTAGATAAGTATAAATGATGCAAATGAGATGGAATGAAATACATCAATGTGACAAGTAGAGCATAAGTGACCATATCTTGCACGTTTCATATCAAAATGATCCATAAATTTAATGCAATACTCACAATACATATTTGCATATGTTCCAAACATATATAAGTCACACATGAAGCAAGGAAGCAAGTAAACAAAGCAAAGAAACGAACAAATGGCATGAACACACACAAGAGAGGGGCTAACGGCCGTTAGCCCCTACTCCTCTTCCTGACCCTAACGATCGTTAGCCAGGTCAGAAGCTTAGACCTGGACTAATGGTCGTTACCCTCACAAAACACTAAGGGGGATAACCCCCATTAGGAGGGTTAGAGACCCAGGCCAAGGTACTAACACCCGTTAGCTTCCAATACAAAGGGAGGCCCTAACGCCCTACGCTGGGCTGAAATTGCTCAAATTTCAGCCCCCAAACACCTCAAAAGCTCAAAGCTAGCCAAGCTAACACCAAGTAACACATATATGAAAGTAAGGGTAGCAAGAATTGATGCATTTCAAGTCATTAAATGGTCCAAACTTGCAACAACTCATGCTAGGAATTGAAAGAGAACAAGTTCTTACAAAACCTTCAAAATTCATTAATGGCAAAGTCATGAATTCTCAACTAACACGTAAAGGACGTTCATATAAGTCATAAATGATGTCTTAGGATTATTATACGTACTTCATATCAAAAGAATCTACAAGAAGTAAGCTAGAATCATCAAAGTTCTGCAAACCCTCACTACTCATCACATAAGCCATATACCACTCAAATCATGGTGAAATCTTTCAATGACATGTAGATAACATATATTAATTTACATCTTTTATTGGGAGAGAAATGATGGAGATTAGTCAAAATCCTAAGGAAATGAATAGTGGCCCTTTTCTTCCTCCTTCTTCTTGGAGATCAGATTTTGGAGGCTATTTTCTCTCTCTTGTTGAGTGAAGCTCATAATGAGCTTAGGGAGGGAGGTATATAAGGGATTTAGTGGGTGGTGGGGCGAAGAATTGGTCAAAAAGTGATCAAGTGAATAAGTTATGGCCATTTAAGTGAACGGTGGTACTTCCGGTACAAGTTGCTCATTTCAGTTGAATTTCGGAGAATCAAAATGGCTTAAAAAAAATGAGGTTAGGTTCCACATCTTTCAAATCTTCTTACAAGTTCGATGCCTCTTCCGGAATTCAAATCTGAATTCTCTAGCCCAAGATACGCCGCCCGGAACCCAAGGTACACCAAATGCTCTTTAGGCCCCCCCCTCCCTTTTTGGTTCCGTTAAATAAAAACGAGACAAAACCAAGCAAAATAAGTTTGAAATCATATAACAAGCGCATAATCATGTTCATAACTCAAATAATTCATGTATATCAAAAATTCACAAGAAACAAAATTAAATTCGGATACAAATAGAGCAGTTTCAAGGAATAAGGGCATGAACATTCAAAAAAAATTCAATAATTTCATATAAATTAAATTAATCAAATAGGCATTAAAATATCACATAATTACATAAATAAATAATTAAATGACGCACGTATCACACCTGTAAAGGCATACCTGAAAGTCGGGATGTTACACGATGGCCGCAAGTCGTGGGTCGTTTGAACTAAGTTTTGATCATGATCTTATGATTGATGGGTCTTGCTTAACGCCTAAGTAAATATGGATGTCACACGAGTCGTGGTTCATATTAAAAGATAGGTGATGCAAAAACATTACTAAGAGTTCCACAGAGTTGGAATTGGCAAGTCGTACCTACCTAAGGCTTTATTGAGGATGGCTGCGAGTCGTGGGTCCAAAATATAGTTCTTGGGATTTTAGTACCCATTGGGAAAACAAGTTTTCTCTAAGATCGTTAGGATTTAAGATCTTCTAAATACAGTGGGAGCTACATACGATAAAAGACCTAAATCCTATGTATTACGTTATTATTCAACATGCTCACATTTTCTCTGCTTAGCATTTAGGTTGTAGTTCTGTGTTTCTCTACAATATGAAATACAAACCCATTCGTATCCATCCTTAAGTCAAACAAGTTGGCTAAGTCCTAACTAACTCTAATTGGCTTCGGATCCTAAAATTCATTTTAGATTCCGAAAAGAGAAAAGTATTCTCTATAGCGCGAGATTTTCACATACTTGTGAAAATTCGGAACCGGGCCAAAAGAGAAGCAATTCAAAGTTAATGGATTCTTCAAATCACTTAAGAGCAATTGTACCTCATTAACATGTTACAAAGTATAACATTGTGGAATTATCCCATATTTCAATGGGGGAACAAACCTATTTGAACGAGGATCTTGCATCCACGATCATTCATTGAGAAATGAGTTCTCAATGCATTGATTGCTCAAATTGCTTCCACCATCATTTAACCCTTTTATACTCAACCACAATGATGCCATTGTAGCATAGTTAATCATTTACTTTATCATGTTTCAGAGCATCCTTAAGAAGGAATAAAAGGTTATGATGCTTAATTCTTCTTCTGAACCTATTAAAGGTAAAGACTTGGACGCCTTAAAGAAGAAGCAACCCTTTAAACTCGATGAAGGGGTGAATAAAGGACATACCCAAAAGATGATAGGGATTAGAAGAGGACGTTTGCTTCTATAGTATCAAACTAGGGACTTTGAAAGGGAATTCTAATTGTGAAAGGTTATCACAATGGAAACTTTGTCATCTTACTTTAGGTTATCTCGTGTAGTAATTCTAATTGGAATCGAATTCACAAGTCTTGAGTTGATTTTGCATAATCCATTGTGCAAAACTCAAAGTACTAATGTTTTGAACATACAATGAGATAACAAAAGTAAGATGACAAAGTTTCAAATTACTTTGGCACGTTAAGACATGAAAGGATTAGCGAGTTAAACATCTTAAGATCATTTTACAAAAATGGACCTAGAGAGTTGACTTCCTGTGAATCCTATCTTAAAGGAAGCGTTCCCAAAACCCCGTTTATGTGAAACGTGGAAATGTGTCATAACACTTAATGGATTTTGATCCATACTGATGTTTATCTATTGCTCAGGGTAAGCACTAGCAATAATCATTAGTTTAATCATTATGAATGAGTGTACTTGTTGAAATACAAATTGGAAACTTATATGAAATTCCAAGAATTTCAAAAAGAGGTTAAGAACCGAAGTAGTCATAAGTTACAGGCAACTCGATCTGATCTAGATAGCGAATACCTTAGTGGCTAATTCCTTTGTCATCTAGTAAACTAGTTCGAGAACACCTGAGTGTTTCTGAATGAAGGAGCAAAACCTTATAGGATATGGTTCGTTCCATAGCAAGCTTTACTGACTTATATTCATTCTAGGAATAAACCCTTAGAATATGCAGTTAGAAATTTCGAATCTAGTACCTTCCAATAACTCCCTGAGTTGCACTATGAAATGTGCCATTCTATAGTTCCCTAATTATTCTTGTTAAAGAATTTAGGATAATCCTCTTAAGTGAAGAGGATAGTGGGAGATAAGTTGGAAACGAGTTCAAGTTTGCACGACAACATAGGATATTGTTTCTGGAATTCTCTTGAACAAAGGTTTTTTGTTTCAAAGGAATGTACCTTTCTTAGGGAATCATTCTTATAAGATAAGAAAGGTAAGAGGGCAAACCTCAAAGAAATTTTGAGGATTAATACCCCACGCAACATATGGAAGAAACGAACCCATCTGATAAAACTTAACCAAATTTTAGAGTAACTACACATGTGAAACCCTCCTCTTATGATGCGTTCAGAACGCATTCCTAAATAAGCCATTAAATCCAAGATGGATTCTATATACTCAAACCAAGTTTGGACCTTGGTTGATCCACTTGATAGAATCAGGCCCATATGGTACAAATAGATATACAAGTGAAAACTTGGAGTAAATGGAAAGCATTACAACCTTCTTGACGGTTGAAATGCAAAAGCCAATTCGGATTGAGTTTAGCATATCTGTATATTTTGATAATGAGATATGAAATGAACATGAGAACAGTCTTACTCAATAGGAGATTGAGAAAGACTAAAATATGGTATTTCTGAGAATCTCATATTTAGTTGGAGTATGCATAAGGTATGCAAACCCCTAAGTCAATCTATAGATTGATAAAGGCTTCTAGGAGTTCGAGAATTCGATTCCATAAGATAGTCAAATCGTTTGACACTGATGAAAGTCGAATAAGTCTCGAGTGTACATGTGAAAGTTAGTTACGTTAGCTTCAACTTTTGGTACTTTAGATCTGATATCATTCTAGGATGACATGAGAGTTACCAAAATTTTGTTTAGAAAATAGTTTGACATGAAAGATCTTAGTGACTATCATAAATTCTCGATTTAAAGATCTAAGAGAATAAATGGATTATCACAAGCAATTGTATAACCACGGTACTAAAATTTTTTAGTATGAACAATGGAACATCTCTTTTGAGGAGTATGTATCCTAAGATAACTTTAAGAATTTAGAACGTCTAAAAACCCTTTAAGTGAAAGTGTGCATAATAATGTTATGCATTAGATTAGAATGGCGCAATACTAAGCGTAGTGGGCCGAATCTAATATGACCTTAGAGAAGGTCACTGGATTGCTGTAAAATATACACTCGGAGTACTTTAAAAGAAATGAGGATATCTTTGTAGAGCCCAGAAAGATCTTACCGTTAGAATGATATTTTGATGTAATCGTTGTATTAAACGTAGATGATTGTAAATCATTGAAAGGATACAACTTCTACCTAAATGGTAATGCAACGTGTTGGAAAGGTGTTCCAAGCACAGACAATGCATAATTTGACTATTGTAGTTGAAGACTTAGCCATATTGAATATTACCAAGTTAAGTGTTTGGGTAAGAAACTCCATCTGACTAGTTAGATGAAGTTCCTGGCATGAAACAACTCCATTACCATATTGTATGATAAAATGGGTGGTTGCTCAAGTAAGAGAACCAAGACCTCACCAAGAGACTGAACACGTGATTACGAATCACTTTATAAGGAAAAAGTGTTTCCTTAGAGATGTGTAAATAAGAGGGTCAGATCAGCAGAGAGCATAGCAGATCCACTTTGGAAACGCCCAAAGTCAATAGACTCTCAAAGTACATCTAGAGAAGATGGGACTTAGAGTACCTAAACGGCTTTGACGGCCAAGTGGGGGATTGTTGGGAATAGTGCCTAGAAAGCAGATTAGTTATAATCTGCTTTGGGACTTTCCTTATGTCACATACAATCTTTGAATAATATGCGATTGATAATTATCATAGGCAAACATTTCTTTATGTGTGATATGTGTTTTGTGTGTTTCCATTATGTGCGGATGTATTAGAACTCCCCTAATCCATAAGGCTGTTAGGGACTTTGTCATTAGGTGAATGTCACACGAACTAAGCCCTAATTCAAAGCCGGATTAGAAACCACTCCAAGTCGATGAGTCTAACAAACAGTGGGAGTGTTGAATAGGCTCGATTGAGACTTGCTCGTGGGATTACATCTTTAAGAAGGAGCATCCTGTTTCATGGGGTGTAAAGTGCATAAGTTGATGCTACGCAATACATGAGAGTGCTCGTTATTAGAATGAGTACACTGAGGTGTCCCGCTTGGGAAGATTCCTAAATGGGAAAGGAAGTTTCCACTTTAGGAAAAGGAAACTTCCAGATTAGGAAATATCTCACAAGTCAATGGTGTGAGTAAAGTAATCCTTTGACTTGAGATTCCATTGATGCTTTGTGGGCTAACTCTGCAGTCTTTGGTATAAGCTTTAAAGAATGTCTCATGAGACAACTGATTCAAGGCTTTTGCTGAGGCTACACAAGTAGCACATGGAAGCATATGAGAATTAACAAAGGACATACACTTTCTTTAATTCAAGAAGATCTCTTATTGCATAAGTCGTTGATATGCCATCCTAAACCCTCGGCCGAGGTAGTGGATCAAGACATGAAGAAAAGAGTTTCTTGGAATGAGATCAAATGGATATGAAACCAACTTAGCTTTATGATTGGGATTAGGGGGGCTCTCATTATTCCCATGGCCTAGATCTTAATCGAGAGATGGGATGGTAGGAGGATTATACCTCAGAACTGTTATTAACTGAAAGGTTCTTTCGAATATATATTCATTGTTCGGGTAGGGGTTACAAAACTGTTGCTAGACTATGGTCGTGTGATCTGTGAACAAATTAATTAATAAAGTGTATTAATTAATTAGGTTCACTACTAACTGAAAATGAACTTAGGGTGTAGCGGCCCCTAACATTACAACCCCGCACCGTAGCATTTCCCGAGTGGATGTGAGTCCTAGCACTCGAGAAATACTCCGGCGAACGGTCAAGACTATGCAATACCAAAATATAGAATTTAAAGTGCAGCAGAAAATAGACAATTTAAAACCGAAGAATGTGACATCTCAAGTCAAATGGAATTTATATTATTAAGTTAAGAAGTAAGATATTTAAAGTGATAAGTCTAGAGCCAATACAAGAGTGCCTATTGAAGTATGTAACGCCCCGTGTTTTCACCTGTGCAAGTAAGTGTTACGTGCGAATTTACATTTAATTATATGAGTTATACTTCGATTTATTAATTGAATTCGTTTATAATTTGAATTATTTGTCTAAATTTCATATGAATTCCAATGTGAGCTATAAATATATGAACGGAATTGTGAGAATGTGAATTGCTTGAATTTGGTGTTAACTGAAATCTTTCGTATTATATGTGCATGTCGTGGGCTTGTTTGTAACTTATTTGAATGTTTTGGACTCAATTGGAGATTGAGTTTGGGCTTAATTGCCACTTTTTGAAAGTTTAGGGACCTATTTGGTAATAGGCAACCCTGAACGGTTTTCGCGATATCTTGAGCTCCGGACCTCAAAATCGAGATCCACAAACGGCGTTGAACTTGTTTCGATGATACCTATTCTTTAAACTTGACCTTATACCTTTTCGATATCATTTGAACCTTCGACAACGAACCTTTCCATGGCCTCGACTTTGTAACTTGTTTGAACCTTTTTCTTAAACGTACCGGACTTGGATCGACCCGTATCCTACCCATTTATTCACTAAATATCAGCTCTTCCTTCCTCATGCTTCCACATATATCGATCATTAGCCATCCCAAGAAGAGAAGAGAAGCTCCAAGAAAACCCTTCTTTTTGATCATCCAAACCTTGAGCTCAAGAGTTACCAATCTTCCATCTTCTTTCAAGGTAATTAATGATTTGTAATCTCCATCTTCCCCTCTATATTTTCATCTAAGTGAAGCATGATAGAAATTGGGGAATTCATATAGTTTGTATGAAAGCATGAATTGGGGTTTGATCTTGAACATGGGATTTTCATGGTTTAAAGTGAGATTCGATGCTTGGAAAGTGTTTCTTGTAGCCTCCTTATCATTTCTATATGCTTGAATTTCATGTTGGGTGAGTATAGCAAGAATTGCCATTGAAGGAGCTTGAAGCTCCATGTTTGAAGATCATGAATGATGATGATGATTTTTCCAACTTTAAGCATGAATTCTTGTAAATATGAATGGGTTATATGAATTGTATGAATTATATGGATTGAATTCATGTCTAAGTGCAATATAAGAGTTTCCTTGTTGCTGCCCTGCTCTTCAAAGCTTTTCCCTCGCGAAACAGAGCTTATGCTCTGTTCTTTCCTTTCTTGACGACGAGCTGACATGGCCGTGTCAGCTTTGAACTAAAAACGGACACGGCCGTGTTGGGCTCTCGACTTGTGAAAAATAATTTCAGAAAATCGGACACGGCCGTGTCCAAATGATTTGAAAACTCAACATGGCCGTGTCAAGCCCTCGACTTGGGAATTTTAATTTTTAAACCTCGGACACGGCCGTGTCCAAATCCTTTGAAAATGTAACACGGCCGTGTCATTTGAAATGGCAGCTTTGGGGGAACTCTTTTCTTGCTTGTATTGTATTTATGGTTCGTCTCTGATCCTTATATGCAACGTGAATATACTAAAGTTATGTTTTATGATCGATATATGATTCCAAGAACTATATGAATGCAAGAATGAAAAGTATGAAAGTTATAAACGCTGTGAACATAAACGAATATGATTTTATCGTATATTGAATGGAATTTGGTGAATTATGTGTTTAATTGAATTCCATGGTATTCATGATCATATTTGGACATGTTATTATGTTTCAAGCATTCCATAACATGTCATTGCATAGCCGAGCATCAAATGTGGTCATATTTGAGTCTCACACTACCTTTATCACACAGATCTATAATCCAATGGGAGACGAGGTTGAGCAGTGAGGTCTTTGTCGGGTTCTTTTCTCTACCAGGTGGGTTTTTCTTCTATTAGCTAAAGATATGACCCAAAACACCTAATGTGCAAGATTTTGGCCAAAACTATATAAAGATATATATCGAGTTTTCAACGAGTCATTGTTTTAATGTAAAGCCTTTAATTTGAATATACTACCAAAAGTTTTGGCGAGAAATGAATGTTCACAATGAATGGGGGCCCAGGACTTAGTGTATTTGGTGAACCGGGGAAGCTTGGGCTGACGGGAATCCACATATACTAGTTCCATCAATTATGGTAACCTAGACTTCACTAGAAGATTAGTGAAAGACGGGGATCCGAGCTTTTGGGGATTCATGTACCCCTCTAGCACCAATGAATGAGGGTTCGGGCCTTGCAAACTCGTTCCCTAACCGGAGGAAGAAGGAGTATATGAATGATCGAATGAATGATCTAATGAATGTGCACGAAAGAATGAAATGCATGAACGAACGAAAGAATGAATAATTAATGAATTACACGAGGTGTTGGTTGGAGATAATGCACGCCCTCTCGCCGAGCCACAAAGGACCTAATGAATGAAACAAATTGTTATAATCCTATTCGTTGTATTTGACATCCTGCTTGGGAAAATTATTCCAAAACCTCGAATAAGGATTATAGCTTGCATGTATGTGTTTAAATTCCGCTATATTATGATATTAAGCCTGTTTTATACCCACCAGTCTGTCTAAGACTGAACCCGGAGTTGTTTCAGCTCTTTTTGCAGGAAGGGATGCTAGGCGGGATACAAGTCTGAGAGAGTCTTGCATAGTGTCTAGCCTTTCTTTCTTTACACTCATATGCTTATTTTATGGTATTTTGGATATTGTATATGAATTCGAGCGTACATGTATTTGGTATTGGTATTGATCTTCCTTGAACTTAAAAGTTGGTACCTAGAGCATATAGCTCAATATATGGAATATGAATGATTGCCTCCGCTGTTCTGTTACCTTGTTGTTGTTGGGGTTTAAGTGATAGGTTAGTCCCGCCTGGCTTAGCTAGTGTGTATGTCCCCGTTCGCTATGATTTAGCACGTGTGTGGAAATCCATTTCATATACGGGTCGGGTCATAGTGCGGGGGATGTGACGTCTCACGCTCGGGCATTACATCCTTGAGTGGTATCAGAGCCCAGGGTTGCAAAACCAGGGTTCTAGTGTTGTGTTGAGTCAGTTAGGTCGTTCGGCTTTAAGAATTATTTGTTAAGGTGAAGTAGTTGCATTTTCGAGTGATAGTGTGTTTTGCTTCGTGATTTTGTAAGTGATTGAATTCATTGCATTGTCACGCATGGACTAAATCTGGCATGCATGTTAGTGTTTGATTGGACAGGATGCCTCCTAGAAGACATCGGGAGGGTCTCCGGGTCATCATCATCATAGAGATCGTTCCCCTAATCCTCCACAACCGCCTATAAATATGGAGCATTTTATGGAAGTCGTGTATAATTATGTTGAACATAGAAGGGCTCAGGATCCTCCGGTACAACCGCTAGCTGGGTAGCAAGCACCCCCTCCTAATAACTCGAGAGATCATCATGGGTCGTTTTTGAGCTATAATCCTCCAAGGTTTTGAGGTTCGGTTGATAATGCAATATCGGAAGGATGGCTAACAACGATTGAGAGAATTTTCGGTGTTAGACAATTTACATCTCAAGAGAAGGCTCAGTTTGCTATCTTTCAACTGGAAGGAGAGGTGGTTAATTGGGAAGTCTTTGTAAGGGAATTCAGAGAGGCTTTTGTGCCTGAGGTCGTTCGAGAAAGAAAGGAGCAAGAATTTATGGATTTAAAGCAGGGAACTCGGACGGTAGCTCAGTATCTTTCTCTTTTCAATAGGCTTGGGAAGTATACACCTCACATCACAAGGGATGAAAAGAGGAAGGCGAAGAAGTTTATTTCTGGCTTGAGACAGGATCTTAGGCACGGGCACGCAGGTCACAACTTTGAGTCTTTTGCTGATACCGTACAAAGGGCTTTAACACAGGAAGAGGAATACAAGAAAAAGGATCCCATTCCACGAATGCAAATGGGGCAAGGTTCCGGATTTGGAAAAGGGAAGAGGCCTATGGTATCCCCCTCTCAGCCATTTCAAGGACAAAATAAGAAGTTTCGAGCTGCGGGAACTGCACCACCGAAGCCACCAGCACCTCCAGCTCCTTCTGATCCACGAAAGGATAGGCCACCATGTTTGTATTGTGGAGGCCCTACTCATTCGTACAATAACTGCAGAAAAAGATTGGGTCACTGTTTGATATGCGGGAAAGTAACACATATGGCTAACACTTGTCCAGACAAGACTCCAGGCTATCAACCAGGAGCTCAGAGGCCAATGATACCGGCTCGTGCGTATGCCCTTGCGGGTGAAGAGCAAGATGTGGAAACTAATCCCAATGCTATGGTGGAAGGTACGATATGCATCCATAACACGAACATACATGCATTATTTGACCCTGGAGCTACTCATTCTTTTATTTCTTGCAAATTAGTTGATACCTTATGTTTGCCTGTTATGTGCTTAAATGCTTGTTATGTGGTGAGTTCGCCGTTGGGTGGAAGTCTTGAGACGGATCAGGTGGTTAGAGATTGTGTGATTGGGTTTGAAGGCAGAGAATATCAGGCAGATTTGGTGGTAATGCCGATGAACAGATATGGGGTATTTTGGGAATGGATTGGTTATTTCGGTATCACGCCACGGTTGATTGTTTTACTAAGAAGGTTAAGTTGGGAGAAGAAGTGACAGTGGGGAAGGAATCGAAGATTGCTCCTCTCTTATCGTTCACTGAAGCTCATAAATTGATAAGGAATGGAGCTATGGGATATGTTGCTTATATTCTGAATAAGCCGACAGATCAGGCGAAACTTGAAGAGATAGAAGTGGTGAAGGAATATCTTGAGGTGTTTCCAGAAGTTTTAGGTTCTTTACCTCCGGATCGAGAGATTGAATTCGTAATAGATTTATATCCGGGATCTGAACCTTATTCTAAGACTCCTTACCGGATGGCACCGGCAGAATTACAGGAGTTAAAAGTTCAGTTGGAAGATTTTCTTAAGAATGGATATATTCGACCAAGTTTATCACCGTGGGGCGCACCAGTTCTCTTTGTTAAGAAGAAAGATGGAACTTTGAGAATGTGCATTGATTACCGGGAGTTGAATCGGATGACTGTAAAGAATAAATATCCTTTGCCTCATATAGAAGATTTGTTTGATATGCTACAGGGGTCAAGGGTATATTCTAAACTCGACCTAAGGCAAGGATATTATCAATTAAAGATCAAGGAGGAAGATATTCCTAAGACAGGATTTAATACCCAGTATGGACATTATGAGTTCGTGGTGATGCCATTTGGGTTAACTAACGCGCCGGCAGCTTTTATGGACATGATGCATCGGATTTTTGCCCCTACCTCGATAAGTTTGTGGTAATCTTTATTGATGATATTTTGGTATATTCGAGGTCGGAAGAGGATCATGCTCGTCATTTGAGATTGGTGTTGGAGACTTTAAGAGATAACCAGCTTTATGCAAAGTTCAGTAAATGTGAGTTTTGGATTGACAGGGTAAGTTTCTTGGCTCACATTATTTCGAGCAAAGGATTGGAAGTAGAACCTGTGAAGGTAGAGGCAGTTTCTCAGTGGCAGAGTCCTAAGAATGTCTCCGAAGTTCGAAGTTTCTTAGGTTTAGCCGGTTATTATCGTAGATTTGTTAAAGACTTCTCTAAGATTGCGGCTCCATTGACCCGATTAACCAAGAAAGAGGTTCAGTTTAAATGGGATGAGAAGTGTGAAGCTAGTTTTCGACTTTTGTAAGAAAAGTTAACTTCTGCACCGATATTAGGCCTTTCGGATGGTATTGAAAGGTTTGTGGTGTATACTGATGCTTCTGATGAAGGCTTAGGTTGTGTTTTAATGCAGAATAGGAGAGTAATTGCTTATGCCTCTAGGAAATTGAAAGAGCATGAGAAAAATTATCGCACTCACGACCTTGAACTTGCAGCGGTGATTTTTGCTTTAGGGAAGTGGAGACATTATCTGTATGGAACTTCCTTTGAGATTTTTACGGACCATAAGAGCCTTCAGTATTTATTTTCTCAAAAGGATTTGAATAGGAGACAGCGTCGGTGGATGGAAACTCTCGAGGATTATGATTGTGTGTGGGTAGTCCCTCGCTCAGTCCACTGACCCCTCCCCGTTTATGTTTTTAGTGTGCAGGTTTCGGTTTGGGTTCACGTTGGAGTTCGTGCTAGACGGCGGTGTGTCGTGTCTTTTGAGTCTGTGTCTGCACGTTTCAGTTTGTTAAGTATTTTGTTCTGATTTATAATTTGTAAATTTTGTATAAGATATGTTGTGAGCAGGTTGCACGTATGATTTGATTGATTGGAATTCGGGACAGGTTAGGACAGGTGCTCGGATTAGTTGAACCCGTTTTGCTGTGTAATTGTTCGAGACAGGATAGGACAGGTTCGATAGATTAGTTCAACCCGTCTTGTTGTGTAATTGTTCGGGACAGGATAGGACAGGTTCGATAGATTAGTTGAACCCGTGTAGATGATTTTGATTTCTGTATTGCTCAATATGTTTAATGTATGAAAGTTTTTGAAAGTTGCCATTTTGTATTGCTCCCGCTATCTTGTTTCGCTTATTTTCTTCTGTACAGGGTTAGGTACCGCCTAGCTAGTGGGTGCGTTTTTCGTTAGTCACCCGTTCGTTGTGACTTGGTGCGTGTGCGGACTCTCCATTTCGTACACGTGTCGGGTCATAGTACATGGTGTGATGCCCCACCGCTTGGGGTGTTACATCTTCAATAGGTTCTCCCGAGTCGCAGACCAGGTCGAAACACCCTGCATGGACATGCTAACCAACACTCTCCACTCCGCTATCCAGAACAAGGATTGCGCGAACCAGTTCATAATACAAAAACCCCAATCAATTGCAAAGATCCTCGAAATCGTGGGTGATTGATGAGAGTGGTGTTGGGAATAGTGCCCTAGAAAGCCAATTAGTTATAATCAACTTTGGGAGTTTCCTTATATCACAGACAATCTTTGAATAATATACGATTGATTATTATCTTAGGCAAACACTTCTTTATGTGAGATATGTGTTTTATGTGTTTCCATTATGTGCGCATGTATTAGAACTTCCCTAATCCATAAGGCTGTTAGGGACTTTGTCATTAGGTGAATGGCACATGAAACAAGCCGTAACTCAAAGCTGGATTAGAAACCACTCCAAGTCGATGAGTCAAACAAACAATGGGAGTGTTGATTAGGCTCGATTGAGACTTGCTCATGGGATTGCATCCTAAAGAAGGAGCATCTTATTTCATAGTGTGTAAAGTGCATAAGTTGATGCGTACGCAATACATGAGGGTGCTCGTTATTAGAACGGGTACACTGAGGTGTCCCGCATGAGAAGATTCCTAAATGGGAAGGGACGTTTCCACATCAGGAAGAGGAAACTTCCAGATTAGGAAATATCTCATAGGTCAAAGGCGTGAGTAAAGTAATCCTTCGACTTGAGATTCCATTGATGCTTTGTGGGCTAACTCTGCAGCCTTTGGTATAAGCTTTAAAGGATGTCTTACGAGACCACTGATTCAAGGCTTATGTTGAGGCTACACAAGTAGCAAATGGAAGCATATGAGAATCAACAAAGGACCTACACTTGTTTTAATCCAAAAAGATCTCTTATTGCATAAGTCCTTCATATGCCATCCTAAACCCTCGGCCGAGGTAGTGGATCAAGACATCAAGAAAAGAGTGTCTTGGATTGAGATCAAATGGATATGAAACGAACTTAGCTTTATGATTGGGATTAGTGGGACTCTCATTATTCCCATAGCCTAGATCTTAATCGAGAGATGGGATGGTAGGAGGATTGTACCTCACAACAGTTATTGACTGAAAGGTTCTTTCGAATATATATTCATTGTTTGGGTAGGGGTCACACACCTGTTGCTAGACTATGGTCGTGTGCTCTGTGAACCAATTAATTAATAAAGTGTATTAATTAATTAGGTTCACTTCTAACTAAAAATGAACCTAGGGGGTCACACATAAATGTCAGGTTCAAAGGGTATTCATGGAAAGATCAAATAGTTGATCGAAACGAGACCACACGTGTAAAGTACACGTGTGGCACGTGAGCATGGATGGGGCGTGTGGTCCAATCGTAAAATTAGACCATGTGTTAATTAATTGGAGAATTAATTATAAAGCCCAAGTATAATTAATTAGAGAATTAATTTTAGCCCGTTAGAATTAATTAGAGAATTAGTTCTAAAGCCCTTCATGGATTTAATTAGAGAATTAATTCTACGTATTTAATTATTTAGTTATTCTAATTTGATTAGAATAAATAAATATGAGATATCTTCTATTTATTATTCTAATAAATATTAATTCTAATGTGATTAGAATACATATTAATTATATAAGATATTTAATAATGAAATATTCCTAATATGATTGAGCTCTTTTTCTAGAAGAATAATATCTTATTTAGATAAGAGGTTATTATTTGGAGAGAAAGAAATAGAAGAAAAGTCAAAGTAGTAATCATGTTCCTACACAGACTTGAGATTTAAGAAATCCTATATATTTAACGAAGGACTGGTGGAACAATTTTTTACCTGGGAGAATCTGAGTGAAAAATTTGACCAACACAAGATGGAAAAATCCATTCGTGCATACGAAGAACGACCAATTTTTTTCACGAGGGTTTTTGGCGTACAGATTTCTATCTTTGCCAAACTGGGTTTCGAATAGAGATTTAATTATGCTCTTATTTTTCATCTCATTTCTTGTTTCGTTCTTTACACATGTCATAGTACTAGCTTGCTCACTCACATGATTTGGATCTAGGACTGGTGTGGATTATTACTCTAGAGGAGACCTATCATGGAATCTAGTAGAAAGAATCTTTCGAGGGACAGGGTTGCCATTACCTCATGAAGCGCGTTTGAGGGTGGCTCAAAACGTGTCAAGAAAGCGTCGATTCTTGTAAGTTCTTGAATCCCTAAGATTTGGAAATAGAAATTGCAAGTCACGATCTTAGTTTTGGGGAAAAAAAAATTTAAATTCCACTGCATTTTCTTTCGTGTTTTTCCCAACAAGTAGTATCCGAGCCACCTTACAAGGTCTATTTCTAATCTATCTTTTTGATATGAATTTGGTAGAAATTTTTAGATTTAGATGCAATTGAGTACTTTTGAGTTCTATAGAAATTTGAGAAAAACGAGTCTATGATTTTCCTAAAATTTCTGAAAAACGTTTCTGAAAAATTATGATTCAAAACTGTTTTAAATCAAATTGATTAAATCGTGTTATAATTTTGTTGGATTGAATATTGAGCTTTTGAACTTAATTATGAAACACGAAATCATGTTACGAACGAAAACGCGAGGCTAGCAACGTGCTAAGGCGTCGCACGCCGTAACCCCGGATGGCCAACTCACTGACGGATTTAATAAAATTAAGACGGATTTAATTTTTAGGAAAATCAAACAAATTATTTTTGAAATAATAAACGGAAAAGAATTATAAATTTTTGGAAATTAATTGGAATTTTATTTGATTTATTTTTCTAGGATTATTTGAAAGAATTCATGAACAAGAATTGAATCTAAGTCGTGTTTTTAAGTTATGAGAACTTGAAAGCGAGAATTTTAATTTATTGTTAAATTTACATTCTTCCAATTTTAGAATATTAGGTGATCATGGGTTCAGTCTTGTGGATGTTTTAATTTATGCAGATGGATGGTTTAAATTTGCGGTTGGAGCCCCATAATTATGTTTTTCAATTGGGGGCCCCACTTATGTGTATGCTGTTATGTGTTTATTATGTGGCTTTCCATATTACTGTTTTTGGGCCTGGGTATGCCCCGTGTATTCGTCTATGGCCAATATGACCATTAAGCCATATTATTTTCTGTAAAGAGAGTAGAACTTAGGAAGTGAGGTTTTTCCTTTTTAGTTTGGAGATTTTACACCCATTGAGTAAGAAGGATCTATACAATAAGTAACAAGGAGGCTATAAGTTAAGACCCCTCAAAATGTTAGGGAGGGTTTCTATTACTGTAATAGATAGGGCATTATTTTAATTCCAACTCCCTTGTGTGATTTAAACTGTTTTATGTAGCATGTATATTAGAACTTGTGGTTATGGAGTCGCTCCCACATATCACGCATAAGATACGAAAACCCATGATCATCTCATATTACTGTCATGTTAGGACATGTTATCTGCTAATTGCTTTTGTGTAATGCATTTATGTGGAACTACATTAAACAAAAATAATTAAAATGGATAACTGCACATGTTGGTGAGGCAAAAAAAAAAAAAAAAAACTGGACAACTCTCTTGTATTCGAAAATCCCATAAATATTAAGCAATTTCATAAAATAGGTAGTTTGTATAAAGTGAAAACTTTAAATAAAATCCCTAGCATTTCATCAATAGGATTTAAGTTTAATAGAAGAGGTAGTTGTTGGCCACGAGTTGTGGGATGACTATATAAAACCTATTAGTTCTTAGTTTCCTAATTGATCACACTTAGTGATCAATATTTCGTAACCAATCTTGGGGAGGACTATGTGTACCACCCCGAGCGTAGGGCACCACATCCCTCCGCACTAGAGTCCGACATGTGTAACGAAATGGAAAGTCTGTACACGCATCAAACAACAGCGAACGGGTGACAAATACAACTCACACTCTAGCTAAACGGTCTAGACCCTCAATCAAAGTGCATATCGAAATCAAGAATATAGCGGAAGCGATTAAACAGTCATATCAAATCCCAAGATCCTCATATATATCAAAACAGATCCATACTAGCAAGCGGAGTCAAATACACATGTACAATGCCCATCCGGGGCCAAAATATAACAAGTATCAAAGTGAAATACTCATAATGCATATCTCCAAAATAGATGATAAGTATCAAAGCTAATAACCACTACAATGCATATGCGACTTTAGCTAAACCACAAGTAAGACTCCACGAACACTTGCCGCCTAACTTGACTCAAACTGTACCTGCAACTCAAAAGAAAAGGAGAAAAAAAAAAGAGAAATAACACGAGGGTTAGTTATAAATCATAATGTATGCAATGTTATGTACTCGACCGGATGTGGCTTATGCACTTAGTGTAACAAGTCGTTTCCAATCTGACCCTGGAGATGGTCACTGGGCTACCGTGAAGAAGATTCTTAAGTACTTGAAAAGTACTCAAGATTTATTCTTAGTTTACGGAGGTCAGAAAGATCTTACTGTCGAAGGATACTGCGATGCACGCTTTGCATCTGACTTAGATGATCTTAAGTCAATGTCAGGATACATTTTCTGCCTAAACGGCGGAGCAGTGAGTTGGAAGAGTTCCAAGCAAACGACCACTGCAGATTCGACCACTGAGGCCGAATACTTAGCTGCGAAAGATGCAGCTAAGGAAGGTGTTTGGATTAGAAACTTCATTCAAGAGTTGAATGTTGTTCCTAGCAAGAAAGACCCCATTACTGTGTTTTGTGACAACACTGGGGCGGTTGCTCAAGCAAGAGAACCAAGATCTCACCAACGGACCAAGCACATTATGAGGAAGTATCACCTAATCCGTGATATTATCAAAAGAGGAGATGTGCAAATTCAGAGGGTCACATCAGAAGTGAACGTGCAGATCCACTTACTAAACCCCTTAGTCGAGAAGCTTTCCAAGGACATCTTCAGAAGATGGGACTTAGAGTAGCTTTAGAATGGCTTTGACGGGCAAGTGGGAGATTGTTAGGAATAGTGCCCTAGAAAGCCGATTGTATATCCACTTTGTGCTTTTCCTTATTGTAACCACAGACAATCTTTGAATGAAATAACGAATTGAGGCAACACTTCTTTATATGTTCTTGTTTGGTATGCGTTTAATTTGGCTGTGCATGTATGAGAACTCCCCTAATCCTGATGACTTTAGGACTCTACCATTTAGCTGAAATGGTTCATGAAACGAGCCCTATATCACATAAGTCATGATTAGTAAAATGCTCCAAGCCGATGAGTCCTACAGTCAGTAGGAGTGTCAACCTGACTCCTCTAAGGCTTGCTTGTGGGATCACGCCCTTAAGAAGGACCACCTTGTTTCATGGAGGTGCAAAGTGTATAGTTGATACGTGCGTGATACATGAGGGTGCTTACTTTAATAAGTAAGTTCACTGAGGTGCCCCGTGTGAGAACATTCCTAAATGGGAAAGTAAGTTTCTATTTCAGGAAACGGAAACTTCCAGATTAGGAAATATCGCACGAGCCATTGATGTGATTAATTGATCCTTAGACTTGAGGTTCCTTGTCACTTTATGAGTTAACTCTGTAGTCTTAGGTATAAGCTTTAAAGGGTGTCGCCTTAGACAACTGATTCAAGGTATATACTGGGGCTGCACAAGTGATTCATGAAAGTGAACGAGAATCAAGAAAGGACCTACACTTGCATTTGCAAGGTGATCTCTTATTGTGTAAGTCATTCATATGCCATATGGAGTCCTTGGCCAAGGCAGTAGATCAAGACATCAAGAAAAGGGTTTCTTGGATTGAGATCAAATGGATATGAAATGCATTTAGCTTTAAGACCGGATTATTAGGGTTCTGATTATTCCCTTGCCCTAGATCTTGGTTGAGAGATAGTAAGTAGGAGGATTGTCTCTCACATGAATCAATGACTTAAAGGTTCTGTCGAATCCGAACATTCCAATTCAACTAGGGGTTAAACACCTGTTGCTAGACTATGGTCGTTTAATCTGTGGACTGATTAATTAATTAGGGTCACTGCTAATTGAATTGAGAACCTAGAGGGTCACACACAACAACTTGGTTACATGAGTTGAGGCTTTAAAATGATTAAACGAGTTAATCGGGCCAAGAGGGTTCCACATGTGTGAAACCACACGTGTGGGTCACGTGAGTGACACGTGTCCTTGTGGCACGTGTCCCACACGTGTAAATATATATATTGTATATATATATTAAATAATTAAATGTGTTATTTATTTAATAGACTTTGGTTTAATTTTGAATTAAAAAGAAAGTCTTATTTTGGAGAAAAATAGTCTAGTTAATTAATTATGAATTAATTAATTAGATAAAATAAGTTATTTATTTTAAATAAATAAAGTATAAAATTATCCAAAAATAGTTTGGATATTTTTAGCTCTCTTGAAAGTTGATTTGAATTTGAATTCAAAGTCAAAGTCAAAATTACTTGATGATCAAGTAATAGGAGGGAGGGACCAAATCCTTACTCCATAAGGACTAGGAATTTCGGCCACTTCCCTCACCTATATATAGGGGAGCTTGAGCTCCCCTTAAAGCTAATTGACAATTCTTTTGGTTCATGTGTTGAACACCATCCTTTCTCCAAGATAAACGAAACCCTAGGTTAAGCCTAAACACTAACTAGAGAACTAGCATCCTTACTAGTTAGATTGTAGTCAAGTTGGTGGACTATCTCTAGAGAGCTTCAAGTTAGAAGTTTGAAGATTCGAGCTTTACCAAGGAGAGGGGATCAAGCCGCGAGAAGAGCGTTCTTGGGTGGCTTGAAACGCTTCAAGAAAGAATAAAAGAAAAGTAAGTTTCTTATATCTACGAATTTGGTTACACGATTGCGAGTCCTAGATCCTTTTGTTGGAAAATTTTGAAATTTCCGCAGCTTTCTGATTCGTGTTTTCCAACAGTTGGGAGTATATAGGGTCATTTATCTAAATAGTAGAGAAACCCACCTGTTACACCTTACCGACCAATACCAAAGAAGAAAAGAATACTTAGAAAAGGCCTAAGAACCCGACAAGTCTCCGCCCTGGAGAAAACTGTACAAAAACAATATAGTGCAGTCATGAGACTCAAGACACTAAATGAACCACATATGATGCATGACAATGAATTAACATGATATGACATGTATAAGAAGTGAAATGGTGTCATGAATTCACATAATCAAGTAATTCATTCAAGGGCATTCAATACATGGAGGTTTCGAGTCCAATCGTTTCATATCTTTCATAATTCATAGAAATATCGAGCCAAAATCTTCCAACTATAATCATATTACACATTTCAACATGTTTGCATTGTATCTAATAAGTATAAAGGCAAGAGAAATCCCTTGAGACATCAAAAGAATGCAAGAAGGTACTTAACGTTTCATATAGAAGCACTTAAGCCACGTTATAACAATTCAAGTCATGAATTTCATATAACAATTATAACTCAAATATATCAAGTTTGCAATTATAGAATAAACAAAGCAATGGCATTCAAATCATTTAAATATGTAAAACGTGAAATAGATAGCAATTTAATTCCATAAATCCAAATAAATCAATTAATACATAATATATAATATACATAAGTATATATATATTTCATACACAAGATATTATATATATTTCATGCAGACACACACACACAACACATGCATGCATAATTATATAGGTACGTACACACATGCATTAATATATGTATACACATGCAAAGACATATAATAGTTATACATATTCATATATAATATCACACATATTTATATATATAAGTACATATACAATATATAACATATTACATGCAAAAACACTTGCACATACACAAAACACATGCACACCTGCACCAAAAAAAATTCACTTAAACATACAGCTGCAGTAGCAGTCAGCACCTCGAAACTATCTCAATTTGAGGTCGCGGCCATGACTGAAATTCAGTTCAAAATAGGTCGCGGCCGCTACCACGCTCTCCAACAACAACTCTAAAAGCCTCAGGTCGAAGATGGCCAAAAATTGGGCCACGGGCGCGACCCGAAAACACTTAATCCCGCTCGCGCCCGCGACTGCGTGTAGCAGTCGCCGATATCTGAAATTCCTCCCCTGTTTCGCCTCCATTTTCTCAACAGCAGCAGGGCCAGACCAGAATATAAAGAGCAAGGAAAGAGCAGCAAAAGAGGCATAAAACAACATCTAAACACGCAACAAATAAGGTGGAAACAAGATTGAATGCAAGAAATCCAAATTCAACATCAACTTCAAGCTTCACCCAAATCCTTGGAGGTTCGACAATGGTGGTCCGATTTTCAGGCAATATCCAGTAAATTTCAGATCATATAATCATATAAGAATGTCAAGAGATCAAATATGATTCATAAATTCGAAGATTAAAGCAAGTAAGGCATGAATTCATCAAGAAATGTGATTTAACCTAACTATTCATCAAGTTCATCATATCATGCTCATTTCTCCATGAATTCCAGTAAATAAGGTGTCAAATTTAAGAGGAAAGGATGGAGAATACATTCATAAACATACCTTTCAAATTTGGAGCTAACTGGAGGTGAATCGAGTTCAAAACACGAAAACTGAATAGTGGCAACCCTTTTCCTTTTTCTTTCTTCTTTTTGCTTCGGTTCCCAGCTGATCTCTCTCTCCCTCTCTTGCTGAACGAAATGACGGGGGTAATGGGTTTGTGTAGGGATAAATTAGGGTTAAGTGGGTCCAAGTTTGAGGTTAAAAGGTTAAGAAATGAATTAGTTATGGCCAAAACCGTAAAAGGTGGCGAATCTGCCATACGGGGTCTCATTTCGGGCGAATTACAGGTGTTGAAATGGGCTTAGAAAAATATGAGACCATGTTCTCTAGATTCCATTCTTCGTTACGAGTCCGACGCCACTTCCGGAATTCGAATCTGGATCCCCGAACTCAAGATATGCCGCCCGGAACCCGAGATGCGCTGAATGCTCTTTAGCTCCCGACTTGGTCTCGTTCCCGAAACAAAATTCGTTAACGCATCAAACAAGATCGAAAACATGAAAAGAGCATATAGACATGTTCATAACACATCAATCTACAACATACTAAATTATCACAAAATTTTGAAATCAAATTAAGCAGGAACGGCATGCGATCAAAACATATAAGTGCATAACTTTCAAGAATTCATTTAAATTCCAAAATTCAAATATAAAGTTAAATTCTATTTTAAATATTCCTTAAGTGTAACGAAATAATTAAATATAATTACAATTATTAATTAAAATTATAACTATAATAAACAATTAATTACATATTTAAAGAATTTAAACGCGCAATTACGTGGGGCGTTACAATATGTGCACCTGAACTGAATCTTGTATTAAGTGAAACCTAATTCTTGTATGGTCACTTAATAACTTTATTCTGTACACAAAAGGAGTAAGGTTGGAGAATGCTCACTCGCCGAGCCACTGATTACTTTCCTGAAATGAATTGGAAAAGTTGTAATTCCATACATTGATTCCGTATTTTACTTGCTCTCTAGAAAACTTTGTATAGAATTACGGCTCACATGAATTTAACTGCTTTCTATATATTATTTATGTCTTGTAGAGACTGACCCCTCCCTTCTTTGTTCCTCAGGTTCCTTACAGGCGTAGCTAGGTGGGAAATTGCATTAGCATTTATAATTTTATGTCTAGCTTGTGTCACACTCATGCTCTGTACCACACACACTTATGGATTTATATATCTACTTTTGTTTGGTATATTCGGAGGCCGTGTAAGCCAAATACTCTGATCATGTGTTGGAATCATATTTGTGACATGAAGGTTGTATATATTGATCCATTTGGTAATTAAGCTTCCGTAAATACTGCTTATGGTCTTGCTTATGTTGTTTGAGAATTGAATTGTTGATACAGGGTTAGCTTCCCGCCCAGCTAGGGTCTGTGTCGTGTCCCCGTTTGCTAGGATTGGGCTTGTATACGGATTATATTCATATATAAGCTTGGTCTTAGTGCGGGGGATGTGGGGCCCATGCTAGGGCATCACATCCTTAAGCGGTATCAGAGCCCGGTTCCGAAATCGGGGTTCTAGTGTCGAGTCTGTCTAGGTCGTACGGCTTAGGGACAACTTGTCAACGTGCTTTCACATTTACTTGTTAATTTCTCATTTATGTGAACTTAAATGGTACATTCCTTGCTTCATAAGCATAAACTGATCAAACATGCATTTTTAGTGTTTGATTTTATAGGATGCCTCCCCGAAGAGACCGTGACCATTCTCTGGGTTGCCGTCGCCTTCGTGACTGATCTCCTAATCCTCAAGAGGGGAATTAAAGGTCTACCCCCAAGAATTTTATGGAAGCTGTAATGAATTATGTTGAGAGAAGGTTACGAGGGAATCCACCACCACCACTCCCGGCTCTAGCTCCTGCCCCGGTTGAAGAAGGGGGCTTATCTCAAGCTCAAAGGGATTTCCGTTCTTACCACCCACCACAGTTTCATGGTGGTAACGACATATTGGCTGAAAATGGGCTTGCCAAAATTCAGGATATACTCAAGGTGTATCGTTGTAACCCTCAGGAAATGGTTGATCTTGCTATATTTCAACTTCAGGGAGAGGCTCGTAATTGATGGAATACCACTAACATCACCATTCAGGCCAATGGGAATAAACTTACTTGGGAAACTTTTGTAAGAGAGTTCAAGAACAATTATAAACCTCCATCAGCGTGGACAAGGAGACTCGGGGAATTCTTGGATTTGAAACAGGTTGGGAGAACCATAAACGAGTATATTCTGGAATTTAATAGTTTGGCTCCTTATGCTTCTCACATTTCTAGAGATGATTAGCTCAAGGCTTTGCAATTTGTGGAGGGTCTTCGATACGAGATCAAGGACGTGATCGGGGTTTCCAACGTGAGAACTTGGGCGAAGGCCACCGATAAAGCTGTTAAGGCCAGGCTAGAATTATGAAGAGTAAAGTAAGGACCTTTCATGCCGGTTCAGGCTCGGGAGCAGTAAAGAGGCCGTATTTCAACAAATTCAGGTTCCCAAGGGCAACGATAAGAAGCAAAAATCCAGGGGAAAGGCTTCGACTTTACCGGCTCTATCGGCTCCACCACCACAACAAGAGAGACCCGACTGTACTTATTGTGGGCATCCTTCTCATACATATCGCAATTGTCGCCGCCGGTTGGGTCTATGCTTGAGGTGTGGAAAAACGGACCATAAGATCGATGCTTATCCAGAACCGCCACCGGGAGCTCAACAAGGGGGCTAAAGGCCGTTGATTAGAGCCCGTGGTTATGCTATCGGAGGCGAAGAGCAAGACCCTGACCTTGACCCTAACATCGTGGTAGAAGGTACTATACATATTCATGGCATACACATTCATGCATTATTCGATCTGGGTGTAACACATTCCTTTCTTTCGTATAGTGTGGTTCCTTCTTTGCCTCTACTTGTTACTTGTACCTCTTCGTGCTTTGTGATTAGTTCTCCTCTCGGGGGGAGCTTAGAGTCGAATCGTGTGTTTAAGGAGGTACGGGTGAACATTGAGGGCAGTGTTTTTTCAGCAGACTTGATCGAGATGCCCATGGACAGATACGGGGCTAATTTGGGCATGCATTAGCTCTTTCAACACGGAGCTAAGATTGATTGCTTTGAGAAGAAAGTTTCTTTGGATTCAGTTGTGTTTGTGGGTGAAGGTTTGAAGACTCCGTCACTCCTCTCTTTTTACTGAAGCATAGGAGTTAGTTCGCAAGGGGCTTATGGGTTTTCTGGCTTATCTTCTTAACAAGCCCAAGGACCAAGCTAAGATCGAGAAAACTGAGGTTGTTAAGGATTTTCTTGGTGTTTTTCCCGAGATTCTGGATTCTCTACCACCTAAACGGGAGATTAAGTTCGTGATTGATTTGTTTCTGGGAGCTGACCTTATTCGAAGTCTCTATACCGAATGGCTCCAGCCGAGTTGAAAGAGTTGAAAACTCAACTCGATGAGCTTCTTGCCAGTGGGTACATCCGACTGAGTTGTTCGCCGTGGGGTGTACGGGTTCTATTTGTGAAGAAGAAAGATAGAACCTTGAGAATGTGCATCGACTATCATGAGCTGAATATGATGACAATCATGAATAAGTACCCTCTCCCTCACATTGAAGAACTTTTCGACTTGCTACAAGGATCTAAAGTTTATTCTAAGCTTGATCTTCGACAAGGGTATTATCAGTTGTGAATCCGAGAAGCGGATATTGCCAATACGGGATTTAACACTCGGCACGGGCATTTCGAGTTTATTGTGATGCCGTTCGGATTAACAAATGCCTCTGCAGCTTTTATGTAGCACCCGGAGCACGGGCCACCACATCCCTCGCACTTAGACCCGAACCTACATATGAAATTGGAAGTCCATACACGAGCCCAGGTCTAAGCGAACGGGAGACCACATACTCAGAGTGCATGATAAATAAACAAATAGCGGAAGCAAAGGAGTTTTAGTAACATAAAATTTCAAAATCAAACATATGCATCATGATAAGGGAAAAATCGGGAGGTCTGACTAAGAACCAGGTTTCATTCCCACGTGGTAGTCTGTGCCACGTCATCCCGTAATGCTTGACCCAGGCCAGTTGATTTTCCACCCAGCACTTGTGGGCAGCTGTCGTCCTCGAGTCCCCTTTGGACCCAGGGACATGTGACCCAGCGGTCGATCGACCCAAATGCTATCAAACAATCGTAATTAATGGGCGTACCACCCGTACAGGCCGCATTAATTGCAGCCGCATCAAGTACTGTACCCGGGTCTCTGGCGGAGATAGTGAAATAATGCTTTAGCCGTAAAAGCACTGTTTCGGCCACCACGCGTCCCTCACCCACCAGACAAGGTGTACACCATCCTGGGGTGTACTTGCACGCATTAAGGCCTCCTTGGCCCTATCTAAACCCTTCTCCACCACCATTGGAGGTAAGCTTTCCTTTGCGCACTGAGCTCCTCATTTCAGCCTGTTCTCATTCCCCAGTTTACTGACTTGAGCATCGGCGCGCCAAAACGAGTCCAACCCCCACATTCCCCTGTTTTAGCCTTTGAGTTCACATTTTGTGACATCCCGACTGATGGGACTTTCAAGTAATCTATTATGTGTGCGATTTAATTAATTCTGTTATGTAACTATGTGATATTTAAATGCTAACGTGAATACTTGAAGTTATTTGAACTTAATTGTTTTAATATGAATTTGACTATTTAGAACGTTTAACTTCCTCGCTTCATATTTTGCCCTTCTTGTATCCGAATTTAATTCTGATTTTTGTGAATTCTTGATATGTGCTAATTATGGGAGTTATGTACTCGTATATGTGCTCATTTTATGTATTGGTATTTTTTTTTTACCTTTTGGTTCATTTTGGAGATGGGACCTAAAGGAGGCTAAAGGGCACTTAGCACACCTTGGGTTCCAGGTCGCGTATCTCGAGCTCGGGAATTCAGATTCGAATTTCGTCCACTCCGTTGAACTCGTTTCGATGATTTAGGTTCAATGGGATAATCCTCACATTTTTCTAAGTTCATTAAGACCCTTGAAATTCAACCGAACCGAGCCCTTTACGCCTAAGAGACATCTTTTGAACTAACCTTGCTTTGTGGGTCCCTCTTAAACCCAACCAACACCTAACCATGACTCTTAGCCTTGAGTTATCACTCTCCCTCAGCCCTTAACCCCCCCCCCCCAAAACCGAGCCACTCGTCTCTCCCACAAACCACCATCAGCTCCAAGAAGAGAAGGAAGAGAAGGAAGAGAAGAAGAAACCCTTTGTCCATTTTTGTTGATTTTGAGCTCAAATCACATCCTTGTCTTCCCAAATTTGAAAGGTATGTTTACATTGTTAATCTACACTCTTCCCTCTTTCTTTAATGTGATTTTGAGCTTATTTCCATGGTGGATTGAAGAGATATAGCTTGATGTATCCCTCTCCTTTCTTGCCTTGTTTTCTTGCATTTTGGAGCTGAACTTGTTGCTTCTTGTTATGGCATGAATATATTTGTTGAATTGGTGTTATTTTCATGCATGTTTTATGTGCTTTTGATGGCCTAAGAGACTCCCAAAAGGCTTCAAACCGAAATGCCCTGTTTTTTTCTTTTGAAAAACGAAACTGCTGCGTTTTTTTTTTCGAGGCCGAATGTATGACACGGGCGTATCATGAAAAAACTGGAAATGGACACGGCCATGTTGAGGGTTGGACTGATGCCCCCTGATTTTAATTGAATCGGGCACGGCTTTGTCCATTCCCTTTGCATTTTGGATACGGCTGTGTCCATCATGGTGGCGCCCGGGGAGGTTTCTTTCGCCATTTCGTTGCCCTCCGTTGGCTCTTCTTGTCTCGTTTATGACTTGTATGCATGATTAACTTGTTATATTATGTGTTAAGCTTCATGTTGTGAATTTGTGGTTTGTTTTACGCCCTCGTTTATGAGATATGCTCTTAGATGCGTTGAATGCTCTTATATGACCTAAATGTGGATTTATTTCATATCATTTACATTATAAGCATACATATGCATTTACCGAGCATCAATATGGCTCATATTGAGTCTAAGAGTGTCTCTTGTTGTTTCCTTTGTTCAGAGGACCTTCCCATTGTGGACGAGCTTGCTCCTTAGTTGTCCGGTTTTCCATTTTATCTCCACTACGCGCGTTGATAAGGTGAGGTTTTTCTTCTTTTAGTTAAAAGACCTATAACCCTACTTGATTTTTAGCCTCGCATGCGATTATATATAATATATGTTAAATAGGTATATGATACGTATGTTAAGGGCTTACCCCGTTTGTTATAAGACTTTGAAAACGTTTTGTATAAGTATATAAGCTATTTTGCTTTTGTTTGGAAGACTTTAGCTTTATGCAAGTTTGTGTGTGTAAGCGAGATGTGACTTTGAAAGATAAGCTTTTTGCTATGTTTGTGATTTTTGTGATAAGTTTGGGCCCCGGAGCGTGGTATGGCAATCTTGGGACGGCCAAGGGGTCGCCAAGCTGTTCCATCAACACCTCCATTTAAGAGTCTCAACTAACCTTGGGAGGATCGAGGAATGGTGTTTCTATTGAGCCGGCGGAGTTAACCGTCAAAGGTTTCAAGGTCGTGATTAAACCTTGTCTCGTAGGTGTATATAGATAGTTAGGGCCGTCAACCCTTCTATCACTCGGTGTTGGGGATGCATTATGATTTTCGTTTTGTTTTGATATGTTCCTTCATATATGGAAATGAGTAGTGTGAACTCGTACTCACTGAGTTGGTTAAGTTTGTATGATCTAGGGAACAAGAGTGGACTTATAAACGCTTAAAACTTGATGTTTGGCCTTTGGTCCTAGCTTTTCTCTTTTAAACCTATGTATATATATATCACGGGGAATTACTTTGGCTTGCAAAAACCACTCTCGATTCAAGGATCTTTTTGATTTGATTAATTGCTTTGCTCTATCTATATGTATATCAGGTGAGTGAGTTAACCCCCTCACTAGTCTTTAGGACTAACACTCGTTGTTGTTTTCCCTTTTTTTCCTTTCTTTTGAGTTTGCAGGTATTTTCGAGTCAAGCTAGGCGACAAGTGTCGGTTGGGTCTTACGTGTGGTGTAGCTTGAGTCGTCATGCATCGTAGTGGTTTTATTTCTGCACTTTTGGGATTATGTATTATGAATACTTATGTTATGATTTTGGCCTCGGTGGGCATTGTATAGTTTGTATATGATCTAGTTCAGCTAATCGTTACTTGACCCTCCTTTTGGATATGTGATCTTGGGATTTTTGCATGTTTGAGAATTGTTTCCACTACTCCAATTTTAACACTACAAGAAAACTGTCAATTTCCTACGGAAATTTCCGACGGAATCAAGTCCGTCGGAAAATTATTATTTTCCGACGGAATACCGACGGTTTTCCGACGGAATTTGTTCAAAAATATAAAAATAAAAATAAATATTTTCCGACGGAAATTCCGTCGGTAATCCGTCGGAAACATTTCCAACGGACAATTCCGTCGGTAATTCCGTCGGAAAATATAAAAATATAAAAAAAAAAAAAAGATAAATATTTTCCGACGGAATAACGATGGTTTTCCGACAGAATTTGTTGAAAAATATAAAAACAAAAATAAATATTTTCCGACGAAAATTCCGTCGGTAATCCGTCGGAAAATATAAAAATATAAAAACAAAAATAAATATGTTCCGACGGAAATTCCGTCGGTAATCCGTCGGAAACTATAAAAATATAAAGATATAAAAATAAAAATAAATATTTTCCGACGGAAATTCCGTCGGTAATCCGTCGGAAAATATAAAAATATAAAAACAAAAATAAATATTTTCCGACGGAAATTCCGTCGGTAATCCGTCGAAAACTATAAAAATATAAAGATATTAAAATAAAAATAATTATTTTCCGACGAAAATTCCATCGGTAATCCGTCGGAAACTATAAAAATATAAAGATATAAAAATAAAAATAAATATTTTCCGACGGAAATTCCGTCGGTAATCCGTCGGAAAATATAAAAATATAAAAATAAAAATAAATATTTTCCGACGGAAATTCTGTCGGCAATCCGTCGGAAACTATAAAATTATAAAGATATAAAAATAAAAATAAATATTTTCCGACGGAAATTCCGTCGGTAATCCGTCGGAAACTATAAAAATATAAAGATATAAAAATAAAAATAAATATTTTCCGACGGAAATTCCGTCGGTAATCCGTCGAAAAATATAAAAATATAAAAACAAAAATAAATATTTTCCGACAGAAATTCCGTCGGTAATCCGTCGGAAACTATAAAAAATATAAAGATATAAAAATAAAAATAAATATTTTCCGACGGAAATTCCGTCGGTAATCCGTCGGAAATATAAAAATATAAAAACAATAATAAATATTTTCCGACGGAAATTCCGTCGGTAATCTGTCGGAAACTATAAAAATATAAAGATATAAAAATAAAAATAAATATTTTCCGACGAAAATTACGTCGGTAATCCGTCGGAAAATATAAAAATATAAAAACAAAAATAAATATTTTCCGACGGAAATTCCGTCGGTAATCCGTCGGAAAATCTAAAATTATGAAAATAAAAATAAATATTTTCCGACGGAAATTCCGTCGGTAATCCGTCGGAAACTATTAAATTTAATTAAATAATTTTTTTCTAATTACTAATTTTATTTTTAAATGTACAAATATCTTATAATGTAACTTATAATTAATATATTAATTGTCAAAAAAAATCTTATTATCATACTCTATATATTTTCAATAGATCGGAGAACTCTTAAATCTAATGAGTTTTATTTTCATTTGAATAAGTACTTTTAAAAAATTCCAATAATTCATATAATCATATATTTAAAATTTTATATTTTAAATTAATAACAAAACGGATTTAAATAATTATTTGAAATAAGTATATAAATATATTTAAAGATAAAATATTAACAATAAGCAAGTTATCCAAGTTGGTAAGGGAGTCACCATTCTCTCTTGGAGACCCGAGTTCGAATCCCCGCGAGCGTAATAATCGTGGGAATTAATTCTCGCATTGGGTTGGCTCGCCGAGCTTAAGCTCGGCTCGTGGCTCGTCTGAGGTGTTGGTGTGGCTTGTTTCGAGGGTGGTTCGGGTCTCACAAATGATTTTTTTATTTTTTTTAGATTATTTAATTTTATTCTATTTTCCGACGGATTGTCCGTCGGAAAATATATTTTCCGACGGATTTTCTGTCGGAAAGTCGTTTATTATTTTTAACATTTCGTTAAAATTTCCATCGGAAATCCGTCGGAAAATTTTTCCGAGGACTAGTTATGCGACAACAATCATCCGTCGGAAATCCATCGGAAATTCGTCGGTATTTGATGTTTCCGACGAATTTCCGACGGAATTTCGACGAACAGTGCCGTCGGAATTCCGCTGTTTTCTTGTAGTGTAATTTGCACAGTTTTTGAGGGTCTAGGACGCCTAGCGAGGGTGTGTGTTATATGTGTCTCCCAATCGATATGGTTTAATACGGGTGCGGATTCTCCATTTCGTTACTCGTGTTAGACATTAGTACGGGGGATGTGGCACCCTTCGCTCCGGGGTGTTACATCCTTGCATGGTATCTGAGCTCTCAATTGCAAAACCGGAGCTCTGAAGTCGTGTTGGCTTTGTCTAGGTCGTTCGATTTAGGACTTCATGATTATTTGCATTCATTTACATATTTATGTGACTTGTTTGTTTAATTTCATGATAATTGATTTCATGATCATGAACTGAACCCCATGAATCAATATTTTCTTGAATTGTGAATTTTCAGGATGCCTCCAAGAAGGAGAGCGGATAGGGAGCAAACTCTGGATCTTAACCAACCACCTCCACAAGCACCACCACCTCCAACAATGAATGCCGAGAATATTGTACAAGCTCTTCCTAATCAAGTCCAACATAATCAGAGAGATAACGATCAGGTTGAAGGGCAAGGTGGACAAGTTACTCCGGCCTTCAAGGAGTTTAGAAATAACAACCCACCTAAATGGTATGGAGGTGACGACATTCAAGCAGAAGAGTGGTTATCAGAGATTTCAGGAATTTGGGAAATCTGTCCCGCTCCTTCTCATGAGAAACCCGTTTGTACAGCTCGGTTTGTTTAAGGTCCTGCATCTAATTGGTTAGAGGCTATGAGAGCCCGATTGGAAAGAATAGGTGAAGAATTCAACTGGGAAAGCTTTGTTACGGAATTTCACCACAAGAATATTCCACCTAGTGCACGGGAAAGAAGGCTCCAGGAATTCATGGAGTTGAGGCAAGGGAATTGAACAATTGAGAATTACATTTTGGAATTTGAGAGGCTTGCTCCGTATGCTCCTCACATTACCAATGATGACACCCAAAAAGCCCGAAATTTTATCCATGCTTTGAGATATGAGATTCAGAATGGTTTACAAGCTGCAACTGTGGATACTTCGGAAAAAGCCACGAGGAATGCCATTAAGGTGGAAGCTAATAGGTTAAGGTTGAGGCCCCCAACTTATTCTTCGGGGCAAGGTTCAGGTTCTAATTTGGGGAAGAGGCCTGCATCACAAAGTGGGCCTCCGGTCTTCAAACCCCAAGGTCCTAATACTTCTATCAAGAGAGCTCAACCTCAAATACCAGCAGCACCGCCTTACCTGCACCGATGCAATATGCTTATTGCAAGGGTCCAAACCACACCGAGGAGACATGTCGGAAGAAGTTGAAGAGGTGCTATAAATGTGGAGAATCCGGCTATTTGATTGGTAGTTGTCCTGAAATGAGAGTCCCTTAATCTCGAGCTCCTCAACCATTGAATGTGATGCCTCCAAGGGCACCCATCCAAGCAAGGGCTTATGCTTTGGAGGGAGAAGAAGAAGATGTGGAAGTGGATGCCAATGCCATCGTAGAAGGTACTATCCACATACATGGCATTCCATTGCATGCATTGTTTGAAACGGGAGCAACACATTTAGTTGTTGCTCCGGCTTGTTGCTACTCTTTCCTTGCCTGTTGCTTGCTTTGATGATTCCTTTGTTGTTACTTCTCCTCTGGATGGTAATTTGGTGACAAACTGTGTCTACCGTGGTTGTCCGGTGGTTGTGGAAGATCAAGTGTATCCGGCAGATTTGATTGAGATACCTATCAAGAAGTATGAGGTGATTTTGGGCATGGATTGGTTGTTTTGACACCGAGCGAAGATGGATTGTTTTGCCAAGAAGGTGACTTTAGGTTCTACGGTATTTTCGGGTCAGAGGTTGAAGACCTGCCCGTTTATTTCCTTTGTAGAAGCAAGTAAATTGTTCCGGGATGGAGCGACGGGGTATGTGGCCTATCTTTTGAATAAGCCGAAGGATCAGGCCAAGCTCGAGGAGACGGACATTGTGACGAAATTCCCCGATGTGTTTCCGGAGAATTTGGGATCCTTTCCTCCAGATCGGGATGTGGAGTTTGTGATAGATCTCTATCTTGGAGAAGAACCTTATGCAAAGTCTCCCTATAGGATGGCTCCCGCCGAGTTGAAGGAGCTGAAGACACAACTTGTCGAGCTCTTAGAACGTGGTTACATTCGCCCGAGCACTTCTCCGTGGGGTGCTCCGGTCCTGTTTGTAAAGAAGAAAGATGGGACTTTGCGAATGTGTATTGACTACCGTGAGCTGAACAGGTTAACGGTTAAGAACAAACACCCACTCCCTCACATTGAAGAGTTGTTCGATCTTCTTCAGGGTTCAAGTGTTTATTCCAAGTTGGATTTAAGATAAGGGTATTATCAGTTGCATATCCGGGGGGAGGATATATCGAAGACAGGTTTCAACACGAGATATGGGCATTTCAAGTTTGTGGTCATGCCTTTTGGTTTTAATAATGCCCCAGCAACGTTTATGGATATGATGCACCGAATATTCCGGCCTTACCTCATAAATTCGTGCTCATCTTTATAGATGATATTCTGGTGTATTCGAGGTCCGAGGAAGAGCATGCGCGGCATTTGAGTATCGTCTTGTCTACACTTCGGGAGCACCGATTGTTTGCTAAGTTCAGTAAGTGCGAGTTCCGGTTGGATCGGGCTTCCTTTTTGGGTCACTTCATTTCGGGGAATGGTATAGAAGTAGATTCAACGAAGATTGAGATGGTGATGTTTTGGAAGCAACCAAGAAATGCCTCAAAAGTGAGAAGTTTTCTTAGGTTGGCAGGGTATTACAGGCGCTTTGTGAACGATTTCTCAAAGATTGCCTCCCTGTTGACCCAGTTAACAAAGAAAGAGGTTAAATTCGAGTGGGATGCGGCATTTGAGAAAAGTTTTCAAACTCTTAAGGAGAGATTGACTACTGCACTGATTTTAACCCTACCCAAGGGTTCAGAAGGCTACTCTATTTACACCTATGCATCAAAGGAAGGTCTCGGTTGTGTACTAATGCAGAATGGCAAAGTAGTGGCCTACGCCTCAAGGAAGTTAAAGGATCACAAGAAAAACTATCCAACTCATGATTTGGAACTCACCGTGGTGGTGTTTGCTTTAATGAAATGCCGACATTATCTTTATGGAATTACTTTTGAAGTGTTTACCGACCATCAAAGTCTCAAGTATTTGTTTACCCAGAAATATTTGAATATGAGACAGAGGCGCTGGATGGAGCTACTCGAGGATTATGATTGTAAGATTCAGTACCATCCGGGTAAAGCTAATGTAGTGGGGAATGCTTTGAGCAGGAAAGCTAGTGTTCTGAGTTTGGAAGCAGGTGCTAGTAGGCAGAGTTCAGTGTTTTGGTTTCGGAAGCTCGTTTGGCTAATATTTCGGTTCAGCCGGATTTGAAGCAAAGATTGATAGAAGCTCAATCTATAGATCCGAAAATTCAGAAATTGGTGGCTAAGTCAAGGATTGATCCTGAAACCAAGTTCGGGTTTGATGATTCAGGGTTATTTCGGTTTAAAGCTCGAGTTTGTGTTCCGGAAGGACTTAAACAGTTGGTACTAGATGAGGCCCATAGATCAGCTTATTCGGTACACCCCGGTACCACCAAGATGTATAAGGATTTAAGGACTTTATATTGGTGGAATGGCATGAAAAGGGACGTTGCTAATTTTGTAAGAAGGTGTCAAACATGCCAAGTCGTGAAAGCAGAGCACGAAAAACCGGGAGGAACTCTCCAACCACTTCCAATTCCTGAATGGAAGTGGGAGCAAGTGACAATAGACTTCGTGTCCGGCTTGCCAAGGACCAAAGGAGGTTTCAATGGAATTTAGGTTATTATCGATCAGTTGACGAAATCAGCTCACCTTCTCAAGGTAAGAATGTCCGATAAGGTGCCTACGTTGGCCCAGTTGTATCGGAAAGAGATTGTCCGGTACATGGTGCCCCGGTCAGTATTGTTTCAGATAGGGATCCTTGGTTCACATCAAGTTTTTGTCAAGAATTACAGAAGTGTTTGGGGACAAAGCTTCAATTTAGTACTGCTTTTCACCCACAGTTGGATGGTCAATCCGAGAGGCTAATAAGGTATCTCGAGGACATGCTCGTGCTTGTGCCTTGGATTATCAGGATTCGTGGGATAAGCAGTTGGATTTGATTGAGTATGCCTACAATAACAGTTTCAGTCTTCAATTGGTATGGCACCGTATGAGGCTTTATATGGAAGGAAATGTCGATCCCCTCTCTTTTGGGATATTGAAGAGTGGAGATGGACTAAGGATGGAAAGCTCGAAAGAGCTAAGAAACCCAAGGAAATTCAAGATACCATTGAGAGGGTTAAGATAATTCGACAGAGGTTGAAAGCGGCACAGGACCGACAAAAAAGCTACGCAGATAAGAGAAGACGACCCTTGGAGTTTGAGATCGGAGATAAGGTCTTTTTAAAGGCATCCCTTAGAAAAGGGTATGCTCGGATTGGTAAAGGTGGAAAGCTTAACCCACGCTACTTAGGCCCTTTAGAGATCCTTGATCGAGTTGGGGAAGCAGCTTATCGACTTGAATTACCACCGAGCTTGATCAGGATTCACAATGTTTCTCATGTTTCGCAACTCCGAAAACATTATCCCGATTAGTCTTCTATTCTACCAGTTGAGAAGGTGCAGTTAGAGCCGAATTTAACCTTTAAGAAGTACCAGGTTAAAGTGTTAGACCGGAAGAAGCAAGAGCTGAGAACCCGGCAAATCCCTCTGGTAAAGGTCTTGTGGCGTGATCAGAAATCCGAGGAAGCCACTTGGGAGACCGAGGATAAGATGAAATAGTTGTATCCAGAGCTTTTCAAGACCTCGCCTCGGACCTGAGGACATGTCCTTTTGAAGGAAGGAGGTTTGTAACATCCCGACTGATCGGACTTTCAGGTAATCCATTATATGCGCGATTTAATTAATTCTCTTATGTAACTATGTGATCTTTAAATGCTAACGTGAATATTTGAAGTTATTTGAACTTAATTGTTTTAATTTGAATTTGACTATTTAGAATGTTTAACTTCCTCGCTTCGTATTTTACCCTTCTTGTATCCGAATTTAATTCAGATTTTCGTAAATTCTTGATATGTGCTAATTATGGGAGTTATGGACTCGTATATGTGCTCGTTTTATGTTTTGGTATTTGTTTTGTTTACCTTTTGGTTTATTTTGGAGACGGGACCTAAATGAGGCTAAAGGGCACTTAGCACACCTTGCGTTCCGGGTCGCGTATCTCGAGCTCGGGAATTCAGATTTGAATTTTGTCCCCTCTGTTGAACTCGTTTCGACCATTCAGGTTCAATGAGATGATCCTCACATTTTTCTAAGTTCATTAAGACCTTCGAAATTCAACCGAAACGAGCCCTTTACGCCTAAGAGACATCTTTTGAACTAACCTTGCTTTGTGGGTCCCTCTTAAACCCAACCAAACCCTAATCGTGACTCTTGGCCTTGAGTTAACACTCTCCCTCAGACCTTAACCCCCCCAAAATGGAGCCACTCCTCTCTCCCACAAACCACGAACAGCTCTAAGAAGAGAAGGAAGAGAAGAAGAAACCCTTTGTCCATTTTTGGTGATTTTGAGCTCAAATCACGTCCTTATCTTCCCAAATTTGAAAGGTAAGTTTATATTGTTAATCTACACTCTTCCCTCTTTCTTTTATGTGCTTTTGAGCTTATTTCCATGGTGGATTGAAGAGAGATATAACTTGATGTATTCCTCTCATTTCTTGCCTTGTTTTCTTGCATTTTGGAGCTGAACTTGTTGGTTCTTGTTATGGCATGAAAGTTGTAACGCCCCGGGTCCGGAAGAACAGGTAAGCACGCCACGTGTGCGTTTTGAGCGTAGGATTTATTTTAATTCTTTAATTTCACAATATTCTTACGTGGCATTTCACATTTTATAAAATTCATGAAACATCATTTATGTGAATTATGCGATTTCATATCATTAAAAATATTATTTCGTGACACGAAAAATATTTCTTGCATAAAACAATTACCGAGAGTACTTCAAATTACCAAATTGTCCCTAGTTGAATATTTCTTTAAAATTCTAGGGACTTAATTGCATAACTTCATGAGCTAGAGGATTAATTGGCAAATTAGCACATTTCACACATTTCAAAAAAATGGGTTTTACGTTATAGCATCTCAAAGCTTCTTCCTTGTTCATTTTATCCAAAAATTTCCAACATATTCATCTCCCTCACTCTCGGTTCCAGGGAAGAAAAAGGGAAGAAGTGATTTTTTATCCAATCATCAAGATTTCAAGAAATATTTCAAGGAATTGGGGAATTCATCATCATCATCATCTATCTTCTTCATTTCTTTCCCTTTCAAGGTTGGTTTGCATGAATTGATGATGTTGATAATATTAGACATGACTAGGGTTTGAGTTTGATATGCTACATGGATTATTGGTAGATGGAAGCATGAATATGTGGTCATAACTTGGATTATAGCAAGATTTAGAGCATGAATCCTTGGATGGTTAGCTTAAGTGATTAAGTTTGATCATGAGCTTGGAAAATTGGAATTCTTGATAATATTGCATGCATTGAGTGTTTAAATATTATAATATCATTTCTTGAGCATATATGCATCATATTACCAGAAAATCCTAACTTTGTTGATTGAAAAAGGAAATTTTGGTGCTTTGTTGCTCATTTCCGAGAGCATCCCCTGTTTTTGCTCTGTTCTGTAAGTTGCAGAAATAGGGAACGGCCGTTCCCAGCCTCAAGGCTTTGTGGAAACGGGCGTTTTCCCCCTTTTTAAACTAAAATAGGTGGCCGACCATGGGAACGGCCGTTCCCATTTTGGCCTTGCGCCGGAAGGACCATTCCCAGCTAAGGCGCATTTTTGAAAGGGAAGTCGTTGGCGCGTTTTGGGAATTAATGGGAACGATCGTTCCCATTTTCCAAAGGGGTCCGGAACGGCCGTTCCCACCTGGATTGCAGAACAAAAGTTTCTGCATAAAATTACGTTTTTAGCCCGTCGATCCGATGACTTCTTTGACCCCAAATTGCTATTATATGTGCTAATATGTACTGAAACAACATGTTATCATGCCACATTGCATTTTCCTCATCATCTCGATACATTTCCGCCGTTCGTCATATTTGGTCCATTTTAGGTCATGTCTCACGTATACACGTCGTGTTTGCACAGGTCACGAGGTTGTGGACGAGGAGCAGGCTCAGTAGAGTATATCCTTGTCATATTTTTGTAAGAAAGGTGAGGCTTTGTTTTAGGTAAATCGAACCCTATAACCTTTATGTGTCCTTTTTGGCCAAAACCTATTATATATAAACATTTTCCAAATTATAAATGTTTCAAGCATGCAAGCAATTATTGTCATGATTTTCAAGCAAGTTGGCGAGTACATGATTGCACGTGGGCCCAAGGGTAATTCTTGAGCCAACCGGGAAAGCAAGGGCTGACGGGTAACTCCTGAATTATCCTCACATTGTTGGGATCACCCCCGAAGCCACTAGGAGATTAGTGATGGAAGGAGTTCCGTGTCTAGGGGGTCATGTCCCCTACACACAACATGTCGTGGATAGTTGAGCCTTGCAAACTCACTATCACCTGGAGGAAGAAGGAGACTGGGGATTAATCCGGCATGTCGGGTTATCCTCGGGTTATTGCATGATTTCAAGCTTGAAACTGTTTATGTGAGCACTAAGTGGAATTGCATGGTCATGTATTGAATTGATAAAGCAAGCACGTATTGTCACGTTTGGTGTAAAGGTTGGAGAATCACCCCTGCTCGCCGGGGTCACATGTTCATGAAATGATTAAGTTAAACTATTAAATGGATTAGTTGTAATCTCGGGTAAAGAATACGTTTCTTGAACTATATATCTATTTCATTTCCAAAGTCTTCACCCGAGGCTACAACTTGCATGTGATGTGTGTTATATATATTTATTACCCCTCACTCAGTCTTCGGTACACTGATACTTCACTTTTCAGGTACTTGAGCGCTTGGTCGTGCTAGGCGGGAGTCCGGTCAAGTCTTGCATTGTCACGGGTCTAGTCTTGTACCTTTCAAGTATAGCACTTTTGGACATCTCTTGTTATGATCGTTGTTAGTACGTTTTGAATACCTAAATATGTATATTATTAAGAGATGATAATGTATTGATAGTTAAGTTGGTACATATACGTATCTATTCGATAAATATGTTACCTATATGTATATTTGAGTTATTGCTTCCGCTTGTGAATTCAAGTTTTGATTTATTTATGTTGGGGAGTGTCCCGCCTAGCTCGTCATTTTAATTGTCACCCGTTCGCTATAGTTTTGGTTTATGTATGGATTTTCCATTTCATACGTGGATCGAGGCTACAGTGCGGGGGATGTAGTGCCCTGGGGGTTAGGGTGCTACATCTACAGGTGGTATCAGAGCCCGGTTGCAAAACCAAGGTTCTCGAGTCGTGTCAAGTCAGTCTAGGTCGCATGGCATAGGATTACTTGCTATTTGAGAGTCTGCATTTCGTTGAATTACTTGGTTTACTTGAATCTTTGCATTACTTGAGCTATGTGACCTTTCTTGAATGTGTGTTTATTGATATCATTGAATTATATGCACACATTTGCATGTAGTAATTCAACCACGCATGTGTAGTGATCTGATTTCAGGATGGATCGTGATAGACACTCTCGTGACCGATCCCCGAGACACAGGCATCATCATCGCCGGCACCATCGCCGTGAGGGATCACCACCTCCTCCTCCACCTGTTCAGGCACAACCCCAGAATTTCATGAACACCGTTGTTGGGCTGATTGATCAGAGGTTACAGGAAAGGGTACCTCCACCACCACTAGCACCAGTAGCACCTCAGGAGAACGGTATTTCTGCTATTTTGCGCGAGTTTCAGAACCAGCATCCCCCGAAGTTCTACAAGGGCGACAATATTCAGGCAGAAATGTGGCTAAAAGAGATTGAGAGAATCTGGCAGCTTATTCCTTGTGATACTTAGGAGAAGGCTCATTGTACACTCACTTTGATCCAGGGCGAGGCCTATTCCTGGTGGGAGAGCACACAGATTGTTTTAGAGGCAGCCGGGACCGAGATTACTTGGGAGGTCTTCGTACAGGAGTTTAAAAACAAGTATATCCCTCCAGCTTCCCGTACTCGCAGGTTGAGGGAATTCACTGAGTTAAAGCAAGGAGGAAGATCTGTGGGGTAGTATATCGCCGAGTTCGAGAGACTTTCTCGCTATGCACCTAACATAGCGAATGATGACTTTCACAAGGCGATGCAGTTTGTTCAGGGATTGAGGCCAGATATTCAGGATGCGCTGAAAGTAACTAATACGAGTACCTGGGCTAAAGCTACCGCAAAGGCTCTAAAGGTTGAGGATTCTGATATTGCTAGGAGGGCTACTCAATGGACTGGACAGGCTTCAGGCTCGAGAGCGGGTCAGGGATCGAGCTCAGGGAAGAGGCCGATGATTTACTCTGCACCTCCCGCGCAGAAGGACTCCGGGAAGAAGCCTAAGGCGACAGGGCCGTTACAGAGGGGTCCGAGAGCTCCAGCGCCACCACAGCCACCTCAGAAGCCGGGCTGCAGATTTTGTGGACTTACTACTCACACCTATGATAACTGCAGACGGAGGTTGGGCCTATGTTTGATTTGTGGGAGCGACGAGCACTTAGTGGATGGCTGTCCGGATCGTCGGGATCCGCCACCTGCAGGTCCGAGGCCACTTGTGAGAGCTCGGGCTTATGCACTCGCTGGAGAGGAGCAGGATGCTGAGATTGACCCCGCCGCGGTAGTTGAAGGTATTATTTGCATTCATGGCACGAACATCAATAAATTGTTTGATCCGGGAGCTTCACACTCCTTTCTTGCGCATTCTATTGCTATTACTCTACCTTTGCCTGCTATGTGTACCTCTGTGCGCTATCTAGTTAGTACTTCTTTCGGTAGTAGGCGAGAGACGGATCAGGTCTACAAGGATGTTCCAGTGGTGATTGAAGGTCGGGAATTTCTGACCGATTTCATTGTGATGCCAATGGAGAGATATGGGTCTATTCTAGGGATGGATTGGCTTTACAGGCACTGTGCTACCGTGGACTGTCGGGCTAAGAAAGTGCAGCTGGGTTCAGAGGTTATCACGGGTTATACCTCGAAGAATGTAGCCCTACTTTCATTCTCAGAGGCTCAGAAATTAGTCAGGGACGGGGCTACAGGGTTTATTGCTTATATTCTGAACAAGCCAAAGGATCAGGTGAAATTAGAAGATACCGAAGTTGTGAAAGAATTTCCCGAGGTTTTTCCATAGAAGATGGATTCTTTGCCTCCTGAACGAGAAATAGAGTTTGTAATCGATCTTTTTCTGAATGCTGAGCCATATTCAAAGACTCTATACCGGATGGCTCCAGCCGAATTAAAAGAGTTAAAAGTTCAGCTCAAGGCATTATTGGAAGTTGGTTACATTCGGCCGAGTTCTTCACCTTGGGGAGCACCCGTTTTATTTGTAAAGAAAAAGGACGGAACTTTAAGAATGTGCATTGATTACATGGAGTTGAACCGGATGACAATCAAGAATAAGTATCCCCTCCCACATATCGAGGAGTTATTCGATATACTTCAAGGTTCCAAAGTTTATTCAAAATTGGATTTAAGACAGGGATACTATCAGCTGCGAATCCGAGCAGAGGATATTCCTAAGACAGGATTCAATACTCGATACGGGCACTACGAGTTCGTGGTTATGCCGTTTGGATTAACTAATGCCCCTGCAGCTTTCATGGATATGATGCACCGGATTTTCAGGCCTTTCCTCGATAAATTTGTGGTGATATTTATTGATGACATTCTGGTTTTCTCAAAATCAACCGAGGAGCATGCGAGACATCTCAGGCTCGTTCTACAGACTTTGAAAGAGCATCAGTTGTTTGCTAAGTTTAGAAAGTGCGAATTCTGGATCGATCGGGTTTCTTTCTTGGGACATGTAATCTCAGGAAAAAGGTTGGAAGTCGATCCCTTGAAAATTGAGGCCGTGCTCAAGTGGGAGAAACCAAAGAATGCCTTGGAAGTTAGAAGCTTCTTAGGATTGGCCGGGTATTACAGAAGGTTCGTTCAGGACTTCTCTAAGATTGCTACACCATTAACCCGATTAACAAAGAAGGATGTTAAGTTTGTCTGGGACGAGAAGTGTGATCAAAGCTTCAACTTTTTGAAAGAAAAGTTAGTCTCAGCTCCGGCGTTAACTTTACCCGAGGGTTCAGAGGAATATGCAGTGTACACAGATGCTTCTAAAGAAGGCTTAGGTTGTGTTTTGACTCAGAAAGGAAAAGTGATCGCCTATGCTTCCCGAAAGCTAAAGGAATATGAAAGGAACTATCCAACACACGACCTAGAGCTTGCAGCCGTGATTTTTGCTATCGGGAAATGGAGACATTATCTATACGGTACTTCCTTTGGGATTTTTACCGACCATAAAAGCCTCTAGTAATTATTCACACAGAAAGAGTTGAATATGAGGCAACGGCGTTGGATGGAAAAGTTAGAAGATTATGATTGTACAATCAAATATCATCCCGGGAAAGCTAATGTGGTCGACAATGCACTTAGCAGGAAGGCGAGTGTATCGAGTTTGAAAATAAAGAAAAGTGACGAGATGACACCAATTGTGTTAAAGGCTCGGGTTTCTAATATCACAATTCAGCCGGAATTGAAGTATCAGCTATTTGAGGCTCAGAATAAGGATCCTGAGGTACAGAAACTAGTAAGTAAGGCTAGAGCTGATCAGGAGAGCCCGTTTGGGTTTGTGAGGCTGGGTTACTTCGGTTTCAAAACAGAGTAGTAGTACCTGAGGAGTTGAAACGGGTTCTACTCGAAGAAGCTCACAAGTCAGCCTATTCAATCCACCCGGGAGGAAAAAAAATGTATAAGGATTTGAAGCAATATTATTGGTGGAACGGGATGAAAAAGGATGTGGCTGAGTATGTGAAACATTGCCTGACTTGTCAGAAAGTAAAAGCTGAGCACCAAAAGCCCGCGGGACTTCTACAACCGTTACCTATTCCCGAGTGGAAGTGGGAACAAGTGACGATGGACATTGTTTCCAGATTAGCAAAGATTAAAGGCGGGTTTGATGGTATTTGCGTAATTGTGGATAGATTTACAAAGTCTGCTCACTTTCTACCGGTCCGGATGTCTTATAAAATCCCAAAGTTGGCTGAAATCTAAAACAGAGAGATTATTCGATTTCATGGCATTCCGGTGAGTATAGTTTCAGACAGAGACCCGAGGTTTACATCCAAGTTGTGGCAAGAATTACAGGCCGTTTTGGGAACAAAACTTAAGTTCAGTACAGCATTTCACCCGCAAATAGACGGCAAACAGAAAGATTAATTAGATATTTGGAAGATCTTCTTCGGGCTTGCGCGATTGATTTTCAGAATTCATGGGCAGAACAACTTCCTTTGATTGAGTTTGCTTATAATAACAGCTTTTAGGCTTCGATCGGGATGGCTCCTTATGAACTTCTTTATGGAAGAAAGTGCCGATCTCCGTTGTTCTTCGACTTGGAAGGGTGGAAATGGTCGAAACAGGAAGGGGTAAAGAAAGGTGAAAGGTTCGAAAGACCTTCCAAAATCGTTCAAGCTATGATTGAAAAAGTGCAAATGATTCAAGAACGGATGAAAGCCGCGCAAGATAGACAAAAGAGCTATGCTGATAAGCGCCGAAGAGATCTAGAATTCGAAGTTGGTGACCGGGTATTCTTGAAGGTGTCACCAAGGAAAGGTTTCACCCGGATCGGGAAAGGAGGGAAACTTAACCCTCGCTACTTAGGTCCTTTCGAGATTCTTGAAAGAATAGGCGAGGTAGCCTACCGACTGGACCTACCACCGAGTCTTACGGGGATTCACAACGTGTTCCACGTATCTCAGTTAAGGAAAGATTACCCCGATGAGACTACGATTCTCCCCGTGGAAGAAGTTGAGCTGGAACCGAATTTAACATTTGTTCAGAAGCCGGTTAAAATCTTGGATCGAAAATTTCAAGAGTTGAGAAACCGGAGGATTCCCATGGTTAAAGTTTTGAGGAGAAGCGATAAAACCGAAGAAGCTATGTGGAAAACAGAAGATAAAATGAAACGGTTCCACCCAGAGTTGTTCGCCCAAGACTAGAGAATCTGGGGACCAGATTCTTTTAAGGGGGGAGAGTTGTAACGCCCCGGGTCCGGAAGAACATGTAAGCACGCCACGTGTGCGTTTTGAGCGTAGGATTTATTTTAATTCTTTAATTTCACAATATTCTTAAGTGGCATTTCACATTTTATAAAATTCATGAAACATCATTTATGTGAATTATGCTATTTCATATCATTAAAAATATTATTTCGTGACACGGAAAATATTTCTTGCATAAAACAATTACCGAGAGTACTTAAAATTACCAAATTGTCCCTAGTTGAATATTTCTTTAAAATTCTAGGGACTTAATTGCATAACTTCATGAGCTAGAGGATTAATTGGCAAATTAGCACATTTCACACATTTCAAAAAAATGGGTTTTACGTTATAGCATCTCCAAGCTTCTTCCTTGTTCATTTTATCCAAAAATTTCCAACATATTCATCTCCCTCACTCTCGGTTCCAAGGAAGAAAAAGGGAAGAAGTGATTTTTCATCCAATCATCAAGATTTCAAGAAATATTTCAAGGAATTGGGGAGTTCATCATCATCATCATCTATCTTCTTCATTTCTTTCCCTTTCAAGGTTGGTTTGCATGAATTGATGATGTTGATCATATTAGACATGACTAGGGTTTGAGTTTGATATGCTAGATGGATTATTGGTAGATGGAAGCATGAATATGTGGTCATAACTTGGATTATAGCATGATTTAGAGCATGAATCCTTGGATGGTTAGCTTAAGTGATTAAGTTTGATCATGAGCTTGGAAAATTGGAATTCTTGATAATATTGCATGCTTTGAGTGTTTAAATGTTATAATATCATTTCTTGAGCATATATGCATCATATTACCAGAAAATCCTAACTTTGTTGATTGAAAAAGGAAATTTTGGTGCTTTGTAGCTCATTTCCGAGAGCATCCCCTGTTTTTGCTCTGTTCTGTAAGTTGCAGAAACAGGGAAATGCCGTTCCCAGCCTCAAGGCTTTGTGGGAATGGGCATTTCCCCCCTTTTTAAACTAAAATAGGCTGCCGACCATGGCAACGGTCGTTCCCATTTTGGCCTTGCGCCGGAAGGACCGTTCCCAGCTAAGGCGCATTTTTAAAAGGAAAGTCGTTGGCGTGTTTTGGGAATTAATGGGAACGACCGTTCCCATTTTTCAAAGGGGTCCGGAACGGCCGTTCCCACCTGGATTGCAGAACAAAAGTTTTTGCATAAAATTACGTTTTTAGCCCCTCGATCCGACGACTTCTTTGACCCCGAATTGCTATTATATGTGCTAATATGTACTGAAACAACATGTTATCATGCCACATTGCATTTTCCTCGTCATCTCGATACATTTTCGCCGTTCGTCATATTTGGTACATTTTAGGTCATGTCTCACGTATACACGTCGTGTTTGCACAGGTCACGAGGTTGTGGACGAGGAGCAGGCTCAGTAGAGTATATCCTTGTCATATTTTTGTAAGAAAGGTGAGGTTTTATTTTAGGTAAATCGAACCCTATAACCTTTATGTGTCATTTTTTGCCAAAACCTATTATATATAAACGTTTTCCAAATTATAAATGTTTCAAGCATGCAAGCAATGATTGTCATGCTTTTCAAGCAAGTTGGCGAGTACATGATTGCACGTGGGCCCGAGGGTAATTCTTGAGCCAACCAGGAAAGCAAGGGCTGATGGGTAACTCCTGAATTATCCTCACATTGTTGGGATCACCCCCGAAGCCACTAGGAGATTAGTGGTGGAAGGAGTTCCGTGTCTTGGGGGTCATGTCCCCTACACACAACATGTCGTGGATAGTTGAGCCTTGCAAACTCACTATCACCTGGAGGAAGAAGGAGACTCGGGATTAATCCGGCATGTCGGGTTATCCTCGGGTTATTGCATGATTTCAAGCATGAAACTGTTTATGTGAGCACTATGTGGAATTGCATGGTCATGTATTGAATTGATAAAGCAAGCACGTATTGTCACGTTTGGTGTAAAGGTTGGAGAATCACCCCTGCTCGCCGGGGTCACATGTTCATGAAATAATTAGGTTAAACTATTAAATGGATTAGTTGTAATCTCGGGTAAAGAATACGTTTCTTGAACTATATATCTATTTCATTTCCAAAGTCTTCACCCGAGGCTACAACTTGCATGTGACGTGTGTTATATATATTTATTGCCCCTCACTCAATCTTCGGTACACTGATACTTCACTTTTCAGGTACTTGAGCGCTTGGTCGTGCTAGGCGGGAGTCCGGTCAACTCTTGCACTGTCACGGGTCTAGTCTTGTACCTTTCATGTATAGCACTTTTGGACATCTCTTGTTATGATCGTTGTTAGTACGTTTTGAATACCTGAATATGTATATTATTAAGAGATGATAATGTATTGATAGTTAAGTTGGTACCTATACGTATCTATTCAATAAATATGGTACCTATATGTATATTTGAGTTATTGCTTCCGCTTGTGAATTCATGTTTTGCTTTATTTATGTTGGGGAGTGTCCCGCCTAGCTCGTCATTTTTATTGTCACCCGTTCGCTATAGTTTTGGTTTATGTATGTATTTTCCATTTCATACGTGGATCGACGCTTCAGTGCGGGGGATGTAGTGCCCTGGGGGTTAGGGTGCTACAAATATATATGTTGAATTTGTGTTATTTTCATGCATGTTGTATGTGCTTTTTATGGCCTAAGAGACTCCCTAAGGCTTGAAACCGAAATGCCCTGTCTTTTTCTTTTGAAAAACAAAACTGCTGCGTTTTTTTTCGGGGCCGAATGCATAACACGGCCGTGTTATGAAACAACTGAAAATGGACACGGCCATGTTGAGGGTTTGACTTATGCCCCCTGATTTTAATTAAATCGTACATGGCCTCATCCATTCCCTTTGCATTTTGGACACGGCCGTGTCCATCATGGTGGCACCCGGGAAGGTTTCTGTCGCCATTTCGTTGCTTTTCGTTGGCTCTTCTTGTCTCGTTTATGACTTGTATATATGATTAGCTTGTTATATTATGTGTTAAGCTTGATGTTGTGAATTTGTGATTTATTTTACGGCCTCGTTTATGAGATATGCTCTTAGATGCGTTGAATGCTCTTATATGACCTAAATGTGGATTTATTTCATATCATTTGCATCATAAGCATACATATGCATTTACCGAGCGTCAATATGGTTCATATTGAGTCTAAGAATGTCCTTTGTTGTTTCCTTTGTTCAGAGGACCTTCCCGTTGTGGACGAGCTTGCTCCGTAGTTGTCCGGTTTTCCTTTTTGTCTCCACTACGCGCGTTGATAAGGTGAGGTTTTTCTTCTTTTAGTTAAAAGACCTATAACCCTACTTGATTTTTAGCCTCGCATGCGATTATATATAATATATTTTAAATAGGTGTATGATACCTATGATGAGGGCTTGCCCCGTTTGTTATAAGACTTTGAAAACGTTTTGTATAAGTATATAAGCTATTTTGCTTTTGTTTGGAAGACTTTAGCTTTGTGCAAGTGTGTGTGTGTAAGCGAGATGTGGCTTTGAAAGATAAGCTTTTTGCTATGCGTGTGATTTTTGTGATAAGTTTGGGCCCCGGAGTATGGTATGGCAATCTCGGGACGGCCGAGGGGTCGCCGAGCTCTTCCTTCAACACCTCCATTTGAGAGTCTCGACAAACCTTGGGAGGATCGAGGAAGGGTGTTTCTCTTGAGCCGGCCGAGTTAACTGTCAAAGGTTTCAAGGTCGTGATTAAACCTTATCTCGTAGGTGTATATGGATAGTTAGGGCCGTTAACCCTTCTATCACTCGGTGTTGGGGATGGATTATGATTTTCGTTTTGTTTTGATATGTTCCTTCATATATGGAAGTGAGTAGTGTGAACTTGTACTCGCTGAGTTGGTTAAGTTTGTATGATATAGGGAACGAGAGTGGACTTATAAACGCTTAAAACTTGATGTTTGGCCTTTGGCCCTAGCTTTTCTCTTTTAAACCCATGTATATATATATCACGGGAATTACTTTAGCTTGCAAAAACCACTCTCGATTAAAGGATCTTTTCGATTTGATTAATTGCTTTGCTCTATCTATATGTATATCGGGTGAGTGAGTTAACCCCCTCACTAGTCTTTAGGACTAACCCTCGTTGTTGTTTTCCCCTTTTTCCTTTCTTTTTAGTTTGCATGTGCTTCCGAGTCAAGCTAGGCGGCAAGTGTCAGTTGGGTCTTACTTGTGATGTAGCTTGAGTCATCATGCATCGTAGTGGTTTTATTTCTGCACTTTTGGGATTATGTATTATGAATACTTATGTTATTATTTTGGCCTCGGTGGGCATTGTATAGTTTGTATATGATCTAGTTCAGCTAATCGTTACTTGACCCTCCTTTTTGGATATGTGATCTTGGGATTTTTGCATGTTTGAGAATTGCTTCCGCTACTCTGATTTTAATTTGCGCAGTTTTTGAGGGTCTAGGCTGCCTAGCGAGGGTGTGTGTTTTGTGTGTCTCCCGTTCGCTATTGTAGCACCCTAACCCCCAGGGCACCACATCCCCCGCACTATAGCCTCGATAGCTCGGTGAACTCTCTCAACCTGCGAGTACGGGAAGCTGGAGGAATATACTTGTTCCTGAACTCCCGTACAAATACCTCCCAAGTAATCTCGGTCCCGGCTGCCTCCAAAACAATCTGTGTGCTTTCCCACCAAGAATAGGCCTCGCCCTGAATAAGAGTAAGTGTACAGCGAGCCTTCTCCTGACTGTCATAAGGGATAAGCTGCCAAATCCTTTCGATCTCTTTTACCCACATCTCTGCCTGTATATCGTCTCCCTTATAGAACTTCGGGGGACGCTAGTTCTGAAACTCTCATAAAATTGCAGAAATGGGGTTCTCCGGAGGTGCTACTGGTGCTGGAGGTGGTGGAGGAACCCTTTCCTGTAGCCTCTGATCGATTAACCCCACTACCGCGTTCATAAAATCCTGGGGCTGTGCCTGAGCAGGCGGAGGAGGTGGTGATCTCTCGCGGCGATGATGTCGGCAGTGATGATGCCTGTGCCTCGAGGATCGGTCACTGGAACGTCTATCGTGCTCCATCCTGAAATTAAATCACTAAACATGCGTGGCTTGATCAATAAATGCAAATGTGTGCATACAATTTCCATAATATCAAGTAGCACATGTTCAAGGAAGATCAAGTAGCTCAATTAATGCGAAGAAATGAGTAAATCAAGTAAGTCAACCAAATGTAGACTCCCATATACCACATAATCCTATGTCGTGCGACCTAGACTGACTTGACACGACTCGAGAACCTCGGTTTTGCAACCGGGCTCTGATACCACCTGTAGATGTAGCACCCTAACCCCCAGGGCGCCACATCCCCCGCACTATAGCCTCGATCCACGTATGAAATGGAAAATCCATACATAAACCAAACTATAGCAAACGGGTGACAAATAAAATGACGAGCTAGGCGGGACACTCTCCCCAACATGACCAGAGCAAACAAGATAATGAAAGCGGAAGCAATAAGATCACTCATACATATAGGTACCATATTTATTGAATAGATACGTATAGGTACCAACTTAACTATCAATACATTATCATCTCTTGATAATATACATGTTCAAGTATCCAAAATGTGACAATAATTATCATAAAAAGAAACTAGCATAAGACTACACAAAAGGGTATGAAACTAGACCCGTGGAAATGCAAGACTCGAACAACTCCCGCCTAGCACACCCACGCTCAAGAGGTACCTGAAAAGTGAAGTATCAGTCTACCGAAGACTGAGTGAGGGGCAATAATTATATATAACACGTCACATGCAAGTTGTAGTCTCGGGTGAAGACTTTAGAAACGAAAAGGAATATAATTCAAGAGACTTAATCTTTGCCCGAGATTACAACCAATCATTTTAACACGTTTATTTATTCATGCTTGTCAATGTCATGAACAATATGTGATCGTGAACAATATGTGATCGTGCTTGCTTACTTGATAAATACGTGGTCATGCAATTCATTTAGTGCTCACATAGACAGTTTCATACTTGAAATCATGCAATAACCCGAGGATAACCCGACATGCCGGATTAATCCCCAGTTTCCTTCTTCCTCCGGGTGATAGCGAGTTTGCAAGGCTCGACTATCCACGACATGGTGTGTGTAGAGGACATGACCCTCTAGACACGGGACTCCTTCCACCACTAATCTCCTAGTGGCTTCGGGGGTGATCCCAACAATCTGAGGATAATTCAGGAGTTACCCGTCAGCCCTTGCTTTCCCGGTTGGCTCAAGAATTACCCTTGGGCCCACGTGCAATCATCAACTCGCCAAAAATGCTTGAAATCATGAATTGCTTGCTTGAAATATTCATGGTTTTGAAATCATTCATAAGTATAATACGTTTTGGCCGAAAACTAGCACATCAAACTCAAACCCTAGTCATGCCAAATATGATCAAACTCAACCATTCTTGCAAACACCAACCTTGAAGATGAAAGAAATGAAGAAGACGGATGATGATGATGATGAACTCCCAAATCCTTGAAATATTTCTTGAAATCTTGATGATTGAATGGAAAAATCACTTTCTTCTCCTTGCTTCTTGATACCGAGAGAGAGAGAGCAAGTGGTTGGGAGATTTTTGGATTGAAAATGGCTCAAAGAAGAAGCTTGGAGATGCATTACGTAATTCATCATCCTTGATTTTTGTGACTTATGCTAATTGCCATTTAATCCTTTGTTTTATGAAGTCATGCGATCAAGTATACAACAATTTAAAATATGCTCAATTAAGCCCTTGCAAAGTTATGCACTTAAGTCCCTAAAGTTTAAGAACATTCAAGTAGGGACAACTTGGTAATTTAAAACACTCTCGGTAATTATTTCATGCAATACATCTTTTCCATGTCATGAAATAATATTTTCAATGATATAAATTCAAATAATTGATATAAATAATATTTCATGAATTTTGTAAAATTAAGAGATGCCACGTAAAATAGTATGAAATTAAAGAAAGAAAATAAAATCCTACGCTCAAAACGCACACGTGGCTTGCTTACCTGTTCATCCGGAACCGGGGCGTTACAACTCTCCTCCCCTTAAAAGAATCTGGTCCCCAGATTCTGTAGTCTTGCTCGAACAACTCCAGGTGGAACCGTTTCATTTTATCCTCTGTTTCCCATGTAGCTTCTTCGGTTTTGTCGCTTCTCCACAACACTTTAACCATGGGAATCCTCCGGTTTCTCAACTCTTGGAATTTCTGATCCATGATTTTAACCGGTCTCTGAATAAATGTCAAATTCGGTTCCAGTTCAACTTCTTCTACGGGGAGAATCGTAGTCTCATCGGGGTAATATTTCCTTAATTGTGAAACATGAAATACGTTATGAATCCCCGTAAGACTCGGTGGTAGGTCCAATCGATAGGCTACCTCGCCTATTCTTTCAAGAATCTCAAACGGACCTAAGTAGCGAGGATTAAGTTTTCCTCCTTTCCCGATCCGGGTGAAACCTTTCCTTGGTGACACCTTCAAGAATACCCGGTCACCAACTTCAAACTCTAGATCTCTTCGGCGCTTATCGGCATAGCTCTTTTGCCTATCTTGCGAGGCTTTCATCCGTTGTTGAATCACTTGAACTTTCTCAATCATAGCCTGAACAACTTTGGAAGGCCTTTCGAATCTCTCACCTTTCTTTTCCCCTTCCTGTTTCGACCATTTCCATTCTTCCAAGTCGAAGAATAACGGAGATCGGCACTTTCTTCCATAAAGAAGTTCATAAGGAGCCATCCCGATCGAAGCCTGAAAGCTGTTGTTATAAGCAAACTCGATTAAAGGAAGCTGTTCTACCCACGAGTTCGAAAAATCCATCGCGCAAACCCGAAGAAGATCTTCCAAATATCTGATTAACCTTTCAGATTGACCGTCTGTTTGCGAGTGGAATGCTGTACTGAACTTAAGTTTCGTTCCCAAGACAGCCTGTAATTCTTGCCACAACTTAGAAGTAAACCTCGGGTCTCGGTCTGAAACTATGCTTACCGGAATACCATGAAGTCGAATAATCTCTCTGTTATAGATTTCAGCCAACTTCGGGATCTTATAGGACATCCAGACCGGTAGAAAGTGAGCAGACTTTGTAAATCTATCCACGATTACCCAAATTCCATCAAACCCGCCTTTAACCTTCGGTAATCCGGAAACAAAGTCCATCGTTACTTGTTCCCACTTCCACTCGGGAATAGGTAACGGTTGTAGAAGTCCTGCGGGCTTTTGGTGCTCAGCTTTCACCTTCTGACAAGTCAAGCAATGTTTCACATATTCTGCCACGTCTCTTTTCATCCCGTTCCACCAATAGTATTGCTTCAAATCCTTATACATTTGATTTCCTCCCGGGTGGATCGAGTAGGTTGACTTGTGAGCTTCCTCAAGTAGGACCCGCTTCAATCCTTCAGGTACTACTACTCTGTTTTTAAACCGAAGCAACCCGGTCTCATCAAACCCAAACGGACTCTCCGGGTCATCCTTAGCTTTACTTGTAAGCTTCTGCACTTCCGGATCCTTATTCTGAGCCTCAAATAATTGATACTTTAATTCCGGCTGAATTGTGATATTAGAAACCCGAGCCTTTAGCACAATCGGGACAACTTCCTCACTTTCCTTTATTTCCAAGCTCGATACACTCGCCTTTCTGCTAAGTGCATCGGCGACCACATTTGCTTTCCCGGGATGGTATTTAATTGTACAATCATAATCCTCTAGCTTTTCCATCCATCGTCGTTGCCTCATGTTCAACTCTTTCTGTGTGAACAAATACTGGAGGCTCTTGTGATCGGTAAAAATCTCAAAGGAAGTCCCGTAAAGATAATGTCTCCATTTCCCGAGAGCAAAGATCACGGCTGCAAGCTCTAGGTCGTGTGTCGGATAATTCCTTTCATATTCCTTTAGCTTCCGAGAAGCATAGGCGATCACTTTTCCCTTCTAAGTCAAAACACAACCTAAGCCTTCTTTAGAAGCATCGGTGTCCACTGCATATCCCTCTGAACCCTCGGGTAAAGTTAATACCGGAGCTGAGACTAACTTTTCTTTCAGAAAATTAAAGCTTTCATCACACTTCTCGTCCCAAACAAACTTAACATCCTTCTTTGTCAATCAGGTTTAGGGTGCAGCAATATTGGAGAAGTCCTGAACAAATCTTCTATAATAACCGGCCAATCCCATGGAGCTTCTAATTTCTGAGGCATTCTTTGGTTTCTCCCACTTGAGCACGGCCTCGATTTTCGAGGGATCGATTTCCAACCCTTTTCCTGAAATCACATGTCCCAAAAAGGAAACCCGATCGATCCAAAATTCACACTTACTGAACTTAGCAAACAACTGATGCTCTTTCAGAGTCTGAAGAACGAGCCTGAGATGTCTCGCGTGCTCCTCGGCTGATTTTGAGAAAACCAGAATATCATCAATAAAAATTACCACGAACTTGTCGAGGAAAGGCTTGAATATCCGGTGCATCATATCCATAAAAGCTGCAGGGGCGTTAGTTAATCCAAATGGCATAACCACAAACTCGTAGTGCCCGTACCGAGTATTGAATCCTGTCTTAGGAATATCCTCTGCTCGGATTCGCAGCTGATAGTATCCCTGTCTTACATCCAATTTCGAATAAACTTTGGAACCCTGAAGTATATCGAATAACTCCTCGATTTGTGGGAGGGGATACTTGTTCTTGATAGTCATCCGGTTCAACTCCCTATAATCGATACACATTCTTAAAGTCCCGTCCCTGTAATCGATACACATTCTTAAATTCCCGTCCTTTTTCTTTACAAATAAAACTGGTGCTCCCCAAGGCGAAGAACACGGTCGAATGTACCCAACTTCCAACAATGCTTCCAACTGGACTTTTAATTCTTTTAATTCAGCTGGAGCCATCCGATAAGGAGTCTTTGAATACGGCTCAGCATTCGGGAAAAGATCGATCACAAATTCAATCTCTCGTTCAGGAGGCAAGGAATCCAATTTTTCTGGGAATACCTCGGGAAATTCCTTTACCACTTCCGTGTCCTCTAATTTCACCTGAGCTTTTGGCTTGTTCAGAATATAGGCAATGAACCCTGTAGCCCCGTCTCTGACTAACTTCTGAGCCTCTGAAAAAGAAAGTAGGGGTACGGTCTTTGAAGTACAACCCGTAGTAACCTCTGAACCCAACTGAACCTTCTTAGCCCGACAATCTACGGTAGCACAATGCCTGTATAACCATTCCATCCCCAATATAGCTCCGTATCTCTCCATCGGCATAACAATGAAATCCGTCAGAAACTCCCGGCCTTCAATCACCATTGGAACATCCCTGTAAACCTGATCCGTCTCTCGCCTACTACCGAAAGGAGTACTAACTAGATAGCGCACAGAAGTACACATAGCAGGCAAAGACAAAGTAATAGCAATAGAGTGCGCAAGAAAGGAGTGTGTAGCTCCTGGATCAAATAATGTATGGATGTTCGTGCCATGAATGCAAATAATACCTTCAACTACCGCGGCAGGGTCTATCTCTGCATCCTGCTCCTCTCCCGCGAGTGCATAAGCCCGAGCTCTCACCAGGGGCCTCTGTCCTGCAGGTGGTGGATCCTGACGATCCGGACAGCCGTCAACCATGTGCTCGTCACTCCCGCAAATCAAACACAAACCTAACCGGCGCCTGTAGTTGTCGTAGGTATGTGTAGGAAGTCCACACCATCTGCAGCCCGGTCTCTGAGGTGGCTGGGGTGGTGCTGGAGCTCTCGGACCTCTCGGTAATGGCCCTGTCACCTTAAGCTTCTTCCCGGGGTTCTTCTGAGCTGGAGGTGCAGAGTAAATCATCGGCCTCTTCCCTGAGCTCGATCCCTGACCTGCTCTCGAGCCCGAAGCCTGTCCAGTCCGCGAAGTAGATTTCCTAGCAATATCTGAATCCTCAACTTTTAGGGCTTTGGCGGTAGCTTTGGCCCAGGTGCTGGTATTGGTTGCTTTCAGCGCATCCTGAATATCTGGCCTGAGTCCCTGGACGAACTGCATCGCCTTGTGAAAGTCATCATTCGCTATGTTGGGTGCATAGCGAGAAAGTCTCTCGAACTCGGCGATATACTGACCCACAGACCTGCCTCCCTGCTTTAGCTCGGTGAACTCTCTCAACCTGCGAGTACGGGAAGCTGGAGGAATATACTTGTTTCTGAACTCCCGTACAAATACCTCCCAAGTAATCTCGGTCCCGGCTGCCTCCAGAACAATCTGTGTGCTTTCCCCCCAAGAATTGGCCTCGCCCTGAATAAGAGTAAGTGTACAGCGAGCCTTCTCCTGACTGTCACAAGGGATAAGCTGCCAAATCCTTTCCATCTCTTTTAGCCACATCTCTGCCTGTATATCGTCTCCCTTATAGAACTTCGGGGGACGCTGGTTCTGAAACTCTCGTAAAATGGCAGAAATGGGGTTCTCCGGAGGTGCTACTGGTGCTGGAGGTGGTGGAGGAACCCTTTCCTGTAGCCTCTGATCGATTAACCCCACTACCGCGTTCATAAAATCCTGGGGCTGTGCCTGAGCAGGCGGAGGAGGTGGTGATCTCTCGCGGCGATGATGTCGGCGGTGATGATGCCTGTGCCTCGAGGATCGGTCACTGGAACGTCTATCGTTCTCCATCCTGAAATTAAATCACTAAACATGCGTGGCTTGATCAATAAATGCAAATATGTGCATACAATTTCCATAATATCAAGTTGCACATGTTCAAGGAAGATCAAGTAGCTCAATTAATGCGAAGAAATAAGTAAATCAAGTAAGTCAACCAAATGCAGACTCCTATATACCACATAATCCTATGCCGTGCGACCTAGACTGACTTGACACGACTCGAGAACCTCGGTTTTGCAACCGGGCTCTGATACCACCTGTAGATGTAGCACCCTAACCCCCAGGGCGCCGCATCCCCGCACTATAGCCTCGATCCACGTAGGAAATGGAAAATCCATACATAAACCAAACTATAGCGAACGGGTGACAAATAAAATGACGAGCTAGGCGGGACACTCTCCCCAACAAGACCAGAGCAAACAGGATAATGAAAGCGGAAGCAATAAGATCATTCATACATATAGGTACCATATTTATTGAATAGATACGTATAGGTACCAACTTAACTAGCAATACATTATCATCTCTTGATAATATACATGTTCAAGTATCCAAAATGTGAGAATAATTATCATAAAAAGAAACTAGCATAAGACTATACAAAAGGGTATGAAACTAGACCCGTGGAAATGCAAGACTCGAACAACTCCCGCCTAGCACACCCACGCTCAAGAGGTACCTGAAAAGTGAAGTATCAGTCTACCGAAGACTGAGTGAGGGGCAATAATTATATATAACACGTCACATGCAAGTTGTAGTCTCGGGTGAAGACTTTAGAAACGAAAAGGAATATAATTCAAGAGACTTAATCTTTGCCCGAGATTACAACCAATCATTTTAACACGTTTATTTATTCATGCTTGTCAATGTCATGAACATGTGGCCCTGGCAAGCAAGGGCAAATCTCCAACCAAACTCCCAATCGTGAACAATACGTGATCGTGCTTGCTTACTTGATAAATACGTGGTCATGCAATTCATTTAGTGCTCACATAGACAGTTTCATACTTGAAATCATGCAATAACCCCAGGATAACCCGACATGCCAGATTAATCCCCAGTCTCCTTCTTCCTCCGGGTGATAGCGAGTTTGCAAGGCTCGACTATCCACAACATGGTGTGTGTAGAGGACATGATCCTCTAGACACGGAACTCCTTCCACCACTAATCTCCTAGTGGCTTCGGGGGTGATCCCAACAATGTGAGGATAATTCAGGAGTTACCCGTCAGCCCTTGCTTTCCCGGTTGGCTCAAGAATTACCCTCGGGCCCACGTGCAATCATGTACTCGCCAAACATGCTTGAAATCATGAATTGCTTGCTTGAAATATTCATGGTTTTGAAATCATTCATAAGTATAATACGTTTTGGCCGAAAACTAGCACATCAAACTCAAACCCTAGTCATGCCAAATATGATCAAACTCAACCATTCTTGCAAACACCAACCTTGAAGATGAAAGAAATGAAGAAGACGGATGATGATGATGATGAACTCCCAAATCCTTGAACTATTTCTTGAAATCTTGATGATTGAATGGAAAAATCACTTTCTTCTCCTTGCTTCTTGATACCGAGAGAGAGAGCAAGTGGTTGGGAGATTTTTGGATTGAAAATGGCTCAAAGAAGAAGCTTGGAGATGCATTACGAAATTCATCATCCTTGATTTTTGTGACTTATGCTAATTGCCATTTAATCCTTTGTTTTATGAAGTCATGCGATCAAGTATACAACAATTTAAAATTTGCTCAATTAAGCCCTTGCAAAGTTATGCACTTAAGTCCCTAAAGTTTAAAGAACAATCAAGTTGGGACAATTTGGTAATTTAAACACTCTCGGTAATTATTTCATGCATTAAATATTTTCCATGTCATGAAATAATATTTTCAATAATATGAATTCAAATAATTGATATAAATAATATTTCATGAATTTTGTAAAATTATGAGATGCCACGAAAAATAGTATGAAATTAAAGAAAGAAAATAAAATCCTACGCTCAAAACGCACACGTGGCGTGCTTACCTGTTCATCCGGAACCGGGGCGTTACAACCTGTAGATGTAGCACCCTAACCTCCAGGGCACCACATCCCCCGCACTATAGCCTCGATCCACGTATGAAATGGAAAGTCCATACATAAACCAAAACTATAGCGAACGGGTGACAATAAAAATGACGAGCTAGGCGGGACACTCTCCCCAACGAGACCAGAGCAAACCGGATAATGAAAGCGGAAGTAACAAGATCATTCATACATATAGGTACCATATTTATTGAATAGATACGTATAGATACCAACTTGACTATCAATACATTATCATCTCTTAATAATATACATAACCAAATATCCAAAACGTGAGAACATTGTTAGAACATGAAACTAGCATAAACTATACATGAGGGTGTGAGACTAGACTCGTGGAAATGCAAGACTCGAACAACTCCCGCCTAGCATGACCAGGCTCAAAGGGTACCTAAAAAGTGAAGTATCAGTCTACCAAAGACTGAGTGAGGGGCAATAAATATATATAACACACATCACATGCAAGGTGTAGCCTCGGGTGAAGACTTTGGAAATGAAAAGGAATATAATTCAAGAGACTTAATCTTTGCACGAGATTACAACCAATCACTTTAACATTTTAACTTAAACATTTAATAAACATGTGAGCCCGGCGAGTAGGGGCGAATCTCCAACCATAACACCAAACGTGACAATACGTGCTTGCTTTATCAATTCAATACATGATCATGCGATTCCATTTAGTGCTCATATAGACAATTTCATGCTTGAAATCATGCGATAACCCGAGGATAACCCGACATGCCGGATTAATCCCCAATCTCCTTCTTCCTCCGGATGATAGCGAGTTTGCAAGGCTCGACTATCCACGACATGGTGTGTGTAGAGGACATGACCCTCTAGACACGGAACTCCTTCCACCACTAATCTCCTAGTGGTTTCGGGGGTGATCCCAACAATGTGAGGATAATTCAGGAGTTACCCGTCAGCCGTTGCTTTCCCGGTTGGCTCAAGAATTACCCTCGGGCCCACGTGCAATCATGTACTCGCCAAACTTGCTTGAAATCATGACAATCAATACTTTCTTGCTTGAAATGCTTATAACTTTGAAAACGTTTATAATTATAATAGGTTTTGGCCGAAAATAGCACATAAGGGTGGTAGGGTTCTACATACATAACCTAAAACCTCACCTTTCCTGCAAAATACAATAATGTGGTGTTCTAAGGAGCTTGCTCCCCGTCCACGCCCTCGTGGCCTGTGCAAATACGATGTATATACGTTAGACATGACCTAAAATGGACAAAATGTGACGAACGGCGGAAATGTGTCGAGACGACCATGAAAATGCAATGTGGTATGATAACATGTCGTTTCACATCATATTAGCACATATTATAGCAATTCAGGGTCAAAGAAGTCGTTGGATCGAGGGGTTATTTTCGTAATTTTATGCAGTGAATTTTGTTCTGCATTCCAGGTGGGAACGGCCGTTCCGGTCCCCTTTGTAAAATGGGAACGGTCGTTCCGAAGCAACCCCAAAGCGCGCCAACGTTTTCCATTTTTAAAAACGCGCCTAGCTGGGAACGGTCCTTCCGGCTCCAAGGCCAAAATGGGAACGGCCGTTCCCGCAGTCGACCGCCTATTATCATTTGAAAGGTGGGAACGCCCGTTCCCGTAATGCCTTGAGGCTGGGAACGACCGCTCCCTGTTTTTGCAGAATACAGAAGCAGAGCAAAAACAGGGGAAGGCTACGGGAATGCAACAAAGTAAGCAACAAGTTCCCATTTCAATCAATAAACGTATGATTTTCTGGAAATATACATGCATATATGTTCATAGGATGATGATCTCCCAAATTTCCTTGAAATACTTCTTGAAATCTTGATAATTGAAGGAAAATTTACTTCTTCCCTTTTTCTTCCTTGGAACCGAGAGAGAAAAAATGGAGTTGTTGATGAATTGTAGATGAAGAATGATCATGGAATGTGCAAGAAGAGATGATACGTAATTCCTCATCCTTGATTTTTGTGACTTATGCTAATTGCCATTTAATCCTTTCTTTTATGAAGTCATGCGATCAAGTATACAACAATTTAAAATATGCTCAATTAAGCCCGTGCAAAGTTATGCACTTAAGTCCCTAAAGTTTAAAGAACAATCAAGTAGGGACAACTTGGTAATTTAAAACACTCTCGGTAATTATTTCATGCAATAAATATTTTCAATGATATGAATTCAAATAATTGATGTAAGGATGTTTCATGAATTTTTATAAAAATATGAATACCACGTAAGAAATATTATAAAAGTTAAAGAAATAAAATAAAACCTACACTCAAACTCACACGTGGCGTGCTTACCTGTTCGTCCGGAACCGGGGCGTTACAACTCTCCCCCCCTTAAAAGAATCTGGTCCCCAGATTCTCTAGTCTTGCTCGAACAACTCCGAGTGGAACCGTTTCATTTTATCCTCTGTTTTCCACGTAGCTTCTTCGGTTTTATCGTTTCTCCACAACAATTTAACCATGGGAATTCTCCGGTTTCTCAACTCTTGAAATTTTCGATCCATGATTTTAACCGGTCTCTGAATAAATGTCAAATTCGGTTCCAGTTCAACTTCTTCTACGGGGAGAATCGTAGTCTCATCGGGGTAATATTTCCTTAATTGTGAAACATGAAATACGTTATGAATCCCCGTAAGACTCGGTGGTAGGTCCAATCGATAGGCTACCTCGCCTATTCTTTCAAGAATCTCAAACGGACCTAAGTAGCGAGGATTAAGTTTTCCTCCTTTCCCGATCCGGGTGAAACCTTTCCTTGGTGACACCTTCAAGAATACCCGATCACCAACTTCAAACTCTAGATCTCTTCGGCGCTTATCGGCATAGCTCTTTTGTCTATCTTCGCGGCTTTCATCCGTTGTTGAATCACTTGAACTTTCTCAATCATAGCCTGAACAACTTTGGAAGGCCTTTCGAATCTCTCACCTTTCTTTACCCCTTCCTGTTTCGACCATTTCCATTCTTCCAAGTCGAAGAACAACGGAGATCGGCACTTTCTTCCGTAAAGTAACTCGTAAGGAGCCATCCCGATCGAAGCCTGAAAGCTGTTATTATAAGCGAACTCGATCAAAGGAAGCTGTTCTGCCCAGGAGTTCTGAAAATCCATCGCGCAAACCCGAAGAAGATCTCCCAAATATCTGATTAACCTTTCAGATTGACCGTCAGTTTGAGGGTGAAATGCTGTACTGAACTTAAGTTTCGTACCCAAGACAGCCTGTAATTCTTGCCACAACTTAGAAGTAAATCTCGGGTCTCGGTCTGAAACTACGCTCACCGGGATACCATGAAGTCGAATAATCTCTCTGTTATAGATTTCAGCCAACTTCGGGATCTTATAGGACATCCGGACCGGTAGAAAGTGAGCAGACTTTGTAAATCTATCCACGATTACCCAAATTCCATCAAACCCGCCTTTAACCATCGGTAATCCAGAAACAAAGTCCATCGTTACTTGTTCCCACTTCCACTCGGGAATAGGTAACGGTTGTAGAAGTCGCGCGGGTTTCTGGTGCTCAGCTTTCACCTTCTGACAGGTCAAGCAATGTTTCACATATTCTGCCACGTCTCTTTTCATCCCATTCCACCAATAGTATTGCTTCAAATCCTTATACATTTTATTTCCTCCTGGGTGGATCGAGTAGGCTGACTTGTGAGCTTCTTCAAGTAGGACCCGTCTCAATTCTTCAGGCACTACTACTCTGTTTTTACACCGAAGCAACCCGGTCTCATCAAACCCAAACGGACTCTCCGGGTCATCCTTAGCTTTACTTGTAAGCTTCTGCACTTCTGGATCTTTATTCTGAGCCTCAAACAACTGATTCTTTAATTCCGGCTGAATTGTGATATTAGAAACCCGAGCCTTTAACACAATCGGGACAACTTCCTCACTTTCCTTTATTTCCAAACTCGATACACTCGCCTTTCTGCTAAGTGCATCGGCGACCACATTTGCTTTCCCGGGATGGTATTTAATTGTACAATCATAATCCTCTAGCTTTTCCATCCATCGACGTTGCCTCATGTTCAACTCTTTCTGTGTGAACAAATACTGGAGGCTCTTGTGATAAGCAAAAATCTCAAAGGAAGTCCCGCAAAGATAATGTCTCCATTTCCCGAGAGCAAAGATCACGGCTGCAAGCTCTAGGTCGTGTGTTGGATAATTCCTTTCATATTCCTTTAGCTTTCGAGAAGCATAAGCGATCACTTTTCCTTTCTGAGTCAGAACACAACCCAAACCTTCTTTAGAAGCATCGGTGTACACTGCATATCCCTCTGAACCCTCGGGTAAAGTTAATACCGGAGTTGAGACTAACTTTTCTTTCAGAAAATTAAAGCTTTGATCACACTTCTCGTCCCAGACAAACTTAACATCCTTCTTTGTCAATCGGGTTAAGGGTGCAGCAATCTTGGAGAAGTCCTGAACAAACCTTCTATAGTAACCGGCCAATCCCAAGAAGCTTCTAATTTCTGAGGCATTCTTTGGTTTCTCCCATTGAGCACGGCCTCGATTTGCGAGGGATCGACTTCCAACCCTTTTCCTGAAATCACATGTCCCAAAAAGGAAACCTGATCGATCCAAAATTCACACTTGCTAAACTTAGCAAACAATTGATGCTCTTTTAGAGTCTGAAGAACGAGCTTGAGATGTCTCGCGTGCTCCTCGGCTGACTTTGAGAAAACCAGAATATCATCAATAAAAATCACCACGAACTTGTCGAGGAAAGGCCTGAATATCCGATGCATCATATCTATAAAAGCTGCAGGGGCGTTAGTTAATCCAAATGGCATAACCACGAACTCGTAGTGCCCGTACCGAGTATTGAATCCTGTCTTAGGAATATCCTCTGCTCGGATTCGCAGCTGATAGTATCCCTGTCTTAAATCCAATTTCGAATAAACTTTGGAAACCTGAAGTATATCGAATAACTCCTCAATCTGTGGGAGGGGATACTTGTTCTTAATAGTTATCCGGTTCAACTCCCTGTAATCGATACACATTCTTAAAGTCCCGTCCTTTTTCTTTACAAATAAAACTGGTGCTCCCCAAGGCGAAGAACTCGGTCGAATGTGCCCAACTTCCAACAATGCTTCCAGTTGGACTTTTAATTCTTTTAATTCAGTTGGAGCCATCCGGTAAGGAGTCTTTGAATACGGTTCGGCATTCGGGAAAAGATCGATTACAAACTCGATCTCTCGCTCAGGAGGCAAAGAATCCAACTTCTCTGGAAATACCTCGGGAAATTCCTTTACCACTTCGGTGTCCTCCAATTTCACCTGATCTTTTGGCTTGCTCAGAATATAAGCAATGAACCGTGTAGCCCCGTCTCTAACTAACCTCTAAGCCTCTGAAAATGAAAGTAGGGGTACGATCTTTGAAGTACAACCCGTAGTAGCCTCTGAACCCAACTGAACCTTCTTAGCCCGGCAATCTACGGTAGCACAATGCCTGTATAACCATTCCATCCCCAATATAGCTCCGTATCTCTCCATCGGCATAACAATGAAATCTGTCAGAAACTCCCAGCCTTCAATCACCACTGGAACATCCCTGTAAACCTGATCCGTCTCTCGCCTACTACCGAAAGGAGTACTAACTATATAACGCACAGAAGTACACATAGCAGGCAAAGACAAAGTAATAGCAATAGAGTGCGCAAGAAAGGAGTGTGTAGCTCCTGGATCAAATAATGTATGGATGTTCGTACCATGAATGCAAATAATACCTTCAACTACCGCGGTGGGGTCTATCTCTGCATCCTGCTCCTCTCCCGCGAGTGCATAAGCCCGAGCTCTCACCAGGGGCCTCTGTCCTGCAGGTGGTGGATCCTGACGATCTGGACATCCGTCAACCATGTGCTCGTCACTCCCGCAAATCAAACACAAACCTAACCGGCGCCTGCAGTTGTCGTAGGTATGTGTAGGAAGTCCACACCATCTGCAGCCCGGTCTCTGAGGTGGCTGGGGTGGTGCTGGAGCTCTCGGACCTCTCGATAATGGCCTTGTCGTCTTAAGCTTCTTCCCGGGGTTCTTCTGAGCTGGGGGTGCAGAGTAAATCATCGGCCTCTTCCCTGAGCTCGATCCCTGACCTGCTCTCGAGCCCGAAGCCTGTCCAGTCCGCGAAGTAGCTTTCCTAGCAATATCCGAATCCTCAACTTTTAGGGCTTTGGCGGTAGCTTTGGCCCAGGTGCGGTATTGGTTGCTTTCAGCGCATCCTGAATATCTGGCCTGAGTCCCTGGACGAACTGCATCGCCTTGTGAAAGTCATCATTCGCTATGTTGGGTGCATAGCGAGAAAGTCTCTCGAACTCGGCGATATACTGACCTACAGACCTGCCTCCCTGCTTTAGCTCGGTGAACTCTCTCAACCTGCGAGTACGGGAAGCTGGAGGAATATACTTGTTTCTGAACTCCCGTACAAATACCTCCCAAGTAATCTCGGTCCCGGCTGCCTCCAGAACAATCTGTGTGCTTTCCCCCCAAGAATTGGCCTCGCCCTGAATAAGAGTAAGTGTACAGCTAGCCTTCTCCTGACTGTCACAAGGGATAAGCTGCCAAATCCTTTCGATCTCTTTTAGCCACATCTCTGCCTGTATATCGTCTCCCTTATAGAACTTCGGGGGACGCTGGTTCTGAAACTCTCGTAAAATGGCAGAAATGGGGTTCTCCGGAGGTGCTACTGGTGCTGGAGGTGGTGGAGGAACCCTTTCCTGTAGTCTCTGATCGATTAACCCCACTACCGTGTTCATAAAATCCTGGGGCTGTGCCTGAGCAGCTGGAGGAGGTGGTGATCTCTCGTGGCGATGATGTCGGCGGTGATGACGCCTGTGCCTCGAGGATCGATCACTGGAACGTCTATCGTGCTCCATCCTGAAATTAAATCACTAAACATGCGTGGCTTGATCAATAAATGCAAATGTGTGCATACAATTTCCATAATATCAAGTAGCACATGTTCAAGGAAGATCAAGTAGCTTAATTAATGCGAAGAAATGAGTAAATCAAGTAAGTCAACCAAATGCAGACTCCCGTATACCACATAATCCTATGCCGTGCGACCTAGACTGACTTGACACGACTAGAGAACCTCGGTTTTGCAACCGGGCTCTGATACCACCTGTAGATGTAGCACCCTAACCCCAAGGGCACCACATCCCCCACACTATAGCCTCAATCCACGTATGAAATGGAAAGTCCATACATAAACCAAAACTATAGCGAACGGTTGACAATAAAAATGACGAGCTAGGCGGGACACTCTCCCCAACAAGACCATAGCAAACCGGATAATGAAAGCGGAAGCAACAAGATCATTCATACATATAGGTACCATATTTATTGAATAGATACGTATAGATACCAACTTGACTATCAATACATTATCATCTCTTAATAATATACATAACCAAGTATCCAAAACGTGAGAACATTGTTAGAACATGAAACTAGCATAAACTATACATGAGGGTGTGAGACTAGACTCGTGGAAATGTAAGACTCGAACAACTCCCACCTAGCACGACCACGCTCAAAGGGTACCTGAAAAGTGAAGTATCAGTCTACCGAAGACTGAGTGAGGGGCAATAAATATATATTGTTAGGAATAGTGCCCTAGAAAGCCGATTATATATCCGCTTTGTGCTTTTCCTTATTTTAATCACAGACAATCTTTGAATGAAATAACGAATTGAGGCAACACTTCTTTATATGCTCTTGTTTGGTATGCGTTTACTTTAGCTGTGCATGTATGAGAACTCCCCTAATCCTGATGACTTTAGGACTCTACCATTTAGGTGAAATGGTTCATGAAACGAGCCCTATATCACATAGGTCATGATTAGTAAAATACTCCAAGCCGATGAGTCCTACAGACAGTGGGAGTGTCAACCTGACTCCTCTAAGGCTTGCTTGTGGGATCACGCCCTTAAGAAGGACCACCTTGTTTCATGGAGGTGCAAAGTGTATAGTTGATACGTGCGTGATACATGAGGGTGCTTACTTTAATAAGTAAGTTCACTGAGGTGCCCCGTGTGAGAACACTCCTAAATGGGAAAGGAAGTTTCTATTTCAGGAAATGGAAACTTCCAGATTAGGAAATATCTCACGAGTCATTGATGTGATTAATTGATCCTTAGACTTGAGGTTCCTTCTCACTTTATGAGTTAACTCTGTAGTCTTAGGTATAAGCTTTAAAGGGTGTCGCCTTAGACAACTGATTCAAGGCTTATGCTGGGGCTGCACAAGTGATTCATGAAAGTGAATGAGAATCAAGATAGGACCTACACTTGCATTTGCAAGGTGATCTCTTATTGTATAAGTCATTCATATGTCATATGGAGTCCTTGGCCAAGGCAGTAGATCAAGACATCAAGAAAAGGGTTTCTTGGATTGAGATCAAATGGATATGAAATGCACTTAGCTTTAAGACCGGATTATTAGGGTTCTGATTATTCCCTTGCCCTAGATCTTGGTTGAGAGATAGTAAGTAGGAGGATTGTATCTCACATGAATCAATGACTTAAAGGTTCTGTCGAATCCGAACATTCCAATTCAACTAGGGGTTAAACACCTGTTGCTAGACTATGGTCGTTTAATCTGTGGACTGATTAATTAATTAGTGAATTAATTAATTAGGGTCACTGCTAATTGAATTGAGAACCTAGAGGGTCACACACAACAACTTGGTTACATGAGTTGAGGCTTGAAAATGATTAAACGAGTTAATCGGGCCAAGAGGGTTCCACACGTGTGAAGTCACACGTGTGGCTCACGTGAGTCACACGTGTCACTGTGACACGTGTCACACACGTGTGTATATATATATATTATATATATATTAAATAATTAATTAGTTAATTATTTAATAGACTTTGGTTTAATTTTGAATTAAAAAGAAAGTCTAATTTTGGAGAAAATAATCTAGTTAATTAATTATTAATTAATTAATTAGATAAAAATAAATTATTTATTTTATAATAAATAAAGTATAAAATTATCCAAAAATAGTTTGGATATTTTTAGCTCTCTTAAAAGTTGACTTGAATTAGAATTTAAAGTCAAAGTTGGAAAATACTTGATGATCAAGTAATAGGAGAGAGAGGAACCAAATCCTTGTCCAATAAGGATTTGGATCGGCACTCCCCTATTATATATAGGGGAGCTCGAGCTCCCCTTTAGAGCTAATTGGCAATTCTTTTGGTTCATGTGTTGAACACCTTCCTTTCTCCAAGATTAAATTAAACCCTAGGTTAAGCCTAAACACTAACTAGAGAACTAGCATCCTTACTAGTTAGATTGTGATCAAGTTGGTGGACTTTCTCTAGAGACTTCAAGTTAGAAGTTTGAAGATTCGAGCTTTACCAAAGGAGAGGGGATCAAGCCGCGAGAAGAGCATTCTTGGGTGGCTTGAAACGCTTTAAGAAAGAACAAAAGAAAAATAAGTTTTCTATCTATACGAATTTGGTTACACGATTGCGAGTTCAAGGTCCTTTTGTTGGGAAAATTTTTTTAAATTCCGCTGCTTTCTGATTCGTGTTTTCCAACAAGTGGTATCAGAGCCACCTCGTTAATCGTGTTTCTGATTCATCTCAATTATTCTGAATTTGGTAGAAATTCTTAGGCTTAGATGCGAATTAGGTATTCTTGAGTTCTTTTAGAAAGCCTGAAATACGAAACTGTAATTTTCCTGAATTTTCTAAAACTGTTTTCTCAAATCGTGTTTTTGAAAATTGTTTTAGTTTAAATTTATCTAAATCGAATTTTTTTTTTAATTTGGATTGAATTGGTTTCGAGAAACCTGAACACGAAAAGGACGAGCCTAGGCGTGCTAGCTCGTCGCACGCCCAGACCCGTCGCCAACCGCCCAACGCTCCCGCAACCGCGCGGGAGCACCCGCCCGGCATCGCCCGCACGCGAGCAGCAGCAGGCTGCGCACGTTGCGCGCAGGGCGCGCGCCTAGCGCGCGACGCTGCGCGGCGAGCAAGTGCTCGTTCCGGGCGGTTCCGGGCCCGGTTTTGGCGGTTTCGTGTTTTTCTTGTTTTCGGTCCAAAAAATCCCGATTTAATTTGATTTTAATTTTATCTTTTAAAATCAGTTTTGTTAAAATAAAATTATTTTAAAATTTTGATTAAATTGGGATTTTTGAGAAATTAAAGCGATTTGGATTTTGGGAAAATTATGAATTTTATTTTCTGAAAATAATGAAAGAATAAAATTATTAATTTCAGAAATTAATTGGAATTTTATTAGTTTATTGTTTTTCGGGTTTTATAGAAAAGGCTCTTGAACAAGAATTGCATCTAAGTCGTGTTTTAAGTCATTAGGACTTGAAACGAGAATTTTAATTTATTGGTTAAATTTAAATTCTTGCAAAAGCATGTTAGGTGATCATGGGTTTAGATCTATGTATGGTTTTAATTTATGCACATGGATGGTTTAAATTGGGGTTGGAGCCCTATAGTTGCGTTTTTCAATTGAGGTTGGAGCCTCACTTATGTGCGTACTGTTATGTGATTTATTATGTGGCTTTCCATATTACTGTTTTTTAGGCCGGGGTATGCCCCGTGTAATTGTCTAAGGCCAATATGAAGATTGAGCCTTATTACTTTATGTCTTTTTCTTTTTATTGGAATTTGAGAGTAGAGATAGGTGGTGAGGTTTTATTTTCATTTTGGAGACAATGCACCCATGGAGTAAGATGGACCACATTCAAGTAACAAGGAGTCCATAAGTGAAGACCCCTCAAAATGTTAGGGAGGGGAATCTCAATTGTTAAATGTAATAGAGATAGGGCTCGTATTTTGTTACCGCTTTCCCTTATGTGATTTAAACTGTTTATGTGGCATGTATGTTAGAACTTGTGATTGTGGAGTGGCTCCCACATATCACGCATAAGATAGGTAGAACCCATGATCATTACATGTTAGTATCATGCTAGGACATGTTATCTGTTTATGTGCTTGTTTGATATGCATTTAAGTGTACTTGCATTAATCAAGACTAATAAAATTGGATAACATATATGTTGGTGAGGTCGAACCGGACAACTCTCCGGTTGATTTGAAAATTCCCATTAAATATTAAGCTAATCTCGAACAAATAGGTGTTTAATTCGAGATGCAAATTTTGAATTAAATTCCTAGCATTCCATCAATAGGTTTTAAGTTTAGTAAGTAAAGCTAGTTATTGTCCGCGAGTCGTGGGATAGCTAGTGGAGCTTATTAGTTCTTAGTTACCTAATTAATCATTTTAAATGATCAATATTTCGTGGTAAATTTTAGCAAGGGCGATGTCCGCGAGTCGTGGGTCGTTCGAACTAAGTTTTGGTCATGATCTTATGATTGATGGGTCTAGCTTAACGCCTAAGTAAATATGGATGTCGCACCAGTCGTGGGTCCATATTGAAAGATAGGTGATGCAAAAACAATTACTAAGAGTTCTAAAGGTGTTAGAATTGGTAAGTTGTACCTAGCTAGGGTTCTTACTTAGAATGTCCGCAAGTCGTGGGTTCGAGGTAAAATGCCTAGGATCTTAGTACCCATTAGGAAACGTGTTCCTCTTAGATCTTTGGGAATTCTAGATCTTTGAAAAACAGTGGGAGCTACATTGGATTAAAGACCTTATCTTTTGTATATCGTTATAATTCAGCATTCTCACTAGTTCTCTGTTTTACCATTTAGGTCGTAGATTCTGTGATTCTCTACGTGTTTTGAAATGGCAACCAAAAACCCTCTTGTATCGATCCTCGAGTCAAACAAGTTGACTGCTCCCAACTATTCTGATTGGCTGAGGAATCTAAAAATCATTTTAGATTCTGAGAAGAGAACTTATGTTCTCTTCGAAGGGGAGCCCAGTCCCGAAGGGGAGGCTCCCACTCGGGCTGAGCGGGACGCGATTCAGAAGTGGAAGGATGATAATCTCCAAGCCCGTTGCCTTATGTTGGCTAACATGTCTCCGGACTTGCAAAGGCAACATGAGGCCATGGAATTTGCTTGGGAGATTTACGACCACTTAGAGCAACTTTACTGCCCTCATGAACGTGTTACAAGGTATAACACTTCAAAGGAATTGTTCCACTTGAGAATGAGGGAAGGTTCAAGTGTCCATGAATATGGACTCAAGTTTCTTGCCCTCACTGAGAAACTTGCTTCCATGGACATGCCACTGAAAGATGAGCTTTCAGTGGATTTGTTGCTAGCTTCGCTCCCACCATCATTCAACCCATTTGTCCTTAACTTCAACATGAATCATGCTGGTGCTACTGTAGCTGAGCTGATTAGTCAGCTTGTGACTGCTGAAAGTACGATCAAGAAGGACAATAAGGTTTTGATGGTGAATGCTCCATCTTCCTCTTCTGGGCCTTCTAAAGGTAAGGGTACGAAAGCCCAAAAGAAGAAGAAGAAACCCCTTAGGCCCACTGGTGGCATTTCGAAGGGAAAGGCCCAAAAGAAGAAGCGTGATCAGAAAAAGGATGTTTGCTTCCATTGTGGCAAAGCGGGACATTGGAGGAGAAACTGCCCAGAGCACAAGGCTACTCTAAAGAAAGGTATCTTTCTCGTTGAAGTAAATCTTTCTATTAATTCTAGTTCTTGGGTACTTGATACCGGTTGTGGAACTCATATCTGTAATGATGTACAGATGCTAAGTGAAGTCCAACAACTCAAAGAAGGAGAATGTGTCTTGAAGATCGACGATGGCTCAAACGTTGAAGCTCGAGCTTTAGGCACAATTAGATTAGATTTAGGTAGTTTTGAGTTAGTATTAAATAAAGTCGTTTATGTACCGAGCATTATTCGTAATATAATTTCAGTTCTAATATTAGATTGTGAAGGTTAGGAAACTTATATTAAGAATGGTAAATACTTTATCAAATGGAACAACTCTTCTGTTCATATCGGTACTCTAAGTAATGGACTTTACCTAACTCAAAATATCAATATTATGAATATACAACGAGAAACAAAGCGTAAGAGAGATGACAAAGTTTCAGCTCCCTTATGGCACGCTAGATTAGGACACATTTCCAAGAACAGAATTAGCAAGATAAACACTTTAGGATCATTCTCTGAAAATGATCTCAAAGAGTTAACTTCTTGCGAATCCTGTCTCAAAGCAAAAATGTCCAAAAGTCCCTTTTAGAGGAACTGTGGAACGTGCCACTGAGGTTTTGGATTTGATCCATACTGATGTTTGTAGACCGCTTAGTGTAAGCACTAGAAGCAATCATCAGTATTTCATAACCTTTACTGATGACTTTAGTCGGTATGGTTATGTATACTTAATGAAGTATAAATCTGAAGCTTTTGAGAAATTCTTAGAATTTCAAAACGAGGTTGAGAACCAAACTGGTCACAAGATCAAAGCACTTCGATCTGATCGAGGAGGCGAGTATCTTAGTGAAGAATTCCTTAATCATCTCAAAGATAATGGGATTATCTCTCAGTGGACTCCTCCGGGAACTCCTCAGCTTAATGGAGTTTCTGAGAGAAGGAATCGAACCCCACTTGATATGGTTCGTTCCATGATGAGTTTCACTGACTTACCACCTTCTTTCTGGGGTTATGCCCTAGAAAGTGCAGCAAAGATTCTGAATCTAGTTCCCTCTAAGTCAGTCCCCAAAACGCCCTATGAAATGTGGCATGGTAAAATCCCTAGTTATTCTTACTTAAGAATTTGGGGTTGTCCTACTTACGTGAAGAGGACAGTGGGAGATAAGTTAGAATCTCGTTATAACTTATGCTACTTTGTAGGTTATCCTAATGAATCCATAGGATACTACTTCTATGATCAATCTGAGCAAAAGGTGTTTGTTTCCAGAAATGCCACTTTTCTTGAGGAACCGTTCCTTAAAGAAAAGAAAGGAAAGATCATAGAATTAGAAGAAGTACAAAGTAACCCCACGCCACCTACTGAAGAAACGTCCCCTACTGATCAACCACAACCAATCACGAATTTCGATACACATGTAAATCCTCCTCTAAGGCGTTTTGAACGCACTCCTAGACAGCCGGAGAGATGGTATGGATTCTTCCATGAAATCTCTCAAAAGGATAATGATCCTTCAACATATGAGGAGGCACTTTCAGATTCTGACTCTGAACAGTGGATAGAAGCCATGAAATCTGAAATGGACTCCATGAACTCCAACCAAGTCTGGACCTTGGTAGATTTGCCTGATGGGGTCAAACCCATAGGTTGCAAATGGATCTTTAAGAGAAAGCTTGGAGTTGATGGAAGCATTGCAGCCTACAAAGCAAGACTGGTTGCAAAAGGATTCACTCAAAGACCCGGCGTGGTCTTTGACAAAACCTTTTCACCAGTTGCAATGCAAAAGTCCATTCGAATCATGCTTGCCATTGCTGCATATTATGACTATGAGATATGGCAAATGGATGTGAAAACTGCCTTTCTCAATGGTGACATTGATAAAGACATTTATATGGAGCGACCCATAGGTTTCACATTCAGTGGGAGTGAGCAAAAGGTTTGCAAACTCCAAAAATCAATCTATGGATTGAAACAGGCTTCTAGGAATTGGAACATTCGATTTGATGAATCGGTCAAAGCGTTTGGCTTCATCCAAATTTCGAATGAATCATGTGTGTATAGAAAGGAATTGGAGACCTCAGTGCAATTCTTAGTACTTTATGTTGATGACATCCTTCTTATTGGGAATTCGAAGGATGACATTAAAGTGACTAAGTTATGGTTATCGAACCAATTCGAGATGAAAGATCTTGGTGATGCGTCCTATATCCTTGGAATCAAAATCTATATAGATAGATCTAGAAGGTTAATAGGACTATCACGGTCGATGTACATTGACAAAGTATTGAAGAGATTCAATATGGAGTCAGCAAAGGTTAAGAACCTTCCTATGAGTGTAGGAACATGTCTTTCAAAGAAGATGTGTCCTAAGACTAACCTTGAGAAGGAGAGAATGACTCATACACCTTATGCATCAGCAATAGGTAGCATAATGTATGCAATGTTATGTACTCGACCGGATGTGGCTTATGCACTTAGTGTGACAAGTCGTTTCCAAACTGACCCTCGAGATGGTCACTGGGCTGCCGTGAAGAATATTCTTAAGTACTTGAAAAGTACTAAAGATTTATTCTTAGTTTACGGAGGTCAGAAAGATCTTACTGTCGAAGGATACTGCGATGCAAGCTTTGCATCAGACTTAGATGATTTTAAGTCAATATCAGGATACATTTTCTGCCTAAACGGCGGAGCAGTGAGTTGGAAGAGTTCCAAGCAAACTACCACTGCAGATTCGACCACTGAGGCCGAATACTTAGCTGTAAATGATGCAGCTAAGGAAGGTGTTTGGATAAGAAACTTCATTCAAGAGTTAAATGTTGTTCCTAGCATGAAAGACCCCATTATTGTGTTTTGTGACAACACTGGGGCGGTTGCTCAAGCAAGAGAACCAAGATCTCACCAACGGACCAAGAACATTATGAGGAAGTATCACCTAATCCGTGATATTATCAAAAGAGGAGATGTGCTAATCGAGAGGGTCACATCAGCAGAGAACGTGGCAGATCCACTTACTAAACCCCTTAGTCGAGAAGCTTTCCAAAGTCATCTTCAGAAGATGGGACTTAGAGTAGCTTTAGAATGGCTTTGACGGGCAAGTGGGAGATTATTAAGAATAGTGCCCTAGAAAGCCGATTGTATATCCGCTTTATGCTTTTCCTTATTGTAATCACAGACAATCTTTGAATGAAATAACGAATTGAGGCAACACTTCTTTATATGCTCTTGTTTGGTATGCGTTTACTTTAGCTGTGCATGTATGAGAACTCCCCTAATCCTGATGACTTTAGGACTCTACTATTTAGGTGAAATGGTTTATGAAACGAGCCCTATATCACATAAGTCATGATTAGTAAAATACTCCAAGCCAATGAGTCCTACAGACAGTGGGAGTGTCAACCTGACTCCTCTAAGGCTTGCTTGTGGGATCACGCCCTTAAGAAGGACCACCTTGTTTCATGGAGGTGCAAAGTGTATAGTTGATACGTACGTGATACATGAGGGTGCTTACTTTAATAAGTAAGTTCACTGAGGTGCCCCGTGTGAGAACATTCCTAAATGGGAAAGGAAGTTTCTATTTCAGGAAATGGAAACTTCTAGATTAGGAAATATCTCACGAGTCATTGATGTGATTAATTGATCCTTAGACTTGAGGTTCCTTCTCACTTTATGAGTTAACTCTGTAGTCTTAGGTATAAGCTTTAAAGGGTGTCGCCTTAGACAACTGATCCAAGGCTTATGCTGGGGCTGCACAAGTGATTCATGAAAGTGAATGAGAATCAAGATACGACCTACACTTGAATTTGCAAGGTGATCTCTTATTGTATAAGTCATTCATATGCCATATGGAGTCCTTGGCCAAAGCAGTAGATCAAGACATCAAGAAAAGGGTTTCTTGGATTGAGATCAAATGGATATGAAATGCACTTAGCTTTAAGACCGGATTATTAGGGTTCTGATTATTCCCTTGCCCTAGATCTTGGTTGAGAGATAGTAAGTAGGAGGATTGTATCTCACATGAATCAATGACTTAAAGGTTCTATCGAATCCGAACATTCCAATTCAGCTAGGGGTTAAACACCTGTTGCTAGACTATGGTCGTTTAATCTGTGGACTGATTAATTAATTAGTGAATTAATTAATTAGGGTCACTGCTAATTAAATTGAGAACCTAGAGGGTCACACACAACAACTTGGTTACATGAGTTGAGGCTTGAAAATGATTAAACGAGTTAATCGGGCCAAGAGGGGTCCACACGTGTGAAGTCACACGTGTGGCTCACGTGAGTCACACGTGTCACTGTGACACGTGTCACACACGTGTGTATATATATATATTATATATATATTAAATAATTAATTAGTTAATTATTTAATAGACTTTGGTTTAATTTTGAATTAAAAAGAAAGTCTAATTTTGGAGAAAATAATCTAGTTAATTAATTATGAATTAATTAATTAGATAAAAATAAGTTATTTATTTTATAATAAATAAAGTATAAAATTATCCAAAAATAGTTTGGATATTTTTAGCTCTCTTAAAAGTTGACTTGAATTAGAATTCAAAGTCAAAGTTGGAAAATACTTGATGATCAAGTAATAGGAGAGAGAGGAACCAAATCCTTGTCCAACAAGTATTTGGATCGGCACTCCCCTCTTATATATAGGGGAGCTCGAGCTCCCCTTTAGAGCTAATTGGCAATTCTTTTGGTTCATGTGTTGAACACCTTCCTTTCTCCAAGATTAAATTAAACCCTAGGTTAAGCCTAAACACTAACTAGAGAACTAGCATCCTTACTAGTTAGATTGTGATCAAGTTGGTGGACTTTCTCTAGAGACTTCAAGTTAGAAGTTTGAAGATTCGAGCTTTACCAAAGGAGAGGGGATTAAGCCTCGAGAAGAGCGTTCTTGGGTGGCTTGAAACGCTTCAAGAAAGAACAAAAGAAAAGTAAGTTTTCTATCTTTACGAATTTGGTTACACGATTGCGAGTTCAAGGTCCTTTTGTTGGGAAAATTTTTTTAAATTCCGTTGCTTTGTGATTCGTGTTTTCCAACATATATAACACACATCACATGCAAGGTGTAGCCTCGGGTGAAGACTTTGGAAATGAAAAGGAATATAATTCAAGAGACTTAATCTTTGCCCGAGATTACAACCAATTACTTTATCATTTTAACTTAAACATTTCATGAACATGTGACCCCGGCGAGTAGGGGCGAATCTCCAACCATAACACCACACGTGACAATAAGTGCTTGCTTTATCAATTTAATACATGATCATGCGATTCCATTTAGTGCTCATATAGACAATTTCATGCTTGAAATCATGCGATAACCCGAGGATAACCCGGCATGCCGGATTAATCCCCAGTCTCCTTCTTCCTCCGGATGATAGCGAGTTTGCAAGGCTCGACTATCCACGACATGGTGTGTGTAGAGGACATGACCCTCTAGACACGGAACTCCTTCCACCACTAATCTCCTAGTGGCTTCGGGGGTGATCCCAACAATGTGAGGATAATTCAGGAGTTACCCGTCAGCCCTTGCTTTCCCCGGTTGGCTCAAGAATTACCCTCGGGCCCACGTGCAATCATGTACTCGCCAAACTTGCTTGAAATCATAACAATCAATACTTTCTTGCTTGAAATGCTTATAACTTTGAAAACGTTTATAATTATAATAGGTTTTGGCCGAAAATAGCACATAAGGGTGGTAGGGTTCTATATACATAACCTAAAACCTCACCTTTCCTGCAAAATACAATAATGTGGTGTTCTAAGGAGCTTGCTCCCCGTCCACGCCCTCGTGACCTGTGCAAATACGACGTATATACGTGAGACATGACCTAAAATGGACAAAATATGACGAACGGCGGAAATGTGTCGAGACAACCATGAAAATGCAATGTGGTATGATAACATGTCGTTTCACATCATATTAGCACATATTATAGCAATTTGGGGTCAAAGAAGTCGTTGGATCGAGGGGTCATTTTAGTAATTTTATGCAGTGAATTTTGTTCTGCATTCCAGGTGGGAACGGCCGTTCCGGTCCCCTTTGCAAAATGGGAACGGTCGTTCCCAAGCAACCCCAAAGCGCGCCAACGTTTTCCATTTTTAAAAACGCGCCTAGCTGGGAACGGCCCTTCCGGCTCCAAGGCCAAAATGGGAACGGCCGTTCCCGCAGTCGGCCGCCTATTATCATTTGAAAGGTGGGAACGCCCGTTCCCTGTTTCTGCAGAATACAGAAGCAGAGCAAAAACAGGGGAAGGCTACGGGAATGCAACAAAGCAAGCAACAAGTTCCCATTTCAATCAATAAAGGTATGATTTTCTGGAAATATACATGCATATATGTTCATAGGATGATGATCTCCCTAATTTCCTTGAAATACTTCTTGAAATCTTGATGATTGAAGGAAAATTTACTTCTTCCCTTTTTCTTCCTTGGAACCGAGAGAGAAAAAATGGAGTTGTTGATGAATTGTAGATGAAGAATGATCATGGAATGTGCAAGAAGAGATGATACGTAATTCCTCATCCTTGATTTTTGTGACTTATACTAATTGCCATTTAATCCTTTGTTTTATGAAGTCATGCGATCAAGTAAACAACAATTTAAAATATGCTCAATTAAGCCCTTGCAAAGTTATGCACTTAAGTCCCTAAAGTTTAAAGAACAATCAAGTAGGGACAACTTGTGTAGCACCCCTGTACACGTGGAGGTGCCACACCCCCGCACTATAGATCAATTCACATACGAAATGGCCAATCCGTACATGAACCAACCTATAGCGAACGGGTGACAATGCAATACTCGACAAGCTAGGCGGGACAACTAAAACATGCAATAAGACAAAGCGGAAGCATAAAACAATTTCTAACAAATAGTTTCATTTATTCAATCATGATATTTCTCATTTATCAAGTAGTGCATAATCTAGATTATCATCTTCCATTAAAGAATAACAATAATTACAATTCCAGAGTTAACATTAATAATAATAAATAATAATTAAATGCACGAACCACGGATGACACGACTACATGAACCGGACCCGACTCGACTCACTCCCGCCTAGCGTGCACCTGCAATACCTGAAAGGTGGAGGCGTCAGTCTGTGAAGACCGGGTGAGGGGTTTACATATATATTAGCGCAGATAACATGCAAGTTATATTCTCGGGTAAAGGTTTATAAAAGATAATTATCCAATTTCGATGATAATATAGCTTCGCCCGAGAATACAACTATCAATATTAAATACTTGTTCATTATCATGCAATCAATCAATCAATACATGGCCCCGGCGAGTGAGGGCGGTCTCCAACCTTACTCCAAATGAACATGAACATGCTTGCTTGTTTATTAATTGAGAGGTGATCATGCAGTCAATTATTGTGCTATCGTGCAATAGTGTAATCAAGTAACATATTCATGGAGTAACAATCATGAAATAACCCGAGGCGCATCCGTGGTGCCGGACTCGTCCCCAGTCTCCTTCTCCCTCCAATGATGGGAAGGTAGCTAGCCTTCACCATCCACGACATGTTGAGCAGAGGGTACATGAATCCCTAAGCCCGGAGCTCCTTCCTCCACTAACCTCCTAGTGGATTCAGGGGTGACCCCAAATGTGGTGAGGATAGCGCCAGAGTTACCCGTCAGCCCTTGCTTTCCCGGTTGGCTCTAGTCACTATGTAGCACCCGGAGCGCCAGGCACCACATCCCCCGCACTATAGCCCCAACCCACATATGAAACGGACAATCCATACGTGAATCAAAGCTACAGCGAACGGGAGACAATAAAATGACTCAAGGCTAGGCGGGTACCCTCAATTTAAAACCGACTAACAATCAAATCAGAGTATTAAAGCGCGGAAGCAATAACATTCAATAGATACGTATAGGTACCATATTTATTTATTTACTTATAGATACCAACGTTTACACTATCAATACAATGTCAACAAAATAGACAATAGGGCGATACAAAATATCCCAAACCTCTATACAATCAAAATGTGGGAAATGAAGTGTGCTAGACCCAAATTTAAAGACCAACTGACTCTAAATTCCCGCCTAGCACGCCCTGCAAAACACTGAAAAGTTGAGGTGTCAGTCCAACTCGGACTGAGCGAGGGGTATAAATAAATATAAGCGCACATACATGCAAGTTATAACCTCGGGTAACAATTTTGGAAAACAATACGATCTAATAGGTTAAAGAGATGCTATCGCCCGAGATTACAACTATTCCAATTTCAATTCAATCAATTCAATACAATCAATAGTGGCCCGGCGAGTGGGGCAATTCTCCAACCTTACACCGACTGTGTACAATCAATCAATCAATTATTAAGTGATTAGGTGCTCAAGCAATTCATTAATGTGCACAACAAAGCCCTAGTTAAACCATATTTTCAATAAAATCATTCAATCACCATATTTACCTCAAGAGAAAGAAATGGAAGAAAAGATGATGAGATGATGATGATGAAGCTCCAATGATCCCAAAACCCACAAATTTTAACTTGAATGGAAGAAATCTCTCACTCCTTCACTTAGGGTTTGTCACGGTTGAACAAGGAAGCAATTGGAACAAAGATGAAATTTTGTATGAAGAATGAAGCAAGGTACGTGAATGCTGCTACTTGAAAGAGAGGAGAGAGCCAATTTTGCAATTAAATCCTTTCATTTAATAAGTTATGCGATTGAGTCTAAATCCAATTTTAAGTGATCAATATAGTCCAATTCAATTAGATCCCATATGCATGAAAATGATCAATTAAGGACATAAAGGAAATAAATCACGTTCGAGAAAATATTTCACATTACACTCACATTCGATAATTTTGAAAAATATGGTATGATATGATTTTTCAATAAAATAACAAGAATATAATTTTATAAAAATAATGTCATGATATGGAAAATTAGAGAAATGGACAATTTATAATTAAATTACAACTCTCAAACGCACACGTGTCGTTCATACCTGAATTGCCGAAAGCTGGGGCGTTACAATCCTCCCTCCTTATAAGAATCTGGTCCCCAGATTCACTGATCGGAAGGGAACAACTCTGGATGGAACCGTCTCATTTTGTCTTCGGTCTCCCACGTGGCTTCTTCGGTCTTATCACTTCTCCAAAGAACCTTAACCATGGGAATCCTCCGGTTTCTTAATTCCTGAAACTTCTTATCCAATACCTTAACCGGTTTCTGAACAAAGGTAAGACTCGGTTCCAATTCCACTTCTTCAACAGGAATGATCTCGGTTTCATCGGGGTAGTATTTCCTCAGCTGAGACACGTGAAACACATTATGAATCCCCGTGAGGCTCGGTGGTAGGTCCAATCTGTAAGCAACTTCTCCAATTCTTTCCAAAATCTCATAAGGACCTAAATAACGAGGTTTAAGTTTACCTCCTTTCCCAATCCGAGCAAATCCTTTACGTGGAGACGCCTTCAAGAAAACCCGGTCTCCAACCTCAAACTCGAGATCCCTTCTGCGACGATCGGCGTAGCTCTTCTGTCTGTCCTGAGCTGATTTCATCCGTTGTTTTATTAATTGGACTTTCTCAATCATAGCTTCAACGGCCTTGGAAGGTTTTTCCAATTTCTCACCTTTCTTAACACCTTCCTGCTTAGTCCATTTCCATTCTTCCAAATCAAAGAACAACGGAGAACGACACTTCCGTCCATAAAGTAGCTCATACGGTGCCATTCCAATCGAAGCCTGAAAACTGTTGTTGTACGCGAACTCAATCAGAGGTAGCTGATCATGCCAAGAAGACTGAAAATCCAAAGAACAAGCTCGAAGCAAATCCTCGAGATACCTTATTAATCTCTCGGACTGACCATCCGTCTGAGGATGAAAAGCTGTACTAAACTGGAGCTTCGTACCCAAAACCTCTTGCAATTCACGCCACAACTTCGAAGTAAACCGTGGATCTCTGTCTGAAACAATACTGACCGGAATCCCGTGAAGTCTAACAATCTCCCGGTTATAAAGCTCGGCTAGCTTGCGAATCTTATACGACATCCGAACCGGCAGAAAATGTGCAGACTTCGTCAAACGATCCACAATCACCCAAATCCCATCGAATCCCCCTTTCACCTTAGGTAATCCGGACACGAAATCCATCGTCACCTGTTCCCACTTCCACTCAGGAATAGGTAACGGCTGAAGAAGACCTCCCGGTTTCTGATGCTCGGCTTTCACTTTCTGACAAGTGAGACAATGCTTCACAAACTCGGCCACATCTTTCTTCAATCCACGCCACCAATAATATTGCCTTAAGTCCTTATACATCTTGTTTCCTCCGGGGTGGATAGAATAAGCCGATCTGTGAGCTTCCTCGAGCAATACCCGTTTCAACTCTTCGGGTACAACCACTCGGTTCTTGAAACGAAGAAGACCGGTTTCATCGAACCCGAATGGACACTCCGGATCAGCTCTTGCCTTGGCTACCAATTTCTGAACTTCCAAATCTGTACTCTGAGCCTCAAACAACCTGTGTTTCAATTCTGGTTGGACCGAAATATTAGAAACTCGAGCCTTTAAAATAATTGGCTCGATTCCACTACTTTCACCCACTTCCAAGCTCGACACACTAGCCTTCCTACTCAGTGCATCGGCGACCACGTTGGCTTTGCCGGGATGGTACTTGATCGTGCAATCATAATCTTGCAACCTTTCCATCCAACGCCTTTGCCTCATATTCAAATCCTTCTGAGTGAATAAATACTGGAGGCTTTTGTGGTCGGTGAAAATCTCGAAGGACACCCCGTACAAATAATGTCTCCACTTTCCAAGTGCAAAGACTACGGCAGCAAGCTCAAGATCATGTGTCGGATAATTCTTTTCATGCTCTTTCAGCTTCCTTGATGCATAAGCAATCACTTTACCCTTCTGAGTCAACACACATCCCAAACCTTCCTTAGAAGCATCCGTATAAACAGCATATCCTTCAGAACCTTCCGGAAGGGCTAACACTGGAGCAGACACTAACTTTTCCTTCAAGAAAGTGAAACTCTTCTCACAGTCTTCATTCCAATCGAATTTCACATTCTTCTTCGTCAACCGGGTTAACGGAGCTGCTAACTTGGAGAAATCCTTCACAAACCTCCGGTAGTAACCTGCCAATCCCAAGAAACTCCTAATCTCAGAGGCATTCCTAGGTTTCTCCCACTTCAACACTGACTCAATCTTAGAAGGATCAACTTCCAAACCGTTGCCTGAAATCACGTGACCCAAGAATGACACCCTGTCAATCCAGAACTCACACTTGCTGAACTTGGCAAACAACTGATGCTCCTTCAAAGTCCTCAATACCAACTGAAGGTGTCTTGCATGCTCCTCGGCAGACTTCGAGAAAACCAGGATATCATCAATAAAAATGACCACGAACTTATCCAGAAAAGGCCTAAAAATCCTGTGCATCATAACCATAAAAGCTGCTGGGGCATTAGTCAAACCAAACGGCATCACCACAAACTCATAATGCCCATACCGAGTGTTAAATCCTGTCTTAGGAATATCCCCTGATCGGATACGCAGCTGGTAGTAACCTTGTCTCAAATCCAGTTTCGAGTAGACTTTCGAACCCTGAAGTATGTCAAATAACTCCTCGATGTGTGGAAGAGGATACTTGTTCTTGATCGTCATCCGGTTCAACTCCCTATAGTCTATGCACATTCTTAAGGTCCCGTCCTTCTTCTTTACAAACAAAACCGGTGCACCCCAAGGAGAAGAACTCGGTCTGATATACCCAATCTCCAACAACGCATCAAGTTGAGTCTTCAACTCTTTCAACTCGGCTGGAGCCATGCGATACGGAGTCTTGGAGTACGGCTCTGCGTTAGGATACAAATCGATCACAAACTCAATTTCCCGTTCTGGAGGTAAAGAATCCAATTCCTCAGGAAAGACCTCGGGAAACTCCTTCACTACTTCCGTCTCTTCCAGTTTACTCTGATCCTTGGGTTTATTGAGAACATAAGCAATGAATCCCGTGGCTCCCTCTCGAACCAACTTATGAGCTTCAGAAAACGAAAGTAGCGGTACAGTCTTGGAACTCCAACCTACTACCAAATCTGATCCCAACTGAACCTTCTTCGCTCTACAATCAACTGTGGCAGAATGTCTGTACAACCAATCCATGCCCAGAATAGATCCATAGCAAGTCATCGGCAGCTCAATGAAGTCTGACAAGAAAACTCGGCCCTCGATACTCACCGGAACCTCTCTAAACACCCGATCAGATTCTATACTACCACCAAAAGGAGTACTCACCACATAACATGCAGAAGAACGAGTAACAGGCAAAGACAGAGAAACAGATATAGCACTCGAAAGAAAGGAGTGAGTAGCTCCCGGATCAAACAACGTATGAATGTTCGTGCCATGTATGCAAATGGTACCTTCAACTACCGCGGCTGGATCAACATCTGCATCCGGCTGCTCTCCATCCAAAGCATAAGCTCGAGCCCTAATCAGCGGTCTCGGTGCACCCGGTGGTAGCATCCTGTTATCCGGACATCCATCTACCATATGCTCGTCGCTCCCACAAAGCAAACATAAACCCAGACGCCTCCTGCAGTTATCATAGGTATGCGTCCTCCGACCACAGAAGGTACAAGCAGGCCTCTCGGGTAGTGGTGGTACAGCTGGAGCAACTGGAGCAACTGGAGCTCTCATCACTGGTCCTGCAGGTCGGGGCTTCTTCCCTGGACCCTGTGGAGCTGGTGGTGGGGAAGAATATACCATCGGCCTCTTGCCTGAAGCAGATCCCGATCCTGGACCCTTAAACCCTGATCCGGCACCTCTGAACCCTGAGCCAGAACCTCTGAATCCCGATCCTGATCCTGAACCCGAACCTGAGCCTGAACGGTAGGTAGACCGCCTCGCATTCACTGAATCCTCAACTAACAAGGCCTTTTTAGTAGCCTTGGCCCACGTGCTCGTGTTGACCGCCTCAATAGCTGCCTGAATGTCCGGTCTAAGGCCCTGAACAAACTGCATCGCCTTATGGAAGTCATCACTCGCTATATTAGGAGCATAGCGGGATAATCTCTCATACTCAGCGATGTACTCTGAAACTGACCGGCTTCCCTGCTTGAGCTCTGTAAATTCCTTCAACCTTCTAGTGCGAGATGATGGAGGAATGAACTTGTTCTGAAACTCTCTAACAAACACTTCCCAATTCACTTCCTCGCCTGCAGCCTCTAACACTATCCGGGCACTCTCCCACCAGGAGTAGGCCTCTCCCTGAATCAAAGAAAGCGTACAACGGGCCTTCTCCCTGGAATCACACGGGATAAGCTCCCAAACCCTCTCGATCTCCCTAAGCCACTGCTCGGCCTGAATATCATTTCCTTTATAAAATTTGGGAGGATGCTGGTTCTGGAACTCCCTAAAAACAGCTGAAATCTGTGCCCCTGGCTGTGGTGGTGGAACTGGTGGTGCTGGAGGAACATGATCCCGAACTCTCTGATCAATAAGGCCCACCACTGCATTCATAAAATCCTGTGGCTGAGCCTGAGGAGGTGGAGGAGGAGGTGGTGATCTCTCCCTGCGATGATGTCGATGATGTCGAGGTCTAGGGGATCGATCACGGTGATGTCTATCGCGAGCCATCCTGAAATCAAGTCACTATTATGCATGTTCGATTAGTCAATGCCAATGTGTGCAAATAATTCATAAATTGCACATAAATTCAGAAATTCCAACAATCCACCAATTTCAAGCAAGTCAGATAGGTTCAAGTATCAATTAACAATGCAAGACTCTCAAATTGACAATTAGTTCCTATGCCGTGCGACCTAGACTCACAAAACTCGACACTAGAGACCCGGTTTTGCAACCGAGCTCTGATACCACCGTAGGATGTAGCACCCGGAGCGCCAGGCACCACATCCCCCGCACTATAGCCCCAACCCACATATGAAACGGACAATCCATACGTGAATCAAAGCTACAGCGAACGGGAGACAATAAAATGACTCAAGGCTAGGCGGGTACCCTCAATTTAAAACCGACTAACAATCAAATCAGAGTATTAAAGCGCGGAAGCAATAACATTCAATAGATACGTATAGGTACCATATTTATTTATTTACTTATAGATACCAACGTTTACACTATCAATACAATGTCAACAAAATAGACAATAGGGCGATACAAAATATCCCAAACCTCTATACAATCAAAATGTGGGAAATGAAGTGTGCTAGACCCAAATTTAAAGACCAACTGACTCTAAATTCCCGCCTAGCACGCCCTGCAAAACACTGAAAAGTTGAGGTGTCAGTCCAACTCGGACTGAGCGAGGGGTATAAATAAATATAAGCGCACATACATGCAAGTTATAACCTCGGGTAACAATTTTGGAAAACAATACGATCTAATAGGTTAAAGAGATGCTATCGCCCGAGATTACAACTATTCCAATTTCAATTCAATCAATTCAATACAATCAATAGTGGCCCGGCGAGTGGGGCAATTCTCCAACCTTACACCGACTGTGTACAATCAATCAATCAATTATTAAGTGATTAGGTGGTCAAGCAATTCATTAATGTGCACAACAAAGCCCTAGTTAAACCATATTTTCAATAAAATCATTCAATCACCATATTTACCTCAAGAGAAAGAAATGGAAGAAAAGATGATGAGATGATGATGATGAAGCTCCAATGATCCCAAAACCCACAAATTTTAACTTGAATGGAAGAAATCTCTCACTCCTTCACTTAGGGTTTGTCACGGTTGAACAAGGAAGCAATTGGAACAAAGATGAAATTTTGTATGAAGAATGAAGCAAGGTACGTGAATGCTGCTACTTGAAAGAGAGGAGAGAGCCAATTTTGCAATTAAATCCTTTCATTTAATAAGTTATGCGATTGAGTCTAAATCCAATTTTAAGTGATCAATATAGTCCAATTCAATTAGATCCCATATGCATGAAAATGATCAATTAAGGACATAAAGGAAATAAATCACGTTCGAGAAAATATTTCACATTACACTCACATTCGATAATTTTGAAAAATATGGTATGATATGAATTTTCAATAAAATAACAAGAATATAATTTTATAAAAATAATGTCATGATATGGAAAATTAGAGAAATGGACAATTTATAATTAAATTACAACTCTCAAACGCACACGTGTCGTTCATACCTGAATTGCCGAAAGCTGGGGCGTTACACACTACCCTCGGGCCCATCACGAACGATCATGCTACTCGCCTAAACATGCTTGAAATCATGAACATGGACAATCTTGGCTTGCTTGCTTGAAACATGACTTGATAAAATGTAGCTATAAATCGTGGTCAATAGTTTATGGAAATTATAAATATAAATACCTTTTGGCCGAAATATCACATAAGGGATATACGGGTTCTATGTAACTAGAAATTAAACCTCACCTGACAGGCGACACACGACTCGTGAATGCGTGAACGTGATCATTGACCATAATCTCCGCCCTGGAGAACAACTGGACAAGAAACGAGACAATGTGCGTGCATGAGACCACAATTCAATCATGTTATACCCTAAAATGACGCACGGCATAATCATACACGAGACATCGAGCAATACACAATGTAGCATGAAAACATGTTGTTTCGACATATAATCAATCATATAATAGCAATTCGGGATCAAATAGGCCATTGGAACGAGGGGCCAAAATTGTAATTTTGTGCAGAATGTTTCTGCACTTCCAGGGGTATGGGAACGGCCGTTCCAGGTTTTCATACAAAATGGGAAGGGCCGCTCCCCCACTCCCGAAACTGCTCCCGAAGCTGGGAACGGCCGTTCCGGCTTGCAAGCCAAAATGGGAACGGTCGTTCCCGTCCTCGCCGCCCTGCACTATTCAAATTATGGGAACGGCCGTTCCCTGTTTACAAAGGGAACGGGAAGGGCCGTTCCCGTCTTACAGAAGGTGCAGCAAAACAGGGGTAGAAACAGGGGAGCACGAACCAAGCTCCCAAAGCTCCCAAATGTTCATAATTCCATTCCAACAATTATAATTCATGAAGGGGAGTATGCATACATGCTTAAAGTGCAATAATACACAATATAAATCCATGTTTCATGCTTTGATCATCATAATCACCAACTATAACTCATATATATAACTTCATCACATAATCTCATATTTTCAAGAATCTTGCATGAATTTCAAGTCTAAAGCATAAGATCATGCTTCTAACAATTAAAGCACATAATATTCAAGTAAACCTCAAACCCTAGCTTCATGAATTATCATCAAGAATTCACATAATTTCCATGTCTACCTTGGAAGAAAGAAATGGAGTGATATGAGATGATGAGGATGATGATGATGCTTCCAAGCTCCTAATCCTTTAAATTCCTTTGATGAAAGTGATGAATTCTCCTTTCTTCCTTGGGGGGGGGGGGGGGGGGGGGAATTGGCTCGGTGATGAGGGAAGCAAAATGAGATGATTGGTATGAAAAATGAGGATGATTGTAGAAGAGATGCATATATCGGTACACTTGGGGGAAATATGTAATAATTATGATTCAATCCCCCAAGTTATATAAGTCATGCAATTGAGTATAAAAAGTTTGAGAAATGATCAATTAGGTCCTCAAGATATTCATGCAATTTGGTCCCTCAATTTAGGTAAATGGACAATTAAGGACAATCATGCAATTAATACAAATTAGGCAATTAATTCACGTAACAATTGAAGTCCATTTTTACAAGAATTCTCAATTTGAAATAAATATCATATAATTTCACGTAATCATGTTGAAAACAATTGATAAGAATTAATATAACACGTTTAAATCAATTAAACGAAATTAATAAAAATAAAATCCTAACGCTCGAAACCCACACGTGTCGAGCGTACCTGACTGTCTGAAAAATCGGGGCGTTACAACTCTCTCCCCCTTAAGAGAATCCGTCCTCGGATTCCATGTCCTGAATTCCTGGAAATTAATTGGCTCTTACGTGTTCATCCCACGCGGGTTAGCTACTCCCCGTCAGGGATTAGTTCGAAAGAGATCTTCATTCCCCAAGTTCCTCCAAGGTGAAGTCACGACCCTCAACTTTCCGGAGTCTAATCACTCGAGAGGAAATCTAACCTTCCACTAAAACAAGTAAACACGTAGTTGAAAATATTGAGAGTGCCCCGTCTCTCAAACAATTAACGAGAGAACCCCGTCTCCCGAGCAAGCAACAAGAGAACCCCGTCTCCTGACAACCCTGAGAGAATCCCCGTCTCTCACGCACACGAATAAAATTCAAGCAAGTACTTAGACAAATATTAACGCTTACCACACAAGGATCAAGTGAAATTATCATTTACGCACATAATTGTTCACGTTACAATTAGTAATAAACAAGGAATCATATGCAGGAATAAAATAGAATAATAATCAACAATTAATAACAAATAAGGGCTTGGTATAAAATAGCAAGATAATGATAACGAGAAATGAATAATGCACGTGGTATGCATGATTAGGTGTACCGTTCACCGAGGATTGAAATTCTGGGACTGAATTAATTCGGTTGAATACTCGAGTCTTTAGTTGAGAGTTTCCCCGCTTTGCACCACTACGGTTTGGTATTCCCATTCTTGATAGCCATTTCTGTCATTGTGCTATTTTCTAACATAATCCGTAAATCATCATTAATCACCACATCTTCAGACCCGTCTGAATTACAGATTTGTCGGTTGAACCCTTCTTGCACTGATTCCCACCTCTACTTTCCACTTTCTTCCTTTCCACTCATGAGAGGCACTCTGGATAGCGAGAGGGATCAAGATTCAAGATTTACTATCCAAATTTAGCCAGACCGGATCCCTTTTCCTCTTTACTGAGTCAAATGATATCCTGAAGTTGTTGGAAGAGTGCAGACAGTATACCCACTTTCCTGAGAATGATAATAGAACAAGGTACTGTCGATGATGAGACTTTTCTTTGTGTAAGAGGGAGGAAAGGTTTAACTAACTGAAACTTCTTTCACATGGTTCTGATAGAGGGTTCCTGACTCTCCTGAATGTTGTCCAACTTTCGATTTAATTCATTCCCAGACCGGCTCTCCCCCTTAAGAAAATGGAAATTTTCTTATCCCTTGGGTTCCTTCTGTCCTTTCCCACTTGCAAGCTTCTCTGCTAATTCAGTTCCCGTAACCTTTTCTCATCCTACTGGTTGTTAATCAAAATGTTGATCGATGATTTCTTTCTAATTCTTTCTGTTATCCACATGCTCACCCAACTTGAAGCTCCCTGACTATCACCACTTTGATTTGATGTTTAAAATTCTTCAACATCCTACATTCACCTAATGCTTCCAGAGACTTGACATTTGAAAGGTTAACACCAAAACCCAAAGTAGAGAAATTCATTCTCCTATCCTTGCTGAAATTCCGAAATGTTAATTAGTTTCTGAAGGTAAAAAGGCCCCTTGAACGTTTATCTGCTTGAACTTATCATCATTTTCCCAGATCCCAATAATCTTCCCAATATAGGGATGGGGTTTACCCTTCTCCATCAGGTATACACAATCATATAAAGAGTAATCCAGCCCATCAAATGTAAATGATTCGTAAAGTTGTACATCTTTTTTTTTTTTTTTTTTTTTTTTTTTTTTTTTTTTTTTTTTTACCCGCTTGAACTCGAGTACCTCACTATTTCCCGCTCTGAGTGAAGGAAACATGAGAATACAAGGATGACGAGTTCCTCAAATGCCTGCGCAACCTCCAGAATAGACCACAATCATGGATCAACCGGATTCTCGGAATATCTTTGGACTTGGAGTAGAATCGGATGAGTTAATTGCAAAAGGTGATGACTGATGACGAAGAAATATTCTTCTCACAGGCCCAAAATTTTCTAACTCTCAATCCCAATCAATTTACCCGGTTACCACCATGGCGCCCTCTAATTCGAGATCCCCTCCTTAAAATTCAAATGGTAGAAATAGGAGCAACGATTATGCAGAACATCCGAAAAGCCTATTGACAATAAACACTAAATAATGCATGATAATTAAAGTGTTAATGCACATATTGCCACTAATTTAAAATGCAACATGTTAATGCAATTACATCACTTGAAAGTATATACATATGAATAAGGAATGTAAAGAAAGTAAATAATTCAATCATGTATTCAAGACATCAAGTAGGAAATTTCAAATATAATTGAAACAATATTTATAAGGGAGAAATAATTTAATTAACAATTACGATGCACGTGCTTATGAATGCATTGAAAAACCTGGCACCGCAGAAATGTTGAACTCGATTCTAGCGTCCATGGCTAGCTTGTCCAAATTGCAACTTTAGCCCAAGCGGTTGATCAGTCTCCTTAATCTTCAAAATCCTCCGGTTTTGATTCATATATTTTCAATGCCTGTCACTCACAACTCAATTGAAACTAAATGCATGCGGGTAAGACGTGCTCATGTCACATAGTTGTCGCCTGATTAGTACATGTATCAGAAATTAAAGGTACATTACAACAAATAAATGGTCAAATTGTATGGCAAACCACATTGATCACGTAAATTTCCAGCAATTCAAGATCAATTAATTGATAATTAATAATACGAGTCAATGCAGTACACAAATTATCAAATAATTCACTTAAATTATAACATAATTCAAGTACTTCACGGAGTTCAAGTAGGTCAACACATTCAATTAAAATGCAAGACTCTCAAATTGTCAAGTAATTCCTATGCCGTACGACCTAGACTCGACACAACACGACACTAGAACCTCGGTTTTGCAACCGGGCTCTGATACCACCTCAGATGTAGCACCCCTGTACACGTGGAGGTGCCACACCCCCGCACTATAGATCAATTCACATACGAAATGGCCAATCCGTACATGAACCAACCTATAGCGAACGGGTGACAATGCAATACTCGACAAGCTAGGCGGGACAACTAAAACATGCAATAAGACAAAGCGGAAGCATAAAACAATTTCTAACAAATAGTTTCATTTATTCAATCATGATATTTCTCATTTATCAAGTAGTGCATAATCTAGATTATCATCTTCCATTAAAGAATAACAATAATTACAATTCCAGAGTTAACATTAATAATAATAAATAATAATTAAATGCACGAACCACGGATGACACGACTACATGAACCGGACCCGACTCGACTCACTCCCGCCTAGCGTGCACCTGCAATACCTGAAAGGTGGAGGCGTCAGTCTGTGAAGACCGGGTGAGGGGTTTACATATATATTAGCGCAGATAACATGCAAGTTATATTCTCGGGTAAAGGTTTATAAAAGATAATTATCCAATTTCGATGATAATATAGCTTCGCCCGAGAATACAACTATCAATATTAAATACTTGTTCATTATCATGCAATCAATCAATCAATACATGGCCCCGACGAGTGAGGGCGGTCTCCAACCTTACTCCAAATGAACATGAACATGCTTGCTTGTTTATTAATTGAGAGGTGATCATGCAGTCAATTATCGTGCTATCGTGCAATAGTGTAATCAAGTAACATATTCATGGAGTAACAATCATGAAATAACCCGAGGCGCATCCGTGGTGCCGGACTCGTCCCCAGTCTCCTTCTCCCTCCAATGATGGGAAGGTAGCTAGCCTTCACCATCCACGACATGTTGAGCAGAGGGTACATGAATCCCTAAGCCCGGAGCTCCTTCCTCCACTAACCTCCTAGTGGATTCAGGGGTGACCCCAAATGTGGTGAGGATAGCGCCAGAGTTACCCGTCAGCCCTTGCTTTCCCGGTTGGCTCTAGTCACTACCCTCGGGCCCATCACGAACGATCATGCTACTCGCCTAAACATGCTTGAAATCATGAACATGGACAATCTTGGCTTGCTTGCTTGAAACATGACTTGATAAAATGTAGCTATAAATCGTGGTCAATAGTTTATGGAAATTATAAATATAAATACCTTTTGGCCGAAATATCACATAAGGGATATACGGGTTCTATGTAACTAGAAATTAAACCTCACCTGACAGGCGACACACGACTCGTGAATGCGTGAACGTGATCATTGACCATAATCTCCGCCCTGGAGAACAACTGGACAAGAAACGAGACAATGTGCGTGCATGAGACCACAATTCAATCATGTTATACCCTAAAATGACGCACGGCATAATCATACACGAGACATCGAGCAATACACAATGTAGCATGAAAACATGTTGTTTCGACATATAATCAATCATATAATAGCAATTCGGGATCAAATAGGCCATTGGAACCAGGGGCCAAAATTGTAATTTTGTGCAGAATGTTTCTGCACTTCCAGGGGTATGGGAACGGCCGTTCCAGGTTTTCATACAAAATGGGAAGGGCCGTTCCCCCACTCCCGAAACTGCTCCCGAAGCTGGGAACGGCCGTTCCGGCTTGCAAGCCAAAATGGGAACGGTCGTTCCCGTCCTCGCCGCCCTGCACTATTCAAATTATGGGAACGGCCGTTCCCTGTTTACAAAGGGAACGGGAAGGGCCGTTCCCGTCTTACAGAAGGTGCAGCAAAACAGGGGTAGAAACAGGGGAGCACGAACCAAGCTCCCAAAGCTCCCAAATGTTCATAATTCCATTCCAACAATTATAATTCATGAAGGGGAGTATGCATACATGCTTAAAGTGCAATAATACACAATATAAATCCATGTTTCATGCTTTGATCATCATAATCACCAACTATAACTCAGATATATAACTTCATCACATAATCTCATATTTTCAAGAATCTTGCATGAATTTCAAGTCTAAAGCATAAGATCATGCTTCTAACAATTAAAGCACATAATATTCAAGTAAACCTCAAACCCTAGCTTCATGAATTATCATCAAGAATTCACATAATTTCCATGTCTACCTTGGAAGAAAGAAATGGAGTGATATGAGATGATGAGGATGATGATGATGCTTCCAAGCTCCTAATCCTTTAAATTCCTTTGATGAAAGTGATGAATTCTCCTTTCTTCCTTGGGGGGGGGGGGGGGGGGGGAATTGGCTCGGTGATGAGGGAAGCAAAATGAGATGATTGGTATGAAAAATGAGGATGATTGTAGAAGAGATGCATATATCGGTACACTTGGGGGAAATATGTAATAATTATGATTCAATCCCCCAAGTTATATAAGTCATGCAATTGAGTATAAAAAGTTTGAGAAATGATCAATTAGGTCCTCAAGATATTCATGCAATTTGGTCCCTCAATTTAGGTAAATGGACAATTAAGGACAATCATGCAATTAATACAAATTAGGCAATTAATTCACGTAACAATTGAAGTCCATTTTTACAAGAATTCTCAATTTGAAATAAATATCATATAATTTCACGTAATCATGTTGAAAACAATTGATAAGAATTAATATAACACGTTTAAATCAATTAAACGAAATTAATAAAAATAAAATCCTAACGCTCGAAACCCACACGTGTCGAGCGTACCTGACTGTCTGAAAAATCGGGGCGTTACAACTTGGTAATTTAAAACACTCTCGGTAATTATTTCATGCAATAAATATTTTCAATGATATGAATTCAAATAATTGATGTAAGGATGTTTCATGAATTTTTATAAAAATATAAATGCCACGTAAGAAATATTATAAAAGTTAAAGAAATAAAATAAAACCTACACTCAAACTCACACGTGGCGTGCTTACCTGTTCATCCGGAACCGGGGCATTACAGTTATGGTTTAATACGGGTACGGATTCTCCATTCCGTTACTCGTGTTAGACCTTAGTGCAGGGGATGTGGCACCCTTCGCTCCGTGGTGTTACACGTTTGTCCCTTCTTTTCAGCTCAGGAAAGCATCAGAGTCTCCCCACTTTACAAAAATCTTAGGTGATTGGAAGTCCTAATCTACAGTCCAGCACATAGCCCAGATATGGACACTATCATCTTGGCGCCCACTGTGGGAACCTCTGAACAAAAAGCTTAGCTTCCTTTGCGACGACTATCCCTTTCGACAATAATTATGGCTCAAACTCGTCACGGACGTCGTATTTATGGCGAGAATGGTGAAGAGATCTTTCCTGATCTCAACACCGCTGGAGGAAACTTTCCGACCCCAGTGGTGGGAATTGCAGCTGTGCAGGCCTGTCCAAGCGCACCTAGCCGGCTGATCCTATCAGAGGCGGACCTGTCTACCTATGTTGAGCAGTGTAGGGCTGAGGACTTGGCGGCGGCAAGGGAGAATAGGGAGCCCAACATGCTTGCTCCCCCACGGGGAAGTCCCCTCGCATTAACTTCTGAAAACGCCGCCTATCCCACCTTCTAGGGACCCTTAGCCCCCGTGGCATATGCTGTCCAACAGCCAGCTAACCAACCCAGCTTTTGGGGATATCCACCCCTTCCTTCCGCGTAAAATCCCTACGCCCAGCCGCAGGCCATCTATTTTGGCCCCAACTCCGGGGGCCCAGCCCTAAGTCCATTTTGGAGGCCACATAGAGGAAGGTGTGGACGACAATGATAATCCCCAACTGCAGCGGCAGCCTAGACGGAGAAGGTGAGAGCTAGAAGAGGATCGCCCCTCACAAGCTCTTAGAAACGCCGGTGATAACGATAGAGGCGCCCGACACATTACCGGAACAACGAGTGAAATGAACAAGGATGCACCTGTTCCCAGAAACGTTCATGTCTTCGACCGCTTGGGGGCTAGGGTCCATCCCGACGCCTACTTACGGGCCAACTGTGTCCATTGGCTGGGACCAGTCGACCTCCGCAACCAACTCCCCAGAAGACAGCAGCAATAACAACAACAGCAGTAACAAAATCAACATTACCTTCCCGACCCAGCTCTACTTCGACCCATAAGAAGAAGTGTCATCGCATGTTCCTCGGGGGCAAGCCCACGATGCAAGGGCGCCCGCTCACCACGAGGGTCACCCTCTCCAGCATCAAGGGAGGATATACCGTAGCGAGAGGGAGGTGAGATCCCCCTTCTGTGATGAGATCATTGACGCTAAGGCGGTGGACAAGGCCCCACCAACCTGCCAACCTACTAAGGCAATACCGATCCCGTGAAACATTTTTCAAAGTTCGAGTCTCAAGTCAGCCTCTTTGGCCACTCCAAACTTATTTGGGCCAAGATCTTTGAAACCACGCTCGAGGGTCCAGCCCAAGACTGGTTTGAAAGACTTACCTCGCACAACATACGGGACTATGAGCACCTGGATCAAAAGTTCAAGTCTCACTTCTTCTCCATGGCGGGAGTGAAGGTCCCGCCCACTTATCTATACAACATCATTCAGGGAGAGCGAGAGACTCTGAGGAGTTTCTTTGCCCACTTCAATGAAGCGTTTGTCAAGGTGCAGCATCCCGGGACCGATGTCCTGACCCAGAACCTGCACAAGGTCATCCACCACGAAGAGTGCGCGGACGAAATCATCTTTCAATCACCACAGAACATGGAGGAGGTCATGGCCATAGCCCATCGGTTTATGCGCCTGGAAGAAGTCAAGTCCACCACCCGTGCACAAGGACGCAAGAATGATAGGTGCCCGAATGAGCCAGCCCCCGATCGCTTCCCAAGGTCCGACCCACCTCGGTCGGAGCCTCCAAGGATCTCTGCACGAATGGAACAGAAGCTTAAAAGGGAAATGCCCTTAGGCAGTGGGGCCAAGAAGGCTTATACCCCACTAGTTTGTCCCATTGAAGAGATTTACGAGGTCATGGATCGGGGATTACTCAAAAAGCCTAAGCAGCTAAAAGAGACCAAAAAGGCCAAGGAGTCGGGCAAACGTTGTGCCTACCACATATAATTCGGCCACTAGACCTCGGAATGCATTGCCTTGAGGGAAGAAGTGGAAAGGCTGATCCAGGGTGGCCACTTGTTGGTGTTTGTTAAAAAGCTGGACGAGCGAGCCCGCCAGTCCTTCGACCCAAGGGACTCCCCGCCAGCAAGAAGGGGATGCAAGCCGCCGCTGGAAAAGCCTGAAGAGGAAAACCCCCACAACTTGCCCACCAATGAGATCTTCATGATCGTTGGGGGACCCGCTGGGGGAGATTCCAAGACCGCTCATAAGTGGTCACGACGACAGGTGGGGCGGGAGCACTATGGGCCTAGAGAGGTCATGCATGTGGAGGTGGGCCAAGAGTGGCGCGAGCAAGAGATTTCCTTTAGCGATAGGGAGTTTATACCAGTGATGCCACGGGATGGTGGAATGTCGAGTTGTCCGATGGCAGTCACACTGGATGTTGCGAACTGTGCTGTACACAAGACCCTTGTTGATAGTGGAAGCTCTGCCAACATTATCTTTTACTCCACGTTGCAAAAAATGAACATCCATAACTCTCTTGAAAATGAACCCATTAAAACGCCATTGACAGGTTTTGGCGGATCAGAAGTCTATTCAAAGGGACGAGTTATCATAGGGCGGCCCCGCCCTCATAAGTTTCAGAGCGGTGATCTCCACATACCATCAAACTGTCGACTCCACATGGGATCGGGGAGCTCAGGTGAAACATTCCTGAGACCTGGGAATGTTACTCCATCTCCATGGAAAAGGTAACACTCCCCAACAAAACTATTGTGCCATTGTTAGATATTGATGACTTCCTCGATATAAGCTCGCCGACCCCGACAACCCCAAGGCCGAAATGTGCTCCACACAGATGACCTCCGCCATAGCCAGGAAGAAAAAAAAGATAGATGATGGGAAAATAGAAGCTGCTGGCGCGATTGCCCCCATCCAGCTAGTCCCTGATGATGACACTAAAACCACCAACATAGGGGCCAACCTCAAGGGTAAGCAACAATGTACGCTCATCCAGTTCTTACACGAGAATGAGGTTGTATTTGCCTGGAAGTCCTCGGATATGGTGGGGGTTGATCCCAAATTCATTGAGCACCATTTGAATGTAGATCCGAGTTTTCGGCCCATCAAACAACGATTGAGGGCGCAGAGCGACAAACGCAACAAAATCATCGAACAAGAAGTCCACAAGCTCCTACATGCAGGTTACATCACCCCAGCCAAGTATGTTGATTGGCTATATAATGTCATCCTGGTCGCTAAGACAGCGGGAAAATGGTAACTGTACAATGATTTCACTGACCTGAATAAGGCGTGCCCAAAGGATCAACTGGTCGATTCCACTACCGGATGCGAGCTCCTAAGTATGATGGACACCTTTCAAGGCTATTACCAGATATTCATGGCTCGGGAGGATAGGGACAAGACCGCTTTCATCGTGGTTAAGGGCATTTATTGTTTTGAGGTCATGCCTTTTGGCTTGAAGAACACCGCAGCCACATACCAGAGGTTGGTCAATAAAGTCTTCGAAGACGAAATCGGAAAAACAATGGAGTTATATGTTGACGATATGATTGTCAAAAGTGTGAAGGCTGAGATGTACCTGACAGATCTGAGTCGGACTTTCGACCTATAACGCAAATATAAAATGAAGCTGAATCCCAACAAATGCTCCTTTGGCGTAGAAGGAGGGAAGTTCCCGTGGTATATTGTTAGCCAGCAGGGGATAGAAGAACCCTGAGAAGATCTTGGCGCTAAAAAGCATCAACCGGCCCTGTAACGCCCCGGTTTTTCCATTCATGTGTTATGTGTTATTATATTAATCTTCCTAATATTATATGCAACATAAGTTCATACAATTTTATGAAATTATTGTTAATGTGAGATTTATATGAATTAATTGATCATGTGACTAATTGTTCATATATGATTTAATTGCATTGTATGGTCTTAATTGATCTCTTGTGTAAGTAGTGGACTTACTTGCATAATATGCATTGGGTTTAATTGATACTTAAGATAGAGAGGGGACTAGTTTGCATCAATTCAAATACTTCAAGGACTAATATGAAAAATTGGTTGAGTCATCATATTTGGTGGAACACTTTTGTAAATATCTCATTCATTTCTTCCATTCTATTCCATTCCATTTTTCATCCAAGATTTCACACATATACACACACTCTTCTACGGTTCTTACACCAAAGGAAGAGAGGGGAATATTTCATCAATTTCAAGCTAGAATTAAAGGAGGATATTTGCATAAATTGGAGCATCATCATCATCTCACCATTTCATCCTTTCTTTCTTTATATTAAGGTATAAATGGAGATTTTGCTTAAATTCTTCAATCAATTATAATAGAGGGTTTGATGAGTATAGCATGATTCTTGGTTTTTTGTGGATTAGAAGCATGTTGGGGTCATTTGAGTTGAATACTTGCATGAATTCTTGCATAAAAATAAAGATTGGATAACATGGAAGTATAAGGATTTGAATGATTACTTCATTCCTAATTGATATATATGGTTATATACATGTTATATGTTTGTTTTGGAGCATTTTGGTTGAGTTTGCTTTGGGTTTTCATTCCTTTTCTTTCTTCCCCGAAGCTACCCCTGTTTTGCCCCTTTTTCCAGCACTGGAACAGTACCCGGCCGGGTACTTTTTGTGCATAAAAAGTACCCAGGCGGGTAGTTTTATGCCGAAAGCTTCTGGACAGCTTTACCCGATCGGGGAACTTTTCCCTTCAATTTTACCCAGCCGGGTACTCCATCATCTGAACTCAAAATGACCTGATTTTTGAACCGTTGGAAAGATCTTGAAGTCTAGAACAATCTCCAATTGGAATCATCTCAATATCTTTTCTAGTTTGTGAGATATTATCAATTCTTTTTGGTGTCGCTACTTTCCCGAAAAACTGCAATCATCCAACTTCAAGCCTACGCCATTTTCTCCTCACTTTGAACTAGAAAACGTGCCATATAGCGTTGGAAAGGTCTTTGTGTCTAGTTTCATATCCAATGAACAAAACTCAATTCCCACTTCTAGAATTAAAGAGATTCTAGTTTTCCCTCAACATGTACATTTTCTAAAATTGTCCGTTTTTGCTAAACTTCACCACAACCTTTCATATTGCATTCTTTTCACTTCTTTGGCTCTCGTATGTGACCTATATGAGTTATAAACTTGATTTAGTGATAATTATTCTCGTAATTAACATTGCTTGATTGTTATTGCATGATATATTGATTATAACTTTGGCGTGCATCCTAATTGGTTCATTTGAGTCTAGTCTCATGTACACTTGTCCTAATGCACAAATTTCCTTCCCGTTGATGAGGAGCACGCATCGTAGTTATATCCTTATTTTGGTCGTCACAGGTGAGGTTATTTCTATTTGTTAAAGAACCCTACAACCCTATGTGATTTTGGACCAAAACAAATAATTATATCTATAGTTTTCCGAAAATTGAATTGTTACTTCATTGATCGATTGATATTGTATCGAGTAATTGTTATTGATATTGAATTGATTGATTGATTTTTTTGGCGAGTAAAGCATGTTCACTTTAGGCCCGAGGGTAGTGTATTGAGTAATCCGGGGAGGCATCGGGGCCGACGGTGATCTCTTGCACTATCTTCACTTATTGTTGGGGTCACCCCTGAATCCACTAGGAGGTTTGGTGGAGGAAGGAGCCCGCCGGGTGTACGGACTCATGAACCCTTTGCCCAGATTGATTGGGTGGTGGGGCCTTGCAATCCCACCATCAACCGGAGGAAGAAGGATGGATTGATTGAAATTGTCTAATTGTGTACCGAATTGATTGCTTGATCACCCAATTGATAAAATTAAATTATTGTACACTGTCGGAGAAAGGTTGGAGATTTGCCCTCACTCACCGGGCCACTGATTGATTGTATCGAATTGTATGGAAATAATTGAATTGAAAATGGAATTGTTGTAATCTCGGGCGAGCACTATATTATTTTAGAATTAATATCGTTTTATGAAAAATCTTACCTGAGATTAAAATTTGCATGGTATTTGCGCTTTTAAATTATAACCCCTCACTCAGACTTTCATAGACTGACACCTCACATTTTCAGGTATTGCAGGTTGAGTGCTCGGCGAGATTGAGTCAAGTTTTAATTCTTTTGGGTCTAGCATTGTCTTTCTCATGTTTATGTACATTATAAATACATTATAGCTCTTAAGAACTGTTTTGGTACCTATGTATATATTATGATTTATACTTGAAACGTTGAGCATTTAAATGGAAATATTGGTTTGGAACATGTTAGTATCAAACGGAAATGGGATCATGAAGTGGATGTACATTGTTATGCTTCCGTTTGTTATGCATTATTGTGAAATTTAAGGGTTAGCCCGCCTAGCTAGTGTTCTTTTTTTAATTGTCTCCCGTTCGCTATAGTTTAGTTCATGTATGGGTCGTCTATCTCATATGTGAATTGACCTATAGTGCGGGGATATGGCATCTTTGCGCTTCGGGTGCTACATCTTAAGTGGTATCAGAGCCCGGTTTCAAAACCGTGGTTCTAGTGTCGTATCACGTGAGTCTAGGTCGAACGGCATAGGATTATTTGATAACTTGAGAGTCTTGTACCTTATTTGAACTTACTTGACATCCTTGACTTATTTGAATTAGTTGAATTATGTGAATTATGTGTGTTATTTGTATCTTGGGATTTTAGATGTATTCATTTGCATCCACTAATCCCACATGCATATCTAGTGTCTTGATTTCAGGATGCCTCGAGGTCGCCCTCGCCGTGAACATTCTCCAGGTCTTAGGAGACATCGCCGTGATCGAACCCCTACGGTTCCTACACATCCACCCCTCCGGCTCAACCACAAGATTTTCTTAATTCCATTGTTCGTTTAGTTGATCAAAGAATAAGGGACTGTTCCACCAGCACAACCGGCTCAAGCTCCACCACAACCAGCACTGACTTCAGCTATACTTCGGGAATTTTAGAATCAACAACCCCCAAAGTTCTTTAAGGGGAATGACATTCAAGCCGAGGAGTGGCTCAAGGAGGTTGAGAGGGTGTGTGTAGCACCCCAACGCCACAACCCCGCACCGTTGTATCACCCAAGTAACTAGGAAGCTTTATTACTCGAGAGATACTTCGGCGAACGGACAGAACATAACAAAGATCAGAGTAACCAGTGTTGCCAACGCAGCGGAATTTCAGAATAATTTTAAACTTTTGAAAACATGAATGCAACACAGTAGTATATCCATAACCACAGAAACAAGTAGCCATAATATTAACATAAAACCTTAGTCCAATAGGAAAACAAAGAAACATAATAAAAACGGAGTCCAAGTAATTCAGATCGTAGCCTGAACAAGTTCTCATAGTAAAACATGCAACGTAAAGGTAGAGGTAACCACGACTATGCAGGACAAAGGAAAAGTAACTAGCAATCCTGACTTAACAAAAGACCTCCTACAGCTTCAAGATACCTCTAGGAAGCGCCACGCAGCCTACCTGAAACCATGAGGTCAGAAAACAGGGTAGAGGTATTAGTCAAAGGGACTAAGTGAGGTAATTTGTAGTAAGAAAGAGTAATTGGACTGGAAGGGTTTTGAAAGACTTTCTTAGCGACTTTCCTCAAACCGGAAAGAAACTCTTTTATCTTAAAACGGGATTTTTTTACAAGCACACACAAGCACACACATCAGAGGTTCTGGTTCATATATACTTTAAAACGGGAACAGGGTACGGGATATTTTCCAAAAGTATGAACCAGACTTTAAAACCAAAGTTTGCCCGCAAGCTAGGCCATATCCATCCTTTACTCCTCAAAACATTTACAAAGTTGGTATCGAGATCCGTTAGGACCCCGACACCCATAATCACATGCACCACCCCTTCTCCCCTTATTGTCAAGCCCAGGGAGCTACCCCGCGGTGACGTGCAAAACGGGAGGAATTTACCACCTCTCCCGACCTTCGATGTGGAGTAACCAACCTCCGATTAAACCATCATCAAGGTCATTACGGCGGCCAGTATCATAGTAGCCATTGGCGCACGCCTCCCGGTCTACTACTAACCATACCGCCAGGGCCCAACATAACAAAGTTTCCAAAGCTTGCTTTCAGAATAACAAAGGTGCATAAGCACACAGAGTTCAGATGACTGAACCTTTAATCAAAGCAGTATAACAGTGAACAGAACATATATCAGAGATCATTGACTTTAAACTCGAAGCATTATCCCAAACGGGAGAACGTTAACTTGAAAGATAGGAATCTTTGCACCCGAAGGCGTTGATTTTGAAATCATTTGAAAACGAAGGAATATTCATGGTTCCAGTTGAAATAGTTTAAACCTCACCTATTTATTTAGATAAGCTGATAGTTGGTAGAAGATAGGGTTCACACAGTACCCTGCGGATCCCAGAACTCGGTATTATCTCCTGTAAGTGACAGACTACTATGAGCTTAAGGGTCTGAGTCCCACACATGATTAATGATGCATGATTGAGTGCGGGTAGTCAAGTATTGAAGTGTAAGATTGAAAAGAATACGACACATTTAAACAAGGGATAATCTTTCCCGAAGAAAGAATTCGGGCAAACGATTAGTCTCATTAGAAAGCTCGTATCAAAAGCTTAGGGGTATGTTCTTAGGGTCTTCGAACAACCCCAATGTGAACTTTGAAATCTACTTTGATCCCTTGTTTTTGAGAATTTTCGAAAAAGGCTTTGACCGTTGAATTCGTCTCTTTGAAATGATCAATTAGGTTAAAAGTCAAAATTCTTGGTCAAGGTCAAAGTCAAAGTCAAAGTCAAAGTCAAAGGTCAATGGTCAAAGGTCAAAGATCACTATTCAAGTATACGGTATATATACTGTATGTATACTGTACTTATACTGTATGTATACGTGTATTTATATAGTATGTATACGATATTTATACTGTATGTATACGGTATTTATACGGGGATACCTACCGTATTTATACAGTATTTATACAAGGTACATACAGTATTTATACAAGAATACATGCGCTATTTATACTAGAATACATACGGTATTTATACAAAAATACATACGTATTTATTAGGGAAATACACATAGTATTTATACGAAAGTATACATGTATTTATACGTATTGGAATCAAATACGTATACGTATATTATACATGTATACCATAACATATATCAATTGGTCAAGTAATTATATGTAACAATTAATTAAACATGTAACATTTAAAACTATAGGTTATACTTTAATTATGTAACATTAAATAACATGTAACATTTAATTAAATCATGAAATAAATTAAATTACTTAAGTATGATCATAAAATAATTAAAATTTAACATATAACATGCTAGCATAATTGTCACATAATTAATTTGTCACAAAATTAAATTATGTAACACATTTCATAATAAACTATACTATAAGAAATATAATTCATAATTCATGAATAATTAAAGCATAAATTAAATCACATAATTCATGCACAAAGTAAAACATAAATTAAATCCTAAACCTAGCATAATTAATAAATAAATTAAAACATAAAATATAACACAAATTAAAACATAAATTAAACTAATTAAAACATAAAAAAAAAATAAGAAAACTAACCTTAAAGGGGGGAGGAGTTCGGCCACTAGGGGGAGAGGAAGAGAATGGAGTGAGCACAAAATGAGACCCCAACACACTTATTTATAGTTGTTGGGAAGGACCAAAGTGCAAATAATATTTATTTTAGGGACTTAAGGTGGGGTACTTTATGAAATTTCCAAAAATAGGTTTCCTTCTTTACATAATTGTCACAGCAGGGGTATTCTGGTACTTTCACCTTTCTCCTGCGTATTTTTGAAGTTGGAAAAGTGTCCAAGAGCTAGGAAATAAAATTAGCTTCGAAACGGTTACTCACGGGTCAAAATCGGACGTACGGTTTAAAAGTTATAAGTTTCGGAAGATTTGATTTTCTTGAATTTTGAAAATTAATTAAATTATGAAATAAATACTAGAATAAGATTTGAAGATCCGAAAGGCTTTCCAAAAATGTAGAAAAATTTGAGGAACGTTATGGTGATGATCTCAAGGGCTAAATCATTCTAACGAAGGAAATATTTCTTACCGACGGGAATTCTTATTTGAAAATAAATTCTTAAATTGCTCTGGACACATAAACGAAACCTCAAAGCATTGAAAAAGAGAGTTGAAAAATTCCAAGAAAGTAGGTATAGGTTCTTTGAGGTCTCTTGAATAACACGTTATAGTGCCGATTCGGAAATAAGTAGTGCTTATAGGGTTTAAAGGTAGTTTCCCCCCCCCCCCCCCTTGGTCACCTAATATCACATATGAGCACTCAATTCATGTAGGGATGCATGATATGATTTATTTAAAATACGGATCTAGTTCTATAAACGCCCTTACGTCGCCCTTAGTTTACCTTTATTGATCCGGTCCTGAACCGGGCTGTCACAATCTCCCCACCTTAAGAAGAATCTGTCCTGAGATTCTCTTCGTGATCTCTAAACAATTTGGGATAGTGCTTTTGCATCTTTTCCTCAGTTTCCCAAGTAACCTCCTCAGTACAGTTCCTTTTCCATAAGACCTTAACCAATGGAATCTTTTTATTTCTTAATTCTTGGAATTTCTTATCCAGGATCTTAACCGCTTTCAACTCGTAGGTTAGATTAGGTTCTAACGGAACTTCCTCTACTGGCACCACCTGTGTCTCATCGGCAAAGTATTTGCGAAGTTGGGATACATGAAATACATTATGGATTCCTGTTAAGCTTGCTGGTAGATGTAGACGATACGCTGTTGGACCTACACGTTCTAGTATCTCAAAAGGTCCTATGTATCTAGGGTTCAATTTTCCACCTTTTCCAATCCTTGTGAACCCTTTCCTTGGCGATGCTTTCAGAAACACTTTCTCACCCACATCGAACTCTAAATCCCTTCTTCTTTTATCGGCATAGCTCTTCTGTCTGTCCTGGGCGGCTTTCATTCTTTGCCTGATTATCTTAATCTTTTCTGTAGCCCTTTCAATCCATTCGAGTACTTTGGCCCTGGGAGTTCCCTTAGAGGTATCCCTTGTCTCATCCATATCCCAATATAATGGAGATCTGCATTTTCTCCCATCCAAGGCTTCATATGGAGCTGCTTGAATTGAAGCCTGATAACTGTTATTGTATGCAAACTCCACGAGGGGTAAACAATCTTTCCAACTGTCTGAAAAATCCAAAGCACACGCTCTTAACATATCCTCCAGATATTTAATCAATCTTTCTGACTGTCCGTCTGTCTGCGGGTGCGCCGCTGTGCTGAAATGCAACTTGGTTCCCATCAAGCTTTGAACATTTTGCCAAAGTTGGGACGTAAACTTTGGGTCTCTATCAGACACTATACTCACCGGCACTCCATGTAATCTCACAATTTCTTCTTGATACAGTTTTGCTAAGGATTTAACTTTATCCGTAGTCTTGACCGGGAGGAAGTGTGCTGATTTTGTCAATCTATCAACTATGACCCATATACTGTCTTCTCCTCCCTTAACTTTAGGTAACCCGGTAACAAAATCCATGGTTATTTGCTCCCACTTCCATGTAGGAATTGGTAGTGGTTGTAACTTTCCTGCTGGTTTTAGGTGATCGGCTTTAACCTTTTGGCAAGTTAAGCATTTCTTGACATATTCAGCAATGTCTCTCTTCATTCCGTTCCACCAAAACTGCTTCTTGAGATCTTGGTACACCTTTGTTCCTCCAGGGTGTACTGTATAACGTGTCTTATGTGCACCATCAAGTATTTCCTTTCGGATAGCTGAAGGCACACAAACTCGGCTCTTATATCTCAAGATTCCATCTTCACCTTTACTAAATTTTGTGTAACGCCCCAGTTTTTCAGTTTATAATAATGTGACGTATTTGTTTATAAATTGCGCAATTTAATTATTTAATTATATGATTAATTGTGTATAAGTGTTTATATTTGATTTAAACTATAGACTATGGTTATTTTAAGTAATTCATTTTATTTTACTTTGATACTTAGTGTTTAAATTCTCAATTAGGGTTTCTTGTTACCTTAACTATTTCGGTAATTTCGTTAATTAATTTCAACATGTTATAAGTTGGCTTTAAATTTATTTAATATGGAATTTAAGTTTTAGTAATTAATTTATAACAATATGAATTCGTTCTTGCGCATAAGTGTTCTATTTGTGCTTCGTTCTTCTATGTAATGATATCGGATTGGTATGGAAATTTAATATGTAGTAACTATGTGTGTTATGAACATGCCTATATGCTCGGTTTATGTTTTCGGATTTATTTGACGTGTTTACGAATTTATATTGATTTGTGGAACCAAGTCGGGGGCTAACGAGTAATTAGCGCACCCTTGGTTCCGTATGTGATATCTTGAGCTCGGGAATTCGGATTCGAATTCCGACACCTCCGTTGCCTTCGTATCGACGATCCGGAGACAATGGAACAAGCCTCATACCTTTTTGAGATCATTAAGACCTCCGAAATCCAACCGTAACGAGCAACTCGTGCAAGAAGAACTCCTTTTGGTTGACTAGTCTTCATGGTGGGACCCCATAACACCTCTTAACCTAACCATACCTTAACCATGACTTTTGTACCTAGAGTTAACCCCTTCCTCGCCCTTTTAGCAGCAAAAACCGAACCATATCTCCCTCATTTCTGCTGGGTCTGATCGAGAGAGGGGAGAAGAGAAGAAAGGAAGAAAACCCTTGGCCCTTTGTGATTTTGGAGCTCAAATCACCATCTTCTTTCACCAAATCTTTAAGGTATGAATATTTATGTCTTCTCTACTCTATTATACTTGATTTCATCTACTTACATCATGTTTTGGATCAGATTTGATTAGGGTTTGAATTATGAGTTTGGTATGAACTTTTAGGGATTTTTGTTCTAGTGACCTATTTGCTTGTGTGGCTGATTTTCTTGCTTGTACATGATCATATGAGCTTGTTTCTTGACCCATTTCTTTCCTAACTGATAGTATATGATATTAGGAGGATTTCATCTCTTGACCCTTTAATGAAATTATGAGATATGGAGCTCCAAACTTGATGATCAAACTACTTCCCCTGTTTTCGAACTGCTGTGTGAAATATTGTGTTGTTGCTTGATCAAATGGTCTCCATTTCGTGTGAAATTGCATGGAGTTGATGTACACTCATTACTTTATATGTTAGCATTCATGTTTTAAGTATTTGGATCCATTAGAAGCCTCAAAACCGAAGTACATGGCCTGTTCTTATGCATGATCTTTGACAGAATTGTTGCTGTTGCAATTGTGTGGTTGTTGGTCACCCTAATGTGCTTTAAATTGTACCATTTTGCATATATATGATTTATATTAGTTTTTTAGTATGTTAGCATGCATTCCCCAAAGTTTTAGATCCAAATTCAACCCCTAAGTACTTGATCAAGGCATGATTGAACAATTGAGCTTTTATGTGCGATTTTGCCGACCCAGTTTTGCTGCGTGATTTAGATGATCTTAACGTGTGATTTAGCCTTTTCACTCTAAATGAAAATTGTTCATAACATGCCAAATATGCTGTATATGAAGTTTCAGAGCATTTGGAGTTGGTTTGGTATGCTTTTGGTTTGAGTTTGTAAGGGATCAGTTTTTGCCGGTTTAGCTTGTGAACGGTTTTGGTTCTGTACCGTGACACCCCCGTGTCTCATTTACTCATAAGAGTGAGACACGGGCGTGTCACACCTTCTGGGCAGCTCTGTACTGAGCCACGCCCGTGGCTCAGTTTGGCTAAGGAAGGTGACACCCCCGTGTCCCTTCCCCTGCGCAGTCCGTGTTGCTTCCTTTTCGATATTTGATTCGTTTCACCTCCTTAATGATTTTATCTCCTTTCGTGTTGAACTATGAACTTGTTTTGCTATATGTTGGGAGCATTATGGTACAATTTCATGATATTTGGATGAGGTTTAAAGTATGCTTTTAGTGAATTGCTTTGACGTGGCTTAAATGCTTCTATATGAAATATTAAGTACATTCTTGCATTCTTTTGATGTCTTAAGTGATGTTCTTTGCCTTTTTGTGTATCATACTCAATGTAAACATGTTTGAAGGTATAATATGATTATGGTTCTAAGATTTTGTAAGATATTGCTAAGAATTATGAAGGATATGAAATAAATGAGTATGATACCTTCATTTCTTGAAAGTATTTGAATGAAGGGCTTGTTATATGCCTTAATTGCATTAATAGTGCACATGAACGTTTTTATGATATAACATGATCATATATGCATTCATTTCATATTCACTTCATTGCCGTGCGTCATATATGGTTCATCAGAGTCTTGAGTCTCACGAACACGTCTTGTTGTCTTTGTTCAGTTTATCTCCAGGGTGGAGAGATCTTGATCGTTCAGGCACTTGGTGCTCGATCCTTGTAACTTCACGGTTCAGGTGAGGGTGGTTTTCGTTTTAGCTATGTAACAAACCCTACAACCCTTATGTGAAAAGCTTTGGCCAAAACCTTATGATTATATATATATATATGGTTTTCAAATGAAGTTATCGAGTAAATTCTTCTGAATTATACGTATGAGCGTATATAAGCTTAAAAATGGTTTTGTATTGAGGCTATGCTCCAAACCGTGTGTCTTCATGCTAGCTACGGATTAGGATGACACGGAGAGGTATGTATATAGCATATGCCGAATTACGCGGTAAGGTATGATTTCTTATAGTATGTATCATATGTATGAATTGATATGTTTGGCGAGACACATTTAGGATTTCTGATTTCTCGGGCCCCGGGACTTGGTATATGTGGCTAACCGAGGAAGCAAGGGCTGACGGGGATCCCATATACTAGTCCCAACCAAACTACGGTGATACCGGCCCTTGCTAGGAGATTTAGCGGGGAATGGGAGCTGAGTGCCTTTGGGGGAGTCATGAAACCCCATTGGCCTATGTCTGAGGTGGTCGGGTCTTGCTAACCCGTCCACCACCCAGAGGAAGAAGGTTGGTTATGATTTACGCCTTTTCTTATATATGTTATGTTATGATTATGCACCGTGCGGGAAGGCCGGGACACGGATTGCCCAAACGATTATGATTTATGATATATGGTCTGCATGTATTATGATATATCGCATGAACACCTAATCAACATATTAAGGATATTTGTCGTACACAGTCGGAGTTTGGTTGGAGATTGTGCACGCTCACTCGCCGAGCCTTATATTTATGTACGATTTATGAATGTAATGAATTTAATATGTTTTAGTCATAAAATCCGAGCATTGATTAATCATTCTCTTGCCCTTTTCGGGAACTAAATTCAAACAAAACCTTGCTCGGGATTTATGACTTGCGTGTGCATGTTTCTATATATGTATATCGCTCCTGCTCACTCAGTCTTCTAGAGACTGACCCTCTCCCTCCCCAACACTTTAGTGTGCAGGTTTGGCTTCAGAGTTTCGGGCTAGGCGGAGGTGTTGGAGTCTTTGTGTTGGTCAAGTTAGGTTAGGAGAGTCTCTGCACTCATATCTGTATTGGAATTATGTATGATTCGTTCTATTATACCATGAACTCGAATAATTTTGTAATTGTTATTGAATTGCTGTTACTGAGTTTTGCTATTGAATTAAAAGAGGCCTGAAGAGCCCAAATTCTGCTTATGGTTGGTATACTTGAACTTTGGCTTTGCAATGCATTATACTTTGTGGATTGGTTTTCATTGCAGGGTCTAGCTCCGCCTGGCTTAGGAAGGTTTTTATGTTTGTCTCCCGTTCGCTAAGGTTTGATACGGGTGCGGATTTACTATTTCGTTACTCGTGTTGAGCCTTAGTGCGGGGGATGTGGCGCCTCACGTGCGGGGTGCTACATTTTGTCTCGTCATCCTTCTCCTTGGAATTGAGACACTTCTTAATCCATCCGTCTATAGCTTGTGTCTTTATCAACCGATCCTTCAGTGGTGATGAAATTATTAGATTTGCCAACTTAGGTCTAGGAATCGCTTGAGCTGGTCTTCTTTCACACTCTATTGGGTGTCCTTCGACATGCGCTATACTAGCCTGTCGACTCAATGCATCAGCCACCACGTTAGCCTTTCCAGGATGGTATTGAATTGTACAATCATAGTCTTCCAGAAATTCCATCCACCTTCTTTGTCTCATGTTTAGCTCCTTTTGAGTGAACAAGTACCGCAAACTTTTATGGTCCGTGAACACTTCAAAGGTTACCCCATACAAGTAATGTCTCCATTTTGCGAGGGCAAAGACGATCGCTGCTAGCTCCAAATCATGGGTGGGGTAGTTGGCTTCATGAGGTTTAAGCTTTCTTGATGCATATGCTATCACCTTTCCATGCTGCATCAGAACGCATCCTAACCCTTCTTTCGAAGCATCGGTATAAACGGTGTAACCTTCCTTCCCTTCTGGTAATGTTAGTACAGGTGCGGTAGTTAATCTTTTCTTTAATTCCTGAAAACTCTGTTCGCATTTCTCTGTCCATACTAACTTTCCTTCCTTCTTGGTTAACTGAGTAAGTGGTGCTGCTATCTTTGAAAAATCCTGTACGAATCTTCGATAGTATCCTGCGAGTCCCAAAAAGCTTCTTACCTCAGAAGGATTCCTTGGTTGTTTCCAGTCCAAAATCGTTTCAATTTTCGAGGGATCCACTTCGACTCCTGAACCAGATATGATATGTCCTAAAAATGAGATCTTTTCCAACCAAAACCCACATTTGCTGAATTTTGCATAAAGTTTATGATCCAGCAAAGTTCTCAACACTAACCCAAGATGTTTGGCATGATCTTCTGCTGTCTTGGAAAAGACCAAAATGTCATCAATAAAGATCACCACGAACTTATCAAGAAACGGCCGAAAAATCCGATGCATCATATCCATAAATGCAGCTGGGGCATTTGTTAGCGCAAAGGGCATTACTACGAACTCAAAATGCCCGTAACGACTATTGAAAGCTGTCTTGGGAATATCCTCATTTCTAATTTTCAATTGATAGTACCCTTGCCTCAAATCTAGCTTGGAGTATATTTGAGATCCTTGAAGTACATCGAATAACTCCTCGATGTGAGGAAGAGGGTACTTATTCTTCACCGTCATCCTGTTAAGTTCTCGATAGTCGATGCAAAGTCGTAACGACCCATCTTTCTTCTTAACAAATAACACAGGTGCTCCCCAAGGAGAAGTACTAGGGCGGATATATCCTGCCTCTAGTAATTCATCAAGTTGTTTCCTCAACTCCTGAAGTTCAGCCGGTGCCATCCGGTAGGGTGCCTTAGAGTATGGCTCGGCTCCTGGAACTGTCTCAATCACAAACTCTAGTTCACGGTCTGGTGGTAAGGTGTTTAGGTGTTCAGGAAACACTTCAGGGAACTCGTTGACAACCTCCACTTCTTCTATTTTACTCTGATCCTTTGGTCTATTTAAGAGGTAAGCAACGAATCCTGTAGCTCCCTTTTGAATCATTCTTTTTGCTTCCATTGCCGAAATCATTGGTGTTTGTCTTCCTTGTCCATCTGATGTCTGATCTTCATCCTTCCCTAAGATAACTTTCTTCTTAAAACAATCCAGCTTGACTCGGTACTTATGAAGCCAATTCATTCCCAAAATAATCCCATACTTTGTCATTGGTAGTGCAACAAGATCCAAGGGATAAAACTGACCATTGATTCTAATAGGGCAGCATTTATATACTTAATCCGTTTTAAGGCAAGTTCCTAAAGGAGAACTTACTTCGAAAAGATATGGCAATTGCTCAAGTGGAAATTGTAAACGTGCACATAATTTGGATGCAATGAATGAATGCGTGGCACCAGGGTCGTATAGGACCTTAACTGGCGTGTCAAGAACATTTACCGTACCTTCCACAATAGCCGTAGGATCTGGCTCGTCGCATCCATCCAGAGCATAAGCCCTTCCTCTGACCATTGGCTTGTTTGCATTTCCCGCCACCGCCTTACCTTTGCTTTGATACCCTTGCCGTTCTGGCCTACCTTTTGCTTTTGGACAATTCCCGAGCTTGTGGTCAGGACTTCCACAATAGAAGCACTGGCCAGTTTTCTTTCTACAGGTTGCTTCGGTATGCCCTAGCCTATGGCAGAATTCACATTCAACCTCGTTCTGAGGGGCAAGTGGTGCTTGCGGGGGTGCCATCATTGGTCTCTTTCCTGATCTAAAATTTAACTGGTTGGCTGAGCGTTTGAATCCCTATGGTGGTTTCGATTGATATGGCTTCGCATGGTTGGCGGTCATCCTTATCTCTCTATGGGCTGCTTCAGTACTCAGAGCAGTTTCAACTACCTGAGTGCATCCTTCAAGATTCAGAGGTGCCAAAGCCCATCGTAATTCTGACTTGAGTCCATTGATGAAGCGTTTTGTCTTCCTACGCTCATCGTATAGAATATGCGGTGCATATTGTATCAGTCTCACAAACTTGGCCTCGTACTCTGCCACATATAGTGTTCCTTGGGTAAGATTCATAAACTCAGATTCCCGGGCATCTCGAGCGACTTGCGGAATAAACTGGTCCTCAAATGCTCTTACAAACTCAGTCCAGCCGTACCTTATCCCATTTTCAATCCACACATTCTTCGTATGATTCCACCAATTCAGCGCTGCTCCTTCCAGGAGGAAGGTCGCAAATTGAACTCGCTCTCTATCCTCCGGAAAGATGTTCATGGCTTCGAAGATCTTCACTAAGCTTGCAATCCAGTTTTCAGCTTTAAGATCATTGGGCTCTCCGAAGAACTTCTGGGGGTTCATTCGGAGAAACTTTTCAAGTGTCTTTTCATTAACTGAATTGTAAGCCCGAGCAAATTGCCTCAAAGTTTCCCCAATTTCTGGTTGTTCTTGTGGTATCGGTGGAGGACGGGGAAATTCCTCAGGTGGTGGCGGTGGCGGTGGAATGCGTTCACGTGGAGCTCTTCCAGGGGGCATATTGTCACTGTATTCATAATATCACCCCAAACAGATATAATGCATGGCGATAAGAATGGTCCATATACTCAATGCTCCACATTAGTAAATAACAATCAATCATCAAAGTTGCAATTAGGCACGTAGTCATCAATTCAAAGTGTCCCAATTTAATCCATTAAGCAATCATTATTCACAAGTAAAAGAAAACAGTCATATATATAGATGCACAAAATGAAATGGTATGATCCATGCACGACCCTAATGGTATCTTGAAGCATTTCTAAAACTAATGACATGATAGATATAAAAAATGGTAACATGCAATGATATGAGTAAAGCCGCAAAAGATGATGTCATATATGCAAAATTTGGAAAAGCTTTTATACAAAGGCTATATCTGACCAAAAAGACAAAAAGGGGGAGGACCCGATGCTAAGTCGAGTTGCTCCCGTACAGCCTAAGCTCTCCAAAACATCATCTGTCAACTGTCATAATCTGCCAAAAGCGGGGATCTCTGGGGTATATATAATCCCCTCTGCTCCTGTCGGAAGTCACCCTATCTGTCATAATATGCTGCATACCTGCTGAGTATATATATGCTACTGCTATCTGCCTCTATATACAAGTCCCAACGGTCCGGACTCAGCTCTTCTACTGCTGGCTATGACTGGCTCCATCGCTATCATCAGATAGAGCAACGAAATCTCCCTGTCGTGCTGGAGATGGGCTCTCCTCCTCAGATGATCCCTCTATCTCCTGATCCTCTCCTGCATGTGTGTCCATAGGGTCCCCTGGACCAGCTGGCTCACTGTGTACTGGTCCTTCGTACTCCAAAGCCGCCTGCTCATCGGTGAGGTAGAAAGTCTCACAAAGTCGGGCCCTAATCCGGCTCTTATAACGATGGTGCATCTCCATAGCAAAATCCCTATCAGTAGTCATATATGCCAAGTCTGCCTCTAACTGTGCAATACGGGACGCCTGCTGGGCTCTGGCCTGGCGTTCCTCTGTCAATCGAGCCTCCATCTCTCTGGCATGCTCCCGGGCAATATCCCGATCAGTCCGGTGTTGTGCTGCCAAATCATGGTAACGAATAGCCTCCAGCCGAACCTCTCTCAATCTCAAGCTATCCTGTAGGTATTCATCACGTTCAGTTTCCAGCTGATGAACGACCCTATTGGGGTACGAATACCCCGGGTGTCCCCTCTCCTGCGCTCGCTGCCATGTATAGTAACGGGCCCTACCCCGGCGAACTACTGCTACTGTACGAGGGGGCTCAAGCTCCTCAAAATATGCCTCATCCTGCTCTCGCTGACTCAGGCTGTCCATAACTATAGTGAAAGCACGCAGACTCGCACTGTCCATAACTACAGAGTAAGCACAGATATGAATACCAAGATGTAGAGTAAGTAAACTCAAAACATCCTCTATGCTTCGAGCTCCCAGGTTAAGTCTCTTCTTACTCAACCTGGGGCTCTGATACCACCTTAGCTGTAGCGCCCCAATGCCACAACCCCGCACCGTTGTATCACCCAAGTAACTAGGAAGCTTTATTACTCGAGAGATATTTCGGCGAACGGACAGAACATAACAAAGATCAGAGTAACCAGTGTTGCCAACGCAGCGGAATTTCAGAATAATTTTAAACTTTTGAAAACATGAATGCAACACAGTAGTATATGCATAACCACAGAAGCAAGTAGCCATAATATTAACATAAAACCTTAGTCCAATAGGAAAACAAAGAAACATAATAAAAACGGAGTCCAAGTAATTCAGGTCGTAGCCTGAACAAGTTCTCATAGTAAAACATGCAACGTAAAGGTAGAGGTAACCACGACTATGCAGGACAAAGGAAAAGTAACTAGCAATCCTGACTTAACAAAAGACCTCCTACAGCTTCAAGATACCTCTAGGAAGCGCCGGGCTGCCTACCTGAAACCATGAGGTCAGAAAACAGGGTAGAGGTATTAGTCAAAGGGACTAAGTGAGGTAATTTGCAGTAAGAAAGAGTAATTGGACTGGAAGGGTTTTGAAAGACTTTCTTAGCGACTTTCCTCAAACCGGAAAGAAACTCTTTTATCTTAAAACGGGATTTTTTTACAAGCACACACAAGCACACACATCAGAGGTTCTGGTTCATATATACTTTAAAACGGGAACAGGGTACGGGATATTTTCCAAAAGTATGAACCAGACTTTAAAACCAAAGTTTGCCCGCAAGCTAGGCCATATCCATCCTTTACTCCTCAAAACATTTACAAAGTTGGTATCGAGATCCGTTAGGACCCCGACACCCATAATCACACGCACCACCCCTTCTCCCCTTATTGTCGCGCCCAGGGAGCTACCCCGCGGTGACGTGCAAAACGGGAGGAATTTACCACCTCTCCCGACCTTCGATGTGGAGTAACCAACCTCCGATTAAACCATCATCAAGGTCATTACGGCGGCCAGTATCATAGTAGCCATTGGCGCACGCCTCCCGGTCTACTACTAACCATACCGCCAGGGCCCAACATAACAAAGTTTCCAAAGCTTGCTTTCAGAATAACAAAGGTTCATAAGCACACAGAGTTCAGATGACTGAACCTTTAATCAAAGCAGTATAACAGTGAACAGAACGTATATCAGAGATCATTGACTTTAAACTCGAAGCATTGTCCCAAACGGGAGAACGTTAACTTGAAAGATAGGAATCTTTGCACCCTAAGGCGTTGATTTTGAAATCATTTGAAAACGAAGGAATATTCATGGTTCCAATTGAAATAGTTTAAACCTCACCTATTTATTTAGATAAGCTGATAGTTGGTAGAAGATAGGGTTCACACAGTACCCTGCAGATCCCAGAACTCGGTATTATCTCCTGTAAGTGACAGACTACTATGAGCTTAAGGGTCTGAGTCCCACACATGATTAATGATGCATGATTGAGTGCGGGTAGTCAAGTATTGAAGTGTAAGATTGAAAAGAATACGACACATTTAAACAAGGGATAATCTTTCCCGAAGAAAGAATTCGGGCAAACGATTAGTCTCATTAGAAAGCTCGTATCAAAAGCTTAGGGGTATGCTCTTAGGGTCTTAGAACAACCCCAATGTGAACTTTGAAATCTACTTTGATCCCTTGTTTTTGAGAATTTTCGAAAAAGGCTTTGACCGTTGAATTCGTCTCTTTGAAATGATTAATTAGGTTAAAAGTCAAAATTCTTGGTCAAGGTCAAAGTCAAAGTCAAAGTCAAAGGTCAATGGTCAAAGGTCAAAGGTCACTATTCAAGTATACGGTATATATACTGTATGTATACTATACTTATATTGTATGTATACGTGTATTTATATAGTATGTATACGATATTTATACGGGGATACCTACCGTATTTATACAGTATTTATACAAGGTACATACAGTATTTATACAAGAATACATGCGGTATTTATACTAGAATACATACGGTATTTATACAAAAATACATTCGTATTTATTAGGGAAATACACATAGTATTTATACGAAAGTATACATGTATTTATACGTATTGGAATGAAATACGTATACGTATATTATACATGTATACCATAACATATATCAATTGGTCAAGTAATTATATGTAACAATTAATTAAACATGTAACATTTAAAACTATAGGTTATACTTTAATTATGTAACATTAAATAACATGTAACATTTAATTAAATCATGAAATAAATTAAATTACTTAAGTATGATCATAAAATAATTAAAATTTAACATATAACATGCTAGCATAATTGTCACATAATTAATTTTTCACAAAATTAAATTATGTAACACATTTCATAATAAACTATACTATAAGAAATATAATTCATAATTCATGAATAATTAAAGCATAAATTAAATCACATAATTCATGCACAAAGTAAAACATAAATTAAATCCTAAACCTAGCATAATTAAGAAATAAATTAAAACATAAAATATAACACAAATTAAAACATAAATTAAACTAATTAAAACATAAAAAAAAATATGAAAACTAACCTTAAAGGGGGGAGGAGTTCGGCCACTAGGGGGAGAGGAAGAGAATGGAGTGAGCACAAAATGAGACCCCAACACACTTATTTATAGTTGTTGGGAAGGACCAAAGTGCAAATAATATTTATTTTAGGGACTTAAGGTGGGGTACTTTATGAAATTTCCAAAAATAGGTTTCCTTCTTTACATAATTGTCACAGCAGGGGTATTCTGGTAATTAGAATAGGACCTTAACAATGGAAAGGGGCCTATCCAATATCATGCTCCGTTACATCAAGAAGGGTCTCAAAAGAAGAAGAAGAAGAAGAAGAATCGAGCCATTGGAACGGGTTTGAGAGTTTCACATATCTCGTCCTCAATATTACTTTCGGGGAAGCCTCTACGCACCTATTGTGGACGCGATACAAATAATTACGATAATTGTAGATGGCGGTTAGGCTTATGTTTGTGGTGTGGGAGTGATGAGCATCAAGTGGATACGTGTCTGAAGCGACGAAAAATAGCTACCGGGGATAAATGGTGAACGGTACACTTAACCATGCATACCACACGCATCACAGATTTTGTTGTTGTATTTAATTTCTTGTTAGTTGCAAATTGGTGGTGTATGAGTGGTACTTATGTTATTAACGTGATTATACTCGCCTACATGATAATTATGTGAATGTTACTACAATCTGTTTCTTCGAATTACTTTCGGGTGTGTGTGAGAGACGGGGTTCTCTCATTATTTGTTGGGAGACGGGGTTCTCTCATTCCTTGTTGAAAGACGGGGTTCTTTCATTTCTTGTGTAAGAGACGGGGTTCTCTTATATCTTGTGCATCATTTTAAAACTCGATAGTGGACCTGGGGACCAGGTCCTTTTAGGGGGGGGGGAGAGAATTGTAACGCCCCGGTTTTTCCATTCACGTGTTATGTGTTGTTATATTAATCTTCCTAATATTATATGCAACATAAGTTCATACAATTTTATGAAATTATTGTTAATGTGAGATTTATATGAATTAATTGATAATGTGACTAATTGTTCATATATGATTTAATTGCATTGTATGGTCTTAATTGATCTCTTGTGTAAGTAGTGGACTTAATTGCATAATATGCATTGGGTTTAATTGATACTTAAGATAGAGAGGGAACTAGTTTGTATCAATTCAAATATTTCAAGGACTAATATGCAAAATTAGTTGAGTCATCATATTTGGTGGAAGACTTTTGTAAATATCTCATTCATTTCTTCCATTCTATTCCATTCCATTTTTCATCCAAGATTTCACACACATACACACACTCTTCTACGGTTCTTACAGCAAAGGAAGAGAGGGGAAGATTTCATCAATTTCAAGCTAGAATTCATGGAGGATATTTGCATAAATTGGAGCATCATCATCATCTCGCTATTTCATCCTTTCTTTCTTTATATTAAGGTATAAATGGATATTTTGCTTGAATTCATGAATCAATTATAATGGAGGGTTTGATGAGTATAGCATGTTTCTTAGTTTTTTTTGGATTAGAAGCATGTTGGGGTCATTTGAGTTGAATACTTGCATGAATTCTTGCATAAAAATGAAAATTGGATAACATGGAAGTATATGGATTTGAATGATGAATTCTTGATGATTTGGTGCATGTTTCATGGATTACTTGATTCCTAATTGATATATATGAGTTATATACATGTTATATGTTTGTTTTGGAGCATTTTGGTTGAGTTTGCTTTGGGTTTTCATTCCTTTTCTTTCTTCCCCGAAGCTACCCCTATTTTGCCCCTTTTTCCAGCCCTGGAACAGTACCCGGCCGGGTACTTTTTGTGCATAAAAAGTACCCGGGCGGGTAGTTTTATGCCGAAAGCTTCTGGACAGCTTTACCCGGTCGGGAAACTTTTCCCTTCGATTTTACCCGGCCGGGTACTCCATCATCTGAACTCCGAATGGCCTGATTTTTGAATCGTTGGAAAGATCTTGAAGTCTAGAATAATCTCCAATTGGAATCATCTCAATATCTTTTCTATTTTATGAGATATTATCAATTCTTTTTGGTGTCGCTGCTTTCCCGACAAACTGCAATCATCCAACTTCAAGCCTACGCCATTTTCTCCTCGCTTTGAACTAGAAAACATGCCATATAGCGTTGGAAAGGTATTTTTGTCTAGTTTCATATCCAATAAACAAAACTCAATTCACACTTCTAGAATTAATGATATTCCAGTTTTCCCTCAACATGTACATTTTCTAAAATTGTCCATTTTGGCTAAACTTCACCACAACCTTTCATATTGCATTCTTTTCACTTCTTTGGCTCTCGTATGTGACCTATATGAGTTATAAACTTGATTTAGTGATAATTATTCTCGTAATTAACATTTCTTGATTGTTATTGCATGATATATTGATTATAACTTTGCCGTGCGTCCTAATTGGTTCATTTGAGTCTAGTCTCATGTACACTTCTCCTATTGCACAGATTTCCTTCCCATTGACGAGGAGCACGCATCATAGTTATATCCTTGTTTTGGTCATCACAGGTCAAGTTATTTCTATTTTTAAAAGAACCCTACAACCCTATGTGATTTTGGACCAAAACAAATAATTATATCTATAGTTTTCCAAAAATTGAATTGTTACTTCATTGATCGATTGATATTGTACCGAGTAATTGTTATTGATATTGAGTTGATTGATTGATTGTTTTGGCGAGTAAAGCATGTTCACTTTGGGCCCGAGGGTAGTGTATTGAGCAATCCGGGGAGGCATCGGGCCGATAGTGATCTCTTGCACTATCTTCACTTATTGTTGGGGTCACCCCTAAATCCACCAGGAGGTTTGGTGGAGGAAGGAGCCCACCAGGTGTAGGGACTCATGAACCCTATGCCCAGATTGATTGGGTGGTGGGGCCTTGCAATCCCACCATCACCCGGAGGAAGAAGGATGGATTGATTGAAATTGTCTAATTGTGCACCGAATTGATTGCTTGATCACCCAATTGATAAAATTGAATTATTGTACACTGTCGGAGAAAGGTTGGAGATTTGCCCTCACTCGCCGGGCCACAGATTGATTGTATCGAATTGTATTGAAATAATTGAATTGAAAATGGAATTGTTGTAATCTCGGGCGAGCATTATATTATTTTAGAATTAATATCGTTTTATGAAAAATCTTACCTGAGATTACAGTTTGCATGGTATTTGCGCTTTTAAATTGTAACCCCTCACTCAGTCTTTCATAGACTGACACCTCACATTTTCAGGTATTGCAGGTTGAGTGCTAGGCGGGATTGAGTCAAGTTTTAATTCTTTTGGGTCTAGCATTGTCTTTCTCATGTTTATGTACATTATAAATACATTATAGTTCTTAAGAACTGTTTTGGTACCTATGTATATATTATCATTTATACTTGAAACGTTGAGCATGTAAATGGAAATATTGATTTGGAACATGTTAGTATCAAACGGAAATGGGATCATGAAGTGGATGTACATTGTTATGCTTCCGTTTGTTATGCATTGTTGTAAAATTTGAGGGTTAGCCCGCCTAGCTAGTGTTCTTTTTTTAATTGTCTCCCGTTCGCTATAGTTTAGTTCATGTATAGGTCGTCCATCTCATATGTGAATTGACCTATAGTGCGGGGATGTGGCATCTTTACGCTTCGGGTGCTACAGGCCCCATAACATTCGAGACGTCCAACGTCTCGTGGGTCGAATTATCTCCCTAAACAGGTTCATCTCTTGCTCTTCCGAGAAAAATTTTCCATTCTTTAGGTACTTGGTGGTGGAAGGACCCTCCGCTTATAATGTTATCATAGGGCTCCCCGCCCTCATAAGTTTCAGAGCGGTGATCTCCACGTACCATCAAACCATCAAACTGTCAACTCCGCATGGGACCGGGGAGCTCAGGTGCAACATTCCTGAGTCCTGGGAATGCTACTCCATCTCAATGGAAAATGTAAAACTCCCCAACAAAACTATGGTGCCATTGTTAGATATTGATGACTTCCTAGACATGGAGCTCGCCGACCTCGACGACCCCACGGCCAAAATGTTCCCCAAACTGATGACCTCCACCTTAGCCAGGAAGAAAAGAAAGATAGATGACAGGAAAATAGAAGCTGTCGGTGCGATTGTCCCCATCCACCTAGTCCCTGATGATGAGACTAAAACCACCAACATAGGGTGTAGCACCCCAGAAGGAGGATACCACATCCCCCGCACTAACATCCAGACCCGGTCATGAAATAGGAAGTCCATGCCCGTATCCGAATCATAGAGAACGGGAGACCAACTCACACACTAGGCTAGGTGGATCTCACTTGACAAACTCAGAGCGCGGAAGCAATTTAAACAATCATCAACACATAGCAGAAGCAATTGAAACAACTTGCAGAACAGGTGACAGGTTCAACTAGCATAGATACCTAATCCCGAATATCAATTCGTAATCCAACATAATGACATAGCATAAGTATCTTCATAATATATAATAATATCCCAGTACCAGCTTACTAACCCTACACGGGTTTAATTATAAGTAGAACATAAACATAATCTTCAAGTACGAAACATAAATACATAACGTAAGTAGAGTATGCGACAAATGCATCCTATCTCCAACTAAACTGACAAGTGTGACTCAGAAGACTCGCTTCCACCTAGCTCAAGCCAAAAGAAAACCTGCAAACTAAAAGATAAAATGAGGGGGGGTCAGTCAACTAACGGAGTGAGGGGGCTAACGTACACCCACAATATATATATATATACATAGCATAGCATAGAATAAAAGGATGGAGTCATGAACCGAGGATAGGTGTTGCATACCAAAACATTTTGAAAGAACCCAAATAGATATAGATATAAGTTTAGAAACCATTTTTCAGAAAGACTCAATCCCAATTCATAATTCCATAACATAACTGTAACGCCCCAGCTTTCGGCAATTCAGGTATGATCGACAATTGTGCGTTTGAGAGTTAGATTTTAATTATTAATTGCTCATTTCTTTAATTTTCCATAGCATTACATAATTTTATAAAATTATATTCTATGTATTTTATTGAAAATTCATATCATATTATAATTATCGTATAAATTGAACGTGATTGCAATGTGAATTATTTTTGCCGAATGTGATTTAATTGCATCGGACTTGAATGATCAATTAATAGGGAAGTGGACTTCATTTCATGACTTATTAAATGGAAGGATTTAATTGCAAAAATGGCCATCTCTTCCCCTTTCATAGCAGCATCACGTACCAACACATTTCTTTCTTCATACAAACATATCATATTTGCTCCATTTTCTTCCTTGCTCAACCGAGACCAACCCTAACAAGATAAGAGGGAGATTTCATCATTCAAGCATCATAATTGTGGGTTTTGTGGACATTGAAGCATCATCAACATCACTTCTTCATCCTAGCTTCCATTTCTTTCATTTGAGGTATGTTTGGAGATTTCATGATTTTCTTGAATATGTGGTATAGTTAGGGCTTTGTTATGTGTTGATTAGATTGTGTATTGGTTGTTGGAAATATGTTTGTGATCATTAAGCTTAAGTTTGGTGCATATATCTTGAGTTTTATGGACTTAGAGCATGAGTGTTGATGTGGGTTTGGATTGATGGATTATTGATGATCTAACATGGGAAATGAGTGTTTAAATGAATTGTTATTGATTATATGTAAGCTAGTATGTTTATTGCATCAAATATATGCATTACATCTTGGCTTGAAGCCATTTTTGGTGGTTGATTGTTGTTACTCCATTGCTGCTCTGTTTCTGTTCTTCATTCAGCAGCTCTCGTATTTTGGGAACGGCCCTTCCCAACCCCAGTTTAAAACTGGAATGACCGTTCCCATGATTTTGAGTTAGCAAGGCCAGCGAGACTGGGAACGGCCGTTCCCATTTTGGCCTGTGTGCCGGAAGGGCCATTCCCAGCTAAAATGTTTTCCCTTTTTAAAAAACGCTGGCCCGTTTCTGAGGGCCATGGGAACGGCCCTTCCCATTTTCAAAGGGAGGCCGGAACGGCCGTTCCCATAGCTTCTGCAGAGCAAAAAACTACTGCATAAAAATCAATTTTCACCACCATCATCCAATCACTTCTTTGACCCCTAATTGCTATTATATGATTGCATACATGTCGAAACGCGATATTTTCATGGTACATTGTATTTTTCCCGTCGTCTCATTGCATTTTCGCCGTTCGTCATATTTGGTACATTTTGAGTCGTGTTTCACGGACATTTGTCTTTCTTGCACAGACCAGCTTCCTGGTGACGAGGAGCAGGCCCCGTGAGCTGTTTCCTTGGTTGTTTTTGGGTCGTTCAGGTGAGGTTTAATTTTAGATACATAGGACCCATATAACCCTATGTGAAATTTTAAGCCAAAACCTATCTATATATTTATAGTTTTCAAACGAGATTGGTTTCAAAAGATTTATCGAACTATTGATTAATTGATTGATTGATTGATTTGGCGAGTATTGTATTGCACTGTGGGCCCGAGGGTAGTGGCTCGAGCCAACCGGGAAAGCATGGGCTGACGGGTAACTCGAGAGCTATCCTCACCAAATTGGGATGAACCCTGAACCCCCTAGGAGATTAGGGGAGGAAGGAATTCCGGGCTTAGGGATTCATGTACCCTCTGCCCAGATTGATTCGATGGTGGGCCCTTGCAATCCCACCATCACCCGGAGGAAGAAGGTGCCATTGAAACTGCTAATTGTGCACAATAATAAATTGCTTGATCACTTAATAACCTAATAATTAATTGATTGATTGATTGTACACAGTCGGTATAAGGTTGGAGAATTACCCCACTCGCCGGGCCACAAATTGATTGTATTGAATTGGTTAAATTGAAATTGAATTAGTTGTAACCTCGGGCGATAGTATTCCTTTTTATTCTATTAAATTGTATTGTTTTCCAAAAATTATTACCCGAGATTATGACTTGCATGTTTGTGCGATTATATTTATTTATACCCCTCGCTCAGTCTGTGTTGGACTGACACCTCAACTTTTTAGTTGTTTTGCAGGGCGTGCTAAGCGGGAATTTAGAGTCTAGTTGTCTTTAAATTTGGGTCTAGCACACTTCATTCCCACATTTTGTTCATGACTTGGGATATTTTGTATCATACCTTGCTACCTATTTTGGAGATGATATTGTATTGATAGTGTAATTGTTGGTACCTACTAGTAAATAAATAAATATGGTACCTATAAGTATTTAATGAATGTTATTGCTTCCGTTTTTATTTACTCTGATGGTTGGTTTGGTTTTTAATTGAGGGTATCCGCCTAGCCTTGTGTCGGTTTATTGTCTCCCGTTCGCTATAGCTTTGATTCATGTATGGATTGTCCATTTCATATATGGATCGAGCCTATAGTGCGGGGGATGTGGTTCCTAGCGTTCCGGGTGCTACATCCTACGGTGGTATCAGAGCCCGGTTGCAAAACCGGGTCTCTAGTGTCGTGTCTTGTGAGTCTAGGTCGCACGGCATAGGAACTAATTGTCAACTTGAGTGTCTTGCATCGTTATTTGATATATTTGAACCTACTTGACCTCTTTGGACTTGAATTTGGTGAATTGTTTGAACTTTATAACTTATGTGCAATCTTGAATTATTTGCACACATTGGCATTACTAATCGAACATGCACAATAGTGACTTGATTTCAGGATGGATCGCGATAGACATCATCGTGATCGTTCTCCTAGACATCGACATCATCATCATCATCGCCGGGAGAGATCACCACCTCCTCCTCCACCTCCTCAGGCTCAGCCACAGGATTTTATGAACGCAGTGGTGGGTCTTATTGATCAGAGAGTCCGGGATTATGTTCCTCCGGCACCACCAGTTCCACCACCACAGCCAGGGGCACAGATTTCAGCTGTTTTTAGGGAGTTCCAGAACCAGCATCCTCCCAAGTTTTACAAAGGGAATGATATTCAGGCCGAGCAGTGGCTCAGGGAGATTGAGAGAGTTTGGGAGCTCATTCCTTGTGAGTCCCGGGAGAAGGCCCGTTGTACCATTTCTTTATTTCAGGGTGAGGCCTATTCTTGGTGGGAGAGTGCCCGGATAGTGTTAGAGGCGGCAGGCGAGGAAGTGAACTGGGAAGTGTTTGTTAGAGAATTCAGAAACAAGTTCATTCCTCCATCTTCTCGTACCAGAAGATTGAAAGAATTTACAGAACTTAAGCAAGGAAGCAGGTCGGTCTCAGAGTATGTCGCCGAGTTTGAGAGATTATCCCGCTATGCTCCTAATATAGCGAGTGATGATTTCCATAAGGCGATGCAGTTTGTTCAGGGCCATAGACCGGATATTCAGGCAGCGATTGAGGCGGTCAACACGAGCACGTGGGTGAAGGCTACCAAGAAGGCATTATTGGTTGAGGATTCAGTGAATGCGAGGCAGTCTACTTACCGTTCAGGTTCAGGTTCGGGCTCAGGGTCTGGATCGGGATTCAGAGGTTCTGGATCGGGTTTCAGAGGTGCCGGATCAGGGTATAAGGGTTCAGGTTCGGGTTCTGCTTCAGGCAAGAGGCCAATGGTTTATTCTTCTCCACCGCCAGCTCCACAGGGCCCAGGAAAGAAGCCCCGACCAGCAGGACCAGTGATTAGAGCTCCAGTTGCTCCAACTTTGCCACCACCACCCGAGAGGCCTGCTTGTACCTTCTGTGGACAGAGGACACACATTTATAAGAACTGCAGGAGGCGTCTGGGTTTATGCCTACTTTGTGGGAGCGATGAGGATATGGTAGACGGCTGTCCAGATCGCAGGATGCCACCACCGGGAGCACCGAGACCACTGATCAGGGCTCGTGCTTATGCTTTAGAGGGTTAGCAGCAGGATGCTGATATTGATCCAGCCGCGGTAGTTGAAGGTACCATTTGCATACATGGCACGAACATTCATATGTTGTTTGATCTGGGAGCTACTCACTCCTTTCTTTCGAGTGCTATATCTATTTCTTTGTCTTTGCCTGTTACTCGCTCTTCTGCATGTTATGTGGTTAGTACCCCGTTTGGTGGTAGTTTAGAATCTGATCGGGTGTTCAGAAAGGTTCCGGTGGGCATCGAGGGCCGAGTTTTCTTGTCAGACTTCATTGAGCTGCCGATGACTTGCTATGGATCCATTTTGGGCATGGATTGGTTGTACAGACATTCTGTCACAGGTGATTGTAGGGCGAAGAAGGTTCAGTTGGGATCAGATTTGGTAGTGGGTTGGAGTTCCAAGACTGTACCTCTACTTTCTTTTTCAGAAGCTCATAAGTTGGTTCGAGATGGAGCCACGGGTTTCATTGCTTATATTCCCAACAAACCCAAGGATCAAAGTAAGTTGTAAGAAACGGAAGTAGTGAAGGAGTTTCCCGAGGTCTTTCCTGAGGAATTGGATTCTTTACCTCCAGAACGGGAAATTGAGTTTGTGATTGATTTATACCCTAATGCAGAGCTGTACTCCAAGACTCCGTATCGTATGGCTCCGGCCGAGTTGAAAGAGTTGAAGACTCAACTTGATGCATTGTTGAAGATTGGGTATATTAGACCGAGTTCTTCTCCCTGGGGTGCACCGGTTTTGTTTGTAAAGAAGAAGGACGGAACCTTGAGAATGTGTATAGACTATAGGGAGTTGAACCGGATGACGATCAAGAACAAGTATCCTCTTCCACATATCGAGGAGTTGTTTGACATACTTCAGGGATCGAAAGTCTACTCGAAGTTGGATTTGAGACAAGGATACTATCAGCTGCGAATCCGAGCAGGGGATATTTCTAAGACAGGATTTAACACTCGGTACGGGCATTATGAGTTTGTTGTGATGTCGTTTGGTTTGACCAATGCCCCAGCAGCTTTTATGGATATGATGCACAGGATCTTCAGGCCTTTTCTGGATAAGTTTGTGGTTATTTTTATTGATGATATCCTGGTTTTCTCGAAGTCTGTCGAGGAGCATGCAAGACACCTTCAGTTGGTATTGAGGACTTTGAAGGAACAACAGTTATTTGCCAAATTCAGTAAGTGTGTGTTTTGGATTGACAGGGTGTCATTCTTGGGTCACGTGATTTCAGGTAATGGTTTGGAGGTTGACCCTTCTAAGATTGAGTCGGTTTTGAAGTGGGAGAAACCTAGGAATGCCCAGAGATCAGGAGTTTCTTGGGATTGGCAGGTTATTACCGGAGGTTTGTTAAGGATTTCTCCAAGTTAGCAGCTCCTTTAACCTGGTTGACGAAGAAGAATGTGAAATTTGATTGGAATGAAGATTATGAGAAGAGTTTCACTTTATTGAAAGAGAAGTTAGTTTCTGCTCCAGTGTTAGCCCTTCCGGAAGGTTCTGAAGGTTATGCTATTTATACGGATGCTTCTAAGGAAGGTTTGGGATGTGTGTTGACTCAGAAGGGTAAAGTAATCGCTTATGCATCCCGAAAGTTGAAAGACCATGAAAAGAATTATCCGACACATGATCTTGAGCTCGCCGTCGTAGTCTTTGCACTTGGAAAGTGGAGACATTATTTGTACGGGGTGTCTTTTGAGATTTTCACAGACCACAAAAGCCTCCAGTATTTATTCACTCAGAAGGATTTGAATATGAGGCAGCGACGTTGGATGGAAAGGTTGGAAGATTATGATTGCACGATTAAGTACCATCCCGGCAAAGCCAACGTGGTCGCCGATGCACTTAGTAGGAAGGTTAGTGTGTCGAGCTTGGAAGTGGGTGAAAGTAGTGGAATCGAGCCAATTATTTTAAGGGCTCGAGTTTCTAATATTTCGGTTCAGCCAGATTTGAAGCACAGGTTGTTTGAGGCTCAGAGTACGGATGTGGAAGTTCAGAAATTGGTAGATAAGGCAAGAGCTGATCCAGAGTGTCCATTCAGGTTCGATGAAACGGGTCTTCTTCGTTGAAACGGGTTGAAACGGGTTTTGCTCGAGGAAGCTCACAGATCGGCTTATTCTATCCACCCCGGAGGAAACAAGATGTATAAGGACTTAAGACAATATTATTGGTGGCGTGGATTGAAGAAGGATGTGGCCGAGTATGTGAAGCATTGTCTCACTTGTCAGAAAGTGAAGGCCGAGCATCAAAAACCGGGAGGTCTTCTTCAGCCGTTACCTATTCCTGAGTGGAAGTGGGAGCAGGTGACGATGGATTTCGTGTCCGGATTACCTAAAGTGAAAGGTGGATTCGATGGGATTTGGGTGATTGTGGACCGTTTGACGAAGTCTACACATTTTCTGCCGGTTCGGATGTCGTATAAGATTCGCAAGCTAGCTGAGATTTATAACCGGGAGATTGTTAGACTTCACGGGATTCCGGTTAGTATAGTTTCTGACAGAGATCCACGGTTCACTTCGAAGTTGTGGCGTGAATTGCAAGAGGTTTTGGGTACGAAGCTCCAGTTTAGTACAACTTTTCATCCTCAGACGGATGGTCAGTCCGAGAGATTAATAAGATATCTAGAGGATTTGCTTCGAGCTTGTTCTTTGGATTTTCAGTCTTCTTGGCATGATCAGCTACCTTTGATTGAGTTTTCGTACAACAACAGTTTTCAGGCTTCGATTGGAATGGCACCGTATGAGCTACTTTATGGTAGGAAGTGTCGTTCTCCGTTGTTCTTTGACCTGGAAGAGTGGAGATGGACTAAACAGGAAGTTGTTAAGAAAGGTGAGAAGTTGGAAAAACCTTCCAAGGCCGTTGAAGCTATGATTGAGAAAGTCCAATTAATAAAACAACGGATGAAATCAGCTCAGGACCGACAGAAAAGCTACGCCGATCGACGTAGAAGGGATCTCGAGTTCGAAGTTGGAGACCGGGTATTCTTGAAGGCGTCTCCACGTAAAGGAATTGCTCGGATTGGGAAAGGAGGTAAACTTAAACCTCGTTATTTAGGTCCTTATGAGATTTTGGAAAGAGTTGGAGAAGATGCTTACAGATTGGACCTACCACCGAGCCTCACGGGGATTCATAATGTATTTCACGTTTCTCAGCTGAGGAAATACTACCCCGATGAAACCGAGATCATTCCTGTTGAAGAAGTGGAATTGGAACCGAGTCTTACCTTTGTTCAGAAACCGGTTAAGATATTGGATAAGAAGTTTCAGGAATTAAGAAACCGGAAGATTCCCATGGTTAAGGTTCTTTGGAGAAGTGACAAGACTGAAGAAGCCACGTGGGAGACCGAAGACAAGATGAGACGGTTCCATCCAGAGTTGTTCCCTTCCGATCAGTGAATTTGGGGACCAGATTCCTTTAAGGAGGGAGGATTGTAACGCCCCAGCTTTCGGCAATTCAGGTATGATCGACACGTGTGCGTTTGAGAGTTAGATTTTAATTATTAATTGCTCATTTCTTTAATTTTCCATAGCATGTCATAATTTTATAAAATTATATTCTATGTATTTTATTGAAAATTCATATCATATTATAATTATCGCATAAATTGAACGTGATTGCAATGTGAATTATTTTTCCCGAATGTGATTTAATTCTTTGATGGCCTTAATTGCTCATTTTCATGAATTTGGGATTAAATTGCATCGGACTTGAATGATCAATTAATAGGGAAGTGGACTTCATTGCATGACTTATTAAATGGAAGGATTTAATTGCAAAATTGGCCATCTCTTCCCCTTTCATAGCAGCATCACATACCAACACATTTCTTTCTTCATACAAACATATCATATTTGCTCCATTTTCTTCCTTGTTCAACAGAGACCAACCCTAGCAAGATAAGAGGGAGATTTCATCATTCAAGCATCATAATTATGGGTTTTGTGGACATTGAAGCATCATCAACATCACTTCTTCATCCTAGCTTCCATTTCTTTCATTTCAGGTATTTTTGGAGATTTCATGATTTTCTTGAATATGTGGTATAGTTAGGGCTTTGTTATGTGTTGATTAGATTGTGTATTGGTTGTTGGAAATATGTTTGTGATCATTAAGCTTATGTTTGGTGCATATATCTTGAGTTTTATGGACTTAGAGCATGAGTGTTGATGTGGGTTTGGATTGATGGATTATTGATGATCTAACATAGGAAATGAGTATTTAAATGAATTGTTATTGATTATATGTAAGCTAGTATGTTTATTGCATCAAATATATGCATTACATCTTGGCTTGAAGCCATTTTTGGTGGTTGATTTTGTTACTCCATTGCTGCTCTGTTTCTGTTCTTCGTTCAGCAGCTCTCGTATTTTGGGAACGGCCCTTCCCAACCCCAGTTTAAAACTGGAACGGCCGTTCCCATGATTCTGAGTCAGCAAGGCCAGCGAGACTGGGAACGGCCGTTCCCATTTTGGCCTGTGTGCCGGAAGGGCCGTTCCCAGCTAAAACGTTTTCCCTTTTTAAAAAAAGCTGGCATGTTTATGAGGGCCATGGGAACGGCCCTTCCCATTTTCAAAGGGAGGCCGGAACGGTCGTTCCCATAGCGTCTGCAGAGCAAAAAGCTACTGCATAAAAATCAATTTTCACCACCATCATCCAATCACTTCTTTGACCCCTAATTGCTATTATATGATTGCATACATGTCGAAACGCGATATTTTCATGGTACATTGTATTTTTCCCGTCGTCTTGTTGCATTTCCGCCGTTCGTCATGTTTGGTCAATTTTGAGTCGTGTTTCACGGACATTTGTCTTTCTTGCACAGACCAGCTTCCTGGTGATGAGGAGCAGGCCCCGTGAGCTGTTTCCTTGGTTGTTTTTGGGTCGTTCAGGTGAGGTTTAATTTTAGATACATAGGACCCGTATAACCCTATGTGAAATTTTAAGCCAAAACCTATCTATATATTTATAGTTTTCAAATGAGATTGGTTTCAAAGGATTTATCGAACTATTGATTAATTGATTGATTGATTGATTTGGCGAGTATTGTATTGCACTGTGGGCCCGAGGGTAGTGGCTCGAGCCAACCGGGAAAGCATGGGCTGACGGGTAACTCAGGAGCTATCCTCACCAAATTGGGATGAACCCTGAACCCCCTAGGAGATTAGGGGAGGAATGAATTCCGGGCTTAGGGATTCATGTACCCTCTACCCAGATTGATTGGATGGTGGGGCCTTACAATCCCACCATCACCCGGTGGAAGAAGGTGCCATTGAAACTGCTAATTGTGCACAGTAATAAATTGCTTGATCACTTAATAACCTAATAATTAATTGATTGATTGATTCTACACAGTCGGTGTAAGGTTGGAGAATTGCCCCACTCGCCGGGCCACAAATTGATTGTATTGAATTGGTTAAATTGAAATTGAATTAGTTGTAACCTCGGGCGATAGTATTCCTTTTTATTCTATTAAATTGTATTGTTTTCCAAAAATTATTACCCGAGATTATGACTTGCATGTTTGTGCGCTTATATTTATTTATACCCCTCGCTCAGTCTGTGTTGGACTGACACCTCAACTTTTCAGTTGTTTTGCTGGGCGTGCTAGGCGGGAATTTAGAGTCTAGTTGTCTTTAAATTTGGGTCTAGCACACTTCATTCCCACATTTTGTTCATGTATAGCTACTTGGGATATTTTGTATCATACCTTGTTACCTATTTTAGAGTCTAGTTGTCTTTAATGAATGTTATTGCTTCCGCTTTTATTTACTCTGATGGTTGGTTTGGTTTTTAATTGAGGGTACCCGCCTAGCCTTGTGTCGTTTTATTGTCTCCCGTTCGCTATAGCTTTGATTCATGTATGGATTGTCCATTTTATATGTGGATCGGGGCTATAGTGCGGGGGATGTGGTGCCTAGCGTTTCGGGTGCTACATCCTACAGTGGTATCAGAGCCCGGTTGCAAAACCGGGTCTCTAGTGTCGTGTCTTGTGAGTCTAGGTCGCACGGCATAGGAACTAATTGTCAACTTAAGAGTCTTGCATCGTTATTTGATATATTTGAACCTACTTGACCTCTTTGGACTTACTTGAAGTTGGTGAATTGTTTGAACTTTATAACTTATGTGCAATCTTGAATTATTTGCACACATTGGCATTACTAATCGAACATGCACAATAGTGACTTGATTTCAGGATGGCTCGCGATAGACATCATCGTGATCGTTCTCCTAGACATCGACATCATCATCATCATCGCCGGGAGAGATCACCACCTCCTCCTCCACCTCCTCAGGCTCAGCCACAGGATTTTATGAACGCAGTGGTGGGTCTTATTGATCATAGAGTCCGGGATTATGTTCCTCCGGCACCACCAGTTCCACCACCACAGCCAGGGGCACAGATTTCAGCTGTTTTTAGGGAGTTCCAGAACCAGCATCCTCCCAAGTTTTACAAAGGGAATGATATTCAGGCCGAGCAGTGGCTCAGGGAGATTGAGACATACTCTTCATAGAGATGGAGACTACGCACAGGTTTGACCCTGACGGCCCGATACCGTCCCGGGGACTCCTTACCCGTAGCTCCTGGGTCCCATAACAGAACAGAACATAACATATGCCAACTTTCATGGCAATCTCGCTACATAATCATAACATAACTTAACTTTCCGAAATAGCTTACATATGCCTTCATATTTAATTTCCAAAACTGAAGTTGTATCATAAGGTCATAATCATATCATATCCAACACATATTTAATCGTATATATAGTATATAATCGCATGCGGGGATTGAAATCATCATATTGGGGTCATAGGTCGATTAAATATACAAAATCCTAAACCTCACCTCATGATAGTAGAGTCTGAGAGTGTGAAGGGCCAAACACTCTAAACTACGGGCCCACCGATACCACCAGACTCTGTAACAAACGTAAAAAAGCCCATGACTTAGACTCTATATGATCCAAGTAAGACGCACGGCGTACAAGGAGACGAATGATATGTAATATGGAAGGAAGTGTACACATGGATCACTTAGCATAGTTCATATATTCCACCAAATCATGCAATTAACGAAGTATTATGGTTTAACAATGTATTATGGAATGATCTGAATCACATAGGTCAAGTAGCATAACATAGGACAAACTTTCAAACGAAGTTATTCAACTAAACTGACGTATTATCATCCAAGAATAGAATCGAAGTCATATCTTATCATATAATTCATAAAGCATTACAAACAGATCAAGTAAACACAAAAGAACATGCATAAAAGGGGAACAGGGGGTTGGGAACGGCCATTCCCATGCATAGTCTTGCATGGGAACGGTCCTTCCCGCGGATCTCCCCAGAAGCTGGGAACGGCCGTTCCCAGCACAAGGCATAAATGGGAACGGTCCTTCCCGTCTTTGGTGAGGACATCAGCCCTGGCTGGGACGGGCCGTTCCGAGCTCATGGCCTGAAAGGGAACGGCCGTTCCGGCCAGATCTGGGCGTCTGTCTAGTGCAGAAACATGACAGCTTCGGGAAGAAGACTTCCAAGGCCAAAAATGGCAGATTTCACCAAAAAACAACCAACAAAATTCCACGAAAATCATATATATCATCACATAAATCATGTTTAACACATATTCAAGCACAACATCTCAAGGGTTCATCATATAAGGCATAATCTTCAAGTTGGGCATAAATCACCATTTTCACAAGACTTCCTCATATAAGCTCATACATTCAATTTCATATTTAGATTCATAGATAGAAATGAAATACAAATCAAGAGAAATCCATAGCTTACCTCGGCTTGAGAAATGATGAAGAAACGAGGGAGATATGAGCTCTTGAAGGTGTAAGAAAGTCTTAGATCTTCATCCTCTCTTGAAGCTCTTCCATGGATGATATGATTTGTGTGAAGTGAAGATTAAAATGAAGCTAGGTTAGGGTTTTATGGTATATATATGGTGGCTAAAGATTTCATTAGGGTTTCCAAGATGTAATATGAGGCTAGAGGCTTTATTAGGATTTGGGCTCAAATAAATGACTTCCGGCCCAATAGGTCAAAGTAAAAGGGTTTAATGTCTAAACAGTTTCCGAAAGATATAAAGTAAATTCCATTGGATAGGAATCACCGAATCAAGTGCAATGGTGGTATCGGAATTCGAATTCGAATTCCCAAGCTAATATTGGTCCCGAACGACCCAAACCCACCTAACTCAAGTTAGGCCTCAAACACACAAAAAGGTCTAAGTCCTATTTAAATCCAACTCCAACAATTAATTTAAATTCACATAAGTTCCGTTCTTAGGTTATCATGCAAGAATTCATATTTTATCATTTTGTATTTTAGTCAATTAAATCCCATTTCAATCAAAGTTGGAATTAAACGCATAGGAAGGGAATCAAATCACATAAATGCGTAAGGTAAACTCTCTCGTAATGCATACCTGTGCGATTTATCGGACGGGGCGTCACAATCTCCCCTCCTTAGGAGAACCTGGTCCCCAGGTTCACTCTTCGGCTTCAAACAACCCGGACACAACTTCTTCATCTCCTCCTTAGTCTCCCAGGTTGATTTCTTTGATTTCTGTCCTTCCCACAGTGCCCTGACCATAGGAATTTGCTTGTTTTCCCTAGACTTGTGTCTCCCGATTTGGATCTCAACTGGATACTTCACAATCATCAAGTCCGAAGCAAATTGCAATTCTTCTATCGTAAAAATAGTCGTCTCTTCGATGTAGGACCAACGTCTCTTCAAGGACATCCCGTTCTTGCTTCTTGTAGTCCATAGTCGTCGACGCGCATCGTAACCTAGACATACAGAAAGAATCCCATCTCTCAGCACAACAGGTGAGAGAACCCCATCTCTCGAACACAGAAAGCGAGAGAACCCCGTCTCTCGATCACACAAGAGAGAACCCCTTCTCTCGAGCCGACAATTGAGGGAACCCTGTAACAGCCCAAAATAGGGCCTGGATGAAAACAGTAAGTTAAGGCAGTGGTAAAGCATTTATAGACCATGATCCAACTTTTTGAATCATCGTGCATTGCATTCTTACATGAACTTTGTGCTCGTATATGATCTTACATGCTTTAAGGGGGAATTCTTGACCTTTGATTCAGTTTACTATTCGTAACCCGAGCCTACCTTGTTCATATTGCTACTCGAACCCTAGAGGTTCATCACACATGTTTCCCAATTGTTTGAACTGGTTTCCCGAACTCAGAAAGTCTTTCTTGAGCCATAAGGGTATTTTTGGAACTTACCGACCAAAGTTACTATTCATCAGAAAATGATCTTTTGATTCTGATACCTTTTTCAACCCAAGTTACAGTCGAATCGTTCCTTGAATCGAGACGAGTCTTTTGAAATCATTCTTGGCTTGGAAATCCATTCCGGAACTTTGTTTTATTGAAAACGTTTTTGAAAACCCTAGTTTACTATTCCTTTTACGAACAGTTTCATTCGGAAAATGTTTTCTCTTCGGATTTGCACTACTTGAGCTATTTCAAGATTTTTGAGATGTTTTACAACTCTTGATTCAAACCCTAGCTTGAAATTTTGAAGCGTACGTTCGTACGTGAGAATTCACTATTCATCCTACGTTTTCAACTTTTTAACGGTAAAATGTTTTATAGTCGATTTTGGACTCAAAACGCTTCTGGATTTATTTCTTGAATTTTGGAAGCAATCCGGACTTGAAAATCATTCTAGAAAGTCGCTTTTCACTCATGTCGAGTTTCGAGCTCAAAACTTTTATTCACTAAAACTAATGTATCTTTCAAACGGTAAATCCGATTTTGACGAATGAATATGCGTTTCGAAGCTAATTTTCTTGCCGTCGGAATGGTTAAACTTCCAGCCACTTATCCTCGAGCCTTGTGGGACAAAATTACAGAAATACCCCCAGCAGCCCATTTTTAGCTTCAACATCCCTAAAGCTTCTAGAAGATACAAGTGGATGAACTCTTGTTTTGCTCTCCTACCCTTAAGCCCTCTCTAATTGCAAGGTGAGGGGCTTCCCAACACCTATATATACCCCTCTCATGGCATTTGAATCCTTGCTCAAAGTCTTATGTTAACAAGCACTCCTCTCTCCCTCCTTTCCCCTCTTGCCGTGGGCATCCCCTCCCCTTGTAGCTAGGTTAGTTTGTTTTGTTTATGTTATGTTAGTTTAGTTTATGTTTTTATGTTATGGTATGTTTATATTATGTTTAGGTTGGGTCTTAGGGTCTTCCCCAAGCCATATAGGATTTTATTTTATGCATTTATTATATAGTTTTCATGATATGTTTGTGTAGTTGTTTATATGTTTTAATTGTTTAGTATATGCTTGAATATGTTATGAATTGCTCTAGTATATGCTATGATCATGTGATATGCTTGTTATATTATGAGAATTGATGCATGATTATGGAATTTGAATTATGTTCATGCATGTTAGCTAATGGAATAATGATTTACAATTTATTATGTCACAACTTGTTACATGTTGATATGGAATTAAATTGTTACATGTTACATGCCTAAAGGTTTATGATATATGATATGATATGATATGAGATATGTTGTGACATGTTGTCACATTGTTATATGACTCTTGAATTATGAATTGAGCTTATGGTATGATTTGGATTAATGGATTAGTGCCTTGATCATGTTATACACTTTAATAGTGTCACATGTTATAACCTAAGATAGATTAGTGTTTCATAACTTGATCTTATGCCTTAATTGGATCTCTTAACTATAGGTTATACCTTTAACCTAGATCACACTTGATTATATTAACATGAACTTGAAACTATAGGTTATAATCAAGATCATAATTTAATTAGGGTGTGTGTGTGTGTGCATGCCGTGTGTGTGTGGGTGTGTGTATAGTAAGGGTTTGACCCGACCCTTTGACCCGACATGTGAATAGTAACCGGTGAATAGTAATCGTGAATAGTGCTTTTGAATAGTAAAAATGAATTAAAACTTGTGCTTTCTCCATAGACATTTGTACCTCGGGTTTCCATATCCAGGGTCTAAAATGTGTTTTCAAAATGTGTTTTCTTTCGTGGACTTGTTTCTTTACCTAAGGTTTGCGATAGGATTCATAATTTGACTAAAGCTTATTCGGTTATAGTAAGATCATAGTCTAACATTAAGAGTAACTCACTTTGACGTATTCCTTTGTGTGTTACCTTTCTTGAATACCTTAAATGGTATTACTCTCTTGTGTTACATGTTCCTTGTTCATTTGTTTCTTGCATTTCATATGCATCTTGGTTAGTAGTGGGTCTTAGTTCTTAAGCTCACTCTAGTACGCCACCTACAGGAGTTAAAGTTGAGCACTGGGATCCCCAAGGCACCGCATAATCTGTCTACCTACCTTTTGTTACTATTAGGTGAGGTGAAGTTATAAATGTTTTCCAACTGGAACCACGATTATACTATCGTATCATATGTTTTGAAATTCAAAGCTAAACCTTGTTTTGAACTATCCCTTTTATCGGGACATTCTCTTGAAAGGATCATTCATACTTTAATAGTATACATTGATCAACAGTACATGTTTTCCAAAGTTCTGCATTCTTGTTCAAAGACAGTTACATGTTTGCATATGTTTTCAAAGTACAAACAGAATCACATGTTTTCAGACAGAATGATATGTTTTACAGACAGCATCATATGTTACAGTTACAGTTTCACATGTTATAGTTAGCATACTGGAGTGTTACTCTGGTCACTGCTAATCTTAAATGCAAGCATACAGTTTACAGTTTGGGCCCGGCGGTTATGTGTGGAGGTGATGCTCGGGAGGTGAGCGCCAACGACATCACCAATACTGGCCGCCACACTTAGACTATTGACACCGACTTTTAACAGGAGGTTTGTTAAGTCAGGACAATTTGTCTGGGAACGGACAGTAAATCTGTTCCCATTGCATGTTTACAGGTCGCCTAGGGCTAGCTACCCGAAGTGACAACCGGTGGAGGATGGTGCATGTTTGTATGCGTTGGTAAGAGTTGTTGTTGACCTTGGTTCGATAGTCTACTATGTGCGGAGTTGTTGTTGACCTTGGTCCGATGCTCTACTATATGTGGGGTTATTGTTGATCTTGGTCCGATACTCTACTAAACGTGGAATTATCGTTGATCCTGGTCCGACACTCTACCGAATCATGTTTTCTGGGGTAAGGATGGAGGAGCCTAGCTTGCGGGCAAAATTCTGTTTCATAAAGGATGGTTCATATCTGGAAAAGTTCACTTTACCCTTATCCCGTTTTATGAAAGAACTATGAACCATCAACAGCATATGTGTGCGCGTGTGATAGAATTCATGAAAATATTTTATAACGTGCATTCTTTTACAGCATCGCATTCAAAGAGTTTTATCAATCGAACTTGTTTCAAGTTCTTCTTTAAAGCATTGCATTTAACAGTTTCGAACTTTACTTCAAGTTCTTTAATTCAGTACTTTCTTTAAAGTATTCCCTCGCTTAGTCCTTTTGACTAATACCTCTCCCGTTTTCTTGCCTCGTGGTTTTAGGTCTTGCAGCCGCAGTCTAGAGGTATCTTGAAGCTCTAGATTGTCATTTTTGTTTCAGTCAGGACTTAGTATTACTTCCTCTTTTGTGTCCTGCATATGTTTTATGGCTGCATCACTTTATGTTTCTGTATATGTTTTTGAATACTTGAGTATCTTCGTTATACTCTTCCTGCTACTCTGTTATCGATATTTTGAACTCTGCTGTATCGGTACTTACATGTGAATCTGTTATATGTTCTGATATGCCGAGTCTCTCTTACACGATCAATATGTTCTTGCTTGTTACATGCCATCACGCACATGTTTTGAAAAGTTTTAAAATACTCTGATTTTCCACTGCATAGCCACATCGTTGTACATGTATAGTTCTGATAGATAGCCGTTCGCTGGAGTATTTCTCGAGTGATGGCTCACACCATTATTTGAGAGGTGCTTCAGTGCGGGGGTTGAGACGCCGCTCTCCTCTTGTTCTGGTACGGGTGGGGGCGTTACAGCCTGAGGTGGTATCAGAGCATCGGGTTAAGTAAGAAGAGACTTAACCTAGATTGCTCTCATGTTGCATCATGGATTGTTCACGCATTGCATCCAGGATCATTCTCATATTGCATCGAGACGGGATATTTGGGGATTGCATGGTTCTGTTATCTGGATTTCATATCTGTGGTATCTTCTGTATAGCTGTGGCAGTTCAGCCACACCAGGATCCTAATCAGCAGATGGATGAGGCTTTCTTTGAGCAGTTTGAGGCCCCGCGTACTGTGGCAGTTTCTCGCCGTGGAGGCACTCGTTTCTACACCTGGCGCAGGTCTAGGAACAGCGGCAGACCTGGGTATTCCTATCCTAACAGAGTTGTGCACTATCTCGAGTCTGAGAGAGATGGTTACTTTCAGGAGTATCAGAGGACCCGTGAGGTCAGGTTGGAGTCTCTGCGCTATCAGGATCAGTCACTGCAGTACCAGATTGACAGGGACATCGCTCGTGAGCATGCTGCAGAGATGACTCATATTGCTGATTAGAGGGCTGCTCGTATTGCTGAGCTGGAGGCAGATCTTATGCAGATGACTATCGATCGCGATACCTCTATGGAGCGTCACCAGCACTACCGTGCCCGTGTGAGAGCTCGCCTGTATGATACCTATCACTTATCCGATGAGCAGGCAGTTGAGGAGGTCGAGGGTCAGGATGTCAGTCAGGCCTCTCAGGAGCCCGAGCCTATGCAGGAGCAGTCTGATGGAGACGATGGAGGGTCTGATGATGATGATGATGGCGGAGATGATCCAGCAGGACACGGACAGGGTGAGGTCGTTGTCGTTTCTGATGACACCACCAGGGGTTCTTTGGACCACAGTTATCAGGGTTGATTGCTGATGGGAGATTTTTGTATATAGTACTGATGCATATATGTCTATCTATGGATGGCGGACGTATAGCCGGGACAGTTCAGGACTGACTTTTGGATGAGGGGATGTATAGCTCTGGTAGATGATCCCCGACTTTTGGCACCACGGATGACGGTTCAGATGACTTGGTACCTACTAGGTTATTTTCAGCAGGGTTGGACGGATTGGTAAGGCCTGTAAGGGAGTCAACTCGATAGTATCGGGTCCTCCCCATTTTTTTTGAATTAATACTGTTAACATGTGGCCTGTAGTAAATTTTACCAAACCTTGCACAGTTATAACACTTTCGGCTTTATGTTGAATATCTGTTTACTGCTTTCCATAACTGTCATTGCATGAGTCTTAGAGTTGCTTCAAGATACCATTAGGACCGTTGATAGGATCATGCCATTTCATTTATTGTTAGCATGCTATTATTCTTGATATGTTGGATACGCTTCTGGATATGTTGATCATGCTTCTGATCATGCTACAGTTCTTGTTAATATGACAGTACACGTTCTGTTCCCGTTTTACATGTTGATCATGTTTTGGGATATGTTATACACGTTTCTGATATGTTGATATGTTGCCCGAGCTTCTGTTCTCGTTTACATGTTATCTGACAATTGTTTCTGATTATATGATATGTTTAGAGATCTTGAATCTTTGCTGACATGTTGTTATGGGAATGTGTTGTTCTCATACTTATGTGTGACTACGTGAGAATGTGAATACGTGGTTACGGATTCTGTGAATCATTATATGTCATGCATCGAATATATGTATCTGAATGCTTGTGAATTCAGTAACAACATGCCACCAAGAAGAGCACCCCGGAATCGTGTACCACCACTGCCACCCCAAAGAGATGTCACGTCACCCCCTGAAAGAGAAAGAACTCCGGAATTAAGGGATGTGCTACGACAATTTATGAGGGCTTGTGCACCGAGAGATAATCCTCCTAATGAAAGGTCATTGGAGAAGTTTCTGAGGATGAATCCGCCTAAGTTCTATGGAGAACCGAACGACATAAAGGCTGAGAATTGGATTACTAGTCTTGAGAAGATTTTCGAGGCTATGGAGATCTACCCAGAGGATCGTGAACGAGTTCGGTATGCTACTTTTCTTATGGAAGGAGCTGCATACAATTGGTGGAAGCACGTTCAGCATATGTGGATTGAGAATAACATTGAAGGAAGTTGGGATGAGTTTATCAGAGAGTTTCAGCAGAAGTATACGCCTCAAGTGACTCGTGATGCACGAGAGGCTGAGTTTATGAGTCTGGTTCAGGGAACTATGAATGTGATGGAGTATGAAGCTAGGTTTGTGAGGCTGATCAAGTATGCGCCTCATATTCTGAATGATGAGCGTCGCAAGACGAAGAGGTTTATTGATGGACTGAAGCCTGAACTTCGGTTGGCACTTGCATCTTTGGTTATTGAGACCTACAACCAGGCTGTTGATAGAGCGCTAAGGGTTGAAGCTGCACACAAGGAGATCAAGATAACTACTGCCCGTCAAGGACCTTCTATCCCTAAGCCTTATCAAGGTAATAAGCGACCTTCCGGATCTTTTCCCCAAGGAACTGGAAAGAGGCCAATGGTAACACCACAGCGTCAGCAGCAAAATGCTCCACCGAAACAGCAAGCACAGAAGCAGAAAGCGCCACAGCAGTATCAGAAGGCGCCACAACAGCAGAGAGCACCTCAGCCAGGTCCAGAGGAAATTGTTTGCCGATATTGTCGCCGAACGGGACACACTGAGGAGAACTGTCGCAAGAAAGCTGGACAGTGTTTCGCGTGTGGTTCCCCTGAGCACCAGATGGATAGTTGCCCGCACAAGATCAGGAGATTTGGGGTCCAGGATAAAGGAAAAGGAGTGGTGGGTACGGCGAACAAACCGGTGGTCAGAGGCAGAGCTTATGCTTTGGATGGTAAGGAGGAGGTTGATCCTTCGTCTGTTGTGGAAGGTATTGTGCACATTCTTAACACGCCAGTTAAGGTCTTGTATGACCCTGGCGCTACGCATTCATTTGTTGCTTCTAAATTATGTGCGCATTTACAGTTTCCGCTTGAATACTTGCCATATAAATTTGAAGTGAGTTCTCCTTTGGGAACTTGTCTTGTTGCGGATCAAGTATATAAACGCTGCCCTATATGTATTGGTACCCGTTGTTACCCGACGGATCTGATTGAGTTACCGATGACAAGATACGATGTTATACTTGGTATGGATTGGTTGTCTAAGTACCGAGCTAAGTTGGATTGTTACAAGAAAGAGATCATCTTGGAAGAAGATGAAAGTGGGACATCAGAAGGGAAAGTTGAGAAGTTATCAGTGATTTCTTCGATGGAAGCTAAGAAGTTGATTCAGAAAGGAGCTAGTGGATTTGTGGCTTATCTTTTGAATAGACCGAAAGATCAACTTAAGATCGAAGAAGTGGAAGTGGTGAACGAATTCCTAGATGTGTTTCCTGAGTATTTGGATTCGTTACCCCCTGACCGAGAGTTGGAGTTTACGATCGAGACGATATCAGGAGCCGAGCCGTACTCAAAGACACCTTACAGAATGGCACCAGCTGAATTAGATGAACTGAGAAAGCAATTGGATGAACTGATTGAGTCTGGATATGTTCGACCGAGCACATCGCCGTGGGGAGCGCCTGTGCTTTTCGTTAAGAAGAAGGATGGATCATTGCGTTTATGCATTGACTATCGGGAGTTGAACAGGATGACAATCAAGAATAAGTATCCTCTTCCTCATATCGAAGAGCTGTTCGATATACTTCAAGGATCGAAGGTCTACTCCAAGTTAGATCTTAGACAAGGGTATTATCAATTGAAGATAAGGGAAGCAGATATTCCGAAGACTGCTTTCAACAGCCGATACGGACATTATGAGTTTGTAGTAATGCCGTTTGGTTTGACGAACGCACCAGCTGCATTCATGGATATGATGCACCGTATATTCAAGCCGTTTCTTGACAAGTTTGTAGTGATCTTCATCGATGATATTTTGGTATTTTCGAAGACACCGGAGGAACATGCTGAGCATCTTCGAATCGTGTTACGCACTTTGCTGGATCACAAGCTATATGCGAAGTTCAGTAAATGTGAGTTCTGGCTTGAGAGAGTTACATTTCTCGGACACATCATATCAGGATCTGGAATCGAAGTAGATCTCTCGAAGATCGAGACGATTATGGATTGGAGGTCACCGAAGAATCCTTCAGAAGTGAGGAGTTTTCTGGAATTAGCTGGTTACTACCGGAGGTTTGTCCAAGATTTCTCGAAGATAGCTACACCTCTCACTAAGTTGACAAAGAAAGAAGGGAAGTTTGAATGGACTGAGAAGTGTGAGCAAAGTTTTCAAAGGTTGAAGGAGATGCTAACAACTGCACCCGTGTTAGCGTTACCAGAAGGAAAAGAAGGATATACTGTCTACACCGATACTTCGAAAGAAGGACTAGGAGGAGTTTTGATGCAGAACGGGAAAGTGATTGTATATGCATCAAGGAAACTCAAAACGCATGAAGTCAACTACCCGACACATGATTTGGAGTTAGCCGCGATAATTTTTGCTATGGGAAAATGGAGACATTACCTGTGTGGAGTTACGTTTGAGATCTTTACTGATCATAAGAGCCTGCGATATCTATTCACTCAGAAGGAGTTGAATATGCGACAGAGGAGATGGATGGAATTTCTGGAGGACTACGACTACATTATTCAGTACCATCCAGGAAAGGCGAATGTTGTAGCAGATGCTCTAAGCAGGAAAGTTTGTTTGGCACAGATTTCTGCCAACCCCGAGGTTGAACAAAGAGAGAGAATGGAGGTGATAACTAAAGCTCGAGTCGCGAACGTTATGATGATATCACCTTTGAAAGAACAAGTGTTGGAAGCTCAGAAGAACGACGAGTGGATCAAGAAATGTCTCGAATCTAAGGAAAAAGATGATGAGACCAAGTTCAAGGTTGATGAACATGGAATATTGAGGTACAAAGGTCGAGTATGCGTACCAACTGTTTTGAGGAAAGAGATTCTCGACGAAGCGCATAAGACTAAGTACACGATACATCCCGGAGGTAATAAGATGTATCAAGATGTTAAGATGCATTTCTGGTGGAATGGAATGAAGAGAGACATAGCCAACTATGTCAAGAAGTGCTTAACTTGTCAGAAAGTTAAAGCTGAGCACCAGAAGCCGAGTGGGAAGTTGCAACCATTACCGATTCCGACTTGGAAGTGGGAGCAAATCACGATGGATTTTGTCACTGGATTACCCAAAGTCAGAGGAGGACAAGATAGTATCTGGGTGATCATTGATCGATTGACAAAGTCAGCGCACTTTTTGCCAGTAAAGACGACGGATAAGGTTAGCTCGTTGGCAAAGCTGTACCAACAAGAGGTTGTCAGATTACATAGAGTCCCGAACAGTATAGTCTCGGATAGAGATCCAAAATTCACGCCGCACTTGTGGAAAGAAATTCAGACTTTGATGGGAACAAAGTTGAACTTCAGTACTACAGCGCATCCTCAGACGGATGGACAATCAGAAAGGATGATCAAATACTTGGAAGATATGCTAAGAGCTTGCGCGTTAGACTTCCAGGAAAGTTGGAAAGAGTGTTTACCTCTTGTAGAGTTTGCATACAACAATAGTTATCAAGCTTCTATTAAAGCTGCTCCGTATGAAGCTCTGTATGGAAGGAAATGTAGATCCCCGTTATACTGGGATTTGGATGAAGCGAGATGTACTGAGGAAGGACCGATCAGAGTGAATTCTGCCAAATGGATAAGAGAAGCGACGGAGAAGATTCAGATCATTCGCCAGAGAATGAAAGCTGCCCAGGACAGGTAGAAGAGTTATGCTGATCGACGAAGAAGGGATTTGGAATTCGCAGTGGGCGAAAAGGTATTTCTGAAGGCATCACCAAGAAAAGGGTTTTCCCGAATTGGGAAAGGTGGAAAATTAAACCCGAGATATGTTAGACCGTATGAGATACTAGAGAGAGTCGGACCGACTGCGTATAGATTGGATTTGCCTGTAGGTCTAACAGGAATCCACAACGTATTTCATGTATCTCAGCTTCGCAAGTGTTTCTCGGATGAGACAGAGGTTGTGCCGATAGAGGAGATACCGTTGGAACCGGATTTGACTTATGTTTTGAAGCCCGCTAAGATTCTAGACAGAAAGTTTCAAGAGTTAAGGAATAGGAAGATTCCTTGGGTTAAAGTCCTTTGGAAGGGACATGGGACAGAAGAGGCAACCTGGGAGACAGAAGAGAAAATGCAGAAACATCACCCTGAGTTGTTTGCAGTTACAGCAGAAGAATCTGAGGACAGATTCTCTTTAAGGAGGGGTGATTGTAACAGCCCAAAACAGGGCCTGGATGAAAACAGTAAGTTAAGGCAGTGGTAAAGCGTTTATAGACCGTGATCCAACTTTTTGAATCATCGTGCATTGCATTCTTACATGAACTTTGTGCTCGTATATGATCTGACATGCTTTAAGGGGGAATTCTTGACCTTTGATTCAGTTTACTATTCATAACCCGAGCCTACCTTGTTCATATTGCTACTCGAACCCTAGAGGTTCATCACACGTGTTTCCCAATTGTTTGAACTGGTTTCCCGAACTCAGAAAGTCTTTCTTGAGCCATAAGGGTATTTTTGGAACTTACCGACCAAAGTTACTATTCATCAAAAAATGATCTTTTGATTCTGATACCTTTTTCAACCCAAGTTACAGTCGAATCGATCCTTGAATCGAGACGAGTCTTTTGAAATCATTCTTGGCTTGGAAATCCATTCCGGAACTTTGTTTTATTGAAAACGTTTTTGAAAACCCTAGTTTACTATGCCTTTTACGAACAGTTTCATTCGGAAAATGTTTTCTCTTCGGATTTGCACTACTTGAGCTATTTCAAGATTTTTGAGATGTTTTACAACTCTTGATTCAAACCCTAGCTTGAAATTTTGAAGCGTACGTTCGTACGTGAGAATTCACTATTCATCCTACGTTTTCAACTTTTTAACGGTAAAACGTTTTATAGTCGATTTTGGACTCAAAACGCTTCTGGATTTATTTCTTGAATTTTGGAAGCAATCCGGACTTGAAAATCATTCTAGAAAGTCATTTTTCACTCATGTCGAGTTTCGAGCTCAAAACTTTTATTCACTAAAACTAATGTATCTTTCAAACGGTAAATCCGATTTCGACGAATGAATATGCGTTTCGAAGCTAATTTTCTTGCTGTCAGAATGGTTAAACTTCCAGCCACTTATCCTCGAGCCATGGGGGACGAAATTACAGAAATACCCCCAGCAGCCCATTTTTAGCTTCGACATCCCTAAAGCTTCTAGAAGATACAAGTGGATGAACTCTTGTTTTGCTCTCCTACCCTTAAGCCCTCTCTAATTGCAAGGTGAGGGGCTTCCCAACACCTATATATACCCCTCTCATGGCATTTGAATCCTTGCTCAAAGTCTTGTGTTAACAAGCACTCCTCTCTCCCTCCTTTCCCCTCTTGCCGTGGGCATCCCCTCCCCTTGTAGCTAGGTTAGTTTGTTTTGTTTATGTTATGTTAGTTTAGTTTATGTTTTTATGTTATGGCATGTTTATATTATGTTTAGGTTGGGTCTTAGGGTCTTCCCTAAGCCGTATAGGATTTTATTTTATGCATTTATAATATAGTTTTCATGATATGTTTGTGTAGTTGTTTATATGTTTTAATTGTTTAGTATATGCTTGAATATGTTATGAATTGCTCTAGTATATGCTATGATCATGTGATATGCTTGTTATATTATGAGAATTGATGCATGATTATGGAATTTGAATTATGTTCATGCATGTTAGCTAATGGAATAGTGATTTACAATTTATTATGTCACAACTTGTTACATGTTGATATGGAATTAAATTGTTACATATTACATGCCTAAAGGTTTATGATATATGATATGATATGATATGAGATATGTTGTGACATGTTGTCACATTGTTATATGACTCTTGAATTATGAATTGAGCTTATGGTATGATTTGGATTAATGGATTAGTGCCTTGGTCATGTTATACACTTTAATAGTGTCACATGTTATAACCTAAGATAGATTAGTGTTTCATAACTTGATCTTATGCCTTAATTGGATCTCTTAACTATAGGTTATACCTTTAACCTAGATCACATTTGATTATATTAACATGAACTTGAAACTATAGGTTATAATCAAGATCATAATTTAATTAGGGTGTGTGTGTGTGTGCATGGCGTGTGTGTGTGTGTGTTCGTGCATGGTGTGTGTGTGTACCGTGTGTGCGTGGGTGTGTGTATAGTAAGGGTTTGACCCGACCCTTTGACCCGACATGTGAATAGTAACCGGTGAATAGTAATCATGAATAGTAATCTTGAATAGTACTTTTGAATAGTGCTTTTGAATAGTAAAAATGAATTAAAACTTGTGCTTTCTCTATAGACATTTGCACCTAGGGTTTCCATATCCAGGGTCTAAAATGTGTTTTCAAAATGTGTTTTCTTTCGTGGACTTGTTTCTTTACCTAAGGTTTGCGATAGGATTCATAATTTGACTAAAGCTTACTCGGTTATAGTAAGATCATAGTCTAACGTTAAGAGTAACTCACTTTGACGTATTCCTTTGTGTGTTACCTTTCTTGAATACCTTAAATGGTATTACTCTCTTGTGTTACATGTTCCTTGTTCATTTGTTTCTTGCATTTCATACGCATCTTGGTTAGTAGTGGGTCTTAGTTCTTAAGCTCACTCTAGTACGCCACCTACAGGAGTTAAAGTTGAGCACTGGGATCCCCAGGGCACCGCATAATCTGTCTACCTACCTTTTGTTACTATTAGGTGAGGTGAAGTTATAAATGTTTTCCAACTGGAACCACGACTATACTATCGTATCATATGTTTTGAAATTCAAAGCTAAACCTTGTTTTGAACTATCCCTTTTATCGGGACATTCTCTTGAAAGGATCATTCATACTTTAATAGTATACATTGATCAACAGTACATGTTTTCCAAAGTTCTGCATTCTTGTTCAAAGACAGTTACATGTTTGCATATGTTTTCAAAGTACAGACAGAATCACATGTTTTCAGACAGAATCATATGTTTTACAGACAGCATCATATGTTACAGTTACAGTTTCACATGTTATAGTTAGCATACTGGAGTGTTACTCTGGTCACTGCTAATCTTAAATGCAAGCATACAGTTTACAGTTTGGGCCCGGCGGTTATGTGTGGAGGTGATGCTCGGGAGGTGAGCGCCAACGACATCACCAATACCGGCCGCCACACTTAGACTATTGACACCGACTTTTAACAGGAGGTTTGTTAAGTCAGGACAATTTGTCTGGGAACGGACAGCAAATCTGTTCCCATTACATGTTTACAGGTCGCCTAGGGCTAGCTACCCGAAGTGACAACCGGTGCAGGATGGTGCATGTTTGTATGCGTTGGTAAGAGTTGTTGTTGACCTTGGTTCGATAGTCTACTATGTGCGGAGTTGTTGTTGACCTTGGTCCGATGCTCTACTATATGTGGGGTTATTGTTGATCTTGGTCCGATACTCTACTAAACGTGGAATTATCGTTGATCCTGGTCCGACACTCTACCGAATCATGTTTTCTGGAGTAAGGATGGAGGAGCCTAGCTTGCGGGCAAAATTCTGTTTCATAAAGGATGGTTCATATCTGGAAAAGTTCACTTTACCCTTATCCCGTTTTATGAAAGAACTATGAACCATCAACAGCATATGTGTGCGCGTGTGATAGCATTCATGAAAATGTTTTATAACGTGCATTCTTTTACAGCATCGCATTCAAAGAGTTTTATCAATCGAACTTGTTTCAAGTTCTTCTTTAAAGCATTGCATTTAACAGTTTCGAACTTTACTTCAAGTTCTTTAATTCAGTACTTTCTTTAAAGTATTCCCTCGCTTAGTCCTTTTGACTAATACCTCTCCCGTTTTCTTGCCTCGTGGTTTTAGGTCTTGCAGCCGCAGTCTAGAGGTATCTTGAAGCTCTAGATTGTCATTTTTGTTTCAGTCAGGACTTAGTATTACTTCCTCTTTTGTGTCCTGCATATGTTTTATGGCTGCATCAATTTATGTTTCTGTATATGTTTTTGAATACTTGAGTATATTCGTTATACTCTTCCTGCTACTCTGTTACCGATATTTTGAACTCTGCTGTATCGGTACTTATATGTGAATCTGTTATATGTTCTGATATGCCGAGTCTCTCTTACACGATCAATATGTTCTTGCTTGTTACATGCCATCACGCACATGTTTTGAAAAGTTTTAAAATACTCTGATTTTCCGCTGGATAGCCACATCGTTGTACATGTATAGTTCTGATAGATAGCCGTTCGCTGGAGTATTTCTTGAGTGATGGCTCACACCATTATTTGAGAGGTGCTTCAGTGCGGGGGTTGAGACGCCGCTCTCCTCTTGTTCTGGTACGGGTGGGGGCGTTACAAACCCCGTCTCTCAGCCTAAGTTGGACAGATTCCGGCATCTTCCAACGATCTAGTTCAAAAAATTCCAGCATTTCTCAAACCCCTAAATTCAAGAGAATCCAGCATCTCCCGAATATCCAAGTACAAGAGAATCCAACATCTCTCGTGCACAAAGCTTAGAAAGAATCCAACATCTTCCTTTCACATAAGTAGAGGAAATCTTATAACTCCCTCGTACACAGATACTACGGAACCCAAGGTGTCCTAATCACCGTAGCCGTCAGTTGAAGTCCGTTGCAAGGCACGACCCTCATCTTATCGCGCAACTAGAACTCTGGAACGCTCAGGTTACCCCGAAAGGCAACCAACAATCAAATCAAAGGACACACCATAAAATGAAACTGCATGATGCACATGATATGCATGTTTTAATGTACCGTTCACCGATGTATTGAAGTCTTTGTGATGGTAAGTTGATCGATGCTGAAGTTTCTTGTCTGCTATCATTCTGTGAAGTTGTCAATGTGTCCGATACTTCAATAATCATTCCGGCCTTCAATTCATAGCTATAGTCATTTACTATTCCCGCTAATTTTCCTTTTAACCCAATCTTTTGCTCTTAAGTTTTACCCGGATCTTGTTTCTCATTCCCATGGATTAATCTCCTCGGACTCCGGTTTGTCATTGGAGTCCTCATGCACGATCTACGTGTCTGGTTGTTCGTTGGTAATCCTAAAATCATGTTCCTTCCGTCCGTACGTCTCCTTAGAGAAACCAAAAACAAGCCTCATTTCGCAATCGTAGTTCTTTCCTGATAAGATCCATCGAGTATGACATTGATCTTATCACGGTATACACCCACCTTCTCCTGAAGTCAAATGAGAATGCGCGGAGAGTCTTTGGATGATCCTTGTGGTCTTCTTTCTAATCCATATGTAGTTTTTGGTGTTACCCGAACTGTTGGGTAGTGCAATAATTCTAAGGTTCAGCTCTCACCATTGATTCAATCCGTAATTTCTACACCTCCGAGTTCCTTCCTTTGTTGTTGAGTTGCTCCTTTTTTTTTTTTTCACCCTTTCACCCGTAGCGCCACTATCTTTCATCTGCAGTAAATCGGTCTCCAAACCCTCACATTATAATTCGTCACACTTACCCCCAATATTTGACTCACACTCTTATTTCAACAGTAGTTATATTGGTTCAAACTGCTCCAATAGTGGGACTCCTCGTTGTCTTCCTTAATCACATTCCCACGAGTTAATCCCGACACTTACATTATTCCTCAAGCCTAATCCTCCCTCAGTTCGCTTCTTGACAACAAAATTTCTTTTGGAGAGTTAATCCTCCTTCAAAGTGTGTACCAATTCCCAGACATTTAATCTTGTATGTGGACTTTCCCAAACTGACCCGTTACTCTACCCATCTTCCTAGATTCGTCGAACAGAACTCGGCAGAATAGATGAAGCAAAATCCCAAAAGTAAACACTAGATATGTATGTTGGGTCACAGTGCAATGAGACGCATCACATAGTTATCACTAGAGCACATAACGGCAATCAAGTAACAATTAGTAATGATTGGCAATTATGTCATAACAATTAAACAATTGCAAAATTGAAATGTAGTATGGATGCAAGTGCCATGAATGCTAATACCTCAATGTTCGAGTTCATCTTGATCTCCAATCTGAAGTCGTTGGTCTCATATTCGTTGCTTATTAGCTCTCGATCGGTCACAGTCAGAAACGTTGTGATCCTTTGACCCGCAAGCATAGCACCTCTTCAATCGATCCCAACACGCGTCGTAAGCACGGTTGATTCCTCCACAATGGGTACACGGTTGGATTTCTTTCTCCAGCTTTCGAGGGTTTTTTTTTTATACTTCTTTCCACGAATCTTCTTGGTTCGAGTTCCCTGTTGATCGGATCTCCCTCTCACGTATAAATTTGAGTATAAACCCAGCTCAGGTGTAGGCCTCGACACATTTCTTTCCTTACTTTTTATCAACCACCTATTTTCAACTCATAAGGCTTTCTCCGTGGCTTTATCCCAAGTGCTTGTATCCTCTGCGATTAAGGGTTCCTTGAACTCATCCCGAAGACCTTCCATGAAATATCTAGCCTTCACCCTAACGTTACCCGTAATGTGGGGCACATACACGCCCAACCTCTCAAATTCCTCTATGTAGTCTACAATGGTTCTTTCTCCTTGTTTTAAAGCGAGAAATTCTTCAAATCTTCAGTCGTGCAATATGACCCGTGCAAACCTCTTTCTGAATTCTCGAATAAACACATCCCACCTCAACTCTTCGTCCGTTGTCTCTAACTGTTGGGCAACTATTTTCCACCATTACCTTGCTTGACCTTGCAGAAGAAACGTAGCAAGGCGAGCCGTATCTTGAGAGTTGCATAGCCATATCTCAAAAAGGCCCTCTATTTTCGAAAGCCACTCTTCGGCCCTTATATCATTCCCTTCACGAAATTGAGGAGGATTAAATGTCCTAAATTCTCGGTATATCATCGCCATCAAATTCATTGCTGGTACTCCAATCGGAGATTGTCCCCGGTCGCTCAGATTTGGATGAGACGGATGACTGTGTTATTGTTGTCGCGGTGGCATCCTGAAAATCTCACAACTTTAATGTCCAAATATGCATGTCGATTAGTAAATGCTCATGCCACGTAATAAATCAATCAAGAACTACCAAGAAATGCAATGCATCAAGTAGTATAAATTCAGCAAAGTGATGAAAATTCGAATGCATAGCTCTTCAAATCATAATGCATGTGCGCACATAACCAAATTGTCCTACGCCGTTAGACATAGACAGACACAACACGAGACTAGAGCTCGGTTTTGCAACCTAGAGCTCTGATACCACTTAAGGATGTATCACCCCAGACGGAGGATACCACATCCCCCGCACTAAGATCCAGACCCGGTCATGAAATAGAAAGTCCATGCCCGTATCCGAATCATAGCTAACGGGAGACCAACTCACACACTAGGCTAGGTGGATCTAACTTGACAAACTCAGAGCGTGGAAGCAATTTAAACAATCATCAACAGATAGCGGAAGCAATTGAAACAACATGCAGAACAGGTGACGGGTTCAACTAACATAGATACCTAATCCCGAATATCAATTCGTAATCCAACATAATGACATAGCATAAGTATCTTCATAACATCTAATAATATCCCAGTACCAGCTTACTAACCCCACACGGGTTTATGTATAAGTAGAACATAAACATAATCTTCAAGTACGAAACATAAATAGATAACGTAAGTAGAGTATGCGACAAATGCATCCTATCACCAACTAGACTGACAATTGTGACTCAGAAGACTCACTTCCACCTAGCTCAAGCCAAAAGAAAACCAGCAAACTAAAAGATAAAATGGGGGGGGGGGGGGTCAGTCAACTGACTGAGTGAGGGGGCTAACGCACACCCACAATATATATATACAGAGCATAGCACAGAATAAAAGGCTGGACCCATGAACCGAGGATAGGTGTTGCATACCAAAACATTTTGAAAGAACCCAAATAGATATAGATATAAGTTTAGAAACCATTTTTCAGAAAGACTCTATCCCGATTCATAATTCCATAACATAACATAATCAACTACTCGGCGAGCACGAGCTTCCAACCTCAACTCCTCCTAAAATAGAAATAACATACCAACCTCAACTCCGGGTGATGGTAGGGTTGCGCGATGCTAACCTTCAAGACAGGCGAGGGGAGTGCTAATGCTACTCCAACCCTCAGGACTCCATTTTCCAACCAAACCTCCTGGTGGGCCCCGGTACATCCTCTTCATACAGATGGGGACTATGCACAGGTTTAACCCCGACTGCGCGATATCATCCCGGGGGCTCCTTACCCGTAGCTCCTGGGCCCCATAACAGAACATAACATAACATATGCTAACTTTCATGGTAATCTCGCTACATAATCATAACATAACTTAACTTTCCGAAATAGCTTACATATGCCTTCATACTTAATTTCCAAAACTGAAGTTGTATCATAAGGTCATAATCATATCATGTCCAACACATATTTAATCGTATATATAGTATATAATCGCATGCGGGGATTGAAATCATCATATTGGGGTTATAGGTCGATTAACTATAGAAAATCCTAAACCTCACCTCGTGATAGTAGAGTCTGAGAGTGTGAAGGGCCAAACACTCTAAACCAAGGGCCCACCGGCACCACCAAACTCTGTAACAAACGTTCAAAAGCCCATGACTTAGACTCTATATGAACCAAGTAAGACGCACGGCGTACCAAGAGACGAATGATATGTAATATGGAAGGAAGTGTACACATGGATCACATAGCATAGTTCACATTTTCCACCAAATCATGCAATTGATGAAGTATTAAGGTTTAACAATGCATTATGGAATGATATGAATCACATAGGTCAATTAGCATAACATAGGACAAACTTTCATACGAAGTTATTCAATTAAACTGACGTATTATCATCTAAGAATGGAATCGAAGTCATATCTTAACATATAATTCATAAAGCATTTCAAACGGATCAAGTAAACACAAAAGAACATGCATAAAAGGGGAACAGGGTTTTGGGAATAGCCATTCCCATGCATAGTCTTGCATTGGAAAGGTCCTTCCCGCGGATCTCCCCAGCGAAGCTGGGAACGGCCGTTCCCCGCACAAGGCATAAATCGGAACGGTCCTTCCCGTCTTTGGTACTGACATCAGCCCTGGCTGGGAAGGGCCATTCCGGGCTCATGCCCTGAATGGGAACGGCCGTTCCGGCCAGATCTGGGCGTCTATCTAGTGCAGAAACGTGACAGCTTCGGGAAGAAGACTTCCAAGGCCAAAAATGGTGGATTTCAAGCAAAAACAACCAACAAAATTCCACGAAAATTATATATATCACCACATAAATCATGTTTAACACATATTCAAGCTCAAGATTTGAAGGGTTCATCATATAAGGCATAATCTTCAAGTTGGGCATAAATCACCATTTTCACAAGACTTCCTCATATAAGCTCATACATTCAATTTCATACTTAGATTCATGGATAGATATGAAATACACATCAAGAGAAATCCATAGCTTACCTCGGTTTGCAAAATGATGAAGAAACGAGGGAGATATGAGCTCTTGAAGGTGTACGAAAGTCTTAGATCTTCATCCTCTCTTGAAGCTCTTCCATGAATGATATGATTTGTGTGAAGTGAAGATTAAAATGAAGCTAGGTTAGGGTTTTATGGTATATATATGGTGGCTAAAGATTTCATTAGGGTTTCCAAGATATAATATGAGGCTAGAGGCTTTATTAGGTTTTGGGCTCAAATAAATGACTTCCGGCCCAATAGGTCCAAGTAAAAGGGTTTAATGTCTAAACAGTTTCCGAAAGATATAAAGTAAATTCCATTGGATCCGAATCACCGAATCAAGTCCAATGGTGGTATCGGAATTCGAATTCGAATTCCCAAGCTCATATTGGTCCCGAACGACCCAAACCCACCTAACACAAGTTAGGCCTCAAACACACAAATAGGTCCAAGTCCTATTTAAATCCAACTCCAACAATTAATTTAAATTCACATAAGTTCCTTTCTTAGGTTGTCATGCAAGAATTCATATTTTATCATTTTGCATTTTAGTCAATTAAATCCCATTTCAATCAAAGTTGGAATTAAACGCATAAGAAGGGAATCAAATGACATAAATGCGTAAGGTAAAGTCTCTCGTGACGCATAACTGTGCGATTTATCGGACGGGGCATCACATAGGGGCCAACCTAAAGGGTAAGCAACAGTGTATGCTCATCCAGTTCTTTTAGGAGAACGCGGATGTATTTTCCTGGAAGTCCTTAGATTTGGTGGGGGTTGATCCCAAAGTCATTGAGAACCATTTGAATATCGATCCGAGCTTTCGACCCATCAAACAACAATTGAGGGTGCAGAGCGACAAACACAACGAAATCATCGAACAAGAAGTCCACAAGCTCCTAGACGCAGGTTACATCACCCCAACAAAGTATGTTGATTGGCTCTGTAATGTCGTCCTGATCGCTAAGACGAGGGGAAAATGGCGACTGTGCAACGATTTCACTAACCTGAATAAGGCGTGCCCAAAGGATCCTTACCCTCTCCCACGAATCGACCAGCTGGTCTATTCCACTGCCGGATGTGAGCTCCTAAGTATGATGGACGCCTTTCAAGGCTATTACCAGATATTCATGGCTCGGGATGATAAGGAGAAGACCGCTTTCATCGTGGTTAAGGGTATTTAATGTTTTGAGGTCATGCTTTTTGGCTTGAAGAACGCCGGAGCCACATAGCAGAGGTTGGTTAATAAAGTCTTCGAAGACAAAATCGAAAAAACAATGGAGGTATATGTTGACTGTAACACCCCGAATTTCAAACAGTCAGGTACGCTCGACACGTGTGAGTTTCGAGCATTAGGATTTTATTTTATTATTTTCGTTTATTCAGTTTATACGTGTTATATTAATTTTTATAAATTGTTTCAACATGATTACGTGGAAATTGTATGAAATTCATTTCACTTTGAGAATTCTTGTATAAATGGAATTTAATTGTCACATGAATTAATTGTCCAATTTGTATTAATTGCATAATTGTCGTTAATTGCCCATTTCCTTTTCTTTAAGGACCCAATTGCATGAAAATATTAGGGGACCTAATTGATCTTTTCCTACACTTTATATACCTAATTGCATAACTTACACAATTGAGGGATTTAATTGCAAATATTACAATATTTCCCCAAATATATCGGTATATGATATGCATCTCTTACACAACCTTCATTTGATCATATATCATACAATCATTCATCTCCATTGCTCTCTCTCGGTTCTTTCATCCAAGGAGGAAGAAAATTGGGAAAATCATCATATTCAAGCTCGAAATTGTTAGGAAATTTCATGATTCTAGCTCAAGCATCCATAATCATCCATCTCTCTTTCTTCAAATGCATGTAAGTTGAGGTATATGATTTCTTGGAAATTGATATGTGAAGCTAGGGTTCATGAATTAAATGCGATAGGTTCTGTATTTGTTGTTAGAAGTATGATTACATGATTATAGCTTGAATTTCATGCTCAAATCTTGAGTTTTATGGAAATCTTGGATAAACTCATATTTGGGTTCAAAGTGGGAATTCTTGATATTCAAGCACGATTTATGTGTTTTGATTGCATATTAGTGCATATTAAACATGTATACATACATATCCCCAGAATTCTTGCATTTTGTGATGAATTTGAGAAGGTTTTGGGATGCTTGGTGTTGTCCCAAGAGCATCCCCTGTTCTGCTCTGTTTTTGTATTCTCTGCCTAACGGGAACGGCCCTTCCCGTTCCCTCTATAAATGGGGAACGGTCGTTCCCATAATGTGAACAGTGTGCATGGCGGCGAGGATAGGAACGACCGTTCCCATTTCAGCTTGCAATCCGGAACGGCCGTTCCCATCTTCGGGAGCAACTTCGGGAGTGGGGAACGGTCGTTCCCATTTTCTATTAAAACCTAGAACGACCGTTCCCAACCCTCTGGAAGTACAGAAACTTTCTGCACAAAAATGGAATTTCGGGACCTAATTCCAATGGATTATTTGACCCCAATTTGTGATTATATGATCAATTACATGCCAAAACATGATATCTACATGCTACATTGTTTATTGCGTGATGTCTCATACTTGATCATGCCGTGCGTCTTATCTGAAGTAATATTCTTGAATTGAGGTCTGATGCACGTACCTTGTCCCATCTCTTGTCCAGTTATTCTCCAGGGCGGAGATTGTCGAGCATGAGCACGTTCACGCATTCACGAGTCGTGTGTCGCCTGTCAGGTGAGGTTTATTTACTAGTTATATAGAACCTGTATAATCCCTTACGTGATCTTTCGGCCAAAGGTATTTATATTTATAATTTTCACGAAATTACTTATCATTTCAAGCAAGCAAGTCATGTTCATGAAAAGCAAGTAAGTTATGTTCATGAAAAGCAAGCAAGCAAGCCATGTTTCGTGCATGTTTTAGGCGAGTAGCATGACCGTCACGTTGGGCCCGAGGGTAGTGACTAGAGCCAACCGGGAAAACAAGGGCTGACGGGTAACTCTGGCGCTATCCTCACCACATTTGGGATGACCCCTGAATCCGCTAGGAGATTAGTGGAGGAAGGAGTTCCGGGCTTAGGGATTCATGTACCCTATGCTCAACATGTCGTGGATGGTAAAGGCTAGCTACCTTTCCATCAATGGAGGGAGAAGGAGACTGGGGACGGGTCCGGCACCACGGATTGTCCTCGGGTTATTGCATGATTTTCATACCATGAATGTGTTAATTGATTACACTATCATACGATTGCACGATAATAGTATTTTGGGCACTTTTGTTGTCCTTTCTTCTTTTTCCGCCCTTGGGGCTCTGGCTCAATATCCGAAGTAGACGTAGCCCCTCCTTGGTCGTGAGATTCCTCCTCTAAGGACAACTCTTCTATTTCTGCCGCCGTGTCCTTCACCGTTGCAGCATCAACTCCTGTTTCCCCTTCTTCGCTCAGAGATCTGCTTTGGCCCCTCCCTATTGCATCACCCAAAGTAGGACTTACCACTTCCTCATCCACATTCGGGATGTACATCTCAGCGTCGGGATCTTCCCACTTGTTTTTCCCGGGGCATCTTATCCCGATACACTCTAAAGACACTTCAGAATCGATCTGGATGTCTCTGGGCCCATAGTTCCTTTGTTGCTTGTCCTTGGGATGGCTACCGGTAGGTACGGCAGAAGATCCCTTGGAGGCCATTTTAGGATACAAAGAAGAAGCGAAGAGAGAGAGAGTTAGAAGATGAGTGGCGTACCTTAGGGATTTGGTGGAAGTGCTCTCTGGATAAAGTTTTCTTGAGCGTTTCGGATGCCTGAAGTTCTTCACTCAAGGATTTTTCTCTTGTGAATGGCATGAAAAGAGGAGGAAACCACCTAAGTCCCCATTTTATAGCAGCGGTTACCCCAGAGCAAAGTTAATCAACCCCACGTGTTGGCTGATTAGCTAGCACCGGGATAAGCGTGGCCAATTACCCAGTGGCGGTTACACGCCACCCACTCTCAAGATTCGTGTCAAGCCCCTCAAAATTCAAAAAGTGCAATCATTGCTCTGACAGGGGTAGAAACCTAGCGTTTCCCCGTGTAGGAGTCTCCAGAAGGCACTCGAGCATGACCTCACCACCCCTTAATTCGGTGTTAACCCTGGGTCGACGGATACTGGCTCGAAGTCTTAGCTCAAAGGACCTGGCTCGGGCAGCTTGCTGCGCGACCCAGTTTCGTTTAGAGCAACGAGTATCCCGTCTTCCCGCTTTCCCTCAATGATCACAACGCCTTCCTCAAGGTCCGTCGCCACACGCTAAGTGCCAACGGACCTGGGGGGGGAGATGATAAGGGGAAAATCGGTAGGTCTGACTAAGCACCAGGTGTTATTCCCACGTGGCAGTCTGTGCCACGTCAGCCCGTAATGCTCGACCCAGGCCAGTTGATTTTCGATCCAGTACTTGTCGACAGCTGTCGTCCTGGAGTCCCCTTTTGACCCCGGGAAATGCGACCCAGCAGCCGATCGACCCAAATGCTATCAGACAACCCAATTAATGCCTGTACTACCCCTACGGGCCGCATTAATTGTAGCTGCATCAAGTACTGTACCAGGGTCTCTGGCGGAGACTGAGAAACAGTGCTTTAGCCGTAAAAGCACTGTTCCGGTCACCTAGCGTCCCTCACCCACCATACAAGGTCCACACCATCCTGGGGCTATACTTGCATGCATTAAGGCCTCCTTGGCCCTATATAAACCCTTCTCCACCACCATTAGAGGTAAGCTTTCCTTTGCGCACTGAGCTCCTCATTTCAGCAGATTCTCATTCCCCAGTTATTGACTTGAGCGTCGGAGTGCCAAAATGGGTCCAACCCCCACATTCCCCTGTTTTGGCCTTTGAGTTCACGTTTGTCCCTTTTTTTTAGCTCAGGAAAGCATCAGAGTCTCCCCAATTTACAAATATCTTAGGTGATTGGGAGTCCTTGTAACGCCCCGGTTCCAGATGAATAGGTAAGCACGCCACGTGTGAGATTTTGAGCGTAGGTTTTATTTTTCATTCTTCAAATCTTTATTTTCCATACGTGACATCTCATAATTTTATAAAATTCATGAAACATCATTTATGTGAATTATATGATTTCATACCATTGGAAATATTATTTCATGACAGCGAAAAATATTCATCACGTAAAACTAGTACCGAGAGTGCTTTAATTCCCAAATTGCCCCTACCCGACTATTTTTCTAACTTTAGGGGCTTAATTGCATAAAATTTGAAGGACTTAATTGCACCTATTCCAAAATATTGCATACTTGATTGCATGATTTCATAAAGTGAAGGATCAAATTGCAATTTGGGGCCTTCCACATTTTTCAAAAATGGGATGTATCGGTATAAGGCTTCCATATGCTTCTTTGATCATTTTATCATAAAAAATTCACCAACATCTTCATCCTCTCACTCTCGGTTCATACAAGAAGCAAAAGGGAAGAGAGTTTCATCATCTACCTCAAGAATTTCCAAGAAAGATTTCAAGAAATTAAGTTCGATCATCATCTTCATCCATCTTCTCCATTTCTTGAACTTCAAAGGTGATAGTTGCATGATTTCTTGATTCTTGAGCATATTTGATTGAGCTAGGGTTTAGGAATTATGTGCTAGATGAATTAATTGGAGTTGGAAGCATGATTATGTGATCATAGCATGAATTATGGCATGATTCCTTCATGAATTCTTGATTATTTGAGCTTGGTTAATTAATAAGAGCATGAGCATGAAGCTTTGATTTCTTGATGATATTTCATGTTTTGAGTGTTTAAGTGATATATTATCATCTTTTGAATATATGTGCATCATATTTCCAGAAATATTGGCTTGTGTTGATCAAAATTGGAATTTGTTGCTTGCTTCGTTGCATTCCCGTAGCCATGCTCTGTTCTTCTCTGTTTCTTTCCAGTTGTAGAACTGGGAACGACCGTTCCCAGCCTCAAGCCTTTGTGGGAACGGGCGTTCCCACCTTTTCAAATAAAATAGGTGGCCGAGACTGGGAACGGCCGTTCCCATTTTGACCTGCGTGCCGGAAGGGCCGTTCCCAACTTCAGCGCGTTTTAAAATTGGAAATCGTTGGCGTGATTTTGGGGTTTATGGGAACGACCGTTCCCATTTACAAAGGGAGTCCGGAACGGCCGTTCCCACCTGATTTGCAGAACAAAAGTTTCTGCGTAAAATTACGAAAATAGCCCCTCGATCCAACGTTAACTATGTTGGGGAGTACCCCGCCTAGCTCGTCATTTTAACTGTCACCCGTTCGCTATAGTTTTGGTTTATGTATGAATTGTCCATTTTATACGTGGATCGAGACTATAGTGTGGGGGATGTAGTGCCTTGGGGTTAGGGTGCTACATCTACAGGTGGTATCAGAGCCCGGTTGCAAAACCGAGGTTCTCGAGTCGTGTCAGGTCAGTCTAGGTCGCACGGAATAGGATTACTTGTTACTTGAGAGTCTGCATTTCGTTGAACTACTTGAATTACTTGAATTCTTGCATTACTTGAGCTATTTGATTTTCTGTGAAAGCGTGCTTATTGGTATTATTGAATTATATGCACACATTTGCATTTATTAATCCAGCCACGCATGTGTAGTGATTTGATTTCAGGATGGACCGTGATAGACATCATCGTGACCGATCCCCGAGACACAGGCATCGTCATCATAGTCACCACCATCGCCGTGAGAGGTCACCACCTTCTTCTCCACCTGCTCAGGCACAGCCCCAGGATTTCATGAACGCCGTTATTGGGTTGATTGATCAGAGGTTACAGGAAAGGGTACCTCCACCACCACCAGCGCCAGTAGCACCCCAGGAGAACCCTATTTCTGCCATTTTGAGAGAGTTCCAAAACCAGCGTCCCCCGAAGTTCTATAAGGGCGACGATATACAGGCAGAGATGTAACTGAAGGAGAATGAGAGAATCTGGCAGCTTATCCCTTGTGATACTCAGGAGAAGGCTCGATGTACACTTACTTTGATCCAGGGTGAGGCCTACTCCTGGTGGGAGAGCACACAGATCGGACTGGAGGCAGCCGGGATAGAGATTTCTTGGGAGGTCTTCGTACGGGAGTTCAGAAACAAGTATATTCCTCCAGCTTCCCGTACCCGCAGGTTGACGAAGTTCACGGAGCTTAAGCAAGGAGGAAGGCCTGTGGGCCAGTACATCGCCGAGTTTGAGAGGCTTTCTCGCCGTGCACCTAACATAGCGAATGATGATTTTCATAAGGTAATGCAATTCGTTCAGGGGCTCAGGCCGGACATCTAGGATGCCTTGAAAGCAGCCAATACGAGCACCTGGGCTAAAGCTACCGCAAAGGCTCTAAAGGTTGAGGATTCTGATATTGCTAGGAGGGCTACTCAGCGTACTGGACAGGCTTCAGGCCTAAGATCGGGTCAGGGATCGAGCTCAGGAAAGAGGCCGATGGTTTACTCTGCACCTCCAGCGCAGAAGGACTCCGGGAAGAAGCTTAAGGCGACAGGTCCGTCACAGAGGGGTCCAAGAGCTCCAGCACCACCACAGCCACCTCAGAAACCAGGCTGCAGATTCTGTGGACTTACTACACACACTTATGATAACTGGAGACGGAGGTTAGGCTTATGTTTGATCTGCGGGAGCGACGAGCACTTAGTTGATGGTTGTCCGGATCGTTGGGATCCGCCACCTGCAGGTCCGAGGCCACTTGTGAGAGCTCGGGCATATGCACTCGCTGGAGAGGAGCAGGATGCAGAGATCGACCCTGCAGCGGTAGTTGAAGGTATTATTTGCATTCATGGCACGAACATCCATACATTATTTGATCCAGGAGCTACACACTCCTTTCTTGCGCATTCTATTGCTATTACGTTACCTTTGCCTGCTATGTGCTCTTCTGTGCGCTATTTAGTTAGCACTCCTTTCCGTAATAGGCGAGAGACGAATCAGGTTTACAGGGATGTTCCAGTGGTGATTGAAGGCAGGGAATTCTTGACCGATTTCATTGTTATGCCGATGGAGAGATATGGATCTATTCTGGGGATGGATTGGTTATACAGGCACTTTGCTACCGTGGATTGCCGAGCAAAGAAAGTGCAGTTGGGTTTCGAGGTTATCATGGGTGGTAGTTCGAAGACAGTACCCCTACTTTCATTCTCAGAGGCTCAGAAATTGGTCAGAGACGGGGCTACAGGTTTCGTTGCTTATATTCTGAACAAGCCAAACGATCATGTGAATTTGGAAGACACCGAAGTGGTAAAAGAATTTCCCGAAGTTTTCCCAGAGAAGTTAGATTCTTTGCCTCCTGAACGAGAGATAGAGTTTGTGATTGATCTTTATCCGAATGCCGAGCCGTATTCCAAGACTCCATACCGGATGGCTCCAGCCGAATTAAAAGAGTTGAAAGTTCAGCTTGAAGCATTATTAGAAGTTGGGTACATTCGACCGAGTTCTTCACCTTGGGGAGCCCCAGTTTTATTTGTAAAGAAAAAGGACGGAACTTTAAGAATGTGCATCGACTACCGGGAGTTGAACCGGATGACTATCAAGAACAAGTATCCCCTCCCACATATCGAGGAGTTATTGGATATACTTCAGGGTTCCAAAGTCTACTCAAAATTGGATTTAAGACAGGGATACTATCAGCTGCGAATCCGAGCAGAGGATATTCCTAAGACGGGATTCAATACTCGGTACGAGCACTACGAGTTCGTGGTTATGCCTTTTGGGTTGACTAATGCCCCTACAGCTTTCATGGATATGATGCACCGGATCTTCAGGCCTTTCCTCGATAAGTTTGTGGTGATTTTCATTGATGATATTTTGGTATTCTCAAAATCAGCCGAGGAACACGCGAGACATCTTAAGCTCGTTCTACAGACCTTCAAAGAGCATCAGTTGCTTGCCAAATTCAGCAAGTGTGAATTTTGGATCGATCGGGTTTCCTTCTTGGGACATGTAATTTCAGGAAAAGGGTTGGAAGTCGATCCCTCGAAAATCGAGGTTGTGCTTAAATGGGAGAAACCAAAGAATGCCTCGGAAGTCAGAAGCTTTTTGTGATTGGCCGGTTATTACAGAAGGTTCGTTCAGGACTTTTCTAAGATTGCTGCACCGTTAACCCGATTGACGAAGAAAGATGTTAAGTTTGTCTGGGACGAGAAATGTGATCAAAGCTTTAACTTTTTGAAAGAAAAGTTGGTCTCAGCTCCGGTGTTAGCACTTCCCGAGGGTTCAGAGGAATATGCAGTGTACACAGATGCTTCTAAAAAGGGCTTAGGTTGTGTTCTGACTCAGAAAGGAAAAGTGATCGCTTATGCTTCTCAAAAGCTAAAGGAATATGAAAGAAATTATCCTACACACGACCTGGAACTTGCAGCCGTGATTTTTGCTCTCGGGAAATGGAGACATTATCTTTACGGGACTTCCTTTGAGATTTTCACCGACCACAAAAGCCTCCAGTATTTATTCACGCAGAAAGATTTGAATATGAGGCAACGGCGTTGGATGGAAAAGTTAGAAGATTATGATTGTACAATCAAATATCATCCAGGAAAAGCCAATGTGGTCGCCGATGCACTTAGTAGGAAGGCGAGTATATTGAGTTTGGAAATGAAGGAAAGTGATGAAGTTGCTCCGATTGTTTTAAAAGCTCGGGTTTCAAATATCACCATTCAGCCGGAATTGAAGTATCAGCTATTTGAGGCTCAGAATAATGATCCGGAAGTTCAGAAGCTAGTAAGTAAAGCTAGGGTTGATCCGGAGAGTCCTTTCGGGTTCGATGAGACCGGTTTGCTTCGATTTAAAAACAGGGTAGTAGTACCTGAGGAATTGAAACAGGTTCTACTCGAAGAAGCTCACAATTCAGCCTATTCGATCCACCCAGGAGGAAACAAAATGTATAAGGATTTGAAGCAATATTATTGGTGGAACGGGATGAAAAGAGATGTTGCGGAATATGTGAAACATTGCCTGACTTGTCAGAAAGTGAAAACTGAGCATCAAAAGCCCGCGGGACTTTTATAGCCGTTACCTATTCCTGAATAGAAGTGGGAACAAGTAACGATGGACTTTGTTTCCGGATTACCAAAGGTTAAAGGCGGCTTTGATGGAATTTGGGTAATCGTGGATAGGTTTACGAAGTCTGCTCACTTTCTACCGGTCCGGATGTCTTATAAAATTCCAAAGTTGGCTGAAATCTATAACAGAGATATTATCCGACTTCATGGCATTCCGGGGAGCATAGTTTCAGACCGAGACCCGAGATTCACATCTAAGTTGTTTCAAGAGTTACAGACCGTTTTGGGAACGAGGCTCAAGTTCAGTACAACATTTTACCCGCAAACAGACGGTCAAACAGAAAGGTTAATCAGATATTTGGAAGATCTTCTTCGGGCTTGCGCGATGGATTTTCAGAATTCTTGGCAAGAACAGCTTCCTTTGATCGAATTTACTTATAATAACAGCTTTCAGGTTTCGATCGGGATGGCTCCTGATGAACTTCTTTATGGAAGAAAGTCCCGATCTCCGTTGTTCTTCGACTTGGAAGAGTGGAAGTGGTCGAAACAAGAAGGAGTAAAGAAAGGTGAAAGATTTGAAAAGCCTTCCAAAGTCGTTCAGGATATGATTGGAAAAGTCCAAATGATTCAACAACGGATGATAGCCGCGCAAGATAGGCAAAAGATCTATGCCGATACGCGCCGAAGAGATCTAGAATTTGAAGTTGGTGACCGGGTATTCTTGAAGGTGTCACCAAGGAAAGGTTTCACCCGGATCGGGAAAGGAGGGAAACTTAACCCTCGCTACTTAGGTCCTTTCGAAATTCTTGAAAGAATAGGCGAGGTAGCCTATCGGCTGGACCTGCCACCGAGTCTTACGGGGATTCACAACGTGTTTCATGTTTCACAACTCAGGAAATGTTACCCCGATGAGACTACAATTCTTCCCGTGGAAGAAGTTGAGTTGGAACCGAATTTGACATTTGTTCAGAGACCGGTTAGAATCTTGGATCGAAAATTTCAGGAATTGAGAAACCGGAGGATTCCCATGGTTGAGGTATTGTGGAGAAGTGATAAGACCGAGGAAGCTACATGGGAAACAGAAGATAAAATGAAACGGTTCCACCCGGAGTTGTTCACGCAAGACTAGAGAATTTGGGGACCAGATTCTTTTAAGGCGGGGAGAGTTGTAATGCCCCGGTTCCGAATGAACAGGTAAGCACGCCGCGTGTGAGATTTTGAGCGTAGGTTTTATTTTTCATTCTTCAAATCTTTATTTTCCATACGTGACATCTCATAATTTTATAAAATTCATGAAACATCATTTATGTGAATTATGTGATTTCATATCATTGGAAATATTATTTAATGACATGGAAAAATATTCATCACATAAAACGAGTACCGAGAGTGCTTTAATTCCTAAATTGCCCGTACCCGACTATTTTTCTAAATTTAGGGGATTAATTGCATAAAATTTTAAGGACTTAATTGCACCTATTCTAAAATATTGCATTCTTGATTGCATGATTTCATAAAGTGAAGGATCAAATTGCAATTTGGGGCCTTCCACATTTTTCAAAAATGGGATGTATCGGTATAAGGCTTCCATATGCTTCTTTGATCATTTTATCATAAAAAATTCACCAACATCTTCATCCTTTCACTCTCGGTTCATACAAGAAGCAAAAGGGAAGAGAATTTCATCATCTACCTCAAGAATTTCCAAGAAAGATTTCAAGAAATTAAGTTTGATCATCATCTTCATCCATCTTCTCCATTTCTTGAACTTCAAAGGTGATAGTTGCATGATTTCATGATTCTTGAGCATATTTGATTGAGCTAGGGTTTAGGAATTATGTGCTAGATGAATTAATTGGAGTTGGAAGCATGATTATGTGATCATAGCATGAATTATGGCATGATTCCTTCATGAATTCTTGATTATTTGAGCTTGGTTAATTAATAAGAGCATGAGCATGAAGCTTTGATTTCTTGATGATATTTCATGTTTTGAGTGTTTAAGTGATATATTATCATCTTTTGAATATATGTGCATCATATTTCCAGAAATATTGGCTTGTGTTGATCAAAATTGGAATTTGTTGCTTGCTTTGTTGCATTCCCGTAGCCATGCTCTGTTCTTCTCTGTTTCTTTCCACTTGCAGAGCTGGGAACGACCGTTCCCAGCCTCAAGGCTTTGTGGGAACGGGCGTTCCCACCTTTTCAAATAAAATAGGCGGCCGAGACTGGGAACGGCCGTTCCCATTTTGGCCTGCGTGCCTGAAGGGCCGTTCCCAGCTTCAGCACGTTTTAAAATTGGAAATCGTTGGCGCGATTTTGGGGTTCATGGGACGACCGTTCCCATTTACAAAGGGAGTCCGGAACGGCCGTTCCCACCTAATTTGCAGAACAAAGGTTTCTGCATAAAATTACGAAAATAGCCCCTCGATCCAATGACTTCTTTGACCTTGAATTTCTATTATATGATCCAATATGTAGTGAAACAAGATGTTATCATGCCACATTGCATTTTCCTCGTCATCTCGTTGCATTTCCGCCGTTCGTCATATTTGGTCCATTTTAGGTCATGTCTCACGTATACACATCGTGTTTGCACAGGTCACGAGGTCGTGGACGAGGACCAGGCTCTGTAGAGCATATCCTTATTGTATTTTGTAAGAAAAGGTGAGGTTTTGTTCTAGGTATATAGAACCCTATAACCGTTATGTGATATTTTCGGCCAAAACGTATTATAAATATAAACGTTTTTCAAAATATAAACCTTTCAAGCAAGCAAACCATTATTGTCATGATTTCAAGCAAGTTTGGCGAGTACATGATTGTACATGGGCCCGAGGGTAATTCTTGAGCCAACCGGGAAAGCAAGGGCTGACGGGTAACTCCTGAATTCTCCTCATATTGTTGGGATCACCCCCGAAGCCACTAGGAGATTAGTGGTGGAAGGAGTTCCGTGTCTAGGGAGTCATGTTCCCTACACACACCATGTCATTGTTAGGAATAGTGCCCTAGAAAGCCGATTGTATATCCGCTTTGTGCTTTTCCTTATTGTAATCACAGACAATCTTTGAATAAAATAACGAATTGAGGCAACACTTCTTTATATGCTCTTGTTTGGTATGCGTTTACTTTAGCTGTGCATGTATGAGAACTCCCCTAATCCTGAATACTTTAGGACTCTACCATTTAGGTGAAATGGTTCATGAAACGAGCCCTATATCACATAAGTCATGATTAGTAAAATACTCCAAGCCGATGAGTCCTACAGACAGTGGGAGTGTCAACCTGACTCCTCTAAGGCTTGCTTGTGGGATCACGCCCTTAAGAAGGACCACCTTGTTTCATGGAGGTGCAAAGTGTATAGTTGATACGTGCATGATACATGAGGGTACTTACTTTAATAAGTAAGTTCACTGAGGTGCCCCGTGTGAGAACATTCCTAAATGGGAAAGGAAGTTTCTATTTCAGGAAATGGAAACTTCCAGATTAGGAAATATCTCACCAGTCATTGATGTGCTTAATTGATCCTTAAGACTTGAGGTTCCTTGTCACTTTATGAGTTAACTCTGTAGTCTTATGTATAAGCTTTAAAGGGTGTCGCCTTAGACAACTGATTCAAGGCTTATGCTGTGGCTGCACAAGTGATTCATGAAAGTGAATGAGAATCAAGATAGGACCTACACTTGCATTTGCAAGGTGATCTCTTATTGTATAAGTCATTCATATGCCATATGGAGTCCTTGGCCAAGGCAGTAGATCAAGACATCAAGAAAAGGGTTTCTTGGATTGAGATCAAATGGATATGAAATGCACTTAGCTTTAAGATCGGATTATTAGGGTTCTGATTATTCCCTTGCCCTAGATCTTGGTTGAGAGATAGTAAGTAGGAGGATAGTATCTCACATGAATCAATGACTTAAAGGTTCTGTCGAATCCGAACATTCCAATTCAGCTAGGGGTTAAACACCTGTTGCTAGACTATGGTCTTTAATCTGTGGACTGATTAATTAATTAGTGAATTAATTAATTAGGGTCACTGCTAATTGAATTGAGAACCTAGAGGGTCACACACAACAACTTGGTTACATGAGTTGAGGCTTGAAAATGATTAAACGAGTTAATCGGGGCCAAGAGGGTTCCACACGTGTGAAGTCACACGTGTGGCTCACGTGAGTGACACGTGTCACACACGTGTGTATATATATATTATATATATATTAAATAATTAATTAGTTAATTATTTAATAGACTTTGGTTTAATTTTGAATTAAAAAGAAAGTCTAATTTTGGAGAAAATAATCTAGTTAATTAATTATGAATTAATTAATTAGATAAAAATAAGTTATTTATTTTATAATAAATAAAGTATAAAATTATCCAAAAATAGTTTGGATATTTTTAGCTCTCTTAAAAGTTGACTTGAATTAGAATTTAAAGTCAAAGTTGGAAAATACTTGATGATCAAGTAATAGGAGAGAGAGGAACCAAATCCTTGTCCAACAAGGATTTGGATCGGCACTCCCCTCTTATATATAGGGGAGCTCGAGCTCCCCTTTAGAGCTAATTGGCAATTCTTTTGGTTCATGTGTTGAACACCTTCCTTTCTCCAAGATTAAATTAAACCCTAGGTTAAGCCTAAACACTAACTAGAGAACTAGCACCCTTACTAGTTAGATTGTGATCAAGTTGGTGGACTTTCTCTAGAGACTTCAAGTTAGAAGTTTGAAGATTCGAGCTTTACCAAAGGAGAGGGGATCAAGCCGCGAGAAGAGCGTTCTTGGGTGGCTTGAAACGCTTCAAGAAAGAACAAAAGAAAAGTAAGTTTTCTATCTTTACGAATTTGGTTACACGATTGCGAGTTCAAGGTCCTTTTGTTGGGAAAATTTTTTAAATTCCGCTGCTTTCTGATTCGTGTTTTCCAACAAGTGGTATCAGAGCCACCTCGTTAATCGTGTTTCTGATTCGTCTCAATTATTCTGAATTTGGTCGAAATTCTTACGCTTAGATGCCAATTAGGTATTCTTGAGTTCTTTTAGAAGCCTGAAATACGAAACTGTATTTTTCCTGAATTTCTAAAACTGTTTTCTCAAATCGTGTTTTTGAAAATTGTTTTAGTTTAAATTTATCTAAATCGAATTTTTTTTAATTTGGATTGAATTGGTTTCGAGAAACCTGAACACGAAAAGGACGAGCCTAGGCGTGCTAGCACGTCACACGCCCAGACCCGTCGCCAACCGCCCAGCCCTCCCGCAACCGCGCGGGAGGCCCTCCCGCCCTCTCCTAGGCCCGCCTAGGCGCGCCCGCTCGCCTGTCCCGCAACCGCACGGGACAGCCACCCGCACGCTCCCGCAACCGCGCGGGAGCACCTGCCCGGCATCGCCCGCACGCGAGCAGCAGCAAGCTGCGCAAGTTGCGCGCAGGGCTCGCGCCTAGCGCGCGCGGGCTGGCAGCGCGAGCTGCCGGCACCGTGCGAAGCTCCGCGCAGGCGCGCGACGCTGCGCGGCGAGCAAGTGCTCGTTCCGGGCGGTTCCGGGCCTGGTTTTGGCGGTTTAGTGTTTTTTTTTTTGTTTTCGGTCCGAAAAATCCCGATTTAATTTTATTTTAATTTTATCTTTTAAAATCAGTTTTGTTAAAATAAAATTATTTTAAAATTTTGATTAAATTGGGATTTTTGAGAAATTAAAGCGATTTGGATTTTGGGAAAATTATGAATTTTATTTTCTGAAAATAATGAAAGAATAAAAATTATTAATTTCAGAAATTAATTGGAATTTTATTACTTTATTGTTTTTCGGGTTTTATAGAAAAGGCTCTTGAACAAGAATTGCATCTAAGTCGTGTTTTAAGTCATTAGGACTTGAAACGAGAATTTTAATTTATTGGTTAAATTTAAATTCTTGCAAAAGCATGTTAGGTGACCATGGGTTTAGATCTATGTATGGTTTTAATTTATGCACATGGATGGTTTAAATTGGGGTTGGAGCCCTATAGTTGCGTTTTTCAATTGAGGTTGGAGCCTCACTTATGTGCGTACTGTTATGTGATTTATTATGTGGCTTTCCATATTACTGTTTTTGAGGCCGGGGTATGCCCCGTGTAATTGTCTAAGGCCAATATGAAGATTGAGCCTTATTACTTTATGTCTTTTTCTTTTTATTGTAATTTGAGAGTAGAGATAGGTGGTGAGGTTTTATTTTCATTTTGGAGACAATGCACCCATGGAGTAAGATGGACCACATTCAAGTAACAAGGAGGCCATAAGTGAAGACCCCTCAAAATGTTAGGGAGGGGAATTTCAATTGTTAAATGTAATAGAGATAGGGCTCGTATTTTGTTACCGCTTTCCCTTATGTGATTTAAACTGTTTATGTGGCATGTATGTTAGAACTTGTGATTGTGGAGTGGCTCCCACATATCACGTATAAGATAGGTAGAACCCATGATCATTACATGTTAGTATCATGCTAGGACATGTTATCTGTTTATGTGCTTGTTTGATATGCATTTAAGTGTACTTGCATTAATCAAGACTAATAAAATTGGATAACATATATGTTGGTGAGGTCGAACCGGACAACTCTCCGGTTGATTCGAAAATTCCCATTAAATATTAAGCTAATTTCGAACAAATAGGTGTTTAATTCGAGATGCAAATTTTGAATTAAATTCCTAGCATTCCATCAATAGGTTTTAAGTTTAGTAAGTAAAGCTAGTTATTGTCCGCGAGTCGTGGGATAGCTAGTGGAGCTTATTAGTTCTTAGTTACCTAATTAATCATTTTAAATGATCAATATTTCGTGGTCAATTTTAGCAAGGGCGATGTCCGCGAGTCGTGGGTCGTTCGAACTAAGTTTTGGTCATGATCTTATGATTGATGGGTCTAGCTTAACGCCTAAGTAAATATGAATGTCGCACGAGTCATGGGTCCATATTGAAAGATAGGTGATGCAAAAACAATTACTAAGAGTTCTAAAGGTGTTAGAATTGGTAAGTTGTACCTACCTAGGGTTCTTACTTAGAATGTCCGCGAGTCGTGGGTTCGAGGTAAAATGCCTAGGATCTTAGTACCCATTGGGAAACGTGTTCCTCTTAGATCTTTGGGAATTCTAGATCTTTGAAAAACAGTGGGAGCTACATTAGATTAAAGACCTTATCTTTTGTATATCGTTATAATTCAGCATGCTCACTAGTTCTCTGTTTTACCATTTAGGTCGTAGATTCTGTGATTCTCTACGTGTTTTGAAATGGCAACCAAAAACTCTCTTGTATCGATCCTCGAGTCAAACAAGTTGACTGGTCCCAACTATTCTGATTGGCTGAGGAATCTAAAAATCATTTTAGATTCTGAGAAGAGAACTTATGTTCTCTTCGAAGGGGAGCCCAGTCCCGAAGGGGAGGCTCCCACTCGGGCTGAGCGGGACGCGAGTCAGAAGTGGAAGGATGATAATCTCCAAGCCCGTTGCCTTATGTTGGCTAACATGTCTCCGGACTTGCAAAGGCAACATGAGGCCATGGAATTTGCTTGGGAGATTTACGACCACTTAGAGCAACTTTACCGCCCTCATGAACGTGTTACAAGGTATAACACTTCAAAGGAATTGTTCCACTTGAGAATGAGGGAAGGTTCAAGTGTCCATGAATATAGACTCAAGTTTCTTGCCCTTACTGAGAAACTTGCTTCCATGGACATGCCACTGAAAGATGGGCTTTCAGTGGATTTGTTGCTAGCTTCGCTCCCACCATCATTCAACCCATTTGTCCTTAACTTCAACATGAATCATGCTGGTGCTACAGTAGCTGAGCTGATTAGTCAGCTTGTGACTGCTGAAAGCACGATCAAGAAGGACAATAAGGTTTTGATGGTGAATGCTCCATCTTCCTCTTCTGGGCCTTCTAAAGGTAAGGGCAAGAAAGCCCAAAAGAAGAAGAAGAAACCCCTTAGGCCCACTAGTGGCATTTCGAAGGGGAAGGCCCAAAAGAAGAAGCGTGATCAGAAAGAGGATGTTTGCTTCCATTGTGGCAAAGCGGGACATTGGAGGAGAAACTGCCCAGAGTACAAGGCTACTCTAAAGAAAGGTATCTTTCTCGTTGAAGTAAATCTTTCTATTAATTCTAGGTCTTGGGTACTTGATACCGGTTGTGGAACTCATATCTGTAATGATTTACAAATGCTATGTGAAGTCCAACAACTCAAAGAAGGAGAATGTGTCTTGAAGATCGGCAATGGCTCAAACGTTGAAGCTCGAGCTTTAGGCACAATTAGATTAGATTTAGGTAGTTCTGAGTTAGTATTAAAGTCCTTTATGTACCGAGCATTATTCGTGATATAATTTCAATTCCAATATTAGATTGTGAAGGCTATGAAACTTATATTAAGAATGGTAAATACTTTATCAAACGGAACAACTCTTCCGTTCATATCGGTACTCTAAGTAATGGACTTTACCTAACTCAAAACATCAATATTATGAATATACAACGAGAAACAAAGCGTAAGAGAGATGACAAAGTTTCAGCTCCCTTATGGCACGCTAGATTAGGACACATTTCCAAGAACAGAATTAGCAAGATAAACACTTTAGGATCATTCTCTGAAAATGATCTCAAAGAGTTAACTTCTTGCGAATCCTGTCTCAAAGGAAAAATGTCCAAAGTCCCTTTTAAAGGAACTGTGGAACGTGCCACTAAGGTTTTGGATTTGATCCATACTGATGTTTGTGGACCGCTTAGTGTAAGCACTAGAAACAATCATCAGTATTTCATAACCTTTACTGATGACTTTAGTCGGTATGGTTATGTATACTTAATGAAGTATAAATCTGAAGCTTTTGAGAAATTCTTGGAATTTCAAAAGGAGGTTGAGAACCAAACTGGTCACAAGATCAGAGCACTTCGATCTGATCGAGGAGGCGAGTATCTTAGTGAAGAATTCCTTAATCATCTCAAAGATATTGGGATTATCTCTCAGTGGACTCCTCCGGGAACTCCTCAGCTTAATGGAGTTTCTGAGAGAAGGAATCGAACCCTACTTGATATGGTTCGTTCCATGATGAGTTTCACTGACTTACCACCTTCTTTCTGGGGTTATGCCCTAGAAAGTGCAGCAAAGATTCTGAATGTAGTTCCCTCTAAGTCAGTCCCCAAGACGCCCTATGAAATGTGGCATGGTAAAATTCCTAGTTATTCTTACTTAAGAATTTGGGGTTGTCCTGCTTACGTGAAGAGGACAGTAGGAGATAAGTTAGAATCTCGTTCTAACTTATGCTACTTTGTAGGTTATCCTAAGGAATCCATAGGATACTACTTCTATGATCAATCTGAGCAAAAGGTGTTTGTTTCCAGAAATGCCACTTTTCTTGAGGAACCGTTCCTTAAAGAAAAGAAAGGAAAAATCATAGAATTAGAAGAAGTACAAAGTAACCCCACGCCACCTACTGAAGAAACGTCCCCTACTGATCAACCACAACCAATCACGAATTTCGATACACATGTAAATCCTCATCTAAGGCGTTCTGAACGCACTCCTAGACAGCCGGAGAGATGGTATGGATTCTTCCATGAAATCTCTCAAAAGGATAATGATCCTTCAACATATGAGGAGGCACTTTCAAATTCTGACTCTGAACAGTGGATAGAAGCCATGAAATCCGAAATGGACTCCATGAACTCCAACCAAGTTTGGACCTTGGTAGATTTGCCTGATGGGGTCAAACCCATAGGTTGCAAATGGATCTTTAAGAGAAAGCTTGCAGTTGATGGAAGCATTGCAGCCTACAAAGCAAGACTAGTTGCAAAAGGATTCACTCAAAGACCCGGCGTGGACTTTGACGAAACCTTTTCACCAGTTGCAATGCAAAAGTCCATTCTAATCATGCTTGCCATTGCTGCATATTATGACTATGAGATATGGCAAATGGATGTGAAAACTGCCTTTCTCAATGGTGACATTGACAAAGACATTTATATGGAGCAACCCATAGGTTTCACATTCAGTGGGAGTGAGCAAAAGGTTTGCAAACTCCAAAGATCAATCTATGGATTGAAACAGGCTTCTAGGAATTGGAACATTCGATTTGATGAATCGGTCAAAGCGTTTGGCTTCATCCAAATTTTGAATGAATCATGTGTGTATAGAAAGGAATTGGAGACCTCAGTGCAATTCTTAGTACTTTATGTTGATGACATCCTTCTTATTGGGAATTCGAAGGATGACATGAAAGTGACTAAGTTATGGTTATCGAACCAATTCGAGATGAAAGATCTTGGTGATGCGTCCTATATCCTTGGAATCAAAATCTATAGAGATAGATCTAGAAGGTTAATAGGACTATCACAGTCGATGTACATTGACAAAGTACTGAAGAGATTCAATATGGAGTCAGCAAAGGTTAAGAACCTTCCTATGAGTGTAGAAACATGTCTTTCAAAGAAGATGTGTCCTAAGACTAACCTTGAGAAGGAGAGAATGACTCGTACACCTTATGCATCAACAATAGGTAGCATAATGTATGCAATGTTATGTACTCGACCGGATGTGGCTTATGCACTTAGTGGGACAAGTCGTTTCCAAACTGACCCTGGAGATGGTCACTGGGCTGCCGTGAAGAATATTCTTAAGTACTTGAAAAGTACTAAAGATTTATTCTTAGTTTACGGAGGTCAGAAAGATCTTACTATCGAAGGATACTGCGATGCAAGCTTTGCATCCGACTTAGATGATTTTAAGTCAATGTCAGGATACATTTTCTGCCTAAACGGCGGAGCAGTGAGTTGGAAGAGTTCCAAGCAAACTACCACTGCAGATTCGACCACTGAGGCCGAATACTTAGCTGCAAATGATGCAGCTAAGGAAGGTGTTTGGATAAGAAACTTCATTCAAGAGTTGAATGTTGTTCCTAGAATGAAAGACCCCATTAATGTGTTTTGTGACAACACTGGGGCGGTTGCTCAAGCAAGAGAACCAAGATCTCACCAACGGACCAAGCACATTATGAGGAAGTATCACCTAATCCGTGAAATTATCAAAAGAGGAGATGTGCTAATCGAGAGGGTCACATCAGCAGAGAACGTGGCAGATCCACTTACTAAACCCCTTAGTCGAGAAGCTTTCCAAAGTCATCTTCAGAAGATGGGACTTAGAGTAGCTTTAGAATGGCTTTGACGGGCAAGTGGGAGATTGTTAGGAATAGTGCCCTAGAAAACCGATTGTATATCCGCTTTGTGCTTTTCCTTATTGTAATCACAGACAATCTTTGAATCAAATAACGAATTGAGGCAACACTTCTTTATATGCTCTTGTTTGGTATGCGTTTACTTTAGCTGTGCATGTATGAGAACTCCCCTAATCCTGATGACTTTAGGACTCTACCATTTAGGTGAAATGGTTCATGAAACGAGCCCTATATCACATAAGTCATGATTAGTAAAATACTCTAAGCCGATGAGTCCTACAGACAGTGGGAGTGTCAACCTGACTCCTCTAAGGCTTGCTTGTGGGATCACGCCCTTAAGAAGGACTACCTTGTTTCATGGAGGTGCAAAGTGTATAGTTGATACGTGCGTGATACATGAGGGTGCTTACTTTAATAAGTAAGTTCACTGAGGTGCCCCGTGTGAGAACATTCCTAAATGGGAAAGGAAGTTTCTATTTCAGGAAATGGAAACTTCCAGATTAGGAAATATCTCACGAGTCATTGATGTGATTAATTTATCCTTAAGACTTGAGGTTCCTTGTCACTTTATGAGTTAACTCTGTAGTCTTAGGTATAAGCTTTAAAGGGTGTCGCCTTAGACAATTGATTCAAGGCTTATGCTGGGGCTGCACAAGTGATTCATGAAAGTGAATGAGAATCAAGATAGGACCTAGACTTGCATTTGCAAGGTGATCTGTTATTGTATAAGTCATTCATATGCCATATGGAGTCCTTGGCCAAGGCAGTAGATCAAGACATCAAGAAAAGGGTTTCTTGGATTGAGATGAAATGGATATGAAATGCACTTAGCTTTAAGACCGGATTATTAGGGTTCTGATTATTCCCTTGCCCTAGATCTTGGTTGAGAGATAGTAAGTAGGAGGATTGTATCTCACATGAATCAATGACTTAAAGGTTCTGTCGAATCCGAACATTCCAATTCAGCTAGGGGTTAAACACCTATTGCTAGACTATGGTCGTTTAATTTGTGGACTGATTAATTAATTAGTGAATTAATTAATTACGGTCACTGCTAATTGAACTGAGAACCTAGAGGGTCACACACAACAACTTGGTTACATGAGTTGAGGCTTGAAAATGATTAAACGAGTTAATCGGGCCAAGAGGGTTCCACACGTGTGAAGTCACACGTGTGGCTCACGTGAGTGACACGTGTGTATATATATATATTATATATATATTAAATAATTAATTAGTTAATTATTTAATAGACTTTGGTTTAATTTTGAATTAAAAAGAAAGTCTAATTTTGGAGAAAATAATCTAGTTAATTAATTATGAATTAATTAATTAGATAAAAATAAGTTATTTATTTTATAATAAATAAAGTATAAAATTATCCAAAAATAGTTTGGATATTTTTAGCTCTCTTAAAAGTTGACTTGAATTAGAATTCAAAGTCAAAGTTGGAAAATACTTGATGATCAAGTAATAGGAGAGAGAGGAACCAAATCCTTGTCCAACAAGGATTTGGATCGGCACTCCACTCTTATATATAGGGGAGCTCGAGCTCCCCTTTAGAGCTAATTGGCAATTCTTTTGGTTCATGTGTTGAACACCTTCCTTTCTCCAAGATTAAATTAAACCCTAGGTTAAGCCTAAACACTAACTAGAGAACTAGCATCCTTACTAGTTAGATTGTGATCAAGTTGGTGGACTTTCTCTAGAGACTTCAAGTTAGAAGTTTGAAGATTCGAGCTTTACCAAAGGAGAGGGGATCAAGCCGCGAGAAGAGCGTTCTTGGGTGGCTTGAAACACTTCAAGAAAGAACAAAAGAAAAGTAAGTTTTCTATCTTTACGAATTTGGTTACACGATTGCGAGTTCAAGGTCCTTTTGTTGGGAAAATTTTTTAAATTCCGCTGCTTTCTGATTCGTGTTTTCCAACAGTCGTGGATAGTTGGGCCTTACAAACCCACTATCACCCGGAGGAAGAAGGAGACTGGGGATTAATCCGGCATGTCGGGTTATCCTCGGGTTATTGCATGTTTTCAAGCGTGAAATTGTCTAACTAAGCACTGATTGGAAATGCATGATCATGTATTGAATTAATATTGCAAGCACGTATTGTCAGGATTGGTGTAAAGGTTGGAGAATCGCCCTTACTCGCCGAGGCCACATGTTCATGAATGTTCAAGTTAAATTTTTAAAATGATTAGTTGTAATCTCGGGCAAAGAGCGAGTTTCTTGAACTATATATCTATTTCCTTTCGAAAGTCTTCACCCGAGGCTACAACTTGCATATGACTTGTGATATATATCTTATTGGCCCTCACTCAGTCTTCGGTAGACTGATACTTCACTTTTCAGGTACTTGAGAGCGTGGTCGTGCTAGGCGGGAGTCCGGTCAAGTCTTATACTTTCACAGGTCTAGTATTGCATCTCTCATGTATAGACTTTTGACAGATATCATGTTATGATCATGGTTGTTACATTTTGAATACTCTAGCATGTATACAATATATGGAGATGATAATGTATTGATAGTTAAGTTGGTACCTATTATGTATCTATTCGGTAAATATGGTACCTATATGTCTAATTGCTTCATTGCTTCCGCTGTTATGTTCATGTTGGTTAACTATGTTGGGGAGTGCCCCGCCTAGCTCGTCATTTTAATTGTCACCCGTTCGCTATAGTTTTGGTTTATGTATGAATTGTCCGTTTCATATGTGGATCGAGACTATAGTGCGGGGGATGTAGTGCCTTGGGGTTAGGGTGCTACAGTCGTAATCTGCAGTCCAGCGTGTGCACCTCTCTTAGAGCCGCCAACAGGGTGTTGGGCCAACGCACCGGTCCTCTTTCTAATCGGACCTGGGCAACATCATTCCAGGAGGTGTGCTCTAGGCCTTTGCACCCGTTCCTGTACTTCAAGAAAACGAATTTCTTCTTCCAGTCCACTCCATGGGAGGATTTCTCTGTGTCAAAAATCTTATTACCGGGTCGAGACTAGAACTTCACGAATCCCCTTCTGTTAGGGGAAGCGGGCGCATCGACCAAGGCCACAAATAATTCAGTGAAGTGCTCCACGCACTCTACCTGGCCCAAGATCTTCATTAGCATTCTAAACACCGTTATCATGGCGTGCGCATTAGGGAGCAATTCAACGGGGCTGATTTGAAGATGATTGAACAACGCAATTTGGAAAGGCTACAGGGGTAGCCTAAATCCATATTCAATCGCCTGCCATGAGATGGCGATGCACCCCTCTGGCGGAGCCCCCATGTGCTCATTAGAGTTGGGAGTGTAAACCTCGCAGCTCGTGTCCCAGTCCCTCCACCCGGTCAACCTTTTCAGTGCGATCGTCCTCTCCGACCCCCAGATTTCGGCCCTGAACTCATAATTGTATTTTGGGCACTTTTGTTGTCCTTTCTTCTTTTTCCCCCCTTGGGGCTCTGGCTCGATATCCGAAGCGGAGGCAACCCTTCCTTGGTCGTGAGATTCCACCTCCAAGGACATCTCTTCTATTTCTGCCGACCGTGCCCTCCACCACTGCAGGGTTAACTCCTATTTCCCCTTCTTCGCTCAGAGATCTGCTTTGGCCCCTCCCTATTGCATCCACCAAAGCACGACTTACCAATTTCTCATCCACATTGGGGATGTACATCTCAGCGTCGGGATCTTCCCACCTGTATTTCCCGGGGTGTCTTATCCCGATACACTCTAAAGACACTTCAGAATCGGTCAGGATGTCTCTGGGCCCATAGTTCCTTTGTTGCTTGTCCTTGGGATGGCTACCGGCAGGCACCGCAGAAGATCTCTTGGAGGCCATTTTAGGATGCAAGGAAGAAGAGAAGAGAGAGAGTTGGAAGATGAGTGGCGTACCTTAGGGATTTGGTGGAACTGCTCTCTGGAGAAGGTTTGCTTGAGCGTTTCGGATGCCTGAAGTTCTTCACTCAAGGATTTTTCTCTTGTGAATGGCGTGAAAAGAGGAGGAAACCACCTAAGTCCCCACTTTATAGCAGTGGTTACCCTAGAGCAAAGTTAATCAATCCTACGTGTTGGCTGATTAGCTAGCACCGGGATAAGCGTGGCCCATTACCCAGTGGAGGTTACACGCCACCCACTCTCAAGATTCGTGTCAAGCCCCTCAAAATTCAAAAAGTGCAATCATTGCTCTGACAGGGGGAGAAACCTAGCATTTCCCACGTAGGAGTCTCCAGAAGGCACTCGCGCGTCACCTCACCACCCCTTAATTCGGTGTTAACCCTGGGTCGACGGATACTGGCTCGAAGTCTTGGCTCAAAGGCCCTGGCTCGGGCAGCTTGCTACGCGACCCAGTTTCGCTTAGAGCAACGAGTTGCCCGTCATCCCGGTTTCCCTCAATGATCACAACGCCATCCTCAAGGTCCGTCGCCACACGCTAAGTGCTAACAGACCTGAGAGGGGAGATGATAAGGGGAAAATCGGTATGTCTGACTAAGCACCAGGTCTCATTCCCACGTGGCAGTCTGTGCCACGTCAGCCTGTAATACTCGACCCAGGCCAGTTAATTTTCGATCCAGCACTTGTCGGCAGCTGTCGTCCTGGAGTCCCCTTTCGACCCCGGCAAATGCGACCCAACAGCCGATCGACCCAAATGCTATCAGACAACCGCAATTAATGCTCGTACTACCCCTACGGGCCGCATTAATTGTAGTTGCGTCAAGTACTGTACCAGGGTCTCTGGCGGAGACTGAGAAACAATGCTTTAGCCGTAAAAGCACTGTTCCGGTCACCAAGCATCCCTCACCCACCAGACAAGGTCCACACCATCCTGGGGCTGTACTTGCACGCATTAAGGCCTCCTTGGCCCTATATAAACCCTTCTCCACCACCACTAGAGGTAAGGTTTCCTTTGCGCACTAACCCCCTCATTTCAGCATATTTTCATTCCCAAGGTTACTGACTTGAGCGTCGGAGTGCCAAAACGGGTCCAACCCCCACATTCCCCTGTTTTGGCCTTTGAGTTCACGTTTGTCCCTTCTTTTCAGCTCAGGAAAGCATCAGAGTCTCCCCACTTTACAAATATCTTGGGTGATTGGGAGTCCTAATCTGCAGTCCAGCGTGTGCACCTCTCTTAGAACCGCCAACAGGGTGTTGGGCCAACGCACCGGTCCTCTTTCTAATCGGACCTGGGCAACATCATTCCAGGAGGTGTGCTCTAGGCCGTTGCACCCGTTCTTGTACTTCAAGAAAACGAATTTCTTCTTCCAGTCCACTCCATGGGAGGATTTCTCTGTGTCAAAAATCTTATTACCGGGTCGAGACTAGAACTTCACGAATCCCCTTCTGTTAGGGGAAGCGGGCGCATCGACCGAGGCCACAAATAATTCAGTGAAGTGCTCCACGCACTCTACCGGCCCCAGGATCTTCATTAGCATTCTAAACACCGTTATCATGGCGTGCGCATTAGGGAGCAACTCAACGGGGCTGATTTGAAGATGATTGAACAGCGCAATTTGGAAAGGCTACAGGGGTAGCCTAAATCCATATTCGATCGCCTGCCATGAGATGGCGATGCACCCCTCTGGCGGAGCCCCCATGTGCTCATTAGAGTTGGGAGTGTAAACCTCGCAGCTCGTGTCCAAGTCCCTCCACCCGGTCAACCTTTTCAGTGCGATCGTCCTCTCCGACCCCCAGATTTCGGCCCTGAACTCATAATTGTATTTTGGGCACTTTTGTTGTCCTTTCTTCTTTTTCCCCCCTTGGGGCTCTGGCTCGATATCCCAAGCGGAGGCAACCCTTCCTTGGTCGTGAGATTCCACCTCCAAGGACATCTCTTCTATTTCTGCCGACCGTGCCCTGCACCACTGCAGGGTTAGCTCCTATTTCCCCTTCTTCACTCAGAGATCTGCTTTGGCCCCTCCCTATTGCATCACCCAAAGCAGGACTTACCACTTCCTCATCTACATTGGGGATGTACATCTCAGCGTCGGGATCTTCCCACCTGTTTTTCCTGGGGTGTCTTATCTCGATACACTCTAAAGGCACTTCAGAATCGGTCGGGATGTCTCTGGGCCCATAGTTCCTTTGTTGCTTGTCCTTGGGATGGCTACCGGCAGGCACCGCGGAATATCTCTTGGAGGCCATTTTAGGATTCAAGGAAGAAGAAAAGAGAGAGAGTTGGAAGATGAGTGGCGTACCTTAGGGATTTGGTGGAAGTGGTCTCTGGATAAGGTTTGCTTGAGCGTTTCGGATGCCTGAAGTTCTTCACTCAAGAGGTTTTCTCTTGTGAATGGGGTAAAAAGAGGAGGAAACCACCTAAGTCCCCACTTTATAGCAGCGGTTACCCCAGATCAAAGTTAATCAATCCCACGTGTTGGCTGATTAGCTAACACCGGGATAAGCGTGGCCCATTACCCAATGGCGGTTACACGCTGCCCACTCTCAAGATTCGTGTCAAGCCCCTCAAAATTTCAAAATTGCACTCATTGCGCTGACTGAGGGAGAAACCTTTCGTTTCCCGCCTAGGAGTCTCCAGAAGGCACGCGCGCGTGACCTCACCACCCTTGGGTCGATGTTAACCCTGGGTCGATGGATACTGGCTCGAAGTCTTGGCTCCGGCAGTTTACTACGTGACCCTGTTTCGCTTAGAGCAACGAGTAGCCCGTATTTCCTCTTTCCCTCAGCGATCACAACGCCTTCCTCAAGGTCCGTCTCCACACGCTAAGTACCAACCGACCTGGGGGGGAGATGATAAGGGGAAAATCGGGAGGTCTGACTAACCACCAGGTGTCATTCCCACGTGGCAGTCTGTGCCACGTCAGCCCATAATGCTCGACCCAGGCCAGTTGATTTTGGACCCAGCACTTGTGGGCAGCTGTCGTCCCGGAGTCCCCTTTCGACCCAAGCAAATGCGACCTAGCGGCCGATCGACCCAAATGCTATCAGACAACCGCAATTAATGTGTGTACCACCCCTATAGGCCGCATTAATTGCAGTCGCGTCATGTACTATACCCGGGTCTCTGGCGGAGATAGGGAAATAGTACTTTAGCCGTAAAGGCACTATTTCGGCCACCAAGAATCCCTCACCCACCAGACAAGGTCCACACCATCCTGGGGCTGTACTTGCATGCATTAAGGCCTTCTTGGTCTTAGATAAACCCTTCTCCAACACCATTGGAGGTAAGCCAAAACAGGTCCAACCCCCACATTCCCTTGTTTTGGCCTTTGAGTTCACGTTTGTCCCTTCTTTTCAGCTCAGGAAAGCATCAGAGTCTCCCCACTTTACAAATATCTTGGGTGATTGGGAGTCCTAATCTGCAGTGCAGCGTGCGCACCTCTCTTAAAGCCGCCAACAGGGTGTTGGGCCAACGCACCGGTCCTCTTTCCAATCGGACCTGGGCAACATCATTCCAGGAGGTGTGCTCTAGGCCGTTGCACCCGTTCTTATACTTCAAGAAAATGAATTTCTTCTTCCAGTCCACTCCATGGGAGGATTTCACTGTGTCAAAAATCTTATTACCGGATCGAGATTGGAACTTCACGAATCCCCTTCTATTAAGGGAAGCGGCCGCATCGACCGAGGCCACAAACAATTCAGCGAAGTGCTCCACGTACTCTACCTTGCCCGGGATCTTCATTAGCATTCTAAACGCCATTATCATGGCGTGCGCATTAGGGAGCAATTCAACGGGGCTGATTTGAAGATGATTGAACAGCGCAATTTGGAAAGGCTACAGGCGTAGCCTAAATACATATTCAATCGCCTGTAATGAGATGGCGATGCACCTTTCTGGCGGAGCCCCCATGTGCTCATTAGAGTTGGGAGTGTAAACCTCGCAGCTCGTGTCCAAGTCCCTCGACCCGGTCAACCTTTTCAGTGCGATCGTCCTCTCCTACCCCCAAATTTCGGCCCTGAACTCATGATAGTATTTTGGGCACTTTTGTTGTCCTTTCTTCTTTTTCCCCCCTTGGGGATCTGGCTCAATATCCGAAGCAGAGGCAACCCCTCCCTGGTCACGAGATTCCTCCTTCAAAGATATCTCTTCTATTTCTGCTGTCGTGCCCTCCACCGCTGCAGGGTTAATTCCTATTTCCCCTTCTTCGCTCAGAGATCTGCTTTGGCCCCTCCCTATTACATCACCCAAAGCAAGACTTACCACTTCCTCATCCACATTGGGGATGTAAATCTCAGCGTCGGGATCATCCCACCAGTTTTCCCCGGGGTGTCTTATCCCGATACACTCTAAAGACACTTCAGAATAGGTCGGGATATCTCTCGGCCCGTAGTTTCTTTTATTGCTTGTCCTTGGGATGGCTACCGGAAGGCACAGCGGAAGATCTCTTGGAGGCCATTTTAGGATTCAAGGAAGAAGAGAAGAGAGAGAGTTGGAAGATGAGTGGCGTACCTTAAGGATTTGGTGGAAGTGCTCCCTGGATAAGGTTTGCTTGAGCGTTTCGGATGCCTGAAGTTCTTCACTCAAGGGTTTTTCTCTTGTGAGTTGCTTGAAAAGAGGAGGAAACCGCCAAAGTCCCCACTTTATAGCAGCGGTTACCCCAGATCAAAGTTAATCAATCCCACGTGTTGGTTGATTAGCTACCACCGGGATAAGCGTGTCCTATTACCCTGTGGCGGTTACACGCCGCCCATTCTCAAGATTCGTGTCAAGCCCCTCAAAATTCAAAAAGTGCAATCATTACTCTGACAGGGGGAGAAACCTAGCGTTTCCCGCCTAAGAGTCTCCAGAAGGCACGCGCGCGTGACCTCACCACCCCTTGGGTCGATGTTAACCCTGGGTCGATGGATACTGGCTCGAAGTCTTGGCTGGAAAGACCCGGCTCGGGCAGTTTACTACGTGACCCAGGTTTGCTTAGAGCAACTAGTAGCCCGTATTCCCTCTTTCCCTCAGCGATCACAACGCCTTCCTCAAGGTTCGTCTCCACACGCTAAGTACCAACGGACCTGGGGGGGAGATGATTAGGGGAAAATCGGGAGGTTTGGCTAACCACCAGGTGTCATTCCCACGTGGCATTTTGTGCCACGTCAGCCCGTAATGCTCGACCCAGGCCAGTTGATTTTCGACCAGCACTTGTGGGCAGCTGTTGTCCCGGAGTCCCCTTTCGACCCAGGGAAATGCGACCCAGCGGCCGATCGACCCAAATGCTATCAGACAACCGCAATTAATGCTCGTACTACCCCTACGTGCCGCATTAATTGTAACTGCGTCAAGTACTGTACCAAGGTCTCTGGCGGAGACTGAGAAACAGTGTTTTAGCCGTAAAAGCACTGTTCCGGTCACCAAGCGTCCCTCACCCACCAGACAAGGTCCACACCATCCTGGGGCTGTACTTGCACGTATTAAGGCCTCCTTGGCCCTATATAAACCCTTCTCCACCACCATTGGAGGTAAGCTTTCCTTTGCGCACTGAGCTCCTCATTTCAGCATATTCTCATTCCCTAGTTTACTGACTTGAGCGTCGGAGTGCCAAAACGGGTCCAACCCCCACATCCCTCTGTTTTGGCCTTTGAGTTCACGTTTGTCCCTTCTTTTCAGCTCAGGAAAGCATCAGAATCTCCCCACTTGACAAATATCTTGGGTGATTGGAAGTCCTACTCTGCAGTCCAGCGTGTCCACCTCTCTTAGAGCCGCCAACAGGGTGTTGGGCCAACGCACCGGTCCTCTTTCCAATCGGACCTGGGCAATATCATTCTAGGAGGTGTGCTCTAGGCCGTTGCACCCGTTCTTGTACTTCAAAAAAACGAATTTCTTCTTCCAGTCCACTCCATGGGAGGATTTCACTGTGTCAAAAATCTTATTACCGGATCGAGATTGGAACTTCACGAATCCCCTTCTGTTAAGGGAAGCGGCCGCATCGACCGAGGCCACAATCAATTCAGTGAAGTGCTCCATGCACTCTACCTAGCCCGGGATCTTCATTAGAATTCTAAACGTCGTTATCATGGCGTTCGAATTAGGGAACAATTCAACGGGGCTGATTTGAAGATGATTGAACAGCGCAATTTGGAAAGGCTACAGGCGTAGCCTAAATCCATATTCAATCGCCTGCAATGAGATGGCGATGCACCCCTCTGGCGGAGCCCCCATGTGCTCATTAGAGTTGGGAGTGTAAACCTCACAGGTCGTGTCCAAGTCCCTCGACCCGGTCAACCTTTTCAGTCCGATCGTCCTCTCCGACCCCCAAATTTCGGCCTTGAACTCATGATAGTATTTTGGGCACTTTTGTTGTCCTTTCTTCTTTTTCCCCCCTTGGAGCTCTGGCTCAATATCCGAAGCAGAGGCAGCCCCTCCTTGGTCGCGAGATTCCTCCTCTAAGGATATCTCTTCTATTTCTGCCGTCGTGCCGTCCACCGCTGCAAGGTTAATTCCTATTTCCCCTTCTTCGCTAAGAGATCTGCTTTGGCTCCTCCCTATTGCATCACCCAAAGAAAGACTTACCACTTCCTCATCCACATTGGGGATGCAAATCTCAGTGTCGGGATCTTCCCACCAGTTTTTCCCGGGGTGTCTTATCCCGATACACTCTAAAGACACTTCAGAATCGGTCGGGATGTCTCTGGGCCCATAGTTCCTTTGTTGCTTGTCCTTGGGATGGCTATCGGCAGGCACCGCGGAATATCTCTTGGAGGCCATTTTAGGATTCAAGGAAGAAGAAAAGAGAGAGAGTTGGAAGATGAGTGGCGTACCTTAGGGATTTGGTGGAAGTGGTCTCTGGATAAGGTTTGCTTGAGCGTTTCGGATGCCTGAAGTTCTTCACTCAAGAGGTTTTCTCTTGTGAATGGGGTGAAAAGAGGAGGAAACCACCTAAGTCCCCACTTTATAGCAGCGGTTACCCCAGATCAAAGTTAATCAATCCCTCGTGTTGGCTGATTAGCTAACACCGGGATAAGCGTGGCCCATTACCCAATGGCGGTTACACGCTGCCCACTCTCAAGATTCGTGTGAAGCCCCTCAAAATTTAAAAATTGCACTCATTGCGCTGACTGAGGGAGAAACCTTTCGTTTCCCGCCTAGGAGTCTCCAGAAGGCACGCGCGCGTGACCTCACCACCCTTGGGTCGATGTTAACCCTGGGTCGATGGATACTGGCTCGAAGTCTTGGCTCCGGCAGTTTACTACGTGACCCTATTTCGCTTAGAGCAACGAGTAGCCCGTATTTCCTCTTTCCCTTAGCGATCACAACTCCTTCCTCAAGGTCCGTCTCCACACGCTAAGTACCAACCGACCTGGGGGGGAGATGATAAGGGGAAAATCGGGAGGTCTGACTAACCACCAGGTGTCATTCCCACGTGGCAGTCTGTGCCACGTCAGCCCATAATGCTCGACCCAGGCCAGTTGATTTTGGACCCAGCACTTGTGGGCAGCTGTCGTCCCGGAGTCCCCTTTCGACCCAAGCAAATGCGACCTAGCGGCCGATCGACCCAAATGCTATCAGACAACCGCAATTAATGTGTGTACCACCCCTATAGGCCGCATTAATTGCAGCCGCATCAAGTACTATACCCGGGTCTCTGGCGGATATAGGAAAATAGTACTTTAGCCGTAAAGGCACTATTTCGGCCACCAAGAATCCCTCACCCACCAGACAAGGTCCACATCATCCTGGGGCTGTACTTGCATGCATTAAGGCCTTCTTGGTCTTATATAAACCCTTCTCCAACACCATTGGAGGTAAGCCAAAACCGGTCCAACCCCCACATTCCCTTGTTTTGGCCTTTGAGTTCACGTTTGTCCCTTCTTTTCAGCTCAGGAAAGCATCAGAGTCTCCCCACTTTACAAATATCTTGGGTGATTGGGAGTCCTAATCTGCAGTGCAGCGTGCGCACCTCTCTTAAAGCCGCCAACAGGGTGTTGGGCCAACGCACCGGTCCTCTTTCCAATCGGACCTAGGCAACATCATTCCAGGAGGTGTGCTCTAGGCCGTTGCACCCGTTCTTATACTTCAAGAAAATGAATTTCTTCTTCCAGTCCACTCCATGGGAGGATTTCACTGTGTCAAAAATCTTATTACCGGATCGAGATTGGAACTTCACGAATCCCCTTCTATTAAGGGAAGCGGCCGCATCGACCGAGGCCACAAACAATTCAGCGAAGTGCTCCACGTACTCTACCTTGCCCGGGATCTTCATTAGCATTCTAAACGCCATTATCATGGCGTGCGCATTAGGGAGCAATTCAACGGGGCTGATTTGAAGATGATTGAACAGCGCAATTTGGAAAGGCTACAGGCGTAGCCTAAATAAATATTCAATCGCCTGTAATGAGATGGTGATGCACCTCTCTGGCGGAACCCCCATGTGCTCATTAGAGTTGGGAGTGTAAACCTCGCAGCTCGTGTCCAAGTCCCTCGACCCGGTCAACCTTTTCAGTGCGATCGTCCTCTTCTACCCCCAAATTTCGGCCCTGAACTCATGATAGTATTTTGGGCACTTTTGTTGTCCTTTCTTCTTTTTCCCCCCTTGGGGATCTGGCTCAATATCCGAAGCAGAGGCAACCCCTCCCTGGTCACGAGATTCCTCCTTCAAGGATATCTCTTCTATTTCTGCTGTCGTGCCCTCCACCACTGCAGGGTTAATTCCTATTTCCCCTTCTTCGCTCAGAGATCTGCTTTGGCCCCTCCCTATTACATCACCCAAAGCAAGACTTACCACTTCCTCATCCACATTGGGGATGTAAATCTCAGCGTCGGGATCATCCCACCAGTTTTTCCCGGGGTGTCTTATCCCGATACACTCTAAAGACACTTCAGAATAGGTCGGGATATCTCTCGGCCCGTAGTTTCTTTTGTTGCTTGTCCTTGGGATGGCTACCGGAAGGCACAGCGGAAGATCTCTTGGAGGCCATTTTAGGATTCAAGGAAGAAGAGAAGAGAGAGAGTTGGAAGATGAGTGGCGTACCTTAAGGATTTGGTGGAAGTGCTCCTTGGATAAGGTTTGCTTGAGCGTTTCGGATGCCTGAAGTTCTTCACTCAAGGGTTTTTCTCTTGTGAGTTGCTTGAAAAGAGGAGGAAACCGCGAAAGTCCCCACTTTATAGCAGCGGTTACCCCAGATCAAAGTTAATCAATCCCACGTGTTGGCTGATTAGCTACCACCGGGATAAGCGTGTCCTATTACCCTGTGGCGGTTACACGCCGCCCATTCTCAAGATTCGTGTCAAGCCCCTCAAAATTCAAAAAGTGCAATCATTACTCTGACAGGGGGAGAAACCTAGCGTTTCCCGCCTAAGAGTCTCCAGAAGGCACGAGCGCGTGACCTCACCACCCCTTGGGTCGATGTTAACCCTGGGTCGATGGATACTGGCTCGAAGTCTTGGCTGGAAAGACCCGGCTCGGGCAGTTTACTACGTGACCCAGGTTTGCTTAGAGCAACTAGTAGCCCGTATTCCCTCTTTCCCTCAGCGATCACAACGCCTTCCTCAAGGTCCGTCTCCACACGCTAAGTACCAACGGACCTGGGGGGGAGATGATTAGGGGAAAATCGGGAGGTTTGGCTAACCACCAGGTGTCATTCCCACGTGGCATTTTGTGCCACGTCAGCCCGTAATGCTCGACCCAGGCCAGTTGATTTTCGACCAGCACTTGTGGGTAGCTGTCGTCCCGGAGTCCCCTTTCGACCCAGGGAAATGCGACCCAGCGGCCGATCGACCCAAATGCTATCAGACAACCGCAATTAATGCTCGTACTACCCCTACGTGCCGCATTAATTGTAACTGCGTCAAGTACTGTACCAAGGTCTCTGGTGGAGACTGAGAAACAGTGTTTTAGCCGTAAAAGCACTGTTCCGGTCACCAAGCGTCGCTCACCCACCAGACAAGGTCCACACCATCCTGGGGCTATACTTGCACGTATTAAGGCCTCCTTGGCCCTATATAAACCCTTCTCCACCACCATTGGAGGTAAGCTTTCCTTTGCGCACTGAGCTCCTCATTTCAGCATATTCTCATTCCCTAGTTGACTGACTTGAGCGTCGGAGTGCCAAAACGGGTCCAACCCCCACATTCCCCTGTTTTGGCCTTTGAGTTCACGTTTGTCCCTTCTTTTCATCTCAGGAAAGCATCAGAATCTCCCCACTTGACAAATATCTTGGGTGATTGGAAGTCCTAATCTGCAGTCCAGCGTGTCCACCTCTCTTAGAGCCACCAACAGGGTGTTGGGCCAACGCACCGGTCCTCTTTCCAATCGGACCTGGGCAACATCGTTCCAGGAGGTGTGCTCTAGGCCGTTGCACTCGTTCTTGTACTTCAAAAAAACAAATTTCTTCTTCCAGTCCACTCCATGGGAGGATTTCACTGTGTCAAAAATCTTATTGCCGGATCGAGATTGGAACTTCACGAATCCCCTTCTGTTAAGGGAAGCGGCCGCATCGACCGAGGCCACAATCAATTCAGCGAAGTGCTCCATGCACTCTACCTGGCCCGGGATCTTCATTAGAATTCTAAACGTCGTTATCATGGTGTTCGAATTAGGGAACAATTCAACGGGGCTGATTTGAAGATGATTGAACAGCGCAATTTGGAAAGGCTACAGGCGTAGCCTAAATCCATATTCAATCGCCTGCAATGAGATGGCGATGCACCCCTCTGGCGGAGCCCCCATGTGCTCATTAGAGTTGGGAGTGTAAACCTCGCAGCTCGTGTCCAAGTCCCTCGACCCGGTCAACCTTTTCAGTCCGATCGTCCTCTCCGACCCCCAAATTTCGGCCTTGAACTCATGATAGTATTTTGGGCACTTTTGTTGTCCTTTCTTCTTTTTCCCCCTTGGGGCTCTGGCTCAATATCCGAAGCAGAGGCAGCCCCTCCTTGGTCGCGAGATTCCTCCTCTAAGGATATCTCTTCTATTTCTGCCGTCGTGCCGTCCACCGCTGCAAGGTTAATTCCTATTTCCCCTTCTTCGCTCAGAGATCTGCTTTGGCCCCTCCCTATTGCATCACCCAAAGAAAGACTTACCACTTCCTCATCCACATTGGGGATGCAAATCTCAGTGTCGGGATCTTCCCACCAGTTTTTCCCGGGGTGTCTTATCCCGATACACACTAAAGACACTTCAGAATCGGTCGGGATATCTCTGTGTAGCACCCCAAGCGGTGGGGCACCACACCCCCGCACTATGACCCGACACGTGGTACGAAATGGAACTTCCGCACACGCACCAAGTCACAGCGAACGGGTGACAAACGAAAATCCAACCTAAGCTAGGCGGTACCTAAACCCCGTACAAGAAAAATATGGAAAAACCTGTATGCGGAAGCGAATCAAAATATGAACTAACAAAAACTTTAATCAACAAAATAAAGAAACGGGTTCAACTAATTCCATGAACCTGTCCTAACCTGTCCCGAATTCAAACATACAACAAGGACGGGTTCAACTAATCCAAGCCCTGTCCTAACCTGTCCCGAAAATTCGTACATCAAAGCATAAACATAATCCTGTACAGAACATGCTATATACATAATTACAAACGGATGCAGATCAGAGATTCACAACTTAATCAAATAGATACAGGATCAAAAGACATGGACTCAACAGACAAGACACAAAGCCGCCTAGCTCGAACTCCAAGAACCTGAACCTGCAGACTGAAAACATAGTCGGGGCGAGGGTCAGTCCATTGACTGAGTGAGGGGGCTGAACTCACACACACTATACATAATAAGGAGCAGAGCACGTTTCAAAAGAAAGATTATGAACCGGGACTAGGGTTTTGCATACAAAAACCATTTTCCAAAAAAGAGCTCATATTTATACATATATATTCATATCTTCTTAGGTTTGAAAACTCGTAAAGATTCATAGATTCAGAAACGCATATGGATTCATAAATATTCAAATGGATTCATAAATATTCAAATGGATTCATAAATTCATAAATTTACTCGTATAAGTCTCTTATTGAATCGAAATCTCCTATCCCGTTTCATAATCAACATAACAAAAGAATACAAATACCCGGCGAGTACGGGTCTCCAACCATACTCCTTAACATATGCTATACACATACCTCTCTGTGTCTTCCTAATTCATAATAAGCTGAAGGAGATCCATAGTTCACTTTACGATACACGGTTTGGAGCATAGCCTCGTTGCAAAACCATTTTAAGCTTATATACTCCCATACGTATAATTTCAGAAGGATTCATATCCAATCGAATTAACAAAATTCATAACATATCGTAAGACACATATTTAATATACATATAGTATATATTCGTATGCGGGCTTGAAAACGAGCACATAGGGTTGTAGGTCGCTTTAACTAAAACAAAAATCCTAAAACCTCACCTTACACCGACGAGAACGGAAAACATAAGCCAAGAAGTCCCACTGGAACCCACACAGCTGACAGACACTCCCTGAAGAAACCCTGAACGACTGAACACACACAGAACATGTAGCACCCGAGCGCAAGGTACCACATCCCCCGCACCAAGACTCGAACCGAATATGAAACGGACACTCCATACCCGAGCTAAATCACGACAAACGGGGACATACACACACTCTATGCTAGGCGGGACTAACCCTTAAACCATCAGAATCAGAGTTAAACACTAAAGCGGAAACAATAAATGAACATACATCATATATATATATACCATGAGCATCAAAGCTCCAAAAATAGATCATATACACCATTCACATGCCGTCACGGCCCAAAACAAGTACGCTCCATAACAATATTCATATACAATAATCATAAATAGTGTATGCAAGTGTAAGACCAAAATACAAGAGCTAGAGACGAATGCAAGACCTATGACTCGAATTCCCGCCTAGCTCCCTGACACCTGCATAAAACAACTGAAAACCAAACGGGTTCAGTCCAAAAGGGACTGGTGGGTATAAAAACAGGGCATAACTATAATATACGACGATATTTAAACATTCACATGCAAGCTATAATCCCGAGTGAGGTTTTTAAAGAATTTCCCAAGTGGGTGAAATAGAGATCATCAAAAGGGATTATAACGATTCATTTACATTAGGTCATTATTGGCCCGGCGAGTGGGCGTGCATTATCTCCAACCAACACCTTGTGTAATTCATTTAAACATTCATTCTTTCTTTCTTTTCATGCATAACATTCTTTCGTGCACATTCAATAACATTTACACCTTCTTCCTCCGGGTTGGTGGCGGGTTTGCAAGGCCCGACCACCCATTCATTGACCAAAAGGGGTTACATGACTCCCCAGATGGCGCTCAGCGTCCATTCCTCGCTAACTCCTAACGAGGTCCGGTTACGCCGTTCATTGGTGGAACTAGTGTGAGGGATCACCGTCGGCCCGTGCTTCCCCGGATAGCCACTCACACTAAGTCCCTGGGCCCCATTCGTGCATTCGATCATTTCTCGCCAAAACATTAGGTAGGATTCATAAAACAAGGCTTTACACTGAAAACATTTACTCTTTAAAACGACTCTCTATATATATATTAATTTTGGTCGAAAACTTTCACATTTAAGGTATATATAGAGTCATATATCTACATAGAAGAGAAACCCACCTTGAAACGACAAAAGAAGACACAAAAGCCTCACGGACCGGCCTCGTCTCCGACGGGATCAAAATCTGTGCAAGAAAGGTGAAGTGAGACTCAAAATGACCAAATAAGACGCTCGGCAATGAAATGATTATGATATGAATGCATAAAAGAGTATATTAGATACTGAACACGTTCATGTGCACTATTAATGTCTTAAAGACATATAAACATTTATTCCATTCTTCCATGAAGCGTTCAAATTTGTTAAAGTTCAACATCTCCATAAATCATACTAAATTAGTCCAAGAAATTCAAATAACGATCATAACACGTAGTATAACATGTATACGTATCATACAAGTCATTAAATAAGGAATAAATAGCAATTAGGGTTCAAACTTAAGAGCAAAGTCCATGCATGCGCACATTAGGAGCAAAGAAGACACATTGAAGCATAACTCGTAAAATATTCCACGAAAAATCATAAAATATCATAACACTCAAGATAATACATGTTAGCATAGCATAGAAGTCATAAAAGAGGTGGAGGAATATAAAACAAGCGAAGAAAAACAAGAAAAACGAAACCGGAGCAATAAAAAAAACTGGCCAGAATCCACCCCCATGGATTTTTCTAAGAGAAAAATCCACCCCCATGGATTTGGTCCAGACCTACTGACTCAAATCCACCCCCGTGCATTTGACTCAGTAGCTAAAAAAAACGCTGCAACAGGGCAAAAAAACGAAATGGAAGCTACAAGGCACAAACCAACTCACATCTTAACCCAAAAGCATACAAATTCAAGTCATAAATTCACATATACATGCCTTAACACAATTAAACTTCAAGAATTCAATCATAAACTTCAATCTTCAATCATCATTAATGGCAAGTCATGAAGTCTCCAACAACCAAGCAAACTAAGTCCAAAGTAACAAAATTGCATGCATAAAGATCATTTATTACTCAAGAATCACAAAGAAAACTCAAAGAAATCAAGTTAATTCAACAAAAGAGCAAGAAACCTAACTATTCAACATCTTCTCCAAACTCCATGAAAACATGCTCAAATTTGGGGAAGAATGGATCAAAATGACTCATAATTAATATATAATACAATCCTAAGCTTACCTTGTGGATTAATGGAGCTTTGGAAGAGATTTGAGCTTGAATCTCCAAGGATTGGCTTGAGCTACGGGAAAACTGGAAAGCAGGGGAAGTTTGGCTGATTTTCTCCAAGTGAAGGGGGTTATCTCGGTTTGGGGTGGTTAAGGCTGGTTAGAGGGTTTAGTTAGGGTTCCAAGGAATCAAACCATGGTTAATTTGGTCAAGGTTTGAATAAGTTATGGCTTATTTAGTAAAACGTGGCAGTTTAGGCGTCCGTTGCGTGTTTCGGTTGAATTTCGGAGGTTCAAATAATTTTGGAAAAGTATAAGGCTTAGTTCATTAAACTCAAATTTTCGATACGAGTTCAACGAAGTTGACGAAACTTGAATCCGAGTTTCCTAGCTCAAGATATCAAATAAGGAACCAATGGTGCGCTAATTGCTCGTTAGCCCCCGTTTTGGATTCCAAAATCAAAATAAATTCATAACTCATGAAAATGAACCTAAAAACATGAAACGAACATATATCCATATTCATAACACATATAAGTCCAACATATTAAATTTTCACAAAATTCCGAATTCATTTCACCTAGAAACGGTAAGCAAACAATTCATACAAGAGCAAATCGTTCAAAATTCATATAAATTCAAATTCAAACATTTTCAAATAATTCAATTATTTCATAATTTCATATAATATAAAATAAATAATTAATAACGTAATTAAAATAAATTAAAAGCGCACGTAATTATCACATAATTCATACCTGAACGACTTGAAAAGTCGGGGCCTTACAATCTCTCCCCCCCCCCCCTAGAAGAATCCGTCCTCGGATTCACTGATTGTCCGAAAACAACTCAGGATGGAATCTTTTCATCTTATCCTCCGTCTCCCATGTAGCCTCTTCCGTTTTATCACTTCTCCATAAGACTTTAACTAGTGGGATTTGCCGGTTTCTTAATTCTTGCAATTTTCGATCCAAAATTCTAACCGGTTTCTGAACGAAGGTGAGGTTAGGCTCAAGTTCCACTTCTTCAACGGGTAGGATCTCAGAGTCATCCGGATAATACTTCCGAAGCTGAGAAACATGAAATACGTTGTGAATTCCGGTCAAGCTCGGAGGTAGATCTAAACGGTAGGCCATATCTCCAATTTTCTCAAGAATCTCATACTGTCCCAAGTAGCGAGGATTGAATTTCCCTCCTTTTTGAATCCTTGAGAATCCCTTTCGTGGCGAGGCTCTCAAGAATACCCTATCACCAACCTCAAACTTAAGATCTTTCCTTCGGTGATCGGCATAGCTTTTCTGTCGATCCTGGGCTGCTTTCATCCGTTGTCTAATTATTTGGACCTTATCAATTGCCTCTTGCACGGCCTTAGAGGGTTTTTCCTTATTCTCCCCTCGTTTCACACCTTCTTGCTTGCTTCAATTCCATTCTTCCAAATCAAAGAACAACGGTGACCTGCATTTCCGTCCGTAGAGAGCCTCATATGGAGCCATTTCTATCGATGCTTGAAAGCTGTTATTATAGGCGAATTCAATCAAAGATAATTGCTCGTTCCACGAACTCGAAAAATCCAATGCACATGCTCTCAACATATCCTCCAACTATTTAATTAATCTCTCTGATTGCCCGTCCGTCTGAGGATGGAAAGTTGTGCTGAATTGAAGCCTTGTACCCAGATTCCTTTGCAATTCTTGCCAAAATCTAGAAGTAAACCTCGGATCTCGATCTGATACAATGCTAACCGGCACACCATGAAGTCGGACAATTTCATCAACATACTTCTTAGCTAATTTATTCACCTTATCCGACATCCGGATAGCCAGAAAATGTGCCGATTTTGTCAATCGATCCACAATCACCCAAATCCCATCTAAACCACCTTTCACTCGTGGAAGACCGGAAACGAAATCCATTGCCACTTGTTGCCATTTCCATTCTGGGATAGGTAACGGTTGAAGTAGCCCCGATGGCTTCTGATGCTCTGCTTTCACAACCTGACAAGTCATGCATTGTTTTACGAAGGTGATCACATCCCGTTTAAGTCCATTCCACCAATAAAATTTCTTTAAGTCCTTATACATCTTGTTTCCCCCGGGATGTATCGAATACCCTGATCGATGAGCTTCTTCCAATATCAACCGTTTTAACTCTTCCGGAACCACAATTCTTGTTTTAAACCTTAGAAGCCCGGTGTCATCGAACCCAAATGGGCTCTCTGGATCAATTCTAGCTTTCTGAACTAATTTCTGAACCTCGGAATCCACTCTTTGAGCTTCGAACAATCTCTGCTGAAGATCAGGCTGAACTGTAATATTCCGAATGCTAGCTCTCAGCTTGAAAGACTCAGTTTCATCCATAGGTTCCACTTTTACACTAGACACGCTGGCCTTTCTACTAAGCGCATCTGCAACCACATTGGCCTTTTTGGGATGGTATCGAATTGTACACTCATAATCCGCCAAAGTCTCCATCCAACGCCTCTGTCTCTTGTTCAACTCCTTCTGAGAAAACAAATACTGGAGGCTCTTGTGGTCGGAAAAGATCTCAAAAGAAATTCCATATAAGTAGTGTCTCCACTTTCCCAAAGCAAAGATCACTACTGCTAGTTCGAGATCGTGAGTGGGGTAATTCTGTTCATGATCCTTCAATTTCCTCGAGGCATAAGCTATCACTTTACCCTTCTGCATCAAAACACATCCCAACCCTTCTTTCGAGGCGTCCGTATAAACCATGTATCCTTCAGTGCCCTCGGGAAGTGCTAATACCGGTGCAGTGGTTAACTTTTCCTTTAAGAGTTTGAAACTCGTCTCACTTGCCTTGTCCCACTCGAACTTAACTTCCTTCTTAGTCAATCGTGTTAAAGGGGCGGCGATCTTAGAGAAATCTTTCACAAACCTTTGGTAATACCCTGCCAAACCCAAGAAACTCCTGACCTCGGAAGCATTCTTCGGACTCTGCCACTGAATAACCGTCTCAATTTTTGGAGGATCTACTTCCAAACCCTTACTTGAGACGATATGGCCTAGAAAAGCAACCCGGTCGATCCAAAACTCACACTTACTAAACTTCGCATATAACCGGTGCTCTCTCAAAGTTTCCAATACCAATCTGAGATGCCTAGCATGATCTTCCGGAGTCTTAGAATACACAAGAATGTCATCTATAAAAATTACCAGGAATTTATCCAAATAAGGCCGAAAAATCCGATGCATCATATCCATAAATGTTGCAGGGGCATTAGTCAAACCAAAAGGCATTACTACGAACTCGTAATGTCCATACTGGGTATTAAATCCTGTCTTTGGTATATCCTCTTCCCGGATTTTCAACTAGTAGTAACCTTGCCTTAGATCCAATTTCGAATAGACCCCCGAACATTGCAACATATCAAATAGATCCTCGATGTGGGGCAACGGGTACTTATTCTTGATAGTCATCCGATTAAGCTCCCGGTAATCTATACACATTCTCAACGTTCCATCTTTCTTCTTAACAAAGAGAACCGGAGTACCCCATGGAGATGAACTCGATCGAATGAATATATCCAATCTTGAGTAATTCCTCGAGTTGAATTTTCAACTCTTTCAACTCTGCCGGAGCCATTCTATAAGGAGTCTTGGAGTAAGGTTCTGATCCCGGATATAAATCAATAACAAAATCGATCTCCCGATCCGGTGGTAGAGAACCTAAATTTTCTGGAAATACGTCGGGATATTCCTTTACCACGGCCGTCTCCTCAAAACTTGATTGATCCTTCGGTTTATTAAGGAGGTAGGCAATAAATCCTGTGGCTCCATCCTTTACCAACTTGCGAGCTTCCATAAATGATAAGAGAGGTACATTCTGCGACCCAACTTCTCCAATCAACTCTTCAACCAACTTTATCCTCTTCTTAAAACAATCAACTTCGGCCCGGTGCCAGTATAACCAATCCATCCCGAATATTACCCCATACTTCTTCATAGGCATAACAATGAAATTTTCCGGATAATCTTTCCCCTCTATCAAAACTGAACAACCCCTGACAACCCGATCAGTCTGCAAACTACCTCCAAGAGGCGAACTCACATAATAACAGGAATTTGAACAAGCAACAGGTAGGCATAGAGAGGCACATAGATCACAAGATATAAAAGTATGCGTGGCACCCAGATCGAATAATGCATGAATGCTCGTGTTATGAATGCAAATGGTACCTTCCACCACGGCGTTTGGATCAACCTCGACATTCAGCTCCTCGCCCTCAAGGGCATAAGCTCGTGCCTGGACCATCGGTCTCTGAGCCCCAGCTTGATATCCTGGAATCTTATCCAGGCATGCAAAAGCCATATGATCTCCTTTCCCGCAAATCAAACACAACTTTAACCTCTTTCGGCAATTGTTATAAGAATGGGTTGGCCATCCACAATAAGTACACGGTGGCTGATCGTTACGAGATCCCTTGGGAGCCGGTGGAGCCTGAGGTGGTCGTGGAACGGGTGCAATCTGACCTCCAATTCTCGGCTTCTTGAAAGGCCCTTTTTGTGGTGGAGCTGGTACATTCATCGGCCTCTTTCCCTTGTTAAATCCCGAGCCGGATCCCGACCCTTGTCCTTGGCGATAAACTGGCCTCCTAGCATTCACAGAATCTTCAACCTTTAAGGCTTTCGAAGTAGCCTTCGCCCAAGTGCTTGTATTAACTGCCTCTAGAGCTGTCTGGATGTCCGGTCCAAGCCCCTGAATAAACTGCATAGCCTTATGAAAGTCATCGCCTGCTATATTTGGTGCATAGCGGGATAACCTATCATACTCTGAAATATACTCGGCCACAAACCTCGATCCTTGCTTCAATTCGCACTACAAGAAATTTGCCGAAATCCGACGGAAAATTCCGAGGGAAACAGGCCGTCGGAATTCCCTCGAAATTCCTGAGGGAATTCCGACGGGATTCCGACGGAATTTGTTTTTTTTTTTAAAATAAAAATTAAATAAATCCAACGGAAATTCCATCGGAATTCCATCGGATTTTTTTAAAAACAAAATTTAAAAATAATATTAAATAATTCCGACGGAATTCCGATGGGATTCCCGTCGGTTTTTTTAAATATAAATTATAAAAATTGAAATTAAACAATTCCGACGGGCATTCCGTCGAAATTTCGTCGGATTTTTTAAAAATAAAAATTAAAAATAATATTAAATAATTCCGACGGAACTTTCCGTCGGAATTCCGTCGGATTTTTTAAAAATAAAAATTAAAAATAATATTAAATAATTCCGACGGAACTTTCCATCGGAATTCCGTCGGATTTTTTAAAAATAAAAATTAAAAATAATATTAAATAATTCCGACGGAACTTTCCGTCGGAATTCCGTCGGATTTTTTAAAAATAAAAATTAAAAATAATATTAAATAATTCCGACGGGATTTTCGTCGGAATTCCGTCGGTTTTATCTATGCTTAAATTGAATTCTTATGACGTATTATAATATTTGTAGTTATAATTAATATTTTCTTAGAACTCAATTTTAAATATAGTCTACAAAATTTATGATTTTATTATTTCAAATGATATATAAATATTTGTATCAAACTAAACCAATGAATTGATCTAGCTCAACTGGTTTAGCTTGGTTTCCATAAGGTCTTACTACCACAACGTCGGGTGTTCGAATCCCCAGGGGCGCATTAAGTTTTTATTTTTCCAGTAAATTCCGAGGGAAATTCCGTCGGAAATAATTAATTAAAATTTTTTTTTCCAGTAAATTCCGACGGAATTCCGTCGGAAATAATTAATTAAAATTTTTTTTTCCAGTAAATTCCGACGGAATTCCGAGGGAAATTCCGTCGGAAATAATTAATTAAAAATTTTTTTAAAGCAAATTCCGACGGAATTTCCCTCGGAATTCCGTCGGAATTTTTTAAATTTAATTTTTTTTTATGATTTTTGTCCCTCGGAATTCCGTCGGTTTTGAATTCCGAGGGAGGGTTTTCCTAAGGCATGTGTCCCGTCGGAATTCCCTCGGAATTCTGTCGGAATTTGCAGGATTTCTTGTAGTGTCGGTGAATTCTCTAAGCCTTCGAGTACGAGATGAGGGAGGGATAAATTTATTCTTGAATTCTCTTGTAAAAACTTCCCAATTAATCTCTTCTCCAGCTGCTTCCAAGACTATCCGTGTGCTTTCCCACCAAGAGTAGGCTTCCCCTTGTATCAAAGTGATGGTGCATCGAGCCTTCTCTCGGGACTCACATGGAATGAGCTCCCATATCCTCCAGACTTCTTTCAGCCACATTTCCGCTTGTATATCATTTCCCTTGAAAAACTTAGGAGGTCTTTAGTTCTGAAACTCCCTAAGTATAACTGAAATTGGTGCCTCGGGTGGTACGGCAGGTGCAGGTGGTGTTGGAGGTGCCGGTGGTACATAATCTCGCAGCCTTTGATCTATGATATTGATAACCGAGTTAACAAAGGCCTCTGCCGGCGGTGGTTGTGGAGGTGCAGGTGTAGGAGTACGATCACGATGATGACGACGTCCTGGAGATCTATCACGATGTCTACGTGGAGGCATACAGTCAATAAACACTGAAAATGCGTGCTAGGTTTAGTTTATGCATAATAATGCAATCAATTCCATCAAAATTCGAAATTAAATCAATTAAGCACAAAAAAGATGCAAATGCAACACATTGTCAATTAGTTCCTAAGCCGAACGACCTAGACTGACCCACACGACACGAAAGCCCGGGTTTTGCAACCCGAAGCTCTGATACCACTTAAGGATGTAGCACCCGAGCACAAGGTACCACATTCCCCACACCGAGACTCGACCCGAATATGAAACGAACACTCCATACCCGAGCTAAATCATGGTGAACGGGGACATACACACACTCTATGCTAGGCGGGACTAACCCTTAAACCATCAGAATCAGAGTTAAACACTAAAGTGGAAACAATAAATGAACATACATCATATATATATATACCATGAGCATCAAAGCTCCAAAAATAGATCATATACACCATTCACATGCCGTCACGGCCCAAAACAAGTACGCTCCATAACAATATTCATATACAATAATCATAAATAGTGTATGCAAGTGTAAGACCAAAATACAAGAGCTAGAGACAAATGCAAGACCTATGACTCGAATTCCCACCTAGCTCCCTGACACCTGCATAAAACAACTGAAAACCAAACGGGTTCAGTCCAAAAGGGACTGGTGGGTATAAAAACAGGGCATAACTATAATATACGACGATATTTAAACATTCACATGCAAGCTATAATCCCGAGTGAGGTTTTTAAAGAATTTCCCAAGTGGGTGAAATAGAGATCATCAAAAGGGATTATAATGATTCATTTACATTAGGTCATTATTGGCCCGGCGAGTGGGCGTGCATTATCTCCAACCAACACCTTGTGTAATTCATTTAAACATTCATTCTTTCTTTCTTTTCATGCATAACATTCTTTCGTGCACATTCAATAACATTTACACCTTCTTCCTCCGGGTTGGTGGCGGGTTTGCAAGGCCCGACCACCCATTCATTGACCAAAAGGGGTTACATGACTCCCCAGATGGCGCTCAGCGTCCATTCCTCACTACCTCCTAACGAGGTCCGGTTACGCCGTTCATTGGTGGAACTAGTGTGAGGGATCACCGTCGGCCCGTGCCTCCCCGGATAGCTAATCACACTAAGTCCCTGGGCCCCATTCGTGCATTCGATCATTTCTCACCAAAACATTAGGTATGATTCATAAAACAAGGCTTTACATTGAAAACATTTACTCTTTAAAACGACTCTCTATATATATATTAATTTTGGTCGAAAACTTTCACATTTAAGGTATATATAGGGTCATATATCTACATAGAAGAGAAACCCACCTTGAAACGACAAAAAAAGACACAAAAGCCTCACGGACCGGCCTCGTCTCCGACGGGATCAAAATCTGTGCAAGAAAGGTGAAGTGAGACTCAAAATGACCAAATAAGACGCTCGGCAATGAAATGATTATGATATGAATGCATAAAAGAGTATATTAGGTACTGAACATGTTCATGTGCACTATTAATGTCTTAAAGACATATAAACATTCATTCCATTCTTCCATGAAGCGTTCAAATTTGTTAAAGTTCAACATCTCCATAAATCATACTAAATTAGTCCAAGAAATTCAAATAACGATCATAACACGTAGTATAACATGTATACGTATCATACAAGTCATTAAATAAGGAATAAATAGCAATTAGGGTTCAAACTTAAGAGCAAAGTCCATACATGCGCACATTAGGAGCAAAGAAGATACATTGAAGCATAACTCGTAAAATATTCCACGAAAAATCATAAAATTTCATAACACTCAAGATAATACATGTTAGCATAGCATAGAAGTTATAAAAGAGGTGGAGGAGTATAAAACAAGCGAAGAAAAACAAGAAAAACGAAACCGGAGCAATAAAAAAAAACTGGCCAGAATTCACCCCCATCGATTTTTCCAAAGAGAAAAATCCACCCCCATGGATTTGGTCCAGACCTACTGACTCAAATCCACCCCCGTGCATTTGACTCAGTAGCTAAAAAAAACACTGCAACAGGGCAAAAAAACGAAATGGAAGCTACAAGGCACAAACCAACTCACATCTTAACCCAAAAGCATACAAATTCAAGTCATAAATTCACATATACATGCCTTAACACAATTAAACTTCAAGAATCCAAGGAATGCATTCAAGAATTCAATCATAAACTTCAATCTTCAATCATCATTAATGGCAAGTCATGAAGTCTCCAAAAACCAAGCAAACTAAGTCCAAAGTAACATAATTGCATTCATAAAGATCATTTATTACTCAAGAATCACAAAGAAAACTCAAAGAAATCAAGTTAATTCAACAAAAGAGCAAGAAACCTAACTATTCAACATCTTCTCCAAACTCCATGAAAACTTGCTCAAAATTGGGGAAGAATGGATCAAAATGACTCATAATGAATGTATAATACAATCCTAAGCTTACCTTGTGGATTAATGGAGGTTTCGAGGAGATTTGAGCTTGAATCTCCAAGGATTGGCTTGAGCTACGGGAAAACTGGAAAGCAGGGGAAGTTTGGCTGATTTTCTCCAAGTGAAGGGGGTTATCTCGGCTTGGGGTGGTTAAGGCTGGTTAGAGGGTTGAGTTAGGGTTCCAAGGAATCAAACTATGGTTAATTTGGTCAAGGTTTGAATAAGTTATGGCTTATTTAGTAAAACGTGGCAGTTTAGGCGTCCATTGCGTGTTTCGTTTGAATTTCGGAGGTCCAAATAATTTTGAAAAAGTATAAGGCTAAGTTCATTAAACTCAAATTTGATATACGAGTTCAACGAAGTTGACGAAACTCGAATCCGAGTTTCCTAGCTCAAGATATCAAACAAGGAACCAATGGTGCGCTAATTGCTCGTTAGCCCCCGTTTTGGATTCCAAAATCAAAATAAATTCATAACTCATGAAAATGAACCCGAAAACATGAAACGAACATATATCCATATTCATAACACATATAAGTCCAACATATTAAATTTTCACAAAATTCCGAATTTATTTCACGTAGAAACGGTAAGCAAACAATTCATACAAGAGCAAATCGTTCAAAAGTCATTTAAATTCAGATTCAAACATTTTCAAATAATTCAATTATTTCATAATTTCATATAATATAAAATAAATAATTAATAATGTAATTAAAAGAAATTAAATGCGCACGTAATTATCACATAATTCATACCTGAACGACTTGAAAAGTCGGGCCGTTACAGAACACAGACTCAGACTCCAAACACAACCACAAAGACGCACGGCTATGCTCACGAATATACCTGATGCAACATATAATCCATATTTATTCAATCAAGTCATTCAGAGCATATTATAATTCATATTACATATCCAGAGATGCATAGCTTATAAATTCATAACATTTATTACATAAAACAAATTAAGACATTAAGAATTCAATTCATATCATGCACTAATTCTCGAAAGGATAAACGCAAAATGCATAACAATTTCGCACGTAAATACATATTAACATATTTCACAATATTCAACAATTAACATACTTAAATAATTTATTCAAATCGATCATAACTCATACCTTGGGTAATTTAATTATTATGAGTCTCATAATTATATGAAAATTTTAGATCCTTAAATTGCATTAATATCCCCTAAACAAGAAATATTCTCAAGTAGATAGGCTTAAACGAGGCAAATAAATTCAATAAATCGTAAATCAAGATTTCATACATCGTATCATATTTCCTAGTATCATACAACTCATAATTTGAATTTATAGTTCATACAAGATCGAAATTACAATTAAAACAATTAACGACAATAAATACCACAACTTCAAAAATTCATATAAAATCAACCGGACATCCGATTGACGAACAGAAAGTGGCGTTGGACTCACCACAACCAAACGGACCTACTGTCCGAAAGTTGCCGGAATGCCACCACCGCAGCCGGCCGAACAGCCACCGGCCGCCACCGGAACACCTCCTCCGGTGGTCGAAAAAATCCCCGGAAGGACAGAAACGTACGCCTCGGCCTGCCTGACAAAAGCCCTCAACCAATTTCAGAAAATACCAAACACACCGCACTTCGTTGACGAAAAACCGAACTAAATTCCAAAGATGAAAACTGAAATTAAACGCTAGCCGTAAAACGAAAATGAAATCCGGGCATACCATTGGAAAGCTTGTAACGAGCCCTTCAAAAGCCCCAAGCCAAGTCATCGAAAAAAAAGCTGGAAAAAGGCCGCCGGTTCACAGCCAATCCGCCACTGGTTCACCACAGGTCCGCCGCCGCCGGCCGGTTCTTGGGCCGGGACCAACACTATCAGCTATGTCTCAACATTCCAAGCAACTTTCGTGAAGGAGCAACCACCAAAAACCCACCGGAAAAGGACCAAATCCGCCGCCGAAAAACTGCCGCTGCGCCACTCGCCGGTTCAGCCATCTCCGACCATCGTTTGCTCAAATCGACCCCGGAATCGGACTCAGCAGGCCAAAATACGTTGGAAACCACCAAAGGCCGGTCGCGAATCTCACCGGAACGCGGCGGAGCGAGGTGCTACATTGCACGCGCCACCGCCGCCGTCCGGCCACCGTTGGCCTCGCCGCTTGAACTGGAGTTGCACCGGGATGTCTCCTAACAGATGGGGTGGCGCGTGTCGGAGAAAAGTTGCCGGAGACCACCGCGAAGAGGCTGCGAAGTGGCGGCTCTAAGCCGCGCCACCTGCTGCTCGCCGTAGCCCCACCACCGCTGAATTTCAGGTCCCGATTCTTGTACCATCGTGTCGGGCTCTTCGAGTTGATAAATTTCCACTACTCAATCGTCGAATTTCGTCGAGAAACGAGTGAGAACGGACATGTCTGTGTTTTCACACCTCCAATGCGAGAACAGTGCCGGATCGCGGGAAAAAGAAGGCTGAGGCTGAGGCTGGAGCTGAAGTTCTGGCAGGCAAAACGAGGATCCGGGGTATATATCTCGGGTCCTCGTACGCAAAAACAATCGGAAAAACGGGCTAACGAAGTCAGAAATGGGCAAACATAGAGTCTACAAACTCATTTCGCTGCCCCGAACGCGAAGCATGGGTCAAAAAGGTCGAACTCTCGACCGAACGAGAAATGACCGAAAAACCCCTTTAAAGAGAAAATTGTAAACAAGCCCGTAAACTCTAAAAGAGTTCAAAATAGGGCCACACAAAATATAAAATCACATAATTAAACACATTAAAAGGTTGAAACGTGGCGTACCTTATAAATCGGACGAGCGGGATGTCATAAACTCCCCTCCTTCAAAAGGACCTGTCCTCAGGTCCTACTACTGAGTCGTAGAGCTTTGAACTGGAATACTTCAATCTATCTTCCGAAATCGTGTAGAGTCATAGCCCTGGCTGTGAAGTTTACTCCCACTGATTGCATTAACTCCCTACAGAGTTCCGTATCTACAGAGGTTTGTTCAAACACTTGACCGTTGGTCGCTTCAAACTCGTTCGATCCCCCACTAGACCACTGCACCCAAAGCTCGATACCGTCGGTTCTTCACCGGTTGCAAACCAACATCAGGCCACACAAAACTCAGCTGCGACAAACAAGAGAGAATCCCATCTCTCAGCACGCAAGAGACAAAGAGCCCCATCTCCCGGCACATCAAAATAGAGAACCCCGTCCCTCAGGCACAGAATTGAGAGAACCCCGTCTCTCAACCACGTAATCGAGAGAGCCCCGTCTCTCAACCTAAGTCTGGCAGACTTCCACATCTTCCAAACATTCTAGTTTGAGAAAATCCAGCATTTCTAAAACCCTAGATTCGAGAGAATCCAACATCTCCCAAACATCTAACTCCAAGAGAATCCAGCATCCCTTGCTCACATAATTTAGAAAGAATCTAACATCTTTCTATCACATAAATAGGGAGAATCCCACATCTCCCTAACACGTAAATAGAGAGATCTCAACAACTCTCTCTCGCATACAAGTTCACTTACTCAGCATTCTTACATACACACATTAAAGTAGCACTGAATGCAAAACATGGGATGCATGTAAAGTGTACCTTTACCCGACTGATATCGGTGTCCCTGGAGTATAGATTCATCATCCATGCCCAACTCAAGGGGGATATCGCGATGGAATCTCTGTAAAATAAGATTACAATATACTTGTGTATGCATGAAGGGTTAGTGAGAAATTAGGAAATTTTATAAATACTGAAGCACGAACAATTTACGTAAGCATGTAATCCATTCAGTTTACAAGAATTCACAACAACGATAAATCTCAAGTTATGGAAATTAAATCAATTAGCCACGTTATTACAATGAAGGCAGCATCACGTAACACACGTCGTCGCGCACATCAAGCAAAATTAAAATATAATTACTTATGAAATGCATGTGTGCAAATGCCATGAATGCTCAATGTACAGTTCACCGTAGTAGTGGAGTCGAGGTGGAAAATTTCTTTAACTTGAAAGGATAGTCAACTCCTTAACTGCCCGTAGTTCCAACTTCCCGTTCAAATTTTGCATTCTTTAGTATTTTCTTCGAATCCGCGGTCGCCAAGGGGTCTCTTGAAGTCCCAATAAAAGTGATCCATGGAGTCTCTTGAAGTCCCAATAAAATCCTCAATAATCGGGAATTGCTATATCTTCCAACGATGGAATCTCTCAGAACAATCAAGGAAAGATAAGCGGAGAATCTTCAAACAATCCTGCTTCACACACCGTCGTTGTAAATGATGTCCTTATCCTCAATATTTGGTGGAGTTGATCTTCAATGACCTCGGCACAAAATTCCATAACTTGCACAATTTTCCCCCTTTTCCTTTGTGTAAGTGTAACTACTCTGGTGGGTGTCTATATAATAGTAACTCGATTTCCTGCTTGGAATTCTCTGAATGGTACAAGTGCCTTGATCTCTTGTTTCCCTTGTATACAAACATCAACTTTTATTCACCCTATACCCCGAGTTTGTTAAATCAACTGTACACCTTCTGATCCACCCCTATTCAAATCCCAATGCAGCTTCCACTAAAATCAGCACTCGTTGGAACAAGTAAGGAAGTCACCTAAATATAACCACGAAACTAATGCATGCAGGATTAGGGATGTAAATGGCATGCACTCGTATCCAGCAAAGAAGGCAGTCAAGCACATAGAACAAATGTTCGAAATAATTATAGTTAATCCAAGGCATGATGCACGTGCTATGAATGCATGATACTTGTTTCCATAATATCATCATCTAGCTATTGTTGAATTCTTATAGAGATTCATTTGCTTTTCATCCAAGTAATCAGAAGATAGAAGTCTAAAATCCTCCTTCACAGCTTTGTAAAAGTGGTAAGTGTTGTCACGATCAACTCCAATTTTGGCATCGAGCCAACGCCCTACAATTCATAAATTGGATAAATATCTATGCATGTGGGTTAGTACGTGGGTATTTCAAGTAATGAAAGCAATTAAGAGCACCTAATTAATGCAGATGCAACAAGTAATTTACTAAAATTTAAAGCATAAAATGATAATTTTGCAAAAATCATAATCATAGTTTGCACACAATCACATAAGCTCAGACAAATTCATGCAGAAAAGTCAGAATTTCACATCAGACGTATGCAATGCACAAGTAGTCCTATGCCGTACGACCTAAACTGACACGACACGACTCCAGAGCACCAGTTCTGAACCCGGTAGCTCTGATACCACTTAAGATGTAGCACCCCAAACGGTGGGGCACCACACCCCCGCACTATGACCCGACACGTGGTACGAAATGGAACGTCCGCACACGCACCAAGTCATAGCGAACGGTTGACAAACGAAAAATCCAACCTAAGCTAGGCGGTACCTAAACCCCGTACAAGAAAAATATGCAAAAACCTGTATGCGGAAGCGAATCAAAATATGAACTAACAAAAACTTTAATCAACAAAATAAAGAAACGGGTTCAACTAATTCCATGAACCTGTCCTAACCTGTCCCGAATTCAAGCATACAACAAGGACGGGTTCAACTAATCCAAGCCCTGTCCTAACCTGTCCTGAAAATTCGTACATCAAAGCATAAACATAATCCTGTACAGAACATGCTATATACATAATTACAAACGGATGCAGATCAGAGATTCACAACTTAATCAAATAGATACAGGATCAAAAGATATGGACTCAACAGACAAGACACAAAGCCGCCTAGCTCGAACTCCAAGAACCTGAACCTGCAGACTGAAAACATAGGTGGGGCTAGGGTCAGTCCACTGACTGAGTGAGGGGGCTGAACTCACACACACTATACATAATAAGGAGCACAGCACGTTTCAAAAGAAAGATTGTGAACCGGGACTAGGGTTTTGCATACAAAAACCATTTTCCAAAAAAGAGCTCATATTTATACATATATATTCATATCTTCTTAAGTTTGAAAACTTGTAAGGATTCATAGATTCAGAAACGCATATGGATTCGTAAATATTCAAATGGATTCATAAATATTCAAATGGATTCATAAATTCATAAATTTACTCGTGTAAGTCTCTTATTGAATCGAAATCTCCTATCCCGTTTCATAATCAACATAACAAAAGAATACAAATACCCGGCGAGTACGGGTCTCCAACCTTACTCCTTAACATAAGATTCATAAGAAATCACAAATAAATTCAAATGCATAAGACTCATAAGATTCATATTCCCGTATTCCAACCTTCTCCGGAAGTCTGCACGCGGGTTACGGGCCCACATCGTGCAACTCGATATACGTGGGGTCGCGAACCCACAACGTACCTTCTCCGGCCTCAGCCGAAGGCTCAAAGCACCACGCCTTCTCCATCTCCCTCAGAGTCGCGTGTAGGTACTTCAAAGGAGCGTGTGCACAGGGGTGATAACCGGCGACCCCAACAGCCGCACCGGGTCTCCCTTACCCACACCTCCGAAACCCGGGGATTCAAATAGATTCAAATTGATTCACATACACTCATAGGAAGCATACCTAACTCACGAAACATAAAAACATAAGATTCATAACTTAAGAAACATTCCATAAGAAACATACCTTACCGTGCAACTCGGCATATGCTATACACATACCTCTCCGTGTCTTCCTAATTCATAATAAGCTGAAGGAGATCCATAGTTCGCTTGACGATACACGGTTTGGAGCATAGCCTCGTTGCAAAACCATTTTAAGCTTATATACGCCCATATGTATAATTTTAGAAGGATTCATATCCAATCGAATTAATAAAATTCATAACATATCGTAAGACACATATTTAATATACATATAGTATATATTCGCATGAGGGCTTGAAAACGAGCACATAGGGTTGTAGGTCGCTTTAACTAAAACAAAAATCCTAAAACCTCACCTTAGACCGACGAGAACGGAAAACACAAGCCAAGAAGTCCCACTGGAACCCAAACAGCTGACAGACACTCCCTGAAGAAACCCTGAACGACTGAACACACACAGAACACAGACTCAGACTCCAAACACAACCACAAAGACGCACGGCTATGCTCACGAATATACATGATGCAACATATAATCCATATTTATTCAATCAAGTCATTCAGAGCATATTATAATTCATATTACATATCAAGAGATACATAGCTTATAAATTCATAACATTTATTAAATAAAATAAATTAAGACATTAAGAATTCAATTCATATCATGCACTAATTCTCGAAAGGATAAACGCAAAATGCATAACAATTTTGCACGTAAATACATATTAACATATTTCACAATATTCAACAATTAACATACTTAAATAATTTATTCAAATCGATCATAACTCATACCTTGGGTAATTTAATTATTATGAGTCTGATAATTATACGAATAATTTAGATCCTTAAATTGCATTAATATCCCCTAAACAAGAAATATTCTCAAGTAGATAGGCTTAAACGAGGCAAATAAATTCAATAAATCGTAAATCAAGATTTCATACATCGTATGATATTTCCTAGTATCATACAACTCATAATTTCAATTTATAGTTCATACAAGATCGAAATTACAATTAAAACAATTAAAGAAAATAAATACCATAACTTCAAAAATTCATATAAAATCAACCGGACATCCGATTGACGAACGGAAAGTGGCGTTGGACTCACCACAACGAAACGGACCTATTGTCCGAAAGTTGCCGGAATGCCGCCACCGCAGCCGGCCGAACAGCCACAGGCCGCCACAGGAACACCGCCTCCGGCGGTCGAAAAAATCCCCGGAAGGACAAAAGCGTACGCCTCGGCCTGCTTGACAAAAGCCCTCAACTAATTTCAGAAAATACGAAACACACCGGACTTCGTTGACGAAAAATCGAACTAAATTCCAACGACAAAAACTGAAATTAAATGCTAACCGTAAAACGAAAATAAAATCCGGGTATACCGTTGGAAAGCTTGTAACGAGCGCTTCAAAAGCCCCTAGCCAAATCATCGGAAAAATAGCCGGAAAAAGGCCACCGGTTCATAGCCGGTCCGCCGCCGCCGGCCGGTTCTTGGGCCAGGACCAACACTATCAGCTACGTCTCAACATTCCAAGCAACTTTCGTGAAGGAGCAACCACCAAAAACCCACAGGAAAAGGACCGAATCCGCCACCGAAAAACTGTCGCTGCGCCACTCGCCGGTTCAGCCATCTCCGGCCATCGTTTGCTCAAATCGACCCCGGAATCGGACTTAGGAGGCCAAAATACGTCGGAAACCACCAAAGGCCGGTCGCGAATCTCACTGGAATGCGGCGGAGTGAGGTGCTACAGTGCACGCGCCACCGCCGTCGGTCTTCAGTCAGCGCTTGCGCCGCCGTCCGGCCACCGTTGGTCTCGCCGCTTAAACTGGAGTTGCGTCGGGATGTCTCCTAACAGATGGGGTGGCGCGTGTCGGAGAAAAGTCACCGGAGACCGTCGCGAAGAGGCGCGAAGTGACGGCTCTAAGCCGCGCCACCTGCTGCTCGCCGCAGCTCCACCACCGCTGAATTCTAGGTCCCGATTCTTGTACCATCGTGTCGGGCTCGTCGAGTTGATAAATTTCCACTACTCAATCGTCAAATTCCATCGAGAAACGAGTGAGAACGGACATGTGTGTGTTTTCACACCTCCATTCCGTGAACAGTGCCGGATCGCGGGAAGAAGAAGGCTGAGGCTGGATCTAAAGTTCTGGCACGCAAAACGAGGATCCGGGGTATATATCTCGGGTCCTCGTACACAAAAATGATCAGAAGAATGGGCTAACGAAGTCAGAAATGGGCAAACTTAGAGTCTACGGACTCGTTTCGCTGCCCCGAACGCGAAGAAGGGGTCAAAAAGGTCGAACTCTCGACCGAACGAGAAATTATCGGAAAACCCTTTTAAAGAGAAAATTACAAACAAGCCCCTAAACTCTAAAAGAGTTCAAAATAGGCCCACGCAAAATATAAAATCACATAATTAAATACATTAAAAGGTTGAAACGTGGTGTACCTTATAAATCGGACGAGCGGGATGTCACACTCTGGGCCCGTAGTTTCTTTAATTGCTTGTCTGTGGGATGGCTACCGGAAGGCACGGCGGAAGATCTCTTGGAGGCCATTTTAGGATTCAAGGAAGAAGAGAAGAGAGAGAGTTGGAAGATGAGTGGCGTACCTTAAGGATTTGGTGGAAGTGCTCCCTGGATAAGTTTGCTTGAGCGTTTCGGATGCCTGAAGTTCTTCACTCAAGGGTTTTTCTCTTGTGAATGGCGTGAAAAGAGGAGGAAACCGCCAAAGTCCCCACTTTATAGCAGCGGTTACCCAAGATCAAAGTTAATCAATCCCACGTGTTGGCTGATTAGCTACCATCGGGATAAGCGTGTCCTATTACCCTGTGGCGGTTACACGCCGCCCATTCTCAAGATTCGTGTCAAGCCCCTCAAAATTCAAAAAGTGCAATCATTGCGCTGACAGGGGGAGAAACCTAGTGTTTCCCGCCTAGGAGTCTCCAGAAGGCACGCGCAAGTGACCTCACCACCCCTTGGGTCGATGTTAACCCTGGGTCGATGGATACTGGCTCGAAGTCTTGGCTCGAAGGACCCGGCTCGGGCAGTTTACTACGTGACCCAGTTTCGCTTAGAGCAACGAGTAGCCCGTATTCCCTCTTTCCCTCATCGATCACAACGCCTTCCTCAAGGTCCGTCTCCACACGCTAAGTACCAACGGACCAGGTGTTATTCCCATGTGGCAGTTTGTGCCACGTCAGCCCATAATGCTCGACCCAGGCCAGTTGATTTTCGACCCAGCACTTGTGGGCAGCTGTCGTCCCGGAGTCCCCTTTCGACCCAGGGAAATGCGACCCAGTGGCCGATCGACCCAAATGCTATCAGACAACCGCAATTAATGTGCGTACCACCCCTACAAGCCGCATTAATTACAGCCGCGTCAAGTACTATACCCGGGTCTCTGGCGGAGACAGGGAAATAGTACTTTAGCCGTAAAAGTACTATTCCGGCCACCAAGCATCCTTCACCCACCAGACAAGGTCCACACCATCGTGGGGCTCTACTTGCACGCATTAAGGCCTTCATGGACCTATATAAACCCTTCTCCACCACCATTGGAGGTAAGCTTTCCTTTGCGCACTGAGCTCTTCATTTCAGTATATTCTCATTACCTAGTTTACTGACTTGAGCGTCGGAGTGCCAAAACGGGTCCAACCCCCCCCCCTCCCATTCCCCTGTTTTGGCCTTTGAGTTCACGTTTATCCCTTCTTTTCAGCTCAGGAAAGCATTAGAGTCTCCCGACTGTACAAATATCTTGGGTGATTGGGAGTCCTAATCTGCAGTCCAGCGTGTGCACCTCTCTTAGAGCCGCCAATAGGGTGTTGGGCCAACGCACCGGTCCTCTTTCCAATCGGACCTGGGCAACATCATTCCAGGAGGTGTGCTCTAGGCCGTTCCTCCCGTTCTTGTACTTCAAGAAAACGAATTTCTTCTTCCGGTCCACTCCATGGGAGGATTTCTCTGTGTCAAAAATCTTAATACCGTATCGAGATTGGAACTTCACAAATCCCCTTATGTTAGGGAAAACGGCCCCATCGACCAAGGCCACAAACAATTCAGCGAAGTGCTCCACACACTCTACCTGACCCAGGATCTTCATTAGCATTCTAAATGCCGTTATCATGGCGTGGCCATTAGGGAGCAATTCAACGGGGCTGATTTGACGATGATTGAACAACACAATTTGGAAAGGCTACAGGGGTAGCCTAAATCCATATTCAATCGCCTGCAATGAGATGGCGATGCTGTAGCACCCGGGATGATAGGCACCACATCCCCCGCACTACAAGTCTAGTCCACACATGAAATGGATAATCCAAGCATGAACCGGACTTATAGCAAACGGGGGACAAAATAAAAGCAACCTGGCTAGGCCAAAACTAACCCTGAACCAATTAAATCAAAATCCCGAATACATAGTGCGGAAGCAATAATGCCAAGCAAAAATTTCAATAATAGCCCCAACATATAACATTATCATAAGATGACTAAAAACAATTTCAACATGCAACCTATCCACGGGTTCAACTACGCATGCAACCTGTCCCGAATCCATATTAATAATAATTCATAATTGGCTCACAGGCCCAAATACATAAAGGAATTACAATTAAATCATAACAATGTAACATGTGACTCGAGTGTAAAGGTGTGACTCAACAAGAGAATTAAACTTGACCTCCGCCTACCAAAACCTGTAGGATAGTGTGAAATGGGAAAGAGTGGTCAGTCTCTACAAGACTGAGTGAGCAGGAGCGATACATAAATATACAAACATACAGATGCAAGCCATAAATCCCCGAGCAAAGGTTGTATTGGAAGTTAGTTCCCACGAAGGGCAAGAAAATAAATAAACAATGCACGAACTTTATGACTAATTCATATTAAATTCATTAGGTTCATAATTCATACATAATCATTAAGGCTCGGCGAGTGAGTGTGCATCATCTCCAACCAAAATCCGACCGTGTACGACACATTTCATTAATATGTTGAATACACGATCATGCAATACATTATAATACATGCAAGTCATAACATAAGACATAGTCGTTTGGGCAATCCCTGTCCCGGCCTTCCCGCACGGTGCATAATCATATCATAATATAAACATAATCATAAAATAAGTTCCAACCTTCTTCCTTCGGGTGGTGGACGGGTTTGCAAGACCCGACCGGTAAGGCCCCGATTTTCAGACAGTCAGGTACGCTCGACAAGTATGGGTTTCGAGCGTTAGGATTTTATTTTTTTATTTTTGTTTATTTAATTTAAACGTGCTATATTAATTTCTATAAATTGTATTTCGACATGAATATGTGATAAATATATGAAATATGTGTCAACTTGAGAATTCTTGTATGAATGGAATTTAATTGTTACACGAGTTAATTGTCCAATTTGTGTTAATTGCATGATTGTCCTTAATTGCTCATTTCCTTTTATTTAAGGACTAAATTGAGTGAAAATCTTTTTGGACTAAATTGATCATTTCCAAACCTTTGATACTTAATTGCATAGCTTATAGAACTTTAAGGATTTAATCACAAATATTGCTTTTTCCCTTAAATATATCGTGATATACATTTCTTCCACAATCATCATCTTCATTTCATGCCAAACCATACACTTTGCTCCCTTGCTCCACCGAACCAAAACCTCCAAGAAGGGAAGGGAAGATTTCATTAAATTCATCAAGTTTTTCAAGAGAAATTATGGTTTTGGGAGCTCAATCATCGTCCTTGCTTCATCTTCTTCTTCTATTTTCTTATAAGGTAAAGATGGAGATATAGGTGATTTCTTGAGAATTCTATATGAAACTAGGGTTATGATTTTTTTATAATAACTTGTCTATATGATGTTAGAAGCAATATTCTGAGCTTTAGGCTTGAATTCCTTGCATAAATCTTGAGAATTATGAGATATTATGATGAGTTTATATATGAGCTTAAGTTGGTGATTATGATGATTAAAGCATGGGTTGTGTGTTTATATTGAATATCATTGCTTCTCAAGCATGTATACATACTTCTTTTCATGAATTATAGCATTAGGAGTTGATTTATTATGATTATGATGAGTTTTGGAGGTGGTTCGTGTATGCTCTGTTCTTCTCCCCTGTTTTCTGTATCTTCTGAATAACGGGAACGGGCCTTCCCGTTCCCTTTATAATTGGGGAACGGCCGTTCCCATATTTTGAACAGGGTGTATGGCGGCGAAGACGGGAACGACCGTTCCCATTTTGGCTTGCAAGCCGGAACGGCCGTTCCCATCTTCGGGGAGCCCGACAGGCGGGAACGACCCTTCCCACTTTGAACTAAAACCTGGAACGGCCGTTCCCAGCCCTCTGGAAGTGCAGAAACTTTCTGCATAAAATGTAAATTTTTGCACTATGATCCAATGATTTATTTGACCCCAAATTGTTATTATATGAATGATTACATGCCAAAATATGACATTTACATGCTACATTGTTTATTGCATGATGTCTCATACTTGATCACGCCATGCGTCTTATATGAAATAATATACTTGAATTGTGGTCTCATGCACGTACATTGTCCCGTTTCTTGTCCAGTTATTCTCCAGGGTGGAGATTGTGGATCATGAGCACGTTCACGCATTCATGAGTCGTGTGTCGCCTGTCAGGTGAGGTTTAATTGCTAGTTATATAGAACCCGTATGCCCTTATGTGTTCTTTCGGCCAAAGGTAATTATAGTTATAATTTTATAAAGTCACTTATCATTTCAAGTCATGTTCATGAAAGCAAGCAAGTCATGTTTCGTGCATGTTTAGGCGAGTAGCATGACCGTTCACATTGGGCCCGAGGGTAGTGACTAGAGCCAACCGGGAAAGCAAGGGCTGACGGGTAACTCTGGCGCTATCCTCACCACATTTGGGGTCACCCCCGAATCCGCTAGGAGGTTAGCGGAGGAAGGAGCTCCGGGCTTAGGGATTCATGTACATTTGGAGTAAGGTTGGAGACCGCCCTCACTCGCCGGGGCCATATATTGATTGCATGAAAATGAGCAAGTGGTTAATATTGATAGTTATATTATCGGGCGAAGAATACTTTATCCTTAAACTCATAAATGTATCTTTTATAAATCTTTACCCGAGAATATAACTTACATGTTATCTGCGCTAATATATATGTAAACCCCTCACTCGGTCTTCACAGACTGACGCCTCCACCTTTCAGGTTATTGCAGGTGCATGCTAGGCGGGAGTCGAGTCGAGTCCAATTCATATAGTCGAGTCAACCATGGTTAGTGTATTTGGTTATTTGTTATTACTTATGGAATTGTGGTTAATACTATTGTTTTAGATTTTTGGAGATGATAATGTATTGATATGGAAGGCTAGAACATATTTTAGTTGGTAAACGAGAAATGTCATGATTTGATGAATGGACATATTTGATAGAAATTAGTTTATGCTTCCGCTTTACTTTGTTGCATGTATAAGTAATCCCGCCTAGCTTGTCGTGTATTGCATTGTCACCCGTTTGCTATAGGTTGGTTCATGTACGGAGTGGCCGTTTCGTATGTGGATTGATCTATAGTGCGGGGGTGTGCTACCTCCACGTGTCAAGGGGTGCTACATCTAAGGTGGTATCAGAGCCTGGTTGCAAAACCGAGGTTCTCGTGTCGTGTCATGTCGAGTCTAAGTCGTACGGCATAGGAACTTCTTGACAAATTGAGAGTCTTGCATATTATTTGAATGCTTTGATTTCCTTGAACTCTTTGAATTGATTGAAATTACTTGATAACTTGTGCCTTGCATTGATTTCTGCTATTAATTGCTAATTAATTGATTTTTGAATCGTTTGAAATTATTTGCTCGACGTGTTTTATTCCAAGCATTGATAAATTAATTGTCGCATTTTATATTAAATTCTCGCTGGTATTAATTATGTGACAATTACGTGACATGAACACGCTTCACCCACATGCATTTAATTGCAAAGTAAGTTGTGAGTGATAGGTTTTGGAAAGGTATGAATCAAGGCCAGAAGATTTTGAAGATTTGAGAGACTGATTGTAACGCCCCCACCCGTACCAGAACAAGAGGAGAGCGGCGTCTCAACCCCCGCACTGAAGCACCTCTCAAATAATGGTGTGAGCCATCACTCAAGAAATACTCCAGCGAACGGCTATCTATCAGAACTATACATGTACAACGATGTGGCTATGCAGCGGAAAATCAGAGTATTTTAAAAACTTTTCAAAACATGTGCGTGATGGCATGTAACAAGCAAGAACATATTGATCGTGTAAGAGAGACTCGGCATATCAGAACATATAACAGATTCACATATAAGTACCGATACAACAGAGTTCAAAATATCGGTAACAGAGTAGCAGAAAGAGTATAACGAAGATACTCAAGTATTCAAAAACATATACAGAAACATAAAGTGATGCAGCCATAAAACATATGCAGGACACAAAAGAGGAAGTAATACTAAGTCCTGACTGAAACAAAAATGACAATCTAGAGCTTCAAGATACCTCTAGACTGCGGCTGCAAGACCTGAAACCACGAGGCAAGAAAACGGGAGAGGTATTAGTCAAAAGGACTAAGCGAGGGAATACTTTAAAGAAAGTATTGAATTAAAGAACTTGAAGTAAAGTTCGAAACTGTTAAATGCAATGCTTTAAAGAAGAACTTGAAACAAGTTCGATTGATAAAACTCTTTGAATGCGATGCTGTAAAAGAATGCACGTTATAAAATATTTTCATGAATGCTATCACACGCGCACACATATGCTGTTGATGGTTCATAGTTCTTTCATAAAACGGGATAAGGGTAAAGTGAACTTTTCCAGATATGAACTATCCTTTATGAAACAGAATTTTGCCCGCAAGCTAGGTGTTAGTATGTAATTAGTGCTTAATTTGTCTTAATTTTCCCCTACATTTGACTGGATATGTGCTTAATTAAACCTAATTATGGCTTTGTAGGTTTATTGGAGCTAAAATGGATCATCAATACAAATCTGGACTAAAAGAATCGCCAAGTGCAGAAAATGAACTGAGCCATGATCTGAAGCCATGATCATCCCTTGAACTAAGTGGTGACGTAGCAGACACATCATCAAAGTTAAAAGTTGCGACTGATTTTCTATTTTTGGCGAACTTCAGCTACTTGCAGCTGCTTTATCAGTATTTGGCGTCTCAATAAGAATATTAGCAGGTCTTGGGATACCAAGAGTATTTAGCCTTGATTTGTGTGCCAAAGATTGGATTTCCAAGCATATAACCAAGGCTTTTGGTTAAGAAAAAAAAGTCAGCTTCTCTTAGGAGGAAAAAGGAAGTAACGTAGCAGCAGTAGCAGCTGAAGAACAGAAGCAAAACAGGGGACTTCTCCCCTGTTATGATCAGCAAGCAATTTCTTCCCTTTATTCTCTTTTTCACTTATGTTAATGCTTAGATTTGCATAGCTAGTTGAACTCTCTTGTTTAGATCAGCTGTGTTAGGTTATTTTCAGAACTGAAACAGTTGTTACTTGGTTATTTTGCAAGCATGTACAACAGCTAATCTCTCTTTTATCCTAGTAAAGTTGTTTCTTTGGTTCATGCTTTGGTTTTGTGAGATCTAATTGTGTTTATGCAGCTCTAAATTCTTGGTATATGCATGTATCTTGTGTGTATTGTTTGAACTCGTTTTTGGATGATTTTCTGATCAATTGTTATCTTGAAACTTGTTCTTATTGACTGCACAAATACTTGATCCGTAATTGTCTTGTAAATGTGCTTGAAGAGTCACACATCATTGATAGTTTATCACCATGTTTACTTGAGAATGATGAGATGCATGCGTAATAACTTAAACATTCCAAGCTTCTTTGAGTTTGTTGGTTAGGATCGGTATCCTTTTCATGGTCAATGCTATCACAAGGTTAAATCTTAAGAGCGTTTCTATAAGACTGCTTTTGTGATAAGAGAATGGTTAGTGAGCTTCTCATGATCATTATAAACTTAAGAAAGGATGAGGTGTGTAGAGCTTGTTACCACTATAGCCGGTCTATCAATGAATTAGAGTTGAATATTGAATCTATGATCGAACCAATGGCATGAATTTTAAGAACAACTTGGCTAGGATAATCCCACTTTAAATCAATTAATTTCAGTCACTTTGCATCAGCTTCCACTTGCTTGTTATCCTTGTTTTAGTGTTTAGTTTGTAGTTTGATTAATTACACAAACCCCCCCCCCCCTGTTGTGAACTCTTTCATGGTTTGTTCCCTTGGTCATTTTGGAATATATAAGAATTGCTAGTCCTTTGGGTTCGACCCTTTGCTGCTATACTCAATTTATTGCGTGTTGGAAAGTGAAGGTTTTATTTGGTGAATTCCAAGGTATGCTAAATTTCTTAAAGATCTTTGTACAAATAAAAGAAAATTATTGGGGAATGAAAAAGTGAGTGTAGGAGAAAATGTATCAGCTGTACTTCAAAGAAAACTCCCACCTAAGTGTAAGGATCAAGGTATGTTTGCAATTCCATGCAAGATAGGTAATTTAGGTATAAATCATGCTATGTGTGATTTAGGTGCATCCATAAATGTTATGCCTTTGTCTATCTATTCTTCACTAAACATTGGTCCTTTGAAGGGAACATGAGTTATTATACAGCTAGCGGATAGGTCCATTGTGCATCCGGAAGGTGTGTTGGAGGATGTACTTGTCCAAGTCAATAACTTAGTATTTCCTGCAGATTTCTTTGTGCTTGACATGGAAGATGATAAGATTTCAAAGTCTTCAGAATTGCTGCTTGGGAGACCATTTTTGAGCACAGCGAGAGCGAAGATTGATGTTCACGATGGGACATTAACAATGGAGTTTGATGGGGATCTCATTAAATTCAATGTTTATGAAGCTATGAAATATCCTACTGAAAATGTTTCAAATGTCTCTTCCATTGATGTTATTGATAATATGGCAGAAACCACCTCGAAATTGGATTATTATGATGAACTTTACTTAGCATTAGGTGACAGCCTATATGTTGATCAACTTAAGGAATTACAAGCTAAGTATGAAATAAAGGAAGACATTATTGATGTTGTTCATGCATTAGAAGCTCCCAAACTTGTTAAGCACAATGTCTCTTGCAATAAATTGACTACTTCTCATACTAAATTACTTCCCTCTATTGTGCAGGCCCCTGATTTGGAACTTAAACCGCTGCCATCACACCTTAAATATGCATATTTAGGTGATGAAGAAACTCTTCCAGTGATTATTTCAAATAAACTCTCAACTTTGGAGGAAGAGAAATTGATACGAGTTCTTAAAGAGTTTAAGGCAGCCTTGGGATGGACCATCGCAGACATAAAAGGCTTGAGTCCATCTACTTGCATGCACAAAATCATCTTGGAAGAGGACTGAAAACCAAGTAGGGAAGCTCAAAGAAGATTGAATCCACCAATGATGGAGGTTGTGAAGAATGAAATTCTCAAGCTCTTGGATGCCGACATCATATATCCCATTTCGGACAGTCGATGGGTAAGTCCGGTGCAAGTTGTTCCTAAGAAAACAGGTATAACGGTGATTGAGAATGCAGCTGGAGAAATGGTACCAACGAGAGTGCAAAATGGTTGGCGTGTGTGCATGGATTATAGAAGGTTAAATGCAGCCACCAAGAAGGACCATTTTCCCTTGCCATTCATTGATCAAATGCTTGAAAGGCTTGCAGGAAAGACACATTATTGTTGTCTTGATGGATATTCTGGATTTTATCAAATTCCCGTTGCTCCGGAAGATCAAGAGAAGACTACATTCACATGTCCATTTGGAACATTTGCATTTCGACGTATGCCATTTGGACTTTGCAACGCCCCTGCCACATTTCAGAGGTGTATGGTGAGCATATTTTCAGATTATGTTGAGGATATAATTGAAGTCTTCATGGATGATTTTACTGTTTATGGGAATTCATTTGATGCATGCTTGAATAATTTGGCCAAAGTTTTGGAAAAATGTCTTGAAAGCAATCTTGTTTTGAATTATGAAAAATGCCATTTTATGGTTGATCAAGGGCTGATTTTAGGACATATTGTTTCCATTAGAGGTATCGAGGTTGACAAGTCTAAAATTGATATTATAGAATCTTTGCCTTACCCCACAAGTGTGCGGGAGATTCGTTCTTTTCTTGGACATGCAGGATTCTATAGGAGGTTCATAAAGGATTTTTCAAAGATTGCACAACCTCTATGCAAGCTGCTGCAAAAGGATGTAGAATTCAAGTTTGATGAAGCTTGCAAAGAAGCATTTGACTTGCTGAAAATGAAGCTAACTTCTGCCCCAATAATTCAAGCACCTGACTGGAATCATCCCTTTGAACTGATGTGTGATGCAAGCGACTATGCTATTGGAGCTGTTCTTGGACAAAAGATAAATAAATCACCTCATGTGATTTATTATGCTTCAAAGATGTTGGATACAGCTCAAATCAATTATACCACAACTGAAAAGGAGCTTTTAGCTATTGTTTTTGCTTTAGATAAATTTCGTGCATACTTGTTAGGTACTAAAGTGCTTGTTTATTCTGATCATGCAGCACTTAGGTACCTCTTGAAGAAAAAAGAAGCAAAACCAAGGTTGATACGTTGGATCCTATTGATGCAAGAGTTTGATATTGAAATCAGAGACAAGAAAGGATCAGAGAACTTAGTTGCCGACCATCTGAGCCGAATCCTAGCAGATGCAGACTCCAATCCCATAAAAGATGAATTTCCAGATGAGCAACTGTTTTCGATAGCTGATGGTAAGCTAAGGTCATGCCTAACGCATGCCCCTTGGTATGCAGACATGGTAAACTTTCTGGTATCTAAAACTTTTCCTGATAAATTGTCTAGGTCTGAACGTGATAAGATAAAAAGTGATGCTAAATACTATGTATGGGATGATCCTTACCTTTGGAAGTTTTGTGCAGATCAAGTGATTAGGAGATGCATAAGCGAAGAGGAAATACACTCTGTTTTAAAATTCTGTCATTCTTATGAATGTGGAGGTCACTTTGGACCAAAAAGAACTGCAAGAAAGGTTTTAGAATGCGGATTGTATTGGCCTACATTGTTTCGAGATACATTCATGTTCTGTAAATCTTGTGAAAATTGTCAAAAAACTGGAAATTTGAGTTCTAGAAATCAAATGCCACTGTCCCCCATTTTAATTTGTGAAATATTTGATGTTTGGGGCATAGATTTTATGGGTCCATTTCCTAGTTCTTTTGGCAATAATTATATATTACTTGCAGTTGATTATGTATCTAAATGGGTTGAGGCAAAAGCCACAAGGACTAATGATGCTAAAACTGTTGTAGGGTTCATGAAGTCTAACATCTTTAGCAGGTTTGGAACTCCAAAAGCGATCATCAGTGACCGTGGCACCCATTTTTGTAATAGAGTGGTTGCAGCTTTGCTTAAGAAATACAACGTTACACACAGGACATCGACTGCCTATCATCCACAAACAAGTGGACAAGCTGAAATCTCCAACCGTGAAGTGAAATCCATCTTGGAGAAAACTGTAAATCCAAATAGGAAGGACTGGAGTTTAAAGCTTGATGATGCTTTATGGGCTTATAGAACAGCCTATAAGACTCCCATTGGCATGTCACCATATAGGCTAGTCTTTGGAAAGCCTTGTCACTTACCTGTAGAATTGGAGCACAAAGCATTATGGGCCATTAAGCAATGCAACATGAAGATGGATGATGCTGGAATACATAGGAAGTTACAACTTCAAGAGTTGGATGAATTGAGGAATGAAGCATATGAAAGTGCAAAAATCTACAAAGAAAAAACCAAAAACTTTCATGATAAGATGATTTCCAGGAAGACTTTTCAAATTGGGCAAAAAGTTTTATTATTTCATTCACGTTTAAAGTTATTTCCTGGTAAATTAAGGTCTATATGGATAGGACCTTTTGTTGTAACTGATATATTTCCTCATGGTGCAGTGGCTATCAAAAGCTTAGAGACTGGAAAAGCTTTTAAAGTTAATGGACACCGTCTCAAGCCATTTTATGAGGGATTCCAAGCTCATACAGTGGAGGAAGTCAGCTTGGACAACCCCACTCTAATGCATTAAAAATGCAAAGACTCCGTCTAGCCTAGGACATTAAACAAGGGCGCTTATTGGGAGGCAACCCAATCCCTTTTATTTATTGTTGCTTAGTTACAGTTTCTCTTTGTTTTTGTCAAGAGAATACTGTGATTTTTGACTAAGGACCTCTTTTTGTTTTGTTTGCAGATTTTGGCAGAAACAGGGCTCCAGGACCCAGACCGCAAAGGATGATCATCCCTTAGCCTCACAGTTTCAATAAATGAATTCAGGGAAGTCCTCATACTCTTAACTTTTCTTTAATTTAACATTGAGGACAATGTGAGATAAGTGTGGGGGGGGGAGTAAGAATTTGTGCATGTTGTTTTGCTGGTTTATGAATTTGGAATTTGTGTTTGAATGACTGTTTTTTTTTTTTTGTGAATTTGTGTGTTAGTTGATCTCATTTTATTTCTGCCAAGTTTGTTAGTTGTTAGTTAGTTTTAGCTCTTTTTGCTCAGGTCCTTAGGTCTTTTTGTGCATTTTGTGCAGTCTCTGAGAGGTTAAAATCTGATCATATGCAACATATTTGGATTTGAGAGCCTGTGAACAACAAAAAATTGGTTGAAGTAGCATGAATTTCCATGTTTGATTTTTGGAATTGAACAAACTTAAAAGTATTTTGGCTTTGCTAGAGAATGTTTTTGAATTTGGATTAAAGGATGAAAATTTCAAAAATTTGCATGCATTAAATTGAAACTTCATGTGTGAAAATTTGTGGAATTTTTGGGCTGTCTAAAATAAAGTAATGAGGCTGAATGATTAATGTCAAGAATGTTATTGAGGGTTCTGAATAAGGCTGCAATGCCATTTGCTCCTGAATAAGGCTTTTAAAGCCATTTATCTCTGAATAAGGCTGTCTCAGCCATTCGCTTGATGCATTTTTGCTCGTTTCACTCCGCTGGTCACCTGTAAGGCTAAATACAAATCATAAACTGAAAAACGGGTGACTATGAGTGATGCATTTTTATGCAGTCTAGGGATAGTCATATATTACCAAAGCGGTATTATGACACCCGAAATAGACAACACTTTGAAATTTGGTGTTAAGTGAAACCCTCACTTTAAGTTCATGAATCTTTTGAATTTAGACAGTCCGAATCGAACACACTTTGATCACATGATTGTAACTGCTACTTGGTAAAATCTGCATGATGAAATGAACTCTAAATTCCTCAACATACTCTAGCAAGTTAAGGTACTTAGAATTTGCCCTTTTCCATTTTGAAAGGCTGTGGAGACTTGTTATCAAACTCATTTTAGTGTTCACCTTTTCTCAATGATAAATTGTGGGGCTGTCATGGTTAGAGGATGATATCTCTCTCTTTTTGAAGTCTAGTTGCAACTGCTTGAGGGCAAGCATAGTTCCAGTGTGGGGGGATTTGTTAGTATGTAATTAGTGCTTAATTTGTCTTAATTTTCCCCTACATGTGACTGGATATGTGCTTAATTAAACCTAATTATGGCTTTGTAGGTTTATTGGAGCTAAAATGGATCATCAATACAAATCTGGACTAAAAGAATCGCCAAGTGCAGAAAATGAACTGAGCCATGATCTGAAGCCATGATCATCCCTTGAACTAAGTGGTGACGTAGCAGACACATCATCAAAGTCAAAAGTTGCGACTGATTTTCTATTTTTGGCGAACTTCAGCTACTTGCAGCTGCTTTATCAGTATTTGGCGTCTCAATAAGAATATTAGTAGGTCTTGGGATACCAAGAGTATTTAGCCTTGATTTGTGTGCCAAAGATTGGATTTCCAAGCATATAACCAAGGCTTTTGGTTAAGAAAAAAAAGTCAGCTTCTCTTAGGAGGAAAAAGGAAGTAACGTAGCAGCAGTAGCAGCTGAAGAACAGAAGCAAAACAGGGGACTTCTCCCCTGTTATGATCAGCAAGCAATTTCTTCCCTTTATTCTCTTTTTCACTTATGTTAATGCTTAGATTTGCATAGCTAGTTGAACTCTCTTGTTTAGATCAGCTGTGTTAGGTTATTTTCAGAACTGAAACAGTTGTTACTTGGTTATTTTGCAAGCATGTACAACAGCTAATCTCTCTTTTATCCTAGTAAAGTTGTTTCTTTGGTTCATGCTTTGGTTTTGTGAGATCTAATTGTGTTTATGCAGCTCTAAATTCTTGGTATATGCATGTATCTTGTGTGTATTGTTTGAACTCGTTTTTGGATGATTTTCTGATCAATTGTTATCTTGAAACTTGTTCTTATTGACTGCACAAATACTTGATCCGTAATTGTCTTGTAAATGTGCTTGAAGAGTCACACATCATTGATAGTTTATCACCATGTTTACTTGAGAATGATGAGATGCATGCGTAATAACTTAAACATTCCAAGCTTCTTTGAGTTTGTTGGTTAGGATCGGTATCCTTTTCATGGTCAATGCTATCACAAGGTTAAATCTTAAGAGCGTTTCTATAAGACTGCTTTTGTGATAAGAGAATGGTTAGTGAGCTTCTCATGATCATTATAAACTTAAGAAAGGATGAGGTGTGTAGAGCTTGTTACCACTATAGCCGGTCTATCAATGAATTAGAGTTGAATATTGAATCTATGATCGAACCAATGGCATGAATTTTAAGAACAACTTGGCTAGGATAATCCCACTTTAAATCAATTAATTTCAGTCACTTTGCATCAGCTTCCACTTACTTGTTATCCTTGTTTTAGTGTTTAGTTTGTAGTTTGATTAATTACACAAACCCCCCCCCTGTTGTGAACTCTTTCATGGTTTGTTCCCTTGGTCATTTTGGAATATATAAGAATTGCTAGTCCTTTGGGTTCGACCCTTTGCTGCTATACTCAATTTATTGCGTGTTGGAAAGTGAAGGTTTTATTTGGTGGATTCGGCAACCATCACTAGGCTCCTCCATCCTTACTCCAGAAAACATGATTCGGTAGAGTGTCGGACCAGGATCAACGATAATTCCACGTTTAGTAGAGTATCGGACCAAGATCAACAATAACCCCACATATAGTAGAGCATCGGACCAAGGTCAACAACAACTCCGCACATTGTAGACTATCGGACCAAGGTCAACAACAACTCTTACCAACACATACAAACATGCACCATCCTCCACCGGTTGTCACTTCGGGTAGCTAGCCCTAGGCGACCTGTAAACATGTAATGGGAACAGATTTGCTGTCCGTTCCCAGACAAATTGTCCTGACTTAACAAACCTCCTGTTAAAAGTCGGTGTCAATAGTCTAAGTGTGGCGGCCGGTATTGGTGATGTCGTTGGCGCTCACCTCCCGAGCATCACCTCCACACATAACCGCCGGGCCCAAACTGTAAACTGTATGCTTGCATTTAAGATTAGCAGTGACCAGAGTAACACTCCAGTATGCTAACTATAACATGTGAAACTGTAACTGTAACATATGATGCTGTCTGTAAAACATATGATTCTGTCTGAAAACATGTGATTCTGTCTGTACTTTGAAAACATATGCAAACATGTAACTGTCTTTGAACAAGAATGCAGAACTTTGGAAAACATGTACTGTTGATCAATGTATACTATTAAAGTATGAATGATCCTTTCAAGAGAATGTCCCGATAAAAGGGATAGTTCAAAACAAGGTTTAGCTTTGAATTTCAAAACATATGATACGATAGTATAATCGTGGTTCCAGTTGGAAAACATTTATAACTTCACCTCACCTAATAGTAACAAAAGGTAGGTAGACAGATTATGCGGTGCCCTGGGGATCCCAGTGCTCAACTTTAACTCCTGTAGGTGGCGTACTAGAGTGAGCTTAAGAACTAAGACCCACTACTAACCAAGATGCATATGAAATGCAAGAAACAAATGAACAAGGAACATGTAACACAAGAGAGTAATACCATTTAAGGTATTCAAGAAAGGTAACACACAAAGGAATACGTCAAAGTGAGTTACTCTTAACGTTAGACTATGATCTTACTATAACCGAGTAAGCTTTAGTCAAATTATGAATCCTATCGCAAACCTTAGGTAAAGAAACAAGTCCACGAAAGAAAACACATTTTAGACCCTGGATATGGAAACCCTAGGTGCAAATGTCTATAGAGAAAGCACAAGTTTTAATTCATTTTTACTATTTAAAAGCACTATTCAAAAGTACTATTCAAGATTACTATTCACGATAACTATTCACCGGTTACTATTCACATGTCGGGTCAAAGGGTCGGGTCAAACCCTTACTATACACACACCCACGCACACACGGTACACACACACACCATGCACGAACACACACACACACACGGCATGCACACACACACACACCCTAATTAAATTATGATCTTGATTATAACCTATAGTTTCAAGTTCATGTTAATATAATCAAATGTGATCTAGGTTAAAGGTATAACCTATAGTTAAGAGATCCAATTAAGGCATAAGATCAAGTTATGAAACACTAATCTATCTTAGGTTATAACATGTGACACTATTAAAGTGTTTAACATGATCAAGGCACTAATCCATTAATCCAAATCATACCATAAGCTCAATTCATAATTCAAGAGTCATATAACAATGTGACAACATGTCACAACATATCTCATATCATATCATATCATATATCATAAACCTTTAGGCATGTAACATGTAACAATTTAATTCCATATCAACATGTAACAAGTTGTGACATAATAAATTGTAAATCACTATTCCATTAGCTAACATGCATGAACATAATTCAAATTCCATAATCATGCATCAATTCTCATAATATAACAAGCATATCACATGATCATAGCATATACTAGAGCAATTCATAACATATTCAAGCATATACTAAACAATTAGAGCATATAAACAACTACACAAACATATCATGAAAACTATATAATAAATGCATAAAATAAAATCCTATATGGCTTAGGGAAGACCCTAAGACCCAACCTAAACATAATATAAACATACCATAACATAAAAACATAAACTAAACTAACATAACATAAACAAAACAAACTAACCTGGCTACAAGGGGAGGGGATGCCGACGGCAAGAGGGGAAAGGAGGGAGAGAGGAGTGCTTGTTAACACAAGACTTTGAGCAAGGATTCAAATGCCATGAGAGGGGTATATATAGGTGTTGGGAAGCCCCTCACGTTGCAATTAGAGAGGGCTTAAGGGTAGGAGAGCAAAACAAGAGTTCATCCACTTGTATCTTCTAGAAGCTTTAGGGATGTTGAAGCTAAAATGGGCTGCTGGGGGTATTTCTGTAATTTCGTCCCCCAAGGCTCGAGGATAAGTGGCTGGAAGTTTAACCATTCCGACGGCAAGAAAATTAGCTTCGTAACGCATATTCATTCATCGAAATCGGATTTACCGTTTGAAAGATACATTAGTTTTAGTGAATAAAAGTTTTGAGCTCGAAACTCGACATGAGTGAAAAACGACTTTCTAGAATGATTTTCAAGTCCGGATTGCTTCCAAAATTCAAGAAATAAATCGAGAAGCGTTTTGAGTCCAAAATCGACTATAAAACGTTTTACCGTTAAAAAGTTGAAAACGTAGGATGAATAGTGAATTCTCACGTACGAACGTAAGCTTCAAAATTTCAAGCTAGGGTTTGAATCAAGAGTTGTAAAACATCTCAAAAATCTTGAAATAGGTCAAGTAGTGCAAATCCGAAGAGAAAACATTTTCCGAATGAAAACCGTTCGTAAAAGGAATAGTAAACTAGGGTTTTCAAAAACGTTTTAAACAAAACAAAATTCCGGAATGGATTTCCAAGCCAAGAATGATTTCAAAAGACTCGTCTCGATTCAAGGATCGATTCGACTGTAACTTGGGTTGAAAAAGGTATCAGAATCAAAAGCTCATTTTCTGATAAATAGTAACTTTGGTCGGTAAGTTCCAAAAATACCCTTATGGTTCAAGAAAGACTTTCTGAGTTCGGGAAACAAGTTCAAACGATTGGGAAACATGTGTGATGAACCTCTAGGGTTCGAGTAGCAATATAAACAAGGTAGGCTCGGGTTATGAATAGTAAACTGTATCAAAGGTCAAGAATTCCCCCTTAAAGCATGTCAGATCATATACGAGCACAAAGTTCATGTAAGAATGCAATGCACGATGATTCAAAAAGTTGGATCACGGTCTATAAACGCTTTACCACTGCCTTAACTTACTGTTTTCATCCAGGCCATGTTTTGGGCTGTTACACTGATCAACCGTTCGAACCAAGTTGCAATTCGGTCAACCAAGAATGGACACCGGAACCGAGCTCAATACTTCTACGGTGCCAGGTTCTTCAATGCATTCATAAGCACGTGCATCATAATCGTTAATTAAATTGCTTCTCATTTGTAAACCTTGTTCTAATTATATTCGAACCTTCCTACTTGATGCCTTGAGTATCTATTCAAATTATTTACATTACTTACATTCCTTTATTTATACATATAACTTCAAAGTGATATAATTACTCCAACGTGTTGCATTTTAAATTATGCATAAGGTAGGTCGTAACACTTAGACCATCATGCATTATCCAGTGTTTATTGCTAATAGGCTCTTCCTATACTCTGCACAAACCTTGCCTCCACTCCTACCAACTTGAATTTAAAGAAGAGATTTCTGAATCATTGGGTATCATGTTGAGAACGAGGTCATTTGATTTTGCTTGAAGTTTAGGAATGTTTGGGGCTGTGAGAATTTATCGATCCAGGATTCCGTAGAAGCAGGTACGATGTAGATATTTGGAAAAATTTTGGAAATTGGGGAAATGATGATAAGTTCAAGTAGATAAAAGTTCAGTGAGTCTGTCAACCTTCAGAAATTATTCAGCATTTTGGGGATTCAGTAGGGGTAGGAGAAAGAACTTTTCTTGCTTTGGATCAGGGTGTTAATTTGGCAAATATCAACTCTAGAAGCAGTAGGTGGTAAGTACGGGATATGACATTTTCACGAATAGCAGAAGGGTTGTGGGATGCTGGAAATTTTAATATCAAATCAGGGTGGTGGCAGTCGGGGAACTTCAAGTTGGGTATGTCATTAACAGAAAAGATTGGAAAAGAACCATTAATCAAAATCTTGACTAATAACAAGTAGGACGAGGAAAAGGTTACGGGAATTGAATCAACAGAGAAGCTTGCAAGTGGGAAAGGACAGAATGAATCTAAAGAATAAGAAAATTTCTATTTTCTTAAGGGGGAGAGTCGGCCTGAGAATAAAATTAAAATCCGAAATTTTATAGTATTCGGGAGAGTTGGAATTGAGAAAACCGATTCTTCATAGAATCCTCTATCAGAACCATGTGAAAGAAGTTTTCAATAATCTGAACCTTCCCTACCTCATATACAAAGAAAAGTTCCATCATCGACAGTACCTTTGTCCATTATCATTTTCAAGAAAGTGGGTACACCGTCTGCAGTTCTTTGGTTGCCTCGGGATATCAGTTGACTCATTAAATAGGAAGGATTCAGTTGGGTAATATTCGGAATTAATCTCAAGTTTAGTAGGATAACTCCGACAAGAGTTTTCTTACGAAGTTATTAATTATATCCTAGAGATGCCTGTAAATGCACACCTTGCTTTCATCCGGGCTGTCGCCGTCACCTCCATAAATATACCAGTTTACCTTGAACACTTCAGAAGGATGGAGGGTTGAGCAATCCTTTCTTTCAAGATATTTCGTAAAGTTGTTGGGTATGTTATCAAATTTCATGAATCAAATGAAAGACTCTTCACTAGGACTTGATTTCGTCAGTGTCTAGGCAAGTGTGCGGGCTGGGGGTACTCTCATGGAATAACGACTGGGATTTCCTTCTGTATTAAATAATTGCCGTGTTAGTTGCTAAGGGAATTGGGGCTCAGCTCTCGGATTTCAAATAAAGGGTTAAGATCTGTGCTTCAGGAAAATGTTTTACTTTGATTACCGAAGTATAGAAAATGGTAAAACCTGTTCTCTCTGTTGTCGGATAAGAGCTTGTCTGGAGCATAAAGTTAGTCTTTTAAGCTTGAATATACAATTATTCCATGATAAGAAATCTCGGGTTGTTCTCAATTTCAAAACCCGCAAGTGGATATTGTAATTAAAGTAAAGAATGGTACGACCGGTAAATCTGGGATTACCATTGGTCTGAAGATATGGTGATTAATGATGATTTACAGATTATATTACAAAATAGCACGAGGACAGAGATGGCTATCAAGAATGGGAATATTGAACCGTAGTGGCACCAAGTGGAAAGAAATCGCAATTAAAAGAATCAAGAATTCAGCCGAGTTATTTCAACCTCGGAACTTCAATCCTCGGTGAACGGTACACTTAATCATGCATACCACGTGCATCATTATTTTATTACTATCTGTTTATTATTATTTGTCATTCTTGTATACGATTCATTGTTTATTATCAATTGTTTATGTGAACTAATAGTTGTATAAATGACAACTTTATTTGATTCTTGTGTTACTTGTAAATATTTATCTAAGTGCTCGCTTGAACTTTTATTTCGTGTTCGTGAGAGACGAGGATTCTCTCAGGATTGTCAAGAGAGACGGGGTTCTCTTGTTATTTGCTCGAGAGATGGGGTTCTCTCGTTAATTGTTTGAGAGTCGGGGCACTCTCACTATTCTTAATCACTTGGCAACTTGTTCTAGTGGAAGGTAGATTTTCTTACAAGTGTTTAGGCTCCGGAAAGTTGAGGGTCGTGATTTCATATATTGGAGAACCTTATGGATCGAAGAGCTCTTTCGAACTAATCCCTGATGGGGAGTAGCTAAACCGCGTGGGATGAACACGTAAGAGCCAATTAAATTCCAGGAATTCAGGACATGGAATCCGAGGATGGATTCTCTTAAGGGGGAGAGAGTTGTAACGCCCCGATTTTCAGACAGTCAGGTACGCTCGACACGTGTGGGTTTCGAGCGTTAGGATTTTATTTTATTATTTTCGTTTATTTAATTTAAACGTGCTATATTAATTTCTATAAATTTTATTTCGACATGAATATGTGAAAATATATGAAATATGTGTCAACTTGAGAATTCTTGTATGAATGGAATTTAATTGTTACATGAGTTAATTGTCCAATTTGTGTTAATTGCATGATTGTCCTTAATTGCTCATTTCCTTTTATTTGAGGACTAAATTGCGTGAAAATCTTTTTGGACTAAATTGATCATTTCCAAACCTTTGATACTTAATTGTATAGCTTATAGAACTTTAAGGATTTAATCACAAATATTGCTTTTTCCCTTAAATATATCGTGATATACATTTCTTCCACAATCATCATCTTCATTTCATGCCAAACCATACACTTCGCTCCCTTGCTCCACCGAGCCAAAACCTCCAAGAAGGGAAGGGAAGATTTCATTAAATTCATCAAGTTTTCCAAGAGAAATTATGGTTTTGGGAGCTCAATCATCGTCCTTGCTTCATCTTCTTCTTCTATTTTCTTCTGAGGTAAAGATGGAGATATAGGTGATTTCTTGAGAATTCTATATGAAACTAGGGTTATGATTTTTATATAATAACTTGTCTATATGATGTTAGAAGCAATATTCTGAGCTTTAGGCATGAATTCCTTGCATAAATCTTGAGAATTATGAGATGTTATGATGGGTTTATATATGAGCTCAAGTTGGTGATTATGATGATTACAGCATGGGTTGTGTGTTTATATTGAATATCATTGCTTCTCAAGCATGTATACATACTTCTTTTCTTGAATTATAGCATTAGGAGTTGATTTATTATGATTATGATGAGTTTTGGAGGTGGTTCGTGTATGCTCTGTTCTTCTCCCCTGTTTTCTGTATCTTCTGCATAACGGGAACGGGCCTTCCCGTTCCCGTTGTAATTGGGGAACGGCCGTTCCCATATTTTGAACAGCGTGCATGGCGGTGAGGACGGGAACGACCGTTCCCATTTTGGCTTGCAAGCCGGAACGGCCGTTCCCATCTTCGGGGAGCCCGACAGGTGGGAACGACCCTTCCCACTTTGAACTAAAACCTGGAACGGCCGTTCCCAGCCCTCTGGAAGTGCAGAAACTTTCTGCATAAAATGTAAATTTTAGCGCTATGATCCAATGATTTATTTGACCCCAAATTGTTATTATATGAATGATTACATGCCAAAACATGATATTTACATACTACATTGTTTATTGCATGATGTCTCGTACTTGATCATGCCATGCGTCTTATATGAAATAATATGCTTGAATTGTGGTCTCATGCACGTACATTATCCCGTTTCTTGTCCAGTTATTCTCCAGGGCGGAGATTGTGGATCATGAGCACGTTCACGCATTCACGAGTCGTGTATCGCCTATCAGGTGAGGTTTAATTGCTAGTTATATAGAACCCGTATGCCCTTATGTGTTCTTTCGGCCAAAGGTAATTATAGTTATAATTTTATAAAGTCACTTATCATTTCAAGTCATGTTCATGAAAGCAAGCAAGCAAGCAAGCCATGTTTCGTGCATGTTTAGGCGAGTAGCATGACCGTTCACGTTGGGCCCGAGGGTAGTGACTAGAGCCAACCGGGAAAGCAAGGGCTGACGGGTAACTCTGGCGCTATCCTCACCACATTTGGGGTCACCCCTGAATCCGCTAGGAGGTTAGCGGAGGAAGGAGCTCCGGGCTTAGGGATTCATGGACCCTCTGCTCAACACGCATGGATGATGGGGCCTTGCAATCCCATCATCAACCGGAGGAAGAAGGAGACTGGGGACGGGTCCGGCACCACGGATTGTCCTCGGGTTATTGCATGATTTTCCATTCCACGAACGTGTTATATGATTACACTATTGCTCGATTGCACGGTAATTGAATTGCATGATCGCCTATTAATTAACAAGCAAGCAAGCATGTTTTCATGTACATTTGGAGTAAGGTTGGAGACCGCCCTCACTTGCCGGGGCTATATATTGATTGCATGAAAATGAGCAAGTGGTTAATATTGATAGTTATATTCTCGGGCGAAGAATACTTTATCCTTAAACTCATAAATGTATCTTTTATAAACCTTTACCCGAGAATATAACTTGCATGTTATCTGCGCTAATATATATGTAAACCCCTCACTCGGTCTTCACAAACTGACGCCTCCACCTTTCAGGTTATTGCAGGTGCACGCTAGACGCGAGTCGAGTCGAGTCCAGTTCATGTAGTCGAGTCAACCATGGTTCGTGTATTTGGTTATTTGTTATTACTTATGGAATTATGGTTAATACTATTGTTTTATATTTTTGGAGATGATAATGTATTGATATGGAAGGGTAGAACATATTTTAGTTGGTAAACGAGAAATGTCATGATTTGATGAATGGACATATTTGATAGAAATTAGTTTATTCTTCCGCTTTACTTTGTTGCATGTATAAGTAATCCCGCCTAGCTTGTCGTGTATTGCATTGTCACCCGTTTGCTACAGGTTGGTTCATGTACGGAGTGGCCGTTTCGTATGTGGATTGATCTATAGTGCGGGGGTGTGGTACCTCCACGTGTCAAGGGGTGCTACATCTAAGGTGGTATCAGAGCCTGGTTGCAAACCCGAGGTTCTCGTGTCGTGTAATGTCGGGTCTAGGTCGTACGGTATAGGAACTTCTTGACAAATTGAGAGTCTTGCATATTATTTGAATGCTTTGATTTCCTTGAACTCTTTGAATTGATTGAAATTACTTGATAACTTGTGCCTTGCATTGATTTCTGCTATTAATTGCTAATTAATTGATTTTTGAATCGTTTGAAATTATTTGCCCAATGTGTTTTATTCCAAGCATTGATAAATTAATTGTTGCATTTTATATTAAATTCTCGCTGGTATTAATTATGTGACAATTACGTGACATGAACACGCTTCACCCACATGCATTTAATTGCAAAGTGAGTTATGAGTGATAGGTTTTGGAAAGGTATGAATCAATGCCAGAAGATTTTGAAGATTTAAGAGACTGATCAACCGTTCGAACCAAGTTGCAATTCGTTCAACCAAGAATGGACACCGGAACCGAGCTCAATACTTCTACGGTGCCAGGTTCTTCAATGCATTCATAAGCATGTGCATCATAATCGTTAATTAAATTGCTTCTCATTTCTAAACCTTGTTCTAATTATATTCGAACCTTCCTACTTTATGCCTTGAGTATCTATTCAAATTATTTACATTACTTACATTCCTTTATTTATACGTATACCTTCAAAGGGATATAATTGCTCCGACGTGTTGCATTTTAAATTATACATAAGGTAGGCCGTAACACTTTAACCATCATGCATTATCCAGTGTTTATTGCTAATAGGCTCTTCCTATACTCTGCATAAACCTTGCCTCCACTCCTACCAACTTGAATTTAAAGAAGAGATTTCTGAATCATTGGGTATCATGGTGAGAACGAGGTCATTTGATTTTGCTTGAAGTTTTGGAATGTTTGGGACTGTGAGAATTTATCGATCCAGGATTCCGTAGAAGCAGGTACGATATAGATATTTGGAAAAATTTTGGAAATTGGGGAAATGATGATAAGTTCAAGCAGATAAAAGTTCAGTGGGTCTTTCAACCTTCAGAAATTATTCAGCATTTTGGGGATTCAGTAGGGGTAGGAGAAAGAACTTTTCTTGCTTTGGATCAGGGTGTTAATTTGGCAAATATCAACTCTAGAAGCAGTAGGTGGTAAGTACGGGATATGACATTTTCACGAATAGCAGAAGGGTTGTGGGATGCTGGAAATTTTAATATCAAATCAGGGTGGTGGCAGTCGGGGAACTTCAAGTTGGGTATGTCATTAACAGAAAAGATTGGAAAAGAACCATTAATCAAAATCTTGACTAATAACAAGTAGGACGAGGAAAAGGTTACGGGAATTGAATCAGCAGAGAAGCTTGCAAGTGGGAAAGGACAGAATGAATCTAAGGAATAAGAAAATTTCTATTTTCTTAAGGGGGAGAGTCGGCCTGAGAATAAAATTAAAATCCGAAATTTTATAGTATTCGGGAGAGTTGGAATTGAGAAAACCGATTCTTCATGGAATCCTCTATCAGAACCATGTGAAATAAGTTTTCAATAATCTGAACCTTCACTCCCTCTTATACAAAGAAAAGTTCCATCATCGACAGTACCTTCGTCCATTATCATTTTCAAGAAAGTGGGTACACCGTCTGCAGTTCTTTGGTAGCCTCAGTATATCAGTTGACTCAGTAAATAGGAAGGAGTCAGTTGGGTAATATTCGGAATTAATCTCAAGTTTAGTAGGATAACTCCGACAAGAGTTTTCTTACGAAGTTATTAATTATATCCTAGAGATGCCTGTAAATGCACACCGTGCTTTCATCCGGGCTGTCGCCGTCGCCTCCATAAATATACCAGTTTACCTTGAACACTTCAGAAGGATGGAGGGTTGAGCAATCCTTTCTTTCAAGATATTTCGTAAAGTTGTTGGGTATGTTATCAAATTTCATGAATCAAATGAAAGACTCTTCACTAGGACTTGATTTCGTCAGTGTCTAGGCAAGTGTGCAGGCTGGGGGTACTCTCATGGAATAACGACTGGGATTTCCTTCCGTATTAAATAATTGCCGTGTTAGTTGCTAAGGGAATTGGGGCTCAGCTCTCGGATTTCAAATAAAGGGTTAAGATTTGTGCTTCAGGAAAATGTTTTACTTTGATTACCGAAGTATAGAAAATGGTAAAACCTGTTCTCTCTGTTGTCGGACAAGACCTTGCCTGCAGCATAAAGTTAGTGTTTTAAGCTTGAATATACAATTATTCCATGACAAGAAATCTCGGGTTGTTCTCAATTTCAAAACCCGCAAGTGGATATGGTAATTAAAGTAAAGAATGGTGCGACCAGTAAATCTGGGATTACCACTGGTCTGAAGATATGGTGATTAATGATGATTTACAGATTATGTTACAAAATAGCACGAGGACAGAGATGGCTATCAAGAATGGGAATATTGAACCGTAGTGGCACCAAGTGGAAAGAAATCGCAATTAAAAGAATCAAGAATTCAGTCGAGTTATTTCAGCCTCGGAACTTCAATCCTCGGTGAACGGTACACTTAATCATGCATACCACGTGCATCATTATTTTATTTCTATCTGTTTATTATTATTTGTCATTCTTGTATACGATTCATTGTTTAGTATCAATTTTTTATGTGAACTAATAGTTGCATAAATGACAGTTTTATTTGATTCTTGTGTGTTACTTGCAAATATTTATCTAAGTGCTCGCTTGAACTTTTATTTCGTGTGCGTGAGAGACGAGGATTCTCTCAGGATTGTCAAGAGACGGGGTTCTCTTGTTATTTGCTCGAGAGACGGGGTTCTCTCGTTAATTGTTTGAGAGTCGGGGCACTCTCACTATTCTTAATCACTTGGCAACTTGTTCTAGTGGAAGGTAAATTTTCTTACAAGTGTTTAGGCTCCGAAAAGTTGAGGGTCGTGATTTCATATATTGGAGAACCTTATGGATCGAAGACCTCTTTCGAACTAATCCCTAACGTGGAGTAGCTAAACCGCGTGGGATGAACACGTAAGAGCTAATTAAATTCCAGGAATTCAGGACATGGAATCGGAGGACGGATTCTCTTAAGGGGGAGAGAGTTGTAACGCCCCGATTTTCAGACAGTCAGGTACACTCGACACGTGTGGGTTTCGAGCGTTAGGATTTTATTTTATTATTTTCGTTTATTTAATTTAAACGTGCTATATTAATTTCTATAAATTGTATTTCGACATGAATATGTGAAAATATATGAAATATGTGTCAACTTGAGAATTCTTGTATGAATGGAATTTAATTGTTACATGAGTTAATTGTCCAATTTGTGTTAATTGCATGATTGTCCTTAATTGCTCATTTCCTTTTATTTAAGGACTAAATTGCGTGAAAATCTTTTTGGACTAAATTGATCATTTCCAAACCTTTGATACTTAATTGCATAGCTTATAGAACTTTAAGGATTTAATCACACATATTCCTTTTTCCCTTAAATATATTGTGATATACATTTCTTCCACAATCATCATCTTTATTTCATGCCAAACCATACACTTTGCTCCCTTGCTCCACCGAACCAAAACCTCCAAGAAGGGAAGGGAAGGTTTCATTAAATTCATCAAGTTTTCCAAGAGAAATTATGGTTTTGGGAGCTCAATCATCATCCTTGCTTCATCTTCTTCTTCTATTTTCTTCTAAGGTAAAGATGGAGATATAGGTGATTTCTTGAGAATTCTATATGAAACTAGGGTTATGATTATTATATAATAACTTGTCTATATGATGTTAGAAGCAATATTCTAAGCTTTAGGCATGAATTCCTTGCATAAATCTTGAGAATTATGAGATATTATGATGAGTTTATATATGAGCTCAAGTTGGTGATTATGATGAAAAAAGCATGGGTTGTGTGTTTATATTGAATATCATTGCTTCTCAAGCATGTATACATACTTCTTTTCATGAATTATAGCATTAGGAGTTGATTTATTATGATTATGGTGAGTTTTGGAGGTGGTTCGTGTATGCTCTGTTCTTCTCCCCTGTTTTCTGTATCTTCTGCATAACGGGAACGGCCGTTCCCATATTTTGAACAGCTTGCATGGCGGCGAGGACGGGAACGACCGTTCCCATTTTGGCTTGCAAGCCGGAACGGCCGTTCCCATCTTCGGGGAGCCCGACAGGCGGGAACGACCCTTCCCACTTTGAACTAAAACCTAGAACGGCCGTTCCCAGCCCTCTGGAAGTGCAGAAACTTTCTGCATAAAATGTAAATTTTAGCGCTATGATCCAATGATTTATTTGACCCCAAATTGTTATTATATGAATGATTACATGCCAAAACATGATATTTACATGCTACATTGTTTATTGCATGATGTCTCGTACTTGATCACGCCATGCGTCTTATATGAAATAATAAGCTTGAATTGTGGTCTCATGCAAGTACATTGTCCCGTTTCTTGTCTAGTTATTCTCCACGGCGGAGATTGTGGATCATGAGCACGTTCACGAATTCACGAGTCGTGTGTCGCCTATCAGGTGAGGTTTAATTGCTAGTTATATAGAACTCGTATGCCCTTATGTGTTCTTTCGGCCAAAGGTAATTATAGTTATAATTTTATAAAGTCACTTATCATTTCAAGTCATGTTCATGAAAGCAAGCAAGCAAGCAAGCCATGTTTCGTGCATGTTTAGGCGAGTAGCATGACCGTTCACGTTGGGCTCGAGGGTAGTGACTAGAGCCAACCGGGAAAGCAAGGGCTGACGGGTAACTCTGGCGCTATCCTCACCACATTTGGGGTCACCCCTGAATCCGCTAGGAGGTTAGCGGAGGAAGGAGCTCCGGGCTTAGGGATTCATGTACCCTCTGCTCAACACGCATGGATGATGGGGCCTTGCAATCCCATCATCAACCGGAGGAAGAAGGAGACTGGGGACGGGTCCGGCACCACGGATTGTCCTCGGGTTATTGCATGATTTTCCATTCCATGAACGTGTTATATGATTACACTATTGCTCGATTGCACGGTAATTGAATTGCATGATCGCCTATTAATTAACAAGCAAGCAAGCATGTTTTCATGTACATTTGGAGTAAGGTTGGAGACCGCCCTCACTCGCCGGGGCCATATATTGATTGCATGAAAATGAGCAAGTGGTTAATATTGATAGTTATATTCTCGGGCGAAGAATACTTTATCCTTAAACTCATAAATGTATCTTTTTATAAACCTTTACCCGAGAATATAACTTGCATGTTATCTGCGGTAATATATATGTAAACCCCTCACTCGGTCTTCACAGACTGACGCCTCCACCTTTCAGGTTATTGCAGGTGCACGCTAGGCGCGAGTCGAGTCGAGTCCAGTTCATGTAGTCGAGTCAACCATGGTTCGTGTATTTGGTTATTTGTTATTACTTATGGAATTGAGGTTAATACTATTGTTTTATATTTTTTGAGATTATAATGTATTGATATGGAAGGCTAGAACATATTTTAGTTGGTAAACGAGAAATGTCATGATTTGATGAATGGACATATTTGATAGAAATTAGTTTATTCTTCTGCTTTACTTTGTTGCATGTATAAGTAATCCCACCTAGCTTGTCGTGTATTACATTGTCACCCGTTTGCTACAGGTTGGTTCATGTACGGAGTGGCCGTTTCGTATGTGGATTGATCTATAGTGCGGGGGTGTGGTACCTCCACGTGTCAAGGGGTGCTACATCTAAGGTGGTATCAGAGCCTGGTTGCAAACCCGAGGTTCTCGTGTCGTGTCATGTCGGGTCTAGGTCGTACGGCATACGAACTTTTTGACAAATTGAGAGTCTTGCATATTATTTGAATGCTTTGATTTCCTTGAACTCTTTGAATTGATTGAAATTACTTGATAACTTGTGCCTTGCATTGATTTCTGCTATTAATTGCTAATTAATTGATTTTTGAATCGTTTGAAATTATTTGCCCGATGTGTTTTATTCCAAGCATTGATAAATTAATTGTTGCATTTTATATTAAATTCTCGCTGGTATTAATTATGTGACAATTACGTGACATGAACACGCTTCACCCACATGCATTTAATTGCAAAGTAAGTTGTGAGTGATAGGTTTTGGAAAGGTATGAATCAAGGCCAGAAGATTTTGAAGATTTATGAGACTGATCAACCGTTCGAACCAAGTTGCAATTCGTTCAACCAAGAATGGACATCGGAACCGAGCTCAATACTTCTACGGTGCCAGGTTCTTCAATGCATTCATAAGAACGTGCATCATAATCGTTAATTAAATTGCTTCTCATTTGTAAACCTTGTTCTGATTATATTCGAACCTTCCTACTTTATGCCTTGAGTATCTATTCAAATTATTTACATTACTTACATTCCTTTATTTATACGTATACCTTCAAAGGGATATAATTGCTCCAACGTGTTGCATTTTAAATTATGCATAAGGTAGGCCGTAACACTTTAACCATCATGCATTATCAAGTGTTTATTGCTAATAGGCTCTTCCTATACTCTGCATAAACCTTGCCTCCACTCCTACCAACTTCAATTTAAAGAAGAAATTTCTGAATCATTGGGTATCATGTTGAGAACGAGGTCATTTGATTTTGCTTGAAGTTTTGGAATGTTTGGGACTGTGAGAATTTATCGATCCAGGATTCCGTAGAAGTAGGTACGATATAGATATTTGGAAAAATTTTGGAAATTGGGGAAATGATGATAAATTCAAGCAGATAAAAGTTCAGTGGGTCTTTCAACCTTCAGAAATTATTCAGCATTTTGGGGATTCAGTAGGGGTAGGAGAAAGAACTTTTCTTGCTTTGGATCAGGGTGTTAATTTGGCAAATATCAACTCTAGAAGCAGTAGGTGGTAAGTATGGGATATGACATTTTCACGAATAGCAGAAGGGTTGTGGGATGCTGGAAATTTTAATATCAAATCAGGGTGGTGGCAGTCGGGGAACTTCAAGTTTGGTATGTCATTAACAGAAAAAGTTGGAAAAGAACCATTAATCAAAATCTTGACTAATAACAAGTAGGACGAGGAAAAGGTTACGGGAATTGAATCAGCAGACAAGCTTGCAAGTGGGAAAGGACAGAATGAATCTAAAGAATAAGAAAATTTCTATTTTCTTAAGGGGGAGAGTCGGCCTGAGAATAAAATTAAAATCCGAAATTTTATAGTATTCGGGAGAGTTGGAATTGAGAAAACCGATTCTTCATGGAATCCTCTATCAGAACCATCTGAAAGAAGTTTTCAATAATCTGAACCTTCCCTCCCTCTTATACAAAGAAAAGTTCCATCATCGACAGTACCTTTGTCCATTATCATTTTCAAGAAAGTGGGTACACCGTCTGCAGTTCTTTGGTAGCCTCAGGATATCAGTTGACTCAGTAAATAGGAATGATTCAGTTGGGTAATATTCGGAATTAATCTCAAGTTTAGTAGAATGACTCCGACAGGAGTTTTCTTACGAAGTTATTAATTATATCCTAGAGATGCCTGTAAATGCACACCGTGCTTTCATCCGGGCTGTCGCCGTCGCCTCCATAAATATACCAGTTTACCTTGAACACTTCAGAAGTATGGAGGGTTGAGCAATCCTTTCTTTCAAGATATTTCGTAAAGTTGTTGGGTATGTTATCAAATTTCATGAATCAAATGAAAGACTCTTCACTAGGACTTGATTTCGTCAGTGTCTAGGCAAGTGTGCGGGCTGGGGGTACTCTCATGGAATAACGACTGGGATTTCCTTCCGTATTAAATAATTGCCGTGTTAGTTGCTAAGGGAATTGGGGCTCAGCTCTCGGATTTCAAATAAAGGGTTAAGATCTGTGCTTCAGGAAAATGTTTTACTTTGATTACCGAAGTATAGAAAATGGTAAAACCTGTTCTCTCTGTTGTCGGACAAGACCTTGCCTGCAGCATAAAGTTAGTCTTTTAAGCTTGAATATACAATTATTCCATGACAAGAAATCTCGGGTTGTTCTCAATTTCAAAACCCGCAAGTGGATATGGTAATTAAAGTAAAGAATGGTGCGACCAGTAAATCTGGGATTACCACTGGTCTGAAGATATGGTGATTAATGATGATTTACAGATTATGTTACAAAATAGCACGAGGACAGAGATGGCTATCAAGAATGGGAATATTGAACCGTAGTGGCACCAAGTGGAAAGAAATCGCAATTAAAAGAATCAAGAATTCAGTCGAGTTATTTCAACCTCGGAACTTCAATCCTCGGTGAACGGTACACTTAATCATGCATACCACGTGCATCATTATTTTATTACTATCTGTTTATTCTTATTTGTCATTCTTGTATACGATTCATTGTTTATTATCAATTGTTTATGTGAACTAATATTTGCATAAATGACAATTTTAATTGATTCTTGTGTGTTACTTGCAAATATTTATCTAAGTGCTCGCTTGAACTTTTATTTCGTGTGCGTGAGAGACGAGGATTCTCTCAGGATTGTCAAGAGACGGGGTTCTCTCGTTAATTGTTTGAGAGTCGGGGCACTCTCACTATTCTTAATCACTTGGCAACTTGTTCTAGTGGAACGTAAATTTTCTTACAAGTGTTTAGGCTCCGGAAAGTTGAGGGTCGTGATTTCATATATTGGAGAACCTTATAGATCGAAGAACACTTTCGAACTAATCCCTAACGTGGAGTAGCTAAACCGCGTGGGATGAACACGTAAGAGCTAATTAAATTCCAGGAATTCAGGACATGGAATCCAAGGACGGATTCTCTTAAGGGGGAGAGTGTTGTAACGCCCCGATTTTCAGACAGTCAGGTACGCTCGACACGTGTGGGTTTCGAGCGTTAGGATTTTATTTTATTATTTTCGTTTATTTAATTTAAACGTGCTATATTAATTTCTATAAATTGTATTTCGACATGAATATGTTAAAATATATGAAATATGTGTCAACTTCAGAATTCTTGTATGAATGGAATTTAATTGTTACATGAGTTAATTGTCCAATTTGTGTTAATTGCATGATTGTCCTTAATTGCTCATTTTCTTTTATTTAAGGACTAAATTGCGTGAAAATCTTTTTGGACTAAATTGATCATTTCCAAACCTTTGATACTTACTTGTATAGCTTATAGAACTTTAAGGATTTAATCACAAATATTGCTTTTTCCCTTAAATATATCGTGATATACATTTCTGCCACAATCATCATCTTCATTTCATGCCAAACCATACACTTCGCTCCCTTGCTCCACCGAGCCAAAACCTCCAAGAAGGGAAGGGAAGATTTCATTAAATTCATCAAGTTTTCCAAGAGAAATTATGGTTTTGGGAGCTCAATCATCGTCCTTGCTTCATCTTCTTCTTCTATTTTCTTCTGAGGTAAAGATGGAGATATAGGTGATTTCTTGAGAATTCTATATGAAACTAGGGTTATGATTTTTATATAATAACTTGTCTATATGATGTTAGAAGCAATATTCTGAGCTTTAGGCATGAATTCCTTGCATAAATCTTGAGAATTATGAGATGTTATGATGGGTTTATATATGAGCTCAAGTTGGTGATTATGATGATTACAGCATGGGTTGTGTGTTTATATTGAATATCATTGCTTCTCAAGCATGTATACATACTTCTTTTCATGAATTATAGCATTAGGAGTTGATTTATTATGATTATGATGAGTTTTGGAGGCGGTTCGTGTATGCTCTGTTCTTCTCCCCTGTTTTCTGTATCTTCTGCATAACGGGAACGGGCCTTCCCGTTCCCGTTGTTATTGGGGAATGGCCGTTCCCATATTTTGAACAGCGTGCATGGCGGCGAGGATGGGAACGATCGTTCCCATTTTGGCTTGCAAGCCGGAACGGCCGTTCCCATCTTCGGGGAGCCCGACAGGCGGGAACGACCCTTCCCACTTTGAACTAAAACCTGGAACGGCCGTTCCCAGCCCTCTGGAAGTGCAGAAACTTTCTGCATAAAATGTAAATTTTAGCGCTATGATCCAATGATTTATTTGACCCCAAATTGTTATTATATGAATGATTACATGCCAAAACATGATATTTACATACTACATTGTTTATTGCATGATGTCTCGTACTTGACCACGCCATGCGTCTTATATGAAATAATATGCTTGAATTGTGGTCTCATGCACGTACATTGTCCCGTTTCTTGTCCAGTTATTCTCCAGGGTGGAGATTGTGGATCATGAGCACGTTCACGCATTCACGAGTCGTGTGTCGCCTATCAGGTGAGGTTTAATTGCTAGTTATATAGAACCCGTATGCCCTTATGTGTTCTTTCGGCCAAAGGTAATTATAGTTATAATTTTATAAAGTCACTTATCATTTCAAGTCATGTTCATGAAAGCAAGCAAGCAAGCAAGCCATGTTTCGTGCATGTTTAGGCGAGCAGCATAACCGTTGGGCCCGAGGGTAGTGACTAGAGCCAACCGGGAAAGCAAGGGTGACGGGTAACTCTGGCGCTATCCTCACCACATTTGGGGTCACCCCTGAATCCGCTAGGAGGTTAGCGGAGGAAGGGGCTCCGGGCTTAGGGATTCATGTACTCTCTGCTCAACACGCATGGATGATGGGGCCTTGCAATCCCATCATCAACCGGAGGAAGAAGGAGACTGGGGACGGGTCCGGCACCACGGATTGTCCTCGGGTTATTGCATGATTTTCCATTCCATGAACGTGTTATATGATTACACTATTGCACGATTGCACGGTAATTGAATTGCATGATCGCCTATTAATTAACAAGCAAGGAAGCTTGTTTTCATGTACATTTTGAGTAAGGTTGGAGACCGCCCTCACTCGCCGGGGCCATATATTGATTGCATGAAAATGAGCAAGTGGTTAATATTGATAGTTATATTCTCGGGCGAAGAATACTTTATCCTTAAACTCATAAATGTATCTTTTATATACCTTTACCCGAGAATATAACTTGCATGTTATCTGCGCTAATATATATGTAAACCCCTCACTCGGTCTTCACAGACTGACGCCTCCACCTTTCAGGTTATTACAGGTGCACGCTAGGCGCGAGTCGAGTCGAGTCCAGTTCATGTAGTCGAGTCAACCATGGTTCGTGTATTTGGTTATTTGTTATTACTTATGGAATTGTGGTTAATACTATTGTTTTATATTTTTGGAGATGATAATGTATTGATATGGAAGGCTGGAACATATTTTAGTTGGTAAACGAGAAATGTCATGATTTGATGAATGGACATATTTGATAGAAATTAGTTTATTCTTCCGCTTTACTTTGTTGCATGTATAAGTAATCCCACCTAGCTTGTCGTGTATTGCATTGTCACCCGTTTGCTACAGGTTCGTTCATGTACGGAGTGGCCGTTTCGTATGTGGATTGATCTATAGTGCGGGGGTGTGGTACCTCCACGTGTCAAGGGGTGCTACACGACCACCTCATACATAGTGGCAATGAGGTTCATAAGTCCTCATTGCCCGACTAGCATTTTCTCGTCAAAACTCCTAACGAGATCTGTTCCGTCGTTAAACATAGATGGAATTAGCACATGGGATCACCGTCGGCCCTTGCCTCCCCGGATAGCCACATGTACTAAATTCGTAGGCCCGTGAACATACCATACATGCATAATCTCGCCAAAACATTTGATTCATAAGAAGCATAACATATTTCACAATTCATAAGAAAAGGGTTTACTCGATCATAATTTGCTCGATGACTCTACTTTGAAAATAACATATATATATATGTATATACATAAGTTTTTGGCCAAAACATATCACATAAGGGTTGTAGGGTTTGATAGATAGCTAAAACCAAACACCCTCACCTCGAATACCACGAGACATAAAGCATGAGTAATACGGGTGCCTATGAATTCGGAAGTCTCCGCCCTGGAAACGAACTGTACAAGAGAAGGAACAATGTGTACTCATGAGAATTGACTCAATATGAAACCACATAGATGCACGGCATGTTATGCACATGATATGAGATGCATAAGAAGCATGAATCATGTGATGGGGTCATATAATCAAGTAATTCATTCAGAACTTCAAGATATGGTGGTTTCATATTCATGTGTTTCATATCTTTCATATTTTGTATCAAATCGAGCCATAAGCTTCATACATTAATCATAACTCATATTATAACATATTTACAATGCATGATAGTTATAAATGAAGTTGGAAGTTATCATATGAGGCCAATAAATGGAGGAACAATTCATGCATGTAAGCTAGAGAGCATTTGAAGGCATATTGGATCATAATTCACAAAATATTTAACAAGATCACATTATGGTTTCATGATATACCAGTTAACACATAATATAACATATTAACAAAATATACAAGTCAAGGAGGAAACTATTCACAATATACCAAACAATTAAATCAAGCAAACCATTCACGCATGCATAAAAGTAGCACATAACCGTTCATGTTGTCATTTCATGTTTATACATTGAATTCAAAGCATAAAATCCGTAATCATCTCAAGATATATCACATATCACATATCACATATAACCAATTAAACAAGCATACAATTCATTCAAACCACATAAGGAGTCCGAGGAAGTGGAGGGAAAGCAAGAAAACGGATTGGGCAAGCTTTTAGTGAGAGCTGATAGTTTTCGGGAATGTACGAGCTGTAAAGAATTGAACATATCTTGAGTTATAGAATTTGGAATGGAGTTTTGTTTGTTGTGAAATAAACTAGACACACAGGCCTTTCAAAAGATATATGGCCCGAATCCTGGTTCAAAGCGATGTGGAAATGGCGAGGGTCCGAAGTTGGGTGATCGCAGATTGTCGAAAAAGTAGTGACACCAAAAATAATTGATAATATCTCACAAATGGGAACATATATTGAATTGATTCCAATTGGAGTTTGTTCTATACTTCACGAGGTTTCCAACAGTTCAAAAACCAAGACATTCGGAGCTCGGATGAGGGAGTACCTGGCCGGGGAAAAAGAGGGCAGAAACTCACTGGAGGAAAGTAACTGCCCGGACACTTTTTAGCACAAAACACTACCCGCCCGGGTAGTCCTTCTGGGCGAGAAAAAGAAGCAAAACAGGGGGTTGTTCGTGGAGGGAAGAAAGGGGGCAAAATCACAACAAAACTTAACCCAATTCACTTAAAACATGTAATATATCATGTAGGAATATCAAATGCAAGTTTAGAACAATTTAAAACACATTAATTCACAAACCCACCCACATATATATATATACACACACATATACTTATACATTCTTGCTCCAAGGATTCAGACAATCAAACATAAAACTCATGGATTCAAGTATCAAAGCATCAAACACATACAAAATCATGCTTTGAACACCAAAGAATTCAAGCCCTAACTTACTAGACATAAATATACAAACCCACAATATACCTTGGAAGAAGAAGGATGGAGAAGGGAAGATAGATGATGTAGAGCTTGGGTCTTGAACTTGAGAGAGGAGAATGGAGCTCGAATTTCTCGTCTTCCTTGCTTGGATGATGGCTCGTTGATGGGGAAGAGAGGTTGGAGGGTTTGGAAGCTTTGTGTGTTGAGAAAAGAAATGAAGAAGAAGAAGAATGAGAAGACAAGGGGGGTTGGATCGTGTATTAAGGGAGAAGAGAGGAGGGATTTTGCACTTTGGTTCTCCAAGAATTTAAGTGCTTCAATTAGGTTACCGAGGTTTAGTTGCGGAACGATTGAGGTCCGAAACAAGGTTTGATTAAGTCCAAGGATTTCATATAATTTCTAATAAGTGCATAAGTGAAACAAAACATTAATTAGCAAGTATACAACTAGTGAATTGTAACAGCCCAAAACAGGGCCTGGATGAAAACGGTAAACTAAGGGCATTGGTAAAGCATTATAGACCGTGATCCAAGTTTATAAACCTTCATGCATTGCATTCTTACATGAACTTTGTGCTCATATGTGATCTGACATGTTTTAAGGGGGAATTCTTGACCTTCGATACAGTTTACTATTCATTTCCCAAGCCTATATTACCCAATGCTTCAATGGAACCCTATAGGTTCACATCACATGTTTTCCTATCCTTTGAACTTGTTTTCCAAGCTCCGGAAACCTTTCTTTAACCATAAGGGCATTTTGGAAACTTACCGACCAAAGTTACTATTCATCTAAAAATGAGCTTTTGATTCTGATATCTTTCCTACCCAAGTTTACAGTCAAATCGATCCTTGAGTCGAAACGAGTCCATTGAAATCATTCTTGACTTGAAAATCAATTCCGAGCTTTGTTTTATTTGAAAATGTTTACGAAAACCCTAGTTCACTATTTCTACTACGAACGGTTTTCGTTCGGAAAATATTCTCTCTCTGGATTTGCATTACTCGAGCTATTTCAAGATTTTTTAAAATGTTTTACAACTCTTGATTCAAACCCTAGCTCGAAATTTTGAAGCGTACGCTTGTACGTAAGAATTCACTATTCATTCTACGTTTTCAACTTTCTATCAGTAAAACGTTTTATAGTCGATATTGGATTCAAAACGCTTCTTGATTTATTTCTTGAATTTTGGAAACAATCCGGACTCGAAAATCATTCTCGAAAGTCGTTTTTCACTCGTGTTGAGTTTCGGGCTCAAAACTTTTATTCACTAAAACTAATGTATCTTTCAAACGGTAAATCCGATTTCGACGTATGAATATGCGTTTCGAAGATAATTTTTGCCCGGATGGAATGGTTATACTTCCAGACACTCACCTTCACGTTTTGGAGCTGAAATTACCGAAATACCCCCCAGCAGTCCCATTTTAGCTTCAAGAACAAAGTTAGCTTCCAAGAGAAGTTTTACCATTTTGCTCTCGTACCCTTACCTATACTTTTATTACAAGGCGAGGGACTTCCCAACAACTATAAATAGAGCCCTCATTCCGTTGAATTCCTTGCTCATATGTTGTGTTAACAACTCCCTTTCTTCCCCCCTCTCTCCCCCTCTTGCCGTGAGGCTCCCCCCCTTGCTAGGTTAGATGTTGTTTTATTTTATGTTATGTTTTAGTTTAGTTTATGTTTTTATGTTATGGTATGTTTATATTATGTTTAGGTTGGGTCTTAGGGTCTTCCCTAAGCCATATAGGATTTTATTTTATGCATTTATTATATAGTATTTATGATATGTTTGTTAGTAGTGAATTATGATTTAATTGTTTAGTATATGCTATGAAATGTTATAAATTGCTTTAGTATATGGTATGATCATGTTATGGAGCTATTATATGATGATAATTGATGCATGATTATGCTATTTAATTTATGTTCAAGCATGTTATGCAATGGAATAGTAACCTACGATCAATTATATCATAACTTGTTACATGTTACTATATGGTCTCAATTGATGAATGCTACATGATTAATGGTCTTGATATGTTATCACGTGTGTCTATGATATGTTATTACATTGTTACAATGCTACATGACTCATATGTTATGACTTGAGCTTATGATATGATATGGATTAATGGAAGAGTGCCTTGATCATATGTTATACACTTTGATAGTGTCACATGTTATAACCTAAGATAGAATAGTGTTTCATAACTTGATGTTATGCTTTAATTAGACCTCTTAACCATAGGTTATGCCTTTAAACTAGATCACACTTGCTTATTATAACATGAACTTAAAACTATAGGTTATAATCAAGATCATAATTGAATTAGGGTGTGTGTGTGCATGCCGTGTGTGTGTGAGTGTGCATGAGTGTGTGTTTAGTGTGTGGGTTTGACCCCGACCCTTTGACCCGATAAGTGAATAGTAACCTGTGAATAGTAATCCGTGAATAGTAATCTGGAATAGTAACTGTGAATAGTACTTTTCAATAGTAAAAGTGAATTAAAACTTGTGCTTTCTTAATAGACATTTGCACTTAGGGTTTTCAAATCCGGGGTCTAAAATGTGATTTCGAAATGTGTTTTCTTTCGAGGACTTGTTTTATAACATAAGGTTTTGCGATAGGATTCATATTTTGATTAATTCCTAATCGATTATAGTAAGATCATAGTCCCACGTTAATGATAACTCACTTTAAGGATTCCCTTGTGTGTTATCCTTCACTAATACCTTAAATGGTATTACTCTCTTGTCATTACATGTTCTGTATTTGATTTATATGTTTATGTGCATCGTGATAGAAGTGTGTCTTAGTTCTTAAGCTCACCTTAGTACACACTTACAGGAGTTAAGGTTTAGCACTGGAATCCCCAGGGCACTGCATAATCTGTCCTACCTACTGTTATTAATAGGTGAGGTTATAAATATTTTCAACTGGAACCATGAATACTTAATGATTCAATCCTTTTGAGACTCTAAGCCTAGTGCTTTACATTCTTGTTTTGAAATACCCTTTATAAGGGATGATTCTTCAAAGAACCCAGACCTATCCATATTCATTGATCAAGGGCACATGTTTTCAAAGTACAGCATCAATGGTTCATGTTTTCAAAGTAATGCATCAATGGTTCATGTTTTCAAAGTACAACATCAATGGTTCATGTTTTCAAAGTAGTGTATCAATGGTTCAATGTTTTCAAAGTATTGCATCAATGGTTCAATGGTTCAATGCATATGTTCAATGGTTCATACATTCGGATTTATTCTGGATGTCATCAATGGTGCAAGCAATCAATGGTTAATGGTATGGGCCCGGCGGTTATGTGTAGAGGTGATGCTCGGGAGATGAATGCCAACGACATCACTAATACCGGCCGCCACACTAGGCGATTGATACCGACTTTAATCAGGAGGTTTGGTTAAGTCAGGGCAATTGTTGGGAATGGACCACAAATCTATTCCCAAATCAATGGTTAATGGTCACCTAGGGGTCGCTCCCCGAAGTGAAACTTGGTGGAGGATGGTGCATGTGTGTATGTTTTAGGGTGTTGTTGATCTCGATCCGACACCCTATTAATGGTCATGTTTTCTGGAGTAAGGATGGAGAAGCCTAGCTTGCGAGCATCAATGTTTTCATAAAGTTGGTTCATATCTTGCAAAGTTGTTCCCTACCCTTATCCCGTTTTATGAAAATCATATGAACCAAATCATAACATATGTGTGCGCGTGTGACAGCATTCATGAAAGTGTTTTGAAAACTCTCATTTCTTGTAGCATTGCATCAAAGGGTTTTATCACTTGAACTTATTCTTAAGTTCTTCATTAAAGCTTTGCATTAAAGGTTTCACCTTATGAACTTTACTTCAAACGTTTACTTCAAGTACTTTCTTTTAAAGATATCCTTCACTTAGTCACTTTGACTAATACCTCTACCTGTTTTCTGGCCTCATGGTTTTAGGTCTTGCAGCCGCAGTCTAGAGGTATCTTGAAGCTCTAGAGTGTTCATTTGGTTGAGTCAGGACTTTAGTTTATTAATCTATTTTGTGTCCTGCAAATGTTATATGGTTGCATTGATACTTTACGTTATGCTTTTGTATTAATCCTTCTGCTACTTGGATACTGCTACAATTGCTATCATGTGCTCCTGTGATAATATTGACACAGTAATGTTAATAGTCTCTTCTACTTAACGATCAGTACTTGCTTGTTTATATGCCATCACGCACATGTTTTGAAAAGTTTTAAAATACTCTGATTTTCCGTTGCATAAGCCACATAGTTAAACACTATTATTGTTAATCGTTAATGGACATGCCGTTCGCTGGGGTATTTCTTTAGTGATGGCTCATAGCATTACTTGAGGGGTGCTTCAGTGCGGGGGTTGGGGCGCCGCTCTCTACCAGAAAAGTGGGGGCGCTACATAAATGAATTTAAATAATATAGTCAAAAATCACCTAAATCATATAGAGATCACGTAATGGCAATTAATTTGAAGAACATCCAAGTGGCACTTAAAGCACATAAAAATCACATAGTAGAAATTAGTTCATGAGATTAATAAATTAAATAATCACTTAGCAATTAAAACACATATAAGTCACATAACTCTCAGTCTAAACCCACTCGTCACGTCATACCTGTACGGCCAAAAAGTCGGGGCGTTACAACCTCTCCCCCTTAAGAGGACGTGGTCCCCAGGTCCATTGCCTTGATTTCTAATTTCCACGTAAACTTTACCGTGTTCATCCCACGCGGGTTAGCAACTCCCCGTCAGGAATTAGTTCGGAAAAGGTCTTCAAGCACAACGGGTCTTTAATTGTTGTTACGTCACGACCCTCAACTCACCGAAACCTAGGCACTCGCAAGTCTAACAGGTAGCAAGCAACAAAAGAACCCCGTCTTTCGAGCAGGAAGGAGAGAACCCCGTCTCTCAGAAACAACTAGTGAGAGCACCCCGTCTCTCAAATAGATAATGAGAGAACCCCGTCTCTCAAACACAAGGAAAGAGAAACTCTCAAGCTCTCAAACCAACAACTAATTAAATAATTACACAACAACCACACAAGAAACAAGTAGGAGATATCAAATACGTCAAGTATCAATCATGCAAAAACAGTTAATTTAACAAGCAATCAAAACACTTATTGCCATAAAATGATTCAAACTAAAAGTCGAATGTATGCATATCCTATGGATGCTTGATGTACCGTTCACCGTTGTTCAGAAATCTTCAATTATAGTGATTCGATCCAAAGCGGGATTCTTGTTGGAGATTCCTTTTTATCCCTAGAGCCATGGCTTAAATGCACGACGTGTTCAAGGCTTCAATGATCACCCAGTTTTCAATCCACGGTCGATCCTCTAATCTTGAGTGTGTGCTTGAACTCAACCTAATTCATTCATCATTCTCTACGAATTAAACTCAACCCTTATTGAATGCCCGAGCTAGGTTTTAGCAACCCAAATTTCTATTTTTCATTCTAGTAGCATCCCCGGCTCATCATGGAAAAATGACTGACGAGTCAGAATTCCCATGTTGTTTAAGTTGTGGTCTCTCCTAGACCTTCCACTTCCAACGCCCTACTGAATTGACTTTCACTTTGCCCATCACAGAATATGATGACCTGATCCGCTTTTTCCTTTACCCAATACTTTCTTTGCCAATTCATGAAATTCTTTTACGGCCCCATGTTCCTAAGCATGAAACACGTTATACCATATACAATCTTTTCTAACCTGGGGAGATTTAGCTTGTACTTCTCAAGTTACGAAACCAACAAGGTTGATTCTTCAACCGCAGTTACCATCAATCATTCCTTTGCCCTGTCTTATCACTTCCATTCTCATTATTTCTCGCATACCCATTTTCAACCCTTGAAACACTTACCCTTCTCGAAACTATTCTCAAAATTCCTCATGGAGGTCTTGAAGTTTTCCATTTTGATCTTAAAATTCGTCAATTGTCATAATCTTCTACTTCATCTCTTGTCATTCCTTGTAGATTCTCGTTGCTTAGGATCTTGAATTACCATTATCCCTATTAAAAGTAACTCATCCGAGCACAACCGTGAATTCAATTTATTTCCCGGTTAGCTTTCCCCCTTAAAAGTTTCTATCCCAAACTTTTGAACTTGTTCTATCACTTATGGAATATGAGACTCCCAACTTCTTCATCTTAGCTTCCTTGGTATCAAGGTCCTAGTCAAGCCACATATCCGGAGATATTGCTCACACTTACGTTGAAATGATTTGTTAGGGATAACCACCTCCTTCATCTATTCTAACCTCCAGTTCTACATTTCGAGCCTCCACATTTCTTTCTTTCCTTTAATCCACACTTTACCACCCAAAATTCCTCCTTAGCTCGATTCGAATATGGCTTGGTTGAAGTAGCATTTGATAAACGGAGAGGGAGAAAATTCCCTATCAAATAAACACTTAACCATGCATGTTGGATTAAGATGCCAATGCACATAGCCAACAATTAGAGATGCAACATATTAGAGCAAGCATATCAAGTAAAGATGCACGCACACATATATAAATATAGAAGATTAAATAATTTAATATAGTGTGTGATGCACGTGCCATGAATGTATCAAACCTGTTACCGTGGTGGTAAGCTTTAGCCCAAAAATTTTGTTCTCCATTTCCTTAATTACGGCTTTGATTTGAGCTTGTTGATCATCTCTCGTTTTTGTAATAGCCTAGGTGCTTGTCCCACATCAGTTGGAGAGGGGAACAAAGCCTCCTTTATAAGGGGGTGGATACCTTTCCCTTGTTGAGGCCTTTTCCTGGGTGGGCACCTTTGGGCTTAAATTCCACCGGGAAGAACAAAACCGTGAGGGTGGTGTCGCTTTGCCCACCAAAGCGGACAATATCGATAGGCGGGTTTTCGGGCTGTTACAAATGGTATCAGAGCCGGGGCCCGGGCCGGTGTGTCAGCGAGGACGATGGGCCCTCTTAGGAGGGTGGACTGTAATAGCCTAAGGTGCTTGTCCCACATCGGTTGAGAGGGGAACAAAGCCTCCTTTATAAGGGGGTGGATACCTTTCCCTTGTTGAGGCCTTTTCCTGGGTGGGCGCCTTTGGGCTTAAATTCTACCGGGAAGAACAAAACCGTGAGGGTGGTGTCGCTTAGCCCACCAAAGCGGACAATAACGACAGGCGGGTTTTCGGGCTGTTACAGTTTTTCCCATGGTCTTCTAAATCCTTAAAGTGTTCTTGTATCAAATTGTGTGTTGCCATGGCCCGATATCACAATTCTTGATTCCAAAGTCTTCTACTGTCACAGAATTGGGTATTTCGATCCTTTCCTGAAATTGGATTTCCAATTGTTATCTAGAATCTTCCACCTGGTTGTTACTCTGTTTGAAATTCCCTTGACTTATACTTTATGAGTTCAGATTGGTAGAATGAATTCATCCTCCCACTTGCCTAAACCTGATTTCACAATTTTCTCCAAAAGCTCTTTGCCTTTCTTTACCATTTTCATTTGCTATTCCATATCTTCCAATTCAACCTCACAACAAGACAATTCATCTTGGATCTGGAAGTTAAACTTCAATCCAGCCAAAGATAAAACCGTAAACATTTTTACCTCCCATAGGTTTTGCATTCACCATTTTGGATTGATTCCCTTAACTCTTTTTTGGATCTGGAAGTTCTGCTTTGCCGATTTGCCTCTGTCGCCATTCACAAATCATATTCCGAACCTTCTACCCCGAACTTGAAACCATTTAGCTTGATTCACTTTGAAACTCATCTTCGATGGCCTTTCACTACAAAAAAAACAGCCATTTTCAGACGAACTTTTCCGACGAAAAATTTTCGTCTGAAAATTTCCGACGAAAGTCCAACTAAATTCCGACGAAACTAAGTAAATTTTACTTTTGTCATATGATTCAAAATTTCTGACGAAATTTCGACGAAATTCTGTCCAACTAAAATTTTAATTTAAAAAATAATTATATTTTATAATTCATACGAACTTTTGCGACGAAAGTTCGTCTGAAAATGTAAAATTAATTTCATAAATTATTAGTCAGACGAAGTGGTCTGAAATTCGTCTGAGATTTCAGACGAAACACCGACGAAAAAGTTGGTCTGAAATTGTTCTAAAACTGTGACGAAACTCAGACGAAAAAGTTCGTCTGAAATCATCACTACAAAAAAAAAAAAATGCTTTTCAAATGAACTTTTCTGGCAAACTTATTTCGTCTGAATAATTTTGAAAATTATTTTTGTGAAACTCAGACGAAATTTCGTCTAAGGTTCGTCTGAAGAGAAAAAAATATTTCTTAGCCAAAAATTCGTCTCAATAATGTAATATAAGTTTTCAATAAAAATGATAATAAACGTTATAATATGTAACACATATGTAATTTGAAGGTGAAAATTAATTAATTAATTATAATTACTTATATATCGTGACATATTAATTAATTATTAATATAGTATTGTAATTTTTCTTTTTTTTTTTTTTTTTTTGTTCAACATACGTACTATTGTAATTATTGAAAGCTATGTAATGAAGTTTAATTAAAGGTTATGTTTCATAAGATATAATATACATTATAAATCATTATGGTATACTTATATAATGCTTTGATATTATATGATATGTACAATAATTTGAGTTAGTAACATAAGATGTGGTATTATTTAAGATGCGTAAATGTACTTTACAAGCGATCGACATAATACAATAACTATAAGTGATCTATTAAAATAATATAATACGTAGTCGTAAGTCTGTTAAATGAATAATAGAACTATATATCTATTAAATAAATAATATAAAAATATTTACATTTACGATTTTTATATATCATATGATATAATAATATCGAATACTATAGATAACTATATATCTTTTTTTTGGTCCAATATAGATAACTATATATCGAATACTATAGATAGCTATAAGTTATATATATTATAAATGTAAATTACTTTATATTAATGCAAATAACTTTATATTATAATATTAATAAATATATAGTCATCATTATGCTAATTAATAGACTTATATATATATATATATAATGGTTTAATACTTATCATTATTACATTATCAATAATAGTATAATATTATTATAGCATATGATATTTCTATTAAATACTACTTTATATAATTAAGTTATATTAAATGATATAATATCTACGTAAATATAAAACTATTAAATAGTATAACATATATCTTCCTCATTAATAATATAATATATATAAATTTATTAAATAAGATAATTATATTTATCACTTTAATAAATAATATAATATATAAATATAAATTATATCAAAATATATAATATGCAATTATAAATATATTAAATAATATAATTTATAAGTAGATTAAATGATATATACATATAAATTATAATCTATTAAAATTTTTCAATTTCCCCCTAAAATTAACTTTGTTCCCACTTGAAATATTTCATTCTCACTCCAAATTAATCACTCTCATATCTTTTCCATCCCAAAATTAAACATATCATTCATCTTCTCCCAATTTCCTAAATAGAAGGTAAACCCTAGATGCCTTCTTCCCATTCCATTTTTCTCTTCCCTTTCGGCACAAACGAGGTGGTGCACCTCCATTGCCACGCCGGATCACTACACGCCACCCTCCATTGTACCTTCGGCCTCCAACCCGTACACCATCACTGCCTTTGTTCTCTTTCCTTTTCACCCTTCTCGGACCGACGCAAGAATAGGAGGAGACGCAGCTGCCAACCTCTATTCCGCCACTCCAAGGTCACCATCGTCCGCCCCGACTGCCGCCACTACTTGCAACCTCGTTTATTGCCACTGTCACCCACTATCTTTCTCACCATCACCGGCGAGCCATTGGCACCACTGTACGCCAACCACTCGCCAATATTCACCCTTGATCGCTGCTCTAGCTCCAGCTGTTGTACATTCCCCTTTTTCACTCTTCCAACGCAGCAACGACTTTACCTTCTCCCTTCGTTGAGCTCCAACCGAGTCTGCCCCTTCCGATTTCAAGCTTTTGGTAAAAGCCTTATTTCTTTTTCCCATTTTGTATATTTAAATCTGAAATTTGTTGCAATTGTGCGTATGTAATTGAATATTGATTGAAATGAATGAGCCTTTGTAAACTTTTTATGAAATTGTTGAAATTGGTACCTTTACAAATTAGATTATGATTTGTGTATTTCTCAATTGAATTATTGTTTAATTAATACATGTATGGTTGGTATTGAGATGAGTTAACTATGCAGACTCTTTCGAATTGCTGCTCAATTTGAAGTTTGATGAATGTTATGGGTGAAACTCGTGTGCTCAACTATGATCAAATTATGCTAAAAGAAAGGAAAATCAGGCTTTCTTAAGTTCTTGCTCAACTTATGGTTTAAGATTGGAGAGGTGGTGATCTTACTTCTTAGTAATCCTTGTTGGGATAATGTTCTTTATGGTTATAAATGACGGCTTTGTTTGGATTTATAGACACTTTTGTTCAAAACTAATTTCCATGTTGAAAGCAAAACAATTTCTTGAAGTAGTGATCTTGAATTAGTCTTAAAATGGGGCCTGGAATGGGCTTGATTAGTCTTCGTGGTTTGGTTGGCTAATACTTGAATTATTTGTTGATTATGTGCCTTATATGTTTGAGAATATTGTAGGCATTGTTTAGTAGTGGATTTAGGTGTTCCAGATGAGTTTAACACGCTTAAGAGTGGGAAATGTACAAACCGAATTCGTGACAGCTTGTATTAAAGCCACCCTTGTCTATGCCATTAGTGCAGCAACATTGCTGACTTCCCCCTTTTTTGTGAATTGAATGTACAGAAACAGCTATGTTGAAGTCTTATGTCTCTCCTCCATTGAAGTAATTTCTTTTTTATTGAATGTACAAAAACTGTTATAGCTCTTGTTGTGGATAATGATGGTTGCCAACCTTATAGGTAAGCTCCTAAGTATTTCAATTTCATTATTTTTATTTATTGGCAAGTAGAATATTTATATGTAGAAAGTTAAATGTCAATCTTTTTCAAATTGCTTTGATTTCTTTATAGATATTGCTTAGGAACCTCATTTGGATAACATATGATCTTGTGCATCCTCAGATCTGGGAAGACATTTGTTCGGGCAAAGCTGAGGAGGACAGCAGTGTTCTTCTAAGATTCTTGTGCATTCCTGAACATGCGAGATGCTTTTCTTGTCAAATATAATCACTTCCTTCCTTATGATGTTTGGTAGGTATTGTAGGAGATTTCTCTAAGTTTGATCTGTTTTCCATTGTGTTAGGTAATTGAAAAGTTTCCTCATACCCGGGATTCTAGAACATTCCAAGTTCCTCGAGATGTGGATGTTGAAACTGCATTGAAATACCAATTGGTTGTTGCTGTTTTCAGCTGTAAGTGAAGTATGTAATTGGCTCATCGGGCATTTTTAAAATATATAATTTAGCATTTTGAAAGCTTGTTTTTATTTCCTTTAATTTGAATATTCGTTAACTTGAGGCTTGTAGAATGTCCTCTGAAAATCTGTCAAATTCTTAAAATTGTGTCATGATAGTTATTGATTTTATTGTATCTTCTCCATTTGGATTTATTAAACACATTAAATATTTAATGTATGTTGTCTCTAACATGTTAATTTTTTTTAGACGAGGTGGTCTTTCTAAAGTAGTTTGAGCTACATCAGTTTGGACTAATTGCAAATACTTCCCCTCAGCTTTGAGAAATTACAAAAACTTCCCTATAAAAGAATTTATCTAACGTTGAGTGGGCAGAAGAGAAGGAGCATCGACTAATTCTTGTTCAATCATTTCTATTCTTTTTTAACACCCCATTATGCCCTAAACAGTTACTAATCAATATTTGATTATAAATTTATGATTATGACAGCATGTACTAAGCAAACCTCAATGTATGCCAAGGGAATTTTTTGTAATTTCTCAAACCTTCGGGGAAGTTTGTTTAATTAGGCCAAACATGTTAGCGTAATTACATCTTTTTCTTTAATATATATTGATTGGTTGCACATTTGCCTAAATTGACACCTTATGCAGCTGGAGGAGAATGCACCAATATTATTGGGGTGCAGTTACCAGGTATCCTAGATGAAGAATTCTACTATGATGGTCCTCTTGGTACACAATTCGGCAGATCTTGAATCTTTTGCTCTTTTGCATGACGAAACATGTTATATCTTTTGATTTGTAATTCAGTAGATTTTATCGAATTTCGTATTGTTATATTTGTTATTACAATATTTTTGGATTTATGGACAAGGTTGAATTTATAATTTATTGTTCGCGTATTACATATTATTGTCGCATTTCTAGTTTTTTATTTTATTTTATTTTTTTGGATATATAATTACTGAAAAAGCAGGTTGAATATGAAAAAAAAAATATATATATATAATATTAAAATTCCGACAAAAATTGCTTGGAAATTTGTGACGAAATTAGTCTAAAAAATAAATAGAATTTTTTAAAATTTTTAAATCTTCATCTGAAATTCGTCGGAACTTTCGTCTAAAATATATTATTTAAAAAATAAAAATATAAAGTTCGTCTGAAATTTCGTCTGAAATTTCATCTGAAATTCGTGTTTCGTCGAAAATTCGCCGGAAGTTCGTCTGAAAAAATAAGAGAAAATAATAAAATAAATTATGTTCGTCTGAAAATTCGTCGGAAATTTGATCGAAAATAAAATTCAGACGACATATTTTGGATGCAATTTCGTCGGAAAAATGGATAAGGAAAACTTGGTGTAAATGTTTTCGTCGGTAAGTTCGTCGCAATTTCGTCGGAAATAAAGTTCGCCGGAAAATTACCAATTTCGGACGAGATAATTTTTCGTCTGAAATTGGTCGGATTTTCATCAGAAACTTTTCTCGTCGGAATTTTCATCGGAAATTTCGTCTGAAAAAATCTGGGACGAGGGGTTTTTAGTCGAACTTGAGTTCGTCGAAATTTCGTCTGAAGTTGGTCGGAAAATGAAATTTTCAGACGAAAAGCTCCAAATTTTCGTCTGAAAATGGCTGTTTTTTTTGTAGTGTTTGTTGCTTATCTTTCGACATTCAATTTTTACTTCGAGTCCTCTTAATTATCATCACCTTTTTGTTGATCCGAACCCCAAACTAAAGCACCTTCAAGGTTTTCCTTTACTTATTTCGTGAATTAGATGATCCCATTGAATCCGGTTACATAAGCTTCCTATAGTAGGTGGGCATGTAGATGCTATGAATTTGCAAACATCACACGCCCCTCCATCGTCTCACCAAGTATATGCCAACTACAATAAAATCCATAAATTGTAGCCACACACCAAGTCTTCTATTCTGGATCCTAACTTTCTTGCACGATTTAATTCCCATCTCGAGCTTGAACTCCCAACACATAGCTTTGTCATAAGGACCCTCACACACCCAAATTTCTCTAAATCTCCGTAGCCTCCTTCCACTCATCCATACCCGAAAGAAGAGCCCTTGACAAGTTGTTGTAATCTTAGAAATTGGTCGTGGTTTGATCTTGTAAGAATATCCTACAATCACAGCTCATCTCCAATATAAATGCATGTCGGTTAGTGAGTGCATATGACACATAATTAACATCAAAAGCACATATTAATGCAAAATGCAACATGTAAGTTAACAAATTTTAAGTTAAACAAGTTTAATAATATAATTCCATATCAAATTTCAATAATAATGCTCGTGATCAATTCGGTGCACACGTTAACACGTTGTTCCTAAGCCGTTCGACCTACACTTGACATGACACGACACAAGGAACCCCGGTTTTGCAACCTGGGGCTCTGATACCACTTAAGGATGTAGCACCCGGGACGATAGGCACCACATCCCCCGCACTACAAGTCTAGTCCACACATGAAATGGATAATCCAAGCATGAACCGGACTCATAGCGAACGGGAGACAAAATAAAAGCAACCTGGCTAGGCGGAAACTAACCCTGAACCAATTAAATCAAAATCCCGAATACATAGTGTGGAAGCAATAATACCAAGCATAAATTTCAATAATAGCCCCAACATATAACATTATCATAAGATGACTAAAAAAAATTTCAACATGCATCCTATCCACGGGTTCAACTACGCATGCAACCTGTCCCGAATCCATATTAATAATAATTTATAATTGGCTCACAGGCCCAAATACATAAAGGAATTACAATTCAATCATAACAATGTAACATGTGACTCGAGTGTACAGGTGTGACTCAACAAGAGAATTAAACTTGACCTCCGCCTAGCAATACTTGCAAGATACTGAGAAGTGGGAAAGAGGGGCCAGTCTCTAGAAGGCTAAGTGAGCAGGAGCGATACATAAATATAGAAACATGCACAGGCAAGCCATAAATCCCCGAGCAAAGATTTTATTGGAAGGTAGTTCCCACGAAGGGCAAGAAAATAAATAAATAATGCTCGAACTTTACGACTAATTCATATTAAATTCATTAGGTTCATAATTCATACATAATCATTAAGGCTCGTCGAGTGAGCGTGCATCATCTCCAACCAAAGTCTGACCGTGTACGACACATTTCATTAATATGTTAAATACGCGATCATGCAATACATTATAATACATGTAAGTCATAACATAAGACATAGTCGTTTGGGCAATCCGTGTCCCGGCCTTCCCGCTCGGTGCATAATCATATCATAACATAAACATAATCATAAAATAAGTTCCAACCTTGTTCCTCCGGGTGGTGGACGGGTTTGCAAGACCCGACCACCTCATACATAGTGGCAATGAGGCTCATGAGTCCTCATTGCCCGACTAGCGTTTTCTCGTCAAAACTCCTAACGAGTTCCGTTCCGTCGTTAAACATAGATGGAATTAGCACATGGGATCACCATCGGCCCTTGCCTCCCCGGATAGCCACAAGTACTAAATTCCTGGGCCCGTGAACATAACATACGTGCATAATCTCGCCAAAACATTTGATTCATAAGAAGCATAACATATTTCATAATTCATAAGAAAAGGGTTTACTCGATCATAATTAACTCGATGACTCTACTTTGAAAATAACATATATATATATATATATATATACATAAGGTTTTTGGCCAAAACTTATCACATAAGGGTTGTAGGGTTTGATAGATAGCTAAAACAATACACCTTCACCTCAAATACCACGAGACATAAAGCATGAGTAATACGGGTGTCTATCAATTTGGAAGTCTCCGCCCTGGAAATGAAGTGTACAAGAGAAGGAACAATGTGTACTCGTGAGAATTGACTCAATATGGAACCACATAGACGCACGATATGTTATGCACGTGATATGAGATGCATAAGAAGCATGAATCGTGTGATGGGGTCATATAATCAAGTAATTCATTCAGAACTTCAAGTTATGGTGGTTTCATATTCATGTGTTTCATATCTTTCATATTTTGTATCAAATCGAGCCATAAGCTTCATACATTAATCATAACTCATATTATAACATATTTACAATGCATGTGAGTTATAAATGAAGTGGGAAGTTATCATATGAGGCCAATAAATGGAGGAACAATTCATGTATGTAAGCTAGAGAGCATTTGAAGGCATATTGGATCATAATTCACAAAATATTTAACAAGATCACATTATGATTTCATGATATACCAGTTAACACATAATATAACATATTAACTGTAGCACCCGGAACGCTAGGCACCACATCCCCCGCACTATAGCCCCAATCCACATATGTAATGGTCAATCCATACATGAACCGATACTATAGCGAACAAGAGACAATAAAAAAAAAACGACAACGAAGCTAGGCGGGACTAACCCCAAACCAAACAATCAATTCAGAGTAACAAAAGCGGAAGCAATATTTCATTCAATACTTATAGGTACCATATTTACATATCTACTAATAGGTACCAACATTATATATCAATACAATATCATCTCCAAAAATAGGTAACAAGGCATGATACACCATACATAAAGTACCAATACATGAATAAAATGTGAGATGAAGTGTGCTAGACCCAAATTAAAGACAATCTAGACTCTAATTCCCGCCTAGCACGCCGTGCAAAACAACTGAAAAGTTGAGGTGTCAGTCCAACACGGACTAAGCGAGGGGTATAAATAAATATAAGCGCACATACATGCAAGTTATAATCTCAGGTAATAATTTTGGAAAAACAACAATATAATTTAATAAAATACGAGATTCTATTGCCCGAGGTTACAACTAATTCAATTTCAATTTAACCAATTCAATACAATCAATTTGTGGCCCGGCGAGTGAGGCAATTCTCCAACCTTACTCCGACTGTGTACAATCAATCAATCAATCAATTATTAGGTGATTAGGTTATCAAGCAATTTATTACGGTGCACAATTAGCAGTTTCAATAACACCTTCTTCCTCCGGGTGATGGTGGGATTGTAAGGCCCCACCATCCAATCAGTCTGGGCAGAGGGTACATGAATCCCTAAGCCCGGAACTCCTTCCTCCCCTAATTTCCTAGGGGGTTCAGGGGTCATCCCAATTTGGTGAGGATAGCTCTCGAGTTACCTGTCAGCCCATGCTTTCCTAGTTGGCTCGAGCCACTACCCTCGGGCCCACAGTGCAATACAATACTTGCCAAAACAATAAATCAATCAATTCCTTTGAAAACCAAGAGCATTTGAAAAACTATGGATATATAGATAGGTTTTGGCTTAAAACTTCACATAGTGTTATACGGGTCCTATGTATCTAGAATTAAACCTCACCTGAACTACCCAAAAATAACCAAGGAAACAGTTCACGGGGCCTGCTCCTCGTCACCAGGAAGCTGGTCTGTGCAAGGAAGACAAATGTCTGTGAGACACGACTCAAAATGTACCAAATAGGATGAACGGCAAAAATGCAACGAGATGACGAGTATGATGGAATGTACCATGAAAATATCTTGTTTCAGTACATAATCAATCATATAATAGCAATTCGGGGTCAAAGAAATCATCAAATCATGGGGCTAAAAATGTAATTTTACGCAGAAAGTTTTGTTCTGTCAGACGCACGGGAACGGCCATTCCTGCTTCCCTTTGAAAATGGGAAGGGCCGTTCCCATGGCATTTCAGAAACGCGCCAGCGTTTTTAAAAGGAAAAACGTTTTAGCTGGGAACGGCCCTTCCGGCACACAGGCCGAAATGGGAACGGCCGTTCCCAGTCTCGCTGGCCTTGCTGACTCAGAATCAAGGGAACTGCCGTTCCAGTTTTAAACTGGGGCTGGGAAGGGCCGTTCCCAAAATACGAAAGCAGCAGAAGATATAGAACAGAAACAGAGCAGCAACGAAGCAACAACAAGAACAAACAAAAGGAATTTAAACCAAGATGAAATGCATATATTTGATGCAATACATATACTAGCATTCAAATAGATCAATAACAACTCATAAAACACTTAATTCCACATTAGATCATCAAGAATTCATCAATCCAAACCCATATACTCATTCATGCTCCAAGTCCAAAATCATCAAGTTAAATGCATCCAACTTAAGCTCAAAGTTCACAAATAAGTTTCCCACAACAATTACAAAAATTAACCAAGCCATTCCAAAGCCCTATATATGCCAAATATTCAAGAAAATCATCCGTTCTCCAAAATATACCTCAAAAGAAAGAAATGGAAGATGGGATGAAGATATGATGTTGATGATGCTTCAATGTCCACAAATCCCACAATTATGATGCTTGAATGATGAAATCTCCCTACTCCTTCACAAGGGTTTTGGTTCGGTTGAGCAAGGAAAGCAAGAACAAAGATATGAAATGTTTTGTATGAAATTAATGTGATGGTACGTGATATGCTGCTATAGAGAGGGGAAGAAATGGTCAATTTGCAATTAAATCCTTCCATTTATTAAGTTATACAATGAGGTTTAATTCCATAACAATTGATTAATTATGTCTAATACAATTAATTCCCCAAAGTTCATGAAATGATCAAATAACGTCACAACGAAATTAAGTCAAGTTCGGGAAATTAATTCACGTTACAATCAAGTTCAATTTATGCTATAGTTATAATATGATATGAATTTCAATAAAAATGCTTAGATTATAATTTTATGAAATTATGCCATGACATGAAAAGGTAAAGAAATGATCAAATAATAATTAAAATCTAACTCTCAAACTCACACGTGTCGATCATACCTGAATTGCCGAAAGCTGCGGCGTTACAATCCTCCCTCCTTAAAAGAATATGGTCCCCAGATTCACTGATCGGAAGGGAACAACTCTGGATGGAACCGTCTCATCTTGTCTTCGGTCTCCCATGTGGCTTCTTCGGTCTTGTCCCTTCTCCAAAGAACCTTAACCATGGGAATCTTCCGGTTTCTTAATTCCTAAAACTTCTTATCCAAAATCTTAACCGGTTGTTGAACAAAGGTTAGATTCGGTTCCAATTCCACTTCTTCAACGGGAATGATCTCGGTTTCATCGGGGTAGTATTTCCTCATCTGAGATACGTGAAATACATTATGTATCCCCATGAGGCTCGGTGGTAGGTCCAATCTGTAAGCAACTTCTCCAACTCTTTCCAAAATCTCATAAGGACCTAAGTAACGAGGCTTAAGCTTACCTCCTTTCCCAATCCGAGCAAATCCTTTACGTGGAGACGCCTTAAAAAAAAACCGGCCTCCAACTTCAAACTCGAGATCCCTTCTACGACGATCGGCGTAGCTCTTTCGTATGTCCTGAGCTGATTTCATCCGTTGTTGTATTAATTGGACTTTCTCAACCATAGCTTCAATGGCCTTAGAAGGTTTTTCCAATTTCTCACCTTTTTTAACACCTTCCTGCTTAGTCCATTTCCACTCTTCCAAATCAAAGAACAACGGAGAATGACACTTCTGACCATAAAGCAGCTCATACGGTGCCATTCCAATCGAAGCCTGAAAACTGTTGTTGTACGCAAACTCAATCAGAGGTAGTTGATCGTGCCAGGAAGACTGAAAATCCAAAGAACAAGCTCGAAGTAAATCCTCAAGATATCTTATTAATCTCTCGGACTGAGCATCCATCTGAGGATGAAATGTTGTACTAAACTGGAGCTTGGTACCCAAAACCTCTTGCAATTCACGCGACAACTTGGAAGTAAACCGTGGATCTCTGTCTGAAACTATATTAACCGGAATCCCATGAAGTCTAACAATCTCCCGGTTATAAAGCTCGGCTTGCTTGCGAATCTTATACGATATCCGAACCGGCAGAAAATGTGCAGACTTCATCAAACGGTCCACAATCACCCAAATTCCATCGAATCCACCTTTCACTTTAGGTAATTCGGACACGAAATCCATCGCCACCTGTTCCCACTTCCACTCAGGAATAGGTAACGGCTGAAGAAGACCTCCCGGTTTCTGATGCTCGGCTTTCACTTTCTGACAAGTGAGACAATGTTTCACATACTCGGCCACGTCCTTCTTCAATCCACGCCACCAATAATATTGCCTTAAGTCCTTAAACATCTTGTTTCCTCCGGGGTGGATAGAATAAGCCAATCTGTGAGCTTCCTCGAGCAATACCCATTTCAACTCTTCGGGTACAACCACTCGGTTCTTGAAATGAAAAAGACCTGTTTCATCGAACCCGAATGGACACTCCGGATCAGCTCTTGCCTTAGCTACCAATTTCTGAACCTCTGAATCTGTACTCTGAGCCTCAAACAACCTGTCCTTCAAATCCAGCTGAATCGAAATATTAGAAACTCGAGCCCTTAAAACAATTGGTTCGATTCCACAACTTTCACCCACTTCCAAGCTCGACACACTAGCCTTCCTACTAAGTGCATCGGCGACCACGTTGGCTTTGCCGGGATGGTACTTAATCGTGCAATCATAATCTTCCAACCTTTCCATCTAATGCCGCTGCCACATATTCAAATCCTTCTGAGTGAATAAATACTGGAGGCTTTTGTGGTCGGTGAAAATCTCGAAAGACACCCCGTACAAATAATGTCTCCACTTTCCAAGTGCAATGACTACGGCGGCGAGCTCAAGATCATGTGTCGGATAATTCTTTTCATGCTCTTTCAACTTCCGGGATGCATAAGCAATTACCTTACCCTTCTGAGTCAACACACATCCCAAGCCTTCCTTAGAAGCATCCGTATAAACAGCATATCCTTCAGAACCTTCCGGAAGGGCTAACACTGGAGCAGAAACTAACTTTTCTTTCAAGAAGGTGAAACTCCTCTCACAATCTTCTTCCCAAACAAATTTCACATTCTTCTTCGTCAACCGGATTAAAGGAGATGCTAACTTGGAGAAATCCTTAACAAACCTCCGGTAATAACCTGCCAATCGCAAGAAGCTTCGGATCTCTGAGGCATTCTTAGGTTTCTCCCACTTCAAAACCGACTCCATCTTCCAAGGATCGACCTCCAAACCATTGCCCGAAATCACGTGACCCAAGAATGACACCCTGTCAAGCCAAAACTCACACTTGCTGAATTTGGCAAATAACTGATGCTCCTTCAAGGTCCTTAATACCAACTGAAGATGCCTTGCATGCTCCTCAGCAGACTTGGAGAAAACCAGAATATCGTCAATAAAGATGACCACGAACTTATCCAGAAAAGGCCTGAAAATCCTATGCATCATATCCATAAAAGCTGCTGGGGCATTAGTCAAATCAAACGGCATCACTACGAACCCATAATGCCCGTACCGAGTATTAAATCCTGTCTTAGAAATATCCTCTGCTCGGATTCGCAGCTGATAGTATCCTTGTCTCAAATCCAATTTCGAGTAGACTTTAGATCCCTGAAGTATGTCAAACAACTCCTCGATATGTGGAAGGGGATACTTGTTCTTGATCGTCATCCGGTTCAACTCCCTATAGTCTATACACATTCTCAAGGTTCCGTCCTTCTTCTGTACAAACAAAACCGGTGCACCCCAGGGAGAAGAACTCGGTCTAATGTACCCAATCTCCAACAACGCATCAAGTTGAGTCTTCAACTCTTTCAACTCGGCCGGAGCCATACGATACGGAGTCTTGGAGTACGGCTCTGCATTAGGGTACAAGTCGATCACAAACTCAATTTCCCGTTCTGGAGGTAACGAATCCAATTCCTGAGAAAAGACCTCGGGAAACTCCTTCACTACTTCCGTTTCTTCCAGCTTACTTTGATCCTTGGGTTTGTTGAGAATATAAGCAATGAAAACCGTGGCTCCCTCTCGAACCAACCTATGAGCTTCTGAGAAAGAAAGTAGAGGCACAGTCTTGGAACTCCAACCCACTACCAAATCTGATCCCAACTGAACCTTCTTCGCCCTGCAATCAACTGTGGCAGAATGTCTGTACAACCGATCCATACCCAAAATGGATCCATAACAAGTCATCGGCAGCTCAATGAAATCTGACAAGAAAACTCGACCCTCGATACTCACCGGAACCTCTATGAACACCCGATCAGATTCTAAACTACCACCAAATGGAGTACTAACCACAAAACATGCAGAAGAGCGAGTAACAGGCAAAGGCAAAGAAACAAATACAGCACTCGAAAGAAAGGAGTGAGTAGCTCCCGGATCAAACAAGGTATGAATGTCCGTGCCATGTATGCAAATGGTACCTTCAACTACCGTGGCTGGATCAACATCAGCATCCTGCTGCTCTCCATCCAAGGCATAAGCACGAGCCCTGATCAGTGGTCTCGGTGCTCCCGGTGGTGGCATCCTGCGATTTGGACATCCGTCTACCATGTGCTTGTCGCTCCCACAAATCAAGCATAAACCCAGACGCCTCCTGCAGTTATCATAGATGTGTGTCCTCTGACCTCAGAAGGTACAAGCAGGCCTCTCGGGTGGTGGTGGCAAAGCTGGAGCAACTGGAGCTCTAATCACTAGTCCTGCTGGTCGGGGCTTCTTCCCTGGGGCCCTTCGGAGCTAGTGGTGGAGAAGAGTAAACCATCGGCCTCTTGCCTGAAGCAGAACCCGAACCTGAACCCTTATACCCCGATCCGGAACCTCTGAAACCCGATTCGGACCCTGAGCCTGAACCTGAACCCGAACGATAAGTAGACCGCCTCGCATTCACCGAATCCTCAACCAATAATGCCTTCTTGGTAGCCTTCAGCCACGTGCTCGTGTTGACCGCCTCGATCGCTGCCTGAATATCCGGTCTAAGGCCCTGAAAAAACTGCATCGCCTTATGGAAATCATCACTCGCAATATTAGGAGCATAGCGGGAGAATCTCTCAAACTCGGCGATATACTCTGAAACCGACCTGCTTCCTTGCTTAAGCTCTGTAAATTCCTTCAATCTTCGAGTGCGAGAAGATGGAGGAATAAACTTATTTCTGAACTCTCTAACAAAGACTTCCCAGTTCACTTCCTCGCCTGCAGCATCTAACACAATCCGGGCACTCTCCCACCATGAATATGTCTCGCCCTGAATCAAAGAAATGGTACAACGGGCCTTCTCCTGGGACTCACAAGGAATGAGCTCCCAAACTCTCTCAATCTCTCTTAGCCACTGCTCGGCCTGAATATCATTTCCTTTATAAAACTTGGGTGGATGCTGATTCTGGAACTCCCTAAAAACTGCTGAAATCTGAGCTCCTGGCTGTGGTGGTGGAACTGGTGGTGGTGGAGGAACATAATCCCGGACTCTCTGATCAATAAGACCCGCCACTGCGTTCATAAAGTCCTCTGGTTGAGCCTGAGGTGGTGGAGGAGGAGGTGGCGGTCTCTCCCGGCGATGATGACGACGATGTCGATGTCTAGGAGAACGATCATGGTGATGTCTATCGCGAGCCATCCTGAAATCAAGGCACTATTATGCATGTTCGATTAGTAGGTGCAAATGTGTGCAAATAATTCACAAATTGCACATAAATTATAAAATTCAAACAATTCACCAAATTCAAATGAGTTCAAATAAGTCAAGTAGGTTCAAATATGTCAAATAACAATGCAAGACTCTCTAGTTGACAATTAGTTCCTATGCCGTGCGACCTAGCCTCACGAGACACCATACTAGAGACCCGATTTTGCAACCGGGCTCTGATACCACCGTAGGATGTAGCACCCGGAACGCTAGGCACCACATCCCCCGCACTATAGCCCCAATCCACATATGAAATGGTCAATCCATATATGAACCGACACTATAGCGAACGGGAGAGAATAAAAAAAAAACGACAACAAAGCTAGGCGGGACAAAACCCCAAACCAAAAAATCAATTCAGAGTAACAAAAGCGGAAGCAATATTTCATTCAATACTTATAGGTACCATATTTACATATCTACTAGTAGGTACCAACATTATATATCAATACAATATCATCTCCAAAAATAGGTAACAAGGCATGATACACCATACATGAAGTACCAATACATGAACAAAATGTGAGATGAAGTGTGCTAGACCCAAATTAAAGACAATCTAGACTCTAATTCCCGCCTAGCACGCCCTGCAAAACAACTGAAAAGTTGAGGTGTCAGTCCAACACGGACTGAGCGAGGGGTATAAATAAATATAAGCGCACATACATGCAAGTTATAATCTCGGGTAATAATTTTGGAAAAACAACAATACAATTTAATAAAATGTGAGATTCTATCGCCCGAGGTTACAACTAATTCAATTTCAATTTAACCAATTCAACACAATCAATTTGTGGCCCGGCGAGTGAGGCAATTCTCCAACCTTACTCCGATTGTGTACAATCAATCAATCAATCAATTATTAGGTGATTAGGTGATCAAGCAATTTATTACGGTGCACAATTAGCAGTTTCAATAACACCTTCTTCCTCCAGGTGATGGTGGGATTGCAAGGCCCCACCATCCAATCAGTCTGGGCAGAGGGTACATGAATCCTTAAGCCCGGAACTCCTTCCTCCCCTAATCTCCTTGGGGGTTCAGGGGTCATCCCAATTTGGTGAGGATAGCTCTCGAGTTACCCATCAGCCCATGCTTTCCCAATTGGCTCGAGCCACTACCCTCGGCCCCACAGTGCAATACAATACTCGCCAAAACAATCAATCAATCAATTCCTTTGAAAACCAAGAGCATTTGAAAAACTATAGATATATAGATAGGTTTTGGCTTAAAACTTCACATAGCGTTATACGGGTCCTATGTATCTGGAATTAAACCTCACCTGAACGACCCAAAAACAACCAAGGAAACAGCTCACGGGGCCTGCTCCTCGTCACCAGGAAGCTGGTCTGTGCAAGGAAGACAAATGTCTGTGAGATACGACTCAAAATGTACAAAATTGGACGAACGGAGAAAATGCAACGAGATGACGAGTATGATGGAATGTACCATGATAATATCTTGTTTCAGTACATAATCAATCATATAATAGCAATTCGGGGTCAAAGAAATCATCGGATCATGGGGCGAAAAATGTAATTTTATGCTGAAAGTTTTGTTCTGTCAGACGCACCGGAACGGCCGTTCCGGCTTCCCTTTGAAAATGGGAAGGGCCGTTCCCATGGCCCTTCAGAAACGCGCCAGCGTTTTTAAAAGGAAAAACGTTTTAGCTGGGAACGGCCCTTCCGGCACACAGGCCAAAATGGGAACGGCCGTTCCCAGTCTCGCTGGCCTTGCTGACTCAGAATCATGGGAACGGCCATTCCAGTTTTAAACTGGGGCTGGGAAGGGCCGTTCCCAATGTACGACAGCAACAAAAGATGCAGAACAGAAACAGAGCAGCGACGAAGCAACAACAACAACAAACAAAAGGAATTTAAACCAAGATGAAATGCATATATTTGATGCAATACATATACTAGCATTCAAATAGATCAATAACAACTCATAAAACACTTAATTCCACATTAGATCATCAAGAATTCATCAATCCAAACCCATATAATCATTCATGCTCCAAGTCCAAAATCATCAAGTTAAATGCATCCAACTTAAGCTCAAAGTTCACAAATAAGTTTCCCACAACAATTACACAAATTAACCAAGCCATTGCAAAGCCCTATCTATGCCAAATATTCAAGAAAATCATCCATTCTCCAAATTATACCTCAAAAGAAAGAAATGGAAGATGGGATGAAGATATGATGTTGATGATGCTTCAATGTCCACAAATCCCACAATTATGATGCTTGAATGATGAAATCTCCCTACTCCTTCACAAGGGTTTTGGTTCGGTTGAGCAAGGAAAGCAAGAACAAAGATATAAAATGTTTTGTATGAAATGAAATGTGATGGTACGTGATATGCTGCTATAGAGAGGGGAAGAAATGATCAATTTGCAATTAAATCCTTCCATTTATTAACTTATACAATGAGGTTCATTTCCATAACAATTGATCAATTAGGTCCAATACAATTAAGTCCCCAAAGTTCATGAAATGATCAAATAACGTCACAACGAAATTAAGTCAAGTTCGGGAAATTAATTCACGTTACAATCAAGTTCAATTTATGCTATAGTTATAATATGATATGAATTTCAATAAAAATACTTAGAATATAATTTTATGAAATTATGTCATGACATGAAAAGGTAAAGAAATGATCAAATAATAATTAAAATCTAACTCTCAAACTCACACGTGTCGATCATACCTGAATTGCCGAAAGCTGGGGCGTTACAATCCTCCCTCCTTAAAAGAATCTGGTCCCCAGATTCACTGATTGGAAGGGAACAACTCTGGATGGAACCGTCTCATCTTGTCTTCGGTCTCCCACGTGGCTTCTTCGGTCTTGTCACTTCTCCAAAGAACCTTAACCATGGGAATCTTCCGGTTTCTTAATTCCTAAAACTTCTTATCCAAAATCTTAACCGGTTGTTGAACAAAGGTTAGATTCGGTTCCAATTCCACTTCTTCAATGGGAATGATCTCGGTTTCATCGGGGTAGTATTTCCTCAGCGGAGATACGTCAAATACATTATGAATCCCCGTGAGGCTCGGTGGTAGGTCCAATCTTTAAGCAACTTCTCCAACTCTTTCCAAAATCTCATAAGGACCTAAGTAACGAGGCTTAAGCTTACCTCCTTTCCCAATCCGAGCAAATCCTTTACGTGGAGACGCCTTAAAAAAAAAAATCGGTCTCCAACTTCAAACTCGAGATCCCTTCTACGACGATCGGCGTAGCTCTTCTGTATGTCCTGAGCTGATTTCATCCGTTGTTGTATTAATTAGACTTTCTCAACCATAGCTTCAACGGCCTTAGAAGGTTTTTCCAATTTCTCACCTTTTTTAACACCTTCCTGCTTAGTCCATTTCCACTCTTCCAAATCAAAGAACAACGGAGAATGACACTTCCGACCATAAAGCAACTCATACGGTGCCATTCCAATCGAAGCCTGAAAACTGTTGTTGTACGCAAACTCAATCAGAGGTAGCTGATCGTGCCAAGAAGACTGAAAATCCAAAGAACAAGCTCGAAGTAAATCCTCAAGATATCTTATTAATCTCTCGGACGGAGCATCCGTGTGAGGATGAAATGTTGTACTAAACTGGAGCTTGATACCCAAAACCTCTTGCAATTCACGCCACAACTTGGAAGTAAACCGTAGATCTCTGTCTGAAACTATACTAACCGGAATCCCATGAAGTCTAACAATCTCCCGGTTATAAAGCTCGGCTAGCTTACGAATCTTATACGACATCCGAACCGGCAGAAAATGTGCAGACTTCGTCAAACGGTCCACAATCACCAAAATTCCATCGATTCCACCTTCCACTTTAGGTAATCCGGACACGAAATCCATCGCCACCTGTTCCCACTTCCACTCAGGAATAGGTAACGGTTGAAGAAGACCTCCCGGTTTCTGATGCTCGGCTTTCACTTTCTGACAAGTGAGACAATGCTTCACATACTCGGCCACGTCCTTTTTCAATCCACGCCACATAATATTGCCTTAAGTCCTTATACATCTTGTTTCCTCCGGGGTGGATAGAATAAGCCGATCTGTGAGCTTCCTCGAGCAATACCCGTTTCAACTCTTTGGGTACAACCATTCGGTGCTTGAAACGAAGAAGACCTGTTTCATCGAACCCGAATGGACACTCCGGATCAGCTCTTGCCTTAGCTACCAATTTCTGAACCTCTGAATCTGTACTCTGAGCCTCAAACAACCTGTGCTTCAAAATCCGGCTGAATCGAAATATTAGAAACTCGAGCCCTTAAAACAATTGGTTCGATTCCAGTACTTTCACCCACTTCCAAGCTCGACACAGTAGCCTTCCTACTAAGTGCATCGGCGACCACGTTGGCTTTGCTGGGATGGTACTTAATCATGCAATCATAATCTTCCAACCTTTCCATCCAACGCCGCTACCTCATATTCAAATCCTTCTGAGTGAATAAATACTGGAGGCTTTTGTGGTCCGTGAAAATCTCGAAAGACGCCCAGTACAAATAATGTCTCGACTTTCCAAGTACAAAGACTACGGCGGCGAGCTCAAGATTATATGTCGGATAATTCTTTTCATTCTTTTTCAACTTCCGGGATGCATAAGCAATTACCTTACCCTTCTGAGTCAACACACATCCCAAGCCTTCCTTAGAAGCATTCGTATAAACAGCATATCCTTCACAACCTTCCGGAATGGCTAACACTGGAGCAGAAACTAACTTTTCTTTCAATAAGGTGAAACTCCTCTCACAATCTTCTTCCCAAACAAATTTCACATTCTTCTTCGTCAACCGGGTTAAAGGAGCTGCTAACTTGGGTGATAGCATATTGTCGGAAATATAGTGACACCAAAAAGAATTGATAATATCTCACGAATGGGAAAATATATTGAATTGATTCCAATTGGAGTTTGTTCTATACTTCAAGGGGTTTCCAACGGTTCAAAAATAAAGTCATTCGGAGCTCAGATGAGGGAGTACCCAACCGGGGAAAATACAAGGTAAAATCTACCCGGCCGGGGAAAAAGAGGGCAGAAACTCACTGGAGGAAAGTACCCGCCCGGGTACTTTTTAGCATAAAAAACTACCCGCCCGGGTAGTCCTTCTGGGCGAGAAAAAGAAGCAAAACAGGGGTTGTTCGAGGAGGGAAGAAAGGGGGAAAAATCACAACAAAACTCAACCCAATTCACTTAAAACATGTAACATATCATGTAGGAATGTCAAATGCAAGTTTAGAACAATTTAAAACACATTAATTCACAAACCCACCCACATATATATATATATACACATCTACATACACACATGTACATACACATTCTTGCTCCAAGGATTCAAACAATCAAACAAAAAACTCATGGATTCAAGTATCAAAGCATCAAACACATACAAAATCATGCTTTGAACACCAAGGAATTCAAGCCGTAACTTACTAAACATAAATATACAAACGCACAATATACCTTGAAAGAAAAAGGATGGAGAAGGGAAGATAGATGATGTAGAGCTTGGGTCTTGAACTTGAGAGAGGAGAATGGAGCTCGAATTTCTCGTCTTCCTTGCTTGGATGATGGCTCGTTGATGGGGAAGAGAGATTAGAGGGTTTGGAAGCTTTGTGTGTTGAGAAAAGAAATGAAGAAGAAGAAGAATGAGAAGACAAGGGGGGTTGGATCGTGTATTAAGGGAGAAGAGATGAGGGAATTTGCACTTTGGTCCTCGAAGAATTTAAGTGCTTCAATTAGGTTACCGAGGTTTAGTTGGGGAACGATTGAGGTCTGAAACAACGTTTGATTGAGTCCAACGATTTCATATAATTTCTAATAAGTGCATAAGTGAAACAAAACATTAATTAGCAAGTATACAAGTGGAGAATGAATTTAAATAACATAGTAAAAAATCACCTAAATCATATAGAGATCACGTAATGGCAATTAATTTCAAGAACATTCAAGTTGCACTTAAAGCATATAAAAATCACATAGTAGCAATTAGTTCATGAAATTAATAAATTAAATAATCACTTAGCAATTAAAAGACATATATGTCACATAACTCTCGGTCTAAACCCACTCGTGACGTCATACCTGTACGGCCAAAAAGTCGGGGCGTTACAGATGCACCCCTCTGGCGGAGCCCCCATGTGCTCATTAGAGTTGGGAGTGTAAAACTCGCAGCTTGTGTCCAAGTCCCTCAACCCGGTCAACTTTTCAGTGCGATCGTCCTCTCCGACCCCCAAATTTCGGCCCTGAACTCATGATAGTATTTTGGGCACTTTTGTTGTCCTTTCTTCTTTTTCCCCCCTTGGGGCTCTGGTTCAATATCCGAAGCGGAGGCAGCCCCTCCTTGGTCGCGAGATTCCTCCTCCAAGGACATCTCTTCTATTTCTGCCATCGTGCCCTCCACCGCTGTAGGGTCAACTCCTATTTCCCCTTCTTCGCTCAGAGATCTGCTTTGGCCCCTCTCTATAGCATCACCCAAAGCAGGACTTACCACTTCCTCATCCACATTGGGGATGTATATCTCAGCGTCGGGATCTTCCCACCAGTTATTCCCGGGGTGTCTTATCCCGATATACTCTAAAGACACTTCAGAATCGGTCAGGATGTCTCTGGGCCCATAGTTCCTTTGTTGCTTGTCCTTGGGATGGCTACCGGAAGGCACGTCGGAAGATCTCTTGGAGGCCATTTTAGGATTCAAGGAAGAAGAGAAGAGAGAGAGTTGGAAGATGAGTGGCGTACCTTAGGGATTTGGTGGAAGTGCTCTCTGGATAAGGTTTGCTTGAGCGTTTCGGAAGCTTGAAGTTCTTCACTCAAGGGTTTTTCTCTTGTGAATGGCGTGAAAAGAGGAGGAAACCGCCTAAGTCCCCACTTTATAACAGCGGTTACCCCAGATCAAAGTTAATCAATCCCATGTGTTGGCTGATTAGCTAGCACCGGGATAAGTGTGGCCTATTATGTAACGCCCCGTGTTTTCACACGTGCAGGTAAGTGTTACGTGCGCATTTACATTTAATAATATGATTTTATATTTTGAATTATTAATTGAATTCGTTTCTAATTTGATTTATTTGTTTAAATTCCATATGAATGTCAATGTGAGCTATGAGTATACGAATGAAATTGTGAGAATGTGAATTTCGTGAATTCGGTGTTAATTGAATGAAATTACGTGTTTCGTGTAATCCGTGGGCTTGATTGTAATTTATTTAAATGTTTTGCACTCAATTGGAAATTGAGTTTGGGCTTAATTGCCACTTTTTGAAAGTTTAGGGACCTATTTGAATAATAGGCAACCCTGAACGGTTTTCGCGATATCTTGAGCTCCGGACCTCGAAATCAAGATCCATAAGCAGCGTTGAAATTGTTTCGACGATACCTATCCTTTAAACTTGACCTTGTACCATTTCGATGCCATTTGAACCTTCGACAATGAACCTTTCTATAACCTCGACTTTATAACTTGTTTGAACCATTTTCTTAATGAACCGGACTTGGACCGACCAGTATCCTACCCGTTTCCTTACTAAATATCAACATTTGCTTCCTTGTGCTTCCATTTTTGATCGATCAATTCATCATCTCAAGAGACAAGGGAAAAGATCCAAGAAACCCTTCTTTTTTATCAACCAAACTTTGAGCTCAAGATCAATCAATCCTCCATCTCTTTTCAAGGTAATTGATGATTTGTATTCTCCATCTCCTTCTTTATCTTTTCATCTATTTATAGCTTGGCTTGAGTGGAGGATTCATGTTGTTTTGAATATGATCATGAATTGGGGTTTGATCTTGAACTTGGGATTTTAATGGTTTAAAGTGAGAGGTGATGCATGGAAATTGTTTCTTGAAGCTTCCCTACCATTGCTATATCTTTAAATTTCATGTTGGTGGATTATAGCATGAATTGCCATTGAAGGAGCTTGAAGCTCCATGTTTGATGATCATGAGAATTGATGATGATTTGGCCAATTTTGAGTATGTATTCTTGTGTTTTAGCTTGGGTTACATGTTATATATGAATTATATGGATTGAATTCATGTCTAAGTGTACCTAAGAGCTTCCTCGTTGCTACCCGGCTTCTCCAAAGCTTTTCCCTCACGAAACAGAGCTTTTGCTCTGTTTTCTCTTTGAGGACGACGAGCTGATACGGCTTTGAACTGAAAATGGACACGGCTGTGTTGGGCTCTCGACTTTGGAAAATTATTTTAAGAAAATCGGACACGGCCGTGTCCAAATGCTTTGAAAACTCAACAAGGCCGTGTCAAGCCCTCGACTTGGAAATTTTGATTTTTAAACCTCGGACACGGCCTTGTCCATTTACTTTGAAAACTCAACACGGTCGTGTCATTTGAAATGGCAGCTTTGGGGGAACTCTTTTATTGCTTGTATTGCATTTATGGTTCGTATTCGTGAATTACATGCAACGTGAATTCCCTTAAACTTTGAATTATGATTGATATATGACCTCAAGGACTATATGAATGCAAGAATGAAAAGTATGAAAGCTATGAACGCTATGAACGTGAACGAATACGATTTTATCGTATATTGAACGAAACTTGATGAATTATGTGTTTAAATTGAATTCCATGGTATTCATGATCATATTTGGACATGTTCTTATGTTTCAAGCATTCCATAACATGTCATTGCATAGCCGAGCATCAAATGTGGTCATAATCGAGTCTCACACTACCTTTGTCACACAGATATTGACCCAGTGGGAGACGGGGTTGAGCAGTGAGAGCTTTGTCGGGTTCTTTGGTTTACCAGGTGGGTTTTTCTTCTATTAGTTAAAAATATGACCCCTATATACCCAATGTGCAAGATTTTGGCCAAAGATATATATATATATCTATATCGAGTTTTCCAACGAATCAATGTTTTAAATGTAAAGCCTTTAATTTGAATATCCTACCAAAAGTTTTGGCGAGAAATGAATGTTCACAATGAATGGGGGCCCGGGACTTAGTGTATTGGTGAACCGGGGAAGCTTGGGCTGACGGGAATCCACATATACTAGTTCCATCAATTTCGGTAACCTGGACTTCACTATGAGATTAGTGAAAGAAGGGGGACCCGCGCTTTTGGGGATTCATGTACCCCTCTAGCACCAATGAATGAGGGTTTGGGCCTTATAAACCCGTCCCTAACCGGAGGAAGAAGGAGTTTATGAATGATGGAATTAATGATCTAATGAATGTGCACGAAAGAATGAATGCATGAACGAATGAATGAATGAATGATTAATGAAATGAATGCATGAACGAATGAATGAATGAATGATTAATGAATTACACGAGGTGTTGGTTGGAGATAATGCATGCCCCCTCGCCGGGCCACAAATGACCTAAAGAATGAAATGAATTGTTATAATCCTATTCGTTGTATTTTAATTCCCAATTGGGAAAAATGCTTCCAAACCTCGAATAAGGATTATAGCTTGCACGTATGTGTTTAAATTCCGTTGTATTATGATATTATGCCTATTTTTATACCCACCAGTCTATCTAAGACTGAACCCAGAGTTGTCTCAGTTTCTTTTGCAGGAAGGGATGCTAGGCGGGATACAAGTCTGAGAGAGTCTTGCATAGTGTCTAGCCTTTCTTTCTTTACACTCATACACTTACATTTTATGATCTTTTTGGATATTGTATATGTATTCCGAGCGTGCATGTTTGTATTAGAATTACTGAGCTTACTCGAACTTAAATGTTGGTACCTACAGCATATAGCTCAATATATGAAATACATGTTGGTATCTAGAGCATATAGCTCAGTATATGGTATATGAATTATTGCTTCCGCTTTTCTATTACTCTGATTGTTGCTGTTGGCGTTTAAGTGATAGGTTAGTCCCGCCTGGCTTAGCGAGTGTGTATATCTCTGTTCGCTATGGTTTGGTACGTGTATGGAAATCCATTTCATATACGGGTCTGGTCATGGTGCCGGGGATGTGACGTCTCGCGCTCGGGCGTTACATATTACCCTGTGGCGGTTACACGCCGCCCACTCTCAAGATTCGTGTCAAGCCCCTCAAAATTCAAAAAGTGCAATCATTGCCCTGACAGGGGGAGAAACCTAGCGTTTCCCACCTAGGAGTCTCCAGAAGGCACGCGCACGTGACCTCACCACCCCTTGGGTCGATGTTAACCCTAGGTCGACGGATACTGGCTCGAAGGACCAGGCTCAGACAATTTGTTACGTGACCCAGTTTCGCTAAGAGCAACGAGTAGCCCGTCTTCCCTCTTTCCCTCAGCGATCACAACGCCTTCCTCAAGGTCCGTCGCCACACACTAAGTGCCAACGGACCGGGGGGGGGGGGGAGATGATAAGGGGAAAATCGGGAGGTCTGACTAACCACCAATGGTCATTCCCACGTGGCAGTCTGTGCCACGTTAGCCTGTAATGCTCGACCCAGGCCAGTTGATTTTCGATCCAGCACTTGTGGGCAGTTGTCGTCCTGGAGTCCCCTTTCGACCTAGGGAAATGCGACCCAGCGGCCGATCGACCAAAATGCTATCAGACAACCGCAATTAATGCGCGTACCACCCCTACAGGCCGCATTAATTGCATCCGCATCAAGTAATATACCCGGGTCTCTGGCGGACACAGAGAAATAGACATTTAGCTGTAAAAGCACTGTTCCGGCCACCAAGCGTCCCTCACCCACCAGACAAGGCCCACACCATCCTGGGGCTGTAGTTGCACGTATTAAGGACTCCATGGCCCTATATAAACCCTTCTCCACCACCATTGGAGGTAAGCTTTCCTTTGCGCACTGAGCTCCTCATTTCAACATATTCTTATTCCCCAGTTTACTGATTCGAGCGTCGGAGTGCCAAAACAGGTCCAACCCCCACATTCCCCTGTTTTGGCCTTCGAGTTCACGTTTGTCCCTTCTTTTCAGCTCAGGAAAGCATCAGAGTCTCCCCACTTTACAAATATCTTGGGTCATTGGGAATCCTAATCTGCAGTCCAGCACATAGCCCAGATTTGGACACTATCACATCAAGTTTGCAATTATACATATTCATAACGAATCATATTTACATAGAAAAATATATCTCGTGATCAAATCATTAAATACATGTTCAAAATAAAATGCAATGCACCTAGCACGACCTATACCAAAAAGTGAGACTCGAACTACTCACTTCTCCGCCTAGCTCGTGCTCAAAAGATCTGCACACTAAAAAAGGTAAAGGAGAGGTGTCAGTCATATCTCGACTGAGTGAGGGGGCTAACGCACACCCACACATTAAAAATATATAGAACAAAGCACGTAAAAGATAAAGGTTATGAACCGGGAATAGGTTTTGCATACCAAAACATTTTCAAAGAACATTACATATCATATACATATACATTACATTATTAAAGACTCTATTCTCGTTCCATAATCCAACCATTTCATTAAGCTCAGCGAGTATGAGCATTCCACCGCTACTTCTCATTACATTACATTATAAAATAGAAATCACATTCAATCCCCTTCTTCACTGATGGAAGGGTCGGCCAACCCTTTCCATCCATTTCGTTAAGTATGGGTCGTGAGTTTCATGACGCTCACGCCCGAGGATTCCATCCCCCACCAAACCTCCTAGTGGGTTTCGGGTTGATCCTATGTAACTGGACACTACGCTCGGGCTTAACCCGACGGCCCGCTGTCGTACCGGGCGTCCTGACTCGCAGGCTCCGAGGCCCAACATGACCATTACATTACATTATCATTACATTCTCGCTCATTACAAATCATTAACATTACGAACATTAGCATTAAACTTTCATTAAAACCATGAGCTCATATATGCTCATAGATATAGCCCTGAAGAAAGCCGAAACCTTGATAACAAGATCATAAACATATCTTACATGACACATATTTAACTATATATATAATATATAGTCGCATGCGGGCTAGAAAACGAGCATTTAAGGGTCTTAGATCGCTTAACTAAAAAGAAAAGAACCTAAACCTCACATTTGAAGAAAAGTGTAGTGTGGTACGAGAAAACAACCCCAAACAACTAAAACTTTGGGTATGACTCCTCCCGGAAGCACCCCTGAGACAAACAAACGTAACACTAAAAACTTAGACTTAAACATATACCATATAGACGCACGACGATGCAAATGGATGCTATGAATGGAATAAAATATTAAATGAGCACCTAAACGTTTACAATTTTCATTTCACATTTCCCCTTCAATATCATAACATAATTTCATATCGATATCATAACACATTGCTTATTCATTAATGAATTGTAACGCCCCGGTTTTCCATTTAGGCTTTATATGATATTATATGGATTTCATGACATTAGATGCAGTTTATGTCCATGAACTTTTATGAAAATAGTTGCTAATGTGTCTAATTGGATTCATGTGAATTAATTCACTATTTGGTTATATGATCATATGATTTAATTCCCTTTCATTTCATTTCATTCTATTTTCTAACATATGCATTCAAGTAAGGGACATGCAATTATATATATGTATAATATGCATAATATCTAACTCTATACATGCATGATATATATATATATATATATATATATATATATATATATATAATTATGTTACATTACATACATTGTATAAAATATAACATATATGCATGACACACACAAACACATAATAAATCTCTAACTTGTAAATTAATGTGAGGCAAGGACTTAATTGCAAAAAGTAGTGATTCATACATGTTCGTGGAAGACTTTTGTATGTATCTATACATCACATACATCATATATATCATATACACTTATCTCTTCCAATTACATTTCATTCCATTTTATCAAAACCACACACACACACACTAAATCACGGTATTAACACCAAGGAAGGAAGGAAGTAAATTTCATCATTTCAAGCTTGATTTCAAGAAGGAAAGTTGCATAAGTTGGAGCATCAACATCATCATACCATCATCTCTTCCATCTCTTCTTTCATTCAAGGTAGAATTGAGATTTGTATGAATTCTTGAAGTATTGATTGGGTAGGGTTTGATGATCTTGGTATGATTTCTTGTGTGTAAATGATTAGAAGCATGTTTAGGACCTTAATACTTGAAGCTTGCATGAATTCTTAAGGAAATGAGAAGTTGATGACATGAAATTATATGGGTTTGCTTTTGATGAATTTCTATGATCAAAGCATATTTCTTGGTTTTAATGTGGCTTAAATGAAGAATATGAGTTATATGTATGTTATGTGTTAGTTTTAAGTTGATTCCTTACATTTGTTTGAGAGTGGGAATGATTTTGGAACTTTTCCCATGCAATCCCCTGTTTTTGGCCCTGTTTCTTCTGATGCGTACAGTGACACGGGGGTGTCGCTTTTCCCCTCTTCAGCGTGACACGGGGGTGTTCGTTGGGTTGAGTTTCTGTACCGTGACACGGGGGTGTCACGGCTTAGTGTATTTTGGTGACACGGGCGTGTCACCTTTTCCTGCATTTTGTCCAACTTCGAACCAACGCCATTTTCACCTCGGTTTGAATTAGAAAACGTGCCATATAGCGTTGGAAAGGTCTATGTGTCTACTTTCATTCCCAACAAGCAAAACTCAATTCCCACTTCTAGAATTTAAGATATTTCAGTTTTCCCACAACATGTACATTTCCAAAAATTGTCGGTTTTGGCCAAACTTCACCAAAACTTTTCTTATTGCTTTCCTTTCACTCTCTTGGCTCCCATATGTGAATTATATGTTGTATATACTTGATTAATTGATAAGCATGCTCTTACTTGACACTTCTTGGTACGTAATTGCTCAAACTTTATTGTGTAATTCCATGCACTATATGAATTGAACTTGAAATGATTGAATGATATGAATATGTGACTCCTTGAGATTTATTTCATCTCTCAGATATTGATTGGTTCTCTTATATGCTAAGTGTCACTTGATTTGTAGCACCCCGCACGTGAGGCACCACATCCCCCGCACTATGGCTCAACATGAGTAACGAAACAGCTAATCCGCACCCATATCAAACCATAGCGAACGGGAGACAAACATAAAAACCTTCCTAAGCCAGGCGGAGCTAGACCCAGAAATGAAAACCAAACCACGAAGTGTAATGCATTGCAAAGCCAAGGTTCAAGTATACCAACCATAAGCAGAGTTTGGGCTCTTCAGGCCTCTTTTAATTCAAAAGCAAAACTCAGTAACAGCAATTCAATAGCAATTACAAAATTATTCGAGTTCATGGTATAATACAACGAATCATACATAATTCCAATACATATGAGAATGCGGAGACTCTTCTAATTATTCGACCCACTTAAAGACTCCAAACACCTCCGCCTAGCTCGAAACTCCAAAGCCAACCTGCACACTAAAGTGTTGGGGAGGGAGAGGGTCAGTCTCTAGAAGACTGAGTGAGCAGGAGCGATACATATATATAAAACATGCACATGCAAGTCATAAATCCCGAGCAAGGTTTTATTTGAATTTAGTTCCCAAAAAGGGCAAGAAAATAGATAAACAATGCTCGACTTTTACGACTAACTCATATTAAATTCATTACATTCATAAATCATACATAAATATAAGGCTCGGCGAGTGAGCGTGCACAATCTCCATCCAAACTCCGACCGTGTACGACAAATATCATTAATATATTGATTAAGCGATCATGCAATATATCATAATACACACAGACCATAAATCATGTCCATAATATATTGTTTGGGCAATCCGATTCCCGGCCTTCCCGCACAGTGCCTATCAATCGATAATCAATCAATCAGTCAATCATTTCAATCATAATTAAGTTCCAACCTTCTTCCTCCGGGTTGGTGGTGGGTTTGCAAGGCCCGACCACCCGATCATTGACCAAAAGGGGTTACATGACTCCCCAGATGGCACTCAGCTCCCTTTCCCCGCCAATCTCCTGACGAGGTCCGGTACCGCTGTTCAATAGTGGGACTAGTGTGAGGGTTTACCGTCAGCCCATGCCTCCTCGGGTCCCCACTCACACCAAACCCCTGGGCCCCAATCAGTGCAGTCAATCAATCACTCTTTTCTCGCCAAAACATTTGATTCATAAGAATCATACCATATCCATCATTATCCATTTGAAAAGGGTTTACTCGATCAATCATACTATAACAATCATACCTTACCGTGTAATTCGGCATATGCTATATACGTACCTCTCCGTGTCATCCTATTCCGTAGCTAGCATGAAGGCACACGGTTTGGAGCATAGCCTCATTACAAAACCATTTTTTTTTTTAAGTTTATATACGCTCATACGCATAATTCAGAAGGATTTACTCGATAACTCCATTTGAAAATCATATATATATAATCATAAGGTTTTGGCCAAAGCTTTTCACATAAGGGTTGTAGGGTTTGTTACATAGCTAAAACAAAAACCACCCTCACCTTAACCGTGAAGAAACAAGGATCGAGCACCAAGTGCCTGAACGATCAAAAGCTCTCCACCCTGGAGACAAACTGTACAAAAGACCACAAGACGTGTTCGTGAGACTCAAGACTCTAAATGAACCATATATGACGCACGGCAATGCACAAGCATGATATGAAGGCATAAAGATCATATTAAGTCATGAAAATCATATAACCAATTCATTCACTTGTTCAATCATAAATCATTCAAATTCTTCAATTCATATGTCCAATCAATTTATTTCAAGAACTCAAATAGGAGCATAGAACATATTCAAACTCTCCCAACAAGCTACTATATACCTCATATTACATAAGATAGCATATATCCAAGGTTTGACGACAAGAAGAAATCATATAATATAGAAAATAAGTGATGCGATTCATAAACGACATATAAACACATATAAACGGCAATAAGCAAAAGCATACCTATAACACATCCAAAAGCCATGGAATTACACCATATTACTCCTAACATATAGTAAAACAAGTTCATATATCAACACAAAAGGAGATAAAATCATTAAGGAGGTGAAACAAATCAAAAACGGAAGAGGAAGTAACGAAGACTGTGCAAGGGAAGTGACACGGGGGTGTCACCAACCCTAGCCCAACTGAGCCACGGGCGTGGCTCAGTACAGAGCTGCCCAGAAGGTGTGACACGCCCGTGTCTCCCCCTTATGGGTAAATGAGACACGGGGGTGTCACGGTACAGAACTTGAGGCGCATGCAAAACCTAACCGGCAAAACTGAACTCAAACAAACTCAATCCAAACGTAAACCAAATGAACTCCAATTGCTCTGAAACTTAATATGCAACATATTTAGCATGTTATGAACATTTTTCATTTAGAGTGAAAAAGCTAAATCACACGTTAAGATCATCGAAACCGTGAAACAAAACTGGGTCGCTACAATCGGACATATGAGCCCTAATGATTCTATCATGCCTTGATCAAGTACTTAGGGCTTGAATTTGGATCTGAAACTTTGGGGAATCCATGCTAACATGCCAAAAAACTAATATACATCCTATATATGCAAAATGGTACAATTTAAAACACATTAGAAGGACCAACAAGTTACCAAACTCAACAGCAACAATTCTGTCAAAGATCATGCATAAGAACAGGCCATGTCTTGCGGTTTTGAGGCTTCAAATGGAACCAAATACTCAAAGCATGAATGCTAACATATAGAAAAATGAGTGTACATCAACTCTATGCATTTTCACACGAAATGGAGGCCATATGATCATGCAACAACACAATATTTCACATAGCAGTTCGAAAACAGGGGAATCAATTTGATCATCAAGTTTGGAGTTCCATATCTCATAATTTCACAAAAGGGCCAAGAGACAAAATCATCTTAATATCATATAATATCAGTTAGGAAAGAAATGGGTCAAGAAACAAGTTCATATAATTATTTACAAGCAAGGAAATTAGCTACCCAAGCAAACAAGATCATAAGAGCAAATATCCCCAAAAGTTCATACAAAACCCAACACTCAAACCCTAACCAAATCTGATCCAAATCATGTTGTAATTAGATGAAATCAAGTATAATAGAGTAGAGAAGACATAAATATTCATACCTTGAAGATTTGGTGAAAGAAGATGGTGATTTGAGCTCCAAAATCACAAGAATGGCCAAGGTTTTCCTCTCTTCTCCTCTCCTTCTTTCTCTCGTTCAGTTGCTGCAGAAAATGGAGATGTATGGTTCGGTTTTTCAGAGCTAAAGGGAGAGGAAGGAGTTAACTCTAGGTACAAAAGTCATGGTTAAGGTGTGGTTGGGTTAATAGGTGTTATGGGGTCCCACCATGAAGACTAGTCAACCAAAAGGAGTTCTTCTTGCACGAGTTGCTCGTTACGGTTGGATTTCGGAGGTCTTAATGATCTCAAAAAGGTATGAGGCTTGTTCCATTGTCTCCGGATCGTCGATACGAAGGCAACGGAGGTGACGGAATTCGAATCCGAATTCCCGAGCTCAAGATATCACGCACGGAACCAAGGGTGCGCTAATTGCTCGTTAGCCCCCGATTTGGTTCCACAATCAAAATTAAATTCATAAACACGTCAAATAAATCCGAAAACATAAACCGAGCATATAGGCTTGTTCATAACACACATATTTACGACATATTAAATTTTCACGCCAATCCGATATCATTACATATATGAACGAAGCGCAAATAGAGCACTCATGCGCATGAACGGATTTATATTGTTATAAATGAATTACTAAAACTTAATTTCCATATTAATTAAATTAAAACCAACTAATAACATATTGAAATTAAATTAATGAAATTACCGAAATAGTTAAGGTAACATAAAACCCTAATTAAGAATTTAAACACTAAGCATCAAGGTAAAATAAAATGAGTTAAATTAAAATAGAAATAGTTTATAGTTTAAAACAAATATAAACATTTATAAACAATTAATCATATAATTAAATAATTAAATAGCGCAATTTATAGACAATTACGTCACATTATTATAAACTGAAAAACTGGGGCGTTACAATCTCTCCCCCTTAAAAAGAATCCGTCCTCGGATTCAAAACACGCTTGAAATCAAACAATGAGAGATTCCCCGTCTCTCACAAACAACAAGGAGAGAGCCCCGTCTCTCAAGCAGCAATGAGAGAACCCCGTCTCTCCAACATCAATGAGAGAACCCCGTCTCTCGCAAGCAAAGAGAGTACCCCGTCTCTCAAACAAAAATAAGAGAATCCCCGTCTCTTAACCGAAATTAAAGCAAAGAAGTCTCCAATATTCCCAAGCAACTCACGCAAAACCAAATTTAAAATCACGTAAGGCACCCAAAGCAAGTAACAAATGTCGCCCACATTGATATCCAATTACTTCAAGTAATTTAACACAATACAAGATTAAAGCACTTAACATAAAAATTATATAAGTTAAAATTGCATGGATGCATGTATCATGAATGCTATAAGTACCGTTCACCGAAGTTTCAAAGTTTAGAACTGAGAGTTGTCGTTGTTCAATGTAGGATCCATCCTGAAGATAGCTCAGTGGTCAGCTTGTCTTGAACCTCTTCAAGGTTCCTCGGTGAAGCTATTGATAAATCCTTTAAGGATCATACTCTTGGATCCGTTCTGACTTGTACTATTTCCAGTCTTCACCCTTTCTCACAATCTTCGCTCGACCATCCAATTCTTTTTAATTAACCGAGCTTGACCTCCCCGAATATCCTTAGGCCATCTGTCTCAATGTTAGATCCATAGCTACTATCTTACTTATATCAGAGTTTAAAATATCCTCAAGGATAACTACTCCTGACAATCTTGACGATTCGATCCCTACCTTGGGGTATTCGTCATTAGGATCTACCTTAACAAATCCATTCATTCCCTTTGACCCCTTCAGGTTATGTTTGGCATCTAGCTCCATATTTCTTGAATCAAAGATAGAGTGTTCTTGATGACTCTTGAAGTTCGATGTAAATCCTCCAATGATCATCTTCTCCGGTTTGGTTTCTTCCGGATTTCCTTCCGGATCACCTTTGATAGAACCGATAACTTAATAATGTTGTCTCGGATCCCTTAATACTTTTACTGAATAAATCTTGATCGACAACATCCCCTCATATAATAGATTGATCAAATTTTCCTTTAGTTAATTCCATCTTAGGAGGTCACAGAAACTCCCATATAATTTCATCACTCCCAATTCGGAATTCCAGGCATAGAGTCGTCCAGTAAACTTTCTTCTTTATATCTCGAAAAATCTTTCCCCGAATTTGGCATCGTCACTTCTCTCTTAACAACTTAACCATTACCGTGCTCTTATTCATTTCCAATGGCCACCATTAGGATTTCCGGATTCTCCTTAATATGCATCCCCGTTGTTGCTACTGACATATTTATTCGAGCATTACTTCCATCTTCCATTTTATCTCTCGATCGTGCTCTCCCCCTTAAAATTTTTGCTCTTTCATATCGAACTCCCTCAATCTTTCTTCCCTATTCTTATTCGATCCGAACACCCCAAAGATGAATCTAATCTGACTTTCCTTCGGAGGTCCTTTCCACTAACCTATCCCTTACCTGAAGTTCTTTATTTCCCAATTGTCTTTCTTGTCATGTGCCACGCCATTATTTCCTCTCCCGTAACTCAGATATGGTTCGAGCGAGGATATACTTGACAATTGAGGTGCCAGATTTTCCTATCAAGTAAACACTAAAATGCATGTCGGGTAAAGATGGCAATGCATGTGTCACGTTTACATCAAGCAATTATACCACACATCAGCGTAACGAAACCCATTTAGAAATATACGGATAAAATAAGGGTAAAAGAATAAATAATTAATGTAGAATATGATGCACGTGCTATGAATGCTTTGGAACCTGTCACCGATGTGGGAAGTTATTAGCTCGGTAGCTTTCCTCGTTCTTCCGATCCCAAGGTCACTTGACCTGGTAATTATTCCTTGCCTTTCCCATGGTCTTCGAGACTTCCATGCATCTTTGTAAATCAACTGATATCTTCCACTGTCCGAAATTGCAATTTCTTGATCCCTAATTCTTCCACGTCCATTAAGTTAGCATCTACACTTCTTCTCGTAATTCGACCTTTACTTCCAATCGTCACCTTAATCAAGAATCCCGTGTCTATCCTTTGTGAATTCAATTCACCTCCAATTGCTTACATTTGAGCGCATGATATCCTTGCAGGGAGTGATTGCCTTCCTTTACCGTTTCCATTTGTTGCTTCATATCTTCCATTTCACTTCACAACATCGCAGTTCAGCTTGGTTTTGGAAAAACGAACTCATATCCCAATCAACACCTTGATCAAGATTCCCGTGACTATTGGTTATGAGTTTCCCATCACGATCGAAATCCAGAGCACCCAAGTCCAACTCTTCCCAATCTTAACTTCGACAGACTTGATTTCAATTCACTAGGCTTAATCAGAAATCCTTCTTGTCGACCCCAGGTACACAGCTCCTACCGGACCCATTTTATCTTAGTCTCTCCTAATTATTGAGACCTCTTTAACGATCCAATCCGGGATCAAAATATCTTCAAGGTTCATTCCCTTCATTCTTTCTTTAGGTTGAAAGATCTTGCTGAATCCAATTAAAACACTCCAAGTAGTAGATTTTCATAAATTAGTCTTTTGAGTCCCAACAATCCCATGATTAACTCCTATTCCGATTTCACCAAATGTCTCCCTGCCATCGCATCTCTAGATTCAATCTTCCCATTCCAAATCCTCATCCATCTTCCATGTTTCAGAAAGGTTTGCAATCAATCTTCTTTGTCCTAGAACTTGGCCGTGGTTTGATACTATCTCCATAACCTATAAATCACAGCTTACTTCAAGAATAGATGCATGCGATTAGTGCATGCTCATGACACATATTCGATACGAAAGACAACAATCCGTATAAGATGCAACAAGTGATTCAACAAAATTCTTAAGAGAAACCAAATTCCATATTCAAGATCGATGCAAAGCACACAATATCACGTAGTCCCTATGCCGCTCAACTTAGACTGGCTCCGACATGACTCAAGAACACCGGTTTTGCAACCGGGCTCTGATACCACTTAAGGATGTAGCACCCCGCACGTGAGGCACCACATCCCCCGCACTATGGCTCAACATGAGTAACGAAACAGCTAATCCGCACCCATATCAAACCATAGCGAACGGGAGACAAACATAAAAACCTTCCTAAGCCAGGCGGAGCTAGACCCAGAAATGAAAACCAAACCACGAAGTGTAATGCATTGCAAAGCCAAGGTTCAAGTATACCAACCATAAGCAGAGTTTGGGCTCTTCAGGCCTCTTTTAATTCAAAAGCAAAACTCAGTAACAGCAATTCAATAGCAATTACAAAATTATTCGAGTTCATGGTATAATACAACGAATCATACATAATTCCAATACATATGAGAATGCGGAGACTCTTCTAATTATTCGACCCACTTAAAGACTCCAAACACCTCCGCCTAGCTCGAAACTCCAAAGACAACCTGCACACTAAAGTGTTGGGGAGGGAGAGGGTCAGTCTCTAGAAGACTGAGTGAGCAGGAGCGATACATATATATAAAACATGCACATGCAAGTCATAAATCCCGAGCAAGGTTTTATTTGAATTTAGTTCCCAAAAAGGGCAAGAAAATAGATAAACAATGCTCGACTTTTACGACTAACTCATATTAAATTCATTACATTCATAAATCATACATAAATATAAGGCTCGGCGAGTGAGCGTGCACAATCTCCATCCAAACTCCGACCGTGTACGACAAATATCATTAATATATTGATTAAGCGATCATGCAATATATCATAATACACACAGACCATAAATCATGTCCTAAATATATTGTTTGGGCAATCCGATTCTCGGCCTTCCCGCACAGTGCCTATCAATCGATAATCAATCAGTCAATCAATCATTTCAATCATAATTAAGTTCCAACCTTCTTCCTCCGGGTTGGTGGTGGGTTTGCAAGGCCCGACCACCCGATCATTGACCAAAAGGGGTTACATGACTCCCCAGATGTCACTCAGCTCCCTTTCCCCGCCAATCTCCTGACGAGGTCCGGTACCGCTGTTCAATAGTGGGACTAGTGTGAGGGTTTACCGTCAGCCCATGCCTCCTCGGGTCCCCACTCACACCAAGCCCCTGGGCCCCAATCAGTGCAGTCAATCAATCACTCTTTTCTCGCCAAAACATTTGATTCATAAGAATCATACCATATCCATCATTATCCATTTGAAAAGGGTTTACTCGATCAATCATACTATAACAATCATACCTTACCGTGTAATTCGGCATATGCTATATACGTACCTCTCCGTGTCATCCTATTCCGTAGCTAGCATGAAGGCACACGGTTTGGAGCATAGCCTCATTACAAAACCATTTTTTTTTTTAAGTTTATATACGCTCATACGCATAATTCAGAAGGATTTACTCGATAACTCCATTTGAAAATCATATATATATAATCATAAGGTTTTGGCCAAAGCTTTTCACATAAGGGTTGTAGGGTTTGTTACATAGCTAAAACAAAAACCACCCTCACCTTAACCGTGAAGAAACAAGGATCGAGCACCAAGTGCCTGAACGATCAAAAGCTCTCCACCCTGGAGACAAACTGTACAAAAGACCACAAGACGTGTTCGTGAGACTCAAGACTCTAAATGAACCATATATGACGCACGGCAATGCACAAGCATGATATGAAGGCATAAAGATCATATTAAGTCATGAAAATCATATAACCAATTCATTCACTTGTTCAATCATAAATCATTCAAATTCTTCAATTCATATGTCCAATCAATTTATTTCAAGAACTCAAATAGGAGCATAGAACATATTCAAACTCTCCCAACAAGCTACTATATACCTCATATTACATAAGATAGCATATATCCAAGGTTTGACGACAAGAAGAAATCATATAATATAGAAAATAAGTGATGCGATTCATAAACGACATATAAACACACATAAACGGCAATAAGCAAAAGCACACCTATAACACATCCAAAAGCCATGGAATTACACCATATTACTCCTAACATATAGTAAAACAAGTTCATAGATCAACACAAAAGGAGATAAAATCATTAAGGAGGTGAAACAAATCAAAAACCGAAGAGGAAGTAACGAAGACTGTGCAAGGGAAGTGACACGGGGGTGTCACCAACCCTAGCCCAACTGAGCCACGGGCGTGGCTCAGTACAGAGCTGCCCAGAAGGTGTGACACGCCCGTGTCTCCCCCTTATGGGTAAATGAGACACGGGGGTGTCACGGTACAGAACTTGAGGCGCATGCAAAACCTAACCGGCAAAACTGAACTCAAACAAACTCAATCCAAACGTAAACCAAATGAACTCCAATTGCTATGAAACTTAATATGCAACATATTTGGCATGTTATGAACATTTTTCATTTAGAGTGAAAAAGCTAAATCACACGTTAAGATCATCGAAACCGTGAAACAAAACTGGGTCGCTACAATCGGACATATGAGCCCTAATGATTCTATCATGCCTTGATCAAGTACTTAGGGCTTGAATTTGGATCTGAAACTTTGGGGAATGCATGCTAACATGCCAAACAACTAATATACATCCTATATACGCAAAATGGTACAATTTAAAACACATTAGAAAGACCAACAAGTTACCAAACTCAACAGCAACAATTCTGTCAAAGATCATGCATAAGAACAGGCCATGTCTTGCGGTTTTGAGGCTTCAAATGGAACCAAATACTCAAAGCATGAATGCTAACATATAGAAAAATGAGTGTACATCAACTCTATGCAATTTGACACGAAATGGAGGCCATATGATCATGCAACAACACAATATTTCACACAGCAGTTCGAAAACAGGGGAATCAATTTGATCATCAAGTTTGGAGTTCCATATCTCATAATTTCACAAAAGGGCCAAGAGACAAAATCATCCTAATATCATATAATATCAGTTAGGAAAGAAATGGGTCAAGAAACAAGTTCATATAATTATTTACAAGCAAGGAAATTAGCTACCCAAGCAAACAAGATCATAAGAGCAAATATCCCCAAAAGTTCATACAAAACCCAACACTCAAACCGTAACCAAATCTGATCCAAATCATGTTGTAATTAGATGAAATCAAGTATAATAGAGTAGAGAAGACATAAATATTCATACCTTGAAGATTTGGTGAAAGAAGATGGTGATTTGAGCTCCAAAATCACAAGAATGGCCAAGGTTTTCCTCTCTTCTCCTCTCCTTCTTTCTCTCGTTCAGTTGCTGCAGAAAATGGAGATGTATGGTTCGGTTTTTCAGAGCTAAAGGGAGAGGAAGGAGTTAACTCTAGGTACAAAAGTCATGGTTAAGGTGTGGTTGGGTTAAGAGGTGTTATGGGGTCCCACCATGAAGACTAGTCAACCAAAAGGAGTTCTTCTTGCACGAGTTGCTCGTTACGGTTGGATTTCGGAGGTCTTAATGATCTCAAAAAGGTATGAGGCTTGTTCCATTGTCTCCGGATCGTCGATACGAAGGCAACGGAGGTGACGGAATTCGAATCCGAATTCCCGAGCTCAAGATATCACGCACGGAACCAAGGGTGCGCTAATTGCTCGTTAGCCCCCGATTTGGTTCCACAATCAAAATTAAATTCATAAACACGTCAAATAAATCCGAAAACATAAACCGAGCATATAGGCTTGTTCATAACACACATATTTACGACATATTAAATTTTCACGCCAATCCGATATCATTACATATATGAACGAAGCGCAAATAGAGCACTCATGCGCATGAACGGATTTATATTGTTATAAATGAATTACTAAAACTTAATTTCCATATTAATTAAATTAAAACCAACTAATAACATATTGAAATTAAATTAATGAAATTACCGAAATAGTTAAGGTAACATAAAACCCTAATTAAGAATTTAAACACTAAGCATCAAGGTAAAATAAAATGAGTTAAATTAAAATAGAAATAGTTTATAGTTTAAAACAAATATAAACATTTATAAACAATTAATCATATAATTAAATAATTAAATAGCGCAATTTATAGACAATTACGTCACATTATTATAAACTGAAAAACTGGGGCGTTACATGATTGCTAGTTCTACTTATTTACATGAGCATTGCCGTGCGTCATACTTGGTTTCATATTGAGTCTTGTCCCACGAGTTCACATTATTTCCTTTCTTGTCCAGTTTTTCTCCAGGGCGGAGATCATTGATCGTTGGGCACTTTCTTGTATCTTTGTCTTGTTCCGTCGCTCGTCAGGTGAGGTTTAAATTCTAGATATATAGAACCTTACAACCCTTATGTGATTTTCGGCCAAAACGTATCTATATATCTATAGTTTTCGAACCTTATGATTTTCAATTGATTTCACGGAATTGGATTGATTGATTGACTGATTGATTAACGAATTGATTGTTTTGGCGAGTAACTATTGTTCACGTTGGGCCCGAGGGTAGTGTATTGAGCCAACCGGGAAAGCAAGGGCTGACGGGTAACTCTTGCACTATCCTCACCATTGTGGGATCACCTCTGAATCCACCAGGAGGTTTGGTGGAGGAAGAAATCCCGTGCGTGGGAGTCATGTTCCCGACGTACACCATGATTGGATGGCTGGGTCTTGCAAGCCCGCCATCACCCCGAGGAAGAAGGAGTTATTGATTGAAATTGCTAATTGTGCACTAAGTTCTATTGCTTGATCACTTAATTAATTACAACTGAATTATGGTACACTGTCGGAGAAAGGTTGGAGATTTGCCCTCACTCACCGGGCCACTGATTGAATTGAATTAAATTGAGTGTATTGTTAAATTGATTAGTTGTAATCTCGGGCGAGTTATCTTTTACTATTAAACTTATATTGTTTCTATTTTATGAACCCTTACCCGAGATTATGGCTTGCATGTTACTTGCGCGAATATTTATTTATAAACCCCTCACTCAGTCTGTGGTAGACTGACACCTCACACTTTTCAGGTACTGTCAGTGGCGTGCTAGGCGGGAGTCCGAGTCATGTCCAGTTGTCATGTTGAGTCTAGCATTGCATTTTCATGTTCTTGGTATTTTCGGCTTATCGTGTTAGTGGTTTTGGGTTATTTATACATGTATGAGGTATAGGAGATGTTAATGTATTGATAATTGTTGGTACCAACTATTATATAAATGTTGGTATCTATAAGTAAATATGTAAATATGGTACCTATAAGTATTGATTGCTATTGCTTCCGCTTTTATTGTTCTGAATTGTTTATTGGTAGCATTTGAGGGTACCAGCCTAGCTTTTGAGTTTTTTTATTGTCACCCGTTCGCCATGAGTCCGGTTCATATATGGACTACCCATTTCATGTGTGAGCTAGACTCATAGTGCGGGGGTGTGGCATCTCGGCGTTCCGGGTGCTACATCTTAGGTGGTATCAGAGCCCGGTTGCAAAACCGCGGTTCTAGCGTCGTGTCATGTCGAGTCTAGGTCGAACGACATAGAAATTAATTGCTAATTTGAGGGTTTTGCATCTTGTTTGAAATTATTTGACTACTTGGATCTTTTGAAAAAAATGAGTTATTGAATAATTTGAGCATTGTGTTGAACTATGTTGTTGATTGCCAATTAATTGATCTTGAATTATTTGAAATATTTGCTCAACATGTTTTATTTTAAACATTGATGAATTACCTGTTGCATTTTATATTAAATTCTTGACATTAATTATGTGACAATTTTGTGACATGAGCATGTCTTACCCACATGCATTTATTTTCAAAGGAAGTTGTGAATACAGGTTGTAGAAATAATATCCAACCACGGCCAACCTTTAGACAACCTCGTATATTACAAGTGCTACTTCTCGAGCTTGAAAGGGTTAGATAATGGGCCAGGGACTTCATAAGCGGAGCTGAGGGGAATTAACCTCTTCCATCGGGTTACGATTTAAAGGATAAGATCCGGAATGAAAGAACCAACTATAGGAATTCATATTACCACAAAGGGTGCATCAACCGGGTTAGGAAGTCTATTTTATTCAAGGATGAGGTGAAGGAAGAATCGAGGGAAACTAATTATTCAAGACTTGGAAGTGTGGCCAAGATAAGGAACTTGGTTGGTTGGAAGCGAAATCTAAACAAGAGAAGAAAACAACTCTGGTAATCCTGATTGAGTTAGGGGAATCAAGTAATCCGTTATGGGAAGTTAGGATGCTAGAGTTCTATAATCGGGTGGATTGAGTTCATTTTCCAGAATCAAGTTGAATGGTCACGTTGGGACCGCGAAGTAGGGAATAAGGAGTTAATGCAACAAATGAGAATGGTAAAAGAGGATAGAGAACTTTTGGGTGGAAATTATATGCTCAAGGCGTAGGCAAGTAAGAAGAAAAACCACATAATTGATTCAATTACTAAGGAATAGATTCAAGAAATTTCAATCAAAGTGGTACTTAGAAGAACCGGGACAATATTTGGAGGTTGGTTCGTCGAGGGAAGTTGGGAAATTAACTCCATAAGTAGAGAAGAATTTGAGTTCAAGAGTTCCAAATTAGGGACCCTACCATTATTCAAGCTAATGCAAGAAAATTTTGATCAAGGAGGTAATTATGGTAATAGCAACAAAGCTTAACTTCCATAGAAATGAAGCAAGGAAAATATGGGAAATGGTATGGTTTAGGATTTCGACTAAGGAAGGAATAAAGGAAGTTCAGCATTACAGCAGAGATAAAGTTGGAAAGACAATTAGGCTAAAGGTTTTATCGAGTTGGATATTTTCTAGATCCAAGCTGAATTGTCGTGTGGTGAGGTCATGTTAACAGACATGAAGCAACAAATAGGAACAATAATGAAAGGTGCAGAATTCTGGGTGGATTTCGGGTGACCAAGTAAAAACAATTGGAAAGAGAGTTCATTAATTATTCGAACTCCTAAAGAGGAAACCAAGGAAGTTTTGAGTAAACTGACAACTATGAAGAAGACTCGGGCAATAATTGGAGAGCGATTATTAAAGACAGGGCAAGATGCTAATTTCATGAGCGTAGAGGACTTCGGATTCAAGCCATTGTAATATCAAGCCATGGGAATGTTCAAGTTGATGCTAGCAAATTCTGAAGAATTAGAAGACCGTGGGTAACAAGAAATGATTAGCAGACGCATGACAAATTTATAACCCAGCAAACATGAAATGTAACTACGGTGACAGGTTCAATGCATCCACAAGCACGTGCATCATACGCTATGTTAATTTTTTTAAAATTTCTTTACTCATATGTGTTTTCCGATTGAACTTAATTGTTTCAATATGTCAATTCTATTATTTTCAAGTGCGTTACTTGCATCGGCATATTAATCCAACATGCATATCTAGTGTCTTGATTACAGGATGTCTCAAGGTCACCCTCAATGTGCACGAGGGCTTAGGGTTTCCCCGTAATTACCCCCTCCGGTTCAACCTCAGGAGTTTTTCGAGTCTTTAGTTTGTTTGGTTGATCAGAAGATAAGAGAATATGTTTCCTCAGTGCCACTAGCTTCATCCCAACAGCCGGGCCAAATTTCGATAGCCTTTAAGGAGTTTCAGAACCAACAAACCTCAAAGTTCGTTGGAAGAAGTGATAATCAAGCTAAGTCACCACTTAAGAAAATTAAAAGGATGTGGAAATTAGTCCCAGGTGACTCCCGCGAGAAGATCCGAGACACCACCTCTTTGGAGGCAAGAAGGTCTCATCCTCAACCCGGGCAGGCTTCAGGTTCAAAATTAGGACAGACTTCCAACAAAGGGAAGCGGCCTATCTCTCACCCTATCCCAACACCTCAAGAGAGGTCTCGAAAGAAAAAGAATCGATCATTTGAGTCAGGTTTAGGAACTTCACGTACCCCGGCTTCAACAACATCTTCGGGAAAGCTTCTTTGTGCTTATTGTCGAGGCGACAACCACACTTATGAGAATTGTAGATAGCGTTTGGGCTTATGCTTGCGATGTGGAAGTAATGAACACCGAGTTGACACGTGCTCGAAGCGAAAGGGGTTATCCTCCGGGAGACCAAGGCCACTTGTTCAAATCCGTTCTTGTATGCAAGAGAGAGAGGTGCAGGATGTAAACGCGGATCTAAACGTGATAGCAGGAGGTATCCATTACACGCATGACCCAATCAGAAGTGAACGGTACACCTAATCATACATATCGCATGCATCACGGATCTTATTTAGTGTGTGTTTAATTTCTTGTTAGTTGCAAATTGGTTGTCTATGAGTGATACTTATGTGATTAACAAGATTCTACTTGCCTATGTGACACTTATAAGAATGTGTTTACAATTTGCTCTCTTGTTTTGCTTTCATGAGTGTTTGGGAGATGGGGTTCTCTCATTTCTTGTTGAGAGACGGGGTTCCCTCATTTCTTGTTGAGAGACGGGGTTCTCTCATTTCTTGCTGAAAGACGGGGTTCTTTCATTTCGTGTTTAGGAGACGGGGTTCTCTTTTGGCTTGAGCATCATTTTTGAAACTCGGCAGTGGACCTGGGGACCAGGTCCTTTTAAGGGAGGAAGAATTGTAACGCCCCGGTTTTCCATTTAGGCTTTATATGATATTATATGGATTTCATGACATTAGATGCAGTTTATGTCCATGAACTTTTATGAAAATAGTTGTTAATGTGTCTAATTGGATTCATGTGAATTAATTCACTATTTGGTTATATGATCATATGATTTAATTCCCTTTCATTTCATTTCATTCTATTTTCTAACATATGCATTCATGTAAGGGACATGCAATTATATATATGTATAATATGCATAATATCTAACTCTATACATGCATGATATATATATATATATATATATATATATATATATATATATATATATATATATATATATATATATATAATTATGTTACATTACATACATTGTATAAAATATAACATATATGCATGACACACACAAACACATAATAAATCTCTAACTTGTAAATTAATGTGAGGCAAGGACTTAATTGCAAAAAGTAGTGATTCATACATGTTAGTGGAAGACTTTTGTATGTATCTATACATCACATACATCATATATATCATATACACTTATCTCTTCCAATTACATTTCATTCCATTTTATCAAAACCACACACACACACACTAAATCACGGTATTAACACCAAGGAAGGAAGGAAGTAAATTTCATCATTTCAAGCTTGATTTCAAGAAGGAAAGTTGCATAAGTTGGAGCATCAACATCATCATACCATCATCTCTTCCATCTCTTCTTTCATTCAAGGTAGAATTGAGATTTGTATGAATTCTTGAAGTATTGATTGGGTAGGGTTTGATGATCTTGGTATGATTTCTTATGTGTAAATGATTAGAAGCATGTTTAGGACCTTAATACTTGAAGCTTGCATGAATTCTTAAGGAAATGAGAAGTTGATGACATGAAATTATATGGGTTTGCTTTTGATGAATTTCTATGATCAAAGCATATTTCTTGGTTTTAATGTGGCTTAAATGAAGAATATGAGTTATATGTATGTTATGTGTTAGTTTTAAGTTGATTCCTTACATTTGTTTGAGAGTGGGAATGATTTTGGAACTTTTCCCATGCAATCCCCTGTTTTTGGCCCTGTTTCTTCTGCTGCGTACAGTGATACAGGGGTGTCGCTTTTCCCCTCTTCAGCGTGACACGGGGGTGTTCGTTGGGTTGAGTTTCTGTACCGTGACACGGGGGTGTCACGGCTTAGTGTATTTTGGTGACACGGGCGTGTCACCTTTTCCTGCATTTTGTCCAACTTCGAACCAACGCCATTTTCACCTTGGTTTGAATTAGAAAACGTGCCATATAGCGTTGGAAAGGTCTATGTGTCTACTTTCATTCCCAATAAGCAAAACTCAATTCCCACTTCTAGAATTTAAGATATTTCAGTTTACCCACAACATGTACATTTCCAAAAATTGTCGGTTTTGGCCAAACTTCACCAAAACCTTTCTTATTGCTTTCCTTTCACTCTCTTGGCTCCCATATGTGAATTATATGTTGTATATACTTGATTAATTGATAAGCATGCTCTTACTTGACACTTCTTGGTACGTAATTGCTCAAACTTTATTGTGTAATTCCATGCACTATATGAATTGAACTTGAAATGATTGAATGATATGAATATGTGACTCCTTGAGATTTATTTCATCTCTCAGATATTGATTGGTTCTCTTATATGCTAAGTGTCACTTGATTGCTAGTTCTACTTATTTACATGAGCATTGTCGTGCGTCATACTTGGTTTCATATTGAGTCTTGTCCCACGAGTTCACGTTATTTCCTTTCTTGTCTAGTTTTTCTCCAGGGCGGACATCATTGATCGTTGGGCACTTTCTTGTATCTTTGTCTTGTTCCGTCGCTCGTCAGGTGAGGTTTAAATTCTAGATATATAGAACCTTACAACCCTTATGTGATTTTCGGCCAAAACGTATCTATATATCTATAGTTTTCGAACCTTATGATTTTCAATTGATTTCACGGAATTGGATTGATTGATTGATTGATTGATTAACGAATTGATTGTTTTGGCGAGTAACTATTGTTCACGTTGGGCCCGAGGGTAGTGTATTGAGCCAACCGGGAAAGCAAGGGCTGACGGGTAACTCTTGCACTATCCTCACCATTGTGGGATCACCTCTGAATCCACCAGGAGGTTTGGTGGAGGAAGAAATCCCGTGCGTGGGAGTCATGTTCCCGACGTACACCATGATTGGATGGCTGGGTCTTGCAAGCCCGCCATCACCCCGAGGAAGAAGGAGTTATTGATTGAAATTGCTAATTGTGCACTAAGTTCTATTGCTTGATCACTTAATTAATTACAACTGAATTATGGTACACTGTCGGAGAAAGGTTGGAGATTTGCCCTCACTCACCGGGCCACTGATTGAATTGAATTAAATTGAGTGTATTGTTAAATTGATTAGTTGTAATCTCGGGCGAGTTATCTTTTACTATTAAACTTATATTGTTTCTATTTTATGAACCCTTACCCGAGATTATGGCTTGCATGTTACTTGCGCGAATATTTATTTATAAACCCCTCACTCAGTCTGTGGTAGACTGACACCTCACACTTTTCAGGTACTGTCAGTGGCATGCTAGGCGGGAGTCCGAGTCGTGTCCAGTTGTCAAGTTGAGTCTAGCATTGTATTTTCATGTTCTTGGTATTTTCGGCTTATCGTGTTAGTGGTTTTGGGTTATTTATACATGTATGAGGTATAGGAGATGTTAATGTATTGATAAGTGTTGGTACCTACTATTATATAAATGTTGGTATCTATAAGTAAATATGTAAATATGGTACCTATAAGTATTGATTGCTATTGCTTCCGCTTTTATTGTTCTGAATTGTTTATTGGTAGCATTTGAGGGTACCCGCCTAGCTTTTGAGTTTTTTTATTGTCACCCGTTCGCCATGAGTCCGGTTCATATATGGACTACCCATTTCATGTGTGAGCTAGACTCATGGTGCGGGGGTGTGGCATCTCGGCGTTCCGGGTGCTACATCTTAGGTGGTATCAGAGCCCGGTTGCAAAACCGCGGTTCTAGCGTCGTGTCATGTCGAGTCTAGGTCGAACGACATAGAAATTAATTGCTAATTTGAGGGTTTTGCATCTTGTTTGAAATTATTTGACTACTTGGATCTTTTGAAAAAATTGAGTTATTGAATAATTTGAGCATTGTGTTGAACTATGTTGTTGATTGCCAATTAATTGATCTTGAATTATTTGAAATATTTGCTCAACATGTTTTATTTTAAACATTGATGAATTACCTGTTGCATTTTATATTAAATTCTTGACATTAATTATGTGACAATTTTGTGACATGAGCATGTCTTACCCACATGCATTTATTTTCAAAGGAAGTTGTGAATACAGGTTGTAGAAATAATATCCAACCACGGCCAACCTTTAGACAACCTCGTATATTACAAGTGCTACTTCTCGAGCTTGAAAGGGTTAGATAATGGGCCAGGGACTTCATAAGCGGAGCTGAGGGGAATTAACCTCTTCCATCGGGTTACGATTTAAAGGATAAGATCCGGAATGAAAGAACCAACTATAGGAATTCATATTACCACAAAGGGTGCATCAACCGGGTTAGGAAGTCTATTTTATTCAAGGATGAGGTGAAGGAAGAATCGAGGGAAACTAATTATTCAAGACTTGGAAGTGTGGCCAAGATAAGGAACTTGGTTGGTTGGAAGCGAAATCTAAACAAGAGAAGAAAACAACTCCGGTAATCCTGATTGAGTTAGGGGAATCAAGTAATCCGTTATGAGAAGTTAGGATGCTAGAGTTCTATAATCGGGTGGATTGAGTTCATTTTCCAGAATCAAGTTGAATGGTCACGTTGGGACCGCGAAGTAGGGAATAAGGAGTTAATGCAACAAATGAGAATGGTAAAAGAGGATAGAGAACTTTTGGGTGGAAATTATATGCTCAAGGCGTAGGCAAGTAAGAAGACAAACCACATAATTGATTCAATTACTAAGGAATAGATTCAAGAAATTTCAATCAAAGTGGTACTTAGAAGAACCGGGACAATATTTGGAGGTTGGTTCGTCGAGGGAAGTTGGGAAATTAACTCCATAAGTAGAGAAGAATTTGAGTTCAAGAGTTCCAAATTAGGGACCCTACCATTATTCAAGCTAATGCAAGAAAATCTTGATCAAGGAGGTAATTATGGTAATAGCAACAAAGCTTAACTTCCATAGAAATGAAGCAAGGAAAATATGGGAAATGGTATGGTTTAGGATTTCGACTAAGGAAGGAATAAAGGAAGTTCAGCATTACAGCAGAGATAAAGTTGGAAAGACAATTAGGCTAAAGGTTTTATCGAGTTGGATATTTTCTAGATCCAAGCTGAATTGTCGTGTGGTGAGGTCATGTTAACAGACATGAAGCAACAAATAGGAACAATAATGAAAGGTGCAGAATTCTGGGTGGATTTCGGGTGACCAAGTAAAAACAATTGGAAAGAGAGTTGATTAATTATTCGAACTCCTAAAGAGGAAACCAAGGAAGTTTTGAGTAAACTGACAACTATGAAGAAGACTCGGGCAATAATTGGAGAGCGATTATTAAAGACAGGGCAAGATGCTAATTTCATGAGCGTAGAGGACATCGGATTCAAGCCATTGTAATATCAAGCCATGGGAATGTTCAAGTTGATGCTAGCAAATTCTGAAGAATTAGAAGACCGTGGGTAACAAGAAATGATTAGCAGACGCATGACAAATTTATAACCCAGAAAACATGAAATGTAACTACGGTGACAGGTTCAATGCATCCACAAGCACGTGCATCATACGCTATGTTAATTTTTTTAAAATTTCTTTACTCATATGTGTTTTCCGATTGAACTTAATTGTTTCAATATGTCAATTCTATTATTTTCAAGTGCGTTACTTGCATCGGCATATTAATCCAACATGCATATCTAGTGTCTTGATTACAGGATGTCTCAAGGTCACCCTCAATGTGCACGAGCGCTTAGGGTTTCCCCGCAATTACCCCCTCCGGTTCAACCTCAGGAGTTTTTCGAGTCTTTAGTTTGTTTGGTTGATCAGAAGATAAGAGAATATGTTTCCTCAGTGCCACTAGCTTCATCCCAACAGCCGGGCCAAATTTCGATAGCCTTTAAGGAGTTTCAGAACCAACAAACCTCAAAGTTCGTTGGAAGAAGTGATAATCAAGCTAAGTCACCACTTAAGAAAATTAAAAGGATGTGGAAATTAGTCCCAGGTGACTCCCGCGAGAAGGTCCGAGACACCACCTCTTTGGAGGCAAGAAGGTCTAATCCTCAACCCGGGCAGGCTTCAGGTTCAAAATTAGGACAGATTTCCAACAAAGGGAAGCGGCCTATCTCTCACCCTATCCCAACACCTCAAGAGAGGTCTCGAAAGAAAAAGAATCGGTCATTTGAGTCAGGTTTAGGAACTTCACGTACCCCGGCTTCAACAACATCTTCGGGAAAGCTTCTTTGTGCTTATTGTCGAGGCGACAACCACACTTATGAGAATTGTAGATGGCGTTTGGGCTTATGCTTGCGATGTGGAAGTAATGAACACCGAGTTGACACGTGCTCGAAGCGAAAGGGGTTATCCTCCGGGAGACCAAGGCCACTTGTTCAAATCCGTTCTTGTATGCAAGAGAGAGAGGTGCAGGATGTAAACGCGGATCTAAACGTGATAGCAGGAGGTATCCATTACACGCATGACCCAATCAGAAGTGAACGGTACACCTAATCATACATATCACATGCATCACGGATCTTATTTAGTGTGTGTTTAATTTCTTGTTAGTTGCAAATTGGTTGTCTATGAGTGATACTTATGTGATTAACAAGATTCTACTTGCCTATGTGACACTTATATGAATGTGTTTACAATTTGCTCTCTTGTTTTGCTTTCATGAGTGTTTGGGAGATGGGGTTCTCTCATTTCTTGTTGGGAGACGGGGTTCCCTCATTTCTTGTTGAGAGACGGGGTTCTCTCATTTCTTGCTGAAAGACGGGGTTCTTTCATTTCGTGTTTAGGAGACGGGGTTCTCTTTTGGCTTGAGCATCATTTTTGAAACTCGGCAGTGGACCTGGGGACCAGGTCCTTTTAAGGGGGGAAGAATTGTAACGCCCCGGTTTTCCATTTAGGCTTTATATGATATTATATGGATTTCATGACATTAGATGCAGTTTATGTCCATGAACTTTTATGAAAATAGTTGTTAATGTGTCTAATTGGATTCATGTGAATTAATTCACTATTTGGTTATATGATCATATGATTTAATTCCCTTTCATTTCATTTCATTCTATTTTCTAACATATGCATTCATGTAAGGGACATGCAATTATATATATGTATAATATGCATAATATCTAACTCTATCCATGCATGATATATATATATATATATAATTATGTTACATTACATACATTGTATAAAATATAACATATATGCATGACACACACAAACACATAATAAATCTCTAACTTGTAAATTAATGTGAGGCAAGGACTTAATTGCAAAAAGTAGTGATTCATACATGTTAGTGGAAGACTTTTGTATGTATCTATACATCACATACATCATATATATCATATACACTTATCTCTTCCAATTACATTTCATTCCATTTTATCAAAACCACACACACACACACACTAAATCACGGTATTAACACCAAGGAAGGAAGGAAGTAAATTTCATCATTTCAAGCTTGATTTCAAGAAGGAAAGTTGCATAAGTTGGAGCATCAACATCATCATACCATCATCTCTTCCATCTCTTCTTTCATTCAAGGTAGAATTGAGATTTGTATGAATTCTTGAAGTATTGATTGGGTAGGGTTTGATGATCTTGGTATGATTCCTTGTGTGTAAATGATTAGAAGCATGTTTAGGACCTTAATACTTGAAGCTTGCATGAATTCTTAAGGAAATGAGAAGTTGATGACATGAAATTATATGGGTTTGCTTTTGATAAATTTCTATGATCAAAGCATATTTCTTGGTTTTAATGTGGCTTAAATGAAGAATATGAGTTATATGTATGTTATGTGTTAGTTTTAAGTTGATTCCTTACATTTGTTTGAGAGTGGGAATGATTTTGGAACTTTTCCCATGCAATCCCCTGTTTTTGGCCCTGTTTCTTCTGCTGCGTACAGTGACACGGGGGTGTCGCTTTTCCCCTCTTCAGCGTGACACGGGGGTGTTCGTTGGGTTGAGTTTCTGTACCGTGACACGGGGGTGTCACGGCTTAGTGTATTTTGGTGACACGGGCGTGTCACCTTTTCCTGCATTTTGTCCAACTTCGAACCAACGCCATTTTCACCTCGGTTTGAATTAGAAAACGTGCCATATAGCGTTGGAAAGGTCTATGTGTCTACTTTCATTCCCAACAAGCAAAACTCAATTCCCACTTCTAGAATTTAAGATATTTCAGTTTTCCCACAACATGTACATTTCCAAAAATTGTCGGTTTTGGCCAAACTTCACCAAAACCTTTCTTATTACTTTCCTTTCACTCTCTTGGCTCCCATATGTGAATTATATGTTGTATATACTTGATTAATTGATAAGCATGCTCTTACTTGACACTTCTTGGTACGTAATTGCTCAAACTTTATTGTGTAATTCCATGCACTATATGAATTGAACTTGAAATGATTGAATGATATGAATATGTGACTCCTTGAGATTTATTTCATCTCTTAGATATTGATTGGTTCTCTTATATGCTAAGTGTCACTTGATTGCTAGTTCTACTTATTTACATGAGCATTGCCGTGCGTCATACTTGGTTTCATATTGAGTCTTGTCCCACGAGTTCACGTTATTTCCTTTCTTGTCTAGTTTTTCTCCAGGGCGGAGATCATTGATCGTTGGGCACTTTCTTGTATCTTTGTCTTGTTCCGTCGCTCGTCAGGTGAGGTTTAAATTCTAGATATATAGAACCTTACAAACCTTATGTGATTTTCGGCCAAAATGTATCTATATATCTATAGTTTTCGAACCTTATGATTTTCAATTGATTTCACGGAATTGGATTGATTGATTGATTGATTGATTAACGAATTGATTGTTTTGGCGAGTAACTATTGTTCACGTTGGGCCCGAGGGTAGTGTATTGAGCCAACCGGGAAAGCAAGGGCTGACGGGTAACTCTTGCACTATCCTCACCATTGTGGGATCACCTCTGAATCCACCAGGAGGTTTGGTGGAGGAAGAAATCCCGTGCGTGGGAGTCATGTTCCCGACGTACACCATGATTGGATGGCTGGGTCTTGCAAGCCCGCCATCACCCGGAGGAAGAAGGAGTTATTGATTGAAATTGCTAATTGTGCACTAAGTTCTATTGCTTTATCACTTAATTAATTACAACTGAATTATGGTACACTGTCGGAGAAAGGTTGGAGATTTGCCCTCACTCACCGGGCCACTGATTGAATTGAATTAAATTGAGTGTATTGTTAAATTGATTAGTTGTAATCTCGGGCGAGTTATCTTTTACTATTAAACTTATATTGTTTCTATTTTATGAACCCTTACCCGAGATTATGGCTTGCATGTTACTTGCGCGAATATTTATTTATAAACCCCTCACTCAGTCTGTGGTAGACTGACACCTCACACTTTTCAGGTACTGTCAGTGGCGTGCTAGGCGGGAGTCCGAGTCGTGTCCAGTTGTCAAGTTGAGTCTAGCATTGCATTTTCATGTTCTTGGTATTTTCGGCTTATCGTGTTAGTGGTTTTGGCTTATTTATACATGTATGAGGTATAGGAGATGTTAATGTATTGATAAGTGTTGGTACCTACTATTATATAAATGTTGGTATCTATAAGTAAATATGTAAATATGGTACCTATAAGTATTGATTGCTATTGCTTCCGCTTTTATTGTTCTGAATTGTTTATTGGTAGCTTTTGAGGGTACCCGCCTAGCTTTTGAGTTTTTTTATTGTCACCCGTTCGCCATGAGTCCGGTTCATATATGGACTACCCATTTCATGTGTGAGCTAGACTCATGGTGCGGGGGTGTGGCATCTCGGCGTTCCGGGTGCTACATGAATACCATAGGATAAGCTTAGAGGCAAAAGAAACCACTTCAAACGTTCAAATTCATATCACGTGAAATTCATATCAAATGAATCCATAAAATTAATTCAAGACATTTAAAATATAATTCAACATATTCACATAGCATACAGGTCATAAACAATTAGAGAGAAGGAATTAAAGAGCATGAAATAAAATACGAAAATCATGTACGCGAGGTCGAATTATTTAAGATCAAACTATCTAAAACCTAAATCAAATATATTAATAAATAAATATGTAACATACAATATATATATATACATATACATACTTGAAATGAGTTTACAATTAGAAAACCAAATACCAAGACAATTTGCATGGAAGTAATTATGAAACTTATAATATATATATATATATATAAACGTACCTTCATGCATTACATTAGCAACAAACTTCATATGCACAATACAATATATATAATATATAACATATATATACATGCACATGCATGCACTACGTACACAACACACACAACACATACATGCAGCAACAAAACCATGAATCAAGCAACAAATTATTCTGTAGACGGGGACACTTCCATCACAAATTCTCCCCGCCCGGGGAGATCGTTACAATAGGTAACCGAACAGCAGCAGTAGCAGATTGGAACAGGGAGACATAGCAGCAGATTACAGCAGCAAGAACAGCCCCAAAAATGAAGCAAACTAGGCATAAAGTTCACACGCAACAACCAGCAACAAAAGGAATGAAAAATTGGCCAACATATTTCATGATTCTAGCCAACAAATCCCCTGTTCCCAGCCATGAAACGTAGCAGCAACCCAGCAGTTCATAACTTAAACTAAAATACAAGGAGAAGGAGCAAAACAACCACAAGCACAACTGGCAATTTGATGACAGTAAAAAGGCATGAAAAACTCAACATTTCCAAGGTTTTCTTGCAAGAAAGCTTAAGCTCATTAATGGGGAATCATTAAATAACCCAAGAAAATAGAGCATATAAATGAAACAAAGAAACACAAGAGAGCATAAAATAAGTCTTAGATCTTCAAATAAAGCATAGATGAGCATGTTCTCAAGAATTTCATATAAAATCTAACTATTCACCATCTTCTTCAAGTAGCATGAATCTATAACTTAAAACATGAATTAAATGGATGAAAATGATCACAAGAATGTGGAGAATAAGAATCTTACCTTGATCTTGAAGATGGAGAAAAAGAAATGGAGATAAGAGCTCAACGGGAATGAAAATGGTGTTTCCCCTTCTTTGTTTCTTTCTTGCTTCTATTTCCTTCCTTTTCCCTTAGTAGGCATCGAGATCAGTAGGTGTGTAGAGAGAGAGAGAGCTGATTTAGGTGAGATTAAGTTAAGGAAACGATGAAAGAATGGGTTTCATAGCTCATAGATAGGTCTTAGGGGAGTTTTAGTGTACGAGTGGCTAAAATTTGCTTCGTCGCGAGTCGAAACGACATCGAAAAATTATGAAACTTGTTCCATTGCATCCGGGTCGTCGAAAGGAGTTGAACGCTGAAGAAGGCACTCGAATCCGAGTGCTGGAGCTCAAGATATAAAATAAAATGTACACAAGTGTACTAAAAAGACTCATTTTCCAAATGAGTCCAAAGCATTCGAAAAGTTACAAATAAGCCCAAAACCAAATTTGCAAATAAGTCCACATATTTTAAAATCATGAAATTACATCCTTAAATCTCATATTTCACATAATTCACGAAATTAGCATGCTCGGGAATAAAATTCACAAATCATAAATTCATATTTCTCAAGAATTCACATCATAGTTTCACTTAGGGCATTATCTTAACATTTAAATCATATATCTCACGTGGTATCAAATAAAATTGAAAATAAATGAAATTACGAAAATTAGAAATAAATGTGAATGCATCAAATAAAATTGAAAATAAATGAAATTACAAAAAATAAACTCAGACGTGGTACAAACCTGTATGTGCGAACAAGCGGGGTGTCACATTTTATGGATATGATTCACAAGATTTTCCGTCCGTACCTTGATAAGTTCATTGTGATCTTCATCGACGACATCCTTGTGTACTCCAAGTCTCCCGAAGAGCATACACAACACCTTAGGATTGTGCTAGAGACTCTTAGAGAGCACCAACTATTCGCTAAGTTCAGTAAGTGTGAATTCTGGATCGACCGAGTGACTTTCTTGGGCCATGTAGTGTCCGTTAATGGAGTAGAGGTGGATCCCTCTAAGATTGAAACAGTGGTGCATTGGGAGAAACCGAAGAATGCCTCTGAAGTAAGAAGTTTCTTGGGTCTAGCGGGATACTATCGGAGATTTGTGAAGGATTTCTCCAAGATTGTTGTTCCTTTGACCCGACTAACTAAGAAAAAGGGAAAGTTTCAGTGGGATGAGGCCTGCGAGGTAAGTTTTCAAGTCTTGAAAGAGAAGTTGACTTTTGCTCAGTGTTCGCCCTACCCGAGGGTTCTGAAGGGTATGTTGTGTATACCGATGCCTCAAAGGAAGGCCTGGGTTACGTTCTGTCACGTAGAATGGTTGAGTAATAGATTATGCCTACAGAAAGCTAAAAGACCAAGAAAAGAAGTACCCCACTCATGATCTCAAGTTAGCCGCCATGGTTTTCGTTTTGGCTAAGTGGCATCATTACGTCTACGGGGTTACTTTTGAGATCTTCTTTGACCACAAGAGCCTCAAGTACTTATTCACTCAGAAGGATTTGAATATGAGGAAAAAGCGTAGGATGGAATTTCTTGAGGATTACGATTGCACCATTTATTACTATCCGGGGAAAGCTAATGTGATCACAGACACGTTGAGTAGGAAGGCTAGCGTGTGTTCTTTAGAATTCGATTCGGGAGAAAGTATTGAGACTACCATGTTGAAGGCTCACGTGGCAAATATTACGGTACAACCCGAGTTGAGACAGAGAATGTATGAAGCTCAAGCTGCCGATCCCGAGATTTGGAGTTTGGTGTTGAAAGGCCCAAGATGATCTAGAGTGTCCACTTAGGTTGGATGATACGGGGTTGTTGAGATTCAAGACTAGAGCTTGTGTACCCGAGGAGTTGAAACGGGTAATTCTTGAGGAGGCTCACAGGTCAGGCTACTCTATCCACCCGGGAGGTACAAGGATGTATCAGGATTTGAAGAAGTTCTATTAGCGGAGAGGTATGAAGAAGGATGTAGCTGAGTTTGTGAAACATTGTTTGACGTGCCAAAGGGTAAAGATGGAACACCAAAAGCCCGGAGGGTTATTACAACTTGTACCTATCCCGGAATGGAAGTGGGAACAAGTCACCATGGATTTTGTGTCCGCATTACCCAAAGCGAAGGGTAGACTTGACGGAATTTGGGTGACAATTGACAGGTTAACTAAGTCAGCACACTTCCTTGCAGTTCGGATGACAGATAAGATAAGTAAACTTGCAGATAATTATGTTTGGGAGATTGTCAGACTTCATGGTACTCCTGTCAGTATTGTTTCCGACAGAGATCCGAGATTTACTTCCAAGTTCTGGCAATAACTTCAAAAGAGGTTGGGTACTAAGCTTAAGTTCAGTACGGCTTTGCATCCTCAGATAGACGGGCAATCAGAGAGGTTGATTATGTATTTGGAAGATATGCTTCGGGCCTGTGTATTGGATTTTCAGACTAAGTGGGATGAACATTTGCACCTAATTGAGTTTGCTTACAATAACAGCTACCAAGCCTCGATCAAAGCAGACCCTTATGAGATCTTGCATGGTCGAAGGTGTCGATCCCCAGTGTTTTTCGATCTAGAAGAGTGGAGATGGTCGAAACAAGAAGGTGTTCAGAGAGATGTTAGAAAGACAAAGCTCTCAGCAGCCACCGAAGATACGGTTCAGAAAGTTCAGATGATAAGGCAACGTATGAAAGCCGCTCAGGATCGACAGAAGAGTTATGCCGATCGCTGTAGAAGGAAAATTGAATTCGAAGTTGGTGATCGTGTGTTCTTGAGAGCATCTCCTCGCAAGAGTTTTGCAAGAATTGACCAGGGAGGGAAGTTAAACCCTCGTTATTTAGGTCCTTCCGAGATTCTTGAGAAAATTGGAGAAGTTGCTTACCGACTGGACCTACCGGCAAATTTAACCGGTATTCACAATATCTTCCACGTGTCTCGGTTGACGAAGTACTATCGAGATGATTTAGAGATCCTTCCCCATGAAGAAGCCAAAGTTAACCCGGATTTAACTTTTATGTAAAAGTTGGTTAAGATATTAGATCGGAAATTTCAAGAGTTAAGAAATCGCATATTCCCTTGGTTAAGGTTTTGTGGAGAAGGGACAAGACCGAAGAAGCTACTTGGGAAATGGAGGACAAAATGAAAAGATTTCATCCGGAGTTATTTCCGAGTGGATAGTGAATCTGGGGACCAGATTCTTTTAAGGGGAGGAGGTTGTGACACCCCGACTTCTTGACCAAACATGTACACATGCCACGCGTGTGAGTTTTGAGATTTAGGATTTATTTAATTTCTTTTTGTCATTTTATTTGCCCGATTTAATTTATTTAATTTGCATATTTGTGAGTTATGTGATTTTAAATTTCTAACTTCGTGAATTTAATTACTTGAGTTGTATATTTACTTTCCCAAGCATGATTTATATGTTTAATTATTTCTAATTTGAGGGTCATATGCTTAATTGACCTTATTTGCAACTTTATGAAATTTTTGGACTTAATTGATAATTGGATGTGGACCTAATTCTAAATTTTGTAAATTACATACCACATTGCATACATTTAAATTCTTGGAGGACTTTAGAGCAATTTTCCCTTTTCTTTCACCTACATTACACGATATATACACACATACACACACATACATCATCATTTAATTTCATACAAGAACAAGCACAAGATTATACACTCCTCTCTTATCTTCATCACTACCTCGATCGACAAGGGTTGTAAGAGCCAAAGTTTCCTTTCAGTTTTCCACAAGAATCATAGTAGACTTCATCTCCTCTTCATCATGTTTGTAACGCCCCCACCCGTACCAGAACAAGAGGAGAGCGGCGTCTCAACCCCCGCACTGAAGCACCCCTCAAGCAATGGTGTGAGCCATCACTCAAGAAATACTCCAGCGAACGGCTGTCTATCAGAACTATACATGTACAACGATGTGGCTATGCAGCGGAAAATCAGAGTATTTTAAAACTTTTCAAAACATGTGCGTGATGGCATGTAACAAGCAAGAACATATTGATCGTGTAAGAGAGACTCGGCATATCAGAACATATAACAGATGAACATATAAGTACCGATACATCAGAGTTCAAAATATCGGTAACCGAGTAGCAGAGAGAGTATAACAAAGATACTCAAGTATTCAGAAACATATACAGAAACATAAAGTGATGCAGCCATAAAACATATGCAGGACACAAAAGAGGAAGTAATACTAAGTCCTGACAGAAACAAAAATGACAATCTAGAGCTTCAAGATACCTCTAGACTGCGGCTGCAAGACCTGAAACCACGAGGCAAGAAAACGGGAGAGGTATTAGTCAAAAGGACTAAGTGAGGGAATACTTTAAAGAAAGTACTGAATTAAAGAACTTGAAGTAAAGTTCGAAACTGTTAAATGCAATGCTTTAAAGAAGAACTTGAAACAAGTTCGATTGATAAAACTCTTTGAATGCGATGCTGTAAAAGGATGCACGTTATAAAACATTTTCATGAATGCTATCACACGCGCACACATATGCTGTTGATGGTTCATAGTTCTTTCATAAAACGGGATAAGGGTAAGGTGAACTTTTCCAGATATGAACCATCCTTTATGAAACAGAATTTTGCCCGCAAGCTAGGCTTCTCCATCCTTACTCCAGAAAACATGATTTGGTTGAGCATCAGACCAGGATCAACAATAATTCCACGTATAGTAGAGTATCGGACCAAGATCAACAATAACCCCACATAGAGTAGAGCATTGGACCAAGGTCAACAACAACTCCGCACACAGTAGACTATTGGACCAAGGTCAACAACAACTCTTACCAACACATACAAACATGCACCATCCTCCACCGGTTGTCACTTCGGGTAGCTAGCCCTAGGCGACCTGTAAACATGTAATGGGAACAGATTTGCTGTCCGTTCCCAGATAAATTGTCCTGACTTAAAAAACCTCCTGTTAAAAGTCGGTGTCAATAGTCTAAGTGTGGCGGCGGGTATTGGTGATGTCGTTGGCGCTCACCTCCCGAGCATCACCTCCACACATAACCGCCGGGCCCAAACTGTAAACTGTATGCTTGCATTTAAGATTAGCAGTGACCAGAGTAACACTCCAGTATACTAACTTATAACATGTGAAACTGTAACTGTAACATATGATGCTGTCTGTAAAACATATGATTCTGTCTGAAAACATGTGAAACTGTCTGTAAACTGTACTTTGAAAACATATGCAAAACATGTAACTGTCTTTGAACAAGAATGCAGAACTTTGGAAAACATGTACTGTTGATCAAGGTATACTATTAAAGTATGAATGATCCTTTCAAGAGAATGTCCCGATAAAAGGGAGTAGTTCAAAACAAGGTTTAGCTTTGAATTTCAAAACATATGATACGATAGTATAATCGTGGTTCCAGTTGGAAAACATTTATAACTTCACCTCACCTAATAGTAACAAAGGTAGGTAGACAGATTATGCGGTGCCCTGGGGATCCCAGTGCTCAACTTTAACTCCTGTAGGTGGTGTACTAGAGTGAGCTTAAGAACTAAGACCCACTACTAACCAAGATGCATATGAAATGCATGAAACAAATGAACAAGGAACATGTAAAGAACATGTAACACAAGAGAGTAATACCATTTAAGGTATTCAAGAAAGGTAACACACAAAGGAATACATCAAAGTGAGTTACTCTTAACGTTAGACTATGATCTTACTATAACCGAGTAAGCTTTAGTCAAATTATGAATCCTATCGCAAACCTTAGGTTAAGAAACAAGTCCACGAAAGAAAACACATTTTGAAAACACATTTTAGACCCTGGATATGGAAACCCTAGGTGCAAATGTCTATTAGGAAAGCACAAGTTTTAATTCATTTTTACTATTCAAAAGCACTATTCAAAAGTACTATTCAAGATTACTATTCACAGGTTACTATTCACATGTCGGGTCAAAGGGTCGGGTCAAACCCTTACTATACACACACCCACACACACACGGTACACACACACACCATGCACGAACACACACACACACACGGCATGCACACACACACACACCCTAATCAAATTATGATCTTGAATATAACCTATAGTTTCAAGTTCATGTTACTATAATCAAGTGTGATCTAGGTTAAAGGTATAACCTATAGTTAAGAGATCCAATTAAGGCATAAGATCAAGTTATGAAACACTATTCTATCTTAGGTTATAACATGTGACACTATTAAAGTGTACAACATGATCAAGGCACTAATCCATTAATCCAAATCATATCATAAACTCAATTCATAATCAAGAGTCATATAACAATGTGACAACATGTCACAACATATATCATATCATACCATATCATATATCATGAACCTTTAGGCATGTAACATGTAACAATTTAATTCCATATCAACATGTAACAAGTTGTAACATAATAAATTGTAACTCACTATTCCATTAGCAAACATGCATGAACATAATTCAAATTCCATAATCATGCATCAATTCTCATAATATAACAACCATATCACATGATCAAAGCATATACTAGAGCAATTGATAACATATTCATGCATATACTAAACAATTAAAACATATAAACAACTACACAAACATATCATGAAAACTATATAATAAATGCATAAATTAAAATCCTATATGGCTTAGGGAAGACCCTAAGACCCAACCTAAACATAATATAAACATACCATAACATAAAAACATAAACTAAACTAACATAACATAAAAACAAAACAACTAACCTAGCTATCAAAGGGGGGAGGCCGACGGCAATGAGGGGGAGAGGGAGAGAAGAAAGGGTGTTGTTAACACAACTTTGAGCAAGGAATGCAATGCCTCTTGGCCTCTATTTATAGCTGAAGATAAGCCCCTCACCTTGGAAATAAAATGTGGAGAAGGGTAGGAGAGCAAAATGAGATAGATTCTCTTGGAAGCTTTAGGCATCATGAAGCTAAAATGGGACTGCTGGGGGTATTTCTGTAATTTCGTCCCCCATGGCTCGAGGATAAGTGGCTGGAAGTTTAACCATTCCGACGGCAAGAAAATTAGCTTCGAAACGCATATTCATTCATCGAAATCGGATTTACCGTTTGAAAGATACATTCGTTTTAGTGAATAAAAGTTTTGAGCTCGAAACTCGACATGAGTGAAAAACGACTTTCTAAAATGATTTTCAAGTCCGGATTGCTTCTAAAATTCAAGAAATAAATCGAGAAGCGTTTTGAGTCCAAAATCGACTATAAAACGTTTTACCGTTAAAAAGTTGAAAACGTAGGATGAATAGTGAATTCTCACGTACGAACGTACGCTTCAATTTTTCAAACTAGGACTTGAATCAAGAGTTGTAAAACATCTCAAAAATCTTGAAATAGCTCAAGTAGTGCAAATCCGAAGAGAAAACATTTTCCGAATGAAAACCGTTCGTAAAAGGAATAGTAAACTAGGGTTTTCAAAAACGTTTTCAATAAAACAAAGTTCCGGAATGGATTTCCAAGCCAAGAATGATTTCAAAAGACTCGTCTCGACTCAAGGATCGATGCGACTGTAACTTGGGTAGAAAAAGGTATCAGAATCAAAAGATCATTTTCTGATGAATAGTAACTTTGGTCGGTAAGTTCCAAAAATACCCTTATGGCTCAAGAAAGACTTTCTGAGTTCGCGAAACAAGTTCAAACGATTGGGAAACATGTGTGATGAACCTCTAGGGTTCGAGTAGCAATATGAACAAGGTAGGCTCGGGTTATGAATAGTAAACTGAATCAAAGGTCAAGAATTCCCCCTTAAAACATGTCAGAACATATACGAGCACCAAGTTCATGTAAGAATGCAATGCATGATGATTCAAAAAGTTGGATCACGGTCTATAAACGCTTTACCACTGCCTTAACTTACTGTTTTCATCCAGGCCCTGTTTTGGGCTGTTACAATCACCCCTCCTTAAAGAGAATCTGTCCTCAGATTCTTCCGCTGTAACTGCAAACAACTCAGGGTGATGTTTCTGCATTTTCTCTTCTGTCTCCCAGGTTGCCTCTTCTGTCCCATGTCCTTTCCAAAGGACTTTAACCAAAGGAATCTTCCTATTCCTCAGCTCTTGAAACTTCCTGTCTAGAATCTTAGCGGGCTTCAAAACATAAGTCAGATCCGGTTCCAACGGTATCTCCTCTACCGGCACAACCTCTGTCTCATCCGAGAAACACTTACGAAGCTGAGATACATGAAATACGTTGTGGATTCCTGTTAGACCTACAGGCAAATCCAATCTATAAGCAGTCAGTCCGACTCTTTCCAGTATCTCATACGGTCCAACATATCTTGGGTTTAACTTTCCACCTTTCCCAATTCGGGAAAATCCTTTTCTTGGCGATGCCTTCAGAAATACCTTTTCGCCCACTGCGAATTCCAAATCCCTTCTTCGTCGATCAGCATAACTCTTCTGCCTGTCCTGGGCAGCTTTCATTCTCTGGCGAATGATCTGAATCTTTTCTGTTGCTTCTCTTATCAATTTGGCCGAATTTACTCTGATCGGTCCTTCCTCAGTACATCTCGCTTCATCCAAATCCCAGTATAACGGGGATCTACATTTCCTTCCATACAGAGCTTCATATGGAGCAGCTTTAATAGAAGCTTGATAACTATTATTGTATGCAAACTCCACAAGAGGTAAACACTCTTTCCAACTTTCCTGGAAGTCCAAAGCGCAAGCTCTTAGCATATCTTCCAAGTATTTGATCATCCTTTCTGATTGTCCATCCGTCTGAGGATGCGCTGCAGTACTGAAGTTCAACTTTGTTCCCATCAAAGTCTGAATTTCTTTCCATAAGTGCGACGTGAATTTCGGATCTCTGTCCGACACTATACTGTTCGGGACTCCATGTAGTCTAACAATCTCTTGTTGATACAGCTTTGCCAACGTGCTGACCTTATCCGTCATCTTTACTGGCAAAAAGTGTGCTGACTTTGTCAATCGATCAATGATCACCCAGATACTATCTTGTCCTCCTCTGACTTTGGGTAATCCAGTGACAAAATCCATCGTGATTTGCTCCCACTTCCATGTCGGAATCGGTAATGGTTGCAACTTCCCACTCGGCTTCTGGTGCTCAGCTTTAACTTTCTGACAAGTTAAGCACTTCTTGACATAGTTGGCTATGTCTCTCTTCATTCCGTTCCACCAGAAATGCGTCTTAACATCTTGATACATCTTAGTGCCTCCGGGATGTATCGTGTACTTAGTCTTATGCGCTTCGTCGAGAATCTCTTTCCTCAAAACAGTTGGTACGCATACTCGACCTTTGTACCTCAATATTCCATGTTCATCAACCTTGAACTTGGTCTCATCATCTTTCTCCTTAGATTCGAGACATTTCTTAATCCACTCGTCGTTCTTCTGAGCTTCCAACACTTGTTCTTTCAATGGTGATATCATCACAACATTCGCAATTCGAGCTTTAGTTATCACCTCGATTCTTTCTCTTTGATCAACCTCGGGATTGGCAGAAATCTGTGCCAAATGAACTTTCCTGCTTAGTGCATCGGCTACAACATTCGCCTTTCCTGGATGGTACTGAATAATGCAATCGTAGTCCTCCAGAAATTCCATCCATCTCCTCTGTCGCATATTCAACTCCTTCTGAGTGAATAGATATCGCAGGCTCTTATGATCAGTAAAGATCTCAAACGTAACTCCATACAGGTAATGTCTCCATTTCCCAAGGGCAAAAACTATCGCGGCTAACTCCAAATCATGTGTCGGGTAGTTGACTTCATGCGTTTTGAGTTTCCTTGATGCATACGCAATCACCTTCCCATTCTGCATCAAAACTCCTCCTAGTCCTTCTTTCGAAGCATCGGTGTAAACTGTGTATCCTTCTTTTCCTTCTGGTAACGCTAACACGGGTGCAGTTGTTAGCATCTCCTTCAATCTTTGAAAACTTTGCTCACACTTCTCCGTCCATTCAAACTTCCCTTCTTTCTTTGTCAACTTAGTGAGAGGTGTAGCTATCTTCGAGAAATCTTGGACAAACCTTCGGTAGTAACCAGCTAATCCCAGAAAACTCCTCACTTCTGAAGGATTCTTCGGTGACTTCCAATCCATGATCGTCTCGATCTTCGAGGGATCTACTTCGATTCCAGATCCTGATATGATGTGTCCGAGAAATGTAACTCTCTCAAGCCAGAATTCGCATTTACTGAACTTTGCATATAGCTTATGATCCAGCAAAGTGCGTAACACGATTCGAAGATGCTCAGCATGTTCCTCCGGTGTCTTCGAAAATACCAAAATATCGTCGATGAAGATCACTACAAACTTGTCAAGAAACGGCTTGAATATACGGTGCATCATATCCATGAATGCAGCTGGTGCGTTTGTCAAACCAAACGGCATTACTACAAACTCATAATGTCCGTATCGGCTATTGAAAGCAGTCTTCGGAATATCTGCTTCCCTGATCTTCAACTGATAATACCCTTGTCTAAGATCTAACTTGGAGTAGACCTTCGACCCTTGAAGTATATCGAACAGCTCTTCAATATGAGGGAGAGGATACTTATTCTTGATTGTCATCCTGTTCAGCTCCCGATAGTCAATGCATAAACGCAATGATCCATCCTTCTTCTTAACGAAAAGCATAGGTGCTCCCCACGGCGAGGTGCTCGGTCGAACATATCCTGACTCAATCAACTCGTCCAATTGCTTTCTCAGTTCATCTAATTCAGCTGGTGCCATTCTGTAAGGTGTCTTTGAATACGGCTCAGCTCCTGATATCGTCTCGATCGTAAACTCCAACTCTCGGTCAGGAGGTAACGAATCTAAATGCTCAGGAAACACATCTAGGAACTCGTTCACCACTTCCACTTCTTCGATCTTAAGTTGATCTTTTGGTCTATTCAAAAGATAAGCCACAAATCCACTAGCTCCTTTCTGAATCAACTTCTTAGCTTCCATCGAAGAAATCACTGATAACTTCTCAACTTTCCCTTCTGATGTCCCACTTTCATCTTCTTCCAAGATGATCTCTTTCTTGTAACAATCCAACTTAGCTCGGTACTTAGACAACCAATCCATACCAAGTATAACCTCGTATCTTGTCATCGGTAACTCAATCAGATCCGTCGGGTAACAACGGGTACCAATACATATAGGGCAGCGTTTATATACTTGATCCGTAACAAGGCAAGTTCCCAAAGGAGAACTCACTTCAAATTTATATGGCAAGTATTCAAGCGGAAACTGTAAATGCGCACATAATTCAGAAGCAACAAAAGAATGCGTAGCACCAGGGTCATACAAGACCTTAACTGGTGTGTTAAGAATGTGCACAATACCTTCCACAACAGACGAAGGATCAACCTCCTCCTTACCATCCAAAGCATAAGCTCTGCCTCTGACCACCGGTTTGTTCGTCGTACCCACCACTGCTTTTCCTTTATCTTGGACCCCAAATCTCCTGATCTTGTGCGGGCAACTATCCATCTGGTGCTCAGGGGAACCACACGCGAAACACTGTCCAGCCTTCTTGCGACAGTTCTCCTCAGTGTGTCCCGTTCGGCGACAATATCGACAAACAATTTTCTCTGGACCTGGCTGAGGTGCTCTCTGCTGTTGGGGCGCCTTCTGATACTGCTGTGGCGCTTTCTGCTTCTGTGCTTGCTGTTTCGGTGGAGCATTCTGCTGCTGACGCTGTGGTGTTATCATTGGCCTCTTTCCAGTTCCTTGGGGAAAAGATCCGGAAGGTCGCTTATTCCCTTGATAAGGCTTAGGGTTAGAAGGTCCTTGACGGGCAGTAGTTATCTTGATCTCCTTGTGTGCAGCTTCAACCCTTAGCACTCTATCAACAGCCTGGTTGTAGGTCTCAATAACCAAAGAAGCAAGTGCCAATCGAAGTTCAGGCTTCAGTCCATCGATAAATCTCTTCGTCTTGCGACGCTCATCAGTCAAAATATGAGGCGCATACTTGATTAGCCTCACAAACCTAGCTTCATACTCCATCACATTCATAGTTCCCTGAACCAGACTCATAAACTCAGCCTCTCGTGCATCACGAGTCACTTGAGGCATATACTTCTGCTGAAACTCTCTGATAAACTCATCCCAACTTCCTTCAACGTTATTCTCAATCCACATATGCTGAACGTGCTTCCACCAATTGTATGCAGCTCCTTCCATAAGAAAAGTAGCATACCGAACTCGTTCACGATCCTCTGGGTAGATCTCCATAGCCTCGAAAATTTTCTCAAGACTGGTAATCCAATTCTCAGCCTTCATGTCGTTCGGTTCTCCATAGAACTTAGGTGGATTCATCCTCAGAAACTTCTCCAATGACCTTTCATTAGGAGGATTATCTCTCGGTGCACAAGCCCTCATAAATTGTCGTAGCACATCCCTTAATTCCGGAGTTCTTTCTCTTTCAGGGGGTGGCGTGACATCTCTTTGGGGTGGCGTGATCTCTCTTTGGGGTGGCAGTGGTGGTACACGATTCCGGGGTGCTCTTCTCGGTGGCATATTGTTACTGAATTCATAAGCATTCAGATACATATATTCGATGCATGACATATAATGATTCACAGAATCTGTAACCACGTATTCACATTCTCACGTAGTCACATATAAGTATGAGAACAACACATTCCCATAACAACATGTCATCAAAGATTCAAGATCTCCAAACATATCATATAATCAGAAACAATTGTCAGACAACATGAAAACAGAAGCTCGGGCAACATATCAACATATCAGAAACATGTATAACATATCCCAAAACATGATCAACATGTAAAACGGGAACAGAACGTATACTGTCATATCAACAAGAACTGTAACATGATCAGAAGCATGATCAACATATCCAGAAGCGTATCAACATATCAAGAACAATAGCATGCTAACAATAAATGAAATGGCATGATCCTATCAACGGTCCTAATGGTATCTTGAAGCAACTCTAAGACTCATGCAATGACAGTTATGGAAAGCAGTAAACAGATATCCAACATAAAGCCGAAAGTGTTATAACTGTGCAAGGTTTGGTAAAATTTACTACAGGCCACATGTTAACAGTATTAATTCAAAATGGGGAGGACCCGATACCATCGAGTTGACTCCCTTACAGGCCTTACCAATCCGTCCAACCCTGCTGACAATAATTTAGTAGGTACCAAGTCATCTGAACCGTCATCCGTGGTGCCAAAAGTCGGGGATCATCTACCAGAGCTATACATCCCCTCATCCAAAAGTCAGTCCTGAACTGTCCCGGCTATACGTCCGCCATCAATAGATAGATATATATGCATCAGTACTATATACAGAAATCTCCCATCAGCAATCAACCCTGATAACTGTGATCCAAAGAACCCCTGGTGGTGTCATCAGAAACGGCAACGACCTCACCCTGTCCGTGTCCTGCTGGATCATCTCCGCCATCATCATCATCATCAGATCCTCCATCGCCTCCATCAGACTGCTCCTGCATAGGCTCGGGCTCCTGAGAAGCCTGACTGACATCCTGACCCTCGACCTCCTCAACTGCCTGCTCATCGGATAAGTGATAGGTATCATACAGGCGAGCTCTCACGCGGGCACGGTAGTGCTGGTGACGCTCCATAGAGGTGTCGCGATCAATAGTCATCTGCATAAGATCTGCCTCCAGCTCAGCAATACGAGCAGCCCTCTGATCAGCAATATGAGTCATCTCTGCAGCATGCTCACGAGCGATGTCCCTATCAATCTGGTACTGCAGTGACTGATCCTGATAGCGCAGAGACTCCAACCTGACCTCACGGGTCCTCTGATACTCCTGAAAGTAACCATCTCTCTCAGACTCGAGATAGTGCACAACTCTGTTAGGATAGGAATACCCAGGTCTGCCACTGTTCCTAGACCTACGCCAAGTGTAGAAACGAGTGCCTCCACGGCGAGAAACTGCCACAGTACGCGGGGCCTCAAACTGCTCAAAGAAAGCCTCATCCATCTGCTGATTAGGATCCTGGTGTGGCTGAACTGCCATAGCTATACAGAAGATACCACAGATATGAAATCCAGATAACAGAACCATACAATCCCAAATATCCTGTCTCGATGCAATATGAGAATGATCCTGGATGCAATGCGTGAACAATCCATGATGCAACATGAGAGCAATCTAGGTTAAGTCTCTTCTTACTTAACCCGATGCTCTGATACCACCTCAGGCTGTAACGCCCCCACCCGTACCAGAACAAGAGGAGAGCGGCGTCTCAACCCCCGCACTGAAGCACCCCTCAAGCAATGGTGTGAGCCATCACTCAAGAAATACTCCAGCGAACGGCTGTCTATCAGAACTATACATGTACAACGATGTGGCTATGCAGCGGAAAATCAGAGTATTTTAAAGAACTTGAAGTAAAGTTCGAAACTGTTAAATGCAATGCTTTAAAGAAGAACTTGAAACAAGTTCGATTGATAAAACTCTTTGAATGCGATGCTGTAAAAGGATGCACGTTATAAAACATTTTCATGAATGCTATCACACGCGCACACATATGCTGTTGATGGTTCATAGTTCTTTCATAAAACGGGATAAGGGTAAGGTGAACTTTTCCAGATATGAACCATCCTTTATGAAACAGAATTTTGCCCGCAAGCTAGGCTTCTCCATCCTTACTCCAGAAAACATGATTTGGTTGAGCATCAGACCAGGATCAACAATAATTCCACGTATAGTAGAGTATCGGACCAAGATCAACAATAACCCCACATAAAGTAGAGCATTGGACCAAGGTCAACAACAACTCCGCACACAGTAGACTATTGGACCAAGGTCAACAACAACTCTTACCAACACATACAAACATGCACCATCCTCCACCGGTTGTCACTTCGGGTAGCTAGCCCTAGGCGACCTGTAAACATGTAATGGGAACAGATTTGCTGTCCGTTCCCAGACAAATTGTCCTGACTTAACAAACCTCCTGTTAAAAGTCGGTGTCAATAGTCTAAGTGTGGCGGCCGGTATTGGTGATGTCGTTGGCGCTCACCTCCCGAGCATCACCTCCACACATAACCGCCGGGCCCAAACTGTAAACTGTATGCTTGCATTTAAGATTAGCAGTGACCAGAGTAACACTCCAGTATACTAACTTATAACATGTGAAACTGTAACTGTAACATATGATGCTGTCTGTAAAACATATGATTCTGTCTGAAAACATGTGAAACTGTCTGTAAACTGTACTTTGAAAACATATGCAAAACATGTAACTGTCTTTGAACAAGAATGCAGAACTTTGGAAAACATGTACTGTTGATCAAGGTATACTATTAAAGTATGAATGATCCTTTCAAGAGAATGTCCCGATAAAAGGGAGTAGTTCAAAACAAGGTTTAGCTTTGAATTTCAAAACATATGATACGATAGTATAATCGTGGTTCCAGTTGGAAAACATTTATAACTTCACCTCACCTAATAGTAACAAAGGTAGGTAGACAGATTATGCGGTGCCCTGGGGATCCCAGTGCTCAACTTTAACTCCTGTAGGTGGTGTACTAGAGTGAGCTTAAGAACTAAGACCCACTACTAACCAAGATGCATATGAAATGCATGAAACAAATGAACAAGGAACATGTAAAGAACATGTAACACAAGAGAGTAATACCATTTAAGGTATTCAAGAAAGGTAACACACAAAGGAATACATCAAAGTGAGTTACTCTTAACGTTAGACTATGATCTTACTATAACCGAGTAAGCTTTAGTCAAATTATGAATCCTATCGCAAACCTTAGGTTAAGAAACAAGTCCACGAAAGAAAACACATTTTGAAAACACATTTTAGACCCTGGATATGGAAACCCTAGGTGCAAATGTCTATTAGGAAAGCACAAGTTTTAATTCATTTTTACTATTCAAAAGCACTATTCAAAAGTACTATTCAAGATTACTATTCACAGGTTACTATTCACATGTCGGGTCAAAGGGTCGGGTCAAACCCTTACTATACACACACCCACACACACACGGTACACACACACACCATGCACGAACACACACACACACACGGCATGCACACACACACACACCCTAATCAAATTATGATCTTGAATATAACCTATAGTTTCAAGTTCATGTTACTATAATCAAGTGTGATCTAGGTTAAAGGTATAACCTATAGTTAAGAGATCCAATTAAGGCATAAGATCAAGTTATGAAACACTATTCTATCTTAGGTTATAACATGTGACACTATTAAAGTGTACAACATGATCAAGGCACTAATCCATTAATCCAAATCATATCATAAACTCAATTCATAATCAAGAGTCATATAACAATGTGACAACATGTCACAACATATATCATATCATACCATATCATATATCATGAACCTTTAGGCATGTAACATGTAACAATTTAATTCCATATCAACATGTAACAAGTTGTAACATAATAAATTGTAACTCACTATTCCATTAGCAAACATGCATGAACATAATTCAAATTCCATAATCATGCATCAATTCTCATAATATAACAACCATATCACATGATCAAAGCATATACTAGAGCAATTGATAACATATTCATGCATATACTAAACAATTAAAACATATAAACAACTACACAAACATATCATGAAAACTATATAATAAATGCATAAATTAAAATCCTATATGGCTTAGGGAAGACCCTAAGACCCAACCTAAACATAATATAAACATACCATAACATAAAAACATAAACTAAACTAACATAACATAAAAACAAAACAACTAACCTAGCTATCAAAGGGGGGAGGCCGACGGCAATGAGGGGGAGAGGGAGAGAAGAAAGGGTGTTGTTAACACAACTTTGAGCAAGGAATGCAATGCCTCTTGGCCTCTATTTATAGCTGAAGATAAGCCCCTCACCTTGGAAATAAAATGTGGAGAAGGGTAGGAGAGCAAAATGAGATAGATTCTCTTGGAAGCTTTAGGCATCATGAAGCTAAAATGGGACTGCTGGGGGTATTTCTGTAATTTCGTCCCCCATGGCTCGAGGATAAGTGGCTGGAAGTTTAACCATTCCGACGGCAAGAAAATTAGCTTCGAAACGCATATTCATTCATCGAAATCGGATTTACCGTTTGAAAGATACATTCGTTTTAGTGAATAAAAGTTTTGAGCTCGAAACTCGACATGAGTGAAAAACGACTTTCTAAAATGATTTTCAAGTCCGGATTGCTTCTAAAATTCAAGAAATAAATCGAGAAGCGTTTTGAGTCCAAAATCGACTATAAAACGTTTTACCGTTAAAAAGTTGAAAACGTAGGATGAATAGTGAATTCTCACGTACGAACGTACGCTTCAATTTTTCAAACTAGGACTTGAATCAAGAGTTGTAAAACATCTCAAAAATCTTAAAATAGCTCAAGTAGTGCAAATCCGAAGAGAAAACATTTTCCGAATGAAAACCGTTCGTAAAAGGAATAGTAAACTAGGGTTTTCAAAAACGTTTTCAATAAAACAAAGTTCCGGAATGGATTTCCAAGCCAAGAATGATTTCAAAAGACTCGTCTCGACTCAAGGATCGATGCGACTGTAACTTGGGTAGAAAAAGGTATCAGAATCAAAAGATCATTTTCTGATGAATAGTAACTTTGGTCGGTAAGTTCTAAAAATACCCTTATGGCTCAAGAAAGACTTTCTGAGTTCGGGAAACAAGTTCAAACGATTGGGAAACATGTGTGATGAACCTCTAGGGTTCGAGTAGCAATATGAACAAGGTAGGCTCGGGTTATGAATAGTAAACTGAATCAAAGGTCAAGAATTCCCCCTTAAAACATGTCAGAACATATACGAGCACCAAGTTCATGTAAGAATGCAATGCATGATGATTCAAAAAGTTGGATCACGGTCTATAAACGCTTTACCACTGCCTTAACTTACTGTTTTCATCCAGGCCCTGTTTTGGGCTGTTACAATGTTCTCCTTCTCCCTCAAGGTGAGCATGGTATATGTAACATCCCGCTCGTTTGGCCGTACAGGTACGTGGTTAGAGAGTGCTAAGTGCGCATTTAAATTATTTTAATTACGCGAATTACATGTTTATTTTATTCTTTCCGTGAAATACTTGAATTATATCATTTAATATTTGAATTTTAATGAACCTTATATGAATTATTTAAATGTTTATGCCTTATTTGCTCGTTTTTAATCCGTTTGTACCCGTTTTTAATTCTAACTTTTGTGATTAAGTGATATGCATGATATTTATATGTTATGAGTTTGTTTACGTGCACGTTTTAAGTTTTTAAGTTTGTTTGTTATGGTTTTCGAACCGTTTTGTTTGTTAGGGACTTAACGGCCTAACTTGATTTAGAGCACCTTGGGTTCCGGAAAGCGTATCTCAGGATCGAGAATTTAGATTCGAATTCCGGAAGTGGCATCGGATTTGTAACAAAGAATGGAAGCCAATAAACATGACTTTGTAATTTTCTAAGCACGTTTGATACCCCGTTTTTCGCCCGAAACGCGACCCTTGTGACAGATTTGCGACCCTGGACCGTTTTGTTCATATCCGACCCGTTTCTTATCCGATTTGACCCGTTTTTGAACCCTTTTTCTCCTCTTTTATCCCTCTACCTCAATATCTCTCTCTTATCTCAGTTTAACCAAGGGAAAAGAAAAAAAGAAGAAGAACCGAAGCAGCAGGGGAGAAAGGAAGCAAAGGAGAAGCCACTATTCACTCTTCCACATTTCTTGCTCGTTCGACCTCCGTTTCTCGTCATATTCAAAAGTTATGCCCAGAATTCGAACCTCCATCTCCTTTCCTTTCTTATAAATCTGATTTTGTTCATTTTCATCCCTTTTTGAGAATGATATGAGAAGCTATATGAATAGTTAGGTTAGATGCATTTTTGGATGATTTCTTGCAAATCTTTAAACCAATTCTTGATTTAAAGTTAGTTATTTGATCCTTAGGCCTCCTTCTATGATTATATGAAGCCAAATTCCGTGATAAGTTGTTGCATATTGAACCACCATTTATGAATTTCATTTCTTGAATTTGAAGATATATGTTGATTTGCTTCCTTGCCATACCATGTGGATTTGTGGTGTTTTGAGGGGTGTTTTGCTGAGCTTTTGTTGTCCTTTCCTTGCCCTTTTGTTGCCTTGTCCTGCTGTTGTTGTTATGTAGCTTGAAGATGGAGAAACAGGGCTAGAATTTGTTGTTATCGCGACCTGCGGAGGCGGTCACGCCCGCGACCGCGATTAGCTATTTTTTTGTCACGCCCGCGACCAGATTTTGGGCCACTTTTGACCTGAAGCTGCTGTGAAGGCTGTACCAGATGCTAGTCGCGCGCGCGACCACCTTTGTGCAGGTCGCGACCCCATTTTGGGCTTCTTACTGCTGTTGTTGTTTTTCTTTTCTTTCTTTCTTGTTTGTTAATGTTGCTGCATGTGTTTGTATATATATAATAATATGCTTGTGCTTGTATATATATATACTAATATGCATGTTATATTGTATTGTATTGTTACATATATATATATATATATATATATATATATATATAATTAACGCATGAAATTGTATATTGTATGTGCATGTGTGCGTACGTGTGTGTGACTGCATGCATGAGATTGCATATTATGTGCATGGGTGTGAATGTGTGAAGGTATAATTTAATATATGCTGCATGCATGTGTATATATGTTTGTATGTAATATGCATATGTATATATATATATATATATATATATATATGATTACAATTGTGTGTTTGTGTGTACGTGTATGTGCATATATATATATATATATATTTTGTTAAGCTTTGTTTATTAATAATTATAATATGCAATAAACCTCATCTTAATTTGTGAATTCAATTTAATCAAGTGATATGTGTTATAAGCTTTATTTTAATTTTATGAATTGATTGTTTATATTATTAACTTGTTATAGGTTATGTTATAGTTCTTGGCTTGATTTTATGAAATTAATTTGACATGAGTATATGTGTTACCTTGTAGGATATGAATTTGTGATTGATTTCAGATGCTCGTTGTATGAAATATATGAATTCGTTTAATGTGAAATATATGCATTATGAAATAATATAACTCGATATGATCTAAGTGAGATCTCATTTCATTTCTTATGCATCATTTGCATCCATATGCATTTGCCGAGCGTCTAAATTGGTACATTTTGAGTCTAAGTCGTCGTTTATCCTTTGTTTTGTCTTTAGGTTCGTTCCGCGAGAGACGAGGAGGAGTTTGAAAAGTATTTTGAGTCCTTTTCATCCGGGTGGTCGACAAGGTGAGGTTTTCTTATTTTAGTTAATACGACCTACAACCCCTATATGTATTTTCAGCCCGCATGCGACTTACGTATATATATTTATGTAAATACGTGTTTGATTAGTATTTTGCGGGAATTGGCCCTTTTGCTATGAAATTGTTTGAAAAACACTTTTATATATATACGTAATTTATTTTACGTTTATTTGATTTGAAAAGGGTTGGTGTGTGTGAACGTTTTTGAAAATAGCGAGATTTGGACTTTGAAATATAAGTCCAATAGAAATTATGACATTTCAAAAAATTATGATTTATGGACTATGATATGGGCCCTGGAGGTTTTTGTGAATGAGCCCCGGGACAGTGTCGGGCCGTCGGAAAGGATATACCGGAACCCACCAGGAGGTTTGGCCGGGGGATGGAGTCCGAGGGTTGGAGAAGCTTTGAGCACTCCCCTCAACCGTTAGATGATTAGAGGCCCGCGACCCCTTCCATCGCCTGAGAAGTGGTAGGTTTGTGTAATTCGATTTCTTATGATTATGAACGGAGTAAGGGTGGTTAGAAACTCATTCTCGCCTAGTGGCTATGATTTTAATTACGATTATAGTTCGTGAAACGGGAGTGGAATTCTAATTTCTAAAATTGGTTGATTTTGGTCTCTGACCTTAAACCTTTTTATTTATATATATTATCAAGGGTTAAATATGATTTAGAATGCAAAAACCACGCCTTGGTTCATGAACTTTCAAATTTTGAATATGCTATGCTCTTATGTATATGTACGTGTGCGTGTGTTAGCCCCCTCAACAATCTTTAAGACTGATCCCTCCTCGTTATTTTCTTTTTCCCCTTGTTTCTTTTTAGTTGTAGGTGTTCGTGGGGAGTTTGTGCTAGGCGGCGGTCGTTTTGTCGAGTCTTGAGTTTCGTAGTTTGTTTCATGCATCAGTTTAATTTATTTTGTTCCCATGAATTTATGGGATTATGTATTTGCGGTTACGAATCGAATTTGAAAATATGTATAAGAAGAATTTAAATTTGAGCTTTGAAACTTGCATTTTCTTATTTGATGCGCATGAAGATTTGATTGTTAGAATCCTGGACCTTTCGCATGGAATATTTGTTTTGATTGCGCACTATGATGTAGGGTCTAGTCCGCCTAGCGTAGGAGAGATTTTGTTTGTCTCCCGTTCGCCGTAGTTTGATGCGTGTGTGGAGTTTCCATTTCGTTGCAAGTGTCGGGCTATGGCGCGGGTGATGTAGTGCCTTACTTATTTTTTTGGTGCAGATGTAGTGTCTTACGCTCTAGGGTGCTATATCCTAAAGTGGTATCAGAGCTCCTGGTTGCAAAACCGGAGCTCTAGCGTCGTGTCGGTCTATCTTGGTCGTTCGGCTTAGGATTATGTGTTTGTTTGCATTTGCGTTCATCAATCATGTGAATTAATTGAATTATTTGCATTTTATGTGTTAATTGTATAGGTGAACATACACTAAACCCCACATGCATCGATATTTTGGAATTTATTGCTTATTTCAGGATGCCACCACGTTAGCAACTGTAACGCCCCGATTTCTCGGACGTAAAGGTACGACGTATGTGTTTACTAATTTGCGCGAATTAATTGTTTTTGCGTGTTTTATATTTAATTTTTATTATAATTGTTATTATTTTATTATGTTATATTACAATATTTTATTTTAATATTATTAATTATATATATATATATTTCGTATTATATATATATATATATGTTTAATTATTATATTATTAATTTAATGATTATGCTAATTATATGTTATGTTAATTAATCATGTTTTAATTAATTACTTATTTATATATATGTTTTATACGTGAGGTTAATATATGCATGCATGGAGAATTATTTTTGCATGGGAATTAATATGCATGCATGCAAATCATATTTGTGCATGGGAAATTTTATACATTTTGCATGAATTGCATGATTAGGTTTGTTCGTTTATTTTGTGCTTCGTTCTTATATGATATGATATCAAATTGCCACGATCTTGTAATATGTTGTACATATATGTGTTATGAACATGATTTTATGCTCAATTTATGTTTTTGAATTCATTTGTTATGTTAACGAATTAAATTTCGTTTGAGGAACCAAAACGGGAGCTAACGAGCACTTAGCGTACCCTTGGTTCCGAATTTAATATCTTGAGCTCGGGAACTCGGATTCGAGTTCCGTCAACTCCGCTGAACTCGTAACGAAAATTCGGGTTTAGTAAACTTAGCCTTACATTTTTCCTAAGTCATTTGAAACTCCGAAATCCAACCGAAAAACGAAACGGAGACCAACTGGACCTTGTTACACTAATTCAGCCATATCTTGGACAAACCATAACCAAATTAACCATGGTTGGATTCTTTGAAACCCTAACTCAACCCTCTATCATGACATAACCAGCCTTGACCGAGATTATCCTCTCACAAACCCCAAAACTTAGCCAAAGCTTCTGTTCTGAATTCCAGACCCGTAACCCTTCAAACCTTGGAGATTTTGGAGCTCAAATCTCATCCAAACTTCAACCAATCATCAAGGTAAGTTAAGGGTTGTATTATATGATTAATTCTGATCATTTTCATCTTTTCATTCATGATTTTGAGCATGGTTTCATGATTTTCTGGGCTTTTTCCCGAGAATGAAGGTTTTGAGCAAATTATTGATCTTCTTCGATTCTTAACGGTTTTGATCGATTCCAAGCATGAGAATGATTGTTTTGACATCCTCATAGCATTTATGGTCATTGATTTCGTGGTTGTTGAGGTATTTATGATATACCATTTATGACAATTTTCAGAAAATCCCACGAATATGTCACATACACTTTCATGTCTTGATTGATCACTTTTGGAACTGATTATGTGTTGAATATATGATATTTTGCTGCACATTTGATGGACTTTTGGACTTGAATGGAATCGGAGTGGTTGAGTTCAGTCGTGCCCTGTTTTTTTTTTCCGCGGTTGCTCTGTTTTTCTCACGTCGGAATTGCTGTCAATTTTGCTGAGATTTCCTTCTTCCTTTTGTTGTCTCTTTCATGGATTCTAGGGTGTGTTTATCTGAGTCTTTTACAGCTTTTCTTGCATGTTTGGGTTGCCTTTATTGCTCGTACATGGCTGCCTTTTCTTGCCCTGTTTTCCTGCCTATTTTGCTGTCTGTTTGAGGAAGTTGCTGTTGCACGACACGGGGGTGTCGATTGCTGCCTTTCCGGCGAGGCACGGGGGTGCTGCAAGGCCTGGAATTTCTGTACCGAGACACGGGGGTGTCTCGGTCCAAGCTTTGTGGGTGACACGGGGGTGTCACCCCGTTTTGCTTGATCTCTGTTTCGTCTTCCTTGAGTTGTTGTTGCTGCTGCTTTGATGTTTGCTTGGTTGATGGACTGTTGCTGCTGTGCGTAGTGTATATATATATAAACATGTCTGTGTGTGTGTGTTGATTGTGAATTGTGTGTGTGTGTGCATGTATTGCATGCATGTTTATAAAATAAAGTATATATGCATGCATGTGTGTGTGAGTGTGTACGTATATATATGTATATATTATATATATATTGTATATTATTATATATGATTACTTATATATATTATATTATAATTATTTATTATATATTTTAATTAATGTTTGATTTAATTTAATTATTGAAATTAATTGAATTCTATTTCGCGTATTTATTCGACTGACTTTTGATTGAACGTTTTATTTATTTTATCCCTATATGTGAATATGAATATTATATGTGTTATGCTTATTAATTGAATGTTAGATTAATTAATATGCATTATGAATTTATGAAATTGAATGAAATATATGAGTGAATGCATGGTTATATGTTTTAAATTTATTAATCGTGCACATGAACATTTTTATGATATAACATGATCATTTATGCATTCATGTCATATGCACTTCATTGCCGAGCGTCATATGTGGTTAGTGAGTCTCATACCTTTTCTTTTGCACAGATTCGGGTTTGGTCGGAGACGAGGGCGAGCCTTGAGACGCTTGTGCCTTTATTTCTGCTTTGATTAAGGTGGGTTTTTCTTCTATTAGTTAAAACAACCTTATATATTCCTTATGTGCAAAGTTTTAAGCCAAAATCGTATATATATTTATATCGAGTCATTTCGGGTAAATCATTTCAAACGTATGACCCCTTTTTTTTAATTATGAACCCTACCTTATGTTTGGCGAGATATTTATGATTTATGATTGCACGGGCCCCGGGACTTAGTGTATGTGGCTAACCGAGGAAGCAAGGGCTGACGGGGATCCCATATACTAGTTCCAACCAAACTACGGTGATACCGGCCCTCGCTAGGAGTTTTAGCGGGGAATGGGAGCTGAGTGCCCTTGGGGGATTCATGTACCCCCATTGGCCTATGTATGAACCGGTGGCCGGGTCTTGCAAGCCCGTCCACCACCCGGAGGAAAAAGGGATATATGAATGATTATGATCATGTATTTATGAGCACAAAAGATTTATGTATGTTAATGAATTATTGAATAATTAATTATGATCACACGAGGAGTAGGTTGGAGATTGTGCACGCCCACTCGCCGGGCCATAAACCCTTATGAACATTTATGAACAATTATGAATGAATATGAACGTCGTAATCCCGTTGATGTTTCCTTTTTGTTTTTAACCACTTGGTAAAATCTTACTAAACTTCACACGGGATTAGGGCTTGCATGTAGGTGTTTAATTTACGCAATATTATATATTTATGCCCCGTTTTTATACCCACCAGTCTCTTTTAGACTGAACCCGGTTGTTTTCAGTTGTTTTGTGCAGGAATAGGAGTGCTAGGCGGGAATACAAGTCGTCTAGGTCTTGCATTTATGTTTAGCACTTCCTTATGACTCATATTCATACTCTCATTGGTATTTTGTGTATGATTATAGTTTTAGTTTGGAGCGTTATGATTTTTGTAGGCCGTGAGTGCCGTTGAATTATGGAATACTTTTGTATATCTATTTTTGGAGCTTGGTGGCTCATTGTATATGCTATGTTATTCTTGCTTCCGCGAATTTTATTTAACTCTGATTTTATGATTCTTGCACTGATTGGTTTAAGGGTTAGTCCCGCCTAGCATAGCTTGTGTGTTGTGTCCCCGTTCGCCGTGGATTTGGCACGTGTCTGGACTTCCATTTCATACACGGGTCGGGTCCCGGTGCGGGGGATGTGGTACCTAACGCTCGGGTGCTACAGCAACATTATGGTCAACCTCTTCATCAACCTCCATACAACCAAAGACAATCCTCAGCCGAAGTACCACCTCTGAATCCATTGGCAATGAGGTACCGGGAGTTTAAGTCTTTTGATCCTCCCCAATTTCGAGAAGGGAACGACACGAGGGTTGAAGAGTGGCTATCAGAGATAGAAATTATATTTGAATTATAGCCATGCAGTTCTCAAAACATGGCTCGTTTCGCCACATAACTCCTTCAAGGTCAAGCAAGGAAAAGATGGAAAGAAGTTGCCCAACAGTTGGAAACAATGAGCGAGGAGTTGACTTGGGAGGTGTGTCTTCGAGAATTTAGAAAAAAGTTCACACCGGCCATTTTACAAGAATGAAGACTCGGAGAATTCTTCACACTTACCCAAGGGAATAAAACAATTATGGAATACATCGAAGATTTCGAGAGATTAGGTGTATATGTGCCCCATGTCATGGGTAACAATGGGATGAAGGCTAGACATTTCATGGAGGGCCTTCGGGATGAATTCAAGAAAGCTCTAATTGCGAAGAATACAAGCACGTGGGATAAAGTCACAAAGAGAGCTGTCAAGGTTGAAACATGGGTTCTAACTAAAGGTAAGGAAAGAAGTGAGTCGGGGCATAAAATTGAATCGCGTTTGTGCTCCAATGCACAAGCGGAAGAACGAACCCATCAACACGGGAATCGAACCAAGAAGACCCGTGGGAAAAAGAAACAGAAGACCAGAGATTCTTCAAAACCAAAGAAAGAGTTACAACCGTGTACTCATTGTGGAGGAACTAATCATGCCTGTGACACCCCTGTCCCACATCGGCAAAATATGAATGTTAAGTTCAGTATATAAGTTAAAAAGTCCAACTATAACCAATGGATATCCCTTTTGGGCAGTGGTTTAGGCCCAATTTCAAGTTATACTCGGTGGACTTGGAGACTTGCACTCGTGTCCAACGGGCCCGCGGACCCGGGCCGTGACAAATGGTATCAGAGCTGCTCGTCAGCCGCAGGAGCTAAGTGCAATACGGGGTAAAGTGCTACACACATGAGAGCCACCTCTTGAGCCTGTGGGGCAAAGTGCTACATGTGTGGGAGCCACCTCTTGAGCCCGTAGGAGCCACCTCTAGAGTCCCAACGCAGACGAGTCGATCATAGGCTATATCTCATGCCACTATGAGGACGTCGCGATTCTGAAGGAGGTGTGATTGTGACACCCCTCTCCCACATCAGGAAAGTATGAATGTTAAGTTCAGTATATAAGTTAAAAAGTCCAAGTATAACCAATGGATATCCCTTTTGGGCAGTGGTTTAGGCCCAATTTCAAGTTATACTCGGTGGGCTTGGAGACTTGCGCTCGCGTTCGACGGGCCCGTGGACCCGGGGCATGACAATGCCTATGACATATGTCGGGATAGGTTGAAGGGTTGCTACGCTTGTAGTTTGACGGAGCATTGGGTTTCCAATTGTGATCAACCGAGAGCTAACAAATAACGAATGCGGGATTAACGGCTTCAAACTGCGGACTAACATGAACCCAAAAATTGAGGTAATTACATTCATGGCATCTTGTCCATGCATATTTAATTCCTTGGTGTGATTTATTTCTTTTGCTTGATTTATTTTGTTGCTTTTTTCTAACGCTTGTTTCTTTCTTTTGTGTAAACTCTCTTCTTGAAGAGAGAGTTTAATAAGTTGAGTTTGCTAGAGTGTTGGTGAGTTGTAAGGGCCGAGCTTACCCAGTGGTCCTTCTTGAAGGCGCCTAGTTAAGGTACAGTGCTACCTTAGGCTTTGGTGGATGCTTTAGGAGGTCCTTTTTGGGGCTCAATGTTATTTTCGGGTATTAGATTGAAGGCTAGCCCATTTATATCCTTCGTGGTGCGGTTTTCTGACGAGTTTCAAGAGCTTCGGGGCTTAGAAGAGAAGGTTCCTTGGGTCGAAGACTCCACCGAGTTTTGTGACGGGAATTGGAATCCGAAAGGCCACTTGAAGATTGGTTAGAGTGGCTCAATGGAAATTGGAGTTGAACTTCGTTCCAAGTTCGGTCAGGACTCTGCTTTAGGACCTGAGGACTGGTCCTTTTGAATGTGGGGAGTTTGTAACATCCCGCTCGTTTGGCCATAGAGGTATGCAGTGAGAGAGTGCTAAGTGCACATTTAAATTATTTCATTACGGGAATTACGTGTTTATTCTATTCTTTACTTCAAATACTTGAATTATATGATTTAATATTTGAATTTTAATGAACCTTATATGAATTATTTGAACGTTTATGCCTTATTTGCTCATTTTTAATCCGCTTGTGCCTGTTTTTAATTATAACTCTTGTGATTAAGTGATATGCATGATATTTATATGTTATGAATTTGTTTACATGCTCGTTTTAAGTTTTTAAGTTTGTTTGTTATGGTTTTCGAACCATTTTGTTTGTTAGGGACTTAAGGGCCTAACTTGATTTAGTGCACCTTGGGTTCCGGAAAGCGTATCTCGGGATCGGGAATTCGGATTCGAATTTCGGAAGTGGCGTCGGACTCGTAACAAAGAATGGAAGCTAAGAAACCAAACTTTGTAATTTCCTAAGCATGTTTGATACCACGTTTTTCGGCCGAAACGCGACCCTTGTGGCAGATTTGCGACCCTCGCCCATTTTTTCCTCTTTTGACCCTCTACCTCACTATCTCTCCCTCATATCGGTTTAACCTAGGGGAAAAGAAAGAAAGAAGCAGAACATAAGCAGCAGGGGAGAAAGGAAGAAAAGGAGCAACCACTATTCACTCTTGCACATTTCTTGCTCGTTCGACCTCCGTTTCTCGTCAAATTTGAAAGGTATGCCCAGAATTCGAACCTCCGTCTCCTTTCCTTTCTTTTAAATCTGATTTTATTCATTTTCATCCCTTTTTGAGCATGATATGAGAAGCTATATGAATAGTTAGGTTAGATGCATTTTTGGATGATTTCTTACCAATCTTTAAACTAATTCTTGATTTAAAGTTAGTTATTTGATCCTTAGGCCTCCTTCTGTGATTATATGAAGCCAAATTTCGTGATAAGTTGCTGCATATTTCTTGAATTTGAAGATATATGTTGATTTGCTTCCTTGCCATACCGTGTGGATTTGTGGTATTTTGAGGGGTGTTTTGCTGAGCTTTTGTTATCTTTTCCTTGCTCTTTTGTTGTATTATCCTGTTGTTGTTGTTATGTAGCTTGAAGATGGAGAAATAGGACTAGAATTTGATTTTTTGCGACCTGTGCAGGCGGTCGCGCCCGCGACCACGATTAGCTGTTTTTTTATCACCCCCGCGACCAAATTTTAGGCCACTTTCGGCTTGAAGCTGCTGTGAAGGCTGGACCAGATGGTGGTCGCACGCCCGACCAACTTTGTGCAGGTCGCCACCCGATTTTGGGCTTCCTACGTGCTGCTACTGCTGTGGTTTTTGTTTCCTACCTTTCTTATTTGTTAATGCTGATGCATGTGTTTGTATATATATAATAATATGCTTGTGCTTGTATATATTTATACTCATATGCATGTTGTATTGTATTGTATATATATATATATACATATATATATATATATATAATTAATGCATGAAATTGTATATTGTATATGTGCATGTGTGCGTACGTCCGTGTGTCTGCACGCATGAGATAGTATATTATGTGCATGGGTGTGAATGTGCGAAGATATAATTTAATATATGTTGCATGCATGTGTGTATATATGTTTGTATGTAATATGCATATATATATATATATATATATATATATGATTACAATTGTGTGTTTGTGTGTACGTGTATGTGCATATATATATATATATATATATATATATGCACATACACGTACACACAAACACACAATTGTAATCATATATATATATATATATATATATATATATATATATATATGTATATAATATGTTAAGCTTTGTTTATTAATAATTATAATATGCTATAAACCTTATCTTAATTTGTGAATTCAATTTAATCAAGTGATATGTGTTATAAGCTTTATTTTAATTTTATGAATTGATTATTTATATTATTAACTTGTTATAGGTTATGTTATAGTTCTTAGCCTGATTTTATGAAATTAATTTGACATGAGTATATGTGTTATCTTGTAGGATATGAATTTGTGATTGATTTCAGATGCTTGTTGTATGAAATATATGAATTCGTTTAATGTGAAATATATGCATTATGAATTAATATGACTCGATATGATCTAAATGAGATCTCATTTCATTTCTTATGCATCATTTGCATCCATATGCATTTGCCAAGCGTCTAAATTGGTACATTTTGAGTCTAAGTCGTCGTTTGTCCTTTGTTTTGTCCTTAGGTTCGTTCCGCGGGTGACGAGGAGGAGTATTAGAAGTGTTTTGAGTCCTTTTCGTCCGGTGTGGTCGACAAGGTGAGGTTTTCTTCTTTTAGTTAATACGATCTACAACCCCTATATGTATTTTCAGCCCGCATGCGACTTACGTATATATATTTATGTAAAAAATACGTGTTTGATTAGTATTTTGCGTGAATTGGCCCTTCTGCTATGAAATTGTTTGAAAAACACTTTTATATATATACGTATTGTAACACCCCGCTCGTCCTACAAAGAAGGTACGCCACGTTTCAACATCCTTGTGTGTTTAATTCGGTGATTTTATGCTTTGCGTGGCCCTATTTTGAACTCTTTTAGAGTTTAGGGGCCATTTTGTAATTTTCTCCTTTTAGGGGTTTTTCGGTCATTTCTCGTTCAAACAAGATTTCGATGTCTTTGACCCCTTCGGCGTGTTCGGGGCAGAGAAGCGAGTTTATAGACTCTAAGTTTGCCCAACTCTGACGTTGTTAACTCTCTCTCCCGGTCGTTCTCGTGCATAAGGACCCGGGATAAAATACCCGAATCGTTCTTTTGCGTGCCAAACCAATCAGCAGCTTTCTCTCTCTCTCTCTCTCTCGTTCCTCTCCAGGCGAAGCACCACACACACATACACGAAACATGCACAAATTGGAGGGCGGCAATTTCTTGATGAAATTCGACGAGTGAATTGTCCATTTCGAAGAGCTAGACGATGCGATCACAACCGTACCAAGATCATGGCCCGACGATTCACTGATTTTCAGTCGCGGAAGAAGGGAGGCGGACCACCGTGACTTCACCGCCTCGTTGTGGCGGTTTCCGGCAGCCCTTTTCCGACACGTGCCCCGGGGTATGATAGAGGACTTCCCGGTGCATTTTTCTGTGTAATCAGCGCCATCATCGGGGCGGCGAGGGTGGCGGACGACATGCGGCGGCGTTATTGTAACGTGGTGGCTCCGCCGCGTTCCAGCGAGATTCGCGGCCGACCCTTGGTGGTTTCCGATGTATTTTGGCCTCCTGAGTCCGATTCCGGGGTCGGTTTGAGCAAACGAAGGCCAGAGGTGATTGAACCGGCAAGTGGCGCAGCGGCAGACTTTCGGCAGCGGTTTGGGACCTTTTTTCGGCCGGTTTTGGTGGTGGCTCCTTCACGAAAGTTGCTTAGAATGATGAAACTTAGCTGATGGCGTTGGCCCCGACTCCAGAACCGGTGGTTGGCGGAGAACCGGCCGTGTACCGGCAGCTCTCTTTTTCGGTGATTTTTCCGGAAAATTAGTTAGGGGCTTTTGAAGGCCTCGCTAAGGGCTTTCCAACGGTATGTTTGGATTTTGTTTTCGTGTTACGGTTTGTGTTTAATTTCAGTTTTCGTCGTTGGGATTTAGTTCGGTTTTTCGTCAACGAAGTCCGGCGTGTTTGGTATCTTCTGAAATTGGTTGAGGGCTTTTGCCGAGCAGGCCGAGGCGCATGCTTCTGTCCTTCCGAGGAATTGTCCGACCACCGGTGGTGGTGGTCCGGCGGCAGTACGTGGCGGTTCGGCTGGTTCCGGTGGCGGCATTCCGACGCCCTTCGGATAACAAGTTCCTCTCGTCGTGGTGAGTCCAATGCCACTTTCCGTTCGTCAATCGGATGTCCGATTGATTTGTTGTGATTTATTTTGTATAATTTGAATATTTAAAATTAATTATTTTGATTGCTAATTGCTTGATTGGTCGATTGAATTGTATTCCAATGTATACAAAATCATGTATTCAATGAAATGTGATATGTATTGATGCTTTGAATTGTAAATTGAACCCCGTTATGCCGAAATTGTATTAGTTGTTAATTGTTTTAAAATGTAACTCGTTCTTGTATGCTCGATAAGTTAATGAATATGCGTCGTATGGTATTTGGAAATATGTAATGAATGATGAATGTGTTGTTGTTGATATTAGTTTCGTTTCATGTAATTGATTTAATATATTCCTTGTAGAAGGGGTGTTTGTGTAATTTTAGAAAATGTAAATTTGTATAACTTGAAATAATTAAACCTTATCATTTTGAAAACGATTATGCTAATTATGATTTCGATTAAGAGAAATTATTATGCCTAATCTTGAAGCTTTTTAATTAGTCTAATAACTTAAATTGAATTGAAATTTATTATACGATATAAGAATTTGTTATGCAATTTATGATTTACCAAGAATTGGATTAGTATGTCTTGGATGATTTAATTTGAAACTTTGTAATTTAGGTTTAATTACTTAATTTAAAATAAACCTATTATGCGATATATGAATTGTATGAAACTTATATGATTAAATTAGAAACTTTTGCACGTAAGAAATAAGTTATTCGTATGAATAGGAATTAGACATTTGATATATGAATTTACATGAAATAATGTGACATGCATTGCCTTTCCATTTTGTTTATTTGAATTAATTGTGCATAAGAATATCTCTTGATGTGTTTTATGAATATGTTGAGTTATGTGATATTTTATTTTACAAGTAATTAGTATGAATGTGAACTTTGCTTATGTGATTGCATTTCTTAAGTGCTTGAGCATGTGTCGTACGTCTTATATGGTTGTCTGAGTCTGAGTCTGTTATGTACTTTGTTTGAATTTATGATTACATTACTTATGATATGGTTTTGCACAGGTTTATAATTACGATTCGAATGTATGAATTTCGGGACAGGTTAAGATAGGTGCTCAGTTTAGATGAACCCGTTTTGATTATATGTTTGATCGGGACAGGTTTCTAGGGCCAGTTGAACCCGTTTAGTTGGTGTTGATTTACTTTTTGAAATATATGGATTATGATTGTTGATTAAAGTTTTTGAGTATGCGTATTTTGTATCGCTTCCGCATTCAGGTTTTGCATATTTGCACTTGTACAGGGTTTAGGTACCGCCTAGCTTAGGTTGGTTTTTCGTTTGTCACCAGTTCGCTGTGACTTGGTACGTGTGCGGACTTTCCATTTCGTACACGTGCCGGGTCATAGTGCGGGGATGTGGTGCCCCATCGCTTGGGGTGCTACATCTTAAGTGGTATCAGAGCCACCAGGTTCAGAACCGGTGCTCTGGAGTCGTGTCGTGTCAGTTTAGGTTGGACGGCATAGGAATACTTCTGCATTGCATTCGTCTGATGTGAAATTTTAACTTCTCTGTATGAATTTGTTTGAGCTTATGTGATTGTGTGCACACTATGATTAAGATTCTTGCAAAATTATCATTGTTATGCTTTAAAATTTTATTAAATTAAGTATTGCATCTGCATTACTTAACTGTTCTTAATTGCTTTTACTACTTGACATATCCATATACTAACTCGCATGCATAGATATTTATTCAATTTGTGAATTGCACGGTGACATCTCGGTGCCAAATTGTAAAAGATCGTGATAATTATTCCCACTTCTACAAATCTTTGATAGGAGATTCAAAGTAGCCATACTCTAATGAGAGACAATGAACCTCTACGAGAATCAAAACAAGGAATCAATGTTATCGTTATGAAAACGGGTATTATGCATTCATAGCACGTGCATCATGCATTGGAGTAAATTTTAATTATTTCGAACATTTGTTCTACTTGCTTGACTGCCTTCTTTGTTGGATACGAGTGCATGTCATTTACATCCCTAACCCCACATGCATTGGACTTGTGGTTATATTTAGGTGACTTTGTTACCTGTTCCAACGACTACTGATTTTAGTGGAAGCTTCTTTGGGATCTGAAAAGGGGTGGATCAGAAAGTGTACAGTTGATTCAACAAACTCTGGGCATAGGGTGGATACAAGAAAGATATTTGTATACCAGGGAGACAAGAGATCTTTTAACTATCAAGGTGCCTTCAGGATATATATACTCTACATATTTGGAGGTGCTCAGGAGTAACATGTTTTACAAGAAAGCCAGAATTTCTAACTCTGAATGGCGTGAGGTGACAATGAAGAAATCAAGGCACTTGTACCATTCCGAAAATTCCAAGTAGGGAATCGGATTACTATTATAAAGACAACCACCAGAGTAGTTACACTTATACAATAATTTTGTGCCGAGGTCATTGAAGATCAATTCCACCCAATAATGAGGATAAGGACATCATTTACAACGAGGGTGTATACAGCAAGACTCTTTAAAGATTCTTCATTTATTTCCCATGATGGTCCTGAGAGATTTTACCGTTGAAAGAAATAGCAATTTCTGATTACCGAGGATTTTATTGGGATTTCAAGAGATTCCACGGATCACTATGCTCCGAAAATCAAGTGAGATGGTCCTAGACGATTTGGGTACCCGAGAATCTGAGGGAATACTAAAGAATGCAAGTTTGAACGAAGGGTTGGAACCACTGCCAGTCAAGGATTCGATTATCCTTCCCAATTAAAAAATTGCCAACCTCGACTTCATTTCCAAGGTGAACGGTACCTTAAGCATTCATGGCATTTGCACCCATGCATTTCATAAGTAATTACATTTTAATTTGCTTGACATATGTGACAACATGTAATGTTTGATGTTGCTCAATTGTAATAACGTGACTAACTGCTTCACTTTTCATAACTTCAAATTTATTGTTGTTGTAAATTCTTGTAAACTGAATGGATTACATGCTTGCGTGAACTATTTGTGCTTCAGTGCTTATAATTTCTTTTGTTACTCACTAACCCTTCATGCATATACAAGCATATTGTGATTTTATCTTACAGTGATCCCATCGCGATATCCCCCTTGAGTTGAGCGTGGATGATGAGTCTAAATTTTAGGGACACCGATATCAGTTGTGTAAAGGTACACTACACATGCATTCCATGTTTCGCATCAAGTGTTACTTTGATGTGTGTATTTTGAATACTAAGTAAGTGAACTTATGTGCTAGAGAGTTGTTGAGATCTCTCTATTTACGTGTTAGAGAGATGTGGGATTCTCCCTATTTATGTGATAGAAAGATTATAGATTCTTTCTAAATTATGTGAGCAAGAGATGCGGGATTGTCTTGGAGTTAGATATTTGGGAGATGCTGGATTCTCTCGAATTTAGGGGTTTGAGAAATACTGGATTTTCTCAAACTAGAATGTTTGGAAGATGTGGAAGTCTGCCAGACTTAGGTTGAGAGACGGGGCTCTCTCGATTATGTGGTTGAGAGACGGGGTTCTCTCAATTTTGTGCCTGAGGGACGGGTTTCTCTCTTTTGATGTGCCGAGAGACGGGGTTCTCTCTCTCTTATGTGCTGAGAGATAGGTTTCTCTTTTGTTTGTCGTGGCTGAGTCGCGTGTGGCCTGATGTTGGTTTGCAATCGATGATGAAGCGACGGTATCGAGCTTTGGGTGCAGTGGCCTAGTGGGGGATCGAATGAGTTTGAAGCGACCAACGGTCAAGTGTTTGAACAATCCTCTGTGACTAAGGAACTCTGAAGGGAATTGATGCAAATAAGGAGAGTAAACTTGACAGTCAGGGCTATGACTCTACGCGATTTCAGGGAGATGGATTGAAGTATTCCAGTTCGAAGCTTTACGACTCAGTAATAGGACCTGACGACAGGTCCTTTTGAAGGAGGGGAGATTGTAACACCCCGCTCGTCCTACAAATAACGTACGCCACGTTTCAACTTCCTTGTGTGTTTAATTCGGTGATTTTATGCTTTGCGTGGCCCTATTTTGAACTGTTTTAGAGTTTAGGGGCCTTTTTGAAAATTTCTCCTTTTAGGAGTTTTTCGGTTATTTCTCGTTCGAACAAGAATTCGATCTCTTTGACCCCTTCAGCGTGTTCGGGGCAGCGAAGCGAGTCTGTAGAGTCTAAGTTTTCCCAACTCTGACGTCATTAACTCTCTCTCCCGATCGTTCTCGTGCGTAAGGACCCGGGATAAAATACCCGGATCCTTGTTTTGCGTGCCAAACCAATCAACAGCTTTCTCTCTCTCTCTCTCTCTCGTTCCTCTCCAAGCGAAGCACCACACACACACACGAAACACGCACAAATTGGAGGGCGGCCATTTCTTGACGAAATTTGACGAGTGAACAGTCCATTTCGAAGAGCTCGACGACCCGATCACAACCGTACCAAGATCGTGGCCCGACGACAAAAGGAGGCGAGCATTTTTGCTGATTTTCAGTCGCGGCAGAAGGGAGGCGGACCACCGTTACTTCGACGCCTCCTTACGGCGGTTTCCAATAGACCTTTTTCGACACGCGCCCCAGGGTATGACCGAGGACTTTTCGGCGCATTTTTTTGTGTAATCGACACCACCATCGGGGCGGCGAGGAAGGCACACGCGCCACCGAAAGCGGACGACATACGACGGCGTTACTGTAGCGTGGTGGCTCCGCCGCGTTCCGTCGAGATTCGCGGCCGGCCCTTGGTGGTTTCCGACGTATTTTGGCCTCCTGAGTCCGATTCCGGGGTCGGTTTGAGCAAACGAAGGCCGGAGGTGGCTGAACCGGCAAGTGGCGCAGCGATAGACTTTCGGCGGCGGTTTGGGACCTTTTTTCGGCCGGTTTTGGTGGTGGCTCCTTCACGAAAGTTGCTTAGAACGATGAAACTTAGCTGATGGCATTGGCCCCGACTCCAGAATCGGTGGTTGGCGGCGAACCGGTGGCGGACTGGCCGTGGACCGGACGCTCTCTTTTCCGGTGATTTTTCCGGTAAATTGGTTAGGGGCTTTCGAAGGCCTCGCTACGGGCTTTCCAACGGTATGTTTGGATTTTGTTTTCGTGTTACGGTTTGTGTTTAATTTCAGTTTTCATCGTTGGGATTTAGTTCGATTTTTCATCAACGAAGTCCGGCGTGTTTGGTATCTTCTGAAATTGGTTGAGGGCTTTTGTCGAGCAGGCCGAGGCGCATGTTTCTGTCCTTCCGGGGAATTTTCCGACCACCGGAGGTGGTGGTCCAGCGGCTATATGTGGCGGTTCGACTGGTTCGGGTGGCGGCGTTCCGACGCCCTTCGGACAGCAAGTTCCTCTTATCGTGCCGAGTCCAACGCCACTTTCCGTTCATCAATCGGGTGTCCGGTTGATTTGTTGTGATTTATTTTGTATAATTTGAATATTTGAAATTAATTATTTTGATTGCTAATTGCTTGATTGGTCGATTGAATTGTATTCCAATGTATACGAAATCATGTATTAAATGAAATGTGATATTTATTGATGCTTTGAATGGTAAATTGAACCCCGCTATGCCGAAACTGTATTAGTTGTTAATTGTTTTAAAATGAAACTCGTTCTTGTATGCTCGATAAATTAATGAATATGCGTTGTATGGTATTTGGAAATATGTAATGAATGATGAATGTATGATTTCATGATTGTTGTTGACATTAGTTTCGTTTCATGCAATTGATTTAATATATCCCTTGTAGAAGGGGTGTTTGTGTAATTTTAGAAAATGTAAATTTGTATAACTTGAAATAATTGAACCTTATCATTTTGAAAACGTTGATGCTAATTAGGATTTCGATTAAGAGAAATTATTATGCCTAATCTTGAAGCTTTTTAATTAGTCTAACCACTTAAATTGAATTGAAATTTATTATATGAGATAAGAATTTGTTATGCAATTTATGATTTAGCAAGAATTGGATTAGTATGTGATGGATGATTTAATTTGAAACTTTGTAATTTAGGTTTAATTACTTAATTTAAAATAAACCTATTATGCGATATATGAATTGTATAAAACTTATATGATTAAATTAGAAACTTTTGCACGTAAGAAATAAGTTATTCGTATGAATAGGAATTAGTCATTTGATATATGAATTTACATGAAATAATGTGACATGGATTGCCTTTCCATTTTGTTTATTTGAATTAATTGTGCATAAGAATATCTCTTGATGTGTTTTATGAATATGTTGAGTTATGTGATATTTTATTTTGCAAGTAATTAGTATGAATGTGAACTTTGCTTATGTGATTGCATTTCTTAAGTACTTGAGCATGTGTCGTGCGTCTTATATGGTTGTCTGAGTCTGAGTCTGTTATGTACTTTGTTTCAATTTATGTTAACATTACGTATGATATGGTTTTGCACAGGTTTATAATTATGATTCGAATGTATGAATTTCTGGATAGGTTAGGACAGGTGCTCGGTTTAGATGAACACGTTTTGATTATATGTTTGATCGGGACAGGTTTCTAGGGCTAGTTGAACCCGTTTAGTTGATGTTGATTTACTTTTTGAAATATATGGATTATGATTGCTGATTAAAGTTTTTGAGACTGCGTATTTTGTATCGCTTCCACATTCAGCTTTTGCATATTTGCACTTGTACAAGGTTTAGGTACCGCCTAGCTTGGGATGGTTTTTCGTTTGTCACCCGTTCGCTGTGACTTGGTGCGTGCGCGGACTTTCCATTTTGTACCCGTGTTGGGTCATAATGCGGGGGTGTGGTGCCCCACCGCTTGGGGTACTACGTGTAATCTATTCTACGTTTATTTGATTCGAAAAGGGCTGGTGTGTGTGAACGTTTTTTAAAATAGCGAGATTTTGACTTTGAAGTATAAGTCCTAAAAAAATTATGAAATTTCAAAAAATTCTGATTTATGAACTATAAAATGGGCCCTGGAGGTTTTTTTGAAGGAGCCCCAGGACGGTGTCGGGCCGTCAGAAAGGATATACCGGAACCCACCAGGACGTTTGGCCGGGGGATGGAGTCCGAGGGTTGGAGAAGCATTGAGCACTCCCCTCAACCGTTAGATGATTAGGGGCCCGCGACCCCTTCCATCGCCGGAGAAGTGGTAGGTTTGTGTAATTCGATTTCTTATGATTATGAATGGAGTAAAGGTGGTTAGAAACTCGTTCTCGCCGAGTGGTTATGATTTGGATTACGATTATAGTTCGTGAAACGGGAGTGGACTTCTTCTTTCTAAAATTTGTTGATTTTGGCCTCCGGCCTTAAACATTTTTATCTATATATATTATCACGGGTTAAAAATGATTTAGAATGCAAAAACCACGACCCGGTTCATGAACTTTCCAATTTTGAATATGCTATGCTCTTATGTCTAAGTACGTGTGCATGTGTTAGCCCCCTCATCAATCTTTAGGACTGACCCCTCCTCGTTGTTTTCTTTTTCCCCTTGTTTCTTTTGAGTTGCAGGTGTTCGTGGGGAGTTTGTCCTAGGCGGCGGTCGTTTTGTCAAGACTTGAGTTTCGTACTTAGTTTCATGCATCAGTTTAATTTATTTTGTTCCATTGAATTTATGGAATTATGTATTTTCGGTTATGAATCGAATTTGAAAATATGTATAAGAAGAATTTAAATTTGAGCTTTGAAACTTGAATTTTCTTATTTGATGAGCATGAAGATTTGATTGTTAGAATCCTTGACCTTCCGCATGTAATATTTGGTTTGATTGCGCACTATGATTTAGGGTCTAGACCGCCTAGCATAGGAGAGATTTTTTTTGTCTCCCATTCGTCGTAGTTTGATGCGTGTACGGAGTTTCCATTTCGTTGCACATGTCGGGCTATGGCGCGGGGGATGTAGTGCCTTGCGCTCCGGGGTGCTACTTCCTAAAGTTGTATCAGAGCTCTTGGTTGCAAAACCGGAACTCTAGCGTCGTGTCGGTCTGTGTTGGTCGTTCGGCTTAGGATTATGTGTTTGTTTTCATTTATTTTCGTCAATCATGTGAATTAATTGAATTATTTGCATTTTATGTGTTAATTGTACACGTGAACATACACTAAACCCCACATGCATCGATATTTTTGAATTTATTGCTTATTTCAGGATGGCACTACGTCAGCAACATTATGGTCAACCTCTTCATCAACCTCCATACAACCAAAGACAATCCTCAGCCGAAGTACCACCTATGAATCCATTGGCAATGATGTACCGGGAGTTTAAGTCTTTTGATCCTCCCCAAGTCCGGGAAGGGAACGACACGAGGGTTGAAGAATGGCTATCAAAGATAGAAAGTATATTTGAATTATGGCCATGGAGTTCTCAAAACATGGCTCGTTTCGCCACCTAACTCCTTCAAGGTCAAGCAAGGCAAAGGTGGAAAGAAGTTTCCCAACAGTTGGAAACAATGAGCTAGGAGTTGACTTGGGAGGTGTTTCTTCGAGAATTTAGAAAAAAGTTCACACCGGCCATTTTACAAGAACAAAGACTCGGAGAATTCTTCACACTTACCCAAGGGAATAAAACAGTTATGGAATACATAGAAGATTTCGAGAGATTAGGTGTATTTGTGCCCCATATCATGGGCAACAAGGGGATGAAGGCTACACATTTCATGGAGGGCCTTTGGGATGAATTCAAGAAAGCTCTAATTGCGAAGAATACAAGCACGTGGGATAAAGTCACAAAGAGAGCTCTCAAGGTTGAAATATGAGGTCTAGCAAAAGGTAAGGAAAGAAGTGAGTCGGGCCCTAAAATTGAATCGGGTTTGTGCTCCAATGCACAAGCGGAAGGACGAACCTATCAACACGGGAATCGAACCAAGAAGATCCGTGGGTAAAAGAAACAGACGACCGGATATTCTTCAAAACCAAAGAAAGAGTTCCAACAGTGTACTCATTGTGGAGGAACTAATCATGCCTATGACACGTGTCGGGATAGGTTGAAGGGTTGCTACGCTTGTGGGTCAACGGGTTTCCAATTGTGATCAATTCAGAGCTAACAAACAACGAATGCGGGATCAACGGCTTCAAACTGGGGACCACCATAAACCCAAAAATTGAGGTAATTGCATTCATGGCATCTCATCCATGCATATATAATTCCTTGGTGTGATTTATTTCTTTTGCTTGATTTATTTTGTTGCGCTTGTTACTTTCTTTTGTGTAAACTCTCTTCTTGAAGAGAGAGTTTGGTAAGTTGAGTGCGCGAGAGTGTTGGTGAGTTGTAAGGGCCGAGCTTACCCAGTGGTCCTTCTTGAAGGTGCCTAGTTAAGGTACGGAGCTACCGTAGGCGTTGGTGGATGCTTTAGGAGGTCCTTTTTGGGGCTCAATGATATTTTCGGGTATTACATTGAAGGCTAGCCCATTTATATCCTTCGTGGTGCGGTTGTCCGACGAGTTTCAAGAGTTTCGGGGTTTGGAAGAGAAGGTTCCTTGGATCGAAGACTCCACCGAGTTTCGTGACGGGAATTGGAATTCGAAAGGCTACTTGAAGATTGGTTAGAGTGGCTAAATGGAAGTTGGAGTTGAACTTCATTCCAGGTTCGGTCAGGACTCTGCTTTAGGACCTGAGGACATGTCCTTTTGAAGGAGGGGAGTTGTTAACGTCCCACTCGTTCGGCGGTAGAGGTACGCAGCTCGAGAGTGCTAAGTGCACATTTAAATTATTTCATTTACGCGAATTACGTGTTTATTTTATTCTTTACATGAAATACTTGAATTATATGGTTTAATATTTGAATTTTAATGAACCTTATATGAATTATTTGAACGTTTATGCCTTATTTGCTCGTTTTTAATCCGTTTGAGCCCGTTTTTAATTCTAACTTTTGTGATTAAGTGATATGCAAGATATTTATATGTTATGAATTTGTTTACATGCTCGTTTTAAGTTTTTAAGTTCGTTTGTTACGATTTTCGAACCGTTTTGTTTGTTAGGGACTTAAGGGCCTAACTTGATTTAGTGCGCCTTGGGTTCCGAAAAGTGTATCTCGGGATCGGGAAATTGGATTAGAATTCCGGAAGTGGCGGCGGACTCGTAACAAAGAATGAAAGCTAAGGAACCAAACTATTTAATTTTCTAAGCACGTTTGATACCCCGTTTTTCGCCCGAAACGCGACCCTTGTGACAGATTTGCGACCCTTGCCCATTTTCTCCTCTTTTGACCCTCTACCTCAGTATCTCTCCCTCATATCGGTTTAACCTACGGGAAAAAAAGAAAGAAGCAGAACATAAGCAGCAGGGGAGAAAGGAAGAAAAGGAGCAACCACTATTCACTCTTGCACATTTCTTGCTCGTTTGACCTCTTCTCATCAAATTCGAAAAGTATGCCCAGAATTCGAACCTCTATCTCCTTACCTTTCTTTTAAATCTGATTTTATTCATTTTCACCCCTTTTTGAGCATGATATGAGAAGCTATATGAATAGTTAGGTTAGATGCATTTTTTTATGATTTCTTGCAAATCTTTAAACCAATTCTTGATTTAAAGTTATTTATTTGATTCTTAGGCCTCCTTCTATGATTATATGAAGCCAAATTTCATGATAAGTTGCTGCATATTAAACCACCATTTATGAATTTCATTTTTGAATTTGAAGATATATGTTGATTTGCTTCCTTGCCATACCATCTGGATTTTTGGTGTTTTGTGGGGTGTTTTGTTGAGCTTTTGTTGTCCTTTCCTTGCTCTTTTGTTGCCTTGTCTTGCTATTGTTGTTATGTAGCTTGAAGATGGAGAAACAGGGCCGGAATTTGATGTTTTTGCGACCTGCGTAGGCGGTCGCGCCTGCGACCGCGATTAGCTGTTTTTTGGTCACGCCCTCGACCAAATTTTAGGCCACTTTCGACCTGAAGCTGCTGTGAAAGCTGGAGCAGATGGTGGTCGCGCGCGCGACCAACTTTGTGCAGGTCGCCACCCCATTTTGGGCTTCCTACGTGCTGCTGCTGCTGTTGTTTCTCTTTCCTTCCTTTCTTGTTTGTTAATGTTGTTGCATGTGTTTGTATATATATAATAATATGCTTGTTGCAACACATTTCAAGCTTACGTATGCTTATACATGTTATTCAAAACATTTAAGCCTATGACAAAGTCATAAACATATCATGTAAACACGTATCTATTATCTAAATATAATGGTATAATCGCATGCGGGCTTGAAAACGAGCACATAGGGTTATAGGTCGCATTACCTAAAAAGACACAAACCTAAACCTCACCTTAGAAAAAGTAGGTAGAGTCCGGGGCCAAAAAGGAACAAAGGAACACTTAAACCTCGGGCTCGATGACGTCCAAAAGGGGCTCTGAAACACAAGAACGCAAAACTCAAGACTTAGACTCAAATATATACCAAATAGATGCCCGACAATGCTCATGAATGTAAAGTATGCATATGAAGTGAAAGAATGCAACACCTAGGTCGTTCATGATCGTAACTTGCAAATAACATATCAAATCAATCCATGAACTTAATATGAAACTCATAACACATAGTTCAACCAGTATACGAAGCATATATATCAAGTACAAGGCAAAGGAGCGAGCATACAAAGCAAGAAAGCAAGCAAACAACACACGAACACACAACAGAGGGGCTAGTAACACACAAAACCCTAACGGTCGTTACCTAAGTCAAAAACTCTGACCAAGGACTAACGATCGTTACCCCCCGATAACACACAAGGGGCTAACGCCCGTTACAAGGGTCAGGGGCCAAGGGTGATGGGGTAACGGTTGTTACCCCCATTACGTGCACTTTGCCCTAACGGGCGTTAGTGCTTTCTAAGCTGGAATGGGTGTAATTTCTAGCCCTATTCACCCTTGATACACACACTAAAACTCCACATGTGACACCACTCGTTCTCACGTATAGGTTTATACCACGTGTGACTTTATTTTCCGTAATTATATTTATTTTCATTTTATTTGATGCATTCATATTTATTTCTAATTGTTTCTTATATGAATTATTTGAAATTATATGATTTAAATGTCAAGAAAATGCCCTACGTGAAACTATGTTATGAATTCGTGTGAATTATGAATGTATGATATGTGAATTTTATTCCCGAGCATGCTAATTTCGTGAATTATTTGAAATACGTGATTTAAGGATGTAATTGCATGATTTTAAAATATGTGGACTTAATTAAAAATTTGGTTTTAGACCAAATTGTAACTTTTTGAAAGTTTTGGACTCATTTGGAAAATGAGTGATTTTAGTACACATGTGTACATTTTAATTTATATCTTGAGCTACGGCACTCGGATTCGAGTTCCGTCTTCGGTCTTCAACTCCTTTCGATGACCCGCACGCAATGGAACAAGTTGATCCCCGACGAAGCAGATTTCAGCCACTCGTACCCTAAAACACCCCTATGGCCTATGTTTGAGCTTGGGGACCTATCCCTAATAATTTCTTTGACTTAAAAACAACCAAACCATCCCTATCTTTCTCTCCCTCAGCTGCTACACGAGATTGGGCAAGAAAAAGGAAGGAAAGAAGCAAGAAAGAAGAAAGAAAGAGAACCACCATTTTCATACCATTCCTTGAACTCAAACCTCCGATTCTTTGCTCCATCTTCAAGATCAAGGGGTGCTTCCGGGAGGAGTCATACCCGGAGTTTAAGTTGTTCAGGGTTGTTTTCTCGTACAACACTACACTTTTGTTTAAAGGTGAGGTTTAGGTTCTTTTCGTTTTAGTTAAGCGACCTAAGACCATTAAATGCTCGGTTTCTAGCCCGCATGCGACTATATACTATATATATATAGTTAAATATGTGTAATGTACGTTATATTTATGATCTTGTTATCAAGTTTTGACTTTTGAAAAGGCTATATCTATGAGCATATATAAGCTTATGTTTTAATGAAAGCTTAATGTTAATGTTTGTAATGTTAATGATCTGTAATGAGCGAGAATGCAATGAAAGTTAAGGTAATGTAATGGTAATGTTGGGCCCCGGATACGTGGGTAAGGGAGACCCAGGACGGCCATGGGGTCGCCGGTTACGACTCCTGTACACTCTCCATCCAAGGTACTACATACGACCCTAGGGAGGTTGGGGAAGTCGTGGTGTTCTTGATACCTTTGAAATGAACCGGGGAGGACTCGTGTGGGTTAGCTACCCCTCGAGGAATTTATAATGGCACTTGTGTGGTCTAACTACCCTCGAGGAATTTACTAATGGATGGTTAAGGGTTTACCGACCCTTCCATCACCGGAGAAGGGGATTGAATGTGATTTTTATTTTGTATAATGTAATGCAATGAGAAGTAAGGGTGGATGCTCGTACTCACCGAGCTTAATGAAATGATTGGATTATGGAACAGGAATAGGGTCTTTAATAATGTAATGTATACGTATATGATATGTAATGTTCTTTGAAAATGATTTGGTATGCAAAACCTATTCCCAGTTCATAACCTTTATCTTTTACGTACTTTGCTCTATATTTATAGTGTGTGGGTGTGTGTTAGCCCCCTCACTCAGTCGAGATATGACTGACACCTCTCTTTTCCCACTTTTAGTTTGCAGGTCTTTTGAGCACGATCTAGGCGGAGAAGTGGGTCGTTCGAGTCTCACTTTTTGGTATAGGTCGTGCTAGGTGCATTGCATTCATTTTTGGACTTGTATTTAAAGAATTAATCATGTTATGAATTTGTGTTTTGGAGACATGAATTGTTATGGTTACGTATATTTGATCATTTGATGTATATGTTAAATCTTGAAATTTTATATTACTAGAACTCCTTGCGTCCGCTATTTGTTTTATTTGTCGCGCGCTCTGGTTTATTTTTAACTCCGCCTAGCCTAGTGAATGTGTGGTATCCCGTTCGCTTAGACTTGGGCTCGTGTATGGACTTCCCATTTCATATGCGGGTTCGGGTTTAGGTGCGGGGAATGTGGTGGCCCGTGCTCTAGGTGCTACACCACAACTCTAAAGGCTTCAAATAGGCAGCAATTTATGCTTAAAACTCCACAAAATCAAGCCACAATGAGCAAGAAAGGAAAGCATAAGTAGGAGTCAAGTATGGGCATGAACTGAATCCAAATTCTTCCAAGAACTCATATGCATAATAATGGCAACTCAACAACCATGCTTTTAACATTAAATAAGACTCAAGATATGTAATTGATACTCAACCATGCTCAACCTATCAAGTTCCAAATCAACAAATAGGCAAAAGATCCATATATCCTTCAAAACTCCCAAAACCTAAGTATTCATCATATATACTAAAATCCACCAACACTAACATAAAAACATGATTTAAGGAGTGCATAATGATCACAATATCAAGGAGATCAAGGATCATGGATTACCTTAGAAGATTGTAGCAAGAAAGGCACAAAACTTGAGCTCCAGGGAGCAAAAATGGAGGTTTCTTCTTGGAGTTTCTTCTTCCCCTTTTTCTTCCTTCTTGGTTTGAATTTCTGGGTGTGGGGAGAGAGAATGAGCTGTGTTTGGTTGGTAAAAGGTCAAGGGATGTATAAGGTAATGATGGTCTAGTCTCCAAGTGGCACATAGGGGAGTTTTAGATATGTAGGGCTAAAATCCACGTCGTTAAGGGTCAAAACGGTATGAAAAAAGGGCAAGGCTTGTTCCATTATCTCCAAAATCATTGATTCGAGTCCAATGTTAAAGACAGAACCCGAATCCAAGTTCCCGAGCTCAAGTTACGAATTAATGACTCAAGAGTGGCCTATTTGCAAAATGGCCCAAAAGTTTAAAGAAAAGAGCAATTGAGTCCTCTAAAGATCAAACGAGTCCAAAACATAAATAAAACTTACAATTAAGTCCTAAAATCACATACATCAAAGAATTCACGGAATTGGCATGCTCGAGGTTCAAATTTATAATTCAAAACTTATACGTATAGCACAATTACATATTGAACAAACTCGTATCAAATAATCCAAATATTCACATAAGAAGTAGAAGTAAGACATGGAATTCAAATAAATACATTACTTACATAAGATTTTAAATGGAAATTCGGAAAATAAACTCACACGTGGTACTAACCTGTACGTGAGTGTAGACCGGGTGTCACAATTCGTGAGCTCTTATGTCCGAATATGTGTTCTACATGTTGCACATGACCTGTATATACGATTTTGGTGTATTTCGAGTCGTGGTTGGGTTGGAACCTTGTTTTTCTCCCTCTTTCTCTCTCTCTCCCCCGCCATGTCTGCTGCTTGAAGCTTAAAGATGAGGGGGGAGACACGCCCATGTCTCCCCATTAGCTTGTTGGGTGCCACGGCAATGTCTGGCCAAGTGTTTCGAAGATTTGGCCCTTTGTACTGAGACACGGCCGTGTCTCAGTTAGGGTGTTGATTGCAGATAAAAGATGTGAGGATTCTAGATAAGTTATGTATATTTATTAATAAGCTATGAAGAGGGATAAAAGGTGTGAGGATTCCAGATACGTTATGTATATCATAAATCGAGTTAGGATCATGTTTGGCCGTATCTGGAATGTAGTGCCCCAACTTTTCCGTATTCTAGCATGACATATATGTTTATCAATTTGTATGAATTAATTGACTGTAAGTGTTTTCTATATTTAAATTTCGTTAATTAGTTGTGAAATAAGTGATTAATTGAAATATGTGGAATATTTGAATTGGAATTTATACGATTACTTGATCCACTTGTGCATGAATAACTTGTGCCTCTATCAGCCCCTAATACCCCCTAACCGAACCACACTCCTCACACAAAGGAAAAACTTATCCAAACCTCTGACTTCCAGTCCCATTCTCGCCACCCCTCAAGCGTGGAGATTTTGGAGCTCAGATCTCTTCCATCTTCCATCTAATTCACAAGGTGAGCTTAGGGTTGTAATATATACTCATTGTGTGTCATTTTAAGTCATGAATCCCTAATTTTGAGCATGTGTACATGGAGTTTGGAGAAGATGATGAAATTGTTAGGTTATGGTGCTACAACTTGATCTCATGCATTCCTTGATGGTTTTTCTTGTTTTAAAGCATGAATATGGTTGCCTTAAATCCCTCTTTTCATTCATGGTCATGTATCTTATGGTAGTTGAAGATTTAATGAGTTTCCTTTAATGAGATTTTGAAGAAAATGCTTGAATTGATCACATCATCCTTCATCTCACGTTTGATCACTTTGGGAGCATGTTTAGGTGTTGTTTTGGAGTTGTTTGTTGTATATTTGTTGCCATTTCATGGCTGGGCATGTTGGTTAAGGTTTGGCATGAGTTCTGCTCTGTTTTCGTGCATTTTTTCCTGTTGGTATTGGGTGGTAGCGGATGCTACCGATTTTAGTGCAAAAACGGTAGCGGCTGTGACCTGTGAGTGTGTTTGTTGCTTTTCTTTCTCAGGTAGCACCCGCGACCATATTTAGTTCATTTTTGGTAGCGCCCACTACCTCATTTCTGCCATGTACACTTCATTAACATGTCATATATTATCTTAACTTGTGTGTTATGATGTTTTATAATTTTCGTGAATTATTTTCTGAGTTAGGGCTCAATATGTCATCCTTGCTTCAAAATGGTACATGCATTCATTTATGCTTCATGTTTGAACCCTAAATGATGTTGTGCTTCTTCTCAATGATTGATATGAAATGTTTACATGTTATACTACGTGTTATGCTCGTTATTTGAATTTCTTGAATTAATTTGGTATGAAATATCGGAGTTATGAACTTGAACGGATTTAAATATTTCTTGCAATAAATGGAAGGATTGTTTACATATCTTTAAGATATTAATCGTGCACATGAATGTTTCCATGACATAATATCATATCTTATGCATTCATAACCTATGTTATCCTTATTGCACATAGCTTATGGTTTGAATTTATGCAAAATATGAAAGATAGAAAACGTGTGAATATGAATCCACCCCGTTTTGGACCTTTTAATGAGTTTCTTGGTTATATGACCTCATAGCATGAATTATAATTCTTTTGCATCCATATGATGATCAATGCATTGCCGTGCGTCATATATGGTTCATTTAGAGTATTGAGTCTCACGAATGCATTGTTATCCTTGTACAGTTTCACCAGGGCGGAGATGCCGGGTTCTTAGGCTTCTTCGAGTCTTCTTTTCTTCTTCGTATTGTTCGGTAAGAAGTGGTCAGGTGGGTTTCTCTACTATTTAGTAAAATGACCCTATATACTCCCAATGTGTAAAGATTTCAGCCAAAAGTATATATGTATATAGAGTCGTTTTGAAGGGTCAATGATTTTAAAAGTAAAGCCCTTCTTTTATGAACCTACCAAATGTTTTGGCGAGAAAGAAAGAATGAATGCACAAAATGGGCCCCAGGGATTTGGTGTGAGTGGTGACCCGAGGAGGCATGGGCTGACGGTGATCCCTCACACTAGTTCCACCAATGAACGGCGTAACTGGACCTCGTTAGGAGTTAGCGAGGAATGGACGCTGAGTGCCATCTGGGGAGTCATGAAACCCTTTTGGTCAATGCATGGATGGTTCGGGCCGATCACCCGGCCATCACCCGGAGGAAAAAGGTGTAAATGTTCATGAATGTGCACGAAAGAATGTAATGCATGAATGAAAGAAAGAAAGAATGAATGTTTAATGAATTACACGAGCTGTTGGTTGGAGATAATGTACGCCCACTCGCCGGGCCACAAAAGACCTAAAGAATGAAAAATGAACGTTATAATCCCTTTTGATGACTTCCTTATTTCACCCACTAGGGAAATGCTCTAAAAACTTCATTTGGGATTATAACTTGCCAGTGAATGTTTAATTACTGTCATATATGCTACTTATGCCTCATTTTATACCCACCAGTCTCTTAAAGACTGAACCCGGTTTGTTTTCAGTTTCTTTACAGGTTTGGAGTGCTAGGCGGGAAGTTGAGTCTGTGAAGTTCATTAATTAAGTTGGGTCACTTCATATGCATTTTGTAACTAGATTGAATTTTACAAGAATGGATAAATGTTATGATTATGATTATGCAATTAGGTTTATGTATGATTTATGTTTAATTTATATGAACTTTCGGGACTAGGTAGCTATGTTAGTTGAGCCCGTTTCTATGATTAATATAATGTCTGATTATATGCTTCACTTCTGCTATTGTGAGTATCTTGTCGAATTTGTTTATTTGGTTTCGAGGTTTAGTTCCCGCCTAGCATAGTGAGTCAGTGAGTCCTCGTTCACTATGAGCTAGGTTCATGTATGGACTTTCCATTTCATGTGTGGATCGGGCTCATAGTGCGGGGGATGTGGCACCTGTCCGGTTGGGGTACCACATCTTTAAGTGGTATCAGAGCCCGGTTGCGAAACCGGTGTTCTGGTGTCGTGATTAAGTCAGTTTAGGTCGTACGGCTCAGGAACTACGTGATAATGTGTGCATTGCATCAATTTTGAGCATGAAATTGCCTTCTATTTTGAATGCTGATGAATTACGTGTTGCATTCTTGCATTGAATCTGCGTATTTCGTGTTGAATATGTGAGATGAGCATGCCCTAATTGCATGCATATATCTTTGAAATGAGTGATGACTTATATGTTATGAAGATAATATCAAACCACGGCCAAGTTCTACGATAACAACGATCTATTGCAAGTTCTTTCTTAAACATGGAAGATAAGAAGGATGCACCGGGGAAGAATATAGAGAATTCAAGATGTGAGGCCTTCCTCGATGGAGCTAGATTTCAAGGGTTAGGAGCCAGAGTGGGAGGTTCGAATTTGGAGATGTAGTGGTAGAGGGACATTTGGTGAAATAAGGGTTGATCGTTGTAACAGCCCAAAACAGGGACTGGATGAAAACAGTAAGTTAAGGCAGTGGTAAAGCGTTTATAGACCGTGATCCAACTTTTTGAATCATCATGCATTGCATTCTTACATGAACTTTGTGCTCGTATTTGTTCTAACATGCTTTAAGGGGGAATTCTTGACCTTTGATACAGTTTACTATTCATAACCCGAGCCTACCTTGTTCATATTGCTACTCGAACCCTAGAGGTTCATCACACATGTTTCCCAATCGTTTGAACTTATTTCCCGAACTCAGAAAGTCTTTCTTGAGCCATAAGGGTATTTTTGGAACTTACCGACCAAAGTTACTATTTATCAGAAAATGATCTTTTGATTCTGATACCTTTTCCTACCCAAGTTACAGTCGAATCGATCCTTGAATCGAGACGAGTCTTTTGAAATCATTCTTGGCTTGGAAATCCATTCCGGAACTTTGTTTTATTGAAAACGTTTTTGAAAACCCTAGTTTACTATTCCTTTTACGAACGGTTTTCATTCGGAAAATGTTTTCTCTTCGGATTTGCACTACTTGAGCTATTTCAAGATTTTTGAGATGTAATACAACTCTTGATTCAAACCCTAGCTTGAAATTTGGAAGCGTACGTTCGTACGTGCGAATTCACTATTCATCCTACGTTTTCAACTTTTTAACAGTAAAACGTTTTATAGTCGATTTTGGACTCAAAACGCTTCTCGATTTATTTCTTGAATTTTGGAATCAATCCGGACTTGAAAATCATTCTAGAAAGTAGTTTTTCACTCATGTCGAGTTTCGAGCTCAAAACTTTTATTCACTAAAACTAATGTATCTTTCAAACGGTAAATCCGATTTCGATGAATGAATATGCGTTTCGAAGCTAATTTTCTTGCCGTCGGAATGGTTATACTTCCAGCCACTTATCCTCGAGCCTTGGGGGACGAAATTACAGAATTACCCCCAGCAGCCCCATTTTTTCCTTCTTAATCCCTAAAGCTTCTAGAAGATACAAGTGGATGAACTCTTGTTTTGCTCTCCTACCCTTAAGCCATCTCTAATTGCAAGGTGAGGGGATTCTTCACACCTATAAATACCCCTCCCATGGCATTTGAATCCTTGCTCAAAGTCTTGTGTTAACAAGCACTCCTCTCTCCCTCCTTTCCCTCATTGCCGTCGGCATCCCCTCCCCTTGTAGCTAGGTTAGTTTGTTTTGTTTATGTTATGTTAGTTTAGTTTATGTTTTTATGTTATGGTATGTTTATATTATGTTTAGGTTGGGTCTTAGGGTCTTCCCTAAGCCATATAGGATTTTATTTTATGCATTTATTATATAGTTTTCATGATATGTTTTGATAGTTGTTTATATGTTTTAATTGTTTAGTATATGCATGAATATGTTATGAATTGCTCTAGTATATGCTATGATCATGTAATATGGTTGTTATATTATGACAATTGATGCATGATTATGGAATTTGAATTATGTTCATGCATGTTTGCTAATGGAATAGTGATTTACAATTTATTATGTCACAACTTGTTACATGTTGATATGGAATTAAATTGTTACATGTTACATGCCTAAAGGTTTATGATATATGATATGATATGATATGAGATATGTTGTGACATGTTGTCACATTGTTATATGACTCTTGAAATATGAATTGAGTTTATGATATGATTTGGATTAATGGATTAGTGCCTTGATCATGTTATACACTTTAATAGTGTCACATGTTGTAACCTAAGATAGAATAGTGTTTCATAACTTGATCTTATGCCTTAATTGGATCTCTTAACTATAGGTTATACCTTTAACCTAGATCACACTTGATTATATTAACATGAACTTGAAACTATAGGTTATAATCAAGATCATAATTTGATTAGGGTGTGTATGTGTGTGCATGCCGTGTGTGTGTGTGTGTTCGTGCATGGTGTGTGTGTGTACCGTGTATGTGTCGGTGTGTGTATAGTAAGGGTTTGACCCGACCCTTTGACCCGACATGTGAATAGTAACCTGTGAATAGTAATCGTGAATAGTAATCTGGAATAGTGCTTTTGAATAGTAAAAATGAATTAAAACTTGTGCTTTCTCTATAGACATTTGCACCTAGGGTTTCCATATCCAGGGTCTAAAATGTGTTTTCAAAATGTGTTTTCTTTCGTGGACTTGTCTCTTAACTTAAGGTTTGCGATAGGATTCATAATTTGACTAAAGCTTACTCGGTTATAGTAAGATCATAGTCTAACGTTAAGAGTAACTCACTTTGACGTATTCCTTTGTGTGTTACCTTTCTTGAATACCTTAAATGGTATTACTCTCTTGTGTTACATGTTCTTTACATGTTCCTTGTTCATTGTTTCTTGCATTTCATATGCATCTTGGTTAGTAGTGGGTCTTAGTTGTTAAGCTCACTCTAGTACACCACCTACAGGAGTTAAAGTTGAGCACTGGGATCCCCAGGGCACCGCATAATCTGTCTACCTACCTTTGTTACTGATAGGTGAGGTGAAGTTATAAATGTTTTCCAACTGGAACCACGATTATACTATCGTATCATATGTTTTGAAATTCAAAGCTAAACCTCGTTTTGAACTACTCCCTTTTATCGGGACTTTCTCTTGAAAGGATCATTCATACTTTAATAGTATACCTGGATCAACAGTACATGTTTTCCAAAGTTCTGCATTCTTGTTCAAAGACAGTTACATGTTTTGCATATGTTTTCAAAGTACAGTTTACAGACAGTTTCACATGTTTTCAGACAGAATCATATGTTTTACAGATAGCATCACATGTTACAGTTACAGTTTCACATGTTATTGTTAGCATACTGGAGTGATACTCTGGTCACTGCTAATCTTAAATGCAAGCATACAGTTTACAGTTTGGGCCCGGCGGTTATGTGTGTAGGTGATGCTCGGGAAGTGAGCGCCAACGACATCACCAATACCGGCCGCCACACTTAGACAATTAACACCGACTTTTAACAGGAGGTTTGTTAAGTCAGGACAATCTGTCTGGGAACGGACAGCAAATCTGTTCCCATTACATGTTTACAGGTCGCCTAGGGCTAGCTACCCGAAGTGACAACCGGTGGAGGATGGTGAATGTTTGTATGTGTTGGTAAGAGTCGTTGTTGACCTTGGTCCAATAGTCTACTGTGTGCGGAGTTGTTGTTGACCTTGGTCCAATGCTCTACTTTAAGTGGGGTTATTGTTGATCTTGGTCCGATACTCTACTATACGTGGAATTATTGTTGATCCTGGTCCGATGCTCTACCGAATCATGTTTTCTGGAGTAAGGATGGAGGAGCCTAGCTTGCGGGCAAAATTCTGTTTCATAAAGGATGGTTCATATCTGGAAAAGTTCACTTTACCCTTATCCCGTTTTATGAAAGAACTATGAACCATCAACAGCATATGTGTGCGCGTGTGATAGCATTCATGAAAATGTTTTATAACGTGCATTCTTTTACAGCATCGGATTCAAAGAGTTTTATCAACCGAACTTGTTTCAAGTTCTTCTTTAAAGCATTGCAATTAACAGTTTCGAACTTTACTTCAAGTTCTTTAATTCAGTACTTTCTTTAAAGTATTCCCTCACTTAGTCCTTTTGACTAATACCTCTCTCATTTTCTTGCCTCGTGGTTTCAGGTCTTGCAGCCGCAGTCTAGAGGTATCTTGAAGCTCTAGATTGTCATTTTTGTTTCTGTCAGGACTTAGTATTACTTCCTCTTTTGCGTCCTGCATATGTTTTATGGCTGCATCACTTAATGTTTCTGTATATGTTTCTGAATACTTGAGTATATTTGTTATACTCTTTCTGCTACTCTGTTACCGATATTTTGAACTCTGTTGTATCGGTACTTATATGTGAATATGTTATATGTTCTGATATGCCGAGTCTCTCTTACACGATCAATATGTTCTTGCTTGTTACATGCCATCACGCACATGTTTTGAAAAGTTTTAAAATACTCTGATTTTCCGCTGCATAGCCACATCGTTGTACATGTATAGTTCTGATAGACAGCCGTTCGCTGGAGTATTTCTTGAGTGATGGCTCACACCATTACTTGAGAGGTGCTTCAGTGCGGGGGTTGAGACGCCGCTCTCCTCTTGTTCTGGTACGGGTGGGGGCGTTACAATCGTGGATGTTTGTGACTCAGAAGATCGATTTATACGGATCTAGTATATAGGGTGCTTTAATTGGATTCAACAGGATTGTTCAACCTTAGGAGTGGAGTGAATGAACCTTGAAAGTACTTTAGTTCGGGGTTCGGATCATGGAAGAGGTATCAATAATTAAAAGGATTCAAGGTAAAACAGAGCCAGTGGAATTAAACCCCGAGGGACTTCAAAGAAGGGTTTCTAAATAAACCTGGTAATTAGAAATCGGGTTTTTAGAAGTCAAGATCGGGAAGAGTTTGGATTCGGGTGCTCTGGATTTCGACTAAGATGGAAAATGAATTGGGAAGGGACTAGAAAAAGGCAAGTAATGTGTTAAATACAAATTCACGGAAGGTGACAATACTAAGGACAAGATTTAAGTTCATTTTCCAAATCCAAGCTGAATTATCGTGTTGTGAGATCGAATTGGGAAATACGGAGCAACAAATAGAAATGGTAAAGAAAGGCAAAGACTCTTTGGAAGAAATCAAGCGCTCAAGTATAAGCAATCGGAAAACAAGTTCAGTTCACCAATCTAAATTCATAAAGGGTAAGCACAGGAATTTTGATCACGGTGATGATGGGAAGTAGGGTTCGGAACCATATTAGGGTTCAATTTTGTAAGAGAGTTTGGGTAATGTTGAAGGGTCGATTTCCGAGGAGAAGTTCAGATGCTAATCCCGTGGATGTAGAAGAATTTAGGGATCAAGAAATTACAATCCCGAACGGTGGAAGATACAAGTTAATCCACAAAGACTCATGGAAATCTTGAAGATCGTGGGAAAGACAAGGGATAATCCGCAAGTTAAAGTAAGCTCGTGATTAGAGAAATGAGGACAGGCTATCCAGCTAACGGCTTACCATCTTAGTGACAGGTTCAAAACATTCATGGTACGTGCATCATACTTCACGTCAAATTAGTTAATTTTCTTTACTTATAGTTGTGTGTGCATCCTTATTTAATTCCATTGCTTTAATGTGTTGCATATCAAATTGTTGCAAGTGTGCCATGTGCATCGTCATTTTAACCCAACAAGCATTTTAGTGTTTATTTGATAGGAAGTTCCTTCGCCTCATCTATCAAGTATCATTCAATCGAGCCACATCCGAATTTAGATGAAAAGAAATAATGGGGTTGCACATTACCAGATAGATGATGTCAGGAAATAAAGAACTTCAAGTAAGGGATAGGTTGCTGGAAATGGGAGTTCAGAAAGAGAAGTGAGACTAGAGTTGGAGTCGGGGTGTTCAAATCGGATAAGAATAGTAATTGGGTTTTGAACATCAAGAGAATTAGAAGAGAAGCTGAAAGACAAAATATTCGGGTTGCTATTTTAGTTAAAACCCTTTATAATGAAAAATTGCTCATCGGGAATTTCGATGAAAGAAGGATTGATGAAGTTTAACATGTGAAGGCAGAAACTTTAAGGGGGAGAGCACGACCATGAGACAAATTGGAAACTTGAAGTTGTGCTCGAAGAAATATTTAGTAGGAACAACGGAATGCAAATTAGGGAAGACCTGGATTGTAACGCCCCGAATTTCATTAATTACATTCTTATGTTTATTATAATTTTATAAATTAAATTTTATCAAAATTTCATGAAATTCATATTAAACTTATAATTTATCTCATAATTTGAAAATGTTTATTATGTGAAATAATTGCCGAATATGATTTAATTGCCAACTTGTCCTTGGATGATCTTTCTCCGAAATTCAAGGACCAAATTGCATGCCTTTTTCCAAGGACTCATTTGATCCATTCCCAAAGCCTTCCCCCTTAATGGCATGACTTGAATATTTGAGGGGTTAAATGGCAATTTGATTATTTCACAAAAATCAGGGATGGTGATTCACGTACAAAGCTTCCTCAAGCTTCTTCATTCATTTTATCCTAAAAATCACCAACATATTTGCTCCTTGCTTGCTCGGTTCTTCAAGAAGAAAAGGGAAGAAGAGATTTTATCATCACCATCAAATTTGCTCAAGAAATTCCAAGCTTTTAAGCTCCAAATCATCCATCTTCATCTTCTTCATCCATTTCTTTCATTTAAGGTGGGTGTGTGCTTGATTATGTGATTCTTGATGATTTATGTGAAAGCTAGGGTTAGTGATTTTAAGTGATACATTGATTAATTGTTGTTTGAGATTTGAAAGTATGATTATATCATGATTTATGGCATGAATGCTTGAAATATTTGAGTTAATATGTACTGAAACAAGATGTTATCATGCCACATTGCATTTTTCTCGTCATCTCGTTGCATTTCCGCCGTTCGTCATATTTGGTCCATTTTAGAGTCAAGTCTCACGTGCACACGTCTATTTTGCACAGACCCGCTTCATCGGGACGAGGAGCAAGCCCCATAGACCGTATCCTACCCGTCTTTTGTCATAAAGGTGAGGTTTAATTGTTAGTTATATACAACCCGTATATCCCTTATGTGATATTTCGGCCAAAAAGGTATTTATATTTATAGTCTCCATAAATCATTGATCATTTCAAGTCGTGTTCAAGCAAGCAAGCAAGCCATGTATTATTTCGTGCATGTTTAGGCGAGTAGCATGATCGTTCACGTTTGGGCCCGAGGGTAGTGACTAGGGCCAACCGGGGAAAGCAAGGGCTGACGGGTAACTCTGGCACTATCCTCATCATGTTTGGGGCCACCCCTGAATCCGCTAGGAGGTTAGCGGAGGAAGAAGCTCCGGGCTTACGGATTCATGTACCCTCTGCTCAATGAGATTGGATGTTGGGGCCTTGCAATCCCATCATCAAACCGGAGGAAGAAGGAGACTGGGGATGAGTCCGGCACCACGGATGTTCCATTCCATGAACATGTTATATGATTACACTACCGCACGATTTCACGATAAGTGGATTGCATGATCACCTATTGACTATTAAACAAGCAAGCATGTTCATGTACATTTGGAGTAAGGTTGGAGACCGCCCTCACACGCCGGGGCCATGTATTGATTGCATGAAAATGAACAAGTATTTAATATTGATAGTTGTATTCTCGGGCGAAGCTACGTTATTATTGAACTTATATATTATCCTTTTTAATCCTTTACCCGAGAATATAACTTGCATGTTATTGCGCTAATATATACTTATGCCCCTCACTCAGTCTTCCATGGACTGACGCCCCACCTTTCAGGTTGTCCCGGTCGTGTGCTAGGCGGGAGTCGGAGTCATGTCTTGTCATCCAGTTGAGTCTAGCACTTCATGCACTTTCATGTTATTGATAGTGATATCTCAGAGTTAGTCTATTATTGTTATTATTATCATCTGGAGACTTTTATCTGTATAATGTATTGGAGATGATAATGTATTGATAAATGTTGGTACTTATTAGTATTTATACTTTTGATGTAAATATGGTACCTATAAGTAATGTTGAGATTATGCTTCCGCTTTTAACTTTTATGTCTTGGATTCGTACTACTTTGGGGTATAGTCCCGCCTAACTAGCCTGTTTCTTTTAATTGTCACCTATTCGCTATAGGTTAGTTCATGTACGGATTGTCCATATCGTATGTGGATCGGCCTATAGTGCGGGGGTGTAGTATCTCTATGTACAGGGGTGCTACATGGATGTCCTTATAGTGGCAATCAGAAACGAGTAAAACGGCTTTAATAGTTAAACTGTCAAAGTGAGGCTAAATTACTTAATTCAGGTGAAGATTATCACGAGGTATAAAGGAGATAGTTCGTTAAACATTTCTATGTATGGAATTCCGATTTAGAGGTGATGGAATTATAAGGGAGTTTCTGTGAATTCCCAAGTCAGAGTCGACAAGAGGAAGTCGAATCAAGTTAGCATATAATGGGATGGTATCAATCAAGATTAATTCAATGAAGTACAAAGGGGTCCAACAAAGACAATATTATTAAGTCATCGGTTATTCCCATGGTAATCCAGAAATAAACTTAAGAAGAGACCAAACTGAAAAGGATGATCTGTAGCATCCGGAACGCTAGGCCCCACATCCCCCGCACTATAGCCTCAATCCACATATGAAACGGGTAATTCATACATGAACCGAAACTACAGCGAACGGGAGACAGTAAAACTCAAAAGCTAGGCGGGTACCCTCAAATAATACCACTTAACAATTGTATCAATAAAAGCGGAAGCAATAACATTCAATACTTATAGGTACCATATTTTCATATTTATTAATAGATACCAACATTTCATACAATACAATATCACCTCCAACATTAGATACGGCATAATACAAAATATAACAAGTATCAATACATGAGCTAAAATAGGAAGGTGAAGTGCTAGACCCGAATAAAAGATAGGCTAGACTCTAATTCCCGCCTAGCACGAACCTGCAAAAGCTGAAAAGTTTAGGTGTCAGTCCAACACGGACTGAGCGAGGGGGTATAAATAAATATTTGCGCACATACATACAAGTTATAATCTTGGGTAATAATTTTGGAAAATAACAACACGATTTAGAAAAGAAGAGATAATATCGCCCGAGGTTACAACTAATCCATTTTATCAATTCAATCAAATTGTGGCCAGGCGAGTGAGGGAAAATCTGCAACCTTTCACCGACTGTGTATAATACTTCAATTTATTAGTGGATTAGGTGATCACACAACAATTCCGTGCACAATTAGCAATTTCAATCAATAAATCCTTCTTCCTCCGGGTGATGGTGGGCTTGCAAGACCCAGCCATCCAATCATGGTGTACGTCGAGAACATGACTCCCACGCACGGGATTTCTTCCTCCACCAAACCTCCTGGTGGATTCAGAGGTGATCCCACAATGGTGAGGATAGTGCAAGAGTTACCCGTCAGCCCTTGCTTTCCCGGTTGGCTCAATACACTACCCTCGGGCCCAACGTGAACAATAGTTACTCGCCAAAACAATCCATTTGTCAATCAATCAATCAATCAATCTATTTTCGTGAAATCATTTGAAAATCATAAGGTTCGAAAACTATAAATATATAGATACGTTTTGGCCGAAAATCACATAAGGGTTGTAAGGTTCTATATATCAAGAATTTAAACCTCACCTTAAACAACAAAAAGGAACAAAGAAACACCCTATGGAGCGTGCTCCTCGTCTCCGGGACCGAGATCTGTGCAACAAGGACAAGTGTGAAATAAGACTCGACTCGAATGAACCAATTATGACGAACGACAAAGATATGTAACCTCAATCATGCATTTATAATCAATGGGTGTCAAATAGGAGCATACTCATCAATAAAGTAGCTATATACTTCATATAAGTCACATATGGGAGCCAAGAAAGTGAAAGGAATGCAATAACAAGGGTTTTGGTGAAGTTTGGCAAAAACCGACAATTTTTTAAATTGACCAAGCTTTGGAAAAAGGGAAATATCTAAAGTTCTAGAGATTGGAATTGGGTTTTGTTTATTGGGAATGAAACTAGACAAGTATACCTTTAAAATGATATCTGGTTCATTTTCTAGTTCAAAGCGAGGAGAAAATGGCAAACGGTTGAAGTTGGGTGAATGCAGTTTGTCGGTAAAGCAGCGACACCAAAAAGAATTGGTCATAACTCACAAATGGGAAAAGATATTGAGATGATTCCAATTTGAGGTTGTTCTAGACTTCAAGATATTTCCAAAGAATCAAAAATCAGGTCATTTGGAGTTCGGATGAGGGAGTTCCCGGCCGGGTAAAATTCAAGGGAAAAGTTCCCCGACCGGGTAAGCAGTACAGAAGTTTTTTGAGGGAAAACTACCCGCCCGGGTACTTTTTATGCACAAAAAGTACCCGGCCGGGTACTGTTCCAGAGGTGGAAAAAGGCCCAAAACAGGGGTAGCTTCGGGGAAGAAAGAAAAGGAATGAAAACTCAAAGTAAACTCAACCAAAATGCTCCAAAATAACCACATAACATGTATATAACTTAAAGACATCAATTAGGTAGCATATAAACCATGAAACATGCATCAATCTTCAAGATTTCATCATTCCAAACCCATATGAACACATGCTTCCAATCTTCATGAACTTCAATATATCCATGTAACTTTCAATTCTCATGATCCTAACATGTTTCTAACTCCAAATATTGCAAGAATTCATTACATAATTCATGAACCCTACTTCCATGTCAAACAAGAAATTCATCCAAGTTCTACCATACCTTAAATTCAAGCAAGAAATAAGATGAAGTGGAGAAATGATGATGAGGATGCTCCTAGCTTCAATGATCCTTCAAGAATTTAGCTTGAAATGAGATAAAATTTCCTTCTTCTCCTTGGTGTTGTAATGGGTATTTAGTGTGTGTGTGTGTGTAGAAATTGGATGAAAATGGAATGAAGTAGAATGAAATGGAAGAAGAGATGATATAATCCAAAGTCTTGAAAGAATAGACATGAGTCATCATATTTTGCACATAAGTCCTCCTAATATTTGAATTCATTCAATCAAATTTCCTCTCTACACAAAAGATCAAGTAGCTCCAATTTCCTTAATGCAATTAGGTCCATAAATTTACACAAAGGGTCAATCAAGGACATTTAGTACAATTAGGTCACATATAGCAATTAATTCATATAATTTACGTAAATGACAATTTATATAAATGCATAGAGATGAAATGTCTATAATATGATGAAGGTTGTAAATAATTGAATGAAAAGATTAAATTAAATTCCCCCAACTCCCGAAGACCCGCTCATGGCGTGCTTACCTGAACTTCTGGAAATTGGGGCGTTACAACTCTCCCCCCCTAGAAGAATCTGGTCCCCAGATTCACTGATCGGAATTAAATAACTCTGGGTGGAACCTATGCATCTTTTCTTCCGGCTCCCGAGTCATTTATTCAGTTTCATCACTCCGCCATAATATCTTGACCATAGGAATCCGCCGATTTCTCAATTCTTGATATTTCTTGTCCAAAATCCTAACCGGTTTCTGAATAAAGGATAGATTTGGCTCCAACTCAACCTCTTCAACGGGGAGAATCTCGGTTTCATCCGGATAGTATTTTCTTAATTGAGATACATGAAAAACATTGTGAATTCCGGTAAGGTTAGGATGTAGATCCAATCTATAAGCCACTTCCCCGATTCTCTCAAGAATTTCAAACGGGCCTAAATAGCGAGGGTTAAGTTTTCCTCCTTTTCCAATACCAGAAAATCCCTTTCTTGGAGATACATTCAAGAAAACTCGATCTCCAACTTCAAACTGAAGATCCCTCTGGCGAATATCGGCGTAGCTTTTCTGCCTATCTTGTACAGCCTTTATCCGTTGTTGTATAAGCTGAACTTTCTCAATCATGGCTTCCACAGCTTTAGAAGGTCTTTCTAGTTTCTCCCATTTCTTCACCCCTTCTTGTTTCGTCCCTCTCCACTCCTCTAAATCAAAGAATAATGGGGATCGACATTTCCGCCCATAAAGTAACTCATAAGGAGCCATGCCGATAGAGGATTGATAGCTATTGTTATAAGCAAATTCAATCAAGGGAAGTTGGTCACACCATGAATTTGAAAAATCCAAAGCACACGACCGGAGCAAATCTTCTAAATATCTTATCAGCCTCTCAGATTGACCATCGGTTTGGGGATGAAAAGCCGTGCTAAACTGAAGCTTCGTTCCCAAAATATCTTGTAATTCTCACCACAACTTAGAAGTAAAGCGGGGATCTCTATCCGAAACAATACTCACTGGAATCCCATGGAGGCGAATAATCTCTCTATTATAAACCTCGGCCAACTTCCTAATCTTGAAAGACATCCGGACCGGTAAAAAATGAGCAGATTTCGTTAACCGATCAACAATCACCCAAATACCGTCGTAGCCACCTTTTACTGTAGGTAATCCGGATATAAAATCCATTGTCACCTGTTCCCCCTTCCACTCGGGGATAGGCAACGGCTGTAAGAGACCTCCCGACTTTTGATGTTCAGCTTTAACTTGTTGACACGTTAAACAACATTTCACAAACTCGGCTACATCCTTCTTTAATCCACGCCACCAATAAAATTGTTTTAAGTCTCTATACATTTTGTTTCCTCCCGGATGTACTGAATAGGCCAACTTATGACCTTCCTCCAACAATACCCTTTTTCAATTCATCGGGTACCACTACTCGGTTCTTGAAGCGAAGAAAACTAGCTTCATCAAACCCAAATGGACTTTCCGGGTCCTCTCTTGCTTTAGCAACTAGCTTTTGCACTTCCGGATCCTTTCCTTGAGCCTCAAACAATCGAGATTTCAATTCCGGTTGAATGGTGATATTGAATACTCGGGCTTTTATCTCAATAAGCTCGATCTTACCACTTTCTCCAACCTCTAAATTCGAAACACCAACTTTTCGGCTTAAAGCATCGGCGACTATGTTAGCTTTTCCAGGATGATACTTGATCACACAATCATAATCTTCTAACCGTTCCATCCATCTCCGTTGCCTCAAATTAAGATCTTTCTGAGTAAATAAATATTGGAGACTCTTATGATCCGTAAAAATTTCAAATGTCACTCCATACAAATAATGTCTCCATTTTCCAAGTGCGAATATCACCGCTGCGAGTTCAAGATCATGCGTTGGAGAATTCTTCTCATAATCCTTCAACTTTCGGGAAGCATAAGCAATAACTTTACCCTTCTGAGTCAAAACACATCCCAAACCTTCTCTAGAGGCATCCGTGTAGACTGCATACCCTTCTAAACCGTCCGGAAGAGTTAGAACCGGGGCTGAAACCAATTTCTCTTTCAAAATATTAAAACTCTTTTCACAACTTTCATTCCACTCGTACTAAACATCTTTCTTTGTTAACCGAGTCAAAGGGGCGGCAATTTTAGAAAAATCTTGTACGAACCTCCTATAGTAACCCGTCAATCCCAAGAAACTTTTAATCTCAGAGGCATTCTTCGATCTCTCCCACTTTATTACCGCCACAATTTTGGAAGGATCAACTTCTAATCCATTCCCCGAAATAATATGGCCCAAGAAAGAAACTCGATCAATCCAAAACTCGCATTTACTAAATTTTGCAAACAATTGGTGTTCCTTCAAAGTTTTCAACACAAGCTCAAGATGCCTTGCATGTTCCTCAACCGACTTGGAGAAAACCAAAATATCATCAATAAAGATCACAACAAACTTGTCAAGAAATGGCCAAAAAATTATATGCATCATATCCATGAAAGCGGCGGGAGCATTTGTCAAACCAAACGGCATAACCACGAATTCATAATGCCCATATCTCGTATTGAAGCCCGTTTTTGGAATATCCTCGGCTCGGATCCGTAGTTGATAATACCCTTGTCTTAAATTAAACATCGAATACACTTTTGATCCTTGGAGTATATCAAACAACTCCTCGATGTGTGGAAGAGGATATTTATTCTTAATTGTCATCCGATTCAACTCCCGATAATTAATACACATCCTCAAGGTACCATCTTTTTTCTTAACAAATAAAACCGGAACACCCCATGACGACGAACTCGGTCTAATATATCCGACTTCCAAGAGACCCTCAAGTTGCACCTTTAACTCCTTCAACTCTGCCGGAGCCATTCGACATGGAGTTTTAGAATACGGCTCAGCATTCGGATACAAGTCAATCACAAATTCCATCTCCCTTTCCGGTGGCAATGAATCTAAATTTTCCGGAAACACCTCGGGAAACTCCTTAACCAATTCTGTCTCTTCTAACTTCATCTGATCCTTGGATTGATTAAGAATGTAAGCTATGAATCCCGTAGCCCCATCACAAACCAATTTCCGAGCTTCCGAGAAAGATAATAAAGGCACGCTTTTAGAACTTCGACCCGTTATAATTTCTGAACCTAACTGGACTCTTTTAGCCCGGTAATCAATAGTAGCACAGTGCTTGTAAAGCCAATCCATACCCAAGATAGATCCATACCGAGACATACATAATTCAATAAAATCCGTGGAAAAGACCCGACCCTCAATACTCACCGGCACCTCTCTAAAAACCCGGTTAGTTTTTACACTACCACCAAAAGGAGTACTCACAACATAATAAGCAGAGGAAAGAGTAACACGTAGAGGCAATTTCATAGAAATATCACAAGAGATAAAAGAATGGGTAGCCCCCGGATCAAACAAAGTATGTATGTTCGTGCCATGAATCCAAATGGTACCTTCAACAACGGCAGCGGGGTCCACATCTGCATCCGCTTCCTCGCCCTCCAAGGCATAAGCATGAGCTCTAACAAGCGGCCTCTGACCCCCAGGCTGTAGATCCCGTTTATCTGGACACGTATCCACTTTATGATCGGCCTTCCCACAAATCAGACAAAGATTCAGGCGACGCCGGCAATCCTCATAGGTATGGGTAGGCCACCCACAATAAGAACATCCCGATTTCCCGGTAGATGGTGGTGCGGCAGGAGTAACCCGGGGAGCTTTCTGAACCGGCACTTGTGGCGTTTGGGGCTTGAATTTCTTTATCGGGCCCTTGGACTGCGGTGGTGGGATATCGTAATTGATGGGCCTCTTTCCGGAATTGTAATTCGACCTCGACCCCGAACCAGAACCCTGACTTGATCTGTAAGTAGATCTTCGAGCATTTACCGAGTCTTCCACTTTCAAGGCCTTTTGGGTAGCTTTCTTCCAAGTACTGGTATTAACAGCTTCTATTGCAGCTTGAATGTCCGGCCTCAGACCCTGTACGAATTGCATAGCCTTATGAAAATCATCACCGGCAATGTTGGGTGCATATTTGGACAATCTCTCGAACACGGCTATATATTCGACAACCGATCTATTCCCTTGCTTGAGCTCCGTGAATTCCCTGAGCCTTCTAGTGCGAGAGGAGGGAGGAATGAACTTGTTCTTTAATTCCCTTACGAAAACCTCCCATGTAACCTCTTCCTCGGCGGCATCTAAAACAATCTTGGTGCTTTCCCACCAAGAATAAGCTTCTCCTTGAATTAGAGTGAGGGTACACCTAGATTTCTCTCGAGTCTCGCAAGGAATAAGTTCCCAAATTCGTTCCACCTCATTAAGCCATTGCTCGGCTTGCATGTTATTTCCCTTGAAGAATCTAGGTGGATGTTGGTTCTGGAATTCTCTCAAAATAGCTGAAATTGGGGCCGATGGTGCTGGTGGAGGAGCTGGTGGTGCAGGAGGCTCATAATCTCTTAGTCTTTGATCAATAAGCTGTACCATAGAGTTTAAGAAATCTTGAGGTTGTGCTTGAGGGGGTGGAGGTGGAGTTCGATCACGATGGTGATGCCGATGACCGGGAGAATGCTCTTTGTGAGGCCTTCCACGAGGCATCCTGAAATACCAACACTGTACATGCATGGTCGATTAACAAGTATGAATAAATGTAATTAATGTCCATAGAACACGTAAGTCACATAATTCAAATAAGGTCAAATAGTTTCAAATAAGATGCAAGACTCTCAAATAATCAATTAATCCTATGTCGTACGACTTAGACTCACAAGACACGACACTAGAACCGCGGTTTTGCAACCAGGCTCTGATACCACCTTAGGATGTAGCACCCGGAACGCTAGGCGCCACATCCCCGCACTATAGCCTCAATCCACATATGAAACGGGTAATTCATACATGAATCGAAACTACCGAACGGGAGACAGTAAAACTCAAAAGCTAGGCGGGTACCCTCAAATAATACCACTAAACAATTGTACCAATAAAAGCGGAAGCAATAACATTCAATACTTATAGGTACCATATTTACATATTTATTAATAGATACCAACATTTCATATAATACAATATCACCTCCAACATTAGATACGACATAATACAAAATATAACAAGTATCAATACATGAGCTAAAATAGGAAGGTGAAGTGCTAGACCCGAATAAAAGATAGACTAGACTCTAATTCCCGCCCAGCACGAACCTGCAAAAGCTGAAAAGTTGAGGTGTAAGTCCAACACGGACTGAGCGAGGGGGTATAAATAAATATTTGCGCACATACATAGAAGTTATAATCTCGGGTAATAATTTTGGAAAATAACAACACGATTTAGAAAAGAAGAGATAATATCGCCCGAGGTTACAACTAATCTATTTTATCAATTCAATACAATCAATTTGTGGCCCGGCGAGTAAGGGCAAATCTCCAACCTTTCACCGACTGTGTATAATACTTCAATTTATTAGTGGATTAGGTGATCACATAACAATTCCGTGCAAAATTAGCAATTTCAATCACTAATCCTTCTTCCTCCGGGTGATGGCGGGCTTGTAAGACCCAGCCATCCAATCATGGTGTACGTCGGGAACATGACTCCCACGCACGGGATTTCTTCCTCCACCAAACCTCCTGGTGGATTCAGAGGTGATCCCACAATTGTGAGGATAGTGCAAGTGTAATAGCCAAAGGTGCTTTGTCCCACATCGGATTGGAGGTGGGCTTGAAGCCACTTTATAAAGTGGTGGATCCCCCTCCCCTTGTAGAGGCCTTTTCCTGGGTGGTTCCCTTCGGGGTCTGGTTCCCACCTGGGAGAAACAAAACCGTGAGGGTGGTTCCCTTCGGGGTCTGGTTCCCATCCAAAGCGGACAATATCGAACGGCGGGTTTTTGGGCTGTTACAAATGGTATCAGAGCCGGGGACCCGGATTCGGTGTGCCAGCGAGGACGCTGGGCCCTCTTAAGGGGGGTGGACTGTAATAGCCAAAGGTGCTTTGTCCCACATCGGATTGGAGGTGGGTTTGAAGCCACTTTATAAAGTGGTGGATCCCCCACCCCTTGTAGAGGCCTTTTCCTGGGTGGTTCCCTTCGGGGTCTGGTTCCCACCTGGGAGAAACAAAACCATGAGGGTGGTTCCCTTCGGGGTCTGGTTCCCATCCAAAGCGGACAATATCGAACGGCGGGTTTTCGGGCTGTTACAGCAAGAGTTACCCGTCAGCCCTTGCTTTCCCGGTTGGCTCAATACACTACCCTCGGGCCCAACGTGAACAATAGTTAATCGCCAAAACAATCCATTCGTCAATCAATCAATCAATCAATCTATTTTCGTGAAATCATTTGAAAATCATAAGGTTCAAAAACTGCAGATATATAGATACGTTTTGGCCGAAAATCACATAAGGGTTTTAAGGTTCTATATATCTAGAATTTAAACCTCACCTTAACCAACAAAAAGTAACAAAGAAACACCCTATGGAGCGTGCTCCTCGTCTCCGGGACCGAGATCTGTGCAACAACGACAAGTGTGAAATAAGACTCGACTCTGTGACGCCCCGATATTTCGGCCGTACAGGTATGACGTAATTGTTTACCAAAATGCGCGAAATAATTAATTATGTGTGTTTTATGTATTTAATTTAATTTTAATTATACTAAATGTTAATTGTTTTACTTTAATGTTATTAATATTAATTGCATTATATAATATAAGTATACATGTATATATATTAACGTACGTGTATGCATGGATTTAAAGTTATGCATGCATAATTAGTTATAAATCATATTTGCATGCATGTAATTATATATATATTATATACGTTGCATGCATTTTATATGTAATGTATTATAAATGAAATTAGTTAGTTATTTTGTTAATGTTATGGCTTTTATTGTTTCATTGCGTTTGAGTGCTTCGTTTCTATTCGAATTGATACCGGAATTTTGTGCGAATTTAATATGTTGAACTTATACGTGTCTTGTACATGAATATTTGTTCGTTTCGTATTTTCGAATTCATTTGCTTGTGTTTCGGATTTGTTTTGTATGTTGGAATCCAAGTCGGGGGCTAACGAGCACTTAGCGCACCCTTGGTTCCGTATTTAATATCTTGAGCTCGGGAACTCGGATTCGAGTTCCGTCAACTCCGCTGAACTCGTAACGAAAATTCGAGTTTAGTAAACTTAGCCATATATTTTTCCCAACTCATTTCAACCTCCGAAAATTAACCGGAAAACCTATACGGCACCAAAACTGCCACCTTTCACCAAAATAGTCATATCTCTTACCATACTTGACCAAATTAACCATGGTTTGAACTTTTGAGACCCTAACTCAACCCTCTATCTGATCTTTATCCTCCCCAACCGGATTAATCCCTCATACTTAGAGAAATCAGCCCTCTTTCCTCTGTTTTCCAGAATCCCGTAGCCAAGCCAACCTCTTGAGATTCAAGCTCAAATCTCTTTCAAACCTCCATTAATCCACAAGGTAAGCTTGGTTATGTTAGGTACATCCATCATGAGTCATTTTCATTCATTCATCTCTGAATTTGAGCATCAATTCGTGAGCTTTTGACAGAAATGAATATATATAGAATTAGGTTTGGAATTGGTTGATCTTCTTCCATACTTGAGCTTTTTGGATGATTCCAAGCTTGAGAATGATTGTTTTGATATCTTCTTTTCATTTATGATCATTAATTGCATGGTAGTTGAAGTATTTATGAGATATTAACTTTAGAACATTGAGAAAACTTTGAAGAAAGTCACGTGTGACAGCCTTCCATGTTTGAACTGCTGTGGGACTGATTTGTAGGTTGTTTTTGTGGTGTTTTGCTGCACATATGACTGCCTAACTTATATGAATGTGTTGGGATTAAAGGAGATCATTTCTTGCCCTGTTTCTCGCTTTTTATACCCTGTTTTTGGGCCTGGAATTTGCTGTCACAGCTGCTGTTTGTCTTGCTCGTTTGCTGTCAGTTTTAGGGTGATTTTGAGCTAATTTCTTGCTGCAATTCATGTCATTTATAGCTGCATATATGTGGTCTATTTGTTGCTTGAATGGTGCTGAGTTTGAGTAAGGAAACCGGGGTTGGTTGCGCGTTTGTTGCTGCTGCGTTTGCTGCTGTCACGGGCGTGTCATTCCTGCGTGTTTCAGCTGGAACGGGGGTGTTTCTTGGGTGGCTGCTTCTGTACCGAGACACGGGGGTGTCTCGGTTTGCTCCTTGAAGGTGACACCCCCGTGTCACCTTAATTTTCCATGCCTGTTTGCTGTTTTCGCGAGCTGCCGCTGCTGCTGTTCATTCTTCCTTTTATTTCCTGCATGAACTTTGATTGTTAAATGGTTTGCATGCATTCTCTTATTGCTTTGCATGCATGTTATAGTTTGCATGCATTATTGTATAAATTTGCATGCATATATGAATGGAATTACTCTTACACTATTGCATGCATGCATAAATGGTAAAATCTCATTTTAATAGTTGCATGCTTGATTCTCATGCATACGTGCACTATATATATATATATATATATATATATATATATATATATTTATATGTATTAATTATAATTTAATTTGTTTAAATTTTAAGAATTTAATTGTTATTTATTTCATGTTTAATTTAATTTCCTAAATTTAATTGAATGTATTTACTTGTTTATTTTCTAATTGTAAATGTGATTGAATGTATGTAATTATCGAATTCCTAATTTTATATGTGATTTACTTTATGCTAAGATTTATTTGAATTTCTTGAATTAATTTGATTGAAAACGTGAAATTATGAAAGTGAATGACTTGATGGTATGTTTTAAATTTATTAATCGTGCACATGAACATTTTTATGATATAATATGATCATTTATGCATTCACGTCATATTCATTTCATGGCCGAGCGTCATATGTGGTCATTGAGTCTCACTTCACTTTTCTTGCACAGATTTCGATCCCGTTGGAGACAAGGCCAATCCTTGAGGCTTTCGTATCTTCTTTTGTCGGTACAAGGTGGGTTTCTCTACTACTTAGATAAAACGACCCGATATATCCCCTATGTGAAAAGCTTTAAGCCAAAGTGATACGGTATATATATATATTGAGTCTTTTATCGAGTAAACGATTGCAAACGTAAAACCCTTATTTCTTGAATCCTACCAAATGTTTTGGCGAGTATTGATTGATTGATTGCACTGATTGGGGCCCGGGGTTCTTGGTGTGAGTGGCTATCCGAGGAAGCATGGGCTGACGGTGATCCCTCACACTAGTTCCCACTATTGAACAGCGGTACCGGACTCCGTCAGGAGATTGGCGGGGAAAGGGAGCTGAGTGCCATTTGGGGAGTCATGTAACCCCTTTTGGCCAATGACTGGGTGGCCGGGTCTTGCAAGCCCGCCCACCAACCCGGAGGAAGAAGGTGTATATGACCGATTGAATAGAATCGATTGATTGAGCACAAAAGAATGATATGCATGAAAGACTTAATGAATGAATGATTGCTTGAATCACACTTGGTGTTGGTTGGAGTTGATGCACGCCCACTCGCCGGGCCACTAATGACCTATTGTAAAACTGATCATTATAATCCCTTTCGATGATTCCTCTATTTCTCCCATTTGGGAACCGTTTCTAAAACCTCGCTTGGGATTATAATCTGCATGTGATTGTTTAAATTCAGTTATATATTATATTTATGCCAATGTTTTATACCCACCAGTCCCTTTTGGACTGAACCCGTTTGGTTTTCAGCTGTTTGGTGCAGGTGTCGAGAGAGCTAGGCGGGAATACGAGTCCTAGGTCTTGCATTCGTCTCTAGCTCTATATTTTGGTCTTACACTTACATCTCACACTTTTGATTTTTGTATATGGATACGTTATTGGAGCGTACACATGTTTTGGGCCGTGATGGCTTGCATTGATGTATATGAATTGTATTTTGGAGCTTGGATGCTCGTGGTATATATATGATATGCTTTGCTCGTTTATTGCTTCCGCTTTATTGATTTTCTCTGTTTCGTATGGTTAAGGGTTAGCCCGCCTAGCATAGAGTGTGTGTTCGTCCCCGTTCGCCGTGATTTAGCTCGGGTATGGATCGTTCATTTCATATTCGGGTCGGGTCTCGGTGCGGGGGATGTGACACCTTACGCTCGGGTGTTACAGACTCGAATGAACCAATTATGACGAACGGCAAAGGTATGTAACCTCAATCATGCATTTATAATCAATGGGTGTCAAATAGGAGCATACTTATCAATAAAGTAGGCATATACTTCATATAAGTCACACATGGGAGCCAAGAAAGTGAAAGGAACGCAATAACAAGGGTTTTGGTGAAGTTTGGCAAAAACCGACAATTTTTGAAAATGACCAAGCTGTTGAAAAAGGGAAATATGAAACTAGACAAGTATACCTTTAAAATGATATATGGCTCGTTTACTAGTTCAAAGCGAGGAGAAAATGGCGAACGGTTGAAGTTGGGTGAATGCAGTTTGTCGATAAAGCAGCGACACCAAAAAGAATTGATCATAACTCAAAATCAGGTCGATAAAGCAGTTTGAGATGATTCCAATTGGAGGTTGTTCTAGACTTCAAGAGCTTTCCAAAGAATAAAAAATCAGGTCATTTGGAGTTCGGATGAGGGAGTACCCGACCGGGTAAAATTCAAGGGAAAAGTTCCCTGACCGGGTAAGCCGTACAGAAGCTTTTCGGGGGAAAACTACCCTCCCTGGTACTTTTTATGCACAAAAAGTACCCGGCCGGGGACTGTTCCAGAGGTGGAAAAAGGCCCAAAACAGGGGTAGCTTCGGGGAAGAAAGAAAAAGGAATGAAAACTCAAAGTAAACTCAACCAAAATGCTCCAAAATAACCACATAACATGTATATAACTTAAAGACATCAATTAGGTAGCATATAAACCATGAAACATGCATCAATCATCAAGATTTCATCATTCCAAACCCATATGAACACATGCTTCCAATCTTCATGAACTTCAATATATCCATGCAACTTCCAATTCTCATGATCCTAACATGTTTCTAACTCCAAATATTGCAAGAATTCATTACATAATTCATGAACCCTACTTCCATGTCAAACAAGAAATTCATCCAAGTTCATGCCATGCCTTAAATTCAAGCAAGAAATAAGATGACGTGGAGAAATGATGATGAGGATGGTCCTAGCTTCAATGATCCTTCAAGAATTTAGCTTGAAATGAGATAAAATTTCCTTCTTCTCATTGGTGTTGTAATCGGTATTTAGTGTGTGTGCGTGTGTAGAAATTGGATGAAAATGGAATGAAGTAGAATGAAATGGAAGAAGAGATGATATAATCCAAAGTCTTGAAAGAATAGACATGAGTCATCATATTTTGCACATAAGTCCTCCAAATATTTGAATTCATTCAATCAAATTTCCTCTCTACACAAAAGATCAAGTAGCTCCAATTTCCTTAATGCAATTAGGTCCATAAATTTACACAAAGGGTCAATCAAGGACATTTAGTACAATTAGGTCACATATAACAATTAATTCATATAATTCACGTAAATGACAATTTATATAAATGCATAGAGATGTAATGTCTATAATATGATGAAGGTTGTAAATAATTGAATGAAAAGATTAAATTAAATTCCCCCAACTCCCGAAGACCCGCTCATGGCGTGCTTACCTGAACTTTTGGAAATTGGGGCGTTACATGATCATTGGAGGATTTATTTCAAACTTCAAGAATCATCAAGAACGTTTTGCTTACGATTAGAGAATTTCCGGGGTCGAATATTGAATATAACATTAAAGGGTTAAAGAGAGTGAAAGGATAACATGAATGGAAGATGGGAAAGGATTCGTGTTAAGATAGACCATAATAACAAATATCTGAAGGTAAGAATTAAATCGTCAAGGTTGTTAAGGGTAGTTATCTTCGAGGATATGTTAAACACTGATATGGGTAGAGATAGCAATTATGGACTTAACATCAGGACTGATGTGCTAAAGGTATACTGGGAGGTCAAAGCCCAGTTGTTTGAAAATTTTGGTCTGGCTGAAGAAAGATTATAGGGATTGATGACGGATCGAAGAAGATTAGAAGCAGTAAAAGTTAGAAGGGAATCAAGAATAAAATCCTTGGAGGATCTATCATCACTTCACCGGGGTGCACTGAAGGGATTAAAGACAAGTCATGCACTGAACTTGATTTCGGGGCAGATCATGTATTGGAAAACCAAACTCACACCTTCAAATTTCTTTACCTCGGTGAACGATACATGAATCATTCATGGCACGTGCATACATTCGAATCTAATTCAAATAATTTTGATGCTATGTGCTTTAATTTCTTATCTTGTTAAATTGCTTTGTATAATTGATGATTGACGTGAATGATACCTAATACCTGCCCTTGTGTACATTAAGTGATTTTAAGTTTTATAATTGATGTGAGGTACTTTTCTTTGGTGATTGTTCTTTAATGTAACTGTTTATTGTGGTGTGATTCGGGAGTATGGGAGACTCCCTTGTGTTGTTGTTCGAGAGACGGGGTGCTCTCATTGCTTGTAAGAGACGGGGATTCTCTTATTGTTGTTTGAGAGACGGGGTGCTCTCTTTGCTTGCGAGAGACGGGGTTCTCTGATTATTGTTTGAGAGACGGGGTACTCTCCTTGTTGTATGTGAGAGACGGGGCTCTCTACTTGTTTGTTTTCGGGCGAGCATTGAATCCGAGGACGAATTCTTCTAAGGGGGAGAGATTGTAACGCCCCAAATTTTCCGTATTCTAGCATGATATATATGTTTATCAATTTGTATGAATTAATTCACTATAAGTGTTTTCTATATTTAAATTTCGTTAATTAGTTGTGAAATAAGTGATTAATTGGAATATATGGAATATTTGAATTGGAATTTATACGATTACTTGAACCACTTGCGGATGAATAACTTGTGTATTCCCTAATTGCGCATTTAAATTATTATAATTACATAATTATATGATTTACTTTTATTGTTTTTTGAATATGTGAATTATTTGAAATTGTTTGAATTGAAATTATATGAATTCTTGAACTATATGCAATTACGTGAAAAGTTCTATGCCGTTACTATATGAAATGAATTTGAAATTTCGTGGGAATTTAATATGTTGGAATTATGCGTCTTATAAATATGGTTATATGTTCGTTTCATGTTTTCAGATTCATTTGCATGAGTTTTGAATTTATTTTGTTCTTGGAATCCAAAGAGGGGGCTAACGAGAAATTAGCGCACCCTTGGTTCCGTATGTGATATTTTGAGCTCGGGAACTCGAAATCGAGTTCCATCGACTTCGTTGAACTCGTAACGAAAATATAGGTTCAACGAACTTAGGCCCATATTTTTCTAAGACCATTTGAACCCCCGAAATTCAACCGAAAAACGTATCGGCCGCAAAACTGCCACACTTTACGATTTAAATCATAACTCTGACCATACTTAATCAATCTAACCATGGTTAGACTTTTTGGAGACCTAACTCATCCCTCAATCGGCCCCTAATACCCCCCAACAGAACCAAACTCCTCACACAAAGGAAAAACTCATCCAAACCCCTGACTTCCAGTCCCATTCTCGCCACCCCTCAAGCTTGGAGATTTTGGAGCTCAAATCTCTTCCATCTTCCATCCAATTCACAAGGTGAGCTTAGGGTTGTAATATATACTCATTATGTGTCATTTTAAGACATGAATCCCCAATTTTGAGCATGTGTACATGGAGTTTGGAGACGATGATGAAATAGTTAGGTTATGGTGCCATAACTTGATCTCAAGCATTCCTTGATGGTTTTTCTTGTTTTAAAGCATGAATATGGTTGCCTTAATTCACTCTTTTCATTCATGGTCATGTATCTTATGGTAGTTGAAGATTTAATGATTTGCCATTAATGAGATTTTGAAGAAAATGTTTGAATTGATCACTTCATCCTTCATCTCACGTTTGATCATTTTGGGAGCATGTTTAGGTGTTGTTTTGGAGTTGTTTTGTTGTATATTTTTTGCCATTTCATGGCTGGGCATGTTGGTCAAGGTTTGGCATGAGTTCTGCTCTGTTTTCGTGCTTTTTTTTTCTGCTGGTATTGGGTGGTAGCGGCCGCGACCGATTTTACTGCAAAAACAGTAGCGGCTGTAACCTGTGAGTGTGTTTGTTGCTTTGCTCTCTCCAGTAGCACGCGCGACCAGATTTAGTTCGTTTTTGGTAGCGCCCACTACCTCATTTTGGACATGTTTCGAGATTTGACAAATTTGGATGAAAATTTCGAAATTGAAACTCACAATGCATGGTTTCCTTGGCTCGTTTATGGCATGTACACTTCATTAACATGTCATATATTATCCTAACTTGTGTTTTATGAAGTTTTATAGTTTTTCGTGAATTATTTTCCGAGTTAGGGCTTAATATGTCTTCCTTGCTGAAAAATGTTACATGCATGCATTTATGCTTCATGTTTGAACCCTAAATGATGTTGTGCTTCTTCTCGATGATTGATATGAAATGTTTACATGTTATACTACGTGTTATGCTCGTTATTTGAATTTCTTGAATTAATTTGGTATGAAATATCGGAGTTATGAACTTGAACGGATTTAAATATTTCTTGCAATAAATGGAAGGATTGTTTACATATCTTTAAGATATTAATCGTGCACATGAATGTTTCCATGACATAATATCATATCTTATGCATTCATAACCTATGTTATCCTTATTGCACATAGCTTATGGTTTGAATTGATGCAAAATATGAAAGATAGAAAACGTGTGAATATGAATCCACCCCGTTTTGAACGTTTTAATGAGTTTCTTGGTTATACGACCTCATAGCATGAATTATAATTCTTTTGCATCTCATATCATGATCAATGCATTGTCGTGCGTCATATATGGTTCATTTAGAGTATTGAGTCTCACGAATGCATTGTTATCCTTGTACAGTTTCACCAGGGCGGAGATGCCGGGTTCTTAGGATTCTTCAAGTCTTCTTTTCTTCTTGGTATTGTTCGGTATCAAGTGGTCAGGTGGGTTTCTCTACTATTTAGTTAAATGACCCTATATACTCCCAATGTGTAAAGATTTCAGCCAAAAGTATATATGTATATAGAGTCGTTTTCAAGGGTCAATGATTTTAAAAGTAAAGCCCTTCTTTTATGAACCTACCAAATGTTTTGGCGAGAAAGAATGAATGAATGCACAGAATGGGGCCCAGGGACTTGGTGTGAGTGGTGACCCGAGGAGGCATGGGCTGACGGTGATCCCTCACACTAGTTCCACCAATGAACGGCGTAACCAGACCTCGTTAGGAGTTAGCGAGGAATGGACGCTGAGTGCCATCTGGGGAGTCATGAAACCCTTTTGGTCAATGCATGGATGGTTCGGGCCGATCACCCGGCCATCACCCGGAGGAAGAAGGTGTAAATGTTCTTGAATGTGCACGAAAGAATGTAATGCATGAATGAAAGAAAGAAAGAATAAATGTTTAATGAATTACACGAGGTGTTGGTTGGAGATAATGCACGCCCACTCGCCGGGGCACAAAAGACCTAAAGAATGAAAAATGAACGTCATAATCCCTTTTGATGACTTGCTTATTTCACCCACTGGGGAAATGCTCTAAAAACTTCATTTGGGATTATAACTTGCAAGTGAATGTTTAATTACTATCGTATATGCTACTTATGCCTCGTTTTATACCCACCAGTCTCTTAAAGACTGAACCCGGTTTGTTTTCAGTTTCTTTACAAGTTTGGAGTGCTACGCGGGAAGTTAAGTCTGTCAAGTTCATTAATTAAGTTGGGTCACTTCATATGCATTTTGTAACTAGATTGAATTTTACAAGAATGGATAAATGTTACGATTATGATTATGGAATTATGTTTATGTATGATTTATGTTTCATTTATATGAATTTTCGGGACTAGGTATCTATGTTAGTTGAGCCCGTTTCTATGATTAATATAATGTCTGATTATATGCTTCGCTCAGTAATTTTGAGTATCTTGTCGAATTTGTTTATTTTGTTTCGAGGTTTAGTTCCTGCCTAGCATAGTGAGTGAGTGAGTCCCCTTTCGCTGTGAGCTAGGTTCATGTATGGACTTTCCATTTCATACGTGGATCGGGCGCATAGTGGGGGGGATGTGGCACCTTTCTGTTTGGGGTACTACATGGAATCCTCGCACCTTTTATCCCTCTTCAAACATGATCCTAACTCGATTTATGATACGTTATGTATATTTATTGATAAGCTATGATTCGTTTTATGATTTTATGGTATGCATTGAGAGTTTAAATGTTTTATGTGCTCTTATATGAAAAAGTGTGACTATATTCATTGCATTTGTATGTGTCTGCATTGCTTGAGTACCTACGTATATACCGTGCATCTATGTGGTTCATCTTTGAGTCTAAGTCTTGCTTTATGTCTTCAGTTTGTTCAGGTGCACCCGGGGTGGTGTTTCGTTAGCTGTGTTGATTTCGGGGTGGATCAATCGTCTCGTTCACAGTTCCGTTGGTGTAAGGTGATGTTAGGTTATAGTTAAACCCTATGAAACGTGCTCGTTTTTATGCAAGTGGATTATAACATTAGGTATAAGCAAATATGTTCGAAATATGTAAGTTGATGAATGAGTTAAGCCTTTGCATGTATGATACGCTATGTACAAGCCTGTGGACACTTGTTCTGATTTGTTTTGTTCTGTTATGTTTGCAACCTTAAACTATGTTTCAAACCGTGTGCCTCTTATGAGCTGAGTGCTACAAGCTATGGATATGTTATGGATTTGACATGGAGAGGTATGTAAACCATAGTTGTTACAAGGTAAGGTATGATATGTAAGTTTTTGATATGTTAAGTTCTGCAGCGGGGTATGATATGTTTTGGTATGATCTGTTATATTATGATGGGCCCCAGAGGGTACGAGTCAGGACACCTGGGACGGTAACGGGCCGTCGGGATAAGCCTGAGCATAGTTTCCACTTTGATAGGACTAACCCTGTAACACCCGAGCGCAAGGTGTCACATCCCCCGCACCGAGACCCGACCCGAATATGAAATGGACGATCCATACCCGAGCTAGATCACGGCGAACGGGGATAAACACACACTCTAAGCTAGGCGGGCTAACCCTTAAACCATAAAGTCAGCGTAAAATATTAAAGCGGAAGCAATAAACGAACCTATATCATATATATATACAATGAGCGTTACAGCTCCAAAAATAAGTCATATACATCATCAATTGCCATCACGGCTCAAACAAGTACGCTCCAATATAACAATATTCATATACAAATATCAAAAGTAAGAGTATGCAAGTGTAAGACCCAAAAGTACAGATCTAGGGACGAATGCAAGACCTAGGACTCGTATTCCCGCCTAGCTCCCTGACACCTGCACGACACAGCTGAAAACCAAACGGGTTCAGTCCAAAAGGGACTGGTGGGTATAAAAACAGGGCATAAATGTAATATACGACGGTAATTAAACATTCACATGCAGGTTATAATCCCAAGTGAAGTTTTTAAAGAATTTCCCAAGTGGGTGAATTGAAATCGTCAAAAGGGATTATAACGAATCATTAACATTAGGTCATTATTGGCCCGGCGAGTGGGCATGCATTATCTCCAACCAACACCTTGTGTAATCATTTAAACATTCATTCATTCATTCTTTTCATGAAAATCATTCTTTTGTGCACAATTATTAACATTTACACCTTCTTCCTCCGGGTTGGAGGTGGGTTTGCAAGGCCCGACCACCCATTCATTGACCAAAAGGGCTTACATGACTCCCCAGATGGCGCTCAGCGTCCATTCCTCGCTAACTCCTAACGAGGTCCGGTTACGCCGTTCATTGGTGGAACTAGTGTGAGGGATCACCGTCGGCCCATGCCTCCCCGGATAGCCACTCACACTAAGTCCCTGGGCCCCATTCGTGCATTTGTTCATTTCTCTCCAAAACATTAGGTAGGGTTCATAAAATAAGGCTTTACATTGAAAACATTTACTCTTTAAAACGACTCTATATATATATATAATTTTGGTCGAAAACTTTCACATTGAAGGTATATATAGGGTCTTATATCTACATAGAAGAGAAACCCACCTTCAACCGCAAAAAGGAGAAAACACGAGCCTCACGGATCGGCCTCGTCTCCAACTGAAACAAAATCTGTGCAAGAAAGGTGAAGTGAGACTCAATATCACCAAATAAGACGTTCGGCAATGTAATGCTCAAGATGTAAATATGAACAAGATAAGATTATGTTATGAAAATGTTCATGTGCCCTATTAAGGAATTTAAATCATATATTCAAGTCATTCGATCATTCATTCGAATTCACAATCCCACATTTTCAATCAAATCAATCGAAATAATATTTAATATTCACTAAACATATTTAAATATGTAATTATATTACATTATATTATATATATATATATATAACACATGCACGTACAGTAGCATGCAACCACAAAATGCATGAAATCAAAAGGTGACACGTCCGTGTCACCATTATACAATAAGCCGTGACAACCCCGTGTCTCAGTACAACGGACAATATGCATGAAAATAGAAGGTGACACGCCCGTGTCACCATTACAAAGAAAACCGTGACACCCCCGTGTCAAGGTACAGCGGAACCAGACCGTCATGCACCCCCGTGTCATGCTGAAGAAGGAAAAGGTGACACGCCCGTGTCACGTACGCAGCAGAGAAAAACAGAGCACACAGTAGAACAATAACGTACCAAAACCCAATCACCCAAAAATGGATCAAACTCACGTTTAAATGCTCAAATATCATGATATACACCTACTAGCATACAAATGGATCAATAACAATTCATAAGAACACATTTTTCCAGATTAGATCATCAAGAATTCTTCAAATGAAACCCATATCATCAATCATGCTCCAAGTCCATAAATCTCAAGATAAATGCATATAACTTAAGCTCAAAGTTCCTAAACGTATTTCCAATAACAAATACACACATTAACCAATATATAGCAAAGCCCTATCTATAACATGAATTCAAGAAAATCACCAAAGTTCCGAAATTACCTCAAATGCAAGAAATGGATGCTAAGATGAAGTGATGATGTTGGTGATGCTTGAATGATCACAAATCCCACAAATATGAAGCTTGAAAGATGAAATCTCCCTACACTTTGGCAAGGGTTTTGGTTCGGTTGGCAAGGGAAGCAAGAGCAAATGTGTATGTAATGTTTGTATGAATGAGAAGCAAATGGTACGTGATTGCTGCTAAGAGGAAGAAAGAAATGGCTAATTTGCTATTAAGTCCTCCCATTAATTAAGTCATGCAATTAGGTTCAATTCCATAACAAATGAGCAATTAAGTCCAATGCAATTAAGTCCCAAAATTCATGAAAATGAGCAAGTAAGGCCGTAAAAGAATTAAATCACGTTCGGGAAGTTAATTCACGTTGCAATCAAGTTCGATTTATGCAATAAATATCAATTTGATATGAATTTCACAAAAATACTTAATATTAAATAACTTTGGATATAATCATTAACTTAATTAACATTATTAACATCTAATATATTTAAAATAAAATTAACTATATAAACACGTAAAAATAATTATTTCGCGCAATTTGGTAAACACTTATGTCATACCTGTACGGCCGAATTATCGGGGCGTCACAACCTCTCCCTCTTAAAAGAATCCATCCTCAGATTCATTGATCGCCCGAAAATAATTCGGGATGAAATCTTTTCATCTTATCTTCTGTCTCCCACGTAGCCTCTTCCGTTTTATCACTTCTCCATAAGACTTTAACTAGTGGGATCCGTGGATTTCGAAGCTCTTGAAATTTACGATCCAATATCTTAATCGGCTTCTGAACGAAGGTGAGATTCGGTTCTAACTCCACTTCTTCAACGGGTATAACTTCCGATTCATCCGGATAATATTTCCGAAGCTGTGAAACACGGAATACATTATGAATTCCGGTCAAACTCGGGGGTACGTCCAAATGGTAGGCCGTATCTCCAATTTTCTCCAAAATCTCATACGGTCCTAGATACCGAGGATTCAATTTCCCTCCTTTTCCAATCCTCGAAAATCCCTTACGAGGTGAGACTTTCAAGAATACCCTATCACCAACCTCAAACTGAAGATCTTTCCTTCGGTGATCGGCATAACTTTTCTGTCTGTCCTGGGCTACTTTCATCCGTTGTCTGATTAGTTGAACCTTATCAATTGCCTCTTGCATGGCCTTAGGGGTTTTTCCTTATTCTCCCCTCGTTTCACACCTTCTTGCTTCATCCAATTCCATTCTTCCAAATCAAAGAACAACGGTGACCTGCATTTCCGTCCGTAGAGAGCCTCATATGGAGCCATTTCTATCGATGCTTGAAAGCTGTTATTATAGGCAAAATCAATCAAAGGCAATTGTTTATTCCACGAACTCGAAAAGTCCAATGCACATGCCCTCAACATATCCTCTAAATATTTAATTAATCTCTCTGATTGCCCGTCTGTCTGAGGATGGAAAGTTGTGCTGAATTGAAGCCTTGTGCCCAGTTTCCTTTGCAATTCTTGCCAAACTCTAGAAGTAAACCTCGGATCCCTATCCGATACAATGCTAACCGGTACCCCATGATGTCGAACAATTTCATCCACATACTTCTTAGCTAACTTACTCACCTTATCCGACATCCGAATAGCAAGAAAATAAACTGATTTCATTAATAGATCCAATATTACCCAAATTCATCCAAACCACCTTTCACTCGTGGAAGACCCGTAACAAAATCCATCGCCACTTGCTGCCATTTCCATTCTGGGATAGGTAACGGTTGAAGTAGCCCCGATGGCTTCTGATGCTCTGCTTTCACTAGTTGGCAAGTCAAACAATGTCTCACGAAGTTGATCACATCCCGCTTAAGTCCATTCCACCAATAAAATTTCTTTAAATCCTTATAGATCTTATTTCCCCCGGGATGTATCGAATACCCTGATCGATGAGCTTCTTCCAATATCAACCGTTTCAACTCTTCTAGAACCACAACTCTGTTCTTAAACCTTAGAAGCCCGGTGTCATCAAATCCGAACGGACTCTCTGAATCATTTCTAGCTTTCTACACTAACCTCTGAACCTCGGAATCCACTCTGTGAGCTTCAAACAATCTCTGCTGAAGATCCGGTTGAACCGTAATATTCCGAATACTAGCTCTTAGCTTAAAAGACTCAGATTCATCCATAGTTTCCACTTTAACACCCGACACGCTAGCCTTCCTACTAAGCGCATCCGCGACCACGTTGGCCTTTCCTGGATGGTATCGAATCGTACACTCATAATCCGCCAACATCTCCATCTAACCCCTCTGTCTCTTATCTAATTCCTTCTGAGAAAACAAATACTGGAGACTCTTGTGGTCGGAAAAGATCTTAAAAGAAACTCTGTAAAGATAGTGTCTCCACTTTCCCAAAGCGAAGATCACTGCCGCAAGCTCGAGATCGTGAGTGGGATAATTCTGTTCATGCTCTTTCAATTTCCTCGAGGCATAGGCTATCACCTTACCATTCCGCATCAAAACACATCCCAACCCTTCTTTCGAGGCGTCCGTATAAACCATGTATCCTTCAGTGCCTTCAGGGAGAGCTAATACCGGTGCAGTGGTTAATTTTTCCTTCAAGAGTTGAAAACTCGCTTCACATGCCTCGTCCCACTCAAATTTAGTTTCCTTCTTAGTTAATCGGGTCAAAGGACCGGCTATCTTTGAAAAATCCTTTACCAACCTTCGGTAATAACCTGCCAATCCCAAGAAACTTCTAACTTCGGAATCATTTTTCAGACTCTGCCACTGAATAACCGTCTCGATCTTTGAAGGATCAACTTCCAAACCCTTAATTGAAATAATATGGCCTAGAAAAGCAACCCCGGTCGATCCAAAACTCACTAAACTTCGCATACAACCAGTGCTCTCTCAAAGTCTCCAATACCAATTTGAGATGTCTAGCATGATCTTCCGGAGTCTTCGAATACACAAGAATGTCATCGATGAAGATTACTACAAATTTATACAAATAAGGCCAAAAAATCCGATGCATCATATCCATAAATGCTGCAGGGGCATTTGTCAAACCAAACGGCATCACTACGAACTCATAATGCCCATACCGGGTATTGAATCCTGTCTTTCGTATATCCTCTTCTCGGATTTTCAACTGGTAATAGCCTTGCCTTAAATCCAATTTCGAATAAACCCTTGAACCTTGTAGCATATCAAATAAATCCTCAATGTGGGGCAACGGGTACTTATTCTTGATAGTCATCCGATTAAGCTCCCGGTAATCTATACACATCCTCAACGATCCATCTTTCTTTTTTGACAAAGAGAACCGTAGCACCCCACGGAGATGAACTCGGTCGGATATATCCACTCTTAAGTAATTCCTCGAGTTGAATCTTCAACTCCTTCAACTCTGCCGGAGCCATTCTATAAGGAGTCTTAGAATAAGGTTCTGATCCCAGATATAAATCAACCACAAACTCAATCTCCCTATCCGGTGGTAGAGAACCCAAATTTTCTGGAAATACGTCGGGATATTCCTTTACCACGGCCGTCTCCTCAAAATTTGATTAATCCTTTGGTTTATTGAGGAGATAGGCAATAAATCCCGTGGTTCCATCCTTTACCAACTTGCGAGCTTCCGTAAACGATAATAGAGGTACATTCTTCGACCCAATTTCTCCAATCAACTCTTCACCCAACTTTATCTTCTTCTTAAAACAATCCACTTTGGCCCGATGCCGATACAACCAATCCATCCCGAAGATTACCCCATACTTCTTCATAGGCATAACAATGAAATCTGTCGGATAATCTTTCCCCTCTATCAAAACTGAACAACCCCTGACCATCCGTTCTGTCTGCAAACTACCTCCAAGAGGCGAACTCACAAAATAACAGGAATTTGAGCAAATAACAGGTAGGCACAGAGAGGCACATAGATCAGAAGATATAAAAGTATGCGTGGCACCCGGATCGAATAATGTATGAATGCTCGTGTTATGAATGCAAACGGTACCTTCCACCACGGCGTTTGGATCAACCTCGACATTCTGGTCCTTACTCTCTAGGGCATAAGCTCGTGCCTGAACCATCGATCGTTGAGCCCCAGCTTGATATCCTGGAATCGTGTCAGGGCATGCAAAAGCCATATGATCTCCTTTCCCGCAAATCAAACACAACTTCAATCTTTTTCGGCAATTGTTATAAGAATGTGTTGGCCATCCACAATAAGTACACGGTGGCTGATCATTGAGAGATCCCTTAGGAATCGGTGAAGCCTGAGGTGGTCGTGGAACTGGTGCAATCTGACCTCCAATTCTCGGCTTCTTGAATGGTCCTTTTTGTGGTAGGGCTGGTATATTCATCGGCCTCTTTCCTTGGTTAAATCCCCAACCGGATCCTGACCCTTGTCCTTGGCGATAAACTGGCCTCCTAGCATTCACCGAATCTTCAACCTTTAAGGCTTTGGAAGTAGCCTTCGCCCAAGTGCTCGTATTAACTGCCTCTAAAGCTGTCTGGATGTCCGGTCGAAGCCCCTGAACAAACTGCATAGCCTTATGGAAGTCATCGCCTGCTATATTTGGTGCATAGCGGGATAACCTCTCATACTCTGAAATATACTCGGCCACAGACCTTGATCCTTGCTTCAATTCGGTAAATTCTCTCAATCTTCGAGTACGGGATGCGGGAGGAATGAACTTATTCTTGAATTCTCTTGTAAATACTTCCCAATTGATCTCTTCTCCAGCTGCTTCCAAGACTATCCGTGTGCTTTCCCACCAAGAGTAGGCTTCTCCTTGTATTAAAGTGATGGTGTATCGAGCCTTCTCTCAAGACTCACATGGAATGAGCTCCCATATCCTCTCAACTTCCTTCAACCACATTTCCGCCTGTATATCATTTCCCTTGAAGAACTTGGGAGGTCTTTGATTCTGAAACTCCCTAAGTATAACAGAAATCGGTGCCTCGGGCGGTACAACAGGTGCAGGTGGTGCTGGAGGTGCCGGTGGTACATAATCTCGCAGCCTTTGATCTATGATATTGATAACTGAATTAACAAAGGCCTCAGCCGGCGGTGGTTGTGGAGGTGGAGGTGTAGGAGTACGATCACGATGATGACGTCGTCCTGGAGATCGATCACGATGTCTACGTGGAGGCATCCTATCAATAAATAGTAAAAATGCGTGCTATTTTTAGTTTATGCATGTTAATGCAAATAATTCAATCAAAATTCAAAATTTAAATCAATTAAGCACAAAAGAGATGCATATGCAACACATTGTCAAGTAGTCCCTAAGCCGAACGACCTAGACTGACTCACACGACACGAAAGCACGGGTTTTGCAACCCTAAGCTCTGATACCACTTAAGGATGTAACACCCGAGCGCAAGGTGTCACATCCCCCGCACCGAGACCTGACCCGAATATGAAATGGACGATCCATACCCGAGCTAGATCACGACGAACAGGGACAAACACATACTCTTAGCTAGGCGGGCTAGCCCTTAAACCATAAAGTCAGCGTAAAACATTAAAGCGGAAGCAATAAACGAACCTACATCATATATATATACAATGAGTGTCACAACTCGAAAAATAAGTCACATACATCATCAATTGCCATCACGACTCGAACAAGTACGCTCCAATATAACAATATTCATATACAAATATCAAAAGTAAGAGTATGCAAGTGTAAGACCCAAAAGTACAGATCTATGGACGAATGCAAGACCTAGGACTCGTATTCCCGTCTAGCTCCCTGACACCTGCACGACACAGCTGAAAACCAAACGGGTTCAGTCCAAAAGGGACTGGTGGGTATAAAAACAGGGCATATATATAATATATGACGGTAATTAAACATTCACATGCAGGTTATAATCCCAAGTGAAGTTTTTAAAGAATTTCCCAAGTGGGTGAATAGAAATCGTCAAAAGGGATTATAACGAATCATTAACATTAGGTCATTATTGGCCCGGCGAGTGGGCGTGCATTATCTCCAACCAACACCTTGTGTAATCATTTAAACATTCATTCATTCATTCTTTTCATGCAAATCATTCTTTTGTGCACAATCATTAACATTTACACCTTCTTCCTCCGGGTTGGGGGTAGGTTTGCAAGGCCCGACCACCCATTCATTGACCAAAAGGGGTTACATGACTCCCTAGATGGCGCTCAGCGTCCATTCCTCGCTAACTCCTAATGAGGTCCGGTTACGCTGTTCATTGGTGGAACTAGTGTGAGGGATCACCATCGGCCCGTGCCTCCCCGGATAGCCACTCACACTAAGTCCCTGGGCCCCATTCGTGCATTTGTTCATTTCTCGCCAAAATATTAGGTAGGGTTCATAAAATAAGGCTTTACGTTGAAAACATTTACTCTTTAAAACGACTCTATATATATATATAATTTTGGTCGAAAACTTTCACATTGAAGGTATATATAGGGTCTTATATCTACATAGAAGAGAAACCCACCTTAAACCGCAAAAAGGAGAAAACACGAGCCTCACGGATCGGCGTCGTCTCCAACTGAAACAAAATCTGTGCAAGAAAGGTTGAAGTGAGACTCAATATCACCAAATAAGACGCTCGGCAATGTAATGCTCAAGAGGTAAATATGTACAAGATAAGATTATGTTATGAAAATGTTCATGTGTACTATTAAGGAATTTAAATCATATATTCAAGTCATTCGATCATTCATTCGAATTCACAATCCCACATTTTCAATCAAATCAATCGAAATAATATTTAATATTCACTAAACATATATAAATATGTAATTATATTACATTATATTATATATATATATATATATATATATATATATATATATATAACACATGCACGTACAGTAGCATGCAACCACAAAATGCATGAAATCAAAAGGTGACACGCCCGTGTCACCATTATACAATAAGCCGTGACACCCCCGTGTCTCAGTACAGCGGATAATATGCATGAAAATAGAAGGTGACACGCCCGTGTCACCATTACAAAGCAAACCGTGACACCCCCGTGTTATGGTACAGCAGAACCAGACCGTCATGCACCCCCGTGTCATGCTGAAGAAGGAAAAGGTGACACGCCCGTGTCACGTACACAGCAGAGAAAAACAGAGCACACAGCTGAACAATAACGCACCAAAACCCAATCACCCAAAAATGGATCAAACTCACGTTTAAATGCTCAAATATCATGATATACACCTACTAACATACATATGGATCAATAACAATTCATAAGAACACATTTTTCCACATTAGATCATCAAGAATTCTTAAAATGAAGCCCATATCATCAATCATGCTCCAAGTCCATAAATCTCAAGATAAATGCATATAACTTAAGCTCAAAGTTCCTAAACATATTTCCAATAACAAATACATACATTAACCAATATATAGCAAAGCCCTATCTATACCATAAATTCAAGAAAATCACCAAAGTTCCAAAATTACCTCAAATGCAAGAAATGGATGCTAAGATGAAGTGATGATGTTGGTGATGCTTGAATGATCACAAATCCCACAAATATGAAGCTTGAAAGATGAAATCTCCCTACACTTTGGCAAGGGTTTTGGTTCGGTTGGCAAGGGAAGCAAGAGCAAATGTGTATGTAATGTTTTTATAAATGAGAAGCAAATGGTACGTGATTGCTGCTAAGAGGAAGAAAGAAATGGCCAATTTGCTATTAAGTCCTCCCATTAATTAAGTCATGCAATTAGGTTCAATTCCATAACAAATGAGCAATTAAGTCCAATGCAATTAAGTCCCAAAATTCATGAAAATGAACAAGTAAGGCCATAAAAGAATTAAATCACGTTCGGGAAGTTAATTCACGTTGCAATCAAGTTCGATTTATGCAATAAATATCAATTTGATATGAATTTCACAAAAATACTTAATATTAAATAACTTAGGATATAATCATTAACTTAATTAACATTATTAACATCTAATGTATTTAAAATAAAATTAACTATATAAACACATAAAAATAATTATTTCGCGCAATTTGGTAAACACTTACGTCATACCTGTACCGCCGTATTATCGGGGCGTCACAAACCCTGACCTGCCAGGAGGTTTGGTAGGAAGATGGGAACCTGAGGGTTTGAGTGTTCATGCTCCCCTCGTTTGTATTGATGGTTAGGGTCGTGCAACCCTTCCATCACTGAGAAGGAGGTATGTATGATATGTATGCTATGTTATGATTTCATTTGTTATGTATAGATTTGTTATATATGATTAGTTGGAGGAGTCTAGGATGGGATTAGGTACTCGGACCCGCTGAGTTATGTATGTATGCTCTGTTAAAGTTCGTGACACGGGGATAGACACATAATTAAGATAAAATATGACGCTTTTGGACCTATAAGCTAAAATATGTTTTGATAAGATTTGATTTGATAAGGTACATTTTGGTATGTTTCGTATGTATAGATTTGTTAAGTTATGTTTTTATCTGTTTTGATAAGAAACCCCTATATGTATGTATCACGGTCAAATGTTTTAGTGTGCAAAAACTATACCGGAGTTCACGAACATTGTATGTTATACGTGTTTTTCTCTATCAGTATATAGCATGTGTGGGTAGCCCCTCACCCAGTCCGTGTGACTGACCCCTCTCCCCCTTTTGTTTTTAGTGTGCAGGTGTCACGTGGAGTTGAGCTAGGCGGCGTGTCGAGTCTTTGGAGTCTGTCGTGTCTTTCATTTGTTCGAGTCTGTTGCATTTCATACGATTTGAATTCTATATAAGTATGTTAGTATGTTTTAGTAAGCATGATTGTTTTATATATATTTGATTTCGGGATAGGCTTCTAGGAAACAGCTTGAACCGTTTGTATTTATGATTTATGTTATTCTTTCGGGATTAGGTATCTATGCTAGTTGAACCCATCACCTGCTGCTTGTAATTTAAATTTGAATGTATGAGTTACTTTCGCATATGCACTTGTGTTGCGTTTTGTTTGAGTTGCAGGGTCTACGTCCCGCCTAGCTTAGCTGTGTTTGTCGGTCTCTCGTTCGCCTCTGCTTGGTTCATGTATGGGTTTACCATCTCGGATGTGGATTGGGCTTAGGTGCGAGGGATGTGGTGACCCACCGTACGGGGTGCTACAATACTCATACTCGTAACATATTCAGAACTCTGGCATGATCATATCCTAATATATTCATAATCCTAGCATATCAAATTCTTAAGATAATCATATTCCTAATCCTAATCATACCATAACAAATTTACATATTCTAGTACCTAGCACATCATGTTCTATAGCATATAACATAATCATACTTACGTATACATAGGGCTTATATTCACATGCATTCATATCGGGCACATTTCATTAGGGTTTAACTATAACCTAACCTCACCTTACACTGACGAATCGGGCAAAGAGAACAAGACCAATGCCTACGGAGCAACCTCGCCACCAAAGGGATACTCCTCTGAACAAGACAAACATTACAAAACATGCTTAGACTCAATCATGAACCATACAAACGCACGGCAAATGCATATGGATGTGAATGATGCAATGCAAGCCACAAACGTTCAAACTTAGACACATCGAAGCAATTACCATTGTTACAATTTCCTTTCAGGCCATATAATTAATTCTTGAATTAATTATATTGTGGCTTTATATTAATTCACTAATTAATTACATTTGGGTTAATTAATTCTCCAATTAGTTAACACATGGTCCAATTTCTCAATTGGAGCTACGTGTTCCAAACGTGCTCTCCACTCCCACACGTGTGGTCTTGTTTCGATCAATTAATTGATCAAACGACCATAGTCTAGTAACAGGTGTGTGACCCTAACCCGAAATGTCAATGTATATTCGAAAGAACCTTTCAATCAATAACATTATGTGGGATACAATTGTGACACCCCGATCTTCTCGACAATCCAAATATGACGTCACTAGAGAGTTTAATTCAGTAACTTTATGGATTATATGTTATTCGGATGCCTTACGTGTCAATTTGTAATTTATTTTAATTATGTACGCAATTGAATTTAATAAATTACACTTGGACTCAATCGTCTAATATTTGCAAATTAGGCACCTAATTGTAGTTAGGGTGTTTTTAGCCCTCGTGGCTACCTTGAGCTCGGGAATTCGAATTCAAATTCTAACCTTATCATTGAGTTCGTTTCGATGATCCGGATTCAGCGAAATTAACCTTTTAATTTTCTAAAGCAATTTGATTGCCCTACCGTTTTGTAATTCGATTCGTTTGGACCGCATACCGTTCGAACCTACCTGTTTCTTGGCCTTAAGTGGACCGAACCACCCTCCTCTCCCTCATTTGCATCATCTCGGTCCAAGGAAGAAAGGAGAAGAGAATTAGATACTATTTACCCCAAACTTTGAGCTCAAGTTCCAGGCTTGCTCGCTCGCCCAATCGAAGATCCAAAGTAAGTATTGTATTCCTCTCTCCGAGGGCTTCGTTTTCCCCCGATTGAATCTTATTTTACGAGCTTGATTTCTTACTTTCTTAAAGATGATGAATAGTGCTAGATTCCGGGTTTAATGTGTTTAAACTCGTTTCGTGAGCTCTTACTTGCAAATATGTGATCTACGTGTCGTATGTGACTTGTGGTATGATTTTTGGGTGATTCAGGGTTATGATGTGGGGGGGTGTGTGTGTGTTTGGTGTTGTGGTTCCGCCATTAATGGCAAAACTTGGAGGTGCTCCCAGGGGAATGACATGCCTGTGTCGTCACCTACGCCTTGCGAGTGACACGCCTGTGTCCCCTTTTGTTCTTAGAAGGAGACACGCCCTTGTCTCCCCTGTTTTGCTCGGCGTCTGTACTGAGACACGCCCGTGTCTCAGTTTCCTATTGAAGGGAGACAAGCCTTTGTCTACCCCTCTACGTGTGTGTTTTGTATCGGTTTGTGCGATTTTATCTTATATGTTTGTTATACGGTTTTATCCCTCCCCGGTCATGATCCTAACTTGACGTATGTTATGATATAAATATGAGTTTTCGTAATTAGATACGTTATATAATTATATGAATTGTTTTTGGTACTAAAACGTGTTATGTGTTCTTAAAGGACTAAGTGCGATTAATTGCGTTAATTGTGCATATGAACATGTTTTAATTTGTTTTATGCATATATTAAGTTAGAATACGCCTTCCTTTGCATGGAAATGATTTGAATATGAACTTTACTAAAGTATGCATCACTTGAGTGTCAATGCATATGTCGTGCATCTATGTGGTTCATCATTGAGTCTAAATCTTGTCTTATGTCTTCAGCTTGTTCAGGTGCACCTGGGGCGGTGTCTCGTTCGCCGTGTTGATCCCGGGATGTATCAACCCTCGTGTTCATTTTCCGTCGGTGTAAGGTGAGGTTAGGTTATAGTTAAACCCTATGAAACATGCTTATTTCTTATGCATGCGAACTATAACCTTAAGTATAAGTAAATATGTACGAGATATGTACATTTATGAATTTGCTATGAGTTTGCAAGTATGATACGCTATGTACAAGCCTAAGTACGCTTGTTCTGATTTGGTATGATTTGTTATGTTTTTCAACATTAACTATGCTTCAAACCGTGTGCCTCTTATGATCCCAGTGCTATATGCTATGGATATATATGGATTTAACACGGAGAGGTATGTAAAGCATAGTAGTTGCAAGGTAAGGTATGTTATGTAAGTTTTGATATGTTATGTTCTATAGCGGGGTATGATATGCTTTGGTATGCTCTGTTATGTTATGATGGGCCCCAAAGTCTACGAGTCAGGACACCTAGGACGGTAAACGGCCATCGGGATAAGCCTGAGCATGGCCTCCACTATAATAGGACTAACTCGGAACCCGCCAGGAGGTTTGGTTGGGGGATAGGACCCTGACGGTTGAGTATGCGCGCTCCCCTCGTTTGTATGGATGGTTAGAGTCGAGCAACCCTTCCATCACCAGAGAAGGAGGTATGTATGTTATGTATGTTTTGTTTTGATATGTTCTGATATGATATGTTATATCTGAGGAGCCCAGGATGGGATTTCGTACTCGTACCCGATGAGTTATGTTTGTATGCTCTAATAAGTTCGTGAAACGGGGATAGACTCTTGATTAAGTTAAAATATGGATCTTTTGAAAGTAAGTTAAGGTTCGATATGTTTTGATGAGATTTGATACGTTAAGATTTGTTATGATATGTTTGTTACGTAAGAATTGGATAAGTTTTGATTTGTTCCGTTTTGATTAAAACCCCTATATGTATGTATCACCAGCAAATGTTTTATTGTGCAAAACCTATCCCTGAGTTCACGAACATTGTGATTTGTACATGCTTTGCTCCTTATACGTATGTAGCATGTGTAAGTAACCCCTCACTCAGTCCGTGTGACTGACCCCTCTCCCCTTTGTTTTTAGCGTGCAGGTACCTCTTGGAGTTCGAGTTAGACGGCGTGTGTCGAGTCCTTGGAGTTTGTCGTATCCTTTGTTCTTTTGGGTCTGTTGCATTTCATACGATTTGAATTTTGTATTAACATATTAGTATGTCAATGTAAGCATTGGTTATTTTACGTATTTGAATTTCGTGACCGGCTTCTAGGGACAGATTGGACAGATTTGAACCCGTCTGTATTTATGACTTGTGTTAATATTCAGGATTAGGTATCTATGAGAGTTGAACCCGTCACCTGTTGCTTGTACTTTATTATTTGATGGATTGATTAGCTTCCGCATACGCATTTGTTTACGAGCTTTGTTTGAGTTGCAGGGTCTACGTTGCACCTAGCTTTGGTGTGTGTCTGTCTATCTCTCGTTTGCCTCTGCTTGGTTCATGTATAGGTTTCCCATCTCGTATGTGGTCATGTACCGGTCCCTATTCTTTTAAATATTTAACAGAAAAGGGATCATTTTGTAATTAGGCCTAACCTCAGTGACCTGTATGTAATTATCCCTAATTATTATAACATGTTACATGTTACATTTTAATTATTTTATGATCATACTTAGGTGACTTAATTTGTTACCTAATTTAACTTGATTTGTTACATGTTCTTTGATGGTAAATAATTAGAATTTTAACCTATAGTTTAATTGTTACATGTTCAATTAATTCCCTAACCAATTGATATAGGTTGTGATATACATATTTTTGTATAAATGCTATATAAATAGCATATTTCCAAATAGTGACTTTTTACCTTTGACTTTTGACTTTTGCCCGTTGAATTCGACTCCCAGCTTTGTCTTTTAACTAAAAGAATCGTAAGAGAAGGATTCAACGGTCAAAACCTTTTCTGAAAATTCTCAAAATCGGGGATCAAATTAGCTTTCAATGTACAAGTTCCTTTTCTAATTAAGGTTGTTTTAAAACCCTAAGAATAAATCCTTAAGCCCTTGATACGAGATTTCAAGTGAGACTAATCTTATACTCGAATCCTTTCTTCGGAAAAAGATATTCCTTGTTAAAGTTTTATGCTTTCTTGTCAATCTTGTGATTCAATACTTGAATTTCATCACTCAGTCATGCATCATTAACCCTGTTTAGGACTTAGTTCCTTAAGCTCATAGAAGTGTGTCTGTAGCACCCCAAACGGTGGGCACCACATCCCCCACTCTAAGACCCGACAGGTGTTTGAAATGGAAAGTCCACAAACGCACCAAGTCATAGCAAACTGAAGACAAAAAAAATCTCACCTACGCTGGGTGGTCTAGACCCTAATACAAAGTACGCAACAAACAAAATACAAATGCGGAAGCGAAAGGATCTCATACAAACAATCATCGAGCATAATCTATACAAATTATACAAATACTTGTCCACCACGAGCCAAATTAATCAAACAATAATCCAAAGCCAAAGTCACAAGAATAATTGAACTTACAAAGCGTAAATCGAAGATGGAAGTGTATGCAAAACTCGAGCTACACAACAAAAGATGACTCAAATATACACCGCCACCTAGCTCGAACCTCAACCTGCACCTGCGACTCAAGAGAACAAGGGGAAAAAAGATACAACGAGGAAGGATCACTCCTAATGACTAGTGAGGGGGCTAACACACACACCCATACATATACAGATGAGCAAAGCATATATCAAATCCAAAAAGCTCATGAACCGGGGCATGGTGTTTGCAGTCTAAAACATTTTCTCATGATAATAGATATATAAGAGAGTGTTTAGGACCGAAAGCCAAATCAACGAATTCCAGTAATTAAGAATCCATTCTAGTTTCACGAACCCAAATTCAAATTCAAACTAACTCGTCGAGTATGAGTTCTCCATCCAAACTCCTCAAATTCAATCTTACTCAAAATAAATCCAAACAAACAAACCAACCCTCTTCCAAATGATAGAAAGGGAAAGCCTTTCCCTCTCTCTCAGCTCAAGAAAACTTACCATCCCCTCGTCCTCCCGAGGTTGGGAAAGCTCTCTCAAAAGGAAATGTGCACAGGAGGTGCATCCGGCGACCCCATGACCATCCCGGTTGCTCCTTACCCACCAAATGTTCGGGCCCTCAAACAAAGTCCAAAGTCAAACATACCAAACTTTTCATTCAAAGTCAAAGTCTACTACAAACATCCACACACCAAAGAAACAAGGAAAACCTTCATAAAAATCCACGGCCCTAGATTTTTGACTCACAAAAATCCACGACCGTGGGAAACCTTCCAACGATTCAGGGTACAATCCACGACCCTGGATTTTTCCTTCATAAAAATCTACGGCCGTGGATCTTGCTGCAGTAGCGAAAATCAGCAACATCGCAGTAGCAACAAAGAAATAATTAGTGTAGCACCTGGAACGCTAGGTAGCCACATCCCCCGCACTATAGTTCAATCCACATATGGAACGAGCACCCATACATGAACCAAGCCTATAGGGAAAGGGAGAGAATAAAAAAAAATGACACTCTAGCTAGGCGGGACTAACCCTCAATCAATACCAACATGCAAAATCAATAAACGCAAGCATGATAATTTACATTCACTTCACTAAAATCATTCAAGTCCATGACCAAGACTTTTATTCATATACCATATCAATTATCCATAAACAATTTATAATATACATAAGTACCAAAACCGTTCATAAGTAATAGAAATGCATCAATAATTTACATGAGCTATAATGGACCCAAAATGAAAGACTCAAATCCCACCAAGCCCGCACCCTGCAAGACCTGAAAATGTGAGGTGTCAGTCTAAGAACGACTGTGTGAGGGGTTTATAAATATAAGCTCAATTACCAAGCAAGCCATAATCTCGGGTAAGATTTTATAAAAGAAGACAATATAAGTTCAAGAATAGAATACTTTCTTGCCTGAGATTACAACTAGTCCAATTTACAATTCAATTCAATCAATCAGTGGCCCGAATAGTGAAGGCTAATGTCCAATGTTTCTCCAACCATGTACAATGATTCAATTGTCCAATGATTAGGTGATCAAGCAATCAATTATAGTGCAAAATTAGCAATTTCAATAACCCTTTCTTCCTCAGGTTGATGGTGGGTTTGCAAGGCCCAATCATCCAATCAGATGAGGGGAGCGCGAACACTCAAACCCTCGAGTTCTCATCATCCAACCAAACCTCCTGGTGGACTCAAAGTTCATCCCCACGATGTGAGGGAGTGCAAGAGTTACCCGTCAGCGCTTGCTTTCCCGGTTGGCTCAAGACACTACCCTCGGGCCCATAGTGAACAATCATAATACTCGCCCAATACACGATCAATCAATCAATCGGTACAATTCAGTTCAGTAACAGTAACAGTAATAGTAATTCAGTACAATAGTAGTGATTCAGTTGGAAATCATTTGAGGTTTATGGAAAACTATATATATATAGGTATACATTTTGGCCGAAGTCCACATAAGGGTTGTACGGGTTCTATATAACTAGAAATTAAACCTCACCTGACGAGCGACGAAACAAGATAAGGATACAAGAAAGTGCCCAAACGATCAATGATCTCCGCCCTGGAGAAAAACTGGATAAGAAAGGAAATAACGGGAACTCGTGAGACGAGACTCAATATGAGACCAAGTATGACGCACAACCATGCTCATGTAAATAAATAAACTAGCAATCAAGTAAAAATTAGCATGTATGAAAACAAATTAACACCTAAGATGTGAAATTAATCTCAAGGAGTCGTGTATACATATTATTCAATTATTTCAAGTTCAATTCATATAGAACATGGAGTCACACAATCATGTTTGAGCAATTAAGTACCAAGAAGTGTCACATAGGGAATAATTATCAATTAACCAAGTATATATATCATATAATTCACATGTGGGAGCCAAGAGAGTGAAAGGAACGCAAGAAGAGAGGTTTTGGTGAAGTTGGGCAAAACCCGACAATATTCGAAAACGTACACACTGTAGGAAAACTGGAATATCTTGAGTTCTCGAAGTTGGAATTCAATTTTTCTTATTGAGTATGAAACTAGACACAAAGACCTTTCCGGTGATATATGGTTCATTTTCTAGTTCAAAGCGAGGTGCAAATGGCGTAGGCCCGAAGTTGGATGTAAGCAGTTTTTTGTTAAAGTGGCGACACCAAAAAGAATTGATCATATCTCACAAACTAGAAAATATATTGAGTTGATTCTAATTGGAGAATGTTCTAGACTTCAAGAGTTTCCGTGGGTTCAAAAATCAGGTCAATCGGAGTTCGGAAGAGGGTGTCGCGGCCGTGACAAAATTGCATAGAAAAGCAGTCCCGACAGCAAAGGAAAAATGGCCAGTTCTCGAGCTGTTAGTCGCGGCCGCGACCAAAAATGGTCACGAAATGGTCGCGGGCGCGACCCCCAATTCCAGTAGTACCGAAAGGCTTCGGGAATACAGGGCCAGGCTCAATTTTTGGCTCCCAAGCCTTCCCACATCAAACCAATGCAAGAATTCAACTCAAAACTATCATATAACTCATATATATCCATTACGCATCAATTAATCCATGGAAACATGCATAAATCATCAAGAACTCATCAATCAAAACCCATATAATTTTATGCCATCAACTTCTCCTTTTCTTCAAGAATTCATGCAAGCTTTCAAGTATAATGATCAAGATCATGCTTCTAACTACATATAACGAAGGAATTACTTCAAAATTCTCAAACCCTAACTTCATATATGAACTCAAGAATTCAATTAAATTCCCAACTCTACCTTAATGAAAGAAAGAAAGGAGAATTGATGATATGATGATGATGCTTCCAACTTATGCAACTTCTTCCTTGAATTAAAGCTTGGAATTTGAGATGAAATCTTCCTTTCCTCCTTGGTGTGATATACCGTGATTTAGGGTGTGTGTGTGTGTGGGAATTTTGATGAAATAAAATGATGTAATGGAAGGAATGAGATAATATGCCAAAGTCTTGCAAGAAATGGGATGAGAAGGCACAGTTTGCACTTAAGTCCCTAAGCTATATAGGTCATGCAATTAGGTATGTATATGTGTATGTATATAATTAAATGAGTCAAGATATATATATATATATATATATATATATATATATAGCTCTAAAAGAATATGATGAAATGGAGTTGAATATATATATATATACATATTATGCTAAATTACTTGAATCAGGTTCGGAGAATTAAATACAAACTCATGTAATTGAATTCACGAAGTTATAATTTAAATCAAAATTGCAAGTATTCAAATCATGGAAATTAAATAGCGCTAATCAAATGAATATGAATCATGCCAAAAATTATAAATTGATAAAATTTTATGTAAACACTTAGTAATATAATTCACAAATATCATGAAATACATAATTTGAAAACTGGGGCGTTACAATTCCCTCCCCCTTAAGAGGACCTGGTCCCCAGGTCCACTCTCGAGTTCGGAACTTAAAACAACAATGAGAGAGCTCCGTCTCTCAAACAAGCAATGAGACCACCCCGTCTCTCAAGCAAGCAATGAGAGAACCTCGTCTCCCCAACAAGCAATGATAGAACCCCGTCTCTCACTCACACAAAATAACAACTCAAGAGAACAATTATAAACACATTTATATAGTTATCACATAAGAAGCAAGTAGAGCAAGATCAATTACATCAATCCCCGATCATTTAAAAACAACTTGCAATTAACAAGGAATTATATACGTCAATAATGCAATTCCATGATACACATGCTACGCATGGTTAAGTGTACCGTTCATCGTTGCTTTAGCAAACGTCTATAGTGGTAATCCGTTTCAACTCTGGATTTGATGTTGGAGGTTCTTTTGCCTATGGTGTCCTGCCGGAAAATGCCCGACGTACTCAATACTTCCATGATTACTCGGCCTTCATTCTACAATTGATTCCCTTATCTTTACTAGCCATCACAATCCGTTACTCCGCTCTTGAGTGTGTGCTCGCCTGTAACCTAATTAACTCGTTTCTCATTACAAATGGTACCCGGTTCCTTAATTACTTGATCTAATCATTATTACTCGAATCATAGTCCTCAATCCTGATAGTGTTTCCAGTTCATTATGGAAAACAACCGACAATCCGTATTCTCTTTTGTTTAAACTATGTATTCCTTCCTGGGTATTCCACTTCCCCGCTCGGTTAAATTAACTCTTACTTTGTTCATCACAAAATGTGATAATTTGATCGGCATCACCTATTCGATGCCTTCCCTTACTAAACCCTTCTCGAATACTTAACTTTAACTCTTGATGCGCTTACCACTTCCAATATTATTCTGGAAGTTTTACCCCATCTTATCCATTAAGTTTTCAACTCTTTGAATCTGTATCTTCATCTATCAAGGCACTTGTTGTTAAGAATAGTACCGTAGAAAGCCGATTGTATATCCGCTTTGTGCTTTTCCTTATTGTAATCACAGACAATCTTTGAATAAAATAACGTATTGAGGCAACACTTCTTTATATGCTCTTGTTTGGTATGCGTTTACTTTAGTTGTGCATGTATGAGAACTCCCCTAATCCTGATGACTTTAGGACTCTACCATTTAGGTGAAATGGTTCATGAAACGAGCCCTATATCACATAAGTCATGATTAGTAAAATGCTCCAAGCCGATGAGTCCTACAGACTGTGGGAGTGTCAACCTGACTCCTCTAAGGCTTGCTTGTGGGATCACGCCCATAAGAAGGACCACCTTATTTCATGGAGGTGCAAAGTGTATAGTTGATACGTGCGTAATACATGAGGGTGCTTACTTTAATAAGTAAGTTCACTGAGGTGCCCTGTGTGAGAAGATTCCTAAATGGGAAAGAAAGTTTGTATTTCAGGAAATGGAAACTTCCAGATTAGGAAATATCTCACGAGTCATTGATGTGATCAATTGATCCTTAAGACTTGAGGTTCCTTGTCACTTTATGAGTTAACTCTGTAGTCTTAGGTATAAGCTTTAAAGGGTGTCGCCTTAGACAACTGATTCAAGGCTTATGCTGGGGCTGCACAAGTGATTCATGAAAGTGAATTAGAATCAAGAAATGACCTACACTTGCATTTGCAAGGTGATCTCTTATTGTGTAAGTCATTCATATGCCATATGGAGTCCTTGGCCAAGGCAGTAGATCAAGACATCAAGAAAAGGGTTTCTTGGATTGAGATCAAATGGATATGAAATGAACTTAGCTTTAAGATCGGATTATTAGGGTTCTGATTATTCCTTTACCCTAGATCTTGGTTGAGAGATAGTAAGTAGGAAGAATGTATCTCACATGAATCAATGACTTAAAGGTTCTGTCGAATCTCAACATTCCAATTCAGCTAGGGGTTAAACAGCTATTGCTAGACTATGGTCGTTTAATCTGTGCACTGATTAATTAATTAGTGAATTAATTAATTAGGTTCACTACTAATTGAATTGAAAACCTAGAGGGTCACACAGAACAACTTGGTTACATGAGTTGAGGCTTTAAAATGATTAAACGAGTTAATCGGGCCGAGAGGGTTCCACACATGTGAAACCACATGTGTGGGTCACGTGAGGGACACGTGTCATTATGACATGTGTCTCACGTGAATATATATATATTGTATATATATATTAAATAATTAATTTTTTAATTATTTAATAGACTTTGGTTTAATTTTGAATTAAAAAGAAAGTCTAATTTCGGAGAAAAATAATCTAGTTAATTAATTAGATAAAATAAGTTATTTATTTTAAATAAATAAAGTATAAAATTATCCAAAAATAGTTTGGATATTTTAGCTCTCTTGAAAGTTGATTTGAATTTGAATTCAAAGTCAAAGTCAAAATTACTTGATGATCAAGTAATAGGAGAGAGGGACCAAATCCTTAGTCCATGAGGACTAGGAATTTCGGCCACTCCATTCTTATAAATAGGGGAGCTCGAGTTGCGAGAAGAGCGTTGTTGGGTGGCTTGAAACGCTTCAAGAAAGACAATTAAGAAAGTAAGTTTCTAATTCCTTCGAATTTGGATACACGATTACGAGTCCAAGATCCTTTTGTTGGAAAAATTTTAAATTTTCGCTGCTTTCTGATTCGTGTTTTCCATCAAGTGGTATCAGAGCCACCTCGTTAATCGTGTTTCTGATTCGTCTCAATTATACTGAATTTGGTAGAAATTCTTAGGCTTGACGCGATTGAGTATTTGTAATTGTTTTAGAGACCCTGAATTACGAAACTTTATTTTTTCCTGAAAGTTTCTGAAAATTGGTTTATACAAAATTTAATTTTTGGAAAAACTATTTTAGATTTGAAACTGTATAAACTGTTTTTGGATTTCTTGGATTGGTTTTGCTTTTGAACAAAAACACGAAACGGAAACCCGGATTACGACGAACATGCGAAACCCCGCGCGCGAAGGCATCGCGCGCGGGAGCTTCGCGTTCTGCCGCCGCCTCTCCAAGGCGCGTGCATGGGCGACACCGCCCAGTACCCTCCAGCAACCGCGCAGGAGGCCTTCCAAACGCGCCTAGGCGTGCCCGCCCGAGATCGCCCAGAAGCTGGGCGATAGGACCGCGCGCGCACTCGCGCGGCCTTGGCCGCGCTGTGCGTGCGGTCCCTTTCGTGTACGGCCTCGTTTTTTCATAATCCTTTTCATTTATCGTGCAATCCAGTCCCAATTTTTTATTTTAATTTTAAAATTTTATTTTATGAATATTTATTTTAATTTTTGAATAAAACTTAAAATTGGAATTGTTTGAGAAATAGAAACGGTTTATATTTTGGGAAATTACATCTTTGATAAAATTATTAATTTTCAGAAATTAATTGGAATTTTATTTGTTTTGTTAATTTGGGATTTATTGAAAACTTTTATAAATAAGACTCGCATCAAGTCGTGTTTTAAGTCATTAGGACTTGAAACGGGAATTTTAATTTATTGGCTAAATTTAAATTCTCGCAAAAGCATGTTAGGTGATCATGGGTTTAGACTTACGTATGGTTTTAATTTATGCACATGGATGGTTTAAATTGGGGTTGGAGCCCTATAATTGCGTTTTTCAATTGAGGTTGGAGCCTCACTTATGTGCGTACTGTTATGTGATTTATTATGTGGCTTTCCATATTACTGTTTTTGAGGCCGGGGTATGCCCCGTGTAATTTTCTAAGGCCAATATGTAGATTGAGCCTTATTACTTTATGTCTTTTTCTTTTTATTGTAATTTGAGAGTAGAGATAGGTGGTGAGGTTTTATTTTCATTTTGGAGACAATGCACCCATGGAGTAAGATGGACCACATTCAAGTAGCAAGGAGGCCATAAGTGAAGACCCCTCAAAATGTTAGGGAGGGGAATCTCAATTGTAAAAATGTAATAGAGATAGGGCTCGTATTTTGTTACCGCTTTCCCTTATGTGATTTAAACTGTTTATGTGGCATGTATGTTAGAACTTGTGATTGTGGAGTGGCTCCCACATATGACGCATAAGATAGGTAGAACCCATGATCATTACATGTTAGTATCATGCTAGGACATGTTATCTGTTTATGTGCTTGTTTGAAATGCATTTAAGTGTACTTGCATTAATCAAGGCTAATAAAATTGGATAACATATATGTTGGTGAAGTCGAACCGGACAACTCTCCGGTTGATTCGAAAATCCCTTTAAATATTAAGCTAATGTCGAACAAATAGGTGTTTAATTCGAGATGCAAATTTTGAATTAAATTCCTAGCATTCCATCAATAGGTTTTAAGTTTAGTAAGTGAAGCTAGTTATTGTCCACGAGTCGTGGGATAGCTAGTGGAGCTTATTAGTTCTTAGTTACCTAATTGATCATTTTAAATGATCAATATTTCGTGATCAATTTTGGCAAGGGCGATGTCCGCGAGTCGTGGGTCATTCGAACTAAGTTTTGATCATGATCTTATGATTCATGGGTCTAGCTTAACGCCTAAGTAAATATGGATGTCGCACGAGTCGTGGGTCCATATTGAAAGATAGGTGATGCAAAAATAATTACTAAGAGTTCTAAAGGTGTTAGAATTGGTAGGTTGTACCTACCTAGGGTTTTACTTAGAATGTCCGCGAGTCGTGGGTTCGAGGTAAAATGCCTAGGATCTTAGTACCCATTGGGAAACGTGTTCCTCTTAGATCTTTGGGAATTATAGATCTTTGAAAAACAGTGGGAGCTACATTTGGTTAAAGACCTTATCTTTTGTATATCGTTATAATTCAGCATGCTCACTAGTTCTCTGCTTTACCATTTAGGTCGTAGATTCTGTTATTCTCTACGTGTTTTGAAATGGCAACCAAAAACCCTCTTGTATCGATCCTCGAGTCAAACAAGTTGACTGGTCCCAACTATTCTGATTGGCTGAGGAATCTAAAAATCATTTTAGATTCTGAGAAGAGAACTTATGTTCTCTTCGAAGGGGAGCCTAGTCCCGAAAGGGAGGCTCCCACTCGGGCCGAGCGGGAAGCGATCCAGAAGTGGAAGGATGATAATCTCCAAGCCCGTTGCCTTATGTTGGCTAACATGTCTCCAGACTTGCAAAGGCAACATGAGGCCATGGAATTTGCTTGGGAGATTTACGACCACTTAGAGCAACTTTACCGCCCTCATGAACGTGTTACAAGGTATAACACTTCAAAGGAATTGTTCCACTTGAGAATGAGGGAAGGTTCTAGTGTCCATGAGTATGGACTCAAGTTTCTCGCCCTTACTGAGAAACTTGCTTCCATGGACATGCCACTGAAAGATGAGCTTTGAGTGGACTTGTTGCTAGCCTCGCTCCCACCATCATTCAACCCATTTGTCCTTAACTTCAATATGAATCATCTTGGTGCTACTGTAGCTGAACTAATTCTTCAGCTTGTGACTGCTGAAAGCACGATCAACAAGGACAATAAGGTTTTGATGGTGAATGCTCCATCTTCCTCTTCTGGGCTTTCTAAAGGTAAGGGCAAGAAAGCCCAAAAGAAGAAGAAGAAACCCCTTAGGCCCACTGGTGGCGTTTCGAAGGGGAAGGCCCAAAAGAAGAAGCGTGATCAGAAAGAGGATGTTTGCTTCCATTGTGGCAAAGCGGGACTGTGACGCCCCGCTTCTCGATCAAGGTAAAGTTTGGTACGAGAGTGCACGATTTACCTTTCCTTGCATGACTTATGTGGATTTATGCCTTAATTTGATAGACATTGGTGCTTATGTGAAAAACATGATTTACATGACTTATGTGGCTATTTGATATGATAAGTATGTGCTCGTATTGTGCTTAAAGAGTTTTGATAGCATGCTTTATGGTTAAACGAAATAATGTGCTTATTTGGATATTAAAGCATAATTTAGGGACTAAATGGTAAATTTATTTTCCAAGCCTGGAACTTGTTAGAACTTAATGAAATTGTGTAGATAATTCGATTACGAGTTCGTGGGTTCTTGAATCGCTCAATTCGGAGTTCGGACGAAGAAGTTATGGCCATTCTACGAAAAGTCAACCGTTTTAAGCCTAAATGTTGACCTGCGACCCAATTTCAATTCTGATCCAATTTGAGATCCAATTTCACTTAAATCCGACCTGTATGACCCGCTCCATGATCCTATTCAGCTGACCCAAATCAGATTATAACACCCTAAACTCATTTTACGATATTTCACAAGAGATTCAAGTTCTCTCTCCCTCACTTTTCTCTCAACCCATTCATCTTCTCTCAAGAACACCTTCAACCATTTTCAAGAGACAAGAGTGGAGACTAAAGCTGGAGATTCAGGACTAAAGAGCAAGATTCCCTCTTCCATTTTCAGCTCTTAAGGTAAGAAATGCTTGAATGCTTATGTGGGTCTTCTTCTTTAAACTTGAAGCTTGAGTTTGAAATCTAGGGTTCTTGGTTAGATGGATTAAATCCGAATTTTATGATGGAAATATGTTTCTTATGATGTTGGGAGTGATTTGATGTAAGAATTTCTTATTTTCATATTCATTTGAAGATTTCACCATTAAAGCACTTTGAAGCTTTTCATAAGAACTTATGCATGTTCATGCCCTAGCTTGTTTTAACTTGATTTGATAATGGATTCATGTTCCTTATGTGCTTTTATGAAGAATAGGATAGGTTTCCTTGAGTTTCATGCTTATTTGAAGAATCCACCATTGATGACCTTTGAAGCTTTCTTGAGAATTCTTGCATGTTTATGTTCTTGTGTGATTTAACTTGATTTGATGATCGATTCTTGTTCCTTGAGAAATTCCATGAAAAATGTGATTAATTCCTTTGAGTTTCTTGCATGGTTGTTGATTTCACCATTGTTATGCTTGAAGCTTTCATGAAACTTGTAGAAGATGAAGTTCTTGTATGAATTGCTAGCTTTCTTGATGTTTATATGTTCCTAAGTGCTTTATTATGTAACTTGATGATTTATGATGCTTATTTGTGGTTTTGGAAGCTTAATTTCATGTTTTGGGGTGTTTAGAACTCATTCCCGTCGAATTCCAAGTGGCTGTCACGTTTTTTTTAAGTTCTGGGCAGAATCCGCTAGGGTGGATTTTTGCAGTGTAAAAAATCCATGGGGGTGGATTTGAGGCAGTAGCTTCTGGACAATCTGCGAGGGTGGATTTTTTGTGAAGGAAAATCCATGGGGGTGGATTTTCCCCAGCCTTGTTTTCTTGATTCGTTTCACTTGTTTTGTTTCTCGTTTGTTCCTTACTTATTTATATTATGTCTCTAATGTATTGTGACCTCGTTATATGTTGTGACATCTCATGTATACCTTATATTATGATCTTTATACCTCAATCATGTTTAAGTTATCTTAATTGACTAAGTTATGCGTTTAATTAAATTGTGTTAAGTATGATTCATATGTCGCTTATTACTTATGACTTGGGAAATTGATATATGACTTATATGATGCAATATGATCATAATTGCCAATCTATACCATCATTGAACATTCCTTGCACACCATTAACATATTTGCATTCATATCCAAGCCGTGCGTCGTCTTGTTGGGTTTCGAGTCGAGTCTTACCTTTGTTGGTACGTTGTCTTGTTAGGTGGTGAGTCTCCGGACGTGTAACCTTCCTTGTTCGTGCTTGATCTTCGAGGTTCTTGGTAAAGGTGAGGAGTTATAATATCAAAATGTTTTCAAAACTGTGGACACATATGGCCTCTCATATTTATTGGTTTTAAACTCCCATTTTCGAAACGTATATGTAGGCATTATAAGCCAAGTTTTGTGAGCTTTGCTCGTATTATGGATATTTGCTTATGGAAAACGGTTTACAAGTAGAATTTGAATTGGTATATGGGATAGGTACCCAAAATGCTATTTTGGAACTTTCATTCGAATATTATATATGTATGTGTGAGTTGTGTAGCGAGGTTATGATGTACCTTGCGAGGACGCTTGCTTGGGGTAATCGAAATTGAGCTCGGGGATGGAGGTGAGAGATATTCCGGGAAGGCAAGGGCCGACGGATGTCCTTATCCAAAGTTCCCACTGTGGACAAGACTACTAAGACTCCGAGGAGGTTTCGGGGTTGAAGTTTTCTTGGAGAGAGCTAGGTTACATGGACCGAATTCTCCACTCAAAAGGCAAAAGGGATGCTCGGGGGGGGGGGGGGGGGGGGGTGCACTCCCTCGACATCAATGGCGTAAAGGTTGGATTGGTTTGATTTCTTGGTTTGGGAAGATCGGATGGAGTGCTCGTTCTCGCCGAGCCGGTTATGTGTGGTTTATGATCCATATTTTTCTAAAACTTGCATTTACTTTGAAAATAAGTTGGATCATGAACACCTTTGTTTTGAGCATGCATTAAACCCTCTTATATCACTTATATTATGTACACTTCTCCTCACCGGTTCCGTTTGAACTGATCTCCTTTACCTTTCGTGTCCGCAGGTCGTACTTTGGAGTCTTGCTAGGCGGGGTCTTGCTTGAGAGTTGTTGTCGAGTCTAGCTTTACTTGTTGTGTCGTAATATACTTTATGTTTTACGTTCCGCTTTTGGATTTATAGATCCGGCTTGTATGATGAATTATTATGTTAGTTTGGACCGGGTTGGTCGCTAGGTTGATTTTACATTCCGTATTTTGGGCATTTTGTGCTGGACCGTGATGGTCACTTAATTGTTGAATGAATTGACTTATGCACGTATTATGTTTTGATCTAAGCTTCGGCATACTTGTGTTTTTTTTTATTCTCGCTTTGTGAGTCTAGCACCGCCTAGCTAGGTTGTTCGTTTGTCACCGCTTGCTTCGGTCTTAGCGGGTATATGGATAACAATTCTATATACAAGCTAGGTCCGTAGCGCGGGATAGGCGTGGATGCCCTCGCCGGGGCATTACAGGGACATTGGAGGAGAAACTGCCCAGAGTACAAGGCTACTCTAAAGAAAGGTATGTTTCTCGTTGAAATAAATCTTTCTATTAATTCTAGTTCTTGGGTATTTGATACCGGTTGTGGAACTCATATTTGTAATGATGTACAGATGCTAAGTGAAGTCCAACAACTCAAAGAAGGAGAATGTGTCTTGAAGATCGGCGATGGTTCAAACGTTGAAGCTCGAGCTTTAGGCACAATTACATTAGATTTAGGTAGTTTTGAGTTAGTCTTAAATAAAGTCCTTTATGTACCGAGCATTATTCGTAATATAATTTCAATTCCAATTTTTGATTGTGAAGGTTATGAAATTTATATTAAGAATGGTAAATACTTTATCAAACGGAACAACTCTTCCGTTCACATCGGTACTCTAAGTAATGGACTTTATCTAACTCAGAATATCAATATTATGAATATACAACGAGAAACTAAACGTAAGAGAGATGACAAAGTTTCAGCTCCCTTATGGCACGCTAGATTAGGACACATTTCCAAGAATAGAATTAGCAAGATAAACACTTTAGGATCATTTTCTGAAAATGATCTCAAAGAGCTAACTTCTTGCGAATCCTGTCTCAAAGGAAAAATGTCCAAAGTTCCTTTTAAAGGAACTGTGGAACGTGCCACTAAGGTCTTGGATTTGATCCATACTGATGTTTGTGGACCGCTTAGTGTAAGCACTAGAAACAATCATCAGTATTTCATAACCTTTACCGACGACTTTAGTCGATATGGTTATATATACTTAATGAAGTATAAATCTGAAGCTTTTGAGAAATTCTTAGAATTTTAAAAGAAGGTTGAGAACCAAACTGGTCAGAAGATCAAAGTACTTCGATCTGATCGAGGAGGCGAGTATCTTAGTGATGAATTCCTTAATCATCTCAAAGATAATGGGATTATCTCTCAGTGGACTCCTCCGGGAACTCCTTAGCTTAATGGAGTTCCTGAGAGAAGGAATCGAACTCTACTTGATATGGTTCGTTCCATGATGAGTTTTGCTGACTTACCACCTTCTTTCTGGGGTTATGCCTTAGAAAGTGCAGCAAAGATTTTGAATCTAGTTCCCTCTAAGTCAATCCCTAAAACGCCCTATAAAATGTGGCATGGTGAAATCCCTAGTTATTCTTACTTAAGAATTTGGGGTTGTCCTGCATATGTGAAGAGGACAGTGGGAGATAAGTTAGAATCTCGTTCTAACTTATGCTTCTTTGTGGGTTATCCTAAGGAATCCATAGGATACTACTTCTATGATCAATCTGAACAAAAGTTGTTTGTTTCCAGAAATGCCACTTTTCTGGAGGAACTGTTCCTTAAAGAAGAGAAAGGCAAGATCATAGAATTAGAGGAAGTAGAAACTGACCCCACGCCACCCACTGAAGAAACGTCCCCTTCTGGTCAACAACAACCAATCACGAATTTCGATACAAACGTAAATCCTCCTCTAAGGCGTTTTGAATGCACTCCTAGACAGCCGGAGAGATGGTATGGATTCTTCCATGAAATCTCTCAAAAGGATAATGATCCTTTAACATATGAGGAGGCACTTTCATATTCTGACTCTGAACAGTGGATAGAAGCCATGAAATCCGAAATGGATTCCATGAACTCCAACCAAGTTTGGACCTTGGTAGATTTGCCTGATGGGGGCAAACCCATAGGTTGCAAATGGATCTTTAAGAGAAAGCTTGGAGTTGATGGAAGCATTGCAGCCTACAAAGCAAGACTGGTTGCAAAAGGATTCACTCAAAGACCTGGCGTGGACTTTGATGAAACCTTTTCGCCAGTTGCAATGCAAAAGTCTATTCGGATCATGCTTGCCATTACTGCGTATTATGACTACGAGATATGGCAAATGGATGTGAAAACTGCCTTTCTTAATGGTGACATTGATAAAGACATTTATATGGAGCAACCCATAGGTTTCACATTCAGTGGGAGTGAGCAAAAGGTTTGCAAACTCTAAATATCAATCTATGGATTAAAACAGGCTTCTAGGAATTGGAATATTTTGATTTGATGAATCAGTCAAAGCATTTGGCTTCATTCAAATTTTGAATGAATCATGTGTGTATAGAAAGGAATTGGAGACCTCAGTGCAATTCTTAGTACTTTATGTAGATGACATCCTTCTTATTGGGAATTCGAAGGATTACATGAAAGTGACTAAGTTATGGTTATCGAACCAATTCGAGATGAAAGATCTTGGTAATGCGTCCTATATCCTTGGATTTAAAATCTATCAAGATAGATCTAGAAGGTTAATAGGACTATCACAATCGATGTACATTGGCAAAGTATTGAAGAGATTCAATATGGAGTCAGCAAAGGTTAAGAACCTTCCTATGAGTGTAGGAACATGTCTTTCAAAGAAGATTTATCCTAAGACTAACCTTGAGAAGGAAAGAATGACTCATACACCTTATGCATCAGCAATAGGTAACATAATGTATGCAATATTATGTACTCGACCGGATGTGGCTTATGCACTTAGTGTAACAAGTCGTTTCCAATCTGACCCTGGAGATGGTCACTGGGCTGCCGTGAAGAATATTCGTAAGTACTTGAAAAGTACTAAAGGTTTATTCTTAGTTTACGGAGGTCAGAAAGATCTTACTGTCGAAGGATACTGCGATGCAAGCTTTGCATCAAACTTAGATGATTTTAAGTTAATGTCAGGATACATTTTCTGCCTGGACGGCGGAGCAGTGAGTTTTAAGAGTTCCAAGCAAACTACCACTGCAGATCCGACCATTGAGGCCTAATACTTAGCTGCAAATGATGCAGCTAAGGAAGGTTTTTGGATTAGAAACTTCATTCAAGAGTTGAATGTTGTTCCTAGCATGAAAAACTCCATAACTGTGTTTTGTGACAACACTGGGTCGGTTTCTCAAGCAAGAGAACCAAGATCTCACCAACAGACCAAGCACATTATGAGGAAGTATCACCTAATCCGTGATATTATGAAAAGAGGAGATGTGCAAATTGAGAGGGTCACATCAGCAGAGAACGTGGCAGATCCACTTACTAAACCCCCTAGTCGACAAGCTTTCCAAGGTCATCTTCAGAAGATGGGACTTAAAATAGCTTTAGAATGGCTTTGACGGGCAAGTGGGAGATTGTTTGGGATAGTGCCCCAGAAAGCCGATTGTATATCCGCTTTGTGCTTTTCCTTATTGTAATCACGGACAATCTTTGAATAAAATAATGTATTGAGGTAACACTTCTTTATATGCTCTTGTTTGGTATGTGTTTACTTTAGCTGTGCATGTATGAGAACTCCCCTAATCCTGATGACTTTAGGACTCTACCATTTAGGTGAAATGGTTCATGAAACGAGCCCTATATCACATAAGTCATGATTAGTAAAATGCTCCAAGCCGATGAGTCCTACAGACAGTGGGAGTGTCGACCTGACTCCTCTAAGGCTTGCTTGTGGGATCACGCCCTTAAGGACCACCTTGTTTCATGGAGGTGCAAAGTGTATAGTTGATACATGCGTGATACATGAGGGTGCTTACTTTAATAAGTAAGTTCACTGAGGTGCCCCGTGTGAGAAGATTCCTAAATGGGAAAGGAAGTTTCTATTTCAGGAAATGGAAACATCCAGATTAGGAAATATCTCACGAGTCATTGATGTGATTAATTGATCCTTAGACTTGAGGTTCCTTGTCACTTTATGAGTTAACTCTGTAGTCTTAGGTATAAGCTTTAAAGGGTGTCGCCTTAGACAACTGTTTCAAGGCTTATGCTAGGGCTGCACAAGTGATTCATGAAAGTGAATGAGAATCAAGAAAGGACCTACAATTGCATTTGCAAGGTAATCTCTTATTGTGTAAGTCATTCATATGCCATATGGAGTCCTTGGCCAAGGCAGTTGATCAAGACATCAAGAAAAGGGTTTATTGGATTGAGATCGAATGGATATGAAATCCACTTAGCTTTAAGACCGGATTATTAGGGTTCTGATTATTCCCTTACCCTAGATCTTGGTTGAGAGATAGTAAGTAGGAGGATTGTATCTCACATGAATCAATGACTTAAAGGTTCTGTCGAATCTCAACATTCTAATTCAGCTAGGGGTTAAACACCTGTTGCTAGACTATGGTCGTTTAATCTGTGGACTGATTTGTTAATTAGTGAATTAATTAATTAGGTTCACTGCTAATTGAATTGAGAACCTAGACGGTCACACACAACAACTTGGTTACATGAGTTGAGGCTTTAAAATGATTAAACGAGTTAATCGGGCCGAGAGGGTTCCACACGTGTGAAACCACACGTGTGGGTCATGTGAGTGACACGTGTCATTATGACACGTGTCTCACGTGAATATATATATATTGTATATATAAATTAAATAATTAATTTGTTAATTATTTAATAGACTTTGGTTTAATTTTGAATTAAAAAGAAAGTCTAATTTTGGAGAAAAATAATCTAGTTAATTAATTGTGAATTAATTAATTAGATAAAATAAGTTATTTATTTTAAATAAATAAAGTATAAAATTATCCAAAACTAGTTTGGATATTTTAGCTCGCTTGAAAGTTGATTTGAATTTGAATTCTAAGTCAAAGTCAAAATTACTTGATGATCAAGTAATAGGAGAGAGGGACCAAATCCTTAGTCCATGAGGACTAGGAATTTCGGCCACTCCCTTCTTATAAATCGGGGAGCTCGAGCTCCTCTTAGAGCTAATCGAGAATTCTTTTGGTTCAGGTGTTGAACACCATCCTTTCTCCAAGATAAACAAAACCCTAGGTTTAGCCTAAACACTAACTAGGGAACTAGCATCCTTACTGGTTAGATTGTAGTCAAGTTGGTGGACTATCTCTAGAGTGCTTCAAGTTAGGAGTTTGAAGATTCGAGCTTTACCAAGGAGAGGGGATCAAGCCGCGAGAAGAGCATTCTTGGGTGGCTTGAAACGCTTCAAGAAAGACAATTAAGAAAGTAAGTTTCTAATTCCTTCGAATTTGGATACACGATTACGAGTCCAAGATCCTTTTGTTGGAAAAATTTTAAATTTCCGCTGCTTTCTGATTGGTGTTTTCCAACACTTGTCTCTTCTAGTATTATTAGCGAAGTTTCCTCACCTCAGTCTTGTAATTTTACCGAGTGCTAAATCTCCCACCATTTCTTGAATACCTATTTCCGGTCCTTGAATTGCTTCTCCTTGTTGAAATTCTTCTCAAAAATTTTCTCATCCCAACCTTAAAGAATATCAAATGTCAAAATCGTCTAGTTCTTTTCCTTTTTCCACTTCCAAGAGATCCCATTGATGGTAACTCTTGCAATTTTGTTGTTTCTATTGAAAATAGTATGTTTGAGCTAATCCATAAATTTTAAGTCATTTCCCTGGTCACTCTCCCACATAAGAATGCCTATTCTTATCCGTTGGCTAATAACATCACTTCTTACTTTAAAGATTCTCGACTTCTTCAACTCGACTTTCTTAATATGAACGGTTCCAAATCTTGCCACTTGTTCGGACATTTTATCTCACGTTTACTTTTGAAGCGATTGGTAAGAATAACGACCCCTTTTTCTTTTTTTTTTTTCTTTTTTTTTTCCATGTCATACTTCAGTTGTGTCTCGGTTGATGTAATGCTTGATATATGAGGTGGGGGAAGAAGTTTCTATCAAGAAAACACTTAAAATGCATGTGGGATTAAAATGCTAATGTACATATCACCTTTGTAGGTAATTAAAGATGCAACACGTCGTAACAATTATATCAATTAAAGAAACGCATAAAAATGGTAAAATTTAAACGATTTAAAATAATGTATGATGCACGTGCTTATCAATGCGTTGAACCTATCACCATAGTTGCATCTTTTAGCTTGACACTTGTTCCTTGTTTGTTGATTTACGAGCCTGCCTCGAATTGATTGGCCATTTCTTGTTACCCACGGTCTTCCAATTCTTCAAAATCCCTAACATCAACTTGTACATTTCCATCACTCGCGAATTGCAATTTCCTGAACTCCAATGTTTCTTCTTCCATGAAATTGATACCTTGCCTTCTTTCGAAGAATTAGCCTCTAATTATTGTATTAAATCTTCACCCAACCATCACCTCAATTGAAGTCCCCGGTTTATTCTCTACGATTTCAAATAGCCGAATGATTTCACCCTCCAACTGCTTACACTTGATCACAAAATTTCTTTCTAAATTCCTTGACTTTCTTTATCGATTTCATTGTTGCTCCATATCTCTGAATTCTACCGCACTGCACGACAATTCAACTTGGATATGGAAAATAGACTCAATCCGACCAAAGATAGAATCTTTAGTACTTTAATTTACCACGAACTTGAAATCACCATTTTAGTCGTTCTCTTTAACTCTTCTCATCCGACTTCTTTCTTAACCTGAAATCCAAAATATCTCAATTCCTTGTAGATCTACATCAATTACCTCGTTGTAAAATCCTTCCAATTTGGCATTTTCATGAACCCGAAATCGCTCAATTTCTTAAATTTTCCAAGTTAATCCAAATCTTATTCCAAGGTCCAAAATATCTCGATTCATCCCAAACTTAATTTCCAAATTTCAACCTCGACCCGAATCATTTGAGTTACTTTCTTCCCACACTTTGATTTTAGTTCCAACAAGCAGAAGATTCTCAGTTCAATTACAAATCTAAACCTTACATCATTATGTTCACCTTTTCCTTGCTTCAAATAAATCTCCTGAATCCCGGTTCGTCCACCTTTTTTCGTAATGTAAATCCTCGTGTCTATCTTGTAAATTGTAAACACCACCTTCCTTAATTGTCCCCTAACCTCACTAGGTCTTGTAAGTTACTCCCACCATGGATCCTTCTATTCTGAATCTTAACACTTGAAGTATAACCCAATTAGAGAAATCCATGGCTCTTGAATTCTTATATGAAGTTCCCCGGTGCATGCCTTACAACTTCAAAGCTAGAGAGAAAAGAGCTTGCGATAGATTAAGGTTATCGTAGAAATTGGCCATGGGTTGATATTATCTTTATAGCCTATAATCACAACTCAATCTCAACGCTAAATACATACGGTTAGTGCATGCTCGTGCCATAAAATTAATACTAAAGGCATACATTTGATGCAAAATGTGATAAATAATTCAACAAAGCGGAAATTAAAACACGTTAAACACATAAAATTAAAACAAATTAATAGTAATGAATCAACAATTAGTACCAAGAATCAATGCAATGCACAGTTATCATGTAGTTCCTCAGTCGTACGACCTAGACTCACAAGACACAACACTAGAACCTCGGTATTCCAATCGGGCTCTGATACCACCTTAGGATGTAGCACCCGGAATGCTCGGTAGCCACATCAAGCAGTTCCTCAGCCGTACGACCTAGACTCACAAGACACAACACTAGAACCTCGGTTTTGCAACCGGGCTCTGATACCACCTTAGGATGTAGCACCCGGAACGCTAGGTAGCCACATCCCCCGCACTATAGTTCAATCCACTTATGGAACGAGCACCCATACATGAATCAAGCCTATAGCAAATGGGAGACAATAAAAAAAACGACACTCTAGCTAGGCAGGACTAACCCTCAATCAATACCAACATGCATAATCAATAAACGCAAGCATGATAATTTACATTCACTTCATTAAAATCATTCAAGTCCATGACCAACACTTTTATTCATATACCATATCAATTATCCATAAACAATTTATAATATACATAAGTACCAAAACCATTCATAAGTAATAGAAATGCATCAATAATTTACATGAGCTATAATGGACCCAAAATGAAAGACTCAAATCCTGCCTAGCCCGCACCCTGCAAGACTTGAAAATGTGAGGTGTCAGTCTAAGAATGACTGAGTAAGGGGTTTATAAATATAAGCGTAATTACCAAGCAAGCCATAATCTCGACTAAGATTTTATAAAATAAGACAATATAAGTTCAAGAATAGAATACTTTCTCGCCCGAGATTACAACTAGTCCAATTTACAATTCAATCAATTCAATTCAATCAATCAGTGGCCCGGCGAGTGAGGGAAAATCTCCAACGTTTCTCCGACCGTGTACAATGATTCAATTATCCAATGATTAGGTGATCAAGCAATCAATTACAGTGCACAATTAGCAATTTCAATAACCCCTTCTTCCTTAGGGTGATGGTGGGTTTGCAAGGCCCAACCATCCAATCAGATGAGGGGAGCACGAACACTCAAACCCTCGGGTTCTCATCATCTAACCAAACCTCCTGGTGGACTCAAAGTTCATCCCCACGATGTGAGGGAGTGCAAGAGTTACCCGTCAGCCCTTGCTTTCCTGATTGGCTCAAGACACTACCCTCGGGCCCATAGTGAACAATCATGATACTCGCCCAATACACGGTCAATCAATCAAACGATACAATTCAGTTCAGTAACAGTAACAATAACAATAATTCAGTACAATAGTAGTGATTCAGTTGTAAATCATTTGAGGTTTATGGAAAACTATATATATATATATATATATATATATATGTATACATTTTGGCCGAAGTCCACATAAGGTTTGTACGGGTTCTATATAACTAGAAATTAAACCTCACCTGACGAGCGACGGAACAAGACAAGGATACAAGAAAGTGCCCAAACGATCAATGATCTCCGCCCTGGAGAAAAACTGGATAAGAACGGAAATAACGGGAACTCGTGAGATGAGACTCAATATGAGACCAAGTATGACGCACGGACATGCTCATGTAAAAAAAAAAACTAGCAATCAAGTGAAACTTAGCATGTATGAAAACCAATTAACACCTAAGAGGTGAAAGTAATCTCAAGGACTCGTGTATACATATCATTCAATTATTTCAAGTTCAATTCTTATAGAGCATGGAGTCACACAATCATGTTTGAGCAATTCAGTACTAAGAAGTGTCACATAGGGCATAATTATCAATTAACCAAGTATATATATCATATAATTCACATATGGGAGCCAAGAGAGTGAAAGGAATGACAAAAAGAGAGGTTTTGGTGAAGTTGGGCAAAACCCGACAATATTCGAAAACATACACGCTGTAGGAAAACTGGAATATCTTGAGTTCTCGAAGTTGGAATTTAATTTTTCTTATTGGGTGTGAAAATATACACAAAGACCTTTCCGGTGATATATGGTTTGTTTTCTAGTTCCAAGCGAGGTGCAAATGGCGTAGGCCCGAAGTTGGATGAAAACAGTTTTCCCTTAAAGTGGTGACACCAAAAATAATTGATCAAATCTCAGAAACTAGAAAAGATATTGAGGTGATTCTAATTTTAGAATATTCTAGACTTCAATAGGTTTTCGTGGGTTCAAAAATCAAGTCAATCGGAGTTCGGAAGAGGGTGTCGCGGCCGTGACAAAATTGCATAGAAAAGCAGTTGCGGCCGCGAAGGGAAAATGGCCAGTTCTCGAGTTGTTAGTCGCGGCCCGACCAAAAATGGTCACGAAATGGTCGCGGGCGCGACCCCCAATTCCAGTAGTACGAAAAGGCTTCGGGAATACAGGGCCAGGCTCGATTTTTGGCTCCCAAGCCTTCCCACATCAAACCAATGCAAGAATTCAACTCAAAACTATCATATAACTCATATATATCCATTAGGCATCAATTAATCCATGGAAACATGCATAAATCATCAAGAATTCATCAATCAAAACCCATATAATTTCATGCCATCAACTTCTCCTTTTCTTCAAGAATTCATGCAAGCTTTCAAGTATGATGATCAACATCATGCTTCTAACTACATATAACCAAGGAATTACTTCAAAATTCTCAAACACTAACTTCATATATGAACTCAAGAATTCAATTAAATTCCCAACTCTACCTTAATGAAAGAAAGAAAGGAGAAATGATGGTATGATGATGATGCTTCCAACTTATGCAACTTCTTCCTTAAATTAAAGCTTGGAACTTGAGATGAAATCTTCCTTTCGTCCTTGGTGTGATATACCGTGATTTAGTGTGTGTGTGTTTGTGTGGGAATTTTCATGAAATAAAATAATGTAATGGAAGGAATGAGATAATATGCCAAAGTCTTGGAAGAAATGGGATGACAAGCCACAATTTGCACTTAAGTCCCTAAGCTATATAAGTCATGTATATATATATATTTGTGCATATGTATGCATTGTATATAATTAAAGTGGGATGAAAAGTCTTGGCATTAAAACTTATTTGCACATAAACCCTTGCCTCTTAGGCATTTACAAGTTAGAGATGCATCAACTTGGCATGTACGTGAGATGATTATATAAACATATATATATATATATATATAGCTCTAAAAGAATATGATGAAATGGAGTTGAATATATATATATACATATTATGCTAAATCACTTGAATCATGTTCGGAGAATTAAATACACACTCACGTAATTGAATTCACGAAGTTATAATTTAAATCAAAATTTCAAGTATTCAAATCATAGAAATTAAATAGTGCTAACCAAATGAATATGAATCATGCCAAAAATTATATATTGATAAAATTTCATGTAAACACTTAGTAATATAATTCACAAATATCATGAAATACATAATTTGAAAAGTGGGGCGCTACAATTATGCATGTAACTTCACTCAAAAATCAACCAAATTCAAGGTATAAACTCATATAGACATGCTTTAACATATTATCTCAACAATTAAGTATGAAACAAGGTATTAAACATGTTGCCATTTCCATACATATCAAGATCCTTCCATGGTGATCCACTCAAGCTTCAACTAACAACTAAAAATCCTGCAAATATGCATCATACTCACTCACAAGAACATCATATATCAAATTTAGGGTCATTGAATCATCACATAAGTCATGCTTTTAATTTTTTTCATACAAGAGTCACTATTCATCATCTTCTTCATATCAGCACAAAATCATGGATTCAAGATGCAAGAGAGCTATAGAAATGAATCTACACCACGACAAGTCGGGATCTTACCTCGTATCATTGGACAAGTGGGTGATCAAGGCAAAACTTGAGCTCTTGAGGGTTGGGAAATGGCTAAGGCTTGGATCTTTTCTTTTCTCCCTTTTCTTCATGGTTAAACGTTTTGAAATAGGAAAGAAATGGGGCTGATTTCAGACCTAAAAGGGGTTGAAACGGGTCGATTTTGAGAAAACGGGTTGGGTTCAAATAATCCAGTCCGTTCAGATTGGATTTTAAATCAAAGGGTTCCAAACGGCTTCAGAAAAATGCAAGACTAGTTCCGTTGGACTCGAATCGTCAAACCCATAGCAGCGTTAGAATTCAAATCCGAATTCCTGAGCTCACGTTATCCGCAGAGGACTTCAAAATGCCCTAATTGAAGTTTGGGCCCTAAACTTTAAAAACAACCAAATAGGCCCAAGTCCTTTTTCAAATTCACCCCAAAACATTCATATAACATAAAAACAAGTCCAAATAGTATATATTTAAAGTATACCACATATTCATCAAGTTTAGAAATCAAATTCAAAACCGAACGGATCAAATTTGAAGTCAAAGTTCAAATAGAGCAAGTTCAAGTATTTAAATCATCCAAATACAACATATATCACAAGATATTCATATAAGAGCATAATTAAATAATTAAAATACTAATTTAGCTCAATCGTGATGTCATACCTTTATGGTCGAACGAACTGGGCGCACAGTATCGCTTACAGGAGATAAGACTGAGATTTGGGATCTACAGGGTACTGCTTAAAGCTTGTCTTCTGCCAACTACCTACCTAAATAAATAAATAGGTGAGGTTTAAACTCTGTTCCACTGGAACCATGAATATACGAAAATACATTAGAAATTAAAAACCGATCTCTTCAGGTTTAAGATTCATACTTTTCAAAGTTAACGATTTCCTTTCGGGACAATGCCTTCAGTTTAATGATACTGCTTTCTGATATTCTATTTTGTTTATAACTTGTTGCTCTGATCAAAGTACTATTTTCTAAATACTGTGTGCCTTTGTACTTCTGAAAATTGGACAATGCAAGCTCTGATATTCTTTTTTATTGGGCCTTGATGGAATGGTTAAGTAGTAGACCGGGAGGCAGGCGCCAATGGCTACTATGATACCAATCGTCTCTATTGATCATGATGATGGTTATAACTGAAGGGTGGTTATACCACATCATGATCGGAAGAGGTGTGTAATTCCTCCCATTCTGTTCATGTCACCGCAGGGTAGCTCCCTGGGCACGACAACCGGTGTGAAGGATAATGCATGTGGGTATGGGTGTCGGGATCCTACCGGATCTCAATACAAATTTTGTTAAAAGTTTTGAGGAGTAAAGGTTGGAGAAGGTCTAGCTTGCGGGCAATAATATTTTCAAAGACTGGTTCCTAATTTTGAAATATACCCGATACCCATGTTTCTTTTTTTTAATAAAAATGTATGAACTAGGACAATGATGTGTGTGCTTGTGTGTAACGCCCCAGCTTTTCAGTGGTTTAAGCATGACGTAATTGATTACCAATATGCGAAATTAAATTAATTATATATGCTTTCATTAGTATTTGTTTTATTAGTTTTTATTAATTGAATATAGGCTCTTGAACATTTATGCATTTATGATCGTGTTTGAGTGTCGTATCTATTTGAATTGATTTTTGTTTTTTGGTGGAAACTTTGTATGAGTGAATTATGTGTATTATGATTATGGTTGTATGCTCGTTGCATGATTTTGTTATTGTATGTTTGAATTATGGAATCGTTTGTGTGATCGGAACCGAAAAGGGGGCTAAAGAGCATTTAGCGCACCTTGTGTCCGGGCGGCGTATCTTGAACTCGGGAACTCGGAATCGAGTTTTGTCACCTCCATTGGACTAGTATTAATGATTCAGATATGATGGGTCAAACCTCATATTTTTGTAAGACCATTTGGATCCCCGAATTTCTACTGAAACGACCAACTCTCGTCTAAAACGACCATTCATGACTCTACCTAAGCTACGGACCTAAACCAACACACCTATGACCTACCCTTTGACCCTAACCCCACTTGCACACTCTCTCTCTCACCCTTATCAGCCCCAAACCGAGATCCCACCCCCCAAAGCTAGATATTTTTAGCTAAAGAGAAGATGAACCCTTTTGCCCCATTTGAGATTTTGAGCTCATCTCACATCCAATTCTTCTCCAATTTGAGAGGGTAATCCCATTTTTATGTTGTGTATCTCATTGTGGTTCTTTTAAGTCCCTTACTGCGTGATTTTACCATTATTTGAGTTAGGATTGGAGAAGATGATGAATAGTAGGGGTTTGTGAAACTTTGATGAATCTTACATGAGTTCTTGTGATTTATGTTAGTATGAAGGCGCCACATCCCCCGTACTATGACCCAAACCCGGTTACCAAATGGGAAGTCCATACCCGAATCCGAATTATAGTGAACGGGAGACCACTCACACCGTATGCTAGGCGGGAGCTAGAACCTCGAAACCTAGAAAACAAATTCCACAAGATAAAAGCATGTGCGGAAGCAGAACATAATGCCAATCACAATATAACCAGCAGGTGACAGGTTCAACTAACAAAGATGCCTAGTCCCGAAAATTCAAACATAAATCATAAATCATAAACTCAGTGTTCATACATGTTTCAATGTGACTTAATTAAATTACAAAGCACGTGTAGAAAGACTCTGACTTAACTACAGAACTTGACCGACACAAAATCACGCCTAGCACTCCAAAACCTGCAAAAGAACTGAAAACAAAGCCTGGTTGGGTCTATAGGAGACTGGTGGGTATAAAACAGGGCATACTATATTTATATTTCAGAATCTAAACACCCTCACATGCAAGCTATAATCCCGTGCGAGGTTTTAAAACATTTCCCCAAGTGGGGTGAAAACAAAGGAAAACAACGCTCGGGATTACAACGATCAATTTCATTCATTCATTAAAGTCATGCGGTCATTTCGTGAGCCCGGTGAGAGGGAGAATTCTCCAACCTCCACCTCGTGTGTTCATTTAATCACTCATTCGTTCATTCATTAGTGATCATACCACAGTCACTCATTCATTCGTTCATTAACAATCATACATAATCATTAACATTCATAAAGATAAACACTTACACCTTTTTCCTTCGGGTGGTCGATGGGTTAGCAAGACCCGAACACCTCATTCATTGACCAAAAGGGGTTACATGACTCCCCAGATGGCGGTCAGCGTCCATTCCTCGCTAACTCCTAACGAGGTCCGGTTATGCCGTCATTGTTTGTTGGGACTAGTGCACGGGGATCACCATCAGCCCGAGCTTCCCTGGATAGCCACGTACATATAGTCCCGGGCCCCATTAAACATTGTGTTCACTGATCTCGCCAAAACATTGGGTAAGGGTTCATGATAGAAAGGCTTACGTTTGATATCATTTACTCGAGAAAAGACTCTATATACGTAGTAAATACATTTTGGCTTAAAACTTTGCACGTTGGTTTATATAGGGTCGTTTCAGCTAATAGAAGAGAAACCCACCTTTACACCTTACCGAGCAATACCAAGAAGAAAACAAGAGGACTTGAAAGTGTCCTAAGAACCCGGTAAGTCTTCACCCTGGAGAAAATTGCACAAAGGACAATACAATGCATTCGTGAGACTCAAGACTCTGAATGAACCATATATGACACACGACAATGCAATGAATGTCTTATGATATGCATAAGAGAGTAAATCATGGCATGGAGATGCATTAAGGCACACAATCAATCATTCCATTCATTCTTGGAGCTTTCATAGTCACTCAAGTTCTCTCTCAAGTTCATGTCATATCTCCCATGTATAGTATCAAATCCATCCATTAATTCCAAACAAAGATCATAACCCATATTTCAACAAGTATACAATTCATATGAATCATAAAAGAAAAGATAAATACGCAACTAGGGTTCGTATTGATAGTAACGATCCATACATGCACGTACTTGGAGCATTGATGACATATTAATTCATAACTCGTAAAATATTCCATGAAAACTTATAATAAATAAGATAACACATTATAAAACATGTTAGTATAGCATAGAAGTTATAAAAGAGGTGGAAGAAGAATAAACAATCGACGAAAAACGGAACAGGTGTATCAAAAACCGGCAGGACAGAATCCACCCCCATGGATTCTGGTCAGAAACCCACTGACTCAAATCCACCCCCGTCGATTTGTGTCTGTAGCCAAAAAAACATACAAACAAGGCATGCACGAAAGGGAAAGGAAAAGAAGCATGTTACCAACTTATAAGTCAATTAAAAGCATACAAATATACAAATATTCATGTCCTAATTCATACAAAAACCGAAGCCAAATCATAAGATTGGAAGAGATGCCCACAAAAGTTCATATTCTTCAAGTTTCATGAAAAATCATTAATGGTAACTTCCAAATAACTCATCTATCATGCAATACAAGTTTAAAGAGACATAATTGAATGTGTTAGGATCATATATCATGCTTCATACTAACATAAATCACAAGAACTCATGCAAGATTCATCAAAGTTTCACAAACCCTTACTATTCATCATATTATCCAATCCTAACTCAAATCATGGTGAAATCATGCAATAAGGGACTTAAAAGAACCACAATGAGATACAAAACATGAAAATGGGATTACCTTTCAAATTGGAGAAGAATTGGATGTGAGATGAGCTCAAAATCTGAAATGGGGCAACAGGGTTCTTCTTCTCTTCTTCTCTTCTTCACTTCTTTTCTTTAGCTGAAAATATCTAGCTTTAGGGGGTGGGATCTCGGTTTGGGGCTGATAAGGGTGAGAGAGAGAGTGTGCAAGTGGGGCTAGGGTCAAAGGGTAGGTCATAGGTGTGTTGGTTTAGGTACGTAGCTTAGGTAGAGTCATGAATGGTCGTTTTAGAAGAGAGTTGGTAGTTTCAGTAGAAATTCGGGGATCCAAATGGTCTTAGAAAAATATGAGCTTGACCCATCAGATCTGAATTGTCGATACTAGTCCAATGGAGGTGACAGAACTCGATTCCGAGTTCCCGAGTTCAAGATACGCCGCCCGGAACACAAGGTGCGCTAAATGCTCTTTAGCCCCCTTTTCGGTTCCGATCACACAAACGATTCCATAATTCAAACATACAATAACAAAATCATGCAACGAGCATACAACCATAATCATAATACACATAATTCACTCATACCAAGTTTCCACCAAAAACAAAAATCAATTCAAATAGATACGACACTCAAACACGATCATAAATGCATAAACGTTCAAGAGTCTATATTCAATTAATAAAAACTAATAAAAGAAATACTAATGAAAGCATATATAATTAATTTTATTTCGCATATCGGTAATCAATTACGTCATGCTTAAACCACTGAAAAGCTAGGGCGTTACATTGTGTGTAACTAAGGGAAAATCCTGCTTCCTAATAAAGTTTCAGAGAGACGTCCTTCGAACACCTTTTAAGTTTTACTAAATACTTGATTTCATTTCAACGTTACCTCACTTAGTCTCGTTGACTAATACCTCCACCTATTTTTTACCTTCATGGTTTCAGGTCTACCGCTAGTCGCTTCCCAGAGATATCTTGAAGCTTTAGAAAGTCTTTTGATCTATCAAGACTTGTAGTTACTCCTCAGTTGTCTTGCATTTTCTTGGATGCATTTCTACTTATGTATATAAATTTAATCTGGACTCATGTTCAGGTTATATCCTAAAACACTTATGAACTCAGCTAGAAAAATGTTTCCCCCCTCGGGCCCATCAAGATTAATGTTATGTGTCATTATCTGACCTCTTGTTACTTGTCTTTGCATGTGATGATTGTGTTGCATACATGTTTTAAAAGTTTTAAATTATTTTGAATTTCCGCTGCTTTAGTGACACCTAAAGCTCTGTTTATCGCTAACGAATTTCGGTTTGCCGAAGTATTTCTCGAGAGTTAAGGTTTTCTAGTTACTTGGGAAGTACAATGGTGCAGGGTTGTGGTGTTAGGGGCACTACAAAATGTCTAACCTAGTCGAGCATGAACCCCGAACCTCAAGGTTGTAACTCCCTTAGGTCGAGGGCCTGACACCCTGTAATAAGGAATAAAATTTTTTATACAAAGATCCCCTCACATTCTGGGACCAATCCCAGAGGTGTCATTTCGTACCACCGTCTGAGGAGCTACACACCCTATGACAATCAGAACGAGGTTGTTGAGTACTCAACCACTTTTCTGAGGACCATATGAATATTCTCTTAAAACATACGTCGGATGGTCACCTGAGGACAGAAGGCCCCCTAAACAGCTTCTTATGTGAAAAGTGGTCCCCTGGTCGAGGGGAACCACAAGCTGATTCAACATCCTATTCCCCAAGGCACTCTTATAAATAGCTCAGCCCTTCATTTGCACTATAAGTAATCATCTACGCCTTCCCACTGCATTTACCTTGTTCTTCTTCCTCCCTTCGCTAAAATATTGAATTAAGTGTCTTAGTGCCCACGCTGGGGTAAAACCTGTGATACCCCATTCCTTCGACAAGTCAGGTATGACATCACGAGAGGTTTTATTTATGTAATTAGGTTCTTTTAATTTAAATTATGCGCTAATTAATTTGCCTAAGTGCTTAATTTACCCTAATTGCTTAAACTAAAATGTATTTCCTCGTTTACCATTGCTTTTACATGAATCCGGTGTCGAACATGTCAATTATGTGAAACTAAATTAATCACATGATTTATGAATGCATTTATATGATATTAAAATTTTTTATGATTGATTTAAATTAGGGTTGGACCTAATTGTCTTATTTTATAAGTTTGGGGGCCTATTTGTAAATAGGTCACACTTAAGCCCTTTTCGGCTAACTTGAGCTCAGGAATTTAGATTTGAATTTAGATAATGCAATTGGATTCATTTCGATGATTCGAGTCGAACGGAACAAGCCCCATATTTTTCTAAGCCCGTTTAAACCCCCTAAGCATTAAAATACGATCCAAATGGATCGGATATTGAATCAAAATGGTTTTTGACTGAACCGGACCGTGTAAACCGGTTTTCTTTCCCTTTTTTCAACTAAGAGATAACCCTTTTCTCCCTTATTCCCCTCCAAGTCGTGCAGCCCTAGACAAGAAGAAGAAAGGAGAGTTTTTCCTCCATTTTCATACCTTGAGCTCAAGACTTCATCTGCTTCCATCATCTCTTCAAGGTAAGCTCGATTTTGAATTCTCCACACTTCTAGCTCTCTTTTCATCCAATTTTTTCTTGCTTTAAATTAGATTTAGCTAGCATATTAGTTCTGGTATGAATAGTGAATGGTGTATGTCATTTTTGAATTATATGATCAAGCTTGTGTTATGTGAAGTTTTAAGACTTGTTTCTTGTTCTTTTGAGCTCCATTACTTCATTTGTGAACATGGTTTGCTTGTAATTGCTTAATGATTGATCTACCATTGTTGTACTTGGAGCTCAAAGCTTGAAAACTTAAGTTTTGGTTGGATTTCTTTCATCTTTGTGACTTTAAATGTGTTATATATGCAATATATCTTGTATTGGGACGTTTTTGGATGATTAAATTAGTTGGATTTGAAGTTGGGGTGGTTTGGGAACCAATCCATCGCATTTTTTTAATTGCTATACTCTATTTTTTGCAGCAGGTGTAGCTGAACGACCATTCGGTGTTTTTACGAACGGTCGTTCAATAGCCCAGGAGCCCCTGCTCCTTCGAAAGGTTGTTTTTCGTTTTATGCATTAAATCCGAATGACCATTTCCTATTCAAATGAGCTTCGATCTGCATCAAATTTGAACTGTAGAACTCTCTTGGAATGTAGAACACTATCCTTTTTACGGCTTGTCAATATTTATATTGGTTTGAGAGTTATAATCATTTGAATTTGGTATCGCTACTTTGTCGATATCCTGCTTTTATTCAACATCAAACTTATGCGGTTTTCAGATTCCTTTGAACCAAAATGCGGGACATATACCTTTGGAAATCCCTTTATATCTATTTTCATATCCAACCAAGAAAACCTAATTATGAAGTCTCAACTCAGATATTTCCATTTTTCTACGACCTGTGCATTGTGGAAAGCACCCGACTTTTGCTCACTCTTGCCTAAAAACTCATTTTTGTGCTTTTGGATCGTTTCTTACTTAATTTCTCATCCCGATCATGTTCTCAAATTGAAGTATGGTGGTTGTATGTGTGTGAATGACTATTTTATGCCATGTTTATGAGTTGAATATGCCTTGGTTGAGCCTAAATATTTTCCAAATGCTTTAATTGTGTGCCCTATGCATTTCTATGTTATGCTTAACATTAATTACGCTTATGAACTTACCCCAACATGTTGTACCTTGCCGATATGTGAATGAATTGAAATGATATGATGTCAAATACTTTTCTATTATTTGAAGATAATATGAACGTGAGTGTGTAATTTGTGAACGAATGACATTTCATTGCATCTTTTGCATTCATTTGCATAGCCATGCATCTAATTGGTTCATGATCGAGTCTAAATCTTAGATTTATGTTTGTTTGTCACAGAGTTTGCTTCGGGACGTGTTAGATCCACCATTTATCCCTTTCTTGGTTTTCAACGTTCGTTCGCGGGTCCTTTTGGTGAAAAGGTGAGGTTTAGGTTTGTTTTTCTTTTACCTAATGCGACCTACAACCTATGTGCTCGCTTTCAAGCTCGTATGTGACTATACTATTATATTTATTGTAGCACCGCAGTGGGCACCACATGCCCCGCACCATAGCTCGACACGTGTAACGAAATAAAGACTCCGCACACGCATCAAACCATGGCGAACAGGAGGTAAACAAAATCAAACCCTAGGCTAGGCAGTCTAGACCCTAAATCAGAGCGCACATACAAAATCAAATCAAAAGTGGAAGCTACAATATCCAAAATACAAGCATACGTATACGAGCAATATACAAGTTTCATTTAAATCAAGTGATACAAGTCATGCCATTATGGGGCAAATTACTACATAACTTGATCTTCAAGTCAAAATATGATCAAATACATAGGATTCAAAGCTCAAGAGTACGAAAATAAATACGAGATATGCATGAGACTCGCTTCAAGACTCCAAGACTCAAAAGTAAGACCGTCGCCTAGCACAAGCCACGCCGAAACCTGCAACTCAAAGTACAAAAGGGGAAAAAAGAGAGACACAACGAGAGTCAGTCCTATAGACTGGTGAGGGGGCTAACACACGCACGCGTATACATATAGACCAAGGCACAAATCAAGATCTTAAATAATCCATGAACCGGGGATGGTTTTTACACGCCAAAACATTTCCTCATTTATCATTATTTTTACATGAATGTAGCACCGAACATGTTAATTATATGAAACTAAAAGAATAACACGATTTATGAATGCATTTATGAGATATTAGAATGTTTTATAATTGATTTAAATTAGGGTTGGACCGAATTGTCTTATTTTATAAGTTTGGGGGTCTATTTGTAAATAGGTCAAACTTAAGCCCTTTTCATCTAACTTGAGCTCGGGAGTTCGGATTTGAATTCCATCAATATAATTGGATTCTTTTTTATGATTCGAGTCCAACGGAACAAGCCCTATATTTTTCTAAGCACTTTTGAACTCCTTAAGCTTTAAAATCCGATCCGAACGGACTGGATATTGAACCTAACCGGTTTTTGAGTGAACCGGACAGTGTGAACTGGTTTTCTTTCCCCTTTTTCAACCAAGACATAACCCTTTTCTCCCTTATTCCTGTTCAAGTCGTGCATCCCTAGACAAGAAGAAGAAAGGAGAGTTTTTCCTCCATTTTTACACCCTGAGCTTGAGACTTCTTCTCCTTCTATTATCTCTTCAAGGTAAACTCGGTTTTGGATTCCTCACACTTCTAGCTCTCTTTTCATCCATGTTTTTCTTAATTTAAGTTATATTTAGCTAGCATATGAGTTGTGGCATGAATAGTGAAGGTTTTATGTCATTTTTGAATTCTATGACCAAGCTTGTGTTATGTGAAGTTTTAACACTTGTTTCTTGTTCTCTTGAGTTCCATTTCTTCATTTATGAACTTGGTTTCCTTGGTAGTTGCTTAATGATTGATCTACCATTGTCGTACTTGCAGCTCAAACCTTGAAAACTTGAGTTTTGGTTGGATTTCTTGCATTTTTGTGACTGTATGTAACGCCCCGATTTGTTCGGCCGTACAGGTACGCCATTACAAGTGTGTTAAGTGCACATTTAATTTATTTATTTATTCTTTTATATGTTTATTTTATTGTTCATGTACTTATTTAAATTTATATGAATTAATTGTTAGGTGTTTTATATGAACTTTAATACATAATTGCTCGTTTGTACTTGAACGTGACTCATTTGCTTCCATTCTTGATTTTGATTTTTGTGACTACGTGCTACACATGAAATATGTGATATATGAACTCGTTTATAGGCCTTGTTTCTTATTTTTGAGCTCATTTGATACGGTTCTTAAACTGTTTTATTTGTTAAGGGATTTGAGGGCCTAACTCGTTCTAGTGCACCTTGGATTCCGGAAGCTATAACTTGAGCTAGGGAATTTGGATTTGAATACTGGAAGTGGCACTAGACTCGTAATGAGATTTTGGAGCTTTTGACCTAGCCTTGTATTTTTCTAAACACGTTTGAACCCCCCAAAATTTGCCATTACCGAGAGCCTCGCGCGTGACAACCACCTTGTACTGTTTTAGCCATAACTCACTCATTTCTTAACAAATTGACTTGATTCTTAAGCCCATTTAACCATGGTTTAACCCTCTCTCACACTCTCTTAACCTCACACTTGAACTTAGCAAGAAAGAGAGAGAAAAGAGGTGGAAACCGAGATAAGAAAGAGTGAAGGAATAAGAGAGACTCAGCACTGTTCATTTGTAGCCTTTTTGACTCATTTCTTCGTCGATTCTTCTCTAATTCAAGAAGGAAACATGTTTTCTTATTATTCATTCGTTTTTGCTACTTTTAAGCCTAGATTTGCATGATTTCATGGAGTATTGAGCATGTACTGGTGAAAAACAAGTGTGACATCCCGCTCGTCCGATTTATAAGGTACGCCACGTTTCAACCTTTTAATGTGTTTAATTATGTGATTTTATATTTTGTGTGGCCCTATTTTGAACTCTTTTAGAGTTTAGGGGCTAGTTTGCAATTTTGACTTTTAGGGGTTATTCGGTCATTTCTCGTTCGATCGAGAGTTAGACCTTTTTGACCCCTGCTTTGCATTCGGGGCATCGAAATGAGTCCGTAGACTCTAAGATTACCCCATTCTGACTTCGTTAGCCCGTTCTTCCGATCGTTTTTGCATACGAGGACCCGACATATATACCCCAGATCCTCGTTTTGCGTGCCAGAACTTCAGCTCCAGCCTCAGTCTTCTTCTTCCCGCGATCCGGAACTGTTCACGCAGTGGAGGTGTGAAAACACACACATGTCCGTTCTCACTCGTTTCTCGACGGAATTCGACGTTTGAGTAGTGGAAATTTATCAACTCGACGAGCCCGACACGATGGTACAGGAATCGGGACCTGAAATTCAGCGGTGGTGGAGCTACGGCAAGCAGCAGGTGGCGCGGCTTAGAGCCGCCACTTCGCCGCCTCTTCGCGGCGGTCTCCGGCGACTTTTCTCCGACACGCGCCACCCCATCTGTTAGGAGACATCCCGGCCCAACTCTAGTTCAAGCGGCGTGGCCAACGGTGGTCGGACGACGGCGCATGCGCCGACTGAAGACCGGCGGCGGTGGCGCGTGCACAGTAGCACCTCGCTCCGCCGCGTTCCGGCGAGATTCTTGACCGGCCTTTGGTGGTTTCCGACGTATTTTGGCCTCCTGAGTCTGATTTCGGGGTCGATTTGAGCAAACGATGGCCGGAGATGGCTGAACCGGCGAGTGGCGCAGCGGCAGTTTTTCGGGGGAGGATTTGGTCCTTTTCCAGTGGGTTTTTGGTGGTTGCTCCTTCACGAAAGTTGCTAGGAATGTTGAGACGTAGCTGTTAGTGTTGGTCCAGGCCCAAGAATCGGCCGGCGGCGGCGGACCGGTGGCGGACCGACTGTGAACCGGCAGGCTTTTTCCGGCGATTTTTCCGATGATTTGGCTAGGGGCTTTTGAAGGGCTCGTTACAAGCTTTCCAACGGTATGCCCGGATTTTATTTTCGTTATACGGTTAGCGTTTAATTTCAGTTTTTGTCGTTGGAATTTAGTTCGGTTTTTCGTCAACGAAGTCCGGTGTGTTTGGTATTTTCTGAAATTGGCTGAGGGCTTTTGTCAAGCAGGCCGAGGCGTACGTTTCTGTCCTTCCGGGGATTTTTCCGACCACCAGAGGCGATGTTCCGGTGGCGGCCGGTGGCTGTTCGGCAGGCTGCGGTGGCGGCATTCTGGCGACTTTCGGACAGTAGGTCCGTTTCGTTGTGGTGAGTCCAACGCCACTTTCCATTCATCAATCGGATGTCCGGTTGATTTTATATGAATTTTTGAAATTGTGGTATTTATTTTCGTTAATTGTTTTAATTGTAATTTCGACCTTGTATGAACTATGAATTGATTTTACGAGCTGTATGATGTATGAAAATATGTTATATTATATGATAAGCTTGATTCGTGATTTATGGAATTTATTTGCCTCGTTTTACGCCCATCTACTTAAAAATATTTCTTGTTTAAGGGGATGTTAGTGTAATTTTAGAAACTATTTGATTATAAAGTTTTATGAAAACATAAGAAATAAATTATGAAATGATACGTCATAATTATTTTAAATGTACTTATAATTTCGTTGATATAGTTAACCTAGTATCAAGTGAATTTTTGTAAGTTGCTGCTTTAATTGGAATTAAAATTTTGGTTGCACTTTGAATGGGGATTCGATTAATTAAGCCTGACCCTTGTTTGATTTAATTGCCCTAGGCGAATATATGCCTATTTGTGAAGTAACTTTATTGGTATCGTAATTATGGATTTATGAATAAAATTGGAATGCAATTTGTGTTTATTTATCTCGGGATCTAATACTTGATAAGAATTAAATTTCTAATGCTTTAATTTATTTTATGTAATAAATGTTATGAATTTATAAGCTATGCATCTCTTGATATGTAATATGAATTATAATATGCTATGAATGACTTGATTGAATAAATATAGATTATATGTTGCATCATGTACATTCGTGAGCATAGCCGTGCATCTTTGTGGTTGTGTTTGGAGTCTGAGTCTGTGTTCTGTGTGTGTTCAGTCGTTCAGGGTTTCTTCAGGGAGTGTCTGTCAGCTGTTTGGGTTCCAGGGGGACTTCTTGGCTTGTGTTTTCTATTCTCGTCGGTGTAAGGTGAGGTTTTAGGATTTTTGTTTTAGTTAAAGCGACCTACAACCTTATATGCTCGTTTTCAAGCCCGCATACGAATATATACTATATGTATATTAAATATGTGTCTTACGATATGTTATGAATTTTGTTAATTCGATTTGATATGAATCCTTCTGAAATTATACGTATGGGCGTATATAAGCTTAAAATTGTTTTGCAACGAGGCTATGCTCCAAACCGTGTATCGTCCAGCAAACTATGGATTTCCCTCAGCATATTATGAATTAGGAAGACACGGAGAGGTATGTGTATAGCATATGCCGAGTTGCACGGTAAGGTATGTTTCTTATGGAATGTTTCTTAAGTTATAAATCTTACGTTTTTATGTTTCGCGAGTTAGGTATGCTTCCTATGAGTCTATGTGAATCAATTTGAATCTATTTGAATCCCCGGGTTTCGGACGTGTGGGTAAGGGAGACCCGGTGCGGCTGTTGGGGTCGCCTGTTATCACCCCTGTGGACACGTTCCTTTGAAGTATCTACGCGCGACTCTGAGGGAGATGGAGAAGGCGTGGTGCTTTGAGCCTTCGGCTGAGGCCGGAGAAGGTATGTTGTGGGCTCGCGACCCCACGTATATTGAGTTGCACGATGTGGGCCCGTAACCCGCGTGCAGACTTCCAGAGAAAGGTTGGAATACGGGAATATGAATCTATGAATTTATGAATCCTATGAATTTTATAAATTTATGCTTCCTTATGAATCTTTTGAGTCTTTTGTTTAAGGAGTAAGGTTGGAGACCCGTACTCGCCGGGTATTTGAATTCTTTTGTTATGTTGATTATGAAACGGGATAGGAGAGTTTGTTTTCAGTATGAGATTTCCACGCTGAGTTATGAATAATTATGAATATAAGGATCTTTATGAGTTTCTAATTATGAATCCCTATGACTTTTAACATGAATCCATATGCGTTTCTCAATCTATGAATCCTTACGAGTTTTCAAACTTAAGGAGATATGAATATATGTGTAAATATGAGCTCTTTTTGGAAAATGGTTTTGGTATGCAAAACCCTACTCCCGGTTCATAATCTTTCTTTTGATACGTGCTCTGCTCCTTATTATGTATAGCGTGTGTGAGTTCAGCCCCCTCACTCAGTCAGTGGACTGACCCTCGCCCAACCTATGTTTCAGTTTGCAGGTTCAGGTTCTTGGAGTTCGAGCTAGGCGGCTTTGAGTCTTGTCTGTTGAGTCCGTGTCTTTTGAGCCTGTATCTATTTGTTTAAGTTGTGAATCTCTAATCTGCATCTGTTTGTAATTATGTATATAGCATGTTCTGTACGGGATTATGTTTATGCTTTGATTATATGAACTTTCAGGACAGGTTAGGACAGGGCTTGGATTAGTTGAACCCGTTTTTTTTTTGTATGTTTGAATTCGGGACAGGTTAGGACAGGTTCATGGAATTAGTTGAACCCGTTTCTTTATTTTGTTGATTAAAATTTTTGTTAGTTCATATTTTGGTTCGCTTCCGTATACTGGTTTTTGTATATTTTACTTGTACGGGGTTTAGGTACCGCCTAGCTTAGGTTGGATTTTTCGTTTGTCACCCGTTCGCTGTGACTTGGTGCGTGTGCGGACGTTCCATTTCGTACCACATGTCGGGTCATAGTGCGGGGGTGTGGTGCCCCACCGCTTGGGGTGCTACATCTTAAGTGGTATCAGAGCTACCAGGTTCAGAACCGGTGCTCTGGAGTCGTGTCGTGTCAGTTTAGGTCGTAAAGCATAGGAATACTTGTGCATTGCATTCGTCTGATAGGAAATTTTGACTTCTCTGCTTGAATTTGTCTGAGCTTATGTGATTGTGTGCAAACTATGATTATGATTTTTGCAAAATTATGATATGAGCTTAGGTGTTCTTAATTGCTTTCATTACTTGACATACCCACGTACTAACCCACGTGTAACGCCCCGGTTTTTATTTATTAATTTCTCATGTTTCATTGTAATTTTATAAATTATATCTTAGCACACTTTCATGGAATTTTATAAATTCATATCAAATTGAGAAATTATTTCATGACTTGAAAAATAATTGTTACGTGAAATAATTGCCGGAAACGATTTAATTGTCGAATATAAATTAAGTGTTAATTTGTTCGTAAATGATCTTTCCTTAAAATTCGAGGACCAAATTGCAATTTCAAACATTTCATTAATTTTAAAGCATGAATCACGTAATAAGCTTCCATATTCTTCCATTTTATCTCGTTTTCACCAATTTCATACAAATCTCTTGCTTCCTTGCTCCACATTAACAAGACATCAAGAAGAAAAGAAAATTTGGGGAATCATCATCTTCAAGCTAAAAGTTTTCAAAGAATTTGCATATCTTGAAGCTCAATCATCTCCTTTTCCATCTCTTTTCATTCAAGACACATACCAGCTTTTCGTGACGAGGAGCAGGGCCGTAGACCATGATTTTGGTCGTATTTTGTCGGTAAAGGTGAGGTTTAACTACTAGCTACTTAGAACCCGTATAACCTTTACGTGAATTTCGGCCAAAATGTATATATATAGCTATAATCTTTCCAAAGCTCTCAAATCGTGTTCTTTGAAAGTAAACCGTGTTCATGAAAAGCAAGTCATGTTACCGTGATCGTGTTTTGGCGAGTATTCATGTACCGTGCACCGTGGGCCCGAGAGTTAGTGTTTGAGCCAACTGGGAAAGCATAGGGCTGACGGGTAACTCTTACACTTCTCTCTTACCGTGGGGATGAACCCTGAACCCACCAGGAGGATTGGTGGAGGAAGGAGTCCCGTACGTAGGAGTCATGTTCCTGACGTACACTGTGTTACCGTGGGTGGTTAGGGCCTTGCAAACCCACCACCATTGGAGAAAATGGAGTTCGTGTTATTGATCGTGTGCACTATAATGATTTGTGTGATAACTTAATTAAGTTAAAACATAATCTTTGTTCACTGTCGGGGTTGGTTGGAGATCGTGCACGCCCCTCGCCAGGGCCATTGATTGTTGGAATAAAAGTGATTAACGTGTTAAACTTGATAGTTGTAATCTCGGGCGAGTTCTTTAGTATTCTTGAACTTATATTATCTTTAGTTATAAAACCTTACCCGAGGTTATAACTTGCATGTTATCTGTTCTAATATATTTATACCCCTCACTCAGTCTTCCATAGACTGACGCCTCCACCTTTCAGGTTGTCGCGGTCGTGTGCTAGGCGGGAGTCAGAGTTGTGTCAGGTTATCCAGCTAAGTCTAGCACTTCATACATTTTCATGATATTTGATAGTGATATTTCCGGATTTAGCATGTTATGGTTATTTTTAGTAATTGGAGATTTTTGCATGTACAATACGAGAGATGATAATGTATTGATATGATGAGCTTTTGGATATTTGACATATGGTGAAATGATAGTGTTATGCTTCCGCTTTTGAGATTCCTATGTTGGCTTTAATTCATTTAGGGTCTAGTCCCGCCTAGCTAGCTTGGTTCTTTTATTTGTCACCCGTTCGCTATAGGTTAGTTCATGTACGGAGTATCCATTTCGTATGTGGATAAGCCTATAGTGCGGGGGTGTGGCATCTCTACGTATAGGGGTGCTACATCTTACGTGGTATCAGAGCCCGGTTGGAAAACCGAGGTTCTAGTGTCGTGTCGTGTCAAGTCTAGGTCGAACGGCATATGATTATTTGATAAATTGGGAGTCTTGCATTTCATTTGGAACTACTTGAATCTATTTGAATTTCATGAATTATGTGAACTATGGATTTCATTTGCATTTTATGATCTTGATCCTAATTATGTTCATTAGCATCCCCTAATCCAACATGCATATCTAGTGTCTCAATTACAGGATGCCTCGAGGTAGACCTCGCCATGAGCATTCTCCTGGACATAGGAGACATCGCCATGATCATTCTCCTCGTGCTCCTCCACCCCCTCCTGCTCAGCCACAAGATTTTATAAATGCAGTGGTTGGGTTAATTGATCTGAGGCTTCAAGAACAGGTTCCTCCAGCACCATCTGCGCCACTAGTACCCCAAGAGAACCCTATTTCTGCCATCCTTCGGGAATTTCAGAATCAGTAACCTCCTAAGTTTTACAAAGGCGATGATATTCAGGCGGAGACGTGGTTGAAAGAAGTTGAAAGGATTTGGCAGCTCATCCCTTGTGATTCTCAGGAGAAGGCCCGCTGCACACTTACTTTGATTCAGGGCGAGGCTTACTCCTGGTGGGAGAGCACTCAGATAGTCTTAGAGGCTTCTGGTACAGCTAACGTGGGAGGTCTTTATACGTGAGTTCAGAAACAAGTTCATTCCTCCATCTTCCCGTACCCGCAGGTTGAGGGAGTTCACCGAGCTGAAACAAGGAGGGAGTTCACCATGCACCCAACATAGCGAATGATGATTTTCACAAGGCGATGCAGTTCGTCCAGGGACTCAGGCCGGACATTCAGGATGCATTGAAGGCAGCAAATACTAGCACCTGGGCCAAAGCTACCACTAAAGCTTTGAAGGTCGAGGATTCGGACAATGCAAGGAGGCCTATTCCTCGCTTCAAACCGGACCCAGTTTCGGGATTAGGGTAAGGTTCCAATGCAATGAAAAGATCCGGTACTGATTTAATCCTACCCTCTCAGGAAAGATCTAAAAAGAAGAAGTCTCAAATTGATAGGTCAACTTCGGAGAATGTTTTCGCTACGGCATTGCCATCACAGTTAGAGAAGCCACTTTGCACTTACTGTGGACGTGATACACATACCTACGATGGGCGTAGGAAGCGCTTGCGTTTATATTTCCGTTGTGGGAGTTCTGAGCATCAAATAGATACATGTCCGGAACGAAAAGAGCTATCCACCGGGGGTCAGAGATCATTTAACAGGCAAGAACAATGGTGAACGGTACATCTAAACATGCATACCACGTGCATCTTGCGCTTTCTTATTTTGTCTATTTGTAATCCTTGTGTTTGCTATTTGCTCCTGTGTGAATCATTGAAGTTCTGATCTTTTTCACTTGCTTATTACGTTACGGTGTATGTAAGTGTTTATTTAAATTTGTGCATGGTGTGGTTGTGTAAGAGACGGGGTGCTCTCATGTTTGCTGAGAGACGGGGTGCTCTCATGTTTGTAGAGAGACGGGGTTCTCTCATTCTCTTTGAGGGAGACGGGGCTCTCTCATCATGTGTTTTGAATTTGAAAGTTTAGCAATGGACCCTGGGGACCAGGTCCTCTTAAGGGGGGAAGAGTTGTAACGCCCCGGTTTTTATTTATTAATTTCTCACGTTTCATTGTAATTTTATAAATTATATCTTAGCACACTTTCATGGAATTTTATAAATTCATATCAAATTGAGAAATTATTTCATGACTTGAAAAATAATTGTTACGTGAAATAATTGTCGGAAACGATTTAATTGCCGAATATGAATTAAGTGTCAATTTGTTCGTAAATTATCTTTCCTTAATATTCGATGACCAAATTGCAATTTCAAACATTTCATTAATTTCAAAGCATGAATCACGTAATAAGCTTCCATATTCTTCCATTTTATCTCATTTTCACCAATTTCATACAAATCTCTTGCTTCCTTGCTCCACATTAACGAGACATCAAGAAGAAAAGAAAATTTGGGGAATCATCATCTTCAAGCTAAAAGTTTTCAAGGAATTTGCATATCTTGAAGCTCAATCATCTCCTTTTCCATCTCTTTTCATTCAAGACACATACCAGCTTTTCGTGACGAGGAGCAGGGCCGTAGACCGTGATTTTGGTCGTATTTTGTCGGTAAAGGTGAGGTTTAACTACTAGCTACTTAGAACCCGTATAACCTTTACGTGAATTTCGGCCAAAATGTATATATATAGCTATAATCTTTCCAAAGCTCTCAAATCGTGTTCTTTGAAAGTAAACCCTGTTCATGAAAAGCAAGTCATGTTACCGTGATCGTGTTTTGGCGAGTATTCATGTACCGTGCACCGTGGGCCCGAGAGTTAGTGTTTGAGCCAACTGGGAAAGCATAGGGCTGACGGGTAACTCTTACACTTCCCTCTTACCGTGGGGATGAACCCTGAACCCACTAGGAGGATTGGTGGAGGAAGGAGTCCCGTACGTGGAAGTCATGTTCCCGACGTACACCGTGTTACCGTGGGTGGTTAGGGCCTTGCAAACCCACCACCATTGGAGAAAATGGAGTTCGTGTTATTGATCGTGTGCACTATAATGATTTGTGTGATAACTTAATTAAATTAAAACGTAATCTTTGTTCACTGTCGGGGTTGGTTGGAGACCGTGCACGCCCCTCGCCAGGGCCATTGATTGTTGGAATAAAAGTGATTAACGTGTTAAACTTGATAATTGTAATCTCGGGCGAGTTCTATAGTATTCTTGAACTTATATTATCTTTAGTTATAAAACCTTACCCGAGGTTATAACTTGCAAGTTATCTGCGCTAATATATTTATGCCCCTCACTCAGTCTTCCATAGACTGACGCCTCCACCTTTCAGGTTGTCGCGGTCGTTTGCTAGGCGGGAGTCAGAGTCGTGTCAGGTCATCCAGCTGAGTCTAGCACTTCATATATTTTCATGATATTGATAGTGATATTTCCGGATTTAGCATGTTATGGTTATTGTTAGTAATGGGAGATTTTTGCATGTATAATACGAGAGATGATAATGTATTGATATGATGAGGTTTGGGTATTGGACATATGGTGAAATGATAATGTTATGCTTCCGCTTTTGAGATTCCTATGTTGGCTTTAATTCATTTAGGGTCTAGTCCCGCCTAGCTAGCTTGATTCTTTTATTTGTCACACGTTCGCTATAGGTTAGTTCATGTACGGAGTATCCATTTCGTATGTGGATAAACCTATAGTGCGGGGGTGTGGCATCTCTACGTATAGGGGTGCTACACCATATGCATAGATATCTATCCAATTTATGAATTGTAGGGCGTTGGCTCGATGCCAAAATTGAAGTTGATTGTGACAACACTTAGCACTTTTACAAAGCTGTGAAGGAGGATTTGAAACTTCTATCTTCTGATTACTTGGATGAAAAGCAAATGAATCTCTACAAGAATTCAACAATAGCTAGGTGCTGATATTATGGAAACAGGTATCATGCATTCATAGCACGTGCATCATGCCTTGGATTAACTATAATTATTTCGAACATTTGTTCTACATGCTTGACTGCCTTCTTTGCTGGATACGAGTGCATGCCATTTACATCCCTAATCCTGCATGCATTAGTTTTGTGGTTATATTTAGGTGACTTCCTTACTTGTTCCAACGAGTGCTGATTTTAGTGGAAGCTGCATTGGGATCTGAATAGGGGTGGATCAGAAGGTGTATAGTTGATTTAACAAACTCAGGGATATATACTTAATTACTTGGAGGTACTCGGGGGCAGCAAATTTTATAAGAAAGTCAAAATTTTGAATTCTGGATGGCGTGAGGTGACAATGAAGAGATCAAGGCACTTGTACCATTCAGAGAATTCCAAGCAGGAAATCGAGTTACTATTATAAAGACACCCACCAGAGTAGTTACACTTACACAAAGGAAAATGGGGAAAATTGTGCAAGTTATGGAATTTTGTGCCGAGGTCATTGAAGATCAATTCCACCAAATATTGAGGATAAGGACATCATTTACAACGACGGTGTGTGAAGCAGGATTGTTTGAAGATTCTCCGTTTATGTTTCCTTGATTGTTCTGAGAGATTCCATCATTGGAAGATATAGCAATTCTCGATTATTGAGGATTTTATTGGGACTTCAAGAGACTCCATGGATCACTTTTTTGCGAGAGGCAAGTGAGACGGTTCAAGACCCCTTGGCGACCGCGGATTCGAATAAAATACTAAAGAATGAAAATTTTGAACGGGAAGTTGGAACTACGGGCAGTTAAGGAGTTGACTATCCTTTCAAGTTAAAGAAATTTTCCACCTCGACTCCACTACTACGGTGAACGGTACATTGAGCATTCATGGCATTTGCACACATACATTTCATAAGTAATTATATTTTAATTTTGCTTGACGTGCGCGACGACGTGTATTACGTGATGCTACCTTGATTGTAATAACGTAGCTAATTGATTTAGTTTCCATAACTTGAGATTTATTGTTCTTGTAAATTCTTGTAAACTGAATGGATTACATGCTTGCGTGGATTGTTCGTGCTTTAGTGTTTATAAAATTTCCTTAATTGCTCACTAACCCTTCATGCATACACAAGTATATTGTAATCTTATTTTACAGAGATTCCATCGCAATATCCCCCTTGAGTTGGGCATGGATGATGAATCTATACTCTAGGGACACCGATATCAGTCGGGTACACTTTACATGCATTCCATGTTTTGCATCCAGTGCTACTTTAACGTGTGTATGTAAGAATGCTGAGTAAGTGAACTTGTGTGCTAGAGAGTTGTTGAGATCTCTCTATTTACGTGTTAGGGAGATGTGGGATTCTCCCTATTTATGTGATAGGAAGATGCTGGATTCTTTCTAAATTATGTGAGCAAGAGATGTTGGATTCTCTTGGAGTTAGATGTTTAGAAGATGTGGAAGTCTGCCAGACTTAGGTTGAGAGACGGGGCTCTCTCGATTATGTGGCTGGGAGACGGGGTTCTCTCAATTCTGTGCCTGGGAGACGGGGTTCTCTCTTTCGATGTGCCGAGAGACGGGGCTCTCTCCCTCTTGCGTACTGAGAGATGGGATTCTCTCTTGTTTGTCGCGGCTATGTTTTCGTGTGGCCTGATGTTGGTTTGCAACCGGTGAAGAAGCGACGGTATCGAGCTTTGGGTGCAGTGGTCTAGTGGGGGATCGAACGAGTTTGAAGCGACTAACGGTCAAGTGTTTGAACAAACCTCTGTGGCTACGGAACTCTGCAGGGAGTTAATACAATCAGTGGGAGTAAACTTCACTGCCAGGGCTATGACTCTATACGATTTCGGAAGATAGATTGAAGTATTCTAGTTCAAAGCTCTACGACTCAGTAATAGGACCTGAGGATAGGTCCTTTCGAAGGAGGGGAGTTTGTGACATCCCGCTCGTCCGATTTATAAGGTACGCCACGTTTCAACCTTTTAATATGTTTAATTATGTGATTTTATATTTTGTGTGGCCCTATTTTGAACTCTTTTAGAGTTTAGGGGCTAGTTTGCAACTTTCTCTTTTAGGGGTTATTCGGTCATTTCTCGTTCGATCGAAAGTTCGACCTTTTTGACCCCTGCTTTGCGTTTGGGACATCGAAACGAGTCCGTAGACTCTAAGATTGCCCCATTCTGACTTCGTTAGCCCGTTTTTTCGATCGTTTTTGCGTACGAGGACCCGAGATATATACCCCGGATCCTCGTTTTGCGTGCCAGAACTTCAGCTCCAGCCTCAGCCTTCTGCTTCCAGTGAGCCGGCACTGTTCACGCAGTGGAGGTGTGAAAACACACACATGTCCGTTCTCACTCGTTTCTCGACGGAATTCGATGTTTGAATAGTGGAAATTTATCAACTCGACGAGCCCGACACGATGGTACAAGAATCGGGACCTGAAATTCAGTGGTGGTGGAGCTACGGCGAGCAGCAGGTAGCGCGGCTTCGAGCCACCACTTCGCCGCCTCTTCGCGGCGGTCTCCGGCGACTTTTCTCCGACACGCGCCACCCCATCTGTTAGGAGACATCCCGGCGCAACTCCAGTTCAAGCGGCGTGGCTAACGGTGGCCGGACGGCGGTGCACGCGTCGACTGAAGACCGGCGGCGGTGGCGCGTGCACTGTAGCACCTCGTTCCGCCGCGTTCCGACGAATTTTGGCCTCCTGAGTCCGATTTTAGGGTCGATTTGAGCAAACGATGGGCAGTTTTTCGGCGGAGGATTTGGTCCTTTTCCGGTGGGTTTTTGGTGGTTGCTCCTTCACGAAAGTTGCTTGGAATGTTGAGACGTAGCTGATAGTGTTGGTCCCGGCCCAAGAACCGGCCGGCGGCGACGGACCGGTGGCGGACCGGCTGTGAACCGGCGGCCTTTTTTCGGCGATTTTTCTGATGATTTGGCTAGGGGCTTTTGAAGGGCTCGTTACAAGCTTTCCAACGGTATGCCCGGATTTCATTTTCGTTTTACGGTTAACGTTTAATTTCAGTTTTCGTCGTTGGAATTTAGTTCGGTTTTTCGTCAACGAAGTCCGGTGTGTTTGGTATTTTCTGAAATTGGCTGAGGGCTTTTGTCAAGCAGGCCGAGGCGTACATTTCTGTCCTTCCGGGGATTTTTCCAACCAACGGAGACGGTGTTCTGGTGGCTGTTCGGCCGGCTGCGATGGCGGCATTCCGGCGACTTTCGGACAGTAGGTCCGTTTCGTTGTGGTGAGTCCAACGCCACTTTTCATTCCTCAATCGGATGTCCGGTTGATTTTATATGAATTTTTTAAGTTGTGGTATTTATTTTCGTTAATTGTTTTAATTGTAATTTCGACCTTGGATGAACTATGAATTGATTTTACGAGCTATATGATGTATGAAAATATATTATGTTATATGAAAAGCTTGATTCGTGATTTATGGAATTTATTTGCCTCGTTTTACGCCTATCTACTTAAGAATATTTCTTGTTTAAGGGGATGTTAGTGTAATTTTAGAAACTATTTGATTATAAAGTTTTATGAAAACATAATAAATAAATTATGAAATGATACGTCATAATTATTTTAAATGTACTTGCAATTTCATTGATATAGTTAACCTAGTATCAAGTGAATTTTTGTAAGTTGCTACTTTAATTGGAATTAAATTTTGGTTACACTTTGAATGGGGATTCGATTAATTAAGCCTGACCCTTGTTTGATTTAATTGCCCTAGGCGAATATAAGCCTATTTGTGAAGTAAGTTTATTGGTATCGTAATTATGGATTTATGAATAAAATTGGAATGTAATTTGTGTTTATTTATCTCGGGATCTAATACTTGATCCGAAATGGACTCCATGAACTCCAACCAAGTTTGGACCTTGGTACATTTGCCTGATGGGGTCAAACCCATAGGTTGCAAATGGATCTTTAAGAGAAAGCTTGGAGTTGACGGAAGCATTGCAGCCTACAAAGCAAGACTGGTTGCAAAAGGATTCACTCAAAGACCCGGCGTGGACTTTGACGAAACCTTCTCACCAGTTGCAATGCAAAAGTCCATTCGAATCATGCTTGCCATTGCTGCATATTATGACTATGAGATATGGCAAATGGATGTGAAAACTGCCTTTCTCAATGGTGACATTGACAAAGACATTCATATGGAGCAACCCATAGGTTTCACATTCAGTGGGAGTGAGCAAAAGGTTTGCAAACTCCAAAGATCAATCTATGGATTGAAACAGGCTTCTAGGAATTGGAACATTCGATTTGATGAATCGGTCAAAGCGTTTGGCTTCATCCAAATTTTGAATGAATCATGTGTGTATAGAAAGGAATTGGAGACCTCAGTGCAATTCTTAGTACTTTATGTTGATGACATCCTTCTTATTGGGAATTCGAAGGATGACATGAAAGTGACTAAGTTATGGTTATCGAACCAATTCGAGATGAAAGATCTTGGTGATGCGTCCTATATCCTTGGAATTAAAATCTATAGAGATAGATCTAGAAGGTTAATAGGACTATCACAGTCGATGTACATTGACAAAGTATTGAAGAGATTCAATATGGAGTCAGCAAAGGTTAAGAACCTTCCTATGAGTGTAGGAACATGTCTTTCAAAGAAGATGTGTCCTAAGACTAACCTTGAGAAGGATAGAATGACTCATACACCTTATGCATCAGCAATAAGTAGCATAATATATGCAATGTTATGTACTCGACCGGATGTGGCTTATGCACTTAGTGTGACAAGTCGTTTCCAATCTGACCCTGGAGATGGTCACTGGGCTGCCGTGAAGAATATTCTTAAGTACTTGAAAAGTACTAAAGATTTATTCTTAGTTTACGGAGGTCAGAAAGATCTTACTGTCGAAGGATACTGCGATGCAAGCTTTGCATCTGACTTAGATGATTTTAAGTCAATGTCAGGATACATTTTCTGCCTAAATGGTGGAGCAGTGAGTTGGAAGAGTTCCAAGCAAACAACCACTGCAGATTCGACCACTGAGGCCGAATACTTAGCTGCAAATGATGCAGCTAAGGAAGGTGTTTGGATTAGAAACTTCATTGAAGAGTAGAATGTTGTTCCTAGCATGAAAGACCCCATTACTGTGTTTTGTGACAACACTGGGGCGGTTGCTCAAGCAAGAGAACCAAGATCTCACCAACGGACCAAGCACATTATGAGGAAGTATCACCTAATCCGTGATATTATCAAAAGAGGAGATGTGCTAATTGAGAGGGTCACATCAGCAGAGAACGTGGCAGATCCACTTACTAAACCCCTTAGTCGAGAAGCTTTCCAAAGCCATCTTCAGAAGATGGGACTTAGAGTAGCTTTAGAATGGCTTTGACGGGCAAGTGGGAGATTGTTAGGAATAGTGCCCTAGAAAGCCGATTGTATATCCGCTTTGTGCTTTTCCTTATTGTAATCACAGACAATCTTTGAATAAAATAACGAATTGAGGCAACACTTCTTTATATGCTCTTGTTTGGTATGCGTTTACTTTAGCTGTGCATGTATGAGAACTCCCCTAATCCTGATGACTTTAGGACTCTACCATTTGGGTGAAATGGTTCATGAAACGAGCCCTATATCACATAAGTCATGATTAGTAAAATACTCCAAGTCGATGAGTCCTACAGACAGTGGGAGTGTCAACTTGACTCCTCTAAGGCTTGCTTGTGGGATCACGCCCTTAAGAAGGACCACCTTGTTTCATGGAGGTGCAAAGTGTATAGTTGATACGTGCGTGATACATGAGGGTGCTTACTTTAACAAGTAAGTTCACTGAGGTGCCCCGTGTGAGAACATTCCTAAATGGGAAAGGAAGTTTCTATTTCAGGAAATGGAAACTTCCAGATTAGGAAATATCTCACGAGTCATTGATGTGATTAATTGATCCTTAGACTTGAGGTTCCTTGTCACTTTATGAGTTAACTCTGTAGTCTTAGGTATAAGCTTTAAAGGGTGTCGCCTTAGACAACTGATTCAAGGCTTATGCTGGGGCTGCACAAGTGATTCATGAAAGTGAATGAGAATCAAGAAAGGACCTACACTTGCATTCGCAAGGTGATCTCTTATTGTGTAAGTCATTCATATGCCATATGGAGTCCTTGGCCAAGGCAGTAGATCAAGACATCAAGAAAAGGGTTTCTTGGATTGAGATCAAATGGATATGAAATGCACTTAGCTTTAAGACCGGATTATTAGGGTTCTGATTATTCCCTTGCCCTAGATCTTGGTTGAGAGATAATAAGTAGGAGGATTGTATCTCACATGAATCAATGACTTAAAGGTTCTGTCGAATCCGAACATTCCAATTCAGCTAGGGGTTAAACACCTGTTGCTAGACTATGGTCGTTTAATCTGTGGACTGATTAATTAATTAGTGAATTAATTAATTAGGGTCACTGCTAATTGAATTGAGAACCTAGAGGGTCACACACAACAACTTGGTTACATGAGTTGAGGCTTTAAAATGATTAAACGAGTTAATCGAGCCTAGAGGGTTCCACACGTGTGAAGTCACACGTGTGGCTCTCGTGAGTGACACGTGTCACTGTGACACGTGTCACTGTGACACGTGTCACACACGTGTGTATATATATATTATATATATATTAAATAATTAATTAGTTAATTATTTAATAGACTTTGGTTTAATTTTGAATTAAAAAGAAAGTCTAATTTTGGAGAAAATAATCTAGTTAATTAATTACGAATTAATTAATTAGATAAAAATAAGTTATTTATTTTATAATAAATAAAGTATAAAATTATCCAAAAATAGTTTGGATATTTTTAGCTCTCTTAAAAGTTGACTTGAATTAGAATTCAAAGTCAAAGTTGGAAAATACTTGATGATCAAGTAATAGGAGAGAGAGGAACCAAATCCTTGTCCAACAAGGATTTAGATCGGCACTCCCCTCTTATATATAGGGGAGCTCGAGCTCCCCTTTAGAGCTAATTGACAATTCTTTTGGTTCATGTGTTGAACACCTTCCTTTCTCCAAGATTAAATAAATCCCTAGGTCAAGCCTAAACACTAACTAGAGAACTAGCATCCTTACTAGTTAGATTGTGATCAAGTTGGTGGACTTTCTCTAGAGACTTCAAGTTAGAAGTTTGAAGATTCGAGCTTTACCAAGGAGAGGGGATCAAGCCGCGAGAAGAGCGTTCTTGGGTGGCTTGAAACGCTTCAAGAAAGAATAAAAGAAAAGTAAGTTTTCTATCTTTACGAATTTGGTTACACGATTGCGAGTCCTAGATCCTGTTGTTGGGAAAATTTTTTTTTTTAAATTCCGCTGCTTTCTGATTCGTGTTTTCCAACAGGTATGTTTCTTATGGAATGTTTCTTAAGTTATGAATCTTACGTTTTTATGTTTCGCGAGTTAGGTATGCTTCCTATGAGTCTATGTGAATCAATTTGAATCTATTTGAATCCCCGGGTTTCGGAGGTGTGGGTAAGGGAGACCCCGGTGCGGCTGTTGGGGTCGCCGATTATCACCCCTGTGCACACGCTCCTTTGAAGTATCTACGCGCGACTCTGAGGGAGATGGAGAAGGCATGGTGCTTTGAGCCTTCGGTTGAGGCCGGAGAAGGTACGTTGTGGACTCGCGACCCCATGTATATTGAGTTGCACGATGTGGGCCCGTAACCCGCGTGCAGACTTCCGGAGAAAGGTTGGAATACGGGAATATGAATCTATGAATTTATGAATCCTATGAATTTTATGAATTTATGCTTCCTTATGAATCTTTTGAGTCTTTTGTTTAAGGAGTAAGGATGGAGACCCGTACTCGCCGGGTATTTGAATTCTTTTGTTATGTTGATTATGAAACGGGATAGGAGAGTTTGTTTTCAATATGAGATATCCAGGCTGAGTTATGAATCATTATGAATATAAGGATCTTTATGAGTTTCTAATTATGAATCCCTATGAGTTTTAATATGAATCCATATGCGTTTCTGAATCTATGAATCCTTACGAGTTTTCAACCTTCAGAAGATATGAATATATGTGTAAATATGAGCTCTTTTTGGAAAATGGTTTTGGTATGCAAAACCCTACTACCGGTTCATAATCTTTCTTTTGATACGTGCTCTGCTCCTTATTATGTATAGCGTGTGTGAGTTCAGCCCCCTCACTCAGTCAGTGGACTGACCCTCGCCCAACCTATATTTCAGTTTGCAGGTTCAGGTTCTTGGAGTTCGAGCTAGGCGGCTTTGAGTCTTGTCTGTTGAGTCCGTGTCTTTTGAGCTTGTATCTATTTGTTTAAGTTGTGAATCTGTAATCTGCATCCGTTTGTAATTATGTATATAGCATGTTCTGTACGGGATTATGTTTATGCTTTGATTATATGAACTTTCGGGACAGGTTAGGACAGGGCTTGGATTAGTTGAACCCGTCTTTGTTGTATGTTTGAATTCGGGACAGGTTAGGACAGGTTCATGGAATTAGTTGGACCAGTTTCTTTATTTGGTTAATTAAAATTTTTGTTAATTCATATTTTGATTCGCTTCCGCATACAGGTTTTTGCATATTTTACCTGTACGGGGTTTAGGTACCACTTAGCTTAGGTTGAATTTTTCGTTTGTCACCCGTTCGCTGTGACTTGGTGCGTATGCGGACGTTCCATTTCGTACCACGTGTCGGGTCATAGTGCGGGGGTGTGGTGCCCCACCGCTTGGGGTGTTACAACATGAATAGTTAGGGTTATGTGACTTTTGATGAATTCTTGCAATTCTTCGGATTAATTCTTGGTTTGAAGCTAGATATATGATCTTTATGACTTCCCTAATGCAAGATTGATCATTAATTTCGTGTTATTTAGCTGTAAATCGAACCACAATGGCTGCTTTGTTGAAGAACTTGTTGAATATGTGAAAATATGAACTCTCTTGCCTCCTAGATTGATTCCTTTGATTTTCTACTGTTTCCTTGCATATATTAGAGAGTTTTTAGTATGTTTTTGTTATGCTTTGTTGCTGCCTGGGAGTCCCTTCTCTCTCCCCTTTTTTGGCCTCATTTTGGCCTTATTTGGCTGTTGTTCGCACAGGGGTACGACCGCGATTGCGCCACGTTCTTTTGGCATCGCGGCCACAACGCTGTTAGTTGTTTCGCCATTGTAATGGTATCGCGGCCATGACCATTTTCTTCATGAATGGTGTCAAGGCCTCGACACCTTGGTAGTAGCTTTTTCTAGGGTTGTGGCGTGCCCACGACCTCTCCATGTGTGAGAGGTGGCGCCGCCGCATCATTGGGCGTTGGAGTGTGTTGGAAACGCTTTTATATGTATATATACTATGATAGATACATGCTTGATATGTATTTTAAGAGTCTGTCCCACTTGTTACGAATCTTGAAAATGCTTTTATATGTATATACACTATGTTTTGTTTTGCTTTGTTTTGAAAAGCTTTGAGTACGTTTTGAACTTGTAGCGAGATATGACCTTGAAAGATAGGTCACTTGACTTGAACTTGTTCTTCACTTGATGGGCCCTGGAGATTGTGGGACAGAGCATCCGGGTCAGCCAAGAGGGCGCCAAACAAACCTCTCGTTCATGATCTCCACTTGTAGGATGTACCAGAACCTACTAGGAGGTTGGTGGGGGATGGAGTCCGACAGGCGTGAGTATCATGAAACTCACGACCTGCTTGCTTGCACGCATGGTTAAATGTCGGCCGGCCCTTTCATCACTGGAGTATGAGGTAGGATTACTTTGATTGGCCTTGTTTGACGCGAACTTGTCTTGACATGAGGACTTTGGAGATACTCGTACTCGCCGAGTGGTTTGTCTTATCTTGTCTTGAGTCTATGAAACGGGAATGGATTGTTAATTATTTAAAATTGGTTATTTTGGCCTTTGGCTCTTAACTTCTTTCAAATATATATATATATATATATATATATATATATATATGTATTATCACGATAAACATTTTGGCGTGTAAAAACCACCCCCGGTTCATGGATTATTACGATCTTGATACGTGTTTTGCTCTATATGTATACGGGTGTGTGTCTTAGCCCCCTCACCATGGTCTAGGACTGAACCTCGTTGTTTCTTTCTTATCCACCCCCCCTCTTTGAGTTGCAGGTACAGGATTGGTTCAAGCTAGGCAGCGGTCTTTGCTTTTGAGTCTTAGAGTCTTGTAGTTTGAGTCTCAAGCATCTCTTGTATTTATTTTGTACTTTTGAGCTCTTGAACTTATGTATATGATCATGATACGTTTTGGAGAGTATGTTATGTTTTAATTTGGCCTGTAGAGGCATGGTATGTAACATCCCGATCATCCGGATCTACAGGTATGCCTTTACGGGGTGTTACGTGTGCAATTTATTTATTTATGCAGTTTGAATCACTTGTAAGGCTTATTTGTTAATTTGGAATTTACTTGTTTAGTTGCTATTTGAATACCTTGAACATTTATACTCTTTTGCTTGAGTTTTGCTCTCTACGTGCTCGAATTTGATTTTGATTTTTGTGAATTATTGATATACGTGAAATACGTGAATTGTGTACGTGTTAGCATGCTCGTTATGTGGTTTTGGATTCGTTTGTTTGAGCTTTGTGTTCGTTTTGTTTTCGGAACCTAGAGGACCATTAAAAGGCATTTAGCGCACCTCGGGTTCCAGGCGGCGTATCTTGAGCTAGGGAATTCGGATTCAAATTCCAGACGAGGCGTTGGACTCGTCATGAGATTTTCAATCTTTAAAGCCTAACCTCACACTTTTCTAAGCCCTTTTAGACCTCCGAAAATCGACTGGAACGAGCCCTTGTGATAAGAATTGCCTTTTTTGTTGACTAGTCTCACTTATGGGCCCCAATTAACTCCAATTAATCCCTAACCTTGACTTATATGCTCTCAACTCAACCCTTATCTCTCCCATACCCCCCTTATACCGAACCAACCACAAGAAAGAAGGAAGAAAAGGTCCCCAACTTCAGCTCCCAAGAAGAACAAGAGGAAGAGGTGACACTATTCCATTTTTGAAGGTTTTGGCCATTTCCCTCCACTTTTTCTCATTAAATTTACGAGGTAAGTATATTTTTGAGCCCTCCATGATTATATGGTTCTTTTAAGTTTAATCTCTTGAGCTAAAACCTTGATTTGCATGAGTGTTGGCACATAAGGTGAATAGTAAGGGTTTGGCAAGTTTGCTTGATATTGGAGTGATCTTGGGTTGATTTCTTGGAAGTTATGCATCCTAGTTGGTCTTAAGACATCATATATTATGTTTATGGTTGGAATTTGTATGAAAGTCTAGGGATTTTTGGGTTTCATTTTGAGTTTTTGAAGTTTTGGCTTGAATTTGCATATATATATGTACCTCTTGCATTCCTCCTTGTATATCTTCTTGTATAGCCTAGATTAATGCATGGTATGAGTGAATATTTGCTATACTGTGATCCTATTATGTCTTAGCTTGGTCCCTTGTTGGTTTGGTTGGAGTTTGGTAAGAATTTGGAGCTTGGAGTTCGAAAATTTCGCCCCTGGACCAGATCCACGCCCGTGGATTTTTGTGCTTTGTAAAACCCACGGCCATGGATATGGGGACAGATTTCAGCAGTTTTCTGCCTTGGAATCCACAGCCGTGGATATCCCTTTTGAAAAAAATCCAGGGGCCTGGATTTCAGGGCAAAAATATTTTGAGTTCCGAACTTCGTTTTCTTGTTTTGTTTTGTTTTCCTTTCGTTCCCATCCCCTTTCTTTCTTCCTTACCTTGTTTACTAGTGTCTTATGTTTTGTGGGTGTGTTTTGTTATGTGTTTTGTAGTTCTTTTCCAAGTTGTGGATTCATTTGTTTAGAAACATGCTAGCTTTGCTCTTTTGCCCTAATTGTGAACTCATTTCATCTCATACGCATCATACGCACTCATATGCATTTACCGAGTGTCAATGTGGTTCATATTGAGTCTAATAGTACCCCCTCATTGTTTGTTTTGTTCAAAGGATCTTCCCGCGGACGACGAGGTTGTCCCTTAAGTACCCGGTTTACTCGTTTGTCTCCGCTACCCATGTTAAGGTGAGTGTGTAAGCGAGATATGTGGCTTTGAAAGATAAGCTTTGCTAAGTATGATTTTTGTGATAAGTTTTGGGCCCCGGAGAATGGTATGGTAATCTCGGGTCGGCTGTGGGGTCACCGAGCTCTTCCATCAACATTTTCCATTTGAGAGTCTCACCCAACCTTGGGAGGTTTGGGGAAGGGTGTTTCTCTTGAGCCGGCGGTGATAACCGTCGAAGGTTTCAAGGTCGTGATTAAACCTTGTCTCTCGCGATTTTTGGATAGCTAGGGCCGTCAACCCTTCTATCACCCGGTGTTAAGGTTGGATTATGCTTTATTTTGCTTTGTTATTCTTTTCGTTTGCGGAAGTTTGGAAGTGTGACTCGTACTCGCCGAGTTAGTTGGTTGTGTATGATCTATGAAACAAGAGTGGACTTCTAAGTATCTAAAATTTGATGTTTGGCCTTTGGCCTAAAATCCTAGTATGTATATATATATCACGGGAAAACGCTTTGGCTTGTAAAAACCATTCTCGGGTCATGGATCTCCTTGATTTTCGTTATATGTTTTGCTCTATATATATATTGGGTGTGTGAGTTAACCCCTCACTAGTCTCTAGGACTAACCCTCGTTGTTTTTCCCCTTTTTCTCTTTTTTTTTTTTTTAGTTTGCAGGTACTTTCTGAGTCGAGCTAGGCGGCAAGCGTCTGTCGAGTTTACTTGTGGTGTGGCTCGGGTCTCATTCCTTTCTAGTGGTTTATGTACCTTACTTTTATGCACTTTTGAATTATGTAACTCGAATACTTATGATATTTTGGCCCCGATGGGCATTGTACGAGTTGTATATATGTGTTTATAACTTAGCATGATAACTTGGACCCTCTTATTATATGATATGTGATCTTGGGGATTAAGTTTGAATGTTTAATGCTTCCGCTACTCTTCTTTTATTTTGCTCGGTTCTTGAGGGTCTAGGCCGCCTAGCGAGGGTGTGAGTTTTGTGTGTGTCTCCCATTCGCTATGGTTTGATTCGGGTGCGAACCCTACATTTCGTTACTCGGGTTAGACTATAGTGCGGGGGATGTGGCGCCCCCTTCGCTCCGGGGTGTTACATGGTATGTATAATTGTTTTAAGTTTTGCTAGTGTACTGCATGTATATATACTTGTATACTTTAGATCCTGCTGCTCCCAATTATGCTTTGATTTGGTATGCGCGCTCTGTATTAGGGTCTAGATCGCGTAGTCTAGGATTTGTTTTTGCTTGTCTCCCATTCGCTATGGTTTGATGCGTGTGAGGAGTCCTTGTTTCGTTACACGTGTCAAGCTATGTTGCGGGGGATGTGCTGCCTACCGCTCGGGGTGCTACCCTTTAAATGTGTTATATATGCAATATATCTTGTATTGGGAAATTTTTGGATGATTTAATTGGTTGGGTTTGGAGTTGGGGTGGTTTGGGAAACACCTCATCACATTTTGCTACTGCTATACTCTATTTTTTGTAGCAGGTGATGCCAAACGGCCGTTCGGTGTTTTTACGAATGGTCATTCAACAGCCTAGGAGCCGCTGCTCCTTCGAACGGTCATTTCTGGTTTTACACATTAAATCTGAACGGTCGTTTCCTATTCAAATGACCTCTGATCAACCCAAAAGTTGAACTGCAGAACTGTCTTTGAGTGTACAACAGTCTCTCTTTTGTGGCTTGTCAATATCTATCTTTGTTTGAGAGTTGTAATTATTTTTATTTTGTGTTGCCACATTGTCGATATACATGTTTTGTCTGACTTCAAACTTACGCCCTTTTTGGATTTCTTTGAACCAAAATTCGAGCTATATAACTCTGGAAATACCTTTATATCTATTTTCATATCCAATAAACAAAACCCAATTATGAAATCCCAAAATTCCAGATATTTCCATTTTTCTACGATATGTGCATTTTGGAAAGCACCCGATTTTTGCTCTCTGTTGCCTAAAACCCGTTTTTGTGCTTTTCGATCATTTCTTTCGTAATTTCTCATCCCGATCGTGTTCTCAACTTGAAGTATGATGATTGTATGTGTGTGAATGATCTTTTTATGCCATGTTTATGAATTGAATTTGCCTCGGTTGGGCCTAAACGTTTTCCACATGCTTTAATTGTGTGCCCTATGCATTTCTATGTTATGCTTGGCATTAATTGCGGATATGAGCTTACCCCAACATGTTGTATCTTTTCGATATGTAAGTTACTTGAAATGATATGATGTGAAATACTTTCCTATTATATGAAGATAATATGAATGTGAGTGTGTAATTTGTGAATGAAAGAGACATTTCATTGCATCTTTTGCATTCAGTTGCATCGTTGTGCGTATAATTGGTTCATGATCGAGTCTAAGTCTTAAATTTACATTTGTTTGTTGGATCTACCATTTGTATAGCACCCCGAGCGAAGAGCACCACATACCCCGCACCATGACTCAACATGTGTAACGAAATGGAAACTTTGCACACTTACTAAGCCATAGCGAATGGAAGACAAACAAAAACTCACGTAAGCTAGACGATCTAGACCCTAATACACAGTGCGCAACACATCAAATACAAGTACGGAAGTAATAGGATCAACAAACCTACAAATATAAAACGAGCATAATTATACATGTCGTGCCACCCCGGGATAAATTAAATCATATAACTTCTCCAAGTCCCAAAAATCATACTCAAATACAATCGTATACATAGTTCCAAGGCGAGAAAGTAAAGATGCAATTTACCAAAGACTCGGACTACAAGACTAGATTCGAACGACTCAAAAGAAAAATCGTCGCCTAGCTTGAACCAACACCCGCACCTACAACTCATTGAACAAGGGGGAAAAAGAGAGACAACAACGAGGGTCAGTCCTAAGACTTGTGAGAGGGCTAACACACGTACCCATATATATAGAGCAAAGCAAGTATCAAATTCGTAAAGATTCATGAACCGGGGATGGTTTTTGCACACTAAAATGTTTCCCGTGATAATAGATATATATACTTAAAAGAAACTTAAGGCCAAAGGCCAAAAACAACCAATTTTTAAGAGTTAAGATTCCATTACCGTTCCATGAATTCAAGACAAGTCAGGCTAACTCGGCAAGTATGAGTTTTCCATCCAAGCTCCTCAAGTTTCGGATCAAGATCAAATTCAAACAAGTTCAAATCAGACCAAGCCTACCTCTCTTCCGGGTGATGGAACGGTGTGCGCACCCTAACCATCCAAGCAAGTAATTGTGCGTCGTGAGCTTGATAAAGCTCACGCCCGAGGACTTCTTTCCCCACCAATCCCCTAGTAGGTTCCGGGTTATCCTTATCAAGTGGAGACTATGCACAGGAGGTGTACCCAATGACCCCTTCGCCGTCCCAGGTGCTCCTTACCACAATCTTCGAGGCTCATCAAGTCAAGTTCAAGGGACCTATCTTTCAAGGTCATTTCTCACTAGAAACACACGAACGCTTCAAGACTTTTAAAAAAAAAATGAAGATGTAGTTTATATACGTATAAAGGAATTTTCAAGATCTCGTGACAAATGGGACAAGCCCGCAAATACATATCAAGTCTATTAAATAATTCAAAAATTAAACCAAAGTCTATTAAATAATTAAAAACTTAATTATTTAATATCCAATTAAATAGTCACGCGTCGCACACGTGTCATAATGACACGTGTCCACACACGTGACCCACATGTGTGATTTCACACGTGTGGAACCCTCTAGGCCCGATTAACTCGTTTAATCATTTTAAAGCCTCAACTCATGTAACCAAGTTGTTGTGTGTGACCCTCTAGGTTTTCAATTCAATTAGCAGTGACCCTAACTAATTAATTCACTAATTAATTAATCAGTCCACAGATTAAACGACCATACTCTAGCAACAGGTGTTTAACCCCTAGCTGAATTGGAATGTTCGGATTCGACAGAACCTTTAAGTCATTGATTCATGTGAGATACAATCCTCCTACTTACTATCTCTCAACCAAGATCTAGGGAAAGGGAATAATCAGAACCCTAATAATGCGGTCTTAAAGCTAAGTGCATTTCATATCCATTTGATCTCAATCCAAGAAACCCTTTTCTTGATGTCTTGATCTACTGCCTTGGCCAAGGACTCCATATGGCATATGAATGACTTACACAATAAGAGATCACCTTGCAAATGTAAGTGTAGGTCCTTTCTTGATTCTCATTCACTTTCATGAATCACTTGTGCAGCCCCAACATAAGCCTTGAATCAGTTGTCTAAGGTGACACCCTTTAAAGCTTATACCTAAGACTACAGACTTAACTCATAAAGTGACAAGGAACCTCAAGTCTAAGGATCAATTAATCACATCAATGACTCGTGAGATATTTCCTAATCTGGAAGTTTCCATTTCGTGAAATAGAAACTTCCTTTCCCATTTAGGAATGTTCTCACACGGGGCACCTCAGTGAACTTACTTATTAAAGTAAGCACTCTCATGTATCATGTACGTATCAACTATACACTTTGCACCTCCATGAAACAAGGTGGTCCTTCTTAAGGGTGCGATCCCACAAGCAAGCCTTAGAGGAGTCAGGTTGACACTCCCACTGTCTGTAGGACTCATCGACTTGGAGTATTTTACTAATCATGACTTATGTGATATAGGGCTCGTTTCATGAACCATTTCACCTAAATGGTAGAGTCCTAAAGTCATCAGGATTAGGGGAGTTCTCATACATGCACAGATAAAGTAAACGCATACCAAACAAGAGCATATAAAGAAGTGCTGCCTCAATTCGTTATTTCATTCAAAGATTGTCTGTGATTACAATAAGGAAAAGCACAAAGCGGATATACAATCGGATTTCTAGGGCACTATTCCTAACAATCTCCCACTTGTCCGTCAAAGCCATTCTAAAGCTACTCTAAGTCCCATCTTCTGAAGATGACCTTGGAAATCTTCTCGACTAAGGGGTTTAGTAAGTGGATCTGCCACGTTCTCTGCTGATGTGACCCTCTCAATTTGCACATCTCCTCTTTTGATAATATCGCGGATTAAGTGATACTTCCTCATAATGTGCTTGGTCCGTTGGTGAGATCTTGGTTCTCTTGCTTGAGCAACCGCCCCAGTGTTGTCACAAAACACAGAAATGGGGTCTTTCATGCTAGGAACAACATTCAATTCTTGAATGAAGTTTCTAATCCAAACACCTTCCTTAGCTGCATCATTTGCAGCTAAGTATTCGGCCTCAGTGGTCGAATCTGCAGTGGTTGTTTGCTTGGAACTCTTCCAACTCACTTCTCCGCCGTTTAGGCAGAAAATGTATCCTGACATTGACTAAAAATCATCTAAGTCAGATGTAAAGCTTGCATCGTTGTATCCTTCGACAGTAAGATCTTTCTGACCTCCGTAAACTAAGAATAAATCTTTAGTACTTTTCAAGTACTTAAGAATATTCTTCACGGCAGCCTAGTGACCATCTCCAGGGTCAGATTGGAAACGACTTGTTACACTAAGTGCATAAGCCACATCCGGTCGAGTACATAACATTGCATACATTATGCTACCTATTGCTGATGCATAAGGTGTATGAGTCATTCTTTCCTTCTCAAGGTTAGTCTTAGGACACATCTTCTTTGAAAGACATGTTCCTACACTCATAGGAAGGTTCTTAACCTTTGCTGACTCCATATTGAATCTCTTCAATACTTTGTCAATGTGCATCGACTGTGATAGTCCTATTAACCTTCTAGATCTATCTCTATAGATTTTAATTCCAAGGATATAGGACGCATCACCAAGATCTTTCATCTCGAATTGGTTCGATAACCATAACTTAGTTACTTTCATGTCATCCTTCGAATTCCCAATAAGAAGGATGTCATCAACATAAAGTACTAAGAATTACACTGAGGTCTCCAATTCCTTTCTATACACACAGGACTCATTCGAAATTTGAATGAAGCCAAACACTTTGACTGATTCATCAAATCGAATGTTCCAATTCCTAGAAGCCTGTTTCAATCCATAGATTGATCTTTCGAGTTTGCAAACCTTTTGCTCACTCCCACTGAATGTGAAACCTATGGGTTGCTCCATATAAATGTCTTTGTCAATGTCACCATTGAGAAAGGCAGTTTTCACATCCATTTGCCATATCTCATAGTCATAATATGCAGCAATGGCGAGCATGATCCGAATAGACTTTTGCATTGCAACTGGCAAAAAAGTTTCATCAAAGTCCACGCCGGGTCTTTGAGTGAATCCTTTTGCAACCAGTCTTGCTTTGTAGGCTGCAATGCTTCCATCAACTCCAAGCTTTCTCTTAAAGATCCATTTGCAACCTATGGGTTTGACCCCATCAGGCAAATCTACCAAGGTCCAAACTTGGTTGGAGTTCATGGAGTCCATTACGGATTTCATGGCTTCTATCCACTGTTCAGAGTCAGAATCTGAAAGTACCTACTCATATGTTAAAGGATCATTATTCTTTTGAGAGATTTCATGGAAGAATCCATACCATCTCTCCGGCTATCTAGGAGTGCGTTCAGAACGCCTTAGAGGAGGATTTTCATGTGTATCAAAATTCGTGATTGGTTGTGGTTGATCAGAAGGGTACGTTTCTTCAGTGGGTGGTGTGGGATCACTTTGTACTTCTTCTAATTCTATGATCTTGCCTTTCTTTTCTTTAAGGAACGGTTCCTCAAGAAAAGTGGCATTTCTGGAAACAAACACCTTTTGCTCAGATTGATCATAGAAGTAGTATCCTATGGATTCTTTAGGATAACCTACAAAGTAGCATAAGTTAGAACGAGATTCTAACTTATCTCCCACAGTCCGCTTCACGTAAGCAGGACAACCCCAAATTCTTAAGTAAGAATAGCTACGGATTTTACCATGCCACATTTCATAGGGCGTTTTAGGGACTGACTTAGAGGGAACTAGATTCAAAATCTTTGCTGCATTTTCTAGGGCATAACCCCCGAAAGAAAGTGGTAAGTCAGTGAAACTCGTCATGGAACGAACCATATCAAGTAAGGTTCGATTCCTTCTCTCAGAAACTCCATTAAGCTGAGGAGTTCCCGGAGGAGTCCACTGAGAGATAATCCCATTATCTTTGAGATGATTAAGGAATTCTTCACTAAGATACTCGCCTCCTCGATCAGATCGAAGTGCTTTGATCTTATGGCCAGTTTGGTTCTCAACCTCCTTTTGAAATTCTAAGAATTTCTCAAAAGCTTCATATTTATACTTCATCAAGTATACATAACCATACCGATTGAAGTCATCAGTAAAGGTTATGAAATACTGATGATTGTTTCTTGTGCTTACACTAAGCAGTCCACAAACATCAGTATGGATCAAATCCAAAACCTTAATGGCACGTTCCACAGTTCCTTTAAAAGGGACTTTGGACATTTTTCCTTTGAGACAGGATTCACAAGAAGTTAACTCCTTAAGATCATTTTCAGAGAATGATCCTAAAGTGTTTATCTTGCTAATTCTGTTCTTGGAAATGTGTCCTAATCTAGCGTGCCATAAGGGAGCTGAAACTTTGTCATCTCTCTTACGCATCATTTCTCGTTGTATATTCATGATATTGATATTCTGAGTAAGATAAAGTCCATTACTTAGAGTACCGATGTGAACGGAAGAGTTGTTCCGTTTGATAAAGTATTTACCATTCTTAATATATGTTTCATAACCTTCACAATCTAAAATTGGAACAGAAATTATATTACGAATAATGATCGGTACATAAAGGACTTTATTTAAGACTAACTCAAAACTACCTAAATCTAATCTTATTGTGCCTAAAGCTCGAGCTTCAACATTTGAGCCATCGCCGATCTTCAAGACACATTCTCCTTCTTTGAGTTGTTGGACTTGACTTAGCATCTATACATCATTACAGATATGAGTTCCACAACCGGTATCAAGTACCCAAGAACTAGAATTAATAGAAAGATTTATTTCAACGAGAAAGATACCTTTCTTTAGAGTAGCCTTGTACTCTGGGCAGTTTCTCTTCCAATGTCCCGCTCTGCCACAATGGAAGCAAACATCCTCTTTCTGATCATGCTTCTTCTTTTGGGCCTTCCCCTTCGAAACGCCACCAGTGGGCCTAAGGGGTTTCTTCTTCTTCCTTTGGGCTTTCTTGCCCTTACCTTTAGAAGGCCCAGAAGAGGAAGATGGAGCATTCACCATCAAAACCTTATTGTCCTTCTTGATCGTGCTTTCGGCAGTCACAAGCTGACTAATCAGCTCAGCTACAATAGCACCAGCATGATTCATGTTGAAGTTAAAGACAAATGGGTTGAATGATGGTGGGAGCGAAGCTAGCAACAAATCCACTGAAAGCTTATCTTTCAGTGGCATGTCCATGGAGGTAAGTTTCTCAGTAAGGGCAAGAAAGTTGAGTCCATATTCATGGACACTTGAACCTTCCCTCATTCTCAAGTGGAACAATTCCTTTGAAGTGTTATACCTTGTAACACGTTCATGAGGCCGGTAAAGTTGCTCTAAGTGGTCGTAAATCTCCCAAGCGAATTCCATGGCCTCATGTTGCCTTTGCAAGTCCGGAGACATGTTAGCCAACATAAGGCAACGGGCTTGGAGATTATCATCCTTCCACTTCTGAATCACATCCCTCTCGGCCCGAGTGGGAGCCTCCCCTTCGGGACTAGGCTCCCCTTCGAAGAGAACATAAGTTCTCTTCTTAGAATCTAAAATGATTTTTAGATTCCTCAGCCAATCAGAGTAGTTGGGACCAGTTAACTTGTTTGACTCGAGGATCGAGACAAGAGGGTTTTTGGTTGCCATTTCAAAACACGTAGAGAATCACAGAATCTACGACCTAAATGGTAAAAACAAAGAACTAGTGAGCATGCTGAATTATAACGATACACAAAAGATAAGGTCTTTAATCTAATGTAGCTCCCACTGTTTTTCAAAGATCTATAATTCCCAAAGATCTAAGAGGAACACGTTTCCCAATGGGTACTAAGATCCTGGGCATTTTACCTCGAACCCACGACTCGTAGACATTCTAAGTAAGAACCCTAGGTAGGTACAACTTACCAATTCTAACACCTTTAGAACTCTTAGTAATTATTTTTGCATCACCTATCTTTCAATATGGACCCACGACTCGTGCGACATCCATATTTAGTTAGGCGTTAAGCTAGACCCATCAATCATAAGATCATGATCAAAACTTAGTTCGAACGACCCACGACTCGCGGACATCGCCCTTGCTAAAATTGACCATGAAATATTGATCATTTAGAATGATTAATTAGGTAACTAAGAACTAATAAGCTCCACTAGCTATCCCACGACTCGCGGACAATAACTAGTTTCACTTACTAAACTTAAAACCTATTGATGGAATGCTAGGAATTTAATTCAAAATTTGCATCTCGAATTAAATACCTATTTATTCGAAATTAGCTTAATATTTAATGGGAATTTTCGAATAAACTGGAGAGTTGTCCGGTTCGACCTCACCAACATATATGTTATCTAATTTTATTAGTCTTGATTAATGCAAGTACACTTAAATGCATTTCAAACAAGCACATAAACAGATAACATGTCCTAGCATGATACTAGCATGTAATGATCATGGGTTCTACCTATCTTATGCGTGATATGTGGGAGCCACTCCACAATCACAACTTCTAACATACATGCCACATAAACAGTTTAAATCACATAAGGGAAAGCGGTAACAAAATACGAGCCCTATCTCTATTGCATTTTTACAATTGAGATTCCCCTCCCTAACATTTTGAGGGGTCTTCACTTATGGCGTCCTTGTTACTTGAATGTGGTCCATCTTACTCCATGGGTGCATTGTCTCCAAAATGAAAATAAAACCTCACCACCTATCTCTACTCTCAAATTACAATAAAAAATAAAAGAAATAAAGTAATAAGGCTCAATCTTCATATCGGCCTTAGACAATTACACGGGGCATACCCCGGCCTCAAAAACAGTAATATGGAAAGCCACATAATAAATCACATAACAGTACGCACATAAGTGAGACTCCAACCTCAATTGAAAAAACGCAACTATAGGGCTCCAACCCCAATTTAAACCATCCATGTGCATAAATTAAAACCATACATAAGTCTAAACCCATGATCACCTAGCATGCTTTTGCGAGAATTTAAATTTAGCCAATAAATTAAAATTCCCGTTTCAAGTCCTAATAACTTGAAACATGACTTGATGCGAGTCTTGTTTATAAAAGTTTTCAATAAATCCCAAATTAACAAAAACAAATAAAATTCCAATTAATTTCTGAAAATTAATAATTTTATCAAAGATGTATTTTCCCAAAATATAAACCGTTTCTATTTCTCAAAAATCCCAATTTTAAGTTTTATTCAAAAAATTAAAATAAATATTCAAAAATAAAATTTTAAAATTAAAATAAAAAATTGGGACTGGACTGCACGAAATACGAAAAGGCCGGATCACGAAAAGGGGGCCCGTACGCGAAAAGGGTCGCGCCAGTTGCAAGTGCGCGTGCGCGCTCGCGACAGGCGCGCACAGCGCGCGGCTAAGGCTGCGCGAGTGCGCATGCTTGCGCGCCTACTGGGCGAGTCCCTTCCGGGCGTGTGCGGGCGGGCTGGGCGACTGATCCCGCACGCCTTGCGGGATCGTCGCCCAGCCTGGACGGCACGGTGTCGGCAGTCCTGGGCGGGGCGCCTAGGCGCTCCCAGAACACCTCCCGCGCGGTTGCGGGAGGGAGTAGGCTCACGGCCTGTGCACGGGGTTTCTCGTGTTCGTCGTAACCCGGGTTTTCGTTTCGTGTTTTCGTTCAAAAGCAAAACCAATCTAGGAAATCCAAAAACAGTTTATACAGTTTCAAATCTAAAATTGTTTTCAAAAATTAAATTTTGTAAAAACTAATTTTCAGAAACTTTCAGAAAAAATACTGTTTCGTAATTCAGGCTTTCTAAAACAATTACAAATACTCAATCGCATCAAGCCTAAGAATTTCTACCAAATTCAGTATAATTGAGACGAACCAGAAACACGATTAACGAGGTGGCTCTGATACCACTTGTTGCAAAACACGAATCAGAAAGCAGCAGAATTTAAAAAAAAATTCCAACAAAAGGATCTTGGACTCGCAATCGTGTATCCAATTTCGTAGAGTTAAGAAACTTACTTTTCTTTTATTCTTTCTTGAAGCGTTTCAAGCCACCCAAGAACGCTCTTCTCACGGCTTGATCCCCTCTCCTTGGTAAAGCTCGAATCTTCAAACTTCTAACTTGAAGCTCTCTAGAGATAGTCCACCAACTTGATCACAATCTAACTAGTAAGGATGCTAGTTCTCTAGTTAGTGTTTAGGCTTAACCTAAGGTTTTGTTTATCTTGGAGAAGGGATGGTGTTCAACACATGAACCAAAAGAATTACCAATTAGCCCCCTAAGAGGAGCATGAGCTCCCCTATATATAGGAAAGGGAAGGGGCGGCCGAACCCAATCCTTGTTGGGCAAGGATTTTGTCCCTCTCTCTCCTATTAATTGATCATCAAGTATTTTCCAACTTTGACTTTGAATTTCTAATTCAAATCAACATTAAGAGAGCTTAAAAAATATCCAAAATATTTTTGGATAATTTTATACTTTATTTATTATAAAATAAATAACTTATTTTTATCTAATTAATTAATTCATAATTAATTAACTAGATTATTTTCTCCAAAATTAGACTTTCTTTTTAATTCAAAAATTAAACCAAAGTCTATTAAATAATTAACAACTTAATTATTTAATATCCAATTAAAGAGTCACGTGTGGTACACGTGTCATAATGACACGTGTCCATTCACGTGACCCACACGTGTGATTTCACACGTGTGGGACCCTCATGGCCCGATTAACTCGGTTAATCATTTTAAAGCCTCAACTCATGTAACCAAGTTGTTGTGTGTGACCCTCTAGGTTCTCAATTCAATTAGCAGTGACCCTAATTAATTAATTCACTAATTAATTAATCAGTCTACAGATTAAACGACCATAGTCTAGCAACAGGTGTTTAACCCCTAGCTGAATTAGAATGTTCGGATTCGACAGAACCTTTAAGTCATTGATTCATGTGAGATACAATCCTCCTACTTACTATCTCTCAACCAAGATCTAGGGCAAGGGAATAATCAGAACCCTAATAATCCGGTCTTAAAGCTAAGTGCATTTCATATCCATTTGATCTCAATCCAAGAAACCCTTTTCTTGATGTGTTGATCTACTGCCTTGGCCAAGGACTCCATATGGCATATGAATGACTTACACAATAAGAGATCACCATGCAAATGCAAGTGTAGGTCCTTTCTTCATTCTCATTCACTTTCATGAATCACTTGTGCAGCCCCAGCATAAGCCTTGAATCAGTTGTCTAAGGTGACACCCTTTAAAGCTTATACCTAAGACTACAGAGTTAACTCATAAAGTGACAAGGAACCTCAAGTCTAAGGATCAATTAATCACATCAATGACTCGTGAGATATTTACTAACCTGGAAGTTTCCATTTCCTGAAATAGAAACTTCCTTTCCCATTAAGGAATGTTCTCACACGGGGCACCACAGTGAACTTACTTATTAAAGTAAGTACCCTCATGTATCACGCACGTATTAACTATACACTTTGCACCTCCATGAAACAAGGTGGTCCTTCTTAAGGGCACGATCCCACAAGCAAGCCTTAGAGGAGTCAGGTTGACACTCCCACTGTCTGTAGGACTCATCGGCTTGGAGTATTTTACTAATCATGACTTATGTGATATAGGGCTCGTTTCATGAACCATTTGACCTAAATGGTAGAGTCCTAAAGTCATCAGGATTAGGGGAGTTCTCATACATGCACAGATAAAGTAAACGCATACCAAACAAGAGCATATAAAGAAGTGTTGCCTCAATTCGTTATTTCATTCAAAGATTGTCTATGATTACAATAAGGAAAAGCACAAAGCGGATATACAATCGGCTTTCTAGGGCATTATTCCTAACATTCTCAATGTTACGTTTGTTGTAAATTGTGTTTCAAATAAAAAATCGAGATACATGAAGGATACTTGAACAACTGGAGACTTGATGCATGATTGGAGTTTGAATTGTAATATCTTGATTTACTCTTACTACTCGAAGATGGTATATTATGATTTACGATAAATTGATAATTTTCATGCTTGTAAGTAATTAATTCCTAGTGGAATAATTGTATAAATACTTTAAACGAACAGTTTTGCTTAGTAATCAACTAAGGAGATGTATATGTAATAATTCTAAACTGTTATAAATGACTTATGGGATGTAAGTGTAATATTTATGGAGCTATGAATGTGACTTGAGCTTGGGTACAAAATATGTTGTGAAGTTGTAAGGTATGATCTTAAGTGAATTAGATGCACTCTTTAATTGTATCAAGCATGCCATCTACGTACAACAACTTTGTATGTTTATATGATCAAGCTACTCTCACTTATGCACTTTATAACTCGACATGAACTTGATGCTTAATTGTAATATTATAATTGAACCCTGTGATATTGGATGATTTAATATGCATTTTATAAATACATTGACTTCCTAAATTGATCTTGCATCTTTGGATATGGAATTACGTGTTGGTTGCTAGTAAATATGACCTTGTTGAGCATTGATATGCCTTGAATGACCACGATACCATATCAAAGCGCAACATGAACACTTATGCATAACCACGATCATGTTGAACAACGCCGTGCGTCTTATTTGGTTCATATAGAGTCTAAGTCCGGGCTTCTGTATGTTCTGTTTCAGAGTTTGGTGGCGGTGGTGTGCCCGAGGTTTAGGAGTGTTTGTCCTTCACACTCTCAGACTCTACTTTCATGAGGTGAGGTTTAGGATTTTGTTTAGTTATGCGACCTATGGCCTTTACATGTTGATTTCTACGCTTAGCGAGTATATGTTACTATAAATACGTATGTGTTAGATATGATATGTTTATGACCTTGTGGACGTGAGTTCTGCATGGATAGGTTCTTACGGGCTTAAATTCCATTGCGTGGGTTTTGCATGGATGGGTGTTTAAGGGCTTAAATTCCATCGTGTGGGAATAAAAATTAAGTTTTGAGGCATATGTAAGCTATTTTTTAAAAATTCAGTTATGTTATGTTTCTGTAGCGAGTTGGCTATGAAATATTGGCATCTATCTGTCTGTTTGTTTGTGGACCCAAAGAACTATGGGTAATGGAGCCCCCGGGACAGTTAGGGCCGTCGAGGTTTGACCATGTGCGTAGTTCCATTTGAGATATCATTGTGCGATTCAGGGAGATAGGGGAGGCGTGATATCTTGAGCCTTCAGTGTACAGCCGGGGAGGGTACTTGTGGGTTCGCAACCCCTTGTGATATGTCTTTTCTGGATGGTTAGGGCCAACGCGAGGCTCTTCCATCACTGGAGTTGAGGAGAGATTTATTTCTGTATTTTCATTTTGTTCTGTTATGAGGAGTAAAGGTTGGAAGCTCGTACTCGCCGAGCATATGTTCTGTTCTGTCTGGGAATTATGAATCGGGATAGAGTCTTTCTGAAAATGGTTTCTAAACTTATATCTATATCTATTTTGGGTTGTCTTGAAATGTTCTAGTATGCAACACCTATCCCCGGTTCATGAGTCCACCCTTTTGATATGTGTTGTGCTCTATATATATATATTTTGGGTGTGCGTTACCCCCCCCAGCCAGTTGACTGACCCCCTCATTTTATCTTTTAGTTTGCAGGCTTTGCTTTGGAGTTCAAGCTAGGCGGCGTGAGTCGGTCTTTGTATTCAGTTGTCATGTCGAGTCTGTTGTCTTCGTTTAAGGTTGTCTTGCATTACATTCGGTTTTGGACAAGTTATGTATGAGTGTTTAATTCTGGATCATATCATTTATTAATATGGACTTTTCGGGGAGAGGCTTCTGGGGATAGTTGAACGCGTCAGCTACTTTGCATGTTTTGTTTTAAATGCTTCCACTATCTGATGTTGTTGGTTTTATTTGCTTCCGCGCTCTGAGTTTGTCGAGTTAGATCCACCTAGCCTAGTGTGTGAGTTGGTCTCCCGTTCGCTATGATTCGGATTCGGGCATGGACTTTCCATTTCATGACCGGGTCTGAGCCTTAGTCCGGGGAATGTGGTATCCTCCGTTTGGGGTGTTACATCCTTAAGTGGTATTAGAGCTCTAGGTTGCAAAACCGAGCTCTTGAGTCGTGTTGAGTCTGTCTAGGTCATACGGCATAGGAATAACTGCGCATTGTATTTGTTTGACTTGATATTTTGACCCTTCGGCAAGAATTGTTTCGTGATTATATGATTGTGTGCACGCTAAGACTTTGATTATGCAACATCTTATTTTATGTGCTTTATAAATTACAACTAATTATTGCATTTACGTGATATACGTGTTACATTTCATTTGCATCTTTAACCCGCATGCATCGAATTTAGTGTTTGAATTTCAGGTTGCCCTATGAGTCAACACTGAGATTTCCCTCCGTCAACTTGACCTATTGGCACTACAACGAAAATACACCATAATTCGAAGATGAAAAGGATTCTTTACCAAGATCAATGTTCATGAAAAGGTTCAGAGTTGGAGGAATGAGATTGCTATATTGACTTATTATCTTAAAGCTAATTGAAAGATGAAGTTTGATGAATTTTCACCTTGAGGATTAGTTCATCTGAATGTAATCACCTTGTCGAGGGAAATGAGTCAATGTAGGAGAATCTGATCAAGAACCATTTTGAAGGGGATTGATGAGCTTTCGCCTTGATGATTCGTTTATTTGGAAGTAGTCACCTTGTTGATGGAAACGAGTTAATGTAGAAGAATCTGATCAAGTAAGATCCGATCAAGTTCAAGGGATGTGGATGGCCAATCATGTTAGTGCTAACTTAAGCAACGAGCTACAAACCATCGGTGAGTGTTGAAGGTTTTGGTGTCGTTTAGAGTTAACAAACGACAAGACCAGATTGGTTGTTAGCTCTCTGGGTGTTTCTTCAAGATGAGATGGAAGACACTACTGAGATGGGAATAGATCACTTAGTTTCAGAATCATATGCCATGGATTGCTTTGGGAAATGCTTAGCACCACGCTCGTCCAACGAAGCTCTAAGGTAAATATCTGATTGACAAACGAATCATGGACAACTCCTTGAAGATGAGCAGACTAAGATTTAACACATAAATCATAATTCTTGGGAGAAACTAAGGATGATTCTAGTTGAGCAAGGATTACAGTCTAGTAAGGGGTTGGGTGATAAACAAGCTTTGTTGAGTTACCACTTTATGAAAAGACTCAAGACAAAGAAGTTCAGATGACGAGGGTTACATCGTTGTCTGCTTAATCAACTCCTACTGCTTCATCTCGACTTTTTTATCAAGATTTTTACACGTCGATTAACAGTAATCCAAGCATTCATGGCATTTGCATACATGCATCGCTTAAATACTCTTACCTTGTTTTGCTTGATGTGGATGATGACTATTGTTGTTTAATTGTGATAACTTGGATATCTGATCTAGTATTTGTAACTTGAAAATTCTACGTGTTATGAACCGTTGCTGAAATGAATGAGTTATGTATGTTAGGAATAGTGCCCTAGAAAGCCGATTGTATATCCGCTTTGTGCTTTTCCTTATTGTAATCATAGACAATCTTTGAATGAAATAACGAATTGAGGCAACACTTCTTTATATGCTCTTGTTTGGTATGAGTTTACTTTATCTGTGCATGTATAAGAACTCCCCTAATCCTGATGACTTTAGGACTCTACCATTTAGGTGAAATGGTTCATGAAACGAGCCCTATATCACATAAGTCATGATTAGTAAAATACTCCAAGCCGATGAGTCCTACCGACAGTGGGAGTGTCAACCTGACTCCTCTAAGGCTTGCTTATGGGATCACGCCCTTAAGAAGGACCACCTTGTTTCATGGAGGTGCAAAGTGTATAGTTGATACGTGCGTGATACATGAGGGTGCTTACTTTAATAAGTAAGTTCACTGAGGTGCCCCGTGTGAGAACATTCCTAAATGGTAGGAAATATCTCACGAGTCATTGATGTGATTAATTGATCCTTAAGACTTGAGGTTCCTTGTCACTTTATGAGTTAACTTTGTAGTCTTAGGTATAAGCTTTAAAGGGTGTCGCCTTAGATAACTGATTCAAGGCTTATGCTGGGGCTGCACAAGTGATTCATGAAAGTGAATGAGAATCAAGAAAGGACCTACACTTACATTTGGAAGGTGATCTCTTATTGTGTAAGTCATTCATATGCCATATGGAGTCCTTGGCCAAGGCAGTAGATCAAGACATCAAGAAAAGGGTTTCTTGGATTGAGATCAAATGGATATGAAATGCACTTAGCTTTAAGACCGGATTATTAGGGTTCTAATTATTCCCTTACCCTAGATCTTGGTTGAGAGATAGTAAGTAGGAGGATTGTATCTCACATGAATCAATGACTTAAAGGTTCTGTCAAATCCGAACATTCCAATTCAGCTAGGGGTTAAACACCTATTGCTAGACTATGGTCGTTTAATCTGTGGACTGATTAATTAATTAGTGAATTAATTAATTAGGGTCACTGCTAATTGAATTGAGAACGTAGAGGGTCACACACAACAACTTGGTTACGTGAGTTGAGGCTTGAAAATGATTAAACGAGTTAATCGGGCCAAGAGGGTCCCACACGTGTGAAACTACACGTGTGGGTCACGCAAGTGACACGAGTCCTTGTGACACGTGTCCCACACGTGTAAATATATATATTGTATATATATATTAAATAATTAAATGTGTTAATTATTTAATAGACCTTGGTTTAATTTTGAATTAAAAAGAAAGTCTAATTTTGGAGAAAATAATCTAGTTAATTAATTATGAATTAATTAATTAGCTAAAAATAAGTTATTTATTCTAAATAAATAAAGTATAAAATTATCCAAAAATAGTTTGGATATTTTAGCTCTCTTGAAAGTTGATTTGAATTTGAATTCAAAGTCAAAGTCAAAATTACTTGATGATCAAGTAATAGAAGAGAGGGACCAAAATCCTTAGCGCATAAGGACTAGGGATTTTTGGCCACTCCCTTAATATAAATAGGGGAGCTCGAGCTCCCCTGAGAGCTAATTGGCAATTCTTTTGGTTCATGTGTTGAACACCATCCTTTCTCCATGATAAACGAAACCCTAGGTTAAGCCTAAACACTAACTAGAGAACTAGCATCCTTACTAGTTAGATTGTGATCAAGTTGGTGGAATATCTCTAGAGAGCTTCAAGTTAGAAGTTTGAAGATTCGAGCTTTACCAAGGAGAGGGGATTAAGCCGCGAGAAGAGCATTCTTGGGTGGCTTGAAACGCTTCAAGAAAGTTAATTAAGAAAGTAAGTTTCTAATCCCTACGAATTTGATTACACGATTTCGAGTCCAAGATCCTTTTGTTGGGAAAATTTTTAAATTCCGCTGCTTTCTGATTAGTATTTTCCAACAATGTACTTATGTGAACTATTCATGCCTATGTGATATAAAACTCTCTTGATTGCTCACTAACATCTCATATAACATACATACATACTGTAACCTTGTTTTACATTGATTCCATCACGATATCCCCCTTGAGTTGAGGTATGAGAGTTGAATCTATACTCAAGGGATACCGATATCAGTTGTGTCACGCCCGGGTCCACGGGCCCGTTGGACGCGAGCGCAAGTCTCCAAGCCCACCGAGTATAACCTGAAATTGGGCCTAAACAACTACCCAAAAGGGATATCCATTGGTTATACTTGGACTCTTTAACTTATATACTGAACTTAACTCTCATACTTTCCCGATGTGGGACAAGGGTATCATAATCACCCCTCCTTCAGAATCGTGACGTCCTCGTCGCGGCATGACATATAGCCCATGACCGACTCATCTGCGTTGGGATTCTAGAGGTGGCTCCTACGGGCTCAAGAGGTGGCTCCCACATATGTAGCACTTTTCCCCATAGGCTCAAGAGGTGGCTCCCCTGTGCGTAGCACTTTGCCCCGTATAACACTTAGCTCCTGCGGCTGACGAGCGGCTCTGATACCATTTGCCATGCCCTGGGTCCGCGGGCCCGTTGGACGCGAGTGCAAGTCTCCAAGCCCACGGATTATAACCTGAAATTGGGCCTAAACCACTACCCAAAAGGAATATCCATTAGTTATACTTGGACTCTTTAACTTATATACTGAAATTAACTCACATACTTTCCCAATGTGCGACAGGGGTATCACAAATTGTATAAGGTACACAAAACATGCATCGCATACTTTTCGTCAAGTGTTACTCTGATGTGTGTATGTATGAATAACTGATCAATGGACTTATGTACAAGAGAGACCTTAGGTTCCCTCTTTTTACGTGTTGGAGAGATGTAGGATTCTCTCTATTTATGTGATAGAAAGATGTTGGATTCCTTCTAAGTTTTGTGCGCGAGAGATGTTGGATTCTCTTGTACTTAGATATTCAGAGATGCTGGATTCTCTTGAATCTAGGGGTTTGAGGAATGTTGGATTTTCTCAAACTAGAATGTTGGGAGATGTGGGAATCTGCCCGACTTAGGTTGAGAGATGGGGTTCTCTCAATTATGTGCTTGAGAGACGGGGTTCTCTCTTTTATGTGTGCTCGAGAGACGGGGTTCTCTCTCTTGTGGGTGCTGAGGGAGGGGCTCTCTCACTTACGTGCTGCGAGATGGGATTCTCTCTTGTTTGTTGTGGTTACGTTACACGTTGATCTGACTACGGGTTGCAAATGGCGAGTATGAGACGACATCGATGTTGGGTGCAGCTGCAGCTATCCGATCATGGGAATGACATATCGAGTTGGAAACAACTAACGGATCAAGTACTCGTACGGACCTCGACGATAACAAGACATCCTAAAGGAGGTTCGGTATTGATGACAGGAGTAAGACTCACCATTAGAGTTATGATCTTACGCGAGTTCAGAAGAAGGGTTGGAGCACTACAACTCGAGGATCTACATTTGGCGGTGGAACCTGGGGACCAGGTTCTCTTAAGGGGGGGAGGTTGTGACGCCCTGTGTTCTGGAAGGGTTTCCTGACGACATTAACAAGTCTCTACACTTGTGTGTGTTTAATTTAAGAGTTTCTTGAGTTATGTGATTGAATGTAAATCCAATTTAATATGTGATCATTCGGATTATTCTAAGATTAATTGTCAAGTTGATTTTAAATCCATCATGTTACTTAACTTGTTTAATTTCGGTTTACTTGAATTCCTTGAGATTAATTGTAAATCATGTGTTTATGAACTGTGGTTAAATTGTACGAAATGTTGTCTAAAAGTTAAATTGAATTAATCTCTAATTGGTAAATCTCTCTTTCATTTTAATTTATAAAATTAATTCGGAACTTGAATGTTTTTTCGTAACTTGACCAATTTTTATTTACGATTATTTGTAGGCGTTATTTCACTTTGCTACACGATAAGGATACCCGGTTGTATATAACTTGTGCACAAGACACATTTCTCCCAATCTCCTCTTCTCTCTCTTCGTTCTCTCTCGCTCTCATTCCCGCATACACACTACGCCTAAAACACACACTAGTAGTAACTTGGTCGTTTCTCGATGGATTTTAACGAATGAGTAGTCCATTTCGAAGAGTTCGATGAGAGGATCACGATGGTACAAAGATCTCGGCCAAAAAACAAATGGTGGAGGAGATATCTGTGATTTTCAGACGTAACTACTCAAAATTCAGAAAATCACGACTGGATTGCGACAGCAACTTCGACAGCCTCGTTCGGCTTCCTCCGACATCAGAATCTAGCAAAATTGGTATGCAAATCGAACATATCGACGAGATCTACAATGTGACATCGGGGCAGCGGTGGCGCCACAGGTGCTGCCCGAAGCTCACGCTGATGGTGGTGAATCTGGGTCAAACTTAGGCGCCCGGTTCCACCGATTCCGACGGCGGTTTTGGGCAGACGAGGTACCGATCTGAAGGTCTTCTCATTGAGAAACAATTCTGGGCTGGTGGCACGATCTTCGGAGTGGAGGTGGCGGCGCACGGGCTGCCTGAAGGCGTGGCGGTGGCAGCATGCAACTGTAGCAGTCACGTTTATTGTTTTTCGGCCACTTTTTCCAGCATTCGACTTGGGGGTAAGTCGATGCTTTTTACGGATTTCATTTTCGTTCACCGGATTGGAAGTAATTTGATTTTGAAGTTTTTGGGGTTTTCGTACTCTTGGATTTATGATCCAGGACGATTGGCTTGGAATTTTCAAAAATTGATCAAGGATTTGGAACGAGCACGAAGACTACTTTCTCGGGCATTTTTTTGCGATTTTTCATGCGACTTTCCGCGGTGGCCCGGTGACTTTCCGGTGGCTCCGATGGTGGCATTCCGGTAAATTTCGGATAGTTTGTCGGCCTCGACGCGTTGAGTCCAACGCCGCTTTCCATTCGTTAATCGGACACTCGATTTATTTATTACGAATTATTTTACGTAATTGGATTTATTTGAATTAATTGTTTTAAGTGCAAATATATTGTTTATTGTTGGTTTGTTAATCGAGATGTATTCCAATCTTGTTTATTTGTTGGTTTAAATTAATTGTTGGTTTGTCATGCTTGTAAGTAATTAATTTCTAGTTGAATAATTGAATAAATACTTTAAACGAACAATTTTGCTTAGTAATCAACTAAGGAGATGTATGTGTAATAATTCTAAACTTTTATAAATGACTTATGGGATGTAAGTGTAGTATTTATGGAGCTATGAATGTGACTTAAGCTTGTGTACCAAATATGTTGTGAAGTTGTAAGGTATGATTTTAAGTGAATTAGATGCACTCTTTATTTGTATCAAGCATGCCATTTACGTACAACAACTTTGTATGTTTATATGATCAAGCTACTTTTACTTATACACTTTATAACTCGACATGAACTTGATGCTTAATTGTAATATTATAACTGAACCCTGTGACATTGGATGATTTAATTTGCATTTTGTGAATACATTGACTTCCTAAATTGATCTTGCATCTTTGGATATGGAATTACGTGTTGGTTGCTTGTAAATATGACCTTGTTGAGCATTGATATGCCTTCAATGAACACGACACCATATCAAAGCACAATATGAACATTTATGCAAAACCACGATCATGTTGAACAACGCCGTGCGTCTTATTTGGTTCATATAGAGTCTAAGTCCGGGCTTCTGTATGTTTTATTTCAGAGTTTGGTGGCGGTGTTGTGCCCGAGGTTTAGAAGTGTTTGTCCTTCACACTCTCAGACTCTACTTTCATGAGGTGAGGTTTAGGATTTTGTATAGTTATGCGACCTATGGCCTTTACATGCTGAGTTCTACCCTTGCATGCGAGTATACGTTACTATAAATACGTATGTGTTGGATATGACATGTTTATGACCTTGTGGACGTGAGTTCTGCGTGGATAGGTGCTTAAGGCTTAAATTCCATCGCGTGGGTTTTGCTTGGATGGGTGTCTAAGGGCTTAAATTCCATCCCATGGGAATAAAAATTAAGTTCTGGGGCATATGTAAGCTATATTTGAAAAATTAAGTTATGTTATGTTTCTGTAGCGAGTTGGCCGTGAAATATTGGCACTTGTCTGTCTGTTTGTTTGTGGATCTAAGGAACTATGGGTAATGGAGCCCCCGGGACGGTTAGGGCCATCGGGGTTTGACCTTCTGCGTAGTTCCATTTACGATATCATTGCGCGACTCAGGGAGATAGGGGAGGCGTGATATCTTGAGCCTTCAGTGTACAGCCGGGGAGGGCACTTGTGGGTTTGCAACCCCTTGTGATATGTCTTTTCTGGATGGTTAGGGCCAACGCGAGGCTCTTCCATCACTAGAGTTGAGGAGAGATTTATTTCTGTATTTTCATTTTGTTCTGTTATGACGAGTATTGGTTGGAAGCTCGTACTCGCCGAGCATATGTTCTGTTCTGTCTGGGAATTATGAATCGGGATAGAGTCTTTCTGAAAATGGTTTCTAAACTTATATCTATATCTATTTTGGGTTGTCTTGAAATGTTCTAGTATGCAACACCTATCCCCGGTTCATGAGTCCACCCTTTTGATATGTGTTGTGCTCTATATATATATATTTTGGGTGTGCGTTACCCCCCCCCCCAGCCAGTTGACTGACCCCCTCATTTTATCTTTTAGTTTGCAGGCTTTGCTTTGGAGTTCAAGCTAGGCGGCGTGAGTCGGTCTTTGTGTTCAGTTGTCATGTCGAGTCTGTTGTCTTCGTTTAAGGTTGTCTTGCATTACATTCAGTTTTGGACAAGTTATGTATGAGTGTTTAATTCTGGATCATATCATTTATTAATATGGACTTTTCGGGAGAGGCTTCTGGGGATAGTTGAACCCGTCAGCTACTTTGCATGTTTTGTTTTAAATGCTTCCGCTATCTGATGTTGTTGGTTTTACTAGCTTCCGCCCTCAGAGTTTGTCGAGTTAGATCCGCCTAACCTAGTGTGTGAGTTGGTCTCCCGTTCGCTATGATTCGGATTCGGGCATGGACTTTCCATTTCATGACCGGGTCTGGGCCTTAGTCCGGGGAATGTGGCATCCTGCGTTTAGGGTGTTACATCCTTAAGTGGTATTAGAGCTCTAGGTTGCAAAACGGAGCTCTTGAGTCGTGTTGAGTCTGTCTAGGTCATACGGCATAGGAATAACTGCGCATTGCATTTGTTTGACTTGATATTTTGACCCCTTCGGCATGAATTGTTTCGTGATTATATGATTGTGTGCACGCTAAGACTTTGATTATGCAACATCTTATTTTATGTGCTTTATAAATTGCAACTAATTATTGCATTTACGTGATATACGTGTTACATTTCATTTTCATCTTTAACCCGCATGCATCAAATTTAGTGTTTGAATTTCAGGGTGCCCTATGAGTCAATAATGAGATTTCCCTCCGTCAACTTGACCTATTGGCACTACAACGAAAATACACCATAATTCGAAGATGAAAGGATTCTTTACCAAGATAAATGTTCATGAAAAGGTTCAGAGTTGAAGGAATGAGATTGCTATATTGACTTATTATCTTAAAGCCAATTGAAAGATGAAGTTTGACGAATTTTCACCTTGAGGATTCGTTCATCTAAAAGTAGTCACCTTGTCGAGGGGAATGAGTCAATGGAGGAGAATCTGATCAAGAACCGTTTTGAAGGGGTTTGATGAGCTTTCGCCTTGATGATTCGTTTTTTTGGAAGTAGTCACCTTGTTGATGGAAACGAGTTAATGTAGAAGAATCTGATCAAGTAAGATCCGATCAAGTTCAAGGGATGTGGATGGGCAACCATGTTGGTGCTAACTTAAGCAACGAGCTACAAACCATCGGTGAGTGTTGAAGGTTTTGGTGCCATTTAGAGTCAACAAACGGCAAAACCAGATTGGTTGTTAGCTCTCTGGGTATTTCTTCAAGATGAGATGGAAGACACTGCTGAGATGGGAATAGATCACTTAGTTTCAGAATCATATGCCTTGGATTGCTTTGGGAAGTGCTTAGCACCACGCTCATCGAACGAAGCTCTGAGGTAAATATCTGATTGACAAAGGAATCATGGACAACTCCTTGAAGATGAGCAGACTAAGATTTAACACATAAATCAGAATTCTTGGGAGAAACTAAGGATGATTCTAGTTGAGCAAGGATTACGGTCTAGTAAGGGGTTGGGTGATAAACAAGCTTTGTTGAGCTACCACTTTATGAAAAGACTCAAGACAAAGAAGTTCAGATGACGAGGGTTGCATCATTGTCGGCTTAATCAACTCCTACTGCTTCATCTCGACTTTCTTGCCAAGATTTTTACACGTCGATTAACGGTAAGCCAAGCATTCATGGCATTTGCATACATGCATCGCTTAAATACTCTTACCTTGTTTTGCTTGATGTGGATGATGACTATTGTTGTTAAATTGTGATAACTTGGATATCTGATCTAGTATTTGTAACTTGAAATTTCTACTTGTTATGAACCGTTGCTGAAATGAATGAGTTATGTACTTATGTAAACTATTCATGCCTATGTGATATAAAACTCTCTTGATTGCTCACTAACTTCTCATATGACATACATACATACTGTAACCTTGTTTTACATTGATTCCATCACGATATTCCCCTTGAGTTGAGGTATGAGCGTTGAATCTATACTCAAGGAATACCGATATCAGTTTGTCATACCCGGGTCCGGGGTCCATTTGACGCGAGCGAAAGTCTCCAAGCGCACCGAGTATAACTTGAAATTGGGCCTAAACCACTACCTAAAAGGGATATCCATTGGTTATACTTGGACTCTTTAACTTATATACTGAACTTAACTCTCATACTTTCCCGATGTGGGACAGGGGTATCACAATCACCCCTCCTTCAGAATCGCGACGTCCTCGTCGCGGCATGACATATAGTCCATGACCGACTCATCTGCGTTGGGACTCTAGAGTTGGCTCCTACGGGCTCAAGAGGTGGCTCCCACACATGTAGCACTTTGCCCCATAGGCTCAAGAGGTGGCTCCCATGTGCATAGCACTTTGCCCCGTATAGCACTTAGCTCCTGCGGCTGACGAGCGGCTCTGATACCATTTGTCACGCCCCGGGTCCGCGGGCCCATTGGACGCGAGTGTAAGTCTCCAAGCCCACCGAGTATAACCTGAAATTGGGCCTAAACCACTACCCAAAAGGAATATCCATTGGTTATCCTTGGACTCTTTAACTTATATACCGAACTTAACTCTCATACTTTCCCGATGTGGGACAGGGGTATCACAAGTTGTATAAGGTACACAAAACATACATCGTATACTTTTCGTCAAGTGTTACTCTGATGTGTGTATGTATGAATAACTGATCAATGGACTTATGTGTAAGAGAGACCTTAGGTTCCCTCTTTTTACGTGTTGGAGAGATATAGGATTCTCTCTATTTATGTGATAGAAAGATGTAGGATTCCTTCTAAGTTTTGTGCGTGAGAGATGTTGGATTCTCTTGTACTTAGATATTCAGAGATGCTGGATTCTCTTGAATCTAGGGGTTTGAGGAATGCTGGATTTTCTCAAACTAGAATGTTGGGAGATGTTGGAATCTGCCCGACTTAGGTTGAGAGATGAGGTTCTCTCAATTATGTGCTTGAGAGACGGGGTTCTCTCTTGTGGGTGCTGAGGGACGGGGCTCTCTCACTTACGTGCTGTGAGATAGGATTCTCTCTGGTTTGTTGTGGTTGTGTTACGCGTTGATCTGACTACGGGTTGCAAATGGCGAATATGAGACGACATCGATGTTGGGTGCAGTTGCAGCTATCCGATCATGGGAATGACCGATCGAGTTCGAAACAACTAACGGATCAAGTACTCGTACGGACCTCGACGATAACAAGACATCCTAAAGGAGGTTCGGTATAGATGACAGGAGTAAGCCTCACCATTAGAGTTATGATCTTACGCGAGTTCGGAAGAAGGGTTGGAGCACTACAACTCGAGGATCTACATTTAGCGGTGGAACCTGGGGACCAGGTTCTCTTAAGGGGGGGAGGTTGTGACGCCCCGTGTTCTGGAAGGGTTTCCTGACGACATTAGCAAGTAAGTCTACACTTGTGTATGTTTAATTTAAGAGTTTCTTGAGTTATGTGATTGAATGTAAATCCAATTTAATATGTGATCATTCGGATTATTCTAAGATTAATTGTGAAGTTGATTTTAAATCCATCATGTTACTTAACTTGTTTAATTTCGGTTTACTTGAATTCCTTGAGATTAATTGCGAATCATGTGTTTATGAACTGTCCTTAAATTGTACGAAATGTTGTCTAAAAATTAAATTGAATTAAACTCTAATTGGTAAATGTCTCTTTCATTTTAATTTATAAAATCAATTCGGAGCTTGAATGTTTTTTCGTAACTTGACCAATTTTTGTTTACGATTATTTGTAGGCGTTATTTCACTTTGCTACACGATAAGGATACCCGGTTGTATATAACTTGTGCACAAGACACATTTCTCCCAATCTCCTTTTCTCTCTCTTCGTTCTCTCTCTTTCTCATTCCCGCACACACACTACGCCTAAAACACACACTAGTAGTAACTTGGTTGTTTCTCGATGGATTTCAACGAATGAGTAGTCCATTTCGAAGAGTTCGATGAGAGGATCACGATGGTACAAAGATCTCGGCCAAACAACAAATGGTGGAGGAGATATCTGTGATTTTCAGACGTAACTGCTCAAAATTCGGAAAATCACGACTGGATTGCGACAACAACTTCGACAGCCTCGTTCGGCTTCCTCCGACATCAGAATCTAGCAAAATTGGTATGCAAATAGAACGTAACGATGAGATCTACAACGTGACATTGGGGCAGCGGTGGCGCCACAGGCACCGCCCGAAGCTCACGCTGACGGTGGTGAATCTGGGTGAAACGGTTCCAGTGATTCCGGCGGCGGTTTTGGGCAGACGAGGTACCGATCTGAAGGTCTTCTCATTGAGAAACAATTCTGGGCTGGTGGCACGAGCACCGGAGTGGAGGTGGAGGCGCACGGGCTGCCTGAAGGCGTGGCGGTGGCAGCACGCAACTATAGCAGTCACGTTCGGTGTTTTTCGGCCACTTTTTCCAGCATTCGACTTGGGGGTTTCGAAGATCTCGTCATGGGTAAGTCGATGCTTTTTACGGATTTCATTTTCGTTCACCGGATTGGAAGTAATTTGATTTTGAAAGTTTTTGGGGTTTTCGTACTCTTGGATTTATGATCAAGGACGATTGGCTTGGAATTTGCAGAAATTGATCAAGGATTTGGAACGAGCACAAAGACTACTTTCTCGGGTATTTTTTCGGAATTTTTCATGCTGTAACACCCCGAGCGGTGGGGCACCACACCCCCGCACTATGCCCCGACATGTGTACGAAATGGGAAATCCGCACACGCACCAAGTTACAACGAACGGGTGACAAACCAAAATCCAACCTAAGGCTAGGCGGTCTAGACCCTGTACAGAGTACGCAAGAGAAAACAAAAGCAGAATGCGGAAGCATTTGAAAATATGAACTTTCAAAAATTTCATTCAACCAACCGAATTCATACAATCCAGAAAATAAATAAACATCAACTAAACGGGTTCAACTAGTTCCACTCACCTGTCCTAACCTGTCCCGAGTGCATACAATCAAAACGGGTTCAACTAATCCAAGCCTTGTCCTAACCTGTCCCGAAAAATTCATATATTCAAACTTAAACATAAATCTGTTCATAGTGGCAATACAAAGCGAATAAATTAAACTTATACATTAAACAAATTAAATCAAATTCAAACGAATGCAAAACCTATACAAACACAAAGACCGACTCAACCCGAACAAAACGAAAGACTTGACTCAACCGCCTAGCTCCAACGAGCTCCAAAGCAAACCTGCAACTCAAACAAAAGAAGAGGAAAAAGAAACAACGAGGAGGGGTCAGTCCTAACGACTGGTGAGGGGCTAACACACGCACCCATACATATACATACGAGCAGAGCATATAGCAAATTTAAAAGTTCATGAATCGGGGCATGGTTTTTGCAATCTATAACATTTTCCCGTGATAGTAAATATATAAAAGAGTTTAAGGCACAGAGGCCAAAATCAACCAATTTTATTAATTATTAATCCATTCCCGTTTCACGAACCATTTTCATAATCGAAATCAAACTAACTCGGTGAGAACGAGTTTCGAACCAACTTACTCCTTTCATAACCATAATCAAAGTGAACAAAACTTACAAAATTCATAAACAATCCTCCATCTCCAGTTAGGGATGAGGATGGCCATCCTCAACCCCGTTCTCTCGTCATAAGTGTTGAGTCGGGGGATCCCGCCCGCTCCTTCGACGGCCAGCCCGAAGCGCTCCGTCGGCATAGGAGATCTACGTCTCCCGTTGGTGGAGTCGTGTTGATGTGAGAGCCCGGCGACCCCATGGTCGACCCGAGAATCACATACCACTTCCCCGGGGCCCATTCATAGTTCATAATTCATAATTCATAGTTTTAGTTAATTTCGAAATTTCATAATTTTCCGACATATCTCCAAGTCGTAATCTCGCTATTTTCAAAACGTTCACACACGCCAACCCTTTTCAAAACAAACAAACGTAAAATACATATATGTATACCAAACCGTTTTTCAAATGATTTCATAACAAAGGGGTCAATTCCCACAAAATACATATCCGAACACATATCTATATACATATATATATATAGTTCACATGCAGGCTTCAAAATACACGTAGGGTTTTAGGTCGCTTTAACTAAAAGAAAGAAAACCTCACCGTACACCGACGAACACGGAAAACACAGGCCAAGAAGTCCCACTGAAACCCAGACAGCGGACAGACACTCCCGGGACAACCCCTGAACAACTGAACAAACAACACAGACTTAGACTCCAAAAACAACCAAACAGACACACGGCCATGTCACGAATACAAATGATACAACATATAACCCATATTTATTCAATCAAGTCATTCAGAGCATATTAGAATTCATAACACGTATCAAAAGATGCATAGCCTATAAAATTCCTAACATTAATTACATAGAATAAATTAGGACATTAAGAATTCCATTCATATCAAGCACCAATTCTCGAAAGGATAAACGCAATTTACATAACAATTTATATACAAATTATACATTGACAATTCTCATGATATTCTAACAATTAGCATACTTAAGCAATTCATTCAAATTAAATATAACTTGTAGCACCCGGAACGCCAGGCACCACATCCCCCGTACTATAGCCCCAATCCACATATGAAACGGACAATCCATACGTGAATCAAAGCTACAGCGAATGGGAGACAATAAAATGACTCAAGGCTAGGCGGGTACCCTCAATTTAAAACCAACCAACAATCAAGTCAGAGTATTAAAAAGCGGAAGCAATAACATTCATTCGATATGTATAGGTACCATATTTATTTATTTACTTATAGGTACCAACATTCTCACTATCAATACAATATCATCTCCCCACAATATAGATAACAAGGCGATATACAAAATGACCCAAATAGCTATACATACAAAATGTGGGAATGAAGTGTGCTAGACCCAAATTTAAAGACCACTAGACTCTAAATTCCCGCCTAGCACGCCCTGCAAAACACTGAAAAGTTGAGGTGTCAGTCCAACACAGACTGAGCGAGGGGTATAAATAAATATAAGCGCACATACATGCAAGTTATAACCTCGGGTAATAATTTTGGAAAAACAATACAATCCAATAGATGAAAAGAGCTACTATCGCCCGAGATTACAACTGATTCCATTTCAATTCAATCAATTCAATACAATCAATAGTGGCCCGACGAGTGGGGCAATTCTCCAACCTTACACCGACTGTGTACAATCAATCAATCAATTATTAGCTGATTAGGTGATCAAGCAATTCATTAATGTGCACAATTAGCAGTTTCAATAACGCCTTCTTCCTCCGGGTGATGGTGGGATTGCAAGGCCCCACCATCCAATCAATCTGGGCAGAGGGTACATGAATCCCTAAGCCCGGAACTCCTTCCTCCCCTAATCTCCTAGAGGGTTCAGGGGTCATCCCAATTTGGTGAGGATAGCTCTCGAGTTACCCGTCAGCCCATGCTTTCCCGGTTGGCTCGAGTCACTACCCTCGGGCCCACAGTGCAATACAATACTCGCCAAATCAATCAATCAATCAATCAATCAATTCCTTCAATAGTCGATAAAACATTTGAAAACCAATCTCTTTTGAAAACTATAAGTATAAATATAGATAGGTTTTGGCTTAAAATTCACATAGGGTTGTACGGGTCCTATGTATCTAAAATTAAACCTCACCTGAACGACCCAAAATAAACCAAGGAAACAGCTCACGGGGCCTGCTCCTCGTCACCAGGAAGCTGGTCTGTGCAAGAAAGACAATTGTCCGTGAAACACGACTCAAAATGTACCAAATATGACGAACGGCGAAAATGCAACGAAACGACGGGAAAAATACAATGCACTATGAAAATATCACGTTTCAACATGTATGCGATCATATAACATCAATTAGGGGTCAAAGAAATGATTGGAGGATGATGCTAAAATTTTAATTTTATGCAGTAGCTTTTGCTCTGCATTCGCCGTGGGAACGGCCGTTCCGGCCTTCCCTTGAAAATGGGAAGGGCCGTTCCCATGGCTCAGAAAACGCGCGCCAGCGTTTTTAATTTAAAACGCGTTTTGGCTGGGAAGGGCCGTTCCGGCTCGCAGGCCAAAGTGGGAACGGCCGTTCCCAGTCTCGCTGGCCTAAGTCTCAGCATCATGGGAACGGCCGTTCCAGTTTTGAACTGGGGCTGGGAATGGCCGTTCCCAGAATACGTGAGCTTCTGTAAATGCAGAACAGAACAGAGCAACCATGGCAATCACACAAACAACCACAAAAATGGCTTCAAGCCAAGTTCAAATGCAAATATTAGATGCAATAAATATGCTAGCATACATTTTGACCAATAACAAATCATAGAAACACATAACTCCATGTTAGATCATCAATAATCACTCATTTGAAACCCATATACTCCACCATGCTTCAAGCTCATAAAACTCAAGATATATGCATCAAACTTGAGCTTAAAGTTCACAAATAATTTTCCAACAATCAATACACAATTCAACCAATGTATAACAAAGCCCTAGATATACTATATTTTCAAGAAAATCATCCATCTCCAACAATTACCTCAAAAGAAAGAAATGGAAGAAGAGATGATGAAATGATGTTGATGATGCTTCAATTATCACAAATCCCACACAAATTTGCTTGAATGGATGAAATCTCTCACTCCTCCAAGTAGGGTTTGATCGGTTGAAGGAAGGAAGAAAATGGAGCAAGATGATATGTTTGTATGAAGAATGAAGCAAATGGTACGTGATGTTGCTGCTATGAAACAAGAAGGAATGGCCAATTTGCAATTAAATCCCTTCATTTATTAAGTTATGCAATCAAGTCCAATTCCAATATTAAATGATCAATTAGGTCCAATGCAATTAGATCCCATATGCATGTAAATGATCAATTAAGGACATAAAAGAAATAAATCACATTCGGGAAAAATAATTCACATTGCATTCACGTTCAATAAATCCGAGAATTATGATATGATATGAAATTTCAATAAAATATTAAGAATATAATTTTTATAAAATTATGTCAAGATAGGAAAAATTAAAGAAATGAACAATTAATAATTAAATTACAACTCTCAAACGCACACGTGTCGATCATACCTGAATTGCCGAAAGTTGGGGCGTTACAATCCTCCCTCCTTATAAGAATCTGGTCCCCAGATTCACTGATCGGAAGGGAACAACTCTGGATGGAACCGTCTCATTTTGTCTTCGGTCTCCCACGTGGCTTCTTCGGTCTTATCACTTCTCCAAAGAACCTTAACCATGGGGATCCTCCGGTTTCTTAATTCCTGAAACTTCTTATCCAATATCTTAACCGGTTTCTGAACAAAGGTAAGACTTGGTTCCAATTCCACTTCTTCAACAGGAATGATCTCGGTTTCATCGGGGTAGTATTTCCTCAGCTGAGACACGTGAAATACATTATGAATCCCTGTGAGGCTCGGTGGTAGGTCCAATCTGTAAGCAACTTCTCCAATTCTTTCCAAAATCTCATAAGGGCCTAAATAACGAGGTTTAAGTTTACCTCCTTTCCCAATCCGAGCAAATCCTTTACGTGGAGACGCCTTCAAGAATACCCGGTCTCCAACCTCAAACTCGAGATCCCTTCTGCGACGATCGGCGTAGCTCTTCTGTCTGTCCTGAGCTGATTTCATCCGTTGTTTTATTAATTGGACTTTCTCAATCATAGCTTCAACAGCCTTGGAAGGTTTTTCCAATTTCTCACCTTTCTTAACACCTTCCTGCTTAGTCCATTTCCACTCTTCCAAGTCAAAGAAGAACGGAGAACGACACTTCCTTCCATAAAGTAGCTCATACGGTGCCATTCCAATCGAAGCCTGAAAACTGTTGTTGTACGCGAACTCAATCAAAGGTAGCTGAGCATGCCAGGAAGACTGAAAATCCAAAGAACAAGCTCTAAGTAAATCCTCGAGATACCTTATTAATCTCTCGGACTGACCATCCGTCTGAGGATGAAAAGCTGTACTAAACTGGAGCTTCGTACCCAAAACCTCTTGCAATTCACGCCACAACCTCGAAGTGAACCGTGGATCTCTGTCTGAAACGATGCTAATCAGAATCCTATGAAGTCTAACGATCTCCCGGTTATAAAGCTCGGCTAGCTTGCGAATCTTATACGACATCCGAACCGGCAGAAAATGTGCAGACTTCGTCAAACGGTCCACAATCACCCAAATCCCATCAAATCAACCTTTCACCTTAGGTAATCCGGACACGAAATCCATCGTCACCTGTTCCCACTTCCATTCAGGAATAGGTAACGGCTGAAGAAGACCTCCCGGTTTCTGATGCTCGGCTTTCACTTTCTGACAAGTGAGACAATGCTTCACAAACTCGGCCACATCTTTCATCAATCCACGCCACCAATAATATTGTCTTAAGTCCTTATACATCTTGTTTCCTCCGGGGTGGATAGAATAGGCCGATCTGTGAGCCTCCTCGAGCAATACCCGTTTCAACTCTTCGGGTACAACCACTCGGTTCTTGAAACGAAGAAGACCGGTTTCATCGAACCCGAATGGACACTCTGGATCAGCTCTTGCCTTAGCTACCAATCTCTGAACTTCCAAATCTGTACTCTGAGCCTCAAACAACCTGTGCTTCAACTCTGGCTGGACCGGAATATTAGAAACTCGAGCCTTTAAGACAATTGGCTCGATTCCACTACTCTCACCCACTTCCAAGCTCGACACACTAGCCTTCCTACTAAGTGGATCGGCGACCACGTTGGCTTTGCCGGGATGGTACTTGATCGTGCAATCATAATCTTCCAACCTTTCCATCCAACGCCGTTGCCTCATATTCAAATCCTTCTGAGTGAATAAATACTGGAGGCTTTTGTGGTCGGAGAAAATCTCGAAGGACACCCCGTACAAATAATGTCTCCACTTCCCAAGTGCAAAAACTACGGCAGCAAGCTCAAGATCATGTGTCGGGTAATTCTTCTCATGCTCTTTTAGCATCCGGGATGCATAAGCAATTACCTTACCCTTCTGAGTCAACACACATCCCAAACCTTCCTTAGAAGCATCCGTATAAATAGCATATCCTTCAGAACCTTCCGGAAGGGCTAACACTGGAGCAGACACTAACTTCTCCTTCAAGAAAGTGAAACTCTTCTCACAATCTTCATTCCAATCAAATTTCACATTCTTCTTCGTCAACCGGGTTAAAGGAGCTGCTAACTTGGAGAAATCCTTAACAAACCTCCGGTAATAACCTGCCAATCCCAAGAAACTCCTAATCTCAGAGGCATTCCTAGGTTTCTCCCACTTCAGAACCGACTCAATCTTGGAAGGATCGACTTCCAAACCGTTGCCCGAAATCACATGACCCAAGAATGACACCCTGTCAATCCAGAACTCACACTTGCTGAACTTGGCAAACAACTGATGCTCCTTCAAGGTCCTCAATACCAACTGAAGGTGTCTTGCATGCTCCTCGGCAGACTTCGAGAAAACCAGGATATCATCAATAAAGATGACCACGAACTTATCCAGAAAAGGCCTGAAGATCCTGTGCATCATATCCATAAAAGCTGTTGGGGCATTAGTCAAACCAAACGGCATCACAACAAACTCATAATGCCCATACCGAGTGTTAAATCCTGTCTTAGGAATATCCCCTGATCGGATACGCAGCTGGTAGTAACCTTGTCTCAAATCCAATTTCGAATAGACTTTCGATCCCTGAAGTATATCAAACAACTCCTCGATATGTGGAAGAGGATACTTGTTCTTAATCGTCATCCGGTTCAACTCCCTATAATCTATGCACATTCTCAAGGTTCCGTCCTTCTTCTTTACAAACAAAACCGGTGCACCCCAAGGAGAAGAACTCGGTCTAATGTACCCAATCTCCAACAACGCATCAAGTTGAGTCTTCAACTCTTTCAACTCGGCCGGAGCCATACGATACGGAGTCTTGGAGTACGGCTCTGCGTTAGGGTACAAGTCGATCACAAACTCAATTTCCCGTTCTGGAGGTAAAGAATCCAATTCCTCAGGAAAAACCTCGGGAAATTCCTTCACTACTTCCGTTTCTTCCAGCTTACTCTGATCCTTAGGTTTGTTAAGAATATAAGCAATGAAACCCGTGGCTCCCTCTCGAACCAATCTATGAGCTTCAGAAAAAGAAAGTAGCGGTACAGTCTTGGAACTCCAACCTACTACCAAATCTGATCCCAACCGAACCTTCTTCGCTCTACAATCAACTGTGGCAGAATGTCTGTACAACCAATCCATGCCCAGAAGAGATCCATAGCAAGTCATCGGCAGCTCAATGAAGTCTGACAAGAAAACTCGACCCTCGATGCTCACCGGAACCTCTCTGAACACCCGATCAGATTCTAAACTACCACCAAAAGGAGTACTAACCACATAACTTGCAGAAGAACGAGAAACAGACAAAGGCAAAGAAACAGATATAGCACTCGAAAGAAAGGAGTGAGTAGCTCCCGGATCAAACAACGTATGAATGTTCGTGCCATGTATGCAAATGGTACCTTCAACTACCGCGGCTGGATCAATATCAGCATCCTGCTGCTCACCATCCAAAGCATAAGCACGAGCCCTAATCAGTGGTCTCGGTGCTCCCGGTGGTGGTATCCTGCGATCCGGACAACCATCTACCAAATGCTCATCGCTCCCACAAAGTAGGCATAAACCCAGACGCCTCCTGCAGTTATCATAGACGTGTGTCCTCTGTCCACAGAAGGTACAATAAGGTCTCTCAGGTGGTGGTGGCAAAGCTGGAGCAACTGGAGCAACTGGAGCTCTAATCACTGGCCCTGTTGGTCGGGGCTTCTTCCCTGGGCCCTGTGGAGCTGGTGGTGGAGAAGAATAAACCATCGGCCTCTTGCCTGAAGCAGAACCCGAGCCAGAACCCTTATACCCTGATCCGGCACCTCTGAAACCTGATCCAGAACCTCTGAATCCCGATCCAGACCCTGAGCCCGAACCTGAACCTGAACGGTAGGTAGACCGCCTCGCATTCACTGAATCCTCAACCAATAGAGCCTTCTTGGTAGCCTTCACCCAGGTACTCGTGTTGACCGCCTCAATTGCCGCCTGAATATCCGGTCTAAGGCCCTGAACAAACTGCATCGCCTTATGGAAATCATCACTCGCTATATTAGGAGCATAGCGGGACAACCTCTCAAACTCGGCGATGTACTCTGAGACCGACCTGTTTCCTTGCTTCAACTCTGTAAATTCCTTCAATCTTCTAGTGCGAGAGGATGGAGGAATGAACTTGTTCTGAAATTCTCTAACAAACACTTCCCAGTTCACTTCCTCGCCTGCAGCATCTAACACAATCCGGGCACTCTCCCACCAAGAGTAGGCCTCACCCTGAATCAAAGAAATGGTACAACGGGCCTTCTCCCTGGACTCACACGGGATAAGCTCCCATATCCTCTCAATCTCTCTTAGCCACTGCTCGGCCTGAATGTCATTTCCTTTGTAAAATTTGGGAGGATGTTGGTTCTGGAACTCCCTAAAGACAGCTGAAATCTGTGCCCCTGGCTGTGGTGCTGCCACTGGTGGTGGTGGTGGAACATGATCCCGAACTCTCTGATCAATAAGACCCACCACTGCGTTCATAAAATCCTGTGGCTGAGCCTGAGGAGGTGGAGGAGGAGGTGGTGATCTCTCCCTGCGATGATGTCGATGATGTCGATGTCTAGGAGAACGATCACGGTGATATCTATCGCGAGCCATTCTGAAATCAAGTCACTATTATGCATGTTCAGTTAGCCAATGCCAATGTGTGCAAATAATTCACAAATTGCACATAAATTCAGAAATTTAACAAGTCACCCCAAAATCAAATAAGTCAAGTAGGTTCAAGTGTCAAATAACGATGCAAGACTCTCAAATTGACAATTAGTTCCTATGCCGTGCGACCTACACTCACAAGACACGACACTAGAGACCCGGTTTTGCAACCGGGCTCTGATACCACCGTAGGATGTAGCACCCGGAACGCCAGGCACCACATCCCCCGCACTATAGCCCCAATCCACATATGAAACGGACAATCCATACGTGAATCAAAGCTACAGCGAACGGGAGACAATAAAATGACTCAAGGCTAGGCGGGTACCCTCAATTTAAAACCAACCAACAATCAAGTCAGAGTATTAAAAAGCGGAAGCAATAACATTCATTCGATATGTATAGGTACCATATTTATTTATTTACTTATAGGTACCAACATTCTCACTATCAATACAATATCATCTCCCCACAATATAGATAACAAGGCGATATACAAAATGACCCAAATAGCTATACATACAAAATGTGGGAATGAAGTGTGCTAGACCCAAATTTAAAAACCACTAGACTCTAAATTCCCGCCTAGCACGCCCTGCAAAACACTGAAAAGTTGAGGTGTCAGTCCAACACAGACTGAGCGAGGGGTATAAATAAATATAAGCGCACATACATGCAAGTTATAACCTCGGGTAATAATTTTGGAAAAACAATACAATCCAATAGATGAAAAGAGCTACTATCGCCCGAGATTACAACTGATTCCATTTCAATTCAATCAATTCAATACAATCAATAGTGGCCCGGCGAGTGGGGCAATTCTCCAACCTTACACCGACTGTGTACAATCAATCAATCAATTATTAGCTGATTAGGTGATCAAGCAATTCATTAATGTGCACAATTAGCAGTTTCAATAACGCCTTCTTCCTCCGGGTGATGGTGGGATTGCAAGGCCCCACCATCCAATCAATCTGGGCAGAGGGTACATGAATCCCTAAGCCCGGAACTCCTTCCTCCCCTAATCTCCTAGAGGGTTCAGGGGTCATCCCAATTTGGTGAGGATAGCTCTCGAGTTACCCGTCAGCCCATGCTTTCCCGGTTGGCTCGAGTCACTACCCTCGCGCCCACAGTGCAATACAATACTCGCCTAATCAATCAATCAATCAATCAATCAATTCCTTCAATAGTCGATAAAACATTTGAAAACCAATCTCTTTTGAAAACTATAAGTATAAATATAGATAGGTTTTGGCTTAAAATTCACATAGGGTTGTACGGGTCCTATGTATCTAAAATTAAACCTCACCTGAACGACCCAAAATAAACCAAGGAAACAGCTCACGGGGCCTGCTCCTCGTCACCAGGAAGCTGGTCTGTGCAAGAAAGATAATTGTCCGTGAAACACGACTCAAAATGTACCAAATATGACGAACGGCGAAAATGCAACGAAACGACGGGAAAAATACAATGCACCATGAAAATATCACGTTTCAACATGTATGCGATCATGGCTCAGAAAACGCGCGCCAGCGTTTTTAATTTAAAACGCGTTTTGGCTGGGAAGGGCCGTTCCGGCTCGCAGGCCAAAGTGGGAACGGCCGTTCCCAGTCTCGCTGGCCTAAGTCTCAGCATCATGGGAACGGCCGTTCCAGTTTTGAACTGGGGCTGGGAATGGCCGTTCCCAGAATACGTGAGCTTCTGTAAATGCAGAACAGAACAGAGCAACCATGGCAATCACACAAACAACCACAAAAATGGCTTCAAGCCAAGTTCAAATGCAAATATTAGATGCAATAAATATGCTAGCATACATTTTGATCAATAACAAATCATAGAAACACATAACTCCATGTTAGATCATCAATAATCACTCATTTGAAACCTATATACTCCATCATGCTTCAAGCTCATAAAACTCAAGATATATGCATCAAACTTGAGCTTAAAGTTCACAAATAATTTTCCAACAATCAATACACAATTCAACCAATGTATAACAAAGCCCTAGATATACTATATTTTCAAGAAAATCATCCATCTCCAACAATTACCTCAAAAGAAAGAAATGGAAGAAGAGATGATGAAATGATGTTGATGATGCTTCAATTATCACAAATCCCACACAAATTTGCTTGAATGGATGAAATCTCTCACTCCTCCAAGTAGGGTTTGATCGGTTGAAGGAAGGAAGAAAATGGAGCAAGATGATATGTTTGTATGAAGAATGAAGCAAATGGTACGTGATGTTGCTTCTATGAAACAAGAAGGAATGGCCAATTTGCAATTAAATCCCTTCATTTATTAAGTTATGCAATCAAGTCCAATTCCAATATTAAATGATCAATTAGGTCCAATGCAATTAGATCCCATATGCATGTAAATGATCAATTAAGGACATAAAAGAAATAAATCACATTCGGGAAAAATAATTCACATTGCATTCACGTTCAATAAATCCGAGAATTATGATATGATATGAAATTTCAATAAAATATTAAGAATATAATTTTTATAAAATTATGTCATGATAGGAAAAATTAAAGAAATGAACAATTAATAATTAAATTACAACTCTCAAACGCACACGTGTCGATCATACCTGAATTGCCGAAAGTTGGGGCGTTACATAACTTAGCCTATCATAATTTAATTCTTATATTTCATAAAATTCATAATCAATTAGTTTTCTAAAATTACACTAATACCCATTAAACAATAATTATTCTCAAGTAAGTAATCATATAACGAGGCAATTAAATTCAATAAGTCACGAATCAAGCTTTCATACAACATAATATATTTTCATATATCATACAATTCACAATTTCCATTTCATAGTTCATACAAGGCCGAAATTACAATTAAAACAATTAACAAAAGTAAATACAACAACTTCAAAAATTCATATAAAATCAACCGGACATCCGATTGACGAACGGAAAGTGGCGTTATACTCACCACAACGAAAGGAACCCGCTGACCGAAAGTCACCGGAATGCCGCCACCGTAGCCGGCCGAACCGCCACGTGCAGCCGCTGGACCACCACCTCCGGTGGTCGGAAAATTCCCCGGAAGGACAGAAACGTACGCCTCGGCCTGCTCGACAAAAGCCCTCAACCAATTTCAGAAAATACCAAACACGCCGGACTTCGATGACCAAAAACTGAACTAAATTTCAAGGACGAAAACTGAAATTAAATGCAAACCGTAAAACGAAAACGAAATCCGAACATACCGTTGGAAAGCCCGTAACGAGCCCTACGAAAGCCCCATAGCCAAAAGCCGAAAAAGTCACCGAAAAAATGGACCGCCGGTCCAGAGCCGGTTCTCATGCCGCCACCACCACGAATAGCTCGGACTCGACATCAGGAACAACTTTTGTGAAGAAGTCATCACCAAAACCGGCCGAAAAATGGCCGAACCACCACCCCAAAGCTGCGCCGTTGCTACCTTGCCGGAAAAGCCCATTTCCGGTCACTTTCTTGGTAAGCCAATGCCGGAAATGGAACTAGGAGCCCGAAAAACCTTGGAAACTGTTGAAGTTCGTCGAAAAAGGTCACCGGAGGCGGCGGAATCGCGCCGCTACAGTAGCGCAGCCGCCTGCTGCCGGCTTTGGACGGAGCGTGCGGCCTCCTCGCCGCCCCGAAGGCTGCGCCGTCTGCACAGAAAATTACACCGGGAAGTCTTCTTGTCGGGCCTGGGCCGCGTGTCGCCAGAGGATGGCCGGAAGCCGCCGCGAATGCGCGCCTGAAAATCCACCATATCTCTGCCACCGCTCGTCGGTTGGTCGAGATCTTGGTACGGTTGTGACCGCATCGTCGAGCTCATCAAAAAGCACTATTGGTTCGTCGATATCCGTCGAGAAACGAGCGAGTTTGAACTAGTGTGTGTTTGTGCGTGTGAATAGTGACTGGATCGCTGTGTTGCGGGAGAGAAGACGAGGAAGCTGAAGCTGACATAATGGCACGAATAACGATGAAGAAGATATTTAACCCGGACCTCACGTGAAGAAACGATCGGCAAAAAGGGCAAACGACGTCAGAATTGGGCAAACTCAGAGTCTACGGACTCGTTTTGCTGCCCTGAACGCGTTAAAGGGGTCAAAGAGGTCGAAATCTCGATCGAACGAGGAATGACCGAAAAACACCTAAAAAAGAAAATTACAAACAAGCCCCTAAACTCTTAAAGAGTTCAAAATAGGGCCGTGCAAAGCACTAAATCACATAATTACACACATAAAAAGGTTTAAAAGTGACGTACCTTATTTAGGACGAGCGGGATGTTACACATGCGACTTTCCGGGGCGGCCCGGTGGCGGCCCGGTGACTTTCCGGTAGCTCCGGTGGTAGCATTCCGGCAAATTTTAGATAGTTTGTCGGCCTCGATGCGGTGAGCTCAACGCCGCTTTCCATTCGTTAATCGGACACTCGATATATTTATTACGAATTATTTTGCATAATTGGAATTATTTGAATTAATTGTTTTAAGTGCAAATACATTGTTTATTGTTGGTTTGTTAATCGAGATGTATTCCAATCTTGTTTATTTGTTGGTTTGGATTAATTGTTGGTTTGTCATGCTTGTAAGTAATTAATTCCTAGTTGAATAATTGTATAAATACTTTAAACGAACAATTTTGCTTAGTAATCAACTAAGGAGATGTATGTGTAATAATTCTAAACTTTTATAAATGACTTATGGGATGTAAGTGTAGTATTTATGGAGCTATGAATGTGACTTGAGCGTGTCTACGAAATATGTTGTGAAGTTGTAAGGTAAGATCTTAAGTGAATTAGATGCACTCTTTATTTGTATCAAGCATGCCATCTACGTACAATAACTTTTTATGTTTATATGATCAAGCTACTCTTACATATGCACTTTATAACTCGACATGAACTTGATGCTTAATTGTAATATTATAATTGAACCCTGTGACATTGGATGATTTAATTTGCATTTTGTGAATACATTGACTTCCTAAATTGATCTTGCATCTTTGGATATGGAATTGCGTGTTGGTTGCTTGTAAATATGACCTTGTTGAGCATTGATATACCTTGAATGACCACAACACCATATCAAAGCACAACATGAACACTTATGCAAAACCACGATCATGTTGAACAACGCCATGCGTCTTATTTGGTTCATATGGAGTCTAAGTCCGGGCTTCTGTATGTTTTGTTTCAGAGTTTGGTGGCGGTGGTGTGGCCGAGGTTTAGGAGTGTTTGTCCTTCACACTCTCAGACTCTACTTTCATGAGGTGAGGTTTAGGATTTTGTATAGTTATGCGACCTATGGCCTTTACATGCTGATTTCTACCCTTGTATGCGAGTATACGTTACTATAAATACGTATGTGTTGGATATGATATGTTTATGACCTTGTGGAGGTGAGTTCTGCGTGGATGGGTGCTTACGGGCTTAAATTCCATCGCGTGGGTTTTGCGTGGATGGGTGTCTAAGGGCTTAAATTCCATCGTGTGGGAATAAAAATTAAGTTTTGGGGCATATGTAAGCTATTTTTGAAAAATTCAGTTATGTTATGTTTCTGTAGCGAGTTGGCCATGAAATGTTGGCATCTGTCTGTCTGTTTGTTTGTGGATCCAAGGAACTATAGGTAATGGAGCCCCCGGGACGGTTAGGGCTATCGGGGTTTGACCTTCTGCGTAGTTCCATTTACGATATCATTGCGCGACTCAGGGAGATAGGGGAGGCATGATATCTTGAGCCTTCGGTGTACAGCCGGGGAGGGCACTCGTGGGTTCGCAACCCCTTGTGATATGTCTGTTCTGGATGGTTAGGGCCAACGCGAGGATCTTCCATCACTGGAGTTGAGGAGAGATTTATTTCTGTATTTCCTTTTTGTTTTGTTATGAGGAGTAAAGGTTAGAAGCTCGTACTCACCGAGCATATGTTCTGTTATGTCTAGGAATTATGAATCGGGATAGAGTCTTTCTGAAAATGGTTTCTAAACTTATATCTATTTCTATTTTGGGTTGTTTTGAAATGTTCTGGTATACAACACCTAGCCCCGGTTCATGAGTCCACCCTTTTGATATGTGTTGTGCTCTATATATATATTGTGGGTGTGCGTTAGCCCCTTCCCCCCCCCCCCCCCCCCCCCCCACTCAGCCAGTTGACTGACCCCCTCATTTTATCTTTTAGTTTGCAGGCTTTGCTTTTGGTGTTCGAGCTAGGCGGCGTGAGTCAGTCTTTGTGTTCAGTTGTCATGTCGAGTCATTTGTCTTCGTTTAAGGTTTTCTTGCATTACATTCGGTTTTGGACAAGTTATGTATGAGTGTTTAATTCTGGATCATATCATTTATTAATATGGACTTTTCGGGACAGTCTTCTAGGGATAGTTGAACCCGTCAGCTGCTTTGCATGTTTTGTTTTAAATGCTTTCGCTATCTGATGTTGTTGGTTTTATTTACTTCCGCGCTCTGAGTTTTTCGAGTTAGATCTGCCTAGCCTAGTGTGTGAGTTGGTCTCCCGTTCGCTATGATTCGGATTCGGGCATAGACTTTCCATTTCATGACCGGGTCTGGGCCTTAGTGCGGGGGATGTGGTATCCTCCGTTTGGGGTGTTACATCCTCCCCCATCTGATCATGGCAACTCCCTCATTGCATGGAGGACACAAAGACTCCACCCTTCAAGATCGTTTCACGCAACCTACTCATGACCGTTCTTGTGCCCCTTACACCGGTTCATGTACGCTTTTATACCGTGCCGTCCTACTGACGTATTATGTCGTGTCCTTTACACTAAGCAACGTGTCGTGCCTCTTGCATCTGTCACACTCAATGCCGTGATCTCACACTCACCGTACTTCTTCGTGTAGCCCCCTTAGCAATAAGAGCGTGACCCACTCTGATACCATATGTCACGGGGTCGGAGTAGTTGCACAACATTTCTGCGCCACTTGCCTTCCAGCCTTTAATTGCACTCGAGTGCACAAGCGGTTTCGCTCTGCCATGAGCTCATCAGGGAGGCGGCAATAGCCCCCAACTAGTTGAGTGCTCGGAAACCCTTGACTTGCCTCCTAGTCAAGTCCAAGACCAGCTACAAGCTCTCCGAATTCAATCGGGTCGGCATGCCTGATTCCACAATATCAAAGGCCCCGAGATAAAAGAACGCCTTTCCGGTCATCACCACTCCCACTAAATAATCTAACCAGTCAACATGTGCTTGGATGCCTGGTCGCGACTCGCAGGTCGTGACACGGCGGCACTGGCACCGGTTGAAGTTAGTGACCGACAACGGAAACATCGCAGCAACAATGGTTTCACCGTTCCGGCGGACCTTAGTGGTTCCCTAAATTTTCCCACCCCTTGAGTTCATTTCCAACCTCGGTTTGCTCTGAAATTGGCCGTAGATGGTTCCGACCATGGCAGCGGCGGGTCTTTAACTCCGGTGGCGGGTTTTCAGTTCTGGCCACGGAATTGGGACGAGTTATACTCGATTAGAAGCTTCTCGATAAGAGGATTCCATTTTTGGTGATTCTACGGTCCGAGTCTCACCGACCGGTGATGTGGCAACCGATCAAAGCTGACGGCCATCGGTCAACAGTGACTTTTTTGGTGAATACCATAAGGGTTTTGGAGTTCTCGAATCATTCGAATATTGAATACGTTGTATAAGCTATGTATGCATATTTGAATTATGTTATGATTGATATTTGGGATAGGCTTTTAGTGTCGCACCCCAAATGGTGGGCACCACATCCCCCACACTAGAGCCCGACATGTGTAATGAAACGGAGAATCCACACACGCACCAAGCACTAGCGAACGGGAGACAAATAAAAACTCCACCTAAGCTAGGCGGTCTTGTAACGCCCCAGTTTTTTTTAGTAAGTTAGTACAGCATGACGTATGTGTTTACCAAATTGCGCGGAATAATTATTTATACGTGTTTTATATATATTTAATTTTATTTTAAATATATTAAATGTTAATTATTATATTTTAATGTTATTAATACCAAATATACTTATATATATATATATATATATATATATATATATATATATATATAAATGTGGTACGAGTGGTTTAATGGTATATTTGCATGAAGTCATGCAATTCATTGTATTTAATATTGATGCATGCATTTTATTTATAAATTATATACGATTTGAGTTTTATATTATTTATTAATGGTATGGTTTTATTGTTACAATGCTTATGAGTGACATTTACGTGCTTCGTTTTTATATAAATTAGTACCGAGATTTCGTGCAAATTTAATATGTTGGACTTATATGTGTCTTGTATATGAATATATGTTCGTTACGTATTTTCGGGTTCATTTGCATGAGTTTCGAATTTATTTTAATTTTGGAATCCAAGTCGGGGCTAACGAGCAATTAGTGCACCCTTGGTTCCGTAATTGATATCTTGAGCTCGGGAACTCCGAATCGAGTTCCGTCAACTTTGTTGAACTCGTATCGAAAATTTGGGTTTAATAAACTTGGCTTATATTTTTCCAAAGTCATTTGAACCTCCGAAATCCAACCGAAAAACGAAACGGCGACGAAACTGACCATGTTTTACTAAAATGACCATAACTCATCCAAACTTTAACCAATTTAACCATGGTTTGATGCTAGGGAACCCTAACTCAACCATCTAACCTCTCATATCATCCCTTAACCGAACCAACCCTCACACAAATCAGAAACTTCAGCCAAAGTCACTGACTTCCAGGCCTTCCCGTAACATTGCCTTCCTTGGAGATTTTAGAGCTCAAATCTCTTCCAATTTTCATCCAATCAACAAGGTAAGCTTAGGGTTGTAATATATGTTCATTCCGGGTCATTTTCATCCTTTCATCCCTAAATTTGAGTCAGTTTTCATGAAGTTATGGTTGAATGAATGAATAGTTAGGTTTAGAGCATTTTTGTTGATCTCTTTCAATTCTTGATGGATTTGAGTGATTCCAAGCTTGATTATGATTGTTTTGACATCCCCTTCTCATTTATGATCCTTGATTACATGGTAGTTGAAGTATTTATGACATATCATTTATGGCTCTTTGAGAAATTTCATGAAATGGTCACTTATGCCTTCCTTTCACGTTTGACCTCTTTTGGGACTGATATATATATATATTGAATTAGTGTTGTTTTGCTGCTTATTTGTTGGCCTAATTGACCTGAACATGTTGAGATGAGGAAGATCAGTTGTTGCCCTGTTTTTACGTATTTTTGCCCTGTTTTTTTAGCTGAGTTTTGCTGCTGTCAAACTGCTGCGTCTTCTTGCTTGTTGCTGTCAATTTTAACCAGTTTTATGGGAGATGTTAGGGCCAGTTTGCTGCTGTATTTCGTGCCTTTTATTGCTCCATCAATTGGCTTTTAGTTGCTGCATCTTGCTGTGGCATTTTCATGACAAAAACAGGGGTGAAAGTTTGGGCTGCTGCTGCGATTACTTCTGTAATGCATCTCCCCGGCCGGGGAGATTTTGAACATGAAAGTACCCGGCCGGGGAGCCTTTATACAGAAACTCCACTGCATGAAGTCCCCGAGCGGGGACTTTTAGGTGAAAAATCTCCCCGGGCGGGGAGATTGAAGATATACCGAAACTGCTGCTGCTACATTATCCTTTCATTCCCTTCATGAAATTGCATGTGTTCCTGTGAGTGCATGTAAGGTGATTAAGGAATGTTTGCATGCATGTACATTTTGTATTATCCATGAAATTGCATGCATGTTTAATTGCGGTACGTGAATGAGCTTCATGCATGCATATGTTGGAGTTAAATGTTTCATGCATGAAATTGTTTATGATTTAATAAAATTGCATGCATTGTTGTTGCATGTTGCTGTACGTATGTGTATATATATATATATATATATATATATATATATATATATATATTTAAATAGTATTGCATGCATGAGTTGAATATATATATAATATAATATAATATAATATAATATATATATATTTATATATGTTTATTAAATATTAAATAATATTTGATTTAATTGAATTATAGAATTTAATTGTTGCCTATTTCATGTTTTATTTAATTTCTGATTTTGAATTGAATATATTTAATTATTTATTCTCTAATTATAAAAGTGATTTAATAAGTACTATGATCATATTTGAATTCTTTGATTAAATTGATTGAAATGTGAATTTATGAATTTGAATGAAAGTGAACGAATGATTGAATGGCTTGTTTATATGATTTAAATTCCTTAATAGTGCACATGAATATTTTCATGATATAATCTTATCTTTTATACATTCATATGTAACGCCCCGATTTTCAGACAGTCAGGTACGCTCGACACGTGTGGGTTTCGAGCGTTTGGACTTTATTTTATTATTTTCGTTTATTTAATTTATATGTGTTATATTAATTTCTATAAATTGTGTTCAACATGATTACGTGAAAATTATATGATATTCATTTCAATTTGAGAATTCTTGTACGAATAGAATTTAATTTTACATGAATTAATTGTCCAAATTGTATAATTCGCATAATTGTCCTTGATTGCTCATTTCTCTTTCTTTAAGGACCTAATTGCATGAAATATTAAGGGACTGGATTGATCATGTGCAAACTTTGCATCCTTAATTGCATAACTTATACAATTGAGGGGTTTAATTGCAAATATTATAATTTTCCCCCAATATAACGATATATACATCTTTTCCTTGCTCTTCATTTCATTTCATCAAGAATCATCATCCCTTCTTTCTTCTCTCTACCGAACCAAACCCTTGGAGGAGGAAGGAGAGAATTCTTCATGTTCAAGCTAGAATTTGCTAGGAAACTCCATGAATTCAAGCTCAAGCACCCATATTCATCATCTTTTTCCATCTATTTTCATCTCAAGGTATATAAGATCATTTACATGATTTCTTGAAATTTATGTGTGAAGCTAGGGTTATGATTTGGATGCAATATCTTGACTACTTGATGTTAGAAGCATGAATACTTGATCATAGTTTGAAATCATGCATGAATTCTTAGAGAATTTGATGATATATGATGGATTTGTGTATGAACTTGAAATTGATGATTTGAGATGATCAAGCATGAAACAAGTGTTTGTATTGTGTTTTATTGCACTTTAAGCATGTATATATATTTCCCTTCATGAATTTTAATGTTTGGAATTGAATTATGAGTGTTTGTGGAGATTTGGTGTTCATTTCGTGCTTGCTCTGTTCTTCTCCCCTGTTTTCTGAACCTTCTGCGTAACGGGAACGACCTTTCCCGTTCCCTTTGCAATTGGGGAACGGCCGTTCCCATTTATTTGAAAGAGATGCGTGGCGGCGAGGACGGGAACGACCGTTCCCACTTTGGCTTGCTAGCCGGAACGGCCGTTCCCATCTTCGGGGAGCATTTCGGGACTGGGGAACGGCCCTTCCCATTTTTCACTAAAGCCTGGAACGGCCGTTCCCAGCTCTCTGGTAGTTCAGAAACTTTCTGCATAAAAATGGAATTTTGGGACGTCGTTCCAACGGGTTATTTGTCCTCAAATTGTTATTATAGGAATGATTACATGCCAAAACGTGATATTTACATGCTACATTGTGTATTGCTCGATGCCTCGTACATGATCATGCCGTGCGTCATTATATGAAGAAATTGTCTTGAATTATGGTCTCATGCACGTACATTGTCCCGTTTCTTGTCAAGTTGTTCTCCAGGGCGGAGATTGTCGAGCATGAGCACGTTCACGCATTCATGAGTCATGTGTCGCCTATCAGGTGAGGTTTAATTTCTAGTTATATAGAACCTGTATAACCTTTACGTGATTTTTGGCCAAATGTATTTATATTATAATTTCATGAAAGCACTTATCATTTCAAGTATGTTATTGTTCACGAATCAAGCATGCCATGTTCATGAAAGCAAGTACGTGCGTTCTCCTGGCCAGGCTCTCCTTAGTGAGGGTGCTGGGCCGGTCTTCGGGCTGGTGGTTGTCCGTCCAACTACAGGAAGAACAATACCCTATCGTGTACGTGTGTTCTCTTGGCCAGGTCCTTCTTAGTGAGGGCGCTGGGCTGGTCTTCAGGGCTGGTGGTTGTCCGTCCAACCACAAGAAGAACAAAGCCCTATCGTGTACCTGTATTCTCCTGGTCAGGTTCTCCTTAGTGAGGGCGCTGGGCTAGTCTCAGGGCTGGTGGTTGTCCGTCCAACCACAGGAGGAACAAACCCTATCGTGTTACAAGCAAGCCATGTATTGATTGCATGATTTCCATTCCATGAATGTGCTAATTGATTACACTATCCCACGATTTTACGATAATTGAATTGCATGATCACCTAATGATTAACAAGCAAGCAAGCATGTTTATCGATTGCATGAAAGAACAAGTATTTAATATTGATAGTTGTATTCTCGGGCGAAGCTATATTATTATTGAGCTTGTATATTTATCTTTTATAAATCTTTACCCGAGAATATGACTTGCATGTTATCTGCGCTAATATGTATATAAACCCCTCACTCGGTCTTCACAGACTGACGCCTCCACCTTTCAGGTTATTGCAGGTGCACGCTAGGCGGGAGTTGAGTGGAGTCGAGTCCAGTTCATGTAGTCGTGTCATCCGTGGTTCGTGTATTTAATTATTATTGTTGGTTATGGAATTGTAGTTATTGTTATTGCTTAATTGAAGATGATAATGTATTGATGTGTAACTTCAGAATATTTCTTATTTGGAAAATGAGAAATGTCGTGATTGGATAGATGGAAATATTTGATAGAAACTAGTTTATGGTTCCGCTTTATTTTCTTGCATGTATTAGTGATCCCGCCTAGCTTGTCGTGTATTGCATTGTCACCCGTTCGCTATAGGTTGGTTCCTGTACGGATTGGCCGTTTCGTGCGTGGATTGACCTATAGTGCAGGGGAGTGGCACCTCCACGTGTTAAGGGGTGCTACATTCATATCATGATCGTTACATTACCGAGCGTCTTAATTGGTCATATTGAGTCTCACTTCACCTTTCTTGCACAGATTTTGAATCCGTTGGAGACGAGGCCGGTCAGTGAGGTTCTTGTGTTCTCCTTTTGCCATTTAAGATGGGGTTCTCTTCTAATTAGATAAATGACCCTATATACCTTCAATGTGAAAAGTTTTCGTCCAAAATGAATATATATATATATATATAGAGTCGTTTTAAAGAGTAAATGTTTTCAGCGTAAAGCCTTTCTTTCATGAACCTACCTAATGTTTTGGCGAGAATGAATGAATGAATGCACAGAATGGGGCCCAGGGACTTGGTGTGAGTGGTGACCCGAGGAGGCAAGGGCTGACGGTGATCCCTCACACTAGTTCCACCAATGAACGGCGTAATCGGACCTCGTTAGGAGTTAGCGAGGAATGGACGCTGAGTGCCATCTGGGGAGTCATGTTCCCCTTTTGGTCAATGAATGGGTGGTCGGGCCTTGCAAACCCACCACCAACCCGGAGGAAGAAGGTGGAAATGTTATTGAATGTGCACGAAAGAAAGAATGTTATGCATGAAAAGAAAGAAAAAATGAATAAATGTTTAATGAACTACACAAGGTGTTGGTTGGAGATAATGCACGCCCACTCGTCGGGCCAATAATGACCTAATGTAAATGAATCGTTATAATCACTTTTGATGATTTCTATTCACTCACTTGGGAAATTCTTTAAAAACCTCACTTGGGATTATAGCTTGCATGTGACTTTTTAAATACCGTCGTATATTATATTTATGCCCTGTTTTTATACCCACCAGTCCCTTTTGGACTGAAGCCATTTGGTTTTCAGTTGTGTTGCGCAGGTGTCAAGGGAGCTAGGCGGGAATTCGAGTCATAGGTCTTGCATTCGCTTTTAGCTCTTGTATTTTGGTCTTGCACTTGCATATTATACTTTTGATCTTTGTATAGGAATATTAATGGAGCGTACTTGTTTTGAGCTTTGATGGCATTTGAGGATGTATATGACTTAATTTTTGGAGCTTGAATGCTCATTGTTTATATTATGGCCAGTTATTGCTTCCGCACTTACATTTACTCTGATTTTATGGTTTAAGGGTTAGCCCGCCTAGCATAGCGTGTGTATTTTCCCCGTTCTCCGTGACTTAGCTCGAGTATGGATCGTCCATTTCATATTCGGGCCGGGTCTCGGTACGGGGGATGTGGTACCTTGCGCTCGGGTGCTACATCCTTAAGTGGTATCAGAGCTTCGGGTTGCAAAACTCGGGCTCTCGTGTCGTGTGGGTCAGTCTAGGTCGTTCGGCATAGGAACTACGTGATAATGTGTGCATTGCATCGATCTTAAACATGCAATTGTCTTTTCTTTTAATCTTGTCAAATTACCTGTTGCATTTTATATTAGATCCGTGCCTTTCGTGTTGAATATGTGCTATGAGCATGTACTAATCACATGCATATATCTTCGAAATGAGTTATATGATTTACAGGTTATAAAAATAATATCAAACCACGGCCAAGTTCCACGATAAAGACGATCTATTGTAAGTTCTTCCCGAGTTATGAGGTTGAATTGGGAGATATGGAGCAACAAATGGAAATGATAAAGTAAGGCGAAGACTCTTTGGAAGGAAATCAGGCACTCAGGTATAAGCAATCGGAAAACAAGGTTAATTCGTCAATCTAAGTTCATAAAGGATAAGCGCGGTAAAATTTGATCAGGGGGATGATTCGAAGTAGAATTCAAAAAAAAAAAAAACACAGTCGAAGTAATTTTATAAGAGAATTTGGGGAAATGTTGAAGGGTAATTCTCGGGGAGAAATGCAGAGGCCAATTCAGTGGATGTCGAAGAAATTAGGGATCGCGAAATTTTAATTTCGGATCGTGGGAGATACAAGGGATGCATGAAGATTCATGGAAAACTGGAAGACGGTGGGAAAGACAAGGCAGGAGTAGTAAGTCAAAGTAATCTCAGGATTGGAGGAACGAGCAAAAGCTACCAAGCTAACAGCTTACTATATTAGTGACAGGTTCTAAAGCATTCATGCCACGTGCATCATACTTCGCACCAAATTATTTATTTTCTTTACTCATGTTCGCGCGCGCGTTTTTATTTGATCGTGTTGCTTTAATGTAATTCATATTTAATTGTCGCAAGTGTGCTACGTGCATCGTCATTTTTAACCCGACATGCATTCTAGTGTTTATTTAATAGGAAGTTCTTTCATCTCACTTATCAAGTATCTCTTCTATCGGGCCACATCTAAGTTAAGAAGAAAAGAAGTAATGGGACGGTACGTTACAATGAAGGTGACATCGGAAAAATAAAGAAGTTCAAGTAAGGGATATGTTAATGGAAACGAGAATTCATAAGGAGAAGCGAGATTAGAGTTGATTGCGGGTTGTTTGGATTGGACAAGAATAGGAAATGGATTTCGGACATTAAGCGAATTAGAAGGGAAGTTGAAAGGCAAAACCTTGGGGTTGCCCTTTTATTAAAATCCTCCCTAATGGAAATTATTCATCCAGAATTTTGACAAAAGAAGAATCGATGGAGTTCAACATGTAACAATCGAAATTTAAGGGGGAGAGCACGACCGAGAGACAAATTGGAAGATTGAAGTGGTGCTCGAAGAAATATTTTAGTAGGAATAACGAAATTGCAAATTAAGAAAGATCTGAAAGTCCTAAGGGTGATGATCGGAAATAAATAAAAGAACCTTAACGGTTAAACCGTTAAAGTGAGCGTTAAGTATTAAGTTCGTATTGAAGGCCACCACAGGATATTGAGGAGATGGTTGTGGAGCATTTCTACACATGGGATTTAAATTTTGGGAAATAATGGAATTATGGAAGAGCTTCTGCGAGACCATTAAATCACCTCAGGGAACAGAAATTAAATCAAATTAATGCATTCGTGATGGCAACCGTAGAGGGTAATTTCACTAAGTATTGGAGGAGTTCGGACATCAATTAACAAAATAAAACCCTACTGCATCGCTAGTCGTTTTCCATAACGAGTTAGAAGGAATTTGAGCAGAAAGGAATCAGAAAGAAGTAACTATGGAAGGACTTGAATTGAATCTCAAAAAGTATCAAGGAAGTTTTCCCTCGATTAGCGATTTGAGTGGACCGAAATTTAATGCACGCTTAATGGCTCTAAGAGGATGAAGGGATGAGGAAATGATCCACGAAGAGATTAATCCAAATTTTTGGGAACCGATGGTCACAACCCAGTTTGGAAAGAACTCGTTAAGAAGGCTGTGATTATTAATCAAAAAGGTTATTGGATTTCAAGGGGTTTCACCAAATTATAGAAGGAGGCATGAACCGTGAAGAAGACCGGTCCGAAATCTTAAGATGTAGGGTAAAACTCGTTTGGAAAGGCAGGTTGATTGGATCAGGGTCAACGTATAACCGAGAAATGGAAGAAGGTAAGAAGATATAAGAATAAGAGTGGAATTAAGAATAGGACCAGTCGAGAGCCTTATCAGTTTCTCAGGTGGACATGTTGAGGATATTAAAAACAAGCCAAGAGTCGAGCTAGCTTTTGGGCTCAGACCATACCTTGGGACCAGGAAGGCTTTAGCTTCAAATCCATTTCCACGGTGAACGGTACCTCAGACATCCATGGCATATGCATACACGCATTGTTAATTTAAATAATTTTGATAATCTGTGCTTTGACTCTTTGATGTGTTAACTATTATTGTATAATCGATGTTGGATGTAAGTAAGTGATAATTGTTCCCTGGCTTTATGTGATTGTTTTGATTAAGTTGTCGTAATTGGATGTTTAGATTGTAGCACCCCTTAACACGTGGAGGTACCACACCCCCGCACTATAGGTTAATCCACATACGAAACGGCCAATCCGTACATGAACCAACCTATAGCGAATGGGTGACAATGCAATACAAGACAAGCTAGGCGGGATAACTTATACATGCGACAAAATAAAGCGAAAGCATAATTTAACAATATCAATTGATCATATCATGATATTTTTCAGCTACCAAACTGAATATATTCTAACTTCATATATCAATACATTATCATCTCCAAATAAAACAATAACAATAACTATAATTCAATAACAACAATAATTAATCAAATACACGGACCGTGATTGACTCGACTACATGAACTGGACTAGACTCACTTCCCGCCTAGCGTGCACCTGCAATAACCTGAAAGGTGGAGGCGTCAGTCTGTGAAGACCGAGTGAGGGGTTTAAGTACATATTAGCGCAGATAACATGCAAGTCATATTCTCGGGTAAAGATTTATAAAAGATTAATATACGAGTTCAATAATAATATAGCTTCGCCCGAGAATACAACTATCAATATTAAATACTTGTTCATTTACATGCAATCAATACATGGCCCCGGCGAGTAAGGGCGGTCTCCAACCGAACTCCAAACGTACATGAACACGCTTGCTTGATTACTAAACAATAGGTGATCACGCAATTCAATTATCGTGCAATCGTGCATGTGTAATCAGGTAACACATTCATGAAATGGAAATCATGCAATAACCCGAGGACGATCCGTGGTGCCGGACCCATCCCCAGTCTCCTTCTTTCTCCGATTGATGATGGGATTGCAAGGCCCCCCATCATCCATGCATGTTGAGCAGAGGGTACATGAATCCCTAAGCCCGGAGCTCCTTCCTCCACTAACCTCCTAGCGGATTCAGGGGTGACCCGAAATGTGGTGAGGATAGCGCCAGAGTTACCCGTCAGCCCTTGCTTTCCTGGTTGGCTCTAGTCACTACCCTCGGGCCCATCGTGAACGGTCATGCTACTCGCCTAAAACATGCTTGATTCATGACAATAACATGGCTTGCTTGCTTGCTTACGTTACATGAACATGACTTGAAATGATAAGTGATTTCACGAAAATTATAAATATAAATACCTTTGGCCGAAAGATCACGTACAGGTTTTACGGGTTCTATATAACTAGTAATTAAACCTCACCTGACAAGCGACACACGACTCATGGACATGTGAACGTGCTCATGCTCGACCATCTCCTCCCTGGAGAATAACTGAACAAGAAATGGGACAATGTACGTGCATGAGACCATAATTCAAGAACATGACTCCATATAAGACGCACTGTATGATCATGTATGAGACGTCGAGCAATAAACAATGTAGGATGGTAACATCTTGTTTTGACACATAATTAATCATATAATAGCAATTTGGGGTCAAATAAGCCATCGGGTCGAGGGGCTAAAAATGTAATTTTATGCAGAAACTTTCTGCACTTCCAGAGGGCTGGGAACGGCCGTTCCAGGTTTCAGTTCAAAGTGGGAAGGGTCGTTCCCCCCTGTCGGGCTCCCCGAAGATGGGAACGGCCGTTCCCGTCTGTGAGACAAAGTGGGAACGGTCGTTCCCGTCCTCGCCGCCAAGCACACTATTCAAAATATGGGAACGGTCGTTCCCCAATTACAAAGGGAACGGGAAGGGTCGTTCCCGTTACGCAGAAGATGCACAAACAGAGGATGAAGAACAGGGGAGGCATGAAATGAACCCAAATCTCCTCAAACACTCATAATTCAATTCCATAATCTATAATTCAAGAAGAGAAGTATGCATACATGCTTGAGAGGCAATAACACTCAATATAAAAACATAATTCATGCCTAATGCTCAAGAATCATCACATCAAGCTCATATATCAATTTAGCATATAACTCCATAACCTCAAGAATCATGCATGAAATTCAAGTCTAAAGCTTAGGATCATGCTTCTAACAATTAAAGCACCTAATATTCCATTTATTCTCAAACCCTAGCTTCACGAATTATTATCAAGAATTCACATATAAGCTCATATATACCTTGGAATGAAAAGAAAAGATGAAGTTATGGATGTTTGAGCTTGAATCATGGATTTCCTAACAAATTCTAGCTTGAAGGTGACGATTTCCTCCTCCCCTTCTCTATGGTTTTGGCTCGGTAAAGGAGAGCAAAGAGGGATGATGATTCTTGATGAAAATGAAATGAAGAATGTGGAAGAAATGCATATAACGATATGTTTGGGGAAAATATGTAATATTTATGATCACATCCTCCAAGTAATATAAGTTATGCAATTAAGGATGTCAAGTTTGGAAAATGATCAATTTAGTCCTCAAAGGTTTTCATGCAATCTAGTCCTTAAATAAAAGGAAATGAGCAATTAAGGACAATTATGCAATTAATACAAATTGGACAATTAATTCATGTAGCAATTAAATTCCATTCGTACAAGAATTCTCCAAAATGAAATGAATTTCATATAATTTTCACGTAATCATGTTGAACACAATTTATAGAAATTAATATAACACATATAAATTGAATAAACGAAAATAATAAAATAAAGTCCTAACGCTCAAAACCCACACGTGTCGAGCGTACCTGACTGTCTGAAAATCGGGCCGTTACAACTCTCTCCCCCTTAAGAGAATCCGTCCTCGGATTCCATGTCCTGAATTCCTGGAGTTTAATTGGCTCTTACGTGTTCATCCCACGCGGGTTAGCTACTCCCCGTCAGGGATTAGTTCGAAAGAGATCTTTAATCCCAAAGTCCGCCAAGAGGTGCAATCACGACCCTCAACTTTCCGTAACCTAAACACTTGTAAGAAAATCTAACCTTCCACTAAAACAAGTTGACAAGTAATTAAAATAGCGAGAGTACCCCGGCTCTCAAACAACCAACGAGAGAACCCCGTCTCTCGAGCAAGTAACAAGAGAACCCTTCTCTTGACAACCCTGAGAGAATCCCCATCTCTCACGCACTCGAAATGAAATTCAAGCAAGCACTTAGATAAACATTTACACTTAACGCACAAGGATCAAGTAAAATTATCATTTATACAACTAATTGTTCACATAACAATTAATAATAAACAAGGAATCATATACAAGAATAGCAAAATAATAATAACATTAAATAATTAATAATAAACCGGAGTCATGTGCAAAAATAACAAGATAATGATAATGATCAAATAATGATGCACGTGGTATGCATGATTAAGTGTACCGTTCACCGAGGATTGGAGTTCTGAAACTGAACTAATTCGGTTGAATACTTGATTCTTTAGTTGAGATTTTTCTTGCGTGGTACCGTTACGGTTCAACATTCCCATTTCTGATAACCGTCCCTGCCTTTGTACTATTTTCTAACATAATCCGTAAATCATCATTAACCACCACATCTTCATACTCGTTTGAATCTTCAGGTTTACCGGTTCAACTTTCCTAACATTGATTCCCACATTCACCTTCCGGTTTTGGAATTGAGAGATACCCTGAATTTCTTGTCCTGAAGGGATTGTATATTCAAGCCTAATAGACTAGCTTTGTGCTCCAATGAACCCTTATTCGACCCACCGACAGAACAGGTTTTACCATTTTCCATACCTCGGTAATCCAAGTAAAACATCTTTCTAAGGCACAGATCTTAACTCTTTATTTGAAATCCGAAAGTTAAGTTCCTATTTCCTTAGTCAAGAACACGGCAGATGTTTGGTGTAGGAAAGAATCAAAGTTGTAATCCCTTACGAGTAACTCAGCACGGACACTTGCATGGAACCCGAAGAAATCGGATCCTAATGAAACTTTTCCTTGTAAGACTCTTATCTTTGATCAAAGTATGCTCAAATAATTTATAAAAGTCGTTACCTCTCCCATTTCCATTACTAACACTTGATTCGAATTTAATAACCTTTGTAATTCTACTTACTTGGTTATTCACTTTCCCTTCTACTTCCCACTTTCTTCCCTTTCGTTTATTGTAGACATTCCAATAGCAAGAGGGATTAAGATTCAGGATTTACTACCCAAATTTAGCCGGATCGGATCCCTTCTCCCATTTACTGAGTCAAATGATATCCTGAGACTATCGGAGAACTGCGGACGGTGTACCCACTTTCTAGAAAATAATAATGGAACAAAGGTACTGTCGATGATGGGACTTTTCTTTGTATGAGAGGAAGAAAATTTAGATTATTGACAACTTCTTTCACATGGTTCTGATAGAGGATTCCAGGAAGAATTGATTCTTTGAAAATTCCCAACTTCCTCGAGTGCTATCTAACTTCAGACTTAAACTTATTTTCAGACCGGCTCTCCCCCTTAAGAAAATAGAAATTTTCTTATCCTTTAGATTCATTCTGTCCTTTCCCACTTGCAAGCTTCTCTGCTGAATCAATTCCCATAACCTTTTCCTCGTCCTACTTGTTATTATTCAAGATTTTGATTAATGGTTCATTTCCAGTCTTTTCTGTTAAGGACATACTCAACTTGAAGCTCCCCAACTGGCACCCATTTTCTTCTGATATTGAAATTTCCAACATCTTACAATCACCTAGTACTTTCCAGCGAGTTGACAGTTACAAGATCAACACCCTAATCTGAAGCATGAAAAGTTCATTCTCTGACTTTCGTTACATCTTCGGAATACTAATTAATTTTTGAAGCTTGAAGGACCCACTGAACCTTTATCTGCTTGAACCTAGCATCATTTCCCAGTTTCTAAAATTCCGAATATTTATATCATACCTGCTTCTACTAAATCCTGGATCGGTAAATTCTGACAATCCCAAACATTTCTAAGCTTCAAGCAAAATCAAATGACCCTGTTCCCAACCTGATACCCAATGATTCAGAAATCTCTTCTTTAAATTCAAGTTGGTAGAAATAGAAGCAAGGATTGTGCAGAGCATAAGGGAAGCCTATTAATCAACAAACACTAAATAATGCATGATGGTTAAAGTGTCAATGCACGTAGCAACCTACCAACAATTTAAAATGCCACACGTTGGAACATTTATATTGATTTACAGAAATACTCATAAACAAAGAAAATTAAATATTTCAACTAATTCAAACATATATTTAATGCATCAAGTAGATAATCTCAATAATATTCATAACGATATTTTATAATGAGAAGCAATTTAATTAACAATTATGATGCACCTGTTTACGAATGCATTGAAAAGCCTAGCACCGTAGAAATGTTGGGCTCGATCCCGGTGTCCATTCTTGGTTGAACGAATTGCAACTTGATTCAAACGGTTGATCAGTCTCTTTAATTTCAAAATCCTCCGGCCTTGATTCATACATTTCCAAAACCTATCACTCACAACTTACTTTGCAATTAAATGCATGTGGGTGAAGCGTCTTCATGTCACGTAATTGTCACATAATTAATACCAGCGAGAATTTAATATAAAATGCAACAATATAATTTACCAATGCTTGGAATAAAACACGTCGAGCAAATAATTTCAAACGATTCAAAAATCAAGTAATTAGCAATTAATAGCATAAATCAATGCAAGGCACAAGTTATCAAGTAATTTCGATCAATTCAAAGAGTTCAAATAAATCAAGGCATTCAAATAATATGCAAGACTCTCAAGTTGTCAAGAAGTTCCTATGACGTACGACCTAGACTTGACTCGACACGACACTAGAACCTCGGTTTTGCAACCGAGCTCGGATACCACCTTAGATGTAGCACCCCTTAACACGTGGAGGTACCACACCCCCGCACTATAGGTCAATCCACATACGAAACGGCCAATCCGTACATGAACCAACCTATAGCGAACGTGTGACAATGCAATACACGACAAGCTAGGCGGGATAACTTATACATGCGACAAAATAAAGCGGAAGCATAATTTAACAGTATCAATTGATCATATCATGATATTTTTCAGCTACCAAACTGAATATATTCTAACTTCATATATCAATACATTATCATCTCCAAATAAAACAATAACAATAACTATAATTCAATAACAACAATAATTAATCAAATACACGGACCGTGATTGACTCGACTACATGAACTGGACTCGACTCACTTCCCGCCTAGCGTGCACCTGCAATAACCTGAAAGGTGGAGGCGTCAGTCTGTGAAGACCGAGTGAGGGGTTTAAGTACATATTAGCGCAGATAACATGCAAGTCATATTCTCGGGTAAAGATTTATAAAAGATTAATATACAAGTTCAATAATAATATAGCTTCGCCCGAGAATACAACTATCAATATTAAATACTTGTTCATTTACATGCAATCAATACATGGCCCCGGCAAGTAAGGGCGGTCTCCAACCGAACTCCAAACGTACATGAACACGCTTGCTTGATTACTAAACAATAGGTGATCACGCAATTCAATTATCGTGCAATCGTGCATGTGTAATCAGGTAACACATTCATGAAATGGAAATCATGCAATAACCCGGGGACGATCCGTGGTGCCGGACCCATCCCCAGTCTCCTTCTTCCTCCGATTGATGATGGGATTGCAAGGCCCCCCATCATCCATGCAAGTTGAGCAGAGGGTACATGAATCCCTAAGCCCGGAGCTCCTTCCTCAACTAACCTCCTAGCGGATTCAGGGGTGACCCCAAATGTGGTGAGGATAGTGCCAGAGTTACCCGTCAGCCCTTGCTTTCCTGGTTGGCTCTAGTCACTACCCTAGGGCCCATCGTGAACGGTCATGCTACTCGCCTAAAACATGCTTGATTCATGAAAATAACATGGCTTGCTTGCTTGCTTACGTTACATGAACATGACTTGAAATGATAAGTGATTTCACGAAAATTATAAATATAAATACCTTTGGCCGAAAGATCACGTACAGGTTTTACGGGTTCTATATAACTAGTAATTAAACCTCACCTGACAAGCGACACACGACTCGTGGACATGTGAACGTGCTCATGCTCGACCATCTCCTCCCTGGAGAATAACTGAACAAGAAACGGGACAATGTACGTGCATGAGACCATAATTCAAGAACATTACTCCATATAAGACGCACAGTATGATCATGTATGAGACGTCGAGCAATAAACAATGTAGGATGGTAACATCTTGTTTTGACACATAATTAATCATATAATAGCAATTTGGGGTCAAATAAGCCATCGGGTCGAGGGGCTAAAAATGTAATTTTATGCAGAAACTTTCTGCACTTCCAGAGGGCTGGGAACGGCCGTTCTAGGTTTCAGTTCAAAGTGGGAAGGGCCGTTCCCGCCTGTCGAGCTCCCCGAAGATGGGAACGGCCGTTTCCGTCTGTGAGATAAAGTGGGAACGGTCGTTCCCGTCCTCGCCGCCAAGCACACTATTCAAAATATGGGAACGGCCGTTCCCCAATTACAAAGGGAACGGGAAGGGCCGTTCCCGTTACGCAGAAGATGCACAAACAGAGGATGAAGAACAGGGGAGGCACGAAATGAACCCAAATCTCCTCAAACACTCATAATTCAATTCTATAATCTATAATTCAAGAAGAGAAGTATGCATACATGCTTGAGAGGCAATAACACTCAATATAAACACATAATTCATGCCTAATGCTCAAGAATCATCACATCAAGCTCATATATCAATTTAGCATATAACTCCATAACCTCAAGAATCATGCATGAAATTCAAGTCTAAAGCTTAGGATCATGCTTCTAACAATTAAAGCACCTAATATTCCATTTATTCTCAAACCCTAGCTTCACGAATTATTATCAAGAATTCACATATAAGCTCATATATACCTTGGAATGAAAAGAAAAGATGAAGTTATGGATGCTTGAGCTTGAATCATGGATTTCCTAACAAATTCTAGCTTGAAGGTGACGATTTCCTCCTCCCCTTCTCCATGGTTTTGGCTCGGTAAAGGATAGCAAAGAGGGATGATGATTCTTGATGAAAATGAAATGAAGAATGTGGAAGAAATGCATATAACGATATGTTTGGGGAAAATATGTAATATTTATGATCACATCCTCCAAGTAATATAAGTTATGCAATTAAGGATGTCAAGTTTGGAAAATGATCAATTTAGTCCTCAAAGGTTTTCATGCAATCTAGTCCTTAAATAAAAGGAAATGAGCAATTAAGGACAATTATGCAATTAATACAAATTGGACAATTAATTCATGTAGCAATTAAATTCCATTCGTACAAGAATTCTCCAAAATGAAATGAATTTCATATAATTTTCACGTAATCATGTTGAACACAATTTATAGAAATTAATATAACACATATAAATTGAATAAACGAAAATAATAAAATAAAGTCCTAACGCTCAAAACCCACACGTGTCGAGCGTACCTGACTGTCTGAAAATCGGGGCGTTACAACTCTCTCCCCCTTAAGAGAATCCGTCCTCGGATTCCATGTCCTGAATTCCTGGAGTTTAATTGGCTCTTACGTGTTCATCCCACGCGGGTTAGCTACTCCCCGTCAGGGATTAGTTCGAAAGAGATCTTTAATCCTCAAAGTCTGCCAAGAGCTGAAATCACGACCCTCAACTTTCCGTAACCTAAACACTTGTAAGAAAATCTAACCTTCCACTAAAACAAGTTGACAAGTAATTAAAATAGCGAGAGTACCCCGGCTCTCAAACAACCAACGAGAGAACCCCGTCTCTCGAGCAAGTAACAAGAGAACCCTTCTCTTGACAACCCTGAGAGAATCCCCATCTCTCAAGCACTCGAAATGAAATTCAAGCAAGCACTTAGATAAACATTTACACTTAACGCACAAGGATCAAGTAAAATTATCATTTATACAACTAACTGTTCGCAAAACAATTAATAATAAACAAGGAATCATATACAAGAATAGCAAAATAATAATAACAATAAATAATTAATAATAAACAAGAGTCATGTGCAAAAATAACAAGATAATGATAATGATCAAATAATGATGCACGTGGTATGTATGATTAAGTGTACCGTTCACCGAGGATTGGAGTTCTGAAACTGAACTAATTCGGTTGAATACTTGATTCTTTAGTTAAGATTTTTCTTGCGTGGTACCGTTACGGTTCAACATTCCCATTTCTAATAACCGCCCCTGCCTTTGTACTATTTTCTAACATAATCCGTAAATCATCATTAACTACCACATCTTCATACCCGTTTGAATCTTCAGGTTTACCGGTTCAACTTTCCTAAGATTGATTCCCACATTCACCTTCCGGTTTTGGAATTGAGAGATACCCTGATTTTCTTATCCTGAAGGGATTGTATATTCAAGTTTAATAGACTACCTTTGTGCTCCAATGAACCCTTATTCGACCCACCGAGAGAACAGGTTTTACCATTTTCCATACCTCGGTAATCCAAGTAAAACATCTTTCTAAGGCACAGATCTTAACTCTTTATTTGAAATCCGAAAGTTAAGCTCCTATTTCCTTAGTCAAGAACACGGCAGATGTTTGGTGTAGGAAAGAATCAAAGTTGTAATCCCTTACGAGTAACTCAGCACGTACACTCGCATGGAACCCGAAGAAATCGGATCCTAGTGAAACTTATCCTTGTAACATTCTTATCTTTGATAAAAGTGTGCTCAAAGGTTTTCATGCAATCTAGTCCTTAAATAAAAGGAAATGAGCAAATAAGGACAATTATGCAATTAATACAAATTGGACAATTAATTCATGTAGCAAGTAAATTCCATTCGTACAAGAATTCTCCAAAATGAAATGAATTTCATATAATTTTCACGTAATCATGTTGAACACAATTTATAGAAATTAATATAACACATATAAATTGAATAAACGAAAATAATAAAATAAAGTCCTAACGCTCAAAACCCACATGTGTCGAGCGTACCTGACTGTCTGAAAATCGGGGCATCACAACTCTCTCCCCCTTAAGAGAATCCATCCTCGGATTCCATTTCCTGAATTCCTGGAGTTTAATTGGCTCTTACGTGTTCATCCCACGCGGGTTAGCTACTCCCCGTCAGGGATTAGTTCGAAAGAGATCTTTAATCCTCAAAGTCTGCCAAGAGGTGAAATCACGACCCTCAACTTTCCGTAACCTAAACACTTGTAAGAAAATCTAACCTTCCACTAAAACAAGTTGACAAGTAATTAAAATAGCGAGAGTACCCCGGCTCTCAAACAACCAACGAGAGATCCCCGTCTCTCGAGCAAGTAACAAGAGAACCCTTCTCTTTACAACCCTGAAAGAATCCCCATCTCTCACGCACTCGAAATGAAATTCAAGCAAGCACTTAGATAAACATTTACACTTAACGCACAAGGATCAAGTAAAATTATCATTTATACAACTAATTGTTCGCAAAACAATTAATAATAAACAAGGAATCATATACAAGAATAGCAAAATAATAATAACATTAAATAATTAATAATAAACAAGAGTCATGTACAAAAATAACAAGATAATGATAATGATCAAATAATGATGCACGTGGTATGTATGATTAAGTGTACCGTTCACCGAGGATTGGAGTTCTGAAACTGAACTAATTCGGTTGAATACTTGATTCTTTAGTTAAGATTTTTCTTGCGTGGTACCGTTACGGTTCAACATTCCCATTTCTAATAACCGCCCCTGCCTTTGTACTATTTTCTAACATAATCCGTAAATCATCATTAACCACCACATCTTCATACCCGTTTGAATCTTCAGGTTTACCGGTTGAACTTTCCTAAGATTGATTCCCACATTCACCTTCCGGTTTTGGAATTGAGAGATACCCTGATTTTCTTGTCCTGAAGGGATTGTATATTCAAGTTTAATAGACTAGCTTTGTGCTCCAATGAACCCTTATTCGACCCACCGAGAGAACAGGTTTTACCATTTTCCATACCTCGGTAATCCAAGTAAAACATCTTTCTAAGGCACAGATCTTAACTCTTTATTTGAAATCCGAAAGTTAAGCTCCTATTTCCTTAGTCAAGAACACGGCAGATGTTTGGTGTAGGAAAGAATCAAAGTTGTAATCCCTTACGAGTAACTCAGCACGTACACTCGCATGGAACCCGAAGAAATCGGATCCTAGTGAAACTTTTCCTTGTAACATTCTTATCTTTGATAAAAGTGTGCTCAAAGGTTTTCATGCAATCTATTCCTTAAATAAAAGGAAATGAGCAATTAAGGACAATTATGCAATTAATACAAATTGGACAATTAATTCATGTAGCAAGTAAATTCCATTCGTACAAGAATTCTCCAAAATGAAATGAATTTCAAATAATTTTCACGTAATCATGTTGAACACAATTTATAGAAATTAATATAACACATATAAATTGAATAAACGAAAATAATAAAATAAAGTCCTAACGCTCAAAACCCACATGTGTCGAGCGTACCTGACTGTCTGAAAATCGGGGCGTTACAACTCTCTCCCCCTTAAGAGAATCCGTCCTCGGATTCCATTTCCAAAATTCCTGGAGTTTAATTGGCTCTTACGTGTTCATCCCACGCGGGTTAGCTACTCCCCGTCAGGGATTAGTTCGAAAGAAATCTTTAATCCTCAAAGTCTGCCAAGAGGTGAAATCACGACCCTCAACTTTTCGTAACCTAAACACTTGTAAGAAAATCTAACCTTCCACTAAAACAAGTTGACAAGTAATTAAAATAGCGAGAGTACCCCGGCTCTCAAACAACCAACGAGAGAACCCCGTCTCTCGAGCAAGTAACAAGAGAACCCGTCTCTTGACAACCCTGAGAGAATCCCCGTCTCTCACGCGCTCGAAATGAAATTCAAGCAAGCACTTAGATAAACATTTATACTTAACGCACAAGGATCAAGTAAAATTATCATTTATACAACTAATTGTTCACATAACAATTAATAATAAACAAGGAATCATATACAAGAATAGCAAAATAATAATAACAATAAATAGTTAATAATAAACATGAGTCATGTACAAAAATAACAAGATAATGATAATGATCAAATAACGATGCACGTGGTATGCATGATTAAGTGTACCGTTCACCGAGGATTGGAGTTCTGAAACTGAACTAATTCGGTTGAATACTTGATTCTTTAGTTGAGATTTTTCTTGCGTGGTACCGTTACGGTTCAACATTCCCATTTCTGATAACCGTCCCTGCCTTTGTACTATTTTCTAACATAATCCGTAAATCATCATTAACCACCACATCTTCATACCCGTTTGAATCTTCAGGTTTACCGGTTCAACTTTCCTAAGATTGATTCCCACATTCACCTTCCGGTTTTGGAATTGAGAGATACCCCGAATTTCTTGTCCTGAAGGGATTGTGTATTCAAGCCTAATAGACTAGCTTTGTGCTCCAATGAACCCTTATTCGACCCACCGAGAGAACAGGTTTTACCATTTTCCATACCTCGGTAATCCAAGTAAAACATCTTTCTAAGGCATAGATCTTAACTCTTTATTTGAAATGCGAAAGTTAAGCTCCTATTTCCTTAGTCAAGAACACGGCAGATGTTTGGTGTAGGAAAGAATCAAAGTTGTAATCCCTTACGAGTAACTCAGCACGTACACTTGCATGGAACCCGAAGAAATTGGATCCTAGTGAAACTTTTCCTTGTAACACTTTTATCTTTGATCAAAGTATGCTCAAAGGTTTTCATGCAATCTAGTCCTTAAATAAAAGGAAATGAGCAATTAAGGACAATTATGCAATTAATACAAATTGGACAATTAATTCATGTAGCAATTAAATTACATTCGTACAAGAATTCTCCAAAATGAAATGAATTTCATATAATTTTCACGTAATCATGTTGAACACAATTTATAGAAATTAATATAACTAATATAAATTGAATAAACGAAAATAATAAAATAAAGTCCTAACGCTCAAAACCCACACGTGTCGAGCGTACCTGACTGTCTGAAAAACGGGGCGTTACATTTATGCTTTCTCCTTGGTGTTTGCTCTTCGTTGTAACTGTATTTCGAATTTTGAACTTCTTTCCCTGCTTACGAGAGACGGGGTTCTCTCATTGTTGTTCGAGAGACGGGGTTCTCTCGTTGTTGCTTTTGAGAGACGGGGTTCTCCCGTTGTTGCTTTCAAGAGACGGGGTTCTCTCATTGTTGTTCGAGGGATGGGGTTCTCTCGTTGTTGCTTTTGAGAGACGGGATTCTCTCATTGTTGTTGAGAGACGGGGTTCTCTCCTTGTGCTTGTAAGGAACGGGGTTCCTTCATTAATTTTTTCAGGCAGACAGTGAATCCGAGGACGAATTCTTTTAAGGGGGAGAGGTTGTAACGCCCCAGTTTTTTTTAGTAAGTTAGTACAGCATGACGTATGTGTGTACCAAATTGCGCGGAATAATTATTTATACGTGTTTTATATATATTTAATTTTATTTTAAATATATTAAATGTTAATTATTATATTTTAATGTTATTAATACCAAATATACTTACATAAATATATATATATTAAATGTGGTACGAATGGTTTGATAGTATATTTGCATGAACTCATGCAATTAATTGTATTTAATATTGAAGCATGCATTTTATTTATAAATTATATACGATTTGAATTTTATATTATTTATTAATGTTATGGTTTTATTGTTACAATGCATATGAGTGACATTTACGTGCTTCGTTTTTATATAAATTGGTACCGAAATTTCGTGCAAATTTAATATGTTGGACTTATATGTGTCTTGTATATGAATATATGTTCGTTACGTATTTTCGGTTTCATTTGCATGAGTTTCGAATTTATTTTAATTTTGGAATCCAAGTCGGGGGCTAACGAGCAATTAGCGCACCCTTGGTTCCGTAATTGATATCTTAAGCTCGGGAACTCGGAATCGAGTTCCGTCAACTTCGTTGAACTCGTTTCGAAAATTCAGGTTTAATAAACTTGACCTTATATTTTTCCAAAGTCTTTTGAACCTCCGAAATCCAACCGAAAAACGAAACGGCGACGAAACTGACCTGTTTTACTAAAATGACCATAACTCATCCAAACTTTAACCAATTTAACCATGGTTTTATGATAGGGAACCCTAAATCAACCATATAACCTCTCATATCATCCCTTAACCGAACCAACCCTCACACAAATCAGAAACTTCAGCCAAAGTCACTGACTTCCAGGCCTTCCCCTAACATTGCCTTCCTTGGAGATTTTAGAGCTCAAATCTCTTCCAATTTTCATCCAATCAACAAGGTAAGCTTAGGGTTGTAATATATGTTCATTCCTGGTCATTTTCATCCTTTCATCCCTAAATTTGAGTCAGTTTTCATGAAGTTATGGCTAAATGAATGAATATTTAGGTTTAGAGCATTTTTGTTGATCTCTTTCAATTCTTGATGGATTTGAGTGATTCCAAGCTTGATTATGATTGTTTTGGCATCCTCTTCTCATTTATGATCCTTGATTACATGGTAGTTGAAGTATTTATGAGATATCATTTATGGCTCTTTGAGAAATTTCATGAAATGGTCACTTATGCCTTCCTTTCACGTTTGAGCTCTTTTGGGACTGATATATATATTGAATTAGTGTTGTTTTGCTGCTTATTTGTTGGCCTAATTAACCTGAACATGTTGAGATGAGGAAGATCAGTTGTTGCCCTATTTTTACGTATTTTTGCCCTGTTTTTGAGCTGAGTTTTGTTGTTGTCAAACTGCTGCGTCTTCTTTCTTGTTGCTGTCAATTTTAACCAGTTTTGTGGGAGATGTTAGGGCCAGTTTGCTGCTGTATTTGGTGCCTTTTATTGTTGCATCAATTGGCTTTTAGTTGCTGCATCTTGCTGTGGCATTTTCACGACAAAAACAGGGGTGAAAGTTTGGGCTGCTGCTGCGATTGCTTCTGTAATGCATCTCCCCGGCCGAGGTTGTAACGCTCCCGTTTTTCTTATTTTGTATAGCATGACGTATGTGTTTCTCAAATTGCGCGAATAATTAATTATACGTGTTTTACATATTTAGTTTTACTTTAATTATATTAAATGTTAATTATTTTATTTTAATAATATTATGATTAAATATATATATATATATATATATATATTATTTTAATGATACTAATATTAAATATATTTATATAATATAAATATATATGTTAATTGTGTACGTGTGCATGTATTATAAGTTATATATATACGTATGGGTTTTTATATTATTTATAATATTATGAATTTTATTGTTAATTTACGTGCTTCGTTTCTATATGAATTGATACCGAAATTTCGTACAAATTTAATATGTTGAACTTATACGTGTCTTGTATATGAATATTTGATCGTTTCGTATTTTCGGATTCATTTGCATGTGTTTCGGATTTAATTTGAATTTTGGAATCCAAGTCGGGGGCTAACAAGCACTTAGCATACCAATGGTTCCGTATTTACTATCTTGAGCTCGGGAACTCGGATTTGAGTTCAGTCAACTTCGCTGAACTCGTAACAAAAATTCGAGTTTAGTAAACTTAGCCTTATATTTTTCTAACATCATTTGAACCTCCGAAATTCAACCGAAAAACGAAACGGCGACGAAACTGACCTTGTTGCACTAAAATGGCCATAACTTATCCAAACCTTGACCAATTTAACCATGGTTTGATGCTATGAAACCCTAACTCAACCATTTAACCTTCCATACCATGACCTAACCGAACAAGTCCTCACAAAAATCACAAATCTAAGCTAAAGTTACTGCCTTCCAGTTTTCTCCCGTAACCCTTGTACCCTTGGAGATTTTGGAGCTCAAATCTCATCCAATCTTCATCCAATCAACAAGGTAAGCATAGGGTTGTAATATATGTTCATTCCTGATCATTTTCATCCTTTCATTCCTAAATTTGAGCATGGTTTCGTGGGTTTTTAACTGATTTTCGAAAATAGTAGGTTTTGAGTAATTTTGTTGATCTCATTCAATTCTTGATGGTTTTGATTGATTCCAAGCTTGAAAATGATTGTTTTGATTTCTTCCTTGCATTTATGGTGATGTATTAGCTGGTAGTTGAGAATTGGTTGAGTTACCATTAATGAATTTTGAATGAAAATAGAGTCCCCCCCCCCTTCTTTATTCGTGTTGATGCTGTTGCGTTTAAGCTTTCTTGAAACTGATTAATACATTGAATTGGTGTTGTTTTTCTGCACATTTGATAGCCTAAACTGACTTGAATATGTGGAACTGAAGAGGATCATTTTATGCCCTGTTTTCTCGCGACTTATGCCCTGTTTTTAGCCTGAAAATTGTGCTATCAGCTGCTGCGTTCTTCCCTCGCTGTTGCTGTCATTTTTGTACATTGTTAGGGCTGATTTTGTGCTGCATTTCATGTCTTCTTCTTGCTGCATTTCGTGCTTTGGTTGCTGCCTTCTTGCTGCGTCTTTTGCTGTCATAAAACAGGGGATTATACCTGCGTTTTGGTTGAGCTGCTGCGTTCCGACACGGGGGTGTCTTTCTGTCCCTTTTCAGCTTGTAACGAGGGTGCACGAAGGACGATTTTCTCTGTACCGAGACACGGGGGTGTCTCGGTTTTTTCTATGGGGGTGACACGGGGGTGTCACCCTGTAATTTTCCTTGCATGTTCTGTTTGTTGCCGTGATGCTGCTGCTGCTTGTTCCTTTTCCTTCCTGCATGATTAGCTGATAATTGTTAGTAGTAATGCATGAAGCTTTGTTGGGTTAATGATTTGCATGCATGAAATTTTATTAAAGTTATAAATGCATGCATGTATTAGCTTAGTGCATGGGATTGCATGCATATTAATTTTCTTTTGCATGCATAAATATGGTTGTTGTTGGATAGAAAATATTACTGCATGCATGTTATTATTGCATGCATGAGCTACGTATGCATGTATTATCTATATATATATATATATATATATATATATAAATAATATAATATAGTATATGTATGTATATTTATTATATATTTATATATGTTTATTAAATATTAATTGTTATTTGATTCAATTGAATTATAGAATTTAATTGTTACCTATTTCATGTTTTATTTAATTTCCTAAATTTAATTGAATGTATTTAATTGTTTATTTTCTAATTGTAAATGCGATTGAATGTGTTTAATTGTTTGTGTTCTAATTTAAATGTGATTTAACTTGTACTATGATTATATTTGAAATTCTTGAATTAATTTGATTGAAAATGTAGAATTATGAATTCGAATGAAAGTGAACGCTTTTAATGTTGAATGAAAGTGAACGACTTGATTATATAATTTAAATTTCTTTGACGTGAAATGTGAAGGATATGAACTCGTTTAAATACGAATGCTTCATTGAATAAATGAATTGAATGTTTATATATCTTTAAAACTTTAATAGTTCACATGAACGTGTTCATTACATTATAGCATCTCTTATACATTCATATTATAATCATTTCATTGACGAGCGTCTTATTTGGTCATATTGAGTCTCACTTCACCTCTCTTGCACAGATTTTGAGTCCGTTGGAGACGAGGCCGGTCTATGAGGCTCGTGTGTTCTCCTTGTTGCCGTTTAAGGTGGGTTTCTCTCCTACTTAGATAAAACGACCCGATATATCTCCCTATATGAAAAGTTTTAAGCCAAAGTAATACGATATATATATATTGAGTCTTTTCTCGAGTAAATGATTGCAAACGTAAAGCCCTTATTTCATGAATCCTACCTAATGTTTTGGCGAGAATGAATGAATGTTCACAATGAATGGGGCCTAGGGACTTGGTGTGAGTGGTGACCCGAGGGGGCAAGGGTTGACGGTGATCCCTCACACTAGTCCCACCAATGAACGGCGTAAACGGACCCCGTTAGGAGTTAGCGAGGAATGGACACTGAGTGCCATCTGGGGAGTCATGTTCCCCTTTTGGTCAATGAATGGGTGGATGGGCCTTGCAAACCCGCCACCAACCCGGAGGAAGAAGGTGTAAATGTTATTGAATGCGCACGAAAGATTGAAATGCATAAAAAGAATGAATGAATGAATGTTAATGAATTACACGAGGTGTTGGTTGGAGATAATGCATGTGACGCCCCGCTTCTCGGTCAAGGTAAAGTTTGGTACGAGAGTGCACGATTTACCTTTCTTTGCATGAAGTATGTGAATAATATGCCTTAATTGACCGTTATGCTTGAACTTATGTGGAATATATGATTTGTATGAAATACGTGACTAATTGATGTGTTAATTATGTGCTCATATTGTTCTTATTGTGCTTTGATAACATGCTTTATGCTTAAACAAAACAATGTGCTTATTTGGACGTTGAAGCATAATTTAGGGACTAAAAGGTAAATTTATTTTCCAAGCCTGAAACTGGATAGAACTTAATGAAATTGAGTAGATAATTCGATTACGAGTTCGTGGGTTTTTGAATCGCTCGATTTGGAGATCGGACGAAGAAGTTATGGCCATTTTACGAAAAGTCAACCTTTTAAGCCTTTAAATGTTGACCTGCGACCCAATTTCAATTCTGACCCAATTTGAGCCCCAATTTCACCTAAATCCGACCCGTATGACCCGCTCCATGACCCTATATGGCTGACCCAATTTACAAAATCAGATTTAACACACCCAAAACCCATTCTTACGTTATTTCAAGATTGAAACACACTCTCTCCCTCACTTTTCTCAAGAGACCATCCATATTCTCTCAAGAACTTCAAGCCATCTTCAAGAGCCAAGAGTGGAGACTAAATTTGGAGATTCAAGACTAAAGAACAAGATTCCCTCTTCCATTTTCAGCTCTTAAGGTAAGAAATGCTTGAATGCTTATGTGGGTCTTCTTCTTTGAACTTGAAGCTTGAGTTTGAAATCTAGGGTTCTTGGTTAGATGGATTAAATCCGAATTTTATGATGGAAATATGTTTCTTATGATGTTGGGAGTGATTTGATGTAAAAATTTCTTATTTTCATGCTTGTTTGAAGAAACCACCATTGTTGACCTTTGAAGCTTTTATGAAGAATTCTTGTATGTTCATGTTCTAGCTTGTTTTAGCTTGATTTGATGATGGATTCTTGTTCCTTATGTGTTCTTATGGAGAATGTGATAGATTTCCTACAATTTCTTGCAATGATTGTTGATTTCACCATTGTTATGCTTGAAGCTTTCTTGAAACTTGTAGAAGATGAAGTTCTTGCATGAATTGTTAGATTTCTTGATGTTTAAATGATCCTAAATGCTTTATTATGTAACTTGATGATTTATGATGCTTATTTGTGGTTTTGGAAGCTTAATTTCATGTTTTGGGGTGTTTTGAACTCATTCCCGTCGAGTTTGTAGTTGTTGTCACGTTTTTTTTAAGTTCTAGGCAGAATCCGCTAGGGTGGATTTTTGCTGTGTAAAAAATCCATGGGGGTGGATTTGAGGCAGTAGCTCTAGACCAAATCCGCGAGGGTGGATTTTTTGTGAAGGAAAATCCATGGGGGTGGATTTTCCCCAGCCTTGTTTTCTTGATTCGTTTCACTTGTTTTGTTTCTCGTTTGTTCCTTACTTATTTATATTATGTCTCTAATGTATTGTGACCTCGTTATATGTTGTGACATCTCATGTATACCTTATATTATGATCTTTATACCTCAATCATGCTTAAGTTATCTTAATTGGCTAAGTTATTTGTTTAATTAAATTGTGTTAAGTATGATTCATATGTCGCTTATTACTTATAACTTGGGAAATTGATATATGACTTATATGATGCAATATGATCATAATTGCCAATCTATACCATCGTTGAACATTCCTTGCACGCCATTAACATATTGGCATTCATGTCCAAGCCGTGCGTCGTCTTGTTGGGTTTCGAGTCGAGTCTTACCTTTGTTGGTACGTTGTCTTATTAGGTGGTGAGTCTCCGGACATGTAACCTTCCTTTTTCGTGCTTGATCTTCGAGGTTCTTGGTAAAGGTGAGGAGCTATAATATAAAAATGTTTTCTAAAACTATGGACACATATGGCCTCTCATATTTATTGGTTTTAAACTCCCGTTTTCGAAATGTATATGTAGGCATTATAAGCCAAGTTTTGTGAGCATTGCTCGTATTATGGATATTTGCTTATGGAAAACGGTTTACAAGTAAAACTTGAGTTTTGGTATATGGGATAGATACCCAAAATGGTTTTGGAACTTTCATTTGAGTATTATGTACGTGTGAGTTGTGTAGCGAGCCTTTGTTATACCTTGCAAGGACGCTTGCTTGGTCGGTTCTTTTGATAGCGCTCGGGGCAGAGTAAGCGGTGATGCCGGGAACGCAAGGGCGGACGGTTGATCCCTTATGAAGTACCCACTTTTGGACAAGTTTACTAAGACTCCGAGGAGGATTCGGGGTTAAGGTAGGCTTGGGGGAAGGTCAGTTTCATGGACCCACTTCTCCATGGTTCTTTTGCGATGATCGGGGGGTGCACACCCTCGACATCAACGGTGTTAAAGATGGATTGATTTGATTTCTTTTGGTTTGGGAAGTAAGGATGGAGTGCTCGTACTCGCCGAGCCGGTGCTTCGGTTCATGATTCGATTTTTATAAAACTTGCATTGTTTTCCAAAAGAATTCGGATCATGAACATCTTTGATTTGAGCATGCATTGACCTCTTATATTTAAACTATGTAATCTTCTCCTCACCGGTTCCGTTTGAACTGACCTTCTTTACCTTTCGTGTCCGCAGGTTGCGTTTTGGAGTCTTGCTAGGCGGGGTCTTGCTTTGAGAGTTGTGTCGAGTCTAGCTTGTACTCGTTGTGTCTTTACATACTTCATATTTATGTCGCTTATGTTTTGGATTTATGGATTTAGAATGTATGATGTTATTATGCTAGTTTGGACCGTGTTGGTCACTAGGATGATTTTACTTTTCGTATTTTGAGCATTACGTGTTGGACCGTGACGGTCATCTACTTGTTGAATATATATTTCTCTTAGACCTTGTTGAATGTATTTTAATTCGAGCTTCCGCATACTTGTGATTGTTTACCAGCTTTGCGAGTCTAGTACCGCCTAGCTAGGATGTCCGTTTGTCACCGCTTGCTTCGATCTTGGCGGGTATATGGATAGCAATTCTATATACAAGCTAGGTCCCAAGCGCGGGATAGGCGTGGGATGCCCTTGTTGGGGCGTTACAATGCACGCCCACTCACCGGGCCATTATTGACCTAATGTTAATGAATCGTTATAATCCCTTTTGATGATTTCTATTCACCCACTTGGGAAATTCTTTAAAACCTCACTTGGGATTATAGCTTGCATGTGATTGTTTAAATATTGTCGTACATTATATTACGCCCTGCTTTTATACCCACCAGTCCCTTTTGGACTGAACCCGTTTGGCTTTCAGTTGTTTGGTGCAGGTGTCAAGGGAGCTAGGCGGGATTTCGAGTCATAGGTCTTGCTTTTGCTTTTAACCCTTGTATTTTGGTTTTAAACTCACATATTGCACTTTTGATCATTGTATATGAATGTTATTATGGAGCGTACTTGTTTTGAGCCGTGACGGCCATTACTGATGTATATGACTTATTTTTGGAGCGGTGACGCTTACTGTACGTATATATGATGTATGTTCATTCATGGCTTCCGCTTTAATGTTTATTCTGATTTTATGGTTCAAGGGTTAGTCCCGCCTAGCATAGAGTGTGTGTATGTCCCCGTTCGCTGTGATTTAGCTCGGGTATGGATCGTCCATTTCATATTCGGGTCAAGTCTCGGTGCGGGGGATGTCGTACCTTGCACTGGGGTGCTACATCCTTAAGTGGTATCAGAGCCTCGGGTTGCAAAACCCGGGCTCTCGTGTCGTGTGGGTCCGTCTAGGTCGTTCGACATAGGAACTACGTGATAATATGTGTATTACATTGAGTTTGAACATAAAATTGTCTTTCCTTTTAATCTTGTTGAATTACTTGTTGCATTTCACATTGAATCCGTGCCTTTCGTGTTGAATATGTGCCATGAGCATGTACTAATCGCATGCATATATCCTTGAAATAAGTTATGAATTACAGGATATGAAGATACTATCAAACCACGGTCACGTATCATGCTAACAACGCCTTACTGCAAGTTCTTTCTGAGGCATGGAGGATAGGAATGTTGCATCGGGGAAAGATATAGAGAATTCGAGAGGCGCAGTCCTTATAGATAGAGTTAGAGTTCAAGGGATAGGAGCTGAAATGGAAGTTTGACTTAAGAAGATGCAACTATACAGGGATATTCGTAGAAATAGGAATTGATCGGGGAAATATTTATGACTCCAAAGGTTGACATATGCGGCCTCTTACATAAGAAGCCATAATTGGAGCCAACGGGATCGTTCAACCTAAGGAATGAAGTAAACACACCTTGAAGGTATTTTAGTCCCAGATTCGGATCATTGAAGAGGTGTTAATAACCACGAAAAGTCAAGATAAAATGGGTTCGGTAGAACTTATGAACTAAGGGTCGACAAAGAAGGATTTCTAACTACGCCTAGTGATTAGAAATTGGGTTTGTTCAAGCTAAGGCTGGGAAGAGTTGGATTTAGGTGCTCTGGATGTCGATTACTGATGGGAAAAGAGTCTTGAAGGGAGCAGAGAGAGAGGCAAGTAATTGTGTGAATACAAATTTAGGGAAGGTGACGATATTGAGGAAAGGATTTGAGTTCGTTTTTCCAAATCCAAGCTGAATTGTCATGTGGTGAAGTTAAATTTGTAGATATGGAGCAACAAATGGGAAAGATAAGGAAAGGTAAAGACTGGTTGAAGGATTATTCTCGGGGAGAGACTCTTTGCAAGGAAATCCTGCGCTCAAGTATAAGCAATTGTAGGTGAATTAAACTCATAAAGGATAAGCATGAGAGTCTTGATCACGGTGATGGCGAGAAGTAGGTTTCAGAATTACATTGGGGTTCATTTTGTAAGAGAATTTGAGCAACGTTGAAGGGCGATTCTCTGGGGTAAATGGAGAGGCTAATTCAATGGATGTCGAAGAAATCAGGGATCGTGAAATTTCAATTCCGGACAGTGGAAGATATAAGTGATGCACAGGATTCTTGGAAATCTTGAAGACCGTGGGAAAGACGAAGCATGATCAGCAAGTCAAAGTAACCTCGTGCTTGGAGGAACGAGAGAAAGCTACCGAGCTAACAACTTACCCCATTGGTGACAGGTTCCAAAACATTCATAACACGTGCATCATACTTCACATCGATTATTTATTCTTCTTTATTTATGCTCGTGCGCGCATTTCTATTTGATTTCGTTGCTCTAAGGTGTTGCATATTTCATTGTCGCAAGTGTGCCACATGCATCGTCATTTTAACCCGACATGCATTTTAGTGTTTACTTGGTAGGAAATTCTTTCACCTCACTTATCAAGTATCTTTTCGACTGACCACCTCTGAGTTAAGAGGAAAAAGAAATAATAGGGTAACACCTAACCAGGAAGATGACTTCGGTAAATAAAGAACTTCAAGTAAGGGATAAGATGGTGAAAAGGAACTCCGAAGGAACGTGAGATTAGATTTGTTCTCGAGGGTGTTGTGATCGAACAAGAATAGAGAAGGGGGTTTCGATTACCAAGGGAATTAAAAGGGAAGATGAGAGGTATAAATATTGCACACTAATTATGCAAAGTCAAACCTGCACACTAAAAGATTGGGGAGGGAGAGGGTCAGTCTCTAGAAGACTGAGTGAGCAGGAGCGATATACATATATAGAAACATGCACATGCAAGTCATAAATTCCAAACAAGGTTTTATTTGAAATTAGTTCCCTAAAAGGGGAAGAGAATGATTAATCAATGTTCGGATTTTATGACTAATCATATTAATTCATTATATTCATAAATCATACATAAACATAAGGCTCGGCGAGTGAGCGTGCACAATCTCCAACCAAACTCCGGCCGTGTACAACAAATATCATTAATATGTTGATTAGGTGTTCATGCAATATATCATAATACATGCAGACCATATATCATAAATCATAATCGTTTGGGCAATCCGTGTCCCGGCCTTCCCGCACGGTGCATAATCATAACATAACATAACATAAATCATAAATCATTTCCAACCTTCTTCCTCCGGGTGGTGGAAGGGTTAGCAAGACCCGACCACCTCATACATGGGCCAATGGGGTTTCATGACTCCCCCAAGGGCACTCAGCTCCCATTCCCCGCTAAACCTCCTAGCGAGGGCCGGTATCGCCGTACATAAGTTAGAACTAGTATATGGGATCCCTGTCAGCCCTTGCTTCCTCGGTTAGCCACATATACTAAGTCCCGGGGCCCGTACAATCATAAATCATAAATGTGTCTCGCCAAAACATATCAATTCATAAGAATCAAAACATAATCCATAAATCAGTTGAAAAGGATTTACTCGATCAATAATTACTTGGTACGTTCATTTGAAAACCATATATAACTATATTAGGTTTTTGGCCAAAGCTTGACACATACGGTTGTAGGGTTTTATACATAACTAGAACGAAAACACCCTCACCTGAACCGTGACGAAACAAGGATACGAGTAACCAGGTGCCGAAGGATCAAGATCTCTCCACCCTGGAGATAAACTGAATAAAGACAACATGACGTGTTCGTGAGACTCAAGACTCTAAATGAACCATATATGACACACGGCAATGCTCAAGCATGATATGAAGGCATAAAGATGATATTAGGTCATGAAAGTGTTCATGTGCACTATTAAGGCATTTAAATCGTATAACCACGTCATTCACTTATTTATTCATTTTCATTCAATTCGTCAATTCATATCTCCAATCAATTTAATTCAAGAATTCAAATAGGAGCATAGAACATGTTCAAGCTCTCCCAACATGCTACTACATACTTCATATTACATAAGGTAGCATATTTCCAAGGTTTGACAACAAGAAGGAATCATATGCTATAGAAAATGAGTTACGCGATTCATAAACGACATATAAACACACATAAACGGCATTAAGCAAAAGCATGCCTATAACTCATCCAAATGCCATGAAATTAAACCACAATACTCTCAACATATAGGAAAACAAGTTCATAGTTCATCACAAAAGGAGATCAAGTCATTAAGGAGGTGAAACAAATCAAAAACCGAAAAGGAAGCAACAAGGACTACGCAAGGGAAGGGACACGGGGGTGTCACCCTTCTTAGCCAAACTGAGCCACGACCGTGGCTCAGTACAGACCTGCCCAGAAGGTGTGACACACCCGTGTCTCACACTTAAGTGTAAATGAGACACGGGGGTGTCACGGTACAGAACTTGAAACTTTCACAGAGTTTTACCGGAAAAACTGATCTCATACCAAATCAATCCAAAAGCATACCAAATCAACTCAAAATTCTATGAAACTTAATATACAACATATTTATCATGTTAGGAACATATTTCATTTAGAGTGAAAAGGCTAAATCACACATTAAGAGCATCTAAATCATGCGGCAAAACTGGGTCGCCAAAATCGCACATAAGAGCCCTATTGTTTCAATCAGCCATGATCAAGTACTTAGGGGTTGAATTTGGATCTGAAACTTTGGGGAATGCATGCTAACATACTAAAAAAATAATATACTTCATATATATGCAAAATGGCACGAATTAAAGCACATTAGGGTGACCAACAACCACACAATTGTAACAGCAGCAAGTCTGTCAAAGATCATGCATAAGAACAGGCCATGTCTTTCGGTTTTGAGGCTTAAAATGGATCCAAATACTTAAAACATGAATGTTAACATATAGAGTAATGAGTGTACATAATATCCATGCAATTTCACATGAAAATAAGATCATTTGATCAAGCAACAAAGCAAAATGAACAGCAGCAGTTCGAAAAACAGGGGAAGCAGTTTGATCATCAAGTTTGGAGCTCCATATCTCATAATTTCATCAAAGGGTCAAGAGATAAAATCCTCCTAATAACATATACTATCAGTTAGGAAAGAAATAGGCCAAGAAACAAGCTCATATGATCATGTATAAGCAAGAAAATCAGCTACACAAGCAAATAGGTCACATGAGCAAAAATCCCTAAAAGTTCATACCAAACTCATCACCCAAACCCTAATCAAATCTGATCCAAATCATGATGTAAGTAGATTAAATCAAGCATAATAGAGTAAAGAATACAAAAATATTCATACCTTGAAGATTAGAAGAAGAAGGGAGGTGATTTGAGCTCAAAATCACAAGAATGGCCAAGGGTTTTCTCTCCTTTCTTCTCTCTTTCCCTCTCGATCAGTTGCAGCTGCAAGGGGAGATATTTTGGCTCGGTTTTTGCTGCTAAAAGGGAGGATAGAGGGTTAACTCAAGGTACACAAGTCATGGTTAAGCTTTGGTTAGGTTAGGTTGAGTAAAAAGGGTCCCACCATGAAGACTAGTCAACAAAAGGAGCTCTTCTTGCACGAGTTGTCCATTACGGTTTGATTTCGAAGGTCTTAATGATTTCAAAAAGGTATGAGGCTTGTTCCGTTGTCTCCGAATCATCGATACGAAGGTAACGGAGGTGACGGAATTCGAATCCGAATTCCCGAGCTCAAGATATCACGTACGGAACCAAGGGTGCGCTAATTGCTCGTTAGCCCCCGACTTGGTTCTACAATCAAAATTAAATTCGTTAACACATCAAATGAATCCGAAAACATAATCCGAGCATATAGGCATGTTCATAACACACATATTTACGACATACTAAATTTCCATACCATTCCGATATCATTACATATAAGAACGAAGTACAAATAGAACACTCATGCGCATGAATGAATTCATAACGTTATAAATTAATTACTAAAACTTAAATCCCATTTTAATTAAATTAAAACCAACTAATAACATGTTGAAATTAATTAACAGAATTAGCGAAATAGTTAAGGTAACATGAACCCTTAATTAAGAAATTAAACGCTAAATATCAAGTTGAAATAAAATGAATTAAATTAAAGTAACAATAGTTTATAGTTTAAATCAAATGTAAACATTTATAAACAATTAATCATATAATTAAATAATTAAATTGCGCAATTTATAAAAAAATACGCCACATTATTTAACTGAAAAACTGGGGCGTTACAGTTATCTTCAATGGTAGGTTAGGTTTTGGTATGGGTAAAGGAAATAACTATGGATCTGAAATTCGGGATGGATGATCAAGGGGATTCGGGGAGGTCAAGCTCGGTTAATTAAAAAGAGTTGGTTGGTCGAATGAAGATTAAGGGAAATGACGAGAGATCGAAGAAGACTAGAAACAGTACAAGTCAGAAGGGAATCAAGAATGAAATCCTTAGAGGATCTATCAATTGCTTGGTTGGGGTACCCTGAAGAGCTTAAAGACAAGTCGCGCATTGAATTAACTTTCGGGGCAGACCACGCTTTGGACAACGAAACTTACCATTCTGAATTATGCAACTACAGTGAACGGTACCTGAAGCATCCATGATACACGCATCCATGCGAATTTAATTCGAATAGTTTTCTGCTATATGCTTTGATTCCCTATCATGTTAACTTGGAAAAATTGTTGATCAACGTGGATGATATCTATTACCTGCTTTAGGCGTTTTACGTGATTTGAATTATTGTTTTGTGTTGTGTTGCTCGGGAGTATTGGAGACTTCCTTGCTTTGTTGTTATTTGTAAGAGACGGGGATTCTCTTATTTTCGTTCGAGAGACGGGGTGCTCTCTTTGCTTGCGAGAGACGGGGTTCTCTCTTTGCTGTTTTTGAGAGACGGGGTTCTCTCTTTGTTGTTTGAGAGACGGGAATTCTCTCTTTGTTGTCTGTGAGGAACAGGGTTCCTTCATTAATTGTTTTCAGACAGATAGTGAATCCGAGGACCGATTCTTTTAAAGGGGAGAGGTTGTAACGCCCCCGTTTTTCTTATTTTGTATAGCATTACGTATGTGTTTCTCAAATTGCGCGAATAATTAATTACACGTGTTTTACATATTTAGTTTTACTTTAATTATATTAAATGTTAATTATTTTATTTTAATAATATTAATATTAAATATATACATATATTATTTTAATGATACTAATATTATATATATTTATATAATATAAATATATATGTTAATTGTGTACGTGTGCATGAATATTGTAATGCATGCAATTTATATTTATAAATTAATTATGCATGCATGTATTATAAATTATATATATAAGTATGTGTTTTTATATTATTTATAATATTATGAATTTTATTGTTAAATTGCGTATGAGTCACATTTACGTGCTTCGTTTCTATATGAATTGATACCGAAATTTCGTGCAAATTTAATATGTTGAACTTATACGTGTCTTGTATATGAATATTTGTTCGTTTCGTATTTTCGGATTCATTTGCATGTGTTTCGGATTTAATTTGAATTTTGGAATCCAAGTCGGGGGCTAACGAGCACTTAGCGCACCCTTGGTTCCGTATTTAATATCTTGAGCTCGGGAACTCGGATTCGAGTTCCGTCAACTTCGCTGAACTCGTAACGAAAATTCGAGTTTAGTAAACTTAGCCTTATATTTTTCGAACGTCATTTGAACCTCCGAAATTCAACTGAAAAACGAAACAGCGACGAAACAGACCTTCTTGCACTAAAATGGCCATAACTTATCCAAACCTTGACCAATTTAACCATGTTTTGATGCTATGGAACCCTAAATCAACCACCTAACCTGCTATACCATGCCCTAACCGAACCAATCCTCACACAAATCACAAATATCAGCTAGAGTTACTGCCTTCCAGTTTTCTCCCGTAACCCTTGTACCCTTGGAGATTTTGGAGCTCAAATCTCATCCAATCTTCATCCAATCAACAAGGTAAGCTTAGGGTTGTAATATATGTTCATTCTTGATCGTTTTCATCCTTTCATTCCTAAATTTGAGCATGGTTTCATGGGTTTTTGACTGATTTTCGAAAATAGTAGGTTTTGAGTAATTTTGTTGATCTCATTCAATTCTTGATGATTTTGATTGATTCCAAGCTTGAAAATGATTGTTTTGATCTCTTCCTTGCATTTATGGTGATGTATTAGCTGGTAGTTGAGAATTGGTTGAGTTACCATTAATGAATTTTGAATGAAAATAGAGTTTCCCCCCCCCCCCTTCTTCATTCGTGTTGATGCTGCTGCGTTTAAGCTTTCTTGGAACTGATTTATACATTGAATTGGTGTTGTTTTTCTGCACATTTGATAGCCTAAACTGACTTGAATATGTGGAGCTGAAGAGGATCATTTTATGCCCTGTTTTCTCATGATTTATGCCCTGTTTTTAGCCTGAAAATTGTGCTGTCAGCTGCTGCGTTCTTCCCTTGCTGTTGTTGTCATTTTTGTACATTGTTAGGGCTAGTTTTGTGCTGCATTTCATGTCTTCTACTTTCTGCATTTCGTGCTTTGGTTGCTGCCTTCTTGCTGCGTCTTTTGCTGTCATAAAACAGGGGATTATACCTGCGTTTTGGTTGAGCTGCTGCGTTCCGACACGGGGGTGTCTTTTTGTCCCTTTTCAGCTTGTAACGGGGGTGCACGAGGGATGGTTTTCTCTGTACCAAGACACCGGTTTGTTCTATGGGGGTGACACGGGGGTGTCACCCTGTAATTTTCCATGCATGTTCTGTTTGTTGCCGTGATGCTGCTGCTGCTTGTTCCTTTTCCTTCCTGCAAGATTAGCTGATAATTGTTAGTAGTAATGCATGAAGTTTTGTTGGGTTAATGATTTGCATGCATGAAATTTTATTAAAGTTATAAATGCATGCATGTATTAGCTTAGTGCATGGGATTGCATGCATATTAATTTTCTTTTGCATGCATGAATGTGGTTGTTGTTGGATAGAAAATATTACTGCATGCATGTTATTTTTGCATGCATGAGCTACGTATGCATGTATTATCTATATATATATATATATATATATAAATAATATAATATAGTATATGTATGTATATTTATTATATATTTATATATGTTTATTAAATATTAATTGTTATTTGATTTAATTGAATTATAGAATTTAGGGATAATGATTTTCACCCATCCGAACTATAGGCCATTTGGCAATTCACCATCTAAACTATTTCGCCCCCGAAACCACCATCTAAACTTTCAATTCCTGACAAACCACCATCCCACAGCGGTTTTGACCCTTTTTTGAGCGGTTTTAACTCTTTTTTCAGCGATTTTGGATGTTTTAACACATGTAAATCTATCTCTCTTTGTTATTTTTCCATAGATTATGTGTTAAAACATCCAAAAACGCTGAAAAAATGGTCAAAACCGCTCAAAAAAGGCTCAAAACCGCTGTGGGATGGTGGTTTCTCAGGAATTGAAAGTTTAGATGGTGGTTTCGGGGGCGAAATAGTTTGGATGGTGAATTGCCAAATGGCCTATAGTTCGGATGGGTGAAAATCATTATCTCTAGAATTTAATTGTTACCTATTTCATGTTTTATTTAATTTCCTAAATTTAATTGAATGTATTTAATTGTTTATTTTCTTATTGTAAATGCGATTGAATGTGTTTAATTGTTTATGTTCTAATTTAAATGTGATTTAACTTGTACTATGATTATATTTGAAATTTTTGAATTTATTTGATTGAAAATGTAGAATTATGAATTCGAATGAAAGTGAACGCTTTTAAAGTTGAATGAAAGTGAACGACTTGATTATATAATTTAAATTTCTTTGACGTGAAATGTGGAGGATATGAACTCGTTTGAATACGAATGCTTCATTGAATGAATGAATTGAATGTTTATATGTCTTTAAGATTTTAATAGTGCACATGAACGTGTTCATTACATTATAGCATCTCTTATACATTCATATTATAATCATTTCATTGCCGAGCGTCTTATTTGGTCATAGTGAGTCTCACTTCACCTCTCTTGCACAGATTTTGAGTCCGTTGGAGACAAGGCCGGTCTGTGAGGCTCATGTGTTCTCCTTGTTACCGTTTAAGGTGGGTTACTCTTCTACTTAGATAAAACGACCCGATATATCTCCCTATGTGAAAAGTTTTAAGCCAAAGTAATACGATATATATATATTGAGTCTTTTCTCGAGTAAATGATTGCAAACGTAAAGCCCTTATTTCATGAATCCTACCTAATGTTTTGGCGAGAATGAATGAATGTTCACAATGAATGGGGCCCAGGGACTTGGTGTGAGTGGTGACCCGAGGGGGCAAGGGCTGACGGCGATCCCTCACACTAGTCCCACCAATGAACGGCGTAACCGGACCCCGTTAGGAGTTAGCGAGGAATGGACGCTGAGTGCCATCTGGGGAGTCATGTTCCCCTTTTGGTCAATGAATGGGTGGATGGGCCTTGCAAACCCGCTACCAACCCGGAGGAAGAAGGTGTAAATGTTATTGAATGCGCACGAAAGATTGAAATGCATAAAAAGAATGAATGAATGAATGTTAATGAATGTTAATGAATTACACGAGGTGTTGGTTGGAGATAATGCACGCCTACTCGCCGGGCCATTAATGACCTAATGTTAATGAATCGTTATAATCCCTTTTGATGATTTCTATTCACCCACTTGGGAAATTCTTTAAAACCTCACTTGGGATTATAGCTTGCATGTGATTGTTTAAATATTGTCGTACATTATATTATGCCCTGCTTTTATACCCACCAGTCCCTTTTGGACTGAACCCCGTTTGGCTTTCAGTTGTTTGGTGCAGGTGTCAAGGGAGCTAGGCGGGATTTCGAGTCATAGGTCTTGCTTTTGCTTTTAACCCTTGTATTTTGGTGTTACACTCACATATTGTACTTTTGATCATTGTATATGAATGTTATTATGGAGCGTACTTGGTTTGAGCCGTGACGGCCATTATTGATGTATATGACTTATTTTTGGAGCGGTGACGCTTACTGTACGTATATATGATGTATGTTCGTTCATGGCTTCCGCTTTAATGTTTATTCTGATTTTATGGTTCAAGGGTTAGTCCCGCCTAGCATAGAGTGTGTGGATGTCCCCGTTCGCCGTGATTTAGCTCGGGTATGGATCGTCTATTTCATATTCGGGTCGGGTCTCGGTGCGGGGGATGTGGTACCTTACGCTCGGGTGCTACATCCTTAAGTGGTATCAGAGCCTCGGGTTGCAAAACCCGGGCTCTCATGTCGTGTGGGTCCGTCTAGGTCGTTCGGCATAGGAACTACGTGATAATGTGTGCATTGCATTGAGTTTGAACATAAAATTGTCTTTCTTTTTAATCTTGTTGAATTACTTGTTGCATTTCACATTGAATTCGTGCCTTTCGTGTAGAATATGTGCCATGAGCATGTACTAATCGTATGCATATATCCTTGAAATAAGTTATGAATTAAAGGATATGAAGATACTATCAAACCACGGTCACGTATCATGCTAACAACGCCTTACTGCAAGTTCTTTCTGAGGCATGGAGGATAGGAATGTTGCATCGGGGAAAGATATAGAGAATTCGAGAGGCGCAGTCCTCATAGATAGAGTTAGGGTTCAAGGGATAGGAGCTGAAATGGAAGTTTGACTTAAGAAGATGCAACTATAGAGGGATAGTCATAGAAATAGGAATTGATCGGGAAATATTTATGACTCCAAAGGTTGACATGTGCGGCCTCTTACATAAGAAGCCATAATTGGAGCCAACGGGATAGTTCAACCTAAGGAATGAAGTAAACACACCTTGAAGGTATTTTAGTCCCAGATTCGGATCATTGAAGAGGTGTTAATAACCACGAAAAGTCAAGATAAAATGGGTTCGGTAGAAGTTATGAACCAAGGGTCGACAAAGAAGGATTTCTAACTACGCCTAGTGATTAGAAATTGGGTTTGTTGAAGCTAAGGCTGGGAAGAGTTGGATTTAGGTGCTCTGGATGCCGATTACTGATGGGAAAAGAGTCTGGAAGGGAGTAGAGAGAGAGGCAAGTAATTGTGTGAATACAAATTTAGAGAAGGTGACGATATTGAGGAAGGGATTTGAGTTCGTTTTTCCAAATCCAAGCTGAATTGTCATGTGGTGAAGTTAAATTGGTAGATATGGAGCAACAAATGGGAACGATAAAGAAAGGTAAAGACTGGTTGAAGGATTATTCTCAGGGAGAGACTCTTTGCAAGGAATTCCTGCGCTCAAGTATAAGCAATTGGAGGTGAATTAAACTCATAAAGGATAAGCACGGGAGTCTTGATCACGGTGATGGCGAGAAGTAGGATTCAGAATTACATTGGGGTTCATTTTGTAAGAGAATTTGAGCAAGGTTGAAGGGCGATTCTCGGGGGTAAATGCAGAGGCTAATTCAGTGGAGGTCGAAGAAATCAGGGATCGTGAAATTTCAATTCCGGATAGTGGAAGATATAAGTGATGCACAGGATTCTTGGAAATCTTGAAGACCGTGGGAAAGACGAAGCATGATCAGCAAGTCAAAGTAACCTCGTGCTTGGAGGAACGAGAGAAAGCTACCGAGCTAACAACTTACCCCATTGGTGACAGGTTCCAAAACATTCATAACACGTGCATCATACTTCACATCGATTATTTATTCTTCTTTATTTATGCTCGTGTGCGCATTTCTATTTGATTTCGTTGCTCTAAGGTGTTGCATATTTCATTGTCGCAAGTGTCCCACATGCATCGTCATTTTAACCCGACATGCATTTTACTGTTTACTTGGTAGGAAATTCTTTCACCTCACTTATCAAGTATCTTTTCGACTGACCACCTCTGAGTTAAGAGGAAAAAGAAATAATAGAGTAACACCTAACCAGGAAGATGACTTCGGTAAATAAAGAACTTCAAGTAAGGGATAAGATGGTGAAAAGGAACTCCGAAGAAACGTGAGATTAGATTTGTTCTCGAGGGTGGTGGGATCGAACAAGAATAGAGAAGGGGGTTTCGATTACCAAGGGAATTAAAAGGGAAGATGAGAGGTATAAATTTTGGGTTACTAGGTCGTTAAATCCCCCCCCCCCCCTTAATGAGATTCTCTTATCAAGGATTTCGATGAAAGAAGGATTGATGAGGTTCAAGGTGTAACGACAAAATTTTAAGGGGGAGAGGATGACCGAGAGGAGAACTTAAACTTGAAGTTGTGGCTGAAGAAATAATGAATAGAAATAACGGAGATACATTTAGGAAGACAAGGGAGTTATGAGGGAGTTTAAGGAAACTCCTACGTTGCGATGGCAAGAGGTAATCGATTCAAGTTACCGTAGAAAAGAGATGTTGTTAATAAAGCTTGGTTCAATGAATTTGGAAAGAGATTTCAGAAGCAACAAACTGACAAGCATGAACATTAGGAAGATTCAAATCAAACTTCAAAAATCATCAAGAACATCCTCTCTTCGGTCAAGGAATTTTAGGGGCCGAATACTAAATTTCACCCTAAAGAGTTAAAGAGAGTGAAAAGGGGCCACTCGAATGGAAGAAAGAAAGAGATTTGTATAGCATGTATTTTAAGGTCGGGAATGAACTTTTAAAGACGCCAAGGGTAGTTATCTTCAATGGTAGGTTAGGTTTTGGTATGGGTAAAGGAAATAACTATGGATCTGAAATTCGGGACGGATGATCAAAGGGGATTCGGCGAGGTCAAGCTCGGTTAATTAAAAAGAGTTGGTTGGTCGAATGAAGATTAAGGGAAATGACGAGAGATCGGAGAAGACTAGAAACAGTACAAGTCAGAAGGGAATCAAGAATGAAATCCTTAGAGGATCTATCAATTGCTTGGTTGGGGTACCCTGAAGAGCTTAAAGACAAGTCGCGCATTGAATTCACTTTCGGGGCAGACCACGCTTTGGACAACGAAACTTACCATTCTGAATTATGTAACTACGGTGAACTGTACCTAAAGCATCCATGATACACGCATCCATGCGAATTTAATTCAAATAGTTTTCTGCTATGTGCTTTGATTCCCTATCATGTTAACTTGGAATAATTGTTGATCAACGTGGATGATATCTATTACCTGCTTTAGGCGTTTCACGTGATTTTAATTATTGTTTTGTGTTGTGTTGCTCGGGAGTATTGGAGACTTCCTTGCTTTGTTGTTATTTGTAAGAGACGGGGATTCTCTTATTTTCGTTCGAGAGACGGGGTGCTCTCTTTGCTTGCGAGAGACGGGGTTCTCTCATAGCTGCTTGAGAGACGGGGTTCTCTCTTTGCTGTATTTGAGAGACGGGGTTCTCTCTTTGTTGTTTGAGAGACGGGGATTCTCTCTTTGTTGTTTGTGAGGAACGGGGTTCCTTCATTAATTGTTTTCAGACAGATAGTGAGTCCGAGGACGGATTCTTTTAAGGGGGAGAGGTTGTAACGCCCCCGTTTTTCTTATTTTGTATAGCATGACGTATGTGTTTCTCAAATTACGCGAATAATTAATTATACGGGTTTTACATATTTAGTTTTACTTTAATTATATTAAATGTTAATTATTTTATTTTAATAATATTAATATTAAATATATATATATTATTTTAATGATACTAATATTAAATATATTTATATAATATAAATATATATGTTAATTGTGTACGTGTGCATGAATATTGTAATGCATGCAATTTATATTTATAAATTAATTATGCATGCATGTATTATAAATTATATATATACTTATGTGTTTTTATATTATTTATAATATTATGAATTTTATTGTTAAATTGCGTATGAGTGACATTTACGTGCTTCGTTTCTATATGAATTGATACCGAAATTTCGTGCAAATTTAATATGTTGAACTTATAAGTGTCTTGTATATGAATATTTGTTCGTTTCGTATTTTCGGATTCATTTGCATGTGTTTCGGATTTAATTTGAATTTTGGAATCCAAGTCGGGGGCTAACGAGCACTTAGCGCACCCTTGGTTCCGTAATTAATATCTTGAGCTCGGGAACTTGGATTTGATTTCCGTCAACTTCGCTGAACTCGTAACGAAAATTCGAGTTTAGTAAACTTAGCCTTATATTTTTCTAACGTCATTTGAACCTCCGAAATTCAACTGAAAAACGAAACAGCGTCACAACTGACCTTGTTGCCCTAAAATGGCCATAACTTATCCAAACCTTGACCAATTTAACCATGGTTTGATGCTATGGAACCCTAACTCAACCACCTAACCTGCTATACCATGCCCTAACCGAACCAATCCTCACACAAATCACTAATCTCAGCTAAAGTTACTGTCTTCCAGTTTTCTCCCGTAACCCTTGTACCCTTGGAGATTTTGGAGCTCAAATCTCATCCAATCTTCATCCAATCAACAAGGTAAGCTTAGGGTTGTAATATATGTTCATTCCTGATCGTTTTCATCCTTTCATTCCTAAATTTGAGCATGGTTTCGTGGGTTTTTGACTGATTTTCGAAAATAGTAGGTTTTGAGTAATTATGTTGATCTCATTCAATTCTTGATGATTTTGATTGATTCCAAGTTTGAAAATGATTGTTTTGATCTCTTCCTTGCATTTATGGTGATGTATTAGCTGGTAGTTGAGAATTGGTTGAGTTACCATTAATGAATTTTGAATGAAAATAGAGTTTTCCCCCCCTTCTTCATTCGTGTTGATGCTGCTGCGTTTAAGCTTTCTTGGAACTGATTTATACATTGAATTGGTTTTGTTTTTCTGCACATTTGATAGCCTAAACTGACTTGAATATGTGGAGCTGAAGAGGATCATTTTATACCCTGTTTTCTCGCGATTTATGCCCTGTTTTTAGCCTGAAAATTGTGTTGTCAGCTATTGCGTTCTTCCCTTGCTATTGCTGTCATTTTTGTACATTGTTAGGGCTGGTTTTGTGCTGCATTTCATGTCTTCTTCTTGCTGCATTTCGTGCTTTGGTTGCTGCCTTCTTGCTGTGTCCTTTGCTGTCATAAAACAGGGGATTATACCTGCGTTTTGGTTGAGCTGCTGCGTTCCTACACGAGGGTGTCTTTCTGTCCCTTTTCAGCTTGTAACGGGGGTGCACGAGGGATGGTTTTCTCTGTACCAAGACACGGGGGTGTCTCGGTTTGTTCTCCGTGTCACCCTGTAATTTTCCATGCATGTTCTGTTTGTTGCCGTGATGCTGCTGCTGCTTGTTCCTTTTCCTTCCTGCATGATTAGCTGATAATTGTTAGTAGTAATGCATGAAGTTTTGTTGGGTTAATGATTTGCATGCATATTAATTTTCTTTTGCATGCATGAATTTGGTTGTTGTTGGATAGAAAATATTACTGCATGCGTGTTATTTTTGCATGCATGAGCTACGTATGCATGTATTATCTATATATATATATATATATATATATATATATATATATAGTGTATGTATGTATATTTATTATATATTTATATATGTTTATTAAATATTAATTGTTATTTGATTTAATTGAATTATAGAATTTAATTGTTACCTATTTCATGTTTTATTTAATTTCCTAAATTTAATTGAATGTATTTAATTGTTTATTTTCTAATTGTAAATGCGATTGAATGTGTTTAATTGTTTATGTTCTAATTTAAATGTGATTTAACTTGTACTATGATTATATTTGAAATTCTTGAATTAATTTGATTGAAAATGTAGAATTATGAATTCGAATGAAAGTGAACGCTTTTAATGTTGAATGAAAGTGAACGACTTGATTATATAATTTAAATTTCTTTGATGTGAAATGTGAAGGATATGAACTCGTTTGAATACGAATGCTTCATTGAATGAATGAATTGAATGTTTATATGTCTTTAAGACTTTAATAGTATATATGTCTTTAAGACTTTAATAGTGCACATGAACGTGTTCACTACATTGTAGCATCTCTTATACATTCATATTATAATCATTTCATTGCCGAGCGTCTTATTTGGTCATATTGAGTCTCACTTCGCCTCTCTTGCACAGATTTTGAGTCCGTTGGAGACGAGGCCGGTCTGTGAGGCTCGTGTGTTCTCCTTGTTGCCGTTTAAGGTGGGTTTCTCTTCTACTTAGATAAAACGACCCGATATATCTCCCTATGTGAAAAGTTTTAAGCCAAAGTAATACGATATATATATATTGAGTCTTTTCTCAAGTAAATGATTGCAAACGTAAAGCCCTTATTTCATGAATCCTACCTAATGTTTTGGCGAGAATGAATGAATGTTCACAATGAATGGGGCCCAGGGACTTGGTGTGAGTGGTGACCCGAGGGGGCAAGGGCTGACGGCGATCCCTCACACAAGTCCCACCAATGAACGGCGTAACCGGACCCCGTTAGGAGTTAGCGAGGAATGGACGCTGAGTGCCATCTGGGGAGTCATGTTCCCCTTTTGGTCAATGAATGGGTGGATGGGCCTTGCAAACCCGCTACCAACCCGGAGGAAGAAGGTGTAAATGTTATTGAATGCGCACGAAAGATTGAAATGCATGAAAAGAATGAATGTTAATGAATTACACGAGGTGTTGGTTGGAGATAATGCACGCCCACTCGCCGGGCCATTAATGACCTAATGTTAATGAATCGTTATAATCCCTTTTGATGATTTCTATTCACCCACTTGGGAAATTCTTTAAAACCTCACTTGGGATTATAGCTTGCATGTGATTGTTTAAATATTGTCGTACATTATATTATGCCCTGCTTTTATACCCACCAGTCCCTTTTGGACTGAACCCATTTGGCTTTCAGTTGTTTGGTGCAGGTGTCAAGGGAGCTAGGCGGGATTTCGAGTCATAGGTCTTGCTTTTGCTTTTAACCCTTGTATTTTGGTGTTACACTCACATATTGCACTTTTGATCATTGTATATGAATGTTATTATGGAGCGTACTTGTTTTGAGCCGTGACGGCCATTATTGATGTATATAACTTATTTTTGGAGCGGTGACGCTTACTGTACGTATATATGATGATGTTCGTTCATGGCTTCCGCTGTAATGTTTATTCTGATTTTATGGTTCAAGGGTTAGTCCCGCCTAGCATAGAGTGTGTGTATGTCCCCGTTCGCCGTGATTTAGCTCGGGTATGGATTGTCCATTTCATATTCGGGTCAGGTCTCGGTGCGGGGGATGTGGTACCTTGCGCTCGGGTGCTACATCCTTAAGTGGTATCAGAGCCTTGGGTTGCAAAACCCGGGCTCTCGTGTCGTGTGGGTCCATTTAGGTCGTTCGGCATAGGAACTACGTGATAATGTGTGCATTGCATTGAGTTTGAACATAAAATTATCTTTCTTTTTAATCTTGTTGAATTACTTGTTGCATTTCACATTGAATCCGTGCCTTTCGTGTTGAATATGTGCCATGAGCATGTACTAATCGCATGCATATATCCTTGAAATAAGTTATGAATTACAGGATATGAAGATACTATCAAACCACGGTCACGTATCATGCTAACAACGCCTTACTGCAAGTTCTTTCTGAGGCATGGAGGATAGGAATGTTGCATCGGGGAAAGATATAGAGAATTCGAGAGGCGCAGTCCTCATACATAGAGTTAGGGTTCAAGGGATAGGAGCTGAAATGGAAGTTTGACTTAAGAAGATGCAACTATAGAGGGATAGTCTTAGAAATAGGAATTGATAGGGAAATATTTATGACTCCAAAGGTTGACATATGCGGCCTCTTACATAAGAAGCCATAATTGGAGCCAACGGGATCGTTCAACCTAAGGAATGAAGTAAACACACCTTGAAGGCATTTTAGTCCCAGATTCGGATCATTGAAGAGGTGTTAATAACCACGAAAAGTCAAGATAAAATGGGTTCGGTAGAAGTTATGAACCAATGGTCGACAAAGAAGGATTTCTAACTACGCCTAGTGATTAGAAATTGGGTTTGTTGAAGCTAAGTCTGGGAAGAGTTGGATTTAGGTGCTCTGGATACCGATTACTGATGGGAAAAGAGTCTGGAAGGGAGTAGAGAGAGAGGCAAGTAATTGTGTGAATACAAATTTAGAGAAGGTGACGATATTGAGGAAAGGATTTGAGTTCGTTTTTCCAAATCCAAGCTGAATTGTCATGTAGTGAATTTAAATTGGTAGATATGGAGCAACAAATGGGAACGATAAAGAAAGGTAAAGACTGGTTGAAGGATTATTCTCGGGGAGAGACTCTTTGCAAGGAAATCCTGCGCTGAAGTATAAGCAATTGGAGGTGAATTAAACTCATGAAGGATAAGCACGGGAGTCTTGATCACGGTGATGGCAAGAAGTAGGGTTCAGAATTACATTGGGGTTCATTTTGTAAGAGAATTTGAGCAAGGTTGAAGGGCGATTCTCGGGGGTAAATGCAGAGGCTAATTCAGTGGATGTCGAAGAAATCAGGGATCGTGAAATTTCAATTCCGGACAGTGGAGGATATAAGTGATGCACAGGATTCTTGGAAATCTTGAAGACCATGGGAAAGACGAAGCATGATCAGCAAGTCAAAGTAACCTCGTGCTTGGAGGAACGAGAGAAAGCTACCGAGCTAACAACTTACCCCATTGGTGACAAGTTCCAAATCATTCATAGCACGTGCATCATACTTCACATCGATTATTTATTCTTCTTTATTTATGTTCGTACGCGTATTTCTATTTGATTTCGTTGCTCTAAGGTGTTGCATATTTCATTGTCGCAAGTGTCCCACATGCATCGTCATTTTAACCCGACATGCATTTTACTGTTTACTTGGTAGGAAATTCTTTCACCTCACTTATCAAGTATCTTTTCGACTGACCACCTCTGAGTTAAGAGGAAAGAGAAATAATAGGGTAACACCTAACCAGGAAGATGACTTCGGTAAATACAATAACTTCAAAAATTCATAACAAATCAACTGGACATCCGATTGACGAACGAAAAGTGGCGTTGGACTCACCACGACGAAAGGAACCCGCTGACCGAAAGTCACCCGAATGCCACCACCGCAGCCGGCCGAACAGTAGCACCCCAAGCGCAAGGCGCCACATCCCCCGAACTAGAACCCGACACGTGTAACGAAATGGAGGATCCATACACGCACCAAGCACTAGCGAACGGGTGACAACCGAAAGACCTTCCTAAGCTAGGCACTCTAAACCCTCAAACAGAGTGCGCAAAACATAAACATACAAAAGCGGAAGCAATAACGAAACCAACCTAGGGATATAGTTAAGTCATACAATGCTTAAAACAATATATATACATATATGCCCTAACGGGATGAAGCATAACATATAAATTACAAAGTACAAAAGTTCAAGGTGCGGAATGAAATACAGGATCTAAACAAAATGCAGACTCTGACAACCCAACCAGGATTCAAAAGACAGCAAACCGCCTAGCTCGAACCAACAGACCGGCACCTGCAAACTAAAACATAAAGTAGGAGGGGTCAGTCACACTGACTGAGTGAGGGGATACACACGCACGCGTACATTCGTATACGGAGCACAGCATATATCATAGAGGGGAGTTCATGAACCGGGGCGTGGTTTTTGCATTCTAAACCATTTTCACACGTGATAATAGATATAGGTAATAAAAGAATTAGGCCGAATGTGGCACCCCGCACTTGAGGCACCACATCCCCCGCACTATGGCTCAACATGAGTAACGAAACAGCTAATCTGCACCCATATCAAACCATAGCGAACGGGAGACAAACATAAAACCTTCCTAAGCCAGGCGGAGCTAGACCCAGAAATGAAAACCAAACCACGAAGTATAATGCATTGCAAAGCCAAGGTTCAAGTATACCAACCATAAACAGAGTTTGGGCTCTTCAGGCCTCTTTTATAAAAATCATAGCAAAACTCAGTAACAGCAATTCAATAACAATTACAAAATTATTCGAGTTCATGGTATAATACAACGAATCGTACATAATTCCAATACAGATATGAGTGCAGAGACTCTCCTAACCTAACTTGACCAACACAAAGACTCCAACACCTCCGCCTAGCTCGAAACTCTGAAGCCAAACCTGCACACTAAAGTGTTGGGGAGGGAGAGGGGTCAGTCTCTAGAAGACTGAGTGAGCAGGAGCGATACATATATATAAAACATGCACATGCAAGTCATAAATCCCGAGCAAGGTTTTATTTGAATTTAGTTCCCAAAAGGACAAGAAAATAGATAAACAATGCTCGACTTTTACGACTAATTCATATTAAATTCATTCCATTCATAAATCATACATAAATATAAGGCTCGGCGAGTGAGCGTGCACAACCTCCATCCAAACTCCGACCGTGTACATAAATATCGCTAATATATTGATTAGGCGATCAGGCAATATATCATAATACACACAAACCATAAATCATAACATAAACATATGCATTTGGGCAATCCGTGTCCCGGCATTCCCGCATGGTGCATAATTCTATCAAAACATATACATAAGAAGAGGCATAAATCCTAACCAACCTTCTTCCTCCGGGTGGTAGACGGGCTTGCAAGACCCGACCACCTCAATCATAGGCCAATGGGGTTTCATGACTCCCCCAAAGGCACTCAGCTCCCATTCCCCGCTAAATCTCCTAGCGAAGGCCGGTATCACCGTAGTTTGGTTGGGACTAGTATATGAGATCCCCGTCAGCCCTTGCTTCCTCGGTTAGCCACATATACTAAGTCCCGGGGCCCGTTCAATAATAAGTTATAAATGTGTCTCGCCAAAACATATCAATTCATAAGTACATAACATAATTCATAAATACATATCATAATTCATAAGTACATAACATAATTCGTAATTACCTTACCGTGTAATTCGGCATATGCTATATACGTACCTCTCCGTGTCATCCTAATCCATAGCTAGCATGAAGACACATGGTTTGGAGCATAGCCTCATTACAAAACCATTTTCAAGCTTATATACGCTCATACGTATAATTCAGCAGAATTTACTCAATAACTTCATTTGAAAACCAAATATATATATGATCATAAGGTTTTGGCCAAAGCTTTTCACGTATGGGTTGTAGGGTTTAATAAGTAGCTAAAACGAAAACACCCTCACCTTAACCGTGAAGAAACAAGGATCGAGCACCAAGTGCCTGAACGATCAAAAGCTCTCCACCCTGGAGACAAACTGTACAAAAGACCACAAGACGTGTTCGTGAGACTCAAGACTCTAAATGAACCATATATGACGCACGGCTATGCTCAAGCAAGATATGAAGGCATAAGGATCATATTAAGTCATGAAATATTCATGTGCATTATTAAGGCATTTAACTCATATGTCCAAGTCATTCACTCATTCATTTATTATCATTCAATTCATATTCCCAATCAATTTATTTCAAGAACTCAAATAGGAGCATAGAACATGTTCAAGCTCTTCCATAATGCTACCACATACTTCATATTACATAACATAGCATATATCCAAGGTTTGACAACAAGAAGAAATCATATGATATGGAAAATAAGTTATGCGATTCATAAACGATATATAAACACACATAAACGGCATTACGTAAAAGCATGCCTATAACACATCCAAAAGCCATGAAATTACACCATAATGCTCCCAACATATAGCAAAACAAGTTCATAGTTCAACACAAAAGGAGATAAAATCATTAAGGAGGTGAAACAAATCAAAAACCGAAAAGGAAGCAACACGGACTGCACAGGGGAAGGGACACGGGGGTGTCACCTTCCTTAGCCAAACTGAGCCACGGGCGTGGCTCAGTACAGAGCTTCCCAGAAGGTGTGACACGCCCGTGTCTTACTCTTATGAGTAAATGAGACACGGGGGTGTCACGGTACAGAACCAAAACCGTTCACAAAGTTAAACCGGCAAAACTGCTCCCTTACAAACTCAATCCAAAAACATACCAAATGAACTCTAAATGCTCTGAAACGTAATATACAACATATTTGGCATGTTATGAACATTTTTCATTTAGAGTGAAAAGGCTAAATCACACGTTAAGATCATCGAATCCATGCAACAAAACTGGGTCGCCAAAATCGCACATATGAACCCTAATGATTCTATCATGCCTTGATCAAGTATTTAGGGCTTGAATTTGGATCTGAAACTTTGGGGAATACATGCTAACATACTAAACAACTAATATACATCATATATATGCAAAATGGTACAATTTAAAGCACATTAGGGTGACCAACAACCACACATAGGCAACAGCAACAAATCTGTCATGGAGCATGCATAAAAACAGGCCATGTATTTCGGTTTTGAGGCTTCAAATGGAACCAAATACTTAAATCATGAATGTTAACATATAGAGCAATAAGTGTACATCAACTCCATGCATTTTCACACGAAATGAAGGCCATTTGATCAAGCAACAATACAATATTTCTCACAGCAGTTCGAAAACAGGGGAAGTAGTTTGAACATCAAGTTTGAAGCTCCATATCTCATAATTTTATAAAAGGAGCAAGAGGTGAAATCCTCCTAACATCATATACTATCAGTTAGGAAAGAAATAAGCCAAGAAACAAGCTCATATACTCATTTACAAGCAAGGAAATCGGCTACACAAGCAAACAAGATCATAAGAGCAAATTTCCCCAAAAACCCTATTCATGCTCTTAGCCCAAACCCTAACCAAAACTGATCCAAATCATGATGTAAGGAGATGAAATCAAGTATAATAGAGTAGAGAAGACATAAATATTCATACCTTGAAGATTTGGTGAAAGAAGATGGTGATTTGAGCTCCAAAATCACAAAGGGCCAAGGGTTTCTTCCTTTCTTCTCTTCTTCCCTCTCACGATCAGGCTCAGCAGAAATGAGGGAGATATGGTTCGGCTTTTGCTGCTAAAAGGGAGAGGAAGGAGTTAACTCTAGGTACAAAAGTCATGGTTAAGGTATGGTTAGGTTAAGAGGTGTTATGGGGTCCCACCATGAAGACTAGTCAACCAAAAGAAGTTCTTCTTGCACGAGTTGCTCGTTACGGTTGGATTTCGGAGGTCTTAATGATCTCAAAAAGGTATGAGGCTTGTTCCATTGTCTCCGGATCGTCGATACGAAGGCAACGGAGGTGTCGGAATTCGAATCCGAATTCCCGAGCTCAAGATATCACGTACGGAACCAAGGGTGCGCTAATTGCTCGTTAGCCCCCGACTTGGTTCCACAATCAAATTAAATTCATAAACACGCCAAATGAATCCGAAAACATAAACCGAGCATATAGGCATGTTCATAACACACATATTTACGACATATTAAATTTCCATACCAATCCGATATCATTACATATATGAACGAAGCGCAAATAGAACACTCATGCGCATGAACGAATTCATATAGTTATAAATGAATTACTAAAACTCAAATTCCATATTAAATAAATTTAAAGCCAACTTATAACATGTTGAAATTAATTAACGAAACTACCGAAATATTTAAGGTAACATGAAACCCTAATTGAGAATTTAAACACTAAGTATCAAGGTAAAATAAAATGAATTAAATTAAAATAGAAATAGTTTATAGTTTAAAACAAATATAAACATTTATAAACAATTAATCATATAATTAAATAATTAAATAGCGAAATTTATAAACAAATACGTCACATTATTATAAACTGAAAAACTGGGGCGTTACACCGAAGGCCAAAAACAACCATATTCTATTAATTGGAAATCCACTCCCGTTCCACGAATAATTTCTTAACAGACTAAGATAACGAAAATCAAACAAAACTCACATACACTATCCGTCGACCTCAAATGAGCCGTCCCGGATTCAGAACACACACACACATCCGTCGGCCTAAAATGAGCCATCCCGGATTCAGAACACACACCCGTCAGACAAATTCGGAATCGGAATCAGAATCAGAATCAGAAATCGGAGTCTTACCTTATTCCGAATCATACCTCATTCGTACCTGCACCATTCCACAACATATCATATATATATATAGCATATCGTAAGAACAACATAACTATAATTAAGTTCATACTTCTAGCATACTTATATCCTAACATATTCATATTCTAAACATGTAACGCCCCAATTTTCGGCTTTCCAGGTACGCGAATTAATTGCCCAATATGCCTTAATTGTTATATGTTCTTAATTGATCATTATTTTTAATTAAGGACCAAATTACATGATTATCTTTTGGGACTAAATTGATCATTTACCAAACCTCACATCCTTAATTGCATAACTTGATTTATCAAGGGACTTAATTGCAATTCGTGCCAATTCATCAACTCCAAGGGATGAATCACGTTAAATGTTTCTCCACGCTTCCATTTCATATCATCTTTGAGGATACACAAGAAATACACACCATATTTGCTCCCTTTTTCCACGATGAAACATCAAAAGAGGGAGAAGAATAATTCATTCATTTGAAGCTAATATTTTGGGGGAAATTGAGAGGCTTGGATTATCATCATCATCATCTCAACTTCATCTTCATCTTCTAAGTTCTTCAAAGGAAGAGAGGGAAGCCCACATGTTTTCTTGAAATCTATATATAAAGCTAGGGTTAGGAGTTGTATGAAATAGCTTGTATTTTAGTTGTTAGAAGCATGATCACATGATTATAGTTGAATTTCATGATCAAATCTTGAGATTTATGGAATTATATGATGGATTCATATGTGAGCTTGATATGAGGATTCTTGATGATTAGGCATGAATTATGTGTTTATATTGAGTGTTAATGTCTCCCAAGCATGTATACTTATTTCCCTTCATGAATTCTAGCTTGTGGAAGTGAATTATGAGTGTTTGGTGAGTTTTGGAGGTTGATTCGTGCTTCCCCTGTTCTTCGTCCCCTGCTTCTGTATCTTCTGTAAAACGGGAACGGCCTTTCCCGTTCCCTTTGTAATTGGGGAACGGCCCTTCCCATAGATTTGAATAAGGCGCAGGCGGCGAGAGCGGGAACGACCGTTCCCACTTTGTCTTACAGACGGGAACGGCCGTTCCCATCTTCGGGGAGCGGTTCGGGAGTGGGGGAACGGCCATTCCCATTTTACACTAAAACCTGGAACGGCCGTTCCCAGGCTCCTGGAAGTGCAGAAACATTCTGCATAAAATTACATTTTTAGCCCCTCGATCCGACGACCTCTTTGACCCCAAATTGTTATTATATGAATGATCACATGCCAAAACGTGATATTTGCATGCTACATTGTTCATTTCCTGCCGTCTCGTCATTCGATCATGTCGTGTGTTTATTTGATAACGTTATCAATTTATGGTCTAATGAGGGTACCAATGTTTCTATTCCTTGCCAATGTTTTCCAGAACAGAGATCGGGATTAATAAGTGCGTTCACACATTCCTGAATCATCGTGTCAATTGTTAGCCAGCAAGTCAGATCATGCAAAGCCATGCACGTATCGTGGTTATCGTGTCATTGTCAGGATCATACAAAGTAATTCGGCCTCCATGTTATCGTGATCATCGTGATTATCGTGTACCTGGGTTCTCCTGGCCAGGTCCCCCTTAGTGAGGGCGCTGGGCTGGTCTTCGGGCTGGCGGTTATCCGTCCAAACACAGGAAGAACGAAGCCCTATCGTGTACATGCGTTCTCCTGGCCAGGTTCTCCTTAGTGAGGGCGTTGGGCCAGTCTCAGAGCTGGTGGTTGTCCGTCCAACCACAGGAAGAACAAACCCTATCGTGTTATCGTGATTGGTGAAGGCTCGCTACCTTTCCATTATCATGTTATCGTGTTACCGTGATTGGAGTGATGGAGTGATTGGGGAATTGGAGTGATGGAGTGATTGGGGGTTGATGTGACTAGGATGGTGGTGTTTAATGGAATGATGTGGTAATTCATGAAATCGATATATGCGCAGTGTTCTTGCAGGTACAACTCTAGAGGGGAACCAGGATGAGTCGAGTCCTTACATTCGAGCCCCGCGAGGTGTAGTTACTTATTTGTTATCATTTCAAGGAATTATTGTCCAGGTTACATGTTACGTATTTTAGGAGATGATAATGCATTGATATGTAAACTCCGGGTATGAATTACTTGATAAATGATCGATAGTATATCATGCTTCCGCTTTGTCCTGTTGCATGTATGATTCAGTCTCGTCTAGCTTGTTGTTTTCTTTGCATTGTAACCCGTTCGCTATAGGTTGATTCATGTGGATCGACCTGTAGTGCGGGGGTGTGGCACCTCCACGTGTCCAGGGTGCTACATCTTAAGTGGTATCAGAGCCCGGTTGCAAAACCGAGGTTCTAGTGTCGTGTCAAGTTTAGGTCAAGCAGTTTAGGGATTATTTGCTAGTTCGTGCATTGCATTTCTTTATGATATTACATGCTCGCCCAAGTGAATCCAAGGACGGAATCTTTTAAGGGGGGCAGAATTGTAACACCCCAATTTTCGGCTTTCCAGGTACGCGAATTAATTGCCCAATATGCCTTAATTGTTATATGTTCTTAATTGATCATTATTTTAAATTAAGGACCAAATTGCATGATTATCTTTTGGGACTAAATTGCTCATTTACCAAACCTCACATCCTTAATTGCATAACTTGATTTATCAAGGGACTTAATTGCAATTTGTGCCAATTCATCAACTCCAAGGGATGAATCACGTTAAATGTTTCTCCATGCTTCCATTTCATATCATCATTGAGGATACACAAGAAATACACACCATATTTGCTCCCTTTTTCCATGATGAAACATCAAAAGAGGGAGAAGAAGAATTCATTCATTTGAAGCTAATATTTTGGGAGAAATTGAGAGGCTTGGATCATCATCATCATCATCTCAACTTCATCTTCATCTTCTAAGTTCTTCAAAGGAAGAGAGGGAAGCCCACATGTTTTCTTGAAATCTATATATAAAGCTAGGGTTAGGAGTTGTATGAAATAGCTTGTATTTTAGTTGTTAGAAGCATGATCACATGATTATAGTTGAATTTCATGATCAAATCTTGAGATTTATGGAATTATATGATGGATTCATATGTGAGCTTGATATGAGGATTCTTGATGATTAGGCATGAGTTATGTGTTTATATTGAGTGTTATTGTCTCCCAAGCATGTATACTTATTTCCCTTCATGAATTCTAGCTTGTAGAAGTGAATTATGAGTGTTTGGTGAGTTTTGGAGGTTGATTCGTGCTTCCCCTGTTCTTCGTCCCCTGCTTCTGTATCTTCTGTAAAACGGGAACGGCCCTTCCCGTTCCCTTTGTAATTGGGGAACGGCCCTTCCCATAGATTTGAATAAGGCGCAGGCGGCGAGAGCGGGAACGACCATTCCCACTTTGTCTTACAGACGGGAACGGCCGTTCCCATCTTCGGGGAGCGGTTCGGGAGTGGGGGAACGGCCATTCCCATTTTACACTAAAACCTGGAACGGCCGTTCCCAGGCTCCTGGAAGTGCAGAAACATTCTGCATAAAATTACATTTTTAGCCCCTCGATCCGACGACCTCTTTGACCCCAAATTGTTATTATATGAATGATTGCATGCCAAAACGTGATATTTGCATGCTACATTGTTCATTTCCTGTCGTCTCGTCATTCGATCATGTCGTGTGTTCATTTGATAACGTTATCAATTTATGGTCTAATGAGGGTACCAATGTTTCTATTCCTTGCCAATGTTTTCCAGAACAGAGATCGGGATTAATATGTGCGTTCACACATTCCTGAATCATCGTGTCAATCGTTAGCCAGCAAGTCAGATCATGCAAAGCCATGCACGTATCGTGGTTATCGTGTCATTGTCAGGATCATGCAAAGTAATTCGGCCTCCATGTTATCGTGATCATCGTGATTATCGTGTACCTGGGTTCTCCTGGCCAGGTCCCCCTTAGTGAGGGCACTGGGCTGGTCTTCGGGCTGGCGGTTGTCCGTCCAACCACAGGAAGAACGAAGCCCTATCGTGTACATGCGTTCTCCTGGCCAGGTTCTCCTTAGTGAGGGCGTTGGGCCAGTCTCAGAGCTGGTGGTTGTCCGTCCAACCACAGGAAGAACAAACCCTATCGTGTTATCGTGATTGGTGAAGGCTCGCTACATTTCCATTATCATGTTATCGTGTTACCGTGATTGGAGTGATGGAGTGATTGGGGAATTGGAGTGATGGAGTGATTGGGGGTTGATGTGACTAGGATGGTGGTGTTTAATGGAATGATGTGGTAATTCATGAAATCGATATATGCGCAGTGTTCTTGCAGGTACAACTCTAGAGGGGAACCAGGATGAGTCGAGTCCTTGCATTCGAGCCCCGCGAGGTGTAGTTACTTATTTGTTATCATTTCAAGGAATTATTGTCCAGGTTACATGTTACGTATTTTAGGAGATGATAATGTATTGATATGTAAACTCCGGGTATGAATTACTTGATAAATGATCGATAGTATATCATGCTTCCGCTTTATCCTGTTGCATGTATGATTCAGTCTCGTCTAGCTTGTTGTTTTCTTTGCATTGTAACCCGTTCGCTATAGGTTGATTCATGTGGATCGACCTGTAGTGCGGGGGTGTGGCACCTCCACGTGTCCGGGGTGCTACATCTTAAGTGGTATCAGAGCCCGGTTGCAAAACCGAGGTTCTAGTGTCATGTCAAGTTTAGGTCAAGTAGTTTAGGGATTATTTGCTAGTTCGTGCATTGCATTTCTTTATGATATTACATGCTCGCCCAAGTGAATCCAAGGACGGAATCTTTTAAGGGGGGGAGAATTGTAACGCCCCAATTTCCGGCTTTCCAGGTACGCGAATTAATTGCCCAATATGCCTTAATTGTTATATGTTCTTAATTGATCATTATTTTAAATTAAGGACCAAATTGCATGATTATCTTTTGGGACTAAATTGCTCATTTACCAAACCTCACATCCTTAATTGCATAACTTGATTTATCAAGGGACTTAATTGCAATTTGTGCCAATTCATCAACTCCAAGGGATGAATCACGTTAAATGTTTCTCCATGCTTCCATTTCATATCATCATTGAGGATACACAAGAAATACACACCATATTTGCTCCCTTTTTCCACGATGAAACATCAAAAGAGGGAGAAGAAGAATTCATTCATTTGAAGCTAATATTTTGGGAGAAATTGAGAGGCTTGGATCATCATCATCATCATCTCAACTTCATCTTCATCTTCTAAGTTCTTCAAAGGAAGAGAGGGAAGCCCACATGTTTTCTTGAAATCTATATATAAAGCTAGGGTTAGGAGTTGTATGAAATAGCTTGTATTTTAGTTGTTAGAAGCATGATCACATGATTATAGTTGAATTTCATGATCAAATCTTGAGATTTATGGAATTATATGATGGATTCATATGTGAGCTTGATATGAGGATTCTTGATGATTAGGCATGAGTTATGTGTTTATATTGAGTGTTATTGTCTCCCAAGCATGTATACTTATTTCCCTTCATGAATTCTAGCTTGTGGAAGTGAATTATGAGTGTTTGGTGAGTTTTGGAGGTTGATTCGTGCTTCCCCTGTTCTTCGTCCCCTGCTTCTGTATCTTCTGTAAAACGGGAACGGCCCTTCCCGTTCCCTTTGTAATTGGGGAACGGCCCTTCCCATAGATTTGAATAAGGCGCAGGCGCCGAGAGCGGGAACGACCGTTCCCACTTTGTCTTACAGACGGGAACGGCCGTTCCCATCTTCGGGGAGCGGTTCGGGAGTGGGGGAACGGCCATTCCCATTTTACACTAAAACCTGGAACGGCCGTTCCCAGGCTCCTGGAAGTGCAGAAACATTCTGCATAAAATTACATTTTTAGCCCCTCGATCCGACGACCTCTTTGACCCCAAATTGTTATTATATGAATGATTACATGCCAAAACGTGATATTTGCATGCTACATTGTTCATTTCCTGCCGTCTCGTCATTCGATCATGTCGTGTGTTTATTTGATAACGTTATCAATTTATGGTCTAATGAGGGTACCAATGTTTCTATTCCTTGCCAATGTTTTCCAGAACAGAGATCGGGATTAATAAGTGCGTTCACACATTCCTGAATCGTCGTGTCAATCGTTAGCCAGCAAGTCAGATCATGCAAAGCCATACACGTATCGTGGTTATCGTGTCATTGTCAGGATCATGCAAAGTAATTCGGCCCCCATGTTATCGTGATCATCGTGATTATCGTGTACCTGGGTTCTCCTGGCCAGGTCCCCCTTAGTGAGGGCACTGGGCTGGTCTTCGGGCTGGCGGTTGTCCGTCCAACCACAGGAAGAACGAAGCCCTATCGTGTACATGCGTTCTCCTGGCCAGGTTCTCCTTAGTGAGGGCGTTGGGCCAGTCTCAGAGCTGGTGGTTGTCCGTCCAACCACAGGAAGAACAAACCCTATCGTGTTATCGTGATTGGTGAAGGCTCGCTACCTTCCCATTATCATGTTATCGTGTTACCGTGATTGGAGTGATGGAGGAAATGGAGTGATGGAGTGATTGGGGAATTGGAGTGATGGAGTGATTGGGGGTTGATGTGACTAGGATGGTGGTGTTTAATGGAATGATGTGGTAATTCATGAAATCGATATATGCGCAGTGTTCTTGCAGGTACAACTCTAGACGGGAACCAGGATGAGTCGAGTCCTTGCATTCGAGCCCCGCGAGGTGTAGTTACTTATTTGTTATCATTTCAAGGAATTATTGTCCAGGTTACATGTTACGTATTTTAGGAGATGATAATGTATTGATATGTAAACTCCGGGTATGAATTACTTGATAAATGATCGATAGTATATCATGCTTCCGCTTTGTCCTGTTGCATGTATGATTCAGTCTCGTCTAGCTTGTTGTTTTCTTTGCATTGTAACCCGTTCGCTATAGGTTGATTCATGTGGATCGACCTGTAGTGCGGGGGTGTGGCACCTCCACGTGTCCGGGGTGCTACATCTTAAGTGGTATCAGAGCCCGGTTACAAAACCAAGGTTCTAGTGTCATGTCAAGTTTAGGTCAAGCAGTTTAGGGATTATTTGCTAATTCGTGCATTGCATTTCTTTATGATATTACATGCTCGCCCAAGTGAATCCAAGGACGGAATCTTTTAAGGGGGGGAGAATTGTAACGCCCCAATTTCCGGCTTTCCAGGTACGCGAATTAATTGCCCAATATGCCTTAATTGTTATATGTTCTTAATTGATCATTATTTTAAATTAAGGACCAAATTGCATGATTATCTTTTGGGACTAAATTGCTCATTTACCAAACCTCACATCCTTAATTGCATAACTTGATTTATCAAGGGACTTAATTGCAATTTGTGCCAATTCATCAACTCCAAGGGATGAATCACGTTAAATGTTTCTCCATGCTTCCATTTCATATCATCATTGAGGATACACAAGAAATACACACCATATTTGCTCCCTTTTTCCACGATGAAACATCAAAAGAGGGAGAAGAAGAATTCATTCATTTGAAGCTAATATTTTGGGAGAAATTGAGAGGCTTGGATCATCATCATCATCATCTCAACTTCATCTTCATCTTCTAAGTTCTTCAAAGGAAGAGAGGGAAGCCCACATGTTTTCTTGAAATCTATATATAAAGCTAGGGTTAGGAGTTGTATGAAATAGCTTGTATTTTAGTTGTTAGAAGCATGATCACATGATTATAGTTGAATTTCATGATCAAATCTTGAGATTTATGGAATTATATGATGGATTCATATGTGAGCTTGATATGAGGATTCTTGATGATTAGGCATGAGTTATGTGTTTATATTGAGTGTTATTGTCTCCCAAGCATGTATACTTATTTCCCTTCATGAATTCTAGCTTGTGGAAGTGAATTATGAGTGTTTGGTGAGTTTTGGAGGTTGATTCGTGCTTCCCCTGTTCTTCGTCCCCTGCTTCTGTATCTTCTGTAAAACGGGAACGGCCCTTCCCGTTCCCTTTGTAATTGGGGAACGGCCCTTCCCATAGATTTGAATAAGGCGCAGGCGCCGAGAGCGGGAACGACCGTTCCCACTTTGTCTTACAGACGGGAACGGCCGTTCCCATCTTCGGGGAGCGGTTCGGGAGTGGGGGAACGGCCATTCCCATTTTACACTAAAACCTGGAACGGCCGTTCCCAGGCTCCTGGAAGTGCAGAAACATTCTGCATAAAATTACATTTTTAGCCCCTCGATCCGACGACCTCTTTGACCCCAAATTGTTATTATATGAATGATTACATGCCAAAACGTGATATTTGCATGCTACATTGTTCATTTCCTGCCGTCTCGTCATTCGATCATGTCGTGTGTTTATTTGATAACGTTATCAATTTATGGTCTAATGAGGGTACCAATGTTTCTATTCCTTGCCAATGTTTTCCAGAACAGAGATCGGGATTAATAAGTGCGTTCACACATTCCTGAATCGTCGTGTCAATCGTTAGCCAGCAAGTCAGATCATGCAAAGCCATACACGTATCGTGGTTATCGTGTCATTGTCAGGATCATGCAAAGTAATTCGGCCTCCATGTTATCGTGATCATCGTGATTATCGTGTACCTGGGTTCTCCTGGCCAGGTCCCCCTTAGTGAGGGCACTGGGCTGGTCTTCGGGCTGGCGGTTGTCCGTCCAACCACAGGAAGAACGAAGCCCTATCGTGTACATGCGTTCTCCTGGCCAGGTTCTCCTTAGTGAGGGCGTTGGGCCAGTCTCAGAGCTGGTGGTTGTCCGTCCAACCACAGGAAGAACAAACCCTATCGTGTTATCGTGATTGGTGAAGGCTCGCTACCTTCCCATTATCATGTTATCGTGTTACCGTGATTGGAGTGATGGAGGAAATGGAGTGATGGAGTGATTGGGGAATTGGAGTGATGGAGTGATTGGGGGTTGATGTGACTAGGATGGTGGTGTTTAATGGAATGATGTGGTAATTCATGAAATCGATATATGCGCAGTGTTCTTGCAGGTACAACTCTAGACGGGAACCAGGATGAGTCGAGTCCTTGCATTCGAGCCCCGCGAGGTGTAGTTACTTATTTGTTATCATTTCAAGGAATTATTGTCCAGGTTACATGTTACGTATTTTAGGAGATGATAATGTATTGATATGTAAACTCCGGGTATGAATTACTTGATAAATGATCGATAGTATATCATGCTTCCGCTTTATCCTGTTGCATGTATGATTCAGTCTCGTCTAGCTTGTTGTTTTCTTTGCATTGTAACCCGTTCGCTATAGGTTGATTCATGTGGATCGACCTGTAGTGCGGGGGTGTGGCACCTCCACGTGTCCGGGGTGCTACATCTTAAGTGGTATCAGAGCCCGGTTACAAAACCGAGGTTCTAGTGTCATGTCAAGTTTAGGTCAAGCAGTTTAGGGATTATTTGCTAATTCGTGCATTGCATTTCTTTATGATATTACATGCTCGCCCAAGTGAATCCAAGGACGGAATCTTTTAAGGGGGGGAGAATTGTAACGCCCCAATTTCCGGCTTTCCAGGTACGCGAATTAATTGCCCAATATGCCTTAATTGTTATATGTTCTTAATTGATCATTATTTTAAATTAAGGACCAAATTGCATGATTATCTTTTGGGACTAAATTGCTCATTTACCAAACCTCACATCCTTAATTGCATAACTTGATTTATCAAGGGACTTAATTGCAATTTGTGCCAATTCATCAACTCCAAGGGATGAATCACGTTAAATGTTTCTCCATGCTTCCATTTCATATCATCATTGAGGATACACAAGAAATACACACCATATTTGCTCCCTTTTTCCACGATGAAACATCAAAAGAGGGAGAAGAAGAATTCATTCATTTGAAGCTAATATTTTGGGAGAAATTGAGAGGCTTGGATCATCATCATCATCATCTCAACTTCATCTTCATCTTCTAAGTTCTTCAAAGGAAGAGAGGGAAGCCCACATGTTTTCTTGAAATCTATATATAAAGCTAGGGTTAGGAGTTGTATGAAATAGCTTGTATTTTAGTTGTTAGAAGCATGATCACATGATTATAGTTGAATTTCATGATCAAATCTTGAGATTTATGGAATTATATGATGGATTCATATGTGAGCTTGATATGAGGATTCTTGATGATTAGGCATGAGTTATGTGTTTATATTGAGTGTTATTGTCTCCCAAGCATGTATACTTATTTCCCTTCATGAATTCTAGCTTGTGGAAGTGAATTATGAGTGTTTGGTGAGTTTTGGAGGTTGATTCGTGCTTCCCCTGTTCTTCGTCCCCTGCTTCTGTATCTTCTGTAAAACGGGAACGGCCCTTCCCGTTCCCTTTGTAATTGGGGAACGGCCCTTCCCATAGATTTGAATAAGGCGCAGGCGCCGAGAGCGGGAACGACCGTTCCCACTTTGTCTTACAGACGGGAACGGCCGTTCCCATCTTCGGGGAGCGGTTCGGGAGTGGGGGAACGGCCATTCCCATTTTACACTAAAACCTGGAACGGCCGTTCCCAGGCTCCTGGAAGTGCAGAAACATTCTGCATAAAATTACATTTTTAGCCCCTCGATCCGACGACCTCTTTGACCCCAAATTGTTATTATATGAATGATTACATGCCAAAACGTGATATTTGCATGCTACATTGTTCATTTCCTGCCGTCTCGTCATTCGATCATGTCGTGTGTTTATTTGATAACGTTATCAATTTATGGTCTAATGAGGGTACCAATGTTTCTATTCCTTGCCAATGTTTTCCAGAACAGAGATCGGGATTAATAAGTGCGTTCACACATTCCTGAATCGTCGTGTCAATCGTTAGCCAGCAAGTCAGATCATGCAAAGCCATACACGTATCGTGGTTATCGTGTCATTGTCAGGATCATGCAAAGTAATTCGGCCTCCATGTTATCGTGATCATCGTGATTATCGTGTACCTGGGTTCTCCTGGCCAGGTCCCCCTTAGTGAGGGCACTGGGCTGGTCTTCGGGCTGGCGGTTGTCCGTCCAACCACAGGAAGAACGAAGCCCTATCGTGTACATGCGTTCTCCTGGCCAGGTTCTCCTTAGTGAGGGCGTTGGGCCAGTCTCAGAGCTGGTGGTTGTCCGTCCAACCACAGGAAGAACAAACCCTATCGTGTTATCGTGATTGGTGAAGGCTCGCTACCTTCCCATTATCATGTTATCGTGTTACCGTGATTGGAGTGATGGAGGAAATGGAGTGATGGAGTGATTGGGGAATTGGAGTGATGGAGTGATTGGGGGTTGATGTGACTAGGATGGTGGTGTTTAATGGAATGATGTGGTAATTCATGAAATCGATATATGCGCAGTGTTCTTGCAGGTACAACTCTAGACGGGAACCAGGATGAGTCGAGTCCTTGCATTCGAGCCCCGCGAGGTGTAGTTACTTATTTGTTATCATTTCAAGGAATTATTGTCCAGGTTACATGTTACGTATTTTAGGAGATGATAATGTATTGATATGTAAACTCCGGGTATGAATTACTTGATAAATGATCGATAGTATATCATGCTTCCGCTTTATCCTGTTGCATGTATGATTCAGTCTCGTCTAGCTTGTTGTTTTCTTTGCATTGTAACCCGTTCGCTATAGGTTGATTCATGTGGATCGACCTGTAGTGCGGGGGTGTGGCACCTCCACGTGTCCGGGGTGCTACATCTTAAGTGGTATCAGAGCCCGGTTACAAAACCAAGGTTCTAGTGTCATGTCAAGTTTAGGTCAAGCAGTTTAGGGATTATTTGCTAATTCGTGCATTGCATTTCTTTATGATATTACATGCTCGCCCAAGTGAATCCAAGGACGGAATCTTTTAAGGGGGGGAGAATTGTAACGCCCCAATTTCCGACTTTCCAGGTACGCGAATTAATTGCCCAATATGCCTTAATTGTTATATGTTCTTAATTGATCATTATTTTAAATTAAGGACCAAATTGCATGATTATCTTTTGGGACTAAATTGCTCATTTACCAAACCTCACATCCTTAATTGCATAACTTGATTTATCAAGGGACTTAATTGCAATTTGTGCCAATTCATCAACTCCAAGGGATGAATCACGTTAAATGTTTCTCCATGCTTCCATTTCATATCATCATTGAGGATACACAAGAAATACACACCATATTTGCTCCCTTTTTCCACGATGAAACATCAAAAGAGGGAGAAGAAGAATTCATTCATTTGAAGCTAATATTTTGGGAGAAATTGAGAGGCTTGGATCATCATCATCATCATCTCAACTTCATCTTCATCTTCTAAGTTCTTCAAAGGAAGAGAGGGAAGCCCACATGTTTTCTTGAAATCTATATATAAAGCTACGGTTAGGAGTTGTATGAAATAGCTTGTATTTTAGTTGGTAGAAGCATGATCACATGATTATAGTTGAATTTCATGATCAAATCTTGAGATTTATGGAATTATATGATGGATTCATATGTGAGCTTGATATGAGGATTCTTGATGATTAGGCATGAGTTATGTGTTTATATTGAGTGTTATTGTCTCCCAAGCATGTATACTTATTTCCCTTCATGAATTCTAGCTTGTGGAAGTGAATTATGAATGTTTGGTGAGTTTTGGAGGTTGATTCGTGCTTCCCCTGTTCTTCGTCCCCTGCTTCTGTATCTTCTGTAAAACGGGAACGGCCCTTCCCGTTCCCTTTGTAATTGGGGAACGGCCCTTCCAATAGATTTGAATAATGTGCAGGCGGCGAGAGCGGGAACGACCGTTCCCACTTTGTCTTACAGGCGGGAACGGCCGTTCCCACCTTCGGGGAGCGGTTCGGGAGTGGGGGAACGGCCATTCCCATTTTACACTAAAACCTGGAACGGCCGTTCCCAGGCTCCTGGAAGTGCAGAAACATTCTGCATAAAATTACATTTTTAGCCCCTCGATCTGACGACCTCTTTGACCCCAAATTGTTATTATATGAATGATTACATGCCAAAACGTGATATTTGCATGCTACATTGTTCATTTCCTGCCGTCTCGTCATTCGATCATGTCGTGTGTTTATTTGATACCGTTATCAATTTATGGTCTAATGAGGGTACCAATGTTTCTATTCCTTGCCAATGTTTTCCAGAACAGAGATCGGGATTAATAAGTACGTTCACACATTCCTGAATCGTCGTGTCAATCGTTAGCCAGCAAGTCAGATCGTGCAAAGCCATGCACGTATCGTGGTTATCGTGTCATTGTCAGGATCATGCAAAGCAATTCGGCCTCCATGTTATCGTGATCATCGTGATTATCGTGTACCTGGCTTCTCCTGGCCAGGTCCTCCTTAGTGAGGGTACTGGGCTGGTCTTCGGGCTGGCGGTTGTCCGTCCAACCATAGGAAGAACAAAGCCCTGTCGTGTACATGCGTTCTCCTGGCCAGGTTCTCCTTAGTGAGGGCGCTGGGCCAGTCTCAGAGCTGGTGGTTGTCCGTCCAACCACAGGATGAACAAACCCTATCATGTTATCGTGATTGGTGAAGGCTCGCTACCTTCCCATTATCGTGTTATCGTGTTACCGTGATTGGAATGATGAAGGAAATGGAGTGATGGAGTTATTGGGGAATTGGAGTGATGGAGTGATTGGGGGTTGATGTGACTAGGGTGGTGGTGTTTAATGGAGTGATGTGGTAATTCATGAAATCGATATATGCGCAGTGTTCTTCCAGGTACAAGTCTAGACGGGAACCAGGATGAGTCGAGTCCTTGCATTCGAGCCCCGCGAGGTGTAGTTACTTATTTGTTATCATTTCAAGGAATTATTGTCCAGGTTACATGTTACGTATTTTAGGAGATGATAATGTATTGATATGTAAACTCCGGGTATGAATTACTTGATAAATGATCGATAGTATATCATGCTTCCGCTTTATCCTGTTGCATGTATGATTCAGTCTCGTCTAGCTTGTTGTTTTCTTTGCATTGTAACCCGTTCGCTATAGGTTGATTCATGTGGATCGACCTGTAGTGCGGGGGTGTGGCACCTCCACGTGTCCGGGGTGCTTCATCTTAAGTGGTATCAGAGCCCGGTTGCAAAACCGAGGTTCTAGTGTCATGTCAAGTTTAGGTCAAGTAGTTTAGGGATTATTTGCTAGTTCGTGCATTGCATTTCTTTATGATATTACATGCTCGCCCAAGTGAATCCAAGGACGGAATCTTTTAAGGGGGGGAGAATTGTAACGCCCCAATTTCCGGCTTTCCAGGTACGCGAATTAATTGCCCAATATGCCTTAATTGTTATATGTTCTTAATTGATCATTATTTTAAATTAAGGACCAAATTGCATGATTATCTTGTGGGACTAAATTGCTCATTTACCAAACCTCACATCCTTAATTGCATAACTTGATTTATCAAGGGACTTAATTGCAATTTGTGCCAATTCATCAACTCCAAGGGATGAATCACGTTAAATGTTTCTCCATGCTTCCATTTCATATCATCATTGAGGATACACAAGAAATACACACCATATTTGCTCCCTTTTTCCACGATGAAACATCAAAAGAGGGAGAAGAAGAATTCATTCATTTGAAGCTAATATTTTGGGAGAAATTGAGAGGCTTGGATCATCATCATCATCATCTCAACTTCATCTTCATCTTCTAAGTTCTTCAAAGGAAGAGAGGGAAGCCCACATGTTTTCTTGAAATCTATATATAAAGCTACGGTTAGGAGTTGTATGAAATAGCTTGTATTTTAGTTGTTAGAAGCATGATCACATGATTATAGTTGAATTTCATGATCAAATCTTGAGATTTATGGAATTATATGATGGATTCATATGTGAACTTGATATGAGGATTCTTGATGATTAGGCATGAGTTATGTGTTTATATTGAGTGTTATTGTCTCCCAAGCATGTATACTTATTTCCCTTCATGAATTCTAGCTTGTGGAAGTGAATTATGAGTGTTTGGTGAGTTTTGGAGGTTGATTCGTGCTTCCCCTGTTCTTCGTCCCCTGCTTCTGTATCTTCTGTAAAACGGGAACGGCCCTTCCCGTTCCCTTTGTAATTGGGGAACGGCCCTTCCCATAGATTTGAATAAGGCGCAGGCGCCGAGAGCGGGAACGACCGTTCCCACTTTGTCTTACAGACGGGAACGGCCGTTCCCATCTTCGGGGAGCGGTTCGGGAGTGGGGGAACGGCCATTCCCATTTTACACTAAAACCTGGAACGGCCGTTCCCAGGCTCCTGGAAGTGCAGAAACATTCTGCATAAAATTACATTTTTAGCCCCTCGATCCGACGACCTCTTTGACCCCAAATTGTTATTATATGAATGATTACATGCCAAAACGTGATATTTGCATGCTACATTGTTCATTTCCTGCCGTCTCGTCATTCGATCATGTCGTGTGTTTATTTGATAACGTTATCAATTTATGGTCTAATGAGGGTACCAATGTTTCTATTCCTTGCCAATGTTTTCCAGAACAGAGATCGGGATTAATAAGTGCGTTCACACATTCCTGAATCGTCGTGTCAATCGTTAGCCAGCAAGTCAGATCATGCAAAGCCATACACGTATCGTGGTTATCGTGTCATTGTCAGGATCATGCAAAGTAATTCGGCCTCCATGTTATCGTGATCATCGTGATTATCGTGTACCTGGGTTCTCCTGGCCAGGTCCCCCTTAGTGAGGGCACTGGGCTGGTCTTCGGGCTGGCGGTTGTCCGTCCAACCACAGGAAGAACGAAGCCCTATCGTGTACATGCGTTCTCCTGGCCAGGTTCTCCTTAGTGAGGGCGTTGGGCCAGTCTCAGAGCTGGTGGTTGTCCGTCCAACCACAGGAAGAACAAACCCTATCGTGTTATCGTGATTGGTGAAGGCTCGCTACCTTCCCATTATCATGTTATCGTGTTACCGTGATTGGAGTGATGGAGGAAATGGAGTGATGGAGTGATTGGGGGTTGATGTGACTAGGATGGTGGTGTTTAATGGAATGATGTGGTAATTCATGAAATCGATATATGCGCAGTGTTCTTGCAGGTACAACTCTAGACGGGAACCAGGATGAGTCGAGTCCTTGCATTCGAGCCCCGCGAGGTGTAGTTACTTATTTGTTATCATTTCAAGGAATTATTGTCCAGGTTACATGTTACGTATTTTAGGAGATGATAATGTATTGATATGTAAACTCCGGGTATGAATTACTTGATAAATGATCGATAGTATATCATGCTTCCGCTTTGTCCTGTTGCATGTATGATTCAGTCTCGTCTAGCTTGTTGTTTTCTTTGCATTGTAACCCGTTCGCTATAGGTTGATTCATGTGGATCGACCTGTAGTGCGGGGGTGTGGCACCTCCACGTGTCCGGGGTGCTACATCTTAAGTGGTATCAGAGCCCGGTTACAAAACCGAGGTTCTAGTGTCATGTCAAGTTTAGGTCAAGCAGTTTAGGGATTATTTGCTAATTCGTGCATTGCATTTCTTTATGATATTACATGCTCGCCCAAGTGAATCCAAGGACGGAATCTTTTAAGGGGGGGAGAATTGTAACGCCCCAATTTCCGACTTTCCAGGTACGCGAATTAATTGCCCAATATGCCTTAATTGTTATATGTTCTTAATTGATCATTATTTTAAATTAAGGACCAAATTGCATGATTATCTTTTGGGACTAAATTGATCATTTACCAAACCTCACATCCTTAATTGCATAACTTGATTTATCAAGGGACTTAATTGCAATTTGTGCCAATTCATCAACTCCAAGGGATGAATCACGTTAAATGTTTCTCCATGCTTCCATTTCATATCATCTTTGAGGATACACAAGAAATACACACCATATTTGCTCCATTTTTCCACTATGAAACATCAAAAGAGGGAGAAGAAGAATTCATTCATTTGAAGCTAATATTTTGGGGGAAATTGAGAGGCTTGGATCATCATCATCATCATCTCAACTTCATCTTCATTTTCTAAGTTCTTCGAAGGAAGAGAGGGAAGCCCACATGTTTTCTTGAAATCTATATATAAAGCTAGGGTTAGGAGTTGTATGAAATAGCTTGTATTTTAGTTGTTAGAAGCATGATCACATGATTATACTTGAATTTCATGATCAAATCTTGAGATTTATGGAATTATATGATGGATTCATATGTGAGCTTGATATGAGGATTCTTGATGATTAGGCATGAATTATGTGTTTATATTGAGTGTTATTGTCTCCCAAGCATGTATACTTATTTCCCTTCACGAATTCTAGCTTGTGGAAGTGAATTATGAGTGTTTGGTGAGTTTTGGAGGTTGATTCATGCTTCCCCTGTTCTTCGTCCCCTGCTTCTGTATCTTCTGTAAAACGGGAACGGCCCTTCCCGTTCCCTTTGTAATTGGGGAACGGCCCTTCCCATAGATTTGAATAAGGCGCAGGCGGCGAGAGCGGGAACGACCGTTCCCACTTTGTCTTACAGACGGGAACGGCCGTTCCCATCTTCGGGGAGCGGTTCGGGAGTGGGGGAACGGCCATTCCCATTTTACACTAAAACCTGGAACGGCCGTTCCCAGACTCCTGCAAGTGCAGAAACATTCTGCATAAAATTACATTTTTAGCCCCTCGATCCGACGACCTCTTTGACCCCAAATTGTTATTATATGAATGATTACATGCCAAAACGTGATATTTGCATGCTACATTGTTCATTTCCTGCCGTCTCGTCATTCGATCATGTCGTGTGTTTATTTGATAACGTTATCAATTTATGGTCTAATGAGGGTACCAATGTTTCTATTCCTTGCCAATGTTTTCCAGAACAGAGATCGGGATTAATAAGTGCGTTCACACATTCCTGAATCGTCGTGTCAATCGTTAGCCAGCAAGTCAGATCATGCAAAGCCATACACGTATCGTGGTTATCGTGTCATTGTCAGGATCATGCAAAGTAATTCGGCCTCCATGTTATCGTGATCATCGTGATTATCGTGTACCTGGGTTCTCCTGGCCAGGTCCCCCTTAGTGAGGGCACCGGGCTGGTCTTCGGGCTGGCGGTTGTCCGTCCAACCACAGGAAGAACGAAGCCCTATCGTGTACATGCGTTCTCCTGGCCAGGTTCTCCTTAGTGAGGGCACTGGGCCAGTCTCAGAGCTGGTGGTTGTCCGTCCAACCACAGGAAGAACAAACCCTATCGTGTTATCGTGATTGGTGAAGGCTCGCTACCTTCCCATTATCATGTTATCGTGTTACCGTGATTGGAGTGATGGAGGAAATGGAGTGATGGAGTGACTGGGGAATTGGAGTGATGGAGTGATTGGGGGTTGATGTGACAAGGGTGGTGGTGTTTAATGGAGTGATGTGGTAATTCATGAAATCGATATATGCGCAGTGTTCTTGCAGGTACAACTCTAGACGGGAACCAGGCTGAGTCGTGTCCTTGCATTCGAGCCCCGCGAGGTGTAGTTACTTATTTGTTATCATTTCAAGGAATTATTGTCCAGGTTACATGTTACGTATTTTAGGAGATGATAATGTATTGATATGTAAACTCCGGGTATGAATTACTTGATAAATGATCGATAGTATATCATGCTTCCGCTTAGTCCTGTTGCATGTATGATTCAGTCTTGTCTAGCTTGTTGTTTTCTTTGCATTGTAACCCGTTCGCTATACGTTGATTCATGTGGATCGACCTGTAGTGTGGGGGTGTGGCACCTCCACATGTCCGGGGTACTACATCTTAAGTGGTATCATAGCCCGGTTGAAAAACCGAGGTTCTAGTGTCTTGTCAAGTTTAGGTCAAGCAGTTTAGCGAATATTTGCTAGTTCGTGCATTGCATTTCTTTATGATATTACATGCTCGCCCAAGTGAATCCGAGGACGGATTCTTTTAAGGGGGGGAGAATTGTAACGCCCCAATTTCCGGCTTTCCAAGTACGCGAATTAATTGCCCAATATTCCTTAATTGTTATATGTTCTTAATTGAGCATTATTTTAAATTAAGGACCAAATTGCATGATTATCTTTTGGGACTAAATTGATCATTTACCAAACCTCACATCCTTAATTGCATAACTTGATTTATCAAGGGACTTAATTGCAATTTGTGCCAATTCATCAACTCCAAGGGATGAATCACGTTAAATGTTTCTCCATGCTTCCATTTCATATCATCTTTGAGGATACACAAGAAATACACACCATATTTTCTCCCTTTTTCCACGATGAAACATCAAAAGAGGGAGAAGAAGAATTCATTCATTTAAAGCTAATATTTTGGGGGAAATTGATAGGCTTGGTTCATCATCATCATCATCTCAACTTCATCTTCATCTTCTAAGTTCTCCAAAGGAAGAGAGGGAAGCCCACATGTTTTCTTGAAATCTATATATAAAGCTAGGGTTAAGAGTTGTATGAAATAGCTTGTATTTTAGTTGTTAGAATCATGATCACATGATTATAGTTGAATTTCATGATCAAATCTTGAGATTTATGGAATTATATGATGGATTCATATATGAGCTTGATATGAGGATTCTTGACGATTAGGCATGAATTATGTGTTTATATTGAGTGTTCTTGTCTATCAAGCATGTATACTTATTTCCCTTCATGAATTCTAGCTTGTGGAAGTGAATTATGAGTGTTTGGTGAGTTTTGGAGATTGATTCGTGCTTCCCCTGTTCTTCGTCCCCTGCTTCTGTATCTTCTGTAAAACGGGAACGGCCCTTCCCGTTCCCTTTGTAATTGGGGAACGGCCCTTCCCATAGATTTGAATAAGGCGCAGGCGGCGAGAGCGGGAACGACCGTTCCCACATTGTCTTACAGCCGGGAACGGCCGTTCCCATCTTCGGGGAGCGGTTCGGGAGTGGGGGAATGGCCATTCCCATTTTACACTAAAACCTGGAACAGTCGTTCCCAGGCTCCTGGAAGTGCAGAAACATTCTGCATAAAATTACATTTTTAGCCCCTCGATCCGACGACCTCTTTGACCCCAAATTGTTATTATATGAATGATTACATGCCAAAACGTGATATTTGCATGCTACATTGTTCATTTCCTGCCGTCTCGTCATTCGATCATGTCGTGAGTTTATTTGATAACGTTATCAATTTGTGGTCTAATGAGGGTACCAATGTTTCTATTCCTTGCCAATGTTTTCCAGAACAGAGAACGGGATTAATAAGTGCGTTCACACATTCCTGAATCGTCGTGTCAATCGTTAGCCAGCAAGTCAGATCATGCAAAGCCATGCACGTATCGTGGTTATCGTGTCATTGTCAGGATCATGCAAAGAAATTCGGCCTCCATGTTATCGTGATTATCGTGTACCTGGGTTCTCCTGGCTAGGTCCTCCTTAGTGAGGGCGCTGGGCTGGTCTTCGGGCTGGCGGTTGTCCGTCCAACCACAGGAAGAACAAAGCCCTATCGTGTACATGCGTTCTCCTGGCCAGGTTCTCCTTAGTAAGGTCGCTGGGCCAGTCTCAGAGCTGGTGGTTGTCCGTCCAACCACAGGAAGAACAAACCCTATCGTGTTATCGTGATTGGTGAAGGCTCGCTATCTTCCCATTATCGTGTTATCGTGTTACCGTGATTAGAGTGATGGAGGAAATGGAGTGATGGAGTGATTGGGGGTTGATGTGAGTAGGGTGGTGGTGTTTAATGGAATGATGTGGTAATTCATGAAATCGATATATGCGCAGTGTTCTTGCAGGTACAACTCTAGACGGGAACCAGGCTGAGTCGTGTCCTTGCATTCGAGCCCCGCGAGGTGTAGTTACTTATTTGTTATCATTTCAAGGAATTATTATCCAGGTTACATGTTACGTATTTTAGGAGATGATAATGTATTGATATGTAAACTCCGGGTATGAATTACTTGATAAATGATCGATAGTATATCATGCTTCTGCTTTGTCCTGTTGCATGTATGATTCAGTCTCGTCTAGCTTGTTGTTTTCTTTGCATTGTAACCCATTCGCTATAGGTTGATTCATGTGGATCGACCTGTAATGCAGGGGTGTGGCACCTCCACGTGTCCGGGGTGCTACATCTTAAGTGGTATCAGAGCCCGGTTGCAAAACCGAGGTTCTAGTGTCGTGTCAATTTTAGGTCAAGCAGTTTAGGGATTATTTGCTAGTTCGTGCATTGCATTTCTTTATGATATTACATGCTCGCCCAAGTGAATCCGAGGACGGATTCTTTTAAGGGGGGGAGAATTGTAACGCCCCAATTTTCGGCTTTCCAAGTACGCGAATTAATTGGCCAATATGCCTTAATTGTTATATGTTCTTAATTGATCATTATTTTAAATTAAGGACCAAATTGCATGATTATCTTTTGGGACTAAATTGATCATTTACCAAACCTCACATCCTTAATTGCATAACTTGATTTATCAAGGGACTTAAATGCAATTTGTGCCAATTCATCAACTCCAAGGGATGAATCACGTTAAATGTTTCTCCATGCTTCCATTTCATATCATCTTTGAGGATACACAAGAAATACACACCATATTTGGTCCCTTTTTCCACGATGAAACATCAAAAGAGGGAGAAGAAGAATTCATTCATTTGAAGCTAATATTTTGGGGGAAATTGAGAGGCTTGGATCATCATCATCATCATCTCAACTTCATCTTCATCTTCTAAGTTCTTCAAAGGAAGAGAGGGAAGCCCACATGTTTTCTTGAAATCTATATATAAAGCTAGGGTTAGGAGTTGTATGAAATAGCTTGTATTTTAGTTGTTAGAAGCATGATCACATGATTATAGTTGAATTTCATGATCAAATCTTGAGATTTATGGAATTATATGATGGATTCATATGTGAGCTTGATATGAGGATTCTTGATGATTAGGCATGAATTATGTGTTTATATTGAGTGTTAATGTCTCCCAAGCATGTATACTTATTTCCCTTCATGAATTCTAGCTTGTGGAAGTGAATTATGAGTGTTTGGTGAGTTTTGGAGGTTGATTCGTGCTTCCCCTGTTCTTCGTCCCCTGCTTCTGTATCTTCTGTAAAACGGGAAACCCTTCCCGTTCCCTTTGTAATTGGGGAACGGCCCTTCCCATAGATTTGAATAAGGCGCAGGCGGCGAGAGCGGGAACGACCGTTCCCACTTTGTCTTACAGACGGGAACGGCCGTTCCCATCTTCGGGGAGCGGTTCGGGAGTGGGGGAACGGCCATTCCCATTTTACACTAAAACCTGGAACGGCCGTTCCCAGGCTCCTGGAAGTGCAGAAACATTCTGCATAAAATTACATTTTTAGCCCCTCGATCCGACGACCTCTTTGACCCCAAATTGTTATTATATGAATGATTACATGCCAAAACGTGATATTTGCATGCTACATTGTTCATTTCCTGCCGTCTCATCATTCGATCATGTCGTGTGTTTATTTGATAACGTTATCAATTTATGGTCTAATGAGGGTGCCAATGTTTCTATTCCTTGCCAATGTTTTCCAGAACAGAGATCGGGATTAATAAGTGCGTTCACACATTCATGAATCGTCGTGTCAATCGTTAGCCAGCAAGTCAGATCTTGCAAAGCCATGCACGTATCGTGGTTATCGTGTCATTGTCAGGATCATGCAAAGCAATTCGGCCTCCATGTTATCGTGATCATCGTGATTATCGTGTACCTGGGTTCTCCTGGCCAGGTCCTCCTTAGTGAGGGCGCTGGGCTGGTCTTCGGGCTGGCGGTTGTCCGTCCAACCATAGGAAGAACAAAGCCCTATCGTGTACATGCGTTCTCCTGGCTAGGTTCTCCTTAGTGAGGGCGCTGGGCCAGTCTCAGAGCTGGTGGTTGTCCGTCAAACCATAGGAAGAACAAACCCTATCGTGTTATCGTGATTGGCGAAGGCTCGCTACCTTCCCATTATCGTATCATCGTATATACGCTCAAAATTACATGACAAACATTACAAGACAAACTTAGACTTAAAATGAACCGTATATATGCTCGGCATATGCATATGAATGCAAATGATGCAATGCATTTCATATAAATTCCACACTTAGGCATATCGGAGCAAATATCGAAATATCACATAATTAATACAAGAAACAAACTCATCATACGTCAAATAAATTCATATTAATTCATATAAGAGCATACCACGAGCATTCATTAATTTAAAGATGATATAAGAGACAACGAATGCATAGACAGTGAAATAAAGCATCACTTAAGGCATACAAATTCATATCATGTCATAAGTCACATATTTCACGTCAAATAAATTCATAACATGCATAACATATCATACCCCATATTAGGAAGATATTTTCATATCATATAAGAGCAAAGAAGAATCATTCAAGGCACATAAACGATGCATGAAGTCATATACGTATGTTAAGGTTGCATATTACACGTATGGAGTCATAAATCGAACACGAGCACGTAAAACACGCCCTAAATTCACAACATAACACCTAACACATATTTGACACGTTAACATATCAATTATATCATATATTAATCATATAAGAGCAAGGAAGGACAAGCAAAGCACGAATAAACCCAAAAACAACCGACAAAAACAACTCAACTCGAAACTGGGCCAAAATGGGGTCGCAGCCGCTACCAAAAATGAACTGAAAATGGTCGCGGCCGCTACCATGCTCGCGACTGAACTGGTCACGATTGCGGCCGCGACCAGTTACACAACAGCAGCAAAACAGGGGGAAAAAGGGCAAAAACTCAACCAAAACTCATCCTAGATCATTCTAACATGCAAGGGAAGGATCATACAACAATTATACGTCAAATTCAGTTCATATAACATGCAAAAATCGAACCAAACATGCAAGGGATGGAAGAGAAGGCATCAAACATTCATGTTCTTCATTTTCATATAAAAGGCATTAATTGAATCCTTCATTAAATGCAACTACCAACTGAAATGCGCTCATAACGTTGATAATGGATGTCATAAGGTCGTATATGATGCATCAAACTAACAAGAATCATGAGTTTTCATGCCAAATTCATCAAATCTCCACAAACCCTTACTATTCATCATATTATCCATAACTCAATAAATTCTCCATGGATTTCAGCAAATAAGGAGTCCAAAGAAAGATGAAAGTATGGAGAATACAATCATGGACTTACCTTTCAAATTTGAGGCGAATCCGAAGTGTATGGAGCAAGAACTTGCAAAATGAATAGTGATTTCCAGCTTTTTCCTTCTCTCTCGGGGATGAACTGCTGCTTTTCCTTCTTTTTCTTCCCTTGGACCGAAATGAGGAGCAAATGGGTTGAAAGAGGGTTAACTTAGGGTAAAATTGGTTCAAGTATGGGGCGATTCGGATAAGAAACGGGTCGGTTATGATTAAAATTGGCAAACATGGCAAAGCTGTCAAACGGGTCGTGTTTCGGGCGAAATTCGGAGGATCAAACGGGCTTAGAAAATTATTAATCTAGGTTCCTTGGTTTCCTTTCTTCGTCACGAGTCCGGCTCCTCTTCCGGAATTTGAATCCGAATTCCCGAGCTCAAGTTATGCCTTCCGGAACCCAAGGCGCGCTAAAACAAGTTAGGCCCTCGAGTCCCTCAAAACTAAAAGGGCGTCAAAGCCGTGTCAAACGAACTCAAAAATAATAAACGAGCATGCAAATAACTTATAAATCACTTAATTCACTTATGGCAAGTTGTTACAAAAATCGGGGTTAAAGAGGAGTTTTAACGAATTAAAAACGGGTCGAAAAGGTTCAAAAACGCTTAAAAACTTAAACGTAAAGCATATAACAAATATTCAAATATTCAAATAAATCATATAATCGCATAATAAATAAATAAATGCGCACTTAGCACACTCGTGACGTCGTACCTGAAAGGCCGAAAAGTTGGGATGTTACAAACTACCTCCCTTAAAAGGACCTGGTCCTCCAGGTCCGCCTGCTCAAGTAAGAACCGCGAGCAACTCTCTCGTATTCACCCAAGTTCGAGGTTCATGACGTCCCGACGAGGGTTAGCTCGAGAAAGGTCTTCTAGCACAAGGGGTTTGATTCTTCAACTGTTGGTGTAGGGCTCCTTCACGACTTGGTTCCGGCTAGGAGCAGCTCGATTTGTCTCGCACGATGAGAGGGTCTAAACGAGATTCAACGCCCACCGTTTCATTCATTTCCAAGCTATCTCAAGAGCTCGGAGTTATACAAGTGGCGTTGTCACCGGACTACCACCACTCGCACCTTCTCACGTATGTTGAATCGCCTTGGAAGCTCGGTAGAACCACGACCCTCGACTTACCGTAGAGCTAGAACACTCGTACTCTCAAAGTCGACTCTTGGGACAACTAAGCAGCAACAAGCACAAGATCAAGAAACACCAAGGAAAGAGAGAAGGGCCACACGCAATTAACAGGCACACGCACGGAGTAAGCAAATTGGTATCACAAGTAGGTGGGTTACCCCAAAATCAAACAATGCATGAAATTAGATGCTATGAATATTTTAAAGTACCTTACACCTCAACGATAGCATTAGCCTCGGCATCAACCTCGGTGTTCACACCATCATCACCCTCCATTGCGTTATGTAGCACCCGGAACGCTAGGCGCCACATCCCCCGCACTATAGGCTCAATCCACATATGAAACGGGCAATTCATACATGAACCGAAACTATAGCAAACGGGAGACAATAAAAAACACAAGGCTAGACGGGTACCCTCAAATAAAACCAAAACAACTCAGAGCAATAAAATAGCGGAAGCAAAAGCGTTCAATACATATAGATACCATAGTTACATATTTACTTATATGTACCGACAAATCATACCATTACAATATCCAACTAATTAAAATTCAAGATTTACTACAAGATAACAAGTATCAACACAAGTACAATGTATGAAGGTGCAGTGCTAGACCCGAATAAAAGACACGAGACCCTAATTCCCGCCTAGCACGAAACCTGCAAAAACTGAAAAGTTGAGTTGTCAGTCCAAACGGACTGAGCGAGGGGTATAAATAAATATATGCGCACGTACATGCAAGTTATAATCTCGGGTAATAATTTTTGGAAATCAAACACAATTATTAGAGTAGAAGGTACTATCGCCCGAGGTTACAACTAATTCCATTTACCAATTAGTTCAGTTCAATACAATCAATATGTGGCCCGGCGAGTGAGGGCAATTCTCCAACCTTGCTCCGACCGTGTACAATCAATCAATTTGTTAGGTGATTAGGTGATCAAGCAATTATTTACTGTGCACAATTAGCAGTTTCAGTCCATCCTTCTTCCTCTGGGTGATGGTGGGATTGCAAGGCCCCACCATCCAATCAGTCTGGGCAGAGGGTACATGAATCCCTAAGCCCGGAACTCCTTCCTCCCCTAATCTCCTAGGGGGTTCAGGGGTCATCCCAAATGGTGAGGATAGCACTCGAGTTACCCGTCAGCCCATGCTTTCCCGGTTGGCTCGAGCCACTATCCTCGGGCCCACAGTGCAATTCAATACTCGCCCAATACGATCAATCCGTCAATCAATCAATTTTATCAATCATTTGAAAGTCATAAAGTTCGCAAACTATAGATATATATATATATACATTTTGGCCGAAATAGTCACATAGGGGTTGTAAGGGTTCTATTTATCTAGAATTTAAACCTCACCTTGACAGCCAACCAGAAAGAAGCAAGAGAGCACCCTACTGAGCGGGCTCCTCGAAACCGGGACCGTGATCTGTGCAACAAGGCCAAGTGTGAAGTAAGACTCGACTCGAATGAACCAATTATGACGAACAGCAAAGTCATGCACCAATATGTTATGCAATAACGATTTATTGAATGTTAAATACGAGCATGATTGTCAATAAACCAAGTATATAACACATACACGCACATCCAAGCATGCGAAACAATATGCATGAAACAGAGGGTGACACGCCCGTGTCACCAAAATACACTAAGCCGTGACACCCCCGTGTCACGGTACAACGGACCAAATACGTGAAAAGGGAGGTGACACGCCCGTGTCACCAAGACAAGGCAAACCGTGACACCCCCGTGTCACGGTACAGAAAAACAAAACCCAATAGCATGCACCCCCGTGTCACCCAAAACAAAGCAAAGGTGACACGCCCGTGTCACCTGTGCGTGACAGAAAAACAGGGGAGAAAACAGGGGTTTCCATGCAAAACCAACTCCAAACCAAATAAATCCCAAACTCCAACCATAACAATTGTTAAAACACCTCATACATGCATCATACTTCAAGTATTCATCAATCCAACCAAGAAATAAACATCCAAGCATCAAGAATTCCTCATGAAAACCCCAATAATATACATGCTTCTCGACCTTCACATAACTTCATGCTTTATGCAAGTCTTGAAGGGAAAAAGGACCTAAACATGCTTCTATACAAGAATAACCATGAAAGCATCAAGCTAACATCAAACCCTACTCATATAGTCACTCAAGAAATTCAAATAATCTCCATTATCTACCTTGAAATGAAAGAAGAGAAATGATGAGGTGAAGAGATGAAGATGTTGATGCTTCTAGCTTCAAAGTTCCTCAAAGTAGCTTGGGATTATGAGATGAATTCTTCTCCTTCTCTTGAGGTGTAAAAATCGATCCTCACTAGGTGTGTGTGTGTGTTCTCTTGTGTGTATGTAATGTATGAGAGTGAGGGGGATGAATGCATATATGATATATTATATCATCCACTACAAACTCTAATACCCACCTAATTGCATATTAGTCCCTCATGCATTTAAATGAATGCAATCAAGTAATATCCCTACCTAAAAGATCCATTAACTCCAATCCAAGTTATGCAATTAAGTCCATAACTTCATGAAACGATCAATTAAAGTCACATAGTACAATTAAACACATTGTCACTTAATTCACGAATTTCATATTAAAAGTTAATTCGTATAAATATAGAGAAATGTATAATGCACACAATATTATAAAGAAATCATAATAAGCAAGTAAATGTATAAACTTAAACTCCCAACACCCGAAGACCCGCACGTGGCGTGCTTACCTGAACTTCCGGAATTTGGGGCGTTACAACTCTCCCCCCCTTAGAAGAATCTGGTCCCCAGATTCATTGATCGGATGAAAATAACTCCGGGTGAAACTTTTTCATCTTCTCTTCCGGTTCCCAGGTCATCTCCTCTGATTTGTCACTTCGCCATAACACCTTCACCATAGAAATATTCCGATTCCTCAACTCTTGATACTTTCTGTCCAATATTCTGACCGGCTTCTGCACAAAAGATAAATTCGGTTCCAACTCCACTTCTTCAACGGGGAGAATTTCGGTTTCATCCGGGTAATACTTCCTGAGTTGAGATACATGAAAAACATTGTGAATTCCGGTAAGATTAGGAGGTAGGTCCACTCGATAAGCTACTTCTCCAATTCTCTCAATAATTTCAAACGGACCTAGATAACGGGGATTTAACTTTCCTCCCTTTCCAATTCTAGAAAATCCCTTTCGAGGAGATACCTTCAAGAAAACCCGGTCCCCCACTTCAAATTTGAGATCCCTCCGGCGAATATCAGCATAACTCTTCTGTCTATCTTGTGCAGCTTTCATCCGTTGTTGTATAATCCGAACTTTCTCAATCATGGCTTCCACAGCCTTCGAGGATTTCTCAAGCTTTCTCCCTCTCTTGACTCCTTCCTGTTTTGACCATTTCCATTCTTCCAAATCAAAGAATAAAGGCGATCTACATTTTCGCCCATATAACAATTCATATGGAGCCATACCAATCGTTGCCTGAAAGCTATTATTGTAAGCGAACTCTACCAAAGGAAGTTGATCGTGCCACGAGTTTTGAAAATCCAAGGCACAAGCTCGAAGTAGATCTTCCAAGTACCTAATAACCCTCTCCGATTGCCCATCAGTTTGTGGATGAAACGCCGTACTGAACTGAAGCTTTGTACCCAACAACTCTTGTAACTCTTGCCATAGCTTCGAAGTAAAACGGGGATCTCGATCCAAAACAATACTCACCGGAATACCATGAAGCCGTACAATCTCCCGGTTGTAAATCTCAGCCAACTTCCGAATCTTAAAAGACATTCTGACCGGTAGAAAATGAGCAGATTTTGTCAGACGATCCACAATCACCCAAATACCATCGAATCCACCCTTCACTCTAGGTAGCCCGGATATAAAATCCATCGTCACCTGTTCCCACTTCCACTCAGGAATAGGTAACGGCTGAAGAAGACCTCCCGGCTTCTGGTGTTCGGCTTTTACTTTCTGACAAGTGAGACAACACTTCACAAACTCTGCTACATCCTTCTTCAATCCACGCCACCAATAAAACTGCTTGAGATCTCTGTACATCTTATTCCCTCCAGGGTGAATTGAGTAAGCCGACTTGTGAGCTTCCTCGGGCAATACCCTTTTCATATCATCGGGTACCACTACTCGGTTCTTGAAACGAAGAAGACCGGTTTCATCGAACCCAAATGGACTCTTCGGATCCTCTCTAACCTTAGAGACCAATCTCTGAACTCCCGGATCCTTTCCTTGAGCCTCAAACATTCTGTACTTTAAGTCCGGATAAATGGAGATATTGGAAACTCGAGCTCTAACCACAATAGGCTCAACTCCCTTACTTGTACCTATTTCCAAGTTCGAAACACCCACTTTCCTACTTAGAGCATCAGTAACTACATTAGCTTTCCCGGGATGATATTTGATAACACAATCATAATCTTCTAGTCGCTCCATCCATCTCCGTTGCCTCATATTGAGCTCCTTTTGGGTGAAAAGATATTGGAGGCTCTTATGATCAGTGAAAATCTCGAAGGACACTCCATACAAATAATGTCTCCACTTCCAGAGTGCGAAAATCACGGCAGCAAGCTCTAAATCATGTGTCGGGTAGTTCTTCTCATGATCCTTCAACTTCCGTGAGGCATAAGCGACAACCTTACCCTTCTGAGTTAATACACTTCCCAAACCTTCCTTCGACGCGTCAGTGTACACAGCATACCCTTCTGAACCCTCTGGAAGAGATAACACTGGAGCAGAAACCAATCTTTCTCTCAAAACATCGAAGCTTCTCTCACATTTCTCATCCCAGTCGTATTTCACCTCCTTCTTAGTTAACCGAGTCAAAGGAGCAGCGATCTTAGAGAAATCTTGCACGAATCTTCTATAGTAACCCGCCAGTCCCAAGAAACTTCTGATTTCGGAGGCGTTCTTTGGTTTCTCCCACTTCAACACCGCTTCAATCTTCGAGGGGTCAACCTCTAATCCATTCCCCGAAATAATATGACCCAAGAAGGACACTCGGTCGATCCAAAACTCACACTTGCTGAACTTCGGAAACAATTGATGCTCTTTCAATGTTCTTAACGCCAATTTGAGATGCCTTGCATGTTCCTCGGCTGATTTAGAAAAAACCAAAATATCGTTCGTAATCATAGTTCACACGTATTACATATCCATAGGCTTATTTCGTATGCAAACATATATGCACATATCATTAGGGTATAACTATAACCTAGCCTCACCTTACGCCGACGAACCAGGCTAAAGAACAAAACCGACGCCTACGGAACAACCTCGTCTCCAACGGGAAACTCCTCTGAACAAGACAAACATTACAAGACAAACTTAGACTCAAAATGAACCATATATACGCTTGGCATATGCATATGAATGCAAATGATGCATTGCATTTCATATAAATTCCACACTTAGGCATATCGGAGCAAATATCGAAATATCACATAATTAATACAAGAAACAAACTCATCATACGCCAAATAAATTCATATTAATTCATATAAGAGCATACCACGAGCATTCATTAATTTAAAGATGATATAAGAGACAACGAATGCATAGAAAGTGAAATAAAGCATCACTTAAGGCATACAAATTCATATCATGTCATAAGTCACATATTTCACGTCAAATAACTTCATAACATGCATAACATATCATACCCCATATTAGGAAGATATTTTCATATCATATCACTACTAGAAATCTGTCATATAGCAACGGAAATTTAGCAACGGAAATTATTCATTGCTATTTAGCAACGGATATAGCAACGAAAAAAAAAATCGTGGCAAAATGCTTTAGCAACGGAATTTTCGTTGCTAAATCCGTTGCTATATATGAAAAAAAATAGCAACGGATTTTTCGTTGCTAAAATTAAATAATACAAAAAATAAATAAATTGGTATATATAACAACGGAAATTTCGTTGCTATTTAAATAAAAACCTAATAAAAAATATTATAATATTTATAAATATTTGCAACGAAAAATCCGTTGCTATATGAAAGAAAAAATAAATAAATAAAAATATATAAATATAAAAAATATTAGCAAAGAAAAATCCGTTGCAACGGATTTTTCTTTGCTAATATTTTTTATATTTATATATTTTTATTTATTTATTTTTTCTTTCATATAGCAACGGATTTTTCGTTGCTATATGGAAGAAAAAAAGAAATAAAAATGAACAAATATTTAAAATATTAGCAACGGAAAATCTGTTGCTATTTAGCAACGGATTTTTCATTGCTATAAGGAAGAAAAAAAAAGAAATAAAAATAAATAAATATAAAAAAAATTAACAACGGAAAATTCGTTGCTATAAACATATGATTAAAAAAATTAATAAAATATTTATAATTTATTAACGGATTTTTCGTTGCTATATGGAATAAAAATAAATGAATAACAAAAAATAGAGTAAATTACATTTTTGGTCCCATAGGATTGCGACGTTTTCAATTTTGGTCCCATTCTTTTAGAATTAGATAAAAATAGTCCTTTTGGTTTCATTTTGTTACATTTTTTGTCCAAACCGTTAAATTTTGGACGGAACCGTTAAGTATATTTAAAAGTCAAATAAAATTTCGTTCAAACAAAACATCATTGGATTGTATCCAAGTTGGTTGGATGCTTTTTTTTTTTTTTTTTCATGAGGTCCTGGGTTCAATCCCAGGCTCTCCCTTTTTTATATATGTATATATATATTTATTATATAATATATACATGTATAAAATACATATTATATATTATATATTATTATTACTATAATATTATATAATATTTACTATATTGATATTATATATATTGTATATATATATATATATATATATATATTTGTATTAAATATTATATATCAATATATATAATATATAGACATATATATCTTATATCTTAAATATTAAATAATAATTAATATTATATGTTTATATATAATATATTTACATATATATAATATGTGTTTATAATATACATTATAAATCATTAAAAGATGTGCATAACACAATAATTCCTTAAAATTCACATATATAACGCTCAAAATTCACATATAAATACTTCAATATTAAGAGAGAAGTTTTTCATTTAACATGTAACGGTTGCATAATACAATAATTTCTTAATATTTAGATTTAATTCTACAAATTTTAATATAAATTCATTATATTAAAAGAAAACTTCTTAATTTAACATCTAACGGTTGCGAAACACAATAATTCCTCAATGTGTAGATATAATTCTATAAATTCAAATATAAATGTTTCATATTAAGAAAATAATTCTTTATATTAAGTTATTCAACTATGATTGCTAAATAATACAATAGTTCCTCAAAATGCAGATATTGTTCTACAGATGTATAAGTTAATACTTCATATTGACATTAAATTAGTTCTTTATTCAACTACCAACTAAATCTAATTATTTAATTATGTAAACTTTCATCTTTTTTTATATGTCATAGAAAGTTATACTTAAGTTGATATACATTACTATTATATATATACATGTATATACATGCTTGGGGTTTATATAGAATTTAACACAATAATTCTTAAATATTTAGATATAATTCTACAAATTCAAATATAAATTTTTCATATTAAGAAAAAAATTCTTTATATTAAGTTATTCAACTACATGTATATACATGCTTGGGGTTTACATGTATATACATGCTTGGGGCTCATCTCGTGTGGGCTCGTGTGGGGCTCGGCTCGGTTAGGTGGGGTGATTCGGGCCCCGCAAATCAATTTTTAATTTATTAATTTGAATTATTAGTTTTTGCGACGGATTTTGCAACGGAAATTCCGTTGCAAAAAGGCAAAAAATTAATTAATTATTGGTTAGTTTGCAAAGGAAAATTCGTTGCTAAATCTGTTGCTAAAAAAACTGTTGCTAAAACCGTTGCTAATTTTCGTGGGTAGTAATTCGTTACTAAATCCGTTGCTATAAGTTCGTTGCTAATTCCGTTGCTAATTTCCGTTGCTAATAATTCGTTGCTAAATCCGTTGCTACAGATTAGCCACGAGGGTTATAGCAACGGAAAATTTTCGTTGCTAAATTCGTTGCTAAGTCGAAATTCGTTGCTAATAGGGCCAAAATCCGTTGCTATAGGGCGTTTTTCTAGTAGTGTATAAGAGCAAAGAAGAATCATTCAAGGCACATAAACGATGCATGAAGTCATATACGCATGTTAAGGTAGCATATTACACGTATGGAGTCATAAATCGAACACGAGCACGTAAAACACGCCCTAAATTCACAACATAACACCTAACACATATTTGACATGTTAACATATCAATTATATCATATATTAATCATATAAGAGCAAGGAAGGACAAGCAAAGCACGAATAAACCGAAAAACAACCGACAAAAACAACACAACTCGAAACTGGGCCAAAATGGGGTCACAGCCGCTACCAAAAATGAACTGAAAACGGTCGGGGCCGCTACCATGGTCGCGACTGAACTGGTCACGATCGCGGCCGCGACCAGTTACGCAACAGCAGGAAAACAGGGGGAAAAAGGGCAAAAACTCAACCAAAACTCATCCTAAATCATTCTAACATGCGAGGGAAGGATCATACAACAATTATACATCAAATTCAGTTCATATAACATGCAAAAATCGAACCAAACATGCAAGGGATGGAAGAGAAGGCATCAAACATTCATGTTCTTCATTTTCATATAAAAGGCATTAATTGAATCCTTCATTAAATGCAACTACCAACTGAAATGGGTTCATAAAGTTGATAATGGATGTCATAAGGTCATAAATGATGCATCAAACTAACAAGAATCATGAGTTTTCATGCCAAATTCATCAAATCTCCACAAACCCTTACTATTCATCATATAATCCATAACTCAATCAATTCTCCATGGATTTCAGCAAATAAGGAGTTCAAAGAAATAGGAAAGGATGGAGAATACAATCATGGACTTACCTTTCAAATTTGAGGTGAATCCAACGTGTATGGAGCAAGAACTTGCAAAATAAATAGTGATTTCTCCCTTTTTCCTTCTCTCTCGGGATGAACTGCTGCTTTTCCTTCTTTTTCTTCCCTTGGACCGAAATGAGGAGCAAATATGTTGAAATAGGGTTAATTTAGGGTCAAATTGGTTCAAGTATGGGGCGATTCGGATAAGAAACGGGTCGGTTATAATTAAAATGGGCAAACATGGCAAAGCTGTCAAACGGGTCGTGTTTCGGGCGAAATTCGGAGGATCAAACGGGCTTAGAAAAATATTAATCTAGGTTCCTTGGTTTCCTTTCTTTGTCACGAGTCCGGCGCCTCTTCCGGAATTTGAATCCGAATTCCCGAGCTCAAGTTATGCCTTCCGGAACCCAAGGCGAGCTAAAACAAGTTAGGCCCTCGAGTCCCTCAAAACTAAAACGGCGTCAAAGCCGTGTCAAACCAACTCACAAATAATAAACGAGCATGCCAATAAATTATAAATCACTTAATTCACTTATGGCAAGTTGTTACGAAAATCGGGGTTAAAGAAGAGTTTAAACGAATTAAAAACGGGTCGAAAAGGTTAAAAAACGATTAAAAACTTAAACGTAAAGCATATAACAAATAATCAAATATTCAAATAAATCATATAATCGCATAATAAATAATTAAATGCTCACTTAGCACACTCGTGACGTCGTACCTGAAAGGCCGAAAAGTTGGGATGTTACACGAACAGCTACCGGCCGCCACCTGAACACCGCCTCCGGTGGTCAGAAAAATCACCGGAAGCACAGAAACATGCGCCTCGGCCTGCTTGACAAAAGCCCTCAACCAATTTCAGAAAATACCAAACACACCGGATTTCATTGATGAAAAACCGAACTAAATCCCTAGAACAAAAACTAAAATTAAACGTAAACCGTAAAACGAAAACGAAATCTAAACATACCGTTGGAAAGCCCCGTAACGAGGCCTTCAAAAGCCCCTAGCCAAAAGCCAGAAAAAGTCACCGGAAAACTGACCGTCGGTTCACAGACGGTCCGCCACCGGTCCGCCACCAACAGTCGGTTCTTAAACTACCACCAACGTGAAAAGCTTGGCCTCGTCGAGTAGAGTAATTCTTGTGAAGGGCCCGTCACCAAAAACCCACCTGAAAAGGCCGAACCGCCGCCTCTATGCTCCGTCGTTGCTTCTCGCCGGAAAACCCTATCTCCGCCACGATTCGGACAAAAAGGAGGCCGGAAATGAGTTTAGGAGGATCAAAAACGTCAGGAACCGTTGAAGTCCATCGGAGAAGGTCGCCGGAATGACGAGTTTCGTCGAGCTACAGTAGCGTCATCGCCCCCTGCAAGCCCCAATTGAAAACCTGAAGATAAAACATTAAAGGGAAAGAGAAATAAATTTTCAAAGTGTTTGAAAATAGCCAAGGAATTTATTTTAAGAAAATAAATTGAAATTCCAAAGTGTTGGAAATGCAAGAAATTTTATTTTGGAGAAAATAATTTAAAAATATATATATGCTGACGTGGTAGTGGATGACGTGTCAACCGACATGTCAGGCCACGTCAGCGTCTGAGGGTGAGGTGGCGCTGACTCAGCGCCAGCACAGTGCCACGCGTGTAACAGAATCCCCAGAGGGCTGCGTGTGTTACACACTCGCCACCTTCAGGTGGCGTGTGAGGGCGCATGAGGTGGAATTCCAGCGAGTGGCAGGCGGCGTTGGACTTGTGGTGATGAGAGCTACAATGTAGTCACTTCAGAATTTGCATCCAAGTTGCACACGCAAGTGGGATGTGAAATTACTATTTTACCCATGGTTTTTCCCCTATAAATAGGGGCCTTGGCACTTCTTTTTTTTTTTCATACAACTTTGGGAGAGGTTTTGGCTGAGTTCTTGGCTTTGAAACCATATCCCTTTCTCCTGATTAATTCCTTATTATTTTGGAATTAATTTTAATTAGGTGTTTATATATTTAATATATAAAACACTTAATTTTGGGAGATTAAACACTAAAAAGGGTTTTCTAGTTTAAAGTTTTATATTCTCTAGTATTTAGAGAAATGTTTTTGGAGCCCACACTCCGAGGGTTTCTCTGGGGATATTATAGGGAAACTCTGCCGGTTTCACGAGGAGATCGGGTATCGGATGTAACACCCCAAACGGAGCATGCCACATCCCCCACACTGTGACCCAGACCCAGTCATGAAATGGAAGTTCATGCCCGAATCCGAATCAGAGCGAACGGGAGACAAACACACACGCTCTGCTAGGCGGATCTAACTCGACAGACTCAGAGCGCGGAAGTAATTCAAACATTCAAAACAAGATAGCGGAAGCATTTAAATCAACATTCAAAACAAGTGACGGGTTCAACTAGCATAGATACCTAATCCCGAATATCAACAAGCATAACAAATGACGGGTTCAACTAGCATAGATACCTAGTCCCGAATATCAGATCAACATAACGTAATAATCATCAAGTGCCACAAAGGGGCCGAATACGAGTGCCACGCAGGGCTACAGAAAAGTAAACTATAACCTCAAGTCTACAAGTCAAAACATAAGTAAAGTGTATGAAAGACAAATGCAACTAGAAAGGCTAGACCAACGAAGTGCAACTCAAAGGACTCACTCCCGCCTAGAAACGCCAACAGACCTGCAACTAAAAGTGTAAATGAGGGGTCAGTCAACTTAACCGAGTCAGGGGGCTAACGCACACTCACAATATATATATAAAGAGCATAGCACAGAATAAAAGGAGGGAATCGTGAACCGCAGATAGGTGTTGCATACCAAAGACATTTCCAAAGTACCCAAAAGATAGATATCTATGTTTTAGAAAACATTTCAGAAACTCTATCTCGATTCATGATTCCCAGATATAATAGATCATATGCTCGGCGAGTACAAACTTCCCAACCTTTACTCCTCAGAACATAACTCAAAATCAATCCATCCGCTTCACCAGTGATGGAGGAGATGTGCTGTCCCCAAACCATCTATAATAAACCGTCTAAAATAGACTCACCCTCAAGGGGTAGCGAACCCACAAGAGTCCTCCCCGGCCCTAGCCGAAGGCTCAAGATACCACACCTTCCCTACAGCACGGGTGGCGTGAGGATATCTCAAATGGAACTACACACAGACTGATCCCTGACGGTCCTATACCGTTCCGGGGCTGTCTATCCCATAGCTCCTTGGATCCACAACAGAGCATATCATAACATAACATACGCCAATCTTTCATGGCCATCTCGCTACATAATCAAAACACAACTGTTTTTCCAAAATAGCTTACATATGCCTCAAAAACTAGTTTATATATTTTTATCCCTACGCGATGGAACTTTAAGCCTCATGACCTCCACCCACGCAGGACGCACGCAAAATCATAAACATATCATATCCAACAAATACGTATTTATAGTAGGGTATACTCGCATGCAAGGGTCGAAATCAGCATGTAAAGGCCATAGGTCACATAACTATACAAAATCCTAAACCTCACCTCGTGGTAGTAGAGTCTGAGAGTGTGAAGGGCCAAACACTCTAAACCTCGGGCTCACCGGCACCACCAAACTCTGTGACAAGATATACAAAAGCCCAAACTTAGACTCTACATGAACCAAGTAAGACGCACGGCGTACAAAGTATGAATGACATTCGAAATGGAATGATGTTTATCAAATTAGTCACAAGGGATAATTCAAATATTCAAGTAAATCATGCAAGTAAGGAAGTATAAAGGTTCAGAGATGCATTCCAAGTCATATCGGAGCATACAAGTCAAGTAGCAACTCAAACGAATCAAATACGCACGAAAAAGCAAGTAGAAAGGGTCACAGATGCATGGGAACGGCCATTCCCATGCACAACATGGCATGGGAACGGTCCTTCCCACGCCAAGGCCTAGCGAGACTGGCCGTTCCCAGTCCAAGCACACATGGGAACGGTCGTTCCCATGTTCGGCGGCCAAAAACCAAACCCTAGCCCGGAAGGGGTGTTCCGGGCTTAAAGCACAAACGGCAACGACCGTTCCGGTCATAGATCTGGAACAGAAACTTGACAGTTTCTGGAAGAAGAAGGGGAACACCAAAAATCATCAATCCAACCCAAAATCCACCATAAAATATCACGAAATTCAGGTATAACATCATATAAATCATGCTTAGCATCAAAACATCAATTAATTCAAGTTTAAGAAGGTTTTTGCCCAAAATCTCAAACACCCATTTTCATGAATTTCAAGCTTAAACATGAAGGTATGAATTCCTAGTCTTCTATACACGAATTTCCAGCAACTAAGACACATAAGGAGCATTCAAATCATCAAGGCTTGCTTAAGGAATTCAAGATCTCATCATTCAAGTTCATACTAACAATTTCATGCTCCAATCCTAGAATAGAAAGGAAATAGAACGAAAGGTGGTTCAAGTCTTGATCTTCTCTTGAAGTTTCTCCATGATTGTCTTTGAGGCTAACTTGTGTGGTTTGAAATGAAATGAAAAGGGATAAAGCTATTTATATGGTGGCTAATAGTTTTAGGTCAAGGTTAGGGTTTCCAAGATATAATATGAGGCTAAAGGCTTAAATAGGATTTGGGCTCAAATAAATGACTTTCGGCCCAATAAGTCAAAATTAAAAGGTTTAAGGTCTAAACGGTTTCCGAAAATATAAAGTAAATTCCGTTGGACACGAATCACCGAATCAAGTCCAATGGTGGTGTCGGAATTCGAATTCGAATTCCCGAGCTCATATTGGTCCCGAATGACCCAAACTCACCTAACTCAAGTTAGGCCCAAACACATTAATAGGTTCAAGTCCTATTTAAATCCAACTCCAACAATTAATTTAAATTCATCCAAGTTCCATTCTCAAGTTGTCATACAAGAATTCATATTTTACCATTTTGGATTTTAGTCAATTAAGTCACATTTTCAATCAAAGTTGGAATTAAACTCATAAAAAGGGAATTAAATCACATAAGTTTGTAAGGTAAACTCTCTCGTGACGCATACCTATACGATCTATCGGACGGGGCATCACAACCTCCCCCCCCCCTTAGGAGTACCTGCCCTCAGGTTCGCTGCTTGAAATAACTCCGGATACAACTTCCTCATCTTCTCCTCAGTCTCCTAAGTCGATTCCTCAGATTTCTGATCTCTCCATAACACTCTGACCAAGGGAATCTTCTTGTTTCTCAACACTTGTACTTTCCAATCCTGAATCTCAACCGGGTGCCTCACAATCATCAAATCGGACTCAAGCTGTACCTCTTCAACCGGTAAAACCGTCGACTCATCGGGGTAGTTCTTTCGAAGCTGTGAAACGTGGAACACATTATGAATCCCAGTCAAACTCGGCGGTAGGTGCAACCTATACGCCACCTCTCCAATCCTCTCCAGAAACTCAAACGGTCCAATATATCGAGGGCTAACCTTCCCACCTCTACCAATACGAGAAAAGCCCTTCCTAGGAGATGCCTTCAAGAAGACACGATCTCCGACCTCAAACTCGAGGGGCCTTCTCCTCTTATCCGCATAACTCTTCTGCCTATCCTGAGCTGCTTTCATTCTCTGCTGAATCAACTTAACCTTCTCAACCATCTTCTCAATCTTAGACGAGGACTTAGCTCTCATGAGCTTACCCTCCTTAGTCCATCGCCAATCCTCAATATCCCAATATAATGGCGACCTACACTTCCTCCCATAGAGTGCCTCGTAAGGGACCATACCAATCGAAGCCTGGTAATTGTTGTTGTTAGAGAACTCAACCAAGGTCAAATGCTTATCCCATTTATCCTTAAAATCCAATGCACATGCCCTTAACATATCCTCGAGATACTTAATCAGCCGCTCTAATTGTCCATCAGTCTGAGGATGTGATGCGGTACTAAACTTAAGCTTTGTACCCAAGCACTTCTGAAGGTCCTGCCAAAAACTAGCTGTAAACCGAGGATCCCGATTTGACACGATGCTAGCCGGAACTCCATGTAGTCTCACTATCTCATTACAATACAATTCAGCCAAGCAGACTTAGTCAAACGGTCTATCACTACCCAAATCCCGTCGAATCCTCTCCTAGACCTCGGCAGGCCAGACAGAAAGTCCATAGTCACCTGCTCCCACTTCCACTCCGGTATCGGAAGTGGTTGGAGAGTACCTCCCTGTTTTTTATGTTCTACCTTAACCATCTAGTATATCAGACATCGCTTCACAAAGAATGCGACATCCCTCTTCATGCCACTCCACCAATACAACTCTTTCAAGTCCCGGTACATCTTCGTACCTCCTGGGTGAATGGAATAACCGGAGCGGTGCGCCTCCTCAAGTATTACCCTCTTGAGCTGGTTAGGCACACACACTCTTGCCTTGAGCCTGAACATACCGGAAACATCAAACCCAAACTTAGTCTCTGGATCATCTCTAGAACGAGCAACCAATCTCTGAATCTCGGGATCCGTAGACTGAGTCTCCAACAATCATTGCTTCAAATCAGGCTGAACCGTGATGTTGGCTAACCTAGCCACCGAAACCATAACAGTTGAACTCTACTCAGAAAACCCAGCCACTAAACTCGAAATACTGACTTTCCTGCTCAACACGTCGGAAACCATATTTGCCTTACCCGGATGGTACTGAATCGTTCAATCGTAGTCCTCTAAGAACTCAACCCATCTCCTCTGTCTCAAGTTAAGTTCTTTTTGCGTGAACAAGTACTGAAGACTCTTATGATCCGAGAACACTTCAAACGTAGCACCATAGAGATAGTGGCGCCACTTAGACAGCACAAACACGACTGCTGCAAGCTCTAGATCATGGGTGGGGTAATTCTGCTCATGCACCTTCAACTTCCTAGAGGCATAAGCTACAACCCGACCATTCTGCATCAACACACAACCCAGTCCTTTCTTAGAAGCATCTGCATAAACCGCATAACCCTCAACCCCTTCGGGTAGGGTAAGAACCGGTGTTGTAGTCAACGTTTCCTTTAAAGTCTGAAAACTCATCTCACAACTATCATCCCATTCAAACTTGGTTTCCTTTTTAGTCAACTTAGTTAACGGGGCTGCAATCTTAGAGAAATCCATCACAAATCTTCTATAATAACCTACCAAGCCCAGAAAACTCCGTATCTCAGAGGCCTTTCTAGGCCTCTCCCAATGTAACACCGTTTCAATGTTATAGGGGTCGACCTCAATTCCATCGCCTGAGATGATATGACCCAGGAAAGTGACTCGATCAATCCAAGACTCGCACTTACTGAACTTAGCATACAACTTGTGCTCTCTGAGTGTTTCCAACACAATCCGGAGATGCTGAGCATGCTCCTCAACCGATCTCGAATACACCAAGATGTCGTCTATAAAGATCACCACGAACTTATCAAGGAACGGTCTAAACACTCGGTGCATCATATCTATAAATACCGCAGGAGCATTCGTCAACCCAAATGGCATAACCACAAACTCAAAGTGTCCATATCTCGTGTTAAATCCAGTCTTAGAGATATCCTCCTCTCTGATCCTCTACTGATAGTATCCCTGCCTCAAATCCAACTTGGAGTACACTCTCGAACCCTGCAAACTATCAAACAACTCCTCAATATGGGGTAATGGATACTTGTTCTTAACTGTCATCCTGTTCTGCTCACGATAGTCTATACACATTCTCAACGTCACATCTTTCTTCTTAACAAACAGGACGGGAGCACCCCACGGAGAAGTGCTCGGACGAATGTATCCGCTGACCAGAAGCTCATCCAACTGCTTCTTCAGTTCCTTTAACTCGGTAGGAGCCATCCTGTAGGGGGTCTTCGAATAAGGCTCAGCTCCGGGATAGAGGTCCACTACAAACTCGATATCCCTGTCTGGTGGTAAGGACCCCAAACTCTCCGGGAACACATCCAGATACTCCCGTACGACCTCCGTCTCCTCAAGCTTGACCTGGTCCTTGGGTTTGTTCAGAAGGTAAGCAACGAAACCTGTAGCACGGTCCCGGAATAGCTTACTAGCCTCAACAAAAGATATAAACCGGCTGGATCCCAAACTCTCCCCCGAAAACACCGCAGAATCAAAAGAAATCCTCTTCAAATGGCAATCCATAACTGCACCATGTCGGGAAAGTCAATCCATCCCAAGAAGCACCTTAAACCTCCCCATCGGCATCACAATCAGATCAGCAGGAAAAACTCGACCCTCAAAACTCATAGGACACTCACGAAACACTTTGTCCGTCTCCAAGCTCCCCCCCAAGGGAGAACACACCACAAACACACGCGCAGATATCTCAGCAAGCAAAGGCAAAGAAGCAACAATATCCCAGGCAATAAAAGAATGAGTAACCCCGGGATCAAACAATGCATGTAATGATATGCCACGAATATGTATTGTACCTTCCACTATAGCACTCTGATCAATCTTTGCTGCCTCCTCCTCGCCATCCAGAGCATAAGCACGAGCCTGAACTACCGGCCTCTTCTTCGGACAAGCATCCTGTAACAGCCCAAAACAGGGCCTGGATGAAAACAGTAAGTTAAGGCAGTGGTAAAGCGTTTATAGACCGTGATCCAACTTTTTGAATCATCGTGCATTGCATTCTTACATGAACTTTGTGCTCGTATATGATCTGACATGCTTTAAGGGGGAATTCTTGACCTTTGATTCAGTTTACTATTCATAACCCGAGCCTACCTTGTTCATATTGCTACTCGAACCCTAGAGGTTCATCACACATGTTTCCCAATTGTTTGAACTGGTTTCCCGAACTCAGAAAGTCTTTCTTGAGCCATAAGGGTATTTTTGGAACTTACCGACCAAAGTTACTATTCATCAAAAAATGAGCTTTTTATTCTGATACCTTTTTCAACCCAAGTTACAGTTGAATCGATCCTTGAATCGAGACGAGTCTTTTGAAATCATTCTTGGCTTGGAAGTCCATTCCGGAACTTTGTTTTATTGAAAACGTTTTTGAAAACCCTAGTTTACTATTCCTTTTACGAACAGTTTCATTCGGAAAATGTTTTCTCTTCGGATTTGCACTACTTGAGCTATTTCAAGATTTTTGAGATGTTTTACAACTCTTGATTCAAACCCTAGCTTAAAATTTTGAAGCGTACGTTCGTACGTGAGAATTCACTATTCATCCTACGTTTTCAACTTTTTAACGGTAAAACGTTTTATAGTCGATTTTGGACTCAAAACGCTTCTCGATTTATTTCTTGAATTTTGGAAGCAATCCGGACTTGAAAATCATTCTAGAAAGTCGTTTTTCACTCATGTCGAGTTTCGAGCTCAAAACTTTTATTCACTAAAACTAATGTATCTTTCAAACGGTAAATCCGATTTCGACGAATGAATATGCGTTTCGAAGCTAATTTTCTTGCCGTCGGAATGGTTAAACTTCCAGCCACTTATCCTCGAGCCTTGGGGGATGAAATTACAGAAATACCCCCAGCAGCCCATTTTTAGCTTCAACATCCCTAAAGCTTCTAGAAGATACAAGTGGATGAGCTCTTGTTTTGCTCTCCTACCCTTAAGCCCTCTCTAATTGCAAGGTGAGGGGCTTCCCAACACCTATATATACCCCTCTCATGGCATTTGAATCCTTGCTCAAAGTCTTGTGTTAACAAGCACTCCTCTCTCCCTCCTTTCCCCTCTTGCCGTCGGCATCCCCTCCCCTTGTAGCTAGGTTAGTTTGTTTTGTTTATGTTATGTTAGTTTAGTTTATGTTTTTATGTTATGGTATGTTTATATTATGTTTAGGTTGGGTCTTGGGGTCTTCCCTAAGCCATATAGGATTTTATTTTATGCATTTATTATATAGTTTTCATGATATGTTTGTGTAGTTGTTTATATGTTTTAATTGTTTAGTATATGCTTGAATATGTTATGAATTGCTCTAGTATATGCTATGATCATGTGATATGCTTGTTATATTATGAGAATTGATGCATGATTATGGAATTTGAATTATGTTCATGCATGTTGGCTAATGGAATAGTGATTTACAATTTATTATGTCACAACTTGTTACATGTTGATATGGAATTAAATTGTTACATGTTACATGCCTAAAGGTTTATGATATATGATATGATATGATATGATATATGTTGTGACATGTTGTCACATTGTTATATGATTCTTGAATTGAATTGAGCTTATGGTATGAGATGGATTAATGGATTAGTGCCTTGATTATGTTATACACTTTAATGGTGTCACATGTTATAACCTAAGATAGAATAGTGTTTCATAACTTGATCTTATGCCTTAATTGGATCTCTTAACTATAGGTTATACCTTTAACCTAAATCACATTTGATTATATTAACATGAACTTGAAACTATAGGTTATAATCAAGATCATAATTTAATTAGGGTGTGTGTGTGTGTGCATGCCGTGTGTGTGTGTGTGTTCGTGTATGGTGTGTGTGTGTACCGTGTGTGTGTGGGTGTGTGTATAGTAAGGGTTTGACCCGACCCTTTGACCCGACATGTGAATAGTAACTGGTGAATAGTAATCGTGAATAGTAATCTTGAATAGTACTTTTGAATAGTGCTTTTGAATAGTAAAAATGAATTAAAACTTGTGCTTTCTCTATAGATATTTGCACCTAGGGTTTCCATATCCAGGGTCTAAAATGGGTTTTAAAAATGTGTTTTCTTTCGTGGACTTGTTTCTTTACCTAAGGTTTGCGATAGGATTCATAATTTGACTAAAGCTTACTCGGTTATAGTAAGATCATAGTCTAACGTTAAGAGTAACTCACTTTGACGTATTCCTTTGTGTGTTACCTTTCTTGAATACCTTAAATGGTATTACTCTCTTGTGTTACATGTTCCTTGTTCATTTGTTTCTTGCATTTCATATGCATCTTGGTTAGTAGTGGGTCTTAGTTCTTAAGCTCACTCTAGTACGCCACCTACAGGAGTTAAAGTTGAGCACTGGGATCCCCAGGGCACCGCATAATCTGTCTACCTACCTTTTGTTACTATTAGGTGAGGTGAAGTTATAAACGTTTTCCAACTGGAACCACGATTATACTATCGTATCATATGTTTTGAAATTCAAAGATAAACCTTGTTTTGAACTATCCCTTTTATCGGGACATTCTCTTGAAATGATCATTCATACTTTAATAGTATACATTGATCAACAGTACATGTTTTCCAAAGTTCTGCATTCTTGTTCAAAGACAGTTACATGTTTGCATATGTTTTCAAAGTACAGACAGAATCACATGTTTTCAGACAGAATCATATGTTTTACAGACAGCATCATATGTTACAGTTACAGTTTCACATGTTATAGTTAGCATACTGGAGTGTTACTCTGGTCACTGCTAATCTTAAATGGAAGCATACAGTTTACAGTTTGGGCCCGGCGGTTATGTGTGGAGGTGATGCTCGGGAGGTGAGCGCCAACGACATCACCAATACCGGCTGCCACACTTAGACTATTGACACCGACTTTTAACAGGAGGTTTGTTAAGTCAGGACAATTTGTCTGGGAACGGACAGCAAATCTGTTCCCATTACATGTTTACAGGTCGCCTAGGGCTAGCTACCCGAAGTGACAACCGGTGGAGGATGGTGCATGTTTGTATGCGTTGGTAAAAGTTGTTGTTGACCTTGGTCCGATAGTCTACTATGTGCGGAGTTATTGTTGACCTTGGTCCGATGCTCTACTATATGTGGGGTTATTGTTGATCTTGGTCCGATACTCTACTAAACGTGGAATTATCGTTGATCCTGGTCCGACACTCTACCGAATCATGTTTTCTAGAGTAAGGATGGAGGAGCCTAGCTTGCGGGCAAAATTCTGTTTCATAAAGGATGGTTCATATCTGGAAAAGTTCACTTTACCCTTATCCCGTTTTATGAAAGAACTATGAACCATCAACAGCATATGTGTGCGCGTGTGATAGCATTCATGAAAATGTTTTATAACGTGCATTCTTTTACAGCATCGCATTCAAAGAGTTTTATCAATCGAACTTGTTTCAAGTTCTTCTTTAAAGCATTGCATTTAACAGTTTCGAACTTTACTTCAAGTTCTTTAATTCAGAACTTTCTTTAAAGTATTCCCTCGCTTAGTCCTTTTGACTAATACCTCTCCCGTTTTCTTGCCTCGTGGTTTCAGGTCTTGCAGCCACAGTCTAGAGGTATCTTGAAGCTCTAGATTGTCATTTTTGTTTCAGTCAGGACTTAGTATTACTTCCTCTTTTGTGTCCTGCATATGTTTTATGGCTGCATCACTTTATGTTTCTGTATATGTTTTTGAATACTTGAGTATCTTCGTTATACTCTTTCTGCTACTCTGTTACCGATATTTTAAACTTTGCTGTATCGGTACTTATATGTGAATCTGTTATATGTTCTGATATGCCGAGTCTCTCTTACACGATCAATATGTTCTTGCTTGTTACATGCCATCACGCACATGTTTTGAAAAGTTTTAAAATACTCTGATTTTCCGCTGCATAGCCACATCGTTGTACATGTATAGTTCTGATAGATAGCCGTTCGCTGGAGTATTTCTTGAGTGATGGCTCACACCATTATTTGAGAGGTGCTTCAGTGCGGGGGTTAAGACGCCGCTCTCCTCTTGTTCTGGTACGGGTGGGGGCGTTACAGCCCTGAGGTGGTATCAGAGTATCGGGTTAAGTAAGAAGAGACTTAACCTAGATTGCTCTCATGTTGCATCATGGATTGTTCACGCATTGCATCCAGGATCATTCTCATATTGCATCGAGACGGGATATTTGGGGATTGCATGGTTCTGTTATCTGGATTTCATATATGTGGTATCTTCTGTATAGCTATGGCAGTTCAGCCACACCAGGATCCTAATCAGCAGATGGATGAGGCTTTCTTTGAGCAGTTTGAGGCCCCGCATACTGTGGCAGTTTCTCGCCGTGGAGGCACTCGTTTCTACACCTGGCGTAGGTCTAGGAACAGTGGCAGACCTGGGTATTCCTATCCTAACAGAGTTGTGTACTATCTCGAGTCTGAGAGAGATGGTTACTTTCAGGAGTATCAGAGGACCCGTGAGGTCAGGTTGGAGTCTCTGCGCTATCAGGATCAGTCACTGCAGTACCAGATTGACAGGGACATCGCTCGTGAGCATGCTGCAGAGATGACTCATATTGCTGATCAGAGGGCTGCTCGTATTGCTGAGCTGGAGACAGATCTTATGCAGATGACTATCGATCGCGATACCTCTATGGAGCGTCACCAGCACTACCGTGCCCGTGTGAGAGCTCGCCTGTATGATACCTATCACTTATCCGATGAGCAGGCAGTTGAGGAGGTCGAGGGTCAGGATGTCAGTCAGGCTTTTCAGGAGCCCGAGCCTATGCAGGAGCAGTCTGATGGAGGCGATGGAGGGTCTGATGATGATGATGATGGCGGAGATGATCCAGCAGGACACGGACAGGGTGAGGTCGTTGCCGTTTCTGATGACACCACCAGGGGTTCTTTGGACCACAGTTATCAGGGTTGATTGCTGATGGGAGATTTTTGTATATAGTACTGATGTATATATGTCTATCTATGGATGGCGGATGTATAGCCGGGACAGTTCAGGACTGACTTTTGGATGAGGGGATGTATAGCTCTGGTAGATGATCCCCGACTTTTGGCACCACGGATGACGGTTCAGATGACTTGGTACCTACTAGGTTATTTTCAGCAGGGTTGGACGGATTGGTAAGGCCTGTAAGGGAGTCAACTGGATAGTATCGGGTCCTCCCCATTTTTTTTGAATTAATACTGTTAACATGTGGCCTGTAGTAAATTTTACCAAACCTTGCACAGTTATAACACTTTCGGCTTTATGTTGAATATCTGTTTACTACTTTCCATAACTGTCATTGCATGAGTCTTAGAGTTGCTTCAAGATACCATTAGGACCGTTGATAGGATCATGCCATTTCATTTATTGTTAGCATGCTATTATTCTTGATATGTTGGATACGCTTCTGGATATGTTGATCATGCTTCTGATCATGCTACAGTTCTTGTTAATATGACAGTACACGTTCTGTTCCCGTTTACATGTTGATCATGTTTTGGGATGTGTTATATATGTTTCTGATATGTTGATATGTTACCCGAGCTTCTGTTCACGTTTACATGTTGTCTGACAATTATTTCTGATTATATGATATGTTTAGAGATCTTGAATCTTTGCTGACATGTTGTTATGGGAATGTGTTGTTCTCATACTTATGTGTGACTACGTGAGAATGTGAATACGTGGTTACGGATTCTGTGAATCATTATATGTCATGCATCGAATATATGTATCTGAATGCTTGCGAATTCAGTAACAACATGCCACCAAGAAGAGCACCCCGGAATCGTGTACCACCACTGCCACCCCAAAGAGATGTCACGCCACCCCCTGAAAGAGAAAGAACTCCGGAATTAAGGGATGTGCTACGACAATTTATGAGGGCTTGTGCACCGAGAGATAATCCTCCTAATGAAAGGTCATTGGAGAAGTTTCTGAGGATGAATCCGCCTAAGTTCTATGGAGAACCGAACGACATAAAGGCTGAGAATTGGATTACCAGTCTTGAGAAGATTTTCGAGGCTATGGAGATCTACCCAGAGGATCGTGAACGAGTTCGATATGCTACTTTTCTTATGGAAGGAGCTGCATACAATTGGTGGAAGCACGTTCAGCATATGTGGATTGAGAATAACGTTGAAGGAAGTTGGGATGAGTTTATCAGAGAGTTTCAGCAGAAGTATACGCCTCAAGTGACTCGTGATGCACGAGAGGCTGAGTTTATGAGTCTGGTTCAGGGAACTATGAATGTGATGGAGTATGAAGCTAGGTTTGTGAGGCTGATCAAGTATGCGCCTCATATTCTGAATGATGAGCGTCGCAAGACGAAGAGGTTTATTGATGGACTGAAGCCTGAACTTCGGTTGGCACTTGCATCTTTGGTTATTGAGACCTACAACCAGGTTGTTGATAGAGCGCTAAGGGTTGAAGCTGCACACAAGGAGATCAAGATAACTACTGCCCGTCAAGGACCTTCTAACCCTAAGCCTTATCAAGGTAATAAGCGACCTTCCGGATCTTTTCCCCAAGGAACTGGAAAGAGGCCAATGGTAACACCACAGCGTCAGCAGCAGAATGCTCCACCGAAACAGCAAGCACAGAAGCAGAAAGCGCCACAGCAGTATCAGAAGGCGCCACAACAGCAGAGAGCACCTCAGCCAGGTCCAGAGGAAATTGTTTGCCGATATTGTCGCCGAACGGGACACACTGAGGAGAACTGTCGCAAGAAAGCTGGACAGTGTTTCGCGTGTGGTTCCCCTGAGCACCAGATGGATAGTTGCCCGCACAAGATCAGGAGATTTGGGGTCCAGGATAAAGGAAAAGGAGTGGTGGGTACGATGAACAAACCGGTGGTCAGAGGCAGAGCTTATGCTTTGGATGGTAAGGAGGAGGTTGATCCTTCGTCTATTGTGGAAGGTATTGTGCACATTCTTAACACGCCAGTTAAGGTCTTGTATGACCCTGGCGCTACGCATTCATTTGTTGCTTCTAAATTATGTACGCATTTACAGTTTCCGCTTGAATACTTGCCATATAAATTTGAAGTGAGTTCTCCTTTGGGAACTTGTCTTGTTACGGATCAAGTATATAAACGCTGCCCTATATGTATTGGTACCCGTTGTTACCCGACGGATCTGATTGAGTTACCGATGACAAGATACGATGTTATACTTGGTATGGATTGGTTGTCTAAGTACCGAGCTAAGTTGGATTGTTACAAGAAAGAGATCATCTTGGAAGAAGATGAAAGTGGGACATCAGAAGGGAAAGTTGAGAAGTTATCAGTGATTTCTTCGATGGAAGCTAAGAAGTTGATTCAGAAAGGAGCTAGTGGATTTGTGGCTTATCTTTTGAATAGACCGAAAGATCAACTTAAGATCGAAGAAGTGGAAGTGGTGAACGAGTTCCTAGATGTGTTTCCTGAGCATTTGGATTCGTTACCTCCTGACCGAGAGTTGGAGTTTACGATCGAGACGATATCAGGAGCTGAGCCGTACTCAAAGACACCTTATAGAATGGCTCCAGCTGAATTAGATGAACTGAGAAAGCAATTGGACGAGTTGATTGAGTCTGGATATGTTCGACCGAGCATGTCGCCGTGGGGAGCGCCTGTGCTTTTCGTTAAGAAGAAGGATGGATCATTGCGTTTATGCATTGACTATCGGGAGTTGAACAGGATGACAATCAAGAATAAGTATCCTCTCTGTAACGCCCCGGTTTTTATTTATTAATATCTTATGCCTCAAATAATTTTATAAATTATAATTTATAATATTTTCATGAAATTCATATTAAACTTATAATTTATCTCAAAACTTGAAAATGTTTATTTCGTGAATTAATTACCGAAAATGATTTAATTGTCAACTTGGCCCTATATGTGCATTCTTTTAAATTTAGGGACCCAATTGCATGAAACCTTTGAGGACTCAATTGATCACTTTTCAAACTTGATATCCTTAATTGCTTAACTTAAATAACTTGGAGGGTTTAATTGCAAATATTCATATTTTCCCAAAATATCACGGTATATCATCTCCAAGCTTCTTCAATCATTTTGGCTTCCAAATTCTTCAACATATTTGCTTCCTCTCTCTCTCGATATTAAGAAGAAAAGGAAAGGAAGTGATTTTCATCCATTTCACCAAGAATTTCAAGTATTAATCCAAGTTTGGGAAGCTTGATCATCACCTTCATCCATCTTCTTCCTTTCTTTCATTTCCAAGGTTGGTTGTGCATGAACTCTTGATTCTTGAGCATGTATGATTGAGTTAGGGTTTGGGATTTATATGTTAGATGAGTTAATTGAAGTTGGAAGCATGAATATGTGATTATATCATGAATTATAGCATGATTTATGCATGAATTGGTTGAGAATTGAGCTTGAATGATCAAGTATGATCATGAGTGTGAAATCATGAATTCTTGATGATCTTGTGTGTTTTGAGTGTTTAAGTGTTAGGATACTATTTCTTGAACCTATAGGCATCATATTTCCAGCAAAACATAACTTGGTGGATTGAAAATGGATTTTTGGGTGCTTTGTTATGCTTTCCCGTAGCCATACTCTGTTTTTCTCTGTTCTTCACATTTGCAGAAGCAGGGAACGGCCGTTCCCAGCCTCAAGGCATTGTGGGAACGGGCGTTCCCACCTTTTCAAATAATATGGGCGGCCGAGCATGGGAACGGCCGTTCCCAGTTTGGCCTTGTGCCGGAAGGGCCGTTCCCAGCTTCCGCGCATTTTAAAAGGGGAAATCGTTGGCGCGCTTTTGGGGGTAATGGGAACGACCGTTCCCATTTACAAAAGGAACCCGGAACGGCCGTTCCCACCTGAAATGCAGAACAAAATATTCTGCATAAAATTACATTTTTAGCCCCTCGATCCAACGACTTCTTTGACCCCGAATTGCTGTAATATGTGCTAATATGATGTGAAACAACATGTTATCATACCACATTGTATTTTCGTGGTCATCTCGATACATTTCCGCCGTTCGTCACTTGTTGGGCATTTTAGGTCATGTCTCATGTATAAGTGTCGTGTTTGCACAGGTCACGAGGGTAGGGACGAGGAGCAAGCCCCGTAGGCCGTGCCTACTTGTCTTTGTCGGTATAGGTGAGGTTTCATTGTTAGTTACATAGAACCCGTATACCCCTTATGTGATACTTTGGCCAAAATAGTATTTACGGTTATATTTTCTATAAATCATTGATCATTTCCAAGCCAGGTTCACGCAAGCAAGCAAGCAAGCAAGTCAGGTATTGTTTCATGCATGGTTAGGCGAGTAGCATGACGGATACATTTGGGCCCGAGGGTAGTGACTAGAGCCAACCGGGAAAGCAAGGGCTGACGGGTAACTCTGGCGCTATCCTCACCACACTAGGGGTCACCCCTGAATCCACTAGGAGATTAGTGGAGGAAGGAGCTCCGGGCTTAGGGATTCATGTACCCTCTGCTCAATGAGATTGGATGTTGGGGCCTTGCAATCCCTTCATCAAACCGGAGGGAAAAGGAGACTGGGGACGAGTCCGGCACCACGGATGCGCCTCGGGTTATTACATGATTGTCATTTCATGAATGTGTTATATGAATACACTATCGCACGATCGCACAATAAGGGAATTGCATGATCACCTATTGAATATTAAACAAGCAAGCATGTTCATGTACATTGGGAGTAAGGTTGGAGATCGCCCTCACTCGTCGGGGCCATGTATTGATTGATTGCATGAAACGATACAGTAATTAATATTGGTAGTTGTAATCTCGGGCGAGTCTCTATTATTGTGAACGTATAATGTTTTAATTATAAAACCTTACCCGAGGTTATAACTTGCATGTGATTGCGCTAATATATATTTATGCCCCTCACTCAGTCTTCGGTAGACTGATACTTCACCTTTCAGGTACTTGAGAGCCGGTCGTGCTAGGCGGGAGTCTGGTCCAGTCTTGCATTGTCACGGGTTTAGCAGTACACCATCATGTATATATATTTTACTACGTCTCATGTCATGTCTATTGTTATCACATTTGGAATACTTGATCATGTATAAGAGATGCTAAGGTATTGATAATTAGTTTGGTATCTATATGTATCTATCTGATAAATATGGTACCTATATGTATATATATGAATTAATGCTTCCGCTTTTAATTGTTATGTCGTGATTTTGTATTGTCTTGGGGTTTAGTCCCGCCTAGCTCGTCTTTTCTGTTCTTTGTCACCCGTTCGCTATAGGTTAGTTCATGTACGGATTGCCCATTTCGTATGTGGATCGGCCTATAGTGCGGGGGTGTGGTACCTCCACGTGTCCGGGGTGCTACACTCTCCCTCATATCGAAGAGCTGTTCGATATACTTCAAGGATCGAAGGTCTACTCCAAGTTAGATCTTAGACAAGGGTATTATCAATTGAAGATAAGGGAAGTAGATATTCCGAAGACTGCTTTCAACAGCCGATACGGACATTATGAGTTTGTAGTAATGCCGTTTGGTTTGACGAACGCACCAGCTGCATTCATGGATATGATGCACCGTATATTCAAGCCGTTTCTCGACAAGTTTGTAGTGATATTCATCGACGATATTTTGGTATTTTCGAAGACACCGGAGGAACATGCTGAGCATCTTCGAATCGTGTTACGCACTTTGCTGGATCACAAGCTATATGCGAAGTTCAGTAAATGTGAGTTCTGGCTTGAGAGAGTTACGTTTCTCGGACACATCATATCAGGATCTGGAATCGAAGTAGATCCCTCGAAGATCGAGACGATTATGGATTGGAGGTCACCGAAGAATCCTTCAGAAGTGAGGAGTTTTCTGGGATTAGCTGGTTACTACCGGAGGTTTGTCCAAGATTTCTCGAAGATAGCTACACCTCTCACTAAGTTGACAAAGAAAGAAGGGAAGTTTGAATGGACTGAGAAGTGTGAGCAAAGTTTTCAAAGGTTGAAGGAGATGCTAACAACTGCACCCGTGTTAGCGTTACCAGAAGGAAAAGAAGGTTACACTGTTTACACTGATGCTTCGAAAGAAGGACTAGGAGGAGTTTTGATGCAGAACGGGAAAGTGATTGCGTATGCATCAAGGAAACTCAAAACGCATGAAGTCAACTACCTGACACATGATTTGGAGTTAGCCGCGATAATTTTTGCTCTGGGAAAATGGAGACATTACCTGTATGGAGTTACGTTTGAGATCTTTACTGATCATAAGAGCCTGCGATATCTATTCACTCAGAAGGAGTTGAATATGCGACAGAGGAGATGGATGGAATTTCTGGAAGACTACGATTGCATTATTCAATACCATGCAGGCAAGGCCAATGTTGTAGTCGATGCTCTAAGCAGGAAAGTTCGTTTGGCACAGATTTTTGCCAACCCCGAGACTGATAAAAGAATGAAAGCTGCCCAGGACAGGCAGAAGAGTTATGCTGATCGACGAAGAAGGGATTTGGAATTCGCAGTGGGCGAAAAGGTATTTCTGAAAGCATCGCCAAGAAAAGGGTTTTCCCAAATTGGGAAAGGTGGAAAGTTAAACCCGAGATATGTTGGACCATATGAGATACTAGAGAGAGTCGGACCGACAGCTTATAGATTGGATTTGCCTGTAGGTCTAACAGGAATCCACAATGTATTTCATGTATCTCAGCTTCGCAAGTGTTTCTCGGATGAGACAGAGGTTGTGCAGGTAGAGGAGATACCGTTAGAACCGGATTTGACTTATGTTTTGAAGCCCGCTAAGATTCTTGACAGGAAGTTTCAAGAGCTGAGGAATAGGAAGATTCCTTTGGTTAAAGTCCTTTGGAAGGGACATGGGACAGAAGAGGCAACCTGGGAGACAGAAGAGAAAATGCAGAAACATCACCCTGAGTTGTTTGCAGTTACAGCAGAAGAATCTGAGGACAGATTCTCTTTAAGGAGGGGTGATTGTAACAGCCCAAAACAGGGCCTGGATGAAAACAGTAAGTTAAGGCAGTGGTAAAGCGTTTATAGACCGTGATCCAACTTTTTGAATCATCGTGCATTGCATTCTTACATGAACTTTGTGCTCGTATATGATCTGACATGCTTTAAGGGGGAATTCTTGACCTTTGATTCAGTTTACTATTCATAACCCGAGCCTACCTTGTTATATTGCTACTCGAACCCTAGAGGTTCATCACACATGTTTCCCAATTGTTTGAACTGGTTTCCCGAACTCAGAAAGTCTTTCTTGAGCCATAAGGGTATTTTTGGAACTTACCGACCAAAGTTACTATTCATCAGAAAATGAGCTTTTGATTCTGATACCTTTTTCAACCCAAGTTACAGTCGAATCGATCCTTGAATCGAGACGAGTCTTTTGAAATCATTCTTGGCTTGGAAATCCATTCCGGAACTTTGTTTTATTGAAAACGTTTTTGAAAACCCTAGTTTACTATTCCTTTTACGAACAGTTTCATTCGGAAAATGTTTTCTCTTCGGATTTGCACTACTTGAGCTATTTCAAGATTTTTGAGATGTTTTACAACTCTTGATTCAAACCCTAGCTTGAAATTTTGAAGCGTACGTTCGTACGTGAGAATTCACTATTCATCCTACGTTTTCAACTTTTTAACGGTAAAACGTTTTATAGTCGATTTTGGACTCAAAACGCTTCTCGATTTATTTTTTGAATTTTGGAAGCAATCCGGACTTGAAAATCATTCTAGAAAGTCGTTTTTCACTCATGTCGAGTTTCGAGCTCAAAACTTTTATTCACTAAAACTAATGTATCTTTCAAACGGTAAATCCGATTTCGACGAATGAATATGCGTTTCGAAGCTAATTTTCTTGCCATCGGAATGGTTAAACTTCCAGCCACTTATCCTCAAGCCTTGGGGGATGAAATTACAGAAATACCCCCAGCAGCCCATTTTTAGCTTCAACATCCCTAAAGCTTCTAGAAGATACAAGTGGATGAACTCTTGTTTTGCTCTCCTACCCTTAAGCCCTCTCTAATTGCAAGGTGAGGCGCTTCCCAACACCTATATATACCCCTCTCATGGCATTTGAATCCTTGCTCAAAGTCTTGTGTTAACAAGCACTCCTCTCTCCCTCCTTTCCCCTCTTGCAGTCGGCATCCCCTCCCCTTGTAGCTAGGTTAGTTTGTTTTGTTTATGTTATGTTAGTTTAGTTTATGTTTTTATGTTATGGTATGTTTATATTATGTTTAGGTTGGGTCTTAGGGTCTTCCCTAAGCCATATAGGATTTTATTTTATGCATTTATTATATAGTTTTCATGATATGTTTGTGTAGTTGTTTATATGTTTTAATTGTTTAGTATATGCTTGAATATGTTATGAATTGCTCTAGTATATGCTATGATCATGTGATATGCTTGTTATATTATGAGAATTGATGCATGATTATGGAATTTGAATTATGTTCATGCATGTTGGCTAATGGAATAGTGATTTACAATTTATTATGTCACAACTTGTTACATGTTGATATGGAATTAAATTGTTACATGTTACATGCCTAAAGGTTTATGATATATGATATGATATGATATGATATATGTTGTGACATGTTGTCACATTGTTATATGATTCTTGAATTGAATTGAGCTTATGGTATGAGATGGATTAATGGATTAGTGCCTTGATTATGTTATACACTTTAATGGTGTCACATGTTATAACCTAAGATAGAATAGTGTTTCATAACTTGATCTTATGCCTTCATTGGATCTCTTTACTATAGGTTATACCTTTAGCCTAGATCACATTTGATTATATTAACATGAACTTGAAACTATAGGTTATCATCAAGATCATAATTTAATTAGGGTGTGTGTGTGTGTGCATGCCGTGTGTGTGTGTGTGCATGCCGTGTGTGTGTGTGTGTTCGTGCATGGTGTGTGTGTGTACCGTGTGTGTGTGGGTGTGTGTATAGTAAGGGTTTGACCCGACCCTTTGACCCGACATGTGAATAGTAACCGGTGAATAGTAATCGTGAATAGTAATCTTGAATAGTACTTTTGAATAGTAAAAATGAATTAAAACTTGTGCTTTCTCTATAGACATTTGCACCTAGGGTTTCCATATCCAGGGTCTAAAATGTGTTTTAAAAATGTGTTTTCTTTCGTGGACTTGTTTCTTTACCTAAGGTTTGCGATAGGATTCATAATTTGACTAAAGCTTACTCGGTTATAGTAAGATCATAGTCTAACGTTAAGAGTAACTCACTTTGACGTATTCCTTTGTGTGTTACCTTTCTTGAATACCTTAAATGGTATTACTCTCTTGTGTTACATGTTCCTTGTTCATTTGTTTCTTGCATTTCATATGCATCTTGGTTAGTAGTGGGTCTTAGTTCTTAAGCTCACTCTAGTACGCCACCTACAGGAGTTAAAGTTGAGCACTGGGATCCCCAGGGCACCGCATAATCTGTCTACCTACCTTTTGTTACTATTAGGTGAGGTGAAGTTATAAACGTTTTCCAACTGGAACCACGATTATACTATCGTATCATATGTTTTGAAATTCAAAGCTAAACCTTGTTTTGAACTATCCCTTTTATCGGGACATTCTCTTGAAAGGATCATTCATACTTTAATAGTATACATTGATCAACAGTACATGTTTTCCAAAGTTCTGCATTCTTGTTCAAAGACAGTTACATGTTTGCATATGTTTTCAAAGTACAGACAGAATCACATGTTTTCAGACAGAATCATATGTTTTACACACAGCATCATATGTTACAGTTACAGTTTCACATGTTATAGTTAGCATACTGGAGTGTTACTCTGGTCACTGCTAATCTTAAATGCAAGCATACAGTTTACAGTTTGGGCCCGGCGGTTATGTGTGGAGGTGATGCTCGGGAGGTGAGCGCCAACGACATCACCAATACCGGCCGCCACACTTAGACTATTGACACCGACTTTTAACAGGAGGTTTTTTAAGTCAGGACAATTTGTCTGGGAACGGACAGCAAATCTGTTCCCATTACATGTTTACAGGTCGCCTAGGGCTAGCTACCCGAAGTGACAACCGGTGGAGGATGGTGCATGTTTGTATGCGTTGGTAAGAGTTGTTGTTGACCTTGGTCCGATAGTCTACTATGTGCGGAGTTGTTGTTGACCTTGGTCCGATGCTCTACTATATGTGGGGTTATTGTTGATCTTGGTCCGATACTCTACTAAACGTGGAATTATCGTTGATCCTGGTCCGACACTCTACCAAATCATGTTTTCTGGAGTAAGGATGGAGGAGCCTAGCTTGCGGGCAAAATTCTGTTTCATAAAGGATGGTTCATATCTGGAAAAGTTCACTTTACCCTTATCCCGTTTTATGAAAGAACTATGAACCATCAACAGCATATGTGTGCGCGTGTGATAGCATTCATGAAAATGTTTTATAACGTGCATTCTTTTACAGCATCGCATTCAAAGAGTTTTATCAATCGAACTTGTTTCAAGTTCTTCTTTAAAGCATTGCATTTAACAGTTTCGAACTTTACTTCAAGTTCTTTAATTCAGTACTTTCTTTAAAGTATTCCCTCGCTTAGTCCTTTTGACTAATACCTCTCCCGTTTTCTTGCCTCGTGGTTTCAGGTCTTGCAGCCGCAGTCAAGAGGTATCTTGAAGCTCTAGATTGTCATTTTTGTTTCAGTCAGGACTTAGTATTACTTCCTCTTTTGTGTCCTGCATATGTTTTATGGCTGCATCACTTTATGTTTCTGTATATGTTTTTGAATACTTGAGTATCTTCGTTATACTCTTTCTGCTACTCTGTTACCGATATTTTGAACTCTGCTGTATCGGTACTTATATGTGAATCTGTTATATGTTCTGATATGCCGAGTCTCTCTTACACGATCAATATGTTCTTGCTTGTTACATGCCATCACGCACATGTTTTGAAAAGTTTTAAAATACTCTGATTTTCCGCTGTATAGCCACATCGTTGTACATGTATAGTTCTGATCGATAGCCGTTCGCTGGAGTATTTCTTGAGTGATGGCTCACACCATTATTTGAGAGGTGCTTCAGTGCGGGGGTTGAGACGCCGCTCTCCTCTTGTTCTGGTACGGGTGGGGGCGTTACACATCCCTCTTGTGATCAGTCGAACCGCACACCAAACATCTACCCAAATACCACCAACACCTCTCCGATGGATGAAAGCCCTGACAGTGAGAGCAACGAGTTGGGGCTGGTGTCAGTAATGTTGGGGGTCCTATAGGAGCAGCGGGTCGGGGCTTCTTGTTAATGAAGCACTGTGGACGGAAAGCTGGTGTAGTAGTAGAAGAAACATGAGTAACGGGATTCTTGCCCGATCCAGACCCGAACCATGCCCCGAAGAGAAGGATGGGGGCCTCAACCTCTGTCTCTGAGCCTCGACCTGAATAGCCCTCTTAGTAACCTTATCCCAAGTGCTCACATTGACAGCCTGAAGAGCTCCCTGAATATCCTCTCGAAGCCCATGAAGGAAGTAACGGGCTCTGTGTGAATCCATACCGGTGATATGGGTAGCATAGGGAGCAAGTCTCTCGAACTCTAGAATGTAGTCCTCAACAGATCTGGATCCCTGCTTCAGCTCAGAAAACTCCTGAAGCCTGCGCTCTCGTGCACTATGAGGTATAAACTTCTCGTGAAACTCATGCACGGAAGTCCCCCAAGTGAACTCCATACCACTCCTCTCAAGTCTGGATCGAACTCCCTTGAGCCAGTTTGCTGTCTGTCCCTGAATGAATCGACTAGTACAAACCGCCCTATCCTGAGAACTCCCTGGGTAAATCTCCCAAATACCCCTGATCTCAGCTAACCACTCCTCAGCCTTGATGTCATCCCCTCCAAACCACTTAGGAGGGTTGTTGTTCCGAAACTCCCTATACACAGCTGAGATAGTACCATCCTAACCATCAACTGGTGGTGTCTGTTGTCTCTGATTCTGTTGCAACTGATTGAGAAGTGCCTGAACAATGTTCTCCGCATTCAGTGGTGGTGGCGGAGGCGGATTAGGGGCATCCGGTGAATCCTCTCGGTCACAGCGTCTAGGAGGCATCCTGAAATTCAAAGATTCAAGCAATATTGATGCATGCGGATTAGTACGTGTGTATGTATACAAGCATTAGAAATAGACAAATATTCAAGTAAATGAGTCATATAATCACATTGTCCTATGCCGTACCAACTAGACAAACTCGACACGACACTAGAGCTCGGTTTTACAACCTAGAGCTCTGATACCACTTAAGGATGTAACACCCCAAACGGAGGATGCCACATCCCCCGCACTGTGACCCAGACCCAGTCATGAAATGGAAGTTCATGCCTGAATCCGAATCAGAGCAAACGGGAGACAAACACACACGTTATGCTAGGCGGATCTAACTCGACAGACTCAGAGCACGGAAGCAATTCAAACCTTCAAAACAAGATAGCGGAAGCATTTAAATCAACATTCAAAACAAGTGATAATAGCATAGATACCTAGTCCCGAATATCAGATCAACTAGCATAACAAATAACGGGTTCAACTAGCATAAATACCTAGTCCCGAATATCAGATCAACATAACGTAATAATCATCAAGTGCCACAAAGGGGCCGAATACGAGTGCCACGCAGGGCTACAGAAAAGTAAACTATAACCTCAAGTCTATAAGTCAAAACATAAGTAAAGTGTATGAAAGACAAATGCAACTAGAAATGCTAGACCGATGAAGTGCAACTCAAAGGACTCACTCCCGCCTAGAAACGCCAACAGACCTGCAACTAAAAGTGTAAATGAGGGGTCAGTCAACTTAACCGAGTGAGGGGGCTAACGCACACTCACAATATATATATAAAGAGCATAGCACAGAATAAAAGGAGGGAATCGTGAACCGCAGATAGGTGTTGCATACCAAAGACATTTCCAAAGTACCCAAAAGATAGATATCTATGTTTTAGAAAACATTTCAGAAACTCTATCTCGATTCATGATTCCCAGACAGAATAGATCATATACTCGGCGAGTACAAACTTCCCAACCTTTACTCCTCAGAACATAACTCAAAATCAATCCATCCGCTACACCAGTGATGGAGGAGATGTGCTGTCCCCAAACCATCTATAATAAACCGTCTAAAATAGACTCACCCTCAAGGGGTAGCGAACCCACAAGAGTCCTCCCCGGCCTTAGCCGAAGGCTCAAGATACCACACCTTCCCTACAGCACGGGTGGCGTGAGGATATCTCAAATGGAACTACACACAGACTGATCCCTGACGGTCCTATACCGTTCCAGGGCTGTCTATCCCATAGCTCCTTGGATCCACAACAGAACAGATCATAACATAACATACGCCAATCTTTCATGGCCATCTCGCTACATAATCAAAACACAACTGTTTTTCCAAAATAGCTTACATATGCCTCAAAAACTGGTTTATATATTTTTATCCCTACGCGATGGAACTTTAAGCCTCATGACCTCCACCCACGCAGGACGCACGCAAAATCATAAACATATCATATCCAACAAATACGTATTTATAGTAGGGTATACTCGCATGCAAGGGTAGAAATGAGCATGTAAAGGCCATAGGTCACATAACTATACAAAATCCTAAACCTCACCTCGTGGTAGTAGAGTCTGAGAGTGTGAAGGGCCAAACTGTAGCACCCGGGACAACAGGCGCCACATCCCCCGCACTACAACTCTAGTACACACGTGAAATGGATAATCCAAGCATGAACCGAACTCATAGAGAACGGGAGACCAAAATAAAAGATATCCTAGCTAGGCGGAATCTAACCCTGTACCAAATAGATCACGAATACGTAGAATGTAAAGCGGAAGCAACAACGTATAATTCAAAATTTCAACCATAGTTACACGCCCAACAATTCCAATACATAATTTAAACCCACCAAGCATCCTAACAACGGGTTCAACTAGCCATGCAACCTGTCCCGAATTCAATAGCCAACAATAATCATAATTGGCACACAGGCCCAATACATAACGGAAATACAATTAAATCATAAAAGAATGTAAAATGTGACTCGAGTGTACAAGTGACTCGACAAGAGAATAAAACTTGACTTCCGCCTAGCAAAACCTGCAAGCAACTGAAAGGTGGGAAAGAGGGGTCAGTCTCTAGAAGACTGAGTGAGCAGGAGCTATACATATATAGAGAAACATGCGCATGCAAGTCATAAATCCCGATTAAGGTTTTACTTAAAGTTAGTTCCCACGAAGGGCAAGAAAATAACTAAGCAATGCTCGGAATTTACGACTAAATCATATTAAATTCTTTAAGTTCATAATTCATACATAAACATAAAGGCTCGGCGAGTGAGCGTGCATCATCTCCAACCAAACTCCGACCCTGTACGACAAATATCATTAATACTTGAAATAGGTGATCATGCAATATATTACAATACATACAAATCATATAACATAACATAAGACATAGTCATTTGGGCAATCCGTGTCTCGGCCTTCCCGCACGGTGCATAACAATCATAACTTAATCATAGTTATAAAATAAGTTCCAACCTTCTTCCTCCGGCTGTGGACAGGCTTGCAAGACCCAGCCACCTCATACATAATGGCTAGTGAGGTACATGAATCCTCAAAAGCCCGACTAGCGTTTTCTCGTCAAAACTCCTGACGAGATCCGTTTCGACGTAAAATGGTTGGAACTAGTGCACGGATTCACCGTCGGCCCTTGCCTCCCCGACTTACCACGATACACTAAGCTCCGGGGCCCGTGAATATATCATACATACATAATCTTGCCAAAACATTTGATTCATACGAAGCATAACATATTTCATAATCCTTGTGAAAATATTTACTCGATAAATTCATTTGAAAACCATACATAAATATACCTTAGGTTTTTGGCCAAAACTTATCACATAAGGTTGTAGGGTTTAATACATATCTAGAACAAAAACACCCTCACCTGGAATACCACGAGACATAAAACATAATTAATGCGGGTGCCTATTCAACTCGGAAGTCTCCGCCCTGGAAACGAACTGTATAAGAGAAGGAACAATGTGTACTTGTGAGAATTAACTCAATATGAAACCGCATACATGCACGGCAATCCTCATGAAGTGGTGTGATATGTTATGAGATGATATGATAGAGAATAAATCCTAAAATGTTATGGAGTGGTGCATACATGATCAATCATTCAATTCATAATACAAGACAATACATATTAACAATGTATATAAATCAATTAGAATTTATTAAGCACATAGAGAATGCGATTAAGAATTGCAATCATGTACGCATAACTCATGTCCTTATCAATTTTTCATAGCAAAAGTCATCCCCATAATACAACATATTCATAACACTTTATAATACACGTTAACCATATTTAAGAATCATTTTAAGGTGAAAGGAATCCATTAAGCACATAAAGGAAACAATAGTTGCAAAGGAGATCATATTAAAGCACTTAAACGTTCACACATTAAATTGATAGCATAAAATCCATAATCATATCAAATTATATCATATATCCTCAATTAATCAAGCATACAAGTCATATAGTTCACATACGGGAGCTAAGAGGGTGAAAGGAATGTAAGAAGAGGAGTTTTGTAAGATTTAGCAAAAGTTGACAAAATTCTGGAATGAACAAGCTGTAGGAAAATGGAAATATCTTGAGTTGTAGAAATTAGAATTAAGTTTTGCTTGTGGGATATAAAACTAGACACATATAGCTTTTCAATGATATATGGCACGAATCATGGTTCAAAACGAGGTGAAAATGGCGTAGGTCCGAAGTTGGGTGATCGCAGGTTGTTGGAAAAGTAGCGACACCAAAACGAATTGATAATATGTCACAGATGGGGAACGATATTGAAGTAATTCCAATTGGAGAATATTCTAGACTTCAAGAGGTTTCCATGAGTTCAAAAATCAGGTCATTCGGAGTTCGTACGAGGGAGTCGCGGCCGTGACAAAATTGTGCTGGAAATCAGTCGCGGCCGAGACTGGAAATTGGCCAAGTTTCGAATTGTTGGTCGCGGCCGCGACCAAAAATGGTCACAAAACGGTCGCGGGCGCGACCCCCAATTCCAGCAGCTGCGTTTGGCGACGGGAAAACAGGGTAGACGCGAAAAATGGCTTCAAGAATGTCAATGGAACTCCCAAATCACCCAAAATCAAACAACAACAACGAAATACAACATATATACACATATTACTCATCAAATCATGAATCAAACCATCAAATTTCATAAACCCACATATATATATATACATATACACATTTATATACACACCTACACATATATGCATATATTCAAATATTCATGGAGGAGAGGAGGATAAAAGAAATATTAAAGCTCAAGGCAACAACAACAACACTTACTTCATCAATTAATCCAAGTTTCACCAAAGAATCTAATATCCACAAAGCTTCAATATACATATGTATATATACACATAATACCTTGGTGAAAGGAGGAGAATGGAAGGAAGAAGATGGAGAGCTTGCATCTTGAGTTTGAGGGAAGAAATTAGAGCTTGATTCTTGCCTTTATCTTGCTTGAGGTTGGATCGGATTGGAGGGGGAGGGGATAGAGGGTTTTTCTCTTTCTCTTGTGTGAGGAAAAATGAAGAAGAAAAGGAGGTGTGTATGTATACATACATATCGTGCAACAAGGGAGGAAAAGGGAGAAAAATTGCCAACAAATCCCTCAACAATTTAAGTGTTCAATTTGGGTCCCAAGGTTTGATAGATGAGCAATTAGGGTCCAATTCAAACTTCGATTGAGTCCAAGGATTTCATATAAGGTCAATTATGTACATAATTGAAATAAAATAATTAACTAACATGTAAACATATTAAAAACGAGTGTAAATACGTAATCACTTAAATCTTATAAGTCACGTAATAACAATTAGTTCAAGAAATTATTAAATTAAACAATCACTTAGCAATTAAAACAATATTAAACGACATAACACTCGGTCTAACCCACTCGTGGCGTCATACCAGTACGGTCGCAAATTCGGGGCGTTACACAAACACTCTAAACCTCGGGCTCACCGGCACCACCAAACTCTGTGACAAGATATACAAAAGCCCAAACTTAGACTCTACATGAACCAAGTAAGACGCACGGCGTACAAAGTATGAATGACATGCGAAATGGAATGATGTTTATCAAATTAGTCACAAGGGATAATTCAAATATTCAAGTAAATCATGCAAGTAAGGAAGTATAAAGGTTCAGAGATGCATTCCAAGTCATATCGGAGCATACAAGTCAAGTAGCAACTCAAACGAATCAAATACGCACGAAAAAGCAAGTAGAAAGGGTCACAGATGCATGGGAACGGCCATTCCCATGCACAACATGGCATGCGAACTGTCCTTCCCACGCCAAGGCCTAGAGAGACTGGGAACGGCCGTTCCCAGTCCAAGCACACATGGGAACGGTCGTTCCCATGTTCGGCCGTCAAAAACCAAACCCTAGCCCGGAAGGGGCGTTCCGGGCTTAAAGCACAAGCGGGAACGACCTTTCCGGCCATAGATCTGGAACAGAAACTTGACAGTTTCGGGAAGAAGAAGGGGAACACCAAAAATCATCAATCCAACCCAAAATCCACCATAAAATATCACGAAATTCAGGTATAACATCATATAAATCATGCTTAGCATCAAAAATTCAATTAATTCAAGTTTAAGAATGTTTTTTCCCAAAATCTCAAACACACATTTTCATGAATTTCAAGCTTAAACATGAAGGTATGAATTCCTAGTCTTCTATACATGAATTTCCAGCAACTAAGACACATAAGGAGCATTCATATCATCAAGGCTTGCTTAAGGAATTCAAGATCTCATCATTCAAGTTCATACTAACAATTTCATGCTCCAATCCTAGAATAGAAATGAAATACTCATCAAAAGAGATCCAAAGCTTACCTTGTCCTGTGAAGGAATGAGGAATCAAAGAATATGAGCTCTTAGAATGAAAGGTAGTTCAAGTCTTGATCTTCTCTTGAAGTTTCTCCATGATTCTCTTTAAGGCTAACTTGTGTGGTTTGAAATGAAATGAAAAGGGATAAAGCTATTTATATGGTGGCTAATAGTTTTAGGTCAAGGTTAGGGTTTCCAAGATATAATATGAGGCTAAAGGCTTAAATAAGATTTGGGCTCAAATAAATGACTTTCGGCCCAATAAGTCAAAATTAAAAGGTTTAAGGTCTAAACGGTTTCCGAAAATATAAAGTAAATTTCGTTGGACCCGAATCACCGAATCAAGTCCAATGGTGGTGTCGGAATTCGAATTCGAATTTCCGAGCTCATATTGGTCCCGAATGACCCAAACTCACCTAACTCAAGTTAGGCCCAAACACATTAATAGGTCCAAGTCCTATTTAAATCCAACTCCAACAATTAATTTAAATTCATCCAAGTTCAATTCTCAAGTTGTCATGCAAGAATTCATATTTTACCATTTTGGATTTTAGTCAATTAAGTCACATTTTCAATCAAAGTTGGAATTAAACTCATAAAAAGGGAATTAAATCACATAAGTGCGTAAGGTAAACTCTCTCGTGACGTATACCTGTACGATCTATCGGACGGGGCGTCACATCGGATCCTCGAGAGGTGAATTCAGAGCGCAGTAGCCATCTTCGGTGAAAGGTATTTTTATATTATTTTGTTTAAGCATGATAAATTAGGTGCTCTTAAGTTTTAATTGAATGCTTCATTTATCTGCTTTGTGATTTAAAATTTATTATCAATTGCATGTATATACTTGAGTAGATCCGGCTAGTCTTCCGCTGTTTATATTTAAATATATTAGAAATATTTTGATACCTGTATATTAGGAAAAAAATTTGAGTATGGTCCCGCAACAGTACTATTTCGGGCCCCTAACCAGCAACTACCCAGCGACCTATGGCCGTCCCGGACCCCCTTACCCATATCATGATGACTGTGGACCGAAGAAGTCACTGACTGTAGCATCCGGAACGCTGAGATGCCACACCCCCGCTGTAACGCCCCGATTTCTCGGACGTAAACGTAGGGCGTATGTGTTTACCTAATTGCGCGAATTAATTGTTTTTACGTGTTTTATATTTAATTTTATTATAATTGTTATTATTTTATTATATTATATTATATTATTTTATTTTAATATTATTAATTATATATATATATTTCGTATTACATATATATATGTATATATATATATGTTTAATTATTATTATGATTAATTTAATGATTATGCTAATTATATGTTATGCTAATTAATCATGTTTTAATTAGTTAAGTATATATATATATAGTATACGTGGAAAAATATAATTATGCATGAGAAATCATATTTTTGCATGGGAATTAATTTTGCATGATTTCTATTCCAATTATGCATGGGAGTTATAATATATGCATGGAATTATGTTGAATTGCATGTATGAGTTTGTTCGTTTATTTTGTGCTTCGTTCTCCTATGAAATGATATCAAATTGCCACGAATTTGTAATATGTTGTACATATATGTGTTATGAACATGATTTTATGCTCAAATTATGTTTTCAAATTCATTTGGTTAGTTAACGAATTTAATTTGTTTCGAGGAACCAAAACGGGGGCTAACGAGCACTTAGCGTACCCTTGGTTCCGAATTTAATATCTTGAGCTCGGGAACTCGGATTCGAGTTCCGTCAAATCCGCTGAACTCGTAACGAAAATTCGGGTTTAGTAAACTTAGCCTTATAATTTTCCTAATTCATTTGAAACTCCGAAATCCAACCGAAAAACGAAACGGCATCCAACTTGACCTTGTTGCACTAATTCAGCCATAACTTGGCCAAACCACAACCAAATTAACCATGGTTTGATTCCTTTAAACCCTAACTCAACCACCTATCTAGATATTTCAAGCCTTGACCGAGATTATCATCACACAAACCCCAAACATCAGCCAAAGCTACTGTTTTCTCTCCAGTCCCGTAACCCTTCATCCCTTGGAGATTTTGGAGCTCAAATCTCCTCCAAACTTCAACCAATCATCAAGGTAAGTTAAGGGTTGTATTATATGATTAATTCTGATCATTTCCATCTTTCCATTCATGATTTTGAGCATGGTTCTTCATTTCTGAACTGTTTTTCCGAAAATTTAGGATTTTGGACAAATTCTTGATCTCCTTTGATTCTCAATGATTTTGATTGATTCCAAGCCTGAGATTAATTGTTTTAACATCCTCATATCAATTATGATCATTGCTTTCGTGTTTGTTGAGATATATATGAGATATCATTTATGAAATTTTCAGAAAATTCCACATGAAGGTCACGTATGCTTCTATGCCTTGATTGATCACTTTTGGAACTGATTTCCTTGTTGAATTCATGATGTTTTGCTGCTTATTTGTTGGCCATAACTGAGTGAATAGATGGAGAAGGATTGAATTGTTCTTGCCCTGTTTTTCCCGCAGCCGTGCCCTGTTTTTTCACATTGTGATGTTGCTGTAAAAACTGCTGATTTCCTTCATGCTTTTGCTGTCAGCTTTCTTGTTCTTTTAGCATGTATTCTTGTTGAAGTTGTTGCTGCATATTATGCCTTGTTTTGTTGCCTTTCTTGCTCGTACATGGCTACCTTTTTCTTGCTCTGTTTCTGCGCATTTCTGCTGCTAACGGAGGCTGCTACTGCTGCACGTCACGGGCGTGCTATTCTTGCCCGTTCCAGCCAGGAACGGGGGTGCTGTATGGGCTGGAGTTGCTGTACCGAGACACGGGGGTGTCTCGGTATAGGTTTGGAGGGTGACACGGGGGTGTCACCCCGTTTTGCTTGAACTCTGCTGCTTCTTCTTTGAATGGTTGCTGCTACTGTTTTTGTGGTTACATGGCTGCGTGAGTGTGTGCATGCATTGCTTGTAATGTGTTGTGTGTGCTTGGTTGATTATTTGAATCGCATGCATATATATTTACATTATATATATATATATGCATGGTTTGTATAAGGTGTGTGCGTGTGTATGCATGGCTGTGTATATATATATATGTCTGTGTGTGTGTGTTGGTTGTGAATTGTGTGTGCATGCATGTGTTGCATGCATGTATATAATATATAGGGTATAGTATGTATATAATATATAGTATATATGCATGCATGTGTGTGTGAGTGTGTACGTGAATATATATATATATATATGTAATGTGTATATATGTTATTATATTATATATTATATATGTTTATTATATATTATATATATTTTAAATATTATTTGATTTAATTTAATTATTAAAATTAATTGATTTCCATTTCGCGTATTTATTCTACTGACTATTGTTTGAACGTTTCCAACTATTTATTTTATTCCTCAATGTGAATTTGAATAATATGTGTTACGCTTATTAAATGAATTTTAGATTAATTGATATGCATTATAAATGTTTTGAATATTAAGAATTTATGAAATTATGAAATTGAATGAAATATATGAACGAAGGATGTGATTATATGATTTAAATTCTTTAATCGTGCACATGAACATTTTAATGATATAACATGATCATTTATGCATTCATGTCATATGCACTTCATTGCCGAGCGTCATATGTGGTCATTGAGTCTCATGCCTTTTCTTTTGCACAGATTCGGGTTTGGTCGGAGACGAGGACGAGCATTGAGACGCTTGTGCCTTTATTTTGCTTTGGTAAAGGTGGGTTTTTCTTCTACTAGTTAAACAACCCTATAAATCCCTTATGTGCAAAGTTTTAAGCCAAAATAATATATTTATATAAATCGAGTCATTTTGGATAAATGATTTCAAACGTATGACCCCTTTTTCTTATGAAACCCTACCTTATGTTTTGGCGAGATTGCATGTATGTTATGTTCACGGGCCCCGGGACTTAGTATATGTGGCTAACCGAGGAAGCAAGGGCTGACGGGGATCCCATATACTAGTTCCAACCAAACTACGGTGATACCGGCCCTCGCTAGGAGGTTTAGCGAGGAATGGGAGCTGAGTGCCCTTGGGGGATTCATGTACCCCCATTGGCCTATGTATGAACCGGTGGTCAGGTCTAGCTAACTTATCCACCACCCGGAGGAAGAAGGTGTATATGTATGATTATGATCATTTATGTATGTGCACGAAAGATATGTATGACAACCATTAATTATGATATGAGTACACGAGGAGAAGGTTGGAGATTGTGCACGCTCACTCGCCGAGCTTAAACCCTTATGAACAATTATTAATGAAAATGAACGTCGTAATCCCGTTGATGTTTCTATTGTTTTAACCACTTGGTAAATTCCTTTCAAACTTCACACGGGATTAGGGCTTGCATTTATGTGTTTAATTTCTGCGATATTATATATCTTATGCCCCGTTTTTATACCCACCAGTCTCTTTTAGACTGAACCCGGTTGTTTTCAGCTGTTTTGTGCAGGTATAAGAGTGCTAGGCGGGAATACAAGTCGTCTAGGTCTTGCATTTATGTTTAGCACTCTTTTCAGTCTCACATTCATACTCTTGTTGCTACTTTGGTATTTGATCATAGTATAGATTGGAGCGTTATGATTTTGTAGGCCGTGAGTGCCGTTGGATATTCGAATGCTCTTGTATATCTATTTTTGGAGCTTGTTAGCTCATTGTATATATGCTATGTAGTTCTTGCTTCCGCGAATTTTATTTAACTCTGATTTTATGATTCTTGCACTGTTTGGTTTAGGGGTTAGTCCCGCCTAGCATAGCGTGTGTGTGTGTCCCCGTTCGCTGCGGATTTGGCCCGTGTATGGACTTCCATTTCATATACGGGTCGGGTCTCGGTGCGGGGGATGTGGTACCTTACGCTCGGGTGCTACACCCGCACTATAGCTCAGTCCACATACGAAATGGATAATCCGTACATGAACCAAAACTATAGCGAACGGGTGACAAGAGAAAATAAACCGCTAGCTAGGCGGGACTAACCCTCAATTAATACTTTAACATACACACCTAATTCAACGGAAGCATGATAAACATATATTTCACTATCATTGCTCAAGTTCAAATTCAACAATTTGATATATACAATGCCAACTCTCCCAACAATTCTAAAAGTAATAGATATGCATTAACAACATACATGAAACATGCTAGACCCAAAAATTAAAGACTTGACTCGATCCCGCCTAGCACGAACCCTGTGTACTTGAAAAGTGTGAGGTGTCAGTCTACCACAGACTGAGTGAGGGGTTTATAAATAAATATTAGCGCAATTACCATGCAAGCCATAATCTCGGGTAAGGGTTTATAGAAGAGAAGCAATATAAGTTCAATAATAAAAGACAACTCGCCCGATATTACAACTAATCAATTTAACAATACAATCAATTCAATTCAATTCAATCAGTGGTCCGACGAGTGAGGGTAAATCTCCAACCTTTCTCCGACAGTGTACAATAATTCAATTGTAATTAATTAAGTGATCAAGCAATACAATTTAGTGCACAATTACCAATTTCCGTCCATCCTTCTTCCTCCGGGTGATGGTGGGATTGCAAGGCCCCACCACCCAATAACGACGAGCATAGGGTTCATGAGTCCCTATGCCCAGGACCTCTTCCCCCACTAATCTCCTAGTGGGTTCAGGGGGCATCCCAAAGTTGTGAGGGTAGTGCAAGAGTTACCCGTCAGCCCTTGCTTCCTCGGTTGGCTCACTACACTACCCTCGGGCCCAAGTGAACATGCTTTACTCGCCAAAACAATCAATCACTCAATCAATCAATCAATCCCTTCGATCCGTGAAACCAGTTGAAAATCAATAGAGTTTGGAAAACTATATATGTATAGATACATTTTGGCTCAAACATCATATAGGGTTATATAGGTTCTATATATCTAGAAATTAAACCTCACCTGTGCCGGAAAATAACAAGAATATAACTATGAAGCTTGCTCCTCGTCAACCGGAAGGAAATCTGTGTAAAGAGGGACAAGTGTTTGTGAGACACGACTTGCATGAACCATTTAAGACGCACGGCAAAGTCATGGAAAATCAATCATGCATGTACAATCAATCAATATCATAAACGTGTCTAATTAATCAATAAACCAGGTATATAACTCATATAAGTCACATATGGGAGCCAAGGAAGTGAAAGGAATGCAATAAGAGAGGTTTCGGCAAAGTTTGGCAAAAGTCGACAATTTTAGGAAATGTACATGCAGAGGGAAAACTGGAATATCTTTAATTCTAGAACTGGGAATTGAGTTTTGTTTATTGGGAATGAAACTAGACACAATGGCCTTTCCGATGATATATGGCTCGTTTTCTAGTTCAAAGCGAGGAGAAAATGGCATGCGCTTGAAGTTAGGTGAGTGCAGTTTGTCGGGAAAGTGGCGACATCTAAAATAATTGATTATAACTCTCAAACTAGAAAATATATTGATATGATTCAAATTGGAGATTGTTCTAGACTTCAAGAGGTTTCTGTGAGTTCAAAAATCAGGTCATTTGGAGTTCGGATGAGGGAGAAACGCCCGTTTGAAGAATGAACTGAAAGCAGAAACGGGCGTTTGGAAGCTCTCGGGTGTGACAGACACTGCCCAAACGGGCGTTTGGTGCTATAACTGAAATCCCAAACGGGTGTTTGGAAACATTCTGGGCGAAAAACAGGGGGAAAACAGGGGATGGGTGCAAGAATTGGCTCCCAAGCCTTCTCAACACAAAACCAAGACAAGAATCAACTTAAAATTATCATATAACATGTATATAACTCATATCTACCAATTAGGCACCATACAAACCATTTAGGATGCATCAAATAATCAAGAATCAATCATCAAAACCCCAATAATTTCATGATCCAACTCTCATATGGATCAAGAATTCATGCAAGCTTCCAAGCCTAATACTCATGATCATGCTTCTAATCACTTATAAAAAAGAAAGCATCCCTTAATCATCAAACCCTATTTCAAATATGATTCATGAAATCCAACTCACTTCATATTATACCTTGAAATGAAGAAAGAAAGGATGAAAGGATGAGATGTTGATGATGCTCCAAACTTATGAAATTTCTTCCTTGAATTTAAGCCTGAATGAGATGAAATCTTCTTCCTCTTCCCTTGGTGTATATACCGTGTATTAGTGTGTGTGTGTGTGAGGTATGAATGAAAATGAATGTAAGAGATAATGATATTAGATATTTATCAAAGTCTTCCAACAATTATGATGACTCAACCATTTTTGCAACTTAGTCCTTGGAGTAATTGAATGGATGCAATCAAGTTTCACTTCATGATAAAAGATCAATTAACTCCAACTTATATAATGCAATTAAGTTCACATAATTAAGAAATGATCAAGTAAAGTTACATAATAGCAATTAAGCACGTTATCAATTAATTCACGTTATTGATAATTCATATAATTGCATAAGAATATATTACATATAATGTTACGAAATTTAATATAATATAACATAATGTATAAATTGAAAACGGGGCGTTACACTGACGTCCCAAGTCTCCCTTACCCACAATCATCGAGCCCCAAACATATTCAAAGTCATATCATATTCAAATTCAAACGCATATTCAAATTCATAATCAAATCCATAACCATATTCGTATTCATATTCATATACATATCCGGACTTACTAAACCTCTACTAACAAGGCATAACGTAACAAACTTATCATAACTTCCTCTTGCAACGGCCTAATCTTTACTTACCCCTCCGTGTCACTTCATGGCTCATCCTTCCATGTGGGGCTTGGCTCTTGCGAGGCACACGGTTTGGAGCAAGAAGCTCTACTTACCTCCCCGTGTAACTCCATGGCTTGCCCTCTAACGTGGCGCACGGCTCGGAGGAGGCACGCGGTTTAGAGCAAGAAGCTCTACTAATTACCTTCCCATGTCGCTTCATGGCTTGCCCCTCTAACGTGGTGAACGGCTCGGAAGAGGCACACGGTTTGGAGCATAGCTTAACGTTGCTCAACATTACATAATAGAACAATCTTACATATACTCGTACATAACGTATCGTAATTCCAAAACATATAACACAAGCATACCAATACATATCTCACACGTGTTTACATATACTTGAGGCTTAATAATCGCATGCATTCGAATACGAGTACGATTCATTAGGGTTTAACTATATCCTAACCTCACCTTACACCGACGAAGTCATAAACAAGAAGATTGGTTCACCCCGGAACCTACACGGCTAGCAAGTCATCACCTGAGTGTCCTAGACAAACTCTAAGAAATGGTGAAGATTAGAAGTGATTTGAGCTCAAAATCATAAGAGGTGTAAGGTTTTGCTTGCTTCCCTTCTTTCTACTACTTTCCCATTTCTCTAGGTGCTGGGGACGAAATGTGAGGGTGGAGGAGGGTAGAGGAGTGAGTTGGCTAGATGTGGGTTCAAGAAAGGGTCAAACGGAGTTAAAACGAGTCAAATATGGCCAAAACGGTACGGGTAGGTCCCCAAGATACAAGCTGCTCAGTTCGATGAAGTTTTGGAGGTTCAAATGGGCTTAGAAAATTATGATACTTTTTCATTAAATCCATATCTTCGATACGAGTCTAGCGATGGTTTTGGAATTCGAATCCGAATTCCCGAGCTCAAGTTTTGCAACCCAGAACCCAAGTGCACTAAATTCTCATGAGGCCCTAAAGTTCCTATTTCACAAAAATGGTCCAAGACCTCAACAAACAAGTCTAAAACCATGTAAAAAGCATAGAAACGCATTCATAACTCACCTATTTCATGCATAACACGTATTCACAAAAATCGAAAATAAGTTCGGGGTCAAACGGATCAAGAACGGAGTAAAAAAGGGCAAAACGTTCAAGTTTCAAAGTTCAAGAATAACAAATAATTCATATATAATCAAAGTAGCATCTAAATATTAAATTAAACATATAATTACATAAATAAATAATTTAAATGCACACGTAGCTCACTCGTGACGTCATACCTGTACGGCCGAACGGACGGGGCATCACATTTAGGGATAGTTGAACCCATTTGTTTTTATGATTATCGCGACTTTCGGATTAGATATCTATGCTAGTTGAACCTATCACCTGTTAATTTATGATTTGATTTCTATGGCTTGCTTCCGCATTCGTTGCTTTGATTTTGAAGTCAGGATCTACGTACCACCTAACTTAAGTGTGTTTGTCTGTCTCCTGTTTGCCACTGCTCAGCTCATATATGAACTTTCCATTTCGTATGTTGATTGAGCTTTTGTGCGGGAGATGTAGTGACCCTCCGTACAGGGTGCTACAAAACCCCAGCTAGTCCTCTCACCTTCTCTTATTTTATAGGTGTCGGAGAAATCCGACCCAAAAACCACTATTAGAGCACCTAGAAAGCTCTAATCATTTCCTAACCACATTAAATATGCATATCAATAAATTTATGGGTAATATTTTTGCAGCTAATATTATATGTTTACGAATAGTTAATTATATGTAGATACTGCATATAGGTACTTCAAATTTTTTATTATTATAAAAGTACCCCATAACTTCCTATATTTTTCAAAAATCACCAATATGATTTCATTTTATTCCCAATACTCACACAAACACTAGGATTTGGTATTTACAGAGACAGAGCCCGTAATTTTTTATTATAAACAAATATACCCCAACAACTTTGATTCTTCACTTTTTAGTAAAACTTAACAATCTACACATATCAAGCAAATCAAATTATTCTCAAAACCATTCATATGGTTCGTTCCTACCATAAAGCTCAAGAGCATGTTTATATCGGTCGGATAATGCTAGTGTTAAGTTGATGAATTAATAAATATTACGTTCTATAGTCGTTTTAATATTCTATGTGATTAATTCACCGTATCTCATTCAAATTTATTAATTCATATTGCAATTGTTTCTGTATGAATGAAACTCCAATGTTACATTAAGCTTTAAGAGGTTATGAAACAAATCTCTAATAATGTGACCTAAACCAACTCCATTTCGAAAAATCTCACACACAAGGATATTGACTTGTTTCAGACTTAATATAATGTGTGCCTTTAGAAAATGTTATTTTATTTCAAATCTTTCCTGATGTGGTCCTCATTTGGTCTATAATTTGACACAAGGACTCCGACTTGCTTTCTTCAAACGGCTATAACTAAATTAGTAAATTAGCAGTTCATGTGACATGCTTAAGAATTAAGATTAGATTCCAGCTGCGCATGCTTTCAACCCACCACCTCAATCCTGTGTCTTGGGATGCCTACGCTAAATGAGTATCAAAAAGAAGTTTTAGAAGGTACCTTTAATTCTCCGAATATAGACATCTGAGAATACAAATAAACCCCTTCCATTATATCTTTCACGTAAACATAAACATAAACCCATTTTGGCAGCTAGATGGGGGAATATAACAGACCCCGCAAAATCTTCCGTTGTTGCAGTGGTACACCGTACATGCTGATGGTACACCAGTGAGCATATTATAATTCCTCAAACTGTACTGAGAATCCACAGTGGCATCGCTTTATACGAGTGGGACCCTCTCCATCAAATGCCTTCTGGTCAAGAAAAAATTCGTGTTCATGGTTTCTGTTGGGCATAAAGTGTGGGATATCACGTGCTTCCAGGATGTCCATTTCTTGGGATGTTGGGGATTCCTCACGTTTCTGGATACGAGCAGCAGCAGAAACAGCTGACTTAGAGCATCTGTCATTTGTATTTGTAGTCTGAGTGGAGGATTGTGATACCGCTCCATCTCCATAGCAGTTGTTTAACCGTTGTCGAGTAATGATTGAAGAAAGAAGCTGATACCACCTAGATAACGATTGTTTCTCGATTCTCCTTTTCTCTTCAGTCACTCTTCTCTCCTCTTCTTCTAAATATGCCTAAATAACATTTCTTTTATCAATTCGACAGAAGCATTAAAGATAACAAGACATCAAAAATAAGATGAGTTGGTAGTGTATAAAAAAAACAAAAGAATTTGCAAGTAGTAACATGCAAAGTCGGTGTATGTAGATATTATCTGAAATTAGCAAACTTAGTTGTCTTTTCACAGCCAGCTAAGCAGGTAATTACGCTTTAGTAAACAGTAAAAACAGTAGACTTAGTTTCAAACCCACTTGATCAGGCAATTAAGTAAATATTATACTCACCTCAAGAATCGCATCCTTAAATTCTGCACAAACAACAATACCCTCAAATAAGGGTACTGAGCGACCACTTCTGAATTCAAATCCAACCATAGCATGAGCAAAATCAACACCCAGCCTTTTTGCAACAGGCGCCACCCTTGACAAGCGCAGGTGGACTGTACCCGGTGGGAGACACTTCTCAGACCACACATCCACTCTACCACGTTCATTCTAGCATTAAGACTTCAAATCAGGTATGACAACCCAAAGTTCAAAACATAACAACTAACAGAGCATAAATGAACCTCTTGTCTGCTTCTTTGGAAGAAAGCCATGGTCAACCAATTTAAGTAAAATAACCCATTTCAGTATCAAATGCAACTCCACATGAATGACCGAGCAATTCATTGAAGATAAAGAGAGATGAAATTAACACACTGAGAGATGAAATCAACACACACTGAGAGATGAAATCAACACACACACACTCAACTTCATATAGGCAAAATTGGAATCACTACAGGTGTTTGCTTCAACATATTAACGGGGAGATGATTTAATTATATGCATTTTGTATAAATTCAGAATAGACAAATATACCTTAGGCACAATGCCGTTAACAGCTCGAGGGAGGCATAATGGCCCAGTTTGCCACTTTCCATAAAGGGCAGTAATGCCTTGATGGTTCTCATCCATATATTCCATATCATCCACAACTTCTTCTTTACTATGCTTAGGGGAGCGCTTAAGAACCTAGTTCAAACAGAATAAGCACTTGTAACAATTGAATAGTAATTCAACTGAGATTATCCAATATGCAATTCCACCTAATTTCATACCTTTGCAGGAGCTTCACCAGCTTTCACTTCCAGCCCCTCACGCAACCACCTTTCCTTAGTACGAAGTATTTGGACACAAGTACGTGGATAGACAGCATGCCCAGAACAAAACCCTAATACAGGCCCCTTGGGATACAGAATTTCGTATTTCTTTAGCCATCTTTCAATCACATATAAGTGATGGCTCCGATAGGCCTGAACATTCATGTAACGAAGAATACATGAGCTACGTTTTCTGGAATAGACGAAGTATTTCAATTCTAAACTGATATCAAATTCAACATACTTGTTGGTTGGTAGGAAGTGGTTCGGTCAATGCTCTAGTTTCTAGTTCCATATCTTCCAAAGAGCTCCTGGTGGAAACGGGGGACTTCTCGATAAAGGACTCTACAGTTGCTATGGTTGAGTTGTTTATATTATCTTGATTTGCTACTTCATACTCATGGCCAGAAGCCTTAGTATCAAAATTGGCAAAACCACCGGTTGCTCCAGACTCTAAGTTTTTCAATGGTGCCATTATCGCATCCCACCAGGCAGAACTGATTCTTTGGGCAGTTATCTTGTACCATTTCGTACAATATCTGAAATGAATTCATCTTATAAGAAATATGATTGTAGGAATTAAACAGCTCATGAAGACGATACAGTATATGAAGTTCATCAGTGTGGCTTAAGCCGTATTTGGTTAGTTCGCAGTTGACATCGTGATGGATCAGCAGCTTCAACTATTATAGCTCCCACATATAGGCCAATATCATTATGCACACATACTCAAAACATATCCAACAAGAATTTCGGGGGCTACATCATCTTATCCATCAAAATTCTTGTAGTAAACTTTTGTAGTCATTAAAGTTTCCTCTTAAGTCTGCAGAATCCTTTAACTAGACTTTAACAGTTTTTATGATATCTTCACAGGTTCCTCAAACAAATCGAGTTTGCATCTGACAAGAAGCTTCAAAGGTGCATAACTACACTTAGCAAACACTAAATGCCTCATCTGAAAATCGATAACTGAGGGTGCACCTGGGAGAATAACGAATGCATAGGTCGAAAACACATTATAACTGGCAATCGATTTAATCTAGAGATTCAAAACAAACACAACTTGCATATGCATGATTATAAATGGATGCAGGGGCGCACACAGTTATGGGCATGAAACTCATCTAAATCATGAAGTCAAGAGAGAATCTGTCGCTAATACCTATAGATCACCCTACTGCTAAGAATATAAAATATGTGACGATTTATGTGGTATATGTTGTGTGTTATTTATGGTAGGGTTTATTAGGGTTTTTTAAATATAAGAGTTGAGTAACCATGTACGTGCATATGCACATGAAGTAATATAAAGTTGTTACCCTTAAAAGTACATGGTGTTTATCATTACGAAGTAATATACAGTTGTTACCCTTAAAGTATATGGTGTTTATCATTCACATGGTATCTAGAGCCACTTTTTAAACTCACCCATCTCATACCCTTTGATCATAGCTGGCCACCTTTCAAGCCATTTTACCGGAGTCTAACAACATACTAATAGTTGCCACTGTCGGAGCAAAAAAAAGAAATCATCGCAAATTGTTATAGCAGATTGTTCATTGAAGTCCAGCAGAACGTTGTGGCTGCGGAATTATTGTTGCAGAACATCTGCTCTTTTCTGACCAATTGAGTCCTTAAGCCTTAATTACTATTACGGATAATGTCAAGCAGGCCTAGTCACAAAGTCAAGCCCCAAGTCGATTTTGTGAAAACAAAATGATTAAAAAAAAAAAGAAAAAAGGAAGTACTAAACATTTTCAAATAACAAACTGTATACTAAATGGTAGTAATTATTGTTAATGGTCTATCTTTGTTGAAGTCTTTCTGAAGGTGTTAGGCAAGGCAAGGCATGCTACCTTAGTAGGGACCCTCCATCTGCATCTCTCTCGCTCAACAAAAGCATACTGTTGATGTACTGTAGGAAACAGGTATATTTGGAGCCAAACCTGTCGGCTATCCCATGGACATCAGTACTAAACTATCTTACAACAAGGACAAAACACTGGACAATCCTGAGAGATACTGAAGATTGGTTGGAACATTAAACTACCTCTCATAGTCACTTGACCTGATAATTCATTAGAAGCTACTGCAGTTGGCCAGTTTGTCAACACCCACCAGACTTATCAGTATAAGAATTTTGAGGTATCTAAAAAGGTCAACAGATATGTTAAGAATTAGTTAAGATAACCATGTTTTGGGTTTGTATAAGTGGTGTCATTAGTAGGATGGAATTAGTGGTACAAAACCTATTGTTACGGTAAGGTGCATTAGTGTAATTTCCTTGTGTCGGTCTAAGCATCCAGTTTTAAATTTTGGCTTGAGCCAGATTAGTGTTACATACTTTTGAGTGAATTAGCAGAGCTAGTACCTGCAATTTGGCCAACAAACAGCGTGAATAAAGGATAGAGCTTTCAACATTTGCAGGATAAGGGCAGTCTCGCTCTTTGATCCTCCAAAAGGCATATGCATCACTCAAGGCTAAGTAGTTCTAACAAAAGATACTCCCGAAAATGACTCATGTCCAATCTAATTATCAAAAAGCTGGTTTGTTCACCAAAGCTCTAAATCGGGTCCAATTGACTTATCTTTGTAACAAGCTTGGTGCATATAACATATATTCTCCAGCTAGAGGGGAGTTTTAAATGGCATATTGAACATGTGTATATATTAGTATGTGCTTAGTCTACAATAGTATGTTTGGTAAGAATTTCTAGGGATTTTTATTAGCGTGTATATACAGGAGCCTGTGTATTTGTGATTAAGCTAATATGAAAAACCTTTTCACATGTTTAGCTTGTATCTTTAAATTATTTAGAACCAGTAAATGTTACAACAGCTCTTAAGTGGGTTTGGATATGGGGCTGGTCTAGGTCTACAAGGAGCTGGTGTAGGCAAAGCTCATCCATTAAGTAGTTTCAACTTAATCAAGAAGATCATTCAACAACTGAAGAGTAATTTGTACACAGAGCTCATTAATGTAATGACCATAGTATTAAAAGCACAACACAGAGAAAAATCACCATATATTTTTACATATACCAATATACAACAAATATTTTCAAAAGGCACAGGAAATTTAACGATCACAAAGCATTAAAACACTGTGGTGCTCTGTGCTCAAAACAAATTAGCTCCACAAGTACAAAGACGAAAAGAAGGCTGCTGCTATTACTCTTATGCCAAACTCTAGCGGTGCTTTTTTGTTATGTAAAGTGCTCTTAGAGCTCGTTTACTTTATAGTTTAACAGGGGGTTAGTTAATTAAAATACCAGTTTAGGCTGTTTACTTTGCATTGTTATGGGCCTGTTGGTATTCTTTGGGCTTTTTGTTGCAGTGGCTTGTCAGTGGGTTAATTAGACCCACAAAATTGGAGCAGCTAAATACACTACTAGGAGTGAAGATAAGATTTTACCCTAAAGTTCTACAAATTTACACGAAATGCCATTGCCCCTTTAATGTCCTTTTCTGAAATTTTACTACAGAGAATAATTTGACCATTTTAACTATTGTATTAAAATATTGGAGTAAACAACTTGCCCAAATTAGTAAAACAAACTACTTTTTTAATTGTTGAAGTAAACATTGATTTTTCAAATTTAAACCACTGACACAACGTTAAATTGCCAAAATCTTAATTGTTCTAAAAAGTAAAGTAAACGAGCTCTTAGTGTTCTGCATTAGGCGCTCTAGCGCACAGAGAGCACGTTTCCCAAAATCACATGGAGCACAGCAATGCATTATAGCACAGAGAACGCAAATCTCAAAATCACATGGCGCATAGCAACACACAATAGCACGTGCTTCTTTAGCTATTAATAACTATGATATTGACCACAGAGTAAATTAATGGCCACAAACACCACAAAAAGATAAACGTGGAGGGCTATCACAACTTTCATATACGTCACATCTTCCAAGTACCTAACTCTTTAATCATTAAAAGAAAAGAAAAATACCTTGTCCTTCTAATCGAAACCTATAGATCAGATGTACCCTGACCTCCAGAAAGAAGAGCCTAAGAAACATTCTAGGAGAACATAGATGTGTCCAGATTTCATACCAACCAGTTTAGCCAATTAACCCACATCTTCATTTAACATGTATTTTAAGAGCACTGGTTCTGCAGTTGTATTCCCTGAACTGCCAATGAGATTCTTATACATATAAACTGTGAATAAGCCTAAAACGAACATCACTCTAGTGTGATTCTTATACATATAAACTGTGAATAAACTGCCAATGAGATTCTTATACATATAAACTGTGAATAAGCCTAAAACGAACATCACTCTAGTGCTTTCTATTGCCGTGAATAATCTTTCTGCCTTAAGCCATGAGACGAAGATTAAAATTTTATTTTTTTTGCTGCAAATAATGAATAATAATAAAGCAAATCTTAGAGCATGAAAGATTTCAAACCTGCGTGTCACATCCTTAGCCCCACTTCCAGCAAAAGCCACAACATATCTCAAAGATTTTTTGCATGCAGCAGCTGCAGCTTCTACTTTATCTTCTCCATCTATAATAGCATTGACAGCATCAACATGCACCCACTTTCCAGTTAAATTCTCTCCACTACAGAAAACCTCTGCCCAGTAAAGTGGGGCTCCTACCTTTTTTGATCCAATAGCTGTAGATATTACATTTGCAGCCTGAGATTCTTCTTTTCTAATTTTCTTCAACTTTTTTGTAGGTGGAGTGAGAGCCGAAGGGCTGGGTGATTCTGATGCATTAAATGCCATACTGATTTTAGAACTTCCAACTGCTGTAGCAGTGAGAGCCATCTCCAACTGCATCTGGAATTCAAGATCCCCTTTCCTCTTCAATCCCTCGGATTGTAGGAGGCACGGTTCAGACATATTGGTTGGGGCTTCAGAGACCGACACATCTGGCATTTCGTTTTTTGGATTATCGCTAGTTGGAGAATCCTGCGATTGCAACTCCTGCTTTCTTGATTGACTAGCTATATTTCTGCCTCCCCCACTTGCAATATCTGATGACGATTTGAAATTGCACGAAGACGAACAGCTAGCTCCAGTAACCATCAGAGTAGATGAGCTAAACAAACCATCCATTGTGGACTCTGATTTGTCATTGTCAGGCTTCACTGAGACCACATCCAAAATTGAAACAAACCTGGAAAGTGAATAATGTTTTAGCATTAGTAGCTTCAAAGAAATACTTTTAGAGTATGGATGGGAAGTACGCCCAAATCCTATGTATACTATTTTATATAACAAACACGAAAAGATTGTGACAGGTCACAGGAGTTTACACAAATATATCATGACCCTTCAGAAATAAATTAAGAAACACAGCCAAATGTTCCGAGTATTCAAATAGCAACCACAATAGTTCGTGGCCCAGATCCCAGAGTTGAGCACAGACAAACGAAATCAGACAACTGATCCTTCGGGTTGAATATATATCTGCATTTCCTACTAAATAGAAAGATAACAACAAGAACATAGAGCTAGCCTATGTACTCCACCAAAAAATTTCATGTCATTATTCCTATTTTCTCTGTAGCATGTGAGAAATTAAAATTTGCACATCTCATGTCCTCTACCTAGAAAAGAAAGAGAAGAGTTAATGTAAGCACCAACAGCAAGCAAGGAGGTAGGAATAGAATCACTCGTCTACAATATAATACCACTTCCATCAGAGGAAGGGAGTAAAAGCAGATTATATCCTGTGTCGGTAGTACCTAGTTGTCAGATTCAGAGCCCTAAATAGTGCCACCAATAATGCTGCAACCTGCAAGAACAGTGACCAGGAGAGTCTTCTGTCAGAACTAATACCTGATAGCAGTTCCAGAAATTATAGATTAGTTGACACGCCACGTATCTCAAGCATAATTATGCTCTTACTTCTAAAAGCTTTGGAAGGGAAACATTGAAGCATGAACAGAATATCAGTACATAATTTATTAGAACCAGGTATATAAAAAAATCTGCCTTGAATTGTCATCACCCTGACAAAAGTTTGCATGTAATAAGTGACTTCTTTGACATCTTATACAAGAAATTGAAAAGTAAAACCCTCATTTTTGGCCACAAAACATGTGCATAATCTTTAAATGTTTTCTATATCAGTTTCAAATTTTCTAAGAGTTTGCAAGGTAGTACAGCAAAAATTGAAGTGATAACTACCATCGAACATGCCTTACAGAAATATCGACCATTTAAAATGGACTCCATTATTGTGTTTACCGGGAAAACACATGAATCATATTTATTTTGCATGAAGGAGTAAAATGCATTAAGATTTTCACATTGGTACTTGTATTAATATCGAACACCACCAAACTCTACCACAGAAGTTTTCAAGTGCCTTAGTGGTCCATTTACTTTCTCATGTTTCGTAATGACTTGATTGCATAGTCCTACTAACAATATACATTCAACTAGGAAGACACAATCAGCTGGAACTCCTCTAAACTTCTGCCATTTCCCAACAATACTAGTTCTCCTTGCTTTTGCGACTAAAGTTGATAACTTCTTGGGGGCCAGAAGAAATCAAAGCTGGAATTGTCCCAAAAAGCACAGAATGACTTCCCTTATTGTTATCTTCCTGCCGTCTTTTTTTCCTAAAATGTCAGGGATTAGAATTTTAGCTTGAAGGCCTAGCTTTCTAATCTAAGTCCCTCCATTATATTACTGAATTGATTTCTCTACCTCATAAACATTTACAGTGCTCTCGTTTTTATTCATTTTATTATGTTCTTTCAGATGTATTCCCAACTAGAAAGCATATTATTCTTGCTAGAACGATAAGAGTGATTATGATCAACAGATTAAATAAATTCCAAAGGATAGGGATCATACCTCTTCTGGTGTCCCTTCTCGAGTTTCCAGAGTGGATGCCAACGCTAACTGACATGATTTCTCCTCTATACATGGGTTTCTAACATTGAAATTCTTGTGGAACTGATTATGAAAAAGATTATATGATAGAAAGTCAAAACTTAATTATCAGGTACTAACCAAGATGAAGAATAAACCAACGCCAAAGATCGTACCCAATTTACCAGAGGTGACAAACTACTAGCAGTAAGTTTCGGAGTTTCTGCAATCTTCAGCAAGTGTGCTGGAACTAGAGAAAGTAGAGAAGCCTGTCAAGATTTTAGGTTTTCTTGATAAGGAAAACTTCATTATTATTCTCTCAATCTCATTGGCTAGAAAGAGGAGAAGAAAGGAAGCCATAAAGATAGAACAAAAAATCAATGAGCAAAATACAAACGATAATATTACCTTCAGAGCAATACAATTTTAAAGTTCATCAAATAGCATCAATGTACACAACAGAGAACGGAACAAAGAGAATCGATAGATGAAGATTCTGAAGATAAATGGTCGCTGAAATGAAATAAAGGGACAGCATAAATTCTGACTACACTAAATAGTTCAAAACATCTTCATACAACTGATATGAGAAGTTGGCAGCATCTTAAAATGCAGCCTCTTCCAATGGCATGAGCTGGTGCTTCAAGAACCAGCTTGATTACTCCAAAAAAATAAAATTAAAATTAAATAAAATAAAATAACAATGACAATGATAATGATAATCTTCATTGAGTGGACTATCATGCTATAGACCTCAGATATTACTAGGAGATCAACTTACCTCTAGTTTAAACTAGTTAAACTAATAAAGATACTTCAATCAATATAGGAACCAGGGCCCATTATCAATTCAAACAAGTTTAATTAACCAATATGAGAGGCAAGTACTTTACGGTGATACACCATTTAGAAAGTTCATAAGCTAGTTTTTTCTTAATTACCACATTGGATTCAAAAGCATATTCTGTTTATAGGTAAAACACTTTATTTGAATAGATATACCTATGTAAGAACTCAAATAGCAACCAGTTACATGTACAACAAGCAACTATTCCATCTATCCATAGAAAGCAACCAATCATCAGCCCATACGTCACCAGATCATTGTTGTGGGGCAATACAGTAAAATTGCAATTTATGCTTCCATCACATGAGGTTGAAAGTATCAGGACAAACAATTAGGACAAAGGAACCAGTATCCCCTTTTCGTATGTTGCACAATTTTGTCATTTTATGTTTATGCAGTAAATTATAGGTGTGACATGTAGGTAATCCGTCACAGTAGACAAAGGAAGATAGAACAGTAGAAGCCAAAGCAATGACAAGAGAAAGAGTTATCAGATGAACAAAAACAATTCATCACTGTTAACATAAGGTTAGCCTTCCTCTTTCCCCAAAGCACAACAAACAAACTATGCATAACATCAGCACCACCATATATGATTTTGACATTGACAAAACAGCATCATCACAATTACAGTTCAAATGCAACAATCAGTGCAGTATTGGGCATAAGTAGATGACCTGAATGAGAGGACCATTACAAGCACTATCAATCAACCTTCCCCTTCCTAGTAGACAAAGCAAATGAACCTTGTGCACTACCTCAGCAACTTCCTGCCAAAAAATACAATCATACCAGGGTTCCGGATATAAAATATCTCATAACAGAAGGTAAGTGCTACTGTGCATAAATTACCGTTGCAAATTTACCTTCTCTTCTGCAGTTGCTCGGCGGACAGGTTTCCGCTTTTCCAAGCCATGTGAAATATCAAACTCAACATTTACACCATTGACTAAATCTTCTTGAAGATCTTTTGTGAGAGACAAGGCAGGTATAGACCCATTTTCCCATTCAGAATCATCAGAGTCGTTATCATCCTCATCCCTCTCAAGATTGAAGGCATACAGGATTGCTTCGCTACTGTAAGAATCAGGGACAAAAGTATCCTGATCCTCTCCTGCAGCTGTACCCTTAGATTTTTTGCCAATGTCCTTGGATCCTTGCTCCATCTAAGGGCAAAGAGTACAAATATTAAAGATTTAATTAGTTAGAGAAGAAAAAAAAAGAGCACCATACTGTTTCCACATTCACACCACAGAGCAAGCTTTCGTAGATACTCATATAATATGCAAAAGAATCCGGAAACATAAATATCACCTGTATTTTCAGCATTTTGATAACTCGGGAAAGTCTAGACTTTTTAATAATATTTGGATAGCAATTTTCCTATAAAGAATAGACTTCTGACTTAGGTTAGGATTCTTGTTTGTGACTAATTACTTATTTAAGTTTCTACCTCAGTGACTAAAAAAAGGAAAAGTTCCTACTTTACTGAAATAATGCTATGATAAACGTATATAAAGATGAAAGCTCTAAGCCTCTAACATTAAGCCAAACCTCATTAAAACTTAGGCCAGCCTCAGGAACAAGAAAAAGACGATTTCTTTTTCAGTTTAAAAACTTTGGTCAACTTGAAACTAGTTACAAGACAAATTAACAGTTCAATAAATTGATCATACAAAACAACCAATCCTGAAACATGCCACGAGGAACAAAGAAGAGGAGTGAACTTACTTTACCGGCAGATTCACAATGACGCAAATAACTAACATCTTCCCGATTAAACCCTTTCTTAACTCTTTTCAGCAGCTTTCCAACAGCATCCCGAGAAACGTTTGAAAGAGTTTCTGACATCCAACAATACAAAGTTGTTAATATAGATCAAAGACAATGTACTTAATGAGTTTCATAAACACCCGTTAATAGCAATGAACACAATAAACAAACCATCATCATTGATGCTCTGAGCTTCATGTAGCCCCTCATTTGCTTCTTGTTCGCCTATAAAGACAAAAGAACAGAGAAAATATGGTAACCAAATTAAGTAATATTGGTGATGCTAAGTTTCTCGTGGCCCGTTTATGTGTAATCAAGCATGCCTCGCCATCGATATATTTAATCCAACTCATAACCATCAATTGCACAAGCCTTATAGAGATATTAAGAAAACCTCACTTAGAATCTCAAGTGAACGAAACAAAATTACATGGTCCAAGGATAAAAAAGAAAACAGCATTTCCCCTCTTAGATTATTCATTTTAACAGAATGCATCAAAGATTTTGATAAAACTATATGCTCCAAAAGAAAAAGGACTACTTCCCAAAAATTCGAAATCCCCGAGGATGTGGTTTAGGAACATACCCACTTTCTGCAGGACCTTGTGTTGGCTTCTTGTCCGCATTCCGTATGTTTCTGCGGATGTTTGTAAGAGAGAAGAGGAAGAGAGTCGTCGAGAGGCGCGATATTCGACAGTCGCAGCACTTTGGCGGTTGAAGAGTGTCCAGGAAGCCGTACTGGCATGTGGACCGTAAATTGACGGGGCCGATTGGGTTTTATTGGATCAGTTTCCTCGGTCATATGTGTTGAATGTAATTGAGGGCCCTATAGATAATATGCATCTAAGAATTACTGTGTTTAATTTGTCTTAATAAAGGAGTTGGGTATTTTTTGAAGAAAGCCCACGGGGCCAAGCTTATAGCAAATCCTCCAAAACAGTCTCGACAACAAAATCGGGGATATCACCCAAGTCAATGCAGGCCGAGGCTGTATTACGAGCTAACTTGTAAGCCACTCTATTGGCGTCACGTCTAACAGCAGAAAAAACACAACCAACAAAAAGGGAGCGAATAGATTTAATGTCCTTAAAGACGTTTCCAAGCTCTGACGACTCTGACGAATCATCCTCTTGTGATCGAAGTTTGTTTATCATGTTGATATTGTCTCCTTCCAAAATGATATGGCTCCAACCGAAATCTCTGGCAAGTTTTGCTGCAGAAAGAGCTGCTAAGGTTTCGGCAACCATGGGGTCCGAAGTATTCCTTTTCCTATCCATTTCCCAAACCGACACACGTTCCATCACTAGTTCTTGCCACAACTCCTATCCCAACAACATTCTTTTCTTGGAAAACTGCTCCATCAAAGTTTACCTTAATCCAATGGGATCTCGGTTTCGTCCAGTGTACCACCGGCCTCTCCTCCATTATCCTGTTCTCGCCTATAATGCACGGACACTCCGAATTTTTGTCCCGTGCAGTGTCGGACACGTGTCGGACACGGACACGGCTCCGACACGCCTCCGACACGTGTCCGACACGGCAAAAGGTGTCCAAAAATAAAAAAAAAAATCCGACACGCCGGGGACACGGCTCGGACACGGCTCAAGAAGTGTCCGACACGGCTCGGACACGGCTCAAGAAGTGTCCGACACGGCCCGGACACTTTAAGACCAAAAAATCAAAAAAATAATATATTTTTTTATTTTTTCCTAAAAATTTGATGATATAATTTTTTAGAAAAAAAAAAAGAATTATATAAATTTGCTAAAAGATGTATAATATTAATTTAAATTTAATTTATTTTTTTAGAATATTATTACATAAAAAATATATTAATATTATTTGTAATGATTTTAAATGTTGAATTGGAAAATGGTGTATGTTATCTAAGTTTGTAATATTGAATAATTTTATCAATATTATATATATATATATATATATATATAATATTTTATTTATTTATATATAATATAGCCGTGTCGGAGCCGTGTCGTGTCCTAAATTTTTAAAAAAATCCGTGTCGCCGTGTCCGTGTCGTGTCGTGTCCGTGTCGCCGTGTCCGTGTCCGTGCATCATAGGTTCTCGCCTTCAGTACTGGTGTTGCTGCGTGGGTCGAAATGTTATTGTTAAATTAACCAGTATTTATTGCACTATTAAAAATTACGGAGAATTAATAAACGGTCCCTAATAAAGCTTGAATTTTTTCCTAAAACCTCCTCATTTGAAATTCGCTTATTTTAGATCTCCAATACAGAATATATTTTACCTAACCCCCCTCCCCCCGGCCCAAAAAAAAAAAAAGCGTAAAATTATCATGATGTCCTTGATGAATTAGAAGAATGACAAGCCATATCCCTTTAATCTTTCATCGTTCCTCTTCTTAGTTTCTGATCTCTTCACCACAATTTTCAAAATCCGACCACCGTCGACGGGCCCACTCACCGTTGTTGAAGAAGAAGAAGTTGTTTTTCATCCGCCTCTCCTAAATTTAATTTCAATTATTTTTTGTAACCCTTCTAATTCGGCATTTTTATGTTCAAATCAGAGAAAATTTGTACAAATTTCAGATTTCTATATATATATGTGAATAATTTTTTGCATTTTTGAGATTTTTACATATATGTGATTTGAAATTTTTATATATGATGTACACAAAAATGTGACAACACATTAAAACAGTTCAAATCAATCTGAATTAAAACAGTTTAAAACCAGATTAATTAGGAAACAATTTTCGCTAAATTTTCCAGAAACAGTATTGATTCGATAGATTCGTATTTAAACAAAAACTAAGAATACATATCCAATATCCAAATTCAAGGATTTTCAGTCAAAATTCTAAAAGCAATAAAGATACAATACGAACGTTGCAAAATGGCTTTGTTACCACTTGTTGGAAAACACGAAAGAGTTAAGCAGCGAAAGTTTAAAATTTTCCAAAAGTTTAATCGTTGTCTTGCAATTTTCGTATCGTATTATAGGGTGTTTAGAAACTTACAAAGGTAGAAGCATTCTAGTGATGTCGTTACCACCTAACGAATACCCTTCAAGCGAAATCCCTCGAACGGCCTTCGAATTAGACTCCAAAGTAGAAGCCCTCCAAAGCGTATCCACACCAGTCCTAGAACACGATCAAGCAAGTGAGAATGCTAGTTCTTTGGCTTGTGTTTGGCCAGGATTTACTTTGAAAACTTTTCTTTTGGATTTTCTCAAAAACTTAACACTTCGTGAGTGTTGGTCTAAAGAATAAGAGAAGCACCAGCCCTAGTACGTATACTAGGTGGTTCAAACCCCCTAGGGTTTCCAAGAACCAATGGGCTTTGTTTTCTTAACTTATTGATTTAATTGGAATAATAAGTTCTTAACTTATTCTCCAAGTCTTTGCAAGAACAACTTTCTCTATCCTATAATAGGAAGTTGGACTTTTTAACTTTCCTAAAGTTAAAAGTCAATATTCAATAAATAATTTAATTCATATTTAATTTTTTATTGGGTTAAGTTTATTTGAGAATAGTCTTAACAATTAATTCAAAATTAATTAAAAGACTAAAATTAATTAATTACAATTTAATCAATTAATTTCTAGAAAAGAATTCACGTGTAATATAATTACACGAATGGAATCAAGTACGTGCCACGTGTGCATGACACGTGGCAACCACGCAGGCTACGTGTGACATGTGGTAGTCACGTGTGCTCGACACGTGGCAATGCCCATGTGCTCCAATCTCCATTTTTGATCAACAATTTGATCCTTCGTTAATCATATTAACATCCTACCATAACCCTCATGTTCTGGCATTTGAGTGTGACACTTTAGGTTCATTATTCGATTAGCAGTGACAACAATTAATTAATTCCCTAATTAATTAATCACTTCACAGATCACACTAACGTAATCTAGCAATGGGTGTGTGTGTTAGGAATATTGCCCTTAAAGCAGATATTTGTTTTACTATTTCCTTGTAAAATCACAAATAGTCTTTTGAATAATAAAACGAGATGATTTTGTTCATAGGCATTCACTTCTTTATGTGCTTATTTATATCTGTTTGGGTTGACTATGTGTTTGCATGTATTGAACTCCCCTAATCCGACGAGGCCGTTAAGAACTTTATCGTTATGGGAACGACACATGAAGCAAGTTCTTAACTCCATAGGCGAGGATTAGAAAATTCTCCAAGTCGAGAGTCCGACAGACAGTGGGAGTGTCGACCTTGACTCTGTTGAGACTTGCTTATGTGATTATGTCCTTTTGGAGGATCACTCAGTTTCATGGAGTGATAAGTGCATACGATGATCCGTTCATAATACATGAGGGTGATTGTTACTAGAACTTCATCACTGAGATGTCCCGCGTGAGAACATTCCTAAATGGGAAAGGAAGTTTCCTAAAACATCCAGATTAGGAAACATCTCACAGGTCAATGACGTGATTCATTAATCCTTAGACTTGAGATTTTGTAATATCTCATATGAGCTAACTCTGTAATCTTTGATATAGGCTCAAAAGGGTGTCGCCATATAGACACCTAAACCACGACCTATGTTGGGATTACACAAGTGGCATATAGAGAATTAGTAGAATCAACAAAGGACCCACACTTGTTAAAAACAAGAATGATCTCTTACAGATTGAGTTGTTCGTAGTCGATTAGACATTAAACCCTTCGCCAAGGTGGATAAAGATCAAGACATCTAGAAAATGGGGTTTTCTAGGATTGAGATCGAAATGGATATGAAACGAACTTAACTTTAAAGATCAAGAATATTTGGGCTCTGAAAATATTCTCATGCCTTAGTTCTTGATTGAGAGATGGAGTTGTAGGAGAATCGTATTTCACTAATTGTCATTGACTGAAAGGTTCTTCGATTCAGTTCGTTATTCGGCTAGGGGTCACACACCCATTGCTAGATTATGGTAGTGTGATCTGTGAAGTGATTAGTTAATTAGGGAATTAATTAATTGTTGTCACTGCTAATCGAATAATGAACCTAAAGGGTCACATACAAATGCCAGGACACGAGGGTTATGGTAGGATGTTAATAAGATTAACGAAGGATCAAATTGTTGATCAAAACGGAGCAAGGGCTGCATAAGTAGCTGCCACGTGTTGAGCACACGTGGCTGCCACGTGTCACGCAGCCACGTGTCACGCACACGTGGTACGTACATGTCTCCTAACGTGTGATTTAATTACACGCGAATTCTTTTCTAGAATTAATTAATTAAATTGTAATTGATTAATTTATATCTTTTAATTAATTTTGAATTAATTGTTAAGACTATTCTCAAATAAACTTAACCCGATAAATAATTAATTAGGAATTAATTTATTTATTGAACATTGACTTTTAACTTTAAGTAAGTTGAAATCCAACTTCCTATTATAGGAGAGAGAAGAATATTCTTGCAAGACTTGGAGAACAAGTTGGGAACTTATTTTCTCTAATTAAATCAATAATTAAATTAGTTAATTAGTGAGCAAGAAATCAATCCAATTGGTTCTTGGAAACCCTATGGGTTCGAACTAACCTAGTATAAATACTAGGAATGATGCTTCTCTTATTCTTTAGACCAACACTCACGAAGTGTTAAGTTTTTGAGAAAAATTAAAAGAAAAGTTTTCAAAGAAATAAAATTATCATAGGCATTAACACAAGTTATAGAACTAGCATTCTCACTTGCTTGATCGTGTTCTAGGACTGGCGTGGATACGCTTTGGAAGATCACTGCTTTGGGATCTAATCGAAGGCCGTTCGAGGGACTTTCCGCTTGAAGGGTGTTCATTAGGCGGTAACGACATCACAAGAAAGCTTCAATTAAAGTGAGTTTCTTGTTATTCCCAACATTACAGTACGAAAATCGCAAGACAACGATTAAACTTGTGGAAAAATTTTAAACTTTCGTTGTGCACTCTTTCATGTTTTCCAACAGGTGGTATCAGAGCCACCTTGCAACATTCATATTGTCTCTTTACTGCTTTATGAATTTTGATGAAAATTCTTGAATTTGAGTATATGTTGTGTATTCATGGTTTTTTTTTAAATACGAAGTTGCCGGATCAAAACCGTTTCTTAAAAATTTTGCGAAAATGGTTTCCTGATTAATCTGGTTTTAACTTTTCTAACACAGGTTGATTTGAACTATTTTAGTTTGAAACGAAAATTGGAATTTTTTAAATTACGAAACGAAGGCCAGAACGGACTGCACGCCGCGCGCCATTGCGTGCGGCTTCGCATGCAGCAGTACGCGCATGTCTACGCGGGCACAACGGCCCGGCACGCCTAGCACCGCTCGTGAGCAACACGCGCATGCGCAGCAGCTGTGCGGGAGATTGCTAGGGCATCCCGGGAGGCCCTTGCGGGCTGTGTGCGCGAGCGCTGCCTGCTCGCGCCCTCGCTTGCGGCCAGGTGTCGCGCACCTCGCTTGGGCGTTCCGGAACCCGGATTTCGTGTCGAGTTTTCGGTTTCGTTAAAATCCCATTTTGTAAAATCCGATTTTATTTTAAAATTTGTTTTAAATTTTATAAAATTATTTATTTGAAATAATTATCAAATTTGGGATTTTATGAATTAAAGTCAAGTTCTTATTTTTCCAGAAAATAATAAATATCCCTTTGAATCATATTTTAGACAAAAATTTAATTTTGAATTAATTGTTGTTTTGCCTAGGTCCAGTAATTCAATTTTGAATAAATTCTTGAATAATGAACTGTATTCAAATTACTTAAGTTAGCTGTAACTTGAAGTCAAGGAAATTTTAAATTTAATTGGTAAATTTAAATTCAAGCGGAAGCATGCTAGTTTAGGTGATCATGGGTTAGTCTTATGTATGGTTTTGAATTATGTACATGGATGATTTCATTTGGGGTCGGAGCCCCATAGTTGCGCATTTTCAATTGGGGTTGGAGCCCTACTTATGTTCGTACTGTTATGTGTTTATTATGTGGCTTTCTTTATTATTATTTTTGGGCCGAGGTATGCCGCGTGTACTTGTCTATCGTCAATATGAAAATTGAACCATATTACGTCATGTAAAGAGAGTAGAACTTAGGAAGTAAGGTTTTATTTTCATTTTGGAGACAAGCACCCATGGAATAAGAAGGATCCATAAGAAGCACTTGAAGAGGCCATAAGAAGATCCCTCAAAATGTTTAGGAGGGTTTCTATTAATGTATAGATAGGGCGTTTTATCCATTAAATTTTGTACCCCTATGTGATATGAATTGTCTTATGTGGCATGAATGTTAGAACTAGTGATTTTGGAGTGGCTCCCAAAATCACATATAAGATTGGATACCCATGATCATCACATAATTAGTATCATGCTAAGACATGTTATCTCCTAATTGCTTCTGTGATGCACTTTATGTGAAACTACATTAACAAGACAATTAAAATTTGGATAACATTATATGTTGGCGAGGTCATTCGAAAATCCCTCTTAAAAATTGAGCAAAATTCGAATAAATAGGTATTTTAACACGGTAATAAAATTCCTAGCATTCCATCAATAAGATTTAGGACTTAATAAGTGAACCTAATTGTTGTCTCACGAGTCGTGGGGTAATTAGTTGATCTTATTACCTCTTAGTTTCCAGATTAATTATTTTAAATAATTAATATTTCTTAACCATTTTAGAATGGGCGATATCTCACGAGTCGTGGGTCGTTCCGGACTAAGTTTGGTTGAGATCTTATGTGTAGCACCTCGCACTATGAGGCACCACATCCCCCGCACTATGGCTCGACACGAGTAACGAAATGGTAAATCCGCACCCGTATCAAACCATAGAGAACGGGAGACAAACAAAAAACCCTCCTAAGCTAGGCGGAACTTAGAGCCTGCAATAATAACCAATCAACAAACTATAATGCATCGGAAAACTAAAATTCAAACACACAAACCATAAGCAGACTTGGGCTCTTCAGGCCTCTTTTAAACTCATAAACAAAGCCCAACAAAAGCAGTTCAATAGCAACTACATAAGGATTCAAGTTCATAATAATACAGAATCGAATCATGCAGGATTTAAGTATAAATGCGAGTGCAGAGACTCTTCTAAACAACTTGACCAACTCAAAGACTCCACACACTTCTGCCTAGCTCGAAACTCCGAAGCCAAACCTGCGCAGTAAAAGGTTGGGGAGGGAGAGGGTCAGTCTCTAGAAGACTGAGTGAGCAGGAGCGATACATATATATATAAGAAACATGCACATGCAAGTCATAAATCCCGAGCAAAGGTTTTATTGGAAATTAGTTCCCACGAAGGGCAAGAAAATAAATAAACAATGCTCGAACTTTACGACTAATTCATATTAAATTCATTAGTTTCATAATTTAGACATAAACACAAAGCCTCGGCGAGTGAGCGTGCATTATCTCCAACCAACTCCGACCGTGTACGACAAATATCATTAATACATTGAATATGTGATCATGCAGTATATTATAATACACACAAATCATATAACATAGTCGTTTGGGCGATCCGTGTCTCGGCCTTCCCGCACGGTGCATAACAATCATAACATAACATAATCATATTTATAAAACAAGTTCCAACCTTCTTCCTCCGGCGGTGGACGGGTTTGCAAGGCCCGACCACCTAAACATATCATTGTGGCTATGAGGTTCATGAGGTCTCAAAGCCCGGTTAGCGTTTCCTCGTCAAAAACTCCTTGACAAGGTCCGTTTTGCCGTAATATAGTGGAACTAGCACATGGGATCACCGTCGGCCCGTGCCTCCCCGGATAGCCACATGTACTAAGTCCCTGGGCCCGTGCAATCATAATCATATCTCGCCAAAACATATCAATTCATAAGAAACATAACATAATTCGTAAGTCATTTGAAAAGGGTTTACTCTATCAATATTTACTCGGTACATTGATTTGAATTTGAATTCAAAGTCAAAGTCAAAATTACTTGATAATCAAGTAATAGGAGAGAGAGACCAAAACCCTAGCCCATAAGGACTAGGATTTTCGGTCCTCCCTTTATTATAAATAGGGGAGCTCGAGCTCCCCTTAGAGGGAATTGGCAATTCTTTTGGTTCATGTGTTGAACACCATCCTTTCTCCAAGATAAACGAAACCCTAGGTTAAGCCTAAACACTAACTAGAGAACTAGCATGCTTACTAGTTAGATTGTAGTCAAGTTGGTGGACTATCTCTAGAGAGCTTCAAGTTAGAAGTTTGAAGATTCGAGCTTTACCAAGGAGAGGGGATCAAGCCGCGAGAAGAGTGTTCTTGGGTGGCTTGAAACGCTTCAAGAAAGTTAATTAAGAAAGTAAGTTTCTAATCCCTACGAATTTGGTTACACGATTGCGAGTCCAAGATCCTTTTGTTGGGAAAATTTTTTAAATTCCGCTGCTTTCTGATTCGTGTTTTCCAACAACAAATGCATCTTAACACCAACTAAACCGACAAGTGTGACCCAGAAGACTCACATCCGCCTAGCTCAAGCCAAAAGGAAACCTGCAACTAAAAGATAAAATGAGGTGCCAGTCAACTGACTGAGTGAGGGGGCTAACGCACACCCACTGTATATATATAGAGCATAGCACATATCAGAAGGGTGGACTCATGAACCGGAGATAGGTGTTGCATACCAAAACATTTCCAAAAGTACCCAAAACATAGTTATAAGTATAAGTTTTAGAAAACATTTCAGAAACTCTATCTCGATTCATGATTCCCAGATAGAACAGATCACATGCTCGGCGAGTACGAGCTTCCAACCGTTACTCCTCAGAACATATCAAATCATAGAATACAAAAATCAATCCAACCGTCACACCAATGATGGAGGAGATGTAACGTCCCCAAACCATCTATAACAGACAAACCCTCAAGGGGTAGCGAACCCAAAAGAGTCCTCCCCGGCTGTACACCGAAGGCTCAAGATATCACGCCTCCCCTATCTCCCTGAGTCGCGCGATGATATCTCAAATGGAGACTATGCACAGGCCGAGCCCTGACGGCTCTATACCGTCCCGGGGATTCCTTACCCATAGCTCCTCGGATCCATAACAGAACAGAACAGAACAGATACCATATATCATGGCTAACTCGCTACAGAACAAATCATAACATAACATAACTTTTCAAAACAGCTTACATATGCTTTCATATCTAATTTTCCAAAACAGAGCTGATTCACAAGGTCATAAACATATCATATCCAACACATACTTATTTATAATAGATATACTCGCATGCAAGGGTTGAAATCAGCATATTAAGGCCATAGGTCGCATAACTATACAAAATCCTAAACCTCACCTAGTGAAAGTAGAGTCTGAGAGTGTGAAGGGCCAAACACTCTAAACTTCTGGCCCACCGGCACCACCAAACTCTGTGACAAGGCATACAGAAGCCCAGACTTAGACTCTATATGAACCAAACAAGACGCACGACATTGCTCAACATGATCGTGGTTATGCATAAGTGTTCATGTTGTGCTTGGATAAGGTGTCGTGGTCATTCAAGGCATATCAATGCTCAACAACGTCATATTTACAAGCAACCAACATGCAATTCCATATCCAAAGATGCAAGATCAATTTAGGAAGCCAATGTATTCACAAAATGCATATTAAATCATCCAATGTCACAGGGTTCAATTATAGTATTAGAATTAAGCATCAAGTTCATGTCGAGTTATAAAGTGCATAAGTAAGAGCAACTTGATCATATAAACATACAAAGTTGTTGTACGTAGATGGCATGCTTGATACAAATAAAGAGTACATTTAATTCACTTAAGATCATACTTTACAACTTCACAACATGTTTGGTATACAAGCTCAAGTCACATTCATAGTTTCATAAATATTACACTTACATCCCCTAAGTTATTTATAAAAGTTTAGAATTATTACACATACATCCCCTTAGTTGATTACTAAGCATAATTGTTCGTTTAAAGTGTTTATACAATTATTCAACTAGGAATTAATTACTTACAAACATGACAATCATCAATTTATAGTAATTCATACTATACCATTTTCAAGTAGTAAGAGTAAATCAAGATATTACAATTCTAACTCCTATCATGCGTCAAGTCTCAAGTTGTTCAAGCATCCTTCATGTATCTCAATTTTATATTTGAAACACAATTTAAAACTAACATAACATGGAGAACGTCTCAAATTCATATAGAGAAATCACAATATGTTCGTTCTTCTAAAATATCATTCAAGTTCATTTAGTCACATAAGAGATTAGTTTCTAGATATTACACTAACACCCCTTCGTATTTAACAAATAGCGTAAATTCATCACATCGGAATTCAAATTGTAAATCAAAACATTCATGCATATCACAATCCATTCAATACATGTTTTTGTATATGATTAGAATACATCTCGATCAACAAACCAACAATAACCAATTTATTTGCACTTAAAACAATTAATTCAAGTAATCATAATTACGCAAAATAATTCGTAATAAATAGATCGAGTGTCCGATTAACGAACGGAAAGTGGCGTTGAACTCACCACAACGAGACGAACATTTTGACCAGACGCCGCCGGAACGCCACCACTGTAGCTGCCGGAATTTCGCCGGGCCACCGCCGAAGGTCTCCGGAAAAATCTCGAAAAATCAGTCCTAAATGAAGTCTTCGTGCCCGTTCCGAATCCTCGATCAATTTCTGAAAATTCCAAGTCAATCTCCTCCAATTTCAGATCTAAGAACACGAAAACCCTAAAATCTTCAAACTCAAATTACTTCCAAACCGGTGAACCAAAATGCGATCCGAAAGAGGCGTTGTCTTACCCATGACGAGCTCTTCGAAAGCCCTGAGGTAGCTCACCGGAAAAATCCTCGGAGCTAGCGCCGCCATTGCACCACCACTATGCCGCCGCGATCCACCGCCAATTGGCCAAATCTGGAGTCGCGTGATCACAGACTAATAGTTCTCGTCGTTCCGAACAACTTCCGTGAAGAGCCCGAGGCCAAAAGAAGGTTGGAAAAGGCCCCCCGTTGGCCGCCGAATATTCTGCCGTCACCCACGTCACCGGAACCACCACCTACGGCCAAGATCTGGTGAAATTGATGCCGGAAATGAACTCAGGAGGTCGAACAACCTTGGGAACCATCAAGCCCCGTCGAAAAACACCACCGGAAGCGGTGGAACTACAGTAACTCGCGCCCCCGCCGCGAGCTTTAGGCGGCGCGTGCGGCGCCGTCGCGGCTCCGATGGCCGCGCCGCCGACGTAAAACGAAGCGCCTAGAAGTCTAATTCCTGGGCATGGGGCGCGTGCATCAAGAAGATGGCCGAAAACCACCGCGAAGGCCGGCGAAGTGGCGGCGGTCTGACAGCTCCGCCGTTGCTACAGAAATCCGGCCATAACTCCACCACCGTTCGTCGTTAGGCCGTGAAATTAGTACTCTTGCGTACTTCTCACCGAGATAATTGGAATGGACTATTTGTTTGTTGAATTCCATCGAGAAACGATCAAGTTATGGGCTCGTAACCAAAGCCGCGCATAGTACCCGCGGGAGAGAGAGTGGGAGAGAAGAGAGAGAGAGAGAGAGAAAAGAGATTGGGAGAAATGTTTCTTGTGCACAAACTATATACAACCGGGTATCCTTATCGAGTAGCAAAGTGAAATATCGGGTACAAATAATCGTAAATAAAATTGGTAAAGTTACGAATAAACATTCGAGCTCCGAAGTAATTTTATAAATTAAAATGAAAGAGAGAGATTTACCAATTAGAGTTTAATTCAATTTAATTTTTTAGAAACGTTTCGTACAATTTAACGACACTTCGTAAACACATGATTGATAATTAATCTCAAGGAATTCAAGTAAACCAAAATTAAACAAGTTAAGTAACATGATGGATTTAAAATCAACTTGACAATTATTTCATGGAATAAATTTGAATTAAATCAAATTAGACAGTTAGGGTTAAATATGCACGTAATTAATCAAGTTGATAATTAATCTTAGAATAATTCGAATGAACACATATTAAATTGAATTTACATTAAATCACATAATTCAAGAACTCTTAAATTAAACACACACAAGTGTAGAGACTTAGTTGTTAATGTCGTCAGGACGCCCTTCGAGAATACGGGACGTCACACGGGGTATCCCCTAACTAATAGATGTCGAGAGTCCCACGTGCCTGTGAGATCATCTCTTCGGCTAGTCACTCGAGACCATCTCTGAATCTCCGAATGGTCGCGTCAACATATGGGCGTTACCTCGCACAGCTACGACCGCGGCCCGATACCGCCCAGCCGGTCTGATATTGAGAGTAACCCCGTGGCCCAGAACTACCCCGTGGGCGTCCCGACGAGTGCAATCAAACAGTAACAAAAAGAATAGCTTGTTAACAAGAACGGTAGATTCTTTTCAAACAAAACGAAGGATTTGATGCAGTACTTATAGGTAAGAAATACTTTTTACTAACAAAAGTCATTTGTCTTAAAACCAGTAACTAATAATCAAATATTTATCTTCATAGGTATACCATGACGGGAATAAAATCAAAATCATCAAATAAAGGTCTGACGAAGGCTGGTATAATAATATAGATATACGTATTTCAGTTTTAAAGGTAAAGTTTCCTCACTATACTGTTTCGCAGTTGGTCCTAGTTCTCCTGACAAAAAGGACAAACATGACTCTAGGTCAAAAGGTGTTAAATCTAAATACCGTTATCTGAAACTAATTTCAGAAAATAAACAGGTTACAATCACAATTTACATTTCCCACATATGCATGCACAAATTCGCGGTATATAAATATATATTCTCTGATGTACCAAATTTTAAAAAATCACATAAATTATATCTCAATATATAATAATCATTTTGATTTCAACCACATCATTATTGAAGGCTGTACAGAGTATTACATATGAACTAAACTATAAAATGAATAACCTAAATCATGTTCCAAGATGATTATTTGAATAACACCAACATCAACTATAAAAGAATTTACGAAGTCCTTTATTTCGTTAAAATAATGTACTGATAGTAATTGAAATTTAACTTGTAATTAACAATATCTACATTTTTATTTTTATTTTTATTTTTATTTATTTATTTATTTTTATTTCTTTTTTAAATTCTAAAATGTGGTTATTAGTCAAACATAGTATTTTCCGTTATTAATTCTATGCATAATAGAGAATGCTATTAATATTATAAATCACATCATGTATTACTATCATAATTACATAAAGTGGAATTAGTAGGTCAGTTAATTTATTTTAACCTGGTATGCCAACAAAAGTATTTTAACGTTAAAAAAAAAAAAGAATTCTAGCAACCATTAATTTAAAATACAAAATTCGAGCTAATCCATTCCTAAATATTATAAAGTATGTTCAGTATGAATAACGATATTTAGTACTTCATCAATTAAGTGTTACTCATACTAATTACTCATGTCAATTACTCCAGCTATTGGTAGAAAGTGTAAAGTCATGCTAATTACTCATTTTAAATTAAATTATAATTAAAATATTACCTACTATAAAACAATTCATAGTTATTAGGTCTAAAAATTTCCTAAATATAATGGGATCAAGTAACATTATAAATTTAAATAAATAAATTGCGCAGTTGATATGCCATGAAATGTGTATGCATGTTATGATATAATATTTTCCTAATTTATAATTTCTTACTTTTCTAAATATCAGGGTGTCACAGAAGCCCTATTTTATACCCACCAGTATTTTAAGACTGAACCCAGTTTTGTTTTAAGTTTTCCTTTGTAGTTGGGAGTGCTAGGCGGGAATCCGAGTCTTTTGGAGTCTTGTATTAGTGTCTAGCATTTCTTTATGCATACACTCATACTTTTATGACTATTATTTTGTTTATGAACATGTATGAGCGACTTTTGTTAATGAAGGACCATGTTGGCCATTGATACTTCAAATTTGTTATATGTTTTGTTGTACGGGAACTTATAAGCTCGTTGTTTGTAGTATGAGCGACTTTTATTGATACTTCAAATTTGTTATATGTTTTGTTAATGAGCGACTTTTATTTGCTCTGATATTGTTCTCTCTTTTTGCTTAATTAGTTTAAAGGTTAGCTCCCGCCTAGCATAATGAGTGTGTTGTGTCCCCGTTCACCTTGATTTGGCACGTGTATGCATTTTTCATTTCATATACGGGGTCGGGTCATGGTGCGGGGATGTGGCGTCACGTGCTCGGGTGCTACAGGCTCGTTGGCTCGTGAGCCACACCCACATACCCCGAGCCCGAGCCAACAAAAATAGCCAAAGCTTGGCTGGCTTGGCTCGTTTTCATACTTAGGGCTGAGCTCATGATGCATAGAACCTCTTTAATCTAGGAATAAGAGGCAGGTAGTGCATTGATTTGATAGGAACTTGTTTTCTTCTGCCTTTACTCCCTTTGTCTTCAAATGCTTCATATGTAGCGGTACCACAAAACTTACATTCCGTAACGTTTTCATGATCTTTGTAATACAACATGCAACCGTTTACACAACAATCAATTCTTTTACTAACCAACCCAAGCTTCTTCACCAACTTTTCTATTTCATAAATTTTTTTTGGAATATTATTGTCGAGTGGTAGTAATCCCAAAATCAATTGTATGATCTTGTCCATAGCATTATGTGTGTAATACCCCGCTCGCGTGTGTGCTAATTGTGCATTTGAATTAATTATTTATATAATTATGTGACTTATATGATATTTAAATGTCGATTATATGCTAAATGTTTATTTCTTTGAGCTTCTATATGAATTTTGAACGTTTGTGCTTGCATGACTTCGAACTTGATCCGTATGCATCCGAATTTAATTCCGATTTTTGTGATAATTGGACATGTATGAAATATGTCAGTCATGAACATGTTTATATTCTCTTTACATGATTTTAAGTTCGTTTGTTGAGGTCTTCGACCGTTTTCGTGAAAAAGGGACTTAAGGGCCTAAAACGTTTTTCGCGCACCTTGTGTTCCGAGAGGCATAACTTGAGCTCGGGAATTTGGATTCAAATTCCATCACCACTGTTGGACTCATTTCAACAATTTAGGTCCAATGGAATAAGCTTAACATTTTTCCAATCCCTTTTGAACCTCCGAAATTTGCCCAAACCGAGCACCTTGTATCGGAATTGCCGTCTTGGACTAAATTGGACATAACTCCCTCATCCTAACACCTTTTCGACTCAAACTTGGACCCACACTCCACTCACTCACCCCTCTACCTCCTAACCCTAACTATTTTAGAATCCAAGAAAGGAAAAAGGAAGAAATAGCAGCAGAAGCAAGGAAGAGGTGAAGAACCCATCACTATTTACCATTCCAAGATTTTGAGCTCAAATCTTGTTCAATCGTCATCCAATTAAAGTGGTAAGTGTACTTTTTATGTTATCCATATCTATGTGTTTCTTTTAATCCTTGATTTGCTGATTTTGAGATTGGTTTGATTAAGTTGTGGCTTAAGAGATGAATAGTAAGGGTTTGATGCTCTTTTGTGAATCATGCATGTATCCTTGAGTTTTATTTTGATTTAATGCATGTTATATGTTCATAAAACCTCCATCAATGATTCCTTGAATTTAATTTGAGTGCTATTTGAGGATTCTTAACTATACCATTAATGAACATTGAAGTATTTGCTTGAGTATGAACTTTGTATGGACTCTTTGTACTTGTACCATGTTGTGGCTCGGTTTTACCTACAATTTAGGTCTTTGCACGAAGGAGAAGACTCCAGAGCAAGCTAACGCCCATTAGCGTTACTCCCTCCCCTGGTGCCTGATCCTCCTAACGGTCATTAGGTCTGGTTAGGGACCAGATTGTTAGCTTAGGGCATGGCTACTGCCCTAGTTAACGACCGTTAGTGACCATTAGGCATGATGTGGACTAACGGCCGTTAGTCCCCCTTATATGCTCAGGTGTTGTTTTTGTTCGTTTGTTTACTTTTTATGCTCTTTCCCCGCCCCGTTCTTGATCCCTATGTGTTATATACATGCTGTATGATGTGCTATAAGTTATGTATTGGAAGTATGGTGTGTTTTAAATACGTTTATATGAGCTATGATCTTATAAGTCTTACGTGCTACCTCATCTCAATTCTATTTGTCTCACTTGCATTCTTTTCTTACTTGGTTGAGTGTTGTATGATCTTTCTTAATCCGTTTATGATCCGTATGCTTTGTTAACTCATTGTATTGCTTGTTATGCTCCTTGTTATGAACTTATGAGGGGTTTTTTTTGTTTATATGCGAGCTATGACCTAATGTGACCTAAGTGCTATCTTGTAACATTTTATACGCATCAATTGAATTCATGTGCATTTGCCAAGCATCTAATTGGTTCATATTGAGTCTAAGAGTGTCTTTTATTGTTTGTTTTGTTCTGCGAATCATCCTGTGGGTGACGAGGAGGTGGTTCCGTGAGCGTCCACTTGGCCTCTTTTTATTCCCACTACGTCTCGAAGGTGAGGTTTTCTTTCTTTTAGTTAATATGACCTACAACCCTACTTGTTTTGAAGCTCGCATGCGAATTACGCATATTATATGATAAATACATGTATGATATGTGTAGCACCCCGAGCGCTAGGCACCACATCCCCCCCACTAGAGTCCAGCACATGTAACGAAATGGAACTCCACACACATGTCAAACCATAGCAAACGCGTAACAAATCAAAAACTTTCCTAAGCTAGTTGGTCTAGACCCTCAAATCAAAGTGCACAATTAAACAAGTATGAGCGGGAGTGATTTAAATACAAGTTATTTCAAATTAACAACTTATATAGCTTAGGTATCAAAGTCGAATCATAACATATTACATATTCACATGCCCATCTCGGGCCAAAATAACAAGTATCTAGCATAAGTATACAAAAAAATGTCCAAAAGCATCACATATTCAAGTTCATAAATATAATCAAATAATTCAAATAAAATAATTATAACAATTAAACATTAAAATAAACATATAAGTGCGTAAATTAAATAAATTAAAACGCAAGAAGCTCACTCGTGAGGGGCGTTACAATATGTAGTTTGAGGGCTAGTCCCATTATGTAATAAGACTTTGAAAACACTTTTATACGTATGTAAACTCTATTTTCGTTTTTGTGTTATAAGACTTTTATGCCTCTACGGTCGAAGAATCGGGGCGTTACAATATGTACTTTGAGGGCTCGTCCCATTGTGTTATAAGACTTTGAAAACACTTTTATACGTATGTAAATTCTATTTTTGTTTTTGTTTTGAAAAGCTTTGATATGTGTGAGTGTGTAGCGAGATATGGCTTTGAAAGATAAGCTCTGTAGGAATTTCATCTTTTTGACTTTCAACTGGGCCCCGGAGAGTGACATGGTAACTCGGCACGGCCATGGGGTCACTGAGCTCTCCCATCAACACTTTCCTTTGAGAGTTTTCACCTAACCTTAGGAGGTTGAGGAAGGTGATTCTCTTGAGCCGGCGGGAGCCACCGCCGAAGGTGTAAGAAAGTAATTAATCCTTGACTCGTGTGACTTAGACCGATTGTTAGGGCCATCAACCCTTCTATCACCCGGAGTAAGGATGGTTTATGTTTATCTTTGATTATGAATTTGATTTAGAATTTGAGAAGTTGGGAACGAGAACTCGTACTCGCCGAGTTAGTGTTACTTTGTATAAATATATGGAACGAGAATGCACTCTTAATTACATAAAATTGGTTGTTTTAGCCAACTACCCTTAACCTCTTTCAAGTATATATATCTAATATCATGACAAACATTTTATCTTGAAAAAACCGTCCCTGGTTCATGGATCATTTCGAATTTGATAAGGGCTTTCCTTTATATGTGTATATGGGTGCATGTGTTAGCCTCCTCACCAGTCTTTAAGACCGACCCTCGTTGTTGTTTCTCTTTTTCCCCTTTTCTTTTGAGTTGCAGGTGCTTTTGGAGGTTTGAGCTAGGCGACAGGTGTTGGGAAAACTTGAAATAGAAACACAGCAGAATATAAAATTTTTTCCCAAAAGAAGATCGAATCTTGCAATTCTTATTCCCATAGAGCTTAGCATTTATCAAATTCGAAAAGATCCATGAACCGGGGATGGTTTTTGCAAGCTAAAAAATTTCCCATGATAATATATATATATATACTTAAAAGAAGTTCAAGGCCAAAGGCCAAAACGACCAATTTTAAGTATTTAAGAGTCAATTCCCGTTTCATAGATTCATATATAATCACACTAACTCGACGAGTGCGAGTTCTCCTTCCAAACTCCTTTCATATTCAAAGACATAATCATAAACAAAACATAAATCATAAACTATCCTACTCCGGGTGATGGAAGGGTAGCAAGCCCCAACTATCGGTCATAATTCACACGAGACAAGGCTTAATCACGTCCTTGAAACCATCGATGGTTATCTCCGTTGGCTCAAGAGAAACACCCTTCCTTAACCCCCTAAGGACGAGTGAGACTCTCGAATGAAAAGTGTTGATGGGCCAGCTCGGCGACCCCACGACCGTCCCGAGATGCCATAGCACTCTCCGGGGACCCAGTTCATAATTCAAAAATCATAATTTTCATAAACTTATCTTTCAATGTTCAAAGCTCGCTACACACTCACATATATCAAAGCCTTTTCAAACGAAAATCAAAATAGAGCTTACATATGTATACAAATAATTTTTCAAAATTTTAGAACAAAATGGGACGAGCCCTCAAAGTACATATCATACACATATCTAGCGTATAGTATTCATAATTCACATGCGGGCTTCAAAACACGTAGGGTTGTAGGTCATATTAACTAAAAGGAAGAAAACCTCACCTTTCCAACGTGGTGGAGCAAAAGGATATCAATTGATGCAAACGGACTCTTACGGGACCTCCTCGTTACTCGCTAGATCAAACTCTGAACAAAGGAAACAATAGAGGATGTTATTAGACTCAAAATCAAAATAGACACACGACAATCGCATATGATGTATAAAATGCATATGAAATGCAATACTTAAGCCATATGCGTTCATATTTTACATATTTCATATTAAATGGATCCATAAATGCAATAATATGAAGGTAGCACATAAATTAACAAGTCAACATATCACTCAAGTTATAAAAGAAACAAGAGAATGGCATACCAAACAATTAAATGAAGTACTAGTTCGTTCATGCATTATAGAAAGCGCTTAGGTCACATAAGAGCATATGAGAGCATAAATAAAAAATGGGCATCTAAAATCAATCATAAATTCATATTATAAATGGTGACACATATTTCAATATGTTATCTATGCATGCATATAATAGAAGTAGCAAGAAGAGGTCATACAAGGCAAAAAAATGGAGCATGGATTCAAGTATGCACTTAAGGTAACATATAGAACGTATGAGATCATAACTTAGAAACGAGCATGTAAAACGACCCATAAATTCACAACATATATCCTAACACATAATATTACGTATAAAAACATCAAATTCACAAAATAAATTCCTAACAAATTATTTAACACATAATTCATCAAGTATATAATGCATAAGAAGTGAAAAAGGAGAATGAAGTTCACGAAAAATGCAAACGAAGCGAACACAACACAATACACAAGAACAACTCGAAACTAGGGCAAAACATGTTCGGCCCCGCTAACAAAAATGACCTGAAAATGGTTACGGTCACGACCAAGGTCGGGCAAGAGGAAAAAGGGGTCGCAGTCGTGACCAAAAGTGAACCGGTCACGATCGCGGCTGCGACCACTTGCGGCAGCAGTTCAAAATATGAAAGAACAGGCTCAAAACCACACAAAACTCTGCCTAATTCATGCTAACATGTAGAGGTAAGTTAGGAATACATAAGACATGCATAAAACCTTCAAAATTCAGGGCAAAGAAACATGTATTCATCAAATAAGAGCCTGAAAGAAGGATCAAATTTATATTCATGAAAATATCTCCAAGTTCTTGAAACAAACCTCAAAATTCCCAAACCATCATGCAATGTAAGTTACTAGAAGTGATAAGAGAAGTCTTAGGTTCATATAAGATGCATCAAATCCAAACGAATTGTAATAAATCATACAAATTCATCAAAAGAGTCCAAACCCTCACTATTCATCAAACTATCAATAACTCATTGAAATCTCCAAGGAATTCAGCAAATAAGGAGTCCAAAGAAAGAGGAGAAGTTGGATAATACACTCCTGGGCTTTTCTTTCAAATATGGAGTCATTTCGGGTCCAGCAGCAAAAACCCCTGTTTCCTTCTCTTCCTATGCCTTGGACGAAATGAATTGCTGATGGGGAGAGTCATCCAATTTTGTCAAGATTTGATCAAGTTATGGGCAAAATAGTCAACAAAGGTACAAAACGCGCGTGAGGCTTGGTTCGTAGAATTTTGGAGGTTCAAACGGGCTTAGAAATTATAAATTTGGATTTCTTAGTTTCCTTTCTTCATTATGAGTCTGATGCTTCTTCCTGAATTTGAATCCGAATTCCCGAGCTCAAGTTATGGCGCCTGCAACCCAAGGTGCGCTAAAACTAGTTACGCCCTCAAGTCCGTCACAAATCCCGCTTTACAAAACAAGCCAGGAACCAAAGAAAACGAACTCTAAAACACGTAACGAGCATGCAAACACGTTCATAACTCATTTATTTCACATATATTAAGAATTCACAAAAATCGAAATTAAATTCGAGCTCAAATAGAGCAAATTACACGACACGTAAACATAAATGTTTAAAAATTCAATTTCATAAGTTAAACAAATAATTTCAATTAATCACATAATCATTATAATAGCTGTAACACCCCGTCTTCTCGACAATCTAGGTACGATGTCTCGGGAGAGTTTAATTCAGTAATTATGTGATTCGCATGCCTTACATGTAAATTTGTAATTTTATTTAATTAAGTCCAAGTACATTTTATTAAATTCTAATGCGCACTTAATTAAATAAAATTACAAATTGACTCATAAGGCATGCGAATCACATAATCACTGAATTAAACTCTCCCGAGACATCGTACCTGGATTGTAAGATGTAGCACCCCGCACGAGAGGTACTACATCCCCCGCACCTAAGCCCAATCTACATACGAGATGGGAAACCCATACATGAACCAAGCAGAGGCGAACGGGAGACAAACAAAACAAACTCCTAAACTAGACGGAACGTAGACCCTGTCACAAAAAAAAAAAAAAAAACCAACAAAATGAAAAGCAGCGGAAGATAAAATTCAAACACATGCATTGGTTACGGACCTGCAGAAAATAAACATACGATCCACAAGCAGACTTGGGCACCTCAGGCCTCTTTTGAACGCAAACCAAAGCCCGGGTAAGGCAATTCAAATAACCAAATGCATAAGTATTCAAATTCATATTTTACAAGTCCGAATCATACATAAATTAAATACATATGCGAATGCAAATACTCGACTAACTCAGACGGACTCAACGGACTTGACTCAACTCTGCCTAGCTCGAAACTCCAAGAGCAACCTGCACACTAAGAGATTGGGGAGGGAGAGGATCAGTCTACAACTCGACTGAGTGAGGGGCTACCCACACACGCTACATATATATAGAGCTAAGCACATTTCAGACACATGCACAGTCCATGAACTCGGGGATAGTTTTTGCATACCAAAAATTTGGCCCGTGATACTTATATATAGGGATTTAAATTAAAACAAAGTAAAACAAAGCCTAACAAAGCCTAATAGATTCAAATAACTCAAATCATATGGAGGCATAACGAATCTTACCAATTCATATAAATTCATATTGATTCAAATCATATTTTAGCTTACGTATTCAAAAGGATCCATATATTATCTTACTTAAGAATCTATCCCCGTTTCACGAACTCTATAAAACATATATACAAGCATACAGAACTCGGCGGGTACGAGTAACAAAATCCCAACCTGGGCTCCTCAAAATAAACAAACAAATCATACAAAGTAGACAAATCAGAGACATAGATTCAAATATACCTCCTTCTCTGGTGATAGAAGGGTTGCGCGACCCTAACCATCCATTACAGTCGAGGGGAGTGCAAGCTTCTCAACCCTCAGGATATCCATCCGCCGCCAAACCTTCTGGCGAGTTCAAGAGTAATCCGAACTAACTGTGGAGATGTGTACAGGGGTCATAACCGGTGACCCCATGGCCGTCCCGGGTCCCCCTTACCCATAACTCCGGGGCCCATCATTACCAAAACATTACGTTCATTACCTAACTTAACCCGCTACAAATCAAATTCAGAAGCAAATCATACACGGATACGTACCTCACTTTGCTACAACTACGCTTTACATACCTCTCCGTGTCAAATCCATATCCAATCCCTTAGCTCGTATCTCCCGGCTCATAAGAGGCACACGGTTTGAAGCGTAGTTGAGCGATACCAAACATAACCATTCAAATCAAATCAAACTAAACATACGTAGTCTATCCGCCGCCAAACCTCCTGGCGAGTTCAGGAGTAATCCGAACTAACTGTGGAGATGTGTACAGGGGTCATAATCGGCGACCCCATGGCCGTCCCGGGTCCCCCTTACCCATAACTCCGGGCCCATCATTATCAAAACATTACGTTCATTACATAACTTAACCCGTTACAAATCAAATTCAGAAGCAAATCATACACGGATACGTACCTCACTTTGCTACTACTAGGCTTTACACACCTCTCTGTGTCAAATCCATATCCAATCCCTTAGCTCGTATCTCTCGGCTCATAAGAGGCACACGGTTTGAAGCGTAGTTGAGCGATACCAAACATAACCATTCAAATCAAATCAAACTAAACATAGGTAGGCTACAGTTCGCATATAAATCAAACGGGCACATATCATAAGGTTTAACTATAACCTAACCTCACCTTACACCAAAGAAACCAAGAACATGACAAATGATCCACCCCGAAATCAACACGGCCCATGAGACACCACCCCGGGTGCACCTGAACAAACAGGAGACAAAATACAAGACTTAGACTCAAGAATGAACCACATAGACGCACGACGCATGCATAAGCACTTAAAAGATGCAAACACATAAGCAAAGCTCATATTCAAATTTATATCATGCAAGAGAAGCCATACCACACTGAACATACTAATTAATTTCATATGGCATGTTAAGACTAAGTTCATGTATACAAACAATGCCTAAAACAACAATTAATCACCAAACAAGGCACATATGCGATTCATACAAATAATTCACATTACTCAAACAACATAAAATGCATATAAGAACAAGTGCATACACATAAACATGCTAAAACAAGTTAGGAATAAGTTCGGAGGTGGGAAGATACGAGAAAAACGGAATAAGAACACAAAAAGGGGTTCCGAGCGAAATCGGGCCAAAGCTGACAGTTTTGTCGAAATGGACAAGCTGTATGAAAATAGGAATATCTTGAGTTTTAGGAATGGGAATTGAATTTTGCTTGTTGAAATGAAACTAGACATATAGATCTTTCCAATGATATATGGCACGAATCATGGTTCAAAGGGATCCGAAAATGGCGGAGGTTTGAAGTTGAATGAATGCAGAATTTCGGCGAGGTGGCGACACCAAATTAAAACGATTATAACTCATAATCTAGAACGAATTTTGGGGTGATTCCAATTGGAGATTGTTCTAGACTCAAAAAGGTTGATCGTATCCGAAAATCAGCTCAATCGGAGTTCATATGTGGGGGTACCCGGCCGGGGAAAAACAAGCAGAAATTTACCAGGCCGGGGAGAGTAGTGCAGAAAACTTTCTGCACCAAAGTACCCGCCCGGGTAGATTTTTTGGGCAGTAAAAATGGCAGAAACAAGGGCTAAACACGAGAGGGACCAAAATTGACCAAAACCACCCTAAAACTCATCCAAATGTAATGAAAATCAAGGTATATGTTCATATAAACATGCTCTACAACATAACTCAAGTATATAAAAAATTGCCATTAAAGCTTATCCAAGCTCCATTAATGGAGTTTCAAGCAAGAAGCAACCAACAACAAGAATTCATACAAGTATGCAATAAAGAAGCTCAAAGAAACAATATATATCAATTTTAGGGCATATAATCCAAGTATGAGAGCAAGAAAGCAAATATACATGTAACACCCCAAACGGTGGGGCATCACACCCCCGCACTATGACCCGACACGTGTACGAAATGAAGAGTCCGCACACGCACCAAGTCATAGCGAACGGGTGACTAACGAAAAACACACCCACTAGCTAGGTGGTATCTAACCCTGTACGTATGAAAGAATGCAAAACATGACAGCGTAAGTAGTACGAAATGCCAACTTTCAAAAACTTTCACCTTAAACATACAGTACCATACAAACATCAAAATCAACTAAACGGGTTCGACTAATCCAGCAAACCTGTCCTAACCTGTCCCGACCAATCATATATCCACAACGGGTTCAACTAATCCGAGCACCTGTCCTAACCTATCCCGAATTCCATATATTCAAATCATAAATGCAAACCTGCACAAATATAACTTATATAATATTTACAAATCATAAACCAGAGCCAGAACTTAATAAACTTAAACAGACGGACACAGACTCGATAGACCCGACACACAGCCACCTAGCACGAACTCCACCGACCTCCAAAGCAAAGCCTGCGAACTAAAACATAAAAGGGGAGGGGTCAGTCCAAAGACTGAGCGAGGGGTTAACACACGCACGCTATACATATATATAGAGCACAACACAAAGTAGAAGCAATATTCGTGAACCCGGGGGTTAGTTTTTGCACGCCAAAATATTTTCCCGTGATAGTATACTTATAGGGGCTTAAAAGCAAACAAACAAATCTTAACTCAAACGTTCTTAAAACATAAGTTCAGATTCATGCAGACTTAACACACATATCAGAGCATATCTTATTAACTTAAAAGTATATCAATTTTTATCTTAATTTAACAATCTACCCCCGTTTCACGAACTTATGACAGACGGACAGACAAAACCCACTTACTCATATCAGAACAAAACTCATAAAACAATCCCACCTGCACACCATTGGGGAAGAGAGGTGCCCCTCTCAACCCACCACAGAACGAAACATGTGAACCGGAGGATCCCGCCCGGTTCCTTCGACGGCCATGCCAATATGCGCTCCGTCGGCATAGGAGAACTACGTCTCCCGTTGGTGGAGAAGTGCACAGGGGTTGTAACCGGCGACCCCGATGGTCGTCCCGGGTCTCCTTTACCCACAATCTCTGGGGCCCATCACACAGATAAACAGACATATATCGGAAACTTAACTTGCCACACACAGACAGACAGACATATCTCATGCATATCGTGCTTATCATATCACACGTACATATCACACACTGACCTCGGAATCATAACAGAACTGAAACAAAGCATACATAGGCTCATACATAGCGTTTCGTATTTTCAAATCAAATCATATGATAAAACCAACAAAATACATACTTCGCACATATCTACATATACATAAGGCTTATAAACCGCATGCATTCGAAAACGGGTACGTTGCAATAGGGTATAACTATATCCTAACCTCACCTGGTACCAAACACAGCCGAACACAAAGCAAATGGTCCACCCCGGAACCTGCACGACTCACTTGTCACCACCCTGGGTGCACCTGAACCAACTGAACACACAAACACAACACAGGGCTCAGACTCAACTAAGACAACCACACAGAGACGCACGACAATGCTCACGAATACAAATGATGCAACATATAATCCATAACTATTTAATCAAGTCATTCAGAGCATATTATAATTCATATTCCATATCAAAAGATGCATAACTTATGAAATTCATAACATTAATTACATAAAATAAAGTAGGACATTAAGAATTCAAATCATATCATGCACCAAGTTTCACGAAATTAAACGTGAGTTACATAACAATTTATATACAAATTACACATTGGCAGATTTAACGATATTCTAACAAATAGCATGCTTGATCGATTCATTCAAAATTACATGCAACATATCATTTCATAATTTATTTCTCAAGTTTCATATAATCACATTATCAATATAGTTTTCAAATATTACACGAACACCCCTTAAATAAAATATTCTCAATCAAGTGGGCATAAAACGAGATAATTAAATTCAATAAATTAGAAGTCGAGCTTCTCATGCATCATAACATATTCTCATATATCATACAATTCATAATTTCCATTTATCGCTCATACATGATCACATTATACAATTAAAAACAATTAACGAAAATAAATACAATAACTTCAAAAATTCATAACAAATCAACCGGGCATCCGATTGACGAACGGAAAGTGGCGTTGGACTCACCACAATGAAACGGACCTACTGTCCGAAAGTCGCCGGAATGCCGCCACCGCAGCCAGCCGAACAGCCACCGGCCGCCACTGGAACACCGCCTCCGGTGGTCAGAAAAATCCCCGGAAGGACAGAAACGTGCGCCTCGGCCTGCTTGACAAAAGCCCTCAACCAATTTCAGAAAATACCAAACACACCGGACTTCGTTGACGAAAAACCGAACTAAGTCCCTAATACGAAAATCAAAATTAAACGCAAACCGTAAAACGAAAATGAAATCCGAGCATACCGTTGGAAAGCTTGTAACGAGCCCTTCAAAAGCCCCTAGCCAAAATGCCGGAAAAATCACCGGAGAACCGGACAGCCGGTTCAGCCCCGGTCCGCCACCGGTCCACCGCCGCCGGCCGGTTCTTGGGCCGTCACCATCACGAATAGCTCGGACTTGACGTTAGGAACAACTTCTCTGAAGAAACCGTCGCCAAAAGACTGTCGGAAAAGGTCCAAAACCGCGACCGAAATCCCACCACCGCTGCGTTGCCCCAAACCGCCACCTACGGCCATCGTTTGCTCAAACCGACACCGGAATTGAACTCAGGAGGTCGAAAAGGTGGGGTAGTACCAAGGGCCGTCTGAAAAACTCGTCGGAATGGCGAGTTCGCCGCTGCTACAGTAACTCCACCGCCCGTCGTCCGCTTTGGGCGGCGCGTGCGGCCTCCTCGCCGCCCCGATGGCGGCGCCGCTTGTCCAGAAAAACACGTCGGGGAGTCCTCGTCATGAGTCAGGGCCGCGTGTCGGAAAATCGCCGCCGGAAGCCGCCGCGAATGGGCGGCGAAGTGGCGGCTCTAAGCCGCGCCGCTTGCTGCTCGCCGTAGCGCCACCACCGCTGATTTTCAGGCCATGATTTTGGTATCATCGTGACGGGCTCGTCGAGTTGATAAACTTTGACTATTCATTCATCGAATTCCGCCGAGAAACGAGGGAGAACGGGCAAGTGTGTGAAATCACACCTCCACTGCATGAATAGTGCTGATCGCTGGAGAAGACGCTGAAGGCTGAGATCTGATCTTTTGCACGAATTACGAGGATTCGGGGTATATATCCCGGGTCCTCGTACGCAAAAACGGTCGAAAGAACGGGCTAACGAAGTCAGAATGGGGCAAACTTAGAGTCTACGGACTCGTTTCGATGCTCCGAATGCAAGGAAGGGGTCAAAGAGGTCGAACCCTCGACCGAACGAGAAATGACCGAATAACCCCCTAAAAGAGAAAATTACAAACTGGCCCCTAAACTCTAAAAGAGTTCAAAATAGGGCCACGAAAAATATAAAATCACATAATTAAACACATTAAAAGGTTGAAACGTGGCGTACCTTATAAATCGGACAAGCGGGATGTTACAATACACAAGAATGTTACTATTCATGTTCTTCTCCATATGATCACCAAGGCAAGGTTTCAAGAATAAACAATCAGATAGAATGAAAGTTCACTTTGCAAGGAGTCATAATCTTGCCTCGATTCGTCGGAGAAGTGAAGAATGAAGGTGATCTTGAGCTTTGAGGTTGAAGAATGGGGTTAGGGCTTGAAGTCCCTTCTTGTTCCTTCTCTCTTGGGAAACGTTGGAAATGGGAGAAAAAGAAGAGAATTTTAAGCTCTTTAAGAATTGAAACGGGTCGGGTTTGGGGCAAAAAGGGTCGGGTCAAAAGGTTCGGTCCACACGAATCAGGTTTTAAAATGGTAGGGCTATCAAACAGCTTTAGAAAATAAAAAGGGTTAATTCACCGAATCCGAATCATCGAAACGAACTCAATGATAAGGTCGAAATTCAAATTCGAATTCCCGAGCTCAAGTTAGCCACGAGGCTCAAACACCCTAATTAGAATTAGGTCCCTAATTTGCAAATATTGGACGATTGAGTCCAAGTACATTTTATTAAATTCTAATGCGCACTTAATTAAATAAAATTACAAATTGACACGTAAGGCATGCGAATCACATAATTATTGAATTAAACTCTCCCGAGACATCGTACCTGGATTGTCGAGAAGACGGGGTGTTACAAACTCCCCCCATTAAGAGAACCTGGTCCCCAGGTTCGCCTGCTCGAGTTTTAAGCTCGAACAACTTTCCATATTCACCCAAGTTCGAGGTTCATGACGTCCCGACGAGGGTTAGCTCGAGAAAGGTCTTCATGCACAAGGGGTTTGAATCTCCTTCTAAACTCCTGAATGAAGGAATCCTAAAGCATTTTGTGTGGCTAGTCTCATTCCGGTCTTTATCTCACAATTGTTGCAATACCCTTGGAAATTTTCCTAACTTAATAGGATGTAGCTCCTTTCAACTTCCAAATTTAGAAGGCTACGAGTTAGAAAAGAGTTGCCCCACAAGTTGAAGCCACGAACGAAGGATTGACATGGGATAAAGCTACAACAAGAGCTTTGAGGGCCGAGCTTTGCAACTAGACCATCAACTTTTTGAAGATCAAAAGCTAAATAAGGAAGGGAATGCGGGATGGTTACCACGGTATCGGTACACATTGGTAATTCAAGAATGAAGGTGATCTTGAGGTTTGAGGTTGAAGAATGGGGTTAGGGCTTGAAGTCCCTTCTTGTTCCTTCTCTCTTGGGAAACGTTGGAAATGGGAGAAAAAGAAGAGAATTTTCAGCTCTTTAAGAGCTGAAACGTGTCGGGTTTGGGGCAAAAAGGGTCAGGTCAAAAGGTCCAGTCCAAACGAATCGGATTTTAAAACGGTAGGGCTATCAAACGGCTTTAGAAAATAAAAAGGGTTAATTCACCGAATCCGAATCATCGAAATGAACTCAATGATAAGGTCAAAATTCGAATTCGAATTCCCGAGCTCAAGTTAGCCACGAGGCTCAAACACCGTAATCAGAATTAGGTCCCTAATTTGCGAATATTGGACGATTGAGTCCAAGTACATTTTATTAAATTCTAATGCGCACTTAATTAAATAAAATTACAAATTTACACGTAAGGCATGTGAATCACATAATTACTGAATTAAACTCTCCTGAGGCATCGTACCTGGATTGTCGAGAAGATGGGGTTTTATAATAGCACATATTTGCATAATTAAATAATTAAATGCGCATAGAACACTCTCATTAGCGCATACGTGTACGACCGAAAAATCGGGATGTTACAGGCACACTGCTGCTGCGGTGCGTGACGCTGTGCGCACACGCTCGCTCGCACGGCAGCCTAGGCAGGCGAGCGGGCGGGGCGGGCTGATCCGTTTACCGTGGATCCTCGATTTTTGTATTTATTCCAATCCGATAAAATCCCGATTTGATTTTACTCTTGAAAATCAGTTTTATTAAAATTAATTTTATTTTAAAAAATAATTTTAAAATTGGGATTTTTATGAAGTTCAAAGCAGATTTTAATTTTGGGAAAAAAATTGACACTTATTATTTTTGAAATAAGGGAGAAGAAAATTATTAATTTTTAGAAATTAATTGGAATTTTATTGATTTAATATTTCTTGGTTTATTTGAAAAGGCTCATGAACAAGAATTGCTTCTAAATCCTGTTTTAAGTTATTAGAACTTAAAACGAGAATTTTAATTTATGGGTAAATTTAAATTCTTGCAATTTATGCATGTTAGGTGATCATGGTTTAGTCTTATGAATGTTTTAATTTATGCTCATGGATGGTTTAAATTTGGGGTTGGAGCCCCATAGTAGCATTTTTCATTTGGGGTCGGTGCCCCATTATGTGGGTACTTTTATGTGTTTATTATGTGGCTTTCTGTATTACTGTTTTGAGGCCGGGATGTGCCCTGTGTATTTGTCTATGGCCAATATGAAGATTGAGCCATACTATTTTATGCAAAGAGTGTAGATTTTAGAAAGTGAGGTTTTTATTTTACTTTGGAGATTTGCACCCAGGGAGTAAGATGGATCCACACAACAAGTAACATGGAGGCCAAAAGTGAAGACCCCTCAAATTGTTATGGAGGGTTTCTATTATTGTAATAGATAGGGCATCGTTTTATTTCCAATTCCCTTATGTGATTTAAACTGTTTTATGTGGCATGTATGTTTGAACTTGTGATTGTGGAGTGGCTCCTACATATCACACATAAGATAGGTAGAACCCATAATCATCTCATGGTAGTATCATGCTATGACATGTTATCAGCTAATTGCTTATGTGTCATGCATTTATGTTAAACTGCATTAAACAAGACTAATTAAAATGGGTAACAGTACATGTTGGTGAGGTCAAAACTGGACAACTCTCTAGTATTCCAAAATCCCATAAATATTAAGCAATTTCGAAAAATAGGTATTTTGTATAAAGTGAGGACTTTAAATAAAATTCCTAGCATTCCATCAGTAGGATTTAAGTTTAATAGGGGAGCTAGTTGTTGTCCATGAGTCGTGGGGTGGCTATGTGAAACCTATTAGTTCTTAGTTTCCTGATTAATTACTTTAAGTAAATTAATATTTCATGATTATTTTGCAATGGGCGATGTCTGCGAGTCGTGGGTCATTCCGGACTATGATCTTATGATTGATGGGTTCTGCTTAACGCCTAAGTAAATATGGATGTCGCACGAGTCGTGGGTCCATATTGAAAGATGGGTGATGCAAAAATATTACTGAGAGTTCTATAGTGATGGAATTGGCAATTGTACCTACTTGAGGCTTTATTGAGGATGTCCGCGAGTCGTGGGGTTCAAGATAAAGTGCTTGGGATCTTAGTACCCACTGGGAAAACAAGTTTCCTCCAAGATCGTTGGGATTTTAAGATCTTCTAAAAATAGTGGGAGCTACATACGAGAAAAGACCTAAATCATATGTATTACGTTATTATTCAACATGCTCACATTTTCTCTGCTTAGCATTTAGGTTGTAGTTTTGTGATTCTCTACAATATGAAATGCAAACCCATTTGTATCCATCCTTAAGTCAAACAAGTTGACTAAGTCCTACATAACTCTAATTAACTTCGGATCCTAAAATTCATTTTAGATTCAGAAAAGAGAAAACTGTTCTCTATAGGGCGATATTTTCACATACTTGTGAAAATTCGACCCGGGCCAAAAGAGAAGCAATTCAAAGTGAATGGATTCTTCCAACCACTTAAGAGCAATTGTACCTCATTAAAAATGTTACAAGGTATAACATTATGGAATTGTTCCATATTCCAAATGAGGAAACAAGTGCACACGAACGAGGTCTAAAAATCTTATTTGAAGATCTTGAAGTCTCGATCTTAATTGAGAAACGAGTTCTCAGTGCACTGATTGCTTGCATTGCTTCCACCATCATTGAACCCTTTTATACTCAACCAAAATGTTGTCATTGTAGCATAGTTAATCATTTAGTTGATCACGATTGAGAGCATCCTTAAGAAGGACTAAAAGGTTATGATGGTTAATTCTTCTTCTGAACCTACTAAGGTAAAGGCTTGAAAGCCTAATGAAGAAGAGACCTTTAAAGCCCAATAAAAGGGCATGTAAGGGGTACGCCCAAAAGACATACAGATCATATAAGAATGTTTGGTTCTATAGTAGCAAATAAGGACTTTGAAAGGGAACTACAAAGAGTATGGGTACTCTGAATGTTATCTCGTTTAGTAATTCTAATAGGAATAGAATTCACAAGTCTTGAGTTAATCTTACATAATCCGTTGTGTAAAACTCAAAGCACTAATGTTTTGAGCATACAACGAGATAACAAATGTAAGTGAGATGACAAAAGTTTCGAATTACTTAGGCACGTTAAGACACAAAAGGATTAGTGAGTTAGACATCTTAGGATCATTTTTTGAAAATGGATCTCGAGAGTTAACTTCCTGTGAATCTTATCTTAAGGGAAACGTTCCCAAAACATAGTTTAGGTGAAACGTTGAACGTGCCCAATTACAATGGATTTTGATCCATATTGATATTTATCTATTGCTCAATGTAAGCACTAGAAATAATCATCAGTCTAATCATTATAAATGAGTGTACTTGATGAAGTACAAATTCGAAACTTATATCAAATTCTTAGAATTTCAAAGGAGGTTAGGAACCGAAGTAGTCATAAGATATATACAACTTGGTCTGATCGAGATGGTAAATATCTTAGTAACTAATTCCTTTGTCATATTAGAGATAATAGGATCATCTTTCAGCAAACTCGTTCTGAAACACCTTGGTGTTTTTGAATGAAGGAACAAAACCTTATAGGATATGGTTCGTTCCATAGTAAGTTTTGCTGACTTACATTTGTTCTAGGAATAAACCCCTATAATATGCAGTTAGAGATTTTGAATCTAGTACCTTCCATAATTACTCCCTTAATTGCGCTATACAATGTGGCATTCTAAAATCCCATAATTATTCTTATCGAAGAATTTAGGGTAATTCTCTTAAGTGAAGAGGATAGAGGGAGATAAGCTTGAAACGAGTTCAAGTTTACATAACAATATGGGATATTGTTTCTGCAATTCTCTTGAACAAAATTTGTTTGTTTCAAAGAACATACCTTTCTTAGGGAATCATTCCCATATGACAAGAAAGGAAAGTAGGCAGACCTCAAAGAAATTTGAGGATAAATACCCCACGCCACATATAGAAGAAACGAGCCCTTCTAATAAAACTTAGCAAAATTTTAAAGTAAGTACAAGTGTCAAACCCCTCATCTTAAGACGCTTGTAGAACGTATTCCTAGGAATTACTTAAAGAGGAGACACTATCAGATTTGGAATCTGAATATTGTAAGCAAGCCTTGAAATCCGATATGGAGTCCATATACTCAAACTAAGTTTCGATCTTGGTTGATCCACCTGAATGGATCTACAAGCGAAAGCTTGGAGTAAATAGAAAGCATTACAACCTTCTTGATGATTGGAATCCAAAAGTCCATTCGGACTTTATTTAGCATATCTGCATATTCTGACTATGAGATATGATAAATGAATGTGAGATCTATCTTATTCAATAGGAGATTGAAAGAGACTAAAATATGGTACATCCATAAATCTCATATTCAGTGGGCGTATGCACAAGGTATGCAAACCCCTAAGTCAACCTAAAGATTGATAAAGGCTTCTAGGAATTCGAGAAATTCAATTCCATAGGATAGTCAAAATCGTTTGACTCAGATGAAAGTCGAATAACTCTCAAATGCACGTGTAATAGTTAGTAATGTTAGCTTCAACCTTTGGTACTTTAGACATGACATCATTCTCATTAGGAATGAGAACGATAACATGAAAGTCACCAAAATATGTTTGACATGAAAGATTTTTGTGATAAATAATAAATTCTCAATCAAGTGCATAACCACGATACTAAATTAGTTTAGTTTGGACAATGGAACATCTCTTTTGAAGAGGATGTGTCCTAAGATAACTTTGAGAAAGTTAGAATGTCCAAAAATCCTTTAAGTGAAAGGGTGCATAGTGCATGCAATATTATGTACTAGATTTGATATGGCGCAACACTAAGCGTAGTGGGCCGAATCTTATATGACCTTATAGTTGGTCACTGGACTGTTGTAAAATAAACCCTCAGAGTACTTTAGAAGAAATGAGGATATCTGTAGCACCCGAGCGTTAGGTACCACATCTCCCGCACCGGGACCCGACCCGTATATGAAATGGGAGTCCATACACGTGCCAAATCCACGGCGAACGGGGACGCAACACACACGCTATGCTAGGCGGGATTAACCCTTAAACCAAACAGTGCAAGAATCATAAAATCAGAGTTAAATAAAATTCGCGGAAGCAAGATTAACATAGCATATACAATGAGCCACCAAGCTCCAAAAATAGATATACAAAAGCATTACATAATCAACGGCGCTCATGGCCTACAAAAATCATAACGCTCCAAACTAAAACTATAATCATAAGCAAAATATCAACAAGAGTATGAATATGAGACAAAAGGAAGTGCTAAACATAAATGCAAGACCTAGACGACTTGTATTCCCGCCTAGCACTCCTATTCCTGCACAAAACAACTGGAAAACAACCGGGTTCAGTCTAAAAGAGACTGGTGGGTATAAAACGGGCATAAGATACATAATATCGCATAAATTAAACACATACATGCAAGCCCTAATCCCGTGTGAAGTTTAGTAAGACTTTACCAAGTGGTTAAAACAAAAAGGAAACATCAACGGGATTACGACGTTCATATTCATTCATAAATGTTCATAAATGTTCATAAGGGTTTATGGCCCGGCGAGTGGGCGTGCACAATCTCCAACCTACTCCTCGTGTAATCATAATTAATTATTCAATAATTCGTTATCATACATAAATCTTTTGTGCTCATAAATACATGATCATAATCATTCATATACTCCTTTTTCCTCCGGGTGGTGGACGGGCTTGCAAGACCCGGCCACCGGTTCATACATGGGCCAATGGGGGTACATGAATTCCCCAAGGGCACTCAGCTCCCATTCCCCGCTAAAACTCCTAGCGAGGGCCGGTATCACCGTAGTTTGGTTGGGACTAGTATATGGGATCCCCGTCAGCCCTTGCTTCCTCGGTTAGCCACATATACTAAGTCCCGGGGCCCGTGCAATCATAAATCATAAATATCTCGCCAAACATAAGGTAGGGTTCATAAATAAAAGAAAGGGTCATACGTTTGAAATTATTTACCCGAAATGACTCGATATAAATATATATACGATTTTGGCTTAAAACTTTGCACATAAGGAATATATAAGGTTGTTTTAACTAATAGAAGAAAAACCCACCTTTACCAAAGCAGAAATAAAGGCACAAGCGTCTCAAGGCTCGCCCTCGTCTCCGACCAAACCCGAATCTGTGCAAAAGAAAAGGTATGAAACTCAATGACCACATATGACGCTCGGCAATGAAGTGAATATGACATGAATGCATAAATGATCATGTTATATCATAAAATGTTCATGTGCACGATTAAAGAATTTAAATCATATAATCATTCATTCGTTCATATATTTCATTCAATTTCATAAGTTCATAATATTCATAAACTCATAATTCATAATTCATATCAATTAATCTAACATTCAATTAATAAGCATATCACATATAATATTCATATTCACATTTAGGAATAAAATAAATAAAACGTTCAATCAAAAGTCAGTAGAATAAATACGCGAAATAGAAATCAATTAATTTCAATAATTAAATTAAATTAAATAATATATAAAATATATAATAAATATATATAATATAATATTTATAAATAATCATATATAATAATGTACAATATATATATATATATATAAAATATGTACATATATACACGTACACACTCACACACACATGCATGCAATTTATATACACAATATATATATATATATATCACACACATGCATGCAAATACACACACAAATACTAAATATATGTATATATATTTATACACACTCACACGTACACAGCCATGCATGCATTCATACACATAATCACACACATACACAAATACATATATATAACTACACAGCCATACCCATGCATGCAAGAACACCACACACGCAGCACAAACCCCTCAGTCATGCAACCAAAATAGCAGCAACAACAGCCCAGGAAAACGAAGCAAGAACTCAAGCAAAACGGGGTGACACCCCCGTGTCACCCTCCAAGCCTGGACCGAGACACCCCCGTGTCTCGGTACAGAAGTTCCAGGCTACGAAGCACCCCCGTTCCTCGCTGGAACGGGCAGGAAAGGCACGCCCGTGACGCACAGCAGCAACAGCCTCTGTTTTTAACAGAAAAGTGCAGCAGCAACTACAGCTATGTACGAGCAAGAAAGGCAACAAAATCATGCATGAAAAGCTGTAAAAGACTCAGTTAAACACACCCAAGAATCCATGAAAGAGACAACAAAAAGGAAGAAGGAAATCTCAGCAAAATGACAGCTGAAAATCAGTTGAAAAAAAACAGGGCAACAAACGCGAAAAACAGGGCAAGCTTGCATTCAATCCTTCTCCAACCATTTAATCAGTTAAGACCAACAAATAAGCAGCAAAATATCATGTATTCAACAAGTAAATCAGTTCCAAAAGCGATCAATCAAGGCATGGAAGCATACGTGACGTTCATGTGGGATTTTCTGAAAATTGTCATAAATGATATATCATAAATACTTCAACAACCACGAAATCAATGACCATAAATGATATGAGGAAGTCAAAACAATCAATCTCAAGCTTGGAATCGAACAAAATCAATGAGAAACGAAGAAGATCAAGAATTTGCCCCAAACCTTCATTTTCGGGAAAAATGCCCAGAATGGATGAAACCTTACTCAAAATCATGAATGAAAAGATGAAAATGCTCAGAATTAATCATATAATACAACCCTTAGCTTACCTTGATGATTGGTTGAATTTTAGATGAGATTTGAGCTCCAAAATTTCCAAGGTTTGAAGGGTTACGGGACTGGAGAGAAAAACAGTAGCTTTGGCTGAGTTTTGGGGCTTATGTGAGGATAATCTCGGTTAGAGATTGATATGTCATGCTAGGTGGTTGAGTTAGGGATCTAAGGAATCAAACCATGGTTACTTTGGTTATGGTTTGGCCAAGATATGGCTGAATTAGTGCAACAAGGTCAAGTTGGTCGCCGATTCGTTTTTCGGTTGAAATTCGGAGTTTCAAATGACTTAGGAAAAATGTAAGGCTAAGTTTACTAAACCCGAATTTTCGTTACGAGTTCAGTGGAGTTGACGGAACTCGAATCCGAGTTCCCGAGCTCAAGATATTAAATTCGGAACCAAGGGTACGCTACGTGCTCGTTAGCTCCCGTTTTGGTTCCTCAATTAAAATTAAATTCGTTAACCTATCAAATGAATTCAAAAACATAAATTGAGCATAAAATCATGTTCATAACACATATATGTACGACATATTACAAATTCGTGCCAATTTGATATCATATCATATAAGAACGAAGCACAAAACAAACGAACAAGCTCATACATGCAATTCATTCATAAATTATGAAATCCCCATGCACAATTCAACCAAATTCATGCAAAATGAAATGAAATTCATGCATATTTAATTCCCATGCAAAAATATGATTATTTAACATAACATATAATTAGTATAATTATTAAATAAATAGTAAAATAATTAAACATTTATATATATATATATATATATAATACGAAATATATATGTATAATTAATAATATTAAAATAAGATATTATAATATAATATAATAAAATAATAACAATTATAATAAAAATTAAATATAAAACACGTAAAAACAATTAATTCACGCAAATTAGTAAACACATACATCGTACCTTTACGTCCGAGAAATCGGGGCGTTACAATCTCTCCCCCTTAAAAGAATCCGTCCTCAGATTCACTGCTCGCTCGGAAACAACTCGGGGTGAAATCTTTTCATCTTATCCTCCGTCTCCCACGTAGCCTCTTCGGTTTTATCACTTCTCCAAAGAACCTTGACTAGTGGAATACGCCGATTTCGAAGTTCCTGAAACTTCCGATCCAATATCTTAATCGGCTTCTGAACGAAGGTGAGATCCGGTTCTAATTCCACTTCTTCAACCGGTAGAACCTCGGACTCATCTCGATAATATTTTCGGAGCTATGAGACGTGAAACACGTTATGAATTCCAGTCAAATTCGGAGGCAAGTCCAATCGATAGGCCGTATCCCCAATCTTCTCCAAAATCTCATACGGTCCCATATACCGAGGGTTCAATTTCCCTCCTCGTCCAATCCTTGAGAACCCTTTTCGTGGGGAAGCCTTTAAGAAAACCCTATCTCCAATCTCAAACTCCAAATTCTTCCTCCGAAGATCTGCATAACTCTTTTGTCGATCCTGAGCAGCCTTCATCCGTTGTCTAATTATCTGGACCTTATCAATGGCCTCTTGTACCGCCTTAGAGGGTTTTTCCTTCTTTTCCCCTCTTCTAATCCCCTCTTGTTTGGTCCAATTCCATTCCTCCAAGTCAAAGAACAACGGTGATCGACATTTACGTCCATAAAGAGCTTCATAAGGGGCCATTTCAATCGAGGCTTGATAGCTATTATTGTAAGCAAACTCGATTAACGGCAACTGTTCATTCCACGAGCTTTGAAAGTCCAATGCACATGCTCTCAACAAATCCTCCAGATATTTAATCAACCTTTCTGATTGTCCGTCGGTCTGAGGATGGAAAGCTGTGCTGAATTGAAGCCTTGTTCCCAAACACTTCTGTAATTCTTGCCATAACCGTGAAGTAAATCTGGGATCCCGATCCGAGACAATACTAACAGGTACACCATGAAGCCTGACAATCTCATCATTGTACCTCTTGGCCAACTTACTCACTTTATCGGACATTCTGATAGCAAGAAAATGAGCTGATTTTGTCAATCTGTCCACAATAACCCAAATTCCATCAAAACCTCCTCTCACTTTTGGTAATCCCGAAACAAAATCCATAGCTATTTGTTCCCATTTCCATTCCGGGATAGGTAATGGTCGAAGTAGCCCTGATGGTTTTTGATGTTCTGCCTTTACCACTTGACAAGTCATGCAGTGTTTCACGAAGTCGATCACATCCCGTTTCAATCCATTCCACCAATAGAATTGCTTAAGATCCTTATACATTTTGTTCCCTCCGGGATGTATCGAATAACCTGACCGATGGGCTTCCTCAAGAATAATCCTTTTTAACTCTTCCGGGACAACAACTCTATTCTTGAATCTTAGAAGTCCCGTATCATCAAACCCAAACGGACACTCTGGATCAGCTCGAGCTTTCTCAGCCAATTTCTGAACCTCGGGATCAATCCTCTGAGCATCAAATAATCTCTGTTTAAGATCTGGTTGAACCGTAATATTCCGAACACTAGCCCTCAGTCTGAACAACTCATTCTCATCTCCAATTTCCACTTTCACATTGGACACGCTAGCTTTCCGACTAAGCGCATCCGCGACCAAGTTGGCTTTGCCGGGATGGTATCGTATTGTACACTCATAATCCGCCAAAAGTTCCATCCAACGCCGTTGTCTCTTATTCAATTCCTTTTGCGAGAATAAGTATTGGAGGCTCTTATGATCGGAAAAGACCTCGAACGAAATTCCATAAAGATAGTGTCTCCACTTACCCAAAGCAAAGATCACTGCCGCTAATTCCAAATCGTGAGTGGGGTAGTTCTGTTCATGCTCTTTCAGTTTCCTTGAGGCATAGGCGATCACTCTTCCATTCTGCATCAACACACATCCCAACCCTTCCTTTGAGGCGTCCGTGTAAACTGTATATCCTTCTGTACCTTCGGGAAGTGCTAATATAGGAGCGGTGGTCAACTTCTCCTTTAGAAGTTGGAAACTAGCCTCACATGCCTCGTCCCACTCAAACTTAATCGCTTTCTTAGTCAATCGGGTTAAAGGAGCCGCAATCTTTGAGAAGTCCTGAACGAATCTTCGATAGTAGCCTGCCAAACCCAAGAAACTCCTTATTTCTGAAGCATTTTTCGGGCTTTGCCATTGAATAACCGTCTCAATCTTAGAAGGGTCTACTTCTAAACCTTTCCTTGAAATAATATGGCCCAGAAATGCTACCCGATCAATCCAGAACTCACATTTGCTAAACTTAGCATACAACCGATGTTCCCTTAAGGTTTCCAACACAATTCTGAGGTGCCTTGCATGATCCTCCGGAGTTCTCGAATAAACCAAGATGTCATCGATGAAGATTACCACAAACTTGTCCAAATAGGGCCGGAAAATTCGATGCATCATATCCATAAAAGCAGCCGGAGCATTAGTCAATCCAAAAGGCATCACTACGAACTCGTAGTGTCCATACCGGGTGTTAAATCCCGTCTTCGGAATGTCCTCTTCCCGGATCTTCAATTGATAATATCCTTGTCTCAAGTCCAATTTTGAGTAAACCCCCGAACCTTGTAACATGTCAAATAAATCCTCAATATGGGGCAAAGGATACTTATTCTTTACAGTCATCCGATTAAGCTCCCGGTAATCTATACACATTCTTAAGGTTCCATCCTTTTTCTTAACAAAGAGAACCGGAGCACCCCACGGGGACGAACTTGGCCGAATATATCCAACTTTGAGCAATTCCTCTAATTGAATCTTTAATTCTTTCAACTCGGCCGGTGCCATCCGATACGGAGTCTTAGAATACGGTGTGGATCCTGGATGTAAATCAATAACGAACTCGATCTCACGGTCGGGTGGTAGAGAACTCAAATTCTCCGGAAACACATCGGAGAAATCCTTAACAACCGCGGTATCCTCTAACTTAACTTGATCTTTTGGCCTATTAAGAAGGTAAGCAATAAATCCCGTTGCTCCTTCTCTCATCAATTTGTGAGCTTCCATATAAGACAAGAGAGATACCGTTCTTGATCCACTACCAATCACCAATTCCTTCCCCAAGATCACCTTCTTCGCAAAACAATCGACATTGGCCCGATGCCTGAACAACCAGTCCATACCCAAGATAACTCCATACCTCTTCATGGGCATAACAATTAAATCAGCCGGATACTCTCTCCCTTCAATCAAAACCGAACACTCCCGAACCAACTGATCTGTCTGAAGACTCCCTCCAAGTGGCGAACTCACCAAATAATAAGAAGAAAGACAGATAACAGGCAAGCACAGAGTGGCAACTATATCACAAGAAATAAAGGAATGCGTGGCACCCGGATCAAAGAGTGCATGAATGCTCATGTTATGTATGCATAGGGTACCTTCTACCACGGCTGTGGGATCAATCTCTGCATCTTGTTCCTCACCCTCGAGGGCGTAAGCACGAGCTTGAATCATTGGCCTTTGAGTTCCTTTCTGAAATCCGGGGTTCTTGTAGGGACATGTCTCCGCCATATGGTCGCTTTTCCCACATATGAGGCACAAGTTCAACCTTCTCCGACAATTATTATAGGTATGGGTCGGTCCCCCGCAATGCGTACATGGAGGTACATCCGGGCGTGAATTTGTAGGTGCCGGAGCTATAGGTAGAGCCTTTGGTCGAGTCGGTACGGCCTGAGAACCTTGCCCTCCAAACCTAGGCTTCTTAAACGGACCCTTAGGAGGTGGACTAGCTTGAATCATCGGCCTCTTTCCCGAATTCGATCTGGATCCTCTTCCCATAGGAGCTCTAAACATCGGATCCTTCTTCTTGAATTCCTCCTCTTGAACCAAAGCCCTTTGCACGGTGTCGGCAAATGACTCGAAGTTGTGCCCCGCTTGCCCGTGTCTCAAATCCTGTCTCAATCCCGCTATAAATTTCCTTGCTTTCCTCTTCTCATCCCGGGTGACATGAGGAGCATATTTCCCAAGTCTATTGAATACGGCGAGGTATTGAGTCACCGTACGAGCCCCTTGCTTTAATTCCATGAATTCCTGCTCCTTCCTTTCTCTTACCACTTCCGGTACAAAGCATTCCCGGAATTCTCTCTTGAAAACTTTCCAAGTTACTTCCTCTTCATCGACTTCAAGCTTCTCCCTTGTTCGTTCCCACCATTCATATGCATCTCCATCGAGTTGGAAGATAGCAAATTGGGCCTTCTCTTGCGTACTGAACTGTCGGACCCCAAATATCCTTTCCAATCTAATCAACCAACCCTCCGAGACCGCATCATCAATAGAACCAGAAAACCGAGGGGGGTTGTAACTCAGAAACACCCCATGAGGGTCTCTATTGTTATTATGATTTGGTGGAGGAGCTTGTTGTTCTGCTTGTGGTGGTGGGGGAGCTTGAGCTCTCCGATGCTCTACATAATTGAAAACCGCTTCCATGAAATTTCCCATGTCCACCGGTGGTGCTTGTGGTTGGGGTGGAGGCGTAGGAGATCGATCATGATGACGGCGATGTCCGGGAGATCTCTCACGGTGTCTACGCGGAGGCATCCTGTTCAAGAAACACTGAAATGCATGCTATTTTTAGTCCATGCATGCAAGTGCAATTAATTCGATCAAAATTCAAGATTTAAAGCACACCAGCACGTAAACAATGCATATGCAACACATTGACAAGTTGTTCCTAAAGCCGAACGACCTAACTGACTCAACACGACACTAGAGCCCGGGTTTTGCAACCCTAGGCTCTGATACCACATAAGGATGTAGCACCCGAGCGTTAGGTACCACATCCCCCGCACCGGGACCCGACCCGTATATGAAATGGGAGTCCATACACGTGCCAAATCCACGGCGAACGGGGACGCAACACACACGCTATGCTAGGCGGGATTAACCCTTAAACCAAACAGTGCAAGAATCATAAAATCAGAGTTAAATAAAATTCGCGGAAGCAAGATTAACATAGTATATACAATGAGCCACCAAGCTCCAAAAATAGATATACAAAAGCATTACATAATCAACGGCGCTCATGGCCTACAAAAATCATAACGCTCCAAACTAAAACTATAATCATAAGCAAAATATCAACAAGAGTATGAATATGAGACAAAAGGAAGTGCTAAACATAAATGCAAGACCTAGACGACTTGTATTCCCGCCTAGCACTCCTATTCCTGCACAAAACAACTGGAAAACAACCGGGTTCAGTCTAAAAGAGACTGGTGGGTATAAAACGGGCATAAGATACATAATATCGCATAAATTAAACACATACATGCAAGCCCTAATCCCGTGTGAAGTTTAGTAAGACTTTACCAAGTGGTTAAAACAAAAAGGAAACATCAATGGGATTACGACGTTCATATTCATTCATAAATGTTCATAAATGTTCACAAGGGTTTATGGCCCGGCGAGTGGGCGTGCACAATCTCCAACCTACTCCTCGTGTAATCATAATTAATTATTCAATAATTCGTTATCATACATAAATCTTTTGTGCTCATAAATACATGATCATAATCATTCATATACTCCTTTTTCCTCCGGGTGGTGGACGGGCTTGCAAGACCCGACCACCGGTTCATACATGGGCCAATGGGGGTACATGAATTCCCCAAGGGCACTCAGCTCCCATTCCCCGCTAAAACTCCTAGCGAGGGCCGGTATCACCGTAGTTTGGTTGGGACTAGTATATGGGATCCCCGTCAGCCCTTGCTTCCTCGGTTAGCCACATATACTAAGTCCCGGGGCCCGTGCAATCATAAATCATAAATATCTCGCCAAACATAAGGTAGGGTTCATAAATAAAAGAAAGGGTCATACGTTTGAAATTATTTACCCGAAATGACTCGATATAAATATATATACGATTTTGGCTTAAAACTTTGCACATAAGGAATATATAAGGTTGTTTTAACTAATAGAAGAAAAACCCACCTTTACCAAAGCAGAAATAAAGGCACAAGCGTCTCAAGGCTCGCCCTCGTCTCCGACCAAACCCGAATCTGTGCAAAAGAAAAGGTATGAAACTCAATGACCACATATGACGCTCGGCAATGAAGTGAATATGACATGAATGCATAAATGATCATGTTATATCATAAAATGTTCATGTGCACGATTAAAGAATTTAAATCATATAATCATTCATTCGTTCATATATTTCATTCAATTTCATAAGTTCATAATATTCATAAACTCATAATTCATAATTCATATCAATTAATCTAACATTCAATTAATAAGCATATCACATATAATATTCATATTCACATTTAGGAATAAAATAAATAAAACGTTCAATCAAAAGTCAGTAGAATAAATACGCGAAATAGAAATCAATTAATTTCAATAATTAAATTAAATTAAATAATATATAAAATATATAATAAATATATATAATATAATATTTATAAATAATCATATATAATAATATACAATATATATATATATATATATATATATATATATAAAATATGTACATATATACACGTACACACTCACACACACATGCATGCAATTTATATACACAATATATATATATATATATATATATATATATATATATATATATATATATATATATCATACACATGCATGCAAATACACACACAAATACTAAATATATGTATATATATTTATACACACTCACACGTACACAGCCATGCATGCATTCATACACACAATCACACACATAAAAAAATACATATATATAACTACACAGCCATACCCATGCATGCAAGAACACCACACACGCAGCACAAACCCCGCAGTCATGCAACCAAAATAGCAGCAACAACAGCCCAGGAAAACGAAGCAAGAACTCAAGCAAAACGGGGTGACACCCCCGTGTCACCCTCCAAGCCTGGACCGAGACACCCCCGTGTCTCGGTACAGAAGTTCCAGGCTGCGAAGCACCCCCGTTCCTCGCTGGAACGGGCAGGAAAGGCACGCCCGTGACGCACAGCAGCAGCAGCCTCTGTTTTTAATAGAAAAGTGCAGCAGCAACTACAGCCATGTACGAGCAAGAAAGGCAACAAAATCATGCATGAAAAGCTGTAAAAGACTCAGTTAAACACACCCAAGAATCCATGAAAGAGACAACAAAAAGGAAGAAGGAAATCTCAGCAAAATGACAGCTGAAAATCAGTTGAAAAAAAACAGGGCAACAAACGCAAAAAACAGGGCAAGCTTGCATTCAATCCTTCTCCAACCATTTACTCAGTTAAGACCAACAAATAAGCAACAAAATATCATGTATTCAACAAGTAAATCAGTTCCAAAAGCGATCAATCAAGGCATGGAAGCATACGTGACGTTCATGTGGGATTTTCTGAAAATTGTCATAAATGATATATCATAAATACTTCAACAACCACGAAATCAATGACCATAAATGATATGAGGAAGTCAAAACAATCAATCTCAAGCTTGGAATCGAACAAAATCAATGAGAAACGAAGAAGATCAAGAATTTGCCCCAAACCTTCATTTTCGGGAAAAATGCCCAGAATGGATGAAACCTTACTCAAAATCATGAATGAAAAGATGAAAATGCTCAGAATTAATCATATAATACAACCCTTAGCTTACCTTGATGATTGGTTGAATTTTGGATGAGATTTGAGCTCCAAAATTTCCAAGGTTTGAAGGGTTACGGGACTGGAGAGAAAAACAGTAGCTTTGGCTGAGTTTTGGGGCTTGTGTGAGGATAATCTCGGTTAGGGCTTGATATGTCATGCTAGGTGGTTGAGTTAGGGATCTAAGGAATCAAACCATGGTTACTTTGGTTATGGTTTGGCCAAGATATGGCTGAATTAGTGCAACAAGGTCAAGTTGGTCGCCGATTCGTTTTTCGGTTGAAATTCGGAGTTTCAAATGACTTAGGAAAAATGTAAGGCTAAGTTTACTAAACCCGAATTTTCGTTACGAGTTCAGCGGAGTTGACGGAACTCGAATCCGAGTTCCCGAGCTCAAGATATTAAATTCGGAACCAAGGGTACGCTACGTGCTCGTTAGCTCCCGTTTTGGTTCCTCAATTAAAATTAAATTCGTTAACCTATCAAATGAATTCAAAAACATAAATTGAGCATAAAATCATGTTCATAACACATATATGTACGACATATTACAAATTCGTGCCAATTTGATATCATATCATATAAGAACGAAGCACAAAACAAACGAACAAGCTCATACATGCAATTCATTCATAAATTATGAAATCCCCATGCACAATTCAACCAAATTCATGCAAAATGAAATGAAATTCATGCATATTTAATTCCCATGCAAAAATATGATTATTTAACATAACATATAATTAGTATAATTATTAAATAAATAGTAAAATAATTAAACATTTATATATATATATATATATATATAATACGAAATATATATGTATAATTAATAATATTAAAATAAGATATTATAATATAATATAATAAAATAATAACAATTATAATAAAAATTAAATATAAAACACGTAAAAACAATTAATTCGCGCAAATTAGTAAACACATACATCGTACCTTTACGTCCGAGAAATCGGGGCGTTACAATATCTGTAACGCCCCAGCTTTTGGCATTTCAGGTATGAACGACACGTGTGGGTTTGAGAGTTATAAGTTAATTATTATTTGATCATTTCTTTAATTTTCCATGTCATGACATAATTTTATAAAATTATATTTTAAGTGTTTTTATTGAAATTCATATCATATTATAATTATTGCATAAATTGAACTTGATTGCATCGTGAATTGATTTCCCGAACGTGATTTAATTTCTTTTATGGCCTTACTTGCTCATTTTCATGATTTTGGGACTTAATTGCATTGGACTTAATTGATCATTTATCATGGAATTGAAACTAATTGCATAACTTATTAAATAGAAGGACTCATTAGCAATTTGGCCATTTCTTCCCCTTCATAGCAGCATATCACGTACCATGCCTCCCCATTTCATACAAAATATTTCATACACATTTGCTCTTGCTTCCTTTTCAACCGAGACAAAACCCTCTTCAAGGAGTAGGGAGATCTCCATCATTCAAGCTATAATTTGTGGGATTTGTGATCATTGACGCATCATCAACATCATATCTTCATCTCATCTTCCAATTCTTTCATTTGAGGTATTTTTGGGGAATTGATGATTTTCTTGAATATATGGTATAGATAGGGCTTTGTTATATGTTGGTTAACTTGTGTACTTGTTATTGGAAATATGTGTATGAACCTTAAGCTTAAGATTGATGCATATATCTTGTGATTTGTGGGCTTGAAGCATGAATGAGTATATGGGTTTCAAATGATGAATTCTTGATGATGTAATGTGGAATTAAGTGTTTATATAAGTTGTTATTGATCTATCTGTATGCTAATATGTATATTGCATGAAATATATGCATTTGAAAGTGTTTATGGATCATTTAGGCTTGTTGGTTGTTGGTACGTTGCTTCCCCTGCTGATGTTCTGCATTTTCTGCAACTGCGTAACGGGAACGGCCCTTCCCGTCCCAGTTCATTCTGGGAACGACCGTTCCCGCCCCATGTCAACTGTCCCGCGAGACTGGGAACGACCCTTCCCAGTTTTGGCCTATGGCCGGAACGGCCGTTCCCACCCCCAAAATATTCCCAAATCTTTACAGACGCACGGGATTGGTTCGGGGAACTGGGAACAGCCCTTCCCAGCCCCAGTTCAAAACTGGAACGGCCGTTCCCAGGCTCCAGTGGGTGTTCAAAACTTTCTGCATAAATATGGAAATTTCATTCCCTTCTCTTTACCTTTAATTGACCCCAACATGTTATTTTATGATCAATTACATGTCATAACATGATATTTCTATGCTACATTGTTCATTACACATTATCTCGTTACTTGATCACGCCTTGCGTCCTATTTGGTACCATTATTGAGTTATTGTCTCACAAGTGCACAATGTCCCGTTTTCTTGTCCAGTTCTTCTCCAGGGCGTAGATTGTTGATCATGAGCACGTTCACGCATCCATGAGTCGTCGTGTCGCCTGTCAGGTGAGGTTTAACTACTAGTTATATAGAACCCGTATAACCATTATGTGGACTTCAAGCCAAAAAAGGTATATATATTTATTTATAATGATTTCTAAACTGATAACAATTGCAAGAAAGCCCTGTTCATGAAAAGCATGTCATGTATCAAGATTGATTGATTGATCATGTTTTGACGAGTAAAGCATGTCACGTTGGGCCCGAGGATAGTGATTTGAGCCAACAGGGAAAGCATGGGCTGACGGGTAACTCGAATGCTATCCTCACCACATTGGGATGACCCCTGAATCCGCTAGGAGGTTAGTGGAGGTAGGAGTTCCGGGCTTAGGGATTCATGTACCCTCTACTCAATGAGATTGGATGGTGGGGCCTTGCAATCCCACCATCACCCGGAGGAAGAAGGAGACTTGGGACGGGTCTGGTACCACGGATTATCCTCGGGTTATTGTCATGATTGCACTTATTGATTATCTTGCTTGAATACAATATGCACGAATGCACGATAGCTGAATTGCATGATCACCTATTAATTAATAAAGCAAGCATGTATTGTACACAGTCGGAGAAGGTTGGAGATTGCCCTCACTCGCCGGGCCACGTATTGCACGTATTGAATGCATGAAAGGGATTAAAGTATTTAATATGGATAGTTGTAATCTCGGGCGAGTTCTATGTTATTATGAACTTATAATACTCTTAATTAGAAAACCTTACCCGGGGTTATGACTTGCATGTTATCTGCGCTAATATTTATTTATGCCCCTCACTTGGTCTTCACAGACTGACGCCTCCACCTTTCAGGTCATTGCAGGTGCACGCTAGGCGGGAATCGAGTCGAGTCCGGTCCATGTAATCGAGTCAAGCGCGGTACATATTCTTTATTATTGCATTAGACTTAGTGTTATAATTATTTATTATGTATTCGGAGATGATAATGTATTGAGATATGAAAAGTGGATGGAAATAACATGTTTTAATAGTTGTGACTTGACACTGAATATGTTATGCTTCCGCTATATTTCTGCTGCATGTGTGAGTAGTCCCGCCTAGCTTGTCATTTTTAATTGTATTGTTACCCGTTCGCTATAGGTTGGTTCATGTACGGACTATCCATTTCGTGTGAAGATCGACCTGTAGTGCGGGGGTGTGGCATCCCCACGTGTAGGGGTGCTACAATATCCTTATAGAGCCCAAAAAGATCTTATCGTTAAAAGGATATTTGATGTAATCGTTGCATCAAACATAGATGATTGTAAATAATTGAAAGGATACAACTTCTACCTAAATGTTAAAGCAACGTGTTGGAAAGGTGTTCCAAACGTGGACGTTGCAAAATTCAGCTATTGTAGTTGAGAACTTGGTCATATTAAATACCGCTAAGTTAAGTGTTTGGGTAAGAAACTCCATCTAACTAGTTAGATAAAGTTCCTAGCAGAAAATAACTCCATTATCATATTGTATGATTAAATGGGTGGCTACTCAAGTAAGAGAACGAAGACCTCACCACGAGACTGAACACGTGATTACGAATCACTTTATAAAGGAAAACGTGTTTCCTTAGAGACGTTTAAATAAAAGGGTCACATCAGCAAAGAACATAGCAGATCCACCTCGGAAACCTAGAAAAGTCAATAGGCTCTCAAAGTACATCTTGAGAAGATGGGACTTACAGTACCTAAAAGGTTTTTACGGGCAACTAGGAGATTTTTTGGAATAGTGCCCTAGAAAGCCAATTCAACGTAATCTGCTTTAGGACTGTCCTCATATCACAGACAATCTTTGAATAATATACGATTGATTATTATCATAGGTAAACACTTCTTTATTTGCAATACGTGTTTTGTGTGTTTCCATTGTGTGCGCATGTATTAGAACTCCCTTAATCCAGAAGGTTGTTAGGGACTTTGTCATTAGGTGAATAACACATGAAATAAGCCCTAACTCAAGGCCGGATTAGAAACCACTCCAAGTTGATGAGTCCAGCAAACAGTGGGAGGGTTGATTAGGCTCGATTGAGACTTGCTCGTGGGATTGTGTCTTTAAGAAGGAGCATCCTATTTCATGGGGTGTAAAGTGCATAAGTTGATGCGTACGCAATATATGAGGGTGCTCGTTTTCAAAATAGGTACACTGAGGTGTCCCACGTGAGAAGATTCCTAAATGGGAAAGGAAGTTTCCACTTCAGGAAGAGGAAACTTCCAGATTAGGAAATATCTCATAGGTCAATGGCATGAGTAAAGTAATCCTTTGACTTGAGATTCCATTGATGCTTTGTGGGCTAACTCTGTAGTCTTAGGTATAAGCTTTAAAGGATGTCTCACGAGACAACTGATTCAAGGCTTATACTGGGCCTGCACAAGAGGCACATGGAAGCATATGAGAATCAACAAAGGACCTACACTTGCATTAATGCAAGAAGATCTGTTATTGCATAAGTCATTTATATGCCATCCTAAACCCTCAGTTGAGGTAGTGGATCAAGACATTAAGAAAAGGGTTTCTTGGATTGAGATTAAATGGATATGAAACGAACTTAGCTTTATGATCGAGATTAGCGGGGCTCTCATTATTCCCATGCCCTAGATCTTAATCGAGAGATGGGATGGTAGGAGGATCTTACCTCACAGATGTCATTGACTAAAAGGTTCTTTCAAATATATATTAATTGTTCGGGTAGGGGTCACACACCTGTGGCTAGACTATGGTCATGTGATCTGTGAACTAATAAAGCGTATTAGTCTCACTGCTAATTGAAAATGAACCTAGGGGGTCACACACAAATGCCAAGTTCAAAGGGTACTGAAGGAAAGATCAAATAGTTGATCGAAACGAGACCACACATGTAAATGTACACGTATGGCACGTGAGCTCGAGTTGGCATGTAGTCCAATTGTGAAATTAGACAATGTGTCAATTAATTAGGAGAATTAATTATAAAGCCATAATATAATTAATTAAGAGAATTAATTATAAAGCCAAATAAAATTAATTAGAGAATTAATTTTAATATGGAATTAAATAGGAGAATTAATTCTAAGTATTTAAGTCTTTAATTATTTATTTATTCTACTTTGATTAGAATAAATAAATAAATAAATATTAAATATCTTCTATTTATTTTTCTAGTAAATATTAATTCTAATATGATTAGAATAAATATTACTGGGATAAGATATTTTAATTATTATTAGAATAATTAGAATGTTCCTAATTTGATTAGGGGATCTTTTTCCAGAAGAATAATTTCTTATCTAGGTAAGAGATTATTACTTGGAGAGAAAGAAAGAAAATAGAAGTAAAGTCAAAGTTGGAATCCAATTCCAATTAGGGTTTGGAGGTTCGCACCCTAGGCTATGAATAAGCCAAGGGGTTCGAGTTTTTCCTCTTACACGTGATAGAGAGATCACGCCCAAACGACACTGTAACGCCCCGATTTCTCGGCAAGTCAGGTATGACGTCACGAGTGGGATTAGACCGAGTGTTATGTGATTTTAATTATGTTTTATTTGCTAAGTGACTGTTTAATTTAATAATTCTTTGAAATAGTTGTTATTATGTGACTTTTATGTGATTTATATGCTAAGTAGACTACTTTCGTGAATTAATTGTCATTACGTGATCTAGATGATTTATGTGATCCTTAACTATGTTATTTAAATTTATTTACTACTTGTACATTCGCTAATTAATGTTTTGTTTCGATTATGCACCTATTTGATCTTTTATGAAATCCTTGGACTCAATTGAACTTTTAATCGGACCCCAATTGATCATCTACCAAAACTTGGGGCCTAATTGAAGCCCTTAAATCCTTGGAGGACCAACGTGTAAATTCTTCCCTTCTCCTCCCCATATTACACGATCTACACCCCCACCCCATCTTATTCTTTTCTCTTCATTTTCTCTCATCACATACAAAGCTCCAAACCATCTCTTTCATCTTCTCTTCAATTGATCCATCATCAAGCAAGGAAACAAGGAGATTCAAGCTTAATTCTACCATCCCAAGCTCATGAATCAAGCTCCTTTTTCGTCCCCTTCTGTAGCACCCGAGCGTAAGGTACCACATCCCCCACACCGAGACCCGACCCGTATATGAAATGGAAGTCCATACACGTGCCAAATCCACGACGAACGGGGACACAACACACACGCTATGCTAGGCGGGACTAACCCTTAAACCAATCAACTCAAGACAATATAAAATCAGAGTTATAATTAAACGCGGAAGCAAGAACAACATATAATATATACAACGAGCCACCAAGCTCCAAAAATAGATATACAAAATCATTCAAGTGTTCAACGGCACTCATGGCCTACAAATCATGACGCTCCATGCTATACTATGATCATATACAAAATAGCAATAAGAGTATGAGTATATGAGACTGAAAAGAAGTGCTAAACATAAATGCAAGACCTAGACGACTTGTATTCCCGCCTAGCACTCCTATACCTGCACAAAACAACTGAAAACAACCGAGTTCAGTCTAAAAGAGACTGGTGGGTATAAAATGGGGCATAAGATATAATATTGCAGAAAGTAAGCACATACATGCAAGCCTTAATCCCGTATGAAGTTTGATAAGAATTTCCCAAGTGGTTAAAACAAAAGAAAACAACAACGGGATTACGACGTTCATATTCATTCATAATTGTTCATAAGGGTTTATGGCCCGGCGAGTGGGGGTGCACAATCTCCAACCTACTCCTCGTGTAATCATAATCAATTATTCATTCGTTATCATACATATCTTTTGTGCTCATACATATCATGATCATAATCATTCATATACACCTTCTTCCTCCGGGTGGTGGACGGGCTTGCAAGACCCGGCTACCAGTTTATACATAGGCCAATGGGGGTACATGAATCCCCCAAGGGCACTCAGCTCCCATTCCTCGCTAACCTCCTAGCGAGGGCCGGTATCACCGTAGTTTGGTTGGGACTAGTATATGGGATCCTCGTCAGCCCTTGCTTCCTCGGTTAGCCACATATACTAAGTCCCGGGGCCCGTGCAATCATAATCATGTCTCGCAAAAACATAAGGTAGGGTTTCATAAATAAAAAGGTCACACGTTTGAAATACACGAAATGACTCGATTTTATATAATATACTAATTTGGCTTAAATCTTGCACATAAGGGATATATAGGGTTGTTTTAACTAGTAGAAGAAAAACCCACATTTTAAAAGCAAAAGAAAAGCACAAGCGTCTCAATGCTCGCCCTAGTCTCCGACCAAACCCGAATCTGTGCAAAAGAAAAGGTATGAGACAAAATGACCACCTATGACGCTCGGCAATGAAGTGAATATGACATGAATGCATAAATGATCATATTATATCATGAAAATGTTCATGTGCACTATTAAGGAATTTAAAACATATAATCAAACCATTCGTTCATTCATTTCATTCAATTTCATAAATTCATAAATTCATAACATTCATAATGCATATCAATTAATCTAAAATTCCATTTAATAATCATAGCAAGTAATATTCATATTGACAATTAGAATAGGATAAATGAAACATTCAAGCAATAATCGGTAGTTTAAATACGCGAAATAGAAATCATTTAGATTCAACAATTGAATTAAATCAAATAACATTTAAATATATAATATATATATATATATATACTCACACGCACACATGCATATCTATATATAGTACATGCATGCAAAATATTACAAAAGTCATGCATGCACGTACACACACAATTACATCTAATATATATACATGCATGCAATTAACTCTACAAATCCATGCACACACAACACCACACCCATTCATGCAAAACAACACACACAGAGCACAAATATATATATACAGTAGCATATATATGCATGTAACAGAAAAAGAAAAACGCAGGCAACAGTTCGGGAAAAACAGGGTGACACCTCCGTGTCACCTCCAAAGCACAAACCGAGACACCCCCGTGTCTCGGTACAGAAATTTCAGGCCAAACCGCACCCCCGTTCCGCGCTAGAAAGACAAGAACGACACCCCCGTGTCTCGTACAAACAACAGCCCCTGTTTTGACAGAAAAACGCAGAAAAATGGCAGCCATTCCAGCATGAAATGCAGGCAACATATGCAACATTACAAGGTATGAAATGCAGCAAGAACTCATCTGAAACTAATCCCACAAAGCCAAGAGAATTGACAGCAAAAGCAAGAAGGAACACAACAGTTTTTTTTTACAGCAGAATCAGTTCAAAAGAACAGAGCAAAGGTCCCGAAAAACAGGGCATGAACGATCTCCAACAATCCCAACAAGTTCAGGTCATAAAGGCTATCAAATGTGCAGCAAAACAACTTAAATTCAACACATAATTCAGTTCCAAAATAGTTCAACCAAGAGAAGAAAGCATACGTGACATTTCAAGGAAATTTCTCAAAGTGCCATAAATGATAACTCATTAATACTTCAACCACCAAGAAATTAATGATCATAAATGAAATGAGGATGTCAAAATAATCATTCTCAAGCTTGGAATCAATCAAAACCATTAAGAATTGAATAAGATCATCAAATTTGCCCAAAACGCACTATTTTCGAATTCAGTCCAAAATCCCATGAAACCAAGCTCAAATTTGGAAATAAAAAGATGAAAATGATCAGGAATGAACATATGTTACAACCTTAAGCTTACCTTGTTGATTGGATGAGGTTTGGATGAGATTTGAGCTCCAAAATCTCTAAGGAATGAAGGGTTACGGGAATGACTGTAATTCCAGTGACTTTGGCTGAGATTTGGGAATTGTGTGAGGATTGGTTTGGTTAGGGCATGATATATCAGGTTAGTTAGTTGAGTTAGGGTTCAATAGAATCAAACCATGGTTAATTTGGTTAAAGTTTGGATAAGATATGGCTATTTTTGTACAGCAAGGTCAGTTTGGTCACCGTTTCGTTTTTCGGTTGAATTTCGGAGGTTCAAATGACTTAGGAAAAATATAAGGCTAAGTTTACTAAACTTGAATTTTTGTTACGAGTTCAGCGGAATTGACGGAACTCGAATCCGAGTTCCCGAGCTCAAGATATTAAATTCGGAACCAAGGGTACTCTAAGTGCTCGTTAGCCCCCGATTTGGTTCCACGATACAAATTAAATTCGTTAACATACCAAATGAATTCGAAAACATAAACCGAGCATATAGGCATGTTCATAACACATATATTTGAATAATTAATTAATATGGTTAAACATGATTAATTAGCATAATGCTTAATTAACAACATAATTAACATTAATAATTAAATTAGCAATAATTAAAGAAATATATATATATATATATATGTATATACTTATAACACGAAATATTTTAGAATAATAATAATTTAAAATAAAATATAATAAAATAAAATAATAACAATTTATAATAAAATTAAATATAAAACACGTAAAATAATTAATTCGCGCAAATTGGTAAACACATACGTCGTACCTTTACGTCTGAAAAGTCGGGGCGTTACACCTTCCCTCTTCCAAGGTTTGTGTGGATATATATTTATATATATAAATGTGGATTTATGTAATTTGATGGATTAATTCTTGAATTGATGAGTGATATGTGTATATATGTTGTATTTGGTTGTTTTGTGCAATTTGTGGTGTTGCCGGTTCACACGGAAGCCCGAGATGAGCTCCCCCGCGTTCTTTGGATTTGCGAACTTTTTCCCCTGGCATAGGGTCGCGTCCGCGCCCGTTTTACCCTTAAAAGTGTCGCGGCCGTGACCATCCCCTTTTTGGAGCTACTGTATTGCCTTCGCGGCCAAGACTGTTTTTCAGTGCAACTTTTTCGCGGCTGCAATCCATTCGAACGAAATCTGATTGACCTGAATTTTGAATCCACGGAAACCTCTTGAAGTCTAAAATATTATCCAATTTGAATCATCTCATTATCCTTTCTAATTTGTGAGATATAAGCAATTCTTTTTGGTGTCGCCATCTTACCGGAACACTGCACTCACCCAACTTCGGACCTTCTCCATTTTCACCTCGCTTTGAACCATGATTGGTGCCATATATCCTTGGAAAGATCTATTTGTCTAGTTTTATTTTCAACAAGTAAAACTCAATTCCAGCACCTACAAGTCAAGATATTTCTATTTTTCTACAGCTTTCACCAAAACTCGATCAAATCTATTCTCTTGCTTTCCTCCCTCTTCCTCGAACTCCGTATGTGGTTTGAATGAATTATATGAATGATTAATTCATAGTATCTGATATATCTTGATGTGCTTATGACTTTTGTGTTATCAATTTAATGTGTAAACGTGGAATGAAAGTGTGAACGTTTAAGTGCTTTAATGTGATCTTCTTTGCAACTATTGTTTCCTTTATGTGCTTAATGGATTCCTTTCACCTTAAAATGATTCTTATATGTAGTTAATGTTTATTATGAAGTGTTATGAATATGTTGCATTATGGGATGCCTTTTGCTATGAAGAATTGATACGGACACGAGTTATGCGTATATGATTACATTTCTTAATTTCATTCTTTATGTGTTTAATAACTTCTTTCCGCTTCTAATTGATTCATATGCATTATCAACATGCATTGTAATGTATTATGAATTGAATGATTGAATTATTTATGTACCACTCCATGACATTCCAGGATTTATTATCTATCATATCATTTATAACATGTCATACCACTTCATGAGGATTTCCGTGTGTCTATGTGGTTTCATATTGAGTCAATTCTCACGAGTACACATTGTTTTCCTTCTTGTGTAGTTTATCTCCAGGACGAAGATATCATGATCAACTAGGCACCCGGGATAACTCCTGTCCTTGTATCGTCATCTTCCAGGTGAGGGTGTTTTTGTTCTAGCTATGTATCAATCCCTACAACCTTATGTAATGAGTTTTGGCCAAAACCTTATGTATATCTATCTATCGTTTTCAAAATTGAGTCATCGTGTAAATGCTTTTAAAGGAGTAAATTATTTTCTAATGATTTTAAATATGTTATGTTTCTCATGAATTTAATGTTTTGGCGAGAGCATGTTATGAACACTGGCCCAGTGACTTAGTGCGTGTGGCTATCCAGGGAGGCAAGGGCCGACGGTGATCCCTTATGCTAGTTCCAACTATGAACTATGGCGAAATCGACCTCTTTAGGAGTTTTGACGAGAAAAGGCTAACCGGGCTTTTGAGGGTTCATGAACCTTACTAGCCACTATGTATGAGGTGGTCGGGTCTTTCTGTTGGAAAACACGAATCAGAAAGCAGCGGAATTTAAAAAATTTTCCCAACAAAAGGATCTTGAACTCGCAATCGTGTATCCAAATTCGTAAGGACAGAAAACTTACTTTTCTTTTGTTCTTTCTTGAAGCGTTTCAAGCCACCCAAGAACGCTCTTCTCGCGGCTTGATCCCCTCTCCTTGGTAAAGCTCGAATCTTCAAACTTCTAACTTGAAGTCTCTAGAGAAAGTCCACCAACTTGATCACAATCTAACTAGTAAGGATGCTAGTTCTCTAGTTAGTGTTTAGGCTTAACCTAGGGTTTTATTTTATCTTGGAGAAAGGAAGGTGTTCAACACATGAACCAAGAATTGTCAATTAGCTCTAAGGGGAGCTCGAGCTCCCCTATATATAGGAGGGAAGTGGCCGAAAATTCCTAGTCCTTTATGGGCTAGGATTTTGGTCTCTCTCTCTCCTATTACTTGATCATCAAGTAATTTGACTTTAACTTTGAATTCTAATTCAAATCAACTTTCAAGAGAGCTAAAAATATCCAAACTATTTTTGGATAATTTTATGCTTTATTTATTTAAAATAAATAACTTATTTTATCTAATTAATTAATTCATAATTAATTAACTAGATTATTTTTCTCCAAAATAAGACTTTCCTTTTAATTCAAAATTAAACCAAAGTCTATTAAATAATTAACACATTTAATTATTTAATATATATCATATATATACATATACACGTGTGAGGCACGTGTCCCAAGGACACGTGCTCCTCACGTGACCCACACGTGTGATTTCACACGTGTGGAACCCTTTAGGCCCGATTAACTCGTTTAATCATTTTCAAGCCTCAACTCATGTAACCAAGTTGTTGTGTGTGACCCTCTAGGTTCTCAATTCAATTAGCAGTGACCCTAATTAATTAATCAGTCCACAGATTAAACGACCATAGTCTAGCAACAGGTGTTTAACCCCTAGCTGAATTGGAATATTTGGATTCGACAGAACCTTTAAGTCATTGATTCATGTGAGATACAATCCTCCTACTTACTATCTCTCAACCAAGATCTAGGGTAAGGGAATAATTAGAACCCTAATAATCCGGTCTTAAAGCTAAGTGCATTTCATATCCATTTGATCTCAATCCAAGAAACCCTTTTCTTGATGTCTTGATCTACTGCCTTGGCCAAGGACTCCATATGGTATATGAATGACTTACACAATAAGAGATCACCTTGCAAATGCAAGTGTAGGTCCTTTCTTGATTCTCATTCACTTTCATGAATCACTTGTGCAACCCCAGCATAAGCCTTGAATCAGTTGTCTAAGGCGACACCCTTTAAAGCTTATACCTAAGACTACAGAGTTAACTCATAAAGTGACAAGGAACCTCAAGTCTAAGGATCACTTAATCACATCAATGACTCGTGAGATATTTCCTAATCTGGAAGTTTCCATTTCCTGAAATATAAACTTCCTTTCCCATTTAGGAATCTTCTCACACGGGGCACCTCAGTGAACTTACTTATTAAAGTAAGCACCCTCATGTATCACACATGTATCAACTATACACTTTGCACCTCCATGAAACAAGGTGGTCCTTCTTAAGGGCTTGATCCCACAAGCAAGCCTTAGAGGAGTCAGGTTGACACTCCCACTGTCTGTAGGACTCATCGGCTTGGAGTATTTTACTAATCATGACTTATGTGATATAGGGCTCGTTTCATGAACCATTTCACCTAAATGGTAGAGTCCTAAAGTCATCAGGATTAGGGGAGTTCTCATACATGCACAGCTAAAGTAAACGCATGCCAAACAAGAGCATATAAAGAAGTGTTGCCTAAATTCGTTATTTCATTCAAAGATTGTCTGTGATACCAGGAAAGTCCCAAAACGGATTATGACTAATCGGCTTTCTAGGGCACTATTCCTAACACTTTCAAGGCCGTTCTCCGCCCGGAGGAAGAAGGAGTACATGTATGATTATGTTTTATGTGTATGCTATGTGATTATTGTTATGCACCGTGCGGGAAGGCCAGGACATGGATTGCCCAAACGAATATGTCTCATGTCATATGCCTTGTGTGTATTATAATGTATTGCATGATCGCGTATTCAAGGTATTAATTATATTTATCATACGCGATCAGAGTTTGGTTGGAGATTATGCACGCTCACTCACCGAGCTTTAATGTTTATATATGAATTATAAGCCTAATGAATTTAATATGAATTAGTCATAAAGTCCGAGCATTGCTTAATTATTTTCTTGCCCTTCGTGGGAACTAACTTTAAATAAAACTTTGCTCAGGATTTATGGCTTGCATGTGCATGTTTCTATATAGATGTATCGCTCCTGCTCACTCAGTCTTCTAGAGACTTACCCGTCTTTCCCACCTTTTCAGTTTCTTGCAGGGTTTACTAGGCGAAGGTCAAGTTTTAAATCTCTTATCGAGTCACTTGTACACTTGAGTCACACTTTAAAGTGTTGTTATTTAATTGTAATTCCTTTATGTATTAGGGTCGGTGTGCCAATTATGAACTTGTTGGATATTGATTCGGGACAGGTTGTGTGCTTAGTTGAACCCGTTGTTAGGATGCATGTGGGATTTAACTTATATATTGGAATTGTTGGGCTTGTCGCCATTGTTGAAATGTATGAATTATACGTTATTGCTTCCGCTTTGCACTTTTGGTTATTCCTGATTATTTGGTATGGGGTCAGATTCCACCTAGCTAGGATATCTTTTATTTTCTCAACCGTTCGCTATGAGTCCCGTTCATGCTTGGATTATCCATTTCATTTGGGGACTAGACTTGTAGTGCGGGGGATGTAGTGCCTATCGTCCTGGGTGCTACATCCTTAAGTGGTATTAGAGCACCTAGGTTGCAAAATCGGGGTTCCTTGTGTCGTGTCTTGTCAAGTATAGATTAAATGGCTTAGGAACAACATGTCAACGTGTGCACCGCATTGATCATGAGCTTTATTATTGAAACTTGATACGGAAAATGTATTATTATATGTATTTAATTTAGATTTTGTTGATTTATGTGTTACATTTTGCATCAATACGTGCCTTTGATGCTAATTATGTGTCATGTGCACTTACTAACCTACATGCATTTATACTTGAGTTGAGTTGTGAGTGTAGGATATTGCTACAACGTCAAACCACGACCAATTTCTAAGATTACAACAACTTGTCAAGGGCTCTTCTTTCGGGTACGGATGTGTGGAAGGAGGCTCCGGAGATTTAGAGAAATTCAGGTGTTTGAGGGTCCTTACGATAAAGCTATGTGTTGCGAGTTCAAGCTCGAGATAGGGATTAACTCATACGTGAAGTGGGTGTGGAATGTCTATAACCCACAAGATAAAACCACGTACCTACACCACAAATGGAGTTGATCAACCGGGACCAAGAGCTCGTTTAATTCAAGGGGAAAGTGAAGAAAACCCTGAAGACATCAATATTCAAAGCTTTAATGCACGAGCAAGTGGGAAAATTACAAGATGTTTAATTGGGATCGAGTTAGTAGTACAAAGGATCGTTCGGTATAAATGATAAAAGGAAAACCTCAAAGGTACTTCATTTCGAGGTTTGGATCGACGAAGGGGTGATGATAACCAAGAAGACTTAACGTAAAATAGGTTTCCTGAGAAGCGAGCAGCAAAGGCCATCGAGGATGAGTTTTCAAGTGAATCAAGTTAATTAGTTCCAAGTTCGGGGTAGAAGATTTGGGATATACTAGAATTTGTGAATGGATAGCGAGGAGAATTGGAAAAGCAGAGCTTCCGAATAAATCAAGTTTCAGAAGCCGAGTTCAGGAAGAAGCTGGACTTGAAAAGAGTTCAAGAAAATCAATCGAACACGACGAATGCAAACCTATGGGAGGTAACAATGCTAACGGTTTTATCTTCGGCCGGATTGGAGTTTATCTTCTAGATCCAAACTAAATTGTCATGTTGTGAGGTTGAATTAGGAGATATGGAACATCAAATGGAAACGATAAAAAAAGGCAGAGAGCTTTTGGAGGAAATTGTGAAATCAGGTTTAAGCAATTGGAGGACAAGTTCAAACTGAGTGATAACCATGGAGAAGATTCTGATGACAACTAGAAATCTAATCTGGGGAAAGGATCGAAATATCCAATTCTGTGACCGTAGAAGACTTTGGAATCAAGAATTACAATACCGGTCCATGACAACACACAAGTTGATATAAGAACACTTTAAGGATTTAGAAGACCGTGGGTAAACAAGTCATGATCAATAAGTTCAAGGCAAGCCTGTACATAAGGAAATGGAGAACAAATTTCCGAGCTAAAGTTTACCACCATGGTGAAAGGTTTAATATATTCATGGCACGTACATCATACATTGCTTTCAATTATTTAACTTCCTTTATCTATATGTGCATGCATCCCTAATTGATATAATTGCTCCAATGTGTTACATCTTTAATTGCTTGCTACGTGTATTGGCATCTTAATCCCACATGCATGGCTTAGTGTTTATTTGATAGGGAGTTTCTCCCACTTCGTTTATCTAGTGTTACTCCGAACGAGTCTTACTTAAATCAAGAAAAGAAGAAATATTTGGGTTGAAAAGTGTTCATCAAAAGAAAAAAGTGACATTGAGGCTCCGAAAAGTAGAACAGAACTGGAATTTACCATGAAAGAAATAGGTTATTATCCCAGCCAATCACTTCAAAGTAAATGTGGGTGAAATTACCGGACATGTAGCTAGGTTAGAACCACTGATATCGAGGAAGCTAAGTTGAAGAGGTTGAGAATCTTTGATCCGTGAGGCGGTAGAACAAGTTCAAATAGTAGAATTAAAATTCTTAAGGGGGAGAGTCGACACGGGAGATGATTTAAATCCACGGTTATGCTCGAATAGGTCACATAAAAAAGGAACAACGAAAATGCAAGAATCAGCAAGTAACGAAACTCTACAAAGCAATATCATGGGGATGAAGAGATTTTAACACTCGTGGACTTCGTGATCAAGGTGGGATAAGACTTTGGGAATAATATGGAAGAGACACTACCTCAAGAAATGAAGAGATGTATCCAAATAGTATTTGGGAATCAAAATAACAGGAAAGGAAAAAAGTTGATCGATAATAATTTAGAGTGCAAAAGTAACACTGTTAGTATTCTTACTACAAGACATGGTCAAACTCAATTCCCCAAGATCGGAAGTATCGTGTTTATATCACGTGTATACCTTGAAGACGATAGGACCGTGAAGGAATTTCTAGAATTGGTAAGGAGGATAATAGGCAAAGAGGCCCGATCGAATCATCATATTCCGTGATAGACAAAGTTAGAATCAACTCAAGTGTCGAAAATAAGAGTTAATTTGGAAGAGGAATCCTTAGAAGGAAAACACAAAACATGAAAGATGGGTTACCATCTCGTCGGGCATTTTTCCATGATTAACCGGAGCTACTACAGGTTAGCTCAAGTATTCGAGTTGGGGACTAGAACTCAAGCAATTAAAGGCTAGCTTGAACAACTAAGAAGGTCGAATACGATTCGAGGTGGACAACGAGCTAATTGGGTTAAGATCAAGTGCACAGTAAAAATTAGAGTTTCGGACCATGGTGTTTAGAAAAGATAAGCAAAAAGATTATGTAATGAAGACCGGGTAGTTATTTAATAATTGGATACATGGGGGATTTCAATGCGTGACACTATGGGTAGAGGAACCTCCAACAAGGAATCAAGTGTTGAATCGGATCACTACAATAGAAGATTCCCGAACATCGGTGAACGGTATATCAAGCATCCATGGCATATGCATACAAGCAACTTTAGTTCGAATAATTTTATGATGCTAAGTGCTTGGATCGCTTGCTGTGATAACTGCTCTTATATACATGATACTTGATTTATTTGATATTTCTTACTTGTCCCTTGTGTGGTATTACGCGCTTGTTTATTTATCTTTTTCTTGGGTTGTTGTGTTGTTGTTGAGAGATGGGGCTCTCTCATTGTTGTTGAGAGACGGGGTTCTCTCGTTGTTGTTTGAGAGACGGGGTTCTCTCGTTGTTGCTTGTGAGGGACGGGGTTCTCTCCTTGTTGTTTGAAAGACCGGGTTCTTTCGTTACCTGCTACCTGCTTAGACTTTGGAGTGCTTAGGCTTTGGTGAGTTAAGGGTTGTGACTTAACGACAATTGAAGACCGCTTGTTTCTTGAAGACCCTTTCCGAACTAATTCCTGACGGGGAGTTGCTAACCCACGTGGGATGAACACGGGAAAGTTTACGCAGAGTCCAGAACTCGAGGCAGTGGACCTGGGGACCAGGTCCTCTTAAGGGGGAGAGGTTGTAACGCCCTGATTTCTCAGCAAGTCAGGTATGACGTCAGGAGTGGGATTAGACCGAGTGTTATGTGATTTTAATTATGTTTTATTTTCCAAGTGACTGTTTAGTTTAATAATTCTATAAAATAGTTGTTATTATGTGACTTTTATGTGATTTATATGCTAAGTGGACTACTTTCGTGAATTAATTGTCATTACGTGATCTAGATGATTTATGTGATCCTTGACTATGTTATTTAAATTTATTTACTAGTATATTCGCTAATTAATTTTTTGTTTCGATTATGCACCTATTTGATCTTATATGAAATCCTTGAACTCAATTGAACTTTTAATCGGACCCCAATTGATCATCTACCAAAACTTGGGGCTTAATTGAAGCACTTAAATTCTTGGAGGACCAAAGTGTAAATTTTCCCCTTCTCCTCCCCATATTACACGATCCACACCCCTACCCTGTCTCATTCTTTTCTCTTCATTTTCTCTCATCACATACAAAGCTCCAAACCCTCTCTTTCATCTTCTCTTCAATCGATCCATCATCAAGCAAGGAAACAAGGAGATTCAAGCTTAATTCTACCATCCCAAGCTCAAGAATCAAGGTTCTTTTTCTTGCCCTTCCCTCTTCCAATGTTTGAGTGGATATATGTGTATATATATCTATATATAGAAATGTGGATTTATGTAATTTGATGGATTGATTCTTGAATTGATAAGCGATATGTGTATATATGTTGTATTTGGTTATTTTGTGTAATTTATGGTGTTGCCGGCTCACACGGGAACCCGAGATGAGCTCTCCCACGTTCTTCCTTCGATTTGTCAACGTTGTCACCTGGTATAGGGTTGCGTCCGTACCCGTTTTACCCTTAAAAGTGTCGCGGCCACGACCATCCCTTTTTTGGAGCTACTGTACTACCTTCACGGCCGCGACTGTTTTTCAGTGCAACTTTGTCGTGGCTACGCCCCATTCAAACGAACTTCGATTGACCTGAATTTTAAACCCATGGAAACCTCTTGAAGTATAGAATATTATCCGATTGGAATTACCTCCTTATCCTTTCTAGTTTGTGAGATATAATTAATTCATTTTGGTGTCGCCATCTTATCGGAACACTGCACTCACCCAACTTCGGACCTTCGTCATTTTCACCTTACTTTGAACCATGATTCGTGCCATATACCTTTGGAAAGATCTATTTGTCTAGTTTCATTTCCCAAGAAAAACTCAATTCTAACTCCTACAACTCAAGATATTTCCATTTTTCTACAGCTTACGCCATTCGGAAAACTATCTACTTTCACCAAAACTCGATCAAATCTATTCTCTTGCGTTCCTCCCTCTTCCTCGGACTCCGCATGTGGTTTGAATGAATTATATGAATGATTAATTGATAGTATCTGATATATCTTGATGTGCTTATGACTTTTATGTTATCAATTTAATGTGTAAACGTGGAATGAAAGTGTGAACGTTTAAATGCTTTAATGTGATCTTCTTTGTAACTATTATTTCCTTTTTATGTTTAATGGATTCCTTTCACCTTAAAATGATTCTTATATATGGTTAATGTGTATTATGAAGTGTTATGAATATGTTGCATTATGGGATGCCTTTTGCTATGAAGAATTGATACGGACATGAGTTATGTGTATATGATTGCATTTCTTCATTTCATTCTTTATGTGTTTAATAACTTCTTTCCGCTTCTAATTGATTTATATGCATTATCAACATACATTGTAATGTATTATGAATTGAATGATTGAATTATTTATGTACCACTCCATGACATTCCAGGATTTATTATCTATCATATCATTTATAACATGTCATACCACTTCATGAGGATTGCGTTGCGTCTATGTGGTTTCATATTGAGTCAATTCTCACGAGTACACATTGTTTTCCTTCTTGTATAGTTTATCTCAAGGACGGAGATATCATGATTGTAGCGCCCCCACTTTGCTGGTAGAGAGCGGCGCCCCAACCCCCGCACTGAAGCACCCCTCAAGTAATGGTATGAGCCATCACTCAACAAATACCCCAGCGAACGGCATGTCCATTAACCATTAACAATAACGATGTTTAACTATGTGGCTTATGCAGCGGAAAATCAGAGTATTTTAAAACTTTTCAAAACATGTGCGTGATGGCATATAAACAAGCAAGTACTGATCGTTAAGCAGAAGAGACTATTAACATTACTATATCAACATTATCACATGAGCACATGATAGCAATTGTAGTAGTATCCAAGTAGCATAAGGATTATTACAAAAGCATTAAAGCAAGGTATCAATGCAGCCATATAACATATGCAGGACACAAAATAGATTAATAAAGTAAAGTCCTGACTTAAACAAAATGAACACCCTAGAGCTTCAAGATACCTCTAGACTGCGGCTGCAAGACCTGAAACCATGAGGCCAGAAAAACAGGTAGAGGTATTAGTCAAAGTGACTAAGTGAGGGATATCTTTAAAAGAAAGTACTTAAAGTAAACGTTTGAAGTAAAGTTCATAAGGTAAAACCTTTCATGTAAAGCTTTAATGAAGAACTTAAGAATAAGTTCAAGTGATAAAACCCTTTGATGCAATGCTATAAGAAATGAGAGTTTTCAAAACACTTTCATGAATGCTGCCACACGCGCACACATATGCGATGATTTGGTTCATATGATTTTCATAAAACGGGATAAGGGTAGGGAACAACTTTGCAAGATATGAACCAACTTTATGAAAACATTGATGCCCGCAAGCTAGGCTTCTCCATCCTTACTCCAGAAAACATGACCATTAATAGGGTGTCGGACCGAGATCAACAACACCCTAACACATACACACATGCACCATCCTCCACCAAGTTTCAGTTCGGGGAGCGACCCCTAGGTGACCATTAACCATTGATTTGGGAATAAATTTGCGGTCCATTCCCGAAAATTATCCTGACTTAACCAAACCTCCTGATTAAAGTCGGTGTCAATCGCCTAGTGTGGCGGCCGGTATTAGTGATGTCGTTGGCGCTCACCTCCCGAGCATCACCTCTATACATAACCGCCGGGCCCATACCATTAACCATTGATTGCTTGCACCATTGATGACATCCAGAATAAATTCGAATGTATGAACCATTGAACATATGCATTGAACCATTGAACATATGCATTGAACCATTGAACCATTAATGCAATACTTTGAAAACATGAACCATTGATGCTGTACTTTGAAAACATGAACCATTGATGCATTACTTTGAAAACATGAACCATTGATGTTGTACTTTGAAAACATGTGCCCTTGATCAATGAATATGGATAGGTCTGGGTTCTTTGAAGAATCGTCCCTTATAAAGGGTATTTCAAAACAAGAATGTAAAGCACTAGGCTTAGAGTCTCAAAACAATTGAATCATTAAGTATTCATGGTTCCAGTTGAAATAGTTTAACCTCACCTATTAATAACAGTAGGTAGGATAGATTATGCAATGCCCTGGGGATTCCAGTGCTCAACCTTAACTCCTGTAAGTGTGTACAAAGGTGAGCTAAGACACACTTCTATCATGATGCACATAAACATATAAAACAAATACAGAACATGTAATGATAAGAAAGTAATACCATTTAAGGTATTAGAGAAGGATAATACACAAGGGAATCCTTAAAGTGAGTTATCATTAACGTGGGACTATGATCTTACTATAATCGATTAGGAATTAATCAAATTATGAATCCTAAACGTATACCTTAAGGTTATAAAACAAGTCCATGAAAGAAACACATTTTAGACCCCGGATTTGGAAGCCCTAAGTGTAAATGTCTATTAAGAAAGCACACGTTTTAATTCACTTTTACTATTCAAAAGTACTATTCATAGTTTCTATTCCAGATTCCTATTCATGGATTACCATTCACAGGTTACTATTCACTTGTCGGGTCAATGGGTCGGGTCAAACCCACACACTCATGCACACACACGAGCACACTCACACGCACACGGCATGCACACACCCTAACTCAATTATGATCTCGATTATAACCTATAGTTTCAAGTTCATGTTATTATAAGCAAGTGTGATCTAGGTTAAAGGCATAACCTATGGTTAAGAGGTCTAATTAAAGCATAACATCAAGTTATGAAACACTATTCTATCTTAGGTTATAACATGTGACACTATCAAAATGTAAAACATATGATCAAGTAATATTCCATTAATCCATATCATATCATAAGCTCAAGTCATAACATATGAGTCATGTAACATTGTAACAATGTAATAACATATCATAGACATAAGTCATCGCACATCAAGACCATTAATCAAGTAACATTCATCAATTGAGACCATATAGTAACATGTAACAAGTTATGATATAATTGATCATAAGTTACTATTCCATTGCATAACATGCTTGAACATAAATTAAATATCATAATCATGCATCAATTATCATCATATAATAGCTCCATAACATGATCATACCATATACTAAAACAATTTATAACATTTCATAGCATATACTAAACAATTAAATCATAATTCACTACTAACAAACATATAATAAAAACTATATAATAAATGCATAAAATAAAATCCTATATGTCTTAGGGAAGACCCTAAGACCCAACCTAAATATAATATAAACATACCATAACATAAAAACATAAACTAAACTAAAACATAACATAAAACATAACAAAATAAAACAACATCTAACCTAAGAGAGAGGGGGGAGGCCGCCGGCCACAAGAGGGGGAGGAGGAAGAAAGAAAGGGAGTTGTTAACACAACATAAGAGCAAGGAATTCAATGGCATGAGGGCTCTATTTATAGTTGTTGGGAAGCCCCTCACCTTGTAATAAAAGTATAGGTAAGGGTAGGAGAGCAAAATGGTAAAACTTCTCTTGGAAGCTAACTTTGTTCTTGAAGCTAAAATGGGACTGCTGGGGGGTATTTTGGTAATTTCAGCTCCAAAACGTGAAGGTGAGTGTCTGGAAGTATAACCATTCCATCCGGGCAAAAATTAGCTTTGAAACGCATATTCATACGTCGAAATCGGATTTACCGTTTGAAAGATACATTAGTTTTAGTGAATAAAAGTTTTGAGCCCGAAACTCAACACGAGTGAAAAACGACTTTCGAGAATGATTTTCGAGTCCCGATTGTTTTCAAAATTCAAGAAATAAATCGAGAAGCGTTTTGAATCCAATATCGACTATAAAACGGTTTACCGATATAGAAAGTTGAAAACGTAGAATGAATAGTGAATTCTTACGTACAAGCGTACGCTTCAGAATTTCGAGCTAGGGTTTGAATCAAGGACTGTAAAACATCTCAAAAATCTTGAAATAACTCATGTAGTGCAAATCCGAAGAGAAAACATTTTCCGAATGAAAACCGTTCGTAGTAAAAATAGTGAACTAGGGTTTTCGTAAACATTTTCAAATAAAACAAAGCTCAATATAGATTTTCAAGTCAAGATTGATTTCAATAGACTCGTCTCGACTCAAGGATCGATTTGAATGTAAACTTGGGTAGGAAAGATATCAGAATCAAAAGCTCATTTTTAGATGAATAGTAACTTTGGTCGGTAAGTTCCCAAAATGCCCTTATGGTTCAAGAAAGGTTTCCGGAACTTGGAAAGCAAGTTCAAAGGATAGGAAAACATGTGATATGAACCTATAGGGTTCCATTGAAGCATTGGGTAATATAGGCTTGGAAAATGAATAGTAAACTGTGTCGAAGGTCAAGAATTCCCCCTTAAAACATGTCAGATCACATATGAGCACGAAGTTCATGTAAGAATGCAATGCATGAAGGTTTATAAAGTTGGATCACGGTCTATAAACGTTTTAGCAATGCCCTTAGTTTACCGTTTTCATCCAGGCCCTGTTTTGGGCTGTTACAATCACCCCTCCTTGAGGAGAATTTGTCCTCAGATTCTTCTACAAACAGTTCGGGGTAATGTTTCTGCATCTTATCCTCTGTTTCCCACATTGCCTCTTCTGTAAAATGTCCCTTCCAAAGGACTTTTACCAAAGGAATCTTCTTATTCCTTAACTCCTGGAATCTTGTATCTAAGATCTTCACCGGTTTCAACATATAAGTCAAGTTTGGTTCTGTCGGAAATTCTTCCACTGGTACTATCTCTTTCTCATCCAAAAAGCACTTGCGAAGCTGCGATGTATAGAATCTGTTGTAGATTCTTATATGAGTTGTAGGTAAATCCAATTTATAAGTAGTTTCTCCAACTCATTCCATTATCTTGAAGGATCCAACATATCTTGGGTTTAATTTACCACCTTTCTCAATTCGAGTAAACCCTTTCTTCGGTGTCTTTCACTCCATCACTGCTTCGACTTTGATGGATCTACTTTAACTCCGGTTCTAAAAATGATGTGTCCGAGAAATGTAACTCTTTCTAGCCAAAACTCGTATTTGCTGAACTTGGCATATAGCTTGTGATCCAGCAAAGTGCTCAGCACAATTCGGATATGCTCGGCGTGCTCCTCTAGTGCCTTTAAGAACACCAAAATGTCATCCAATTGTTTTCTCAACTCTTCCAAGATGACTTCCATCTTGTAACAATCCAGATTAACATGGTACTTAAACAACGAATCCATTCCAAGGATAATTCCATATCTCGTCATAGGCAACTTAATGAGATTTGACGGGTAGTAGCGATTACCAATGCATATAGGGCGACGTTTATATTCTTGATCCGTAACGAGGTAAGTCCCCAAAGGAGAACTTACTTCAATTTTATATGACAATTATTCAAGTGGAAATTATTTCTGCGCACATAAATTAGATGCAATTAATAAATGTATGGCACCAGGGTCATATAAGACCTTAACTGGCGTGTTAAGAATGTGCACAGTACCTTCCACATCAGACGAAGGATCAACCTCCTCATTACCATCCATTGCATATGCTCTGCCTTTAACCACTGGTGTGCTCGTCGTATCCACCACCGCTTTACCCTTGTCTTGAACCCCAAATCTTTTAATCCTGGTAGGATAATGTTCCCGTATATGCTCAGGGGAACCACACCAATAACACTGACCATTCTTCTTACGACAATTTTGCTCAGTGTGTCCTTTACAGCTACAGTATTCACAGACTATCTCTTCTTCGGTGGGCTGAGGTGCTTCATACTGCTGGGGTGCCCTTTGTTGTTGTTGTGGTGCCATCATTGGTTTCTTCCCGGTTCCTTGAAAGGAGGATCCGGCAGGTCGCTTTGTTCCTTGAAAAGTCTTAGGGTTAGAAGGCTCTTGACGACTAACGGTCATCCGGATATCCTTATGGGCTGCCTCGACCTTCAATGCTCTATCAATTGCTCTAGTGTAGGTCTCGTCATCCAAAGAAGCTAGTGCCCAACGGAGCTGAGGTTTCAGACCATCAATGAACCTTTTAGTCTTAAGACCTTCATCACACAGAATGTGGGGTGCATACTTGATCAGCCTAACAAACTTAGCTTCGTACTCCATCACGTTCATAGATCCTTGGACCAAATTCATAAATTCAGCTTCTCTTGCATCACGTGTTACCTGAGGAGTGTATTTCTGCTGAAACTCCTTCACAAGTTGAATGCCGCTCCTTCCATTAGAAATGCAGCATACTGAACTCGTTCACGATCTTCAGGGTTGATATCCATAGCTTCAAAGATCTTTTCGAGACTAGTTAACCAATTTTCAGCCTTCAAGTCGTTGGGTTCGCCATAAAACTTAGGCGGTTTCATTCTTAGAAACTTTTCTAGTGTTTTCCCATTAGGAGAATTAGAAGCCCTCACGAATTGTCGCAACACATCAGCTAAATCAGGAACTTCCTCCCTTCTAGGAGGTGGTGGCGTGACATCCCTTGGTGGTCTAAGATCCCGTTGTGGCGTGACTTCTCTTTGGGGTGGTGGTGGTGGTACGCGATTACGTGGTGCTCTTCTTGGTAGCATGATGATACTGAAGTTTCAAGCATTTAGACATGTGTATAATGCATGACAGTAAGGATGATTCACATAATTGGTAACCACGTTTTCACATTTCCACGTAGTCACATATAATCATGAGAATAAGACATTCCCACAGCAAGATATCAACAATAATCCATTATCACATTACCACATAGGCAAGAGCAACTTATAAGCATGAACAACATATCAACATTGATCCATTGTTCCATTATCCATTACCATTGACAATTCATGAACATGTATAACATATCAAGTATGATAACAATAAATGAAATGGCATGATCCTATAACGGCCCAAATGGTATCTTGAAGCAACTCTAAGACTCATGCAATGACAGTTATGGAAAGCAGTAAACAGATATCCAACATAAAGCCGAATTGTCATAAATGTGTAAGGTTTGGAAAATTTTTCTACATTAGGCCACATTTTTAAACAAAAATTAAAATAAGGAGGACCCGATACCATCGAGTCGACTCCCACTCAGGCCTTACCATTCATCCAAACCAAGTGCAAAATACCTCTTGTGTTTCCATGTTGTCTGAAATCCATCATCTGTGGTGCCAAAATTCGGGGATCTTCCACCAAAGCTATACATCCCCTTCGCCAAACAATCCCGTCCATGCCCTGCTAGATCAGCCTCATCATTATCAGATCCATCATTACCTCCATTAGGCTGCTCCTAGTCCTGCCTCTATTCTTTGGTTGACGTCAAGTATAGAAGTGAGTACATCCTCGGTGAGAAACAACCACAGTACGTGAAGCCTCGAACTGCTTGAAAAAGGCCTCGTCTATCTGCTGCTGGTTAGGATCGAGATGTGACTAAACTGCCATGCCCATACAGAGAACCACGGATAAGAATGCCAGAAGATAGAACCATGCAATGTCAAACAAGCTTCCATGATGTGAGCAATCCAGGTCAAGTCTCTTCTTACTTAACCTGGCGCTCTGATACCACTTCAGGCTGTAGCGCCCCCACTTTGCTGGTAGTGAGCGGCGTCCCAACCCCCGCACTGAAGCACCCCTCAAGTAATGGTATGAGCCATCACTTAAAAAATACCCCAGCGAACGACATGTCCATTAACCATTAACAATAACAGTGTTTAACTATGTGGCTTATGCAGCGGAAAATCAGAGTATTTTAAAACTTTTCAAAACATGTGCGTGATGGCATATAAACAAGCAAGTACTGATCGTTAAGCAGAAGAGACTATTAACATTACTATACCAACATTATCACAGGAGCACATGATAGCAATTGTAGCAGTATCCAAGTAGCATAAGGATTATTAGAAAAGCATTAAAGCAAGGTATTAATGCAGCCATATAACATATGCAGGACACAAAATAGATTAATAAAGTAAAGTCCTGACTTAAACAAAATGAACACTCTAGAGCTTCAAGATACCTCTAGACTGCGGCTGCAAGACCTGAAACCATGAGGCCAGAAAAACAGGTAGAGGTATTAGTCAAAGTGACTAAGTGAGGGATATCTTTAAAAGAAAGTACTTAAAGTAAACGTTTGAAGTAAAGTTCATAAGGTAAAACCTTTAATGCAAAGCTTGAATGAAGAACTTAAGAATAATTTCAAGTGATAAAACCCTTTGATGCAATGCTATAAGAAATGAGAGTTTTCAAAACACTTTCATGAATGCTGTCACACGCGCACACATATGCTATGATTTGGTTCATATGATTTTCATAAAACGGGATAAGGGTAGGGAACAACTTTGCAAGATATGAACCAACTTTATGAAAACATTGATGCCCGCAAACTAGGCTTCTCCATCCTTACTCCAGAAAACATGACCATTAATAGGGTGTCGGACCGAGATCAACAACACCCTAACACATACACACATGCACCATCCTCCACCAAGTTTCACTTCGGGGAGTGACCCCTAGGTGACCATTAACCATTGATTTGGGAATAGATTTGCGGTCCATTCTCGACAATTGTCCTGACTTAACCAAACCTCCTGATTAAAGTCGGTGTCAATCGCCTACTGTGGCGGCCGGTATTAGTGATGTCGTTGGCGCTCACCTCCAGAGCATCACCTCTACACATAACCGTCGGGCCCATACCATTAACCATTGATTGCTTGCACCATTGATGACATCCAGAATAAATCCGGATGTATGAACCATTGAACATATGCATTGAACCATTGGACCATTGATGCAATACTTTGAAAACATGAACCATTGATGCTGTACTTTGAAAACATGAACCATTGATGCATTACTTTGAAAACATGAACCATTGATGCTGTACTTTGAAAACATGTGCCCTTGATCAATTAATATGGATAGGTCTGGGTTCTTTGAAGAATCGTCCCTTTTAAAGGGTATTTCAGAACAAGAATGTAAAGCACTAGGCTTAGAGTCTCAAAACAATCGAATCATTAAGTATTCATGGTTCCAGTTGAAATAGTTTAACCTCACCTATTAATAACAGTAGGTAGGACAGATTATGCAGTGCCCTGGGGATTCCAGTGCTCAACCTTAACTCCTGTAAGTGTGTACTAAGGTGAGCTAAGACACACTTCTATCATGATTCACATAAACATATAAAACAAATACAGAACATGTAATGACAAGAGAGTAATACCATTTAAGGTATTAGAGAAGGATAACACACAAGGGAATCCTTAAAGTGAGTTATCATTAACGTGGGACTATGATCTTACTATAATCGATTAGGAATTAATCAAATTATGAATCCTAAACGTATACCTTAAGGTTATAAAACAAGTCCATGGAAGAAACACATTTTGAAATCACATTTTAGACCCCGGATTTGAAAACCCTAAGTGTAAATATCTTTTAAGAAAGCACAAGTTTTAATTCACTTTTACTATTCAAAAGTACTATTCACAGTTACTATTCCAGATTACTATTCACGGATTACTATTCACAGGTTACTATTCACTTGTCGGGTCAAAGGGTCGGGTCAAACCCACACACTAAACACGCACTCATGCACACACACGAGCACACTCACACGCACACGGCATGCACACACCCTAATTCAATTATGGTCTCGATTATAACCTATAGTTTCAAGTTCATGTTATTATAAGCAAGTGTGATCTAGGTTAAAGGCATAACCTATGGTTAAGAGGTCTAATTAAAGCATAACATCAAGTTATGAAACACTATTCTATCTTAGGTTATAACATGTGACACTATCAAAGTGTATAACATATGATCAAGTACTATTCCATTAATCCATATCATATCATAAGCTCAAGTCATAAAATATGAGTCATCTAACATTGCAACAATGTAATAACATATCATAGACATAAGTCAAAGCACATCAAGACCATTAATCATGTAACATTCATCGATTGAGACCATATAGTAACATGTAACAAGTTATGATATAATTGATCATAGGTTACTATTCCATTGCATAACATGCTTGCACATAAATTAAATATCATAATCATGCATCAATTATCATCATATAATAGCTCCATAACATGATCATACCATATACTAAAGCAATTCATAACATTTCATAGCATATACTAAACAATTAAATCATAATTCACTACTAACAAACATATCATAAAAACTATATAATAAATGCGTAAAATAAAATTCTATATTTCTTAGGGAAGACCCTAAGACCCAACCTAAACATAATATAAACATACCATAACATAAAAACATAAACTAAACTAAAACATAACATAAAACATAACAAAATAAAACAACATCTAACCTAAGAGAGAGGGGGGAGGCCGCCGGCCACAAGAGGGGGAGGAGGAAGAAAGAAAGGGAGTTATTAACACAACATATGAGCTAGGAATTCAATGGCATGAGGGCTCTATTTATAGTTGTTGGGAAGCCCCTCACCTTGTAATAAAATTATAGGTAAGGGTAGGAGAGCAAAATGGTAAAACTTCTCTTGGAAGCTAACTTTGTTCTTGAAGCTAAAATGGGACTGCTGGGGGTATTTTGGTAATTTCAGCTCCAAAACGTGAAGGTGAGTGTCTGGAAGTATAACTATTCCATCCGGGCAAAAATTAGCTTTGAAACGCATATTCATACGTCGAAATCGGATTTACCGTTTGAAAGATACATTAGTTTTAGTGAATAAAAGTTTTGAGCCCGAAACTCAACACGAGTGAAAAACGACTTTCGAGAATGATTTTCGAGTCCCGATTGTTTTCAAAATTCAAGAAATAAATCGAGAAGCGTTTTGAATCCAATATCGACTATAAAACGGTTTACCGATATAGAAAGTTGAAAACGTAGAATGAATAGTGAATTCTTACGTACAAGCGTACGCTTCAGAATTTCGAGCTAGGGTTTGAATCAAGGGCTGTAAACATCTCAAAAATCTTGAAATAACTCATGTAGTGCAAATCCGAATAGAAAACATTTTCCGAATGAAAACCGTTCGTAGTAAAAATAGTGAAATAGGGTTTTCGTAAACATTTTCAAATAAAACAAAGCTCAATATAGATTTTCAAGTCAAGATTGATTTCAATAGACTCGTCTCGACTCAAGGATCGATTTGAATGTAAACTTGGGTAGGAAAGATATCAAAATCAAAAGCTCATTTTCAGATGAATAGTAACTTTGGTCGGTAAGTTCCCAAAATGCCATTATGGTTCAAGAAAGGTTTCCGGAGCTTGGAAAGCAAGTTCAAAGGATAGGAAAACATGTGATATGAACCTATAGGGTTCCATTGAAGCATTGGGTAATATAGGCTTGGAAAATGAATAGTAAACTGTGTCGAAGGTCAAGAATTCCCCCTTAAAACATATCAGATCACATATGAGCACGAAGTTCATGTAAGAATGCAATGCATGAAGGTTTATAAAGTTGGATCACGGTCTATAAACGCTTTACCAATGCCCTTAGTTTACCGTTTTCATCCAGGCCCTGTTTTGGGCTGTTACAATCACCCCCCCTCAAGGAGAATCTGTCCTCAGATTCTTCTACAAACAGTTCGGGGTAATGTTTCTGCATCTTATCCTCTGTTTCCCACATTGCCTCTTCTGTACCATGTCCCTTCCAAAGGACTTTTACCAAAGGCATCTTCTTATTCCTTAACTCCTGGAATCTTGTATCTAAGATCTTCACCGGTTTCAACACATAAGTCAAGTTTGGTTCTGTCGAAAATTCTTCCACTGGTACTATCTCTTTCTCATCCAAAAAGCACTTGCGAAGCTGCGATGCATAGAATATGTTGTAGATTCTTGTGTGAGTTGTAGGTAAATCCAATTTATAAGTAGTTTCTCCAACTCGTTCCATTATCTTGAAGGATCCAACATATCTTGGGTTTAATTCACCACCTTTCTCAATTCGAGTAAACCCTTTCTTCGGTGTCTTTCACTCCATCACTGCTTCGACTTTGATGGATCTACTTTAACTCCGGTTCTGAAAATGATGTGTCCGAAAAATGTAACTCTTTCTAGCCAAAACTCGCATTTGCGGAACTTGGCATATAGCTTGTGATCCAGCAAAGTGCTCAGCACAATTCGGATATGCTCGGCGTGCTCCTCTAGTGCCTTTAAGAACACCAAAATGTCATTCAATTGTTTTCTCAACTCTTCCAAGATTACTTCCTTCTTGTAACAATCCAGATTAACATGGTACTTAAACAACCAATCCATTCCAAGGATAATTCCATATCTCGTCATAGGCAACTCAATGAGATTTGGCGGGTAGTAGCGATTACCAATGCATATAGGGCGACGTTTATATACTTGATCCGTAACGAGGTAAGTCCCCAAAGGAGAACTTACTTCAATTTTATATGACAATTATTCAAGTGGAAATTATTTCTGTGCACATAAATTAGATGCAATTGATAAATGCATGGCACCAGGGTCATATAAGACCTTAACTGGCGTGTTAAGAATGTGCACAGTACCTTCCCCATCAGACGAAGGATCAACCTCCTCATTACCATCCATTGCATATGCTCTGCCTTTAACCACTGGTGTGCTCGTCGTACCCACCACCGCTTTACCCCTGTCTTGAACCCCAAATCTTTTAATCCTGGTAGGATAATGTTCCCATATATGCTCAGGGGAACCACACCAATAACACTGACTATTCTTCTTACGACAATTTTGCTTAGTGTGTCCTTTACGGCTACAGTAGTCACATACTATCTCTTCTTGGCTGGGCTGAGGTGCTTCATACTGCTGGGGTGCCCTTTGTTGTTGTTGCGGTGCCATCATTGGTTTCTTCCCGGTTCCTTGAAAGGAGGATCCGGCAGGTCGCTTTGTTCCCTGAAAAGTCTTAGGGTTAGAAGGCTCTTGACGACTAACGGTCATCCGGATATCCTTATGGGCTGCCTCGACCTTCAATGCTCTATCATCTGCTCTAGTGTAGGTCTGGTCATCCAAAGAAGCTAGTGCCCAATGGAGCTCAGGTTTCAGACCATCAATGAACCTTTTAGTCTTACAACGTTCATCACTCAGAATGTGGGGGGGCATACATGATCAGCCTAACAAACTTAGCTTCGTACTCCATCACGTTCATAGATCCTTGGACCAAATTCATAAATTCAGCTTCTCTTGCATCACGTGTTACCTGAGGAGTGTATTTCTGCTGAAACTCCTTCACAAACTTAGTCCAGTTTCCATCAACGTTGTTCTCAATCCACATATGTTGAGTATGCCTCCACCAGTTGAATGCCGTTCCTTCCATTAGAAATATAGCATACTGAACTCGTTCACGATCTTCAGGGCTGATATCCATAACTTCAAAGATCTTTTCGAGACTAGTTAACCAATTTTCAGCCTTCAAGTCGTTGGGTTCGCCATAAAACTTAGGCGGGTTCATTCTTAGAAACTTTTCTAGTGTTTTCCCATTAGGAGAATTAGAAGCCCTCACGAATTGTCGCAACACATCAGCTAAATCAGGAACTTCCTCCCTTCTAGGAGGTGGTGGCGTGACATCCCTTGGCGGTCTAAGATCCCGTTGTGGCGTGACTTCTCTTTGGGGTGGCGGTGGTGGTACGCGATTACGTGGTGCTCTTCTTGGTAGCATGATGATACTGAAGTTTCAAGCATTTAGACATGTGTATAATGCATGACAGTAAGGATGATTCACATAATTGGTAACCACGTATTCACATTTCCGCGTAGTCACATATAATCATGAGAATAATACATTCCCACAGCAAGATATCAACAATAATCCATTATCACATTACCACATAGGCAAGAGCAACTTATAAGCATGAACAACATATCAACATTGATCCATTGTGCCATTATCCATTACCATTGACAATTCATGAACATGTATAACATATCAAGTATGATAACAATAAATGAAATGGCATGATCCTATAACGGCCCAAATGGTATCTTGAAGCAACTCTAAGACTCATGCAATGACAGTTATGGAAAGTAGTAAACAGATATCCAACATAAATCCGAATTGTCATAAACGTGTAAGGTTTGGAAAAATTTTCTACATTAGGCCACATTTTTAAACAAAAATTAAAATAAGGAGGACCCGATACCATCGAGTCGACTCCCATTCAGGCCTTACCATTCATCCAAACCAAGTGCAAAATACCTCTTGTGCTTCCATGTTGTCTGAAATCCATCATCTGTGGTGCCAAAATTCGGGGATCTTCTACCAAAGCTATACATCCCCTTCGCCAAACAATCCAGTCCATGCCCTGCTAGATCAGCCTCATCATTATCATATCCATCATTACCTCCATTAGGCTGCTCCTAGTCTTGCCTCCGTTCTTTGGTTGATGTCAAGTATAGAAGTGAGTACCTCCTCGGTGAGAAACAACCACAGTACGTGAAGCCTCGAACTGCTTGAAAAAGGCCTCGCCTATCAGCTGCTGGTGAGGATCGAGATGTGGCTAAACTGCCATGGCCATACAGAGAACCACATATATGAATGCCAGAAGATAGAACCATGCAACGTCAAATAAGCTTCCATGATGTGAGCAATCCAAGTCAAGTCTCTTCTTACTTAACCTGTCGCTCTGATACCACTTCAGGCTGTAGCGCTCCCACTTTGCTGGTAGAGAGCGGCGCCCCAACCCCCGCACTGAAGCACCCCTCAAGTAATGGTATGAGCCATCACTCAACAAATACCCCAGCGAACGGCATGTCCATTAACCATTAACAATAACAGTGTTTAACTATGTGGCTTATGCAGCGAAAAATCAGAGTATTTTAAAACGTTTCAAAACATGTGCGTGATGGCATATAAACAAGCAAGTACTGATCGTTAAGCAGAAGAGACTATTAACATTACTATATCAACATTATCACAGGAGCACATGATAGCAATTGTAGCAGTATCCAAGTAGCATAAGGATTATTACAAAAGCATTAAAGTAAGGTATCAATGCAGCCATATAACATATGCAGGACACAAAATAGATTAATAAAGTAAAGTCCTGACTTAAACAAAATGAACACTCTAGAGCTTCAAGATACCTCTAGACTGCGGCTGCAAGACCTGAAACCATGAGGCCAGAAAAACAGGTAGAGGTATTAGTCAAAGTGACTAAGTGTGGGATATCTTTAAAAGAAAGTACTTAAAGTAAACGTTTGAAGTAAAGTTCATAAGGTAAAACCTTTAATTCAAAGCTTTAATGAAGAACTTAAGAATAAGTTCAAGTGATAAAACCCTTTGATGGAATGCTATAAGAAATGAGAGTTTTCAAAACACTTTCATGAATACTGTCACACGTGCACACATATGCTATGATTTGGTTCATATGATTTTCATAAAACGGGATAAGGGTAGGGAACAACTTTGCAAGATATGAACCAACTTTATGAAAACATTGATGCCCGCAAGCTAGGCTTCTCCATCCTTACTCCAGAAAACATGACCATTAATAGGGTGTCGGACCGAGATCAACAACACCCTAACACATACGCACATGTACCATCCTCCACCAAGTTTCACTTCGGGGAGCGACCCCTAGGTGACCATTAACCATTGATTTGGGAATAGATTTACGGTCCATTCCCGATAATTATCCAGACTTAACCAAACCTCCCGATTAAAGTCGGTGTCAATCGCCTAGTGTGGCCACCGGTATTAGTGATGTCGTTAGCGCTCACCTCCCGAGCATCACCTCTACACATAACCGTCGGGCCCATACCATTAACCATTGATTGATTGCACCATTGATGACATCCATAATAAATCCGAATGTATGAACCATTGAACATATGCATTGAACCATTGATGCAATACTTTGAAAACATGAACCATTGAGGCTGTACTTTGAAAACATGAACCATTGATGCTGTACTTTGAAAACATGTGCCCTTGATCAATGAATATGGATAGGTCTGGGTTCTTTGAAGAATCGTCCCTTATAAAGGGTATTTCAAAACAAGAATGTAAAGCAGTAGGCTTAGAGTCTCAAAACAATTGAATCATTAAGTATTCATGGTTCCAGTTGAAATAGTTTAACCTCACCTATTAATAACAGTAGGTAGGAAAGATTATGCAGTGCCCTGGGGATTCTATTGCTCAACCTTAACTCCTGTAAGTGTGTACTAAGGTGAGCTAAGACACACTTCTATCATGATGCACATAAACATATAAAATAAATACAGAACATGTAATGACAAGAGAGTAATACCATTTAAGGTATTAGAGAAGGATAACACACAAGGGAATCCTTAAAGTGAGTTATCATTAACGTGGGACTATGATCTTACTATAATCGATTAGGAATTAATCAAATTATGAATCCTAAACGTATACCTTAAGGTTATAAAACAAGTCCATGAAAGAAAAACATTTTGAAATCACATTTTAGACCCCGGATTTGAAAACCCTAAGTGTAAATGTCTATTAAGAAAGCACAAGTTTGAATCCACTTTTACTATTCAAAAGTACTATTTATAGTTACTATTCCAGATTACTATTCACACATTACTATTCATAGGTTACTATTCACTTATCGGGTCAAAGGGTCGGGTCAAACTTACACACTAAACATGCACTCATGCACACACACGAGCACACTCACACGCACATGGCATGCACACACCCTAATTCAATTATGATCTCGATTATAACCTATAGTTTCAAGTTCATGTTATTATAAGCAAGTGTGATCTAGGTTAAAGGCATAACCTATGGTTAAGAGGTCTAATTAAAGCATAACATCAAGTTATGAAACACTACTCTATCTTAGGTTATAACATGTGACACTATCAAAGTGTATAACATATGATTAAGTACTATTCCATTAATCCATATCATATCATAAGCTCAAGTCATAACATATGAGTCATGTAACATTGTAACAATGTAATAACATATAATAGACATAAGTCATAGCACATCAAGACCATTAATCATGTAACATTCATCAATTGAGACCATATAGTAACATGTAACAAGTTATGATATAATTGATCATAGGTTACTATTCCATTGCATAACATGCTTGAACATAAATTAAATATGATAATCATGCATCAATTATCATCATATAATAGCTCCATAACATGATCATACCATATACTAAAGCTGTAGCACCCGGAACGCCAGGCACCACATCCCCCGCACTATAGCCCCAATCCACATATGAAACGGACAATCCATACGTGAATCAAAGCTACAGCGAACGGGAGACAATAAAATGACTCAAGGCTAGGCGGGTACCCTCAATTAAAACAACCGACCAACAAACAAGTCAGTGTATTAAAAAGCGGAAGCAATAACATTCATTCGATATGTATAGGTACCATATTTATTTATTTACTTATAGGTACCAACCTTCACACTGTCAATACAATATCTTCTCACAACAATAGAGATCACAAGGTGGTATACAAAATATCCCAAATAGCTATACATACAAAATGTGGAAATGAAGTGTGCTAGACCCAAATTTAAAGACCACTAGACTCTAAATTCCCGCCTAGCACGCCCTGCAAAACACTGAAAAGTTGAGGTGTCAGTCCAACACAGACTGAGCGAGGGGTATAAATAAATATAAGCGCACATACATGCAAGTTATAACCTCGGGTAATAATTTTGGAAAAACAATACAATCTAATAGGTGAAAAGAGCTACTATCGCCCGAGATTACAACTGATTCCATTTCAATTCAATCAATTCAATACAATCAATAGTGGCCCGGCGAGTGGGGCAATTCTCCAACCTTACACCGACTATGTACAATCAATCAATCAATCAATTATTAGGTTATTAGGTGACCAAGCAATTCGTTAATGTGCACAATTAGCAGTTTCAATAACGCCTTCTTCCTCCGGGTGATGGTGGGATTGCAAGGCCCCACCATCCAATCAATCTGGCAGAGGGTACATGAATCCCTAAGCCCGGAACTCCTTCCTCCCCTAATCTCCTAGAGGGTTCAGGGGTCATCCCAATTTGGTGAGGATAGCTCTCGAGTTACCCGTCAGCCCATGCTTTCCCGGTTGGCTCGAGTCACTACCCTCGGGCCCACAGTGCAATACAATACTCGCCAAAACAATCAATCAATCAATCAATTTCTTCGATGATTCGATAAAACATTTGAAAACCAATTTCTTTTAAAACTATAAGTTATATAGATAGGTTTTGGCTTAAAATTCACATAGGGTTGTACGGGTCCTATGTATCTAAAATTAAACCTCACCTGAACGACCCAAAATAAACCAAGGAAACAGCTCACGGGGCCTGCTCCTCGTCACCAGGAAGCTGGTCTGTGCAAGAAAGACAATTGTCCGTGAAACACGACTCAAAATGTACCAAATATGACGAACGGCAAAATGCAACGAAACGACGGGAAAAATACAATGCACCATGAAAATATCACGTTTCAACATGTATGCGATCATATAACGTCAATTAGGGGTCAAAGAAATGATTGGAGGATGATGATGAAAATTTAATTTTATGCAGTAGCTTTTGCTCTGCAGTCGCCGTGGGAACGGCCGTTCCGGCCTTCCTTTGAAAATGGGAAGGGCCGTTCCCATGGCTCAGAAAACGCGCCAGCGTTTTCTTAATTTAAAACGCGCTTTGGCTGGGAAGGGCCGTTCCGGCTCACAGGCCAAAGTGGGAACGGCCGTTCCCAGTCTCGCTGGCCTAATGTCTCAGCATCATGGGAACGGCCATTCCAGTTTTGAACTGGGGCTGGGAATGGCCGTTCCCAGAATACGTGAGCTGAAGAAGAAGAAGAGCAGAACAGAGCAGCCATGGCAATCACAACAAATAACCACAAAAATGGCTTCAAGCCAAGTTCAAATGCAAATATTAGATGCAATAAATATGCTAACATACATATTGATCAATAACAAGTTATAAAAACACATATTTACACATTAGATCATCAAGAATTCATCAATCCAAACCCACACCCTCCATCATGCTCCAAGTTCATAGAACTCAAGATATATACATCAAACTCAAGCTTAATGACCACAAACATAATTCCAACACCCAATACACAAAATACTCAAGCCACTACAAAGCCCTATATATCATACATATTCAATAAAATCAACCAATCTCCATAATTACCTCAAATGGAAGAAATGAAAGCTAAGATGATGAAGTGATGTTGAGGATGCTTGTATGGTCGCAAATCCCACAAAAATTGATGCTTGCAATATGAAATCTTCACTCTTCAAAGTGAGGGTTTGATCGGCTGAGCAAGGAAGCAAGAACAAGGAAGAAAGGTTGTGTATGAAGGAGGAAATGTAATGGTACGTGAAGGCTGCTAAAGAGAAGGGAAAAGATGTCCAATTTGCAATTAAATCCCTCCCCTTAATAAGTTATGCAATCGAGTCCAATTCCCTTATTACATGATCAATGTGGTCCAATGCAATTAAATCCCATATTCATGCAATTGAGCAATTAAGGACATAAAAGAAATAAATCACATTCGGGAAAATAATTCACATTGCAATCACGTTCAATAAATCCGAAAAATATGATATGAATTTTCAATAAAATATTAAGAATATAATTTTTATAAAATTATGTCATGATGGAAAAATGAATTAAATGATCAATTAATAATTAAATTACAACTCTCAAACGCACACGTGTCGTTCATACCTGAATTGCCGAAAGCTGGGGCGTTACAATCCTCCCTCCTTATAAGAATCTGGTCCCCAGATTCAGTGATCGGAAGGGAACAACTCGGGATGGAACCGTCTCATTTTGTCTTCGGTCTCCCACGTGGCTTCTTTGGTCTTATCACTTCTCCAAAGAACCTTAACCATGGGAATCCTCCGGTTTCTTAATTCCTGAAACTTCTTATCCAATATCTTAACCGGTTTCTGAACAAAGGTAAGACTCGGTTCCAATTCCACTTCTTCAACAGGAATGATCTCGGTTTCATCGGGGTAGTATTTCCTCAGCTGAGACACGTGAAATACATTATGAATCCCCGTGAGGCTCAGTGGTAGGTCCAATCTGTAAGCAACTTCTCCAATTCTTTCCAAAATCTCATAAGGACCTAAATAACGAGGTTTAAGTTTACCTCCTTTCCCAATCCGAGCCAATCCTTTACGTGGAGACGCTTTCAAGAATACCCGGTCTCCAACCTCAAACTCGAGATCCCTTCTGCGACGATCGGCGTAGCTCTTCTGTCTGTCCTGAGCTGATTTCATCCGTTGCTTTATTAATTGGACTTTCTCAATCATAGCTTCAACGGCCTTGGAAGGTTTTTCCAATTTCTCACCTTTCTTAACACCTTCCTGCTTAGTCCATTTCCACTCTTCCAAGTCGAAGAACAACGGAGAACGACACTTCCGTCCATAAAGTAGCTCATACGGTGCCATTCCAATCGAAGCCTGAAAACTGTTGTTGTACGCGAACTCAATCAAAGGTAGCTGATCATGCCAGGAAGACTGAAAATCCAAAGAACAAGCTCTAAGTAAATCCTCGAGATACCTTATTAATCTCTCGGACTGACCATCCGTCTGAGGATGAAAGCCTGTACTAAACTGGAGCTTCGTACCCAAAACCTCTTGCAATTCACGCCACAACCTCGACGTGAACCGTGGATCTCTGTCTGAAACGATACTAATCGGAATCCCGTGAAGTCTAACAATCTCCCGGTTATAAAGCTTAGCTAGCTTGCGAATCTTATACGACATCCGAACCGGCAGAAAATGTACAGACTTCGTCAAACGGTCCACAATCACCCAAATCCCATCAAATCCACCTTTCACCTTAGGTAATCCGGACACGAAATCCATCGTCACCTGTTCCCACTTCCACTCAGGAATAGGTAACGGCTGAAGAAGACCTCCCGGTTTCTGATGCTCGGCTTTCACTTTCTGACAAGTGAGACAATGCTTCACAAACTCGGCCACATCTTTCTTCAATCCACGCCACCAGTAATATTGCCTTAAGTCCTTATACATCTTGTTCCCTCCGGGGTGGATAGAATAAGCCGATCTGTGAGCTTCCTCGAGCAACACCCGTTTCAACTCTTCGGGTACAACCACTCGGTTCTTGAAACGAAGAAGACCGGTTTCATCGAACCCGAATGGACACTCTGGATCAGCTCTTGCCTTAGCTACCAATCTCTGAACTTCCAAATCCGTACTCTGAGCCTCAAACAACTTGTGCTTCAATTCTGGCCGGACCGAAATATTAGAAACTCGAGCCTTTAAAACAATTAGCTCGATTCCACTACTTCCACCTACTTCCAAGCTTGACACACTAGCCTTCCTACTAAGTGCATCGGCGACCACGTTGGCTTTGCCGGGATGGTACTTGATCGTGCCATGTATGCAAATGGTACCTTCAACTACCGCGGCTGGATCAATATCAGCATCCGGCTGCTCACCATCCAAAGCATAAGCACGAGCCCTAATCAGGGGTCTCGGTGCCCCCGGTGGTGGTATCCTGCGATCCGGACAACCATCTACCAAATGCTCATCACTCCCACAAAGTAAGCATAAACCCAAACGCCTCCTGCAGTTATCATAGATGTGTGTCCTCTGTCCACAGAAGGTACAATAAGGTCTCTCGGGTGGGGGTGGCAAAGCTGGAGTAACTGGAGCTCTAATCACTGGCCCTGCTGGTCGGGGCTTCTTCCCTGGGCCCTGTGGAGCTGGTGGTGGAGAAGAATAAACCATCGGCCTCTTGCCTGAAGCAGAACCCGAGCCAGAACCCTTATACCCTGATCCGGCACCTCTGAAACCTGATCCAGAACCTCTGAATCCCGATCCTGACCCTGAGCCCGAACCTGAACCTGAACGGTAGGTAGACCGCCTTGCATTCACTGAATCCTCAACCAATAGAGCCTTCTTGGTAGCCTTCACCCAGGTACTCGTGTTGACTGCCTCAATCGCTACCTGAATATCCGGTCTAAAGCCCTGAACAAACTGCATCGCCTTATGGAAATCATCACTCGCTATATTAGGGGCATAGCGGGATAACCTCTCAAACTCGGCGATGTACTATGAGACCGACCTGTTTCCTTGCTTCAACTCTGTAAATTCCTTCAATCTCCTAGTGCGAGAAGATGGAGGAATGAACTTGTTCTGAAATTCTCTGACAAACACTTCCCAGTTCACTTCCTCGCCTGCAGCATCTAACACAATCCGGGCACTCTCCCACCAAGAGTAGGCCTCACCCTGAATCAAAGAAATGGTACAACGGGTCTTCTCCCTGGACTCACACGGGATAAGCTCCCATATCCTCTAAATCTCTTTCAGCCACTGCTCGGCCTGAATATCATTTCCTTTGTAAAATTTGGGAGGATGTTGGTTCTGAAACTCCCTGAAAACAGCTGATATCTGGCCTCCAGGCTGTGGTGGTGCAACTGGTGGTGGTGGTGGAACATAATCCCGAACTCTCTGATCAATAAGACCCACCACTGCGTTCATAAAGTCCTGTGGCTGAGCCTGAGGAGGTGGAGGAGGAGGTGGTGATCTCTCTCGGCGATGATGTCGATGATGCCGATGTCTAGGAGAACGATCACGGTGATGTCTATCGCGAGCCATCCTGAAATCAAGTCACTATTATGCATGTTCGATTAGTAATGCCAATGTGTGCAAATAATTCACAAATTGTACATAAGTTCAGAAATTTAACAAGTCACCCCAAAATCAAATAAGTCAAGTAGGTTCAAGTGTCAAATAACAATGCAAGACTCTCAAATTGACAATTAGTTCCTATGCCGTGCGACCTAGACTCACAAGACACGACACTAGAGACCCGGTTTTGCAACCGAGCTCTGATACCACCGTAGGATGTAGCACCCGGAACGCCAGGCACCACATCCCCCGCACTATAGCCCCAATCCACATATGAAACGGACAATCCATACGTGAATCAAAGCTACAGCGAACGGGAGACAATAAAATGACTCAAGGCTAGGCGGGTACCCTCAATTAAAACAACCGACCAACAAACAAGTCAGAGTATTAAAAAGCGGAAGCAATAACATTCATTCGATATGTATAGGTACCATATTTATTTATTTACTTATAGGTACCAACCTTCACACTGTCAATACAATATCTTCTCACAACAATAGAGATCACAAGGTGGTATACAAAATATCCCAAATAGCTATACATACAAAATGTGGAAATGAAGTGTGCTAGACCCAAATTTAAAGACCACTAGACTCTAAATTCCCGCCTAGCACGCCCTGCAAAACACTGAAAAGTTGAGGTGTCAGTCCAACACAGACTGAGCGAGGGGTATAAATAAATATAAGCGCACATACATGCAAGTTATAACCTCGGGTAATAATTTTGGAAAAATAATACAATCTAATAGGTGAAAAGAGCTACTATCGCCCGAGATTACAACTGATTCCATTTCAATTCAATCAATTCAATACAATCAATAGTGGCCCGGCGAGTGGGGCAATTCTCCAACCTTACACCGACTGTGTACAATCAATCAATCAATCAATTATTAGGTTATTAGGTGACCAAGCAATTCGTTAATGTGCACAATTAGCAGTTTCGATAACGCCTTCTTCCTCCGGGTGATGGTGGGATTGCAAGGCCCCACCATCCAATCAATCTGGGCAGAGGGTACATGAATCCCTAAGCCCGGAACTCCTTCCTCCCCTAATCTCCTAGAGGGTTCAGGGGTCATCCCAATTTGGTGAGGATAGCTCTCGAGTTACCCGTCAGCCCATGCTTTCCTGGTTGGCTCGAGTCACTACCCTCGGGCCCACAGTGCAATACAATACTCGCCAAAACAATCAATCAATCAATCAATTTCTTCGATGATTCGATAAAACATTTGAAAACCAATTTCTTTTAAAACTATAAGTTATATAGATAGGTTTTGGCTTAAAATTCACATAGGGTTGTACGGGTCCTATGTATCTAAAATTAAACCTCACCTGAACGACCCAAAATAAACCAAGGAAACAGCTCACGGGGCCTGCTCCTCGTCACCAGGAAGCTGGTCTGTGCAAGAAAGACAATTGTCCGTGAAACACGACTCAAAATGTACCAAATATAACGAACGGCAAAATGCAACGAAACGACGGGAAAAATACAATGCACCATGAAAATATCACGTTTCAACATGTATGCGATCATATAACATCAATTAGGGGTCAAAGAAATGATTGGAGGATGATGATGAAAATTTAATTTTATGCAGTAGCTTTTGCTCTGCAGTCGCCGTGGGAACGGCCGTTCCGGCCTTCCTTTGAAAATGGGAAGGGCCGTTCCCATGGCTCAGAAAACGCGCCAGCATTTTCTTAATTTAAAACGCGCTTTGGCTGGGAAGGGCCGTTCCGGCTCACAGGCCAAAGTGGGAACGGCCGTTCCCAGTCTCGCTGGCCTAATGTCTCAGCATCATGGGAACGGCCGTTCCAGTTTTGAACTGGGGCTGGGAATGGCCGTTCCCAGAATACGTGAGCTGAAGAAGAAGAAGAGCAGAACAGAGCAGCCATGGCAATCACAACAAACAACCGCAAAAATGGCTTCAAGCCAAGTTCAAATGCAAATATTAGATGCAATAAATATGCTAACATACATATTGATCAATAACAAGTCATAAAAACACATATTTACACATTAGATCATCAAGAATTCATCAATCCAAACCCACACCCTCCATCATGCTCCAAGTTCATAGAACTCAAGATATATACATCAAACTCAAGCTTAATGACCACAAACATAATTCCAACACCCAATACACAAAATACTCAAGCCACTACAAAGCCCTATATATCATACATATTCAATAAAATCAACCAATCTCCATAATTACCTCAAATGGAAGAAATGAAAGCTAAGATGATGAAGTGATGTTGAGGATGCTTGTATGGTCACAAATCCCACAAAAATTGATGCTTGCAATATGAAATCTTCACTCTTCAAAGTGAGGGTTTGATCGGTTGAGCAAGGAAGCAAGAACAAGGAAGAAAGGTTGTGTATGAAGGAGGAAATGTAATGGTACGTGAAGGCTGCTAAAGAGAAGGGAAAAGATGTCCAATTTGCAATTAAATCCCTCCCCTTAATAAGTTATGCAATCGAGTCCAATTCCCTTATTACATGATCAATGTGGTCCAATGCAATTAAATCCCATATTCATGCAATTGAGCAATTAAGGACATAAAAGAAATAAATCACATTCGGGAAAATAATTCACATTGCAATCACGTTCAATAAATCCGAAAAATATGATATGAATTTTCAATAAAATATTAAGAATATAATTTTTATAAAATTATGTCATGATGGAAAAATGAATTAAATGATCAATTAATAATTAAATTACAACTCTCAAACGCACACGTGTCGTTCATACCTGAATTGCCGAAAGCTGGGGCGTTACAAAAGCAATTCATAACATTTCATAGCATATACTAAACAATTAAATCATAATTCACTACTAACAAACATATCATAAAAACTATATAATAAATGCATAAAATAAAATCCTATATGTCTTAGGGAAGACCCTAAGACCCAACCTAAACATAATATAAACATACCATAACATAAAAACATAAACTAAACTAAAACATAACATAAAACATAACAAAATAAAACAACATCTAACCTAAGAGAGAGGGGGGAGGCCACCGGCCACAAGAGGGGGAGGAGGAAGAAAGAAAGGGAGTTGTTAACACAACATATGAGCAAGGAATTCAATGGCATGAGGCTCTATTTATAGTTGTTGGGAAGCCCCTCACCTTGTAATAAAAGTATAGGTAAGGGTAGGAGAGCAAAATGGTACAACTTCTTTTGGAAGCTAACTTTGTTCTTGAAGTTAAAATGGGACTGCTGGGGGGTATTTCGGTAATTTCAGCTCCAAAACGTGAAGGTGAGTGTCTGGAAGTATATCCATTCCATCCGGGCAAAAATTAGCTTCGAAACGCATATTCACACGTCGAAATCGGATTTACCGTTTGAAAGATACATTAGTTTTAGTGAATAAAAGTTTTGAGCCCGAAACTCAACACGAGTGAAAAACGACTTTCGAGAATGATTTTCGAGTCCGGATTGTTTCCAAAATTCAAGAAATAAATCGAGAAGCATTTTGAATCCAATATCGACCATAAAACGTTTTACCGATAGAAAGTTGAAAACTTAGAATAAATAGTGAATTCTTACGTACAAGCGTACGCTTCAAAATTTCGAGCTAGGGTTTGAATCAAGGGCTGTAAAACATCTCAAAAATCTTGAAATAACTCATGTAGTGCAAATCCGAAGAGAAAACATTTTCCGAATGAAAACCGTTCGTAGTAAAAATAGTGAACTAGGGTTTTCGTAAACATTTTCAAATAAAACAAAGCTCAATATAGATTTTCAAGTCAAGATTGATTTCAATAGACTCGTCTCGACTCAAGGATCGATTTGAATGTAAACTTGGGTAGGAAAGATATCAAAATCAAAAGCTCATTTTCAGATGAATAGTAACTTTGGTCGATAAGTTCCCAAAATGCCCTTATGGTTCAAGAAAGGTTTCCGGAGCTTGGAAAGCAAGTTCAAAGGATAGGAAAACATGTGATATGAACCTATAGGGTTCCATTGAAGCATTGGGAAATGTAGGCTTGGAAAATGAATAGTAAACTGTGTCGAATGTCAAGAATTCCCCCTTAAAACATGTCAGATCACATATGAGCACGAAGTTCATGTAAGAATGCAATGCATGAAGGTTTATAAAGTTGGATCACGGTCTATAAATGCTTTACCAATGCCCTTAGTTTACCGTTTTCATCCAGGCCCTGTTTTGGGCTGTTACAATCACCCCTCCTTAAGGAGAATCTGTCCTCAGATTCTTCTACAAACAGTTCGGGGTAATGTTTCTGCATCTTATCCTCTGTTTCCCACATTGCCTCTTTTGTACCATGTCCCTTCCAAAGGACTTTTACCGAAGGAATCTTCTTATACCTTAACTCCTGGAATCTTGTATCTAAGATCTTCACCGGTTTCAATACATAAGTCAAGTTTGGTTCTGTCGGAAATTCTTCCACTGGTACTATCTCTTTCTCATCCAAAAAGCACTTGCGAAGCTGCGATGCATAGAATATGTTGTAGATTTATGTATGAGTTGTAGGTAAATCCAATTTATAAGTAGTTTCTCCAACTCGTTCCATTATCTTGAAGGATCCAACATATCTTGGGTTTAATTTACCACCTTTCTCAATTCGAGTAAACCCTTTCTTCGGTGTCTTTCACTCCATCACTGCTTCGACTTTGATGGATCTACTTTAACTCCGGTTCTGAAAATGATGTGTCTGAGAAATGTAACTCTTTCTAGCCAAAACTCGCATTTGCTGAACTTGGCATATAGCTTGCGATCCAGCAAAGTGCTCAGCGCAATTCGGATATGCTCGGCGTGCTCCTCTAGTGCCTTTAAGAACACCAAAATGTCATCCAATTGTTTTCTCAACTCTTCCAAGATGACTTCCTTCTTTTAACAATCCAGATTAACATGGTACTTAAACAACCAATCCATTCCAAGGATAATTCCATATCTCGTCATAGGCAACTCAATGAGATTTGACGGGTAGTAGCGATTACCAATGCATATAGGGCGACGTTTATATACTTGATCCGTAACGAGGTAAGTCCCAAAATGAGAACTTACTTCAATTTTATATGACAATTATTCAAGTGGAAATTATTTCTGCGCACATAAATTAGATGCAATTAATAAATGCATGGCACCAGGGTCATATAAGACCTTAACTGGCGTGTTAAGAATGTGCACAGTACCTTCCACATCAGACGAAGGATCAACCTCCTCATTACCATCCATTGCATATGCTCTGCCTTTAACCACTGGTGTGCTCGTCGTGCCCACCACCGCTTTACCCTTGTCTTGAACCCCAAATCTTTTCATCCTGGTAGGACAATGTTCCCGTATATGCTCAGGGGAACCACACCAATAACACTGACCATTCTTCTTACGATAATTTTGCTCATTGTGTCCTTTACGGCTACAGTAGTCACAGACTATCTCTTCTTGGCTGGGCTGAGGTGCTTCATACAGCTGGGGTGCCCTTTGTTGTTGTTGCGGTGCCATCATTGGTTTCTTCCCGGTTCCTTGAAAGGAGGATCCGGCAGGTCGCTTTGTTCCTTGAAAAGTCTTAGGGTTAGAAGGCTCTTGACGACTAATGGTCATCCTGATATCCTTATGGGTGCCTCGACCTTCAATGCTCTATCATCTGCTCTAGTGTAGGCCTCGTCATCCAAAGAAGCTAGTGCCCAACGGAGCTCAAGTTTCAGACCATCAATGAACATTTTAGTCTTACAACGTTCATGACTCAGAATGTGGGGTGCATACTTGATCAGCCTAACAAACTTAGCTTCGTACTCCATCACGTTCATAGATCCTTGGACCAAATTCATAAATTCAGCTTCTCTTGCATCACGTGTTACCTGAGGAGTGTATTTCTGCTGAAACTCCTTCACAAACTCAGTCCAGTTTCCATCAACGTTGTTCTCAATCCACATATGTTGAGTATGCCTCCACCAGTTGAATGTCGCTCCTTCCATTAGAAATGCAGCATACTGAACTCGTTCACGATCTTCAGGGTTGATATCCATAGCTTCAAAGATCTTTTCGAGACTAGTTAACCAATTTTCAGCCTTCAAGTCGTTGGGTTAGCCATAAAACTTAGGCGGGTTCATTCTTAGAAACTTTTCTAGTGTTTTCCCATTAGGAGAATTACAAGCCCTCACGAATTGTCGCAACACATCAGCTAAATCAGGAACTTCCTCCCTTCTAGGAGGTGGTGGCGTGACATCCCTTGGCGGTGTAAGATCCCGTTGTGGCGTGACTTCTCTTTGGGGTGGCGGTGGTGGTACGCGATTACGTGGTGCTCTTCTTGGTGGCTTGATGATACTGAAGTTTCAAGCATTTAGACATGTGTATAATGCATGACAGTAAGGATGATTCACATAGTTGGTAACCACGTATTCACATTTCCACGTAGTCACATATAATCATGAGAATAAGACATTCCCACAACAAGATATCAACAATAATCCATTATCACATTACCACATAGGCAAGAGCAACTTATAAGCATGAACAACATATCAACATTGATCCATTGTTCCATTATCCATTGCCATTGACAATTCATGAACATGTATAACATATCAAGTATGATAGCAATAAATGAAATGGCATGATCCTATAACGGCCCAAATGGTATCTTGAAGCAACTCTAAGACTCATGCAATGACAGTTATGGAAAGTAGTAAACAGATATCCAACATAAAGCCGAATTGTCATAAACGTGTAAGGTTTGGAAAATTTTTCTACATTAGGCCACATTTTTAAATAAAAATTAAAATAAGGAGGACCCGATACCATCGAGTCGACTCCCACTCAGGCCTTAACCTTCATCCAAACCAAGTGCAAAATACCTCTTGTGCTTCCATGTTGTCTGAAATCCATCATCTGTGGTGCCAAAATTCGGGGATCTTCTACCAAAGCTATACATCCCCTTCGCCAAACAATCCAGTCCATGCCCTGCTAGATCAGCCTCATCATTATCAGATCCATCATTACCTCCATTAGGCTGCTCCTAGTCCTGCCTCTGTTCTTTGGTTGACGTCAAGTATAGAAGTGAGTACCTCCTCGGTGAGAAACAACCACAGTACGTGAAGCCTCGAACTGCTTGAAAAAGGCCTCGTCTATCTGCTGCTGGTTAGGATCGAGATGTGACTAAACTGCCATGCCCATACAGAGAACCACGGATATGAGTGCCAGAAGATAGAACCATGCAATGTCAAACAAGCTACCATGATGTGAGCAATCCAGGTCAAGTCTCTTCTTACTTAACCTGGCGCTCTGATACCACTTCAGGCTGTAGCGCCCCCACTTTGCTGGTAGAGAGCGGCGCCCTAACCCCCGCACTGAAACACCCCTCAAGTAATGGTATGAGCCATCACTTAAGAAATACCCCAGCGAACGGCATGTCCATTAACCATTAACAATAACAGTGTTTAACTATGTGGCTTATGCAGTGGAAAATCAGAGTATTTTAAAACTTTTCAAAACATGTGCGTGATAGCATATAAACAAGCAAGTACTGATCGTTAAGCAAAAGAGACTATTAACATTACTACACCAACATTATCACAGGAGCACATGATAGCAATTGTAGCAGTATCCAAGTAGCATAAGGATTATTACAAAAGCATTAAAGCAAGGTATCAATGCAGCCATATAACATATGCAGGACACAAAATAGATTAATAAAGTAAAGTCCTTACTTAAACAAAATGAACACTCTAGAGCTTCAAGATACCTCTAGACTGCGGCTGCAAGACCTGAAACCATGAGGCCAAAAAAACAGGTAGAGGTATTAGTCAAAGTGACTAAGTGAGGGATATCTTTAAAAGAAAGTACTTAAAGTAAACGTTTGGAGTAAAGTTCATAAGGTAAAACCTTTAGTGCAAAGCTTTAATGAAGAACTTAAGAATAAGTTCAAGTGATAAAACCCCTTTGATGCAATGCTATAAGAAATAAGAGTTTTCAAAACACTTTCATAAATGTTGTCACACGCGCACACATATGCTATGATTTGGTTCATATGATTTTCATAAAACGGGATAAGGGTAGTGAACAACTTTGCAAGATATGAACCAACTTTATGAAAACATTGATGCCCGCAAGCTAGGCTTCTCCATCCTTACTCCAGAAAACATGACCATTAATAGGGTGTCGGACCGAGATCAACAACACCCTAACACATACACACATGCACCATCCTCCACCAAGTTTCACTTCGGGGAGTGACCCCTAGGTGACCATTAACCATTGATTTGGGAATAGATTTGCGGTCCATTCTCGACAATTGTCCTGACTTAACCAAACCTCCTGATTAAAGTCGGTGTCAATCGCCTAGTGTGGCGGCCGGTATTAGTGATATCGTTGGCGCTCACCTCCAGAGCATCACCTCTACACATAACCGTCGGGCCCATACCATTAACCATTGATTGCTTGCACCATTGATGACATCCAGAATAAATCCGGATGTATGAACCATTGAACATATGCATTGAACCATTGGACCATTGATGCAATACTTTGAAAACATGAACCATTGATGCTGTACTTTGAAAACATGAACCATTCATGCATTACTTTGAAAACATGAACCATTGATGCTGTACTTTGAAAACATGTGCCCTTGATCAATTAATATGGATAGGTCTGGGTTCTTTGAAGAATCGTCCCTTTTAAAGGGTATTTCAGAACAAGAATATAAAGCACTAGGCTTAGAGTCTCAAAACAATCGAATCATTAAGTATTCATGGTTCCAGTTGAAATAGTTTAACCTCACCTATTAATAACAGTAGGTAGGACAGATTATGCAGTGCCCTGGGGATTCCAGTGCTCAACCTTAACTCCTGTAAGTGTGTACTAAGGTGAGCTAAGACACACTTCTATCATGATTCACATAAACATATAAAACAAATACAGAACATGTAATGACAAGAGAGTAATACCATTTAAGGTATTAGAGAAGGATAACACACAAGGGAATCCTTAAAGTGAGTTATCATTAACGTGGGACTATGATCTTACTATAATCGATTAGGAATTAATCAAATTATGAATCCTAAACGTATACCTTAAGGTTATAAAACAAGTCCATGAAAGAAACACATTTTGAAATCACATTTTAGACCCCGGATTTGAAAACCCTAAGTGTAAATGTCTATTAAGAAAGCACAAGTTTTAATTCACTTTTACTATTCAAAAGTACTATTCACAGTTACTATTCTAGATTACTATTCACGGATTACTATTCATATGTTACTATTCACTTGTCGGGTCAAAGGGTCGGGTCAAACCCACACACTAAACACACACTCATGCACACACACGAGCACACTCACACGCATACGACATGCACACAACCTAATTCAATTATGATCTCGATTATAACCTATAGTTTTAAGTTCATGTTATTATAAGCATGTGTGATCTAGGTTAAAGGCATAACCTATGGTTAAGAGGTCTAATTAAAGCATAACATCAAGTTATGAAACACTATTCTATCTTAGGTTATAACATGTGACACTATCAAAGTGTATAACATATGATCAAGTACTATTCCATTAATCCATATCATATCATAAGCTCAAGTCATAACATATGAGTCATGTAACATTGTAACAATGTAATAACATGTCATAGACATAAGTCATAGCACATCAAGACTATTAATCATGTAACATTCATCAATTGAGACCATATAGTAACATGTAACAAGTTATGATATAATTGATCATAGGTTACTATTCCATTGCATAACATGCTTGAACATAAATTAAATATCATAATCATGCATCAATTATCATCATATAATAGCTCCATAACATGATCATACCATATACTAAAGCAATTCATAACATTTCATAGCATATACTAAACAATTAAATCATAATTCACTACTAACAAACATATCATAAAAACTATATAATAAATGCATAAAATAAAATCCTATGTCTTAGGGAAGACCCTAAGATCCAACCTAAACATAATATAAACATACCATAACATAAAAATATAAACTAAACTAAAACATAACATAAAACATAACAAAATAAAACAACATCTAACCTAAGAGAGAGGGGGGAGGCCGCCGGCCACAAGAGGGGGAGGAGGAAGAAAGAAAGGGAGTTGTTAACACAACATATGAGCAAGGAATTCAATGGCATGAGGGCTCTATTTATAGTTGTTGGGAAGCCCCTCACCTTGTAATAAAAGTATGGGTAAGGGTAGGAGAGCAAAATGGTAAAACTTCTCTTGGAAGCTAACTTTGTTCTTGAAGCTAAAATGGGACTGCTGGGGGGTATTTCGATAATTTCAGCTCGAAAACGTGAAGGTGAGTGCCTGGAAGTATAGCCATTCCATCCGGGAAAAATTTATCTTCGAAACACATATCCATACGTCGAAATCGGATTTACCGTTTGAAAGATACATTAGTTTTAGTGAATAAAAGTTTTGAGCCCGAAACTCAACACGAGTGAAAAACGACTTTCGAGAATGATTTTCGAGTCCGGATTGTTTCCAAAATTCAAGAAATAAATCGAGAAGCGTTTTGAATCCAATATCGACTATAAAACGTTTTACCGATAGAAAGTTGAAAACGTATAATGAATAGTGAATTCTTACGTACAAGCGTACGCTTCAAAATTTCGAGCTACGGTTTGAATCAAGGGCTGTAAAACATCTCAAAAATCTTCAAATAACTCATGTAGTGCAAATCCGAAGAGAAAACATTTTCCGAATGAAAACCGTTTGTTGTAAAAATAGTGAACTAGGGTTTTCGTAAACATTTTCAAATAAAAGAAAGCTCAATATAGATTTTCAAGTCAAGATTGAATTCAATAGACTCGTCTCGACTCAAGGATCGATTTGAATGTAAACTTGGGTAGGAAAGATATCAGAATCAAAAGCTCATTTTTAGATGAATAGTAACTTTGGTCTGTAAGTTCCCAAAATGCCCTTATGGTTCAAGAAAGGTTTCCGGAGCTTGGAAAGCAAGTTCAAAGGATCGGAAAACATGTGATATGAACCTATAGGGTTCCATTGAAGCATTGGGTAATATAGGTTGTGTAGCACCCGAGCGTAAGGTACCACATCCCCCGCACCGAGACCCGACCCGTATATGAAATGGAAGTCCATACACGTGCCAAATCCACGGCGAACGGGGACACAACACACACGCTATGCTAGGCGGGACTAACCCTTGAACCATTCAGTGCAAGAATAAAAAAAAAATCAGAGTAAAATAGAATGCGGAAGCAAGAATTACATAGCACATATACAGTGAGCTAACAAGCTCCAAAAATCAATATACAAGAGCATTCAAATATGCACGGCACTCACGGCCTACAAAATCATAACGCTCTAATCTATACTAGAATCAAATACAAAAGTAGCAACAAGGGTATGAATATGATACTGAAAAGAAGTGCTAAACATAAATGCAAGACCTAGACGACTTGTATTCCCGCCTAGCACTCCTATACCTGCACAAAACAGCTGAAAACAACCGGGTTCAGTCTAAAAGAGACTGGTGGGTATAAAAATGGGCCATAAGATATATAATATCGCATAAATTAAACACATACATGCAAGCCCTAATCCCGTGTGAAGTTTGATAAGAATTTACCAAGCGGTTAAACAATAGAAAACATCAACGGGATTACGACGTTCATATTCATTCATAATTGTTCATAAGGGTTTAAGCTCGGCGAGTGAGCGTGCACAATCTCCAACCTTCTCCTCGTGTAATCATATCATAATTAGTGGTTGTCATACATATCTTTCGTGCACATACATAAATGATCATAATCATACATATACACCTTCTTCCTCCGGGTGGTGGACAAGTTAGCTAGACCTGACCACCGGATCATACATAATGGCTAGTGAGGTACATGAATCCTCAAAAGCCCGACTTGCGTTTCCTCGTCAAAACTCCTAACGAGGTCCGTATCATCGTAAATTTGGTTGGAACTAGTATATGGGATCCCCGTCAGCCCTTGCTTCCTCGGTTAGCTACATATACTAAGTCCCGGGGCCCGTGAACATAACATACATACAATCTCGCCAAAACATAAGGTAGGGTTTCATATATAAAAGGGGTCATACGTTTGAAATCATTTACCCAAAATGACTCGATTTATATAAATATATAATTTTGGTTTAAAACTTTGCACATAAGGGGTTTATAGGGTTGTTTTAACTAATAGAAGAAAAACCCACCTTTACCAAAGTAGAAATAAAGGCACAAGCGTCTCAAGGCTCGTCCTCGTCCCTGACCAAACCCGAATCTGTGCAAAAGAAAAGGTATGAGACGCAATGACCACATATGACGCTCGGTAATGAGGTGAATATGACATGAATGCATAAATGATCATGTTATATCATAAAAATGTTCATGTGCACGATTAAGGAATTTAAAACATATAATTCAAATCATTCATTCATATGTTTCATTTGATTTCATAATTTCATAAATTCATAACATTCATATAATCTTCATAAATTCATATAAATTCCATAAATTCATAACATTCATAGGTTCATATAAATTTCATAAATTCAAATCATTCATAATATTCATAAATTCATAAATTCATAATGCATATCAATTAATCTAAAATTCATTTAAGAAGCATAACACATATTATTCAATTTCACATTTAGGAATAAAACAAATAAAACGTTCAATCAAAAGTCGATAATTAAATACGCGAAATGGAAATCAATTAATTTCAAGAGTTAAATTAAATCAAATAATATTTAAAATATATAATAAATATACATAATATATAATATAATATAACATATATACACATTACCTATATATATATATAACTCACATACACACTCACACACACATGCATGCATAAACACTATATATAATATACATATCCCATGCATGCAAAATATATATACACTTCAAGCATAATATATATACTATATTTTATACACAACATGCATGCAAATACACACTCACACGTACACAGCCATGCATGCATTCATTCACACACTCACACAAGAATGCATGCATTTAGATATATATATACACCATATATTACACATGCAATACTTACAAAATCAACAACCATGCATGCACACAACACATTCTGCACAAGAAGAGCAGCAAAAGCAGCAGCAGAACAGCGGCATAACAGCAGCCTAGCAACCAGCAAGACAGCAGCAGCAAACATCACGCAAAGAAGAAGAAGAAACGCAGGAATAGATTAAGAAAAACGGGGTGACACCCCCGTGTCACCCTCCAACACTAGACCGAGACACGCCCGTGTCTCGGTACAGAATTCCCAGACCCAACTGCACCCCCGTGTCTCGCCAGAAGAGAGGGAAGAGACACGCCCGTTACACGCAGCAGCGGCAGTCTCTGTTTTACAGAAACTGACGCAGAAACAGGGCGTCCTTGAAGGCGATAAAAACAGGCAGGAAAGACTACAAAGCAAGGCATAAAATGCTGCAAGAAACTCAGTTAATCCCACACCAAATAGCCATGAAAGACGACAGCAAAAAGGAGAAGGAAAGGACAGCAACTCTCACGCCAAAACAGGGCAAAGTTGCGGGAAAAACAGGGCATGCTAGCTCTCAACTCATGCGACTCAGATCAGGTCCAAAAAGGTCATCATATACGCAGCAAACATCATATATTCAACAAGTAATTCAGTTCCAAAAGTGATCAATCAAAGCATGGAAGCATACGTGACCTTCCCGTGGAATTTCTGAAAATTTCATAAGTGATATCTCATATATATCTCAACAACCATGAAGGCAATGATCATAAATGGTGTGAGGATGTTAAAACAATTAATTTCAGGCTTGGAATCAAACAAAATCATTGAGAAACGAGGAAGATCAAGAATTTGCCCAAAAACCATCATTTTCGGAAATTGCCCAGAAAATCGAGAAACCATGCTTAAAAATCATGAATGGAAAGATGAAAATGCTCAGAATTAATCATATTACACAACCCTAAGCTTACCTTGATGATTGGTTGAAGTTTGGAGAAGATTTGAGCTCCAAAATCTCCAAGGGAAGAAGGGTTTCGGGACTGGAGAGAGAGACAGAAGCTTTGGCTGAGTTTTGGGGTTTGTGTGATGATAATCTCGGTCAAGGCTTGAAACATACTGATAGATGGTTGAGTTAGGGTTTAAAGGAATCAAACCATGGTTAATTTGGTTGTGGTTTGGGTGAGATATGGTTCAATTAGTGCAACAAGGTCAAGTTGATCTCCGTTTCGTTTTTCGGTTGGATTTCGGAGTTTCAAATGAATTAGGAAAATTATAAGGCTAAGTTTACTAAACTCGAATTTTCGTTACGAGTTCAGCGGAGTTGACGGAACTCGAATCCGAGTTCCCGAGCTCAAGATATAAAATTCGGAACCAAGGGTACGCTAAGTGCTCGTTATCTCCCGTTTTGGTTCCTCAATTAAAATTTAATTCGTTAACATAACAAATGAATTCAAAAATATAAATTGAGCATAAAATCATATTCATAACACATATACGTACAACATATTACAATTTCGTGGCAATTTGATATCATATCATATAAGAACGAAGCACAAAATAAACGAACAAACTTAATCATGCAATTCATGCATAATGTATAAAATTCCCATGCACAATTATGATTTGCATGCATGCATATTTAATTCTCATGCAAAATATGATTTTCATGCAAAACATATTAATTTGCATGCATAATTAAAATCTCATGCATAAGTTATAATATACGTAAATATATATAGATAATTAATTAATTAATTAAAACATGATTAATTAACATAATATATAATTAGCATAATCATTAAACAAATAATAAAATAATTAAACGTATATATATATATATACATATAATACGAAATATATATATATATAATTAATAGTATTAAAATAAAATATTATAATATAATATAATAAAATAATAACAATTATAATAAAATTAAATATAAAACACGTAAAAACAATTAATTCGCGCAATTAGGTAAACACATACGCTCTACCTTTACGTCCGAAAAGTCGGGGCGTTACAATCTCTCCCCCTTAAAAGAATCCGTCCTCGGATTCATTGCTCGCTCGAAGACAACTCGGGGTGAAACCTTTACATCTTATCCTCCGTCTCCCACGTAGCCTCTTCGGTTTATCACTTCTCCGGAGAACCTTGACTAATGGAATACGCCGATTTCGAAGTTCCTGAAACTTCCGATCCAATATCTTAATCGGCTTCTGAACGAAGGTGAGATCCGGTTCTAATTCCACTTCTTCAACCGGTAAAACTTCGGACTCATCTCGAAAATACTTTCGGAGCAAGTGTTTAATTTTCCTCCTCGTCCAATCCTTGAGAATCCTTTTCGTGGGAAAGCCTTTAGGAAAACCTTATCTCCAATCTCAACCTCCAATTCTTCCTCCGAAGATCTGCATAACTCTTTTGTTGATCCTGAGCGGCCTTCATCCGTTGTCTAATTATCGGGACCTTGTCAATAGCCTCTTGTACAGCCTTAGAGGGTTTTTCCTTCTTTTCCCCTCTTAATTCCTTCTTGCTTGATCCAATTCCATTTCTCCAAGTCCAAGAACAACGGTAATCGATATTTACGTCCATAAGGAGCTTCATAAGGGCCATTTCAATCGAGGCTTGATAGCTATTGTGGTAAACAAACTAACTTAACTGTAACTGCTCATTCCACTTGCTCTGGAAGTCCAATGCACATGCTCTCAAAATTTCCTCCAGATACTTAATCAACCTTTCTGATTGTCCGTCGGTCTGAGGATGGAAAGCTGTGCTGAATTGAAGCCTTATTCCCAAATACTTCTGCAATTCTTGCCATAACCTTGAAGTAAATCTGGGATCCCAATCCGAGACAATACTAACAGATACACCATGAAGCCTGACAATCTCAACATTGTACCTCTTGGACAACTTATTCACTTTATCAGATATCCCAATAGCAAGAAAATGAGCGGATTTCGTCGACCTGTCCATGATAACCCAAATTCCATCGAAACCTATTCTCACTCTTGGTAATCCCGAAACAAAATCCATAGTTATTTGTTCCCTTTTCCATTCCGGGACAGGTAATGGTTGAAGTAGCCCCGCTGGCTTTTGATGTTCTGCTTTAATCACTTGACAAGTCCTCTTGCTCCCTCCAGGATGTATCGAATACCCTGACCGATGGCTTCCTCAAGAATAATCCTTTTTAACTCTTCCGGGACAACCACTCTATTCTTAAATCTTAGAAGTCCCGTATCATCAAACCCAAACGGACATTCTGAATCAGCTAATTTCTGAACCTCGGGATCAATCCTCTGAGCATCAAATAACCTCTGTATAAGATCTGGTCGAACCGTAATATTCCGAATACTAGTCCTCAGTCTGAACAACTCATTCTCATCTCCAATTTTCACTTTCACATCGGACACACTAGTTTTCCTACTAAGTGCATCCGCGACCAAATTGGCTTTGCCATTGAATAATCGTCTCAATCTAAGAAGGGTCTACCTCCAAACCTTTCCTTGAAATAATATGACCCAGAAATGTTACCCGACCAATCCAAAACTCGCGTCTGCTAAACTTAGCATACAACCCGATGCTCTCTTAAGGTAACCAACACAATCCTGAGATGCCTGGCATAATCCTCCGGAGTTCTCGAATAAACTAAGATGTCATCGATGAAGATTACCACAACTTATCCTTCCATCAGGACTGAACACTCCCAAACCAACTAATCTGTCTGAAGACTACCACCCAGTGGCGAACTCACCAAACAACAAGAAGAAAAAGCAAATAACAGACAAGCACAGAATAGCAACTAAGTCACAAGAAATAAAGAAATGCGTAACACTCGAATCAAAAAGTGCATGAAAGAGTGCATGAATGCTCATGTTATGTATGCATAGGGTACCTTCTACCGCTGCTGGGGGGTCGATCCCTGCATCTTGCTCTTCACCTTCGAGGGCGTAAGCACGAGCCTGAATCATTGGCCTTTGAACTCCCTTTTTAAATCCCGGAATCTTGTCGGGACAGGTATCCGCCATATGATCAGCTTTTCCACATATTAGGCATAAACCCAACCTCTTCCAGCATTTGTGATAGTTGTGAGTTGGCCCTCCACAATATGTACATGGTGGCTTGGATAATCGTGCTTCACTCGGACCTTGTCGATCCCTCGTTGGTGCAGGCAAAGCTTTTGGAACTGGTAGAGTTGGTCCTCCCATTCTTGGCTTCTTAAATGGACCCTTAGGAGGGGAAGTAGCTTGAACCATAGGTCGCTTTCCCGAACTTGTTCCAGAACCTCGCCCCATCAGTGGCCTAAAAATCGGATCTGTCTTCTTATACTCCTCTTCTTGAACTAGAGCCCTTTGTACCGTATCGGCAAAAGACTCGAAATTGTGACCCGCCTGACCGTGTCTCAAATCCTGTCTTAACCCCGCAATGAACTTCCTTGACTTTCTCTTCTCATCCCGGGTGACGTGAGGAGCATATTTCCCAAGTCTGTTAAATACTGTGAGATATTGGGTCACCGTACGCGCTCCTTGCTTTAGATCCATGAACTCTTGCTCCTTTCTCTCTCTCACTACCTCCGGCACAAAGCATTCTCTGAATTCTCTTTTAAAGACCTCCCAAGTTACTTCCTCTTCATCGACCTCAAGTTTCTCCCTTGTTCGTTCCCACCATTCGTACGCATCTCCATCCAGTTGGAATATAGCAAATTGAGCCTTCTCTTGTGTAGTAAACTGTCGGACCCCAAATATCCTCTCTAATCGAATCAACCAACCCTCCGAGACCGCATCGTCAATAGAACCAGAAAATCGAGGGGGGTTGTAGCTCAGAAACACCCCATGAGGATCTCTATTGTTATGGTTTAGTGGAGGAGCTTGTTGTTCTGCTTGTTGTGGTGGGGGAGCTTGAGCCCTTCTAAGCTCTACATAATTGAAAACCGCTTCCATGAAATTCCCCATATCCATCGGTGGTGCTTGTGGTTGGGGTGGAGGCGTAGGGGATCGATCATGATGACGACGATGTCCGGGAGATCTCTCACGGTGTCTACGTGGAGGCATCCTGTTCAAGAACCACTAATATGCATGCTATCTTTAGTCCATGCATGCGAGTGCAATTAATTCGATCAAAATTCAAGATTTAGAGCACACAAGCACGTAAACAATGCATATGCAACACATTGACAAATTGTTCCTAAAGCCGAACGACCTAACTGACTCAACACGACACTAGAGCCCGGGTTTTGCAACCCTAGGCTCTGATACCACTTAAGGATGTAGCACCCGAGCGTAAGGTACCACATCCCCCGCACCGAGACCCGACCCGTATATGAAATGGAAGTCCATACACGTGCCAAATCCACGGCGAACGGGGACACAACACACACGCTATGCTAGGCGGGACTAACCCTTGAACCATTCAGTGCAAGAATAAAAAAAAAAATCAGAGTAAAATAGAATGCGGAAGCAAGAATTACATAGCATATATACAGTGAGCTAACAAGCTCCAAAAATCAATATACAAGAGCATTCAAATATGCACGGCACTCACGGCCTACAAAATCATAACGCTCTAATCTATACTAGAATCAAATACAAAAGTAGCAACAAGGGTATGAATATGATACTGAAAAGAAGTGCTAAACATAAATGCAAGACCTAGACGACTTGTATTCCCGCCTAGCACTCCTATACCTGCACAAAACAGCTGAAAACAACCGGGTTCAGTCTAAAAGAGACTGATGGGTATAAAAATGGGGCATAAGATATATAATATCGCATAAATTAAACACATACATGCAAGCCCTAATCCCGTGTGAAGTTTGATAAGAATTTACCAAGCGGTTAAACAATAGAAAACATCAACGGGATTACGACGTTCATATTCATTCATAATTGTTCATAAGGGTTTAAGCTCGGCGAGTGAGCGTGCACAATCTCCAACCTTCTCCTCGTGTAATCATATCATAATTAGTGGTTGTCATACATATCTTTCGTGCACATACATAAATGATCATAATCATACATATACACCTTCTTCCTCCGGGTGGTGGACAAGTTAGCTAGACCTGACCACCGGATCATACATAATGGCTAGTGAGGTACATGAATCCTCAAAAGCCCGACTTGCGTTTCCTCGTCAAAACTCCTAACGAGGTCCGTATCATCGTAAATTTGGTTGGAACTAGTATATGGGATCCCCGTCAGCCCTTGCTTCCTCGGTTAGCTACATATACTAAGTCCCGGGGCCCGTGAACATAACATACATACAATCTCGCCAAAACATAAGGTAGGGTTTCATATATAAAAGGGGTCATACGTTTGAAATCATTTACCCAAAATGACTCGATTTATATAAATATATAATTTTGGTTTAAAACTTTGCACATAAGGGGTTTATAGGGTTGTTTTAACTAATAGAAGAAAAACAAACCTTTACCAAAGTAGAAATAAATGCACAAGCGTCTCAAGGCTCGTCCTCGTCCCTGACCAAACCCGAATCTGTGCAAAAGAAAAGGTATGAGACGCAATGACCACATATGACGCTCGGCAATGAGGTGAATATGACATGAATGCATAAATGATCATGTTATATCATAAAAATGTTCATGTGCACGATTAAGGAATTTAAAACATATAATTCAAATCATTCATTCATATGTTTCATTTGATTTCATAATTTCATAAATTCATAACATTCATATAATCTTCATAAATTCATATAAATTCCATAAATTCATAACATTCATAGGTTCATATAAATTTCATAAATTCAAATCATTCATAATATTCATAAATTCATAAATTCATAATGCATATCAATTAATCTAAAATTCATTTAAGAAGCATAACACATATTATTCAATTTCACATTTAGGAATAAAACAAATAAAACATTCAATCAAAAGTCGATAATTAAATACGCGAAATGGAAATCAATTAATTTCAAGAGTTAAATTAAATCAAATAATATTTAAAATATATAATAAATATACATAATATATAATATAATATAACATATATACACATTACCTATATATATATATAACTCACATACACACTCACACACACATGCATGCATAAACACTATATATAATATACATATCCCATGCATGCAAAATATATATACACTTCAAGCATAATATATATACTATATTTTATACACAACATGCATGCAAATACACACTCACACGTACACAGCCATGCATGCATTCATTCACACACTCACACAAGAATGCATGCATTTAGATATATATATATACCATATATTACACATGCAATACTTACAAAATCAACAACCATGCATGCACACAACACATTCTGCACAAGAAGAGCAGCAAAAGCAGCAGCAGAACAGCGGCATAACAGCAGCCTAGCAACCAGCAAGACAGCAGCAGCAAACATCACGCAAAGAAGAAGAAGAAACGCAGGAATAGATTAAGAAAAACGGGGTGACACCCCCGTGTCACCCTCCAACACTAGACCGAGACACGCCCGTGTCTCGGTACAGAATTCCCAGACCCAACTGCACCCCCGTGTCTCGCCAGAAGAGAGGGAAGAGACACGCCCGTTACACGCAGCAGCGGCAGTCTCTGTTTTACAGAAACTGACGCAGAAACAGGGCATCCTTGAAGGCAATAAAAACAGGCAGGAAAGACTACAAAGCAAGGCATAAAATGCTGCAAGAAACTCAGTTAATCCCACACCAAATAGCCATGAAAGACGACAGCAAAAAGGAGAAGGAAAGGACAGCAACTCTCACGCCAAAACAGGGCAAAGTTGCGGGAAAAACAGGGCATGCTAGCTCTCAACTCATGCGACTCAGATCAGGTCCAAAAAGGTCATCATATACGCAGCAAACATCATATATTCAACAAGTAATTCAGTTCCAAAAGTGATCAATCAAAGCATGGAAGCAAACGTGACCTTCCCGTGGAATTTCTGAAAATTTCATAAGTGATATCTCATATATATCTCAACAACCATGAAGGCAATGATCATAAATGGTATGAGGATGTTAAAACAATTAATCTCAGGCTTGGAATCAAACAAAATCATTGAGAAACGAGGAAGATCAAGAATTTGCCCAAAAACCATCATTTTCGGAAATTGCCCAGAAAATCGAGAAACCATGCTTAAAAATCATGAATGGAAAGATGAAAATGCTCAGAATTAATCATATTACACAACCCTAAGCTTACCTTGATGATTGGTTGAAGTTTGGAGAAGATTTGAGCTCCAAAATCTCCAAGGGAAAAAGGGTTTCGGGACTGGAGAGAGAGACAGAAGCTTTGGCTGAGTTTTGGGGTTTGTGTGATGATAATCTCGGTCAAGGCTTGAAACATACTGATAGATGGTTGAGTTAGGGTTTAAAGGAATCAAACCATGGTTAATTTGGTTGTGGTTTGGGTGAGATATGGTTCAATTAGTGCAACAAGGTCAAGTTGATCTCCGTTTCGTTTTTCGGTTGGATTTCGGAGTTTCAAATGAATTAGGAAAATTATAAGGCTAAGTTTACTAAACTCGAATTTTCGTTACGAGTTCAGCGGAGTTGACGGAACTCGAATCCGAGTTCCCGAGCTCAAGATATAAAATTCGGAACCAAGGGTACGCTAAGTGCTCGTTAGCTCCCGTTTTGGTTCCTCAATTAAAATTTAATTCGTTAACATAACAAATGAATTCAAAAATATAAATTGAGCATAAAATCATATTCATAACACATATACGTACAACATATTACAATTTCGTGGCAATTTGATATCATATCATATAAGAACGAAGCACAAAATAAACGAACAAACTTAATCATGCAATTCATGCATAATGTATAAAATTCCCATGCACAATTATGATTTGCATGCATGCATATTTAATTCTCATGCAAAATATGATTTTCATGCAAAACATATTAATTTGCATGCATAATTAAAATCTCATGCATAAGTTATAATATACGTAAATATATATAGATAATTAATTAATTAATTAAAACATGATTAATTAACATAATATATAATTAGCATAATCATTAAACAAATAATAAAATAATTAAACGTATATATATATATATACATATAATACGAAATATATATATATATAATTAATAGTATTAAAATAAAATATTATAATATAATATAATAAAATAATAACAATTATAATAAAATTAAATATAAAACACGTAAAAACAATTAATTCGCGCAATTAGGTAAACACATACGCTCTACCTTTACGTCCGAAAAGTCGGGGCGTTACAGGTTGAAAAATGAATAGTAAACTGTCTCGAAGGTCAAGAATTCCCCCTTAAAACATATCAGATCACATATGAGCACGAAGTTCATGTAAGAATGCAATGCATGAAGGTTTATCAAGTTGGATCACGGTCTATAAACGCTTTACCAATGCCCTTAGTTTACCGTTTTCATCCAGGCCCTCTTTTGGGCTGTTACAATGATCAACTAGGTGTTAGAAAACACGAATCAGAAAGCAGCGGAATTAAAAAAATTTTCCCAACAAAAAGGATCTTGAACTCGCAATCGTGTATCCAAATTTGTAAGGATAGAAAACTTACTTTTCTTTTGTTCTTTCTTGAAGCGTTTCAAGCCACCCAAGAACGCTCTTCTCGCGGCTTGATCCCCTCTCCTTGGTAAAGCTCGAATCTTCAAACTTCTAACTTGAAGTCTCTAGAGAAAGTACACCAACTTGATCACATTCTAACTAGTAAGGATGCTAGTTCTCTAGTTAGTGTTTATGCTTAACCTAGGGTTTTATTTTATCTTGGAGAAAGGAAGGTGTTCAACACATGAACCAAAAGAATTATCAATTAGCTCTAAGGGGAGCTCGAGCACCCCTATATATAGGAGGGAAGTGGCCGAAAATTCCTAGTCCTTTATGGGCTAGGATTTTGGTCTCTCTCTCTCCTATTACTTGATCATCAAGTAATTTGACTTTGACTTTGAATTCTAATTCAAATCAACTTTCAAGAGAGCTAAAAATATCCAAACTATTTTTGGATAATTTTATACTTTATTTATTTAAAATAAATAACTTATTTTATCTAATTAGTTAATTCATAATTAATTAACTAGATTATTTTTCTCCAAAATAAGACTTTCCTTTTAATTCAAAATTAAACCAAAGTCTATTAAATAATTAACACATTTAATTATTTAATATATATCATATATATACATATACACGTGTGAGGCACGTGTCCCAAGGACACGTGCTCCTCACGTGACCCACACGTGTGATTTCACACGTGTGGAACCCTTTAGGCCCGATTAACTCGTTTAATCATTTTCAAGCCTCAACTCATGTAACCAAGTTGTTGTGTGTGACCCTCTAGGTTCTCAATTCAATTAGCAGTGACCCTAATTAATTAATTCACTAATTAATTAATCAGTCCACAGATTAAACGATCATAGTCTAGCAACAGGTGTTTAACCCCTAGCTGAATTGGAATGTTCGGATTCGACAGAACCTTTAAGTCATTGATTCATGTGAGATACAATCCTCCTACTTACTATCTCTCAACCAAGATCTAGGGCAAGGGAATAATCAGAACCCTAATAATCCAGTCTTAAAGCTAAGTGCATTTCATCTCCATTTGATCTCAATCCAAGAAACCCTTTTCTTGATGTCTTGATCTACTGCCTTGGCCAAGGACTCCATATGGCATATGAATGACTTACACAATAAGAGATCACCTTGCAAATGTAAGTGTAGGTCCTTTCTTGATTCTCATTCACTTTCATGAATCACTTGTGCAACCCCAGCATAAGCCTTGAATCAGTTGTCTAAGGCGACACCCTTTAAAGCTTATACCTTTGACTACAGAGTTAACTCATAAAGTGACAAGGAACCTCAAGTCCAAGGATCACTTAATCACATCAATGACTCGTGAATATTTCCTAATCTGGAAGTTTCCATTTCCTGAAATATAAACTTCCTTTCCCATTTAGGAATCTTCTCACACGGGGCACCTCAGTGAACTTACTTATTAAAGTAAGCACCCTCATGTATCACGCACGTATCAACTATACACTTTGCACCTCCATGAAACAAGGTGGTCCTTCTTAAGGGCGTGATCCCACAAGCAAGCCTTAGAGGAGTCAGGTTGACACTCCCACTGTTTGTAGGACTCATCGGCTTGGAGTATTTTACTAATCATGACTTATGTGATATAGGGCTCGTTTCATGAACCATTTCACCTAAATGGTAGAGTCCTAAAGTCATCAGGATTAGGGGAGTTCTCATACATGCACAGCTAAAGTACACGCATACCAAACAAGAGCATATAAAGAAGTGTTGCCTAAATTCGTTATTTCATTCAAAGATTGTCTGTGATACCAGGGAAGTCCCAAAACGGATTATGACTAATCGGCTTTCTAGGGCACTATTCCTAACAATCTCCCACTTGCCCGTAAAAGCCATTTAGGTACTCTAAGTCCCATCTTCTCAAGATGCACTTTGAGAGCCTATTGACTTTGGGCATTTCCAAAGTGGATCTGCTATATTCTCTGCTGATGTGACCCTCTTGTTTACACATCTCTTAGGAAACACCTTTTCCTTATAAAGTGATTCGTAATCACGTGTTCAGTCTCTTGGTGAGGTCTTGGTTCTCTAACTTGAGCAACCATCCATTTTATCATACAATATGATAAAGGAGTTGTTTCATGCTAGGAACTTCATCTAACCAGTTAGATGGAGTTTCTTACCCAAACACTTAACTTAACGTTATATAATACGACTAAGTTCTCAACTACGATAGTCGAGTTTTGCAATGTCCGTCCTTGGAACCCCTTTCCAACACATTGTATTACCATTCTGGTAGAAGTCGTATCCTTTCAATGATTTCATAATCATCTATGTTTGATGAACGGTTACATCAAATATCCTTCTAACAACAAGATCTTTTGGGCTCTGTAAATTAATACATATCCTCATTTCTTCTCAAGTACTCTGAGGACATCCTTTACAGAAATCTAATGACCTTCTCTGAGGTCATATTAGATTCGGCCTACTACGCTTAGTGTTGCGCTATATCTAATTTAGTACATAACTTTTCATACATTATGCACCCTTTCACTTAAAGGGATTTTGGACATTCTAACTTTCTTAAAGTTATCTTAGGACATATACTCTTCAAAAGAGATGTTCCATTGTCCATACTAAACTCCTTTTAGTATTATGGTTATGTACTCGTTTTGTGATAATCCTTTTATTCTCTTAGATCTATCTTCTATAGATCTGAATGTCGAGAATATAGGATAATCACTAAGATCTTTCATGTCAAATTGTTTCTTAAACAAGAATTGGTAACTTTCACGTCATCCTTGACATTCCTAATGAGAAGGATGTCGTTTTTCTAAAGAACCAAAAATTGACTCTTACATCACTAACTTTCTTATATACACTTTTGAGACTTATTCGACTTCCATCTGTGTCAAACGATTTGACTATCCTATGAAATCGAATTGTCTAACTCCTAGAAGCCTTTATCAATCCACAGATTGACTTTAGGGATTTGCATACCTTATGTATACTCCCACTGAGTATGAGATTTATAGAAATACCTTATTTCAGTCTCTTTCAATCTCATATTGAACAAGATAGTTCTCATATTCATTTATCATATCTCATAGTCAGAATATGAGGATGTGGTAAACATAATCCAAATGGACTTTTGCATTTCAATCGTCAAGAAGGTTGTAATGCTTTTCATTTACTCGAAGCTCCACGAGCTTGATCCTATCAGGTGGATCAACCAAGGTCAAAACTTGGTTTGAGTATATGGAATCCATATTAGATTTCAAGGCTTGCTTATACTACTCAGATTCCATATCTGACAGCGTCTCCTCTTCAAGTAATTCCTTGGCTATCTAGGAACGCGTTCTAAACACGTCTTAAGAGAAGGGTTTCACACGTATACATACTCTAAAATTTGGCTAAATTTTATCAGATGGGCTCGTTTCTTCTATATGTGGCGTGGATATTTATCCTCAAATTTCTTTGAGGTCTGCTTGCTTGTCTTTCTTCTTCTATAGGAACGATTCCTTAAGAAAGATACATTCCTTGAGACAAACAACCTTTGTCTAAGGGAATTGCAGAAACGATATTCAATATCGTTGTATAAACTTGAACTCATTTCAAACTTATCTCCCACTATCCTCTTCACTTAAGAGGATTCTACTAAATTCTTGGATAAGAATAATTAGGGAATTTAATATGCCACATTGCATAGTGCAACTTAAGGACTGATTTTGGAAGGTACTAAATTCAAAATCTCTAACTGCATATTCTGGGAGTTTATCCCTAGAATGATTATAAGTCAGTAAAGCTTGCTATGGAATGGACTATGTTGCATTAGGTTTCATTCCCTCATACAGAAACACTAAGGTGTTCTCGAATTAGTTTACTGAGAGATAATCCTATTATCTCTAAGATGACTAAGGAATTAGTTACTAAGATATTGGCTATCTCGATCATATCGATTTACCTATAACTTATGACTACTTTGGTTCCTAACCTCCTTTTGAAATTCCAAGAATTTCATATAAGTTTCGAATTTATACTTTAACAAGTACATTCATTCATAATGATTAAACTGACGATTGTATCTAGTGCTTACATTAAGCATCTTACACTTATCAGTATGGATCGAAATCCACTATAATTTTGGAACGTTCCATGTTACACCTAAACAATGTTCCGGGAACGTTTTTCCCTTTGAGATAGGATTCACAGGAAGTCAACTCTATAGGTTCATTTTCGAAAAAATGATCCTAAGATGTCTAACTTGCTAATCCTTTTATATCTCAACGTTCCAAAGTAATTCGAAGCTTTGTCATCTCACTTACTTTTGTTATCTCGTTGTATGTTCAGAACATTAGTGCCTTGAGTCTTTGCACAACGGATTATGCAGAATTGACTCAAGACTAGTGAATTCTATTCCTAGTAGAATTACTAAACGAGGTAACATTTCAGAGTACTCATACTCTTCGCAGTTCCCTTTCAAAGTCCTTATTTGCTACCATAGAAGCAAACGTCCTATTTGATCTCTAGTGCCTTTTGGGCGCACCCTTTACATGCCCCTCCATTGGGCTCTTAAGGGTTTCTTCTTCTTAAGGCGTTCAAGCCTTTAACTTAGGGAGTTTAGAAGAAGAATTAACCATCTCAACCTTTTATTCCTTCTCAAGGATGCTCTCAACCATTATCAACTAAATGATTAACTATGCTACATTAGCATCATTCTAGTTGAGCATAAAGGGTTTGAATGATGGTGGAAGCAATGTAAGCAATCAGTGCATTGAGAACTCTTTTCTCAGTTAATGATCGAGACCACAAGATCTTCAAATAAGATCTTTAGACCTTGTTCATGTGCACTTGTTTCCTCATTTGGAATATTGAATGATTCCACAATGTTATACCTTGTAACATTTTTATGAGGTGGTTCGATTGCTCTTAAGTGGTTTGGAGAAATTCATTCACCTCAGATTGCTTCTCTTTTGGCCCGGGTCGAATTTTCATAATTGAAAACTTCGCCCTTTAGAGAACACCTTTCTCTATTCGGAATCTAAAACGAATTTTAGGATCCAAAGCCAATTTAGAGTTAGTTAGGACTTAGTCAACTCTTTTGACTTAATGATGGATACGAATGGGTTTGCATTTCATATTGTAGAGAATCACAGAACTACAACCTAAATGCTAAGCAGAGAACTAGGTGAGCATGCTGAATTATAACGATATACAAAAGATAAGGTCTTTAATCTAATGTAGCTCCCACTGTTTTTCAAAGATCTATAATTCCCAAAGATCTAAGAGGAACACGTTTCCCAATGGGTACTAAGATCCCAAGCATTTTACCTCGAACCCACGACTCGCGGACATTCTAAGTAAGAACCCTAGGTAGGTACAACTTACCAATTCTAACACCTTTAGAACTCTTAGTAATTGTTTTTGCATCACCTATCTTTCAATATGGACCCACGACTCGTGCGACATCCATATTTACTTAGGCGTTAAGCTAGACCCATCAATCATAAGATCATGACCAAAACTTAGTTCGAACGACCCACGACTCGCGGACATCGCCCTTGCTAAAATCGACCATGAAATATTGATCATTTAAAATGATCAATTAGGTAACTAAGAACTAATAAGCTCCACTAGCTATCCCACGACTCGCAGACAATAACTCGCTTTACTTACTAAACTTAAAACCTATTGATGGAATGCTAGGAATTTAATTCAAAATTTACATCTCGAATTAAACACCTATTTGTTCGAAATTAGCTTAATATTTAAGGGGAATTTTCGAATCAACTGGAGAGTTGTCCGGTTCGACCTCACCAACATATATGTTATCCAATTTTATTAGTCTTGATTAACGCAAGTACACTTAAATGCATTTCAAACAAGCACATAAACAGATAACATGTCCTAGCATGATACTAACATGTAATGATCATGGGTTCTACCTATCTTATGCGTGATATGTGGGAGCCACTCCACAATCACAAGTTCTAACATACATGCCACATAAACAGTTCAAATCACATAAGGGAAAGCGGTAACAAAATACGAGCCCTATCTCTATTACATTTAACAATTGATATTCCCCTCCCTAACATTTTGAGGGGTCTTCACTTATGGCCTCCTTGTTACTTGAATGTGGTCCATCTTACTCCATGGGTGCATTGTCTCCAAAATGAAAATAAAACCTCACCACCTATCTCTACTCTCAAATTACAATAAAAAGAAAAAGACATCAAGTAATAAGGCTCAATCTTCATATTGGCCTTAGACAATTACACGGGGCATACCACGGCCTCAAAAACAGTAATATGGAAAGCCACATAATAAATCACATAACAGTACGCACATAAGTGAGGCTCCAACCTCAATTGAAAAACGCAACTATAGGGCTCCAACCCCAATTTAAACCATCCATGTGCATAAATTAAAATCATACATAAGTCTAAACCCATGATCACCTAACATGCATAAATTGCAAGAATTTAAATTTACCAATAAATTTAAAATTTCTTTAACTTTAAGTTCGATTAACTCAAAGTAATCTGAAAAACAATTCCTTGTTCAAGAATAATTTCAAAATCAAAAGCTAGAATCTGATAAAATTCAAGTTAATTCAAAAATTAACAATTTTATTAAAATCATTATTTCAAAAAATAATAATTATACTTTTCCCGAAAAATTAAAATTGATTTTGATTCCCGAAATTCCCAAATTATAATTTTATTTCAAAATTAAAATTTTTCCAGAAAAAAAAGATTTTTAAAATAATTTTAAAATAAAATTTGGGCCAAAAACACGAAAAGTCGCATCGCGTCACAGGGGTGTGCGGGCGTGTGCGGGCAGTCCCGCACAGGGGCGTGCGGGCGATCCCGCACAGCCCCGCGCAGACACGTGCGGGCAGTCCCGCACAGGGATGTTCGGGCGATCCCGCACAGGCTGTTCCGGACGTGTGCGGGCAGTCCTGCACAGGGGTGTGCGGGCGATCCCGCACAGGGCTGGGCGGACGGTGCGGGCAGTCCCGCACATGGGTGTGCGGGCGATCCCGCACAGGCTGTTCCGGACCCGTCCGCGTGCGGCGACGACGAGCGATAAACTCGCTTGGTCCTCGTCGTCCCGCACCGTTTTCCGTACAAAATTTTCAGAAAAATTTTCGTCTCGATTCGGGAATCAAAATCGTGATTTTAATAAATCTAAAATAAAATCCTTTTTTTTTTTTTTTTTTTTCCAGAAAACGATTTTCTCAATTTATCAGGAAACCTCTCAGATTCAAAAGCTCAGATTACGATACAAATTCAAGAATACCTAACTGTAACTCAGATTCAAGAATTTCTCAAAATTCAGTTTAATTGAGATGAATCAGAAACGCGATTAACGAGGTGGCTCTCATACCACTTGTTAGAAAACACGAATCAGAAAGCAGCGGAATTTAAAAAATTTTCCCAACAAAAAGGATCTTGAACTCGCAATCGTGTATCCAAATTCGTAAGGATAGAAAACTTACTTTTCTTTTGTTCTTTCTTGAAGCGTTTCAAGCCACCCAAGAACGCTCTTCTCGCGGCTTGATCCCCTCTCCTTGGTAAAGCTCGAATCTTCAAACTTCTAACTTGAAGTCTCTAGAGAAAGTCCACCAACTTGATCACAATCTAACTAATAAGGATGCTAGTTCTCTAGTTAGTGTTTAGGCTTAACCTAGGGTTTTATTTTATCTTGGAGAAAGGAAGGTGTTCAACATATGAACCAAAAGAATTATCAATTAGCTCTAAGGGGAGCTCGAGCTCCCCTATATATAGGAGGGAAGTGGCCAAAAAATTCCTAGTCCTTTATGGGCTAGGATTTTGGTCTCTCTCTCTCCTATTACTTGATCATCAAGTAATTTGACTTTGACTTTGAATTCTAATTCAAATCAACTTTCAAGAGAGCTAAAAATATCCAAACTATTTTTGGATAATTTTATACTTTATTTATTTAAAATAAATAACTTATTTTATCTAATTAATTAATTCATAATTAATTAACTAGATTATTTTTCTCCAAAATAAGACTTTCCTTTTAATTCAAAATTAAACCAAAGTCTATTAAATAATTAACACATTTAATTATTTAATATATATCATATATATACATATACACGTGTGAGGCACGTGTGAGGTACGTGTCCCAAGGACACATGCTCCTCACGTGACCCACACGTGTGATTTCACACGTGTGGAACCCTTTAGGCCCGATTAACTCGTTTAATCATTTTCAAGCCTCAACTCATGTAACCAAGTTGTTGTGTGTGACCCTCTAGGTTCTCAATTCAATTAGCAGTGACCCTAATTAATTAATTCACTAATTAATTAATCAGTCCACAGATTAAACGACCATAGTCTAGCAACAGGTGTTTAACCCCTAGCTGAATTGGAATGTTCGGATTCGACAGAACCTTTAAGTCATTGATTCATGTGAGATACAATCCTCCTACTTACTATCTCTCAACCAAGATCTAGGGCAAGGGAATAATCAGAACCCTAATAATCCAATCTTAAAGCTAAGTGCATTTCATATCCATTTGATCTCAATCCAAGAAACCCTTTTCTTGATGTCTTGATCTACTGCCTTGGCCAAGGACTCCATATGGCATATGAATGACTTACACAATAAGAGATCACCTTGCAAATGCAAGTGTAGGTCCTTTCTTGATTCTCATTCACTTTCATGAATCACTTGTGCAACCCCAGCATAAGCCTTGAATCAGTTGTCTAAGGCGACACCCTTTAAAGCTTATACCTAAGACTACAGAGTTAACTCATAAAGTGACAAGGAACCTCAAGTCTAAGGATCACTTAATCACATCAATGACTCGTGAGATATTTCCTAATCTGGAAGTTTCCATTTCCTGAAATATAAACTTCCTTTCCCATTTAGGAATCTTCTCACACGAGGCACCTCAGTGAACTTACTTATTAAAGTAAGCACCCTCATGTATCACACACGTATCAACTATACACTTTGCACCTCCATGAAACAAGGTGGTCCTTCTTAAGGGCGTGATCCCACAAGCAAGCCTTAGAGGAGTCAGGTTGACACTCCCACTGTCTGTAGGACTCATCGGCTTGGAGTATTTTACTAATCATGACTTATGTGATATAGGGCTCGTTTCATGAACCATTTCACCTAAATGGTAGAGTCCTAAAGTCATCAGGATTAGGGGAGTTCTCATACATGCACAGCTAAAGTAAACGCATACCAAACAAGAGCATATAAAGAAGTGTTGCCTAAATTCGTTATTTCATTCAAAGATTGTCTGTGATACCAGGGAAGTCCCAAAACGGATTATGACTAATCGGCTTTCTAGGGCACTATTCCTAACACTAGGCACCCGGGATAACTCGTATCCTTGTATCGTCATCTTCTAGGTGAGGGTGTTTTTGTTCTAGCTATGTATCAAACCCTACAACCTTATGTAATGAGTTTTGGCCAAAACCTTATTTATATCTATCTATTGTTTTCAAAATTGAGTCATCGTTTAAATTCTTTTAAAAGAGTAAATTATTTTCTAATGATTTGAAATATGTTATGTTTCTCATGAATTTAATGTTTTGGCGAGAGCATGTTATGAACACTGGCCCAGGGACTTAGTGCGTTTGGCTATCCAGGGAGGCAAGGGCCGACAGTGATCCCCTGTGCTAGTTCCAACTATGAACTATGGCGAAATCGACCTCTTTAGGAGTTTTGACGAGAAAAGGCTAACCGGGCTTTTGAGGGTTCATGAACCTTACTAGCCACTATGTATGAGGTGATCGGGTCTTGCAAGGCCGTCCTCCGCCGGGAGGAAGAAGGAGTACTTGTATGATATGTTTTATATGTATGCTATGTTATTATTGTTATACACCGTGGGGGAAGGCCGGGGTACTGATTGCCCAAACGAATATGTCTCATGTCCTATGCCTTGTATGTATTATAATGTATTGCATGATCGCGTATTCAAGGTATTAATTATATTATCATACACAGTCGGAGTTTGGTTGGAGATTATGCATGCTCACTCACCGAGCCCTAATGTTTATGTATGAATCATAAGCCTAATGAATTTAATATGGATTAGTCATAAAGTCTGAGCATTGCTTAATTATTTTCTTGCCCTTCGTGGGAACTAACTTTAAATAAAACTTTGCTCGGGATTTATGGCTTGCATGTGCATGTTTCTATATAGATGTATCGCTCCTGCTCACTCAGTCTTCTAGAGACTGACCCATCTTTCCCACCTTTTCAGTTTTTTGCAGGTTTTACTAGGCGGAGGTCAAGTTTTAAATCTCTTATCGAGTCACTTGTACACTTGAGTCACACTTTAAAGTGTTGTGATTTAATTGTAATTCCTTTATGTATTAGGGTCGGTGTGCCAATTATGAACTTGTTGGATATTGATTCGGGACAGGTTGTGTGCTTAGCTGAACCCGTTGTTAGGATGCATGTGGGATTTAACTTATATATTGGAATTGTTAGGCTTGTCGCCATTGTTGAAATGTATGAATTATACGTTATTGCTTCCGCTTTGCACTTTTAGTTATTCCTGATTATTTGGTATGGTGTTAGATTCCGCCTAGCTAGGATATCTTTTATTTTGTCACCCGTTCGCTATGAGTCCGGTTCATGCTTGAATTATCCATTTCATTTGTGGACTAGACTTGTAGTGCGGGGGATGTGGTGCCTATCGTCCCGGGTGCTACAAACATGATGGCTTCATGTTGGGATATGTAGCACCCGAATGCAGGGTCACCACATCCCCCGCACCTAAGCCCAATTCACATACGAGATGGAGAGCCCGTACATGAACCAAGCCTAGGCGAACGGAAAACAACCAAACACACTCCCTGGCTAGGCGGAACGTAGACCCCAAGAACAACAACTCAGTCATGCGTAAATGCGGAAGCTAAAACGTGGCATATAAAAATTCATTCAAAACAAATAACGGGTTCAACTAAATTCAAGCACCTGTCCTAACCTGTCCCAAGTTCCATCCATTACATAATTATCATACATATCGAAGCATACAAACTTAAACATACTTATACAAAAGTTCAAATACAAAATGCGAAAATGCAAACTAACAAAAGACCCGACTCAAAACGGACTCTACAAACTGACAGACCCGGCATAGCTCAAACCTCCAAAGCAAACCTACAAGCTAAAATCATAAAGAGGGAGGGGTCAGTCTACAACTCGACTGAGTGAGGGGCTACCCACACATGCTACATATATATAGAACAAAGCACATTTCAGACACATGTACCGTCCATGAACTTGGGGATAGTTTTTGTATGCCAAAATTTTTTCCCGTGATACTTAAATATAGGGATTTAAAGCAAAACAAAGCCTAATAGATTCAAATAACTCAAATCATATGGAGGCATAACGAATCTTACCAATTCATATAATTTCATATTGATTCAAATCATATTTTAGCTTACGTATTCAAAAGGATCCATATTTTACCTTACGTAAGAATCTATCCCCGTTTCACGAACTTTAACAAAACATACACACAAACATACAAGCATACAGAACTCGGCGGGTACGAGTAGCAAAATCCCATCCTGGGCTCCTCAAAAGAAACAAACAAATCATACAAAGCAGACAAATCAGATATATATATTCAAATAGATCTCCTTCTCCGGTGATGGAAGGGTTGCGTGACCCTAACCATCCATTACAGTCGAGGGGAGTGCAAGCTTCTCAACCCTTAGGATATCCATCCCCCACCAAACCTCCTGGCAAGTTCAGGAGTAATCCGGACTAAGTGTAGAGATGTGTAAAGGGGTCATAACCGGCGACCCCATGGCCATCCCGGATCCCCCTTACCCACAACTCCGGGGCCCATCATTACCATAACATTATGTTCATTACATAACTTAACCCACTACAAATCAAATTCAGAAGCAAATCATACACGGATACGTACCTCACTTCGCTACAACTACGCTTTACATACCTCTCCGTGTCAAATGCATATCCAATCCCTTAGCTCGTATCTCCCGGCTCATAAGAGGCACACGGTTTGAACCGTAGTTGAGCGATACCAATCATAACTAATCAAATCAACTCAACTAAACATACGTAGGCTATAGTTCGCATACAAATCAAACGGGCACATATTATAAGGTTTAACTATAACCTAACCTCACCTTACACCAAAGAAACAAAGAACGTGACAAATGATTCACCCCGGAATCAACATGGCCCACGAGACACCACCCCGGGTGCACCTGAACAAACTGGAGACAAAATGCAAGACTTAGACTTAAGAATGAACCACATAGAAGCACGACATATGCATAAGCACTTAAAAGATGCAAACAAATAAGCAAAGCTCATATTCAAATTAATATCATGCAAGAGAAGTGATACCACACTCAACATACTTGTTAATGTCATATGGCATGTTAAGACTAAGTTCATGTATACAAACAATGCATAAAACAACAAATTAATCACCTAACAAGGCACATATGCGATTCATACAAATAATTCACATTACTCAAGCAACATAAAATACATATAAGAACAATTGCATACACATAGACATGCTAAAACAAGTTAGGAATAAGTTCGGAGGTGGGAAGATACGAGAAAAATGGAATAAGAACACAAAAAGGGTTCCGAGCGAAATCGGGCCAAAGCTGACAGTTTTATCGAAATGGACAAGCTGTATGAAAACAAGAATATCTTGAGTTTTAGGAATGGGAATTGAATTTTTCTTAAAATGAAACTAGACACATAGATCTTTCCGATGTATGGCACGAATCATGGTTCAAAGGGATCCGAAAATGGCGGAGGTTTGAAGTTGAATGAATGTAGAATTTCGGCGAGGTGGCGACACCAAATTAAAACGATTATAACTCATAATCTAGAATGAATTTTTGGGTGATTCCAATTGGAGATTGTTCTAGACACAAAAAGGTTGATCTTATTTGAAAACCAGCTTAATTGGAGGTCATATGAGGGGGTACCCGGCCGGGGGAAAACAAGGCAGGAATTTACCCTGCCGGGGAGAGCAGTGCGGAAAAGTTTCTACACTAAAGTACCCGCCCGGGTACTTTCATGTGCAAAAACTACCCACCCGGGTAGTCACTCTGGGCGTGAAAAAGAAGCAGAAACAGGGGCTAAACGCGGAAGGAACCAAAAAAACACCATAACCACCTCCAAACTCAACCAATGCACCTCAAAATCAAGACATAAATTCATGTATTCATGCTCTATAACATATCTCAAACTCAAGGCAAGAAATCAAGTATACATCAAGTTTCCATTTTCAAGCTTTGAAGCTCCAACAATGGCCAAACACTCATGCTTCAACTAATAACTTCAAATTCAATAATTACGTATCATATTAGCTCACAAGAACAACATATATCAAGATTGGAGCAAAAGAATCAAGAACAAAAGTGTGAGATCAAATTTTCATATAAAGTCACTATTTATCATCTTCTCCAAGTTCATATAATCAACCAAGGAATTCAAGATTTAATCGGGTAGAATCAAAACACGTAATGAGAGGATCACAAATCTTACCTTGGTTCTTCGATCAGATGGTCGGACGGGGCATAAGCTTGAGCTGAAGCTTTCAAGCCAAGGGGGAGGCTTTCTTCTTCTCCTTTCTCGCCTTGTTTGATCAATTCAAAAATGAGGGAGAAGGGAAGATATTTTCAGCCATAAAGGGCTGAAACGGGTCGGTTTAACGGGTCGGGTCAAAAAGGATCCGGTCCGCTCGGATCGGATTTTAAAACGGTAGGGGGTATCAAATGGCTTTAGAAAATTATAAAGTTAATTTCATCGAATCCGAATCATCGAAACGAACTCAATGACAAGGTCAGAATTCGAATTTCGAATTCCTGAGGTCAAGGTAGCCATGAAGGCTAAAACACCCTAATTAAAATTAGGTCTCTAATTGGAAAATATTGGACGATTGAGTTTGAGTACATTTAAATTCTAACGCGCACATAATTAAATAAAACTACAAATTAACACGTAAGGCATGCGAATCACATAATTACTGAATTAATCTCTCCCGAGACATCGTACCTGGATTGTCGAGAAGACGGGGTGTTATAGGATCATTCTCTTGCTCTCTTTCTTCTCGTTTTATGTTTCTTTCTTTACGCATGTTATACCGCTAGTACTCTCCCTGACATGATTTGAATCTAGGTTTGGTGTGGATTATTACTCTAGAGGAAACCTACTTTGGAATCTAGTAGAAATAATCTTTTGAGGGACGGGGTTTCCATTACCGCATAAAGCACGTTTAAGAGCGGCTCAAAACGTGTCAAGTAAGCGTCGATTCTTGTAAGTTCTTGAATCCTTAAGATTTGGAAATAGAAATTGCAAGTCCGATCTTACTTTTTGGGAAAATTTTTAAATTTTGCTACGCTTTCTGATTGTGTTTTCCCAACAATTGCATGGAGAGAAAGACTCCCTACTTTAACCAAAATTCTCCTTTTGACCAACTTGTTTAGCAAGAATAAATATCTAACTCTTTTAGATATTATATTTAATTATTTATTTATTCATAATAAATAACTTGAAGCTAATAATTAATTAATTCACAATTAATTATCTATTGATAATTCATAATTAAATTAAAGTCCATTAAATAATTAATCAAGCATTAATCATTTAATTACCATCACAACGTGACACGTGTCACGTAGGACACGTGTCCCACATGTGTGAATCACATGTGTGGTTTCCACAAATCTCTTATTGGTCCGATCAACTCGTTTAATCGATTCAAGTCTTAACCCTCGTGACCGGGCATTTGTGTATGACCCTCTAGGTTCTTAATTCAATTTGCAGTGATCCTAATTAATTAATCAGCTCACAGATCACACTACCATAATCTAGCAACAGGTGTGTGACCCCTAGCTGAATAAGAATATCTCAATTAGAAAGAACCTTATAAATCATTGATATACGTGAGATAAAATCCTCCAACATCCCATCTCTCAATCAAGATCTAGGGCAAGGGAATAATCAGAACCGCAATAATCTCGATCTTAAAGTTAAGAGCATTTCATATTCATTTGATCTCGATCCAAGAAACCCATTTCTTGATCTCGATCCACTACCTTGGCCAAGGACTCCTTTATGGAATATGAATGACTTACACAATAAGAGATCCACTTGCTTACATAAGTGTAGGTCCTTTATCGATTCTCATATTCTTCCATGTGCCACTTGTGCAGCCCTAGCATAAGCTTTGAATCAGTTGTCTAAGGCGACATGTAACATCCCATTCGTCCGACTTATAAGGTACGCCTCATTTCAACCTTTTTACGTGTTTAATTATGTGATTTTGTGTTTTGCATGGCCCTATTTTGAACTCTTTTAGAGTTTAGGGGCCTCTTTGTAATTTTCTCTTTTTAGAGGTTTTTCGGTCATTTCTTGTTCGATCGAGTTTTCGACCTTTTCAACCCCTCAACGCGTTCAGGGCATCGAGACGAGTCCGTAGATTCTGAGTTTGCCCTATTCTGACATCGTTTGCCCCTTCTACAGTTCGTTTTTCACGTGAGGACCCGGGATAAAACACCCGGACCCTCGTTTCTCGAGCAATTGGAACAGCTGCTCTCTCTCTCTGTTCTCCCGCTCTCTCTTTCTCCACGACATTCACACATACTCATGGTATGAAAACACACATAACTCAAACTTGCCCGTTTTTCGACGGAATTCGACGATCCAATAGTCCATTTCGATTATCTCGACTACGCGGTCACAACCGTACCAAGAACTCGACCAACCGATGAGCGACGACATAGATATAGCCATTTTTTCAGATACGCAGGCGGGGGTAGCGGAGCCGCCACTTCGTCGCGGCTTCCGGCCGTCTTCCGGCCGCACGCGCCCCAGGCCCGGTGAGGGGACTTCCCGGTATTCCTTTCTATACAGGCGGTGCCGCCATCGGGGCGGCTAGGGGGCCATACACGCCGGCCAAAGCTCGCGGTGACGGTGGCGCGGCACTGTAGCAGCGAGTGTCACCGCCTTCCGGTGGCTTTTTCGGACCAAGGTTGGTGTTTTCTACCCTTTTCCGACCCCCTGAGTCCATTTTCGGCATCATTTTGGGTGAATTTTGGCCGTAGGTGGTGGTTCCAGGGAGGCGTGCAGCGGCAGAAACTTCGGCGGCCAACGGAGGCCTTTTTCGGCGATCTTTTGGCCTCGGGCCCTTCACGAAAGTTGTTCGAAACGGTGAGAACTAGAAGCCATTGATCACGCGACTCTTGATTCAACAGATTGGCGGCGGTTCGCGACGGTGTAGCGGCGGTTCGCAGCGGCGGAGGTCTCCGAGGATTTTTCCGGCGAGCTACGTTGGGGCTTTCGAAGAGCTCGTCACGGGTAAGACAATGCCTTTTACGGATCGTATTTTGGTTCGCCGATTTGGAAGTAATTTGGATTTGAAGATTTTAGGGTTTTCGTGTTCTTGGATTTGGAATTGGAGGCGATTGGCTTGGAATTTCCAGAAATTGATCGAGGAATTGGATTGAGCACGAGGAATCCTTGTACGGGTGAATTTTCGGGATTTTTCCGGCACGTTCCGGCGGCGGCCGAACGGCGGCCGGCCACTGTTCCGGCAGCTCCGGCGGCGGCGCTCCGACGACCTTCGGACAGCTTGTCCGCTTCGTCGTAGTGAGTCCAACACCACTTTCCGTTCGTTAATCGGACACTCGGTTTAATTTCTGCGAATTTATTTGTACATTTGTGATTTATTTGACTAATTGTACTAAATATAATTTAATTGCGATTTGCTTGACTTATCGATTTATATGAACTCCAATGTATACGAAATTATATATTTAATGAAATGTGATATGTATTGATGCTTTGAATTGCAAATTGAATCCCGATATATTAAATTTGTGCTAATTGTTTGATCTAGAAGGGGTGTTTTTGTAATTTCGGGGACAATATGAATTTGTTTGATTTGAATTAATTAAACCTTGTTACTTGGTAAATAAGTATATGCTAATCACGGTTGTGTTAAAAGAAGTTGTTATGTCTAACCTTGAAACTTTGAATTAAGGTTTAATCACGTAAATTGGAATTTGATATGTAACTTCGTGATCTTTAAATAGAATTTGTAGCATGTTATTATATGATTTGTTTGGCTTTGTAATACGCATAAATTTATGAAATGTTATATGTGAATTTGATTCTTTTGCTTTGTAACTGTGCAATATATTGATATGAAAGAATGTGAATTCCATTGCCTTTCGAGTTCCCTTAATTGCATTAATTGTACACATGAACATGCCTTAATGTTTTGTTTGAATGTAATTAATATGACTTTGAACTCTGCTTATGTGATTGCATTCCTTGAGTGCTTGAGCATTATCGTACGTCTCTGTGTGGTTGTCTGAGTCTAAGTCTGAGCAAGTGATGTGTTTTGTGTGTCCAGTTGTTCAGGTGCACCCGGGGTGGTGACAAGTGAGTCGTGCAGGTTCCGGGGTGAACCGGCTGCTTTGTCTGCAGCTTTGTTTGGTACCAGGTGAGGTTAGGATATAGTTATACCCTATTGCAATGTGCCCGTTTTCGAATGTGTGCGGTTTATAAGCCTTGTATATACGTAGATATGTGTGAAATATGTACTTTGATGGTTTTGTCATAAGTTTGAAAGTACAAAACGTTATGTACGAGCCTATGTATGCGTAGCTTTGATATGTTATGATTTCGAGGTCAGTCTACGTGATATGTACGTACGATATGATAAGTACGATATGCATGAGATAAGTCTGTCTGTTTGTGTGTGGCCGGTTAAGTTTCCGATATATGTCTGTTTATCTGTATGTTTGGGCCCCGGAGAATGGTACGGTAATCTCGGGTCAGCCGTGGGGTCGCCGAGCTCTTCCATCAACATTTTCCTTTTGAGAGTCTCACCTAACCTCGGGAGGTTTGGGGTAGGGTGTTTCTCTTGAGCCGACGGAAGCAACCGTCGAAGGTTTCAAGGTCGTAATTAAGCCTTGTCTCGTGTGATGTTTGGATAGTTAGGGCCATCAACCCTTCTATCACCCGGTGTGAAGGTTGGAGATTGTTTTGTTTTGCTTTGTTTTGTCCCTTTGTTTCTGGAAGTTTGGAGATGTGATTCGTACCCGCCGAGTGTTCTATCTGTCCGTCTGTCATAAGTTCGTGAAAGGGGGGTAGATTCTTAAATTAAGATAAAAATTGGTATACTTTTATACTAATGAGTTACGTTCCGGTATGTGTGCTAAGTCTGCATGAATCTGAGTTGTGCCTTAAGAAACCTTTGATTTAAGATTTGTTTGGTCTGTTTGATAAGTCTCCCAATATGTATATTATCATGGGAAAATGTTTTGGCGTGCAAAAACTGACCCCGGGTTCACGAACGTTGCTTCTTCTACCTGCTGTGCTCTATATATATGTAGGTGTGTGTGGGTAGCCCCTCGCTCAGTCTTTGGACTGACCCCTCCCCGTTTATGTTTTTAGTGTATAGGTTTCGGTTTGGATTCGCTCAATATGTTTAACGTATGAAAGTTTTTGAAAGTTTCCATTTTGTATTGCCCCCGCTGTAACACCCTAAACGGAGAATGCCACATCCCCCGCACTAAGACCCGGACCCGATCATGAAATGGAAGTCCATGCCCGAATCCGAATCAGAGCGAACAGGTGACAAACGCACACGCTATGCTAGGCGGATCTAACTCGACAAACTCAGAGTGCGGAAGCAATTCAAACATTCAAACAGGGTAGCAGAAGTATTTAAGTCAACATTCAAAACAGATGAGGGGTTCAACTAGCATAGATACCTAGTCCCGAATATCAACAAGCATAACAGTGACGGGTTCAACTAGCATAGATCCCTAGTCCCGAAAATCAACATAAGGTAATAATCATCATGTGCCACAAGGGCCGAATGAGAGTGCCACGCAGGGCTACCGAATAGTAAAGTATAATCTCAAGTCTACGAATCAAAGCATTAGTAAAGTGTACGAAAAGACAAATGCAAATAGAAAGACTAGACCGACGAAGTGCAACTCAAAAGACTCACTTCCGCCTAGCCACGCCAACAACCTGCCACTAAAAGTGTAAATAAGGGGTCAGTCAACTTGACCGAGTGAGGGGGCTAACGCACACCCACAATATATATATATATAAAGAGCATAACACAGAATAAAAAGGATGGACTCATGAACCGGGGATAGATGTTACATACCAAAACGTTTTGAAAGAGCCCGAATAAGATATAGATATAAGTTTAGAAACCATTTTCCAGAAAGACTCTATCCCGATTCATAATTCCATAACATAGCATAATCAACTGCTCGGCGAGTACGAGCATCCCACCTTTACTCCTCAGAATCATAAATCAAAAAATAATCCAACCGCTACACCAGTGATGGAGGAGATGTACCGTCCCCAAACCATCTATAAAACCGTCTAAAAATAGACTCACCCTCAAGGGGTAGCGAACCCACAAGAATCCTCCCCGGCCTTAGCCGAAGGCTCAAGATATCACGCCTCCCTCATCACCCTAAGGTCGCGCAATGATATCTCAATTGGAACTACGCAATGGGTAAATAACCCGACGGCCCTAACCGTCCCGGGGGACCCATTACCCGCAGCTCCTAGGATCCACAACAGAAAAGATCATAACATACGCCAATCTTTCATGGCAATCTCGCTACAGAATTAGAACACAACTGTTTTTGAAAATAGCTTACATATGCCTGAAAAACTGGTTTTATATTTACACCCTTCCTACGCGATGGAACTTTAAGCCTCATGACCTCCATCCACGCAGGACTCACACAAGATCATCAACATATCATATTCAACACATACATATCTATAATAGAGTATACTCGCATGCAAGGGTAGAAATCAACATGTAAAGGCCATAGGTCACGTAACTATACAAAATCCTAAACCTCGCCTCGTAGTAGTAGAGTCTGAGAGTGTGAAGGGCCAAACACTCTAAACCTCGGGCTCACCGGCACCACCAAACTCTGTGACAAGACATACGGAAGTCCAAACTTAGACTCTACATGAACCAAGTAAGACGCACAGCGTACCAAGAGATGTATGATATGGAAAATGGAATGAAGTATTCACATAGGTCACATAGCATAACATAGGATAAGCTCTCATATGAAATTATTCAATTAAAATGAAGTATTAAAGTTTAAAACATAAATGAAAGTCATATCATTAATATTTAAAATAATGCATTTTGACATTAAAATAAGGCTTGTATTTGATTTACGAAATAAATTATTAATAACAAAAAAAAGAAAAGGAAGAAGAAATCGAGACTTATTTCCAATCAAAATCATCACATAATTCACGTAGCATACACAAGAATTGATGCATCTTAATTTTAGGTAGTTGCATGCTTTAATAAATTAAATCTAAGAATTTCATCATCCAAATTAATGAAAAGGAAGCAAGTGGTCACGTGGGGCTTGGGGATAATTGTACTTCCATGCACAAGCTAATGCCAACACAAAAGATCTCTGCATAAAATTTCAAGGTTGCTTTAATGTTACCCAAATCCCAATTCCAAGCAACAATTGTCACGGTTTTCAAGGCTAATCTCACGCAGCAAAAGGATCAAATTAAAATGAGGAGTTAAGTCATCACTTTTGGTGTGTCCCACATTAATCGATGGCATGTACTAACAATTAAAATCTTGGAAAGTCAATTCTAATTCAAAGAAATGGAGGAGTTGTTTTGGATAGACCCAGGTGTTCACACCACCAAATTCTCAAATCAAACAATCATTACAATCCTATTACTTAGACCCACTAGCATTAAATCAAACTTTTATTAATCAATATCATTCTTTCTCACAGAAACATTTTATTAAAAAGGATCATGATGTCGGCAACAACTGAGCAACATATTGACTTTTAATTTCCAAACTTTTGTTAATATATATACGACAATCCGAAACTTACACCAGCGAAGTTTAAATAAATCCAAGCAAATCATCACGGTACCAAAGGCACACTCACGCAGCAAAATGGTTTAATTTGAGAATCATGATTTTCCCTTAACATTTCAATTCTAGTCGAAGCTACCGCCCACGTTTCCCAGCAAAAAGGCAGACACAAACAGGGCATAAATTCCAGCCTAATTAATTAGTTAATACATATACCATCATGATTGCTCAAATAATTCAAGATCTCATCATTCAAGTTCATACCAATAAATTTCATGCTCCAATCCAAGAATAGAAATGAAATACTCATTAAAAGAGATCCAAAGTTTACCTTGCTTTGTGAAGGAGTGAGAAATCAAGGAATATGGTCTCTTAGAATGAAAGATGGTTCAAGTCTTGATCTTCTCTTGAAATTTCTCCATGAATCTCTTGGAAGCTAACTTGTGTGGTTTGAAATGAAATGAAAAGGGGATAAAGCTATTTATATGGTGGCTAATAGTTTTAGGTCAAGATTAGGGTTTCCAAGATAAAAAGTGGGGCTAAAGGCTTGAATAGGATTTGGGCCCAAAAGTCCCAATTAAAAAGGTTTAAAGTCTAAATGGTTTCTGAAAAATATAAAATAAATTCTGTTGGACCCGAATCACCGATTCAAGTCCAATGGTGGTGTCGAAATTCGAATTCGAATTCCCGAGCCCATATTAGTCCCGAATGACACGAACTCACCTAATTCAAGTTAGGCCCAAAACACACAAATAGGTCCAAGTCCTATTTAAATCCAATTCCAACAAATTAATTTAAATTCATCCAAGTTCTATTCTCAAGTTGTCATGCAAGAATTCATATTTTACCATTTTAGGTTTTTAGTCAATTATGTCACATTTTCAATCAAAGTTGGATTTAAACACATAAAAAGGAAATTAAATCACACACGTACATAAGATAAACTCTCTCGTGGCGCATAGCTGTACGATCTATCGGACGGGGCGTCACAACCTCCCCCCCTTAGGAGAACCTGTCCTCAGGTTCGCTGCTTGGAACAACTCCGGATACAACTTACTCATCTTCTCCTCAGTCTCCCAAGTCGATTCCTCAGATTTCTGATCTCTCCACAACACTCTGACCAAGGGAATCTGCTTGTTTCTCAACACTTGTACTTTCCGATCCTGAATCTCAACTGGGTGCTTCACAATCGTCAAATCGGACTCAAGCTGTACCTCTCCAACCGGTAAAACCGTCGACTCATCGGGGTAGAACTTCCGAAGCTGTGAAACGTGGAACACATTATGAATTCCAGTCAAACTCGGCGGCAGATCCAACCTATACGCCACCTCTCCAATCCTCTCTAGAATCTCAAACGGTCCAAGATATCGAGGGCTAAGCTTCCCTCCTCTACCAATACGAGAAAAGCCCTTCCTAGGAGATGCCTTCAAGAAGACACGATCTCCGACCTCAAACTCGAGGGGCTTCTCCTCTTATCCGCATAACTCTTCTGTCTATCCGAAGCCGCTTTCATTCTCTGCTGAATTAACTTAACCTTCTCAACCATCTTCTCAATCTTAGATGAAACCTTAGCTCTCGTGAACTTACCATCCTTAGTCCATCGCCAATCCTCAATATCCCAATATAGTGGCGACCTACACTTCCTCCCATACAATGCCTCGTAAGGGGCCATACCAATCGAATCCTGATAACTATTGTTGTAAGAGAATTCAACCAAGGTCAAGTGCTTATCCCATTTATCCTTAAAATCCAATGCACATGCCCTTAACATATCCTCGAGATACTTAATCAGCCGTTCTGATTGTCCATCAGTCTGTGGATGTGATGCGGTGCTAAACTTAAGCTTTGTACCCAAGCACTTCTGAAGATCCTGCCAAAAACTAGCTGTAAACCGAGGATCCCGATCTGACACGATGCTAGCTGGAACTCCATGTAGTCTTACTATCTCATTACAATACAATTCAGCCAACTTAGGTACCTTATCCGTCATCCGAACCTTAAGGAAATGGGCAGACTTCGTCAAACGGTCTATCACTACCCAAATCCCATCGAATCCTCTCCTAGACCTCGGCAGGCCGGACACAAAGTCCATAGTCACCTGTTCCCACTTCCACTCCGGTATCGGAAGTGGTTGGAGAGTACCTCTCGGTTTTTGATGTTTTGCCTTAACCATTTGGCATGTCAGACATCGATTCACAAAGAATGCGACATCCCTCTTCATGCCACTCCACCAATATAACTCTTTCAAGTCCCGGTACATCTTCGTACCTCCTGGGTGAATGGAATAACCGGAGCGGTGCGCCTCCTCAAGTATTACCCTCTTGAGCTGGTTAGGCACACACACTCTTGCCTTAAACCTGAACAAACCAGAATCATCAAATCCGAACTTAGTCTGTGGATCATCTCTAGAACGAGCCACCAATCTCTGAATCTCGGGATCCGTAGACTGAGCCTCTAACAATCTCTGCTTCAAATCGGGCTGAACCGTGATGTTGGCTAATCTAGCCACTGAAACCAAAATAGTCGAACTCTGCTCAGAAAACTCAGCCACTAAACTCGAAATACTGACTTTCCTGCTCAACGAGTCGGCAACCACATTTTCCTTACCCGGATGGTAGCGAATCGTGCAATCATAGTCCTCTAAGAACTCAACCCATCTCCTCTGTCTCAAGTTAAGCTCTTTCTGCGTGAACAAGTACTGAAGACTCTTATGATCCGAGAATACCTCAAAAGTAGCACCATGGAGGTAGTGGGGCCACTTAGATAACGCAAACACGACTGCTGCAAGCTCTAGATCATGGGTGGGTAATTCTGTTCACGCACCTTCAACTTCCTAGAGGCATAAGCTACAACCCGACCATTCTGCATCAACACACAACCCAGTCCTTCCTTAGAAGCGTCTGGATAAACTGCATATCCATCAACTCCCTCGGGTAGGGTAAGAACCGGTGCAGTAGTCAACCTTTCCTTTAAAACCTTAAAGCTCCTCTCACAACTATCATCCCATTGAAACTTGGTTTCCTTCTTGGTCAGCTTAGTCAACGGGGCTGCAATCTTAGAGAAATCCATCACAAATCTCCTATAATAACCTGCCAAGCCCAGAAAACTCCGTATCTCAGAGGCATTTCTAGGCCTCTCCCAATGTAGTACCGTTTCAATCTTAGAGGGGTCGACCTCAATTCCATTGCCTGAGATGATGTGACCTAGAAAAGTGACTCGATCAATCCAAAACTCGCACTTACTGAACTTAGCATACAAATTATGCTCTCTAAGTGTTTCCAACACAATCCGAAGATGCTGTGCATGCTCCTCAACCGATCTAGAATACACCAAGATGTCGTCTATAAAGATCACCACGAACTTATCAAGAAACGGTCTAAACACCCGGTGCATCATATCCATAAACACTGCAGGAGCATTCGTCAATCCAAACGGAATAACCACAAACTCAAAGTGTCCATATCTCGTGTTGAATCCAGTCTTAGAGATGTCCTCCTCTCTAATCCTCAACTGATAGTAACCCTGCCTCAAATTCAATTTGGAGTACACACTCGAACCCTGTAAGCTATCAAACAACTCCTCAATATGTGGTAGTGGATACTTGTTCTTAACTGTCATCCTGTTCAGCTCACGATAGTCTATACACATCCTTAACGTCCCATCTTTCTTCTTAACAAACAGGACGGGAGCACCCCATGGAGAAGTGCTCGGTCGAATGTATCCGCTGACCAGAAGCTCATCCAACTGCTTCTTCAACTCCTTCAACTCGGCAGGAGCCATTCTGTAGGGGGTCTTCGAGTAGGGCTCAACTCCAGGATAGAGGTCCACTACAAAATCGATATCCCTGTCCGGTGGTAAGGACTCCAACCTCTCCGGAAACACATCCAGATACTCCCGTACGACCTCCGTCTCCTCAAGCTTAACCTGGTCCTTTGGTTTGTTCAGAAGGTAAGCAACGAAACCTGTAGCACCATCCCGGACTAACTTACTAGCCTCAACAAAGGATATGAATGGACCTGATCCCAACCTCTCTCCCGAAAACACAACAGAACCAAAAGAAATCTTCTTCAAACGACAATCCATAACTGCACCATGTCGGTAGAGCCAATCCATCCCAAGAATCACCCTATACCTCCTCATCGGCATCTCAATCAAATCAGCAGGAAACACCCGACCCTCAAAAGTCACCGGACACTCACGAAACACTCTGTTCGTCTCTAAGCTCCCCCCCAAAGGAGAGCTCACCACAAATACATGCGCAGATATCTCAGCAAGTAAAGGCAAAGAGGCAACAATATCCCGGGCAATAAAAGAAGGAGTAGCCCCGGGATCAAACAATGCATGTAATGATATGCCATGAATATGTATTGTACCTTCCACTACAGCATTCTGATCGATCTCTGCTGCCTCCTCCTCACCATCCAGAGGGTAAGCACGAGCCTGAACCGCTGGCCTCCTCTTGGGACAAGCATCCCACATGTGCTCAGCCGAGCCACACCCCAAACATCTACCCAAATACCTCCAACACCTCTCCGATGGATGAAAGCCCTGACAGTGAGAGCAACGAGCCAGAGCTGGTGCCGGTAATGCTGGCGGTCCTGTAGGAGCAGCGGGATGGGGCTTCTTGTTAATGAGGCCCTGTGGATGGAAAGCTGGTGTGGCAGTAGCAGAAGTATGAGTAACGGGCTTCTTGCCCGATCCAGAACCCGAACCATACCCCGAGGAGAATGATGGGGGCCCCAATCTCCGTCTCTGAGCCTCGACCTGAATAGCCCTCTTGGTAACCTCATCCCAAGTGCTAACATCGACCGCCTGAAGGGCACTCTGAATATCCTCACGAAGCCCATGAAGAAAGTGACGGGGCTCTGTGTGCATCGATATCAGTGATGTGGGTAGCATAGGGAGCAAGTTTCTCAAACTCCAGAATGTAGCCCTCAACCGATCTAGATCCCTGCTTCTGCTCAGAAAACTCCTGAAGTCTGCGCTCTCGTGCACTATAAGGTATATACTTCTCACGGAACTCATGCACGAAAGTCTCCCAAGTGAACTCCATACCACTCCTCTCAATTCTGGATCGAACTCCCTTGAGCCAGTTGGCTGCCTGTCCCTGAATGAATCGAGCAGTACAAACAGCCCTATCCTGAGAACTCCCTGGGCAAATCTCCCAAATACAACTGATCTCAGCTAACCACTCCTCAGCCTTGATGTCATCTCCTCCAAAACACTTAGGAGGGTTGTTGTTCCGAAACTCCCTATACACAGCTGAGATAGTACCATCCTGACCATCAACTGGTGGTGTCTGGTGTCTCTGATTCTGCTGTAACTGATTGAGAAGTTCCTGAACAATGTTCTCCGCATTCAGTGGTGGTGGCGGAGGCGGATTAGGCGCATCCGGTGAAGCCTCTCGGTCACGGCGTCTAGGAGGCATCCTGAAATTCAAAGATTCAAGCAATATTGATGCATGTGGATTAGTACGTGTGTATGTATACAAGTGTTAGAAATAAACAAGTATTCAAATAAATGAGTCACATAACCACATTGTCCTATGCCGTACCAACTAGACAGACTCGACACGACACTAGAGCTCGGTTTTGCAACCTAGAGCTCTGATACCACTTAAGGATGTAACACCCTAAACGGAGAATGCCACATCCCCCGCACTAAGACCCAAACCCGATCATGAAATGGAAGTCCATGCCCGAATCCGAATCAGAGCGAACGGGTGACAAACGCACACGCTATGCTAGGCGGATCTAACTCGACAAACTCAGAGTGCGGAAGCAATTCAAACATTCAAACAGGGTAGCGGAAGTATTTAAGTCAACATTCAAAACAGATGACGGGTTCAACTAGCATAGATACCTAGTCCCGAATATCAACAAGCATAACAGTGACGGGTTCAACTAGCATAGATCCCTAGTCCCGAAAATCAACATAACGTAATAATCATCAAGTGCCACAAGGGCCGAATGAGAGTGCCACGCAGGGCTACCGAATAGTTAAGTATAATCTCAAGTCTACGAATCAAAGCATAAGTAAAGTGTATGAAAAGACAAAAGCAAATAGAAAGACTAGACCGACGAAGTGTAACTCAAAAGACTCACTTCCGCCTAGCCACGCCAACAACCTGCCACTAAAAGTGTAAATGAGGGGTCAGCCAACTTGACCGATTGAGGGGGCTAACGCACACCCACAATATATATATATATATAAAGAGCATAGCACAGAATAAAAAGGATGGACTCATGAACCGGGATTAGGTGTTACATACCAAAACGTTTTGAAAGAACCCGAATAAGATATAGATATAAGTTTAAAAACCATTTTCTAGAAAGACTCTATCCCGATTCATAATTCCATAACATAGCATAATCAACTGCTTGGCGAGTACGAGCCTCCCTCCTTTACTCCTCAGAATCATAAATAAAAAAACAATCCAACCGCTACACCATTGATGGAGGAGATGTACCATCCCCAAACCATCTATAAAACCGTCTAAAAATAGACTCACCCTCAAGGGGTAGCGAACCCACAAGAGTCCTCCCCGGCCTTAGCCGAAGGCTCAAGATATCACGCCTCCCTCATCACCCTAAGGTCGCGTAATGATATCTCAATTGGAACTACGCAATGGGTAAATAACCCGACGGCCCTAACCGCCCCGGGGGACCCATTACCCGCAGCTCCTAGGATCCACAACAGAACAGATCATAACATACGCCAATCTTTCATGGCAATCTCGCTACAGAATTAGAGCACAACTATTTTTCAAAATAGCTTACATATGCCTCAAAAACTGGTTTTATATTTACACCCTTCCTACGCGATGGAACTTTAAGCCTCATGACCTCCATCCACGCAGGACTCACACAAGATCATCAACATATCATATTCAACATATACATATCTATAATAGAGTATACTCGCATGCAAGGGTAGAAATCAACATGTAAAGGCCATAGGTCACGTAACTATACAAAATCCTAAACCTCACCTCGTAGTAGTAGAGTCTGAGAGTGTGAAGGGCCAAACACTCTAAACCTCGGGCTCACCGGCACCACCAAACTCTGTGACAAGACATACAGAAGTCCAAACTTAGACTCTACATGAACCAAGTAAGACGCACGGCGTACCAAGAGATGTATGATATGGAAAATGGAATGAAGTATTCACATAGGTCACATAGCATAACATAGGATAAGCTCTCATATGAAATTATTCAATTAAAATGAAGTATTAAAGTTTAAAACATAAATTAAAGTCATATCATTAATATTTAAAATAATGCATTTTGACATTAAAATAAGGCTTGTATTTGATGAACGAAATAAATTATTAATAACAAAAAAAGAAAAGGAAGAAGAAATCGAGACTTATTTCCAATCAAAATCATCACATAATTCACGTAGCATACACAAGAATTGATGCATCTTAATTTTAGGTAGTAGCATGCTTTAATAAATTAAATCTAAGAATTTCATCATCCAAATTAATGAAAAGGAAGCAAGTGGTCACGTGGGGCTTGGGGATAATTGTACTTCCATGCACAAGCTAATGCCAACACAAAAGATCTCTGCATAAAATTTCAAGGTTGCTTTAATGTTACCCAAATCCCAATTCCAAGCAACAATTGTCACGGTTTTCAAGGCTAATCTCACGCAGCAAAAGGATCAAATTAAAATGAGGAGTTAAGTCATCACTTTTGGTGTGTCCCACATTAATTGATGGCATGTACTAACAATTAAAATCTTGGAAAGTCAATTCTAATTCAAAGAAATGGAGGAGTTGTTTCGGATAGACCCAGGTGTTCACACCACCACATTCTCAAATCAAACAATCATTACAATCCTATTACTTAGACCCACTAGCATTAAATCAAACTTTTATTAATCAATATCATTCTTTCTCACAGAAACATTTTATTAAAAAGGATCATGATGTCGGCAACAACTGAGCAACATATTGACTTTTAATTTCCAAACTTTTGTTAATATACATACCACAATCCGAAACTTACACCAGCGAAGTTTAAATAAATCCAAGCAAATCATCACGGTACCCAAGGCACACTCACGCAGCAAAATGGTTTAATTTGAGAATCATGATTTTCCCTTAACATTTCAATTCTAGTCGAAGCTACCGCCCACGTTTCCCAGCAAAAAGGCAGACACAAACAGTGCATAAATTCCAGCCTAATTAATTAGTTAATACATATACCATCAAGCTTGCTCAAATAATTCAAGATCTCATCATTCAAGTTCATACCAACAAATTTCATGCTCCAATCCAAGAATAGAAATGAAATACTCATTAAAAGAGATCCAAAGTTTACCTTGCTTTGTGAAGGAGTGAGAAATCAAGGAATATGGTCTCTTAGAATGAAAGATGGTTCAAGTCTTGATCTTCTCTTGAAATTTCTCCATGAATCTCTTGGAAGCTAACTTGTGTAGTTTGAAATGAAATGAAAAGGGGATAAAGCTATTTATATGGTGGCTAATAGTTTTAGGTCAAGATTAGGGTTTCCAAGATAAAAAGTGGGGCTAAAGGCTTGAATAGGATTTGGGCCCAAAAGTCCCAATTAAAAAGGTTTAAAGTCTAAATGGTTTCTGAAAAATATAAAATAAATTCCGTTGGACTCGAATCACCGATTCAAGTCCAATGGTGGTGTCGAAATTCGAATTCGAATTCCCGAGCCCATATTGGTCCCGAATGACCCGAACTCACCTAATTCAAGTTAGGCCCAAAACACCAAAATAGGTCCATGTTCTATTTAAATCCAATTCCAACAATTAATTTAAATTCATCCAAGTTCTATTCTCAAGTTGTCATGCAAGAATTCATATTTTACCATTTTAGGTTTTTAGTCAATTATGTCACATTTTCAATCAAAGTTGGATTTAAACACATAAAAAGGAAATTAAATCACACACGTGCATAAGATAAAGTCTCTCGTGGCGCATACCTATAGGATCTATCGGACGGGGCATCACAACCTCCCCCCCTTAGGAGAACCTGTCCTCAGGTTCGCTACTTGGAACACCTCCGGATACAACTTCCTCATCTTCTCCTCAGTCTCCCAAGTCGATTCCTCAGATTTCTGATCTCTCCACAACACTCTGACCAAGGGAATCTGCTTGTTTCTCAACACTTGTACTTTTCGATCCTGAATCTCAACTGGGTGCTTCACAATCGTCAAATCGGACTCAAGTTATACCTCTCCAACCGGTAAAACCGTCGACTCATCGGGGTAGAACTTCCGAAGCTGTGAAACGTGGAACATATTTTGAATTCCAGTCAAACTCGGCGGCATATCCAACCTATACGCCACCTCTCCAATCCTCTCTAGAATCTCAAACGGTCCAAGATATCGAGGGCTAAGCTTCCCTCCTCTACCAATACGAGAAAAGCCCTTCCTAGGAGATGCCTTCAAGAAGACACGATCTCCGACCTCAAACTCGAGGGGCCTTCTCCTCTTATCCGCATAACTCTTCTGTCTATCCTGAGCCGCTTTCATTCTCTGTTGAATCAACTTAACCTTCTCAACCATCTTCTCAATCTTAGATGAAACCTTAGCTCTCGTGAACTTACCATCCTTAGTCCATCGCCAATCCTCAATATCCCAATATAGTGGCGACCTACACTTCCTCCCATACAGTGCCTCGTAAGGGGCCATACCAATCGAAGCCTGATAACTGTTGTTGTAAGAGAACTCAACCAAGGTCAAGTGCTTATCCCATTTATCCTTAAAATCCAATGCACATGCCCTTAACATATCCTCGAGATACTTAATCAGCCGTTCTGATTGTCCATCAGTCTATGGATGTGATGCGGTGCTAAACTTAAGCTTTGTACCCAAGCACTTCTGAAGATCCTGCCAAAAACTAGCTGTAAACCGAGGATCCCGATCTGATACGATTCTAGCTGGAACTCCATGTAGTCTTACTATCTCATTACAATACAATTCAGCCAACTTAGGTACCTTATCCGTCATCCGAACCTTAAGGAAATGGGCATACTTCGTCAAACGGTCTATCACTACCCAAATCCCATCGAATCCTCTCCTAGACCTCGGCAGGCCGGACACAAAGTCCATAGTCACCTGTTCCCACTTTTACTCCGGTATCGGAAGTGGTTGGAGAGTATCTCCCAGTTTTTGATGTTCTGCCTTAACCATTTGGCATGTCAGACATCGATTCACAAAGAATGCGTTATCCCTCTTCATGCCACTCCACCAATATAACTCTTTCAAGTCCCGGTACATCTTCGTACCTCCTGGGTGAATGGAATAACCGGAGCGGTGCGCCTCCTCAAGTATTACCCTCTTGAGCTGGTTAGGCACACACACTCTTGCCTTAAACCTGAACAAACCAGAATCATCAAATCCGAACTTAGTCTGTGGATCATCTCTAGAATGAGCCACCAATCTCTGAATCTCGGGATCCGTAGACTGAGCCTCTAACAATCTCTGCTTCAAATCGGGCTGAACCGTGATGTTGGCTAATCTAGCCACTGAAACCAAAATAGTCGAACTCTGCTCAGAAAACTCAGCCACTAAACTCGAAATACTGACTTTCCTGCTCAACGCGTCGGCAACCACATTTGCCTTACCCGGATGGTAGCGAATCGTGCAATCATAGTCCTCTAAGAACTCAACCCATCTCCTCTGTCTCAAGTTAAGCTCTTTCTGCGTGAACAAGTACTGAAGACTCTTATGATCCGAGAATACCTCAAAAGTAGCACCATGGAGGTAGTGGGGCCACTTAGATAACGCAAACACGATTGCTGCAAGCTCTAGATCATGGGTGGGGTAATTCTGTTCATGCACCTTCAACTTCCTAGAGGCATAAGCTATAACCCGACCATTCTGCATCAACACACAACCCAGTCCTTCCTTAGAAGCATCTGCATAAACTGCATATCCATCAACTCCCTCGGGTAGGGTAAGAACCGGTGCTGTAGTCAACCTTTCCTTTAAAACCTGAAAGCTCCTCTCACAATTATCATCCCATTCAAACTTGGTTTCCTTCTTGGTCAGCTTAGTCAACGGGGCTGCAATCTTAGAGAAATCCATCACAAATCTCCTATAATAACCTGCCAAGCCCAGAAAACTCCGTATCTCAGAGGAATTTCTAGGCCTCTACCAATGTAGTACCGTTTCAATCTTAGAGGGGTCGACCTCAATTCCATTGCCTGAGATGATGTGACCTAGAAAAGTGACTCGATCAATCCAAAACTCGCACTTACTGAACTTAGCATACAACTTATGCTCTCTAAGTGTTTCCAACACAATCCGAAGATGCTGTGCATGCTCCTCAACCGATCTAGAATACACCAAGATGTCGTCTATAAAGATCACCACGAACTTATCAAGAAACGGTCTAAACACCCGGTGCATCATATCCATAAACACTGCAGGAGCATTCGTCAATCCAAACAGCATAACCACAAACTCAAAGTGTCCATATCACGTGTTGAATCCAGTCTTAGAGATGTCCTCCTCTCTAATCCTCAACTGATAGTAACCCTGCCTCAAATCCAATTTGGAGTACACACTCGAACCCTGTAAGCTATCAAACAACTCCTCAATATGTGGTAGTGGATACTTGTTCTTAACTGTCATCCTATTCAGCTCACGATAGTCTATACACATCCTTAACGTCCCATCTTTCTTCTTAACAAACAGGACGGGAGCACCCCACGGAGAAGTGCTCGGTCGAATGTATCCGCTGACCAGAAGCTCATCCAACTGCTTCTTCAACTCCTTCAACTCGGCAGGAGCCATTCTGTAGGGGGTCTTCGAGTAGGGCTCAGCTCCAGGATAGAGGTCCACTACAAACTCGATATCCCTGTCCGGTGGTAAAGACCCCAAACTCTCCGAAAACACATCCAGATACTCCCGTACGACCTCCGTCTCCTCAAGCTTAACCTGGTCCTTTGGTTTATTCAGAAGGTAAGCAACGAAACCTGTAGCACCATCCCGGACTAACTTACTAGCCTCAACAAAGGATATGAATGGACCTGATCCCAACCTCTCTCCCGAAAACACAATAGAACCAAAAGAAATCTTCTTCAAACGACAATCCATAACTGCACCATGTTGGTAGAGCCAATCCATCCCAAGAATCACCCTATACCTCCTCATCGGCATCTCAATCAAATCAGCAGGAAAAACCCGACCCTCAAAACTCACCGGACACTCACGAAACACTCTGTCGGTCTCCAAGCTCCCCCCAAAGGAGAGCTCACCACAAATACATGCGCAGATATCTCAGCAAGTAAAGGCAAAGAGGCAACAATATCCCGGGCAATAAAAGAATGAGTAGCCCCGGGATCAAACAATGCATGTAATGATATGCCATGAATATGTATTGTACCTTCCACTACAGCATTCTGATCGATCTCTGCTGCCTCCTCCTCACCATCCAGAGCGTAAGCATGAGCCTGAACCACTGGCCTCCTCTTGGGACAAGCATCCCTCATGTGCTCAGCCGAGCCACACCCCAAACATCTACCCAAATACCTCCAACACCTCTCCGATGGATGAAAGCCCTGACAGTGAGAGCAACGAGCCAGAGCTGGTGCCGGTAATGCTGGCGGTCCTGTAGGAGCAGCGGGACGGGGATTCTTGTTAATGAGGCCCTGTGGACGGAAAGCTGGTGTGGCAGTAGCAGAAGTATGAGTAACGGGCTTCTTGCCCGATCCAGAACCCGAACCACGCCCCGAGGAGAATGATGGGGGCCCCAATCTCGTCTCTGAGCCTCGACCTGAATAGCCCTCTTGGTAACCTCATCCCAAGTGCTAACATCGACCGCCTGAAGGGCTCTCTGAATATCCTCACGAAGCCCATGAAGAAAGTGACGGGCTCTGTGTGCATCGATATCAGTGATGTGGGTAGCATAGGGAGCAAGTCTCTCAAACTCCAGAATGTAGCCCTCAACCGATCTAGATCCCTGCTTCAGCTCAAAAAACTCCTGAACTCTGCGCTCTCGTGCACTATAAGGTATATACTTCTCACGGAACTCATGTCCGAAAGTCTCCCAAGTGAACTCCATATCACTCCTCTCAAGTCTGGATCGAACACCCTTGAGCCAGTTGGCTGCCTGTCCCTGAATGAATCGAGCAGTACAAACAACCCTATCCTGAGAACTCCCTGGGCAAATCTCCCAAATACCACTGATCTCAGCTAACCACTCCTCAGCCTTGATGTCATCTCCTCCAAACCACTTAGGAGGGTTGTCGTTCCGAAACTCCCTATACACAGCTGAGATAGTACCATCCTGACCACCAACTGGTGGTGTCTGCTGTCTCTGATTCTGCTGTAACTGATTGAGAAGTGCCTAAACAATGTTCTCCACATTCAGTGGTGGTGGCGGAGGCGGATTAGGCGCATCCGGTGAAGCCTCTCGGTCACGGCGTCTAGGAGGCATCCTGAAATTCAAAGATTCAAGCACTATTGATGCATGTGGATTAGTACGTGTGTATGTATACAAGTATTAGAAATAAACAAGTATTCAAATAAATGAGTCACATAACCACATTGTCCTATGCCGTACCAACTAGACAGACTCGACACGACACTAGAGCTCGGTTTTGCAACCTAGAGCTCTGATACCACTTAAGGATGTAACACCCTAAACGGAGAATGCCACATCCCCCGCACTAAGACCCGGACCCGATCATGAAATGGAAGTCCATACCCGAATCCGAATCAGAGCGAACGGGTGACAAACGCACACGCTATGCTAGGCTGATCTAACTCGACAAACTCAGAGTGCGGAAGCAATTCAAACATTCAAACAGGGTAGCGGAAGTATTTAAGTCAACATTCAAAACAGATGACGGGTTCAACTAGCATAGATACCTAGTCCCGAATATCAACAAGCATAACAGTGACGGGTTCAACTAGCATAGATCCCTAGTCCCGAAAATCAACATAACGTAATAATCATCAAGTGCCACAAGGGCCGAATGAGAGTGCCACGCAGGGCTACCGAATAGTAAGTACAATCTCAAGTCTACGAATCAAAGCATAAGTAAAGTGTATGAAAAGACAAATGCAAATAGAAAGACTAGACCGACGAGGTGCAACTCAAAAGACTCACTTCCGCCTAGCCACGCCAACAACCTGCCACTAAAAGTGTAAATGAGGGGTAAGTCAACTTGACCGAGTGAGGGGGCTAACGCACACCCACAATATATATATATAAAGAGCATAGCACAGAATAAAAAGGATGGACTCATGAACCGGGGATAGGTGTTACATACCCAAACATTTTGAAAGAACCTCAATAAGATATAGATATAAATTTAGAAACCATTTTCCAGAAAGACTCTATCCCGATTCATAATTCCATAACATAGCATAATCAACTGCTCGGCGAGTACGAGCTTCCCACCTTTACTCCTCAGAATCATAAATAAAAAAACAATCCAACCGCTACACCAGTAATGGAGGAGATGTACCGTCCCCAAACCATCTATAAAACCGTCTAAAAATAGACTCACCCTCAAGGGGTAGCGAACCCACAAGAGTCCTCCCCGGCCTTAGCCGAAGGCTCAAGATATCACGCCTCCCTCATCACCCTAAGGTCGCGCAATGATATCTCAATTGGAACTACGCAATGGGTAAATAACCCGACGACCCTAACCGTCCCGGGGGACCCATTACCCGCAGCTCCTAGGATCCATAACGGAACAGATCATAACATACGCCAATCTTTCATGGCAATCTCGCTACAGAATTAGAACACAACTGTTTTTCAAAATAGCTTACATATGCCTCAAAAACTGGTTTTGTATTTACACCCTTCCTACGCGATGGAACTTTAAGCCTCATGACCTCCATCCACGCAGTTCTCACACAAGATCATCAACATATCATATTCAGCACATACATATCTATAATAGAGTATACTCGCATGCAAGGGTTGAAATCAACATGTAAAGGCCATAGGTCATGTAACTATACAAAATCCTAAACCTCACCTCGTAGTATCTGAGTCTGAGAGTGTGAAGGGCCAAACACTCTAAACCTCGGGCTCACCGGCACCACCAAACTCTGTGACAAGACATACGGAAGTCCAAACTTAGACTCTACATGAACCAAGTAAGACGCACGGCGTACCAAGAGATGTATGATATGGAAAATGGAATGAAGTATTCACATAGGTCACATAGCATAACATAGGATAAGCTCTCATATGAAATTATTCAATTAAAATGAAGTATTAAAGTTTAAAACATAAATTAAAGTCATATCATTAATATTTAAAATAATGCATTTTGACATTAAAATAAGGCTTGTATTTGATGAACGAAATAAATTATTAATAACAAAAAAAGAAAAGGAAGAAGAAATCGAGACTCATTTCCAATCAAAATCATCACATAATTCACGTAGCATACACAAGAATTGATGCATCTTAATTTTAGGTAGTAGCATGCTTTAATAAATTAAATCTAAGAATTTCATCATCCAAATTAATGAAAAGGAAGCAAGTGGTCACGTGGGGCTTGGGGATAATTGTACTTCCATGCACAAGCTAATGCCAACACAAAAGATCTCTGCATAAAATTTCAAGGTTGCTTTAATGTTACCCAAATCCCAATTCCAAGCAACAATTGTCAAGGTTTTCAAGGCTAATCTCACGCAGCAAAAGGATCAAATTAAAATGAGGAGTTAAGTCATCTCTTTTGGTGTGTCCCACATTAATTGATGGCATGTACTAACAATTAAAATCTTGGAAAGTCAATTCTAATTCAAAGAAATGGAGGAGTTGTTTCGATAGACCCAGGTGTTCACACCACCAAATTCTCAAATCAAACAATCATTACAATCCTATTACTTAGACCCACTAGCATTAAATCAAACTTTTATTAATCAATATCATTCTTTCTCACAGAAACATTTTATTAAAAAGGATCATGGTGTCGGCAACAACTGAGCAACATATTGACTTTTAATTTCCAAACTTTTGTTAATATACATACCACAATCCGAAACTTACACCAGCGAAGTTTAAATAAATCTAAGCAAATCATCACGGTACCCAAGGCACACTCACGCAGCAAAATGGTTTAATTTGAGAATCATGATTTTCCCTTAACATTTCAATTCTAGTCGAAGCTACCGCCCACATTTCCCAGCAAAAAGGCAGACACAAACAGGGCATAAATTCCAGCCTAATTAATTAGTTAATACATATACCATCAAGCTTGCTCAAATAATTCAAGATCTTATCATTCAAGTTCATACCAACAAATTTCATGCTCCAATCCAAGAATAGAAATGAAATACTCATTAAAAGAGATCCAAAGTTTACCTTGCCTTGTGAAGGAGTGAGAAATCTAGGAATATGGGCTCTTAGAATGAAAGATGGTTCAAGTCTTGATCTTCTCTTGAAATTTCTCCATGAATCTCTTGGAAGCTAACTTGTGTGGTTTGAAATGAAATGAAAAGGGGATAAAGCTATTTATATGGTGACTAATAGTTTTAGGTCAAGATTAGGGTTTCCAAGATAAAAAGTGGGGCTAAAGGCTTGAATAGGATTTGGGCCCAAAAGTCCCAATTAAAAAGGTTTAAAGTCTAAATAGTTTCTGAAAAATATAAAATAAATTCCGTTGGACCCGAATCACCGATTCAAGTCCAATGGTGGTGTCGAAATTCGAATTCGAATTCCCGAGCCCATATTAGTCCCGAATGACCCGAACTCACCTAATTCAAGTTAGGCCCAAAACACACAAATAGGTCCAAGTCCTATTTAAATCCAATTCCAACAATTAATTTAAATTCATCCAAGTTCTATTCTCAAGTTGTCATGCAAGAATTCATCTTTTACCATTTTAGGTTTTTAGTCAATTATGTCACATTTTCAATCAAAGTTGGATTTAAACACATAAACAGGAAATTAAATCACACAGGTGCATAAGATAAACTCGCTCGTGGCGCATACCTGTACGATCTATCGGACGGGGCGTCACACCCGCTATCTTGTTTCGCTTATTTTCTTCTGTACAGGGTTAGGTACCGCCTAGCTAGTGGGTGCATTTTTCGTTTGTCACCCGTTCTCTGTGACTTGGTGCGTGTGCGGACTCTCCATTTCGTACACGTGTCGGGTCATAGTGCGGGGGTGTGATGCCCCACCGCTTGGGGTGTTACACGAGATCCTTTAAAGCTCATACCTAAGACTGCAGAGTTAGCCCACAAAGCATCGATGGAATCTCAAGTTTAAGGAATACTTAATCACATCAATGACTCATGAGATATTTTCTAATTTAGAAGTTTCTATTTCTGGAAATAGAAACTTCCTTTCCCATTTAGGAATCTTCTCACACGGGACACCTCAATGTACCTACATAGAATAAGTAAGCACCCCCATGTATCACACATGTATCAATCAATACACTTTGCACCCCATGAAACAAGGTGGTCCTTCTTAAGGGCACGATCATACTAGTAAGCCTCGAACGTGTCACATCGACACTCCCACTGTCTTTTGGACTCATCGTCTTGGAGTAATTTCTAATCTTGACTTATGTGATTTAGGGCTCGTTCCATGAACCACTTCTCCTAAATGGTTGAGTCCTATAAGTCATATTGATTAGGGGAGTTCTTATACACGCATAGAAAGTAAACAAATAATAAAACAAGAGCATATAAAGAAGTGTAGCCTTGGTTCGTTTATTATTCAAAGATTATCTATGATTCAAAAAAGGAAAAGCACTAAGCAGACTATTACATCGGCTTTCAGGCCACTATTCCTAATAATAGGTTGTATTAGTGTCATACTTGTGGGTAGCTCGAGTCTCATGCGTTCGTAGTGGTTTTATCTTATGTACTTTGATACTCATGGATATGTATAGGCTTTGATACTTAAATTTTTGCCTGGGATGGGCCTTGTATTCTTTTCTTATATATATATATGTGATTTGTATATGATGGATATGATATGTTGATTGCTTTCATGCTATAATTTGTATTTAATCATTTCCGTTATTATTTGTTGTTGCGCACTCTGTACTAGGGTCTAGACCGCCTAGCTTAGGAGAGAGTTTTGTTTGTCTCCCTTTCGCCATGGCTTGGTGCGTGTACGGAGTTCCCATTTCGTTACACGTGTCTGGCTATGTTGTGGAGGATGTAGTGCTCTTCGGTCGGGGTGCTACAATGTGCCACATTGTAATCATTTTAGATACTAATTAATCTTGACAAAACAGACAATGGTGAGTGTATATCACGTTCAGACCACACCGATTTGTTCAAATCCCTCAAAAGATCCAAAAAAAATTGAGTTTCTGCATTAGGCAACTCATAATAAATTTATTGATCACCCTGAACATCGAAACCGCTATGTAGTTCTTTATTTTCATCAGTTCTCATATCTTGTCTACCCACATCAATGTACATTTCAACATACCTATTTAAAGGATCCACATGTTCTTCATGACTCGTACTCGCGGGTGTATGATTTGTTATGAATAGTGCCCTAGAAAGCCGATTAGTCATAATCCGTTTTGGGACTTACCTAGTATCACAGACAATCTTTGAATAATATACGAATGATTAATATCACAGGCAAACACTTCTTTATATGCTCTTGTTTGGTATGCGTTTACTTTAGCTGTGCATGTATGAGAACTCCCCTAATCCTGATGACTTTAGGACTCTACCATTTAGGTGAAATGGTTCATGAAACGAGCCCTATTTCACATAAGTCATGATTAGTAAAATACTCCAAGCCAATGAGTCCTATAGACAACGGGAGTCTCAACCTGACTCCTCTAAGGCTTGCTTGTGGGATCACGCCCTTAAGAAGGACCACCTTATTTCATGGAGGTACAAAGTGTTTAGTTGATACAAGCGTGATACATGAGGGTGCTTGCTTTAATAAGTAAGTTCACTGAGGTGCCCCATGTGAGAAGATTCCAAAATGGAAAGGAAGTTTCTATTTCAGGAAATGGAAACTTCCAGATTAGGAAATATCTCACGAGTCATTGATGTGATTAATTGATCCTTAGACTTGAGGTTCCATGTCACTTTATAAGTTAACTCTGTAGTCTTTGGTATAAGCTTTAAAGGGTGTCGCCTTAGACAACTGATTCAAGGATTATGCTGGGGCTGTACAAGTGACTCATGAAAGTGAATGAGAATCAAGAAAGGACCTACACTTGCATATGCAAGGTGATCTCTTATTGTGTAAGTCATTCATATGCCATATGGAGTCCTTGGCCAAGGCAGTAGATCAAGACATCAAGAAAAGGGTTTCTTGGATTGAGATCAAATGGATATGAAATGCACTTAGCTTTAAGACCAGAATATTAGGGTTCTAATTATTCCCTTACCCTAGATCTTGGTTGAGAGATAGAAAGTAGGAGGATTGTATCTCACATGAATCAATGACTTAAAGGTTCTGTCGAATCCGAACATTCCAATTCAGCTAGGGGTTAAACACCTGTTGCTAGAATATGGTCATTTAATCCGTGGATTGATTAATTAATTAGTGAATTGATTAATTAGGGTCACTGCTAATTGAATTGAGAACCTAGAGGGTCACACACAACAACTTGGTTACATGAGTTAAGGCTTGAAAATGATTAAACGAGTTAATCGGGCCTAGAGGGTTCCACACGTGTGAAACCACACGTGTGGGTCACGTGAGTGGACACGTGTCATTGTGACACGTGTGCCACACGTGATTATTTAATTATATATTAAATAATTAATTTGTTAATTATTTAATAGACTTTGGTTTAATTTTGAATTAAAAAGAAAGTCTTATTTTGGAGAAAAAATAATCTAGTTAATTAATTAATTAGATAAAATAAGTTATTTATTTTAAATAAATAAAGTATAAAATTATCCAAAAATAGTTTGGATATTTTAGCTCTCTTGAAAGTTGATTTGAATTTGAATTCAAAGTCAAAGTCAAAATTACTTGATGATCAAGTAATAGGAGAGAGGGACCAAATCCTTAGTCCATAAGGACTAGGATTTTCGGCCACTCCCATCCTATATGTAGGGGAGCTCGAGCTCCCCTTAGAGCTAATCGAGAATTCTTTTGGTTCATGTGTTGAACACCATCCTTTCTCCAAGATAAACGAAACCCTAGGTTAAGCCTAAACACTAACTAGAGAACTAGCATCCTTACTAGTTAGATTGTAGCCAAGTTGGTGGACTATCTCTAGAGAGCTTCAAGTTAGAAGTTTTGAAGATTCGAGCTTTACCAAAAAGTGGGGATCAAGCAAAACGATCAGAAGGGATGATGAAACGATTCTGAACCCAATAGAAAACGAGTGAAAAAATCGAACCAAAGAAGATGGCGAAAACCGTTCGTCCATATCCTGAAGGATAAGTTTTTTCACGAGGGTTTTATGGCTGACAGATTTCTACTTTCGCAAAACTGGTTTTCGAAGGGAGTTTCAATCATGCCTTTCTCATTTCATGTTTCTTTCTTTATGTTATATTGTTAAGAACTTCCCTAACATGATTTGAATCTAGGTTGTTGTGGATTGTTATCCCTACAATGAATTCTGAAGTAGAAAGAGATTTCGTGGGACGGGTTTCCATTACCGCATGAAGCGCGTTTGAGGGCGGTTCAAAACGTGTCAAGAAAGCTACTACCCAAGTGAGTTTCTTGATCTCTACGTATTTGGATTCATGATTGCGAGTCTTAGATCCTTTTGTTGGAAAATTTTTTAAATTTCCACTGCTTTCTGATTCCTGTTTTCCAACAAGTGGTATTAGAGCCACCTCGTTAATCGTGTTTCTGATTCGTCTCAATTAAACTGAATTTGGTAGAAATTCTTAGGCTTAGATGCGAATTAGGTATTCTTGAGTTCTTTTAGAAAGCCTGAATTACGAAACTGTATTTTTTCTTGAATTTCTGAAAACTGTTTTCTTAAATCTGTTTTTGAAAAGCTGTTTTAGTTTAAATCGTAATTTTTTTATTTTGGATTGAATTGGGTTTTGGAGAAACCTGTGATACGAAAAACGAAACGCGAGACGAACACGCGGGATTGGGACGTGCCAATGTGTAGCACACCCTAACCCCACAAGCACCTCCCGCAACCGCGCGGGAGCCGCCTAGACCAACCCGCACAGGCGTCCTACAACCGCGCGGGACGTCCCGCTCCCACCGTCCCGCAACCGCGCGGGACGCCCAGGCGGAATCCTCCCCAAGCCGCGCGCGCGCACGCATGCGGCAACTGCCGCACACTGTGCGCGCTGCCGCGCGGCCGTGCTTCGTATTCCGGGGTTCCTGGCTGTTTTTCGTGTTTTCGTGTTATTCGTATTTTCGATCCTTGAAATCCCGATTTAATTTTTCTGAGAAATTTTGTTTTATTAAATTAGAATTATTTTTGAAATAATTGTTTAAATTGGGATTTTGAGAAATTTAAAACGATTAAAATTTTGGAAAATTACAAACTTTATTTTCTGAAAATATTGAAAGAATAAAAATCATTAATTTTCAGAAATTAAAGGAATTTTATTAGTTTATTGTTTTTCCGGGTTTTATTGAAAAGGCTCTTGAACAAGAATTGCATCTAAGTCGTGTTTTAAGCTATTAGAGCTTAAAGCGAGAATTTTAATTTATTGGCTAAACTTAAATTCTCGCAAGTTGCATGTTAGGTGATCATGGATTTAAACTTATGTATGGTTTTAATTTATGCACATGGATGGTTTAAATTGGGGTTGGAGCCCTATAGTTGCGTTTTTCAATTGAGGTTGGAGCCTCACTTATGTGCGTACTGTTATGTGATTTATTATGTGGCTTTCCATATTACTGTTTTTTAGGCCGGGGTATGCCCCGTGTAATTGTCTAAGGCCAATATGAAGATTGAGCCTTATTACTTTATGTCTTTTTCTTTTTATTGTAATGTGAGAGTAGAATAAGTGGTGAGGTTCTATTTTCATTTTGGAGACAATGCACCCATGGAGTAAGATGGACCACATTCAAGTAACAAGGAGACCATAAGTGAAGACCCCTCAAAATGTTAGGGAGGGGAATCTCAATTGTAAAATGTAATAGAGATAGGGCTCGTATTTTGTTACCGTTTTCCCTTATGTGATTTAAACTGTTTATGTGGCATGTATGTTAGAACTTGTGATTGTGGAGTGGCTCCCACATATCACGCACAAGATAGGTAGAACCCATGATCATCTCATGTTAGTATCATGCTAGGACCTGTTATCTGTTTATGTGCTTGTTTGAAATGCATTTAAGTTGTACTTGCATTAATCAAGACTAATAAAATTGGATAACATATATGTTGGTGAGGTCGAACCGAACAACTCTTCGGTTGATTCGAAAATTCCCATTAAATATTAAGCTCATTTCGAATAATAGGTATTTAATTCGAGATGCAAATTTTGAATTAAATTCCTAGCATTCCATCAATAGGTTTTAAGTTTAGTAAGTAAAGCTAGTTATTGTCCGCGAGTCGTGGGATAGCTAGTGGAGCTTTTTAGTTCTTAGTTACCTAATTGATCATTTTAAATGATCAATATTTCGTGGTTAATTTTGGCAAGGGCGATGTCCGCGAGTCGTGGGTCGTTCGAACTAAGTTTTTATCATGATCTTATGATTGATGGGTCTAGCTTAACGCCTAAGTAAATATGGATGTCGCACGAGTCGTGGGTCCATATTGAAAGATAGGTGATGCAAAACAATTACTAAGAGTTCTAAAGGTGTTAGAATTGGTAAGTTGTATCTACCTAGGGTTTTACTTAGAATGTCCGCGAGTCGTGGGTTCGAGGTAAAATGTTTAGGATCTTAGTACCCATTGGGAAACGCGTTCCTCTTAGATCTTTGGGAATTATAGATCTTTGAAAAACAGTGGGAGCTACATTAGATTAAAGACCTTATCTTTTGTATATCGTTATAATTCAGCATGCTCACATTTTCTCTGCTTAGCATTTAGGTTGTAGTTTTGTGTTTCTCTACAATATGAAATGCAAACCCATTCGTATCCATCCTTAAGTCAAACAAGTTGACTAAGTCCTAACTAACTCTAAAATGGCTTCAGATCCTAAAATTCATTTTAGAATCCGAAAAGAGAAATTGTTCTCTATAAGGCGAGATTTTCAATTGTGAAAATTCGACCCGGGCCAAAAGAGAAGCGATCTGAAGTGAATGGATTTCTCCAAACCACTTAAGAGCAATTGAACCACCTCATAAAAATGTTACAAGGTATAACATTATGGAATTATTCAATATTCCAAATGAGGAAACAAGTGCACACGAACAAGGTCTAAAGATCTTATTTGAAGATCTTATGGTCTCGATCATCAACTGAGAAAAGAGTTCTCAATGCACTGATTGCTTACATTGCTTCGACTATCATTCAAACCCTTTATGCTCAACTAGAATGATGCTAATGTAGCGTAGTTAATCATTTATGTTGATAATGGTTGAGAGCATCCTTAAGAAGGAACAAAAGGTTGTGATGGTTAATTCTTCTTCTAAACTCACTGAGTTAAAGGCTTGAAGGCTTAAAGAAGAAGAAACCCTTAAGAGCCCAATGGAGGGGCATGTAAGGGGTACGCCCAAAAGACACTAGAGATCAAATTGGACGTTTGCTTCTATGGTAGCAAATAAGGACTTTGAAAGGGAACTGCAAAGAGTATGAGTACTCTGAAATGTTACCTCGTTTAGCACTTCTACTAGGAATAGAATTCACTAGTCTTGAGTCAATTCTGCATAATCCGTTGTGCAAAGACTCAAGGCACTAATGTTCTGAACATACAAACGAGATAACAAAAGTAAGTGAGATGACAAAGCTTCGAATTACTTTGGAACGTTGAGATATAAAAGGATTAGCAAGTCAGACACCTTAAGATCATTCTATGAAAATGAACCTATAGAGTTGACTTTCTGTAAATCCTGTCTTGTGGGAAGCGTTCCTGAATCCCGTTTATAAGAAATGTGGAACATTCCAAAATTATAGTGGATTTCGATCCATGCTAATGAGTGTTAGATGCTTAAATGTAAACACTAGATACAATCGTCAGTTTAATCATTATGAATGAATATACTTGTTGAAGTACAAATTCGAAACTTATATGAAATTCTTAGAATTTCAAATGGAGGTTAGGAATCGAAGTAGTCATAAGTTATAGGTAAATCGATATGATCAAGATAGCCAATATCTTAGCAACTAATTCCTTAATCATCTTAGAGATAATAGGATTATCTCTCAGTAAACTAATTCGAGAACACCTTAGTGTTTCCGAATGAGGGAATGAAACCTAATGGGATATGGTCCATTCCATAGCAAGCTTTACTGACTTATAATCATTCTAGGAATAAACTCCCAGAACATGCAGTTAGAGTTTTTGAATATAGTACCTTCCAAATCCAGTCCTTTAGTTGCACTATGCAATGTGGCATACTAAATTCCCTAATTATTCTTATCCAAGAATTTAATGGAATCCTCTTAAGTGAAGAGGATAGTGGGAGATAAGCTTGAAATGAGTTCAAGCTTATACAATGATATTGGATATCGTTTCTGCGATTCCCTTAGACAAAGGTTGTTTGTCTCAAGGAATGTATCTTTCTTAAGGAATTGTTCCTATAGAAGAAGAAAGGCAAGCAAGCAGACCTCAAAGAAATTTGAGAATTAATATCCACGCCACATATAGAAGAAACGAGCCCATCTGATAAAACTTAGCCAAATTTTAGAGTATGTACACGTGTGAAACCCTTCTCTTAAGACGTGTTTAGAACGTGTTCCTAGATGTCCAAGGAATTACTTGAAGAGGAGACACTGTCAGATTTGGAATCTGAGTAGTGTAAGCAAGCCTTGAAATCCAATATGGATTCCATATACTCAAACCAAGTTTTGACCTTGGTTGATCCACCTGATAGGATCAAGCTCGTGGAGCTTCGAGTGAATGAAAGCATTACAACCTTCTTGACGGTTGAAATGCAAAAGTCCCTTGGATTGTGTTTACCACATCCTCATATTCTGACTATGAGATATGATAAAGGAATATGAGAACTACCTTGTTCAATATGAGATTAAAAGAGACTGAAATAAGGTATTTCTATAAATCTCATATTCAGTGGGAGTATGCATAAGGTATGCAAATCCATAAAGTCAATCTGTGGATTGATAAAGGCTTCTAGGAGTTAGACAATTCGATTCCATAGGATAGTCAAATCGTTTGACACAGATGGAAGTCAAATAAGTCTCAAAAGTGTACATATGAAAGTTAGTGATGTAAGAGTCAATTTTTGGTTCTTTAGAAGACGACACCATTCTCATTAGGAATGTCAAGGATGACGTGAAAGTTACCCATTCTTGTTTAAGAAACAATTTGACATGAAAGATCTTAGTGATTATCCTAAATTCTCGATATTCGGATCTACAGAAGATAGATCTAAGAGCATAAATGGATTATCACAAAATGAGTACATAACCACCGTACTAAAAGGAGTTTAGTATGGACAATGGAACATCTCTTTTGAAGAATATGTGTCCTAAGATAACTTTAAGAAAGTTAGAATGTCCAAAATCCCTTTAAGTGAAAGGGTGCATAATGTATGAAATGTCATGTACTACACTTGATATGGCGCAACACTAAGCGTAGTGGGTTGAATATAATATGACCTCAGAGAAGGTCATTAGATTTCTGTAAAGGATGTCCTCAGAGTACTTGAGAAGAAATGAGGATATGTATTAGTTTACAGAGCCCAAAAGATCTTGTTGTTAGAAGGATATTTGATGTAACCGTTCATCAAACATAGATGATTATGAAATCATTGAAAGGATACAACTTCTACCAGAATGGTAATGCAATGTGTTGGAAAAGGGTTCCAAGGATGGACATTGCAAAACTCGACTATCGTAGTTGAGAACTTAGTCATATTATATAACGCTAAGTTAAGTGTTTGGGTAAGAAACTCCATCTAACTTGTTAGATGAAGTTCCTAGCATGAAACAACTCCTTTATCATATTGTATGATAAAATGGATGGTTGCTCAAGTAAGAGAACCAAGACCTCACCAAGAGACTGAACACGTGATTACGAATCACTTTTTAAGGAAAAGGTGTTTCCTAAGAGATATGTAAACAAGAGGGTCACATCAGCAGAGAATATGGCAGATCCACTTTTGAAACGCCCAAAGTCAATAGGCTCTCAAAGTGCATCTTGAGAAGATGGGACTAAGAGTACCTAAATGGCTTTTACGGGCAAGTGGGAGATTGTTAGGAATAGTGCCCTAGAAAGCCGATTAGTCATAATCCGTTTTGGGACTTACCTAGTATCACAGACAATCTTTGAATAATATACGAATGATTAATATCACAGGGAAACACTTCTTTATATGCTCTTGTTTGGTATGCGTTTACTTTAGCTGTGCATGTATGAGAACTCCCCTAATCTTGATGACATTAGGACTCTACCATTTAGGTGAAATGGTTCATGAAACGAGCCCTATTTCACATAAGTCATGATTAGTAAAATACTCCAAGCCGATGAGTCCTATAGACAGTGGGAGTGTTAACCTGACTCCTCTAAGGCTTGGTTGTGGGATCACGCCCTTAAGAAGGACCACCTTGTTTCATAGAGGTGCAAATTGTATAGTTGATACGTGCGTGATACATGAGGGTGCTTGCTGTAATAAGTAAGTTCACTGAGGTGCCCCGTGTGAGAAGATTCCTAAATGGGAAAAGAAGTTTCTATTTCAGGAAATGGAAACTTCCAGATTAGGAAATATCTCACGAGTCATTGATGTGATTAATTGATCCTTAAACTTGAGGTTCCATGTCACTTTATGAGTTAACTCTGTAGTCTTTGGTATAAGCTTTAAAGGGTGTCGCCTTAGACAACTGATTCAAGGCTTATGCTGGGGCTGCACAAGTGACTCATGAAAGTGAATGAGAATCAAGAAAGGACCTACACTTGCATATGCAAGGTGATCTCTTATTGTGTAAGTCATTCATATGCCATATGGAGTCCTTGACCAAGGCAGTAGATCAAGAAATCAAGAAAAGGGTTTCTTGGATTGAGATCAAATGGATATGAAATGCACTTAGCTTTAAGACCAGATTATTAGGGTTCTAATTATTCCCTTACCCTAGATCTTGGTTGAGAGATAGAAAGTAGGAGGATTGTATCTCACATGAATCAATGACTTAAAGGTTCTGTCGAATCCGAACATTCCAATTCAGCTAGGGGTTAAACACCTGTTGCTAGAATATGGTCATTTAATCCGTGGATTGATTAATTAATTAGTGAATTGATTAATTAGGGTCACTGCTAATTGAATTGAGAACCTAGAGGGTCACACACAACAACTTGGTTACATGAGTTAAGGCTTGAAAATGATTAAACGAGTTAATCGGGCCTAGAGGGTTCCACACGTGTGAAACCACATGTGTGGGTCACGTGAGTGGACACGTGTCATTGTGACACGTGTGCCACACGTGATTATTTAATTATATATTAAATAATTAATTTGTTAATTATTTAATAGACTTTGGTTTAATTTTGAATTAAAAAGAAAGTCTTATTTTGGAGAAAAAATAATCTAGTTAATTAATTAATTAGATAAAATAAGTTATTTATTTTAAATAAATAAAGTATAAAATTATCCAAAAATAGTTTGGATATTTTAGCTCTCTTGAAAGTTGATTTGAATTTGAATTCAAAGTCAAAGTCAAAATTACTTGATGATCAAGTAATAGGAGAGAGGGACCAAATCCTTAGTCCATAAGGACTAGGATTTTCGGCCACTCCCATCCTATATATAGGGGAGCTCGAGCTCCCCTTAGAGCTAATCGAGAATTCTTTTGGTTCATGTGTTGAACACCATCCTTTCTCCAAGATAAACGAAACCCTAGGTTAAGCCTAAACACTAACTAGAGAACTAGCATCCTTACTAGTTAGATTGTAGCCAAGTTGGTGGACTATCTCTAGAGAGCTTCAAGTTAGAAGTTTTGAAGATTCGAGCTTTACCAAAAAGTGGGGATCAAGCAAAACGATCAGAAGGGATGATGAAACGATTCTGAACCCAATAGAAAACGAGTGAAAAAATCAAACCAAAGAAGATGGCGAAAACCGTTCGTCCATATCCTGAAGGATGAGTTTTTTCACGAGGGTTTTATGGCTGACAGATTTCTACTTTCGCAAAACTGGTTTTCGAAGGGAGTTTCAATCATACCTTTCTCGTTTCATGTTTCTTTCTTTATGTTATATTGTTAAGAACTTCCCTAACATGATTTGAATCTAGGTTGGTGTGGATTGTTATCCCTACAATGGATTCTGAAGTAGAAAGAGATTTCGTGGGACGGGTTTCCATTACCGCATGAAGCGCGTTTGAGGGCGGCTCAAAACGTGTCAAGAAAGCTACTACCCAAGTGAGTTTCTTGATCTCTACGAATTTGGATTCACGATTGAGAGTCTTAGATCCTTTTGTTGGAAAAATTTTAAATTTTCGCTGCTTTCTGATTCCTGTTTTCCAACATGATTAATATTTGGTGCAGTCTCTTTTCTAGGAGCTACCTTCCCATGATCGGTCTAATACCAATAATTTTCTTCGAACCCATTTGAATATAAATATCATGTAACGGTAGTAGGTGATAAGAAGTCCCATTTCTTTAAGCATTTAATACATGGACATCGAATAACACCTTCTGTTCTAAATGCTTCTAACCCCTTAACATATTCTATAAATGATTCAACCCCTTCTATAAATTCTAGTTTTAGGCCATGAGTTTGGTAAGTCCTATACTATACATCAATCTCATATGTGAAGGAATATTATCCATCTACATATCAAAGGATAGAAGTTATGTTATAATATTATCCGTCATCGTTCATGATTTTTTTCCTCCAAAATTTAATGCATTTATTTTCTCATAACCAAATCAATAAAACTTAATCACAAAGACATGAAAAAGTGGATTTACTTCACTATGGTATAAAATTCTCACAGCCAATCCAAAATAAGCAAGCTTCATTTGTCCACTAATTTTTTAAAATCTCAATATTTTTGCAACAACACTTAATATAAACGCAACAATAGGCAATTTTGCAGATATCAACATATTTGATTAAATTTCAACATAATTGTACTCACCTTTATATGATACAACTCCAAATCTAACTAAAAACAAAGTTCAATCCAACGTTAAGCTTTGAATTAGATCCTGCAAAACAGTAGAAGAAGAAAAAAGACTACTTTTAGTCACCTTAGTGTTCCAATTATTCTAAATTGAACTACATGGAAGCAATAAGAAACATAATATCACTACAAGAAAAATAACTTGTTACTACAAATTTTTTTACTACGATCATTTGATTATAGTAAAGGGTCATCATTTACTACAACCTACTGTCCGTAGTAAAAACTAATAAATATGACATATATTTGCTACGAAAGCAATACCGTAGTAAATAGTATCTTAAAACTATTTCATCTTTTTCTTATGAAATTTAATTATAATCCTTTTTTTTTTAATTTAATAATATTTTAAAATAATTTCCTATAAATGTTTGACATCAGTTTTTTTCACTTTCATCTTTTTCTTATGAAATTTAATAATATTATTTTTTTCAATTTAATAATATTTTTAAATAATTTCATATAAATGTTTGATATCAATTTTTTTCACTTTTCACCAATTATTTTACTTCGTACAGAAATTAAGATAATACTACTTTTTAGATCTCAAAATAAAAAATAATTATAAATATTTTTTCATACAACAAGCAACAAAAAAAAAAATATATATTATATATATATATATATATATGTATATATATTTGCATATTATTATATATACATACGCACACTACCTCCCCACAATAGAAAATGATGTCTTATATTAAAAAAATAGTGTCTTAAAAATATTTTTGTAGCAGTTTTAATTCTAAAACTTATAGAACCCTAACACCCTTTTTCCTCCGCCCTCAAAGTTCAGCTGCTCTAGAGTCACCACCATCATCTAGGTTCCGCTCTAGAGACACGCCGCCATCGTCCACCACAAACTCCCTACACTAGCATCACGCCACCACAACCCACTACAAACTCACTGGGCCAGCGCCACTACCATCCTATCTAGCATCGACAACCCGCGACGATGTAGCCCACTATCTCTCAACGCCACCATACAATGAACCACTGCCCTCCCATCTTCCCGCTGTGCCCATCCCGTAGCTCCAGGTATGTTAATTTAACTTAATTTGCTTATTTAATTTGATTTTGTGCTTGTCAATTGGACATAGCTAATCTTTTGTTTTATATTTTACAGGTATGAAGGAGTTAATTTTAAAGGGGTTTGTGAAAATTTTACATCGAATAGGACTGATTTTCATTTTCTGATATTATCTCACTGAATTTTCAGCTTATGTGATATAAAATTGAATGTTGTTTTCTAAATTTCAGCTTGTGTTCATAGATTATGGGTTTTGACGTTTTTACTGCCGAATTTATTTGAAGGAGATGTGTTGATTTGTAAGTCAAGCGGCTAATTATACAATTATAAATATGGTATTATTGTAATTGTAAGCTTTGTTAAATTTCAGTTGTTTTAAAAGAAGATGTGGTTATAGTTGCAAGAGAACTCCTTAGGTGAAATAGTACTTTTTCTTTTGAACGTGAAATTGTTTAGATTAATATTTAGTAATGTTTTTGACAGTAGCATGAAGTTCAACAAGCAATAGAGAGAAGAAAATTTGAAATTGGAAATAACTAATGTGAATAGAGTATGTCTTTGGCTCCAGAAGAATCTACTGAATCTTGGGGAAGATACCAGGTTCTTTTAGTTCATAAGTGCCAATTGGTCTAATAATCATCTTTCTTCTTCACGAGGCGTTTCTTAGTTTGTAGATTTGTCATAATATCCCACAGGCCATTGCAAGTATTGACATTTATCATGAGAATGCTTGCTTGTGATGGTCTATGGGATGTTATGAATAATTGACGAACTGTTCTATATGTACCACCCGCGACGATTGGCACCACATCCCCCGCACTATAAGTCTAATCCACATATGAAATGGGTAGTCCATACATGAACCGGACTCATAGCGAACGGGTGACAAATAAAACATCTCCCTAGCTAGGCGGAATCTAACTCTGTACCAATTAAATCTCAATGCCAAAACATGGTGTAGAAGCAATAACTAAGCATGAATATCAAAATGGCCATAAGCCTAACAATTCCATAACATAATTAATTCCATCATGCATTTTGACAACGGGTTCAACTAACATGCAACCTGTCCCGAATCAAGAATCAATAATCAATAATTGGCACACAGGCCCCAATATACATAATGTGATACAATTAAATCATAAAAAGAAGGAATATGACTCTAGTGGACAAGTGACTTGAAGAAAGCTAAGACACGACTCCCGCCTAGCAAAACCTACAAGAACCTGAAAGAGTGGGGAAAGAGGGGTCAATCTCTAGAAGACTAAGTGAGCAGGAGCGACATATATATAAACAAGCACAAGCAAGCTATAAATCCCGAGCAAGGTTTTATGGAAGTTAGTTCCTTTAAAGAGATATAAAACAATTATCAATGCTCGGATTTTACAACTATATCAGTTTATAAATACTTTCAAATCAGTAGGGTGATCAGTGGCTCGGCGAGTGACCGTGCACAATCTCCATCCTTACTCCGACAGTGTACAATCCTTGGTAATATTTATAAAATGCGATCATGCAACCAATGATAAATTCAGTCAGTCATTCATTAAGTTCATTAATAAACAGGAGCAATACAGTCCAACCTCCTTCCTCAGGGTGATGGTCAGGCCTGCAGACCCAAACCATGGAATTCTTTCTCCCCGCCAGGGGTAACCCAGTCGCGGGAGACAATCAATGCAGTATGAGACGGGGGATCACAACTCCTACCCGCTTCTTCGATGGTATGGGAACCACCGGCTCAAGAATACTCCGCCTTCTCGTCTCCTAAGTCGCGCAGAGGTATTCCCAATGGGTACTACGTGCAAGGGTTCTTTCCGTCGGCCCAATGTCAATCAGGTCGCCAATCCCATGTTTCCCCTCGGCCCACAATACAGTACAGTGCAGTGCAGTTCTCGCCAAAATAATGGGGAATCAGTAATTCATTTCAGTTCAGTACTTTAAACATTTACTCGATGATTCTCCCTTGAAAAAAATATAAATATACAATAAGGTTTTCGGACAAAATATTTCACATACAGGTTGTAGGGTCATAATTGTAACTAGAACGAAAACACCCTCACCTAGAAGATGACGATACAAGGATATAAGCTAGGCCGGGTGCCTATGGATCACAATATCTCCGCCCTGGAGATGAACTGTACAAGAGAAAGAAGGGATGTGTACTCGTGAGAAATGACTCAATATGAAATGATGTAGGATGCATGGAAATGCTCATGAATGGTGTAGCGTGTCATGAGATGATTCAATATGGAATAAAACATATGCATGTCATGAAAGGGTGTGATCATGTTCATATGCTCAATTAATACCATTTAGACACATAAATGATTTAATCATTCAATTAGGCATGTATACAATGCATATAAGTCACATAAGAGGTCGAGGACGTGAAAGGAAAGTGATAAAACGGGTTTTGGCAAAGTTTAGCAAGAATTAGGAAAAGTTGACAATTTTCGAAAGTGAACAAGCTGTAGGAAAAGGGGAATATCTTGAGTTGTAGGAATTGGAATTAAGTTTTTCTTATTGGTATGAAACTAGACACATAGAGCTTTCCAAGGATATATGGCACGAATCATGGTCCAAAATGAGAGGTGAAATTGGCGTAGGCTCGAAGTTGGATGAATGCAGATTTTGAGGAAGTGGTGACACCAAAAAGAATTGATAATATCTCACAAATGGGAAACGATATTGAGATGATTTCAATTGGAGAATATTTTAGACTTCAAGAGGTTTCCGTGGGTTCAAAAATCAGGTCAATCGAAGTTCGTTTGAGTGGTAAACGGAACAAAACATACTCAGTCAGAAAACAGAGGAGGATCCATAGCCGTGGGTCAAAAATCCACGCCCGTGGGAAGACCTCCAGGTCTCTGGACACAAATCCACGGCCGTGGGAGAAAATCCACGCCCGTGGATCCCTTCTCCAGCAGAAAACCGAATGAAAAATAGGGCAAGGCACTCGGGGCTTCCTCCCAAAGCTCAAATACAACCAAAACTCTACCCAAATCACTTAAAACATGCAATATATCATGTACGAGTATCAAATACAAGTTTAGAACAACTTAAAACATATTAATCCACAACAAAACACACACACACATATATATATATACACACATCAACATACACATATATACATACACATTCTTGCTCCAAGGATTCAAACAATCAAACATAAAACTCATGGATTCAAGTATTAAAGCATCAAACACATACAAAATCATGCTTTGAACACCAAAGAATTCAAACCCTAACTTACTAAACATATATACACAAACCTACAATATACCTTGGAAGAAAGGAGGAGGAGAAGAAGATGATGAAAGCTTCAATTGTTGTCTTGAATGGAGAAGAATGGAGCTTGAATCCCTTGCCTTTCTTGCTTGATGATGGATCGATTGAAGGGAAGATGAAAAAGGGGGTTAGGAGCTCTATGTTTTGAGAGAAAATGAAGAGAGAAAGAATGAAGAAGAAGAAGGGGGGGGGGTGTAAATATCGTGTAAAGATGGGGAGAAAAGGAGGGAAATTGCACTTTGGGCCCTTCAGAATTTAAGTGATTCAATTAGGGCCCCAAGGTTTGGTAGGTGATCAATTGGGGCCCAATTTAAAGTTTGATTAAATCCAAGGATTTCATTTAAGACCAAATATGTACATATTCAAACAAAACATCAATTATCAAGTATACAAGTAATATATGAATTTAAATAACATAGTCAAAGATCACATAAATCATATAGATCACGTAATGACAATTAATTCAAGAACATCCATGTAGCACTTAAAGCACATAAAAGTGACATAGTAGCAATTAGTTCACGAAATTATTAAGTTAAACAGGCACTTAGCAAATAAAACATAATTAAAATCACATAACACTCGGTCTAATCCCACTCGTGACGTCATACTTGACTTGCCGAGAAATCGGGGCGTTATTACCTCTCCCCCTTACGAGGACCTGGTCCCCAGGTCCACTGCCTCGGGTCAAACTTCTAAGCAACTTTCCCGTGTTCATCCCACGCAGGTTAGCAACTCCCCGTCAGGAATTAGTTCGCAAAAGGTCTTCAAACAACAAGGGGTCTTCAATTGTCGTTAAGTCACGACCCTTAACTCCCCGAAACCTAAGCACTCGAAAGTCTAAACAGGTATCAAGCAATGAAAGAATGCCGTCTTTCAAACAACAAGGAGAGAATCCCGTCCCTCACAAGCAACAACGAGAGAACCCCGTCTCTCAAACAACAACGAGAGAACCCCGTCTCTCAACAAACAACACAACAACCCAAGAAAAAGGTAAATAAGCAAGCACGTATATACCACATAAGGGACAGGTAAGAAACATTAAGTAAATCAAGTATCGGTCATACAAGAGTAGTTAATACAACAAACAATCAAAGCATACATAGTATCACGAAATTATTCAAATTAAATTTGCATGTATGCATATGTCATGAATGTTCGATGTACAGTTCACCGAAGAATTAAAATTGATGATGATGATCTCGTTGCTTGTGTGAAAGCTTTATCCTATGATTAAGTTATTCCTAGGCTTCTTCTTATACCCTTGACATATGCCCGGTCCTTAATTAATTCCATCTTCTGAATAACTCGATTCTTAATCACTTCTCTCAAGTTTGGAGGGTGCTCTCGACTATAATCCAATTAACCAACTTTTCCTAATGAGTTATATTTGACGAACTCAGATGCTCGGGTTAACCCACCATTAGCTCGGATTATGATTTTCAATCCTAGAGTTATCTCCAGCTCATCACAAAAGAATAATTGATGAACCGGTAATTTCCTTCATGCACGTTGCATCTCACTTCTTAACTACTTGAGATATCAATCCCTTCCACTGTGCCCCCAAAACTCTTATCAACTTGACTTTAAATTTCATCAATTTCTAAGATATTCCAACTTACTCCGTATTGTTTTCATCAACTACGATTACTTACTAATCCTTGCACCTTTGTTGTTCCCACTTGAAGTAATTTCCTTGATATAACCTAGAATTTAAATTTATTCCTTGGTCGTGCTCTCCCTCTTAAGAAATTGCTCCACCTTTGTTTGTTATCTTGATTTACTACTCCTTTATCCGAACTCTTCGACTTCTCCAAGAATCATCTTACTAGGAATGAATGGTCTTAACTATACGATGTTCTCGGTGTTCTTTTCCCCATTCGCTTGAGGTGATTAGTTAGGATAGTAATTACATTCCTTCCAACCCCAACTTCGATTCAATTTTCAGACTTCACACAAAGTCTTCCAATATATCCTCGTCTACTATGCATCCCAAGTCTCATCTCTCGACCTGACTCAACTTGTTTAATATAGCACGCGGAACATGAGATGAAGAGGACTTCCTATCAAGCAAACATCAAGCTATGCATGCCGAGTAAGAATGCTCGATGCAAGTAGCACATTTTCAACACTTAAAGTATGCATCACATTTAAATAATTATTTCAATTAAGCAAAATATAAGAAAATTAAATAATTTAACATAGCGAATGATGCACGTGCTATGAATGCAAGTACCTTTCACCGTAGAAATAACTTTAATTCGATAACTTATCCTTTGCTCTTGAATTTGTTGATCTTCATTCATTTAACCACGGTCTTTCGAATTTCCTTAACTCTCTTATACCAGGTAGTGCGTTCCCACGGTCCGAGTTGTTATTTGAACCCGATTTCTATATCCACAAAACCGGTCTCTTGATTCTCTTCCAATTTTGATTCCAATTTGTTAAAGTCTTTTCCATGTCCGAAATTTATTGATTCTTGAATCCAAATTCTTCTTGATCAAAGTCCCCTTGACTTATCTCTTGTGGATTCAAATTGGTTGAATGGTTCGTCGTCCAATTATTTATACTTGAGCACATAATTTCCTTCCAAAAGCTCTTTGCCTTTCTTTATCGTTTCCCTTTGTTGCTCTATATCTTCTATGGGGTTATATTCACAGCATTTGATTATTTCCCTGTAACTCTTCCTAATTCGAATTTGTTGTTCAGTTCCAATTCTTCTTTACCCGTATTTCTCGATCCTCTAATTTCTTCCCAAATCCAAATCTGAAATTATCCAAATCTCCCCCCTGTAGTGGTTACCTTGAGAAGAGCCTTCTTATTCCATTCATGGTGAGTCTATAAGGTGAATAATCCGTCTTTTACAATTACATAATCTTATTTCAATCGTTCCGCTCCAAATACCACTTGAATGCCACTCAAGTGTCTTGACTTCCCATAGGTTTATGTTGAATTTCTAGTTGCCCGGTTCCTCTACTCGTTGTCTTCATGAATTCTAAATTGATCGGTCTTCTTAACTCCTTCAAATTAATCCAAACTTTATTTGACAAATCAAAGTATCCCGACTCATCTCTTTCTTCTTCATCTCTTAGTTCAACCTTGAAGGACTTTACCCCGAGCTCAACTTCCAATCTTAACTTTGACTCTGTCCTTCTTGATTTAGCCCTTCAACTCCAATTGTGTGATTCCCTAACTTGCTATACATTAAAGCCTTGAATTTTGATGTCGTCAAGGTTTCCTTCACTTCTCATTCGAATTACAAGATCCTCTTGATCCCGGTTGATTAACCCCTTTTGTGGCATAGAAGAATGTGTTTATTTTGGGGCATAACCATTACATATCCCTAGCATTTTCATGTCCCAACCAATTCTTCACGTATGGTTTGAGTCCCAACTCGAACATGAACTCCCCAACCTACATCTTTGTTATAAGGATCTCCAAATACCCGAATTCCTCTAAGTCTCCGAAGCTTTCTTCAGGTAACCCGTATCCAAAAGAAGAGCTCCTGACAAGTTGCTTTGAGTTCGAAAATTGGCCGTGGTTTGAAATTGCAATAATAACCTACAATTCACAACTCAACTCGAATATAAATGTATGCAGGTTAGTAAGTGTATATGACACATAACTAGCATCAAAAGCACGTATTAATGCAAAATGCAACATATAAATCAGCAAAATTTAAATTTTCATCAAATAATTCATCAAATTTCCAGTAATACATGATCATGATCAATGCGGTGCGCATGTTGACACGTTGTTCCTAAGCCGTTCGACCTATACTTGACGCGACACAATGCTAGCGACCCCGGTTTTCCAACCGGGCTCTGATACCATCTTAGAATGTAGCACCCGCGACGATAGGCACCACATCCCCCGCACTATAAGTCTAGTACACATATGAAATGGGTAGTCCATACATGAACCGGACTCATAGCGAACGGGTGACAAATAAAACATCTCTCTAGCTAGGCGGAATCTAACCCTGTACCAATTAAATCTCAATGCCAAAACATGGTGTAGAAGCAATAACTAAGCATGAATATCAAAATGGCCATAAGCCTAACAATTCCATAACATAATTAATTCCATCATGCATTTTGACAACGGGTTCAACTAACATGCAACCTGTCCCGAATCAAGAATCAATAATCAATAATTGGCACACAGGCCCCAATATACATAATGTGATACAATTAAATTCTAAAAAGAAGGAATGTGACTCTAGTGTACAAGTGAATTGAAGAAAGCTAAGACTCAACTCTCGCCTAGCAAAATCTGCAAGAACCTGGAAGAGTTCGGAAAGAGGGGTCAATCTCTAGAAGACTGAGTGAGCAGGAGTGATACATATATATAAACAAGCACAAGAAAGCCATACATCCCGAGCAAGGTTTTATGGAAGTTAGTTCCTTTAAAGTGGTATAAAATAGTTATCAATGCTCGGATTTTACAACTATATCAGTTTATAAATATTTTCAAATCTGTAAGGTGATCAGTGGCTCGGCGAGTGAGCGTGCACAATCTCCATGCTCACTCCGCAGTGTACAATCCTTGGTAATATTTATAAAACGCGATCATGTAACCAATGATAAATTCAGTCAGTCATTCATTAAGTTCATTAATAAACAGGAGCAATACAGTCCAACCTCCTTCCTCAGGGTGATGGTCAGGCCTGCAGACCCGAACCATCCAATTCTTTCTCCCCGCCAGGGGTAGCCCAGTCGCGGGAGACAATCAATGCAGTATGAGACGGGGGATCATGACTCATACCCACTCCTTCGATGGTATGGGAACCACCGGCTCAGTAATACTCCGCCTTCCCGTCTCCTAGGTCGTGCAGAGGTATTCCCAATGGGTACCACGTGTAAGGGTTCTTTCTATCGGCCCAATGCCGATCCGGTCGCCATTCCCACAGTGCAGTGCAGTTCCCGCCAAAATAATGGGGAATCAGTAATTCATTTCGGTTCAGTGGAAACAGTTCAATACTTTAAACATTTACTCGATGATTCTCCCTTGAAAACAATATAAATATACAATAAGGTTTTCGGACAAAATATTTCACATACAGGTTGTAGGGTCATATATGTAACTAGAACGAAAACACCCTCACCTGGAAGATGACGATACAAGGACATGAGCTAGGCCAGGTGCCTATGGATCACGATATCTCCACCCTTGAGATGAACTGTAAAAGAGAAAGAATCGATGTGTAGTCGTGAGAAATGACTCAATATGAAATCAAGTAGGATGCATGGCAATGCTCATTAATGGTGTAACGTGTCATGAGATGATTCAATATGGAATAAAGCATATGCATTTTATGAAAGGGTGTGATCATGTTCATATGCTCAATTAATAGGCATGTATACAATGCATAAAAGTCACATAAGAGGTCGAGGACATGAAAGGAAAGTGATAAAATGGGTTTTGGCAAAGTTTAGCAAGAATTAGGAAAAGTTGACAATTTTCGAAAGTGAACAAGCTGTAGGAAAAGGGGAATATCTTAAGTTCTAGGAATTGGAATTAAGTTTTTCTTGTTGGTATAAAACTAGACACATAGAGCTTTCGAAGGATATATGGCACGAATCATGGTTCAAAACGAGAGGTGAAATTTGCGTAGGCCCGAAGTTGGATGAATGCAGATTTTTGATGAAGTGGTGACACCAAAAAGAATTGGTAATATCTCACGAATGGAAAACGATATTGAGATGATTTCATTTGGAGAATATTCTAGTCTTCAAGAGGTTTCCGTGAGCTCAAAAATCAGGTCAATCGGAGTTCGTTTGAGGGGTAAACGGAACAAAACAAACTCATGCAGAAAACAGAGGAGGATCCAGGGCCGTGGGTAAAAAATCCACCCCCGTGGGAAGACCTCCAAGTCTCTGGACACAAATCCATGGCCGTGGGAGAAAATCCACGCCCGTGGATCCCTTCTCAGTAGCAAACCGAATGAAAAATAGGGCAAGGCACTCGGGGCTTCCTCCCAAAGCTCAAACACAACCAAAACTCAACCCAAATCACTTAAAACATGCAATATATCATGTAGGAGCATCAAATACAAGTTTAGAACAACTTAAAACACATTAATCCACAACAAAACACACACATATATATATATACACACACATCAACATACATATATATACATACACATTCTAGCTCCAAGGATTCAAACAATCAGACATAAAACTCATGGAGTTAAGTATTAAAGCATCAAACATATGCAAAATCATCCTTTCAACACCAAAGAATTCAAACCCTAACTTGCTAAACATATATACACAAACCCACAATATGTCTTGGAAGAAAGGACGAGGTGAAGAAGATGATGAAAGCTTTAGTTCTTGTCTTGAATGGAGAAGAATGGAGCTTGAATCCCTTACCTTTCTTGCTTGATGATGGATCGATTGAAGGGAAGATGAAAAAGGGGGTTTGGAGCTTTCTGTTTTGAGAGAAAATGAGGAGAGAAAGAATGAAGAAGAAGGGTGTGTGTGTGTGTGTATATCGTGTAAAGATGGGGAGAAAAGGAGGGAAATCGCACTTTGGCCCCTTGAGAATTTAAGTGATTCAATTAGGGCCCCAAGGTTTGGTAGGTTATCAATTGGGGCCCAATTTAAAGTTCAATTGAATGCAAGGATTTCATATAAGACCAAATACAAACATAGTCAAACAAAAGATCAATTATCAAGTATACAAGTAATCTATGAATTTAAATAACATAGTCAAAGATCACATAAATCATATAGATCACGTAATGACAATTAATTTAAGAACATCCATGTAGCACTTAAAGCACATAAAAGTCACATAGTAGCAATTAGTTCAAGAAATTATTAAGTTAAACAGCCACTTAGCAAATAAAACATAATTAAAATCACATAACACTCGGTCTAATCCCACTTGTGGCGTTATACCTGACTTGCCGAGAAATCGGGGTGTTACACTATATATATGGATTCCTCTCCAAGATAGACGCCAATGGTTAGATTTATGGTATGTTCTTTTTCAATATATTTTTGTGTTTTCTCTTCGAGTTATATGGTATATGTTCAAGAGACGAAGTTTTTCCGAACATGTAGATCAAGAATACACCAAGAAACACTATTCATGTTTTTGTTCCATTTTTTAATTGGTTCACATACAGTTAATATTGGTATTAGATTGATTCCTTTTGTTTGTCGTTTTGGTCTATTAATTCTATTTTATTTGTATGAATTTGTAGTTGAGAGTTCTGCGATTTTCTGCGAGTTGGGTTGAACATTTGAGAAATTATTTTCTGAGGGTTAATTATTAGTTTGTTACTACATAATTATTAGTTTCGTGTTTTGTCCTTTTACTGGGTTTCTAATTTCTAAAATTTTTATATGTTATTATTGGATATTTGTATATTCATATATCCAGGTTGCTATAATTTATGGTGTATTTATAATATCAAGTTTTTCACTATTTTTAAGGGAGAGGCTAAATTAATATTTATTAGAATTTAGTTGTTCCAAGCATAGCTAGTTTTTCAAGAAATTAGGGAGAGTCTTGATTCAAAAAATAGTTCTAATATTGATGCATTAGATGAGAGAAGAACTAGAACTAATAGTAGTGTTTTAATTATTGAATTAGTTTGTTTCAGGAGTTGAGCTATGTTTATCTTTACCATGGTCGTGAAAATAGGTTTATGATATTAGATTTAGCATATAATTAAATTAGTAATTATATCTTATTTTCATTATTTTGACTCACAATTAGTTTGTTTCAGAGTTACCATCGTTTTGCTTCTAAATATCATAATGAGGCTTCGGTTTACCATAATTCAGGTTAGTTTTGCATATTAAACAATTGTGATTGAGCATATTGATATGTATTATGAAACATAAGCGTTTCAGTTAAAGAATTCCATTCTTGTATATGACTATTAAGATGGTTGTTGGAGATTCTGTTGAAACTGGTTTTGCCTTTTATTTATAGTAAATATTTAAAAAGACCAATAACTTTTGTTTGAGTGGTATAGTCTGGTATATTACTTGCTTTGGATATGATTTTTCTTATGTTTGTGAGAAAGACTTGAGTAGTGTGAATGATCGGAGTAATGTATTTATTCTGAGCAGTTGAAATCTATTAGTTTGAAAGGAATATGAATAAGTTCTATTACTCCCTTTAATTCGTAAATGAGTGTGTCTGTTTTTTTTTTTTTTTTTTTATGTTTTACTTTTAATAAATCTTTGTCCCCCATGTTTTTTCTTTCTTTTTCTTCGATACCTTTAAATAGGAGACAAATATACTCTTCGACTTACAATATAAATTGATCCACCATCCTCTGTGGGGGAGCACTCTGACCGTAAGGAATTCAATAATGGACTTTGCTTTCTCATATTAGTTATTGATCTAAAATCTGAATACTTGTTTCAATGGTTGACATTTTTATTTTGTGTTGTCAATTTTCATAATAAATTCTATTTTTTTTATTATTATCTGCTTGGTAGACTTCATTAGGCATTTAGGCTCGAGCTCAAATTCTAGTAATCTGTTTTTAAGGATTACAACTCACATGATAAAATTGAAACTTCATTAGGCATTTAGGCTCGAGCTCAAATTCTAGTTTGAGATAACAATTTTTTGCTAGTAGCTTATTGAGAAACTGTTGACATTGCCTATTTTATCTGGCTGGGATTGAATGAGTTTTGAAAGCAAAAATTATCAAATCTTCATTGTAACGAAGTTCCTCTGGTTCACTGGTTGCTACTTCTATTTAATAGTAGCTTGATTTAGTTAAAGGGTGGTATGGTAACTTCAACAGATGAATTCTAATTGTAGTTTAATATACATTTTCCTTTCCCCCTTTAAAACATTATTATCTCATTTGCGTAAAGTTTCTTTGGAACCAAATGGGTTATTTCGATTGAGAGTTTTGGTTAGTTTGCAAATGTAGGTTAGAGCATTATCATACAAGGCCAAGGAGATTCTAACGCAGGCAAGCAATGTCCAGGTATTATTAATAGTATCTTTTTGTTTTGTTTTAATAATTGGTTTCTTACAATTGGAAGATAGGCTAAGTGTATTGCATGAGAGTTAATTAGTTAATGTACATAATTGATGTAATGTTGCATCCTTAAAATTTTATATAACATATTTATTTAATAAAATCCTAATTTCAAAGGTTAGTTTTTTGTTTCTTGTCACAGGTTTTTGAGGTATTGATCCACCTATCTTTTGCTGGATTTCTACGTAAGATCAAGCAAGTTTATTTTTCTCGATAATAAATATTTTTGGTGAAGTGAATATGTTCACAATTGGAGGAAACAATATGTCCTTTTGTTAATCATCTAGTTGAAGTTGAAGATTGGAGGAAACAATAATACATTTTCGATGATTTCATATTCCATAAAGATTTATTTTTTTTGGTTGTAAATTGTTATTTTGGTAATGTTATTGAAAAATATTGTTTTTGATTATAATTTGATGTTTGATTTGGTAGTGTTTTTGGTTGGAGGAAGATACTTATTAATGTATTTAAGAAAAATATATAAAAAATACCATTTAATAAAATTAAATAATAATTATAGAAGAGGTTTTAACCTTATATTATGAGACATTGATTGTAGTGAATATTGATTTTTTAATTTGAAATTTTTCGCTACTAGCTTTTGATCGAAGCTGATATTATTTTTTTACTACAAATAACATAGTCGTCGTAAAAACTAAATATAGTTGTCTCATATTTGAAACGAATTATTATCCGTAGTAAAAGCTAAAAATTTCGTAGCGAAAAGCTTTTGTTACGATCATTTGACCGTAGTATAATATTTGTTACGACCACATCAATTACGATAAAAAACTTGTAGTAAATGTATAGCACAACAGTTTTCACTACGAATTTGGGTCTTTTACTATGATTATTTGTCCGTAGTAAAAAATAGTTTTTCTTTTAGTGTATATTACATGCATCTTGTTAGTGTTTTCCCTAAGTTTATTATTATATTAGGATGGAATTATAAAATAATTGATGAACAAAAGTCTGTGGTCCAAGGAAAGACACATAGATAACAAATCTATGTCTTGGTATTAAGCTTGAACTTATTATATTAATTAATAATCATAAATATATATACTTATAGGCAGTCTATCACTATCACTATCGAATTATGATTATCAAACTACACAGGCCACACAAATGCATTAAAGAATAGTTTAATATAAGTAATGAAAAGAGAAAATCAACAAGTAAGAAAGAAGGATCGAGGAAAAATGTGGCAGTAGCATCTATATCGAAAAAGTTCACAAATTGTAGATCTTCATTTACAAACTAAATAAGAGATGAATGCAAGCCAGTTCACTTCATCCTGAATGTCTAAACTTTTGAAAACTTCAGACCAACGTCAACATAAAACTACTATAACCACTCTTATTTGGGCAGACAATTATTTTTTTAAATTACATTGTTGGAAAAAGTATGTGTATTTGGAATCCGCTAGAAATCATGGACACGGCTCAAAAATGGCCCGTGCAGTGTCCGACACGTGTCGGACACGGATACGCCTCGGACACGGCTCCGACAAGGGTCCGACACATCTGAGCCGTGTCCTATAGAAAACAAAAATTAAAATAATTATGGAAATGGTGTTGGACAATCCGCAACAGAGTGTCCGACACGACTTGGACACGTATTGAGCAGAATTTGATTTCTGGAAGAAGCTCGCCGCATCCAGTCATCTCTTATCGACATATTGTATGTATTTCGGCAATAATGGTGGTGGCGGAAGAAATTGAGGTGGTAATGTAAAAAAATTGATGTGCCTTGTTTTTTATTTGGAACTTTTACCGATTCTGATTTTGAAGACTCCACCTCGGCAGCGATGAGAGTGGCGGATTTTGGGAGGAAGATTGCCCATACCAGTAGTCATGATCTGAGTGTTTGGCTGTTTTCCGATGTATACGATATCTTGAGGAGAAAATGGGATGAATTAGCTGGACGGCTGAGTAATTAGGGTTTACAATGAGGGAGAAATCATTTTTCAAAACCTTCAACTTTGTAGATTAGTGTTTTGGGCCTCTTGGCCCACAAAACTCCAAATTGTGCCTTGTTTCTTTTTTTTTTCTTTTTTCTTTATCTATTTTTTTTCAAATGTAATAACTAATATACATTAATAGCTATAACAAAGTATATAAATTTATTTTATAGTAATATTTTCACATCTTAGTAATTTGATATTATAAATGATTTACATAAATCAAAGAATATTTAAAAATAAAGCATATTTGATTTAGTTTTACATAAATTTATAATTATATAATATATTTATTATTTAAATATAATATAATTATGTCGGAGCCGTGTCGTGTCCTAAAATTTTGATAAAATCCATGTCCCCGTGTCCGTATCGTGTCGTATCCGTGTCGCCGTGTCCGCGTCCATGCATCGTAGGTAACAGGCCAAAACATTCTATCTGGATTTGGGACTTCACATTGGGATCTTTTACTTTCAAAGATCTGAGACAGTCTTTGACATGAACATGATGTGAGATCTCAAATTGTTAAATAGAAAGTATATGAGAGTTCCCAAAACGTTGATTTAACTTAGATATTATATAAGTTAAGAGTATTATCAAGACTATGCTTTGACTCACTCAGACTCCTTGATCAGACATTCTAGATTTCATAATTTAGAATCCAAAAGGCATAACAATTCTGTCCTGATGGCACCCCATCATGGGGGGGAGGGGGGGAACTCAATTAAAAACCTCAAACCGCTTAATCAAATCAACAACTATAACAACTGAGTCTATAAATAAAACAAACAAAATTTAGCAACATTGTGCCTTTCTAAATAAACCCATTTCTAATTTACAACATATAGGATCACAAAGTTCGGAATTTTGAATTGAAAACAAAAAGTGCAGAAAAGCAACGGAAAGAAGATAACCAAATCCAATCCAACGCAAGCAACATAAAATAAAAAAAAGGTGGAAACCCATTAATTACTCCTTCTCTAAACAACCAAAGAAAATACAGTCGGAAGACAAAAGAAGTTCAAACCTTGATTTTTTGCTTTGAAAAACTAAAGGAAAGAAAGAAACAAAAGGGTGTTCGAACCCAACACAGAAAAATTAAAATGATAACCCATTCTTACCTCAATTCAGCTAGTCATCAATCTTTCAACGTTGTGTCCGTTCAAGCAGAAGCCAAATAAATGCAATAACATATCTCCCGTTGAAGCTGAAGCCAAATCTGAGAAAATAACATTGTATCAGTTCAAGAGAAAAAGAAGAGGGCAGGGTTTCTTGGAAAAGGCAACACTACTTTGATAATTGCTCCAAATTTCAGCGAAATAAATTGCTGAGAGAAATGTAAGCACTGAAATTTCAGAGATTTAGGGCACAAATTTTTGGCCAAAAATTAACCGGAAGAGTTCGTCTATCATCGTTCAAAATAAAATTTTTTAGAGCAATATTTGGTTGCCGATTGACAATATATCGCCGGATATTCTCAATAAAATTTAAAATCTTTCAGTCTATGCTTTTCGTCTAAAATTCGCCTGGGAAATCAATATATTTTTGTTAAAAAATTCCCTTGCACATTCTTGTGGAATGTCCGGCGAATTTCAGATGAGATTTCGTCTGAATATATTTTGAAAATAATTATTTTCTCTTTAAGACAAACTCTTCATTGCAATGTTCATCAAATTGGTTAAAAATAATTTTTTTTGTAGATTCTTCTAAAATATCCGGGGAGTTTCAGATGAAATTTCGTCTGATTTGATATTGAAAATAATTATTTTCTTTTTCAGATGAACTTTTCATCGCAATGTTCATTTGAATGATTAAAAATAATTTTTATTAATTTAAACTTTTTTTTTCGTTGGAATTTCATCGGAATTTCGTCGAATATTTTATATTTTAGAATTCGATGAGTCTCTTCAGAATTTCGTCTAAAATAAACCGACGAAAATAGTTCGTTAGAAAAGTTCGCCGAAAAATGACTGTTTTTTTGTGGTGTCTTTTTGGTTAGACATATTCACACATGGATATCTCTAGTTTTGAAAATTATAATTTGGTTCATATGGTTTCCATGTGATTCAAAAACCTTTTTTATTAGGCTTAGTGAGATATTTAAATACCTTTTATTGTATTTTTTTTATATGAATTACCAAATCTTCTCATAATAATTCGTATTTTATTGTAACTCTCAAATCATACAAAATTTAGTACGGAGTTACCACTTCCATATAAGATATAGAAGCTACAGTGCTAATGATGAGATGAGTATGATATTACACATAATTCTAACAAAACCTAATAAAAGGTGTGAGTGTGATTTTTGAGATCAATGTAACTACACGTAATGATAGAAAATTTAAATGTAATACCATATATTAAATTGTTTAAATATATTAAAAATATAAGTGACGTTGTTAAAATATACATTATATAATTTCAAAAAATATATTAATGAATATGATAATTTTTTGGAATATACATACACACATACATATATATATATATATAGTTGTAAGAGAAAATCAGTAAAGCTAGAGAGTAAGAAAAACTCTCTAAAAAAGAACTAACAATCTTACCAATTAGCAATTACTCACCATGTTAATATCAATGAGGTTAACAATCTCCCCCTTTATGATGATGATGAGAGATTTGATGCAATATTAAAAAAGAAAACTTACGTAAGCTCCCTCTAGATATGTGGAGGAAGTTTTTGAAAGTCTCCCTATAAATAAGTGCTTCCTCTTGAAAATGGAAGATTAATTTCAAAGTTTCGAAAATATTTCCAGTGTATAAAAATAAATAATAATAACACATCATCATAAATAAAACATGCATGGACTCTAGGAAAATGTAAGTCTAACACTCATGCATATCAAATGTTTAACTCTCCACAATCATCATCTAAGACGGTAAATACCAGTGACACAAAAAAATCAAGCATCATGATAGAAAATCATTTCATTTGCAGGTTTCGGACACTCAATTATCCCTAATGCAGTTCTAAGCATGTAAAAATCGTTCTTCACTTAATGTCTTAGTGAAAATATCAGCTAATTGATGCTCGGTATCAATGAATTCGATGTGTACATCACGTTTTTGCACATGATCATGAATAAAATGATGTTTGATTCCTATGTGGTTTCTGCCTGAATGTTGGGAGTTTTATTTAATAAATCATATACGAGTGTAAGTGTACACAAATAATTGTAGCACATAAGGTATCAAACCCACAAAGAAGGAGAAATTAAGCAATCATTCAGCATATTCTCCAATCAATAGACCAAGCAGAGAATCAGAGACTTAGTAGAACAACATGTTATCTTAAGGCAGGAAATCGAATAAAATAAGGAAATAATCAATAGTAAAATAGTAAATAAGGGATATTAGATAAATAAAGAAATAATCAATGGTAAAATAGTAGCCAAGGGAGTGATAAAAATTTAGTTTCTATGTTTCAATCTATGCTATATAAGTACTCAGGTTTTCACAATCCTAATCACTAATATTTATGCAAGTTTCTCTCGAAGTCGAGCACGTGTACCTAATTAAGTGTAACAGTCGATCTCTGTAACACCCCGCTCGTCCATCCGTACAGGTATGTCGTCACGAGTGAGCAAAGTGCATTTTTAAATTATTTAATTATGTAATTTTATGTTTATTATATTTTTTATATCCCATTCCTGAATTTATTTGAATTATTTGTTAAGTGGTATATTTGAATTTTGAACGTTTTTGCTCTTTTGTTCTTGAATATGATTCATATGTGCCTGATCTCAATTTGAATTTTTGTGATAATTTGTTATGCATAAATATGTGATTTATGAATGTGTTTATAGGCTCATTCCTTGTTTTGGAGTTCATTTATTAAGATTTTAAAACCGTTTTGTTTGTTAAGGGACTCGAGGGCCTAACTCGGTTTAGCGCACATTGGATTCCGGAAGGCGTAACTTGAGCTCGAGAATTTGGATTTGAATTCTGGAGGTGGAACTGGAGTCGCAATGAAAATACAGAGCTAAGGAACCTAGCCTTATATTTTTCTAAGCCCGTTTGTACCCGCGAATTTCATCCGAACTGAGCCTCACGCGCAGATCTGTCACCCTTTACGGTTTTGGCCATAACTCACTCATTTCTTAACCAAATCACCTCATTCTTGGACCCATTTAACCCTATTACACTCTCTATAGCCCTTATTTCAAATCAGCCAAGGAAAAAGGGAGAAACAAGCTGAAAACCGAGACACGAGAGATAGAAGAAAAAGGGGCTCCAGTCACTACTCACAAATTTCCATTTCAAGTTCGTTCGACCTCCATTCTTCGTTAAATTTGAGAGGTAAGCACATTTTTGTATTCTACACTTTATGATGCATCATTCCAGTCCATATTTTCTGATTTTGAGCTTCATTTGGGCATGCTATGATGAAGCCTATGAATAGTAAGGTTTATGTGTATAATTGGTGAATTCTTGTGTTTCCTTGATGTATTTCTCGAATTGAAGCTGAAAATGTGAACTAGATAACTCCTTTATTTCATTTTTAAGCTTTAATTTCATTCTAGTTGAGTGTATATCGATCCACCAGTAATGTATTTCATGAAACTTGAGATTTAAGATGCAAGAACTTGAGTTGTACTTTGATTCCTTAGTGCTGCATGGTTTCGGGGCTGATTTGGTGCGATTTTCTTCTTATTTTTTATTTGAGTTATGTACATATATGAGTGCTATGTGTTGCATTGCTTTGCGTTGCCCTTTTTCCCTGTTTTGCAGCTCAAACCGATGGAGACAACAACTTCAGTGTAGCAGCAAACGGGCGTTCGCCCGGTGTGAAGGAAGGGATCGAATGGCCGTTCATACACAGTTGTAACTTCTATAATGTTGAACAGCCATTCATGTATGCGAAGATGCTAATCCTACGAAGACTTTCGTTCTGGAGCCGTGCACGCGATCCTTCACCCGTTTTCTTGAACCTATGTGATGTTCTTGCTATGTTTATGCTTTTATATGTTTTCTCGCACCCCATTATTATCCTAACTTGTTAATGATTTGTTATATTATGTGTTTTGATGTTTATTTTAATTTTATGGATTTAATTTCTAAGTGTAAACGTGATTTGAACGTCTAACCGTTTAAGTGCAACGTGTGATACCTTCTTGGATATCTTACCTTGTATATGTAATTTAAACTTTTATACGCAAGAGGTATGATATAATTTGATGTAATATATGTTTATTTAATGTGCTATGTATCATTTTATATGCCGGTTACGTGATTTCAATATTTGTATACGTATATAAACTTATATGCTCTATATCCTAACTCTTGTTGCTTCCTTGTATCTTTTGCCTTCCTTATGAGTTTTAAATTCATATATGATATTGATATGCTATAATATGATATGTTATGACTTTATTTAACGTATTATTAGTTTTATATGTGTGTCTTTGATACGATAGTATGTTAATTGCTCCAATATGCCTAAGGTTGAACGAATGTGATGTGCATTGCATCATATGCATCCATATGCATTTACCGAGCATTTCTATGGTTCATTATTGAGTCTAGTTTTGTGGAGCCGCTTCGCTGATGTGCTTTGAGCTTGTTCGTTCGGTTTGTTCGTCAAGGTGAGATTTCTTTCTTTTAGTTAATTTGAACTACAACCCTATATGTGTTTTAAGCCCGCATGCGACTTACGTGTATATATATATATATATATATATATATATGTTTAGATACGTGTTTGGTATGTATTTTCTTGGAATTGGCCCGTTCGTTATGAAACAACTTTGAAAAGATTTTATATATACGTAACAATATTTTTGTTTGTTTGTTTTCAAAAGGGGTTGGTGTGCATTTTGAACTAGCGAGTGATGACATTGAAAGATAAGTCTGATTTTTAAAATTTTAAAACTTTGAACTTTAAAATGTGAACTAGGCCCCGGAGATTTATCCAAAGGAGCCCCAGGACGATGTTGGGCCGTTGGGTTACTCCTGAGTACGGTCTCCAATTAGAGAGGATCAACCCGGAACCCACTAGGAGGTTAGTGGGGGGATGGAATCCTCGGGTGTGAGCGTCATGAAACTCACGATCCATACATATTGGAACGATGGTTAGGGTAGGATCCACCCTTCCATCACATGGAGAAGAGGTATGTGTGTTTGACTTTGTTTTCATTTGAAATTTGAATTTGAATTCAGTTATGAAAGGAGATAGGTTGGTTAGAAACTTGTACGCGCCGAGTTATGTGATTTTGATTATAAACTTAGTTCATGAAATGGTTGTGGATTCCTAATTACTAAAATTTGGTTGATTTTGGCCTTCGGCCTCAACTCTTTTCTATATACGTATTATCACGGGCTAAAATATTTTAGATTTAAAAAACCACGCCCCAGTTCATGAGGTTTATGAATTTGAATATGCTCTGCTCTTATGTATATGTACGTGTGAGTGTGTTAGCCCCCTCACTAGTCTTTAGGACTGACCCCTCCTCGTTGCCCTCTTTTTCCCTCGTATTTCTTTGAGTTACACATGTAGGTTTCGGTTCGAGCTAGGCGACGGTCTTTCTTTTGAGTTGTTCGGGTCTAGGAGTCGAGTCTTTTGCATACTGCATCTTTACCTTTCCGTTTTGGTATTATGTATAAGTATGAATATGTATATGATGTTAAATTTAAGAATTTGTATGATTTATTTGGCCCAGGGTGGGCATGATTGTATTCTATGTGGTTAATTAGATTACTTGGACATTATATGTATTATTGTTGATCCTGTTGCTTCCGCATATATTATGTTTTTATTGCGCGCTCTAAATTAGGGTCTACACCGCCTAGCTTAGCTGTGATTTTGTTTGTCTTCCATTCACTGTAGCTTGATTCGTGTGCGGAGTCTCCATTTCGTTACACGTGTCGGGTTATAGTGGGGGGGATGTAGTGCTCTTCGCTCGGGGTGCTACATCCTAAAGTGGTATCGGAGCTTTAGGTTGCAAAACATGAGCTTTAGTGTCATGCCCGGTCTGTCTAGGTCGTTTCGCCTGGGATTATGTGTTTGTTTGCATTCATTTGCACCATTTATGTGACTTATATGTTATTATATGTCTTAATTGTGTACATGAACATGCACCAAACACCCGCATGCATCGATATTTCTTGGAAATTATGTTTTTATTTAAGGATATCGTGCTGATATCAACAAATATCACTAGGAAAAGGGCAAGAGAAACACATGCTTTCCGTCTACAGGAAGTTTTAGAGATTTTGATCTTTCGAAGTAGATTGGAGGTGATGATGTTAAGATTGAGAAAGGGATTTTCGAGATAATATAGTTTTAGAAGATTTGTTCGGGGATATTCTAAGAAAAGGTGAAGTATATACTTCCCATTAAAATTCAAGGTCGAGCTTTGAAGTGATTCAAGAAGACGAAATCCAAATTTTGAGAGTCTGGGAAAGAATTTCGTTCGAGAGTTCTACTTTGGGTATATCCCTCCATGCTTAAAAATAGGAAGATTTTAAGAAATTCCTAGATCTCGAACAAGGATTAGAGAAGATAGATGATCTTATGATGGAGCTTGAGAGATCGAATGCCGATAAAGATTGCTCTAAAGTTTGAAGTTATTTACAAGGGCATAGAGATGAATTTAGCAAATTCTTCGAACTCTAAGGATACATACATGATCCTAGAAGATAAGATAGGCGGTTCAAGTAGAGATGGACAAACAACGGATAAAGTCTCACACTTCTTATGTGGGACAAGAGCCCGGTTCGAATTCTAGTTCGAGCAGGAGATCCGAATTACAAGAAAATCCTCAAGAATTCCAACATATCAACAATACTAAGAATAAGAAGACTCTACTACCAAAGGTGGATTGAATGCTCTTTCGCCGAGGCCCGAATCACATGGAAGAGATGGTAGGAAGAAATTGAAGGAACGCTTCAAGTGTGAGAATCAGGTCACAAGATGAGCCAATGTTTGAATAGTAAGAATCTAAGGCCTTCGAAAAGCCGTGACTTCAATATCCCGGTTCAAGATCAAGATGATACATTAGAAGGTGAAGGAGTTGACACCGAGCTAAACCTTACCGTATAGTGAAAGTTACACTAATGCATTCATAGCATCTCATTCATGTATAATATCTCGAGGAAACCCGCTTATTTGACGCTTCTTTTCTCTATTTGTTGTTTCTTAGTGTCACTTGTTGTTTCTTTCTTGTGAACTGTCTTCTTGGAGAGAGTTTGGTAAGGTTGAGTGCTCGAGTTGTTTGTGAGTTGTGAGGGCCGAGTTAGTGGACTTGTTGAAGATGCCTTGTTGAGGTACGGAGCTAACTTAGGCGTGGGTTAGTTGTTCGAGCGCCGAGTTGAGTTGTGTGTTGCTTTAGGAGGTCCGTTTTGGGCTCAACGATATTTTCGGGTAATAGATTGAAGGCTAGCCCATTTATATCCTTCGCGAAGCAGTTGTTTATTCCGGAATGGTGCGACAAGCTATGTGACTTGCCTTTGGGTTTAACCGAGGGATCGAGCCAAGCTTGAGGAGACAAAGATCACAGTAAGATTTTCTTGATGTTTCCTTGAAAGTCGGGACTCTTTACCACTTGATGGGAGCATTGAGTTGTCGCTGATCTTTATCCCGGAATGGAACCTTGTCAAAGAATCCCTACCGGATAGCTCTTACAGGGTTGTTGGCGTTCCACACGTAGTTTAATGAGCTCTTAGAAAGTGGTTTCATTTGTTCGAGTACTTCTTCGTGGAGTGCTTTAGTCCTACCTAGGAAGAAGACAGGACTTTCGGGTGAATATCGACTTCTGTGAGCTACATAGGTTAACTGTGGAAGATAAATACCCTTTTGCTCACTTCGAAGAGTCGTTTGTTCTTCTTTAGAGCTTCGTGGATCGTGCCAAGTTTAGTTTTAACAAGGGTATGACCGACTATACATACGGATAGAAGAACCTAGAATTACCTCAGAGTAAGAAGTCTCTCCTGTTACCAGGGTATATTAGGCGATTCTTTCCATTAAGATTGCAAGACCGTTGATTCGTTTGATAATGAAGAGGAACGGTTTGAGTGGGAAGAGGTGTTTGAAGAGAGTTGCCTTCGGTACTGACTTTGTCTACCCGAGAGTACTCAAAACTACTATGTTACAATCAAGGAACTAAGAAAGGCTTTGGTTGCGTGTGGCTTTCGGAAGAGATAAGTTCACACCTCTAGAAGTGCAAGTTCACAAGTATTATCCCACTCATGGTTCGAGTTTGTTCTAGGACTTGAAGAACTGGTAACGATGTATTGGCATGAGAAAAGATGTTGCAAACCTTGTGTAGCGATGGCTAATGTGCTATCGGTTGAAGACCAAGTATCAAGAATTTGTAATACCCTGTATTTTCGTACGTACTGGTACGCAATACGTGTGTAATTATTTATGTTTAATATGAATTTAAATTCATTTATATGTTTTGAATTTAATTATGATTTGAATTATTTGTCTAAAATGCGTTTGCGCTTTGATATTGATTTGAATATATTCTTGGAATTGTAAAATTATGAATTTCATGAATCTTATGTTAATTTCATAGAATTGCATGATTTATGTTTGTCGTGGGCTTAATTGCAACTTATCTGAAAGTTACGAACTTAATTGGAAATAAGCTTTAGGCTAAATTTTCACTTTCCCGAAGTTTGGGGACCTATTTGAATAATATATCACCCTGAACTGTTTTGTGAATATCTTGAGTTCGGGAACTCGAATTTGATATCCGTCTACAGTGTTGGGCTCATTTCGACGATTTAGACCCAATGTAATTGACCTCATATGTTTTAAAGGTCGTTTGAACCTCCAACGAAGCAAATTTTAGCCAGCATGATCCTTATAGTTTAACCCTATCCGTTTTAATCACTCTTCAACCGGTTCGACCCCGTTTCTTGACCCATTTTCCACCCTTAAGAGCTTAATTCCTTTTTCCTTTTCCTTTCTAACACATCCATCAGCAGAAACCAAGAGAGGAAAGGAAGAAGCCAAGAAACCCTCACCTTGAATCTTCAAACTTTGAGCTCAAGAATAACCATACCCAATCTCCTTCAAATGTAAAGATTGATTTGTTTTCGCCATAAAAAACATGATATGACTTAGGGATTCATGGGGTTTGAAGGAGAGCATGAATAGTACAATTGAGCATGATTCTTATTTCATGATCATATATAGTTTACCTTGAGTTTTATTACATGAAATATGATTCTTATACCTTCCTTATCACTTCTACAAGCATGGATTAAATATTAGGTGATTTATCTCTAAGTTGCTATAAGACGAGCTTTAAGCTGCATGCACGAAAACTTAAAGCTTTAGTGGAGAATTTCAACTTATATATATGAATTCTTGATTAGAAGGTTGAAGTGCATATTTTTCCTAAATTTTGTGATGAGTTTCATGCTTTTTCCATGTCAAGATGGTATTTGGGGTGTTGCTGGTTCGAAAACAGGGGAAACAAATGTGTTTTTGTGTATGTTGCAGCTGAAAATTCTTGAAGATGATGGTGGCTGGTGCAAGACACGGGTGTGTCGGCCTTAACATATGAAATGTGACATGCCTATATCACCAGCCATTTCATGAAGGAAAACCTTCTGTACGTAGACATGGGTGTGTCTCAGTTACAACTACATTGGTGACACCCTCGTGCCAGAATAGGGGATGAGGCTACTGCCTCGGGTCATGCCCGTGTCCCCATTTGCACTGCGAGGGAGACACGTCCGTGTCTACCCTGTTTTCTTGAATGTATGAGACTTGTTTTATGTATTGAATTGCATGCCTATTTTCCGTATTTTATAAGATTCATTTATGAAGTATTAAATGTTATATGAATCCATACGCTATGATATGAAATTGATTCTTGGATTATATGATATGAATACGTGAAGCTCAATTATGAATCAACGTATGAATCGAATCGTAAATGGAATGAATTAATTAATAAAAATTCTTCGTGTATTGGATGAATTATATGTATTTCCGTGACATTAATTGTTCACATGAACATCTTTATCACACATTGTTATTTCTTGTGCATGTCATGATATGTTAATGCATTGTCGTACGTTATATATGGTTCATTTAGAGTCTTGAGTCTCACGAATGTACCGTATTGTCTTTTTCTACAGTTTTCTCCAGTACGGAGACGTGTCGGGTTCATAGGCTATCCTCAGTCTTTTGTTCTTCTTGGTCTTGTTCAGTAAGGTGTAGCCAGGTGGGATTCTCTTCTATTAGTTAAGAAAATGACCCGATATCCCCTAACATGCAAGATTTCGGCCAAAAGTATATGTATATCTATATCAAGTTTTCAAAGAACCAATGTTCCAACGTAAAGCCTTTATTTATGAATCCCTACCAAACATTTCGGCGAAAATTGATTGATCACAATGAATGGGGGGACTGGGACTATGTGAACGTGGCTATCCGGGGAAGCTTTGGTTGACTGTGATCCCCGTGCACTAGTTCCACCAAAACTACGGCGATACCAGCCCTCGCTAGGAGATTAGAGAGGAATAGGGAACCGGGCCTTTGGGGAGTCATTGTAGCACCCACGATGATAGGCACCAGATCCCCGACACCGTAAGTCTAGTCTGCGTATGAAATGGATAATTCATACATGAACCGGACTCACAGTGAATGGGTGACAGTTAAAAACGATCTTGGCTAGGTGGAATCTAACCCTGTACCAATTAATCACGATACCAAAATGCGGTGCAGACGAAATATTCGAACATGAATACCAATAATGGCTACAAGCCCTAATTCATATCATAACATAAAGATAAATTAAATCCAACATGTAACCTAACAACGGGTTCAACTAAGCATGCAACCTATCCCGAGTCAAATTCAATAATGTCTAAATTGGCACATAGGCCCAAATACATAAGAAGATTCAACTTAATTCATAACAATGTGAAATGTGACTCAAGTGTACAAGTGAGACTCGATTAATACCAAGACACGACTCCCGCCTAGCGAAACCTGCAAGAAACTGGAAAAGTGGGAAAGAGGGATCAGTCTCTAGAAGACTAAGTGAGCAGGAGTTGTATATATATATAAAAACATGCACATATAAGTCATACATCCCGAGCAAGGTTTTATTTGAAATTAGTTCTGTAACGCCCCGACGAGGGCATCCAAGCCTATCCCGCACAACGGGCCTAGCTTGTGTTAGGAATAGTGCCCTTAAAGCCGATTGTATATCCGCTTTAGTACTTTCCCTTTGTGAATCACAGACAATCTTTGAATAATAAACGAACTTTGTCAACACTTCTTTATATGGTCTTATTTGATTGTATGATTACTTTAACTGCGCATGTATAAGAACTCTCCTAATCAATAGGAATTTTAGGACTCAACCATTTAGGTGAAATGGTTCATGGAACGAGCCCTATATCACATAAGTCATGATTAGAAATCACTCCAAGCGGATGAGTCCTAAAGATAGTGGAAGTGTCGACTTGACTCATTCGAGGCTTGCTCGTGTGATCACGCCCTTAAGAAGTACCAACTTGTTTCATGGGGTGCAAAGTGTATTGCTGATACGTGCGTGATACATGGGGGTGCTTGCTTATTCTAACTAAGTACACTGAGGTGTCCCGTGTGAGAAGATTCCTAGATGGGAATGGAAGTTTCTATTTCTAGAAATAGAAACTTCTAGATACGGAAATAACTCACGAGTCATTGATGTGATTAAGTGATCCTTAGACTTGAGGTTCTATTGATACTTTATGGGCTAACTCTGTAGTCCTAGGTGTAAGCTTTAAAGAGTGTCGCCTTAGATAACTGATTCAAAGCTTATGTTGGGGCCGCACAAGTGGCACATGAAAGTATATGAGAATCGATAAATGACCTACACTTGCATTACCAAGTTGATCTCTTATTGTGTAAGTCATTCATATGCCATAATGGAGTCCTTGGCCAAGGTAGTGGATCAAGATATCAAGAAATGAGTTTCTTAGATTGAGATCAAATGGATATGAAATGCACTTAACTTTAAGATCGAGATTATTAGGGTTCTAGTTATTCCCTTGCCCTAGATCTTGATAGAGAGATGGGATGTAAGAGGATTGTATCTCACATCTGTCAATGACTTAAAGGTTCTTTCGAATTGAGACATTCTTATTCAGCTAGGGGTCATGCACCTGTTGCTAGACTATGGCTGTATGATCTTTGGATTGATTAATTAATTAGGAATTAATTAATTAGGGTCACTACTAATTGAATTAAGAACCTAGAGGGTCACACATAACAACTCGGTCACGTGGGTTAAGGCTTGAAATCGATTAAACGAGTTAATCGGACCAATAGGAGATTGGTGGGGTCCACACGTGTGGATCACGTGTCACTTGTGTATGTGTTAATTGGATAATTAATTTTGATTAATTATTTGATGGATTAGAAATTAATTATGAATTAATATTAAAGTTCTAATTTGGAGAAATAAAGTTTAATAAATAACTAATTGAGAATTAATTAATTATTAGTCTTCAAGTTATTTATTATAAAATAAATAAAGTAAAAATAAAATATCTAAGAGAGTTAGATATTATATCTTGCTTGACAAGTTGGTCAAAAGGAGACCTTTGGTCAAAGTAAGAGTTTTTCTCTCCAAGCAAGAAATCCCTTTCCAAAAGGGTTTAGGAAACCCTTGCCCAACAAGCATAGGGGTTCGAACCCCTTGTACTATATACATGTGGGGTTCGAACCCCATAAGGGATGATAGCTTCTCCAAATTATACACTAAACCCTAGAGCCTAAACACCGAATATAGTAATAGCATCCTCCCTATTCGGATCGTGGTCGAGGTTGGTGGACTAATTCTCTAGAGGGCTACAATCGTGAAGTCTCGAAAGATTCGAAGAAGACTTTGAGGATCAAGCCGCGTGAAGAGCGTTCTTCGCCGGCTAGAGCGTATCAAGAAAGCTACTATCGAAGTTAGTATCTTGATCTGTACGAATTTGGGAATAGGAATTACAAGATTCGATTCTATCTTTTGGGAAAATTTTTAAATTTTTGCTGCGTTTTCTGTTTCGTTTTCCCAACAAGTGGTATCAGAGCCACCTTGCAAGGCCTATTTCTGATTCGTCTCAATTATTTCGAATTTGGTAGAAATTCTTATGTTTAGATGTGAATGAGTATTCATGAGTTCTTCTAGAAAATCTGAAAAATTGAATCTGTATTTTTTCTGAAAGTTTCTGAAAACTATTTTCTGAAAATTTTGTTTTGAAACTGTTAAATCATAATTTTAATTCTTGGATTGAATCGGGTTTTGTTGAAACCTGTGATACTAAATCAAAACACGAAATGAAACGCTAGCCTAGGCGTGCTAGGGCTTCGCACACCCATGCCCGCACCACCACCGCACAACAGTCCCACAACCGCGCGAGACTGTCTGCCTACGCCCCCGCAACCCTCCTGTGCGCGCCTAGGCTCGTTCGCACATTGCTCCCGCAACCATGTGGGATCCCCACCGAGCAACCCCGCCCATCCTATTGCTGCCGCTGCGCGCGACGCTCGTAGGGTGAGCTCCTGGCGCGCGGACGCTGATGGCAACTATTTTCGGTTGTGCTTCTTCACGATTTCGTTTTTCATGTTCAATCCGATAAAATCCCAATTTAATTTTACTCTTTAAAATCAGTTTTGTTAAAATTAATTTTATTTTAAAAATAATTTTAAAATTGGGATTTTGACAAATTAAAGCGATTTAATTTTGGGAAAATTACTATCATTATTTTGAAATATTGAAAAGGAATAAGGTTATTAATTTTCAGAAATTAATTGGAATTTTATTGCTTTATTGTTTTTGGATTTTATAGAAAAGGCTCATGAACAAGAATTATGTCTAAATCGTGTTTTAAGTAATTAGGGCTTAAAGCGAGAATTTTAATTTATTGGTTAAATTTAAATTCTTGCAACTTATTAATGCTAGGTGATCATCGGTTTAGTCTTATGAATGGTTTTAATTTATGCATATGAATTGTTTAAATTGGGGTTGGAGCCCCATAGTTGCCTTTTTCAATTGGGGTCGGTGCCCCACTTATGTGCGTACTGTTATGTGTTTATTATGTAGCTTTCCATATTACCGTTTTGAGGCCGGGGTATGCCCCGTGCGATTATCTAAGGCCAATATGAAGATTGAGCCTTATTACTTTATGTCTTTTTCTTTTTATTGTAATTTGAGAGTAGAGATAGGTGGTGAGGTCTTTTTCTTTCATTTTGGAGATAATGCACCCATGGAGTAAGATGGATCCACACAACAAGTAACAAGATGGAGGCCATAAGTGAAGACCTCTCAAAGTGTTAGAGAGGATTTCTATTATTGTAATAGATAGGGAATCATTTTATTTTCAATTCCATTATGTGATTTAAACTGTTTTATGTGGCATGTATGTTAGAACTTGTGATTGTGGAGTGGGTCCCACATATCACGCATAAGATAGGTAGAACCCATGATCATCACATGTTAGTATCATGCTAGGACATGTTATCTACTATGTGCTTGTGTGAAATACATTTAAGTTGTACGTGCATTAATCAAGACTAATTAAATTGGGTAACATATATTTTGGTGAGGTCGAACCGGACAACTCTCTGGTTACATCGAAAATTCCCATTAAAATATTAAGCTAATTTCGAAAATAATTGTTTAATTCAAGGTGAAAACTTTGAATTAAATTCCTAGCATTCCATCAATAGGATTTAAGTTTTATAGGGGAAGCTAGTTGTTGTCAATGAGTCGTAGGGTAACTATGTGAAACCTATTAGTTCTTAGTTTCCTAATAGATCATTCTAATTGATCAATATTTCATGATCGATTTTGGGGAGGTCGATGGCCGCGCCTCGTAGGTCGTTTGAATTAAGTTTTGATCATGATCTTATAATTGATGGGTCTAGCTTAACGCCATAAGTAAATATTGACGTCGCACGAGTCGTGGGTCCATATTGAAAGATAGGTGATGCAAAAATATTACTAAGAATTCCACCGAGTTGGAATTGGTAAGTTGTACCTACCTTAGGCTTTATTGAGAATGTCCACGTGTGACGCCCCGATATTTCGGCCGTACAGGTATGACGTAATTGTTTACCAAAATGCGCGAAATAATTAATTATGTGTGTTTTATGTATTTAAGTTAATTTTAATTATATTAAATGTTAATTGTTTTAATTTAATGTTATTAATATTAATTGCATTATATAATATAAATATATATACATATATATATTAACGTACGTGTATGCATGGATTTAAAGTTATGCATGCATAATTAGTTATAAATTATATTTTTGCATGCATTTTATAATTATGACATATATATTTGCATGCATGTAATTATATATATTATATACGTTGCATGCATTTTATATGTAATGTATTATAAATGAAATTAGTTAGTTATTTTGTTAATGTTATGGCTTTTATTGTTTCATTGCGTTTGAGTGCTTCGTTTCTATTCGAATTGATACCAGAATTTTGTGCGAATTTAATATGTTGAACTTATACGTGTCTTGTACATGAATATTTGTTCGTTTCGTATTTTCGAATTCATTTTCTTGTGTTTCGGATTTAATTTGAATTGTGGAATCCAAGTCGGGGGCTAACGAGCACTTAGCGCACCCTTGGTTCCGTATTTAATATCTTGAGCTCGGGAACTCGGATTCGAGTTCTGTCAACTCCGCTGAACTCGTAACAAAAATTCGAGTTTAGTAAACTTAGCCATATATTTTTCCCAACTCATTTCAACCTCCGAAATCTAACCGAAAAACCTACACCGCGCCAAAACTGCCACCTTTCACCAAAATAGTCATATCTCTTACCATACTTGACCAAATTAACCATGGTTTGAACCTATGAGACCCTAACTCAACCATCTATCTGATCATTATCCTCCCCAACCGAATTAGTCTCTCATACTTAGAGAAAATCAGCCCTCTTTCCTCTGTTCCAGAAATCCCGTAGCCAAGCCAACCTCTTGAGATTCAAGCTCAAATCTCTTTCAAACCTCCATTAATCCACAAGGTAAGCTTGGTTATGTTATGTACATCCATCATGAGTCATTTTCATTCATTCATCTCTGAATTTGAGCATCAATTCGTGAGTTTTTTGACAGAAGTGCACATATATAGAATTAGGTTTGAAATTGGTTGATCTTCTTCCATACTTGAGCTTTTTGAATGATTCCAAGCTTGAGAATGGTTGTTTTGATATCTTCTTTTCATTTATGATCATTAATTGCATGGTAGTTGAAGTATTTATGAGATATTAACTTTGGATCATTGAGAAAACTTTGAAGAGAAGTCACGTGTGACAGCCTTCCATGTTTGAACTGCTGTGGGACTGATATGTATGTTGATTTTGTGGTGTTTTGCTGCACATATGACTACCTAACTCACATGAACGTGTTGGGATTACTTGAGATCGGTTGTACCCTGTTTTTATGCGATTTATGCCCTGTTTTCTTGGCCTGAAAATTTCTATCAGCAACTGCGTTTTTCCCTTGATGTTGCTGTCATTTTTGTATATTATTAGGGCTAGTTTTAGGCTGTATTTCATGTCTTCTTCTTGCTACATTTGTTGCCTATTTGTTGCTTGTGAGGTTGCTGCGTTTAAGCTAGAGAAACAGGGGTTCTTCGCGTGGTGGTTGCTGCTGTCACGGGCGTGCCATTCCTGGCCTTTCCGGCGATGCACGGGGGTGTTTCATGGGTGGCTACTTCTGTACCGAGACACGGGGGTGTCTCGGTTTGCTCCTTGAAGGTGACACCCCCGTGTCACCTTGTTTTCTTGCCTATTTCTACTGAACCGTGAGCTGCTACTGCTGGTTCTTTTCTTGCTGTTGCTGTTCCCGCGAGTAGCTGCTGCTGCTGATCATTCTTCTTTTTTTTCCTTCCTGCATGGATTGTGATTGTTAAATGTTGCATGCATTCTATTATCATTTGCATGCATGTTATGGTTTGCATGCATTTTGTATTAATTTGCATGCATGGTTTTGTGGTTGCATGCATATAGGGATAGTTGTTTACACTTTTGCATGCATGAGTCTTGTGCATGGAAATTCCATGCATTTTGAAATTATTTGCATGCATGTGTAATTGTTTACATGCATTTATACGTATATATATGTATATATACTCTAGTATCCGTATATATGTATATATATTATAATATATGTATACGTATGTATATATATTTAATATATTATGTATTTATTTACTAAATATTAATTGTTATTTGATTTAATTGAATTATTTAAATTAAATGTTACCTATTTCATGTTTATTTAATTTCCTAAATTTAATTGAATGTATTTAATTGTTTATTTTCTAATTGTAAATGCGATTGAATATATTTAAATGTTTATGTTCTAATTTTAAAATGTGATTTAATTTGTACTTTGATTATATTTGAATTTCTTGAATTAATTTGATTGAAAATGTGAAATTATGAAAGTGAATGACTTGATTATATGATTTAAATGTATTAATCGTGCACATGAACATTTCTATAACATAATTTAATCTTTTATACATTCCTATCATGACCATTGCATTGCCGAGCGTCTTATTTGGTCATTTTGAGTCTCACTTTACCTTTCTTGCACAGATTTTGATCCCGTTGGAGACGAGGCCAATCCTTGAGGCTTTCGTATCTTCTTTTGTCGGTACAAGGTGGGTTTCTCTACTACTTAGATAAAACGACCCGATATATTCCCCTATGTGAAAAGCTTTAAGCCAAAGTGATACGGTATATATATATATATATTGAGTCTTTTATCGAGTAAACGATTGCAAACGTAAAACCCTTATTTCTTGAATCCTACCAAATGTTTTGGCGAGTATTGATTGATTGATTGCACTGATTGGGGCCCGGGGTTCTTGGTGTGAGTGGCTATCCGAGGAAGCATGGGCTGACGGTGATCCCTCACACTAGTTCCCACTATTGAACAGCGGTACCGGACCTCGTCAGGAGATTGGCGGGGAAAGGGAGCTGAGTGCCATCTGGGGAGTCATGTAACCCCTTTTGGCCAATGATTGGGTGGACGGGTCTTGCAAGCCCGCCCACCAACCCGGAGGAAGAAGGTGTATATGACCGATTGAATAGAATCGATTGATTGAGCACAAAAGAATAATATGCATGAAAGACTTAATGAATGAATGATTGATTGAATCACACATGGTGTTGGTTGGAGTTGATGCACGCCCACTCGCCGGGCCACTAATGACCTATTGTAAAACTGATCATTATAATCCCTTTCGATGATTCCTCTATTTCTCCCACTTGGGAACCGTTTCTAAAACCTCGCTTGGGATTATAATCTGCATGTGATTGTTTAAATTCAGTTATATATTATATTTATGCCAATGTTTTATACCCACCAGTCCCTTTTGGACTGAACCCGTTTGGTTTTCAGCTGTTTGGTGCAGGTGTCGAGAGAGCTAGGCGGGAATACGAGTCCTAGGTCTTGCATTCGTCTCTAGCTCTATATTTTGGTCTTACACTTACATCTCACCCTTTTGATTATTGTATATGGATATGTTATTGGAGCGTACACCTGTTTTGAATGCCGTGATGGCATGCATTGATGTATATGATTTGTATTTTGGAGCTTGGATGCTCGTGGTATATATATATGTTATGCTTTGCTCGTTTATTGCTTCCGCTTTATTGATTTTCTCTGATTCGTATGGTTAAGGGTTAGCCCGCCTAGCATAGAGTGTGTGTTTGTCCCCGTTCGCCGTGATTTAGCTCGGGTATGGATCGTTCATTTCATATTCGGGTCGGGTCTCGGTGCGGGGGATGTGACACCTTACGCTCGGGTGTTACATCCTTAAGTGGTATCAGAGCTTAGGGTTGTAAAACCCGGGCTCTAGTGTCGGGTGAGTCAGTTTAGGTCGTTCGGCTTTAGGGACTACTTGACAATGTGATTGCATATGCATCCTTTTAGTGCTTCTGTGCTCTAATTGTTGAAAATTGAGTGAATTAATTGCATTTTCATGCATGGACTAAGAGAAGCATGCATTTCAGTGTTTCTTGATCAGGATACCTCCCCGTAGACATCGTGAGAGATCACCGGGACGACAAGGAGACCGTGATCGTTCTCCTATACCACCAGAACAACAACCACAGCCGCCGCCGATGGATATGGGTAATTTTATGGAAGCCGTTTTCAATTATGTTGAGCATAGGAGAGCTCAAGCTCCACAGCCACAACCCGTTGAGCAACCGGCTCCACCAAATAACAATCATAGGGATCCTCATGGGGTGTTTTTGAGTTACAATCCCCCTAAGTTTTCTGGTTCTATTGATGACGCGGTTTCAGAGGGGTGGTTAACTCGATTGGAAAGGATTTATGGGGTTCGGCAGTTCACTACCCAAGAACAGGCTCAGTTTGCTATATTCCAGTTGGACGGAGAGGCGTATGATTGGTGGGAGAGAACAAAGGAAAAGTTGGAGGCGGATGAAGAGGAAATTACATGGGATGTATTTAAACGGGAATTTCGGGAGTGCTTTGTACCCGAGGTTGTCCGGGAGAGGAAAGAGCAGGAATTTATGGATCTGAAGCAAGGAAATCGTTCTGTAGCTCAATACCTTGCAGTTTTCAACCGACTTGGAAAGTATGCTTCACATATTACCCGGGATGAGAAAAGGAAGGCGAAGAAGTTTATTGCTGGGTTGAGACAGGATTTGAGGCACGGTCAAGCGGGCCATAATTTTATATCCTTCTCAGACACGGTGCAAAGGGCCTTAGGGCAAGAGGAGGAGTATAAAAAGAAGGATCCAATCTTCAAAGCATCCATGGGACAAGGTAGAGGCTCAGCTTCGGGATCGAGCATGAGATTCAATCCGGGAAAAAGGCCTATGACTTCGGCAACTCCTTCTCAGAAAGAATATTTCAAGAAGCCACGAACTGGAGGTCAGCATGCTCCTCAGGCTGCTCGAGTACCTCAGGCATTACCGGCTTCCCCGAGAGATCGACGAGATGTACCTCTGTGTACTCATTGTGGAGGACCGACCCACTCTTATAGCAATTGCAGAATAAGATTGAAATTGTGCTTGATTTGTGGGAAGGGAGATCATATGGCTTTCGCATGTCCTGATAAGAGACCGGGGTTTCAAGCTGGGGTACAAAGACCGATGATTCAGGCCCGTGCTTATGCCCTTGAGGGCGAGGAACAAAAGGTGGAAGCTGATCCGAATGCCGTGGTGGAAGGTACCGTTTGCATTCATAACACGAGCATTCACGTATTATTTGATCCGGGTGCCACGCATACTTTTATATCTTCTGATCTATGTGCTTCTCTATGCCTACCTGTTATTTGCTCAAATTCTTGTTATTATGTGAGTTCGCCTCTTGGAGGTAATTTGCAGACAAACCGGGTTGTTAGAGGTTGTTCAGTTTTGTTAGAAGGGAAAGATTATCCGGCAGACTTCATTGTTATGCCTATGAAGAAGTATGGGGTAATCTTCGGGATGGATTGGTTATATCGGCACCGGGCCGAGGTTGATTGTTTTAGGAAGAAGATAAAATTGGGAGCAGAGTTGATTGGAAAAGTAGGGTCGAAGAATGTACCTCTCTTATCGTTTATGGAAGCTCGCAAGTTAGTGAAAGATGGAGCCACGGGATTTATTGCCTATCTTCTTAACAAACCAAAGGATCAATTAAGTTTTGAGGATACGGATGTGGTAAAGGCATATCCCGACGTATTTCCGGAAAATTTAGGTTCTTTACCACCGGATCGGGAGATTGAATTTGTTATTGATTTATATCCGGGATCAGAACCTTATTCTAAGACGCCGTATAGAATGGCTCCGGCAGAGTTGAAGGAGTTGAAGATTCAACTCGAAGAGTTACTTAAGATTGGATATATTCGACCGAGCTCATCTCCGTGGGGTGCTCCGGTTCTCTTTGTCAAGAAGAAAGATGGATCGTTGAGAATGTGTATAGATTACCGGGAGCTTAATCGGATGACTATCAAGAATAAGTACCCGTTGCCCCACATTGAGGATTTATTTGATATGTTGCAAGGTTCAGGGGTTTATTCGAAATTGGATCTAAGACAAGGCTACTATCAATTGAAAATCCGGGAAGAGGATATACCTAAGACAGGATTCAATACCCGGTATGGGCATTATGAGTTCGTAGTGATGCCCTTTGGTTTGACGAATGCCCCTGCAGCATTTATGGATATGATGCATCGGATTTTTCGGCCATATTTGGATAAATTCGTCGTAATCTTCATTGATGACATTCTCATGTATTCCAAGACTCCGGAAGATCATGCTAAGCATCTCGAATTGGTATTGGAGACACTGAGAGAGCACCGGTTGTATGCGAAGTTTAGTAAGTGTGAGTTTTGGATCGACCGGGTTGCTTTTCTAGGTCATATTGTCTCAAGTAAGGGTTTGGAAGTAGATCCTTCAAAGATCGAGACAGTTATTCAATGGCAGAGTCCGAAAAATGCTTCCGAGGTCAGAAGTTTCTTGGGTTTGGCTGGGTATTATCGGAGATTCGTTAAGGACTTCTCTAAGATTGCAGCTCCTTTGACTCGTTTGACAAAGAAGGAAGTCAAGTTTGCTTGGGATGTGGCGTGTGAGGCAAGTTTCCAACTTTTAAAGGAGAAATTGACCACTGCACCAATATTGGCACTTCCTGAAGGAACTGAAGGATATATGGTTTATACGGATGCCTCGAAAGAGGGACTGGGATGTGTATTGATGCAGAAGGGTAGGGTGATAGCCTACGCCTCGAGAAAACTGAAGGATCATGAACAGAATTATCCCACTCACGATCTCGAGCTAGCGGCAGTGATCTTTGCTTTGGGGAAGTGGAGACACTACTTGTATGGAATTCCTTTCGAGATCTTTTCTGACCACAAAAGTCTTCAATACTTGTTTTCTCAGAAGGAGTTAAATAAGAGACAAAGGCGATGGATGGAGACTTTAGCGGATTACGAGTGCACAATCCGATACCATCCTGGAAAAGCTAATGTGGTCGCGGATGCACTTAGCAGGAAGGCTAGTGTATCTAGTGTGAAAGTGGAAGTTGGATATGAACCCGAGTCTTTCAAGTTAAGAGCAAGTATTCGGAATATTACAGTACAACCGGATCTTCAACCAAGATTATTTGAAACTCAGAGGAGAGATTCCGAAGTGCAGAAATTAGCTCAGAAAGCTAGGGATGATCCCGAATGTCCATTTGGGTTCGATGACACGGGACTCTTAAGGTTTAAGAACAGGATTGTGGTTCCGGATGAATTGAAGAGGATTATTTTGGAAGAAGCTCACAGATCAGGGTATTCGATACATCCTGGAGGTAATAAGATGTACAAGGATTTGAAGCAGTTCTATTGGTGGAATGGACTTAAAAGGGATGTAACTAATTTCGTGAGACATTGTCTGACTTGTCAAACCGTGAAAGCCGAGCATCAGAAGCCATCAGGGCTACTTCAACCGCTACCTATCCCAGAATGGAAATGGCAACAGGTGGCAATGGATTTCGTTTCGGGTCTTCCTAGAGTGAAGGGTGGTCTTGATGGGATTTGGGTGATCGTGGATAGACTAACGAAATCGGCACATTTTCTGGCTGTTCGGATGTCGGATAAGGTACCTAAGTTAGCCAAGAAGTATGTTGATGAAATTATTCGACTTCATGGTGTGCCTACCAGTATTATATCAGATCGAGATCCGAGGTTCACTTCTAGGTTTTGGCAAGAATTGCAAAGAAATCTGGGAACAAGGCTCCAATTCAGCACAGCTTTCCATCCTCAGACAGATGGTCAGTCGGAAAGATTAATCAAATATTTGGAGGATATGTTGAGGGCTTGTGCATTGGATTTCTCGAGTTCGTGGAATGAGCAGTTATCCCTGATTGAGTTCGCCTATAATAACAGTTTTCAGGCTTCGATAGGAATGGCACCTTATGAAGCCCTTTACGGACGGAAGTGTAGATCCCCCTTATTTTTCGACCTTGAAGAGTGGAATTGGACGAAACAAGAGGGAGTGAAACGAGGTGAAATGAAGGAGAAGCCTTCCAAAGCCGTACAAGCTGCAATTGATAAGGTTCAACTCATTCAACAAAGAATGAAAGCGGCTCAAGATAGACAGAAAAGCTATGCGGATCGACGGAGAAAGGATCTTCAGTTCGAAGTTGGTGACGGGGTGTTCTTGAAAGCTTCGCCGCGAAAAAGATTTTCAAGAATTGGAAAAGGAGGTAAGTTGAATCCTCGCTATCTGGGTCCGTATGAGATTCTGGAAAAAGTTGGAGATACTGCTTATCGCTTGAATCTACCCCCGAGTTTGACGGGAATCCACAACGTATTTCATGTCTCCCAGCTTCGCAAGTATTATCCGGATGAGTCCGAAATCCTACCTGAGGAAGAGGTAGAAATTGAGCGTAATCTCACCTTCGTTCAAAAACCGGTTAAGATTTTGGATCGGAAATTTCAAGAATTAAGAAACCGGCAAATCCCACTAGTTAAAGTGTTATGGAGAAGTGATAAAACAGAAGAGGCTACGTGGGAGACGGAGGATAAAATGAGGAAGTTTCATCCCGAATTGTTTCCGGACGATCAATGAATCCGAGGACGGATTCTTTTAAGGGGGAGAGGTTGTGACGCCCCGATATTTCGGCCGTACAGGTATGACGTAATTGTTTACCAAAATGCGCGAAATAATTAATTATGTGTGTTTTATGTATTTAAGTTAATTTTAATTATATTAAATGTTAATTGTTTTAATTTAATGTTATTAATATTAATTGCATTATATAATATAAATATATATACATATATATATATTAACGTACGTGTATGCATGGATTTAAAGTTATGTATGCATAATTAGTTATAAATTATATTTTTGCATGCATTTTATAATTATGACATATATATTTGCATGCATGTAATTATATATATTATATACGTTGCATGCATTTTATATGTAATGTATTATAAATGAAATTAGTTAGTTATTTTGTTAATGTTATGGCTTTTATTGTTTCATTGCGTTTGAGTGCTTCGTTTCTATTCGAATTGATACCGGAATTTTGTGCGAATTTAATATGTTGAACTTATACGTGTCTTGTACATGAATATTTGTTCGTTTCGTATTTTCGAATTCATTTGCTTGTGTTTCGGATTTAATTTGAATTGTGGAATCCAAGTCGGGGGCTAACGAGCACTTAGCGCACCCTTGGTTCCGTATTTAATATCTTGAGCTCGGGAACTCGGATTCGAGTTCCGTCAACTCCGCTGAACTCGTAACGAAAATTCGAGTTTAGTAAACTTAGCCATATATTTTTCCCAACTCATTTCAACCTCCGAAATCTAACCGAAAAACCTACACGGCGCCAAAACTGCCACCTTTCACCAAAATAGTCATATCTCTTACCATACTTGACCAAATTAACCATGGTTTGAACCTATGAGACCCTAACTCAACCATCTATCTGATCATTATCCTCCCCAACCGAATTAGTCTCTCATACTTAGAGAAAATCAGCCCTCTTTCCTCTGTTCCAGAAATCCCGTAGCCAAGCCAACCTCTTGAGATTCAAGCTCAAATCTCTCTCAAACCTCCATTAATCCACAAGGTAAGCTTGGTTATGTTATGTACATCCATCATGAGTCATTTTCATTCATTCATCTCTGAATTTGAGCATCAATTCGTGAGTTTTTTGACAGAAGTGCACATATATAGAATTAGGTTTGAAATTGGTTGATCTTCTTCCATACTTGAGCTTTTTGAATGATTCCAAGCTTGAGAATGGTTGTTTTGATATCTTCTTTTCATTTATGATCATTAATTGCATGGTAGTTGAAGTATTTATGAGATATTAACTTTGGATCATTGAGAAAACTTTGAAGAGAAGTCACGTGTGACAGCCTTCCATGTTTGAACTGCTGTAGGACTGATATGTATGTTGATTTTGTGGTGTTTTGCTGCACATATGACTACCTAACTCACATGAACGTGTTGGGATTACTTGAGATCAGTTGTACCCTGTTTTTATGCGATTTATGCCCTGTTTTCTTGGCCTGAAAATTTCTGTCAGCAACTGCGTTTTTCCCTTGATGTTGCTGTCATTTTTGTATATTATTAGGGCTAGTTTTAGGCTGTATTTCATGTCTTCTTCTTGCTACATTTGTTGCCTATTTGTTGCTTGTGAGGTTGCTGCGTTTAAGCTAGAGAAACAGGGGTTCTTCGCGTGGTGGTTGCTGCTGTCACGGGCGTGCCATTCCTGGCCTTTCCGGCGAGGCACGGGGGTGTTTCATGGGTGGCTACTTCTGTACCGAGACACGGGGGTGTCTCGGTTTGCTCCTTGAAGGTGACACCCCCGTGTCACCTTGTTTTCTTGCCTATTTCTGCTGAACCGTGAGCTGCTACTGCTGGTTCTTTTCTTGCTGTTGCTGTTCCCGCGAGTAGCTGCTGCTGCTGATCATTCTTCTTTTTTTTCCTTCCTGCATGGATTGTGATTGTTAAATGTTGCATGCATTCTATTATCATTTGCATGCATGTTATGGTTTGCATGCATTTTGTATTAATTTGCATGCATGGTTTTGTGGTTGCATGCATATAGGGATAGTTGTTTGCACTTTTGCATGCATGAGTCTTGTGCATGGAAATTCCATGCATTTTGAAATTATTTGCATGCATGTGTAATTGTTTACATGCATTTATACGTATATATATGTATATATACTCTAGTATCCGTATATATGTATATATATTATAATATATGTATACGTATGTATATATATTTAATATATTATATATTTATTTACTAAATATTAATTGTTATTTGATTTAATTGAATTATTTAAATTAAATGTTACCTATTTCATGTTTATTTAATTTCCTAAATTTAATTGAATGTATTTAATTGTTTATTTTCTAATTGTAAATGCGATTGAATATATTTAAATGTTTATGTTCTAATTTTAAAATGTGATTTAATTTGTACTTTGATTATATTTGAATTTCTTGAATTAATTTGATTGAAAATGTGAAATTATGAAAGTGAATGACTTGATTATATGATTTAAATGTATTAATCGTGCACATGAACATTTCTATAACATAATTTAATCTTTTATACATTCCTATCATGACCATTGCATTGCCGAGCGTCTTATTTGGTCATTTTGAGTCTCACTTTACCTTTCTTGCACAGATTTTGATCCCGTTGGAGACGAGGCCAATCCTTGAGGCTTTCGTATCTTCTTTTGTCGGTACAAGGTGGGTTTCTCTACTACTTAGATAAAACGACCCGATATATTCCCCTATGTGAAAAGCTTTAAGCCAAAGTGATACGGTATATATATATATATATTGAGTCTTTTATCGAGTAAACGATTGCAAACGTAAAACCCTTATTTCTTGAATCCTACCAAATGTTTTGGCGAGTATTGATTGATTGATTGCACTGATTGGGGCCCGGGGTTCTTGGTGTGAGTGGCTATCCGAGGAAGCATGGGCTGACGGTGATCCCTCACACTAGTTCCCACTATTGAACAGCGGTACCGGACCTCGTCAGGAGATTGGCGGGGAAAGGGAGCTGAGTGCCATCTGGGGAGTCATGTAACCCCTTTTGGCCAATGATTGGGTGGACGGGTCTTGCAAGCCCGCCCACCAACCCGGAGGAAGAAGGTGTATATGACCGATTGAATAGAATCGATTGATTGAGCACAAAAGAATAATATGCATGAAAGACTTAATGAATGAATGATTGATTGAATCACACATGGTGTTGGTTGGAGTTGATGCACGCCCACTCGCCGGGCCACTAATGACCTATTGTAAAACTGATCATTATAATCCCTTTCGATGATTCCTCTATTTCTCCCACTTGGGAACCGTTTCTAAAACCTCGCTTGGGATTATAATCTGCATGTGATTGTTTAAATTCAGTTATATATTATATTTATGCCAATGTTTTATACCCACCAGTCCCTTTTGGACTGAACCCGTTTGGTTTTCAGCTGTTTGGTGCAGGTGTCGAGAGAGCTAGGCGGGAATACGAGTCCTAGGTCTTGCATTCGTCTCTAGCTCTATATTTTGGTCTTACACTTACATCTCACCCTTTTGATTATTGTATATGGATATGTTATTGGAGCGTACACCTGTTTTGAATGCCGTGATGGCATGCATTGATGTATATGATTTGTATTTTGGAGCTTGGATGCTCGTGGTATATATATATGTTATGCTTTGCTCGTTTATTGCTTCCGCTTTATTGATTTTCTCTGATTCGTATGGTTAAGGGTTAGCCCGCCTAGCATAGAGTGTGTGTTTGTCCCCGTTCGCCGTGATTTAGCTCGGGTATGGATCGTTCATTTCATATTCGGGTCGGGTCTCGGTGCGGGGGATGTGACACCTTACGCTCGGGTGTTACACCACGAGTCGTGGGTTCAAGATAAAGTGCTTAGGATCTTAGTACCCATTGGGATAACAAGTATCCTCTGAGATGTTTGGGAATTATAGATCATCTAAAAACAGTGGGAGCTATATAGATTAAAGACCTAATCTCATGTATATCATTATTATCCAGCATGCTCACTTAATTCTCTGTTTTTCCATTTAGGTCGTAGATTCTGTGATTCTCTACATGTTTTGCAATGGCAACCAAAAACCCTCTAGTATCGATCCTCGAGTCAAACAAGTTGACTAGTGCCAACTATTCTGATTGGCTAGGAATTTAAAAATCGTTCTAGATTCCGAGAAGAGAACTTATGTTCTCTACGAGGCGGAGCCTGTTCCCGAAGTGGAAGCTCCGCCCCCGGGCTGAGCGGGACGCGATCCAGAAGTGGAAGGATGATAACCTGCAAGCCCGTTGTCTCATGCTTGCTAACATGTCTCCGGACATGCAAAGACAGCATAAGTCTATGGAATTCGCTTGGGAGATTTACGACCACCTAGAGTAACTTTACTGCTCTCATGAGCGTGTTACAATGTATAACACCTCAAAAGAATTGTTCCATTTGAGAATGAGGGAACATACAAGTGTTCTAATCACTCCACTTGTCTAGTGATAGTCCTCACATTTCCTTTGAAGCAATTAGTATGAATGACAACCTGCTTCTCTCGTTCCCACTTTCGATTCTATTTTCCAAACCTCAGAATTTTCCATTTCCTTTTTTTTTTTAACCAACCAGTGCAACCCCGAATTTCTTCTTTTCTTGATTCCAGCAAGAATCAGTCGGAGTACCACTTGATAAATAAGATGTGGGAAATTCCTATCAAGTAAACACTAAAATGCATGTCGGGTTAGGGTGCCAATGCCGTATCACACTTGTAAACAATTAAAGATGCAACACATTGGAACAATTATACAAATTAGAGATGCGTATATGAATAGAGAAATTTAAATAATTAAAGCGATGTATGATGCATGTGCTTATGAATGCATAGAACCTGTCACCGTAGTTGTAAACTTTAACTTGGCATATTTCTTTGTTTCTCAAATTGCAAGTTTGTCTTGAATTAATTATTCACCTCTTCTTTACCCACGGTCTTCCAAATCTTCAAAGTTTCCGTGTATCAACTTATGGATCTCCCAAGTCCGAGATTGAAATATCTTGAACCCAAATTCTTCAACACCCATGAAGTTGGTATCTTGACTTCTCTCGAAGAATCAATCTCCAATTGTTGTCCTAATCCTTACCATAGTTATTCCTTTGATCAAAACTTCTCTGGTTTATTCTTTATGAGTTCGAATAGTTGTATGAGCTCATCCCCCAATTGTTTACATTTGAGTACATAATTTCCCTCCAATAGCTCTTTGTTTTTTTTCGTTTCCATTTGTTGCTCCAAATCTCCTAATTCGATCTCACAACTCGACACTTCATCTTGGATTTGAAAGATAAACTCAAATCCGGCCGAAAATAAAATCCTTAGCATTGTCACTCTCCATGAGCTTATACTTACCACGTCGGCTGATTTTCTTTAATTCTTCTCACTTCAACTTTCATCTCATCTCAATTCTGAAGTATGTGAATTCCCTCTTCGTAGTCTCTTCATCCTTTTTCATCGATCTAAATCCCAAGCGATATTATTCTTCATATTTTCTTTCGCCTCTTTCTCAAGTTAGATGATCTTTACCGCTTCTCAACCACGAACTTACTTTACTTTAATTCTCTTGAAGGTCATCGCCTCCATGTTGATAGAAACCTCAAATTTAAAACATCTTCAAGATCTCTCTTCTTTGGAATCTGGTTGACAAATCTTCGTAGTGTAAACAAACATGTTGATCTCGTGAAACCAAATCATTATACACCACAAATCCCGTCTCATCATGGATTCACCATCGGTAATAGAGCTTGCAAACTTCTCCTTCGAACTGACCTCTTATTCTGGACTTTATCACTCGAACCCTAACCTCATTTTAGAAAAGGTTTGACTCATAAATTTCTGTAGAAATTCCCAAGGCATTCCTTACAGCTTCCGAGCTAGAAAGAAGAGCTTGTGGTAGCCTGTGGTTGTCGTAAAGATTGGCCGTGGTTTGATATTGTCTTCATATCCTATGAATCACAGCTCATTTTGAAAATAAATGCATGCGCTTAGTATATGCTCATGCCACATAATTAACACCAAAAGAATGGATTCAATGCAAAATGCAACAAATAATCTAATAAAGTTTTTTTAAAAAAATCACAATTCAGTATTCAAGAATGATGCAATGCACACATTGACAATTAGTTCCTATGCCGTGCGACCTATACTGGAGACAACACAACCCAGAGCACCGGTTCTGAACCTGGTAGCTCTGATACCACTTAAGGATGTAGCACCCCTCACGATAGGCGCCACAACCCCCGCACTACAAGTCTAGTCCACATAAGAAATGGCTAGTTCAACTATGGACCGGACTCATAGCGAACAGGTGACAAAACAAAAATATCCTGGCTAGGCGGAATCTAACCCTGAACCAATTAAATCAGAATACCAAAGCATATTACGGAAGCATCAGAGCCAAACATGAATTTCAATAATGGCTACAAGCCCAATACATATCATGAACATAAATTAAATCAGACATGCATCCTAACAACGAGTTCAACTAAACACGCAACCTGTCCCGAATCAAATCCAATAATCAAAATTGGCACCGAGGCCTAAATTCATAACGAGATACAATTAAATTCATAATAATGTGAAATGTGACTCAAGTGAACAAATGACTCGAACAAACATGATAAGACTCGACTCCCGCCTAGCTAAACCTGCAAGAGCTGAGAGAGTGAAAAGAGGGATCAGTCTCTAGAAGACTGAGTGAGCAGGGGCTATACATATAATATAGAAACATGCGCATGCAAGCCATAAATCCCGAGCAAAGTTTTATTTGAAGTTAGTTCCCTCGAAGGGCTAGAAATTAAGTAAGCAATGCTCGAACTTTACGACTAATTCATATTAAATTCATTTAAGTTCATAAACATAAACATCAAGGCTCGGCGAGTGAGCGTGCATTATCTCTAACCAAACTCCGACTGTGTACGACAAATATCATCAATATATTAAATAGGTGATCATGCAATATATAACAATACACACAGATCATATATCATATCCTAAATCATATTCGTTTGGGCAATCCGTGTCCCGGCCTTCCCGCACGGTGCCTATCAATCATAACATATTCATAATCATAATCATAATCATAATCATAATCACAATCATAATCATAAAGTAAGTTCCAACCTTCTTCCTCCGGGTGGTGGACGGGTTAGCAAGACCCGAACACCGGTCCATACATAGGCCAATGGGGTTACATGAATCCCCCAAGGGCACTCAGCTCCCATTCCCCGTTAAACCTCCTAGCGAGGGCCGGTATCACCGTAAATGTGGTGGGACTAGTACAAGGGATCACCGTCGGCCCTTGCCTCCCCGGATAGCCGCTTGCACTAAGTCCCTGGGCCCGTGCAATCATAATCATATCCATAATCATATTCTCGCCAAAACATTTGATTCATAAGAATCATACCATATCCATAATCCATTTGAAAAGGGTTTACTCGATCAATCAGTATTTACTCGATCAATAATTTACTCAATCAATCAGTATTTACTCGATAACTCTCCTTTTAAAAGTAACATATATATAATCATAAGGTTTTGACCAAAGCTTTTCACATAAGGGTTGTAGGGTTTGATATGTAACTAGAACGAAAACACCCTCACCTGGAAATTCCACGAGACAAGAAACAAGAGCAATACGGGTACCTATTCATTTTGGAAGTCTCCGCCCTGGAAACAAACTGTACAAGAGAAGGAACAATGTGTACTTGTGAGAATTGACTCAATATGAAACCACATAGACGCACGGCAATGCTAAACACATGATATGAGTGGTATAAGAAGTAAAATGATGTTATGGAGTTACATAATCAAGTAATTCGTTCAAGTACATTCCATACATGAGGGTTTCAAGCCCAATCATTTCATATCTTTCATACAAATTCACAATATACATGGCCAATTAATTCATATAACATGAATTCATACATTCATAATATCTTACATGTTTTCAAATGTCATACAATGCATATTCGTTAATTATCAAGCAAGCAAGAACAAATTACATTTTAAAACAATTAACAATTAATACAATTTCGGCATAACGGGATTCAAATTGCAAATCAAAGCATCAACATATATCATAGTTCATTTAATTCATGCTTTCGTACACATTGGAATTCATATTGATCGACAAATCAAGCAATTGACAATTTATTGCAATTAAAACAATTAATTCCAAATAAATAGAAATACACAAAATAAATCACAACAAATCAACCGAGCATCCGATTGACGAACGGAAAGTGGCGTTGGACTCACCACAACGAAAGGAACCTTCTGTCCGAAGGTCACCGGAATGCCGCTACCGGAGCCGCCGGAACAGTCACCTGCCGCCACCGGAATACCATCTCCGGTGTTCGGAAAAATCCCCGGAAGGACAGAAACGTACGTCTCGGCCTGCTCAACAAAAGCCCTCAATCAATTTCAAAAAATGCCAAACACGCCGGACTTCGTTGACGAAAAACCGAACTTAAATCCAAGGACGAAAACTGCAATTAAACGTAAACCGTAAAACCAAAATGAAATCCGAGCATGCCGTTGGAAAGCTTGTAACAAGCCCTACGAAAGCCCCAAATCAAACCGCCGGAAAAACCACCGAAAAATCGGACCGCCGGTCCAGGCCCGGTCCGCCACCGGTCCGCCGCCGTCGGCCGGTTCTCTGACCGCCACCACCATGAGTAGATCGGACTCGACCTCAGGAACAACTTTTGTGAAGGAAGCACCACCGAAACCGGCTGGGAAGAGGGCCTACAACGCCACCGAAGTTCAGCCGCTGCGTCATCGCCGGAACCACCACTTCCGCCGCGATTCGGGTAAAACGAAGGCCGGAAATTGAACGGGAAGGTCCAAAAGCGTGGGGTTGGGTGGTTGTTGGCCGGCGAGGGTCGCCAGAACGCCGCCGGCGTGGAGGTGGTGCAACCCGCCACCGTCGGACCACCGCTGCTCCGCCGCTGGTCACTTTCAGGCCACGAAACTGGTACGGTTGTGACGGGCTCGTCGAGCTGATGAACGTGGACTATTGGATCGTCGAATTCCGTCGAGAAACGAGAGAGAACGAGCATGTGTGTGTAAACACACCTCCACTATATGTGAATAGTGCCTGTCGCTGGAGGAAGACGATGGCTGGAGCAGATCTGATTTTGGCACGCAAAACGAGGAGATTCGAGTATATATCTCGGGTCTTCGTACGTAAAAACGGTCGGAAGAACAGGCTAACGAAGTCAGAATTGGGCAAACTTAGAGTCTACGGACTCGTTTCGCTGCCCCGGACTCGTTAAAGGGATCAAAGAAGTCAAAATCTCTACCGAACGAGAAGTGACCGGAAAATCCCCTAAAAGAAGAAAATTACAAAAAGGGCCCTAACTCTAAAAGAGTTCAAACGTGGGCCACACAACCCACCAAACACAAAATTAAATACATAAAAAGGTTAGAAGGTGACGTACCTTATTTATCGAATGAGCGGGGCGTTACAAGATTAGATTTAGGTCATGCTGTTTTAGTTTTAAATAAAGTCCTTTATGTACCAGACATGATTCATCATATTATTTAAGTTCCAATACTTGATTGTGAAGGTTCTAAAATTAATATTGAGAATGGTAACTTTTTCCTCAAAAAGAATAAATTTTCAGTACATCTTGGTACATTAAACAATAGACTTTATCTAACTCAAAACAGTAATATTTTGAATATACAACGAGAAACGAAACGTAAGAGAAGACGAAGTCTCAGCATCTTTGTGGCGCTAGATTAGGATTTGTTTCCAAGATCAGAATTAGCAAGTTAACTACCTTAGGGACATTCTTTGAAAATGACCTTAAACGGTTAACTTCCTGTGAATCCTGTCACAAAGGAAAGATGTCCAAAACTCCTTTCAAAGGATGTGTACGCACTCGAAACAATCATTAGTACTTCATAACCTTTACTGACGACTTTAGTCGTTATGGTTATGTGTACTTAATGAAGTACAAATCTGAGGCTTTTGAGAAATTCTTAAAATTTCGAAAGGAGGTTGAGAACTAAACTGGTCACAAGATCAAGACACTTCGATCTGATCGAGGTGGCGAGTATCTTAGCGAAAAATTCCTTAGTCATCTCAGAGATAATGGAATTATATCTCAGTGGACTCTTTCGGCAACTCCTTAGCTTAATAGAGTTTCTGAGAGAAGGAATCGAACACTACTTGATATGGTTCGTTCCATGATGAGTTTTACTAACTTACCACCTTCTTTCTTGGGTTATGTTCTAGAAAGTGCAGCCAAGATTTTGAATCTTTTTCCTTCCGAATCTGTCCCTAAAACGCCCTATGACATGTGGCATGGTAAAATCCCTAGTTATTCTTACTTAAGAATTTGGGGTTGTCCTGCTTATGTGAAGAGGACAGTGGGAGATAAGTTAGAAGCTCGTTCTAACTTATACTACTTTGTTGGCTATCCTAAGGATTCCATAGGATATTACTTCTATGATCAAACTGAACAAAAGGTGTTTGTTTCAAGAAATGCAACTTTTCTTTAGGAACCGTTCCTAGAAGAAAAGAAAGGCAAGATTGCAGAACTCGAAGAAATTTGAGATACTCCCATGCCACATTCAGAACACACATCCCGTTCTGACATCCCATAACCAATCACAAACTTCGATACATGTGAAAATCCTCATTTGAGGCGTTCTGAACGCACTCCTAGACAACCTGAGAGATGGTATGGTTTTCTCCATAAAATCTCTCAAGAGGATAATGATCCTCTAACATATGAGGAGGCGCTATCAGACTCGGATTCTAAACAATCGAAACAAGCCATGAAATCCGAAATGGATTCCATGTACTCCAACCAAGTTTGGACCTTGGACGATTTACCTGATTGGGTAAAACCCATAGGTTGCAAATGGATCTTTAAGAGAAATCTCGGAGTAGATGGAAACGTTACAGCCTATAAGGCAAGGCTTTTTGCCCACGGCTTGTTTCTGTA